>OX411330.1:8239979-13239979 GCA_948150665.1 Conistra vaccinii
CAGTTAGAAAAAAAAACTTGATTCTATACAATAGTATGCAAATAATTTACATTACTCAACACAAAACATTCAATAAAATATATGTCATAATGACAGCTAGCACGCGCCAATGTACCAACAAAAAAATATCGAAATCTAAACTCAAGCAAAAATAAAAACTAAAAACGTAAACAGAACTTAATACCCGAATTATAAAGCCTCCAGGCATAAAGGGCGTGCCCGCTTACATATAGCTAATAAAGCTGTAACTCGAAGTCACATAATTATGATAAACTAGGACCATCGAAGTAAAAATAAATCAACAGTTAGGCAAGAATAATTTGATCTACTGTCGAGGTCGCTAGCTAACCAAAGATTGCAATACAACTCATTAAACAAAAACATTGTAATGAGTCGATTATGTCAATTATAAATGAAAATTAAATTAAAATAATTTGACTTATACAGTCAAATAAAATAAACAATTATATAACTCATATAACCTGTCAGTAGGTAAGCTAATTCTGGAGAAAGAACATAAACATTGTCTTGAGAACATAAACATTGTCTTGGATTGATTCACAATTGGACCCAGTAGGTGGCGAAGTTTGCTCAGGACAACTTTGGCCAGGTCCACTATTAGGTATACAACGTTATTTTTTGTTTATACTAAATCTCTTAACCTCATTGTACTCATCATTATAAACAACTTTCACTATGGAACCAACGCTGAAATCGCGAAAAAAATCTGCTGTTCCCACATTTTGTGTTCGCATATCTCGTCAAAATGTAGGGAACAGCTGTTTTTTTTTCGCCATTTCAGCTGAAATAAAACAAAATTAGTTGTTTATAATCATGAGTACAATGACCCCTCAAGAGGTTTAGTATAAACAAAAAATAACGTTGTTATACCTTCAGCTGTCATTAACGAGACACAATAGAATTTTAATTGTTATGCCCACCTGATGTCCACTTGAACGGTCAGGCGGTAGTAGCAATTGCTTCGGGTCGGCTTTGTTGATCAACAAATACTGCCGAACAGAATAATATAATGTATGCCGACCCAAACAAGTGTTTAGACAGGTTTATGTCACTAAGACCTGAATTAGACATGTCGTATTGGTTGAAAATAAAATATTATAAAAAACCAAGTGGTTTGTTCCCATTACTTTATTCCATTTTGGTTTTTTCATGGCATGAGATAAAACTAACAGCATCATTCCTTACGATTGTGCAGGACATTTCTCTTCTGTGATTTCCTCGTATCTGAATAAAAGAAATGGACAATTTTAAAAACATGATAAAGCTTGATCAGAATCACGGTTCAAAATGTAGTTTTTTTAATGTTTAAGTAGTTTGTATAAATTATTTAGGCTTTAAAAAACCCAGAGATGGTGCTACGTTAATTCAAACAATGATTGATCATGGAATAAATTGAACCAAAAAAAATAAGTAAGCTAATTGAAAAAAAAAACGCGGATTGTCCTGACAATGATAAAATTCGCCTTCAAATAGGTAAATTATCATTAGATTCAAACGAAAAAACTTTGGATATCATTTAAGGTTATTCTGATGTTGACACCTATAATAAAAAATATATTAAATACGGAATATGCTTTGTGATTTTCCTTATAACATAAGGAAAGCAAAATGCGTTTCTTTTTTTATCCTCTTAGCGGAAGCTCTTCGCCTATATCTCACCTGATTGTGATGATCAAGACCGAAGGTGCAAGCGAGCTTCACCTGGAGTCCTCAACCACAGAGGAACAACTGGCTATCTTATATCTCTAACTGCCGAAACACAAACACAACATGGTTGTTATGGTGACAGACTTAGATCAGATGGTGGTAGCTAGCCAGGCGGACTTAAACAAGCGCTACCATTAACCACACCGAGCAGAAAATGTAGGCCCCACTGGGTATCAGACCACCACAGTCACTGGGTCTGAGACAGGTGGTCTAACCACTAGATCACAGAGGGGGTTAAATAAAGTATTTCCCCAAACTGAAAACTCACAAAATGTTGAACTCAGTCCTAAATTCGTAATTAATTATCAATCAAGTAATTCTACTTACAATTTACAAGGTACACATCGTTGTGATAATGCTGCAAAACCACTCGGACAACTTCCAACAACAACGTTATGTATTAACGTTCTCTTGAACCGAAGAACTCTTGAAGTGTCTGGTTGCTCGGGTGCTGAGCTGTCAACCAGTTGCGCCGAACACACCGCTGCGAGTAACACGATAACCGCGAACATGATGAACAGCTTCATATTGACATGCTTACCACTCGATTGTTGTGAATGGAATGAGGTGCATTCTTGAGAGACGTGATAAAAAACATTTCAATATCTTATTAATTTACCGGTTTTACGACTTTTGTCTCCTCATTGTTATTAACATACAATAGTCAATTAGCATTAATCTTTGGATGAGAAGGAAATTCATACTTCTCTTTCATGCAAATAATTTATAATGTATGCTATTGATTGACACTTATAATTAGTGATTAAACGATTAAACGAACTAACCACATAGTGACGTCATCGCCTCATAAGCACTTTAGTTTATCCTCCTTTCGTTTTTTTTTAAGTTAGATGCCTTTTTCTCTTTGATAGTTTGCCGTCAATACTTTAAGTTGTGTTAGGTCCGGTCCTGTACCTACTATACACTTGCGATATTCCTGAATTAGAGCAAAACACGATTGGGACCTTTGCTGATGATACAGCCATAATGGCTGTAGGAAACAACCACGAAGAAGCAGTAGAAAAGGTACAAATGGCTGTAAATCAAGTTTATGACTGGACCAAAAAATGGAGGATTAAACTTAATGAATCCAAATCTGTTCACATAGATTTAACTAACAAAAAACCACAGTATTCTCCAGTTTACATTAATAATAAACAAGTCCCATATGAGAATACAGCCAAGTATCTCGGTATGACCCTCGACACAAAGCTACGCTGGAAAGCCCACGTCAAGAAGAAAAAAGATGAACTCGACTTCCGGTTCAAAAGAATGCATTGGCTGATTGGAAGAAACTCCATGCTGTCCGTGCAAAACAAACTACTGCTATACAGACAAGTCCTGATGCCAGTTTGGACTTATGGTATTCAGCTATGGGGCTGCACCAAACAGACCAATAGATTAATCATACAACGATTTCAAAACAAAGTGCTAAGGGAAATTGTAAATGCACCTTGGTACATAAGAAATGATGACCTCCACCGGGACCTAAAAGTTGAGTTCATCGAAACAGTGATCCAGAAACTTGCAGAAGCTCACGAAACGAGACTTCATCAGCATGTAAACGTTGAGGCAATCCAGCTTCTCGACCACACACACATAGTTAGAAGACTAAAAAGAACAAAACCGTTCGAGCTAGTGTTTAGTGTTAGTGAATAGTGTAAAGTACAAAAGTGCCAAACATACACAAGAACGAAGTGTATTCGCCTTAATAGAGACAATAAGAAAAGTGCTATTGGACACATTCTTAGTAAAGACAATTTAATAGTTTAGGTTATAATTAAATTACTTATTAGTCTATTTATAAGGCTAGATTGTAATAAGATTAGGGTCCATCGTATTTGTTGAACCCTAGGAAAAGGGAAAAAAAAAAAAAAAAAAAAAAAATACTTTAAGTAAAATAATGTCGTTATAGCAACGAAATTATTTGAATAGATATTTTACTGCTAGGCGTCTACTGAAAACTAAAGGAGGAGGGGTGTGTTCCTAATCTCTTCGGATGAGGTTATCATATAATTATGATAGAATTTCACTTACAGTTAACTTCGTTTAATCACTAATTATTATACTCTTGCCTCGTCCTCGAGATTAGCACTGTACACTTGTAGATCTTTAGAAATTATAGTAAAAATCAAAAAAAGTACCTACTTGTACCTATTCAATATTCAAATTCAAATGAAAGAATAATACTAATTAAAATTATAATTGTTTCGTTTATTCACTTTTATACTTATTAATTTATACATTTACCGAAAAATGCAATACAAAAAAAGCAGAATTTTATTAATTCACCGCACCGTAGTGTGCGCTGAGGCTTAGACGTAAAAAAACTGCCTAGTCTTTTTCCAACTATATTGGGGTCGGCTTCCAGTCTAACCGGATGTAGCTGAATACAAGTATTTTACATGGAGCGACTACCTATCTGACCTCCACAACCCATTAACTGGGTAATACGATACCCCTTGATAGACTGGTTGTCAGACTTTCGGACTTCTGACGACCCGTAACGACTGTCAAAGATCCACGAATGACAGCCGGGACCAACGGCTTAATTTAATGGCTTTCCGAGGCACGGAGGAGTCTCGGTATGTAAAGATGGTCACCCATCCACAGACCAACCCCGGCAAGCGTAGCTTAACCTGATGGATCGACCCGTGCGGCTTGTTATTACTTAGCCACGAGCTCCTCAACAATAATAATAGTTTTTAAAAACTATACCAAACTGTGGAAACCGGCATGTCTTAGAACCAAAAATTCGAAGACATGTGACATCTACCAACCCGCACTGGGCCCGCGTGGTGGATTACGGCCCACTCCCTCTCATAGATAGGAGGCCTGTGTCCCAGTGGAAACATTAGTAGGCTGATTATGTTTTGTAGGTATGTTATGTATACCAAACTGTATAGAAATAGTTTTTAAAAACTATACCAAACTGTGGAAACCGACATGTCTTAGAACCAAAAATTCGAAGACATGTGACATCTATCAACCCGCACTGGGCCCGCGTGGTGGATTACGGCCCACTACCTCTCATAGAGAGGAGGCCTGTGTCCCAGCAGTGGGAACCTTAATAGCCTGATTATGTTATGTATACCAAACTGTTTAGAAATAGTTTTTAAAAACTATACCAAACTGTGGAAACCGACAGGTCTTAGAACCAAAAATTCGAAGACATGTGACATCTACCAACCCGCACTGGGCCCGCGTGGTGGATTACGGCCCACTACCTCTCATAGAGAGGAGGCCTGTGTCCCAGCAGTGGGAACCTTAATAGCCTAATTATATTATGTATGTTATGTATACCAAACTGTATATAAATAGTTTTTAAAAACTATACCAAACTGTGGAAACCGACATATCTTAGAACCAAAAAATTCGAAGACATGTGACATCTACCAACCCGCACTGGGCCCGCGTGGTGGATTACGGCCCACTCCCTCTCATAAAGAGGAGGCCTGTGTCCCAGCAGTGGGAACCTTGATAGCCTGATTATGTTATGTATGTTATGTATACCAAACTGTATAGAAATAGTTTTTAAAAACTATACCAAAATGTGGAAACCGACATGTCTTAGAACCAAAAATTCGAAGACATGTGACATCTACCAACCCGCACTGGGCCCGCGTGGTGGATTACGGCCCACTACCTCTCATAGAGAGGAGGTCTGTGTCCCAGCAGTGGGAACATTAATAGCCTGATTATGTTATGTATGTTATGTATACCAAACTGTAAAGAAATTCATAGAAACCGTCGTGTCGCGGCGACACGTCGCCTGCAGTTATCTCCTGCGGTCGGGTACGGAACATTAATAGCCTGATTATGTTATGTATGTTATGTATACCAAACTGTAAAGAAATTCATAGAAACCGTCGTGTCGCGGCGACACGTCGCCTGCAGTTATCTCCTGCGGTCGGGTACGGAATAAAAAAAAAAATAAAGGAAAATATTTCAGAAGACGGGAGCGCATATCTTTACTTCTTACCTACAATTTTATTGATGAAATATTAAAGAGAGCTTTTACGAAACTTCAATGAAAAAGGGGTAAACCAAAGTAAACCTTGAGAAAATATTTCAGAAGACGGGAGCGCATATCTTTACTTCTTACCTACAATTTTATTGATGAAATATTAAAGAGAGCTTTTACGAAACTTCAATGAAAAAGGGGTAAACCAAAGTAATTTCTTAAAGCTCAAAGGTAGGTAGGGTTGAAACGTCAAAGGTTGTAAACTTTTCGTTTTAGGATCAATCAGCATGAGATAAAGTAAGTGAATGGTTTCTTTGAAGATATTTCATCATAATTGTTTTGGAGAATAAGGAGGTTTCTAATATAGTACTAACCCAACAAGATCTACATTGTTTTCAACTATGTATATCAATCGTAGAATTTTATTTCTTTCTGCAGTTACGGGTTTTTTTTTTTTTTGACAATTCAAATTCTTTTTTAATTTTAATTTTTTGTTTTTTTTTTATAATTGTTTTATGCACACTTGTTTTTCGAATGCACTTTCGACATTGGCAGAATAGTCGACATCGGCTTTACTTGCCATTTAATAAAAATAGAATAGAGGTTTCTAATAGATTAAAATTTTTGGAGAATACTTTTCTTTGGGTTCCGTACGTTCGAATGAAAAAACTATAAATATTAATTTCTGACTTTCTGTAACCCAAACACATACGTGTCATGTAAATAAATTAATTTTGAATTTGGGGGATATTTACATTATAAATTAAAAAAAAATGTTTAACAAACTGTACCGTGTTAAATGCTTACTGCATTAATTTACTTATTAATTAAATAAAAGGGTTCCTGCTTTTATAAATGACTTTAAAATAAATAATTTTAGAGTTATTTAAGAAAATAGATGAAACGCGATGATGACCATACCATTATCTCCGAAAGTCCTGAGCCAAACTTAAAAAAAAAATTGAATATATTATGTAGTTATAAATTACAGGAAAATCTAAAATAAGTTTTACAATAACATGGTAAATCTGTCAATATTGTGCGTACAAATTTACATTTGCAGTTGGAATGTATTGGGGAGCATGTTTTTCAATTACAATGTTAAGTTTGTTCTGAGGATAAACTCATCCCAACTACGGAATTCTTCACTCTGCGTGGTTCGACACACACTTGGCCGGTTTTTATTGTTTAGTTACACATAGTCTTGGTAATTGTCATTTTGCAATCACTAATTAAGTGAATTACTAAGAAAAACAGGATGATGTAAAATTAACAGGAAGGATTCTTTTGGATACCTACTAATTATTTGCTTTAAAAAAAAAGCTGTGTTTCTAATTTCTATTGGATTTTTAAATCTTGCTTACTAAGACGTATTCAGAGAGAATTATTTGTTGATTTTTTATTAATACGATATAAATACAATGGGTACATAACGACTTAATATATCTAATTAATTATAAAAAATAAATAATAATACTAATTTAACAATTTTTATTTCTTTAAACCAGATCTGTATTAGGATACCATTTCATTGGGCTTTTAAGCTTCGATTGAACATAAGTACTAAGTAATGTGTTTTTTTTAAATCCTGAAAGTATAATGCAAAAGTCACCAAAACTCAAATTCGCTTATCTTATTTTTTTTTACAAGTAAATAATTATAAAATTCGTTCAATTCAGACTTTGTTAGTTCTTATTAGTCCACATGTTGTTAGTACTTATTACATACTTCTTAATTTTTTTTACCAACGAACAATAAAATCGTTCTGTTTAAAAATGCGAAAATTTTCACATTTGCGTATATTTTTGAAACCAACAATTTGTTGTTGAATATAAAAATGCAAAGAGGAGTTTCCAGTTACGGAAAAATATGTACCGTACTGAATTTTGTCGCCAATAGTGATAGCCAAGGCCAAGCCTAGATAATAAAGCACTGTATTTTATATCTCTTTGTTATTTTAAGCCCGCAGTAGAAAGCTATGTATTTCAGTAAAAAAAAAGCGTTGCTACATTTTCATATGTTTATTTTTTAAAGTTTTAGTTACGTTTTTTTATGGTTTTTTCCATCAGTATTTTTGAAGTTTTAAATTGAAGCAATCTTTGGATAAAGTATTGATATGATTACACTGTTTGAATTATTATATTTCATTTTTAGGATTCCGTAGTCAACAAGGAACCCTTAAACTGTTTTCAGTCCAGCGCGATTTGTCGCGCGACGCGACACCGGTTATTGTTATACCGTGAAGTTTTGTATTGTTCGTGTGGCGTCGCGCGACAAATCGCGCTTGTCTGAAAACAGCTTCATAGTTTCGCCATGTTCGTCTGTCGGTCTGTCCGCGGCTTAGTTCAGAGACTTTTGGTACTAACGGATCTCTGTACTAAGAGTACAGGGATCTTAGAGTACGCTAAGATCCCTGTACTCTTAGTACAGAGATCTGTTTGCGAAATATTAAGCTTTAAAGTGGACTGGACCGATGACCTTGTGAAGGCCGCAGGAATCCGCTGGATGTGGGAAGACCCAGATCACAGAAGCGATCGAAGTGGCGGTGCTTGGGGGAGGACTATGTCCGGCAGTGGACGTCTTTTGACTGAAATGATGATGATGATGATGAAGCTTTAAAGTGAACATTTTTGTAAGAGTCATATGACACGTAATGGACGATCACCCATCCACGAACCAACCAGTATATGCCAGTGACCTTGAGTGGTTAGCTTGCGTGTTCTGTACTGAGCTCACGCAACGCGTCGTACGTCCAGCCAGTCATAGGACTCGCCCATCGAGGAGCACTGTCTCCAATTGGACGCATTATTAATTTATTATACATAAAACAAAAGGTATTTTAATAAAATACGTATAATAAAAGATTAATATTTTAATTATCCTTAAAATAGTGAACGTTTCTGAAAAATACGCTTGATAGCTTTTGCGTAATTCTCAGTTTTTTATCACCGTTAGACATCTCCCAGCGCTGACCAGCGCGTGTTGAAGCTTGTCGGAACTTGTCGGCACCGGTCATTTACAAATTAATTTCACTATTGTAATATAAACATAATTTAAAATATTCGTATATTAAATTATAAAAAAAATGCTCTAATTTAACATATATTTTTTTCCAAATCATTAACACTACTCGTTTAGCCATTATTTTCAGTATAAAACCATCAAAAGTCGGTTACCGTCGCCTTAACCTTCGATTTACGTTGCTGTCACCAGCCCCTCAGATATATTATGTTAACTCCTTATAGCTTATTAAAGGTAAAAGATACAGAGCCAGACATAATGTTATATTATCACATTTAAAAGTTACTGTCCTATAACCGTAAAGAAAAATAGAACACCGCATTTTTTTGAACCTGAGTGAGCGTTTTCCAACTTAATTGACGATTAAGCTAAGTTTAAGACCTATTTTGCTGTTAAGAGGAATATTTTCATATAAAATAACATCTTTTTAGCTTAACGATGTAGTTAAATTGTCTTAATGAGGCAAATAAAGGTGTAAGGTGTAGTACACAATGTTTGAAAAAAACTTAGCAGGTTAAACAATACCTTGAATTTTTTAATACGTCTATTAATGTTTTTGTGCTATTTTTGATTTTAAATATCCATTGTTTTTTTTACAATGGATTATACCTCGTGTATACGTATAATTTGTGGCAATAAGTTTAGTACCCAAAATAAATAAACTAGGTAATTTCTCGTTAGAATCCCCTTCGTTTACTTAACTTCAAGAAATCGTACTTAAAGTAAGTAAGTATCTATCTACATAAGTAGGTACTAAGGAGCCAACCAATCCTCAAAAAAGGATCACTTAGATTATTCCATTAGTATAAAACTGATCAAGAGTCTCATTGATTCCTTGACTTTTCATTAGACCTTCGCAACCAATATTCAATTCCATTTCTATTATTTTACCTTTCTCTTACTTTTTCTGCCAATTTTCTAAATCTTTCGACAGTGTTTATAACGTGATATAAATTGCCTCATATACCCTAATTCAGAGTGGTAAATTAGGTATATTTCCCAACCCATTAGAAGGGGCTTGACCGTCTTCATATAAAATGGGGATCTCTTTTTCATGCCATACTTTATTCTCGCGTGGAATTCTGTAGCAAGTGAGGCTAAGAAACTCACGGAGCGATCTTCACCCGCACCCGCCGCGGTTGCGGGACCAAAACACTCGTACAAACACGTAGTACATGGAAACTCGCATATTAAATTTCACGACGCGGTCTATGCTAGCTTGAGCGATTGTTTGCGGGTCCTGCTGCACCTGTGACCGCGGCGGGCGCGGCTGAAAACCGCTCCGTGAGTTCTGAGCCTTAGAAAGCAGTTTTCGGTGTGTTAAGCGGCCTGACTGGAAATGAACAAACTACAAACTTACTTTTGAAGAACCATAAAACCTACAATTTATTCAGTAGACTAGGTACTCCACGAAAATCGTAAAAATTAAAAGGAAGTGGTGCATTTAAAATTACTAGTTGTTTTAATGAGCTTTTGTTATTTCTTTGTAAGTAATAATAAAAAATATGGAGTCATTTCAGTTTATTTTGGCATCTATATCAACATCAGATTTTAAGTGTGTTTTTAAACATCTCCAAAACTGTTTCTGTTTGATATTAATTTGTTTCATGTCATTTCTCTGACTTTCACGTACGAATCACGTTTTGTTCTACATACTTATTGATCAAAAAGAGCTATTTAGGTCGATCCTAATAATCCTATTTACAGCAAACACGGAACTGTAATAGTTCAGAAAGTACGGAAAAGCTTTTGCTTGTTCCTCAAATATAATATCATATTTATTTTCTTTGCTGACGTAAGAGTGCGGAAAGAAATAGCTTTTATTAGTTGAAGACAGTTTGTTTATTTAAACAATTCCGTTGTTTGTATTGTATTTGACATTTTATATGTTTTATATCGCTACTCTGTCGCATCTGCCAATGTTGATAACGCTTCCCAAAAATCAATATCCAGAAATTCTAGATTTTTTTGCTATATCAATTTCTTGGGAGTTCGATCTGAAAGCTGCACAAAACTGAAAATAATACAAAGCACACCATTTTTGTAGATGCTGCCCCATGTGATGCAGCGTTTATTCATGTTTCACGTACGGCAGGCCTGCGTTCAAGCAACAATATTTCCTAAATCAACAGTCATAGAATCGAATTTTTGGTATCATTATTTAGTTATAATATTAAGTTTATCTAAATAAACATCGTCGACCAGGATGCAACTTAAAGCTTTGTGCAGACCAGCGCGACTTGTCGCGCGACGCGACACCGGTTATTGTTATATCGTGAAGTTTTCTTAGAAATTGTATTGTTCGTGACAAGTCGCGCTGGTCTGTAAAAGCCTTAATGGATGGATATATGAACTCTACAACCCAGTTACTGGGTAACACGATACCCTTTAGTAAAACTTTTGGGTTTCAGACTACCCGTAACGACTGACAAAGATCTACGAATGACAACAGCCGGGATGCACAGGAGGGGTCTCTTTGTGTAATGTATGGTCACAATCTCGCCCATCTACAGGTGCTACTTTCAAAGGAAACAAAACACTGACCGAAAGCTTTGAACAGAACTCAAATATTTGCATTTTCCGTATGACTTCCGCAATGCACTCTCATAAGTACATACGTTTGTTTTAATTAATTAAAACGAGCAACGCTATACATCGCTTGCTTTGTTTAATTACTGAAAATTGACGCTAGACAATTACACGGTCGAATGAAATTGAACAGAACTCCTCGTAAAATACAGTGGATATTTAAATTCATTTGAGGTTTTGAGTGCATGATTAATTTGATAATAAAATAAAGGTAATTAATTTTTGGTGTTGATAACTTTTAACGGTGCATGATTGAGTTTGGTTTGGTAGCAAATTGATAACGTTTAATCGTCATCAGTCTAGCCGACACAACTATGTTGTGATCGGCTTTCACTAGGGCCCTTTTTGACAGATATCTGGACCAGATATTTTGGCAATAGAGAGGAGTTGACAGATATTTTCACAATTTGTTGTAATTTGTGAGAGATCTGAAGTCTAATCTAAGTCTAGGCCTGTATTTTAAAACTCCAGGTCCCCCATTGTAACACATAGTAAAGATGGTCAACGTGGTACAATTGCGAGTGATTCGTGGTGTGTCTGAGTGTGTTTGTGTGAGTGTGTCGGGGTGGATTTTACATGGAGTGACTACCTCTAGAACCTCCACAACCTTGTTAGGTACTGGGTAAAACGATACCTCATGGTAAGGCTAGTTGTCAGACTTTCGGGATCCCGAATTATACCCGTAACTGTCTGTCTATCTATCTACAAATGACAGCTGGGACCAATGGCTTAACGTGCTTTCCGGGGCACGGAGGGGTGTTGATATAGTGGATGGTCACCTATCTACGGACCAAGCTCGGCAAGTGTAGTTTAATCTTCGATCAACCTGTGCTACTGTTATTACTTAACGAAAACTGTAGTAGAGCTGCAGAATAGCACTAATAATTAGCGCTTTGAGAAAGTTTTTACAGATTTTAAGATGACTGACTGACTGCTTAGTGTTTGACGCACAAACTACAGTAGAAGCTGTAACCTGACATGCTATTAGCATGCAATCTCCACGGGTTTAAATTGATACACGAGACAAACATTATTTATATTTAGAAAATAGGAAAACAGATCAGGCTGTGGCGACATGTAGGTACATCGCCACATGCGAACTACACATCAGAGATCTGACGTAACTCAAAATCCTGACGTCTCACAAATCCTGCATTGCACAATTAGAGTTTACCGCGCGAACGACATATATGTATGTATAAGACTATCCGACATCAACCATCTGGCAGTTACCCGCCAGACACGACACTCGTCTCGTCGGTCGGAGGATCCTCCCTTTTCTATAGAGGATGAGTGAACGTTACACCCCGTTCCTCATACCTTAAAAAAATACCTAATATAATTATCCAAGTTTTATCACAAATAAGTACATATTTTATTTATCTCATGTACCGTCAGCGCTTCTGCCGAGCGTTGACAGTACCGCCACTTGTGGACGCTCTACTATTGCTCTTCTTTCTTAAAATCCTCAAAAAGATTTCCTATCAACAAAAAAATTACTATTACACGGCGACAACTTCTACCAGCGATAGGGCATGCTATTCGGATATCCGGATATCCGAATTATCCGGATATCCGTCGAAAATATTATCCGAATAATATTTGTTTTACTATCCGGATAAAACGGATAATACGGATAGTTAGTTTTGTTCCATTTTCCTTTTGATAATATAAAATTTAAGGGGGATGCGCCAAGGTATCCCGCGATATTCAAATTTTCTTACGTTTTTTGCAATTTGCAGGTCAGTATCAGGTTGAATGTTGTTCTAAATATGATTCGCGGCCGTATCAAATGTTTATTTATAGATTTATAATCATAAAAGTCATCAATACAACTCTCTAAGTTCATGTAACTGTATTGAATGACTAATTCATGAAATCATGACATTTGACACTTTTGCTAACTTAAGGAGTTGTATTGCTAATTCTAATGATTATAATTCTGTAAAACCATATTTGTTACGGTCGCGAATCATATTTTAATCAGCATAGAACCTGACACGAGCTGCAAATTGCAGAAGACGAATGAAAATTTGAATTTCGCGGGCTATCTTAGCGCATCCCCCTTAACGTTGTATTTTAATAAAATAGGTATTCGCAATCGTGACAATTCATGCTATATCTTCAAAAATCCATCTAATGACACAATTACTATGTAGATTCATCATAGAGAAAATTTAGAAGAGATTTTTTTTTTTTAAGTGCTTTTGCACAGAGTTCGACTTCAGTTGACGACAGCGATGGTGATGACGTAGCACTCAGTGATTACAAGCAGCAGAAACTGAAATATCATTTACTTTAACAGAGAAAATAAGCAAAGAGATCGAAAGGACTCTGCAGGTTAGCCATCAACAGTAAATGCTTTGACAAGCATGAAATTTACTTTAAAGGCATTGGCAAGAATGATGGCTTTGATTACTAGTGTTGTTCTCTAGATTCGTCTCGGTATTGTGTCTTGCTTGACGAGATCTCACAGAACCAAAATAGAGTGCCTGCTAAATGAAACATAAAGAAAAGGTTAGGATTTGCTACACTTGAATAAGCTGTTTTGGTAACCAACCCAAAATCAGATTGATATGGGAAGTAGGAATGTGGAGCAGAGGCCTCATCATGATTCTCGGCATTCATGATTTGCATTAATTCGTTTCCTGCCTGGACCGTAAAAACCCAATCCGGAAAGTCCTCCTTAGGAGGTATTCCTAAAGAGGACTTTCCGGATTGGGTTTTTCAAAGTTTCACATATATGTCTAACGGAAGATAGGACTGCACAATCGCGATAACGAGAACTGAATGACCCGAAACGCACAGAAAATAGTTCATATTCAGGGAATCGATGAAAGTACATGTCATTCGTGGCTATTAGTTTGTGCTGATCCAACTTATACATCAGATACTTTGACATCTAGCAATGTCAGTGATGTGATTTTGTCTCATTTATTACCAAGCACTATTTTGTAAGACTTCCAGTCTTCATCTAATGTGCTTTCAATTGTTCTAGCCATCTTAACAAAGATAGCATTTGACCAACTCACGATCTATTATACCATTGGTAGATAACCCGTGGATTTCTTTTTTTTCTTTTCTCGTATCTGTCAATGACAGATCGGACAGATTTTGCTTTTAGTGCGAACTGATATACTTTAGTATACGATTGTTGGAGAGTTTTTGTAATAAAAATGTCGATTGTAAACTAATATAAGTTTGATTTACCTCTTTTACAATGGTATCCAAAATATCCATATTATCCGAATATATTCGAATAGTTGTCTGGCAGTATCCGAAATATTCGAATAGTAAAATGGGCGGATAATTGCATGCCCTAACCAGCGATAACGATATATGGGGGACTAGAAAGTTAAAATCGTCTTGAAAACGAATGCCACTTGTCCAGGCTCTCAGGTTATTGTTATTTGCAGCTCAAACACGACGTCAAAAGTTTAATCAAACTTTCTTTTACACCCAAGAGAAAAATAATTTGGTGGTTTACCACCCACGTGTTCATACCTCTATTCAATGCCATAATGTACTAATTGTTGTTTGCGGTGTCAAACCGCACGCACGTGAGGTTAATGTATTTCCTGTTGATAAGTGCCAATTTGCACCGTTGTG
This sequence comes from Conistra vaccinii, assembly GCA_948150665.1. Classification (NCBI taxonomy): domain Eukaryota; kingdom Metazoa; phylum Arthropoda; class Insecta; order Lepidoptera; family Noctuidae; genus Conistra; species Conistra vaccinii. The sequence goes on from OX411330.1 coordinate 8,254,891, forward strand.
TTTACATTGCTTTGCTCTCAAATATTCGCTTTATGAATAAAGAATGAATTTAGCTGCAATAATTTTATAATATCAGTGAAACACACCTTCCAATAATATACAAAAGGATAATAAACGTATTATTAAAATTCTTAGAACGGCGTTTCCTTCGTTCTCCTTTTTAATAACACAAACACATAGGGTGTTATATTGTTATATCGATTGAGGAACTCGTAGCTAAGTAATAACATCCTCACGGGTCGATCCATCAGGTTAAGCTACGCTTGCCAGGGTTGGTCCGTGGATGGGTGATCATCTTTACGTATCGAGACTCCTCCATGCCTCGGAAAAAAACGGAAACGTTAAGCCGATGGTCCCGGCTGTCATTCGTGGATCTTTGGCAGTCGTTACGGGTCGTCAGAAGCCCGAAAGTCTGACAACCAGTCTTACCCAGGGGCATCGTTCTACCCAGTTACTGGGTTGTGGAGGTCAGATAGGCAGTCGCATCATGTAAAATACTGGTATTCAGTTGCATCCGGTTAAACTGGAAGCCGACCCTAACATAGTTGGAAAAAACCCAGATTGATTTAGGGTCTAATATTCTACTTCACATAATAATATACAAATCTCAAGCAAAGTAGATTATAGAAAAATATAATCGTTAGCTTAGAAACAGACTTAACGTGTTATCAAAGTCAAAGTCATTTATTTGCTCTAAATGCGGTTACAAAGGTGTTATTATATTTATAGTTCTTGTGCGATGACACATTTCGCCATATTTTGGCAAGCAAATATTAGTTAATAGTAAGGTATTTATAACAACCAATTATCGATAGCTAAAGTTGAAAATATTTACTAAACATAGAATTATTTATAGTAAATCAATCTAGTACACAACAAATAAAACAAAATTTACAGAACCAAATTATATGTATCTACAATCACAGATTTTAATTTATTCTAAGTCTAGTCCACAATGCATTCCTGTAATGATAGGACCGACAAGAAGTATTTTTTAGAAATTCACCTATTGAATAATAGCTATGTGAAATGAGCCATTTTTTAGTACTACGCAGAATTTTCTGTAAGGAAGATCAGTAATAAAATTTGGAATTGAATTGTACCTAAATAAGTGGTAGTTATACCTGTATGTATGACAAAAAACGTTTGCAAAACAAAACGAAATAAGAAATATTTCATTTGAAATTTGAAAATAAATAGTAGTATTTTTTTGTTGTAAAAACGTAGTGTAGGTAAATAAACACAGTTAATATAGGTACCTACATCTAATATATTCGTCGAGTGTATCAGCTGCTTTTCCTATCGGAAAGGGTAAAAATGTCGGTGGAGAGAAAAGGGTACGAAGGGTCAAGCACATGATGTCGTGTTTGGGTAGACGAAATGAACATTTCCCAATTCTCCGAAGAGGATTCAAAATCCGAGAAATCGTGAACGAAGCATTTTTGACTTAAATACACATTTAATGAAAAGAATCATCAAATTAAATTCATAATTGGCTGAGTAATCGCATTAAGCTTTCTGTCGCGCGACGCGACACCGGTTATTGTTATACCGTGAAGTTTTCTTAGAAATTGTATTGTTCTCGTGTCGCGTCGCCCGACAAGTCGCGCTGGTCTGCAAAAGCGTTTACGATACAAAAAAAAAAGATGAATTGAGAACCACCTCCTTTTTGAAGTCGGGTAAATGATGCGAGTTAACTAAAATCAAAAACAAAAGACAAAACAAAAGTCAGTTAATATGGTATTGTTTCCACTATTTGTTATTTTAATATTAATTCACGTGAAATAACAAATAGTGATATGTAACAATTTTATAGTTCGTAGGTATACCTATAAAATAAATAAAATAACGAATCGACACGTCTTGTCATAATTATTAATCTAGGTTATAATAGTAGATAGGGCGGTTAAGCACAGAATTAACACTGGATGGATGAAATGGCAGCAGGTTACGGGAACAATCTGCGACTCCCGCTTTCCCCTTAAACTTAAGGGGAAGATATATAAAACAATGGTTAGACCTGCTGTCTTGTATGGATCAGAATGTTGGGCCACCAAAGGGATGAATGAAAGGCAATTGCATGCAGCTGAGATGAGAATGCTAAGAGGGATGTGTGGTGTTACACGAATGGATAGAGTAAGAAATGAGTACATAAGAGGAAGTCTGAAAGTGGCACCGGTGACCGAAAAGTTGTGCGGTAATCGGTTGTCATGGTATGGGCATGTGATGCGGAGAAATGAGGAAAATGTCGTGAAGAAAGTTTTGAGTATGAATGTCGATGGCTATAAGAGTAGGGGAAGACCAAAGAAACGATGGATGGATTGTGTGAAAGATGATATGGCTAGCAAGGGGGTAACTACTGAAATGACGACTAATAGAGAAGTATGGAAAAAAGGGACATGTTGCGCCGACCCCAAATAAAATTGGGATAAGGGCAGGAGAATGATGATGATAATAGTAGATAGGTAGGTATACAAGTTGACATGTATAATCGTATGTGTATTCAACCTGCCTAGCCTTTTCCCAACTACGTTGTGGTCGGCTTCCAGTCTAACTGGATGCAGCTGAATACCAGTATTTCACATGGAGTGACTGCCGATCTGACCTCCACAACCCAGTACCTGGGTAATACGATACCCCTTGATAAGACTGATTGTCAGACTTTCGGGCTTCTGACGACCCGTACAACTGTCAAAGATCCACAAATGACAGCCGAGATCAACGGCTGAACCTGCTTTCCGAGACACGGAGGAGTCTCGGTAAGTAAAGATGGTCATATCCACGTACCAACACCAGCAAGCGTAGCTTAACCTGATGGATCGACCTGTGCGGCATTTATTACTTAGCCATGAGCTCCTCCATGTATGTATATTATATCATTATGTTAATTTATTTTAGTAGTAGTTACCTCTTTGGAGTAGGCCTCTCCTAAACTCTTCCATACATCTCGCTACATCTCTTTACGACCTACAAATGTGTCCTGCCCATATGACCTACAAATGTGTCCTGCCCAATGAGTAGGTATATCTACAAGTTATTATTTGCACAAACACAATTCCTTTTCGTCATTCATTCCCGCTATTATGTCAGGAACCCCAACTTCAAAATCACGAATTTAAATGAAGCCCTTGCAAAGCCAAATCACACAAAAAATATGCATGAAAATTTTTAGGTCACTTTGTTCGCGAGGCAGGGTTCCGTCAAGTACCCTTTAGAGTACTAACGAGGTTCACACAAATGAAAAACCACTTCTATTCAACGTCAGAAGAACTTTGTCTCTATTTTAAAACTGATTCGCAACACAAAGAGAACTTGTTTTTTAAATGGAGTGACGTTTTTGGTCATTCTTGTGGTGGTTGGTTGAATAATTTGTTTTATAGTGGGATTCAACAGCTTTTGTATGAATAAAATTGATAAAATATAAAATGTAGGTATTCCGTTTGGAGACTAGCCCACTATGCAGTATGTCAAGTCAGAGAAGTTAATTGTTTAGCATATTGACAACCAACTTAAATAATTGGTCGTATATTCAAATCGAAACTGTTAGTGTAACAGGTATAGTACGACACAACTTAGATGTAGCATCGGCAAAATTCGTAAAACCGATCACCATCCGAACCGAGTGCGGATTCAAAATCACCAATCTTTATTACTGCTTCAGGTGAAAATGATCTTTTGAAAACGCAATAACTTGTAAAGTCTTACAGCCAAATACATTCGTGAAATTGAAATGAATGAATGAAAATTTTAAAATCTATGCTACATCTAAGTTGTGTCGTACTGTAGCAGTAATGCTAGCGGTGCAAAAAGCAATGTTCCCCGCGCATAGAGTTTAGCGGCCAGTCATTTTCCCAGCGCTGCGCTGCCGCACTGTAGCTATAACTTTTGTACCGTGTAATGGAAGAAGTGTCATTGTGCTTAATATGTATGGTCATCTGAATAGACTTTATCTTGTACACTCGAATTTTATTAACTCTCCTTCTCCAACCACGATACTCATAAGGTCAGTTTTTGGCAGTAGTATGAAATGCCTATAACACGGGATATTGACGTTGGATCTCATTTTGCATAACAAAATTATTTGCATAACTATACCTTTTTTATTTATTGTGTTAAACTTTGGACTGCCTTGTTCGCAAGCGCTACTGCTGAGCAAGAAGTCCTGAGTTCGATTCTCGGATCAGGCAATGTGTTATTCGAATACATCTGGAATTTCTCAGTAGCAGCCCGGATTCTGGATTTGTGTCCGGTTGATGGCAATGGGCTCGCCCCCTATTACATGAACCTTAAGCATAACTGGCGAAAGGGTGCACTATCTATATGATGTGCACCTCTGCTTAAACCATCGGGAAATACACAGGTGTTTTGTTGTGTTAAACTTTGGCTCAATGCTTGCACTAACGATCATAGAATCCGGACAGCCCGGAGCCTGAAAGACCCTGACCCAGAACTGATAACGTAAAAGCTCATAAACATGCTGAAAGCAAACAATCTTCTTGGACCAAAATGCTATCAACGCTAGAAAACAAACATTTTAACGGTTTAAAAGTTTTGAAAGAGCAAGATGTTTCTTTTAGTACGGTGTCGTAAAAAAGAACTGAACTAAGAAGAACAGTTAGTCAGTTTCTGTGGGTTATATGGGTTTATCATGATGATGGCTAGCTATGATACCTTATAATACCTTCAAATATGTATGTTACTACTTTATGTTTTTTAATAATGAAAAAAATGTTGGTTTACTTTAGCTGAAGCTCTTGGACGGATATTTAGGGCACGTACCTATTCAAGTGCGCGGTTTTTTTCAGCACGTCCCTGAATATCCCTCACGCGTCTTTTACTTCTAAGTGACTTAATTCGTACTTAATGCCTGTTGTCATAACAAACATATTCTTACTGATCAAGCACGCTACACACGCTCAGCGCCCGAATAGCAACCGCGTCGCGATCGTGAAGAGGTGAATGTACGACGCGGGCGCGATACAAAGATTCAAATGCATGCCCAAAACTAGCGAATGTAGATTGACTGCATTAGGATTTGCAGATAATTAAAAGTGATTACAACCAACTTTTAACCGACTTCCAAAAAGAAAGTGGTTTTACGTTCGACTTTATGTTTTTTTTTTATTCATGTGGGGTTAACATTAAAAAATTTCCAACAGGTTTCCAAAAACAAACACTGTAAAGTGAAAAATAACTTTTGAAAAATTTCAGAAGTCTGTGGGTTTTTTTAATTATTTTTTTTATTCAGTTACATAGCCAACAATGTCGTCTATAACTTCCGTCCTACTTCGGTCCTATGAAATATAACTAGACAACACACTTTCTGAGACTAGCACTAATCGATATTATTCCACGTTGAATAGATTTTCTTGCTATCCAGGTTATATCTAAAGATACAGAATCAGGTCAACCAGATGTTACTATTTTTAGGAACTAGGGTACAACTTACCTTCAACGGAACTATCCGCAAAATAGAGGCGCATTATGTTTCAATAGCGTTTGAAATCGAGATACGCTCGTTATAAAATATTAGCCGTATTTATTACTGGGAGGCGTTCCATTTAGATCACCAATTTGAATATCACCCATGCGAGCATATTAAAAAAAAAACCCTTTGCCCTGCCAAAAATCGCACTAAAAAGTAAAAAAGAAGTTGTATTAGTTAACCTGTATAAACAAAACGAAAGGCCACTCAATACTCACTGACTAAACAGATAAATTAAATTGTCATTGCAGTCGGGGGACCTTCCTGTGGAACACTTTTCCCCCGACTGCAATGACAATTTTATTTATCTCTCTAGTCAGCGATTAAATGAGTAACCTTCAAGTCAATTCAAGTCTGATTGGACAGTGGTGACATTATTTTTATCGCTAAAAACATAAATAATGGAAAGTTTTATACATTACGAGACAAAAAGAATGATCCAAAAATATATTTAAATAGTCTGTAGGTATATATTTATCATTGGAATGCATCTAAGTCTACCAACCCGCACTGGGCCCGCGTGGTAGATTACAGCCCACTCCCTCTCACAGAGAGGAGGCCTGTGTCCCAAGCAGTGGGAACATTAATAGGCTGATGATGATGCATCTAAGTTGAGTGACGCGTTCACGGCGTGTACAACACAAAACGCACTGCACAATTGAATTCATTCAATAAACGCCTAAACTGATTAAACGCTAGCGCAATATCCTTCCACCACCACGCTTTAACCAATTAAGACCCGCACTATGTATAGAAACCAAACCAATTCAATTATTTATTCTAAAGACGCGGCTAGATTATTGCCAATAAAACGGCTCTAAACGGCTACCAATTTCATTCACAATCCACACGTTTATAGTGGGCTTTATGGGGTCCATATGTGGCTACTAAAAGTTATGACTCGCGCCATTTAATTAGGCCATAATAGATTTTTATGATGCATTGCCTAGAAACCTCCTGAGAAAATCTCAGTGAACATCGTAAAACGATATGAGTTTGATTCTTATTTTTATTATAATGCAATTCTTGGTTTGATACAAGGGTTTATGTTTAGTAAAGGGTTGAGATAGTGTTTGTTTTGCCTTTTGGCAGTACGAATCGTTTAACCCACGTTAAGGATGCAAAGCTCCTTGTGAAAGAGTTGGGGCCTGATTCACCACATACGATTAAGTTCCTATTAACTTACATGGCAGATAATTTCATACAAATTCTGGTCCATTCTTGAACTTATTTGGTAAATAGTGGCTATGCGGACATCGTAAAATGGCCCTAAAGCTGTTTTCAGACCAGCGCGATTTGTCGCTTAAGTCTCATTTGCTGAACCACCTAACGAGCCTAACGTGTGCCTAATGTGTGTCTCGTACCTAACGTGTCGTTTCGTGTCGAGCCGTTTCGTAATTTCTACTGCAAAAAAGTATTCCTGATCATAAGATATTTTGTTTTAAATGACGATGAAACTATATTTATTAATATTAATTTAATTTTATGAATGTGCATCCCTTATATACGAAAAATGCACGAATGACAACTTTTCAACATGTTGATCAAGAAACTGTTTACCTCTATTCAAGACAGCTCTTGCAAAGTGCAACATTTTTACACTTCAACTTTTTTAACAGTGACGGAAACACGCCATCAATAAACTAGATATTTATTTAGAAATTCGTTTGTGAACGAAAACACTAAAGTGAAGCAAACTTTGAATAGTTTTTATTGCAACAAAAATTGCTGACATTTATGACTTCGATTCACATTAAACTTGAATATGAATAAGTCGTTATGGAAATATTTCTCGTAAAGAACGGTGACTGCGAATCCGACTTGTAAACTACAAAGTTTCGTGAATTGTCGTATTAATTTGTCTAGACTTTTGAAAAATCTACCTACATACATTATCTGTTGGTATTTTACAAATATTTTTATTTGCAGACAACACGCTCAATTTATAATTTCTATAGGTCTTTAGGAGGATATAAAATGTTACTAGATAGATTATTAAAAGTGCCCGAACAAGTGTTGATAGTTCAGCTAGTAGGTGCGCCAACCTCGCAATATTAACCTTGTAACACTAAGTAATCTTTTTAAACCCGGGCATAAATTTATTAAAACTGGGTGTGCCTACTTCAGAATCGGTAGTCTATTAGATTTAATCTAATGATTAGGTATTTATGAAAGTATTTTTATTTCCCGGTTATTTTTTGGATTCTAATCTATATTTTTTAACCGATGCTCCAAGTATTTAGACTTGGGTAACAAACTCAGAAAATAAAAGTAATATACAGAAATAATGTCTAGCTTCGCTTGTTCCTGTTTGTGAATCCCACAGAGACCGGGCGTAGAAAAATTGTGTTAAATATATAAGTTACTGGTAGTTTGCTTGGTTTAAGCTACGTAAAGTACGTCGTTTATTGTACTAAAATTATTCTTATAACCAAACCATCACATGCCTTTTTTTTTTCTTAGGACTGTTATGTATCAATCCACATTGATAATATTGGCAGGTGTTTTTCATGTTATTTAGTAATTTATTGAGAAAAGTACAATACATAATCCATTAATGCATGTAAGTATTATAAAACAAAGCATCCGCAAAATATATATTTTTTTAATTTATTTTATGTTTATTGAAAAGGAAAGATAAATATTTAAAAATACATCAAAACCTTAAATCTTCATTTCGGACTTTAAATCGCAATTTTTATTTAGAAAATTTACAACTTTTTACTGAACATATTTCACGAAGTTAATTTAACTTTTCAATGCAATAGAAAACAGAACTTCATAAATTTTAAAATGGCGTCGTATATCAAACAAATTAAATTAAATTCAACTGAATCTGCACACATACCTACTGAAGTCCAAGGATTTTTAACTTATTTCAGTCAGACGGGGAAAATTAATGTTTGTGTTGGTTGTTTTAATCTGCAAAATATATTCACGTTATAAAACCGAGGTGACATGTGAATGTGTTGTGGGCGAAATGTGGGTACACCTCTGCCCAACTCTTTGGGGAAACAAGGCGTGATATTATTTATATATTTTATATACGGTATATACGGTTATATACTGTTTGACGAGGTCAAGAATTTACATTACCTTAGTTGATGTTGGAATTTGATTTTCATTTGAAGCACGCTATAACTTCTGAAAATATACTGAAAAACTGACAGTTTTTTTATGACTGACAGAGGTCTAGTTTATGGGTAGAATAGACCTATGTATCAACCTCTAGTGGGGTCGAACGCAATAAAAGCTAAGCAGTTTGTTTGGGGACTGACGATGACTTGTAATAACACGAAACGCCTCTATCATAAAAGTTTTTATTCCACAATAACTGTGAGTACTGCGACACTACCTTTGCCTTTTACGTGTGACGTAGTGACATTTACTTTTAGAGAGAAAAATGCATTTTAACACAGAATAAATTACTATAGCAATCGTATCGTGTTATTGGGTTTTTCTATCTGGAATTTCTCAGTAGCAGCCCGGAGTCTGGATTTGTGCCCGGTTGGTGGCAATACGCTCGCCCCCTATTACATGGGACTTAAACATAACTGGCCAAATGTGGGTGTAGCTGCTACAGGTACACCTCTGCCCAACCCTTTGGGGAAACAAGTCATGATGTTATGTTTTTTTTTTTTTTTGTTTCTATTTGAAATAACAATTTTTGAACAATAAAACAACACAGCATCGTGTTACGAACACCGAGAAAAACACCAACGAAGAAAAACGACTTCTTTGTGGAAATAAATTAAATCCTTCGAGCTGGTGGAAGGACGTTCGTTCCCGTAAATCTGCGGGCAAGATGGCGGTAAGGACATATTGGTGTGAGGTCGCGGATACACTTCAAACAGATTACATTATAGATGGACTGTTTGTATTTTAGTGCCCTTTGGAGTAAAAAGATAACCTCTGAATCCCTCGTTGGTCTAGTAGTCAAGCGCTACTACTGAGGAGGTCCTGGGTTCGATTCACAGGCCGGCCAAAGTGTTATTGGGTTTTTCCATCTGGAATTTCTCAGCAGTAACACGGAGTCATGATTGGTGCCCGGTTGATGGCAATAGGCTCGCCCCCTATTACATGGGACTTAAACATAACTGGCGAAATGGTGTACTAGGTAGGTACACCTCTGCCTTAACCTTCGGGAAAAACCGGCGTGATGATATATATCTATTTAAAGCCTCCACGAGGGGCGATACATAAATAAACGGTAGGTAAGTATGTAGTCCACCGCATCCTGACTAGTCAGCCGCACATTTTCCACAAGAAAGTAGAAAAGCGTAAGTAAACATGCCACAAGATTTACGTACCTTGTAACTTTGCAAGCCAAACCAACGTTTAGTTTTTTTTTAATAATTGTAATTATAGTAGAATGATTCAACTTTCTCTCTCTTTTTCTATTATTTAACTTTGTACCTATGTTTGTGTATTTGTTACTCAATCACGCAAAAACAGCTGGCAGGATTTGGATGAAATTTGGCACACAGATAGTTTATGACCTGGATTAACATGTATAAGATACTTTTTATCCCGGTAGTACGTTTTCCCGTGGGATAATTTCCGACATACACGCGGGCGAAGCCGCGGGCGAAGGCGAAGTAAACAAATCAAGTTTCTTGACTTGGCTCGCGACATTGTCGACATGTTGTGATATGTGGACTCAGCGATCCTTGTACCGGTAATCGTATTAGCCAATGGCTTAATTGCCAAGAGCCTCGACCAACACCTAAGGAGGCTCTCGTTGGGCAACTGGATTAAGGATTTGATTCAGAAACCGGTACTTCTGGACACGGGTCGTTTGTTAGGTTCCTCTCTCTGGAAACCTGACCACCGGTAGCTTGGACCCTGTTCCCGATACCGATGAGCTACAATTTAATTTTTTCTTTATATTATAAACATAATTAAATTTATATTATGTAAACAATGAAATTGTGGCGGCATCTAAATAGCCACATGCGAACTACGCTTCAAAAGACTTGACGTCACACAAATCCTGCATCGAGCAATTAGAGTTTACCGCGCGAACAACATACCGACATCAATCGTTGGGTAGTTGCCCGGCAGACACGACACCTGTCTATCTGATCAGACCATCCTTTCTTTTCTATAGAGGATGAGTGAACTTTAACCCTGTTCCTCATACCTCAAAAAAAATAAAGGTAATAATAAAATAATAATAATAAGCACCTAATAAGAATTATTATGGGTGCTAAACGCTCGCTTCCGTTCTCTTGTCTCAGTCTGATTTCTATGCAAGAGCGTGCCCTCCCCATATCAAAGATTACTCATCTATTACTTAAGGAAAATGGCGTATTCTGAGCCTCATTGGCCATGAAAACGTGTTTAAATTTTCATTAGGATTTGTTTAAGAAATTACATCGCAACTCACATAACGATTAATATAATGTATCTACTCATAGTTTTGGAAACCCATGGCAACTAATGGAGGATGTAGTATAAAATTACCCGGAAAAAGAAAAAAAAACGGGCAGTCTTTGGGGACTGTCGATAGAAGTGAAAACTAAGTAACTTTTTGATTATCGCGTTGATGTCTTTTGTTGTGTAACTTTTTGATTCTCGCGTTGATGTCTTTCGTTCGATACATATAGCTCATGGAAAGCGTTAAGTGACGATGACGCGAGTTCCATGATTTTTGTTCATCCAAAAAGTACTCTTAACCGGTATCGTCCTGCTGGCACTATATAGTGCCACTTTCCTTTACTGCAAGTATTAATATTGTAAGGAAATGTAAAGGAAAGTGGCACTATATAGTGCCAGCAGGACGATACCGGTACAATATTAATACTTGCACTACCTGACGGGAATGCGCCTAAAGAAGTTTTCACTTCAAAAATTTAATTAACATATTTATTGCGATAAATAACTATCTGTTGGAAAATATAGATATTTAATCTCAAAGAAAGTCTAAATAAGCTTCAACCAGGTTCACTAAAATTATGTCGCATATTTCACCCACTAAAGTTCAACTCAGTCCATATACTGTGTAAATAAGAACTTACGTTTTAATTAAGAATTCTTCTTTCAGGATTCTTGTAGCATGAGTACAAAATCGAGTCTTGCATTTTAATTTAAATTCTCAATTACCTTCTCGCAATATCCCGCATGACCTTTCCAAAGGTCATTTAAAATCTTACAGATTAACTGAGATAACAATATGAAAAAGTGACTAATTAACAAAAGAAAATGACTGAATACGAAGTGAGAAAGTTAACAGACAAGCCCTGTTTTTGTTTAACCAAATTATTTTTCCTTCACATTCCCCTTTGTGATGGAAACAAATTCAATTTATTTCATGATGAAAAGCACACAACCAGCTTGTGAATTTTATTATTTTAATACGTAGGAGTAATGGACGCTTGTGAGAATTAACTTTTCGATGAGCTTTCAAATTCCATCCTTAACTCTTGCGTCATACAGTACATTTTGAAATAATTTGGAGTTTTGACGACGTGATGTAATAATTATGTCTATCAAACGACAAACGTGTGTGAAAACAAGCAGGAAGTGTTTTGTAATGAACATTGAAGGTAGCCGGAAAAAGGTAAAATGTTATTAATTAGGTGTTAGAACAGACACGAATAGCAATTACACAAAGTAGAGAGGTTTATACAATCTTATTTATTATTCATTACAAACCTCTTAAGGGGTCATTGTACACAATCATAATTATGAACAACTTTTACTATCGGACCAAAGCTGAAATCGCGAGAAAAAAATCAATAATAAGAGCATATCTCTTCAAAATGTCCCTACATTTTGAAGAGATATGCGAACATAAATGTATGGAACAGCTGATTTTTTTCTCGCGATTTCAGCTTTGGTCCGATAGTAAAAGTTGTTCATAATTATGATTGTGTACAATGACCCCTTAAGAGGTTTGTAATGAATAAAAAATAACGTTGTATAAGGGAAGGACTTTGCCCAGTTATCGAACAACACAGAACTAAGGCAAGCAAAGAATGAAGATGAGAAAATGTCCCTACATTTTGAAGAGATATGCGAACATAAATGTATGGAACAGCTGATTTTTTTCTCGCGATTTCAGCTTTGGTCCGATAGTAAAAGTTGTTCATAATGATGAGTACAATGACCCCTTAAGAGGTTTGTAATGAATAAAAAATAACGTTGTATAAGGGAAGGACTTTGCCCAGTTATCGAACAACACAGAACTAAGGCAAGCAAAGTAAAGAATATAATTATTCCTTAAATTTAACTTAACTCAAACACAAAGCATTTATTTCATACAAACAATTTACAGGCACTTTGGAATTGTTAAGGAGTCGATCAGTCGGAAATATGAAGCTCGTTGCCCATTTCAAAGGGTAGTACTTTTCTAAGGAGAAGGCTGGGAAAGAAACTCTATGGAAAATATTATAAATTATAAAATAATACTTACAAAATATTGGTTAAATTATTACTGTTGTAATTATACATAATTATATAAGTGAGTGAAACGAAGTAGAAGAGCCAAAAAATTATATCGTTTCAAAATCGAATAAGCTGTAGATTATTGTTAGGACTTCTACAATCTTGTACTTAAAAAACAGGAGTCATAAACTTTCAGACCATCAATAACTAACTGTCAAGGTTTTAACTCCTAAAAAGAAATAAAAAGCAACATCAATCTTGAAATCTCAATTTATAATATTGTTAAAAGTTACAATCAACATCTAAATCTCATCATCATCATCATATCAGCCGAAAGACGTCCACTGCTGGACATAGGCCTCCCCCAAGCACCGCCACTTCGACCGATTCTGTGCTTCCCGCATCCAGCGGATACCTGCGGCCTTTACAAGGTCATCGGTCCATCTTGTGGGAGGCCTTCCAACGCTACGTCTTCCGGTACGCGGTCGCCACTCCAGAACCTTTTGGCCCCATCGGCCATCTGTTCTGCGGGCAATGTATCCTGCCCATTGCCACTTAAGTTTGGCAATTCTTCGGGCTATGTCGGTTACCTTGGTTCTCCTGCGGATCTCTGCGGACATCTAAATCTACCATGGCTAAACATCGTACAACTACATCAATTACAAAACGCTAAACCTTATGACCTTGGTACAATGACATCCGGTAAATGTTAACAATATAAAGTGACTCTTTTCAGCCTACATTTCTCTTGGCACTATGCCAGGGAGTGAGTCGAGAAGGGCCACATTCATGCACGGTATGAATTCTCAAGTCACTCGTTATAAGGGTACGACATTCAGTTGATTAAAAAGGTTGAATGAAATGAATAAGTAAACATGGTTTGTTGGATTTTAGTGTGGCTACAACTTTGAATTTTATAGGGGTCATCGTGTTTATTTTATAAAAAGCCAACTATGACATAAAACTAACTAAAAATATATAAACAAGACATCACAGACCGACAAATGAAAAATCCGGAGTTACAAGTCATGTTGGGCATAAATCGAATAGATTACTCGTGTGACGCTTGTGAATTTAATGTCACGTCACATAGCCTATAACGAGCGAACGATGAAGATGCTTCCAACGATACTTTATTTGTCAAATTATGATAAGCAGTTTAGAAGTTATTAGGAAACAGATGAACATACATGCCCACATACAAACATACCAATCAAAATCATAACACATAATCAAAATCACATTTTGCTTCGCCGTAGTTGGGAAAATAAATCTTCTTCTTCATCTTCTTCTTCTTCTTCTTCATAGTGGCAAGAGGTATAGGAAATGACTTGAGGTTATTTTAACCCCTATATTTTCTTTTCTATGTGCAACAGTGGACGTCTTTTGGCTGATATGATGATGGTGATGATATTAATTTTCTTTTCGAATGATCGTTTTACTAACGTGCCTCTCGATCGATATTTAAGCAAAAAATACATCCGTTTAATAAAACCGTCTATTGACAAGAGGTCACTGGCGCCACTTTCAAACTACCTACATGAATTACAAAAACCGTCATAATATCGAATGAGGCTAGAATACTTCTAACAAAGAGGAATGGTCTCCAAGCATTTGTTTCTATGTCAAGGGGGTAAAGCACAGCCTTCGCCACTTATACGTTATAAACGAATAACAGTTAATTAAATTGTAATATTTTCTGCTTGAAGGTTTTGGTTATCTTTCAAGGTTTCCTGAAAATTCTATTAGAAAGGAGAATGAATATCTGTGTCAACTAGTAAATGATGTGAGTGTCACTTTAAAATAATGTGTTTTAATAATAACTAATAGTTTTACCAGCCTAGGCCAAAGGCCTTTTAGCATACAGAGAAGGCATGAGCACCACTCTTACCAAGGGGTATCGTATTACCTAGTTACTGGGTTGTGGAGGTCAGATGGGCAGTCGCTCCATGTAAAATACTGGTATTCAGCTGCATCCGGATAGACTGGAAGCCGACCCCAACATAGTTGGGAAATGGCTAGGCAAATTGATTGAAAAGGCATGAGCATTGATCGCCATGCTTGCTCAAGCATATATGGGCTCTTTTGTCTTGTCGTTTATGTAAGGTCAAATTAAGTATAAAACTATATTAAAAAAAAAAACAATTTTTAATCGTGAGGAAACTTATTTTTTTTTAATGTCTGAGAAATATTTCTCGACGGTATGTAAAGCCAAGACCCATGAGTGGCTGAGAGGCCCATGGGTGGCTTTAAAACTCTGACACCAG
Source organism: Conistra vaccinii (assembly GCA_948150665.1). Classification (NCBI taxonomy): domain Eukaryota; kingdom Metazoa; phylum Arthropoda; class Insecta; order Lepidoptera; family Noctuidae; genus Conistra; species Conistra vaccinii. The sequence continues at coordinate 8,270,032 of OX411330.1, forward strand.
GTTAGTCACTAACCACACGAGAAGAAGAAGAAGATTTAATTAATTAATGTTAATTTAAGATTATTAATATTGAGATTGAAATATTGAATTTGTAATATTTTAAAATATTACAGTATAGAACAACGCACGCCAGCGACACCAGTCGCGCGCAGAGTTATCTTGCGCGCACTCTAATTAAAAGACTAACGTTTCTGAATTATGACAGACTATAAAACAAAGATGTCCAGCTTTTGATAAATATTAATTATTCTGTCCTCGAGTATTTTAAAGAAATATTAAGGGCAGTCTTTGTCATTTAGTTTTAAATGAGAAATGACCTCCTTGCTTATGAGCTTTGTTTTATATTGCGTCGTCGTCTATCAGCTATACACTGTACCATATTTTCCATGTAGGTATGTACTAGCAATTTTTGGTATACGAGTACACGTTTATCATGATCATTCATTCAGCTATTACTATTTGCCTACCTTCAAACTTTTGCGCAACTGCCAATTCAGTCACTGATGAAGTGATGAGACACAATAAAATTTTAGTTGTTATCGAGCTGCATCAGTCTTTCGGACAGTTGAACATCTACTATACAACTTTTTCGAATAATATATTTGAAACTCAACCGACGAAACCTACCAATTGTTGTTTAACTGAAAATTACTTGATTTAATACATAAATAATATCTCTAGAACTACACCATGCACAAAATCAATTAGAGGTTAAATAACAATTTCGAGCCTTAAACCTACAAGAATTAACTTCTCACAAACAGTAAATACACCCTCACTTATACCTACTTGTAGGTACAGGTTGATAGTTTGAACGAGGGACATACTTCAGGGAGTGTCAGTACTCATAAAAATGATCAATTTTGACTATGGGACCAACCTTCTTCTTTTTCTTTGGCCTCGTTTTTTTCCGTTACGCGGAGTCAGCTTTCAAAATCATGTAGTGCCATTTATTTCGGTCTTATGCGTCATCTTCCGTAACTCCCATCTCCCTCATGTCCTTATGGACTTTCGTCATCCATGTGGTTTAAAGTCTGCCTCTTCTCCCTCTTTTTGTAGCCATGAAAAGGCACTTCTTCACGACATGGTCATCTGTTCGTCAAAGCATGACCGTACGAGTACCTACCACTTATGGAACCAACGCTGACATTATAACAACGGGTTTCACTCCGGGAGTGCTGGCAGAAGTGAAAACTTGAACATTAACGTTGTGCATTTCTGAATATTTTGGAATGGTTAGGGAATAATTTCGCACGAATTGCTTTATTGATCAGTATAAAAGTATGTACTATAATTTATGTGGTTAAATACTATACTCATTACTAGTAGTAGTATATTTATTTATTTTCAAAATATAGTCTAACAAAAATAAACAATTTATTGAAACACTTTTCATGAAGTATGTTTTGGCTGCTTTTTTTTACCTATCAATATGGGTAAAATTTCTTACCTCGCAATCTTTACGTAATGTCAAAGACTATTTATTTTGAAATTTACTTTGTCGGTTGCTAGGCAACGGATCTTACGGTCACGTCCTGACGCGAGTTTAAAATTTTTACCCATTCCAAAAAAAGGGCTCAACGCAGCTACTTAAAAAAAAAACACCGGTTTCTTACAAACTGCAATAACGCGAGCAAAATGTAGGAAGTAGCAGTATTTTTTTAAAGAGTAGGTATTATATTATAGCCTGACACCCTGTATAATATCCGATGCACAGATACAATTCATACAATACAAGTTCCATACATACATGAGTATCAACAGACTAGCTGCCACAATGCAACCGTTGGCATGTATTGATAAGATCCGATACGAGGTGTGTCTGGAACAAGCTTTGTAGCTGCATTGTATTGACATGACACTAGGAGACCGATGCATTTGTGTAATGAGAATGACGTATCAATTCCTGGTTATACGGCACGTAGGTGTATCTAGCAATTTTATTCTGCGTATCAAAACGGATAGAACAGAAGTACAATGTCGTTATTTTTATGGTTCCGTAGCGAAATGGCAAAAAACGGAACCCTTATGGATTCGTCATGTCTGTCTGTCCGTCCGTCCGTATGTTACAGCCACATTTTTCCGAAACTATAAGAACTATACTGTTGAAACTTGGTAAATAGATGGTATTCTGTGAACCGCATTAAGATTTTCATACAAAAATAGAAAAAAAAACAATTTTGAGGGTTTGATACTTAGAACTGAAACTCGAAAAAATTTTTTCATCGAACTCTAATACGTGTGGGGTATCTATGGTTAGGTCTTCAAAAATGATATTGAAGTTTCTAATATAATTTTTTTCTAAACTGAATAGTCAGTTTTAGTTTTGGTAAAATGTGTGCCCTGTAACTTCTAAAACAAGAGATTGATAAAACTAAAAAAAATATATGATGTACATTACCATGTAAACTTTCATCGAAAATTGGTTTGAACGAGATCTAGTAAGTAGTTTTTTTTTTAATAAGTCATAAATCGTAAACCGCAATTTACCTTTAACGAACTACAAGAACTTTTATATTATGTTACTTGCTGCTACGGAACCCTTCATGGGCGAGTCCGACTCGCAGTTGGCCGCTTTTTATTGTAATCTCCGTCAATAGTATTTTTTATACCTGCCATCTTCTTTTGATACCTACTCATTATCTGCATCTCTTTTTTTAGCACTAAATAATATCAAATAAAAATATTATTAGCCGGTCAGCAAAGCTGCAGCGGAGTTGACTACCTTGGGGAGGCTTTCGTACAAAAATACTATACTTAATTAATAAAAAATCCTACTATACAAAAATGTGAAAGATTGTATGTATGTTTGTGTGTTTGGATGTTTGTTACTCAATCATGTAAAAAAAGCTAAACGGATTTGGATGAAATTTGGCACACAGATAGTTTATAGCCTGGATATGTGTTAATCCTTTTTATTCCGGTAGTACATTCTCATGGGAAAATTTCCGACCTCCACGCGGGCGAAAGCTAGTAAGAAATAAATAGTTTGGAAAATCCAAAAGTGCACGCCTCATACATATTACTCATTCATAAACGAAAAAGAAATTCAAAACATAGTTTTTAACAAAAATTAACAATTTATCACTTTTCGTGAAGTCGTAATGTCAAAGACTGACAAAGATATTTACTTGGCGGTTGCTAGGCAACATCAATTCAAAGATTGGAAATATTTAGATAAAGATATTATATTTTAGTTAGTATTTTATTAATTATAATTAAACTACTTTGAATAAAAGTGCCATTTTCAATAGGTTCCTTCTACGGCTGAAACGAATGTATAAAAAAAAATTGACTCAATTAATTGATTTTATCGCAAGCTACAATGTTTTCAGGGTTCATAAATTGACGGACAGGAAATTTTTTTCAACTATTTTGATGCCGTTTCCATTTCTGCTGCATTAAATCAATTGTTAAAAAGTACAATATTAATCTACATTTAGTCATCTATACAATGGTATATAAATTAAGTAGGTTCTGTGTACTAGCAGGAGTGTAACAAAAAAAACAGTTACAGAAATGGGGCAAAAATTTTTTTTCGATCGTAGAGCACACTCTAATGCTTCGCATTATGAGTCGTGCAATAAAAATTCTGTCAGTTACTGATTGCTAAAGTAAATTTTACAAAACTTTTCTCTTACCATTTTCATTTTTAAAGCTGAGTTTTTCCAGTGCAGCACAGCTTAGACTATTGATGTATTAATAGATGTTTATCGACCTTTCAATAATCCAGATATTATCTGTATTTGCCTAACAATAGACTGAGTGAACACAGACTACTGATGAATGAATAAATAATCTATGCAGACATCAATTAAGAATTTGGTCGAACGCCCTAGATTATTCTCGGAACACGTGAAGGTTTTCTGAGAAATGTAAACAACTCAATTTGTACGGACTTTGATTTAATTATTAAATGATCAATCGAAGAATTCATGTTAAGTAAGTGTTCCGTTGAGTTTCTTGCCGGCTCATCTCCATAGGAAATGACCAATTGGAACCGTGTATCTATAGTCCATAGGTATAGATAGTTAAATAAAGGTAAACAAAAAAAATCACGTGACTAGACGAAAAATATCACACAAAACCTATAAAAAGCCAAGTGCGAGTCGGACTTGCATACGAAGGGTTTCGTAACATCGCTCAATAATAAAAACTACATATTTTATATAAATACTTTACTTAAAAAAACACGTTTCTTTTATGGGGACCCCATTTTAATTTGTAACTTTATTTTATTTTTATTATAATATGTTATTATAGCGGCCAGTATGATAGTACTTAGTCCATAATCTGTGAAAATTTCGAGTTTCTACTTTTTACAGTTCAAAAGATACAGCCCTGTGACAGACGGGCCGACGGCAGAGCCTTAGTAATAGGGTTCCGTTGCCGCCTTTTGGGTACGGTACCCTAAAAAAGGCGCTAGAAAATATAACATGGTAAATACTGTTTAACGAACCGAAATAAAACGGTTATATTATGTAACCGATATTTGCATACCTATACGGTTTCAAAAGTAGAAGATAGGTATCTTAACTCTCTATGAGTGAGAGAGATAGAAATACAAAAGGTAAGTAGGGTATCCTTACATATTATAAAACAAAGTCCCCCGCCGCGTCTGTCTGTCTGTCTGTCTGTCTGTCTGAACGCGATAAACTCAAAAACTACCGAACGGATTTTCAAACGGTTTTCACCATTGGACGGAGTGATTCATGCGGAAGGTTTTAGTGTATAATTCATTAAGGTTTTGAGAAAATTGACTGAAATATGACGATTATTGTTGAAGATGTCGGAAAAAATCATGCCGACTGGGAGCTTTACTGGCGTGCGCCGCGTAAGCCGTTAGAGATAAATCAAATTTATGTTCTAGAGTATTGTATATCTTAACAAATTCAACAAAAAAGTCCGCGATGGCATATGTCTATCTTCTAAGGATGACCCACAGTAACCATTTTTATCTTTCAAAATTTTATAAAATTTTCGTTGTTATTTCCGGAGCTATTTTGACCGGTATCATATTAATCCTTATCCAATAAAATATGTTATTTAAATTGGGCATTATATTTCGAATAAAATATGCCTTTACATCATATCATTTAAATGAATAGTTTATGAGATATCTCAGTTTCAAAATTACGCGTAACAAAATAATTATGGTTGACGGCAACCCGGCGCAGTAGGCTACCACTGCGTCCGCTGAAAGTTAGTCAATGACCTTTTCCTAGGCTATTAGGTATGTATTCCCGGTAGAACGTTCCCGTGGGATATTTTGCGACATCCACGCGGGCGAAGCCGCGGGTAAAAGCTAGTTATTTATAATGAATACATGAATAATTTCTATTGGTGAAAGCTACGAATAATAGTAGGGTGAAAGTAATAAACCAGAACGTTGTTTTTCAATCTTTCTTTTTTATACAAAAAGTAGCTTCTACCCGCGACTTCATCCGCATCAAATTTGTCCCCCGACCCAGCGCGTCGCATCGCACGCCCGCCTGCTCTATTCCTTAGTTTTCACTAACGAAACAACAGTTGCGCATAGTCACAGCAGCTGTAACTGGCCATGGATAATTTAATAAACACCTGTTTGTCATAGGAGTCACAGACAGTCCGCTGTGCAGAGTCTACATGGAGGACGACGAGACAGCAGCTCATGTGCTGTTAAACTGCCCGGTGGTCGCCGCTTACCGGGCAAAGTACTTCGGTACCCCAGGTACCCTACGGGAGATTGTCAGTGACACCAAGGCCTTCTTTGAGGAGCTGAGGGGTGGATCGAATAACAAATCTTCCCACCCGTACGCAAAATAAGCGCTTTGACGTGGAGTTGCGGATACCAGCTCATATTACCTATTACCTAATGTTTAATCATATTTCAAGTGGAGTATAGTTAGGTCAATCTCACACGATTTAGCCGATCTGAAACATACACAAGATCTTATCAACACTCATACATTCTGTACAAAATCATCGTATTTTTTTAAGCCAGCGTTCTTTTTACACGAAAGCATAAGGGTACTGTCAGCTATTCCTATCAGTACTGGTCCCTTTTCCTCTGTAAATCAGATTGTGTTGGCGAAATCCAACCTACGTCATGTGGCATTTGTAGAGTGGTTTGATAACATTATTGTATGTAAAACTTTGGTTAGGCATATCTTACTCCTTAAACGCCAGAATAATGTGTCTGTTAAAAAGAATAATCTTATTTTTTTTAAATTTCATTTTTCCAATGCTACGAATTAATATAATATAATTAGTTAATTACCTATCTATATCTATACATATAATAAAATCGTAGCGAGGTCAAAACTGTACATTGAATATTTTTTTTAAAAAGTAATTGCCACGAGGTCCGGGATCGATTCTAATGCCGAAAATATAGTTTTTAGAATTTTTGTCTGTTTGTCTGTTTGTCTGTATGTATGTTCCAGCATCACGCAAATTCTACTGGACAGATTCTGTTAAAATTTTGCATAGATATTCCTTAAAAGTCTGGTTAAATGGTAGGGTACATACTATCACGCTCTTTGCTATGGGGGATGAGCAATACTACATTATGTTCGTATTCTTTTCCGCAAAATTGTAAATGGGTGCGCCAAAAGGTTAGGATATTGCAGGTAGTTACCGATTTAACATTTTAAATGATTATCATCACGCTATACCTTTATGGAGCTTAGCAGCCAATCATGAAATATAAGAACGGCTATTTTAACTGATTTCCAACAAAGCAAATAGCTAAGCGGCAGGACGATTGCTTTGTAAACCTGTGGGTATGAGTTCGAACCCCGATTAACCGTTTTTTTTTTTAATTCTTTTTTTTTTTTTTTTTAATGGTTAAGCAAGTTTTTAATCTTTTTTTATTATTTTAACTTATATTTATATTGACAAGGATGAAATGAAGCCGAAAAATATTGAAAGAAAACCTAAAAACGACGCCGCTCGCCTTTGACAGTTTGGTTTTTTTAATAGTTAAACTATTTCACGAATTCCTTTTAGTTATTGCAATTTAAACCTTATGATTAACGTCATAACGGCGACAAGATAGGACTTCGTCAAATATTTTAAATAAGTTACCTGGGTATTATATTGTTTTCCATAATATTATTTGTCCTATTATTGTTTTCCATAATCGTCCCCACTCATAATATTTACTTGCACTATTATCATTTATACTAATAACGCTTGCCATATCAACTTATTTGACATAACTTTTATTTGCCATAATATTAGTTTCCATAATAACATGTGTCATAATCATTAGATTCTATAAGTAACACATTACATAATCGACACTTGACATAAGCAACATTTAGCATTATTTAGAAACGTTACAGACAGATGTCCTCAGTATTGTATTATATGATATGTATTATTCTGAATGTACATTTAAATACATACATACGTACATTTGCAAAATAGGATAGGTTAGGTTAGGTTTTCTTGTTCAGACAGTAAACAGTTTGGCAAATTCGAAACGGGTAGGTTAGGTTAGGTTAGAACTGTGACCAAACAACGCGCGAAGGCGAGCGAGCGTAGCGAGCGTGCCGCGGCAGCGGCCGCCGAGTGCTAGATTTCCTCTTTTGCAAAGCAAGCATGCATGGCAGATTAGGGTAATTTTTAGGTTTTCTTGTTCAGACAATAAACAGTTTGTAAATTCGAAACGGGTAGGTTAGGTTAGGTTAGAACTGTGACCAAACAACGCGCGAAGGCGAGCGAGCGTAGCGAGCGTGCCGAGGCAGCGGCCGCCGAGTGCTAGATTTCCTCTTTTGCAAAGCAAGCATGGTACATACTGAACTAGCATTGTTGTGCTAGTATGGGCAAATGAATATTAATAAATGTTATGGAAAACGACATTATTGAAAATAAAAAATATAGCTAATGAATTTATGGATTAAAATTATTATGACACTTGATCGATTATGACCAATGAAATTAGTGAAAATGATTTTATGTCATTTCACGATTATGGCAACTGAAGCGTTATTACTAATGAAATTATGGCAAATAAAATTATGGCATATAAAATTATGGCATTTTAAATTATGGCAAACATTAGTAAACCAGTTACCTGGTGTTCATATAGTACTAGAGTACTCGCAAGATAATTCTGCGCACGGCTCAAATTGGAACTAATCGTATGCCGCCGTCTTTTCGTTTATGTAAGGTCAAATTAAGTATAGAATTATAATATATATTAAATAATTAAGTTAAAGTCGACAGTCGTAGCAGGAGGCGTTCTGTAGTTTCTGCCTACCCTTATGGGAAGAAGGCGTGAGTTTATGTATGTATGTAAATTAAAGTCACTGCGTGTGTACCTAGAATTATTCACCAGATGTTATAAAAATTGACTAAGGGCAGATTTTTCCAACGCCAGATAAGTTTAACTTCTGAGGAATAATTTTGAATTACTGACAGTTTTTCCATAAAAAGAATCTGTTGTGGTAGAAATATGGGCATCATCTATCCGAGGACTTTTTACGAACTTTGCGGCGCGTACTGAAGCTGACATTGAACAAAATGACGAAAGCGTTCTGAACAGTTGTCTTGATTCACTTCAAGACGTGGTAATTTCCATAGGTGTCAATCCACTGATAGAGTATGGGTTACCGGCTCCGCAATCATTGGCACATCAAGACCGTAGAAATCGGGAATACGCTGCCGAAACTAATTACGATCCGGGCGCAATGAATACTGTTTAGGATTAAACAAACTAGATTTTCTATTTAAATAAACTGTATATTGATGTAGATTTGAGTTACATTTAGTTGCACTGCCACACTTGTTACAATAATTTTAGAACGTTTCCACGCGGTCGTCGTTTGCGGAGTCCTGGCGCGCGGCGCGAGCGGCGCTCGGGCGCTACCGCCCCTCGTCTCCCTCTTTCCCCTCGCTCGCCCTAGTGCGGGGCGCGTACATCCTCCCGGGCCTTGAAAGTGCGGCTTTCAATGATCTGCTTCATTAGCATTGGCAGTATTAGCGCCAAGATTATCAGTTGTCTCGCTGCCTTGTCTTTCAATATTCGCTCCTTCATTTTCGGCGACATCCTTTGCATCCTTAGTGGCCGGCAGTATGCACATTTTGTTGATGGCCCTCCTTAGCGTGCCCTTTGATGTTAAAACGTCGGCAACTCTGCTGATTCCATCTTTCCCAGGATATAAATGGGTAATGCGGCCAAGTATCCATTGTAGTGGGGGAAGTTTTTTTTCTTTGAGGATCACTAGATCGCCCACACGAAGCTCATATTGCCTCGTTTTCCACTTGGTGCGTTCTTGAAGTTCAGCAACAAACTCCCGGCGCCATCTCTCCCAGAATTGTTGTCTCAGCTGCTCTATGTATTGGTATCTGTTGGGGTGCTTGCAGGTGATAGGCAACGATGACACAGAGGTGAGAGGTCGCCCTATGAGAAAGTGCCCTGGGGTTAGAGGAGAGGGATCGGTTGGATCGGATGACAGAGGAGTAAGGGGACGAGAATTTAAAATCGCTTCGATTTGTGTGAATAGCGTAGCGAGCTCCTCGAATGTCAGGGAAGCATTTCCCGCTACACGTTTGAAATGGTGCTTTGCAGATTTAATGCCCGCCTCCCATATACCTCCAAAGTGAGGTGAGTAAGCAGGACTAAACACGAACTTAATGCCTTCGTTATTGGCGTAATTAATAGCTGACTCACGACTGGACCTGAGTATTCTACTTATCTCATTGTTCGCGCCCCTGAAATTGGTACCATTATCGCAATATATAACGTTAGGTTTACCTCTCCTAGAGACGAACCTTCGCAAAGATAAAATGAAAGCATCAGTGCTCATATCGCTGACTAGCTCTAAATGAATCGCTTTGGACGAGAGGCATACAAACAAACATAGGTAGCATTTTGAAATACGGTTGCCTTTACCCTTACGGCTAGAGATCATAAACGGACCAGCAAAATCAACACCACACGAGTAGAAAGGAAACATAGAATAGCTTCTTTCGGCAGGTAAGTTTCCCATTAGAGGTTGTATTGTCTTCCCACGTAGGCGAATACAAACTATACACTGCTTTGTCGTGCTACGTGCTAAGTGTCTGCCACCTATGGGCCAAAATCGTTCTCTTATTGAGGCTAGAAGATGTTGAGGACCAGCGTGAAATAAGCGTTCATGTTCGTATCTTAATATTAATTTAGTTAAGTGATGTTTTGCATCTAAAATAATGGGGTGTTTTTTATCATAGGCGAAATCAGAGTTTTGAATTCGACCCCCAACTCTTAATATGCCGTTTGAATCAATAAAGGGATTCAGCGACAATAATTTAGACTTACGATTAAGAGTTTTATTATTACTAATCAGTTTAATTTCTTCTGCATAGCTTTCTAACTGACTTAACTTGACTAGCATTAGTAAAGAATCATCTAATTCCTTAATGTCTAATGGTCCGTTAATTTTAGCATCTTTATTTTTACAGTAATTTAGGAAACGCTGTACATATACATATATTCTCTTTAATCTATTTAAATTAGAATGTTTCTCAAATTGAATTATTTTGTTTGTTACAACTACATGACATTCAATGGTGTGCGAGTGTTTAACTTCAGGCAAAACATCAGGGATTTGTGTGTGTTTTTGTGTAGGCTAACAAGATGGGTCATTAGCGAGGAACGAAGGCCCTTCCCACCAGAGGAGACAGGACTGCAACTGCTTAGGAGTCACACCTCTAGACGCAATATCTGCAGGGTTTTGATCTGTGGGAACATAACAGAAGGTGAATCCAGTTGCCAGTTGATTGATTTCATTCACTCGATTACACACAAATACTTTAAGATCCCTGGGTGGGGTTTTCACCCAACCTAGCACAACCTTTGAATCAGTCCATATAAATTTATTATTTATATTACAATCTAATGACTCTAATACTTTTGCACATAAACGTGCACCTAACAGGAAGCCACATAACTCCAATCGGGGTATAGTGGTTGGGTTCATCGGTGCAACTCGTGCCTTAGCACACAACAACCTGACAGTAACATTCTGATTATGATTCACAGAACGTAGGTAAATACAAGCTGCATAGGCTTGTTGTGAGGCATCCACAAAACAATGTAATTCTATATTACTAGGTGTATCACACAGAACTTTCCTTGTAACACGAATATTAGTTAAATTTGAAAATTCCTTTAATAGTTTAGCCCAGTTTTTACAAAACTCAGCTGGAACTGGATCATCCCAGTCTAGCTTAGAGGACCATAACTGTTGTAGTAAAATCTTAGCTACTATAATGCAGGGACACAATAATCCTAAGGGATCGAAAACCTTGGAAGTAGTAGAAATTATTGACCTTTTAGTAATATGTATAGAAGGTTCTAGATCTGTAGAGAATTGCAGCGTATCAGCCTTGGGACACCAATTGAGACCTAATACACTGGATTCTTTATTGAAACCAATAGGTTTTGAAGAATCACATTCATCATCAAATAATTGAGAGCAATTTGTGTGGAATTTCCTTAGAGGAAGGCATGCAGAATTAAGTGTTTTGACAACTTCGTGATAGATGTGTTTTAGCCCTTCTATAGTTTCTGACCCTGTATTTAAGTCATCTGCATAAAAATCGTTTCGAATTACACAAGCAATAGACTCATCCGTACACTCATTTGCCAGTTGTAAGAGGCATCGAGTACTTAAAAATGGTGCAGAGGCCGTACCATATGTAACTGTATTTAGTTGTAAAACATCTATCGATTGGGACTTATCATCACGCCACAGAATAAGCTGCAGATGGCGCTGCTGTTGCCCGACTTCAATTTGCCGGTACATTTTCTCAATGTCACCTGTGAGAATGAATTTATGCTTGCGAAATCGCAATAAAATAGAGATTAAATCACTCTGCACTACTGGACCAATCATATGAATTTGATTAAGTGATTTTCCAGAGCTAGTTTTAGAAGAAGCATTGAATACTACGCGGAGCTTTGTGGTTTCGCTCTTTTCACGAATTACTGCGTGATGAGGCATGTAGTATCCAAATTCTGGTTTATTAATTTTAGTTAAATGTCCTAAAGGAGAAAACCAAACTCCATAGAAACTTGGGCCCAGCGTTACAGGGCTGGAATTTGGCCATAAATTAGAGCATTTAGGAAGGATTCACGACGCCAATTTTTACGTTTCCCAGCAATGGCCAAATTGGTAAAATCAGACAATGTTTACATTTTAGGTTATTTTTATTATTTGAGGTATTCAAATAAAAAATGATATTTTTGAGGCTTTGTTTGTTTCCTACGTTAATTGGGCAACCACATGCGCTGTGCTGCAGCACCTGCAGCCTATCACGATGCGGTTAAAACCTCCTGGTAGGTATCCACATAAAAAGCGCTTAGCGGGTGATTTATCTGTATGATCTTACTGAAAACCTCAGCTGAAAACTATGTTTATTAGACAAGGCCCACTTAAAACACTACTGGCTTGCATTTGCTAATATTGTATGTATCTACTAGGGGATTTGATGCAATCACGGATTACAGTAATCTGAGATTGCAATAATATATTAAAGTAAAACACGAAGGTGATTAATAAAACGATTCATCACAATTATGTAATTGTGATGAATCGTTTTATTAATCACCTTCTTCATTAGGACTATCATTATATAATACAGTATCCAGAAATTGTGCAGGAGGCAATTGTGTACCTACCCTGGTGCCGTGCCAACTAAGCCCAACTAAAATACCATAATTATGCTCATGGTGTGGGCACAGCAACCAACCGTTCTTTTGCCAACGATACAGGTGCAATTATATTGGACTATAGCATCCCTCCCACATAAAGAGCTGTCGAAGTGTCGACTAACATATAAACTAAATATATCCTATTAGTAATAGGATATATTAGGCTGGATTTTATTCTTCCTCTCAACATCCAGGTTGAGTCCGATGTTGACAGCCCTTGCAGCCACCGTTCACCTCTACACAGTTCTATTCATCGGTGTCTGTTCAGTCTGTTCTAGTCCATTTCTATCAAGAGATACAGCATTGGTATGATTTCAGCAAGCTTGGCAGATAGTCATTTTCATTTAAGTACCTGAAGAAAACAATCATGTGTCATTAGGTCTAGCACTAGCATTTAGCAATAAACATCTGATTGGCACATTTGGGTACTTAAACATAAGCGGCTTTATTACATTCCCACTGCAGGGACACAGGTCTCCTCTCTGAGAGAGGGAAAAACCTGTAATTTAACAATGCAGGTTCAGTCCAGATTGGAGATGTCACATGTCTAGATTGAATATGAATTTGTTGCATGCGCTGGTATCATTTTATAAAATACAACTATCAACAGACAATTGAACATAAGCGATAACACTATTTAGTTTGATTACATGAAATAATTTCATAGTAAGTAGGTACGAAAATGTTGCGATATAGATATATCGGATACTAACCGTTTGATGCGCGACCCATTCCTGTACAATTGAAAGAATCATTTCATCTTTCAGTCTTCGCCTTCCCATTGTAATGCAGCGCGGTCCGTTGCTATTCCGCAATTAATGCACAGGCTCTTGATGTCGTTGTATCCAGTCATCCAGTCAAAAGAGCATTATACAGATCCAGTTTTCCAGCAAAGGTCAGTAGGAGTGGCAGGATACGGTGCCCAATGTTCAAGCGAGGGCAGTCTATGGCAATCAATTTCGGAGGCCAGTATTCAAGTAGAAGTCAGAAATAATAAATCCCGAGAAATACGGAAAAACATGCGTGGCGAATGACAACAATAACATGACATGACAGTACGAGTACAATCATGACAATAATTGACAGACGTTGACATTGACATTTGCCGTTTACTAGTGCAATCCATGGTGCAATTGATTTTATCGATTATTTACTTCTTTGAATGATTTTTTAATGGTGGTTACATTAAAAATCAATTAGATTCCAGATTTTTTTATTTTACATTGATTTTAATACCTAAAAACAATTATATCAAAACAATGTAGTATTATTTAATTATTTGTAACAGTATCGATTTCTACGAACTCGATAATATTCTTAGGGTACGCTCTATTGATATAATGCCAGCGTTTGTGAAGTTAATGACGTTTAATGAAATAAGTGTTGTAACGGTTTACAAAGGTTGTTTAAAACAATAAAATAGAAATCTACTTATTTTCTACACTTGGCCATTGCTAATGAGGCTATAATTAAAATGGGTTAATTAAGAAAAATAGAAGATTTTTTTGGTACATATCTCATTCGTGTAACGGTTGGGCCCAAAAACAGCTTTCTCCTTTGCATATTCATCTATAAATGCCTTGTAGTTGGCTTTTAAATCAGGATATTTTATAAATTTTCTTTCCAAACTCTCAAAACATTTTTTAGCAACATAATAAGAGTCACCAAGAGCCTTTTCAGGCGACTCTTTCATGGGCATTAAGACAGAAAATCTGCCATTCGTTAAGCGAGATACGTTTTGTACAAAATGATCCTCACAGAGTTGCTCTTCGATGGAATATGTTTTTGTGGCAGGTAAGTCATCAATTTTCCAAAAATTTTCTAACGAGTCCTTTATCTCCTGAGTGAAATTACAATAAACCTTCGAAGAGGACTGACTACCTTGTATAGGGCCACTTATTAGCCATCCGAGCATAGACTCCTGTAGAACAGGTTTATTCCTGCCCAACTTAATTATATTAGAGCCAACTATATCCCAATACACATCTGTTCCTAAGAGGATGTCGACCTCAGCCGGGGAAAAATAGTTAGGATCAGCAAGAGTGACATTTTCAGGTAATTTTAAATGCTCAGTATTAATTGTAGAGTTTGGTAAGATTCCGGTTATTCGAGGTACTACTAGACATTTAACATTAAATTCGAATGGCATACATTTAGATTTAATTGTAATATAACAAGTTTCAGTGATACTGCATTTAGCATTATTAATCCCACAAACATTTACTGAACCACCACCGGGGTTTATTGCTAACCCTATCCTCCTTCTTAGTCTGTCAGTGATGAATGACGATTGGCTACCTGTGTCCAGTAATACACGGGCTGTGTAAGTCTTATTATTAATTATTATTTGGACTAGTGCCGTAGATAGTATGCCGGTCATTTGATGCCATGGCTAGTGACACAGGTAACGAGAAAGATGTAGAGGTAGACGGCTGTTCATTTTCAGTAGATGTAGGGTTACTTTTCGTTATATGTATTAATGTGTTGTGTTTCTTTTTGCATTGGCGACATACAGCTCTCAGCTGACACTTAAAAGCATTGTGACCACTATGCAAGCAATTTTTACATAATTTTAACTTATTGACTTCATTTAGCCGCTCATCTACATGCAAATTTTTGAATTTTGGACATTCATGCAAATGATGATTTTCATTGCATAAAACACAACAATTCTTGTTTTCTTTCTTTTCAATGGACACTGTTAGACTTTTAGATTGGGTGGTTACCCTAGGTTTATTATCCACCTGTTTGTCAGAACGACTATTATTAAAATAGGCAGTCTCGAGTATGTCAGCTCGACTGCGCAAGAAAGAATAAAATTCATTAAGTGAAGGTAAATCTGCAAGATTGCACTTATATTCTTCCCACTTTCTACTCGTGTGAATATCTAGTTTTGCTGAGACCATAAAAATTATAAGAACATCCCACATGTTAGTAGGCTGGCCAAGAGTGTCAAGAGCCCGCAAATGTTTTGACACATGGTCAACGATAAACCGCAATGATTTATAGGATTCTCTTTGAATTGACTCTATGTTAAATAATGCCTTCAAGTGGTTATTTATTAGTAGGTTTTTATTATCAAATCTCTGACATAGCAGGTCCCATGCAACCTTGTAATTTATTGAACTGAATTCTATAGATTTGATGACAACAGCTGCACTTCCTTCAAGCGCAGACCGTAGATAATGAAATTTATTTATTGGTGCAATACTTTCATTACTATCAATCACAGTCTGAAAAGTATCTTTAAACTCTAACCAGTTTAAATAATTCCCATCAAATGTAGGAAGTTTAATTGTGGGTAATTTTATGCCTCTAAATGAATGACAGCTACTATTAGATGCATGTTCACTATTTTCTTTATCACATTTTTCTTTCTCAGCCATTTTCTGGGGAGAATTAAATAGGATTTCTTGGCTCATTGCTATTAAGCTAATAAACTGGTTTTCTAAACTATCTCTTTCATTAATTTGCTCTGTACTATCAGAATGCAATAAATCTATGTTGTTTTGTATGGCCTCAAACTCTTCCATAAGCGATTGAATTTTATTTAATTTTAACTCTAGTTCTTTGTATTGAATAGAAGAAATTTCTTTCATGCCAATTAAATTATTTAAATAATCCGAAAATCTTGTTACCCTTCCCTTAATAATACCGCGCTGTTTGACTAGCTTAGTTATTTCTACCTTGAGCTCTGTTTCATTCATTTTTATAGATTTTATTCACCAATAACGCAGGAGAACAAACAATGGAACAATAAAGTATGCACTCAAACCCGTTTCAAGAGTAGAGAAGCTCAGGTCCAGTCGCTCGCGCTGGTGCAGTAGCACAACACGATGCTCAGGTCAGCTCGCGCCGAGCACACAGCTTAGGCCAGCAGCGCGCACGTAACGGCGCACGCGACGGAACCGGGACGGCCGAGACCGATGCGCTCCACTTCACGGAGGTACGCTGGAATTAGTCGGCATACGGTATTGAAATAACGGTATAATTGTCTTATGGTAGGTGCAGGTATGGGATGGATTATATCGGCACCCTCTGTGCTGAATTAATAAATTATAGAACGAGTTAGGTAGGCTAGCCAATTGTTATAGCTGGGATAAGACTATAACAACATAATTCTTTAGCAGATTAGGTGAAATGCGTGCATAAAGCGAGGGCGCGTGCTCCTAATTTAGCTAGGTTAGATAATGAAATCTAACGCTGAGATGCACGTGCTTGTGTTTAGCGCCTTAACACAGTAGGTACCTAAACACCAATGAAAGCTAGCGTAAGTATAGAATAAACCCAACACTCGAGCAGCAAGCCGGCCACACAATGCGAGAACAAAGGATCGAGAGAATAGGTTAAGTAGGTAAGATAGGTACGAAAAGGTTAGGAACAGGGCTTACTCTCCTTGGGCTAGACCTCCGGTTCACGCCGTCCCCAAAGGCTCCCGAAGCAGCAACAGCAATTCCTTTTCCTTAGGTACTCGACCCGTGGCTCGCTGGGTAGGTATTGGCGAATGGCGGCTGCCGCGTGTGACGCCCGCAAACTCGACGCGTTTTCTTGATCGTTATAGATTTAATGTCCTGTCACGGTCGCCACTTTTGTTTAGGATTAAACAAACTAGATTTTCTATTTAAATAAACTGTATATTGATGTAGATTTGAGTTACATTTAGTTGCACTGCCACACTTGTTACAATAATTTTAGAACGTTTCCACGCGGTCGTCGTTTGCGGAGTCCTGGCGCGCGGCGTGAGCGGCGCTCGGGCGCTACCGCCCCTCGTCTCCCTCTTTCCCCTCGCTCGCCCTAGTGCGGGGCGCGTACAAATACCATCGTTGACCACGTCTTTTTGTTCACCTCAGAGCAAAGGCACATTTTCAACACCGTTCTCCAAAGCGTTGGGCTCAGTCAGGGTAAAATGTTTTTCTTGGATGCTCCTGGCGGAACTGGAAAAACATTTATTACCACTGGTATCCTTGCAGAGGTCAGGAGGCAAGGCAAAATTGCAATCGCAGTAGCGTCTTCCGGAATCGCTGCCACACTGTTTACTGGTGGCAAAACAGCGCACGCCATGTTTAAGATTCCCATCGATTTAGAGAGCAACGAAACGCCTGTTTGTGGGGTGTCACGCAACAGTGACAAGGGGCGCGTGCTTAGAGATTGCGCTTTCATCGTATGGGATGAATGTACTATGGCAAATAGGAAAGCAGTGGAAGCTGTTAACAGAACCCTGCAGGACATCTGCAGGAACCAAAACATGATGGGTGGTGTCACAATTCTTTTTAGTGGCGATTTCCGGCAAACACTACCTGTGGTGACGCGAGGAACTAGGGCTGACGACGTGATTGCTTCGCCGAAAAGGTCGACTCTATGGTCGCAAGTTCATAGACTGCGGTTGACCATCAACATGCGAGCTCAGCTTGGCGGGAATTCACATGCTCAAGAATTCTCCGATGTTCTTCTAAAACTTGGTGAAGGCACTCTGCCAGAGGAGAGCGGCCAGGCGGACTTACCAGAGACTCTTGGTAGAGTAGTTCCCAATTTAGAAGATCTGATTCGTCTGGTGTACGGGGACATCAGTCAAATACCGTGGGGGCCATTTTAACGCCCAAAAATGATCAAGCTGCAGCGATCAACCACAGTATTCTCTCGCAAATCGAAGGCAGTGAAGTGATATACACCTCAATTAACACTGTTGTGGAGCAAAATGACGCCACACATTACCCCGTAGAATTTTTGAATTCGTTAACATACATACTAACGTTAACGTACACATAATCCAGCAGAAGGTCGGTGTCCCGATTATGCTCCTTCGGAACTTAACTCCGCCGAAGCTGTGTAACGGAACCCGGCTCAAAGTCGTGTCTTTGCAGAGAAACATCATCGGGGCGGAAATTCTAACAGGTTGTGGCTTTTTTTTTTTTTTTTTTAACTAGGGTATCTCGTAGCTGGCCTCTGAGGCCATGACTACTTAACCGGTCATTCCTGCGGCTGCCTTAAGCTCCTAAAAACTTAAAGCCTCCAGCCAGGGGCATAAACTAAAGCTAATTACAAACTAGGCGAACGCTCGCTAAGGGCACCCCCTGTGGGGTACGAACCTCGGCTTAGGGCGTTCGCTAACGGGAGGACAGCAAGAGGGACAGGCTGGATCAAATTCAGAACATTATTATTATCTGGGGAATTTAAAGCTACAGGCTCAGCAACAACGCGGGCTGGCGCATCGTTATCGAGCAAGGGTCGGGGGGGAACAGGTTGTGGCATTGGCGAGACAGTATTTATACCGCGTATACCACTAATTCCCCACAATTACCCCTTCCAGTTTAAGCGTGTGCCTGTGAGCGTATGCTTTGCGATGACTATCAACAAGTCACAGGGGCAGACACTTAAGGCTGCGGGTTTCGACCTCAGGACAAGCTGCTTCTCACACGGACAACTGTACGTCGCTTGCTCCCGCGTCACCAGTCCTAACCCTCTATATTTATATTTTAGCTGCTGAAAACAAAACAACAAACGTAGTATACAGGGAAGTTTTATAAAAATGTGGCTGTTATTAAAGTATATTGAGGTGTCTTACGACTTCCACGCGAACGAAGTCGCGGGCAGAAGCTAGTAATAAAATAAATTAAAGAAATAAAAATTGATTATTCTGCATAAAAAAATGCACATTTAAAGAATAAAAGACATAATATATTAGGTATTTGTCCTACCACAAATGATCACATATTTGCCGCCACCTTGACGACAGATATTAATGGATGAAATCAGATAGTATTGCCAAACTTTCCATAATATTTATGTTCGTGATGTACCAGAGTAGGTACCATCGTGACGTTAATGTTTGGGAAAGAAAAGTGTACTTGCCTATGAAATTGCATTTACGTAGTAGACCAAAAACTCCAAGTTTCCAGAATTCCGTGTCTTAAAGTGCCAACGGAACTTTTACTAAGTCAACGCCGTCTTTCAGTCTGTATGTCGCAAGCAGTTTTTCAAATCTAATAAAAGATCTTATAAATCATATACTAAAGTTCCATTTTTTACTGATATAGAATGGCCTTCTCTCAAACAAGCGGCGTCAATCATCCGCTGGAAAAACGCCTAGTGCGAAGACACCCGTACTTAAACGGAGTCGTTTACACAAGATGGCGTTGCAAGCTAGCTCATTAAGGGCTTAGCTCGCTCAAATATGTACCTATTGCAGACGGACAAAGGCATCTAGCGACTCAAAAGGAATAAAAATGAAGACACAGTCTCATTATGTTTCTGTGGACTTAGAAGTATGAAAAGAAAATGGAAAACTAGAATAATTATTATTATTTATTCTTCTTTATGGCCAGCACATTGTATTGGAGCTCAAGGGAAAAAAGTTTTTATTGATGAATATTATACATATTAAAGACACCTATATTTATTTATTTATTGGTCTATCTACAATTGTTACACTATTCAGACAATTGCAAACACAAGCCAAAATACAAGCCAAGTGCACAATATTAAGCGATAGACACTGCATGCAAAAACATTATAGAAAACAAAAAAAAAAAACAATATTTTAAGTACAGAAATGACACATAATTGTTACACAATTCTATAAAAAAATATAACAAGATAGTAATTTACAATAGTTGGGGTATTGAGTACAAAGTTACATAGTTTGGTGAACCTGGCGCTTGAATTTTTGAAGTGAAGTGCAACAAATATCGATCCCTTCATCACAATTATTCAGAAGTCTACAAAGTCTTGGGACCGGGGAGTTAGATCCTGAAACAGTTTTGCGGAATGGGGGACGTAACATTTTGATAGGGTGTCTCGGATATTTACATGGTACGTTAAAATTAAACTTTTTCAACAACTGGGGGCAGTCAATTTTACTATGAATAATTTTAAACAGAAAGATAAGATCAATACTATCTCTACGTTTTTCGAGTGAGGTCATGCCAAATTTTTGAAGACGTTTTGCGTAGCTTGGATTTTTTTTAGCTATTCCCGCAGAGTAGGCCATATGGTTATATACTACACATACTACACTCCTATGAGGCCTACATCCATCCAGGACTGCGATAGACTGAGATAATTCTTCTTCTTCGGTCCGTCTAACCTAATAAAGAAAAACATTTGATTTTTTGTATGTTTGTTTGTAATGAATAAACTCAAAAACTTCTGGGCCGATTTTAAACATTTTTTCACCAGTATAATACTATTCACTGAGTAACATAGGCTATTATTTATGAAGATATCACGCGGGCGAAGCCGCTGGCGGAAGCTAGTACTACAATATACAAAATATAATATTTACTCAATAACTCTTTTATCGAAGATAATTTAATAAAGCCCTTTGAGACCTTTCAGCTTTGAAACTACCAGAATATGCTCCAACTTTTCTAAATAAACAAGGTAAATATTTCAGTGCCGTATTTTACCAAGCATAATAATAGTACTACGTAAAGTTAATCAAATGTTTGAACTACCAGCATGTTGATATTACCGCTATATTCCAACTAAAGTTTCTAATACATATACCTGTAACGAAGCTTATAACACATAGTTCTGAATGTGCGTTTGAGTTGTTACGCGGTCACGTGGTCGTTGGCTTTCATTCCATAATAACGTATTCCTCTGTTTTCGCCCTGGTAAATGATACTAGTCCAAAATAATATTTTTATGATATAAAAAAAATTATATTTAAAAAACTCACATTTGTTGTGTTGATGTTTGTCAACGACAATGTTAAGTGTTTTCTTGAGATAAGTTCATCCCAACTACGGAACCCTTCATTGTGTGTGTTCTGACACTCACTTGGTTGGTTTTTTTCCTGATAATATATAATATTATACAGTTTTTATTTATTTACCGATAAACTATGGTCAATAAATGTTATATATAAAATTCTCGTGTCACAATGTTAGTTACCTTACTCCTCCGAAACGGCTTTACTGATTTTTACCAAATTTTATATGCATATTCAGTAGGTCTTAGAATCGGCTATCTAGTTTTCGCAATACTTAGAGTGTTGCGAAAACTACTTTACGCGGGTGAAACCGCGGGACACAGCTAGTAATATATAAAATTTAAATTTACAAAAAAGAAAATACATACCTACATAAAAAATACGAGTGACATTAGGACATTGAATTAGAATTAGAACTTATATAATTGTAAGAATGTAGTTTTACATAGTATGGTGTTAATAATATAGGTAGTTAGGTACAGACGCCAGCACATCAAGTTACTACAATCTGTCAAATTATAATAGATTTTCAACTTTATCACTAAAGAATAAGGTTCAATGTTTATTGCGAAAATTTGACAAGTTGGAGTAGGTTGACGTGCTGGCGTCTGTACTTCAAATCAAATAACGAATCTAATTCATTGTTCTCGAATTATTCTAGTTGATTCTAGTTTACTTGGAGACATAACAGACAAAAAATCGGGGATTTTTTATAGAGTAACCTAGAATATCCCACGACTGGGCAAAAGCCTCCCAGAATTAATAAACATTCCCTATTAAATAAATAAAATAATAATTAGACAGAGAATAATAGTGAAATGACTTTTTAGCGTTTATTAAATTCAAGTTGCAAATTGTGAAGGTCAAGCCAAACCGGATTAGAATTCGAATCGTCAAGTTCAGTGTTGGTACAGTCAATCGAGGAAATAAGTAAACATGCAGCCAAATTACAATAACAAAAAAAGAAAAAAAAAAAGAAAAGTCTTAAATTACAATATAAGGTTGCTAATCGCATAAAACATTGCGTTTTAGGCGATTAGCAACCTTATATTGCACTGGCTATCAAATGTCAAAATGGGCCTTTTATTTTTTGACAACTTTAGCACTCTTGAGTATGCAAGGAGTCAAGTCCTGTCAAGTCTTTTACCATAAGTACTATAGGCTAAATATTGGAGGGACAAAATGAAGACATAAGTAGGTTAAAAAAAAGCATTCTGTTAGAAAAAGTCTATTACAGTATTGACGAATTCCTGATTGATAAATTAATCTAACTTGTGTGAAATATTTACTCCTAACATTATTACTATAACTAATTTAATGTTACTATAACTTAAATTCAATTGAATAATTTTATTATATACTAAACTTCTATGATTTTGTTGATGACACTATTTATTTAAACTTCTCGCACACAATAAGATACAAAAGTGGACTTAGTACCTTAGGCATTCTCTACCTGTAAACTACTTTTTTTGAAAGGAGATAATAATAATAGAAAAAAAAAATATTACTATTCTGTAATGGCTCCTACACACAGTGCCGCGCGGCACGTGCCTCCGGCTTTTGCGCCTTCATTTTCTTTGTGTTTCTTTCTGCGGCTTTGTGCGACATGGCTGGCGACATGGCTGTGTGTAGCAGCCATTATATATTTTAATAATTTTGACATGAAACGTCTTTCAATTCGGTAGGTAGGGGTCACTTGCTGAAACTGCATGCAACGAAAACATGTCACCTCTGTGTTGACTGTATTTAAGTTCTAATTTGGATTATTAATTGTTATGAATATTTTTTAAATGTATAGTTATTAATAAAATTAATATTTATATATCCTACCTATTTGTATGTGATAATTTTCAATGTAACGTGTTGCATGACATCGCATGTGTGTGTATACTCATTTTATCGACAAATATGTACATTATCTTATCTTGTCACAATCAACATAATAATATTGGCAGTGTACTGTAAAGATTAATATTTTTGCTTACAAACGTACCTGACTTTTTGTTTGACTGTACTTGTACACATTCTGTTAAGGAAAAATTGTGAGAAATTTAAAAACTTTGATGTTCCGACGTTACAAGTTTTGAATACGTGACCATTTTTTGTTTGTGTTTTTATTACTTGACCATGTTTCCAACCAAATTGTAATACCGGTATTTTGTTCAATCTTAAAGGCTATGTGGAACGCTCGTGTTAATATTTTGTGTTTGCACGATGTTACGTCATTTAATTGTACTATTTTTCTTAAGTTGTTCTTGTGTGACAAGTGAGGTATTAAATTTGCGTGAAGGTGTGTCATTATAATTATAGTGATATCGTCCTGGTTACAGGGATAACAAACATAATTATATTATTTGTGTGTTTGCTTTTTCTCGGCACCATGGGTTCCCAGTTTTTTGGAAGGTGCTAGAGGAGAAAATAACAAAAAATATTGTAGGCAGTTTTTTTTTACAGTTTTTTCGCGATTTCAGTGATATGTGATATGTAACAGTTGGTAACTAAAGTCAAAACGCTCGGTTCATGGGGCCTGAGTGCGTGTCTCCTTTTTAAGGTTTCTCGCCGAGTGGTCGACTCTTTACGTGACCAGAGGATTAGCTCGTTCTTTGGTCAAAGAATTAGCATTAGTTATTCAACGTGGCAATGCTAATTCTTCTTGGGCACGTTCCCAGAGTCCGGCAGAAAACACAGCGATGCAAACACAGTAATGCGGACGAGTACTTCGACGCCAAAGTGTCCTTTTGTTTTTGTATTTATTTCTATAGATAATTAGTCATCTATATGTAAGTATTAGAAGTTGATCATAAAGTTGAGTACAATGACCCCTTTTCAGGTTAAGGGTAAACGAGGAAGAAACTAAGTCGGTACTTATACATTTTCATTTACAGGGTCTGCATGCATGTGGAATGGGGTCTCCGGAAAGTGCGTCAGCGTGTATAATTGTTTAAGCAGTTACCTTGATTTTGTGAACAAGGATTTTGCACCGGTGAGTTACCAAATTTCCTATCGTAGGTGATGGACTGCATAGCTAACAAACTAATTTAGTGAGTTTATATTAGACGTTGCAGCTTCTCAACATTATTCAATTTTAAATATAGAGAAACAATAATAAAGAACAGGTTAAGCGAGCTAAGCTAATGATTTAATTTCATTACAAAACGAGTTCTTACTGTAGTCTAAGCCCAAACCTTCGCGCCACTCATTGTATTTCGAACTTTATCCTGATCGACGTAAAGTTCTTCATAATTTAAAATTGACAACTTGGCGGTTTAATGTCGGTTTTTGTAATTTGATCTTTAACTATGTCGGAATAAAGTTAGAATTTAAGAGTAAGTTTACCCACTTGTACATATAATATTATTTTTATCTTTTCATTTTACTTACAGATATGTTCTTTTCGAGGAAAAGAACCAATCATTTGCTGTACGGATTGTACCTTCAATGATACAAGGTATGATCGTCGATTAGTATGTGTAATAATGCGACTGGAAAAATATATGGTCAAAATTGTCCGTGTAGGTATAGTTGTTTTCAGACTAGCGCGATTTGTCGCGCGACGCGACACGTACAATACAAAACTTCACGGTATAAAAATAACCAGTGTCGCGCGACAAATCGCGCTGGTTGCAAACAGCTTAAAACTATACAACATATGTATTGTTTTATCCATGTACCAAACTAACTACTTTAAAGTGTTGTTTTTCTTCACAGGAACTTCGTTATAAATCCAAATGTAGGTATTATTCACAAGACTGGTCAGAAAGTACAGGATAGTAAGTAAATTATTGTCTTTTTGCCTATTACCATGTCATTCCCATCACAAAGATAGTTTGGCAAATGTACTTTTTTATATTCCAGAATGTATTGAATACATACACAGACTAAATTACCCTTGTAAAGGTAATCATAATGCTAAAATGGTGCGTCTGCTCAACCCTGATAAAAACTGCAATAAAGTAGATATTCAAATCACGACTACTTTTGGAGGGTATGGAGGTGTCAATGCGATCAGAGAAGAGTTTCCTCACATGGTAAGAGATTTATTGCACGTTGAGAAAAGAAAAGAAAGTTAATTACATTCACGGGAATATCATTCATAACTTTGAGACAACCTATTTACAGGGTAAAGTATAACGGATTGTGTACATGAACGTGGGCCGTACTGCAACGAAAATGTCTTCGTAAATCAAATTTGTACATTTTGTGTGGACCATCGAGCACTTCAGGCGGGCCACACAGGTTTTTTTTAATATTGGATTGCGATGCGCTGCAGCCCGATGCGGGTGTTATAAATATGCTTGCCTTAAGAGCGTTTATGTCCTAATAATTGGCAACGTCGCAAATAGCTGTCAAATATTTACCTGTTTTTATTAATTTGGCAATATTACTGTATGGAAACATAAAATGTGGCTTACTATAGAACTAGAATATTAATAATGAATTGCAATTATAACACTGAATTTGATGTTGTAACCGTTGTGTAAAAAAGTCATTTGGAAAGTTTCCACATAGTTTTTCTTTACCTCTAAAACTAAATATACGATATTAATTATTGCATTTCATTATTCACTTTCAGAATAAACGAGGGAATATCTTAGGGGTCTTGTCCTCAAGACAAAATAGTGTCTGATTTAAAAAATGTGGGATATATCCTTTAAATTTTTACATATTGACTACACAGCGTTTATCAGAAATGTGTGGCTATAGTACAGACCATAAAACCGAACATCTTCTTACCTTTGCCCGTCTATTCAAAGCTGTAGAACGGCACTCGCTAGACGACATTTCTATGGGTTTGGTAGTCACTTATATAATAAAATTAATAAGAGCTGTCTCATATATTCTACTACTTTGCGTGAATGTAAAAGAAAAGTTTTTACTTGGCTTCAAACGCAGAATTACGAGGACACTGAAAGTATACTAAAAATTTAGGTCCCAATGTACATCAAAACCGCGGACACTCTTCTTTACACGCAACTTCTCACTAGCATACACAGACATACACACATACACACACCCACACACCCCCGCACAACACACACAGTCACGGGCGTCTACTTCTAAAGTATAATTAATTACCTAGCTTAAAAAAATATGTACTTAATCCTAAACCGTAGCATCTAATGTCACATATCGAATTTATTTCATAGGATGCTGGTACACACACATAACACAAGTTAAATCTTTTCCTTGGGTACCAGAGTTCATACAAATATTTGCATGATGACATTACTCTTGTATACTTATGTAAGTTGTATTGTTGTAAAAACATTACTTTTCATTTTTTATTTTGTTATTTGTATTTTGTGGTTAACGAACTGTGTCCAAATAAACGTTATTCTTATTCTTATTATTTTCAAGTGCCTCCTTTTACAGTACCTAGTTGATACAGCTCTGCATGCCGGTCGCCAACCAAGGTCACCTTTGTCGGGACGCGGTTGGCGATCGCGTAGCAGTTGCTTGTTGTAGTTGCCTTAATATCACGCATATCAACGCGTGTCCCACCACAAGCTCTATAAACTACAAATTTTATCTTGATTCGTTAGCCGTTATTAATGGCGCTGCAAAGAAATTATGGTTACATTTCTACCATCAGGGATTGCTGGGGTATGGTGATGATATCGCAACAGCTGACTGGCTCTGCGGGGGTACTGTCATCAGTGAAAGATTCATTCTAACTGCTGGTCACTGCTTGTCAAGTCCCAGCGCGTAAGTTCGTTACTTTTCAAAAATACTTACAAATGAAGATAGAAGATATTTTTATTGGACATAATGAACATTGTAGTAATGTAACTGTGTGCACATTGTGCAATAAATAAATAGATTTTAAATATTTTTAGAGGTCCGGTGAAGTACGCAGCTCTGGGTATACTGAAGCGCACGGACCCTCCCGAGCTGTGGCAGATATACAACGTGAAGAGGAGGATCCCTCACCCGGAGTACAAGCCGCCCTCCAAGTACAACGACATCGCTCTGCTTGAGACTGATACCGAGTGAGTTAAGAAATACTGTGTATATAACACTGTACGTACTAGTGGCTAAATGATAACAGTCACACGGGTTAATGATAATAGTCGGTTCGTAGATGGGTGACCATTCATTACATATCGAGACCTTCCGTGCCTCGGAAAGTACGTTAAGCCGTTTTTAAGGCCGTCATTCGTAGATATTTGGCAGTCGTTACGAGTAGTTAGAACTCCAAAAGTCCGACGACCAGTCTTACCATGGATATCGTGACTTAATAACATGGTTGTGGTGCTCAGATAGACAGTAGCTCCATGTGCATTACGTAATTAGGGTGCTGTTTCACCACCTACGATTAAGTTCCTATTAACTGACTCCGTATCAAAGTTGCGACAAACAAATGCGCGACAAATGCTGGAGCGATAGTACGTTAGGTCGACCATCAGCGGTGCGACAGAACATCAGCTCGACGAACGTTAGCGAGACAGATTGTTTTCACGACAAACGATGGTACGACGAAACTTTTGATCGACGAACGTTAGTGCGACTGATTGTTTTCACGACCATCGATGGGTCGATGAAACGATACGATAGCGCGACACAATTTTCGCTCGACAAACTAAAGCACGACAAACATTTCTATAATATTTTGTTGCTAATAGCAGATAACAAAAAAATGTGAAGTACTAAGTACTTTCGTTTTTAATGTTTTTATTGGCAATATTCTTTATTGTCAATGTTAAATGACTGCAGTGCGCGAGTGCAGTTACGAGCAAGGTAAGCGAAAACCATGTATTAAAGAACATAAAACTTAAATATTTTTTTTCTTATCTGCTATTAGCAACGAAATATTATAGAAATGTTTGTCGTGCTTTAGTTTGTCGAGTAAAAGTTGTGTCGCGCTATTGTTCGTCGATCAAAAGTTTCGTCGTCCCATCGATAGTCGTGAAAACAATCAGTCGCACTAACGTTCGTCGATGAAAAGTTTCGTCGTACCATCGTTTGTCGTGAAAACAATCTGTCGCGCTAACGTTCGTCGAGCTAATGTTCTGTCGCACCGCTGATGGTCGACCTAACGTACTATCGCTCCAGCATTTGTCGCGCATTTGTTTGTCGCAACTTTGATACGGAGTCCGTATTTTTCTGAAACCTTCACCATTTTAAACATAATTTAATTATTTATCTTTTAATGTACCTACGTATTAAAATACTTTATGTTTTATGTATAATAAATTAATAATGCGTCTAATTTTGGACAACGCTCCTTGATGGGTGAGTCCTATTACTGGCTGGACGTACGACGTATTGCGTGAGCTCAACACAGAACACGCAAGCTAACCAATCAAGGTCATTGGCATTTAGTCGCGTCTTAATCAGCGTTTCCATTCAACGTGGCAATGCTGTCAGCCTTTTGAATAATTTTTCTGTTGACAGTGATGCGGACGAATTTTTTTGATGCCCTATAATTCCTGACCCCACTTTCTGAATATACGTATTATTATTATTTTAAGTCTGTTAGCTTATACTTATATACCAAATCGAATAACATTTTTCAGGATCACCTTCAGTAGACAAGTGCTACCAGCTTGTCTTCACGCAACTGGGGAGGCAGGAGAACAATTGTATGCCACTGGCTGGGGAGCTTTGGGTCGTAGAAGAGAACTAGCTGACACTTTACAGAAAGTGAGTAAAGTTTATTCAGAGAAATAGTTTCATTTCCTGCCTGTCTACAGTAACATTAGGCGACACCTAAATGAATGCCTAATTAAAGTAGGCTGTTGGTTTCTCAACGCTTGGCTCAGTGGCGAAATAGTAATTTAAAAGTCTATTCATATGAGAGTAATCGCTGCCACCTTTTTTTTTTTTTTTTTGTGTGTGAAATCATCCAATGACTTCTCCCGCTCTGGGCGGAGCGGAAGGGCGTGTCAGACTTTTACTGACTAAAACCCACCCGTGTTCCTTCCCTTGCCATGCCAGGGGCCACGGTTTCCCCTTGGGACTACCCGCAACCCCGGCAGGAATCGCTGCCACCTAACGACTCAACACCAACTTGACTCAAAGTAAAACATTGGAATTGTTCTCACATATACTATACAAGGTGGAGACGACAATACAACAAAAAATTAAACGGCGTGTGCATAATGACGTTCCCATTCTGTATACAAAAATTCAGTTGAATATATTCAATAGTTTAGTGATTATAGCTCGGCAAAATCCATAGTTGGCTCGAGCTATTCCCGCCAAAAATCCACCCTAAGGTGGATATTCTAAATTTAAATGTATGCCCGAGAATTCACCCAAGGCCTAGTTGGATAAATGGAATTTATAGGCTTAGGCTGGCTCCGCCCTACATTACATTTAATTCGTTTGAAAAACTTTTTTTTTTCGAAGCTAGGATTTATTTGACAGTTCCAAAATACTCTTAAGCATTAGTAGTGCCAGTATTTAAATATTTTGTTGTATGGTAGTCTCCACATTGTAGAAGCAACAAGAATAATGTACCCAGGATTTTGTGGTACATATCTTGATTTAAAACAGTGTCCTTGGAGTTTGTCGCCCCTTCTTCTCCATTAAGTGATCTAAGTTTTGGAATGGGCAAGCTTCAACTTTCTGACTAACTGACCGACTCTTTGACAATTCAATAGTGCCTGTAAATGGTTTTAATTGAAATAAATGCTTTAAGTTTTTGAGTTTGAAATGCGAACTTTAGGGCCGATTCAAGCTTCGTGCAGACTAGCGCGACGCGACACGGTTATTGATATACCGTGAAATTTTCTTAGAAATTTTATTGTTCGAGTCGCGTCACACCACCGTCGCGTCGCGCTGGTCTGCACGAGCCTTGAGATGAAGTTTTTATAAACTAAAAAGAAGAACTATGTAGTTGCGCTTGTGCAATGTAGACATTTTTTTGTGATGAAGAAGACTCGTAGTCAACTACCGTCAATTAATGAAAATAATGTCGGTGTACTTAGCACTGTGGCTGAATCCTCGAGTACCAACGTTCATGGGTTTGCTAATTGCTAACTTTTATTTTACAATATTGAGAGATTTACCATGTTATTTTAAGACCATAGACTTCTTATAGGTTTCCTTTAAACTACAAGCTTTTCTATCAGACGAGTCGTTTTAATACTTTAATTAATTCATGGTATATGAACGATAACCCACAGGTCCTAATTAATAGATTTGAAGAAGACGAATGTTCAAACTACTACCCTCGCCATAGGCACCTGAAGAATGGATATAACCATACTACGCAAATGTGCTATGGTGATAAGGACGGGAAAGACACGTGTGAGGTAAGTAAGCAAGTCGTTTACATTGAGTTTATTTTGTAAAGAAAACTGCAGCTGCTAAGCTTACTGGAGCTTTGACAGCTCAGGAGAAGGAACTATGTACAGTAACAATCACATGAGAGGACACTTTTGTTTTAGTCAATGACATACGGTATAGGCAGGGCACATTGCTCACAGAACAGATGGCCGATAGGGCCGAAAGGTTCTGGAGTGGCGACCGTGTACTGGAAGATGTAGGAAGGCCTCCCACAAGATGGACTGATGACCTTGTGAAGGCCGCAGGAATCCGCTGGATGCTGGAAGCTCAGAATCGGTCGAAGTGGTGTTACTTGGGGGAGGCATAATGTCCAGCACAGAGGTCTTTCGGCTGAAATGATGATGATGATGATACGGCATAAAAGAAGAGTGGGATCATGATATGTGCTCCTATCTTTTAGATTGATGATTCATGCGATGCAGTAGAATGATACTTATATGAGTAATAAAAGGAGGCTTCGGCCCTTCAGTGGTACATCGTGATAATAATAACATAATATAATTTACAACAGACATTGAGTATCCTATACACATTTAGACCACGTTTCTCATAACAAAACTTACCTTTAGTTACCATAGCACGATGGCAGAAACGAACTTTAACTTTTAAAGCTGTCATTAAATGCTAATCTTCCATTAACTTGTTGCAGAAAGCATCATTAGACGCGATTTTAATGGTTCTTTAAAAAAATTAATGAAATCATTAGCATTAATGATCCAATATGTAATGTTTGTCTTTGTGCAACTGGGTGTTAATGTTAATCCTGTAACGTAATTGCTACATAAGTAATTTATTTTTATTTTTTATTACTTTTATTCACAGGGTGACAGCGGTGGACCACTTCAAACGTCCTACGAAAACGAATATGTTAAAAATATATTTTGCGTTTTCAAAGTATTCGGCGTGACGTCATACGGGAGGCAGTGTGGCATTGCTGCTAGCTCCGGAATTTACACCAGAGTCATTCACTACATACCCTGGATAGAGAGTATTGTGTGGCCATAATTGAATTACGAGTATGTTAGAAGAGCTGCTGCGCCAACCACAAATAAATCATGATAAGGGGATTGATAAGGGGAGGATAATGATATCTTAAAAAAATAATTAAACGACGAAAGATGTCACGCACGAATGTGAACTTAACATTAGGTATCCCTTATTCATCAACACGGTGTTGTGTTCACACACGTCATAGAAATAAAGGAGGATGTGTATACTCGTAAATATAAGGCTCCACACTTCCAATAACGATTTGACATTATGTCATTCGAAAGCTCTTTTCCTGACTGATTTGGTACTTACAGTGAGTCTAACCCTGTATCCCAACCAAAAGTGACTATCGCGAGTAAAGGCGATTACGCGATACATTACATGAATTTCGAAAATTTGAGAATGACATTTGAACATTTGTAAATCATAATGCTGTGAACTTAAAAACATGTTAAGAGCGTTTATTCTAAAAGTTGACAACGTCGCAAATAACTATCAAATATTTCGTTGTTTTGATTAATTTGACAATATTATGAAACTGAATCCCAAGCCACAGGTTATCATAAACCTACCCTACACCCGTGAAAAAAACACATTTAGAAATGTGAATATAAAAAATAAATGAATTGCAATTATAAAATTGAATTTGATTTTTTAACCGTTTTAGGTGTAAAAAAGGCATTTGGAAAGTTTCCAAATACTTTTTTTACATCTAAAACTAAATATTCGGTGTTACAATATTATTAATATTGCATTTCATAATCAATATTCTAGTTGGCTAGTTAGCCACATTTCTTATTTAATTACAGTAATATTGCCAAATTTATCAAAACAGCGAAATATTTGACAGCTATTTGAGACGTTGCCCACTTTCGGTATTATAAACACTCTTAAAGAAATGGAGTGACAGTATGATATACCTAAAATCAAATAACGAATATAGTTAATTTGTTCTCGTATTATTCTAGTTGATTCTAGTTTACTTGGAGATGTCACAGACAAAAATAATTCCTCGATGTTTTGTAAAACACTGAACAACATAAATTACAAAAATATTTTGAAATCTCAATAGTTTTTTTTATTAGACTAGATTATTCCACGGCTGGGTAAAGGCCTCCCTGATAAATATTCTCTATAAAATAAAATAATCATTTATTAGACAGATAGTAATAATGAGAGAGTTTAATAACCTTTATTATAATCAAGAACACATTTTCAAGGTCAAGTCAAACCGGATTATACAGGGTGGCAGGGACATCGACGCGAAGCCGATTACCATGGATTCAGTACATGATTATGAACCCCCCTGCGTTGAAATTTTTCGTCAGCTATTTAAAAAAAAATCAGCTGCTCCATACATTTGACCGCGTAGGTATTGCACTTTTCTATGAAACAGCTGTTTTTTTTTTAAATAACCGACGAAAAATTTCAACATTGGGGGGTTCAGAATCATGTACTGAATCCTTGGTAACCGGCTTCGCGTCGATGTCCCTGCCACCCTGTATACGCATGGAAAAGTTTAGTTTTGGTACAGTCAATCAAAGAGATAAGTAAACATGCAACTAAATTGCAATACCTACCCAGCAATCTTGAGAGTATGCTCAACTGAAAAGACTTGAGAGGAGACAACGTACTGTAAGGTTTTATGTGGACCTTATATTGAACAGGCTTTTAAGAAAACAACCATGGCTACATTCGAACATTGTAATAATTATTTATATTTAAATAAAAAAGGAATGTGATTTTTATGTGATGAAAAAATAGAAGAAGACTAGCTACCGAATAGTGCACGCGTTATTATTAAAGATTGTGTTGAACTTAAAGTAATTATATGAAACACAATATAAAAGTATGGTTTATCATTGTTATGTCCTCTCCCTCTTCCTCCTCACCTCCCATACACACAATATCTTGAGTGACGTCCCTCCGACGTCACAGTACCTATAGAAGGTACACCCACATTTCGTCGTTATGTTTAAGTTCCATGTACTAAGACAAAGAGTTACTGTACAATGCTGTTGCTTTGTTTTCTTCGTTAAAACACGTTGCCAAAATTTTTGGAGGGAGTATAGGTACAACAGAAAAAATAATAAGAAGGTTAATAAGCCTACTGTTAGAAAAAATTTATTACAGAAAATCTCTGAATGATAAATTAATCTAGCTTGTGTGATTGAAATAACTTTTACTCCTACTTACATTGACAAATTTTATTATACAGTCATTATTTTGTGATTTTGTCGATGACACTATTTATTTATTTAAACTTTTCGTACACAATAAGATACAAACGACATTCTCTACCAGACAACCAAGCGTGGGGACGATATAAGATGGCAGTTGCTCAGTTTGAGCGGAAATAATAATAATTTATAAAGATAATATATCAAATAATCAATATAACATTATTCTGTAGAACATTCAAATTTTGACGTAAATCGTCTTTCATTTCGGTATTATGGGGCTAGAACCGCATGCAACGAAAACATGTCGCCTCCGTGATGACTATATTTAAGTTCTAATTTGGATTGTTAATTGCTAACAGTTATTAATTGATGTTTATTTATAAATTTTCCTACCGATTTATATTTGTACGCCGTTAGAGTAAAAAAAGAGTGTGATCATTTTCAATATAGCATCTTGCATGCCATGTGTGTGTGCCACTCACGCTATGGACGAATATTTTTTTTTATCTTATCTTTTTACTATAAAAATATTCATAATGGCAGTGTACTGTAAAGATTAATATTGTTGCTTACATACGTACCTGACTCTTTGTTTGCCTGTACTTGATCTGATAAGGAAAACTATTTAAAAAAGACTTTGATTCAGGACATTAAAGCATTTTTGTTTTTCATTTTGAATATGAACTTTTATTGGTTGAGTTTTTCTTTTTGTTTTAAATACTTTACCGTGGTTGAAAACAAGTTGTAATACCGATATTTAGTTTAATCCCAAGAGCTATGTGGAACACTCGTGTTAATACCTTGTTTTAGCACGATGTTACGTCATTTAATTGTGCTGTTGTTCATAAGTGGTTCTTGTGTGACAAGTGAGCTGTTGAATTTGAGTGAAGGTGTGTCATTATCATTATAGTGATATCGTCTTGGTTACAGGGGTAACAAACATAATAGAACGAGCGAGCGAAGCGTGTCTGCTTCAAGTATGGCAAAATCCAAAAAGGGGGCTACTGGATATCTCCTCCTTATAAGATCCGATTGCGATGGTCCTTTTTTATTTGAAAGGTAGTAAGTTTAAGTTGGTTTCATAAAAAATTGATGAAGATCTGATGAGGATCTTCGGTGTGATGAGCAGAATAGCTCGTCAAAATGCAGTAAATTGCTCACTTTTAGATTTCTACCAGTGAAATCAGATTACTGCTTATTTTATCTCGGCACCGTGTAGTCTTAGTCCTTCAACAGGCGTAAGAGGGGAAACTAACGCAAAATGTGTAGATATCAGTTTTATCGCGATATCAATGTTTGTCCAATAGCACATAATTTTGTTCATAAGGTTGAGTACAATGACTCCTTTGCAGGTCCTTAACCTGCACCTGAGGGAACCTGAACCTAAGGGTGAACGAAGTAAACTAAGCTTGTACTTATACATTTTTACTTACAGGGTCTACATGCATGAGGAATGGGGTCTCCGGAAAGTGCGTCAGCATATATAATTGTTTTAGTAGTTACCTTGATTCTGTGAACAAGGACTATGCACCGGTGAGTAACCGAACTGCTTAAGTGGATGGCCTGCAAAGCTAACACACTAGTTCGGCGACTTTATACTAGACGTTGCAGCTTCTCAACATTATTTGGTTTTAAATAAATAGAGAAACAGAATATTAAATCATTACAAAACGAGTTATTTCTGTACTCCAAGCCCAAACTTTCGAGCCAGTTTTTGTATTTTTTTTTACTTTATCATATATAATTGACAACTTAAACGGTCTAACGTCGGATAGTGTAATTTGATCTTTAACTTTGTCGGAATAAAGTTTGAATTTCAAAAAAACTTTTTGCAAAAAAATAAAAACCGACTTCCAATAAAAACACTACAAAGTGAAAAATAACTTTAATTTCGGAAGTCGGTGTCTTTGTTTTTGAATTTTCGTTTTTTGCCACCGACTTCCGAAATTAAAGTTATTTTTTCTTTCTTTCTTTCTATGCAAATAACAGTGACAGGAAGTAATCATCATCGTATATCATCCATATAAACAGACCAATAAAAACATTAAAAACGAAATTACTTAGTATTTCACATTTTTTTGTTATCTGCTATTTATTAGCAACAAAATATAATAGAAATGTTTGTCGTGTTTTAATTTGTCGAGTGAAAATTGTGTCGCGCTATCGTTCCTCGATCAAAAGTTTCATCGTCCCATCGATGGTCGTGAAAACAATCAGTCGCACTAACGTTCGTCGATCAAAAGTTTCGTCGTGCCATCGTTTGTCGTGAAAATAATTTGTCGCACTAACGTTCGTCGAGCTGATGTTCTGTCTCACCACTGATGGTCGACCTATCGTACTGTCGCTCTAGCATTTGTCGCGCATTTGTTTGTCGCAACTTTGATACGGAGTCGGGAAAAATATATGTATTATTGAAGCTAACTCAAAAACTATCCAAGCAAAGTTAATAAAATTTATATTGGACCACCTCGGAAACTTACAAAAAAATTATTTTAAAATCTGTCCACAATTGACGGAGAAATCGGTGAACATATATATATAAAAATAAAATAAAAGAATGAAACATACTTAAAGTCGAACATAGAACCTCCTCCTCTTTGGAAGTCGGTTAAAAATGGGTCGTCGGTTTACACCTGGGAAGTAAGTTAGCCATTTTTTTTAATACTTTTCTGAAAGCTGAGAAAGGCGTGATCATTGTAAAAAAAAAATCTCGCCCAAAACTTACATAATCTCAGAAATAGAAGGTCTTTAGTAGCTATAATTTTTAATGATTGTTTTATTCCCAAACATTGAAGTAAGCTTTTGGAAAAAAATTGTATGACAGTTGGCGTACAAATGTGTAAAATGACTAACTGGTTTCATAAGCTTTCAAAAAAGGTATAATTGTCATTAACTTTCCCAGCGGTTTTTCAAAAATCTGCAAAAGTGCGCTATAGACCAAATTTTTAATTTTGATTTGTTAAATTAATTCAGCTCGAAAAGTCAACGTGTAGAGTAGTGAATAAAAAATTAATGTAATTTGATACAGCTTATTACAAAAAAAAAGCAGTTAACAAAAATTACACATCCTTTTCGAATTGCCTGCCATTGTTGCGTATGCAGCCTACGACATACTTCACTCACTGGCACTCGCGTTGAAAGTGAGGTTTTCATGTGTTCGGCAGCTGCCAAAATCCTCTCCCTCAACTCTTTAATGTATGTCACTGGTGTAGGGTACACTAAGTCCTTCATGTGACCCTAAAGATAAAAGTCGCATGGCGTTAAATCTGGACTTTCAAAGATTTCAAAGGGCCCACCAGAGAAGATTTTCGTTAAATGTTTGGATGGGGATTGGCCATGATAAGTTCAGGCCATTTTTCTTGCCCTGAAATTTGAGTGGCATAACGTAACTACGAAAACTTTTTAAGAGAAGAAATGAACACGGTTTTGGAAGATGTGCCTCTAGCTACGAGAAGAGATATGGTGTACCAGCACAATGGAAGCCCAGCTCACTTTTACCGAGGTGTGCGACAATGGCTGGATGACAATTATCCGCTGAGATGGATCGGTCGAGGTTGCCCAACGTCATGGCCGGCAAGAAGTCCATATTTAACGCTATGCGACGCATCAATGGCAGGCAATTCGAAAAGGATGTGTAATTTTTGTTAACTGCTTTTTTTTTTGTATTAAACTGTATCAAATTACATTAATTTTTTATTCACTACTCTATACGTTGACTTTTCGAGCTGAATTAATTTAACAAATCAAAATTAAAAATTTGGTGTATAGCGCGCTTTTGCAGATTTTTGAAAAACCGCTGGGAAAGTTAATGACAATTATACCTTTTTGGAAAGCTTATGAAACCAGTTAGTCATTTTACACATTTGTACGCCAACTGTCATACAATTTTTTTCCAATAGCTTACTTCAATGTTTGGGAATAAAACAATCATTAAAAATTATAGCTACTAAAGACCTTCTATTTCTGAGATTATGTAAGTTTTGGGCGAGATTTTTTTTTTACAATGATCACGCCTTTCTCAGCTTTCAGAAAAGTATTAAAAAAAATGTTTAGAGTGGAGTATTTTTTTCATAATTAATTGTTTTTGGTAACAAGTCAGAAAATTTCTACAATATCGAAGAACCGTCACAGCTCGAGAACCATCCAGGTTTGACCCCTAGTTCATTGGACTTAATTTGTTGCTAATGACCTCTAGTATAACCCCTTTCAAGGAATAGGTCGAATTTCCCTGTCATCCTGTATATATATATAATATTATAAATGTGAAAGTTTGTATGTTTGGATGTTTGTTACTCAATCACGCAAAAACGGCTTAACGGATTGGAATGAAATTTGGCACACAGATCTTTTATAACCTGGATTAACATATAGGATACTTTTTATCCCGGTACTACGTTTCAGTTGAATAATTTCCGAACTTCACGCGGGCAAAGCCGCGGGTGAAAGTAATAGTAATTATTATTTATTTATCATTTCATTTTACTTACAGATATGTTCTTTTCGAGGAAAAGAGGCAATCATTTGCTGTACTGATTGTACCTTCAATGATACAAGGTATGATCGTCGATTAGTATGTGTAATAATGCGACAGGAAAAATATATGGTCAAAATTGTCCATGTACATATTTATTACAACATATTTATTGTTTTACCCATTTAACAAACTGACTAGGTACTTGGTATTACTTTAACTTGTTTTAAAAGTGTTGTTTTTCTTCACAGGAACTTCGTTATGAATCGAAATGTAGGTATTATTCACAAGACTGGTCAGAAAGCTCAAGATAGTGAGTAAATTATTGTCTTTTTACCTATTGCCATGTCATTCCCATCGTAGTGTCGTGAATGTAAAGTGGTTTTTTTTTTTAATAGGTATATTCCAGAATGTATTGAATACATACACAGACTAGATTACCCATGTAAGGATAATCATGATGCTATAGTGGAGCGAGTGCACAACCCCGACAAAAACTGCAATGATCTAGTTAATAAAGTCGTGAGTTATATCGCAGAGTTCGCAGACTATGGAGGCGTCGATTCGTTCAGAGACGAGTTTCCACACATGGTAAGAGATTTCCTTACACGTTGACAAAAAAAAGATGGTCATTTGACTGCAATTTATTTAAAACCTTGAGATAACTTATTGACAGGGTAAACTATAACGGAGTGTGTGCACAAAAAGTCCTCCTAGAATAGATTTGTACATTTTGTATAAAACATTTAGGTCCAACTTCGAGAAAGAGTTCAATCGTCGAATCCGGCTCGGTTGGGCGACGTTCGGGAAGCTGCGTACCATTTTCTCGTCTCAAGACGAAAGTTTTTGAACAGTGCAGCATGTTACCAGTGATGATGACCTATGATACTGAAACGTGATCGCTCACAATGGGCCTCGTTAGAAGGCTGAAAGTCACCCACAAGGCAATGGAGAGGACTATGCTTGGAGTTTCCCAAGGTGATCGAATCAGTAATGAAGAGATTCGTAACAGAAACAAGATAACCGACATAGCCCGAAGAATTGCCAAGCTTAAGTGGCAATGGGCAGGGCACATTGCTCGCAGAACAGATGCCCGATGTGGGGCCGAAAGGTTTTGGAGTGGCGACCGCGTACCGGAACATGTAACGTTGGAAGGCATCCCGCAAGGTGGACTGATGACCTGGTGAAGGCCGCAGGAAACCGCTGGATGCCAGAAGCACCGAACCAGTAGAAGTGGCGGTGCTTGGTGGAAGCCTATGTCTAGCAGTGGACGTCTTTTAGGCTGAAATGATGTATGAACTATCGCATATTACAGGCGGGCCACACAAGCTTTTTTTATATTACCTACATTGCGATGCGCTGCAGCCCGGTACGGCTATTATATCCGCTATCCTCAAGACAAAACATGTCTCA
This sequence comes from Conistra vaccinii, assembly GCA_948150665.1. Lineage (NCBI taxonomy): Eukaryota > Metazoa > Arthropoda > Insecta > Lepidoptera > Noctuidae > Conistra > Conistra vaccinii. The sequence continues at coordinate 8,309,784 of OX411330.1, forward strand.
GGTTTCCACTAACGATGCACTTAATACACTTTCTATCACTTAGCATAGTTAACATTGGTTTTTGTTATTTTAGTAAAGAGTACCTACTTATTCCGCTAAATGAATAATTTGACGACAGAAAATGGTTTCGTTGCGATGTCAGAACGCGCGTAAAAAGAAAAGTGACATTCTTGTGTTGCCAACAATAAGGACAATCCTATTTAAAAAAAAAAATTATCTCTAAAAGAACGTAACGTACGTGCGGTTATACGGTGCGTGTGAGAAATTCTACTTTGTTAACTAATTATATTTCAAATCGCCGTGAAGTAACTACAATATAATTACACTACAATTATTGTGATTCGGTTGTAGCTTACATTAATAGCACTGCAAAGAAATAATGAATACATTTCTACCATCAGGGATTGCTGGGGTATGGTGATGATATCGCAACAGCTGACTGGCTCTGCGGGGGTACTGTCATCAGTGAAAGATTCATTCTAACTGCTGGTCACTGCTTGTCAAGTCCCACCGTGTAAGTTCCTTATTGCACGACTCATAATGCGAAGCATTAGAGTGTGCATTTTTTGCCCCATTTCTGCAACTGTTTTTATTGTTACACTCCTGCTAGTACACAGAACATACTTTATTTATATACCATTGTATAGATGATTAAATGGAGATTAATACTGTACTTTTTAACAATTGATTTAATGCAGCAGAAATGGAGAATGCATCAAAATATTTGAAAAAAAATTCCTGTCCGTCAATTTATTAACCCTGTAAACATTGTAGCTTGCGATAAAATCAATTAATTGAGTCAATTTTTTTTTATACATTTCTTTCAGCCATAGAAGAATACGGGTTATTGAAAATGGCTCTTTTATTCAAAGTAGTTTAATGTTGCAGAAATGGAGCAAAAACTTTTTTTAGATTGTAGAGCACACTCTAATGCTTCGCATTAAGAGTCGTGCAATACTTACTAAAATATAATATCTGTACGGTGTACGTACATGGTTTTTAAATATGTATTTTTGATGCAATAAGTTAGTTAGTAGGGTCGCGTATGTGCACTTTGATCGCGACCTACATTCGGAAATGCATTGTCATACGGCGGAGCCTAGATGATACATTTTTGTACATATTTTAATTAGTGTTCAATTAGACGTGCTTTGAGTCGGATAACTTGCATTTTTATTTAGATTCATGCCCGTTGAGCATTCATTGACATTCCTTGACATTTTCTGCATACTTACATTTTGCACTTGCATTGACTTTAATGTTGGGTTAGCACCTAACATAGTTTTTTTGGTCCTTCGAAACCTTTGCAAGTACCGTACAAGTCCGATACATCGGTCAGTAATACGTCGCGTGTGAACTGTGTCGTGCCGCGTCATACCGTGCCACGTGTGTTGCCGTACAGGAGCATTCGGGAAGGTAGCAGCGATCCAGGTTCCGGAGCGACATTTGGCGTTACAGAAGAAGGGAGAGTTCCTGAAGTTCAAGTAAGATCGTTCATTTTTACTTATCACTTTGACAATGGAAGGTTTAATCGCGCGTCAAGCCGAGATTCTCGAGGAGGTGAAGAGAATTCATTCTAATTTTAAGAAGGATTCAGCGAGCAGGAAGACCCCCGATTACATTCGACAAAGGCTTGAGCGATTGGATCAGTTATGGGCGGAATGTGAAGAGATGAACCAGGAGCTGAGCACAGTAGAAGATAAAAGTCATCAATATTTCACCAATAACATTTATGAGGTAATCAAAAGTTGGTACCAAGGAGCTCGTCAGGAGGTGGCAGCATACGACATCAAGCCTCAGAGCGGACCGAGCAACGCCAGTCAAAGTAAGTCAAGCGTTGAGTTTGACAAGACCCTTTTCGATAAATTCCCGAAAGCGGAGGACAAGTTATTCGAGTTACAGCAGTTGCAACAAGCTAATTTCCGTGCATTTAATAGGTTAGTGGCGAGTAGGAACGTTGACGACGTTAAGGAAAAATGGGAGATTGAGGATATGTTAAAGACCTTAGAGTCTCGGTGGGCTGCAATTGACAAGTTACATTTACAGATTGACGGTATACTAGAAGGCATACCTGACAATTATTATGACGATTTTTGTCGTCACGAAATGGCGTTCTCAAAAATAAAACGGGCGTTAAACATGAACCTAAATGCCTCTATGCATCAACAACAAACGTTACCTAAAATTGACATACCAAGTTTTAACGGAAATTATACATCATGGCCTACTTTCATGGATCTGTACATAGAAGCGATTCATAATAACCCCGCTATTGCAAAAACTCAAAAAATGCAACATGTAAAAGGAAGGTTGCGCGGTGAAGCGGAAAAGCTTGTACAGCATTTACACATTGCACCCGAAAATTACGACACGTGCTGGGAAATATTGAACCATAGATATAATAACAAATTTCTGCTATTCACCAGGAACTTTCAAGTATTTATGCGTCAACCTAACTTACAAAAACAATCTGCACTTGATCTTAAGCGGTTATATGACACTAGCAATGAAACCATAAACGCCATACATAACTTGGGCGTAGATACAAGCTCTTGGGATCCTGTACTGGTTTACGTTTTATGCGAAAAACTTGACGCCGAAACCTATTCTGAATATATGCAGTCCAGGTCAGATCCGCGGGAGATACCTACATTTAATCATTTTATGGACTTCGTTGAAAACAAATTTATGGCACTAGAACCTTTGCATAGGAAGAAGCCAGAAAACAGCACTAAACCTGCACAAAAACCACAATTCAATAATGCGCCATATCCATTTAACAAAAACCATAAGCCAACATATTTGCAACCTAATAAAAGTTCATCAAACCAGTCTCGAAACTTCCATGCATACAACGCTGGGCACTTTAACAAAATTATTTGCTCATTGTGCAATACCAATCACGCATTATTCCAATGTTCCAAATTCACTGATATGACAGGTTCGGAAAAGTTACAATTTATTGAGAATAATAAAATCTGCAAAAATTGTCTGTTTGTGCACACTAAGGGTTACTGCGCGTCACAAAAAAGATGCAAAGATTGCAACGAATCACACAACACATTATTGCACTTTGATATTGTCAAGTCAGCGCAAACGCCCTCAGCAACACACACTGTGCCTAAATCGTCGTCATCAACGACAACCAGGTCAACAAAAACCGTGCAAAATAACTTCGCCTCGAATAATGATGACGAGATATTATTGGCAACTGCATTAATACAAGTAGCGACAGCTAGTGGCGACTATATTACACTACGGGCATTAGTTGATCAAGGGTCACAAATAACCCTGATCACCGAGAATGCAACTCAAAGACTTGGGATACAGCGTCAGCAGTTAAGCGCAAGCATAAGTGGTATCGGCACCTTATCCAATAGGAGTAAAGGAAAGGTTCAGCTATTCTGCAAATCTTTACACAATGATTTTCAGTTTACAACGGAAGCATTAGTCATGACAAGAGTGGTAAATAATCTACCTAACGTTACATTTGCAAAGAAGCCTTGGGCTCACGTGACAGACATTACACTAGCCGATCCAGACTACAACTTATCTAGGCCCATTGACATACTTCTAGATGCACACGTATTTTCGGAAATTCTAATGAATGGCTTGGCTAAGGGAGAGGTTAACGAACCTATGGCTCAACAGACACGTTTAGGGTGGATTCTGTCAGGCAACGTCAACAAGACACTAAACTGCAACGTCGTCATAAATCAAGTTGATGATTTGACAAAGTATTGGGAAGTGGAAGACATCAACGGGGATACATGCAACTCAATGACGACAGAAGAGAGATATTGCGAGGAGTTCTTCAGTGCAACTACAAAGCGCTTACGAAATGGCAAATATGCAGTTCGTTTACCGATGAAACCTAATTTTAAACAGTTGTTAGGAAAATCAAAACCACGTGCAGTAGCACAATTCATGGAATTAGAAAGGAGATTGACAAGGGATGACAAATTATCCGAAAGCTACGTTAAGTTCATGCAAGAATATTTGGAGATGGGACACATGAAAGAGAGCAAGAATGACAACAATCTAACATGCTACCTACCTCACCATGCAGTCCTTAAACAGGACTCAGTGACAACGAAACTTAGAGTGGTTTTCAACGCCTCGCAGAAAACTGACACCGGGTACAGCTTGAACGATTTGATGGAGTGTGGTCCTAAGCTTCATCAAGACCTATTGACACTACTACTGGGATGGCGGCTATACATGTATGTTTTTACAGCAGACTGTGAGAAGATGTATCGCATGATCCTAGTACATGAAGAAGATCAACACTTGCAGAAGATATTGTGGAGAGAACCAAACCAAGGTCCATTAAAGGAGTACCAGTTATGCACAGTGACTTACGGTACTAAGGCGGCACCATTTCTAGCACTTCGAACACTAAAGCAGCTAGCTAATGATGACGCAGAGAAATATCCGTTAGCAGCAGACGTCATTACAAACAAGATGTACGTTGATGACGTACTAAGTGGTAGCAATTCCATTGAGCAAGCCCAAGAAATCCAAAAACAACTCATCGACATGCTGAGAGGAGCTGGTCTAACGCTACGGAAGTGGTCAAGCAACGACCCGACCTTGATCGAAAGCTTATCATCATCAGATCTTAACCAGACTACCATGCACTTTACAAACGACGGAACTACGAAAACCCTGGGTGTACAGTGGAACCCTACAACTGACACATTTGCATTCACAAACAAAATAAAATCTGACAATAATAAACAACTGACAAAAAGAAAGCTACTGTCTGAAATATCAAAAATCTTTGACCCACTTGGCTGGCTTACACCATTGACAGTAAAAGCAAAACTGATGTTTCAAGGCGTTTGGCTATCAGGATGTGACTGGGATGAAACCTTACCTACGAGCGTACAAATAGAATGGGAAAAATTTACAAGTGACTTGCATAACATAACGAAAATTGAGATACCGAGATGGCTGGGGGACACTACAAAACCCTTGCAAGTCCATGGGTTCTGCGACGCGTCAGAAAAGGCCTACGCGTGCGCGATTTACCTACTGACATTTAATGACAAAAATGAGCCCGTGAGTAGACTTATAGCTGCAAAGTCTAGGCTATCGCCAATCAACAAACCATTAACATTACCACGGCTTGAACTATGTGGAGCAGTACTACTTTCACGTCTCATGGAAAAGGTCATAAAATCTTTCAAATGGGACAACATTGACAAAAACACATACGCTTGGACGGACTCTATGATTGTATTAGGCTGGCTGCATGGTGACGTCACAAAATGGAAATCGTTTGTGAGCAACAGAGTACAGCAAGTGCTTGAAGTTATACCAGAACGACACTGGAGTTACGTCAAATCTGAGGACAACGCTGCAGACTGTGCATCACGTGGCATCAGTTGTTCGCAATTGCTACAGCATCCTTTGTGGTGGCAAGGGCCAGAATGGGTGAAAAATTACAATGAAAAAACAGCTGACAAAGTTACAATCACACCGACAACATGCGAATCAAAACAAAAACAAATGAAAGCATGTGTTGTGAAATCTGAACCTTCGTCAATTGTAATTGAGTTATTAGACAGGCACAGCGATATGACTCACATTACAAGGGTCATAGCGTGGATAAAACGTTTTATTAACAACTGCTCAATTATCAAAACAAATACTACTGCTTATTTGACATCAATAGAAATAGAAAGCGCCGAAAAACTCATACTGAAAGAAATTCAACTGCATGCCTTCAAGGACGAGATTATGAGATTGAAGGAAAATAAAAGCGTGAGCACCAAAAGTAACCTCCTGAGTTTAAACCCATTTCTTGACAAGCATGACATTTTACGAGTGGGGGGAAGGTTACATAACTCGAATCTAAATAATGACACCAAACACCCAATGTTGCTACCACATGACCACAAACTGACAGAATTACTAATCTGGCAAGCGCACAAAAAGACACTACATGGAGGTCCCAAGCTAACCCTGACATATTTACGACAAAGATTGTGGATTGTGGGAGGACATCGCGCCGTTAAAAAGGTTCTACATAAATGCATAACATGTCGGCGATTTAATGCAAAAATTCCTAATCAGATTATGGCAGATCTACCGGAGCCTAGAGTGACAGTATCTCGCCCGTTCACACATACAGGGGTCGATTTTACTGGTCACGTCGAGATCAAGGCTAATAAGGGCCGAGGAGTAAAAACATTGCTGGCTTACATTGCCGTATTCGTCTGTCTGGCAACAAAAGCTATCCATTTGGAACTTGTCACAGAGTTGACCAGCACAGCGTTTTTATCGGCTTTCAAACGCTTTTGTGCACGTCGAGGCACGCCACGAGACATGTACAGCGACAACGGAACGAATTTTGTGGGAGCAAATCGGATCCTATTGCAACAATATAAATGCATTGTCGAAACAATTGACAGCTTCTTCTTGGGCAAGGTATCAGAGATGGGAGTGAAGTGGCACTTTAATGCCCCTGTTTGGCCGAGCGCAGGCGGACTGTGGGAAGCTGCCGTAAAAAGCATGAAGTACCACTTAAAACGTGTCATTGGAGAACAGCGCCTAACTTACGAAGAATTCACCACGCTGTTATGCCAGATCGAAGCATGCTTGAACTCACGACCGCTATGCACTGTAACAGAAAACGTGGACGAAATCAACTGCTTGACACCTGGACATTTTCTAACCGGCACATCACTCATGACAATTCCAGAACCGGACATTGACAATACTTACCACTTAAGCAAAAGATGGCAAATTGTGCAGAAGCTTAGTAAGGATTTCTGGAAGAAATGGTCGCAAGAATATCTGCAACAACTACAAGCAAGATTAAAATGGAAACGACAGACTACCGACCCACGAGAAAATGACATTGTGTGCATCAGAGATGAGAAATTACCTGCAGGAAAATGGGCACTGGGACGTGTAGCGAAGTTACACCCTGGAAAAGACGGCCATACTAGAGTTGTCACAGTACAAACTGCAAAAGGAGAAACTAAACGACCAATTTCAAAATTAGTACCAATAGTCGAGGCTGAAGAAAACTGCACTGACAATGACAAACTGACGAAAAACAGGCGCAACAGATCTAAAAACCTTACCTGGAAGAGTTTGGTTTGTTACACATTGATGCTATTTATTACATTAATAACACCTACTGTCCAACAAGATATGAAACTTACCCCACTGACAAAAAATCAAACAATTTACTTTGACAAGATAGCGGACTTGCAAGAAATTAGAGACGAATGGAAATTAGTATTCTATTATAATATGACGAATTACTGGCGAAACGTCGATACACTGCAAAAATTCGTGTCACATATAAAACAGTTTCGTTGTGACGAGTGGTTGATGCAATTTCATGTCTTAATCAACCAACTTGACCAAACTACAAATGAATTAAACTACTACAATGAGATACTGAAATCCCAGCGATTAATTCAACACAGGTTTAAAAGAGGATTAATCGACGGAGTGGGATATGTTGCAAACTCATTATTTGGCGTACTAGATCAGCGTTTTGCAGATAAATACGAACTTGACATTAACACAATTAAGCACAACGAGAAACACTTGCTACAATTGCTTAAAAACCAGACTAGTATTCTGGAAACCGAACATAATATTGTACAGCGCAACGAAGCGACAATGATAAAGCAGTTTACTTTGATAAACCAACATCTTGATTCTTTAGAAAATAGTTCCATAAAAGATAAAGCTGACACTGCAAACGCCTTCTACATAATAACATCGGCAATGGCTGCCGAAAGAATGGCTCAGAATCTAAAAGACATTCAACAAACCCTTATCAACACATTGACAAATATGTACCAGGGACATATGGACGTACACTTATTATCGCCAAACCAAATGCAAAGTGAATTAGATAAAGTAGCTCGACAACTACCTCGCGACTCTGCGCTACCAGAAGTACAGAATGACGTCAGAGACATCTATAGGCTGTTCAGAATACATGCACGCATTACACAGCAATACCTATTGATGGAAATAAAAATACCGATCTTGAATGATGCACTATACGAGCTAAATAAACTAATCAGCATACCTCAACGGATTGACGTTACTCGTGTGATGTACGTTATTCCCAATTCTGAATTGATTGCATTTAACGCTAACCAATACTCGTTTATACCCCTAGAACAACCCGAGATTCAAGAATGCCAAAAGATCCATGACAAAACCCTGATGTGCAAATTAAATCACCCTATATACAGCACTGGCGATCGACGTAAGTCTATTTGCGAAGTACAGCTGATTCGAGACAACGAAGAACATAGTGCATATTGCCATACCGAAATAAAAGTATGCGCTGACAAGTGGGTAAAATTACATAAGCAAAACACATGGTTTTATTATTGTTGTGACACGTGCGAAATGCAACTAGTGTGCGGAGCTCAAATGACATCGGAGACGCTACGTCACTCGGGTCTGATAACACTCAAACGAGGTTGTAACCTGCAAGGTGATTCATTCATGCTTCACGCATATATGGAACACACAAGCGACATTTTGGTTAATGAACCATACGCCATGATAATACCTACGATCTCACCCATCAACAATATCATCAACACCTCTGTTCGTAACTCGTCTTTGCACATTGAAACGCACGAAGAGTCTTTCAAGAAGATTGATACGGAACTGCGCTCGATTAAAGAACAATCGAATCTAGAAAACCTATCTCCTCATGACGTTCATCACTACATCGCGATCTCTGTGGTAATTATTATTAGCATTGCACTGTTTGTAACATCGATGTATTATTGGCGAAAGATGACAACCAATAGACAGGGGGAGGGTCCTCAAGATGCAAGAAGCAGAGGAAGACGAGAAGAAGAAGATGACATCGAGGACGGGTACAGCAAGGTCAACAAACGGGAGTCAAAAGTGCATAGTGAAGTGAATACGGTGACAAGGGTAAACCCCTCCTGTAGTGAAGTGAAATTTGACACTGAGAGACATAGTGACGTGTGCTAATTAAGTGTGACATTATATTTATGGATTGTAGTTTACATTTTACATAGTATAAGATTTTACTTTACATTTAATTTTTACATTTATTATAACTATGATTTTAGCTTACATTTATACATAACTATGATTTTAGTTTACATTTATACATTCTTTATTTGTTTACATGTCTTGCAGTTAATAACTGTTACCATTCTTTGTGGTGGCAATATGTACGGTGTACGTACATGGTTTTTAAATATGTATTTTTGATGCAATAAGTTAGTTAGTAGGGTCGCGTATGTGCACTTTGATCGCGACCTACATTCGGAAATGCATTGTCATACGGCGGAGCCTAGATGATACATTTTTGTACATATTTTAATTAGTGTTCAATTAGACGTGCTTTGAGTCGGATAACTTGCATTTTTATTTAGATTCATGCCCGTTGAGCATTCATTGACATTCCTTGACATTTTCTGCATACTTACATTTTGCACTTGCATTGACTTTAATGTTGGGTTAGCACCTAACAATATCTATAACTAAATATTTCCAACGATTGACTTGACGTCCGTAAGTTGCCTAGCAACCGCCTAGTAAATATCTTTGTAAATAGTCTTTGACATTACGTAAGGATTGCCAGATTAGAAATTTACCCATATTGATGGGTAAAAACGCAGTCAAAACATACTTCATGAAAAGTGATAAATTGTTCATTTTTGTTAGAAACTATGTTTTGAATGTCTTTTTCGTTTATGAATGAGTGTTATGAGGCGTGCACTTTTGAATTTTCCAAATTATAATTTATTTACAAAATATGCTATACAAATGAAAATAGAAAATATCTTTTATTGGACATATTGAACGTTCGCGTTGTGTTAAAGTAACTGTGTGCACATTGTGCACTACATAAATAAACTTTAAATATTTTCAGAGGTCTAGTGAAGTACGCAGCTTTGGGTATACTGAAGCGGACGGATCCTTCTAAACTGTGGCAAATATATAACGTAAAGAGGAGGATCCCTCACCCGGAGTACGAGCCGCCCTCCAAGTACCACGACATCCTACTGCTCGAGACTGATACTGAGTGAGTTAAGCAGTACTGTGTATGTAACACTATACGTACTAATGGCTAAATAATAACAGGCACACGTAATTATTATTATTATTTGATTTATTTCAGATCGCACACAAGAATGACATACAATCCATATACTTATTATTAGTAACATAGACTTAGAAACTATGTTAGTAAAACTTACAAACTAACCTAACTACACTTAATACCTACGTGGCTCTACACATGTTGGCACGTGCCTCTGCATCCAGTGCCTAATAAAGGGGCTGTCTACCTTATCGTACAATGTGCGTAATGTACATGCACAAAATGTAATGGATTACATATCGAGACCATCTTTACATACCGAGACTCCTCCGTGCCTCGGAAAGCACGTTAAGCCGTTTTTCCCGGCTGTCATTCGTAGATCTTTAACAGTCGTTACGGGTAGTCAAAAGCCCAAAAGTCTGACAACCAGACCTATCAAGGGTATCGTGTTACTGGTGGGTTGTGGAGGTCAGATAGACAGTTGTTCCATGCTGCACATGTATTGTGCATACTGATATTCAGCTGCATCTAGTTAGAGTGGAAGCCAACTCCAACATAGTTAGAAAAAGCCTAGGCAGATTGATTTAATCAGCCTTTCCATTCAACGTGGCAATGCTGTCAGTCTTTTGGGAAATTAACTTTATGACAGCGATGCGGACGAATTTTTTTAAGGCCTCTGATTCTTGGCCTTTCTGATACATGTACGTATTATTATTTTAAGACTGTTAGCTTATAAAAACCCAATCAAATAACATTTTTCAGGATCACCTTCAGTACACAAGTGCTACCAGCTTGTCTTCACGCAACTGGGGAGGCTGGAGCACAATTGTATGCCACTGGCTGGGGAGCCATGGGTCATAGAAAAGAACTAGCTGATACTTTACAGAAAGTGAGTAAAGTTTATTCAGAGAAAACATGTATGCCCTTTAAACAAACACCTAATTAATCGATCCTACTATCCATACTTATATTATAAACTAGCTTTTGCCCGCGGCTTCGCCCGCGTAAGGTCGGAAAATATCTCATAGGAACGTACCTACTACCGGAATTCAGAGTATCCTATGTCCTAACCCAGGTCATGGCCTATCCGTATGGCTACTTGGTAGGTACTTCTAATATTTGGTACTTCTAGTCGGACAACAGTATGAAGTTTGGCGAGAAGCAACCTCAAGTAAAGAAAAAAAAAACCGAAAATTGGTAATTTTTAGTTATGTAAAAAAAAACCCTGCCCGATCCGAAAGGGGCACATAGGTACTGCAAGCTCTCTTCTTCAATCGGTCCCTTATAACTGGGCGAACATTACCAAAAAATTATAAAAAAAACCTTATTATTATTTAAAATAATAAAGTTATTGCTATTTAAAATTCACATTTTTTGTGCCATAATTACCCTAAATCTATTAAAAATTATTAAATCTTCAACAGGGGTCAGTTATGACTTGTAGACACCAAAAAAATGTTTTTTGTCCCTTTTTCCCTAAAATTGCCACATAAATGGACTCAAAGTACGATACCTAACAACACGGATCGGACAGGGTTTTTTTACATGTTGTATAGTGAAGTTAATTCTTCAATCTGGGATCAAATATTCATAGGTCGTGTCGTGATGTAACATTTAGTTTATATTTAATTCAAATTGGTACTCTATAATCTATTAAAAGTTATATACCAATTGGAAAGTAAAGTTTGAACTTCAATCGGGATTTGGAAATTCGGGAACCCGAGCAAGCACAGCTTTGAGACAGAACCCTCAGGGCACAAGACTTACTCACACCTTGTTCGGTTTTTTCAAATAAATAAAACAGGTTTTTATGATACAAATACTAATTATTCATTTTACTATTACTATCACCATTAATTTGTAATACCTACTCAGTGCCACCATTGGCCACGTAATACCTATAATAGGTACATATTAGAAAATTGTATGTCTTTTGACAGAGCGGGCCGATTTTCATAAAATTCAGACTATGTAAATGTTAATTCAAGATGGACTATGACTATATTTTCAATCCCTTAAAAATCAATCAATCTCCCTAGCCTTTTCCCAACTATGTTGGAGTCGGCTTCCAGTCTAACCGGATGCAGCTGAATACCAGTAATTTAGATGGAGCGACTGCCTATCTGACCTCCACAAACCAGTAACTGTGTAATACGATACCCCTAATTATTAAGACTGGTCAGGCTTTCGGGCTTCTGACGACTTGTAACGACTGTCAAAGATCCACGAATGACAGCCAGAACCAATACCGAGGTACGGAGGAGTCTCGGTATGTAAATATGGTCACCCATCCACTGACCAACCCTGGCAAGTGTAGCTTAACCTGATGGATCGACCCGTGCGGCTGTTATTACTTAGCCACGCGCTCCTCTTAAATCTCTTAAAAATAAGACACAAAAACTCAATATTACATATGAGTTCTAAAATCAACCCCTATTTTACCCCTTAAGTGGGTTGCTTTTACAAAAAAGCTGATACACGTAATTCGTATTTCTTACCAAAAGCATAAATTTGAATTTTCACATCCCTAACTTAAGAAATGCTGGGTTTCCCATACAAACTTTCATCCCTTATATCACCCCCTATCAGGTAACATACAGACAGACAGACAGACAGAGTTACTGTCTGTCTGTCTGTCTGTATGTTACCTTTTCACGGGTAAACCACTGAATGGATTTCAATAAAATTTGGCAAGGAGATAGATGGCATCCTGGAGAAGGACATAGGGTACTTTTTGTCTCAAAAATTACCCTTAAGGGGGTGATATAAGGGATGAAAGTTTGTATGGGAAACCCAGCATTTCTTAAGTTAGGGATGTGAAAATTCAAATTTATGCTTTTGGTAAGAAATACGAATTACGTGTATCAGCTTTTTTGTAAAAGCAACCCACTTAAGGGGTAAAATAGGGGTTGATTTTAGAACTCATATGTAATATTGAGTTTTTGTGTCTTATTTTTAAGAGATTTAAGAGGAGCGCGTGGCTAAGTAATAACAGCCGCACGGGTCGATCCATCAGGTTAAGCTACACTTGCCAGGGTTGGTCAGTGGATGGGTGACCATATTTACATACCGAGACTCCTCCGTACCTCGGTATTGGTTCTGGCTGTCATTCGTGGATCTTTGACAGTCGTTACAAGTCGTCAGAAGCCCGAAAGCCTGACCAGTCTTAATAATTAGGGGTATCGTATTACACAGTTACTGGTTTGTGGAGGTCAGATAGGCAGTCGCTCCATCTAAATTACTGGTATTCAGCTGCATCCGGTTAGACTGGAAGCCGACTCCAACATAGTTGGGAAAAGGCTAGGGAGATTGATTGATTTTTAAGGGATTGAAAATATAGTCATAGTCCATCTTGAATTAACATTTACATAGTCTGAATTTTATGAAAATCGGCCCGCTCTGTCAAAAGACATACAATTTTCTAATATGTACCTATTATAGGTATTACGTGGCCAATGGTGGCACTGAGTAGGTATTACAAATTAATGGTGATAGTAATAGTAAAATGAATAATTAGTATTTGTATCATAAAAACCTGTTTTATTTATTTGAAAAAACCGAACAAGGTGTGAGTAGGTCTTGTGCCCTGAGGGTTCTGTCTCAAAGCTGTGCTTGCTCGGGTTCCCGAATTTCCAAATCCCGATTGAAGTTCAAACTTTACTTTCCAATTGGTATATAACTTTTAATAGATTATAGAGTACCAATTTGAATTAAATATAAACTAAATGTTACATCACGACACGACCTATGAATATTTGATCCCAGATTGAAGAATTAACTTCACTATACAACATGTAAAAAAACCCTGTCCGATCCGTGTTGTTAGGTATCGTACTTTGAGTCCATTTATGTGGCAATTTTAGGGAAAAAGGGACAAAAAACATTTTTTTGGTGTCTACAAGTCATAACTGACCCCTGTTGAAGATTTAATAATTTTTAATAGATTTAGGGTAATTATGGCACAAAAAATGTGAATTTTAAATAGCAATAACTTTATTATTTTAAATAATAATAAGGTTTTTTTTATAATTTTTTGGTAATGTTCGCCCAGTTATAAGGGACCGATTGAAGAAGAGAGCTTGCAGTACCTATGTGCCCCTTTCGGATCGGGCAGGGTTTTTTTTTTACATAACTAAAAATTACCAATTTTCGGTTTTTTTTTTCTTTACTTGAGGTTGCTTCTCGCCAAACTTCATACTGTTGTCCGACTAGAAGTACCAAATATTAGAAGTACCTACCAAGTAGCCATACGGATAGGCCATGACCTGGGTTAGGACATAGGATACTCTGAATTCCGGTAGTAGGTACGTTCCTATGAGATATTTTCCGACCTTACGCGGGCGAAGCCGCGGGCAAAAGCTAGTATCATTTAAATAAGATTTTACTAAATCGAGCACAAGTTTTCCAAGTCCGTAATGCTCAAGTTTCAAGAGTAAGGTTTCTTGATCAACGCAACTGCCTTAGAGAGGTCACAAAAGAGTCCTATGGAGTCTTGGTTACCTACACCGGCGTTGGTCGTACGACGTCCTTTGGTGAGACCATACCGTTGTTCGTGAAGGATTTTATTTGTGTTAAAATGATTGAGCATTTGATTAAGGATTACTTTTTCAAACACCTTGCTGAAAACTGGCAACACGGATACGGGTCTATAATTATTGGTGTCTTTACTGTATCCGGATTTGAAAAGTGGCATAACCTTACTGTATTTCATTAAATCCGGGAAGACTCCTTGATCCACACAAAAAAATTAATATGTATTAAGGCTAAGTAAGGCGCTTTGGTCTCAATTATGGAACTTTAATGGACATTCCCCAAAGATCTTCGGTCAATTTCATCTTGATTTGTTTAAAAGCTTTTATTTCTGTTATGGGGTTAACATTTTTAAAGTTACATTCAATCGGGCAGGCTGAATCGTTCGCCCTTACTAAATCGAAAGAGAGCGAGGGCGAGGAATTTAACTTTTCAGTAGTTTTAAGCGGGATACTGGTAAAGAAATCTACAAATTCTAGACCATCTTTTTTGCAATCGCAAATAAGACCACCACAATGACGTCTTCAGTGTGTAATCAGAATTATGCTTTTTGTTCCTGTTTGTTTCATTATTGATAATTATCCAAACCGTCTGTACCTATTTTATTGTCTGCTGATTTAATTTTAAATTTTATTTAGTTGCCCAGTCACTAAATAAAAACTTAGGGCTGATAATTTTAGCACTCTTCTTCATTCACTTCACATAACCGCGCAGCTCTATGAATTTACCCGATTATAGCTTTTCCACAGTCGAGTCGTTTTACTACTTTACTTTTATCATATTTTAAAATAATTAACGGTGTTTATACGTTCACCCACAGGTCCTGATCAACAGATATAAAGAAGACGAATGTTCAAACTACTACCCCCCCCATAGACACCTGAAGAATGGATATAACCACACTACGCAAATGTGCTATGGTGATATGAACGGGAAAGACACGTGTGAGGTAAGGTCTATTAATAACCTTGTTTCCAATTTATGTTATTTCCACTTAAACAAACATCAACTTTATTCAAAGTGTAAATAAAGTTGATTTTAGACTGACTATAACTGTTGAAAAAGTCTTAGAAAAATATTAAGTTGTAGCGCAAACTGAACCTAATGTGTTGGCATTACGGTGGTTTTTCCTAAACCTCGAATTTGTTAACATGTTTGCCAAATAAATTGCGAATGCAGATTAGGTATAGACAGTAAGTCGTTCATTGAATTTATTTTGTAAAGAAAACTGCAGTTGCTTAGCTTACTGGAGCTTTGACAGGTCAGGAGAAGGAACTATGTCCAGTAACAATTACACGGGAGGAGACTTTCGTTTTAGTCAACGACATACGGCATAAGAGAACAGTGGGGTGGTCAGTGCTTCTATCTTTAAGATTGATCCCAGATGCCAAGTAGAATGATACTAATAGAGTAATAATATAAGGAGTATGTGGCTTCTGCTGTGCAGTGAAACATCGTGATAATAATAACAAAATACAACGGAGATTGAGTATCGTATACAGCGTGGCAGGGACATCGACGCGAATACTGATAAGTACCATAGATTCAGTACATGATTCTGAACCCCCTTGCGTCGAAATATTTAGTCGGTTATAAAAAATAAAAATGTTTTAAAGAAAACTGCAACATTTACCTACGCGGTCTAAATGTATGGACCAGCTGTTATTATTTTAAATAACCGACGAAAAATTTCAACACAGGGGGGTTCTGAATCATGTATTGAATCCATGGTGACAGTATTCGCGTCAATGTCAGGGGACATTGACGTCATCCTGATGTTTAAATCACGTTTTTCATAACAAAATATACGTTTAGGTACCTTGATACTTTAACTATAAGTAAAATTATCTTTTTTTTTTTCCATTACTTCAATACACAGGGTGACAGCGGTGGACCACTTACGTCCGACAAAAACGATTATGTTCGTATTTTAGATTGCGTTCACAAAGTCTTCGGCGTGACGTCATACGGCAGGCAGTGTGGCAAGGCTGCTAGCTCCGGAATTTACACCAGAGTCATTCACTACATACCCTGGATAGAGAGTATTGTGTGGCCATAAATGAATTATTAATGAATTATTTTTTATACTTTTTTACCTATCTCATTTACAATTATGTTATGTTTTTATTAATTACTTTATATTATTATTATCTACTCAATACGTAGTCAATCAGAGCACCTGTTATCCTATCTCTTCACCACCCTTGGTTGACTGGTAGAGAATGCCTAAGGCATTAAGTCCGCCTTTGTACGTTATTGTGCGAGAAGTTTAAATAAATAAATAAATAAATTATGACAGAAGAGCTGCTGCGCTAACTACAAATAAATCTTGATAAGGGATAGGTGTATAATGTAGGTATTATTATATTCAGATTAGGTATTCTGTTGGGAAGGGGCTTAATTAATTATGTAGTTTATACATACAATCCACACTCATTCACACACATACATCACACATACACCCCACTCACTTATTTTATTCATCACAAAACACGCACGCTTACTATATAAAAGTATAATATAAGATTTTTATTAGCTGCTACATATTTTGCTTTTGTAAATTTTTATTCTCATGTATGTAAATTCAAAATTTGGCAAACATTTTTTTTATTTATTTATTGTTTTCTTAAGATATTTATGATTCAAAATTGTTGGGTACACCACGTAACTTTAAGCTTTGGAAGAGCGAAGTGTCCTAACACAGGCAATTTTTGTCTAAAAGGTCACTTCAACCACTAGATGTAGTACATCACTTGTGAAAGAAAATAAATTATTTGTATTTGTATTATCAGGTTAAGTTAAGGGAAACTAGTGATTTAAGTACAAATAAGTTCTAGTGTTTCATTTAGGGACCTGTAATTTTCATATAATAAATTAAACAATAAAATAAATAGACTTGTTTCCTATATTTAATCCTATATTTACCTTAAATCATATAACTAAAACGATTGCCTCCGCTGCAGGCCCTGCTCTATGTTGTGCTCACCGCCGCGCGCCGGTGGTTTCCAAGTTAGCTACCGGGAAATGCCGTCAGTGATTTTATGGCGATGTAAACAAGTGGAATTAGTTGCAAGAGCGAGCGAAGGGAGCTTGGGAATTTTAATAGTTAGCTCGGCGTGGATAACCGGCACTTGGTTCACGTCAATAAAATGCTAATTTTACAACCAAAAGAACCAAAGCTAGGCTGTTAATTTTTGTATATAATACAAATCTCACCTTCGCTGCCTCTCACGGAATACTACTCTACCCTACCAGCCTACATATCAGTCTCAACCACGTCCTTTTACGAACAATGCAGCCAAGGACCACTATTGTGATAGAGATACAAATAACCAACCACCTACCTGTAATGCATCAATTCAGACAAACCTAAACCGAAATCTACGTGTATTACCAAAAATTTTGACATTACAAGCATCCAAAATGACATAGATAGAACTGACTTTTCCCTGTTTCTAATTTGCAGGTAACGCAAATGAAGCAGCAAACATTTTGGTATTACGGTACATTTAGGTCCCAAAGAAAAAACTAAATATAAAGCCATGGATCACTCCCGGTCTACGACGCTGTAACCGTAACAGAGACAAAATGCATAAAATAACAAAAATCTGATCCAGTCAATTCTATTTTGAAAGTAACGCAGGTACTTAATCGCGATATCGTAATTTTTGCTACGCAAATTAATAATAAACTACCAGAAAACCGAATTTATAAAAAAGAAGAATAATCTTAAGGCCAAAAAAGGCCTTCCTTAAAAAAAAAAAACACATACCAAATCCACTCCATCCCCATCGTGAACTCCTGAGAACTGAAACAGACGAACAAAGAGCAGCTAACTCAGTTAACGAATATCTAGTGAGTATAAGAAATAACTTAGCCACTAAAATACAACACGCTAGCTTTAAACCGTCTATTCCTCACGGTCCAACGCCAGCGTTTAATTTAATAATATGTGTATTCTAGAAACTGACGAAAGTAGAAGAGATTCTGAACCAAAAACCAAGACACACACAAAATTTTAAAGGCAGTGTATAGAGTGCCACCAGTGGCACTCTATCCCTATCGGATAAAGTGCCACCAGTGGCACTCTATCCCTATCTGATAAAGTGCCACTACAGGCACCCTAGTAACACCGCCTCGGCCCGGCCAAAGTGCCGCAAGCATTGGATTGTCATTGTCACTGTCACTAAGTCACGTCTTGGTATTTTGTTTGATTGTCGAGGTTAGATCGCTGTAAAACACCACGTTCCCAAAACATTACATTCTTTTGTGCCTAAACGGACCCTGGCACTTCGCCGGCTGCTACCGCGGCACCGCTCGCTACGCTCGCTCGGCTCGTGCGTTGTGTGGTCACAGTTCTAACCTAACCTAACCTAAATAACAAGTGACAGTGACAATGCAACGCTCACGGCACCCTAGCCGGGCCGAGGCAGTGATACTAGAGTGCCACAAGAAACTCGCGGCACTCTATACACTTCGAATTTTAAATTGACACGTAAGTTCCTGTTCCCTTACATCACTCATATTTGCAATCTAGCAATTTCAAGAGGTATTTTCGGGAAAATACCTCTTTTTGTAATCTAGAGTGCTATTTTAAAGGTGTCGGGACACCTTTAAAATAGCACTCTAGATTACTTTGATAGTATTAATTATACTTCGTCCAACGGGAATACGGGGAAGTGCGATCATAACCTAAAAATTCACTAAAAGAGCTATTATTTAGTGAGTAAATTGGCCTTATCGGTATTATAATCTAGTAAAATAGTGCACTGTTCAGCAATAAATTGTAAGAATATAGGTAGGATATTTTGAACGGTTCATGACATAAAAATCACATAATAAGTAACAAAGCATTTTTATTACTGTAAGTATGTAACGTCAGACGACTTAGAAGTAGATAAATAGTATACAATCTAAAAAAGATATAGGTCGCTCCACCTCTCATAGTCCTGCGTGGCACTACATAGTGCCATTTTCTTCACAATTTTAATACTAACTACCTGACCGGTTAATATCGTGTCCAAGATAAAAATACTTATAATCCATGTGTTGAAAAGTAACCGCACATCTGCAGCAGTCTCGGACAATGTCTTCGCACATTGCGTTGAAATCTTATTGGACAATTAACACAACATCCTTCTGAAGTAAATCCTGTAACATCTTGAAGATTCCATATTCATTGTTATCCTTCAGTTACGCATAGGAAAACATAAATATCTATTTCATGCAATTCGAAAGAAACGGAAAAAATTATGGTTGTCTTCGGGGGTCAGAGCCCATTCGTCCCCTAAAATTCGTCCCCCTGCATAAAAGTTGTAGATTCGGCCCCTATATAGGTGCCCATTGGTCTCCTGGTAGGGGACCAATTAATATTTTAATAAAAAATATTATTTTTAAGGTACCCATTCGTCCCCTCTAATATATATACAATATAAGTTAAAAATTCGGCACCTATTCAGGTGCCTATTGGTCCCCTGAGATAAAATTGGCTATATTTTACATAAGAAACGGTTAACATAGTACACTTGTGAACAGTTTATTAACGGAATTTATTTAATAAATCATAACAGATCATTGAAAAAAGAGCTATGATGAATGATAATCCGTCATGATAATAATATAACCTGTCGATAGGCTTACGATGTAAAATTGTCTCACTACGAATGACTTGTTAAAAAAACGGGTTCCAAAATTAATCGTAAAATTAATGGTAGAAATAAACCAAATATTTTGCAATGTTTAGACACTCTACCTACATAAAGAAGCGAATTTATCAAAAAATAAAATGGATCAGGTGCAAAGGGGTGTCCAAACAAATAATCGGACTCCTGAATCGATTGAAAATGAAGCGAGAATAAATCGCATAATTAGCCAATTTTTTGAAAATCAGATTTCACTAGGCCACTGCATAGAAAAGCTATGCATATATTATTAATTTAAAATGAAAAAACAAATATAATATTAGTTTTATACTAAAATAATGTTGACTTGTTTAATCTTCAATAATTATTGTGATTTTAGAAATTTTTTGTTATTGTAGTTATAGTTTGTTAGATTTATTTATTTTAGTATTTTTTTTGTACTGTTATAATTTTTTAGACTTAAGTTATTATGATTTTGCATGTATGTAGTTGGTAAATATACAAAAAAATAAGAAGTGATTATTTACTGTTGATATGTGTTCTATTTTTTTTTTGCATATTTTATATCTAATGTTGATTTATATGATGGTCAATCAAGGCTGATTTTTGTAAAAGAGTTGTATTTTGTTAGTTTCCAGGACATTGTGATTTTGTATGTGTTAATCTTATTTGAAACAAACATGATATCTACCGAATTACTATATTTTTTACTTAAGCCTTTTCTGCGCGACTGTATCAGGACTACCAAGCTGCAGTATACACATATACATGTACTTATATTAGAAGAATGAATAAAAATAAATATTCTTCAGGGGACGAATGAACCCCTCAAAAGTTCCAGGGGACGAGTGGGCACAGGGTGCGAATCTTAGGGGACAAATGGGCTCGGACCCGTCTTCGGGACAGTGTCCTATATTTTAATAATGCGGCTCGATTTTATTTCGAGGACCTGTTTTCAATGGTACATTTTTTAACTTAATTAAAACAGATATGATTACTACCTCGAACTGTAATTAGGTATATTATTTGTTAATTTTTCATAAAGTCGTTAAAAATGCTTTTTTTTGCTTTGCTGCTTTATGTCATTTACGACCATAACTGGAGTCGAATCAATTGAGTACATTATCAAAACATTAATTTTTTTTGGCGATTTCGTGTTTCCGGTGAGTGACCAATTTATCATTTCACTACTTTGTTAAATGACAAATTGGTCCCTTTTTAGGTATAATACGATTAATAGACGTTACAATAAAGGGGCCCGAAAAAAATCTCCTTTATAGTTATTACTTGATGTTTATTTATAATATTCTATTTATATTTGTACGCCGTTATGGCAAAATACGAGTGTGATAATTTTCAATGTAACATTTTGCATGCATACATGTGTGTGTATACTCATAATATGAACAGATAAATTTTCTAATCTTATCTTAAAAAATAACAATATTGGCAGTGTACTGTAAAAATTAATATTTTTGCTTACACACGTACCTGGCTCTTGGTTTGACTGTACTTTTACACATTCTGATAAGGAAAATTAAATTAAAAAACAAAAACTTTGCTGTCCCGACGTTGAATGTTCCGAATGCATGAACTTTTTTGCTTGAGTTTATTTTTTTTGTTTGTGTACTTTACTGTGGTTAAAAACAAGTTGTAATACCGATATTTAGTTCAATCCCAAGGGCTATGCGGAACGCTCGTGTTAATACCTTGTTTTAGCGCGATGTTGCGTCATTTAATTGTGCTGTTGTTCTTAAGTTGTTCTTGCGTGACAAGTGAACTGTTGAATCTGCGTGAAGGTGTGTCATTATCTTTATAGTGATATCGTCTTGGTTACAGGGGTAACAAACATAGTTATAATTATTATTTGTATGTCTTTTATATTTCATTTATAGGGTCTACATGCATCAGGAATGGGGTCTCCGGAAAGTGCGTCAGCATATATGATTGTTTGAGTAGTTACCTTGATTTTGTGGACAAGGACTACGCACCGGTGAGTAACCGAACTGCCTAGGTGGGTAAATGGCCTGCAAAGCTAAAAAACTAGTTCAGCGAGTTCATACTGGACGTTGCAGCTTCTCAATATTATTCGATTTTAAATAAACAGAATATTAAAACATTACAAAACGAGTTCTTACTGTAGTCCAAGCCCAAACCTTCGAGACAGTTTTTATATATTTTTTTACATTATCATAATCATAATCATTACAACTTAGACGGTCTAACGGGTCAGTGACAGCCGCCGCCCATAATACTATGTAAATACTAACGATTGTGTGTACCTACCGCATGATAAGTATCGACCTCTTAAAATACCTATTGAAGATTTTTTTATAATTGTTTTAATTAATTAATTTATTTTTATGAATACATATTAATAAAATTAATTGATTAATTGATTCTGAGAGCAGTGGTGGCCCAGTGGTAACGGCCCCGACTTACGAGTTGTAGGTCGTGGGTTCGAACCCAAGCAGGCGCTTTACTTTGTGTAAATAATTTCATCACCACTGCTCTCAAAACGGTGAAGGAAAACATCGTGAGGAAACCGGCATGTGTTAGAACCAAAAATTCGAAGACATGCGACATCTACCAACCCGCACTGGGCCCGCGTGGTAGATTACAGCCCACTCCCTCTCACAGAGAGGAGGCCTGTGTCCCAGCAGTGGGAACATTAATAGGCTGATGATGATGATTAATAGATTCTAAATTAAATTGAACGCTATGAACTTGTTTTGCAATAAAAACTGGTTTTATTTATTTAAATACTTACTCATATAACCAGAAATCAGAATCGCAGAAATCGCCTTATTCTTGACTTTTATGTTCTAGACCAGGGGTCGGCAACACGCGGCCCTCTCTCTTACTTGTGGCCCGCGACAGTTTTGTAAATGAAAGTCTTTACCTTAGTAAATAATAACACTATACGGGCGCAATGTTTAAGCGAGCGAGCATTTATAAAATCAAAAACGTTTTAATACAGCTACAAAATCAGTTAACGACAGATTTGGTGACTTGAAGCAAACTGAAGATTTTGCAAACCCTTTTTCATGACTGTGATATTGAGGATGTACCGAGTCTAGAATCTAGACTATTGTAGATGTGCAAGATAAGACAGAAAACTTTTCTATTGCCATCAGATCCGAGTTATCTTTTTTTTAGCAATGGATCACTTGTCTTCTCAACAAACACAAAAAAAAAAGAAATTATTAGGCTATTTATATAGGTATATATCATAATTGAAATAGGTGTTGTAGATAATTATGTTTTCCTGCTTCGTATGTAAATAAAAAACCAAATATTCGGAAAACAAAATTACATTCGTAGTGATTGATTTAAAATATCGATTTTTTGTTTGACCGTACAAATCAGTAGTAGCAGTAGTAGACGTAAAGCAGTTGTGGCCCAGTGGTAACGGCCCCGACTTACAAGTTGTAGGTCGTGAGTTCGAACCCAGGCAGGTGTACTTTGCTTTACTTTGTGTAAATAATCCATCACCACTGATCTCAAAACGGTGAAGGAAAACATCGTGAGGAAACCGGCATGTCCTAGAACCAAAAATTCGAAGACATGTGACATCTACCAACCCGCACTAGTCCCGCCTGGTGGATTAAGGCTCACTCCCTCTCAAAGAGAGGAGGCCTGTGTCCCAGCAGTGAGACCGAACATTATAGGTTGATTATGATAAGTAAGTATGTACAAATCAATGTCATCGGGAGTGCAATATCTGGTATTATTATTTAGGTTGAGCTGACGCGGTCCGAACTGTCACTGACCCGGTCTAAGGCTGACTATCCAGTTATCCACTGAAGCGGAGAAGAGAGGAGCGGTGCTGTGCTAATATTAACCAATGGAATTGCATTAAATCTCTGCACCGCTTCAGTGGACAGGGATTTGCAAACTAGTTTAAAAATTCATACAAAACCGAGAAGCGGAGCGGGGAAGCGGAAAAACCCGGCCGCTAGGTATTGCAACCGGCTCAAGTTACTCGTCGCGTGAACTCGGCCTAGCTCCGCACAGTCCGCACCTCCGCTCCGCTCTACTTCGCTCCGCAACATGGGTTATTGTAATTTGACCTTTAACATTGTGGGAATAAAGTTCGAATTATATACCTGGGTAGTGAGTTTAGCCTTTTAGTTAAGCCTGGTGAGTTTAAGTTTATTGTACATAGTTATTTATCATTTCATTTTACTTACAGATATGTTCTTTTCGAGGAAAAGAGCCAATCATTTGCTGTACTGATTGTACCTTCAATGATACAAGGTATGATCGTCGATTAGTATGTGTAATAATGTGACAGGAAAAATATGTGCTCGAAATTGCCCATGTACAATTTATACAACACATTTATTATTTGAACCATTTACCAAACTAAGTTCTACTTGGTATTACTAAACCTTTTAACGTTTAGTAGTTATAAAAGTATTGTTTTTCTACACAGGAACTTCGTTATAAATCCAAATGTAGGTATTATTCACAAGACTGGTCAGAAAGCTCAAGATAGTAAGTAAATTATTTTCTTTTTGCCCATTGCCATGTCATTCCCATCACAAATATAAATTGGTGAATGTAATTTTTTTTTTATATATTCCAGAATGTATTGAATACATACACAGACTAGATTACCCATGTAAGAGTAATCATAATGCTATAATGGAGCGAGTGCATAATCCTGACGAAAACTGCAATGAAGTAGATATTGCAGTCGTGAGTAACTACGGAGAGTATGGAGGCGTCGATGCGTTCAGAGAAGAGTTTCCACACATGGTAAGAGATTTTCTTACACGTTAACAAAAAAAGATGGTCATTTGACGACAATGTAGGTATTCAATACTTTAGGAAAAACTATTGACAGGGTAAATTATAACAGATTGTGTACATGAAGGCGGGCCGTCCCGCAAACAAAAAGTTCTTCTAGAACAGGTTTTTACATTTTGTATGAACCATTAGGTAAGGCCAACTTCGAGAAAGAGATCAATCGTCGAATCTGACACGGCTGGGCGTGCGGGAAGCTGTGTACTATCTTGCTGTCTCATATACCACAGTGTCTCAAGACGAAATTTTTTGACCAGTGAGTGTTGCCAGTGATGACCTATGCCACTGAAATGTGGTCGCTTATAATGGGATGAGGCCCGAAAGCTAAAAGTCACCCAAAGGGCAATGAAGAGGGCTTGGAGGTTCCTAATCGTGATCGAATCAGTAATGAAGAGATCCGTAGCAGAACCAAGATAACCGACATAGCCCGAACAATTGCCAAACTTAAGTGGCAATGAGCAGGGCACATTGCTCGCAGAACAGATGACCGATGTGGGGCCGAAAGGTTTTGTAGTGGCGACCGCGTACCGGAACATGTAGTGATGGAAGGCCTCCCACAAGGTGAACCAGTGTCCTGGTGAAGGCCGCAGGAATCCGCTGGATGCAAGAAACACAAAACCGGTAGAAATGGCTGAAATGATGTATATGAACCATCGGACACTACAGGCGAGCCACAGAGGGTTATTTTTTGTATTGGATTGCGATGTGCTGCAGCCCGATGCGGCTATTATATGTGCTTGCCATAAGAATCCTATCCTCAAGACAAAACAGGTGTCAGGTTTCCACTAACGATGCACTTAATACACTTTCTATCTCTTATCATAGTTAACATTATTGTTATTTTAGTAAAGAGTACCGCAAACATATTTTAAATGAATAATTTGACGAGAGAAATTTTTTCTGCTATGTCAGAACGCGCGCGAAAAGAAAAGTGAAATTCTTGTGTTGCCAACGATAAAGATAAAAAAAACATATTATCTATAAAAGTACGCGATGTTATACAGTGTGTGTAAGAAAGTCTACTCTGTCAACTAATTATATTTCAGATTGCCGTGAAGTAAAACTACAAATATTATTGTGATTCGTTTGTAAAAGAAATAATGAATACATTTCTACCATCAGGGATTGCTGGGGTATGGTGATGATATCGCAACAGCTGACTGGCTCTGCGGGGGTACTGTCATCAGTGAAAGATTCATTCTAACTGCTGGTCACTGCTTGTCAAGTCCCACTGTGTAAGTTCCTTAATTTACAATAATAATGCTATAATAATGAAAATAGAAAATATATTTTATTGGACATATTGAACATTGTAGTAATATGTGTGCGGATTGTACAATAAATAAATAAACTTTAAACATTTTCAGAGGTCCAGTGAAGTATGTAGCTCTGGGTATACTAAAGCGCACGGATCCTTCTGATCTGTGGCAAATATATAACGTGAAGAGGAGGATCCCTCACCCGGAGTACGAGCCGCCTTCCAAGTACCACGACATCGCACTGCTCGAGACTGATACTGAGTGAGTCAAGCAGTACTTTGTATGTAACACTATACGTACTAATGGCTAAATGATAATAGCCATACGTAATGTACATGCACATACACATGATTGTAATGGATTACATATCGAGACCATCTTTATATGCCGAGACTCCTCCGTGCCTCGGAAAGCACGTTAAGCCGTTTGTCCCGGCTGTCATTCGTAAATCTTTGTCAGTCGCTACGGGTACTCAAAAGGCCAAAAGTCTGACGACCAGACTCACCAAGGGTATCTCTGGGTAGGGTGTTTCTGGGTTGTGGAGGTCAGATAGACAGTTGTTCCATGCTGCACATGTATTGTGCATACTGGTATTCAGCTGCATCTAGTTAGACTGGAAGCCGACCCCAACATATTTAGAAAAAGCCTAGGCAGATTGATTTAATCAGCCTTTCCATTCAACGTGGCAATGCTTTCAGCCTTTTGGGAAATTTTCTTTATGACAGCGAAGTGGACAATTTCTTTTATGCCCTATGATTCCTAGCCCCATTTCTGATAAATGTACGTATTTATATATTATTATTTCAAGACTGTTAGCTTATAAATACCCAATTGAATAACATTTTTCAGGATCACCTTCAGTACACAAGTGCTACCAGCTTGTCTTCACGCAACTGGGGAGGCAGGAGAACAATTGTATGCCACTGGCTGGGGAGCCTTGGGTCATAGAAGAGAACTAGCTGACACTTTACAGAAAGTGAGTAAAGTTTATTCAGAGAAATAGTTACATTTATACCCTATAAACTTTACTTTGTGGCAGGCGCTTTACTTTGTGTAAATAATTTCATCACCACTACTCTCAAAACGAAAACTGAAAGAAAACATCGTGAGGAAACCGGCATGTCTTAGAACCAAAAATTCGAAGACATCTGTGACATCAATTAACCCGCACTGAGCCCGCGTGGTAGATTACGGCTCACTCCCTCTCACAGAGAAGAGGCCTGTGTCCCAGCAGTGGGAACATTAATAGGCTGATTATGTATGTATGTTATGTATACCCTATAAACTAACACCTAATTAATACCTAAATAGAAGTAGGCTTTCGGTTTTTCAACACTGGGCTCAGCGCCGAAAGAACAATTGAAAAGTCTATTCAAATGAGAGTAATTACCGCAGCTGCGTGTAACCTGGGTGCTGCTAAATCGAGGCGTCATAGTCGTTGCGATGGGGTCAAGGGTCCGCTACCAGGTCGCGGGGCGTGGGTCTCGCGTCAGGTGGGCGCGCCTGCAGTGGCGCTATCTGCCTGACATGGGGCCAGGCAGAAGCGTCGGCACGCTCGAACATCACCTTCACGAGTCACCTCACAAACTCGTCCAGCCCCCTAATTACGTAATGCACGATCAATTTTAAATTGAAATGAATTGAAAAAGATTGCTAGTCCATTGCTTCATAAGTTCGACAAAAAAAATTGTGAATGAATGAATGAATGAATTGCCCCGATCCCAGCGTGGTTTAACCAGACTCGATAAATCGAATGAACCCCAAGATTTGCACTAGCCCATGAAGTCTCATGTTGCATGGGACTTCAAAAGCCATTGCATATCAAAGAGTAGACCGGGTGGCGCGGTAATGGTAGGGATTAGATATATGCCCTGGGATAAGGAGGGAGATACGAGCCTACCGGATATGCATCCTAGAGTAAGCCTAGGAATAGTGGAGAGACAGGTTATAGATCATTGGATGGGCATCTTTTTACGACGTCGCCACTCGCCGTTATGTCGGTTCACATAGATCTTCGCCGGTGGTTCTTGAGGTGGGGTTACGCTGCTTTCTCGGCTCTTTTCTATATCGCTGCTTTGCTGTGTTATATTTAGCTGTTTCTAAGTCTTCGTCAGAAGCCTCGCTGCTATCCGTTTCAGGTTTCTTGTAGATCTCGCTGGCAGCCTTCATTATCTTGTTTCGGTCTGTAGCCGTGTCCATCCAGAAGTTGACTTACCGAAATAACTCGAGTCCTGTTTAATGTTGTCGTTCCATGTGTAGATTGGACGTCCTAATTTCTTGGTTTTGGCCTTATACTGCATTGCTGCGTGTAGCAGGTGTAGTTTGCCTCGCCTGTGAACGTGTGCGAGATAGCACATCCTGTGATTCTTGATGCGTTTGGTTACTGTTTTTCCGTCCAAGATTTCGTGCATCTTCTTATGTCTTGGTTTGTTTCTGGCGTGGTTATTCAGGTCTCTCAAGATGACTCGCTCATATCTTCTCAGCATTGACCTGTTAGCTTTGGTGATTGCCGATACTTTCAAACCGTATATCATACAAGGTAGGATCACCATTCGGTACATGAGTCTGGCAGTCTGGCTAGTTTCCAGTCCATCTTTGAGTTTGTTATGAATGGTAATAGTGACTTTGCGTTTCTAGTAGCCTGTTCGCATCGTTTCCTAATAGTGCTTCTCCTGCTTAAAGCAGATGTTATATATGTGCCTAGGTATTTAATTTCATCGACAGTATGTAGATTAATCCGTTCATTGACATATAAGTCGCTTTCTGTTTAGCTATTGGGTCCCTAATTAAATTTTTGGTTTTAGTTTCGTTTATTTGTAGGCCGACACTACCTAGTAGGGGTTTAATATGGTATACGATTCCTTCTAACCCTTTCAGATCATCTGTAATGAAGATGAGGTCGTCTGCGAATGATAGCACCAGGGGGAGTGAGATTCCCCGATCTTGGTCTAATTTTATTAATTGAGTTTCCTCTTCGAGGGTTCTAAAGACTTCATCCATGACCAGTGTAAAAAGGCGAGGCGACAGCGGGCAGCCTTGTTTGACACCTTTTCCTTTGGTAATCCAACTAGATTGCTGCCCACACCATTAGATGTGCGTGCGTTCATTCATGCAAACCTTGATTATCTTATTGGTTAGAGTCTTGTTAGTTCTTTGTATTAGAATGTCTCGCAGTGCTTGGAGGTCGACGTTGTCAAAAGCTTTTTCAATGTCCAGAGCGAGTACATAAATTCTTTTTCCTGCTCGCCATTCTTCGTCCAGAACCCTTTTTAGCGTAAATACAGGGTGTTAAAGTAATTGCGTGCCATAGCTTAGGGGTAGGTTCAGTATCGATAAAGGAAACTAGGAAAAATAAAAAAAAAATCCAGAAAAATAATAAAAAAAAAAAAAAACAAAAAATTGCATGGTTGACCTAATTTTGTTTGGAATCAGGTATTTCCAAAGATAAAAAATCAACTTATTTACTCATGTTTTAAGTTGATTTGATTGCTATTTTAAGCTAGTAGGTACTAAATTAGGTTGACCTTGCAATTTTTATTTCATGTTTTTTTTTAAATTATTTTTCTGTTTTTTTTTTTTTTTTGTCCTAGTTTCCTTTATCGATACTGATCCTATCCCTAAGCTATGGCACGCAATTACTTTAACACCCTGTATGTGATCATCTGTGGATCTGTTGTTTAGAAAGGCTGCTTGGTAGTTGCCCAATTCTTTTATTACTTCGTCTAATTTTTTAAGAACGTAGGAGGCGTAGATTCTATAGCCCGTGTTGCAAACCGATATTCGTCGATAGTCATTTGGGTCTTTAGGGTTGGTTTTTTTAGGGATTGGTACCTGCATTGTTTCTAGCCACGTGCCGGGTGCCTCATTCTGTGTCCAGGCTTTGTTAATGTGCTTAGTGATGGCTTCCTGTAATACTTTGGGCATAGCTTTGTAGAGCTCTATTACTATCTGATCTGTTCCGGGCTACTGAACTGAATAGTTTGCGCGAGAGACACTTCCAAAGTGGTAAAATGTGTGCCCCCTCCCCCCCCCTGTAACTTCTAAACTAAGAGAATGATAAAATTAAAAAAATATATGATGTACATTACCATATAAACTTCCACCGAAAATTGGTTTGAACGAGATCTAGTAAGTAGTTTTTTTTTTAATACGACATAAATCGTAAACCGTCATTTACCTTTAACGAACTACAAGCTCTTTTATATTATATTACTTGCTGCTATGGAACCGTTCATGGGCGAGTCCGACTCGCACTTGGCCGCTTTTTTTTTTTTTTTTGGTTAGGAGGCGTTAATTCTGTAACCCGTATTGCAAACTGATATTCGGCGATACTCATTGTATCTTTAGGGTATTTTGTTTTCGGAATAGGTACCTGCGTTGTTTCTAGCCATGTATCGGGTATTCGGGTGTTTCATTTTGTGTCTAGACGCTTTGTTCATATGTTTGGTGACGGCTTCTTGTAATATTTGTGGTATCGTTTTGTAGAGCTCGATTACTACTTGTTCTGTTCCTGGGGCTGTCCCGTTACGCATGATGTTAATAATTCTGCTGGTCCGTGTATAGATGTATGTGTCCATGTACTGAATCGCCGGCAGGTGAATACACCAGTATGTTCTCGTAATTTATGTGCACATGCACATTTACGAGATAGAATTCGGGCGCAGTGATTATGATGTCTTCTTCACTCCAGAACGTCTCGTTATACTCCACGGTTATGTATTTTGTTATTATTTGTTCCTGGGAAAGCTTGTTGCTAGAAAGAAACGCATGAATGTTTTTTAAAAAGGTGCGAAGCGAATTGGCGTCACTTCGGTACGTTGAAACATAAGTAGCAAGGTCTTGGCGTACAGACATATGGTCAAACGTCAGCCCCATTATGTTTTTTGTTTGATGGGATATTGCTAAGTAGGCAGTTACCATCTTTTTGCATGGGCGCTATTATGACCATTGTAAAAAGTTTTGTTTGGGTAATAAAGTGGGCTTCTTTTCGAGGGATACAAAACTTTGACAGGGCTGCGGGTTGCGCGGAGATTTATTATTGCATCTTAGTTTTCCTGTAGCATTGGATCCTGCTATGTAGACTTAGATTTCGGGGTCAAGTTTTGTTTTTTGTTGAATGGGCCTCTCCACTCATGTGCCGTCACAAAAAGCTTGTGTACACCGACCGAAGTCCTGCGCGCATACGGGTATACCTTTATTAATGACTGTCAGAATTATATTTGTTGATGGGGTGACTTTTTATAAGGCTAATGAAATAGCCAATTAGTTTAGGGTCGTTTCTGGGAGTTTAGCTTGATGTTCTACCTAATCGTCAGAAAAAGAGGTCAAAACACACTGGTCAAAATAAGAAATTTTATGGGGAAATAGATTTTGTACTAAATCTAAATCGATTATGTTATTTTGTTAGAACCATTTTGTATATTCGTTTATTTTGCCAGAATATATTTTATATGCACATGTGTGATGTGAGCCTATAGCATTAGCTTAGAAAATAATATATTAATAAATAGATGAATGTGCGCTTGAAATCAAACGCCAGTTACTTCACCACTGCAAATGAGCGCTCGCGATATTGTGCTAGCGATTTTGCAGAGGGAAGCAACGACCAGAAAGATCTCACCAAATTATTTTGGGTTCCTTGGTTCGCCTGAAGTCAGGATCGCTCGTAGGTAGGCACCTCACTTTAGCACTATTTAAATATTTATATTTGGCGGTTATTAAAGTCACTGTAGTATTAAAACAAAGAATCACTGTTCTATGTCGCCGATAAGGGCTGCGCGCGTCACATGTGCATGTAATTTTTTGTTTTTTTTTTTTTTTTTGGGACGGAGCTCGCCTTCGGGACCACTGCGCTCTATGACGTCCAACGACCGAATCCGCCGAAAATCATAAGTTCGACAAAAAAAATTGTGCAGATTTTTTTTTCGAACTCGTGAGCGGTGCAGTGTATTAGCAATTTGTTTCAATTTAAAATTGATCGTGCATTACGTAATTAGGCTGCAGGCTCTCTATCCCGAGATCCCAGGCGATGATGTCGTTCCTCACGAAACGAGGCGCGTCAACAATGGTCCAGAGCGCAATACTTTGTTGCGCGCGGTTTATTTTTATAGTTCATGACTATTAAATGATGTCCTTTAATTAAAGAGCTCCATAACTATGAATCATCAATTTAATGTTATTTCACATAGCCTAAAACACTAATAACATAAATATTAATATTAATAAAAAATAATAATAAAGATTGTACCCGACCCGAAGGTTAGGACTGAATCTTTTCAAAAATATTATTAGCATATAATGCAACTCTATAGATAATCAAACAAAAATTTTCCCCGTCGCTCTTATATATGACCCGTTGTAACGAAACCATAGCGCGATCTAATTCGATCCCAACACCATCTATTGAGCTAAGAAACAACACTGTCATATGCCGAAGATGTAAGAACCCCTCCGTATCAAAACGAGAACTTCTTTTTTGTTAAATACTAATTAAATGAAGTTATTTGTAAATTAAAGTAATGCAATTTCTTTTTATGCTGTTATACATTTTAAAACTAAGTCACTTTTCTTCGTTTAGTTTTTCTGATTTCATTGAATCTAAAACAATTATCAATCGACTTAGGTGCGGTTTTCACCATCCTTTAGATATAGTACATTACTGTCAAGGCCAGCAAGTAGGGTATTGATGGACGATCGTGTGAGTCCATTAATGCCTGGTTAAGGCCAAGGCTTGTATACAGGGTTGGGCAGTATTTGAATTACTTGTAATTGAAATACAAATATGTAATTGGTATTTGTAATTCAATTACTTCTTATAAATGTAATTTGTAATTGGTATTTCAAATACCTGAAGCTGAGGTATTTTGTAGTTAGTATTTCAAATACTTATGGCTCCAAAATACATTTGAACATAAATACATTTAGCGATCTTATGAATTAAATGGGTGCGATCTGCAGAAAATAGCGCTCAATAGCTTTCGGAAGCCAAATGGCGACCGCTAAATATGTCAATCTTTAAAGTTGGCAACACTGCACTTAAACTGTACTGTAATCTGTACTGCAGGTACTTATGTCAAATTGTCAATTACATAACTTGTCAATTGTAATCACAGAGCACTATTATAATACTGGATTGTAATTTTCATTCTGCGATGGAGTGAATCATGTGAATGCTGTGACATATTTAGCGGTCGAGTCGCCATTTTGTAAAATATGATGGTAAGAATATTCCCTTTGCCTTAGGCTGGGCTGGATTAGTTCTATTCTATTTATATACCTAACCTAACACCAGACTGTATTTTGTAATTTGTATTTTAATTAAAGCAAAGCATGTATTTTGCCCAGCTCTGTATAGTACTTTTCTCAAACAATGCGCGGAAATTCAAACTAAGTTAATTAATTATAAATTCCAGAATCATTGACGAACAAAGAAAATTTTTCACGCGCCCGTATGTTCATTAGTTTCTTCAGCTCCATTTGCTATGCCAGTTCGAAATTTAAATAAAATCTTTAATAAATTACCTCCTTGGTTGCCACGTATTGAAATAAAAAGTTAGTTCCATTTTTTAAATAACACGACAGATATGAGTTTTCATAGTAATTTATTTGGCCGCTAAACACGACAAATATGGATTTTCATACTAAGATTGCCGGCCGGGCGCTCGCTTGTTTTTAACCAGTACAGCAATTCCGATTTATCTCGAAGAAGATTGTCAAAATTGTAAAATAAAATTATGTTTTTAAATTTTTAATGTGAATTTTGATTGTAATCTTGATTTAATTTAATTTAATTTTAAGCTAATTTAATTTTAATCTTAATTTAGTTTTAATCTTAATTTAATTTAATTTTAATCTTAATCTAATTTAGTTTTAATCATAATTTAATTTAATTTTAATCTTAATTTAATTTGTAAATGTTATGTTATGATGTTATGCCTATACCAATTGTTATTATGAGTCTATACGTTACTTGAATTAAATGATTTGAATTTGAATTTGAAAAATAATGTTCGAATTTCCAAGCATGTTTGAGAAAAAAATTATTCCGGAAGGTTTATGCGTACAAAATATTTATTTTACAGGCCAAACCCGATTTTAGGATGAACTAGTTTCGCCTAGGTCAAACCAGTTCTTCCTACATGCGATAGGACAAACCAATATAGCCTAGGCCAAACTCGTTCATCCTGTTACCGATAGGATAAACCAGTTTGGCCTAGATCGAATCAGTTTATCGTAGTTAGAATTTACATGCTTTAGGATAAACTGTTACGTCCTAGTCTGAACTAATTTTGCCTAGTCGGAACGCATGTCGCTGCCTGTACGAACGGGGATTCCCCGAATCATCTCTGGCTCGCCCCTCGCGCCCTTCAACCCCTCTTCCTTTGGTGAAACCATACTGTTGATCGTGAAGGATTTTATTTGTGTCAAAATGATTGAGCATTTGATTAAGCATTACCTTTTCAAACACCTTGCTGAAAACCGGCAACACGGATACGGGTCTATAATTATTGGTGTCTTTACTGTCCTCGGATTTGAAAAGTGGCATTACCTAATGTATTTCACTAAATCCGGGAAGACTCCTTGATCCGCACAAAAATGTAATATCTGTGTAGGCTAAGTAAGGCGCTATGGTCTCAATTATGGAACTTTAATGTACATTCCCCGAAGATCTTCGGTCAATTTCATCTTGGTTTGTTTAAAAGCTTTTATTTATGATGGGGTTAACATGCTTAAAGTTAAATTCAATTGGGCAGGCTGAAACGTTCGCCCTTACTAAGTCAAAAGAGAGCGAGGGCGAGGAATTTAAGGTTTCAGTAGTTTAAAGTGGGATACTGGTGAAGAAATCTACAAATTCTTGACCATATTTTTTGCAATCGCAAATAGGACCACCACATGACGTCTTCAGTGTGTAACCACGGTTTTTGTTCCTGTTCGTTTCATTATTGATAATTTTCCAAACCGTCTGTATTTTATTGTCTGCTGTAATGTATAAAGCTTTAGCTGCCTTCCAAGTGTTTAAAAAAGTTCTAGAGTAAGTAGCAACATATTTATTAAAAGTTTCCGTGGTAGTATAGCTCGAAAAGTCTTTCCCTACTTTTCCTGGGTCCTTTAGTTGCCCAGTCACTAAATAAAAACTTAGGGCTGATAATTTTAGTACTCTTCTTTATTCACTTCACATAACCGCGCAGCTCTATGAATTTATCCGATTATAGCTTTTCTACAGACGAGTCGTTAAACTACTTTTATCAATTTTTTTATTATTAACGGTGTTTTTACCCACAGGTCCTGATTAACAGATTTAAAGAAGACGAATGTTCAAACTACTACCCCCGCCATAGGCACCTGAAGAATGGATATAACCACACTACGCAAATGTGCTATGGTGATAAGGACGGGAAAGACACGTGTGAGGTAAGTAAGCAAGTCGTTTACATTGAGTTTATTTTGTAAAGAAAACTGCAGCTGCTAAGCTTACTGGAGCTTTGACAGTTCAGGAACTATGTCCAGTAACAATTACACAGGAGGAGATTTTTTGTTTTAGTCAACGACATAAGTACCGATAAAAGAACAGTGGGATGATCTGTGCTGAGATTGATCCCAGATGCCAGTAGAATGATACTAATAAGAGTTATAAAAAGAATAGGAGGCTTCTGCCCTGCAGTGGAACATCGTGATAATAATAACATAATATCATTTACAAAAGAGTTTGAGTAACCTTTACACATCATTTAGGCCATCTTTTTCACAAAAAAAACATAGTTTAGGTATCTTGATCCTGTAAATTAACTGTAGATAAGTAAAATTATCATTAACTTTTCTTCATTACTTCAATTCACAGGGTGACAGCGGTGGACCACTTCAAACGTCCGACGAAAACGATTTTGTTAGTATTTTAGATTGTGTTTACAAAGTCTTCGGCGTGACGTCATACGGAAGGCAGTGTGGCATCGCTTCTAGCTCCGGAATTTACACCAGAGTCATTCACTACATACCCTGGATAGAGAGTATTGTGTGGCCATAAATGAATTATGTCAGAAAAGCTGCTGCTGCATACCACAAAATATAAATCATGATAAGGGTAGGAGGTGATATCTTTAAAAAATAATTAAACGACGAAAGATGTGGTTAAGAGCGCACAAATGTGAACATACCCATTTGGTATGCTCCATATTCATTTGTATATGTCGGAAGGATATTTTCAAACCAGTGTTATTATAATTTCACGAAACTTTGTCAACCACCTCTATTTCTCACAATGCTCATATTATAATTGCAGTAGACCCACGCAGTGATATTGCAAGTCATATTTTGAAAATTTGACTGTATGTGTAAGCCCGTTAAATTGTGAAACGGTCAATGATTGGTCCGTTTCCATTGTCAATTTTGTATTCATAGCGTTGTAATTATTATACAATGTTAACAACTGTTTTTTTTTGCAAATGGCGGATGAAGAAGAGTTGACCAATCTAAACGCACGAAGTCCCCACTACAAACTTAACTCGTATTATACTTAGAGTTACTAAATCACTACAGCTTTCCCGTGAAATTACAATGACACTCAAAAAAGTCCGTAAAATTTTAAGAAATGGAGGCGGAAATTATAATTTTTCTAGTGAAAATTGTATATCACTGGTTTGACAATGTCCCTGCGACATAAATACAAACGTCATAGAAATAAAGGAGGATGTGCAAAAATATAAGGAACCGGTCCACACTTCCAATAACGACTTGACATTATGTCATTCGAAAGCTCTTTTCCTGACTGATTTGGTACAGTGACCCTTCTAAGTCCTCCTTCGAGTCTAACCCTTCGTAACCAAAAGTAACTATCGTGTGTATAGGCGATTACGCGATCCATTACGAATGCGATTTGATTGATCGCGCGAGTACGTGATATTCATTTAGACAAGCGCGTATTTTCGTCGACGCTTTTGTTTAGAATGCAGCTGAAGGGCTTATACACACGGTTTTATACGCGTGTTCTATGTAATGCCCTAATACGGCAAAACATTGCGTTGAATACAGTAATTAAATAGACTGGTATAATAAAAATACAGTAGGAATGTCTGGTCGTTATTGGTTGGTGGGGGCAATCTGATTTGTCTTCGTTTACTGAACAAACTTCACAAAAATTTTCGTTTACACAATTCAGAAAATTATATAATGCATTTTATGTCCATCAGGGCTACTACGAATATTTAGATTTAAGTATTGTAAAAACATTACTTATTTGGAAAGTTTCCTAATGCCTTTTTTACACCTAAAACGGTTACAACATCAAATTATATTTTTTATTCAGATAAGGTATTTTGTTGGGAAGGGGCTTAATTAATTACGTAGTTTATCACGTTAAGTTAAGGGAAACCAGGATTTAAGGGGACCAGTGATTTAATTAGAAATAATTACTACTGTTCAGTTTAGAGACCTGTCCTATCATATAGCATAAATTAAACAAAAAAAACAATTTGTTTTTAAATTAAATAAATAGATTTGTTTCATTTATCCAGCACTTGGTTCACTTCAATAAAGCGCTAATTTCGATAAAGATTTTTAATTTCATGCAAATATCTAAAACGAACCAAAACCTCTATGGGCTTATTGTAGATTCGCACGAATTAATTCGCCCGAAACGGGTGAATTGACACTTTTTTTAAGTATTGTTTTTTAATTTATTTTTAGGCGAATCGATGTCTGGAGTTGTCAATAAAATTCGCCTAATCGCATCAAAAAAAGAAATTAAATTAAAGTGTAGTTAGAGTAAATTCGTGCGAATCACCAATAAGCCAGCCTACGCTATTATTTTTATGACTCGTATATGACAAGCAATCTTTAGGTACAGTACATACCGACAACAAAATAAAACTACACTCCTGATTTAAACAGGTACTGCGCTCATTAATGTTATGGCATAACTGATCGTACTGTTCAAAGCTTCGTTTTAAAGGCACGATCGTATCAGCAGTGCGGAATAAATTCTTAGATGCCAGTAACGTGTAATAACGTCGAGAAACTCGTGACAAGTATTCAATAGCAATGCAGATGTAGACATCAGGAGACTGGATCTGATACCAAGTTTGAATAGGTAAAAGTGTATTGTGTTTAATTCAACAACGCTTCTGAAAGCGTTGTTGAATTAAACACAATACACTTTGCACTTTGCTTTGGCTTTGCTGCAGTAGCGAGGCAGCCCTAACGTCGCTCTGAAGCGACGTTGGTGCTGCCTCGCTACTGCAGCGCTTCGGGTATGTTCGCATGGGCGCGCACGGACTGTTTTCATGCGACCATGCGGAAGCGCTGCGCATCTCTGGTGCGCAGGGTGCGGGCCAACTCCAATATCGTTCTGAATATAATAGCTAATAGGTTGGACTGTCCTTATGTGCGACACTGCTGTGACAGACAAGTTACGTATAGTGTCGCACGTAAGAGACTATTGAATAATTAAAGTTTGATTATGAATTTGATTTATTTAATTATTTAATTTGTGTGTTGATTATCTTGTATTTATTTCGTTTGTATTTATATGTAAGTATGTGATTGATTTCTGTTATGGGTTATGGTACCTGAAATAAATGAATTTTAATTTTAGTATCTTCTAAGTTTTCATTTATATCAGTGTTTTTACCCGAGTATGGCAGAAAGGTTATGTACCTACGCACAGTTCTCTCGTACAGCCTAAACTACTTTTAAGAGCGTGCATCCTAAAAGTTGACAACGTCGAAAATAGCTGTTTAATATTTACCTGTTTTGATTAATTTGGGAATAATACTGTATGGAAATAAGAAATGTGGCTAACTAGCGAACTAAAATATTAATTATGAAATGCAATAATTTTTATCGTTACACCGAATGTTTAGGTTTAGATGTAAAAATAAGTATTTGGAAACTTTCCAAGTCTTTTTTACACCTAAAACAGGTACAAAATCAAATTCAATGTTACAATTGCATTTCGTAATATTCTAGTTAGCTAGCTAGCCACATTTCTTATTTACACACAGTAATATTGCCAAATTAATCAAAAAAGCTATTTATGTGACAGCTATTTGCGATGTTGCCCACTTTCAGAATGTACGCTCT
Organism: Conistra vaccinii; assembly: GCA_948150665.1. Classification (NCBI taxonomy): domain Eukaryota; kingdom Metazoa; phylum Arthropoda; class Insecta; order Lepidoptera; family Noctuidae; genus Conistra; species Conistra vaccinii. The sequence goes on from OX411330.1 coordinate 8,349,179, forward strand.
TAACTGATTTCAACAAAAATGAGATGTCCTAATACCTATAAAAAATTAACAAAATATACCTATCAACCTGCAAACTGGTAGGTCCAATTTCGAGAAAGAAGTTACCTAACACTATCTCCAAAATTAACCGGAATCTGAATCTGAATTTCTAACTAAACTGAATTTCATAAGCTAGTAATGTAGCACCTTCCAGTACGACATTAGCACGTCAAATTGCATGAAGACTGTCGTCAAATTGCACGAAGGCTAGAAGTCTCTCGGTGTCAACGCTATGTAGCTACGTGAAACGACAATGCCTTCAAAGTTGCAGTGGCAAGTTATGAGCGCTTTTTGCCTTGACGTGTCTTAGGAACAGTCAGCAAAATCTGGAACTACAGGTTTTTTTTTTAAATTGTAAGACACAATAGTCGTATTTTAAAAATTGGAGTAAAAGTAACATTTAAATAATAATAACTCTTTGAGTATCAAGTTTAGTATCGAATAATTTTGTGTTAATTTTGATTATCAAAGATCCAGTCAACTGGAATAACACTGGACTAGTTCAGCGGTAAGATATCTGGGGGCCAAGTCTACTAATTTACAAATGTCACAATGGTCTGTCGATGGTTAGTTTTTGACAGATTTGCCATACAAAATCTGTCAAAAACTCACTATCGAGAGACCATTGTGACGTTGGTAAATTAGTAGACTTGGCCCCCAGGTAAAATGTTTGTTTAGGAAACCTAAGAGGCTGGGTTTTTATGAAGATGTAGGGAGGTGCTAAGGAATTAGTGAGTTAAAGAGTAAGGTATCTTCTTAGTCGTGGAATGACGATGCTGTGAAATTAACATACTTAGGTGTAGTGATAGTACAATGAATCAATGCCGTACAATCCTTTGTATTCACGAGGACACAGAGACTTTGAAGTATCTCAGAGTTTTTTTCATCAACATCATCATTTGAGACGAAAAACGTCCACTACTGGTCATCGGCCTTCCCCAAGCACCCCAGTTCGACCGGTTCTGTGTTTCTCGCATCCAGCAGATTCCTGCGGCCTTCACCAGCTCATCAGTACACCTTGTGGGGGCCTTCGACCACTACGTCTTCCGGTACGCGGTCGCCACATGGCCAATGGGCAGGACACATTGCTTGCAGAATGGATGGCCGATGGGGCCGAAAGGTTCAGAGTTTCTTTACCGCCAAAATACCTAATTTTTTTTTCCAGAGACGCTATTACATAGATAATATTAGCCGTACACAGCAACTGCATCGCATCCGCTTGACTGTCACTAATGAGACACAATAAAATTTTAATTGTAATCGAGCTGCGTCAGTCTTTCGGACAGTTGAGCATCTACAATCACATAAAAAACCCAAAATAGCATTGACTATAAATAAATATCCAATATATAATAATTATAATCCTCTGTGGTTGAGGATTCCGGGTGAAGTTCGCTTCCACCTTCGGCCTGATCATCACTTACCATCAGGTGAGATGCAGGCCAAGAGCTTCCCCGTAGAAGGTAAAAAAAAAAAAAAACACTTAAAAACATAACCCGACCGTTGTCTCCACCACGTCAGTTTCATAAGACTTAAAACTACTAGCCAAGTAGTTATAAAATATAGTGTCTTAAGACTGTTTTGCTGGTGGTTCGTGAGATATCTCCTTAAAGACCTTAATCCTATAAAGGGGAGTCCATTCTTGGCCAATTTCGAGTATATTATATTGTTGCAGGGATTCCACAAATTAAATTAGTCGAAAAAGGACCGGCGCAGAGCTGGCGAGATAAAGCACATAGCGATTTTCCCTGTCAAACAGTGATTTAATATTTAAACAAGAATTAGAACTTGAATACTACCACTTTTACTTGCTTGGTATGCTTGGAATTCTCCGAATTCACACTCAAAAAACAATCGGCCTAGCATTTAACCTAATGTTTGATAAAGGTAAATAACTTTTCTTCTGGAAAGTACACATGTTGTCATTACATAGGATTCAATGGAAATAGCAAATGGGACCCATCGTTAATATCCAAAAAATGGGATCGAAAACTGGGATTGGGGTTGGCTTCCAGTCTAACCGCATGTAGCTGAATACCAGTATTTTACATAGAGCCTATCTGACCTCCACAGCCCGGTAACATGATACCCTTGGTAAGCTCTGATTACCCGTACCGACTGTCATTCGTAGAAGCCGTTGCTTTAAGTGCTTTTCGGAGCACGGAAGGCTTTAAGCCTGTAGTAAAAGTCTCCCTTCACCCCGGAAAATATTGGTTCACATTAAAAACTATGGAAAGAGCATGAAAGAGAAAAACCTAAATGCGACTTACGTGTCTTTACTCGGAAAATTCCGTTTTAATTTTTAATTTATTTGTTTTTGGTAGTTAAATGCAGTTCTTCCTTGAACAAAGTTTACCTTGTTGTAAATAATTTAACAACTTTTTTAAAATTTTTTATAAAAATATTATTTGTTCCGAAAAGCCCGTGAGTCTCGTCTTATTTGTTTAAAATTTCATAACATTTACACTCATCTTTATATTTTATATGTATAGTGCGTTCATTTTTACGTGTCTCGTGACGCGATTAGTAGCACTGTTCTGTCAGTCGCCATTTTGAACTCTATTATTATTAAAACTAAGCTTGACAAGCAATGGTGCCAACATGACGGCAAGGGACATGTTATAGCGTCTGAACTTCTCATTCTATTTCACTTTGAAAATTCCATGTTTGTTTACTGAACTTTTGGCAGGAAATTCCAAAGGAAGTTATTTGAGTAACAGATGTGCCAATTTACAAAAACATGTTTTCCCACCGGAGATGTGGTACACACCCGACTCAAAATGATATTCAAACAAAATGTCTCCATCACTTTTTATTTGTATAGGTTTTTTACCTATATTTTTCTTTTATTTAGTGTGTAATGACTAAATGAAAAACCCATGTAAAGAGAAGTATGGAGTTTCAGAAATAGCCTAATTGTACACTTGGTGGAAATCCTTCCCTAACTTTACCCAAGTACCGTTATTATAGTCCTAAAATAGTTTAAGGGAGTATAATTAACTGTCGTATTTTACCTATCAGTATTGGTGCAGGTCGGGTTTTCGGGTTTCTCTGAAGCAGCTCGAAGTCTGCTTTTTGCTCAGTTGATGGCAATAGGCTCGCCGACTATTCGGCGAGCAATAACACGGGACTTAAACAAAACTGGTGACATAAGAATGAATGAATGAATGCATGAGCTCTTTCTACCGATCGCTTATAACATAATTATTCACTTGCTGTCGAATAGTCGATGTAATTCAGGGGATGCGTCAAAATAACCCGCCAAATTCAAATTGTATTTCGTTTAATTCTTGAAATAGTCATTCAGTTAGGTTAATTTTAATTAACTAAGAGAGTTGTTTTAATGATTTTAATGATTCAATCTTCCTAGCCTTTTTCCCAACTATCTTGGGGTCGGCTTCCAGTCTTACCGGTTGCAGCTGAATACCAGTATTTTACATGGAGTAACGACTGTCAAAGATCCACAAATGACAGCCGGAACCAACGGCTTAACGTGCTTTCCGAGGCACGGAGGAGTCTCGGTATGTGAAGATGGCCACCCATCCACTGATCAACCCTGGCAATGATAATGATTTTAATGATTATAATTCTGTAAATACATATTACGGCCGCGAATCATAATTATTTTAATCAACATACAAGCTGATACTAAGTTGTAAAACGCGGCGTGCCCTGGTGCTTCCGCCTTAAAGGCCAGAAAGGCCAAGGCTTAGTTTACACATGCATTCAGATGATGATGATTCAGATTCAGACATAATTATTAACATAAAAAAAACATGTTGTTATTTTTACCAATCAGTTGCAAGTTTCAATACGGTGATATTATGTTACTCAGAATCTTTACGGATGAAGAGCAACCATGCCCTTGCTTACCCAACCACCGCTGAATAGTAACGAGTTACAGGTCTCAAGAGTAAATTACTAGCACTTTAAACTAGTATACCAAAACTTACTTTGTACTCTACAATAATAATGATGTGACTTCTCTACGTTTATACTCAGAAATCATACGGCGCCCTTCGCGTTCAATATAATAACGCATTCAGGGTGCTGATGGGGTTGCTTCGATACTGCAGCGCATCAGGGATGTTTGCTGAAGCTCGCGTCGACTGCTTCTATACTGTGATGCGAAAGCGGTGCGCATCCCTGGTTAGTAGGGTGCGGAGCAGCACCAACAGCATCCTGTCTATGGTAGCAAGCAGGCTAGATTATGAGTTTGTGAGCCACTGCTGTAAGGTATTGGCTGGGCCTGTCACCTTGCAGCAGTGACGTCACAAATGGTTTCTATGTGAAATGTTTTACTAACTTATTTTGTAAGTTTTTTGTTACTAACACAGTCTTGTTGCTTGATGATAAAATAAATAATATTATTATAATTCTCTATTCCATCTTAAAGAAACTACATACACTAAACACAGACACAGGTCTTCATGCGTAGATAGAATTGAGTTATGAACAGTTATTCATAACTCAGTTTAGTTTACGCATGTCTTAAATATTGTTGACTGAAATTCAATAAAAAAACATCCTTAAATTAGACCATTAACTTATTTTCTAATTTTTTACCTAATGAGTTGTGGGCCAAAATAATCACTATTATGGAGCCCCTGAGCCCTTGACACAGCCAGAAAGCATCGCGGCAGGCCCCGTAAAAGATGGTGGGAAAACAAACAACCAGTTGGCCACATTAACCCTGGATCAAAAGACCTGGAAGTCATGGGGAGAGGTCTTTGCCCAGCAGTGGGATGATGTAAGCTAACAGTAACTTATTTACATTATTGAATGCAGATTTTAACAATGTTCTTTATGTAAAACAAAAAAACAGAAACGTCCAACTCCTATGTGTACCTACACACAAACAATTAGGGTATCAAATTCAAAGGTTCATACTGTCTGCAAATAACCCAAATATGGATATACGTATATCTGACGGTCAAATAAAAGGTAAATACAACAGATATGATGGTCAGGAAACCAGATGACGGTTGAAATCCAGTGAACAGACCCTTTTACAAACAATGTGTTCGGGTAAAATGATTTGAATACGATGTTATTATCTGAGTTTGGATAGGCGTTATGTACCGTATTTTGTTGAGATATACTTTGTTAGGTAGGATTTCAGTTTTTATTAAATGTTATTTAGTTGTTTTCTGGTTTTATCAGGGATTGTAACGTAACCCGGTAAAAAGTCTTAGTATAATGTAAATTGAGTCCTTTTACTCTTATCGAATGTTTTGAATTTTTTAATGAGACTATTATTTTTATGGTTTAAATCGACGTACAAAAGCTGTAAATGAAAATACTGGTACGAATATTCTGGTTGCGAAACGTGTAATTGGGTTTTTCCTGCATCTGGAATTTCTCAGTAGCAGCCTGAAGTCTGGATTTGTGGGATTGATGGTTGATTCGCACGAATTTACTTGCCCGAAATGGGTGACACACTGAAGTTCAGTCAGTTCACACCGAGACGCGAAGCCCGCGAAGCTGCGTGACGCAGCGCGACGCTGCGAGGCGCATCCTGATGCTGTCGTGGCGACTTATCTGTACTATTAGCTAGCGGGACTCTCGCGGCGAACGTTCCGCTGCGCCGCACGGCGGGCGGCGCCTCGCTGTGTTTCGTTGCGCAGCGAGGCCTGGCGCTGCCAGCAACTTCACGATGCGCCTCGCGATGTTGCGATGCGTCTTGCGGCACTGCGCTGCGCAGCGCGAAACCATTGGCCTCTTCAAGCATCATCGCGTCGCGTCATGTCTCGGTGTGAACTAACCCTTAGTGTACATTTTTCTTAACTTTATTGCATAAAATTCAAAATGTGTCAATTGCCTAACACGTATTTCTGGAGTTGTCGATTCACCCACAAATAAATTGACATCGTGCGAATTGCCTCAAGAAAAAGTAATATTATTTAAATGTGCCAAATCGCTCGTTTCACAAGTAAATTCGTGCGAATGAACCAATAAGCCGATTTGTGCCCGGTTAATGGCAATAGGCTCTCTCCCTAGGCAAATTGAGGGTGTACTATTTTCGCACCTCTGCCCAACCCTTTGGAGAAACCAGGCGTAATATTATTTGTGTGTGAATCAAAAAACGTAGGACATACCTAGTAGGATTTATAGCTTAAAAAGAAATTTGTCTCAATTTATTTGCTAAATTTCAATTGGTTTTCACATCACGTTTCACTCCACAGTACAATAAATGTCCCGAAAACATTGCTAGACATACAAAATAATATGTGAAATTATCGATACTTTTGATGAACACCCAGCAAAAGTAGGTATTTGTTTTTCTTTTCAATACAAAGGTTTTTAATAATGTTTTTTTTTGTTTTTCTTTAATAGAACAACAACAACAACGTTTACCTTATTTTTACGGGTAGGTAGGTAAAATAAAGGAAATTTAAAAAAGAGTTTATTTTTTATTTTGATTGGAATAATTGGGAAAATTCATTACTAAATTATTCCACATAAATAATAAAGAGATGTTCAAAAGAAAAATGTGCTTCTCTATTTTTGCTGTTGCTAAGAACTCCCAGCAAACGTGTTCATTTATTATGAAAGAAAATGGCTGTAGTCTTCAGGTTAAAGTATTCTAGGTCTTAAAATATTCGCATTCTCCCTTTTTATAAGTGTAAGACCAATTTTTAAACAAACACACGTTCAGAATCAACGAACCTTTGGATTGGAGTTGCTCATGCTTACAAATAGACTTTATAAACGCGAGCTGACTATTAACACTAGGACCACAGAAAGAAAAAGAGATTTCCAACGGGTAAGGGTGAGGTTACAACAGTGAAGCGAAAACGTTGTGAAAAATCATTTACATTTTATACTTATTTAATATTATAATTAAGGTTTGTTTGTAAGATTGTATGTAGGTGGTAATCTCTGGAACTACCAGTCGGATTACAAAAAATATTTTTGCATTGGATAGCCCAATTCTTGAGGAAGGTTCTAGGCTATGTAACATCACGCTAAGATGCTAAGGAGCTGAGCAAAAAAAAAATAGTTAGAAAGCGGAAACAAAGTAATAGTTCGGGTGGGTGATGGGATGCAGCGTGGGCCGTAATTTCACGCGTACGAAGTCGCGGGCAGAAACTTGAAGTAAATAAGGTTTATGACACTTTTTAAAAGGTACTTATTTGACAAATAAGTCCGAATACTTTTATTTATTTATTATAGGAGAACCAACAGCTATAACAAATGGATAACAGTTGTTGTTGGTGTTGTTGTTTGTTGTTGTTGTTTTGGTTATTGTTGTGTTGTTTTGGTAAAAAAATAAATTAATTACTTAAAATAGTCTATTGATTCCAGGCACTTTTAAATCAACACCAACAGTGACGAATTTGCAGGCAGAATCTATTAGTAAATAAGTTTTTGACACTTCTACAAGGTAGGTACTTATTTGGCAAATAATCCAGAATGCTTTTTGGTACAATAATAAATTAATTACTTAAAATGGTCTATTGATTCCAGGCACTTTTAAATCATCACTTAACAGTGTTAACACGAGTTAACACTTAACAACATGAGTTAACACTCAAAGTGAACTTTGTCATCGATTCCCCCAAGATTGGTTGATTCAATCTAAATTTCCGAAAAATCTTTGTTGGTTTTCAAAAAGTGCATTTCAACAACAAGACCAGTACCGACACACAATCATATTATTTTTTCACAGCACTTAATAATAAAATAATGTTTCACAAACATATTGCAGTGTTTTTAGTAGGTAAACATTTAACTGTTTTACTAAAATTTACTCTGTAGCTAGAATAGTGCTAACATAATACTTATTCTTTGTACGATACCTCGAGAATGGTTGCGTCTATGATATTCAAGGTTGCAAAAAAATCTATTACGGAAAAACGTGTGTGAAACGCAGTAAGTGTTATGTAACATAGAAATATAACTCGTATTATATAATATTACTTGCTTTTGCCCGCTTCTTCGCCCTCGTGGATGTCGGAAAATATCCCATGTAAACGTACTACCGGGATTAAAAGGAAGCGAAGCAATCCCATACCTAATAGAGGAAAAGGTCATTGACTCTTTTAGCACTGCACCCGCGTTGCCGTCAGTCATAATTATTTTATTACGCGTAATTTTGAATCTGTGCTATCTTTGAAAGTATTTATTTAAATGATATGATGTCCAGCCATATTTTATTCTAAATGAAATGCCTAATTTAAATAACATATTTTATTGGATAAGGATTAATATGATACCGGTCTAAATAGCTTTAGAAATTACAATTAAATTTTTATCTAATTCTGAAAGATAAAAATGGTTATTGTGGGTCATCTTTAGAAAATAGACATGCCATCGCAGATATTTTTGTTGAATTTTTAGGATATACTCGTACAATCCTGTAGTACATAAATTTTATTTATCTCTCACGGTTTACACGGCGCATGCCAGTAAAGCTCCCAGTCAGCAAAAAAATCTTAATGAATAAAGAATTACCAAAACTTTCTTCACGAATTACTCCGTATATATTGGTGAAGCGTTTGGAAATACATTCGGTAGTTTTTGCATTCAAACAGACAGATAGACAGGCGCGGCGGGAGACTTTGTTTTATATAATATTATTTATGTAGTTATAAGGCTATAACCAGTCAGTCAACCTTATAATAAATAATTCCAAATTTGTAACTGACTATAATATTTAGTTGAATCTCAAAGATAATAGGAAACGCTCGTGATCTCTAATAATCTGGTTTAACTTGTTCTACGAGATGTTACGTCATTTAGTTGTATTGTTGTTCTTATGTTGTTCTTGTGTGATAAGTGAGCTATTGAATTTGCGTGAAGGTGTGTTATTGTTTTTACCTGTTTTATTCAATATTTCTATGGTTGGTCCTTAATGATAATTAATGTAATGTGTATCAGAGAGGCCAGCGGGATAATTGTGTAACACCTTCCCAATATCAAAGCATTTTTTATTTTTATAAATTGTTTATTGTATAAAAACGCTACAAAACGTGTACACTTAATCATAAGTAAGATTTCTCAAACAATACTCGTAGTTACAGTGACTAGAAAATAAACTAAAACTAAAATAAATTCGGAATTACAATGTTAAGTAGCGACCCGCCCGATGTAGTTTAATTCAAACCTGTGTTTCAGGCCATCACATTTTAATTAAATTGGAACACAACAATTTTAATTTTTAAAACACAAAATTAACAAAAACTTCCCATATTTCATTATTCAAGTAGTCACATTTAAGGTTTTTCTTCGGACGCACTAACGATTGGCAAAAGTTTTATTAGTAGTAAGGGTGTATTCAACTCATTATTCTGAATCATTTTCCACCGGAAATATTCTCCGGGTTTTTTTTTTTTATTTTTTCAGTTACTATTCCTTTATTTCAATGTAACATTATATTCTCTGTACGCAGCACTCCATTTATGTAAACAAAACAGCAAAAAAAAAAAAAACCAGCAATGGATGTTGAAATACTCTAACGAACGACGCGTGAAATCTGCTGTTCCCGCAACCCCGTAACGGGTAGTGCGGCCAAAGGTTCCCATGCGCTGCTGATTGCTACGTAGGTTTTGCCATGGTAACGATACATTGCGTGTGAGGTAATAAAACAAATCAGGTTTATAGGATTCAAATAACGTTCCTGAAATAATTTCATGTACCGGTCATCTTAGTATTATACCTATATATTTTAATTCACCCCATCAGTCTGCGGAGGGCTGTTCCTTACACCCTGTATTTAGGTCATTAATTCCAAACTGACTAACAATTGGTCAAATCGTGTTCGTAGCAAAGGTGCTCCTTGAAAAGCTCTTTCTATTGGCATATATCTTATGACTTTTTGGCTATTGGGCATTCGTTCCCATTCTCCTTTTAGCCATAATGTTGTACAATTCAATTGTTAAGTTTAAGTCGCGGGTTCCAGCTAGGGTAAACTAAAATTAATTTAATCGTAAATGGCATCTTTAACATTTTACAAAGAAATAGTCAAGATCACAAGTTTGCTGCATGGCATAGTGATGCCATACAGCAAGCATGTGATAGCCGAATGCTCCCCAAGGTTAAGAGTGTGACGTAAAGAGGAAGTTATCCATACAAGAACTTAATACATCCTACACGTCTCGAATCGTATGCTCCTATTTACAATTTTAAAATGTCATATTTTACAGGGTCTACATGCATGAGGAATGGTGTCTCCGGAAAATGTGTCAGCATATATGATTGTTTGAGCACTCATCTCGATTTTATGAGCAAGGACTATGCACCGGTGAGTAGGCCATTCATAGGTTAGACATTAGGCCACTTCTGTGACATTCTAGATACTTATTGGTGATATTAGTTTCTTACACGTTACTTTTGAGTAGCTCCATGGACGATGAGCCTTACAACTTACTAACCCCACTACTAATACCTTATTCTGACTTTCCACTGGAGCGAGGAGATGAGCGGAGCGTAGCTGTAAAAATATTTTCCAATGGAATTGCATAAAATCTCCGCTCTGCTTCAGTGGACAGGGATATGCAAACTAGTTTGAAATTCATACAAAACCGGGAAGCGGAGCGAGGAAGCGGAGCGGGGAAGCGGAAAAAACTGGGCCGCGGGGAATTGCTGCCTGCTCAAATTACTCCTCGCGTGAACTCGGCCTAGCTGCGCTTAATCTACAACTCCGCGCCGCACTCCCTTGCTCCGCATCAGTGGACAGACACAGTCCGCAACTCCCATCTCTCCGCTTTTCTGCCTCGCTCCGCGTCGATAGACAGGCAGCCTTATGAACCTACTACTAATACTTTGGTACCGCGTACAATGAGTTCTTGTACAAGTAATTACCCGAGGATAAAAGTGAAATCGCGGACCACAATTTTGTCGTTATAATAATGGTCACTGTTTTAATTACAGATATGTTCGTTTCGCGGCAAAGAGCCAATCGTGTGCTGCACAGACTGTAGGACCTTCAATGATACAAGGTATGATCACAACCTGCATGAATCTTGGGTCTCATGATCATCGTTGACCAGTATACGTGACAAGGGTCTTCATTAATTTGTTGGCCAAATGCTAGCAGTCGAGTAATGAATAATATCATAATATAAAAAAAGGTGCAGAGGGAATCATTACATTAGGTAATATCAGAAAAAAATCTGATGAGCAGAAGTTATTAGGTACAGTAAAATATTTTTTTCGTGTTACAGGAACATTTTTATCAATCAAAATTTGGGTATTCTTCGCAAAACTGGACAGAAAGCTCAGGATAGTAAGTAGATTTCTTTTTATTAACAGTTTACGTAGCGTTTAGTACGCAGTTTACCTTTTTATTACTACTGGCTTTGCATGCGGCGTCGCCCGTGTGCAGAACGGAAATTATCTCACGGGAACGTACTCGGGCTAAGAAGTATTCAATGGTCAAGTCACTACCCATGTGCCGAACATCCAAATCCATTCAGCTAATTTATAAAAAAAAAAACATCTCAAACAAACGCGCATCATGCTTAGGTATATTCCCTGGAGGGTGGGCAATGTTAACGTGTGTTGTGGGTGTAACACCCACATTTCGCTTCCCATCTAATAGGAAGCGATTCAATATTACGTTTATAACATTTTCTTTATTATTCATTATTACAGAATGTATTGAATACATACACAGACTCGATTATTCATGTAAAAAGTATCATTTAGCCAAAATGATACGACTTTACAAACCCGACTCAAACTGCAACGAAATAGATATTGAAGAAATTGGTTTCTCCGCGGGTGGGGTTGGAGGCACCGATGCGGCAAGATTTGATTTCCCACACATGGTAAGAACAAAAACTATTTGGTATCCATGTGCACTTTGATAACATGGTGACTGGTAATTAACGACCGATACCAAAACACGGGGCCGAAAGGTTCTGGAGTGGCGACCGCGTACCGGAAGACGAAGCGTTGGAAGACCTCCCATAAGATGGACAGATGACCTTGTGAAAGGCCGCAGGAATTCGCTGGATGCGGGAAGCACATAATCGGTTGAAGTGGCGGTGCTTGGGGAAGGCCTATGTTCAGCAGTGGACGTCTTTTGGCTGAAATGATGATGATGATGACTTAAACACGTGACTTTACTCATCATTATGAAAAACCTGAAATCACGATCTGCTGTTCCATAAATTTATGTTCGCGTAATTCGTCAAAATGTATGGAACAGCTGATTTTTTTTTCGCGATTTCGAGTTCTTTGGTCCCATAGTAATAGTTGTTTATAATGATGAGTAAAGTCACGTTACGTGTTTAAGTATCGCTCACTAATTACCAGTCACCCTATATACGAGCTATCCATTACTGTAGAAATTTAAGTGATTCAATTCGGCGTTAAAAGAGAAAAAAAATAGAGACAGATTATTTAATTTTCTTCCATCAGGGTTTGCTGGGGTATGGTGATGATATCAAAACAGCTGACTGGCTCTGCGGAGGTACTGTTATCAGTGAAAGATTCCTTCTTACTGCTGGTCACTGCCTGTCAAGTCCCGCCTTGTAAGTACCTAATAGTGTATTAAAAATTAATAAATGAAAAAAAAAAACAAAAATCTGGCCAGATTTTTGAGTTTTTTTTTTCACCTGGAAACCTTAATTAATTGTGTTAGCCCAACTGGGCTAACACAATTAATTAAGGTTTCCAGTTCCCACACTAAATTGCACTGAGCTGTCTGTTGAACGGTCACTTTCCTGCCGTAATTATAGCACTGCGCGTAATTAAAAAACCTGCGCTAGCTCCTAAACTATACATATTATTAGCATAGCTTTAAGGTAAAAAATTATCACCACTATATAATTCATATAATTAACTATTTAAATTATATTTGGTTTTTGAATGTCGATATTTGTGCGCGTCATCGAGACCAGTAGATCTCGAAAAAACCCTCTATGACAGATGGACCAAAAGGTTTTGTTGTAAAGGTTCCGTTATTTTTTCAAGTTCGGAACCTTAAAAATTAAAGACGTAAAAAAAAGTGCACCTGGACCTAACTCATCGACATGTAGGTAGATAAGACCTACTAGCTCTTGGTGGGGGGACCAGGTCCCATTCATTATGGTTCCTCTTTTATAAAACCATACACAATTTTCGATATTTTCAGAGGTCTAGTGAAATACGTAACACTAGGTATTCTAAAACGCACGGACCCTCCCGAGCTGTGGCAAATATACAACGTGAAGAGGAGGATCCCTCACCCGGAGTACAAGCCGCCCTCCAAGTACCACGACATCGCTCTGCTCGAGACTGATACTGAGTGAGTTAAGAAGTTGGAATAATTTGTAAGCAATTGAAACACAACAACAAACTTCGCATTCACGATCAAATTTGAATGACGTAAAATCATTCGTTAATCATTGCAAAGTAACCCTTATCTCATTCAAAATAAAGTGTAAACTAGAGTGATTGCTGTGAGTTTGCTAAAACTCTCAACAATCATTCTACTGGGTGAGTCTTTTGTTATAATAATTATTATAGGCTGGTAGTGTAATTAAAGTTCTTGTAACTAAACAGACAGAGACGTGTTGCTGGGGAGTTTATTGCGCCACTTCTTCTCCCCAGCTCAAACACTAGGAAGTGGTGAAGGGTGGGCGCTTTGAGGATGTCTAGAGACCTTCAAAAGAGTTGATCCACAAATCTATTAATTAATGATTCTTGAATTATATTGTCAATTAATTTTTGAATTATATTGTCAATTAGTTCTTTAATTATATTGTCAATTAATTCTTGAATTATTAATTAATTAAATTAAATTATTTATTTAAAAAGACAACAATGATCCATTTATGTTAGTGTGTTAGTTAGTTACAAAAACTTAAAAGCTATGTTAGTGTGTTATTATTATGATTTGAATGAATTAATTTATCACATTTCACCGGTTAATGAATCACTTCTGCCTAACCAACACCTGCATGAAGTGATTCATTATCGGTGAGTCAAATTTGTCCACTAACATCTTCAGAATGCCATTAGGGCTCGACCGCGTTCTCTCCAATAGTGACGCCGTCTTTCTCCTCACCATTGCGTGGAAGTCATGAACATGCGCCTCCGCGAACATGCCAGAGGCACTACAAAAGCGCGGCAGCCCTAAAAGCATTCTGAAACTGTTATTATATTGGACCCTCAGGGCGTCCATTGTTTTCAGCGTATAGCTGGTCCACAGGCTGCTTGTGTAGAAGGTTTGGCAGTAAGCCTTAAACAACGTAATTTTAACCTCCTTACTACAACAAGCAAACCTGCGAACCAGCATATTGCTTCTCACAGCAAGAGCCCTGCGCTCGCGTTCGATATCTTCATGATCTTTAAGGTCCTCCGTTACGTAATGCCCTAGGTACTTTATTTGTTTCACCCTTTGCAGGGGCTGGCCATTTAGGTTGATGCTGGGCTCGTATGACAGATTTCTACCGGAGGCCTTAAAGATCATGAAAAAGCTTTTTCTACAATTATAAACTAGGCCGTGGCTAGCAGCGTACCTTTCACAATATTGTAAAAGCTCTCTTATGGAGCCGGCCGTTGGACCCAGCAGCACCATGTCGTCCGCGTAACTTAGGTTATTGACGCAAACATGGTCAATCCAACATCCAATCCGCTTACTGCTGAGTCCAGCGATCATCTCGTTGACGTAAAGGTTGAAAAGCTTGGGCGAGGTCAGCCCCCCCTGCCTCACGCCACAATCCAACCCATACGCAGCAGAGAGTGAATTATTCCACTTAACATAGTTCACTTGATTACTATACCAGTACTGGAAAACACGTATAATTTCAGCTGGCACGCATGCTTCCCCGAGCTTTTTCCATAGTATGTCATATGAGACGAGGTCGAAAGCTTTAGAGAGGTCGAGGAAACACGCGTACACAGGCGTGCTTCTGTCCGTATAATATTGGACAGTCTGTTTAAGACTCAATATTGCGCTTTCAGTGGAAAGTCCAGGCCTGAACCCGAACTGTGCGTCGTTTAATGTTACCCATTGGTTGAGAGTTGTATCCAACAGACTGTCCAACACCTTAGCCAGTACAGTGGCAAGTGATATGGGTCTGTAATTGTTTACATCAGATACGTCACCAGTTCTATTCTTTATGATTGGGACAACTAATGTGTCCATCAATTCAGGAGGAAGATAAGAGTGACTCAAACACAAAGAATAGAACATGGATAACACTCTTGGACAGTGTATACCCGCATGTTTCAAGTGCTCGATGCTGAGACTGTCATGTCCTAGAGACTTGCCTCTGGCCATTTTTTGTATTGCAGACGATACTTGCTTGGCTGTAAAACGAATAAGAGGGCTATTGTGACAGATCTCAGCATCGACCATTGATTCAGAAGGCCCCAGCGGCGAGGAAACGCGAAAGTGGTTCAAAAAAGTGTTGGCTATTTCCACTGGTGTACTGCAGCCCGCCACTGTCACCGGCAAAGCTGGCTTAAGATCAAGCCCGGATGTCGACTTCCAAAACCGGCTAAAGTCTTTGGAAGATCTTTGAGAAGTTATTATGTCCATTTTTATTTGATTTTGATGATTATGGCACCATTTAAGCTTGCCTTTAAAAATCCTTTGACTTTCTCGCATTTCTTCCCAAACTCTGCCGGAATCGGGTTTATTATAAGACAACCATGACTGATACTTAAGCCTCGCCTCTACGTGAGCCGCACGTACATGCTTATTCCATCCAATAATACGCCTTTTTCCTTGCGGCCGAACACCTTCATGTGTCTGTATGGCAGCCCTAGACAAAATTCCTACAATATCTTGGTACATCATCTGCAAGCCACGTCTATGTTCTGCGTTATCACAAGCTTTGTCAGCACAATTGGAAAAGAGTTCCGGAAAATGCATATTCTTAAACTCGGAGTTACATAATTCATGATATTTTCTGATCTGATCACCTCCACGCTCACGCCATTTTACCTTGTCTGTCACTAACTGTGTTAAATCAAGTTTTTCAGGGATCGTTTGTAAATTGCACTCTATAGCTAGGGGAAGGTGATCAAACCAGAAAACATCATACTGTATGTTAACATTCAGCACAGAGTGCCAGGCTGTTTGAGTAACAAAACAGTGGTCTAACCAACGCTTGCTACCATTCATATCGCTCACATACGTATGACTGTCGGATCCCAAGCTCAATTTCTCCACATCAGCACATACCCATTTCTGATCTAAACTGAATTTACACAATTCAGTCCAGAAAGGTTGATGAGGGTGAGAGTTAAAATCCCCCAACATATAGACTGCTTCTACATTATTTGCTTCAATAATGGCACTTACTTCACTCAAGCACTCTGTAAATTCGAGAAAGTTTTCTGTCGAATCTGTTGGCATGTAAATACTTATCACTAAAATCGCGCGATCCTCTAAGAAAGCTTTAATGGCCGATATTCGAACACTGTTACACTGCACTACACATACTGACTTAAAGAGCCCCTTACGCCACAGTAATGCTACTCCGCCATAAGGTCGTCCTATGAGCATTCCTGTCGAGGTGTCTACCGCCGACTTTCCTGTGTATTCGAAATCCTTATGAACAGTGCCAAGCAAAGGCAGGTCATGCGGCAGGAGCCATGTTTCTTGCAGTGCCAGTATGTCAGCTGTATCACATAATTGTCTTACGCTTTCTATTGAGCGCTTCAACGACTTACAGTTAAACGTAATAAGCTTATTATATTGTCAATTAGTTCTTTAATTATATTGTCAATTAATTCTTGAATTTTGTTTTCTTAGGCCTATAAGAGAGTAAACCAAAGTTCCTATGCCCTAGGGTAATTTAGGAACAGTCACATCCAAAACAGAAAAGCAGTGGTGACGCAGTGGTAACTTCCGTGACTTACGAGTTGTCGTAGGTTAGAACCCAGGCAGGCGCTTTACTTCATGTAAATTATTTCATCACCACTGTCCTCAAAACGGTGAAGGAAAACATCATCGTGAAAAAAATTCGAAGACATGTGACGTCTACCAACTCGCACTGGGCCCGCGTGGTGGATTACGGCCCGCTTCCTCTCACCTAGAGGAGGCCTGGATACCAACAGTGGGAACATTTTAAGCTGATTATGCTACATCCAGCACCATGAAACTGGGTTTTCTCAGTTTTGAATGACGTGTTTGCTTTCACAGTTATGATATGATTGTCGTGTATAGAATATTGTGTAAGGCTAGCTTAAATAGTGGTCGCTTTGCCCCTGCCTACATTTACAATCCTAAAGGCGTGTAAGCACGAACGAACAAGAACATGGTGAACACGAACATCGAACATTTAGTTCTCATGTGCGTCACCACTAACCAACATTTAAAAAAAATATTCGTGACGAATCCTTGGCTACTAAAGAGAGCGGACATAAATTGAACGGTGTTCACTTTGATAAAGCCAAACTTTGCTGTGATGTTCATGTTCACTTTGCTAATTTACGTCTACACATACGAACCAATTATTTCGTGTTCGATGTTCGTGCTCACCATGTTTTGTTCGTTCGTAACACGCCTTACGACTTAAATCCGCTATCCGGGTCCTAAAGTCTTTTTAAAATAAAATTTCAGGATCAAGTTTAGCATACAAGTGCTACCAGCATGTCTTCACGCAACTGGGGAGGCAGAAGAAAATTTGTTTGCCACTGGCTGGGGAGCGCTTGGGCATAGAAGAGAGCTAGCTGACACTTTACAAGAGGTGAGGATTGGTTACTACATAATATATGTTCCAAAAATATCTGATGAAAGTACATACAAATCTTGTTCAGGTTAAATTGTTCCGCAATCACTCATTAAAGGATATAGGTATAGAGGTGTAAGGAACAGGGTGTAAAGTTCACTCATCCTCTATAGAAAAAAATGTATTAAAAAGCTGATTGACAACACCTGACTGGCTGATTGACTGGTTGGTTGGTCGATTTCTTGCAGATCGAGGTTTCCAGATACGAAAAAGATGAATGTTCAAAGTACTACCCTCCTCACAGACATCTGAAGAAAGGATATAATCACATCACGCAAATGTGCTATGGTGATAAAGAAGTGCTGAGAGATACGTGTGAGGTATGGTCATTATCAAAAGCCCATGCAACTATAAGTCATAAACAAATGTATATTGAGTTCATTTCAGAATTTTTGTTTAGGCCCGCTGCTGTACAATAGTTCGCATAGTTCGCATATTTCGCATAGTTCGCATAGTTCACATAGTTCACATAGTTCGCATAGTTCGCATAGTTCACATAGTTCACATAGTTTACATATTTCACATAGTTCAGTAGTAGTTTGTGTGGCCGCATACGGCCACAACCACACAAATGCTACTTTTTTATGGAGTGAACAGGATCAGAATAAGGAAGCGGTACATAATCTACTCTGTCCTACTGTACTCTTATATCTCACCCACTGGCCCAAGAGGACAATAAATATAAATATAACTACAATAAATATAACTTTTTATTACCCAGGGTGACAGCGGCGGACCTCTTCAGGACTTCAGAAACAAATATTTTGACAGATTATACTGCATCAAGACTGTGGTTGGCGTGACGTCTTATGGCAAGCAATGTGGAATCTCTCACAGCCCAGGCATTTACACCAGGGTTATCTACTATGTACCCTGGATCGAGAGCATCGTGTGGCCATAAATGGAAAATGCTATGTAGTTAAATAAAAAGTTTGGATAAAGAAAAGGACGATTACGATGATGTTTCATGTTTTTTGGCAGTAATCATAATTTATTTTTTCCAGATGAAAAATTGTCATACTTGGCGAATTATTTCCGTCATAATATACTGAATTATGAAACGAATGAATAAATCACTTCCTATGAAACAGGAGGCAGAGAACATAATAATATAATTATGCGTTTATGAATACCTAGTTGTTTTTTTTTTCTTAGGGTTTCTATTAATATGTTGTGAAGAATCTTTGCAGTAGTTGAATCGAAATAGGAGTTATAAGAATAATAGCGAAGCTTCTGTTTGGGTTTATTTAACGAGTTATGTATATAAAAAAAAAACCAATACTAATTTAATCTTTAAATCTAATTTATTACACCACCACGGAACATGTAGAACTCCAGACATGCATCATCGCACGAATACGCAATCCTCGCGATAATATTTTGTCACTCATAATTATGTTCTGAAAACTGGAAGGTTCTGATAAAATGAAAGCGGCGATCACGTATTTATGCAACGATCATTTACATATAACACGCGGTCATAGTGCATTTTGTCAGTATTCTAATAAGTAATTTAATGCTTAAGATACAAGTTTTATACTGATAAGAACAAGATTTGACACTCATTGATTGAAAAAAAATGTATATTAACTTTTGCCCTTGAATATCATAAGACACGGACATGTGATCTGTTGTACACTGCTAGCACCCGCATTCCGCGTTTTTTTTATTTTTAACATTTTTATTTCATAATTATTCTTTTGGTTGCTCTTTAGGTCATGATGAGCTATCCGAACATCCAAAATTTATAATGTATAATAGATTTTGGCTTTAGTGTAGCGGCACACCTGCGGAACGTTGGCGCGGAACGTTCGGCGCGGAACGTTCGGCGCGGAACGTTCCGTCGCGTCATATGACGCTTGCATTTCTATGGACTTAACGTTCGGCTGATGTGTCATAGGTAACTTGAATTTAGGAGCGTATTCAACCGAACCTTCCGCGCCGAACGTTCGGCAAGTGTGGCGCGACCCTTAAATACAGAGTTAGCAAGGATAATTGTCAACTTGGTTTGAACCCATCTTCAAATGAATTCATGTTTTTTACGTTTCATTGGGTAAATAATACCAAGTTGTTACTAAAGACCGAAACCGTCCATTCGGGAAAAAGTGATTTGTGATTACGTTCATTCGGGATAGTGTTCATTTGGGATAACGTGATTCGGGATTCCGTTCTTTAGGGACACAGTTATTAGAAATTTTCAGATCAGCCTAACTGCTGGGACACCGGACCCCAATATACAAGCTAAGAGAGTGGGACGTAATTCAGCAAGCGGACCTGGTGCTGGTTGGTTGTAGGTATAAGTAGTGATGAAAGGAGTTAAAGTTTAAATAAGCTGGTTTTAAAACATTCCAAAATAATAATCTAAGAGAACTGCAATTAATTTTATCACGTCGACGTCGACTGATGTCCTCAACCGCACATCAGTGGTAACAATTTGTCATTGATAGCGCCTTTATGTTGTAGCAGTAGGGGCGATTTTCGCAGTGCAAGTTACTGAAGTGCGGTTGACTATACATATTTAATAACTATCTTTCTGCACGCGTAGCATAACCACAGTAGAAACAAGTTTTGTCGACGGATGAATAGAAAAAATTACAGATAAACAATCTGTCATTTTGTACGCGTGCTGCAGTTGACTTTTATAAACAAGGGGCAGGGAACGCAAAAATCTGTAACGTATATTTTCATTTCTGTTCCCAGATTGACACAGACATTGGAACAGAAAAATGAAATTACATTTTAAAAGTCATACTTGTATTAGAGTTTTTTCCACGGCCCTTAACATTTACAGGGTAATTTACGTCGTGCAAGCCAAGTCAAGGATGACAGTTGCACCTTTGACCTTGATTTATTTTCCTGCAAAATATTCTTATAAAAACATAAAATAATTGATTCAACCGCAATGCAGTATAATTTGTTCAGATTCCAGCACTGATACCATCGTTTGCAAGAGCTTCGTGACAAAACTAATAAATCGGAGGTCTCTTATAGTTCCAGACTTATATTACTTAAACGCGTTGTTAAGAGACCGTTAAAAGTAGTTTATAGACCAAACGCTTCCTTATACTGCTGTTATAAAGAATTTTACATGTATTTTTGATAAGACAATTTGTTATTTTTACGTGATTGTTATGTGGGATGTAGGTTATTAATTTTCAAGGTGGTAGTTTGTGGCATGTCGTTATGTGGGGCTTATAAAATAAAATTTTACAACCGACAGCTTAGTAGCTAAGTCAGTTTTTTAAAAGTCATTAGGTAGGCTAAGTATCACTGCATTATGCTCGGCTATGCTAAGCTAGGTCGTTAGTTTTGTTTATTAAAAATAAAAATGTTAGTTTTGTTAGTTTTAAATGCTTCTTTTTTAGTGTTTGATATTTCCAGTGAGTGTCACAATTTTTTGAAGTGAAAATTTCTTTAGGCGCTTTGAGCACTTTTTAGGATGGGTAAAAAATGTTAAACTCGCGTCAGGACACGTGACCTGTTCGAAAATTCGTAAGACGGAGGGAGAGTAGAATTTGTTGACAGCGCACTCTGTTTTATTTTTTTTTAATTGTTTTAACGGAGCTACAGCTTTCGTTCTTATACTGACAGCCAGCCACATAAATTCCTGACATTTTCGTTGGATGGCGTTACTTAGTTTTCACTTCCATCGGCAGTCTCCAAAGACTGCCCGCATGTTTTTTTTTTCTTTCTTCCTTTCTTTAAGTCGTCATCTGGCTAGCCTTTTACCAACTATGTCGAGGTCAGCTTCCTCTCAGCCGGCACCGGATGCACCTGAATGCCAGTATTTTACATGGAACGATTTATTATCCTCCACAAATCAGTTACTGGATAACACGATACCCCTTGGTAAGACTGGTTGTCAGACTTTCGGGCTTCTGACGACCCGTAACAACTTAACGTGCTTTCCGAGGCTCGGAGGCGTCTTGGTATGTATAGATGGTCACCAAGCGTACCCTAATCTAATATTAATATTCTTGTTCGCTAGTTAACCACATTGCTATTTTCCATACTGCCAAATTAATCACAACAGGTAAATATTTGACAGCTGTTTGCGACGTTGACAACTTTTAGGATAAACGCTCTTAAATACTATCCAATTACTAAGAAAAATCACACCATCACTATCCTCACACCAATCCATTGAAAAAACTAGTGTCCAACCAAAACAGGAATTTCTACCAAAACCGAAACCGAAAACGAATCTTCGGTATCTGTCTCAGTTTCGGCCGAAACCGAAACTTTATTAGACATGTTAAAAATCTATTGTTTACTGAAATTTGGCTTATTTTTTACAGATTTATACAGAGAGATTACACGTGTTAAATGAATAAAAAAAATCTAAAATTCATGTAAGTGAAAAAAACATTATTTTTTTGTTTTGGCAAATCACTAACATTATAAAAGAGGAGGAGCTCATGTGTACGCGCCCCGCACTAGGGCGAGCGAGGGGAAAGAGGGAGACGAGGGGCGGTAGCGCCCGAGCGCCGCTCGCGCCGCGCGCCAACACTCCGCAAACGACGACCGCGTGGAAACGTTCTAAAATTATTGTAACAAGTGTGACAGTGCAACTAAATGTAACTCAAATCTACATCAATATACAGTTTTATTTAAATAGAAAATCTAGTTTGTTTATTCCTAAACAAAAGTGGCGACCGTGACAGGACATTAAATCTATAACGATCAAGAAAACGCGTCGAGTTTGCGGGCGTCACACGCGGCAGCCGCCATTCGCCAATACCTACCCAGCGAGCCACCGGTCGAGTACCTAAAGAAAAGGAATTGCTGTTGCTGCTTCGGGAGCCTTTGAGGACATCGTGAGCCGGAGGTCTAGCCCAAGGAGAGTAAGCCCTGTTCCTAACCTTTTCCTACCTATATCTTACCTAACCAATTCTCTCGATCCCTTTGTTCTCGCATCGCATTGTGTGTAATGGCCGACTTGCTGCTCGAGTGTTGGGTTTATTCTATACTTACGCTAGCTTTCATTGGTGTTTAGGTACCTACTGTGTTAAGGTGCTAAACACAAGCACGTGCATCTCAGCGTTAGATTTCATTATCTAACCTAGCTAAATTACGAGCACGCGCCCTCGCTTTATGCACGCATTTCACCTAATCTGCTAAAGAATTATGTTGTTATAGTCTTATCCCAGCTATAACAATTGGCTAGCCTACCTAACTCGTTCTATAATTTATTAATTCAGCACAGAGGGTGCCGATATAATCCATCCCATACCTGCACCTACCATAAGACAATTATACCGTTATTTCAATACCGTATGCCGACTAATTCCAGCGTACCTCCGTGAAGTGGAGCGCATCGGTCTCGGCCGTCCCGGTTCCGTCGCGTGCGCCGTTACGTGCGCGCTGCTGGCCTAAGCTGTGTGCTCGGCGCGAGCTGACCTGAGCATCGTGTCGTGCTACTGCACCAGCGCGAGCGACTGGACCTGAGCTTCTCTACTCTTCAAACGGGTTTGAGTGCATACTTTATTGTTTCATTGTTTGTTCTCCTGCGTTATTGGTGAATAAAATCTATAAAAATGAATGAAACAGAGCTCAAGGTAGAAATAACTAAGCTAGTCAAACAGCGCGGTATTATTAAGGGAAGGGTAACAAGATTTCGGATTATTTAAATAATTTAATTGGCATGAAAGAAATTCCTTCTATTCAATACAAAGAACTAGAGTTAAAATTGAATAAAATTCAATCGCTTATGGAAGAGTTTGAGGCCATACAAAACAACATAGATTTATTGCATTCTGATAGTACGGAGCAAATTAATGAAAGAGATAGTTTAGAAAACCAGTTTATTAGCTTAATAGCAATGAGCCAAGAAATCCTATTTAATTCTCCCCAGAAAATGGCTGAGAAAGAAAAATGTGATAAAGAAAATAGTGAACATGCATCTAATAGTAGCTGTCATTCATTTAGTGGCATAAAATTACCCACAATTAAACTTCCTACATTTGATGGGAATTATTTAAACTGGTTAGAGTTTAAAGATACTTTTCAGACTGTGATTGATAGTAATGAAAGTATTGCACCAATAAATAAATTTCATTATCTACGGTCTGCGCTTGAAGGAAGTGCAGCTGTTGTCATCAAATCTATAGAATTCAGTTCAATAAATTACAAGGTTGCATGGGACCTGCTATGTCAGAGATTTGATAATAAAAACCTACTAATAAATAACCACTTGAAGGCATTATTTAACATAGAGTCAATTCAAAGAGAATCCTATAAATCATTGCGGTTTATCGTTGACCATGTGTCAAAACATTTGCGGGCTCTTGACACTCTTGGCCAGCCTACTAACATGTGGGATGTTCTTATAATTTTTATGGTCTCAGCAAAACTAGATATTCACACGAGTAGAAAGTGGGAAGAATATAAGTGCAATCTTGCAGATTTACCTTCACTTAATGAATTTTATTCTTTCTTGCGCAGTCAAGCTGACATACTCGAGACTGCCTATTTTAATAATAGTCGTTCTGACAAACAGGTGGATAATAAACCTAGGGTAACCACCCAATCTAAAAGTCTAACAGTGTCCATTGAAAAGAAAGAAAACAAGAATTGTTGTGTTTTATGCAATGAAAATCATCATTTGCATGAATGTCCTAAATTTAAAAATTTGCATGTAGATGAGCGGCTAAATGAAGTCAATAAGTTAAAATTATGTAAAAATTGCTTGCATAGTGGTCACAATGCTTTTAAGTGTCAGCTGAGAGCTGTATGTCGCCAATGCAAAAAGAAACACAACACATTAATACATATAACGAAAAGCAACCCTACATCTACTGAAAATGAACAGCCGTCTACCTCTACATCTTCCTCGTTACCTGTGTCACTAGCCATGGCATCAAATGACCAGGTTCTACTATCTACGGCACTAGTCCAAATAATAATTAATAATAAGACTTACACAGCCCGTGTATTACTGGACACAGGTAGCCAATCGTCATTCATCACTGACAGACTAAGAAAGAAGATAGGGTTAGCAATAAACCCCGGTGGTGGTTCAGTAAATGTTTGTGGGATTAATAACGCTAAATGCAGTATCACTGAAACTTGTTATATTACAATTAAATCTAAATGTATGCCATTCGAATTTAATGTTAAATGTCTAGTAGTACCTCGAATAACCGGAATCTTATCAAACTCTACAATTAATACTGAGCATTTAAAATTACCTGAAAATGTCACTCTTGCTGATCCTAACTATTTTTCCCCGGCTGAGGTCGACATCCTCTTAGGAGCAGATGTGTATTGGGATATAGTTGGCTCTAATATAATTAAGTTGGGCAGGAATAAACCTGTTCTACAGGAGTCTATGCTCGTATGGCTAATAAGTGGCCCTATACAAGGTAGTCAGTCCTCTTCGAAGGTTTATTGTAATTTCACTCAGGAGATAAAGGACTCGTTAGAAAAATTTTGGAAAATTGATGACTTACCTGCCACAAAAACATATTCCATCGAAGAGCAACTCTGTGAGGATCATTTTGTTCAAAACGTATCTCGCTTAACGAATGGCAGATTTTCTGTCTTAATGCCCATGAAAGAGTCGCCTGAAAAGGCTCTTGGGGACTCTTATTATGTTGCTAAAAAATGTTTTGAGAGTTTGGAAAGAAAATTTATAAAATATCCTGATTTAAAAGCCAACTACAAGGCATTTATAGATGAGTATGCAAATTTAGGACATTTAACTAAAATTAATAAACCAGAATTTGGATACTACATGCCTCATCACGCAGTAATTCGTGAAAAGAGCGAAACCACAAAGCTCCGCGTAGTATTCAATGCTTCTTCTAAAACTAGCTCTGGAAAATCACTTAATCAAATTCAAATGATTGGTCCAGTAGTGCAGAGTGATTTAATCTCTATTTTATTGCGATTTCGCAAGCATAAATTCATTCTCACAGGTGACATTGAGAAAATGTACCGGCAAATTGAAGTCGGGCAACAGCAGCGCCATCTGCAGCTTATTCTGTGGCGTGATGATAAGTCCCAATCGATAGATGTTTTACAACTAAATACAGTTACATATGGTACGGCCTCTGCACCATTTTTAAGTACTCGATGCCTCTTACAACTGGCAAATGAGTGTACGGATGAGTCTATTGCTTATGTAATTCGAAACGATTTTTATGCAGATGACTTAAGGTGCAACTAGTCGCGGGCTCGAACTTAATGGTGGGCCTGGCCAAAAACCACACTGTCTCACCTGGCATCGTGTCCGACAGAGATAGTATCAGTGATGAGCAATTAGAAGCTGATCTACATGGACAACGTATAGTTCGCACGCACAGAAACACCGTACCGACCAATTTGAGTAAAACGGGCGCGTCAAATTTTACGAAAAGGCCTTTGGAAAAAAGGTTTTTCTGAAATAACCACTGCATAAATCAATTACAAATAAAATTTATTGAAATCTTCGTAAAATTTTCTGTGTCGGTACGGATTTTGTTTTCGAGATTTCACACTTCTTGTATTACTTATTTACGCCCAAAGTTGCGTTAAAATTAGCAAGAAAAACGAATCTTTGTTGGCTCATAACTTTTTAATGGCTTTTTATTTTACTATTCTGCTTCCGTACAGACAATTTTAATAATGAGACCTAACGATATCATGTTTAACTTTGAATGTACGATGTCAAATAGTGGAGTAAAACCCCTCCGAAGTTTGTATGGAAAAAATATCAAATTGTTTCACCTTAAATACAGGGTCAGAAACTATAGAAGGGCTAAAACACATCTATCACGAAGTTGTCAAAACACTTAATTCTGCATGCCTTCCTCTAAGGAAATTCCACACAAATTGCTCTCAATTATTTGATGATGAATGTGATTCTTCAAAACCTATTGGTTTCAATAAAGAATCCAGTGTATTAGGTCTCAATTGGTGTCCCAAGACTGATACGCTGCAATTCTCTACAGATCTAGAACCTTCTATACATATTACTAAAAGGTCAATAATTTCTACTACTTCCAAGGTTTTCGATCCCTTAGGATTATTGTGTCCCTGCATTATAGTAGCTAAGATTTTACTACAACAGTTATGGTCCTCTAAGCTAGACTGGGATGATCCAGTTCCAGCTGAGTTTTGTAAAAACTGGGCTAAACTAATAAAGGAATTTTCAAATTTAACTAATATTCGTGTTACAAGGAGAGTTCTGTGTGATACACCTAGTAATATAGAATTACATTGTTTTGTGGATGCCTCACAACAAGCCTATGCAGCTTGTATTTACCTACGTTCTGTGAATCAAAATCAGAATGTTACTGTCAGGTTGTTGTGTGCTAAGGCACGAGTTGCACCGATGAACCCAACCACTATACCCCGATTGGAGTTATGTGGCTTCCTGTTAGGTGCACGTTTATGTGCAAAAGTATTAGAGTCATTAGATTGTAATATAAATAATAAATTTATATGGACCGATTCAAAGGTTGTGCTAGGTTGGGTGAAAACCCCACCCAGGGATCTTAAAGTATTTGTGTGTAATCGAGTGAATGAAATCAATCAACTTGCAACTGGATTCACCTTCTGTTATGTTCCCACAGATCAAAACCCTGCAGATATTGCGTCTAGAGGTGTGACTCCTAAGCAGTTGCAGTCCTGTCTCCTCTGGTGGGAAGGGCCTTCGTTCCTCGCTAATGACCCATCTTGTTGGCCTACACAAAAACACACACAAATCCCTGATGTTTTGCCTGAAGTTAAACACTCGCACACCATTGAATGTCATGTAGTTGTAACAAACAAAATAATTCAATTTGAGAAACATTCTAATTTAAATAGATTAAAGAGAATATATGTATATGTACAGCGTTTCCTAAATTACTGTAAAAATAAAGATGCCAAAATTAACGGACCATTAGACATTAAGGAATTAGATGATTCTTTACTAATGTTAGTCAAGTTAAGTCAGTTAGAAAGCTATGCAGAAGAAATTAAACTGATTAGTAGTAATAAAACTCTTAATCGTAAGTCTAAATTATTGTCGCTGAATCCCTTTATTGATTCAAACGGCATATTAAGAGTTGGGGGTCGAATTCAAAACTCTGATTTCGCCTATGATAAAAAACACCCCATTATTTTAGATGCAAAACATCACTTAACTAAATTAATATTAAGATACGAACATGAACGCTTATTTCACGCTGGTCCTCAACATCTTCTAGCCTCAATAAGAGAACGATTTTGGCCTATAGGTGGCAGACACTTAGCACGTAGCACGACAAAGCAGTGTATAGTTTGTATTCGCCTACGTGGGAAGACAATACAACCTCTAATGGGAAACTTACCTGCCGAAAGAAGCTATTCTATGTTTCCTTTCTACTCGTGTGGTGTTGATTTTGCTGGTCCGTTTATGATCTCTAGCCGTAAGGGTAAAGGCAACCGTATTTCAAAATGCTACCTATGTTTGTTTGTATGCCTCTCGTCCAAAGCGATTCATTTAGAGCTAGTCAGCGATATGAGCACTGATGCTTTCATTTTATCTTTGCGAAGGTTCGTCTCTAGGAGAGGTAAACCTAACGTTATATATTGCGATAATGGTACCAATTTCAGGGGCGCGAACAATGAGATAAGTAGAATACTCAGGTCCAGTCGTGAGTCAGCTATTAATTACGCCAATAACGAAGGCATTAAGTTCGTGTTTAGTCCTGCTTACTCACCTCACTTTGGAGGTATATGGGAGGCGGGCGTTAAATCTGCAAAGCACCATTTCAAACGTGTAGCGGGAAATGCTTCCCTGACATTCGAGGAGCTCGCTACGCTATTCACACAAATCGAAGCGATTTTAAATTCTCGTCCCCTTACTCCTCTGTCATCCGATCCAACCGATCCCTCTCCTCTAACCCCAGGGCACTTTCTCATAGGGCGACCTCTCACCTCTGTGCCATCGTTGCCTATCACCTGCAAGCACCCCAACAGATACCAATACATAGAGCAGCTGAGACAACAATTCTGGGAGAGATGGCGCCGGGAGTTTGTTGCTGAGCTTCAAGAACGCACCAAGTGGAAAACGAGGCAATATGAGCTTCGTGTGGGCGATCTAGTGATCCTCAAAGAAGAAAATCTTCCCCCACTACAATGGAAACTTGGCCGCATTACTTATTTATATCCTGGGAAAGATGGAATCAGCAGAGTTGCTGACGTTTTAACATCAAAGGGCACGCTAAGGAGGGCCATCAACAAAATGTGCATACTGCCGGCCACTAAGGATGCAAAGGATGTCGCCGAAAATGAAGGAGCGAATATTGAAAGACAAGGCAGCGAGACAACTGATAATCTTGGCGCTAATACTGCTAATGCTAATGAAGCAGATCATTGAAAGCCGCACTTTCAAGGCCCGGGAGGATGTACGCGCCCCGCACTAGGGCGAGCGAGGGGAAAGAGGGAGACGAGGGGCGGTAGCGCCCGAGCACCGCTCGCGCCGCGCGCCAACACTCCGCAAACGACGACCGCGTGGAAACGTTCTAAAATTATTGTAACAAGTGTGACAGTGCAACTAAATGTAACTCAAATCTACATCAATATACAGTTTTATTTAAATAGAAAATCTAGTTTGTTTATTCCTAAACATCATGGCTAAAGTAATAACAGCCACACGGGTCGATCCATCAAGTTAAGCTACGCTTGCCGGAGTTGGTTAGTGGATGGGTGACCATCTTTACATACCGAGACTCCACTGTGCCTCGGAAAGCACGTTAAGCCGTTGGTCCCGGCTGTCATTCGTGGATCTTTGACAGTCGTTACGAGTCGTTAGAAGCTCGAAAGTCTGACACCAATCTTACCAAGGGGTATCGTATTACCCAGTTACTGGGTTGTGAAGATCAGATAGGCAGCGCTCCATGTAAAATACTGGTATTCAGCTGCATCCGGTAAGACTGGAAGCCGACCCCAACAAAGTTGGGAAAAGGCTAGGAAGAAGAAGGTGACAAGTTGAGACAACAATTATAAAAACATGTTATGTTTTGATAATTTTTTAATGTGTGTGTCTTGTAACAATTTGTTAGTCTTGTAACAAAAAGCTGATGACACATAATGGCGGGTGGCATGATCCACGAACTCACCCGAAGTCAGCCGAACGACCCGCGATAATTCATGAATGCAGAGTTTCGGTGAGGCCGAAGGATTTTCTGCCGAAACCGAAACTGATCTCGAAACTGGATTTTCTTGCCAAAACTTGCAGAAACCGAAACCGAACCTTCGGTCGGTCACTAAAAGAAAGAAAGAAAAAAGAAAAAAAGTAAAAAAGAAAGAAAGTATATCGAGTTTCTAATATCGAACTGAAACGTTTTTTCACGTCACGACCAACTCTAGCCTGATAAAATAAACAAAAGATAGACGTACAATGTCGGTAGTTAACAGCTGTCATTCCGTCCAAGTTGTAGACTGGGGTAAATAGGTCATCGTGTCACATTTACGCATGGTACGGTATATTGTGACTGAAATACAATGCCACTCGTATTTACTCGTATGAACGTATATCGGAACTGATATAGGTATTATGTGACTGGCTGGCTGTATACGATTTCAAAGCTTAGAGATACAATCATTTTGATTTTGTAGAAAAAGGCTAGGATAATGATAAAGCAGTAGTGACCCAGTGGTAACGGCCGCGACTTACGAGTGGTAGGTTGTAGGTTCGAACGCAGACAGGCGTTTTACTTTGTGTAAATTATTTCATCACCCCTGCATTTAAAACGGTGAAGGAAAATATCTTGAGGAAACCAGCATGTTCTAGAACGAAAAATTCAAAGACATGTGACATCTACCAATCCGCACTGGGCTCGCGTGGTGGATTACGGCCCACTCTCTCACAGAGAGGAGGCCTGTGTCCCAGCAGCTGGAGCATTATAGGCTGATCATGTAATGACATTGACATTCTTATACCAACAGTACCCTAATTCTGTAACACACGATATATCATAATCTGTTTCATGTTGACAGTTCAACAACGAGCGATGTACAGTCGATGCAGTACCCAAGTCCGGTCTACAGTGGGCACTACTGGCAGTTTCAATGTGGCTGTCGGCTTGCACCAAGGGTCGGCACTCAGCCCTTACCTCTTCCTCGTGATAATGGACGCTCTTACGTCGGATATCCAGGAAGAGGCTCCCTGGTGTATGCTGTTTGCCGATGACATTGTACTGGTTGCCGAGAGTGGCTTAGCAGATTGGAGGTGTGGTGGGAAAGACTGGAGACCGTTGGCCTGCGAATAAGTAGGACCAAAACAGAGTACTTGTTTTGCGATTTTGGTGGTCCTTCCAGTCCTGTGCCTATATCTCTCGCCGGAACGCCCTTACCGATCTGCTCCGACTTCCGGTATCTCGGGTCGCTTGTCCAAGGAGATGGCGGAGTAGACCGAGACGTAACGTGCCGGATCAACTCAGGATGGATGAAATGGCGGCAGGTCACAGGAACAACTTGTGACCCACGGATGCCCCTCAAGTTAAAGGGGAAAATCTACAAATCCGTGATAAGGCCTGTCGTAATGTATGGATCGGAATGTTGGGCCGTGAAGAAGACGGATGAAAAAAGATTGCATGTAGCGGAGATGAGAATGTTGAGATGGATGTGTGGTGTGACGAAAATGGATAAAGTAAGAAATGAGTATATAAGGGGAAGTTTAAAAGTGGCGCGTATGGGCATGTGATGAGGAGAGAGGAAACGCATGTGACTAAAAGAGTGATGAATATAAATGTTGATGGATGGAGTGGGAGAGGAAGGCCAAAGAAAAGATGGATGGACTGTGTGAGGAATGATATGATAGAGAAGGGAGTGAATGTTGGTATGACGGTTGACAGGGGAGAGTGGAAGAAGAAAACGTGTTGCGCCGACCCCAAGTAACATGGGACAAGGGCAGGAAGATGATGATGATGATGTTGACAGTTCAACAACATTCATTGCGTTATTTACGTTGTTGAGCAGACTTATTTTTCGAACATATGAAGCAATGGATTAGCCACATCCTTCAAAATTATTCTGATTGTTATTGATCGTGTAACGTAAATTTATAGGGTGCTGATTCTGGTAATAATCAAGCCTAGTAACCAACTAAAGTTGTATGTCTTTTACAATAATCACACGTAATACAGTAGAGACATTTTTCATGAGGAATTTAAGTTTTAACTGACAAAATGTCTTTATATCTTTGTGTCCACCTCGCACTCCAATGGACGATGGTAAAACAACTGAGGAGAACGAACATTAGTTTTCTTTTTAGGTTTGTTAAATATTTGCCCGGTAGGTAAGTCGGTAATTTCAAATCTTTTAGGGCCCTCGCCAACGGCGACTTTTTGTAGCGATGCTGTCGCGCATTTTGTAAACGCGCTTCTGCATCGCTACTATCGCGCAGGATTCTTCATACATAATTACAGCATCGCGGCTGTATCGATACACATGCGCAACAGCATCGCTACAAAAAGTCGCCGATTTCATAAACAGGTATGAGTTCCAAGCTATAATTAACATTGCCGAGAAACCTTTATAGAATTCTAAAAATAATCGGATACGGGTAAACTAATCTCGTATTCTATTCCAACCCACACTTCACAAAATCGATACTAATGAAGTATTAACGTGCTAATAAAACCTTCACAGAAATCGAATTCAACGAAAATTGCTCAAACAAAAAAATAGGAAACACTGAATGTTTGATTCTAGCTGGTAGGTACAGATGACGACAAAAGTCGATGATCGGTTATGAATTTATTTCAACATTTTCCTGTGGCTACAACAAATATATGGTAGTTGCCCTTATTACCCCCTCAAAAAGCACACTGTTTATTATCGTGGAATCAAATTATTCTTTACTAAAATATCATTCTCTCGACTTTTTATTTATTGTACACCAGCTATCTAATTACGCAACACATTTTCGTAAACGATTCCGACTAATCTGTTTCATTTTGACAGTTTAATAATATTCATTGCGTTATTTAAGTTGTTGAGCAAATTATTTTTCGAACTTATGAAGCAATGGATTAGCAATCTGTTTCAAATCGATTCAAATTCTGATTGATCGTGTATTACGTAATTACAGTACTGATTCTACATTACAAAAAAAAAAAAAAAATATGCACTAAAAAAATATACTATGGGCGGCGCTTACCGCTATCACTTCCAAGCATCCTTGGAATGGACAGTGATTTTCTGGACATAAAATGGAAACATAAATAACAACCAAGTAATAATCATCCAGTTTTGATTCATAAACCTATGAATAGTCTGTCAGTATTTTGTGTATGTGTGTGTGTACCCCACTTTTGTTGCTCACTACGATTTCTAATGGAACTATTTCGGGAACTCACTACCAATATTTTACCTCATAAAGTATGCAAGACAACGCTATCGACAGTCTTTCATCAAACAATGTGTTACAATATTATGCAAATAGGACAAGTCAATATGAATTTTACAACGTTGAGTATAACAATGTTGTTGACTTGTTTTAAAATTTTGGGATTAGAGATAGTACCTATCGCTTTTTGCTGAATTAATGAATTAAATAGATAATAATAGGGTTTAGGTACGCAGTAACAGAGTTCACTGGTGGTCGTTTTGTGAATGACCAAACGTGGCTAGCCTATCTGATTAGTTGTCACAGCCGCCTAAAGTCATTTATTTGCAATATCAGATTGAAATGATTCTAGTAGGTACATAATAACCTAATATCCCAGCATAAATGTAAAAATGTATAGAAACAAATTGATGAAGTAGAAATAGTAAGAAATAAGAAAAAAAAGCCGGTCAAGAGCGAGTCGGACTCGCGCACCGGGGGTTCCGTAAGGAGCTTCATTCGTATAGTTACCTAAATAGTTCTGTGCCCAGAAACTAGTCCCCTCAATTGTATGAGCGCCCAAATATCTCAGAGGGCTATACTAATTGGCGTCAACTATGTAACCGTATACAGTATGGGGACACCCTTTAATTTTCAACTTTTTTTTTTTTGTTATTTTTCCCTTTTTTTTGTGCTGTAAGACCTTGCTTGCTTTTTGCCAAACTTCGTGATTCTAGGTCAACGGGAACTACCATATAGGTTTTCGACCCAAAAATTATAGGGTACTTCCGGTTGACCTAGAATTGTCAATTTTGGTTAAAAGCTAGATCTTATAGCACAAGTAAAGAGAAAATTCCGAAAAATAAAAAACGTTGTAAATTAAGGTAAATGGTAACGTCAAATATCGGACGATAAAAACGCAGCTGTGTGCAAAGAATTGGGACGCATTATCGCAATACTTACCGCTTGTGTTATGTATGAGGCTTTATTTCTTTCAGCCGCCTTCTGAGTAGTTATCATCCTGTATCGTTTTTCGTGTCTGTTTGTGTGGCCTTGATGTTCTTCTAAACTTCGCAACAAATTTTGATGTGGTTTTCACCAGCATTTAGAGAATTTATTCCGAAAGGTTTGTGTATAACACATTGATAAACTTACACATCTTCAAGAAATATCTATGTTTTTTAAACTTGTAAAACCATGTGAAACTGGGGCGTGTCAATTTGCTAGTAGGTACCTAATATACCATAAAACCCTTCAATGTTTCTTTCGTCTTTCTGTAGTCTTCATATTATACTTTAAAATAATAATTACCTACTCCACGAGGGTTTTTAAAAAGTCCAATAATTTTCACGTAATAAGAACCACTTATTAAAAATTCAGCATTGTATAAATTTGTGGTCAGTTAAAATTCCAGTTTTTCGTGAAAATGTTGCTACAATTTTGCTGGTAGCTGCACAAAAATAAATGCAGGTGTTCAAGCTTTTTAAAATAACGTTTATAAAGTCTCTAAAAAGGAAATTTAAATGGTTGAATTTCGTTTTTATTTTACGAATAAATTCTTAGTTGTTTACACGTTTGCATAGGTGCAAATTTTTATTGTACCTTAGTGAATTTAAATTTTAGTAAAAAAGAAATAATGTTGAAACATTCTGAAGTAGAGAAACCACTGTTATGAATAGTTTATCTTGAATACCTACTTACATGAATAAGAAACTGTCAATGGAAAAGACGACATTGAAATTATCATTGTGACGAAGGCACTCTACCATAGGAGACCAGCCAGGTGGTCCTACTAGAGACTCTTGGTAGAGTAGTTCCCACTTTAGAAGATCAGTTACCTAATTACGCAACACATTTTCGTAAACGATCCCGACTAATCTGTTTAATTTTGACAGCTCAACAATATTCATTGCGTTATTTACGTTGTTGAGCAGATTTTTTTTTCGAACTTATGAAGCAATGGATTAGCAATCTGTTTCAAAACGATTCAAATTCTGATTGATCGTGTATTACGTAATTAGGGTACTGATTAGTCTGGTATACGGGGACATCAGTCGAATACCGTACCTAGAGAATTCTTGGGCGTGGTTCCATTTTAACGCCGAAAATGATCAAGCTGCAGCGATCAACCACAGTATTCTCTCGCAAATTGAAGGAAGCGAAGTGATATACACCTCCATTAATACTGATATGGAAGAAGATGATGCCACACATTATCCCGTAGAATTTCTGAATTCGCTAATAGCAAGTGGACTTCCGGCACACATCATCCAGCTGAAGGTCGGTGTCCCGATTATGCTCCTTAGAAACTTAACTCCGCCGAAGCTGTGTAATGAAACCCGGCTCAAAGTCGTATCTTTGTAGAGAAACGTCATCGAGGCGGAAATTCTAACAGGTTGTGGAATTGACGAGACAGTTTTTATACCGCGTATACCACTAATTCCCCACAATCACCCGTTTAAGCACGTGCAGTTCCCTGTGAGCGTATGCTTTGCGATGATTATCAACAAGTCACACTGAAGGCTGAAGGCTGTGGTTGTCGACCTCAATTCGCAATTTTAAATTCTTTATTGTATTCCATAATGACCTCAAGACAACTGCCTCTGACATGGGCAACTGTACGTCGCTTGCTCCCGAGTCACCAGTTCTGATTCTCTGTATATTTTTCCTGCTGAGAACCAAACTACACGGAAGTTTTATAAAAATGTAGATTTTTTTGTATTATATTGTCGTGCCTTACGACTTCCACGGGTTGGTGGATGTCACATGTCTTCGAATTTTTGGTTCTAAGACATACCGGTTTCCTCACGATAGGTAAGTAAGTAATAAAACAACTAAAATAAGATTTTTAAAATTTTATTTCATCGTGATAGTAAATAGACGTAAGGATGTAAATAGTAATTGTACAATATACTTAATAGACCTTTCATAATGTACATTAAAATTATGAGCATTTATAATTATAACAATCGTGACCATTCAGAGATATGTACAACTTTAATTAGTAAAACTCTATATACGGTATGCATTCTAATATCATGTAAAAGCTACACTAGTATTTTAAATTACAAAATAATTTTAGTGGTGTAACATCTAAACCTTTAGCTTTTTATCATCTTATAATCTTAGAACATCGTCGAAATCGAGTAAATAAATAAAAAATCGGTTCAATTTTGGGTCCGATTACAAAATGTAGACCTACCAATAGAATTTATGTTCCAATATTAAATTCTTATAACATCAGAAGGCCAATTCTCGTACTTAAAAAATGTTCACATTCATTTCGCAATCTGTCAAACTTGTCAAGATTGTATTTTTGACAGATTGCGAATGAGATGCGAATGCGAACGTTTTTAAAAATTTCGGGAATTGCCCTTCTTAACGTATTATCAACACGCAAACGGGCTCAAAATTAATTCACAAAGGTAATTTTAGAAAACGGCAGAAAGCATTGAAAGTATAAAGGAATAGAGAAATATCGATAAAATATTGGCACAAGACAAACTTCCATCATACACAGATTTGATTGAAAACATCAGAAGAATCCTGTTTCCTTATAAACAAGTCAGAATTATGAAAACAATGTTCTTTACATGTCTTACAACTTATTTTACTGTAAAAATCTACACACAAGAATCGATATACGATATGACATTCTTTAGAATTTATGGAATCGATTCAAAAGATACTCGTACATCTGTCATTATTCAGGGTCAAATTTAATTAACTAGCGAAACTTCGCAGATGTCATGGGTATCGATATCAAGACAATGATAAAACAAAAAATAAATTAATTTTATGATTTTTTGGGGTCATCAACCGCAGGTGTAGTAATATCAATTTAAAAAAAACTTTTTTTTGTGTAAACTTATTAGACGTGATCGGTATCAATATCAAAACACGATTAAAAAAATACAAATTTTCTCAACTCATAGTAATTCAAGTAACACCTTTTTATTATACAAGTTGGAGACGACATTACGACTATAAATTAAACTGCGTATATCTAATGACGTTCTTTGTCTGCAAACGAAAATTCAATCAAATATATCCAATAGTTGTCACTATTGCTAGTCAAAGATTAGCAAAACGCATAGTCGGCCCATCTATTTAGTTTGTTTGAAAAAATCACTTTTAATTTCGATGCTAGGATTTGTTTGATGGTACCAAAAAACTCCATTACTATTGCCAGTGTTTTCATTTATTGTCGTATTGTTGTCTCCACATTGTATTTTATCGTGTTAAGATATCGAATAGCGATCACGCGGAGTTTTGCTACGTAATTTAATTTGACCCTGTAATATTTGAATGTGTTACTTTCTATGTAATAGCTGGTTTAAGAACTAAGAAATTCTTTTTATGCCTAAGTTTTTTCATACTTCTTTTTTTTTTGCGTATAGAAAATATGCTAGGTATATTCTTAAAATATCTGCTACATATTGACTCTTACAGAAACCAATACAAAATTAAGCTCTGTACATTTACTATAATAATTATTCTACATTATCTATCATTCAGAAAATTTTATATTTTCGTGTAATTTCTACGATTTTGGATTAAAATTGACAACTATGTTATAATTTCTATTAAATACAATTACTATTTTGACTGATTATCGGAAGGTCTTTATGACTTGCAATACTATTTCAATCAAAGTAAATGAGATATATTTAGACGGATATAATTTGAGTCGGAAGGGTTTCCTATTAAAAATGGCGCTTCTACTGTCTATATCTATTGCAGTAGAGCAAATCGCTCACAATCTCTGAAGAATTTTATAAATTTTAAATAAATACAACTCATAAGTTCTAACGTTTGTGCAACACACTAATATTCAAAATTGATGAAGGATAAAATCTATAAATAGTGGAGGGAATAATATAGTCTTAGCTTTGAAATAGGTATTATTATTTCAAAATTTTAATTATAGGATTTGGAAAAAGTCCGTGAATTGGATTTAAGGCCTACTGTGACATGTCTGTCCATCTGGTCCCCAAACACCAGTACAGATTCATACATTTAGAAAATAAACAGTTATTTAAATACAATATTATAGACTAATTTTATCGATTCTTTAATTAGTGCCTTTAATATTCCTAATTATTTACAAAAATATGAATTAATGTTAACAAAATAGGTATCGGTGCCGAGATTTAATAGACATTTATATTTTGATTGATTTTTATATTTTGAAAAATTTGTTGAAATTCCAAAAATAAAAATATACACGGGTTCAGAAAATAAACAATTATAGATTTGGGCTTTATCTTGGATTCGTATTACTTTAAGAAAAAAATTAAACGTGGGTGGAGACAAAGGATTAATAAATACAAAAGACTAAATACTTGATATATTATTTTACACACATTAATAAGTAAGTATTATACAGAACTCTGCTATAGTAACTTCCCATCAGACAGAATCCCCTTACCAATACAATCTTACACTCTAACACACCATGTGCAGGTAATACATTTCATTGGACCAAAGTTCAACCTTCAAATCATTTCATAGATTCTACCGCTACATATTATACTAGATACATGCAAAATGTTTTCATACCTACATGCAATACAAAATTTTATGCAATATAATTACACTCACAGTGAACTAGCAACTAAATTAAATGAAAAAGTCTAAGACACTGCAGATTATTATTTTATACATCGTAATTAAGATTTAGACGATACTTACATCGAGATTGCTTATATGATAATTTCATAGACACTTCCAATAAAGTTAAAAGTGGCACTGTTATATTATTAGTATATAAAGTTATTGTGCAGTTCTTACACTATCAAGGTGAATTAAAAATCTAATCGCGATTTCTTAACACTCAATAGACACGGGAGATTAGATACAAAAATATCAATGTTAGGATCAATGAAAACACACCACGCTAAGCCATGGTCCCTCAACAAGTCACACAATGAGAACTCCAGCGGAAAGTCTTTGAAATTCGTTGCGACGCCGAAGAGTCAGAACCATTCATTCCAAAAACACACACTATCACAAAAGGAAAAGTTTATATAGTCCAGTGCAGTGCGATGCTAGTCTAGTCATCAGCTTAGGGACTTTGTGCAGGGCTAGGCCAAGGTGGCCTAACCTTTTCCAGCACGTATTTCAGCTGGAAACTGGTGTGAAAATGCTACAGATACTCATCTATCTGGTCGTAGTCTTCGTCGGGGGGAGAGGGGCCAGATACTGAGAGGATCGGTAGACCGAAATGTTTGACAGTTTCAACACTGCCACTGATGCTGTCATCGGATTTCGCTTCTTCATTGATGGTGTCCTCTCTGTGATGTTTGCCTTTGCACAGCCGTTCTGATGAGTCGCTTAACGCTGTTAAAGGTATGTTGTCGGCTGATCTGTAAGTTGACATTTAGGTGAATAAAATGTATTATAAAAAAACTCTCTAATTTGCTTGATACAGATTTTTATTTAAATATTTATTAAATTGAAAATTCCTTGAAACAAGTACCGTTTAAAGAACTCGTGAACACTGGCTACTTACCTGGCTTTGCGACAAAGTTTAGACTGAGAGCCGTGTCGCCTCAGAAATTCACCAGCATCAAAGCCTGGGAAGCCCCCAGCCGGGTCGGCTGACACGAAGATTGCCGAGTTCACCCGAGGACGGCTACATCGCGCCAATAACCGCTCCTCACACTCCAAGCTCTGTGTATGTGTGTGAGACCACCGCATGTGCTGCAACAGAGATAAATAATCTTAGAACTGGTTGAAACTTCACACATTTTCTTACTACGGAGAAAAATTTAACTCTGTGTAGTGATTGGTCGAAATCCGTGATCTAAAGTATCTATGGCTATAAAGAAAAAGAAAACAACAAGACAAAAGTGAACAATTTTGAAATTTAATAAATACAAGAAAGAAAAGATAGTGCTTAAAAGCATTCCAATAGTATTACACAATCCGCTGTGAGTGAAAGGTAAAAGTGTTTTCAGTATTTGAGTTGACTGTAAAGTATTCAATTATTGTAAGTATTTTTGTATTAAGAATTGCTGACAATTTTGAAATCTGAATAAAATGGTAAGTCAACTTTTCATCTTCTAAAATAATAAAAAAAAACCTATGAAAGCTTCGAAGTTAACAAAACTCCTAGAAAAGATAAAACCATCTTGGTTATTAAGTACTTGAAGACGGTAATAAAAATAAACTTTGGAATATTCTTTAAAGATCAACATAGAGATTTAAAACATAAGTAAGTATAATATGACTGTGGATTATGAGTAGAAAATTGTACAAAATGTTAAAGTGAACAAAATAAAAGTGAAACATTGAAAAAGGTTTGCACAAAATGTAAAAACCATTGTCGTATTGGATTCAGGTAACAAGTTCAGAACAAAATCCTTTTACCGGTGTGGTATAACTTCAAGAGGAAAGTTTGCCCGCATATACTTACCAAGATAAATTCAATACCCTGTATTCCCTGTATTGGAGTGCTATTCTCTATAAACATCGCTATGAAATTCGAAAGGAGACGATCTATGAATGAGTGCCAATGAATTTTGATATTACTTAAATATTAACATCAAAATTGTTTACTGTACAGTCGTCAGTTGAATGAGTTCCGAAGCAACTTTTACAGAACAGCACTGCAGTAATCGTATTAAAAAGAAAGAATGGAAAATATTTTATTTGAGTTTTATAAGGTAAATGATATATACAGGGTGTTAAAGTAATTGCGTGCCATAGCTTAGGGGTAGGTTCAGTATCGATAAAGGAAACTAGGAAAAATAAAAAAATAAATCCAGAAAAAAAATTAAAAAAGAAAACAAAAAAAAATTGCAAGGTCAACCTAACTTAGGTTGGAATCAGGTATTTACAATTATTAAAAATCAACTTATTTACTCATGTTTTAAGTTGATTTGATTGTTATTTTAAGTTAGTAGGTACAAAATTAGGTTGACCTAGCAATTTTTTTTAAATGTTTTTTTTTAAATTATTTTTCTGGATTATTTTTTTATTTTTCCTAGTTTCCTTTATCGAAACTGAACCTACCCCTAAGCTATGGCACGCAATTACTTTAACACCCTGTATAGGTAGTTCAGTTTATGTTATCTCATCATCTGCTTAGCCTTTCCCCAATTATATTGGGGTCAGCTTCCAGTCTAACCGGATGCAGCTGAATACCAGTATTTTACATAGAGCGACTGCCTATCTGACCTCCAACACCCAGTTATTGAGTAACACGATATCCCGTGGAAAGACGGGTTGTTAGACTTTTGGGCTTGTGACTACCCATAACGACATATATGTTATCTATTGCAGAAATAATACACCATGTATCAGAAAGGTGTTATCATATTAACGCTGGTAGCACACCTCCACCGCGAAAGCATAGCAGCGATACCGCAGTAGTTCAATTAACTGTCTCGCGTCATGTTCCGCTACTCGAATGTCGAGTTGCGGAACATGACGCGAGCCAGTTGAATTGAACTACTGTGGAGTTTCGCTGCTATGGTTTCGCAGCAGAGATGTGCTACTGGCGTTAAGGGTGTAACATCGTAATCGGGAAAACCTAATCAGCCATCTATTACATTTGGGTCGAGTAGGTATTGAAGTTGACAATTTTTTCGCGATTACGCTCTCTTAAATATGACCAAACCTTTATGATACATGCTGTTATGTGGGTGTAACAGGGTGTAAAGTTAACTCATCCACCATAGAAAAGGGAGGATCCTCCGACCAGACGGGTGTTATGTCTGGCGGGCAACTGTCCGTAAGTTGATTTCGGATAGTCTTATATTATGTCGATCGCGCGGTAAACTTTAACTGCGCGATGCAGGATTTGTGTAACGTCATGGCTTTGATGCGTAGTTCGTATGTGGTGGTGTAACCGCTACATAAGTTCAGTGTTAAATATTATAGCCTAATAACTTGCAAATTGAAAATCATGTAAAATAGAGTGTGATAGCTCCATTTTAAAGTTCTTGTTACTTTTCAATTTCGATTTAAATTGTCTTGTAGTCTAGACTCCATAAATGTCAGTATACGACTAGTTTTATCTTTATAAGAGTAACGATTGCATTCGGTTCAGAAAATTCAATATCATCCATTCACTTCGCTCCCTTTTGCAGAGGATTATATACAGTATTGTACCGTATTAGCTCTGTATTTAAAAAACACACCTGAAAGATATTCAATTATCGACAAAGCAAATAACAACCATATATAATTGAGCGCTTTTCTTCGCGTGACACATGAACATCATCACAAAAACATGCTATATGTGACTTGTGACATCAGCAACCCCTCGATTCAAAGTGAAAACACACTCCGCTTTAAAATAACTCAAAAACACCAATTTAATTATCCTTAACATAAAGAGGTAAAGTTCAACTTTGCATAGCAATTTTCTTAAAACCACGACGCTACTTGTCATTGTTAGACACGCGATTCAAGAGTTTGAAAGGTAAAGTTCTGTTTGGATAAATGTGTTTGTTTAAAGAAATGTACGGATTTGAATTCGTGATAATCAGAAAAAACAGTTTGAACGTACTTCAGTGCTAGTAGCAGTGATAAATCACAAGTGAGACATTGAAAATAAAACATCGTATAAAAACGGAACTGGTACGCCCAAAAGCTTTAAAGCCCGATTTTGAACGTATTTGGACCAGGAATTCCGTTTTTATGCAACTTGGTCTAACTGGTGAAAACTTAGGTAAAGTGACCGTCATTCCACTTGATGCCACAGACTAACATAAATGATTTACTCCGCAAAATCATTGCAATAAAAAGCAACTCTTGCTACAACACAATAAAGTGCAATTCAGGTTGCACAGCGCTAATTACCTACAGTTATTTTCACCTAGAAGTTGACTCTCTTTCTATCGCGTAACTCTTAGATCTTCTGACCTGTGCTGATGCTTTGGATTGAACCTATATTGAAAGCTCACCTAAAGCTCACTAGAGCTTAGTTTTATTCATTGTCATTCACAC
Organism: Conistra vaccinii; assembly: GCA_948150665.1. NCBI lineage: Eukaryota > Metazoa > Arthropoda > Insecta > Lepidoptera > Noctuidae > Conistra > Conistra vaccinii. The sequence continues at coordinate 8,392,139 of OX411330.1, forward strand.
GCCCGAGGAACGCGCGCGCCTAATGTGGGGGAGCCTTACTTGTTTTGATTAATTTGACAATATTACTTTATGAAAATATGAAATATCGCTGACTAGTGAACTAAAATATTAATAACTAGCTTCTACCGACCACTAGACCAACGCGGCATTCGGGTTTCTCTTTATAGAGCTAACATATTGTTAACCAGGATAGGTACTAATCTGATATGATTTCGCCTCAACTTATTCTATCTAAGAAATATATTTCGACTTTAATCCTTCCTAAAGAACTTATTTCACATAACATTTGACGCGCGACATGTTGCTCAACATGTTTCGCAACTTGTTGAATGTTGACGCGGAACATTTGTTTAACAACGTTGTCTGTCCACACATTCTCAGTCGTCGACAACATGTCGCCAGAGGAACTTGTGTTGATTTCAGCGGCAATTTGAGCACTCGTTCGTTACACCACACTACGGACATTGTTGTGCGTCACGTCTCCACTCGACAACAATTGATGCTCAACTAACGATGCACTTTAAACAAACAACAAGCCGCGCGTCATGTTGCGCGGCAGCTGGCCACGTCGCGCGCTGTTGTGCAGCGTTGCCGTACATGTTGAGATTCACGTGTCGCGCGCGAAATGTTGCCTAGTGGATACGAGGCTTAAAACATTTGACATCTATTTGCGACGTTCTCCACTTTCAGAATGCACGCTCTTAACTGTGATTCTAAAAAAAGTTCTCAGTTTTCAGCAAATTGTCTTAATAAAAACTTTACAGCCCAACCGTAACATGTTAATGTGTAAACTTTATCACTTTCACTATTAAAAAAAATCAACGTCGTTACCTTACACGTCCTAAACGCTACAGGGTGTTTTAAACTTTTATTATTTGCCTAGTACCGTCGCGTGCAGCCGACGACGATGGAAAATGTGGGCCATGGGTTTGTGTAAATTTTTTATTAAACGCCGTTTCACCTGGCTTTATTTACATCGACGGATGACTGACCTGGGTTTACGGTTTGTTATTTCTGTCCTAAAAAAACCTAACCTTTACGCTTTTTTTAAATAAACGTGTGAAGTTTTTATTAAGTTCTATAAATGTTTTCTTTAGATTTATAGCGTGTGTATGCATGTCTTGTGAATAAGAACTTATATGTGAATAAAAAGCAGGTGTATTTTTAGTATAAAATGTGTGGATGTGTATTTTGCTTTGGTAATGAGCTTTTCTTTCAGGCACTTTTTTTGGTTTCAGCAAAGCTTTTGAACTTTTTGACTTTTTATAAGCGTATTGTAGAAAAGCATCTTAAAATACTGTGCATTTATAAAATTATCAGTATTGTTATTTGACGTATGATGAAATACACGTATTTTCCAGTGAAAATACCTATTGACTCCCTGGATGCAAATATAATTAGATTAGTAATCTGATAAAAGTTTAGGGAAAAAAGGACGATGTTTTTTTAATAAAAAAATGTGCCTGTCGCAGGACGCCCAGCAGATGTGAAACGTAGCAGGAAGGGGTTATGATGGCCTAAGAGAGCGCCTTGCCTTTTGCCGACACGCTATGTGCGCCATACGAGCTGTTTTTTCCCCCAAGGCGCGCGTTAGATGTTTCACATCCAAAATTACGACCTACTTTGTATGAAACAATGTAGCCATTAGTACAAATACTGGAATAAATCTGATTAAACTTGACAAATATTGTAATTGTACATTGGAATGTCACGTGTGTTTTATTGATGGCCTTTTTTAACATTATTTATAGCAATATAGCTTCCATTTGCTTACATTGTAATTTAAAAATTAAAAACCGACCGATCTCGAGTCGGGCACGACGGGTTTCGTACCAGTACCATACAATAGTAAACAAAAAACACGTTTATTTTATGGGGACCCCCTTTAATTTTTAACTTTATTTTATTTTTATTATTTTAACTATACAATCTGTGAAAATGTCAACTGTTACGGTTCATGAGACACAGTCCGCTGACAGACAGACGGACAGCGAAGAGTTATATATATAGGGTTCCGTTTGACACCCTTCGAGTACAAAACCCAAAAAACAACAGCCTGTATCTAGGTACCATACTATTTTTATTATTGCCATATTTTAACAATATTGTAATAACGCTTACTTTAGCCCAATCGTGCATTATTTTGAGACAAAAGGTTTACGAATCACGAACTGAATTCTAAATTGATATTAAAATTTTACAGACGGTATAAAGGAGGTTTTTATCGAGTAATTAAAATTATGCTTCCGCCAATAAATTATTCAACAAATTGTTGGAAGCCGAGAATTTTCGGCAAATTATGTACTTTTATAAGTGTATTAAATTATGTAATTATGTATTCTTTATTAACGCTGTTAAGATTCGGTGAATGACAGCGCACGTATTTGGCTGGAAACTTTTAAGAGTAATTAAACGAATTAATGGAATCTACGCTTAAGGGAAATGTCGTCATAATAATAATTGGTAACAAAATAGCCTGTTTGTCTTGAAAGAAATTTCAATCTACGTTTTATTTGTTAAGAAAAGATAGCTGCATTCTACCTAACACAAGCTTTAAAAGTCAATTGAGAAAAATGGATTGCCTTGTCCACGGAAGTGACCATTTCTATTTATTTACTTCTGACGTCTCTCTCTTCATTATTGTTAATAGTAACACACATTTGTTGTAACTGTTTTTGATCCTTTATTTCTTTTTATAACATAACATCACGCCTTGTTTCCCCGAAGGGTTTGGCAGAGGTGTACCTAAACAAACTCTTTGCCAGTTATGTCTAAGTCCCATGTAATAGGGGGCGAGCCTATTGCCATCAAACTGGCACAAACCCAGACTCCGGGCAGCTACTGAGAAATTCCAGATGGAAAAAATAAAAAAACTTTGCCCGACCCGGGAATTGAACCCAGGACGTCATGCTCAGCAGTAGCGCTTGCGACCACTAGACCAACGCGGCATTCGGGTTTCTCTTTATAGAGCTAACATATTGTTAACCAGGATAGGTACTAATCTGATATGATTTCGCCTCAACTTATTCTATCTAAGAAATATATTTCGACTTTAATCCTTTCTAAAGTACTTATCTCGTCATCATTTCAACATAACAAGGCTTATCATACACAAAACTACACCTCACAATGTAGATAACTCAATTTATAAAACCTAATCAAAAACAGATCTTAATTAATTATCGTTCATAACTTCATAAACAAGGTATGCACCGTCTAACTCATTCTAAAATGGATCCGGAACACTTATTAGTACATTGTTTGAAGTTTACAGGAAATTCCATTAGGGACCAACTTTAGAGGGTTCGGTATCAAACTTTTGTTACAGTAGAAGTATGAAACAGTAGCTCAACCAGTCTTATTTTAAGCATCAAAGCAGGATTGTCAACCCTAATGAAAAGATTGCGAAAGGAGGAAGGATGTATGTAGATCAAACAAAAGGTATGTATGTAAGAATCGTAGCAGACGTGACGATCTGTAGTTTCTGCGTATGGAAACAAAGATGTGAGTTTATGAATGTATCTCCTCCAAACGGTGGGACTAAACATAAGCTCCTGTCCTGAAGCATTAGCTACCGGCTTACTAGCTACCAGCATCTCTAGCTCATAGGTTGTTTATAGGTGCATGTCTGGGTGAGCACTGACATTCGGGTGAATATGCGTGGTTGTTCTACTGTTTATAAATGTACTGTGCCTCTGTTGTATAATGGTTACGGATAGGAAGGGCTGCAACTGACGCGCATATTGCAAGCTACGCAGCTCAGTGTTATATAATTTATCGAAATTGGGATATCTGGTCGTTTGCAGATGGTGAAGTTCAGATTTATTTTATTTTGACTGACGGTTATGCAATGGAAGGGAGGAAAAAAACAATGTCATTAGCATACATGAAATAGATACTAAAGCCAGTAAGAAGGTAGAAATTAAACTGTAGATATATGGAGGAGTAGTGGAGCTTCACGTAAAGATATAGACTGAAATGGACAAGAGTTAAAAGATTTAGGAAATAATCTCTTATTTTGGGAAACGAAGTAAAAGTATCTAGAGTTTCAAATGAACAAAGAAAAACCCTTCCCATGCGCTTGTACACAGTCTTTTAAACAAAGCAGAAGATGGCAAAAAGCCAAAAAATCTTGAATGAAAACAAAGGAAGGCTACAGCAACTTAACAAAACATTACTTTTTGATCCATCACTCATTGCTGTCAACACAAAACGGTTCGCAATTTCGCCCCCCATAATGGGCTTGGTCGGCTTCAAACTAGATTTACGAACAAATTATTAAGTGGACCGTCCACTGTTACGTACGACGTGCACGGAGAGGTTTTCAACGTTAGCTGCGCGGTTCATTTGTTTGCCAGGCACGCATTCGTGCGTAGCGTGGCCGAGGGTTGCAGTGGACGATCTCGTTTGCATTTTCATACAAAGCAACGCTACGTACACGTGTCAACTTAGCCGTAGGCTGCTGTGGAGAGGTGCCTTTACAGCCGCGAGCATCGATCACAAACCCTTAAAAATTTTACCACGGGAAATGAGGCAGCTTGTTACGTTGCTAATATTTCCTTTGTCCGGCAAATAGCGTCAGTTAAAGCAAGGTTTAAAGCGGTTGAATGCAATTTAGGACGGTAGGCCGCATTGTAATGGTTATTGTAGTTCTGCTTATGTGTTTTTGGATAGTTTAACGTTTGTTGGTTTTGGGTCTTTTGTTTAGTTTCCATTGTCTGTTCTGTTTCTATTTGGTTGACCTGGTTTTAAATATTTGTTATTTCTTTGTATGTTTACTGTTTATGAATTGGCAGGTTCAGGTTAAGACTGATGGATTATAAAGCTAAGATTATTAAAATCTAGGTACTGTATAGCTACACTACAAAAGTCTACACTTTAAAATCCAGCATTTTCTCTTAACAACATGTCCCGGAGTTAACGCACACTAACAAACACCCCAATTAAAATATAATGTTACAATCATAATAAATGCACTGAATCTTAAGGCCGCGCGCACTTTAGATGCGTTTTCTTACGAATTTCACTTGCACGTACACGTACGAACCCGCACGAACGATCCCGACCTTCAAAGTACAAAGGGAGCGCGCGGACTTGGTGCGACCTAGTCGTACGTATACGTAAGTACAGTTCCGACGTCCAAAAACAATCCGAACTTGTTAGGATTTGGTCTATTTGACGGAGAAAAACGTAGGTATCCGTGTACGCACTCAATTCGAACGTATACGCACGAGAGAAATTCGTACGAAAACGCATTCAAAGTGCGCGCGGTGATACTATTATACGGATTAAACATTTTTTATTTATTAAATTAGTGATTGTGATAGAAAATCGTGGTCCCATTACAAATCTATGCACGCACACAGTCGCACACGTATAAGCGTCTAGCGTAGTAGTACTTCGTCCATTTTAGTTTGTTTTGACTGTACAGCTGACTGTAATTTACGTAGTTTTAATTATTTTTCAAATAAAAAATTACCTGTATTAAAAATGACAGAAATCGATTCAGTAAACGATTCTGAGCAAACTACTTTCATAGTGTATTAATTCAGTTACACATTGTAGATACAATGCTCACGTTTCATTCTTTTCCTATTCTGTAAGGCCCGTGTTGCTTAGCGTCGACATGAAACGCAGAGACTTGACACAAACCTGAGCGATAAGCCTCTCGCTAAAAGAGGTTAGACGTGACCCTAGAATAATGTCATTAAAGCTCTAGTGGTGGGGGGCTTTTACAAAAGCAAGTGGATATAAAAATTCACTTTACAAAACGGGAAACTGTGCAAAGGAATGCTTGCAAAAATATAATATAACATTTTGCAACATTTTTAGCGATGTAAATAAATGCTAGCGTGCTTAATCGGGGCTTTAGTGAACAAACGTGTTGGAAAACCTAAAACACTGCAAGTGCGATTGTGAATTATTTGTATAATAACAGTATTTGTTCCTCCATGAACTATAATTTTTCTGAGACAAGGCAATAAAGGTTAAAGCACTGGACAAGTCGATCAAGGCGTCTTTAACACGCTTTTACACCTTTGTCGCTTAACACATATTATTATTATACACTTCTATCTCCAAACGAACAATTACGTCAGTGTGACCTCGTGTCAACCCTTACAAGTGACGTGTCACCTAAAATGTGCTGAAAAATATTTGGATTTGGGTCCAAGCGTCATCAAACCTTTGCTGTATAGGTCTCGGTAGCAAATAGGGCCACCACATTCGTTTCGCTGGATGCCTCAGTAGGTTTCTGAATAATTATATCAGACGATGTAGCAGCATCTTCCTGTGAAATAATATCAAACTGTGATTGAAAACCGGCTTTTGGTGATATGGAGCTACATTCGGAGGTGACGTCGAACAGACGTTTTGAAAATGAATGAATAGACGTGAACCGGTGCAAGTGTCGACGTCGTGAGTAGCGTGCTTAGCAGAAATACTTGTGAACTCAACGCGACTTTGTAACACACTAGTAAGCGTGCTACTGCTTACTTGGTGGTCGCAACCGGCACATCGGCATTGGCAGTGGGGGCATGCCCGCGATTTAGCGCGGGCAGGGCTCCGCTAGCTACCATGGTTTTGGTCGTCTGGCGCGGCATGCAGCAATGCAAATTGACAGCCGCAGTCGCGGGCGCTCCGCCGCGGGTATTGGAAGCAACGGTCCAGGAGACAGCATACGTCCTGCGCACGACACGATTTAAGCAACACGCACATATAGCAACTATACTGCCCGCTACTTACGTCATAACAAATAGGGACGTCATACATTTAGTAGTGGGATGGAATATTTGATATGAGTTATGTAAGTGTCAGAATACATGGTGGTTAACACAAGCAGACATATTATCACCAAAATATGACAATTATTATGGTTAAAATGTATTCTTGCACTTTCATAGCACTTTCTAAGTAATTCTAAGCCTCATAGAACAATACAATAGCAATCTACGATGTACTATTTGTTTAGTAACTGTTCTGTTATGTAGGCATCTGTTTTCACAGTATTGTTCAGTAAGTAATGCATTGAGTTATAGTACCTATATTGGTTGGTTTCTCGCAGTAGATCAGATTAATTTTACTGAAATAACATCACTAACTAAATATTAGGATATAATGGCACATCTAATGTATTATTCATACGTCAAAACATATCAATTGTATTAACCGCGTCACATATATTTTACGCTCAGTATAAATATTCATTATTCCAACGTTATTAATAATGAAAAACTGAAATTGGATTCATACGCTGGTTTTCATCTGCACCTATTGTTTGTCAAAATATAAATGATATTAACGAACGTTGCTTTGACAGCTGATATATTAAACTGTTTTTGCATTAAAAATTTATGAAATTATTAGTTGGTAGATATTTCATCAATTTAGGAAAAAGAAACAAAAATGATTTGAAGGTATAAATAAAAACTCACGGGAAAATAAATTGGAGAAAGTCAATTTTATTTTTTATAAAATTTAATATGTAGGTAGTCGGAAATCACGTAATTTTTGCAACCCTAGCTGTTGGTCTAACGTGACGACTGACATTTTATTCGTATGAGCGTGAAGGTACGTGACACGTCTAATCCGTTCATAATCCTACATACAAAGCCTTAGTTCTGGGCAAAAAAAAAAGCAATTTCTTAGTCAAACAACTTAATTTACATTTGTGTTCTATTTAATTTTATGAAAAACAAAACAACAAAAAAAAACTGATAGAAAAAAGTTTTTTTAAAAATAGGTATTAGGTATATCAATAGCGTCTTTGTATTTTGGGTCTCAAATAAGACATGGATGTGTTTCAGCTAAGTTTTTCATTTGGTAGAGGAATCTAGCGGGTGGTCCCATATGAATTTGAATTTCATTTGCTTTGGTAGTTAGCTTCAATAATACGTACCTATTTAATTCACTTTATGTTTGTGATCTTATACAACACAAATATTTATATAAAACACACAGAAGAACTATTACAACAGAAACAGTGACATGCACTGTTGTTTACATAGCGAGTAGTAGTAAGTATACGAATTTGTGTGTGAAAAAAAAAGTGAAAAATAAATAACTTTCTTACAAAAAAAAAACAACCTTTTTCTCGTTTTTTTTAACAACGTAACGAAATTAAATCACTAATAGGCTAAGTTGAGTCAATAGTCATTTTTATGACTATGACTTGAAGCTTGTAGATAGAATCAATACAATTTTTTATCAATTTCTACGAAAATTACTGATCAATCAACGGAGTTTATTACATTGCTGCGAAAAAGAAACTTGGACACTTTATTCTTCAGTAATAAAGTTCGCAATAAATCGAATAATATCAGCACAGCACAACTTCAAGATCATTCTGACTCGACTAGTATCTTCCACCAGACTGAACATATCGTTCAAACGATGTAGATAGATAGCACATCTCTGCTCACATATCAGCCGATCAAGATTTCATGTCTCTATAAAATTCAATTTATTGTATTTGAAATTCCTATCGAAGTGAAGCTTGCTTATCGTTTTGCAAACGACAGATTTACTTACAGTAGATTTCGTTTCTAATAAATTGTGTTTTTTGCAACTACATACCTAATTATTTATCAAGGAGAGAAATATTGCAACGTAGCAATATAATATTTTCAAATTCAAAAATCTTAACTTGTATTCCAATTATCCTGCGAATCAGCACTTTTTGAAAGTCAAGTATTTCAAAACCACTGTCCAAAATGGAAGAACTGTTAGAACTGGAAAGAAGATATAGTTATACCTATACGAGGTCATATCAAATTAGCTAGCAAAACTCCGCAGACGTGATGTATATCGATATATCAACACGATTTTATCAGCTCACTCCAATTAACAAGACTTCCAACGGTCATTAACCAAAAAATATGTTTTTATTTTTATTTTGACAGATTTTGATTTCTATACCCATCCGTCTTCGGAGTTTAGCTAGCTAATTTGATTTGACCCTGTAGAATAATATTCAGTAGTTATGATCAAATAAACATCAAACACATAGTTACCAAACCTAACAACAGTATCAGTACCTATCCCTATTCCAACTTCTTGAGTACATTATCGTCGTATATGTATGTAAGTATGCCTTCAAATCGACCAAGTAAACTTCAAAGGGTAATACACTAAAATCCTATTGTATTCACCGTCTTTGTCGCATGTCTCCGTAATCTCAGAGATTTTCTTCAGAATTTCTATGAAGATCAGCCCGTCCTTGTGCGTGAAGGCTCTTTGAATTTGTTTCAGCTTATTGGATTAAAATTATACTGGAAAAAGATTTGGATAGTAGAACAAGAAAGAACATTGATTTTATGAAAATGGATTTTAGGTTTCCAAATAAAACTAGATTATTGCAATTTGTTTTCTCTATTTCTAATTCTGCTATTGACATGTGAAATAAGATATTTATATGAACTTAAGTTTAAAAAAAATATTACCTAGGTAGGTACTTGATGCACTAAGGTACCTACGTAAATTAACCTGAATCATTAAGTCATTGGCAGTAAATCTGATGAATATATTTTTAAGATATTTTACTTGTATTTATCAGTACCTACATATTAAGTACATTGAAACATAAATCCCTAGTATTTAGCATGATTAAACCGTTCCGAGTGAGATAGGTATGGCACAAATAGACAGAACTACATTTAATTTAATTTAAATTGAACTCACGTTTATTCTGATTTTAAAAGTTTAATATTTTATTACAGATAAATTAATATAAAGAAATGTAACTTAAAAAAATACAGAATATAAAACGGACTACTTTTGTTTCTTTGATACTTATTCGCACCAAATAGACATTCTACCGAAAGTGTTGCCTTTTTTTGAAGTCTTAGCTTGCACTAATACAAACATAGTTCAGCCGGTTATGTTATTTGATAGTCTTGCATATACGAGTCGAAATCGCGGGGTTCTATACCATCAAAACTATCATATTATTTTGCCTATCTTTATTATTTACCTACTTTATTAGAAGTCATGATATCAGGTATTCTGCGAAAATTTCAACTAGCTACATATAGGTAACTATACTACTGTAGCAGAAATATATATTCAGCCCCGTGACTGACATTCGGGCAGAGAGACAGACAGGTAGTAGATACTGTAGAGGCTTTACTCCAAATGGTTTTAGAATACAACCTCAGTGTGTTGAAGTTAGCACGTATACGATACAAACATTGAGTTTTATATATAGGAAGTTTAGACGGTCGGCCCCCGGCTTGTCAAGCGGTCGATTATAATATAAAAATGTATAAATGAATTCTTAAACATCATATACAGGATGGAAGGGTAAACACCGTTGTCACTCAAACTATGGGTAGTTGGCTTAAATATAAACATAAAAAACCGAGTAAAAAAAAATTACGTTATTTTCTTTAACAAATATTAAAAGGGTTATTGTCCGACACCGTCCGCAAATTCATGGATATGCGCCCGCCCGAGTGACGTAATCGATCGCCGCCCGTCCTACCTACCTACACAACACATGAATAAATACAATACAACCTTTTCCTGGCTTAAGACAGGCAAAAATACCTACCTTAGGAATTGCGTGACGATTCTAAATGTACATCTTAAAAAAAAAGTTGTGATTTTCCATTGAATTTATGATCTATAAACGAAACCAAACCACTGGCTTGAAGGATAACGGTATTTACCCTAACACCCTGTAGTTATCGGTTTCACAGCAAGAAGCCTTTTCTAATATAAAACCGATACTAATTGTAGGCTCTCGAAGAGTCTACAATATTTAGTAGGCAATCGGGTTCCATTGACAGCCTTTGGGTGTGGAAAAAAAGTAGAAATGCATTGTCATTATAGTTTGACACATCGTTTAGTGCCAGTTTAAAGGCTCATTCGCAAAATGTCGCTTTCGCAAAATGTCTACTGGTCGTAAAATGTCTCTTTCTCATAATGTCTCTTTCGCAAAATGTCGCTTTCGCAAAATGTCGCTTTCGCAAAATGTCGCTATAGAACATATAATTTTTTTTGTTAAAAAATAACATTTATTAAAGTAAAGTAGGTAGTGAGTTATACTCAAAATTATGATTGTCGTATCTGTATGTATTTTACTGTGTGTACATAAATAATAAAATAAAAGATAAACTATTAATCATAATAAATAATAAAATAAAAATATTTTGTATACAGACAATGAAGGTTAGTTTTAGTTATAGTGTTAGTTTAAAATGACTTCATTTTATTTGTACTTAAAGGAGATTTTTTTTGGGCCTCCTGTCTATTAGTAGTTTTAGGTATACTTTAAAAAAGTAACCAAATTATTATATGGTCAAAATGTAAATCCAAGATGACAGCTGCAAAAGTTTTCAATTTTTTTTTTGTCATCGGTGTCGTTTTACTAGTTTCCGTGGGTAGTAAAGCCGATAGTGACGTCAAAATGTAAATCCAAGATAGCGGCGGCGATTATTTTTTTGGCATGAGAATTTTGTTTTATGTTTAAAATCATACGTAAGAACTTCTTTCTTGATCTGCTGGGGTCGGACCGGTAGGTTGTATTCTGCTAATTTTAGAGCTAAGGACTATAAGATTACAGGGATTTTTTACAGGTCATAGAATAAGGCTAATGTAAAAAACACTAAATTTTTTGCGCTAATTACTTTTAAGTTTCGTACAGACAAGCGACGCAATAGTAACAAGGGATGCTTGCTTAGGGTTTGCGTTTCATCGTATGGGATGAATGCATTATGGCAAATATGAAAGCAGTGGAAGCTGTAAACAGAAACCTGCAGGACATCCGCAGGAACCAAGACATTATTGTTCTATCTGACGAGGTGAATGCTACGTTGAAAAGGTCAACTCTATGGTCGAGATGTACTGGTGAAGGAGGGTATGATGGAGGAGGTGGTGGTGAGGAACTCTATGGTGTTGACTGCGCTTGACCATCAACATGTGAGCTCTGCTCGGCGGGAATTCACTTGTTCAAAAATTCTCCGATGTGCTTCTAAAAGTTGGTGAAATCAGTCTTCCAGAGGAGACCGGCCAGGTAGCCCTACCAGACAGTCTTGGTAGAGTAGGTTCTACTTTAGAATATCTGATTCGTCTGGTGTACCCCCGACATCGAATTTTAACGCCGAAAATGATCAAGCTGCAGCGATCAACCACAGTATTCTCTCGCAAATTGAAGGGAGCTAAGTGATATACACCTCCATTAATACCGATGTGAAGTGTGTCGACCTCAGGACAAACTGCTTCTCACACGAGCAACTGTACAGGGAGGTTTTATAAAAATATGGCTGTTATTGTATTATATTGTGGTGTCTTACGACTTCCACGCGAACGAAGTCGCGGGCAGAAGCTAGTTACAATATATTTTTCAATAGTGAAGACTTTTTAGAGAAACATGAATGTAAATGAAAAAGTTTGTTTGCTGTCAAAGTAATTGTTTTTTTAAGGGCCATTTAGATGGAGAGAGTTTCTCGACTCTAAGATACGATTATCGAAAGAACATTAAAAAAGTCTCTTCGTGTAAACATTCACGATTGTCGCCCTGCCCCTTGGACGACAATTGCCTCGCAATAGAATTTATCTGTCTCCGTGTAAACAGAACTACAAAGCGAGAATTGTATTTCGAGTTTTTGTGCTCTTTTATGACAAGAATTAATAAAACGAAAACAGAAAAGATGTTGGGTTAAAAAATATGGATAGTGAGAAGAAACACTTTTGGAGCATCTAATACTTTGTGCTTAAAATAATACGTTATTATTACAATTATTATTTCTTATTACTTTGTGTCTTGAATTAGAATTGGAAGATGAAGAGACATTCAAAAATATGTTTTGAGTTACAAAAGCCCGATTTTCATATTTACTTTTAAAAAATTGGACCGTCATTAAACATTTTCAGCCCCAGTTCCAGTCCCCAAAGATGATTTTATTTTTTTTCGTTCTTGAAAATACTGACTTCTCATATTTTTTATTTTTGCTGTTATTTCCTTTGCGCCAAATTCCTCAACTCCCAATTCTCTTGCAAATGCATTAAGAGCTGCATTTCTTGCATCACGATTTTTTTAATTTCATTCTCCGTATTCCACAAAAACTCGTAATTTCAATGAACATAGCCAACTCCCAATTCTCTTGTAAATGCATTAAGAGCTGCATTTCTTGCATCACGATTTTTTAAATGTCATTCTCCGTATTCCACAAAAACTCGTAATTTCAATGAACATTGTAACGTAAAATAAAAATAAAAAACGTCTGTCCGTCAGGCTACCTGCACCTCAGCTCGGTCCTGGTCCCGCCTATCCTGTGCATCCCACGTCGTGTGAAGCCGGCCTCTTAACCTTTTTACCTTTTACCTCTTATAACCTAACTATACTCTAGACTCTAACTCTTAACCTTTAACCTCTCTTTATTCTAATTGTATCAACGCTTAGCTCCGAGGAGCTGAGCGTTACATTACAACATAGCCAACTCCCAATTCTCTTGTAAATGCATTAAGAGCTACATTTCTTGCATCACGATTTTTTAAATTTCATTCTCCATAATCCACAAAAACTCGTAATTTCTATAAACAATGAACATAACATTATCGATGATTTTTGTGTCATTTTGAGAACAATACCGTAGTAATCACTGAACTCGCATGGCAGATCTCGCACTCAAAAACGGTTCAAACCGATTTATACGATACTCGTATGAACTTGATAAAATGTCATACGAGATCGTGTATAGACAAGTCGAGAACTCGTAAGCAAAAATCTTCTTACTATATATTTCGCTGTGTAAACAGTCGCAGTAGATTATCGCTAGGCGAAAATTACTTGCGAATCTCGTACGATATAATCGTAGGCGAGAATTTAGTTCTTGCCTGTATGTAAACATTATGATACGATAGTCTTATGGCGATTATTGCTTGCGATAGTAGCGTACGATTTCTCGCCAAGAAACGTTCGAGAAACGGAGAAACGGGACGGAAACGGGAGAGTTTCTCGAACGTTTTTTGTCGCTAGGCGATTAATTACTACGACTGTTTACACAGCAAAATATATAGTAAGAAGATTTTTGCTTACGAGTTCTCGACTTGTCTATACACAATCTCGTATGACATTTTATCAAGTTCATACGAGTATCGTACAAACCGGTTTGAACCGTTTTTGAGTGCGAGATTTGCCATTCGAGTTCAGTGATTACTACGGAATTGTTCCCAAAATGACACAAAAATCATTTAAATTTGGTACTGCCGATAATGTTAAGTTCATTGAAAATAGAAATGATGAGTTTTTGTGGAATACAGAGAATGTGCATTATAAAAATCGTGATGAAATGCAGCTCTTAATGCATTTGCAAGAGAATTGGGAGTTGAGGAATTTGGCCCAAAGGAAATAACAGCAAAAATTAAAAATATGAGAAGTCAGTATTTGCAACAAAAAAAATAAAATCATTTTTGGGGACTGGAGCTGGGGCTGCAAATGTTTAATGACGGTCCAATTTTTAAAAAGTAAATATGAAAATTGGGCTTTTGTTACTCGAAACATATTTTTTAATGTTTGTTCATCTTCCAATTGTAATTCAAGACACAAAGTAATAAGAAATAATATAATAATAACATATTATTCTAAGCACAAAGTAATATATGCTGCAAAAGTGTTTCTTCTCGCTATCCATTTTTTAACCCAACATCTTCTTTTCCGTTTTCGTATTATTAATTCTTGTCTTAAAAGAGCAGATATAATTAAAGCACCCTCGCGCACTGCACTCATAGTAGCAACTGGCAGAAAAACTCAAATACAATTCTCGCTTTGTAGTTCTGTTTACACGGAGACAGTTAAATTCTATTGCGAGGCAATTGTCGCCCAAGGGGCAGGGCGACAATCATGAATGTTTACACGAAGATACTTTTTTAATGTTCCTTCGATAATCGTATCTTCGAGTCGAAAAACTCTCTCCATCTAAATGGGCCTTTATTCTGTCAAATATGATAGGAAAGAAAATTGCAAAAAGATGTTAAAGTTGTTACAAGAATGTGTGTTATTATTACGAGTTAAAAAGAAGACTAAATCATGGATCAAGAAGAAGATCCAGAAATTGAATATATTACTAATCAAAAAGGACATAGAACACTTATACTCTGTGAGTACAGATATACTAAGAGCAAAACAAATAAAAGTGGAAGCACTTTATGGCGGTGCGTAAATAGATTAGACTGTAATGCTTCATTGTCATTAGACAGAACAGGAAAAATAATTAAGCAGAAACTACTGCATACATGTGACACAATGGAATTTACAAATTTAATTACAAAACATATAACATTTTTAAAAAAGATTGTTTGTGAAGATTTTCGGCCAATTCAACAAATATACGATAAAAATTTAGAAAAATTACTAAAAAAGATACCAACATCTGAACGCCAGCAAATTCCGACCTTTAAATCGATTAAAGACACATTATATAGGTCACGGAAGTCATTTTTGAATGTAGACCGGCTACAACATACTAGTACTGAAACTACAACCGTACCAGAAGTCCTAGGTAAAAATTTTATTATATGTTAAGATGGTCAAAGTGAAAAAATTTTGGTATTTGCCACACAATTAGTAAAGAAGATTTTGAAGAAGCCCGGATCTTATTACGCAGATGGTACGTTTATGTCAGCTCCGCCACCTTATTATCAGTTCTATGTCTTGCATTTGGATATGAATTCTAGTAAAAATTGTACAAATATAATTCCAGTAATTTATACTTTACTACCCAATAAGTCCCAAGAGACGTATACACGTCTTTTTACCATATTAAAACAAAAATTGGGGTTAATAATTAATACATTTAAAAGTGATTACGAAATGGCGCAAATTAATGCTGTAAAATCAGTTTTTCCCCAAGCAGAAATAACAGGATGCTATAGACATTATAACGCAGCAATATGGAAAAATGCAGAGAAAAAAGGCTTACTTCGCACAAGAGTAGGGCGAAACATTGCAAGGATTGCTGCAATAATAGCGTTAGTACCGGCCAACGAAATCCCTGCTGCATGGGGATATGTTTTAAGTATAGGTTCGGACAGTCAAGAAATGAAAAAATTTCGACAGTACTACGAAAACCAGTGGTACCCAAAAATGGCACCATCTTTGCTAAGTTGCGCTTACCAACGTCATCGCACGACTAACGCAGTGGAGGGGTGGCACCGGCGTATAAATGCAGGCCGAATTCCAAAAAAGCCAATACATGTTCGTTTATAAATTGCGAAAAGAAAGTGAATATTGGGACAGAAGAATAACACACAATTTATTGAATAAAAGAAAAACACAAAACAGACAAAAGAAAGATATATACTTTGACAGTAAATACATGAAACTACTGAGACGATTTGAGCGTAAGGAGTTGACCCTGCCGCAATTTTTAAAGAAAATTTTACTTTTACAAATGTTTAAATAGATGTTAGGTGAAATTTGAGAACATCGATAAATACATCGGCTTTGTGGCTGCCGTTCTAATGTACTAAAAAGTATTTATCTTATTTGTTAATTGATTGGTTTGGTAATCACATTTTTTATTTAATATTTTGTGTTTATTTATATGTAATACTAAAGTAAAGGAGAAGAAATACTCATCAAGTATGAAAAAAAAACACAGCGAACAGACCAGATACAGAATCTAGCTCAGAATTTTAGTGATATTTTGTGAAATCATTCTGTAAATATTTCACTGTAAGATGGTTGTGATATTATTATTTGTTTTGTCATCGGGGTATTTATTATTCTTTAAGATAACTTCGATTTGGGTATACCCGACGACATACATACATACATATACTCACCCAAATAATTCCATAGGAGTGTCGAGTGGGCAGAGACTGCTGATTGTCAAAATCAATTATCCACAGCCCCTTTTTGTGTTTTTGTCGAATTATTTAGAACAAAAATGTAAAATAATTAATAGATACCTATGCCAATTGATACACTAGAGTGTGACTAGAGTTATGGGATATCAAAAGGAACATATTGAATATATTTATTAAAGCCATAATGGTGTCGGTTACGAATGGCACCAACGCCTTCTTCTCGGGGTATTGTAAAACTCGACTAAGTAACTTAGATGAGACATAACATTCAAAATGCGGCGATAGAGTTGGACACTCATTTCGCTAAGTCTCGCAGACAAGACGTGGCGTAAGTGGGCAATGGATAGTTGATTTTGACAATCTGCAGTGTCTGCCTATTCCTATGGGATTACTGGGGTGAATATATGTATGTATAATATGAGTATTTATATCGTCAGGTATACCCAAATTGAGGATATCTGAAAGAAAAAAATATATCACCCCTGATGAAAAACAAACAGCAATAATATCACACATTTAGCCATTGAATCTTATAATGAAATATTAAAATAATGATATCACTAAATATCAGCAAAATTCGGCTTGTTGGTGACTCGCCCGAATTAACTCATCAATTTTTTTTTTTATTTATTTACTTATTCCAATCTTTTTTCTGAGCATTCGCTCAGAAAACCCAAAGCGAACAGATACAGGATGTAACTCAGAATTTACGAGAATTCTTTTAAGTACCAAAATGAGGACATTTATGATTTGTTTACTTTATAACTTTAATGAATGTTTTTTTTTAACTACACACATCAAAAGTGTCTAGGGATCAAGCATTTTTATGCGGATTTCTTGAGATTGAGATGTGGCTTTGTAATAAATTTATGATTTTATAAATTTATATGGATCCTTTTTGGTGCATTTCATAATTTGAATCAGGAACTGTGAATCAAATTCGAGTAAAAGATGAAAATCAGCTGTCAATATTTTCCCTATAAAAACATACAACGCATTGAAGACATTATTAGTGCTACTGTTTCCCTACTACTGATTAAAACCAACGTTATTATGGAGCAGCGACGTCATTTAAGCAGGGAAGAAATGCTCAGAGCCGTGGGAATGATAGAAGCTGGTTCCCGGCAACGTACTGTGGCTTTAGCTCTGAATACAAGTCAGAGTGTTATCAGTCGACTTTGGACACGTTACCGAAGCACTGGTACCGTGGCTGAGCGCCATGGAGGACGGTATCGCTGCACCACACGGAGACAAGACCGATACATTCAAATCTTAGCTCGAAGAGCTCCAACAATAACCGCCATGATGTTAGCCGTGAGGCTTCATCACTCTTCAGGGAACTTAATTAGCGACCAAACAGTCAGAAACCGCTTGCATGAAGTGAACCTTCATTCCCGAAGACCGCTACGGGTACCACCTATAGCAATGCACAATCGTAGGATTCGATATCAATGGGCTCTTGAACACAGAAATTGGGCAGAAGAACAATGGCGTTTCGTGTGCTTTTCTGATGAGTCTCGTTTTGGTATGAGACCGGATACAAGACGTATACGACACTGGAGAACCCCTGGACGCCAACAGCGATTAAAATCCTGCCAG
This sequence comes from Conistra vaccinii, assembly GCA_948150665.1. Taxonomy (NCBI): domain Eukaryota; kingdom Metazoa; phylum Arthropoda; class Insecta; order Lepidoptera; family Noctuidae; genus Conistra; species Conistra vaccinii. Next base: position 8,410,547 of record OX411330.1, read on the forward strand.
GAAGTCCATCCTTATAGTGGTGGAACCATCATGGTATGGGCGGGTATTTGGATCGGCGGAAGAACTGAGTTGATTTGGATCAGAGGCAACCTCAACGCTCAAATTTATGCTGAGACGATTGTATCAGACGTCATCGTTCCTCTACAAGTGCAAATCGGTCCCTTATTTCAGTTAATGCATGATAATGCACGACCGCACACCGCAAGAGTTGTAAGACAGACTCTCGCCGCAGCTAACATCAATGTCCTGCCCTGGCCTGCTCAGTCGCCAGACTTGAACCCGATTGAGCATGCATGGGATATGCTACAGAGAAGAGCTCTGCCGAATATGGAGGGTATCCAGTCGCAAGAAGACCTTTTTTTGTTGTTGCAACGAACATGGGCGGCCATTCCACAGCGTGATTTGGATGAACTCATTTTGAGTATGCCAAACCGATGTTCTTGTGTTGTTAGTGTTCGCGGTAGAAACACGGATTATTAATTGTTTAAGTTACCCAATAAAATTTTAAAGAAAACTGTTATTTCAGTCTTTTTTTCGAACTTTAATGTTAGTGGTTCAAATGTCAAAAATCCCTTTATTAGGAAAATGGCAAATTTCTTTATTAATGCAAAGGTGACTTGGTTTATCGTTACTGTGACAAACGAAAACACTTTATTTGATGAATCCTTAAAGAAAATTTTAATTAATATCAATCAGGAGAAAAGTTATTGCAAAAATATATGTTGATCCCTAGACACTTTTGATGTGTGTATAATGCACTTAAGTAAATTTAAGTACCAAAATGAGGACATTTATGATTTGTTTCTTTTATAACTATAATAAATGTTTTTTTTAACTATAATACATTTAAGTAACACTTAAGTAAATTTAAGTACCAAAATGAGGACATTTATGATTTGTTTCCTTTATAACTATAATAAACTTTTTTTTTTTAACTATTATACATTTAAGTAACTCGAAAGTAAATTTAATCAACAAAATGAAGTCATTGTGATTAGTTTACTTTAATATTTTTTTTTTTTTAACTGTAATGCACTTAAGTAAATTTAAGTACCAACATGAGGACATTTATGATTGGTTTCCTTTATAACTAATAAATGTATGTTTTTAAACTATAATGCACTTAAGTAAATTTAAGTACCAAATGAACTACATTTATGATTTGTTTCCTTTATAACTATAATAAATGTTTTTTTAAACTATAATACATTTAAGTGACACTTTAGTAAATTTAAGTACCAAAATGAGGACATTTATGATTTGTTTCCTTTACTATAATAAACTTTTTTTTAAACTATAGTACATTTAAGTATCTCTAAGGTAAATTTAATCAACAACATTAAGTCATTGTTATTAGTTTACTTTACTTTAATAAATGTTATTTTTTAACAAAAAAATTTCTATGTTCTATAGCGACATTTTGCGAAAGCGACATTTTGCGAAAGCGACATTTTGCGAAAGAGACATTATGAGAAAGAGACATTTTACGACCAGTAGACATTTTGCGAAAGCGACATTTTGCGAATGAGCCGTTTGAAATAGTCTCTCACAAAGATAATAGATCTCTGTCTGAATAACGAAATATAATCATAGATGTAAAAATTGATAAGGTCTGATAATGAGCGGTTGGCGTGTGTTGAATGCACATTTTCTAATTATTTATTCAAATTTAACTTATGTGCTTTGCAGTGTTAATTGTTTTTTAAACCAAAATGTAAAATTAACTTGAAACATGAAACATTTAAATAAGTTTTTTGGATGTGTATAACTTAGAACATAATATAACGTTCAGAAATAATTGTAAAAAAAAATGTACTCATTATTGTATAATTAAACTAGCTGCGCCCCGCACTTTTACCTGCGTAAGTCGCAATTCCGTAGGAATATCGGGATAAAAAGTATCCTATGTCCTAATCCAAGTCATGGTCTACCCATGTGCCAAATATTATCCAAATCTGTTCAGCAGTTTTAACGTGAAACCGTTACAAACAAACAAACTCACTTTCGCATTTTCATTATTTTAGGATTACTTTAAATCAACAACAATCAACAGTATATTATTTCTACCAATTATTACTTAATTTACTTACAGAATACAAAATTAACAATAATGCTGATGGATGGAGAGGGAAAGAAAAACCAAAGAAAAGATGGATGAATTGTGGGAGGAATAAATATGAAAGAAAAGGGACTGAATAATAAGAGTGACTGCTGGCACGGCTCGAATGAAAGAAAAACACGTGTTGCGCCGATCCCAAGTAACAGGACAAGGGTATGAAGATTATGAAAGATGCAAAAATAACAAGTAAAATAAAAATAAAACGAAATAAAATCACAATTCAATTACGTTTTGAATCGAAGACTTCGACAATTGTTTCTTTAATTCCACAAACTCATTTTGTTAATATTCATTATTTTTCTCCATCGTCCATGAGTCTTTGAACAAAATTACCGAATCAAATGAATCTTCCAATTCTTCGATTTTCAGCTTCAATTTAGATTCCAAAGTCTTTGGTGAAAAATTGATTCATGAAAGGTGAAAGGGCGCCGCCCTTACTTAGTTATAATGAAAAATTGCCCGTTTCATACTAATGCGTCACCGTAATAAAAAGGCTTTAAGCGCTAGACAAATTAAGTTAATTAATGTACTTAAAAATGATTGGCGTAATTGGTGTAAGTGGAATTTATGCCGTGAAAGTATTAACTTGGCAGTGCTGTTAAGTTTTATAATATTTACAGACAAGTACCTACCTACACAGATTTTGGCTTCTATGATATTACTGGTTCATGCACGTGCTTTTTATATGACGTAATAATTATATCATATTCAATTCCAACCCCTTGGTAAAGCGAGACTATGATTATGGAAGGGTTCGAGTAATCCTTAGTTTTATTGGCACCTTATTATCTGATTTTAAACTATTTGTGAAGCTTTAACGTTTGTCTCCTCTGCCTGGTTGGTCTAGTGGTCGGAACTTCGCAACCGCAACTACTGAGTATGCGATCCTGGGTTCGGTTGCCGGATCGGGCAAAGTTTTATAGAGTTTTTCCATCTAGAATTTGTTAGTAGCAGCCCGGAGTCTAGATTTGTGCACGATTGATGGCAATAGGCTCGCTCGATCACATAACAGCACGTCTTGTTTCAAATTTAACCAATTTTCAAATAATTCCTTGGTAAAATTATTTACTATATTCTTACCACTGCGCAAAAACGTCGTGATTTCTATCAAAGACTGACGACAAATTCGTTTGGAGGCCTATTCCCAAATGTTTTTGAATCTGCTTTTCCTCTTTGGACTTACAAGTCCCATTTCCCTAATAGATCGCGACAATACCTTCCTTTTAAAAATATATATAATATCTGTTCACGAACGATTTACCAAAGAAAAATTATTTTTGAGTTCGACACTGAAAATGATCATTGTAACTATTCCTCTTTTCACACTTATGGTTTGTATTTTATAAAATACAATGCACCCTTTATAACTCACGAAAAATACACAAAAAGGAAATGGAAAATATTTATTGACGTTCTTTTACAGAACGTAAGTCAATACTACCAAAGCCAAAGAAAATATGCCATGTTCGATTGAACAAGATAATATTTTCTGTTGTGTTTTGTTTAAGAATATAAACACAGATCATTTATATTCGCGAACGGTAATAAAACAAGCCATTTCCTGAAAAACATGAACGATATACTAACTAGAACAACGGCGTCTATCTCATACATTTGAAAAGCTATAACTCTTCCCCAATAATGCATTCATAGTTCTATTTGTGTCCGCCCATAATCGTAATGTTTAACTGTTTGAAATAAAAGGAGACACTTACGATTAAATGGGACATTACAGTTAAATCTGGTTTGGTTTGGATTTATTCCAACATTTGTTTGGATAACAGAGTCAGTGTTGTGTTTTGTGGAAAGCAAATGCTAAACATGGTATATTAACAATATTCCCCCCCCAATATTTCCCTCTGTCCTATCGCAGGTATGCTGGAAGAGATTTCTTTAGAAATAAGCATCACCTTTGTACGTATTTTTCTGTTCTTTTCTTCTTGTCTGTTGTTAAATGTATGTACATAAATGGTTAAATAAATAAATAAATGAATAAATATTTTATTTTTATTTTTTACGGCAAAGCAAAAAGGATGTTTATGATTTTGACTGGTATTGTTCATCTGTTCCCTCACAACTTCTAAACTACTCATCATAAATTGGCAAATGAGGTATCGCCCTGACACGTGTGACTCCGAATTTTTTATTTTCTGTCTGTGATGTCATATTTAAACCTTTTTCGCTTGTTATGTCCTGATAGTTGTAGGTGGTTAGACAGTGAAACTACTCAATGCTTTTAACATTGGTTTATTAAAATGGCTTTAAGAATTGTGCCAGCCTATGAGGTAGTAATAATGGCACCAAAACATAACTAATTAAAACTTACTTAACACTTAATAAGAAAGGCGCCAGGAGGGTTTTGGGCAGGTGGCTGTTGGAGCATGGGACCCTTCCAGTCCTCAGTACTGCTGGCTGGCGTGAGTCAAACAAAGCTTGTGTTCTATCCATACAATTAACATTTTAATAACAGATCATCTCTCGTTGAATGACGTCATTACAAGATGACTTTTTGTCGTAGATGGGTTTTAGTTTTATGTATTTTATTGTACGTCTCTGAGTCTAAGTTTTAGTTAGTGAATAAGTAAACAGCATAGTTCACAACCACTCGACTCGCTTTCGTGCTGAATTGAACATTGATCAATGTTATCGAAGGAGTCCTCTAAACGCTGTTCACAAATCCAAAACCTGATAGTTTTTCAGTTAAACCAAATAGACGACCGCTATCCTTCCAACGGCTATTTTCTGTAGACTAGTAACCGAAAATGTGTGATTTTCAATTCGAAAGTCTGTCGAATGGTTGTGAATAGCTATAGTGACCTAGAAAAGTGACTATTCAAAGAATTAGAACAAAAAGTTTTAATAAACTTCTTCAACAGTTTCTCCTTCTTCTTCATTGTAATTTTGAAACTGTTCTATACATAGTTTCATTTGATATCTCTATAAATAAATGTTTTTGTAACACGGCAACAAAAATTGGAACATAATTCAACACAAAATGAAGGTAACAAAAAATTGTTTACGGACGATTTGAAAACTCGATTACAGAGTTCAGCCTTCTAGAATACCGACCTGCTAATAACCTACCATTAGGTTAGGTTAACTGTGCGAGTGAATCGTACATGCATGCATGCATGTTGGAAAAATTGTGTCACATTTCAATTTTGGTTAAAATTGATTTATGGAATGTTGCTTGAATTAGAACAATTACTGTAATATACGTACTGTCATTTGATATTTTATTGGTAAAAGGCTGATGATGCAAAAAGCGCTCCATGATGAATTGATGCCTAATGCTAATCACAAGTATTCTCAAAATACTTAAAATAATTATTTGTTTTTGGTTAATGAACCGGATCAAATAGATAGACGATATGAATTGATAAACAAACAACCACTGAAAAAGACAGAACTATACCAAAACAAAGGTGATGAAAACTTAATTAATACGAATGAAAACGAAGAAAAACTAACATTTTCAATCAACATCAAACCAGTTATCAAAGAACTGAATCATACTAAAGCAACACAAGTAAATTGCATTCAAGTTGAAAGACCGCAAATAAAGGATGACGGCTCAATCTCATTAAGTTGTCAGATCATAAATTTAAAAATTGTACATAATTCAACGGTAATGCTGAGTATAAAGTGACGTTGCTGTTAAGTAGAAAATTACTTATCTCAGCTGCGAGGGACGAAAAAGGGATGATAAAGGAAAACTTGTAGTAAAGGGAAACCACAACAGCGGTATACTGGTTAAGCAGAAGGTTTATTGTACCCAGTGTAAAGTTTGGTGCTGGTTTTAGATAGAGGTTTTTATTTTACTGATGTTAAAATGGCTATGAGGAGTGCTGGTTTTATTTTAAATACAGCTTTCATTTTGATGATGGTAAAACCTGACGTTGATGAGTTAATAATCGCAACGATGGACCAGTAAAGAACGAGGAGAGCATGAATAAAGGAATTTAGAAAAAGAAAATTCCGAATAACTGCCCGATTTTCTATTGTTTTTTAACTGCCAGATCGAAAGAACATAACGGTCACTTCTATTGTTTCCAAAAAGGCTTTGACAAAATGCATTGAAACAAAAAATTCCTCAAAGCTAGGGAGCAACAAATCGAATAAAATCACAGCCATCTGTTCCATATTCTGCAACTCGAATCTCAAAGAATTTATTGACATAAATATAAAACTCCGTTCTCCAAAGCCAGGATTCTCAATACTAAACAATGACGTCACAGCAGTGTATCGTTAGTATGGAGCTCTATGTAACTCGAGCTATATTCAGCTTCAAAGACAAATGTGATCAAACCGTCAAAGGGTTTAGCGTGTCTGTTATGCCTGTATGTTCTTTTGTGTGACATTCTATCTGACCGGATTTGAATTCAGAATCCTGGTTTACAGATCAAGATCGAAGTAATATTATCATGACTACAGTAAAATCGTTTAGTATAAATTGTTTAGTAGTTTTGGTAGAGAGATAATACAAATGATTGTACATCGCAGTGAACTAGAATGCGAACGTCCTAAAAAAAAATCTGATTTCATTTTCATAAATGTGACGATACGTATAAATGTCAGATTAAAGAACAGTGAAAAATCATCTGACAGCTAGATCAACCTGCCACTACACAGACAAAAAGACGAAAAGGAATTGGTAAAAAGTCGCAAATAAAATCTACAAACCATAACAAATCGCACCCAAATGAGTTCCACCGTAAACATGTCAGCATATTTATCAAAAGTCTTTAAGTAAATACCTTGTGTGTTGCCGCCCACAGTTCTGACGTCATCTTTTATTTTTTATGTTTTATACTGCGCCCTGAGCCACTTTTTATTTTTAGGTCAATAATTGTTCTTTACGTGTGATTAGGTTTGAAAATAATAGGTCTAGAATTCAAGCTGAACCGTGTCGCGTTTAATTATTTAAACGTGTGGAAACTAATGCTGTGTGCAGACCTGAGTCTCACTATTACAAAAAATGTCTCGCTTACTCGAATCAAAACAATAATTTGATTATTAAGAATTGGCAGTTTTAAAAAAGAAATTATTGGCCTCGCATTGGAACACAACATCAGGGCTATACTTGATGTTAAGCGAAGATAAATTCTTATGGAATATTATCTGTTTTGATGCATGACAGAACTGTTTTGTCTACGATAGACACAATTGATTTTACTTAGAAAGCCAATTCTGATATTTAAATTTTAAATACATTCAAAATCTTATCGCAATCTCGTCTCAGCGAAAATCAATGTCGATGTCAAAAATGTAAATAAATTAGACGTATTTTTGACAGATTGAGGTTGAGTTTATATTGCAAAAGTGCTTAAAAATACGGTAATTTCTCCTCGGTGTATACATTGACTTAACTTCTGAAATTTCACGTTGATGAAAAAATGAGTGGTAGTAGTATCAAAAGAAGTTATAACAAAATAAGCCGACAGTGTTAAAGGTTCTCGCATTTTTATTGCGATTATTATAGCGATAAACCCCTAATCCTTAAATGGTTACGCGAAGGTTAGGCTTAGTTTACACGAATTTGGGATTTTGGGGAATATGAGATAAAAGAAAACTGTTTCTGGAAAACTACTTGATATTTTTGTAATAATAAAGTTACAGCACTATGTATAAAATTTTAGAGGTGATGAATATGTAGAGTGCTGAAAAACTTGTATTTCATGAATACCGATACAACAATAAAAAAAAACCCTAAAAAAGGAATAGTTAAGTAACTGATGGGTTGTTTAGTATATTATTATGGATTTTTGAGATGTGGCAGTAAGAAATGAATAAGGTTTTTTTTTTATTTTTTTGTCTTTTCTAGTTCTGTAATCTCAGTTGGTCCAGAAGCGACATTTAATCATTATACGAAATTGCGTCGATTGGCATCATAAAAATAAAACCGGAGAATTGACGATTTTCTAGCTAACAGTATCATTGTTCCAAAATAGTGATCACTCAAAAAAACTAAGAACAGTCTCCTATGAAGGTTTTCCTGTAGCTACAACGGTTAAGCCAACCGCCTATACTGCCCAGTCTCGCAAAATTCACCATGTATGGGTTTGTATCTCTTAGCCAATTCAAATTCAAATTCAAAATATTTTATTTCACATAAACCTACATGGGCACTTATGAAACGTCAGAAGCTACGCACGGTTCCAATTGGTCGTTTCCTATGGAGAAGAGCCGGCAAGAAACTCCACGGTTACTCTTTTAAAAATAATTGGGTTTTTTCAATTTTTACAACAAAAAAAATAAAAAAAATACAGTGTTATTAGGTATGCGAGGACAGTGTAGGTCTTTCAACAAGTACCAATTATGTACTTAACAAAATAGAAGATGGTCAACAAGACTACAGTCCACTAAGCCTACAGCGTTCTCACATTCACAAAATAGAAAAGAATCTATATAAAAGATGAATAAATTTATAAAAATAAAAACTATTTTAAACGAAATGACATGATTGCAATAGTCTCATCACAATGTCGTTTTTTTTGTATATTTATCATCTTGTAGTTTTTGTATATTCATGTATTTCGTTATTATTTAATCGTGTTTTTGTATGTTGTGCTATGTCTTTTGTGTGTACCAAATAAACGATATATACGGGGTGGCAGGGACATCGACGCGAAGCCGGTTACCATGGATTCAGTACATGATTCTGAAACCCCCAAATTTTTCGTCGGTTATTAAAAAAAAAATCAGCTGCTCCATACATTTTGACGCGTAGGTCTATGGTAGGTCACTTTTCTATGAAACAGCTGTTTTTTTTTTAATAACCGACGAAAAATTTCAACGCAGGGGGGTTCAGAATCATGTTCTGAATCCATGGTAACCGGCTTCGTGTCGATGTCCCTGCCACCCTGTATATACGAAATCGATATAAAATCTATCTGTTTATCTATCTTATAGCATGCAAATATTGCGGTCACTATATTATAGTGTGGTTAACCAACTAATCACTCAGCATTATTCCGACAAGCTCTGACATTTAGTGCGTAGTTAATGCAGTTATATGCCAAACACATTGGCAAAACAGCGTCATCATTTGGCACTTAAAACAACAAGTAGGTATCATGGGTTTGGGATAAGATGAGACATTGAAATAGATTACACATACATATTACATGAAGAGCAGTGGTGGCCCAGTGGTAACGGCCCCGACTTACGAGTTGTAGGTCGTGGGTTCGAACCCAAGCAGGTGCTTTACTTTGTGTAATTATTTACCACTGCTCTCAAAACGGTGAAGGAAAACATCGTGAGGAAACCGGCATGTCTTAGAACCAAAAAATTCGAAGACATGTGACATCTACCAACCCGCACTGGGCCCGCGTGGTAGATTACAGCCCACTCCCTCTCACAGAGAGGAGGCCTGTGTCCCAGCAGTGGGGGAACATTAATAGGCTGATGATGATGATGATGATTACATGAAGAGCTCGTGGCTAAGCAATAACAGCCGCACGGATCGATCGATTAGGTGAAGCTACGCTTGCTGGGGTTTGTCCGTGGATGGGTGATCATCTTTATACATCGAGATTCCTCCATGCTTCGGTAAGCACGTTAAGCAGAGGTGTACCTATAGGTAGGTAGAACACCCACTGTACGGATCCGTAGATTACTCTACCGACTTACATGCCTTGCATTCTGCACGCCCAGCAATTGTTCGTTTTGTGCTATTATTGCAAATAATATGTAAAATATGTTTCAACAAATCAGTGTTTATCGAACATTCAAAGCGGTCAGTTTTATTTCATCATCCCAATAGAATCGCCCCGTTATCATCTAAGTGTAGGGATCCCCCTACTCCCACATTTCACCAGTTATACCCATGTTATAGTGGGCGAGCCTATTGCCATCAACCGGGCACAAATCCAGCCTCCAAGCTACTACTGAGAAATCCTTGATGAAAAAACCCAATAACACTTTGCCTGACCTGGGAATCGTACCCAGGACTTCATACTGTAGGAGACACCCTGAGCGTCGGGAATCACGAGCCGAATTTCGGCCACCGTAGGCGCGGGCTTACGGACGGAGAGCAATGGGTAGCTCGCCATCCTATAAACCAGGCCCGCCCGGGTCGACGGCGGCGCGTTGTGTTCCACGTGCGCCTCAAAGAGATGTCAGCACAACTGACGGGGTCCGCTAGGGCCGATGTCTACCGAGGTTGCGGGAAAGTCCTAAAGGGTTACCGTGGCCCCTGGCAACGTACAGGCAACTGAAGGAACATGGGTAGGTAGGTAAGAGTCTGACACGCCCTCCCGCTCCGCCCAGAGCAGGAGAAGTTATTTAATGACTTCCCACACGAAAACAAAAATGCATGCTGTAGTCGCAAGCGCTATGCTGAGCACTAGACCAACAAGGCAGGGTGATTATTAATGACACAAAATAACCTGACAAATTGCAGTTATAAACATTATCGTCACAAACTATACGAGAATTGCTCTAAGTAAAAACATTAGTTAGCCAGAAGGTCGAAAATACCTATCTCAATAATTTATTATCAATTTAAAATGTGAAGATCCATTGTTAAACCGAGCTCCCTGCAAATGGCAGCTAATATCATAAAATCGTTTGAGAAAACCCAGTACCTTCGTAATAATATAGTCTTAGTAAAATGTAAATCTTAAACCAATCCCTTTCTTTGTGCACTATCGCTGGCTTGGAAGCAAGGTTCACTTGCAAGGTCGGGTATTACCTATCATGTACCTACGTTACGATGACAGGGCTTATTAGAAAATGTAGAATTTTATGTTCTTAGGTACAATAACTGAGAAAATTGTGGTGTGAGAAGATTCTTGTACAAGTAGGTAATTTGAAGTAGGTGATATATTGTGTGCTCTGGGATAATATCTATATGTCCGTAGGTATGTCCGTGAAATTACAGCGGGTCCTATCAAAATAACAGGGCATCGGTATTTTTATTTTAATAAGGCATCATTATGCAGAGATACTCTTAAATTAAATATTAGGAAAAGAAGATAAAGTGGTAACAAAATGAAAATACAATTACCAGAATATAATACATACCTACTTAATTAAATAATATAAGCGCTCTTGCTCCTCTCTCCTACTATGCTGTGCCTAGAATTGAGAATTGCGACAGAGATAGAAGCCTTTTTAGCCTCGCACAGGTCGTTATTATTTTTTGTTTTCGTTTATTTGAAAAATGTTAGTTTTAAATGCTACTTTTTATTTTTGATTACTGTTTGTATTTCCTGTGCATGTCCCAAATAAAATAGTTTTCTTTATTTCTAAATGTGAACAAATATCGCGTGAATGCATAACCTCCTCCTTATTTTTGAAGTCGGTTAAACATTTAGATTTCATCAAAGGTCAAGTGAGATTGATTATCTTTGCAGACGGATAAAAAGAAATATTTTAAAGAATGCCAGATAAAAAGACAAAAGAAACAATATTATAAACAAAGGAATGATCATGTCCTTGTCAAAGTAATAAAGATTGATTTTACTTTCGTCATGGGGTACCAATTCGAACAAATTATAATTAGTCTTGAAAAAAGATCATAGATGGCAGCATAGGTAACAATTATGAAATTAACAGTCACTAAAAAGCGATAAACGGAATATTTTGGCTGAAGTAAGATTAGTAAAAATCAAAACTTCCTTGTTTAATGCTGATTTAACTATTGTAACTCATAAATCTCATATTTTCAACAAAAAAAGATAAAACCATTTTGTTTAGGGCTTTTTGCAATAGATGGCGTTTTACTCAATTTGTCATAACTGTAGTACATTTAGCCAGTCAATAGCCCGACTAGGGAGGTCTCATTTCTTTGTATGGGATTGGGTATCTGTACGTAGTATTATATTATCTGTGCTTTCGTTAATTTTGATATAAATCCAGCTATTAATGTTTAAGAGGGTTTACATCGTACGGCTTTTCATACAATCTTTCAAGCCCTTATTTTTCAAAATGACTGAACCGATTTTAATGAAACTTCATACGCATATGCAGGATACAAAGGTCAAAAAACTTAAACATTTTCGAAAAATAGTGTTACAGGCATATTAGACAGATTTTTAATTTTCTATAGAAACAGAGATTTCCAGTTATCTGTTTTAAAATAAGAAGTTTTGAAAATGTTCTTTACTAAGTTTTTAGACCTTTATATCCTGCATATGCGTATGAAGTTTCATTAAAATCGGTTCAGTCATTTCGAAAAATTAGGGCTTGATAGTTTGTATGAATTGCCGTACGACCTAAACCCTCTTAAATCCTACAGCAAAACAAACAAAGACTAACATTAAAACACGGAACACTTCATGAAGACTAAGTACTGTGAAAAGTAGAATTCCTAGAAAATATATGCACCGTGCTTTTGTTACCGCGTCAAAGGACTTGCAATTTATGGAAACATATACACAAAGGGCTACAATCTCCTTGATCTAAATAGAAAGAAAACGCAGAATAAATTGACTTGAAGAGGTACAGCGAAAAAAAATATCGCCCAGTTTGATCCCCTTCACTCGGTTGGATTTGACAACACAGTACAGGTAAGTGTACTCCATCGGGAAAATCAAACAGATTGATCGATCGAATCCGTGCGAACGGATTTGAAACAGTATCTAAAATGATTGAGTGTTGCCAGGATAATGTTAATATTTTCTTTGTATTTCGAATATAAAAAATTATAAATAGTGAGAGTTTTTATTTGCATTATTGTTCCTAACTAAAACATTTTTGAAGTGAAAACTTCTTTAGGCGCGTTGAGCACTTTTTGGACGAACAAAAGTCATGGAACTCGCGTCATCGTCACCTAACGATATGTGTATTTCAATATATGTGTTTTATTTCGAAGCTAGGATTTATTTGACAGTTCCAAAATACTCTTATGCATTAGTAGTGCCAGTATTTAAATTTTTTGTGGTATGGTAGTCTCCACATTGTATAAAAATCAATTTATTGCGGTGCGTTAAGTGCCTGTTTCGAGATTTTGCGAGACTAAAATGCCTGCTTCACGGTTAGCAACCGCGTCCCCGACAGAGGTGACTAATATGTTTTCCTAATTTTTAATAAACCCAGTTGGTTCATATTTCATTTCAGTGTGACGCAACTTGTTGCCGTGATTAAAGTTCTACAAATGTTTTAATTTTGCAAGCTGCTTCAGCTTCCCAATTAAGATTTCCTTCGCTTCGGCTTATTAATTAAGAGAAACTTTTTGAAAAAAGTTGACTGAATTCTCAGTATCATTAACGCTGAATTATCATCACAAGAGATGTCATTGAAGTAATACAGTAATTTAAATAAGAGCTAACAAGGTTCGTCGTTGAAAAAGTCGTCTACGTCTACAAAATTATCATCCTTAGCAATTTAAACTCTATTTTTAATGGTAGGTAGGTACTTGGTTGGTTTCTTAATTATATTCAGCTGCATTTTAAACATAACGATTCATAATAATATTTTGTATTGATCTCAAACACACTGATCGTTCTAATTTTGAAGGGAATATTGTGCAGCATTTCCTTCAATCTCATACGGCACAATATATCTCGTGACGTCACTGATACGAGAAACGATGTCACTAAAGTAGTACCAACCTATGAACCGAGGTCAAAGGGTCAAGCGGGCACGTCCACGCCCAATTAATCGGGGCATGAATCACGTGATATAAGCAAATAAATGTTAAGCAAGTTAATAGCTGTCTTGAGAGGCATCTCTCGGACTACATCCGATGAACAGAATGAGGTCAATAAAAATGTAGCACGTTGTAGGGAGTCTTGAAAATGTGTGGATGAAGTTGTGAAAGGAAAAGGGGGTGATTCTGTGAGAGGGTTTGCTTGAAAATACGTGGTATCGTTCTAGATTATTTCAGTGCTAGGATGTTACCGCTCAGTGTGTTACGGTTTTAGTGCTTTGTACAAGAATGCAGTATTATGTTGGAAAACGAACATTTTTCTGAATAAATATTTTTGTTTGTATATTTGTAATATTTAAGAGCATAATTTACGATTGCGTTAAACATTAGTTTCGGGATAAATAAGGAACTACATCAGAAAATAATAATAATCTGAAACTAGTAAGGAAGACGTTATGTTCATTTAACGTTTTCTCGTCTTTTAAAGCATATTTATTATATATTATTTTTATTTATGCTACTTATATTAGATATTTTTTTATGGAAATCGGTTGTCATGGTATGGGCATGTTATGCGCAGGAATGAAGAAAATGTTGTGAGGAAAGTTTTGAGTATGATTTTCGATGGCTATAAGAGTAGGGGAAGACCAAAGAAACAAAAGATGGATGTGTGAAAGATGATATTTATGGCTAGAAAGGGGGTGACTACCGAGATGACGACTAATACATAAGAATGGAAGAAAGAGACATGTTGCGCCGGACACAAATAAATTGGGATAAAGGCAAGAGAATGATGATTAGATATTTTAATCATAAATTTATGATTAGATTTATGTTTATTTTTAAATCCTACCTTATGTTTGCCGATTCTCGATCTCTAACCAAGAACACGTCTACCCCAACGATCATCAATTCTTCGGCTAACTGGCCGGCCATCAGAAAAACGAGTATTTTTAACTGATTACCTATGTATTGGTAGGTAAGCTATTCTGCATATTTTTGAGGCGCCCTACTTAAGCTTTGTATTGGATTCGGGGTACAATTTCGATAAATTAGACTTAATTTTATTTGTCCCAGTCACGCGAACTTAACATAGACTATGCTGATTATGGACAGTTATAGCAATGGAAAGTTTTCGTTTGAAATAATAAATTACTATTAAATGTAGTTCCTTGTTTTGCGCTATTTTTATTAAATATAGAGATTGGTTATTAAATTAGTTACATATTATTCCGTTGATGTACGTACAATCGAAAAGAGAATAATCCCTATGCAAAACGCGTTTACATAATTTTATTCATAAACGAACCCATTGTGAATTTTAATTATTGTTTTGTGTTTTAATTCAGTTTGTGCCCGCTTCCATTGTATGCACCGAATTTCCAGTTTAATCTTTTCCATTTTACCCTTTGTTTCTTCGTTAGTTGTCGTAGGTACCTATGTAAGTGTATGAAACTATGCCGTATACTGTTTTATATATTTCCACATTTAAGCAGTGTATAAATATTCATAAAATTGTCAGAGCGACAAAAGTATTTAATATTATAAATTCAAGTTACATCGTTGTAAAAATGACTTTAAAATCAAGATCAAATAAAAAGACATTTATTCAAACTAGGCTGAGAATCAGCAACTTTTGAACGTCAAAATTATATAAGACAGTCCCCCAAAACTTCACCACTGCTTAGTGCTTTAGCTGGGAAGAAGAAGTGGCTCAACTAACAACAAATTGTGATGCCACCGTGAGAATACCCAAATAATCCAATGTTTCAATTCGCCACTTCAATTTTTATACGAACAATTTTGATCAATCTCAATTCACTGTCGTAAAATCCACGTTCATAAAGTCAAGTACCTACTCCAATGTATATTGCAAAGTATCGATAAATCAAAAGATATCGACATTCGATACTTTTATTCGGATAATATTCGTACACACTCTCAAAATGTGAGTGGTAATCGAATACTATCATTACGTCTTTTACTACGCTATTTGAATTCGGAATGAAATAGTTTTTTTTTTCGATGGAACGAAAAGCGTCGACCGTGAAGTATTACTTCATTTTTAAGGGTCACCAGTTTTATAGCTTCAAATATATCTCCATTTTTGAACTGGAATTCAGGTCCGTGAGAAAAATGTGGCTGGATTTTTTTCGTTGATTGGATTCTTTGATCTAAATTGCGTAGCCTGATGGACTTGCAGATTGATGGTTTGTCGATAAATGGATTTGGACAATCTCAATAAAATCGAATCAAAGATTTGACAAAATCATACCAATTTTCTCGCGGGAAAATCGACAACGGGTCATCTTACTTCGAGCACAGTACAATCTACTATTCCACAATACTGTCACAATCAATAACCTTATTTTCAATTTAAACATTATTTCGCAACACACATACAAATCGGCAAATAATCCACAAAATAAACAGAATGACCCAAAACAATTGCTCACTTGAGCAAATAGGGATGGACAGCGGATTGTTATACTTGACAGATACTGATACCGGCTCCGTTGACCGCTGATCTCGGGGGAAAACCTTTCTAGTATTTAATACTTAAGCTTATCGAACCGAGACGAAAGTGAGTGGGGTAAATATAATTAATTTAATAGTCTCTTAGGATGGTTGAATTATTTTGCGGGAAGTTTTTATTATTGTTTTGTGAAGAAGAAATAAATAAAGCTTTCAGTGTCTTTTAAAAATTGTACTCTTCTAAAACATGGAGTTTAAAATAATATTTATTTTTTTTCTTTTTGCTTTTTGTCTTTGATCGACACGACGGCAAACACGTTGATTGAAGTCTATTTTTAGTTTTCGAACCAGACCAGAAATGCGGTATCCTCTTGAGACTCAAAGACTGTAAGGGTCAAAGTGCAATAACCGGTAAAGCCTTTTACGTCCTTTCAGTTCCAAGACCAAATTAATCTCCAGTTATAAGCTCGTTAAAATAAATTATACCATTTCCAGAATGTTCCACAGTTTCAAGAACAAAGTGAAAGATTCTTAAAAGTCGATTACGTTGCAGAATTCTGTGAAACTAATGTTTATTTGATATTTAGGTTCTCGGAGACATTGAATTATTCAATCAAATGGACTAAACCCATTACGATCAATCAGTTCAGATTGACACGGTAATTAGTACGTTAGTGGCAGACAATGATGGTGCGGAATACTAATGACATCTCATTAGTTCAATGGGGCGTTTGTTTTTTACGGAATCTGATGAATCGTAAATAATAAATACTTTAGTATATACAATGTGGAGACAACAATACCATAATAAATGAAAGCACTGGCAATACTAATGCTTATGAGTATTTTGGAACCATAAAATAAATCCGAAGATTTATTTCGTTATCGAAATAAAAAAAGGCATTTTTCAAACAACAGTAGTACAGTAGTGCCTAGTAGCAACTAGTAGTAACTTGTAGTAATAGTAGTACTAGTAGTAACTAGTAATACTAGTAGTACTAGTAGCAGCATCTAGTAGTAAACAGTAGTGATGGGACGACTATAAATTTTGCCAATATTTCACTAGCCATAGTGACTACTGGATAATATTTGATTTAATTTTCAAATGCAGACTGGGAACGGAATTAGATATAGGTTACGAAGTTAATTTTTTTGTCGTATAATGGTCGTCTCCATCTTGTACACAGTGAGATTGATTACGGTCTGACTTTTATCTACCTGACATGAGAAATTTGGAATAAGTAACATGAACCAATTTTGCAACAAATTCCATGCCATTTTTTTACGATACATACCTAGGTATTGATAAAAATTTAGTGTTTGTTGTCCACCAAATTATGAATTCAACATATTAATTAACCGGACACCAGATGATCATAAAATATGTATTTTATTATTTTCTACTTAAATTTTCATAATCTTATTCATATTTATTTAGTGCACACCATAATGTGAACAAGATGATAAAAGAGGTTTTAAAGTAGGTACGAAAATATGGACCCTGTAAGGGCACAGCAACAGGATAAAATAAAAAAATAAAAAAAGAATTAAAACTATTACAAATAGTATCAAAAAGAAATAAAATTGTATGGCTAGGATACCAAGAATTCTCTAAGAATGTGCATTGTACAAAACAGTTCTGCGGACTAATGTCCTCAATTAAATCGCGCCATTTTCAAGGAACGGGATTCTCGACCACGAGTTGCAAGTATCGGCAATTAACCTTTACTCCTTGAGAGAAAAGGTATGCGAACAATGTGCTCGATATTTTATTTATTTATTCTTTACTGTAGACAAGAAAATAAATAGCAAAAAAAATACACTACAAAACATACAATGGTCGGCCTTATCGCTTTCTGCAATCTGTTCCAGGCAACCTTGGAATGGACAGTGATAGCGTGGACATAAAAATGGGGTTGTCATTGGTGCAAAATAGTAAGTACCAATCAGAATCTCAGCACTGCGATACTTATTTCTATGTCGCAGCATTAGGGCATGCTATTCGGATATCCGGATATCCGAATTATCCGGATATCCGTCGAAAATATTATCCGAATAATATTTGTTTTACTATCCGGATAAAACGGATAATACGGATAGTTAGTTTTGTTCCATTTTCCTTTTGATAATATAACATTTAAGGGGGATGCGCCAAGGTATCCCGCGATATTCAAATTTTCTTACGTTTTTTGCAATTTGCAGGTCAGTATCAGGTTGTATGTTGTTCTAAATATGATTCGCGGCCGTATCAAATGTTTATTTATAGATTTATAATCATAAAAGTCATCAATACAACTCTCTAAGTTCATGTAACTGTATTGAATGACTAATTCAAGAAATCATGACATTTGACACTTTTACTAACTTTAAGGAGTTGTATTGCTAATTCTAATGATTATAATTCTGTAAAACCATATTTGTTACTGTCGCGAATCATATTTTAATCAACATACAACCTGACACCTGACACTGACCTGCAAATTGCAGAAAACGAAAGAAAATTTGAATTTCGCGGGCTACCTTAGCGCATCCCCTTAACGTTGTGTTTTAATAAAATAGGTATTCGCAATCGTGACAATTCATGCTATATCTTCAAAAATCCATCTAATGACACAATTACTATGTAGATTCATCATAGAGAAAATTTTGAAGAGAAAAATTTTAAAGTGCTTTTGCACAGAGCTCGACTTGAGTTGACGACAGCGATGGTGATGACGTAGCACTCAGTGATTACAAGCAGCAGAAACTGAAATATCATTTACTTTAACAGAGAAAATAAGCAAAGAGATCGAAAGGACTCTGCAGGTTAACCATCAACAGTGAATGCTTTGACAAGCATGGCATTTACTTTAAAGGCATTGGCAAGAATGATGGCTTTGATTAGTAGTGTTGTTCTCTAGATTCATCTCGGTATTGTGTCTTGCTTGACGAGCGCTCACAGAACCAAAATAGAGTGCCTGCTAAATGAAACATAAAGAAAAGGTTAGGATTTGCTACACTTGAATAAGCTGTTTTGGTAACCAATCCAAAATCAGATTGATATGGGAAATAGGAATGTGGAGCAGAGGCCTCATCATGATTCTCGGCATTCATGATTTGCATTAATTCGTTTCCTGCCTGGACCGTTAAAACCCAATCCGGAAAGTCCTCTTTAGGAGGTATTCCTAAAGAGGACTTTCCGGATTGGGTATTTCAAAGTTTCACATTATATGTCTAACGGAAGATAGGACTGCACAATCGCGATGACGAGAACTGAATGACCCGAAACGCACAGAAAATAGTTCATATTCAGGGAATCGATGAAAGTACATGTCATTCGTGGCTATTAGTTTGTGCTGATCCAACTTATACATCAGATACTTTGACATCTAGCAATGTCAGTGATGTGATTTTGTCTCATTTATTACCAAGCACTATTTTATAAGACTTCCAGTCTTCATCTAATGTGCTTTCAATTGTTCTAGCCATCTTAACAAAGATAGCATTTGACCAGCTCACGATCTATTATACCATTGGTAGATAACCCGTGAATTTCTTTTTTTTTCTTTTCTTGTATCTGTCAATGACAGATCGGACAGATTTTGCTTTTAGTGCGAACTGATATACTTTAGTATACGATTGCTGGAGAGTTTTTGTAATAAAAATGTCGATTGTAAACTAATATAAGTTTGATTTACCTCTTTTACAATGGTATCCAAAATATCCATATTATTCGAATATATTCGAATAGTTGTCTGGCAGTATCCGAAATATTCGAATAGTAAAATGGGCGGATAATTGCATGCCCTACGCAGCATCATGCTGAGATAGGAGGCTTATTCCCAAAGTACTCCATTCTTTTGTTCTAAAAAGATAAGAATCTCATACATTCATTCCCAAGTTACTCCAAGGAATTATTATTATTTAAAAATACTTATTATTTTGTTCCCATTCTGCTCCATAGGTATCTGGAACTATTCTCAAAGTACTCCACCGATTATTCGCTCTCAATTCTCAAACTGCTCCATCTACATAATTAACTATAAAATACATATTTCATTACAGTCACTCACAAAATTTCTTAAAAGAAAGATTAAAGTTTAGCATTTTGTTATAAAGTCAATGAATATTTAAAATTGTAGGCTTTTTATGATAATAGCAAAAAAACATAGTATAGTGAGATTAATTAATGTTTATTTTAGAATCATAATATTATTTGTGCGTCATCCATCGATCACTAATAACGAGTAAGTTCTTTATTAGTGATCGATGCGTCATCTATCGGATAAACTCGACTCACTTTTAAACATAAAATTTTTTACCATGTCATGTAAAAGGGGTTTGAAGATTTTGGCCCTAAAATCAGCCACCATTTTGTTTTTTTTTTCAAAATCGCGGTGCACAATGAATGTCATATATTCGGTTAGGGGACACTTACACAAACATAAAACTTTATATGAGATAACATCATAAAGCGTCACGCCACCCTCCATACAAAAATCTTCAAACCCCTTTCAAATGATTATTGGTCGAATTTTTTAAATATTTTATGTTAGGCTTAATTGCCAGATATCATTTTAGATATTTTATTCTTTGTATTTCATGTTTTTTTGACTTTTTCTCTTCTTCTTGAATATATTTAATTTATCAAAATTATAATACTGAAAATTATTGTTGAATTATATTATAAAGTCTTTTATTTAAAAAATTCTTACACTTAAAAATATATTTGCAAAGCTTTTGAGCATATCTGTACGTCAGTCATACTAATCCGGTACATATTTAAATTAGCTTTTTGATTAAAATGGGTGGAGTACTTTGAGAACATTTTAATATTATCATGGAGTAGAATGAAACTTAATTAAAAACATTATATTTTTCATGGAGTAGTTTGGGAACTTTTTTTGGAGTACTTTGGGAATAAGCCAGATAGGAGCCTTTTGGGCCTCGTACAGGATTTTCTACTTTTATTTTACTGTTTTTTATTTAATTTTTTATTGATGTCTAGTTAGTTTGTTTTATGATTTTCTGTGCGAGTCCCAATAAATACTTCTTCTTTCTTACTTTCTTTATCTAGGTATATCTTACACCCTTTATAAAAAAAAACCATCATTATTTTCTTAACAAAATATTTTTCTTTCTTTTTATATATATTAGTACACAGAATAAAAATTTAAAGTCGCTTTTCGTGTCTGTATGTGTCACCGCGTTGTGCTACTAAACTTCGCTACGGATTTTAAAATGTGATTTTCACCGTCATTTAGATAATCTATTCCTAAAAGTTTATGTGTATAATAGTTTAATTTTAAACGTACCTACTATTGCATTTTAATCTCGATGTTTTGTCAAGGTACAAATTAAGACGTCAGTAGCATACTGACTCTGAATTTGTACCCAGCTCAAACATTAATGAGAAATAAAAATAATGAATAAAGTGTTAAATAAATAAATAATAATAATCAACAAATGGCGAAATGTGGGTGTACTATAAACCTCTGCCAAGGACTTCGAGGAACCTAGACATGATAATTATTACAACACCTTGCTATTTATTTTTCATTAAGGGTCATATTCAAATGAAAAATTGTGAATGCTTTCAGATTGCTTTCTGATTTTTAATAATATGATTTATTCAGACAATTTTGACGCAAATGTATTAGGAAAATAGTCCTTAAGAGACAGTGACCTTGAGTGGTTAGCTTGCGTGTTTTGTACTGAGCTCACGCAACGCGTCGTACATCCAGTCAGTAATAGAACTCGCGCATCAAGGAGCGCTGTAACCAATTTGACGCATTATTAATTTATTATACAAAAAACAGAAGGTATTTTAATAAAACTCTTAGATTAAAAGATTAATATTTTAATTATCCTTAAAATGGTGAAGGTTTCAGAATAATACGCTTGACAGCTTTTGAGTAATTATTAGTTTTTTTATCCGCGTTAGACACAACTTTACAAATTAATTTCACTATATAATGTAAACATAATCTAAAATATTCGTAGATTAAATTATTAAGAAAATGGTCTAATTTAACATATATTTTTTCCAAATCATTAACACCACTCGTTTAGACGTAATTTCCGGTATAAAATCATTAAAAGTAGCTTGTCGTCGCCTATAAGTAAAATGAGGTATACCCGCTCCGCAAGTGACTCGTCAAAAGTTCTTCGTCTTGTCTCTTTTTCGCTCCCGATAATTACGACATGCCGTCCTACTTCCACGTGTCATCTAATTGTGTGACATTGTTCCGTTTTTGAAGATCGAATGTTGAGTAGATAACCTATCTACGTCTTTTTACTTATAATATCATTGCTTAAAGCTGTTTTCAGACCAGCGCGATTTGTCGCGCGACGCGACATGAACAATACAAAACTTCACGGTTTAACAATAACCGGTGTCGCGTCGCGCGACAAATCGCGCTGGTCTGAAAACAGCTTTAAACTATGTTATTTTGTTGTTGTTGTATTGTTGTTATTTGTTATGTTGTGTTGTTCTATGACGTTATAATAAACGGAATACCAAAATAATATGAAACCGTAAACAATCATGAGCACATTAATGAACTCATCATACCTTTGATGACGGCGTTAATAATGAAACTCGATGCGCTCGATGTTGCAGGAATAATTGCTTTTTAATTGGCGAAATGGCCAGCAAAAAAAATTAAAAATAATATTATAAATGTGAAAGTGAGTTTGTTTGTTTATTTGTTTATTACGCTTTCACGCTAAAACGGCTGACAGATTTGGATAAAATTTGGCACATGGGTAGACCATGACCTGGTTTAGGACATCGGATAATTCTTTCCCGATATTCCTTCGGAAATAATTAAATAAAACATTTAAAATAATCTGTTCTTTTACTCCCAAGGGAAAATAGAGTCGAAAAAGATTATTCATGGCGAATGGCGTGCTAAAATAAGTTAGTAGATCTTTGTGTTGGAGAAGATTTTGAGTACTGCTCGTTGCAAAAATGCCCCATAATTAAATAACTCTGTATCGAGATCCTTCATGTAAAGGCAGAGTAATATAGCATAATAGCATAATCAACCTATAATGTTCCCACTGCTGGGACACGGGCCTCCTCTTTCTGTGAGAGGATGTGGGCCATAGTCCACCACGCGGGCCCAGTGCGGGTTGGTGGATATCACAAATGTCTTCGAATATTTGGTTCTAGAACATGCCGGTTTCCTCACGATGTTTTCCCTTACCGTTTTTCTTTCCTCTTCTAAGAGAAGTAAAGAAATGTATATAAAAACGATGTTAAGTAACTTCTTTTTACCTGAAGCGTAACTTATAGGTACTTCTAGTTCTTAAGTAGGAAAGGTAAAACAAAAGAGTGCAAGATTAAACAAGGTTTCTCGTCGAAGATTTGATTAAGCAGAAGTTAAGCTTGAAAGTATCTACTTATGTTCTAATAAAACTTACAAGTACTAAGTTAGCTTTAGGAATTAAGTCTATTTACTTCTGTTTTGAGGTTTAAGCTGAATGGAAGACGGAGATAAATTGAAGTATGACAAGAGACTATTATTCGTATCAGTTTATAAGCGTGATAAAATCACTCGTGTATTTTCCCAAAGTAGGCAGAGGTGTGCCCACACTTACCAACCTATAGTACACCCACATTTCGACAGATATATTTTTAAGTCCCATATAATAGAGGGTGAAAAGGAGATTGCAACCTTGAAAAGCTGATCATTGTTGCCAATACCAAAGGAAAGAGAGCACGAGGCCGGTCGTCAACATAATGGTCCGACCAAGTAAAAGAAGCTACGTCCTCAAGCAAATTTCAGCAGGTGGTGATGGTAACTTTGGACCGGAACTGATGGAGGCAGATTGTCCGTTTAAAGGGGTCCAGTGACCACGATCCTCAGTAATGAGGGACCGATTGAAGAAGAGAAGAATAGGGGGTGACCCTATTGCCATCGACCGGGCACAGATCTAGATTTCGGGTTGCTACTGACAAATGAAAGGAAAGAGATACAGGAATTGTCCTAGTTTGGCTATAGATGCTCCCATGTTATATACTCCCAAATACTAGCTTAAAAGTATGTGTAATATTCATTGTATTATTTTTGGTGAAATAAATAAATAAATAAAATAAATAAATTCCAGATGGAAAAACCCAATAACAATTTCCTCAACCCAGGAACCGAACCCAGGACCTCATGCTCAGAAGTAACACTTGCGACCACTAGAACAACGAGGCAGTTAGTCTGATCTTCATAATAATTCATGAATATCTAGATTACACGGTATTAATGTCCAAAAGTGAACCCTATTTTATAACAATCGAAGCCACAAGTAAATATGCTACATTTTAGGGCCCACGCCACTAAATGCCATTTGATCCACACACAATAGATACCTTTCTACACGAAACCGTAACAAACAAAGTAGCTACTTCAACTAATAATTATATCAGGTACCCGAACAACGGTAACAACTGAAGTTCGAGAAAGTTCTAATTGATGGTATCATTACTAGTAAGGGAAACTTTCAGGTACATTTAACTTTTCACTCAATTATGGATACCGTTACACACGACGTGAGCCCTAAAATAGATCTTCATATACCATGGACCGCCATGAGAACGAATGAATTTACACTGGAAGAACTTATTATCACAAAGAAGCTAGCCAGCTATCTACAATGTGCCAGGAGCGTGCCCTCAGCTTTTTCGAATGTACAGGGAAGCACAGCCATCGACGTGCAACTTGTTACCATAGGTAAAACGGGCTGGTATCCGCAACTCCACGTCAAAGCGCGTATTTTGCGTACGGGTGGGAAAATAGGTCATTCGATCCACCCCAGCTCCTCAAAGAAGGCCAGCAACGCCTTGGTGTCACTGACAATCTCACGCAGGGTACCTGGGTTACCGAAGTACTTTGCCCTGTAATCGGCGACCACCGGGCAGTTTAACAGCACATGAGCTGCTGTCTCGTCGTCCTCCATGCAGGCTCTGCACAGCGGACTGTCTGTGACTCCTATGACATAGAGGTGTTTATTAAATGACCCATGGCCAGTTACAGCTGCTGTGACTGTGCGCAGCTGTTGTTTCGATAGCCAATTTGTTACCATGGATTAAGTACATGATTCTGGATTAGAAAAATTTCAACTCAGGGGGTGTTGAAATTCTTCGCCGGTTATTTAAAAAAAAAACAATAGTCAAAATGTGTGGAACAGCTAACTTTTTGTACTGAATGCATGGTAACAGATTGTGCGTCCATGGTCGGCCCCCTTGTATAGGTAATGCGTTCACCTAAGCAGTGCCCAGAACGGCTTATGATACTAGGATGGATGAAAGGAAAACGCGCTCAAAGCAGAGCACCGGCAAGGTGGTCTAACGCGATCAAGAAGATTATTCATCATCATCATCATCATCACCCTATTAATGTTCCCACTGCTGGGACACAGGCCTCCTCTCTGTGAGAGGGAGTGGGCCGTAATCTACCACGTGGGCCCAGTGCATGTCTTCGAATTTTTGGTTCTAAGACATGCCGGTTTCCTCACGATGTTTTCCATCACCGTTTTGAGAGCAGTGGTGATGAAATTATTTACACAAAGTAAAGCGCCTGCTTGGGTTCGAACCCACGACCTACAACTCGTAAGTCGGGGCCGTTACTAATGGGCCACCACTGCTCTGCAAGAAGATTATTGGAAGCAGCATTTATCGAGCGGTCTAAACAGCAGAAGACCGCATAAAGCTTCGTGCAGACAAGCACGACGCGACACCGGCTATTGTTATCCGTGAAGTTTTCTTAATTTAATTTATTTATTTAACTTAAACAGATAGTTTACAAGCAATACATTTTACATGACATAAAATTCTAGCCAACAGAAAACTTAGACAGACTGAACAGCGGGTCCCAAACTAGGCATAGCCTGTATCTTGGTGACCCAAACACTACACAAGGTTAACAATTTAAAAAGGTGTTGCTAGCGCAAGATTGCTATTGAAAGATCTTAGAAATTGTATTGTTCGTGTTGCGCCGCGCTGGTCTGCACAAGCCTTAACTTGGAGACGCGTCGTATGTGGTCGTGATCCGCAGCATTGAGGAAATGACAAAGAAGAATGAGGAAGATTCAAAAGTGTTTTCTTGACTTGGTGACTAGAAGAGACAATGACGAAAGTTGAGTTAGTTGAGATATTTTGTAGATAGGAGTTGCTGGAATATAATTATTTAGAAACAATGTATATTAATTTTATTATAGTGCTGGTTGCTGTACTAGCAAAAACAATTCGATCCTACTTATACACTACAGCTATAGTCTTTCTCCTTCTGACGGTACTATTCTTTCGGCTTAACAACAGGAACTTCATGAGAGACTCTTTAAAAAAATAAAGTGCAATTTTACCTGAAATGAAAAATTTTACCCAAAGTTTTGGAAATTACTAGTAAAAATGTTTTAGTTTTAACTAATAACGACTGAACTGAGAATGACATAATAACAAAATTATCATTAAAAATTATTCAAAAAACAAAAAACCCGACTGCAAAAACACGTAACTGAAAAGAGAAAAACAAGCATTATAATCTATAGAATTTTGGTATCGCAGGCGGGGACAAACAAAAGTTACACCATATTTCCGGTTATTATTGTTATAATTATTATTGTCCCCGCCTGCGATACCAAAATTCTATAGATTATAATGCTTGTTTTTCTCTTTTCAGTTACGTGTTTTTGCAGTCGGGTTTTTTGTTTTTTGAATAATTTTCTTTATTTCAAGTTTTTTAGTTTTATTAATATATCTTAATTTGGAATTGACTCATTAGCAGCTTTTATTTGATACCAATATTGTTGTTATTTATTTAAAAAAAACCTTCCCCTCCCTTTTTTTGTATTTGCAGATGCAATACATAAATATTATATAGCCTATGTCACTTCTACGATTAAGACGAATCTAACGACACCTCATATGTTAAAATCCATCAAGTCGTTTAGGCTACAGAGCGTGCCAAAGAAATAGACATACATACATACATACATACTCTCGAAAAACATTACCCTCCTTCTGGGGCAGTCGGGTAAAAAGAGGACATAGCTATCCAAAACACAACAGAAGAAACGGATTACAGATTAAACTAGCATAAATAAAACTGTGACTACCTCGTTGGTCTAGTGGTCGCAAGCGCTACTGCTGAGCATGAGGTCCCGGGTTCGATTCCCGGGTCGGACTAAATGTTATTGGGTTTTTCCATAGGGAATTTCTCAATAGCAGCCCGGAAACTGGATTTGTGCCCGGTTGCTGGCAAAAGACTCGCCCCCTATTATGGGACTTAATCATAACTGGCGAAAAAGCGAAAATTTTATCTATATGTATTTACAAAGTGGAGATGACAATACAACAATAAATTAAACGGCGGCGGTGTGTCTCTAATGACGTTCCCATTCTGCATAAAAAAATTCAATCGAATATATCCAATAGTTTAGTCAATATACCTAGTAGAAGATCGGCAAAATCCATAGTCGGCTCGGGTTATTCCGTTTATCCACCCCAAAAAATCCACGCTAAGGTGGATATTTGGAAACGTAAGTCCGTGAATCCACCCTAGACCTAGTTGGATAAACGGAATTTATACATACACTACTATTTAATTTATTTGAAATACTAATTTTTTTCGATGCTAGGATTTTTTGATAGTTCCAAAATACTCATATGCATTAGTGATGCCAGTATTTTAATTTTTGTTGTATTGTAGCAATTGCACGGCAATTGATTTTTATACAATGTGGAGACACATTGTATAAAAATCAATTGCCGTGCATTAGTCCCGCAAAAAATCGAAAATGGCTGGACCGATTTGGATAATAATTTTTTTGTTTTGTTCGCCTCAATACAGGGGTGATTTAGAAAAAAAAAATTGATAAAACCCAAAGGAACAGCCTAAAAATCTAAATTGTAATTTTGACAGGAAAACGTCTGAGTGTTAAATAAAACTGCCTCTAAAACTTGCCACCCACGTCTTACAAATCACGTCAACTCTAACAATCTAATCAAACGGCCTATCAACACCAATTTATTTTATTGTCCCCTAATAAAATAGAAACTGCAAATCACATCAGACTGAAGTAATGAAAAAAGACACATCTGCCAAGCTTATGTTTTATTTGAAACGAGAAGCTTGGTGCAATATAATGCCATATAAAACACGTTTTATAACTGAGTTTATCGTATTCCTAAGGGTGAATACAGATAGAGGCGATTTGGCGTTTGGACGCCGCAAGTCATCTGGTGGCACTGTGTAGTAGTACTAAACGGTGAAAGTTAAACTCAAAACGGTGAAGGAAAACACCGTGAGGAAAACGGCATGTCGTAGAACCAAACAATTTGAGACATGTGACATCCACCAATCCGCACTGGGTTCGCGTGGTGGATTATGGCCTACTTACTCCCTCTCACAAAGAAGAGGCCTGTGTCTCAGCAGTGGTGGGAATATTATAGGCGATTATGTACCCGTATTCTATGTAAGTCGTTTGGATTAGAAGTGTGACGAGCGATACGCGAATTGCTCATGGAGACTCGACAAAACAGGAGGTTTGTGCATGAGTCTAAGAAGTTTTTAGGTGGCCGTACTATTGTTAAAAGAAACTATAGGTATATGCAAGGTAACCGAATTATTGTAGGCACTTTACTTACTAGGTTTAATTTTAACAACAAGTATTTTATTTACGCGATTCTACAACACTTCTCAAGATTTCTAATAAACAATATCTACATTTTTATCTGCTCATATATTTTGTCTTCGTTCATAATCGCGAGGCAAACCATAAAATCTCTCGGAAACGCCCCTATCCGGACGAGTCCTAAAGTGGTAAAGATGGAACACGGAGTGTGATTGTGAAGACCTATCATGTTTTGCTTACGACCACTAAAAGTACTAAGGCTCACTTCCGTCTCCGCTAAAAGGAATTGTAATAAGAATAATGTTTTATTCTCCATTTTACGTACCGGATAGAATTGACAGATTTTAGTGGCTATTATTGATTCAACGACTTCGTTCGTGAACATTTATTTATGTTGGTTTGGTTGGATTTGCTGCCGAATGGCTTTGAATTGTGTGGTGCATTCTGTTTACTTGGATAATGCTGTTGCTGATGCTAAAAGTTAAACATATATTCTGTGTGTTCTTAAATTATCTCCTATAACTAAACTGTGTAGGTAAGGTAAGGTACCTACCTAAAGTGTACGTGATAATATGGGGTAATCAGTCAAACTTAGATAAGTACTTGCTTCCTGTAATTTTCTGACCCTCATACACAGAAATTAAAAACAAGCATCTAATGTTATTGTATGTCAGAAACTAAAATATTTTTACACGGTTCACTATTAATAATCTTATTTTCAAGCAAAATATCAGCTTACTATTCATAAGTTTAGTATACTATAAAAACCGGCCAAGTGCGTCTCGGACCACGCACAATGAAGGACTTCGTAGTTGGGATGTATATATGGTCGATTATTATAGTGTGGCCATTAGTGCTGTGCACTCCCTGAGGTATGCGCGGCGAGGTGGGAGGCGAAGCGCAGCAGCCGATTCTCCCCCCCGTCTCGCCGCGCGCATTCTACAACACTTCTCAAGATTTCTAATAAACAATATCTACATTTTTATCTGCTCATATATTTTGTCTTCGTTCATAATCGCGAGGCAAACCATAAAATCTCTCGGAAACGCGCCTATCCGGACGAGTCCTAAAGTGGTAAAGATGGAACACGGAGTGTGATTGTGAAGACCTATCATGTTTTGCTTACGACCACTAAAAGTACTAAGGCTCACTTCCGTCTCCGCTAAAAGGAATTGTAATAAGAATAATGTTTTATTCTCCATTTTACGTACCGGATAGAATTGACAGATTTTAGTGGCTATTATTGATTCAACGACTTCGTTCGTGAACATTTATTTATGTTGGTTTGGTTGAATTTGCTGCCGAATGGCTTTGAATTGTGTGGTGCATTCTGTTTACTTGGATAATGCTGTTGCTGATGCTAAAAGTTAAACATATATTCTGTGTGTTCTTAAATTATCTCCTATAACTAAACTGTGTAGGTAAGGTAAGGTACCTACCTAAAGTGTACGTGATAATATGGGGTAATCAGTCAAACTTACATAAGTACTTGCTTCCTGTAATTTTCTGACCCTCATACACAGAAATTAAAAACAAGCATCTAATGTTATTGTATGTCAGAAACTAAAATATTTTTACACGGTTCACTATTAATAATCTTATTTTCAAGCAAAATATCAGCTTACTATTCATAACTTTAGTATACTATAAAAACCGGCCAAGTGCGTCTCGGACCACGCATAATGAAGGGCTTCGTAGTTGGGATGTAAGATGGTCGATTATTATAGTGTGGCCATTAGTGCTGTGCACTCCCTGAGGTATGCGCGCGGCGAGCCGGGGGTTAGAATCGATCCCAGGGGGCCTACCACCACCTCAAAAAGCAGTATTATTTTAATATTACTTTAGTGTGGGAAAGAGATGAAGCTCTACAGGACGTATAGCTCCATCTCTTTCCCCCACTGGTGGGGGTACATGTGGTAGGCCCCCTGAGGTATGCGCGCGGCGAGACGGGGGGGAGAATCGGCTGCTGCGCTTCGCCTCCCACCTCGCCGCGCATACCTCAGGGAGTGCACAGCACTAATGGCCACACTATACTCCTTAACTTGCAGACCTACCTTGCTGTGATAGTTTTCCGTGGCCGTGATTTTTTTTTCACATATCAAGAAAAACCTTTCAGCTGGCTTGGGCAATTGACTCAAAACAAAAATTATTATCAGTTTAAAGCTTAATATTTCGCGCAGGGATCCGTCCCTGAAGGTTTTCACACACCCACAATATTTTTGAACGACCTTTGCAACGGTACCCAACCGTAAACTTTTGTTTTCATGATTTTATTTTACCACGTGTCGACGTGATTAATATGTATAGGTATACCCTACCCATGCCAAATTACAGCTTTCTAGTACTAAGAGTCTCTGAGCTATGCTGCGGACAGACAGACACACGGACATGGCGAAACTTTAAGAGTTCCTTGTTGACTACAGAACCCTAAAAACCCGAATGATATGATTTTCTGTCTACTCAGATTATTGACTTACCGACCAAGGAAGACATTTTTTTACCTTTTCTTACTAAGTTTAAAGAAAAATATTGGCGTTCCAGTTCGTAACAGCCAAGAGGTGAAAGCTATAAAATTGAATCGACTTCTTTTCCGGCACCGTCACTCAGTAGAACGAATAAAAACACTTTGAGAAGTTTTCGAAGGTAAAGTAAAGAATTATGATGTTAATGTATCAAAATCCTTGTCAGTACTTATTTTTTTAAATATTCTTTTTTCCATTGCAGTGTTATTTTGCAGTTAGGTTATAACAACATGGAAAGAGTTCGTTCTTTTTTATATTGGCTATGACAAATAATGGCTTGACTGAATGGTACCCCAGAGATGGCAAAAGAAACGGGGGAATACAATATAAGAGATGGGAAGACGAATTGAAGCTTACAGCGGGTCCAAAGTGGAGAAGAGTTGCGAAAGATAGGACTCAGTGGAAGTTGTTAGAGGAGGCCTTTGTCAAAAGGCACATTGAACTAAGAGACATTCTGTAGACTAAGGAAAAAATACCACAACGCGTAGATGTTCAGAATAGAAAGGGCTTATTATTATGACAATGGGTCTTAAAACCTGGAGGTATTCAAGTGAATATCATCAGGAAAATATGCCGAAAACTATTGCTAAACAAACGTAATTCGTATCGAAAACAACAAATCACCAATGAGAATATTACATCAATATTTTAATTTATGTTAATTAGGTATTTTGTTACGACCTTTTTTTTTTGTTTTTATGTTTAGTGTTTACAAGTGGAAACTTGTAAATGGCCTTCAATTTTATATTGTTAAAGAACAATTTGTAAGTTAGCTGTAAGTTTCCCGAATCACTATCACTATCACTAGGTACACATTATTATAAAACAAAGTCGCTTCCCGTTGTCTGTCTCTATGTATGATTAGATCTTTAAAACTACGCAACGGATTTTGATACGGTTTTTTTTAAATAGATAGAGTGATTCAAGAGGAAGATTTATATGTAAAATACATGCTTAATATAGTAAGCAATAATTTATAAATGTATCACGCAGGCGAAGCCGCTGGCGGAAGCTAGTAGAATAATAAAGAGACAAATGTTTGAATACTAAAATGACAGCTAATAAAAAGTATGAGAAAAGCATGATTGTGCTGCGTCAACTACAAATAAATTGAGATAAGGACAGGACGTTGACGACCTCAAAACAACCAACTTTACTAAATAGACATCTCTAACCCACAAAACTCCTAAAGCTGTTTTCAGACCAGCGCGATTTGTCGCGCGACGCGACACCGGTTATTGTTATACCGTGAAGTTTTGTATTGTTCGTGTAGCGTCGCGCGACTAATCGCGCTGGTCTGAAAACAGCTTAACAGTCCCCAAATTCCTTTCAAATATGTCGCACTTGAACAACAAAACGCGGATACGAACCTTTACAACTTCATCGTTCCACAATAAAAGAAGCAAAAACTCAAACACATCGGAACCCGATATAGAGGGCTTTCCTGGAAGCACGTTTGATCGTTCAGCTTTACTTACTTCCGTCCACAACCGATATTTCACTATGGAACGGTTGAGTGAGTATACGAGTATCTGCATTAGGAGTCTAGAAGATTGTTTTAAATATTTATAAGTTTATAACCACAGATATACAGATAGACATAGATAACGCAAGTATCACGATCTGTATGAAAACCAAGCGTGCCATTTTTTGACTACCTACTATGACGTCACAAGCATTATTTAGTGATGGGAAAATAAAATCCGCCGCACGCGGCAGCGTCTTTGAATCGATTTTATTATCTTTGAAATCGATACTGCTGGCTGGGTGAGCGCTGGCGCTAGGTGGGTAATTTTGAATAAAGATCGCCTTTTTATTATACCATTTCTCTATTTATTGAGTAATCGTGTACAGTAAAGAATTATTGAGAATCGCTTAAATAGATTAATTAATCGATTTTGTGACATAGTAATGATATAGACAGAAGAATGAGATAGACAGAGGAATGAGATATACAGAGGAATGAGATAGACAGAGGAATGAGATAGACAGAGGAATGAGATAAACAGAGGAAAATAAAAATTCCTGATCTGTTTAGTAGGCAGTTAGGGATTTATAATTTCTTCAAATTGTTAGTATTTCCCTACTTATTCCTTGTAATTGTTGTAGATTATCTTTCAGAAACAAAAAAAAAACCAGAGAAGAAATTTTAGAAGGTAAACGAAAACCCAGTAAAATACGATATAATAAAATTAAAATGAATGCAAAACTACTTGAGCTACAACAGCAAAAAGATAAAGAAAGTTGTGATCTTCAGTACATCAATAGTCGGATATGCTGCTTTTGTTAATATTCGTTACTTTTTCCCTTCAACAAAGCATGCTTCCTCAAAATGTATTTAACAAATAGTGCTATGCTTTGTTGGGAACCAATCTTTATTTCCCGTCGCCTCAATCCATTTTTCTTTTAAAATTGGGTTCATGTGGGAAACTAAAAAAATCACTAAACGTTACGATAATTTATTAAAATTGTCTACATAATTACTACCTATAAAATACAAAATCATTCCTCTGTTTCCGAAATCGATTCTTGAGAATCGATTTGTGTTGCATACGATGAACAGCACTACTCGCTAAAATTGACAGAATAATGATAAAAGCTCCTGTACTACGAAACCGATGCGATATACGATAGTATCACTTGCTTCGATATTCATCACTTGTTAAAACAAAACGTCGCATCAACCGCTTCAAGTAAAAGCCGCAATGTAATACGAATATTCAGTTTACGTTTGATGACCTATGTTTTTCTCAAATTTGGTAATACAGAGAGTATTACATTAAAAATAATTGATTTTAATATTAAATACGCATAATATTAATCACAAAATGACTTATCGATGGAAGGAATCGTTTCTTTTATTTTTTCTCCTAACATTTGTAAAATTTTTACAATGTAATAACTGAGCAATTAACCATTTTAAATTATTTATCTGACGTCCGTCTAGCGTGGCACAACGATGCAGACTGAGCGCGAAAGTGGCAGCTTACGATTATTGTACGTAAGCTGGGCACGCGAAGTAGTTGCTCTTGCGTTATCTATGTATAACTATATCTGTGTTTATAACTTATATAAGTCTATAAGGAATGTATATCAATTTGAAAGTATAAGCACATGTAAGTTTTAGGGTTGTACACTTCACTTTAGTCTTATTGGAATTCCCTCGCACTTGTTGATCAGCTTATGTTGGTACTATTATTCAAAATATAAATTGTTTAGAAAAAAAAAATTGCTTAGATCATCTAGTATTGTCATTTTAAAATATATAAATGATGTTTTAATAAATAATACGAGTAATGAAGCAATAGGCAGATGTAATACTTAGGTTTATCTAACCAGCGAAAAATTATATACCTACTCGTATTCATTTATTATAAGCTTTTTTAGATAGATCAATCTCGCTTTTTTACGACCGTTTTTAAACTGAAAAAGAACTAAAGAACCAATGAGACCTTAAAAACAGAACTGAAGAGGCTGTCGTTAGGCAGCTGGATCAAGGGCTTGATCCAGAAAGCGGTACTTCTGGACACGGCACGTATCGTTAGTAAGTTCCTCTCTCAGGAGCCTTGACCACCGGTTGCTTGGACTCTGTTCTCGATACCGGTGGGCTACAATATTTTATATTTTTTGTTATTAAAATATTTAAAAATGTTAATTACAATTATGTCTATAAAATGAAATAAAGGAAACATTAAAATTATTGTGATTCGTTCCAATTTTGACGTAGACCTATCAAAATATTTAGATCATTATCATGATTCCAACCACCGTACTGTTAGTAGTACCTATTAATAACATTACTTGAATGTAATGGCATTATTACTGATAGTGTCTGTCAAAGTTAAAGTTTCAAAACTTCCTTAATTAAAATTACTAGTAAAAAAATATAATCAATCAAACCTAACCTTTATCAACAAAATCTAAGGGCACGCAACGCTTAAAACAATAAGCCCTATAGCTCTATACATAACATCAATCTGCAGGATTTGCTTTGACCTTCAGCTAAGTAATGCTGCATTGCGGTTAGGAATCACGCTACTTCGTTCTACTGCAAGCAAAGTAATTCACTAACCTTCGCAGTCAATGATGGAGTTAAGATAGTAAAGATATCTGATTCAAAGGTATGAAGGTTCCGAAAATGAAAAAATTCAACCTTTTTATCATTAATTTTGTGTGTGTCATAGAGGTTTTTCTCAAGATCTATGCAACGCAGGAATTTGTATTTTGGCATTATGCTTAGGTGTCGATGTCGGTGATGCACGCATAGATTTCCAGTCAAAGACCAATAAAAATATAAACTAGCTGACCAGACAGTTGTTGTCCTGTCCAATAGAGTTCCCGATTTTGAATTTTTTCCAATTTTTCCTTCCAATTTTACGAAACGCGCGACAGTTTCTAAACGTGTTCACTGCTTGACCACCACCGAAAAGTCTACTTAACTCCGGTCAAGTGTTATATTGTAGACTCTGCCGACTAGTCAAATCAGTGACGTATTTCGACATATAGATTAAGATTATCACATTTTGGCCGTGTGACCTATGTATATTAATAATTTATTATCAATTAAAATGTATAGTGAAGATATATATTTTCTGTGACAATTCAGTAATTAAGGTACGCCAGCAGCTGTTCCACAGAGCTGTTTTCTGTCTTATTTCGGAATCTTAACTGTGTCTGTGTCACCCCGACTCGTTCTTAGCCGATTTTTTTCCGCAGTGTTATTTGTTAGTCCGAATTTTAGGTTGGTTGTGCCTTCTGCCCTAAAAAGTTATAGTTGTAGTTCATTTCCAAAAATTTTGTTTAATTTCTCATTATTTGTTAGCGTTATTAATGGTGATATCAGCTCTAGTACTAAAAGGGCAAAGTTCACCAACGAAACTGAACGCAGCCACGTTCAAGAGCTGTCAGTGTCATCATTATTGTGACATATTGACACTGACAGCTCTTGAACGTGGTTTTACGCTGAACGCATTCGGTTTCATTCGTGAAATTCGCCCTTAGATAGTTGATCCATAACTTTATGGCTGACCCTGACCTTAACAACTTTACAATCTAGATTGAATTTACAAGTTCTAAACCAACGGTAGGCGTCTAACGTCTGGCTTGGAGTTACGCACTAGGTACAGAGTAAATTAAAAATACGGTTTGTTACTTGCTCGTCAGCTTGATATTCCATACTGCCACCAAAATTCCACTACCTAACATTTAGATAGTACGAATAGTTTCCTGGAACGACTACTTGAAATGTTGAGGAAGGTTCGGGCTGAATAATAGGCGGAAAATTAGCGTGGGTTGTAACATTAAAATTAATTTTACACCTACAGTAAAATTACTAGTAAGTACGACGGTAGTTAAAGTCAAATTAAACAGTATAATGAACTTTTATGTTTGTAGGCGACCAGCTAGTAGTTATTAGAAAATTGGATCTACCTACAGTCCGGCTGTTGAGAGAATGCGTCCCTGACACCTATCACTTGTATAATTTCTAGTAGTAGTAAGGATCAAATTTGCAAAACACTTATTCGTTGTACTTAGTTACGGACTGTACTTAGTTGTACCAACCGACATGAATTTTACATTTTCCGAAGTATTGTTATCAAAATCCCGGATCCCGGTATACTAATATCCCGGTATACGTTTGGGAAATTGGAGAAGTTTGACAAAAATTACTCAATGAAAATCATTGAAGGTTTGCGAGTTTGGTACATTTTGTAAACATAAAATCAGTTATCCCTACTATCAGTAACTTTTGTATAAAATACCAAGATGTCGTCCCCCGCCAAAAGTGATCGACTTTTTAGTTCGGAATATTGCGCATAAGGTTTCTCCAGTGATTTAGTAATACTAGCTGGATATTTTTTTTTAAATAGACCATGTTTTCTAGTTTTCTATGAAGAAAAAAATGTCTTCTTTATATTGTTACATTATGTACAACAAACTACAAAACCTTGAGAGATGGAGAAATGTGATATTAATTGAAGTACCTTGACGTCATATCAGATTATTATTTTTATGAATATATTTTATTACATAGAGTAATTTTAGAATGCATGTTCATAATGTATCAACTTGTTCTTATTGAGTATAAAAAAGTTATTTTTGTAGAGTTGTGTACTTTTTTGAGAATGTATGACAATGGTGACTCTAAAAGTACCTCTGTAGAGTAAATCTGATTAAATTAATTAATCAGTCGCAAAAAATTGCGCAACACTGATTATTTGGGATGTTGTTAGGATAAATACCAATATAAAACCATGTTTGCAGCTTTAGACCTGTGCTGTGCGTGGTGCTCGAAAAACCTCGTTTTGACTTATAACTTCTAAAAAGTGCATCCTACGGATAAGTCATCCTATACATTTTTAAAGTAGGTATACAAAATTCAAAATAGAGCAGTGGTGGCCCAGTGGTAACGGCCCCGACTTACGAGTTGTAGGTCGTGGGTTCGAACCCAAGCAGGCGCTTTACTTTGTGTAAATAATTTCATCACCACTGCTCTCAAAACGGTGAAGGAAAACATCGTGAGGAAACCGGCATGTCTTAGAACCAAAAAATTCGAAGACATGTGACGTCTACCAACCCGCACTGGGCCCACGTGGTAGATTACGGCCCACCCCCTCTCACAGAGAGGAGGCCTGTGTCCCAGCAGTGGGAACATTAATAGGCTGATGATGATGATACAAAATTCGCTAAAAGAAAAAAATCCGTAAGAAACCGTCCGAAAATTTCGAGGTTTTTCGAGCACCACGCACTTAGCATATAGGTCTTTCGAAGCTGCAAGCTTGGGTTTACACTATTGGTATCTATCCTAACAACATCCCAAATATCAGTACAGTGCAATATTATTTGCGACCTCACGCGATTTTTGTGTCTACGGTGACTAGCCTATTAAGTAAGTTCTGTACAATTTAAACGTGATGTACAAAAAAGTAGTGGAATAAGTTTAGATGAGAGAAGTATTTGTAAAGAGCTTCACTTAAAAATATTTAAAATTACTTTTAAAACTACAAATTCTACAAGAGACTTTGCAATCAATTTTGAGGAAACAGCAAATGAGATAGGTGATCGACGTAAACTGTTGACGTCAATATTGATAGCAAAATCAATAAAATATCTACAAATATACAGGAAAATGAAATTACATTTACCGAACACGCCGATGGCGCGGAATGAGCCCCACATGTACCACCAGCCGCTGCAGCTGCTAACGCACTGCTTCCAGGCACCTGACAAACGGAAATGCATTTTAATCGTTCAACCCTAAAACATATTTCAGAGTAACAAGAAAGTTTCATGATCGTCTTTAGGAGACCTAGATGTATCAAAAACATTCCAAAAGTCTGTTTTTGAAATTATTTTCGATTTGTTTGTTCTGTCATAGCCCTTGAAGACCTGAATTATCTGGCATAGCTTTCTAATTGCAAAAATAACTAGCAAGCAATACTTAATTCTGTTTGTATTCTTTGACAAAACGATTGAAAATCTAATTGAAATACATATATTTGAAACTGGCAATATCGAATAAGCTAAAACATGATAATAAATATAGTATCATTCCTTTGAACACGAAAAAGGATAGTTTGCTTACTGCAAGCAAAGCTGAATGGAAATTGAGGCTAGAAGTACCTATCTACAATATTGAATATCCAACTTTCTCAACAAAGGTACAAAACTAATTAATTACGAATCAGATCTTGTACATGAAGAAAAGGCAAAAGAAAATATATATAAAAAAGATATCATAAAAGACAAAAGTTGGGTAATAATCGATCAATTCATAGCGATTATTTCTAAATACTGTATTGGTTACTAGGTAGAGGAATCTAAATTTACTGGGAATATTAATAAAGTAGCAAATTCGTGGGCTATGAACAAACCATATTGAATTCCTATAGCGACGTTGGTACATGAGAAGTACACTGATCCACCTGTTGAAATTATATTTGCTTGTACGATTCTTAAATATATAAAAAAACTCTAGAAATAAAATAAAACACCCACAGTAACAATAATCAATTATACAAATGACACTCGAGTCTATTCAATTACAATTCTTAATTTCAATTAAAATAAAGACATAATTAAATTTATTCCGACTAATCTTAAAGTAATTGAATTGTACACCTAAAATGTCAAATAACGAACGGAATTCAGATAATCTCTAGGGGTTCATTAAAAAACTTTGATCCAATTGAAGAGCATTCTTTTAAAAATCTTTGCTCTTTCATAAAGAAACTTTTATCCATTTCATTATTTATGTCTAGATCTCCCAGCATCTCAATTAGAATCTTTGTATCAGTATCAACAATATCAATATTTTCATTAAAAACTCTTCACTCTTCTCCTATAATTTCTTTATAGCTAGTATTAACATCATCATTATTATCAAATCTACCTTCAACTGCTCCTGTTTATAGTCAGGCTGGTATGGAAGCAGCATCCTGATCTTCCCCCATCTGTTGAAGAACAGTGCTATCGCCCCGATCCATACGATTAGCACCAAAACTACTATGCCGATCTCCACACCT
Organism: Conistra vaccinii; assembly: GCA_948150665.1. Classification (NCBI taxonomy): domain Eukaryota; kingdom Metazoa; phylum Arthropoda; class Insecta; order Lepidoptera; family Noctuidae; genus Conistra; species Conistra vaccinii. The sequence goes on from OX411330.1 coordinate 8,450,393, forward strand.
CGTATCTGTATTAAACATTTTAATGTGTTTGTTATCATTTTCATGGACGTTATCTTTCTTGTCTTCTTCGTCTGGATAAAGAAGAACATGCTAAGTCAGAGAAATGAATTGTTTAGCAAATTAACTACCAACTTAAATATAATTGTTCTTATATTCTTATCACACTGTTATTCTTTGCCAGTTGGCCATAAAAATCTTAAAACACTGCAAATTCATGTAATGTGTCAATTGGATAAACAATTCATTTTCCTGATTGTATAATTATATTACTATAAATACGATGAAACTAAGAATAAAAGGATCCAGCTAGAATTCATTAATAATATTGTATTAAATAGAAAATCAGAAAGATCAGGTGTGTAGTACTCTCCACCGGTGAACGTTTGCAGAAAAGTCCTAAGTAGTATCCCTATACTGTGGCTCTTGGCAACGTACTGGCAACTGAAGGAATACGGGTGAGTTTTAGTCAGTAAGAGTCTGACACGCCCTTCCCGCTCCGCCCAGAGCGGGAGAAGTTATTTGATGATTATCCAACAAAAAAAAATTATGAACGTAAACAATGCAAAAGGAGTATGTAAGAATCGTAGCAGATGGCGTTTTGTAGCTTCTGCCTACCCCAATGGAAAGAAGCCGTGAGTAATTTATGTATGTATGTGTAGATAGAAAATGGATTAAGAGAAAGGGATGCCTTTTTGGGGAAAATTGCAAATAACGGTATTTAGATTGCGTACATCATTGGAGGGACTCTTGATAGTAAGGAACCGGAGATTGAATTTGTCAATTTTCGTAAACACAATGTTCTTACTTCATCATTTTAAATTGAGGTCGAGTTTGAGATAACGTGGACGATCTTTCAAAGAAATGTTCAACGGCTCGCCATCGCTCAAAATTTTTATTAATCTTATTGCCGGTATCGTTTTAATAGTTAAGTACCTACTTCCATCAACTAAAATTTTAAGATTAACAGTAAAATTATTTTATGTATTCTTGCTGTCACTCAAAACAATTAAAAATAAATAAGAACGAAAAACTCACACGAACGGAATTAATTAACACATCCACCCCCACGAAAACCAAAATAAAAAAAATAAGTGCAGGCGAAAAGGAATTTTAGTGCAGGTGAAAAGAAAATTTTTAATTGGTTTAAGAAAAACAAGATTTGGTTGCCTCCAACAGCTCTTGTTAAATCTGATAAATTTTGACAAAGCGGACCATCCGTTCAAATATAATAATCTGAATTGCTAATTTCAGTCATGAATACAGTCAGATTCGGCACCATTGTCAAAGTTAAAGAAGTTAATCAGTGTTTACTTATTGGGCTTAGTACACAGAGTAGTAATTGAAATATTACTGTGAAGACACATTACATTACCTACTCGATCTAAATTTTTTCTACTTATTTTTTTTTTCTACCTATATAACTGAAGAGTTTGTTTGTTTGTTTGCTTGAACGCGCTAATCTTAAGAACTGCTGGTCCGATTTGAAAAATTATTTCAGTGTTAGATAGCCCATTTATCAAGGAAGGCTATATATCATCACGCTAAGACCAATAGGAACGGAGCACCGATGAAGAATGTTTCAAAATCGGGGGGTCATTTTAGCGTTAGCCCAAAGTAACCATTCCACGCGGACGAAGTCGCGGGCAGAAGTCGCGACTTCGTCCGCGTGTGTCAGGTGTTTTTTACATGTTGTTTATGTTAGTACTATAACAAAAACAACATGTAAAAAACACCTGACAGATCCGTGAGGGTGTTGTTTAGTGTCGTACGGCTAGACGCCAGATAAGCAATTAAGGTAAAAAAATATATGTCGCAATGGTTTAGTGACTGATTGAAATAAACACTACATACTTACTAATTTAATTATACATTAAAAGCTTTCTTAATGTTAAAGAAGCAGTAGTATACTTATTAGAGCTACTTAATTTAATTTAAATTCAATAAGTGTTGATATTTGCAGTGAAAGTTGATTTTTGAAAGGGTTTTCTATAACAGGAAACCTAAGTAGAATTTACTTGAAGTGAAAGCGTCAATCAAAGGGCGCCGAAAGACAATCTCGCTCTACCCTGATCAAGGGCTAGGGCCGGCGCTGATCAAGATTGATCGAAGCTAGACTTTAAGAGGGTTTATTCTGAAAGTTGGCAACGTCGCAAATAGATGTCAAATATTTCGCTGTTTTGATTAATTTGATAATATTTCTGTATGGAAATAAAAAATGTGGCTAACTAGCGAACTAGAATATTGATTATGAAATGCAATTATAACTTTGATTTTGATGTTGTACCCGTTTTAGGTGTAAAAAAATAATTTGGAAAGTTTCCAAATACTTTTTTTACATCTAAAACTAATTATTCGGTGTTACGATATTAATTATTGCAATTCATTATTAATATTCTAGATAGTTAGTTAGCCACATTTCTTAGTTCCTTACAGTATTATTTCCAAATTAATCAAAACAGGTCAATATTTGACAGCTATTTACGACGTTGCCAACTTTTAGGATGCACACTCTTAACACTATTTTCATTTCAGGTAATTGGAAAAGAGACAGGTCAAAAAAGTTAAATAGGTCATATTTCAAAGCAAATGAATTATCTTTGATTACACACTGTATAATTCAATATGAACTAGAAGAGTTCAAATTCAAGTCACCTCGAACAGGTGTTAAATCAGGCTTATACCACCAAAGTCACCTACGTGAGTAAAAGCTAGCACGTAAAACCTAATAATTAAAATCTCATTAATCTAAACAATGGAATCAATGTCCTAGCAAAGGTTACGTTAACCGTACAGACAGTTGCTTTCTTAGTAAATTGAAATATAATCTCCTACGAAAAAATATTATTGCAATCAAATATCTCACAACTGGCCATATTTTAGCTAATGCTTTGAAATTTGTGATAAATTATCATATCACACATACAATTCGCAGAAATATAATCATCAAGTTTTGGATAAAACTAAAATATAATTGCAACCAAAATAAATGAGTGAAAATCATCTTGGACTGCATATACAATTTCGTCCATGGCTATGTATTTAGTACCCGTATTTTTATGAATCATCATGAAAAATTATCGAAAATTAAATATAAAAGGATAAATCTATTTTTAATGTTTCATGTTATTCAACTTTATTTTTTTAAGTAGCGTTTGTGATATCTCCGATGTTATTGGCTCGATTTACATTTAAATTTGTCGACTATGAAAAAAAAACGAGGGTGACGACATTTTTTTTCTAAAAAAATCAGTATTTATTAAAAAAACACAAGTGTAAGTCAATAAACTGCCGAATAATAAAAAAAAAATAACTTTAAAAATATTAAAGATTATTTAAAGTTAATTTTCGATAATTTTTCATGAATATTCAGAAAAATACGGGCTATCACGTGCCCATGGGTGGCATTGTATTTACATCATAATATCGCTACCAATGGATTCTAAATTATCTAAGATTCTGGACTTAAGAGGGTGCATCCTAAAAGTTGGCAACGTTGTAAATAGCTGTCAAATAGTTACCTGTTTTGATTAATTTGGAAATAATACTGAAAATAAGAAATGTGGCTAACTAACTAACTAGAAAATTAATAATGAATTGCAATTATAACATTCAATTTGATGTTGTACCCGTTTTAGGTGTAAAAAAGTCATTTGGAAAGTTTCCAAACACTTTTTTTACATCTAAAACTAACTATTCGGTGTTACGATATTAATGATTGCATTTCATAATCAATATTCTAGTTCGCTAGTTAGCCACATTTTTTATTTCCATACGGAAATATTATCAAATTAATCAAAACAGCTTAATATTTGACATCTATTTGCGACGTTGCCAACTTTCAGAATAAACCCTCTTAAGACCGCGGCGACCCTAGAATTTTCCATACAAACGTAATACCTAAATCATTTGCAATTTGAGCATATTTCCATCATATTATGTTAATATTCGGATTTAGACAGTATTTATCTAGGCTTGTACATCTTTTTTTTCCAAAAAAACTTACCTAAAATAAAGTTTAAGCGAATTGAAATTCGCACAATTTTTAGAGCTAAATGACATGTTTTCGTACTGTTTTTTCTGTATTATAAACAACAATATTTGGAATATTGTTTCGGCAGAAGCATAGCTTATATTATCAAGTTACAAAGTATAGAAAAAATTATGAAAGAATATTAGGTTTTCATTCATCATTTTTGGTATTACGGAACACATCCAAATTTATCATAAATTGCGATAGCTAGTAACAACGCTAACAACACACAACACACATAACACACAACAGACACAGACAACAACAACAACACAAAAACACAACAGAACAGAGATAACAATATTCCAAACGCATTTTGGAATATTGTGTTCGCCGGACCCTTAAGTGCAGTTATACCTAATTTGCATCATCTGTACCAACTACCACCAAATTCGTATTAAATGTAATTACGCTGAACAATTTATTCAAAATTACGGTCCACAACACAAATTCTAAGCATCCACACCACAGAACACGATATTACCGTTGGAAACGTTGGTGAAGGATCGGGCGGCGAGACGGACGACCGGGGCGTAGCAACAACCAGCCCTCCATCCTGCTGGGGCGAAGTCCTCGGGGGCTCTGCACAGACATGATACCGGCATTAGTTTGATGATACCATTGTTTTAGGACTTAGACTAAGGAGTGTATTTTGGTATAATATAGATTGAGATAGTTTATGTACCTAGATTGAGGGAATATTCACTTGGGTGGGTTCAGTTCAAATGAAATCGATGGAGAGATCAAGTTGGTTTTGCTTTGGACCGTTTACTCTCAAACAAACATTAGTTTATAATCTTTCCAACCATTTATTTTTCTGACTCGATTTCGAAATTCATGAATAATCATTAAAATAATATTATCATCCAATTTATAATTCTATGAAAAAACAAAGTGCCCACAAAGCATTGCATTTTTTCAATTTGGTTTTTAATGTAATCATAACGGAACTTCATAAGCGTGTATATGTCAAAAGTTAAATAAATGGTTGGAAATAGTATAGTCTAGTATCTGTTGCCAACGGTTTATCTTACATACTAGGAGAATTATCCCATACATGTACCTACATACATACTCGTATTAAAGTATCCTATGTCTTGTCTCGGGTTGTGTTAATTCTGTGTCAAATTATGTTAAAATAGGTTCATTAGTAAAGCCACAGATGAATACAGATGGGAAACTCCGTATTTTAGGTACGAAGCTACAAGTAGTTACGCGGCGAGCTTGACTTGTCAAATACAGTGGGCGTAAAGTAGTCAGAAGATATAGCGATAGAAAGAGAGGCAACTTCTAGGTGAATATAACTATAGGTTATTAGCGCTGCGCGACCTGAATTACACTTTATTGTATCGTAGTAAGAGTCGCTTTTTATTTAGATGATTTTGCGGTAGTGCCCATCTGTACTAATCTGTGGCTGAGGCGTTAAGATGTAACAAACAGACAGACACACAAAAATGATTTACAAATCAGCATTTATTTCAGAAGATCCATGGATTACGATTAGCATTGCAACTCCTAGCTAATCAGTCCCAACTGATGTCACTACCGTTTACAAACCTAAAACTATTTATCAGATGATTTTCTTAATTAAATTATAAACTGCTAATAAAACTTCAACTGTACCCAGCTATTACCTTTGTAGAATAGAATATCTCAGTAAATTGCCCTGCATTACAGAATACTTGAACAAACTTAAAGTGATTAAAACTTGCAATAACAAGCTCCAAGTTTGTAATCTTGTAGGGGAAAAAATCAGCTGTTTCATAGAAAAGTGCAATACCTACGCGGTCAAAATGTATGGAACAGCTGATTTTTTTTTAAATAACCGACGAAAAATTTCAACGCAGGGGGGTTCAGAATCATGTACTGAATTCATGGTAACAGGCTTCGCGTCGATGTCCCGGACATCCCGTATAGAGGATCTGACATACTTAGTATATTATAGTAAAAAATAGATTACATACTAGTTCCTATCTTATTCATTTTAAATCGATCTGTCTTTCTTACCTTTATTCATTTGAACAAAAGGGTAAATAAAAAATACGGGATGTGAAACTCATTACTTTAATAATAAGTTATTGAAAAAGAAATGTAATACAATGGATACCCTAAAGAAAATACAATGATATGAAGAGTATATTCAAACCAGCCTTTTCAATGTGGAACGTTTGATTGTAAAGGAATCAAAGTAAATCACTAAGTAATAATATTCTACGTTTATATTAAAGAGATTGTGTATGCTCCGGGATTCTTTATGAAAATAGTTCATCATTTTCTTGCAAAGCATAATATCCTTGCGCGATAGTGGTCATTTGAAAATATTTATCTATTTTGAGGCAGGATGAACAATAAATCTGTGAGTTTTAATTGAATACGAGGCTGTGTGAAGTGACTACATCAGTTTTTCTGCATCAATAAGCTTTTCTATACTAGTCTATACTAATATTATAACGAGGTATTTTTTTTTGTTTCGTTGTGTGTTTGTAAGTTTGTATGTAGGTGGTAATCTCCGGAACTACCAGTCGGATTTGTCAATTATTTTTGCATTTGATGGCTCAAATATTGAGGAAGGTTATAGGCTCGTGGACGAAGTCGCGGGCAGAAGCTAGTATACAATATTTTTTTAAACATCCAGAACCACCACCAATGGTCTACCCAAAATGGCCGTCCTCTCAAAACGTAGAGAATCCGATCTCCGTATCCGTTCATACGCAACAGTACTCCAGTAAGACCTAGTAAACTAAATGTCGAATCCAATTTTAGAAATCGGTCAGAGCACTCTCCTGTGTACTTTGTACTCAACGGGAGTATTCTGTTTGCTCGATGCTCGCAACGTCGACAAGAAATTAACTTTGACAAGCTCTGTGAAAGCAAACGTACAAAAAACGTGTTTTCTTTTGAGTAGGTACATTTAGGGTATGTTTGACAAAAAACGGTTCGAAAGGTTTAGAGGATTTACAGTCGAGTCCAGATTGGTGAAAAGTAACATTAATTATAACACATGTTAATAATATAATATAATAATTTCCCCTAAATATTGTGTTACATTTCATGTTGCATTGCATAAATTAGAACGACTTATTCGTGTTATATTTCATTTTAAGCCTTGTGCAGAGCAGCGCGATTTGTCGCGCGATGCGACACCGGTTATTGTTATACCGTGAAGTTTTCTTAGAAATTATTGTTCGTGTCGTGTCGCGGAACAAGTCGCACTGGTCTTTAAAAACCTTTACGTTTCATCATCTTTAAGGACCAAATTATTGTCGGCAAAGGACCAAGACTAAAACAGAAAAAAGGCGGTAAAAAATGTGACCTTTACAACAAACAGGAACAAACAGGAAACCAATCTTATCAAACCCTGAATAAAGTAGAATCACATTCATCGGTCCCACCGCAACTGAAGTGCTAAAATGTTCCCAAATCGGTGAGAAATGTAAAAAGTTGAAGCCGCAAAGTAATCCGCAAATCGGAGTTTAATCGTGGGATTAAAACCGGTCGGAACATTCAAAACGTTTTCGACGTAAACTATCCAATCTTGGGAGTATTTGGGGTTTTGAAAATCATTACCTATATCTCGATTTAAAATCGTAAGGCGTACGTAACCCAATAATTTATTTTTAAGTATTTTAGCCGAGTTCCTCACAGAATGTGTACTTAGGTTAATTGGCTTAGGTAACCCGGCTAAAATACTGAAAACGTACCTTTATTTATTAGTAAATAAAGGTACGTTTTCAGTATTTATATGGAATCGTCCATAACTCTAAAAACTATTAGCTAAAAAAAAAAAATAAAAAAAAATATATACATATAAAAAAATATTATTTAGAGATATGTTAAGAGAATGTAAGGTAATTATTGTTTATAGGGAGATATGCTACCTACAAATAATAACATAGCATAACATATCATCGCGCCTTTTTTCCCCTAAGGGTTGTGCAGAGGTGAACATAACCGGCGAAATGTGGGTGTATCTGCTATGAATAATAATTGCCTAGTTTAGTTAGTTTAGTTTTAAGTACAAAGTTTATTGAGTGTCTAGACTCACCGACCCCACAGTCAAACCATTACTACGGTTTTGTGGGGCTTAGTTATACTTACCATATAAGTGAATAAAGATAAATAAATAATAATAATTATGTAGTCTTTATCGTATTTATTAATAAAAAAAGATCTCGTTTTATAAAATTCCCAGTCGCAATATTAACGGTTAAATTGTTTCTTGAAAATGTCATACTTGACCTTTTAAAATTAAACTGTTTTGTGCGCGCAAACCGAATTTCACCAAAGAAACTGAGCACATCCAAACCACGTTCAAGAGCTATCAGTTGTGGTGTCATTATTGTTGTGAAATATAGACACTGACACCTCTTGAACGCGGTGTAGGTGAGCTGATTGCGGTCAGATTCATTGGTGAAATTCAACCTAAGTATTTTTTTTTCTATCGTTTCAATATGTGATTTATGGGTTCAGACTGAGATTATTGACAGTCATTCAACGTCTTGAAGTAATTCTCACTTAGTATTAACTTATTTTATCAAACTTATCATAACGAAAATCATCAGAATAACTCTCCATATAATACACAGATACGTATACAGCGATGCATCCGGAAGATTGACTGTAGGGTAAATGAACCGGTTGGAGTCGTGCCAAAACGCACTGAGCAATGAGCAAGTACAAAAGGTAAGCGATACAACAAAGAGCAGGCCTATACTTGGATGCTCAGTGTTCTGGATTAACTGTACTACTTGATAGTTCTGTTGAGAACAAGAGATAATGTATGTACTTATGAGATTATTGTATGTGCAAAAATATTTGTGGTTATACTTGCTGTACTTGATATATTAATTAATAATCGAGGATAGTTGCATAATAAATTAACAAGTTATTCATCATACCTCCTTAATAGGTTAATGAAAAGGTAATTACTAATGAAAAGTGTTAGGCAGATTGACTACCAACAGAGGGTGCATCCTAAAAGTTGGCAACGTCGTAAATAGCTGTCAAATATTTACCTGTTTCGATTAATTTGGAAATAATACTGTATGGAAATAAGAAATGTGGCTAACTACAATTAGTTAGCCACATTTCTTATTTCCATACAGTATTATTTCCAAATTAATCGAAACAGGTAAATATTTGACAGCTATTTCAATCGCTAGTCAATACTAGAATATTAATAATGAATTGCAATTATAACATTAAATTTGATGTTGTACCCGTTTTAGGTGACAAAAAGACATTTGAAAGTTTCCAAATACTTTTTTTACATCTAAAACTAAATATTCGGTGTTACGATATTAATTATTGCATTTCATCAATATTCTAGTTCGCTAGGTAGCCAAAGGTCTTATTTCCATACAGTATTATTTCCAAATTAATCAAAACAGGTAAATATTTGACAGCTATAATTTAGGACACGTTGCCAACTTTTAGGATGCACGTTCTTAAATTGTCCGTATATTCAAATCACAACTGGCATTTTTTTACAGTTGTATGAAGTGGCTTTAACACGACAAATCGGTGTATTCCCGTTCGTCTTAATTTTACTTTCGTATTAAATTAAATTAAATTATTCCCGTTCGTCCCACTAACAAACTCAGTGGGACGAACGGGAATAAATTTAATATTATTGATTAAATTTCCGTTCGTCCCACCAGTGGGACGACGGCAGTGGGACGAACGGGAATACACCGACAAATCGACGTTATGTTTATATTTGCTTATTTGTACTTACACTTTATAAGATAGGAAATCTTAGTAAAAATATGTAGGTCGAAGGCTATTATGTATAAGTAATATGTGGATAATGATGTTTCAGAGCAAAGCAGTAAGTTCCTTGAGTGTTTATCGAGTGGAAACAAGAAACAATATTGTGTAACCAAATCAAATCCGTATGTTTCGAGGCGTGATGTTCTACTGTAAACTCAACAGTGGAATGGGTAGCAACATAAACCGTATAGTCTGTTTAAAAAGTGTCTAATAAAAATGTTAACAAATGAACAAGAAAACGTACCGTAGGATTCCAAAATTTGTAGTGCACCTTACAAATGAATAGCTTTGATTTGACTATTCGAATACTTTTACCAGAAATTCTAATTTCAAATCACCGTAAGATATTTTTCATTTTATGACAGTTAAGGTTAATTTTCTTCAAATCGTTGATGATTCAATTACAATTTATAATGTTATTCATAAAATAGACGCATATTCGATGCAGTGCTGGAAAACGAGCAATAGCGAACGTGGTACAACTATGAGCTCTACGAGATGTATGACGAGCCTAATGTAATAAACACCATCAAAATAGGACGTCCTCGATGAGCAGGTCATGTCGCAAGAATGGACGAGACCACAACGAGACAACGTTTACTGTATAGTAAACCGGATGGCCGGAGAAGTCGAGGGCGGCCCAAGCTCAGATGGTTGGATGGCGTAGACCAAGATTTTAAAAGTGTTGGAGTGCGAAACTGGAGAGAAAAAGCCGGAAATAGGTCACATTGGAGAAATATACTTAACGAAACTAAGGCCCAGTCGCGGCTGTAAAGCCTCAGATGATGACGATGATTAAAAAAATAAGAGGTAAGATTTAAAGTTGAAACGTTCTCAGATGGCTGTGTTACTATCCTTTTAATGACTCATTGTAAAAAAATTACCTAAATAGAGGTTGTTTACTCTTTCAACAAATAATTTTGGAAGAGACCATACCTACTAACGTGAATATTGGTTTCTTGTAATTATTAACTGTACGTATTCAGTTAATTCAATTATTCGTTGTGAATAGATACGGAAATCAGAGTATTAAGATGTGGCTTACAAGAGAAAAGGCTTATATTCAGGAGAGAGCAGATATAGGATGGTAACGTTTTATTATGGTTAATGACGCATTTTTTTGGAATTCCTAAAACTACTAACTAAAATTTCTAATTCTTAAAATTCCTAACTAAACTGTGGTATGATATGAAATAAAAGCAAACGCAGTCCTATTGCGTTTGCGTTTATTTCATACCACTGTTTTAAACAGTCAACGTCATTCATAAAGCAGTAGTCAGAAAAATAATAAGCGCCTATTTCACCACCTCTTAACTTACTTGACTTATAATTTCATACAAATTCTGTTCCATTTTTGAATTTATTCGGTAAGTAGTGCTATTCGGACATCGTGAAATAGGCCCTAAGTATCATGAAAATAAAAATCAACCGACTTCCAAAAAAATCACTACAAAGTGAAAAATAACTTTAATTTCGGAAGTAATTTCGGGTTTTGAATTTTCATTTTTGCCACCGACTTCCGAAATTAAAGTAATTTTTCACTTTGTACTGATTTTTTTTCGGAGTCGGTTAAAAAATATCCTAAACGTGTTCAACTTTTAACTAAAGTTTTATTTTTATTGCGAAATCGGCGAAAGTTTTAAAATTATAATTATCTTTCTTCTTCAGATAGGCAGACGCACCATTTAATTAATACTGATATTCAGCTGCATCCAGTTAGACTGGAAGCTGACCCCAATTTAGTTGAGTAAAAGCTATGCAGTTGATGAATATTATTTTTATTTTCTTTCAGTAACATTAAAATTATTACTAAATAAATAAAACCTTTACTTAACCCTACTCAGACAGTATACATTTTGATCTTCACCCCGCATTAAAGCTTTTTGTGGTATTAAGAACTGAGTAAGTGTAAGTAGGTACTCAACTTTAATGTCTGTAATTAAACTGTGGTAACGTACTGAAGGATTTCGTAGAAGAGGTTTTACACCTTGTTTATTTAAACAATCATTTTTACTAATGCTTTTTTTCTTTGTACACGAAAAAAGTTGTAGAGGCTTTTACATTAATGCTGACACAAGATTTTTATGATACTTTAGAAATGTCATCAGTGAAATTATCTACACACAATGTGCGCTTTTATAATTTCTAACGTGGCGATAATAATTATCGTGGAAGTCGTATCGCAATAGGCGACGATAACCGACTTTTATTAATTGTATACTGAAGATCACGTCTAAACGAGTAGTTTTAATGATTTGGAAAAAAAATGTTATGTAGAGCATAATTCTCAATAACTCAATCTGTGAGTATTTTAGATTATGTGTTTATTACACAGTGAAATTAAATTGTTAAGTTATATCTAACGCGGATAAAAAACTGAAAATAACGCAAAAACTATCAAGCGTATTTCTCTGAAACCTTCACCATTTTAAAGTTTTTTTTTAAAATTGAATATACGTGTTTATAAAATGTCTTATGATTTATGAAAAATAAATTAATAATGCGTCTAATTTGGGACAGTGTTCCTTGATGGGCGAGTCGTATTATTGGCTGGACGTACGACGTGTTGCGTGAGCTCAGCACAGAGCACGCAAGCTAACCACTCAAGGCCATATCTCGGCGTCTTAAAACGTTATCGTGAACGGAAGCGTCTTCATATAATTCCTTACATTTTACTTCCCTGTGTTATCGTGATACCGTGTCGTGTATACCCCCGATAATATCGCCACGTTAAAAATTATTAAAGCGCACGCTAAGTCTATAGGTACCTTCATGTTTACATTTGGTACTACATGAATTCAAGGTACTACATGAATTCAAATATCTATCTACACTCCTCAAATGAGTAATACTGCAGTAAAAATAAACATTATCCTTTATTCATATTTGAATTCAACCCAAAACTAAACCGATAATTTTCATGTATTCGTAGCTTGTTCATATTCAATCCTTTGCTGAATAAATTTTAACGTATGGATAATGGTAGGTACCTACTTGGAAATACAGACTCACACCCAATCTTTCGAATTCTGAATCGAATTGAATCTGTTCGAATTAGTGTCAATTTGACACTAGTTTGATTCGATTTAGATCTCGGATATCTTGGGAATAAGCCAGCTGGTCTAATAAGACTAGATACTGTTAGACCTTATACAGATCACTTATAACTATTGGATGAGTATAGAGCAGTGGTGGCCCAGTGGTAACGTCCCCGACTTACGAGTTGTAGGTCGTGGGTTCGAACCCAAGCAGGCGCTATCATCATTATTATTCTCCTGCCCTTATCCCAATTTTATTTGGGGTTGGCGCAACATGTCCCTTTTTTCCATACTTCTCTATTAATCGTCATCTCAGCCAAGCAGGCGCTTTACTTTGTGTAAATAATTTCATCGCCACTGCTCTCAAAACGGTGAAGGAAAACATCGTGAGGAAACCGGCATGTCTTAAAACCAAAAAATTCGATTAAATGTGATATCTACCAACCCGCACTGGGCCCGCGTGGTAGTGGTAGTGTGAGAGGGAGTGGGCTGTACCCACTCCCTCTCACAGAGAGGAGGCTTGTGTCCCAGCAGTGGGAACATTAATAGTCATTACTTGGTCGGACCATCGTGTTGGCGACCGGCCTCGTGCTCTCTTTCCTTCGATATTGCCAACAATGACCAGCTTTTCAAAGCTGCTGTCCTTCTGCCCTTCACATTATGTGGCCGAAATACCGATGTTAAAATACGCTGTAGGCAAACTGTAGACAATCGAGTGTTGATATCGAGTTGGGAAAGGATAGACACGTTTGAGCGTTTGGTTGTCCATGGAATTCGGAGCATCCGCCTCCACATTTCGAATGCGTCTATCCTCACGAATGTGTATGACCAGATATATGAACGAAGCAAAAGGAGTATGTAAGGATCGTAGCAGGTGGCTTTCTGTTGTTCCTGCCTACCTATAGTACCTATATGAGAAGAAAGTGTTATTTCATGTACGAATGTATGCTAGATCTATTGGTTTGTTTCTAATGTAATTGCCGGATAGTAATATTAACTGTTTTTAATAAGTTAGCTCCGTAGGAATAAGTATAGTAGGCCACATGTCAGTGGTATAAGAGGCCTGTTATTCTATTGAAACTCCATACTACGCTAGGCCAAGACCAGACCTCAAGGCCGAAGTATTACCACCAACGTGCAATCGACTGTACGTACCTACAGAGGTCAGAGGGGCAATTCCCAATTTTTATGAATGTTCGCATTCGCATCTCATTCGCAATTTGTCAAAAATACAATCAATTTACTAACATTTTTGACAAGTTTGACAGATTGCGACTTGAATGTGAACGTTTTTTAAGTACGAGAATTGGCTTTCTGGTTTTGGATCGTTAAGTTCCCTTCAAAATGGTTGATCTGAATTTAGCTGATCCGTGCGTCATGTTAGTGAACGGGCGCCGTCAGTAGGGACTGGTCATCTCTTAGCTGCCATGGCTTTCTGTGTTTTTCTTACAGACGCTTTTAACGTGGACATCGTTCTACTTTGTTCTCACATAGTATAATTTCAACATGAATGATGTAACCAATATTTTGACTATAAAGACTTTCCGTGGAGTTTCTGGCTCGTTCTTCTCCATAGGAAAGTACTACGCTTTGGAATGGGCAACTAGCTTCATATTTCTGAATGACCGACCCCTAGACAATTCAAGAATACCTGTAATTGGTTTATTTGAAATAAATGCTTTGAATTTTAATTTTGAGCCCCTTAACAATTCAAAAGTGCCTGTAATTGGTTTATTTGAAATAAATGCTTGACTTTGAGTTTGAGGTGACTTTCGAATTAATATCTTGATGTAACTCCATGAAATATTTATAATTCTGAACACTCAGGTTGTCTACGCGAGATCCTAAACATTTCTTCAAAACTTTCTTGTCTAATGGATAAGGGTTATTGAACTTCTAAAATAGTTTTAGCGTCTTCATAATAAAACTTTGACCGTAGCTACCTACTTCTGTGAATTATTACCAGCCTGAATTTAATTTAATTTATAAAATTCATAATTTTATCTGTTTACACGAAATACATATTAAATAAGTCCTAGCAAACACTGGGAATTTTATTCACGCGATTTATATTCAATGTACGCGGCATTGCAACGGGCGTGAATTTTAAATCGACAGTGCGTGTATATAAATAAGATACCAACTGTTACAGAATTGCGATCAAAATGTCGCGCGTTTATTTTATCGCAGTGCGAGCTAAGTCTATGGAGAAATTCGATTTGAAACGTCTTCAGTGCGTAAGATTGATCGACGTACAGTCAAGAAAATTACAAGGAGACAACACGTTGGTAGTAAATTTGCCTAACAAAGGTTTATCCTGACTTTACCTATTTATTTTTCAACGTCACCTATGACCTTTCTCACGTGACAAAACGAACATTACAGCAATTTTAAAGACAATGCTGAACAAAACATGACTAAATTCCCTAATAACACAAAACTACCCTGCCTTCAAAGAATCCTCGGGGAGCGCACACACGCACGCGGGGCACGCAACAAGTCACTTTATTTACATCAACAACTTTAGTTGTGTACCTCTGTTTTTGTTGGCCACACTGTTCGTTTGATCTGGGAGTTGTGTCGTGTTTTGTTTTTGTCGTTCCAAGAAAGTTGTGAACGAAATTCTTCTTTGTAACGATTCTTGTTTTTCCTTAGGGTGTAGTTATGACACTTTTCTTACTATGCCACCAGAAAAACTAGACAACTGTCAGTCTTAAAATATTTGTATGATTTTAAGGTAAGTTCATGAAAACACGATGTCGGCTGCATACTAGCTTTTGCCCGCGACTTCGCTGTCCTTAAATGCCCATTTTCTTGCTGACTTCAAAATCTGTGAATGCAGATCAAAATGTCTCATAAAGACATTTTGATCTGCAATCAGAGATTTTGAAGTCAGCAAGAAAATGGGCAGTTTCTACAAAAAAAAATTTTTTGATGCCAATGGATCCTGTTTCTTTTAAGGACCAAAAAACTCTATTAGACCAAATGAGGTTTGAGTACTAGAAAAATCAGAAATCACAAAAAACTTTTTCATCCCACCATCTCGGAAAAAGTATTTTTAATCTTCAATATCTGAGTGGAAAAGCCGTTTTTATTCTCTAGAGGATAAAGTAAATTGAATTTAGAACATCGTGTGCACTAAGTTTGTGAATTAAAAAAAACATTAAACCTATTTACTGCTACCTCTATGGTGCCGAATATATCATACAACTTTTTTTTAATTTTTTTAAAAACTCAGACTCGGAACCTTCTTGGTGTTCTTTTTTCAATTTGCTTTGTACGCGGTTCTTTACGCGGCATTTTTTCACGTCATTGTTAAACCTTTTATTAAAAACAAGAAACTTGAAAACAAGTGAAAAAACTAAAATGAGTGATTCTAGCGACGAGGAAGTTTGCTTGACGCCAACAGAATTGACTGAAACTGTTAATAATGCGCAAATGAGCTTTCTCCCTCAACAATCACGCGAGAAGTATTTAAAACAGTACGATATGTTCAACACGTGGCGACTAGCAAAAGGAGCCAAAACTTTCTCAGAAAACGTTTTGCTGGCATATTTTATAGAATTATCCGAGAACAAGAAAGCAAGCACTCTATGGAGTACGTATTCGATGCTAAAAGCAACAATAAAGATGAAAAAAGACAAACATATCGATACCTATCCTAAATTAGTGGCATTTTTAAAAAGAGCCTCATCTGGTCATCAACCAAAAAAATCGAAGGTTTTCACAGTATCTGATATTGAAAAGTTTCTTAACGAAGCACCCGATTCCGTATATTTGGCGGCAAAAGTAAGTCAGTTGCACATTCAGTATCTACTTAAGTATATTAATCTCAATTAAATAGTATACTTAGTAGATGTTGATAGGCATAATTATGCGTTCATATCAATTTTATTCATTTATCTACTACAATACTCTTTACGTTACAGGTTGTTCTTATTATTGGAATAAACGGAGCATGTCGAACTAATGAACTAACACAACTTAATGTCAAAAACATTGAGAAACATTCAGATGACTTACTATTAATTAATTTACCTAATACAAAGACAAAAAGAGACCGCAACTTCGTCATTCGCAAGGAATACGTAACGATTGTTGAGAAATATCAAGCCTTACGCCCGCCTAACACTCCAATCAATCGATTTTTTCTACAGTATCGCAATGGAAAGTGTGTTAGACAGCCTATGGGTACTAATAAAATTGGCAGTATCCCACGAGAAATAGCAACATTTCTTGAACTTCCAGAACCCCTGTTGTACACGGGTCATTGTTTCCGACGAACTTCAGCCACACTTTTGGCTGATTCCGGAGCTGATCTCCTGTCCCTTAAGCGCCACGGAGGCTGGAAGTCCAATGCAGTTGTAGAGGGATACATAGAGGATTCCATCCAAAATAAGTCTAAAATATGTGAAGGCATCGTAGGAGCCATTACACTGAAAGAGCCTCAATCGGATCCTTGGACTGGCCCTTCTACATCAAAAATAAGCCGTTATGAAACACCTAACCATCTCCCTCTCTCTCCAACATTCACGCCAAGGGAATCCGATGAATCGGTACAACTATTAAGTATGACAGATAGTTTACCGAAAAACAGTACACAAGTGACTAACACCAATATTACAGTACCAAACAAAAATATTACACTCAATTTAAATAACTGTAGCAACGTTACTTTAAAATTTTCTTAATTATACCTTAGTATTATTTTGTTATAATTTAAAGATTATTCTGTAATACTTACCTGTCATAATGTAGTAATTAATACCTAAACTGAAATAAAAGTGTACCTATCTTGTGATTGTAAACGTTTTTTTTTTTGCATTTAGTCATTTCCTCGCTGAGGTGGAATGAAAAGTTACGTGTTGCACTCGAGTGCAAAGATTTTTCACCTCGTGCTCTTTTGATTCCCTCGCTAACGCTCAGGCTTCTAATTTTGAATCACTCGCTGCGCTCGTGATTCAATTTTAGAATCCTTCGCTTGCTCGGTCATCAAAATTGAACACGCGGTTAAAAAGCAACTTTGCACTCTTGTATAACAAATAACTATTTCCATACATTTAGTAGGAAATGAGACTCCAACCTACTTTTTACGATGGATAGACTGGCTGAAAATAAAGAAAAAAGGCGAAAGAATATTTTAATTTTATTTCATTTGAGAATATTTGTTGCGTCACTAAATCTAAGATAGCGATTAGGTAATAAGACTAGAATCTGATTCCAAAATGAAGATAAATAATTACCTTCTTTTTAAAATCAAGACATAAATCCAAGAAACGTGCTTTAGAAAAAAAAACCCAGTCTTACGCGAATTACCAGTTAAAAATAACAAGGTGGAGGTGCCAATAAATCTCAACGCAACAGGTCAGTTATTTACATCGACAATATTGCCAATGTTGATCTCCGTTTTCCGTTTATCTCCGTTTTCACTTTACCCCTGTCCGTTTTTTCCGTCTGGCCGTGTCCGTCTAATCTAGCTTTGTGTACATTGGCATTAAGAACGTGCTCTCGTTTGCAGGTCGGGGATTTGCAGCAAATCTAGTATTTAATAAAGCCCTGGGTGTGCTTGTGATGGTTTTAATGCGAATTGTTTGTTGCTGTGTTTTTCTGATGACGTCGGCTAGGTAATTTGTTTTTTGTACATTGAAAGGACAGGACAGAACAAAGAATAAAACGATACAGTCAACAGCACATCAGTGGCAACAACGACAGCGCCCTTATTTTGTAGCAGTAAGAATGGTTTTCGTAGTGCAATATGTGCGGTTAACTGTACAAAAGGCTGGTTTAGGTGTCTTGATGATCTTGTTTTTTTTTTTAAGACAGTGCCATTCCTTTTGTTTAAATGACAGTTCAACCCAAATGTTGATCCACCTAATTTCTTTACTATGACATTTTACCAAATGCAATTATGTCTACACAAAACTTCGTTAACATTTATTTCACTTTGACATAAAAACCCTAAAGCACCGACATTTAAATACCACGGCTCGAGTAATTCCATCAAAAGCCGTTACACAAAAACATTTAGATATTACATCGCCCACAGTTTGAGGTAATTTAACATAATGGAGGAGTCAGTGACCCATTATTTGTGTGTGTTTGGGACAGTCTCACGCGACTGAATCACGCAACAGGTGCACTTACCTTACTTCGAACATCGTTGACATTAAGAAAAGTGGTTGAAACTAGATCAGTAGTTAAGAGGTTTATTATTACTTTTATTTTTGGAACGAAGTTCCCTTTTGCGCGTTGCGAAAGGGGGCTAGACGGAAAAAATTAGGACCAAAAGTTGTAACGACACCATTGTTCGAAATTTAAAAAAATCTTTGATAGGTAGGTTACCTCCTTGGTTGCTACATAGTAGGTTGCTATGTGTTGAAGTAAAAAGTTAGTTCCATTTTTTCGACACTTTTTTGCTAAAGTTGAAAATTACTTGATGATGATGATGTTGATGACGATGACGATGGCGATGGCGATGAAAATAGAGCTGGCGATGGCGATGACGACGGCGATGGCGATGACGATGGCGATGGCGATGACGATGGTCAGTCGTTCAAAGTCAAAGTCAAAGTTGAAGTCAAAGTCAAAGTCGACACTTTTTGCTAAAGTTGAAAATTAAGACCCAAAGGTGTAGCGACACTTTTTGCTAAAGTTGTAACTTCGTTCCATCCGGGTGTCCCTTGATACCTCTCAAGTTTTTTTTTTTTTTCATATTGGATAGTGGGAAAAAGGTATTAAAACACCAGCATTAACAAAGCGGTAATAAATGATAGCAGAAGCCGGAGTATCTAATGGCAAGACTAGATTCAGACGTTTTCAAAAATAAACTTATAGCTGTTTTCAACAATCGTTGTGTATCTTAGGTGAGAAGCGAATTATTCGGAGAAACATGTTTCCCCGAATAATTCGCTTCAATATCTGATTTCATGATTAATCCATTAGCATCTGTCGTCAAGATAACGGCTACTATAATGTGATCATTTGTGAAAGGCCTATACAAGGGACATCGAAGGAACACCAAAACTATCTGACGAAACAAGCGACGCCAAAATATTGACCAGATATAAACAATGGACGGCTACCAAATAACATTTTTCCTCAAAGCGAACCACAAACTCACACGCTAATAAAAAGCAGAAGTCATAGATACCTAACCAAGTCCAACCTCATCCTACTAATGCTAATGTTCTGCTCGCATGTCCAGCCACCATATTAACAGTTGACACGCGAAACATCGGACAAGAGGGTGACTACCGAAAGTTCGTTCACACGCTAGACGCGCGCACGTGTGTAATTATATTAGAAAGGTGGTGTATGAAAGGTCTTAATGTCATAGAGTGGAGTTGATTTCAGGTGGCCAATATTTCTTTTGTTTTTTTTTTACTTAGGGCCACTTGCGGCTTTTACTATCTCGATTTAAACACGGCTTAAACTTAATTTAACGGTTTGCATGTCATCGATTTAGCATAAATCTCGATTTTATAGACAGACGTCATTACAGTTTTATGTTATATTTCTCTGTTTATTTGTAAAAATGGATTTCTTTTCATTTGATCATCATGTTCATGATCAATAAGTTGACCAGAGGATAAAATGATAAATGATTTTATTTATATATGCAGGGTTTATGGTACGCAGCTTTATCATGTCAATAATATTTCAAAAACTAGATGAGATTGGCATATCCGACTACTCTGAGAAGAAAGGCCGAAAAAACTCACACGTCGCAGTCTCTTTAAAGTCCAGTCACAATCTTGGTCAGATCATCTGAAGAATAATCAAGCATGAGCAAGCAAGCAAGAGATTAGTGTCTGAAATAGTCTTTTGAGGAAAGAACCACACAGATTGAGTGGACCTGTCCAGTCAGTGCACGCATTTGTCAGTAATCGTGCAGCTCAGAACTTTCGGAAATCAACGATTCGATGAACAATACCAAAGAAAAGACATTTGGACAGGCCACACAAAGTACTTAAACACTGATGGCAGCATAGTTAAGCCTCACGATGATACAAAAAAGAGGCAATCATAAAAAAAACGACAAAAATTCGTTGACACGTGCACTTTATACCCATAACCCAATGCTACACGTGTAACGATATCACTGGAGTTCGCAGAATTCGATACTTTTTACACCAACAAATATTGCGTTGTGAGTTTTTTTAAATTAAGCAACACGGTTTCCGAAAATCAAAGCTAGCCAATAAAACAATGTTAGTGAAACAATAACTACACCTGTCAGTTGGTCAATTTATAAGTAATAAGGATCAAATTCGCAAAACACATATTCGTTAGTTTACAGGTATCAAAAACGCATTTTCTCGACGCCTAGGCGGCTGGACTGTGGATTGAACAAACATTGACTCAATAAGAGGCTTTATTAAAAGAAAACGTTTTAATTTTCTTACAAAGTTTTAAAAATTGTTATGCTTCGTTGCTAACTTGATTTTAAAATCGGATTACAAGACCCTTTTCGAATGCTTTTAAAGATTTTTAACTTATTGTATGCTTTGATTTAGATCTACTCTATTACTATAATATAAAGCCAAATGCAAAATTAAGTTAAGCACTTGGCTCCAGGAGTTGAATTATGAAGAAACTGAAAAACTATTTGGTGTCCCAAAATAGGCAATTTCATTCATTCTATTCCCCCCCCCACAACACACTACCCCCACACTACCACCACACTCACAGATACACATTCATACCGACTAAACATACCTACTAACATTAGCAAAGCACCAATAATTAATACCATTTTCTTTTTTATTTTGATATTTAAACTTACAAGTCTATACTTTTAGAGTTCTTACTGCACCAATTATTGTACACAAAAATTTAAAATGTAAGCATTACCTAAGGGGTGGAGACCTGGTGTCCTGAAATACAGACCTCCCGTCTAGCTTAGGCACCAGTCTCCCACAGTATATTGTGATGTAATTTTATTAGTTATGATACCTCTCTAATGTACCTATATTGTGGTGAGAAATAAACGATTATCTTATCTTATATACTCTATTACTTGCGCAATCGTCAGATAGAACTTAATTAATTACGTTATTCTGCTTCCATCTGTATACTTATTCAATACAAATTAAAATGTTAGACTTGCTGACACGATACTTGGACTCGGACATAGTGTTCGAATTGACACACTTTAATTTCAATTTTTCACTGGCAATTCGGACACCATCAAATTATTAAAGCTGTTTAGTACAGTCAGTCAGATAAAAAAGTTTTTAAATATAATATGTGGAAAAACAGCACTATTTTAGGGTGGCTTTAAGGCGGTTATAGGTATAATTTTAAATTGCAAGTCTTCCATGATTGTACTATGACGATTGAATTTTACTACCCACTCCACAGTAAACATAAGACACTTCTCATTCAGGTAGGTACATTAGCAAGTTCTCCTAGGATGCGAGCAAAACCATGGTTAACAGTTCATTAAAATTCTTGAAATTATAAGACTCACCCAGCGTGCGGAAGACAATAGGCCTACTCCTGTACTTATGGCCGCCCCAGAGCGCGGCAACTGTTACTTGGTACTGCGTGTCGGCTTCCAACCCGCTTAGGATGACAGCATCCGAGTTGCCAGCCACCTCCAGGACGACTCTGTAACTAATAGACGATGAGTCAATTTCGTTGTATTCTATTGAAAAGCTGTATACGGTGAGGCCACATTTATCAAGAAGTTGCTAGAAGGGAAAAAACATCTTGATCTGAATTCAATATTTTTTCATGTTTCTGATAAAGACATAATAACGTTATAGAATAAAGTTTCTAGTAAAATATTTAGACAATTCAAAATAATTTTCACACAAATAATTCTCAAAATTCCCAAATATTTACACAGAATTTGTTAGTTACACTGAAAGCTTAGGGCGAGAGAGTTATCTCTAATATGCAATATTTACATAGCATGGTGATGCTACGTAAACATTGCATATTATTAAAATTTACAGACAGTCTATGTTACAAAGGGAATCAAAACGAATTTACTTTTAATGCATTGAACTACATAACATGTACACGTAAAAAAACAAAGACAAACAATGCTATAATTAAGAATTTTTTACCCGATCGTCTTTTGTACATTTACAAGAAACTTCCCATTCAGTATCACATCGCATCGCATCAACATTGACTGATTGAGGTCAAAGAATTATGTACAACGCTCTACTGCTAACAAGTTTGATTGACTTTTGTATGCTATAGTTATAGCGTTGTATGAAATAACGTTTAATAATACTGTTTTTTTCTGATGTGATTTTTTCATTCAAAGTGGCGTGCAATTATAATATTTATGTGGCCCCACCGTCGGAAGAAAGAAGTAAGAAAAATGATGAAATAAATGGGATAGAGAATGATTAAATGTAGCTAATAAAGCTTAAATAAAATTTACTTTAACAGTAAGTCGCCCTTTTACATACACACGTTCTTAATAAAGTATCTACACAGAAAGAGATCCTGAAAAAATACCAATGTCTTTGTATCGAATAATATTATTTGTCAATTCCGCTTTATTTGTTGCCGGTATTGCTTCGTAAATTAAGAAAAATGAAGACATATTTTTCTAGAAATGTCGGTGGTCCTGAGTGACTTAAAAGATTGTTAGCCGAGTGATAAATTGACAGGCGTATTGCCCCACATTATTGCGATCTTCGATCTTTATTCCTGTCAATGTCACTATATTTCTTTTAACGAATTTGCCGTTTTTATATTTCCTTGTCCTGGGGTTCAACAATAGGATAGACTCTAATCTTAATACAAACTAGCCTTATAAATAGACTAATAAGTAATTTAATTATAACCTAAACTATTAAATTGTCTGTATTAAGAATGTGTCCAATAGCACTTTTATTATTGTCTCTATTAAGGCGAATACACTTCGTTCCGTTTCGACTTCGAAATCTAAATGGTTTATGGGCTCGCGTATTTCGATGTTGAAATCCTCCTTCAGAACCATACAAGAGCTCATTATCATTAAATTGGCTAAGATAATTATTATCAGACACAAAATAAAGGGGTCGTTTCGATGGTCCAGCTGTTGTAATTTCACTAATGTCGAGTTGAAATGATATTATGGCGGTACACATACACTACATGCTAACTACGCATCACACTGAAGTCATGCAAAATATTGCATCGCGTAAGAAGAGTTACCGCGTGACTAGCATATATACAACTTCCCGACATCAATCGTCGGGCAGTAGCTCACCAGACAAAACACCCGTCTA
Organism: Conistra vaccinii; assembly: GCA_948150665.1. Lineage (NCBI taxonomy): Eukaryota > Metazoa > Arthropoda > Insecta > Lepidoptera > Noctuidae > Conistra > Conistra vaccinii. The sequence goes on from OX411330.1 coordinate 8,474,470, forward strand.
GTTGGAGGATCCTCCCTTTTCTATGGAGGATGAGTGAACTTTACACCTTGTTCCTCATACCTCTATAATATCATAAATATATTATGTAATCAATTGGGTTAGTCGCAGAAAAGTTTTAAATCAGGAGCAGCTTTGTAGTAAGTACAAATAAGTGTTAGAATGAAATGAAAATCATTCTCCCCAAAAATCCCATCTTCCTGATTACTATCCATTATCTCCTAATACAAGTCTATAATCAATAGTATTGTGAGAAACTCCATCGAAACAAATTAGGGTTACGCGGACAACAAAAGCGTCCGCGTTTTCGCCAGGAAATTTATCGGTAATAAGACTTCCGCCCGCCACCCCTACCTATTCCGTTCACAATTTGTGGTAGATTCTTTGGTTTTTTGTACTCTATTGTGTTATTTTTATTATGACAGCGAAAATTTTGTATGGTTTTATTGCACGAATAACGTTTTTTATGTGTTCAGGTTTGAAATAACATTCTTTGGTCTACTGTTTTCGATCACTTCATTTGGAAAGAATTTCTAACAGTCTGACTGTTGGCATCCCCAACATTCTATTAAATACTAGCGGATCTGGCAGATGTTGTCCTGCCCGAACAGCGCAACGTACCGGGTCCAATTATATTTTTAAGCCATCCAGCGACGCACTCAAATAAACGCACAAAATTTCATCGAAATCGGATCAGCCGTTTAGGAGGAGTGACAAACACATTTGCGGAAGAATTATATGTATATAGATAATTAGTTTGTATTGCAGCACTGTGTGTATAGTGTCACTGTCAGTAAAAATATAGCATCTTGATTATTCTAAGAATAAACATGTTTTTATTTCACTACTTCTTCTTCAATTCTATCAGTAAATTCCCACGAAATACAAATTTAAACATTGACTAACAGTCATAGTAAGTCTTTGAAAAGATTTGGAATTTAATATCGAATAGCAGTAGTTACACCTATAAGCAGTTTTTTTTTTCAACCTTTATTGTCCCACTGCTGGTCAAACGTCTAGATTCTAGAACATAGCCTTCCATTGTTTCTTGTGCGTTGCCTTCTCCGACCAATCTCCCGTAAATGCATCTAGGTCGCCACGCCACCATTTTCTAGGCCTGTCTCGGCGAAGACGCCCGTCTTCCGGCAGACATTGGATGACAACTGCTTTATTTATTTATTGACCAAGGCACATTACTTACAACAATAGTAACAATTTAAATACAATTGTGATTCTATTCCGCTACAACAAGTGTATAATTTAAAAAGAATGTAAAATCTTATTCACTTGCTGGGTACGTATTTGTCTGCGTCAAACGTTTTCCGCCGGGATTTAGGTACGAGATTTCAACAAATTCTCTGTTACCTGCATCTAAAATAAATTCAGTTCGCTTGTTTCATTGATTTTTATACTTGAAACCGAGTAGTCCCTTTGGTCCTATAAAATGTTAATATTTTTAAAGTAGTTTAAAATATTTAGGTATTTAATTTAAACAAATCACAAGTGCGCATTTGGAGAATTGATAAGAACGAAACTAATTCAAACACGACCATTATTTTATGCATATATTCCGTACAGAAATACCCCTCGTTATCCTGGTCGATGAAAAGTGAAACGGTAGCCATATTATTAGAACAATCATTTGAATATGTAATCGCAGAGACGTCGCTTAAAGGAACATATGTCATCTTTCTATTTTCAGAAACAAATGATATTTCTATTTTCAGCTGAACTGACATGCCTGACATACTTTAACAAGATAAAGCCCGTATCCCATCACAAAATCCATCAATTCCGAAAGTGAATAGTTCCAAATTCTCACAAAGCTTTGACAGAAATCCACTGTGGTGTAATAACTTAGCTTAATGAATTCATAAACGGCAGTTAAAAGTTGGGAGACAACGTAATCGCGATCCCATTTGATGAAGCAATGCATAAAGTAGAAGCTAAGGTACGTGGAGACTTTAACGTGACACCTGACCTTTAAACCTCGTCCAGGGTGAATGCGCGGTGACTAGGGCGGTAGCAGGTGCGGTGGCGGGCGTGATTAGGTGACACGGAGCAACTACAACTCTGATTCCCTCGGAGACGTGTTTCCACAGGGACAAAAAAAAAGACGGTCGCTCGCTAGCGGTTCCACATTCAAATTCTTGTGTTCTTTCCACTTAATTTTAACCTTTATATTAACGAGATTTAAGTTAATTTCAGAATGGCTGGTACTATTGAAAAAGTAATAAAAACTAAGAGCTGAAAATCCGACAGTGCACTTTTATTAGGGATTCATTTAAGTGTCACTTGGTTGTTGGTGAACACGTGTATTACAGTTCTTTTTTCACTAGCATATTAAGTACCTATTTGTTTACATGTTTCGGATTTAAATTGCGAAAGCAGAACCAGTCAGTATGGCTGCAATGAGTTGATATGAACATTTGGAAACTTGACGCCCGCCATAGTTACTACACTATTTTCGCAAACGACGATGTAAAAGATTGCTATTCCGCGCCCGCTTTAGCATCCGCACAAGCTAATCACTTTGGATGAAGCCTTACGCTCGGTTTAGGAAGCGCTAAGTCTCAACTGATGTCACTTGTCCCGACAGAGACGCTGGAAGACGTTAAAACCTTAATATAGTGACTGGAGATAGTAGAGTTACTGACATAAAGGAGAGGAGCGAGAATGATAAATCATCACGTCTATGTTCTGAGAAGGGTTGGCAGACGTGTATTTATGGTACCACTCCCATATTTCATCTGCAGTAATGTTTAAGTCCCATTCAATGAGAACGAGAAAGTTGTCATTAACTGGGTACAAACACAAATTCTTTTTTTTTTGTTAAGAGGGTTTATTCAGAAAGTTGGCAACGTCGCAAATAGATGTCAAATATTTCACTGTTTTGATTAATTTGATAATATTTCTGTATGGAAATAAAAAATATGGCTAACTAGCGAACTAGAATATTGATTATGAAATGCAACAATTAATATCGTAACACCGAATAGGTAGTTTAAGATGTACAAAAAGTATTTGGAAACTTTCCAAATGCCTTTTTTACATCTAAACCGGGTACAACATCAAATTCAATGTTATAATTGCAATTCATTATTAATATTCTAGTTAGTTAGTTAGCCACATTTCTTATTTCCATACAGTATTATTTCCAAATTAATCAATTAACTATTTGACAGCTATTTACGACGTTGCCAACTTTTAGGATGCACCCTCTTAAGCCTTGAAATTCCTTCTGAAGCGGATCCAACATGGTTAGGTTAGGATGTTATAAATTTTTTTGACAATACTTTTTAAAGTTTAAAGAACTGCGAATCAACGTCGTTTTTATTCTACTTATTTAACTATAAGTAACTATACCATAAATATTAAGTAATTTAAAACAATGAAATATCCTAACTAAACTGAACCTAACAACAAATTAAAATTGGTACTGGTAATGTGCCCAAAAGACTAACGGCAATGCCACGTTGTATGGCAATGCTTATTCTCTGACCAAGATAAAAGCCACAATACGTGGTTTTGATGTTAATGGCAATATTTAATTTAAAATGTATCACTGGCTCGTAGACTATGCTCTGGCCATAGTTGGCTTTCTATGAAATATTAGTATTACCTCCCACTGCACCCTAGGGACATTGTTATGTTCATATTGCGCCTTATAACTAGTACTAGAATATACTTGATACTCTGGTTTTCATAATAATATTACAAGTTAGGAGTAGAGTATACAGAGACCGCAGGATGTTTAAAGTACCTATCTGTGAAATGAGGTTTACCAAGTAATCTACTCCTTTGTTTCTCTTTTTCGTGTGGTTAAAGACGAACCTGATGTCAGAGTTTTTAAGCCACCCATGGGTCTCTGACTTGGCTTCAGATGCCGTCGAGAAATATCTCTCAGGCATGTTTTTTTTTTGCTTCACTTTTTTTTAAGTAAGTGATAACAATTGTACGTTTACGTAATTATTGCGAATTGCATATGAATCCGAAAAGTCTGAGGTGCGTGCCTTGGGTTCAAACTCGAGGGTTATGACTTGGAAGTCTGACAGTCACATCTCTAGGCTGTATAGTTATCTGCTAAAAAGGAAATTAAAATTATAAATTACCTTACTTACGAGTATTACTCATACATAATAAACCTATTAAATGTCCCCACTGCTGGGACACAGGCCTCCTCTCTGTCAGAGGGAGTGGGCCGTAATGGTAGACGCGGGCCCAGTGCGGGTTGGTAGATGTCACATGTGTTCGAATTTTTGGTTCTAAGACATTTTCCTTCACCGTTTTGAGAGCAGTGGTGATGAAATTATTTACACAAAGTAAAGCGCCTGCTTGGGTGCAAACCCACGACCACTCGTAAGTCGGGGCCGCCACCACTACATCTTACGAGTATTACCTGTTATTTATTCTGCTAAAGATACAGAAAAACTACGAAAAAAATATCTCTTATATGATCTTTTTTTTTTTTTTAAGTAAGAAATAAGTTCCGTCGTAATTATGATTAAAGTGAAAATGCCATAAACTTATTAGTGAAAATCTTTGACCAGCAAAAAGTTTTGATGAAAACAACTGTACGAAAAATCTGTAAATCCATAATACTATCTAAATCCAAATCACAGCAATTTACTTGTCGGTTTCTAAATCAACAAACGTACTTAACGATAGATTGTCTAGTCTAAATAATAAATCAAATCGTAAAGACCAGAGACTATGTTGTGTAAAGTGGGGTCGAAATCGATCTATAGTCTGTTCTGAAAGTTTCTGAAGAAAATGGAAATAAATGGAACAGAGAACGTACACACACACATCAAGCTATACATTTCCAGTTGAAGCCGATCTTGCATACTAGAGGATTTCCGTACAATGCGAGGTCAGCTTAAACTGGAAATATATAGCTTGATGTGTAGCCGTGTGTGCCTGTGGCTGCCAAGGTCTAGCATCACTTACAAATTCAGTGCTTTGATTTGATAAATTTGAATACTTTAACCTGTAATTCTAATTTTAAATCACCGGAAATAATGTTTCTCATTTGACTATTAATTTTAAAACCTCAACTTTCGTCGACGAGGAGCTTGTTGTAGCTAAATAAGAACAGACGTACGGGTTGATCGACCAGGCTTGCGGCGGTCGATCCGTGGATATATTATGACCATAATATATTTACGAGTACATACCAAGACCCCTCCGTACCTCTGAAAGCACGTGAAGCTGTTGGTTCCGGCTGTCATTTGTCAGATCTTTGACAGTGTTGCTACGGGTCGTCAGAAGCCCGAAAATATAACAACCCAGTCTTACCAAGCGTGTTACCCAGTAACTGGATTGTGAAGGTCAGATAGGCAGTCGCTCCATGTAAAATACTGGTATTCAGCTGCATCCGGTTAGACTGGAAACCGACCAGGCTAGGCAGATGATGAACATGGCAGCTATCGTCGACGATTTTTCAATTAAGTACAATTTAATTAATTGTAATGATGTCTGATGAATTTGTAATTGAAAAATCATCGCCGAAAGTTGAGGATACCAATAATTCTTGGAAAAAGCGGTGAAAATATAAAGAAGAAACCTTCTAAATACAGTTGAATGCGTTAATAATTCCCTTTAGTCAGTGATTGCGTAAGAATTTAACCTTAACAGGGTTTGTTTACATTTTTATTAGATACCTTTTGAACTGACATTAGAGTGTCAAATGCTTGTTAGAAATACCAAAACTTTGCCTAAATTAAATATTAAGGTTGACACTTTCGAATATAGCCTCTTCGGGATGACTGCTCAAATATTGATAGACCCACCGAACTAACGTTATGAGCTGAAAGTTCAATATTCAGTCTTAGAAGTTATAAGTTGTGTGTATATTTGAAGATTAATGCTGACAGCAGCTTCTTTCAAAGTTTTCTTATATAGAGTTTTAGAAGAAGAAGAATAATTTATGAATGAATTTCAATGTATAGAAGTATTACTAAAGTATTGTTTCGTGGCAAGGGAGCGCGTTTGTCATCTACTTAAATAGCGTTTTGGAACAAAACCAATTCTAGAGCTAAGACTCAGTAATATCATAAAACAATACCATTTGTCGGAGGTGAGCCACTCTTCAGCTGCTCTGGATTTAGATACCAATAAAACATAAATAAAAATGATACATAAATAATCTACCTCGCCGTTTTATATAGAAAAAGTCATTACATTTTCTATCATCTCCTCAATAAAAGTAGTTTTAGTATTAAACGCCCTTTACATGACGTGCCTGAGTACACATCACTTTGAAGAACCACTTACAGACAAAACATAAACATAAAAACCTTCATTACAGACCGGAGATGGGATTTATTCTCTACCTACTACACAGTTTTACAACTACTAAGAACTCAGATCATAAAACTTATAACTTAGTAAGAGACGAATTCGCCTATAACATTTATGATCGTCTTATTCGCCAATATTTGAAAGAACATCTGCTGCAATTTCAGTCATAAAATCTTGCTCTACAAGTTAGTTGTGAAAGATTTATCGACGAACAGATAATATTGTTTTTAACCCCCGACACAAAAAGAGAGATGTTATAAGTTTGACCGCTGTGTGTGTGTCTGTCTGTGGCACCGTAGCTCTTAAACGGGTGAACCGATTCGAATGCGGTTTTTTTTATTTGAAAGCAGGTTTTGCAGCTATGGTACTTAGACATGTTTTTATCAAAATCGTTTCAGCCGTTTGAAGGCTATTAGCTCTGTTCTAGTGACCTTGAACTGATGCTGCAGCATTACCTGGAATTTGCAGGATAACCAACTCGCTTACCAACTAAGAGCACAGGTATCGTGTTTGGGCTCATTGGCATGGTCTCAATGAAAAAGTTATAGATAGATGATGAACAGGGTCTGTTGAACGAGTAGGAAAGATAAATAAGGAAATGTTTGTGTCAAGGGTTTTTTTAAATTTTAGTATATTTTTACTTGTTTATTATAGAAATGCGAGGTTGAAATGAGATTGGGCAGGTCACATTCTAGGACACATCGGGACGGACGGGCCAGGATCGTAACACAGTGGGTGCCTGAAGACAGGCGTCGTCACTGAGGCAGACCTAAAAAACGCGGGCGTGACGATTTGGACCCGTTCCTGACCGATTGGCCGAAGAAGGCGAAAGATAAAGAGAATTGGAAGAGTATGGAGAAGATATTTACCCAGCGGTGGGACTTAAATTAAAAGAAGAGATGAGGATTATATTTTTCATGAATTTTAAAATAGTGCCGCTGATTCATAATCACATAAGTAACTTACGTTCCTCAAAGTCATTTTGTTCTACACTACCTTAGAGCGACCATACACGGGCGGCTTGAAGCAGTCAGGACCGATTGCTTCAAGCTGCCACCCGGAGTAGTCGCAACTGCTCGAGCGGTTCCATGTATGTAAATAGAAGATTGTAATTCACTATGCAGTCGCAGCTTGAAGCAATCGATCTTGACTGCTTCAAGCTGCCTGTGTATCAAGACACAAAGACAAGTTACTAAAACACAATTAACTTGAACGTTACTTTAAATTTTTGTTAACCGTTTATTATATGTTATTCAGTTCGGGAAACTTAGTAACTTATTACAAGAGTTCTTAAAAATTATGAAGTTGTAGGTCATTTACCAGTTTCCGCAGAACACTAAAATAAAAAATGTCGGCACAAAATACCTTTAACACAATACAAACTACTAATCGTTAGACACAAACAATTACTTTTCGTTCGTAAACTCAACCGAAGCTTAACGTATTCCAATATTTTGTGAATCCCTATAGCTTTCGTGTCAAAACCCTTTCCTTCCACATCAATACCTTAGCGTGTTATTATCAAGTTCAAAAACAATGTCGTGTACAATACCATTGTACATAATCACGATCGCAATCACAGTTCGCTTCACCGACGTTAATTCCATTACCATGCTATGTTTAATCAATACACGCGATCCCTACGTATTGAACGCATTCTCCTTTGCTACCTCTATAGCACCTATTGTACCTATATCAGTATTGCTATTCTGTTAAGTTCACTTGGAACCTCACTCAAGTGAACGCACTTCATCGCACACGAACTCATTTGTTTTTAAAGTAAATCATCTCGGATTCACAACGAGACACCGTTCGAATTTCAAAGTGATATTTAGAGAATTGCAATGCTGGTTCTATTGGAGACTGCATGTCATGATACTTATTGAAATGATTGTAGAGTAGTGTAATTTTAGTGGAATTTCGTCGCACATTGTTTTGCAGTTTTTTTTGTCTATTTAGTATCAGCCGCACGGATCGATCCTTCAAATTAGTCCGTAGATGGATGACCATCTTTACATACCGAGACTCCTCCGTGCTTCGGACAGCACATTAAGCCGTTGGTCCCGGCTGTCATTTGAGAATCTTGCACAGTCTTTACGGGTCGTCAGAAGCCCGAAAGTCTGACAACCAGTCTTACCAAGGAGTATCGTATTACCCTGTTACTGGGTTGTGGAGGTCAGATAGTCAGTCGCTCCATGAAAAATAATGGTATTCAACTGCATCCGGTTAGACTGGAAGCCGAACCCAACATAGTTGGAAAAAGACAACAGATTGATTAGGTATGTTGCAGATTTTTATTTCATTATTTTTCATTATAGTTTTTACTTTTGGTAAGGAAACTTAAGGTAAAGATGGTTAATGAAGCAGTCGTGTATTTTAAATTTTTAATTACATTATAATTAACATTATTTTTGTGAACATGTTCTAATAATTATTTCAAACGCCAATTACGCCGAGTGCAAGCAATTTTTAATTACATTAAAATGAACATTATTTTTGTGAACATGTTCTAATAATTAATTCGAACGCCATTTCTATTAGCTGAACAGGAAGGTACCAAACATTAATAGCGAAGCCATATTTTATCCAATAACAGCTACAAAGGGAATTTAAAATTGCTATCATACAGAAATTCAATTTGTTTGCGTAAGTAAATATACAGGATGCTCGCTTTGTTCGGCAAATATAAAATGTGTTCAAAGATAAAAATCAATTTTCCGTGCGACGAATAAAAATGTTTGCTTATTTTATGTGAGTTTAGAAAAATAAAGCGAACCTTATTTACCTGTAAAGATCAGATGGCATCTGTTTTGTAGTCAAACCAAAAAGTTCTCTGAATACAATCAGATGTAAAAGTATGTAGAAATTAACTAGTCTTTAAAAGCTAATCGAACGAAAACAGCGAAAGCTACTGTACCGAACTAGACTATATTGTTATAGGGTTTGGTTTCCGCACTTAGTCCGTCAAGTGGACCATTGTGCGTGGGCCATGGCGGCCGTTTGGGGGGGTTATTCCAACCAGCCCACCTCCCTCCAGAAGTTAATTAAAACTCCTGGTCTGTTTAGAACATCTGTGTAAGATCTGGGTGACCCGAGGGTTTCTGCTCTAATCTGGGTGACGCCTGTGCATTCAAAGAGCACCGAACTAGACTATAACGTTGGCAAAAATATCTTCATCTAGGTACAAATATTAGATAGGTATAACATAACCATTTAAACCTTAAACATTAGGTATAACGAAAACAATAATTATATTTAACAGATACCTAAATCACATAGCGTTGAAATCCGCGACAAAATCAAATATTTGCAACCCCTGAATAAACTCGAGAACCTAAATATTATAATTTAACAAGTTTATGTTTACTACCAACTTCCCTGTTCCGAAAGTTTTGAGCAGTGCACTGAAAGGTTACACCTACCTCGAGGCTACCTTCCTTTTGAAACACATGGAGGAAGTTTTAAGAGTGCTTTGTTATTTCAAGTTATTTCTTGTTTAAAACTACCTGAGTTGTAATTATTTTGAATCGAAAACCATTAATCACTTTGCTTCAAAGAAATAAAAAGTATATATTGGGACTCGCACACGAAGATCACAAACTAAACTAAACACAATCAGAAAAACATTTAAAAAAATACTAAAAAGAGAAAGCCACTATGCTACTTCATTAGCTTTTCAGTTTGCATGTTCCTTTGAATAAGTAATTCCAAAAACAAGAACACTTTTTCATTACCATTTTTCAGTTTCAAGTTCACGAAAAAAAATCTTCCACATCGTCAAACAAATACATTTATAACCATGTCATCCCTTTTTTGTGGACATAAATTCTACCACAGCCTGTACATAATTGAGCAAGTTTCCCAGCTTTCACCAATAATTAAGTTAGAGACTTCTAAAAGCAATAAATGGGTATATTTATTGATTTATCTGGATATACTTCGATATTGTGGTTTGTGACAGTTGGTTCGGATGAGTGGGCAAGGGTTGGACACGTAATATCTGGAAATTAATTGCTTTTTGTTGCTTATTGGAATTGAGTGGTCGATGAATTTGATCGACCTGGAAACAGGTTTGGCAAGTACTAACAAATGTCCAATTTTGTTGACCACAGTGGGAAATACTCTAATACAAAGATCGGTTTAACTATGTCCTGATAAGTCTACCAGAAAAAATTAAAAATTGAACTGAATTTCATTGACATTATTTATGCCAGATAAGTGAAATTATCAAGAAGTTATCCCCTTATTTGGACTTTGCTGGGTAGTTATAGTTAGCAGCCAGAATTTGGAGTCTATAAACTAGACTGGAGTGTTTGGAGGAAGTAGATCTAATTTATAACTTACTTACTTTCCAAAAGTGAACCTTACTCTAAATCTATACTAATTAAAGTTGAACAGTTTGTTTTTTTGTTTGTTTGTTTGTATAAAGCGATACTCTTTGGAACTGTCAGGCGTTTGTTTTTTTAATTGTTTGGCATTGGTAGTACAGTCAGCTGCAGAGAAATATCACCCCCTAGCAATGTATTTTTACATTGCTAGGGGGTGAGATTTCTTTGCAGCTGACTGTACAATTCTTGAGAAAGGTTATATTAGGACTCTTAAGAGACGAGCAAAAAATAAAAAAGTAACAAAGAACGCTAAGCGAAAACGAATTAATAGCGCGGGCAGGTGATGCGATGCGACGGGGTGGGTCGGGGGAACAAGAAATTCCACACGGACGAAGTCGCGGACAGAAACTAGTTAAACATAATCCACGTCTTTATAAATACACTAGCTGCGCCCCGCGGTTTTACACGCATAAGTCTGAATCCCTTAGGAATACCGGGATAAAAATACTATTTCCTAATAACCTAGATCATGGTCTACCCATGTGCTAAATTTCATCCAAATCCGTTAAGCCGTTTTAGCGTGAAAGCGTAACAAACAGACTCACTTTCACATTTATTATATTCTAAGTAAGGATGATTCGTTTTTCGAGATAGTCAACAAAGAAAAACTAAACGCTAAGAGCAAAACGCTTAACCGTTTAATTTTACAACGGTGTCAAGATCCGATCCAGCACAGTCAGAAAACCGATCTAATTTACATTAATTATCATATTCCCTTTTTAGTGGCATAAACTTTCAACTTTCAGCGTTGCACTATCGACTGGCAACTCCTGAATATTTAGCAGTTTGCGGTGTCCCCGTTTTAATATTGAATATTTCAAACAGACGCTGATTCTGTAAATATTATACTCTGGGAAATATTAATTGCAATCGAATTTTCTTGCTCTGAGTTGGCTTTGTTATACTCAGCAATGTTTAACTTTACAAATACCTTGCGCCTTGTGCCCATCTATAATATAATAAAGCTGAAGAGTTTGTTTGTTTGAACGCGCTTATCTCTATAACTGCCAGTCATCATCATCTTTCTGCCCTTGTCTCATGTTACTTCTTCCACTCTCCCCTGTCAACCGTCATACTATCATTCACTCCCTTCTCTATCATATCATTCCTCACACAATCCATCCATCTTTTCTTTGGCCTTCCTCTCCCACTCCATCCATCAACATTTATATTCATCACTCTTTTAGTCACATGTGTTTCCTCTCTCCTCATCCAAACCATGCCAAACGATTTCTTTTCAACTTTTCTGTCACTGGCGCCACTTTTAAACTTCCTATACACTCATTTCTTACTTTATCCATTTTCGTAACTCCACACGTTACATCCATCTCAACATTCTCATCTCCGCTACATGTAATTTTTTTTCATCCGTCTTCTTCACGGCCCAATATTCCGATTCATACAATCGTATGAATTGGAATATTGGCATCGACTGGATTCCCAGTCTATTTAGAAAAATAAATTTTGCATATCAAAACATAAATATATCTTATTATATTTTTTAATTTTTTGTATTTTGCATTTCGATATATATTTTTTTCTTTTTTTTTTTTATTCAAGAGGAAAGTTATTGGCTATATAGCAAAAGAAAAAAGTCAGAATGAATCCTCATCGCGGGCGAAGGATGCGATGTGACGAGGTGGGTAGGTGGTCGTGGGAGTTTCATAAAAATGTGGCTGTTATTTTAGTAAGCTGTGTATTTTACGACTTCCACGTGAATGAACTCACGGGCAGAAACAAGTTTTAGAATTAATGACTTTGTTATGTTCTCTCCTGTATCAAGATACATAATTAATCGTACTTTATTGATCACATCTAACAAAGAAACTGATATCCCTGTCAGAAATCGGCCTGAATAAACAAAAAGTTTTAGCTTATTGGCCTTAACTATAATATTTTACCTAAGCTCATATATTAAATTAATGATTTGATATTTGGTACATTTTTTTTGTGTTGGATATACGATTCCACTGCTAGGCAAAAGCAAAGGCCTCTCTGAAGTCCTTCCAGGAACTCAAAGTGTTGCAAAGTGACATTATCATTACAAACGATGACTTTTTGGACATATTGTGTTTAATATTACGTGACACGTATGGTCTCACACAAGGCTAACATAAAGTATCGTCACTATGAGAAAGACGTTTTGAAGTAGGATCTACTTCAACATCTTCTTCTTCTACTTCTTCTTCCTAGCCTCTTCCCAACTATGTTGGGGTCGGCTTCCAGTCTAACCGGATGCAGTCGAATACCAGTATTTTACATGAAGCGACTGCCTATCTGACCTCCACAACCCAGGTTACTCGGTAACATGATACCCCTTGGTAACACTGGTTGTCAGACTTTCGGGCTTGTGATGAACCGTAAGTACCGTAAAGACTGTCAAAGTTCCACGAATGACAGACGGAATCAGTGCTTTTTGAAGCACGGAGAAGTCTTGGTATGTAAAGATGGTCACCCACCCACGGACCAACCTTGGCAAGCGTAACTTAACCTGATCACAGATAATATAATACTACGTACAGATACCCAATCCCATACAAAGAAATGAGACCTCCCTAGTCGGGCTATTGACTGGCTAAATGTACTACAGTTATGACAAATTGAGTAAAACGCCATCTATTGCAAAGAGCCCTAAACAAAATGGTTTTATCTTTTTTTGTTGAAAATATGAGATTTATGAGTTACAATAGTTAAATCAGCATTAAACAAGGAAGTTTTGATTTTTACTAATCTTACTTCAGCCAAAATATTCCGTTTATCGCTTTTTAGTGACTGTTAATTTCATAATTCTGTACCCTCAGTGAAAAGTGATTTATCTCGACTTGTAGCAGTTTTGAGTTGTGTATACAATCTTGAAGCTTATTTTTTTTTCTATTTTTCTATCTAATCGGTTTAACTCTATCTATTATAGAACGGGAAATAAGTTTCGTGCTGAATGATACAAGTTGCATTCTAGATGAATTTTGATGATAATTTTTGTGTCTACTGATATATCTTTAGTAATATTAAATTGAACTAAAGCTTAAACTTAAACAAATACGTGTAAATAAGGCTATCTCGATTTGTAATACTTGACACATTTAATATTAATTACATGAGCTTTGTGCTTGTTAATACAATACAATTTATATTAAGTGACACAAAAAATATCATACAATTATCAATTGTGAATAATAATATAACTCAAATTATATCTCTATAGTTTAAGCAGCATTAAATACTACCAACGTGTTAAGTGATACAACTCAACCTTTATCAAATTACACGTGAAACAGTTTTAGTAACACGTTTAGTTCTTAATAATGTAAATTTATTTATATCGCTGTAGTATAGGATTTTTAGTAACCGATCAATAGTGATTATTGTGCAAAGTGATATATGCAGTTTCGTCTTCAAAATGTCTGTCTCTTTCTGTCACGGGCGATTCCGCAGTGAGAAAGCGAGAACGGCAATGATGGCGTGTGAGGTAATTGCGCTCAAACGGCAGTCGGCCAGTCCCGTTTTGGCGTGAGTGACCAGAGCACGCGTCAATATTTTACCAAAATTAGACGATGGTGGCCGATTTTGTGCTTCCCGCATCCAGCGGATTCCTGCGGTCTTCACAAGATCATCGGTCCATCTTGTGGGAGGCCTTTCAACGCTTCATCTTTGGGTACGCGGTCGCCACTCCAGAACCTTTCGGGCCCATTGGCCATCCGTTCTACGAGCAATGTGCCCTGCCCATTGCCACCAAAGTTTGGCAATTCTTTGGGCTATGTCGGTTACCTTGGTTCTCCTGCGGATCTCTTCATTTCTGGTTCGATCACGTAGAGAAACTTCAAGCATAGCCCTCTCCATTGCATTTAGATGATTTTTAACCTTCTGATAAGGCCACGAGACCACGTGGACACGAGCGACCACGCTTCAGTGCCATAGATCATCACTGGCAACAGGCACTGGTCAAAGACTTTTCGTCTTGAGACACTGCGGTATGTGGGACGAGAAGATATTGCGTAGCTTCCCGAAAACTGTCTAGTCAGATTCGACGATTGACCTCTTTCTCGAAGTTGGACGTACCTAGCTGGACAGATTGTCCCTAGGTAAACATACTTGTCCACAACTTCGAGAGTAGAGTCTCAGATCTACACGTGATTGGGTGTTACATGGGTATTTGTCATGATTACCTTTGTCTTATCCATGTTCATTTTTAGACCCACTCTTTTGGCGGCTCTACTGAGTTCATCAAGCATTATACTGAGGTCATCCATTGTCTCAGTCATAATAACTATGTCGTTGGCAAATCGAAGGTTAGTAATATACTCGCCAGTGATGTTTATGCCTAGATCTTGACAGTCCAGAACCTTGAAGATATCCTCCAGTGCGGCGGTGTACAGTTTCGGAGAGATATTATTATACATCTCCTTGTCTCACACCTCACTGCAGAAAAATAGGTTTTATGGCCTGATCCTGGAGTCAGACTGACATAGTGGCGTTTTCGTACAGACACTTTAGCACCTCGATGTACCGATAGTCGAGCTGGCAACTTTGAAGAGACTGCAGTACAGCCCATGTCTCAATCGAATCGAAGGCTTTCTCGTAGTCTACAAACGCTAAGCAGAGAAGCGGGTTACACTCTTCGGTGTTCTGTATAACCTGCCGCAACGTATGTATGTGTTCTTAAGCAGGGCATGGTCGCCCTTTTTAAAGAAGAGTACTACCACATCTCTATTCCACACATGTGGCGTTTGACCCTCGAGTATGACGGAATAGAACGGCTTCTGGAGGGCCTTAAGAATGGATTTTCCACCGGCCTTTAGGAGTTCAGCCGTAATTCCGTCATCACCTGGCGCTTTTTTGTTTTTAAGCTGCTTCAGAGCAATCCTAATCTCGTACAAGCTGACGGCTGGAATGTCTTCAGTCTAGTGTCGACCCAAATAGCTCTTGGGTCATTTGCCAGATTCGTAACGGGGTACTGGTTGTCATGTATAATTGTCCATAGAAACTCTCCATCTCTCTCAATATTTCAGGTTTGGCGGATACGATGCTGCTATCGGTCTTCAGTTTCGCAAGCTGGCTTTGCACAATAGACATTTAGTATGTTTCATCTAGGTGATTTCAGGAAAAATGATTGATTAATAAGAAGTAACGTCTAAATTCTGACCCTAATGCTAATGTTTTAAACCACTTAAGGACATAATGTAGTTGTTAACTATTATGGAACTTAGTTTCAGTGTTTTATTTCTTAGACGGGCTTGTTGTTTTGTTATAGTGGTTAATGATTTAAGGAGTAGTTTCCTTAAATCATTAACCACTGATATGACTGCTAATTATAATAAATTATAAAAATATACTTAAAGTACCTATTCACACTTTTATACACCCGGTTTTTAAATGAAAATAGACCCCGACAGTATAAACACACGTTAGTAGGCCCCTACAAAAGAAATAAAATTGAACTTATATTACTTTACACCTTAAAAGTTTTGTAATTCCTTTGATATAAATAAAGATAAATCAAAATACACTTCGTCGTTTATTGTATTTATTGTGTGTAAAGTGATATAAGTTTGATTTTATTACAGCACACTAAAAAGACACGGTACCAATGAAATCTTAATGTTTTCTAATCAAAATTAGTTCTAGTGTTTTTATTATTGTTGTCTTTATTATTATCAAAAAGATGTTAAAAAACTACTTGTAACATTCAACACCAGTGCATTATACAATGTGTTAAATGATATAATTTAAATTATAACATTATACACATAGGAACTTAATTGTGGCTCATGATATAAGTCTAGTTTTTTATAAATATCTCAAATTCTAATTATTTTTTAACACAATCAAAGTATATCCGATATAATAATAACAATTTCGCAGCGATAAAAGTCAAAACATCAAAAAAAAAGTCAGTAATAAAAAAGTTGTAGCCATTTAAAAAATGCAAAACTTTAAATTGAAATTACTCAAAACGAGCATTTTTGACTTGTACCACTTTTCACTGAGGGTACAGAATTGTTACCTATGCTGCCATCTATGATCTTTTTTCAAGACTAATTATAATTTGTTCGAATTGGTACCCCATGACCTGATGGATCGACCCGAGCGGGTGTTATTAAGCTTTGTGCAAACCAGCGCGTCTTGTCGCGCGACGCGACACCGGTTATTGTTATACCGTGAAATTTTCTTAGAAATTGTATTGTTCGTGTCGCGCCTTTACTTAGCTATAAGGTCCTCCAAATAAAAATAACATCATCTCTATATATTTTGAAATTTGTTAACAATAAATTATTTCTGCTCCTGATACTGCAATTAGTCTACTTACCCAAGATCAAAGATCAAATAGGTATATTTTGACAGCATTTACCTCGGCTTAAGAACCCTTCCCATGAAGGTAACTATTAATTATTTATCAGAATACCAGCGCTGCGTCGTAGCATCGTGCTGAGATAAGAGCCTTTTGGCCTCGCACGGTACTTTCTGCTTTCATTTTAATTTTACGTCTTTGTTTTATTTTTATTTTTATTTGAGAGTTAGTTTTGAGTTTTAGTTTAGAGTGCTTGTCTCAATAAATACTTTTTATTTCTTTCTTTCTAATTTATTTACGGAAAGCAAACCTTAGGGTGCGTTTCTGTAGCGGAGACGAGTGGAGACCTGCAGGACCAATCACAATGGCTGAAATCCTCATCGCGTCTGGCGTCTCGTCTGTAATTGGAAGACTCCTGCACGTCTCCGCAATGGAAAAGCACTCTTAGGCTTAGTGACGACATTCAAATTAATTTATTCATTAATTTAACACAGATGGGGCTCATGTTTGGATAGGCCTTACAAAGTGGTTCCCGACTTGTATAAGTTACTTTAAAAACAATATTTTATCTCTACAAACTATTACAACATAAAAGGTATATTTGGTTTGATGAATTCAAATTCTGGTATGAAAACTTTGTGTGAATAGGACCTATTATTTCTCTAAAATGTTGTCTTTACTGATACCTTCTCTCCTTTTGAACAATGATTTATAATTCTACATTAGAAAGGCTCATATAGTTTTGGAAATATTATCTAGTTAGCAAGCAAACAGCTGGTATTCAGGCTGAACGCCCTCTCAATTCAGAGCTGTCTACAATCTTGTGATAAGTACTATTACTATTTGATCTAAAATCTATATTTAAAATTATCTTTTTTTTTTATTGAATAGCAGTTGTGGTAGCGGCCGCGACTTACGAATAGATTCGAACCCAGGCAGGCGGTTTACTTTGTGTAAATTATTGCATCATCACTGCTATGAAAACGGTGAAGGAAAACATTGTGAGGAAACCGGCATGTCCTAGAACCAAAAATTCGAAGACATGTGACATCTACCAACCCGCATTGGGCTCGCGTGGTGGATTTCGGCCCACTCCCTCTCACCGACAGGAAGCCTGTGTCCCAGCAGTGGGAATATTATAGGCTGATTATGTAAAAAAATACTTTTCTTTTTCTAAAATTCTGCACATGGTCCCTTACTGCCACGCGCCACTTTCACTTTTTCAACTTTAAAAACATTTTAACAACACCACACAACATTTTTGATTAGGTACTCTAGTTTACTCTTCAGACAAAATGAATTGAAAAAAACAGTGTGAATAGTCGAAAACTCCCGGTAAATACCTAGTGTTGTAACTATACTAAGCAGTACCGGGAATTTCGACAATTTATTCAGTATATTGAGTTATATTAACCTTGTGTGATATAATATTGAGGCAGGCACGGCTGGCTGAACCGTATGCCATCTAACGAGTGTAACAGTCGTGGCACATGGCTCAGTTCTAGGAAATCAGCATAACGTGGTATCAGTGTCTAATTGACTGATATTGGTTAACTATACCATACCTATAAAATATGTACAATAAGTGTGTTACGTTCGTACTATTAGAACTTCTGAGAATGTATCTATACATTTGTGGTGATGAGTTGTAATTTGGTTTAGGTGGAATTCTATATCATGATGTTGTACTTTTGTCTTAGTAAACCTTAGTATATCTGGTATTCATCATCATCATCATCATCAGCCTATTAATGTTCCCACTGCATCCATCCATCCATCTGCATGCTTGTATCTGGTATTACACTATAATAATTTCGTAGAATTTATGTGATACAGTGATTTAGGAACAGCTATGTAGGTAAGATGTAACAAAACATAAAATAACAACACGTCTTGTTCCCCGAAGGGTTGGACAGAGTTGTACCTATAGTACACCCACATTTCACCAGTTATGTTTTAAGTCCCATGTAATAGAGCGAGCTTAGCTCGAGCGAGAGGAGCTCGTGGCTAAGTAATAACAAGCCGCACTGGTCGATCCATCAGGTTAAGCTACGCTTGCCGAGGTTGGTCAGTGGATGGGTGACCATCATTACATACCGAGATTCCTCCGTGCCTCGGAAAGCACGATAAGCCGTTGGTCCCGGCTGTCATTCGTGGATCCTTGACAGTCGTTACGAGTCGTCAGAAGCCCGAAAGTCTGACACCAGTCTTACCAAGGGGTATCGTATTACCCAGATATTTGGTTGTGGAGGTCAGATAGGCAGTCGCTCCATGTAAAATACTGGTATTCAGCTGCATCCGGTTAGACTGGAAGCCGACCCCAAAATAGTTGGGAAAAGGCTAGGCAGATTGATTGATTGATTGTAATAGAGCGAGCTTTTTGCAATCAACTGGGCCCATCTTCCAGACTCCGGGCGGCTACTGAGAAATTCTTGTTGGAAAATCCTAATATTTTGTCCGACCTGAGAATCGAATCCAGGACCTCATGCTCAGCAGTAGCGCTTGCAAACACTAGACCAACGAAGAAGTATATTATAATGGTTGGGCGTTCGATATCCTACATCCTACATACCTACGGCTATCGAGTTAACACGAATATGGAAAACCCTTATTACCGATGCGATAGAGTTTTAGATGGTCATTGGAAACTCCAGTTCTAAAACAAGTTCTAGTTAGAGACGTTTACGTCCCACGTAATCTGGGGCGAGCCTATTGCCATTAAACGAGCTTAAACACACAATCCAACCGATATCAAACCAACGAGGCAGTCATAACATTATATTATTTCAAAATTCAAAAGTTATTTATTCAAACTAGGCTGAAAATCAGCACTTTTCGAAAGTCAAAATTACATGAGACCATCCCCCGAAAACGCCCGCCCTTCACCTCTTCCTAGTGCTTTAGCTGGGAAGAAGAAGTGGCGCAACAAACTCCCCAGCAGCACAGCTGTCTGTTCAGTTAGAAAAAACAGTAAGCATAAGCCTAACGCATACGCTGTATTAAATCTAATATACAATACTAAAGCAACAATGTGTATGCCAGGTGCGTCAGAATATCAAGACGTATAATTTGCGCTCGTGTTTTGAGTCAAATCCAACCCAACATACGTTGAACCAGCCCACTCCCTCTCACAGGGAGGAGGCCTGTGTCCCAGCATTGGGAACATTAATAGGCTGATGATGATGATGATACGTTGAACATTCTGTCAGTAATCAGAACCAAACTGTTAGGCCTGCTACACACTTATTCCGGTCAAAACATTCGATTTAACAGTATTCGTGAACAGAAAATTCGACCTGACGCAATTTATATTTTTTATTGTATTTATTGTATATGGTACATCACTGACTACCTGCAGTATTGTCTCTCCTTTTTACTTTAATCCATCCAAAGGTTGTCTGTAAAAGATCGCTTTTAGCGATAAGACCGCCCATTGTGTCACCCTATGTAAAATTTCTACATTTATACCTGTACTTTTTTGGTGTACATAATAAAAAATATTCTATCTATCTATCTATCTATCTATCTATCTTTATCATCATCATTATTTCAGCTGAAAGACGTCCACTGCTGGACATAGGCTGCGGCATTTAGCTTGATTCTCATCACGCTGCTACCAGCCATGCTGCGAAAATCATCGCTCTACTCGTACCTAACCGCGGGCGTCCTCCTTTACGTTTGCCGATTCGCGGTCAACCTGAAGCAATTACTCCATAATATAATCAATTTCGGCCGCACGCCCGTTCCGATAAAACCCAAATAAGTATGTCACACGCCTTATTGTACATTTACAATTTAAATCTCAGTAAATGTTGCTTATGTTGCAAAGTGTAGTAATTAATTTGATTAAGAGGCAGAGCTTCAGTTGTTTCAGCTCCCGTCTCGAGCGCGTCTGTTTAAAATACGTGGGTGAAATGTTTTGTTCCTAATGTTGTGTTGTCAACATGAAGAATGGTACTTACATGTTACTTTATAAAATAGACGCAATAACCAAAATTTTTGGTAGTGTTTATAATTTATTATGTTTTTTTGAAGTGAAATATTTAGGCGCATTGAGCACTTTTTGGGTGAACAAAAATCATGGAACTCGCGTCATCGTCACTAAATGCGTCATTGTCACCGAAGGCGCGTTGAGCACTTTTTTTATGACAGCGCGAATTGTTTTAATTGAGGTACAGCTCTCGTTCTTGTACTGACAGCAAGCCACATAAATTCCTGACATTTTCGTTAGATGGCGTTACTTAGTTTTCAATTCTATCGGCAGTCCCCAAAGACTGCCCCGCATCTGATTTTTTATTACAGAGTTATAGTCTGTAAACTATCAAGTACAACGAAGTTTATTCATGTATTTCTACACAATGTCTTTCGAGTGCATTGAACATTGTACCTAAAGGTGATAACCTTAACCTAGCTGTGACGTCTAATAAACAAGTTATGCGTGCTATGATGGGGGTTGCGCGGTAGAGG
This sequence comes from Conistra vaccinii, assembly GCA_948150665.1. NCBI lineage: Eukaryota > Metazoa > Arthropoda > Insecta > Lepidoptera > Noctuidae > Conistra > Conistra vaccinii. The sequence goes on from OX411330.1 coordinate 8,495,911, forward strand.
GAGTGCGGGGCGTTGCACCGCGCTCGCAGTCATGTCCGAGCGGTCAAAGCTGTAGCATGCCTACAGTAATGTTGGAAACAGTGTTTTATTGTACATACTTAACTAAACCAATACAACACACTATCTAAAGGGTTTTCTTATATTGCCGATTAGTTAAGTAACTCAAAGTTACAATATTCATACAATTGTTAATCTTTCTTCCTGTATAACATAATAACATCACGCCTGTAATCCCCGGAGGGTTAGGCAGAGGTGTACTTGTAGTACACGAATATTTCACCAATTATGTTTGAAATCCCATGTAAAAGGGGGCGAGCCTATTGCCATCAACCGGGCACAAATCCAGACTCCGGACTGCTACTGAGATATTCCAGATGGAAAAACCCATTAACACTTGGCAGTGTATAGAGTGCCACCAGTGGTTCTCTATCCCTATCGGATAAAGTGCCACTACAGGCACCCTAGTAACACCGCCTCGGCCCGGCTAAAGTGCCGCAAGCATTGGATTGTCATTGTCACTGTCACTAAGTCACGTCACTTGGTATTTTGTTTGATTGTCGAGGTTAGATCGCGGTAAAACACCACATTCCCAAAACATTACATTCTCTTGTGCCTAAACGGACCCTGGCACTTCGCCGGCCGCTACCGCGGCACCGCTCGCTACGGTCGCTCGGCTCGTGCGTTGTGTGGTCACAGTTCTAACCTAACCTAACCTAAATAACAAGTGACAGTGACAATGCAACGCTCACTGCACCCTAGCCGTGCCGAGGGAGTGACACTAGAGTGCCACAAGAAACTCGCGGCACTCTATACACTTCGTTAACACTTTGCAAGACCTGGGAATCGAATCTAGAGCCTCATGCTCAGCAGTAGCGCTCTCTTCTTTCCTGTTTCGCTTTTCAGCATATTATTCTTCTGGCAAGAATAATTAAGTTACAGCACAAACTATCGGAAAAGCTGAATAAAACTAAAGCTAAAGTTATAAACTACTTATTCTTTTATCGCTTTTATAAGCGTAGCTAGTAAAAACTTCCCTGCCGTTGACGGCACCACGGTTAATTATTTAATCGTTAATTACGTCCACTAATTAGATCATTAAAAATAGCTATAAGCGCGTTAAGAACTGAGTCGTCGGGTCATAAATCATTGTAATGGATTCTGTCTCGCTCGCACTTATGAAGCTTATGGAGCAGGTGGCAAACTATCGATAAGACGCAAGGCGTTGCACATTATTATTGCTCCTGACATTTATGGCCTGATGACTCAGTTCATAACGCGAGAAGTATAAAATATAATAGACGATGTATATTATGTGTTAATAATGTGTTTTAAAATAAGAAACGATGATTCATCAAGTTATCCAGTAGGTATAAGTAGATCGTGACATAGTGCACAAATATACTAAGGATAAAGGGTTTCCCTTATTCTGATGACAATTTTGTGAATGAAATGTTGATATAAATAGTTTCTTCATCATTTTCATGCCAATTATAATAGGAGGACAATATTTTAACTCTTATAATTTTAGTAACTTAATCCGCTTAACTGTTCTTAAAGAGTCTTAGAGACCCTGTAAAAAATCGATTCGAATCGATTTGATTTCATACAGGGTTCTCTTGTAGCGGTTAGACCGCCACATACAAACTACGAAGCGAAAAGACATGACGTCACACAATTCCTACATCGCGCAGTTAGAGTTTACCGAGCGAAAAACATAGATAAGACTATCCGAAATCAACATAACGGGCAGTTGCCCGCCAGGCATAATACCCGTCTGGCCGGAGGATCCTCCCTTTTCTATGGTGGATGAGTGAACTTTACACCCTGTTCCTCATACCCCTGAATTGGTGACCCCGAGTATGAACGTCAACGCAGCCTTCGTGCAACTACTTCACCGTGACGTCATCATCATCACTCCCGCAAGCTTTCGTGAGGCGAGTCACACAGCCAGCCAGCACCCACGGCTTCAACGGGTATCCTGACCACCAGCATGCAGCGAACGCGCATTCCTGGTCATCACCCTCAACCACAACCCGGCGCTGTACCACATCCAACTCACTGGATGACGACGCACCGCCACCCCGACTCACTGGGGAATCACCGCAGACAGTTCCGACTCACCGTGAACTATGCGGCACCCGGTTCCGACTCACTGGAACCACAGCTGGTACTGTGAAGCATCGCAAGATCCTGTCACGCTGCAAAATGACATCTTAGGCGACATCTAGCGGTAACACCTTGAAGCTCCAGAGTGTATCAATAATGCAGATATATGGCGTTGTGGTTGGTTTAATAATTAAATTTATGTTGCTCGAGCTTTCCACATTTATTGACATACTTATGTTAATCAACAACATTTTATAGTCATGCAGGGTTTGATAAACAATAAATAAATAAATCATAGATTAGCAAAAGTGGACAGTCACTGACGATTCTGTTAGTCTGTGGTTGGATACTTCTCGAAGCTTCCAAAACAATAGCGTTCTTTGATACGGCGTCTGCAACGACATCGTTGATCCTCGGATCCTGGTGAAGCTACGCGATGATGGTGATAGAACAGGTAGGTTGTTGGACGGGCACCGGTTCAGTGATGATCGTCTGATCAATCAATCTTCCTAGCCTTTTTCCCAACTATCTTGGGGTCGGCTTCCAGATCGTCTGATGTGTCCGATCAATAATCTAATTGGAATATATCTGTGTCGTTGTTTCAGTTGTAGCTGAACCTGTCTGGCTTTTTAGGCTAGCCTGAAACTGATACGAACGTGTGGAGACGTGACGCCCTGGTGCTATTCCGTGGTCTCGTGAATTTGCCGAGTCCCGACCACTGTTGGGCCGTGTGACGGTTTGACCACGAGCTGTTGGCAGTTAAGAGGTTTGACCCAACGAGTTCGAGTGGGCAGTGTGGTCGTCTTTCTATTGGAAGGCCTTACACCTATCTGGTTCCTCGTGCAGGAAAGTCTCGCCGCATCCAGGTACGATTCTGCATCATCATCCTTACGGTCGACCCGTAGGCCACGCGTTCGTGGGAACACAGAGTTTTCTCTGTTGTTCCATGCCAAGGGTTTTCATTCCACAAACTGAGTCTAGAGGTTAATTCACAAACTGAGTCTAGAGGTTAATTCACAAACTGAGTGAGAGGTTAATTCAGAAACTGAGAGGGAGTTATAAACTGAAGTCATACTACTACCTAACATTTAATTGTAGTAGAAGCAGAGAGAGAGAATATACATGTGACCATTTTGATAAGGTCTCTTCAGAATATTAGTTATAAGACCAGTTGTTGTAAAGTCAATGTGTTTGGTTGTGTCTCTGGGTGCTTTGCCCCAAGTGTTATATTTCTTATAGGAGCACAACCATATAGGTCATTTACAGACGATTGAGCTAAAGGTTATTAAACGTTCATCTCACGGATCCTAACAAGCGACCTTGAGTTCTTATAATTATAGTCTCATGTTTGTATCTCCTCCGACACGCGTTGTTACGGAGACAGAGCGTGTCGGGGCAGATGCCATTTTAAATATTAAGGTTGGGAAGGTTAATATAGTTTAGTGGCTTGCCACAAATTGTGTGTACCTTGTTGATAATACAATAAACTTTGTAATGTGTAAAAGGTAATTGTTTAATTGTTTCTTTCCCAATACCTGATAAATTAACTTTAGCACGGCCACCCCTTTTGGCCGGGTTACAATCCAAGACTCAGCCCACTATCGACCTCCGGTCTCCGGAGGGGAGTAATGTAGCGGTTAGACCGCCACATACAAACTACGAAGCAAAAAGACATGACGTCACACAATTCCTACATCGCGCAGTTAGAGTTTACCGAGCGAAAAACATAGATAAGACTATCCGAAATCAACATAACGGGCAGTTGCCCGCCAGACATAATACCCGTCTGGCCGGAGGATCCTCCCTTTTCTATGGTGGATGAGTGAACTTTAAACCCTGTTCCTCATACCCCTAAACTCTAAGACGCTTTAAGAACAGTTAAGTGGATTAAGTTACTAAAAATATACATCGTTTATTAGATTTTATAATAGATTTCCGCAAAGTCACGCCTGAGTCAATTAACTAGCGAGAAGTATAGTTAAGATTACTTTTTTACAAAAAAAAAAAAAGCGGAAAGTCTATGCCCACTTACCGAGCACAAATCCTGACGCAGACCTGTAGAATAAAATTATGCCTAACCGGGTATTGAACCTAAAAGCTCTCGTTCAGCAGTTGCGCTTATTACTAGGTACTAGACCAACGTAGTCAGCATTCTTTCTTTTTCGTGTGGTTAGTGACTTACTTGGTGTTAAAGTTTTTATGTCGCCCATAGGCAGAGGAGTGACTTGGGTTCACATGTCATCGAGAAATATCTCTCAGGCATGCAGGCATCACTCACAATGTATAAACGCTAAACGTCGTTCAGATGTTTTACATAACGGAGCTGTTTTGTAAAACAGCTAGCGGTTATGTAAAACAGCAGCAACATGGATTTGACAATCCATCTATGACATACATATTATGAGAACCACTTAAAAGTAAATAGCCAAAACGAAGTCGGTGGAACAATCTCAAGAATCTCTAGGAAAAAACTAGAAAGAAAATATCCAACTAAATAAATAAATCCAACTATTTAGAAGCTGACATTTATTTGTACAGAAACAAAGGTCACCTACGACATCAGGTGACACTGCTTGATTGAGCAACCCACTTATGTAGAGGTTAAAATGTAAATAAAAACTTGGCTGTTGTTACTTCTTTAATTAGTGTAAATGTTATTCAACAGGTTGGTTTTGTTCATATAAGATAGTCTAGTACATTACGACACAACTTAGATGTAGCATCGGCAAAATTCGTAAAACCGATCACCATCCGAACCAAGTGCGCCTTCTAAATTACCTATCTTTATTACTGCTTCAGGTGACAATGATCTTTCGAAAACGCAATAACTTGTAAAGTCTTATAGCCAAATACATTCGTAAAATTGAAATGAACAATGAAAATTTTCAAATCTATGCTACATCTAAGTTGTGTCGTACTGTAGAAGGATTTGATGTTAGACATTATATTCGGTGTAACAATTCTCAATAACTTTAATTTACGACTGACTTTAAAACTGTAAAAATGTAGGTTTGGTTTACACAGAATAAAATTAAAATGTGGGTACATAAGTAACACCTTATATCAAATGAATTAATAAAAGAACAGTCCTGAAGTGGAGACCGCGTATCGGCATGCGTATTGTGGGATGCCCCCCAGCTAGATGGACCGGAAACTGGCCGGGACAGACTGGATGCGGAAGGCGGAGGCTCAGTGTTGGGCTGACAATACTATTCAGATTGATATTGACACGTTAGGAAGAAGGTATCTACGACTCTCAATATTAGTTAATGAATCAATTAAAGAAATACATAATACTGTGCTCTAATAACCAATACTTTAATAATCAGATCTACAGACTGATGTCGTAAGTGAAGAAGGATTCATAACTAAATATTTCATGCTATCATCATCATCATCAGCCTAATAATGTTCCCACTGCTGGGACACAGGCCTCCTCTCTGTGAGAGGGAGTGGGCTGTAATCTACCACGCGGGCCCAATGCGGGTTGGTAGATGTCACATGTCTTCGAATTTTTTGGTTCTAAGACATGCCGGTTTCCTCACGATGTTTTCCTTCACCGTTTTGAGAGCAGTGGTGATGAAATTATTTACACAAAGTAAAGCACCTGCTTGGATTCGAACCCACAACCTACAACTCGTTTATGACGGGGCTGTTACCACTGGGCCACCACTGCTCCCATTTACAATTATACTAAAGACTAATTACTATTTCAAAGCCATCAAATATCTGAAGTGAGACGTAGTAATTACTCTGAGGAATTTCTCATCTTGAGTAGAACAACGTAATCTCACTGACAAGGCGTACTTCGCGAAAGCGACGGAGCCAGAGCAACGCTTCATATAAGTATTTATGTCTTCAACATAATCTAATGTTCTACGTACGTTTTACAAGTTTAAAGTAAATCGTGGCGGTAATGTGATCTGTTGAGTCGTTTGCTAAAACTTTAAGTTTCCTAATACCACCAGTACCAGTTTCCTGTTACTCTCTGTCTCATAATTTTGAGTGTCATTATTTATAAAACTATATTATAATAATATTTTTTCGCACGAAGCTAATTTATTTGTAGACAAATCGATTTCAAGCGTTGTCGATTTGCCTACAAATAAATTAACTTCGTGCGAATTGCCTCAAGGAAAAATAATATTATTTAAAAGTGGCGATGCACCCGTTTCCGGCGAGTAAATTCAGGTGAATCACCAATAAGCCTTATAAAACACCATTTCGACTTATGCTAATCGAAACAGTCAAAAGAAATCAGCTATTTGCAGACTTCTCATGACTTGTGTGTGTGTTGGTAGAGAGCAAAAGAAAAATAGTCTTATAAACAAATAAAATCCTAGCGAAGTTAATCTAAAATAAATACTGGAAATGGAAATTAACAAAGATAATATTAACTTCCTACTAATTGTACGTGGCGTTCTGATTCTAGCTTTTATATCCACAGACCAGGAATAACTAATTCTAATGAATATAGACAGTCGACACAACGAATAGATTGTATTTTTAATTTTAAACTTGGTTTCTGCACCACTTAAATATTCATGTATTCGAGAAATCTGTTACCGTTGCGCTGCTGATACCTACCAATATTTTGCTTGTTATTGAATTAAATTCTATGCAGATGTACAGTCAAACAAAGAGTTTGATATACAAAATATGTATCTGCCAATATTAATTTTTAGCTTAGAATATACTTTTTAATATTAGTGGTGTTAAAGACCTGACTACTTAAAACTCTCACAATATTGTTAAAAAGTAGTTTTTAAGTTAGTTGCCTGTATTCTAATCTCTTTGCCAAACTCTTTCGATTGATCTTCTTTTCTTATTTGAATTGTATCATGAAAAAACATATAACCATGATGAAACTTTCAAAGAGTTTGTTAAGAATTATTCTAAAACTTTTAAAAGAGCCTGTTCCTCAGCAAAAGCCATACATATTAAAAATAAAATAAAATCTTCTGGAAATAAAATTAAAACAACTTGGAATATTATTAATTCAGAAACGGGAAGAACGACAGTACGGAATCGTGACTTCCATCTAAAAATCAATGATGTAGATATTAAGACGGACGTGGAGGTGGCAACTGAGTTTGAAAATTTCTTCACTAATATTCCCATTTTAACAACCAAAACTCTGTCATCGTCGTCCTCCACTTCTGCTTACTCAATACTTAAAGAATGTGTACCAGAATGTGACAAGACTTTTGAATTCACAATTATTACTGCTAAAGACATAATAGAATCTTTTAAAAATCTTGATGTAAAAAAAACTGCTGACCTTTGGGGATTATCAGTACATACCATGTCTTCAATAATTGATGTTATTTCACCCTTTTTAGCAATCGTTTTTAACTCTTGTATTGCATCTGGTGTATTTCCTGATTTGATGAAACTTAGCAAAGTGATTCCACTGTTCAAATCTGGCAGCACAACTGATCCCACAAATTTTCGGCCTATTTCGATATTACCTACTTTGAGCAAAATCTTTGAAAAATTAATTTTAAACCAAATGTTAGGACATTTCAATGCACATAATTTACTGCATATTAAACAGTTTGGCTTTACAAAGGGTCGTTCAACTACAGACGCGGGCGTGGAATTACTGAAGAGCATATTCGAGGCCTGGGAGGAGTCGCAAGATGCTCTTGGCATTTTCTGTGACTTGTCCAAGGCCTTCGATTGCGTACATCATGATACACTCATCAGGAAACTGCACCACTATGGTATGAGGGACAAGGCTCTTGACCTTCTGACTTCTTATTTGAACAACAGAATTCAGAGGGTCGATGTTAATGGCAAGAGATCTGCAGGATCCGCGGTCACCATGGGCGTTCCGCAGGGTTCAATTCTAGGTCCTTTCTTATTTCTAATTTATATTAATGACTTACCTTACCACATAAGGGATAATCACAAGATCGTATTATTCGCAGATGATACATCCCTCATTTTTAAAATCAAACGTCAGTTAGTCAACTTTGAACAAGTTAACGATGCACTCTCTAAAGTTGTGCATTGGTTTAATGTAAATAATCTTCTCCTGAACGAAAAAAAGACTAAACTCATTAAATTTTCAACGCCAAATGTCAGGCAACTAACTACCAATGTTCAAGTTAACGGAATAGAGTTGAACCCTGTTGAGTCAACAGTTTTTCTTGGAATAACTATTGACGGTAGATTACAATGGGGCCCACACATAGAAAAATTATCAGGAAGGCTAAGTTCGGCCGCCTATGCTGTTAAAAAAATTAGACAGATAACTGACGTAGATACAGCCAGAATTGTTTATTTTAGTTATTTTCATAGTCTGATGTCTTATGGGATTCTTCTCTGGGGAACCTGTGCGGACATTAATTCTATCTTTGTTCTACAGAAAAGGGCTGTCCGAGCCATTTACAACCTAGGTCCAAGAGAGTCCCTTCGAGAGAAATTCAGAGAAATAAATATTCTGACTGTAGCCTCACAATATATTTTTGAAAACCTATTGTATGTACACAAAAATATATCAAATTTTAAGAAAATGTCCGATATTCATAGTTTAAATACCAGGAACAAACACAACCTTGCTGTACATCGCACACGTCTCCACAGAGTAGGCAACTCGTTCATGGGTCAATGTATACGCTTTTACAACAAACTTCCCATTGACATTCGAAACTTACCTATTAAACGATTTAAAAGCTGTATTAAAACCAAACTTTGTAAAAAAGGGTACTATAAAATTTCAGATTATTTAGAAGATAAAAAAGCTTGGGATTGAGCTGCTCGCTCTGCTAAGCCTTGTGATAAAACCATAATACTTGAAATTTAAATTATTACTTATAAACATCAAAATAAACCAGATTTATATTCACATTGACATTATTTAAAATTATATACAAAATGACATGATTACTTTGTAAAGTATTAAATTATTTTTAATTATTGTGAATGTGAGGACTATGTGGGTTTTTTTTCCTCTTTAAATTTTATTTCTCAGGTAGTTTTAATGATGGTCTGGCAGTTTGAGTAGTTGATGCGGCCTACCCAAATGTCCTTTCTTTGGTATTGTTCGTCGATTTGAGCTCCTTAAGTTCTGAGTTGAGCTCCACGATTACTGACAAATGCTTGCACTGACTGGACAGGTCCACTCAAATCTGTGTGGTTCTTTCCTCAAAAGACCATTTCAGACACTAATCTACATGGTTCTCATATGGCTTGACCAAGATTATGTCTGGACTTTAAAAGAGACTGTGACCTCTGAGTTTGTTTCGGCCTTTCTTCTCAGAGTAGTCAGTTAGGAAACGCCGACCTCATCTAGCTTATTTTAAACATTTTTTTTTTTAATATGACGTGTAAAAGTGATTCCGATATCCTATTTACAGAATAAACAATTTCATTTCATTTCATTTCATTTCTTTGTTTGGCGTTACTTTTATACAAGGAGGATCGTCATTTGTTTCTGTTTTACCAGTGTTGGATTCCATTCCATATTCATTTGGATTCTCATGATTAACTTCATCATTAATTTGTGCAACAGACCTGTCATATGCATGATTAAACATGTCAACAATATGAATGGCAACTGACACAAGTTTGCGTTGTATATTGATTAACTGCTCATTTTCATGTATTGCATTCCTGCTTCATTTAAATGGTATCCCATTATGCTTATTGCTTTTCAATTGAGTCTGAAGTTTTGTATTCTATCGTCGAGATCATTTTCTGTTAGGAAAACATCATCCCTAGTGTGAGATTGTCACTAAGTTCAATCATTAATTTCATGAGACAGAAGGGACAAAATTAGTCGGAGAAATAGTAATATCAGTGTACAAAAATATATCTGTAGTTTTCCTTTGGGAGAATAAGCGTAGCGAAAATTGTACCTAATGAGAAACTATTTTCAACAGAAAAAGGTATTATCACTCCAATAAAATATGTTTATTGGGGAAGCTATGAAAACATTATATCATCTATATTGCTTTGATACTGTTCAACAGTTCCGAAATGAGAATCGGAAAATGGCCGTTCCATTAATGATACGGCTACAATAAATACTGCCACAGAAAAATTGCACAAATACACAATTACTATCTATCAAAGCTGATAAACCTGCTGTAGTGGTCAACAAGTATAAATAGTAAATGTACATATCACTCAAGATAAACTGTAAGTTACCCTAGAAGCCATTAATTTAGTCAGTAAAAGAAAACATGAAGATTCGAGTGGAGAACCAAATAATATAAGAGAATGTTCACAACAACTCAAAAACATATTCTCAGATACCTACTTTACCAGAAGATAAACTATGAGCTCTTACGCTCATAACCACTTGAGCACATAAACGTTTACATCTGCAATTCCAGGAGAGATGGCGCCTAAAATAAACTTAGCATACACAGCCATGAGTTATGACAACTCTCGTCTACTAAATTTTGGATATAAATAATCTAAACTGCTCCACGATCCAGATTTATCTTCCGTCATGAATCTCATTTTTCAACTGAATGCCAATTTTTCAAATGTACACAATTTTTATTTTGTTTTTGTTAAAACTGATGTTCAAATGTCAATTTTAAATGTGTTTTGTGTGATCGATGAAGAAAATGAAGACTAGAGACATGTTGCTTGACTACAGAAATGTGGCTAGACATAATATCAACATATTATGTCTATTCACATTTCTAGCTCATTATTTTATTGTTTTGGAGACTACTTATTACAAAATTTTGGTGAGCAGAAATTAATTGCAATACGTACACTCTTAAGTTTTTTTTAAATTTTGATTATTATGTGATCCCCAAATATTTATTTAAAATCAAGATAGGCTTATGAAATTACTAGCTGCGTCCTGCTGTTTCACCAGCATTAGTCTCGATCCCGTGGGAATATCGGCGTTAAAAATTGTCGTATGTCCAAATCCAGGTATACCCACCAAAATCAAAATAGGAAATAATGACAGCTTTCAAAGACTATGATTTTAATTTCAATGCTTTGGTAAAACTCTAATACTTACAAATGTTTTTCCACAAGCAACCATACATGTCCGTTTCATATTATTTTATTTTTTCATGACATCTTCGAATAATACTTCTTTTTTCCCCAGAGAAGAAATTAGAATTTTACTAAAAATAAAATACTGCCTTATTTTATTTTTTGTAAAATTCATTGTCAACTAGATTCCTTTATTTCCCTACAATAGGTACCGAAGCCAACAAAGCTTTTCGTACGTACAAGTGTTTACTGCTAACCGCTTTTTTTATCTTCAAAAGTATTCGCTTGTCAAGTTCAAGAATGTTTGAGAAAAAAAAATAAGTTCTGCAATGTTATCTCAGTGACACGTAGTTTCCGTTTACCGAATTTATTTTACCTTTGGTTTTCTTTTCCAAGAGGGAACTTTAGTGCTTTGAAAATAATGACATTTTTATCTTTAGAATTTAAACTGACATTATTGATATGGGTTTGTAAATTATGTTACACGTGTCAGAGATGCTGGTAATTGGAATTTAGAATTTACAATCTGCATATTTTTTTCTAAACATTTATTTTAATCGTCCTTGTGGTCGGATAAAGTTATTATTTTTAGGCAGATATTCCGTGTGTTTATTACTGCTAGGTACCTACATACGTATATTTTTATTTAGTTTTATTGCCAATATTTTATATTTAGATTGTCATTATTTTTTCTACAATTCCTCCTTTTTCCTTCTAAATCGTATTCATGTTTTAAATTATATTATATAACAAGTAAACAGCGGTGAAATTTCGCGTTGTTGCATAACTTTTTAATTAGTCGAGATTCATATACTTTATGACAACTCTTTAGGTCATAATCTATCCGAATATCTAAAAATATTTGGCCTAGGTCTTAAGGGAGCGGCGTGAAAATTGATTCACTGTTACAATGTATAGTAGATAGTGTGCCCACCACGCTAATGGAAGGAATATGGTATTGGAAGTGAATGTTGGGTGTGGCAAAAGAGGCATGAAAGTAGAATAAATGCTGTGGCAATGCGTGCCTTGTGAAGCATGTTGTTGTAATTATGGATGATAAGCTGAGGAATAATGATAAGGCATCGTTGCAATATGTACCTACCTAGTGACAGAAATTTAAAAGAGTAGGTATGATTTGATGATTTGGTCATGTTGAGAGGATAAATCATCATCATCATCAGCCTATTAATGTTCCCACTGCTGGGACACAGGCCTCCTCTCTGTGAGAGGGAGTGGGCCATAATCCACCACGCGGGCCCAGTGCGGGTTGATAGATGTCACATGTCTTCGAATTTTTGGTTCTAAGACATGTCAGTTTCCTCGCGATGTTTTCCTTCACCGTTTTGAGAGCAGTGGTGATGAAATTATTTACAAAGAGAAAACGCCTGCTTGGGTTCGAACCCACGACCTACAATTCGGTAAGTCGGGGCCGTTACCACTGGGCCCCCACTGCTCTCATCCTTGCTTCAGCTTTATTCCAAGATTTCATGTAAGAATTTTATTCAACTGTGGCTATATTTTTAGACACATCGTTAGCGTCTTCTCCTTTATGCAACGTTACGGTAACATTTTCAAGTAGGTGCCTTGATACCGCTAAGGTCTCGTTTATTTAAAATACTATGACAACGACGCAATTCTAAACCTTTCTGTTACAGAGATTTTTTTTAACAAAATCTAGCCATAATGTTACAGAGATTTTCTTAACAAAGTTTTATATCAACGTGTTTTATTCATAGTTTATTTTGTCAGGTGTGTGCGAAGGTGTGTCAATTATAAATATTGTGTTAGTACTGTTGTAGACACATTGATCGATTTTATTTAGGCGACCTTACGCCCTTCGTTAGATAGGTATCGGTAACCTTGAAATTATTGGAATAACCCACTGAATTGGTTTCTTAGAAGCCTATCTCAAAAGCCTACGAGCTAAAGCATATTAAAACTATCTGCATTTTTTTAATAAATCTCGCTTTGTGAAAGGTCCAGCAAAAATATTAATTTGTGCTCATACATTAATGTATTCAATTAATGTGCCAGACGGAGTAATTAAAAGTTTAACGACTGAAGTTATTTTAAAACTCTCAGATTCTCTTTAATCCTGTAACGTACGTATCGTACGTACGTATCACGAGTCAATTTTTTTTGATAAAGTTAGTTTCACACGGTATATTTTTTGTCAAAGTTTTAAGTGCTTTTTAAAACCTTTGCTAAACCTAACCCTGAAATTGGGCAGCATTCATTTCACGATTCGCAGAATCGTCGGAGTTTAATCATGTGTTTCCACGAATTTGGAGCAAAAAAAAGTTAATTTAGAGTGCAGAAAATTTGCAGATTCGAGTTCCTACGTAGTTTGCAACACCAAATATTTTGCTATGAATATTAGAAGTGAATTAATAAAAGCTTTCCCTGCATTCATAAGGATAATCCTAACATTAGTAGGTAGGTACTGCTGACGATTCATCATCATCTGCCTAGCCTTTTTCCAACTATTTTGAGGTTTGCTTCCAGTCTAACCGAGAGCTGCAGCAGCAGTTGAATACCAGTATAATACTGCTAGCTGCACCCGGTTATACCAATAATAATTATTGGGACCGACGCTTCCTGACCTAAAATGAGATGAATTACAAAGCGGAGGAATTTTTACGATAAAAAAGGTAAAGGCATTTATACAACATGTAAAAAAAAACCCAGTCCGATATGAAAGGGTGTTGTTAGGTATCATACTGAGAGTATATTTAAGTATGTAGAAATTTCAAGGAAAAGGAAAAAAAAAATTCGCCACAATAATGTTTTTTCAATGGGGAATTTTACCGGGTTATTACATTGGGCGCGGGCAGCCAACGCTTAGCAGGTGTCTAAAAGTGTAACTTATGACCCCTGTTGAAAATTTGCTAATTTTTAATGGATTTGGGGTAATTTTGGTGCAAAAATGTGAACTTTAAGTAGCAATAAGTTTTTATTCAAATAATAATAATAAAAAAGTGTTTGGTGTTGTTATTGCAGTACCTTTATACCCCTTTCAGATCGGACAGGTTATATTTTTTACACATTGTATAACTCAACAAACTTATTTCTAATTTACTGAACTACATTATGAACAGCGACGCAGAAGCTTGATTTTATACTACTCACTAAGTGTAAATGTTTAACAATAAGTTACATACTATGTATGTTTGCACAGTAAGCGTTAACAAGGAGCCACGTGCTACTTACAATGTGTATATACGTATGTAAGCAGAATTGTTTCACGTCACTCAATAGTATACTTAAGGCGCTACCCCGAGCAAAACCTCTTTTTTCTTCAGAGGCTATTAATTCGTTTAAAAAATAACTACTTCTAAAAGCAAATTATTTTATTTAATTTTTTCGATATCCTATTATCACATTGCACGTTCTTATTACTTACTTTTAAAATCTCCATGTAAAAAAAGATTAATTTTTTTGATTGCATGCATCTTTTCCTAAAGGTGATGTTCTATTTATTTGTGGATAATGGATAGATAATTAAAAAATCTAAATAATTCACGTTTTATTTTATTTAAAAAGATCGCTTTTCTTTTTTATTAAAATAATCCCAATTGTGTGAAAAAAAAAATTGTGTGAAATTGGCTTGCGCAGAGAGCGGGACAGACCGGGGCAGAGCGCCGGGACAGAGAAGGACCAAACGCTCAAGGTCGCTCGCTAGGGGAAGGGCCTTAAAAGTTAGTTCTATACACTTACTACAAATCATATCTCTAAAAGAAAAGACAGATGGACTGATAGACAGACAGACAAGAAAGAATACAACAGATAACACATAACTGGAGTAGTTTCGCAGACTCAAGTTGGTAACAGCAAAAGTAAAATTTACTATGATTTCCTTATAGATTCTAGGTATCGAAAAGTAAGTATTGATAAGTTATTTTATTATACATTAATATTGTCTTTATCAATTTCTATAAAGCAAAAACAAGATATCACTGCAGATGTTGGAGTAATATCACACACTTTGCTAAGCTGTGCCAATTTACATCACAGTTACATGCAAACAAAAGCTCTACAGGGACAAGTAAAATTCACTAGCGAAACTCGGTAGACGTGTTGGGTGTCGACGTCGATATATAAAAACAATTTTTTTTTAATTATTTTTGGGGTCAGCGACTGGTGGTTTCGTTGTTACCTTCTTGAAGTATGAGTTAAGAAAATCTGTTTTTGTTTTGTTTTATCGTGTTTAGATATCGATAGGTGTCTATGAAGTTTACACAAAAAACAGATTTTTTAAACTGATATTTCTAGTGATTACTCCACATGCGGTTGATGATCCCAAAAAAAAACTTATCAAATTATGTTGTTTTTAATTTTATCATGTTTGGATATAAATATCCATCACCTCTGCAGAGTTTCACTATCTAATTTACTTTGACCCTGTATAAGGAACACAATCATTTAAGGTAAATACCCCAGTCAGGTTGCTTATCAATACAATTTTACTTAGGGTAAAAACCCCAGTCTGCGAAACTCTCAGTCAAAATTGCAATGCCAGATCTTACCTCGCGTCGGAAGGTTTGTATGTGACGTCATACTTCTCCACCAGGTCCGCCGTGGTGGACCAGGAGACCCTCACCGTGGTGGGGTTGAGGAACGTCACGGTAATGTTCTCGGGTACTCCGGGGCCCATTGAGCCTGGAACATGGAGGCGGGGTTAACCTTCGCCACTTGTTTAATATTGACGAGACCCCAAGCGATTGTCGCGGTGCTGTCAGTTGCGGGTGCCGCCGTGTCGAGAGTTCGATGCGAGTGATAGCCGCGATCTTTTTAAAAATGGAGTGTAGGTAATTATTTCAACATATAGGCCGAGTTTCCATACTGTCCCTATTTATATTGTGTTAATACTGTGTAAGTAGCACTATACTTTGCAATAACCATGCCTTGATCTTTTTTTTCATGGTTTTCTAAATGAACCGAGATGGCTCATGATATGGGCAGTGGTTATTTTCCATCATCAGAAGGCGAGTACTCCGAAATTTAACACTGAAGTGCTGATTGATGGCAAAAATGATTATGATAGTAAGTACTCGTTTAACGGAGCATTTGATATTTTAATAACACATTAAACAGTCTTTACTGTTTGAAAACGCTATTGTTCAAAAAGTTTTGAACGGGATTTACTCGTGTTTTCCTACAATATCCCTTGGAGTTAATGTCTATAATGTCTACCTACTCATAATAACAAGTTGAGCCTTGGCAACATTTGTGTGACGTCACTCCCAATCGGATCAGCTAGTACCTATTAAATTGAAATGGTTGCAAGCTAATCATTTCCAGTATGTCGAAAGGACTAAATTGAGACTATCCCTTAGAATAAAAACACAAAGTTACACAAACAGAACCACATAGCAGGACTCATTCCCATGAGCACTAATAATGTTAAGGACTCTTGTACACGCTATGAAAAGTGAAAAATTCCATATAAAACGTGTTTTATATGGAATTCTTGCATAGGCCCCGCGACTTTTCTTAGCGTGTACAAGCGGCCTAACAGATCGATTCAAGTTCAGTACATCAGTTAGTAGATCAGGTACGGTCGAGGGCCTTGAGGAAGGGACTTTAAACTAAGTGATAGTTATGCAGAGAATCGTCCTGCCTGATCGTTTCTGAATATTAATTAGGGCAGGTTTAAGGCTACCCATCGTTATCAGACAAAACTACAGTTTCACCTCATTTCTTAAAAATCTGTACAATGTGTCAAGGCCTCAGGCCTCAAACTGCGACCGGAGATCTTCCTCTTGATGTAAATAGAAACCTACACTTTCAGTTTTAAAAGGTAAATTTAATACCCAATACCAATCATTTACAATGCATTGTTTAAAGAGCTTTTACTCCCGAACGCATAGGTATAGCTGAAAGTAATTCCTCACATTTTGCAGTTCACTTCTTAAAAACATAAAGCAGGGTACTGACCGGCGTTCACTAAGCGCAAAAGCAACGAGAGCGCGAGTGCGACGGCGGCGGGTTGCGCGGGCGGCGCGCGCCGCATGTCGCGCCCACCCCACCGCTCATGCCATGCCGCTTCTGTAACAATACAAAGGAGTATTTATTAATAAAGTTGAGTATGGAAAACCTAATTGCAAGCTCAGCATGTGATAACTTGGCTATTTCAGTGCCAATCTGTTGAAACACATTATAAGTATATTTTCAAGCGTTTAATTAGGTAGGTGGGGTATGCAAGTTGAATATCTTCTGCGTAATGCTTAGTTCAAATTATTCATCATTTTGGATAGTAGGTAGATAATAATCACGTAGTTTAGGTAAACAGACAAAACAATCAATATTATTTCTCCGGAATATTCAATTCAAATTAACAGAATTAATTATAATAATCCACCACAACTAATTAATTACACTAAAACCAATTGATATTATGGGAATTGCAATAACAAAACTGACAGAATTTCTTGTTCAAACGACATTAGCTAATTAATTTAACGTTCGAATCAGTTCTCTAATCCTTACAATTATACTGATTTCAACTTGTTGCTGATTGGTTGAGTGATAATTCTCGGCTTAAAGCGACTTTGCACTAATTAGTTCGGTTGCGCTGTCTATTCGCGCGTGTGAACCTTGCTTAAGATGTATTGTTTGATTGTTGGAATTTGAATTAATTCAAACAGTCCGTGTTTTCGTTCACTTTAGTATTAGAATTGATTCTTCCCGCGAAATCGTCCGTGTAAAATTTCTGAGTGTTTATCCTCAAAGTTGGCAACGTCGCAAATAGGTGTCAAAAATGTACCTGTTTTGATTAATTTAGCAATATTACTGTATGTAAATAAGAAATGTGGCTAACTAGCGAACGAAACTCATCCACTAAACTAATCTACAAAATAAAAAACAGAACCAGCATCAGAAAAACACTAAAACCAAACATAATTCTTTATATTAATTAATTATTATTCAATATTAGCATTTCTTTTTTTACAGTTTTAAAATAAGTTTATGACCTCAAAATGAAGAAAGTTACAACCTTGACCGGGACTATACAAACTTAACTACGATGAGTCAGCACATTCTATGTTATAAATCCTTGCTAACGAGTCTAGGCTAGTTTGACAGCCTAAACGTCAAAATAGGTGACAGGTAATGTTTTTGTGGCAGCATCTACTTCGCGACATGCAAACTACGTATCATACTGACGTCAAGCAAAATCCTCATCGTGCAAGCAGCGTTTACCGTACGACTAGCATATATACAGGGTGTCAGGGACATCGACGCGAAGACGGTTACCATGGATTCAATACATGATTCTGAACCCCACTGCGTTGAAATTTTTTTACGGTTATTAAAAAAAAATCAGCTGTTCCATACATTTTGACCGCGTTTTCTATGAAACAGCAGATTTTATTTTACTAACCGACGAAAAATTTCAACGCAGGGGGGTTCAGAATCACAGGCTTTGCGTCGATGTCCCTGACACCCCGTATATACAACGTCCTGACAACAATATTCGGGCAGTAGGCAGTAGCACAACACCCGTCTGGTCGGAGGATCCTGTCTTTCCTATGGAGGATGAGTGAACTTTACACCCTGTTCCCCATACCTAGTTTCATAAATTAATGGCTTAACCACTGAAACGTTCCGGATAAAGATATACTTAGCATATAACTTTGTACAAATTCCGTACAGATAATTTTTATTTATCAGGTAGATATTAAGATAATTTTCACACAGTAAATCGGTATGTTTTTGAGTCTTTGGTTTACTAACACGTAACAAAATGTTATAAAAAAAACTAATTCTTACGACGAATTTAACACACACACAAAATAATGTAATGTTTTTGCTTCTTACTAAAATAACCTATGCAGGAGATCGATTTGACATACATATAAAAAGGACAAGCCCTAATGTCAGTTCAGCCTAGAACAGACATGTCTTTTTGTTTACCGAAGCCGTCAGGTCGCTATGGACATCGTTAAATTACTTTCTAACTTGAGCTGGTAAAAACACTTTTTATGTAATTTGTCTGTATCACTCTGTTATAGTTGGAAAAATAATTATTTAATAAACATCCACTTATTAAGAGCGGTTATCCTAAAAGCTGAAGTCAAATAGCTCTCAAATATTTGACAATATTTGATTTGAGATATTTGTCTATGTTGATTGATTTGGCAATATTGCCAAATTTTATAACAAGCGCGCGTATCAGGTTAAGCCTATTAATCTGTGGTAAAGCTACGCTTGCCGGGCTTGGGCAGTGGATGGGTGACCATCTTTACATACCGAGACTCCTCCGTGCCAGAGAAATCACGTTAAGCCGTTAGTCCTGGCTGTCATTCGTGGAACTTTGACAGTCGTTACGAGTCGTCAGAAGCCCGAAAGTCTGACACCAGTCTTACCAAGGGGTATCGTATTACCCAGTTACTGGGTTGTGGAGGACAGATAGGCAGTAACTCCATGTAAAATACTGGTATTCAGCTGCATCCGGTTAGACTGGAAGCCGACCCAAAGATAGTTGGGAACAGGCTAGGAAGATTGATTGATTGCTGTATGGAAATAAGAAATGTGACTAACTAGCGAACTAGAATATTAATAATGAATTGCAATTATAACACTGACTTTGATGTTGTAACCGTAAATATATTTTTATTATTGCATTTCATAATCAATAGTCACATTTCATATTTCCATACAGTATTAATGCCAATTTAATCAAAACAGTGAAATATTTGACATCTATTTGCGACGTTGCCCACTTTCAGAAAAACGCTCTTAATACTAATAATTCAATTCAAAGACATATCTTAAATGTAAACACTATAAACAATTTTGCTAAACATATTTAATTGAAGAAGTTTCAACAAAAACACAAATACAAATAAGTTTAATTATTTTGGATAAAATTAAAGGTAATGCTGATGACAGACAGTGATTTTACTTACATACACAATTAAGTTTGTACATCACAATGTTCTGGTTTGACCGTTGACCCCAAACGGAGTCGGTGGGTAGGAGTGCGATATAGGAGAAAAAATAGGTTTGTCAGTTCACAAGGCTAGTTTAGTAAAGCTAATCGAAACTCTAAAAATTATTGAGCATTATATACCTATTCGTGTATTATGATAAATACACAAAGGACTATAATTTTCTAATATCCATGATAAAAGAATGAACATTGGAATAATGAAATTAAATAGATACCTTCATACTACAATTTAATTAAGTATATAAGGTACTTAAAAAAACGTTAATTATTTTATTAAAACGGGCAAAATTACGAGGCGTCTAGGGGCCTAGAGGTCATTGCCAAACAAGTACCAAATTATTAATAAAATGACGTAAACCATACCGATTACTAAACGTCAAATTAAGGTCAAGTTTTAGTACTCTACTTTCACGCCTCTTACTGTCGCACTCAGAGACGTAACTTAAAAATAAGCAATCATTAGCACTTTGGTCTATGTGGCCCCGCTTGGTCACGAGGCCTATGTCCAGCAGTGGGCGTATTTCGGCTGAAATTATATTGATTAACTTCAATTAACTAATAACAATTATAAAACCATTTGTATACAATTTTATACCTATTTAAGATCATTGGGTTGAGTGCATAGCTTCTTAGTTTCTGTATGGTCAATATTACGATATTATTATGTATTTTGGTTTTAGCTTTGATGTTTGCCTTTCTTTTTTGTGAGCAGTGCTGTGTTTATCACTGTTCTATTTTTTATGTGATAGTTACACTTACTATGTAATGTATTTTTATTCTCTTTGGTTTAGCTGTAAGTCTAACAAAGATCTTAAATAAATAAATATCTTAACACAATGTAAACAATATTAAAATATTCCAAATAGTAACATTTTTGACTGAGCGTTCCATTACTGGTCAATTGAAGTTAATGATTGATTAATTTGAAATAACAACTCTGAGTGCGGCAGTTCGTCGGCCTGAAAAGTCCAAATGTGTTTTAGTGTAGGTACTAAATGCTAAAAATATAACGTTATAGCGTTAGTATCGAATCATAAATCCTATCTACAAGGTAAAATTGAATCGAATACGCAATCGAATGTGTTTCTAGATCAAAGGACTTTGAGGTTTAGAGACAAATGATTTTCCAACCGCGTACACATCAAACTGTTTATATTTCTAGTTCTGCGGTTGGCTACCTGAATTATTTAATAACTAGCTTCCGCCAACAGCTTCGCCCGCGTGATAAATTTATAAATTATAGCTTACTATATTATGCATATATTATACATATAAAACTTCCCCTTGAATCACTCTGTCTATTAAAAAAAACCGCATCAAAATCCGTTGCGTAGTTTTAAAGATCTAAGCATACATAGGGACAGACAGCGGGAAGCGACTTTGTTTGTATATGTAGTGATATTAATTTGACGTAAAAAGTACACAGATACAGGGTGACCCTTAATTTAAGCGTGGAAATAACCTGGTACAAAATATTGATCAATGACCCATGCAGGGGTCAATTGAAATTATTATATATTATTATGCAGCAGAGACGCAGCAAAAATGAGGGAAAAGACGTTACTATTCGGATAACATTGATTAGAATGCCTTGTGAAAATGAATAAAATTCGTCCAAAAAAATGGGACCAATAAATGGTTAAGATTACTTCAGATTCTTACAGCACGAATAATTTTAATTGTCATAGTCGTAACATTCGATCTTACCAAGGGGTATCGTGTTACCCGGTAACTGGGATGTGGAGGTCAGATAGGCAGTCGCTCCATGTAAAATACTGGTATTCAGCTGCATCCTGCAGACTGGAAGCCGATTCCAAGATAGTTGGGAAAAGGATAGGCAGATTTAATGACAGTTGTAACACATCATTTGATCAAAATGCAAGCTCACATTTTTTTTAAACCTAGATCAGATCTCACTATACATCGTAGACCTACAGGACAAAAATAATCAATCGAACGGTACAACCGTACTTTATGACGTCAGCAAGGAAGTTTACACATTAGTTTACATAATTTCCTAACAACATTGAACCACTACAATTACATAGAGTGCGTGCAAATGACGTCAGAACACGAAATGTTACAGAAAAGTATACGCTTTACAAACTTGCGAAACATACCACAACACAGTATGTATGTAAGTAGGTATTAGCAAAACCTATGCCTGTATTCTTCAAAGGTTAATAGGCCGCTGTTGTTAATTATTTCATCACCACTGCTCTCAAAACGGTGAAGGAAAACATCGTGAGGAAACCGGTATGTCTTAGAACCAAAAATTCGAAGACATGTGACATCTACCAACCCGCACTGGGCCCGCGTGGTGGATTACGGCCCACTCACTCCCATAGAGAGGAGGCCTGTGTCCCAGCAGTGGGAACATCAATAGGCTGATTATGTAATAGCCCCGCTATGGAGCGGGCAATGCTAGGAGTTTCTTTAAAGGATACAGACGAGTCCTGCAGTGGAGACCACGTATCGGCAAGCGTAGTGTGGGATGACCCCCAGCTAAATAGAGCGATGACCTTAAAAAGGTCGCTGGGTCAGAATGCAGGAGGCAGAGGACGTGTTGTGGCGCAGCCTGGGAGA
This sequence comes from Conistra vaccinii, assembly GCA_948150665.1. Taxonomy (NCBI): domain Eukaryota; kingdom Metazoa; phylum Arthropoda; class Insecta; order Lepidoptera; family Noctuidae; genus Conistra; species Conistra vaccinii. The sequence continues at coordinate 8,518,532 of OX411330.1, forward strand.
GGCCTTTGGCCAGCAGCAATAGGCTGAGTTGATAAGCAGAGGTATTTAACCACATTCAGCCAGTTATGTTCAACATGAATGTTATGGTGGCGAGTCTATTGTCATGAACAGAGGGGGAAGTCTACTAATTTACAAACGTCGCAATGGTCTCTCGATTGTTAGTTTTTCACAGAATTTCCATACAAAATCTCGTCATAGTCTATTGTATTATACAAAATCTGTCAAAAACTCACCTGCATCGTCACGCCATTGTGACGTTTGTAAATTAGTAGACTTGGCCCCCAGGCCTCAAGTTCAGATACTGGGCTGCTGCTGAGAAATAGCAAAACAAAAAACATGCGGGGCAGTCTTTGGAGACTGCCAATGGAAGTGAAAATTAAGTAACGCCATCTAACGAAAATGTCAGGAATTTATGTGGCTTGCTGTCAGTACAAGAACGAAAGCTGTAGCTCCATTAAAACAATTCCAAAAAAATTAAACAGAGTGCGTTGTCAACAAATTCTACTCTCTTACGAATTTTCGATCAGGTCACGTGACGCCTTTTTTTTTTTGGGTGGGAAATCATCAAATGACTTCTCCCTTTCTGGGCGGAGCGGAAGGGCGTGTCAGATTCTTACTGACTAAAACCCACTGACTTCCCGCAACCCCGAGGTCACGTGACGCCTGACGTGAGTTTAATGTTTTTTACCCATCTGAAATAGTGCTCAACGCGCCTAAAAAAGTTCACTTCAAAAACCTTATGCCTGATCTAGGAAATCAGTCCAAGAGAAACGCTCAGCAGTCACGCTTACGACCACCGGACTACAAGGCAGAAATTATGTATTCTGAATCTGTAGGTAATTCCCAAAAGTTTCGTAAGAAACTTCGAGCGATGTCATTTGACTAAATAGCTTGAGGCGTTCTCCATTAAAATGGCATCACCTCAGCTTGGTCACAGTGAAAATGGTTGCTATGTCAGTTTGGTCGTTAAGGAAGGTTGGAGTAAAACAGGGGGGCGGAAAATCGGAAACAGAATTTTGTTCGTGTAAATTGTAGTGTGATATAGGATGTTTCAAGGAAAATATACAACAAAGAGTATTCAATTAGGTATATTCTATTCCGGTGACACAAAATCGGTTTCAGATTTTTGTCAGTGGAACTAGAGGAGCTGTAGAACGAATTTTAACAAACATGTTTATTGAACAAGAACAAATTATATTGGCAATATCAGAAGATCAAATAAATGGTTTTAAAAGCAAGAAACCTTGATTTAGAAAACTTTTCTTTTAAAGCCCCAGGAGGAGGGTAATGTTATTTAGACCTATTAAAAATAAAAATGTCCCTTTTTTTATAGGTAAATATATATTTTATAGGTATTAAAAACATACATACGTATGTTTTTAATAATTAGTTTATTTCATATACAACAGGTTTTAACAAATAAGTTGTCCTTTTATAAAAGTGTGAATACCTAATTTACCTAATATTATAAAACCTACTTTAATCAAGTAAACCTTGGCCGACTCTTCAAGTATTCTAGTTGACTTTGGGGGACATTTGGGGACATTGTCGCTTGTTATTAATTTATGCGTTCTATCTACAACACAACTGACGGCTAAATTACCGGCTGTGGTTAAACGCAGCCTTTGAGAGGGTTATTAGTGTCGGCTTCATTATCTACTTGGGTACGATGTTTAGTCTACAAGAAATATTTTCTCTCAAGATTCTTGCGGCAAAATTTTCTTTTTTCCCCGACTAAACATGACAAGATCTACTATTTTAGCACAAGACAATGCTGTTCTGGGTTATAATTAACAAAACTGTTTAGTTTCTGGTGTAATCCCCTTTTTAAAATAAACCAGTGTTTTACCATTCATCGCAAATTTTAATTCTTAGTTCAAATCTGACGTCTCCTAAAGCAAATAGCCTAATTTTCCAATTTAAACATCCTATATAAGTGAAAATGCTCTGTCAAACGCACTGACAGATTGCGTGACCCAACATGATAAGCAATGCTTGGCCGGGCGCGATTGTGAGAGCCAATTAGTTTGACATATCAATTACTATGCACTAGCCCCTTTACTCATAAACTTTGCTTAAAGTTAAGTAATGATTAATGACTATATTCGCGTATAACCATAAATTGTTGACGTTTAAAGGACTCTTTATCGTTTACTAGCTGCGCTCTACGGTTTTACCCACATAAGGCTCGATATCGTGGCAGTATCGGGATAAAAGGTATTCTATGTCCTTTTCCAGGTCAATGTCTACCCATGTGCCAAATTTCATCCAAATCCGTTCAGCCGTTTAAGCGTGAATGCGTAACAAACAAACTCACTATCGCTTTTATAATATTGGTTTTGATGAATATAGGGGTAAGTGTTTGAAACATTCAATTAGGCAGTTTTATGCGACTAGTGTAGCAATAGTGAGTTCACTGAGCCATTCGGGAAGAAGATTGCTTAACTCAAAACTTTTTCAAAAAATAATAACTGAATTTCATGCACGCAGCCAGCGTGGGGTCCAGTACCCTAATTGCGTAATACACGATCAATCAGAATCTGAATCGTTTTGAAACAGATAGCTAATACATTGCTACCAAAGTTAAATAACGCAATGAATGTTGTCGAACTGTCAAAATGAATCAGATTAGTTGTAATCGTTTACGAAAATACGTTACGTAATTAGATAGCTGGTTTTGATTCCCAAGTCAAGCAAAGTACTATAGGGTTTTTCATCACTAATTTTTCGGAGACTATGTCCCGGATAATGGGATTAGGCTCGCCCCCTATTACATGGGACTTCAACATAACTCTGCTTACTTCTTTGAGGAATTCAGGCGTGATGTATATAATGCCTACACATAAGGTTCAGTTTGCGCTACAACTTTATATTTTTATGCCTTTTTCAACAGTTCTACTCGCCCTAAAAGCCACTTTATTTACACGTGCATAAAGTTGATGTTTGTCTAAGTGGAAAAGTCATGTTTGTTTACATGTTTGGCAAATAAATTGCGAACGGACATTAGCAATGTTAGGCCGGACGCGATTGTAAGAGCCAATTATCTACATACATAATGCAGGTAATTGAAACCGCCTGCCTTGGATTCAATGCATCAGAATGAGGCATTGATGGCTTAATTATATTGTTAGCTGTTTGATATGGATAGATTGGGGTTTATTGTGTATTGGAGAGGATTCGAATTTTCTGATTTACAGGGAAGGTTCGGTTAGGTTAGGTAGCGCCCTACCGCCGGCCTCGCCCACCGCCTCACCATCGAGGCGGTCGACGGCTAGCTTGGGAAGAGGCACTGCTCCGTCATTTATGGAGACGCAGGTGCTCTCGGGGCACGGCTGCTTCGGAAAGTACCAGCGTTGCGTCGTTGGCAGAGGGCAGATAATGCCTGCTTTCGCCCCCCCTAAATGGGTCCAAGGACGGTGGACTCGGGGACATCTGCTGCCCGCTATCATATAAGGACCTCCTTATATGATAGAGGGGCGCGCGTGGATCATTACACATCATCTTCCTATTGATGCGTAATGTTCCACGCGCGCCCCTTTTAGACGCCGCGGAGGGAGTCAAAAACGTCACTTCTACAGCTTGACCTGATGGAGCCCGTAAAGGCGGGCTGGTGCCAGTCGGGGGCTGCATTGAAGGGTGCTTAAATGCCCCCGGTGCTAATGTGCGATCAACACGGGGTGGTTTTAGCCAGTAGAAAACTGACAGACCAGACATCCGAGAGGATTTCCAACCTATAACCAACTAATAAAGGTTAGGTTAGGTTACAATAGTAACCGAACCTAGTCTGTATTTTTTTCCCAAATACAAGAAACGTATTTTTTTTACTAAAGTAAGTAACATAGTGTTAAATATTGTGGTGGTACGGAACCCTTCGTGTGCGAGTCCGACTCGCACTTTGTCATTTATCGTTTATCACATTTTCAACGTAACGTTACTGATATCAATAATAAAACACACACTCTTACAACAAAATTCAATAAGAATGAATCGACGCGTAGCGAATCATTTATTGACTAAGTGTCTACGACATCGTAGCCGGCGTAGCGGTTACGTCAGCTACGCCGTAGCAATAACTTAATGCCTTCACATTATAAAGACGTGTAGTCTGAATCTTAAAAGAATATCAGAATTTTTGCTCTTTTATGTTAGTTTGTGAGCTCAAATAACAATTATTTCGAATTAGAAAGAGTCTGAGAAATTGTATTTTTAGAATTGAAAGAAATTTTTACACATATTTTATTTTTATAATAATGACTTTGATTAGTAACAGTAATTAATCTTAGTTTTATTCATTTTTTTGTAGATAAACATTATTGTTTTGTTTATTTATCATTTTAATTAAATATTGTTTGTAAAAATATCCAAAATGCCGCAGAAACTCACATAATCCAACCTTACACGTTACAGAACAAGCTTTCGTTTCGTCGTTTAATTATTTTTATTTACTTCGTTAGCCTAACCATTTGTAAAATTAAAGGTATTAAAAGTTGGCTGTATACGAACTATATTAATGACTACAAACTAGTCAATACTCGCGGCTTACTTGGGTTTTGTAATTTGGCAAAATGGCAATGTTGTTAATAAAACTTATTTGGCTAAATTTTCTTTTGAACTTCTGCAGATTTTAGTAACCGCTATTATTTTTACAAAGACCATTATTAGAAAATAGCGAGATTTAAGAGTTAAACAACCTATTACGAGTAGTTGTGTACTCTAAAAGTCTTATAATTGAAAATACGCTTGCCACTCTTGCCAGTGCAATATATTAATTGGAATTAATGTTGAAAATCCAGTACAAACAACTTTTTCTGTTGCTACAATTTAAACCAAAATATGAATTACCTTTCCTGTGTAAATGAAAACTAATTATGAAAAGAATATAATCGCACATTATTTTCTGTATGATGCCTTCGCAGTATCGGAAAAATAGAGTTCAAAATCAGGTTGACAGTAAGAGCTTTTGGTTTTTATCAAAAAAATACATGTTTGATGTAGGTACATTAAGGTACCATTCCGTACCCGACCGCAGGCGGCAACTGCAGGCGACTTGTCGTCGCGACACGAATGGTTTCTATGAAATACCTTCCGTAGCTAGTGACACTTCGTTGGCAGCTACGGGCGAGCGACAGACAACACGAGTAGCCCGACCTTAGACCAATAGTGCCGCCAATGCTCGTGCGATAACACATGTCATGTTTCTATCTTCTATCTACCGACTGGAATAAGGGCTGCTGCCACCTGCGATCGGGTTCGGAATCAAGACTACAGCAACATGACGCGGCGACACATTGCCTACAGTTGCCACCGGTCGGGTACGGAATGGTACCTTTAATATACCTGTATAGATCCATTTACCCAATATAAACCCATCGTCAACTTTCAATTACATTGTATGTGACACGATGACACGGTGTCACGAACTGGAAAACAACTAATGACTGAACTTTGATTAGCAAACTTGTTGATAAGTCGATACACCGAAACAGGTCCCAGTGATTAATTATAGGAGTTCTACGATGAAACGACGCGGCGACGTGATGTGATACGATGCTGAAATTCAATATTGTTGATCAATTTCATTTTATTAGGCGGAAACTATTTCGATTTATCACGAGTTCAAAACATTTCAAAACAATGACTTCACTGTTCGTGGAGTTATTGTTTTGAAATGTTTTCGATTGACACGTATATTGTTGTTGAATGTAGGTAATTCACATCTATGTAATCGTTCTCTAGAAAAACAATAGGTAGAGTCAGCCTCGTAATTGCTTTATCACCTTAAGGGCGTTTTTCCACCGCCACCGTCAACGGGAAGTCAACGAGAACAAGATGACGACGAAGAAGCGATACATATATTTACAATGGCTGCGTGTCCACCGCACGTCCGTCACCGCATTTTCGAGTAATGTGACTGTGAAAGATTAACACAGAGAACAGTTATTTTCTTTTGATTCTTTAGACACTATGCAAAAGAAATACAGTTCTCACAGTAACTTCACAGAGTCTGCCACAACTTAGCGCAAGCCTGTCACATAAAACCTCAACATTATTTGATACTCGATCCTCAAGGGAAATTAGTCAGATGGCACTTAATATTTTTCCGCAAGCAACACTCTAAGCTTTGTTTACCCATTAGAGATACAAGCGTGATGGATGACCTGGATTGCGTCGCCTTATTTAGTTTACAACGACCACAGAATAGGAAAATACAGACAGGTTCATTCATAAAATAACCCGTAAAAGAAGGAAAATTTGTCTGGTTTGCTGTCACCGAGCAGAGTCAGGGGCGACTAGAATCAATTCTATTAATTTTTTAATTTTGTTCAAAAGTGCTTTTTATGTGGCTATTTGAAATATATTATTTGACTTTGGCCGGATACGGTGAAGAGATAACTTTTATCAGGGGATAATGGGACCAACGATAACATGTAAAATAAATCGGTCAAGTGCGAGTCAGACTCGCACACGAAGGGTTCCATACCATGTCGTACAAGATTTAACACTATTTTTGTAATACGAAAGTATAAAGGTAACAACAGAGGCGCTATAAAAAAACATAAAGATGTGTAAAGAAATTGTCTAATTTTAATGAAAAAATGTTGTTGTGTTAAATTATAGGTGTAGAAGTTTATTTCATTTATTTTAGTAACATGCATTAACTAAATTCAAAGTTATTTATTTGCTACTAACATAGTATTAGTAGGTATAAATAGGTATATGTGTTGTAACAGTAACTGGGTTGTGGAGGTCAGATAGGCAGTCGCTCCACGTAAAATACTGGTATTCAGCTGCAACCGGTAAGACTGGAAGCCGACCCCAAGATAGTTGGGAAAAAGGCTAGGAAGATTGATTGATTGAAATGGGTATATGTGGTAGGTAAGCAGGTAGATATGTAGGGTAGGTAGGTTAGGTTAGGTAGCAGTTAGGGTAGGTAGGTAGGGTAGGTAATTAGGTAGAAATATGTCATTAGGAAAGGTAGGTGCGCCGTAGATAAGTACTTAGTGCTAACCGTGCGAAGCCGGGCCGGGTAAAGCTAGTTACTTATAAATAAAAGGATTTCTCTTGCTACATCAGACTATATTGTACAAAATAGAATGTAAGTAGTACGCCAAATTTTAATTACAACATTCCGTCAATACAGGTATTACGTTATTTTTGATAGTCATAATTCAAATTCAAAAGTCATTTATTCAAACTAGGCTGAGAATCAGCACTTTTCGAACGTCAAAATTACATAAGACAGTCCCCCAAAAACGCCCGCCCTTCACCACTTCCTAGTGCTTTTGCTGGAAAGAAGAAGTGGCGCAACAAACTCGCCAGCAGCGCAGCTGTCTGTTCAGTTACGAAAAAAAACTTGATTCTATACAATAGTATGCAAATATTTTACATTACTCAACACGAAACATTAAATAAAATATATTTGTCATAATGAAAGCTAGCATACGCCAATGTACCAACAAAAAAAAATATCGAAATCTAAACTCAAGCGAAAATAAAAATTATTTTTACACATCCCATCGGACTATGAGAGTGAGGGAAGAGAGAGTGCACTCGTGTCTGTGCATACACTTGTGCACTATAATATCTCCCACGCCGAAGGCTAGTCTCCATTGAGATTGGCCGCCGTGGCTGAATATTTTTACACAAATAAGTTTTCTCAATATGAAATTGTATCCACAACGGTTTAAGGTAACTGAATACTACCCTGTATGTACCACCATTCATTTCAATGTTACTGAATATTATTGTCTATTGCAGTGTAGTTTTAACATGAGGTACGAGTACACACATCAACACCGTCTAGGGATACTTTGAAAAAAGTCGATAAAGTTCTTAAACTCAAAAAATACTGGCCGGTTTTAAAATCTTTTGAAGAGAGCTTATTTTGTAGACCTTTTTGGATGATCGAAATTTAAATGATCGAAATAGTATATGCTGCCATGATAGTAGGTACTTACTAATTCCATGTCATTACTCCGACTAGTAAATAGTTATCTGTGGAATTTATATCGCATAATATTAGCATGAAATACAAAATATTATTTTTAAGTTGCAGTAAATTGCCCATATTATATAAAATACGTTATTAATCGACGTTTTTAGTATTTGTTGATTATAAACAGTATATGGTACATGATACACACAAGTTTCAAATTCCTAATTTGTTTAGTTGTTGAGATAGAGCTCGTACAAAAATGGTCTAAAACAGACAACTTCTACAGCCCCCTAATTCATCATTTTTGAAGATAAAAACAAATAAAAATTATATTTATTTTCTACTTGATGAGTTCTAGACAATGATACCCCACATGCCAGGGACAGATTATTATTTTTTCAAAATTTAATTTTATTGAATGGCGACCCCCCTTTATTTTTTAATTTTATTATTTGTTGCTCTTGCGGCAATAGAAATGCTCAATCTGTGAAATTTTCAACTACCTACCTATTACGGTTCATGAGATAGAGCTCGCTGACAGACAGACGGACAGCAGAGGCTTATGAATAGGGTTCCGTTTGTCACCCTTCGGGTACGGAACCCTAAAAAAACCAGCATTTTCATCGCGTAGTAACAGCAGATTTTTTCACACAACTTTTTTTATACAAAAAGTCTAGAGATAAAGGTACTATGTGGTGCAATTTACTTGTATTCATGTTAGCTGTTATGTAAGGGTTGCTTCCAGACTAAGTTTGAAGGACCGTTTCTGGATAAAGTACTGAAATAATTTTATAGCTTAAGCCCAAAGACTCCGTGAGAGCTAATCTCGCATAGCACGTCGCACACCTGGTCTAAAAGTTTTGCTTTTATATACTTTGTTCCCATCTTTTGGTGGTTTACATTCTCTTAAAAACGACCTGTCTCTGACGTCACTTCATCTCTGCTCTCCAATTCGCCGTCCATACATTCCCACTGGACATGGCCCATTGAGTACGAGCATAAAACACTTGATACACACTTTCATGTAATCTCGGCTACACGTCAGAGGTAACATTTGGACTACGAAAATCACATTTACTGCTGCGACATAAAGGCGCTGTAAATATAAAATTGTAACCATGGTCTTGTGTTTGACCGTACCTACCTGTAAAGTGATACAGACATTGATTTTCTTTATTTAGCTGTGCCGGTGCTGGTTGCGAGGCTTTAATTAAAAATAGAGTGGCAGGTACTAAAATTTATAACCGTCGTTTCCTCTTTAGAGTGGTGACTATGTCAATCTCAGTAAGGAACGGCTGCGATGCGGTTTTGTTAATACTATGAGTCTGTGAAACCGTGTTTTAAAAGTAAATTTGCGGTTTCAAAACGTGGCATGCCAGGCCTACTTAGTCAATCTAAGATACCACAGGATTATAATAATCATAATCATAAATTATAATCAGCCTATAATGTTCCCACTGCTGGGACACAGGCCTCCTCTTTGTAAGTGGGCCGTAATCCACCACGCCGGCCCTGTGCAGGTTGGTAGATGTCACATGTCTTCAAATTTTTGGTTTTAGAACATGCCAGTTTCTTCACGATGTTTTCCTTCACCGTTTTTAGAGCAGTGGTGATGAAATAATTTAAACAAAGTAAAGCGCCTGCCTGGGTTCGAACCTACGTCCTACAACTCGTAAGTCAATGCCGTTACCACTGGGCCACCACTGCTCCACATGATTATAATAAGTAAACAAAGATAGTTTGGATAATCCAATAGTGCACGCTTCATAGCACTCATTCTTAAACGAAAAAGAAATTCAAAACATAGTTTCTAACAAAAATTAACAATTTTTTTAAACACTTCTCATGAAGTAAGTATGTTTTGACTGCTTTTTTACCCATCAATATGAGTAAAATTTCTAACCTCGCAATCTTTACGTAATTTCAAAGACTATTTATTTTGATATTTACTTTGTCGGTTGCTAGGCAACGGAAAAGGGTCGAAGTTGGAAATATTTAAATCGATATTATATTTTAGTTACACAGTATTAATCTCCATTTAATCATCTATACAGCGGTATATAAATTAAGTAGGTTCTGTGTACTAGCAGGAGTGTAACAATAAAAACAGTTGCAGAAATGGGGCAAAATTTTTTTTTCGATAGTAGAGCTCTCTCTAATGCTTCGCATTATGAGTCGTGCAAAATATCGACAAAATATTGCTAACTTAACACGCTCTGTGCAAGTTGCCGTAGCTTATAAGAAGTAGCCTTTTAAAAGTAATATAATATAAATCAGCAATATTGTGATAACTGTAGTTTTAAAAGACTGCGTTTTCGTAATCAAACAATTAAACATTTCGATATGCTACGTTTGGTCATGTAGCGGTTAGACCGCCACATACAAAAACTACGAAACAAAAAGACATGACGTCACACAATTCCTACATCTCGCAGTTAGAGTTTACTGAGCGAATAACATAGATAAGACTATCCGAAATCAACATATGGGCAGTTGCCCGCCAGACATAATACCCGTCTGGTTGGAGGATCCTCCCTTTTCTATGGTGGATGAGTGAACTTTACACCCTGTTCCTCATACCCCTAAATTGGTGACCCCGACGTGATACGTCAACGCAGCCTTCGTGCAACAACTTCAGCGTGACGTCATCATCATCACTCCCGCAAGCTTTCGTGAGGCAAGTCACACAGCCAGCCAGCACCCACGGCTTTAACGGGTATCCTGACCACCAGCATGTAGCGAACGCGCATTCCTGGTCATCACCCTCAGCCTCATCAGCAACCTTGGCACAGCACCTGCACTTCCGGCCGGTCTCACAAGCAGAGCCTATTCTACTCTCTCCTGGTCGACGCAAGCAGTCAGCCACAACCCGGCGCTGTACCACATCCGACTCACTGGATGACGACGCAGCTCCACCCCGACTCACTGGGGAATCACCGCAGACAGTTCCGACTCACCGTGAACTATGCGGCACCCGGTTCCGACTCACTGGAACCACAGCTGGTACTGTGAAGCATCGCAAGATCCAAGACTCAGCCCACTATCGACCTCCGGTCTCCGGAGGGGAGTGATGTAGCGGTTAGACCGCCACATACAAAAACTACGAAACAAAAAGACATGACGTCACACAATTCCTACATCTCGCAGTTAGAGTTTACTGAGCGAATAACATAGATAAGACTATCCGAAATCAACATATGGGCAGTTGCCCGCCAGACATAATACCCGTCTGGTTGGAGGATCCTCCCTTTTCTATGGTGGATGAGTGAACTTTACACCCTGTTCCTCATACCCCTAAAGTCATAACAGCGATGTATTTTGATCATAGGGTACATAGGATCAGTGTGGGTATTATGGTAATGTGTATATCAATGTAAATCCCACGCTCCACAACCAACAAGCACTAAGCTCTACAACATGTAAAAAAAACCCTGTCCGATCCGTGAGAATTTTGCTATGTATCGTATTTAAAGTATACATACCTACGTGAAAAATTTTTTTCATTGGGGAATTTTACCGGCTATATTGGACGCGAGCGGCCATCGTTTAGTGGGTGTCTCAAAGTCATAACTTATGACCCCTGTTGAAAATGTTCAAATTTTTTATGGAGTTGGGGTAATTTTGGGACTAAAAATGTGAATTTTAAATAGCATTTTTTTTTACAATAATAATAATATTTTTATTACTTTTTGGTAATGTTATTGCAGTACCTATAATTATGATGCTTTAGGATTGAACAGAGATTTTTTTACTTATTGTACAAAGTCTCTCTGATTCTGTCATAATAACTCTAATAAAGTACTAAAACAGAGATGTCAAAACTAAAATCAAGTATAATACTAATAAATAAATCAGACGAAGCTGTGCAAATATTTTATGGAACAAAAAGTTTACAATCAAATTCCCTGGTTCTAGGTAGGTGTTTCTAGGTAGGTTTCTAGGTAGGTAGGGTAGGTTTCATTGATCGAAAGCTTAGCTGTCGTAATTAAGACAGATGAACTTGTATAATTATCTAAAAGGTCAAGGAACTAAATTGTTAGCCAAACTGACAACTTCCAAATTAAATCGCCCGTATATTCAAAATCATAACTAATTTCTTGATAGTTATGAAATGGCTATTACACGGCAAATTGGTGTAATCTTTATTCGCAATTCATTTGACAAACACGAGATTTTGGAAAAACAATTGTAATACATAAGGTTCAGTTTGCGCTACAACTTCATATTATTTATGACTTTTTCAATAGTACTAGTCGGTCTAAAATCCACAATATTTAGGTACACTTGCATAAAGTTGATGTTTATCTTGTTTGTTTACATGTTTAACAAATAAATTGGGAACGCAGTTTAGTGTGTCAATTTGATAAACAATTAATTTCGCTGACCTTTTAGATAATTATACAAGTTCATCTGTTTTAATTACTTAGACAGGCTTTCGATCAATGAAAGTTTACCTAGAAACACAGAATTTGACTGTTAATTATACTAGTAGAGAAATAGACAGCGTTTTTGACAACTGAAGTCAATTTGCACGAATAATTGCCAGACTGTCTCGTTGGTCTAGTGATGGGTTCGATTCTCGAGTGTTATTATGTTTTTTCATCTGGAATTTCTCAGTAACAGCCCGGAGTCTGGATTTGTGCCCGGTTTATGACAATAGGGTCGCCTCTGTTAAATGGGAATGGACCAAAACATAACTGGCGACATGTGGGTGTACTAAAGGTACATCTCTGCCTAACCCTTCGGGGAATACAGGCCAGATCTTGACTCCGTAATAACTAGTTCGATAGATATACCTTGTTCAGTATTAGATTCGGTTTATATTGACGCCTCCATCCCTTTTAGGGATCCCACGTACAGCGAGTAATTTTTAAACCCAACGAGCACGTAAAATGGCTTGTTTATTACAACATCTGATGCTGGAACCCTATACTAAAGTTCACCACGTGAAAGGTTACACGCGCGTCTCAATTTATTTGCACTGTTCCTATCTATAAAACGACAAACAACTCTGAGTAACCCGTGTATGCGAGTAAATCCGTGGTACCAGCTAGTAATACCTACATAAAACTAAACCAAGTAGGTACTAATTACGGTAATTGTTTAATCGAATAATAAACATCCGTGTTCAGTCAGCCTACGGGCAGAACAAAGCTATATTCGCATCCCACAAAGTTATGTTCGCTAAAATTATATTTCCAATATGCATTCATTTTAATATTGAATATTATATTCCTCCACGTTAGAGGCTCCCGCAGACAGATGCGACGCGACCGCGCGGCCGAACAATCTCTATGAAAACTTCTTGGAAATTGTTCTACCAGAATCGCGTTGGACTGTCGCGTCACGCCTGTCTGTGAGCCTTTATGAAGAAAAGGAGGAATATTTTTATGGCCCACACACCTACTACGTTAGTGGTCTATTATCAGTGTGATCCGAGATGAGTTCGACTGGGTCGAACAAAGCGTCAGTGGCTTTAACTTTTACAAAATTCTCAGTAGCAGCCCGAAGTCTGTATTTTGTGTTTATAGCTAAATAGAACTTAAAAAGTTTTAGTAGCTCGTGGCTAAGTAAAAACAGCCACATGGGTCGATCCATCAGGTTAAGCTACGCTTGCTGGGATTGGTCTGTGGATGGGTGATTTTTAAATACTGAGACTCCTCCGTGCCTCAGAGTGCACGTTAAACCGTTGGTCCCGGCTCTCATTCGTGGATCTTTGACAGTCGTTACGGGACTAAAAACTAAAAAATTCAAAATTCAAAATATTTTATTTCACATAAACCTACATGGGCACATATGAAACGTCAGAAGCTACGCACGGTTCCAATTGGTCGTTTCCTATGGAGAAGAGCCGGCAAGAAACTCCACGGTTACTCTTTAAAAAATAATTGGGTTTTACAATATTTACAACAAAAAAAATATGAAAAAACATTACCCTCCTTCTGGGGCAGTCGGGTAAAAATACAGTATTATTAGGTATGCGAGGACAGTGTAGGTCTTTCAACAAGTACCAAGTATGTACTTAACAAAATAGAAGATGGTCAACAAGTGTACAGTCCACTAAGCCTACAGCGTTCTCACATTCACAAAATAGAAAAGAATCTATATAAAAGATAAATAAATTAATAAAAATAAAAACTATTTTAAACGAAATGACATGATTGCTATTACAACTGTAACAAATCTGAATAATTAACATGTCCACAAAAGTCACTAATAAAGAGTTGAAAATTAAATAGTAGGTAGGTATATAATGTCAAATAAAATTATGATTATGTCAAGGAAGAATGTAAATAAAACAAAAATATAAACATGGTAATTTGAGAGCAGTTAATAGAATCTTACATATTTTGCCGTTAATGAGGTACCAGGGAAGCCACATGTGCAGAGGGAATTATTGCCAAACTTCTTTGTCTTCAACGTAGTCTTTAATTTTATATTAAGCTTTCCTGATAAGGACACGTTTGATGTGGGTTTTGAACTTCCCATCGCTAAGTTAAAAAAAACCGCGTAAGTCTGAATACCATTCCTATCAAGGGGTATCGTATTACCCAGTGATTGGGTTGTGGAGGTCAGATAGGCAGGCGCTCCATGTAAAATACTGGTATTCAGCCGCATCCGGTTAGACTGGAATCCGACCCTAACATAGTTGGGAAAAGGCTAGACAGATTGATTGAAGTTCTTAGTCATAAGTAAGGCGTTCTAAGTTAGAACACATTATAGCTAAATGTGTGTATACCTTCTTACCTACGAAGGAGAAGGCAGTTATATTTTGTTATATTAAATAGCTCCGGTTGAAGGATTTCTCTTTGACTGTAATTTCATCTCATTTGATTTCACAGTTGACTGATTAAAGACATCGAAATAAATTTTCAGCTGAATTTTGAGAATTCGAATGTCTTACGAGTTTTCATTGATTTGGTTTTTACATGGTTAAGTTTCCAAATATTATTCATGTTAGTATAATTACGTAAATTTTTCGCTGAAGGGTAGGCAGGGCAGGTGCACCTGCTGTTGTTGGTAAAGTCTGTTTCAAAAGTATTTGAAAAAAGTGTAAACAAACAGGTAAAATTCTTACCCAATCGCTAATTAATCGAGCCTGTCTACGACACTGAGATAAAGCAAATTAGAAACTCATTAATCTGTATTAAGAAGGTTTCATAGGTTCGAACCCTGACAGGCGCTTTATATTGTGTAAATTATTTCATCACTACATATACTATACTCTCAAAACAATGTCCTGGAACCAAAAAATCGAAGACATGTGACATCTACCAACCCACACTAGGCCTGCCACTCCCTCTCATAGATAGGAGGCCTGTGTCCCAGCAGTGGGAACATTATAGGCTTATTATGCATAATTATGTAGTGTATTACTTTTTATTAAGTATATATAAATATAAATAAATAATTATGCTAAGAAGGTTTCAACCACCACTTTTTTCAATAGTTATTACGAAATCATTCAATTGAGGTTATAAAATTAATCGGCATGCACAGGTACATTTTCTGATATAATTGTGTACATTTTTGTACGATACTATTGGGACGAACCTTATCTACCTACCTCTGCGTTTTTTTCCTACATGTCATTGTAATAAGTTGACTCCTCTTTCTGAACAGAAAACCCTAATCCTAACCATGATAATTATCGTATCATTTCATGTTCTGTGTATGTTTATGAATCATCACACATTGCTTAATCAAGCTTCGTCTAAACGCCTACCAGGCATTGCCTGAAGCGGACTCTTGTGATCCATATCTAACACGCTGTACGCTGTAGGTACTGGTTCAGCCTAATTTAGTTTAGGCGTAGAACCGATAGTCTAGACCATAAGGGCAATGTTATACTGAGATACCTCGGTGGTGCAACCGTGGTCGCGCGGCCAGCAAAAAGTATACAGACGAAGAAGAAAGAAAAACGCAGGGGGGTTAAAAATCATGTACTGAATCCATGGTTAAAGTTTTTGCGACGATGCTACCCTGTATTGTGCAAAATAAAACTAAAATAAAAGTGTATTCCGCTGTAAACTACCCTGCTACTGACAACTAGTGCCTGACGCTAGTTTCTTTTATTTATGAAGGGCATCTCGCATGTCGATCTTGGAGGTTGTCGGCTGCTTAACCGGGCAATCTTGTGGATGCCTTAATAAATTAAAGCCTCCAGTCAGGGCATAGCACTTATGAATTTGACTGCTTTTCAACTGGATCTGCAGCTTTATGTGTATCACCGCATCCGATTGGTAGTGCAACCAACCACTGCATATTTTTGTTTTTATTCGTTGCTGTGTTCTTTACTTTCTTTGTCTATTTTGTTGCTAGCGAGACAATGGTTGCGTCACTTGGTGTCCCAGTATAATACAGCTCTAAGTTACGACCTAAGACCTAAGTAATAACATTGTAGGGATGAAGTCATTCTTTACAAAATAATCCCAAGTGATGAATAAAAGTCAAGTGATAAAGTACTTTTTCGCTGGAAAATGTTTTCTACCTCTTTTCGTCTTGTGAAATATTTTTTTCTCCGAAATAAAAGCGAAAGTACTTTGTATGGCTTTACGGAATTTAGAATTTCAACTCTTCTGTTAATCTTAAATTTTTTGTCGTCTGCCGCGTTTGTAAATTATCGTAAAAAAATACACAACGAAAATTGCAAAGAAAAAAATGTGAGAAAGCCGTGTAAAAATAAAAATTATAAAAAAAAATTCAAGCTGTTTCCATAAATAATTTCAAGTTCAAAATAAATATCTTCAAAACTGTCAAGAATCGCGGAACATACATGGCTTACGGATACGGATACCCCTGGGCATGAGGAATAAATTTTTTATAATTCTTCTGTACGTTTGTATGTGACTGAACTCCTCCTAAACTGATTTTGAAGAAATTTTTGTCTGAGGGTTGAGATTCATAATGGACCCGGTAGGTGACGCTGTGATTAAGTTCTAGAAAACAGGACAACATCAGTGTCCGGTCAGGTAATTTATTTTACATTGTAATTAGTTTTAGTTTATTAGTAAATAAAGGCTTTATTATGCTTCTATTATTATAGCTTCTAATATTATAACTAAAGAAAACCCACAAGTCACAGCTGTTAATCTCTTCAACCCGCGTTAGTTACACAACTTCTTGAACAAACGTCAGTCACTCAACAACATTGTATCCACAGTCAAAGGTGTTCACCACAATTTTCCCATTACAGACGAAAGCTCCTAGCGGTTACATTACATCGCGGATGTACCCTTTGTGACCACACAAAGCTATTCCGAGTCGGTTCTGCGAATACCACAACAATGCATAAGTAACATCTGTTGGTGTTTGTGACCTGTACTATGTTCCCTATATTTGGAATCCTTGGGTATTAAGGGACTTGATAATATCTGCTTATTAATATTTTGTGTCAAGTGTTATTAAGGGGTATTGTGATAACCAGTAACTGGGTTGTGGAGGTCGGATAGGTAGTTGCTCCATGTAAAATACTAGTATTCAGCTGCATCCGGTTAGATTGGAAGCCGACCTCAACATAGTTGAGAAACGGTTAAGCAGAGTGAGAGTGTTTAGGTTTTTTGAAAGTCGTAATTAAAGACGGAAAAATTCGCTGAACTAACATAGTTCTACCTAACCTAAGTAACGTATGAAGTATGTACGAGTATATTGATTTCATGCAGGTAGAGGCATTAGCATATCCACCTACTTCATATATCGTATACCCCTAAAACAATGTCTTTGTTTACTCCACTGCTCAATTAGGTGAGCGAAACTCAACATTGTGATTAATCACCTTGATTAAGCTACCTTTTCCAAGCTTGATAATACTTTCGCACACAAAACATAATCTTTCGAAATACGGCAGGAATTAATTCCAAGATTTTCCAACATGATTATATACAGAGTTGTCTGCGGGATCTACTAGGGATTCATGAAATATTAATATTATCGTCTTTCGACGCTAGAAGTTTACAAGAGAATTAGTTCGTAACTTCATATACATAGGATAACTTCGGATAAGGTGGAGAAAGTCAAGTTTATGGCTGGGAAGTTTAGATTAGGTTAATATGTGGGATTTTTTTTAAGCTCTTCATTGATTCTGAGGTCCTGGTATAGTTCATGGACGATTACATAAGCTCACCCCTTTTGCCAATGAGGTACAGTACGACACAACTTAGATGTAACATTGGCAAAATTCGTAAAACCGATCACCATCCGAACTGAGTGCGCCTTCAAAATTACCAATCTTTATTACTGCTTTAGGTGAAAATGATCTTTCGAAAACGCAATAACTTGTAAAGTCTTATAGACAAATACATTCGTAAAATTGAAATGAATGAATGAAAACTTTCAAATCTATGCTACATCTAAGTTGTGTCGTACTGTAAGCACAAACTACAGGTCTCCACCTGCTAGAGAGGGCCTAGTGTGAGTTTCATTTTACCATCTCGATCAAACGCATCGAGCGCGTTCGACGTTTCGCAGGGCTATTACCTATCTTGCAGACGCAATGCGATAGCGATCATTTGTTTCATTTTGACAGTTCAACAACATTCAATGCGATAATTACGTTGCAGAGCAGAATTAAATTTCGAACTTATCAAGCAATGGATTAGTAATCTGTTTCAAAACGAATTGATTGTGTATTACGTAATTAGGGTACCGATTAGCCCTTCACCGGTGAAGGCCGGCCGGCTGCCAATCGGAGCGCCAAACGCGGTCGATGCGTTTGATCGAGATGGTAAAAATGAAACTCACACTAAGCCTTCAGTTCTTACATAAAATACATTTTACGGTTTTTCAGTGAAAAGTTTTATATAAGGTGCTATAAAAATATCTGCCACGGCTGCAATGGGAGATAGTATTGTGTTTATAGATCACAATAGTAAAGAAAAATTATTGATAATTTGTCATTTTTTTTTTCATACAAAAAATATTGGTATTGATTTATTGGCATAAAACCATCCCGTAGACGTTGCCGCACCGCACCGAATTCAATTCGCAAAACGCCGACGCCGTTCATACACTGTTGCCATTCTTATCAAACAATGCCGCTGCGCGCCGGCCACTCGCTCGTCAAAGCGCAGCCCCGCGCGCCCCCACCCTCACCCGCACTACCCCGTTCGTCGCACGCGCTAGCCGACCGCGACCTCGGCTCCCGCCCGCCAGTCGCCCGCCCGCCCGCTCGGAAGTTAGTTTTGCGGTCAGCGTGCAGCGTCGGGAATATCGCGCGCGCTTTCTTTAAAAATGCCTCCCAGACGACGGTATTCCAATCAAGAATATCTTGAAATGGTATTGTGCTATCGCGAGTGTAAGTCCATAACTGCGCATGCAGTAAACTAATACCAGCAGAGGTTTGGTGTGCGAGTGAGTCATCATACCATTCTGGATGCAGTGTTCAGATTTAGAAAACGGCCGCTTTGACCCGCCTCCGGTTGACGCAGGCAGGCCTCCATTTTCTGCCGAACTCGAAGAAGAAGTGTTGGACTTCTTCTTCTTCTTTGTGATAGGAAGTTTATCATCTTATTTACGTCAGTTTTTTGGAAGAATGCGGTAGCTGGTAAGTAATTGCACTTTTAAAACACTTGTTTGCCTGCGTATTATTGCGTACCTACTAGATTAGATACTGACGAACTAGTCAGCTGATTTCAGTTTTCATTCACAGAACAGATGGAAAGAGATAGCAGTTGTTTTCATTGACAAAGCGACACATCGCGCGTATTTTGTGAACCACGTTATGCAAAGTAGAGTCAATGTTTATTTAACTACTTTATTTTCTAAAATCGATTTAACTGTGCCGGGGTACAAAATTTCTTCACTATTGTAATCTTTAAACACAATACTACCTCCCATTAAAGCCGTGGCAGATATTTTTATTGCACCTTATATGTCGGAAGTTGGGCAGTGATAGCCTAGTGGTGTGACCGTCAGACTGCCAAGTCATAGGTCTCGAGTTCGAACCCAAGGCACGCACCTCTGACTTTTCGGATTCATGTGTGTATTGTATAAATTATCACTTTCTTCAAAAACGGTGAAGGAAAAACATCGTGACGAAACCGGCATGCCTGAGAGATATTTCCCGACGATATTTGAAGCCAAGTCAGTGGCCCATGTTCGGCTTTAAAACTCTGACACCAGGTTAGTCACTAACCACACGAAAAGAAGACGATATATTGGAGGTTGTTAATTGTGTAATAAGTGACAATAATAGGCTCGCGATCTTTCACATTAAATACATTGTAAAAAATGATAAGTAGTACAAAAGATTATCGCATATGAAATGAGGATGAAAAGAGCTAAATCAGAATCAGATTGATTTATTTCATGGAATCTGAAACAAAATTCATATAACATAATATCACGCCTAGTATTCCCCGAAGAATTAGGCAGAGGTGTTAGCAGCTGTACACTTACATTCAAGGCCCATCTTATTGCTGCAAGTTTACTAGAGCGACGGCACCTGCACTGGCTATACTAGCCGTACCGTCAGCACGCACAGTGTCGCGAGCTAACTCGCCCCTCGTTCGTGCCCTTACTATGGCTCAATGCTCTTTTGGCATCAACACCGGAATGTGACTTGTTTGCTGGGAGATGGATAGATATGTGTCGTGATAGAATGAAAGATAATTTATTATTTATATTTTTTCTGCTGATTGCAGTTTGTTTATTAAGAGTATACAATGTATTTTGTCTGTCGATTTTGATATTCCTCGTGCTTTTATTTTTTTTTCTGTATTTTACCTAACCTTACGTAGGTATGTCACTGTTTAGTTTGTATATTGTTCTGTACATTGCCATGGGTTTATATTCAGTAATGTTGTGCATGAAAATTTAAATAAATAGTAATTAAGAAACATAATAAAGCAACGCAGAACTTAAATAGATAGCTAATTAATTCATAGTAATCAAATCACACAGAGTTTAAAAGTTTTACCTGGCATTCAATCTTTGAACACGAGAGTTCGTCATAATATTTAATTATTTCTCAGAATTTTAATAAGGGCTCGTCAAGAATTTGTGGGCAAAGAGGTATGAATGGGAAAGTTGCGTAATAATCAGATGCTTGCGTAACGAAATTCTTGAACCGAATAATAATTTTCATTCATCGACGAAAGTAAGGCCGCATTCATGTAGAAAGCTGGTAACCAGCGCCAATATGCCAGCACTTGTCGGCTCAGCCGAGCGCTAGTTGTCAACGCTGGCAAAAAGTATGAAAACTGCCTACGCCGCCGACCAGCGTTAACAAGCAACGCTGGTCGTCGCCGACAAGCGCTGGAATATCGGCGCCGGTTACTAGCGTTGTACGTGAATACGGCCTAATGCCCGTATTACAGAACCTTACTCAAGACTCAAGCATTACTTAAAACTAGTTTCAACCAATCAAAAGGCTTTAAACGAGTTTTAAGTAATGCTTGAGTTTTGAGTGAGGTTCTGTAATACGGGCCTAAGACTCACTAAGTATAATAAAATAACTATGATGCCTATGTCCAGCTGTGGACGTCTTTCGGCTGATCATCATCATCATCATCATATCAGCTGAAAGACGTTCACTGCTGAACATAGGCCTCCCCCAAGCACTCCCACTTCGACCGATTCTGTGCTTCCCGCATCCAGTGCAGATTCCTGCGGCCTTTACAAGGTCATCGGTCCATCTTGTGGGAGGCCTTCCAACGCTACGTCTTCCGGTACGCGGTCGCCACTCCAGAACCTTTCGGCCCCATCGGCCATCTGTTCTGCGAGCAATGTGTCCCGCCCATTGCCACTTAAGTTTGGCAATTCTTAGGGCTATGTCGATTACCTTGGTTCTCCTGCGGATCTCTTCATTTCTGATTCGATCACGTATGGAAACTCCAAGCATAGCCCTCTCCATTTCTCCTTGGGTGACTTTTAGCCTTCTGATAAGGCCCATTGTGAGCGACCACGTTGCAGTGCCATAAGTCATCACTGGCAACAAGCGCTGGTCAAAGACTTTCGTCTTGAGACACAGTGGTATGTGGGACGAGAAGATATTTCGGCCGATATGATGATGCTTTTATGTGGTGAAATTGCGTTTAAAAAAGTTGAAACAAAAACACAACGCGACGACGGTAACCACGTCCATGGACGCAGCTGCACTGAAAACTATTTTTTTTTCACTATTTACGAAACAATAAACTATATTCAAGAAGAACAATGCCTTGCCACTTGCCACATAACATAACTCCATGTCTGTATTCAACGAACGGTGAGGGAGAGGTGCACCTAATAGTACACCCCACATTTCAGCAGTTATGTTTAAGTCCCATATAACAAAACCCTGCACTTTCCTCAAATTAAAATTCAGTTTCGGAAGCCATCGTCGTTTTGTCTAGACACGACACTGTCGAGATCTCACAATAGATCGCCCGAGGCAGGCAGAAAGCTTTCCGAAACATCGTATTGCACTAGCTATTTTAAAGAGAACAAGTCTCCGACTTTTCAATAGAATCCAATGCTTCATATTATGCTCGGAGAATTTGTCTGCTCAACAACGTAAATCAATGCTGTTGAACTGTCAAAATGAAAACCATTGCTACTGTTAGTGTGTTATGCAATTACCCCACTGAATCGAGCCACCCTGCATAAAAAAAAAATAAAGGTCTGTTACTTTTTAAATGGTGGTATTCAATGATGACACCAAAATGAATCGGCAGCGGCACATGGCTTCAAAACTGCATAAGAACTTTTTTAGATTTTTGATTACTTTGAATTTTTAACCGACTTCCAAAAGGAGGAGGTTCTCAATTCGTCTGTGTTTTTTTTTTTTTTTTTTTTTTTTTTTTTTTGTATGTTTGTTACGCGATTTCTCCGTCAATTGTGGACCGATTTTGAAAATTGTTTTTTTGTTTGAAAGGGTATGCTCCCGAGGTGGTCCCATATAAATTTTATTAATATTACTTGGATAGTTTTTGAGTTAGATTCAATAATACGTATTTTTCTCACTTAGTTTATATGGATGATATAATGATAACTTCCAATCACTGTTATTTACATAGCAGGTTATTGGTATTCGAATTTGTACCACCACTAAAAAGTGCAAAATAAAAACTTTTTACAAAAAAAGAACAACCGACTTCCAAAAAAGACACTACAAAGTCAAAAATAACTTTAATTTCGGAAGTCGGTGGCAAAAAACGAAAGTTCAAAACCAAATACACCGACTTCCGAAATTAAAGTTATTTTTGACTTTGTAGTGTCTTTTTTGGAAGTCGGTTGTTCTTTTTTTGTAAAAAGTTTTTATTAAGCAAACCGTCCACCGCCAGCTAAACTAAGTTAATTTAAGGTTAGTTTAGTTTGGCTTGCCGGTTTTTCATACATGTGCTTCCACTCACATGTATGCAAAACTGGCGAGCTAAACTAAATTAACTTAGGTTTGCTGGCGGTGGATGGTTCGCTTTCGACCTTTGTACCTGTGAATATACACGGTGACTCGATTTAGGAGTCTGAGAGTATATTTGTTTAGAAGTTCAGATTATTTGAGCATTTGAAGATAAAATTGATTCGGTTTACATTCGGACAAGGGTTGATGGATATGGGTACCTAAGTTAGACTTTCAGATTACATACTTGGACGTAAAATCTGAAGTCTAGACTGTAATTGACAATAGAGTCAGTAGGTTTATCGACTTGGGAGGTTTTCAATCGATCAATTTTATTACTTACGGCTTTTATCTGTTATGTCTACAGCTTAAAAGAGTGTTTAACTTTAATAGAGTTAATTTATTGCGTATGGCAACATGGCAACTTTGCTTACCAGTTTCACTGTACTTATAAAATAAAGTCCCCCCGCCACGTCTGTCCGTCTGTCTGTCAAATGCGATAAACTCAAAAACTGCCGAACGAATTTTCATAATTTCTTTCACCAATGAACGGAATGATTCATGAGGAAGGTTAAGGTGTATAATAGATTGAGATTTTATGTAAATTGACTGAAATATGACGATGATTGTTGAAGATGTCGGAAAAATCATGCCTGACTGGGAGTTTTACTGGCGTGCGCCGATTAAACATTGGATGTTTGGCACACATATATTTTATAGCCTGGATTAACACATATAGTACTTTAAATCCCGGTAGCACGTTCCCGTGGGAACGACATCCAAGCGGACGAAGACGCTGGCAAAATCATGTTTCAAATAATTGAATTGTCTGTTCTGATTTCAATTAACCAATCACAACAACAGATTTCCGAGTCCCTATCAAGCTATCAGGAACTGACAGTTCGACTAACAGAGTTAGTAACGCGAACCGTGTAAACAAAGACTTTAGTAGAAAGGACGATGCGTTAAAACGTCCCCCCAAACCTTACACCGACCAACAGATTTAAAATGTATCTCAGTCCAACCATCTTGGTAAGGTGATCAATTTTTACTATGACGACATCTGTCAAAAATATGGGATATCCCAGAAAAATCATGTTTTAATGTTATAATTTTTGGCCCAAAATAACATGTTGTAAACCATATCTTTGATTTTTAATCACTATTTTTACTGCTAAATAATGGCTAGTATCGTCTGTGAGCTGTTTCACTCTATGGCCTGACGGATGTTCTCGTCAATTGTTAGGTTAGGTTAGGTTAGCCTAACCTAACCTGCTGTTTTCTTTAATATTTTGTACAATTACGCAATCACAAGGATACGGTGATGCTGTTCATCTTTGAGTAGTTCCATGTAGCTACCTTGAAAATCCAAGATCAGTAAGTTGATCACTGTACTGTACTGTCACTAACCTAACCTAGGTTAGGTTAGCTTAGGTTAGGTTAGGTTTTGGCGAAAAGGCGTGTCACCTACAGGGGACGTGACGGCGGGTGTTGGCACGATATATTATGTCGTGCGGTATTCCACAGTGCTCGGTCCTGGGCCCACTTCTGTGGAACATCAATAAAATTGTCAAAACGTCCCCCCAAACCTTACACCGACCAACAGATTTAAAATGTATCTCAGTCCAACCATCTTGGTACGGTGATCAATTTTTACTATGACGACATCTGTCAAAAATATGGGATATCCCAGAAAAATCATGTTTTAATGTTATTATTTTTGGCACAAAATAACATGTTGTAAACCATATCTTTGATTTTTAATCACTATTTTTACTGCTAAATAATGGCTAGTATCGTCTGTGAGCTGTTTCACTCTATGGCCTGACGGATATTCTCGTCAATTCTTAGGTTAGGTTAGCCTAACCTAACTCACTTTTTTCTTTTAATCTTTTGTACAATTACCCAATCACAAGAATACACAAATGCTGTTCATTATTCAGGAGTGCCATGTGACCTTCAAAATTCAAGATCAGTTTATCACTGTTAGGTTAGGTTAGGTTATGTTCACTGCGTCCATTGTCGGGAGGACACGGCGCGGCATACATTGGCAGAGTGTGCCGCGTGGGAGGAGCCGCGCCGTGCCCTCGTTCCAGAAGTTGGAGCCGACTTGTCACTGCCGGCCGTCGTTCGTTCGATGGTCGGGAGTGCCGAGTCGTGGGACGCGGTGGTTTCCTTCTGCGAGACAGTCATCTCGCAGAAGGAGGCTGCGGAAAGGGAGAGGGAGATCTCGTCCACTCACCCGGCCCGCAGCAGGCGCACCGGGCGTCGGCGGAGGGTGGATAACGCCCTCTTTCAGCCCCCCTAAATGGGTCCAGGGGCGACGGATTCGGGGACATCCGTCGCCCCCCATCACACAGGACCCGAGATGGCGGCGCGTAGTGTTCCACGCGCGCCACTCTAAGACGTAACGGGGGGAGTTTGCACACCTCACTCCCCCTACGGGACGGGGCCCGCAGAGTGCGGGCCGTCACCAGTCCGGGGCAGCGAAAGTCGCAATTTGCTCCCGCAGCCCCCCGACGCAAGTGTGCGAGGGAACACCGGGGTGGTTTTAGTCAGTAAGAGTCTGACAGACCCCTTCGCCCACCCTAGGGCGGAGGACATCCATGAGGATTTCCACCCCGAGAAAAAAAAAAAAAAAAGGTAAGGATGGGTAAGGTTAGGTTAGCCAACCAAAATGTTTTTTGTTATTACAAAAAATCCCATTGATTTTGCAATTGAACAAGACAGTAAGTTTTTTTCTGGATCCTTATAAACATATTGGCATGTATCACATGGCTGTTGGAGGGGGGGGACGGGGTCCGACCCACAATGCGGGCCACCACATGCCCGTGAGTCTCGCACCTCACTCCTGCTGCGACGTCAAAAAGGGGCGCGCTTGGAACACTACGTGCCGCCACTACGGGTCCTTCTGGAAGGGAGACGGTGGACCTCCCCGAGTCCGCTGTCCCTATAGACCTGTTTACGGGGGCTGGTAGAGGGCGAGGTTAGGTTAGCCTAACCTAACCCACTTTTTTCTTTTAATCTTTTGTACAATTACCCAATCACAAGAATACACAAATGCTGTTCATCATTCAGGAGTGCCATGTGACCTTCAAAATTCAAGATCAGTTTATCACTGTTAGGTTAGGTTAGGTTAGGTTATGTTAGGTTAGGTTAGGTAAGGATGGGTAAGGTTAGGTTAGGTTAGGTTAGCCAACCAAAATGTTTTTTGTTATTACAAAAAAATCCCATTGATTTTGCAATTGAACAAGACAGTAAGTCTTTTTCTGGATCCTTATAAACATATTGGCATGTATCACATGGCTGTTGGAGGGGGGGGACGGGGTCCATACAAAATTGGTCATGGTCCTTTCATTCGAGCTTCTAGTGCGAAACTGACATCGTAATTGACATGAGATAATCCTTACCTCGGAGTTCGGGCCACGCCTGCTTTCCAGACACGCTTTTAAGCTCTGCTCTGTGCACACTGAAGTGAATCCTGCATACATGGTAATTATTTTGTAAATTGGTAAAAAAGAACATTTACACGTCAATATTATGAGGGCGGAGTTTCCTAATCGATTATTCTTAGAAAAAACACTGACCCAATTACAATGTAATTCTCAAATCATTAAACGCTACTAAAGTCAGATTAACAATTCGGACTAATTACGGTCTATCAAATACTCCTCTTCAACTAAAAATACCAAAAATATTCGGCGAAAGGAGACGAGGAAATGAAATTCATTTTTTTTTTATAAACGAAAAAATTCATTTTGAACTTTTGCAAATTGTTATAATTGCTTGCTCGGATTCGGGGAAGGACGGTTATGAAATAAAATTCGGCATACATGAAAGACCATTAGTATAGGAGCTCCTTCTAGTTGGTTTTATTTGTAAAAGCCAGAAAAAGATGGTTCATAAGGCTTGTTTAGGCTTGTTTGTAAGGCGTTAGTAGTGGATGATGAGGAACATGAAACTGACACTTCAGAAGACGAAGAAAAGCGCACAGACTGCCCAGAATCACAACTAAAAAAGAAAGAGAAAAAGAAAAAAAAGTGTTACAACAATCAGAACAATATTAGGGAAAAAGAAAGTGCTTCCAAAGCAGAACCTGATTGTGAAATGAGCACCAGCAAACCGAGAACGACAACCGACCGACAACCGAGAACGAGAGGACAGGAAAATACTATTTTTAGGAGTTTTGTGAGTAAAATAAAAGATATTTACCTTTTAAATATCGATTTTGAAGATAAAATAAAAATGTTTTGTAGTTATGTAGTGAAAGAGTGCATAGAATATATTTTTGAATTAGTACAAAAACAAGAGGTATTTACGAAATTAATTTCATTATTTACCAATGGCTAATGTACAAAGAGTTTTTGGCTTAAATATAATGCAGTGGAATGCGCAAAGCTTAAGACCAAAACTTACAGAATTGAAACTGTTGCTGTCTTACAATAAAATTCACATAGCTCTGATAAGCGAGACTTGGTTGGAACCTGATTCTAGTTTACACGTAAGTGGTTACCATATACATCGTAAAGATCGAGATGACGGATATGGAGGTGTTGTTATCATGGCGCATAAGTCAATTAAAGTTCAAGAATGTAGTTTAAACTATGTTAACCGCGGCATAGAAGTGGTATGTATTAGATTATTGAACTGTAGTCAAATTAAGTATTTAATGGCAGTATATTGTCCCCCGTCAGTACACACTATCCAATCCGACTGGGATAACCTTTTTTCAGCGTTTAAATACAATTGTCTAATAGCAGGTGACTTTAATGCTCACCATACCAATTGGTCGAATAGAAATGACTCTAGAGGTGGACAAATATATGATGCAACTTTGGAGCATTTTGTTTCGTTAAATAACGGTCATTCAACTAGAGTGAAATTGGTTAACAATGTTGTTCAACAAACTTCTCCAGATATTTCATTTATGTCGAGTGACATAGCTATGTGTTGTGATTGGCAAGTTACGAATGATAATCTTGGAAGTGACCACCTGATTATTAAAATGAAATTTAATTTTAAAGATATCCAACGAGTACATAAGAAACGTAATTTTAAATCTGCAAACTGGGTTGATTATAATAAATACTTAGAAAATTATTACTCTACAACTTTTGATAGCGAAGTGAGTAACGTTCAAATGGAGTATAATAAATTTATTAAAAAACTTAATAGTGCAGCGGATCTTTACATTCCGATGATCAAAGAATTTAATAATCCTAGTAGAAATTTTCGGCCCCAGCCATATTGGAATCAATCACTTTCTAAACTTATTGCTCAACGTAGGTTAGCTCTTAGTCAGTTTAGGAGTAATCCTACTCCATCAAATCTAAACACACTAGAACACATAAGCTTGAACGCCAAATTAGCAATTCAGCAAGCTAGGAATCAGAATTGGCAGAAATGCTGTGACGACATTAATGAAACAACATCTATATCGGAAATGTGGAAAAAACTGGGATGGCTAAAGGGACGTCGGTCACCGGTGACGTATATTTCTGACAATAAAAAAGAAGTCCTTTTAAATAGCCTGGCTCCTGATTATGTGAATCCATGCTCACCAGAGATACGATCAGTTAATGATATATTAGAAAACCCCTTTACAATTCAAGAAATGTATAATTGTTTAAAAAAAAAAGATACCGCTACAGGTGACGATGGGATCTCATACTCAATGATTTACCACTTACCGCACTGTGCCAAACTATATTTATTAAAATTATATAACATTATTTTTGTAACTGGAGAGATCCCTGTCCAATGGCGTGACATCCGAATTGTGCCAATACCAAAGAGAGAAAACCCTTCAAACAGTGATGTTAAACTACGTCCAATCTCCTTGATGTCATGTGTTTGCAAAATTTTACATAGTATGATAACGAAGCGATTGGAATGGTATGTAGAAAAGAATAGACTCCTATCATCATTTACGACTGGATTCAGGAAGGGACAGTCATGTTATGATAATTTAGTTCGCCTCGTCACACAAATTCAAATTGGGTTTTCGAATAATTCCCCAACACTGGCATGTTTTTTGGATATTGAGAATGCTTATAATAATATATTGATTAATGAACTAATAGTAAATCTTGATGAAATAGGGGTGGGTAAAAGGGTATGTTTATATTTATGGAACTTTTTGACGGAGAGACATTTAAAAATTAAGGATGAGCTTGACGAGAGTAAATTTATTATGCGATATGCCAGCAGGGGCCTCGCACAAGGTGACCCTATGTCTCCCATTCTTTTTAATATAGCTACAATTAAAGTCAGTAAAGAAGTAAACAATATCTTTATTTGCCAGTACGCTGACGATTTTGTTTTGTATACTTGTAATAAAAACATGACAGAAAGTGTAAATAATATTCAGAATGCAGTCAACGCTATAGTTATTATATTAAATCAATTGGGGTTGACATTGTCGACTACTAAAACCAAGTTATGTTTATTTAATAGAGGACGGAAAAATCTCCAGTTACAGATCTTAATTAATAACAATCCTCTAGAGTTAGTCATATCGTATAAGTATTTAGGTTTGTGGCTTGATACTTGTTTAAGATGGGGTAAACAAATTAATGAATGTTACCAAAAGACACAAAGGCACCTTAATTTGCTTAAAGTCTTGGCGGGGTCGACATGGGGGGTGCATCCAAAACATTTGCGTAAACTTTACATTTCTTTAATTAGAAGCAGAATAGATTATGGTTCCTTTATGTTTGACAATAGTTGTAAGACCAATACTTATAAGCTGGACAAAGTTCAGAACCAAGCATTACGGATTATAGGTGGTTTCATAAGAAGCACACCCATACATGTAATGGAATCAGAGCTCTGCGTTCCTCCTCTGCATTTACGTAGAAAATATTTAGCATGCAAATTTTGTTTGAAAGCTTTTTCTCAGTCTGACAATGTTACTATTAATTTACTATCTAAATTAAGTTCTGTTTGTAATAATAGCTATTGGATCAGGAAAAAAACACCTCAACTTGTAGACATCTATAATTTGATGAAAAACGAAATTATGTCATCGTCATCACCATTAAGAATGTTTTCTCTTAAAACATGGGTGACTAATATCAATGTCAATAATGTAATCAAATTTCACTTAGACAGTATAACTCACGCAAAAAGAAACCACGATTATAACATTTTAAAATACAATGTTTTATCCGAGTTAAGAGAAAAATATGACGGTTGGTATGTAATATTTACTGATGGCTCGAAAAGCGCAAGTGGTCGCGGTGCCGCTTTTTATGATCCTCATGTAGCAAATCATTCCTCTTACAATAATTGTTTTAAATCAACCTACGAATTTTCAGTTATGTCGATGGAACTCATAGCAATTTTAGAAGCACTTTTGTACTCTCGATCAATTCAACGGAATAAAGTCCTAATCTGTTCCGATAGTAGAAGCGCCTTATATCATATAGCTCGATGCGCCTCTGGTGGCAGAGGTACATCGATAGCTTATGACATTCTCGCTGAAATTTATGAATACAATTTAAAGGGCATTCAGTTGAAGTTGCAATGGATTCCATCACATATTGGCATCAGAGGTAACGAGGAGGCTGACATTTTAGCGAGAAAAGCAGCAGTAGACGGAAAAGAGGTTCTAATTTTGCCAAATTACATGGAGTTGTTGCCTAAATACAAAAAGTACTGCCATAATAACTGGACGGAATATTTTAATGAGAGATCTTTGGAAAAAGGAATTTGGTATAAAACAATACAATGTGAGCCTCCTCGAATACCATGGCTCATTAATGTGAGTCTGAGTAGATATTTAATTGTAACAGCGGTCAGGTTAAGATCTGGTCACGTTCCACTGAACAAGTTCGCACATATGATGAGGAAATCAGATTCCCCAAATTGCGATGTGTGCGGTGTTGTTGAAGACGTGCATCATCTGTTGGTGGAATGTATCCGTTACGAGACGGATCGAGAGCTCTTTATAAGAACATTCTACTTGAGCAGAACCAATGTGGGTATGTTCCACGAGATGTTGTCCTCTCCTTTGACTGAAGCCGCTAAAACGCTGTTTATGTTATTTAGTCGTAAGCCATAATTAGTGGGTGCATGTATTATTAAGTAGTTGTATTAGTTTAAGCAAGGTTACGATGGAATTGACATGTACTTCATGTATAAAAATTCCTTAAATAAAGAGAAAAAAAAAAATAAAAAAAAAAATTAAGTAAAAACTGTAACCAAACACGCGCGAGCTGAGATGATTGCAGTAACTAAGCAAGGGTACCCTGAATAAATGGATTAAGTTAGAGAACTGTGCGAGCCGAGCGAGCGAAGCGAGCGGTGCCGCAGCAGCGACCGGTAAACGCTAAATTCTAATTGGTCGCAGTTAATTGGGAATTTAATATTTTATAAAAACATAATAGGATTTTTTGAGGCTCACAAACAAGGCACATTTAGGTGTCCATCAATGATTTTAGGACATCAAAATGGGAATTATTTGGGGTTAGAATAAAATACATCAAAAATGACTTATCTCATTAAACCGCAATAGATACATTCGTTGTTAGCCCACTGTTACAACAAGACCAATGAAAAATAACCACAAAATTCTGAACTAATAAAGTTACATCGATTTGAAGCCGTCAATAATAAACATGTTCCACAGTTTAACAACTGAAGTAAACCAAGAATTTCAAAGCAAACACAGTCATTAGCGTCAAACACGAACTTACCATTAAAATTTTAATCAAGGCATAACAGCTCAAGTACTTGCATTAATAGTTAAGACCTGTGAAGACATTGATTTTTTCAACAGTCACATTTGTGGCGTTATGGAATAAAAGAATTAAGCAATTTTCCCACATCGTAGGCACTTGTCACCTTTTGAAACTGACATTTGCATTGAACATTTTAGCAGTTGGAACGTACATACATTCATAAGCATACGCCTTCTTCCCATGGGGTAAGAAGGCGCGCCACCTCCTACGATCCTTACATACTTTTTTTGCTTCGTTTACGTTCATACATCTGGTAATACAAGCATGCAGCTGGTTGCGGGTACTACGCACCTGACCTTTCCTAGGTAGTAGGAAAAATAATAAGTCTTAAAAACAGGGCAAGCAAAAACTTTCCCAAAAGGTGCCAAACCTTTTCATTACTCGACTTTCATCATCAGCCTACAGCAGTCCACTGCTGGACAAAGGCCTCTCCAATTGCACGCCATTCAACTCGATCCTCGGCAACTGTCATCCAGCTGCTACCAGCCACTCTGCAAAGATCGTCGCTCCAACTACCCTGAGGGCGTCCTACCTTACGTTTACCAATTCGCGGTCTCAGAATACGTCTACCCCAACGGTCATCTGTTCTACGGCTAATGTGGCCGGGCCATGCCAGTTCAGCTTGCTTATTCTGTGAGCTATGTCGACAACTTACACGACTGTGCGTAGGTACATATATGGGGTTTCGTAATACCCTGAAGCGCGCTTACATAATAATCCGTGCTTAATCCTCCTATTTTTTAAGTGGTGAAACCATGCAACGCACAACATAGAATTATAAATCAAACGTGTTAATCGCGTTAAACTACTTGTTTCCATTGTTTTTATAACATTTTACTATCTATTATAATAAACATAGGAAAAAACTAAGACAATTTACTTAGGGCCTGTTTCACTACCTGCGATTAAGTTCCTAATAACTTACTTGGCAGATAATTTCATACAAATTCTATTCCTTGTTTGAATTTATTCGGTAAGTAGTGGCTATTCGGACATCGTGAAATAGGCCCTAAGTGTTTATCTTATGCTATTAAACGAGCAATATTTGTATAGTTATCACCATCTCGAAAACGGCTATAACAATTTCGATAAAAGCTGCAATATAGGTGTTCTGAAGTGAACTGGGGTGAAAAATCGATGTAGCTAGGTGTCATATCTGGGAAAATTCATTTTCTTCGTATTTTCACCCAAGCTGAGCTCGGTCGTTCAAAGTTTAGAACAAGACGGCTACCTGTTTAGAATAGGCTACCATAGAATAATGACATGGCTGCATGGAAATACATATCCGAGCAGTGCTCGGTCTACCTGGTACTTTTTAATGAATTTAGGACTCGTTAAGACAAATCTAAACTCCAAACTCGATAGGTTTAGGTAGGTACTAGTAGTTATTTAAGGATTCCATAACCCACCTTCCAGCATCGCATAATTATGCCAACTCCATGGTACCTTTATTATTCTACTGTCATCGAAATTACCTACATTTGCTATTTTGAAATCGTTATCCAATAGAAGTGGGTGAAATTCAGATTCTTAGATTTTCTGGCAAACACAGTCAGCTCAACCTTATTTTATAAGCGTCTTAAAAAGGCTATTTTACGAACAGATAACATTTATAAGAAAAGAAATACTAAGAGATATCATAACGACGAGTATAATAAAAGATGACCCTGTCATCTTTTGCACCATTTATTTTTATTTTATGGTGACTTGCGAAGATATCACCTATCCATCTTGCATTCTTGGACAAAAATGTCACCCGCTATCATAAAACTGGCGACTAATTTCAAATCTTTTACGGATGAGTTATACGATCGTATCCCATGGTCCTTTTCTGATTAAATCCAGAAAAAATCGCGGAAAGTTACGGGTAATCTCCGAGATCATTTGAGGGATTTTTCCTTCAGGCGTTGGACGACTATCGTTTCTAGCTATTCCCACTGGGTCATGAATACAGAAAAAAAAAAAAAATTGCAATCTTACTCGTGGCAGTAATTGGGCGACACTTAAATATGTTTTGTTATTTATTTACTGAAAACAATGTTGTACATAAGGTTTATAATTACAGGCACGCTATTAAACATCTGGGGTTTGTCTCAGCAAGTCTGTGAAAGTACAAAAAATATAAATAAGGATCGTGCCGTGGCGCGTGGTAATAATTATGTAATTGTCCGGCTCGAAGGACCGTAAAATGTAGGTACGGTTCGAACACATCCATTTCAATATGTTACTGAGCCAGGACTTAGGTATCCAATAGAATTACGGCTAGCTGTTGTTTTGACACAGTGGGAACGTGTCTTAAACAATATGACAATCGCTGAGCCAGAGTCAAGTAATAAACTCATTGGCAATCGTAAACTAACATAATGTCTAAGAAACAATTTAATTCTCATCACAAAATATTGTATTTTTTTCACGAAACAATATTCATCTTTGTAATAACAAAAAACTATTAACAATCACTTTGAACTCCATCAAGTTCTATCAAATACGAAAGACCTTCGTCACAGGTCACAACGTCCTTCAATTGAAATAAAAAAAAACAATTGAACAAGCGAAGCGATGTAAAGCCTAGTTCAGAATAAAACAGCGCAAATCCAGACACGTAATCAGCAAAATCTCGGAGCTTATCGAGGCGAGTTCAAAGTGAATACCAAGTAAAGTACGTTTGTACATACTTTACAATGGGATTTTCAGTATTGGTGGGTTTAGAGTACATAAAATCCAAATAAAATGAAACGTTGATGTAAGTCATTTAAACAACGTTAAATTCTGTCTCTGCTTGTGGATATTGTTGAAGGTATTATATCAAACGGTTGATATGTGTTTGATACTTAATTAACCTAAATCAGAAGTTTTCGAAGACATTAGGACCCCTTGGCCATCAAATCAAAATTCATTTATTCAAATTAAGAATGAGAATCAGCACTTTTTGAACGACAAACTTACATAAGACAGTTCCCAAAATCGCCCGCCCTACACCAATTCTTAGTCCAGCACAACTGTATATATGTTTGTGATTAGAAGTAAGTCAGTAGCTCCAACCCAAAATATGAGCTAAGGTAAAGAGACGAGAGTACAATATTGTATCTTTAAGACTATTAACTACCAATGTTAAACTAGGCTTTTAGGTTATGCTGACTTAGTATCATTTTCCGTAATAGGTTTTCCATCACTTGCCTCCTTACTCTACTAGTGTGAACACAGTATAGTTTAGTAACAGTTTATTATTATGCTTTTATAGGTAAGCGGGTTTGTTACAATATTATCGTACATAAACATACGTCTAGACTCATAAACTGTAGCTGGGCTAATAAAATGAGTATAAACGAAAACCTCGTGTTTATGATTCGTCTGCGGCAGGTGAGAATTATGACGTGACAACCAATATTGGACCAACATGTAAGTGTAACATCTAGTATTGTTATTCGGGTTGAGTTGACTCGGAACGAACTGTCACTGACCTAAGTTTTCACTAGATTCTTACAAAATAGACCGGTTGTTCAAAACAGACATGCCCTGTAATGTAATATTTTAAAGTGTGATTATCATAATTTATACGAAATATTTTCGGTCGAAAAGACACAGTGGGAACGTTGCCTTATAATAAATATAAAAGCGGCCAAGTGCGAGTTGGACTCGCCCATGAAGGGTTCCGTAGCAGCTAGTAACATAATATAAAAGTTCTTGTAGTTCGTTAAAGGTAAATTGCGGTTTACGATTTATTACGTATAAAAAAAAACTACTTACTAAATCTCGTTCAAACCAATTTTCGGTGGAAGGTTACATGGTAATGTACATCATATTTTTTTTTTACTTTTATCACTTTCTTATTTTAGAAGTTACAGGGGGGGGGGGGACACATTTTACCACTTTGGTGTGTAAAGTGTCTCTCGCGCAAAACTATTCAGTTTAGAAAAAAATTATATTAGAAACCTCAATATCATTTTTGAAGACCTATCCATAGATATCCCACACGTATGGGTTTGACGAAAAAATAGTTTTTGAGTTTCAGTTCTAAGTATGGGGATCCCCCAAAATTTATGGATTTTTTTTAAATTTTTGTGTGAAAAGTTTTAATGCGGTTCACAGAATACATTTACTTACCAAGTTTCAACAGTATAGTTTTTATAGTTTCGGAAAAAAGTGGCTGTGACATACGGACGGATGGACAGACAGACATGACGAATCCATAAGGGTTCCGTTTTTTGCCATTTGGCTACGGAACCCAAAAAATCTATCAATAAGAGTTATCTAGTCTGGTTTAGTGAATATTATGATGATTTTTATAACTTTATTTTACTTCGTAAAAAATCACAAGCGATATTTTTATAACACTATTTCTTTCTCCTAAAACTGATAGTGTAGATATATGCGGCGGCTGGTGCATTGCGGCTATAAATAAGTCCCTATAAAAAGTGCTACCCCATGACCCCTACCCTACCCTATGGCAAAAGGGAAGGGTCAAATTAATGGCTGCCGAGAAATATCGCCACTCCTATAAAAACGTCGAAAACAATGGTTTTGCGGGTTCATAAAGTTCTAATAAAATCCAAGTTAGTAACGCAGGTATGAATTTGGCGTAGCAAAAATTGTGTTAAATTAAGTATGGTGTGAAAGAAGACATTAGGTAATCACACACTCATGTACAGTCAGCAACAAAAGTCCTGAACATATTCGTTAGAAGTTGGCAGAATTATTACAGCGCTGAGTTGCTTTTTTTTTTTTTCTCCTCTACCTATCGTTATAAATTTCTCCTGACATAGTATATTCGTTTTATATGTTTATAAATATTAGTATGTATTCTTTTTCGAGTAATCTACCCCTTATGTTGCATCTGCTATGTTTTGTCTCTGTATCACCCTAAGGTTGACTGGTAGAAAATGCCTCAGGCACTAAGTTTGCCTTTATACAGTATTTTTTAATTGTGTATAAAGTTTTAATTATAATATTCGATTTTAATAAAGACTTGACTAAAACCTACTTAATAGAAGTATAATTATACACTCATTTACAGACAACGCATCTAAACCATGTTCTAGAAGCACTTGAACATGGTTGGAAACAATAAAATCTTAAATGCACTCACTGTAGCACAAAGCACAGCCTAAACCTCTACGTCTAGAAGAATTTGCATAGGAGTTCTTTATGTAACGTAATTGACCACTACTCAAGGATTTTTTTAAATAAAATTTATCTTATAATGGGTGTTTGCGACGATGCGCCACCAAACATAAAATATATAAAAACTTTATAGCCTAACCTAGTTTCGTATAGAATAAATATTTGTTGACTAAACTCAAAAACTACTGGACCGATTTAAAAAATTATTTTGTCAGTAGAATGCTATATTATCACTGAGTAACATAGGCTATAATTTATAAAGCCGCTTGCGGAAGCTCGTTTCAAATAAAGCTGTTTTCAGACCAGCGCGATTTGTCGCGTGATGCGACACGAACAATACAAAACTTCACGGTATAACAATAACCGTCGCGCGACAAATTTCGCTGGTCTGAAAACAGCTTTAATTAGTAAGTACCTAACCATGCATGTAGGTACTACCTATTCAAAATAATCTTGGCCCAAAACCAGTTCCATCAGTTACACTTAAGGGAAGCTTCAGAACTCTAATAAAACTATCAAACAAAAATTGGCCCTATGCCAAAAGAACCAGGAAAAGTTCTCCCCTCAGTTATTTATTATCATGAACATACTCCTTATCAGAACATAACGTTTAGTTCTTTTCTCATTTACGTCATTGTTGCTCTGTAAGTAAAATAAATGGGTATTTGTAGACCTGTTGCTTGTAACAATGCTAGACAATATTCTGTATTGGAGAGCAGAGGTGGGCCAGTGGTAACGGCTCCGACGTACGAGTTGTAAGTTCGAACCCAAGCAGGCGCTTTACTTTGTGTAAATAATTTCGTCACCACTGCTCTCAAAACGGTGAAGGAAAACATCGTCAGGAAACTGGCATGTCTTAGAACCAAAAATTCAAAGATATGTGACATCTACCAACCCGCACTGGGCCCGCGTGGTAGATTACAGCCCACTCCCTCTCACAGAGAGGAGGCCTGTGTCCCAGCAGTGGGAACATTAATAGGCTTATTATGGATATCATGAAGTCTGTAGTAGATTGGACACATAGCATCACGTCTCTATTTCCCTAAAGGTTAGACAGTGGTGTACCTACAGTACACCTACACTTTGCCAGTTATGTTTAGGTCCTATGTAATAGAGGGCGAGCATATTGCCACAAACATAAATCCCGACTCCGGGCTGCTACTGAGAAATTCCAGATGAAAAACCCAATAACACTTTGCCCGACCCGGGAATGAAACCCAGGACCTCATGTTCAACAGTATCGCTTGGGACCAGTAGACCAAACAACCTTGTACTGTGGAATAAGCATAAAAGAACTCAGGAAATGCTCTGCAATTCTTTTCAGAAAATATTAATATGCTTCACGTCTGACGTACCATTGTTGTAGTACAAGAGGTGTACCAGTGCGTATCACTGGAGATAAAGGTAACCTCTCTTCGTATACTACGGAAGACCAACGGGAGGTTTTCGTAGGAAAAATCCGACATAACCCTCTGCCCTCTACAGATGAAGGGTTTCCAAAAGGATTTACACACAACAAAACAAAAAAAAGAATGAGGATAAAACATCAAGTTTTCCTTAGATTTATTCCCGGAAGCAAATATTCTTTCATAAATCCTGCAGCGGTTGCAATAATAGCACCTATTACAATAGAATTTAGGTCAATATCACAAAAGCAACAATAGTTTAACAATACCCGACTTACACTAAGCAAATTACCTTTCACATCACGGGTACGTCTACTTCCAACAAAAGAAATAAACCCAGTACCCAAATACTGTGAACGAAAACCGGTCCCGAAAGTAAATTGAAAATGGGAGAAAATAACACCTAACAAATAAGTTTAGGAAATGAAAGCGAAATATACAAGCGTTAAATTTTCACTCCTCGGATTCCTTCGGATTGAAAAACTATGGAATAGAAAGCGTGTATGTACTCAGCATTAAACTAAGGCTGAACTAAGACCACCTATGAAACGACTTTCGACAGTCGTTTTTAATCAATTAAAAAAAGGAGATTATGCATTCGGTGAGTATTTTATTCAAAGTCGGATTCGGGAGTCAGACGCAAATAAAACAGAACTAAAGTTTGATTTCTGTCACTAGTTATTTTTCACTTTGTTATCGTTATTTTGAAGTCGGTTGCTTTTCTTTGATGCAGTAGAGTCGCCCAGTGAACTGTTTTATGTCAGCAAAAGTTCCTAAAAGTTTCAAACAAATGAATAGAACATAATATTAATATACATCTTGCCTTACTTATTAAATTTTAGAGGCATGAGGAACAGGGTGTAAAGTTCACTCATCCTCATTAGAAAAGGGAGGAACCTCCGGCCAGACGGGTGTTATGTCTAGCGGGCAACTGCCCGTAAGTTGATTTCGGATAGTCTTATCTATGTCGTTCGCGCGGTAAACTCTAACTGCGCGATGCAGGAATTGTGTGACGTCATGTCTTTGCTGCGTTCGTATATGGTACCTGGCGGTGTAACCGCTACAAGATGAACAAAGTCTTCGCATTAAGCTTTTTTTAATTCTTTTTTTTTGGATAGGTCTTGTGGTCGCAAGCCCTACTGCTGAGAATGAGGTCTTGGGTTCGTTACACAGGTCGAGCCAAGTATTATTGGGCTTTTCTATCAAGAATTTCTGAGTAGCAGCTCAAAGTCTGGATTTGATCCCGGTTGATGTCAATAGACTCGCTTCCTATTGGGACTCAAACATATCGTAACTGGTGAAATGTGGGTGAGAAACATCTCTGCCTAACCCTTTAGCGAGAAAGGAATCGATTGTTAGTCGTTTCCCCATAATTAAGATATTACCTTTAATATTTTCCGGAGCCTGACCACTGATTATTCCAGCAATAAAATTAATTCTGTATGGGATTTTGCGTGCGAATCATTGTATCCTTTCCGTAAAATATTGAAAGGATTTTGCATATACAACATTATTTTAAGCAACCATTTATCCGTAATAATTTTAAGTTAAAAATCATTGCTATTCACCCCGTTTTACGGTTGGTTATTCTCTGTCCCGCTATTTACCTATAAGCTACTGGCGATTACTTTGGGAAAGTCAGGAACAAAACTACTATCACTAGTCCATTTGACAAGGGTAGAAATTCTTGCACGAAATGCTTTATATTGGTAACAGCTTATTTCAAACTGTACGCGTTTAAAACAAGAAAGACTACTAATGAAAGCCAATACTCCATTTAGGAGTGCCCTATAGGTGCAATAAATTGCTTATTTTTCAAGTTTCCTCCGAGTTTGCTGTATTGTCTAGGGAACTTGTGGGAGCAATCAGGTTCATCACAAAAGCAACCATAAATATCCGAATGGGTACAAAATGCCCACGTCAGCCATTTCTAGAATAAATTGAATTACTGTTTTTGAAATTATGTATAGTGTTTTACAGAATAAAAAGTTATCATGAAAAAAATATTTATTTAACCGGTCTAGTCCCACAAACACCTTTACAGCCATTTGGGCCACTTGAATGAATTTCGATAGTTTTTCCCAAATATATCCTCCGATACCGTAATAACGTTAATAATACGTGCGGCTCGTGACATACGGGAAAACTTGAGTAGGTTAGTCCTAGCCGCTGGCA
The DNA here is from genome assembly GCA_948150665.1 of Conistra vaccinii. Classification (NCBI taxonomy): domain Eukaryota; kingdom Metazoa; phylum Arthropoda; class Insecta; order Lepidoptera; family Noctuidae; genus Conistra; species Conistra vaccinii. Next base: position 8,559,233 of record OX411330.1, read on the forward strand.
CGTCTAACAGAGCAGGGTGGCGTCATATTCAATTCAATTCTGTTTTCCAGACTTGCTGTCCCTACAGTCAGTGTTTGTTATCCTTACATATAAAACAAAGTCGCCCGCCGCGTCTGTCTGTCTGTCTGTCTGAACGCGATAAACTAAAAAATTGCCGAACGGATTTTCAAACGGTTTTCACCATTGGACGGAGTGATTCATACGGAAGGTATAATTCATTAAGGTTTTGTGTAAATTGGCTGAAATATGACGATTCTTGTTGAAGATGTCGGAAAAAATCATGCCGACTGGGAGCTTTACTGGCGTGCGCTGCGTAAGCCGTGAGAGATAAATCAAATTTATGTTCTAGAGTATTGTATATCTTAAAAATTGCAACAAAAAAGTCCACAATGGCATATGTCTCTCTTCTAAGGGTGACCCACAATAACCATTTTTATCTTTCAAAATTGTATAAAATTTTCATTGTTATTTCCGAAGCTATTTTGACCGGTATCTTATTAATCCTTATCCAATTAAATAGGTTATTTAAATTGGGCATTCAATTTCGATTAAAATATGCCTTTACATCACATCATTTAAATGAATAGTTTAAGAGATATCACAGTTTCAAAATTACGCGTAACAAAATAATTATGGTTGACAACGCGGGCGCTGTAGCCTACCACTGCGTCTGTAAGTTAGTCAATGATCTTTTCCTTGGCTATTAGGTATGTATTCCCGGTAGAACGTTCCCGTGGGATATTTTGCGACATCCACGCGGGCGAAGCCGCGGGTAAAAGCAAGTATATAAAACTTAATACTGTATGCTAGTACTGACAAAGGGTTTGGTTTATAGTAGACTAGCTTCTGCCTGTGACTTCGTCTGCGAGCCTATAGCCTTCTTCAAAAATTGGGCTTTGGGTTATTTGGGTTATCCAACGCAAAAAGAATTTTTCAAATCCGACTGGTTGTTCCGAAGATTACCCCCTACATACAAACTTACAAACAAACAAAGTTGAAATGTTACCTCTTTATAATATTAGTACATTTATACAACAATGTTCGAGGGACTAAGTTGGATCCCGAGAGCAGCGAAGGTTTCTATAGAATCCCGTGCGTAGCGAGAGATTCTAGATTAGAACCCTGAGTGGAGCGAGGGATACAACGACCGAGATGTTTTATTTTTGTCACGAGTTTCGTTCTCTACTTTTTACCATTGACTGCGAGAAAATAATTAGTAGTATACTTTTTGGCCGCAGCAAATTGTCTACTATAATTGATGCTTTCGAACGAAATGATTCCGGAGTCAGTGTCTTTTTCGTCATCGGAAGAACTCATTTTATAATTATGTTAATAGATTTGCCAATGACATAAAACAACCACGATAACAAAATAGAAAAGAACCTAACTAAAATTGGTGGGATAATTTTTTATTTAATTTATTTTTATAGTTGTATGGAATAGCTTCATTAAGCCAGCCTGCAGTAGGTACTTTCAGCACGTTTTACTTATTATTTGCAGTTACATGATTCGTATTTTCGGGCTTGTTCGTTCCAAACACGGATATATGGTTCCAAATGATTTTATTACGAACAGACAGACAGACACACGAGTGATCCTATTAGGGTTCCGTTTTTGCCTTTTGAGGTACGGAACCCTAAAAATACTACATAGAACTCTCTAATTGAATATATTTTTATCTAAATGTTTTTCTTAATCAACGAATAGCTTTTAAAACATCTAAAGTAGGTAAGTACTTCGCCAAATCAATTTTCCTCTACAGAAATCACTTAAATAAAGGGCCGTAAGAATCATTTGGACTTTGCTAAGTGCGTACCAAAAGCTTAAAAGAAAGTAATTAATTTCCAATCTGTCGAAGCTTTAAAACTTTGTAATTAGTTTTATTATTTTATATTAAATGACTAACGTCTCCCACGACTTCGTCTACTTGAAATTTCGGCCCCCGACTGACCGTGTCACAAGTCACATAGCATCGTCCGCCCGCGGGATTTCTTGATTTTCGCTTAACGTTCTTTCTGACTTCTTGTCTTTTTTCTCGGCTCCTAAAGGTCGTAGCGTGATGTTTAATAGCCTATATTCTTCCTCAAGAATTGAGCTATCAAATGCAAAAAGATATTTTCAATTAATCCTACTGTAGTTTCAAAGATTAGCGCGATTAACAAAAAAAAAAGTTGCGCGCCCGACAGACGTGATAACTTAAACTAATCTAAGTTGAACTGACAGATAACGTAACGCGTTACGTAACAAATCGGTTTACCCTCACATAAGAATTTATCACATCTAAAACCAAAAACAAACTGATCAGCTTTATTAATTATTATTAGTATAGATTTGGCTACCGATTAACTTCTTTAATTACTTCTTATTCTAAAATTATATAAAATATTGATGACGCAAATACATAATTTACTTTTTGGATGTAGGTACTGGCGATCTACGAATGACATGTTATTTTTCTTATGATTTGGCAATATTACAATGATGAAAAAATTAAAAGCGCTAGATTCTTAAAATATATACACATTTTTTATCGTCGAAATCGGTTTTGTTTTCAACATGGGATTGGTCAAATAAATTGCGTATGAAAGAGACTGAGTACCGATTTTTGCGAACCCTGCGAACTGGACATTTTTCGACCGCTGGACATTTTGCGAATTGGACATTTTGCGCCTAAACGATATTAAAATCCACAAAATAAATGGAAATATCGAAATCGGTTTTGTTTTCAACATGGGATTGGTCAAATAAATTGCGTATGAAAGAGACTGAGTACCGATTTTTGCGAACCCTGCGAACTGGACATTTTTCGACCGCTGGACATTTTGCGAATTGGACATTTTGCGCCTAAACGATATTAAAATCCACAAAATAAATGGAAATAATTTGAATGCCGAAAAGGTACGAGATGTATCTCAAAATAATTTAGGGTTGGCAGAGATTGTTTTGTTGCTATTATTAAACATAATTAACAACTACGTTTTAGCTACGAGTACGCTGTTAATAATCAGCCTATAATGTTTGCACTGTGTCCCAGCGACACAGAGCACCTCTCTTCGAGCGGGAGTGGGCTGTAATTTGCCACGCGGGCTCAGTGCGGGTTGGTAGATGTCACGTTTTCGATTTTTTGGTTCTAGGACATGCCGGTTTCCTCAGCACGATGTTTGTCTTCGTCGTTTTGAATACAGTGGTGATGAAATTATTTACACAAACTAAAGCGCCTCACTGGGTTTGACCCCACGATCTACAACTCGTAAGTCGGGGCCGTTATCACTGGGTCACCACTGCTCCCCAAGGCTTATATAGGCTGATTATTGTGTGACACCCCTAACTTTATTCGACGAATGAATAATGTAGGTTTGTTTAAATATGTAATAACAGCTTTACAGATGAATAATAAAAATATTATTTTTTGTCAAATCATAAGAATTTACGATGATTTCTTAAGACGTGCTTTGAATTGTAACTGCAATATTTCTTCGCTTTTTTGCGGTGGCTTAAGGCTCCCGCGGCCAGAGGTGACGCGACTCTCGTGGAACAATTGCTATGAAAACTTCACGGAATTGTAGTTCTACCGGTTTCGTGTCGCGCCTGTCTGCGGGAGCCTTTATCACTTAACCTTTGTAATAAATATCTCTATCTTTAAGAGTAATGGTGGTATGTGGTCTTATTAAAAGATTAAGATAGATTCGCTTTGCGAGTTGACCTGCGAGATAGATAGAATCTAAGGTTTGACCCCGGCATTTATTTAGCCTAGACCCTGAATAATAAATTAACGTATTTCTGTACTCCATTTCAACACAAAATCGAAATAAGTTAACATAGTTAATTGACTCAGGCGTGACTTTGCGGAAATCCGTTATAAAATACAATAGACGATGTATATTTAGTAACTTAATCCGCTTAACTGTTCTTAAAGAGTCTTAGAGAACCCTGTAAGAAATCGACACGTGTTTCGCCACTCAACGAGGCATCCTCAGGATGACGATTGACTTGTTGCGAACTCGGACACGAAGTGTTGCCATCACACGAGCCGAACGCAAAGAATAACACGCGCGAAGAATAACGCGGATTAAGTAACTAAATATACATCGTCTATTCGCCGCCCCCGCAGAATAAACGCGCAAGTGCAAAAAGTCAATTTTACAGGAAAAATAAAAAACCTAAATTGATCCATAACTTTATGACTACACCGAATAGAAGTTTGTTTTTTAGGTCGTTTAAAAGATTATTTTTTTCGTAGATAGTCTAATTAATATTAAGTGTTAATCATGTATCGTTTTTGAGTTATTGGTAAAAGAACATTTTACAAAAACATTTTAGTATTTTTTTTTCGTTAATGCTACTTTGAGTTTTTTTTCTTGTCAACTATTGTTTTTTTTTTGTTTTGCAATGTAATATAACTTGAATTTTCTTTGCCTTTTTTGCAATACAGTGATACCGTTAATGGGCTATTACCTGTTTATTCTGGTGCAGTCGAAAAGTTTCTGTTAATGTAATAGGTTATTAAGTTTTTATTCTGGATAATAATAATTATATCATCAAGGTCGGAATTATAACATTATGTAACGGTATATGGTTATTATAAATGAATATTATAAGTTAGATGATTATAACGTAGATAAAAATGCTTGGCTTAATGCTGGTCCTGCTCCACAGCCACTAAGGCTCACTAGTTGAAATTATTGTATTTGGAAGAGTTGCTACCCCTTTTCTTATTTTTATTTATATTATTTTTCGGACATTACGAACAACATGTTTATTTTATTTTTATTTTTTATTAACCATTTTTTTATTGTTGAATATTCCAATATTTGATAATGATTTTCTTTCTTTTTGGTAGATACATTGCAAACTATAGTTTTGTATAATTTAGAAGCATTGTTTCAGTTTTGTAAATGTGAGTACCATGGGGCTGTTTATTCTGTTATTATATTATGTTTTATGTTGACTTGAAAGAGCATGGCAGTTGAGACTTTGTCATGCTTACTTAAATGTCTCGCCGATGGTCGCGAGTGTGTTGGATCATTCGGTTCCCTACAAAATGTTTGAGCTGGATGGTGCTGATCCACGCGTCATGTTCGTGAACGGGCGCCGTCGGTTGAGACTGGTCATCTCTTTTCTGCCAAGGCTTATTTTAAATCTTATACTTTGAATTGTCTCTATTTTTTTTCACATTGTTCTCACATATAGAAGCAACAAGAATAATTTACCCAGGATTTTGTAATGTCTTTATTTAAAAGAGTGTCCTGGGAGTTTCTTGCCCGTTCTTCTCCACAGAGATCTAGTTTTTGGAATGGGCGACTAGCTTCAACTTTCTGACTAACTGACCGACTCTGACAATTCAAAAGTGCCTGTAAATGGTTTAATTGAAATAAATGCTTTGAGTTTGAGTTTGAATAAAGCAATAAAAATCCGTACAACAAAATCTTTACTTTAATAATTTTAGATAGTCAAACATAAACATTTCTTAGACTTCAGCCTTTAGACAACTCCATAATTATTAAAAAAAATACTTTTAACAATATATTTTTTTACTAATTATTGGCATTCTTGATCTGTCTATCCTTAATATTCATTTCAACTAGTTATTGTGCATTTACAGCTTAATTATGACAAAACGAACAACTTTGCCAATTAAGGTAATATTAAATTTACTTAAAAACATAATAGCATGATACTTTGGTTCTTTACATCAATTTTATTCTAAGTGTAGCGGCACACCTGCGGAACGTTCGGCGCGGAAAGTTCCGTCGCGTCATGTGACGCTTGCATTTCTATGGACGTAACGTTCGGCTGATGTGTCATAGGTAACTTGAAAAACATTAGGAGCGTATTCAACCGAACCTTCCGCCGCAGAACGTTCGGCAGGTGTGGCGCGACCCTAAGAGATCAATATTTTACGATAATCTGTACCTCTTGCATCCAGTGGATTCCTGCAGCCTTTGCAAGGTCATTGGTCCATTTTGTGGTAGGCCTACCAACGCTACGTATTCCAGTATGCGATCGCCACTCCCCACCTTTCCTCACCTTGCCTCCTCACCTTTCGGCCCCATCTGTTCTGCGAGCAATGTGCCCTGCCCATTGCCACTTAAGTTTGGCAATTCTTCGGGCTATGTCGGTTACCTTGGTTCTCCTGTGTATCTCTTCATTTTTGATCCGATCACGTAGGGAAACTTCAAACATAGCCCTCTCCATATTGCCCTTTTGGTGAGTTTTAGCCTTCCGATAAGGCCCATTGTGAGCGACCACGTTTCAGTGCCATAGGTCATCACTGGCAACACGCACTGGTCAAAAACTTGCATCTAGAGACATTGCGGTATATGGGACGAGAAAATATTGTGTACCTTTCCAAACGCTGCGCAGCCGAGTCGGATTCGATGATTGACGTCTTTTTCGAAGTTGGACCTACCTAGGTGGACAGTTTGTCCTAGGTAAACATACTCGTCCACAACTTTCAGCGTAACGTCTCCGATCTTTATGAGAGTGGGTTTTACATGGGCATTTTACATGACCTTTGTCTTTTTCATGTTCATTTTAAGACCCACTCTTTCGGAGGCTCTACTGAGGTCATCGAGCATTGTGCTGAGGTCCTCCATAGTATCAGCCATGATAACTATGTCGGCGGCAAACCGAAGGTTAGTGATATACTAGCCATTGATGTTGATGCCTAGCCTTTTCCAGTCCAGAACCTTGAAGACATCCTCCAGTGCAGCGGTGAACAGTTTGGGAGATATTACGTATCCTTGTCTCACACCTCGCTGCAGGATAGGTTTCGAGGTCTGGTTGTTGAGTCGGATTGACATAGTGGAGTTTTCAAGCACGACGTTATTGTTTATTATCGGTGATGTCGGTAAAACTGAAACAAAACAAATGTATTAAAAAACTTATTTCACTATCCACTATTAAAATACAACTAGGCTAAGTGCATGAACAGATGGACAGATAGATGGTTGAGGCCACAGAACGTTTTTTCTGTTCTGTGGTTGAGGCTTAGCAATCGAGTACCTTTTAGGTACGGAACTCTCAAAAACTTACCCGATGCCAGCATTGTGTTCGCGCCATTATGTTGCAATATTTTGCAATCCCTTTCGTTGATTCTTGATTCAGGCAAAGTATTTTCTTCTGAAAAGTAAATATTTGTCTTACATTTGCAAAGATAACTATGTAAAAGCTCAATCATAAAAGTCGTAGATCGCACAGGCAGACCCCACCGAAGTAGGTACGCGATCACCCCGCAAGGCGCCATCCGCGTTGGCGCGCGGGTTAGCTGTAGCAAGAAAGGTATGATTCGCTCTTGTCACATGTGTATATTGATAGGTATTTAAGAGAATGTAATCAAACAAAACCATATTTACCCAGTAAAACTGGAGTACTGTCATGTGAAAATTGGTAAGAACGGCTTTAATTAGGTGATTGATATACAGATTCAGAGTGACGTGATTTGGATTTTTTACATTCTTTTAAATACTAAAATGCTATTCTTACAGTTTATACGTTACAAGGACTGATTTTGAGGGACATATAAAACAGGAGATCAAATATCGGAGATCCGATTCCCGTGATGATGGACGTGCCTACTTCACTTGTGTGTCGACTTATATAAAAAAAATGGACAATGGTTCACAAGTGTGAAAATAAATAGAAAGGGACTAAGTTAGGCATGTAGTAGCTACCTACTGACCTACTGAAATAAGTAGTTATGTAAATAATTTAGCTTACCTTGCTCTTCTGGTCCACATGACATTATAAACATCCTTTTTGTTCTGGGGTTTATGTTGCTATAACATAGTTTTCGTTGTTTATTAACTACAAAATGTACCCAATAGCTGGTGTCATTCACCACAAACTCCAAAGCACAACAGACCTCCGCCTACCAGCCGCAGGCGAATGAAGCTTAAAGTCATTTGCGAACGGCCAAAGAGTTTGTACCACAATAGAAAGAGAGCACGTTATCACTTGCGTAATCTAAAATACGATTATTTGGTTCGCAACTACGTTTACAATAACAATTAAGACGAAAACGAAATGTAAAGGATATTATCGTACAATTGAGTTCTTGAAGATTTCAGCGATTGCACGTTGCGGAATTATAGTATTCAAATCTGCACCAGAACAAACGCGCAATTGACAACGCCGTTAAAGTGATGTCTCAGTTGCACTTGATAAGTATAGTAATATCCTTTACACAATGTAAGGCTTTAATTATGGTACGCATTGAAATATTGCAGGTTTTTTGATTAAGGTTTTAAATATAGAATAAAGGAATAACTTTTCGTAACTTCGTAAATACTTGATATAAAAATCTAAAAAAAATTGAGGTGATGTATTTTGACTTATACATTACGAATATGGATTAACATCAAAACCGCCGCAATAGCACTTACGCGTTTATTCTGCGGGGGCGGCGTATTGTATTTTATAAGTTAACATATTAGTAACATACATAGCGTCACCTTAATACGCAAACCTCGTAACTCCACCTAAGGTCGAAATTGACATTTTGATGGCAATTGCTGCGTAAAAAATAGTGGAATTTTTCCATTTAAACATCGTTACTTTTTGTGCTCTGGAAACACTAAAAATGAATGTCAAGCACACCTCGTAAATCCACCGTCAATTTTTTTTCAAAAGCAAACCTTGTAACTCCCTTGGTAACGTCTTTTACTATGGCAATGTACAGGCGTGAAGTCGAGTGTGCAGACCCGGTGTGCTACTTTTAGTTTATACGCAGAAAATACTACGTTTCCACTAAAATGGTAAGTCTATATTAAATATTTAATAGCATGTCGAATTGTTTTGAAAAAGATTGAACGCAATAATTGAAGTAATAATACAGTAAATGGAAAATAAAGTTTTAAAAGGAGTTACAAGTATTGCTTACAATACTTTTTTTGAGAATTTTGGTTACGGAACTCCTAATTATTAAGCGGGAACGGTCGTTATTTGAATTTTTTGTGGAAATGCTGTCCTATTTAGTGTTTTACGTGAAATACTTACCTTTATCTTAGTATATTAAGTTATGTTTTATAAATTATTTGAATGAATTGAATAATTTTCAACTGATCATTTACTTAATTTAGGTACCTATTATTCAGTTTGTGCGAATATTAATGGCATTTCAAAGATGTCAATTTTAGGCAAATAATAAATAAAGTAGGTAATGGTTTTCGTTTAGGTACATTACAAGTAATTTTTTTTCACCTTTCCTTAAATTATTTAATGTATGAATTCCTTATATTTTAACAGAATAAAAGAAGCATACAAATGGTGAAGTTGTCTCTTCAAGGCGCGACTTCCGAAAGCCGTAAATCAGCCGCAAATCCCTATCATGTGCAGTACTTGACCCACGAATATTTTAACTCATATAGTGACATGCTCTTTTATAAATCCATTCGACCTGGACGTTTAAATATATGCCTGATGGGCAAATTTTTTATAAGCTAAAATTTTCAGATCCTTGGACCAGTTTGCCGCAACGCAAAAATAGACTAGTTGTCCCAAAACAGTTGAGTGCCTTGCCAACACTTTACAAAGAAAGACTTAAATTAAAAAAAAGGAAATATGATGGATGAATTACAAAGCCTAAAAAGCTCTCTCCCAAAGGATTATCATCAATACTATGATAGTATTCCCTATGAAGATTAAGATCTTCTCTTTAGTTCTGTTTGATTAAAAACTAAAGTATTCCCTATGAAGATTAAGATCTTCTCTTTAGTTCTGTTTGATTAAAAACTAAAAAGTTAAAATGATACTCAGAGGCTATGTTGATCTCAAAATAATTTTATATAAGTTTAATTACCTTTTTGTGTTATTCATGGGCCATTGTACTATTGTTATTACACAGCCCGTGAATGAGCCCATTATTTTAAATCTTTACTAACGGATTTTTACCTGTGGAAAAGGGCGTTAATAAAGATTAAAATAATGTTAAACAAAAGAAAACTGTTATGTTATGTTATGATTAATTTAAGTGCAGTGTAACTGTTTAGGTGCCTTTTTGTAAAACAATTAAAATAAATACATATATTTTTATCTATTTAATTTATTTGACTATCACTTTATCAATTTGGTAGTAGATAACCTCGTAACTCCAATTTTTATTTTATTTTACGTGAATTAAACTTGTATCTCCTTTTTTTTAGGTAAAAGTGGCCTTAATGTTGATATTTTTTAAATGTTTGGTTGTGTACATACTTTAAATTATCCATTATATCGCAAATTAAATTCATAATTAAAACTAACTAACTAATATTATTTTTTAAATCAATTTTATTGCTCCTGTAAAATTAGTCAAAATGGAGTTACAAGTTTTGCGTATTAAGGTGACGAGGTCGAATTAGGAGTTTCTTAGTAAGAGGACGGAGTTTGGAAGGGCGGCACTTGAAGCCGTTGGTCCTGCGCCTAATCTCTCTCGAGTCGTTTCGGATTGCCGTTCCTTGGGACTATGAGAGTGAGGGAAGAGAGAGTGCTCTTGTGTCTGCGCACACACTTGTGCACTATAATATGTCCAGAGTTGGGTGGTCTCCGTTGAGGTCACCTCCAGGTCTGGAGGACTATTATTGTAGGCTGACTTAAACCTCAACCATAAAAAGGTACTTGGAACCAAGTCATTTTATACGATGCAAATGGTGACGATAAGAACAACATTTTCGTTATTCAATCGTGCATTGTTCAAATATTTTGTTTTGTTAACGAAAACAAGTTTCCTGAAAGTGACACAAAAATGTGGTCGCTGAAAGCGGAAACAATTAATTTTTAACAAATTCTTTCTGTTTCCACGAACGAAAACCTTGAACCCGTGATTCTAATAAAGCAGGTGGGTATTTTTGAACTGAACACTTCTTTAGAGGCGTTCTGCACTTTTTTGGAATGGGTAAAAAATGTTAAACTCGCGTCAGGACGTGACGGTAAGATCAGTTGCCTAGCAACAGACAAATTAAATATCAAAATAAATTTGACATTACGTAAAGATTGCGAGGTAAGAAATTTTACCCATATTGATGGGTAAAAAAAGCAGTCAAGTTTTCACTTCTGCCGGCACTCCCGGAGTGCAACCCGTTGTTTTTTTTATTTCATTTGGTTCATAAGTTAATACTAGATTAAGATATAAATCTAACTAATATTATAAAATTAGTTTTTTTTATGTATGTTAGTTTTTTATGCTTTCACGCTAAAATGGCTAAACGAATTTAGATGAAATTTGAGACATAGGTAGGCCATGACTTGTGGTTACGGTTAGGACATAGGATACTATTTATCTTGATACTCCCACGAGATCGAGACTTAGAGCTAGTTAGACATAGTAGATTTGCAATTTTATTAAATAAGTAACGTTTTGTGTACCTTCGCCGAAGAAATCGTGATCCAGCAACAGTTAAAAGTCAATAATAGAGAAGAAGAAAAAAAGGATTCAGAAGATATTCATTTACCTAATACTTTTCATTGAAATTCGAGAGTTACGAGGAATAATTAAATCTTTTCAGAAACATTTTTCTTAACAGCGAATCTTGGCTTACTTTTCGTTCCATTTTTGCCATTGGCCAATTTATTATTCATGAAACCGCTTCAACATTTAGTCAAGTGCGAGCCGAGCACTTCGCGAGCCGTTCTTCAATTTATAACGACACTAGCAAAAACCGGTGACTTCGCCCGCCAAGCAACTATGTTGACACTTTTACTGCATAACTTCCGAGTAAGCGTCAAAGTTGCATTTTCATTCGAGGGAAAAATAAACCACTCTTGGTTTATTTTTCACAGTTTTTGCGAACGAAAATGAATTTTACATTAATGACAAGATACTTCCTGTTGAAAATACTTGGAAACTTTTGATTTCAAAACTGTACGTTTTAATTACATACGTCTTGTGAATTCTTTAGCTTTAAAATTCTCTACGATTGTATATACTCGTATATTATTTTGGTCTCCGATAGATTCCAAAACTATTCGTTCAAGCTCTACCAATATACCTAAACGTGACTAAAGTCTTACATATTCCACAACTATCGAAAATTATTAGAAAACTATAATTCGTTTCATCAAAATCCCAATCGTTGACCTTTCCAATAATTCGAAGAAGTTTCTATCAATAATTTGTAGTACATTTCCACGTTTTCTGGTCGCTGCAAGTTTTTATTGGCGATGGCGACACGTGTAATGACATAAGGCAGGTTCGCACGTCTTCATAAATAAATAAAGCTGTGAGTGGAAATGCGGAAGGGGTCACAGTATCACACTAGTAACATGTACCTAGTAACATGTACCTTTTGTGTTCTTCAAAATGGCGGGTGCGTATACCCGCGTATAGAAAAGGACGAAAGGAGTATTTTTTACCTATTTTGTAAAGAACGTAGTACGTGACGTTTTGTAGTTTTAACCCAACACCGTGCGAAAAGGGGTGATGTTTACAAAAGCAAATTAGCAAAAAAAGTAGTGCTATTTTGTAAAAATCTCGCCATGATAACTGAACTGAAGTGAGTTCACAAATGACGGGGTCCGCTAGGGCCGATGCCTGCCGGGGTTGCGGGAAAGTCCTAAGGGGAGACCGCGGCCCCAGGCAATGTACAGGCAACTGAAGGAACACGGGTGGGTTTTAGTCAGTAAGAGTCTGCACGCCCTTCCGCTGCGCCCAGAGCGGAGAAGATGAATTACCGCCGCAAAATAATTAAAAAAAAAATTATTTGAATTTGAAGTGACCTGTCATTCTCTAGTATCAGGTAGAATGACAGTTCACTTCACCTAAATATTCACGGTAAGATTTTTATCAAATAGACTGCTGTTTCCTTTTGCCTTTTACAAACTCAAGAAAATATTATGGAAACTACATGAGCGAACACGAATATAAGGAACTCTCATTTCTTTTATTTATTGCAGTAATTTAATGTAGAATTATGCATAGACAGTGCTTTTTAGTATGCAGATTTTTCTGCGTTCTAGTATTTTTGCATCCATGTTTGTGCTCATTTTGTATGCAGTAATCAGCTCGTTTGCTTTTGAATGAACGAAGTAAGTAATCATAGTATACACTTTTCATACTGCATGGTTAAAGTTACTTCATTATTAGATTGTCCTACTTCTTCCCATATGGCATAGTAGGAAATAATAAAATTGATATTTACATATAAAAACTTTGTAATCACCGAAAGGGTTTTTGTATACAGGGGGTAACAGATATCGAAGCGTAGACAAAAAACAAAAAAAAAATTGGGCTCCTTAAAAAAATCGCTTAGTTTAATTGGTTATTAAAAATTTGCAGTTACATACAAAAGTGCAATGCCCACAGTCAAAATGTATGGAACAGCAGCTGCATTTGTTTTTTTATAACCGACGAAAAATTTCATCGTTGGTGGGTCTACAACCATCTTATACCGTGTATACGTACCTATTACACATAAAGAGATCATGTCCTATGCTTACAATCACGACAAATAAGTTATAAACCATCTCTCCATAACTAGTAACAGAAATAACATACTTCGTCGTTACTTTCTATAGAGGAAATTCCATACAAAACCACATAACCTACCGACCACTCATCGCTTCATAAAACATGTAAACACACTCATAAAGGAACAAACATTAGTCCTTCTCATCTTCCACCCTTCATTTCCCGAATTCGACCCAAAAACTTGGGTCTTTCTTAACTAAAGGGTAATACAGACTTTTCAATATACCCTGTTTGAGCCCAGCGGGCAAATTGAGTTGATAGCCAGGTCGACGCGACAATTGGAATACTTATTGCTCAATCAGGACGGCCTTCATTGTAATCAGCCGAAATAGCCCGAAATCCCCCGAAGTTTGCGAAAATGTCGGGTCGGTTTAGGTTCGTAGGTGCAAACGGGCACGATATTTAGTTAACCTCTGAGTTCGTAGATATGTGTGGATTTGAATTCTGTTTATATTAATTATGGTTGAGGACTGTTAAATTAATATGTGCAAGATTATAATAACATTGCGCCGAAAATCTAATTAGCAACGTCTGTCGCAGACGACTGTTAAATATCGCAGAGTATGAGCTTTATTTTCATTTTAATTAAGAATTAGTTAAATAAAAACAGATTACATTCAGTTATGCGTAAGAAAAGAGTTTAATGATAAAGTTTTCTACTACTTTTTAGGCTTCCGTAGTCATAAAGGAACCCAGTTTCGCCATGTCCGTCCGTCTGTCTGTCCGCGGCTTAGCTCATAGACTCTTAGTAGCTGACAGAAAGTTGTAATTTGGCATGTGAAATCTTGTCAAATCTTTATTTTTGGGTTCCTCCTCTACACGTAAAGCGGTGCTGATTTGTTTTTTCTGGTCCATCCCATGGTGTTGGGTGTCGCTTGAAAATTATTGCTTTTAATCGTGCTTTTCTACGTCGTGCTATGTCTTTTGTGTGCACCAAATAAACGATTTAAATCTATGAAAAAATGAAATGAAATGAAATTTTTTATTGCTAGATATAAAATCCACATATAAGTTTCAATAAATACACACTTTTAATCAAATTTTAATAATTTATATTACTTTTTTTTCCTATGTTTCAAATTTTTGTTACAGTAAAGTGTCCCTCCGCTCGCTGCCAACAAAATGGTTGTTTTTGGATATGAGAAAAAATCACGGCAGTCGATGAGTAATAGTCGACCAACTTACATTTACATCATCATCTTCATCATTCTATTAATGTTCCCACTGCTGTGACACAGGCCTCTGTGAGAGGGAGTGGGCCGTAATCCACCACGCGGACCCAGTGCGGATTGGTAGATGTCAATGTCTTCGAATTTTTGGTTCTGAGTCATGCCGGTTTCCTCACGATGTTTTCCTTCACCGTTTTGATAGCAGTGGTGATGAAATAATTTACACAAAGTAAAGCGCCTGCTTGGGTTCTAACCCACGATCTACAACTTGTAAGTCGGGGCCGTTACCACTGAGCCACCACTGCTCCCTTACTTACATGGCTTACATTTACAGTTGAAATGAATGGGAGAACATGTTTTTTTTTTAATTACCTACGATGTTAAGTTTTTTCTTTGGACAAATTCATCCCAACTACGAAACCCTTCATTGTGCTTGGTCCGACACGCACTTGGCCGGTTTTATAAAATTATAAAGTAGGTAAACTTTTAAAAGCGTGAAGACTTTTGTACCTAACTGAAAACACGGAAACTCACAACTCATTCGAAAAATCTGGAAAACTGTCTCTTTCAAACCATTTTGTCTAGACTCTAGATGAAACTACTAGTTATAAAAATCCAAGTTTCTCGCGTAAGTTGGTCTTAAGCGTCGTTATTGAGCGTCCATGCATATAAAAGAGGTCTGGTGAGGAGCGACAAATCCTGTCACTAGCGACAGAGACGCAAGATGAAAAACTTTAAAGTTTTGCTACTATGTAAGAGTGAGATAGGTGTAAATTGCAAGACTTTGTCAACAAGCACGTTCTCGACGTTCGTTGATGAGAATTATTTTTAGAACGAAGAGCTTTGGATCTTCGTAAAGTGAAATATTTCTACTAAAGTCGGGGTCTGAATTAAGACATTCTACAGAATATCCTGCTGACAATATCTGCTAAACAGTTATGTGAAATGTTCAGTTTTTTTTTCATTCTTATTAATTTATATGGACTAAATAATAACAGCTCCAGATCCATCAGGTTAAGTTACGCTTGCCAGGGATGGTCGGTGGATTGGTGACCATCTTAACATGCTGAGACTCCTCCATGCCTCGGAAAGCACGTTAAGCCGTTGGTCCTAGCTGTCATTTGTGGATCTTTGACAGTCGTTACTGGTCGTCAGAAGCCCGAAAGTCTGACAACCAGTCTTACCAAGGGGTATAGTATTACCCAGCTACTAGGTTGTGGAGGTCAGATAGGCAGTCGCTCCGTGTAAAATACTGGTATTCAGCTGCATCCGGTTAGACTGGGAACCGACGTTGTTGGGAAAAGGCTGGGCAGATTAAATAAATTATATGGGACACAAGAAGAAGAATAAATGATGACACACAAACACTATATTTTGATTGATATTTTGGTACCTACTCGTACAGTTGTGGATACAAAATTACAAGACATTAAGGGGGATGCGCCAAGTAAACCCGCAAAAAAAAATTCTTAGGTTTTTGCAATTTGCAGGTGAGTGTCAGGTTTTATCATGATTAAAATATGATTTGCGGCCGCAACAAATGTTTATTTATTGAATTATAATCATAAAAATCATCAATACAACTCTCTAAGTTCATGTAATCCCATTGAATGACTATTTCATGAAATCATGACATTTGGGGATTATGCTATCATAAGGAGTTGTATTGCTGATTCTAATGATTATTATAAATCTGGAAAGCCATTTATTTGTTACGGTCACAAATTATATTTTAATCAAGATACAACCTGACACTGACCTGCAAAGTTTGAATTTCGCGGGCTACCTTGGCGCATCCCCCTTAACAAAGCCATATAACATTTTTGTTACGTACAGTGATCATCATTCTCCTGCCTTATTCCAATTTATTTGTGGTCGGCGCAACATGTCCCTTTCTTCCATACTTCTCTATTAGTCGTCATCTCGGTAGTCACCCCCTTTCTTGCCATATCAACTTTCGCACAGTCCATCCATCGTTTCTTTGGTCGTCCCCTACTCTTACGTACGTACCTACTACGTACAGTGATCGTTCTCACAAAAATCGGGTCAAGTAGGTACCTACCTGCTGTCAACAAAAATAAAGTAATGATATCTTAGAATGGAACCACCATTTGCTGAGATGAAGAATAACAAGTACTCTTAGCTTCTCAAAAAGGACCAGCTCATTACATACAATGTTTGTGTAAGAATCGCGTAGATGAGAAGCAGTTTTCCACAGGTATACCGAATATCTATGTTCTTAAATACATACTTCAGGAAATTGGTTTCAGAATGTATAATGAGCGCGCGACGCAACTCGAAACCTGGCAATATAGGAGTGCCGAGATGAAAGAATGTAATAGCGCTACTAGAAGAGAACGAAAAAAAAACCAGGTTCATTACTTGAGAGACTTTGGCTTCTCTAAAAGTAAATTCACATCGCTAGCATTTGTTTTGAAGTATTCGTAAGCGAAAGTTCGCTTTTTGAAAATGGAAATGCGAGCCAATCATTTGTTGACTGACGCGATGACCGAAGAAGCATCGGGCTTGCCTATAAGTTTTGTAATGCTTGGTTGAACAAACCCCAAGGGGGCGATTCCCGTAATTTTTAAGAACGTTTGCATTCGCATCTTATTCGCGATCTGTCGAAAATACAATCAATTTACCAACATTATTGTCAAGTTTGACAGATTGCGACTTTAATGTGAACGTTTTACGGAATTGGCATTCTGACGAAATGCTTAGTACACGCGTAAGAAATGTATGTGGATGATGCGCTTTTAGAAAATTGCTGTCGTTGTTTTATCATTATACTTGCTATCTACTTCTTTTCGAATTAAGGTAGCCCGCATTCACTCAAAAAAGTAAATTTTGTACATTATGAAATTTTTTAAACAAATAGCCAGTGAACTTGTGCAAAATCAGTTTAAGAATAATCCAATAGACTTGGGTAATAGGTAAGTCTGACTTACAAATATATAGTACCTACCTGACATATATTACGAAGCCAATGCAGAGAAAGTAACACGTGTGCCAACAAAATTAATTCCTAAAAATATATTTTTAATATATTTTATGAACCCCGGAGCACAAGTATGAGGCTTCATAATGTTTCCCTCCTCGTCCTTATGTCACAGAGTCCCAGTTTCTCCCTCAATTCGCCAAGTTTTTAATTTAATTTCACAGAAGAATGCTTTTTTGTAGACTCGAGTGCTGACGGGAACTGAATTACAAAAAATCCAGTACAAATGCACGAGAAAATGGTTGATTTACAGCTGTGTAGAGCATTACTAATTCCATTTTATTTCTAAGGAAGTAATAAAAATGTGGCGAATACTCTCTCGACGCAGTCACCAATCTGTG
The DNA here is from genome assembly GCA_948150665.1 of Conistra vaccinii. Lineage (NCBI taxonomy): Eukaryota > Metazoa > Arthropoda > Insecta > Lepidoptera > Noctuidae > Conistra > Conistra vaccinii. The sequence goes on from OX411330.1 coordinate 8,577,188, forward strand.
ATAGTACCCAAAATAGGAAAGTAGGTAAATCTCGTTATAAAACCAGTTGAAATGATTTTAATCACAAACTTAGCAGTAGTAGATATTCACGTGAAGCTCATTTGTGTGACTTTAAGGCGGGTAGCACACATGAATTGAACTACTGCAGTTTTGCTGCTATTGTTTCGCGGCGGAGGTGTGCTCCTGGCATGACTCGCGTCATGTTCCGCTCCTCACATTTGATTTGAGTAGCGGAACATGAGGTGAGTCAGTTGAATAGAACTACGGCGGTTTTGCTGCAATAGTTTCGCGACGGTTTGCTACCGGCGTGAACTAAAGATGTGTCTCCTAAAACTCAGGTGAGTTCATAAAATAAAAACATAACTGACTGAGGTGTATGTCGCTAAATAACTTCATATCAGTCAAACCACAGTTGACTGGTCTACAAATTGTACAAAAGATAGATAGATAAAACATTTATTCAGTGCATACAAAAGACACAAAAGCACAATTAAATGATAACAAACTACATGAATATAATATAAAAACATGTCAATATACAAAAAAGAAAAATTACGTCACACAAATCCTGCATGGCGCAATTAGTATTTACCGCGCGAGCAACATATATAATGTCGGATCACTGCGCGACAGTCTACAGTCCACAGCTAACTGTCGACTGTAGACTGTCGCAACTCTCGGTCTCCCCGCCAGTCATCGCTGCATCCCCTCTACCAACGATCGTGTCCAAGCGGTAGTGCTCGCTTTCGTTTCCGATCACATGATTATTTGTTTACGAATAAAATTGTTAGATGGCGCTGTCCACTGTACTGTGGCGTCATCCATCCACGACATATATAATTTCCCCGACATCAATCGTCCGGCCCGCCAAACACGACACCCGTCCGGTGGATCCTCCTTTTTCTGTAGAGGATGAGTGAACTTTACACCCTGTTCCTTATGCCTCTAATGACACATCATCCCCAAATTCAAGGTATCATCCTTAATTAATAAATATTTTCCCAGCCTGCTGGTTTCAGGGCCCCAAAGAATCGAACAGACGCAGCGAACATTTTCATTTAAAACTTCATGCTTTGTTCCACTTATTAGGTTTTTCAATTAATTTCTCTTCCAGTAAACCAAAGTTTATTGTTGCATCGTTACCACAAAAGTGTGGCTCAGCTCTTTGTATTTACCAATTATAGCTACCCTGTGGACTATTCGTTACTGATAGACAAACAGATTTGTGTGCAATAGCTTGTATATTTTTTGCTTACGTCCATAGTCTGGCTCCGAAATAAATTAGTACACATCAAATGTTAGTTTTTATTACGAGGGTTCTAAAATATGAATGCTTGTTCTAGGCGCTGATTTCTTAGATGACCCGAAGGTTAAAACATTGACCCCTAAGTTTGTATCGCCATTTCTTCTCAGGGGTAGTCAGCTGAAATGTTGACTACATCCAGCTTTGTTTTATTTTATTTTCTTTCACGTGTAAAAGAAATTCCGACGTCCTATTTACAGAATAAACAATTTCATTTCATTTCATTTCATTTCATTAAAAAGTTAAATTCACTGACAGACAGCGCACAGCCTAAAATCCTAAACCGCTGGGTATAGAAGTTTGACATTTTGCGCAAGCGTTCTTTATTTAACGAAAATTAGCACTAAGGAAGAGGTTTTTGAAAATTCATCCGCTAAAGGGGTTAAAAGGAATTAAAGTTTGTATGGAAATTCTCCACGTTTGTCGAAGGGTAATTAAAACAAGGCCTTTTATTATTTAGAGTTATGAGGAACCGGGTCTGAAGTGCACTCATACTCTATTGAAAAGGGAGGATCCTCCGGCCAGATGGGTCTCATGTCTGGCGGGTAACTGCCCAACGTTTGATGTCGGATAATCTTATATACGTAGTTCGCATGTGGAGATGTAAATGCCGCCACAATTAGGTACACAACATCACGCCTTGTTTCTCCAAGAGGTTAGGCAGAGGTGTACACATAGTAGGTACCACATTTCGCTAGTTATTTTTAAGTTCCATAATAGGGCGAGGCGAGCCCATTGCCAAATTCAGACACATTACACAAAAACCCAATTACACTTTGCCCGATCTGTGAATCGAACCCAGCACCTCATGTTCAGCAGTAGTGCTTGCGACCAAGGCTGTATTTTATTTATTATTTGATTTAAACTATGAACTATCCTTAACCCACTTTTTGACTGTGCCATAGTTGGTTAAAAACTGACCTTTGTCTTACAAATTCAACGTTTAAATAAAACATGACAACACAACCACTATAATTTACAGCTCAACAGGAAATTTCCATTTGAGTTGATGAGTCATCGTTAGAAAAAGTTTCTGTTTCAATATTCCGCCCTATCGCTCTAAATAGGTTACTGTTATTTGAACCCTAGCGCGAGGTGTACACCTTATCCGTCATCGGCTGAAACTGGCGTCATACGCTCGTTTCTCTCGCCGTCGGCTGAACTCAGTCAATCGAGCCAAATATACGGTAAATCAAGTTAGTGCATACACAGACCTATGGTCTTTTACAAACGTATCTGATGAAAACCTAAACACATAGATCAGAAAACGTAGCTACCTTTGGATGCTAATTTGAAGTGCCACTTACAAATTGAGTGATTTGATTTGATAATTTAAATATCTACTAATTTTAAATTACCTATGTTTTTAATTTGACATAAAGGTTAATTTTTACGACCTCAATTTTCGTCGATGATTTTTCAACAACAATTTCATAATAGTGAACTTAACCTGAGCAGTGGTGGCCCAGTGGTAACGGCCCCGACTTACAAGTTGTAGGTCGTGGGATCGAACCCAGGCAGGCGCTTTACTTTGTGTAAAATAATTTCATCACCACTGCTTACAAAACGGTGAAGGAAAACATCGTGAGGAAACCGGCATGTCCTAAAACCAAAAATTCGATGACCTGTGACATCCACCAATCCGCACTGGACCCGCGTGGTGGATTTCGGTCCACTCCCTCTCCCAGAGAGGAGGCCTGTGTCCCAGCAGTGGGAACATTAATAGGCTGATTATGTATGAACTTAACCTAAACAGGGTTTGTTTACATTTTTATCAGGTATTTTTGGACAGACCGTATTTATCATCGGACGATGTCGGTTGGAGTAGTGTACGCGTTTTTAGTTCGGCCGATGACGGATTCGGTGTGAGCCGTAGACTTACGTGCTAGACCAAACTAATAGGCTACGCATTGTATTTCGTGCCACACGCAAATATTTAACAAAACTTGCTTACCTATTAATTTTGTAGGAACTAAAAGGCATAAATGATCTATTACCTTGTTTCTTTTTAATTACGAATACTGTTTAAAGGTTTATTAATTTAGTTATCATGGCGATCAAAACGCCCTTTTGAATCAATTAGAATTAATTCTAGTTCTGAAGAACACGAAATATTTTTCAGATAAGAAATCGTACGCATTAGACTGCGGCAAAATAGCTTCATGAACCGTCGACAAAAACCGACAATCACCACGTTGGTCTAACCCATTAGTATCAACATTGTGTTCAAACCCTCAAACGATCACACTAAGCTTGACATAGTTCGATAAACCAATAAAAAGAGAGGGCGTGGCCTAATCTTTGCCCATATTACACTTTATAACCATTCACACTGTAAACACGAAATTAATAAATGTCAAACAGCCATGCAATTACCGGTTTCACTATACCAGAGAAAAAGTGAAAACTCGACTTTATGAAGAGTAAATGCGAACTACCCTTATGCTTGTTTTCAATGGAATATTCAAACGGCCCTCACTACAAATAGCGGGCGGAGTAGCCTCAGTAATTTATGTACCCCGTTGTCGTACGCTATATCCATAAACGGTCAAGCAAAAATAATCTGTAATGAGTTGAGTTATAATTTAAAATCGATTGGTGAGTTGGTGTGTTTTAAAGGAATTTCTACGTTGTTAGATGACAAGAACAATGTTGTTTGCATGTTTCAGAAGACATTATTACAGCACGACGAGCTTAGTTTTAGTAGTTCATAGATTACTTGATAACATAAAGCTTTTTCGGTATCTCTGCTTTATTTCAAAAGAAAAGAGATTTGGTAACACGCAATCGTATATTAACGTCAGGTCAAACGCTTCTACCTGAATGGGACGCCATGTATGGGACATGAAAAATGAAGGGAAAATGTGAATGAAACGGAGGCACTTTTCGTCCGATTGTGGTGAAGCAACTACGGGGTGGAATTTTCTGTTTGTTTACAGACTTTTTAGAAAGCTTTATATAAAGAGTGCACTGAAGCTTCAATAAAAACATGAGAACTAAAGATATTCGCGTTTTTGTTGGGGCCGAGTGCGCCATTTTTACCTCGGCGTGTCTTCCCAAACTCTCTTATTTTAATATCAGGATTTTTCAGTCATTTTTAGTACAAATACATACATATATTAGTTTCAAAGAAATTAGATTGAGGCACTTGTGACTAAGTAATAACGGCCGCACGGGTCGATCCATCAGGTTAAGCTACGCTTGCCGGGGTTGGTCCGTGGAAGGGTGACCATATTTACATACCGAGACTCCTCCGTGCCTCGGAAAGCACGTTAAGCCGTTGGTCCAAGCTGGCATTCGTGGATCTTTGATACGCTAAGCCAGGAAGACGCCGATGGCGACAAGAGCTCGTCGGATGATGTCATTAATGTTAGCGCATGACCGCACTTTGGCTGCAAGACATCAGGCCGTGGTGTCCGAGGCTGTTGACAACTTCGCCACAGTGACAGCGATGAGGAGAACAACAAGGAGCTCCTAGTCGCAGGGAAGCAGCGATGAAAGTAGTGTCGTCGAACAAAGTGCCTAAGTTCGACGACGGAAGTGCATGAAGCCACAGGCCCGACTCCCACTCACACACAGCCAGCAGGCGCGCACGCTCGCAGGAGTAGTAGTTATTATAACAAGTCCTACAGTTTAACGATTCTGTTAAACTTTAGAAAGACAGAAATAATTATTATCCTTTAGGAACCTTTTTGAACGAAAATTTGTGTTTATTCAGTTGAAAAACTTTGAACAGCAGTTTATAAATGAAAAAGGAGCGCACTTTCACGTGTGGTTATTTACCTAGGTAATGTTTTTGTTTTTTCTTTGAGCCCTTGTCAGCTACCCACATTGTTACCACTCTAAGTACACACTTAGGTACCTAAATGTCTAATCATACTTAAGTATTTATGAGCTGACTGTGTCCTGACCTACACCTTGAATATTGTGTGACCTTTCAACTTTGAAGACAATGTGTATTTTACTTAGACAAATGTAAAATCCTGTCATGGCAGTCTATAATAATAAATTAACTTAACATCACGCCTATATTCCCCGAAGGATTAGGCAGAGGTGTACTTATGGTACCTACACCCACATTTCGCCAATTATGTTTTATTCCCATGTAATAGGGGGCGAGCCTATTGCCATCAATCGGGCAAAAATCTAGACTCCGGGCTGCTGCTGAGAAATTTCAGATGGAAAACCCACACCTGCCGAACGTTCCGCGGCGGAACGTTCCGTCGCGTCAAGTTTGCTTGCATTTCTATGGACGTAACGTTCGGCTGATGTGTCATAGGTAACTTGAAAAACATTAGGAGCGTATTCAACCGAACCTTCCGCCGCGGAACGTTCGGCAGGTGTGGCGCGACCCTTAGGTAGATTTTTTGGCCAAGATAATATACATACAATATGTAACTGAATTAATGCACAATAAGAAAGTATCTAAGTATGTGGTTTGTTCAGAATCGTTTACTGAATCGATTTCTGTCGTTTTCAATATGGGTAATTTTTTATCCCGAAAATAATTAAAACTACGTAAATTTTACAGCTGTAGGTACAGTAAAAAAAAACAAAATGAACGGCGCTAGACCCTTAAACTTGTGCGAATGTGTGCGTGCATATATCTGTAATGTGACCACAACTTTCTCTCACAATCATCTTTCTATAACTAATTGAATCAATAAACAATGTTATATGTATTATATGTGTATTTTTACATAATAGTAAAAATTCAATGTACGTATTATGATTATAACATACCTACTATTTACGCATAGGCGTTCCTAATTATAATTTTCCTAAAAACGCATTCCTACTAAAGAACTAAAATACATTACACTTTACACGTGTGTTCCTCTGTGGCCGGACCACAGTTTAGTACTCAGATGCAATAGTTCGAAATAATACCTACCTAAAGTCTACTTTCATCCGAATATATATATATTTTTAGTACCTCAAGAGATATCTTTTTAATTAACAATTTATGTGGTCCGGCCGCCAGGCAGTGCTCTCTGGCCGCGCCACCTCAAATTAAATAGAGTATAATGAACTATAAATAAATCAATATCCCGAAAAAAACTACCTAAAGAGTACCTTGCATACGACAAATATGGTCCAATAAATCCCTTTAGTTAAGGAGTTATTGGTCGTAGGGTGTGGTCCGGCTGGAAGGTATACTCTGCAGCAAGTCAATTTTGCAATATTTAATATTAACTATCCATAAATCAATTTATATAATAGTACCTTTTCTCTACTCTTCGTTGATACTTTTTTCTCTCAAGAAACTATTCATTTTGATTAATTAATCTTTAAAGTATGTGGCGCGGCTAGGGAGGATTACTTTCAGCAAATATAACGAAATATGCTTTATTTCTTTATGCCAACGAAAACTGCATAATAAGTACTTTATAAAAAGACCTGCCCCCTAAATACGTAATGCACGATCAATTTTAAATTGAAACAAATTGCGAATCCATTGCTTCATAAGTTCGAAAAAGAAATCTGCTCAATTTTTTTTTTGAACTTATGAAGCAATGGATTCGCAATTTGTTTCAATTTAAAATTGATCGTGCATTACAGTACGACACAACTTAGATGTAGCATAGATTTGAAAATTTTCATTCATTCATTTCAATTTTACGAATGTATTTGGCTATAAGACTTTACAAGTTATTGCGCTTTCGAAAGATCATTTTCACCTCATCATTTTATGCAGTAATAAAGATTGGTGATTTTGAAGGCTCACTCAGTTCGGATGGTGATCGGTTTTACGAATTTTGCCGATGCTACATCTAAGTTGTGTCGTACTGTACCTAATTAGGGTACTGGACTTCATATATAAACTTTTATTTTTATTACCAACAATGATTTTGAAAAAGGGTTTGGTTTTTGTTTACCTATCTACCTAAGAATAGGTAATTAATTTGACGAAGTAAGTGAAAATGTTGGTTTAAAATAAACAATAAGTATACGAAAAACAAATATATATTTTCATAATCAAATATTAACAATAAAAAATTGTTAATACAATAGGTTTTATAAATTGCGGAACTTAGTATCAATTTAAACTCCTTCCAATATTTTGTAAGCAATTTATAAGGGAAACGGTATAGTTATTGGCCAGTTAAGCTACCTCAAGACACTGTTTATAATACACAAAAATATAAAACGGGTAGATGTAAATGAAATATTTTTTTAAATATAAAACATCAATGTATTTATTCAATGGTATGGCTTACATATTCTTTTCCATACACTTTTTTAATAAAATCTACATAAAAATACAAATATTATTGTCATCTTGTCAATTGTAATAAAAGAATAAAGCTCAGTATTGACGCTATAGGGTCAACATTTATAAAAATATTACCACCTAGAGATCCTGCACAAATATATGTGGCTAAGCACATTTTTCTTTACGTGGCTGTTTAGGGGTATGAGGAACAGGGTGTAAAGTTCACTCATCCACCATAGAAAAGGGAGGATCCTCCGACCAGACGGGTGTTATATCTGGCGGGCAACTGCCCGTAAGTTGATTTCGGATAGTCTTATCTATGTTTTTCGCTCGGTAAACTCTAACTGCGCGATGCAGGAATTGTGTGACGTCATGTCTTTACTGCGTAGTTCGTATATCGCGGTGTAACCGCTACAGATGTAGGTATTACAAACAGGAAATTCTTGTGTACCGGTAACTCAAATGATAACTGATTTGCATACGTTAGAAAATATATACAAATGGCTCAAACAATGGATACGCACCAAGAAAACTCCTGATGAAGTAGTTTGCGTTAATATTTTGTCGTCGCGTCGGGGGACGGCGAATTAAAAATTGAAAATATATTTTCTACAATAGCATGCCGCGTTCCCCGACGCGTCGACAAAATATTAACTACAAATTATATTAAACTTAAAGGGCTATAGCTTTTAAAAGGATTTTTTTTGTGTCGGGGGTTTTTTAAATTTTTAATTTAACTTTTTTTCATTGTTATTTCTTGTTTAAAGGGTTAAATGCTTAAATTCAATCTACTTCGTCAAATTAACTACCTATTCTTAGGTAGATAGGTAAACAAAAACCAAAAAGTGCACCTTTTTCAAAATCATTGTTGGTAATAAAAAGAAAAGTTTATAGATGAAATCCACGTTTTTTTATAAAGTACTTATTATGCAGTTTTCGTTGGCATAAAGAAATAAAGCATATTTCGTTATATTTGCTGAAAGTAATCCTCCCTAGCCGCGCCACATACTTTAAAGATTAATTAATCAAAATGAATAGTTTCTTGAGAGAAAAAAGTATCAATGAAGAGTAGAGAAAAGGTACAAGAAATAACAATGAAAAAAAGTTAAATTTTTAATTTAACTTTTTTTCATTGTTATTTCTTGTTTAAAGGGTTAAATGCTTAAATTCAATCTACTTCGTCAAATTAACTACCTATTCTTAGGTAGATAGGTAAACAAAAACCAAAAAGTGCACCTTTTTCAAAATCATTGTTGGTAATAAAAATAAAAGTTTATAGATGAAGTCCACGTTTTTTTATAAAGTACTTATTATGCAGTTTTCGTTGGCATAAAGAAATAAAGCATATTTCGTTATATTTGCTGAAAGTAATCCTCCCTAGCCGCGCCACATACTTTAAAGATTAATTAATCAAAATGAATAGTTTCTTGAGAGAAAAAAGTATCAATGAAGAGTAGAGAAAAGGTACTATTATATAAATTGATTTATGGATAGTTAATATTAAATATTGCAAAATTGACTTGCTGCAGAGTATACCTTCCAGCCGGACCACACCCTACGACCAATAACTCCTTAACTAAAGGGATTTATTGGACCATATTTGTCGTATGCAAGGTACTCTTTAGGTAGTTTTTTTCGGGATATTGATTTATTAATAGTTCATTATACTCTATTTAATTTGAGGTGGCGCGGCCAGAGAGCACTGCCTGGCGGCCGGACCACATAAATTGTTAATTAAAAAGATATCTCTTGAGGTACTAAAAATTTATATATATTCGGATGAAAGTAGACTTTAGGTAGGTATTATTTCGAACTATTGCATCTGAGTACTAAACTGTGGTCCGGCCACAGAGGAACACACACTTTACACTATGCCACTCCAAAGAAACCATTAACCAACAAATAAACACATCTTGTCATCCCTAAAATAAATACAATTATTTATACCAATTCCGCTGCTCTTGTTTAACAGACGACAGCAAATATCTCCAAAATAAGTCGTGAAACAGGACAAACACAATACTGAAATAGGTGGCTATTTCAGTTTAGTATCTAGTTCACACGGATCCTACTAAAGCCTGCGCTTAATATGTCTAAAACCAGACAATTCAATTTAGGTTTTGTGTTCCTAATGCTGTGGAAATATATGAGATAATAAATTGAATTGTATATTTATTAATAACTGCTTTGAAAGCTTTTAGTAAGTAATATTATTGTGAACACAAAACCTAAATTGAAGCAAATAGATTTCAAGTAACTAGATATCCTAACTATGTTATTATAAATGCCAAAGCGAGTTTGTTTGTTTGTTTGTTACGCTTGTACGCTAAAACGACTCAATGGAAAATACAATAGACGTAGATATATTTGTTTAAGAGTGTTTATTCTGAAAGTTGGCAACGTCGCAAATAGATGTCAAATATTTCGCTGTTTTGATTAATTTGATAATATTTCTGTATGGGAAATAAAAAATGTGGCTAACTAGCGAACTAGAATATTGATTATGAAATGCAATAATTAGTATCGTAACATCGAATAGTTAGTTTTAGATGTAAAAAAAGTATTTGGAAACTTTCCAAATGCCTTTTGTTCACCTAAAACGGGTACAACATCAAATTCAATGTTATAATTGCAATTCATTATTAATATTCTAGTCAATTGGTTAGCCACATTTCTTATTTCCATACAGTATTATTTCCAAATTAATCGAAACAAGTAAATATTTGACAGCTATTTACGACGTTGCCAACTTTTAGGATGCACCCTTTTGATAAGCTAAATTCGGAAAGAGTCATAAAAGGGTTGTCAGAACTTGACACGTGTTTCACCTCTCAACGAGGCATCCTCAGGAATACGTCGTGTTCGGGTTCACGATAAATCAATCATCATCCTGAGGATGCGGACTCCGGATAGCTAAACGGAATAGGTTACTAAAGAGGAAGACATCGCTAAACGGAATAGGTTACTAAATATACGTGTATTTTATAATGGATTTCCGTAAGGTCACACCTGAGTCAATTAATTGGCTCAATGGATTCAGATGAAATTTGGCACATGAGTAGAGTATGATCTGGGCTAGGACATAGAATAATTTTTAACCCGCTATTCCCACAGGATTGAGATTTATGCGGGTGAAACCGCGGGGTTCAGCTAGTGAGCTAATAAATTAAATTGTGTATTTATTAATACCTGCTTTAAAAGCTTTTATTAATATTATTGTGAACACAAAACCTAAAAATATATTAAATAAGTGAATAAGTGAAGATAAATTGTATCAAATAAGTGTTTGAACAAAACCTTAGTAAGCATTTCTGAATTTTATTTTGGAAGTTTTTTTTTTTTTTTTTTCGGACAAAAATGCTTTATGTGGGAGGGAATGTATGAAATTATTTAAAACATTCTATTCAACATTTGAAAACTAAGTTACAAGCCGATTGTTAGTTTTTATAAAAGTAGATTTATCATAAATTATTTTCTCTAACATTGTTAACTAAACCTATTTTTTTAAAGGTTATATGGTTAATTCAGTCCTAAAAATAGTTCCCTGATGAATAACCCATTAAAAAAATTACCACGAACAAAAATAAAAATACACACCTTGAAATAGATCCAATTACTCAAAAGGCCGGCGACACAATTTAATCATAAGTTAAAACCACGAAAATTAGGTCACTATCCGTATGTGACTATTTTCGAACAAATCAATAAACCCGACCTATTGCACTAAATACGGCGTGGCTTTTATAAGGTGGCCTAAAAATAATAAAACATTTTGAGGCACTGTTAGAGTGGGCATGCATCAAAGATGCATAAGCTGTGATCACGCGAGCCGCTAAACGAAGGTTACACGCGGGACCTACGATTGGACAGAAAAAAGTATAAGCATTTTTCCTAGAACCATAACAGTCGATAACACAATGTAATTATCAAGGCATTATGTATGTAGGATGTATTGATTACGCTTTCATTTGGAACATTTCTTTAGAAGCCGAGTTTCTACGGAATGTTGGTTAGTCATGGATTTTATTTGTAGTGTAGTAATAAAGGTCAGATTTATGAGTTGATTTAGGAGTTATGGTGGTCGTAAAAAGGCAATTAAATTACCTACAACATTATATTTTATATGGCGTCTTATGGATTAAGTACTGACAAATTAACCCTCTTAGCTAAACTAATAGCTTAGGCATAAATTATGCGGGATATTATGCACATAATATGTATATTGTAGTCTAACGCTCACATAGTGCTTCACTAGAAAATGTTAGGTACTTACCGTAGAATCGTAATTTAGCTTCAAGATCAACAACGTAGCAGTCCACTTGCAAAATAATGGTTTACTTCTTACTTAACCGCTTGATAAGGAAGACCGTACCTGAAAAGAAAAATAAAAACTATCAGAACATGCCATGTCAAAAATTTTATACACATTTATTTTTTTATGAAGCATTGCTTGCCACCTAACAAAACACTGAGTCATCGTCCCGCAAACCGAGGTCTTTGTCGCCATAACGTCATATAAAATAGGCCCAAGAGACCTAATAGGTAATGCTAACCGTTGATTACCATGGCCTCACGTGCCACCGGCCCTGATGGTTGCCCTATGCAAATACACGACGCATGTCTGATGTACCGATAGCGGGAAGGTTATGATGTTTAATTACATTGAAATGGTCATGGTATTTGCCGTAAATGTGTGACAACAACGTTATGGTGCTAAAGGGTATAGTTATGGGTAGTAGTAAAACCTTGGAGCTAGGAGTTAAAAGTTTCAGGTTTCTGTTTTATTCTGAAAATGGTCAATTTTTTTGACAATCAATGTAGGTCTAAGTTCCGTCCTGCCCGAGAGCCTAAACATAGTGACAAGTGATAACGATGAACGATAACAACGATTAAATGTTTGGGAATGATTCCCATACATTTGTAACATTTCCAAAAAAAATTAAATTAAAAATATTTTATTTCACTTACACCCCATGGGCACTTATGAAACGTCAGAAGCTAGGTGCACGATTCCAATTGGTAGTTTCCTATGGAGAAGAGCCGGCAAGAAACTCCACGGTTAAGGCGGACCAGCGCGACTTGTCGCGCGACGACACCGGTTATTGTTATACCGTGAAGTTTTCTTAGAAATTGTATTGTTCGTGTCGCGTCGCGCAACAAGTCGCGCTGCACAAGACTTTACTCTTTTAAAAATAATTGGTTTTTATAATATTTTCAAATAGCAGTTATGGACAGTGTAGGCCTTTCAACTAGTACCAGGTACTTAACAAAATAGAAAATGGTCAACAAATCTACAGGCCACTAAGCTTACAAAGTTCTCACATTCACAAAATAGAAACAAATCTAAGTATTATAGTATTATAAAAGATAAATAAATTATTAAAAATAAAAAACTATTTTAAGCGTAATGATTATTATGATTGTCATGTTACAACTGTATGAGACTGACATAGGCTACTGAAAAGCTTATGTCGATCCTGTTGAAAGTTGTGGTACGAAACGCTTTGAAAGCGATTATTAATTGTCTAGACAAGTAGTAATCGCTTTCAAAGCGTTTGCCGAGAGCCTGGGCCCTCATGTGGAGATTCATAGAAGAGGTGTTGTTCCGCAAACGATGGAACTTAAAAATTTCCTGCGTGGTCAAACTAGTGCATGTTTGTCAAACTTAAATATGTAACGCCACTGACAATTGCTAATAATTTCGTTTGAAATTGGTACAGAAAGTCGAGGAATCAAGTTCGTATTTTGTAATCCAATATGGTTCGTCTGAGACACTGTCACAACGTAAACGATGCCGACGTAATCCTAACCTTTTGAGACTAAAAGTTTCCTAAAGTAAAGAATAATGAAGATCGATCTTTTGACATGACATCGGTTTATTTGTGGGCTTTAAATTCGGGTCTAAGAAAGATTTATTGATAAAAATAGGCTATGCTTTTTATCTGTCCACATTATTAACGAATTAATCTCTAAAAAAGTCCAAAAGTTGAAAAAGTGCCTTCAAATATGTATTTATTTTTACACTATTTTATAACATTATAAAGATGGTGTAGTTTAATACTGTTTTTTTTCGAATTTCGCAATCAGTAACTTGCTCTCTGTTCAATAGGGATGATGCCTGAGTAAAAAAAACAACTATTTAGTCCGTCAGTCAGATAATAAAAAATATTAAGACACATATTTTTTTGCTTTATCATGTTAATTAAAAATGATTTAGATAAAACGCATTAAGGTTGGAGAGTGGGGCTCGTTACGTTGGAGAGTGACGACATGCCACATTTTAACTCAATATATTGCAGACACTTTTTTTTTTACTTATTCAAAAGATTATCTTTAGACTATGTCAAAAAAAAAGGTGTAATATTTTGTGAAAACCGAAAAAAAAAATTCAACCTGAACTTACTCAAGGGACCGAATATAATTTAAAGTGAATTTAGTACTCATTCATTCATATACACGAGCTGTGATTGCAGTCGATGCGTCGATGGCGACGTCTGCATCCAAGGAGTCGACGAATGCCTCCAACGAGTGTCGACCTTGATGGCTGCAGTTGCCTCTGCCGTTGGCAACGTGCCGCTCGTGTATATGAGCACTTAGTAATAGTTAATCATGTCGGATTCACACCTCAAACTATTCGAATTTCGAAGCGATGTTTAGAGATCAACACTACAGCACTGTTCAGTTAATAACCTAGTACATTAGACGAGGTACCTACAAATTCGTCATGTACTGTTGCATTTAAGCGCTCTCTCTCTATCTAAGCTCCCAGTTTACATGGCTGCGCTAAGACCGTTGCGTCAGGTACACTTAAGTTATGTATATGAACTTAGAACTTGCATGGCACTTTATGCTAATAAACTAACTTGATTTACACACGTGTCAGTTTATACAGTACCTTTTTACTGTAGGACGAAGAAGTATAGTGAGGTCTTTCAAGGGCTGAATTAAAAATAGACTTGTTAGTAAATAATTATAGAGAAATTAAACTTTGGTTTTCTAGTTAATTGATTCATGCGTGGTCTTGCGGAAATACTCTCCGCTTAATAATACTCTTATTGGTTGGTTGTTGGAATATTATTGCATTTTCGCTATTATACAAAGTTTTTAGCTGCAAGATTTTTCTTGAAATAAGGTATCACTGTAGAATACGTTAATTTCGCATAAAAGATCTCATTGTTATAGCTACATTGATCCGATAAAGACGTCGTTTTATAAATGACGAATTCATTTAAAACCAGTATCGCATAACCCTAAAAAGGTGATGCTATACCAAACACGTCGTCAATATCTATAACATTCAATATAGATGCTATCAAAGTCATAAAACTCTTTCATGTTAAAACATAATCGAGTTCAAATTGTTTGTACATTTTCGTTATTACTTAATAATCTCTGTATTTTATGCCGAGAACGTTCCTGAAGCTTACCGAGAAAATATGGTCGTTACAGAAATCGGGACGCTGAGAGTTTCGTTGGAATATTAATCTGAAAAGTGTGTTTATTTCTTTACTTATTCTGGCATTTATGAAATGTAAAAGAGCTGGTTCTCCTTCATTCAAAAAAAACCTTGTTCATTTATGTAACATTTTTATGTTTTGGTAATAGTCAACCGCATATCATTGGTAACATTTGCAGTACAAAAAGTCTTACTGCTACGACAGGGTTGGCCTACATTCGGCAGTGAACGTTTTTGAACTGAGTTGATGATGATCGGAAACGACCAATTGGAACTGTGCACCTAGCTTCTGACGTTTCATAAGTGCCCATGTAGGTATATGTGAAAAAAAAATTTTTTTTTTGAAAAGACCATATTTGTTAATGATACAGCATAGTAAATCATGCCAGCATGTTAATTGTAACACTATAAGTAAATGAGTTCCTAGGTTTAATCAAAATGCATTTGGTATCTAACAGAATTCCTAGTTTTCCAATTTTCCTTTCAATTATAAAAATAGTAGGTAGCTAAAAAGCTAAAAAGCTTTTATGTATTAAATCTGTGTAGTTCCTAAAATAAAATTATTTTATTAATACATCATATAAAAGGTCTTTTAATAGCACCCAACATAGGCAAAATATCTTAACAATTTATGCCTTGCATTCGTGGCAAAAGGCATTTTGAACCAATAGCCAAGTTATTCGGCTTCAACGATGGAGCAGCCCTACCTAGACAAGAATCATGAATAATTATTGTAAATTGTGGCCGTTCAACTGAAAAGACGTCAATTGCAATAAATCGCGATAGATAAATGAGCTTGTGTTATGATAAGTTATCTTCATTCCGATGATGTAAAATAATGTAAAAAAACTAATGAAAATCTTAACAATTAATAATAACGTGTCATTATGTAACAGCTGCTTAATGACATTATTTATCAAGCAATTTAAGCATCATAAGTGTTTCAGGAAATGATTTCATATACCTAAATAGATTTCATAAAATAAATTAACCCGTATATTCTAAATAAGAATGACATAATGAAGCATTATGAAGGATTATATACGTTAATTTGTATAATTGTGTAGTGATTAATTCGACAAATTCTATAATGACATGATTACAATTAAACTTCGCAAGCGTATGAGTATAAACTTTATGCTTCGTGTTTGTTTTTCTGTTTCTTTGTTGAGAATATAATAAACTTCTCTACTACAGTACGTAATAGCGTCAAAAACCTACATGGGCACTTATGAAACGTCAGAAGCTAGGTGCACGGTTCCAATTGGTCGTTTCCTATGGAGAAGAGCCGGCAAGAAAGTTTTTTTTTTTTTTTAATAATTTTATTTGTTTTTACAATGTTTTCAAATAACTGTGTCAATAGGAGGACAGTGTAACACATTTTAAATAACAATTTGAATGATTGACTGATAGAAAATGCCAATGGCATTAAATCCATCTCTGTACATTTCTGTGCTTGAAGTATTAAATAAATAGATAAATAGATGATTTTGAAGGATATTGCTAATCTATTGTTCGAAGAAAATATCAACAACGTCAATATCGCAATGAATGTTGTTAACCGTCAAAATGAAAGCCATTGCTTCTCTGTAAGTCAATCAATCTGCCTAGCCTTTTCCCAACTATATTGGGGTCAGCTTCCAGTCTAACCAGATGCAGCTGAATACCAGTATTTTACATGAAGCGACTGCCTATCTGACCTCCACAATCCAGTAACTGGGTAATACGATACCTCTTGGTAAGACTGGTTGTCAGACTTTTGGGCTTCTGACGGCCTGTAACGACTGTTAAAATCCACAAATGACAGCCGGGACCAACGGCTTAACGTGCTTTCCGAGGCACGGAGGAGTCTCGGTATGTAATGATGGCCACCCATCCACTGACCAACGCCGGCAAGCGCAGCTTAACCTGATGGATCGACTCGTGCGGCTGTTATTACTTAGCCACGAGCTCTTTGATTGCTACTGTAAGGGCCTATTTCACGATGTCCGAATAGCCACTACTTACCGAATAAATTCAAAAATGGAACAGAATTTGTATGAAATTATCTGCCAAGTAAGATAAGAACTTAATCGTAGGTGGTGAAATAGGCCCTAAGTGTTTTGCAAACCGCAGGATTTAGTTTTATCGAATTTTCAGAACATTCAAACTCACTAACACAGAACCTATCTGAGTTTTTGTAAGGTCTTTGGTTTACCGACTGGCCCTAATTACAGTTTACCCAAACTTTCAATAGTTAGAAACTTTAGTACTATAATAGTGACTTTTAAAAGTCGTTCGGTTTTCGTAACGATGTAGCCTAGAAAACTTTTGCAAATTCTGACCTTTTCGGGAATAAGGCTAAAACTGCTGGAGTTGTTTAAACTTTTTTCTTTTTATTCAAGAAGACATTTAAATAAACGTACAATAAGCTGAACGTCGTCAGTGGTAACAAAACCAGCGTTAACCGATCTCTTATTCTATTGAAAGTTCCTACTACGCTAGGTCAGCTCACAGCTAAAGTGTTACCACCCACGTGAAGTCGAATAACATACACACACACACACACACATGCACAAAAAACATGCTGTGTGCATGTGTGTGTGTGTGTGTGTATGTTATTCGCACACACACACACACACAACACACATGCTAAACACACACGACCACAACGTGCTACATGCTTAATTTGTGTTATAATGTGTGTGTGTGTTTCCTGCAATCTCACTTTCCTGCAATCTATGGGAGTGATTTCGTGAAAAGGGACGGAAGTGTGTAACAGGAAACCGGGGAAGCGTGCGCTATTTGATTTGACCAATGAGCGCGCGTGGTCCTAGTGTTGGCTGTCAGATGGTACCAAACCATTTTTCGAGAGGTTGTAAAAAGGATGATGATGATGATGATGATTATGATGATTATGATGATAATGATGATGATGACGATGGTGATGACAGTGACAATGTTGAATATTATTTATATCATATATAAATACGTCAGTTAAAGCTGTTTTCAGACCAGCGCGATTTGTCGCGCGACGCGATTCGAACAATACCAAACTTCACGGTATAACAATAACCGGTGTCTGAAAACAGCTTAACAGATGTTACACATCATAATGCTACTACTGTAAGGCTAGCTCGTTTTTTTTTACGTTCCTATTTATAAAAAAAAAGGTCTGAAGGACCTTAAGGTTGTAGAAAACTTTTAGAAGTCTATATTTTTATTTTAATACAACAGCTGTTGGACAAAGCCACTACAGATGTAGGTAGTAGCTACCCTACTCTATTTAAAATAAGATTAGACATTTAAACAAACCTTTTATACAATCCGTTCAACCGATTCTGACTTCTATACCGCAGGCATTAAAAGCGAAAAAGTGGTTACAATACCAACTGTTTACTGCAGCTGCCATTTGTCATGCCACCAACGCAATAGAAGTCAAAATCGGTTGAACAGACTGTAAATAAGATTTAGTTACATTTCTAATCTTATTTCAAATGAAGGAACAAAAATTCTCTAAGAATTTATTGCAAAATAAAATTGCTGAACGTATAGCGATCAAGTGTAGACCAGTGCCCAACCTCCAGCACTTAATTAGAAAAATTAATTAATTTCCTAGGAAACCGGTAATAAAAAACTACAGACCTTATCGTGTACATTATTAATCAAATAGAAACACGTAAAAATGTTAGATGACGTGAGGGTTCATAAATCATAGCTCAACTGTGTCTAAACATAGGTCACGGCAATATTTCATCGATTTCAAAACGTTAGAACTAGGGATGGATCCGATGCCGATATATCGGCGATACTCGAAGTTTGCCGATATATCGGCATCGGCGATATTTTTATGGCCAATTCAACGATACTTTTAAAATTTTGCGCTTTAAAAATGTAATGTAGACGCGCGTGTTGTCTCGTCTATTTCGTTGCAAACGAGGCATGAACTAACTATGCCCGGAGACACCGCGCGCTTTATTCAGAGTCTCGTTTTTCCCGCCCACTTTGTCCTCGCACTCGCTTAATTATTCTATTTCGCTAGGTTGACTGTTGTCGTGCGTCTAATCTCAACCTGTGTATAGTTTTAAACGGTTATATTTAGTTTGTCCTGTTATTTGTTCTTTTTTTATTAATTAAAAAAATAACCGGACATGTGTTTTATTTATGTTACTTTCATTTTTTAATTCAATAAGCGTATCGGTATCGGTATCGCCGATATTTTTATAAGAGTATCGGTATCGTAACGGAAAAAAGGCGTATCGAAGCATCCCTAGTTAGAACATAGTTTTGAATGACAGAGCGTTTTACCCTAATTTATTATTCATATTTTAGAACTTAGTAGGTCAAAATAAATAACATAGGCATTAAAATATGTAACATGAGGCTACCATTCTATTGTTTTGCAAGGTTCTTTGAAGGAAAAACGCTTACCTATTGGGTTCAAGCAAAATAAAATTTCAGCTATCTAATTACGCAACACATTTTCGTAAACGATTCCGAGTAATCTGTTTCATTTTGACAGATCAATAATATTCATTGCGTTATTTACGTTGTTGAGCAGATTTTTTTCCGAACTTATGAAGCACTGAATTAACAATCTGTTTCTAAACGATTCAAATTCAGATTGATCGTGTATTACGTAATTAGGGTACAGGGTCCACATCAGTAAAAATACAGAATTATGAACCTCAAGACCAAAACCTAATGAAAAACAGCCGAACAGCCGGCTGTGATAAACTAGTGGTGTTACCGTTGGACTGCCAAGACAGAGGTCGCGAGTTCGAACCTAAGGCACGTTTGACTTTTGGATTCATGTGCGTATTGTATAATTATCACTTGCTTCAAAAACGGTGAAGGAAAACATTGTGAGGAAACGCCATGCCTGAGAAATATTTCCGGACGGCTTGTGAAGTCTAGTCACGAGGCCCATGTCTCCAGACAACTCTGACATCAGGTTAACTAACCACACGAAAAAGAATGTATAAAAAACCTTCCTTATTTAAAACTATGCACAATTATGTTTATACTTGCCTCTTCCAAGTTACTTTTATAAAACTTGAGAACGCTCGCAGTTGAGTACCGGCCTAATTAACTTTGTAGACAAGGTTTGGACGAATTAAGCTTGCGTAGCGGTCCGTGTACTCACAGCTTTAGGGTAAACTTCCTCATACAATTAAAATATTAAGGTCCATTCACACACTGCAGTCACGTCATTTTCAAGCTACCGATCAAACACGTAAAAACAAAAAATACAGTCTCTCAGTATTGTATTGTATAATTGCATAGCATAATGCATGTTTGAATACTATGAACCAACTATAAAATACAGTCGAGGAGTGTTTCCCAGTAATAGGAACGTTATTACGCTGATTATGATGATATGACCATAATTTCTGGCCCAAGGCGGCAGTGGCGCTGTCGGTGATAAAATATTACAGACTGTCACTTTTCTTAGTGATTAGTTTCACTTTCAGCCCCCGGGTTGGATAAGTTACTACTTGGCACTCTCGTTTAGTAGACGTGGTAGGTAGGACATGCCCCACACATCAGTCACGTCACTACTCAGTAAACGTCACATCACTGGCACGTTAAAACGCGCTGACGTGCATGACAGCGTGACTGATGTGTGTGCATGAACCTTTAGGCTTACGTATTGGTTCGAGATTCGAGTAGGTACCTACTCACAGTTTTATATTTATATTTTTAGGAGAAAATTTCTGAGAGTTTCAAATCTTTGTAGGTATTCGATTAGGCGGGTAATGGAGCAGAAATGAGCAATTAACTTTTCGAATCGCTTTCTCTAAGGTTAATGAACTGCTGTTTTTTGTTGTGAAAAGATGGACTTAGTAAGTCGATTAATCTTTGTTAGATTTCATTCGATTAGCCGAACTTAATTACTTCTATCCTCGCTTGAAACAAGAATGGTGACGCTGTCATTTTCATTGCTTCTTGTATAGATAGGTACTATTATATCCATAAGACAAACAGGATTATTTATATTATATGAATGAAAGTTTTTTTTTAACCTATTTTCCTACTACAAAACGAACAAAGCTTTTACTACCCGCATATTTTTAAGAAAGATTAAATTAATCAAAGACAGTCTTATTTTGGGTAATACACAAATAGTTTAATGTTTCTTGTATGAGTTTTTCTATTGAATGCAACGATTGGCATCTTAGCACTGAATAGGTATACATCTACCTACGTTGTTGAATACGTGACCCAAAACTTATATGTATCTTTCTTCCTCGTTGATATTTCTTGGAAACTAGCCAAGCCACAAAGAAAAAGATATGTGTCGAAGAAAGAATACATACGCCCTTTAAATCAATGTTATTTTAAGAAAAACGCGGAAAGCTGGACAATGTTTTATTTGACTACGCAAAAGTTTTTTTTGGGCTATAACAGCTTTTAATTAACACTAACTTTTGCCGGAGCTTGGCACTGAAATCCGTGATGCTTGTCCGCGGGGACCGGAATCCATGCACGAATAAAAAATATTCGAATGTCAGAACGTAGATCCAATTCCGGGCCAAAAAATACGAATTTTTCGGCTATATTCATTTCTGGGCCATTTTACACCGGCGAAAAACTTGATCGTATAACGTCGAATACCATACCACATTCCAAATAAATTTCAAACTGAAAACAAAACAAATGAAGGTCGCGTCAAAAACAAATTCAGATTCGCCAGTCATTTTCCCGAAAACCAATCGTTGGTTTCCGTTTGAACTTGGCACCGATGAAGTGGCTTACATAAATACCATCAAGATAGCAATCGTAATTCAAACACGAGTATGAAAGCATTCACTACGAACGATTTGTACCCATATTTACATAACTGAGGAAATCACAACCATACGATTTAAAACCTAAAGGTCAACTTGCCATTTATGACCGTCATTTGTAGGTAATAGTGATAATAGCGGTGCACTGCGTTTTATGTTCTTCGAATAGAATTCCGTGTTCTCTTTTGTTCTTTAAACGAGGATGGAAATTAAAATATGAGTTTCAAGGCTTGAATGGTAAATGGGGCAGATTAAACGAGCTTGTCTGAATATTTCGTGTATGCATTAAGGGTGTGTACAGATACAGATCAAATTAATATTCGCAAATTATCTTTTATTATTAAAAGATATATAAAATGCAATGTACTGAAGATAGTTATAACTTCTAGGGGTAAGGCGGACAGTAGGACCATTGCGAATGATCTTTAGGCTCTATACATATGGTTAAATTTCTCAACATACCTGGTAACTCAGACCAAATAAAAAACCAAGACATAGCGCTGCAAACAATAAAGTGAAGCATTCCGAAACTACACCTCCGCTCAGTGCATACACGCTCACACGCACAAAACAACAATTTTACAATCAAACTACACCTCACTCAGTGCACACATGTTTACAAAACCGGCCTCACGTCACTGTTAACAGCGCTCTGTCTTGGTTTTTGAAGAGATAACTTCTTATGGGAGGGTAAACCGCTTCGTAACGTAACGCGTTACGGCGCCAGTCTGTCTGGCTTCCCTTTCTCTCACGCATACGGCAGCAGTAGGCAGGCTCAACTTGGATTAGTTTAAGTTATCACTTCTGTCGAGCGTCCCGATACGACCACTGTTTTTTTTTATTTGGTCTACGACCTGTAATAATATTTTGTAAATACCAAAGAGTACAATTTCACAGAATGAATAATACCTCTTTGGTTTAACTAAGTCGTATGATGTCGTCGCAGTCCAAAACCCAAATTAATGTACACCTATCACTTTATTCACTTCACAAAGGATTAAGTATTTAGTACACAATACAAAGGGTTTGTATTAATGCAGTAAATTCATAATCCTATTGTTTAGTATTTAGACTTCTAAGTACAAGTCCAATTAATATACTTCAACAACAAAATTCCACACACTAGACAAAGGTACATGAATATTTAAATAAGTTTAAGTAAACAAGTAATTTAAACATGTAAGTTTTAAAAGAATTCATTTTAAAACAATGTATCAAAGTTAGAAAACAACAAGATCGTATAACAAAGCGGTGGCTATAAATATTAGTTTGACGGGTGTGGCTTATTTCCCCCGCACGCGGGGAGTGGCGGTTCCATCTTTAGTGGTCGGCTGCCACGTCACTGATACAAACTTATCTGAACCAGTGACCAAAAGTTGAACTAACGAAATCGCAGACCGGAATTTCAAATATTACTTATTTAGCATGAATTAGCATTATTCTTGTCACTACCGCACAACTGTCAAACTAAAAGTGCAAGATAAAGACGGAAACATTTACCTATGAAAATAGTGCGTGTTGAGTACGGAACGTTAGTTTATCTCAGTCTATGAAACTTTTGCACATAGCGAGGTATGGAGGATACAAATAATACAAAATATTTAATTATCAACTAAAATATTTATTAATTATAGTTATACAACATGAAATTAAAAATTGTTAATTAATATTCTGTATTATTTATATAAAAACCGGCACGGCATGCACAATGAAGGGTTCCGTGGTTGGGATAAATTTATCCTTATTTAATTTATAACTTTTTACTGCTTCTGTAGCAAATTATAATTTACTAGCTTTTACCCGCGGCTTCGCCCTCGTGGATGTCGCAAAATATTCCACGGGAACGTACCACCGAGATTACATACCTAAAAGCCGAGGAGGTCATAGACTCCTACCTACCGCTGCGCCCGCGTTCGCGTCAACGATATAATTATTTTGCTACGCGTAATTTTGAATCTGCGATATCTTTTAAACTATTCATTTAAATGGTATGATGTCAAGGCATATTTTAATCTAAACTAAATGTGTCGTCCGCGAATGTAATAATCTTGCCGTTTGTAAGGTTTAACTGGCACAGGTCATTGATGAAAATTAAAAAGAGGGTAGGCCCTAAAATACTCCCCTGGGGAATTCCGATATTGACTTCACAGTCATCAGTCAACCATTCATCGACAACGACACGTTGAACTCTGCCCTTCAGGTAGCTTTCGAACAATTTTAGCTGTACAAACAATTTTTTTTTTTTTACGTTGATGCAATCCTGGAAAATGTATAATTTTTAAATATTATTTGAAGAGTTCAATAAGTAGCTGCACCAAGGCTGCGCTGACGTTCATTTTCGGGGTCTGGATCTCAAACTCAACTCAAACTCAAATCATTTATTTCAAATAAACCATATTTATTTATTTATTGGTCTATCTACAATTGTTACACTATTCAGACAATTGCAAACACAAGCCAAAATACAAGCCAAGTGCACAATATTAAGCGATAGACACTGCATGCAAAAACATTATAGAAGACAAAAAAAAAAAAAACAATATTATAAGTACAGAAATGACACATAATTGTTACACAATTCTATAAAAAAATATAACAAGATAGTATTTTACAATAGTTGGGGTATTGAGTACAAAGTACGTATTTTATATAATATGGGTGATTTTATGCAACTTAAAAAATAATAATTGTATTTCATGCTAATATTATGCGATATAAATTCCACAGATAACTATTTAATAGTCGGAGTAATGACATGGAATTAGAAAGTACCTACTATCATGGCAGCATACACTATTTCGAACATTTAAATTTCGATCATCCAAAAAGGTCTACAAAATAAACTTTCTTCACAAGATTTTAAAACCGGCCAGTATTTTTTGAGTTTAAGAACTTTATCGACTTTTTTCAAAGTATCCCTAGACGTTGTTGATGTGTGTACCTCTTGTTAAAACTACACTCCAATAGACAATTATTCAGTAACATTGAAATGAATGCTGGCACATACAGTGTACTATTCAGTTACCTTAAACCGTTGCGGATACAATTTCATATTGAGAAAAATTATTGGTTTTTAATATTCGGCCACGGCGGCCAATCTCAACGGAGACTGGCCTTCGGCGCGGGAGATATTATAGTGCACAAGTGTGTGCGCAGACACGAGTGCACTCTCTCTTCCCTCACTCTCATAGTCCGATGGGATGTGTAAAAATAATAAGTAAGAAATAATAGATTTCTGTATGACTATCAAAAATAACGTAAATAAATACCTGTATTGACCCGTGCGTTTGCACTGGCGAAACATCACGACAAAACATGTTGAAATCTCTAGTTCCTGTCAAACATTGTATGAAAAATTGACAGAAAATAGAGATTCCAACATGTTTTGTTGTGAATGTTTCGCCAGTGCAAACGCACAGTTATAATTAAAATTTGGCGTACTACTTACATTCTATTTTGTACAATATACCTAGTCTGATGTAGCAAGAGAAATCCTTTTATTTATAAGTAACTAGCTTTACCCGGCCCGGCTTCGCACGGTTAGCACTAAGTACTTATCTGCGGCGCACCTACCTTTCCTAATTACCTATTTCTACCTAATTACCTACCCTACCTACCTACCCTACCCTACTTACCAGGGTAGGTAGGTACCTAACCTACCCTACCTACCCTACATAGCTACCTGCTTACCTACCATATGTACCTATTTATACCTACTAATACTATGTTAGTAGCAAATAAATAACTTTGACTTTAGTTAATGCATGTTACTGGATAAAGTTAACTTAATATTTTTCTCTTAAAATAAATGACATAAACTCCTACACTTATATTTTAACACAACAACATTTTTTCATTAAAATTAGACAATTTCTTTACAAATCTTTGTTTTTTTATAGCGCCTCTGTTGTTACCTTTACGAAAGTATTACAAAAATTCATAGTGTTAAATCTTGTACGACATGGTATGGAACCCTTCGTGTGCGAGTCCGACTCGCACTTGACAGATTTTATTTATATACATCTCCATACATTTTTTTCAAGCAAGTCAATCAATCTTCCTAGCCTTTTTCCCAACTCTCTTGGGGTCGGCTTCCAGTCTTACCGGTTGCAGCTGAATACCAGTATATTACATGGAGCGACTGCCTATCTGACCTCCAAAACCCAGTAACTGGGTAATACGATACCCCTTGGTAAGACTGGTGTCACACTTTCGGGCTTCTGACGACTCGTAACGACTGTCAAAGATCCACAAATGACAGCCGGGACCAACGGCTTAACGTGCTTTCCGAGGCACGGAGGAGTCTCGGTATGTGAAGATGGTCACCCATCCACTGACCAACCCTGGCAAGCGTAGCTTAACCTGATAGATCGACCCGTGCGGCTTGTTATTACTTAGCCACGAGCTCCTCCAGATTTCCTCGAGATTTTTTTCAAGCAAGTGCTATAAAGTAAAAGAAAAGGTTTATTGTAAAACTGAAATAGCATTAAATTGATCATTATACGATACCTAAACCCATTTCTGCCGAAAAATGAAAAAAATTACTAAGTTGATCCCTAAGTCTATGAAGATCGATTTTCAGCCCACTGTGCGTCCTGAAGCCGCTCTGACGTAGATTACAAATGACTGCGCAGTAGTCAATCTGCCTTATTATAAAACAGTAGCGCGCATACCGGCACGCATGCGCAACCTAACTTCAGAACGACAGTATTATTTGGCATTAACACAATTTTGAAGTACCTTTTTGTAACATCAATAGTAATACGTTTTATCCTGTTTCTTTATAATTACTAAAAATAAAACAGACAATATGTTCTAGAAAATTTAGTGCTTACCCAGTATTACTTTGCAATGATAGGATATATTGTTTCCAGTTGTACAAATTGATGAGTGAAGGTCCGACTCCGATTCGTTATCATCATGAATTTCTATTGATTCCCTGTAAAATGAGCTTATTGTTACGAATGGATTGGATGGGAATTGGGCATCTATCAACAATAGAACAATCCCACAACAAAAGTAGCTCATGAGCCCATTAGATATTGTAAGTATGTATATAGAAACAATTATTGTTTACTTACCTTTTACACTGGGATCATGTGCTGAGCCCTCGCCCTCATGTGTTCCAAATGTTGTATTTTGCTTTGGTTTTCCTTCCCATATTTAATAAATAATTTATATATATGACGTCACAAATAGCCAAAAATAATTGTTATTTTGTTCACAGTCACGTAAATTTATTCTATTATACGCAGTTTATATGCCTATTCGACACTAATTTTACTTTAAAATAATTTTAATCTGCTGAACTCGATTTTTCCTGTAAATATAATTATTCAAATTACGTACATCTGACAGCACCGATCTGGAAAAAAATGACATAGATTCGTCGTCGAAGAGCTCCACCGAGCGACTGATTTATGAACGAACGAAAGTGATGACAATACTTTTTATAGGCGAAAGAAGAGATGACGATACTGTGTGTTCGGTCGGAATAAAACAACATATGTGCCAAAACCAAATGCCGTCTTTTATAAATTAAAAGTATTATTAAAACTAAAACTGCTTTGGTTAAAACTTGATATGATTACTATCTATGTTATAAAGTAAATTCCATTAAATAACTCATAAGCGATACGCTTTGATACTCAAAAAAACATAAAAATAGATGAAATTTTGCAATTTATTTGTATCGAGAAAATTTCATTGTATCGTGTATTCCTTTTGCAGGATACTAGACCATATAGTCAAAAAACATACACCGAAATATTGAATCCCTATTCCTTAAACCTAATAAGGTACACGAAAAAGAAAAAGACCCCGTTTTTCAATATATCACCTTAAATTTTGAAATACCTACTCGAGTAACTTTGGACCACTAACCACTAAGTAAAACTTAATTCGAACATAAAATTTAAAGCTCAAAAGATTCACCAAGCGAAGAGAATGTTATTATTATTTAAATTAATTAAAACTGTAGTACAAATAGAAAATGTAGCAAACATAGTGTGGGACGCTGCGGTATCGGTGGTGCACCCCTAGATGAACCCAAGACCTTAAAGAAGCGGGTGGACAGACTGGGTTTGGATATCGAAGAACTGAGACAAGCCAAAATTATTTTACGAAAATGTTATGATACATTACACAAATACATTACATTGTAATACTAATACTAAGGGGATGTGAATACAGCAGTCATTGTACCGATAG
Organism: Conistra vaccinii; assembly: GCA_948150665.1. NCBI lineage: Eukaryota > Metazoa > Arthropoda > Insecta > Lepidoptera > Noctuidae > Conistra > Conistra vaccinii. The sequence goes on from OX411330.1 coordinate 8,605,144, forward strand.
TCGTGACGGTCAATGGCTTAATAGCCAAAAGCCTCGAACGAACATCATCTGAGGCAGCTGGATCAAGGGCTTGATCGAAGAAAGCGGTAATTCTGGACACGGCGCGTAGGAGATTTCTCGGAGACCACCGGTAGCTTGGACCCTGTTCCCGATGGGCTACATTTTTTTTAATATTTTTGTATTTTTTTTTTGGTTTTTATAAAAATATTTAAAAATGTAAATTATACTAAATAAAGGAAATAATAATAATCGTAGCGGGCCTCTGCGAGTTGGCTTCGGCCCCTCATACGCCTTCCAAAGGTCCGGGACCATTAGGATCCCGAGAAATGACATAATAATAATATTATATAGAGGTAAAATTTGTTACAAAAACAAACAAACAGTTTGTAAGTTTGTATGTACGAGTAGGTGGTAATCTCCACAACTTCCAGTTGGATTACATTTTTTTTTTTGCATTGGATAACCCAAATCTTGAGGAAGGTTAGGCTAGCTAGTAGTAGCGGCACTTTTTCGTTGGTGACAGTCGCATCAATGGACTGACACTGGGAGCCAAGCAGTCCCGTCGCCCTAGTACGCCCACTTGTACTAAAAATTCTCCCTGTAATTTTATGCCACTTATTTCGTATAATTTTGGCTTTATGTCTAACAGTGGACTGCGACATGCTGAGTTGATTGATTGAGTAATATAGTCCAACTAGAACCTTAAACCAGGTGGATAGAGATAAAGCACATACCTATATTATGACAAAATGCTATGAGTTTGAAACGGATGTCAAGGCATGTTGAAAGAGGATGAAATAGGGAAGGCTGACGGCACCTTCGTTATGTAGGATTAACAATCGGGAAGAGACACAGCATTACAGTACCCAGGCATTGATATCACTTTAAGAGCTTTAGAAAAGAGACTATAATACAGTTAAGAGTGAGGTGATAGGGACGACGCTGTACAAACAGCGTTGCTCCGAAACTCCAACAGCATCCTAAAAACATAGTTTGACAAGGTAGAGAACCCCTTTATGGTACTAGGTACGGAAGAACGTCCCAATGTGTTTGTCCACGTAATTATTTGTTGTTGTTAGGTTATTAAGTTTTACTGACACAGTTTTTAAATCGTTGTTATCATATTCATATTATAATGGGTTGTGTGTGTGGACTTGTAAGTATGGTCAGCAATAAATTAATATACAACATGTCCCGGAATTTTAACGTACACCACTAAACCCCAAGAATATTATGATAACATAATTAGGGTGTTTAGTGGTGTACGTTAAATTTAATAGATATAGTTTGGTTTTTCTGAATGTTTATTGAATACTAATAATTCAGTATAAAAATTGTAAGTAATTCAGTGTAAAAATTGTAAAAATATTACAATTTTTACACTGAATTACTTACAATTTTTATACTGAATTACTTACAATTTTTATATAAACTAATATTTTTTAAATAGTAGTAGTAGTAGTTTAAATAGTAATTTGAATATAAACTCAGCTGAATTTGTATTATTATGTATAAAACATTGTTTACTTATGAAATTAGTCATACTGATAGAGGGAGAAATTTGTGATCATATTACAAATCTATGCACGCACATATAGTCGCACACGTACCTATATGGGTCTAGCTTAGTAGGTACTTCGTCCATTTTGGTTTATTTTGACTAAATAGCGGACTTATGACTGTAATTAACGTAGTTTTAATTATTTTTGGGATAAAGAATTACGTATATGAAATATTACACAAATAAATTCAGTAAACGATTTTAACAATGAACTTTCTTGAACATACAAAGCCAAACTTTTTCAATAACTATAAGTGCCATATTTTACGGCCGGGTAAATACCATATCGAAGTATCAATAGCGATGACAAAATTCCTCTGCGATGACAACATGTAAACAAATAGGAATGGAACGGAAACTGACCGAGTTATCAACTGCAGTAAACAAGTCATTAATAGAAACAGAATCTGTTAGCACTCTATTCTCTGACGGTCGTAAGCGTGGTGTGACGTCAGACATCAGACTACGTTGCAATGTGCCCATTATGAAACAGTTTTAGATTTCATTCAGAGAATGCCGATGATGTGTAGGGAAGAAAAATCATTGAATGACGAAACCAAGCGCTGCAAAAGTGGATGGTGAAGCCGTGGGTGCTCGCTAGCCGCTCGAAAGCTTAATGACGTGATGATGATGACACCGTGCTGAAGTAGTTGCATATTCGGGATCACCAGTATAGAGGCATGAGGAACAGGGTGTAAAGTTCTCTCGTCCTCTATAGAAAAGGGAGGATCCTCCGACGAGACGGGTGATGTGTCTGGTGGGCAACAGTGACTATTGCTGTTGGGAAGTTATATATACATAATTATGCTGATCGCGCGGTAAACTCTGCCAGTATGATACATAGTTCCTATGTGGCGATGTAGTTTCCGCCATAAGTACATAGAAAGACTATTACATACAGGTAAATAGAAAGAGCTCAAAACTCAAAGTCTATGATTTCTGGGAGCCAGAAAATTAATTATTATTACTGAAGCCTTTTCCGCATTGAAACTGAACTATTACAGTAGCGTAAATGATACAAAACTGATTAAAATTGCCAAGTGCTTTCAATTCAAATCGAACGTAATCAACCGGTTAATTTTGTGAAATGAATTCATAGGAATTCACAGTACCATGAAACAGCTACATATCGTATTCGCCCGCGGCATGAATATTGATGCATTTCAATGTAATGAACTATACAGTAGGTATGACTGGGTAAACGAGGGACTTACTTATGGGCATAATAAATAATTTTAAGAAGTAAAAAACGGCGCTGGAAAAAAAAATACTGGGGGCCCTAAGAGGACATATACTGACCTTATTGGTGATGTTCTTCAGAAAGGACAGGTGCGTAGTACTCGCAACCGGCGTGCGTGTATGACCAGAGGACTTAGTATGAGTTTCATTTTACCATCTCGATCAAACGCATCGACCGCGTTTGGCGCTCCGATTGGCAGCCGGCCAGCCTTCACCGGTGAAGGGCCAATCGGAACGCCGAACGCGCTCGATGCGTTTGATCGAGAAGGTTAAATGAAACTCATGGTAGCCACACAGAATGAACATAAACGAGGCAAAAGGAGTATGTAAGGATCGTAGCAGGTGGCGTTCTATAGTTTCTGCCTACCTCCCTGGGGAGAAGGCGTGAGTTTATGTAAGAAGTAAGAAGTACTAAAACGCAAAGAAAACTTGGAGTAAGGCACACCAGCGCGACTGCATTAGACAAATAACCTTTTACAAGGCAGGGAAAGGAATAATTCGGGTTCCCTCCCTTATCATCTGCCTGGCCTTTTCCAACTATGTTGGGGTCGGCTTCCAGTGTAACCAACGGCTTAACGTGCGTTCTCTTTAACAGATGGTCACCCTTCCACGGACCGTCATCGGCAACAGTTTCATACCCTTGAAGATCGACCTGTTGGGTGTTAGTAAAATCCACGAGCTTCTTTTGAACAGACAAAAATGTGAATTTCCTTAGATTGATGTATCCAATTGGATTATAAGGTTCAATTTTAAATATCCCTTGCTTTGCTAGTCAGCCCGTCTATGCATGTAGATGTACACATATTAAGTATAACTATATTATATCAATTGCCGTGTACGTTTGAGTGGCTATTGAATTTGCAACCTAACGTTATAATATTGATACGGATAAGGTTAATTCTGGATGAATATATAATACATAGAACATAGACGTTTCAGGGCTATGTAATAATGTATTGTCTTCTTACGAAGACCAAAGCAATGTTGATGAGTATTCATATACTTATCAACATGGCAGTATGATGTTTGAATGAGGCTCCATTGAGATGTTCTTTCTCGTTTGTACGTTGTTTTATAGAGAATAGTTTTATAGAATTAGGTTTCACATAAAAAAATCATATATTATCATTTCATAGAATAATCAATACTCAGAATACTTACTTTAAAAAAACTTAAATCATTGATTTTTGTTACAAATAAAATTAAAAGTTTCGATATTCATTTAACATAGAAAAACAAATCAAATATTCGTTATTATTTTCAAATTTTTTTTTTTCAAATTCAAATTATTTATTCTCATACTGTTTAGTTAGTATAAAACTTGTTACCAGGAAAATCCCCAGTGCCCTAATTTTGATACTGCGACCAATTTCGATGTAGCGTTCGCTGGCTGCTGCCGCGGCACCGCTCGCTTCGCTCGCCCGGCTCGCGCGTGGTTGGTCACAGTTCTAACCTAACCTAACCTATATGGTCGGAGTGCCCTTGTAGTTATATTACTAGACACTACACTACACACACACACATTATTGTTGTTTATAAAATAACATCTATTTTTATACTTTCTTTGAAATAAAATACCATGGAAAAATACACTGAACAAACAATATTCGTTAAAAAATAATTGTACTGTTTGATAAGTCGATTAAATAAAAAAATGTGATTAAAAATTCATTGAATTGTGTTTCTGTGAAATAATGTTGTATTCAAGTAAATAGTTGTTGAAACAATAATATTCGAAATAAAAATATAAGGACTAAATATGTATTATATGAAACATTTGTTGCGAAACGAAATTCTATAAAATTTCTGTCTGCGAAACAAGGGGACACCGTTCTTTCTCACTTCCTGAACTTACGACAGATATAGGTGAAAGTTTTGAGCCGTACCTAATTAAAATTGGTTTCAACTTCAACCAAAATAAACACCAACCAAAACTTCAATTTAATTGGCAAAATAATAAACAACAAAATAATTTGGTGGCGGCACCGGGTACGGCAAGTTTAATGACTTTAAGAAAAAAACATGTGCCCTGGTGGACTTTACCCATATTGTAAATCTAAGTCACAAACTATTGCTTCATAATCATAATCAGCCTGTTAATGTTCCCACTGCTGGGACACAGGCCTTCTCTCTACGAGAAGGAGTGGGCTATAATCTACCACGCGAGCTCAGTGAGGGTTAGTAGATGTCACATGTCATGTCGTCGAAATTTTGGTTCTAAGACACGCCGGTTTCTTCACGACGCGCGACGTTTTCAATCACCCGTTTTGAGAGCAGTGGTTATGCAATTATTTATACAAAGTAAAACGCCTGCTTGGGTTCGAACCCACGACCTACAACTCTAGTCGTAAGTCCCCCGTTACCACTGGGCCACCTCTGCTCTCAACTATTGTTTACTACAAGAATGACTTCAGAATACTGCCTCACATTATCTTTCCCTCTAGCTAACCTCTTATTTACTTCCTGTGAAAGCTCAACCGAGCAACAAGTAAAAACTAAAATAAAAGATATTCTTTAACAGCCTTGTTTTTAACTGCTATCTAATTATTATTGCAGCCCTTTTCAACGACCGACTAATTGTTCTATTATGTCTGTTAAGCTTTCATTTTGTTTTTCTATTTCTTTTCCCCGTTTACAGATTGTCACATTTAGAGGAAAAAGGAAAGAGGTGGCTTTGTAATTGTCTCTGGAAGGTTTTGTTCCTTATCTCTGTCCGTTAAAATTTTAATGTTAACTGTTTTGTCGTCGACTTCAATGGCCTTGTGGTTCTTTGGATCTTGTTAAAATTGTACTGTTAAAATTTTATTGTAGACCGCAATTAAAAATTAAAATTAAAACTGTCTGACATTTTCTGTGACTTGGGTTTATTCGTTTTGCTTCTTAGCTATGTTTTTTTATACTCTGCTATTATATTGGCATGAAGCACAAGTTTAGTTGTCTTCGGCATCATACGCAACGACTGATTTATTTTAAAAGCAAGTAATTTGCAAATAATTTGACGAGACTTATCGTCATTATGTGGAAACAACAGTGAAGTAAATTACAAGAGAAAAAAAATTTATTGATGGTTCAGGATTTTGAAATATAGTTAAAAATGAATGACGTCATCTATTTATATTCCAACTCATTAATAAGAAACCAGAAACTGCCTAGTGACGTCGAGTTGTAGAGTTTATATCCGGTACACCACAATTCAAGGTAACATTTTATTATTTCCTTTGTTATTTACTTTATGTAATATAGAACTGCAACTTTAATAAGGTTAAGGCACAGCTTTTGTGTCTGCAAAAACTTTGTATTTACCTTTTTCACAGAATAATAGAAATTCCTTTTTTGTCGACGAATTTTCTCTCGACTTTCCTTCATTTAATTCTCAAAAGAACCAAATAAGTAGCAGAGAAGTAAAAAAATCTAAAATTCAACACATTAAAATTGGCATCATAATTTTATTTTATGTGAAGCATAAAACTGCCTCATCCACCTCTGAAATTGCTCTCCTTTGAATCATTTAAACTTTTTTCAAATTCTTGTTCAGAAACAGTTTGCAAATTGCTCAGACACATTGAAACGTTATAGTGCATCTGGGTCGAACCTCGGTAATAGCTTCCATATGGCTTTAATTGAAAGCGGTCGTATTGCCCTCACCGCACTCTAGGGGTTAATCGGGATATCAAACAAAAGTCGTTCAATATGATGACTATTACAACCCGAAGCCATTATAACCGTCCATGTAAGTATTTGAGTAAATTCACATGGAATTTTTCCGTAATGAAAGGTATCTTCCATTGCCGATGTCCCAAACCGATGCGAAGCCAAACATAGATCGTGTAATAAAATTGGAATCGAAAGTATTGGAAACACTTGTAGTATAAGGAAAATTAAATGTGGTAATACTCATTTAATATTGAAAAGGCGACTGCTCATCTGCCTTATAATAAAAATATTTTGTATTGTATCGACCAATCGGTGGTGAAACGCTACTAAAAACTGTAATTATTTTTCAGAAAATCGTCGCTTGGTTAGGTTTGATTAGAATGTGAATACCCCACAAAATGGCCAGTAATATTGTGTAAGAAATAAACGCAATATTTCCTATATTGGGCCTTATGATAGATAAGTATACATAAAGGGCCATATGAAACAAATCTTGTCACCGCCGTAGTGCAGCCGTATGATAATAGTATATTTTATAACGAGTGTTATATATTTATGTAAGTTTTAGAAATGTACTCACACAATCAAAAATAATCTCGTAGGTTTTACCTTTCTCCGAGCCACTTGCATACAATTTCTTTTTCAGCTCAACATCTAAACTTGCAACAAAAACTTGTACGTGCTACGTAGTTCCGGTGCATTGGGTCATGTCGCGGTAATGGCCGACATGTGGCTCTAATTGAAACCGGCGTGGTTTGGCCTCAGCGGGCCTTTTGGGGTTAATCGTACCAGCGAGGAGAATTGTTTGGACGTATGAAATTTTTATGGGATCTTTTTAATTCTTTTGGTGAGAGTTTATTTGTGGTCTGGGATTTGGTGAGAGTGTCATTGGGAATTTTAGGTTTGGAAAATAGGTAACGTTCTAATTTTTGGTGACTTTTTTGAAGTTACTATTGTTTAATTTAGCTTAGAAGAATGTATGAAGTATTAAGTGAGTATTTAGTCAAAAATGTGGTCCAATTGACAGGTGACATGAAATTAGTGTTGACAGCATCGATAGTCGCACAGTGGTAAAATAAATCGCAATGATAATGGTGGTTTAAAATAATAACGCTCATGATGACAGACCAGTTACAGATAAAGCTACGGTATCAGTAGAAAGGTTGTATTAATACGAGTATCAAGTCATTCATAGTCTAGACAAAGATAAATCTGTTGAGCACACCATAACAAAGACAAGTATATTTTAAAATCAATTTCTATCAAAATTTAAATCTCATACATAAATATGAAAGAGTAATCTTATATAAAGTACATTAAACTCTTGGATTTGAATAAAATGGTATTATTTTAATGGGATTCACGCCAATATTTTTCACTCGATTTTTTACACGATGAAGCTGTCTATAACTCTTGACGTTCTGAAAATTGAAAAATTGAGGGACTTTGTTTTTATCTGACATGGCGTAGCCTTTGTAATCAAACAAACTTTTTTTAACGGTGAACTAGACGTCAGTAACACTTCAACTGCTCTGAATGCTATGAAATAATAGCCACTGTCAGAATCAAATTGTTACCATGGCAGTGCGGTTGACTGTACTATTTTCACGATAAAAAAACCTTGGAATATCTACATAATCAGTGTAAGCCAATGTACCCACAAAAACACAGCATAATAAATGTCAAATGTAAAAACATTGCAGCTTTAAAGAAAGTTGATAAGAGTTATAGTTTATTTAGACATGTTTTTGGCATCTTACACTATTCGTTCTCTAAATGACGTATCTTGGTACATTGTAAATAAAGTGATATTTTTACATGTCATTTATTTCATGTAAGATTCATTTGTGTTTTTTGGCAGATAACTTGTTCAGAAATTATCGCCTTGCAATAAAAATGCAAAATAACACGTTAGGTGCAGAATGTTTTTGAGGCAAAATACACCTATAAATGCACACTAAATTTTAACATTCACGATGATACAAGGTGATTAATGTGAATACAAATGTCTGTTAATCCGAAAACCCAAATGTTTTGTTGCAAATGGATTTGTGAGCAATATAACTTTGTTTGCACCATTAGTAGAGAAAGCATGAATAATGTGAGTACTACCTACTTATAGTCTCTTAATTACTTTTGGTAGTAGCTCACTCACAAGTGAAGTTAAAGCTATTATTTCAAGTCATGATAAATTGAACGACCCTATAACAGAACTAAGCATTCAAATGCAATGTGGTCAAACTATAAATTGTTCTGATAGAGGTATCTACTTAATAATCAGCTTAGTTTTCATCATTAGGGTCATCTAGTCTAAATCGGTCAGGTCACTGCATTGATAGGCCACTGTTAACTTTTTCTGAACCAACCTCTACTCAATTAATCACAGAAAATGGTTAAAATTTAAATCCAGTACATATTCGTTTCTCTTCTGGACAATACCAATTGAAACTGAAGAATTTCACCATCGAACATAGTAAATAATGATGTCATCTAGATATACCAAGTACCTTTTACTAAACCCTAATGCCCTGCCCTAGTAAATACGAACGTCGATATAATCCAATTTTTCCAAGTCAATTTTCCCTGCTAGTATAAATGGTTTACATCAATTCACTTTGTGTACTCATCCAAGAGCATTGTCCATATAAGTGCCATGGGAAGAGGTCAATAGCCCGAGCTGAAATCCAAAATAATTATCATTTAATTTAATTGCAGTTCAAGTAAGAATCATACTAACTCTGAAAATTCCACTGCTGGACAAGAGCTTCCCACAGTAAAAGGTAATTGAAGAAAAACCAATTACCTGAAAAAGAAATACAAAATCTTTGCTTCTTCTATGAATCAACGCGTTTTCTATTATCGAGAAAATGAACTTATAACGGCAGTAAATCTTGTCAAGCGCCATGTTTGTTTAATGAAAACCACTCGATGTCGTGTGATTAGGGGCTTAAATCAGATTAACTTTCGTTGTGGGGACGCTGAAGTAATTTGCTGCGCTGTGGCGCTGACACGCTGTGGCTGCTAGGTTTGAGTGGCAAATAAAGGCGACAAAACTGTACACTGTGACTTGATTGAGCTGTCAGACTTTCGATATTTCATCTCATGGCTCTTATTATTAAAAAGTGTGGGCTAACGATGGAGGACTACTTTTGTGGCAGGCTAAAATATTGTTCTCTTTTTTTTTAACAAAGAGATGGTAGAAAGTTCGCGTGCTTGATCTAAAGTTTAGATCAACCGAACAGATTTGGAAAACACTTCAGAATGCACACCATTTTTTCTGTATTAATCTGGTGTTATGTACCGTAGAAACTAGAATAAAATATATTAAGTTTTTTTTATATATTTATAAGCTAAAGCGTAGGCCACACTGAGAACGAAGCTAAGTTGGTTTAGCTTCACAAACTGAGTTTCGTTTTGCTTCGTTCTCAGTGTGGCCTTCTCTTAAGTTTGTGCAAGTGGTTTTTTTAAATAACAGTTTTTATTTATTGATTTTATAATAATTCTCGTAAAATATTCAACTGGATTCCATTCTAGGAACTTATTATATTTATGAACAGCGTTTTAAGCGCGTACGTACGTTCCAAAGTCGTAAAGTCTACCATAAAAGCTATAACTGTCTAAATCGTTTAAGATAGGTACATTGTCTATGCATCTTCGGTTTACTTTTCTTTCTTAGATTTTTAGTAGCTTTGCGGTCATAATGTTTTATTACCCGTAGTTTTGGCATACCATGAAAACAAGTAAACATGCGGATTTATATGCACTATATACATTAAGATATAATACATCTCTTAACGACAGTAAAAATACACCTTTCATAGTTAGGTATAGCAAAAATATAACCGACTTCAAAATGTAGGAGGAAGATGACTAAATATTCATGTGATGATTATATTTGTACTAGAAGTGGGTTTACGATTCGATTTGAAATAAATCATGGAATCATAGTTTTGACAGCTGAGTAGCTACTTAGATCGTAAAATTAAATAAACCAGACCATCATTTTTCTAGATAGCATTTGGATAGCTTCCAATCGAAGGCAATTTTAATAGACATAATATAAACTCACGCCTTATTCCCATGGTAGGCAGAAACTACAGAACAACAGCTAACATCTGTTTCGATCCTTACATACTCCTTTTGCTTCGTTTACGTTCATAAACGCATGTGACGTTGGGAGTACTAGGGACCTGAACTTTCTGAAGAACATCACCAGTAATGTCAATAGAAAAAGAAAGAAAGAAAATACGTTTATTTGCGGTAACCATGACGCATAAAAAGAACACAAAATAAAAAATATAAACAAGTTGCGGGAAAATATGTCCTTCTTGGAAGTCTGCATTGTAAATACTTTTTGTTAGTCGCCTTTTATTCATCCTCCCAACATGACCAAACCATGTAAGCATACTCTTTTTCCTTTTTGTCACTACATCCTCTTTTAAACCGTAACGTTGTCACATCATACTTATTTCAGGCTATCAATTATAGTTACACCAGGAACGCAATTCCACAGCATTTATTCTACTTTTAAATAGAAAATTTCTTTAAAAAACATCTACAGTTACTTTTGCACGGAAGTGTAGCTCCCACTTATGTATTTATTACCCTAATGGAAATCGGCTTCGATGGGCGCTTACTTATTCAAATATTTGTCAAGCGATTTAAACTGTAAAACTTTCCGTTTAAATTGACGTTTACATGATTTGTTAAAGGACATAAATTGGATTACTCTGAAGTTCAATAACCCGCTTCAGTCAACACCGTCAGAGACATTTTGGGTTCGGCGTTGTCGAACTAATGTATTCAAATTAGCTTTTACGATAGGTAATATGGTTTGGTGAGGTAGAACAGAGCTCTAGACAAAACAATGACAACATGGCACAGCTAATTTAGCTTAGTCATGTCTAGAAATCGAACTATTCAAGGTCAAATAAAAATTAACTAGCGAAACTCCGCCGAACCAATAACACGACAAAATAAAATAGATAACAAAGATGTTTTTTTTTTTAATCAACGACCGCAGGTAGTGTTGTTACTTGAAGTATAAGTTGTATTATAGCTATTACCTCTGCCCAACCCTTCGGGGTTTGCCGGCGTGATTTTAATGTTAATCCAGGAATGCCCGATTTTTTATTTTTTATTTGTATTTCATAGAAGAATTGAAATGAAATCTCCAAACGACTGGTTGACACCTCCCGGCCCGTGACCCAACGGCTTGCTTTTACCTTGGCCTGAGAGAAACCTTGAAGAAACTGGCGGCACTAACCATTGCCACGTTTTATGGCAATGGTTAGTGCCGCCAGTTTCTTGGGTACATTACTAGTCTACAGCGTTTTTAATAATAGTTTTAGTTGAGTTAGAATATTATATTTTTAGTTTTGGAAGAAGACTTAGAATACATAGATATAAATGATTAAACTGTTCTTATGTAGAAAAAAACAGTTCTTATCTATACGGGGTGGCAGGGACATCGACGCGAAGCCGATTACCATGAATTCAGTACATGATTCTGAACCCCCCTGCGTTGAAATCTTTCGTCGGTTATTAAAAAAAAAATCTGCTGCTCCATACATTTTGACCGCGTAGGTATTGCACTTTTCTATGAAACAGCTGTTTTTTTTTTCAATAACCGACGAAAAATTTCAACGCAGGGGGGTTCAGAATCATGTACTGAATCCATAGTAACCGGCTTCGCGTCGATGTCCCTGCCACCCTGTATAAAAACTTAAAATAATATTTCATAATTTTAAAACAGATCCATTTCACCCGTCTCTACATCAATGAATTGTGTAACATACTGCACAGTCCAATGTGTAATGGATTTTTTGCGTATAAAAATACCCGAGCTACTGGTACGGGTACCAGCCAATTGTAATTGGGCCGAGCGGGTCTAATCTCGGCTTCAACCGAGCTAAAAGATATATTCAAATGACTATATTTTCAATTATTGTTCAGGTAAGCCGCAGGGAAGGCTTTAGTTAATTTGCAAGAGAATACTGGTTGAGGAATGGTTATTATGGTGAGGAAAAAGGCTTGGTTAGTATTATTGACTTTGCTTGTTCATTTACTTATTCATTGAACGGCAAGCTCGAGCGCGAGCATCGTTGCCGACGGAACTGAATGTTGCGATTTAAATATTATATTTATGTATAAAGATTTAGAACCTGTATTGTGTATTTATTTTATTTTTTATTTGATCATTTGTATTTAATTTTTGCTAAATATCAGCGCTATGGCTCTGTCTCGCAAAGGGTTACAGCATTATGCAGATCGATGGCGGTTTCGCTTGGATGTGACGCATATTTTCCTTTAACTTGTTCTTTCTTGTGTTAAGTGTTTTTGGAACGAAATTCTTTAACGCGGCTTACAGTAGGAGTGAACTGGTAAAAATCGGCACGAGAGAGACAAAGAGAAGTATGAATTTGGTCAAAATGTTCCCAGATGGCAAATACGAAAATTTTCAAAGTTTTCATCATGAGCATGGTTTTCATGATTTTCGAGGGTGCTAAAGCCGATAGTGAAGTCAAAACGAAAATTCAAGAGGGCGGCTGCAATTTTTTTTAATTTTTACGCCAGGGATGTCGTTTTCATTGTTTTCGAGGGTGTTAAAGTCAATAGTGAGGTCAAAATGTTAATCCAAGATGGCGGCTACGAAAATTTTGTTTTTGTTTTAATTCATACGTGAAAAAGGACTCAGTTTTTGAAAATTTTATTCAATCAAAATTAAAAAATTAAATATGATGAGTTTGATGAGTCGACGCCATTTTATTCAATAAGGTACTTCGTAAATTAAGTTTTGCGTCTTCAAGCCCTCTTTAGAAGAGCTGAAGATGTTCTTTAGAAACAATTCATACTACTTAAGAGCAGTGATTTTGCACATTTTTACGGAGGAAAATAATGCTAAACTAGATGACTTTTCTTCTCAATTAAGGACTGTTCACTAAGGAAGATAAACGTAGTATAATCATTTCCGAAAGTTTACTTAACCCAGTTTTTCGTTAGTGTTCGGGATGTACCTATCTATCTCAAAATGCTGAATTTTGAAGCAGCACCCATTGCCAACTACGTCATAATTATAAACTCAAACCCAAAGCATTTATTTCAATTAAACCATTCACAGGCACTTTTGAATTGTCAAAAAGTCGGTCAATTAGTCAGAAAGTTGAAGCTAAGTTGCCCATTCCAAAACGTAGAAGTCTATAGAGAAGAACTAGCAAGAAACTCCAAGGACAGTCTTACATAACATAACATAATATCACGCCTTGTTTTCCCGAAGGGTTGGGCAGAGGTGTACTTGTACACCCACAGTTCGCCAGATAACACTTTGCCCGACCCGGGAATCGAACCCAGGACCTCATGCTCAGCAGTAGCGCTTGCGACCACTAGACCGACGAGGCAGTAAATAGAGTAGAGGGAGCCGTTTAATAAGTAAAATAAGTTATAAGTACTAATTACTTTATTTTCTTAATAAAACTCTGATTCCAGTATCTCCAGTAAAAATGTTATCGCCTATAAACTGAACAGTACCAACACTAATGCCAAAGTTAAAGAAAGGGCAGTAGCGAGCAGAAAGTAGTTAAATTTGTTCAAAGTGGGACAAATTGAGCTGAAAGCCAATAAAGTATTTAAATCAAAGAGTATTGATTGAAACCAAATACTTTTTGATCGAAAATATTCGTCCAAAACTTGTAGGCAAAATCGTTTGCTAGAGCTTTTAGACAAGAATTGGTAATTGAATTACTTGTCGATGTCCTCAGAATAAACTACTCAATAACAAAAGTATTTGATTAGTACCAACTCGCAAGACTGCCGATATTACAAATATTGACGAAGCAAAATAAGAATTTATGAATAGATCGAAGCACGTGACCTTCTGCCTATGCCCATTTGAAAAAAGTTTAGGTTTATTTAATTAGCTCAATCAATCTGCCTAGCCTTTTCCCAACTAAGTTGGGGTCGGCTTCCAGTCTAACCGGATGCAGCTGAATACCAGTATTTTACATGGAGCGACTGCCTATCTGACCTCCACAACCCAGTAACTGGGTAATACCCCTTGGTAAGACTGTCACAGTTCCACGAATGACAGCCGGGACCAACGGGTTAACGTGCTTTCCGAGGCACGGAGGAGTCTCGCTATATAAAGATGGTCACCCATCCACTGACCAACTCCGGCAAGAGTAGCGTAACCTGATGGATCGACCCGCGCGGCTGTTATTACTTAGCCACGAGGTTTATTTAATTAGACCGGAAAACAGAAAGCTATTACAAAGGACAATGGTGTTCCCGGCGTTAATAAAGTTAACAGAGTTATTAAAAAAACCAAAGCTAAAACATCCGCAAAAGCTAGACTACATAATTCTGTGGTTTTCCTAAAAGCAAGGCTCGCGTAACAAATTAATGAAATGTTGGTATAATATGTTTAGTCTGACATTATTTAAGTAGACCGTCCGTTACGTCAGCTAACACTGCTTGACGTCACTAACGCCATTAAAATATATACATAATCCATACTAATATTAATAAAGCTGAAGAGTTTATTTGCACACGCTAATCTCTGGAACTATCAGTCGCCTTAAAAAATAATAATTTGCTTTTGATAGCCAAATTCTTGCAAGGCAAATAGCCTTTACTATTTTAACATCATGCTACTACCTCAGGAGCCGAAAAAATGGAAACAAACTCAGAATGCACGCTAAGCAAAAACGAAGTAATAGCGTCGGCGGGCAATGCGATGCGACACGGTAAGTCAGCGAAACAAGAAATTTACGAAGATGAAGTCGCAGGCAGAAGCTATAGCTATATTATATTTATATATAGCTATAGCTAGCTATATTATATTTTGGATCTCGTGACTAACTAAGTAACACCCACGCGGGTCGATCCGTGAATCCGTGCTTCGGAAAGTACGTCAAGCCGTTGTTCCCGGCTGTCATTTGTACATCTTTGACAGTAGTTATGGGTACGTCTGGTAGTCAGAAGCTCAAAAGTCTGACAACTTACCAGGGGCTAGCGTGTTGCACAGGAACAAACTGGGTTGTGGAGGTCAGATGGGCAGTTGCTCCATGTAAAACATTGGTATATAGTTGCATCCGGGTAGACAGGAAGCAGAAAAGGCCAGGCAGATGATGATACCTATGTTTAGTGCAAGATTCACAGATCGCTCTTTGACTTTACTTAGAAAAGTACAATCAAAGTGCGGTTTGCGAATCATGCCCTTACAATCATGAAATTATCACGTCAAATAATTTAACAACCATTATGTTCAACGTCAAAGGTTTTAATGGAGAAAACGTTGAACATCTTAAGGTACGATTACACGATTCGACTAACGGCCTGTTACATAAAACGGCAATTAATTTGGGATGTGACAAGCGTTAGGAGGTGCTTTAAGTCCTGACAGATTCGGATCAATCAAGATAAACAGCCTTTTACAGGAAATTGTTTCAGTGAAATGATAATTTTACGATTGCTTGAAAGTGAAAGACGTAATGCTATCTAACGAAATGTCAGGAATTTATGTGGCTTGCTGTCAGTACAGGAACGAAAACTGAAGCTCAATTTAAAAAAAAAAAACAATAATATAAAACAGAGTGCGCTGTCAACACGAAATTTATCATGGAAAGCGTTAGGTGACGATGACGCGAGTTCCATGATTTTTGGTCACCCAAAAAGTGGCCAGCGCGCCTAAGGAAAGTTTTCACTTAAAAATTCGGTACTAAATAATGATACAGCTCTGAAGGCAACCCGATAATCAGTAAATATAACATCACACCTGTAATTCCAGAAGGTAAGGCAGAGGTGCACCCACATTTCGCCACTTATATTTTAAGTCCCATGTAATAGGGGGCGAGCCTATGGTCATCAACCGGGCACAAATCCAGACTCCGGGCTGCTACTGAGAAATTCATGCTCAGCAATAGCGCTTTGGGAGTTAGTAAAAGAATAAGGTAAACAATGAATGGCTATAATGTATGCGAAACTGGTTGCCAGCTAATAGCACTGACTGGACAGGTCTACACAAATCTGCGTGGTTCTTTCCTCAAAAGACCGTTTCAAACACAAATCTACATGGTCCTCAAATCTGACCAAGATTATGTCTGGACTATAAGCTCAACCGTTACAGTGGCCATCAGGTGGGCATAACAATTAAAAATCTATTGTGTCTCGTTAATGACACTTGAAGGTATACCGATGAAGGCCGAACGTTTATACACGATCTATTGCTCAAGCTCTGCGGTTTGACGTTGACGCGCGCTTTACGTCATTACCTGTAATTTTTTGGTAATTTTACTTTTAATTGACGACAGGCCGTAGAGAAAAACAGCCCACAGGTGATATTAGTCATTATTTAGCAGTAAAAATAGTGATTCAAGTCACGTATACCAACCAACTTGACGGGGGCGTGGGGCTTGACGGAGAATAGCGTAAGGCTGCCTGTCCACTGGAGCGGAGAGGAGAAAAGAGGAGCGGAAATGTGTCAATATTAACCAATAGAATCTTGACTCCGCCCCTGAGTTTAGATTTGATTGGTTAATAATGGCACATCTTCGCTCCTCTCCTCTCCGCTCCAGTGGACAGGCAGCCTAACCGTGTAAGATATTACATGGTGGGGCGTCGTCGGTGACTGTGACCTCTGTTTGTGTTTGTTTTTGTCTTTCTTCTCAGAGTAGTCGGATAGGAAACGCCGAACTCATCTTGTTTTAAAACATTATTTATTTGTGAAGAAGACAAGTGTAACAGTGATTGTAGAAACCCACTTACAGAAATAAAATCATAATATCATTTATAGTTACGATAATGATCAAAATCCTAACTAATATTTTAAATGCGAAAGTGAGTTTGTTTATTTGCTTGTTTGTTACGCTTTTTTTTCAAATCTCGATCATCACCCGGGATCCCGCAGGGCTATTACCTATCTTGCAGAAGCAATGCGATAGCGATCATTTGTTTCATTTTGACAGTTCAACAACATTCATTACGACAATTACGTTGCAGAGCAGAATTAAATTTCGAACTTATCAAGCAATGGATTAGTAATCTGTTTCAAAACGAATTGATTGTGTATTACGTAATTAGGGTACCGATCTTATTATTTATCCCGATATTCCCACGGGATCGAGACTTATCCGAGTGAAAACCGGGTGCTGCTAGTATGGCATAAAATAAACTTGAGTATCAATCACTAGTAAACTTAATTAGTGTATCAAATAAATTACATTTTTCCGAGAGTTGGGTAGCGTAGGTTTCAATCTAGAACGATAAAATGACCTACTTTTTATACCAGCAGTATATAAAAACAGTAATATAACATTGACCTCGTAAAGGGGAATATTTTTTGCTCGTTAAAAAAAAAACTGCCGATGTCCAATTATGAAACGTTATTGGATACTTACTCAATTTGTTCCAAGCTTTGTTCGTACGAGCCTAAATAAAATGGAAATTGCGAGTTTAATAAAGTCTTAAATATACGTAAAAAAAAAAAAATATCAAAGAATATTAGATCGAAATTGCCTGAATTTGTCTTTTTCAGGCAAACTTTTACTCGGCTCAGGCATGAGATTAACGGTACCTACTGATTATAAAGCTATGGTGATGCAATATACCTAATTATGTATTCCAATTATTAAAACATCAACGAAAAGTATTTGATAAAAGTATAAACAAACCCTGTTCAGGTTTAATTCTTACGCAGTCACTCGCTAAAAAGAATTAGTCTCAGTATATAAAAGGTTCATGACTTCCCCTTTCCCCCACAATTATTTTTTGAATAAATTTTATTCATGTTATTATGTTATTAAATTATAATCGACAAAAATTGATATAACCTTACTTATTGTCAAATGAAAAACCTCTTTAAAGGTGACTCGATCTGTAAGTGGGAGAGCAGTGGTTGCCCAGTGGTAACGGGCCCCAACTTACTAGTTGTGAGTCGTGGGTTTTAACCCAAGCAGGCGCTTTACTTTGTGTAAATAATTTCATCACCACTGCTCTCAAAACGGTGAAGGAAACCAGGATGTCCTAGAACCATAAATTGACGAAAAGACATGTGACATTTACCAACCCGCACTGAACCCGTGTGGTAGATTACACCCCATTCCCACACGAGGAAGCCTGTGTCCCAGCAGTGGGAACATTATAGGCTGATTATGCTATGCTTATGCTAATCTGAAAGTGGCACTAAAAATTGGCATCCACAGGTACGTTTTCTTATCCATTTGTTTACATTTTCAGCAGATACTTTTGGAATAGACTACAGTCCGTCATATTTTCCGGGGTTTGTCACGATGCCCGCCGCGATGCCCATGAACCTTTTCTTGACCCCTATCATTTTTTTTCGTTTATATTCACGATATTAGCAATAACAAACCATCATGACTTTACTTCAACGCAAATTATACTTATTAGACGAATATTTTCAAAACCACAATTTAAGGAAAGAAAGAAAAGAAGAAAGAAAATACGTTTATTTGCGGTAAACATGACGCAAGAAAAGAATAAAAAAGAACACGATAAATAACAAATTGGGGGAAAAATATGCGTCACATCCACGCAAAACGGCCATCGCTCAGCATAATGCTGCGACCCTATGCGAGACAGAGCCCCAGCGCTGGTTTTCAGCGAAGGCTAAGGCTTTTCTCCGAAGATGAACAGTTACAGTATAATTTCCTAGAAATTAATTTTCAAACACCTTTGGCTGGCTTCTGAGAGTTACGTCAAGCTCGCTCGTTGCCTCCGATATTGGTTAAAACGGTGCTTTGGTATACCTAGTATACGTATAGAGTTACTATAAATTAATTGGTAAACTGCAGGTATTTGATTAAAAGGTTATTTAGAATATAAAAACAAATTAATTATAATTTGATCATGTTTGTGGGACTCAAATGGCCAGATATCGCACGAAATAGAGAAGTTTGAAAGGGAAAAGAGAAGGCCTTAATCCAACAGTGTAGGCCAGAAAAAAAGGGTTATGCATTTTGAATAAATAAATAAATCAAATTAGGCCTCTAAATCTAACTTTATTGTGATATAGCTAAAAAGGGGGTAAAAGTATTACTGTGGATTCAGATGTGTGAAAAAGACAACTCCAAATAAATTGAAATGGAGATGACGTTTAAAAAAAGAAGGTTGGTTGGAAATTTAGTTCTATTATTCCGATTCAATCTGCCTAGAATTTTCCCAACTATGTTGGGATCAGCTTCCAGTCTAACCGGATGCAGCTGAATACCAGTATTTTACATAGTGTTGC
Organism: Conistra vaccinii; assembly: GCA_948150665.1. Taxonomy (NCBI): domain Eukaryota; kingdom Metazoa; phylum Arthropoda; class Insecta; order Lepidoptera; family Noctuidae; genus Conistra; species Conistra vaccinii. The sequence goes on from OX411330.1 coordinate 8,624,844, forward strand.
CCAAAATGGGTCTTGGTCTTGTTCTTGCATTTTCGCAAGACCAAGACCAAGACCAAGACTGACTTATTGTAACAAGACCAAGACCAAGACTGACCCTGCAAGATTTAAGCAAGAACAAGACTAAGCCTGCGAGACTCTTGCGTCTCGCAGTTAAGTCAAACTGAGATTTGGGCGTGCCCAAATTGGCGGTTTTTTGGCGGACATCAAAAGGCCGGTAACGCGAATGGGAATGAGTGTTTGTATTGAATCTTTGAAAGACATGTGAAGCGGCAATGTAAACACACATTTCATTTTTTTATTATGGTATGGTCTATCTCTAAATTACGTTACGTGAATAAACCATTGGTCGGTCAGTGTTTATGTACCTACATATTTGATAATTTACCGACAAAGACGCTGCTTTATTAAAGACTGTGCGACAAGTGTATCACAGCATTTGACACTGTTTGATTTCCACCGCGCGCCGCCCGCCACAGAGTACGGACAGAAGCATACGAAATGGTTACCTATTTTGGTAGAGTTGGCACAGGAGGATAAAATGTAATGACCTTGAAGATCTTTAATAAATAGCAATAGGCTAGCTAATAGGTAATTGCAAAACTTGTGAGACACTTGCTGCAAGACCAAGACCAGGTGTATTGACGCAAGACCAAGACTAGCTAAGTCTCGTCTTGGTCTTGCATTTGGGCAACACTAATTTTACATGGAGCAACTGCTTATCTGACCTCCACAACCCAGTTAGTGGGTAAAACGATACCCCTTGATAAGACTGGTTGTCAGACTTTCGGGCTTCTGACGACTCGTAACGACTGTCAAAGAAGATCCAAGATTGACAGCTAGGACCAACGGCTTAAAGGACTTTCCGAGGCACGGAAGGGTCTAGATTCGTTAACCCATCCACGGACTGACCGCAGCAAGTGATCCTTTATCCCATAATCCGTTTAACTCGGAAAAACACATTGCTTTGTTTTTGTTTAGGAATCCCAATTATTTATTAATTCCCTCTTCTAACTAAGCGATACAATTTTAATGAGTTCCGGCTTCCATCCAAGAGGCTTACAGCAGTGATTTTGATTTAAGGAAACTCATTTAGGAGATCAAATTACCCAATTTATTCACTTGCTTGCTTTCTTGAACTTTGAACGGATCTTTATCAGATATATACATGTATTTGGTCTCGGACTGTACAAACTTAAAGGGAAGGTAGTTTGCTCTATTTTATCAATACAATTATTCTACATGGGGGGTCGGAGTTTTTTTTTTTTTGTTTTTGTCGAAATTTGGGTTACTTCCATTTCACTCGATTATTTTAAATAAGTACCTATGTGTTAGTATGCAAATTAGCTGTTAGCTCCACGTGCAAACATGCATTACGTGAAGACAAAAACATTCCAGTATTTTCGATTCAGATTTCCGTTTGAAGAATCGGAACTACATTCCAACCCAAATACAATTGTATAAAAAGAAGCGCCATCTTTGTTGATCCACATGCCACTACGACCCTTCGAAATTCAAAAAAAATATTCGCGCTCATTTTAAATCAAGGGATGGTTGTCGCATATTTACGAAGTACCCTTGCCTTCCAGCCTCAATGTCCTTGAGCCTGAGGGAAAATTTCAACAATAAAGGAGTGTGCGCTGAAGTGTATCCTTAGGAAATCAGTGGATAGTTCAATGACCTGATATAAAACGTGTAGCTTTCGTTTTAGATAAGAATTGATTTTGCCTCCGAAAACGACTCAAACTTAAAAGCTTTCGCGCTTTTCAATTTTCTTTTCCACAATCCGTGCGCCTGATAGGATTTTCCATCGGCCAAAATGACTTATTTCCATACAAATTTTCATTCCCTATTTAACTCTTTTAGAGTATAAATTTTCAGAAATATTAAAAGGAGTTGTTCTTTGTTTTTATTATCTTTTTATTACAGACGCTATTAACGTGCACGTCTTTTTACATTGTTCTCACAAATGTATAATTTCAACATGAATGATGTAACCAATATTATGTAATATTTTTTTATTTAAAAGAGTCCGTGGAGTTTCTTTCACGTTCTTCTCCAAAAGTGGTGTGTGCCCTAATAGTTATATTTAATTATAAACCTGTTCCACGAAAGTAAACACTATTTATAATACAAATAACACTCAAAATTAACTGAGTGGCCGGTGGGGTCCAAATGGTCCTCCCGTCAGTCAATACGTTTTTGACGTCGGACCGCGGGGACCCGGCTGCCAGTCCAGAGGAGATTCACATTGAACGACGTGTTGCTGGGTGCTAATTTGTACAAACAAGATTGTACGGATTCTTTAATTTACCGGCCATGGCATGGCCTAGTTTCCAATGGTAAGCTAATATAATATTAATTATCATTAAGATCTCCCAGAAAGCAGAAGAAGAGCAGTGGTGGCCCAGTGGTATCGGCCCCGACTTACGAGTTGTAGGTCGTGGGTTCGAACCCAAGCAGGCGTTTTACTTTGTGTAAATAATTTCATCACCACTGCTCTCAAAACGGTGAAGGAAAACGTCGCGAGGAAACCGGCATGTCTTAGAACCAAAAATTCTAAGACATGCGATATCTACCAACCTGGGCCCGCGTGGTAGATTACGGCCCATTCCCTCTCACAGAGAGGAGGCCTGTGTCCCAGCAGTAGGAACATTAATAGGCTGATTATGTATGTATAAGATCTCCCAACTTAGTGCAAAATCCGCAATAAACTCTGAAAAAATTCTCATTCAATTTTGCCTCACAATTGCTTCCGAGTTCCTACAAAGGTTACTCCCTAAAAACCTGACAGAGTGTATGAAAATTCCATGGAATTAGTAAGTACTTTGGAAAATTCAGTTCGTCCTAATACAGTATGCAATTATTAATTCAAAACTTAAATACGTCCCAAGCATCTCAATTTAACTGCCAAACATATTACGTATTCATACGTCCCCATGCAATAAAGTTTTTAAAACAAATTAAAACAACAAACGGAACATAAAACAATAATGTGAGATGAAATTAAATAAATAGAAGGTTCTGTGTAAACAAATAATGTCATTGACAATGTTTTGTTTGGGTCTGTTTTGGTAGAAGAGATGAGAATTTATTTAAATAAGTGACCTTTTATATTCACCGAATGTTCGGCCGAAGTTCTAGTTTCGCCTATCCCTAGATTATAATAACGATTTTTCATTGGTATTTGTTTTTTTATAGCACTCCGATTTTTTCTCGAATTCTTTAAATCAGCAGTGTACCTATATGTCACTTCTAAGCAAGGTAGAAGATGGCGGAACTAGCTGGACAAACCAATGGACCAGTGGTCCACATTAGCCCTGGATCGTAAGAGCTCGAAGTCATGGGGAGAGGCCTTTGCCCAGCAGTGGGATGATACAGTCTAACAATAACCAGTAATCAAGGAAAGCAAGCAACGTCGTCGTAGATCCCAAAATCGATTCAAAGCAGACGAGATTGTGGTCTAACACGAACATAAAAAAAACTTCGCTAATAATATGAACTAAACTAGTAAAGTTATGGAACTTCAACATTCTACTATACCCATTCAAAGATTGGGTTGACATTTATGACCTAGCTTCGTGAAGAGATGATTAACGACCTCCCTAGCAATGGTGCTGCGGTCAATGCTTTGAACAGGGTCGGGCGCCTTTTGTGCGAATTGTGTGAACTGTGCGGTGCACACAGGAGGGTGCGAAGCGCTTGTCTCTTGTTTGTTGTAGCGTAAATTACTGTCTATCAAAGACACGAATAGAAGTGGTTAGATCCGTTTTAATTGGTACCGCTACATTGTTACATTTTAATAATCCTAGGAAATTGCAAAAGGTAGATATGTATATGTATACTTACGTCACTCACTCCAGCGTGTATTGAATTTCATGTTACAGGATAAAAACGACATACCTTAGCATAATCAGCCTATAATGTTCCCACTGCAAGGACAGGCCTCCTCTCTTCGAGAGGGAGTAATCTATACCACGCGAGCCCAGTGCGGGTTGGTAGATGTCACATGTCTCCGAATTTTTGGTTCTAGGACATCGCCGGTACTTTCCTCAAGATGTTTTCCTTCACCGTTTTGAAAGCAGTGGTGATGACATTATTTACACAAAGTAAAGCGCCTGCTTGGGTTCAAATCCACGACCTTATAACTCGTTAACAATGGGCCACCATTGCTGGACATACCTTATTTAATAAAAATCTTAATCGTTTTGGTGTTTTTTATCGCTATTATCAACCGACTGTACTGCAAATAGATTCACATTTTGCATTCATAATATTAATGCGTGTTATATCCTTTTATCAAACGCTGCACTGATAGTGTGATTACAGTGGCTTCTAGTAGCAATTTTCTCATATCGATTGAAACTCATAAAATAAAACCCGCTCTGAATAGGACTGCCTGTTGAATCGAATGGAATACTGAGTCCGACAATATGCCACTTTAAAATAACGCAACAATTTCCTTAGTTAAACAACACCTAAAACTACGCACCTATTCTGTAAATATAGGTCACAAAAAATTTCATGCTGTCATCGTGACACGAACGATTATAAAAAAACCACCCTACGCAGTTCAATGTCTTCATAATTTACTTACACGCAAGCTACGTACAAAATGTATCGATTTTATGTGAGTGACCCGTCCCTGAACATCGGATAGTCCAATAGTATTGTATTTAGACGTATAAACAAGTCACCTCCGACGATCAATAGTAATCAGTTAGGAGTCACCTGGCGTGGACTACGAATCGAGTTGCGGGTATCGAGAATCGAGAATTTTGTAATCATTCGAGTGGTAAAGCATATTGGAGTATTTTGGGTATATTATAGTATTTAAGAGAAAACCCAAGAGGAACCCGAGAAAAACAATCCAATTATTTTATTAAAAAATCTGTGAAATTTGTGTTTTCAGTCAGATTTTTGCCAAGCGGGTATTGTATGAAGCCAACTGGTAGTCGTAGAATTAACTTAGTTTTTGGAAAAGAAAACTTTTCCCTTTATATACGTTCCTACCCACCGAAAAATACTTTCTCGGGTAGAAACATTAAATAAGGTCATCGGCGAGAAAATAGGGCAAAAGACTTAAGTCATTTCGATTATTTCGAGAGTTTCTTTGTACATAAATTAAAAGTCCATTCTTGCATTTTATCCTATAAAGCGTGAGTGAATGAAGCTAAATATGAACGGTATCAAGCCGGTATCGGTATTACTTCACTTTTATGAGTTAAAAGCTCGAAATAATTTCAGATAATTGTTTTGAGATTTTATACCTGTCATTTCGGTATTTAACATGAAATAAAATCTCAGATATTTACAAGGCAGATGTGAGTGGAACGCCGAGAGGGACGCCCTAGGAGGACATACAGTGACCTTATTGTTGATGTTCTCCAAAAAGGTCAGGTGCGTAGTACCTACTCGCAATTGACGTGCGTGTATGACCAGATGTATGAACGTAAACGAGGCAAAAGGTGTACTAGCATGTAAGGATCATAGCAGGTGGTGGTGGTGGTACGAAACTTCTTGGTAAGACTGGTTGTCAAACTTTCGGGCTTCTGACGAGCCGTAACGATTGTCAAAGATCCACGAATGACAGCCAGGACCAACGGGTTAACGTGCTTTCCGAGGCACGGAGGAGACTTGGTATCTAAAGATGGTCACCCATCCACAGGCCGACCCCGGCCCAGCTTAACCTAATGGATGAGCCCGTGAGGCTGTTATTACTTTGCCACGATCTCCTCACACAAGTTTCTCTTATATAAAACAAAATTGTAAATCAACTTTCGTGGTATAAAATTTCAAATTTTAAACAAAACACATTGACTCGACATTGTGACTTATAAAATCGCCTTGGATGTAGTCTTTCAAGGTGTTATAATTGTGTATTAAATAAATAATAATAAATAAAATTAATAATCAATCATTTCCAAAGATAGGGTCTAGTATATTATGTATAACATGAAAAACTAACGACATCAACACAGATTTTCACTTCGTTCAGTGACAGAATGAGTATCCAAGGGTACCAAGAATATCCACGACAGTTTTCGGTATAAAAGTTTTTTCTTCGGAAGTTAATATTTAAGTTCTAAGTAGTGAGTGAATGATAAATGGTGGTCTTACTCTGAGAAACGGTACCTGTCCTTACTTAGTAATTTATTCCGAGGAACTACTAAATAACGTACCTACCATTTAGACATTCTTTGTAAAACAAGTAAGTAGGTACATTGGTACTTTGGCCGTGTTTTTTCTTTTTTGTGTGGTTAATGATTAACCTGGTGTCAGAGTTTCAAAGCCACCCATGGGTCTCTAACTTGGCTTCATATGCCGTCGAGAAATATCTCTCAGGCATCGGGTTTCCTCATGATGTTTTCCTTCACCGTTTTTGAAGCAAGTGATAATTATACAATATTCACATGAATACGAAAATTCAGAGGTCTTTGGCCGTAATAACAAGCGATGAAACCTAGATAAACCTTTATAAAGACTGAAAACGGTTAAAGTAAGTAGGTACCTACCCTCAGGCAATTGAAAACTTTTTATCAGTCTATTAATCGGATCAGTCTTTGACTTTGTTTTTCTTACTTATCTTATTTTTTTTTACTTAGGTCCGATAGTAATTATTGGCCGAAGTAAAAAACAATATTCTTATTAAGGCGAGGTTTTCCGGGCTTTTTTAACGCCTGTATCTATCACGTATATTTTTTTCAAGACCTAAATACATTAATTTGACTATTTAAAATAGATTCTAAAACAAGCAAATTCGAAAAACCTGTTTAAAAAAAATATAAAGTACAAAAATCACACACACACACACACATACATTAAACACATTTAATAATACCTAGCTGAAAGATCCTTTTAATTGGTACAAATCACCTAAAAAAGTGTCTGTACATAACCGTCGAGTAATGAGAATTTGAAAAAGGCTTTATATTTAAACAATTTAACACTCCGAAAACATTTCGTAACATTTAATCACGAATGAGAACTAGAACTTGACACGAAGAACAAACTTTTACCTCATTCTTGCATGACTAAGCTTTCATGAACATTATTATGTTTGTACATACTTAATAAGTACATAAGTACGCACGAACTACACATGTACCTACAGACAGACTATTAACCAAACAAACGGTAGATATACTCGTAGATTATTATTGCTAAGGTAGATTCAATCGACATCCATAATTATTTATTCAGCGAATCGATTTCGTTAAATTGTACTTCGGTCTACTTTGTTTTTTTGGTAACGTACGGTTTATCGATCGGCAACAATTTTGACCATCGGCCTCTCTATAACGTTCAGGTAGAACACGTGGGAACGTCGGAAAAAGTAAACGAATTGAATCTATCCATCAGTCAATCAATCACCCTATTAATGTTCCCACTGCTGGGACACAGGCCTCTTCTCTGTGAGAGGGAGTGGGCCGTAATCTACCACGCGGGCCCAGTGCGGGTTGGTAGATGTCGCATGTCTTCGAAGTTTTGGTTCTAAGACATGCTTGTTTCCTCACGATGTTTTTCTGCACCGTTTTGAGAGCAGTGGTGATGAAACTATTTACACAAAGTAAAGCGCCTGCTTGGATTCGAACCCACGACCTTCAACTCGTAAGTCGGGGCCGTTACCACTGGGCCACCACTGCTCTCTAATCTATCCATACCTACAATTAATTACTGTATTCTGAAATTTTTTGTTACTGCAATATTTGTTTGAATAAACAGTAAGGAAGATTACATACGAAGCAGCTCTCTGGAAAGGATCAACAGTACATAAAAGGTGATGGTTACAACTTTCGTCATTATGAGTAAACACAGCTGTAGCGGCATTTACAACGCTACATGCGAACTACAACACGAATGACCTGACGTCACACAAAATCCTGCATCGCGCTAATCCGGCATCGCGCAAATCCTGCATCGTGCAATTAGGGTTTACCACGCTACGAGTATATAATATATGTATACATAGTCCCGACATCAATCGTCGGGCAGTTGCCCACCAGCCACGAGACCCGTCTGGTCGGAGGATCCTCCCTTTTCTATGGAGGATAAATGAACCTTAAACCTTGTTCCTCATTCCTCTAAACAGCCAAAAATACAGTTAAGTGCCTGCTACACGGTTGCCAACCTCCGACAGAGGTGACCTTGGTTGGCGACCGGCAAAGTTGTTTCAACGTTTGGTCGTAAACCATCATCTACGTGGTTGAAAACCATCAACAACCTCTGTCGGGATGCGGTATATGTATTTACTTTACACAATTTTGCACAATAAATACCTATTAGAAGTTGCACTATTTAGGAGTCTTGTTATAGGTAGGGCAATGGTCTGGGCTAACATTTGCGTAGCTGTCATACTGAAGCCTCTAATAACATTAATTGGTCGGACTATCAGTCATGATCATGGTTCAACCAATTAAAAGAAGCTACATCCTCAAGCAAATTTCACCATCACCACGATGGCAACTTTTGATAAGAGTCGATAGAGGCAGATTGGCCGCTTAAAGGGTTCCAGTGACCACGATCCTCGGTAATGAGGGACCGATTGAAGCAGAAGAGCAATAACATGGAACAAAAGACCTCATACATAACTCTGTAGGAAAATTCATACTCTTGTGATAGCATGGACATAAGTCAACATAAAGGCCAACGACCGTCACAATGTAAACCACATTGTACAATACCTATTACTAAAAGTGTTTCATACATATTATCATGCCGTCATGCGACATGCTTCACGCGACATTGCGGCCAAAGTTATGTCGGCACTTCGGACAGCAATCGACGAAATTGCGTTACGGACATAAATTGTAGCACTCAAGACCACTCGACCACATTTACATGAAGTACCAATGAAGTACCATCGTAGTATCATCAAGCATTCAATTCACTTACGACACGGAAGTATATTACACTCGATGGCAATTTATTTGCCTTTTAAAAGCGGTAGTTATTAAGTATATTTGCGTGGGCAGACATTGAAATGCGAATATCAGCAATAAAAACGAGTCGACGCATGAAAAGCAGAGAATTATCTCTACTGGACACAGAGCGTATTGTGCAAATAATGATATGCATTGTAGGGCTGCCAAATGAACCAACTTTATATCAAAAACATTATGCATTATATTTAATTAATATCAAATCATTAATGTCTTGGACGAAAATCAAATACGACGTTGATTGAAGTACACAATAAAGGCCTGCACCCTAATTACGAAACGCAAACTCAATTTTAAATTGAAACCAATTGAAAAAGATTGCCAGTCCATTGCTTCATAAGTTCGACAAAAAAAATTAAGCAGATTCTTTTTGTCGAACTTATGAAGCAATGGACTGACAATCTTTTTCAATTGGTTTCAATTTAAAATTGAGTTTGCGTTTCGTAATTAGGGTGCTGGGTGGTGGAGTTTCTTGCCCATTCTTCTTCATACGAAAACTACCTTTTGGAAGGGGCGGGCCGCTAGAATCAATGTAATTTACGTTCGTAATTTTACACGTTAATTTACGTAAATTTTGACGTTCAAAAGTGCTTTTTAAGTGCCTAATTGAAATAAATTATTTAACTTTGACTTAGGTAGAATGTTCCGGTAAAAAAGTTAAAAAATTCTTCCGGCCCGTTCACCCAGGAACACCTAACCGAATTCCGCCAGGCATAGACAACACAATAAACGAGTATCAACATCCTTCGCTTGATCAATGACGTATCCAAAATAACAAAGACACATGAATAAACATCCGAGAAAAAATTCAGACGAGTCCCAATAACCTGGAAATTTGTCATAGCCAGCCCTACCTGCACTGTATGAAAGTAGTCACATATTGACAAACCCAACCAATACTCGTATCACGGAAAGAGGAACGAAGTGAAAACTTTGCCATTTTTATTTTCTATTCAGGCATTGTTATACTGGGAGCTTTATAGAAATAACAGGAACAAAACTAGTAAAATGTATTCTTATTTACTTACTTCTTTTATTTGCTAAACTGGAGAAAATTTGTGTTAAACTAAGAAGTTTTTAGTGTGATTCATAATACCGTTAGTACAACATGATCTTCTAATACTGAATGTATGGGAGAATTATGTTTTTTTGCAACTGCAAAAGTAAGTTGGTCGATTATTACTCGTTAACTTGTAGAGCCCACTTAGTTTTCGTTTTAATTCCGTTATAATATAATTATAATACTGCTGTAATTTTTTTCCCATATACAAAACCAACCATTTACCTAGATAGCTACACTTGACAGTAACAAAAAATACGCACTTTACAGCTTAAAATATCGCAAACGGATAGCTGAATCCAAAAATGATTTTCACACACTCACAATATTTTTGAACGATAAAAATAAAATACGACGATAAATATTTACGCATGAGTGAGTAGGCTAAAACAAAAAAAAAACATGATTTTATTTTACCACTTTGTCGGCCCTATTAATAAATATGTATACCCATTACCCATGCCAAATTACAGTATGATATTACTTTCTAGTGCTAAGAGTCTCTGAGCTAAGCCGCGGACAGACAGACAGACAGACCGTCATGACGACACTATAAGGGTTCCTCGTAGACTACGGAACCCTAAAACCTATGATTTTGGTACCGTGTTTGTTAGCCGAATGTGTGAGTCTCGGAATAATTCGGGTGACGGTGTTCGGGAAAAGCCGCTCAAATTGTGCCGAGCCGACCAGAACATGATTCAGCGAGGGTTTTTATAACTGTGTTTGTATTCCCTCATAATACGGTCTACACAGCTCGGTGTCGTCTCCACAGTTTTGTCTTATTATTTGTTAAGTTGTTAATAATTAAACCATATTCTCTGTAATATTTTGACGTTGACAGGCACAGTTATAAAAATCGGGTTAGAAGTTTGACGATCGGCACGAGTATTCACTCATGCCGATCGTCAAACTTCTAACCAAGCCGGATATGGGAGTTTTCTCGTGGACCTACTTTTTTGTCCTACCAGTAGGTCCACGAGGGTATGTAATTTCTTCGAGTCGGCTGTTATGTTCAACTAATACTTCCGAAGTCCCGACTCAAACTACGGTGTACCCCAAACTTTTATTTATATTATTTAAACTTCAATTCTATTTTGGTAAAAAAAAGTTCCACTACCTTTCACATTTGTAAGAATTCCGATTTTATTGTGAAAAACTGAAGGTATTCGAGTCTGTAATGAAATGTAACCCTATGGGGGATTGAAGGCAATGATCCCGAATAACACTTTGGGGACCGGACACGAACAGACTTAAGTGAATGGACGTTAGACTTGTTCCTGTCATATAAAATGTAATGGGAGTAGGTCAGTCCTTTTATCACGACTAGGTACTTCAAAAAAAGGTTCTCTTGATGCCCTTATTATGTATAGGATAAGTGCCGTATTCGTCTAAAACTTCCAAAGGGTTTTGAATTAGTAATTTTATTTGACAATTTTGGGGATCAGGCTGATGGTATTTGCGCAGTGTAAAATACTGAAATTCAGTCACACTTTGCTACTTTTTTTTTTTTTTTTTTTTTTCTGTATTAATAAGAACTAAAGTTCTTAGTAACGAATTACAATCTAGCCTAATAGACTAATAAGCAATTTAACTCTAACTTAATATTTTACGAGATAGATTACGTTATAACTAAGAATAGTGTCAATTTGCACTTTTACACAATTTCGTAGCACTTTCTTAGGGTCTGATAATTAATGAAAACACTTTGTTCATGTGTTAAATGTATAGCACAGCATTGTTACTATTATTAATTCACTATTTATACACTACACTAACTCAAATGGTTTGGTTCTCTTTAGGCGACGCACTATGTCCGTATTGTCTAACAGCTGAATTGCCTCGACATTCACATGTCGGTGAAGTCTGTGTTCGTGGGCTTCAGCAAATTTTTGGATGATGGTAGTGACAAGATCCATTTTAAGATCTCGGTGGAGGTTGTCATTTCTAATATACCATGGTGCATTTACAGCATCCCTGAGTACTTTATTTTGGAATTGTTGTATTATTTTAACGTTGCTTCGTTTAGTACAGCCCCAAAGTTGGATTCCGTACGTCCAAATTGGCATAAGAATATGCTTGTATAATATCAATTTATTATGTATTGTTAAACAGGATTTCCTTCCGAGTAACCAATACATACTTTTGTAACGTATGTCGAGTTCCTGTCTTTTCTTTTTGACGTGAGCTTTCCATCGCAGCTTGGCGTCAAGAGTTATGCCAAGGTATTTGGCTGTATTAGCATAAGGCACTTGCATGCCGTTTATATAGATTGGGTGGTAATCGCAGTGTTTGTTCGTAAAGTCAATGTGAATTGATTTTGACTCATTCAGCTTGATCTTCCACTTTTGTGTCCAGTCATAAACTTTGTTCACAGCTACTTGAACTCTTTCTACTGCTTCTTTGTGGCTTGATCCAGTAGCCATAATAGCAGTGTCATCTGCAAAGGTTGCAATGGTGTTGTTTTCCAGCTCTGGGATATCACATGTGTATAGCAAATACAAGATTGGGCCTAGCACACTTCCTTGTGGTACCCCAGCTTTTATACTTTTTAACTCGGAATAAGCATCCTCTTGCCTTATTCTAAACATTCTGTTACTAATATATGACTCTAAAATGTCTGCAAATTCTGGAGGTAGCATGTGTCTGAGTTTAAATATTAGACCCTCATGCCAAACTTTATCAAAAGCTTGCGCAACATCAAGGAATACGGTGGCGCAGACTTCCTTGTTTTCGAGTGTTTTTTCGATAATATTTGTTATTCTGTGTACCTGGTCTATTGTAGAGTGTTTTTCCCTGAAGCCAAATTGATGGTTTGGTATTAGGTCTTTTTCTTCTATTATTGGTTTTAACCGCTTTAATAACAGTTTTTCAAATAATTTTGATAATACGGGCAACAGGGAAATGGGTCTATATGATGATGCTTCATGGGGTGGTTTCCCAGGCTTCGCAATCATTATGACTTCAGCAACCTTCCATGGTTCAGGTACATGTTTTAGAATAAATGCAGCATTGATAAGTCTAGTTAGCTTTACTATGGCTTTGCGCGGGAGGTGTTTTAGAATTTCTCCTGTTATAAGATCGTAACCCGGGGATTTCTTCGAGCTAATGTTGTTTTGAATTTCTCTCAGAACTTCTTTAGGAGTCACAAGCTGGATTCTTTGGTTTTGCGGTAACTTTTCACTCTCAATTATTTCTATAGAGCTTTCATTTGGTTGAAAAGTATCTTCTAGGTGTTGGGCAAACCGAAACGCTTTTTGTTCGTTGCTTATGGCCCATTTTCCGTCGCTGTTTCTGATGGGCGGTATTTGCATAATCGGCCTTTTTAGTTGTCTTGTCGCTTTCCAAAGAGAGTAATCTGTTGATTGATCGTTGGTTAGCTGCACAAGGTTAGTATTCAGACATTCATCCTCAAATTGTAGAATTTTCCTCTTTAATAGTTTAGTAAAATTATTTAATAATGTTTTATCCCGCGGGCACCTTGTTTGCTGCCACCGCTTTCTTTGTTTTCTTTTTTCAGATAGTAAATTCACAATTTCCTTGGGGTAGATATGTCCCTTATATTTCTGTTTTAATTGTGGTGTGTTGTTCCACGCACATTGTTGGATATTAACAACATATTTGTTTGCTTCTGAATCCAGCTGATCCTGATTGCGTAATGGAGTTTTTAGATCGATAATATTATCTAAATCAAGGGCAAAACTGTCCCAATCTGTAGACTTATTAACCAAGGTTATGTGGCTTTCTCTTAGTAGGATTTTTTGACTAAGTCTTAAGATAATCGAGGACACTTTGCTACTGAAAGCTGACCCTTACGTGGTTGAGCCAATTCTAGATGCAAGTAGTGAGGTGTTTAAAAAAAACCGGCCAAGTGTGACTTGGACTCGCACAGGAATGGTTCCGTACCGTATTAATATCGAGCAAAAAAAGGGCTAAAAAACCACGTTTCTTATATAAAAAATTAAGTAAAGTTATTAATTGAAGGGGGACCCTTTAATTATTAACTTTTTTTTTGTTATAGTGGCAATAGAAACACACAATCTGTGAAAATTTCAACTGTCTACCTATTACGGTTCATGAGATACAGCCCGCTGATAGACAGACGGACGGACAGCAGAACACCCTTCGCAACCCTAAAAAAGAGAAAATTGCTAGCAAAATTGTTTGAATAGCTAAGTATGTTTCAACTTGAGTTATGGATACAAACTTTATACCACCTCTTTTATATCAGATACGAGGCGAGATAAACTTCGATATCCCCGGGGGAAATGCTCGAGTTTGATACTCGGTACTCGAAAATTACCGAAAAAACTTGACATTACAGCATACCCAGCATACCCATAAACCTTCATCCTGCCACAAGAATATAATACGCACAATAGATTAAGCACCGAACGTCCCAAAACTTCATCGTTTCTAAACTACGAAAGCCTTTCAGGTACCCTAACGATCTTCTAACAAAGGAAACCACACTGGCGAGTGATGTCAAGTATTTATGGAACTAGGTTGAGATATGGCAGTGATATGGCAGTTATAAATCGGTCACACGTCCACTGGACTGCATTGTAGCGGAGCTTGCTTCTTGTTGAGTCGAAGGTTGTTTTGTAGTCACAACGTCTGCAGATAAGTGGCCGTAACTATAATAATAATAATTAGCATGTTATATAGGAAGGTTGGGGGCTTGTGGCTAAGTAATAACAGCCGCACGGGTCGATCAGGTAAGCTACGCTTGCGGTTGGTGTTGGAGTATGGCAAAAACAAATCGATCCTACTTCAACACTATTAGTCTTTCTCTCTCTCAAACTCATAAATTATTATTTTTTTTGTATCCGAGCCCGCCCTTAACCACTTGATGAAATCCTGACTTTCTCATAAAGACAGTACCATACTTTTAGCCCTGTGTGGGATCACAAGTAAAACACACCTTCCTATAATATAAAGAAAAGGATATTATAAGGTATTATTGAAATCCTTAGAACGGTGTTTCCTTTAGTGTCGAACCTTTAACCCTAACAGTTGGTCCGTGAATGGGTGACCATCTTTCCATACCGAAACTCCTACGTGTCACGGAATGGACGTTAAGGTTGGTCCCGGCTGTCATTCGTGGATCTTTGACAGTCGTTACGGGTCTTCAGAAGCCCTAAAGTCTGACAACAAGTCTTACCAAGGGCTATCGTATAACCCAGTAACTGGGTTGTGGAGGTCAGATAGGCAGTCGCTCCATGTAAATTACTGGTATTCAACTGAATCCGGTTAGACTAGAAGCCGACTCCTACAGTTGGGGAATGGCTAGGCAGATGATGATAATATGGAAAGGACGGAAATGCAGAATTGTAAGATATCCGGAATACTGATTGAACATTGAAGCCTCGACATCGGCATCGACTTGTTTTCAGTAAAATTTTTGATTATGTAGATTATGGTTTGCAGTCCGCAAAACGATTACTTACATTTTATATCTTGGGTATCTTTTAGGAAATTGTTACTTCTCTAAAAGGAAGGACGATTTTTGCTCTTAAATTAAACAAGGTAACTATATTACCCTAAGGGAAATAAACACTTGAAATAAATGCTCCAAAAACATGAACAAAACGGTCTAGTCTTGACACCTAATTAGTTATTCCAAACTTTGGTCGTTAGGATCCCATTCTTTATATTTAATCCACATCTCAGAATTAATTTCATTTTTAATTAAAGCTGAACCTTTCAGTTGTAGTTACCCCCTATTACTTTATCCTATAAGCTCACATTTCATCAAATATTCTACAGATAATTCATTCGAATACTCTTGATACAAAGATCACGAATGATTTTTTTCTCGGTCGCTGCAAGTGTCACAACAAACACTACAAGAATCTATTGGTGCGTGGATAAAATCAGAGCTAACGCAGCCATTTTGTTTTTCAATACAGTTTCTGTGACAATGTCACAAATATTTACCAATAACAACAATGTCACTCAGGTCATCAGGTGCCAAACGATCCTTTGAGTAATCTAGCTGTAAAGTCTATTTCAGTATAAAGACGTGCACAGTCGAATAAGTTTAATTGTAACGCACTTTAGTCTAGTCAACTGCCCATATAGTCCCAGTGGGACGATACTAAGTCTTCTTCCCATATAAGGAAGGGTAGGGGCACACATGCAAGTTGTACTGAAAATGCCTATCGGCCGAGCAAGCGGCGAGGGAGCTGTAGGATTTTTTTTACTATCGTGTAATCGTGATGCTTTGGATGTATTTTTAGCTGTCTGGGTCTGCGTTTGCCTTTCCCGCTCATGTTGTCTGTGTATATTGAGATAATTGTGTTTGTCGGTACAGATTCTAGTAGGTACTGGCGTGAACTTTACTAAGGATACTTACATAATAAGAGATAGGAATATTGAGTTTGTGTGCCTTTAACTAAAAGTAAACAACCAAGCAGGACATTAATATCGCGAATAAAATGTTCTCAAAGATTGGCTTGTTGCTTCATGAATAAAAATTTTCAATAAAAACAGGCAACATTGTAGGATTACATGAAACAAGTTACTTCCAGTTCTAACCATAAATTTCTCAAAGGGACAACTTAACACTGTTACCATAATTACGTCTAACTTTGAAACCAGAAGGAATTACTATGTCAATTCAGAGTAAATAAATGTTGGAAAGTATGTATTTATGGAGAAAAGTAGGAAAAGAAAGAATTTTTTTCTTGAACAACCGACTTCCAAAAAAGACACAAAGTAAAAAATAACTTTAATTTCGGAAGTCGCTGTGGTTTTGATTTTCGTTTTTTGCCACCGACTTTCGAAATTAAAGTTATTTTTCAGTTTGTAGTATCTTTTTTGGAAGACGTTTTTTTTTTGGAAATAGTTTAATTTTTTGGTTGTGGTACCTACCCAACACAAATTCGAATACCACTGTCAGCTATGTGAATAACAGTGACAGGAATTTATCATCATATCATCCACATAGGTTAAGTGGGAAAAATACGTATTATTGAAGCTAACTCAAAAACTAACTAATTGGGTCCTAATTGTACTTATGATAAGCAGGCATTATAACAATTACTACATGTAGCTTTTTAAGAGATCGTCGAATGAGAGTAAAGAGGACGAGACGGAGGTGTAGAAAAATACGGAAATGAATTTTCCAATAAAACATCATACTTTACACTCATTGTGTTCCCAACACATCGATCTCAGTTACTCTAGAGAATATCAACTTTATACTAACGTTCGATATGAAAGGAGCGGATCATTCCGTCTCACGCTTGACCATCGTTCAAAATTGTATTACCTACGAGATATCCCTAGGCGTCTACGTGGAGCAAGTCTATTTAGATCCGAGTTTTCCAATACAGGGCCGAGCAGGTCAGTGACAATTTTAACTGCATCGCACATGGTTCAAAATCGCTTGACAATTCACATGACTCACAACATTTTGGCCAATATTAGCCAGTGCTTGGTAACCCCCCACTATCATTGCTTGTCTATACCTATTGATGGACGATGCTGAAGTTTCATAAGTTAAGAACCGGTATTTAATATCAATTTATTTTAGTTCGATTTCTATCAGATTTATCTGAAAGTAAAGTTTCAATGGTAAGATAGGTGAGCGCTAAAAGCCAAAACTTCGTTCTTACGAGTATCATAAGTTCATATCATAGATAGATTTGAGTGCGGCTGACCCAAATTACTTCTTCTTCTCAGGTCAAACACTAGGAAGTGTGGATAGGATATGTGGATATTTTAGGAGCTGTCTTTTGTAACTTTTAACGCTCATAACGTTCTGACTGTCAGCTCAATTTGAACCGATATAAATGGTTATTGAATTTACTAAAGGCAATGGGTAAAACTTGTTTTTTTTTTAATGAAAAAGAAAGAAAGAAAATACGTTTATTTGCGATTTGTGGTAAACATGTCACAAAGAAATTAATGAAAGAAATGCACCGATCCCAGCGTGGTTTAACCAGACTCGATTAATCGAATGAACCCCAAGATTTGCACTAGCGCATGAAGTCTCATGTTTCATGGGACTTCAAAGGCATATCAGGCAGTAGACCGGATATATTTTTTTTTTGTGAGAAATCATCCAATGACTTTTCCTGCTCTGGGCGGAGCGGAAGGGCGTATCAGACTCTTGCACTCTCTGACTAAAACCCCCTTGTTCCTTCCCTTGCCTAGCCAGGGGCCACGGTTTACCCTTAGGACTATCCGCAACCCCGGTGGTAGGCATCGGCCCTAGCCGACTCCTTCAGTTTCGCTGACAACTCTTTGAGGCGCGCATGGAACACGACGCGCCGTCGACCCGGGCTCGGTCCTTATCGGACGGCGAGCTACCAAGTCCGCAAGTCCGCGCCTACGGTGGCCGGAAATCGGCTATCGATTCCCGACGCCCGGGGCGTCTCCTACGGCGGCAGTAGACCGGGTGGCGTGGGTAATGGTAGGGAAAACGTGCCCTTAGGATAGGGAAGGATTTGCGAGCCGTACCGGATATGCATCCTATTTGCGGTAAACGTGACACAAAGAAAGAACACAAAATTAAAATACACCATTGACAACAACTGACACAAAAAGAAACTAATTGAGGGAAATAATGCGTCACATCCACGCAAAACGGCCATCGCTCAGCATAATTCTGCGACCCTATGCGAGTCAGAACCCCAGCGCTGGTTTTCAGCAACAGCCGGCGTTGACGTTATGACGTCGACCGGCGCAGCATACAATGAGATACAATTATGAAATATGGATTTACTCTTGACCTCGATCTCGCCTAATGGGAAGCGATGGATAAGGACTATGATGGAACGAGCAAGCCCAGAAGATGCCTGTTCACTCTTGCTTAAGATACTGATATTTTGGTATAGACAGTACCCACCTAAGATAATTGTTTGCGACAAAAACCTATCTCTCTATCTATATCTATCTATCTATACATATAATAAAATTGTAGAAAAGTGGTGTCTGTACAATGGAAATATATGAAAAAAAAATAGCAGGGGTTGTTATTATATCGATGCTGAACCCGAGATTGTAATTAAATTTTTTTTTGTCTGTTTGTCTGTTTGTCTGTTTGTCGGTTTGTCTGTTTGTCTGTGTGTTTGTGCACGCTAATATCAGAAACGGCTTATTCGATTTAGATGCGGTTTTCACTAATATATTGTAGTAAGCTTCACTTAACATTTAGTGTTTATTTCATGTCAATCGGTTCATAAATAAATAAGTTATGTCAATTTAAAGAATCACATCGAACATAAATTGTAGAAAAGTGGTGTCTGTACAATGGAAATATATGAAAAAAAATAGCAGGGGTTGTTATTATATCGATGCTGAACCCGAGATTGTAATTAATTTTTTTTTTGTCTGTTTGTCTGTTTGTCGGTTTGTCTGTTTGTCTGTGTGTTTGTGCACGCTAATATCAGAAACGGCTTATTCGATTTAGATGCGGTTTTCACTAATATATTGTAGTAAGCTTCACTTAACATTTAGTGTTTATTTCATGTCAATCGGTTCATAAATAAATAAGTTATGTCAATTTAAAGAATCACATCGAACATTTTGTTATAGGTTAGGCATTTCTTTCCTTGATTTTCGGTATACTTATCTTAATTTTTATTTAGGGTTTGTATATAAATATTATAAGTATTTGGTATAGGTTAGGCATTTCTTTTCTTGATTTTCTTTATTAAGTATAAGTTTATTAGCTCAGGTTAGTAATTAATTTTTCTAGCAATTCTTTTGTTTTATAAAGTTAGTACGTTTGGTTTACACGTCTTAACACTTATTACTTAAACTGTGACAATTTTAGACTGTATAATAATCTGTAAGTATTTATAATTTAATTGTTTACGATAGTACGTGTTTACTAAATAACTGTGTGTTAAGTAGTAAGTACTATTTTATTGTAAGAATGCCTCGAAGAAGATCCAACCTCTCCCAATGTAGCAGAAATGCTAAAAGGGTGAGATTAGTTCGATCACAGGAATCTGAGGAAGGTCGTGAGGCAAGGCTCTCTGCAACTCGGGAACATCAGGCTAGGTTTCGTGCTGCAGAAACTTCGACTCAGCGGGAATCTCGACTGAGTTCAAATCGTTCTCGAATGGTCGAGGTCGCGAAAATTTTTTTTCATACTACCCATTAGTATGAAAAAAAATTTTCGCGACCTAATGGGGTCAAGTCATGAAAAAGGTTGAAAACACTGCCCTACATTAATCCTACTAATATTATAAATGCGAAAGTTTGTGAGGATGGATGGATGGATGGATGGATGGATGTTTGTTACTCTTTCACACAAAAACTACTGAACGGATTTTGATGAAACTTTACAATAATGTAGCTTATACATTAGAATAACACATAGGCTACAATTTATAAAGATTTTATGTGATTTGGCCAAAATATAACGATAAGTATCAAGTAAGTCGGAAAAATTCCTGCCCTCTGAGATCTATCTTTGCGTGCGCTGCCTTTTTTTTTTGGGGGGTTAATCATCCAATGACTTCTCCCGCTCTGGGCGGAGCGGAAGGGCGTGTCAGACTCTTACTGACTAAAACCCACACGTGTTCCTTCGATCCTTGATATCTCTTTGAGGCGCGCGTGGAACACGATGCGCCGTCGACCCGGGCCTGCCATGGTCCTTATCGGACGGCGAGCTGCCCGTTGCTCTCCATCCGCAGGCCCGCGCCTACGGTGGCCGGAAATCGGCTATCAATTCCCGACGCCCGGGACGTCTCCTACGGCGGCGGCGGCTAGGGCTGTAGGGCGCGGCCTTTGCCACTCCCTCGCGCGCTCCACCTTCTCCTTCGCGAGCATTACTGCTTTGCAGAAGGAGGTGACGGCTTGCCATGCCCTCTCGCTCCGCACCATGGCCTGAACCAGGGCCGTACGCGAGAGGTCACCGCCGCCGATCGCCTCCACGAGGAAACGGCGGTGGTCCACCCAAGCCGGGCAGACCTCCACCGTATGCTGCGTGCGCTGCCTAAACCGTTAGAGTTACATGAAGAAAATGTATTGTGGGATTGTTTGTTTTAAAGAGTTCTAAATAAAAGTCCGCGACAGCATAATAATATATCTACCTTTTATGTGGAAGCCTTTATAACCAAAATAGTGAGCAATAAATACAGTTAAATTGAATACTTTTTTTACATTGCATATTTTAGAGTACTTATTTATTTAATTCTTATCAAAATAAATACCTTCATCGCTTTTGGTATTTAATGTAGATAAAGTTTGTCTTTTACACTAAGTAATTTGGACAAATAGTTTAAAAGTTAGAACGATAAGAATGACCTGCGATATTGAGTCGACGGCGCACAGAACGAGGGTGGAGGGGCGGGCCAGCCAGGGGATGACGCGCCAGAGCGCCAAGTAGAAGCTATTGCCACGGTAGACGGTAGGCCAACTTCATAGAAACGGACAAAGCGCGAGCTATACCTACGCGCCTCGATCGAGGTATGCGCGAGGTACGCAGACAGTCGCGTCTGTGCCGCAGTGACGAACGAACGGTGTGTTGTTTTTTTAACAATAACCGCGCGATTTTTACACTAAAAATAAATTTAAGTACATATTTAATATGACGAGTAGGATATATTGTTGCTGTTTTTGGTTGCATGAATTTGGCAATAACGCATCCAGAGATAACTTTTTTTAGATTACCTGGAAACTTTGAAAGGTATTATTATTAACAAACAACAACAACAATATTATTTTATAGTCTTACTATAAAATAATTTTACTTACTGGTAGGTAGGTACATATTGTGTGTATTTTTAATGGATAAGTATTTCCTTTTATCTCCCGAAAAAAAGATGTCTGGATTAATAAATAAAGTGAATAGAGTAAAGGAAAGTGATAACACGAGTGAAATAGGTAGTTATAGGAGGTTCATGAATTAATACGGTAGGTACGCTTGTTTTAAAACCTCGGGCATTTGTGTTTTGTTTTGTTATTCAATTCACAAAGTATTTTATTTATTTGTGTAGATAAAAAAAGTATATTTACAATCACAAAACTAAATGGAAACACAAAGTAGGCAAATGTAATTAAAATACTGGAGGCGGGCAGCCCTATCACATGTTTACGTACCGCGCGGCTGTAGGCACTTATTTCTAAGATATGGCTTAGTTATTCTACCGTCTACCGTGCTATTGCTTAATAATATTATGTTCGAGAAATAACGTAAATAACGCAATTAATTGTTGAACTGTCAAAATGAAACCCATTGCTATTGTAAGTGCTACGCAATTACCCCGCTGATTTAGGACAATGTTAGGTACACGTTCCTGTGGGATAATTTCCGACATCCACGCGGGCGAAGCCGCGGGCAGAAGCTAGTCTTATAATAATAATCTTCTTCAGATTTTATCCGATTAGTCCAATCATTAGGAGGCATTATATATTATACTTTCATTATTTATCATTTTGATACTACCTTACTAATTTCTCTTTTATTTCTTGCTTATGGTAATATTTAGGTACCTCCGTAGTGGGTACCTACTTAGAACTTTGCTCACATATATACTTGGTGGGTATTATGAGATGGTTTCATCGTTGAGTTGAGTGTACTAGTACGTAGTACATTTAACTCAATGAGTTTCATGGCGTTTGTTGATTGATGCCGCGCAGTGTGGTATCTGTAGTTGTAAAATCTATGGCTGTGTGGGTAACTACTCTGTATTCACATATGGAGTGTTTGCCTACAGAGCCATGGTCTTAGTCTTAGTTTTAACTTAAAAATATTTTTATGTTTAATCAAGCAAAGAATCGTGCTAAATCCACGAGAACCTACTGCCGACAAATTGCTTTGCAGTTTGGCAGGTGTTATGTAAAAATAAAACTGTAACATTATGGAAAAAAAAAAAAAAAAAAAAAAAAAAAAAAAAAAAAAAAAAAAAAAAAAATTACTGAAAAATATTCTAGAGTACTAAATAATCAGGGGTAGTTAAAACCTACTTCTCCGGTTAATACATTCTCTAGTACATTTACCGAGCCAATTTATTCCGGATAGTACACTCGAGAGCAATTAATCCGGGTCACTTAAAGAATCCTAAAAATCTCGGAAACTAAAAATGCTAGGTTAATGCAATAAATTGTATTTAATAGACAATGTAATACTCCTTAAATGAAGGTATTAAAACTTCTTAGTTATTGTAAAGTTATATCATAAAAAAATCAAATTTGAAAAAGGGCCACTTTCGAAGATGGAACTACGAAATTACAGCATTTGGTTTTGCTTTTGTTTGTAATCTGTCATTTATGTGGGTACATAAACCATGTTGATAGTGCTCTATATTCATTATTCAAGCTGAAATTATGTCGCTTACGCCTGAAGAATGCACCAGAATACTTACAATGCTGGAAACCGGCCGGAGTCAGCGCGATACAGCCAGGACTGTCGGTGTGTCGCTGTCAACAGTACAAAGAGTTCTCCGACGTTACGAAGAAACTGGTTCTAACCTACGCAGACCAGGAACGGGCAGAACCAGGTGTACCACAGCACGAGAAGACCGATACTTGGTGAACACCATGCTTCGAAATCGCTTTCTCACAGGAACTGAACTCACAAATCAGTTTCGACGCCTCGGAGGAAGTAACCCAAGTGCATGGACAGTAAGACGTCGGCTTGCTGAATCTAACTTAAAACCCCTTAGACCTGCAAACGGCCCTAAACTGGAGCGTGGGCATCGTATTTCAAGACTAAGATATGCCCAGAGCCACGTAAATTGGAGTATTGAAGATTGGTCAAAAGTTATGTTCTCCGACGAATCAAAATTTATGCTCTACAAGCACGATGGAAGACACAGAGTGTATCGAAGACCAGGGGAAAGATTCAAGCAAGCATGCATCGAAGAAAAAGTAGCCTACGGTGGTGGGTCTGTACTTGTGTGGGCCGGAATTTCTTCTGAAAGTCGCACAGAGCTGGTGATCATAGAAAACGGCTCTTTAACTAGCGTAAGATATGTGGAAGAAATCCTCAATGATCACGTTGGTCCATTTATGGTCAATTTAGGTGAGGATGCTATATTTATGGATGACAATGCCCGACCTCATACAGGTAGGATTGTGAATGACTACCTTCAAGAGATGAACATTACTCGTATGGAGTGGCCAGCGCGCAGCCCGGATATCAACCCGATCGAGCATGCTTGGGACGAGTTAGGCAGATGCGTAAAACAACGAAACCCTCCCCCAATCACGCTTCGTGAGCTCAAAATTGCTCTCACAGAGGAATGGGAGAATATTCCCCAAAATCGTATAAGGAACTTGGTGTACAGCATGCCAAACCGCGTAAACGCAGTAATGGAAGCACGAGGAGGCAATACGAAGTATTAAAATTCAAGAAAATCGTAATAAAGTTCAAAAATGTCATGTTTCCTATTTTTGTTTTAAGGAGAGATCAGCAGTTTTTTTCTTTATGTAATTTTGTGTTAATAAAATGTATGGTGACTCATATTTTTTTTACTTTCATTTAAGGAGTATTACATTGTCTATTAAATACAATTTATTGCATTAACCTATCATTTTTAGTTTCCGAGATTTTTAACATTCTTTAAGTGACCCGGATTCATTGCTCTCGAGTGTAGTTATACTATGGAATTTATCCTTTACGTATTACATTTTGATAATTATTCTTGTTCATCTGCAAAATCTGAAATTGGAAACTTGTTTGCCGATGCAACCCCAAAATCAAAGCTCTGATTCGGAAATAGTTTATCCGCAAAGCTATCAGTTTCCCAACTCTACTCTGCTCTCTGATGCTGTTCTAAAATGCTTTGACCAGAACACTTTATAGTTGGCAGATTATATTATGGTGTATACAGGGTCACATTAAATTAGCTAGCAAAACTCCGCAGACGTGATGGATATCGATGTCTAAACACAATAAAACAAAAGAAAAACGAGCTAGCTTTCTAGTAGTCTGACATCTCACCTTTGTAACATAAGGTAATAAACAACAAAGGGGCATATAAATATTAAAGGGGGGGGGGGGGGCTGATGGCCAAATCTCGCTCGCTCATTGGTCAAATCAAATAGCGCGCGCTTCCACGGCTTCCTGTTAAGCACTTCCGTCCTTTTTCACAAAATCACTCCTACAAATTTCCCACTCCACAGATTGCAGGAAAGCGAGAGGAAAGATGTTACACATCAAAAACAGATTTACTAAACTACTTCAAGTAACTACACTACCAGTGGTCATTGACCCCAGACAAAAAAACATCGAATCTGTTTTTCCTTGTGGTATCGTATATCGATTACCCATCACGTCTGCGGAGTTTTGCTAGCTAATTAAATTTGACCCTGTAGAATTACAGGTGATTGTAGGTGATATTTAATTTTATATCTTGAGCTACTTCATTGAATATCAGGAGAAGTCGTTTTTCATTTAAAAAAATACATAATGACGACGCGGTGGTGGGGAGTGCGGTTTAGCTCACTTTGCGTTCGGCATTTGTCGTGGCAACACCTCATGTCCGGGTTCGCAACAAGTCAATCGTCATCCTGAGATTGCCTCGTTGAGAAGAGAAACACGTGTCGATTCCTTACAGGGTTCTTTATGACTCTTTCAGAACAGTTAAGCCGATTGGGTTACTAAACATACGTCGCCTATTGTATTTTGTAATGGGTTCCCGCAAAGTGGCGTGACGTTGAGTCACTATAATAGAGAAGATTTGAGGTTAGAGATGCAAACAACCCATCCTATCTTTCTTTTCATCCTATATTTCTTTACAGTTTATAGGTGTTATGTTATGTAATTTATTTGTGGCTGAAAACACAGACTTGCTCTTATATAAACTAACTAGATACTCTGTCATCTTCATCTGGTAACTGATTAGTCCGTGTATATAAAACAGCAGACATTTCTCAACTCTTTAGAGAAAACAAAAGTGTCACATACCCTAACTTTCCACAGCCTTTTTCTCTGAGAAAACTGAACCACATTATTCATGTAAGCATGTAAGAAATTCCTAAAGGATCGCACGATAAGCCGTCGTATCTTGTTGAGACAATAAAAGAACGCCTCAAAGATAAAAGAAAATATTCTGAATTTCTAAAACTACCGCGTCGAAATAACTCTGTTACCGCCGCCGGATACAAAGTGAATTATCTGCCTACACATAGATTATGTATATCATCTGTGGCAGGATAAGTTCAGGATATTTTTAGAAGGGTAAAAGTATTTTTGACAGATTTTTCTTGTAAAAAGAATAAAGGAAGAAATATGATTTATTTGGATTCGCACAGGAGATCACAAATTAAACTAAACTCACTCATAGAATAAAGAAAAATAAAAGCAGAAAATCCAAAGGAAATCAAGGAAAATCTGTTCAGGTGGAGATTCATAGACGACTCCGCCTTGGAGTGTAAATGTGGTGCTGTTCTACAAACGGCGATGGGACACTTAATATCGTGTTCTGTCAGCTGCCAAACATTGAGCAGCAATCGTACGCGGTTTAGACGACTGCCCCGCGCGAACGCTTCTGTCTACCTGCCACGCACAAACATTTTTAGGAAACATTCGTCACTAATTATGTCTGGACGTATTTCTGCGGACGTATTAAAGGCTAGGCAGATTGATGTTGCCAACTGAAGTGCGCGGTGTGTCTCGGATGTGCCGCGCAGTACTGCCGCGCAACAAACATTCGTCGGTTTAGTCCTAACTAGAGCGCGGCCGAAATGTGTCCTGCAAACGCCGCGTGTTGCTGCCGCGCTCTTGCAGCTCAATATTTGGACACACCTTAAGATGAAAAAGAAATACGATGAAAATAAGATGAAGTTAGAATACTAAGATGATTCATAAGGATATTAATAAGATGCTACCTTACATGTCTTGCGTCCTCCAATATTCTTTGTACTGTTTTCCATTAAGACTGATGTTCGGCTTGATTCCCGCACAGATCAAACATTATAGCCAGACAACTACGTGTTGAGGCGGAGACGGCCGCAGCTGCTGGCGGTGCCGCGCGGCAGGACTAACTTGCTTCTAAAAGCGCCTCAGTTACTCGCGCCTCACGTACACTCAATGGAGTTGCCGAAAGGATTGACATTTTTTCCTGTTCATTGAATGAATTCGCAAGAACAATAGCATACCATTTGTGTTACAATTTGTAAAATTAAGTATAAGCTAAGTACCACCCACCCTATCGCCTTGGGATATCCTGTAATTATAGAAGTGTTGTGAAAATAAATAAATAAATAAATTATTTTATAAATTTAATATTTTTCCGAGAAAAAGAACTTCTCGTGGTTGTAATTCTCTTTATTTGAAAAAGATTTATAATTTTTGCGATGTACACCTCCGACTCTACACGTGACCCTTTTGCGACAATTAAGCACCCCACAAGCTATGGCTGGTATCAGATGTAAGAAGACTCGAACAAATTAAGTCCTTTCAACTAGCAGGAGATAATCGATAGTGACATTCTTTTGACACATTCTTGGTACGGTACGGACAACAAAATGAACAAAACATTTTATTTTATCTTCATTACAACATAGGCTGATGTAAATTAGTACAGCTGCGAACGTAACATGAAACGCGTGATGAAATATTTCACTCGTTTATATGGAGGTATTACATTTATATACGTACAGGTTTATAAAGCCGAGAATGTTTTCACACACCGATACCTCACGCGGTAGCGGCGACACGCGAGTGTGATTGTAGTACTTATGCTAGGTACTTATAAAATAACTGACTCACAGGCTTAGCCTTTATTTACAATGTGAGGTTTATTCAGGTTCGGCGAAACCGAAGCGATAGCGAAGCGTACAACACGGAACCTTCTTTGCACACCTGTGTGTTACACCATTAACTTTTCACTTGTACTAAACTAGTAATAATACGTCATTTTTATATTTCTTCGTTTAATCGTTTAACATAATCGTTCATAGCACATGATCACTCAGCAGTTTTACACTTTTAATATTATGAACGTCTGTACGACTTGACGGTTGGAACACGAATGCCGTCCGCAACTTCAATCTCTTAATTCTGACGTTAGTCAATTGAGATACTTTAATCGTAGCAAAATAATGCTACGTACTTCCGTTTGCTACTGAGGTCAAACTAACTACTATTTAATATCAATAAACAGAATTGTAATAGAATAAAATAGAGTAAATTAATAAGATTGTTTACATGTGTGACTATGAAGCGACCCAGATACAGCTTGAAGTCTTTCTACCTGATACCAGGGATTGGCCACAAAAAGGATGAAAGACAATTTCATGCAGCTGTGATGAGAATGCTGAGAGGGATGTGTGGTGGACACGAATGGATAGAATAAGAAATGAGTACATTAGAGGAAGTCTGAAAGTGGCTCCGGTAACCGAAAAGTTGGGCGGAAATCGGTTGTCATGGTATGGGCATGTGATGCGGAGGAATGAGGAAAATATCGTGAGGAAAATTTTGAGTGTGAATGTCGATGGATATAAGAGTAGGGGAAGATCAAAGAAACGATGTACGGACTGTGTGAAAGATGATATGGCTAGAAATGGGGTGACTACCGAGATGACGATTAATAGAGAAGTATGGAAGAAAGGGACATGTTGCACTGACCCCAAATAAATTGGAATAAGGGCAGGAGAATGATGACTAGTGATTGACACAATTGACAGCTCACTTCAGCTAAGTTTTCACGGTGAGATTTTGACAGGATAAACCGGTTTATATCAGCCTATAAGTTTCCTATTGCTACTCGTAGAACTCTGGCGGCCAATGTGTAAGAGGTAGTAGGTCATAATCCAACATACAGGTCCAATGCGGGCTACTGAATGCCACGTATCCAATTATTACTTTCAGGACTTTTTCCTCATGATTTGTTCCTTCACCATTTTCAGAGATATTTTGGTGATAAAACTACGTAGGTACAACGTGTAACTCGACCACCTTTGCTCCGCTCGTTCAAGATGGTGAAGAGCATAAAATTTGTGTTCCATAATATTATATTATGCGTATCTTCAATTAACTGGCCAATGTGTATGTTTTGCGGCTACAAATTGACACAATATTTTAGAACAAAGATGTAGACAATAAAATTTTTAGAGGTATGAGGAACGGCGTGTAAGTTTACTCATCCTCCATTGAAAAGGGAGGATCCTCCGACCAGATGGGTGTCGTGTCTGGCGGACAACTGCCCAACGATTGATGTCGGATAGTCTTGTATAGGTATACCTATGTCTTTCGCGCGCTAAATTCTAATTGCGCGATGCAGGATTTTTGTGACGTCACATCATTGATGCGTAGTTCACATGCCGCCACAAATTAATTATTGTATCTTTTTGAGGCTAACTTCGTTTCGATTTGTTGACATTGCTTTCTGTCTGCATGCATGTGGGCATTACGTCACGTAGATGCATACAACTATTTATTTTTTATAGTCTATAAGTATGTTATAACACCAACATGTTCGTCTAAAGTTTCCCTAAAATAAATTCATCGTATAGCATGTGCGATGTAGGATATTATCTCGATCTTGGTTGAATTTCCCTCGAGCGTAAGATAGGCGGGCGTAAACGGAAAAAATAAGCTCTTTGGCGTAAACTTTATATCACCTACTTGAAAGGGCTTCATAAATTGCAGTAACAACAATATGATGTAGTATGAGGTAACAGCAAAATAACACAAAAATGGTGCATTTTTTTCGTGCAACGTTGTGTACGCAACTCAATTTTGCCTGAAACTTTTTTATCGTTGTTAAATGGTCTTTGGAAGATTTATGTATATCGCACTGAATTCTGTTGGTGCCACGTGGTTGTTGCTGTGTTTTGAATTGTTTTTGGTCATCTAGTACTTGTTACAAATTTATTTAAGTACAGTCAGTGCACTGCATTACCTGACGCCTCTAACAAAGAAGAAGAGGTGAGGAGGAGTCAGGTAATGCATAGCATAGCACTGACTTGCTGAAGAAGTTTTGTCCGGTTGACTTTAAAAACCGATATCCACGAATATTTTACAATTTGATGATACCATCAAGTATCATGACATGAGACACAATTTTTTTCATATTATTATTAATTGAAACTCAGTTTGAAGAGCTGACAGAGCGCGTCATGATGTAAAATAAGTATAATGTAAATCTAAGAATAATTGCTATATTTACCTTCCATTTACTTATTAGTTCTCGGGAATATAAGTGCGCGCACATAGGAACCTAGAAAATATATAATTATAGAGTTAACCTTTATTACTTTGGACACAATTCTCAATCCTTGTAACTGAAACGAAAAAACGCGCGTAATAAAAAGGTATCGATCACTATGGTGACTTCATCCTTTTCAGCCGAGTCTTCAGCTGTCACCCACTCACAATTACATGAAGATAATTTAAAACAATTATATTAGTGCGTAAGAGTTATTAGAAGTAATTAGATTAATATATTGCTCATGTACCAACTGGTTCAGTATATAAGGTATTTTTAATAAGCGGCAAGTAAAATATATGATGTCGGTCACGCGAGTATTTATCACGCGAGAATATTATGGTAATTATTTATTTTTATGCGTCGTTTTAATTTAAGATATTTATATTGAATGCTTGAAGATATGTATATTATTTCCCCACAAAGGAGACTCCTGTCCAATTCAGAAACTTTTTCGTAGGTCTGTAGGTATTGGAAACCACGTAGCGGCAAAAGTAAGTGTGTTTTGCTCCCCAGCTGGATGAACCGACGACCTGCAAAAGGTGGCTGGGACAGACTGGATGCGGAAGGCAGATGACAGCCTGTGGCGCAGTCGTGGTCAGTGGTCTGCGATTGGCTGAGTTGATTGATTGATTGATGCCATTTCTTGCTGAACTGGCCCTTTTTAGCGCAGCCGTGAGTCACACTCCTCTCCTAATTTCTTAAAAAAATAAAAATCAAATAAAAATTGTAAAATGCGATGGCATTTTACAATTTTTATTTAATTTTTATCTGCTGTATAAATTGTGTGCTTTTTAGTCTGTGTTAAATAAATGTATTTTCTTCTTCCAAATTCAAAAGTCATTTATTCAAATTAGGCTGAGAATCAGCAGTTTTCAAACGTCAAAATTACATATACGCCATCCATCAAAAACGCCCGCCCTTCACCACGTTCTTCTATGTAGCGCTAGTCATCGAATTTACCTACAAAATTAATTTCAGCTTCAAGCAACTCCATTTTCTTTAACTGTGTACTCATTATAAAGGATCAAAAAAATTACTCCGGAAAACCAATAAAGAGATTTACGACCACAATAAACAATTTCATACAATTGACTTTTACGACTTCGCGAAATACTCAGTAGCAGCTACCCTTATACATTTTTA
The DNA here is from genome assembly GCA_948150665.1 of Conistra vaccinii. Taxonomy (NCBI): domain Eukaryota; kingdom Metazoa; phylum Arthropoda; class Insecta; order Lepidoptera; family Noctuidae; genus Conistra; species Conistra vaccinii. The sequence goes on from OX411330.1 coordinate 8,656,106, forward strand.
TTAATTCTACCATTCGTTAGAAAACAATGGCATTCATCAAGGAAATGGCGGGAAACAAAACCCAAATGAAAATATACGGGGGCTCAAAGGATCAACGCGGAAATATGAGCATAACGTTTTCAACGGTCCATCGTCAGTCGTGTGGGTAATTTGTATTTTTTTTCTACGTAATTGGACGCTTAACAAATTGCCCTCTACATAACAGAAATAGCCGCAGATATGTAAGGGTTTGTGTATATTGGAGAGCGCGTGGGCGCGCCGGCTTTGCTTTTTCTATCCGAGCAAACTCTCATAGAAGCTAGAGTACCATACATTAGGCTCTAAACTCAAACTCAAACTCAATCTATCTATCTATATATCTATCATCAATATTTACCTACCTCTTCTCAACTATAGGGGTTGAATGCTGAATACCAGCATTTTACATGGAGCGACTGCTTATCAGACCTCCACAATCCAATAACTGAGTAAAAACACAAAGGAAGGATTTTTTAAATTTGCACCCTTAAGGGGTAAGGGTATAAAATGTTCGACAATGTATGAAATTTCGACATTTTACCGATGGGACCGGGCTTACTTTTATTTTCTTTTTATTTATTTCTATGCAAAGACAAAACCAGAGTGAATAGCATGCCTTGCAAATAGACGAGATCCCATGTCTATGGTAGAACAATTGCGAGCGATGCAACCAGCACCCTAATTACGCAATGCACGATCAATTTTAAATTGAAACCAATTGAAAAAGATTGCCAGTCCATTGCTTCATAAGTTCGACAAAAAAAATCTGCTCAATCTTTTTTGTCGAACTTATGAAGCAATGGACTGGCAATCTTTTTCAATTGGTTTCAATTTAAAATTGATCGTGCATTGCGTAATTGGGGGGCAGGCATAAAGAAAACAGTTAATATAGCCACATCTCACGATGTATTCTACAAACGTAACGTACGTACGATAAGTGATCGAGGTTATGTGTATGCGGCCTAACCGCCATCACTGGAATTAAAACGTACAAATGCAAAAATATGTTGTTAGCGGAAATTATTGTGTTACATACGACTTATGTAACAACCAAACGGTTGTTACATAAGTCGATTCGAATAGCTGACATAATATCACTATGAGGAGGCTTTTCATTTAGATTAGGTGGGGACATTATTGCTTTTTATTGAGGGTTACATTTTTGTACTCACTTGAGATTTATTTTAGCATAGGTTTTAATGGGTTTATATACAACCACCATTAGCATTAAACCATTACCTACCATTTTACCATAGATTTACCAATAAGTTAGATAAATAGTTTACCATTTATTACCATTCCTTGTAATTACCTAAGTTTCATAGTTTTTCAATATATATAAAAATGTATGGTAGACGTTAATTATTACTTTACTTTAAGAAACGTTTATAAATAAAACCCTAAGTATTGTAGCGTTAAACACTTTTTTGTAATTTTTTCTTTTTCTTCTTAAAATACTGATTGACTTAGAAAGGGCTATGGTAGGCTATAAAGAGTGTCCGTGGAGTTTCCCTACGTGATCGAATAAGAAATGAAGAGATCCGCAGGAGAATCAAGGTAACCAACATAGCCTGAAGAATTGCCAAACTTAAATGGCAATGGGCAGGTCACATTGCTCGAACAGATGGCCGATGGGGCCGAAAGGTTCTGGAGTGGCGACCGTGTACCGGAAGACGTAGCGTTGGAGGGCGTCCCACAAGACGGCCGTCCCGATGACCTTGTAAAAGCCGCAGGAATCCACTGGATGCTCAGGCACAGAATCGGTCGAAGTGCCGGTGCTTGGGGGAGGCCTATGTCCAGCAGTGGACGTCTTTCGGCTGAAATGATAACTGATTGACTGATTTATTACAGTAATGTTTTGAAAGTTTCCTGGATTAAATCTAAAACTATAAATTAAATATTCATAACAAAATTTCTCCAAACACTTTGTCATAATATGTCACCAATTCCCTTACTTTGGCTATTAACCTTGAGTAAACTTAAACTCCTAATAGTAGTTAGATAGCCTCGAAAAGCCTTGTTAGAGTTAATAATTTGTTACAAGATGTAAAACATAGGCTATTGTAATAAATCTTTCAGAATATAAACCTGAAACTGTTCTTACAGTAAAGTTCGTAGTATTTTATAATTACCTACTATCTTTTTGTTGGTTTTGTTTTCATTTCAAAGCTTCGTTCTTTTCTTCGGAAGAATATTAATAGGATTTAAATATTTTACATGGACAAAACTTAGGCTAAGTAATAACAAGCCGCATGGGTCGATCCATCAGGTTAAGCTACGCTTGCCGTGGTTGGTCAGTGGATGGGTGACCATCTTTACATACCAAGACTCCTCCGTGCCTCGGAAAGCACGTTAAGCCGTTGGACCCAGCTGTTATTCGTCGATCTTTGACAGTCGTTACGAGTCGTCAGAGGCCCGAAAGTCTGACACCAGTCTTACCAAGGGGTATCGTATTACCCAGTTACTGGGTTATGGAGGTCAGATAGGCAGTCGCTCCATGTAAAGTACTGGTATTCAGCTGCATCTGGTTAGACTGGAAGCCAACCCTAAGATAGTAGGCAGATTGATTGAAGTTGTCGCATATGATGTGTAACATCCGACATCTTGGCTGACGTATATTATGATATAAACAATATTCATCGGCGTCATCATCATCATCTTGTTTACAACCTCTCGGAAAATGGGTTGGTACCATCTGAAGGCCAACTCTAGCACCGCGCGCGCTCATTGGTCAAATCAAATAGCGCACGCTTCCCCGGCTTCCTTTTCACGAAATCACTCCCACAGGTTGCAGAAAGCGAGAGGAAAAATGTTACACAGCAAAAATAGTACTTACCTACATTGCTTTTCAGTGCTTATCCGCGTGAATTTGTAACTTTATCATCCTAAAGGACACCGAAGAGAAAGCGGATGAATCTTAGAATACTCTGAAATGCTATAACAGCAAAGGTTTACCAATTTTGTTTTATCTAATTTGAGTTTTCTTTCAAATAAACGACCCTTCAAAAACAGAGAAGGAAAAATCTGTGAGGAAACCGACATGTATGAAAGATATTTTTCGTCGGTATGTGGTGCCTTTAAAACTCTGACACCACCAGGTGAGTCACTAACCACACGGAAGGAAGAAGAAGAACGACCCTTTTTCCCAAAATACGTACGAACTTCGAATTAATTTTACATAACAAGTTATAGGTACCTACCTACAATTATAATGCAAAACGTAGATATTACATTCGAAATTCAATTACTGTATGAAACCTCATTCGCACAATACAACAATACGCAAGTTATTAACAAGTCAAACGGGACCCGATCGAACAATCAAACTTGAGCAGTATGTTCCGAATAACAACCGTGCGACTCGCTTCCAGCACTGGCTTCCACTAACTTTCAATGCATTGTAGATATTTCAGTTGACACAGCAATCCCCCGGTTCATTAGCACGACTGGCTGGAACAAAGTAACTGTTTGACTTTTTAACATAACGGGTCCCCAAGGACCTGAATCCTCCAAGTTAAGAACGAAGATTGAATAAATATGCGGTTTTTGTTCGAATAAATGGAACAGCAGGGAAACTCATCTCGAGTCACCACGAACTAACGGTAGGAACTTCAATATGTCATGTCTTGATAAAAAGTTTGGCGGCGTGGATAGTCACCATCATCATCATAATCTAGATCGTCGCTCGGCATATTTATTTATTAAAACTTTATGCACAAGTAAAAAATATACCGTACAAAGGCGGACTTAATGCCTGAGGCATTTTCTACCAGTCAACTTTAGGGTGATGCAGAGACAAAACATGGCAGGTGCAACATACGAGATTGATAACAAGAAAATAACTATAAAATACAAGAATAAATACATAAATACATACATACATAAAAAACAGAATAAACTTTGTCAAGAGAAATAACGATCGGTAGAGGAGAAATAACGATAATTAAAAGGAGAGAACGAATCTAGTAAATCACCGCTGGGATGTTTCAGCCAACTTCTTACGTATATGCTCACGTGTTTTCACTTTAAAAGACAACCGACTGGTTGCCGTCCTGATGTTCAGAGGTTGCGCATATTCTACGGGCGTCCTACCCAAATGTTTGTTGCCACGCGGTATCCACTCAATAACACGTGTAGGTAGTTTGTTGATTCGTGGTATCCATTTGAGAACACGTGTAGGTACCCCAAGGTTAGGAAAGTAACGACCCTGAATATTCATAGTACAACGGAAATACCTACCTATAAACTTTTATATATTGTCACTCGTAGAAACTCCTGCAATGCACTCTAAAGGAAACTGGCATAAAATGATTGCAAGATATTTGCGTTTGCTATAGGAAATGGTAGAAGTTTCAATTTCAATCAATTCTTGAGAAACAAAATTTTAGAATAGCACTATATAACGTTTATTTATTAGATTTTTTCCTTGAGATTTTAAGGATTGTTACTCTCTACATTTTAATTTGAAAGTGTCTCTCGCAGAATGTATTTTTTTTACATTCAAAACAGGAGAAGCTATGTTGAAGTTGAAATGTTGTTGAAATACAGTCTCTGTAAACTCACGACACACTAGAATTGTCAACACGTTCTGCCGGATTTATTACCCGTACTTTGCATACGTCAATAGATTGGTCAAAGGATATCTGAGGATTAATTCCTCACCAATCTATTAATGGCATAGGAACATTTCTTGAACCCTCAGTTGAAAAGACGTTGTTTTCAATAGTCATCTGTATTCTAAAGAACAGTGAAAAGGACTTCCATACCCAAATCTAAAGTATTGAAATTACATCCTACTTATGTAGGTAGATAGATAATGTTCTAAAAGGCAAACGATTTGACCAGAAGACAAGTGGCATAATAATCTAAATACTGTTTATTTTATTTTATTTACTTTCTTACCTTTTATTTAACTTTCTAACCTTTTATTTAACTTTCTAACCTATTTGTCCAATCTGTATGAATCCTTAAACCTGACTTGGTTGCCGTACGTCATTTTCAGGTGACCACTGAAAATCAGCGCTGTGCTGGCGTGCTGCAGCATCATGCTGAGAAGCCTTCTTGTCACAGTCCCGACGTGCAGGTCCCGTCTTTTGCTGCTAAGTGCTCGTGATTATCTGTTTATGTAGATCTGTTTTTGTATATTTTTTTATTCGAGTTAAATTTTCTTTTTCGTATGCACATTTTTCTGTGACGACTTAAACAAATTTTTTTTTCAATCGCTTTCAAAGCGTTCTGTATTTCTACAACGACATACAACTTTCAGCTTTTCGATACTTTATGTCAGTCTCATACATTTTTGACTTTTCTATCATCGTGATTGCTGATAGGATATGCCACATTGTCTGGGCCCTCGGGGGCCGCAATCAGGACCGCTCAAACAGTCGCGTTTGCTACTAATAAACTTATCGAGTCACTACTCATCTACGAGTATATGCCGATATCTGAGACCAATCCCAAGAAAATAAAGATTCTGTAATATAGTTGCGATTGTTTTTCAGAAAACTGGAACCTTTATTGTAACTTAAGCCTTATGTACATTTGGGGGCTACAAAGTCCGGGCGGAAATTGCTTGATTTTATCTACAAAAGTACGAGTGTACAGTGCTATCGGCCATAGAGATCTAGTGGCATCGATTGCGCAAGGCTAGATGAGTTATTAAGTGCTCTACATGGTGCTATCAAATTATTAACTATGGAAGCAAAAAATATTAGGAAAGTTTTTATTTTCTAGAAGAATATACCAGCGTTTCAGGTACAGTCGACCGCACGTCCATGGTAACACTTAGTGGTTTTATTATTACTGACTTCAGGCCTACTGTACCTAAATATTGTTTCCGTTCCTAAAAATATCCGATAATCACAAGGGTTTTCTTAAAGACTAATCAGATTATCGTCAAGATTTGACACATAGATAATCTGATTCGAGATTCAAGCTGCAGGCTCCCGACGTCGAGTTTCGAACCTAATCAAATTAGTATCGAATTTTGCCACTCATTCCAGCTAGATAACTGTCAAATTAACACCAGTTTGAATCAAGTTCTATTCTAGTCGGTATTTAAAGATTTCGAGAGTAAACAGTTGTTACTAGAAAAATGAAAGCTCTTTCCAAAAGCGTTTCTGAGACCTTGTCAGTTGGACAAGATTAGGAACTATTAAAGGATAAATTCGTAAAACACGTACCTATTCTTTTTCCTCAGCTGACAGCTGTCAGGAACGCATACGCTCATCGACAGGAGTATAGGCTCTTTTTTCTCAGCACTGGTTCTTTTGCGACACACGGTAAACATAAACTGCTAAAAGAGTCTTTTGGCGCTCGATTGACATTTACAGTGGGGCGCTGTTTTTAAACATTTATCTTCATCAGTAGGTTTATGTGAAATAAAATATTTTGAATTTGAATTTATCGTATTGTTTTATAAAGTCTTCAAAACACATGATGGATAGTTCCGATTTGGCCACGTGCCACAAGGACCTTGTAGCGCTTTACATAAATTTTTGCATGATTGACATTACGAAACTAGTTGCACAAACTTATTTATTCATTGATATGACATAAAAATATCTTCACATTTGATTTTGAAATGAAATGAAATGAAAATATGCAAGAATTGGACATTACAGATGGTCGCGTTTTTTAAGTTTCTGAAACAATTTGCTAAAAGTAGCATGCAAAATGACATTAATTAAATAATTGAAATAAGCTAATAAAATTTAAACACATCATAATTTATAAGAATTAGAATGTCAATCATTTGTCAAATTATAATATTAAAATGTCAGTGTGAATCTTTCAAGTTTAGGTACTCATTCACAGAATAAAACACACTTTTTTGACATTGGGTTAACTCCATTTGATACTGGTTTCAGAAATCGGGGGTGAGATGTCACCCCTATTATACGGGCCAAGTGAGAATCCTTAGGGACCACTCTTACCTTCCACACATTCTCGGGTATTATATCACCATACATAATTCAAATCTAATCCTACCCCTTATGCAAAGTTAATTCTTTCAAAATTAAATTAAGAACATCCGCCCAAAGATCTCTTGGAAACGGATCCCGGATTAAGCAACGCGAAACAGAATTAATTACTAGAAGGTAGAACGTATAAGCTAATTACGAGTACGTATGGGGTAGTAAACAATGCTTCCTGTTCAAGATGGCGGAGTAATGTAGCTAATTGCTTCTCCTTTTATTTTTTATTTTTAGTTCCACTACTGACATTAACGTAAGGAACATATTAGGTGTTCTAATGAATCCCGTGGTACCTAGTTAAGGTTATCGTGGTAGGTCTAATGTTACGATGATCATGACATAAAACATAACAATATATTCAGCGTATAATGATCCCACTGCTGGGACACAGGCCTCCTGTCTTTGTGAGGGAGTGGGCTATAATCCACCACGCGGGCCCATCACCTACGGATTGGCGGATGTATTTTTTTCCGCAGTCATCATCCCTATTCATTGCCAAAAACAACATCTATTTTTACTTATAAAATAACTATAGGTAGTTATTTTAATTTTAGGGTTCCGTACCCAAAGGATGCCAACGAGACCCTGTTACTGAAGCTTCGCTGTCCATCAGTCCGTGATCCGTCTGTCATTAACCGTATCTTTTGAACCGTAGTATGGGTAAATTTCTAACCACGCAATCCTTACGTAATGTCAAAGACGGTTGGAAGGTAGAAGGTTGGAAATATTTAGATAGAGATATTATATTTTAGTTAGTATTTTATTAATTATAATTAAACTACTTTGAATAAAAGAGCCATTTTCAATAGGGTTCCTTCTATGGCTGAAACGAATGTATAAAAAAAAATTACTCAATTAGTTGATTTTATCGCAAGCTACAATGTTTTCAGGTTTCATAAATTGATGGACAGGAATTTTTTTTCAACTATTTTGATGCCTTTTTTATTTCTGCTGCATTAAATCAATTATAAAAAAGTACAGTATTAATCTCCATTTAATCATCTATACAATGGTATATAAATTAAGTAGGTTCTGTGTACAAGCAGGAGTGCAACAATAAAAACAGTTGCAGAATCGGGCAAAAAAATTTTTTCGATCGTGCTAATGCTTCGCATTATGAGTCGTCCAATAAAGTAAAAAAATTAAAAGGAGTGCCCATACAAGAAACGTGTTTTCTTTTCGGCGCTTTATGCTCGATCTCAATAATGGCAATGTTAAATATTTTGCCGTGTTACGGAACCCTTCGTGTCGTTTTTGAAGTGAAAACTTCTTTAGCACTTTGCACTTTTTTTGGGATGGGTAAAGAATGTTAAACTTGCGTCAGGAAACGTGACCGTAAGATCCGTTGCCTACCAACCGACAAAGTAAATATCAAAATAGACTTTGGCATTACGTAAAGATTGCGAGGTAAGAAATTTTACCCATATTGATGGGTAAAAAAAAGCAATCAAAACATACTTCAATGAAAAGTGTTTAAATAAATTGTTTATTTTAATTAGACTTTATTTTGAAAATAAATAAATATAGGTACTACTACTACTAATGAATATTGTATTTAACCACATAAATTATAGTACTTTTATACAGATAAATAAAGCAATTCGTGTGAAATTATTCCCTAACCATTCCAAAATATTCAAAAATGCACAACGTTAATGTTCAAGTTTTCACTTCTGCACGGCACTCCCGGAGTGCAACCCGTTGTTTTTTTTTTACTATCCTCTTCATTCTCATATCTTTTAACTTTCGTATAAAAAAGCATGAGAACAAATTACTTTCCAAATGAATTGAAAATTGTGGTAACATCACGAATAAGCGCTAATAACGGACGAAAGCGCTTTATTACCATGCTTAACTAAAGCTGTTAGCGCTGGAGCCGCTGGAGCGTATATAACGCTCAAACGGTTTTCACCGCACTGATATTTCGCAGAGGAAAATTATTTCGGTCTAATAGTCGGTTTAGGAGGTTTATCTGATTGGTATTTTAACGTGCTTTAGTTTGTCGGGGAAAAACCGAAACCTACAATATCTGAAACGAACTCTAAACATTTTATGAATAGAGATCGTGACAGACTTTACGTTTAACTAAGTTAGAAAAGCAAATCACCACTGCTCTCACAACGGTGAAGGAAAACATCGTGAGGAAACCGGCATGTCCTGGAACCAAAAATTCCAAGACATGTGACATCTACTAGGTAACCCGCACTGGGCTCGCGTGGTTGCCGCCACTCCCTCTCACAGAGAGTAGGACTGTGTCCTAGCAGTGGGAACGTTATAATATATGTTGATTACGAAGTTTTTTCTCTAGGTGCATCATCATCCTTCTCTTTCTCTTTTCCCAATTTATAAAATTACAGTGGTGCTATACGAATACATGCATAAGTATTATAAAATGCATGTTTTTTTTTCGGCCAATCTATCTCAAGATTCGACAGACCGAGCTATCAAACACCCTGGGGCATCATTCATCATCATCTGCCTAGCCTTTTCCCCTATGTAAGGGGTCGGCTTCCAGTCTAACCGGATTCACCTGAATACCAGTATTTTAAATGGAGCAACTGTCTATCTGACCTCCACAATCCAGTTACTGGGTACCACGATACCCCTTTGATAAAACTGGTTGTTAGACTTTCTGGTTTCTGACGAACCATAACGACTGTCAAAAATCCACTAATGACAGCCGGGACCGGGGAGGGGTCTTGGTATGTAAAGACGGTCACCCATCAACAGACCAACCCTGGCAAGGGTAGCTTAACCTGATGGATCGACCCGCTGTACATAATAAATAACACTAAAAGAATTGAGGTTCAAATTTTAAAAATAAAGAAGACAAATTCGATTTGGAATCGACAATAATGAAGGCGGATATTATTCTGAATTCTCGGTTACCTCTACCCTCGTGGCTCTGGCTGTCACCTGTCAGCTGCACTTACATGCTTTCACGCTTAACGTACTCGTTTATATCGAGTAGAGGAAAATAACTGTGATTTTGTCTCTGAACACTTACTGTTTATTACTTTAAAAGTGGATTTTTATTCGTTGACTGTGGGAGATGAGGGATTTATAATTTGATGTTAGTGATATAAAATTTCAAGACATGAACCTACTTACTACTTAGTAAATAAGTTGAAATCAAGTTCCAACACTTTTTTGATGTGTGTGTTTCCATTTATTTTCTCAGAACGTTATTGGGGCTAACTTACCAAAGAAAAGTCATACATTCCCTGATTTTCTGCCATAGGTAAACTAACTGTTGTTTAACATGACTATTAACTATTATATAACAGGAGCTAGGGGTCAGCCAGTAATTACGTGAGAACTTTCGCAGAGAGAATTACCAAAGCTTCGTACCTAACTAAAGATGTAGTACTTAGTACTATTTTATTAAGGGGGATGCGATAAGGTAGCCCGCAAAATTAAAATTTTCTAGTTGCAGGTCAATGTCAGGTTGTATGTTGAATATGTTGATTAAAATATGATTCGCGACCGTAACAAATATGGCTTTACAGAATTATAATCATTAAAATCAGCAAATCCTATTAGAATTTACCTGAAATGTCATGATTTCATGAAATAGTCACTCATCCGTAGAATAAAGTCTGATCTTCAGGATTGATAGTTTTCAGTAGAGGCTAGAGAAGTTGTTGATCTGTGTACTCTTAAACGGTGAGACTTGACATTTAGATTTTTTGGTATGGTTGTTACAATGCCCCAACTTAGTAAAATGCTATTTAGTGTATATTTCCTTTTATTTCACGAGATAGTGCGTTCCATATCAACATCGAACGTTTTATGGCGGAAGAGCGGGGTCCGTAGTGAACATTATACGTTGTTTTACGGAGACGTCTGAATTAAGTGACGTTTTATATTAACATAGGACAAACAGCGGCCGGACCCGCCGGACTGACGAAAGGACGGGGTGCCCGCACCACCCCCACTCCAGCTCTTGATCAGTCTAACAACGCCCCAGCATAGTTAACTGCTATGTAGTGCATATTTCTTATACTTTAATTTCACGAGATAGTGGGTTCCATATCAACATCGAATGATTTACGGCGGAAGAGCGGGGGTCCGTAGTGAACATTATACGTTGTTTTACGGAGACGTCTGAATTAAGTGACGTTTTATATTAACATAGGACAAACAGCGGCCGGACCCGCCGGACTGACGAAAGGACGGGGCGCCCGCACCACCCCCGCTCCAGCTCTTGATCAGTCTAACAACGCCCCAGCATAGTTAACTGCTATGTAGTGCATATTTCTTATACTTTAATTTCACGAGATAGTAGGTTCCATATCAACATCGGATGATTTACGGCGGAAGAGCGGGGGTCCGTAGTGAACATTATACGTTGTTTTACGGAGACGTCTGAATTAAGTGACGTTGCATGTTCACTCCGTGCGTGTTTATGCGGAGCTAATGGCAGATTGAACGTTATTCGATTCTATATTTCCGAAACTAAATAAGATACGAAAATTCTAAAAACGTACGTCTGTAGAGTTCGTATTCCTTATCTCATCTAGCTATTGAACTCGTTTTTGCTCCATGATCACATCGGACTCTGTTCTACGGATAGGTCGATATGAACTTAGGGAGATAAATTGATGATTTTTTATTAATATAATTCTATAAGTAAATATTTGACACGGCCGTGAATCACATTTAGATCAACATACAACATGATACTGGTTAGGTCCGTGGATGGGTGGCCATCTTAACATACCAAAACCCCTCCTTGCCTCAGAAAGCACGTTAAGCCGTTGGCCCCGGTTATCATTCGTGGAACTTTGACAGTCATTACGGGTCTTCAGAAGCCCAAAAGTCTGACAACCAATCTTAGCAAGGGGTATCGTATTACACCGTTACTGGATTGTAGAGGTCAGATAGGTAGTCGCTCCATGAAAAATACAGGTATTCAGCTGCATCCAGTTAGACTGGAAGCCGACCCTAACATAGTTGGAAAACACGAAACATAAGAAAATTTGAATTTCACGGGCTACCCTGATGGTTTCGCCTTAACTTACAGAAACCTTAGACGTAGCCGAAGCAGCGAGTCATAGCTACTATTTAATATGTCACGTCTCTCATATCTAGAGTTAAAACGTTCTCCTTTTGTAGGATTACGTGGGACCTGACTGTCTGGATTAGACTAGACATCTCTTTGAGAATATGGAATAGGACAAACTGTAACCTATGCAGGTACTAGCTTGAAATATAAACACGAAAAATTTAAGGATTAAAGCTACAATCGTCAGATTTTTCTCAAGAAACCGTCTGATTCATGGTGCCAAAACTATTTTTTTAAATTTAAGCCTCATCATCAGTCTATTAATGTTCCCACTGCTGGGACACAGGCCTCCTCTCGGTGAGAGGGAGTGGGCCGTAATCCACCACGCGGGCCCAGTGCAGGTTGGTAGATGTCACATGTCTTCGAATTTTTGGTTCTAAGACATGCCGGTTTCCTCACGATGTTTTCCTTCACCGTTTTTGAGAGCAGTGGTGATGAAATTATTTACACAAAGTAAAGCGCCTGCTTGGGTTCGAATCCACGACCTACAACTCGTAAGTCGGGGCCGATTCCACTGGGCCACCACTGCTCTTTAAGCCTGCATATACCATATCACTCATGCTCGATTCCTATAAATAAAAACGAATCGTGCTTTTTCATTACCAAAATGTGCTTATAAATAGATTCGATATTACCTGTTATAGATACTTCCTTAAGGGAGGGCTACTATTGCAAAGCTATATCGGTTTTGCTTCATTATCGGTAAAGCAAGAGTCTTAATTTTAACCAATAACGGTCCGTTAAATAGAGGAATTGGCCATAAATGAGACTAAACGATGTTTTAAATTCGGTTAAGGTTAAACCGTAGATAGAGAATGGACTGAGCGTTCCGTATTCAGATATGCAGTGAATACAGACCGAAAAGTACGAAAGAGTCAAAGTTATAGTTATATAGGGTGTCTAACTTGATGTGTGGCCGTGTGTACACCCAGTAGTTGTCTCTTTAGTAGTACTAAGGTATCAGCCACACAGTCGCTTTGTCTCTTTCTAGAGTGTGTCACTTTTGTGAGACTAACGCTCAGTTCATTCTCTATTTGTGGTGGAAATGAGCCTAAAATATGCAACGGCATTATTCTTCCATTTTCAAAATATTGGATATTTGCCAAATGTAAGTTTCTAATGCGACTTTTGGGAAAATATGTCCCAAAGAAGCTACGGTTGAAGACATAAAATAAATGCTCATATCAACATTATAAAATACTTACTAAACCTGAATAATCTATAGTGATAAATTAAAGTCGCTTTTCGTGACTGTCTAAGTCACCGCAATATTTTTCTAAGCACTGCAACACTACACTATCATTTTAAAAAAAAATCCGGAAGGGATTTTTTATCAAGTCATAAAAACCATGCCAAGCAGGGGTGGGTCATTAGTTTAATATAAACCTAAAAGAAATCTAGAAACATAAAACTTTTAAATATCACCCAAAAGCAAAACATGAGTTTACGTGAGAGAAAATGTAATAACGAAAGCTGACGCCATAACAAAAACAAATGAAAACCATTACTTATTACGACGAATAAAATTCAATTAATTTAGCTTCAGGCCAAACCTATAATTTTCCGAGAACTATTAGGCTTCGCTAAAGTCCAATTTCCTAATACATTGTTTCTTTTATCGGTAAACTTTTATCAAGAAACTCGTTTGAAGAAATTTTTACGTTTCTTGAACGATCAGTCATTGGTCGGTTTCAAGATTCTATACACAACTAGTAAAAATTTGCTCGCCTATATATTGTAATTTATGTTAATTATTTATTACGAGTATTATAATATTAATATCTGGTCCACCGAGATCTGCTCGAGGTGAAAATATAAACATATCGTCCAGGTACACCAACGTTTTATCAGATGTCCGAGGCTGTGAAAATAGAGGAAACGAATTTTCCCAGGTAGGTATGAAACCTAGCTAGATCGATTTTTCACCCCCTTATACCCCTAAATTGCAACTTTCATCGAAATCGTTGGAGCCGTTTCCGATATTCAGATTCTATATAAATATATATATACAAGAATTGCTCGTTTAAAAGTATTAGATAGATAATAGCGACCCTAGCGAATATTGCTTCGCAATATTTTTACGACTTGACATCGAGATTTCTTAATTATCTATAAGTTTAATATTAATGTATTAGGTAAACATTTAATCCTTCCGGAATAAATTTTGTTGAAATGCTCATCCATTTTGATGAGCATTTCAACAAAATTTGCGTATTTTAGAAGAACAACGCAGACATACAGACAAACGCGAAAAACGATTTTGTTTTATAATATGTATAGATTACTTACCTAAATGTATTAATTGATCTCGTCATTACTAACAAAGTTGTAAGACAATGTAACAGACAATAACAAAATATAGACAAGAGTTGTCTGAATTGCATGAAATTTATTTTATTTATATTAACAACATTACCGACTATGACCATGTTTTCTTTCAAAAAAAACGATATCAAATTGCTGTAGTACACACTATACACACTACCACTCTACCAAATTACATCAAATTCGGTTCAGCAGTATAGGCGTAGAATTTAGCAAACAAATCAACGTTACAATAATCTTTGCTTATTTATAATTTAGTGTAGTTTAATAGATGTATGCTTAAAACAACAAAACGTTTAAAATGAACAAATCACACTAAATTCGATGTGCTAAAATATTTATCAGAGTCGGATATTATTGAAAACGTATCAACAATATTATATTAATTTATTATGCGTTGAAATTAGCAGCGTTAGGATATTATTTTGAAAGCAGATTATTTATGCCAGCTTTACGAATTTCAAGAAACTTTGTTTATGTTAATGAAATTATGTGAATACACGATTTGTTTATAAAGCGAGTATTTTGAGCTGTTAATGGCTTTGATTGTTTTGAAAACCGGCTGTGACTTTGTGAACTTCTGTAGCTAAAACAATTGAATTTGGAACTGCTTGAGTAATCATCATCATCAGCCTACAGCTGAGCAGTCCACTGCTGGCCTTTCCAATAGAGAAGTTGTCAGGGAAAAAAAGCTATTTTATTATTTCGTTAGACAGATGATATAAAAATGTCAGACACGTATTTTTTGCTTTATCATATTAATAAAAAATGGATTAAATAAAACGCATTTAAGTTGGGTAGTGGGGGCTCGCTACGTCACAAGTCAGTATAAAATCTACCGGGGAGTGACGTCATGCCACATTTTAACTTTAAAAAATAAAAAATACGTCTCCAATATATTTTTATAACCTACCTGACGGAAAAAATTAAATTATATAATATGTTATTTACTACATAAAATTTTATTCGACATTCCTATTGCACGCTATTCAACTGATACCGCCAACTCGCATTCAGCTGATACCAGCCACCCTGCGAAGATCGTGGCTCCACCTAGCCTGAGACCGACCTATTATACCTTATTATACGTTTGCCGATTCTCGGTCTCCACTCATGAACACGTCTACTTCAACGGTCATCGATTCAACGGCTAATATGGCCGGCCCATTGCTACTTCAGCTTGCTTATTTTGTGAGCTGTCGTCAATTTTAGTTCTCTGCCGGTTCACCTCGTTGCGGATTCGATCCCTCAGAGAGACTACAAGCATAGCTCATTCCATAGCTCGCTGAGCCACCATAAATTTATGTACCAGCCGTACCGTGAGTGTCCATATTTTGGCCTTGTAAGTCATAACAGGCAGTACTCACTAACTGACGACCTTAGTCTAAGGTCTATGGAATACGTGACGAGAAGACGAAGCTTCCCAAGTGCTGTCCAGGAAAGCGAAAGCTTGCGTAATGGCTGGTGGTAATCTTGGGCAGATACCTAACCATTATAAACTTTGGTCTTCTTATCCTAACCTCACTGAGGACAGAGCTCTATTCCTTGATGATTAATAATGCCAAATTTTTTCAACTGTTTTTAACTCACGCTAAAATATAACAATGGAAAATTTTTGACATGTGGATGACAAGACACAAGACAGACAGATAAATGGACATGAAAAATACAGGAGAAACAATACTAAAAGGGTTCCATTTTTGGCTCCAACTGAACCCAAAACGTATATTTACAGACATTAAAAATTTAAAACAAAATGGAGCGTGCTGAACAAATAAATGTATAATGATAATGTATGGGAAAGTGACAGCTGTCACAAAATTTGTATTGTTCATTTGTCTCATTATTTTGTATGATACCCGTCCTATCAATTATCGGGTAATGATTTGAAGTTACTATGGCGTAGTATGGCGTGCTATACCTAATGATTTATTTATTGATTACCTTGGAGTTTCTAATTAAAGATGGTGAAGGGAAAACTTGGCCATAGGAAGTTGTACTTTTATTAGAAAAATATGAAGTACAGTGCGCGCCCCCAAAGAAGGCTTGCGGAAAATTATGGAACTACATTTTTTTAATGCAATGCGATGCAATGACATAGACACTAGCGCCGCGTAAAATGGACTTCAGTGGTGGCGCAGACTCAGCTTTCGTAGATGTTCTATATTTAAAACTCTTACTGGCGGAAGGAGATAACAATCTTTTGGAAACGTTTCTGTCTTGAGATATAAAGGAAAGTCGGTTCGGATCTTACGATTAGGTAATTTTGTGCCGTCGACATGACAAATTAATATTTCACATTTCCTGTGTTGACAGGTCATGCGGACGAATTTTTTATGAACTATGATTCTTTCCCCTCCTTTCTTATATACTTGTACATTTATTATCATTATTATTTTAAGAGTTTTAAATTATTTTAATAATATATTATAAAAACAGAATTCATTTTAATATTAATATTCGTGTTTTTAAACTTAAGATGCTAATTATAACAGACTACCTATTTCTCTTAGGGCCTATTTCACCACCTACGATTAAGTTCCTATTAACTTACTTGGCAGATAATTTCATACAAATTCTGTTCCGTTTATCAATTTATTCGGTAAGTAGTGGCTATTCGGACATCGTGAAATAGGCCCTTACACTTGCAGCTTTTAAGTACATAAGCTGGTTGGTTTAAGAAGGTACCTACCTACAAAGCTTCAGTATAACAAAGGTTCAATAATGAAGGTACCTAGTACCAACATGTCACGTAAGTATCTATCGGTAGCTGTATTACATACACATAATTTAAATAAAAATTAAATAGAGGATCGTAGCAGCTAGCTTTTTGTAGTTCCTGCCTACTACCCCAAGGGAAGAAGGCATGAGTTTTTATATTTGTTTATGTAAACATTATTAGAAATTTTCAGGGAACGTATAAGTAATTAAATTAGTTACTTAGAATAATAAAAACAGGAAAATCACTGTTCACGGACAAAAATTACGATAATCATTAGAGATTCGATTTTCAAAAAAAGGTTTCACTTAACACCAAAATTTAAAAAATATACATAAATTATGTAGTAGGTACCTACCTAAGTAAGTATTTATAAATTATGTTTTGGTTACGCACTACTCTTAATAATTACTTGTTTAATTTTGTTTAAAAACGCCTACATAAGATCTATTCCGCTATCTATTTGAATTGAATTCCAAAGATTAACAAAAAATTAAAAACAAAAAAATAAAAAAAACAAAATAAAACACTCACCTCTCGAAAGAATTTTCAGGACGACCGCCCAAACGTCCCTACACGCGTTCACTTCAAAAAACTTATTCAACACAACCAAAAAATCTTAACAAAATGTTCACATTTGTGTATATCATCCATTTATTTTACCACATCACTACACGAATGTATCGAAAACAATTCGATTCGAAAGAAGTTTCGGTTCTTTACGCCTTCGGTTTTAGTCGGGAATTAAAAATTTACGCTGTGTTCGGGAGACGCGGGAACACAGACGTCCGGTTTTGTGGGAGCCGCCGACTGAACTGAAATGCGGGAACGGAACGCGCTTAGGGCGGTTTCAGACTTACGTACGTACGACGTACGTTCATAGTTGACTTTAAAGTGCAAACATTTCTTTTATTGAATGGAATTGTGATGGATTTTGTTTTGTGGTGTGGTAAGGTTTCCTTTCTTTGTATTGTTATATTTTATTTTATTGCATATACGGTGCGGTATCGGTTTGATAATAAATTGGTGGTGTATTGAGTTCTTAATGACGCACTTTGTGACTTTCCTTTCTTTATTTTCTTTGTTTTTTCGGGGAAACTGCGTGACGTTTTGATTGTGACTTTATTATTATTGTCGGTGACCGGATCGGACTGGCTTGCCACGGTACGATTTGAGTATCCTTTAGATTTAAATATAAATCAAGCACCAATTTTAGCCGAAGAAAATGTCATTCACGCACGACTTTCCGCGCGACCGCGACGGTCACGCATATGCTTATTTTTGGCAACGTATGGTATTTGCAAATTATTGTGATCGAGACTGACAGATTATTTATAAATTTGAGTAGCCACCTACGCTCACGCGTCGATATAAATATAAATAATAGACCTAGTTTAGAATAGCAAATATAAAGAATTACGCACCGCAGTCTCTTTTTATTTATTTTGGTTTGGTAGTTTTGTTACCGTTCATTTGCGGTCGTTTACGTGTTCTTCTTTATTGATTGACGTTTAACACAAAATACTAATAAAGTGGGTACCAACCATAGAAATATAAATAACAGGTACCAACAAAGTTCAATCGAGTGCAAATTACTTATAAATATATAACAGTAAAAAAACATGGTCATATTTTATCGTTCGAAGTATCCGATCAAATTGGAAAACGTCAGATAAAAAGTATCATGATTAAATTGCAATAGGTGCCAACCTCATTGGTGCCAACTGTCTGTATTATCTTGAGGATAAATGTCTCACCATCTGTGTTACTTTCATTATGAACTAGCTGCCGCCCCGGCTTCGCACAGGTGGCAGTAAGTACTTATCTACTACCCTACCTACCTACCCTACCTGCCCTACCTGCCCTACCTGCCCTACCTGCCCTACCTGCCCTACCTGCCCCACCTGCCCTACCTGCCCTACCTGCCCTACCTGCCCCACCTGCCCTACCTGCCCTACCTGCCCTACATACCCTACCCCAGTACAAGTTGGCCGAGCGACGGGCTTGCCCAACGTGCACTGGGGGCTTTAACAGTACTAGGTACTTAGGTAGGTATACTTATGACGTGCCCATAATAACGCGCCCTTCAGGCATTTCCCAAGTTATACTAAGTTCCAAGTAACACAAACATTGAGTGTTGATTTACAAACATCCGCTTATGTGCTTGTTATTCCGCTTATGCTAAGCTACGTCAGTTGCGAGAATTTCAGCAGTAGGTACCGAAACAGAATTCTAATTACTATAATGCTTTTTTTTTCGGTTATGTGTTTTTCCAGTCGGGTTTTTATTTTTTGAAGTGAAAACTTCTTTAGCGGCGTTGTGCACTCGTGTGTGGGCTCGTCAGGACGTGACCGTAAGATCAGTTGCCTAGCGGACAAAGTAAATATCAAAATTAATAGTCTTTGACATTACGTAAAGATTGCGAGGTAAGAAATTTTACCCATATTGATGGGTAAAGAAAAGCAGTCAAAACATACTTCATGAAAAGTGTTTATTTTTGTTAGACTATATTTTGAAAATAAATAAATATACTACTACACTAATGAATATTATATTTAACCACATAAATTATAGTACTTTTATATACTGATAAATAAAGCAATTCATGCGAAATTATTCCCTAACCATTCCAAAATATTCAAAAATGCACAACGTTAATGTTCAAGTTTTCACTTCTGCCGGCACTCCCGGAGTGCAACCCGTTTTTTTTAATGACGGACATGTAACATACATTACATACATGTCTTACACATAAACCTCCTTTTTTGGCTTCGCCGCAGTCAGGTATAATAAATCATGTTTAATCAAACTCATTTCGCAGACGAATTACGTAAGCTTTTTTTTTAACGGGTAACTTCACATCACCAACACATTGAGATTTTTGTAATTTTCACTGCATATTTCGATTCACAGTTCCCACTCAAGGAAAGGTCTGCTTCATTAGCCGTCGGTCCTTCGACAAACTTCACCAGTCTTGTTGTCGTTGTCAAAAACTACAGCATACCTATAAACTAACTGCAATCTACGTCAAGCCCTTAACTTGCCTAATCTGCGGTATCTAATCAGCATTGTCTATATCTGGGCCGAGGCCAGCCGCAAACGCCTCACCAAAACGCGGTCAGGTCCCGCGGTATATTAATAATTCTACAGCACCCATAATTGATTGTCTTATAGCCCAAATAGCTGCGAATAGACCGCACATTGGCAATGCAGGTGATTTGCAATGTAACAAAGCTTACAATAGGCTTAGCATAAAACCTTTATACCTATGCAGATAACTAGCACACTTGTGTGACCACGGATATCGATGTGTTACAGTCGGACTGCCAAGTCATAGGATTCGAGTTCAAATCCAAGACACCTCTGACTTTTCTGATTCATGTGCGTATTGTATAATTATTACTTGCTTCAAAAATTGTGAAAGAAAACATCGTGAAGAATTAATGAAACAACGCATTTCGCGTTTGAAAAACGAATTAATTTTAGTTGCCATATACAGGGTGTTAAAGTAATTGCGTGCCATAGCTTCAGGGTGAGTTCAGTATCGATAAAGGAACCCGTAAAAAATTAAAATAAAATGCCTTTAAAAAAAGTTTAAAAAAACCGAAAGTTATCATAAGATGAACCTAATGTAGTACCTACCTACCAATTAAATAGCGATCGTTTAGAATTGATTAGAAAATTGCTTAAAATATTTTTTTATTTTGTAAATGCTAATTCATAATTTCCTAGAGTTACCTACCTACCTACTGTCGAACGCAATGAAATACCTACGCCTCAACACTTCGATAACGCCAAGTGAAGGATAGGTAACAAAGTACGTAAATATTACAATTCCAAGTATTTCTTCTTCCTACTTTAGCGTGCTTATCTCCTTCAAAATTAAAACCTACAAATTAAAAAAGTTGATCTTGCAATTTTTATTTTTTAAATTAGGTTGTTCTTTTTCCTCGGTTCCTTTATCGATACTGAACTTACCCTGAAGCTATGGCACGCAATTACTTTAACACCCTGTATATTAGGTATAGGTTAACATGAAATTGAATATAGAATGATTCTTGATTTTCGAACCCCAAACGATAAAACAAAGGAACTAATGACGGTTATTTCCACAATAACCGTATAAGCTTTATGCTAATTACACTAAAGTCTA
Source organism: Conistra vaccinii (assembly GCA_948150665.1). Lineage (NCBI taxonomy): Eukaryota > Metazoa > Arthropoda > Insecta > Lepidoptera > Noctuidae > Conistra > Conistra vaccinii. The sequence goes on from OX411330.1 coordinate 8,677,366, forward strand.
ACACCTATAAAAACTCTATCACATATAAAATAGAGTTCAAAATCGTGTTTTGAAATAAAGGTCAAACCGGATGACATTCTGATTTTTGCATCGGATCATTGGGTAACCCTTTTTCAGGAGAGCGTGAAGATGTGTAACGCTATTATGATGCTTGATGCCTGGTACTGTTTTTAATACATTAATGGCCTCAATTTTCTCTCTAAAATATTGGCAACATGTTTTATACCTATAGGTGGGTAGGTACGTTATCAATGAGATTAGAGGTTATAACTTATATCCTATACTAAAAAACGAGCAATATTTGTATATTTATATATTTTTGTAATCACATTCTCGAAAATGGCTCTAACGATTTCGATGAAAGTTACCACATACCTAGGAGTTTACGGAGATCGAAAATCGATCTAGCTAGGTTTCATATCTGAGAAAATTAGTTTTCTCCGTATTTTCACCCGAGCAAAGCTCGGTCGCCCGAAGTTTAGAACAAGATGGCTACCTTAGAATAATGACATGGCAGCATGGAATTAGTAAGTACCCTACTATCATGGCACGACTTACGAGTGTGAGCAGTGGTGGCCCAGCGGTAACGGCCCCGACTTACGAGTTGTAGGTCGTGGGTTCGAAGTGTTCGAACCCAAGCAGGCGCTTTACTTTGTGTAAATAATTTCATCACCACTGCTCTCAAAACGGTGAAGGAAAACATCGTGAGGAAACCGGCATGTCTAAGAACCAAAAATTTTAAGACATGTGACATCTACCAACCCGCACTGGGCCCGCGTGGTAGATTACAGCCCACTCGTTCTCACAGAGAGGAGGCCTGTGTCCCAGCAGTGGGAACATTAATAGCATGATAATGATGGACTATCATGGCAGCATGGAATTAGTATGAACTATCCTGTACTATTAAATGAGCATTCTCTATTTTCACCAGAGCAGAGTTCGGTCGCCCAAGTACTGAACGTAAACGAAGCAAAAAGAAGTATGTCAGGATCGTTGCAGGTGGCGTTCTGCATTTTCTGCCTACCCCCATTGGAAGGAAGCGTGAGTTTATAATTGTATATTAGAGGATAGTAGGTAGGTAATTAAGTACGCCCTAGTAGCTATAGGGACACAAATACTTTAGCTTATGAAGACCTATGAGATCAACATTCGAAGTATTAACACCACTATCGATTCGCCTACAAATAAATTAAGTTCCTGCGAATTGCCTCAAGAAATAGTTAATATTATTTAAAAGTGTCGATATGCCCGTTTCGCTTTCCCGTTGTGGATAAGAAATACAACATGTGGTGTTCCCACTGCAGGGCAAGCAAACAGGAAAGGAAAACAAAGCAAAACCCTCTCCTGAATTCTTTCAGGTAAAGATAAACTAATTACTACCAACAAAACTTTCAAAATATTTATCAGTTACAAATAATTTCATAACAACTGAGTACCTACTCCACAAAATGCAATGAATCTATAAGCCACTCCCCAGTCACATAAATATATCACTATTCTGGACGGCACACTGTGAAATGTGCAGAAACCGCTCAAAGTAATGAAGAGAAATAAGTTTTCCAACTAACTACTCCAGCTAAGTTGAGTGGCAAACAAAATTTGTGGAGTACCTAACATTTTCTTCTTGAACACGAACACAGAATTTAAGTTCATAATGATATTTATTGAACATTGAACTACTTCTTTAAGCGAAAGTGTCAGGCTAGTCCGTGAATCTCTTAAAATCATGACATTTAAGAGGGTTTATTCTGAAAGTTGGCAACGTCGCAAATAGATGTCAAATATTTCGCTGTTTTGATTAATTTGATAATATTTATGTATGGTAATAAAAAATGTGGCTAACTAGCGAACTAGAATATTGATTATGAAATGCAACAATTAATATCGTAAAACCGAATAGTTAGTTTTAGATGTAAAAAAAGTATTTGGAAACTTTCCAAATGCCTTTTTTACACCTAGAACGGGTACAACATCAAATTCAATGTTATAATTGCAATTCATTATTAATATTCTAGTTATTTAGTTAGCCACATTTCTTATTTCCATACAGTATTATTACCAAATTGATCAAAACAGGTAACTATTTGACAACTACTTACGACGTTGCCAACTTTTAGGATGCACCCTCTTAAGGCTAGTTCTAACTTGTAGAGTTATTCTAATGATTATAATTCCAGAAATACATACATGTTTTAACGATCGCGTCTACTAGTCACAAGTCATATTTTGATCAGCATACAACCTTACACCGCCCTCCAAATTGAATTTTGAATTTTTCAGGCTACCTTAGCGTATCCTCCAATAAAATAGTAAATAAAGAAGTCAAGCCTGAGCCTGTTTTTTTTAAGCTATGAAGCTTAAAAAAAAAAGACGTGTGGCACTCGGAGACTGCCGCGGTAAAGCTATTGCATAGCTGTTTTTATCAACTTATGCAATTATAATACAACCAATGCCACCTAGAGGCGATTTGCTGAACTAAAGAGACAGGGGTGTTTGGTTATTTTCGTTACGGAATTTCTGGATTCGGTCTCCACGAAATTGCATTTCATTTCACTTCATGACAACACAATATTGATTTTATTTTATCGCAATCAGAAAATAACGGTGAAAAAATAGCCATCAGATAACAGCTACGTCAGCTATAATAAAACTTTGAAACAAAAATATGTCGATATAATTACATCGCCTTGAAATATTGGAATCAATACAGTGGTAATTAATTCGTTCTAAGAACAAGCCAATACTTTCGACAAGTGGGGCGAGGTTTAACAGAAGTAATGGCAGTATAATAGACGCTTGCTACACGGTCGCCAACCGTGTCCCCGACTGAGGTGACCTTGGTTGGTGACCGGCGAAATTGTTACAACGTTTGGTCGTAAACATCATCTGCACGGTTGTAAACCACCAAAGTCACCTCTGTCGGGAACGCGGTTGGCAACCGTTTAGTAGGCGTTTAAGACGCAGATGCCAGCGAACTTGAGTGGTTAGCTTGCGTGTTCTGGACTGAGCTCAGGGAACACGTCGTACGTTCACCCAATAATAGGACTCGCCCATCAAGGAGCGCTGTCCCAAATTAGACGCATTATTAATTTATTATACATGAAACAAAAGGTATTTTAATAAAACACGTAGGTATACTAAAGGATCAATAATTAAATTATCTCTGAAATGGTGAAGGTTTCAGAAAAATATACTTGATAGATTTTGCGTGATTCTCAGTTTTTTATCCGCGTACCCGTGTTAGACATAACTTTATAAATGAATTTCACTATGTATAATAAACATAATTTAAAATACTCCTTTAATAAGTTATTAACATAATTATATTTTTTCCGTATGGTTCTGTATCCGTTTTTCTCGCATCTCGCGACACCCAAATGCCTTGTTGCGTAAAGTTAGGGTGCTGAAAAGAAAACTCATACTTTTTTACACGAAAAAGGTTCATGAAAGTAGGTTTAAGTTGTCCTTTATGTTGCGGGCACATTGTCGCGATAAAGCGACGTACACTTCGCGTGCTCTCTCTCGTACTTACATCACTCGAAGTGTCGCTGTAAACAGAGAGCGCGCGAAGTGTAGTTCGCTTATTGCGACAATGTAGCCGTAGCATTCCACACGATTATTCAAATAACCTGAAGCTTAACATTTATAAGTGACCTTGTGAGTAGATAATCGGAATAGGTCAGTGATTGTTGGGATACTTACGGTTTTTCTCCGTGTAGTTTTGGAAGTAGTCACTTACCTAGCGACTCTATCTAGTTTATTTTGCGGGCCTAATCAGAATGCCAGCGCAGCATCATGTTGAGATGAGGAGCCGCTTGGTCTTATACAGGAGTACATCCTTCTTTTATTTTAATTTTACTTTATTTTTTTAGTGTTTTATTTTATTTTTATTTTTTAATTTGTGATTGCTAAATGATTGTGATTTATAAATTATAGCCTATGTTACTCAGTGATAGTATAGCAATATACTGGTGACAGAATTTTTTAAATCGGTCCAGGAAGTTTTATGTTTATTCATCACAAACAAACATGCAAACATACAAAAATTTAATCTTTTCTCTTTTATTCGTTTAGATGTCTATCTCAGACCATCACGAAGAGCCCGTAAATAGACGGATAGGTTAGTCTACTGGACTGATTTGAGGGCGTGAAGTCAGCAATGGACTGGGATCTACACGACCAAAGTAGCAAGTCAGCGCTGGACTGACTATAAACTATAAACCAAACCAAACAAACAAGAATCAAAACAAACAAAGAAACTCTAATCCAAAATGCATCTTATTTTTAAGCCAACGTCGCAATTCAAAAATTCGCGTCATGTCGTACACGCCTCGGACGTTTTACTAACGACCGGCGACCGTTCGTTTTACAACTTGTAGGTACACGCTTCAGCCGATCTGCCTGGTCCCCGAAGTGTCCAAATGTCCCGGACGTTTGTACAAAACTTATTTTATGTGTAAAAGTTTGTTGCAACTTACTCCTGGACAAGTTTGTACGACCGATGTCATAAGTTTTTGTTGCGAGCGTGATATTTATTTTTCTTAAAGATTGTTGCAGGTCTTGTAAACTTAAGTTGGGCTAATTTAAAGAGAAAATTTAATAAAGGAGTTCTTTTTTGCTTCAGGGTTTACGTCGTACGGCATTTCATATAAACTTTCAAGCCCTTGTTTTTCGAAATGACTGAACCGATTTTAATGAAACTTCATACGCATATGCAGGATACAAAGGTTTAAAAACTTAGTTAAGAACATTTTCGTTCGTCAACCTACACGTTGTATTAACCCGTGGCAGGCGGCAGATGTATCGTTGGCACCTTTCGAGTGACCAAACCCAAAAAATGCAATCCTATGCAGGTTATTATGATCCTAATCATCTTCATTCCTACTGCATCAGTAGGTCGGACTTCGCATAATAATTTTGCCGTCATATTTTTAGCAGCATAAAATATTTACATTGGCTACTCAATACTGTTTAAGCAAACTGTCAGTATGTTTGTGATAATAACAGATTTACAACCGACCAACACCTTGTAAATACTATAAACCAATATTGCAGAGTTCGTAGGTGGCGAGTGGTTTCTGTAAGATTTATCAGCTAAACGAATTTGATTGTTGCCTTTCACCGTGCTATTTTGTGCTGTAATGTTCTATAAATCTTGCATTTGGATATTTTTGGATCCTAAGATCTGTTTTTGGCGTAGTATGACGAATGAGTTGACCTGGTGAGTGATTCAATATAGAACTTTCGTCAGTCGAACGAAGATTAGTCTCGTGACTTGTGGAGACATGATCAGGTTCCGTGGAGTTTCTTGCCGGCTCTTCTCCATAGGAAACGACAAAATGGAACCGTGCACCTAGCTTCTGACGTTTCATAATGTGCCCATGTAGGTTAATGTCATATAAAAAATATTAAGTTTCTTTTTTAAGTGTGTCGTGATGAAAGAATGTCAGTTAGCAACTTTGGTAGCGAAGTTGTAACTCTCCAGAGGCGCTATCTGTTGTCATTCATGGAAACTTTTTTAAATAAGCCCAACTATACAGGGTGAAATTAAATTAACTAGCGAAACTCCGCAGACATGATTGATATCTAAACATGATAAAACAAAAAGAACTTAAATTGAGGATGTTTTGTTTTTTAGGGTCCTCAACCGGTACTGTAGTCAGTTAAAATATCAGTATAAATATCAGTTTTCTTTCTTTGTAAACTTCACAGGCGTTAGGAGTATCGATATTATTATCTCAACACGATAACACAGTTCTTTGACCCGGTATGTATATGTAAGTCTGGATTTATACCCGGTTAATGACACTAGGTTAACCCCCTATTACATGGGGCTTAAACATAACTGTCGAAATGTGGGTGAACTAAAAGTACACCTCTGCCCAACCCTTCGGGGAAAAAAGGTGTGATGTTATGATTTATGTTATATTATTTATAAGTTTTATTTCAGACTTTGGCGTCTCTGCATACTATTGATAGCAACTGCCCCGTTGGTCTCGTAGTCGCAAGCGCGACAGCTGAGCTTGGGGGGTCTTGGATTCGATACCCGTGTCACGCAGTTTTATACGAATTTCTTTTAGAATAGAATAGAATAGAATATATTTATTTGTTAAAACATGGTACATTAAGGTCTTATAATATAGCAATGATCTTACATGTTTCGCCATGACTGGCATACAAATATTTAAACATGTTAAAAGAAACTTTAAACAACACAGTTTTTCTTTACATATTTCATTTGTTATTATTATTAAGGTTTCGTATCTATTTGAACATTTAATAATAAATAGGTACATAAAGTAGGTAATTAATAAATCATTATCTTATCTTTTATTTATCTGTTACCTACTTTTTTGTCAAAATTTATTTTACACTATAAAAACAATTTCTAATTAGCCATTTGTGTAGTTTGGATTTAAAGTGATTTAGAGGGAGTTCCCTTATTTCTTTTGGGATTGTGGATTTTAATTGTTGTGATAAAGCTATTTTTATGACATAATGTGCTTTGATGTGAAGGAATCCTTAGCCGTGTTGGGTCTCGACAAGTATATTTTGAATGCAAGTCGCACGTTATAAAAAATTTTGAGTGTTCTTTCACAAATACACCAGCTTGCATTATGAGAAGACCTGTTAAGGTTAAAAGGTTAAATTTTTCATAGAGAGGTCTGCAGGATGTTACAGGACTGATACCACAGATTGCTCTAAGGCATTTTTTCTGCACTAGGAAGGCATCATTTATATTCGTCGAGTTCCCCCAGAGTAGGACTTTTTGACTTTTTTCTTTTTTTTTTTCTTTTCTTAGTAACAAACAGCCCCGAGTTTGGAAGTTGGCGGTGTGATACCCCCGAGCCTCCGAGCCGTTGGTCCTGCGCCTGATATCTCTCTAGCCGTGTCGGATTGCCGTCTCATCGGACTATGAGAGTGAGGAAAGGGAGAGTGCACCCGTCTGCACACACACTTGTGCACTATAATATCTCCCGCGCCAATGGCTGGTCTCCACCGAGATTATAGACCGTCATGGCCGAAATACGATATGGACATGGGGTCTCAATTCGAACAAATTATAATTAGTCTTGAAAAAAGATCATAGATGGCAGCATAGGTAGCAATTATGAAATTAACAGTCACTAAAAAGCGATAAACGGAAGATTTTGGCTGAAGTAAGATAAGTAAAAATCAAGAATTCCTTGTTTAATGCTGATTTATCTATTGTAACTCATAAATCTCGTATTTTCAACAAAAAAAGATCAAACCTTTTTGTTTAGGGCTCTTTGCAATAGATGGCGTTTTATTCAATTTGTCATAACTGTAACCCATTTAGCCAGTCAATAGCCCGACTAGGAAGGTGTCATTTCTTTGTATGGGATTGCGTATGTGTACGTAGTATTATATTATCTGTGGTATGGAGGATTATATACTCAATCTTCAATCTTCCTAGCCTTTACCCAACTATCTTGGGGTCGGCTTACAGTCTAACCGGATGCAGCTGAATACCAGTATTTTACATGGAGGGACTGCCTATCTGACCTCCACAACCCAATAACTGGGTAATACGATACCCCTTGGTAAGACTGTTGTCAGACTTTCCGGCTTCTGACGACTCGTAATGACTGTAAAAGATCCACGAATGACAGCCGGGACCAACGACTTAACGTGCTATCCGAGGCACGGAGGATTATGTACTATACTACATTAATAGAAAATTAAAATCTTTCATAGATAAACTCTTGCTAGCCCCGTGAAAATATTTTAGGAACATTGAAATACAAACATTATTATTTGAATTTTTTTGTTTTATTACTTAAAAAACTATGGACTTATTGATAAAAATAAAATGATCACAGATTAATGTCAGCGCAGATTTAATAAAAAATCTATCTTTCAGTGATATAAGTATTGACTCGATCCGGAACGGCTTTTCTTCAGTTTTTACAGTCTCGACTGAAACAAAAAAGAAAATAATATAAGTGTTATGTACTATCTAATGTTATGTTAGAATTCTTAGAGCTGATTTCATCAATGAAACTGAACGCGATCATCACATGACATCGTTCAACATCTGTTAGTAACAATAGTCCCAAACATTGATGACACTGAGAGCACTTTAGCGCGGTTTTAGAAGTGATGATAGCATTCGGTTTCATTGGTGAAATCCGCATTTAGGTTTCAAACATAGAGTGAACCTTACGGCGCTAAGGTTCGATTTGGAACAACAGTGGGAACAAGGGCAAGGTTTGGTGAACAGTTTCAACATTGCATCTTTAGGAACACAGTACTTTGAAATTTCAGGCAGCTTTTTACGAGCCCAGTAATATGTGATAGTACAGTATGAGTAAGTTAGTCCAGTATTGACTTGCCACTGGGTTCATGTAAAGTTTTAAACAGTAGTTTCAACCCAGTAAATTGCTAACTTCGCGCTCTCAAGTTAGTCCAGTTGACTAACCTACGTCTTTTTTCGGGTCCAGTAGATTCCCTTGCCTGTCTTTTTGACTTACTGCCGATCTCGTCTACATGAAACCCCTGACTGGATCCGAAGTTCCGAACCACTGGGTCCAGTTATCGCCATCGTATAAACCAGGAATTCGCTTACAATGAGGATCGCGAAAAGGAGAAAAAAAATCGTTGCCTCTAACAAAGATGTTGGAAAGACCGTCTTTAGCAAGGATTTGACCCCCCCAACAGCAAGCCAAACTTCTCTTCATGCCAAAATTAGGGCTAAACTTTGGTTCCAATACCAAACACTTGCGCTCCTTACATTGCATAATCAGCCTTTAATGATCCCACTGCTAGGACACAGGCCTCCTCGAGACGGAGTGGACTATTATCTACCACGCAGGCCCAGTGCGTGTTGGTAGATGTCACATGTCTTCGATTTTTTGGTTCTAGGACATGCCAGTTTCCTCACGATGTTTTCCTTCACCGTTTTGAGAGCAGTGGTGATGAAATTGTTTACACAAAGTAAAGCGATGACTTCGAACCCCACTTCGGGCCACCACTGCTCCTTACATTGTCAACCTATATACATAATTATAACCTCATTTAACAAGTTCACTTACTTCGGTTCCAGCATGAATGGCCAACACCATGTCATACTCGTTGGCTCCTAGTGAGATGCTGGCGCGTCCGTCGTTGCCAACAGTGATACGCTTGCCAGTGCAGTTGTTGCCGCTCTTCTCACCAGAGATGACGTCACAGTAGCTACCAGCGGGAAGGCAGGTCTGTAAGGTGAAAATATAGAAATATTAGTTCTTGAATTATAAAGAATGAATACTTTATTGGATTTTGGTGGATTGGTGGCAAGGTAAACTTTCAATTAACACTTAAGAGCGCTCATTATAAAAGTTGGCAACGTCGCAAATAGCTGTCAAATATTTAGCTGTTTTGATTAATTTGGCAATATTAATGTATGGAAATATGAAATCATGGCTAACTAATGAACTAAAATATTGACTAGGAAGACTTTTAAAAACACGCTCTTAAAATGTGGTCCATTTGGATTAATCACGAATTCTATGATCAAGTTTAGTGTGATTCTAATCATATAATATAAACTGAACAACTTTCTCGAAACATTCACTTAGCATAGAAAAGAAAATTACGACTGAAACTTGGGAGATCATCACATGTCATTTTTTATAAGAAAAAAACCTGACTAATAAAATAGGACCTTATATAAGATTAATAGGTAGTCAAGGGCTACCGACAGAATTGAAAACTTTAAACTGGTATTAGCTCCATCTAGCTTCTATAGTACAGCACTACGCCGCGAGCATGTCGGTAACGCGAATCCATAAGTTACCCTACCAAAAATTAACCCTACGCTACCAAGTACCAACGCGCCTAAAGAAGTTTTCACTTCAAAATCTCTGTAAGTACCATACCATAAAATTCATATAAAAATACCTGAAGAGTCTGATTCAGGTCCCAGTAATCATTGTTGAAAGCAACGAAGCCCTGGTTTCCTCTGCAGAAAGCGATCTGGTTGCTGCCGTTGTCCCACCAGTTGGATACAGCGGTGTTACCGGCGCGGTTTCTGAAGGCGACCATGCTGTAGATTTGACGCCAACGGTGTTCGCAGACCCAGCCATTGCCGCAGGAATTATCCTGGAAGAAGAAAAAGAACATGAGGAATAGGCTGTGGAAGATAATAATGGCGATAATGCGCTTTTACAACAAACTCCCATTGACATTCGAAACTTACCCATTAAACGATTAAAAAACTGCATTAAAACCAAACTATGTAAAAAAGGATATTATAGAATTTCCGATTATTTAGAAGATAAAAAAGCATGGGATTGAGCTGCTCGCTCTGCTAAACCTTGTAATAAAACCTTGAAACTTGACATTATAATTATTCAGTAAAATCATCAAATTATACCAGTTTTATATAAACATTGACATTGTTGAATATTTCATACTTACAAAATGACATGATTACTTTGTAAAGTATTATATTATTTTAATTATTGTGAATGTGAGGACTATGTGGATTTTTTTTTCTCTTCTCTATTTTCTTTTCTTTCTCAGTTAGTTTTAATGATGATCTGGCAGTTTGAGTAGTTTATGCGGCCTACCCAAATGTCCTTTCTTTGGTACTGTTCGTCGAGTTGAGCTCCTTAAGTTCAGAGTTGAGCTCCGCGATTACTGACAAATGCTTGCACTGACTGGACAGGTCCACTCAAAGCTGTATGGTTCTTTCCTCAAAAGACCATTTCAGACACTAGTCTACATGGTCCTCATATGGCCTGACCAAGATTATGTCTGGACTTTAAAAGAGACTGTGACCTCTGAGTTTGTTTCGGCCTTTCTTCTCAGAGTAGTCAGATAGGAAACGCCGAACTCATCTAGCTAATTTTTAACATAAATTTTAATATGACGTGTAAAAGTGATTCCAATATCCTATTTACAGCATAAACAATTTCATTTCATTTCATTTAATGATTATGTTGCATGAAATACAGTGTTGCCGACTGAAGTACTCTATACTGTCGGTGCGCTATGACGGAGTCTAAGGACCAGAGGGCGAGGGCGCCGAATACAACAGGAGCGCCAGTCACCCTGCAGCCCTAGGAACTGTCACACGAGACGCGTGCGCACATAGATTCATCCCAAGTTTTATAACTTTATTTCTATTATTAGTTTTAATGGACAAGATTAATTAGGACAATAGTTGCTGTGATTTGTGTAACTGTATAGACTCATCATCTGCCAGCCTTTTCCCAACTATGTTGGGGTCGGCTTCTAGTCTAACCGGATGCAGCTGAATACCAGTATTTTACATGGAGCGACTGCCTATCTGACCTCCACAACCCAGTTACTGGGTAATACGATACCACTTGGTGATGATGATGGTAAGACTGGTATTTCGGGCTTCTGACAAACCGTAACGATTGTCAAAGATCCACGATTGACAGCCGGGACCAACAGCTTAACGTGCTTTCGGAGTCACGGAGGAGTCTCGGTATGTAAAGATGGTCACCCATCCACGGACCAACCGCGGCAAGCATAGATTAACCTAAACGATCGACCCGTGCGGTGACGAGTGGAGCTGATTGGAGACATGCAGGAATCGTCCAATCACAGACGAGACGAGAGATCCGATGAGGATTTCAACCATTGTGATTGGTCGATTCCTGCAGGCTACCGCTCAGCTTCGCATAAAAACGTAGATTATAAAAATGATTGTTTGTATATACAACCTATCATTGTTTTACATGTTTTAATGTAAATACAACAGCAGTTATACTTACAGAGTTAATAGAAGGAGAGATGATGTTGCCACTGTTGTCCATTGGGGGACCAGCTTCAGTGTTAGTGAAGGCGAAACTGCTCATCAACTGTGGCCAGCCGTGAGGATGGGCCAACATGAACGCGATAGCACCCTTGTACTCTTTAGCCTGCTTGTAAGTAAGAATGGCTCCGCCAGCACCGTGACCTCTTTGGTTGTCGTGGTTATCAATGAAGGTGAGAGCATCGCCGGAGGAGAGAAGACCCCATCCAACCCCCCAGTTGACGAGCCATCTGAGTTGGTTGCCGCGGTTGAATGCTCGGCTAAGTTCCATTCCGTATTTGAACTCGGTGACTGCAGCGAGGGGAGTGTATTCGTCACGGGTGATGGCCTCACCTCCAAGGTCAATGACTTCTTGGTAGATGTAAGGACGGGCGCCGGAGGGGAAACCGTGGTTGGTGTTGAGGTTTTGTAGGCGGTCGTAGATGACGCGCAAGTCTCCGGGCCACATGTGTTTGGCGGCGTCAATCCTGTAGGAAAAAAGGATTTTTTTTTATAAAACATGGTTTTAAATACATCAACATCAGTAATCAAATATATTAAGTATACGTATGAGTTTACAGATTTAACTAAAAACATAAAATTTCCTCTAAAAAAAACACATCAAATGCAATGACTACGATACATCTTGAATAGTTACGTGGCATCTACATCGCCACATGCGAACTACGCATCAAAGACCTGACGTCACACAAAATCCTGACGTCATACAAATCCTGCAACTTGCAATTAGAGTTTACCGCGCGAACGACATTAAGACTATCAATCGTTGGGCAGTTGCCCGCCAGACACTACATCCGTCTGGTCGGAGGATCCTCCCTTTTCTATGGATTATGATTGAACTTTACACCCTGTTCCTCATACCTCTAAAGTTATAAAGTTTATAAAATAGTACTGTAATATAAAATATATATTTTACCTGAAACCAGCGACACCCAAGCTGATGAGATGGTTCATGAAGTTGACGATCATTTGACGCACGTATTCTGTGCCCTGGTTCAAGTCCTTAAGACCGGACAGCTCGCAGTTACGTACCTGAGATACAAAGACAGAGATATAGAATAAGACATAGGAAAGCGTAAATAAAAAAATATTAACTGATTGATTGGACTAAAGTGTTGTTAGGCTAACATAAAAAAGAAACTGTTACAGAAAAAAGATGTGATTGTAGAATAATTCAAGTAAGTGTAGACAGATCGTATTAAGCAAATTAACAAACCACAGCCTGAAAAAGTATTATTGAGATCATTAGAATTTATAGCGTATCAAAAAAACATTAGGGGGATGCGCCCAGGTAGCCCGAGAAATTCAAATATTCTTACGTTTTTTTGCAATTTGCAGGTGATTTGCGACCGTAACAAATATGGCTTTCCAGATTAATCAGCAATACAACTGTTTAAGTTAGCATAAATCCTCAAATGTCATGTTTTCATGAAATAGTCATTCAATAGGATTACATTAACTTAGAGAGTTCTATTGATGATAATAATATTTATTATTATAATTCTATCATCATCATCATTTGATATGGTCGCAAATCATAATTTTAATCAAGATACAACCTGACACTGACCTGCAAATTGAAAAAAGTAAGAAAATTCGAATTTAGCGGGACACCTTCGCACATCCCCCAAAAAAAAAGGAGTTTTGAAGAATCGTACCCTATCAGGACAGCAGCCGTAGTCATTGCCAGAGATGACACAAATGGGCGAGTTGAAGTCATTCCTGCCGTATGGCACGGATGGGTAGTGCCAGTTGCCGAAGTTAGCGGTACTGCCTCCAGTACCGGTGTTCTCATTCCATGTTCCTGTCATATGGTTGATGATCGCGTCTACGTAGATTCTGTGGAAGATTTGAGATTTAGTAAGTGAAGTAGAATAGGTAATCAAAATCAATCTGCCTAGCCTTTTCCTATTTTGGGGTTAGCTGGAGTATTTTACATGGAGCGACTGCCTATCTGACCACCACAACCCAGTAACTGGGTAACACGATACCCCTTGGTAAGACTAGTTGTCAGACTTTCGGACTATTGACGACCGGTATCGACTGTCAAAAATCTACGAATGACAGCCGGGACCAACGGCTTAACGTACTTTCCGAGGCACGGAGGAGTCTCGGTAAGTTAGGATGGTCACTCATTCACGAACCAACCCCGGCAAGCGTAGTGTAAAGAAGAATAGGTTGTACGAAAAAGTAAATATTTGCAAGTTAAAGAGGAAAATCCTATAAGTACCAGTTCTTTCTCAATAAGTTAGCGAAACTTTACGAGCACGATGTGATTTGATTATTACATTTATTACCCATCACTTTCATAAAGTTTCACCAACTTGAAAATAGAATAATACAAGCTAATTGCACGGGCACAGATTAGTACAGATGGTTCTTTCCGCAAAATCATTTAAATAAAAGACAACTCTTGCTACGACAGAATAAAGTGCAATTCAGGTCGCACAGCGTTAATTACCTAAAGTTATATTCATCTAGAAGTTGCCTCTCTATCTATCGCGTAACTCATCTACGTTACACTCACTGGATTTTTAGCCAGCCGCGTACTTGCAGCTTCATACCTAAAATGCGGAGTGAACCATCTGCACTAATCTGTGGCACACGTAGGAGAAATGGGACTGTATTCAATCAGAAAATTATCAAGAAATTAAAAACAATCTGTGACACACCTGACACCAACAGCGTTACATCTGCGGACCATGTTAGTGAACTGCTGTTCATTTCCGGAGCGAGTCACCAGGCGGTAAGACATGGGCTGGTAGCGTTCCCACCATGGGCGTTGATGAGACCAGATGATCAAGTTCTCGTTCGGAGGGGAGATCTACAGAACAAATGCATAATTTAAGTTTTAAAAACTAGGATTAAGATTGAACTAGTCGCGGGCTCGAACTCACTGGTGGGCGGGCATGGCAAAACAGCACGCGGTCTCACCTTTTTCTTTTTTTTTTCACCTGGCATCGTGTCCGACAGACATAGTAGTATGAGTGATGAGCAGTTACAACACCGTTCCGAACTATTTTAGTAAAACGAGCGTGTAAAAAAATACGAAAGTCCTTTGGAAGATCGAGTTTTAAGAACAAACATAAATCAATTACAAGTAAAGTTTACTGGAATCTTCGATAATTGAGCTGTGTTGGCGCGGATTTTGTTTTGAAGATTTCACACTTTTATATTACTTATTTACACCCAAAATAAGATTTGCAAGAAAAAAACGAATGTTTGTTGGCTCCTAACTTTTTAATGGCGTATTATTTCACTTTTCTCTTTGCGCACAAACAAAACTAACATGGAGACTCAAACTCAAACTCAAACTCAAAGCATTTATTTCAATTAAACCATTTACAGGCACTTTTGAATTGTCAAAGAGTCGGTCAGTTAGTCAGATAGTTGAAGCTAGTCGCCCATTCCAAAAAGTAGATCTCTGTGGAGAAGAACGGGCAAGAAACTCCCAGGACACTCTTTTAAATAAAGACATTACAAAATCCTGGGTACATTATTCTTGTTGCTTCTATATGTGAGAACAATGTGAAAAAAAGAAATAGAGACAATTCAAAGTATAAGATTTAAAATAAGCCTTGGCAGAAAAGAGATGACCAGTCTCAACCGACGGCGCCCGTTCACGAACATGACGCGTGGATCAGCACCATCCAGCTCAAGAAAATGATCATAGTGAGACAAAACAAGAGACAAAACGATATCATGTTTAACTTTGGATGTACAATTTCAACAGTGGAGTAAAACCCCCCCGGTATGGAAAAAATATCATATAGTTCCACCTTAAAGATTACAAGTTACATACAGGGATTGATGGAATTTTCTAGATAAATTTCATGCCATAAATAAATTAGTAGCCTCACGTAATCGTAATCGTACCGTGTTATCAGGTTAGGTAGCTAAATCAAAATATTATTGTCATACAATCTTTTAATTAATTTGTAAGTAGGTACCTACTGTTACTTATTAAAGATAGGATATCACTTGTTATAAATCATCGAAAACATCGCAACAAAACCGTCATGCCTGAGAGATATTTCTCGACGGCGTGTGAAGCTAAGTCAGAGATCACTAACCACATGAAAAATAAAGAAAGACATGTTATAAATCAGACCATTCCTGCGTCTGCGTCTAGACCAGTCTACAGACGCAGTAAATTAAAAAGTTTAGGATTCATTCACTTTGGACGGTTGAATTTTACACTATGATCATTTTCTTCTTATATTAATAATAATATGATCATCTAAAATATGATTTGTGAAAACTGCCCATTTTCTAGCTGACTGTATTTTTTTAGAAGTTTTTAAAAGTTAAGGACAGTCTCCAAAGACAGTTTTCCTGTAGCTATAACGGTTAAGATAACTGCCCTTACTACCTAATATAAAAAATCCACACTGTACATATACAAGGTGGAGACGACAATACAACAAAAAATTAAACGGTGTGTCATTCTGTATACGAAAATTCAATTGAATATATTCAATAGTTTAGTCATTATAGCTCGGCAAAATCCATAGTCGGCTCGGGCTATTCCGTTTATCCACCCCAAAAATCCACCCTAAGGTGGATATTCTGAAAAGTATGCCCGATAATTCACCCTAGGCCTAGTTGGATAAACGGAGTTTATAGGCTTAGGGTGGATTACATTTAATTTGTTTGAAAAACTCTTTATTTTTTCGAATCTAGGATTTATCTGACAGTTCCACAATGCTCTTAAGCATTAGTAGTGCCAGTATTTTAATTTTTTGTTGTATGGTAGTCTCCACATTGTATAGCTAATTAATCAAGTTCTTACCTGAATACCACCGAATCCTCTGGGTCCAAGGAACCTCTCGCACTCAGCGGCGATGTCATCCCACTTCCATTCAAACAGATGGACCATGGTGGTCCGGCCTGAGGCATAGTGAGGGTTTTTGTAGGCCAGGGCCACAGTCAAGGCCGACAGGCACAGAATGAGACGAAACATCCTGGAACACAGAAGTATGATTTGAAGGACACGTTAAAAGAAAGCAGCAGTGGTGGCCCAGTGGTAACGGCCCCGACTTACGAGTTGTAGGTCGTGGGTTCGAACCCAAGCAGGCGCTTTACTTTGTGTAAATAATTTCATCACCACTGCTCTCAAAACTAGGTGAGGAAACCGTCATGCCTTAGAACCAAAAAATTCGAAGACATGTGACATCTACCAACCCGCACTGGCCCGCGTGGTAGATTTACACCCTCTCACAGAGAGGAGGCCTGTGTCCCAGCAGTGAGAACATTAATAGGCTGATGATGATGATGATGTTAAAAGAAATGTAGATGGTGGCTGATGAAAAAGTGGTTGAGGGTGAATTTGAGAGATTCTGAATTCCATCAAAACGCACTCAGATTTTAAAGTAACAATTTAGTAGTAGTTTCACCCACTGATACCTGATTTACCCTAACTTGCAATATAAACAAGAAATAGATGAAAAAACTTTCAGCTTTCAAACCACCTTCTCAAAATCAATAAAGGCAGGGAAATTATACCTATCTTAAAGTTCTAGTGTCTTCAAAGATAACTAACAACTAATTAAACTTTCTGATTGTATTTGTTTGTTGTCATAAACGATCTACAAAGCATCGATTTCAGGATTTACAATTAGCAATAAATCCTTATGTATTTCCCCAAAAAGAAAACTTCCTTTAACACGAATCAATGAAATTACCGTTTATTTAGTTGTGAATAATACCTTCACAGTACAGTTTGGTGAACTAAAACTGTTGAGACTCTAAAAGAAAGAGTTTCTCTGTCATACAGTGTACACTGTATGACAGAGAAACTTTTTCTGCATAAGTATTACAATTTTCAAAAACACACAACATAATGTTTTTGTTTTCAATTGTCTTGTCGGCAACACGATTTCTTTGTCCAATCACTACCTATAATATATTTTGTTCACGATATTCTACTACATGACTACAATGGATGAAAATACTATTATCAACAAGTTGACAGTAGGTATAAACTGTTGGGACCATAATGATCATGTTCTCGGTCAGTATGTAATAGTTAAATGATGTTATTATCTTTTCATATTAACGTGACGCTGACGCTACATAACAAAACATAATGAAGAGACCAATGTCTTGTTCATCTTACCTGGCAACATTGAAGAATAAATAATATAGTTTCCTATTTGTTTGTCATTTACATAACTTACGTTTCATTTCAAAGCCCCATTTTATATAATGAATTTAGACTCAAAAAATATCACAACGTCAATTTTTCATTTGAAGATAGGTACTATTTGATTGACATGATTAAAACAAGATGGAAATTGTAAAAAAAAAATACGTAAGTACATACATATTATTTAGAACCAGTTTCAAGACTCCGAAATATTCACCCATTTTACGTTAATTAACTTACTTAAATGCAGAGCTACACTATACTCGTACACAAATCAATTTGAAAAACACAGGTGATAACTTAGCACTTTTTTCGTAATAAAATAACTATCTATTCACACTTTCAAACCAATTAACCTAGTCTATTACTTTGTTAACACTGTCAATAAATGCCTCATAAAACAAGCTTCATTTGTTTCCGATAACAAAACGACTATTGCAACAGTTAAGTACAAAGTGCAATGTAATAATAGAAATTATATTCAATCATTTAACATACACACAATCGAAACAAATCTTCATAATTATAAAAGGAGGACGCAACGATTAATTATATCTTGCTACGCATTTTTTTGTTATCTATTTCAATCACTTCTTTTTTAATATATTATATTTCGAAATAAGATTAAATTAGACATTTAAACAAACCTTTTTACAGTCCGTTCAACCGATTCTGACTTCTATAGCGTTGATGGCATGACACATGGCAGCTGCAGTAAACAGTTGGTATTGTAATTTGTAACCACTTTCTGTCGTTATTTTGCCCTTATTTTTTTAATGCTGTGGTATTCTATTTCTAATAAATGGAATAATTATGGAAAAATGCCATGAAATTGGTATGTTATTTACTTATTTGCAAATGTTCGTGCAAGTTACAGGCATGTCCTATTAGCACATGAAAATTACCAAAACTTCACTCACCTTATGTATTATACCGCTTGCACTACCACTGAAGATGTATCTGCATGTGCCCTCCTACTGCGACAATACTTTATATACCAAGAGATAAAAACCTCATTCAGATATTTGATAGATGATATTATCTTTTTAATGACTATAATCTCTGATAAAAAAAGGACCGAAAACAATAATAATCTCAAGATGTTATAGAACGATAATTTTCTAGGTACTTTGACGGACATTATATAATTTTGTAGGTTTCGAAAGTTCGAAAATTAATTTAATCAGGATTGCAGTGAAAAATCTGATAAGGAATGCAATAATATGGGTGCTATTATAGTTCTATAAATAGCTACGTTTTTATTTGAAAACCAAATAAGTAGGTATATATTGAATAATACAGGAGAAACAATGGATGACACGCATTGAGCTAGTATGGTGTTCAATGCTTTTTATGACAAGAGACCTTTATACTGCAGTAAGATAATAGTTGGGTAGGTATATCTTACCTACTACTACTATCGTTCGTGTACGATGATACATTTGTGCTCTTCTAAGTATCTTTAAGTACTAGTTTTTCTTTACTTACTAAATGTTTTGTAAATACATAAATAAATAAATGAGTAAGTTAACAAAAACTAATAAAAATAAAGGATGATTGAAAAATAAAAAACAATTTGCTTATTGCAATGACATACGTAATATTATTACTACTACAAATAAATAAAGTAATTTATTAAGAACACAATAGAAAATAAAGAAATGTATAAAAAAATATATGTTTTGGACCAAACAAACACTTGGACACTTTTTATAAACCTACCAAACTGCGTGCGTAGCTTGTCGGCACGATTAGCGCTCTTCTTAAAACATTTGGCATACAATCTAATTAAACATCAGATTAGGTAGATACAAATAATTAAAAAAACCTATAATATTGACCCCAGGTCATCTAAGCTTCTTATCGCGAAGTCTGAAGAGCCGACTGAAAAGATTAATATGATAATCAATATAAACGACGTCAATGGAAGAGATAGCAACCGCCAACCGCAAACCGATTATATGTATCATTTGAATGACAATGAAATATTTGTAAATGACTAATAAGTATCAGAACAACCCATCAATGACATGGTAACTATATTAGAGGGGGCAAATAAAAGACAATGAAAAAAATGTAAATCAGTAAAACAGAAATAAAATATATACAGCCGTATATATGTCTAAAACTGCTTGATGAATTAAAAATAAAGCTAAATTGCAAACAAATATATCTATATTTGCTCATATTTGTTGTATCTTGTTATGAAGATGTGATAAGGAGGGATGAAACGAATGTGACTAAGAAGATAACATAAATGTAGATAAAGGGGAAAATATGGATGAAGTGAATGATAAGGAGGCAGCTAACAGAGGAGAATGGAAGAAATGATTTTTAGCTGACCCCAAGTAAAAATAGGATAAGGGCAGGAAGAAGAAGCATATATTGGCTTTCAAATTGATCTAGATGATAGGATATGATTATGATGTTCTTTATATACCTCAGTTCCAACATGTATGGCAAGATACAATTCGTCTTCAACTCCAGATAACGTTATTTCTGCTTGACCTGTATTTGATACAGTCACGTTCTGCCCTGTGCATGCACTACCTTGCACCTCTCCTGATCTAATGTCACAGTAGATTCCAGCTGGGAGTCCAGTCTGTAATTTTGATTTCATATAATGGAATTTATTCTCATAAAGAACACAAAACAGTTCACTTAACTTATGAGATTTACAAATAAATCATGCAGTTATAAGGTAACATAGTAATGACTCCGTGACTCGATAAAATGAAACGAAATATACCTATAGAAGTCGAGTTGTAGAGTAGTCTTCTACAGATTTAAAAATTAATCCAAAGGTTATTTTGGTTATTTATCTTATAAGCAAGCATTTTCTAGCAAATTGTTACAATGAACATAAAGTATTAGCATTGTTTTTTTTTTTAAATTATTTATATTTTTTGCATTCTTATCAAACCCTCTTATCTGGCAACTTATTGTACATTATTATAACTGTTTTTCTTGTGTTTTGAATTATTAACCTATCGGTCGGATTTTATTTGAAGTAATTTTATTTGATACAAAACGGCTTAAGAAATTTTGTGTCTCTAATTTTGTGAAGGTCTCTCGTCGCCCTTTTATCGAATCCTAAAGTACGCAAATACCTGTATCGTGCTGTTAATCGCAATTCCTTCTGTATTGAACACAATGAATCCTTTATTCCCCAGACTGAAAGCAATTTGGTTGTTGTCATTGTCCCACCAGTTTTCAACTTCAGTATTATGAACTTCATTTCTAAATCCGACCATTTTGTAAACGGTACTCCAGCGATGTTCACATACCCAACCACTATCAGTGGTGCACTGTCCGTCCTAAAAGATAATGTAAAAATAAATTATCAGTATAAACTGTGTTTATTTTCTATAATTTAACCTAAGAGCGTTTATCCCAAAAGTTGGCAGCGTCGCAAATAGCTGTCAAAAATTTACCTGTTTTGATTCATTAGGCAATATTACTGTATGCAAATAATAATTGTGGCTAACTAGCGAACTAGAATATTAATAATGAATTGCAATTATAACATTGAATTTGATATTTTATCCGTTTTAGGTGTAAAAAAGGCGTTTGGTAAGTTTCCAAATACTTTTTTTTTCATCTAAAACTAAATATTTGGTGTTGCGATAATAAATTAATTATTGCATTTCATAATTCAATATTCTACATAGTTCGCTAGTTAGCCACATTTCTTATTTCCATACAGTAAATTATTGCCAAATTATTCAAAACATGGAATTATTTGACATCTATTTGCAATGTTGCCCACTTTCAGAATAAACGCTCAGAAAAAAAGAATTTAAGACTTACATCATCAAAATCTGGACCCTGAATATTTCCACTAGTATCTGCGGGTGGGCCTTGGTCAAAATTTGTAAAATTAAAACTGCTTGTTATCCGAGCTTGGCCATATGGATGTGCTAGAAGAAATGCTAGGGCTGCCTGTACGAAATGGACAAAAGGGATTTTTAATGACTTTTCTTTACCTATATAATATTCAGTTTTGACAAGTAAAAAAGCATATGACGATGCTTCAAAACATGAGTTTTTGTTATTTCGATGAAACTGTCCATACCTATTTATTTTTCAATTTGATAGTTTTCTTTTAAATCCATGATGGAGAAACTGAATTCAGGGAACTGATAATGAAAAGATTGTAGGTATTTACCTGATAGAGTGTAGAATTTTTATATGACAATATACCATCACTAACACGCTGTGTATCATGATTGTCAACGAAAACCACAGCGTTCTCACTCGGCATCATGTCCAGTCCTGTAGTTCCATATAAGGTTAAATTTTTCAACGGTTTTTCACCAGAGAAAAATTTAAATAATTCTGACCCTGCCTGGAAAATGAATTAGGTATTTTTAAATAATGAATTTTGAATATGTGGCGGCATCTACATTGCCACATGCGAACAACGCATCAAAAACGTCACACAAAATCATGCATCGCGCAATTAGAGTACCACGCGAACAGCAAATAATTATAACTTCCCGACATCAATCGTTTGGCAGTTGCCCGCCAGACACCACACCAGTCTAGTCGGAGAATCCTCCCTTTTCTATAGAGGATGAGTGAACTTTACACCCTATTCCTCATGCCTCTAAAAATGAATCAGCTACTCTGAAAACTGCGATTCAACCACAAATAACAAATTGGACTACACATGTTCTTGTTCAGTGTAATAAGAAAAGCTGTTACAAATAAATAAATAATTATTTTAGGGAGATTCAATGTTGGAACTTTCGTGGTTGCGGACGAACCGCATCATTTTATATCTACCTGACTAAATATAATTTTTTAAATTAAGTATATTCCAAGAATGCAGAAACTGGTTGGAAATCCAAAGCGTCATGAAGAAATATAGGTCCTCATAGATATCATAGACAACACAAATAGGCACACAACCCTCCAATGATCCTAAGTTTCATTCACTATAATAATATTTATTTTAAATTTATTAATAATACTTCAAGCACAGAAATGTACAAAGTCGGACTTAATAAAACTTGAATAATAAAACATGTAATATTAATTAAATACATACATTGATTTCAATAAACCAGAATTGAAAATCGAGGGACAACATACACAGTGTATTTCGTTGTTTATCATACCTACTTAATTGAGATACCTACAAAATTGCTTTTACAAAGTTAAACGCGCGGTCATGCGTCCTTAGTTAATGAAAACTAATTTGTCCATGACTCAACAATAAACAATCTTGCAGAGTCATGAAAATCCTTTCTTGAACCGTGTTCTACTTTCAGGAGATTAAGTTCTTAGTTCTACCACAGATTAATACAGATGGGACACTCCGCAAAATCATTTAAAATAAAAAGCGACTCTTGCTACGACACAGTAAAGAGTAATTCAGGTCGCACAGCGCTACTCACCTACAGTTATATTCACCTAGAAGTTGCCTCTCTTTCTATCGCGTGACTCTTAGATGTTCTGACTACGTCACACTCACTGAATTGGTCTAGCAAGATGGGCCCGCCGCGTACTTGTAGCTTCATACCTAAACTGCGGAGTGTCCCATTCATTAATCTGTGGCAAATTGGCATAAAGTTAAAATGTTCGGAAATTATCCTGTGAGGCAAAAATATTTTTAAGACGTAAACCGCTTAATGATTTAACCTGATTCAGCAAAAATATTAACACTAAACTGCTAGCGCTTCTGCGCGTGACTTCGTCCGCCGTGGTAGTCAACTCTACCATAAAACATATCCTATGGCATGCGCGCGGCACCAGTGTAGCTTTGTATCAATAAAAGATTTTTATCATAGAATCCGTACTTTCAGAGATATTATCACAGTACAATACAACTTAGATGCAGCATAAATTGGAAAATTTCCATCCATTCATTTAAATTTTACGAATTTATTTGGTTATATCACAGACATATAAAGAGTAGCAGACCAAACATTAATCCATAGTTATATTTTTATAGATGGATATGATTCTTTATCCTTTTTTTGCTAAGCGACAAGCCGTAAATTCTATCTCGTTCTGTCACCTGTTGTCATACTGACTCACACATAGACAAAATTTGACGCGTGGCTTGTCTATCCCGCGCCGCCATATTGACAAGCAGCATCTTCTGCATCGTGTTCTATGTTTCAACCGCGTTAGATAGTCAGGGACGGATTTGGCAACAAAGACGAAATTTTTTGTAAAATGTTTACCATTGAATTATCAAACAAACTCAAGTTACTCTACGATTTTTTATAAATTTTTTTGGTGACATCTTTCCAGAATACTGCAGTGCACTAGTGCAGATTTTCGGTGTCAACACACATGCTATTGTAATAAATTATAAAATTAATTATATTACCATAAGTCTGTGTGATGGAGAACATGATATGTTCATGTTCTCCATCACACAGACTTATGGTATAGGTGTACATAAATAGGTATAGGCTATTCACATAATTTTAAAATTTCATTCGGCAGGTAATAATCTAATAATTGTTTGATTGTCTTTATTGATAAGTAATCTACACTTCTTATACCCAGAGAATATCGATGGTTGCGGATTTTCAATAAGTACCTATATTGGTTGTTTCAATATCGTTAGATAATACCGGCAACCGGCCCTAGACCAGCCCTGTATTGACAACTTTCCCTATGTGTGTGTAATGGCTACGGAATTTTTAGCGAATGTTTGGTCTGCTACTCTTTATATGTCTGTGGGTTATATGACTTTACAAGTTAATGTGTTTGCGTAAATATAATTTTCACCTAAAGCACTAACAGTAATAAAGATTGGTGATTTTGAAGGTACACTCAGTTTGGATGGTGATCGGTTTAGCGAATTTTGCCGATGCTACATCTAAGTTGTGTCGTACTGTAACCTCATACAAACAAACAAACAATTTACCTCTTGCTTATATTGGTTTAGATTAGATGATGTGGGACGGGGCCGATGCGGTATTGCACAGATTAAGGCCTAATTGATGTTATTATTATGCTCAAGAGAAATAGTAACAAACTTTTAATCACAAACGGAAGGATTTTGAAGGAAATTGCTAATGCATTGCTTAATAAAATATGTTTAAAAATTCCTCTGCTCGACTAAGCAAATGACACAGTGAATGTTGTTAAATTGTCAAAATAAAACGAGGGAGTAGAGTCAATTTTATCCGTTCTTATGAAAAGCAACTATAAACTACTAAAGTAACTATAACCCAATATGGAAGTTACAAAAAAATTTTTTTGTCAATCAGAAGGATTATTAAAAAATATCGGACACGCATTTTTGAAGTGATAACTTCTTATGGGATGGTTAACTGATTCGTTACGTAACGCGTTCCGTTATTTGTCAGTTCAACTCGGATTAGTTTAAGTTATCAGTTCTCTCGGGCGTCCCGAGACGCACAATTGCACGACTCTTAATGCGAAGCATAAGTGCTCGATCACGTTGAACTCGCGGGCGCGGTGACGGGCGCGGGCGCGAGCGCGGCTTCTTTCATCGCACCTGCGTTTGTACGTGAACACTTGCATATTATTCTATGTGTTTGATATTTCGTGACCGCCCCCGCCACCGCGCCCGCGAGTTCAACGTGATCGAGCACTTAGAGTGTGCTCTACGATCGAAAAAAAATGTTTGCCCCATTTCTGTAACTGTTTTTATTGTTACACTCCTGCTAGTACACAGAACCTACTTAATTTATATACCATTGTATAGATGATTAAATAGAGATTAATACTGTACTTTTTAACAATTGATTGAATGCAGCAGAAATAGAAAAAGCATCAAAATAGTTGAAAAAAAATTCCTGTCCGTCAATTTATGAACCCTGAAAACATTGTAGCTTGCGATAAAATCAATTAATTGAACCAATACTTTTTTATACATTCGTCTCAGCGATATAAGGAACCCTATTGAAAATGGCTCTTTTATTCAAAGTAGTTTAGTATAATTAATAAAATACTAACTAAAATATAATATCTATAACTAAATATTTTCAACCTTTGAATTGACGTCCGTAAGTTGCCTAGCAACCGCCAAATAAATATCTTTGTAAATAGTCTTTGACATTACGACTTCATGAAAAGTGATAAATTGTAAATTTTTGTTAGAAACTATGTTTTTTCTTTTTTTACGTAATTAAAAGATTACGGCAGTTCAAATGTGGAATGACGTCACTGTCCGAAGTCCGGTAGATTTTATACTGAACTGTGAGTATGACGTAGCGAACTTTATTACAATTTATTTAAATAATTTTTTATTATTATGACAAAGCAAAAAATACGTGTCTAATATTGTTTTATTATAATATCTGACTAATGGACATAATTTTTTTGTTACCCATTCAACATCGTCCTCCCACAACAATCTCATTACTTACAGTAAATTCCGTGATGTCTCCCATAGAGTTATAGTCATTGAAAGTGACTACACCCCCCTTCGAAACTTCTTGGTATATGTAAGGTCTTGAGTTCCTACGGAATCCATGATTTGTGTTCAAGTTATTAAGGTACTTGTAAATTTCATTTAGATCTTCTGGCCACATGTGCTTTGCTGCATCCACTCTGAATAGAAAATAATTAACTTAGGATTTCCCATCCAATTTTGCCAATGGCTTGACGTTCCTCGGAGAGTAGAATAGTCTGACACAGTCATAGTCGTTTCACTTGTCAAGATACTCGTAGTATGGAGCGCTCTCTTGACTTCTATCTATCAAGTGTACATTATCTGATACATTCCTATTAAATAAATTAGCTACATAAAGTTAACTGACCTCGTTATCATTTCATCATTAGACAAATACAAATGTACAACAGCAACAAATTCGAATATTACCTGATGCCAGCTACACCAAGATCAATAAGTTTATTAAGATATTCGATAATCCTTTGACGAACATATGGCATTGTTTGATTTAAGTCCTGTAGTCCACCCAACTGACAAACTCGAATCTGAATCAAAAGAAATAAACTAAGATTTTTAATGGAGCTTATGAGAGTGTGGCTATACCTAGTGACAGAAACCAATAGCTAGAACTGGAACATTGAAAAACAGAAACAATACGAGACAAAAACGAACCTCTGTAGCATTTTCATAATCTTCAACTTGACACACTGGAAAATGGAAATGTTCTTCAGTATATGGAACCGCCGGATAAGAATAATTCTGAGGGAAGGCAGTACTGCCAGCAGTCCCTTCTGTTGCATTTGTTGTGTTCTGGGGTATCGTCATGTGGTTGAATACAACGTCCACGTAAATTCTGCGGAAAAAGGAAAAAAATCATTATTAATATTCTAGTTCGCTAGTTAGCCACATTTCTTATTTCCATACAGTAATATTGCCAAATTAATCACAACAGCGAAATACTTGACATCTATTTGCGATGTTGCTCACTTTCAGAATAAACGCTTTTAATTGATTCTAAGTAGTTACCCCGTTTTTTTTTTCTTCGTTGGGTAAATCCTCATGGATACCCTCGGTCTTGGGAGAACGGAGGGTTATATCGGACTCCTACTGACTAAAACACCACTGTTCCTACTATTACCATGTGTCGGGGGCCCGGGAGATAATTGTACATTCGCCGCACCCTTGACTGGTTTCAGCCTGCCATGCCTAGCGGGCCCCATCACCAAGTGCGGCCGATCCCACGACCGCACGTCTTCCCATAAAGTCGCGCATGGCGTGCTTCTTTTGGCCTGACTGTTTGGGCGACAACACAGCAAAGTAGTTACCCCTACCAAAAGGTAGTTTCATATGGAAATAAATGGGTAAGGAACTCTAGAGTCAGCTTCTTTCAAAATGGTTTACAACATTTTGTTTACATTAACTGTTTCATCATCATCATTTCAGCCGTAAGACTGGACAAGACCTCCCCCGACCACCGCCAGTTCAACCGATTCTGTGCCTTGCGCATCCAGCGGATTCCTGCGGCTTTTACAAGATCATCGATCCATCTTGTCGACCTTCCAACGCTACGTCTTCCGGTACGCGGTCGCCACTCTAGAACCTTTCGGCCCCATTAGCCGTCTATTCTGCGAGCAATGTGCCCTGTCCATTGCCACTTAAGTTTGGCAATTCTTCGGGCTACGTTGGTCAAAAATGAAGAGATCCGCAGGAGAACCAAGGATCTCTTCATTTCTGATTCGATCACGTAGGGAAACTCCAAGCATAGCCCTCTCCATTGCGTTTTAACATAGCATTTTAACTGTGTATACAATTATATTATATGTAATGACGATGTAATAAAATTTACTATACAGGGTGTTTGGCAGAACGTTGAACATACGAAAATGGTGGATAGGTGGGATCATCTGCTACTTACTCAGCCCTAATTTAACTGCCCCTGGTTTGTTTTTTTTTTAAATAAGTTGAAATTAATTTAAGTATTTTTTACATCTTTCTGTAAGTTTGAGCGTTTTAGAGAGTTTCTAGCTAACATCTGAATAAAGCAATAATTTTATAAGAATCTGCCAACATTAAAGATTAAAAAAAAAAAACATTTTTAATAAAAATTACACTTTAAAGTGGTGAAAAAGGAACAAAGCAAAAAATGTTTTTTTTTTAAATATCCGGGGCCCAGGGTCAAATAAATTAGGGCTGAGTAAGTAGCAGATGACCCCACCTATCCACCATTTTCGTATGTTCAACGTTCTGCCAAACACCCTGTATACTACAAAAGGTACAACAAAGTACCAGAAATAAATTGTGATAAGGAGGATAACATTGATCCGTAGTAAAGACGAAACACTTAGCAAAACAATAGCAAATTAAATAAGGTATTTAGATGTTAATGATATATACAAGTGTCCTATTTTCGTCGATGACGTCGATTATAACATGGAAATGAGAAAAACATTTACCTGACGCCAACTTTGTTGCACCTAGTAGTCATATTCAAGAAGTCCGCTTCGTCTCCAGACCGGGTGGTCAATTCGTACGACATGACTTGATAGCGCTCGTACCAAGGTCTAATATCGCCCTCTAGATTTAAAACCAAATTCTCTGATGCTGGCGAAGTCTGTTGGTTGAAAGACATTTTTACGTAGGTATGCTTACCTTAGGACTTTTGGTGAAATCTGGAGGGTAAGATGGACTAACACCATCTCGTGTGGGATACGGTATGTAAACGTCATACAATTTATTTGAGGATAGTTACTAAGTATTTAGGTATGAAGATATACGATACGATTCAATCAATCAAATGACTTCATTTATCTGTGCTCATAAGAGACCGGTCCTCGAGCAGCGTTTAATAACATCGGCCTCTGTATTGTTTTCCATCTTAGGTAGGAGGCGAGCTGTCGGTTTATTTGTAAGTTCAACAAAGCTAAATGACATAGTTTGTAGACAAAACTTACCTGCACGGCTCCATATTTCTTAGGCCCAAGAAACTGCTCACATTCGTCTGCAATATCTAACCATTTCCATTCAAACATTTGGACGATGACGGAGCGGTCGGACCATTGGTTAGTCTTTATGTAAGCCTCGCAGGAAAAGACCGCGCCAAATAATGAGCAGAAAGAAAGCCATACTAGAAGCGACATTGTCTGTAAATAAATAGATTGATGAAGATAATATTGCTATGAAAGAAGTTAACACTTTTTCTTCTTCGTCGATGTCGATGACGACGTATATTAATAAGTTTTGGTGGTTCAAAACTTCGCCAGTTCCACGGTATCGTCAAGTCAACGATGACGGCTTACGAGAGTTTATCCACTCTAGTGTCACTGCCTCGGCCCGGCTAGGGTGCCGTGAGCGTTGAATTGTCACTGTCACTTGTTATTTAGGTTTGGTTAGGTTAAGATGGCAACGTCGCAAATTGCTGTCAAAAATTTACCTGTTTTGATTAATTTGGCAATATTACTGTATGGAAATAAGAAATGTGGGAGGAGTTCGTGGCTAAGTAATAACAAGCCGCACAGATCGATCCATCAGGTTAAGTTACGCTTGCCAGGGTTGGTCAGTGGATGGGTCCATCTTCACATACCGAGACTTCTCCGTGCCTCGGAAAGCATGTTAAGCCGTTGGTCCCGGCTGTCATTTGTGGATCTTTGACAGTCGTTACGAGTTGTCAGAAGCCCGAAAGTCTGACACCAGTCTTACCAAGGGGTATCGTATTACCCAGTTACTGGGTTGTGGAGGTCAGTAAGGCAGTCGCTCCATGTAAAATACTGGTATTCAGCTGCAACCGGTAAGACTGGAAGCCAACCCCAAGATAGTTGGGAAAAGGCTAGGAAGATTGATTGGAAATAAGAAATGTGGCTAACTAGCGGAACTACAGTTACTAGAATATTAATACTTAATTAATTATAATAGCATTGAATTTGATGTTGTACGAGTACATCCGTTTTAGGTGTAAAAAGGCATTTGGAAAGTTTCCAAATACTTTTTTTACATCTAAAACTAAATATTCGGTGTTACGATATTAATTACATTTCATAATCAATATTCTAGTTCGCTAGTTAGCCACATTTCTTATTTCCATACAGTAATAGTGCCAAATTGAAATATCGCTAACCAGTGAACTAAAACATTGATTAAGGCTGCCTGTCCACCGGAGCGGAGAGGAAAGGAGAGGAGCGGAGATGTGTCAATATTAACCAATAGAATCAAAACTCCGCTCCCGAGGTGCGATTCTATTGGTTAATTTTGGCACTCTCTACACTCTCTAAATTTGGCTCCTCTCCTCTCCGCTCCAGTGGACAGGCAGCCTAAATAATAATTAATATCGTAACACCGAATATTTAGTTTTAGATGTAAATAAGTAGGTATTAGGAAAGTTTCCAAATGCCATTTTAACACGGTTACAACATCAAATTCAGTGTTATAATAAATTGCAATTTATTATTAATATGTTAGTTCATAGATAGCGATGTTTCATATATGTATTTTCCATACAGTAATATTACCAAATTAATAAAAACAGGCAAATATTTTACAGCTATTGCGACGTTGCAAACTTTTCGAAGAATAAGACGTCTATTTAAAAAAAAAAAGGTAAGTAAACCCAGATATTCCAGTTAAAATGTGTTATAGGCGATATGTAGATAGTCATATTTAATACAAAATAAATTAACTAAAATACTTGAATATGTACTTACATTCCTATTGTGTTAACACAACTGCTCAACAGGAAAACTTAAACACAACAATGCTCTTTCAAATCAAAACGCTTTAACATAAAAGCAAACAACTTAACTAATTTGAAAATACTTATAACACTTTACACGTCAGAACTCAAGAGTAGGAACCATACCTACATAGGTACAGTTAGCAAAACAGGTTGGACACCTTATTTTATACAGGGTGTCAGGGACATCGACGTGAAAACTGTTACCATGGATTCAGTACATGATTCTTCCCTGCGTTGAAATTTTAAGTCGGTTATTTAAAAAACGATCAGCTGTTTCATACATTTTGACTGCGTAGGTATTGCACTTTTCTATGAAACAGCATTTTTTTTTCAGCAGTCTTTTTCCACCCTTTGCCGAGCATAGACCTCCTCGAGATAAAAAGGAGGAGGTATAAAAACCGACCAAGTGCAGTCGAACTCACACTCGAAGGGTAGGTATAAGATCGAGCAAAAAACGCCCAATATAACACGTTTCTTGTATCTTTTTCCTTTTTTCACATTCTGTGTAAATTTCAACTGTCTATTACGGTTCATTAGGTACAGCCCGCTGACAGACAGACGGAGAGCGGAGGCTTAGGTTCCATTTGGCACCCTTCGCGACCTTTCCCAGTACGGGAACCCTAAACATGAATGTTTGTTTGTTTGTTTGTGCCGTATCGTTTATTTGTGTATTGAACCATAAATCCGACAGCGATGAAACCGAGAAGGTACTTGGAACGAAGTCACGAGCAAGAGCTTGTTATGCTAGCCACACACGTTACGATTTGCTTGCGCAAATTTAGGCTTGCGCAAGCAAATCGTTACGTGTGTGGGGAGAAATTTGCGCAAATTTCTTTGCAAAAACGTCAAATTAGATTTGCGCAAGCCTAAGTTTGCGCAAGCAAATCGTTACGTGTGTGGCTGGCATTCCATACAAATAAATGTAGACAGGTACCTATTATACCTAACTACAACTTAATTACTTTAAAAACTAGCAGCAATTTATCACACTCCAATGCATATGGGATTAGTACAGAAGGGGGTACTTCAGATAAATGTTAAGGCTTCAATGATTATCGATAACAGTGTACCTACTCTTTACATAAGAAAAGTGCTTCTATTATTCCTATCACTTAATTAAAGCATCCACTACACTCCAATAGGTAGGTACCTAAATGATAACATAGTGTTGAAAATTAATCCACGGTAGGTAGGTAAGTGTGTATAGTAAGTATGATCTAGAATTCTAGAGAAGGTCGATGCAAATCACAAGTTTAGTGGGATTCACCCTTAGGTATGTTACCTCATTATCCGTCTAGCCTCTTCCCAACTATGTTGGGATCGGCTTCCAGTTTAACCGGATGCAGCTGAATACCAGTAGGTATTTTACATGGAGCTAAGTAATACTGGCTGTCAGATTTTCGGGCTTCTGAGTCCGACTGCCTATAACGACTATCAGAGATCTACAAATGACAGCCGGGACCAACGGTTTATCGTGCTTTCCGTGTCACGCAGGAGTCTCGGTATGTAAAGGATGATCACCCATCTGCGGGGTGAACTTGGCAAGTGTAGCTAAGAGCGCTGTGCTGAGCGTTGGCAAGAGAGTACGACAAGACCTCGTCACAAGTTTACCTCTTGTCGTGTCGTGCTCTCTGTGCGGAGGTGAAGTATGATTCGTGGCTGTATTCTGGTCAAAACTACGAGAAGAAGAACAGTTGACGTCGATGACGATCGATGAATTTTTTGCCAGTCAGCAGAGTGGAAGCGGGTAGAATACCCTGTAAAGTTAGCACTTTACAGGGTATTCTACCCGCTTCCGATGGCGGCGTTAGTTCCGCTTTTGGCCAAGCGCCGAAAGATCTTTGTACCGTTGTTGTACATGCGACGCCACGTTATTATAATGATCAATGGACTAGGTATAACCATGGGCGTCGCCAAAGTGGGGGGGGCAGCTGCCCCACGCTAGAGATCCAATTTTTTTTTGTCAAATATAAGGCATTTTAATATATTGAAACTACATATTTATAAATCCAATTTTGTTGGATTTATAAATATGGATGTAGTCGATTATGGTGTGATAATGGAGTCGATTGGGATCATCCACTAGATAAGGACCTGGCAACTCAGTGGAGAAGTTGGATACAGCACCTGCAGCAACTCAAGAATATCAGCATACCAAGATGTTACCCTGGATATAGTGATGCTGTGGAGACACAAATCCATGTGTTCACCGACGCAAGCGAGATGGCATACGCAACAGCAGTATATTGGCGGGCCACATCGATGGAAGGCAAGCAGCAAGTCAGCCTCGTCATGGCAAAGGCGAAGGTGGCACCACTGAAGCTGCAATCTATACCACGCCTCGAACTGCAAGCCGCGGTGATGGGAACCCGCGTGGCTGCAGCCGTGATACGTGAGCACGACATCAAACCCGCATCGGTGACATACTGGTCAGACAGTAAGACCGTCTTGACATGGATCAGGAGAGGAGCACGGGTATACAAACCATTTGTTGCTCATCGCATAGCCGCCATAGAGGAAAACAGCAAAGTAGAAGATTGGCGTTGGGTACCCACCAAATTGAATATCGCGGACATCGCTACCCGTGATGTACCGCGTGACTTTGACTCACAGCATGCGTGGTATTCCGGCCCTAGCTTCCTATACGAAGAACCGTCGTCATGGCCTGCAGAAAAACCTCCCATCAAAGAGGAGACAGGGGAAGAAAGGACCCTCGTTGCCGTCGAAGAAGCTAACACGCGAAAGCTAGCAGAAGCCATACCAGATCCGGCCAGATTCTCGAGATGGGAACGGTTACTCCGTGCGACAGCGAGTGTTCTTCGCTTCATTGCTCTCTGCCGAGGAAGAACAGAGAAAACGTTCTACAAAAGAACGAGGAAAAACGCAGAGAAAGATCCAGATTGGCGGAAAAAGAAGACGACCCCAAGTCCTCCGAAACAGACAGCAAAGACGTCTGAAATTCAAATCGTGAAGCAAACCTTAGAAGCAGAGTATCTCCACGAAGCGGAGAAAATACTCATTCAAGTCGTGCAACAGCAGTCTTTCGCTCATGAGATAGCGAAACTGCGAGAAGAGAAAAAGTTGGAGAAAGATAGTCGTTTGCGGCCACTGCAGATCGAAGTAGTGGACAATATCCTACGGCTAAGAAGCCGGATAGCCGCAACAGACGAAATATCAGATGACGTGAGACATCCGCCGATATTACACGGCGACCATCACATCACCCAGTTATATATAGACTGGACACACCGCAGCCTACAACATAGTGGAGTAGAACTCACTATCAACGAGGTGAGACAACACTATTGGGTTGTCAAGATGCGGCCGACCACGAAAATGGTGCTAGCCAGATGCCTACAATGTCGCATTCGCAAGGCACAACCACCCGTGCCTGCGACCGGCGACCATCCGAAGACGCGCCTCGCGCGTCACCAGAGGCCGTTTACCTATACGGGGCTTGACTATTTCGGCCCGCTGTCCGTTACTGTCGGACGCCAGCATCAAAAAGGGTACGTAGCACTATTCACTTGTCTAACCACCAGAGCCGTCCACCTTGAGATCGCCGCCAGCCTCAGCGCAGACTCCGCCATACTGGCGCTGCGACGATTCGCTTCTCGCCGAGGTTGCCCGACCGAGCTGCACTCCGACAACGGCACCAACATGCACGGTGCCGACAAGGAGCTCCGAGACGCGTTTCAAAAAGAGGCAAGTCGAAGAGGCATCGTGTGGCGCTTTATAACGCCATCGGCGCCATTCATGGGAGGCGCCTGGGAGCGTCTCGTACGCTGCGTGAAGTCCGCATTGTACACTGTGTTACTTGAGAAACACCCACATGAAGAGGTGTTGTCCACACTATTGTGTGAGGCAGAGTACACAGTGAATAGCCGTCCACTGACACACGTTTCAGTGGACAGTGAAGACGACGAGTCGATAACACCGAACCACTTCCTACTTGGTGGGTCGGCCAGACTCCCAACACCCGGGGTATTCACCGATCAAGACATAGACAGCAAGAAACTATGGCGGCGCTCACAGATACTAGCCGATATGTTCTGGCGCCGCTGGGTCCGGGAGTACCTGCCGGAGTTACAAAACCGGCGGGAGCCGCATAGCCGCGGACCAGACCTGCAGGTGGGTGACCCTGTTCTCATTGCTGACGGCCAGCTGCCTCGCAACACATGGCCGCGAGGCCGCATAATCGCCGTGTTCCCCGGGGCTGATGGTGAAGTCCGGACTGCTGAGGTGCGCACTGCCGGCGGCACCCTGAAGCGTCCGGTGAAGAAACTCGTCCCCTTACCGAAGTAACGAGGCGTCGAGACGGCGAGCGTCGCGGCGGCGAGCGTCGCGACTACGGTCGTCGCTCACCGGTGTGATGCAGCGCCGTGCCGACGTCGCTACTAGTCGCCACTGCACTGCATGGCGGGAGAGATGTTCGCGACGAGGCGTCACCGTCAATTTTAGCTTGTTTAAAATCATTAATTTTAACTTAGCTTAAAAACTTGTATGTATAGGATAAGTATTTCTTCGCAATATGCGTAATAATAGCATGTAGTATGTAGATTCCTTGTTATACGCAATAATGCGTCATCAAAATATTTTGTTAGAAAAGACCTTTCTATTTATCCGGATGTTGAAATACCAAAAATCTGCACACCTATAAAAGAAAAACTAAAGTTGCAATAACGCAAAACAAAATAATACAAGTTGTGGGCAACGCCTATACTAACTCAAATATGAAAATAGTATAGGTATTAGTAATGCTATCTAGCAGCTAGACACCATCCAAATATCAAAATTTGACTAAAAAAGGTAAACAAAGCCCTTGCACTCCTTGATTAGGTAGGTTAGACAGATATAACGTAAAATCATTTATGGCATCCAGGTCACCTAGACCGAGACCTAGCCCTGGACCTAACTTCTAGAAATCTAGCCCTTCAGGATACCTACTTAATCGAGTTAGAATGCCGCAAAGCGGATTTGTAAAAATAAAGGCTACCCTACCTGTATTCAGAGGCCTATAACTGGCTGAAAAATCTAGATACAATAAATAAAATACTAGATTTCTCTAGAGGAATAGACTAGCCCGAGTGTTCTTTTGGTATGGTGGAAATCGGATCAGAACTTTGTCTGAAAAGTCACTTGCAAATAATTAAATATTTATTTAATCATTTTAATACCGATAATCCTGAAATATCTTTTCAACAGGAATAGTCAGAATCCTGGAAGAACCCTCATTAGAAAGGGGGCAATTTTGTGAATCTCATGATGTATAACATGATGTATATAGCTATTGAAATAAGTGTGTTTAGCTATAAGAAATGTAATTTTATAAGAATTTTGAAAATAATAAAGTTACGAAAACAGGAGGCGATTCATGGGTCTCTATAGGGTAAAGGGCGCTACCAGCTAAGCTAACACGCCATCTCTAGAAATTGTAGTCATCAACATGGAAACTAGTTCCACCTAACAAGTAAAGCAGTAGTCCTGAGGAGTCCTGAAATCGTGTCCTGAATAGTTATGAAGACTTATCAATAAACAGTGTAATCATTCCTGCCGAGCCCGTTTTCCTTCAAAAGGTCGAGTGCATATCCATGTGAGTATTCGAAAATAGCTAGCAAAAACTTCGGTACAGGACGTCAGCGCCGCTTGGACCAGGATAGCCTTACAACCTACCTGAACCCGTATCCAGCGATCACGCCCGTCCGGTATAATTTGGATGACTATTATTGGGAAAAACGTCCTGAAAGCACAGATTACCGAAAGGTTCGTTTCCAATCCACACATTGAAAATGGAAATTATCATTTTTCTCAGTCCATATCGGGACTACCGAGTTAAAACTGATTTGACAAAAATCAAATGTCTACCAGCATGAATTTAGGGCCCATTGTGCGCCGTAAAGGTAAAACTCGCACTACATGATTGTGTAAAGCTTCATGTGCTCTTGACTCTTGACTGTACCTGCAAATCATACTTTTCCTATCCACCTTATCAACTTGCCTCCCCCCTGGGCCATCGGCTGACGACGCCCTTGGGTATAACAATTACGGCTAAGAATGAAATGTTATCGTTATAAGTATTTACATGTACCGATACCAACTGTACATATTTTGACAGATAAAAACTTGTAAAAATAAAATCTGTAGATACGCATAATATTTTATGATTATTGTAGGTAGTTACCTATCTACCTATCCCCGTAGTAAATAGACTTTGAATGTTTGATTATCGTTACTTTTTTTGTATTTTTAGATATCTATCTACTGAGTTTTTATGCACAATAAAATATGATATTGGTATGGTAGATGTATATAACGAGTCAGGGTGTCCTTTTAAGGCGGGCCAACCCGCCATACTTTTCATACAAACGCTCGTACGTGATCATGGCGTAGTATCACACCTTTCTTTGAATTTTTTTATGTAATATGTATCTTGTGCACTATATCTAGGTTTCTAGGGGAACAAAAAATAAAATAAATTAGAAACAAATTCAGTATAAGCCTCCAAAAATCTGCTTTTTTGCACAAATTTTACCTGAACTTTGGCCGGTCATGATGTACTCATGAATTGGAAAAGTAAAAAAAAACATCTTCCTAGAAACCTTACACTTGTAATGAAGATTCTAAATAACAAACATTTATTTCACAAACTTGTAAGGCTTACTCAAAAACACGTATGGCCTGAAACAAATCTTTACACACTATTCTTCGTACAATGTTATCGCGTTCTCACTTGCTCGTTAGCAGTTCTCACTTGCGCTCGATGAAACAGCATGCTTTTCGACCATGCTCGCGTTGCCATTAGACGGACCGGGAAGGGCCCTCTTAACTCCGTTGACTATTGGTAACGAGAGTCACTTATTCTTCCCGACATTGTGATATTTTCTTGTACTGAACCATACCTGGGAACTTGGAAATATTGATGGTCACATGTTCTAAAATTTTTTCACTAATTCAAGTTATAATTAATTGAGACTCTTTTTTAACTTTCTAGCCGTTTCTCACATTTGGTAGCAGTCACCAAGGGTACCTACCTAACCAAATAGGCTACGTTAGGTTGGACCTGTGAACTGGTCGAAGTTACTAAACTAGGGCACCCCGACCAACGGACTGGGTTAGGTTAGAACTGTGCCCAACCGTGCGCGAGCCGAGCGAGCGAAGCGAACGGTGCCGCGGCAGCAGCCGGTGAGCGCTACATCCACAGATATAGTTAAACTGAATAGTTTGCGCAAGAGACACTTCCATAGTGGTAAAATGTGTGTCCCCCCTGTAACTTCTAAAATAAGAGAATGATAAAACTAAAATAAATATATGATCTACATTACCATGTAAACTTCCACCGAAAATTGATTTGAACGAGATCTAGTAAGTAGTTTTTTTTTAATACCTACGTCATAAATCGTAAACCACAATTTACCTTTAACGAACTACAAGAACTTTTATATTATGTTACTTGCTGCGACGGAACCCTTCATGGGCGAGTCCGACTCGCACTTGGCCGCTTTTTTTTTTAAATTGCTCGACAGTGTATAATTATTATTATATTTTATAATTATTACTTTATAAATTAAATATAAATATATCGTACACGTTAACCTTCAGGAATAAAAATTATGTAAAGGATGGTGAAAACCGCCGCACCAAAGTCCATTGTTTAGATTAGATGAAAATCAGAATAACCAAACGCCGAAAATCGACTTAGTTTTAAAATGTACGTTTAAAGGTATAGAAAATTAATGCATTACTTTAATTTACAAATAACGGCATATTATTAGTCTTTAACAAACAAAAGGTTTATTACAAAGTCAAAGCACACTCGTGTTTGCTGCCTGCTCCCGACTGCTGTTGCTTATACATAACCAGAACTCCCTGCGTTAAATATTTGGGCATACATATAGACCAGAGTTTCCGCTGGCATAAGCAGATTGAAGCTGTCACTACTCGAGCTCGAAGACTCATATTTATATTTAAAAGACTTCGTCAATCGGCTGACACAAAAACCCTGCAAATGGTGTACTTGGCTCTATGCCAGTCCCTATTGTCCTACTGTTTGACGGTATGGGGTGGAGCACCGAAATCGACAATCTTACAGCTTGAGATTGCCCAGCGTGGTTATGGCAAAGAAACCTTACAGGTACCCTACGGCTCAACTTTACGCTGAATGTAAAGTATCTACTCACGGTGAGGCAACTATATGTTCATCAGACCATAGTCCGCAAGCACAAGTCGCGACCTCTGCTGGAGCCGCGAGGTAGAATCAAGCACACTATTTTTAAGCCTGATCGGAGTAGAACGTCTTTTGCAAGTAAACACTACTATATCCTTAGCGTAAGATTATATAACAAGACTAACAAAGAATTAGATATCTTTCATCTGAATAGGATTAAATGTAAGATGAGGGTGAGGGATTGGCTGACTTCTTTAAACTATCAGGACACGGAGAATCTGCTGGCTGGCATTACTGCCTGATCGACATTGCGTGAGCTAGGTAACTCATTCAGCTTCATTTTACCAACTTGTTGCTTGCTGACATTACAACTCGCCCACCACTATCTTTCTTTGCGTCATGCCTACCGCAGCTAAACATACTTATTTTCTTTATTTACCTATACACAATCATGTACGCAACCAATCAACTCACACACACACACACGCTCATACTACACTCTCCCTTACACTACACTCACCCTTACACTACATGAACTTCTCCACTCACACATATTCCAGCAGAGATAAATGGGTAATATTTATAATAGTTAAGTATTCACTCTTTTCTGTTTTTATTTCTCTTATTGAAATTAAGTTAGTTAAGTTATTTTTGGTTTGAATTACCTACCTATTTGTTATTTCTATTTTTCGTTTTAATTTGTTTTTAAGCTTACCAATAAATAAGTTTGGCTTCACAATGTGCCCGGCTGGCAGGAGGGAACGCTGACACCCGAGATACAGGACTCGTACTAGTTCGGGTGTCTGCAGTTTGACAAAACTGTGCATGCTGTACTAGTCTAATACTTTAAGGATCCTAGTTACATATAGTAATACATTGTTAACGTTTCTCTCCATATGTATTAGGCTTATGAAATAAATTTATTATTATTATTACATCTTTCGCATATGACAGAGTTGTCTCTTAGCTCGATAGATGGCGTTGGGATCGAATTAGATCGCGCTATGGTCTCGTTACAACGGGTCTTAAATAAGCGACGGGGCAAAATTCGATTCTCATTATTTAAAACGATGTATCCAATAATAAATTAGTATTTTTGAAAAGATCTGCCCTTATATTTGGTATTGGTACGATCTTTAATATATTTATTAGACATGGGCGTTTTCGTATTTAGTTGCTAACGGATATGTAACCGATATTCAGTTTTCATATCGATATCGAAAACCGTTTTTAGATATCGATATCAGTAGTACGATTTGCACAAGTAACTGAAACGAACGAAACGCAAACTCACACTTTTATCCCTGATATCGAGTAGCCGCCGGAAAGTTGCTAACTTATGGAATATTTGTTGTAACTAAATAAATAGAAACTAGACCTTATTGCTAGCGCGTTAGGATATAGATATTACGCACGCACTATTATTAACCAAATAACCAATCACTAGCCGAAGTTACGTAATATTCGCTTCATCACTTTTACGCCAGTAAAACATTGAATGGTAAGACAGAGACAAAGCGAATAAAAACCGTCGATGTCATATCGCTCGTGATGTGAAGTTTGCGTTTTGTTCGTTATTACTTATTCGACATTATTCGTAGTTCGTTCTCGTTGTTGCGCTTTGGATAAGCCATAGCTCGATGAAGTTTTTGTGAAAACGGTTATGTATATTTAGATATCGATATGGTATGATAATAAACACATATCCGATATAAGTTACGTTTTGATATATCGAACCCATGCCTAATATTTATAGTTAATAATTATATTTAAAGTTATAACCACAGATAAAGATAGACCTAGATAACGCAAGAGCAACTACATACTTCGCGTGCCCAGCTTACGTGCAAAAATCGTAAGCTGCCACTTTCGCGCTCAGTCTGCATCACAGAGCACTATATAATACGTCAGCATCGTTATGCCACGCTAGTCGGACGTCAGTTAAAAATTTTTAAATGGTTAATTGCTCAGTTATAAATTGTAAAAACTGTACAAATGCGAGGAGACAAAATAAAGGAAACGATTCCTTCCATCGATAAGTCATTTTGTGATTAATATTATGCGTATCTAATATTAAAATCAATTATTTTTAATGTAATACTCTCTGTAATACCAAATTTGAGAAAAACATAGGTCATCAAACGTAAACTGAATATTCGTATTACATTGCGGCTTTTACTTGAAGCGGTTGATGCGACGTTTTGTTTTAACAAGTCGCACATTGATAAGAAGAGTGACACTAACCAAAAAAGCTATTTTTTCAGTAGAAGCGTTTAAAGTTTTACCAAACAGTAATTACGAGTTTTTCACCAGAAAGTATAAAAAATCGTTATCATGTTATGATTTTTATTGCAGAGAGCATTAAAGACGACTGCAATGTATTTTTTTTTAATGAAAAAGTATTTTTTATAACAGATTTTTTCAAAAAACCTTTTTAGTGACGTTATACCATTAATGAAAATGTTCAACATTTCCTACTTCATGACAACCAACCGATACAATAACAATACATAAAACTTAATTTTGTAAAGAATAAACTGTTTTTATTTGTAAAATAAATTTATTACAAAGATTAATACAAAATACTTAAACATTAACTTGTTTGCGATGGCAACAGCTAGGTAAATCACATTTTTATTAACATTTTCAGACTTAAATTTTTGTTACAAAACTTCAAAAAACTTAGGTGATAAAAATATACATAAAAATTGTATTAACAGGTCATGTCAATGACCTGTTAATACAACGAGATAGATGACCTGGAATTTCTTCTTTCTGCACGAAGTTGTTCATTTGGAGGTAAGTTTGCATCCACATAAAGTTGTTCATCCTAAAATAAGTAAAAGAGATGTATCACTTAACTCAAGCAGTAATAATCTTAGCTGGGTAACTAGGAGAGGAACAAGGAAAAGACAATGAATGTTTTAGTAACTTAACAGGTTATTTAATCAAACAGTGGTAAGTAGTGTATTTTGATCTAAATTTAATATTACAAGGTAAGAATCTAATACTGTTTTAGACAAGGTACACCAACCTGTTCAGCTTTCTGGTAATCTCTGGAGATAGATGACCTGGAATTTCTTATTTTTGCATGAGGTTGTTCATTTGGAGGTAAGTTTTCATACACATAAAGTTGTTCATCCTAAAATAATTAATAATTTTATATAAGAAGAAAGAAAAGAGACGCATCCCTTAACTCATGCAGTAATAATCTTAGCTGGATGACCAGGAGAGGAACAAGGAAAACACAATGAATGTTTTAGTTACTTAACAGGTTATTGTTTCCAATAGTGTAGTCCGAGTAGTATTCTTACTTTGGTATTACAAGGTAGGAATCGAATACTGTTTTAGATAAGGTAATAAGTAACCTGTTCAGTTTCCTGACGATCTTTAGGTGTTATTTCTTGGGAAGACCCAATATCAAATCTGAGGTTGTGGCTAGAATTATCTTCATTTGCATTTTGTTTAACATCGTCTTCATTGCGGGTTAATTCACAATGATTTTTGGAGGTCTGGTGTGTCCTTGGTATATTATTTGCACTTTCTAAATGGACAGGTTTAATCTGAATACCATGACACGTTCTTTTTTTTATTTTTCTCTAACATCTAGTGTGTCCTCAAACAGTCTTCTAGAAATATTTTTCAGTTTGTTTATTCTCGCATTTTCTAAAGGCATTTTAAGTCCGAAAACAAGCAAATTATGGTTAAAATTACTCATGTTACTAAAAAGTAACACGAGTAATTACTAATACAGATATACCTTCATAATAAAATTATTTACTTAATTTACTATAATAAGTATTAAATCATTGAAATAACCAAAACCAATGTTAAAATGTATCCCAAATAGAAACGACTCTAAACAAAAATTCTTAGTTGGTCTCGGTGTTATTTTGCGTGCTTGCTGTTTGGCTTAAAAGAAGAATGACACTAAAAAAATAATGACAATCATCAACTCAAATACTTAAAATTCTGTAACACGAAGAGTGACACTTAATAAAAAAATGTTAGTATGTCGTTCCAATTGAACACAA
Organism: Conistra vaccinii; assembly: GCA_948150665.1. Taxonomy (NCBI): domain Eukaryota; kingdom Metazoa; phylum Arthropoda; class Insecta; order Lepidoptera; family Noctuidae; genus Conistra; species Conistra vaccinii. Next base: position 8,720,615 of record OX411330.1, read on the forward strand.
ACCCTCTGGTTGGCTTATAGGAAGAATGGCACTAAAGAAATAATGACGTTCTGAGTCAATCATCGACTCAAATACTTCAAATTCTGTAACACGAAGAGTGGCACTAAACAAAAAATGTCAGTATGTCGTTCCAACACAGCAATTTTTACAAAATAAAATAGCTTAATACACGACGCTTAACAAAATGTGACGGTATTCGTATTAAAGTTAATTCGTACTTACGAAGTATGGTCAATCCAAATCGCCTTTAACCAAATAATGTCACTATGGAATACACCAGATGGAACCGTTTTTGTTAGCTTCACAGTCACGAATGAAAAAATGGCGGTCTGTCATAACAGATCGTATCAACATTGTCGATAAAACAGTTCGACACTAACGCCATCTACCGATAAATATTATAGTTACAACGATAGGTGTCTTTGGAAAAAAATAGTATCTTCGGGCGCTGAGAGATGGCACTGCTAACAGAAAAACATCATTTTTCGTATAGTGACGGTCTTCTTATCAATGTGCGAAGTGATGAATATCGAAGCAAGTGACACTATCGTATATCGCATCGGTTTCGTAGTACAGGCGCTTTTATCATTATTCTGTCAATTTTAGCGATTAGTGTTGTTCATCGTATGCAACACAAATCGATTCTCAAGAATCGATTTCGGAAACAGAGGAATGATTTTGTATTTTTTACTAATTATAAGTATAGACAATTTTAATAAATAATCGTAACGTTTAGTGATTTTTTTTTAGTTTCCCACATGAACCCAATTTAAAAGAAAAATGGATTGAGGCGACGGGAAATAAAGATTGGTTCCCATAACGTAATATAATGCATATAATCTCTTTAAAATTAACAAAATCAATCAATCTTCCTAGCCTTTTTCCCAACTATCTTGGGGTCGGCTTCCAGTCTTACCGGTTGCAGCTGAATACCAGTATTTTACATGGAGCGACTGCTGACCTCCACAACCCAGTTACTGGGTAATACGATACCCCTTGGTAAGACTGGTGTCAGACTTTCGGGCTTCTGACGACTGGTAACGACTGTCAAAGATCCACAAATGACAGCCGGGACCAACGGCTTAACGTGCTTTCCGAGGCACGGAGGAGTCTCGGTATGTGAAGATGGTCACCCATCCACTGACCAACCCTGGCAAGCGTAGCTTAACCTGATGGATCGATCCGTGCGGCTTGTTATTACTTAGCCACGAGCTCCTCCTCTTTAAAATTAACAATGAAATAATAATATAATATTTTTTTAAACTAAAATAAAATACATCAGTCACAAATTCACAATTGTTTCGGTTCTTTTTGCCTGAAAATGAGCTCGTAGGAAGGCTTCTAAACTTTTATCTGAGAACGAGCTTCTTAAACGGTTGCACAAATATGTAACCGAGGAAAACGTTTTCTCTGCCTCTACGCTCATAGGTGGAATGCTAAGTAAATAATTATACGCCATGTCAATGCCGAGAGATGTATCTCTCGGCCGCGTCACGTACTACCATAAATGCCCATTTCAACTCTTGCAATAGACTCTATATCAGTACTGGAAGAAGCTTGGGTCTTACTCTTAACTTTCCTTTGAGTTTTAGCTTTTATTTCTGCCACTAGTTGATTTTCAAATTCAACATTGAGATGCAGGCGTGACAAAGGAGTTCTCTCACAGTCACTATCACTCATCAAAAACGGATTCCCATTCTGTAAGTTTCTTGGAGATTGTAACTCGCTATAATCTCACGATGACATGGTGTATCTCATTTGAGGTGGGCTTTATAAAAAAAAATATCCACTTCTTCAGCAAAAAAAGTATCAGCATCGTGTAAGTATTGAATACAACCAGATATTAACAGCCGTCTCTGGTTTATACGTATTCGAAGGGCTGAGGCAAGGTTTCGGCTAATGACGATGTCTGCTTGATCTAGTTTTTGCAGCATGAATTTAAAAGTGGGGCAAGTAGCAGTGTTGCCAATTTAGCGACTTTGTCGCTAGATCTAGCGACATTTCGTTTTCTACAGCGGCTTAAATTACTGTGTCTAGCGACAAAAAAAATTTAGCGACTATTCTAACGACTTCTAGAGTTTAAATAAAAAAAAATTACAACTTTAAACTTTCTTCATAAAATTAAAATATGGCAAGATCTCAACCCAGAAATCTATATTCGGAACGCTGCCATAAATTCTTATGCTTAAGCCGGGATTCCCCCAATGCTGTACTTGACTTGTGTACAGGAAAATTTGAGTATTCATTCGTTGATGGAGTGTATTGTGCTCTCTAATTGTACAAGATTAGCGGTTACTTATTAAATTTGCTGTAAGTTACGTAAACCCAAAGTTACGTAGAATAGATAGTCAGTGATTGATTACGTTTGTTGAACAATGGAATTATTTTTATTTTACAATATTTTTTTTCATTTGGTGCCAATAAATAATATTTTATGTTATATTTTATTTTTAGTATTAATTTCTTGACTTTTCGTTTGTTAAATAAATGTTTTTTATAATGTTCAATTGTTGTGTGAGTCTATCTGGCAGGCCCCAACGAGATTTATCAACAGGTGATAGGTTTACATAAGGACATTATTTTGTACCTATAGAAAATAAATAAGATATATTTTGTACCTCGACAGTTTTTGATTAAATGACGTTTCTATGAAGTGTCTAGCTAGCGGGCCCCTTATGATTATTTTTATTGTTATTATACTTTCAGATCGCCCAGTAGTGCTCGGAGTTAGAACATATTATGTACCTTACAAATCCGAAATTTCGACTTTCTGTGAGCTATACTTTAGGAGATATTCGTTACTTAGACAAACGTCCAGCCAGCGGGCCACTTTTTAAATACTACTCTTTTATATCATACAATAGCAGTAGAAGCTTGATCCTATTATGTACCTTACAAATCCAAAATTTCGACTTTCTGTGACCTATACTTTAGAAGATATTCGTTACTTAGACAAACGTCCAGCCAGCGGGCCACTTTTTAAATACTACTCTTTTGTAACATACAATAGCATTAGGAGCTTGATCCTATTATGTACCTTACAAATCCAAAATTTCGACTTTCTGTGACCTATACTTTAGAAGATATTCGTTACTTAGACAAACGTCCAGCCAGCGGGCCACTTTTTAAATACTACTCTTTTGTAACATACAATAGCATTAGGAGCTTGATCCTATTATGTACCTTACAAATCCAAAATTTCGACTTTCTGTGAGCTATACTTTAGAAGTTATTCCATTCTCCCATGTCAATCTTCAAGCTATCATTTACTCATTAAAGATTATAATAACTAGGTATTACATTTTCTCTTTTAATCATTTACATAGCGCCCTACTTAAAAGAACTACTCTTTTTCTTAATCCTAGTTTTGTTGTAGCACTGTTGAGTGATTATGAAAGCAGGTATAATGTTTGAAAACGGGTTTGCCAGCTAGGCGCTTATTTTATTAACGAATACCTTATGAAGTCCATAGGAAGTTGAAATTTTGGATATGTAAGGTATGTACATAATAGTATTACCCAGTTACTGGGTTGTGGAGGTGAAATAGGCAGTCGCTCTATATAAAATACTGGTATTTAGCTGAATTCGGTTAGACTGGAAGCCGACCCCAACATGGTTGGGAAAAGGCTAGGCAGATTGAAGGTACATAATAGCACAGTATAAAAAGATACAGTAGGACGATGCCTTTGATCTCGTGGTAAATGCAGACAACGTGTAGGCATTGTCACGATAGCTAGGGTTGTCCCAAGTTAACAATATTTATTTTATTAATTTATTTTAGATCAACATGGGCATCAACATTATTATAAACAATAATTAACAATTATCAAAAAGATCGTCTTTTTGTGTACCAGCCACTCATCTATAAAACTGTAGGTATCTTTATAAATGGGCGACTGAGAAATATTAGATTTACTAGATTTATTTATTAGATTTTTGGTTTTTAGATTTACTGGATTTGAAATTTCTGTTGTTGAACTTAATTATATAAAAAATCCTCATCCTAATACAAAAAAAATATTGGGAAGCATGAACATGGTTTGGTATTGAATTCTATTTGACTCAAATGCTCAAACAATTTAGACCCAATGTTGTTTCCAGAAAAATTAAAAATCGACATCAATTTTGTTTCCAAGCTATGGATGTAATCCACAAAATCATCCTGAGGGACTTGTAGTCCTCCGAAGCGATCACGGCTAGTATTTCAAGCTGAAATTGATGAAATCGCAGTTTTTTATTAACGTAAGATGACGACTTGCACTCTTCACAACACACGTCTTATGCACCATTACAATATTATACATAAATTAAAACAATATTAAATTCAACACGATAGCCCTGAAAGTTATTTCCCGAACTACTAACACGGTAGCGTAAGCAGTCTGGGAGCGCGCTTCCCCCTTCCACGCCCCGCAAGATTACCCTGTCTTAGACGTCTTCATCAGACGACTGTATGATGTTTAGACTGATGGGTGATAATAGTATCAATCTTCTTATTCTATGTATGATATAAATGAGTAGTATTTAGAAACAAACCCACTGGCTGGACCTTTGTCTAAGTAACGAATATCTTCTAAAGTATAACTCACAGAAAGTCGAAATTTTGGATTTGTAAGGTACATAATAGGATCAAGCTCCTAATGCTATTGTATGTTACAAAAGAGTAGTATTTAAAAAGTGGCCCGCTGGCTGGACGTTTGTCTAAGTAACGAATATCTTCTAAAGTATAGGTCACAGAAAGTCGAAATTTTGGATTTGTAAGGTACATAATAGGATTAAGCTTCTAATGCTATTGTATGATATAAAAGAGTAGTATTTAAAAAGTGGCCCGCTGGCTGGACGTTTGTCTAAGTAACGAATATCTCCTAAAGTATAGGTCACAGAAAGTCGAAATTTTGGATTTGTAAGGTACATAATAGGATTAAGCTCCTACTGCTATTGTATGTTACAAAAGAGTAGTATTTAAAAAGTGACCCGCTGGCTGGACGTTTGCCTAAGTAACGAATATCTTCTAAAGTATAGGTCACAGAAAGTCGAAATTTTGGATTTGTAAGGTACATAATAGGATCAAGCTTCTACTGCTATTGTATGATATAAAAGAGTAGTATTTAAAAAGTGGCCCGCTGGCTGGACGTTTGTCTAAGTAACGAATATCTCCTAAAGTATAGCTCACAGAAAGTCGAAATTTCGGATTTGTAAGGTACATAATATGTTCTAACTCCGAGCACTACTGGGCGATCTGAAAGTATAATAACAATAAAAATAATCATAAGGGGCCCGCTAGCTAGACACTTCATAGAAACGTCATTTAATCAAAAACTGTCGAGGTACAAAATATATCTTATTTATTTTCTATAGGTACAAAATAATGTCCTTATGTAAACCTATCACCTGTTGATAAATCTCGTTGGGGCCTGCCAGATAGACTCACACTCAATTGTTCTATACCGATTACAAAAATATTATTATGTGTAAGTAAATCAAATGATTTTCTTTTATCCAGCGCTCAGAATACTGGGATCATTTAGCGACTTCTAGCGACTTGACAATTTTGCATCCATTTTAATTTAATTATATCGTATTTTACTGGGTTTTCGTTTAGCTTCTAAAATTTCTTCTCTGGTTTTTTTTTTTTGTTTCTGAAATTTGATAATCTACAACAATTACAAGAAATAAGTAGGGAAATACTAACAATTTAAAGAAATTATAAATCCCTAACTGCCTACTAAGCAGATCAGGATTTCCTCTGTTTATCTCATTCCTCTGTCTATCTCATTCCTCTGTATAACTCATTACTATGTCACAAAATCGATTAATTAATCTATTTAAGCGATTCTCAATAATTCTTTACTGTACACGATTATTCAATAAATAGAGAAATGGGATAATACAAAGGCGATCTTTCTTTTTATTCAAAATTGAGATGAAAAAGGGTAGAATCTCGTTGCTTTTGTAAACACTAGAACTAAATTGAATATAAGGTATTTCAATCGAATATTCACGTATTTATAATGGTAAACTTACTTGAAATTTTGGAAAAGGTATCCAAAAACGACGTGTGAACGTCAACGGAACGCGGCGCCAGCGCTCACCCAGCCAGCAGTATCGATTCAAAGATAATAAAATCGATTCAAAGACGCCGCCGCGTGCGGCGGATTTTATTTTCCCATCACTAAATAATGCTTGTGACGTCATAAGAGGTAGTCAAAAAATGGCACGCTTTGATTTTTACACAGATCGTGATACTTGCGTTATCTAGGTCTATCTATCTATATCTGTGGCTACATCCAAGTTGGACGGAGAGAATTTAAGGAAATTTCCTTAAATTCTGACATTTTGAGCCACAAAAATATGGAATGGTGCGGGGATATGGGGACAGGCTTACAAAGAAAACACTAGGTATTATTTAACTATGTATAATGATATCAGAACAATATTTCAACTCATTGGCAACTCATTGATAATAACGGAGCATTAGCATGTTATGTAGCAGGAAATACATAAAGGTACGATTAAAAAAAAGCACAAATATGTTAACAAAAACTTAGGTAAGGTACAAACAAGTAGATAAGGTTTTACAAAAGAAAACAATTTACTGTAAATCAGTGATACTAGTAGGTACATTAAAAGAAAATGAAATTGGTACACATGAATATATATAAATAATAAATAAATAAAAATATAGGTTTTTAGATATGATGGACTTCACTATTATGTATTGAGCCCGGGTCACCGAAACTTTCATATCTCCTAGTCTGAAGAGATGACTGAAAAGAATAATAATATTATGTTATAAAATAAAATCAACATTATAGATTATGAGATTTTCGAGATAGGATAAGTACTAAAGACTTTTACTGTATTTTAGACAAGACATTCTATTTGTCGGCAACATTTCATGGCCAAATCAAGACTCTTGAGTTCTTTATCTTTTTCAGCTTTCAATAAGTAGTTTTACTGAACAGTGATATAGTAGGACTGCCTAATAGATCATTATAAAATGATAATAATACCAGGCTGTTACTGGCCCACTCTAACACGTAAAGCATGACTTCAATAAAAACGGGTCTTTGTCGACGGAAGAACAATCACAATCTGTCATTTTGTCTATTCTTCTGTAGACAAAACCCGTAGAAAACCGGTTTGTATGCTTGTCATGCTGCGCTTGCTCGGCAAAGGCCTCTTCTCATACAGAGAAGGCTTGAGAATTTATCACCACGCTTGCTCAAAACGGGTTGGCGATTACAGACTTATATTAATTACATATCCAGGTTGTTGTGTTTCTCGATGTTTACCTTCGATGTCAGTAATATCCAAGATAAACTCAGAAAGTTATGAATTGACGTTTGATCGAGACCACACCTGTCCTGCATGCATCCCAAATTTCCAATTCGAACATCAAAAAAAATAATGGTAACCAAAATAAGATAGAAAAAGAAAAAACAAGAATAGAACAAGTGAAAACTATTAACTATTAATTCTTTACATACCTGAGTTCCAACATGTATGGCAAGATACAATTCTTCTCCAACTCCTGATAACGTTATTTGTGCTTGTCCTCTATTTGATACGTTCACCGTCTTCCCTGTGCATGCACCTCCTTGGTTCTCTCCTGATCTAATGTCACAGTAGGTTCCAGCAGGAAGTCCAGTCTGTAATTTTGGTTTTATATAGTCTTTATCATCATCTTAAAGAGTCTAGTTTTTAGTTTCATCTCATTTTTTAATGTCCATTTTACCGATTTTTAAATACAGTTAAACCAAAAAAGCAATGTTTTTCGGTACTTTTCGTGTTTCCGAATTAGCACGAACTTCGCGCCACAGAGTAACCCCCCACAGAGGTAATGTTTCTAAGTTTTTTTGTACTAGCCTGCTTTGTAGTGTACCTATCATTCCGCATTTCTATGAAGTTTTCTCTCTGTGGGGTACCTACTCCGGTCACAGATCGTAATTTGTCACAGTTTTAAAGTTTTTTGTAATTGCTTAAAGTTCTTTACCTATAATTTTGTAATCATGGTAATACAAAACAAGCAAGTATTTTCAAGGTTGTAACAACTCTATATTAGATCTCATCATCACCCGTTCGTATTTCCGAAGATAAACGATGATTATCGAAGCGCATACTTTTCTTGGGATATCTGTACATACCTGTAATGTTGTGTTCATCGCTCCTTCTGTATTGAATACAACGAATCCTTTATTGCCCAAACTGAATGCGATTTGGTTGTTGCCATTGTCCCACCAGTTTTCAACTTCAGTTTTATGTACTTCATTTCTAAATCCGACCATTTTGTAAACGGTACTCCATCGATGTTCACATACCCAACCACTTGAGGATGTGCACTGTCCATCCTATAAAATACAATGATAATAAAGAGGTATGAGGAACAGGGTGTAAAGTTCACTCATTCTCCATAGAAAAGGGAGGATCCTCCGACCAGACGGGTGTTATGTCTGGTGGGCAACTGCCCGACGGTTGATGTCAGGAAGTTATATACAGGGTGGCAGGGACATCGACGCGCGAAGTGATACCATTGATTACATGTACATGATTCTGAACGCCCGTGCGTTAAAATCTTTCGTAGGTTATTTAAAAAAAAATCAGATGTTCCATACATTTTGACTGCGTAGGTATTGCACTTTTCCATGAAACAGCAATTTTTTTTAAATAACCGACGAAACAGGTTCAGAATCATGTACTGAATCCATGGTATGCATATTATGCTGATCGCGTGATAAACTTTGCTTACGCGATGCAGGATTTGTGTGACGTCTATGATGCGTAGTTCGTAGTGGCGTTGTAGATGCCGTCACAATGTCAGTCACATACAGTATCAGTTCACTTTCTATGAAAACAGCGAATTAAAGAAAAAAAGTAATGTAAGAGTTACCGTATCTAAAGCTGGAGGCGTAATATTTTGATTGGAATCAGCGGGTGGGCCTTGTGTAAAATCAGTAAAATAATAACTGCTCGTTATCCGAGCTTGTCCATAGGGATGTGCTAGAAGAAATGCTAGAGCAGCCTGTAGGAAAAAGAAAAAGATTATTTCATCCTACTAATATCCTACTATCCTACTAATATTATAAATAAATGTGAAAGTTTGTATGTTTGTTACTCAATCACGCAAAAACGGCTAAACGGATTTGGATGAAATTTGGCACACAGATAGTTTATAACCTGGATGAATACACAGGATACTTTTTATACCGGTAGTACGTTCCCGTGGGATAATTTACGGCCTATACGCAGGCGAAGCCACGGGCAAAAGCTAGACCGAATAAAAATAAAGTCTTGTGTAGATGACAAAAAAATCGGCGTGCTATAACGTGCACTACATTATGAATGGTTGTATGGCTGAAGAAGGATAAGTTTGTAGGCATGGAGATAGAAAGCGCACCATAGCTTTTTTGTGATGGTAACCAGTCTTTATATTTTAGACTAGCTTCTGCCCGCGACTTCGCCCGCGAGTATAAAACAAAGCAAAAAGAATTTTTCAAATCTTACTGGTAGTTTCGGAGATTACCCCCTATATACAAACTTACAAACAAACACAGAAACAAACAAATTTTACCTCTTTATAATATAAGTATAGGTATAGAAGTATAGACAAAGTCTATTAAGCACATTCTCTGTTTAAATCAAGACGAATTTGAAGTTTGAAGTAGAATCTTTTGCATTTAGCAGTTTAAAATCAAGATTATTTTTTGAACTTCGATAGAAGAGAGAGAGAAGAAGACTAGACTTACTTAGTGTTATAATACTCCTGATTCTTCGGAATTAATGTCCATTTATTAAGACGAAACATAATTACCTGATAGATTGCACCATTTTTATATGTCAATATACCATCAGAACGCTGTGTGTCGTGATTGTCAACGAAAACCACAGCGTTCTCACTCGGCATCATGTCCAGTGCTGTAGTTCCATATGAACTTAAATTTTTCAAAGGTTTTTCACCAAAGAAAACTTGAGATAATTCTGACCCAGCCTGGAAAATTTTAATTTTAATGAATCAGCTACACAAAAAAATTCTTAGCATTTCGATCTCCACATGACTCTTCTTAATGCAAGAGAAGAGACTTAGTAAAAAAAATTAAATGCAAATACGTTTTTCTACAAATCTTATAGTCAAGGATTTTTGCGGAATACCTATTCCGTTTTGTCGATGGCAGTGTAGCGGTTAGACCGCCACATACAAAAACTACGAAACAAAAAGACATGACGTCACACAATTCCTACATCTCGCAGTTAGAGTTTACTGAGCGAATAACATAGATAAGACTATCCGAAATGAACATATGGGCAGTTGCCCACCAGACATAACAACCCGTCTGGTTGGAGGATCCTCCCTTTTCAAATGAGGATGAGTGAACTTTACACCCTGTTCCTCATACCCCTAAATTGGTGACCCCGAGTATGAACGTCAACGCAGCCTTCGTGCAACTACTTCAGCGTGACGTCATCATCATCACTCCCGCAAGCTTTCGTGAGGCGAGTCACACAGCCAGCCAGCACCCACGGCTTCAACGGGTATCCTGACCACCAGCATGCAGCGAACGCGCATTCCTGGTCATCACCCTCAGCCTCATCAGCAACCTTGGCACAGCACCTGCACTTCCGGCCGGTCTCACAAGCAGAGCCTATTCTACCCTCTCCTGGTCGACGCAAGCAGTCAGCCAAAAAACCCGGCGCTGTACCTCATCCGACTCACTGGATGACGACACAGCGCCTCCCCGACTCACTGGGGAATCACCGCAGACAGTTCCGACTCACCGTGAACTATGCGGCACCCGGTTCCGACTCACTGGAACCACAGCTGGCACTGTGAAGCATCGCAAGATCCAAGACTCAGCCCACTATCGACCTCCGGTCTCCGGAGGGGAGTGATGTAGCGGTTAGACCGCCACATACAAAAACTACGAAACAAAAAGACATGACGTCACACAATTCCTACATCTCGCAGTTAGAGTTTACTGAGCGAATAACATAGATAAGACTATCCGAAATCAACATATGGGCAGTTGCCCGCCAGACATAACAACCCGTCTGGTTGGAGGATCCTCCCTTTTCAAATGAGGATGAGTGAACTTTACACCCTGTTCCTCATACCCCTAAAGCAGTATGTAGGTACCTAATTTAGATTAAGTAGGAAAATGATGGTAGCTACTGTGCTTTTGAGACACATGATTTTGACCTAAATACTTACCGACCCAAAACTGGCGAAATTTGGGTCGTACTATACTGGGTGGCAGGGACATCGACGCGAAGCCGGTTACCATGGATTCAGTACATGATTCTGAACCCCCTGCGTTAAAATTTTTCGTCGGTTATTTAAAAAAAATCATCTGTTTCATAGAAAAGTGCAGACGCGGTCAAAATGTATGGAACCGCAGATTTTTTTTAAAATAACCGACGAAAAATTTCAACGCAGGGGGGTTCTGAATCCATGGTAACAGGCTTCGCGTCGATGTCCCTGCCACCCTGTATACTGCCCTCCGAACTAAGACAACCGTAACTAGCATTTTTATGAAAAAATGAGTTAATACTTGATTCGGAATCAGCGTAATGAGATCTATACTGCCCTACTAAGCACAAAGGTGGTATCTCAGAGATAAGCCCTTTTAGTTTTTTTTTATACCACTCAATAGCTATAATAATTTCGCATCTAATGGTAAAAGCCAAATACCGCTATCTAACTTAAAACATGTAAAAAAACCATGTTCTCTTTGACGTGTTTGTGAAAAAACCTACTGTATCGGAAAACCTTAAATAGACCTCGTGCCCGCCCAAGTAGGTCGTAGCAAGGATAACCTCCACAAGTGGGGGTTCATGGACAGCTCAGACCTCCGGTGTGTATGCGGCGTCTCTCCACAGACAATGGCTCACCTCCCATCTTGCCCCGCATGCCCTGTCACCTGTACACGTGAGGACCTAATGGCAGCGTCAGTGAACGGTATCGCGTTGCTGAGTTTTGGGCCAAACAAATTTAAAAAACTCAGAACAATTATGTACTTATTTTATTTATTCACGCTAAGAAGAAGACTGTATCGGAGATAGCCATAAGCGGCGTAACTACCTTTTTTTTATACGTTCCTTAAAAACCATATAAGCTCTTACGACCTTTTAGCTTAACGTGTTCATTTCATTTTGATAATGCATCGAGAGCCGACCCCAACATAGTTGGGAAAATGCTAGGCTGATTGAATGCATCGAAAATAAACACCGTAAGTTACTTATACGGTGGATATCTGAATGTGTACCTATTCAATTATTATGCGAAAAACGACTAAAACAAGACAACAGCAGTAACTGCTATTTACGGTGGTTTTTATGAATAAATACACCTCTACCTACCTAACCTCTGGGGAAAAAAGCAGCGAGGTTATGTTACTTACAGTAAATTCTGTGATGTCTCCCATGTCTTTATACTCATTATAGGTGACTACACCACCGTTCGAAACTTCTTGGTAAATGTAAGGTCTTGAGTTCTTTCGGAATCCATGATTTGTGTTCAGGTTATGAAGGTGCTTGTAAATTTCATTTAGATCTTTTGGCCACATGTGCTTTGCTGCATCCACTCTGAAAGGAAAATTATTTGTAAAAACATGCGGGGCACTGTCTGGGACTGCCGATAGAAGTGAAAACTAAGTAACGTCATGAATGAAAATGTCAAGAATTTATGTGGCTTGCTGTCAGTACAAGAACGAAAACTGTAGCTCCATTAAAAAAAAAACATGCGGGGCAGTCTTTCGGGACTGTCGATAGAAGTGAAAACTAAGTAAAGCCGTCTAACGAAAATGTCAGTAATAAAAATAAAAAAAAAACAGAGTGCGCTGTCAAACAAAATGGAACCATACCTTATGCCAGCTGCCCCAAGATCAATAAGATTGTTCAAGTAATCGATAATCTTCATGCGAACGTACGGTATTGTTTGATTTAAGTCCTTGAGTCCAGTCAACTGACAAACGCGAACCTGAATCATGAGAAATAAAGCATAATAATCAGCCTATAATATTCCCACTGCTGGGACACAGACCTCCTCTCTGTGAGAAGGAGTGGGCCTTACACCACCACTTCGCGGGCATAGTGCGGGTTCGTTGATGACACAGGCCTTCGAATCTTGAGGTAAAGGCCATGGCAACGGCTGCGGCATGAAATCAATTGCACCAAGACAGTGCAAGATTGCCTGGGTGTGAACCTACGGATAATGGTGCCAAAAATAACCAATGAAGGGATGAAGATAACAGTAATACTCGGATACTACAAAGATAACCACCACATCATCATATCAGCCGAAAGACGTCCACTGCTGGACATAGGCGGTGCTTGGGGGTGCCCAAGCACCGCCGCTTCGACCGATTCTGTGCTTCCCATATCCAGCGGATTCCTGCGGCCTTTACAAGGTCATCGGTCCACCTTGTGGGAGGCCTCCCAACGCTAGTCTTTCGGTAAGCGTTCCACACTCCAGAACCTTTCGGCCCTATCGGCCCCATCGGCCATCTGTTCTGTGAGCAATGTGCCCTGCCCATTGCCACTTAAATTAAACACCACATAAATGATATGAATTTGACTTTGAAGCAAATAATATGACGGTAGTCGTCACTTTAACATAACATCATGTTATCCCCGAAGGGTTAGGCCGAGGTGTAGGTACCTATAGCACGCCCAAATTTCGCCAATTAGGTTTCAGTGCCATGTAACCATGTAACAGGGGGCGAGCCCATTGCCATTCACGCCACTTCACATCTCATCGCATCGTCAGTTTATTTGCATCAAAATTAAAATAACTAACCTCAGTGGCATTATTCAGATTTTCCATTGCACACACTGGGTGATGGAAATGCTGGTCTGTGTACGGAACCCCAGGGAATGAGTTATTTTGAGTGGCCGCAGTACTGCCACCAGTCCCTACGCTTTCGCCGTTGTCTCCCGTCATATGGTTGAATACGACGTCGACGTACACTCTGCGAAATAAGTGGATGTTTTTAACACCTTGGCAAGACATTTCTTGTGACTTTCAAAGAGGTGCCATACCGAGGGGATTGTGACGTCAATAATCAGTTTAGGACGCATCAATCAGTTATCACTATCCGGTGAGTAGAGATCGTCTGCTAAAATTGCGTGTATTCACACTTTTAGGGATCTGGCGCACTTGACGGCCACGACTCCGGCCTGTCGGTCGTAGTCCGTGGCTCGGTCACGTAAATACAAAGGCGGATGCAACATAGACAGTACCTGTTCTGTAACGCAGCCGCGTCCGTATGAGTAAAGTATTACAAACACCATTACACCACAGACCACCACATTTGAAAACTGTCTGCAATGTGATCGGCTTCGAAAGATTGCGATCGATTGCCATTGTTTTAACAAAAACGACTGCAATACAGCTTATAAGTACTTGTTCTGTCTTCACTGCGGGTATCAAAGTTGCTTGCGACGTAACGAACCTTGCGATAATACTAAATAGCTTGCCTAGCTGCGAGCAACTTGGAAGTAGGTAGTGGTTGGTCAGTTCTAACCAAACCTAACACATTTTTCCTGGTTCACAATTTTCCGACAGTTCATAATCTAACGGCAATAATACTATGGGTGTCCGCGTCAAAATTATATTGCCTTATACAAACAAATGCGGCTGCACTACAAAGCGCTGTGTTGCAGCTGGGTTCGGACGGACTATTACTGCTTTAAGCCATTCGCAAGATAATGCAGCACAGACTATGAGTGTCTGTGTTGCATCCGCCTTCATTCAGAGTTCTCGCTGAAAATGCATAATCGCAGCGAGTATTCGCTGCGTCTGACCGAAGTTAAACCGACAGTGAAATAATAGCCGGAAAATGTGACTGCCATTTTAGTTCATTATGGTGTCTTACGACTTCCACGCGAACGAAGTCGAGGGCGGAAGCCAGTTGTCAGATAAACCTCGGTAATGCACACTTATCTTTTGTCCACTGAATCAGAACATTATCAAAGTGCATGTTATGCTGCATTAAATATGCGACGTGTTGATTTTAATCGTAATTAATTAACATTATCGCGAATGAGGCGCTCGACCAACCGAGACTGATTCAAGATAATAGTTTGGTTACAGTAATTATTTAATTGTTCATTGTAACAGTTGCGTAGTAACGAGAATAATCAAAACAGTAAAGAAAGAGAAGAAACGAGAAAAAGAGTGTAGAGTCTTAACAAAATAATGTTTAGTTTTACTATACAGGGTTATTTTGGAGATGGGGCAGCAAGGGCAGTCACTACTACCGTTGTAGCTACAGGAAAACGGTCTTAGGAGACTGTCCTTAACTTTTTGAGAAATTCTGATCTGCATTTAGTTACCGATGTTGAAAAAATTTAGAGTCAGCAAAAATATGGGCAGTTTTCACAAAAACTTTCCGTAAAAGTCTCCTAAGACCGTTTTCCTGTAGGTACAATGGAAGAGGACACTGCCCTTACTGCCCAGACTCAAAAATCCACCCTTTGTAATAAACGCATTGGTAACGGAGTAGGAGCAGATATGCATGAGACCTGCTTGTACCTACCAATAACTATCAGAAATAAGGAATTGGATAACTATTCTATTACTTTGGTACTTACCTACAGACCATAGTAATAGAATATAACCAATTACCATTTGGGACTGCACCCAAATGGAAAATTTACGTATAAGTAATAAAAAAATTACCTGACGCCAACTTTGTTGCACCTAGTAGTCATATTCAAGAAGGCCGCTTCGTCTCCAGACCGGGTGGTCAATTTGTACGACATGACTTGATAGCGCTCGTACCAAGGTCTTATATTGCCACCAAGGAGTAAAACCAAATTCTCTGATGCCGGCGAAGTCTGTTAATTAAATAACTTTTTGTATCGCAAACTATGGACTATAAACTACTGTAATAAAAGCAAATCATACCTGCACGGCTCCATATTTCTTAGGCCCAAGAAACCGCTCACATTCGTCTGCAATATCTAACCATTTCCATTCAAACATTTGGACGATGACGGAGCGGTCGGACCATTGGTTAGTCTTTATGTAAGCTTCGGAAGAAAACGCCGCGGCAAATAATGAGCAGAGAGAAAGCCATACTAGAAGTGCCATTGTCTAAAAATGTAACAAATTATTAGATACTGGCGTCTTGGAATTAATAAAATCATTTTAATTTTCAAACCCTTGCACACAAACTATTAGTGCTCATGATCTACTTCAAGCAAGATACATTTTATTTTGTTATTTATTCGTTTTTTTTTTTTACCCACAACGCTGAAGCTCTTGGCCTGTATCTCACCTGATGGTAAGTGATGATCAGGCCGAAGATGGAAGCGAGTTTCACCTGGAATCCTCAACCACAGAGGAACTGGCTATCTTATCTCTAACTACCGAAACGCAACAATGCTGTTAAAAAATTAGGTATAGTTTTCTACGAAAAACAACATCACTCCTGTAATCCCCAAAGGGTTAGGCAGAGGTGTACCTATAGTAGGTACAGCCACATTTCACCAGTCCCATGTAATAGGGGGCGAGCCTATTGCCAACAACCGGGCACCAATTCAGACTCCGGGCTGCTTCTGAAAGATCCCAGATGGAATAACCCAATAAAAGTTTGCCCGACCCGGGAATCGAATCCAGGACCTCATCGACAACAACTTACCTATCTCATCAACAGTAGCGCTTGCGACAGCTAGACCAACAAGGCAGTTATGTACGAAAAAAGGGGAAAGTAAAGTGTTATTTTCTAATAGCTACCTATTGATTGTACTGCCTTCCTACATAATTATAATGCGCAATGTTGCGTGCCGAACTGACTAATGTGTGTGACTAATGTTTACTCATACCAGGAATAACATTTATTCATTTTAGATCTAAATTGAAATAGATGTATCCTGCACAGTACCTACGCAACACAGACGGACAGACCAGTTATAAGGAAAAAAGGTCATTTATTCAAATAGACTGAGACTTAGCACTATTTAATAATCAATATTTACAAAATCAGCCTCTAAAACGCTTACCCTACAATTTGATGATTGCCTAGTACATATTTACATGATAATAGCATACATACTTACCTAGTAATTATAAGAAATAGGTAAAATATAAAAATACTACAACATTTACTTACATTATGGTGTAGCCTGTACAGTACACGGCTGTTCAACGGAAGGACTTAAACACAACAATGATCTTTTATATCAAAACACTTAACCTCATCAACCTGCCAACAACTCATCTAATAAATATAATAAATGTAACACTTTACACGTCACGAGTACAGGAACAGTTAACAAAAGAGTTTGATATTCATGCATGCATCACGAAACAAAGGAATACCTAAGCGGTGCTACACACAATAAATGTTCGGGTCGCATTATTCGGGAAAGCCGAAGCAGCAAAATCGAATATTTATGTAGAAAATGTACTATGTAGCTTCGGGAAAAATATGAAATAATCGCTAACTAGTGAACTAAAATATTGATTAAGAAATACATTGATTAAGATCGTAACACCGAATATTAATTTTAGATGTAAAAAAAGTATTTGGAAACTTTTCGAAATCCTTTTAGGTAAGTACACCTAAAAGGGTTACAACATCAAATTCAGTGTTATAATTGCAATTCATAATCAATATTTTAGTTCACTATTAGCGATATTTCATATTTCCTAGTAATATTGTCAAATTAATCAAAACAGCGAAATATTTGACAGGCATTTGCGACGTTGAACTCCCACTTACTATAGTAGTACTATGACTATAGTAGATAGGTAATCGTTTCCCTTTGTTGTTCAGCATACCAGCCGAATCGAGTGTGCCGACCTGAACTTGTGTGTAGCGGCTCTAATAAGGCAATGCACATGACCTAGTCAATAGTAACACAGAGGAATCGCCGTCACGTGGTCGCTGGCGTTCATTTCATACTAACGTGTTCCTCCGTTTTCTCCTTGGTTATTGATACTACCTAGTCCAAATATGTTTTTACGTAAGTAATTTTTTTCTCTTAAATTAACATAATTACGCCAATAAACAAAACGTAGGTAGAGACATGGTTGTGGTAGAAATACAGTCATTGTATCGTAAAAAATATTTGGACTAGTATCATTAACTAGGGAGAAAACAGGGATACGTTAGTATAGAATGAAGCCAACGACCACGTGACGGCGTTTCTTCTTACACAGTATAAATGTGTAACAGTATTATGTCTACATAAAAAACGGCCGAAACGACGCGTTTCGTAATTTCAGTGTATTGCAGTAGGAGTAGGTATGCAACAGTCTCGAGTGCGCTGCTGTTCCGCACGGACGCGGAAGGTTTATCTACCGAGCGGCCGTAGATAATTATTTTAAGGTCACTGCCGATATAGGTAGGTACTGTTACTTCATTATACTGTGCTGAAGATATCAGTAAGTATTGTTATGAGTACCTACTTGACTGAGAAGTGCTTATTTCCCTATGCCTGTGAAAATGTTTGTCGACATATTAAATATTTCATCGTATAGTTATGAACTTCGTTAGTTTATACCTAATCTATCGGTAATATTTCCGTTAGATTATAAATAGTCGAAAAATTGTGAACTGCACCATTTACAATTCACTTAACGCATTATTTTTCCTACCTACTTGCTTGCGACGTAACGCACCTTGCGCTAATCAGAGTATACTTTTACTATGCGCTATATATAAAATAGACAGCTTAGCTGCAAGTAGCGCTCGCCGGCCGCTGCAGCAGCATCGCTTCGCTCGCTCGGCTCGCGCGTCGTTGCTTTTAGTTCTAACCTAACCTGATCCATTTCACCGTGTTCACAATTTTTCGACAGTTTATAATCTAACAGAAATAATACCGATAGATTATAAACTAATGGGTCTCACAATTTTACGGTGACATGTACACTTCTTAGAAGGTCATTGCAAAATCACGAGTTTAATAGAATTCATCGTATTTCATGCGTATTATAAACTACATTATTATAATATAATAGAATACTCTCTATTATGTACACCATATAAATTACGGTCATCTACCGCACATCAGTGGTAACACTGAAGTAAAGTCAGAGAAGTTAATTGTTAAGCTAATTGACTACCAACTTAAATTGTCCGTATATTGACATCACATTTTCACATCAACTGTGATTCTTTGATAGTTGCATGAAATGTCTATAAAACAAGAAATTGACATAGGGTGTCAATTTACCTCAAATTATTACCATGGACACAGATAATATAATACTACGCCATGGACGTAGGAACGGTAGAGTACACCTACTTACCTACTTACATGGGATTGTGATTACTAACTGCCTAACCAATGTTAGCATTTTTATTGCCAAAATTACCTGTGGTAGCTACTTCCATATGGATGGGAGGATCTATGCAAAGCTATGAGGTCTTTGCTTCATTATTGGTAAAGACTCAAGAGTCTTAATCTTTTAACCAATAAGGGTCCCTAGGAATCAGGTATAAGTCGCAAATTACAGTGGCGCTCGTACGAGTCAAAATATATCAACATTACAGAGAAATAAATATTTTTTTACCAACAATAATACCTTGACAGTCTCTCCTCTCCTAGTGTCAACAAATTAAAATAATAGACAAAAATAATAAAAAAGGTATTAAAAAGAGTACAAAAACAAACCAGTATTACATTTATATTTTTTATTTATAAAACACAGGTAGCACATCATATTTAAAATTAAATCTATTACAATCTTAGCATCTATGACTGAAATGTTGGACGACTTGTGACATTGCACTGACTCCCTTTAAAGACATTATTAGGTGAGAATTTCCACGCGTTTTGAGCAACAGTACAGTATGGTAAATTATTAAAAATAAACGAGCCTTACTGACAGTAGTCGCATATGATGTGTAGCATCTGTCATCTCACCTTGGTAAGGGGCGGGGCCTCGTCAAGGTCGTTTTTGACGGCGAACTCTAGCACCGCGCGCGCTCGTTGGTAAAAACAAAATTAGCGCGCGCTTCCCCAGCTTCCTGTTACACACTTCCGTCCCACGAAATCACTCCCACATATTTTTAGGGTATATATATGTTCTGTGCACAGATTGGAGGAAAGCGAGAGGAAAGATTTTACACATCAAAAATATAATATCACTGGTTCTTTTCTCCACAAACTACGCAGAATAATATCTATCAAAATATATATTTACAAGAAAAAAAACACGTCATTTCGGAATAGGAAAATTATCATAATCATCATAGAAAATGAAAATATCATCTCCTTTATTGGTCAAAATGTTTACTTAGAATCTGAAAGCCGTCAATCAAAACGCGTTTAAGAAATTGCTCCCTAACACTACCAAGTCCAAAGTCTTTGAATATAATAATACTAAAATATATTAAGGTAAGTCTCAATTATCTTAGGTTATATTAATATTACTCTTACCGACTCTATAAAGTACGCAAAAATATCAAAATATGTAAATATTTCCAAAATATCCAGGAAATATTATGCAAAGACCACATTATGCACCCAACACTATAACCTTATACATAGGTTTAATAGTAAACGCCAAGATTCTCGGCAGTCGCGATCATGAAACGTGCGAGTAGGACGGTGAATAGTCGTAAGACACATATATAAACTCACGCCTTATTCCCATGGGGGAAGCAGAAACTACAGAACGCCACCTGCTACGATCCTTACATACTCCTTTTGCTTCGTTTACGGTCATACACGTACGCCGGTTTCGAATACTACGCACCTGACCTTACTGAAGAACATCATCATCGTAGGAGATTTATGTGACTCTTGTGTCGTCTCGCTCCCACATTTTCTGACCGCGTCTGCCACGAGCTTTGACGAGTAATACGTTATGCTTAAGTTAAATAAATTTGTAGACGAAAAATACATTGCCGTTATGGCATTTATGTATACATGGCAACAAGCAATTTTATATAATATCAACCTATGCTTAGAATAGAATTTAAATGTCTTTTTATGTTTTCTTTACTTGATAAAAGTCTGTGCTACTCTTAGGCGCCATCTCCACGGACGAGAGAATCGCGGCGTAAATATACGCCACGCTGTCACGCTGTGCCTTCAAATTATCGCCGCGATGATATCGCCGTGTGGAGATCAATTCATAGAGTTGTGGCGGCATCTACATCGCCAAATGCGAACTACGCATCAAAGACCAGAGGTCACACAAATCCTGCATCGCGAAATTAGAGCTAAAAGACTATCCGACATCAACCAATGGGCAGTTGCCCGCCAGACACGACACCCGTCTAGTCGGAGGATCCTCCCTTTTCAATTGAGGATGAGTGAACTTTACACCCTGTACCCTAATTACGTAATACACGATCAATTTGAAACAGATTGCTAATCCATTGCTTCATAAGTTCGAAAAAGAAATGGGCTCAACAACGTAAATAACGCAATGAACGTTGTTGAACTGTCAAAATGAAACAGATTAATCGAAATCGTTGACGAAAATGTGTGGCGTAATTAGATAGCTGTTCCTCATACCTCTTGATGGCATGGCGAGACTATCGCCGCGATTTTCTCGCCCGTGGAGATGGCGCCTTAGGCAATCATATTGGAGCATGAACCCTTGTCTGCGAGAAGGCTTATTTATGACACAACAAGTATTTCATTGTAACGAAGTTCCATATCGCATATTATACCTACCTAATCTGCACAGCAAAAGGAACTTCATGCCAACTGGGTGTCCCACAACACCTAGCGACTGTTTTTTTTTTTGTCTTTACCATAATCAGCCTATAATGTTCCCACTGCTGGGAAACAACCTTCCTCTCTGTGAGACGGAGTGGGCCATAATTCACCACGCAGGCCCAGTGCGGGTTGGTAGATGTCACATGTCATCGAATTTTTGGTTCTAGGACATGCCGATTTCCTCACGATGTTTTCCTTATTTCGATGTTTTGTTGACGTGCACTATTTCTGTTCTCTATTTTGTTTACTCATGTCTTTTTGTATGCACGTGTTTCTGTGATGAATAAACCTATTTTTCTTTCTTTCTTTCTTTCCTTCACCGTTTTGAGAGTGGTGATGGAATGTACGCAAAGTGAAGCGCCTGTCAGGGTTCAAACCTACAACTCGTAAGTCACGGCCGTTACCACTGCGGCACCACTGCTCTTAATTGTCTTTATTAGAAAACTATATTTTTTTTCACTGTCGACACTTCTCCATATAAACTGAATGTAATCAGAATGTTCATTACTTAAAATAATCATGGAAGCAACTTCATCGTTAATTGTCTCTAAAGTACACCCCGATTCAAACTTAATGGCGGCTCGGAACATGAGGCGAGTCGTTGCGCAGTAAAGAATTCATGGGTCAGCGGGGGTGAGGGGTAAGGTACTGCGCAGCGAGGAGCGCACTTCCGAACCGCCATTAAGTTTGAATCGAACTGTACCTTAAGTAAATAGCGTTTAAACTTTTAAAAATAGAGCGTTCCGTATGCAAAATATGCGCATTGACGTGGAGTTGCTGTCACCAGCTCGTATTACTTACTACTTTAGTTAGACCGTTCCTACAACTATAAGTAGACACTTATGTAGACACATAATTAGTCTTAAGAAAGTAGACCACTGAAATTATTTCACTTGTTTAAGGCGACTAATACCAAAATGTACGTAATTTGAGCAAAAATAAATTGCATAATATATGTATCTACTATGAACTATTTAAGTTCTCAAGCAGCAAATCAATAAATAAAAATATTAGAAAAATGTATTCTAAAATTATTCTACAATAAGGCTCAAATCTATTATGCTTACCACCTCATCTTGTATTGTAACTTTGAAATAGTCTGTTTTCGAAATAAGAATGGTACGACTTTCAAAAGAGGGCAGGAGACAAATGAAAATGAGTCTTAATGTCTTAAATCTAAAGTACATATTCTCTTTTCATTAAAGCGAAAGCGGCCAGGGCAGCCCACGAATTTCAAGTTTTCTTTTTTTGTAATTTGCAGGTCTTAGTTTAGTAGACCTTCTAAGTTCAGAGAGTTGTATTGATGATTACAATTCTGTAAATACACATTTGTTACGGTCGCGAATCCTAATTTGATACAACTTGACACTGGCTGGGCAACCTTAGCTCATTCCCTTAAAAACCGTTATTATAACATTACAATAAACTTATTTATTAACCATTTTAGCTGTCAATAGTAAAAATTTTAGGTACAAAAGGCTTCCTGCAAGACGCATAAAATTTGGCGAAAAATTCTCACAAAATATTTTAAATGCATATTAATCAAGAGGAATTGGTTTTTATTAATTTAGTCAGTCTTTTTTATAGTAAGATTGTTTAAAGCCAAATATTAATAGATCACTTTTACAGTCAAGTCAGTTCATTTTTTGTAATTTTTTTTGTTTTTTTTTTTTTATCAGTATCACTTTTGAATCAAGGCCAATGATGATTTATAATTATTAGAACAAGAGGAAACACTTTGGCGCAACCTTTGACATAACAAATGTTTTTTTTTCTTTTTGTGTAAGTATCTTCTTAGGCGGATGGATTTCAGAAATTTCAATAAAATAAAGAAAGATTATGGATATTCAAATTTAAGATGCCTTGCATAGTAATAATAATTATACTTTTCTTTTACAAGAAAGAATAGGGTTAATTTAAAAAAAATATCTTATCTTGTGGTCTTGTGGTCTGATATACCTGTGTAGATATCTTATATCGAATAAGCATTTTAAAATACTAAAATATAGGGATTACCAAAGTGTCTTTTAAATCGAGAAAAGGCTCAGTTTACACGGAACAATAATACAATAAAAATTGTTTAGATGGCACAATATGGCTATGAGAAAAGAGAGATATACCAAGTAAATGAGCCCAGAACACACTTATCGGAGAATCACTACCCAACAGATAAAATTTTAAATTCTAACCGTACAATTTAAAGTTTATTATATTACACAAAATAACGTGTAAAAAAAACCCTGTCCGATCCGTGAATGTTGTTAAGAATCGTAATGAGGGTCTATTTATGTAGTTATTTTCAGGAAAACGGGGAAAAAAATACTCGCTTTTATTTTCAATGGCGAACTTTACCGGGTTATTGTACATGGGGCGCGGGGGGCCGTCGTTTAGTGGGTTTCTACAAGTTATAACTTACAACCCCTGTTGAAAATTTACCCATTTTAAATGGAATTGGGAAAATTTTGGTACTTATAACGTGAATTTTAAATAGCAAAAATTTTTGATTTTTAATAATAATGAGTTATTTTATTACATTTTGGTTATGTTATTGCAGTACCTATGTGACCTTTCCGGATCGGACAGTTTTTGTAACACATTGTATATAAACTCCGCGTCTACACCAAACATGACATGTTTGACAACCTGTAGAATACATTGTATTCTACAGGTTGTCGACTGTTTTCGTTCATCGTTTACACCTAAAACAAGTATTAAAGACTAGTTGTATATATTTGTGGAAAATTGAACGTGATAATTAACCAAACATGTCTGAAACAATGTATCATACCATACCATGATTTATAGACACGTTTTTGACAACTTTGTTGAAAGTAAGTTTCAAAAACTTGTTTAGATGGGTGTAAACGCGGGGTAAGTTAAGCAGCCGCTCTAAAACTTAGGTGAAGTGAGGTGACTTTCCACATGATTCTACAGACCGTGCACTATAACTTATTCCTTACCGTCATGTTGGCACCATTGCTAGTCAAGCTAAGTTTCAATACAAATAGAGTTCAAAATGGCGACTGACAGAACAGTGCTACCAATCGTGTCACGGGACAAGATATAATGAACACTTTTGACAGACAGCTCACTTCAAGCCAATTTCACCAGATCTGCGCAGTTTATTTGCCAAACAAGTAAACAAACACGAGTTTTCCACTTAGACAAACATCAACTTTATGGAAGTGTAAGTAAAGTTGATTTTAGACCGACTAGTACTGTTGAAAAAGTCATAAAATATATGAAGTTGTAGCGCAAACTGAACCTTATCTGTAGGTATTACAGTTGTTTTCTTAAGTTTTTTTTTTACTTCAGTTTTGATGGTGAGTGTTTTACATAACTTCCCGAGGAGGTGACAACACACCTTTATACAGGCCGTTATGTTAACTTTTTACTCTAAACTCGGCGCCAAAAACAGTGGGTTTGGTGCGGTGTTCAAGTTAGCCGATTGGAATGATCGCTTTATGCTTACATGAGGGTACTGCTCGCGCCATTCTAATACCTGAAATGAATACACAATATCCCGTGAATTAATGTTCATTTGACCATCTACTTAAGGCGACGATAACTGATTTTTAATGATGTCATACTGAAACCACATCTAAACGAGTACTGTTAATGATTTAGAAAAAAATATATGTTAAATGAGAGCATTTTCTTAATAACTCAATCAGAGAATATTTTAGATTATGTTTGTATTCCAGAGTGTAATTAATATTTAAAGTTATGTCTAACGCGGATATAAAACTGAGAATCACGCAAAAACTATCAAGCGTATTTTTCTGAAACCTTCACCATTTTAAAGATAATTTAATTATTTATCTTTGAGTATACTATACGTGTTTTATTAAAATACCTTTGATTTATGTATAATAAATTAATAATGCGTCTAATTGGAGACGGCGCTTGATGAGCGAGTCCTATTACTGGCTGGACGTTCGACGCGTTGCGTGAGCTCAGTACAGAACACGAAAGCACTCAAGGTCACTGGTATATATCGGCGTCTTAATAACAATCTTAAATTCACTGACAAACAAAGCACTGCCTAAACTGCTGAGGCAAGAAGCATACAACTTGGCACAAGATTTGGCCATTCTGCATTAAGTCTAAACGTGGGTAGCAATTTTGTTAAACGTAACTCAATGACAATCCAGCTGAACGTCGTATAGCTGTTTTACATAACGAAACTGTTTTGTAAAACAGCTAGGCGGTTATGTAAAACAGCGGATTCGACCATCCATCTGCGACATATACATATTATAAATTAAAGTCGCTTTTTCGTGTCTGTCTGTGTGACAGCGTTGGTCTTTTAAAAGTTGTAGAAATCAACCACCAACCAACCAGAAGCAGGGCCGGGTAGCTACTGTGCAAATAAATAAATTGAGTATAACAAAAAGCATACCTGAGATTCTTGAATTTGATCGCAGAAACTGACGTCTAGAAGTCTTAGATGCCTGCATTCGGCTAGTATCCTGTAAAATTAATGAAATGCATGCGTTAAAAAGATGTTACCGATTTGTAAGGTCGGCAAAAGATAATGATTTTTTAAACTTTAACTAAGTATCAGACTAGAGGTCAACCGGGGCTTTAGCGTCTTTGGGGCAATTGCGTTTATTTGAAATAATTTAAAATCTGTTTTAAAACCGACCTCTCCTGCCATCTAGTTTTGTTTATTTTGAATAAAATTAAAAATTATAGTTTCAATAGATGGCGTTGAAACGCATACATTCAAAATATCGGCCATATTGAAAATCATTTGATTTTTGTGAAGTTGTGCTGCACGAGGTGAGTGATCAAAATCCTTAAAAATCCATATTTTTTCTCGGTTTTCTGTTTTTATTCTGAAATGTACTTAAATAATATATTATAGCCTGTCTATAACAATAGTTATTTTTAATGAAATCGTTTTGGTTGTGGAGAAATGATGATTTAATTTTTTTAGGTTAGGTCTGAGCTTATGGGGTAAATGCATCTGTAGTTTCGGGGTTATTGCGTCTATATGACGCATTTGCCCCAAAACCAGAGATGTTAAACCTTAAACTTAATGTTAACCTTTATTTCGTGTTTTTTTTATTTTTATTTAATAGTTAATTTATTTTCGTAATTACCTAAATGTTTCAGAGTTTTGTTTAGCTTTGAATTTAAATTTATCTTTCTTCATTTTTGAACTTTTTGTGAGAACTTTAGCGATTATTTTTTGCTATAGTGAAGTTATCAATTTGTGTTGCAGGTAGAATACGATCACAATGGTTATATTGAGATACATTGATATCGATAACTTCAAAAATGTATATGTTACTTTTATTTAGCACCCATTTTAGGTTTTTCTAGGAGAGTTCATTTCTAATTTTACTTTCACAAATAAAATGTTCTTAACGTCTGGATTTGACACGGGGTAAATGCGTCTAAGAGAAAATAGTCGCATTTACCCAGTTTATATGACATAGCTTCTGATGTGATGATTATTTAATATTTTTGTAATTTACTAAAAGATTCGTATAAAAAACTTTAATTGAAGGAAAATATATTCATTTCAGCCTTCAAACGTCACTGGTTTAAAACTTATTTAATGAAGACGCGTTTGCCCCAATACGGGAAAAAGCGTCAAAACTTCCAATTTAAAAAAAAATGCGTATTTACTCGTATTTACTGTGACTAATGGAACACACAATAAATTAAGGATGCACACAGATAATTTCTATATACATTTGTATTAAGGATTTCTCTAATAAATTTATAATTAGTGTGATATGAATTTTCAATAGCCTGTAAGGAATTTTTATGACGCAATTGCCCCGGTTGACCTTAGCTTATTACATTGACTATCATGGGAGTCTTGATCATAAAAAGTAGGAGCGAGATAATACGACACTCAATTCTGAGATTTCCGAAATCTCAAATTCAATATCAGGACGGTGAGTTTTACGACCTCGACTGCCATGAGGTGAGCGTTGCATAAAACATAGTTCATTAAAAAAACTACTCACGCATCACAAATATCCGGCGTAACAGCCCTGACTCCTAGCAAGTCCAACTGAGCCAATTTCGGAGCCCTAGGCAGTAGGGCTCTTAAATCACGGTCACAAACACCTCGTAGGGCTCCTAGGAACAACTTGCGAAGCTCCCCGCCTGATAACCACGCCAACCATTCGCCGGAACCACCCGCTTGCAAACTGTCGAATAAATACATGCTTGTGTTTGTTTGTTAATGATTAAGTTGAAGTGAAGAAAGACAGAAATGTAAGGCCGAGATTAATTAACGTTACTGTATAGTTTAACCGGGACCGCTGCTTCGCGGCCAAAGGTAGCCTAAAGGAGCATTCACAGTTTTTAAATTTGTATAACTGAACAACGAACAGAGCCAGTGCCAAACTTCGCTACGAACATTTTCACGATCATTCTAGCGCACGCTCTAGTCAATGCTAAAAAGTATTCTTCACGAAGATGCAAACGGAACAATGACAGAATGGCACGGTTCGGCAAAAAGCCCGAAGCAAATTACTGTCCTTTCGCTAGAATGCTCGCTAGAACGCTCGCTAGAATCCTCGCTAAAACGCTGCCGTTTATTTTTCTGTAATCTAGAATGCTCATTACAAGTGAATGCTCAAGTATATCAGCACCTTTAGGAATGCGCGGCGAAGCGGGGCGCAGCGTTGACGAATGAGCGACCTGCACTGCCCCCCGTCTCGCCGCGCACATACCTAAGCTGCCTGACTTTTAAGAATAATCTGTTCTGCTAAATTATCAACATCACAGCTGTATCTCAAGAAGAAATAGAGGTAGTGCCTATTGCGAAGACTAGCCTATCTTGAATATTGAGCCCAGTAAACAATCACAAATTCTAAAATAAACTTACCACCAGCCAACGTCCAACTCTTGCAGCTTTTTGCAGTTGCCGAGCGCTCTGATGCCGTTCGGAGTCAGGGAGTAGGACTTCCAGAAGTCCACAGACACCAGGTTCGGACAGTTACCGCCGAGAGCAATTGCCACTTCGTCCATTGAGGATATCATTTTGCATGAACCTGAAAAATAGTAAAAATCATGACAGTTTTCGTTTATTTGGTAAGTGTTTTAGATACAAATTAGGTGATAATGTTTTACAGCTTGCTAAGGAGTGAAGTAAGAAATATTGACAAATAAATAAAATGTCAATTGATTCACACCCTAGACAAAAAACCATAGGTGATAATAGCATAATCGGCCTATACCTAATGTTCCCACTGCTGGGACACAGGCTTCTTCTCGGTGAGAGGGAGTGAGCCATAATTCACCACACGGCCTCAGTGCGGGTTGGTAGATGTCACATGTCTATGTCGAATTTTACGCAAAGTAAAGCACCTGTCTGGGTTCGAACCTACGACCTACAACTCGTTACCACTGGGCCACCCCTGCTCTATAGTGATAATAGCATGTCACTTAATTCAAAGTTACATTAAAGCTAAGAAAGATGAGTGATTATTAAAAAGCTTAATAAACATTTCAGTTCTTTATTCACACAATTATACTTGTGGTCCATCAAATTATTGTGTAAATTAAAATAGCCTACAACCGAATGATATTTATGAACGATAAACCTTGGGCAGCCATCTACCTAGCTAGCTGGCTAGTATTCCTACCAACCGTCAGACATTTTTCACAAACTTCGTGCTAATCCGAGAGAAGCTGACAGAATTCTATTAGTCAAAAATCAATCTGCCTAGCCTTTTCCCAACTATGTTTGGGTCGGCGTCAAGTCTAACCGGATGCAGCTGAATACCAGTATTTTACATGGAGCGACTGCCTATCTGACCTCCACAACCCAGTTACTGGATAATAGGATACCCAAGGGGTAAGACTGGTTGTCAGACGTTCGGGCTTCTGACGACCCGTAACGACTCAAAGATTCATGAATGACAGCCGGGACCAACGGCTTATCGTGCTTTCCGAGGCACGGAGGAGTCTCTGTATGTAAAGATAGTCACCCATCCACGGACCAACCCCGGCAATCGTAGGTTAACCTGTTGGATCGACCCGTTATTACTTAGCCATGAACTCCTCAGAACTCTTTTAGAATAACGGAAAATGATGCTTACCAACATTAAGATGACGAAGTGCAGGGTTGGACCTGATAATGGCGACTGCAGCAGTCGTGGTGATGTCAGTTCTGTATAGGTCCAGGCGTTTTAACTTCTTTAGCGCCGAGAGGCATATCCAGTCCGAACACCCGACCACAGATCGAAGGCATAGCTCTGAAAATTATAATGGGATATTTGAAGTATTTCCACGCTTAAGTAGGTAAAAAAATATATTTGGTAATAGATATCTTTTAATTTTCTCTATTCTATTGGACCATTTCTTACAAGCACTTTTCTTTTTTCTAGAAGACAGTCAGGTTTTAAGAAAATTAGTAAAAAATTATGGTTTACCTGTCAAACTTTGCATTACAATCTACGGTAGATTAAAAGCGTTTATCCTAAAAGTTCTCAACGTCGCAAATAGCTGTCAAAAATTTACCTGTTTTTATTAATTTGGCAATATTATTGTATGGAAATAAGAAATGCGGCTAACTAGTGAACTAGAATTTATTAATAATGAATTGCAATTAAAACATTGCATTTGATGTTGTACCCGTTTTAGGTGTAAAAAAGGCATTTGAAAAGTTTCCAAATACTTTTTTTACATCTATAACTAAATATTCAGTGTTACGATATCAATTATTGCATTTCATAATCAATATTCTAGTTAGCTAGTTAGCCACATTTCTTATTTCCATACAGTAATATTGCCAAATTAATAAAAACAGCGAAATATGTGACAGCTATTTACGACGTTGCCCACTTTCAGAATGCTCTTAATCAGCGAATTAAAAGATCTTTGCGCATAAAATTGTCAATCAATACCTATTATGACATTCCAAAACTTATATAGATTCTTTTCTATTTTGTGAATGTGACAACGCTGTAGGCTTAGTGGACTGTATACTTGTTGACCATCTTCTGGTAGTTGTTGAAAGACCTACACTGTCCTCGCATAACTAGTAACACTGTTTTTTTGAAAATATTGTAAAGCCAATCATTTTTAAATGAGTAACCGTGCAGTTTCTTGCCGGCTCTTCTCCATAGGAAACGACCAATTGGAACCGTGCGTATCTTCTGACGTTTCATAAGTGCCCATGTAGGTTTATGTGAAATAAAATAATTTGAATTTGAAGTATTGTTTAGTACATAAAATTTAACTAATTAGAAATTATCGAGGACGTCCAGGGCATCACTATAACACAGAAGTAAAATTTATGAAAGTATATAACGATGCTTTTACGCACGTATTTCCATTCAATGGACGTTAGAGATTATAAAAGCGCACAATCGGTTCTAAAAACACTACCCTAACTAACTACAAATCAACACATATAATCATAAGCAGCATAGTAACGAAACATACCTTGTAAACAAGTAGACGTGTCAACAATAGCTCTTAGCACGGAGTTGTCAACAAATTGGCAGCAATTCATGCGCAGATGTGTTAATTCAGCACCGCTGTCTTTGAGGAAACTGTGAATAAAACCTTGAGTTGTTACATGATCGTGTTGCATTAACTACTCTTTACTTAAATATTTGTAAAATTCATAATGATTAAAAACGAATAATACAATATGAGGGATGCACAACTGACGGGGTCAGCTAGGGCCGATGCCTGCCGGGGATGCGGGAAAGTTCTGAAGGGTTCCGCGGCCCCCGGCAACGTACAGGCAACTGAAGGAACACGGGTGTGTTTTAATCAGTAAGTCTGACACGCCGAGAAACGAAAAGTTATTTGATGTTTTTCCACCCACAAAAAAAGGGCCTCGAAGTTCAAGAAAAAAATGTAACACCCCAATCCAATTAGTTATTTACAACTTACATTACTCTAAGATAAAAAATAAAACAAATCAACAAAGAACCTTAATATTGCAACAATTTATCTTATTGTTCAAGTTCACATAGGCACAGTATAAAAAAATTACAGTATTATATCTTCATAGAAAACGACCAAAACGACGATATTCGTGCTTGTTGCAAAGTTATTTTCTCTCTGTCTACTTAGTATGTTTGCCTAACCATGTTTTGTTTGCGAACTTTAATAACGATTTGTCATTAGAGAAAACGACCGAGACGGCAATTTTCATAATCATAGCAGTGTATTAGTACGCAACAGTATGAGTGCGCGGCAGTTCCGCACGGACTCGGAAGGTTTATCTACCGAACCGCCGTAGGTGATTATTTCAAGGTCACTGCCGAGATATAGTACTGTTAGTTTATTATACTGTGACATAGGTATTGCGTTAACAATAGTAATTATAAAAAGACAATGTTCACTCCACAGATATAGATAGACATAGATAACGCAAGAGCAACTACTTCGCGTGCCCCGCTTACGTACAATAATCGTAAGCTGCCACTTTCGCGCTCAGTCTGCATCGTTGTGCCACGCTAGACGGACGTCAGTTAAATAATTTAAAATGGTTAATTGCTCAGTTATACATTGTAAAAACTTTACAAATGTGAGGAGAAAAAATAAAGGAAACGATTCCTTCCATCGATAAGTCATTTTGTGATTAATATTATGCGTATTTAATATTAAAATCAATTATTTTTAATCTAATACTCTCTGTAATACCAAATTTGAGAAAAACATAGGTCATCAAACGTAAACTGAATATTCGTATTACATTGCGGCTTTTAAGATAGTTAATTGACTCAGGCGTGACCTTGCGGAAATCCATCATAAAATACAATAGACGATGTATATCTAGTAACTTAATCCGCTTAACCGTTCTTAAAGAGTTAGAGAACCCTGTAAGAAATCGACACGTGTTTCGCCTCTCAACGAGGCATCCTCAGGACGACAATTGACCTGTTGCGAACTCGGACACGAAGTGTTATCAACGCGAGCCGAACGCAAAGTCTCAAGGTCTTTGCGTTCGCTCGGGCGCTAGGCCCCCGCCTAGCGCCAGCGCTCACCCAGCCAGCAGTATCGATTTCAAAGATAATAAAATCGATTCAAAGACGCTGCCGCGTGCGGCGGATTTTATTTTCCCATCACTAAATAATGCTTGTGACGTCATAGTAGGTAGTCAAAAAATGGCACGCTTGGTTTTCATACAGATCGTGATACTTGCGTTATCTATGTCTATCTATATCTGTGGTTCACTCACTTCACAACGTAATTGGGTTGTATCATGAGATGGCTGCCGCACCATGATAGGTCCAGTTTCTGTAGGAACTTGCACCGCATTGAGAGGGTTATGAGTACCTGAAAATAAGAACATAATAGCTTGACAAATAAATCAGAAGTTAGAAAACTTAAAGATACACTCAACATCTTGCAATTTATTCATATGTACTGTGTGCAGCAGCGGCGTATCACTAGCCCAACATTTTTTATTTTATTATAGGACATAGATTTTACATTATGTGATTACTTCCTCACACACGACTTAATAATTGTAAAATTTTAAGAAAATCGTCTACTTTTATAAAGTTTGTAAATTCAATTCAATTCAATAATCATTTATTTTCTCTTCACAAAGCTGACTTAAAGGTAATGCGTACAAAAATGTCTCGGCTGTATTCCACCTTTGTGAGAGACTGGTGCCTGATATAGGTTTTTGGGAAAACCTGTGTTACAGGTCACCAGGCCCCCTCCACGGCTAGAATTAGCTTTAACTAGATACCGTGCAAGAGTGTAAATTAAACAATTGCATAACAAAAATAAGAACTAAGTAGGAGTTAAAACAATAATATGCTTAAGACAAATAAAAGAAGAAGAAGTAATAACAATTAAAATTCTGCAGAGCTTATTGAGTCATGTTGTGAGACGAGACCAGATGTGTGAGTGAGTGTTTATCTTGTGTGAAGTGTTAGACTGGTAGGAGATGGATGTGAGTAATTCAGATGAGCAGTGTGTGAGTGAACGTGACTATTGTGGAGTGAGTGAAGCGAGAGTTATTTTTCAAGGAGTCGAGGAACAGTTATGTATGTGTTGGGTTGGTCAAAATTAGATTTATTTCAGAACGGACAAAAGATTCTCGGTTTTATGATAGTCTAGGGTTTTTAAGTATTTTTTTATTTCTATGATACAGCTTGATCGAGTTTTTGGATATAGGTTTAGGAATTTATTCAATTTATTGTAAAGATAGTGCCCAAGGAAGCAATAGAATCTTTTAGGGAGCGTGGATTTGAATTGAGCCGTGGGACATACCCTACCCTTTCGTCGGTTGTCTTTGAGTAGCTTAGCGTCAAACTGCATTTGAGAGTGTTTTTTAAGTAATACACGTAGTATGAACGTTTGTCTGACGGTGAGGGTGTCCCATTCTTTGTATAGGTCGATAGTTGAAAAACGAAAGGGAAGACCAGCTCCAACCTTGAGTATGGCTCGCTGTGCCCTTTCAACTTCGATGAGGTGAGTTTTTGCGGCACCTCCCCATGATGTGATGCAGTAATCAATAAGTGATTGGCATAATGCATAGTAGACCATCTTAATAGTCTTTCGGTCGGCCGAGTGTCTTAGGGTTTTGAAAATGTAAATTAGTTTACGTAACCTGGTCACAAGGGTTTCGATATGTGGTTTAAAGGAGAGAAATTGGTCAATAGTAACTCCAAGGTATTTAATATTCTCGGTCATTTCAAGGGAAGAACAAGAGCACTGAGCATTTTCAATGCCACAGGTGTGAGCAGTAATCGTTAGAGTTGAGGGTGGGAGCAAGTTAGATCTTTGAGCAAATGCTATGTACTTTGTTTTAGAGACGTTAAGAGTCAAAACATTGTCTTGCAGCCAGTTACTAACACGATTTAGACCCAGTTGTGCAATATCGAAAACCTCCTCCCATCCGTCACCACTAAAGAACAGTGCAGTATCGTCAGCAAAGGTGACGATCTTTCCCTTCAGAAGTGAAAGCTGGCAGAGGTCATTAATGTACAGCAGGAATAGTGTTGGGCCAATTATACTACCCTGTGGTACACCAAAATTGACCAAGAGTTCGTCACTGAGCAAGTCATTTATCCTTACTCGTTGTTTCCTACCAGTAAGATAGTCCTCCATCAGTTTCAGGGAGATTCCTCTGATACCGAACCGTTCAAGCTTTTTTAAAAGGTGCGGAATAGAGACTGTGTCAAACGCTTTTGCAAGGTCGAGGAACACCGTGAGGCATCTTTTTCTGTCATCCAAGCTGACCACAATAGAGTTTACCAACTCGTGAACTGCATCATTGGTACTTTTGCCAGTTCTAAAACCAAATTGTGAAGACGAGAGTAGATTATTTGCTTCCAAGAACTTAACAAGACGTTGATTTATAAGTCGTTCCAATATTTTGGACAGAGCAGGTAGAATGGAGATGGGCCGGTAGTTATTGACACAGTCTCTCTTCCCCGCCTTATGGATGGGCTTGATAACAGCTATTTTAAAAGCTTGTGGAAAAATCCCCGTTGAGATCGACAGATTGCAGATATGTGTTATGGGAGAAGACAGGTAGTTTGTGTATCTTTTAATGATTTTGCTGCTAATTTGATCGATTCCCACTGCACAATTTTCCTTCAGGCCTTTAATGAGGTTGCAAATTTCTTGTTCATCGGTAGGAAGAAGGACAAGCGAGTTTAAAGGAGTTACCGATGTAGGATCACTGGTGTGGGAAGGTGTTGTAGATTTTGAAGTGGTGATTTTATTTGCCAACTTTGCTCCAACGTTCACAAAGAAGCTGTTGACGAAGTTTATGTCCACCTGGGGACTATTAGATGACAAGAGGGATGACGAGAAGTCTGCCCTTTTGTCAGAACCGCTAATTTTTTTAATGACATCCCATAACTGTTTTTTGTTACCCTTTGCATTTTCAATTTCCTGTTTTTCATACCTCTTCTTTGCTTTTTTTAGCAAAGATGAGCAAAAATTTCTATAGCGCTTGTATGTTAATCTTAGTATCTCGTCGTCAGGGTTCCGTTTTAATTTTTTGTGCAAGTTATCCCGGTTTCTCATGCAGCGAAGTAGTCCTTTAGTTACCCATGGTTTGGTTATTAGTTTTCTTTTTGAAGTTTTTGCTATGCTGGTATTATTTTTTATTGCTGAAGATAGGTGAGCTACGAGGAGATCGGTTGATACATTAGCGTCTTGACAGTCAAGGATAGGCTGGTAATCCATGTTTTGTATTGTTTTGTCCAGATTGTCGAAGTTAACGGAACAATATGTTTTATTAAGATACTTCAGACGCGTTTTAGGTCTACAACTAATAGCTACACTCTCGTGGTCAGTGATAGATGTTTCGAAAACAAAACAGCAAGCGTCCATTTTAGTTTTCACCATCATGTGGTCTAAACATGTTAAGCCATGCGTTGGCAGAGTATGAGCCGGGAGCAAGCCATGGCTAGCTAAGCTGTTCAGGTAGTCGTATGATCGTTTATCGGAACTGTTTGGAACTATATTGATATTTATATCACCACAAAAGAAAATGTTTTTAAATGTTTTTAGATTATTTAGTAGCGTGTTAATTGAGTCGATAAATTTTACAGTGTTTGTTTGACTAGGCGGGCGATATAATCCTACGATGCAAGTATCTCGATCGAGTTTTAATACAAGGCAATTAGCGTCATCAACTGTGGGTTCTTCAGATATAACATTAAGAAGCTTGTTATAGTAGATGACAACTCCTTCATTTTGAGTTTTGTGTGAGGTGGTTGCTATATGATTGTAGTTGTCGAGACAAGGGATGAACTTTGCAGACGGGAGCCAGCATTCTGTAAGTACTAAAATATCCCAAGGTATTTCCGATCTTTGGAGAAGCGTAACGAAATTGGGCATATTACAGTTAATGCTACGGATATTTTGTGACAGGATATTGATGGTATTTTTATTCGTTTTCATATAATGTTTTGCATGTTCAATGTCACAGGTTATAGTTTTAGCTACTTGAATAGCGTCCAGATCAGAGTTTATTTCGTTAATGGTTTGCATAGCAGTCATTTGATTGTACAGTAAGAAAAATACAGTCACGCCTAATACGTGACGTAATGCTGAAGGTGAAGTCGAACAAACTCAGTTCTGGAACTTTAGTAGCTTTATAAACAAGGATTTGACATAGTGCAGGAGGTAGTGTGCTAGAGTAAACACCATAGCAAAGGGCTTCGACTCGCTTGAATAACGTGTGTCTTGAGTTTAGTGAAGGATGAGCGTGATGAGGAATATGTGTGTGTGTATTTCTGCAATAACAATGAAAACTTAATAATAATATAAACGTGAGCATGAGGCCATAACAAATAACTAATGCACCTAAAAATAAGAGAGAACGGCATGCTAAGACAATAAAACAGAAAAAAGAGTATTGAATCAAAGCTAGTCACATAATAAGTTTGTGAAGTTTAGTTTCTTCATCAATGCGAACTGGTGTCGAGTCCTCTTCCTTCTTAACATAAACTTTCCCGTAGGAAGTCCAGGCCGCTAGAAGCTTTTTGTTTTTAACGTTTGAGCGCGCAATGTAGAAAAGATATCTCGCCTTAGCTGTTAAGTACTCCGAGATGTATAATGTACATGGCGTTCCCGGTAATTTAATATGCTCTGAGTTCAATTGCGGCTGTTTGATTTCGCGTTTGCATTTATTGTATGTCTTGTATTCTGAAATCAGTGATTCCTTTCTGAGAGTAGTGGTGAAATCCACGAATACTGCTTCTGATGTGGAGCGAAAAATGTCCCTAATCTCGGACTGGTGTATAGGTGTTTCAAGGCCTAATGTCGACCCGAGCCGTTGGATTGTATCGATAAGCACTTTCTTATTTTCGTTTTCCTGTTTAGGTATGTTACGAATTTCAATTGTTGAACAGTGCGCATTCTTATCCAGATGTTCCAGCGTATGTTCCAGAGTCAACACTCGCTTCTTGTACTCCTTATTTTCCTGTTCCAGCAGATTGATTTTAGCAACAAGATCATCGTGCTTAAGGGTTAACGTTTCCACTGATCTCTGTATATATGTATATATGGTTTTGAGTAATTATAGTAGCTAAGGCATTATTTAATAGTTCGAACTTGGTGTCTTGCTGATTCCTGATTTGGTCGAGCATTGTTTTTAATTCAGATGAGTGGCCAGATGGTTCTTTTATATTATCAAAAATGTGTTTCTGTCGCTGAGTAACATTAAAATAATTGTCAGTCGGGTCCGTGGTATTGGACATATTAAGGGCTGAGTCTGAGTTGTAATGTATGATCTTGGTTGGAGGATTAAGCTGAGGTGTGCTCGGGGGAGAGCGTTGCACTGACATTGCACCGGAAACGTATTAAATGCTCTTGCGTAAATAAGTGAGCACCATGTATTGATCTATTACATTTAGTTTATCTGTCATTTTTTTATATTTTTACCTATTGTTATTTTAGGTGCATCGTCTTCACATATAATTATAAAATTAATGTATGCAGAATATTTTTTTAAAGAGTTATGGAGGAGTTTCTTGCCCATTCTTCTCCATATGAAAACTACCTTTTGGAAAGGGCGACTAAAATCAATTAAACTTTTTTGTAAATTTTAACATTCAAAAGTGCCTTTAATGTGCCTGATTGAAATAAATTATTTGACTTTGACTCAGCGTAATACGTTTCTAAAGCGTCGCGTAGAAGTGTTTTTATCAAAACTGAGTCGCGTTGACGCGTTTGTACGCTTGTCCAACACCAGATCCTGCCGATAAACTGTCCTGTAGTTTGGCAGAATAATTGTGTAATACCCACTTGTGTAACTTTTTTGAAGTAAATAATAAAAAATAAAAAAAGATAGATAGATAGATAGAATATAAAAGAAATAGAATATAAAGATACAATTTTATAATTTTATTTCTGCCCATTTCCATTTAAAATTGTGCTTATTTTAATTCCCACGCTTTTCTATAAATAATATTTTTATCAAATAATGAGGTAGGTTCATTATTTGATAAAAATATTATTTATAGAAAAGCGTGGGAATTAAAATAAGCACAATTTTAAATAACATAAGCAAGAATAAGACAAAATAATAAACAAGTTCAAAGTGTTTAACGATAAATGAGACTTGAACTCAAAACGTGATTACACACGTGACTTCAAACAATACTCGTTGAATCCCGCAAAATTAGGGCTTGTTTACTATAACTATGAAAATTATGGAGAAAACAATAATTACATAACGTCACGTTTATTTTCCCGAAGAAGATGGCGGAAGTGTATTGTACACCCACATTTCGGCAGTTCAGAGCACTTGTGTATGTGGCGGCGTCTACGTCTCGTCACACGAGACCGATATATAATACAACGTCTTGATCGTTCAATCGTCGGGCAGTTGCCCACCAGACCACCACCACCACCCGTCTGGTCGGAGGATCCTCTCTTTTCTATAGAGAATAAGTGAACTTTACACCCTGTTCCTCATATCTCTTTAAATATTACTACTAGAACTATTTCTTGCGTTTTGTGGTATAGAACGGATACTAATAGATCCTCCAGTAGGTTGAAACTATCTAACTGTCAACATTAGTCAAAAAAAAAATAGCTTGATGTTTTTTTCAACCAGCGCTGTGGCTCTGCCTCGCAACGTTAAAATTAGGATTAAAAATGAATAATTTTTCTCGTGTTTTTGGTTTTTCCATAATGAATTTTTCAGCAG
This sequence comes from Conistra vaccinii, assembly GCA_948150665.1. Taxonomy (NCBI): domain Eukaryota; kingdom Metazoa; phylum Arthropoda; class Insecta; order Lepidoptera; family Noctuidae; genus Conistra; species Conistra vaccinii. The sequence goes on from OX411330.1 coordinate 8,759,919, forward strand.
CCCGGAGTCGGGATTCGTGTCCGGTTGGTGGCAATAGTCTCGTCCCCTATTATATGGGACTAAAGCTCAAAACACACACGAAGCGGGTGCGAGTCGGGCGCGGGTCGGGACGGGAGTACGGCGAGCTTGTATTGTAATTCCTTGGCTTGTATTATATGGATGTCAGCACACAAAAAGCGTGCGCGGCTCCCGCTACCGACCCGCTCCGCGCCCGACACGCACCCGCTTTGTGTGTGTGTTTTGAGCTTTAACCGTAACTGGCGAAATGTTGGTAACTAAACTCAATATACACTTCTCCCATGTAACTAACTCCCAGGTAACTAAACTCAATATACACTTCTCCCATTTAAAGTAACGATTACCTAATTTTAATAATACTAATTCATATTCGACTTACCTACTGTAAATTGCAAATCTTGTAATTAATTTTGTACTTAGTTAAGAATGACAAGTAAATATTTGTACACCATATATTTTGTGGTAGAATGTATAGAACTAACAAAAATATTATTAACACCATACTATGTAAAACTACATTCTTACAAATAAATAAATTCTAATTCATGCCCATCCCTTCGGGGATGTTATCCCTTAGAAGAAATGTTAGTCAGAACATGAAAATTCAATGAATATTACCTGTGACTGCACACAATGCCAGTAAGGTCTGAGGTCTATGCTCCTGTAAAGTATGGCGTCTGAAGCCAGCCTGTAGAAATGTCTGTTCACTTGACCACATCGGCAGAGTGACTGGATGTCCAAATACTTCATCACGCATAGTATGGTTTCATCCTGAAAGAATGAAATAGATTTTTATATTTCTGTTTTGTTTTTATTTTATTTTAAGAGCGTTTATACAGAAAGTGGGCAACGTCGCAAATAGCTGTCAAATATTTAACTGTTTTGATTAATTTGGCAATATTACTATATGGAAATAAGAAATATGGCTAACATGGTATTCTATATATTAGTCGTCATCTCGGTAGTCCCCCTTTCTAGCCATATCATCTTTCACAAAGTTCATCCGTCGTTTCTGTGGTCTTCCCCTACACTTAGACATGGGGTACCAATTCGAACAAATTATAATTAGTCTTGAAAAAAGATCATAGATGGCAGCATAGGTAACAATTATGAAATTAACAGTCACTAAAAAGCGATAAAAGGAAGATTTTGGCTGAAGTAAGATTAGTAAAAATCAAAAGGTCCTTGTTTAATGCTGATTTGTCTATTGTAACTCATAAATCTCGTATTTTCAACAAAAAAAGATAAAACCTTTTTGTTTAGGGCTCTTTGCAATAGATGGCGTTTTTCTCAATTTGCCATAACTGTAGTACATTTAGCCAGTCAATAGCCCGACTAGGGAGGTCTCATTTCTTTGTATGGGATTGGGTATCTGTACGTAGTATTATATTATCTGTGACTTAGAGCCACATATGGTGTCACATACTGTATCATATAAATACAATTATATAAAAAAAGCTAATCACAGAACTCTAATGATCATTCTACATATCACATGGATTAGCGATTGTTTTGCTCGAAACTTTCCGTCATTACGCCATAAATTAATCAAAATATTCAATTATATGGATTGTCATTCTGAGTGAGCGTAATAATAATTAGGTGACGAGTAACAGGGACTGTTATTTACGGGCTTCATCGTAAAGTATACTAGCGACCCGCCCCTGCTTTCGGAAAGTTTTTACGACTTGCCAAACATCGACATTTCTTCTTTTTTGAAGTGAAAACTGCTTTAGCGGCGTTGTGCACTTTTTTTGGGATGGGTAAAAAATGTTAAACTCGCGTCAGGACGTGACCGTAAGATCCGTTCCCTAGCAACCGACAAAGTAAGTATCAAAATAAATAGTCTTTGACATTACGTAAAGATTGCGAGGTAAGAAATTTTACCCATATTGATGGGTAAAAAAAAGCAGAAAGCTTCATGAAAAGTGTTTAAATAAATTGTTTATTTTTGTTAGACTATATTTTCAAAATAAAGAAATATACTACTACTACTACTAGCTAGCTAGGTCGAACTGGTGGTGCTTGGGGGAGGCCTATGTCCAGCAGTGGACGTCTTTCGGCTGATATGATGATGATAACTACTACTACTAATGAATATTTTATTTAACCTCATAAATTATAGTACTTTCATACTGATAAATAAAGCAATTCGTGCGAAATTATTCCCTAACCATTCCAAAATATTCAAAAATGCACAACGTTAATGTTTAAGTTTTCACTTCTGCCGGCACTCCCGGAGTGCAACACGTTGTTTTTTTATTGGCCTGTACTGTCCCACTGCTAGGCAAAGGCCTCCCCCAAGTACTCAGTTCTCCAGGAACACTTTTCCCGCAGTACCTCAAACCAGCCCTCACGGTATACGTCCAGGTCATCTCGCCACCTCTATCTGGGCCGGCCATCTTTATTATTTAATGTAGGTTTAATATTAAATCACACATTCCTGAATAAATTCTCTAAACGATGGCGAAAACCGCATCATAATTCGTTGCGTAGTTTATAAGAGCAATGCGTTTTTTTAATATTTTGGTTGGGAAATCTTCTAATAACTTCTTCCGCTCTGGGCGGAGCGGGAGGGCGTGTCAGACTCTTACTGACTAAAACCAACCCGGGCTCTTTCAGTTGCCTGTACGTTGCCAGGGGCCACGGTAACCCTTTAGGACTTTCCCGCATCCCCTGCAGGCATCGGCCCTAGCTGACCCCGTTCACACAGACATACACAAAAAGTGACTTTCTTTTTTTTTTTTTTGCTATGGCATCTCGCAGGTTACCACTAAGGTACTCGCTGCTTAACCGGACTTTCCTGTGGCTGCCTTAAGCTCCTAAAGAAACTCAAAGCCTCCAGCCAGGAGCAAAGTGACTTTCATTTATAGTATGATGAGTATCTTATATGATGAAGCCCGTCTGTCTAGCCTTTAGGAACTTCAACAACTATGATATAACTACGTTATATAACAATGTTTTGGTTACTCCATTGTTTACCCCTTGCAAAGAAAACTGATGACGAATGAAACCTATTAACAATGCCAATTATTTTTTAACCTATTGCACGCCAGAGCATAAACGCAAGCGCGTGCCCTGTACGTACAAATATGTGACAAAAATGCTCACATATTCGAATCGCTGGCGTACAGGACACGCGCTTGGTTGTCACGTATATATTTGACTATGGCGTTCAAAAGGTAGACTAACCGTGGAGTTTCTTGCCGGCTCTTCTCCATAGAAATTGGAAACGTGCACCTAGCTTCTGACGTTTCTGCTACTGGTACCTACAGCCAGAACTAACCTGCTTGCCAAAGCACCCCTTACCAGAGCTATCCGTACCATCAACGATCTTCAAACCCAGATTGATGTGTTTACAAGTTGTTTTAGTGAATTCGCAAGGGTATTACTATTTATATTATGCTACAAGCAAAATACAATTTTTTTTCAGTACTATGTTTTTGTTAGTAATTATGTGATGATTTGTTTTTGTGTTTTATTTTTATTTTAATAATGTAATTTTTTCTTTATGCTAATTTGGTTGTAAGTATATAATGTAGTTTAGTTTATTGGTTTAGGTTCTTAGCTGTCGCATTAGGGTAATCCCTGTTATGATAGTTAGCTGAGAGTGTGATAGGTAGCTGTTATAAATAAATAAATAAGTGCCCATGTAGGTTTATAAAATGAAATAAAATAAATTGATTTGATTTTTCTGAATGATCGAGCGAGTTTATCGTCGTTTGATGTTACTTTTTTATTAGTTTATATTGGAGGCAAGATTGTTATAAGTAACTGTAACGTAACGTTAGTAAGTATTTCGAATACTGTAACTGTACTATGCAAATATTACAGTGAGCAGTGCAGTGCTACTGCTGAGCATGAAGTCCTGGGTTCGATTCCCAGGTTGGGCAAAGAAAGAAAGAAAGAAAGAAAAGAAAATATGTTTATTTGCGGTAAACATGACGCAAAAAAGAAAAAAATTACGAATAAAAACAATTTGGGGGAAAATATGCGTCACATCTACGCAAAACGGCCATCGCTCAGCATAAAGCTGCGACTCCATACGAGACAGAGCCCCAGCGCTGGTTTTCAGCGACAGCCGGCATTGACGTGATGACGTCAGACCGGTGCAGCATATAGTGATAACATACATATCAGAAATAAAAAATAAATTATAAAATAAATACATTACTTAGTCCCAAAAGTAAAAAAAAAAAGTGTTATTGGGTTTTTCTATATGGAATTTCTCGGTAGCAGCCCGGAGTACGGATTTGTGCCCGGTTGATGGCAATAGGCTCGCCCCTATTACATGGGACTTACAACATAACTGGCGAAATGTGGGTGTACTGTAAGTAGGTACACCTCTGCCTAACTCAAGGCGTGAAAATATGTTATGTTATGTTACTATGCAAATTAATGCAAGTTACAAATTAAGGAAAAATTGTTACAGGTGCGAATTTGTGTGGAGCTTCGTGAGTTTGGCGTTAGAGCAAAGAATGTTAGCAGTAGGTATTCCAAAACTTAACTTTTTCTTCCTCTTCGTCATGTCGATGGCACGACAGGTACCTAAATTAAATTTTGTTGGCCACAAAACGTCACCACTGCCACGGCATTTAACTTAGGTTAAATTAGATTTTTTGACAGTCAATATGTTGGCTTAGTAAGCTAAGGCAACACATTGACTGTCAAAAATCTGATGGAGATGTAGGTAAGCAACTCTATTCCACGTGTAATGATTTCCCTCAGACCAAATAAAAAACCACGACAGCGCTGCGGACAATACAGTTAAGAGTGCCAAAACTACACCTCCGCTGTGTGCATACACGCTGCCACGCACACACTCACAATCAAACTACACCTCACTAACGCCAGTAGCTCGGCACATGATGCGAGCCAGTTGAATTGAACTACTGCGGTTTCGCTACTACAGTTTCGCGGCAGAGGTGTGCTACTGACGTTTGTGAGATGTAGTTTGATTGTAATGTGTGTGAGTGAGCGTGTATGCAGAATGTACATGATTGTGTTTGTTTATGAAGAATAAACAATTTTTCTTTATTTTTTCTTTTTTTTTATGCACACAACGAAGGTGTAGTTTTGGCTCGCTTAACTGTATTGTTCGCAAACCTTAAAATAATTAAGTGATACATTATGATAGTCCGGACTCATGTTTAATTAACCTTTACCTATCTCAAGTTGCTAGACATAACAATATTGTCTCATAATACGTTGTTTGGTAATACATAGTAGTCTTTTTATAGGTCCTATTGTTTCTTGATGACTCATACGGTCTAGGTCAGTTTAGTTATATGTTATTGGCACTGTGCTAAATGCAACAGGTATTAAAAAATATTCCATATATGATCAAAAATTGGGAGGTAACATGTGACAAGGAACTTACACGTAACTCTTAAGAACGCGGCGACCTTTGAATTGTCCATACAAACGTAATACCTAAATCATTTCCAATTCGAGCATATTTCCACCAAATAAATTTGATATTCGGATTGAGACAATAATTATCTAGGCTTCCAATTCTTTTTTTTTTTCAAAAACCTACCTCTACATGAAGTATTAGCGAATTGCATTTCGTACATTTTTACAGCGTAAATGACTTGTTTTCATATTGTTTTTTCTTTATTATAAACAACAATATTTGTAATATTGTTTCATCACAAGCATAGCTTATATTATCAAGTTACAAATTATAGAAAAAAAATTGGAAAAACATTAAGTTTTCATTCATCATTTTTGGTATTACGGAACACATCCAAATTTCTCATAATTTCAGATAGCTAGTAGTGCTATCGCGTCAAGCAATAATTGTCAATGTGTGTGTGCTCCCTGTAGGTGTTTATCGCTCCGACAGGCACAAGGCACACTAACGCAACGTGCTTGGTTGGAGTTCGTTCATAGTATTTTTTGTCAACTTTAGACGATTAGGTACTTTACAGTGTGCTGTACCTGTACGCGCGTACTTATTTGTTTGCTAAATTGTATTGTATGTAATATTTCTGACACTCCTCTTGACTTGACCTATTTTTAACCGACTTCAAAAAAAGGAGGAGGTTCTCAGTTCGTCCGATTTTTTTTTTAATGTTTGTTCCCGGAATACTCGAAGACGGCCGGACCGATTTAGAAAATTATTTTTTTGTCAGAAAGGGTATACTTCACAGGTGGTCCCATTGTCATCAAGTCAGGATTGGATGATGGAATCCTGGAGAAGTCGAGGGAACTCTTGAAATATTACAGGCGCACCTATAGCGATTTAGGTATTTTTTATAGTTACTCTTGAATTTGATCTCGGAAAGCACCATTTAGTGAAGTGGAAGTGATGATGAAGACCACAGATGGCCACCGGAACTTATCAATAATACGTATTTCACGGGTTGCGATTAGAGAAGATTACTTTAATATGGTTGCCAAGCAATTTATGCCCGTCACAATACATAGGGTGAAGTGGAGCTAATGGTGAAGTACCAGGAGAACTCCTCAACAATGAACGTCCCTGCATCGGGAAAAGCAATATTTTGTAAAAGGTGATAAGCAGTTGACATTAGGCTATTGTATCTTAGATAAATTACAAACCGACCCACTAAAAAGGAAGAAATAAAAACTTTTTCACTCTTCTTGCTCAAAAAATCCGTCATTGTAGCGTACCAAAGCGGAGATAAAATAGCATATCATCCTCTAGGGGAAAAAGTTTTTTTTTAATTTTTGTGTGTTTCCAACGAGCCTACCACCCATAAACGAAAAAGTCTTTGTTTGATATATATTATATAAAAAAGAATCCCTATTTCCTTGATCACGGCATCACGCGTGAACGGCTGGACCAATTTCACTAATTCTTTTTACCCGACTGCCCCAGAAGGAGGGTAATGTTTTTCGAGAGTATGTATGTATGTATGTATGTCTATTTCTTTGGCACGCTCTGTAGCCTAAACGGCTTGATGGATTTTGACATATGAGGTGTCGTTAGATTCGTCTTAATTGTAGAAGTGTCATAGGCTATATAATATTTATATATTGCATCTGCAAATACAAAAAAAAGGGACGGGAAGGTTTAAAAAAAAAAATTATAACAATATTGGTATCAAATAAAAGCTAGTAAGAGTAACGAGTCAATGCCAAATTTTGATTTTTATTAATAAAACTAAAAAGCTTGAAATAAAGAAAATTATTCAAAAAACAAAAAACCTGACTGCAAAAACACATTTAAACTGAAAAGAGAAAAAAACAAGCATTATAATCTATAGAATTTTGGTATCGCAGGCGGGGCAAACAAAACTTACACCATACGTATATCCGGTTATTAGTTTGTCCCCGCCTGCGATACCAAAATTCTATAGATTATAATGCTTGTTTTTCTCTTTTCAGTTATGTGTTTTTGCAGTCGGGTTTTTTGTTTTTTGAATAATTTTCTTTATTTTGTTGTGTTTGTTATCTAGTAAGGAGATGGTTCTTAGGATAGGTTGGTGAAGGTAGGGTAGGTAGGTAGGTAGGTATGCAAGTAGGTAGGTATGTATCTTGGTAAAGTGGGTATGTAGGTAAGGTAGGTAGGTATGTATGTATGTAGGTAAGTAGGTAGGTACCTACTTACCTACATACATACATACATACCTACCTTCCTACTTAGGAAGGTAAGTAAGTAGGTAGGTAGGTAGGTAAGTAGGTAGGTAGGTATGTATGTAGGTAGGTGTAATTAGGGTAGGTAGGCGAACCGTAGATGAGTGCATACCCGTGCGAAGCCAGGGCGGGCAGCTAGTTACTAATATTATTCGATAGGTACCTACTTATGTGTCTAAAGAGCTTCAGCTATGGCCTCAGCGAGTATTTTGTAGTTTGTAAGTTACACAATTGACATAAAGTTCATTATGCTTTAACCCAATTTCGTGCCAAAAACTCGCTTCCATTCCGTTCTGCGCCAATGTAATATGAGCCGTAGCGTGGTGAGTATTGGCCGAGACGGTATAAGCTAGTTGCTCTCCGTACGCGACGAAGCCATAGCCACCACCAAGTTGTAGTATTGTAAGTACCTACCTATCATAACGCGGTTGTACGAAGTTTTGTCATGTCATGTCACTGTTCCTTTTCTTTAGTTATGTGACCGAGCGGGCGTAATTATTGTCTCAAGGACACTATTGAGAACACTGCTCGCTCTAAATTGAGTTCGCAATGTATTTGCCAAACATGTAAACAAACACGAGTTTTCCACTTAGACAAATATGAACTTTATGCTAGTGTAAATAAAGTTGATTTTAGACTGACTAGTAATGTTGAAAATGTCATAAAAAAAATATGAAGTTGTAGCGCAAACTGAACCTTATGTGTAGTCCATAACAGTTATTTTTCCAAAAACTCGTGTTTGTTTAGATGTTTGGCAAATGAACTGCGAACGCAGATTTTTATTTGTCGGTGCAGCAGCGGTGCGACATCAGTATGTTCGGATGATGAAAATATACCGCCACCACGTGTCGCTTGCACTTACGCACATGTCGGTAAAAAATTATGCAGAGCTGCTTGTGCCGTCGCAAAATAATGTCGAGTTCGCCCAGGTTCGCACCGCACGGGCTGTTATTTTCCGCGGGATTTTTTTTCGCACACTGGATTTTCAACGCGTGTTTTTTCAACGCGCTAGGACGAGAGTGTCCCAGCGCGTTGGATTCTCAACGCTCGGCTCAACACGGAGAGTTTAAAATCCAGTGCGAGACCACCAATAAGAAGTGGAGACCACTCTAAAGGAAATAAATAAACACAAACAGACTTAAAATAAATAATGACAATAATAATAGATACTTATCCCAATAATTTATATTTACGCGACGTGCGTATGACTACTCTAGCGTCGTCCGTCGGTCCGCCGATCTACCGTGCCACAAGTCCATGCTCGATAACGAAGTATAGGTACCTACACTTCGCGTCAAATAACTTTGCCGCTCTGAAGTTAGGTTGCGCATGCGTACCTACTGGCATGCGCGCAGTCATGAGTCTACTTCAGAGCGGCAAAGTTATTTGACGCGAACTGTTGGTACCTACCTACCTTATTTGTATGACGTATCTACTAGCTAGGTTTTCTCTACAAGGCCTTCTATCTTGAGATTAGTCGAGATATCCTAAAATATTGAGACATCGGCATGGTAAAGAAATTTCCAAAAAACGCATTACTAGTCTGTACATTCACTAGCGATTCCCCAAATTAGTCAACAAAAATAAAGCAAATAATGAACATAACTAATTATTACTCAAATAATACGGGGTGTCAGGGACATCGACGCGAAGCCGGTTACCATGGATTCAGTACATGGTTTTGAACCCCCCTGCGATGAAATTTTTCGTCGGTTATTAAAAAAAAAATCAGCTGCTCCATACATTTTGACCGCGTAGGTATTGCACTTTTCTATGAAACAGCTGTTTTTTTTTTAAATAACCGACGAAAAATTTCAACGCAGGGGGGTTCAGAATCATGTTCTGAATCCATGGTAACCGGCTTCGCGTCGATGTCCCTGCCACCCTGTATTTATGCTGTCGACTCGCTATGAATGAATGGCATACAGTACCTACATCTAGTATTATCCGCTCACACACACTGCGAAGCGCGCCCGTAATCTGTGGCCCCGCCTTCTTTTGTCGAACAGAGATAGCAATATTCCAAACGCATTTTGCTCACGTCTCGAGTTTGCATTTCGTGCCGTAGTACGTCGGCCTCTTAAAGACCATTTATTCTGAAAGTTGGCAACGTCGCAAATAGATGTCAAAAATTTACCTGTTTTGATTACTTAATTTGGCAATATTACTGTATGGAAATAAAAAATGTGGCTAACTAGCGAACTAGAATATTAACAATGAATTGCAATAATAATATTGAATTTGATGTTGTACCCATTTTAGGTGTAACAAAACTTTTTCGCAAAAAAAACAACCGACTCCACTATACTCGTAAAGTAAAAAATAACTAAAATTTCGGAAGTCGGTGGCAAAAACGAAAATACAAAACCAAAGACACGGATATTCGTTACATGCCACCGACTTCCGAATTTTTGTTATTTTTCACTTTATAGTGGAAGTCGGTTGTCTTTTTTTGCGAAAAAGTTTTTATTTCTCGCTTTTTAGTGGGTCGGTTTGTAATTTATCTAAGTTACAATAGCCTAATGTCAACTGCTCATCACCTTTTACAAAATATTGCTTTTCCCGATGCAGGGACGTTCATTGTTGAGGAGTTCTTCTGGTACTTCGCCATCAGCTCCTCTTCACCCTATGCATTGTGACGGGCATAAATTGCTTGGCAACCATATTAAAGTAATCGAATCGCAAGTTCGCAATCCGTGAAATACGTATTATTGAGCAATAGTTCCGTTTTGACATTGCCAACTTTCGGGATATAAACGCTCTCAACGGTTAACCCCGTTAACCTGCTTGATGGACCCGTGCGGCTGTTATAACTTAGCCACGAGCTCCTCTGATGGGGGATTCCCGATATGTTGCCAAATTTGGAGCAAGGTATTGAAGTGTCATACGACAAAAATTTCAAGGTTTGGGTTCACACATTAGATAAATCATAACATTCCTTGATACGGTGTTCATCTACAAATATAAGGCCCGGTATCCACCAAAGCGGAGAGGAGAGGAGACGAGAGATGTGCTGTGAAGCTGGCAGGTTATTTCCACCAAAGCGGAGAGGAGATGTGAGCTTTGTGTAGCATAGAGTGTGCGAGGCGTGGGGAGAAGGCAGCGGGATGCGGGGTGAGCGAGTGCGTACGCCGCCCGGCCGCCCGACTAGACACTTCTCCGCTCTGCCACGCCCGCCGCTTGCTGGCTCGCCGAACAAAATTCTATAGAAAAATGAGACATCTGCTCTCCTCTCCGCTTGATCCATTTCCACCCAAGCTAAGCGAAGAAGAGATGTGGAAATAACAAAATCGGATTGGTTTATTCAAACACATCTCCTCTCGTCTCATCTCCTCTCCGCTTTGGTGGATACCGGGCCTAAGTATTCATCATACCCTGTAAGATTTGCCCTATAGTTTTTACTTAACAAAAATAAAATATACATAAATATCGCTATATCAAGTTCAATGACACGGTAGTGTAAAGTAGATTCGTTTCTGCATAAATGAAAATTATAATTTGAATGGCTGTTTCTCACGCTACCTAATAAAGTTAATTAACTTTAATGGTGATCAGGCAACCTCGCATTTACCAGCATGAGTAGCATGGTTTCAAGACATAACTATGTCGTGTAGTGTAGGTATATCATTAGACACAAATAAAAAATGCAAGATAGATAGCTATCTACATGTGGCAATACACACAAGTAGCTCTTTTTCTCAAATCCTCATGGATACACTCCGTCTGTGAAGAATGGGTTCTTGCGGACTCCTACCAACTAAAACTCACGGTTCCTACCACAACCATGGGTCGGAAGACACTCGTACAGACGCCAGCACATCAACCTACTCCAATCTGTCAAATTTTCCCAATCAACATTGAACCTTATTCTTTAGCGATAAAGTTGAAAATCTATTAAAGAAATTTGACAGATTGTAGTAACTTGATGTGCTGGCGCCTGTACATGCGCGAACCAGAACCAGATTCTGACTTTATTTTTAGGTGGTTTTTGTTTTCTAAATTACCCAGACGTGTTACCATATACCGTTCGTTACGATTTTGAATCCAGTTTGAAGAAGAAAAGAATCTAGTTCATCAATTAATTAAATAATTAAATTAAGTCTGTGCTAGCGTCCTTTCTATGTAGTGATTCAAGAACGGCCTTACTTTGAAATTCATCGCGTGATATTGTTGTCAACTTAGGCTCTAATTTCAATAATTATCAGGTGATCATTATCAGTATAATTATAATGGAGATGGCTTTGAGATCGGAACCATCATATTGCAGATAGTAAAGAAGGCTATATCACAGAATACATAATAGTACAAGTACAGAAGATTAACTCCGCAAAATCATTGAAATAAACAGCGACTCTTGCTACGAGACAATAAAGTGCAATTCAGGTCACACCACTGGAAACCGGCATGTCCTAGGACCAAAAAATCGAAGACATGACTGTGACATCTACCAACCCGCACCGGGCCTGCGTTGTAGATTACAGCACTCCCTTTTGCAGAGAGTAGGCCTGTGTCCCAGCTGTGGGAACATTGTAGGCTATTTGTGCAGGTCGAACAGCGCTAATTACCTACACTTATATTCACCTAGAAGTTGCCTCTCGTTCTATCGCGTAAATCTTATCATGTTCTGACTACGTTACGCCCATTTAGTGATGGGCAATTCTCGAGAATATTCTCCTTGCGAGAACTTTGCTGTTAAGTTCTCGAGAACATTCTTTTGGTAGGGAATTTACGAGAATTTAAAAATTGGATGACTTTATTGAATCGGTTTTTTTTTAGAGTAATAGTTTTTAGCGCATTTGAACGTTTTACGAAGTTTGAGTTTAAAATAAACTACACCCCAACTTAAATTCTCAGTAAATTCTCCTGAGCGAGAACATTCCCGAGAATATTTCCGAGAAAATTCTCATAAATTCTCTTAAATTTCGTATGGTAGTAATGTTAAAGTACGATTTCTGTATTAATACGAACTTTATGAGTTTAAAATAATCAGCATTAATAAAATGAATAAGAAAACAACATTATAAGAAAGGTTTATGGTGCAAATAATTAAAAACAAAATAACAATTAAAAATAATTTTGACGCAACTAAAATCGAATTTGACAATCGCGACTCCATGTGGTACTTGTTTGCCCTCCCATGGGAATTTTTTTAGAGCCGGAGGCGCGCAGGAGGGCAGCGTCGACGTGTTTTGATATGGAATTTTTCACTTTTTGTATGGAAAATATAAAAAAATATTACCTACATGTTGAGTTTTGGGGGTTTAAGGGTTTTATAAAGATAAAGATATAAAGTTAGGGTTTATAATTATAAAGATAGAATAAAAATTAGTTGGCATGCACTCACACCAACACTTCGACTTCAGTGCAAAAACAGTACTGTATTTTTTTTTCTTTTGCTTATATCTCGAAAATGGTGCGTCCTATCGCAAAAATAATGAAATTGTCGACACCCTTTAGGAAAGCCTTAAACCCCTATATCCCAACATGTTGGTAATAATTTTTCATATTTTTCATACAAAAAGTGAAAAATTCCATATAAAACTCGTCGAGGCTGCACCCACTGCGCGCCTCCGGCTCTAAAAAAATTCACAGGGTAGAGTAAACAAGTACCATGTGGAGTCGTCACGTGATTGTCAAATTCGATTTAAGATGTGTCAAAATATATTTTTAGAGTTTTTTTTTTGTCAGAATAGCTTTAAGATTATAGCCAAAAGTAGGGAATTTTAGTGACAGTTTAGTTCGGTGTACAAGAGATCACAAATGCCTCTAAACTAGACTAAAAATCACTAAAATTTAGTTTAGTCCTGTCAAACGAGGATTTCTCATTCTGAAATAGACTAAAGTGACACAACTTAACTATATTTTAGTTTGACAGCACTAAGATTGCCCTGAGATAGCAGTTTAGTGCAAATGGCAATTTTGCTATTATGAATTTGACGTTTTTCACCATATAAATTTAGTGTATCTGTCTAAATGTGATTATTTTTAAACGCGATTAAAAACGAGTGGAATAAAACTTGTTAACATGAACTAAAATTCACACCAACACTTCGACTTCAGTACAAAAACAATACAATTTTTTTTTCTTTTGCTTATATCTCGAGAATGGTGCGTCCTATCGCAAAAATAATGAAATTTTCGACCCCCTTTAGAAAACCCTTAAACCCCTATCACCTGACATGTTGGTAATAATTTTTCATATTTTCCATACAACAAGTGAAAAATTCCATATAAAACACGTCGAGGATGCCCCTCTGCGCGCCTACGGCTCTAAAAAAATTCACGAAGTAAAGCAAACAAGTACCACGTGGAGTCGTCACGCGATTGTCAAATTCAATTTTAGATGTGTCAAAATATTTTTTTAATTAAGTTTTTTTTTTTTGTCAGAATTGCTTTAAGATTCTCATAGCCAAAAGTAAGGAATTTTAGTGATAGTTTAGTTAGTTTAGTCTAGTGTACAAGAGAATCGGCACCATTTCCAGTACGAAACATAATACAGTAACGTTTTTTCAAATAAAGTTTAAATTAACAACAAAAGATGTTTACTTGAGACCTTGAAATCAAAATATATTGTAATAAAATTTAGCAATTTTACTTCCATTTTTAAATTCTCGTATATTCTCCGTCGAAAAGAATATTCCCGAATATTGCAGAACATTCTCGATCCGAGAATATTCTCCGGGTGAGAATATTCTCCCGACCCATCACTACGCCCATTTAATTGGCGCGCCAAATCGGGCCCGCCGCGTACTTGTATCTTCTTAGCTAAACTGCGGACTGCGCCTGGCCAAGCTTTATACAAGATATCAGGCCTGCCTTTGTCGATAATATGTCCTTCCTTCGATAATAAATATAGGTACGCACGGCTAAATAATGACAAGTATTCATATTTTAAAACTCACAGGTAATCTCTCAAAGTCGCCGAGTGGTGGTCCCGTATCGATTTGATTCTGATTTCGAGGCACAGGGATTTGGGGCACCATAGCTTCATGAAGATTCGATGCTATTATCCTGTTCAGAAGTTGACCTGAAAATGTATGATGAATTAGTTATGTCAAATAGTGTGACAAATGTAGCTAGAAAGGGAATGTGTACTGATATGACAGCAGATACATGGCTGATGTATGGAAGAAAAAGATTGAAATTTTTTCTTTACATTGTTCTCACATATTAGGAGCAACAAGAACAACGCACCCAAGATTTTGTAATATCTTGATTTAAAAGCGTGTCAATGGAATTTCTTGCCCGCTCTTCTCCATAGTGTTTTACGTTTTAGAATGGGCAACAAGCTTCAACTTTATGACTAACTGAAAGACTCCTTATCAATTCAAAAGTGCCTGTAAGTGAGTTGAGTTTGAGACATGATGCTTTGACCTCGAATGTGGATAAGGGCAGGGGGATGATAAATCTTCTAAGCTATGCGATAATAATATTTCCCCGACCAGGGTAAAACTATAGCGTAATTCGACAACAAACTTAACACCAACAAAGAGATAAAAATAAAATAAAACAAATAATTTGCATTTTTATTCATAAGGGGCCGTTCAAGTATTACGTAAGCAGATTTAGTACAATTATTTACCCCCTCTCTTCCCCCTTGTCAGCAAAACCAATCAAAGCTCTTACCACCCCCCCCCCTTCCCTTGCTTACGTAAACATTGGTATATGCATTTTTCTTTTAATGTATTCTGCTTTTTATTGATTCATGAGCAGCAGATATAATTCTAGAAATAAGAAAATAGGCTTACGATAGAGGACTTTAAACGCACATAATATTCATTTAATTAAACAAACTTTATTGACACGGTATTCAACATAGAGTAAGGTACAAATGTTCATAGACAAAGTGTGGCTTGCCATATGTGTAAAAAAGTAAATAACTACTGCTGACGTAATCACCATCTAGACCCCCCCACCCCACATGTCATCAAAAATAAGCAAAGCAAAGGCCCCTCCGCCCCCCTGTAGTGTTTACGTAATACTTGAACGGCCCCTATCCAAAAAGACCACAATACCTTAAGTTGTATTCATTGCATTTTTTAATTACCAGAAACAATTTATAAATAAGTACTCTTAAACTTGTTTGTGAAAAAATAAACTGGATTGCCTTTCAGTCGAGCAGTGAATTAACATTTAATTGAATTTTACTTTTAATGATTTTATGGCATGACAACTACAAATCAATTTTATCAGTTCAATCGATAATCTGCAATCCTTGATTACCTTCCTCAATAAAAATTATTTATGCATAATATACAGGTACCTATAGTAAGAAATGAGTATTTAATAAAGTAAATGATTTAAAGTATATAAGGGGAAGTTTAAAAGTGGCGCCATCGCGCCAGTGACAGAAAAGTTGAAAGGAAATCGTTTGGCCTGGTATGGGCATGTCATGAGGAGAGAGCAAACGCATGTGACTAAAAGAGTGATGAATATAAATGTTGATGGATGGAGCAGGAGAGGAAGGCCAAATAAAAGATGGATGGATTGTGTGAGGAATGATATGATAGAGAAGGGAGTGATTGATACTTAGCATGACGGTTGACAGGGGAGAGTGGAAAAGGAAAACGTGTTGCACCGACCACAAGTAACATGGAACAAGTGCAGGCAGATGATGATGCAGGTACCTATAGAGATTCATTAGAAGATAAGTAGAAATACTCTGACGTCATAGACCTGTCATGAAACGTGACTACAATAAATCCTATTAAATTGTAGATGGATACAACGCCTACAATAAATTCTTACGCTTACAGTATGAATCAATTACGGCGATGCAAAAAGGAGGGTTATGATTTTGACCGGTATTTATGTATGTTTGTATGTTCATCTGTTACCTCATAACTTCTAAACTACTGATCATAATTTGACAAATGAGGTATCGTTGGAAGCGTCTTGATTGTCCGCTGGTTATAGGCAATATGGCGCCCTTTAGAAGACATAAAGTAATAAACTTAAAAAAAAATTTGGTTGGGAATCAAATGAAAGGGCTTTATGAGCACATTTCTAAAATAAATATATTAAGGGGGAAGCGCCAAGGTAGCCCGCGAAATTCAAATTTCTATAATACCCCAAAATAATTTAAATAAAAAACTTTTTACAAAAAAGAACAACCGACTTCCCAAAAAGACACTACAAAGTCAAAAATAACTTTAATTTCGGAAGTCGGTGTACTTGGTTTTGAACAGGGTTGTTCGCCACCGACTTCCGAAATTAAAGTTATTTTTGACTTTGTAGTGTCTTTTTTGGAAGTCGGTTGTTCTTTTTTGTAAAAAGTTTTTATTTTGCACTTTTTAGTTGTGGTACCTACCTCACACTAATTCGAATACCACTAACCTGCTATGTAAATAACAGTGATTGGAAGTTATCATCATATCATCTATATAAACTAAGTGGGAAAAATACGTATTATTGAAGCTAACTCAAAAACTATCCAAGTAAAGTTAATAAAATTTATATGGGACCACCTCGGGAGCATACCCTTTCAAGCAAAAAAACAATTTTTAAAATCGGTCCACAATTGACGGAGAAATCGCGTAACAAACATACAAAAAAAAAAAAAAAAGAAAAAAAAAAAAACATACAGACGAATTGAGAACCTCCTCCTTTTGGAAGTCGGTTAAAAAATCTGGAGTCACACGTAATGTATTCGATTTATACCCTTACACGTGTGACTCCGGATTTTTTAGTCTGTCTGTGATGTCTTGTTCATACATTTTAGTTGTCTTATTCGTCGTCGTTGGGTTTCAGATTTTGAAATGTATATCCTTCAAAATAAAGATGATAGTCAAATAATTAGACATGCAGCGGCACGGCTCCATTCATCAATTGAATATAATAAGATGCAATATGATATTTATGAGCTTTGTTATAACGTTCAAAATCGATAAATCTCGGTGTGACCATGACCGTGGACAACCTTTTCAGTGTTAGGTCTGTATTTTCACTTGAGATATTACTTTAGAAACGTGAACGGTACATAAAACCGATAGCCTTATCTTTTCTATTTTAAGATTAATAAGAAACTAACAACACCTAATTAACAACCAAGAAAAGGCGAATAGTTTATCGGTCTTATCAACTTGTACTAAGATCATTTAGAAACGATAATTTCATAACACATGGACAAGAAGCCTTTTTAACCGACTTCCCCAAAAGGAGGAGGTTCTCAATTCGGTTGTATGTTTTTTTTTTTTTTTTTTTAATGTGTGTTACCTCAGAACTCCGTCATTTATGAACCGATTTGGAAAATTCTTTTTTTATTTGAAAGGATATACTTCCCGATTGGTCCCATTTTTTTCAAAATTAAGTTCTGATGATGGAATCCATGACAAATTGAGGGAACTCCTCAAATATTATAGGCATACACATAGCGATTTCGTTATTTTCAGCAACCAGTTAAGCATTTGCATTCAGAAAGTATCATTTGGTGAAGTGGAACTGATGAAGAAGTCCACAGATGGCCACCGGAACTTCTCAATGATAAGTATTTCACGGGTGGCGTCATTTATGAACCGATTTAGAAAATTCTTTTCTTATCTGAAAGGTATACTTTCAGATTGGTCTTATTTTGATCAAAATTCAGTTCTGATGATGAAATACATGACGATTTGAGGGAATTCCTCAAAAAAAATTATAAGGAAACCAGGATCTGCTGATGGCATCCCAGCCAAATCGAGGGGAACCTTCCAAAATCGTAGTGCGTTTATAAATTTTTTTCATTAAGCATTTTAAAACACTACTATTTAATGAAGGTCTGGAGTCGATCTGGTGATGGAGCCGAAAGACAGTTGAGGGAACTCCTCAACGATTTACAGCATTTACCTGGTGTTTGGGCTTGATTAATTTATATTGATGAGAACTTTACACCTAGATGGGTTGTGACTGTCATTATGAATGATGATAATGAAGACAAAGGACATTCAAGGGAACTCCTCAACGTTTTACAGTAGCAATCTTGTGTTTGGACTTCATTCATTTTAAGGATGATATGATGATAACTTCCTGTCACTGTTAATTGCGTCGCTGGTAGTGTTATTCGAACTTTTGTGGGGTAGGTAGGTACCAAAACTAAAAAGTGAAAAATAAAAACTTTTAACAAAAAAAAACAACCGACTTCCAAAAAACACACTACAAAGTGAAAAATAACTTTAATTTCGGAAGTCAGTGGCAAAAAAACGAAAATACAAAACCAAAGACACCGACTTCCGAAATTAAAGTTATTTTTCACTTTGTAGTGTGTTTTTTGGAAGTCGGTTGTTTTTTTTTGTTAAAAGTTTTTATATAGAATCGCTTTTAATATCATTAGGCAAATATTCAAGAAATACGCCAATTTTAAAAAGGAATAGACGGCTAAGAAAGTCCGCTAAAAACTCAAAGCATTTATTTAAATGAAAAAGTTTTAATTTTTCACTTTTTAGTTGTGGTGGGGTAGGTCCCCACACAAATTCGAATACCACTACTTGCTATGCAAATATCAGTGACAGGAAGTTATCATCATATCATCCATATAAACTAAGTGGGAAAAATATGTAAGTATTATTGAAGTTAACTCAAAAACTATCCAAGCAAAGTTAATAAAATTTATATGGGACCACCTCGGGAACTTACCCTTTCAAACAAAAAAGAATAATCAAAATCGGTTCATAAACAACGAAGTTATCCGTGAACAAACATTTAAAAAAAATATAGGTCGAATTGAGAAACCTCCTTCTTTTTTGAAGTCGGTTAAAAATGAAGCAAGTTGCCCGTTCCAAAGCGTAGTAGATCCCTATGGAGAAGAACGGGCAACTCCATATGGACATTCTTCTCATAACTCTGTTGCTGCTACTATATTTTTTTGGCCTTGAGCATGATGATAATGACATCAGTGTTCTATCTAAAGGTAAACAAAACCTATATGTATATACCTGCATAAATCTAGGTTGTTATTATCACAGGTGCGAGTTATTAATCGATTTAAATATTTTCTACATCCGTCTTATCTTGACATGACAGTAACTAATGATCTCGGGATGATCTTGCATAGAAAATATGGCGGATTGGGTATATTATGATAATCCTAACTAATATTATGAATGCGAAAGTGAGTTTGTTTGTTTGTTACGCTTTCACGCTATAACGGCTGAACGGATTTGGATGAAATTTGGCACGTAGGTAGACCATGACCTGGATGAGAATATATGATAGTTTTTATCCCGATATTCCCACGGCATCGAGACTTATGCGAGTGAAACCGCAGGGCCCAGCTAGTTTTAATGAAAATGACAAAATGAAATGAAAATGACAGTTTGACATGCGATACGCCCGCTATTTGGAAAAGGAATTTGTGTGAGAATTGCTTAACATTATTGCTACTTGACCGTACCAAAAAAAGGCCAAAACAATTTAAAAAAACTTACCCTTCTCAACAACCGGCTGCGTTTTCTTATAAAACAGAGAAGAATAAGAGAAGTTATTCCTCATATTCCTCACTAGATTCGGCGGCTGTTTGCCGCGAAGCAACACTGCATCCAACTCGGTGTAGTAAGGAAGCAGCTTGTGGTTGAACTCCAGTCTTAGGGTCCTAGTAAAACAAATTGGTTTATCAAACAAAAACAGTGTCTAGACATATAGCGTCCAGGTATCTCCTGTGCAGATACAAATGCGATCCTTATGTCTGTATGGTCAGATGGTAGGAGTTCAGCATACCAATTTCGTAACGCACGCCTCAATGGCGGATATAAATTAAGAATTTCACACCAAAAAAAGACGACCAATACACAACGCATATTATACAACTAACGGTTTTTCTTTTAGATGGACGTTTCATTTTTGATATCTACAAGTGATCTTTCCCATAAACTGTTTAGTAATGTGGTACCTAATAGCTTCCATTTGCTTTAATCAAGTTGCAAATACAAAGCGTTACATAAAATCACATAAATGTTACGAAAACGTGACTTCCACCAGTTCCACCTCAAAGTATCGGAAAATGAAAAGTTTTCACTGAAGGAAAATCATGTGATTTTAACAATCGAATTCTTCTGGGCTTTCTCTTTCAAACTGCGCTTTTGTTATTGTGTACTACAAACCACAAAACGGAATCACGTGTTTCAAGTTTTATGAAATAACACACATTTTAATGGGTTTATATTTTGTTCCAGATGTTTTAATAGGTTTCGGCAGTTTTATTTATTTAAGTCTTTATAACTAATACAATAAGTACATAATTAACACTTAAAGTGGAGCAATCGGGAGTGACGAATGCAAAGTAACTAGGTCCAAGATGTCAAATATGTGAAGAACTGAACTAATATCCTTTCATGCCGGTTTCCTCACGATGTTTTCCTTCAAATTTTTTAAGCAAGTGATAATTATAAAATACCTAAGCACATGAATCCGAAAAGTCAGAGGTGTGCCTTGGGTTTGAACTCGAGACCTATGACTTGGCAGTGTGACGGTCACACCAGTAAGCCATTGCCTAATTTCTTTTCTAATAAAATAACATCTCTAGTCATTACTAGAGATGTTATTTTATTAGAAAAGGATGAATTATCAATTTGATAACGAAAACCTTTGATAACTATAAACAACAAAAGCAAATACAACTCACCGTGTTGGCACATTCAACTGCCGTATCGGTGGGCTGAAGATCCTGGGCGTGTCTCCAACGTACTCTGGCTCTCCTTCCCACAGCAACATCCAGGCCGTAGGGCCTAAAGCCCAGATGCGGACCAGCGCTCCAGGGTTGTAAGTCTCGAAAATCGACACTTCAAGTGGGTAGACTGCTTTTTCGAAGGACACTTCTGCCGAAAGTCATATTGTTTGCAACAAGACCTTGTATACCATGTCCAAAAACTTCGTCAATGATAAGAAATGTACCTATAATGAGTACAGAAGACTGCGCTCATTATAACAGCACCCCTCCGATATGGCAAATAACTTGTCATTAAAGTTGGATTTTAAATCATTTTACGTGTGACTAGTAGCCGTGCACTATTCTGTATAGCCGTCGTGAAATAGACTTTAATGCATTTGATTTCAAATCTTAACTTGAATGACTCCTTAGCACTTCGACCACAGATTATGCTTCGACTTTGAGCTGGCCTAGCGTAATAATATGGAGGCATGGAGGCTCAATAGAAACGACCGTATCGTATCCTGGTTTTGTTACCACTGCCGTTCAATACCATTTTATAAGTCATGATCTTGTGGAAGTTACAAACTAGGCCACTAGGGCTCATTGTCCAAAATGACTGCTAGCATTAGTTTTGTATGAACTCGTTCATGTTTCACTTTTTTTAGGGCTCCCGAGTCCAGACGGCCAGGACCGTGCAAGGCTGATGCGCGTAGAGCTTCATCATTATTATACTGGGACGGACAAAACAGCTATCGTATCGCATGTTGCATGTTCTTGATTACCTTCGAGAAACTGCGTCATAAGCATGATTTTTCTTTACAATGGCAGATAGGTTGATTTAATTAGTAGCGGATGGAATAAATAGTCATTAGTATAATTAACATACTAGCTAGCATGGCTATGGTCTCCTATAAACGCCGTCGGCTGCTTACAGCGTCACGCCGTACGCGGCGTCATGAACCCATAATGATTATTATAAATGTTATGTTGTGGTTTCTTTCACACGTCGACGTCGGAGTCTTGTTGCGTTCAGAGTCAGACGTCGATCGGAACGTTGACGCTGCAGTCGGACGTCGCATAGGATTAAGCGCACAATGCCACTGCCTCATTCACAAAAATTACATACTGACGCAAAATGACACATTCGCAAAATGCGTTTTCTCAATATGCTACACTAGCAAAATGACACTTTCACAAATTGTCTTTTATCAAAATGCCACAATATCAAAATGACACATTCTCAAAAAGTCATATCATATAATGTTGCGATTTTCTTTAATGACATAAAAGATGGTTAAAGTAGCTTAGTGACTTCTTGCAGTAGGCCGATGATTTATGAATACAAAATAATACCTACTAATTTAATTATTTTTCAAAAAATCACATTATTTATTAATTTCCATTAATTAACACAAATAAATTAAAAATGTAAGCTGAAATAATGAATGCCGCTGAGAATCATAAACACAAACAAAACACAAATAATAACAATATTGTAACTTTTTTCAAAAAAGCTTAATTTTTTATATCTATATTCAACATTTTAAGGATTCAGCAACGATTTAATTGCACAGGGGTCAGCTGTTTGATTGTTATTTTAATTGTAGCTTTAACTTTTAAAAGGCTGTCTCTAGCCTGGCTATTTGTATAATTGTAGAAAAATTACTTTACGCACAAATTTTGTTAATGACAAACGGTTATCCCTTATCTTTTATTTTTTTGTTCATCAAAATTCGTCTTTGCATTTTTTCATTTTTTATTTTACTGTGTCGAAGTGACATTTCGACAATTTGACATTATGCGAAAATGGCTTTTGCGATATTGACATTTTGCTAATGTGACGTTTTGCGATGTGGCGTTTTTAGAATATGACAATTTGAGAAATGACATTTTGCGAAATTCCCTTATGTCATTTTGCGAATGTGGCATTGTGCATCCGTCGCATATAGCATAAAAAAGGAGACCAAAGCCTTAAATTGTATTATTGAAGTGTCTGCCTCATTGGTGTACTGATCGCAAGCGTTACTGCTGAGCATGAGGTCCTGGGTTCGATTCCCCGGTCGGACAAAGTGTTATTTGGTTTTCATCTGGAATTTCGCAGTAGCAGCCTGGAGTAAAAATTTGTGCCAGGTTGATGGCAATAATATGTATCTTAGTTTGTAATTTATCGTGTACTATTTGTTTCCAAATTTATATTATATAATTATATTAATAGGTAGGTAGTTAGTACCGACCTTGTTCTTTTTTCATTTTTATTCTTAGTGTTTATCTGTGGAAACTTGTAAATGGCCTTCAGTTTTGTATTGTTTAAGACCACTGTGTAAGTTAGCTGTAAGTTTCCCGAATAGAATAAAATAAAATAAAAATAAAATAGGATTGCCCCTTATAACAGGGGACTTAAACATAACTGGCGAAATGTGGGTGTACTATAGGTACACCTCTGCCTAACCCTTCGAGGAACACAGTCGTAACGTTTTGTTATTATTGAAGTATCAAATAAATATGATTATAATTATAGTGTTGAAATTGAATTGTGCATTTATATTTAAAAAAATGCAGAGTAAATATAGAAAATAGACATTGTATTACAGTAAGAGTTTATAACACTTACCTACAAAATCCTGACTGGTGATGGCACTGGCATTTTGTGGCATGTAATCTTGCTGTGCTGACGGGGCCTCTTCCCACCAAGTCCCATAGGTTCTCTAAGAATAATTCTGATTGCTTAAAAATCTCATAAGAATATTGGGAAAAGAAAAACATCAACCTAATTTTGCCCATAGCTGGCGTTATTTTTCCAGAGATATGGCTCAAAGGTATTCAAAAATCAGGTTGAATCTTAGTTTTCTTTAATAACACTATGTTAATAAATGCTTTTCAACTTATAACTTAAACAGTTATGAAAAACTAAAAAGGCATTCTTAAAAAATATTTTATTTAGATAATAAAGCATAATTTAACAATCAGTGCCTGTTCCTTGTGCAACAATATTAAAATAAAAAGTTGTTTTTTTTTATAAATTACAAGCAATAAAACAAAAAACATAACATCGGCCAGTGACATTTACAACTTCAAGGCCTCAAAAGTTATGAAAGCCTTGGATAATGTATTGTCTACTTTTAAAAACACTCAAACTTGTCTTCCCTTCACATTAAAGAAAATGGTTAGTTTCAAGTGGTTTATTAATAGAATGCCCTTGATTTTTATTTGCTTAAGGAAGTTTGCAGTAGTGCCTTTGTCTGATACTGATAAAAAAGTCACACCCACTTTCATATTTTAATAAATCTTGCGGTGTACCTCTTTGCAAGATTTTTTCACTAAGCCAGAAAAAAGATTAATTAATTAGTTTATAGTCCAGCTCTTGGTCGGTGGGTAGCCTTAGGGAACTTAAAACCTTAAGAACGAATAAAGAAAACTAAACTAGAATGAAATTCCTTCCTTAGCTTTTAGCCTGGTTTCTTTATAGAAGAAAAAACACGAAATTGAATGAATATAAGAAAGACAGACCCTAAATAGAGTAGCCCGGATGTGCTATGTGACCAGATTATTTGCTAGAGGAGGAATATAATAATAATATATTTATGAATTTACTGCATTAGTTGACAGAAAAACCAAGCATGAAATGTATTTACATGTGTATAAAAGCTAGGGCTCATAAATTTCAATATTTTTTGTTGGTATTATCTTATCTTTCTAAAGTATCCCATAAAAAAGGTCAATCAGTTTTCTATTTTGGAAATATAAGTAATTAGTTTTTCATATCCTTATTGGATTCCTGGTCAGAGGGCCCCTCTGAGTAAATTACTTATTATTGTTTTTCTTTTTATGTTATCAAAGGTATCTAAATAAATAATATACTTCTTATCTTAGAAATTAATTTCTTAGAATATAACTATCAATTTCTATTTTGGGTCACGGGGGTACAAATTCCGCGGCAAAACAATACGAAAACAAAATAAAAATAAAGTTATAGGTGTAGGAAAATACATAAAAATATAACTACTTTTACCATTACGAAGGCTTGTGGATAGTCGCCGTAATCAGGAAAATTTGATGGTGGTCCACGAAGATTGAATGCAGTATAGGAAACACTGATTTCACTGCCATACTGAGAACTAAAATCTTCAACATTGTGAACAAACTGCTCTAATATTTGCGGTTCTTTTTCTTCGTCCACATCACTTTCATTTTTAAACCAAAACAAGGAAGATATTACATCTGAACTTTGCATTTTAAACTAATTTTACTAATTTAGTTATGTCTCCAGAATTCTTAGTGGAAAAATTCAAGCGGACGAAGTTAACAAAGACGCGCGCTCGAATGAATTTATGAAATGAAATGTTTTTTTTATTGACAGCTGACAAACACAACAACTGAACACAAACAACCACAGATTAGATAACCAAACAACAAAGTCGATTCCGCAATTTTTTGTCAATATGATAGAGCTATGACAGAAAAGCGATTTTCAGCAACAACACAAAATACAATTATTAGTAATTGTATTCAATATATCGCTATTCGTGTTCGGGTATTAGTCATATTTGCCCAAATACGACGATGTGAAGTTACTCTATTTGCCTATAATTGGCTATTTTTCACGAATAAGACGAGTATGCATATAATAATAATACACGAACACTCATATTCGCCGGTTGTCGGTTTTTGGTCACTTATCAAAGGATTGTGAATATCGTCACCTTAATACGCAAAACTTGTAACTCCATTTTGACTAATTTTACAGGAGCAATAAAAATGATTTAAAAAATAATATTTGTTATTTAGTTTTAATTATGAATTTAATTTGCAATATAATGGATAATTTAAAGTATGTACACAACCAAATATTTAAAAAATATCAACATTAAGGCCACTTTTTCTTAAAAAAAGGAGTTACAAGTTTAATTCACGTAAATAAAAATAAAAAATTGGAGTTACGAGGTTATCTACGAGTACTTACTACCAAATTGATAAAGTGATAGTCAAATAAATTAAATAGATAAAAATATGTATTTATTTAAATTGTTTTACAAAAAGCACTTAAATTAATCAGTCATATCATAACATTACAGTTTTCTTTTATTTAACATTATTTTAATCTTTATTAACGGCCTTTTACTCCTGGTAGGTAAAAATCCGTTAGTAAAGATTTAAAATAATTAAATAATGGGCTTATTCACGGGCTGTGTAATAAGTTAATAACAATGGCCCATGAATAACACAAAAAGGTAATTAAACATATATAAAATTATTTTGAGTTCAACATAGATTCTGAGTATCATTTTAACTTTTTAGTTTTTAATCAAATAGAACTAAAGAGAAGATCTTCATAGGGAATAATATCATAGTATTGATGATAATCCTTCGGGAGAAAGCTTTTTAGGCTTTATAAAGTGTTGGCAAGGCACTCAGCTGTTTTGGGACAACTAGTCTGTTTTTGCGTTGCGGCAAACTGGTCCAAGGATCTGAAAATTTTAGCTTATAAAAAATGTTCCCATCGTATACTTATTTGAATGCCTTAACATCTGTGAGTACTGGGTCCCCGGGCTTTTTTCCAGGTCGAATGGATTTGTAAAAGAGCATGTCACTATATGAGCTAAAATATTCGTGGGTCAAGTACTGCACATGATAGGGATTTGCGACTGATTTACGGCTTTCGGAAGTCGCGCCTTGGAGAGACAACTTCACCATTTGTAAGCTTCTTTTATTCTGTTAGAACAAAAGGAATTCATACAATAAATAATTTAAGGTGAAAAAAAATTACTTTTAATGTAAACGAAAAACATTACCTACTTTAGTTATTATTTGCCTAAAATTGACATCTTTGAAATGCCATTTAATATTCGCGCAAACTGAATAATACATTATGTTAATTATCAGTTTAAAATTATCAATTTATATATAGCATAACTTAATATACTAAGATAAAGGTCATTTCACGTAAAACACTAAATAAGACAGCTTTTCCGCAAAAAAATCAAATAACGACCGTTCCCGTTTGATATGAATTAGGAGTTACGTGGCCAAAATTCTCAGAAAAATATTGTAAGCAGTACTTGTAACTCCTTTTAAAACTTTATTTTCCATTTACTGTATAATTACTTCAATTATTGCGTTCAATCTTTTTCAAAATAATTCGACATGATATTAATATTTAATATAGACTTACCATTATAATGGAAACGTAGTATTTTCTGCTTATAAACTAAAAGTAGCACACCCGGTCTGCAAACTCGACTTCACGCCTTTACATTGCCATAGTAAAAGACGTTACCAAGGGAGTTACAAGGTTTGCTTTTGAAAAAAAATTGACGGTGGATTTACGAGGTGTGCTTGACATTAATTTTTAGTGTTACCAGAGCACAAAAAGGAACAATGTTTAAAGTGAAAAATTCCAGTATTTTTTACGCAGCAATTGCCATCAAAATGTCAATTTCGACCTTAGGTGGAGTTACGAGGTTTGCGTATTAAGGTGACGATATACCGAATAAGATCATTTACCGTCCAAACATGTCTTGCTCAGTAGAGTGCGTTTTATATACGCATAACATGTACTGGTAATTAACACACAGCAAATAAAAATTCGCTGCTGCCCGTCAGGTCCATCTATCTTTGCATTTAGATTAGCAAAAAGATAAAAATATTCTTGAATGTTTGGCTTATTCGCTGTTCATGACGATATGTGGACGGTTTGTTCGAGCTATTTGGACTTTTAAACTATATGAGCGAATGAATAGCGATGTGAAGTGACACAATTAGTGAGTAATTGTCAATTCATCACTAAGATAATTGTTTTTTATCGTCTTGCATGTATTTATAATAAACGATTTTATATTTATATCTGTATAAAATAACATGATCACAATGCCTTCAAAGCTTACTGTAGGTGGAGGTACACACATCTTCAAATCAAGCTATACATTTCCGGTTTAAGCTGATCTCGCATTGAATAGTATTTCCGTACAATGAAAGGTCAGCTTATACTGGAAAATTGTAGCTTGATAATGTAGCCGTGTGCGTGTGTACGTGTTAACGTAAGGTCAAATTGGACCCACGATACCAAATAATATGACATTGTTATAATAAGTGAATACCTACTGAATTCTTCTGAACTCAACATCACAAAGCGGCTATACTAGCTAGAGTCTGGCTGACGAAAGTTGGCCCTGGAATTATTTGCGAACTTTTTATATAGCAACTCTGTATGAACGTGAACGTCAATTTGACAAGGTTGTCGTTCGGTATCTCTGGTGTATTTAGTGTTGTCATGCATGTATTTTTTAAATTTGCCGCCAATATTCTGGGGCCAACTTTCGTTAGCCAGACTTTACGCCCCTTAGTTTCACCCGCATAAGTCTCGATCCTTTTTTTTGCGCTAAAGGTAAATATTGCAGAATTAAACTGCAAATTTTTTTATAAAGCACCAAATAAGTCCATGGTAATAATGTTTACTTTTAATAAAGTATAGACTAAATAGTAATAAATGAGATAGGTGAGAATATCACTGCTAACTGATGTTATTTTTAACCTATGGACTTTTTAGTTCATTCAATTCACAATTCATTTCATTCAATTTACTGTCATGCATGATTGATGCTTGTCAATAAAAATGGCAGCGGGACCAATTGCCGAAAGAAATCAAGGTATTTATTGAAACAATTACTTAATCGAACCATCCCTATAACTCATGATACTAAAATGGTTATTGGTGTTGTAACAAAAAATCAAATGTTCTTTCCGTTCTAAGTAAAATTCATAGTCAAACTTTTTGAGGTTAAGTATCGTTTTGAAGTGTTCGTTTACTAACCGAAATTTCTTCTATGTGGCTGTTTTTGGTTGTAATTAGGAGAATAACTTTAATTGTTGTCATTCGTTTGCCATAGTTACTCATTTCAGTATGTTTCATAGGGTTTTACGAGATTATTTGTATCACTTACAGATGCTACGATTTACGTTGGTGGTTTGGACGACAGAGTCACAGAAAGCTTATTATGGGAGCTGTTTGTACAAGCTGGACCCGTGGGTATGTATTAAACTGAACAAGAACTTAGCAGCTCTTTATAAAATCAAATTGTGATTTTGAAAACTAACTTTGTTGGTACGGTACTTACCTAGAAACCATTTATATTAGCAAACTTTATTTAGGTCAACTAATCTCTAACTAACATGTAGGTACAGAAGCCAGCACAAATGTAAAGCCAAGAATAACGTAATTTAAAAAACAAAACAACTATGCATAGATTTTCTATTCAATATTAATTAAGATTTTCTTACTAAAACAAATGTGTTTCATTGCAGTGAATGTTCACATGCCAAAAGACAGAGTAACTCAAACTCATCAAGGATATGGATTTGTTGAGTTTATGGGTGAGGAGGATGCTGATTATGCCATAAAGGTATGTGTTTATAACTTTTTAAGTATTTTGTCTTGTGCATAATATAAAACCTAGAACAGACATCTTAACAGTATTACATTTTGTTGAGATCTTTTTGTCTATGGACTCAGTTCATCATTATTCTGTTGTGTAAAAGGGAGGTGTACTCTCATAATAATCCTGGCTCTACACCTACACATAGGGCTACCATCACCTAAATTACAGACCCCGGACAAAAACTTCAAATACCCCAGACTTTTGGGTGAAATGAAGATTTTTCTCCAGATTCTCTCTGATTATTTATTGCAATAAAATAAAACCATTGTGAAGTATCATATTTTTTTTTGTTATCTACTTATGCCTCAACAATACAAATAAAAGGCTTAATTTCCTAATCAATTGTATGTACGCTAAGTATTCTTTAACTGAGTTATTATGGTAACAAAAATAAAAGTTTAGCAAACTCATCACACACCCACCGAATTTTTAACTATGATAATGCTTTAATTTATTGTAAATAATTCAATTAATCGGATTTCCTCTGACACTAATAGTGTCCGGGTTTCACCCAGACACTATTTAAAATCCCGCCCGGACGCTTCCGGACACCCTAAAAACTAGGACAAATCCGGGGAAACTCGAACGGATGGCAGCCTTACTTACACATCATATTTTAATAGCTCCTCCTATCTTTCTGAAAAATAAATGCAACAGTCTGTAACAACATCCTGATTAGTTCTTGTTAACTAAGGTCACTGGTAATTTCATATTAATTCTGTTGCACTTTGAAATTAATCTCATACACAGTGCCTTTCCGCGCACTGCAAAACAGGCCATAAGTATTATTTTTCTATTGACCCAAGTTCATGACAAACTGTCTATTTTTCCAGGTGATGAACATGATAAAGCTATATGGTAAACCAGTAAGGGTGAACAAGGCATCAGCTCATCAGAAGAACCTGGACGTGGGAGCTAATGTGTTCATAGGAAACTTGGATCCAGAAGTGGATGAAAAGCTGCTGTACGACACTTTCTCTGCATTCGGTGTTATATTGCAGACACCTAAGGTAAAATTCTGAAGATTTAAATTTTGCGGTTTGCATAAAGTGCCCACTATGCAACAGAGGATACATTATAGTTATGTTTCTTACTTTTTTAAGTGGGTACAACCACAGATATAGATAGACATAGATAACGCAAGTATCACGATCTGTATGAAAACCAAGCGTGCCATTTTTTGACTACCTACTATGACGTCACAAGCATTATTTAGTGATGGGAAAATAAAATCCGCCGCACGCGGCAGCGTCTTTGAATCGATTTTATTATCTTTGAAATCGATACGTCGCGTCGATCGAGCGTACTGCTGCTAAACGACGTGTGAACGTCGACGGAACGCGCTACTGCTGGCTGGGTGAGCGCTGGCGCTAGGTGGGGGGGGGCCTAGCGCCAGCGCTCACCCAGCCAGCAGTACGCTAACTAAAAGTCTTCGCATTGAGAGGTTGTGTGCTCGTGCGCGTTCCGTCGACGTTCACACGTCGTTTTTGGATACCTTTTCCAAAATTTCAAGTAAGTTTACCATTATAAATACGTGAATATTCGATTGAAATACCTTATATTCAATTTAGTTCTAATGTTTACAAAAGCAACGAGATTCTACCCTTTTTCATCTCAATTTTGAATAAAGATCGCCTTTTTATTATACCATTTCTCTATTTATTGAGTAATCGTGTACAGTAAAGAATTATTGAGAATCGCTTAAATAGATTAATTAATCGATTTTGTGACATAGTAATGATATAGACAGAAGAATGAGATAGACAGAGGAATGAGATATACAGAGGAATGAGATAGACAGAGGAATGAGATAGACAGAGGAATGAGATAAACAGAGGAAAATAAAAATTTCTGATCTGCTTAGTAGGCAGTTAGGGATTTATAATTTCTTCAAATTGTCAGTATTTCCCTACTTATTCCTTGTAATTGTTGTAGATTATCTTTCAGAAACAAAAAAAAAACCAGAGAAGAAATTTTAGAAGGTAAACGAAAACCCAGTAAAATACGATATAATAAAATTAAAATGGATGCAAAATTACTTGAGCTACAACAGCAAAAAGATAAAGATAGTTGTGATCTTTAGTACATCAATAGTCGGATATGCTGCTTTTGTTAATATTCGTTACTTTTTCCCTTCAACAACGCATGCTTCCTCAAAATGTATTTAACAAATAGTGCTATGCTTTGTTGGGAACCAATCTTTATTTCCCGTCGCCTCAATCCATTTTTCTTTTAAATTGGGTTCATGTGGGAAACTAAAAAAATCACTAAACGTTACGATAATTTATTAAAATTGTCTACATAATTACTACCTATAAAATACAAAATCATTCCTCTGTTTCCGAAATCGATTCTTGAGAATCGATTTGTGTTGCATACGATGAACAGCACTAATCGCTAAAATTGACAGAAAAATGATAAAAGCTCCTGTACTACGAAACCGATGCGATATACGATAGTATCACTTGCTTCGATATTCATCACTTGTTAAAACAAAACGTCGCATCAACCGCTTCAAGTAAAAGCCGCAATGTAATACGAATATTCAGTTTACGTTTGATGACCTATGTTTTTCTCAAATTTGGTATTACAGAGAGTATTAGATTAAAAATAATTGATTTTAATATTAAATACGCATAATATTAATCACAAAATTACTTATCGATGGAAGGAATCGTTTCCTTTATTTTTTCTCCTCACATTTGTAAAGTTTTTACAATGTATAACTGAGCAATTAACCATTTTAAATTATTTTACTGACGTCCGTCTAGCGTGGCACAACGATGCAGACTGAGCGCGAAAGTGGCAGCTTACGATTATTGTACGTAAGCTGGGCACGCGAAGTAGTTGCTCTTGCGTTATCTATGTCTATCTATATCTGTGGGTACAACAATGCTTTACTTACAAACATACATATTTTCAAGTGAATTTGTGTGCTCATAAGTTTTGCTACATTCATAATATTATTAATCTAATATTGAGCTGGACCATAAATATTGTATTATATTTGTAATTTCTAAGTTTAACCTGGACATAATGTGAGGAAATCTGTACTTAGTTATAAGTCTGAAATGGCCAGCCCGTCTTGAGCAAATGTGGTGATCAACGCTCTTGCCTTCTTTGTATTAGTAGAGGCTTTTGCCATCCAATGCACTGGGACAATAAGGGCCCGGTCACAAGTACTACAACCACAACACATCACAGCATCCCATTTATTTATATTTATTAAACACTTTATTGTACACCCCTCCCTTAAAACCTAAAACGATCAGGGTCATGTGAAAAAAAGAGAAAATGCTTTTTTGGAAAATCAAAGTTGTACATTGCTCTTCTATTTATTCAATTTTTACAATAACGATCTAAACCAATACATTCTAATTATCCCTTGCAGGTTATGAGAGATCCTGAGACTGGCAACTCCAAAGCATTTGCCTTCATAAACTTCGCATCATTCGAGGCATCTGACGCGGCGATAGAAGCTATGAACAACCAGTACCTCTGTAACAGACCTATTTCAGTGTCGTATGCGTTCAAGAAGGATGTCAAGGGAGAGAGGCACGGATCTGCAGCTGAAAGGTTTGTAGCCATAACATATTTGGTTTTTATTTTGGTGTAATTATAAGCTATATATCGCTTTTTCGAAAGTTCATTATAATTATACAGCCGTATACAGGGGAGATGTTGGCTTAACCAAGCCATTTTCCCCAGATTTACAGCAAGTCAGTATTAGGCTTGTCTACTACAATATTTCCAACCACAACCAACCAGATAAGCCCGAAACCATAAAGCTGGAAGAGTCTTAGAGAAATGATTGTATCTTGGAACTCGAAATAAAATAATAGATTAGATTTTCATGTACGTCTTGTTTCTTTCACAGGTTACTCGCCGCCCAAAACCCGCTATCTCACGCGGACCGTCCGCATCAACTGTTCGCGGACGCTCCGCCGACAATGATGGGCCCCGTGCTGATGGCCCCGCCGCCGCCGCCGGCGCCGTCCCCGATGCCTCCCCAAGGCCCGCCGATGAACGCTCGACCACCGCCACCACTACCGATGTCCGCGCCACCACCACCTCCAAGTTCCATGCCACCACCTGGCCCCCCTCCCCCTCCCGGCCCCCCACCACCGCCGCCACCATTCCACCACTTCCCACCACCACCGTTCGGACCCCCCGGCTTCGGCCCCCCGCCCCCGCCAGGCTCAAGACCGCCGCCCCCCTGGCGCCCCCCGCCCCCGTCCTTCAGGCCGCAGTTCCCTCCCCGCGGCCCACCTCCGTTTGGACACCCCCCGTTCCCGCCACACCCGCCTGAACCAAATTATAATTATTAAGTGTAATTAAATAGTGTAATTTCTCATGACTGTTTTGTATTCCTTCCTTTTTGGAATGGAGAATAAAGTTTATTTTACAATTAATGTATTAAAATACCGTTCTCATTACATTACCAATCCCATTATGTTGACTGTTTTAAATCTGTTTAAAAAAAACCTAATGCATTTATGTGATTGAATAATTTAGGCTATAACAGAAATAGGTATCATAATACGGGTATTTTTTTGATTACAACATTTATATTTTTAAAGGTTACCTTAAATTGAATACAGCCAGTATTAGTACCGGTTACTGAAATTAAAATTACCTCTATCTTACACGTGCCGGTCGGCATTAGTCAAAGTGCACGCATCGCCTATGTGTGTAACCGGAATTAAAACAGTAACCTGATAGAGGTAACATATTTCTTCTTGGTTACCCAGATAGCGGTAACCTTAGTTGTAGAAGTAACCATAATTCTTCGATACCTGTGCCGTAATTTATAAAGGGTTTAGGTCCCTGACTGACAATGGTGTCCTAGTGTAGCACCTGCGGAACGTTCGGCGCGGAACGTTCCGTCGCGTCATGTGACGCTTGCTCATGAACGCGACGTAACGTTCGGCTGCTCTGTCATAGGTAACTTGAAAAACATTAAGAGCGTATTCAACCGAACCTTCCGCGCCGTACGTTCGGCAGGTGTGGCGCGACCCCTAGACTATGTATACAAAATGAGTCCACGAACTTTCAAGAGAGATCTCAATACGCCAATAAGTTATTCAATAGAGCTCCTAGGTTCTTTTCCTAGTAAAATCAGCTCTCAGCATGTCTTATAGAATTTTCAGTAGAAGTTAGGTAGTCGCTCCATGTAAAATTTAGTACCTATCCAGCTGCATCTGGAAGCAAACCTAAGCCATTTGTCCATATTATTTGAAGTTTTTAGGGGTATGAGGAACAGGGTGTAAAGTTCACTCATCCACCATAGAAAAGGGAGGATCCTCCAACCAGACGGGTGTTATGTCTGGCGGGCAACTGCCCATATGTTGATTTCAGATAGTCTTATCTATGTTTTTCGCTCGGTAAACTCTAACTGCGCGATGCAGGAATTATGTGACGTCATGTCTTTTTGCTGCGTAGTTCGTATGTTGCGGTGTAACCGCTACAAGTCTATATGTATAATAATACCCAAAAGTATAACAACGGAGCCACATTTTCCCTATTCAAATAAGTAATTTAATTGAAAACCTATTCAACTATAAACAAAATTCACACACGTGAACCAAATATCATTTTAAAACATACTTACAACATTAATCGAAAACTCAGTGGGCCGTTTACAAAAGATACAAAACTGCCACTGGGTGCCTAGGTACCTACATTATTTATTCTGCTGAACAACTTCATTATTTTGTCGTCGGAAATATCGACGAGACGGCAGGCTAGGTCCGGTAATAGCGAAATATCTGTAGCACTGCTTACGTGAGCCATGCATGTGATTCTGACTAGGTACTGACATATTCTTATTGGATGTCCGGTCCGCACAGTCTGGATGCTCGCTGGAAACTCGCCCGTTTAAAAAATATTATTGTAGGTATTTGCTAAGCATTTTTGTATTGTCTAGGGTTCAGGAAAGGAGCAATTATTTGAAGATGGTGCCGTAGAAGTGCATGCTGTGAAAATTTAATTTATGAATAGAGCATTTAAAATCAAATAAGTAGGTACCTACCTAGCTGAATAAAATTGGTTCATATTGGTGGTGAAATGCATAATAGGTAGGCTTGTCGTTTTTGTTCTTTTTCGGGTGACCACTGAAAATCAGCGCTGTGCAGTGGGTCCCCATAGCACAGCATCATGCTGAGTGGTAGCCAATGAGAATTAAGGATATATTATAGTCATTGGTGGTAGCCTTCTTGTCACAGTCATGACGTGCCAGCAGCTGCCGACTATTTCTGTTATGAGTTCGTCAATTTAAATCTACCTATTGTTTTTATTTTCTTGTTCTGCTCGAACTTATTTTTTTTTTTTTTTTTTATGCACGTGTTTCTGTGACAAATAAAATTATTTTTCTTTCTTCTTTCTTTCTTTTTAACCACTACGGGGAAGCTTTTGGCTTTCATCTCACCTGATGGTACACCTAAGTGATCATCAGGCCGAAGGTGACAGCGACCTGCACCAGGAATTCTCAACTATAGAGGAACTGGCTAATGGTGTCGATTCTCTTGTACACCCCGGACTAAACTAACTAAACTATCACTAAAATTCCTTACTTTTCGCTATGAGAAGCTATTCTGACAAAAAAATCTCAATCAGACAATCGCGTGACGACTCCACGTGGTACTTGTTTGCTCTACCCCGGGAATTTTTTTAGAGCCGGAGGCTCGCAGGGGGGGCTGCCTCGACGTGTTTTATATGGAATTTTTCACTTTTTGTGTAAGTCGATAAAAAAATAATCCACAAGGCATGAGAGATGTTAAGGGGTGTGAAAGGATAGCAGATGTCTTCAGTCGACCATTTCAATTTGGCACACGTTGCACCAAACACCCTGTATAGTTAAGTTGTGTCACTTTAGTCTATTTTAGAATGGGAAATCCTCGTTTGACAGGACTAACCTAAATTTTAGTGATTTTCAGTCTAGTTTAGAGGCATTTGTGATAAGAGAATCGGCACCAATATCTTACCTCTAGCTGCCGAAAAACAAGGATGCTCTTAACAGACTTAGATAAGATGGTGGTAGACCTAGCTAGGCGGACTAAGAACAAGCGCTCCCACCAACCAAACCGGGCAGAAAATTTTGCCCTCGCTGGGAATCGAACCCGGGACCTCTGGGTCTGAGACAGGTGGTCTTACCACTAGACCACAGTAGGTGGTTTAGATTTGATAGATGGTTGCTCAAACTTCAGCGTTGTCACCCATTTGCCAGCCCAATACCTACTGATGTTACTTAAGTCACAGTATCTACCTTTATGTGGTAGATAACATCATGTTTGACAATCGAACTAGCTTAGAATAATAACGCGTTAATGCGTTATTATTCTAAGCGAACTAGGTAAGTTTTAATTCAGCTTCACTCAATGGGATGAACATTTTGTCAGCTAGGCAATTTCCCGATGTCCTCATGTCCCTACGGATAGGTTTTACACCAATAGCTACACAACACAACACACCTATCTACCTACTTTTATCAACAAAAATGACCTAAGTACCTATGCTGCCGTCAAATTGCGAGTTAAATCTGACGTGCATCGTTCCGCGCCCTGCGATAATGGTCGTCCAACACTGACACGGAGTAGATAAAAAAAAGAAGAGCTCATTTCATGTAATTTTGCAGTTTTTTTTTTGTTTTAATTAAAAATAATTGTGCACATAAACGCAATTTTCTTTCTTTCCGGTCAAAACAATAAAAATAAACGATAGAGACCTATGGGTTGGTTAATTAACTAGGTACCTACCTCAGTAGATATCGGAGTTTAGCTACTTACCTATCTAGTTACTGTGAGTAGAAGTACATGATACAGTAGTCGAATACTTAGCTGAAAAAAATTGCAGTAGGTAAGTAAATCAAACTGCAGAGTGATGACTACCTGTGCAATTCCAATGCAGATAGCTCAACTATTCACAAACTGCCAGCTAGCTAGTTGCACATTCTATCGGTAGTACTTACCTACCTTACCATTTCGTGCTATTCTTGGTTTCGACGTCTTCAGTAGAAATCAGATTTTTTCGGACGAGACTCGGTTCACCCACTAACCACAAATTTATTTCTCAGTGTGGTGAAAAATAAATAAATAAGAACTCAATTTTAAATATACCTACTGTGGGACACTCCACCTCCGCCCACTACTATACCTAGACATAGGTAGGTGCTGCCTAAGCTTTACGATTAGTTCGATTTGCAACCTAGGGCTCCATTTCCGCATACTCCATGACCACTAAGGATTAAAAACATCGTTAAGTCCGAAAATGAAACACAAATATTTGCATCATTCGTTACGTGTGTGTTTCAAAAGGATTATAGTTGGAATTAATAAGCTTTGCCCTGTTGTTTTAGGCTGGACTAAAATATTAAAGGCAGTGTATAGAGTGCCACCATTGGCACTCTATCCCTATCGGATAAAGTGCCACTGCAGGCACCCTAGTAACACCGCCTCGGCCCGGCTCAAGTGCCGCAAGCATTGGATTGTCATTGTCACTGTCACTAAGTCACGTCACTTGGTATTTTGTTTGATTGTCGAGGTTAGATCGCTGTAAAACACCACATTCCCAAAACATTACATTCTCTTGTGCCTAAACGGACCCTGGCACTTCGCCGGCCGCTACCGCGGCACCGCTCGCTACGCTCGCTCGGCTCGTGCGTTGTGTGGTCACAGTTCTAACCTAACCTAACCTAAATAACAAGTGACAGTGACAATGCAACGCTCACGGCACCCTAGCCGGGCCGAGGCAGTGACACTAGAGTGCCACAAGAAACTCGCGGCACTCTATAAACTTCGAATATTAAATGTTGTAACAAATTCCTGTGAAAGTTTTGATTGTATTTCTGGATTTAGATCTGGTTCAGAGAATATCTACGGATAGTTACAATTTATTTGCAATATGTGGGTAGTTCGTAATTGGTTATTAGTTCTGGCAATTTTAATAATATAGATAAGTACCTACCTACCCTGAAACAGCTCTTAACTAGGGATTTTGGTCGAGTTCTGTACCTACTTAGCTTAGATAGGTACTACATACTTATGCCCGTTTTCACTAACATTAGGTGACACTTATACGCGGTGCTGGATTTTCAAGGCTCCACTCAGCGCCGTAAGTTGAATCCAACAGCGCGCTTTTATTTAGGCATTCATTCAGGTGTTGCTGTTGCCTAAGGTTTAGTGAATACGTGCATTTATTTATTTAATTATAAAGGTACACCAACAGCTTCTGTACCTATATAATATACATATTATCTAAAGTACCTACTATAGATAACTATAGCCTCGGACTTCTAGATACAGTCGCCAATTACAGGATAACCAGCAATCACAGAAATAGGTGATAACACATAGGTAATAATATTAAAACTAAATGCTCTAGAATTAAAAAATAGGAAATTATTATGGCAAAAAACCTACATCTTAAAAATTAAGATTAATAACGTAAGTACATCGATACGTATAGCAAAAAAAAATTACAAGACGAACAATATTGCAATTTTGACCACTTACTTTTGACTAATTATTATTATTATTTATTTATTCAAAGACAACTTATTGGTCCAATAGTAGGTCGCACAGTATAGTACACGAAATTATATACATATTAAAAATATTCATAAATAACATTAACAATACTATAAAATCAACAATAGCCGTAAAATTAAAATAAAATATATAGGTATTCAGTACAATGTCATTTTCTAATAAAAACCTTAAATAAATTTCATAATTAAATTAAATTCAAATTATGTATAAAGATATAAACAATATACGTTCTACCTAAACTGAAATAAAAATGAGATCTTATAGGAAAGTATAGTTTTTAAAATAGTTTGGAAAATCCAAAAGTGCACGCCTCATACATATTACTCATTCATAAATGAAAAAGAAATTCAAAACATAGTTTTTAACAAAAATGAACAATTTATCACTTTTCATGAAGTCGTAATGTCAAAGACTGACAAAGATATTTACTTGGCGGTTGCTAGGCAACATCAATTCAAAGGTTGGAAATATTTAGATAAAGATATTATATTTTAGTTAG
This sequence comes from Conistra vaccinii, assembly GCA_948150665.1. NCBI lineage: Eukaryota > Metazoa > Arthropoda > Insecta > Lepidoptera > Noctuidae > Conistra > Conistra vaccinii. The sequence continues at coordinate 8,799,639 of OX411330.1, forward strand.
TATTTTATTAATTATAATTAAACTACTTTGAATAAAAGTGCCATTTTCAATAGGGTTCCTTCTACGGCTGAAAGGAATGTATAAAAAAGAATTGACTCAATTAATTGATTTTATCGCAAGCTACAATGTTTTCAGGGTTCATAAATTGACGGACAGGATTTTTTTTTCAACTATTTTGATGCCGTTTCCATTTCTGCTGCATTAAATCAATTGTTAAAAAGTATAGTATTAATCTACATTTAATCATCTATACAATGGTATATAAATTAAGTAGGTTCTGTGTACTAGCAGGAGTGTAACAATAAAAACAGATACAGAAATGGGGCAAAAAAAATTTTTCGATCGTAGAGCACACTCTAATGCTTCGCATTAAGAGTCGTGCAATATAGTTACTATAAAAAGGTGAAGAATTTCCAAAATATTGGTAGGTACTAACATAAAAAATTATATGATTGCGTTTTTCGGGACTTCAGTATTTTCGCTCTTGGTATTAGTCTAACAATAGTGAAAAAAACCCGCATACCGTTTATCACTCCGAAATTCTAGCTAGTTGCTCAGATTTTTTAACTCTATACCCTCCTATGTATCATCCTATACCTAATGGGACATTCTATAAAGGGACATAAATTCTGACTTGTACCAGAGTTCACCTAGCGACAACCGACCTCCTAAAATCTGAATACTAGGTCGTTTTTCCTTGTTAGTGTGTCGGTTCATCGGGACAGACTCGCAACTTATCATCTTTAGTAACGATACGACCATTCACAATATTCAAGTATAAGTTTGGTTTCCTTTTTTGTATGGAAACTGGAACAAACTCTGTTGAATAGATACCTAACAACAGTTTAAGTTAGTACCTAAGTAGGTAGGTAGCTCAACTTGATATGACCTAATAAAAGGCCAAAAATAATTTAAAAGATTCAATAGAGTTTCTTGCCCGTTCTTCTCCATCCATAGTTACCTACTACGCTTTGGAATGGGCAACTACCTTCATATTTCTGATTGACCGACTCCTTTTTATTTTTTTTCTTTCGTGGGAAATTATCTAAGTACCTAATAATTTCTCCCGCTCTGGGTGGTGGGGGAAAGCGTGTCAGACTCTTATTGACTAAAACCCACCCGTGTTCCTTCAGTTGCCTGTGTGTTGCCCCGGTCTGTGGGCGCGGTATCCTTTTCGGACTTTCCCGCGACCCTGGCAGGCATCGGCCCTAGAGGACCCTGTCAGTTGTGCTGACATCTCGCTGAGGCGCGCGTGGAACACAACGCACCGGTGACCCGGGCCTGGTCCTTATCGGACGGCGAGCTATTATACCCATTGCTCACCGTTTGCATTGACCGACTCCTTAACAATTCAAAAGTGTCAGTAAATGGTGCCTTGAGTTTTAAGGTCAAGAAAAACATCGTGAAGGAATCATTCCTGAAATCACATCACATCCTAAAAAACGTGGTGATTACCTAATGCTCGTTTCTTTTCAGTAGGTTGGTAGTATTTATATGAAAAAGTCCTTTTTGCTCTGAGGTTAGTAAGTTGGTACACACGGCTACACGTCAAGCTAACATTTCCAGTATAAGCTGAGTTCGCATTGTACGGAAATCCTATACAATGCGAGATCAGCACAAACTGGAACTGTATAGCTTGATGTGTAGCCGTGTGTACTGCCCTCATACCAAATAAAAAACCAAGACAGCGCTGCGAACAATAAAGTAACTAAAGCATGCCAAAACTACACCTCCGCTCTGTGCTTACACGCTCACATTTACAACCATTGCATTTACAATCAAACTACACCTACACAATGCTTACGAAACCGGCCTCACGTCACTGTTCTGTTGTATGTAGATGTATCCATAATATAGGTACCTACATACTTATAGAACCTACCATTTCACCGATTCGATTATATTTTCAGTTTCCCTCTACAAAAAGAATATTGCTTCAATACTTTCTGCTTATCCATTAGCTCGACAAGTTTGCTCCCAATATCTTCCTACTCTATAATATTATAACAAAGATAGATACCTCCTACGTTGGTGCGTTTAATACAGAAACCGTTTTTCCTTTGTGAATCTCACAATGAGGATATCAGATCGGATCTCATACTCAAATGGAAGATTACTTATAAAAATGTAAGTAACATTTTCGATTCACATATTACTTTCAATATTACCTATCTATCGTTACTTATATTACCTACCGGTGATGTTTGTCGGTACTCGGTAGTAGATACTCATGCACACACCTATTCATTCACTTAGGTATGTAGGTAGAATATAGGGTGTCAGGGACATCGACGAGAAGCCTGTTACCATGGATTCAGTACATGATTCTGATCTGAACCCCCCTTTGATCGGTTATTAAAAAAAATATCTGCTGTTTCATAGAAAACTGCAATACCTACGCGGTCAAAATGTATAGAACAGCTGTTTCTTTTTTAATAACCGACGAAAAATTTAAACGCAGGGGGTTCAGAATCATGCACTCAATCCATGGTAAGAGGCTTCGCGTCTATGTCCCGGACACCTCGCATAAATTAGGCAATTTCACTTATCTGTGCTACCACGGATTCAGGGTTCTACAGGCACAACACTGAAAGTCAAAAATCCACAATTAGGAAGGTACAGATGCCAGCACATCAACCTACTCCAATCTGTCAAATTTTTCGTCGGTTATTTAAAAAAAAATCAGCTGTTCCATACATTTTGACCGCGTAGGTTTTCACTTTTCTATGAAACAGCAGATTTTTTTTTTATTAACCGACGAAAAATTTCAACGCAGGGGTGTTCAGAGCCATGTACTGAATCCATGGTAACCGGCTTCGCGTCGATGTCCCTGCCACCCTGTATTTATAATTGCCTGCTCGGTGCTCCTCCACTGCTTGTTGCATACACATTTCAAACATGTATAGACATTTTAGTAAAGGGGCGTGTAGTTTTAAACTAGACGAAATCTACCTATACCTATTATATACCTGTGTGGAGAACGCCTGCTGCACGGTCGCCTACCGCGTCCCGACAGAGGTGACCTTGACGGTCAACCGTGTAGAATGTAGATGATGTTTACGACCAAACGTTGAAACAATTTTGCCGGTCGCCAACCACGGTCACCTCTGTCGGGGACGCGGTTGGTAACCGTGTAGCAGGTGATTAAATTTTTTATCACGTTTCGTGTAATTTAGCAATGTAATACCTACTCAATGTGAGTAAGTTGGTACGTGTAGGTATTATTGAAAGAAAATATTCGATCAGAGATATTTAATTTTTTCAGTCGATTGCTTCAAGTTCACGAGATTCCGTCAAACTAAGTTATTGAATAGGGCTCAGATAGTCAATGACTTAGTTCGCACTTAAGTGTGAGATGAAAATACCTAAGTGCTATTGAAAAGTTTGGGCTAAGGTTCTATGAAAGTGATTGGCGTTTATTGTAACTGAAAGTTCTAATTTAGAGCATTCATAAAGTTTTAGAGGTTAAATGCTCTAAGAATAAAGTTATCAAACCGTAAACGTTTTACAGATTTGAAAATAGAGGTATTCAATAATAGAGGTTTTAAATTGAGGTCTATTTTCATATCTGTAAAACGTTTTATTTATTTGAAAATGGTCCCATAGTAAAAGTTGTTCAAAATAAGTATATAAAAATCAATTGCCGTGCGTTACATAATCAGCCTATAAATGTTCCCACTGCTGGGACACAGGCCCCCGCTCTGTGAGAGGGAGTGGGCCGTAATCTACCACGCGGGCCCAGTGCGGGTTGGTAGATGTCACGTCTTCAAATTTTTGGTTCTAAGACATACCGGTTTCCTCACGATGTTTTCCTTCACCGTTTTGAGAGCAGTGGTGATGAAATTATTTACACAAAGTAAAGCGCCTGCTTGGGTTCGAACCCACGACCTACAACTCGTAAGTCGGGGCCGATACCACTGGGCCACCACTGCTCTGCGTGTCGTGCGTTAGTTACGCAAAATCTTAAAAATGGCTCGACCAATTTGATTTTGTTTTTTTTTTGTTTTCTTTGCTTCAATACTCAGGTGGCTTAGGATAAACGAAAATTAGGAAAACCCTAAAGGAACACCCGAAAAATCGAAAAATTCTAAATTTTGTATGAGAATTGCCAGCAATATTATCGCTCTCACGTGGTACGAATTTCACCGCAATAAGGGTGCTGTTCTTAATCCTATAAGAGCTATTCTATTAATTTTGGTTACCTACCTATTGTTAGCGCTGCTGTACCTAAATAGATTAATTGGTGGTTCCAGAGAGAAGACATTTGAAGAGATGTCTTCCCGTTCTTATTTGTGTACCTATTCCAGTAGGTACCACGCTGTAAGCTATTAATTTAATTTTGGTATCCTCGACAGGAAAGTTTTGTGTATGAATGTGCATGGCTAAGGCTATACGATTAGGGGAAGACCAAAGAAACGGTGGATGGACGATGTAAAAAATGATAATTATGGCTATATCAGTGAATACCGAGATGACGACTAATAGAGAAGTATGGAAGAAAATGACCACGATGATTAGGAGAAGGCCAAGGGATAAGTGCAGGAAAATGATGACCTATCGAAAATATTTTATACAGGGTGGAGACGACAATACAACAAAAAATTTAACAGCGTGTCCATAATGACGTTCCCATTCTGTATACAAAAATTCAATTGAATATATTCAATAGTTTAGTCATTATAGCTCGGCAAAATCCATAGTCGGCTCGGGCTATTCCGTTTATCCACCCTAAGGTGGATATTCTGAAATGTATGCCCGAGAATTCACCCAAGGCCTAGTTGGATAAACGGAATTTATAGGCTTAGGGTGGCTTATACCTTACATTTAATTTGTTTGAAAAACTCATTTTTTTATTTCGAATCTAGGATTTATTTGACAGTTCCAAAATACTCTTAAGCATTAGTAGTGCCAGTATTTTAATTTTTTGTTGTATTCTCCACATTGTATAAGCTACTAACGGCCGAACCCAAATAACCTATCTATCACCAGATATGGCTTACTGGAGATAGAAAACCCCATCTCAATGGTTTTAACGTTCCAATAATCTGTCAGAAATTAAGCAATCTTACGGAATGACGTTCAATGACAGATAGAATTCTACCATCAAATAGCGATCCGTCTTTTACTGAATCTCAGCTGAAAATATAGGTTATTGGATTCAGCCGTTAGTTGGTTGTTCCAGAGAGAAGGTAAGCAACTATTCTAAACTTTTTACCTTTTTCATTCAGGTAAACTACGACAAAAAGTCCCTTTGGCATTTTACTGTCTCCTTTAACTTATTAAAAAAAAAATAGAATATTCTCGGTCGAGCACATTGACGAAAATCAAACTTAACTCGTGAAACAACACTACATTGTTCAGTCATGCGATATTTTATAAATTTGAATTCCAATTAAAATACCTATTATATCGCTCTTGAGTTTGTTTTGATAAAACTCGAGTCTGGCTGAATAATTCACGTCTTGACGAAATGACGACCGTAAATAAAATTAAGTTTAATAAAAGTCGATGGTACCACAGACACTCAAGCAAAAGGACGACGAATTCTAATTCTTTTTTTGTAAATTTGGAGATGTATCGTCGCGGACAGTAATAATAACAAAACTATAAGTTGAAGAAAAACTGAGTTTTTAAGTGGGTATATATATGTATGCCTAGAGATGATTATCTACTGATAAAAAAATCTAGCTAATAAAATTTATGGATTCGTTTTCCGAGACGACCTGTTTTTTGATTGTAACACGTACATGAATTGATTTGACCGAATACGTACTTTTGAGGCTTTTGGTGTTCCCATTTTCTATCTACGGAAACCTCAAACGCGAAAGAAAAATCACGTATCGTTTATTAAACCAGGTACACTACACACAGTACACACATAACTTAAAAGTGCCACCATAAAACCTAGTACACACACAACACAAAACTATAAATTTTAAGCTACCACCAAAGTCGAATGAAGACACCAATGAGAAACCATAACTCTATCGTTTGGTATTTTACGACCGCTGTACAGTCACGTACAAAAAGATAGATAGACTAAAACGTTTATTCGGTAATAAAGGGCAGAGTATCGGGAGGTACAAGATAGGTAACACGCTGATAAAATTAAAAAGTGATTTTTCTTGGCAACTGTAGATTCAAAGTGAATAGTACTGTACTAGTGCACTAGTGTACTAGTGCTAGTACTAGTGTGTAGTGTACTTTGAATTCAATGATTCAATCAATAATTTTACTGTTCTAATATACTTTGTGCATATCACTTCATAATGTGTTATAGTTTGCCCGGGACCGCAGTTCCGCGACTTAAGTATGTGCGCGGCGAGACGGGGGGCAGTGCAGATTTCTCATTCGTTAACGCTCAGACCGCGAGGTGCCCGCCCGCCACTCATTCGTCAACGCTGCCCCCCGCCTCGCCGCGCATTCCTAAGGCGCGTAACAGAGGTCTCAATCAGACTATAATCGAGAGAATTTAGTATAATGCGAATAGAAGTCTTAAAGTGGTATTGTAGGTGAGAAGTTGTGTCTAAATCGGTTATCACTTGTATGGACTAGGCATGGGTTCGATATATCAAAACGTAACTTATATCGGATATGTGTTTATTATCATACCATATCGATATCTAAATATACATAACCGTTTTCACAAAAACTTCATCGAGCTATGGCTTATCCAAAGCGCAACAACCAGAACGAACTACGAATAATATCGAATAAATAATAACGAACAAAACGCAAACTTCACATCACGAGCGATATGACATCGACGGTTTTTATTCGCTTTGTCTCTGTCTTACCATTCAATGTTTTACTGGCGTAAAAGTGATGAAGCGAATATTACGTAACTTCGGCTAGTGATTGGTTATTTGGTTAATAATAGTGCGTGCGTAATATCTATATCCTAACGCGCTAGCAATAAGGTCTAGTTTCTATTTATTTAGTTACAACAAATATTCCATAAGTTAGCAACTTTCCGGCGGCTACTCGATATCAGGGAGAAATTCATTCTTATATCAATGTATTAACGGTAAAAGTGTGAGTTTGCGTTTCGTTCGTTTCAGTTACTTGTGCAAATCGTACTACTGATATCGATATCTGAAAAAGGTTTTCGATATCGATATGAAAACTGAATATCGGTTACATATCCGTTACCGTTAGCAACTAAATACGAAAACGCCCATGTCTAGTATGGACGAATGAGCGCATAGCGTCAGACAGGTTTTGAGCATGAATGACTTTAAAAAGAGAGAATGATGAATGAAACGACGCATGGAATGTATGAAAGATGGTATGACTAGATAATAGGTGAAAATTGAGATGACCTCTGATGAAGATGTCCTGCTTATGGAACAAGAGACCACACATAAATTCGGATAAGGTTATGTTGGAACTCTGGAAAAAGTTCGTCATTGAATATGTCTAAGTGTAGACTTCTTTCTGCACTTGCCTGTACATCAGATATCGAGAATATCGCGCGAATGCACACTTCAACTATATCATATTTGGACGTTAAAACTTTTTCATTGCCTCCGAGATGAGATATTGCTTCACCAGTTTTAGTTTTGCGAGATTCGGGAAATATTTCTAGTAGTTATTATGATTTTTATCGGTTTAGACGCTCGGTGCGATTCTGTATCAGCTGGTGTTTCAAATTTTTTTGAATGTTGGTCAGTTGCTGTGAGTGGTATCAGTCAGTGCTGTATAAACCATTTTAAAACATTGTCTACATTCTTTTTTAAATAGTTAATAGAAGTCGAGCTTTGCGTGGTAGAGGGAAGAAGTATGAAGAATGATGAATTGTATTATGATGAAGGTTTACGGCACTTTAGCCGGGCCGAGGCAGCGCCACTATTATGCCGCCAATAGCGGCACTCTATACGCTTCCTTTAATAATATTTATATATTTACATAATTCTGTGCCTAGAGAGCAGCACTAACATTAGCGACCTTAGCGACGCTTACAATAACATCCTGTAATTTTCCGGAGTAGTGTTTGTGCTTCTAACTTGTGGGGAGTGAGAGAGACAATAATAAATGATGTAATTAGCACCGTACTAGGCCTTGAGGCCGTGTCGTGGTTTTTAATTAGGTACGTCACTTACTATGGTAATAAGTTAACGCCTACGGTAACTGGAAATAATTGTTTTACGTTAATTTCTGCACATTTCTAAGAAAATTTTTCGCGTTTAGTTTTGCTGAAATGTTAAGATTTTCTTTAACATCTCACAATATCATAATTGTATACCCCAAAACAAAGTTAATTAACAAACAAAATTAAAAAGCGTTTTTTTAAGAAATCATCAAATAACTTCTCCCGCTCTTGGCGGAGCAGGAGGGCGTGTCAGATTCTACTGACTAAAACCCACCCGTGTTCCTTCAGTTGCCTGTACGTTGCCAGGGGCCACGGTGTCCCTTTAAAACTTTCCCGCAACCCCGGCAGGAGATGGCTGTGCTCGGAGTTTCACTACATGATCGAATCAGAAATGAAGAGATCGGCAGGAGAACCAAGGTAACCAAACACAGCCCGAAGAATTGCCAAACTTGGGCAGGCTCGCAGAACAGATGGCCGATGGGGCCGAAAGCTTCTGAAGTGCGAGTGCGTACCAGAAGACGTAGCGTTGGAAGGCCTCTCTCAAGTGGTACTATGTGTAAATCATTTCATCCCCACTACCAACCCGCACTGGGCCCGCGTGGTTGATTACAGTCCACTCCCTTTCGATGAGATAAGGCTTGTGTCCCAGCACTGGGAACTGGGGTATGCATCATCATTATAACCAAAAGGCGTCACGGCTGTCCAAGAATCATCTTAAAAAGAAAGACGTTCTCTAATGGAAATAGGCTTTCAAACAAAGCCTGGCTCCGCACATTGAGTAGATTACTGCGACCTTCACCAGGTTGTCATTCCATTTTTGTTTGACGACCTGGTGCATGGCCTCCCGGTCTACCCACGCTGCGCGTTCCGTTTATTGCTAAAGTAAATAAAATTATCGATAAATGAGAAATGGATCTGTAAAAAGTCTTGACAAAAATACAATTTCTTAGATATAATAGAATTGACTCTTTATAATGTACCTACATCATAAGGATTCAAGATATAAATGAAGAAATTTTACAAAGGGTGACACAATGGGCGGTCTTATTGCTAAAAGCGAAACAAATTATTATAATTTTCTTGAGTTTCACATACTTAAATAACAAATAAAGTTAAAATACGTCCTTATATAAATTTCTGCCTACGCGCAGATACAAGTAACCGAATTGTACATTTCGTAGGCCTCAAGCCTACGCTTTACTACGATATCATCGCTCTACGAGTCTACGCCCTACGCCTGCTACGGCGTAGCAAACCAATTTGTCAATTAAAAGGTAATTTTCTCACTAAAGTGGTTACGGGTGCTAAATTAGATTTAATATTCTAGTACCCAGATAATGGTAAATACGGCTACTTTCTAATAATAAGGCCGCTAGACTATTATATAAGTGGGTGTATTTGTATAAGAAGAAAATATTACGTTCTTGTACGTGATTGATAAAGTTGTGATATCAAAATAATATTTGTTTTTCGATCATAAAGGTCAGGGCATTGATTAATCAAACCCAAAAACAAGTGTCACTGGTTAAACATGGACTTATTTTTCGTGTCGGCATGATGTCCTTGCTAGTTTACAAACATATTGACCGGAACACGTTTAAATGTATTAGCGCTCGTTAAGATATGGCGATAATTGTGCGGTTCCAGAGTCAGTATATTATTTAAATAAACATCAAGATAATCATTCAGACGTAACCACGTGGTTAGTTAAATCGCGTGTTTACCACCACTGAACCGCGAGCAAATAGAATCGCGCGACTCCCGCGCGGTTCTGTTACTATGGAGCTATGGAAAGTGTTCAGTTGCGTTGCGGGTACCACGCGGTTCGGACGATACACAGTCACGCGTTCGCATGATCGCTTCGATGCTGAATTCTTTATTGATGAAGCGGAGAGAGAGAAGATTTTATTGACATTCACAAATCGTCAAAAAAAATCTCTCATTCATCTTAATTTGGTATATAATGTTACGAGTTGGCCATGTATGAGTCGGTCACTTAAACGGGATGAACCCAATACTGCTTTATTTTTTTGTTTTTCATGAGCAACTGCAGTAATCAACATATTATTTCTTTGTCAACTTCTATTTACAAACTGACTCTATCCGGACCGTGAACGCCAATCGGTTACTAACCGGCTGTCTAAATACATAACACAATTTGGCGGTTCAAAACCGCGTGATTCCAAAACTCGCGGTTCCCGCGTGTCTGAACGAGCGCTCATAACGAGACGTATTATGTATATAGAAGCGTAAACTACACATCTATAAACATATATATACAATACGTCTAAGAGGCCAATTATAACCTACTACACTGCGTAGTAGGTTATAATTGGCCCTCTTTGCTCAAATTTCCTAGAACACTAACCTGAAAACATTATGCGGTATACTTGGGTTACAACAAAATTATGTATATTTGACAAAATTAAATTACCTTCATAACTCTAACGTCAACCTTCCATTTGAGGACTAATTTATATGCGAACTTAACTACTTTTACATTAAAATGTAGTACAACGTCTACAAGTCAGAATAGTCTCAAAACGTTGTTCTTAGAATAATCAGAGTAAGTTTAGTATTATTGTATTCGTTATGGAGTTTACTGTTACTGGTATGTTCTAATTAAGCTTACTGTGTTACTGGTAAGCTGAATCCATTGAAAATACTCTGTTATTTTCAAACAAGACAATTTTACATAATGTTTAAGCAGGCAATCTTAAAATAATAATATGTAGGTACATGATTGTATCATAGCATTACACCAAGAAGATGGGTCAAGGATGTCATAGATATATCGGGAGATAAATGGCAAACAAAAGCGAAAAATAGAAACAATGGACAAAAAAGGAAGAGGCCTTTACCCAACAGAGGGGTTCTCATTCAAATGAAACAAATATAATTTAATGTAAATTGAAAATCGAATCAACAATAATTAAAAATTATTTCAGTTATCTCATAAAAATTTAAAAATTGTTATAATTAACTTTGTTGCATGCCAACAAGTTCAATTGTACAACTGCATGGAAATATTTGTGAAATAAAAGGCTTATTTATCTATTTACATGATTGTATGTAAAAAAGGAGAGGAAATAATCATAGGGCATCAAAAAATTTGTCCGCTTCGCTGTCAATAGGAAAAGTGAATATTTGGTTCTAAACTAAATCTGTTGGAAGAAGCAATTTAATTTACCGACTTATTTCGTTTGACTAGTGTCATTATGTAGTCCAAGATCCCAGGGCCGCCAGACGTCACTTATTTTCTGATGAACAAAATGTGTAAGATTGAGTAGTGTTAGTATGTACTATGATTGTACCTGCTAACCTGGCCAGACGGCCTTTTTCAGGTATCAGGCAATCAAGGTGACCTGATCACCACCTGGGCACCAGTCTCCCTCAATATTTTTCTTTGAGCTCATGACCGGACATTATGATTCTTTTGTACTATTTTGTATGGATATTGTGTTGAGTTAATTAAAATTTTTAATTAAGCACAAACGACTTTGAAAACAATCTTGTCTGCCGAACGTAAAACCACGTGAAAAACTCGACCCCTCACGATAGGAGAGGTACACTTATATTCTATACCTCCATTCCTAGAAAACCAGAACCATTAAATTCATAGAGTTGTTATTGGCTCGTATGATACAAGCCAATCACAACTCCTAATCAATAGAGCCACTAATAACACTCGATAGCAAGTTAGGGCCGTATTACGTACATTATTAGCGTTACGTTGACAACAATAGGGACCTCCATTTATGAGGCTTCTGTGCCTCGTGATTGGCAATCTTTAGTCTCTGGATAGTTGGGTATAAATAGATTGAATATGTCTAACCTTTTCACAAAAATTCTGGAAGTTATTGTGTAAAGTATATTATTATTTGAGTAAATATTCGCGTAATTCATGCGGTTAGACTAGAAGAGCTCGTGGCTAAGTAATAACAGCCGCACGGGTCGATCCATCAAGTTAAGCTACGCTTGCCGGGATTGGTCAATGAACGGGTGAATGTATTTACATACCGAAACTCCTTCGTGCCTCGGAAAGCACGTTAAGCCGTTGGTCCTGGCTGTCATTCGTGGATCTTTGACAGTCGTTACGAGTCGTCAGAAGCCCGAAAGTGTAACACCAGTCTTACCAAGGTGTATCGTATTACCCAGGGTTCTGGACGTCAGATAGGCAGTCGCTCCATGTAAAATACTGGTATTCAGCTGCATCCGGTTAGACTGGAAGCCGACCCAAACAAAGTTGGTAGAAGGCTAGACTGATTGAGACTGGAAGCTGACTCCAACATAGTTAGAAAAAAGCTAGGCAAATGATGATGCGCGTAATTCAACGTGCTTGAACTGTTATTGAGCAGTGGTGGCCCAGTGGTAACGGCCCCGACTTACGACTGATGATGAATAAACTGTTATTAGTAGTATTTAGCACAATAATTCTTCAATCAAATAGCAAACTTTTTTATCATCACTTTTTGTGTTAGGCTGAATATAATTATGCTAAAAGAAAAGTTTGCTATCAAAATTCAACCGTTGCGTTGCAACAATATCCTGGGCCCAGTCCTAGCACAAATTCACGCTAAGTTAGAGGAGTTAATTGGAAAGTAAGATTTCGTCCACTTACTTTTGAACGAAACAACAGCAGTTTTTGTTTTGTTTACGTCATGTTTATCACAGTCTGCCTCGTTGGTCTAGAAGCAAGGGCTACTACTGAGCATAAGATCCTGGGTTCGATTCGCAGGTCTGGCAAAGTGTTATTGGGTTTTTCCGTTAGGAATTTCTCAGTAGCAGCCTGGAGTCTGGATTTGTACCCGGTTGATGGCAATAGGCTTGTCTTAAACATAAGGGGCGGAATATGGGTGTACCTACTATGGGAACACCTCTGTCTAACCCGTTGGGGAAACAAGTCGTGATGTTAAGCATGATTTTATTTTTATTTCACGTCTCAGTATCGAAATTTTCTTGTGAAACCGTGATTATTATTCCCGAATCCTTCCACTAATTACACAACAAAACATTTACAAAAACAAACACATCTTTCTTTTTAAAATACGGTATGGATTAAAACATCTTTTTACCTTCAGGACTTTCCGTTTGTTTGCAAGCTGAAACTATTACCGCACGGTCCATTAGTTCGTGTTAATTGCGCCATTTTTCCTATAAAACGCGTGGATACTTTTCCGTTTAGACGTTATTCAGTAGCTTTTCTGGGAAGAGCTAACGTTTTGCTGCCTTAACTTACGGAATATTATTTTTTGCTCAATATTTTTTTGAACTAATGGGAGAGACTGGGTTTTAATGAGTTCGGCTCAGGTTTCAGGCATTCCCAACTGTCTGCGAAGGGAAGTTAGGTTTATTTAGAGCAACATTACACAAAATTAATGAAATATTCATTGGCAAACTGAGGATGTTCATTAGCGTTTGTATTACTTATGATTTATAAGTCATTAGCTTCTGGCCGTGATTTTTTTCGCGTGAAACTTGTTACGCCGCGCCGTCGCATAGTATCGCCCGCCCGCGCTATTACCTACCTCATTTTCGCTTAGCGTTGTTGACTTTTTTCTTTTTGGTGGGCTCCGAAGGACCGTGGCGTAATGTTAATAGGCTACAACCTTCTTCAAGAATTGGGGTATTAAATGAAAAAAAAAAATTCAAATCGTACTGGTAATTCCAGAGATTGGCGCGTTCAAACAAACTCTTCAGCTGTATTATTAGAACGACTGATTTTATCATGTCAATCGATTGAGATGAACTAATCTATAAAGATAAAGCAATGTATAGATTGCCGCTAGAGGCATAATAGTGGTGCTGCCTCGGCACGCGTAAAGTGCCGTAAGCATTGCATTGTCCTCTTCAACAATCCAACAAAATAACAAGTGACAGTGACTCAGTGACAATGACAATGCAATGCTTACGCCACTATAACGTGCCGCAAATAGCGGCACTTTATCCGATAGGGATGGAATATACACTTTCTATAGATAAACAGATTAGTTCATTACATATTTAATGATAAGGAACGTGAACTGTTGCACACAAGCGGACCCAAACATACTTGGGAAAAGGCTCAGCAGACCATGACGCTGCAAAGAGTTTTGTTAGGTATTCTAGAAGGCCAATAATAATTCTTGTAAAATGCGTTTCATCAAATAGTTCCTATTCGTAATGTTGGCTTCACTGTTGTAGGACGAACACGAATATACTACGGAAATACCTACCTTAACAGATCGCGACACGTAACTTGAACCAAAATGGCGGTCGTCCGCGCAGGTAAAACTATGATATTATACTTCAATTGAGACCAGAAAATGTTATTCTGCGCATTTAAGGTCATAGTTTAACTTACGTGTCGCGATCTGTAACACATTTTTGGGTAATTGTGAATTTAAGACAAATTGAAACTTAGATTAAATAGAATACGAAGGGTAACAAAATCCGCGAATTGCCCCTTAAGCCGGGTCCAGACGTGTGTAATGTAATGTATCTTGTAATGTAATGCAAATAGTGTAGAAGGCATCAAATTCAACGCAAATCCTGTATGTGTTCGACTTCGAAAGCCTTTGTGTTCACGCTAAATACAGACAGCCGATGGATCAGCTCGAGCGCCAGCCCGAGCGTTACATGTAATGATCGTAGTGCGTAGTGCAGTCCTCACGTAGAATTAGCTTTACATTACACGATGTATTACATGACACACGTCTGGACCGGCTTTAGGTTCTATCACCACACACTGCATTCGGTTCTATTGAGCTCCGGAATCCTGTATCGCCATATAATTTTTACGGTTAGAATCATAAAAATCAGCACATCTGGCCAACTTCAATCCACTATGGCAGCTCAAACGCGCTCCATATAGTGTTATAATTGAGTTACAACAAATAAAACTACAACGTAAATGTGAATTATATTTATTTTACTGCGAAAGCCGTAGACATTAACTAAGGGGAATG
The DNA here is from genome assembly GCA_948150665.1 of Conistra vaccinii. Taxonomy (NCBI): domain Eukaryota; kingdom Metazoa; phylum Arthropoda; class Insecta; order Lepidoptera; family Noctuidae; genus Conistra; species Conistra vaccinii. Next base: position 8,814,678 of record OX411330.1, read on the forward strand.
CTTTTCTGTGGGAATGAGGAAATGGAGGAAAATGGTTGACCAACTAATAAATCTTGATCTTTTAAACGAAGCTGCTAATGTAGTAAATGGTTGCAAGACCAAGAGGTCAGAAGGAAAAGATAGCACGTGGAAGAGGTCACATAAAAGGATAGGTTTATAGAAGAAGTCATTTCGCCAGTTAGATTATATTTACAAGTAATAGAGGGCCTACTGCCGCTTACCGGGCAAAAGTTCAGACTCCGGAGAACTACAAAATTTCTAAGGCAAAATACCACTAAAACTTTGTCACACGCTCAGCAGTCGCGCTTGCGATCAGCGGATTTATGCCAGATGAATGGCAATAAGCGCGCCATCTATATTACGGGAATTAATACATACATAACGGGTGAAATGTGAATGTGTTGTGTGATGATACCTCTATCTAACCCAACGGGGAATACGTATGTGATGTCATCTCTGAGTTTAGTGTTAGCATAATCAGCCTACAATGTTCCCACTGCTGGGACACAGGCCTTCTCTCTGTGAGAGGGAGCGGGCCGTAATCCACCACGTGGGCCCAGTGCAGGTTCCGATGTCTTCAATGTTTTGAGAGCAGCGGTGATGAAATAATTTACATAAAGTAAAACGTCTGTCAGGGTTCGACCCTACGAACTTAAACACGTAAGCCACGGTAGTGATAGCATCGCACTGATATTCCTCAATCAAATCAGCTCGAACAAAATCCAATTACACAATTCCCTCCACTTTATGCCAACTTACAAAACCGCCAAACTGTCAAATGTTTTCATAACTTACAACCACTTACGTTTCATTTCATCTTCATGGTACCATCGAGGAGTGTGGAGGTGCATATATCTACGTAAATGTTGGGTCATTCACAGGTCAATCTCCTTTAGGGCATCGCACTGAAAATAACAGTCTTGTTGTGATGTAAGGATGGGGTTGCACTGGGTTTAGTTTGATTTTTGAGGTTTGGCTTTCAAGTAGTGTGATGGATTGGTTAGAAGACGTCATAATATCATCACTAATGAAGTTTATGCAAACTCAAAGCGTTTGTTACAATTAAATCATTTACAGGCACTTTTGAATTGTTAGTCGGTCAGTTACTGACCGCCGCGTACTTGAAGCTTCATACCTAAAATGTGAACCTTCTATTTATACATCAGTGCTATTTCATTGATGAGCTCAGCGGCTACACGAATGCTAATTATTGTGTGTTTACTCACTTTAACTATATTTGAACAAAAAAACATGCGGGGCAGTCTTTGGGGACTGCCGATAGAAGTGAAAACTAAGTAACGCCATCTAACGAAAATGTCAGGAATTTATGTGACTTGCTGTCAGTACAAGAACGAAAGCTGTAGCTCCATTAAAAAAACTCCAATAAAATAAAACAGTGTGACACGCCTTTGGTGACGATGACGCGAGTTCCATGATTTTTGTTCGCCCAAAAAGTGCTCAACGCGCCTAAAGAACTTCACTTCAAAAATATCAAATGGCAAAATTAAAAATGAAATGAATAAAAATCACCATTTCCCATAGCACTCCCGTCCTTACCTATCTTCCATCGGATAGTAGCACGTCGCCGTAGTTCACGTCGCGTGATATTGGGCGGGGCGGAATTATGTGCATTCCGACGCGAAGGGCGGCTGCAATAGAACCTCTTTTTCCAATTTTTCGACTCAAATCGTATTGTACAAAGGATGGGTGACAGTTTGGGGGGTAGTATGAAAGGGATATTTGGGAAATGGTGAGTGAATGACAATGATTAAAATGCGAAGACTAGAAAAGAGAGATATACTCGTAACGCAAAGAAACCTGTACCAATTATTACCTACGTATCATTTCAGATTTATTAGATAGCTAGCTGATCCGACAGACGTTGTTCTGTCAAAATCCCATAGAAAAAGGTATGTTCAGTTTTTCTGAATTTTTAAATTTTCCCGGCAACTTATCAAATTTTCCTTTTCGCAAAAACTCGATTCGGACTATTGCGAACATTTTAAAACAAAAATTTGTCAAATAGGTCCCCAGCCTTTCTGAATAGATGCGCTTACCAACGAACATAATTTTATTTTTATTGACCGCTTGACTGTTACTAATGAGACACAATAAAATCACTGCAACAGTCTTTCGGACGGTTGAGCTCATAGAGAAAATTGAATGCCGATTTTTCACTATCAGCTATGTACCTAACTCCTATAGTCTTATCTCAAAAAAATATTCTTGTTTGACAGCTTTTGTATAGAACTTATGTCAAACCACTATATTGAAAGTTACCCAGACCATTAAAAAAAAGTCTGCCCGTAATAGAATTAATCAATCTACTTAAACAATTGAGGTTAATAGTTGTGTTTGAATTTAAACAGCAGACTAACAATAAAAGTGTGCCTTTAACTTATTTGGGGAACAACAAACAATATTTTACTGTCTTCCTAATCAGTACCTAGAGCTGGATTTTGTAACTCAAGTTGCCATAGAAACAGCAACGTCACAACAGAAGTTGAATGGAAACAACTTCTCAGTGATGAAAATGCCTTTGAGGTTGCCAAGTAGTCTTTTCTCAATTTTACGAAGATTAGTCATAGTTATCGAGAGGTGTAACCTTTTATTTATGGCATTATACAACATTAAACATAGAAACCGAAGCAAACATGTTACAATCGAACTTATTCAATGCTTAAAATACATCTTCAATAACAGTACCCAAGATTCACCCACTTTAACATTACGTAACACAAACAAAACAAATTAAAATGCAATAACATACACAGAAGGAATCCATTCCGAGCTGTCTGACGCAACGCAACAAAGCAAGCGAGCCATTGTTCCCCGAGGCACTGTAACTATAATTCAATTTACTACCAACTCGAAAACAAGAAACGTAATCCGAGACTACTCATAAAGGAAACACACTTGTAACATCCGATTATTTCTGGCACAAGACCCAACTCCACCTCGTCTCATTGGGCAATTACGTAACGAAGAATCGCAAAATGAAAATGTAGCCAATGAGCGTGCTACGGTTATGTTACGTGGTGTGGCGTGTTGCAAGTCGGTTTTTGGCTTTATCCGTTACCGGTAAGGAAGGAAATGGTTATTAGGAAGGTTTCGAAACATTGTATGTATTATCTGAAAGCGATTATCTTATATCTGTGAAGTATATTTTAAGGATATGGGGTATTTTGATTCTGAGAATGTAAAGCTTGATTTTCATTTGTTTTGATTCCTAAAGGCGGAGACTGACTTGTATTCTTTATATGTATTGTATCGAGTTTTTGTAACGCGTTACAGTACTCAGTGCAGCGAGCCGAGCCGCTTGATGCGAGCGCCGAACCCTCCACTCGACTGTCGACTGTTTCGTGAATTCCTTTGAAACGGAAATATGATGGTGCTCTTAGCGAGCGTTCGCCGCGTCTTGTGTATCACCGTATTGAAACAAGGCTCGCCTCGAATGATACATTACAACCAAATGTTACAAGTTAGCCTTTAAAAGCCTTCAATAAAATTCCAACTCGTATACATATACAAGAATAGTGAATGCTGTATGATAATTTACCATTCTAAATCCCCATAACTATGAAAGTACTCACCCTCTTCCAAAACATTTTTACCCTTACAGAAATCAATCTTGCACCATCGAACGTCAGACAATCCCATCCATCATTTATACTGGCCGAACTAACCCGGTCAACGCACCCATTTGGAAAACATCGCATACTTGTGAACTGAGAGCAGTTTCCTTGATAACACTGGACAAATCGGTTTACCTCTACAACTTGGAAAACTGATTTTTATTGAATCGTTTCGAGATAAGAATGGGTGTTGGAAGTTGAAGGCGCCAGAAACAGCGTCTGATGTCAAAGTTTCCTCATCAACATTTTTCAAAAGGATCGCGTTGAGTTCTTCAAGTACCTACAGTGTGTTTTTTATTGAGTGGTTTATATGGTAAACAAAGACGGTACGGAAATTAAGTGTTTTCGGGTCTATTACCCACTTTATGATGCAAACAAAGACGGTACGAAAATGAAATGTTTGCGTGTCTATTATTATTATTATTACCCACTTTAAGACAGGTACAAAACTATTTTATAAACGCGTCATAGTTTATTTCTCCTTTCTCAATTACTATCATTATTGGTTTATCACTTAATGCGATAATGCGGTCTCTTATAATTATACTCTCTTTATATACCTAATAACATTATATTATAAATTAGTAAAAGTAACTTTTACCAATACAACGCAAAAAACTGCTTCAATTAAACATTAGTAAAACTAACTTTTACCAATACAACGCAAAAAACTGCTTCAATTAAACATAAATTTTCTCAGAATTGACAGTTCAGGCCGCCATATTTGTTTACAAAATAAGACAAGTAAAAAAGAACACACTTTACGTGGTATAGTGTTGCGCTACAACCTAGTTCTCATTTAAGTTTCAGTTCTATGAGTTGTCTGTATTGCAGAAGTTTTGCGAGATTAATATACATCAGGTTCTAACATACATTTCTACAATCGTTTGAGGAAAGTTTGTTTGCAATGCATACTGCATAAGATTTAATAACATATGTGATGAAAGGACAGTAGGTTTATTTGGTCACAGAAACACGTGCATACAAAAATAGAATTAACTTAAGTAATAAGAACTCGACTGCCGCGTTGGTCTAGTGGTCGCAAGCACTACTGCTGAGTATGAGGACCTTGGTTCGATTCCAGAGTCGGGCATGGTGTAATTGGCTTCTCCATCTGGAATTGCTCACTAGCAGCCCGGAGTCTAGAGTTGTACCCGGTTGATGGCAATAGGCTCGCCCCCTATAACATGGGACTTAAACATAACTGGCGAAATGTGGGTGTACCTGCTACAGGTACACCTCTGCGAAACCCTTCGGGGTATACAGGCGTGACATTATATTATGTTACAATTTTTATTTTTCGCTCTACCTTATATTTTTACAGGCAATGGCTTCAAAAATACTATATTTTATATTAAAAAAAAACAACGGGTTGCACTCCGGGAGTGCCGGCAGAAGTGAAAACTTGAACATTAACGTTGTGCATTTTTGAATATTTTGGAATGGTTAGGGAATAATTTCGCACGAATTGCTTTATTTATCAGTATAAAAGTACTATCATTTATGTGGTTAAATACAATATTCATTAGTAGTAGTAGTATATTTATTTATTTTCAAAATATAGTGTAACAAAAATAAACACTTTTCATGAAGTATGTTTTGACTTTTTTTTTACCCATAAATATGGGTAAAATTTCTTACCTTGCACTCTTTACGTAATGTCAAAGACTATTTATTATAAAATTTACTTTGTCGGTTGCTAGGCAACGGATCTTACGGTCACGTCCTGACGCGAATTTAACATTTTTTTCCCATCCCAATAAAGTGCACAACGACGCTAAAGAAGTTTTCACTTCAAAAAATTGGATACCCTATCTGCACTCTATGTCAATAGTACAGACGCCAGTACATCAACCTACCCCAATGTATCAAATTTTCTCAATCAACATTGAACCTTATTATTTAGCGATAAAGTTTCTATTAAAGAAATTTGACAGATTGTAGTAACTTGATGTGCTGGCATCTGTACATACACTTACGAACTAATTTAAAGTATTTGCAAAAGAAATCTGCGTTTGCTTAAGTCGTATCTCTGATACCGTATCTACAAGATAGTACCATCTTATATCTCAAAAGAGATTCCTCTTTACATCAGCGTAGTAAATAAAATCTTCGCTTTGGCTCGATTTTCTTCGTCGCTTTTTGAAAGGAGTGAGTATGAAAATATTATGATTAAACTTAGCGGATTTAAGTACGTTCGTGCAAGTCGGGCAGTGGGTGAGGAGGAGGTATATTTGCAGGGGTTATGTCAGCTGTTCTTAGAATGTCTTGCTATGCTTTTCGTGGATGTAAGTAGATTAAGAAGTGCAGCGTTTTATTGCAATGTTTGGGTTCAGTTTGGCTTATATTTTCTTGATGTCTTTGCCACGTAGAGCATTATGTACAGTCACGAGCACCAATATGTACACTTAGCAACTTTTAAAAGTGATTAGCTCCTAATGTGTTGATTGTTATTTTATGTGGTTACGAATATAGTATTTTGGAACCCATATTAATATGAAATAGGCCATATTTGAAAGTTGCAGTCAATATTATATTACACGAGAAAATCGCTTTTGAATTTTGTTAAGTGGATACATATTGGTGCTCGTGACTGTACGTTCTTAATATGAGTTTAAATGTGTACATCTTATACTATTAAATAAGCAATATTTGTGTGTATATATATATATATATATAATAAGTAGGTAGGTATTGTGTGATTATGAGCGAAGACCAAGCGCAGTTAACGTATCTAAAAGTGAGCTTCTAAATTGCATTGCATTCGGTTTGCACTACACTTGACGCTGAAAGACCTCTTGCAAAAATAGCAATTCATGTCGAAAATTTTTCTCTACTCATTATTAGTGCCGCAAACAACGCAAATAGAACCTTAAACATTTATAATTTTTAGATATAGGTGATGCAAAATATTACAAAAATACCAAACCAAATTCTACCATCAACTTGAATAAGTTCCCCAATTTCGTCGCTTTTATACAAGTTCTTGAATCGATCCACTGCTCATACATACCATATTTTCCGCGCACTAAAACCAAGTTTTTTACTATCCATTGACTAGACGGTGGTCCATAGAGAAAGCGACGCGTAATGACTCCAGCTGTCATTAGCTTGCCACTCGCGGCAGATTGAAAATTAAACGAGCGCCATCCCTGATACAGGGTTGAACGTCGCATCTTAAGGGGGATGCGCTAAGGTAGCACAAGAAATTCAAATTTTCTTACGTTTTTTGCAATTTGCAAGTCAGTTTCAGGTTGTCTCTGGATTAAAATATGATTCGCGACCGTAAAGGTGTGTCCAAACATTGAGCGGCAATAGTAACACGCGGCGTTTGCAGGACACATTTCTGCCGTGCTCTTGAACCAACAATCGCCTTGAAACCAATCGCAGCGCGGATGGCCGCTTTATGTTTAGGCACACCTTTACAAATATGGCTTTACAGAATTATAATCATTAGAATCAGCAATAGGTACAACTCTTTATGTTAAAATTATCCTAAAATGTCATGGTTTCATGAAATAGTAATTCAATAGGATTATAAGCACTTAGAGAGTTGTATTGATGATTTTCATGATTACATATTTGATACGGCCGCGAATCATATTGATCATCATACAATCTGATACTGAACTGCAAATTGCAAATGAATTTCGAGGGCTACCCTGACGCTTCTGCCTAAAAACAGTTTTTTATGTTGTTTGTTTTTTAAATCTGTAAAGATTTAAAAAACAAACACAACATAAAAAACTGTTTTTACACACGTAAAAGAGGGTTGGAGTATAGAGGTTTATGTTGGGTTATGTAATTTGATGATGTAGGTACAGCCGGTCTATTCTGTAAAAATCCCACCTTGAAAACTGTGACATGTGCTTGAAGTGAGTGGTCGTTCCACCCAAGGGCGGTTCCGGGGGGGGTCATGGGGGTCATGACCCTCCCCTTGGCTGTGTGTGTCTAGGTCAACCACTGATAATTTTTCTAATCTCATTTATAATTTTATCAAATAGATACTTTATAAGATGTTGCCACGTATGATGTGTATGCCACACATGCGCGAACGACACGCATAATAAGACTTGTGCTGTTATTATAATTATGATGATGGGCCTTGAAGTATCCGTAGGCTCTTCTCCATAGAAAATTACCAAATGAAACCGTGCTCCTAAGCCTCTGACGTTTCATAAGTACCAATGTAGGTTTATCTGAAGCTTGCAACTAGACTTAGAAATTAAATACCCCCTAACTCGAAGGCTGGATCGGCCCTTGGTTCCACCTGATGCTAGGAACTGTCACTATTCTTCTCTTCTTTTCGTGGTTTTTGTAACTAACCTAGTGTCAATTTAAAGTTGATCAAGTTGTAAAGCTCCCTTTACCTAAGTCTTCACGGTGAGATTTTTACAGAATGGATTGGCTGGTATTCAGCTGCATCGGGTTAGACTGGAAGCTGACCTAAACAGATGGGAATAGGCTTTGCAAATGATGATGAATGAAGGTGTGAATAGTTAAGAACAAGATGGCTACCATAGAAACTTACCTTACATGACAGCATGGAATTAGTAAGAACTAGCATGGAATTAGTATGAACTATCCTATATACTGAGCATTCTCTATTTTCACCCGAGCAGAGCTTGGTCGACCAGCTATCTAATTACGCAACACATTTTCGTAAACGATTCCGACAAATCTGTTTCATTTTGACAGTTCATCAATATTAATTGCGTTATTTACGTTGTTAAGCAAATTTTTTATCGAACTTATGAAGCAATGGATTAGCAATCTGTTTCAAAACGATTCAAATTGTGATTGATTGTGTATTACGTAATTAGGGTACAGGTACTCTTAAAGCGCTAAGATGGTTTGATCTGGATTAATTTGAGTTACATGGTTGGTAGTCGAACACGTACTAACTGGTAATATTAAAGGCAACTCCCACGGTGCGCCATATCGCGCACGCGCACCAGCCCGCACGAGGACGCACCGCCACGCACGCGTCTTGCGCTACCACGCACGTAAAGCCGCCCTCCCACGGTGCGCCATATCGCGGACGCACGCGCACGAGGCACCGTGGGAAACCTAGCGTGCGTGGTAGTGCAGACGCGCGTTGAACGCGTGCGTGGCGGTGCGTCCTCGTGCGGGCTGGTGCGCGTCCGCGATATGGCGCACCGTGGGAATTGGCTTTTAGGTTTCCCACGGTGCGTCGTGCGGGCTGGTGCGCGTGCGTCCGCGATATGGCGCACGGTGGGAGTTGAGCTTTAGTGATATATGCATTTATGAAAATGCACGCAGGCAGAAGTGCTGAGCTATTTGGTTGTAAATATTGTACCGAACAATAGCAATAGGTTCAAATATACAATGTCGAGTATATAAATTGGCTAGGAAAGTTACTGAAAAGGGTACAAACTAGTAGATTAAGAACAGTTTTGTACAAACTTTATCATACTTTTTATTTGAAACTTCACCTACTCACGCCAACAGCCAATAAACTCGATGCATCAAACACATTGGCGCTACCGATATATCAAGGGGCTTCTTAGTAAAAGGATATTTCGAATGAAGCGGTGCATAATTTTTACATTCAAGTGTACTTCGTGAAGTGGTTGGTCACAGTCGCACAGAATTCCATTAGGGAGTTTTGGACGTAGGCCAGACGATTCGTGTAAATCGGAAGACTTTTGATTTTTTGCAGAGGTGGACGTAGGTAGAATGAGTGAATTTTTTTAATGTCCATGGAGTTTCTTGTCCAGTCTTATCCATAGGGACCTACTAGGCTTTGGAATGGGCTACTAACTCCATCTGTTATTCTGACTGACCGACTTCTTGACAGTTGAAAAGTGCCTGTAATTGATTTAATTGAATTAAATGCTTTGAGTTTAAGTTTGTGTCGTAGTCACAGTGTTTGGAAATTACTTCTTCCCATGCTGAAAAAGTATGAGCTCTGATGATGTTTACCATTAGATAAAGTGATATATAATTTACTAGCTTATGCTTATGGAGGAACATTCCTATACTTATGGCAATCGGCAATATAGTAGCTTTGTATTAGTGTAAGTATTCTAGCAATCGGATCAGTATTTTCAGACATTATCTTTGACAAACAAACAATTTTACCTCTTCATAATTATTTCTGCCCGCGACTTCGTCCGCGTGGAATAGTTACTTTGGGCTAACGCTAAAAAAAAAACCCGATTTTGAAACATTCTTCATTGGTACTCCGCTCCTATTGGTCTTAGCGTGATTATATATAGCCTATATCCTTACTCGATAAATGGGCTATCTAACACTGAAAGAATTCTTCAAATCGGACCAGTAGTTTCGGAGCCTATTCGGTACAAACAAACAAACAAACAAAAAAATCTTTCCTCTTTATAATATTAGTATAGATGTAAAATCTAGAACTTTTCATGCGTTTTGGAAGATAACTTATGTCTAAGGCTGCCTGTCCACCGGAGCGGAGAGGAGAGGAGAGGAGCGGAGATGTGTCAATATTAACCAATAGAATCAAAACTCCGCTCCAGGGGTGCGATTCTATTGGTTAATTTTGGCACATCTCCTCTCCTCTCCTCTCCTCTCCACTCCAGTGAACAGGCAGCCAAACACCTGTCAAGTCTTAGCGAAAAGCTTATGAAAACAAAACTTTTCCTTTCAACTCCTTTCTTCGGTTTATTTACACCATAGTGTAAGAAAAATTGCTATACACATTTATTCATGCTTACACTTTCACCTTTTCCTTGTACCTTTTCAAATCCTGTGAACCAATACCTCATGTGTAAATAAATCCCACATATAATATTCAGGCGAACATAACGTTAGAAAGATAACTTCCTCGTGCAAAATAAATCCAGTTCACTTACCTGCGTGAGAGAAGCAGTGACCTATAAAAACGTTCGCAGATCAATAAGTAGTTGCGTCATTATTATTTATGCCTATTCGACCCTCTGATTTTGTTCGCATTTCAAATTCATTGGTCGGCCCTTACTCGTTGCGGAGACCACGAATTAAAATGTACTGTCCACTTCATTCGACGCGAGTGGGCCGCAAATAATTAGAAAACTCAACACGTCCTTTGAGTATTTAAAAAAAGAAGTCGTGACGTCATTGACGCACTTCGCACTCAGTTTGCTTCGAATGTGTTTGAACTTTTTTAGAGGCAACTTTACACATGGATATTTCTGAAAAGAAAAATTTGTAAAACGCATGGAATTTTTCTGTTAGACGTTTCACTTTTGGATGGGTATATTTCGTAGCTATTTGACTGGAAAAATCTCTTTAGATACGGACTATTTTGCGTGCACGAAATTTAAAAATTCCTGCTTTATTTAAATGTCAGAATTTGTGATTCATGAGCTCTTTACATTAAAGTAATATCTGCGATTTTCAAGTATGATTTATGCGGTATTCATTCGAATTTATAGCAATGTCGTTGCTTATTGGATTGGAAGTGTATTAAGTGAATTAGATTGTGATGCTCTACTTGGCTTTGTGATTCTTTTCTTGAAGATTTCAAAATAGGGTGAACTCATCTAATTCTGTGACTCGCCTAATTCGGTGATATTTGGTTTGAGCGCTATCATAGGGCTATACGAGTGAAATCAATGGTTTGAAATACAACCTTAAGCCTCTGTGATAAAGTTCAAATTCGTCTGTAAAGTTTGGGGATGCTCGAGTGAGCGAGATAGAAACAGCTAACGGTTTTGTCAGTTCGCGCGCGAATCTCGCCGGTTTCGGCAGTGTTTGTGAATTGGTGACGAACTTTGCTGTATTTATGTAAGTATTTAACCGATTTTTTAGCTTCTTTGTAATAAAATGAATTATAATTGATATTCCCTTGATGTGGCAGTAAAAAAATCGTCATAGTTCTGCGTCTTTTTCGTGTTAGAGCTTATTTTGTTCGTCAACAATATTAGCGTTTTAGCGGTTGAGTGGCTTCTGTGCTATCACAGAATTATAGTAGTTATGTACAAATATTTGTGGTTTTAACTGAAATTATTGACTTATTTTGAGTGTAGTAGACAAGATTGATGTCATTTTATTACTTTTATCTGGTCTTAATTAAAATGATGACTTTGAGCCAATATTATATTTTGCTATCACGGAATTGGGTGACACTTTTTTTGGACTTGTCACGTAATTGCGTGAGTAATTTACCAAATTTCGCAGCTTTTTTTTTATTAATATGAGCTCAAATTTGGGCAGACGCTAAAATCTAAGCAGGTAGGTACGTATTTATTATTTTAATTTGCTTGTTTACTTTCAGATGTATCATGGATGACCCCAACAAGAAGAATTAAAGAATTTTATTATAATAAAATTATTATTATATTATATTATTAAATTATAATTTTATTATAATATAAAATTGAAGAATTTTGTTATAATATTAATATTGTACTACTTAAATAAAGTTAACTTGCCTAATTCCGTTATATCAGAATTAAAGTATTAGCTATCACGGACTTAAAGAGGTCACCACGGAATTAGGCAAGTTGACTTGGTTTAGTAAATTTGGTATAACTCTTAGGTTTCTAGAAAAAAATCTGATTATTTGTGCTAATATTCCTCATAAAAGACTGATTAAAACTCATGCTGAGACTGAATTAAATTAATTAATAATTTATTGGTATTTTATTACTCAAATGCCTTTGTCACGAAGTTAGATGAGTTCACCAAAGGATTTAATAATAATGACCTTATTTAGATAGGTAGAAAGTTCATCGAAACGTTTTTGCCTTATTCACACAAAGATTATTTACAGTATTTTTTTTTTCTTAATTTGGATGCTTTTGACCTGCATCTTACCTGATGGTAAAGTGATGATCAGGCCGAAGGTGGAAGCCAACTTCACCCGAATTCTCCACCACAGAGGAACTGGCTATCTTAGCTCTAACTGCCGAAACACAACAATGCTGTTAACATTTGCTCCCTATTTGGCAGTTGTTGCTTTGTTTTGTAAATGTTTATCGTATCAAAATATTTTCCTTGTACTTATCGATGATCACGATAAACCATTGGTATAGGAAAAACATCAACACACTTACTTTCTCTTTACATTCATTCTCGTTTTATGAAGCAAGAATGGAACAGGAAGCGATAAAAAACTTTGCACTCAGAACCATTTGCGAGAACTCTATCAAAACATTCCTGATACATTGGATCACCCGCATAATTGATAGCAAAACAGTTCATACCCATATCGAAAGGATGAACTATAAGATATTCATCCAAATGGAATCATTTCCCAGTAAAATATTCATTTATTCGCTACAATCTTTCATAGAATGCAACAGTACTGCATTATGTTCAAACTCCTGCGCTCTCGATTCAAACTCGCGTGTGAATTATACATGAGATGATATTCTCAATCTGTCGCCCGTCGTTACCAGTTAACCTGACCCTCCTTAGCTGCTTCTCTATTGTACTGATGTTGTAGAAGCTACAGAGGTAGAGAAAGGTGGAATGAGAGGTCGTGTTATAATGGTTATGTTCGCTTATGTTTTCGTTGGCGGCGAAAGTTTGACAAATAGCTCGCAGTGCAGTTCCAGTCCCGATAAGCTGATAGGACCCTTCGGTGTGTGAGCGTTCCCAAGTATCAGTTTCGAGTTTCGAGTTTGTCCGTCGCCAGTGATTTATGTTATCGCTTTCTTTTTGTCGCAAATATTTTTGTTTGTGTAAGTAGTTTATAATATGTGAAACTGCGTGAAATATACGGAGTGGGATTGTATCTCGAAGTTGGTCGGGTCGGAAAACGATTTGTTTGTGGAATATTTTTACTGATAGGGGTTTTGTTTAGAGCCGTTTTATGTTCATACTGTATGCGTAAATAATACAATAGAATACTCGATTTAACGAGCCAGAAGGTTCAAAATTTGTATTCATAAATATTTTACTTGATGCGATGAAAGATGAAATAGGTAATATATTACGGTATGAAAGCAATCTAGTACATTTTTTACAATGGTAGCCAGTGAATTCATGAAAAGCTAACAAGTTCGGTAGGCATTAGTTTCACTTTACTTCGCCTTGATTTTTTAGCGAAGAATGACCCAGTGTGGATTTTTGAGACGGGGCAGTAAGGACCTTCAGCAGTAAGGGCAGGCACACTGCTCTCTCACTGCAGTCTCAATATATTAATTTATAATTTTGAAAATATCCGTCAATTATATCCACCGCGATAAAAAAACTAAGCTGTGCCACAGATTAATACAGATGGGACACTCCGCAGTTTAGGTATGAAACTACAAGTACCCGGCGGGCTCGTCTCACTGTGCCTATTCAGTAGGGCTGCCGCGCGCCGTTTGTCGCAAGATATTTAAAAATACTAAAATGAAAGCAGCAGTTTATTGCATCCCATTTGGCTGTATTAATAATAAGGATCCGAACCTCTAGTTTTTCTCACTTTCAAAGGACACGAAAAGGTAAAGAAATGCACGTCTACCTTTAAGTAATTAGTGACTGTGAATAGCATTAATGTAAACGTTTGGTAGGTAGTATAGGTACCAAACGTTTACATTAACTGTTATTCTTATTATACTTAGTATAGTTAGGTACTTACAAGTTCTGTTTACAAGGTCAGGTTCAGGCTTCGATAAGTATAGGTAGGAAAGTACATAATTAAATAATATTTTTGTTTGGTGGTATCCGTGGTAGGTACACTACGGACTTAGTGTAACTATAACTAAATATTACGTACTTAGTATTTTTTTTATTATGTAGACAACAGGGTATTCGTACATACTTTATTATTTGCCCAGTTACGTAGGTACATATTAATAAATAATGGAGACTAAACAAATTAAAGTACCGACGTACTTTAATTTGTTTAGTCTCCATTTACCGCAGGCGGCAGCAGCAGGTGACGTGACACCGCCGCGACACTCTGGTTTCTATTGTATTTTTAAGAAATCGAATCGCATTTTTATGAAGTCGCCTGCGGTGGTACATAAAATATAATAGACCAAGAGCTGATACCTATTTAATTTTCTAATTATTTTTTAAAAGATGACAACCCTGACGTGGTCAGAAGGTATAAGAGTTACGCGATAGAAAGAGAGGCAACTTGTAGGTGAATATAACTGTAGGTAATTAGCGTTGTGCGACCTGAATCGCACTTTATTGTGTCGTAGCAAGAGTCGCTTTTTATTTAAATAATTTTGCGGAGAGTCACATCTGTAATAATCTGTGGCTGTGCTGGCGCTGCCGCTGCGGCTGCAGAAAACCTCAAACGGCGAAAGTATAATAACCTCATAGGTAGCTATGTTTTCGAGCCGTTTGGGGTTGAAACCCTAGGGCCGCGTTCCGAGTGCTCATGGTCTGTTCAATGAAATTTCCAAACGACTGGTTGACACTTCCCGTGACCCAAGGGCTGGCTTTTGCCTTGGCCAGAGGCTAAGCATTGCCATACAACGTGGCAATGCCGCCAGTCTCTTGGGTACATTACCAGTCGACAGCGATGCGGAGGAATTTTCTTTTACAAGCTGGTTATCCACAATCAACACCAACATAAACTACTGAATACACCTGAAAATGTTTACCCCAACTAGTTAGCTAGTATAAAAGCTGAATTCAGGCCAACTCCGGTAGTCGGTCCGTTAATGGGCAAACTTAGGGGCTCTGCGCTTTGTAGTCTAACATACAACTTAATTATCGCACAGGTACGGGGTAATTACGTCACAGGGTGATCGAAAAAGGTCAGTTCAAGGCTGCCTGTCCACTGGAGCGGAGCGGAGAGGAGAGGAGCGGAGATGTGCAAATATTAACCAATAGAATCTAAGTGCAGGGGCGGAGTTTAGATTCTATTGGTTAATATTGGCACATCTGCGCTCCTCTCCTCTCCGCTCCGCTCCAGTGGACAGGCAGCCTTAGGCGGGTTTGGCGTTTAAAATAATGTTTGTGGATGTTAAATGTAGCGGTTCTTCAAACTACTTCAAAACGCCCAAAATATAGTTACATATTTTGGGCGTTTTGAAGTCATTTTTGAGGTCAACAGTTGTATTTTTCACTACGGACTTACCTAGTGTTTAGTTAGTAGTTTTATTTATAGGAAATCATAAAACATACTATGTATAAAGATCATGAAAAGTAATTTTGGCACAGCAGCGGCTTATTTAAAAACTTCTGCAAACGAAGGCAAGACACAAGAGAACGAGCGGCACGTGAGGTCTTGGGATTGATTCCTAAGTCGGACGAAGTTTTATTGAGTTTCCCTAATAAGAATTTCTCTGCAGCATAATCTAGAATCTAGATTCGTGCCCGGTTGATGGTGAAAGGCTCGCTCCACTCAAAACTAACTAGCGATATGTGGGGCTGCACCATCCACCATACCACCACTGCCATACCTTCGGGGAATACGGCCGTGATGTAACACTAGAGACCCGGTTCAACTAACAATTTATGAGTAGTGTAATTTGTTTTCTGAATGTACAACTTATTTTAAAATATTAGAGGTTCTAATGCAGAGAAGCTAAACCTAAAGTCCACCGTAATTACCTCACACCAACATGAAAAAGGACAGTCAACAGGGTAGGATATTCAGCACTTTGCAGTTAGTTTGAAATACAATGTTTTTGTTGGAAGCTTGGTAATTGTTTTCCAACGTCACAGGGATATTTTTCAGTAAAAGTTTTCAACATTTTTCGGGCTGCATGAATAGAGATGTGATAGAGTGTAGAGCATGTTATTTCATGGATTTAAGTTTCAGGTTATTTTCTGTTTTTTGGAGTTAAATAGAAATCTTTTTCTTCTTTTCTAGTCGATGGTATATATATTATCTTAAACGAGCTGAGCCTAGTAGGTGGCCTCGCCAATCACGGAATCAGTGATTGAGTGGCATTTTTTAGGTCCTCAGAAATGCAGGCGTGTGAACACTTTGGACACTAGGTATATCAGTGGGATCTATTATCCCTCATTTAGCTAAATTGTGCTTGCAGCGGCCTACTTGGGTCCGCAGTCGATTCATTGCTTTTTAAGGCCACTGAAGGTGATGTCCGAGAGGTAGATGCTCCCGGGGCTGAACGAACTAAACAGAAATAAGAATTTATTATAGAAAAAATATTGATTGATTCCGCTGGATGTGGGGAGCACAGAACCGATCGAAATGGTGGTGCTTGGGGGAGGCCTCTGTCCACCACTCCACCAATGAATAAGAATGAAGAGAAAAAGAGGGAGAGAGACCGTTAAAGATTATATTATCCTAACTAGCAGGTTGTGTTTCGGCAGTTAGAGGTAAGATAGCCAGTTCCTCTGTGGTTGAGGAGTCCGGGTTAAGCTCGCTTCCACTTTCGTCCTGATCATCACTTACCACCAGGTCAGATGTAGGCCAAGAACTTTCCCGATGTGATATTATTCAAATTTACTTGATAACTTATAAAAACGAAGCAAAAACTATGTATCTATGGACTATGTATGTACGGATCGTAAGTAGCAGGAGGCGTTCTTTAGTTTTTGTGTACGTAGGGTCCTGGGTTCGATTCCCAGGTCGGGCATAGTGTTATAGGGTTTTTCCATTGCCGACTCGTAGTCACACCAGATTATCACACCAGTATGACAAACAGGATTTTTTTTCTCGTTTGTCACACCACTGATTTTTCCACACCATGTATACGATAATTGCTAGTGCAATACCTTTATAATCTAATGAACTCTATCTGCTGATCGGCGTTTGCCGACTTTCGTTCTTTGCAATAGACTTCTGTTCTAATTAAATTTTTCTACTTTTAGTTATATTTATTTATTATTATTAATTTGTCCCACTTCTGGGCCAAGGCCTTCCTCCACTCCTTCCAACATTCGCGATCTCGCACGTCCTCTTTCCAGTTTTGACGGAACCTATTCAGCTGGTCCCGATGTAATGTAACTTATAAATAAATCTAATCTACATTCAGCATAAAATCTCTTGCCTTGCCTTTCAAAAAAGTGTTCAACTCTTTTAACTTCGACACCCTACTGCAACCACTTCACAAAGACTTTCCGAACCCACTGATACACATCTCGACACTCCATTTCAAGCTCTGTTTGATTTCAATCTGTGCTAGTGATGTGACCCAATTAGCGGTTCGTCGCAAGTGATACTCGATGTGTGAACACTCTACTGTCTATAGGTAGAGTAGTAGAAGGTACTTCAAGTTGAAACGCAAGCGAACTGGCAGGTGACAGTCGGGGGCTGTTGTTTATATGCTTTGGAACAATAAGATGGATTTTGATTTTGGAATCGCTCAACGGTGATTCACAACAGAAAATA
This sequence comes from Conistra vaccinii, assembly GCA_948150665.1. Classification (NCBI taxonomy): domain Eukaryota; kingdom Metazoa; phylum Arthropoda; class Insecta; order Lepidoptera; family Noctuidae; genus Conistra; species Conistra vaccinii. Next base: position 8,832,543 of record OX411330.1, read on the forward strand.
CCTACCATAGGCACAGACCGTTCACTATAACTTGTACTTTGCCGTCATTTTGGCACCATTTGCTTTTCGGAGCGTATAATTAAGTTTTACCTCTGTTGCTATTTTATTTAATTAAAATATTTTGCTCAATATCTAAGATTTAAACAACTGAAGTATTAATCGACATTTTTTGCCAGCTGTACCTACCTACTTCGCCGACACCACCGAGAAAATTCATGAAAAACTATGTACAGAAGCCGTATATTAGTATGACATATCAAGCTTTAAAAAAAGACCGCTACACAGCTAAAGTAGGTATGATGATGGTAGGAGACAACGTTCTTCAAAACTGAACTTTTTCCTAACTTGTTATGCTACTAGTAGTTCTGCGAACAGTAGACCTCGCGAGCACAATTTTATGGCAAAAATTTACCGCTTAGCTTGAGTACGTAGTATTATATTATTTGTGGCTTGAGGCTTATCTTAAAAGTAAAAGAACGACGTTCACGCCTCAAGCTTTGAAAGTTCTATGTTTACATAAGTGTTTACGTAAGTTTAGTACTTTTTAGTTTAATAAAAGCTTGTTTAAAAAAGTATTTTAACATAACATCATCATCATCGTATTCCTGTGGCCACCTTCCGGCACTTTCATCAGACCCTAGACGACACCTTGGGCCACCTTCTTATCTAAAAGGCCTAAACACAACGGGACTACCTTGTCTTGTTAAGGACTTCAGTATCTACTACATCTTGGTATACTACATCTTGGGCTACTTGGCAAGACAAAATCAACGACCGCAAAAACAATAAGGCTATCTTGTTTAGTTGTGGAGTTCTTATGGACCTGGACAGCACCTAGTGTAAGAACACTTGTTAAGTGAGTCCAAAAACGATGGCGGTGGTTTGGTTGAAGAGTTCCTATGGCCACCTTCCGGCTCTTCGAGTAGCATCAGACACTGAACACTACCATTCATTCTTAGATCGTGCGCCAAACTAATCTTATCTCTGTAGCTGATAACCCGATAACTGATAAGAAGTAGGAATCACACGTAAGTTCGGCCGAATCTTCGTATTTAGGGATAAGACCTGCAGGAACAAACTATGAACGTTAGCTTGTAGTTTTAGCGTTCGAAATATATGTTTTTTATCAACGGTATTCTATGAATTGACCGCGATGACATTATTTTTTCCTATCAAAAAAATATGACATCAATACGTCAAATTCATATTAAAAAACGTTCAAGTGCGTTGACCACGCACAAATAAGGGGTCCGTAGTTGGAATTAATAATTATCCCAAAAACAAACTTTAACATTGTAGTTGGAAAACATGTTCTCGCATACATTCCAACCGTAATGTAAGTTAGTCGATTATTCTTACTCGTTAACTTGTAATGCATAGTACTAAGCTGTGATAGTTTTCCTTTTAATTTCGCAAAATGTATCCCTGAATCGAAAAAATGTTTTCACACACCCACCCGACACCCAATAACACGGGACAAACGAGAAAAAAAAATTACGTGTAGGGAGGGAAGGTACCCAAAAAACAAATAAACATGATTTTATTTTACGACTTTTTCAGCGTGATTAATATGTATAGACCCATACCAAATTACAGCTTTCTAGTACTAAGATTCTCTGAGATAAGCCGCGGATAGACAGAAAGACAGACAGACGGACATGGCAAAACTAAATCAGTTCCTTGTTGACTACAGAACCCTAAAAACCAGACAAATTATGAGTAAAAAATTTGTAGGCCAGCTACAAAAATTAACAAATAGGTTTGAATAAATAGCGAGCAATTTACTGCATTTTAGGAGGTATTCTGGTCATCATGCCGCAGATCCTCATCAGATCTTCACCAAATTTTTTTGAGACCATCCTAAAGTTATTACCTTTCAAATGAAAAAAGAACCATTGAAATCGGATCTCATGGAGCAGAGATATCCAGTAGCCCCCTTTTTGCCCCATTTTGGAGGAACTACCCCTCCAATCAAAAATTCCCGACGACAATAAATTTAAAAAAATTCGTTATACCTGTATGCCAAGTTTCATTCCGATCGGTTGTAAAATACGACCTGTAGAGGAGTACGTACAAACTAGTATTATATTATCTGTGGTACAAACTGACACACGAAAGAAAATTTTGCCAGTTGATGCAGAGACGCTTCGCTCGCTACGCTCGCTCGGTCAATAAATTAAAGGCCACACACACAAACTGCCGACTATTTCTCTTTTGTGCTCGTTATTATATTCATATCTTTGTTTTATTGTTCTACTCGAGTTAATCTTTTTGTATGCACGTGTTTCTGTGACAAATAAACTTCTTTTTTCTTCTTTCTTTATCTCTTTCTTTCTTTTTTTATTTCTTTCAAGTGCTAGACACAAATCTTCTTCATGTATCTCTGATCTTGTTGGTCCAAAACTTCGCCACTTCCACGGCGCTTTCGGTGGCAGTTCAGCGCCCTTTGACTGCATGTTTTGGGACACAGGATACATACTCATCGTACTGCCGCGTGCGATTCCGTAAAAGTGTTAAGAAATAAGAGACAAATGAGATAATATAGTGTATTTTTTGACATTTTTCACGAAAGATACTGGAGCACATCTGTCTCAACATTTCTACGTTTAAATCGAAATAGAAATGAGGCTCTGCAAAGCTAGGCATAGTGATTTATAAATGTGTTCTTCAGAAAGGTCAGGTGCGTAGTACTCGCAACCGGCGTGCGTGTATGACCAGAGAACGTAAGCGAAGCAAAACGAGTATGTAAGGAACGTAGCAGGTGGCGTTCTGTAGTTTCTGCCTACCTCAATGGCATGAGTACCTTATATAGATGTATGTAAATTAATCGTCACATCCATACTCAACATTTGCCATACGCGACGCAAAACATGGACGGTACAAAAAGGCATCCAGTCAACTTTGCAGAGCAAAGCCGAGGGCGAAAGCTTGTTAGCGGTAAATGTAACTCCGTGTCTGCATATTTGAGGCGAGGCGACGACGGGACGGGCATGTGTAATGTGTATCATGTTCCTTCCATGTTTGTGTTTTAAAAAGTGCATATAGGTGACTTGTGAACTCGGCCATTAATATGACACATCATGATTTTCCATTAGGAATTTTCTCAGACTTTTCTGACTGCCTCGTTGGTCAAGTGTTTGCAAGCGCTATGAAATGAAATGAAATGAAATTGTTTATTCTGTAAATATGATATTGGAATCACTTTTACACGTCATATTAAAAGGAGGATGCTTAAAAAAAACCCAGCTCCGGGGGAAAAGCGATATATCTCAAATCATCAATAATAATAAGTACTAAAATAATAACCGGTTATGATCGTGATCCTTACTGGCAAACATATAAAAATTGCCAGTTTTATTATGCAGATTATGAAGTCGTCTATATAAGAAATTGATAATTAGTTTTAATTACTTTATTCAAAACTTAACGATTCCAACGACATAAGTTTTATAAACAGGTCCCTTAAAAAAACTTTAAAGATATCGCCGTGTGTCGCGACCACAATGTGGTTGCGCGACGGCTAAAAACCGCGTAAAAAACGCACGACACGAGCCGCACTCGTCGCAAAACCGCTTGGCTAATGAAAGGATATTATATTTTTTTACCATGCTTAAGACTTTAAGCATGGTAAAAAAATATAATATCGTTGAATAATAATAAATAATAATAAGTTGAAAGTACTATGGATATATTTATTGTAACAGAAACTTCGAGAGTTCGACAACAAAATAGTCAGGATTTAACAGCACCAGAGAAGAGGTGAAATCAAACCTATGTAGGTACACTGCTAGTTGAGGTTCCAGTGAATCGGAACCGGGTGCCGCATAGTTCGTGGTGAGTTGGAACTGGGTGGCGCTGCGTTATGATCCAGTGAATCGAATGTGGTACAGCGCGGGTTGTACCTTGCTTCGACGAGGAGAGGGTAGAAAGGGCTCTGTTGTGGATGGCCAAAAGTACAGTGTGCTGTTGAGGCTGATGGTGATGACCAGGAATGCTCGTCCACTGGCACTGTGAAGCCAAATGCGAACTACGTATAAAAAACATGACGTCACAAAAATCCTACATTGCGCAAGCAAAGTTCAACATATATACAAGATCGCGACATCAATCGTTGAGTCACACAGCCAGCCGGCATCCACGGCTTCAACGGGTGTTCTGACCACCAGCATGCAGCGGACGAACATTCCTTGTCATCACCTTCAGCCTCAGCAGCAATTTTGAAACAGCACACTGCACGTTTGGCTCGTCCACAACAGAGCCCTTTTCTACCCTCTCCTCGTCGACGCCAGCAGTCAGCCACAACCCGGCGCTGTACCACATTCAACTCACTGGATCCAGTACCCAGTTTTGACTCACCACGAACTATGCAGCACCCGGTTCCAACTCACTGGAACCTCAACTAGCACTGTGAAACCACATGCAAACTACGCATCAAAATCCTGCATCGCGCAAGCAAAGTTCAACATATATACAAGATCCTGACATCTATCATTGGGCAGTTGCCCGTCATACACGACACCCATCTGGTCGGAGGATCCTCCCTTTTCTATAGAGGATGAGTGAACTTAACACCCTGTTCCTCATACCTCTAAAACAGTAAATAAAAAATGTTATAAATACACTCTGGTTTGATTTCACCTCTACTCCTAAAAGTTCAAGTGTCCTCACGTGATTATATAATTATTGATAGTATAGATGGCGCTGATGGCGATAATATAGGACTCCAAACTATCGAATCAATATCATAGTGTCGCTGTTAACAATGGTATTTTCACGTGGCGATGCTGTTAAATCCTGACTATTTTGATGTCGAACTCTCGAAGTTTCTGTTACAATAAATATATCCATAGTACTTTCAACGACTTTAATGCATTGTAAAAAAATATAATAATATGAGCCAAGCTCGGATTTTAACATAATATTTTTGAATAAAGTAATTAAAACTAATTATCAATTTGTTATATAGACGACTTCATAATCTGCATAATAAAACTGGCAATTTTTATATGTTTGCCAGTAAGGATCACGATCATGACCGGTTATTATTTTAGTACTTATTATTATTGATGATTTGAGATATATCGCTTTTCCCCCGAAGCTGGGTTTTTTTTCTATGGAGCTTGAGCATTCTCCTTTATGTTAAAAATTAGCTAGATGAGTTCGGCGTTTCCTATCTGACTACTCTGAGAAGAACGGCCGAAACAAACTCAGAGGTCACAGTCTCTTTTAAAGTCCAGACATAATCTTGGTCAGGCCATATGAGGACCATGTAGACTAGTGTCTGAAATGGTCTTTTGAGGAAAGAACCATACAGCTTTGAGTGGACCTGTCCAGTCAGTGCAAGCATTTGTCAGTAACTGCTGAGCATGAGGTCCTGAGTTCGATTCCCGGGTCAGGCAAAGTGTTATTCGGTTTTTCTATCTGGAATTTCTCAGTAACAGCTCAGAATTTGGGTTTGTGCCCGGTTGATGGCAATAGGCTCGCCCTCTATTACCTGAGACTTAAGACATAACTGGCGAAAAGTGGGTATAGATAGGTAATAATATAATATGACAAACTTATACATATTGCGTTTTCCCACAAAATATAAAAGAGTTACCTATTTTTTTTATTTTTTATAAAGGTGCGATATGTTTCCCTATGCCTGATTTACATGGTGCGAACCTGTGGCGTACCATTAGCAGCAACAAAAATAAAAGTTGCACCGTCTAAACAGTTTATAAACGATGCAAGTAATTTTATTGCTCGAATTTTATTGTATGCTACAGGCAATAAGCTTGTATCGTGTAAATGGAGTTTTAGGGTACCTTTGTATATTTTGGAAATCAATCTTTACATAAAAAAAAGACCTAAGCTACTGCGCCAATCCTTTCCCAAACACTTACAAGAAACAAGAGGCATAGGAACATTTAGATACATTATTCATAGCTCCATTATTCTTAGGGAAGCCTAAATTTCTAGAACCTTCGCTAGTTGATTTGCGGCCTTACATAAACTTTACCGTAAACTAACATACTTAAGTAGGTACAGACGGCTGCGAAACTAAGTGCTTACTTAAAAATGTTGTTTGAGTTTTTTGCCAGTAAGTTAACAATGGCTAATTTTTGGTTTTTATCTTTTTTAACCGACGAAAAAAAAAGAGGGAGGTTCTCAATTCGACACGTATATTTTTTTTTTTTTTATGTGTGACCACGCATAACTTTTTACTGAATGGTCCGATTTGAAAGATTCTTTTTTTATTGGGAAGGATTTACCTCGAAGTAGGTCCCATAAAAAAATAAAAATTGAAACCCACCCCTAAGTGTAAAAAAATTGGGGTTGATTGATGTTTCACGTACTGAATTTTCAACTGTGAACCGATTCTGTTGTAATTTCGCACACATATGTAGTTCTGATGACACAACTACACAATAAAGACCTGGAGTTGATCTGATGATGGAGTCAGAAGACAGTCGCGAGAGCTCCTCACCAGTTTACAGCAGCTACATCGTGTTTGGGCTTATTTCATTTCCCCTGATGAGAACTTTACACCTAGCTGGGGTATGACTGTCATCGACGGTCAGAGGTTGAGGCAACCATTAAAACCGCCTGGCCACGGAACGGGCGGCGCGAACGGCGCGGCGGTGCGTCTTGCGGGGCGAAATTACATTATATATTATACATACATTTGTTTTAGTCGCAAGACGCTTCGCCGTTCGCACCGCGCGAACTTTCGCTATAGCGAATGTCCCGTGGCCAGGCGGTTAATGGTAACTCAAAAACTAAAAATAAAAAACGTTTTTGCAAAAAATTAAACCGACGAAAAAAAACTGAAAAGCGAAAAATAAAAACTTTTTTGCAAAAAAAGCGAAAAATAAAAATCGGACCACACAGTAAAAAGTTATGCGTGGTCATACATAAAAAAAAAAAAAATATACGTGTCGAATTGAGGACCTCCTCCTTTTTTTTTCGTCGGTTAAAAAATAACTATGTATTTAGTGACAAATTGATGACCTTCAAATAACAAATTTTGAGGCGGCGTCAAACAAACATATTATCCTTACATATTATAAAACAAAGTCGCCCGCCGCGTCTGTCTGTCTGTCTGTCTGTCTGTCTGAACGCGATAAACTCAAAAACTGCCGAACGGATTTTCAAACGGTTTTCACCATTGGACGGAGTGATTCATGTGGAAGGTTTTAGTGTATAATTCATTAAAGGTTTTGTGTAAATTGGCTGAAATATGACGATTATTGTTGAAGATGTCGGAAAAAATCATGCCGACTGGGTGCTTTACTGGCGTGCGCTGCGTAAGTCGTGAGAGATAAATCAAATTTATGTTCTAGAGTATTCTATATCTTAAAAATTGCAACAAAAAAGTCCGCAATGGCATATGTCTATCTTTTAAGGGTGACCCACAATAACCATTTTTATCTTTCAAAATTGTATAAAATTTTCATTGTTATTTCCGAAGCTATTTTGACCGGTATCTTATTAATCCTTATCCAATTAAATAAGTTATTTAAATTGGGCATTCAATTTCGATTAAAATATGCCTTTACATCACATCATTTAAATGAATAGTTTAAGAGATATCACAGTTTCAAAATTACGCGTAACAAAATAATTATGGTTGACCACGCGGGAGCTGTAGTAGCCTACCACTGCGTCCGCTGAAAGTTAGTCAATGATCTTTTCCTTGGCTATTAGGTATGTATTCCCGGTAGAACGTTCCCGTGGGATATTTTGCGACATCCACGCGGGCGAAGCCGCGGGTAAAAGCTAGTAATTACATAAAGCGTAAAATGTTAGCTTGATAGATCTTCGTTGAATGTGTCTGTTACACAGATATAGCTAGACCGTTAGTTTTTAAATCATGTAAATACAATATAATTAATATTTAAACTGACTCGAAACTTATTTTTCTAGTCATGCCGATTATTTCCGAATCTCAAATGTCGATAATGTTTTCAAGACAGGTATTGTGTAGTTTAGTTCCAAATACTCTCACATGGCGCTGTTAGGATATAATATGCTGTTTATATAAATACATATTATTATAATTACCTATGTCATGTACCGACAGTAAATTATAGTACTTTGGCCAAATTTTTCATCGAAATGTTATAAAAAGTAAACCAAAATAGGTACAGACTTTTTCAAAAATTGTTTGCTATCACAACTGATAGCTCTACTAATGCTTACAAAAATTTTTTTTTTTTTTTTTTTTTGACTAGGGCATCTCGCAGGTTACCACTGAGGTATTCGCTGCTTAACCGGACTTTCCTGTGGCTGCCTTAAGCTCCTAAAAGAAACTCAAAGCCTCCAGCCAGGGGCATATAAACTAAGCTAATTAAAACTAGGCGAACGCTCGCTAAGGGCACCCCCTGTGGGGTACGAACCTCGGCTTAGGGCGTTCGCTGGGGGGAGGACAGCAAGAGGGACAGGCTGGATCATTATTATTATCAGGGGAATTTAAAGCTACAGGCTCAGCAAAAACGCGGGCTGGCGCATCGTTATCGAGCAAGGGTCGGGGGGGGCTTACTAAAAAAAAAAAAAAAAATATACTTGTCGTGTGAACGAAACCATAGCGCGATTCAGGATTAGGCCCGAATGGTACAACGCCATCCATCTATCGAGCTTGTTGACAAGTCTCAACATTTTTAAGTTTGGTCGTGAGATAAATTCATCCCAACTACGGAACCCTTCATTGTGAAAGAAAAGAAAGAAAGATAGAAAATAATTTTTTTAAGTTAAAAACGTAACTAATGTAAAATAATAAACTATAATTTAAAGAAATTTGGTATAAAACGTTTGTTATTTCAAAACTCCGACTTCTATAGTTTAGGAGAAATTTCAATTTTAAAAGTGTGGTACCTACTAAGTTTTGAAGGCCAGTGTATTATAAATGCGAAAGTGAGTTTGTTTGTTTGTTACGCTTGCACGCGGAATCGGCTGAACGGATTTTGATGAACATGGGTAGACCATGACCTAGGTTAGGACGTAATACTTTTATGGAAGTGTATAGATTGCCGCGAGTTTCTTGGGGCACTCCAGTGTCACTGCCTCGGCCCGGCTGGGGTGCCGTGAGCGTTGCATTGTCACTGTCACTTGTTATTTAGGTTAGGTTAGGTTAGAATTGTGACCACACAACGCACGAGCCGAGCGAGCGTAGCGAGCGGTGCCGCGGTAGCGGCCGGCGAAGTGCCAGGGTCCGTTTAGGCACAAAAGAATGTAATGTTTTTGGGAATGTGGTGTTTTACAGCGATCTAACCTCGACAATCAAACAAAATACCAAGTGACGTGACTTAGTGACAGTGACAATGACAATCCAATGCTTAGCCGGGCCGAGGCGGTGTTACTAGGGTGCCTGTAGTGGCACTTTATCCGATAGGGATAGAGTGCCAATGGTGGCACTCTATACACTGCCTATCCCGGTAGTCTTTTCCCGTGGGAGAATTTCCGATATCCACGCGGGCAAAGCCGCTGACAAAAGCTAGTATTTCATAAAATGCTTATTTAATAACGTATTATGGCGAAGTAGAGAACTATTTGAAAATATAATTAACAAAAGTATTTTCTGAAGACAATTAAGTACCAAAAGATATAGCAAGGCAAATGTGAATAAAAACACCGGGAGGGGACCCCCTAGAAGGGCATACAGTGACCTTATTGGTGATGTTCTTTAGAAAGGTCAGGTGCGTAGTACTCGCAACTGGCGCGCGTGTATGACCAGATGTATGAACGTAAACGAAGCAAAAAGAGTATGTAAGGATCGTAGCAGGTGGCAGGCGTTCTGTAGTTTCTGTGTACCCCCGTGGGATGAAGGTATGAGGTATGTATGTGTGTATATTTTCTAAATACAAACCTCGTTTGATACACTGCCGTATGTCATGGAGTCTAGACTAAGAAACAATTGAAAAAAAAAGCGGCCAGGCGGGTGTCGGTTCACGCACAATGAAGGGTTCCGTAGTTGGGATGAATTTATCCCAAAAACAAACTTACCATTGCAGTTGAAAAACATATTCTCCCATACATCGACATACGACACGGTCAATTTCTCCAACTGCAAATAAAAACTTGTAATCAGAAAACAAAGGTGATGAAATTACAAATGAACGATTATCTGAATATTTCCTTTACTTGGGTTAAGAGACCTTGATTTTTGCCAAATTTTATGATTCTAGGTCAACAGGAAGTACCCTATAGGTTTTGATTCATTTGCGAGTATCAAAATAATTATGTCGTATCAATGGTCGTATATTTTATTGCGTTGACTTACCCGGGTATTAGAAGCAAAATTTTTTTTTGAGCTCCCAGGGCCCGTATACCTACGTATTTGGTATTAATTTCAACTTGATACTTCCACGCGTTCTTTAGAAAAAAGTGTCTTGACAGACTGAAAGACAGACAGACGGACAACGAAGTGATCCTTAAGGGTTCCATTTTTACTTTTGAGTTACGGAACCCTAAAAATAGCGGGCATAATGGAAAATTCCCAGAATTATGTTAATTTTGTTACGTATCTGGCTGTTGCTACCTGAAATATGTATGTAAATGTTTTATACTTCTCACACGTAATATCAAAGCAAAACCAGAGTCATTTATTCCAAGAATAAGCCTTACATTGCTGAACAACTTTTCTTGGAGAAATCTCCCGAAAAGAAGAGATTTCCTGCGTTTACTAGGCCCGAAAATTCTATCTTTCTAGATGCCATATCGGTTTTCCAGGCCATTAATTTTTGTGCCTACGTTAGTGTCTGACATTGACATTGTTGTGTCTTACCTCTCTGCTTTTATATTTAGATAGGTATTTACCATTTAGCTTTAATGTGTAGACATTTTTCACGTGGACATCTTTTTTGGAATTTTCTACCAGAAAAGGTATGATAATGGTGGTGAAAAGGTTTTATATCCATAGTTGTGAATTTATTTTTATTTTTTTAGTGACCATAGCAATACATTGCTGCGATAAATATAAAAGATGATTGAACTTACTGTAGCTCTTAATATTTATTATACATTATAAGGCGAATCAATTATCACACCTCCCCCTTAAGACCTAGGCCAAATATTATTAGATATTCGTGTAGCTCATGACTTAAAGAGGTGCCATAAAGAATATGAATTAAAAATCTTTGAAAAAAAGTATTTACATCCGCGAAATTTCGCAAGTATTCTGGTCTGTTACAAACCGTATTTGTGAAGGTCGCTCAAGCAATATTGAACCTAGAAAAAATATAATTATGCGGGGCAGTCTTTGGTTACTACCGATAGAAGTGAAAACTAAGTAACGCCATCTAACGAAAATATCATTTATGTGGCTTGCTGTCAGTACAAGCCGTCTTACGAATTTTCGATCAGGTCACGTGTACTGACGCGAGTTTAAATTTTTTTACTTATCCCAAAAAAAGTGCACAACGTACACACAAGAAGTTTTAACTTCGAAAAAACTCTAAACTACCCAAAATAAAACCCAAATCCAAGTAAACAAAAATCAATTATAACATAAACAAATGGCAGTATAATCCCGCGCCTCATAGCTTAGCTGGCACCAACAGAGCTGCGTGACTCCACAGTCTCTCAAGGAATTAGTCCGACACTTAATATTAATTCTATGCATAGTCTTAATAAACTTGTTGACAACTATATCGTATAACTGAAGGAGCTATTACCAGCGATCTTGTTTTGCTAACTTAAAACCCCCTTTTGCCTAGATTAGAGATGAAGTAAAGAAGCAACCGGCCAAGTGCGAGTCAGACTTACACACGAAGGGTTTCGTACCGTATTAAGGTTGAGCAATAAATGCCGAAAAAAAAAGGTTGAGCAGTTCTTATAAGGGGCATTGGCGGATGGCCCAAAATACCGAGGAATTCCATAATTTCGACTCAACTTTTCGATTCAATTCAGGTGCACTTTTACACAACATACTCTTAAGTAGATATATCAGGAAACGGAAATACAATTCTTTATAACAGGTAATTTTCTACTTCTCAGTTATGATTTTAACCGTAGCTCTGAACATTGTCATAATGCCCCCCCCCCCCAAAATGAAATCCTGGATCCGCCCCTGGTATGGGGGTCTTTAATTATTAACTTTATTAAATTTTTATTATTAGTTGATAAAGCGGCAATTCAAATACACAATCTGTGAAAATTTCAACTGTGAACCTATTACGGTTCATGAGATACAGCCCGATGACAGACAGATGGACGGACAGCGGAGGCTTAGTAATAGGGTTCCGTTTGGTCTACCATTAAGGTTTTCTTATGGAATTTTTCAGTAGTAGGTTTTTGTGTCCGATTCTTGTCACCAGGCCTAGGCATAGTCTCCCTATTCCCTATTTAATTATTTTTTATACAATCTGTCAAACTGTGGGTCTTCTTTAATAGATCTCAACCTACCTCTTAAAAAAATGCAGGAGTGACGTTAAGGTTTGTTTACTTTTACATCTTCTGAGAAGCATGTCATTCAAATCTATATACAGGGTGGACCAAAAATACACGTCATAAAAAAAATTATAGATTCCTCATGTCCAGGGGTATTCGAAAATACCTCATGTGTTCCGCGATTTTTTGTAGTTTTCGAGTTATTATTTTTTTTTGTAATTTTTTTTTGAGTTTTCTTGCCGGTGGAGCCTCAAAAATTCATGTCTTTTTTGTAGGTAGTGAATATTCTTCAGTTTTTTTATGGCGCCACTATTTGGACCACCTATTTTAAAGCTTAAAAAGATTTTTAGCCTAACCTTCGAAGGCCGATTACAGTGAATTATTAGAAGGTTAAGTACTATTTTTTTATTATTTTTTGCGTAGCTTAGGAACCTGCATAGTTTTTAAAGTCAGCTAGAATATATAATATGGCACCTCATTTTTGTATTTTTAAATTGAAGTTGAAAACAGTCTTACCACTAAAAACTTAAATTCCCGCTATCGATACTTTTTTGAGTTACTTGCAGGAATGTTAGCAAGTTTATTATTTTATGTATGAAAGTAACATTCAAGACTATCGCAAAAAAAAAAAACTGGAAAATACTCACTACAAAAAATATATATGATTTTTTGAAGCTCCACAGACAAGAAAACAGGAAAAAATTACAAAAAAAAATAATAACTCGATAACTACAAAAAATCGCGGAACATACATGGGGTATTTTCGAATACCCCTACATGAAATCAATTTTTTTTTATGACGTGTATTTTTGGTCCACCCTGTATATAAAAATGAATCCCTATTTCCTTGGTCACGGCATCACGCGTGAACGGGTGGACCTATTTCGCTAATTCTTTTTTTGTTGTGTTTGTTATAGTAAGGAGAAGGTTCTTAGGATAGGTAGGTGAAGGTAGGGTAGTTAGGTAGGTTGGTATGTAAGTAGATAGGTAGCTATGTACGTAGGATAGGTAGGTAAAGTAGGTATGAAGGTAGGTATGTATGTAGGTAGGGTCGAAGTGTGTCACAAACAAGCACACAAAAATTCTAATCTTTTTAAAAAGATCTTGTTTTCTCTTTATAATATTATTATTTATTATATATAAATATAATACAGTGGTGGCCCAGTGGTAACGGCCCCGACTTACGAGTTGTAGGTCGTGGGTTCGAACCCTAGCAGGCGCTTTACTTTGTGTAAATAATTTCATCACCACGGCTCTCAAAACGGTGAAGGAAAACATCGTGAGGAAACCGGCATGTCTTAGAACCAAAAATTCGAAGACATGTGACATCTACCAACCCGCACTGGGCCCGCGTGGTAGATTACAGCCCACTCCCTCTCACAGAGAGGAGGCCTGTGTCCCAGCAGTGTGAACATTAATAGGCTGATGATAATGATGATGAAATATAATACAAATACTGGTATTCAGCTGCATCCGGTTAGACTGGAAGCCGACCCCAAGATAGTTGGGAAAAAGGCTAGGAAGATTGATTGATATATAAATATAATATAATTATATATATGTTTTTATAAGAATATCAGATACATGATATAAGACATGAAGACCGACATGAGAAATGAAACTATTAGAAAAGCCGGCGACTCAAGCAAGTTAATTTTTAATTAAAAGCGCCCGACTTGCGAGCTCGCGTCAGTAAAATTAATATGAAATAGTATTGTGTTGTTATTCATGCTTCAACGTCTTGCTTTAGCGCTCATAATGTTATGAACTAACATAGCTTTACCTGCGTCTTAATATTGTTTATTTAAAAGAGATTCTGCTTTATGGAATTTTGCATTATTATGTTTCACGTCTTCAGTGTTTAAAAATTAATAAATAGTGAAAAACCTTAAATTAACTACTACCAATTTTTATTTAATTGATGGTCTGGTGGGTGTCCTTCTAATATCTAATCCAATTACCTCTATGAAGTCTTGATTTCGTAACGTTATTAATCAGAAATTGGCCTATGACAACCAAAAAGAAGGGTATTCAACATACGCAGAAGAGATCGGTGATCCTCTATGCACTTCTCATACACTTGACACTTCTATAGACTTTATTATAATGTTGCGTCATAGAAACCACGTTGCACAAAGAACATTTTATATGTTTGTGTAGACCCTTATAACCCCAATACCCTATTACATTCAAACCGAGCACTCGAAACCAATAAAACTCCTCATAAACTCATAAACATCGATCGTATACAATTCCTTCATCGTATTACGTATAAAATTGTTGGTTATTAAAAGTTTCTCCCCTTAATTGCGTATCCTAAGCCGAAATCCTTATTACTGTTATGGTTGGGAAGTCCCGCTAACTCTGCCTAAAGGTTTGTTCACAACACCTATTATTGTGTGTTCAAAACTTTTTGATGAGAACTTTTTACCACTTGACTTTTTTATTTGAGCGAATACTGGTTGTTTTGTATGTTTATATTTTTTATTGGAATTATATGTATATAAATGTGTCTTCTTTACGAGTGAATTTTCGAAAAACTAAAGTGTTATAGGGACTCAATTTTTATGCATCCTTGAGCGAGTCAAATAGAGGGGGGTAGACGTTTATTTACGCAGTGGTATTTTGATAAGACCCGCTGTGATGTCACGGGCAGATACAGAAATACATAAAAAAAATGTAAAATCAATAAAATGTTAACAAAAAAATATTATTTATTTAGAAGCACATTTATACATTATTAATTTTAATGATTACTCCACAAATCAATGATCAATATAATTATTTCAAATGAATGGTGTGTGGTAAATCCATGAATGCAGAAGCCAGGCTTTATAATATTCCATAAGGGCATCGCTCTTGCAATTATCATCAAAATATTAATTAACATTTCGAATGAATGAATATTGAAATGAGAATTTATGATTACCTAAAGTATGTAATAGAGCACGAAATGAGTGGGTATTATTAGGCGATTGATTGGCTGTGTACCAACATACTCGATTTTAGTATTTTGTAGCAGAAAATATAATTTACCGATTCGACTAATCGAAGCGCCAGCGCCGCCCAGCGGCGCTCGACAGAGTAAAGTAAAGTAAAGTAAAGTGAAGTGAAGTGAAGTGAAGTAAAGTAAAGTAAATAAAAAATATGGGTATTAGGTGATCCTTGTACAATCTACCTATCCCAGAGTCCTATACCCAGAGTCTACAACATAACGCTCGGACCGGCTGGAGTTAAGCAGAGTTCGTGGGTGGCGGTCAAGCAGTGAAGACGGTCAAACGTGCAAGCAGTTTAGAAACTGACGTGCCTTCTGAATAGTTGTGTCGTGTACCTACAGTGTGTGAATTGCTAGTGTGATAAATTTGATCGTCAATTATAATTTGATCTGAACTGTAAACGCTTTTTGTATTGCGTAATAAACAACACTACCCACAGTACGACCACAGTAGTTAAAATATGGCTTTTAATAACGAAAGAGACACATATCCCCTCAATACATATATTTCGACCTTTTAAACTTTTTTGCTGCCCTGGGAAGCCTACCTACATCTACTATAGGAACCTATACCTATATCTGACGTCACGCAACAGTGTTGAATTTATGTTTGAAAGATTGTAAATGAAGATCTTGGATAAAAGCGAGTAAGAATTGGCCACTCCACAAAATCTAAAAGCCAATTCCAGTAATTCAAAACGTTTCAAATCTAGTCGCAATGTCATCTCAGGGTCACGCAATGTCAAAAATGTATGAAAATTTGAGTTGATTTTGACAGATTTAAAAAAAAATTGTAAAGTGTTCCGAAAATTGTTCAAATTCGGGAAAAACTGGATGTCGTTTTTTTTGTATGAATTATTGAAAATTGAGCAGAACAACGACTATCGGTTAGCTTGTTCTCGAATAAAAATCGCAGTATCCCAAAGCTCTACGGTAAACAAACCCTAAAGGTCACTAAGTCCCATTTACGTCGGTCCCTATTATCCCTTCAGAACATATGGCCGTTATTGGGACGACCTTTAATGGGGAATCACCTCCGTAGTGGTAGGCCGATAGACATAAGTTATTACTATTAATATGGCAAGGGTGGTTGGAGTCCGTCTTTTTTATTGCGTAATTTGATATATTTCGACGACAGATATTGATATGGACTATAATTTAGGCAAGAGACACTTCTCATATCTAAAATTATTTAAGCAGAGAATATAAATTATATCAGGCTAGGTGGTTCACTGCAAATATCCGCGATTGTACCTATGTACGCGATTGGACATTTGCGGTGAACCACTTCTTGTGCTCTTAGTAGTAAGGTTGTAAAGTGGTTCACCGCCAATGTCCGCGATAGTACTATCTTATACCGGGGTGGATTATTATGAGTACCTACCTATTATTTATTAGTTTTAGGTTTCACCTATCAATATAATACTCATTACATTACTAAGTCTTAATTACGTTTTGGTCTTCATACATACATACATACATACATACATAATCAGCCTATTAAGCTGTTTTCAGACCAGCGACACGAATAATACAAACCTTCACGGTATAACAATAACCAGTGTCGCGTCGCGCGACAAATCGCGCTGGTCTGAAAACAGCTTTAATGTTCCCACTGCTGGGACACAGGCCTCCTCTCTGTGAGAGGGAGTGGGCCGTAATCTACCACGCGAGCCCAGTGCGGGTTGGTAGATGTCACATGTCTTCGAATTTTTGGTTCTAAGACATGCCGGTTTCCTCACGATGTTTTCCTTCACCGTTTTTGAGAGCAGTGGTGATGAAATTATTTATACAAAGTCAAGCGCCTGCTTAGGTTCGAACCCACGACCTACAACTCGTAAGTCGGGGCCGTTACCACTGGGTCACCACTGCTCCCTGGGCCACCACTGCTCCCTATTAATTTTTAATTCTTTTTACCTATTGTGGTATAGTAATTTTCTACGGCATAGTCTTCACATATAAATTATTTAATTAATGTGCACAAAATATTGGAAAATATAAGAAAGTATCGCTGGATTTTCTTGCCCATTCTTCTATATACGAAACTACTATTTGGAAGGGGCGCCTAGAATCAATTAAATTTTTTGTATATTTTGACGTTCAAAAGTGCCTTAAATACTTATTTGGAATAAATATTTAACTTTCACCTCTGACTAACTCTTGGGAGATTACAGGCGTGAAGTTATGTGTAAGTATTTGGAACTTTGCCCAATTTTAAAAGCAATTCTATCATAAACACAATCTGCAATAATTATTCATATAAAGTACTTAACGAAAATTTTTGGTTTAAACAAAAACGCATTTGTATGTCCATTTTGTTTTGCATTGTAAAGCATTAACATTGTTTGTTAAATTCGACTTACGTTATAGACACAAAAGTTAATTAAATTAATTCCTTTCTTTGATCTCTGCCCGGGGCTGGGAGTTAACGAGAAAATGATTTGGCCAGAAATTAGATTCGATTTAGTCAGGTTGAAATCTGAAACACGGGGATCGTAAATGTTTTGAATAGATAAGTAAACAATTGGACTGTTTTGTATTGGATTTGTAATCTGAGTATTAGGTACCTATTAAGTTCGTTCTAAGAAATTGGGCACTATTTTAAAATTGAATTGCTTACACAATCGATTCGTTATCTATGTAAGTACATAAAATATATACGTACTATGTAGACATTTATTAATATTACGAACAAAATACGTTTATCTATTTATTTATTTATCATAATGCAGAACAACGGCACAGTCATTACAATTCAAATTAAATTACATATAAAATTAACCGCAAATGAAGATGCATGACATTCACATACGAAAACTAGAGACAAAGGAGAACAAAATTAAAGTGTATAGTAGACCTAAATCTACAACACTACAAAACAAACCAATTTGAGCTTGATAGACGGGCCCGCATCACACTGTTTAATATTTATTATATAAAACGTATTTTGTTTGTAATATTAGTAGGTAAGTTTAAGCATCTAGCTTTCCATAAAATACCTAGGTACTATAACTTCATATTATTATAATTATTATTTCTCACAACCATCATGTTGAGATGGCTTTATAATAATACTTGATATTACCTGCCATATTTTTTGCTACATTTTTGCTACAAAATACGTACACGCACAGTAAAAGTTTATAGCCACGTGAACTAGGGTTGTAAAATAAACTTAATTTCTTCAAAAAGTACTGTCAAATAAAATGTTACACAAAAAGGTAAGTTTATGCTCCCCTATAATATTATATTTAAACGGGTCGACCTTGCCCTTAAAACGGCTCTATAGCGCCCCATATTTCTTCCTTTATAAAAGTTAACGTAACGTTATAAACGTGGACTTTTTGTTTCTTTTACAGCTCACATTAATTTTATGATATTACTTGTGTGTGCTTATAAAATGATGTATGTATAAGTATTATAGTATTTTTATTTCACACTGTGAATGTGCGTGTAAGCGCAGGAGCTCTCGGTACCGTCCGAGACAATAGCGAAGTCGGAAGTGTGTGTTGTGTGTGTGTTTTTGCGTGTGTGTTGTGTGCTGACGCTCACTCATCTTCACGCACACATTCCCAGCGTGTTTGTACACTTGGTTACCACAAGTAAAGCACGCGTCGCTTCATGAGATAAAAATACTAAATAATAAAGTTTTATTTTTATTAGCCAACCAACTTATTTCATGCAGCTATTTAGTGCGAACCCTCGTAGGTCTCAACACTTGCGATATTTAATCTAAATCATCACGTATACACATTTAACTGAAAATTTTAAATATGCCTTTTAAGTATTATAAGATATTTAAAGAACCCTAAAAGCAACGGTCACTATAAATTATGAAAGGTAGACCCACTGAAATCAGCGATTTTCCACAAGCAAAATGATGTTGCTTGGCAAATGACTTGGTGACTACAGCTCAGCACATGAGGATAGCAATTTCTATCCTTTTGACAGAATCCGCCATTCTCTTTTAAGGCAAAAGCGTCAGCGTAGCCCGCGAAATTTTAATTTCGCCTGCTACGCAGACCTGCAAATTGCAAAAAAATAATATTTTGCGGGTTACCTTAGAGCGCATACTCCTTAAGGCCTAAAAGAATGAGATATCATGAAAAACAAAAGCCTATCAAAAACTAATAGAAAAAAGCTGCGTAGTAAACGGCTAAACCCGTATATGTTTCCCCCTGAAAGGCCTTTGTTCACAAAACTTACAAAATAACTCTTCGGCAATAGCCAAGATAAGTTCGTTATCTATTAATTAAGACTGGTATCTGAACGTTGGTCTGCTACATAATTTTTTCCCCTGGCCAGACATTAGCGACAATCCCACTTAAGTTTAATGAACAACTTCATTAATTTTATTCCCCTGTTGCCATGTCACAACCTTTCGTACTGTAAAGTGGTTTCGAAGAAAGCTAACTCAGTGGCGTCTTCTATACTTCTATGTATACAATAATATAATATAATATAATATAATATACTTAATATAATATAATATAATATAATGTAATATAATATAATATAATATAATATAATATAATATAATATAATATAATATAATATAATATAATATAATATAATATAATATAATATAATATAATATAATAAAGAGGTAAGATTTGTTTGTTTGTATAACTGTATATAAAGTGTATCTATTCATACACAAAATCTTTTAAGAGGTCATTGTACTCGTCATTATGAACTTTTAGTATGGAACCAACGTCGCGAAAAAAAAACTGCTGTTCCCTACATTTTAACGAGATATACCTAAATGTTTCAGCAGATTTTTTTTTCGCGATTTCATCGTTACTCCCATAGTAAAAGTTGTTCATAATGATGTGTACAATGACCCCTTAAGAGATTTCGTGTCTGAATAGAACTTTCAGTAGGTTTTTTTTTTGTATTTGATAGCCCAATTCTTGAGGAAGTTTATAGGCTCGCGGACGAAGTCGCGGGCAGAAGCTAGTTGAAATCATCATCATCATCATCATCAGCCTATTAATGTTCCCACTACTGGGACACAGGCCTCCTCTCTGTGAGAGGGAGTGGGCCGTAATCTACCACGCGGGCCCAGTGCGGGTTGGTAGATGTCACATGTCTTCGAATTTTTGGTTCTAAGACATGCCGGTTTCCTCACGATGTTTTTCTTCATCGTTTTGAGAGCAGTGGTGATGAAATTATTTACATAAAGTATAGCGTCTGCTTGGGTTTGAACACACGACCTACAACTCGTAAGTCGGAGCCGTTACCACTGAGTCGCCACTGCTGTCTGAAGGATGGACCAATGGAGCAAAATAGTTAATCAGTGTTACCCAAGAAACGGCCTAAGAAAGAGAGGTAGACCACAGAAAAGGTGGGATGATGACATTAGAGAGGTCGCTGGAAAGACATGGGGCAGAGTGACCAGAGAGTTGAAATATAAACACTTAAATGAATAGCCACTCTGTGGGGGTTTTTGTGAGAGTCAGAGGATAAATATTATTACATCATCATTTTTAGTACTAAATTAATAGGTATGAAACATACGTAAATGAATAGAAATTATTGGGTAACCTTTTATATGTGGAGATACAGTAAAAAGAATGTTAATGTTTCATCAACGACATTCCTATCACTGGCTACAACTCTTTATGTCTTTTTACTTTATAATTACGCCGTCCATTTTGAAAATTCGCAGAAGTAGCTTTTTGCCACTCCGTTTTAAAGAAAAATAAAAAGAAATAACTGTAAATTATTTGGACACGTGATTAGAGGGCAGAACATCATAATAAGCTTATTAAGCTGTGTTCAGACCAGCGTGAAATGTCGCGCGACGCGACACCGTTTATTGCTATACCGTGAAGTTTTGTATTGTTCGTGTCGCGTCGCGCGACATATTGCGCTGGTCTGCAAAAGCCTTTAATGTTCCTACTGCTGGGACACAGGCCTCCTCTCTGTGAGAGGAAGTGGGCCGTAATCCACCACGCGGGCCCAATGCGGGTTGGTAGATGTTACATGTCTTCGAATTTTTGGTTCTAGGACATGCCGGTTTTCTCACGATGTTTTCCTTCACCATTCTGAGAGCAGTGGTGATGAAATTATTTACACAAGGTAAAGCGCCTGCTTGGGTTTGAACACACGACCTACAACTCGTAAGTCGGAGCCGGTACCACTGGGCCGCCACTGCTGTCTGAAGGATGGACCAATGGAGCAAAATAGTTAATCAGTGTTACCCAAGAAACGGCCTAAGAAAGAGAGGTAGACCACAGAAAAGGTGGGATGATGACATTAGAGAGGTCGCTGGAAAGACATGTGGCAGAGTGACCAGAGAGAGACAGGAATGGAGAAGGTTGGAGGAGGCCTTTAACCACTGGCAAACGGACATACAAAATATAAACAAACGCCAACGAGACTGAAGATACCACAAATATGCGGGGTAAAAAGACTTTGGTTACTGCCCATAGAAGTGAAAACTAAGTAACGCCATCTAACAAAAATGTCAGGAATTTATGTGGCTTGCTGTCAGTACAAGCCGTCTTACGAATTTTCAATCAGGTCACGTGTCCTGACGCGAGTTTAAATTTTTTTACCCATCCCATAAAAAGTGCACGACGACGCTAAAGAAGGTTTCACTTCAAAAATATTAAAGAAAATTATAAGACTTAATTTTCTGATTTACCTTCAATGCTAAGACTACAAAGGGAAGCCCCAATACAAACTTCTGTTGGCGATTAGCGGAAGACTCCTGAACGAGATTAGATTTCTTTATTTTTCACTGCCCCATTCTTTTATTGTTGGCGACTCTAATTTATTTGACTTGCTATTATATTTGACGTCTATTTTTAATGTTTTTTTTTAGACGGAATATTTCTTCGTTTGTTTGTTAATGAAGGAATAATTAAAGGTAATTTCGAGACTTTATTTTGTAAGGAAACAGGAGCATTTATCTTCTTTTGTATTTATTGTCTTGATTCGTGAAAACTGGACTTTTTCTTTTAAGTTATAAAATAAAATGTAATACTATGTACGTATAGGTCAGACAATAAAAGTAGTTGACAAGAAATTGCAGAATAAAACCCTTAGCTAAGCTATTCTACAACATTCTTATTGTAATTCTAAAGCAATAGCTTTAGAATTACAATAATAATGTTATTTGGAGGGAACAAATCTATTATTTTGCTCCACATTTAATGTAATAAACACCGACTTTTCCCCCTTTAGGCTGCCTGTCCACTGGAGCGGAGAGGAGAAAAGAGGAGCGGAGATGTGCCAATATTAACCAATAGAATCTTGACTCCGCCCCTGAGTTTAGATTTGATTGGTTAATAATGGCAAATCTCCGCTCCTCTCCTCTCCTCTCCGCTCCAGTGGACAGGCAGCCTTACGGAACACTTTGTAGTGAACCCACTGGTGGGAATTTGTCGGTGGGGATTTCTGGAATAAAAGTATATAAAGTTTTACTAATCTTAAAACACTGTCATGTAGGTATACAACATTCCTCAATTCTGAGCAGAGCGAAAATCTATATTTATACACAGGCTGTTGTTTTACCGCAATAAATATTCATAACACAAAAACACTATTTCACTTTAACTTCGTAACACACATTTCATATTACGAGTATGTGTAGGTACATTTCGCAGCGAAAAATTCGAATAAGCAATGAAACGCAAACAGGCGCTATGCAAATGCATTTTTACTCTGAAAGCGATGGGAATGTACCTACACTCTATTTTCTACGTAAGTACAAAGCTTAAGAGGGAGTCACCGAAAAGCCGCAGGTTTAAACAGGGAGCGGTTCAAAAGCGGAGATTATAATAAAATTTAAATATAGTAAGCTGTTTAAACGGACGTGGTCCGAATGATTTATAATTACAGCGCGGATTTCGTATTGTGCGGTGGTGCTGTGCGTAAGCGAAAAGGGTAGTAAGTCGTGAAACATTATTAATACATAACATCACGCTTTGTTTCCCCGAAGGGTTGGGCAGAAGTGCACCTGTAGTACACCCACATTTCGCCAGTTATATTTAAGTCCCATGTAATAGGGGGCGAGCCTATTGCCATCAAACGGGCACAAATCCAGACTCCGGACTGCTGAGAAATTCCAGATAGAAAAACCCAATAACACTTTGCCCGACTCGGGGATCGAACCCAGGACCACGTGCTCAGCAGTAGCGCTTGCTACCACGTCTAGTGGTAGCAAGGTCTAGCAAGCAGGTATTAAAAAACACTATTAATATTTATTATTTTTGAGTATAGCAATTTTGTAGTCATAATAACAAGCTGCTCATCGCCCTAGACTCCTTTATGAGTCCTAGAACGACAGATGTAAAGGACAAAAATAAGATTAGGTACAACTTCCGATTCAGATGTCAAAGATGAAGCATAGTGATTGGGACTGATGAAGAAGTCATGTTGCTGAAGAATGAAAGGGTAAGAGGGGAAAGTATACGACAATTCTGTTTGATTCTGATTTTGAACAAGATAAGAAAAACCTTAAGGATTAGATCTGAAACCACAACAAGTACGACTCGAATCTTTTTTTCGCAAACTTAAAACTCAAAATGTTTATAATATTACTTACCCATCTTTTAGTCTACAGCCGGCACCGAGTGTATGGAACATGGTTTATCTGCGAAGCTTCCCTGGATTCTGTGCAATGCGTAATTATTTTTACGGTGCATATGCCCAGGGGATGAAGTGGAATCTCTGCGAGCTATTTGGGCGTGTAGGGTTTTAATAATGTCGCGTTAATTGCCGTAAGAGATTCCGGTTAATGTGATGTGAATTACTTTGTAGAAATAAAGGAGAGTTGAGGTAAAATTATATTTTAATAAGGTTAATTATTCAACTGTATAATACAGGATCAAACACGAACTCAAAGCATGTATTTCACCATTTAGAGCTCCCACAGACATACGATTGTAAGTTGGCCAACTATAGTGGCATACTAAGGTATAGATACAGATTTAGTTTATGTGCGGGCTAGCATATGCCACCATACCTTTTGGTGTACTCTGCGATTTAGTCAGCCAACTTATAATTGTAAATCTGCAGGGGCCTTTACAGGTACTTTTGAATTATCAAAGGAGTCTGTCAGTAAGAAAGATGTACAGTACAATTATTTTCTTAATGTCCCTCGTGTTTCGTCAGGCGTCGGATTTCTATCAGTTGCCCTTTGCACTTGGTGCAGACCGGACGCTGTCAATCGACTTGGAAGTGTATTCCGATGATGACTGACGAAACACTAAGTTTTCCGAGGCACTTTAAGAAAATAGTTGTACTGTAGCTAGTTGCCTATTCCAAAGTGTTTATATGCAGAAGAACGGACAAAGAACTCCATAGACACTCTTTTAAATTATGTTGTTACTGTTACAGTGGCTGATACACACCGCTTGTGAAGAATTTTGCTATCCTAGACGACCAAATTCCTCCCACTTTTAGTAGCTTACAGCCAGCGAAGCGGAGATGTCAATATCACTTTATTCAGACAGCAGAAAGAGTGCATATTTTTGTTTCATTTCCGTCACGAATTTCCTATGAAAAATATCACATATTTCGAAATGTCTAGGAGTCCAACGAATAGGTATCTACTATCGGAAAAGTCGAAAGGAATATCGACAGGCCTTCGAACTATCACGTTCAGATAATTTATAACACTATAGGCTATGTTTCGAATGCCAAAGTTCACTGTAGTTGGGATCCGGGTGCTGTATCTACTCGATAACAAATGGTAGTGAAGATATTGACTTAGAATAGTTACGTGAAAAATCTGTGTGATCACTTCCAAGGCATGTTGGACATTAATAAACATAAATAGGTCGTTTGGGAGGGGCTTGACCCCGCTGAGGATAGGTTTTAGCAACGCAACGTAAACAAAAGTACACAACAATTTATTTTTCTTAACGCTTAAGAAGCCTCCTCGGATTACTTTACCAAATTCCTCAATGGAAAACATGATACTTATTTAAATTAAGGATAATTGATGAAAATTGTACCTTAGGTAGTCTAATGCTTGCTAAAAAGTTTAATTAGAATAATATCACGTTCACTTTAATATTTGTCACAGAAGAACTCAGATGCTTTTGGGTGGAGTTTGATTTAAAAATGAAGCAATGACTGATAAATGAATTATGTGATAGATAGGACTACACATCAAAGACCTGACGTCACACAAACCCTGCATCGCGCAACTAGAGTTTACCGCACGAATGACATAATAAGACTATCCAACATCAATCGTTGAACAGTTGTCCGTCAGACACGACATCTGTCTGATCCGAATGATCCTCTCTTTTTATAGAGGATGAGTAACCTTTACACCCTGTTCCTCATACCTCTAAAATGGTAAACCCGACGTGATATGAACACGCAACCTTCTGATTATTTTATATACGTATTAGTAAATAATCCCATTTGAATACAACCTGCCCAAATGCCAGATACAATTACCAACATAAATTTCAATGTTTGGAACCACGATTTATTATTATTGTTTATCTAAAAACAAAGGGAATTAGCATTTGACTTCCAAACAGTTGATAACCCGTTGCTCTATTCAATACAATATCAACTGAGCAGTCACTCTGCTAATTATAATTATGAAATGTTGTCTGAAATGCTAAATGAAATTGTTTATACCATTATGGTATTGAGTTTGTGGTTTGGGGATAACAGTATCTCTACTGTTAATAGGTTTTGTTATGATGAAAAATATAGAGGATTGTTGTTCTAATGAAATTGATCAAATTTTACTATGAGCATAATCAGCCACTGCAGGGTCACGGGGCTCCTCGCGGTGAGAGAGAGTGGGATAATCCACTACGCGGGCCCAGTGCGGATTGACAGATGTCACATGTCTTAGAATTTTTGGTTCATGGGGCATGCCTGTTTCCTCACGATGTTTTACTTCACCATTTTGTGAGCAGTGGTGATGAACTAATTTACACAAAGTAAAGCGCCTGTAGGGGTTAAAGCGTAAAGCGTAACCAACAAAATAAACTCATTTTCGTATTTATAATATTAAGTTAGGATATCAGGTGTTTTTATTCCTATTTCAGAGTTGGACCCGTTATAAAGTTTTTCATTTTCATAAGTGAGTAAGTTACTAGGTACCTACTCACTCAAAAACTTTTAACTAACTGTACCTACACACCCCCATGTGTCCCTCATTTAACCTAACACCCTGCATGTATAATGCGAGTCAAATTTTTAACCAACGTAATGCTGAATTTTCTATCTACCTTTAAAAAGTTAGAGGTAGAGTAATTTATTAGTGTATGAGATAGTTATTTTAAGCGAAATATATTAAACTTTTACAAAAACAGTACTTGATTTGCTAACGTGGTGTTTTAATAAAAATATGCTTTCATTCACGAGAATATTTTGAAATAACTTTAAAATTATTACTATGCAAAAATCGACTGTTAAACCACCCTCAGAATAACATAATGGCTACGACACACATGCCGGCGGCCATGCCGCCGGCATGTGTGTAGTAGCTTTATGGCTTTAACAGTTAAACCTTATGGTTTAACTGTTAATATACCTAATGATTATTTACACGGACGGAAAACATCGTGAGGAAACCGGCATGTCTTAGAACCAAAAATGACATGATGATGAAGACATGTGACATCTACCAACACGCACTGGGCCCGCGTGGTAGATTACAGCCCACTCCCTCTCGCAGAGAGGAGGCCTGTGTCCCAGCAGTGGGAACATTTATAGGCTGATTATGGATATCGTCACTGGAAAGGCAAAATATTATTATTAAAGACGTAAAAGGTGGTTTTACAAGTGTGTTATATGACGTCAACAGATTTTATACAGTTCACTGGGTATGTACACACAACTTACCTCCCTTATTTATAAAAGTAGCTTAAAGCAAAGAGTTTTAAAGGTACCATTCTGTACCCGACAGCGGCAAACTCAGGCGACGTGTCACCGCGACACGACTGGTTTCTATGAATTTCTATGAAATTCCTTCTTTATCTAGCGACACGTCGCTTGCAGCTACAAGCGGGTGACAGACGACGCGTGTAGCCTGACGGCATCGGCAGACCGGTTGTGCCGGCAACGCTCGAGCGTTAACACGTTCCTCTATCTTCTATCTATCGACTGGAATTCAGGCTGCTGCCGCCTGCGGTCGGGTTCGGAATCATGATTGCAGCGATACGTTGCCTGCAGTTGGCGACTGCATTCGGGTACAGAATGGTACCTTAAACGTCAAAAATGTATGGTTAAACTGAAGCTAATCATTAATTTACTATATACAGGTTGGCAGGGACATCGACGCGAAGCCTGTTAATATGAATTCAGTACATGATTCTGAACCCCCTGCGTTGAAATTTTTCGTCGGTTATTAAAAAAAAAAAACAGCAGGTCCATACATTTTGACCGCATAGGTATTGCAGTTTTCTATGAAACAGCAGATTTTTTTTTTAATAACCCACGAATAATTTCATCGCAGGGGGGTTCAGAATCACGTACTGAATCCATGGTAACAGGCTTCGCGTCGATGTCCCTGCCACCCTGTATTAGCAACGTTTATAAATAAGGTTAATAATTAGTTACTGATGAGCTCGTGTCTAAGTAATAACAGCCTCTTGGGTCGATCCTTCAGGTTAAGCTACGCTTGCCGGGGTTAACCCGAGGACGGATGACCATCTTTACATACCGAGACTCCTCGTGCCTCGGGAAGCACTTTAAGCCGTTGGTCCCAGCTGTCATTCATGGATCTTCGACAGTCGTTACGGGTCGTCAGAAGGCCGAAAGTCTGACAACCAGTCTTACCAAGGGGTATCGTATAGGTACCCCGTTACTGGGCTGTGGAGGTCAGATAAGCAGTCACTCCATGTAAAATACTGGTATTCAGCTGCATTCGGTTAGGCTGGAAGCCGACCCCAACATAGTTGGGAAAAGGCTCGGCAGAATAAATAATACTTAGTTACTGATGACAACACATCTTTCCACTATAATAATATTTCTATTTCGAGGGCCCAACACAATTTTCCGTCGGAAATTTCATTATCCGCTGCTTAATCAAATAGCCCGCGTAATGGCCACCGAGCCTTTCCCTCTCCATTGCATTTTCATACCCTGCACTACTAACGTTTTATACTACACACTCACGAACACGTAGGTAGAACGTAGTTATGTACTTTAATTATAGTGCGGTCCCGTTTTTATGGAAATTAATGTTTTTATTCGTTTTGTGGAGTCCATAATTCTTGGTTAATGTAGTATTCTTTGTGGTTATTTCAATAGCGCCATGGGAATTTTGTTTTGTATGTGAAGGGTTGGTTTGGCTTTCTGTATACGACGCCGGAGCCGCACCGTCGCGGTGACGCCGGACTACATGTTTGTATGTACGAATGAATATCGCCCATGCGCCGTACCTGCACCAGTCGGCGGCGCCGCGTAGATTTTAGACATTTTTCATCTTGTTTTCCGGCGCCGGTACTAGCCCAGTGCGGCTCCGGTGTCATGTATATGAAGCCTAAAAGGATCTGATGGTCCACCTTTACAGACATTCAATCAAATCAATCGTCCTAGCCTTTTCCCAACTATGTTGGCTTCCAGTCTAACCGGATGCAGCTGAACCAGTATTTAAAAATTAAAAAAAACAAATAAACGGGCAAAAATTCTAAAATAATTATTGTTTGCCAAGGGAACTAACCACAATTTTTAAGGCGAGTGTTTCTATGAATCCAGAGTGGAGAGAAGGATTCTAAAGTAGAATCCTGAGCGCAACGAGGGATTCAAAGTACGTCACTCGAGCTTAAAATAGTGTTGCTCCCGAGGTGAACACTCTACTTTATATCACGCTCTATGAGAAAAAAAAAACGTGTGCTGTCCGACCCTAGTCAGGAACGAAGTTCCTTCTGACGTATGATTTAAAACATAAACACTATTTTTGCAGCCGCCATCTTGTATTTACATTTTGACCCCACTATCGACTTTAGCAACTTGAAAACTATGAAAACGATACACTTGAGGAAAAATTTAAAAATTTTCGTAGCTGCCATCTTGGATTTACATTTAGACCTCATTATCGGCTTAAGCACCTTCGAAAACTATAAAAACGACACCCATGACGAAAAATTTAGAAATTTTGAACTAAATGCCCCATTTGGATTCCGAATCACAATATTTGAATTTCGAATCACAATATTTGAATTTCGATTAAACAAAAATAGTGATGCCATTTATTATTTACTTTATGAGTGAAAATGTGGGTCATTTGCAGGCTTTTCCATAACGTACGTCCAATATTTTGCGTCCATATAAAATTGGATTAATATTCCATGTTAAATGCGATATATTTATCTTTGATTTTCAATAAAAAAATATATTCTGATGGGTACTTAAACCTCATCACTAGGGCTTGATAAGCTATCTGAAACCATTGATAGAAACTAATTAGTACGTAGATAAATTTTCTGTAATTGAATTAAAAAATTCGGATTTTCCAGCAGAGGGATGCGAGGGACTCCCTCGTTCGTCTAGTGTTCGCAAGCGCTACTACTGAGCATAAGGTCCTGGGTTTGATTCCTGGGTCGGGCAAAGTGTTTTTGGGTTTTTCTATCTGAAATTTATCAGTAGCAGCCCGGAGTCTCTATCTGGTCCCGGTTGATAGCAATACGCTCGCCCCTAGTACATGGGACTTAAACATAACTGGCGAAATGTGGGTGTACCTGCTGCAGGTACACCTGTGCCCAACCCTTCGGGGAATTAAGGCGTGATGTTATGGTATGGATGTGTGGGATTCGTAAATTACCACTTAGGGTTTTTTTTTTAATAAATTAGCTATCGATGTGAAACGTGATCGAACTACTTCGAACGTGATCGTCCGAAGAGATAGTGAAAACGGACATAAGAGGACATGCCCGTTTTCACTATTACTAAGCGTCACCTAAATGATTGTCTAAATAAAAGCACGCTGTTGGTTTTCCTATACTTTCTGCGCAGAGCCCTACCTATAGAAAGCCAAGTCGTAGGATGTTGTTTTAATCCCAAATAAATACATATTATTCATCAATATACTTCTAGGTGTCACGTATAAAATAAAAACAAATAAGTACCTATCTGTGTATTTAAAAATATTTTTTATTTCTTTATTTTTCGTACCTACCACTGTTTTTCTCTACATTGCCCAAAGGTTGACTGATAGAAAATGCCTATTGCATTAAGTCTGTCTCTGAACAGTTCTGTGCTTAAAGTATTAAATAAATAAATCAACCTCAAATCGAGCATCGTTTTATACAAAAGGGAGCATTCATCACTGTCTAACATAGCCCCAACTTCTAGAACACAAAAAAAACTAAAACATTATCAAGCAAGAATCTCACAAATTGTAGAAGTCAGCTCGGAAAATAGTTAGCTGCTTGTAAGCAATGGCTGGCTACTTCTCACTACTTATCTAATGTTTTAATCTTACTCACCGTACTATTACGAGCTTTGAGCATACAGTCTGCAACACGTTAGTGAGAACACTGGTAATTACTTACTTATTCCCACTGCTGGGATACAGGTCTCTTTTCTGTGAGAGAGGGAGTGGGCCGTAGCGCCCAGATAAATAAATAAATAAATAAATAAATAAATAAATAAATAAATAAATAAATAAATAAATAAATAAATAAATAAATAAATAAATAAATAAATACATAAATAAATAATTACATAAATAAATAAATAAATAAATAAAATTAATTAATTAATAACTACGAAAGTTAGCCTTGCTGCTACACTGCTAGAAGACTGAAGAAGAATTTTGACGCTCGAATGACGTTCACAGGGGGGCACTGTAGGTAAACATTTGCGCGATTGTTTTTTGAAATATATAGAAAGAACAAGATGGCGGCATTCGGCACACGCTAAAAGATCATTGTACAGTTATACGATATAAAGCCATTTAATCAAACTGCCTAGCCTTTTCCCAACTATGTTGGGGTCGCCTTCCAGTTTAACCGAATGCAGCTGAATACCAGTATTTTACTCCACAACCCAGTAACTGGGTAATACGATACCGACCCGTAAGACTGTCAAATATCCACGAATGACAGTCGGGACCAACGGCGTAACGTGCTTTCCGAGGCACGGAGGAGTCTCGGTATGTAAAGATGGTCACCCATCCACGGACCAACACCGGCTAGCGTAGCTTAACCTGATTATTACTTAGCCATTAGCTCCTCAAATGCACCAAAATGTATATTCAAAAATATTCATAAAGATACTAAAACACATAAAGGTACTGTTAATGTCTAATTTTAGTTACCATTGACGTGCAGTTGCCTGTTCAAAGAACTCTGTGGTTGACTTGTTGGTCCTTAGGGAGGATCGTGTGTATGTAGGATTGGGTATTTGGTCGGAGAGTCTGAATATTGTTGAATAATTTGCGGTGTTCCTAATCAATAAATTACAGGTAATTAAATTGTAGTAAGTGCTAATTAATATAGTTAATTGACTCAGGCGTGACTTTGAAAGAAAAGAAAGAAGAAAGAAAGAAAATACATTTATTTAGCACAGACTTAAAGACACACAGCGCAACATAATTATAATTAATAAAAAATATTAAAAAAAAATAAACAGTAATGTGTGCCTCACGGCTGCGCCATTTGCTTTGCGAAAATCCATTATAAACTACAATAGATGACGTATTATATCCGCGTTCGCAACAAGTCAATCGTCATCCTGAGAATGC
Source organism: Conistra vaccinii (assembly GCA_948150665.1). NCBI lineage: Eukaryota > Metazoa > Arthropoda > Insecta > Lepidoptera > Noctuidae > Conistra > Conistra vaccinii. The sequence continues at coordinate 8,864,585 of OX411330.1, forward strand.
CTCGTTGAGAGGTGAAACACGTGTCGATTTCTTACAGGGTTCTTTAGAACTCTTTAAGAACAGTTAAGCAGATTAGGTTACTAAATATACGTCGTCTGATGTAGTCGCTAATTAATAGTTTTTGCTGGTCTGATAGAGATAGGAGAAGTTCTTTATTAGGAGAATAAATAATGTCAAAAGTAACGAATAAAATTAGTTTCGTACTCATTTCTCTCGCCTAAATGAGAAATATTATAGAGTAAGCTGCTGAGAGCGGTATACATAATCAGCCTATAATGTTCCCACTGCTGGGAAACAGGCGTCCTCTCTGTTAAAGGGAGTGGGCCGTAATCCACCACGAGAGCCCAGTACGGGTTGGTAGATGTCACAATGACATGTCTTCGATATTTTAGTTCTTGGACATGCCGGATTCCTCACGATGTTTTTTTCCTTCAGTTTTTGAGAGTTTTGAGCAGTAGTCATGAAATAATTTACACAAAATAAAGTGCCTGTCAGGGTTCGGACTTACGACCTACAATTCATAAGTCCACCCAAATATCCCAAGTAAAATAATTTTCTTTCTTTCTTTATAAGTCGCGACCATTACGACTGGGCCATCATTGAATGAATGAATGAATGAATGATTATTTATTTGTTAAACACAGGTATACATTTGGTCTTCAGTATCATTGCTCCTAGTTAGATATGTAGCTTAGCTAGTCGATTTCCAATGTTTAGCACGATGCAAAGAAGAAAATATTGTTCCACTATGATGGTCAAAGTTTCTCAGTGGCTTTAAACACAACATAAAAAAAAATAACACCTTCTCACCTCAAGAAAGTTCTATAAACAATTCGCTGCATGCCTACAGGTCGTAACAATAGTAAATAATAGGGTAGGGCCACACTATGGGGCGGCACAGCGTAACTATTACTAAGCTTAGGTTGGAAAATTGAAAAGTTAACGAGCCTATTCCACGATGCTCGCGTTTCCACCGACCACCTTTGTTTTTAACGCCCGTCGGAACTCGGCCTTATTAAGGGGAAATTGCTTGGAGTAACATGAAAGGTGTGTGTCGATGACCTAATTTTTGCTTTAAATCTTGTGGGAGTAATGAGTTTGTTAATAGGGCCTGGGGGCAATAGAAAATGTGGGGGAAATATTGTTCTTCCAAAAGCCAGTATATTAATAATAATAATACCAGCCTATTAGGGTCTCTCTGCAAGGCAAAAGCTTCATCTCATACGGAGAATGCCCGAGTATTGACCACCACGCTTGCTCAAGATGGGTTGGCGATTTCAGAATTATCTTAACTATAAGTCCAAGTTTCCTCACGATGTGTTTCCTTCACCGATGTCAGTAATGTCCAAGATTACAGAGTTACATTGATACTTGTCCGGATTTGTACCCACAACCTCGTGCATGACCCTTGTGCACCACTGGGCCATCATGACGACCCGATCCAGATGAGAGGAGCCAGTAGCTTACTTTATTTAACAACTGCAACGGTACAAACACATAACTAAAAATAAAAACTTTTTACAAAAAAAGAACAACGGACTTCCGAAAAAGACACTACAAAGTCAAAAATAACTTTAATTTCGGAAGTCGGTGTATTTGGTTTTGAACTTTCGTTTTTTGCCACCGACTTCCGAAATTAAAGTTATTTTTGACTTTGTAGTGTCTTTCTCGGAAGTCGGTTGTTCTTTTTTTGTAAAAAGTTTTTATTTTGCACTTTTTAGTTGTGGTACCTACCCCATACAAATTCGAATACCACTAACCTGCTATGTAAATAACAGTGATTGGAAGTTATCATTATATCATCCATATATACTAAGTGGGGAAAATACGTATTATTGAAGCTTACTCAAAAACTATCCAAGTAAAGTTAATAAAATTTATATGGGACCACCTCGGCAGCATACCCTTTCAAACAAAAAAACAATTTTCAAAATCGGTCCACAATTGACGGAGTAATCGCGTAACAAACATACAAAAAAAAAATATAAAAAAACATACAGACGAATTGAGAACCTCCTCCTTTTGGAAGTCGGTTAAAAATGAACCAACCAAACACAAATTGCAATTAACTTCAGTAGGTACTGAAAGCAAAAAGTATGAAAACTGCTCTCGAATGAAGAGATCGATAATTGTTATGCAAATGTTAGATACAGCCTTTTGAATTTTAGAAGCTTTGTGGCTTACCACCAATAATAGTATATTATGCAACTAATGAATAAAGGACGGATTTAAAGCGAGTGAAGGATTCTGACGACTGAATCACGACCGTAGGGAGTGATTCATGATGATTGAATCACTCGCTGCGCTCGTGATTCAAGTGTTAGAATCCTGAGCGACGCGAGTGATTCATTGCCCTCGATATAAATCCGTTTTATTCAAGAGTTGCATACTATACTTTATACCATGACTACGAGACAAGCGAAAATAGACATTTAATAAAAGGTTAACACGTTCAGTGTCGGGAGCCCTCCTGGAGGATTCACTACTTGGATATGGGATGCCGGGAGCCCTCGCGGAGGGCTCATTTTAAATGTAGACGTTCAGTGTCGGGAGCCCTCCTGGAGGGTTCACCTAATTGGATATGGGATGCCGGGAGCCCTCGCGGAGGGCTCATTTTAAATGTAGACGTTCAGTGTCGGGAACCCTCCTGGAGGGTTCACCTACTTGGATATGTGATGTCGGGAGCCCTCGCGGAGGGCTCATTTTAAATGTAGACGTTCAGTGTCGGGAGCCCTCCTGGAGGGTTCACCTACTTGGATATGGGATGCCAGGAGCCCTCGCGGAGGGCTCATTTTAAATATAGACGTTCAGTGGTGGGAGCCCTCCTGGAGGGTTCACCTAGTCGCATATGGAATGCCGGGAGCCCTCGCCGAAGGCTCGTTTTAAATGAAGGTTTTTCTTATGCCCGGTTCCTATAATTTACGAATCGTTATTGTACATCGGTAACCGATCGTTTTTGAGTCACGAGTAACGAGCCGCTATAGACGTTCCTAAAAGTTTTTTCGTTCTCTACCTGCGACGAACACATGTTGGTTACCCGCTGACCGAAGCCCTCCGACGACATCTGTCCGGCCGTTCATGCGTTTCGTTGTATCTGCTCAGCTTTTTTGAATCAAAATTGAATTGAATGAAAATTGTGCTTATTATAAGTATTCATGATAATTTGATTTGTAAAATAAATATTTTTTTAATAATTTGATTTGATTTTGTAAAAGAAATAATTTGACATCATTAAAAATATGTTAGCTATTACTGCTGTAGTGAACAAAACGCAACTGTGGCGATGAAAATGAATAACAATACAACACTGTCTGTAATTTGTAAACAATCTTTCCCAAAGAATAAATACTATCCTAAATCGTTCCAATTATTCCATAACTAGCAATGATATTATAATATAAATGATAACTAGTAAATAAATTGAAAACACTAAAATGAAAAAAAATTGTCATCCATCGTTTGGTTTTCGTTACTACAACTTCTTCCACGTTCTTCATCGGAATCTGAGCTATTCCAGTCGGATAACATTTCTAGATCCCTCAATTCACTATCTGAATGAGACATTTTAATTAATTTTAACGTTATTATAGAAAACACGTGAAACTTTAGTACTAAACCGATCAATTTCGGGCGGTAAATAAATCACATACGCCTCGTAACTTTGACAGCTGGTTAAAGTTTCAAAAAAATTATAAAATTCAAAAAAATTCAAAATTCAAAAGTCATTTATTCAAATTAGGCTGAGAATCAGCACTTTTCGAACGTCAAAATTACATAAGACAGTCCCCCAAAAACGCCCGCCCTTCACCACTTCCTAGTGCTTTTGCTGGAGAGAAGAAGTGGCGCAACAAACTCCCCAGCAGCACAGCTGTCTGTTCAGTTAGAAAAAAAAACTTGATTCTATACAATAGTATGCAAATAATTTACATTACTCAAAAATATATGCCATAATGACAGCTAGCACGCGCCAATGTACCAACAAAAAAAAATATCGAAATCTAAACTCAAGCAAAAATAAAAACTAAAAACGTAAACAGAACTTAATACCCGAATTATAAAGCCTCCAGGCATAAAGGGCGTGCCCGCTTACATATAGCTAATAAAGCTGTAACTCGAAGTCACATAATTAGATATGATAAACTAGGACCATTGAAGTAAAAATAAATCAAAAATAGATCAACAGTTAGGCAAGAATAATATATAATCTACTGTCGAGGTCGCTAGCTAATCACCTATTGCAATACAACTCATACGAAAACATTGTAGTGAGTAGATCATGTCAACAATAAATGAAAATAAAATAAATTGTATAATAAAGTCAAATAAATTAAACATTCTATAAACTCATATAACCTGTCAGTAGGTAAGCTAATTCTGGAGAAAGAACATAAACATTGTCTTGAGTTAATCACAGCGACCAACTATTTTTATCGCTTAAGTAGTCATTGATAGAATAGTATGCCTTTGAACAAAGGTTGGATTTTACTTTAGCTTTAAACGCATTAAAAGGCAAATCTAGCAGAGAAGTGGGTAGCTTGTTATAAAAGGTTATACCAAGCCCAACAAATGAGTTATGAACTTTATGAAGCCGGTGAAAAGGAGCTCGTAATTTGTCTTTATTTCTGGTGTTAATATTGTGGATATCACTGTTTTTAGTGTATACGTGTATATTTTGCCTAATATATAAGATATTGGCGAAGATGAATTGTGATGCCACTGTAAGAATACCAATATCTTTAAAAAAATCTTTTAGAGAGACTCTGGTACCTAGTTGGTAAATTGCTCGAACAGCTCGTTTTTGAAGAACAAATATATTTTGAATGTCAGCGGCTTTGCCCCACAGCAGAATACCATAGGACATAACGCTATGGAAATAACTAAAATAGACTAATCGAGCTGTATCAACGTCAGTGTATTGTCTTACTTTCCTGACAGCGTAGGCGGCCGAGCTGAGCCTTCCCGCTAGACTTGAAATATGTGGGCCCCACTGAAGTTTGGCATCTACTGTTATGCCCAGAAAAACTGCCGAGCCCACAGTTTCAAGCACTTCTTTATCTAAGACGATGTTGGGTCCTAGATTTCTAACATTCGGTAAAGCGAACTTTATACATTTCGTTTTCTTGGAGTTGAGAACTAAGTTATTTGTTGTAAACCAATCCGTAACCATTGAGAGTGCACTGTTTATATCGTCAAAATCTTGTCTGTTCCTGTCTACTTTAAAAATTAGAGATGTATCATCTGCAAACAGTACAACTTCACAGATACCCTTTAAAAAGAATGGTAAGTCATTGATATACACTAAGAACAAGAATGGACCCAGTATTGAGCCTTGAGGTACACCTAACTGAACTGGTAACCCGGAAGATTTCACACCATTAATATCTACACATTGGGACCTATTACTTAAATAAGAATTTATAACATCGAGAGCTTCGTTTTGCACACCGTAATGACGCAGTTTACGCAATAGCGTGTCATGGTGCACGCAATCAAAGGCTTTGGAGAGATCACAGAAAACCCCAATAGCATTTTGCGAGTTCTCCCATGCGCTAAATATGTGTTTCAGCAGAGCAACACCCGCATCTGTAGTCGAACGACCTTTTGTAAAGCCATATTGTTCATTATGAAGGAGGCTATTTAAATTAAAATGTCTTAGTAACTGCTTGAGTATTAACTTTTCAAATATTTTACTAAATGCAGGTAAGATAGAAATAGGCCTGAAATTGCCAACGTCATTTTTATTACCTGATTTAAATAATGGAATGACTTTACTACTCTTCATGAGGTCAGGAAAAGTTCCTGAGTCAACACATTTATTAAAAGTAACAGCTAGATAGGGGGCTACGATGTCTATTATATTACTTAAAAGTTTAATGGAGATGCCCCAGTAATCACCAGTGTTTTTGGATTTGAGTGTGTTAAAAACATTAACTACATCACGAGGTGTTACATGTTCGAAGCTAAATAAACGACTACTTTTAGACACACTACTAAGCAAAAGGTTTTCAGCTTTAGACGGGGACGAAGTTAAGGAGCGAGTCGTAGTTAAAGGTATGTTGGCAAAAAACTCATTAAACGCCTCAGCTACGTCTGCTGCTTTAGTAACTAATTTACTGTCGACTATAATCTCAAGTTCTTTATCTTGTTTAACCGACTTACCCGTTTCATTGTTAATAATTTTCCAAGTGGTTTTTACTTTATTATTGGAATTTTTAATTGTATCGCTCAAAAATTTCGATTTAGCATAAACACTAACCTTTTTAAATAATTTTGAATAATTTTTAACATACTCTAGGAAAGGAGTATCAAACCTGTATTTTTTCAAACCATATAACTCGTATAGTCTCGCTCTACTTTTATAAATACCTGGAGTGGCCCATTGGTTAAAGCCAGCGCTGGTGCCATTAATTTTAATAGTTTTGGTCTTGAATGTAGATTGGTACTCTTTTTGCACGACATCAAAAAGGGCTCCATAGATTTCATTAGGACTCTCGAGTTCTACTATAGATGGTGTAATTCTATGAGCTATATTATTTTTAAACTTATTGCAACGACTAGCTGTATAGGGCCTGCATTCTATTTTACGCGGCTTTTTATGTAATGGCAAGGGGAAGCTAGCTAATAAACCACAGTGGTCAGAAGTTAAGTCACTTAACACACATTTATTTTTGGCATCACAATCACTAAATATATTATCAAGACAAGTTGACAAAGATGCCGTGATCCTAGTAGGTTCAAAAAACAAGTTAATTAAATTATAAGACCTAAACAGATTAAGAAGTCTAATACTTAATGGAGTAACATCTAAAATATTAATATTAAAATCTCCACATAAAATTATACTTTTATTACTTGATTTTAACCTATTGAGTGAATCCTCCATTACCGATTCAAAACTAATAAAATCACCAGAAGGGGGTCGATAAACGCAAATTATAACGTACCGCTCGAGTTCAACGCAAGACAACTCAATAGTGCGCTCGATAGAAAGATTAGATAGGAACACTACAAGCTGTCATCTCCATACATTTACCCTACTATCCGTTATTCGTTCCCCTCCCATCCGTAGGTAGCCAGCCAACGGTAACTTCACTTACGAAACGTTTTTTAAAGGAACACTTTTGAGTGACGTCTCGTAGACAAAACTACCATCCGTGAACGAAACGAATCGTTTTGCGAGTATAGGAACCGGGCATTAGCGAATACAGATTATAAACCGTGAAAATCTGATGTATATTTTAACAAAACGTAATGCCGGCAACCCTCCCGTAGGTTTCACTTCCAACTACGAATAATAAAAGTCGTAGACTTCCACTATGTATGGCGGCATGGCGTATGAGTTCTATGAAAATGGGTGGTGTCGAAAGTGTTAAGGAGGTTGTATAGCATTGAGATGGCGCGATGGCGGTCGAATATATTGACGTGTTCTAAATTCAAACACCAAAATAGTGATTAAAAGAGCTTTTTATTCACTGTTTTCAGTGAATAAATAGTAGATTGTTTACTAAGGGAGCAAACAACTATTTTTAAGGCGAGAGTGTTTCTTTGAATCCAAAGCGGAGCGAAGGATTCTAGAGTAGAATCCCGAGCATAGCGAGGGATTCTAAAGTAGAATCCTGAGCGCAGCGAGGGATTCAAAGTACATCACTCGAGCTTAAAATAGTGTTGCTCCCGAGGTGAACACTCTACTTTTTATCACCCTCTATGAGAAAACAAACGTGTGCGGTCCGACCCCCATCAGGAACGAATTACCTACTCACTGATATACACAAAATAAAAAATAAAAAAAATAAAAAAAAATCGCAGTCGCCATGTTGGATTCACATTTTGACCTCACTATCGGGTTTACCACCCTCGAAAACTATGAAAACGATACCCATGACGATTTTTTTTAAATTTTCGCATTCACCATCTTGGATTTAAATTTTGACCTTACTATCGGCTTTACCACCGTCAAAAACTACGAAAACGATACCCATGACGAAAAATTTTAAAATTTTCGCATCCGCCATCTTGGATTTAAATTTTGACCTCACTAGCGGCTTTATCACCCCCGAAAACCATGAAAACGATACCCATGACGAAAAATTTGAAAATTTTCGCATCCGCCGTCTTCGATTTTAATTTTGACCTCACTATCGACTTTACCACAGTCGAAAACGACGAAAAAAAAAAAAAACGAATCCGCCATCTTGGATTTTAATTTTGATCAAATTCACACTATCTCTCTCTCTTGCCAGCCTGTTACTTATTCATACAATGTTCGTGATCGATCTCTTTGGTGAATAGAACTTTTACTAACAATTTCCACATTCCAAATTCAAATCACTTTTAGTCCCTAGGGATTAAAACGCTATTTTGGTCCCTGTTTACGAGGATTAAACTACGTCTTTTTGAATAGATGTGATAAAAATAAGCTTTTAAGAGGGGGAATGGTATAAAGTAATTTATTTCTCCTAGATCAATGAAAATAACACAGAGAAAGTTTTTCTTTGTTCTTCAGTAGCAAAATGCTGGCTTCAAACAAGTCAAGTCCAGTAAAATTACAAAAACAAATACGCGACATAATTCTTTTTTCAAATCTTCCCACAGAGTAAAAAATAAACAGAGTGGAAACACTAAAAACAAGTGAGCGGTGACTAGCAGTAGCTCAACGGTACTTAACCCTTAACGAGGCTACGTGACATTCCCGGAATTAAAACAAACAACTTCGCACAAGTCGAAATTCGTGCTTATTCAACAGGACATTAATTATATACTTTCGTCGTCTTTTGTGGAGCTCTAAATGTCTTTTCAGTTTCGTAATTTATTTATTTTTATAAAGAAGACAATAACAAAAATATGAATATTTATTTTTGGATGTGCCTTTGTGAATGTTTTATTTTTACTTTCGCTTTTGTAGGTAGAGGAAATACCTTAATTTTATTCTAAGTTAGATTAAGTACTGTTTTTCACACAATTTTTCAGAACTCTCTTTGCTAGCTCTGTTTTCTTTTGATATTCTGACTGTATTTTTTTATTTATTACAGTTACATGCATAATAATGTGTTATTTATGTAGAATTGGGATGTGATCTGGCCGAAAAAATAATTTGGGAAACTTGACAGTGTCAGGATGAACATTTTTGAAGTACTAAAAGGACAACACAAAAAGTACTAAAAATAAAAACAAGCCAAACTTCAATAGCAACAACAATAAGTGTACAAGCAATAAAATTAAAAATTCTAATAACTGTGGCCACTTCATTAATTCAGAAGACCATCTTATTCAACCGGGATATAACTCAGTTCAAAAGAAAATATTTTTATAGCCACATTATAACTGAAAAGGCCTTAAAGCTAATGTTTGAGTCCATTATGTCTGCCGAATGGCCTCGTCGGACGGTCTGATCACAGTTCGGTTAAACGGATATTAAAATTTCCACGACTTGAATTATACTTTCCAGTGATTTGATATCTTGAGGGGAAAATTGAAATGTTTTTGCGAACGAATTGTTCAGGGATTTTGTGTGAGTAACAATTTCGCTATCACTTCAGATAAATGCGATGGTATTACAGATTATTGAGAACATGATTGGGTTTTATTTGTTATACGGTTATTTCTTGATACTTATATGGATATTGAGCCAGATTATTAAATATTTGTTTTCTTTGTCTGTTACTTGGCAGGTTGAGCTGTATTGTCAATGTGTTCTGTTGTAATGTAGATACTTATTAGCCGAGTATTGAGGTTAATACCGTCCGATTGCAGAGACATAATGTCATTAAGATGTACCTTTGTTAATTTTTGGTTATATAGGGTTGACAATTTTAAAGCAAGAATTATACGTGCCTGTGAACTTTAAGGCGGTGTATAGAGTGCCACTAGCGGCACTCTATCCCTATCGGATAAAGTGCCACTACCGGCACTTTATTAACAACGCCTCGGCCCGGCTAAAGTGTCGTAACCATTGCATTGTCATTGTCACTGTCACTAAGTCACGTCACTTGGTATTTTGTTTGATTGATTATAGATGAAAGAAACTAACATAAAAAATCTAACAAAATAACAAGTGACAGTGACAATGCTATGCTTACGGCACTTTAGCCGGGCCGAGGCAGCGCCACTAGAGTGCCGCAATAATTTTTGTGACACTCTATACACTTCCAAACTTTAATATCAATGGTAAACAACTACTAAGTATCTAAGCACCACTTTCCTTTGACTGCCACGTTTGATTTCTGAAACGGAATTAGTTATAAGTTCCAACTTTGAAGGATCTTTAACAGGTTTCTCTCATAAGTGGAACATATTAGTAGGTACCTAATTAATTTAATAAGTTTCTAGGTCCAATTAATGTAATAAGTTAGCAACTTCGTAGTTTATGTAATGTCGTCGTATGTCTGTTGGTTTGGTACTCAGACCAAATACAAAACCAAGACAAACATAGCGCTACGAATAATGCAGTGAAGTATGCCAAAACTACACCACCGCTATGTGCATACACGCTCACACGCACACATTTACAACCATTGACAATCAAACTACACCTCATTAAGTGTACTTAAATTATGTTTACGAAACCAGCCAGCACTGTTGACAGCGCTATGTCTTAGTTTTTTATTTGGACTAAGGTTTGGTGTGCTGAGCCTGCCGGGGTTGCGGGAAGTCCTAAGGGGGACACTGTGGGCCCTGGCAACGAGCAGGCAAGTGCAGTAGCACGGGTGGGTTTTAGTCAGTAAGAGAAAAATAAATAGTATGGTGAGCTTTTCAAAATACTGTATAGGGCATCGTTCACACTGTGAAGCCTAGTAATTGTCGACACATTAAGTAATTTACATGAGTATAAATAAATTCTTCTTTCAGTCTAGTTGGACTTTTAACGTTGTTAAAAGTAAGAATGTTATTTTCACAAACTACGTGTTATAGCGGAGTTTCTTCAGTTAAGTATATAGTTTTCTTTTTGCGGATACGGTTTTGTAAAACTTGTCGATTCCCGGGTCGGGCAAAGAGTTATTAGGTTTTTCCATCTGGAATTGCTCAATAGCAGCCTGGAGTCTTGATTTGTGCCCGGTTGATGACAACAGGCTCGCCCCCTATTACATGGGACTTAAACATAACTGGTGAAATGTGAGTGTACTATAGGCGATGTACATCCCTGGTGCGTAGGTTGCGGGGCAGCCGCAACAGTATCCTGAGCGGTTTTGCAGAACGTTTCTACTGTCCACTGCTGCATGGTTCACGTACTGACTGATGTAAAGATTTTATTTTAATTTAATTTAATTTTGTTATTATAAGTTCTATTTTATTTTTATTCAAGTATTTCATGTAATTTTAATTTTAATGTAATAATTTAATTTGATTTAATTAATCATTTTTAATTTAATTTCACTGTATGATCCAAAGTTGATTGAAATAAATAGATAAATAAATAAAATATGTACACCACTGCCTATCCCTTCGGGGAATAAAAGCGAGATATAATGTAAAAAAACTCATCGAAAGAGTTAAATATTGTTATTTTCAATATAAGTATTTTTAAGGTCTTCTACGAACTGTTGGTTGGGTAACATTCCCCTCCATTTAGTTTCTAACTCAAATGAAGTTTATAGGACTTCTCGTTCACAAATGGTATTATTTCTTTTTAGGGAAAAAAAATGTGGGTGGAAGCCCTATTGTATCTCAAAATAGGTCTCCATACCTTATTGTGTGCCTAAAGAAAAGACATTCTTTAGAAAAGGATGACATTAATAATAATCATAAATAAATATTTATTTATTTCAACATCTTATTTTATTACAGACTGGATTAATAAGATGTACAATCTTAAATAGAGAAAGGTATCTGGTAGGAGGGTCCTCCTTAGATCATCATCATCATCAGCCTATTAATGTTCCCACTGCTGGGACACAGGCCTCCTCTCTGTGAGAGGGAGTGGGCCGTAATCCTCCACGCGGGCCCAGTGCGGGTTGGTGGATGTCACATGTCTTCGAATTTTTGGTTCTAAGACATGCCGGTTTCCTCACGATGTTTTCCTTCACCGTTTTGAGAGTAGTGGTGATGAAATTATTTACACAAAGTAAAGCGTCTGCTTGGGTTCGAACCCACGACCCACAACTCGTAAGTCGGGGCAGTTACCACTGGGCCACCACTGCACTACTGCTATATTATAATAAATTACAATAAAAGTCAGTCATTGCAATTAAGTACAAGCGCAACCTACAAGATAAAAAAAAAAAATGTAATAATTTTTTATCATTGATCTGGGGAAAACTGCAAATTATATTTGAACTAGGGACTAATAAAATTCAAGTAATCACTGTAATATGAAAAATGTTTCACATTTTGCTACACTAGGTAAACACAAAACAGTTCTAAAAATTCTAAAATATTTACTACCCAAACATATTACAAAATAAATAGAGCAGACTCGTCAGACAGAAATAAAAAAATTTCAATAGTTAAAATACCGTTTGTTTTGCTCCCAAACCTTAATTTAATGAAAATCCATGATCATTTATTAAAGCGAATACCTATCACGTTTTAGCACTGGCCGTTGAATTGGGCAGCGATGAAGGGAATTCTGCCTGAATTTCATCAAGCAATTTTTGGTGCCAGCCTAATTGGATATAGGGATAAATAAATCAATTAAATTGTTCCACTGACTGAACCCTCTAATGGCGTTGGATGTTGGTGCGTAAAAACCAATCCAGGATGACCTACCCCACCCCTTCCCTTCATATTAATTATAGGATATGAGCAGCGAAAATATTTTGAGAGACAGGGCTCAAGCGAAATTGGCGCTTATGTTGAAAATGATTCCATGATTTTAATTTCGGAAGTAGAATTTTAGCGCCCAGCATGCTAAATTGTTTAGTTGAATATCAAGGGTGACTTAAATGATTTCCACTTGATATAACCTTCGTCATTTAATTTTATTCCTCAATTATTCAACACAAAACTTAGCTTATGTAGGTAATTTTAGGAATAAAGGATGACCTATCCCCACCCCTTTCCCCCATATTAATGACGATATGAGCAGCGAAAATATTCTGAGGGCTTACAATGATTCCATGATTTTGATTTCGGAAGTAGTATTTTAACGCCCTGCATGCTATGATACTTAGAAGTTTATCATTAAGGGTGACTAAAATGATTTCCACTTGATACGAGTAACCTATGACATCTCACTTGTTTTTCAAAAGTAAACAAAAAACTTTTCTTGTGTAATTCTAGGAAGACATATAAAAGCAAAAAAAAAAAATCTGCTGTTACCTACATTTATGTTCGCATAGCTCGTCAAAATGTAGGGCACAGCAGATATTTTTTTCGCGGTTTCGTGGTTGTTTTCCATAGTGAAAGTTATTTATAATGATGAGTACAATGACCCCTTAAGCGGTTGCCCAGGAATTCAACTTCACCCTGTATAAATGAAAAAGAATTTTCGACTGTAACTTTTGAAAGATGTGGTCATATGCGGCTGCGCCTTAGATCCATAGATCATGTTAATTTCGAAAATGAGTACGGCTATCACAAGAACGTTTACCATCAACGATTAATAGTTTCAATTTGACAACTATTTACACATAACCTATAAGTAAGGGTTAGTCTCTACAATGTGTTGATACCCTCATCTACTTCGTATTAAGATAGTTTATGTGAGTCAGTTTATCATTATATTTAAGCTTCCATACTTTGGGCACAGTATAAATATTGGTAGTACAGAAACTACGTAGTAAACGTTCGACACGGCACACTCAAACAGACGCGCTCATTGACAAGACACCAAGCGATTGTCGCGGTGCTGTCAGTTGCGGTTGCCGTGTCTATATGAGTGGTCGCCGCAATCTTTAAAAAAAATGTAGGGTATACTGTACATATTTATACTGTGCTTTGGGTGATCACTGATATATACTGACTGCCCCGTTAATCTAGTGGTCGCAAGCGTGACAACTGAGCATGAGGTCTTGGATTCGATTTCCAAGACGGGCAAAGTGTTATTGGGTTTCTCAGTAGCAGCCCGGAGCCTGGATATGGGCCCGGTTAATGGCAATAGGCTCGCCCCCTATTACATGGGACTTAGCCTAGCGCCACACCTGCCGAACGTTCCGCGGCGGAACGCTCCGTCGCGTCATATTTCTATGGACGTAACGTTCGGCTGATGTGTCATAGGTAACTTGAAAAACATTAGAGCGTAGTCAACCGAACGTTCCGCCGCGGAACGTTCGGCAGATGTGGCCCGACCCTTAAACATAACTGGCGAAGTGTGGGTGTACTCTGCTCAACCCTTCGGGGAAACAACGCTTGATGTTATATTATATTAAGGCATAAAATTTTCTAATTAAAATCATAATTCATGTCACAAACAGATATTGCTGTGTAATATCTAAATCAATAATCATAATTCATCCGCTCAAATCGCTCGTTCAGCTCAATCCTAACCCGATAATGATAATAAGCGGTATTGTTGGCTGCGAGGCTTAAAACCCTGAACATGTCATGGAGTAGAACTGGCTGGAGAGTCGTTTATCAGAGGCCGGTCGAGTAGCGGCGCGTAATTAAACGTAACATACTGGTGATCAGGATGTGGAGCGCTGGGGCTCTTTCTCGCTTTGGGTCGCAGCATTATGCTGAGCGGTGGCCATTTTGCGTGGATGTGATGTGACGCATATTTTCCCCCAAATTGTTATTTTCGTGTTTTTATTTCTTTCTTTGCGTCATATTTACCGCAAATAAACGTATTTTCTTTCTTTTCTTTTTTTTTCTTTTCTTTGATGTTTTGAGCGGGTCGATGGTATTGTTGGCAGGCGCTTTACTTTGTGTAAATAATTTTATCACCACTGCTCTTAATCTGGTGAAGGAAAACATCGTGAGGAAACCGGCATGTGCTAGAACCAAACATTCGAAGACATGATATCTACCAACCCGCACTGGGCCCGCGAGGTAGATTGATTATGCTGTGTGCTGTGTTTGGCGTTCGAATCATGATGTGCTTAGCCTTATCCCAAAAAATACGATTTTTTTTGTTACTTATTTTAGATACATAACATCATATGTTCCTACACCGTTTTGAGAGCAGTGGTGATGAAATAATTTACACAAAGTAAAGAGCCTGCCTGGGTTCGAACCGACGACTGGGCCACCACCTTTGTGTTATATAATTTAATTATTTTCAACTTTTCCTTGTAGACAAAAGCCGCGCAACATCCTATTTTTTTACACCTGTTGTCTGTTATTTACTGAAATTACAGAACTAGACACTCCAGCAAAGAAATCTAAAACCTCCAATTGCACAACAAACTCTAAACCCGTATATCCCAACATTCACAACCAACAAACAAACGGGCGGCCCAGACAACTGAAATGAAATGGATAGGAACGAAGTCGCGTGAGATGTCGCTTCGAGTACGCCGAATACGCCCGTCGCGTCGCGATTACTCTCCATACTACCCGTCCGTGTGTCACAACCGACGAGTTCACAGCGAGTGATTAGGTATCGAGTTGACTTAGTTTCGTCAATTTGTTGATTGAGTTAACGAGTTTTCTTTTTGTTTTTTTTTTGTATTCTTGTTTAATGTGAGATAATGAATTGTGATTTTTGATGTTATGACTGGGCTTTGTCCTTTTGTCTTTAAGTTGTTTTGTCCTTTGAGTTCAGTGACAACATTGTTTTTAGGGTTCCGAAACCCGAAGGGTGGCAAACGGAACCCTAGTTAGACCCTAGACAGACAGTTGAAATTTTCAATTTCCGCTATGACAACAAATAATAAAAATTCAAATAAAGTTAATAATTAAAGGGGTCCCTACGATAAAAGGAACATGTCTTTTTCATACTACGGTTCGGAACCCTTCGTGTGCGAGTCCGACTCGCTCCGTCTGTATGTCAGCGGGCTGTATCTCATGAATCATAAATAGTTTTACAGTTGATATTCAATTTCACAGATTGTGTATTTCTATTGCCGCTGTAACAACAAATAATTAAAAAAAACAAAAAGGCGTCCCCAAACTCCCTATTATAAGAAACGTGTTTTTCCGGCGTTTTTAGCTAAATATTGTACGGTGGTACGAAACCCATCGACTGCGAGTCCGACTCACACTAACTTGTCGATTTTTTTAATGGTATTAATTTGTTAAGCTGTAAGAAATACCGCCGATCTTTTCTGTAAAAATCTGACAGTAAAAAACTTAGCTGTCATTCGACCAGATGCTAGCAATAGCTAGATATTGGACATAATTGAAAGCTCATTTCAAGCCAGTGGGCTCACCTTTAGGTGGCCATTCACAGGCACTCCACTCCATAACATACACAACACTCCAAAAATCTTCCTAAATCTCACGTGGGTTGGGTGGAGTGGTAAATAACATTGAATTAAAACGCGCGGAAAGATGGAAATGGAGTGCACGTGACTAGCCGCCTTAAGTTTTCACGGTCTTCTTCTTAGTGACTAACCTGAGAGGCAATTCCCGTATATTTTAGTCTAAG
This sequence comes from Conistra vaccinii, assembly GCA_948150665.1. Lineage (NCBI taxonomy): Eukaryota > Metazoa > Arthropoda > Insecta > Lepidoptera > Noctuidae > Conistra > Conistra vaccinii. The sequence goes on from OX411330.1 coordinate 8,881,047, forward strand.
ACCGTTTGCATTATAATCTTAATCTCAATTTGTCAAAAACACTTCTAATTTCCCTATATTTTTGACATTGGTTGTCGCGTTGAGATGAGATTTTTAATTACGCGAATTGGTCTTCTGCTGTTCGAGTTTTAAAGCCACCAATGGACCTCCGAGAGCAGTGGTGGCCCAGTGGTATCGGCCCCGACTTACGAGTTGTACGTCGTGGGTTCGAACCCAAGCAGGCGCTTTACTTTGTGTAAATAATTTCATCACCACTGCCCTCAAAACGGTGAAGGAAAACATCGTGAGGAAACCGGCATGTCTTAGAACCAAAAATTCGAAGACATGTGACATCTACCAACCCGCACTGGGCCCGCGTGGTAGATAACAGCCCACTCCCTCTCACAGAGAGGAGGCCTGTGTCCCAGCAGTGGGAACATTAATAGGCTGATTATGTATGTATTATGTAATGGACCTCTGACTTGGCTTCACATGCCGTAGAGAAATATCTCACAGACATGTCAGTTTCATTACGATGTTTTCCTTCACCGTTTTTGAAGCAAGTGATAATTATACAATACGCACATGAATCCGAAAAGTCAGAGGTGTGTGCATTGGGTTCGAACTTAAGACCTATGATGAATTTTGAATTTGAATTAACCGTCCTTAAAGCGCAGTCTTCTATTAGATCTGAAATGAAAAAAGCCAGTGGTAATTTTCAAAAGTTATCATTAATATACATGATGAAATTGAATTCATGCGACACCTCTTAAGGGGTCATTGTACTCATCATTATGACCAACATTCACTATGGAATCAACACTGAATTCACAAAAAAAAAAAAAACTGCTGTTCCCTACATTTATGTTCGCAATCTTGTCAAAATGTAGGGAACAGCTGTTTTTTTTTTCGCGATTTCGGACTTGGTCCCATAGTGAAAATTGTTGAATGAGTACAATGACCCCTTAAGAGGGGTCACATGAATTCAATTTCACCCTGTATTTAACATTTCCGATATAAACTCTAACGTTCTATTTTCATGTTCCCAAAACGTAAACGATTATGCTTAATTACCCATTTCCAATAACAGGATTAATTTAACAAATGTTTTGATTAACCGAACTCCCGTCGTCAAAGTTTACAATTTAATAAGCCTAAGGAACAACAACATTTTCCTACATAAACTATATTGTATTAAATGGCAAGGGGACTTTATTAAATACTTGTTCTTGTGTTTAATTACTGTCAAAAATATTAAGTTAGTGACAAGAGGAATTAATATTATTAGGAGGAATAGAAGGTTTTAGTATTTTTTTTCCGTTAAGAGTCCTAAGGCTGCGTTTCCACCAGAGATGACCGAGGATGTGTAGCGAGGGATGTGTGTGAAACTAACCAATAACAACGCTAGCTTCGCTCAAACTATGAAGTGAAGCGATGTTATTGGTTAGTTTCACACACATCCCTCGGTACGCATCCTCGCTCGTCTCTGGTGGAAACGCAACCTTATGCTGAGTGGAAGCCTTCTTATCACAGTCATGACGTGCACTATTTCTGTTCTCTATTTTGTTTACTCATGTCTTTTTGTATGCACGTGTTTCTGTAATGAATAAACCTATTTTTCTTTCTTTCTTTTCTTTCTTTTCTTTCTTTTCTTTCTTTTCTTTCTTTTCTTTCTTTTCTTTCTTTTCTTTCTTTTCTTTCTTTTCTTTCTTTTCTTTCTTTTCTTTATTTTCTTTATTTTCTTTCTTTTCTTTCTTTTCTTTCTTTTCTTTCTTTTCTTTCTTTTCTTTCTTTTCTTTATTTTCTTTCTTTTCTTTCTTTTCTTTCTTTTCTTTCTTTTCTTTCTTTTCTTTCTTTTCTTTCTTTTTTCTTTCTTTCTTATACCTCAACTCAAAATCACTTTTTATCTTGCTTTCCTGATACTGCTCGCGAACTGACTGAGAGCGAGACTGAACGGCGCGGCGGTGGAGAGAAGGCTCCAACGCGTCAATTGTTTAGTTAATTTCTTCATACGGCGAAAATAATGGTAATAAAAAAAATCACATAGTATCTGCTTTATACCTAGTTCAGTTATTATGCAAAGTTTCATGATCTAATTTGAAGTATTTTGTTGATACCAGCGTTTAAGGCTCGGTGCAAACGGGCCACTGACCGCAGCCACTGGTGGCCAGCGACAGCGACTTAACACACTTTTTCATATATTTTATAAAGATGCGCCGCACACGTGTAGCCGGTGACGGCCACTCAAAATACATGAAAAAGCGCTGTCGCTGGCCACCAGTGGCTGTGGTCGGTGGCCCATTTGCGCCGAGCCTTACTGTTCGGTTTGGTAGGAGATAATTTTGTTTTTTTTTCTATCGAGAAAATTTATGGAATTGTTTTTTCGTAGTAATAAACATTAATCCTCAACTTTACCATAATATTATATTGATTTCAAAATGAATGCTGCAGTATTTTCGATTTCGTTCGGAGGATCATGCTAGGCATTGTGAAGTAGGTATTATAGACTCTTATGGGTCGATTTTGCACTTTGTACCGGACTGCGCGACAGCAAACATTATATGGTATTTCACGCGTACCTTTGTATGTCGGATTATTTATACGTCAAAGCTTCCTTATGGATTTTAATACATGATGTGTCTATCGACTCTTCTACGTCACGTGTTTTATTTTTATAAAATCAAAATGGCGAATTTTTGACGTCAAATCGTCGTATTATTATTATTCACTTTTCAAGCAGTCTGATGCAGGTGGTGGCAGTTATATTGCACGACTCATAATGCGAAGCATTAGAGTGTGCTCTACGATCGAAATTTTTTTTTGCCCCATTTCTGACTGTTTTTATTGTTACACTCCTGCTAGTACACAGAACCTACTTAATTTATATACCATTGTATAGATGATTAAATGGAGATTAATACTGTACTTTTTAACAATTGATTTTATGCAGCAGAAATGGAAAAAGCATCAAAATAGCTGAAAAAAAAATCCTGTCCGTCAATTTATGAACCCTGAAAACATTGTAGCTTGCGATAAAATCAATTAATTGAGTCAATTATTTTTTTATACATTCGTTTCAGCCATAGAAGCAACCCTATTGAAAATGGCTCTTTTATTCAAAGTAGTTTAATTATAATTAATAAAATACTAACTAAAATATAATATCTATAACTAAATATTTCCAACCTATGATTTGACGTCCGTAAGTTGCCTAGCAACCGCCAAATAAATATCTTTGTAAATAGTCTTTGACATTACGACTTCATGACAAGTGATAAATTGTTAATTTTTGTTAGAAACTATATTTTGAACTTCTTTTTCGTTTATGAATGAGTGTTATGTATGAGGCGTGCACTTTTGGATTTTCCAATTTATTTTGTTTTTTTATGGTTTTGTAATGGTGACTAGGACGCTATAACAGATACTGGGCTCGTGTCACTCGAATAATTTGTGGCGTAATTCGAAAAGATCCTTTTGATAAACGTCATAAACAAAAAATTATCTTCTTCTCGCCACGACGTTTTTTTTAAAGGCATCTCTAAAATAAAATATCTTACGGAATATATTCTAGTGCGAGATAAACTTACATTAGTACAAGGCATGCATGACAATTGTCTATTTTCCTAAGTGCCCTGTTGAGAGCTATTTAGTCACCACATGTATGTCTAGTTCAGGCGTTAAGTGATATTACTTTATTGTCTAGACTTTAGACGTCTGCAGAATACCCTGACATTTTTCACGAAATATTTAAACTATATTCCTATAATGAGCAATATTTTTATACAACCTTAGTTTTGCACGACTCGTAATGCTTCGCATTAGAGTGTGCTCTACGATCGAAAAATATTTTTTGCCCCATTTCTGCAACTGTTTTTATTGTTTCACTCCTGCTAGTACACAGAACCTACTTAATTTATATACCATTGTATAGATGATTAAATGGAGATTAATATTGTATTTTTTAACAATTGATTTAATGCAGCAGAAATGGAAAAAGCATCAAAATAGTTGAAAAAAATTTCCTGTCCGTCAATTTATGATCCCTGAAAACATTGTAGCTTGCGATAAAATCAATTAATTGAGTCAATTTTTTTTTTATACATTCGTTTCAGCCGTAGAAGGAACCCTATTGAAAATGGCTCTTTTATTCATAGTAGTTTAATTATAATTAATAAAATACTAACTAAAATATAATATCAATATCTAAATATTTTCAACCTTGATCCGGTGCCGTTGCCTAGCAACTGCCAACGTAAATATCTTTGTCAGTCGTTGACATTACGACTTCATGAAAAGTGATAAATTGTTCATTTTTAAACTATGTTTTGAATTTCTTTTTCGTTTATGAATGAGTGATAAGTATGAGGCGTGCACTTTTGGATTTTCCAAACTTTTTTTGTTAATACTAAACCTTTTAAGAGGTCATTGTACTCATCATTATAAACAAGTTTCACTATCGGAGCAACGCTGAAATCGAGATATGACGAGATATGCGAACATAAATGTAGGGAACAGCTGATATTTTTTTCGCGATTTCAGTTATGGTCCCTTGGTGAAAGTTGTTCATAATGATGAGTACAATGACGCATTATAAACAAAAAGTAGGGTTGTATTATGTTTATTATTCATTGTAATCACGTTCTCGAAAACGGCTCTAATGATTTCGATGAAAGTTGCAATATATGGTTTTATGGGTGCGAAAAATCGATCTAGCTACGTCTCATATTATCTCGTTCTCGTCTCTATCTCGTTTTTTATTTCTTATTGATGTTTCAATGTGTTTTAGTTTAGTTTATGATCTCCTGTGCTTGTCCCAATAAATAATTTTTCTTCTTTTCTTTTCTTTCTCATATCTGGGAAAATTCGTTTTCTGTATTTTTGCACTCGAGCAGAGCTCGGTCCCCCAGGGCTTTGATATTGCGTATTATTTACTAAACTCATATTGACAGTTCTGTGGTAAATAATTATATTAAAAAAAGGTTTTAGGATTTCATAATTTAAGCCACTTTTAAAGAATGTCACAATCGAATTACAAACAATACACAAACTAAGATAATATTATAATAATATTTGAATAATATATTGAATAATATTTATTTCAGAGAAAACACAGACAGGTAAAGTAAGATAAATACTTTCTAATTGAAAACGTAGGACCCTAATACAATAATAAAATTATTTTAATTTTCACTTTTCTTGTGAACTTCGGGAGTTAAGCAACAGGAATCTGTACTTTGTAAAATTTATTTGTTATTTTAATAATTTGTCCTCAATAAATAAAATACAGTATGATTACCAACTCATTTTAAAGTTAGTAATAGTATCTACAAAGTAGCTTTACTAAACGGTTCTGTCGAGAACATTTTGGACTCTCGCCAAAATAAAAAACAAAATATTTTATTTCACATAAACCTACATTGGCACTTAATATGTAACGTCAGAAGCTACGCACGGTTCCAATTGGTCGTTTTCTATGGAGAAGAGCCGGCAAAAAACTCCACGGTTACTCTTTTAAAAATAATTGGCTTTACACCATAGATTATATTGTATATTGACTCTCACTTCATCGTTGGTCCACAGCTCAGGTGAAATTTTAGCAAAAATCATCATTATAATGTTTGATTGTTGCTTGGTAGTATTTGCAAAATGCTCTATATCTCGTCTTCTTCATGGCTCACATTCATTAATTAAAAAATAAACACTAATGAAATCACTTCACTTTGTTTCCTTTTGAAACAATGAGCGAATAAGGTGTACAATGTATTGTCACAGTATAAATACGTAACAGTATTATATCTTCATAGAAAACGACTGAAACGAGGCGTTTCGAAATCTCGATGTAATAGAATGACATTGTTATGAAAAAATTAACGCTTCAATTAATTTTTCTTTTAGAAACGTTCACATTTACGCACCGTCATTGTTACTAATTCGTCCATTGTGTGACTTCTTTTCAAGTCGTCCATCTTTGTTTCCAATGATTCCTCTTTTTATCAATTCGCTGCAGGATCCTGTTTCTGCCGTTTTATTTCTGGCAGTTTTTTAATTTAATTAATTTGAGAGTTATTTCGGTTCAGTAATTTGAAGAATCAAGAAATTCAATTTGAGTTTGTAAACATTATGATTGGTGAAGTCAACTGTCAACACTGGAGGAGCGCTGACGGTACCAGGTTAAATTAAATAACATTTGTTTGTGATATCTTTTAGTTCTTACATTATTATTTATACTAATATTATAAAAAGGTAACATTTCTTTGTTTGTTTGTTAGTTTTTATGTAGGGGGGGCACTACTAGTCGGATTTGAAAAATTCTTTTTGCATTGTACGCACGGCTACACATCAAGTTATACATTTCCAGTATAAGCGGACCTCGAATTATACGGAAATCCTATACAATGCAAGACCAGCATAAACTGGAAACGTATAGCTTGATGTGTAGCCGTGTGTACAGCCCAATTAATTCTTGAAGAAGGTATAGGCTCACGGACGAAGTCGCGTCAGAAGCTAGTATTTTATCATGACATGTGCCTGTCAGCTGGGGGGGGGGGGGGGCTGACTTTTAATCTTTTCATAATCTCGTTATAAATTAAATATTTGTTTCGTATTTATAATAGATTTGCGGAGGTTACATAGAAATCAGGTCCAAAGCCTCTACAGTACCTAACATATTGTATCACTTGGATTTTTGCTTTTTGAACTATTCACGCATATGGCGTCGATCAATCATAATGTAAAAGACAGCTGGTATATTTAATTCTTGGTGCGCATACTATAGTCTGCGCGCGACTGCTAGTCACCCGACTGAGGTATCTGAGCAGTGAGACGGGGGATGTAGACAAAGGCCAAGCTAACTCAGTCTGCCAATTTTGTCAATGGTGCCCTCTCCGTGTCAGGCGGTGACTAGCAGTCGCGCACGGACTATACTTCAACCGACTTCGTCCGATGATGTCCGAGGCGATAACTAAGCGTATTGAAAACAGCATGCACTATTTAATTAAATTGTGTTTTTTTTTATTCTTTATTACGGACGCTTAAATTAACGTGCATGCTCTATCTACATTGTTCTCACATGTATAATAAAATATTTTGTAACAATTTTTGTGTCCGTGAAGTTCTTCTCCGTAGGTACATAAAAAAAAGAAAATCATTGTCCATTCCAAGGTTGCCTGGAAGAGATCGCAGTAAGCGGTAAGGCCGCCCATTGTATATTTTGTGGTGTATTACTTTTTCTTTTTGTAATGTATTATCTGGTGTAGATTAAAGTATATAAAATAAATAATAAATAATACCTACTACGCTTTGGAATGGGCAACTAGCTTCATATTTCTGACTGACCGACTCTTTGACAATTCAAAATGGTTTAATTGAAATAAATCCTTTGACTTTGAGGATGACTGTGCATAATTCGTTAAATCTTTACGTCCAGCAGCCTATTTTTTCAGAGAGTTTCACCCTGAAAATATCCGCTAATTTCGCCCAGTCAGTGGTTCCACGGCGCACTGCAGTATATAGATAAGAATGTGATGCATTAGGGGGCGCGGTACGGTACCTACAAAGTAAACAGTTGCCTGCTATCACTGCTCCACCTACCACTGCCCGAATGCAGGCGAGATGGCTATGAGGAGTTACGAGACTGAAATTATTTGAGCCGAATTTGGAAAAGAAAATAGTGACGTGTCTCTGAAATATAGGGGAATGCCTAAACAAATTGGTGCTGGTGATGCCAATCGCCATTAATTGTTCAGTAAATATAAAGTTTTAATCACAGAAGTGGTGTACTTGTGGTCTAACCTCTTATTTGTGGTGAAAGTGATAAATATGATTGACAAATTGTTCGTTACTTTCAGGAATTGTTTAATTAGACTTGTCGCCAGATTTATACAAGGATACCAGATTATCCCTTTTATTTATTTAATTAGAAAAAGACAATGATTTCTTTACAGTCACATCTTTTACTAATAAGACAAATGGGTAAAAAAATTCTACAAACACCATAAACAAGACAACAAAGGAACTATAACAGAACACAACTCGTGACAATATCGTTTTACTCTCGTACCTCAGAATAAAGCGTCCATATTTCGTCTACAATCCGTCTAGACTACGTTTCGTTTTGCCAATGATCGCGACGGAATGCGCGCTTTGTTTGAACATTGATTCATTCCATTTTGTTACGTTCTTTGAACATGTTTCACTGTTTAATAAGTGGTTCATTGTTTTTGTTTGTTTTTCAATGAGGGCTTGAATATTTTGGTTGGAGTGGCAGGTCCGTGAATATGATTTGTTTTTTTAACCGTAAACGTGTTTATGAATTTATTTTTAGGACGAAATCGTGTTAACACGAAATAAATCGAGATGTTTTCGGATACCATATTTTTGTAGCCTTTTAGTCATCATCTAAGTAGGTTTAATTAGGTACGTAGGTACTAAGGCCAACATTTTAATATTTAAATTAACAATTCTATCAAAATTAGGTTATAGATACCAAATTGTTTGACGAACAACTTTCAAATATTTTTCTTAATCTGTTTCGAGAAAATGAAAACCAGCGTATCCTTCCAATGAATCAGGGAAATCCGGGTCTTTTTTTTTTTCTGCCCCTTATAAAAACATAACAAGTAACAACACACTCCCATACCACTTAACCCTGCTTGCGTGTCCCTATGTTCGTGTAATACGACACTTTAGCCCCAGGCTAACTAGTTTAAGTGAAAGAAGGACCCGCACACCATCACAAAGTAATCTTTGGCATCGATCATTCACAAAGCGAAAGGTGCCGGTGACAGTTTATAGCTGCAGAGCTGCTCTTTATGTCACTTCCGTGCTGATGTTTAAGCACCATGGAAGTGTCATGACGTCACTTTTGTTACAAAGTGGAACTTTAAATATTTTTTATGTTGTTTTTGTTTTATAAAAGTTTGTAAACTCATAGTTGCAATGTTTAGGTATATGTTCATGAGATACCCATTCGTAGTAATTTAATCAATACAATCTTAGATACAAAATATCAAATGTGTTTGGAATAAAACCAGCCGTTACGCATTTTCAGTAATTATATTTTTTCTTCTAGTGACAAAATAGAACAAAAAAAGAAAAAAAAGACGGGTTCTTAATTACAATGGCTTTTTCATCATTTCAATTCAATTACAATTAGAAAAACAAGCTCAGTCTTTCATTTTCATTATTAGTAGGTATTGTCGCCATTGTCTGTCTCCACGGGTCAACAACCTCAAAGAAATCCAATCCAACATTTCATCAACAACTCCAATTTAATCAACAAACAAAAGACTGTTTTTTTACTTTCCAACTTTCAATTTAATCAAATAGTCACATCACAGACATCGTCTTTTTTTACTGCGAAATACTCTGGAATATAATTGACAGATATAAATCTCTCTCTTTTATTCTCCGTTTATTTGTCTAATTTGTTAGACTTGATACATTACTCCTCTATTAGGCTGTAAATAAAAAACGAGTTAAGAATTCAACATGTTCATTGAACCGACATTCTCAGACACCTTAATCTGTCCTGTTCTTAACGAGGGTAGGTTCGCACGATACCTGCTTGTTGTGAATTAAGAGGTGCAAACTGAGGAACGAAATACTCTAGGCATAATTATTTGTACAAAACGTCGCCTAATTGCATGCTCTGTTGGCGACACTTCCGAGGGTACGTGACGGGCCCATAAGGGTTGGGATATGGTGTGAATAGCGGATGTGTGAATGGAGATTTTGGGCTTGAATTTATCAGGTTTACGTAATAAGAAGACTGAAGAGAACGGTCGCATCCAGCATGTTTTTTATTTTTATTGTAGTAATCTTTATTTATCCCTTCACAAAGAGATGGGCTGTGTGACGGATCACCAGTTATAGCATTTGCATGATGATATTTGATAAATATGAGCATGTACGCCAAGCTAGCAAAAGGAACGAGTAAGTTATTTATTCTTTTTTTGTTGTTGTTTAATTTATTATTACCTATTGGCTCATGTCAATACAGTCAAAAGGAAATATTTGGGCTATCTTATTGTCATTCAAGACACTTGACCAATGACCATGGCAAAGTTAAACGTCGTATTATTTTCAATACCTATCTACATTTCGTATTTTGCCGAAACAAAAACATTGTTCGGCGATCGCAGTAAAGGTGGCATGCGAACCGGTTAATCATAATTTGAAGGTGTCAGTCATATTTTGACATGTTCAGATATCGTAAAAAATTGTGAGTTTTGAAAGGAGAAAGGGGGTTTTGCCCACCCGTGAGTATAGGAAGGTGAACAAAATTTGGGTTTTTATTTTCAGACGTCTAGGAAATTCAGCTTATGGTTTTCCGCTAATCGCACGCCCCCACGCCACAGCCTAACTTTTACGTTCAAGTTTATGGGACGTTATGAAACACCGCTCCACCGGGACAATGTAGCAAAACAATTTGGCGCGATAGTTTTGACACTTTCATACTTTGTTAACAAAGTATTACGTTACCTGTGTCGCGAATTATGTGAGAAGTTTCATATTTTATACGGTTTAATTGCTGTTATATTAGTTGGGGTACTTTAGTTGTGTGGAGACTAAGTTTTTATAGCCTTGATCATTGGCTGGTATAAATCTAGGGAGTTTGGGCGCTGTTTCATGGTCGTGGGATAATTATTTTATTCCACTAGCATGTATAAATTTGGTTACGATGTTAAGTTAAAGGGTTTAAAGTCTACAACTTCTAACCGGCTACTGTGCAGCTTTTTATTTAACTTGTGTGCTAGTTGGGTACGTAATAGCTTAAACCATTTGCACGAGGTCTACACACATCTGTACATACTGGCAGGGACATCGACGTCATCATCATCACATCAGCCGAAAGACGTCCACTGCTGGACATAGACCTCCCCCAAGCACCGCCACTTCGACCGATTCTGTGCTTTCCGCATCCAGCGGATTCCTGCGGCCTTTACAAGGTCATCGGTACATCTTGTGGGAGGCCTTCCAACGCTAAGTCTTCTGGTACGCGGTCACCACTCCAGAACCTTTCAGCCCCATGGGCCATCTGTCAATGTGTCCTGCCCATTGCCACTTAAGTTTGGCAATTCTTCGGGCTATTTCTGATTTCTTTATTTCTGATTCAATCACATAGGTAAACTCCAAGCATAGCCAGTATGGATTCAGTACATGATTGTAAACCCCCCTGCGTTGAAATCAGTACCCTAATTACGTAATGCATGATCAATAAGAAATTGAAATGAATTGAAACAGATTGCTAGTCCATTGCTTCATAAGTTCGAAAAAAAAACAGCTCAATTTTTTTTTTCTTTTTTTTACCTATGTTAAAATGTAAAATTAATGTTAAAATATAAAAAAAATATAAATATTTTGGGGGCCCTTTACTACTAGCACTGCATGTGTAACACTGGGCAGAAAAGCAAACAATTTTTCACACATTCCTCTGAAATTCCCGGTACTAAGGCTTTGGGAGATTTATAGCTATAAGACTTGACGCTGTGTCATTCGACCGAAGAGCAATAAATGTGAGAGCATCGGGGACACCACTTTGTTTAAAAGATTGAAGGTTGAATAGGTCTGTTTACTTTTAAGCTAAGCGATTAATCTTAGTTGTTGACTAGGCAGCAGTTGACGAATACAATCCACATGATGGTTATGGAAATACTAATTGTATTTTTGAGCAATAAAATGAAAATAGTTTATTTCTAAAACTGAAAATTGTCTCCAAAATGGAATATCTATACTTCTATACTATTACTATAATATTATAAAGAGGTAAAATTAGTTTGTTTGTTTGTATGTAGGAGGTAATCTCCGAAACTACTAGTCAGATTTGAAAAATAATAATTTTGCAATGGATAGCCCAATTCTTGAGGCTGGCTAGGCTTGCGGACGAAATCACGGGTAAGCTGTTAGGTAATATAATGTTAGTTTCATTAGTTTTTAATTTAATTATCAATCCTAACTTTCTGGTCTGAAAATTCATTTCAATCTGTTTACTTGGGAATTAACATAAAACGAGACAGTTTCTAAATGCTTTTGTTTTGTTACACAAATTATAAGAGCCCTACATAATAAATCTATGTCTATGAATAATGTTTCAATTATAACTATAGAAAACTTATTTACGACACTTACGTCACAAACATGTTATTTTAGTCCACACATACATCAACAAAACTCCAGACATCATCAATCTAGATGTGTATGAGAAAAAAACAAATAAACAATAATAAAACCACAGGCTGTAGACGTATTTATTTCGCCCCAAAAATATATATTTATTCACGATACTACTATAACATTATACAGGGTGAATTATTCTGATTATATATTTAAAAACTATAACCATCAGTTCATCTTGTCACTGAATTTAAAAAAATTGTATCAATCAATTCGTTATTCAAAGTTTAGAAAGATTTTGGGAATTCGGGCGATCATTGCGAGCACTCAAGAATGCAGTGTACAGTAGTTTACCTGTAGTCCTGTCAAAGTTTATAAGATTCAGCATTTGGAATTATATTTTTAGTAGATGTTTCGCCCCTGAATCCTGAACTAATCTTATTCAACTTAAAGTTATTTAGCTTCAGAGACTCACCCTGTATACTGTATTCGTTTTATTAATATTGTATTGTTGTTATACTAGATATTATTTACTTTAGGACTTGGTCTTAATTTATTACAAGGAAGTAATAAACTGCTTGTTTGTCACACAATATAAAGAAAAATAAGTTTCACCAATCTAGAAATAATAAAAAACTGAGTTTTTATGATTACACTTCTTCTTGTTCGTCGTTCCCTCAATGCTGAGAATCGTGACCACATACGACGCATCTCTAAGCTATGCGGTCTTTTGCAGTGTGGACCGCGTGGTAAATGCTGCCTCCAACAACCTTCTTGATCGCGTCTGACCATTTCATCGGTGCTGTGCCTTGAGCGCGTTTTCCTTCCACCCGGCCTAGTAACATAAGCCTTTCAGACCATGTTTAGGTGAACGCATAATAATGTCCGAAAAAGCTGAGGGCACGCTTCTGGCATATTGTAGATAGCCTCTTGATGATGTTGAGTTCCTCCAGTATGGATTCATTCGTTCTCATGGCGGTCTATGATTACACAAATACTCGTATATACTTTATTTGTCAGCTGCTTATAGCAAATAGTCAACATTATTTTGATTTCCATAAAGAGACAGAGAAACGACTGTCAAATAAAATTAATGTTTCGGTGGTTCACTATCACGTACCAAAAGAAGCAACTGCTATATCGTATCTACAAATGTAAATCAAAAGTTAAACCTACATGTCAAACAACTCTTGAGACTTTTCTGCTGATATCAGAAAGTTTATTTACAAAACACAAACAGAAAGCAACAAACGCTTTTCTTTCGCTCCACGCAAAAGCGGGCTGGGACAAATAAAATATAAATAAAATACAGGGACCAGCTTTTATTCAGGTATAAAAGAAAGTCTCAGTCTAAGATACTGGAAAAGATTTTTAACCTCCTTAGGAAAAGGCCTCAAGCAAATACAAAGACAATAAAAAGTTAACAAGTAAAATACGAAGTAAATAAAAAAGATCTCCACAAGAGAACGCTAGAAGAATACAAAATTTTCGTCGCATTTTCTTATGAAGCGTTTAATTTTATCAAAAGAAAAAATAAAAGATAAAAGTTATCCAGTCTGCCTTCGTGGATTGAATCGTGATAAGTTAAGCCTGATTGCCATGGACTTAAATTTCTTGAAACAAATTGTTTTGTCACTTAATTAAATGTTAATCTGCTTGACTGATCTCCCCGCCAACGATGTGACCCTGTCAAATATAACTTTTATGTAAAGCTTTGAAAACAATAAGTGAATTGCTAATGTACATGAAGGTCAATTAAAATCAAATCCGAAAAAATACCACATACCTGCCATTATCTATTTCCAAATTTTTTTTTTGGTTAGCAAATACAGTGTGGCGATTAAGGGATTCATTTATAAACGCTGCTTAAACTTAAGTAATGATTAGCGACTGATTAACCATACATTTTGGACGTTTGAAAGTAACGTTTCTAATAAAACCCCTTAGTCAACTGCATTCGTCATGGGGGTGATTCTACCCGTCATTGTAAGCAACATTCGATACGAAACTCATATCCAATTGTTAAAAAAAATCTCCTTATACATGCATCGAAGTAGTCTGTCTGTGTTGTATAGACATTTGATTTTTTTTTGTATGAGTAGAATTACTCCCTTGACGGACGCAGGTGACTTAATCATTACCCTGTAATACAAAAGCTGTCTCTTGCTGGATGCTAGAAATGTAATCAACGATATGAGCAGAGCTTATCAAACTTTAATGACCATTGACCGGAAAACCGAGGATACGATAGAAATGGTTTCTAAGACCCGGGAAGATCAAACCTCATTACGCTTAATGAGAAATTTACTCCATCTTCTGGGTCATTACAACTGAATGTTACATGAAAACCAGTATATCTTGGCATTTGGGATTAGGCTGTCCATGTTTACGGGATTTTGTCAAAACTGTGCGTTCTACACACGGAAGTGACAAAGCCGTGAACGCGATGCTAGGTTCTCACATATATAATTTCAACATTGCCCATTCTTCTCCATAGGTACCTACTACGCTTTGGAATTGGCAACTAGCTTCATATTTCTGACTGACCGAGTCCTTGACAATCATCATTCTCCTGCCCTTATCCCAATTTTATTTGGGGTCGGCGCAACATGTCCCTTTTTTCCATACTTCTCTATTAGTCGTCATTTCAGTAGTTACCCCCTTTCTAGCCATATCATCTTTCACACAGTCCATCCATCGTTTCTTTGGTCTTCCCCTACTCTTATAGCCATCGACATTCACACTCAAAACTTTCTTCACGACATTTTCCTCATTCCTCCGCATCACATGCCCATACCATGACAACCGATTACCGCACAACTTTTCGGTCACCGGTGCCACTTTCAGACTTCCTCTTATGTACTCATTTCTTACTCTATCCATTCGTGTAACACCACACATCCCTCTTAGCATTCTCATCTCAGCTGCATGCAATTGCCTTTCATTCATCCCTTTGGTGGCCCAACATTCTGATCCATACAAGACAGCAGGTCTAACCATTGTTTTATATATCTTCCCCTTAAGTTTAAGGGGAATGCGGGAATCGCAGATTGTTCCCGTGACCTGCTGCCATTTCATCCATCCAGTGTTAATTCTGTGCTTAACCGCCCGATCTATTTCGCCATCGCTTTGCACGAGTGAACCGAGATACCGAAAGTCGGAGCAGACTGGCAGAAGCGTGCCATCAAGCGCTATGGCTCCAGAACTAGAGAGACCGCCGAAATCGCAGAACATATGTTCAGTTTTGGTTCTGCTGATTTTCAAGCCAACACTCTCCAGCTTCTGCTGCCATTTCTCCAATCTGCTCTGGATCTCAGGTTCATCCTCACCGACAAGAACAATGTCATCGGCAAATAGCATGCACCAGGGTGCCTCTTCCTGTAAGTCCGACGTCAGGGCGTCCATAATCAACAAGAAGAGGTAAGGACTTAAAGCCGACCCTTGGTGCAAGCCTACAGCCACACTGAACTCATCAGTATTGCCAGCAGCCGACCGAACGTACGTACGAGATTGGCTGTACATGGCACGAATTAACTCTACATACTTCCCGGGCAAACATTTCTCTTTCAAGGCCCACCACAACACCTCCCGAGGTACCCTATCATACGCTTTCTCCAGATCAATGAACACCATGTGCAAGTTCTTGTGTGCACGTCTGTACTTCTCGCACAATTGGCGGAGTGCAAAGGTGGCGTCCATTGTTCCTCGACCTGGCATAAACCCAAACTGGTTTGGGGTAATCTCACTCCCCTCTCTCAGTCTTTTCTCTATTACTTTCTCCCATACCTTCATACTATGTGACATGAGCTTTATCCCTCGATAGTTGTTGCAGTCCTGTACATCACCTTTATTCTTGAAGATGGGCACTAACGAACTATTGCACCATTCTTGTGGGATCCCCCCTTCATGCAACAACTTATTAAAGAATAAAGTCAGCCACATACATCCATCTTCTTTTAAACACTTCCATACTTCTACTGGTATATCATCTGGGCCTACAGCCTTACCATTTTTCATACTTTGAACTGCCTTTCTCACTTCATCCATGCTTATTTCCCTGATCAAACCCATATTTACATGTACCTCTTTAAGCACACCATTCCATTTATTCTCTTCGTTCATTAACTTTTCAAAATAAATCTTCCATCGTTCTTTTATTTCGTCATCTTTGCACAAAACCTTACCGGCGTCATCTTTTATACATTTCATGTGAATTATATCTCTCGTTCTCCTTTCTCTTGCTTTTGTGATCCGGTAGAGCTCCTTCTGGCCTCTAGGGCTCTCCAGTGAGTCATACAACTTCTCCTGCGCCTTAGACCTCGAAACTGCTACCGCCTTTTTTGCCTTTCTCTTCCATTCTTTATAAATCTTCTTCTTATCATCCTTTAATCTTTCATTCCCGTTTTCTACACCCTGCCATTCTTTAAATGCAATTTTCTTTTCTTTAAGTACCTTTTGCACGTCTTCATTCCACCACCATGTATCCCTTTCTATTATACCTTTCCCTTTCGATTCTCCAAACACATCTTAAGCTACTCTCCTTATACAATCCGCCATCTCTTTCCAACATTCATTCACAGACTTTCCTTCCATATCCTTCATTTCAATCATTTTATCTACCACTTGACTCTTAAACATACTGGCGCATTCCTCTTTTTCTATCATACGCCATCTGGTTTTGGGTGGGGGCCGTTCCTTGTTCCTACTGGACGAAACACTGACTTTTACCTCCATTATTAAGAGTCTATGTTGTGGGACTAAGTCTTCACCTGGGAGCACTTTACAGTTTTTGACACTTTTAAGGCTGTTCCGTCTTACTAGCAAGTAGTCAATTTGTGTCGCGTGGTGGCCACTTTTGTAAGTTATAAGATGCTCTCTTTGTTTTTGGAACCACGTATTTGTTATTGCCAGGTCGAAGGCCGAAGCAGCTTGCAGTAGTGTCTCGCCATCAGTGTTACGGTCTCCGTATCCCCAACCGCCATGCATTCTCTCATACCCATCCTTAGGTCTTCCTACATGCCCGTTAAAATCACCCCCCACATACACTTCTTCACTATCTTGCACATCCATCATCACCCGATCAAAATCCATCCAAAACTTCTCTTTTACACTATCTTCACACCCTGACTGGGGTGCATACACACTAACTATATTAACCACTAAACTCTCCACAATTACTTTAACCGCTATCACTCTATCACTCACTCTTTTAACATCCACCACACATTCTTTCAACTGACTATCCAAAACTATACCCACACCATTTCGCTTGCCATCGCTCCCACAATAATAAAACTTAAATCCTTCTCCTATCTCTCTAGCTTTCGCGCCCTTCCACTTTGTCTCTTGCAGACACGCTATGTTCAGTCATCGCCTTTTTAAAACATCTGCTAGTTCCCTTCCTCTTCCAGTCATCGTACCTACATTCCAGCTCGCACATCTCAGTCTAGCTTCTCTCACACTCCGAGCTTGCGTCTTACGTCGCACCCGCCCGTTCTGGTGCGACAACCCTTGTCCATTTCCCACAGAAGCCGGGTGCTGCCCCTGCGCGTCGCCTGTGGGGTACGCCCTAGCCCTATCGCGCATCATAACATTTTCTCTCATGTTGCTTAGGGTTTTGGCAAAGTTTTACAGTCGGCCGCCAGCCTGACACCAACCCTCCTTGGGAATGCTTTTGTTGGTGGTTTTCCCGCCACCTCCCGGGTGACCCAAGGTGCTACGATGGTATGCACTAGGTCTCCAGTTCCCTTAGTCGCCTCCTACGACACCCACAGGATGAAATGGGGTGGCCATATTCTTAATCCGGGACCACACGGAAAGAGTCCTTGACAATAAAATGGTTTAATTGAAATAATGCTTTGAGTTTGAGTTTATCAACAGGACATTACAAGACAGTGAAGAGTCAAGTAGTAAGAATTTCTATAGCTTTGTAGATATTTTTCTGTTATTGTCTGTTTATATATATAAATGGTTAAATAATAAAATAAACTGAGCTTTTCCAGCTCCCTCTTGAGACCCAATATTTTGACCTAGGGTTTAACGTAGAGGCTAAGTTAAACCTACCACGTTTACCTTTTTCAATATGATTTAGAGGGCAAAATCATATTAGCCCCAACCCCTCACTTTAAAAGGGTATAAAGCCTATAATTTGACGTATCTTTGTCATCTGTTTATTATTATTTGTTTATAAGTATCCAAGTTACCCTGGGCGTCATATAATTAGATTGGTTGTTTGTTTGTCTGTGCACAGACCACAGACGCACAACTTTTGTCCCGTTCCGTGTCCCGATCGCAAGTTTTTCTTTTCGTAAACATCGTTACGTCGCGCTGTGTTCCGTTTTGTACTGTCCAGGTTTTTGTTTTGTTTTGTTTATTCTTTGGTATTTTGTGGTCATTTGAATTAGGGTTATGAATTAGAGGTTCATTTTTATGGTGATTTTGAAAGGCAAGAAGTGGTTAGAAACTTTGTTGATTTTTTTAAATTGGATCTTCATTTTTATTCCTATTCAGAATTAGTACTTTGGGGTAGTGTGTTATTGTGGAGGTCAAATAGGCTGCTGCAATGCTGAATTTTTAAAATTGAGTTGTTCTTTTTATTTCTATTTAGTATAAATACTATGGTGGGGTATCTGGTCATCCAGTAACTGAGTTGTGGAACCCAGATAGGGAGTCGATTCATGTAAAATTCTGATAGTCAGCTACATTCGATAAGACTGGAAGCAGACTCCAACATAGTTGGGAAAAGGCTAGGCAGATAATGGCTAAAGGGTGCATTAAAATAACCTTGACCAGGCAGGCACTTATTCTAGGGCCGGCGCAACTTTTACTATATTTTCACCCATGGCATGAGGTATTTTTAACCGTCTTCAAAAAAGAGGAGGTTCTATGTTCGTAGCGTATGTATTTTTTTTTATGTATGTCCACCGATTTCTCTGTCAGTGGTTGACTGATTTTGAAAAAAATATTTTGTATGAAAGGGTGGTTTCCCAAATTGTATGAACTTTGCTTGGATAGTTTTTAAGTTAGCTTCAATAATACATATTTTTCCCACTAAGTCTATGTAAATAATATGATGATAAGTTCCTGTCACTGTTATTTACATAGCAGGTAGTGGTATTTTAATTTGTGTGGGGTACGTACCACAACTAAAAAGTTTTTACAAAAAAGAAAACAACCGACTTTCAACAAAAACACTACATTGTGAAAAACAACTACTAAATTCGGAAGTCGGTGGTAAAAAAAGAAAATTCAAAATCAAAGACACCGACTTCCGAAATTCAAGTTATTTTTCACTTTGTAGTGTTTTTTAAAAAGTTGGTTGTTTTTTTGTGCCGATACGAGAGAACTACCAACACGCCACAAAATCTCCAAACTAAAGCATACTTACTAACTCCGATACAAGTAGCCCCAATATGAGCGCTCCATCGCGTGGGTCCCAGGATCGTATATAACGGCCAGGACGTCGTAACTCTTTGTGATGGATTAGTGCTTTTCCGGCTTTTCAACGGACCCCCAAATGGACGGACCCTTGAGGGAGCAGCATCTGTCTACCTATTACTATGAACAGTTTTGGTTAGTGTAAAATGTTTGTTTAATATACATAATGGTCAGAGGTTTGTGAGATATTGAATGAAGAAACTTGTAGACGATTTAGTTTTAAATGTTTAATTTTCTTAGTCTGTGTACTAAGTAAATCCTATAATGATGATAATAATTATACTGTCAGATCACATCATCATATATAGACATGTAAATAAACAAATTAATAAAAAAATAAAAAGGTTTATTGCAGACACTTGTACAACTTTTTCAGTAAATCTTACATATGGACCTCCTTTTAAGTGCTGAGTGTGAACTCTTCAATGACAAATCAAATGGTAAAAGTGGTGTACAAAAAGAAAAATAGAATTTGAACAAAAAATTACAAGTAAAATCTCAAACTAAACAAGATAAGACTTGAACTATAACTAATAAAAGAAAAAATATAATATAAATAAAAAAATATTTTTTCAAAATTAAATAAAAAGGGTAAAAAAAACATTATAATTATTAGCATTTGGTGAAAGAAAAACGTCATACAATTGAACGTTAATATTTACATAAGCTAGGTAGGTACATAGCGCTGTTTCGACCATAAAAAGTTTCAATATTTAAAACTTTATCACTTTTAAACGAACCTTATAATTTAATCTTCCAAAGCAGAGAGTTCTGGAGACGTAGTTAGATATACAAAATGATGGAAACGCACATCCCTAAACTCTTGCAATAAAACTTCCTGCAGCGTCTATAAATTAAAGATATTGTTAAAAATTTAATCAGACTCTTCGAAGTTAAAGTTTTAAACGGCGTAAATGAAATTACGTACCGCCCTTATCTTATAGAAAGTTTCTTTTGGATGGAATTTAATATAACCTTGGAAGTTGTTATCCTTCCTCGATGGGGTTAGGTGTGAATTAATTTTATGTTAACATTCTAGGCTGCTATCTTGTGTTATGATTTTACTTTCAGGGAGTTTTGGAGGTTCAGTTTGTCAAAGCACTGGTATTGTTTGGCTTCGTACTGTGACGAACTGTGTTAGCTGACACCAGCTGAATTTTAGTTGCGTGTGTATTGTATACTATTAATATTCTTCTTCTTCTTTTTTTCAAGTTGATGGTAAATATATATTTTATGTTAAACGAGTTGGGCCCAGTAGGTGGCCACGCCAATCGCGGCATAAGTGGCATTTTTTTAGGTCCTGAGAAGTGCAGGTGTGTCGACACTTTTGGCACTCCAGCATACGGGACATAGCTTGGTCAGAAGCACCGCATTTGCACAGGGTATCAGTAGGATCTATTATCCCCCATTTTGCTAGATTGTGCTTGCAGTGGCCTACTTGGGTCCACAACCGATTGATTTCATTCCATATAGGCCACTGCAGGTCACATCCAGGTAACGGATTAGTATGTTACAATTTGTAGACTACAAATTCGTAAATAATTTACATGGGAGACTTAAAATATTGCCATCGAATCTTTTGAAAAGCATAGGTACTAACTAAAGAGGAGTAGTTTTGTAGCGACAATATTATTAGAAAAGGCTTGTCACAAAAAACCATAAGTAATTCATCGCCCCTATGATTAAAGTAACTAAAGATTAATAATAATGTTAAGATACTACGTCTAATTCATCATCGGTATGGTTGGCTTTCAGTCTAACCGGATGCAGCTGAATACCAGTATTTAAACATGGAGCTACTGCCCATCTGACCTCCACAACCCAGTTAGTAGGCACGGAGGGGTTTCAATATGACATGTATTAGAGGTTCACCCATCTACGGACAGACCTCGACAAGCCGTAGGACTACTTCTAATTACAAAGCTAAAAAGAAACCATACAACAAACAGCTACAACGAAAAAAAAATGCTGTAAACATAAACACATAATGAACAAGAAGTATTTTAATGCTTTTATGTACTACAAGCGAAGCCTGACGGTCATATCGTCCACGTTATGTATTTGAGTGTTCCGGCCAGTAACTATGTCCGGGATTCCGGGCTACATGATTATAGCTCAGTAGTTACTACCATAGAACCAGGAAACCGTACAGAACTACCGCTCTTCACTAATCCGCTAAGATTCGCGTTTGCTTATTGTTTATTATTTATTTATTTCAGACATTTCTAGTCCATAGATTTATACATTTTATACTCATACATTCAACATTTAAACTATTTTAAATTCAAAACAGATAAAAACCAAAAAATAAAATTGTGAATAATCTATACATACATACATACATACAAATTAATAAAATTGAAATGTCTGTTTGTAATGTTGAAATAACAGCTTTTTACTATATGCATATGAAAGTATATATGATCCATACAACAAAAACACATTTTTTTTTTTTCTGTCTGTTTGTACCGCCTAATCTCCGAAACGGCTGGACAGATTTAGACAGGACTTTCACTAGTAGATAGCTGAGGCCACTGGGCGTAAGTACTTTTTATTCCGATATTCCCACGGGACACAACAAAGGGATTAAAAGAAAAAAACTACTTCGCGCGGGTGAAACCGCGGGACGCAGCTAGTTAAATATAAATATTAACGACTCATCATCAAATTATCAAAAAATTTAAAAAAATATCAGAAACGTTTATAAAATAAATTAAATGTCAAATTGAAAATGGTCAAATTGTAAAATGTGAAAAAAAAAAAACAATAACTTTATTAGCTCAATCGGCCTATAACTTTCTCACTGCTGGGACCCAGGCCTCATATCTGTGTGAGGGATCTGCTCTTCTATCAAAGGTGCAAAGTCGGTGATCGGGCGCAGCTGCGGAACACATAAGTCATGTGGTCAGCATTCATCATCATCAGCCTATAAGCCCTTTGCTGAACATAGGCTTGACCAATTGCACGCCATCAATCCTTGGCTACTTTCATCTAGTGGCTACCATGCAGACAACGCTAAGATCATCGACTCACCTAGTCTACGGGCACCCTTCTGGGGTTGCGGGGCCTGCTGGGGTTGCGGGAAGTCCTAAGGGGAAACCGTGGCCCCTGGCAAGGCAAAGGGAAGGAACAAGGGTGGGGTTTAGTCAGTAAGAGTCTGACACGCCCTGCCGCTCCGCCCAGAGCGGGAGAAGTCATTTGATGATTTCCCACCCAAAAAAAAAAGGGCACCCTTCTCTACGTTTGCCAATTTGTGGTCTTTAATCAAGAACACAGCTGCAGTGTTAACCTAGTGGTATGATCGTCGCACTGCCAAGTCATAGGTCCCTAGGCAGGCACCTCTGACTTTTCGAATTCATGTGCGTTTTGTATAATTATTACTTGCTTCAAAAACGTTTAAGGAAAACATCGTGAGGAAACTGCCTGAGAGAAATTTCTTGCCGGAATATGCATGTAAAGTCAGTGGCCCATAGGCGGCATAAAAGCTCTGACGCCAGGTTAGTCACTAATCACATGAAAGAAAAAAAGAAAGAAGACTCAAGAACTCATCTGTCTACCCTAACAGTGAATGGTAATACGACTAATCTGCTCTGCGTTCTTGTGACTGTATTTAGCGTTTCATATGCCGAGGGCATAGTAACAATGCTGTGCTATAATGTAACACATGAACAAAGTGTTTTATCAATTATCAGACCCTAAGAAAGTGCTACGAAGTTGACGTTGTGTAAAAGTGCAAATTGAAACTATTCTTAGTAACATAATCTATTTCGTAAAATATTAAGTTAGAATTAAATTACTTATTAGTCTATTAGGCTAGATTGTAATCAATTACTAAGAACTTCAGTTCTTAATAATAAGGAAAAAAAAAAAAATATGCCGGGGGCTACGCAATATCTTCTCGTCCCACATACTGCAGTGTCAACACTCTTTGCCCAATGCGTGTTGCCAGTGAAGACAGATGGCACTGGAACGTGATCGCTCACAATGGACTTTATTAGTAGGCAAAAAGTCACCCAAAGGGCAATGGAGAGAGTTATGCTTGGAGTTTCCATACGTGATCGAATCGGAAATGAACAGATCCGTAGGAGAACTAAGGTAATCAACATAGCTCGAAGAATTGCCAAAGTTAAGTGGCAATGGGCAGGGCACACTGCTCGTAGAACAGATGGCCGATGGGGCCGAAAGGTTTTGGAGTGGCAACCCACCTACCGGAAGACGAAGCCTTGGAAGGCATCCCACAAGATGGACCGATGACCTTGTCTTGTGAAGGCCGCAGGAATCCGCTGGATACAGGAAGCATAGAATCGGGAGACCTATGTTCAGCAGTGGACGTCTTTTGGCTGAAATGATGATGTTTTCATCATCATTTCAGCCCCGGTGATGCTTGATGCCCCGGGACTGTTTGCATTTTTAATGGGAATTTAAAACGGAGTGTCTTGCTGGTACATTGGTCGCAAGTGCTACTGTTACCGCTATATTATTTGTGTGTTATAATGGGAATTTCCCCTCTGTATATTCTTGTTCTATGTTTCTACTTCACTAGGAATGTTTCACTCGTTACGTTTGTTTCAATTTATTTGTTGGTACTTTGGTAGCTACTGTTTAATGTGGCGAGGAATTTCGCATTGTAGACTTAATGTGTACTTGGTTCTATTTCTGTGTGTCCTATATTTATTACATGTCTTTAGTAAGACAACATTGTGAAAAGACTTCTCGCTTTTAGTTTCAAGCTCTTGTTTCTTCAAGTTTATATTTCTTTTATAGATATACTGTCGCTTTTACAGTTGGTATTTTAAATTGAGACTATATATTTTTTTCAATTGACTATAAATGGACCAATTAACACATGCTAATTCTAATTACTTATTTTAATCTTTCTACGACTTATTTCATATTTGATGTTGTTATATTTTTTTTTGTTTGTGTGATTAATGACTAACCTGGTGTCAGAGTTTTAAAGCCACCCAAGGCCTCTGACTTGGCTTCACATGCCATCGAGAAATATCTCTCAGGCATGCTGCTTTCCTCACGATGATTGCATGATTCAAAAATACAAACACTATCGCTTTACAATTTGGTCCTTTCAAACGATTTATCGGGCAATGCTCTATTCCCGCCTGACACACCGAACGGCCGACACGCGGTGTTACACCGTTTAGACCATAAACATTTTGTTATGTTCAATCTTGCGGAATTAATGACATAATTTTTTTTACATTTTTAATGAGGAATACAAATTTGGTCCTGTAGAATTTTTGTGGTATAATTAATACATTATCTACTATTGCATTTTACATAACAAAAGATCTTCTATGTACCCCTGAACTGAGAAAACTGTGTAGAGTTTTGAGCGACGTTCTAATCGAAATCATTTTTCTTATACCCTTGGGAAGTAAAGTTATTAATTTTACAATTTGTCCTCGTCCAAAAATACGTTGTAAAATAAGAAAGTTTAATTAACTTCTGAAAATTATACGCATTCATATTGTATTAGTTCAATGTTTTAATTGATACTAGCTCTATAGATTGGTGCCTCAGGCGTTATTTTCTGAGCGATTTTTGCTAAATGAGGTGATAGTGTCAATATCTAGATTTGTTCTATTTCGAGTCGAAGAGTTATTTTGTAAGAGAAATGATCATTATGTAGGTAGGTACGTTGCTGCCTATGAATACATGATCGACTCCAAATTATTATATACTGTACAAATCATCGTGCTATAAAATTATGTTGAAACACAAGAGTCATTAATAGCAAGAAACTGCAAACTTGGGATATACAAGACTATTATATAACCGCCAGCGTTTTTAAACGAATGGCGCCGTTTGTAATAAGACGAATCATACAATCTGCCTCCGACATATACAAGATTGGGATAGGATTCCAAGTAACTTTGAATTATTGCCTTCGAATTAGTGATCTCAATCTAAAACAAAACGGACTAACAAAAACAAAACGAGCAGAACAAAACGAATAAAGGAAAACATCGTGAGGAAACCGGCATGCCTGAGAGATATTTCTCGACGGCATTCGAAGCCAAGTCAGAGGCCTATGGGCGGCTAAAAATCTCTGACACCAAGTTAGTCACCACACGAAAAGAAAAAGAATCTTGTAGCGGTTAGACCGCCACATACAAAAAACAACGAAGCAAAAAGACATGACGTCACACAATTCCTGCATCTCGCAGTTAGAGTTTACCAAGCGAAAAACATAGATAAGACTATCCGAAATCAACATATGGGCAGTTGCCCGCCAGACATAACAACCCGTCTGGTTGGAGGATCCTCCCTTTTCTATGGGGGATGAGTGAACTTTACACCCTGTTCCTCATGCTTCTAAATTGGTGACCCCGAGTATGAACGTCAACGCAGCCTTCGTGCAACAACTTCAGCGTGACGTCATCATCATCACTCCCGCAAGCTTTCGTGAGGCGAGTCACACAGCCAGCCAGCACCCTCGGCTTCAACGGGTATCCTGACCACCAGCATGCAGCGAACGCGCATTCCTGGTCATCACCCTCAGCCACATCACCCCGACTCACTGGGGAATCACCGCAATCACCTCAATCACCGCAATCACCTCAATCACCGCAATCACCTCAATCACCTCAATTACCGCAATCACCACAATCGCCGCAATCACCGCAAACAGTTCCGACCCACCGTGAACTGTGCGGCACCCGGTTCCGACTCACTGGAACCACAATCACCATCGCCGCAATCACTGCAGACAGTTCCGACCCACTGTGAACTGAGCGGCACCCGGTTCCGACTCACTGGAACCACAGCTGGCACTGTGAAGCATCGCAAGATCCAAGACTCAGCCCACTATCGACCTCCGGTCTCCGGAGGGGAGTGATGTAGCGGTTAGACCGCCACATACAAAAAACAACGAAGCAAAAAGACATGACGTCACACAATTCCTGCATCTCGCAGTTAGAGTTTACCAAGCGAAAAACATAGATAAGACTATCCGAAATCAACATATGGGCAGTTGCCCGCCAGACATAACAACCCGTCTGGTTGGAGGATCCTCCCTTTTCTATGGTGGATGAGTGAACTTTACACCCTGTTCCTCATACCCCTAAAATCTAAAACACTATACTCAAACATATAAAAACACATCGTGTCAAGGCATGGAAATAAACCACAAGACCAAAACCCACATTATTTGGGAAAACTTCATATAAAATCTTAATGAGTCAACACGAAGTCGAAAACAGCAATCATGAAGGGAAATGAACCGTCGTAATGATGTTGTTTTTGAATCATTGCGCAAATTAAGGGACGGCGAATAATTTTCGTGTGGTATCTATACATAATATAGATAGTACAGTACAGAAGTTTATTTTTAATGTGTCTGCCTAGCCTTTTCCCAACTATGTTCGGGTCGGCATCCAGTCTAACCGGATGCAGCTGAATACCAGTCTTTTACATGGAGCGACTGCCTATCTGATCTCCACATGCCAGTAACTGGGTAACACGATGCCCCTTGGTAAGACTGGTTGTCAGACTTTCTGGCTTCTGACGACCCGTAACGACTGTCAAAGATCCACGAATGACAGCCGGGACCAACGGCTTAACGTGCTTTCCGAGGCACGTAAAAGTCTCGGTTTGTAAAAATGGTCACCCATCCACGGATCAACTCCGGCAAGCGTAGCATAACCTGATGGATCGACCCGTGCGGCTTTTATTACTTAGCTACGAGCTCCTCAGTGTACGAGATATAAAAGGCAGTCAATATCATGTAGGCTGAAAAGAACAAGAGCAAATAATGTAACAAGAGAAGATCCAGAACATCTAATAATTACAAATACCATTACGCCTCCCTAAAACCAATCTCAGGACTAGCACAAAGGAACTAGTGAAGCCCTAAGGAGCGATGAAAGCGACGCGGCGACGGTACTTCGAACAGAGATTTAATATATTCACCCCTAAGTCTTCACAATACCTTCACGGGAACAATAACAAACATGTGTGAACCCTAAGTGTCAAAGAGTAAGCATGCAAAGTTACCGAATACCAAAGTGAATAATATCGAATCCCAATATCTTAGATGGTTGATTAAATTCCAGAGAGTTACAACCATTCTGGAACGGCGTAAACTTTACATCGCTTTACATCGATTAGAGTCAATTTCATTGGAAATTTGGTACTTGGGACGTAAAGGGACGATTTAATGTCTCACCTCACATAGTTTGGGGCGAACTATATTGATCTCCAGGCTTTATTGGATTAATCAAGTTGAGTGGAACAGGTATAGAATTGTGTGAATTGTCTGTCAAAGTATTAAGACGAGAATTTATGGAGCTGAGTAACATTTGAGAAGATAGATGGATCCAATAACACGTCGATAACTGAGAAGATTGCTTTTAGAAACCTTAATCTCTAAACTGACTTTAAGATTTAAACGCAATGAAACAAGAATTTATTAACGTTTTAAACTACACACATCAAAAGTGTCTAGGGATCAAGCATTTTTATGCGGATTTCTTGAGATTGAGATGTGGCTTTGTACTAAATTTATGATTTTATAAATTTATATGGATCCTTTTTGGTGCATTTCATAATTTGAATCAGGAACTGTGAATCAAATTCGAGTAAAAGATGAAAATCAGCTGTCAATATTTTCCCTATAAAAACATACAACGCATTGAAGACATTATTAGTGCTACTGTTTCCCTACTACTGATTAAAACCAACGTTATTATGGAGCAGCGACGTCATTTAAGCAGGGAAGAAATGCTCAGAGCCGTGGGAATGATAGAAGCTGGTTCCCGGCAACGTACTGTGGCTTTAGCTCTGAATACAAGTCAGAGTGTTATCAGTCGACTTTGGACACGTTACCGAAGCACTGGTACCGTGGCTGAGCGCCATGGAGGACGGTATCGCTGCACCACACGGAGACAAGACCGATACATTCAAATCTTAGCTCGAAGAGCTCCAACAATAACCGCCATGATGTTAGCCGTGAGGCTTCATCACTCTTCAGGGAATTTAATTAGCGACCAAACAGTCAGAAACCGCTTGCATGAAGTGAACCTTCATTCCCGAAGACCGCTACGGGTACCACCTATAGCAATGCACAATCGTAGGATTCGATATCAATGGGCTCTTGAACACAGAAATTGGGCAGAAGAACAATGGCGTTTCGTGTGCTTTTCTGATGAGTCTCGTTTTGGTATGAGACCGGATACAAGACGTATACGACACTGGAGAACCCCTGGACGCCAACAGCGATTAAAATCCTGCCAGGAAGTCCATCCTTATAGTGGTGGAACCATCATGGTATGGGCGGGTATTTGGATCGGCGGAAGAACTGAGTTGATTTGGATTAGAGGCAACCTCAACGCTCAAATTTATGCTGAGACGATTGTATCAGACGTCATCGTTCCTCTACAAGTGCAAATCGGTCCCTTATTTCAGTTAATGCATGATAATGCACGACCGCACACCGCAAGAGTTGTAAGACAGACTCTCGCCGCAGCTAACATCAATGTCCTGCCCTGGCCTGCTCAGTCGCCAGACTTGAACCCGATTGAGCATGCATGGGATATGCTACAGAGAAGAGCTCTGCCGAATATGGAGGGTATCCAGTCGCAAGAAGACCTTTTTTTGTTGTTGCAACGAACATGGGCGGCCATTCCACAGCGTGATTTGGATGAACTCATTTTGAGTATGCCAAACCGATGTTCTTGTGTTGTTAGTGTTCGCGGTAGAAACACGGATTATTAATTGTTTAAGTTACCCAATAAAATTTTAAAGAAAACTGTTATTTCAGTCTTTTTTTCGAACTTTAATGTTAGTGGTTCAAATGTCAAAAATCCCTTTATTAGGAAAATGGCAAATTTCTTTATTAATGCAAAGGTGACTTGGTTTATCGTTACTGTGACAAACGAAAACACTTTATTTGATGAATCCTTAAAGAAAATTTTAATTAATATCAATCAGGAGAAAAGTTATTGCAAAAATATATGTTGATCCCTAGACACTTTTGATGTGTGTATTTAAGACATTCATCACGTCTGCGATTGATTTCGCCATAGAGAATTTTAAAGGCATGTATCTACCATCCCGCACTGGGCCTGCTTGGTAAATTATAGCCCACTCTGTCTCGAATAGAGGAGGCTTTGTCCCAGCAGTGGGAACATTAAAAGGCTGATTATTATGATTATTTAATCGTAGAGCGATCGTAGAGTGTAAAGAGCTGTGGTGGTCTACTGGTAAAAGCCCCGACTTACGAGTTGTGGGTCGTGGGTTCGAACCCAAGCAGGCGCTTTACTTTGTGTAAATAATTTCATCACCACTGCTCTCAAAACGGTGAAGGAAAACATCGTAAGGAAACCGGTATGTCTTAAAACCAAAAATTCAAAGTCATGTGACATCTACCAACCCGAACTGAGTCCGCGTGGTAGATTACAACCCACTCTCTCTCACAGAGAGGAGGCCTATGTCCCAGTAGTGGGAACATTATTAGGCTGATTATGTATGCATTTAATCGAACCCCAAATACTTCCTATTTGATGTACTAAACATATTATTTTAAACTCTAATATAATAATAAATTGTGCTTCTTTTTGTAACCCTCAAATAATTTCCATGTTGTTGTCTTAAAGTACTAAATAGACAATTAACTGCGACCATGAATGAGCGACATTAGATGTAGCGCTCGGCTGCTGCCGCGGCACTGCTAGCTTCGCTCGCTCGGCTCGCGCGCGGTATGTCACAGTTCTAACCTAACCCATTTGATTGGGGTGCCCTAACTTAGCTACTGCGACCAACTTTGGGAAAAGGCCAGAAAGTTAAAAAGGGCAAGTTTATTAAAAAACTTTATTTTTTTCAAACGTCATTCTATACGATCAATCTAATATTTCACATTTTTAAATAGAGTAGTCCATACAGTTGAAGGCATAAATTCTATTTACAAATTCAACATCCAATCCATTCTAAAATGTATTTTCGTCACGTATTCTAAAAACAAACACGGATCCAAATCCCTGATAATAACACAGAATAGAAAATTCTAACTTCCATTTTATAAAATGACGGGTCAT
Source organism: Conistra vaccinii (assembly GCA_948150665.1). Taxonomy (NCBI): domain Eukaryota; kingdom Metazoa; phylum Arthropoda; class Insecta; order Lepidoptera; family Noctuidae; genus Conistra; species Conistra vaccinii. The sequence continues at coordinate 8,911,628 of OX411330.1, forward strand.
TTTTATTTGGAGCTGCTTTTGTCAAAAAAAAGAGGGATTTGCGACACCAAAATTAAACAATCACGAACCGGATATTTCACAGTTTCCCAAAAGAATTGTTGGACAATATTGTTGTTATGAACGTACAATTTTTCCTGAATACGAGCCTAAAATTCTAAATGGACAAACAAGTACGTCATATGGAGCGAACGTTGGGACAGTAATGAATAATAACACTCGGTTTCATAGTGATGGAACACCAGATAATTGTTTCAAGTTTTGGAACATACATATAGGTATGAGGTATATCTACATAGCCACATGTAAACTACGCATTACAGTGACGTCACGCAAAATTCTGCATTGCTTATGGCGAAAGCGTCAGGGTAGCCCTCGAAATTCAAATTTTCTTACTTTTTTCGCAATTTGCAGGTCAGTATCAGGGTTGTATCTTGATCCAAATATGATTCACGGCCGTAAATGTTTATTTATCGAATTATAATCATAGAAATCTTCATGTTCATGTAATCCCATTGAATGATTATTTCTTGAAATTTGGGGATTATGCTATCTTAAGGAGTAGTATTCCTGATTCTAATTGTATCTTGATTCAAATATGATTCACGGCCGTAAATGTTTATTTATCGAATTATAATCATAGAAATCTTCATGTTCATGTAATCCCATTGAATGATTATTTCTATGCTATCTTAAGGAGTAGTATTCCTGATTCTAATGATTATAATTCTAAAAAACCATATTTGTTACGGTCGCGAATCATATTTTAATCAACATACAACCTGCCACTATGCTACAAATTGCAAAAAACGTAAGAAAATTTGAATTTCCTACCTTACCGCATCTCCCGCAGAGTGCACCCGCACGACTAGCATATATACAACATCCCTACATCAATCGTTGGGCAGTTAGCCCACCAGACATAACTCCCGTCTGCTCGGAGGATCCTCCCTTTTCCATGGAGTATGAGTGAACTTTACACCCTATTCCTCTACAGGTATTTTTATTCACTAATATTTTAGTGGCTTAATGGTAGCGACGAAGTTAAGTTTATGAGTTGAATTTAGATACTTAGTTGGTTTTGTATAATATCAAAATAATAAGAAATGATTCAGAATTATTTTTCAACACAGTATTATTATAATTTCAGTAACATAAATTAGAAATTAAGGGCCAAGAATATCATTTTATTTTTACGCTAAAAATATATCCGTTGCTAATTACAATTTCATTGTAACATTTCTGAACCAAAAGTTTCCCAAGAATAATTAATTAGTTACTGTTATACTCGAATTTCTAGGGTTCCCTTGGCGCCTCGGCAAACATTTATTAATATAATTGACGAAATCGAATCAAATCATGGAGCGTTTAATTACTGGTTCTTGGAAAACTAATATTTGTTTTTACAGTTGCGCAATCACAGTTCACGACTACTCGTTTCTTTATTCCCCTCCCTAGTAGCCCCCAACACAATTTAGCCGAACGATATGGCGCAACGAAATATTAATTCGTCGATACAAAATCATTTTTCAGATTCGTTGTAAATAAATGAATTTTTAAAAACGAATCCATTTTTAAATGGGGGCTAACAAATGCAGTTGAAATAGGGAAAAACTTTTGATGAATTGATTTTGAAAAGTTCGCGCGTATGAATCTAATTCGTGAAGTGGTTCGGAGTACAGATACGCAAGGTTTTTTATTTTTTCGATAAAAAACTCACTGTTGCCGATGTCCGTTTTGTGTTTCTACTGTTATTTTAACAGTATAGAGTGGAGTACCACTTTAATAATCACTGTGGTTTTTTTTTACAATTCATAGAATATAACATAACATAACATCACGCCTATATTCCCCGAAGGGTTAGGCAGAGGTGTACCTATACTTCACCCATATTTCGCCAGTTATGTTTTTAAGTCCCATGTAACAGGGGGCGAGCCTATTGCCATCAACCGGGCACAAATCCAGACTCCGGGCTGCTACTGGGAAATTCCCGATGGAAAAACCTAATAACACATCACCCGACCCTCGTGCTCAGTAGTAGCGCTTGCGACCACCAATGAGACAGTATCTCTAACATTAATTCCAAATTATAACCAGTAACTGTAGTGGTCATACATTCTTTTCACTTTGTTGAAAACGCGATCTTATTCCAATAGTACCTACTAGGTACTTATAAAATAAAACACTTAATAAAAACAACGATTGTTCCACGAAAAGAACACAATCCATGCCAATTTACAGGATGTGCTTAAAATGTTTAACGAAAAAAAAAAACAACAATTTCGATAAAATGTTTGCCGAAATAACAGGAAGAACGCAGAAATGCTTTTTTCATTTTCTTTATCAGAGCCATTTCAATGATTTTTCCGTTGACTTTCCCTAACCAAATTACTACCTTATAGATAAGAATTCGGACAATAGACTGAGTTTCTTTGTTCCAAAAATACGCAACGCAAGTAACGATACATGTAACAAATTGTTAGGGCCCGAAGTCCCTTGGCATCTACTAAGAAACTCACAACACAATCACTCTACTCGTGATTTTGGCATCCATTGCCGGCTTACTTCAGTCGGGTGTCTAAGATAAGACGAGGGTGCCATATTAAACGCGCAATGGATAACTTTCACACTGTTATAGTCGGTTTTGTCTAATGACGTATTGCACATAAAGTCCAGCTTACAACACAGACAATTTATTTCAAAAGAGGGACCCGTTTTTGCCGTTAACCTAATGTGTAAATAAATGTGTGCAATAATTAAACACAAAACAGAATGACGTGAAACTAATTGCCTTAAAACCCTGCTCTCATGTTCTACTCGTAGTAATGAAACTCATTTTGATTATATTTTTAATCGCTTCGCTGGCTGTGATGAACCGCCATTGAGTTAACTCGTTTTTTAATCGTTTGAACACAAAAGGTTATTTGTTATTATGTTTTCAGGATTGCGTCCGATTTTTGTTTTGTTTTTATTTGTGTCGACACACCCTGTAGTACTTGTATGAATTGTAGGATTTCAGAAGTTTCAACTTTGATACTTTTGACGCAAGATTTTTACCCAATACTCGATAGAGGCAATCTGTTAGATTCTGAAAGGATGAATGTTTGTTTGTACAACAACTTTTGAAATATTTTTGAATATTCAACAAGTAAGAAGGTCGACAATCATCTTTTGAATATTTCTATAAGAAACTAGCGACCCACCCCTGCTTCGCACGATTTAAAGACTTTACAAATTATCCAGATTTCTTTATTAAACTAAGTATAAACTTTTTGGAATTAATTATATAAATGATGGTGAAAACCGCATCAAAATCCGTTGCGTAGTTTAGAAGAAAAACGCGGTGACTCAGACAGACCCGAAAAGCGACTTTAATTTATTGTATTTATAGATGAATTATGAGTTCGTAAAATAAGGTATATTTCACAATGACATTGTACATGTAAAACAAATGACAGTCTCCTCTTGAAAGATGCTTCGCTACATTTGCCTAATTATTAGGGGGAGTTCAGAAAATATGACAGTAATCTTTTCTCATCCCTCGCATATCTGTCCCTGCCCTAAAATAACTTAGTTACCATTATTTGTTGTCAAAATGATATAGGATGATGATCATAGAGTGCACTTATGTATATCAAGACTTATTATATCTTGGATAGAAATAATAATTATTAAGAGTGTTTATTCTGAATGTGGGCAACGTCGCAAATAGATGTCAAATATTTCGCTGTTTTTATTAAGGCGACGATAGCCTACTTTTATTGATTTCAGACTGAAAATTACGTCTATACGAGTAGTGTTAATGATTTGGAAAAAATATATGTTAAATTAGATTATTTTTTAAATAAATTAATATACGAATTAATATTTAAAAAAAAATTAATTTCTTTATTAGAGCAACCAGGACTCTGTTAGTAAGCACAGTTAACTTACGACTATGTTAGTAAGCACAGTTAGTTTTAGATTATGTTTATATTACTTACATAGTGAAATTAATTTGTAAAGTTATGTTTAACGCGGATAAAAAACTTAAAATTACGCAAAAGCTATCAAGCGACAATAATTACATTTTTAATCTTTTAGTATAAGTGTTTTATTAAAATACCGTTTGTTTTATGTAAAATAAATTAATAATGCGTCAAATTGGTGACAGCGCTCCTTGATGGGCGAGTTCTATCACTGGCTGGACGTACGACGCGTTGCGTGAGCTCAGTACAGAACATGCAAGCACTCAAGGTCACTGGCATGTATCTGCGTCTTAATTTGGCAATTTTAGGTACTGTATGGAAATATGAAATATGGCTAACTAGCAAACTAGAATACCTATTAATAATTAATTGCAATTATAACACTGAATTTGATGTTCTAACCGTTTTAGGTGTTAAAAAGGCATATTTTGGAAACATTAAAAATAGTTTTTTACATCTAATACTAAATATTCGGTATTAAGATATTAATTATTGCATTTCATAATCAATATTTTAGTTCACTTGTTAGCCACATTTCATATTTCTAATATAATTAATCAAAACAGATAAATATTTGACAGCTATTTGCGACGTTCCCAGTTTTAGGATAAGCCCTCTTAAATAAATAATATGTTTATTTTAGATTTGTGTAGAAGAAAAAGTAGAAATATAAAAAAAAAATACGCTCACGCTATGATTTCTTATGTACCTACTGACCGTGATTTCATTAATAGGCCCTAATTTTCGGTAAAACCATCCAGACTTAACACTTCCTGAACGTCTTAATATTATTCGTGGAATTGAACCAGCAAGTGATCCGTAGTCACTCGATGGTTCAATTCCGTAAATTGACTACCTACTTATTTTGTCTGTATACTGAATCCACAACTGAATCCACAACTGTCACATTTTATTTTATTTATTTGGCTCACCAACAATGAATACACTGATACAAAGATAACGAGATACATCCAATATACTTATAGACTAGTGTACCAATCTCTTATAGGTAAGCACATCATGCATTACTTATGTTGTTGGTTGATATTGATAAGCAGCGACAACTTAAAATTAGATGAGTTCTTATACTCATCGAAGATAATATAATATTATTTTCACACTAATTACAATTTAAAATCAAATTTAAATTAAAAATCCAAAATAAAATCATAATTAAAATCACATAAAATCAAAATTAACACTAAAACTAAGATTAAAATCAAAATTAAATTCACCCTGAAATGATTGAAATTATTTTACCGTCAGAAATGGCTATAACACGGGAAATTAGCGTAGGGTGTAAATTTGCTAACAATTATCCTGTCTGTAGGTACATCGACTTCCATAGGCTACTTAATTCTTCCCAAAATTGAAACTGAATACTTACAAAACCCAATAAACTTTTAGCATTTTACCCCACCACACCGTCTCCAAACAAAATTTTTGTTTTTATTTCCATAAACGCACATCCCCAATGTAGTGCGTTGTCAAATATTTACGCCCAATGCTCGCATTTGACAAGGGGCAAACAATTTAACGCTATCGCTCCAAACAGACGTTTTATGTATGTAATGGCAATAAATATTGAAAATATATGCTGTCATTCTAGGAAGATCATTTATAAATAAGGTATTATTTATGAGGAAATATTTATGGTAGCTAGTGAGGATGCTGTGAAAATTGTGTGATGTTAGAAATATTTAGTCCTGAAAGGGATCTCTAGCCACGACCCCTACCGCGACCAGGTGAACTATGTGCTTGGTCGCAACGGCCAACTAGCCGCACACTATACAATACTACTCTAGACGGCCACAACTAGCCGGAGAAGTGGCCGTCTAGTGCGCAAGATACCTAACAGATACCGATAATGCTGAAAAGAGTAGGTTAAAAAATATGCGGGGCAGTCTTTGGGGACTGCCTATAGTGAAAATTAAGTAACTTGTGAATTGTATCGTATACATAGTAAACATATAGCTCATGGGAAGCCTGCGGTGACGATGACGTGAGTTTCACGGTTTTTGTTCACCCAAAAAGTACACATTATATACACAGTATACATATAGCTCATGGAAAGCGTTCGGTGACGATGACGCGAGTTCCATGATTTTTGTTCACCCAAAAAGTGCTCAACGCGTCTAAACATGTTATTCACTTCAGTATGTGGAAATAATTAAATTATGACTTTACATTTGAATGAATTATACCTGATTAGGTACTTAGATATTGTATTTATTTATAAGTATTTTTATTATTTTATAAAACTCGTCTTACAAAGACATGACCATGACCTGATTTTCCTGTCGCCAAAAAGAAACCCCAGAAACTCCATATTTTTACGAATACACGCCAAACATCAACAGCCTACTTACAAAACACGGAAGTAGGTTTACAACATACATATACATAACACATTAACCCCTTCACAGGGCCGTCCATTGTAACAAGAATAACCCTATGAGTGCTCGAGAAAAAACATCCTCACCTCAAAACAGCAAAACATTCTCGCTTTGGAGGAGTGCTTGACATCCCTTCCTGCCATCCTTCCCCTTAATAGAGGATCGTTACTACAAGGTAAGAGCGTAGAAGGGTGCTCCACGCACCGTTCCATAGAAATATTGCGTGCCCTAGTTCTATTTCTATTCACACAATTGTAAAAACGGCTGGATAAAGTAGTTTACTGGGTTCAAGCGTCATGCTAACGATGTCAGATCTTGAAAAGTTTTTCTATTCGATCGGCGTGGGGTGAGAAAGTGCGGTGTTGTTGTGAAAAAAAAACATGGGGGCAGTCTTTGGGAACTGCCGATAGGAGTGAAAACTAAGTAACTTTTTGATTCTCGCGTTGATGTCTTTCGATTAACTTTTTGATTCTCGCGTTGATGTCTTTCGAGTAACTTTTTGATTCTCGCGTTGATGTCTTTCGTTCGAGCATTAGGTGACGATGACGCGAGTTCCATTATTTTTGTTCACCCAAAAACTGCTCAACGCGCATAAAACGAAAGCTTCTTAAAACGAGCGAGCCTTATGGTGCCACCAAAATAGTGTTCAGCACATTACTCTAGAGAACTCTAGCAGTGCGTGTAATTTAGCTGTAGATGTATTTTGTCTGTCTACATACCTGTGGGCCCCGCCTTTTGTAAATGTGCGGTGCAGCACATTTGTAACCGAACATATTCTCTGCGGCAGCGCTCTGCTTTCAGTTCAGTCGTTAACTTGGACGGGCAAATGAAAATCCGCCAGGCGCCACCGAATGTACGCGAACAAATGAACCGTTTCGGACCAGGCCGGAAACAAAACTGAGTGCGTGAACATGTGCGTGGGCGCTGTCGCGAGTCCACCACTTGAACGAGTACGCGAACAAAAGTTCACGTTTGTGCGCGAACTGTCCAACGGAGTGCGCGCATGTTTTGTTAATGTTTACTCGCGTGAGTCCACCAAGAGAAACATATGTGCTGCACAGTGCTGTACTGTGCTGCACACTGGGGGAATAGCATCTTAACGGTAGTCGCCTAAGATCTGTTACATCTGACATCTTGGCAGTACCATCCTCTCGGAAAATGGGTTGGTGCCATCTAACGGCCAACCCTAGCGCCACGGGCGCTCATTGGTCGAATCAAATAGCGTGCGCTTCCCCGGCTTCCTGTTACACACTTCCGTCCCTTTTAACGAAATCACTCCCTCAGAATGCAGGAATCGAGAGGAATGTTGTTACACATCAATAATGTTGGGTTTTTTAAACTGTAAATGGGTCTTTGCAACACTGGCGTAAGTTTTGCAGTTGCAGAAGAATGAGGTTTTCTTGAATGAACATTATTTTAACGTTAATAACTGCTTTCCTCGTGTAAACTTGCATAATAAAGTTATGTATGCTGGTAACCGTAATTCTGATATAACTGAATCATCTCATGAGATTCAGATCGAGGAATCATTTTAAATCGTTTATTTCTTGTAACAAGTAGACACTCTCCAAAAAAAAAAGAGGCCTGCAATACCTTCCAATCCGAGCAAGCATATTGCAGTTCCCAATCCCCACCTGTGACATCACACGGCATAATATAAATCAAACATACAATACTGCAGGACGCAGGGCAAATGCGCCAATTCCACGAAGCATAAATTAACCAGCTTAAGTAACGTTATCGCGCTGAGAACTTCAATGTGTGTTGAACTACGGCTCTCAATCGGTGCTCCCACCTGGAGTTACGTGTGGAAATTGCAAAGCTGCTCAATAAAGTAGTTTAAGCCGATGCAGTCCAGTTACTGGACGGCTGGCCCCAACTTATTGTTAACTTCCCCTTTCCTGGTATGGCGCAGAACTAGAATAAACTTTTCACTTTGAGGTCTTTATAATGCCTATGGCGGATTAATTCAACTATGGTGACAAAATACTCCATAGGCATAGCCATTTTCCTTTAATCTTATAGAGAAAATGTAAGTTTCACATTTTACCTTAGAAAATATCAAAGTAATTTACGGATAAAAATCGGATTCGTATGAATTTCAAGTCATTTTTTATATTTTGCTTTCAAGCATGGTCCAAACAAAGTATGCATTAATTGTTGCATAATATCGCAGTTCCAAAGCTGGGCATTAAGCTATCGGAAAGTGGGCATTGCCCGTAGTTTTAATAGGATAGTGACCGTAAAACTAAACTTCTAGTACCGATTTACCTGACCGGCAAAACCTGAAGCTTGCTGCTAGCCTACCTATTACCAAAACTGGCTCAAATTCCCGGGTATTATCCTAAAACATTGATTCATTAAACGGACCACAGCTCTAGCAAGATCTATGCACCAAAGTCTAACCCGAAAGGTGAAATACGAGAATGAGACAATCAAGAATTAGGTTAATTGCATTCGAGGATCGCATTATGTCACATTACATATCCGAAGGCGTTCAGGCAGCACCGCCATGCATTTTAAATAGTTTTGTGCATAATTTAAGGTCTGTTCAGATGGGCCACACCACAGCGGAAAAAATGTTGCCGGAGAGTTGTCAAGACGAACTCATCATGATTGTGTCATATTATACACAAATAGCCGACCACATGATGCTTTTATCATTTTAGACCATTTGTGTATAATGACAACTCCTCGCGTGGTTGAATTTTGGCCATAATGGTGTCGATATTGACCATACGTTCGCGACAGCTGTCAAACGCATCTGAAAATAAATTGTAGTTTGCGTGAATGAAAACAGTAGACTTTTTCATAAATTTTAAGAATAAGAATCGATTTTCATATTAGGCCCCCGGTATGAAATTTTATGAGGAGAGAAGAGGCTTCCGGCGACTGGGACCGCAATTAACTAGGACCGCGGTCCCAGTCGCCGGATCCGTAAAACATAAATATTTTTCTTCCGGCGACTGGGACCACTCATAGATAACTTAAAAAAATCTATAATTCAAGCCAAAATCGGTACAGTCAAACGAAAAAAAATTCTAAATTATTTATATGAATATCATTGGACTCGTTCTAGATATGATTTTATCCTATGCGCTTAGTAAAAGATTAAGCTAGCCCGTTTTTACATAATTCACACAGGCAGGTAAAACATTTTAGAATTATCAAAATGGATGATAAAAGTCCTTCAACTTCACGTGGTGAACAGTCGTTTTATATTGATGTCACACAAAGAGGACGTGAACTTTTGCGAAGAGCTGGCTATGAATATATTCTTAAAAGAATAAACAAAGATGGCTCAAAACTATGGCGATGTGCAAGAAAAAATGTTTGCAACGCGACAGTAAAAGTCAGAGTCGATGCGATGACTATTTTGAACGAAACTGCTCATTGTCATGAACCTATTGATATCGCGAAAGATAAAGTGAACCGCCAAATGCAAAAATGTGTAGAAGATGTTCAAAAGGATATAAATATCCCTGTTGCGCAAGTGTTTGAAAATAATATGGAAGTTCTTAAAGACGAGGGATTACAGTATGTTACACAATTACAACAATTTCACAACATAGAAAAGCGACTCTACAAAAAAAGAAACGATGGTATTGGAGCAAAAATAGTCACTTTTCACAGAGCTGCCGACGTCGACGTCACATTTAAAATTTGTATTAAGTCATTTTATCAACTCTATACTATACATGCAGATGTTGGAAGTAATGAACACTACGTAAATGTTGTTCCAGTAGCTTACACACTTCTACCTGATAAGAAGAAGTCTACGTATAAGTTGGTTTTTGAACTCATAAAAAGCCAGATACCCGAATGGGAGCCGGCTGTAATGACCATGGACTTCGAAGTTTCATCAATACAAGCGGTCAAACATTTTTTCCCTGGTGTGAAAATAGTAGGTTGCTTTTATCACTTCAAAAAAAGTTTGTGGCGTAAAGCGAAGGAATTGGGCGTCGACAAAACTCAACCAGGAAAAGACCATGTTCAGCTATGTTCGGCGCTTTCTCATCTCCCACTAGATATGGTCGACGATGGCTGGTTGTATGTCATGGAAGAGTCGCCAATTAGTGCAGAAATTACAAACTTGAATAGAAAATTCTGTAAAATGGTTCGTCTCTCCGTTTCGGGAATCTGTTTTAATGCAAAGGTTGCAGTTGCGTTTTCATACCTCATAGTATTATTCTTTTTAAAGTGAAAATTTCTTTAGGCGCGTCGAGCACTTTTTGGGTGAACAAAAATCATGGAACTCGCGTCATCGTCACCGAAGGCGCGTTGGGCACTTTTTTGTTGACAGCGCACTCTGTTTTATTTTTTTGGATTTTTTATAATGGAGCTATTGCTTTCGTTCTTGTATTGACAGCATCCCACATAAATTCCCGACATTTTCGTTAAATGGCGTTGCTTAGTTTTCACTTCTATTGGCAGTTCCCAAAGACTGCGCCGCATGTTTCTTTTTCTGTTTTTTATATGTATATTATATAGCTATAGGACAATATGGTCTGTTAACAATACTTTGACCGGTTCATTGCTTCTCGTATCCAGCAGATTCCTGCGGACCAGGTCCTCGGTCCACCTTGTGGGAGGCCTTTCATCGCTACGTCTTCCGGTACACTCCAGAACCTTTCAGCCATCTGGCATCGGCCATCTGTTCGGCGAGCAATATGCCCTGCCCATTACTATTTAAGTTTGGTAATTCTGCGAATTATGTCGGTTACCTTGGTTTTCCAGCAGATCTCTTCATTTCTGATTCGATAACATAGGAAAACTTCAACCATAACCCTCAATAAAAACTTTTTACAAAAAAAGAACAACCGACTTCCAAAAAAGACACTACAAAGTCAAAAATAACTTTAATTTCGGAAGTCGGTGTATTTGGTTTTGAACTTTCGTTTTTTGCCACCGACTTCCGAAATTAAAGTTATTTTTGACTTTGTAGTGTCTTTTTTGGAAGTCGGTTGTTCTTTTTTTGTAAAAAGTTTTTATTTTGCACTTTTTAGTGGTGGTACCTACCCCATACAAATTCGAATACCACTAACCTGCTATGTAAATAACAGTGATTGGAAGTTATCATTATATCATCCATATAAACTAAGTGGGAAAAATACGTATTATTGAAGCTAACTCAAAAACTATCCAAGTAAAGTTAATAAAATTGATATGGGACCACCTCGGGAGCATACCCTTTCAAACAAAAAAAGAATTTTCAAAATCGGTCCACAATTGACGGAGAAATCGCGTAACAAACATACAAAAAAAAAAAAAAACATACAGACGAATTGAGAACCTCCTCCTTTTGGAAGTCGGTTAAAAATGATGTAATACTTGGCAAGTGACTTGGTGACCACACTAAGTCATTTGCGAAGCATAACATAATTTTTCTTGTGGATGATTTGGCCTGCCCACTTCCACTTAAGTTTGGCAATTGTTCGGGCTATGTCGGTAATCTTGTCTCTCCTACGGATCTCTTCATTTTTGACACGATCATATAGATCAAACGGGTCAGGCGTATTATACTTTTAATCCTTTGCAACAAACCATGCTTAACTCATCATCAGGCCTAACCTTTTCGCAACTATTTTGGGGTCGGCTTCCAATCTAACCGGATGCAGCTGAATACCATTACCTGTTTTACATGGAGCAACTGCCTATCTGTCCTCCACAACCACTAGGTTGTGGAGGACAGTAGTAACTATCCTACTAGGTAACACGATACCCCTTGGTAAGACTGGTTGTCAGACTTTTGGGCTCTAAACTACCCGTAACGACTGTCAAAGATCTACAAATGACAGCCGGGACCAAGGGCTTAACGTGCTTTCCGAGGCAAAGAGGGGTCTTACTATGTAAAGATCCACGGGCCAACCACGGCAAGCATAGCTTAACCTGATCGATTGAGCCGTGCGGCTGGTATTACTTAGCCACAAGCCCTTCTGATCTCAATAAACCACGCTTAACTAATGAAGGTAGATAGAATAAAAGATCCTCAAATCGGACTTTCTGCTACACAGAAATCCCTATCAACGAACAGCTAAGCAGTTGATAAAACGTTGCAGAGTACTAAAACGGTGCTAAAAGTTGTCATTGCGCAGTTTTCCACGACTTTGTTACTGTTATGGGCAATATAATGTCTTTATCACATGCCTACGATTTACTTTCTATGTTATAGTAGCTCTGAATGTGTCGTCAGGTACTTTTCTGTTATTTTGGATCAAGCAAATCATATTTTGATCAAGATACAATCTGACACTGACCTGTAAATTGCAAAAAAATTATGAAAATTTGAACTTCGCAGGCTACAACTGCGGTTTCACCTTAATAGTTATATGGGCCCTTTGAGAGTCTTGACATCACTTTCTTATGGAGTCGTGAGAAAAATGAGGATGTAGATATAAAAGGATACCGAGGCTTTTGGCTACTTTGTGCAGTGTTGTTTTATGTTTTTTATAATGTAGGTACGTTTTCTTTGGGCAGAATAAACAATTTTTCTTCCTTTCTTTCTTTTAGTTAATTGACTCAGGCGTGACTTTGCGGAAATCCATTATAAAATACAATAGACAATGTATATTAAGTAACTTAATCCGCTTAACTGTTCTTAAAGAGTCTTAGAGAACCCTGTAAGAAATCGACACGTGTTTCGCCTCAACGAGGCATCCTCAGGATGACTATTGACTTGTTGCGAACTCGGACACCAACAACGGTGCGAAGAACGGTGTGTCGTGGCAACACTTCTTGTCCGAGTTCGCATACATCGTCTATTGTATTTTTTCTTTCTTTTCTTCACATGTTTGCGAATATTTAATTATGACAATCATTCATTTAGTCAACATAATTATATTATAATGAGTTGGTAAGAGTTGTCATTATTTTGTTTTTCTCATTAGCTCTAATCAGAATTTCGTTGACCAATTTTTTTAAGGTAGTCATATAGCCCTTTTTCACAATCTCTCAAAACGGTGAAGGAAAACATCGTGAGGAAACCGACATGTCCTAGAACCAAAAAATTCGAAGACATGTGACAATCACCAACCCGCACTGGGCCCGCGTGGTAGATTATTGCCCAGTATCTCGCACAGAGAGGATGCCTGTGTCCCAGCAGTGGGATCATTATAGGCTGATTATGACTATTGTGAGATCCACGAGCACTGAACATAATATAGTCAGCAGCTGCGTAATGCTGTGCTATGTAACTATTAACTATACCTTATACCATCATTGTGTATTATACTATAGTCAATTTGTCAACACTCAAACTGAACATAAAACAAGAACTCAACAGCCATAGACAACCCCGTCCGTTTTCCAATGAATAATAATTGATAATAACTATTGGCTCCAATTGTACATTCATGAACAGTGGTGCAGTATAAATTATATCCTGTCAATGTGACAACCTATTGTTGTGCATACAATAGTCCTAGAATAATGAATGGATATTAATTATTTTAATTTTCATAAATTTTGTGGGGACGGTAACAAAGGGTTAGTGTAATAAACCTGTGGAAAAACGTCACGTAATCACTTATTATGTTACAATTTAATAGTGGGGAATATAATGGTCTCATTATTATAGAGAGTGTTGTCTCGATTTATTTTTAGAATTTAGTTTTGTATGCATAATGGTCGGTAATTGAATGAAGCTTGCGTGTTGACATTTTTGTGTCATGTGGTTTTAATACTAGCTGTCGCATGCAGCTTAAACGTAAATACGTATTACCGGGATAAAAAGTATCCAATGTGATAATCCAGGTTAAAGTATTTGTGTGCCAAATTTCATCCCATTCCATTTCGCCGTTCTTGTGTGATTGAGTAACAAACATCCAAACACACATTTATAATATTAGTAGGATTAGCTGCTGCCCGCGGCATGGCCCTATTAATTCTTATTTTCTTATAAATAAAAGTGCTAGCTTAAGTTACTTCTTTTAACATCAGCTATCTGCCAGTGAAAGTCCTATCAAAATCGGTCCAGTCGATTCGGAGATTAGCCGGAACAAAAAATGGATACCTAGTATGTTTTTTTGTTATAAGTACCGTATACTTTCGTATGCAATTGGTAAAAAGCTGTTATTTTCACATAATAAACAGACACTTCTATTTTATTTATTTGTATGTATGTATATACAGAACATTGATTGACATGTAGAGTTTTAAAAATGTTTCCTTATTTAAAAGTTTTGCATGACATGTTGATAATGAGCAGTTACTTTACAGACAAGTCTAGAAAAATAGGACATTTTTTTAATTGAAAGTATTTTAGGACATTCTTTCAATGACTGAAACCATCCCAATTTCAAAGCAATTTTTATAACACATTTAATTATACAACTTTTTACGAGACTTGCCAAAAACGCAAAAAACTTTCTGTCATACCCATTTTCCGGTATAAAAATTGGCTTTTAAAAACCAATTTAAAAAAACAAACCAGCCACTATAAAATAAAATTAAAATCTCCATCAGTTACGAGCAGTACAATTCAGTGCTCGTATACAAGCGAAAAACTTATGAATAGAAAAAACCAAACGCGTTGTGCCAGTAGCAGAAAAAAACACACAATATGAAAAGTTATTTCGTAGTGAGGTTAAAACCAATTCGAATATTCGATAGACGTGACACGAAACCAATTTGGAGCCGAAACCGATCTCGGCAAACCTTCTCTATTGTCAATGGAACTGTGACATACTATTTTTGGGAATTGCGAGCGAAGATTTTTGTGTTTGAGAATTTTGTAGGCTATGTGTAGGGTTTAACCCTTTTACCAAGGGTTTCTCTAACCTACCCTACCTACCTACTTCAACAAATGCATGGTTTAAGAACGGTGACTCCGAGTGGTTTCGGTATTTCTTCTCAGAGTAGTCAGTTATGAAACACCGAATCAATATTGATTCGGTGTTTCAAAAAAATTTTTTTTTACATCTATGTTAAAAAAGAATATTGACGTTTTAAAGTTTTCTTTTTAACCAATTTACAGAGGTAAATATCATTTATCAAATAAAGAAAGAAAATCGATGAAAAATTTTAAATTGTTAAAAAATTCTTGAAGATAATATTACTTAATATTAAAATATTAATAAAAATGAAATAATGATATTTCATTTTTTTATCAATACAAATTATGCTCAAAATTCAACACGCTAAAACAAAACTGCATTCAAGTTTAGCCAAAATGCCAGAATTTAAGACAAGATTACACTGATTTTATTCGTTAGCTACTTACATAACTTTATTCAGTGTTTATTAATAAGAGGGTTTACGTATAGGGGCTTAATTTCCAGTACTTGTGAAAACTAAACTTACTGTAAAGCTGAGCACTCACCGCGAGCGTGAAAAGTTTCTAATTTTCCGGGATGAAAATTGTACTTTTTCCTTGTTCTAGTAACCTCTTTTTAACCGGCTTCAAACTTAGTGCTCAGTTTATTTATAAATAAAATACGTTCATCATTTTAGCCATAAATAAACAAAGAAAACAGATAGGAAATTAATAAGATCAGGCATCGTTCTGGCTGCAGTTTACGCTATCTGCAATTAAGACTTTGCTTTATTGTATTGGTATTGTTCAACTAAATACCACAACAAAAAGTTCAAATCATTAAAAAATGTCATATGTCAATAGCGATCGCTAAACCACATCGCCACCGCTGGACTATTTAGTTAGTTATTAAGCCTGACCTGGCCTGTCGCCAAACATTCAAATTGAACTGGAAATTTCCGTGTTAGAACATGTATTTAGATGCTATCAGCGTGAATGCGGCCCATGAATAACTGGGAGTAATGTCTAAGAGAAAATGTTTAAGCCCTAAATCTTGTTAGCGTAGAATTTGGCAAAGGAGCCACTCAATTCAGTCTTGGCAAAGTATTCGATTAGTCTACACTTTTGTAAATCCTTAAGCGCTTAAAGCGCTGTAACATTTGTAGGATGTAGTAGATTGTGAAATCTGCTAAACGGGAGTGAATAGAACAGAGCCAATAACAATAAATAAACAAAATGTCTGCTGACTTCAAAGTAAAAAAAAACCGGCCAAGTGCGTATCGGACTACGCACAATGAAGGGTTCCGTAGTAGTGATGAATTTATCCCAAAAACAAACTTAACATTGTAGTTGAATAACATGTTGTAAGTTCGTAGTAAATGTAAGTTTGTACGCACAATATTTAGAGATTTACCATGTTATTTTAAGACCATAAACTTCATATAGGTTTTCCTGTAACCTATGAGAAGTTTTTTCAAAATTTTGGGCGTAGTAGTTCAGAGATAAGGGGGAATGGACAATTTTCATAAATTTTCTAAAATATCTTTATAAGCATGTATTTTAAAATTATACAAAAATATATTTGAGGACAACTAGCTCTTTCATATTATGTCAAACAGTACAGTTTGCAAAACTGTCTTGTTTTCTCCCAATAAGTGACTGGATTATTCAAAATTCATTTAACTACGTTAGACGTCCGGGTTTTAGTCAGTAAAAGTCTGACACGCCCTTCCGCTCCGCCCAGAGCGGGAGAAGTCATTGGATGATTTCCCACCCAAAAAAAAAAAAAAAAGACGTCCGTGTTGGGGTCACAGAAATAGGGATGATGCCTAGGTCAAAAAAGAGTCCTATTTCGTCCGTCAGTCAGATAATAAAAAAATATTAGACACGTATTTTTTGGTCTATCATGTTAATAAAGAATGACTGAGATAAAACGCATTAACGTTGGGGAGTGGGGGTCGCTACGTCACAAGTAAGTATAAAATCTACATACGACGTCATAGCACATTTTACCTCAATGTATCGCCTTAATCTTTTGATAACGTAAAAAAAGAAAAAATATGTGTCCAAAAAATATTTTTTCAGTCATCATCCCTATTCATATGTGAACAAAATTGCAACTTAACTGGTCCAGTAGATTCGGAACAAATTGGCTGTGACAGACGGACAGACACCCAGCCAGCCAAGCAGACACACGAGTGATCCTATAAGGGTTCCGTTTTTTCCTTTTATCATTACGACGAAAAATAACGTTCAGATCGATTATAGCGATGGAATAATAACTCTCTTTATTCAAATATTTGAAATTTATTGTCCTTATCAAACTAACAGCGAAATGGCTGTTCCCAAGACATTATTTCAAGTACAATGGCCGTTGCTCGAATCCGCGACCGAGTCGAAGGAAACCGCAATTTTAATAGCGTAATAGAAGGTTTCCTTTAACGGGTAGAGCACAAAGCAATTCCGAAATATGATTAACACTCCAACAATACCTGAATCTCGAATTAGGTACAGATTTTTGGGTGTATTGTTCATTTAGTTGAAGTTTGAATTTTGAATTACGTTTGGTGTTTATTCTATGAAAATATTTAGTGGTTTTTTTTTCCGCTCTGGGTGGAGCGGAAGGGCGTGGCAGACTCTTACTGACTAAAACCCACCCGTGTTCCTTCCCTTATGCCTGTGCCAGGGGCCACGGTTTCCCCTTAGGATTTCCCGCAACCCCAGCAGGCATCGGCCCTAGCGGACCTCTTCAGTTTTGCTGACATCACTTCGAGGTGCGCGTGGAACACGACGCGCCGTCGACCCGGGTCTTGTCCTTATCGGACGGCGAGCCACCCATTGCTCTGCGTCCGCAAGCCCGCGCCTACGGTGGCCGGACATCGGCTACCAATTCGCGACGCCCGGGGCGTCTCTTACGGCGGCGGCTAGGGCTGCTAGGGCGCGGCATTGGCCTCTCCCTCGCGCACCCCGCCTCCTCCTTCGCGAGCATTACTGCTTCGCAGAAGGAGGTGACGGCTTGATTCTATGAAAATATTTAGTGGTTTCGTAGTATTAGGCCTGAATTCCCCCTACGCTGATGTCGGTCGCGCGTACGAATTTACATTGTGTTCTATTAGCAGCACTGCGTCGCTGTAAGCGACAAAGTGTACGCGACAGAGATCACGTAGGAGGAATTCAGGCCTTAGTAATTAAAATGAAAGACGAACTATTTATTTTACAAATGGAATAGACGTCATGGTTTAGGCCACGTACTATTTAATAGCGCATATGCGATCGTCGCGTATATTTATGTCAGTTTTCATTCGGTAAACCTGAATACTCGTCGCCCGACAAAGGGCGCTTTCCGGTATTCCGAACAAAAAGTATCATAATAAACGTGACGATGGCTTTAAAAAATAGAACGTGGGGCAAGGCTTTGAATTATTTTAAAAACTCCTAAAAAAAATGGTATTTAGCTAACACATCGTAACATTGTAAAGACTGAAAATTTCATCAAACCTTCAAAATTTCCGAATAAGTTTATCTCACGCCAAAATATCCATAAAAAATAAATCCCAACTAGCAACAAAAACAAAATACATAAGGACAATCTAGTTCTTTTTCCTAGCAGCATTCCATTTTTATATTTCCCCCTGACGTTAACGCATGAGTTATTATGAAAGGCGAGAGCTGTGAAAGAAATACGCACGGCCTGTGTTCGAATGAACCACTGACCGAGCTTAGTTTAAAAGGACTGGCCGTATTTTATTACACATTGATTTATGTTGAGTTGAGACCTGAGGTCACGGTAATGAAAACTGCGTACGAGTAAGTACAGTCAGAAAACTCATCATTAAGGGTGCTTTTGCATTACGCCGCGTATGACGTAGTTCGATTGTTTCAAAATTAAAGTTGCGCTGAGACGACGTTAGCACAGCGTAAGGCCGTTTGTCCACCGCACCGTGAACAGGACGTCAACGAAAACGAGATAACGACGCCGAAGTACCGACATGATTCTTTGGGATGCGTTCAACCGGCGGGCTAGCCGCAACCTCAAGGAACGCGCCCACACCGGTGCCTCGTAAAGGGCCGTGGACCGCACGACCCCCGCGTAGAGCCTCCAGTAGAAGGGGGTTGGACCCCTAGATTGGGCAAGAGTCGCTTCAAGGCAGCCACGGCCCGCTCCAGTTTGGGAACCAAACGTCGGAAATGCTCCACGAAGTTCCACCGGCTGTCGAGGACGAGTCCCAGGTACTTCATCGTCACCTCGACGCTGATGTGAGCCCCTACTAATTGCTTCAACTCTCACTTTCAACTTTGCATATGAGCACAGTATAATAAAGTAACAGTATTATGTCACGCAGGGCAGTGACCTTGAAATAATTACCTACGGCCGCTCGGTAGATAAACTTTCTCCGTCCGTGCGTAACTGTCGCGCACTCGAGACTGTTGCGTACTGATATACACTGAGATTTCGAAGCTCGTCGTTTCTGCTGTTTTCTATGAAGACATAATAATGTTACTTATTTATATTGTGACATGAGGCATCCTTCGGCTGATATTGCGCATCGCCAGCGTTGCATTTGCTGAATGCACTGGCGCTGCAGGATATGCTTATGAAAGCCTCCCAAGAGATTTGAAAATACCAACTGATAAGGTAAACTTGCTTCGCGGCTCATTTGTCATTAAATGAAACGATAGATAGATAAGAAATTGAACTCGTTGGAACAGGACAGTAAAAAGCACGATAATCTCAAGATTTGTGCATTTAATTTGACCGTGAATTATCTACATACGAGTACATACATAAATTCACGCCTTCTTCGCATGAGGTTAGGTAGAAACTACAGAACGCTACTTGCTACAATCCTTACATACTCCTTTTGCTTCGTTTACGAGCATACATCTGAAGGCCAATTCTCGTACTTACAAAACATTCACATTCAAATTGCAATCTGTCAAACTTGTCAAAAATGTTGATAAATTGATTGTTGACAGATTGCAAACGAGATGCGAATGCGAACGTTCTTAAAAATTACGGGGATTGCCACTCTGGTCATACACGTACGCCGGTTGCGAGTACTACGCACCTGACCTTTCTGAAGAACATCACCAATAAGGTCACTATAATTATGTCCTTCTAGGGCATCCTCTATAAGTTTCCAGTCACATCGGCCTTGTAAATACTATTTACTAGTCGAAAAAAAATCGATACGAAGTGGGTGTAGTAGGGTGGGGAAACACCATGGGATACCTTAAGGGCATTGTCCTTGACCTTGATGTTATTGACCTAGATGTCAAGGTCAAAATTCAGAAAGTCAAGATCCGCGATTCTCAGGAGCAGTAACAGGTCAATATCATGATTTGCTTGCTTCAAGCATGCAGCATGCAAGCAGGCATGCAGCGTGCAAGCAGGCATGCAGCATGCAAGCAGGCATGCAGCGTGCAAGCAGGCATGCAGCATGCAAGCAGGCATGCAGCATGCAAGCAGGCAAGCAGCATGCAAGCAGGCATGCAACATGCAAGGAGGCATGCAACATGCAGCAAGCATTGTTTCTGTCACGGCTCCGGCGCTGCGGGGTTTGGGCGGCTCCACGCGAGCTTATTGTCGCAGATGGTTTTAATGCTCACCACCGCAGCTTCGGCTTGCTGACCGGCTTCGCCGGCCAGCCTCAGCCGCGGCGGCGGGCCTTCAAACCACCTGCTCCTCAGCTCGCGGGCCGCCTCGCCCCTCCGCGCCTACGCGGGTTTAAATTACACTCTAGGGGTGGGGCAGACAAGACTACGTGGAGTCGGTTTTGCAGCGATTCGTTTCTGTGTATTTGTTTTACGACAAACAGTTGGTCGGAGACAAAATTACCAAGACGCTTTTAGCCTTACAAACTAACAAAGAAGTACGCAAATAACATCGCATAAAAATGATTATATTAAAATAAAAGCGCATTTTTTAACCGACTTCCCAAAAAGGAGGAGGTTCTCTATTCGGCCGGTATGTTTTTTTTTTTCTATGTATGTACATCGATTACGCCGCGGTTAATCGACCGATTCGCATGATTCTTTTTTTGTTCGACGCGAAATAACTGCCAGGTGGTCCCATAAAAATTTCTTTCAGTTTGGTCAAGTAGTTTTTATTTTATAAGCATTATTGTTATTTGGACGATGTCATTTTGACGATACTTTGTATATTAGTATGTCGATAACTTTAACATTTCTAATCCGATTTGCGTAATTCTTTTTTTGTTCGTTAGGGTACATATTCAAGTTGGTACCCTGGTCATCTAGTCAGCATATGATGATGGGATCCCAAGGAAATCGAGAAGAACACTCAATTTATAAGCATATAACTGTTACGTTTCAGACAATATTGTAGCGGTTAGACCGCAACATACAAAAACTACGAAACAAAAAGACATGACGTCACACAATTCCTACATCTCGCAGTTAGAGTTTACTGAGCGAATAACATAGATAAGACTATCCGAAATCAACATATGGGCAGTTGCCCGCCAGATATAATACCCGTCTGGTTGGAGGATCCTCCCTTTTCTATGGTGGATGAGTGAACTTTACACCCTGTTCCTCATACCCCTAAAATATCATACAGTTTGTTCAATTATTTGCGTTTGATGATGATTTCCTATGGATGAGCTGATGATGGAAGGTACAACTCCTCAAAGGTTAGGAGTTCAGAGAAAATTCTTTCAAAATTATACGTACATATGGATAGAGAATAGTATTCCTTGAGGCTATTAGGTTGACCTTGAAGGTAAATCTCATTAACGTTTAGGTTTAATAGTGTTACATGATGTGCTGTGATTGTTAAATAAATAATAAGCGAACACTTCACATCAAAACCACAACCAAAAAGTGAAAAATAAAAATTTTTAACAAAAAAATTAAAACCGACTTCCAAAAAAAATACTACAAAGTGAAAAATAACTTTAATTTCGGAAGTCGGTGGCAAAAAACGAAAATTAAAAACTAAAGACACCGACTTCCGAAATTAAAGTTATTTTTCACTTTGTAGTATTTTTTTTGGAAGTCTGTTTTAATTTTTTTGTTATTTTTTTTTATTAATTATGTAATTACCAAAAAATCTTAATTTTGTCTTTATATTTTTTGTCTTATCAAATCAATTGACTAATTAATGTTTATTGTCTAAAGATAGTTTGCTGTAATAAATCATTTGATTAAAGACCAAATGCCTTAATGACATTATCCTTGGTAATAGTCTGCCAAGTAACAATTTTACCAAATGAAAATGTGCGAACTAAAATTATTCCAAATATTGCATTGGTATAAAAAAAGGTTGCTAAAATTTGTTTGGATAATGAAAATTTGTCAAAATCCTTTAGGCAAAACGGGGGGATCCCCCAAACCATCTAAGCATACTATTAAACGAAATGAAACCGAAAGAACCGCAAACTAATTTTCTGAAAGTTGATTTAGATTTGAGATACCTACTTGGGATAGGGCATTTCGCATAATATGACGGTATTCAAAATCCAATATAGGAACCAACAATTTATTTGCACTGATTACATAATACTAGCCAGTTCAATTGAGTTGTAATGAAACTATTTCGTATACCGGAAGCCAGAACATAACAAAGTTATTATAAAGTAATGAAGTGCGTATGTTTTTGTTGAAATTAAACGGAATAGCAAGGACATTTAACTATTGGAAGTACTCGGTTTTGTTTGCAAAAAATACAGACATTATTAGTCTTAGTAAAACTGCTTAAAATAAAAATGTAGAAACAGTATTCCTGTGTCAATTTTTTTTCGACAAAATATAACTTCATTGCCGAATTTGAAAAGAAGATGAAGAAGTTGTAAGAAAAAAATCGAAGTTTTCAAAACATAGATTAACATTTTACCCAGAATCTGTTAAAGACGGGCTGACAGGTAACCTTTCAGATTTTTCAATGGCGACCTTACCTTGTTTAAAAAATCCCTTTCATGGTTCCCTTGTTATACAATAAAGTACAAAAAGTCATTTTTGATATTAGTGACACGCACAATAACGCATTTTATTTGCTAATATTTAACCTAACTGTATTTTAATGGTTAACTTATCAATCACTGATCGTAGGCATAGATCACAAAAATATTAAAAACATTTCAACTACTAGTAAAAGTGTCAGTTACAATGAAATTATTGACTTTGCTGTACGCCCTGGGATTAATTTCGGTAATGTTATATTATAAATACTAGATATATTTTGCCAATTATGAGTTTCCACTATGTTAAGGTCAGCTTCCGGTCTAACCGGATGCAGCTGAATACCAGTGAGACAAGAGTTTTCAGACTTTCGTGTTTCTGACTACCCGTAACGAATGTCAAAGATCTACAAACGTAGGGGTCTAGGTGTATGTAAAGATTGTCACCAATCCACGGACTGTCCTCGACAAGCGTAGCTTAACCTCCCTCGTCCTACTTATTTATTATTCTGCTGTGCCCGACAGGTCCCATAACTGTTTCTATTTATTTATTTTTACCACCTTTACGTGTACATTTTTGATTGCACTAATAATACATTGAAATTGAAATTGATCAATCCTTGCAGCTGTTGTTACAAAGCCTTGAGCTCCTCCGCACTACAGCCTTCAAGTTTACTTTTGTGGGCTTATTAATCTTTTGGGCTTCTTGTCCGGCCCATTCCACCAATTACTATCAACAACAGACACTGTTTTAAACTTTCTCTGTTCTACACTTACATTGTCACAATTACAAAGAGCATCATCATTTCAATCGAAAGACCTCCACTCATGGACATAGCCTCCCTAAGCACCGCCACTTCGACCGATTCTGTGCTTCCCGCATCCAGCGGATTCCTGCGGCCTTTACAAGATCATCGGTCCATCTTGTGGGAGGCCTTCCATCGCTACGTCTTCCGATACGCGGTCGCTACTCCGGATCCTTTCGGCCCCATCGGCCATCTGTTCTGCAAGCAATGTGCCCTGCCCATTGCCACTTATGTTTGGCAATTCTTCGGCCTATGTCGGTTACCTTGGTTTTCCTGAGGATCTCTTCATTTCTGATTCGATCACGTAGGGAAACTCCAAGCATAGCCCTCTCCATTGCCATTTGGGTGACTTTTAGCCTTCTGATAAGGCCCATTTTGAGCGACCACGTTTCTGTGCCAAAGGTCATCACTGGCAACACGTACTGGTCAAAGACTGTCGTCTTGAGACACTGCAGTATGTGAGAAAACGGCATATCATCCGATGAAGAAGCGGTGCCTACAAACAATCACAGATGTCCCATTAGCGACAATGAGTACAATCTTCTTCTTCTTTTCGTGTGGTTAGTGACTAACCTGGTGTCAGAGTTTTAAAGCCACCCATGGGCCTCAAACTTAGATTCACATGCCGTCGAGAAATATCACTCAGGCATGCCAGTTTCCTCAAGATGTTTTCTTTCACTGTTTTTGAAGCAAGTGATATTATACAATACGCTCATGAATCCGAAAAGTCAGAGGTGCGTGCCTTGGGTTTGAACTCGAGACCTCTGGCTTGGCAGACTGAGGGTCACACCACTAAGCTATCAATGCTACAATTTTAGACTTTTATAGCTCTTGCACTTTTATGTCCTTTTGATTCCTTGGAAAACATGAAAATTTTCAGGCTATGCAAATAGTCCCCGAGCGGCATGAGATGGAATATATCAACCACAAATATCTGAAGAACGTGTCAATACAATTTAGGAAGTTCAGTCGTAATAGTCCTGCATATGTCAATATGGAAATTGATTCGATCAGTGGAGTCGGCAACAACCTAACGGTAAGTTTGTTTTCTAATTGATTCAGCTGCACCTACATTATTTATTGTCTAAACCATAGTGAGAACTACTATATTTCTGTCTATACTTGAGGGTTTTTTAAGCAATTTTTTTTTTTTTTTTTAAGCAATTAAGTCGACATTCTCGAGGCCTCAAAAGAAAAAAGGGAATTTTGCAGCACCGTAAATATTTGAGTAGGTACACAAGCACTTTTCCTGCCTGAGCAACGCGATGAATCGTATCAAATAACTAAAAATACGCAAACATTTAAAACTTAAGACCCACCACCACCAGCCCTCCACCAGCCACCACACCAGTGGGGGGTCTGTCTCATTTATGGTCGCAGCATTATGCTGAGCGATGGCCGTTTTGCGTGGATGTGACGCATATTTCCCCCCAAATTCTTATTTTCGTGGTTTGTTCTTTCCTTGCGTCATGTGTACCGCAAAAAAACGTTTTTTTTTTCTTTCTTTCTTCATTCTATCGCCCTACCGCGTCAAAAGATAGTTGCGTTTCTATTTCGTTTTGACATAATGACTTCACTTGATTGTCACGGACAGGCTATTTAATGATGGTGTGAACTCACTCTTCTCAGTACGGACGCTTTTTCGCGTGACTAAGAACGGTGAGGGCAGTTCTAGCGATTTAAATCTTCGCCTATAAGTGGTAAAAACATCGTGAGGGATTCAGCATGTCGTAGAACCAAACCAAGCCATGTGACATACACCAACCCGCTCCAGGCCCGCATATATGGATTACAGATACAGAATATGGGAACATTATGGGTAGTATAGGTCGATTATGTTGTAAGTGGCAAAGCTTGTAACACCAACCAAACAAAACACACTGCTAAGTATTTGTAGAAACAATATCTTCTTATACATATTAAAAATTAAAGTGGCTTTTCGTGTGTCTGTGTGACTGCGATGTTCTTCTTTTAAACTACATAACGGATTTAGATGCGGTTTTCACCATCATTTAGAGAATTTATTCCGAAAGGTTTATGTGTATTAAAGATTAAAGAAAGAAAGATTAGCTTGCAAAGATTAAAGAAATCGCGATGTTTGGTAAAGTAAGAGCCGTGCGAAGCAGGGACGGATAGCTAGTTATTCATAAATCTTATCTTTTGTGTCTAAAATAGCGCTAAGTGTGATAAATGACGTAAGCTTTTAGCTAGGTAAAAGTGTGAGCGCAAATGACGTCATTCGCTGAAAATAAGGTGTAGGTACTTAAGCTCATACCTTCGAGAATAAATTGTTATGGTTTCCCAAATTGCCAATAACTTGTTTGTGAGACAACATTCGATATTGTAAAGGACTCGACGCGACGCGACGCGACGGTGCGACGCGATTCTGCAAAAAAAAATACATGAAGTATTCATAGAAAATATTCAACGAGAGTCGCTCTGCACTGTCGCATCCTGCCTGTCAGCGAGAGCCTTTATACGGGCCAAGAAATTGTGTGTTGTTTACCTATAGTAGTGCGAGATTTCATTGCCTCCCTAACCTACCTATATAATAGGATGTACGTACACTATACAGTCCTTTCTTTGGTATTGTTCGTCGAATTGTTGAGCTTGTTTAGTTCTGAGTTGAGCTACACGATTACTGTCAAATGTGTGCCCTGATTGTACAGGTCCACTCAAATCTGTATGGTTCTTTCCTCAAAAGACCGGCCCGGCCCTTTGAGTCCTTAATCTACATGGTCCTCATGTGGCCTGACCTGAGATTATATCTGGACTTTAAAAGAGACTTTGACGTCTGAGTTTGTTTCGGTCTTTCTTCTCAGAGTAGTCAGATAGCAAAACACTGAAATCATCCACTTTAAAAACATTTTAATTTTTACGCGTAAAAGTTTTTTTTCTGAAGATTTTACAGAAATAAATATCATTAATCATTTATTGTACATGACCCTAAAATATTTTTGATTGAGAGCAGTGGTGGCCCAGTGGGAGAGCAGTGGTGGCCCAGTGGTAACGGCCCCGACTTACGAGTTGTAGGTCGTGGGTTCGAACCCAGGCAGGCGCTTTACTTTGTGTAAATAATTTCATCACCACTGCTCTCAAAACGGTGATGGAAAACATCGTGAGGAAACCGGCATGTCTTAGAACCAAAAATTCGAAGACATGTGACATCTACCAACCCGCACTGGGCCCGCGTGGTAGGTTACGGCCCACTCCCTCTCACAGAGAGGAGGCCTGTGTCCCAGTAGTGGGAACATTAATAGATGATGACCCTAAAATATTTTTGAAGTAAAAACTATTTTAGGAGCGTTGAGCTATTTCTCGTAGGGGATAAACGTTTAGGAGTATAAGGTCAACAGCGCGAAATGATAAATGGGTTGCAATTAGTGTTGGGATTTTATCCGGATAAATACTCAAAACGGATAAATACTCATAAATATCCGTTTTTACTCGAGTATTTATCCAAAATAGCGGATAAATACTATCTACAGGTTTTGTTACGTTATGTACCGTAATTTTTGCAATTTTACGAACAAAAGGACTGAAATAGATGACAATCTGAAAATATACATTTGTATCGTACTTTATTAATCACTTTAACCTTAACAAAAAGCCTATAATAACAATGATTTCACTCAATCATGAATATTTTCATCAATCACTCTCAAAGTTAGATAAAATTATACATTTGTGCGTTACTTCTTCTTCTTCTTTTCGTGCGGTTAGTGTCTAACCTGGTGTTAGAGTTTAAAAGCCGCCCATGGGTCTCTAACTTGGCTTCACATGCCGTCGAGGAGTATCTCTTAGGCATGCCAGTTTCGGTGTGGGCGCGTTCCTTGAGGTTGCAGCCAGCCCGCCGGTTGAACGCGTCTTAAAGGGTCATGGCCATCCGGATGGTCCGGGGATACCGTACGGTCTCCGGTGAGAGGCTGCCGCGAGAAACGCTGCAGCCTCTCACCGGAGACCGTACGGTATCCCTAACTACGCTGCCGCGAGAAATTACGGCACAGTGGACAGAGCTCCGGTGGGATCTCATGGCGTCATGGAGAGTGCGATTGTCGCAACCCAGTGCTGGGCACGCCACGAACGTGGCGATTAGTCTCCTCTTTGAGGAGTGGCTAGAGAGGCGCCACGGCGTCCTCACCTTCCGCCTGACACAGGTCTTCACTGGACATGGTTGTTTCGGGAGGTTCTTGTTTCGCATAAGGCAGGAGGAAACACCCGGGTGTCACCGCATTGTGCCATGTGGATCGCCCGGAGGACACGGTGGAGCTTGCGGTGGAGGACTGCCTGGCTTTTGCGGAGCACCGCCCAGTCCTCGTGGAGGCGATCGGCAGCAGTGACCTCTCGCGTCCGGCCCTGGTCCAGGCCATGGTACGAAGTGAGAGGGCATGGCAAGCCGTCACTTCCTTTTGCGAAGCAGTAATGCTCACGAAGGAGGAGGCGGAGCGCGTAAGGGAGAAGCAAATTTCACGCCCTCATGCCCCTAGCCGCCGCAGACGCCCTGGGCGTCGGGAATCGGTAGCCGATTTCCGGCCACCGTAGGCGCGGGCATGCGGACGGAGAGTAATGGGTAGCTCGCCGTTCGATAAGAACCAGGCCCGGGTCGACGGCGCGTTGTGTTCCACGGGTGTTTCAAAGAGATGTCAGCACAATTGACGGGGTTCGCTAGGGCCAATGCCTGCCGGGGTTGCGGGAAAGTCCTAAGGGGAGACCTTTTTTTTTTTGGTTGGGAAGTCGACGAATAACTTCTTCCGCTCTGGGCGGAGCGGGAGGGCGTGTCAGACTCTTACTGACTATATAAAACCCACCCGTGTTCCTTCAGTTGCCTGTATGTGGCCATGGGCCACGGTATCCCTTTCAGACTTTCCCGCGACCCCGGTAGGCATCGGCCCTAGCGGACCAAGTCAGTTAACATATCTTTGTGGCGCGCGTGGAACACAACGCGCCATTGACCTGGGCCTGGTCCTTATCGGATGGGCAGCTACCGATTGCACACTGTCCACAGGTCCGCGCCTACGGTGGCCGGGAATCGGCCGAGGAATCCCGACGCCCAGGGCGTCTCCTGCGGCGGCTAGGGGCGTGAGGTCGCGAAATTTGCCTCTCCCTCACATGTTCCGCCTCCTCCTTTGCGAGCATTACTGCTTTGCAGAAGGAGGCAACGGCTTCCCATGCCCTCTCGCTCCGTACCATGGTCTGGACCAGGGCTGGACGCGAGAGATCACCGCCGCCGATCGCCTCCATGAGGACACGGCAGTGCTCCGCCTAAGCTGGGCAGACCTCCACCGTATGCTCCACCGTGTACTGCGGGCGATCCACACAATGGTGACACCCGGGCGTTTCTTCCCGCCTTATCCGAAACAAGAACCTCCCGAAACAACCGTGTCTGGTGAGGACCTGCGTCAGGCGTAAGGTGAGGACGCCGTAGCGCCTGTCTAGCCACTCCACAAACAACGGACTTATCGCCGCAATTGCGGCGTGCCCAGCACAAGGTTGCGACAATCGCACTCTCCATGCCGCCATGAGATCCCGTCGGAGCTCTGTCCACTGTGCCGTGATTTCTCGCGGCAGCGGACTCCCAAATGTGCGCGAGGAGTTTTGCCTCCCAGATCCCATTAGACCAGACTATTTTTAAACGCGATTCAAAAGGAGTGGAATTAGTTTATGACAACAAATTTTATTCCCACCAATTCTTAGACTTCAGGTGAAAAAGCAGTACTTTATCTTTTTTTGTTTTGCTTATATCTCGAAAATGGTGCGTCCTATCGCAAAAATAATGAAAATTTCGACCCCCTTTATAAAATCCTTAAACCCCTTTAACTCAAAATGTTGGTAATAATTTTTCATGATTTCTATAGAAAAAGTAAAAATTCCAAAACACGTCGAGGCTGCCCAGCTGCACGCCTCCAGCTCTAAAAAAAATCGCGATTACGAATTTAGATGTGTCAAAATTATTTTTTAATTTATAGATTTTTTTTGCAGAATAGCTTTAAGATTCTCATAGAAAAAATAATGGAATTTTAGTGATAGTTTAGTAAGTTTAGTTCGGCGTACAAGAGAATTGGCACCATTGTCATCGGAACTAATTAATGTAATAATTTGGAAGGCCCAAACAACAATACTAATCATAAAAATTAAAAAAAAAACCATTGGAAGCGCTAAAAATATATTTATCCATCATTTTGGGTAAATATCAGATAAAAATGAGTAAATACGAGTATTTATCCGTTTCAGATAAATACTCGAATATTTATCCTCCGAGTATTTATCCTCTGCCCATCACTAGTTGCAATGCATTTGCGTCACCGACATACTCGCGCTGTAGTGATGTACTATAGAATATAGACGGCACTAATACCAGTTTGAAGTTTTTTCACTTCGGTGGGCAGTCCTGCTAATTTATTTTTATTCTTACTGTTTTAATAATAGAAATAGTTTTAATGTAATATTTTATCCTTTTTTCAGATAAAGATGGAGCTATTTGAGTACCTGGGCGGTCATTACATACCAACAGGTGTCGTAGGAGCGTACAAACTGTGTGATTTTCTTTATAAAGAGCCTTTTTTCGGCACAATGTATGCTAAACAGTTTCCTGGAAATTGGTCATGTCCGTTCCCTCCTGTAAGTACCTATCCTTGTGATTTATGTATGTGTCGCAGTGACATGGTTGAAACCGTGATATAGTTATATCCCTAAGGATATCTAGGGATATAGCTATATGCCGTAATATAGTCATATGAAAGCGGTTCCTAACTGCCTTACTAGAAATTTGGGTCCAGGAGTTTGTCGTTAAGCTGCCTCGTTGGTCTCGTGGTCGCGACTGCTGAGGGTCCTGGGTTCGATTCCCGGGTCGGGCAAAATGTTATTGGGTTTTTCCATTAGGAATTTCTTAGTAACAGCCTGGAGTTTGGAAGTTGGCGGTGTGATACCCCCGTGCCTCGGAAAGCACGTTACGCCGTTTGTCCTGCACCTGATCTCTCTCCGCTCGTGTCATATTGCCGTCCCATCGGACTATGAGAGTGAGGGAAGAGAGAGTGCACCTGTGTCTGCACACTTACTTGTGCAGTATAATATCTCCTGCGCATAAGACTTGTCACCATTGAGATTGGCCGCCATGGCCGAAATACGGTCTGGAGGACTATACTAGGAATATAAGTATGATACGACCACGATCTAGTAATATAACTATGAGGACACTCCGACCAAATAGGTTAGGTTAGGATAGAACTGTGACCAACTACGCGCGAAGCAAGCGGTGCTGCGGCCCCGGCCAGCAAACGCTACGTCGAAATTGGTCGCAGTAACAAAAAAAAAACCGGCCAAGTGCGTATCGGCCCACGGACAATGAAGGGTTCCGTAGTGGGGATGAATTTATCCCAAATACAATCTTAACATTATAGTTGAAAAACATGTTCTGCCATACATTCCATCTACAAATGTGAGTTTGTACGCAAAATATTGAGAGATTTACCAATTTCAAGACCATAGAATTCTTATAGGTTTTCCTGTATTCTATGAGTATAGAACCATTCTCAAAATTTTTGCCTCAGTAGGTTCGGAAATAAGGGGGGGATGGTCAATATTCATCATATTTCTTAAATTATATCTATAAATGTATTAATTTTAGAATAAAAAAATTGAGATCCTCTCAATAAGCCCTTTTATTTGATACTAGGTGCTGTCCGCGACTTCGTCCGCGTGGAAAAGTTACTTTGGGCTAATACTAAAAAAAAACCCCGATTTTGAAACATTCTTCATTGGTGCTCCGCTCCTTTTGGTCTTAGCGTGATGATATATAGCCTTCCTCGATAAATCAAATCGGACCAGTAGTTCCTGAGATTAGCGCGTTCAAGCAAACAAACAAACAAACTCTTCAGCTTTATTATTAGTATAGATAGATAAAACTTGCAAAACTTTTTCTTAATCTTTAGGGTTTGAAGTACAAAAGGAAAAAAACTGAACCCTTATAGGAGCACTCGCGTGTCCGTCTGGGGCAGACAGACACACGAATGATACTATAAGGGTTTCGTTTTTTGCTTTTGAGGGTACGGAACCCTAATTAGAACACTCCGACAGTAATGAACCGCTTTCATATAAATATGTTACGGTATATAGCTATATCCCTAGGAATCGCGGCTTCAACCATCTTACTGTGACATATGTAAGTATTAGATGTCTTACTCTGATTGAAAGAACAATAATATAATCGAAGTCAATGATACTAAAGATGAGAGAAATCTTACAAATCACATCACACTTCATCTAGGACAGCTCAATACAGTTGATAACTGTATACAACAGTACAATTTTTTAAATAAAGGTTTTCGTCAATTGACGTAGATAACAGTAAGAAGACTTACAAACTCATAAAAAGTACCTATTCAGATAATATTGAATATTTACCTACTTATATACCAACCTATTTACTCTTCTGAAGGGGTCCGTTAGGGCCGATGCCTACCACCGGGGTCGCGGATAGTCTTAAGGGGAAACCGTGGCCCCCGTCTAGGCAAGGGAAGGAACACGGGTGGGTTTTAGTCAGCAAGAGTCTGACACGCCCTTCCGCTCCGCCCAGAGCGGGAGAAGTCATTTGATGATTTCCCACACAAAAAAAAAAAAATAACAAATGTACTGTCGCTACTTCGGCGTCGTCATCTATTTCTCGTTGACGTTCCCGTTCCCGGTGCGGTGGTCAAACGGCCTTAGGCTGCGTCCTATTTAAAAACGATCATCGCGCAAATATGCGATCGTCGTGTCTATATGTCACTTTTTGTTCGGTGAACCTGAATGCGTTGTCGCACCGACGGAGGTTGCCTCCCGGTTTTCCGAACACGCGGCGCGGCGTATTTGAGCGATGAACGCTTATAGGACTACCTTCACTTTTTTTTTCCTTTTCAGGGCGAATATCACTACATGAATCTAACAATACATCTGGAGAACTTCCCTTACAACATACCATTCACATACTCGTCCATGATTGTAAGGACCAGGGCCGATGTCCAAGGCATCTTCACGGCGACCAACGAAGAGGTTGTCAGGTGGAAAACCTTCATAAAGATCACGCAGAAAATGAAGGATACCAAAAAGAAGACCAAGCCGATGATACAACAAATAAAGTTTTAGTAGTAAATGATTTTGGAAATAAAACATTATTTTGTTGTATAATAGTCATGGGTGTTTTTATTAGAATCCTTCCGTTATTGTGGTGGCACATGCATTATAATCTTATTTTAACGCAACTATTACTTCCCGGTAAGTATTACTTACTTCCTTACTAAGTTCTTGTCAGCGTGCATCGTTACGCCTAAGTTCTTGTCAGCGTGCATCGTTATGCCTAAGTTCTTGTCAGCGTGCATCGTTACGCCTAACTTCTGGTCAGCGTGCATCGTTATGCCTAAGTTCTAGTCAGCGTGCATCGTTACGCCTAAGCTCTTGTGAGCGTGCATCGTTATGTCTAAGTTCTTGTCAGCGTGCATCGTTACGCCTAAGTTCTTGTCAGCGTGCATCGTTATGCCTAAGGTCTTGTCAACATGCATTGTTACGTCTAAGTTCTTGTCAGCATGCATCGTGAAGCCTAAGTTCAAGATTCAGGCACACAGAACCTTAACTTTAAGGAATTAACGTTTGCAAACCGTCTAGGGTGAATTTTCTATAAAATCAGTAGGTCATTGAAGATAAATAAAAAAAAAAGTAATGAAAATAAACGCTACAATAAAATGTAAACATATTATGTAATTGTAAATAATATTGATTGCAGAATTAATTGCAACATGTGCATGGCTCTTGTAGCAGTTGCAATATTATTAAAGGAAAAACAATGGTCTTAATTTCAGTGTTACATAGGTATGTAACTATACGTTCGCAGCGAAGTATAGTACTAATTAGTTAATTGACATAGGCGTGACTTTGCGGAAATCCATTATAAAATACAAAAGCGAACCCGGACACGACGTATTGCCACGACAAGCGCTACACTAGTCTCTGCATTCAGCGCTTGTCGTGGGAACATGTCGTGTCCGGGTTGGCAACAAGTTAATCGTCATCCTGAGGATGCCTCGTTGAGAGGTGCAATACGTATCCGTTTCTTACAGGGTTCTTTACGACTCTTTAAGAACAGTAAAGCGGATGACGTTACTAAATATACGTCATCTATTGTATTTAAGTACTAATTAGTGAAATAAAGTCCACGGAAAGTATCACATGGAGATCATGAAATCTAGTACAGATTACTTGTGACTTATACTAACACCCATATTCTAAGTCACTTCCTTTACTCTACTCCACATCGACTCCGCGTCCGAGTCATTGGCAGTTAATATTTGTTATAAATTGACATAAACTTCAATTTCCCTTAGTGGAGATGAGAAATCATCAGCCAAACTCAAGGAACAAAACCTACATTAACACGTTAAAAACACGTATTAAAAAACGTACTAAAATATTGAAAATTCCAGTTTGGGTATTTCTTTTAAACTTCTGACACCAAGGTGACCTGGTGCCGTTTATATAACAGCTTTATCATTAATTGACTCATTAACAGCATGTTTTTTTTGTAATTTCAAACAGCGCGTGAGGTAAAAATTCGTGGAACCTCCGAATTTCACAAAAACTTGCGATTAAGAATACCATTTGTGGGGTGCCTCTGCGGTCGTTGGCATGGCGACGAAGTTCCTACAAACGGACTTAGAATATTGCCCTAATTAATTTCAAACGGTTTGTAATTAATTACAATTATTAAAGACACAGTTTATACATATACACATGCACTTAAGAAAGAAAGGTTAAAATCGTTATTATTATTAATTAAGCCTTTTATTTCCCAAAAGGTACATTAAAAAATTAAACGTGCATTACAAGTTTTGGATAATATGCAAGCTCAATCTATCATTTTTATATGCACTGGACCCAATAAGAAATGCGAATGGTTTTTCTATCTGGAATTTCTCAGTAGCAGCCGGGAGTCTTGATTTGTGCCCGGTTGGTGGCAATAGGCTCGCCCCCTATTACATGGGACTTAAACATAACTGGCGAAATGTGGGTGTACTAATAGGTACACCTCTGCCCAAGTCTTCGGGGAAACAAGGCGTGATGTTATATGTTTCTATGGCAATAAAGCAATTTTTCTTTCTTCGTATTTTCATTATTGAGAAAAAGATAAGTACAGACATAAATGGTAAAATTACAGTAATTAATGTTTATTCCAATGTATTTATATTTGTTTTTGTTATTTTTGCATGGCCATAACCAACCTAATGTTTATGCTGGGGCACAGACCTTCTGGAAGGGTGTGGACTGAATCTTTGTACTAGGTGTGGAATTTGTGGGAACGAAAATATAGTTTTTAGAACTTTTGTCCGTTTGTCTGTTTGTCTGGATGTATGTTTCGGATTGGCGCAAAAACGGCTGAATGGATTTAGCAGACAGATATTATTACCTGGATTAATACACAGAGTATTTTTAATCCGGGTAGTTCATTCCCATGGGATATTTTCCGACATCCACGCAGGCGAAACCGCGGGCAAAAGCTAGCTAATGCACAATCATGAAATTGTTTAAAAGTTGATGCAACATTAAAAAAAATCCCCCCCTGATTAATTTTTCAGATATAGAATATGGGTTGGTTAATTTATAAAATTGCATTCATCATTATATACCATGGTAGTCTGAATAAATAAAGATAAATAAATTATAATAAATTGCAACAGTCATCAGTGTCATCGGTGTCATCATAGCTTGTGGTATCAAAAACAGTCATTAAAAACGTTTTTTTTTATAAACAATAAATAAACAAAATGATTTTAATGAGGGCTTTTTTATTACACTGTTTAGTGTCACGTGGGGATTGGTACAAGAAGAGAGAGGGCTATAGTTTGCTTAGGAGTGGGTGAAGTCGAGTTGTGCATGATGATGATTATGAAAATGATTGCGATACTACTTGTTACAATTTTTATGTTTCAATTTATTAAGTCTTTATGTTTTCATCGTTTATTCTATCTGTGATTCTATCGTAATTTTATAGCTCATGGCTCTTAATTTTTTCTTTGAGCACGACTAGTTTGTAAGACGGTTCCCTCTATTTGGCAGATTCTTGATGGACCTTTGGTAAAGTTAAAATTACGCATAATTTCGTTTAGCAAAACGTTAATTTAGAGCGACAATTATTTGGTACAATTTCACTTGGCATACTATGGAGATGGCAGAATTTCTTTTGGAATAATTTTATTAGGCATATTGCTATTTCTATAAAATAGCATTTTTAACCTTAAATGAAAATTTTAATATTGTCTTAAAAAGTCAATTTGTTGTGCTACAAAAGTTAGTGCCAAAAGCGAATCGCTGCAAAACCGACTCCACGAAGTTTTGTCTGCCCTGCTTCAAATTACACTCTAGGGGTACCTAGAGTGTAATTTAAACCCGCGTAGGCGCGGAGGGGCTATGCGGCCCGCGAGCTGAGGAGCAGGTGGTCCGCAGCGACGACGCCGCCCCGGAGCCGTGACAGAAACCATGCCTGCTGCAGGTTGCATGCTCGATTGCATACTGCATAGTTGCTTGCATGCTGCATGCTTGCTTCCTAGCAGCATGCTGTATGTTTGCTGCATGCATGGTGTATGCTTGTTTGCATGGCTGCTTGAATGGTATATGCTTGTTTGCAAGAGTGCATGCGTGGTGTATGCTTGTTTGCATGCCTTCATCCATGGTGTATATTTGTTTTCATGGCTGCATGAAAGGTGTATGATTGTATGCATGGCCGCATGCATGGTGTACCTATGCTTGTTTGCATGGCTGCATTCAAGGTGTATGCTTGTTTGCATGTGATAGACGAGTCTTTCAGTTATTATGGATATGAATTAATATTATGCCAAAAGATGATTCTAACTGTAAACTTGCTGAGATATGATAGTTCTGCTTTTTAATGACTATCGATATGAAATGTATGCCAAAAGACGATTCTGACTGTGAACTTTCTGCGATATGATGGTTCTACGATTTAATTATTATGGTTATGAAATTTATTGCAAAAGATTATTCTGACTTACAATATAATGCGAATTAAGGTTTTGAATGTATGATAAATGAGTGTATACCAAACGATTTTCTGCAAAATGTAGATTATGCTATCTTTTTATAGGCAAAATAATAATAAGACCTAAAAAGTTCTTCTATAAAAGGTAGTAGGAAAAAGTCACTAAACACTGTTTGCGGAGCTTTACTAACTATTATGTTTGCTTTTTAAAATATCAGACCGCAGAAATATTTCCTGAGAGAGTGGAGACAGAATCTGGCGACAGCTGCCTGCACACCATCAACTTCACCTTCAGAAAACGAAGTCGCAACAGTCCATACTACATAGATTTTGATTTCAACGCAACCGCTGGTTACGGAAATAACTTAACGGTAGGTTATCATTCTTTACACATCAATCAAGAATCCGCATATTACAGTTCACTGCTGGAAATAGGCCTCTCTCAGGCTGCGCCTAAACATCCTGTTCTTAGCTTTCCGCATCAAGTTTGTCCCAGCCTCTTTTATTAGGTCGTCGGTCCATCTAGCCAGGGGGCGTCCCACACTACGCTTGCCGATACGTGGTCACAACTCCATGACTCCACCAGCTATCAGTCCTTCGAAAGACATGGCCAGACCACTCCCACTTCAGTTTGCTAATAGGGTATTTTACTCTATAACAGAAAAAATCTAAAAATATATTATTGAGATAGTTTAGGCAAAAAGCAGTCTGAAAACGTTAGTCTTAGTTCATAAAATAGCAAACTAAATTTTTAAATTCAATTCAAAGGTTTTAGCTTTTTTAATCTGTTTCATAACACCAAATAGTATTCGCCATGTTATTACGTCATACGGCTATGTAAACTTAGAAGTGTCAACTGTCAAATATCAGTGTACAATCCAATCACTGCATTTGTAT
Organism: Conistra vaccinii; assembly: GCA_948150665.1. Classification (NCBI taxonomy): domain Eukaryota; kingdom Metazoa; phylum Arthropoda; class Insecta; order Lepidoptera; family Noctuidae; genus Conistra; species Conistra vaccinii. The sequence continues at coordinate 8,949,387 of OX411330.1, forward strand.
ACACAGCCAACTGACGTCATGACAACAGAGCAATATGGCGTCCACTGCGTTCAGCGTTTCCGTCAAATTACGCGCGAAATTTGAAAATGAAAAATTTAAATGCATTTTTATGGCACTTAACGATTGAATAAAAAATTTGTGAATTTTTTAGTGGTACATTAGCACTACAGAATCCAATTGAGACACTTTTCAGAAATGGGTGTAATACCCTATTCTGAAAGCTATGTCGCTGTGTACTTAACATATCTTGTAATCATATTTAAGATTGTCCTCCAGCCGCCTTCCAAGTTCAGCCTTTGATTCTTGTATATCAATGATGTAGCATTACCACTAGACTAGTACCTGTAGATGGTATGGAAAAATGGATTTTAGACAAAGCAAGCCTCATGTTACCTGCTACTGTGGGCGACTCTAATCAATTTCTTTGGCGCAAAGTAGATTATTGTGTCTTTATCAAACTCAAACTCAAACTCAAAGCATTTATTTCAATTAAACCATTTACAGGCACTTTTGAATTGTCAAAGAGTCGGTCAGTTAGTCAGAAAGTTGAAGCTAGTCGCCCATTCCAAAAAGTAGATCTCTGTGGAGAAGAACGGGCAAGAAACTCCCAGGACACTCTTTTAAATAAAGACATTACAAAATCCTGGGTACATTATTCTTGTTGCTTCTATATGTGAGAACAATGTGAAAAAAAGAAATAGAGACAATTCAAAGTATAAGATTTAAAATAAGCCTTGGCAGAAAAGAGATGACCAGTCTCAACCGACGGCGCCCGTTCACGAACATGACGCGTGGATCAGCACCATCCAGCTCAACCATTTTGTAGGGATACTATCAGCCTACATACTATGTATGTTCCTTTGTGGCGTTCTAGAGACCGTTTAACGGTATGTGGAACAGAGTGTAAAGTTCACTCATTCTATGTAGATAGAAAAGGGAGGACCCTCCGACCATGTCTGGCGGGCCCAATGGTTGATGTCGGACAGTCTTATACAGGTTATGCCGGTTTTGTAATTTTTTTATGAACTTATTGACGTGTGAAGTTTAAACAACGACGAATGCGACGAAAATGTAAAAAAATCATTTAAAAAAATCCATGTGGCTAGAGTGTTGTTATTGGGCTTAAACACGTAGCAAACGGCCCCACGGATCCGTCATTTACGTATGTTCAACCGTCTATCGTCTGCGCCATGCAGGATTTGTGTGACGTCAGGATTTTGTGTGTCGTCAGGTCTTTGATGATTCGCATGGGCCGATTTTGATGATTCTTACGTCAATCGATTTGTCTTAATCTTGTGAGAGTGACTAAAGAAATAACAATAAAAAAAAAAGTCGACGAACTACGTCAAGTGAATCATTGAATAGGTCTTACACAATCTCATGCAGTCAGAGGCAATAGCCTCTGACTGCATGAGATTAATTGTGTGTCCTCCTATTTCAGATCAAATGGAAGTTAAATGAATATATAAGCGGGCGCTATGTACCGATACCAGTACAATTTGAGTATAGACTGTGTGACTTTTTGAACAAGGACCCATATTTTGGGCAGATGTACGCCAAGCAACTGCGTGGAAACTGGTCTTGTCCTTTCCCTCCCGTGAGTACAGCCTGATAAATTTTTGTATTGCTAACACTTGTTTCCCATACCTTTTAACACTGTAATTTGAAACTATAGTAAAAGTCATTATTACCCAACTATATTAATTTAATGTTATTTAATTTTAATAATGTAATTTAATTTAATTTATTATAATGTAATATTTTAATAACAATGCATTGTAATAATGATTGATATGGGTTAATACCTGAGAATAAACGATAATTTATTTTTTATTTATATTTATATGTATATTTATTATTGCCTATCGAATAGATTACGTTAGGTTTCCTACCTATCGAATTCTATAGTGCTCATGGTACGAATTTTAATTCTTTCTGTGACCGCTAGGGGCGGTGTACAATATTTCATATAAATCATTTACCGAGACGCTACCGAGTTTTGGCTGTGTAAACTCATGGTGAGCTACTGCAAGCATTATCGAAATCTATTTGATTCACGTTAATACGCTAGCGAGTAATTTTTTGATGACATCTTATGGTAGACGTACAGATGAAGCGTATACACCAATATTCTTGATTGTATCTTCAGTGATTTCTGTTGTGCCTTGACTGTTAGAGAGTCCTACAACTTTATTTCCTTATTCCAGGGAAGAAGTATCTTCAAAAACTTAGTAACACATATCGAGAACTTTCCTACAATACCATTCACGTACGCATCACTGATAGTGAGAATCCGCGTTGATCTCATATTTTTTATCGAACCACCTATTGTGCAGGTTGCTATCGTGAAGGTATACATGACTATGAAGCAGAAGATAAAGAATTCCAAGTTCTAAGGATTTTATGCATGGGCTGCGCAGACACATTGTCAACACAAAACGATCGACGTTGGATCTCACAGCTGGCTGCGGCAACGCCTTTCCAAATATTCTTCGGAACACAGGAGTAACATATAGTGACGTATCCAGCGTCACTATAACTCCATATTAACCTGTGTCCAAACGAAATTGAACGTGGTTCATCACAGTCCCAGAGTTCAATCGGTCTTTTTATGCAATAAGTTGACAATAGAGCTCAAAAGCATATACAGCACAAACTTATTTAAAAACAAATTAAAGACATATTTATTGAGGAAGGGCTATTACAGTGTATATGAGTTCATAGATGACAAATAACAGCCACTATTTAATTATTTGTGAATTAGTATTATTATTTTTTGTGTTTTATTTTATTTTTTTATTTAGTAATACTGGATAATGAATTTTGAATTTAAATACAATGTTGGTGATTATTTAATTTATTCACTTAATTTTTTTAATGCGTAATGAATTTATTTTAATGCATTTGTTTTTTTTTTTTGTTATTATTTATTTAATTATCACTGTAATATTTTCAACACAAGGTATTATGTTATGAAATAAATGACTTATGACTTAATATGTGTTCCGAAGAATATTACCACATTTATTTGTATTTATAGCTCCACTTCTTTATCGGCTACAAGATTCGGTCATCGGTCGTTGAAGATCACGAACGCTCCCAAATGTCCTCCACCAAAGTTATTTATTATAAGTTTAGTGAAATGTGCACACCAGACGTTATAAGTTTCCGCTTTTTTTTGTATTTTGCTGTGGTTGTAACTTTATGTCGCCAAAAAATACATGAAAACAGTACAAAAGTGAATGGGCCACAGCGTTCCTGATCTCAGGCGAGCGGTCTAGTGCTTAAGTACGAGGGAATAACTGCCGCAGGACCCAGTTGCAAGCTTATCTCGTGAGATCTTTCAGGGATCTAATGAAGAGGTCCGCCTAAAGCCAAGAGTGGAACTTCTCATTATAAATCCATACATCTATATGCTGTATTTACAATTTGTTCGACTAACTTTAAACTATAATACGAGCAGCATGAGAACCACACCCACCGCCGCCCTACAAGCAATGCTGGGACTGCCGCCCCTGCACCTCATTGTGCGGGAGGAGGCGGCTTTAGCTGCCTTTAGGCTCCATTTATCAGGAACCCTAAGCAATGACTCCAGAGTTAAGCACACACGCATAAAGGAAGATGCGATCAAACGACGACCAATGATGGCATCACCTTGTGATAAAGCCCGGAAAACACACCACTTTCAAAGGCACTACAACATTGTACTTACAGAAGAACAGTGTGACTACTCAGGCCCGAAAGAGATGAGAGTATACACCGATGGATCAAAGACAGACTCCGGCACGGGAGTCGGAGTCTTCTCACACGACTTCAATATAAATATATCCAGCTCGCTGGGAATGTTCAACACCGTCTATCAGGCGGAGTGTGTGGGCATCATACAAGCGGTCTACGCCCTAAAAGCTAGGAGGGTTACGGATACACATATACGTATACTCTCCGACAGCGCCTCAGTTCTCCAATCCTTACAGAAAAAATGTATCACCTCAAAGATAACACTAGAATGTCACAATGCCCTAGAACACATAACGTTGTCTAGCCGCAACACGGTGACACTACAATGGATAAAAGGACACAGCGGATCGCTAGGCAACGACGCAGCAGACGAGCTCGCTAGACGAGGATCCAGCACAGCAGTCTGTGGACCCGAGCCTATCGTACCCATCCCCTTCAACCAAATACGCAGGTGGCTACAAGAGTTCACCCACACACAAGCGGAGCTTTGGTGGACCTCGACACCCGGCTGCAGGCAGTCCAAGGAAGCTATGCCATCCTTGGATAGCGTGCTAACCAGACGTTTACTACGCCTGGACAGGAACGGCCTGCGCCTGGTGACGGGGACCATCACGGGACACTGCTCGCTAAACAAACACTTCCACACAATAGGCATAACGGACAGTCCTCTGTGCAGGGCGTGCATGGAGGCTGAGGAGACCGTCGCGCACGTGCTCTTTGAATGCACAGGCGTCACCCAGATTAGAACACAAACCCTCGGGTCACCCAGATCTTTCACAGACGTTCTAAACAGACTGGGAGTTTTAATTAACTTCTGGAGGGAGGTGGGCTGGTTGGAATAACCCCCCAAATGGCCGCCATGGCCCACGCACAATGGTCCACTTGAAGGACTAAGTGCGGAAACCAAACCCTTTAACATAGAACGTATAACCAGTTTTTTTTTACCGGGCCATAATGTGAGTTTAACAACAACATAATCATAACAACAATGTTACAGCATTGTTGTGTTTCGGCAGTTATCGATAAGATAGCCAGTTTCTCTATGGTTGAGGATTCCGGGTGAAGCTAGCTTCCACCTTCAGCCTGATCATCACTTACCATCAGCTGAGATGCAGGCCAAGAGCTTCCCCGTTGTGGGTAGACAAAAAGAGTAGGACTAGCACCCTGTCGCAATGGGTAGCTCGCCGTTCGATAAGGACCAGGCCCGTTCAACGAAATTTTCGGGTCGACGGGGTTTCGGCGCGTTGTGTTCCACGCGCGCCTCAAAGATATGTCACAATTGACGGGGTCCGCTAGGGCCGATGCCTGCCGGGGTCGCAGGAAAATCCTAAGGGGAGACCGTGGCCCCAGGCAACGTACAGGCAACTGAAGGAACACGGGTGGGTTTTAGTCAGTAAGAGTCTGACACGCCCTTCCGCTCCGCCCAGACCGGGAGAAGTTATTTGATGATATCTCAACCAAAAAAAAAAAAAGGATTCCGTCTCAAAGCTGTGCTTGCTCGGCTGCCGAATTTCCAAATTTCGATTGAAGAACATACTTCTTAACTTTTCAATTGAAAAAGAACATTTAATGTAATAAAATACAGACTAAATGTTACTTCAAGACACGGCCTATGAATTGTTGATACCAGATTGAAGAACAAACTTAACTTTGCAGTTCATATATAACTATAAATGACCTTACTTCTCGCCAAACTTCATGTTGCTGGACCAACGGGAAGTACCAAATAGACTGGTTTATTTACGAGTGTCAAAATATTCAGCATAAATGGCCGTATTTATTTATTGCATTTAATTTACTTGGAAGTGTGATTTTCATTACAGCTCCAAGAGACCGTAGATCTAAGTTTTTGATATTTATTTCAACTTGATGCCTCCACGAGTTCCAGAGAAAAAGGGTCTTGACAGACGACGAAGTCATCTTTTAAGGGTTTAAATTTTTCATTTTGAGGTACGAAACTCTAAAACAGTCCTAAAACGTCATGGGGACTGTTTTAGATTATTATCTGCCTGTTACCTTTTCCTGTTATTCAACTTGTGACCCACGGATGCCCCTCAAGTTAAAGGGGATAATCTACAAATCCGTGATAAGGCCTGTCGTAATGTATGGATCGGAATGTTGGGCCGTGAAGAAGACGGATGAAAAAAGATTGCATGTAGCGGAGATGAGAATGTTGAGATGGATGTGTGGTGTGACGAAAATGGATAAAGTAAGAAATGAGTATATAAGGGAAAGTTTAAAAGTGGCGCCAGTGACAGAAAAGTTAAAAGGAAATCGTTTGGCCTGTTATGGGCATGTGATGAGGAGAGAGGAAACGCATGTGACTAAAAGAGTGATGAATTTAAATGTTGATGGATGGAGTGGGAGAGGAAGGCCAAAGAAAAGATGGATGGACTGTGTGAGGAATGATATGATAGAGAAGGGAGTGAATGTTGGTATGACGGTTGACAGGGGAGAGTGGAAGAAGAAAACGTGTTGCGCCGACCCCAAGTAACATGGGACAAGGGCAGGAAGATGATGACGACTGAACGATTTTAGATGAAAGGCATACGGATAGGCCATGACCTGGGTTAGGACATAGGATACTCTGAATCCCGGTAGAACGTTCCTGTGGGATATTTTCCGACATCCACGCGGGCGAAGCCGCGGGCAAAAGCTAGTTTATAATAAATTGCACTCATCATTATAATAAATTGAAACTATCATCAATGTCATCATAAATGGTATCAAAAACCGTCATTAAAACGTTTTTTTTAAATAAGCAATTTAAAAAAATGATTTTAATGAGGGTTTTTCTATTATACACTATTTTTGGGTGATTTGAGAGGTCCTAACGTCATTTTCACAGGAAAATATAGGTCTATAGTAAGCTCAGAAGCGAGTGAAGTCCGGCTGTGCGTGTAATGAAAATGATTGCGTTACTACTAGTTACAATTTTAACGTTTCAATTTATTACAGTAAGTCTTTGTTTTCATCTTTTATTCTATCTGTGATTCTAACATAATTTTAAGTTAAGCTACGCTTGCCGGGATGGGTGACCATCTTTACATATCGAGAACCCTCCGAGCCTCTGAAAGCACGTTAAGGCGTTGGTTCCGGCTGTCATTCATGGATCTTTGACAGTCGTTACGAGTCGTCAGAAGCCCGAAAGTCTGACACCAGTCTTACCAAGAGGTATCGTATTACCCAGTTACTGGGCTGTGGAGGTCAGATAGGTAGTCGCTCCATGTATAATGCTGATATTCAGCTGCATCCAGTTAGACTGGAAACCGACCCCAACATATTGTTTGGGAAAAAGCTAGGACGATTGTTTTTTTAATCATAATTTTATAGTTCGTGGCTCATCATTTTGTGTTTAAGCTTGACTAGTTTGGAAGAAGTAGGAAAAAAGTCACTTAAAATACTGTTTGCGAAGCTTTACTATTATGTTTGCTTCTTCAAATTTCAGACCACAGAAATATTTCCTGAGAGAGTGGAGACCGAATCTGGTGACAGCTGCTTGCACACCATTAACTTCACTTTCAGAAAACGAAGTCGGAACAGTCCATACTACATAGATTTTGATTTCAACGCAACAGCTGGTTACGGCAATAACTTAACGGTAGGTTTTTAACCCATGGATCAACAATCCACTCAGCCCTGCTGGACATAGGCCTCTCCAAGGCTGTGCCGCAACATCTTGTCCTCCAACTTCCGCATCCAATCTGTCCCAGCTATTAAGTCGTCGGTCCATATAGTCAGGGGGCATCCCACACTACGCTTGCCGATACGCGATCTCCACTCCAGTACTCGTCTGCTCCACCTGCTTTAATTTGGACCAAAGTACTAGGAGGTACAACATTGACACAGAGTACTTGCAATCTGAACTTAACCATTCACAGGAGAAACTTAGTTCAATGACTAACAAATATAATACCTCTGAACATCTAATGAGGGAATATGTGTTGGCAATGAATGAGCTGGTAAACTCACAAACAAACAACTGTGAGCAGTGTCAAACACCATCCAATGTACTTACACCGGACCATTCATTGACAACATGCAATACCACCTTACCGCAGTCCTGTGTTGATTTGACATTTCCTGCTATCAATAGTTCAAATAAGCAATTGAAAAAAATCGAACTAAATGATGTAGTATTATTCTGCGATGAGATTGGAAAGGACTTAGGCCACTTGTTGACTGATGAATATCCAGAACACTCCATAATAAATTACTGTATGCCTGGATGTTCTTTATTTGCTATTATGAAAGAAATTATTAAATGTAATTTTAACCAGGACACTACATTATTAATTTTTACGGGTAATAGGGGAAATGTGAACAAAGGAGAACTACTCCAATATTATAGAACATTGTGTAACCTTAGTTTAAGAAAAATTGTGTTGTTTGCATTCCCTTATAGTAACAGTTTGCCACAGGAAGAAAATAACTTAAGATTTGAATTAAATATGACATTGCATAATTGGACATTCAATAATAATCTGTTCCATCTAGTTAATACTAACAATTATGTTGGTAAAAAAAATTATTTGACAAGAGATAGACATAGTATTGCTATGTACTATCTTTCTAACTATTGCAAAAGACAGATAGCTGTGTCGCTATCATATTGCACGACTCGTAATGCGAAGCATTAGAGTGTGCTCTACGATCGAAAAATTTTTTTTGCCCCTGTTACTGTTTTTATTGTTACACTCCTGCTAGGACACAGAACCTACTTAATTTATATACCATTGTATAGATGATTAAATGGAGATGAATACTGTACTTTTTAACAATTGATTTATGCAGCAGAAATGGAAAAAGCATAAAAATAGTTGAAAAAAAATTCCTGTCCGTCAATTTATGAACCCTGAAAACATTGTAGCTTGCGATAAAATCAATTAATTGAGTCAATTTTTTTTTTATACATTCATTTCAGCCGTAGAAGGAACCCTATTGAAAATGGCTCTTTTATTCAAAGTAGTTTAATTATAATTAATAAAATACTAACTAAAACATAATATCTTTAACTAAATATTTCCAACCTTTGACTTGAAGTTGCCTAGCAACCGCCAAGCAAATATCTTTGTCAGTCGTTGACATTACGACTTCATGAAAAGTGATAAATTGTTCATTTTTAAACTATGTTTTGAATTTCTTTTTCGTTTATGAATGAGTGATAAGTATGAGGCGTGCACTTTTGGATTTTCCAAACTATTTTTTTTCTATTACAGCCAAAAATTTGGCTAAACAACTTGCTTCTTTTGAGCAATGCAATGATTTTTTAAATAATTCTGCCAATAATTTGGCAACAAATACTGACATTCATTATAATTTAAATTAGAAATTAGGACAATAGAGGAAACCTCTTGCTCAATAAATGAAGAAAATTTAAATATTGGTTTAAATCCAGAAACTCACTGTCCATTCCAAGGTTGCCTGGAAGAGATCGCAGTAAGCGATAAGGCCGCCCATTGTATATTTTGTAGTGTATTACTTTTTCTTTTTGTAATGTGTTATCTGGTGTACAATAAAGTATATATAAATAAATAAATAAATCATAAGAATGTTTCAAGAAGTTGTTTAATATCTCACCCATCAAATTGTAGTAATCTAAATAAATGTAATAATAATATTCTAAAAATAGTTCATCAAAATATACAGGGTGTGTTAGGTAAGGAATTAGAATTGGAGCTGTTCATGAACTGTAGTTATGTTGATATCCTATGTGTAACTGAACATTGGTTAAAAGTCCACCAGTTCATGTTCTGCTTTAACAACCACCAGGTTGCCAGCTCGTTCAGCAGAGTTAATATGATACGTGGTGGCTCTCTAATAATTGTTCGCAACAATATGAAATTTAAAGAACGTAAGGATATTGTGAGCCTCTCTGTTGAGCGAGTTATTGAAATAGCTTGCATTGAGCTTGAGCAGTTCATTGTATTAAGCGTGTACAGGCCCCCATGTGCTTCATATGATATTTTTGAGAAATATATGGAAGAAGTATTATTAAAGACTTGTAACAGTAATAAAACAGTTGTTGTCTGTGGAGATTTCAACATTAATATACTGGAAAAATCTGCTGTAGTAAATAAATTAATAAGTTTATTAAAGTCATATAATTTGTACAATACATTCTTTGAGCCGACTAGAATAACTGCCACTGGTGCTACCTGTATTGACAATATTTTTACAAACTTAAAACCTTCTAGTCATTTAATTAGAAATGGCAGAGGTTATTTGAATTATATCATGAAAAAACATATAACCATGATGAAACTTTCAAAGAGTTTGTTAAGAATTATTCTAAAACTTTTAAAAGAGCCTGTTCCTCAGCAAAAGCCTTACATATTAAAAATAAAATAAAATCTTCTGGAAATAAAATTAAAACAACTTGGAATATTATTAATTCAGAAACGGGAAGAACGACAGTACGGAATCGTGACTTCCATCTAAAAATCAATGATGTAGATATTAAGACAGACGTGGAGGTGGCAACTGAGTTTGAAAATTTCTTCACTAATATTCCCATTTTAACAACCAAAACTCTGTCATCGTCGTCCTCCACTTCTGCTTACTCAATACCTAAAGAATGTGTACCAGAATGTGACAAGCCTTTTGAATTCACAAGTATTACTACTAAAGACATAATAGAATCTTTTAAAAATCTTGATGTAAAAAAAACTGCTGAACTTTGGGGATTATCAGTACATACCATGTCTTCAATAATTGATGTTATTTCACCCTTTTTAGCAATCGTTTTTAACTCTTGTATTGCATCTGGTGTATTTCCTGATCTGATGAAACTTAGCAAAGTGATTCCACTGTTCAAATCTGGCAGCACAACTGATCCCACAAATTTTCGGCCTATTTCGATATTACCTACTCTGAGCAAAATTTTTGAAAAATTAATTTTAAAACAAATGTCACATTTCAATGCACATAATTTACTTCATCTGAAAGTTTGGCTTTACAAAGGGTCGTTCCACTACAGACGCGGGCGTGGAATTACTGAAGAGCATATTCGAGGCCTGGGAGGAGTCGCAAGATGCTCTTGGCATTTTCTGTGATTTGTCCAAGGCCTTCGATTGCGTACATCATGATACACTCATCAGGAAACTGCACCACTATGGTATGAGGGACAAGGCTCTTGACCTTCGGACTTCTTATCTGACCAACAGAATTCAGAGGGTCGATGTTAATGGCAAGAGATCTGCAGGATCTGTGGTCACCATGGGCGTTCCGCAGGGTTCAATTCTAGGTCCTTTCTTATTTCTAATTTATATTAATGACTTACCTTACCACATAAGGGATAATCACAAGATCGTATTATTCGCAGATGACACATCCCTCATTTTAAAATCAAACGTCAGTTAGTCAACTTTGAACAAGTTAACGATGCACTCTCTAAAGTTGTGCATTGGTTTAATGTAAATAATCTTCTCCTGAACGAAAAAAAGACTAAACTCATTAAATTTTCAACGCCAAATGTCAGGCAACTAACTACCAATGTTCAAGTTAATGGAATAGAGTTGGACCCTGTTGAGTCAACAGTTTTTCTTGGAATAACTATTGACGGTAGATTACAATGGGGCCCACACATAGAAAAATTGTCAGGAAGGCTTAGTTCAGCCGCATATGCTGTTAAAAAAATTAGGCAGATAACTGACGTAGATACAGCCAGAATTGTTTATTTTAGTTATTTTCATAGTCTGATGTCTTATGGGATTCTTCTCTGGGGAACCTGTGCGGACATTAATTCTATCTTTGTTCTACAGAAAAGGGCTGTTCGAGCCATTTACAACCTAGGTCCAAGAGATTCACTTCGAGAGAAATTCAGAGAAATAAATATTCTGACTGTAGCCTCACAATATATTTTTGAAAACCTATTATATGTTAATTTTTTTTTTATTTCACAGTTAGTTTTAATGATGGTCTGGCAGTTTGAGTAGTTGATGCGGCCTACCCAAATGTCCTTTCTTTGGTATTGTTCGTCGAGTTGAGCTCCTTAAGCTCTGAGTGAGCTCCACGATTACTGACAAATGCTTGCACTGACTGGACAGGTCCACTCAAATCTGTGTGGTTCTTTCCTCAAAAGACCATTTCAGACACTAATCTACATGGTTCTCATATGGCTTGACCAAGATTATGTCTGGACTTTAAAAGAGACCGTGACCTCTGAGTTTGTTTCGGCCTTTCTTCTCAGAGTAGTCAGTTAGGAAACGCCGACCTCATCTAGCTTATTTTAAACATTTTTTTAAATATGACGATGTAAAAGTGATTCCGATATCCTATTTACAGAATAAACAATTTCATTTCATTTCATTTCATTTCACCGGCTATCGGTCCTTCGAAAGACATGGCCAGACTACTGTCACTTCAGTTTGCTAACTCTGAAAAGTCTCTCTCAGTTCGAAATTTAAATAAAATCTTTGATAAGTGACCACCTTGGTTGCACTTGCAATGTGTTGAAATAAAAAGTTACTTCCATTTTTAAATAACACGCTGTTTATGAGTTTTCATAGTAATTTATTTGGCCGCTAAACACGACAGATACGGATTTTCATACTCATATTGCCGACCGCGTGCTCGCTTGACCAGTACAGCTATAACCTCATTGAGTACAGCAATTGCGATTTATCTCGAAGAAGGTTGTCAAAATAATGTTTGAATTTCCAAGCATGTTTGGGAAAATGAATTTTAGCCAAACATGTTATGCTGCTACTGTGGGCGAGCCTATTGACACTAGTTAATTTCTTTGGCGTAAATTGAAATGGTACTTTTTACCTGACTGCGCGACGCAAACGAGGGTAATGTGTTTATCAGCCTACATACTATGTATGTATGGTGCTCTAGAGACCAAATACCACATGGGCCATGACCATTTTGACGATTCTTACGGTTTGTGTTAAAAAAATGTTCTTAACTAAGTTTTTGACCTTTGTATCCTGCATTTGCGTATAAAGTTTAATTAAAATCGGTTCAGTCATTTCGAAAAACAAGGGCTTGAAAGTTTGTATGAAATTCCGTACGACGTAAACCCTCTTAAATTTAATAACAATAAAGACCTGTTGCCTCCGACTGCATGAGATTCTTTATAGTATTGTGTAAGTGGTATTGAAGACTGAAATAGATTTTTATCTATATTTTTAAAGTTCATTTCTTACGCAGTTGGTTTTTTTTTATTTGCAGTTTTTAAATTCCTTTTCCTCTAATTTCAGATCAAATGGAAGACAAATGAATATATAAGCGGGCGCTATGTACCGATACCAGTACAATTTGAGTATAGACTGTGTGACTTTTTGTACAAGGACCAATATCTTGGGCAGATGTACGCCAAGCAACTGCGTGGAAACTGGTCTTGTCCTTTCCCTCCCGTGAGTACCTACAGCCTGATAAGTTTTTGTATTGCCTACACGTCTTGTGTCCCATAACTATTAAGGCGACGATCGATTTTTAATGATTTTATACTAAAGATCACGTATATACGATTAGTGTTAATGATTTGAAAAAATATAATTATGTTAAATTCATTCATGCATTTTCTTAATATTTTTAGATTATGAACCCTCAATTCTAATTCCTATGTTAATATTAATTACACAGTGGAATTATTTTGTAAAGTTACTTCTAACGCGTATAAAAAACTGAGAATCACGCAAAATCTATCAAGCGTATTTTTCTAAAACCTTCATCATTTTAAAGATAATTTAATTATTGATCTTTTAGTATACGTTTTTTAGTATTAATATTTTTTAGTATTAAACCTTTTGTTTTATGTATAATAAATTATTAATGCATCTTATTAAGGACAGCGCTCCTTGATGGGCGAGTCCTATTACTGGCTGGACATACGACGCGTTGCGTGAGCTCAGTACAGAACTCGCAAGTTAACCAGCACCACCACTGTGTATCATCACTGGCATATATCTGCGTTAACACTATGATTTGAAACTATTGTAAAAGCCACTGAACACGTTATGGGAATGAGGTGCCCATCCTTTGTGCACCTATCAATATTTCCATACATAATAAATTATAATATTACTAGCTGCCCGCCCCGGCTTCGCACGGAAAGCACTTATCTACGGCGCACCTACCCTGACTACCTATCTACATACATACATACCTACCTACCTACTGACCTACACCTACCTACCCTAACTACCTATCTACCTACATACATACCTACACCTACCTACATACATACCTACACCTACCTACATACATACCTACCTACTCTACCTACCTACCCTACCCTACCGACTTACCTACCTACCCTACCTACTTACCTACATACATACCTACCTACCTACCTACTTACCTACCTACCCTACCTACTTACCCACATAGATACATACCTACCTACTTGCATACCTACCTACCTACCTACCCTACCTTCACCTACCTATCCTAAGAACCATCTCCTTACTATGACAAACAAAACAAAAAAATTTTTTTTGCGAAATTGGTCCAGCCGTTTACGCGTGATGCCGTGACCAAGGAAATAGGGATTCATTTTTATATTATACTAGCTGCCCGCCCCGGCTTCACACGGGTAAGCCTACCTACTTACCTACACCTACCTACATACCTACCTACCTACCCTACCTACCTATCCTACCTACTTACCTACTTACCTACCTACCTATCCTACCTACTTACCTACCTACCTATCCTACCTACTTACCTACCTACTTAACTACCTACCCTACCTACTTACTTACCTACATACATACATACCTACCTACCTACCTACCCTATCTACATACCTACTTTACCAACATACATACCTACCTACCTACCCTACCTTCACCTACCTATCCTAAGAACCATCTTCTTACTATAACAAACACAACAAAAAAAGAATTAGCGCAATTGGTCCAGCCGTTCACGCGTGATGCCGTGACCAAGGAAAAAGGGATTCATTTTTATAGTAGAGATAGGATAAAAAAACCCTGAGAAAAAATGTTTGAAATCATCCAAAGAAGCCGTGCCCTTGGTATGTATATACCCTTTCCGTTACACGTTGTATAAGAAGATAGACTAGTGACGCGCCCCGACTTCACACGTGCCATTTACATGTGAAGACGGTACTTACTTATTCTGTTCATGACACGTGCATAAGTTCTGAGTAGTAAACTAAAAAGTAACTACTAGGCTTGCATGAATGTAAGATAATATTTCAAAAGTATTATTACGTACTTTTTGTTGTATTATATTGACATAATATTTAGCCTATGTTCAAATATGTTACAGAATTATAATTATAATCATTGAAGAATTTTTTCATGAAATCATATTTGAGAACAATAATCTAACTTAGAGAGATGTTTTAATGATTTTAATACTGTAAATACATATTTGTTACGGGGGTTACGTGGGTTCGAACCCAAGCAGGCGCTTTACTTTGTGTAAATAATTTCATCACCACTGCTCTCAAAACGATGAAGGAAAACATCGTGAGGAAACCGGCGTGTCTTAGAACCAAAAATTCGAAGACCTGTGACATCTACCAACCTGCACTGGACCCGCGTGGTAGATTACGGCCCACTCCCTCTCACAGAGATGAGGCTTGTGTCCCAGCAGTGGGAACATTAATAGGCTGATGATGATGATGATGATAATATTTGTTACGGTCGCGAATCATATTTTGATCAAGATAGAAACTGAAACTGACCTGCAAATAGCAAAAAAGCGCAAGAAAATTAGAATTTCGCGGTCTACCTTTGCGGATCCACCTTAAAAGCATATTAACAATATTCATGATTATATCTTCAGTGATTTATTTTGTGCCTTGTCTGTTAGAGAGTCCTACAACTTTATTTCTTTATTCCAGGGAAGAAGTATCTTCAAAAACTTAGTAACACATGTGGAGAACTTTCCTACAATACCATTCACGTACGCATCACTGATAGTGAGAGTTCGCGTTGATCTCATAATTTTTATTGGACCACCTATTGTACAGGTTGCTGTCGTGAAGGTATACATGACTATGAGGCAGAAGATAAAGAATTCCTAGTTTTAAGGGCTTCGCAGCTTCGGGCTAAACAGGGCTTCGCAAACGACGGCACTGTGTATTCGACAAAAAACGATCGTATGGGTCTCACAGCTGGTCATAGCAACTAACTGGATACTGTCATTATAACTCCATACTAACCTGTGTTCGGAGGAATATTTGAAAAAGTTTTTTTTATGCTTGTTTGTTAAAAATGAGCCGATTGTGAGATATTTCAATTTTAACCACAATTATTTGTACTTATTTATAGCTCCATTTCTTTATCGGCTACCAATTCCTTGAAAGAAATATTAATTTATGCTGTTCATAAAAATATGAAAGTGTATAGGCACTTTATCCCAGTCGGTTAAAGTGTCGCTATTTGCGGCTTAATAGTGGCGGTACCTCGGACCGGCTAAAGTGCCGTAGGCATTGCATTTTGTTTGATTGTTGAGGTTAGTTCGCTGCTCTTTGTATTGATTGATTGTATATAACCCCTTGGCTTAGCAAATGAAAATAGCTGAAAGGTAGGTTACGTTAGGTTAGGCAGCGCCACTATTATGCCGCTTAAATACTGTTGTAAAATTTATAATAAAACAACAAATAAACCACTTACAGAAATAATATATGAATTTGCAATAATCATTTTAGACAGTGTATAGAGTGCGGCTAGCGGCACTTCATTCGATAGGGATAGAGTGCCACTAGCCGCACTCTATACACTGTCTACAATTATCATTCAATCTTTTTTTTTCTGTCTGTTTTCTTCGAGTGGTTTATTTGTTGTTTCATTATAAAATTTACAACAGTATTTCCAAAAAATACAGCCTGTCTGTTAAAGGACACCAAAACTGTTAACGGATGCGCAGTTCTTACTTATTTTGCTAATTATTATTCTCTAGTAATATTTTTATGTGTGTTGTTATTAGTGTATTATGTTTTTTTACGCACTACTCTTTTACACATCATCTACCTAGCCTTTTCGCAACTATGTTGGGGCCAGCTTCCAGTCTAAACGGATGCAGCTGAATACCAGTATTTTACATGGAACGACTGCCTATCTGACCTCCACAACCCAGTTACTGGGTAATAGAATACCCCTTGGTAAGGTAACACACTACACTACTCACTTCTCTTGGCACTACTCTTATAATACACGTGTGTCTTAATTAAATAAATGACTTTTCTAAGCTTTGTTTTTTTTGTTTATTCTTCTTTGAATCCACCTCACACAAACACCTTCAAACGTAAGTTTATTGTGTAAGTACTGAAATACCAGAATTTTATTTCGAATGTGGTTGTGATTGTATGAAACAAAAAGGAGATGCTTTTCTAGAACTATCTCAATGGACCCCTTTTTTCGGCTTCCAGTCTAACCGGATACAGCCTGCCTATCTGACCTCCATTCCTGTTTAATTATTATTTTACACTTTTTGTTTTGTTTCCTTTTTATTATCTCTTTTTTTTACTTCTGTTATAATTATGGTGTGCTGTTTGCCATTTTCTCTGAGCTGAAGAAAGAAAATACATTTAGTATTTTCTTTCTTCTTTCTTTCTTTCTTTCTTTCACAAACCAGTTATTAGGTAACACGATACCCCTTGGTAAGACTGGTTGCCAGACTTGGGCTTCTGACTACCCGTAACGACTGTCAAATAGTTAATTGACTCAGGCGTGACTTAGCGGAAATTCATTATAAAATACAATACGTATGCCGAGCTCGGCATTCGGCGCTTGACGTGGCAACATGATCTATCTTTTGAGACTATTGACGTGAAAACGTTTTTTCGCTCGGAATACTGGTAGTAAGTTCAATATTTTTGACCGTCAAAAACATGTAAGATTTCAATCGCTAATAACTACAAGAATTTTAATGCTAGAGTAATGGTTGAACACGCACAAGATAGGTCATATTTATAACAATTTTGGGGCTGGATATAATTTGCCTATGACGTCACATCGCGAGGGCAGGCGCATGCGCGCGTCGGTTCATTTTTCACTATATGTCGATATTCCAATAAGTATAGTGCAAAAACGTGTTCAGATTTCTACGAAGAATAGACACAGCTCTTTCTACACAAAGTGAAATTTCGTTTTTCCATTTTTGACATCGCATCGTAGAAATCTTTCTACAATCTGTCATTTTGTTTTTCGATTCTAACGAACTTTGTCTAGGTTTTTTTTTATGTAGACTATTTAGGAAGAAAGTTTTCTATCCCAAACTGTCAAAATTACACTGACATCTGACAGTTGTCTAACATCATCATCATCATCATCATATCAGCCGAAAGACGTCCACTGCTGGACATAGGCCTCCCCCAAGCACCGCCACTTCGACCAATTCTGTGCTTCCCGCATCCAGCGGATTCCTGCGGCCTTTACAAGGTCAAGGTCCATCTTGTGGGAGGCCTTCCACCGCTACGTCTTCCGGTACGCGGTCGCCACTCCAGAACCTTTCGGCCCCATCGGCCATCTGTTCTACGGGCAATGTGTCCTGCCCATTGCCACTTAAGTTTGGCAATTCTTCGGGCTAGGTCGGTTACCTTGGTTCTCCTGCGGATCTCTTCATTTCTGATTCGATCACGTAGGGAAACTCCAAGCATAGCCCTCTCCATTGCTCTTTGGGTGACTTTTAGCCTTCTAATAAGGCCCATTGTGAGCGACCACGTTTCAGTGCCATAAGTCATCACTGGCAACACGCACTGGTCAAAGACTTTCGTCATGAGACACTGTGGTATGTGGGACGAAAAGATATTGCGTAGCTTCCCGAACGCTGCTCAGCCGAGTCGGATTCGACGATTGACCTCTTTCTCGAAATTGGACCTACCTAGCTGGATAGTTTGTCCCAGGTAAACATACTCGTCTACAACTTCGAGCGTAGCGTCTCCGATCTTTATGAGAGTGGGTGTTACATGGGCGTTTGACATAACCTTTGTCTTGTCCAAGTTAATTTTAAGACCCACTCTTTCGGAGGCTCTACTGAGGTTATCGAACATTATACTGAGGTCCTCCATGGTCTCAGCCATGATGACTATGTCGTCGGCAAACCGAAGGTTAGTGACATACTCGCCATTAATGTTGATGCCTAGCCCTTTCCAGTACAGAACCTTGAAGACATCCTCCAGTGCAGCGGTAAACAGTTGTCTAACATCATAGTGAAGACAATTTAATTTTGTAATCGCCATGCTAAAGACAGTAGAAAACTTTTTACTCGACGACGACGGTCACAAAGTATAAACGGTTATCTACAAAATCGTGATTTTACAGAGAGCGTTTTAAACGCAAAACTGTAATAATTAATAGAAAAACAAAACTATCTTCTATTTTACATCACTTATAATATCCAAGAAAATGGTTAAGGCCAATCAATATTACTGTTTCAAAATACAGTACTTCGAAACTTTGGAAAAATAAAGTTGTAGTTATTATACCGTATACGTGACTAAATATCAGTAAAAATTGAGAATCAAACAGAAAAAAAAATCAATCCTATGACTCCTACGACTACTCTTCCGTCGACAAAGCGGTGCTCATGCTATGCGTGCAGGACCTAAAGAGATATATCAAAAATATTTCGTAAAATAGGGATAAAAATGCATTCATATAGACTCATATCGGCCGTAAATCTGCTGAGATATTTGAAAAAATCCCAATCGGAGAAAGCTTGCATCTTATGGAGTGTAATGAGTCAAAAAAATCTAGTGCTGAGCAAATACAATAGGCGGCAGTGCCAGAAGCCGTAAGAAATTGTTGCAAATTCAAGATGTCGTCTCTTAACGGCCGTAAATCTGCTCAGAACTGAAAAATATCACAAACAATGAAAGCTTGCATCATTTGGAATGCAATGTGTTGATGAGCCAACACTTAAACAATTTTCAACACAAAAAAAAACTATGGTCATCAAATGATGAATTGATGACCCTTGATTTATTTTTTACATAATGAATTATGGCTTAATGTATAAAAAATTGCAGGCATTTTTGCTATCGTTAAATAAATATCATTATTATAAATTGCAACTGCCATCAGTGTCATCATATTGTACGGTATCAAAAACCGTAATTAAAAACGTTTTTTTTTTAAGTTATAAATAAAATAAACGATTTTAATGGGGGTTTTTTATTACACAGTTTTTGGGTGATTTGAAAGGTCCTAACGTGGGGATTCGCACAAAAAAAGAGAGGGCTATAGTATGCTCAGGAGTGGGTGAATTCGGACTATGCATGATGATGAAAATGATTGGGATACTTCTTGTTACAATTTTTACGTTTCAATTTATTAAAGTAAGTCTTTATGTTTTCATCGTTTATTCTATCATAAGTTTATAGATGTACCGTGTGACTTATCAAATGAAATGGGTAAGTTGTGGGATTTTTATTTTATTTTAAATATATACTTAACTTAACTTTAAGAGAATAAATGAACATTGACAATAACCCTCCTTATCTCCGAAACTACTGACCCTAAAATTTTGAAATTACTCATAGGTTACAGGTAAACCTATAAGAATAATCTACCTATGGTCCTATGGTCTTAAAATAACATGGTAAATCTTTACGGAACCCTTCATCGTGCGAGGTCCAACACGCTCTAGGTCGATTTTTTCTTTGAACACCACTACTTTGGAAGAAGAAGGAAAAAATCACTTAAAACACTGTTTGAGAAGTTTTACTAACTATTAAGTTCACTTCTTTAAATTTCAGACCACAGAAATATTTCCTGAGAGAGTGGAGACAGAATCTGGTGATAGCTGCTTGCACACCATCAACTTCACCTTCAGAAAACGAAGTCGGAACAGTCCATACTACATAGATTTTGATTTCAACGCAACCGCTGGATACGGAAATAACTTAACGGTAGATTTATCATTCTTGTTGGAACCTTCAGTATACCGTATGATCGACCCACTTGACCTTAAATTAGTTACACTGTCTATTAGTTTCTTATTATGTAAATCTACAACTAATTTGTGTGCCTCAATGAAATCTGCGCCTAAAATTGCTTGCTTTACATCGCTCACAATAAAGGGCCATTTAAAAACTCTGCGCAGGCCTAAATTAAGTTCTAAAGATTTCAATGTCTTAATCTCTGTGTTATTTGCTGCGTACAGCTTGTATCCGCTTACGTGCCGCACATAATTTCTAACACTGTTCACTGGTAAAACTGATACATTAGCACCTGTATCTACGAGAAAGTTGATCCTTGATTTCAGGTCTATTACGCATAAACGATGGTTTCCCGTTGTTGCAGCGCAGTCGCCCACCGAGTACGATTGCGCCTCACTCAGTTTTCCGCCCTCGAATTTTCCTTCCAGTTGCACGGTTGTGTGCATCTCCTTGCTTCCTTACCGTATGCATAATGGTAGCTACATAGCCACTCTGGACTGTCTGGAGTGCGACGTGGACCTCTCGATCGTGACTGTTGTCTGCGCCAGTTTCCGCGATTTCCGCGTCCCCTACTACGTCCGCGTATTTCGTTCACTTCTCGCCGTATTTCCTGCAATTCCGTAGTGAATCCATTCATTACGGTTGCTACGTCCGTTGTTGCCGTGGTCGTCGTTGAAGATATGGTGGCTACTTCTGCACTGTTTAAATTTTCCATAATCCTATCGGCCATTTCCGCGAGTTTTTCCGTTTTTTGGTCTTGGCACACCGACAGCACGGCCTTCAAGGGTCCAGGCAGGCGCGAAATCCACAGACGCTGTAACGCTTCCGTTGGTACCTCTGTGTTTTGTGCCAACTCTGACATACGCCGTAGTAGGGGCGACGGGCGTTGTGATCCCAGATCCATTTCTCCGACCAATTTTTGGAACTGCCTCTCGGCGCTCTCTTCGTAGGCTGTTAGCAACCTTTGTTTCAAGGCACCATACTTGTTATCGGTAGGGGGTTTAAAAATTAAATCGCTAACCTGTTGTAACGCGTCTCTAGTCAGTCTTGAAATGACTAAATGGAATTTTGCTGCGTCCCCTTGTTTCTGAGGTTCCATGGCGGACTCGAATTGTGCGAACCACAACCGAGGCATGTCGGTCCAAAATTGCGGAATCCTGTCCGTGACGTTGATGCTGGCCAGTTGAGCTACCGGTGGTGGTGGTGGTGTTGGACTCATGCTGGAGAACCCTTTAAATTCCCGCCGATAGGTTCCAAGTCGACGGGGAGTCGCCTTCCGCGCGGCCGCACAATATCACTTAACTGTCTATTGTTCGCTCACTTTGGTACACTACCGCGATTTACATGCCCACAACCAAGACCTTGAGATCACGTCGGGGTCACCAATGTTGGAACCTTCAGTCTGGTTGGCGAGGGATGTAAATGAAATACCGGAGTCCAATTAATACAACGTATATTACTAAATCAGGAGTGGCGTTTCTCACAAGATATTGATCGTACACAAGTTCACTCTAGGGCGCGGTGGAGACGACTGCCCGCTCGGCCGTGTGCATGCGCGGGGCCCATTGCAATATGCCTCGTTTGCATTATTGCTACTGTAGTTCCTACAATTCTTTACACATCAATCAACAATCCAATAAGCCTATTACAGACAGTGCACTGCTGGACATAGGCCTCTCCCATGCTGCACCACAACACCCTGTCCTCCGCCTTCCACATCCAGTCTGTCCCAACCACCTTTATTAGGTCGTTGGTCCATCTAGCCAAGGGGCGTCCCACACTAAGCTTGCCGATACGCGGTTTCCACTCCAGGTCTCGTCTGCTCCACCTGCTATCGGTCCTTCGACAGACATATCCAGACCACTGCCACTTCATTTTGCTTACTCTGAAAGCTATGTCACTCATCTTGCAATCATATTTATAGAGTGTCCTCCAGCCTCCTTACAAGTTCAGCCTTTGGTTTTTGTATATGAATGATGTAGCATTGCTAGAGCTGGTATGAAAAAATAGATTTTAGTTACATTAAACCTTATTTTATCTGCTACTGTGGGCGAGCCTTACGCGAGCTCCACTTCAGGACTCGTCTGCTCCACCCGCTATCGTTCCTTCGACACACAATATATTCAGACCACTGCCACTTGAGATGGCTTACTCTGCAAGCTATGTCGCTTTATCTGTTAATGTATGTGAGCCTATTGACACTAGTCAATTTCATTGACCTTAATTAAAATGTTTCTTATTTAATTGGTTGTTCTCTTATTTCAGATCAAATGGAAGTTAAATGAATATATAAGCGGGCGCTATGTACCAATACCAGTACAATTTGAGTATAGATTGTGCGACTTTTTGAACAAGGACCAATATCTTGGACAGATGTACGCCAAACAACTGCGTGGAAACTGGTCTTGTCCTTTCCCTCCCGTGAGTATAGCCTGATAAATAAAATATAATTGTGAGCTGTTATGTTGTCGTTCTCATAAATCATTTCTTTTTTTAGTCAGCCTCTTCATCTCCACCAATCAACAATCAAATTCATCACTCTCCTAGTCACTAAATCCATTTTCATTTCTCATACTCGGAAAGTACGCTTGAAGTTACCTTCTCAGAGGGTTGAAAACAGTACTTTTCGTCCCGGAGAAACGATTTTCCCTGCTGTCAATAATTTTAATACTGTGCAAGCCATATCCCAACTTTTTATACAGTCAGTCTGTTAAATAGCGGCGTAAACGTGTAATTAAAAAATATTAACAACAATTTTGTAACATGACTATAAACTTATAATTAACTTTTCACTAAATTATTATTCAATTTGCATAGATTTGAGCTAAATTATTTATGTATGCAGATATTTGTATAAAATGAGTTCTCCAGATTCAGACATGAATTTGTTTAACTAATTAGGTTTTTATTTAGTTTTAATTTGTTTATAAAAAGCAGACTGTTTACATCGGGTGAAAGATCTATTTAGGCACTCGAACCATTGACGTCCTCGCTACCCTCGCTGCGCCCAACCATCTCGTGCATACATAGGTGCCTTTCATCCCTTGTATAACAATCTACTTTTTCGCCTTGTGAGAAAAATATAATATGATTGGTTTTAAGCACTTCTTGATGTTTTGTTTACTGTGCTCTGAGCAAGAAGGTGCTTGCATACGTCCCACTGAACACACCGCTAAAGCGTGTCCCTTAGCATATCCCGCAAGTCCATCACCTGATGGGGAGTGCGCTATTGAGGTGCCCATCCTTTGTGCACCTATCAATTTTTCCATGCTTATCTTAACTAATATTTGTGTTTCTATGTTTATTACGCTTTCACACTAAAACGGCTGAACGGATTTGAATTACATTTGGCAGATGGATAGACCATGACTGGGGTTAGGATATAGCATACATTTTATCCCGGTAGTATATTTCTGTGGGATAATTACCGAACTCCGTGAAGGACAGGTCGCGGACAACAGCTGGTATCATTTCAAAGCATATCCACCATGGTTGTATCAACAATAATTTCTGTTGTGGCTTGTCTGTCAGTGAGACCTACAACTTTATTTCTTTATTTCAGGGAAGAAGTATCTTCAAAAACTTAGTAACACATGTCGAGAACATTCCTACAATACCATTTACCTACGCATCACTGATAGTGAGAATCCGCGTTGATCTCATTTTTTATTTTATTGGACCACCTATTGAACAGATTGCAATCGTGAAGGTATACATGACGGTGAGGCAGAAGATAAAGAAATCCAAGTTTTAAGGATATATGCATGGGCTGCGCAGACGCACTTTGTATTTAACAAAAAACAA
Source organism: Conistra vaccinii (assembly GCA_948150665.1). Taxonomy (NCBI): domain Eukaryota; kingdom Metazoa; phylum Arthropoda; class Insecta; order Lepidoptera; family Noctuidae; genus Conistra; species Conistra vaccinii. Next base: position 8,973,796 of record OX411330.1, read on the forward strand.
TTGTTCCGGGATCTCACAGCTGTCTTGCTGGTCACGGCAAGTGGATACGTCACTAGTAACACCATACTAATCCGTGTATAGAATATTTGAAAAGGCTTTTTTTGCATTTTTGTTGTAAATGAGCCGATTGAAAGATATTTCAGTTTTAGCTACATTTAGTTGTATTAATAGCTCCACTTTTTTATCGGCGACCAATTCCTTGAAAATAATATTAATTGCTGCTGGTAATAAAATTATTGTTGCAACAGTTTTTCCAAAGAAAAAGATTGTTAAAAAAAATCACCAAAATTGTATATATTACTTTATACTATAGTAATATTTTGTGGTTTGTGTGTATTATGTTTTTTTCAACGCATTTCTACGCTTTTACTAAACATGTGTCTTAATTAAATAAATGATTTTTCAAAGCTTTGTTTTTTGTTTATTCTTCTTTGGATCCGGCTCATAAAAATACGTTCAAATGCAAGTTTATTGCGTACCTACTGAAATGCCAGAATGTTATTTCGAATGTGGTAGTGATTCTATCATAGACAAAGGAGATCCTTTCCTAGAACTATCCCAATCTGTATAGCCTTTTTTAACTATGTTGGGGTCGGCTTCCAGTATAATCAGATGCAGCTGAATACCAGTATTTTAGATGGAGCGACTGCCTGTCTGACCTCCACAACCGGAAACACGATACCCCTGGGTAAGAAAGATCTACGAATGACAGCCGGGACCAACGGCTTTCCGAGGCATCAAGGGTTTTGATATGGAATGGATGCTCAAGAATCCACACTATGACCGCGGCTAGCATAGCTTAACCTTGGATCGACCTGTGTGAACTATAGGTACAGATCCCCCAACGAAAGTATATGCTTTGGTCTATTTTTGGAATTACGAATGTGCAATGAGGAGATCTAATACGAGTATAAAGAACTGTTACAACCATGGTTACATAATTTGGGACAACTGTCTGCAATTCCAAAAAAACGTTTCAAAACTGTTGAGTGACGTTGACAAGGTGTGACCAGACATCAGAGTAGGTAACATAACACAGAGGAAGCTTAATATAAATGCTCAATGATAGTTATGACAAAGCGTGGCAGTACAAAACTTAGAACTTAAACGTATTTCCGAATTATAGTTTGACCGAGAACGCTGTTCCGTGCCTTAGATATGTGCGCGACGAGACGGGGGGCAGTGCAGGCTGCTCATTTGTCAACGCTCGAGGCGCGCAACGTTCCACTCTCCACACATTCGTCAACACCTTGCCACGCATTTCTAAGGTGCGGAACACCGATTTCGATGAAACTATAATTCAGAAATACGAAGATTACCGAAGCGCACATCTTTTCTGGTTTACCTGTAATTCCCGTCTAGTTTAAGAAAGTAGAAACATTCCCTACAGCAAAAAAACAGTCAAAACAGAAGGTGGTTTTTGTTTTTGGCAAAAGTGTTCCACAAGGTACTATAATCAGACCTATACTGTTTCATATAGGAAAATGCAATTCAATCATGCAGATGACCTTCAAAACAATTTTATTGATTTTGCACTAAGACAGATTATATAAATATGAAACAAAAAGAGAAACCGACATCATCCGCATTTCTATTACCTTCGCCTAGATATTATATAATGCTTTATGACCCTGAAAAGTGCCAAAATGGTGAAATAGATTTCTAATGAATAATTATGCTGCTACGGAAGGTACTGAATCATGAGTGAATCATTTTTTTTTTTTTAAGAGTAGAGTAATCACGAAGGCATTCGTGATTACTCTACTCTTTAAAAAAAATACGATACCAATAAAATAAAAATATAGTTATATAAAATTTAATAAAATGGAATACATGCCTTTTTAAAGCGACACCTAGTCAAGGTGAAAGAGTCACCAGGTCATTGAGGTTAATGGTAATAGAGGTGAACGCAACATTAAGTTTGATGTAATGCTGATTGCTAAATAAATTGCAGTACCTACTAATGAATGGCTCATGATGTGTCACTCACATTTATATAATTACAGAAAAAAAGAACTAAAAGAAGAATTTTGATAAAAAATTCTAGGGGTGAAGAGAGAAAATTAAATGATTGATTTTGCATAAATTCAACGCACACAAAATAAAAATAACTCCTGGTATTCAGCTGCATCCGGTTACACTGGAACTTTCATTACTAGCAACTGAACATTAATTTGTTTTAGATGATAATATAGTGATAGGATGTAAAAAAATGCACTACCTTTTGTTAAGGTTAAATAAAATGTATAATAATAGTGAATTGCAGTGTCATAAGTATGATTACTTAATAAAGTATCGTCTGTCATTAAAATTGATTTCATAATAATTTTGGAAATATAAATTACTAGCAGTTTGCTTAATACACTGCATTTTGGAAGTCCACTGTTTCTAAAATGATGAAGGTTTTGTTTTTACTGTTTTGCACTGTTGAATTTATTTCGGTAAGTCTTTACTTTACTATAACGTTGTTTTGCTCCTTATTTAGTAAAGATTCGTTGGCTCAGAATCTTTCGAAAGTGTTTTTTTTAACTGCAGTTTTCAGTATTAGGTATACATCATCATCGAAGCTCGTGGCTAAGTAATAAAAGCCGCACAAAAGCAACATTAGACTCGATTTTAATGGTTCCTTGAACAAATTAATGAAATCATTAGCGTTAATGATCCATTACTTAATGTTTGTCTTTGTGCTACTGGGTGTTTGTCGAAGAAATTGACAGTTAAACTTTAGAAGATAGGTAATTCAAAATTTTGTTTTAGTTTCTGAAAATTTTAGTCCACAGAAATATATCCTGAGAAACTGGAGACAATAACCAAAAGCACCAAGCACATCCACAACATCAAGTTCACGTTCAGAAGGCATAGACGTAACAGTCCTTATTACATCGATTTTGATTATATCGCAACCTCTGGATATGGGAATAACTTAACGGTACGGTTTTTATTCATTAAATAGAGTAGCAAGATACAGTTTTGGTAAATTCTGTACTCGTTACTGTTTATTCTTTACAACTAAAACATAACACCGCTCAGAGGAGCTCGTGGCTAAGTAATAACAGCCGCACGGGTCGATCCATCAGGTTAAGCCACGCTTGCTGGAGTTGGTCAGTGGATGGGTGACCATCTTTACATACCAAGGCTCCTCCGTGCCTCAGAAATTACGTTAAGCTGTTGTCTGCTGCTGCTGCTGCTGCTGTCCCGGCTATCATTCGTAGATCTTTGACAGTCGTTACGAGTCGTCAGAAGTCCGAAAGTCTGACACCAGTCTTACCAAGGGGTATCGTTTTACCCAGTTACTGGGTTGTGGAGGTCAAATAGGCAGTCACTCCATGTAAAATACTGGTATTCAGTTGTATCCGGTTGGACTGGAAGCCGACCCCAACATAGTTGGGAAAAGGCTAGGCAGATTGATTTTTAAAGCTAGCATAACTCCGCGTCGTGAATAGAAAAATGCTATCGCCGCGCGAATATGTGATCGTCGCGCTCATATGTCACATTTTGTTCGGTGAACCCGAACGCGTGATCGCGCCGACGGAGGGCATTTTCTGGTTTTCCGAATATAAGGTAACAAAAGCACGCGATGATCGCTAAATCGCGCGGCGATCGCTTTTTCGTATACATTATCATGTTTAACTAGGTATGCAGAGGTCTGAGGCTAAGCGTATGCTGAGACGCAGGTGACGCAGGTCCACGCGGCGCTGGGCAGAGCAGATTTTTTAATGCATGAACGTACTGACAGCTGCGGGTTCTATACTCTGCATTTCGTTGTAGCGCCGGCACAGATTTCTGCGCGATGCGTGCAGGTCGTCACTTGTTTTTTGCTGAGACGCAGGTTACGCAGCGCAGTCGTCTATTGTTTGTACTAGCTAGTACGCGAATGTGTCTGTGTAACTGCGTCGGCACATGGTTGCAGCCTATATTAGCCTCGCCTGCCCTACCCTGTAAAATCTGTACTGTGCTGTGCTGTGCTGCGTTGCCTGCGTCTCACCATACCGTCCCACAATATTTCACGTTGAACACTGATTTGAATCGAGTGATTTGTAGCTGAGTGCGTTGATATTCTTCGGCAGGTACCTGAAATTTAAACTGTTACTGAATTTTTTCTTATTATATTTTCAAGTGTACTTACTTTATTGTTTGTTCTCATATTTTAGCTAAAATGGCAGTTAAGTGAGTACATAAGCGGACGCTATGTAGCAGTCCCGGTACAGTTTGAGTATAAGTTGTGCGACTTTTTGTACAAGGATCCATTCTTTGGTCAGATGTACGCAAAGCAACTGACAGGAAATTGGTCTTGTCCTTTTCCTCCCGTAAGTACTGAAGGCTAACAAGATTTGTGCTGTTATTTCTAGTATGTTGTTTCTAGCGTGTGTCAGGTTGGGCAAAGTGTTATGGGGTTTTTTCATCTGGAATTTCTTAGTAGCAATCTGGAGTCTAGATTTGAGCCCGGTTGATGCCAATAGGCTCGCCCCCTAATACATTGGCGAAATTTGGGTGTACTATAGATACACCTCTGCCAAACCCTTGGAGGATTACTACGTGATGTTATATTATAGTATGTAATATCTACAGAGAGGAGGCCTGTGTCCCAGCAGTGGGAACTTTATAGACTGATTATGCTAATGCTTGTGTATACCTCTCCACCCTATGTAGTACAGTACACTACTATGTTTTCATGTTTCTATCTGTAGTCGTTAAAACTATGGTATTCCTTTTCAGTAAGTCAGTTACTAACTGTTATTTTAAATATAGATTTAATTATATGATTTCAAAGCTTCTTCTAATTATTTTTTTATTTTTGCCAGGGCAGAAGCCCGTTCAGAAATTTGGTAATGCACATAGAGAACATGCCTCGAGTACCGTTTACATATTCGTCACTGATAGTGCGGACCCGAGCTGACCTCCTCATTTTTATGGGACCACCTGTTGAAGAGGTCGCTTTAGTGAAGATATACCTGACAGTGAGGCAATCCTTGAAGAAGATTGATATGAAGACATGGAACGGAACGTCATTGGCTAATCATACGTTTGCATGAAATGAGTATAGATTTGCAGCAGCTGTTTTGAGTCTTGCAAATGTCAACCATGTAGGAGTCTAGACCTATATTTTTGAGGGTGAATTGGATTTTATTTTAATAAAGAATATTGGATATATTTAAGTTTTCTGAGATTATAGCTATTCCATATGCTAATCTCATTCCCTTTTCTCAACAAACGATCTTCAAGCTCTTTTGAAGCGAATTAAAATTTCGACTAAATTACTTATTTTATGACTACAGATACACTCACATTTTAAAAGCAAATATTGTAAAACATGAGCTTTAAGCACAAATCATCACAAATTAGCACACCAAAACATTAAGTTTAAACCGAATAGAGGAGCGTTATATTCAATACGCAAACCAGACAAGATACAGCAAGTATCTTACGTTCACAAGCAGTTCATTAGTTTGAATGGTCAGTCAGATTCTGGCAAGTTGCACGGGGCAGTTGCCAACATCGTAACGAAGATTCTAGAACAGAAACAAAGAGGCTCTTATTACAACGATAACGTTGTAAATGCCAACATTGTTTTGTTTAGACGCGGTTCAAGAGGTACAGTGGAAATCTAGATAATCCTACGATATATTCCTACATTTCTCTAAACTTCTAAACATAGTAGATAATATAAAGAGAAAAGATTTGATTGTTTGTTTGCTACCCTTTCACGGCTAAACGTCTGAACCAATTTTGATGAAATTTGGTATGGGGATACTTTGAACCCTGGGAAATAACATACGCTACTTTTTGACCGATTTAAAAAACAATCATCAATTGAATGCTATGTTATCACAGAGTAACATCCTCCTAACTATAATAATATTATAAATGCGGAAGTGTGTTTCTTTGTTGCTTTGAGACGCTTTCACGGTAAAACGGCTGAATGGATTTAGATGAAATTTGGCACCAAACCGTCTTGAGCAAGCGTGGTGATTAATGCTTGTGCCTTCTCTGTATGAGAAGAAACCTTTGCCCTGCCATCCTGTGGACTGGCCTCTTCTGGACAGTAACAGGCTGGTATTATTGGCACATAGTCAGACCATGACCTGAAGAAGGACATATTTTTCATCCCGATATTCCCACGGGATCGAGAAGTATGCGGGACTCATCATCATCATCATCATCATCAGCCTATTAATGTTCCCACTGCTGGGACACAGGCCTCCTCTCTGTGAGAGGGAGTGGGCTGTAATCTACCACGCGGGCCCAGTGCGGGTTGGTAGATGTCACATATCTTCGAATTTTTGGTTCTAAGACATGCCGGTTTCCTCACGATGTTTTCCTTCACCGTTTTGAGAGCAGTGGTGATGCGGGACTCAACTATATAAATATAAATATACTAGCTGTTACCCGCGACTTCGTCTGCGATTCAGGATCAAAACTAGCATTATGTCCTTTTCCAGATCATGGTCTACCCATGTGCCAACCGTTCAGCGGTTTTACGTAAAAGCGTTACAAACAAACAAAATAACAAACTCACTTTCGCATTTATAATAATATAGTTAGAATCACGCGGCCGGAGCCGCTGGTGGAAGCTAGTTAGAAATAATTTATCAATTTAATTTAAGTTTTAAAGAGACTCTAAAGTAAGATAATTTATTTTAGAATCTCGTTCAAGACTCGCATCCAATTAGTGAGGCGTCTCTTTCAAATTTTTGGCACTTATACGGAGCATTTGGTAGTCAAGTACGTAAGTAAGTATGTCTTGAGATTTTCGTTAAGGTCATTTGTAGAAATTTTAATAATTGATTAATTATAATCAACACTACTATAATAACTTTTTACTCTAGAATTATTTTAGAGTAGAGTAAAAAGTGATTTTATTGGCAGGATAACTAACTGAAATTTGGTGTAATCGGATCCCTTTAACAGCAAGGTATATAGGGCAACACTACAGACCTATCTACCTTGCTAACACCAAAAACGGACAACGACAAACCTTTGATTTACTCCCTAATTAAGAAGTAAAACCTCCAACGCATTAATGAAAATGATAAGCATCTGTCCGAAAAGCCAGTAATGAAAAGATAGAACTATATATTTTTATGAAGCCGTTTCGAGCACTATCAGTCGTTCCAGTTCAACGGCCCGAGACGATTCCAGTTTATCGTGGAACCCTGCCGTGGTTACTTTGTCACATATTTTATACACCCCTTAAAAATCTTTGTGGTCCATCACAAACTTGAGTGGCAGAAGTACGGGCTCACCTTAGACCTTAAAAAAAAATGGGCGTTAAATTTTTTTATTATGTGCTTATGTTGACCTTTTCATTTCGAATTGTGTGTTTTGTCTACAGTTTAAGTTGTCTGTAATAAAATGTTTATGGGGGTCTTTTTTATTTTGGCGTTTTTCACACGTTTTTGTCATTGTCACGGGCGGTAAATAATAGAAAGAAAACTTAGGGCCAGATCACATGTACCACAACCACATCACAACGATAACATGTAGACGGGCGCTAATTTTTATGAAAATGCATAGTTTATTCACACGAATCTCATTTGACCGTCAAAATCAACCGTGTGAGCGATACCAACCACATCAAGGTCACGTCTCGGCCACAACGCAACCATTACAACTACTAACGACAAAACGCAACCACATCGAAATGTTGTAGTTACCACAACGCAATTGCAAGGAACTGCAGCGACACTATCCACACGTAACCACTGCTTGCCCACATTTTGTCGCTGCAATGTGGTGTGGTACGTGTGTATAAACGGGCCCTTATAGATATAGTCTTTGTCACTGAACAAAATACTTATGTTTGCCTCAATGTAATTTGAGGCTGGCGTAGTAAAAGGTAAACGACGCCGACGATTTCATCTTTCTAAAACATGAATTTTAAAATCTAAGACTAGCTAAGTCGAAGGCCGAAAAAAATATAATATACTAACAATAAATAATGCAATGCTTAATATATGGAATGTCCGGTCTCAGGGCAAGATTCCAACGAAAAATAACAACTTCATATCATTTGAATACGATGAAAAGCCAAACGGTATGCATTATTCATTTGAGCAGAGTCGGTTGCTCGCACACGATAAAATTTATTATAAGTGCACGCAATATTATGACGTGGTCGCGTAGAGATGAATAGTCGCAAGTAGGTTTTTCCTGTAAACTGTTTTACACAATCGTAGTTTCGCGTTCCTGAATGATGTATTGAAGTAATGTTCCTGGGAACATCGGCGCCACACTCTTTTTGTCATACATGTCTGAAATAATGTGAAATATTATGAATGTCTATAGATATTAATTTCAGAGAATCATTTTTACGGGGACAAAGGATTTCACTTAATTTCAGATGCTTTCATTTACGCAGTTTCCCAAGCAGTCAGGTTTAAAATGACATGAATAAGACTACTTATTTACAGAGGCCCCCGCTTAAACTGATCGAAATGTACTGGTTTTCATTGAGTGTCGCATAGTGTATCAAACTATACAACGTGCCGCTACAATGGCGACATTAATTTAACACACGGGTGCCGCTAGTGGCCAGTAATCATAAAAATGTAATAAGAAAAAAAAAATCGTTAAAAGAAAAATTAAAATTTTCAAACGCTCGCCGACATAGGGCTCTCCCATTCCTTCAATTCGCCTTCTCTTTGCATGTTATTTGTTTTATTTTCATTGATGCAATATAATGATCCGTGACCCCGGTAAATGACCTATGCGCTACAGTTGTTAAGTACAGGTTGCTTCAAGATCCTATTTTAGAAATTTTTAAATAAATCAATAAATTAAAACGTTTAATGAAATTAAAATATTTTCTTAAAAAGAAAACGCTATTCCGTATAAGTGTGTTAAATTAATGTCGCCATTTAAGCGCCACGCTGTATATTACCTATGAACAGTTTTTCTGTGGGTCTAAATGCTAAAGCGAAAGATATATTTTTTTTTTCTGTTATGTATTTTTGTGGTGTACAATAAAGAATATATAAATAAATAAATATAAATAAATAAGATATCTATAAATCCAACTAATATCACAAAATTAATATCCATAATTAAGTCCAAAATAAAACTCCCAACATTATCCCTCACTAAATTAATATTAAAAAGCACAAAGAGTCATTACGTCATCATTACTCCAACGGTTAATCATAACAGAGAAGCCGCAACAAAAATAAATTAGCGAAGCCACAACACTGTGGCAATTCAAACAATTTGTCTCGTCTATCATTTGTCTGGCGATTTGCTTAAACCTCATCTGCTTTGGACAGAAGGGGGACCAAAAACATCGAGGGAACTTATCCAGTTCACCCCACAAAAGTCTTTCCGATCCACACTTACATTGCTATTCTATACTCGACTGTGAACCACCCACACATGCATACTATCGTTGAAATGACGTCACTGTGCGCGCAACCAATCATATTATGCAGATTGATGTGTGCGTACCACCACTGTTGTGAAGTACGCAGTGAATCAAGTCTGTATTATCTGTGAACAGCCACTTGGATAGCGGCGGATGATTGATTGCTGTGGTGTCGCTGACTCTGCGACACTTGGTTATTCTTAGCTACGGAGCTCACCGACAGATGGGGTAAGATGGTATTAAAAAAACATAATTTACACGTGATTATGACAAATACATTTGACGGGACATTTTTTGGCAATTTTTTGTTAAAGAAAATTAAAATTTCCTCGTGAATGTTATGGAATGAGCTCGAATAGGTTATGTAAAAAGCGCCATTACCTACACGCACCCACAAAATACGAGTAGATTTCCAGAAAATCCAGATATCTATCATAAAAACCAATTTGCACTGATTTAGATGTCAAACCCTCTTGAATACACAAGGCATTTTCTTCGCTGAATCAAAACCAGCGTCCATTTTATTTTTTTGTCCTTCATGGATTTTCTTGTATAAACTATAAATTCGTAGATTATGTCATAGAACCTATAGTTTAACAAGTAGGTAGGTACATTGTTGCAAAGCTTAGAATAAAAGCAAGCGTTTTAGCGCAGAACGGTAGGACTTTAGTAACAAGAAAAAGCCGTTTGCTTGCAATTATTTCCATAGAACCATTTCCTCTAAGTTGGAGACTTTCGCGAAGGATAAGAACCCTTTTATTTTCAGAAAAAAGAGGCATTGCGGATAGATAACAGTTACATTATTATAACTGATGTAATATAATTTTGACACAACCTGTAATTCCTATAACATCATGAAGATCCATAATACATAAATTAATATGGACTCCATCTCACGTACGACGGATTGATACAATTCTTTTTTTCAGTTCATACAGAATCACGGCATTGTATCCCAATCACAAGTGCCCTTGCCCAATACAAACAAACTGTGTACAGTGAAATTAATTGAATTAAATAATTGAATATGTTTATTCATTACACAAATTAATTAAACCAAAGCCATTGAACTCCGATGGCGTCAAACACACGCTTCCAATTTACTTGGCGATGAAGAGTGGCTGTGATAAACACACTAGGTTTATTGAAATCGTTCAATAAGTTTTGGTAAAGCTGCGTCCTCATTGAGTTCAAGCTGTCAGAATTAACAGAAGTTCAGTATGATGTCATTTGTTTATTTTTGGTATTGATGGCAGGGTCAAAGGTTAGAGTTATCTATAGGTACATACATAATACACACAAATAAATAAAATTGAAGTGTCTGTTTGTAATGTCAAAATAACAGCTGTTTACTAATTAAGTAAACGGTACATAAACAAAAAAACTTTTTTTTTTAACGAAGTGTATAGAGTGCCGCGAGTTTCTTGTGGCACTCTAGTGTCACTGCCTCGGCCCGGCTAGGGTGCCGTGAGCGTTGCATTGTCACTGTCACTTGTTATTTAGGTTGGGTTAGGTTAGAACTGTGACCACACAACGCACGAGCCGAGCGAGCGTAGCGAGCGGTGCCGCGGTAGCGGCCGGCGAAGTGCCAGGGTCCGTTTAGGCACAAGAGAATGTAATGTTTTGGGAATGTGGTGTTTTACAGCGATCTAACCTCGACAATCAAACAAAATACCAAGTGACGTGACTTAGTGACAGTGACAACGACAATCCAATGCTTGCGGCACTTGAGCCGGGCCGAGGCGGTGTTACTAGGGTGCCTGTAGTGGCACTTTATCCGATAGGGATAGAGTGCCAATGGTGGCACTCTATACACTGCCTTTTTTTAATTTTGTTTGTTTTTCTGTTTGTATGTTTGTTCCGGCTAATTTCCGAAACGGATGGACCGATTTTGATGGAACCTTACACTGGCAGATAGCTGATGTTATAAGGAGTAAGTTGGGCTACTTTTATTTTAGAAAAAGAATTAACGTCGACGCGGGCGGAGTCCCGGGCAGCAGTTAGTTTATAATAAGGCATTTTTCTGCGTTGATTGTCTAAAGTACAGACGTCAGCACATCAAACTACTCCAATCTGTCAAATTTTCCCAATTAACATTGAACCTTATGCTATAGCGAGAAAGTTGAAAATCTATTAAAGAAATCTGACAGATTGTAGTAAGTAACTTGATATGCCTAACCGATACGAGTCAATAGATTGGATTATTGCTCCCAGTAGCAGTGGTACAAATTGGAAGGATAAGTTAAAATTAAATTGGAGAAGGACGGCTTGAAATAAAAAAACGATTATTTTATTAATTCCCGTAACAGGTTAGAAAGTTTTAAGTTTTAAGAAATCTTTACTAATCTTCTTAGTAAAAGTTTGCGTAGATAATAAATTCTAGAGTAAAATGTGAAGACCATTCATAATTTTAAAACTTTACAAAAACCAAGACAGAAAATTGTGGTAATAAAAGTATTTAACCATCGTTTTGTTTTAAAACTAAGTTCTTCCCGGAGTTAAGCAGAACTTTTATAATGGCAGTATCATTTTATTTAGTTAAGAACCTGAGTTGGGAAATGTTTTATCTACATTTGAGTTGTTTGCCCGGAGGCCCTGCGGCCCGTTAAAGCGTGCTCTAAAGGGTCGAAATTTAAAAAAGACTGTGGCTGTACTGCAATTTCAATTTACGGAATAAATTCGAGGGAAAAATTAATAGACAACACGCGTTCGTAATTTTAATTTAAAAACTGAGAGGTATGTACACTGTACAGTGTTACTTATTATATTTTGCGGTGTGACTTTTAAAATTAATGGTTGTGTTTTATTTTGAATATTAATTATAATTTATTACTGAAGTACCTAGAGATTTATTCTTATTCATTACTAGCTGCACCCGGCGTGCAATGCGTTGCAATGCCACTTTTTTATATAGACTTTTTGGGACAGAAACCCTCGCGGGTTTCTTCAGAACAACCTACCAAAGTTACATCAACATCGGTTGAGCCTTTTCGGAATCCATGGAGGACCACCAAACAAACAAACGAATATTGATTTTTGTTTCTATAGAAGATAGGTAGTAGATTGGTTTTTAAATAATACGCGACTAATAATAATAACTTATTAAATAAAAAAGAACAAAAATCAAGAAAGACGCAATGTTTCTTTATATCTAACAATACCTACTTGTGTTAAAAAATCACTGCTGAAAGTCCACAAGCCTATTAAAGCCTTAGAACCAAGTTGATTTTATTGAATTGGCTCCCATTTCTTTAGTGTCGATACGGAGCACTAAAAATAAATAGAGTGAAACGAATTGTTCGAAGTTCTTGAATTAAAGTTTTGCTTTCTTTTGGAAAAGTGTTGAGGCATTGATACATCGTAAGCATAATTTATTTATGAATGAATTGAAGTACCTAGAATTTGTGCCTTAGCAGAAATAAGGTCGAAAGGTAGAATGTTCTTTGTTTATTCATTTGTTTCGAATAAAATAATCTAGGTACCTATGTCATCACTTATTCAAAATTACGTTTTATTTATCGAAGAGTATAGAGTGCCGCGAGTATTCTTGTGGCACTCTAGTGTCGCTGCCTCGGCTTGGCTAGGGTGCCGTGAGCGTTGCATTGTCACTGTCACTTGTTATTTAGGTTAGGTTAGGTTAGAACTGTGACCATTCAACGCACGAGCCGAGCGAGCCACTGGTGGCACTCTATACACTGCCTTTATTTATTAAAACTTAGATAGGTACCTTTTTTTCTAACAGAAATACCTATGTTCAATAAACCATTGTTATTCCTCATACATTCTTGGCAAAATATCAACACTTGCCGAATCACGCCCGCCGCAATATAAAAGTCGGCAAGAAATTTCACTAATCTTTCGCAGTAGTTTCGCACTGCCATATGGGCCCACTCTTAATGAAAACACAGCCTAATATACACCAGTTGTACCGCGATGGGAATTGAAAAATAAAATTGGCAGTACCCCAATTTTTCGCTTCGATAAATGCAGTTCACTGCAATTGTGTGCAGTACACGTAGTACTTTTGTTTTCCTGAAACTTGCTCTGAGGAAGTATGCCAATTGAAAATAGTTGTTTATTTTCTTTTCTAAGAGGACTATAGTTTTTTGTTCGATTGAGTGCGGCCAATTGAGATTCCTTCTTGGGCTCAATTGTCTCGACTCGCTGTTCGATTGGTATTCAGATTTGGTTTCGTTGTTTATGTTAATTCGACAATGTTGGGACAGTTGATATCTACTTGCAATTTATAGAATTTGTATTAGCGTAACATATTCCAGTTTACATTCAATTTTCTCAGTAGCTACACTGAAATTGTTATAAGGAGTGCCGTTGAATCTCCACCTTATGTAAACAAATTGAATGTGAAATGAGCCCCACAGCTACCCAAAGCTGGACATCAGCCTTCTAACACACTGCAGCGATACGTGATCGTAAGGGATTTCAGCTCAAGCTTACTTAGTTTCAACTAACCACCTAAATGTAGTCAGTCTCAAACCAGTGATGTCCTGTAAGTTAGTTGAAGTAGTCGGTTAAGTTACGGATAGTTACCACAAACACTAAGGTGACCTAGTTTAGTAATGCATTCTGGAACTTGGGAGAAAGTTTAGTTTTGATACCTAAATACTTGTATGACCTAAGATAGTTATTAGAAGAGTGGTTCCTTATTGTGTTATGGTAATAGTGAATCTTGTTAGAGACCAATATTTGAACCTAAAATAGTTTAAGAGAAGATAACTCCAATTCCGATTTAATATTCCAATTCAAAACAGGAGAAGAATAATTTGTGTAGAGGAAAAAAAGCTAAAAACTACAGATATTGGTAACTATAACAACAAGCTGTTTCCCGATACCTCGTTCATTATAACTAACGATATGTACCAATTCTGTTTTGGCAGAATTTCAATATTTCCTTTTTAGTAACAGATGCCACAAACGTTTAGTAAACGTTTTGTACTTAAGCTATACCTACTTTTAGTTTGGGTAAGCACGACATTTTTTTTTTGTCGTAGAATTTCGTTGATGCCAACACTAAACTTTGTCGATCAAAAAATAATTACAAAATAACTAAAGGTATCAAATACCAACTACAAACAGATATTTCATAAAAGCTTTATATTAAAATAATTGCTCTTAATAACGGGTTATTATTTATGGGACGGGGCCATAGGAAGTAGCTCACAATTAAGGGGTATTACCTATAATTGATCAATGAATTCTCTGTAATAGACATGGGTAAGTGAAAAGTTACCGGACCCGTATTACAATAATGATTATTACAGGAATCAATCTATCTATTCGATTAATAAATGTCGATCGACGATAAACGACACGTCAATTTTTTGTATCTATTTTTTCACATCCAATACTTGTTTATCATTGGATATAGTTTAACGGAGAGCACAGTACCGTGCCTTAGGTATGTGCGCAGCGACCGTGCCTTAGGTAGCGCAGTATGTGCGCGGTGAGACGGAAGGCACTGCCGACCGAACGATCATGGCATTCTGCCACTCATTCGTCAACGCTCACGGTGTTCTACCGCTCATTCATCAACGCTCACGGCGTTCTGCCGCTCATTCGTCAACGCTCACGGCGTCCTACCGCTTTAAATACGTCAACACTCACGACGTCCTGCCGCTCATACGTCAACGCTGCCCTCTTCGCCAGGCGTGGCACAGCGGTCTCAGTCAAACTATAGTGATGAATGCTTGTGGTTAAGTAATAATAGCCGCTTGGGTCGATCGATCAGGTTAAGCTACGCTTGTCGCGGTTGGTCCGTGGATGGGTGACCTTTACATACCAAGACCCCTCCGTTCATTGGAAAGCACGTTAAGCCGTTGGTCTCGGCTGTTATTCGTAGATCTTTGACTTCAGAAGCCCGAAAATCTGACAACCAGTCTTACGTATAACCCACCAGTAACTGGGTTGTGGATGTCAGATAAGCAGTCGCTCCAGTGTAATGGTGGTCCGGAATAATATTTTGAAATGTATGTTCCTAGTTCCGGAGTTATTTAGCACATATTTAGTCAACGCCCATGAAGAGTACCAATACCTAAGTACACTAAATTGTTCAAAACCATACGGTGCAAAATTGTAAAAAATACTAGGTCATTTTATTACGAATTTCTAAACCAAAATTAACATTTATCGGTTTATTGAGTTCTTAAAATGTGTTAAAACATGATTGGCCAAACAAATTCAAAATAAAGTTACACATGAACGATTGGACCAAAATATTTGATTATCTAAACATAGCACTCTTCAGTTATTTTTATGTAAAATCATTTAACAGTACTGCAAACAAAATGATGAATTCGATTCGAAATTCAGTTTACCATATTGAAAGTGTTCCTATACGCATACTGATTGAAGCTTTGCCGACAAGATAGGTTTGTTCGAATTCATATCAATGTACTGAAAACACTTTGTACACTTTTATGCTAACAAAATAAACAATGCAGGTTTTGGGGATAAAATAATGGCCGGGATATACAAGGCTAGTTTTTCAAGCTACTTATATAGGATTGCAAAACAATGATAATAATATTCTTTATTGACTTTCAGTGGAATTATTAGTAGGCTGAAAGTCACCCAAAGGACAATGGAGAGGGCTATGCTTGGAGTTTCTCTGATCCGTGACCGAATCAGAAATAAAGAGAGCCGTAGGAGAACCAAGATAATCGACATAGCCCAAAGTGGCAATGGGCAGGGCACATTGCTTGCAGAACAGATGGCCGATGGGGCCGAAAGGTTCTGGAGTGGCGACCGCGTACCGGAAGACGTAGCGTTGGAACCCCCCCACAAAGACCGATGACCGTAACAATCGTGCTTGGGGGAGGCCTATGTCCTTGTCCAGTAGTGGACATCTTTCGGCTGAAATTCTGACTTAAAAAGTCACTATGACATCATCCTTGTTATCCCCGAAAGGTTAGGCAGAGGTGTACCTATATTTTATTACTTACTTGCTATCCTAGCTTGAAAAACTATACTCATGTATTCTGGGCATCATATGGAAGAGATAGATAAGGTAATTACAATTAATTCTCATTTAGGTTAATAGACTAACACGGTTAATAAATAGTCCCTAGGGACGAAACATTGTATTTGTTTGGCCGTTTGATTCCCTTCAAACCAACTATCCCGATCCGATCTTGTCCCAAGGGTGTCATAAAAAGGAAAGAAAGGAGGTGAATTGCCAGGAGAGCAAAAATGTTATTTTTCAGTCTCAGCTGAATTAGCCTTTTATAGTTTTCCATTACACTACAATGATTCAATCTTTTTTATTTGCCAAGTTTTCATAATTAAAAACTGAAACCTTTTGATACTAATAATAGAACAATAATAGGGATGATGACTTACATTAGAAATGTTCGAACAAATAATGTAATTTTAAAGAAGGTATAGTAAAATGAGAAATTAAAAAAATCTGTATTAACGATGGAAATAATGAAGAAGTTCCACGCTTTATTTTTTTTTGGAATAGACTGTTCCCGTCTTTGTGGCAAGGTACAGACAATGTATGGCGCTAGTTTGAAGTTACAGAGTAGTGACGTCACTTTTGTGACAGTCCCGTCCTTGTCTAGCAGTTATTTTAAAACGTTTATAACTTGGCAATTTTTTAAACTTTTGTATATTTTATAATATTGTTTGCACTATTTACAAACAAATACTATTAAAGCTAAAATAAAAACATTATCCCTATTGCGGTAAGAAAAATCCTCAGACATATAAATTCCATCAAAGAAGTATGTAATCCAATCACAAGGAAGACAATAATATCAAAGGAACTAACAATACAATAACCTAACAATAGCTAAACCCTCTTCACCATAATTACCTTCTAATAACTGACGCTAAACCAAGACAATAGTTAGGTACTGATAAAACATAATCGGTACGTTTACCGTCTTATAAATCGACGATGTAATGATGGCTTTGAAAGGGTTAAAGGACATTACCTACACACTAATAGTGAAAAAAAAACACATATTTAGAGGACCTACGTATGCTTACACAGCTGGACAAGACAGATCTGAATTCACCAAACCACAATGTGCATGCGTTTTCTTCTGAATACGAGAAGAGGCCTTGGCCAGTGGGCAATTTAAAGTTGCAGGCCGATCTATTAACCGGTCAGGTAGTTAAAGTATTAATATTGTGAAGAAAGTGGCACTATATAGTGTCACGCAGGACCGACAGTTCTCGTTCCGCAACCCCTTCTTTCCACTATTTGATGCGTTAGCGTGCTGTGTATAGTTTCTGAGATATATCGATTGCCCAACTTACCCCTATGCTCAACTAGCCCCGCCCTACCCTACCTTACAAGTGAAAGTGACAGAACAGATATTTTATCAAAATTCTAATGCTGCTAAAAAACACAAAATAAAACTTACGTATAACTTTAATGTTTTTTTAAAAGCTTGAGGCTTGAACGTCCTTCTTAAGCATAAAGATAAGCCTCAAGCTTTTAAGAAAACATTAAAGTAATACGTAAGTTAACGTAAGTTAAAAAAAAAAAAAAAGCGATAAGGCCGCCAATTGTATATTTTGTAGTGTCAAATTTATATTTTTTTCTGTTATGTATTTTTGTGGTGTACAATAAAGAATATATAAATAAATAAATAAACCTACCCTGAGCAACCGTGATGGTGGCTTGTTCCTTCTCCATACAAGAAGAGGTCAATCACAGTCTAGTACTAAGTGATTGATGCTCGTTACTTCTCTGTAAAAGAAGAGGCCTTTGTACTGCAGTAAGGCAATAACATTGCATGTATATTGTTTTGTAATCAACAACCCACCCTTAACTGCCGTGGTGGCAAACGCTCGGTCCTTCTTCAAACAAGGAGAGATATTGGCCTATACTAAAAGGCTGGTAAGTACTAAACGACGCTAACCCAAAGCCAATACTGTCGATACGTAATAGGTTCGTACAGGATAAGTTTTAGATATCCCATTACGAGGCTCGACATGGAAGGGGCGTGGGACTGCCAGACTTCGGAGGGTCATTACGACCAATATTCTTTGTATTTAATTTGCTGTCGCTTAGGTTGTGTTGAAAGGAATAGTTATTGGTTGTTTGAAAGTAGTTGGTGGGTTAAAATAGAATTTCTGTTTGGTATGTCCTTTGAATGTAAAGTTTTTAATTTAGTGAAGTATTTTTCTTTGATTAAGTTGCCACTATCCTAAATGGTTTACTAATGTTTGCCATAATTTAATATGCCATAATTTTATATGCCATAATTTTATTTGCCATAATTTCATTGTTAATAACGCTTCAGTTGCCATAATCGTGAAATGACATAAAATCATTTTCACTAATTTCATTGGTCATAATCGATCAAGTGTCATAATAATTTTAATCCATAAATTGATTAGCTATATTTTTTATTTTCAATAATGTCGTTTTCCATAACATTTATTAATATTCATTTGCCCATACTAGCACAACAATGCTAGTTCAGTATGTACCATGCTTGCTTTGCAAAAGAGGAAATCTAGCGTTGTTTGGCCACAGTTCTAACCTAACCTAACCTACCCGTTTCGAATTTGACAAACTGTTTATTGTCTGAACAAGAAAACCTAAAAATTACCCTTATCTGCCATGCATGCTTGCTTTGCAAAAGAGGAAATCTAGCACTCGGCGGCCGCTGCCGCGGTACGCTCGCTACGCTCGCTCGCCTTCGCGCGTTGTTTGGTCACAGTTCTAACCTAACCTCCCCGTTTCGAATTTGACAAACTGTTTACTGTCTGAACAAGAAAACCTAAAAATTACCCTAATCTGCCATGCATGCTTGCTTTGCAAAAGAGAAAATCTAGCACTCGGCGGCCGCTGCCGCGGCACGCTCGCTACGCTCGCTCGCCTTCGCGCGTTGTTTGGTCACAGTTCTAACCTAACCTAACCTACCCGTTTCGAATTTGACAAACTGTTTATTGTCTGAACAAGAAAACCTAACCTAACCTATCCTATTTTGCAAATGTACGTATGTATGTATTTAAATGAACATTCGGAATAATACATATTATCATATAATACAATACTGAGGACATCTGTCTGTAACGTTTCTAAATTATGTTTGTCAAGTTTACAGTTGTAATAGCAATCATGTCATTTCGTTTAAAATAGTTTTTATTTTTATTAATTTATTTATCTTTTATATAGATTCTTTTCTATTTTGTGAATGTGAGAACGCTGTAGGCTTAGTGGACTGTACACTTGTTGACCATCTTCTATTTTGTTAAATACATACTTGGTACTTGTTGAAAGACCTACACTGTCCTCGCATACCTAATAATACTGTATTTTTTATATTTTTATTTGTTGTAAATATTGTAAAACCCAATTATTTTTAAAAGAGTAACCGTGGAGTTTCTTGCCGGCTCTTCTCCATAGGAAACGACCAATTGGAACCGTGCTTAGCTTCTGACGTTTCATAAGTGCCCATGTAGGTTTATGTGAAATAAAATATTTTTTAATTTTTTTTTTTTAAATTTTGTCGATTATGTAATGTGTTACTTATAGAAACTAATGATTATGACACATGTTATTATGGAAACTAATATTATGGCAAATAAAAGTTATGACAAATAAGTTGATATGGCAAGCGTTATTAGTATAAATGATAATAGTGCAAGTAAATATTATGAGTGGGGACGATTATGGAAAACAATAATAGGACAAATAATATTATGGAAAACAATATAATACCATCCTGAATATATTTTATAGTAGAAATATAAAATTAACAAATCGTCAAATTCACTGCGTAATTGAAAGTTTTGGTTTTATAGGAACTTGCTTTAGTTGTGTTATCATTAAGTGGTTCCATTCACAGTTATCACTGGTACTATACTATACTGCTGGTATTATATTGTTTTCCATAATATTATTTGTCCTATTATTGTTTTCCATAATCGTCCCCACTCATAATATTTACTTGCACTATTATCATTTATACTAATAACGCTTGCCATATCAACTTATTTGACATAACTTTTATTTGCCATAATATTAGTTTCCATAATAACATGTGTCATAATCATTAGATTCTATAAGTAAAACATTACATAATCGACACTTGACATAAGCAACATTTAACATTATTTAGAAACGTTACAGACAGGATGTCCTCAGTATTGTATTATATGATATGTATTATTCCGAATGTTCATTTAAATACGTACATTTGCAAAATAGGATAGGTTAGGTTAGGTTTTCTTGTTCAGACAATAAACAGTTTGTCAAATTCGAAACGGGTAGGTTAGGTTAGGTTAGAACTATGACCAAACAACGCGCGAAGGCGAGCGAGCGTAGCGAGCGTGCCGCGGCAACGGCCGCCGAGTGCTAGATTTCCTCTTTTGCAAAGCTAAGCATGCATGGCAGATTAGGATAATTTTTTGGTTTTCTTGTTCAGACAATAAACAGTTTGTAAATTCGAAACGGGTAGGTTAGGTTAGGTTAGAACTGTGACCAAACAACGCGCAAAGGCGAGCGAGCGTAGCGAGCGTGCCGCGGCAGCGGCCGCCGAGTGCTAGATTTCCTCTTTTGCAAAGCAAGCATGGTACATACTGAACTAGTATTGTTGTGCTAGTATGGGCAAATGAATATTAATAAATGTTATGGAAATCGACATTATTGAAAATAAAAAATATAGCTAATTGAATTTATGGATTAAAATTATTATGACACTTGATCGATTATGACCAATGAAATTAGTGAAAATGATTTTATGTCATTTCACGATTATGGCAACTGAAGCGTTATTACTAATGAAATTATGGCAAATAAAATTATGGCATATAAAATTATGGCATTTTAAATTATGGCAAACATTAGTAAACCATACTGCTATATCACTGGTACTATTACCCTACACTAGTACATTATACTATACTTTGGGACACCCAAGAATTTTTGTTATTCATAGCCGTACCTAAACAGCAATTCGGGAATATTCTAGGCCTAAAATGCTTCAACAAACAGTCACATCTACATAATAAATACACAAACACTTACGAAGAACGAGAATAAGACGATTTTTTTTCCGTTTGTTTGTACGTAATTTTTAGGCAGGCAACTCTAATGTCATAAGTAAGTGACAGACGGACAGACAGACTCGCTTTCTGCTCCAACGAAAAGTGCTTTTACTTTCCCAATTCACTGAATTATTCACTCGTTCGAGTTTTTTCGCCTCTCGCCTAAATTCATATTCGCATTAGGGTGTATGTACAATGCATTGGTCGAGCACACATCATTTAAATATTTGATCATCGGGCAAAAAGGGGTACGTCCATGATGCGTTGTCCCCGTGTAGGGGACAACGTTTGCTAAGGCACATCGTTTAACCTTTATATGAAAAAAAATACTGACTAGGCTTCGTTGGAAATTATGTCATCAGAAGAATATAATGGGCAATTTAATATATAAGCTGGGTTTTTTTCGTCATGTTTGGGGACGACACAGAAAATATAAAAGATAACAATGATGATGAATGAGTTAACGATTCGATCGCTCGTAAATGTATTTCAAATTTTTAATACGTAAGTTTGTTGACATAAGCTATTAAAGATTTTGTCTTAGACCACTGAAACCGTACCCATATAATATTAAGCATAGCTTTTCTACAAACTCAAACTCAACTCAAACTCTAAGCATCATATAAATTATATACAGGCACTTTTGAATTGTCAAGGGGGACGGTCAGATAGAAAGATGAAGCAAGATGCACATTTCACAGCGTAGTAGGTTCTTATGGATAAAAACAGGCAAGAAACTCCACGGACACTCTTTTATATCAAAATATTGCATTGTCAGCAATATTAAATTTTTCGGAAATACGTTATTAAGGTGACTAATCGGGACGCCAGCGCCGCCTAGCGGGACTCGACAGAGTCTATGACATAACGCTAGGACCGGCTGGAGCTAAGCAGAGTTCATGGATGGCGGTCAAGCAGTGAACACGTTTAGAAACTGTCGTGCATTCTGAATAGTTGTGACGTATATGTACAATGTGTTGCTAATGTGATCGTGAATTATAATTTGATCTAATCAGCAAACGATTTTTCTAATGCGCAATAACCAACACTACCCACAGTAGTTTAAATATGGCTGATAATAGCGAAAGACACACATACCCTCCTCCGTCATACTCATGTCTCCAGCTCCATTATAATACTTGCCTTAGCCAAAACAGATGCTTCCTTCAAATTGATGTCAACAACTTTGAAACTTTTCTAAGACCAAACCAATTCTTTTTTTAAAGACTCTTCAAGAATAGTCGTTTACTCGTCAAGCAAAGTAGCCAAATGAGACAAGTTGGATTTTAATATTTTATTCAAAGTAATAGAGTTCTCTTCAAGTTGTAGAATAATTACGGACCTATTAGGACACTGTCTGGAAACTGTCATTTGGACTTATTTTTATTAGCTACATAGACTTGATAAATTATTCTGAAAACTTAACTTGCATAATATCTACTTAGTCTTTTACACTGGTTTCTTCATATGTTCATTGTAATTCTAACTAATATTATAAAAGCGAAACTGAATTGTTTTTTTTATTTTGTTTGTTATGCTTTACGCTAAAACGGCTTAACGGATTTGGATGATATTTGGCACATATCCCGATATTCCCAACGGGTGGCTTATGCGGGTGAAATCGCGGGGCGCACCTAATACGTAATATTATTACTTCTTTCGACAATCAACCTCTTTTTGTTATTAAAATTATTGCGATGTTACAAAATTGTTATTTCAGCTCCAATTCATTGAAAGCAAGATTTCTCATCAACTAAGATCTTCATCAGCTAAGATCTAAAAGTTACCCAGTCTTATTATTGTTGTTACCGAAAAACAGATGAATACGCAGTGTTCGCTTTTTAAACAGTCGGCATTTTCTGTTTACTTTCCCATCCCTCGGCAAACAATGAAATGTTTCAAAAACTTTTAATGGTTATCAAACAATCGTTTCGTTTCGTTTTTGCGAAGCGAAGGCTTGCGCATCGGACGGGTTGCAAATTTTTTATTTAAATTTTATTTTTTTCTATAAAAGACTCCATTTGCTTAATGCTGCCATTTGTCGCTTTTTTGAGCAGCATTAATGGATTCTTTGTAGACACCGATATTATTAAAAATTTATTACAGAACGTCTTTTCTAGTTTCTGTTATTAAAATTGAATTCTAGACCGTATTATTAATTCAAGTTAAATTAAAAATATTTTTTAATCAGAGGCGAAGTATTCGTTTTTTTCCGACTGACACAAAGTTTTTTATGAGTCTGCCCCGAAAACACGATACCATTTCATTCACAAGGTACATTAAAAATGTAGCCATTAGAAAGACATTTTTACCTTATAAAATGATTTCGTCGTCGTTTCTAATATTAAGTATACATAAAAGAAATTCAAAAGATACGCTTTAATATTAATATGACTCAGTTTTATACGCTCATATAAATGTTACGGCCTTTTTATGGCATGTCCTCTTGATGTCATCGCACCCTTATTAATTTTTCTTGATCGAATATTAATATCATATTATTATTAGGTTTTGCCGTGGTTTATTACTCTTCGCAGACTTTATTCTAGGTTGTAAGTGGTAATAAAATATTACCTACGTTTTGCTGTTAGTAATTTTTTATTGAAGGACCTTTTTACAAGGACTTTCAAGTTTCAAAGTTTGTTCGTACTCTGTGTGGGTTTGGAGTGGTTATACTTTTTTGGAGACATTTTTGTTAAGCCGTATTAGTATAAAGAGTAGTGGAAGACCAAAGAAACGATGGATGGACTGTGTGAAAGATTATATAGCTAGAAAGGGGTTGACTAGCGAGATGATGATTATTAGAGAAGTATGGAACAAAATTACAGTTTGCGCCAACCCGAAATAAATTAGGATAAGAGCAGGAGAATAATGATGATGGTGATTATTGTTAAACGCTATTAGTTTTCCTATTGAGCTGCTGTGGTCTTGTTATCATCGGTGAATGTTGATTTTCTAATCTAGCTGTTCTGGTATTTTTGTTATTGGTAAATGTTGAGCAAATTAAAAACAGCTTTGATTTAAATCGCGTCCACGAGACACCTTGCGCGCTTGAGAAAATCGTAAAAATCCTAATATTATAAATGCGAAAGTGAGTTTCTTTGTTTGTTACGCTTTCACGCTGAAACGGCTGAACGGATTCGGATGAAATTTGGCACCTGGGTACACCATGACCTGAAAAAGGATATAGAATACTTTTTATCTCGATATTCCCACGGAGTCGAGACTTATGCGGGTATAACCACGGGGCACAGTTAGTAGATTTATAAATATGGATTTGAAAGTTAAACAGAAAACGAATATCAAACAAGTCCTACAATATGAATGCCATTGAAAACAATATTCAATACCTAGAAATTTTATATTAGAATTCCTTTAGCCAGACATTTGCAGCCACAGCGGAGCATTTCGCAAAATCATAAAGATTCGTCTGCACGCAGATTAATGTTGACAATAAGCATTGAAAGGTCTCATTCAACTGAAAATATGGAAAAAAAGACTGCTGGAGAAAATCCCAATGTAAAGCAAATTACTTTTCTGAATGTATAAAAGAAATTGTAAAGGTACCTTCGCTCTTTTGGGGTGGACAATAAACCGCACGCGCCATGTCAAGATGGCAGAACCCTTGGCGAAGAGGAGTAAATTTTATTAAAACGCCACAAAAATATTCTCTGAGCTGACTCTGACAGCCTGTGCCAATATATTGGTATAGATAAACGATGGTAATGAAATTGCTGGGGTAAAAGACTTACCCCTGGTTGGTGAAAGTATATTCAAGTGTCTGATCAGAGATCGGTAAAGTGGCTTTTAATCCTGTTTTTAGCTGTAGATTTGTTGAGTTGTCAATGGTGACCAAAGTAACCGAATCATTGCTTTACATGAGGCTTGTTAAGATCAAAGCTTTGAATATGAAGAATAAAATTATAATACAATGTATTATGTAAAAATGTGAAAACCAGCGCTGTGCTGTGAGTTCATGCTGAGTGGAAGCCTTCTTGTCACAGTCATGACGTGCAGCTGCCGACTATTTCTGTTTTGTGCTCATGATTATAATTTAGATCTATTGTATTTTATTGTTCTTGAGGAGCTCGTGGCTAAGTAATAACAAGCCGCACGGATCGATCCATCAGGTTAAGCTACGCTTGTGGTTGGTCAGTGGTCGTTACGAGTCGTCAGAAGCCCGAAAGTCTGACACCAGTCTTACCAAGGGGTATCGTATTACCCAGTTACTGGGTTGTGGAGGTCAGATAGGCAGTCGCTCCATGTAAAATACTGATATTCAGCTGCAACCGGTAAGACTGGAAGCCGACCCCAAGATAGTTGGGAAAAAGGCTAGGAAGATTGATTGTATTTTATTGTTCTACTCGAGTTAATTATCTTTTTGTATGTGCGTGTTTCTGTGAAAAATAAACTTATTTTTATTTGTTCTTTCATTATAGATCGTCATAATCAATGACTAGGATGGCTCTAATCAAACATATTTGAAATAAGCAATCATACATTAAGAGTGTTTATTCTGAAAGTTGGCAACGTCGCAAATAGATGTCAAATATTTCGCTGTTTTGATTAATTTGATCATATTTCTGTATGGAAATAAAAAATGTGGCTAACTAGCGAACTAGAATATTGATTATGAAATGCAATAATTAATATCGTAACATCGAATAGTTAGTTTTAGATGTAAAAAAGTATTTGGAAACTTTCCAAATGCCTTTTTTTCACCTAAAACGGGTACAACATCAAATTCAATGTTATAATTGCAATTCATTATTAATATTCTAGTCAATTGGTTAGCCACATTTCTTATTTCCATACAGTATTATTTCCAAATTAATCGAAACAGGTAAATATTTGACAGCTATTTACGACGTTGCCAACTTTTAGGATGCACCCTCTTAAGGGCGTTTATTCTAAAAGTGGGCACCGTCGCAAAAAGATGTCTATTATTTTGATGTTTGAATTTATTTGGTTATATTACTATATGGAAATATTATGCAACGTCTAACCCTAACTAGTGAACTAAAATATTGATTATGAAATGCAATCTAAACTAATATTATAAAGAGGTAAAGTTTGTGAGGTTGTAGGGGGTAATCTCTGGATCTACTGAACCGATTTTGAAAATTCTTTTACCAACAGAAAGCCACGTTATTTGTGAGTGTCGTAGGCTATCTATTTATGTTTAACGCCCGACGAGGTGGGCAGGGGGGTCAGCTAGTAATTAATATCGTAAAACTGAATATTTAGTTTTAGATTTCGAAATTTTCCGAATACCTTTTTTTTACACCTAAAACGGTTACAACATCAAATTCGGTGTTATAATTACAATTCATTATTAATATTCTAGTTTACTATTTAGCGATATTTCCATACAGTCATATTGCCAAATTAAACAAAACAGGTAGGTAATTATATTTGACAGCTATTTGCGACGTTGCCAACTTTTAGAATATTAATTCTAAAAGTTGGCAACGTCGATCGTCGATCGTTATTTTAAATTGTGTGTTGGACACACTATGAGCATTAAACTATGAGTTAATGCTCATAGTGTGTCGAACACACAATTTAAAATCACGTCTTAGGTGCTCTTGCTTTTATAGAGCATCGTTACACAAGCTGACGGACATAATAAGCACAGTAATAGGGCCCCCCTGGCACCCTTTGACTACATAATCCATAAAAATTATATACCACTAAAGCACGCACTAACGCACCTGTGTATTTCAGGCAAAATTTATATTTACAACGTCACGTTTAAGGAGTAAATTTATGTTGCTTTTATCTAGTTTATATTGTAGTTTGAAAGC
Organism: Conistra vaccinii; assembly: GCA_948150665.1. NCBI lineage: Eukaryota > Metazoa > Arthropoda > Insecta > Lepidoptera > Noctuidae > Conistra > Conistra vaccinii. The sequence goes on from OX411330.1 coordinate 9,000,988, forward strand.
CTAACGATGTTATAACTTTCTGTAGGTGGGTCTTTTCAAGCAGATTTACAGGCGGTTCTCTTAAGCCTTTATTTGTAACAGCGTTTGGAGTATTTTTACAACCTTTTAGATTGTCGATATGTGTCGCGGCTTAACAGTCTGGAACGTTTTAGGTTTTAGGCTTAGGTTACGAAAATAGTTTGAACCTTTCAAATATAGTTTCAGGAGATTGGTACTTAATAAAGTCTTGCTTCGATTTTTTCATAAAAAAATATATTGTTATATTTTTTTAATAAAATGGGTTACTCTCCCACTTGACCAGCATAGTATTTAATAATGTATTTTTAAGAATAATGTGGTTTTTTTTTACTTTTTACCTAACCATTTTTGTTTTTATTTTAAGGTAAAAGTTTTTTTTTTTATGAATTTTAATTTGTAGCTTGTAATTTAGTTCTCAATCAATGTTTTGCTAGATACATTAATCCAGGAACCAAAAAAAAAATGCTGTTTTAAATAAGAACGCAACTGCAAAAATAAATTAAAGAACATTATTGACAGCTAGATAGACAACCGGCTTTTTAAACTTTTTACCCTGTATTTTGCCGCCCTGAATAATTCATTTAAGAGGGTGCGTGAGCAAATTCACCGGAACTTTCTAATGTTACGAGTGGAATAAAAGTTCGTCTCTGCCTTTTAATTTCAATGTCATTACAAGCTTGTCCTTAAATCTTTGTTCTTTTTTCAAATAAGGATGCTAGTTGTTCGTTTGTTTTTTTTTATTTTAAATAATATAGGGGTGCATTTCTTTATTGAGACTTCTTTTATTTTTCTGAAGTGATTTTGTTTTCAATAAAAACTTTTTACAAGTTCATGAAACTGGGTATACTGTATTTGACTGCTGAAAAGTGCTTTTCAAAATACAAGACGTGAAAATTTTTTTTTTTTTTAATCTGCTACGAAATGAGTGAACAACAGACGAGTAAATAAATGATTGACGTACAATTAAAACAATATCAAAAGTTTTCAACATAATTTTCCAAAGACTTAACAACCTCCCTTTTAACCCCAAACTAGCCGACCGCTCAATTAAAACCCAATACACTAAAACAAAGTTTACGAACAAACAAAACAACGAAAATCAAAACCATTTAATAACAGCCGGTGACCAATAAAGGACGAAGCCCGAAGGTGTTTGACTAGGTATTCCCGCTGCGTCACTGCACTTCCACTTTTAATAAGTACACAACCCTCCTTTAATATAGACAGCCCCTAGGGGTCCCGGGGTTCGAACCCCACGTACAAGGGGGGTCGTAAATTTCTTCACAGCACTTGTGACTGTGATTTTTCCCGTCCGAGAATTTAATAATTGCATTTCTATTGTTTATTTGGCCGTTTTACGATACTTAATTAAGTTGTAATTGGGGGGTTAAAAAAATTTCGATGGCTTTATTGTAATTAATTGTAAGAGGGATCGTTTTGCAAATAAAAAAAGGCTAACATTGTTGTGTAGGTAAATAAATGATGGGTAAGAACTTAATGTTTACCGTGTACACAATATCTTTGACCGTGGTAGTGTGAAATGCAACAATGTGCATTGACACTACCACGAGATGGGCCGACTATGACTTTGGCTGACTAGCCGACTAATCGGCTGCGAAATGGACGACGGCCAACCCGATCATTGCTTTCGATGTCTGCGCGCGGCGCCCGGCGACCCAGGCGGACTTGTCGGGACATGTTTGTGTTTACATTGCATTTTTGAAGTGAATACTTCTTTAGTGGCGTTGTGCACTTTTTTTGGACGTGACTGTAAGGATCCGTTGCCTAGCAACCGACAAAGTAAATATCAAAATAAATAGTCTTTGATATTACGTAAAGATTGCGAGGTGAGAAATTTTATCCATATTGATGGGTAAGAAACAGCAGTCAAAACATTCTTCATGAAAAGTGTTTAAATAAATTGTTTATTTTTGTTAGACTATATTTTGACAATAAATAAATATATTACTACTACTAATGAATATTGTATTTAACCACATAAATTATAGTACTTTTATACTGATAAATAAAGCAATTCGTGCGAAATTATTCCCTAACCATTCCAAAATATTCAAAAATGCACAACGTTGGATCAGTATCTGTCACATTTAGAACATTTCCTATTCATTCATTGAAAAATAAAAGTCTATTTCATTCGAATTCAGAACCACCAGTCACGGTTACAAAATTTCAGTCCGTTTCTAAGCTGAAATAATTTCGGGTCTAGCTTCAGTAAAATATTAAATTCCGGTCCCAGTATCCGTCACAATCGAGGACCCTTTGTGGTGCGATATTATTGGATTTGGTAACCGCGCCTTATTTTATTATTTGCTCACTTTAAGCGCAAACACACAAAGGAAAATGAAATCGATATTTTTATTCGAAAGCGATTGTGGAGATGGGACGCTTCCAGAATAACTATGACCATTGATGCTTTTATTGTTTGTCGTACGGATTTGTGCGTAGTTTTGAAGTTAGCTAATAAAATAGAGGTTGTCAGCATATATTTTTAAAGTTCTGTGGTGTGGAAAGTTTATGGTCTCTCGTCTGCCAGAAGCAGAAGTGGGGATAGTTTATTCTCTATGGTTTCGGTTTCATGAATGATTCATTTCACTAGCCACTTGATCGAAGACCATAATGCTAAGCCGGAAGAAAAAAAAAGGGCCGATATTGTAATACATACAAATAACAAAAAATTCAACAGATTATTATGCCGACAAGCAAATCGTAAATTAATAACATTTAAAATGTAATAAAAAAATAAAAAAACATATTCGTGACATTTTTTTCTCTCTCTAATTATAGGTCCAATAGATATTATATTTCATGTTAAAAAGTTTCATTAATGTTACTTCCGTACACCTGGGAATTTCCAGCTGAACAAAACTATGACTTATTCAAAATAATAAGTAGGTACCTACTGTCAGTAATATCCGTATATTGACCTAATTAACTTACAATACTTTTGACAATAAAATATTCAACGATACAAATTATTTATGGAACAACTTAGTACCAGGCTTGGGGTTCACCTCAAGGCCTTGAGGTGAATGAAAAAACGGAACCCATATAGGATCACTCGTGTGTCTGTCTGGCTGGCTGTCTGTCCATCTGTCACACCCAATGTACTCCAAATCTACTGGACAAATTTAGTTGAAATTTGGTACACAAATTAATTTCGGTGACCCAAACACGGACTTATACAGACAAGAGTAGCCCACCAGACACGACACCAGTCTGGTCGGAGGATCCGGTTGAAGGATGAGTGAACTTTACACCCTGTTCCTCATACCTCTATACCCTCTTTCCAAGTCATAACTTCCCTCCCCCTAAAAATAAATAAAGGTAAACATTAAAACATCTGCCATATCACTGAAAAGTTTACCTCCCCTCCCCTATCGAAGAAACGCCTCCAATTCAAAGTTTTAATGAGTAAATAACGAGTCGTGATTCCGAGTACTGCTCACTTCACCGCACTACGTCCACGAGACGTATTCTGAATATTTCTTATAATAAAGTTTTTGAAGTAATTATGGATGCCATCAATCTGAAGGAATCATGTTTTGATCTTGTAAGCCTGTTTACGTTTTGGAAGGTAAAAACATTTGCGGTTTGTGATTGGAATTTGGGTTCGTGTTCAATCTTTTTCACTATTATTTGGACAGCTTTACATCTTGTTAGATGATTACGGATCAATTTGTGTGATTATCGCTTCTCAAAATTACAAGTTTTGACCGAATAGATTCGATTTAGCATCTAGGATTCAGTCGATGTATTCGGTAAAATTCTCATCGAAAATTAAGGTTAAGTGAGCTTCAATTGAGCTTATTACTGAGTCACTATTGTGTCAACTAATTGCTAATGCTTGTGTGCTAATTGATAGTGCCGTGCTTTCTAATTTAGATCTACATGCGAGATCTATATACGTATTATTACAAAGACTTGGAGTCAATGCTGTGTATGTGTTTAGTTGGTAAGCCATAAGTAAAAAAAAACACGGATTCACTCCGGGAGTGCCGGCAGAAGTGAAAACTTGAATATTAACGTTGTGCATTTTTGTATAATTTGGAATGGTTAGGGAATTATTTCGCACGAATTGCTTTATTTGTCAGCATAAACGTACTATAATTTATGTGGTTTAATACAATATTCATTAGTAGTAGTCGTATACCTATCTATTTAAATTTTCAAAAGATTGTCTAACAAAAATAAACACTTTTCATTGTCTGCATTTTTTTACCCATCAATATGGGTAAAAATTTCTTACCTCGCAATCTTTACGTAATGTCAAAGACTTTATTTATTTTAATATTTAGTTTGTCGGTTGCTAGGCAACGGATCTTACGGTCACGTCCTGACGCGAGTTTAAAATTTTTTACCCATCCCAAAAAAGTGCACAGCGCCGCTAAAGAAGTCTTCACTTCAATAAACTGTAAATCCAACAGCGAATTGTGGAATGACAGCACATATCAAGGTCATTGCACCTAAGTCCAGTTCCAGAATAGACCGGCAGGTCTTTTCTTTTGACTGTTCAAGTGGACATCAGCAGTGCTATTCTGTAAATAACAAAGAAATATCTATAGGTCTATAGGTTTATCTAGTTAGATAGCAATCGGCAACGATATAACTTCTTTTCGAGTCGATGGCCAAGGTAAAAATTGTATTATCGTACTCTTTGTATGTTTGTGTTTGGATGTTTGTAACTCAATCGCGCAAAAACGGCTGAACGGATTTAGATGAAATTTTGAACACTGATAGTTTATAACCTGGATTAACACAGAATACTTTTTATTCTTGTAGTACGTTCCCGTGGGATGATTTCCGACATCACATGAGCTAGCGTTAGATAACTTGAGCCCAAAGGTGGCCACTTCACTACGAGGTCAGTTTTGAGGTCCTCAGAAGTGCAGGTGTATGGACCCTTTGGTCACTCCAACATAGAGGACAGAGTTTGATCAGGAGCCCAAATACAACTAATATTGCTGATTTTATATAAATATTAATTTCTTTGTTGCCATAAACAGAGCAGAAGGAGCAGTGGTGGCCTAGTGGTAACGGCCCTGACTTACGAGTTGTAGGTCGTGGGTTTGAACCCAAGCAGGCGGTTTACTTTGTGTAAATAATTTCATCACCATTGCTCTCAAAATGGTGAAGGAAAACATCGTGAGGAAACCGGCATGTCTTAGAACCAAAAAATTCGAAGACATGTGACATCTACCAACCCACACTGGGCCCGCGTGGTATATTACAGCCCAGTCCCTCTCACAGAGAGGAGGCCTATGTCCCAGCAGTGGGAACATTAATAGGCTGATGATGATGATAAACAGAGCTTAGTTAGAGTACCTGTATTTTTCAGGCCCCAAATTAAATATCAATCAATTTACCTGAACAAACAATACACATCTTAGCATTATTTCAAGAGGCAGTTTACTAGCTGGTCAAGCTCTAAATAATACGTAACAAAGTACTAGAGATTACATGAAGCATCTGAGCAAAGACCTCCTGCAGATAACTTGGAACAAGCTCTGCATGCGGATTTTGAAACTAGCCAAGTTTCCGCCAAGCTGAAAAATATAGTCATTTCTTTTATGTTTATTGTCCAGATTTCACACAGAGCTTTAAGATTTTTACTTAAAAACATAACTTTTATGTATTTTTTTGTTTTGCTTTTGTACATCTGCTGGCGCATAGTTGCAGCTGAAATATGAACGGCTGTCTTTTGTTATGTAAAATACTCGTAAGCTTATTTCTTTGTTACTTTTATAGAATATCTACCCTGCTAAGTCGAAAGGCGCTATCTCTGAGATACGCCCTTTACTTTTTTACACCATTCAATGGCTATAATAATTTCGCATCTAATGGTATAAGCCAATACCGCTATCTAACTTAAAACATTTAATAAAACCTTATGTTTCCTTTAATTACAATTTACAAAAAGTCAGTTTTCAAAACTTACTCCGATTGAGATAGCGGCTTAGCAGGGCAGAATTGTGAGTACATATCAATAAGGTCTAAAACGTAAAGGCACTATCTCCACAAACGAGAGAATAGTTTAGTATTATATTATCTGTGGTTACGCTGTGCCTTCAAATTATTGCCGCGATGATACTTATCGCAGTGCAGAGCTTGATTCATAGTTTCTATTGAATTTGATGGCACGGCGACACTTTCAAATGCTGCACTTTCAATGCACTTTCACTTTCAAACTTTCAATGAAATAGACTAAGAAAATGTGTTATTTTTATGTAGAAGACGTCGCGTCGCGTCGTTTCAAATTAATTATGTAATGTTTCTGATACAGATCTCGCTAGAAGAAAACATATATTTTTAAACAAAGAAAACTTTTTTTTTTCTTATTTGATACAATCAAGACGAAAACCAATCTTCAAAACAACCACAGACAAAGATAGTTTTGTACTAATTACATCTCAGACCATCACCCAGTTTCTAACAATATATTTGGGCGTAGATGAGGAGGCAAGTTCGGGTTAATTAATTACTGTTGCGAGCAGAACGTCTCCAAGATGGATGGTGGCGACAACTCAAAACAAAATGTCTGTTCGACCGATGTGCGGCGATCATTAATCACATTGATGACATTTTTTTTCGACTGTGTTTGGTGCGGGGGGGAACCTGTGTTTGACAGTGACGTTTGAAGTTTATTTATTTGATACTTCAAGCACACAAATAGAGGCGGACTCTGTGGACTTAATGCCATAGATAGGCATTTTCTACCAGTCAACCTTTGTTTGGGTGATGCAGAAACAAACAGTGGTAAATGCAATAGCGAAAATTGAGGAATAAATATTTGTTTAAATATAAGGATCTACATTTACCTCTCAGACCAAATAAAAAACCAAGACAGACCGCTGTCAACAGTGAAGAGAAGCAGGTGGAAAAAAAAAACAAAATCAAAGTCACCTAGTTTAGTGCACATTGTTAGTTTTATAGCACTTAGCGTCGCCGAATTTGGTTTGGCACGTTAGCAAATTTTGTTCTGTTGATAGCGAACTCATAATGTTAATGTTGTATTTTATGGACATTTTATGTTTCTAGCTTTATTATAGTTTATAATAAAACTTAATCATCACAAAAAAAGTCCTGTGGATATCAGCGGTGCTACACTATAAAAATCACACCGGCAAAACTAAGGTGAAATGAGCTGTCAAAAGTGGAACCTATGGCTCTAGTCATATCAACTCACACACGGACGACACAAAACACAGCACATAAACTCATTCACCCCTCCACACAGCATGCAAATTGAAGAACCCACCAATCGAATTAAATCCAATTAACATCCTATAAATACGGCCCAGCAGAATCTTTGATGCGCATCAAATGATCCGTACAGAGCTAAATATTTACAAGGGCACGCTTGCTCGATTCGACTATGAATACTGCATTATGCGTGATAGGGCCAATACACACCCAATTGGTATCAATAGAGGGAGGGATGCAACGACACTTTGGCTGCATGCATTATTTAGATGCGTCTGTCTGGTAGTCTACCTGTTTTTTGTATGGACAGTGTGTATAGTTTTGTTTAGTGTCTTGTAGATAAAAGTCAGAGATGTTTATTTAAAAAAAAAAAAAATTGATGATGATTTTCGTTATTGCACCTACCACTGTTTGTCTCTGCATCACCCAAAGGTCGACTAGTAAAAAAAGTCATTAAGGTTTTAAGAAAGGCTTTATGTCCGCTTCTGTACATTTTTGTGCTAAAAGTATTATATATTTTAGTATTACATTAATAAAAACATTATTACGAGAATGACAGGACTTAATTTCTTGTTTCGTAGGTCTTTTAGCAGATTTCAACTCCGTCAGTTATTTATTACATATTTTTCGTCATTATATAAAATATTAACTGCAGATAGTTGCACTGCACTCTCTCACAATAAAATACAAAAGGTCTTCACACAAAAGCTCTCCAGAGTCAGAAATGAAATACAGAAAATTATTGGAGTTTTAATGAATTCACACTTCAAAGTAGACTAACTAGAGGAAGTTTAACAATTAATTTATTAAACCAGGGCAGGTTTAATAAATTAATTGTTACTTTCTGTTTCTTTAATAACCTAGTATTTTGCACTCCAAAGCAGTAACTACTAATTAATACTTTTAACAAGCACAAAAAACTAGCTAACAATGTTTTTCATTTCACTTTGGAACACCGCAGAAAGCGAAACAAAAAGGCAAATAAAAAGTGGGTTACAGGTATTTTTACACTTTTTTCAGTCAGGTTAGATATCCGCACAGTTCCACCTCTAATTCCACTAGTGTTGTGCCATCGATCAGTTAGAGGGACGGCCACCTTTCCGCGAAATACGGGCCGGACCGCGGTGTTTACGGGTTTTTGCACCCGCAGTCTTTCAAGTTGAGTGAACACGACACTTTTGCTTGCTGATAGCTGGTTTACGTTGAATTAGGGGTACGGGACATTATTTAGGGGTATATTGTAAGGTTTGTTGTTTTAGTGCTGTTTGATTGTTGTTTTGAGTTTTGTTTATTAATTGACGTGTGTATTCGTGAAAATTGGTATTCATAGACCAAATAACTCGGTAAATGAAGTTTTAATGAAAACTGTTATAAATATAAAACAATTAATTCATTTGAATCTGCGTTTAAATATGTCTGATGAAGCCATTTGGCCGCCATAAACCTCCACCACTTAACATTGTGGGCTAGTCTATTAAAATTTGTGGAACCTGGTAGTGGCCAGTCGATAGGGAAACCACTGATCGCACTTGTAAAACTTTCGAGTGCCTAGAAATATGCCCGGATAACTCGTTCAAATTAATATGGTATGGAAAATATATTATTTACGTATAGGTAAACTATTTCACCTCTTTTGTAGTATGTTTCCACCTTTCAAATTCACGGCTATTGAGGTTATAGTTAATCTTATATATCAAAGGTGTTTTTTTATATAACATAACTCTAGGATATGAATGAGACCTTATTAAAACAACTGAATCAACTGAATTAACTAAATCAACTGAATCAACTGAATCAACTGAATCAACTGAATCAACTGAATCAACTGAATCAACTGAATCAACTGAATCAACTGAATCAACTGAATCAACTGAATCAACTGAATCAACTGAATCAACTGAATCAACTGAATCAACTGAATCAACTGAATCAACTGAATCAACTGAATCAACTGAATCAACTGAATCAACTGAATCAACTGAATCAACTGAATCAACTGAATCAACTGAATCAACTGAATCAACTGAATCAACTGAATCAACTGAATCAACTGAATCAACTGAATCAACTGAATCAACTGAATCAACTGAATCAACTGAATCAACTGAATCAACTGAATCAACTGAATCAACTGAATCAACTGAATCAACTGAATCAACTGAATCAACTGAATCAACTGAATCAACTGAATCAACTGAATCAACTGAATCAACTGAATCAACTGAATCAACTGAATCAACTGAATCAACTCAATCATCTTTTCGAACCAACTGGCGTATTTTTTTTTTTTTTAAATTCAATTATTTCGACAATTTACGATTATTTATGTAAAAAACCCTTAGGTGAAACCTTAGGTGTATTACTTAATTCAGACTATTTTTGTTCATAAAAAGAAAATATGTCAACGTCGCATTTTATTAGCTTTAAATATGAATAATGAATGAAAATGATTTACTCGTACTTATCAATGAAACTTAGTTACACACATCAAGAGTAGTGGTAAATTATCATTAAAAAAATATAATATGCTAGTTGATTCTTTGACATGGTCTCATTAATACCCTAGAGTTATGGGTTATAAAAAAAAAAACACCTTGTTATAAAAAGTTGGCATCGTCGTAAATAGCTGTCAAATATTCACCTCTATGATTAATTTGGAAATAATACTGTATGGAAAAAAGGAACTGTGGCTAACTAACTAACTAGGATATTAATAATGTAATATTGCCAAAATTAATCAAAACAGGTAAATATTTGACAGCTATTTGCAACGTTTCCCACTTTCTGTATAAACGCCTTTAAGCCGTTCGTCCCGGCTGTTATTCATATATCTTGAATTCTTGACAGTCGTTGCGGGTAGCCAGATCAGACTGACAACCAGTCTTACCATGGGGTATCGTGTTATCCAGTTACTGGGTTGTGGAGGTTTGATAGGCAGTTGCTCCATGTAAAATACTGGTTTTTCGTTGCATCCGGTTACACTGGAAGCCGACCCCAACATAGTTGGGAAAAGGCTAGGCAGATTGATTGAATTAATTTAATAAATTATTATCTATCTTATTCGAATATTTTGTAAATAAATATTTTTTTATGATATTCAGATAAAAATACACACCCTATTGCCCATTTTAACTGTTCAATAATCGCTCGTCGATCATTAATACCTACATAATATTATAAATATTTGAAAATATACGGATACGCCTCTTGACAAACCATTGTGTATGAAACTGTACTTATGTAGGTACTTCGTACACGTGGAAGCTCTTAACCGTATTGATACTCTCGAAATAAATAAAAAATCGTGGAGAAAGTAATTTTATGAGTAGGATTTATTGTGATATTTTTCTCGATGTGATTGAAAAGGGTAGTTGTTATAAATAACTCGTAGAAGATACAAAATCATACTTATTGTAGGTACTTAATACGCTTTAAAAAAAAAACGAATGAATTTTGTGCTCAAAATAGGGACGTGAACTATTTTTTTCAATTTCGATTTAAAATTCAATTGAAATTGAATGAACTAATCTACTATTTTTTTTTAAAAATCCGAAGTAATTATAATGAATTATATCTATTCTATTCATAAGTTTCAGATGTATATTGGACTGATTGTGCATAATATAAACCACAATCATTTGGAATATTGGATACGTTTGGTGTAATTAACTAAATGAGAGAGGGTTGGCTCATTTTCGCAGAACTAAGTCCATTACTTTACTGATTTCTTTCTCATCATAATATTGTTGAATCAACCTGAAAATATACAAGGTGGAGACGACAATACAACAAAAATTTAATGGCGTGTCCATAATGACGTTCCCATTCTGTATACAAAAATTCAATTGAATATATTCAATAGTTTAGTCATTATAGCTCGGCAAAATTCATAGTCGGCTCGGGCTATTCCGTTTATTCAACCCAAAAATCCACCCTATGGTGGATATTCTGAAATGTATGCCCGAGAATTCACCCAAGGCCTAGTTGGATAAACGGAATTTATAGCTTAGGGTGGATCATATACATACATAATTATATATTACATTTAATTACATTTAATACATTACATTACATTATATAATACATACATTAAATACATTACATACATTACATACATTACATACATTACATACATTACATACATTACATACATTAAATACATTACATACATTACATACATTACATACATTACATACATTACATACATTACATTTAATTTGTTTGAAAAACTCTTCTTTTTTTTTTCGAAGCTAGAATTTATTTGTCAGTTCCAAAATACTCTTAAGCATTAGTAGTGCCAGTATTAAATTTTTTTGTTGTATGGTAGTCTCCACATTGTATATAATCAACCGGAAACAAACACACCAAAACACTGAGAGATTCCAGATGGAAAAACCCAATAACACTTTTCCCGAACCGGGAATCGAACCCAGAACCTCATGCTCAGCAGTAGCGCTTCCAACAACTAGACCAACGAGGCTGTGCATAATTGCATAAAGGGGCAGTGATTCTGCTTCGCGGATGTTTGCGGACGCCCGTGTTGACGTTTTTCATGCCATTATGAGGAAAAGAAAAGCGTCAATAATGGGTAGGTTGCACGGAAGCTCCAACAGTATCCTAAAAATATTATTAGATAAAGTAGACAGTCCTTTTAGAAGGTATTGGGTACGGAGGCACGTGCCAATGTGTGTTGGGCCACGTCATTTAAAATTTCATAACGTTTTTTGTTTGTAAAATTTACTAACATTGTTTTTTAAGTCATTTTTACTAATAATAAATGGATTGTGTGTACTTGTATGTGTAGTCCGAATTAAAAAATATATTATTGTATTATGCGCAGCGTAGGTAAGATTCGCACTACCAAAACGCAGGTCACCAAAACAAGCTCTCTAAACAAAGCACTTAAATGTTTATAAGGTAATAAAAAATCTATTTCTGGCGACCATTGCTCCACAATATTGAACAATATAGTTTTATTTGTGCGAGCAGACATTCTGACCCGGGTCTCATGCATATTTTAAATGAAATAGCCAAAACGGACCGCGATCTTTTTGTGTATGTTGGAACTGCTGCAAATCTATTCGATTTAGTGATGTCCGTTTGTGTTCGAGTTCGTGTCGAAGTTTTGTGTATGTGTGGTCGATGCTTTATTCGAAGTCATTTAGTTGGAAGTGTTTAAAAAAGGGTTTTTTTCTGTTTTGCTGTGAAACTTTTGGATGACTGCGGATTCTATCAGACATACCTATCTCATTTAAGATATGATAACCAAGTGAGGTGAGTACCTACCTATTCATCCCCGGTAAATAATTTTTTTCAGTGTTTATACTCCATTTGAAATAAGAATATACTTTTACTGTACGTTCAACCGATTTTGACTTCTATACAATACCAACTGTTTACTGCAGCTGCAATTTGATGACAAATTGCAGTAAACAGTTGGTATTGTAATCACTTTTTGCACACCAATGCCTACGGTATAGAAGTCAGAATCGGTTGAACGGACTGTACGAAAGGTTTGTTTATTGTATGTCTAATCTTATTTCAAATGCCGGTACACGTCTGCCCTTCCTTACTAACTTGATGAAGTATCGCCATCCGTTGCTGTTCATGGAATATTAGGAACACAGGATTTAGAGCAAATATTTAGATAGTATCTTTAATTAACGGTCGCAAGCTATTGTTATTTTAATTAAAATAATAACATTACGACTTTTATTTATTTCTTTAAACAGGAATGAAAATGGTACAAAGCCGAATTTTATGCCTTAGGCTTATTTTCGTTTTTACTTAAACTTAACAACTTGTTTTTGTATAAAATGAGTTGCACAATAAGCTTAAAATAATATTATATACTATAATAATATTATATACTAATAATAATAACCATTATATACGTTATACCTACACAATTAAAAATTCGTTTCGTCTTTGTCAACTTCATAGTCGTACAACTGATGTGAAATTCTATGAGAGCAGGTTACACACAAAAATTTCAAACTCAAACCTAAAGCATTTATTTCAAATAAACCAATTACCTACAGGCACTTTTAAATATTTAAGGGGTCGGTCCGCCAAAAAGATGAAGCTTTTTGCCAATTTCAAAGCGTAGTAGGTTCCTGTGGAGAAGAACGGGCAAGAAATTCCACGGACACGATTATGATTAAAAAAATTGTTTTTCGTTGAAATTATAATCAAAATGATATTGAAATACATTCTTATGATTCGAAAAATAATTCAATTCCATTTCGAAAATGAACGAATGTCACATCACTAATTTTCGTTATTGTATCGCGCATCCTCCGAATATACGAAGATTTTCAGAAATATTCTCTCTCTTGTATAAATGCTAAGATCTCGGTGTTCGATAAATCTGTTCTATATTATTATGATTCAGAAAATGTTTATTATAAATAACTAGGCATTTTGGTTGGTTCTTTTGGTAGAACTTATTCGGTCGAGGCTAAAAGTCGATTGGTCCACTCCTAAATCGCATTGCACTTACAAGTTTTTGTGAAAATCTAGTTTTTTGAAGTGAAAACTTCTTTAGCGGCGTTGTGCACTTTTTAGGATGGGTAAAAAATGTTAAACTCGCTTAAGGACACGTGACGTGATCGAAAATTCGTAAGACGGAGGGAGACATTTCCAAATTCAACCCTTTTCCGTTGCCTAGCAACCGACAAAGTAAATATCAAAATAAATAGTGTTTGACATTACGTAAAGATTGCGAGGTAAGAAATTTTACCCATATTGATGGGTAAAAAAAGCAGTGGAAACATACTTCATGAAAAGTGTTTAAATATTTTTTTTTACTTTTGTTAGACTACATTTTGAAAATAAATAAATATACTACTACTAGTAATGAATATTGTATTTAACCACATAAATGATAGTACTTTTATACTGATAAATAAAGCAATTCGTGCGAAATTATTCCCTAACCATTCCAAATATTCAAAAATGCACAACGTTAATGTTCAAGTTTTCACTTCTGCCGGCACTCCCGGAGTGCAACCCGTTTTTTTTTTTTGTACATAATTTAGGTAGGTACCCCAAAAAGTACCTACTAAGCAAACCGTAACCTACCAAAACAGCTACTGAACACAAACATCTATAAGCAAGTATCTACTTTCACAAAAAGCAATACAATTTAAAGTAAGGCTTTATCACTTAAGGCCCCCTTCAAATTCCTGTCTAGACTTCCCGTAGACTTTAATAAGGCGTCTTCCGCCGATGGGATGGCAACATTGAACGCTACCTGTCAAACTATAATCATGTGATATGCCCTTTTGACGCCCCCACTTAAGATCGCAGAGTAGGAATTTATTACGTCGCGAATTTCAAAGGAATTTCTGTTTTCTGTGATCGTCAAAGGGTTATGGAGTTCTTTTCTTGGTATCTTCTGATTTAATATGCTGTCTTTCCTTCTGTCTCTCCAGCTGTAAAGTTTAAGCAAGCTATATATATACGTACTCAATATTTATTATGTGAATGGTCGTGGTGGTAATGGCCGGTGAATTAATTTTGTAAATGATGGTGAAAACCGTATTTGTATCTAGTTTCAGATAAGCAACAAAAGTTTACTATAATCCATTTGAAATAAGATTAGACATTTAAATAAACCTTTTTACAGTCTGTTTTACCGATTTTGACTTCTATTGCGTTGGTGGCATGACAAATGGCAGCTGCAGTAAACAGTTGGTATTGTAACTACTTTTTTGCTTTTAATGCCATCCTTAAGCCTACGGTATGGAGTTCCCTAAGCTCTCCCCCATACGTCTCCAACTTTTGGAGTTCTCCTTCTCTTGGAGTTCCCTAAGCTCTCCCCCATATGTCTCCAACTTTTGGAGAAGTCAGATTCAACAGACTGTAAAAAAGGTTTATTTAAATGTCTAATCTTATTTCAAATGGAGTATAATTATAAATATTCTAAATATTCATTCTAGAAGAGATTTTCTTGCTGGGGTAACGCACACTTGATAATTAGCTATTCCTTTTGTATTTTTTTTTATTATAAACAGTATGTATACTGTTTATACTTAGTGTTACCCTGTATATTAAAATTAAGATTTATAGCTGAGAAACACATTGCTCAGCTAACCACGAGGATTCCGAAAAACTCTACAATGTCGTGATATTCTTAGACCTACAAAAAGAAAAATGTCAAGACATTTTTTTCGCAACTTTTACTCATGATGGAAGCTTTTTGCTCTTTCCAAGGTCGAAAACCTGAATTTTTCATTTTGTTTTGAACTTAGAGGTTTGTGCCTCGCTTTTTTTGTTAAGATTATCTACTTGGTGAACTACACGCCGCTTTTCATGTTTATGAACTTGGATAGCAGTGTTGAAAGAAGTTCGAGCGAAGTTTTTATCGTAGAACATACACGCAGCTTAAAACGACGCCGGTCGCCGACACAGTCACTATTTATGTATTTAACGGTTTATATACTCACATATAAACAGATAAGAAGAAAGAAACAGAAAAATATACAAGTACAATAAATAGTATTTTTTTTTCGCTGATTCAAAAAAAATTGCGTTTCTGTTAATATCTTTACATATAAATCACATAAAATATAAAATTTACAATCTAACACTAAATTAAATGACTAACTAACTAATAATTATACAAATAACTTAGGCGTCAAAGTACAAAAATTCATGTTATTACAATAAAAATATGTATGTTGTAAGGTACCTGAGCCTGTATAGCCTGATATTAAGTGTCTTTTTTTTTTTGTACGTGTTTACGTACATGGGTACATCGGGTACATGGGGTCCCGGACCTTTGGAAGGCGTGCGAGGAGCCCAACCCAGCCTCAACGAGATGTCAGCACAACTGACGGGGTCCGCTAGGGCCGATGCCTGTCTGGGTTGCGGGAAGGTCCTTAGTGCTTGTTTACGGACACGCGGGGCGTTGGGCGGGGCGTGCGGCGGAGCGGCCCGCACAAAATTCAAACATATGACGTTGTATGAGAGTGTTTACGGAGAAGCGTTTTTATAGGCGTTTGCTTGAAATCCAGGCGGTGCCCGCGGCGTTGCACGCCGCGTCGCACGCAGCGTTGCCCGCGGCGGGGCACGCGGCGGGCGACGCTGCGTTCAACACCACGTGCAACGCCGCGGGCAACGCCGCGGGGCACGCGGCGGGGCCCGCGGCGTCGTATGTACGCTCAATACCTACGAACTACGAACATCGGCGATATCCACATATAACATCAAATAAGTAAATCTATGTTGCGTTGGAGATCTAAACAATTAAAGCTTCTAAGTGAACGAACGAACGAAAAATATGGCCATTTATGTGAAATATTTTGATACTCGCACATGAATCAAAACCTACCGGGTACCTACTTTCCGTTGACCTATGTCAATCATGAAATTTGGCAGGAAGCAAGATCTTACAGCACTAGTAAAGGAAAAAGTGCGAATTTTTTTAATTATTCGTTTTATCACAAAAAAAATATGTGATTACAAACTTACATTTGCAGTTGGAGAATTGACCGTGACGTATATCGATGTAGAAGAGAACATGTTTGTCAACTACTAAATAAAGTTTGTTCTTGGGATAAATTTTATTCATCCCAACCACGGAAACCTTCATTGTGCGTGGTCCGACACGCACTTGGCCGGTTTTTTTAATGCCTCGTTGGTCTAGTGGTCGCAAGCACTACTGCTGTGCATAAGTTCCGGGTTCGATACCCGGGTCGGGCAAAATATTATTGGTATTTTCCATCCGGTATTTCTCAGTAGTAGCCCGGAGTCTGGATTTGTGCCCTGTCGATGGAATTAGGCTCGCCCCCTATTACACGGGACTTAAACATAACTGGCGAAATGTGGGTGTAGGTACTATAGGAACACCTCTGCCTAACTTTTCGGAGAATATAGGCGTGATGTTATGCATCCTATGTATTTCTTTATTTATTATTAAATATTTCGGTCGCGCTTGAATATCAGCTCCCGCCTTCCGCTCCAGATGCACGCCGCGTGCACCGCCGCGTTCACCGCCGCGTGCAACGCCGCGGGCACCGCTACATTTCACGCCACGCCGCACGCCCCGCCGCACGCCCCGCGCTTCCATAAACAACATCGTACATCGCCATATGTTTGTGTTTGCGCGTGTGATGACGCGGGCCGCTGCACGCCCCGCCTCTCTGTAAACAGAAAAAACGTCCGACGCACCGCCGAACGCCACGCTGCACGCTACGCTCAACGCCCCGCGTCTCCGTAAACAAGCACTAAGGGGTGGCCGTGGCCCCTGGCAACGTACAGGGAACTGATGGAGCACGGGTGGGTTTTAGTTAGTAAGAGTCTGACTCGCCCTTCCGCTCCGCCCAGAGCGGTAGAAGTTATTTGATGATATACCACCTAAAAAAAAAATGAAAACAAAAGGACAAGCCAACTCGCAGAGGCCACTTAGGCCATTGTCAATTAAATGAAAAACCAACTGGTCATTATTCCCGTTTGCACTAATTATTACTTATGGTTGACTCCTATAATTTACGGACCATTATTGATTGGACTCTTAATTGTATCTTTACCAATAATGAAGCAAAGAGCTTTGCATAGTAGACCCTCTCATACGGAGCTATCACTGGTAAAGTTAGCTTACGAATTTATTTATAAGCCCAGTTTGACATTTAAGTAAAAAATGCTACCATTGGTATTAAAACGATTCGTTTTTGTTTATACAAACCGAGCATAGTCGATATATGGGATGAGTACCTATACTATTTCTAACCATTTATTTAACTTTTGACATATACACGCTTATGAAATTCCATATTTATTACATTAAAACCAAAGTACAAAAATGCAATGCTTAATGCTTTTTTTTTTTTTCATCGGAATATGAATTTGGTGATAATATTATTTTAATTATTTAATCTTAATTTTATTATTATTTAAATTCGATTAAATTCATCATGAGTTTCGAAATCGAGTCAGAAATACAATTTGGAAATCATTACTTTAGCTGTCAAAGTTAAATAAATGGTTGAAAAGATTATAGTATTACAGTAAGAGCTCGCAAGTTCCTCGTTTGCCTATTAGAACAGCGGTAAGATTTCCTGTGCCCGCTTTGTGCTTTACAACAGAAATCAGCATAGAAATAATAATGCTAATAACCCGATCCACTTCTCAAAATTAGCCTTCAATGTTATCTAAATATGGCACTTTAGAAAATAGTTGGGGGTTATTATTGAAAACGCATTTATTACACGAATGCTGAGGTTTCATCGAGATGCCATTGTGAGTTTTCAATAGTCCTCGTTAAGGTTCTGAAATGGCCCTCAACCGGCCTATCCCTTTTGTTAGCAAACGATCCCTTGATCGATCTCACAACAATGGACCAATTTCAATGCTAGTTCAGAGGCTTACTTCCGAACTATGTTTGCGTGTTTGGTGCAAGTTAAATGATCTATACTCTGTTGGTTTATACAAGGGGGGACGATACTTAAACAATAAATTAAACGACGTGTTTCTAATAACGTTCACATTCTGCATCATCATCAGCCTATTAATGTTTCTACTGCTGGGACACAGGCCTCCTCTCTGTGAGAGGGAGTGGGCCGTGATCTACTACGCGGGCCCAGTGCGGGTTGGTAGATGTCACATGTCTTCGAATTTTTTGGTTCTAAGACATGCCAGTTTCCTCACGATGTTTTCCTTCACCGTTTTGAGAGCAGTGGTGATGAAATTATTTACACAAAGTAAAGCGCCTGCTTGGGTTCGAACCCACGACCAACAACTCGTAAGTCGGGGCCGATACCACCGGGCCACCACTGCACAAGCTCAATCAAATCAATTAAATCGAAAACTCATAAATAACAAACCAAATAAAAAGCACTTACTACAAAACACTTAAAACCCACTATAAAACAGCATCATATTATCACAATTACTGTTCACAGTTATTAAGTTTAAATTGGATAACAATTATCCGAATGAAACGCCAATCAAGCCACAGATGGGCTGTAATTAAGCGGTGGACTAGTTAGCATGACAAACGAGTCGGCTCCCGCGCTGTGTTATTATACTGCGTAGTGAGGTGACTAGGCTGTGGTCTATTCACATTTGAATTAATTCAAAGTGAAATAGAACGATCGACCGATATAAAAACGATAACTTTACGACTCATATAGATTGTGTTTTGTATAACAATACTCACGAGAGGCACACATTCTTGCTTACAATCGAACTTTACACTTTTTATTTGTTTTTTTTTTTACTTGTAGTACCTACATTATGTATATTGTGTGCATTATAGTCTGTTCTAAATAAATGTCTATTCTTTCTTTCTTTTTAACAGAAATACTCATGCTCGTGTCGAGTTCATCCATACACTGATTTTATTTATTTTCACGTTTTCAGGATAAGTCACATATTAATAGTTATCCATAATGAGGAGTACATTGACCGCCGCTAAAGAAATTTTTCAATAATTATTTTTAGATAGGCTTAAATTAAGGCGAACGGTTAGTTAGCAGAATAAAGAAATCAGTTTTTTTTTTGATAAGTTTATTAAATTTAAATCAGTTGTGCGGAAATCGGTTGTCATGGTATGGGCATGTGATGCGGAGGAATGAGGAAAATGTCGTGAATAAAGATTTGAGTATGAATGTCGATGGCTATAAGAGTAGGGGAAGACCTAGGAAACGATGGATGGACTGTGTGAAGGACGATATGGCTAGAAAGGGGGTAACTACTGAGATGACGATTAATAGAGAAGTATAGAAAAAGGGACATGCTGCGCCGACCCCAAATAAAATTGGGATAAGGGCAGGAGAATGATGATTAAATTTAAATCAGTTAAATAGATCATCTAGACCACATAACGGACTAATATCTACTAATTGGTACAAAGTGAGATGGCAAGTGTTATTTGGACTAAAATCCAACCGCAACAGCTGAAAAATTGCCTGATTATTACTAATGATGACTACGAATATAATCGTATCTACTTATAGATGCAGGATAGATAGTGGGACAGAATAGATACAGACTCAAGTGAGTTTTCACAAGAATGAATAATGAATAATTATTCATTTCTAATCTCATGGTGTCCCATCACTTTTTCCTCATATGTGTACTTACGCATTTTACCTCCCGCGACCGGTTATCCGGGATATACGGTCTTAAATACCATTATTTATGAATAGTTAACGCCTCGTTGGTAACATAGTTGGTATAAGTGTCATGGCTGGCATTTTTAAGGGACCATAGACTATTGAATCATAGTCCAGTGACTTACGATAAATTGCTTTCTTGATTGATGTGGGAATGGGAAAAGGTGTAGGTAGCTTCTACTTGTTAGTAATTTTTTCGCAATATTCAATATTCATTGGTAAACAGGATGCTCGAAGATTTATGATACTATGACTTTTTATATAATTTTTTTTAGGTATGTATGACTAGATCTCTTCGAGAAGGGGCTTCTTTTTTTTGTAACCACAACGGCGATACTGTTTGCCAGTATCTCACCTGATGGTAAGTGATGATCAGGCCGAAGGTGGAAGCGAGCTTTACCCAGAATCAACCACACAGAACCTGGCTATCTTACCTCAAACTGCCGAAACACAACAATGTTAACATTGTTGTTATGGCGACAGACTTAGATGAGATGGTGGTAGCTAGGTAGGACTTAGAACAAGCTCCACCACCAACAAAACCGAGCAGAAAATTTTCCCCTCACTGGGAATCGAACCCGGGACCTCTAGGTCTGAGACAGGTGGTCTTACCACTAGACCACAGAGTGCGGTCTATGCCGGTGAAGTGCTAGCTATAAACAATTTTGTTACCTTTCGGTTAGAAAGGTAGATATAGGGATGAGTGATTGAAAACGGATAGATTAATTACCATTCTAGGCCTCACTATGATGGCAGCACACATAATTATAACTCTGTTACCTGTTCAATTCAATTACTATTTTACTTTTCTTTTCAATTACTATTTATATTGCTATCCCATAGTGGGTTGTATTTAAGTCCGTAGTGTGTCCGTGACATCACAGTGGGCCCTATCAGAATACCAGCGCTGCGGTATTTAATTTTTTTTTTTAAATATCGCAGCATATGCTGAGATAGGGGCCTTTTTGGCCTCGCACAGCTCGTTATGTTTTTATTTATTTTTAATTATTATGTTTTACTATTACTGTTTGTATTTCCTGTGCGTGTCCCAAATAAAACATTTTTCTGTCTTTCTTTTCTTTCAACACTCTTTTTCGACCATCACGAATCTGGACCATTTGCCAAACCAATCATATCAGTACCATTAACTGCCATAACTTCGCCTGGCGTCCTTTGTTTGCCTATAATGAAAAAGATGCTAAAGCTCTCTATGAAAACTCAAAGTTTCGATTGCCAGATAAGTAAAATGAAAAAGATATTACAGCTCAGATTTTTGCAGCATTATAGGACGCCAAGTTAGGGCAGTTGACCGGTACCTACATTTGTTTTTTTCAATGCCCAACTGGCAGGTAGCAACAGTTCCTTTTCATCGTAATAAATAAGCATTACAAACTAAATAAATCACCTCTGAGAACGACTGTGGTCAAGGCTACGTCCTGAAGGAAAACTCGTGATGTAACATACAACTCAGTAACATTCATAAATAATATATATTTCAGGCAGGGAAATATCTAGAGAGCAATAGTAATAAAAGTCTACCTACATTTCAGCTGTAGGTATATACCTACCTATACCTATCTGTAGTTTTATCGAAGAAAATGTTACTGCCTTTAAATTGGTCCACCAAAATATACAGGCCCAAACCTGTGTTTTCTTTTCTCAAAAGACCATCTTAGACATAAATCTGCATGGTTCTTATATGATCTGACCAAGATAATTAATTTTATTTACGGGTGTACATAAAATTGCTATAAATCCTCTACGTATATAAAAGTTTTTGAAACAGTTAGCTTATTGCCAACATTAAAACAGCCAGTGTCATAGTAACCATAATAAAATCCAAACGGGTGTTCTATTGTTGTGCTGAATTTCATAATGCAACTCCTTTTTTACTCATCGAACAGCCACATTCTTTAAGAATTTCAAAAAAAGAACAATGTCATGCACTGATGCACGCGCGTTTCACTGCCACAGTGCCGTTCTAAACTTATAGATTATTCGAATTCATGTTGTTTGTTCCCTCCATTTTTGTTCGATATTAGTATTGCCAACATTTATTACTTTGTTGTTTATAGAGGATTCATATCATGGGTGTAGATAAAGTCTTGTATGCAACTGTTATAATTAGGTATTAAAACAGTTGCATAAATAACTATAATCATTTAATTCAAGCAACAAGATAGTGTTAGAAACAAAAAAAATACAAAATATATCAGTAAAACGTTAACACAGAAACAATTTGTGACATCACTGCTGCAAAATGACAGGCCCAGCCGATACCTTGAAGCAGTGGCTCACAAACCCACAATCTAGTCTGCTTGCTACCATAGACAGGATGCTGTTAGTGCTGCCCCGCACCCTACTAACCAGGGACACCTGGGGATGCCTGGACTTTAAAAGAGACTGTGACCTCTGAGTTCGTTTCGGTGTTTTTTCTCAGATGTAGTTTTAAAAGATAAATTATATTTGACGTGTAATAATGACGAATGAACGTGTATGTGTGTGACATAAAGTCAGCCTCTGTACATTTGTGTGTAAATCTTAACTTCCAAACTAATATTATAAATGTGAAAGTGAGTTTGTTTGTTACGATCACGCTAAAACGGCTGAACAAATTTAGATCGGCACACGGAAAGACCATGACCTGAATTAGGACATAGTTTTTATCCCGACATTCTCACAGAATCGGGACTAACGTGGGTAAAGCCGCGGGGCGCAGCTAGTAAATAAATAAATAATAGTGCTTTTTTAACCAATACAAAAAACAAAGAATTATTTTCAGAATAAGCCTTCGGGGAATACAGGTGTAATGTTACTTTATGTGTGTCTTCAGAATCGGAGAGTGACGGAAATTCAAGGCTTTTGCAGACGAGCGCGACTTGTCGCGCGACACGAACAATACAATTTCTAAGAAAACTTCACGGTATAACAATAACCGGGGTCGCGCTGGTCTGCACAAAGCTTAAATGTTTAACAAATTCACAACCAACTCAAATAATTGTCCTTATGTTCGAATCACAAATCATTCATTGACAGTGATAGCTATTACACATCAACATTGACGTAGTGTGTCAATACACAATTGATTAGGTATCCTGACTTATGAAGTAAAGAAAAAATAAATTGAGCAGATTTTTTTTTTGGAACTTATGAAGCAGTGGACTAGCAATCTGTTTCAATTCATTTCAATTTCTTACTGATCGTGCATTACGTAATTAGGGTACTGATTGAAATCCTTATTGAACAAGTCAATCATCATCCTGAGGATGTCTCGTTGAGAGGTGAAACGCGGCTCGATTTCTTACAGGGTTTTTCAAGATTCGTTAGGAATAGGTTACTAAATAATTATCTACGCCTATTGTATCTTATGAGCAGTGGTGGCCCAGTGGCAACGGCGGGGGACTTACGAGTGGGTTTGAACCCAAGCAGGCGCTTTACTTTGTGTAAATAATTTCATCACCACTGCTCTCAAAACGGTGAAGGATAACATCGTGAGGAAACCGGCATGTCTTAGAACCAAAAAATTCGAAGACATGTGACATCTACAAACCCGCACTGGGCCCGTGTGGTAGATTACGGCCCACTCCCTCTCACAGAGAGGAGGCCTGTGTCCCAGCAGTGGGAACATTAATAGGCTGATGATGATTGTATCTTATTGGATTCATCATCATCCTTCACCCCACTGCTGAGTATAAGCCTCCTCCTTGTTGTGCCATGCTTCCCTGATGTGAGAGTCTCATCCATTAATGGATTACCTGTCTGTTATTATTTCTTGTAATAAATGAATAAGATACATCATGTTATGTTGTATTATTTTTGTTTGACCTAGAAAGCATTTGGGTCATGAGGTTCAACAATATTTTTATGTTCGTATATAGCAAAATATCACGCCTTTTTTCCCCGCAGGGTTGGGCGGAGATGTACACCCTGATTCGCCAGTTATTATATCTATACTAACGGACCTGACAAACGTTTTCCTGTCCAAACAGCGCCACCTACCGGGTTCAATTGTATTTTTAAACTATCCAGGTACCCACTCAAATATACACAAAATATTTCATCCAAATCGGTGTAGCCATTTAGGAGGAGTTAGGTGACAAACACACGTACGGAAGAAATATATACAATGTCGCCCATGCGCATGTGACCGCCCGTAATTTTCTGAATATTCATGAAAAAATATCGAAAATAAACTTCAAAAGGGGGGGTCTAACTATAACATTTTTCACTAGTTTTTTTTAAATAAATACACAATTTTTTACCGAAAAAATGACTACGATTCCGTTTTTTCTTTCGTAGTCGATAATTTTTTGTAAAAATTTTAATTAGCCTGTTAAAATAACTCATAAGCTTTTGGAAATAATAAACAGAATCCAAATCGACCCATAAACTTCGGAGATGTGTCAAAAAACAGAAAGCAAATCTTTAAAAAATTAAAAATTGAATAACATGAAAAATGTTATAGATAGACCCCCCTTTTTGAAGTTTATTTTCGATATTTTTTCATGAATATTCAGAAAATTACGGGCGGTCACATGCGCATGGGCGACATTGTATATACAAGTGAATTCACGCAACACCTCTTAAGGGGTCATTGTACTCATCATTATGAATAACTTCCACTATGGGACCAACCCTGAAATCACGAAAAAAACAGCTGTTCATTTTGACGAGCTATGCGAACATAAATGTAGGGAACAGCTGTTTTTTTTAAAGAAGATACCTATTAGATATTATATTAATAGAGTGCGAGCCTATTGCCATTAACCGGGCATAAAGCTAGACTCCGGGCTGTTACTGAGCAATTACAGATAGCAAAACCCAATACCACTCTGCTTTGCCCGACCCGGGAATCGAACCCATTACCTTATGTTCAACAGTAGCGCCGGCCACCGCTAGACCAACGAAGCAGTCATGACCACAGATATAGATCTATATCTGTGGTCATGACAAACAAGTGCCCATTTTTTTGCCATCTAATCTTTCTGAAGACTTTGGTTCTGCTATTTAAAAAAAAACAACGGGTTGCGCTCCGGGAGTGCCGGCAGAAGTGAAAACTTGAACATTAACTTTGTGCATTTTTGAATATTTTGGAATGGTTAGGGAATAATTTCGCACGAATTGCTTTATTTATCAGTATAAAAGTACTATCATTTATATGGTTAAATACAATATTCATTAGTAGTAATATTATATTTATTTATTTTCAAAATATAATCTAACATAAATAAAAAAAATATTTAAACATTTTTCATGAAGTATGTTTTGACTGCTTAAAATTTCTTACCTCGCAATCTTTACGTAATGTCAAGGACTGAATTGTATTTTGTTGTGTATTTTGCTATTTACTTTGTCGGTTGCTAGGCAACGTATCTTACGGCGAGTTCTGACGCGAGTTTTAACTATTTTTACCCATGCCAAAAAAAGTGCACAATGCCGCTAAAGAAATTTTCACTTCAATAAACTAGGTCAAGTAAACAATGTTTGTAGTTCTGGCTCCCGGTAAAGAATAGGACACCTCTTCTTGAATTATCTTAACTGCAACATTTCGCAATTAGTTCGCGTAAAGACGAGAAGCCTGAGTTCTGTGAGAGTACTGAGAGTTTACATTCAGCGGAATACTATGTCTAATGCGGTCGGTGTGTGTATTTAGCAAGTACACGAATGAAAATGCTTAGGTAAATCCTCCCTAAACTTTCTTGGATTACAGGCGTGAATGGCGTGATATTATGTTATGTCTCGTTTACCATATATGCTTTCTCCGTCTATTAGGTCAACCTTATGGCAATCACCGACAACTATGGCAGATGTTTTGCAGTAGAGACAAAGCTGAAATGTCTCGTGTCCAAATACACATCATTTTCTTTTTTTTTTTGGCGTCGTCGTCATCAAATAACTTCTCCCGCACTGGGTGGAGCGGGAGGGTGTGTCAGACTCTTACTGACTTGCCTGTACGTTGCCAGGGTACACGGTAACCCTTTAGGACTTTCCTGCAACCCCGGCAGGTATTTGCCCAGTGTCCAAATACACTGGCATAACAACTTTGCTTAGAGGAACAACTTTGAAATAGGTATTACGATGGTAGTACCTTCCCGAAAGAAGTCCTTCACAAACAGCTCTAGTATTAGGTAATAAAGACACATAACTTAGCACCTACTCATTATTTAAGACCTTGAGAGCAGTGGTGACACAGTGGTAACGACCCCGACTTACGGGTTGTAGGTCGTGGGTTTGAACCCAGACAGGCGCTTTAATTTGTGGTAATAAATTCATCATCACTTCTCTCAAATACAGTGAAGGAAAACATCGTGAGGAAACCGGCGTATCCTAGAACCAAAATTTCGAAGACATGTGAGATCCAGCAATTCGCACTGGGCAGTGGAAACATTATAGACTGATTAAGCATTGAAGACCTTGAAATCAGGATCCATTGATACCTTAATCAGTAGGTACACATAAATCGGGAATTCCGATTCTTTCCCCGAGAGTTCTCACGGCTATACTCGTAGCTATAAATCTCCTGTGGGCCGCTAATTTGCAAGCGGTAGACGAATTAGAGGCACCCACGCATCTAGTGAAGACCGGAATTCCAATATTTTTGTTGATCAAAGACTTGCGAGTTTGATTGGTATTTCTTTGCGTATATTTTGGGTGGGTTGAGTGTGTAGGCTTTTAGATAAAGAGCTTCATCAATTGTCTCATCAAAACGGGTACGCACACCCGTTTTGATTAGAAAATTGATGGAGCTTTATGCTGTTAAATAATAATTAATTATTTCTTAGTTTACTTTAGAGGGACGTGTGGCTAAATAATAAAAACGACACGGATTGATCTTCAAGGTTAAGCAACACCAGCCGAGGCCGGTCCGTGGATGGGTGACCATCCATATCATATACTCAATATATTTATTGCTTCCACAATCCACATGTGAACTTAGGTTTAACAAAATATGATCATTGTGGACCCTGTCGGGCACAGCAAAAGTAGGAGAGAGGAAGAGGGCTTTTCATTTTGATTAGGTACTTAGTACCTATTTATCGATTTATTGTAATTATTTTATAAAAACTTGTAAATCATAATTTGTCATTTAAATAATCATTTTTATCATAATAGCATAATAGGAATAGTTTTAATTTATTTACGTAATTTTTATACTTTTTTTATTAATTCTGGTAATTTACACCGACATACCGAGACCCCTCCGTGCATCGGAAAGCATGTTAAACCGTCGGTCCCGGCTGTCATTCGTAGATCTTTGACAGTCGTTACGGGTAGTCAGAAGCCTGAAAGCTTGACAACCATTCTTACCAAGGGGTACTTACTGTGTTAACCAGTAACTGGGTTATGGAGGTCAGATAGGCAGTCGCTCTATGCAAAATACCCCAACATAGTAAGAACAAGGTTTATAGGTAAATGATGAGTTCACTTTTGCAACAACACTTGAAGAGACCTAATCAGGTATTCTTTTTTTTCATCATATAATTGACAGAAAGCAGAACCATAGACCCTTCCCCATGGGACATACATTTTAAACCCATTCATAGTCCCAACACGTACACAAAATAAAACAATTACATCACAGCCTACAGATACTTTCTAATTGCGTCTCAAATAATAGCACCAGAACACGTTCGCGATTAACTACGTTAAAGTATGTATCTCGTAATTAGAACATTACGCGACGTAAGACGACGCTGGTAATTTTATGTAGATTACTCCATCTATTTTGGGTGTATTCGAGGAGCTACAAGTGGAACGACACAGGTTTATTATTAACTTGGGTATATTTATAATTTATTGGTTTATTATTGTCTAGATTTTTGGTAGGTGTACTGCAGAACAGGGTACTAACGTGAACGGCGAGTACATCTCACACCTTCTCTTTGCCGATGACATCATCATAATGGCAGAAACGCTGGAATAATTAGACGCAATGCTGCACAGCCTAAATGGAACCTCTCGGCGGGTTGGCCGCGACATGGATCTGGACAAGACGAAAGTCATGTACAATTCACACATCTTGCCGAGTCCAGTCCACATCGAAGTGTCGCTTTTCTAAGTTGTGAAGGAGTATGTCTACCTAGGGCAAGTCATCCAGCTCGGTAAACACAACATTGAGAAAGAAGCCGACAAGAGAATCCAGTTGGGTTGGGCAGCATTTGAGAAACTTCGTCAAGTCTTCTCTTCGCCTATCCCGCAATGTTTGAAGACTAAGGTCTTCAACCAGTGCGTTCTGCCCGTTATGACATACGGTGGCGAAACGTGGACACTGACAATCGGGCTGGTGCACAAATTCAAGATCGCTCAGTGCGCTATGGCACTCCATAGCGCCAGCTATGCTCGGAGTTTCTTTGATAGATAAAATCAGAAATGAAATTATCCAGAAAAGAACCGCGGAGTTACCGACATAGCTTGCAGAGTAAGCAAACTGAAGTGGCAGTAGGCTGGCCATGTTTGTTGAAGGACCGATGGCCATTGAAGGCTGGTGGGGCAGACGAGTCCTAGAGTGGAGACCGCGTATCGGCAAGCTAGCGTGGGATGACCCCCAGTTAGAGTGGCTGGGACAGACTGGATGCGGAAGGCGGAGGACAGGGTGTTGTGGCGCAGCTTGGGAGAGGCCTATGTTCAGCAGTAGACTGCGATAGGCTGAGTTGAACAGCAGAACAGAATTTTAAACATGTGAATACAAAATTAATATCAAACGTATTATCTGCGATACAAGTTTTCCGAATTAATTTTATACCTTTTTGGAAGTCTTCCGCTGACAAATGGGAAAAAAATTTGGTGCGTAACTCATTATTAAACCAAAGATGTTTTTCTTCTTAGCATATCAATCGTGTCAGCCCAGAACTTGGATACGATCTAAAAATACTAAAACTATTATAAGTTCGCGCAAAGAATTCACTACCTTTTATTCTAAAAACAAACATTAAATCATTCAATAAATCATTATAGACTACCTTTCAAAAGATCGTCGACTGATTAATCACCTCACACACAACTACGTATAAAATATTAATTATTAGCGAAAACAATGGTTCACGTTTGTGGAAATAATCGATTCTCTTTGTTGTCTAATAGCGTTGGTTTCATTGCACACAAGACACAGAATAATACAGAAGGACGGATACATGCAACGAGCCAACACGCAAGCACATGCACAGACAGCATGTATCAAAAAGGTGTGTACATATTTCAATATTTAATACTCAATTCTTTATTGCATTCCATATGTATTACATACACACGTTAATAGTGTTTATAACAAAGTAAAAGACCAATATGGACCCTCTTAAGAGTAGGTACCTAATCGCGAAAAAATAATAACAACGACCACGCTATGGACCAGCACCCTAATTACGTAATACACGATCAATTTTAAATTGAAACCAATTGAAAAAGATTGCCAGTCCATTGCTTCATAAGTTCGACAAAAAAAATTGAGCAGATTTTTTTTGAGTTTTTTATTTTATTTAGATTGACGATTTCCCACCAAAAAAAAAGGGTACCTAATCGCGAAAAATAATCGGCCGTCCCATATATTTGGATCGAGTAGATATTGAAGTTTTGTATGGGACAGTTAATAATTTTATGGAGAAAATTCTTCAGTATACTGGTCTGTAGGACACTTTTCTGTGTGAAAGTACAAGTGCCCTCGTGGGTGCGACTGGACATCGACCGCTACTATAGTCTGTCTGAAAAGTATCTGATGAAAGTGTAAACAACACTCTGTTCAGGTTAAATTCTTACGCAATTATTCACTTAAGGTAATTAATAACACATTCATTGTATCTAAAAGTTTTAACTGATCTCACCACTTCTTCCAACAATTATTGTTTGAATAACATTATTTAATTGTAATTGAAAAAACATCGACGGCCATTGAGGTTGTGATGGCATCTACATCGCCACATGCGAACTACGCATCAAAGCTCCACAAAATCCTGACGTCACACACATCCTCCATCGCACAATTAGAGTTTACCGCGCGAACGACATATATAAGACTATCCAATTGGGCAGTTACCCGCCACACACGACACTCGTCTGGTCGGAGGATCCTCTCTTTTCTATGGTGGATGAGTGAACTTTACACCCTGTTCCTCATGCCTCTAAAAGGTTATAAAGTTTACCTCAATATAGTAGATTCAAAATTTGAATTTCGGGTATATTGAAATAATCAAATCAAATCACTCAACTTGTAAGTGGCAATAGAAATAGGCATCAACAGGTACATTTTCTGATCCATTTGTTTACATTTTCATCAGATTATTTTAGAACAGACATTACGTGTATGCGCCTATTTTCGCTTGTTATATGAAGCTAACCTTCTGTACCTACTATTCTGTGTCTCAGTGCACCCAAGAAGCGGTAATTAAAAGGCTTTTCATATAGTGAGCGTCGACAGTAGTATTATTTGAAATCGGATTCCTCCAGTTAAATGAACTTCCTTGAAAATATATTTTAATGGAATCAAATGGTCTTTTGATTCCTTTCTGGGGAAAATTTAATATTTTTTGTTGAAATGAGAAGAAAATTGTAGAATGAGAGAAGTTTTTAATTAAAACTAATTGATGAATCAAATATTATAGAGTTCTATGCGATCACAACATACACAATAAACCTGCAAGTTTTATCTCACAATTTGAAAGAATTTTGGGTTTTTAAGGTTTTGTCAAACTACACACATCAAAAGTGTCTAGGGATCAAGCATTTTTATGCGGATTTCTTGAGATTGAGATGTGGCTTTGTAATAAATTTATGATTTTATAAATTTATACGGATCCTTTTTGGTGCATTTCATAATTTGAATCAGGAACTGTGAATCAAATTCGAGTAAAAGATGAAAATCAGCTGTCAATATTTTCCCTATAAAAACATACAACGCATTGAAGACATTATTAGTGCTACTGTTTCCCTACTACTGATTAAAACCAACGTTATTATGGAGCAGCGACGTCATTTAAGCAGGGAAGAAATGCTCAGAGCCGTGGGAATGATAGAAGCTGGTTCCCGGCAACGTACTGTGGCTTTAGCTCTGAATACAAGTCAGAGTGTTATCAGTCGACTTTGGACACGTTACCGAAGCACTGGTACCGTGGCTGAGCGCCATGGAGGACGGTATCGCTGCACCACACGGAGACAAGACCGATACATTCAAATCTTAGCTCGAAGAGCTCCAACAATAACCGCCATGATGTTAGCCGTGAGGCTTCATCACTCTTCAGGGAACTTAATTAGCGACCAAACAGTCAGAAACCGCTTGCATGAAGTGAACCTTCATTCCCGAAGACCGCTACGGGTACCACCTATAGCAATGCACAATCGTAGGATTCGATATCAATGGGCTCTTGAACACAGAAATTGGGCAGAAGAACAATGGCGTTTCGTGTGCTTTTCTGATGAGTCTCGTTTTGGTATGAGACCGGATACAAGACGTATACGACACTGGAGAACCCCTGGACGCCAACAGCGATTAAAATCCTGCCAGGAAGTCCATCCTTATAGTGGTGGAACCATCATGGTATGGGCGGGTATTTGGATCGGCGGAAGAACTGAGTTGATTTGGATTAGAGGCAACCTCAACGCTCAAATTTATGCTGAGACGATTGTATCAGACGTCATCGTTCCTCTACAAGTGCAAATCGGTCCCTTATTTCAGTTAATGCATGATAATGCACGACCGCACACCGCAAGAGTTGTAAGACAGACTCTCGCCGCAGCTAACATCAATGTCCTGCCCTGGCCTGCTCAGTCGCCAGACTTGAACCCGATTGAGCATGCATGGGATATGCTACAGAGAAGAGCTCTGCCGAATATGGAGGGTATCCAGTCGCAAGAAGACCTTTTTTTGTTGTTGCAACGAACATGGGCGGCCATTCCACAGCGTGATTTGGATGAACTCATTTTGAGTATGCCAAACCGATGTTCTTGTGTTGTTAGTGTTCGCGGTAGAAACACGGATTATTAATTGTTTAAGTTACCCAATAAAATTTTAAAGAAAACTGTTATTTCAGTCTTTTTTTCGAACTTTAATGTTAGTGGTTCAAATGTCAAAAATCCCTTTATTAGGAAAATGGCAAATTTCTTTATTAATGCAAAGGTGACTTGGTTTATCGTTACTGTGACAAACGAAAACACTTTATTTGATGAATCCTTAAAGAAAATTTTAATTAATATCAATCAGGAGAAAAGTTATTGCAAAAATATATGTTGATCCCTAGACACTTTTGATGTGTGTATTAGATATGCAGGGTAGATTTTTGAGGTCAGGCAGTCGGGACACCTACCTTATCCGTTGAAGCTACAGGAAAACGGTCTTAGAAGACTGTCCTCAACTTTTTTAAACATTTTGATCTGCATTCCCAGATTTTGAAAAAAAATTGTAGTCAGCAAGAAAATAGGCAGCTTAAATTACAAAAACTTTTTTTGATGCCATTCGATCCTGTTTCTTATAATAATCAAAATAATCTAATGGACCAACTGAGGTAAAAGTACTAGAAAAGTAAGAAATCGCAAAAAACTTTGCCAACATAACACGGAACATTTTAAAAATCTAATCAATATTGACATTTCCATTTGGCACACTGAATAATTAAGAAAGTTCGATAACTACATTATTACCCTTTTAACGGGTTTTATCAACAAAAGGCCAACTTTAAAAAACTCATTACTAAATTAATGAAAACTTTCCGCTTGATTGGTATCGCGATACGAAATACGGAAGCGATAACGATATTCAGAATTTACTTCGATATCTTTGGGAATTAATCTACACTTTTAAGAGGGCTATTACATTTTGACCCTGTTTTTTGCGTAAATGGACAACTTTGGCGTTCTCATTCTTAGAAACTGAAAGACTTCGACAAGTATGAGTTATTGAGTGGTGGAGAATAGTTATTATTATAGTACATAGCGGCCTCGCTTTTTGATTTTTTTTCTTATCTACTTAAATAAAGCCAAAATTCCGAAACAAGTTTTTCATAAAATGCGCGACGGCACTTTTTCGAGCTCGTGGATTGAACTATTGCATATAAGCAAATGAAATTAAAAAAATATAATAATATCTCTTAAATAGTGGTCTAGTTCATAGCGGCCTCGGAATTTTGAAATACACACATCAAAAGTGTCTAGGGATCAAGCATTTTTATGCGGATTTCTTGAGATTGAGATGTGGCTTTGTAATAAATTTATGATTTTATAAATTTATATGGATCCTTTTTGGTGCATTTCATAATTTGAATCAGGAACTGTGAATCAAATTCGAGTAAAAGATGAAAATCAGCTGTCAATATTTTCCCTATAAAAACATACAACGCATTGAAGACATTATTAGTGCTACTGTTTCCCTTCTACTGATTAAAACCAACGTTATTATGGAGCAGCGACGTCATTTAAGCAGGGAAGAAATGCTCAGAGCCGTGGGAATGATAGAAGCTGGTTCCCGGCAACGTACTGTGGCTTTAGCTCTGAATACAAGTCAGAGTGTTATCAGTCGACTTTGGACACGTTACCGAAGCACTGGTACCGTGGCTGAGCGCCATGGAGGACGGTATCGCTGCACCACACGGAGACAAGACCGATACATTCAAATCTTAGCTCGAAGAGCTCCAACAATAACCGCCATGATGTTAGCCGTGAGGCTTCATCACTCTTCAGGGAACTTAATTAGCGACCAAACAGTCAGAAACCGCTTGCATGAAGTGAACCTTCATTCCCGAAGACCGCTACGGGTACCACCTATAGCAATGCACAATCGTAGGATTCGATATCAATGGGCTCTTGAACACAGAAATTGGGCAGAAGAACAATGGCGTTTCGTGTGCTTTTCTGATGAGTCTCGTTTTGGTATGAGACCGGATACAAGACGTATACGACACTGGAGAACCCCTGGACGCCAACAGCGATTAAAATCCTGCCAGGAAGTCCATCCTTATAGTGGTGGAACCATCATGGTATGGGCGGGTATTTGGATCGGCGGAAGAACTGAGTTGATTTGGATCAGAGGCAACCTCAACGCTCAAATTTATGCTGAGACGATTGTATCAGACGTCATCGTTCCTCTACAAGTGCAAATCGGTCCCTTATTTCAGTTAATGCATGATAATGCACGACCGCACACCGCAAGAGTTGTAAGACAGACTCTCGCCGCAGCTAACATCAATGTCCTGCCCTGGCCTGCTCAGTCGCCAGACTTGAACCCGATTGAGCATGCATGGGATATGCTACAGAGAAGAGCTCTGCCGAATATGGAGGGTATCCAGTCGCAAGAAGACCTTTTTTTGTTGTTGCAACGAACATGGGCGGCCATTCCACAGCGTGATTTGGATGAACTCATTTTGAGTATGCCAAACCGATGTTCTTGTGTTGTTAGTGTTCGCGGTAGAAACACGGATTATTAATTGTTTAAGTTACCCAATAAAATTTTAAAGAAAACTGTTATTTCAGTCTTTTTTTCGAACTTTAATGTTAGTGGTTCAAATGTCAAAAATCCCTTTATTAGGAAAATGGCAAATTTCTTTATTAATGCAAAGGTGACTTGGTTTATCGTTACTGTGACAAACGAAAACACTTTATTTGATGAATCCTTAAAGAAAATTTTAATTAATATCAATCAGGAGAAAAGTCATTGCAAAAATATATGTTGATCCCTAGACACTTTTGATGTGTGTATGTATGGAATAACTGTAAAAAAAATCAAATTCAAAAACATAAAACTACTAAAAACGCTCAGAATGAACAGTGAATTTCTCCTTACTACATTAAGATTACTACGTAAAATTTATACCAGAATATACGTTAGTTCATAAGAAATTAAAATATCATAATTCAAAAAAAATTAAAAAAATATATAATTCAAAATAAACGCAATTACAACCTGCCAAATCGCTTTATAATACGATGCGTGGACTTCTGGCATTCAGTACTGCGCGAGCGCTCGTTGAGGTTGGACCTGTGCCGAAATTTTTCGCGCCAAATGATCCAGCAAAAAGCGTATAGTGCGACTAACTATTTTGATCATGAAAGTATTCTTTGTAACTCTTGTTATATTGAACAATTATTTTATACTTACTAGCTGCCCGCCCCGGCTTTGCACGGGTAGCACTAAGTACTTCTCTACGGCGCACCTACCTATTTACCTACCTACCTACATACCTACATACATACCTACCTACCTACACCTACCTACATACATACATACCTACCTACCTACCCTACCTACTTACCTACCTACCTGCCTACCTGCCTACCTACCTACATACATACATACCTACCTACCTACATACCTACCTACGTACCTACCAACCTACCTACGTACCTACCAACCTACCGTGCCTACCTACCTACCTACCTTCTTACATACCTACCTATCCTACCTACATATCTACCTACCTACTTGCATACCTACTCTAACTTCACCTACCTATCCTAAGAACCTTCTCCTTACAATAACAAACTACCCTACCTACCTATCTACCTACCTGTCCTACCTACATACCTACCTACCTACCTATCCTACCTACATACCTACCTATCCTACCTACATACCTACCTACCCTACCTTCACCTTCCTATCCTAAGAACCTTCTTCTTACAATAACAAACACAACAAAAAAAGAATTAGCGAAAATGGTCCAGCCGTTCACGCGTGATGCCGTGACCAAGTAAATAGGGATTCATTTTTATATGTATACTAGCTGCCCGCCCCAGCTTCGCACGGGTAGCACTAAGTACTTATCTATGGCGCACCTACCTACCTACCTACAAATCTACCTACTTACCTAAATCTACCTAAATACATACCTACCTACCCTAACTACCCGTCCTGCCTACCTACCTACCTACCTACCCTACCTACATACATACCTACCTCCTTGCAAACCTACCTACCTACATACATACCTACCTCCTTGCATACCTACCTACCCTACCTTCACCTACCTATCCTAAGAACCTTCTCCTTACTATAAGAAACATAACAAAAAAAGAATGAGCGAAATTGGTCCAGCCGCTCACGCGTGATGCCGTGACCAAGGAAATAGGGGTTAATTTTTATATATATAGATATACATGTATATAGGATAGAAGATAGATGGAAAAGTTTATTGTTGACTCGTTATAGGTAATTTAAAAAAAAATACTAATTGTTCTTTCACTATAATATTATATGGCCGAAGAAGCCTTACGAACACTTCCCCTCTGGGTATGAACAACAACAAAATGTTCGTCTACGTTCATAAAAACTACTTTCAAAACGATTCTAACGCACTTCGTTAATCGTTATAAGGGCGCGCGGAGCTCCGTGCAAATGTCTAGCTGTGCTGTTAAATTCTGTAAAAAGCGTTCAAAAACGTCAAACTTACGTACCTACAGAACCCAATAACCTTCCACATGTTAATATATTTTTCATAATATTTACTCATGTTTTTATTGAAATTAAAAATCCTAACCTCATAACATAATACTTACATATCGATTTTTCATTCGATCCAACCATGATTCAACATAAAACTCAATTCATAATCGAGTATTTTCCTCACATTGCTTCTGTGACGTTACAGTCTTGGTACATCTCGTTTTATGTTATAGCGAGACTACCTTGTGTGATTAATGCCAGCCACACACGTAACGATTTGCTTGCGCAAATTTAGGCTTGCGCAAGCAAATCGTTACGAGTGTGGGACGAAATTTGCGCAATCTGTTTTGAAAACACAGTAAGATTTGCGCAAGCCTAAGTTTGCGCAAGCAAATCGTTGCGTGTGTGGCTGGAGATTTATGCAACCCTAAGTTTGCGCAAGCAAATCGTTACGTGTGTGGCTGCAGTTACAATTTTTGATTCTACGCTTGTGCAAATTTGAGTTTGCGCGCTTGAGCGTGTGTGGGGCATGTGATCAAATTTCAGTAGTTTTTTTTATCAACAATAATAGTACTAATTTGAAGTAAACTTTGTCCTCCCGCTGCGAATGTCTATCTGCCTAAATGCGATAAACTCGAAAACTATCGAACAGATTTTCATACGATTTTCACCAATGGACGAAGTGATTCATGAGGAATGTTTATGTGTATAATTCATTAAGGTTTTGTATAAATTGGCTGAAATATGACGATGAAGGAAGACAATTGAAGATGTCGGAAAAAATCTTGCCGACTGGGAGCTTTATCGGCGTATGCCAAGAACAATTCCGTAGCTGACTACATGCGGCAACTGCACTGACTGGCTGGTTTCTATGGATTTCTATGAAGGCGACGGCCGATTCGCCGATTCGCTAGATTCGGAAGGCAATTCGCGAAATTAGCAAACATTTATTTTACGTATTTTCTTTTTTTTGTAGCAATTATTAGGCCAACTATTGCCAAAGCGTCATCAATGGATGCCATTACCGCGTAACTCAACACACCTGGACTACTAGAAATACTATCGACTAAACAGAAATGATATCGTTACAAGCAAATTTGAGCCGTGTGTGGTCAATACCGGTGTCAAGCAAATTTGCGCAAGCCTAAGTTTACGCAAGCAAATCGTTACGTGTGTGGCTGGCATTAGTCTTCTCTAGCTTCTAGGAAATAGAACAATAGCTGATCGCCCGGGCGAGAACCTATCGTTTTTTTGTTACCTCGTCTCCCGCCAAAATAGACAGACTTTTTTGTTCGGAATACTGTGCATAATGCCAACCACACACGTAACGATTTTCTTGCGCAAATCTAAATTGACGGGTTTTCAAAGAAATTTGCGCAAATTTCTTCCCACACACGTAACGATTTGCTTGCGCAAAACTAAATTTGCGCAAGTAAATCGCGGAAGCACATACGGATGGCTTTCATGCCATTATGCGTAAGAAAGCAGCATTCTTACTACAACGTTTACGTAACAGTCGGAATGGCATCCTGAAAATGATTGTTGCGAAACCAGACTGTCTCATTCAGAGGCACCTGGTGGAGGTGGCTTTAGGTTTAACAAGTTAATTAAAGAAACTCACTAACATTACTAACATAGCAGGTAAGCACAAATTGTTACTAACTAATTACTAACAATCTATGAACTGTAACGTCTGAAATAAATAATTTTTATTTTATTAAATCGTTACGTATGTGGCTGGCATAATGCCAGCAAATTAGGCTTGCGCAAACCTAAATTGACGGGTTTTCAAAGAAATTTGCGCCACTTTTGCGAACTTTGCGCAAACTTCCCACACACGTAACGATTAGCTTGCGCAAGCCTAAATTTGCGCAAGCAAATCGTTACGTGTGTGGCTAGCATAAGGAATTGTTACTTACTGATTGTTATGTTTATTTCTAGCATGGGTCGAAAAGGTCGGCGAAAACGGGTACGAATCTATTGATTTTTGTGATACCTACCAGTTTTAGTCCCTCATCTGATTATTCAATTACTTTTCATTATTAACAGTATTTTAAATTAGATTATCACTGGAGAAGCCTTATGCGCAATATTCCGAACAAAAATGTCTGTCACTTTTGGCGGGGGACGAGGTAACTTCTACGAAAAAAAACAATAGGTGCTCGCCTGGGCGATCAGCTATTGTTCTATTTCCTAGAAGCTAGAGAAGACTAAAAGGCGTTCATACCATTTTTTTTTATCGATATCGATATTCATTTGGTATTCTGCTTGAATCCATGAAATAAAACAGCTGCATAAAATAGAAAAATTTCAACAAGAAGAGAAAATAACTACAATTAAATAAAAGTAACTAAATTGTAATAATCTCAATAATAAAATAGGACAAGTAAAAAAAAAAAATGCTAAACCATTTCAATGGACATACATAAAACACAAAACAATCAGGAAAAATTAAAAAAACAATTATCAAAAATATTTACTAAGTAATTCATTATAATGAATGAGCCACACACGTAATGATTTGCTTGCGCAAATTTAGGCTTGCGCAAGCAAATTGTTACGTGTGTGGGAAGAAATTTGCGCAGATTTCTTTGAAAACACGTTAAGTTAGATTTGCGCAAGCCTAAGTTTGCGCAAGCAAATCGTTACGTGTGTGGGAAGAAATTTGCGCAAATTTCTTTGAAAACACGTTAAGTTAGATTTGCGCAAGCCTAAGTTTGCGCAAGCAAATCGTTACGTGTGTGGGAAGAAATTTGCGCAAATTTCTTTGAAAACACGTCAAGTTAGATTTGCGCAAGCCTAAGTTTGCGCAAGCAAATCGTTACGTGTGTGGCTGGCATAAGGAATTATCGACATGTCAATTTAGGTTTCAAACATGACCTCAACTCTACTGTAGTCTCGCTATCATTTTTACTAAAGGACATAATCGCATGTCAATTGTAAGTAAATTTTGTTGATTTTGCGTATATTTTCGTAATGCAAAATGAAAGTATTTTGATCTTTATGAACATAAAATCGAGATGTACCAAGACTTGTTGACGTCACAGAAGCAATGTGAGGAAAATACTCGATAATGAATCGATTTTTATGTTCAATCATAGTTGGATCGAACGAAGAATCTAAATGTATTATGAGGTTAGGATTTTTAATTTCAATAAAAACATGAGTAAATATTATAAAAAAATATTTACTTAAGGAAGGTTATTCGGTTCTTTACGTAAGTATAACGTTTTTGAACGTTTTTTACAGAATTTAATAGCACAGCTAGGCATTTACACGGAGCTCCGCGCGCCCTTATAACGATTAACAAAATGCGTTAGAATCGATTTGAAAGTAGTTTTTATGAACGTACACGAACATTTTGTTGTTGTTCATATACAAAGGGGAAGTGTTCGTAAGGCTTCTCCAGTCATTATATACTCAAAGTATTTTAAGTAATATATATAGTAAGTAATAAACAATAAGAAAAATAATAACAAATAACTCAATAATAAAAAAGTATCAAAGTCGTTTATTCGTAGCTACAATACAGAGTAGTGAACACGTGAC
Source organism: Conistra vaccinii (assembly GCA_948150665.1). Classification (NCBI taxonomy): domain Eukaryota; kingdom Metazoa; phylum Arthropoda; class Insecta; order Lepidoptera; family Noctuidae; genus Conistra; species Conistra vaccinii. Next base: position 9,041,254 of record OX411330.1, read on the forward strand.
ACCGAGCGAGTCGTCGCCGTGCTTCAATATACCTAATCTGTGAGAACGCAATTTTGGCAATTTTGTGATAGGCAAAAAGTGAATTTGGATTGGGCAGGCTAAAGGTGAACGCACGCTTATCCGAGCCGAACGCGTCGAACGAATCGAAGTCAAAGATAACTCTAGGAACGGTCTTCCAGAGTCAGACGTTTCGACGCGTGCAGGTGCACGCTGGCTTCATAGAATTTCATATAAAGAATGCTAAAATTAATTTCGGTCCGTTCGTTCGGCGCGTTCGACTCGTATAAGTGTGCGTTCCCCTTAAAGGCGAAAATTTTAACCGTATTGTACCCGTTGATTATGCAAATTGCTGGCATTAGCAAGAATTCAATTTCTGAAAATTATGACTTAATGGCATACAATGGTTTGGTTATTGACCCGTAATAATATGGTGTTACATTCTTTATGATTATTATGTGGAACACGTAAAGGTTATAAGCTTCTGTTTCAGTCTTCGCTAGTTGCTTAGGTTGGTGCAGTCGCGGAACAAAAATGTTGAGCAATTTTAAAATACACGCCCATCTTTCCTTTCCGAACTCATTCCTTTCATAATGTTGGTAGTACGTTGGTAGTTAGAAAAACCAGCCAAGTACGTGTCAGACCACGCACAATGAAAGGTTCCGTAGAAGGAATGAACTTATCCCAAAAACAAACATTTAACATTGTAGTTGAAAAACACGTTCTCCCATACATCAATATACGTCACGGTCAGTTCTCCAATTGCACAAAAAAAAGCACAAATGAACTATTTTCGGATTTTTTCTTTTACATGTGCTATGAGAACTTGCCAAATTTCATGATTTTAGGTCAACGAGTTTTGATTTTTTGCGATTATCGCATAAATGGCCGTATTTTTTTATTGCGTCGATTTAGAAGCTTGATATTTTTAGAGCTCAAAGAGACATTTGATATTAATTTCAACTTCATACATCGACAGACAGACGGATGGACAAAGAAGTGATTTTATAAGGGTTCCTTTTGAGAGACGGAACCTTAAAAATATTGGTAGGTATCGTGCACGTTTCAAATGAAAAATGTATTGAGGTGGTTTTCATTCCAAAACTGTAGAATATCTACACGAGTTTGAGTTTAAATAAACTTGATTATTTCTTAACGAGTAACGTGTAACCGTATTTTTGTTTAGTCAAATTTTTCTCATGAATATATAGACCGAGGGCATTTACCAGCTCACTCAAAATTAAACGAATATAGAGAGGCACACCACGGTTAAGGAAACCATCTTAAAGACACAATTTCCTTGAGAATATGTAACACAAAATCTTCAGTTGGTAGAAAAGAGGATCTCCAAAAATGGGGTGGCTACCTAGAGCTGATGAAAAAGATATAAAAATATATAGTTTACTCCAGTAAAAGGTCCAGTTTGCATCGTGCGATACTAGAAAGCGGGCAGCACTTGAGTTCGGATTAAGATTTAACACTTCAAATGTTACCCGCGGCGGTTGCACGAAACATCTTGAACTACCCGCCTACGATGTTCTTAAGATATCGCCTTTGTATAGAGGAAACTTGAACTGTTTTGTTATTTCATTTTGAAGTAATTTAGTTGCTGCTATTCAAAATTTAATAGAGTGGGATTCACTAATATGTAGTTTACTTACGGATACAATACAAATACATTTTTCATAACATAATTGTTATTTTCTCTATGTTGTTTATTGTAATTACTAGGTATTTGACTGAACTCAAACACATCTAACGAGTCTCATTAATATAACTCAAACAAAATCGAAAAACATGTTATTAAAAAAATATCGTTATTTTCTATTTGCGGTATCAATGAAAAGAAACTCCTACATTATTCTATGAAAAACTGAACTATGTAATTTAACAACGCGTAATTACTAGAATTACGAGCTTTTTCAGAACTGAAATTCTAAATTACTAGTATTATACCTATACGTAACGTTTCACCTTGAAAAGGCGAGCAATTTACGAAAGAGCGGTATTACGGAGGCGCTTGAACATTATAGGTGCATAGATTCGACTTATCTGCCCCACAAAGTTTAGGTTCCTCGTTATTTCTAAGACTCAAAAGCTTAACCGTTCATTTCATTCAAATCCGTTCATCCCGAACAGACTGAATGTGTAATAGAGACGTCATTCTATTCAGAAAGTACACCGAAAAAATAAATGGCTAGCAAAGTACCAATTTGGCTTGGCTAAAAATTATACGAATTATACGGCTACAAATAACCAAGACTTATTTAAAACGTGCAATACAGCTTTGTTAACACCAAACAAGCAAGTAATATTAACCAAGTTCACTTGTTCAATTCTAGCAACAAACTTTGCAGGCTCTCTCAGAACCGAGTCGCTTGATTGTAAATAACAATAACTTGTTTATTTCTAGCCGTTACGTTTTTTCCGTGTACGTTTTATTATTATTTACTTATTTAAACTTTACGCACTCAAAAAAAAAAGGCGCGGTCACTATCAGATTGCATAGAAAAGAAAGAGACGCGCGATGACACAACGCTGGTAATTTATTGCAAAATATGAAGCAATTATCTATTTACAAAAAATTTTTTGATTGGACTAAAAAATTAAAATACTATTACGTTAATATGCTGCTCGCAGAATAATCTGACAAAAAATCGGAATGATTGCATGTATAATAATAATAATAATCTGTGGCCCGACTGTCAACAATGACGGTCAAGATTTTTTTCTCTCCGTAGTATTTTTTACTATTTTTACACATAAATCACCCAAAAATGATGTAAATAATGGCATCCAAACCGGAACAGACACTACCACGATGCAAGGAAATGGATTTCTTATAACCAACATTTCTTATATTACACGGAGAATTGTGAAATGCTGACGCGAAGTCGGGCACGACTACTTAATGACACACATCCAACATCTTCGGGTTCGTCGCTCAGCTCCGCCTCGCAGTTGCCGGACCCTGCTCCAGACGTGAGTCCAGTGATACCGGCCGCTGCAGTTGCGTCGAGCTCGAGCGACGAATACTTCTCGCCGCCGACGACACCACCTCCAGCACGTCGGCGCGGAAGAGGCCGACCACCGGCCAGCTTAGGACTCCGAGGCCCACCGGCCTCTGATAGGGTCCCCGCTCCCGGTGGAAGTGTGCGGCGCATGAGGTGGACACAAACTGTCAACGAAAATGTCATGCGCGCATACTTTGGGGCTACAGAGGGGGGAAGTAACTTGACTGCGTACCGTGGTCGAATGCTCTCTCTGTTCCAGGTGCTTGAACCAGCTGTCAACGTGTCGGCCCAACGACTGTCGGATCAGGTGCGGGTCATCCAGCGTAACCATATGCTGGATGACGCCGTACTTGATCGACTACGCCTCGAATCACGGAATAACCGTGTTACGCCTGCTTCGCCACTGGCCGCGGTGCAACTACAAAATTCACCCAATGCTTCACCGCGACCCGACCACGTTGGTGAAGAAGATAATGACGGGGTTATATCCGTGAGTTCGCAATGCAATGCACAATTGAGGAGCGCTTTGGAGGATGCTTTCCGGGAGTACCGCTCCACTCCGCCTGGACTTAGACCACGTTTACCTCGCTTGCCCATGCATAAGAAAAACAAGGCGTTGGTGTGTACTCTAGACTCGCTGCTGTCAAGTTGTTTTGACAGCAGTAAAGACCTCGCCGATACCCACTCGATCTTGTACTGCGCAGCTGTAGCGGCATGTCGTGTAGCTCATGTTCACTTCGCCAACAGTGACAGAGCTCCACGACCAAAACCAGCTGTACCAGCTTGGCAGTGCAGGATTGAGCGTCGTATCGGTGAGGCTAGAGTACTCATCGGCAAGCTAATCTGCTTCAGGGAGGGCAATACTCGCCCTAGAGTGATGCGCTTTGTGAGGCGGGCGTTCTCGGGGACTGATATTAGTTCTCGAGATTATTTGACCTGCGTCACAGAGCGTATCGACTTCCTGAAGCAGAAGATCTGTGCATGGGCAAACCGTATTCGACGGTATAGGCGGAGAGTGGAGCGGTACACTCAGAACCGCACATTCCAGAGCGATGAAAGGTGGGTTTACAGGGCTTGGGAGCGACCGGATCAAGGTGTGATTGACACGCGCCTGCCGGATGATGACGCCATGTGTTCGTTCTGGCGAAGTATCTGGTCGGCGCCTGTCAATCACACCGAAGGAGATTGGACCAGGGAGATCGAGCGAGCGTGCGAGCAAATACCAGAAATGGGGGCACTTACCATCAGCCCCCAAGATGTAGCTCGTGCAGTTCGTCCGTTGCCTAACTGGAAATCTCCAGGACCGGACGGGCTGCACAACTTTTGGATAAAATGGTTCCAAAGGTCGCACGCCCGCTTGGCATCCCAGTTCCAGTCAGCCTTAGAGTCAGGGTCGCTGCCCCAATTCCTAACGACTGGAATAACTCACCTGCTCCATAAATCAGGTAGTACTGCGGAACCCAAAAACTATAGACCAATTACTTGTCTACCAACGGTCTATAAAGTTTTTACATCCATTTTGAGAGTTAAAATTAACAAACATATAGACACGCACTCCATCATGTCTGCCTCTCAAAATGGATGTAGGAAAGGGTCCCGCGGCACTAAGGAGCTGCTCCTCATCGATATGGCCATTAGCCAGCAGGTTCGTCGTTCCCAAAAGGGTCTGTCGACATGTTGGATAGACTATAAGAAGGCCTATGACTCGGTGCCACATACATGGCTCATTAGGGTGCTGGAGTTGTATAAAATAGATGCAACTCTACGCACCTTCCTGATGTCATGTATGGGGCAATGGAGGACGGTTCTTCGCTATACAGGATGTCGACATATCCAGAGGAATAGCGAGCCGATAAGGATCGAGCGAGGTATATTTCAGGGTGACAGTTTGAGTCCACTTTGGTTCTGCCTAGCCTTGAACCCTCTAAGCACACTGCTGGAGGATTCAGGGCTGGGGTATCGACTGAGGAGAGGTGGTCAGGTTATATCTCACCTCCTTTACATGGATGACCTTAAACTCTTTGCCCCCAACAATTTGCAACTGATGGAGCTACTGAAAATAACTGAAACTTTCAGTAGCGCCATCAGGATGGAATTTGGTGTGGACAAATGTGCGGTCATGCATGTAAAGCGAGGGGAGATTGTGGAATCCGTGGGAACCCAACTCTCGGATTCCATAAACCTTAGAGCCCTCTCCTCATCCGAAACCTACAAGTATTTGGGTATGTCGGAAGCGTTGGGCATCAATGTTACTGACATGAAGCAATCGTTGAAGGAGCGCTTCTTTGGCCGCCTGAATAAAGTATTAAATAGTCTTTTATCAGGCGGAAACAAGGTGCGCGCCTTCAACGGTTGGGTCATGCCGGTTTTGATGTACTCTTTCGGCATACTCAAATGGACTCAGACGGAACTTGACGCCCTGGATAGGAGGGTCCGCACACTGCTGACCGCAAATCGGATGCATCACCCACGTTCATCGGTGATGAGACTGTATATCCCGCGGAAGTGCGGAGGTCGAGGCTTCTTAAATGCTAAGACCCTGCACAACCGTGAGGTATGCAGTCTCAGGGAATACTTCCTAGAGGCCGACGTGGGGATGCACCGAGATGTGGTCTCAGTGGACAAAGGCCTTACCCCGCTATCCCTGGCTAACGAGAACTGGCGCAAACCTATCGTATTAGATACTAATGACCGCAGGGAAGTATGGCAGAGCAAAGAGCTTCACGGACGCTTTTACCGGACCTTACATGGGCCCGATGTAGACCTGTTAGCGTCCGTATCTTGGCTGCGATTCGGTGATCTCTTTGGGGAAACCGAAGGTTTTGTCTTTGCAATTATGGACGAAGTTATGATGACGAACAACTACCGGAAATATATTGTGAAGGACGGCACGGTTGACATCTGTCGGGCATGCCACCGTCCGGGGGAATCAATCCGACACATTATTTCTGGCTGTTCTCGTCTGGCTAACGGAGACTACTTGCATAGACACAACCTTGTAGCCAGGATTATCCACCAGCAACTTGCTCTGAAATACAGTCTTGTGGAATCGGAAGTACCATACTATAGGTATGTGCCCGACCCAGTTCTCGAAAATGGTAATATCACGTTGTATTGGGATCGATCTATCATCACTGACAGGACTATTGTTGCCAATAAGCCAGACATAGTGGTGATAGATCGATCAGAGCGTCGCACAATGATTATTGATATAGCGGTCCCGCATGACGAGAACCTCGTGAAAGCAGAAAAAGATAAACAGATTAAGTATCTTGATCTGGCTCGCGAGGTTGTCGACATGTGGGATGTGGATACAGCAGTCATTGTGCCGATAGTCGTGACGGCCAATGGCATAATAGCCAAGAGCCTCGACCAACACCTGAGGAGGCTCTCGTTAGGCAGCTGGATCAAGGGTTTGATCCAGAAAGCGGTACTTCTGGACACGGCGCGTATTGTTAGGAGATTCCTCTCTCAGGAGCCCTGACCACCGGTAGCTTGGACCCTGTTCCCGATACCGGTGGGCTACTATTTTTTATATTTTTAAATGTTTTTGTTTTATTTAGTTTTTATAAAAATATTTAAAAATGTAAATAATATGTCTAAATATGAAATAAAGGAAATAATAATATATGTCGTGCCAGAATGTCGTGCATGTGCCTGCCGAAATTCCATTGCAGGCAAACCAGCATGATGAGGAGGAGGACGCCAGGGCTATATCTGCAGACAACCTATGCAATGTGGAATTAAGGAGCGCACTGGAAGATGCGATTCGTGAGTACCGGTTCACATTACCTGACCTTAGACCACGGCTACCACGTTTGCCCATGAATAAAAGAAACAGGGCGCTGGTGTGTGCCCTGGATGCGTTGTTACCGAATTTTATGGAAAGCAGCGCAGACCTCTGCGATACACACTCAATCTTGTATTGCACGGCTGTTGCGGCATGCCGTATAGCTCGTGTCAAATTTCCAAACACTGACCGAGCTGTACAGCCAAAACCTGCCGCGCCAGCCTGGCAATGCAGGATTGAGCGTCGTATTAATGAGGCCAGGGTACTCATCGGGAAGCTCATCTGCTTCAGGGAGGGTAATACACGCCCAAGGGTGATGCGCTTTGTGAGGCGGGCGTTCTCGGGGACTAGTATTAGTCCTCGAGAATATGTTTCCTGTGTCACAGAGCGCATCGACTTCCTGAAGCAGAAAGTTTATGCATGGGCGAACCGTATCCGTCGGTATAAGCGAAGAGTGGATCGATACGCTCAGAACCGCATGTTCCAGAGCGATGAAAGGTGGGTATACAGAGCATGGGAGCGACCCATTCCCACTCAAGGTGTGACTGACGCGCGTCCACCGGAAAATGAGGCCATGAGTGCTTTTTGGCGAAGCATCTGGTCGGTGCCCGTCAGTCACACTGAAGGTGATTGGATGCGTGTTGTTGAGCGGACGTGTGATTCAATACCAGATATGGAAGCTATTAACATCAGCCCTCTGGATGTAGCCCGTGCAGTTCGTCCGTTGCCTAACTGGAAATCTCCAGGACCGGACGGACTGCACAATTTCTGGCTTAAATGGCTACAAAGATCACACGCCTGCTTAGCCTCACAATTCCAGTCATCTCTAGAGACTGGGTCGCTACCTGTGTTCTTTACGACAGGAGTTACCCACCTGCTCTATAAATCGGGTAGTACTGCGGAACCTAAAAACTATAGACCAATCACATGTTTACCTACGGTCTATAAAGTTCTTACATCCATTCTTAGAGCAAAAATTGTACAACATATTGACTCCAACTCCATTATGTCTGTGTCTCAGAATGGATGTAAGAATGGGTCCCGCGGTACTAAAGAGCTGCTCCTTATAGACATGACCATAAACCAACAGGTCCGTAGATCCCGGAAGGATTTGTCGACATGTTGGATAGATTATAAGAAGGCCTATGATTCGGTGCCACATACATGGCTCATGAGGGTGCTGGAGTTGTACAAGATAGATGCAACTCTGCGCACCTTCCTGATGTCATGTATGGGGCAATGGAGGACGGTTCTTCTCTACCCAGGATGTCGACAAATCCGGAGGACCGATGAACCAATCAGGATTGAGCGGGGAATATTTCAGGGCGATAGTCTGAGCCCACTTTGGTTTTGCTTAGCCTTGAATCCTCTAAGCACACTGCTGGAGGATTCAGGTCTAGGCTATCGGTTGAGAAGAGGTGGTCAGGTAATATCTCACCTCCTTTACATGGATGACTTGAAACTCTTTGCCCCCAACAATTTGCGACTGATGGAGCTACTGAAGGTAACAGAAACGTTCAGTAGCGTCATCAGGATGGAATTTGGTGTGGACAAATGTGCAGTCATGCATGTAAAGCGAGGAGGGATTATGGAATCCGTGGGAACCCAACTCTCGGATTCCATACACCTTAGATCCCTCTCCTCAACTGAAACCTACAAGTATTTGGGTATGTCGGAAGCATTAGGCATCAATGTTGCCGACATGAAACAATCGTTGAGGGAGCGTTTCTTTGGCCGCCTGAATAAGGTACTAAATAGTCTTTTATCAGGCGGAAACAAGGTGCGCGCCTTCAACGGTTGGGTCATGCCGGTTTTGATGTACTCTTTCGGCATACTCAAATGGAGTCAGACGGAACTTGACGCTCTGGATAGGAAGGTCCGTACATTGCTGACAGCAAATCGGATGCATCACCCACGGTCATCAGTGATGAGACTGTACATCCCGCGGAAGTGTGGGGGTCGAGGTTTCTTGAATGCCAAAACCCTCCACAACCGCGAGATTTACAGTCTCAGGGAATATTTCCTTCAAACTGACGTGGGGATGCACCGAGATGTGGTCGCAGTGGACAAGGGCCTCACCCCGCTCTCCTTGGCGAAAGAGAACTGGCGCAAACCTGCAGTACTGGATACTAACGATCGTAAGGAAGTATGGCAAGGCAAAGAGCTTCACGGACGCTTTTTCCGGGCCCTTCATGGGCCTGACGTAGACTTTTTGGCGTCTATATCCTGGCTGCGCTTCGGCGACCTCTTCGGAGAAACCGAAGGTTTTGTCTGTGCGATTATGGATGAAGTTATCATGACGAATAATTATCGGAAATACATTGTCAAGGACGGTACGGTTGACATTTGTCGGGCATGCCACCGTCCCGGTGAATCAATCCGACATATTGTTTCCGGTTGTTCTCGTCTTGCTAACGGCGAGTACTTGCACAGACACAATCTAGTAGCTAGGATTATCCACCAGCAACTTGCCTTGCAATACAACCTTGTGGAGTCAGAAGTACCATACTACAGGTATGTGCCCGACCCAGTTCTCGAGAATGGTCAGGCCACATTGTATTGGGATCGATCTATCATCACTGACAGGACTATTGTAGCTAATAAGCCTGATATTGTGGTGATAGATCGACGAGAACGCCGTGCAATGATTGTTGATATTGCTGTCCCTCATGACGAGAATCTCGTGAAAGCTGAGAAAGATAAAAAAATCAAGTATCTTGACTTAGCACACGAGGTTGTCGACATGTGGGACGTGGACTCTGCAATCATTGTACCGATAATCGTAACGGTTAATGGCCTAATAGCGGAGAGCCTCGACCAACACCTCAGGAGGCTCTCATTGCGCGGCTGGGTCAAGGGCTTGATTCAGAAAGCAGTACTCCTAGACACGGCACGCATAGTGAGGAGGTTCCTCTCTCTAGAGCCCTGACCACCGGCAGCTTGGACCCTGTTCCTGATGCCGATGGGCGACTATTTTTTATATTTTTAAATGTTTTTTATATCTTTTTTTTAAGAAATATTTAAAAATGTAATTTAAATATGTATTAAAATGAAATAAAAGAAATAATAATATATGACTCAGCGATCATTGTGCCGATAGTCGTATCAGCCAATGGCTTAATTGCCAAGAGCCTCGACCAACACCTAAGGAGGCTCTCGTTAGGCAGCTGGGTCAAGGGCTTGATTCAGAAAGCGGTACTCCTGGACACGGCTCGCATTGTCAGGAGGTTCCTCTCTCTGGAGCCCTGACCGCCGGTAGCTTGGACCCTGTTCCCGATACCGGTGGGCTACTATTTTTTATATTTTTAAATGTTTTTGTATTATTTTGTTTTTATAAAAATATTAAAAAATGTAAATTATATGTATATAAATGAAATAAAGGAAAATAATAATATCTGGTAACTGAGCTCTGCTAATGGTGAAAATATAAACATATCGTCCAGGTAAAAAATTTTCACCCCCATAAACCCCTTTTTTTATTTTTTTTTTGGGTTTGAAATCATACAATGACTTCTCCCGCTCTGGGCGGAGCGGAAGGGCGTGTCAGACTTTTACTGACTAAAACCCACCCGTGTTCCTTCCCTTGCCATGCCAGGGGCCACGGTTTCCCCTTGGGACTACCCGCAACCCCGGCAGGCATCGGCCCTAACGGACCCCGTCAGTTTTGCTGACATCTCTTTGAGGCGCGCGTGGAACACGACGCGCCGTCGACCCGGGCCTGGTCCTTATCGGACGGCGAGCTGTACCCCCGTAAACCCCTAAATTGCAACTTTCGTCGAAATCGTTGCAGCCGTTTCCGAGATTCAAATTGTATATAGGATGACTGGTAATTATATATGTATACAAGAATTGCTCGTTAAATGTATTAGATATTATTATTTTAATAGATGTATTATGTTTTCAACAAACCATCTAGCTAGCATAAATCCTGAAGAATATCTTATATTTTTCTGATTTTGTTTACTGCAGAGGATCATATACTTTTAGCAAAAGAGCCACTCAGGGATTCTCTTTGTTTACATTCCTTGTAGCGAACAACTAGGAAACTCAGTAATTTAAAGGAAAATTGATAAGAATAAGACGGTACTGCGGAAATCTTAACTATGGATCATATTCATGAGCTTGTTGTTATAATATTGCAGTCTCAGGAATTTGCATTTTGGCTGCTTCTGCTGGCGTCCGTTTTGATCAACTCCAAGTATTTTCGCAGACGATTTTTTTGTTTTTTTGTTGATGTTAAGTATCGTCTCCGTTTCGCCGTTAAGCGGTGATATATTGTAAAAATATTTGTATTTTCCTCTTTTTTCATGGTCACGACTCGCGAAGGGATTTATTTTTTGGGTATCCGCCATCCAATTCTCTCATATCTGAATCATTGGCCAATCATGAACAAAATAAAAAGTTTAATACTATAAGTTTTTTCATTTTTTGAAGTGAACATTTCTTTAGCGGCGTTGTGCTCTTTTTTTGGGATGGGTAAAAAATGTTAAACTCGCGTCAGAACAACGTGTCGTAATCGAAAATTCGTAAGACGGAGGGACTTCGACCCTTGTCCGTTGCCTAGCAACTGACAAAGTAAATATCAAAATAAATAGACTTTGACTTTACGTAAAGATTGCGAGGTAAGAAATTTTACCCTCACATACCCACCATGATAGTACTTTTATTCTGAAAATAAAGCAATTCGCGCGAAATTATTCCCTAAACATTCCAAAATACTCAAAAATGCACAACGTTAATGTCATTTCTGCCGGCACTCCTGGAGTGGAACCCGTTGTTTTTTTTTGTTTATAACTGTCGAAATGTGGGTGTTACTATAGGTACACCTCTGCTTAACCTTTTGGGGACTACAGGCGTGATGTTATATTATGTTGAAAAAGGTAACTTCTTACACAGTCTCCAATCTTACCAAGCTAAAGATCCCATGTTTTTTATTCACTAGCTGTGCCCCGCAGGTTCACCCACATAAGTCTCGATCCCGTGGGAATATCGGGATAAAAGGTATCCTATGTCCTTTTTCAGGTCATGGTCTATCCATGTGCCAAACTTCATCCAAATCCGTTCAGCCGTTTTATCGTGAAAGCGTAACAAACAAGCAAACTCACTTTCGCATTTAATAATACATATTAGTTATATACTCGTATGAGTTAGGATTGTCACCGTCTCCATTATAGTGAAATTACAAGATACAGTGAGAGCGAAAACATGGAAAGTGTAAAGCTGGGTCTTCGCTAGACGAGCCGAGCTCGAACGGAGCATGAGCCGAGCACAAATTCGTGAACATTTGTCATCAATTTACTTCACGAATTTGTGCTCGACTCGCGCTCCGCACGTGTTCGGCTCGGCTCGGCTCGGCTAGCGTAGACGTAGACCTTTAGCTTAACATACTCGTGAGAAATGAAAGGGATATTAATATTTATACCTACTTGTATGTTTATCTTTCTTCGTTATCGTTTCTTCTTATATTTCCCTCTTACTTTTGTGTTTTATGGGAAGAGTAGATAACCATCATCACATCATGCTGTAACAAATGCATTATACAGGGGGATTTTTGAGATGGAGTAGTAAGGACAGGTACCATAACCGTAACCACTGCAAGAAAACGGGCTTAGAAGACTGTCCTTAACTTTTTGAGGCATTCACAGATTTTGAAAAAAAGTGTAGTCAGCAAGAAAATGGGCAGTTTTTACAAAAACTTTTTTTGATAGGTACCAATCAATCCTGTTTCTTTATTGGACCAACCGAGCTTTGAGTACAAGAAAAGTCAGAAATCTCAAAAAACTTTCTACGTGCTACATTAAGGTACCTGCCCTTACAATAACAACCTCGTCTCCAAAGTCCACCCTGTATAATAATCCATTTGAACAAGAGTTTAGAGATAACGATAATATAATATTACATCACGCCTATATTCTCCAAAGGTTTAGGCAGAGTTGAGGTAACAATATTCTTGGATAATCAGACTCTTATGAAACTCACAAATGTGAATTAAAGTGATCGATCTTTACGTATACCTATGGGCTTTGAGCAGTGGTGGCCCAATGATAACGGCCCCGACTTACGAGTTGAAGGTCGTGGGTTTGAACCCAAGCAGGCGCTTTACTTTGTGTAAATTATTTCATCACCACTGCTCTCAAAACGGTGAAGGGTAACATCGTGAGGAAACCGGCATGTCTTAGAACCAAAAATTCGAAGACATGTGACATCTATCAATCCGTACTGTGCCCGCGTGGTGGATTACAGCCCACTCCCTCTCACAGAGAGGAGGCCTGTGTCCCAGCAGTGGGAACATTAATAGGCTGATGATGATGATGATGATGATGGGTTTTACAGTTAATATCAAACCATTTGCATTTTCAGATGCTAAAGTATGGGCCGTGAATACTTTATAATGTTTTTAAATTTCAGTACCAAAGAAAACTACAATAAATTAAAAATCAAAGAGTAAATACTCATTTTATTAACACAAGCTCACAAGCCATAAATATAAACTACATACAGGACCACATAATGCAGTACCTTATTACGTCGAAAGCTAAAAATCTCCCCTTACAATACCGTAACAAAAAACGCAAGCTTCAATTTAAGAGCATCGGATAAGACGGAGGCAATCTCATTTCCCATCGAACTAAGGCGGGCATAAATCACTATATTCAATAGGTTTTAATATAAGTTCGCAAATGAACATGAAAAGTAATGCTCTCTTGTAGCAGGGAGCTTTATTAGATGCGGCTGTCTTGCATTCGGATAGTTAAGATTTGCATATTCGTTTTGGTGAATTCTGTATGTGAAAAATGTTTGATGGTAATGTTGCTAGTGAAGCAGCAAACGGAAAAGAATATTAAGAAATAAGGGAAAAAAAAACTTTTGTATTGGTGGTGTTAGCTAGGTATATATTTTAGATTAGTCATTAAAAGTAGGCTAGATTTTACGTGCTTGGGAGAGGCCTATGTCCAGACAGTGGGCGTCTTTCGGCTGAAATGATGATGATGATGAAAAACTTAATTCTCGTAAAGTTTAATGTTCCATAATCAATCAATCTGCCTAGCGTTTTTCCAACTATGTCGGAGTCGCCTTCCAGTCTATATGGAGCGACTGCCTATCTGACCTCCACAACCCAGTAACTGGGTAATACTGGTTGTCAGACTTTCGGGATTCTGACGACCCGTAACGACTGTCAAGGATGGCTTAACGTACTTTCCGACGCACGGAGGATGCTCGGTATGTAAAGATGGTCACCCTTCCACGAACTAACCCCGGCAAGCGTAGCTTAACCTGATGTATCGACCCGTGCGGCTGTTATTACTTAGACACGAGCTCCTGCTCGATAATGTTTTACTGTTATATAATAATCGTAGATAAACGAATAAATAAATCGTTCCAAGTTTAGCATAGTCTCACAAATTTTATTACTTGAATACGAATACAAGAAAACCATTCAGCTCTTGAAAATACAATATAATATTCCAAGAGCACAAAATAATGAGGATCCACGTGCCGAGAAGGGATCATCAAACTATCTCAAAACTCATCCGTCTCTCTACAATAACACAAATAACAACAATAACAAAATATTTCAGATACTTCATAAAAGGGTCCTAGAGCACGCTCCAAATATTTTGAAGAATAATAACATCGGAACACCAAACACATGTCCATCCCAGGATAATAACGAAGCATTTACAAAAGCATATATTCAAACTATAGCTGTCTCACTCAAGCACATTGCTGAATATGAGGGGCATTATCCAGATAGCCGTATGTCCCATATCGGCGCGGGACAAAATGTGACCGTATTATCAAACTGGATTGTTCCGAGCTAAGTTGGGAAACCCGTCGGGAGGAAATTCAATAGAACCCTAATTTTCCAGCCCCTACTGACGCACAATAGCCAACAATGTGGACTACTTACTATGTAGAAACGCATATCGTCACATAACAGTAATGAATTGTTACTGTTGTAACGATTGAGGTTGGGCGGATAATTATTTTGATGAAAATGATTATCTGTATAATTATAAAGCAGTTATTTTTAAACTTGATGCTAATAATGTAGAAGCTGGTAGTATAATTGGTAATAATAGCCGAATTAATATCATCATTAGAGATAATGATGTGGTTACGGTGTTTGTGAATGGTTCATAAATTAAATGTATTGTAGTCTTTAAATTGAGGAGCATCTGTTCAAAAGGTCGTATTTCTATGATAAACAAACTTTACAAAAACAGAAAAAAACATCTAATTCCTATTATAAAAATTCTAAAATTAAATTAAATTTAGATCATTGTGAAGATTAAGACTACAATATTACATGCATTTTTAAAAATAAAAAAAATACACCATAACTTTTTTTTTATTTAATTTTAGTTCAGAAATAAGACTTATTGATCGGAAAAATCAGAAACACGACCTTTTGATTTGTCACTTCTAGAAATATGCCCTTTTGATTTGACAAAGTCAATATGATATTCGTTTTCACAGTGACATTTTGCGAATGGGACATTCTGCGTCAAGACCATTTTTACTTTATAATAACTTCCAAAGTTCAAAATTTCACAAATTTCATCTACTCGCATCGAAAGACAGAACGTCAAGAATAACATCTGTCAGTGTCATCTGTCGACGTCGTTAGAGAGATATGCAGTCATATATATTTTTTTTTTATTTTTTTATAGTGTTGCTATTGATAATGATATTCAACGTACAGCCGTCATCTTTTGACTCGATACCGTTATTTACTCGAACGAAACGATTTTTATTAAAGTTGTTATGTATGGAAAAAAATATGACCTTTTGAACAGAAAAATAAATAAAAGATGCTATTTGTAGAAGAAATATGCCTGTTTTGTTTAAAACAATCCAAGGGAACATTTTAATGCAGAAATACATCCGTTTTGATTGGAATCCAAGTTTTTTGGATTTTATTATATGGGAAATACGCTCCTTTTGAACAAGTTTTTACGCTCATTCGATGGAGTTTTCTGCTTTGAGTTCAAAAAAAAAATAAAAAAATAAAAAGTTGAAAAGTGAAATACGACCTTTTGAACAGACGCTCCTCAATTGGACTTGTCAGCAATATTTTAGATTAATTTACTGTATATTAAAGTACCTGTAGCTCAAATAAAAAAACTGAAGTATTTTGTTAACCGCCAATTTAAAACTGAAGTAATACAAATAATACTCTTTCGAATCAAATTTAGTAATTAAAAAAAAAAAATGTGCAATGGAAGGAGAACTGTTAGCGTCTATGTATTTTATCTCACAAAGTCTATAACGATAAGCACACTTAAGAGCCAAAACTATAATTTCAAACTGACATCGAAGAAGTACCACACAATATCAACACCAAATAACTCCTAAAGTACACTTTGAGAAGCACAATTTTGCCCGAAAACGCCGCAATAACTGCATGTAGGGAAGCCGAGACGTGTCTTGCAAAATTTCGAGCGTCATGTGTTTGTGACTCGCTTTTTGCGAGAAGTTTCGTCCCAACACTGCGCTGTGCAAAAAAACATGAAATATTTTTTTCCTTTGGCACTTCGGTGTCACGTTCGTACGTCATATTACTTCCATGCTCAGATATTAGCTTGAAATATCGCCGTTTTATATCAGTTCATGAACTATTGCGAAGTCTTGATCTAATTCTTTTGAAATTGGCCGTTATTTTTGAGTTAGGGGCAATTTGAAATTGGAAATCTTGAATAATGGGGTTGCTTTTTCTGTCTTCATAAAAAAACAATCTTCTAGATCCGCTTCTTTAGCAATTCTGTCTTATAATTGGGGTTACGAAACACCATAAAGCCTTCAATATGGAGTATAGACTCGTGTATTCTTATTTATGTTTACGAGTATTCATTATAATACATGAACAATGCTAACAAGCCCCGATTGTTAGTATTCATCGTTGCTTAAACTGCATAGCCAGCTGTATACGGCTTATCTATGATCGTAACTATTTATGACGATTTTTAACTCGTTGGCTCAACTTAGCCTATCTAACTTAAACGGAATATTATTGATGAGTTTATTTCGTATAGTTCCCGATAAAGGCAGTTCAAATAAATTTTGATCAGGTATCTCTTGCAGAGCAATTTCTAGTAGGTGGATTTGAGTCTGATAAAATCTGATCCCTTTGATGATATTCATGGTGGAGAGAGGGTGTACAAACATTTTCTATCTTTTTAACAACCTGTTTTGTTACATGGCACTGCTGTCCAAAACTCTGTTCACATCGTTGTTTATGATATAAAGACTATAGTTAAAGTAACACAAAAGTCCCTCAACACACGTTTACAAGCAACATAAAAAATAAAACCGCTGTATTCGGTTGTAAATTTACGAATTATTCCGACATGTCGGATACGGCCGATGTGTCAACACTACGTGATGGCGATTTCAATCACTCCGCCTCTCCTATTTTTATGTTTCGCTGCTCTCGACAAAATTCATTTTAATCCTCGCAGTGCACTCTGCCCAATTGGTGGGCCTTATCAAAATCGGGGCCGTGTCCACATATTAATCAACGGTTTTTGTGAAGATTTTTGACCGTATTGAACACAGCGGGGTCCTGCGGGATATGTGTGGGGTGAAATATGGATGTCAGAGCGTTTATTTTTGTGTCTTTTGCTGTATTTTTCGGAGCGGTCAGAGTGTTTGGGTGCGGAAATACTTTTTCGATGGATTTTTCAATATTGAATGGATATGAAAGAGAGTTTCTCTTTTTTCAAGCGGAACTGCAAGACCTGTGATTTATGAATTCTAAAAATAAAGGGTTTGTTCTTAACAAAGTTTCATCACATGTTGTTAGAATTGCCATATATAAAAATGATATCATGTTGACTATTAAATATATCGTAGCTACTTACAGGGCTTAATTAATCAAACATCGCATCATAAAGGTAACAACAAAATTTAAAAGAATGAAAATATTTCCCGAACACAAAAATAAATACGAAAAGCATGAAGAATGTTAAACTCCATCCACGTAATATGCAAGCCGAAAATTCTTTAAAAGAGGATTCTGTAAACAGAATATTTTATAGATCAGATACTCCTGATGACTGGTCAGTATCGATTGACATTCCGTACCCCGTGATTGATGAACTTACTCACAAATGACGAAACATGACCCTTGCACATTTCGATACTTTTGTAAAAGCCATTTTTTGTTACTTTCGGTAATCTATCATATGCTGTAGATTTATTATAAGGAAGGTTTGATGGAAATGGTATTTGGATTTATGTTTTTATTTAGTAGATTGCAAAAGGCTCAGTTCATGTGAGGGCAATATTGTAAGTAAATTGTTTTAACCCACTTATCTTAAATAATCATTCGAATGTCATGCTGGAAATAATTCAATTCAAATCGACCGTATTACAATTTCTTTTTCTTTTACTAAATTAAATATTTAATAAAATTAAGTATCAATAAAAAGCCGTTTCATAACATCACGATTACCAAAAATAACAGTATATTGTTTATCCGTCTCTATTTCCGAAAAGGTCCAAAACAAAGCCGAACGATCACGAACGGTCATGCTCTCACCACTTAAATTGGTTCCGGAGATAGCTAATTGACAGACGAACTGACATCACACCGATAGTCAGTTAGAATATTGTTTCTTTAATTTGACTCCGAAGGCCGACGTATTGTTTAGCAGTGATAAGTTTGTCTCAATATCTACTGTGAATAAAAGAGCTTTAGTATAAAAAAAGATATGCGACAGCAGATTATAAATATCGCATATTACGGAATGATTGCCAAGAAAAGTTTGATAATATCTAATAGGGTTTTAATAAAGCCACAGCAGATTAATTAATCATCAACTTAGAGCGAACTTTCTATTATCTTTGAAGGAGATAGAAGAACATTAGAGGGAGACACAGATTCACTAACTTACACAGTTGACAGAATCAGCAAGTGATGGTGGAAGGAAGGGTTGGCCAATATGCCGAAGGTTTCCAATAATTTACTAGAAAGAACAACGATTTAAAAGGTACTTGGGTTAAAAGTGACAGAGCGGCTCATGTGACAGAACTTGGGAGACACTTGCTGTAGCAGTGAAAGAAATAGGGTATCCAGGGTATGAATGTAATTACACTCAAGGGATGAAATAATCCAATTTATAGTATAGCTAAGGACTGTACAGCCAACATAGTTAGAATCAGCAAGTTAATAATGAACACGAAAGGGCTGGCTATAAGCCGAAGAACCATATACCATAGACTACTTATTAGAAATACCGAAGATTTAAAATGTAGATGGGATAGACAGGATATAAAATGTCACAAAGCGGTTGTTGTGCAGAAACTTGGAAGAGACTTATTATGCAACAGTTCAGACTCTCTAGGGGACGAATGAAATGTCACTCAAGGGATGAAATAATCCAATTTATAGTATAGCTATGGACTGTACAGTTAATTTACCTTGTCAAAGCATCCATCATTCCAAAACATAATTCAATTCACGAAAACCAAACAAAGCTCAAAATATCTTTGACTCCGTAATAACATTCCTGATTGCCTTTGGTTAGAATAACAAGGCAATTCATCAAGATGATAATAATGATAGAAAAGTTTAAACATTAATCCGATATCCTGTAATTGATGTTTTTGAAGGATCAACTTGAAACAATAATGATCAAAAGCCAGTATTTTACACAATTTCTTGAGCAGGTTGTTTGTTTAAATAATATAATTTTTCTTTGTAAGAGCTCATTGACACGGGACCCGTCATTGACGATTCGTCAAAAAAAACGATACGTCATGACGGAGGCACGTTCTTATTGCATACCAAAACGAGTTTTGTCGCGATTCGACAAAATGTTCGAATAGATGTTCACACTTGATTCGTGATTCAGAGTTCAGTCTTGGACGAGCGCTTCAGCGGATCCGTCACAAAAAAATCACGAGTAATGTTTATTGACGAACATGACTTTTAAATAACGTTATGTGATTTAAGACGTGTCCGTAATTTTTCACGATCCGTGATGCGTGTGAGCACGGGCGTTGCCGCCGTAAAAAAAAGACGAATCGTGAAAAAGGCGATTCGTAAAAAAAACAGGAATCGTCTTCGTGTGAATGAGCCCTAACCAAGAGAAGTTTAATATAAGCTTTGAATGAATGGACATTTTTGGACTTTGCGAGTCAAAGAAATTAATTACATGTTCGTTTAATATGGTTGTCATTAATATGAAATTCAGCTTAAAACAGTAATTGTCATTAATTTAAAAGTGATATATTGAAAAATATGTGCCTTTTCCTTGGAAAACACGTTAATAAACATTTAATTGCAAAGCCACAACATAAAATTAGGCTCATACACACCTATTCCCAATCCTGAACAGAAAATCAACAAAATGTACCACACAAACACAACTCGCTTGCATTCTCTAAAGTAAACAATTCACCCTAACGACTGGCAGTACATTAACAACACCTCAACAATGCATTACTCTCCCTCTCAATTAACTTTTACTGCACAACAGAACATACAGTACCTGCAACCTAATTGAGTAACACACATTCAATCACAATCTGAATCATTTTGAAGGATATTGCTAATCCATTGCTTCCTTCATACCTATGTTCGAAAAATTTGTTTACTCAACAACATAAATAAATCGCAATGAATGTTGTTGAACATTGTGTTTGTGTGCTACTACAGTGCTACGCAATTACCCCACTGGCTGTTGATATGGCACGCAGAGTTTTAGGAAAATTTCGACTTTGTATAGTGTCTTATTTAGAGGGTCACTGGTAATTAGTGACCGATACTTAAACTCGTGACTTTACTTATTATTATAAACAACTTTTTCTATCGGAGCACACTTGAAATCGCGAAAAAAAATCAGCTGCTCCCAATTTTGACGAGATATAATATGCGAACATTAATGTAGGGAACAGCAGATTTTTTTTTCGCGATTACCTGTCTATATAGTAACCTGGTGACCAAGCACTGCTGGGTGGAAATAGAGAATGCTCATTTAATAGTATAGGATAGTTCATACTAATACCAATTCCATTTAAAGTACATACTAATTCCATGCTGCCATGATAGTACTTACTAATTCCATGCTGCCATGTCATTATTCTAAGGTTGGCAACCTTAGAATAGTTTGTTCTAAACTTTGGTCGTCCGAGCTCTGCTCAGATGAAGATACGGTCAGTGGATACGAAACGGGGCACTATGAAAAAAAGACTTTCATCAAAAACCATCGCCTAATCAAGCCTTCGGGATCCGGTGGGATGTGGGAGTAGTAGGGTGGGGGAACAACATAGGACACCTTTAGGGCATTGACCTTAACCTCAGGGTCATTGACCTTGAGCTCAAGGTCAAAATTTTGAAATTCAATCTCCCCGATTTTCCTCATGTCACAAGGTCAGTAACCTTGATGTTGTTGACCTTGACCTTGAGGTCAAGGTCAAACTTCCAGAAGTCAAGATCCGTTTCTTAGTAGCAATAACAGGTCAATATTAATGGTTTGTGACCTTGAGGTCAAGGTCAAGTGACCTTGGACACTTACGAAGAAAATGAATTTTCCTAGATATGACACCTAGCTGGATCGATTTTTCACCCCCGTAACCCCTATATTGCAACTTACATAGAAATCGTAACAGCCGTTTTCGAGAACGTGTTTACAAACTGAGTATGTACAAATAAAGCCGCTTTAACAACAATCAATAATAAAAATAAATAGCGTTATTAATTAAAGGGACCATACAATAAATGTGTTAAAGAAATCTGTAGTGGTAAATATTGTACGGAACCATCGCATCAATAATGCATCGAGAAAAAAAGCCGCTTATTTTATGGCAATTAGGCTCGTCCTCTATCATATGGGACTTTAAGACTGGCGAAATCGGCTGCGCTACGGTAAAACAAAGTAATTGCAGTCAAGCAAAATTATCAGGAGGAGCAAAAAACCGAAAATCACAAATTTAAAACGTACTGGCGACAACTTCAGTACTTTTGTTATTTCATAATTTGTAAAATAATTAGTTCTATCTGTTTCAAAGCAATTTTTTGAGTAATTTTTGGTAACTTTCCTTTAAATTGAAAAAAATATTTTTCTATAGACATATAATTAATATTAAATAAAAAGAACAATTCAGTAAGAAAGTAACTACAGTCACTTTGTTTTTTAAATAATTTAAAAAGAGATAGACAAGTTAAGTTTTACTATTAATAACAAAGTAAATGCATTTAATTGTTTTTAACAAAGACAATGAATCCATTTAAAAATGAATATGTCTACTATAAGATTTGTTGGCTTTTGCTTTTTATGAATCACATAATTTGTAAGAATTGTAAAAACTAGTTCATCTTAGGATTTATTAAGATATTAAGTGTCACTCAAGGAATAGGGCATGTAACTATATGTATAACGGTTACCTAAAATAAATTCAAAAATCATAGGAATAAGTTGTAATCATTTGTCATCATCAATTGTGACCACCAGAATGATTCTGAAGTTTCCCCACAAATATTGTAAGTAACCTATAGTCATTCTAGTAATGAAATATAGCTAAAAAGTTTATTGAATATTATAGATTTTATTATTAAGAACTGTCATATTGTACTACTATTATTATGAACGAAAAGAGCGGTTATCTTGTTATTCATTATGTTAGTAATTTTTAATCATAACATTTTTTTTTTCAGAGACTTGATATATATTGATACACCAGAAGATATAGGTATTGACACAGGAAAAAAGGTATAAAATCTATTATTTTAAAGAATATACAGGTTGTTAGGCAGAACGTTGAACATATGAAAATGGTGGATAGGTGGGGTCATCTGCTACTTACTCAGCCCTAATTTATTTGACCCTGGCCCCCTGGATATTTTTTTTTGCTTTCTTCTAGTTTCTTTTTTAACTTTAAAGTGTAATTTTTATTAAAAATGGGTAAAACAAACAATATTTTTGTTTTTTTTTTAATCTTTAATGTTGGCAGATTCTTATAAAATTGTTGCTTTATTCAAATGTTAGCTAGAAAAAAAGTTATGAGTCCTCAAACTTACAGAAAGATGTAAAAATTATGAAATAACATTTTAAGCTTTTTTTTTATACAAGCAAATTACATACCATTAGAAAGGTCACACACTAGGGATGTTTTGCTAGAATTGGAACTCCTCAATCATTTTTTGTTTTTTTTTTAATGCATGTTGAAATTAAGATTTAAATATTTTTACATTTTTCTGTAAGTTTGAAGACTCATAACTTTTTTTCTAGCTAACATGTGAATGAAGCAATAATTTTATAAGAATCTGCCAACATTAAAGATTAAAAAAAATATTGCCTGTTTTACCTATTTTCAAAAAAAAAATACACTTTAATGTTAAGAAAGTGGTGAAACTAGAAGAAAGCAAAAAATATTTTTTTTAAATATCCAGGGGGCCAGGTCCAAATAAGGCTGAGTAAGTAGCAGATGACCCTGCCTATCCACCATTTTCGTAAGTTCAACGTTCTGCCAAACACCCTGTATATTCTCTAAAATAATAGATTTTATACCTTTTTTCCTGTGTCAATACCTATATCTTCTGGTGTAATCAAGTCTCTGAAAAAAAAATATTATGATTAAAAATTACTAACATAATGAATAACAAGATAACCGCTCTTTTCGTTCATAATAATAGTAGTACAATATGACAGTTCTTAATAATAAAATCTATAATATTCAATAAACTTTTTAGCTATATTTCATTACTAGAATGACTATAGGTTACTTACAATATTTGTGGGGAAACTTCAGAATCATTCTGGTGGTCTGAGTGGGACGAGAAACAGTTTTTTGAAGTAGATGGTTGAGCAATAATTGTGTGATGCGACGTAAGGTTATCGTCAGGTATGGCCTCAACAGTATTGGTCTCTTCCTGGAGATTCTTAGGTGATTCGGAGGTCCTAAAAGAAATCATACCCTTAGGGCGTTTGTGCACTACAAGGAATTTTACCGTCCGGCAGTCCGATTTCTTACAATTGTCAATGAAATTCAATGAATTTTAAATGAAAGTTGATGTAAATCTGACTGCCGGACGGTAAAATTCTGTGTAGTGCACAAACGCCCTTATTGGTAATACAAATAACACAAATTGATTAGTATTTCTTATAGACAACCAAATCAAAACAGAAAAATAGGTACTACTTCATGTTTGCCTACGATATATCTCGTAAATAGGTATTTACGAAATGTAAACACACAATACAAATAATTGGACATTTGGACTTACATATTTTGTGCTAACTGCACCATAGTTCTCGAACGTAAACTGCGGCTATTTTGCATTTTAAACGTTTTCCAAACAAAACACACAAGAATCACAGCCTCGGCAAACTTATCGACACAAAGTTGTAACTGACAATAAGTTTAATTGCGGGAAAAGTGACATTTGAAAGGTGCGTTCAGAAATGTGTTAAAACCGAGTAATGTCAAATAATTTAGACATTTCAAATTTTGAAATAAACGACAGCATATTAAAAACCAAGTAAATGGGATATAGTAATAGCTTGAATTGATTTACAATAAAGAAACAAAGCAACTGTTAATCAGTTGCTTTGTTTTACATTTGTCATTTTACTTACTTTTTTTTTACGTTAACAAATTTGACATTTTGGCCATTTTTAACAATTCAAAAACAAAGTAAAGTTGTTTGATTTTCTTATAGCTAGATAAAGGGGCTTAAAAAGAAATATAAATCAAATGAAAAGCCAATTAAATCATTTCACAACGTAAAAACAATGTAATCGACGTGCAATTACTTTGTTTTTGCTTAGACATTGTGGTTTACTTTATTTTACCGTAGATATGTTAGACATGTACCTGCAGTTACTTTATTTTACAAACTTTTATCTCGAAAAATAAAGCCTTTTCGATGATTCTGTGAATGTAGCAGTGTCCGTTATAGGCAAAATGTTCCAAATATGTAAAAAAACTGATTTTGAAAAATACGTTAGTTGCTTTGTTTTTCCGTAGCACAGCCGAAATGTGAGTGTACACCTTCGATGCGATATTATGTACTTCAGTAAGATCTCATGTGAACCAACCAAATGAAATCACAGAACCCACAACAATTGGATTAAGCGTACCCATTGTAGCGAAGCGATAAATTTTTCTATTCTGTTCGACTAAGCGGGAGTATCGCAATGTTTTACACCGGCGACCACTTTGTGGGGTTAACTCCTGCGCTCGTATTGTTTTGAGCTCGCTCCTTCTTTTTTTTAACCCTGCCTCGTCCTCTGAAACGGCTTTCGCTTACAATTTAATGCTGTTAAGTCCAACGTTCGTGGAGTCTGAAGCAATAAAAGTTTTAGTTGCTAGTAGATTATTATTTAGTACGTCTTAGTTAATATTATTTTTATATTAACTAAGAAGTACTAAATAATTATATTTATCAATATTAATAATATGGCCGTTTTGGGATTAAATGATGTGCGATTGGAAAGGCTTACGTCCAGCAGTAGGCTGACGTTGAGAATAGAAGCGATGACAATCATGGTTGAATACCTAAGTCATGAAAAAATACTATGAACCGACGTATTTTTGCACAGCTACAACAAATAAGTACTGTTCGCGACGAAACGTCACAAATAAGTTAAATTAATGTGTAATATTTTTATAACTAAGAATTTTAAACAAGGTGGAGACGAGATTACGCCAATAAATTAAACTGCGTAAATCTAATGACGTTCTTAGTCTGCATACGAAAATTCAAACAAATATATCCAATAATTTAGTCACTATAGCTAGTCAAAGATTGTCAAAACCTACAGTCAGCTAATCACGTACTATTTATTTGTTTGAAAAAATCTGTTTTTTTATGTCGATGCTTGGATGATTTATTTGATGGTTGCAAAATACACAAGCATTTGTATTGCCAGTGTTTTTATTTATTGTCGTATTGTTGTCTCCACATTTTCTATAGGTTAGGTATTAATAATATTAGTTAACATCAAAATAGTGCTCAAATAGTGATTTGCGAAAATAATTATAATCTTGATTAAGTAGGTAATTTTGTTTTTTTTTGTGTGTCCAGCATCCTAATTGCGTAACGTAATTTTAATCAGTATTTGTGAGTTTTAAAGGATAATGCCAATTGAAAAGGTATAAACAAGACATCACATAGGTACAGACTAATTAAAAATCCCGGAGCACACGTCCACTCAAGTCAAAGTTGTTTAAAGACTGGCTTCCTAGTCTACATATATCGGACACGTCATTGTGTGTGACTCCGGATTTTTCGTCAAAATTAATACCATCCTTTTTGCTCCGCCGTAGTCCGGTAAAAATGAAAGTAAATGCGATCAATTGTTATTTAATTAATGTGTTACGCAATTACCCTACCGGTACCCTAGACCGAGACTTTGTGTACATAATTTCATCACCACTGCTCTCAAAACGGTGAAGGAAAACATCGTGAGGAAACCGGCATGTCTTAGAACCAAAAAATTCGAAGACATGTG
Source organism: Conistra vaccinii (assembly GCA_948150665.1). Taxonomy (NCBI): domain Eukaryota; kingdom Metazoa; phylum Arthropoda; class Insecta; order Lepidoptera; family Noctuidae; genus Conistra; species Conistra vaccinii. The sequence continues at coordinate 9,067,518 of OX411330.1, forward strand.
ACATCTACCAACCCGCACTGGGCCCGCGTGGTAGATTACGGCCCACTCCCTCTCACAGAGAGGAGGCCTGTGTCCCAGCAGTGGGAACATTAATAGGCTGATGATGATGATTATGGGTCCTTCAGGAAATTGTCCTTAATTTATGTAGGTTATATGTTGGCAAACAGTTAGTTCGTTATTTTAGTAAATGGAGTTTTGCCAACTTGCTTTTAAAGGCACGTAACCAGAAATATAGATCTATCAATTTAAATACTAGATTTCGCTAGGTTATTCGCTTCAGTACTTATGGAATAATTCAGTATGTAAATCAGTTTTTTCAGTGAAAAGTTAGGTTTTCCTTTTTTAAACTGTAATATATTTTCAGTGGTAATAGATACAGCCGTTATTATGATTTCAGTAGTTGGGTAATTTTATATGGAATCCCTATGGATGCCTTGTATACCTGCATATTTAATGGTTTTGAGACATAAGTCTTGTTTTAAACATTGTAAAACTTTAAATTAGGAAGCGATTTGCGGGCCTCGGTAAGGTAAAGGTGCGCGGTACTTAAGTGCGAAATCATAGCTTCTAAATACTTCAACTAGTATTCCTAAAGAGTTACGCAAGCGCTTCATGAAGACTTATCATACTCGATGTTTTTATTTCTGCATCAAGAAACCTCTTCTTTTCAAAACTTTAGAACATAGCCGTAGGCTGATTCAAGAAGATACCCGGAACCTATAGGTGCAGGACATCAATGCAACCTGGACTAGGAGAGACCTACCCTCACTCTGGGATAAACCTGGATAGGCTTACGCCCTCAACACTTCGTATCCAGCGATAACGCCTATCCGCCTATTCATCTACCAAATAGCCCGTCGGCAAAAAAGGACCACAGAAAATCGATTTCCTTTTATCTCTCTGTATACCTTTTGCAAAGTCCATCGACAGTGATATTGGGTATTTAATCAACGCAACCAACAAACAAACAAATCAAATATCCTTTTGAAATTCAAACAGCAAAATGATCTGAGCTAATGAATTAAAAACACTACATCAGAATTAAACGATATAATACCTGTATACCAAAGTCAATGCAGACCAGTTGATAGAATAACGACTATTATAACTTGCTCCCTACGATTTGAGAAGTGATTCAGGTTTGGTAATGTTACACAGGTCTTGGTTAACTGGTTGGTGATAGCGTGTTGTGAATAAACCATGAGTTGTTTTCAATTTAGCGTAAAAGCGTTCTGTCATAAAAGCTGGTCCGGTTTCATAATTAACATTTTATGTCTGTGTGACAAATATATGTGCACAAGTGCATTGATTGTATCTGTTCTGTCTTCATTCAATCTGAGGATGCATTCGGAGTGGCAAAGGCCGCGCCCTACCAGCCCTAGCCGCCGCCGCCGTAGGAGACGTCCCGGGCGTCGGGAATTGATAGCCGATTTCCGGCCACCGTAGGCGCGGGCCTGCGGACGGAGAGCAGAGGGCAGCTCGCCGCCCGATAAGGACCAGGCCCGGGTCGACGGCGCGTAGTGTTCCACGCGCGCCTCAAAGAGATGTCAGCAAAACTGACGGGGTCCGCTAGGGCCGATGCCTGCCGGGGTTGCGGGTAGTCCCAAGGGGAAACCGTGGCCCCTGGCAACGCAAGGGAAGGAACACGGGTGGGTTTTAGTCAGTAAAAGTCTGACACGCCCTTCCGCTCCGCCCAGAGCAGGAGAAGTCATTAGATGATTTCCCAAAAAAAAAAAAATGTAGACAATGTGTATCTACTTCAGTCCTTTTCGAAATGTATTAGCACGTTTCGGTCGTATGCATGTATGAATTGAAATCAGGGTCCTGAAAATTACATTGAGTGTTTTTAGTGTCAACAAAATAACAATATCTTCTAGATCGTTTAATACTGAGTGTCATTCAACCTGACAATTTTAGTTAGGAGTAAGAGCTGTCATCTATTGACACCATTTCTGACCTTAATGTTTTTCTCATACACATGTAAGAGATGCCTAATTGCATAAGTACGTAAGGATAATATTCCATCCTATTTTGTTTTCCATGTATAGAAGAGCTTAAAAATTTGGGAAACAGCTAATTTATTTATTTATATATTAAAACTTTATGCACAAGTAAAAAAATACTGTACAAAGGCGGACTTAATGCCTGAGGCATTTTCTACCAGTCAACCTTAGGGAGTTGCAAAGACAAAACATGGCAGGTGCAACATAATTGATAGATAACTCGAAAAATAATAAATACAAATACATAGAAACATACATATAAACAAAATAAACTTAGTCAAGAGAAATAATGATAGGTACAGGAGAAAACGAATCCAGCAAATCAGCGCTGAGATGATACTGCCAACTTCTTATGAAACATGCCTTCACTTTAAAAGAAAACCGACTGGTTGCCGTCTTGATGTACACAAAGAGTTTATTCCAAAGAAAGACAGCCTGGACAAAGAAAGAAGAGTGAATGAAACCAGAGCGGTGAGAAGGACACCGTAGAAGACGATTGTTGGTGGTACGAAGATTTTTACTATGGGCAGAGCATAAGTATTGAACATGGGAAGTCAGGTAAGAAGAAGTGCTAATCCAGGATGGTAGGACCATCATAACCAATAATGATATCTATTGGTCCTGGTTGCATTGCACGTACATAATGATTAAGTACTAGTTTTTATTACAATCTAATCTTCATTAGCTTCTTTCTTTCCTTTGAAAGTGACTAACCTGATATCAGAGTTTTCTGCCCCCCATTGACCTCTGACTTGGCTTAACATGCCGTAGAGAAATATCTCACAGGCATGTCGGTTTCCTCACGATGTTTTCCTTCAACGTTTTTGAAACAAGGGATAATTATACAAAACGCACATGAATCCGAAAAGCCAGTTGTGCGTGCCTTCGGTTCGAACTCGAGATATATGACTTGACAGTCTCACCACAGACAACCACAAAAACACACACATGGTCACATTGGCTCATATTTTCAAACAGATATTTCGAAAAAGATTTGAATAGAGCATGAATGCTCACAGAGTTCTCCTGACACAAGCAAAAGACGAATTTCTATTCCCCGCACCATTAAGGTGGTTAAAGCGATCAAACGGAGCGTTCTACAAAATTTTAAAGCTCGATTTATATGTCGCACAAAACGTATGGCGGCGATTAAACGTAGCAGTAGCGAGCGCGGACAAATGTTAAGTTATCACTTACCACCATTCTGCGACTAAATCTTCATTGAAGGAGAGAGGTTTTCTGTAATGTCTTGATTTTCTTGGGCAAGAGATTTTCTTAAATGGTTTGTATTTTTTTGTACTGTTTCGTAAGACCGTTGTGTATTTTAAGATTAGGAAGTTGGCGTCTAGTTGCTCTATTTCAAATGAGTTGGCTTGTTTTATTTTTAACAATCAGCCCGACTCTGCTACGTACGGGTAGTACTAATTATATATCTACGATGCACCTACCTACCCTGGTACGCACTGGCCTGCGTGGTGGATTATGGCCCACTCCCTCTCTCGAAGAGAGGCCTGTGTTCCAGCAGTGGGAACATTACCGGCTGAATATGCTATGCTATATAAAAATATGTGGGGACATGATGAGAATTTAAAATGACATATTATTTCATTCTCTTTCCCCAATCTCCATATCATCAATAATCAAAATATTGTCGTCCATGTGCTTGATCACAAAACATCGCAATGTAAAGCGCATCGCTGATAATAATTCAGGGCATCTTGACTAATAATTTTATGCCAGGATAAATAAAGTTCACGTTCTACGCAGAATTTTATAACGGAAGCTTGCAGTAAAAATGCAGGAGCAACCTTACAAAAAAGTGCAAAACTTAAAAACGGCAGTAATAAAATTGAGTTTAAAAATAACCGCTTTAACGACCACGACTTTTAATACTTCGCCTTTACTTGGAAACTGTCCATAGTTCGGAAGCACTAATAGAAAATTTTAAAGTTCCAATGTTAAAATCGAAGTCGGTTGACAGCAGTGGTCGCACATCCGCTGTCTTCCAAAACTTTAGGGTCGAAAACTTGGTTCTAACAGGAAACGTTACTTTGAAATTGTGGATTTGGGTTTTAGTTGGTAATTTTGGAGAAATGTTTACATATAGAGGAGATTGTGTTTTTAAATTGAACTCAATGTTGAAAATTAAATATTGGTAAAATGTTAGATAGAGAATAAAATCTAATAAAAGCTTGTTTACAATTTGAAATTTTAGTATTAAGTTACGGTAGTAGGTCCCTATTGCTTTGAATTTCCGTCCATGATTTAGAAGTAATTTTTTTACTATGGGCCTTGGTCGTCAAATTTTTATTAGATTTTTTTTTATTCGTTGTTGGGTAAAGACATAGAATGATATCCATGTCTTAATAAGGTATGTTGAATGTTTGAATTAACTATAAATTATACTTCAACATATACGTACTTTACAAAACTGCCTGGTTGGTGTACTGGTCCCAAGCACTAACACTGCTGAACATTAGGTCGTGGGTTCAATTCCCAGGTCAGGCGAAGAAGTATTGGGTTTTTTCATCAGAATTTTTTTAGTAGCAGCCCGGAGTCTGGATTTGTGCACGGTTGATGAAAATAGACTCGCCCCCTATTACATGGGACTTTAAACATAACTGGCGAAATATGGGTATACATAGGCACACCTCTGCCTAACCCTTTGGGTATTACAGGCGTGATATATGTTACTTTTCAAAAAAAAAAACTTCTCCAACAATTTTTTACCATAACCCGACTCTACCTCCTTCAAATGTGTCAACCCGATCCCGCAGAAATACTTTTTTCAATTGAACCAAATAAAATATTCCAGAGTACATTAGAGTGCGCAAACCACGGGCAAGTTCGAAATAGAATGAACGATTTTAGGATTGAACCCAATCGGGATGGAACTTGGAGCTTAGCAAGTTTGTGCCGATCTCCGGTTTCCGTTGCTAAATGGCGGTCACGATTCGGTCAGAGGTGAGAGTTGCCAGAAATTTATAGCCGGGATATGTCGGGGAGTCGAAAGTAGCGCGACAACTACATTACCATCGGATATGTTCGAAATCGGCGCACAGTTTGAGAAGTCCAGGATTTTCGGTTAAATACGCAAGTCATGCATGAATAACAGGTTCTTGAGTGAGTGAATAAAATGATAGAGCTTTAGAGGAAGACTTTATTTTTCACAGAACAGTTAGTTACTTATATCACAGAACAGTTAGTTACTTATATCACAGAACAGTTAGTTACTTATATCACAGAACAGTTAGTTAGTTATATCACAGAACAGTTAGTTACTCATATCACAGAACAGTTAGTTACTTATATCACAGAACAGTTAGTTAGTTATATCACAGAACAGTTAGTTACTTATATCACAGAACAGTTAGTTACTTATATCACAGAACAGTTAGTTACTTATATCACAGAACAGTTAGTTACTTATATCACAGAACAGTTAGTTACTTATATCACAGAACAGTTAGTTACTTATATCACAGAACAGTTAGTTACTTATATCACAGAACAGTTAGTTACTTATATCACAGAACAGTTAGTTACTTATATCACAGAACAGTTAGTTACTTATATAACCTTATTAGTAGCTAATACAACTAACTGCCACTAACTGCCTCGTTGGTCTAGTGGTCACAGTGTTTTTGGGTTTTTCCACCTGCAATTTCTCAATAGCAGCGCAGAGTCTGGGTTTGTGCCCGGTTGATGGCAATAGGCTCACCCCTATTGCATGGGACTCAAACATAACTGGCGAAATGTGAGTGTACTATAGATACACCTCTGTCCAACCCGTCGGGAAAAAATACATGATGTTATATAAAAAACTGAAACTATTGTAGTACGTACAGTCAGCTGCAGAGAAATCTCAAATCCCTAGCAATGTATTTATCCATTGCTAGGGGGTGAGATTTCTCTGCAGCTGACTGTACAGTATTCACTTAGTCTCAACCTGTCACAGCCAATTACAGCAACCCATTTTAGGACCAAACATAGTTTCTATATCCTGAAAATTTGGTAAAACTGGCAAGTAAATGTTGGCATAGTAAAAAGGTTTCCCACAATAAGATATGAAACAAAGTTGAACAAAAATATTAGACCCTTTTCAAGTGAGATTAAAAGTGTTACCCTAACAGAAGTATGAAATTACATATTAATTTCATTAAAATTTCCACACAGATTTCAATTTATTTAGGTGGCGAGGATGAAATTAAATAATAATTGTTCGGGTATCTTTGAATTAGGGGCAAAAATTCTAAAATACATTGAGCAGTGGTAGTCCAGTGGTAACGGCTGACTTACGAGTTGTAGGGTAAATAATTTCATCACCACTGCTCTCAAAACGGTGAAAGAAAACCTAGAACCAATAAATAGAACGTCCTAAAACCAAAAATTCGAAGACACATCTGGACTGGGCCCGCGTGGTGATTTACGGCCCACTCCCTCTCATAGAGAAGAGGTCTGTGTCCCAACAGTGGGACTATTATAGGCAGATTATGTATGTATACTAAAATTTACAAAGAAAACCTTCACAAAGATGACGCTGACAGGACCTACAAGGACATAAAACTCCGAACTTATTCGTCTAGTCCTTCATGAAGGTCAGGAGCACGTACACGCAACCGGCATGCGTGTTTGACCGATGTACATAATAATATGTGGGTGAGATATACGCAGCGAGCCTACAGAGCCCTGCGCACTCAGTACAATATAATAAATAATGCGTTCAGGATGTTGTTGGGTCTGCCGTGGCGGTGCAGCGCGTCGGGGATGTTTGCTGAAGCGCGCACTGATGGCTTTCATGCCATCATGCGCAAAAAAGCAGCTTCCCTGCTGGCCCGTCTACGGGGTAGCAACAACGGCATTCTGAACGCAATAGCCCTACGTTTCGATTGTCCCTTTCAGAATCACTGGGTCATGTCTTGTGTTAGTGTGGCCAGTCATATAAAAATGTAAATTAACTTGTACTAGGTTAAGGTTTCTATGGGTCTATGCCACCCGAAATAAAGTTTTATAATAACTAATAATAATAATAATATGTATTTATGTATAAACGTTGACGAGAGGAGCTCGTGGCTATGTAATAACAACCGCACGGGTCGATCCATCAGGTTAAGCTACGCTTGCCGGGGTTGGTCCGTGGATCGTTGACCATCTTTAGATACCGAAACTCCTCCGTGCCTCGGAAAGCACGTTAAGCTGACGTCCCGGCTGTCATTCGTGGAACTTTACGGGTCGTCAGAAGCCCGAAAGTCTGACATCCATTGTTACCAGTATTACCCAGTAACTGGGTTGTGGAGGTAAGATAGGCAGTAGCTCCATGTAAAATACTGGTATTCAGCTGCATCCGGTAAGACTGGAAGCCGACCTCAACATAGTTGGGAAAAGGCTAGTCAGATTGATTGATATTGATTGAATAAACGTTGACGAAGCAAGGAGAAAATGCACGGACATAGTCGGTATGTCCGTGCATTTTCTCCTTGCTTCGTCAACGTTTATTCAATCATATATAATAATCGTTGTATCTGTTTATAACGTAGAAAAAAGTTTTGAGTTTATTTTAGAACTAGGTAGTATTATGAAACTGAGACGAAATAAAAACCATCGAATGATGACTTTTTATGGAGACAGCGCAGAAGAAGTAAACAAAGTTGCTTGAAGTTTTTCATAATAGCGAATGGAAGTGACAAGCGAAATCTTTTAGTTTTTATTTACTTAGAATGTTTATTTTAGAAAATACTTTTTTCAAACTACAGTTTCACAAGTTATAAGAAACAGTTTGATAAATATTTTTAACAATAATTGCGTTTTAACCAAAAAAAATACTTAACATGGGATGTGACAACAGATTTAGGGCCCAATAAATTTGGCACTTACCACCAGATTTATAAAGTGTAATGAAACTTGACTTGACTCTATTTGGCGGAAAAATAACCGGAACATATCTGGAGGTAGTGACATATACTTACAGTTACAGCAAATTAAAAAAAAAAAAAAAGAAAAAAACCGTAGACTAGATTGTAATGTGAATTAAGTTTCACCACTATGACACTTCATATAGGGAAAACAAATTGATAGCGTACGCGTACGTCAATTCAAATAACAACGACCAAAGAATAACAGTTGTGATATTTTGATAAACGGACAATATCAATTACTTTCCCTCATCATCATCATCAGCCTAGAGCAGTCCACTGCTGGACATAGGCCTCTCCAATTGCACGCCATTTAGCCCGATTCTCAGCAACTCTCATTCAGCTGCTACAGCCACCCTACGCAGATCGTTGCTCCACCTAACCTGAGGGCGTCCTACCTTACTTTTGCCGATTCGATTCGATTTTATTTCAATTTATTAATTTCCCTGACTTTACCTAAAGATTTTCAAGAGGCCGCTTCCCGTACTTTTATTCTTTAACTCTTGCCTGCCAATACAGTCACGAACTATTCAAGTAACGAACACATAAACAGAGACGTATTTCACGTCCCGGACGTCCGTCTCACTCTGTGAATGGGCTGCGTTCAATGTAGGAGCATTTTTAACGTTGCCAGTTGTAAAAAGTAAAACATAAACAAAGTTGGAGTGAAATTCGAAGTTGTGCATTTTATGCAGGACGCTCTGATTTTTGGTGGCGCTGTTACAGCTAGTTTACCTATTAAAATTATTTTTGTTGAATTTGTCATAGCAGCTAAAAATATTTCTGGTTTTGTTCGGTTTAAAATAGTCTACTTTCATTTTGAATAGTCTGTTTAAAAAGATGAATGAATGCGCAAACTATCTATCTGCTTAGCCTTTTCCCAACTATGTTGGGGTCAGCTTCCAGTATTACCGGATGCAGCTGAACACCAGTATTTTACATGGAGCGACTGCCTATCTGACCTCCACAACCCAGTAACTGGGTACGATACCCCTTGGTAAGACTGGTGTCAGACTTTCAGGCTTCTGACGACTCGTAACGAATGTCAAAGATCCACGAATGACAGAGGAATGACAGAATGAATGCGCAAACGATGTAGTTTATTTCGATTTTCAAATAAATACCTAAGTCAGCAATGGCCGAATATTATATTATGACGATACTCGTATGTCTAACAAACTAAAAAACCGTCCGAACCAAATTGAAAAAAAGGTAATGAAAATCCAAAAAACACAATACATAATCGGCTATTAACCGTAAAACCTTTTCTAAAGACACACGTATACTTAACCGTCTACAAAATCCTAAATAGGCACTCACGATAAAAGGTAGTCGTTATGAAACTTGACGTCTTCATCGAGTGTCGACAACTCGATAGTCAATGAGCATTTATCGATTCTTATTAGATATTCATAAGACCTTCGTGATCGGAATATCCGATTCCTATAAACGAAGGAAGTGTTTCGATGAAGAAACGTTGCAATCAAGGAGGGGTTATGACATGCTAGAATTAATCTTTTATTATCCTGTTGATGTAACAGCTTCGTAAGAATGACAGCGGGTGGGAAATTTTATTGAGTAACCGATTGGTCGATTTATACCCGAGTTTTGCCCGATGCCTTACGTATATAGAGGCATGAGGAACAGGGTGTAAAGTTCACTCATCCGCCATAGAAAAGGGAGTATCCTCCGACCTCCAGCGAAAGAACTAGGAAGTCGTGAAGGGCGGACGTTTATAGGCGACTGTCTTACGAGTATGTAATTTTGACGTTCAAAAAGTGCTTATTCTCAGCCTAGTTTGAATAAATGACTTTTGAATTTTAACCAGAAGGGTGTTGTGTCTGGTTAGCAACTGTCCGACGATCGATGTGAGATCGTTGTACATGTCGTAGGATGATTTAAGAATACGAATTTTCTCGAAAACCCTAGGGATATTGCGAAAACACGGATATTAGAAAGTAGTGAAAACAACTTGATTGAAATAATCAGTGTGATACGCAGTTCGCATGTGGCGTTTATAGATACTGCCACACGGACATAGATAATGTATAACTCGTGCCTCGTGGCGCGTTTAAAGGCTCCCGCAGACATGGACGAAAAGACGACACTTTTAGAACAATTTCTATGAAAACTTCATGGAAATTGGGAGTTCCCAGTCTTAATTCATTAATTAATTAATTATTTTAGGATAAGTTTTTTACCGACAGAATGTTACTTTATTCATAAAATGGGGTTAGGCGAAGGTGTACCTTTTTAGGTACACCCACATTTCGCCAGTTATGTTTAAGTCCCATGTAATATTTGTTTTTTTCTTTAAAACTTCTTTCTTGTATTTCTATATGTATTTACATGGTTTAAAAACTAACAGACTTAATAATATGTACAAGTATATAAAAGAGGGGGGGGGGACAATCATAGGGCATCAAAAAATTCGTCCGCATCGCTGTCAACAGGAAAAGTGCCCAAAAGGCTGGCACCATTGCCACGTTGTATAGCAATGTTTATTCTTTGGCCGAAAAATAGGCCAGCTCTCTGGTCACGTGAAGAGTAATGTAATTATTTTATTCTTCAGATAACAATCTTAATATTGTTGTATTTGTCATAAATATGAAGAAAAAAAGGAGCTTGTAGTATTTATCCATAGGTAGTTGGCCGCATAAAAAAGATAAATCTGAAAAGTGGAATAATTATCATGATTGGTAAGGAGAACATCATTGAATGATAAAAAAGGTTTTCAGAACCTACTAACCAAACTAAACTGAAATAAGTATTTCAAAAGAATGCCTTCTTTTGAAATACTCTTTCAGTTTATCTAGACATTTTCATTAATTCTATTTCCTATTACATTTATCAACAATCAACCTCATTTCCCACCGTCATCCATATTCACGCTATGTTTTAAGCAATAAGGTTGCGCCTACGGCTATCATAAATATGACCCTTATGACCCCAAGCTCCCACGCCGCTTCTTTTTATGCACGAATAGCGATTCGGGACCCTTGGACCCTGGGATCATACGTTCAATTTAATCACGATAGGTCAGTATCTGTTTTCCTTGGAAACAGTATTCTTTTTTCAATTTCCAGATGTTTTTTATTTCCTGATGAATTTTGTAGTTCATGAAGTAAGATTTTAGATTTAAAGTAGAAAATTGTGTTATTTGTTTTCGGGTAATTTGTTTTCAAGGATGTTATTGTTTTCTGCGCGGGTACAGAGTGTTACATTTATGAACCAATTAAAAAAAAAATAGAAAATTTTATTTAAAAAAAACTTTTTTTTTTCAATTTTAATATTTTTTCTAGCATGTATGGACGCTATACTATTGCGGGTTAATGGGAACGCCCTCTGTTTGTTAACATACTGTATACCAAAAAGAAGGTAATCAAAAACGAAAATGGTTAACTCACTTTTTTAAATTAAAAACTTACCTACTCGTACATATGCCATAACTAAAAAAATGGACATAAAAAAACCCTTTTCAGGAACTGAAAAACCAAGACATTTTCGCAGCCATAATTACGCTTGCTACGGTTACGCTCGCATGATATCATAGACAGTAATTATTCGGCCTGAATACATAGCCGAACCTGACACAATAATAAGTACCCTCCATTGTGACCATGGAGTGGTTAGCAAATGGAGCGATCATTTGTGAACGCGATCGACAAACGCACAAACACAATGCACATTGGCGGAATAGTAAACAATGGAACAACGTTATAAGATAATGCCGTGTGCATTAAAATTTCCCAGGAGTGGCACACCCTGGGCAGTCAGCATGAAACCACCTTAGACTAGCTTATATTTTTCCACGGCATGAGCTATTTTTATTTAGTTCATGGTGACACGAGAGAAGATGACTGCTGTTCGCGGGTGTTAAATAGAGGGACAACAAGATTATGTGAAAAGACTTACTAACAGCGTCTTCGTGTTGCTTCACTTGCTTCAAATAACAAACTGCAATCAGGAATCATCTGCAAATGTTGAGAGTGTTGCTAATTCCCGATTGCCTAATTATTGGGCAGTTTCACATTGTACACGTGCTGATATAGGTTATCGTAATTGATAAATAGCCGTCTTAAAGATTTTAATGGGGGTCGGAGCTGAGGACCGTTTACTATTTTGCTGTGCCCGACAGCGTCCACAATGACCACATTTAATTTTAAGTCACATTGTGGAATGGAAATAAACTATTAAATATTGTAGAGCCCCGTTCTCCATTTCCTCATTACTCCGTGGTCCTCACTTGTCACCGAGCTACTCAAGTATTCTGGTCCTGTCGGTCGAAGTTTTCCTTCAACTCGTTTTAATATGATACTAAAGTTGGATATAATCCGCACTTTAAGAGTTTATTCCATGATATTGCCGATAAAAAGTGAGAAAATGGAGGCGTAAAATTTTTGTTGGTACTCAAGCAATTTTGGTTATTGTTATACGAGTTTGAGAGGGTTTTGTGTTAACCATTCAATGTTATAATGAAGAGGAATTATATTTCTTTTTAAGAGATGCTTTCATTATTTTTTTATAGTCAGTTATCGCTTATGGACATGGACATTTGTAACAGCAGTATTTATAAAAGACTAAAGGTCTGTTTCACCACTTACGATTAAGTTTCTATTAACTTACTTAGCAGATAATTTCATATAAATTCTGTTCCATTTTTGAATTTATTCGGTAAGTAGTGGCTATTCGGACATCGTGAAATAGGCCCTAAAGTTGACGATATTAATATTTTTCACTCTAGCCAGTATTTTAAAACAGCAAAAAGATTTTAAATCCAACCCTTGACTGCGTACTGCGAAAACGCTGAGTAAAAGATACTTAGCTAATATATAAGACTTATAGATAATAATATATGGGAGACTTAAGAGACTTAGGTAATATATTGTGTTAGGTAAGTAATGCTTTTAGAAATAGGTTTCTGTCATGTAAGCCTTAATCACTATCTCCGCCATCAATTTTTACGGAACGGAAGAAAACAAATACACCAAGCTAAAAACACCATCCATAACACCAAAACAGACGCAGTCGGATAAAAAAACTCGAACTCAAACTACAAAACATAGTTACGTACCCTACAATTTCCACTGAAACTATATTCGTTACTTGTTTGCTATTGAAAAGCTTCGAAAAATTGCTCGTACAGTACGACACAACTTAGATGTAGTATCGGCAAAATTCGTAAAACTGATCACAATCCAAACTGAGTGCGCCTTCAAAATCACCAATCTTTATTACTGCTTTATGTGAAAATGATCTTTAGTAAACGCAATAACTTGTGAAGTCTTATAGCCAAATACATTCGTAAAATTGAAATTAATGAAAGAAAATTTTCAAATCTATGCTACATCTAAGTTGGGTCGTACTGTACCTACATTTTCCGAGCTAAAATCGGACTCGGCACGTTTTTCTATCCGTAAATTGTTCACGGTGCCCTGAACAATCAAAAGTTGCTTTTCATTTAAGTTATCGGGTTCCAAACAATGCGGGTATCGGGAAACGCGGGAACGGTGAAATTGGCTTATACCTTTGTCTTATTGCTTTAAATCGCGAAGAGTCGGGTTTTATTTAGAATCATGAATATGTATGTGTGTTTTGTGTGCGTGAGTTATTTATTGAGAGAAGATTAAATCGTTTGGAAGAATTGGAGAAAGAATTGAATTTAACAATGGGTTTGCAGACCTTATCTGTGTCTGAATGATCGCCAAATATTTGCACGAGTAATGAAAAACATAGTCACAAGATTATGTGCAATGTGGTATTAAGTCTAATCCCAGGAGAAATAAAGAAAGCCATAAAACTAATTTAACTTTTAATCTAAATCCAAACAACCAAAATTGAATCTTTTTAAATCTGTTGAAAAGCCTTTGTGTCACGCCTCGCAAACTGCTAGAAAGGCACCTAGACCAAATAAAAGATTTTATTTGTATTTTTATTTATATTAAGCCTGATTCTATACAATTCGCTAAAAAGTAATAAATTACTAAATATGATACCTATTACTTTAATAAAAAAATAATTCTATAATAAAACTTGGCATTGCTTAGATACTTGTGTATTTTATATCAAAAGTAACTTATATTCTATTGTATTTTATTTTTAAAACTTTGTGCTGAACTGCCACAAACTTGACTCCTTTCTTTAGCAACCTTACGGCCCGGACTCCATGCACCAATGTGGAGTCGAGATGAGAGGAGAGGAGAGGAGAGGAGATTTGTTTTAAACAACCAATAGAATTTCGTTATTCACACATCTCGTCTCCACTCAGCTTCAGTGGATACCACTGAACTGAGATGTATAATATTTGTATGGCACGATCTAATTGGAGCTGTGCCTGGCCTAGATTGAGCTGGGTGGCGGTACAAATCGGAGATGTGAGCTGTGCCTCGCAAGCGGGCGACGGCGGGCAGCGGAGACGGGAAGAGATGTGAGCGGCGTGCATTAAGTTACGCCGCTAGTTCCTCCCGCATCACATCACACACATCTCCACTCTAGTCTAGCTAGTACGCATCTCCGCACAGCTTCGGTAGATAAATCTAGCTGAAAAATATCTCTTCTCGTCTCCGCTTCGGACATCTTCACTCATCTTTGCTTCGGACAGCTTTGGTGGAGTCTATGCCTAAATAATTATTTCAAAATTAACTGTTAAACCCACATAAAAGGCAAAGTTACCAGAATCATTTAAATCAAAAATTATTTTAGTTCATAAAACAGTGGTAATTAAATTCAAGGAAGTAATTCTGCCCATCCGGCCGAGAGTCCGCAATTTCCTGGCGATTGTACCCAAGCCTTCAGACGGCAATGTCGTTATAAACTTAGATATTGTCGGAAATTAGTCGAAAAGTAATAATCGTAATATTAAATAGAATTACTGGAGGGAATATCAAAGAGTGTAACAGGAATTTGTTCTTTGTGGGAGACAAATTGAGGTTCAGATGAAAGAGATGAGAGAGGATAATTTACTTTGTATTTAGGAAACGAAATTGGCTCTGGACTATGACAGTATAGTGTCAACAAAAGAAATGGGGCTTACCTACCAATTTACGGTACATTTAATGTGAAGCATTGGGACTTCATAAAGCCCCCATGGTTTTGCTATGGTGTGTCGAAGGAACAGGACCAATTATTGTTATATAAAAACTTTTTCTAGTTAGATTAAGTTGTTATATAAAGAACTCAGCAAAAAATATTATTTTAAATGGAATGCGTCTATTGAATAATTTATTCCTCTAATTAAGCTATTAAATCACTACAAAAACCTGCCATTTATGCGCCCTTTTAGTGCCATATTCAAGCCTTTCAGCTCCACCACAAAACCTACACCATTCATACATAATTCGGGCCTCAAAGCAACCCTAAACTGCCGATATGGTCCATCCGCCGCGCAGTCGACTGTCAAAGGGCCTAGCAGGTGAATTGAATCAGGGTCTCTTTGCCCCAAAGGGTACCGACCACTTACAACTTTACCCAGAATAATGGATACGAAACCGCACGCTATGAACTTCTACTTGGTATTGCAATATGGCGGACAATTCCATTTACGAATTTTGAATTAAGAATGATTTGAGGCGATAGCTGATTAGGGAATTTTGGATTACACTTTTTTATCGATTCTTATAATTAAGTTTATGAGTTTATGGCTTGAATATACGCCAGCTCGATTAACGTTTTAAATTACACTAGTGTTACCTCAGTAAATCTTTGGAAATAAGGAATGCTATTAACTTATTTTTAGTTATGTCCGCATCAGATTCCTGTCCCACCATTGGCCATAAGCAATAAGCGAGAAGCGAGAGTGTGAGTACTATGTACAACAGAGCTACCATTTACCGGGTAATATGTCTTTCATTGACTTGAATGTGGCCTGGCGGCTGAGTGTATGTCATGCTCACTCAGATGTCTCGCTGATGGTGGCGTGTGTGTTGGATCATTTAGCTCCCTTCAAAATGGTTGAGCTGAATGGTGCTAATACATGCGTCATGTTCGTGAACGGGCGCCGTCAGTTGGGACTGGTCATCTCTTGGCTGCCGTGGCTTATTTTAATTTATTTTAATCCTTGAATTGTTTTATTTTTAATTTTTTATCTTTTTATTACGGACGCTTTTAACGTGCGCATCTTTTTTACATTGTTCTCACATGTATAATTTTTAAAACATGAATTATGTAACCACTATTTTGTAACAATTATTTCTTTAAAAGAGTGTCCGTGGAGTTTCTTGCCCGTTCTTCTCCATAGGTACCTACTACGCTTTGGAATGGGCAACTAGCTTCATATTTCTGACTGACTGACTCCTTGACAATTCAAAAGTGCCTGTATATGGTTTAATTGAAATAAATGATTTGAGTTTGAGTTTGAGAGCTACCGACTAAAAACGAGTTGTTTATTTGACAGAGTTCTCGCCGTTGTTGTGAACAGTTAGCGATAATACTATTAATATATGTATCAATTTTACTGATACAGGACTTATAATCGTTTGTAGGCTGATAGGCGTGGCGCTAGGGTCTATCTATGTCGCTGCATCAAATTGTATAAAAAAAAAAATAGTTCTACTATTTTCCGCCGGATTTCAGTGATGGCGCGGACTCTAGTCATATGTGACAGGTGCATCAGACTGTCATATCTCCAGACTAGCGAGCACGGCCTTGTGACATGGCTCGATTCACACATTTTATCACAGTTTATTCATATAAAATGTGTGACTCGAGCTATGTCACAGTAGGCCGTGCTTGCTAGTCAAGGATGTCATTTAGACTCTTACACATGATGTCATTTAAGGCTTCGCCAAATAGAACGCGTACTTAGCGCGCGTTAGTACTTGTTCACGTTGACTCGCGGGCGCGGTGGCGGGCGCGGTCACGAAATATCAAACATATGGCGTAATATCTAAGTGCATTCACGTACGAAACGCACGTGCGGTGTAAGTAGCGGGCAAGCTAGCGACTGGCGCGCGCGCGCCGCTCGCGTCAATATCAAACGCGTGAGATGTTTGTGTGTGTTCACGTCGAACTAGCGGCGGAGCGCGCGATTCTCTCGCGACGTCAGGTAAGTTCAACCAGTATGAACTTGTCGCTAGAAACGTTAGCGCGTCTTCATCATGTCTTTCAATACAGAAGAGTTTCGTCCATGGTTACAATCTCTGACAACACGTCACACCCGCGCAAACGCCTGGCGGCCAATGTGAACACGAACCCGCCACGTCTTCGCGACCGCACCCGCCACGGCGCCCGCGCGTTCCAACGTGAACAAGTACTTAGAGCGTTAGCCTGACGCCGCGCTATAACGTCGAATTGTGATGCACTATGATGTACGTCTACTGTCAAACAGTGCACCAGCGCTAGCATCGCCGCGACACTAACGTTAACGTTGCGTGCTGCGCTGTACTTAAGAGACAGATACATGCCAGTGACCTTGAGTGGTTAGCTTGCGTGTTCTGTACTGAGCTCACGCAACGCGTCGTACATCCAGCCAGTAATAGAACTCGCGCATCAAGGAGCGCTGTCACCAATTTGACGCATTATTAATTATTATACAAAAAACAGAAGGTATTTTAATAAAACTCGTAGATTAAAAGATTAATATTTTAAATGGTGAAGGTTTCAGAATAATGCGCTTGACAGCTTTTGAGTAATTATTAGTTTTTTATCCGCGTTGGACACAACTTTACAAATTAATTTCACTATGTAATGTAAACATAATCTAAAATATTCGTAGACTAAATTATTAAAACGATGCTCTAATTTAACATATATTTTTTCCAAATCATTAACACCACTCGTTTAGACGTAATTTCCGGTATAAAATCAATAAAAGTAGCTTGTCGTCGCCTTAACGCTCTACCGCGTGCTAACTACGCGTTCTATTTGGCGAAGCCTTTATACTCCTACACGCTATTATGTTCGCGCTCGGTCACATACGATAGGCAGCGTGGTACCTTGTAATAATAGTAAGACAGTAAACACACTGTACCAAGCCAATATTGCTCTGTCTCTACACGTTAGCCTGCCTTCGCCAGAATTACGCCTATCACCCCATTATGAACCACTTCGATGGTTCTATTGTAAATGGACGCAATGGACGCAATTCTCTAGACGTTAGCCCGTATGGACTGTGTATACGGAGCGTTATAATAGTGTTTGTAGGTAACATGAATACTTAAAGGCTTTACGTAAGGCATAAGACCTAAGAACGCATTCAAGTGGTGATGTGAAGTTGTTAGTTTTCTCTGTTGTCTCTCTGCAGTACCTTACCTACAATCAAATACAACTTCTAATTACTAAAAGACAAAATGCAAATACCTTCCTCCATAGATTCCCGTTCAGTGAGTCTCATAGAAAAAACGTATATAATGTAGATCTAAGTATATTAAAATTTA
Source organism: Conistra vaccinii (assembly GCA_948150665.1). Lineage (NCBI taxonomy): Eukaryota > Metazoa > Arthropoda > Insecta > Lepidoptera > Noctuidae > Conistra > Conistra vaccinii. The sequence goes on from OX411330.1 coordinate 9,085,806, forward strand.
CTTTATAAAGTATATAATTATTTCAAATATTGTGAATGTGAAGACTATGTGGGTCATTTTTTTTTTTTAAGTGAAAACTTCATTAGCGGTGTTGTGCACTTATAATGGGATGGGAAAAAATTTTTTATCTCGCGTCAGGACACGTGACCTGATTGAAAACTCGTAAGACGGCTTGTACTGACAGCAAGCCACATAAATTCCTACTTATAGATAGCCTTTAAGAATTGGGCATTTGATAGCCCAATTCTTTAAGGAAGGCTATGGGCTGGCTGGGGCAAAAATATTTTTTCAAATTCGTAGTTCCAGAGATTAGCGCGCTCAAACAAAAAATAAACTCTTCAGCTTTATTATTAGTTTATAGAAAATAGGTACTACACGTTTACGTCGATACTTGTTTAAATGCAAATACCATTTGAAAGCTTGTAGCTACATAATAATATGGGAAGGAAATGGATAACTGATAGGTATACCGTGTTCATGTTTACAACCAATATTCAGTATTTTCGGCTTACGCTACACTACCCAAAATTCACGTTTACACCACAAATGAGGCTATCCAATGCATCCTAACTTTTGTTTCGTATTTACCCTACTCTACACACCAACCGCAACACATGAACTAATGATGCACGCTCAATGGAGTGTAAACTGAAACAATAATTAAACTTTCAATTCGGCCAAACAGAGGATTGCAAACATACGGTCTGCAACTCATACGGAACTATCCGATATCGCTTAACGTTCTCATATGCTGGGTCGGGATTAAATACAAATCAGCGATACGTAACCGGACGGATTCCTCTTGGAGCTTCGTCGACTGGGATTGGAATAATAAATTGGAATCGAACCAACTGCTGTGTGTTTTGAGAACTGTTCTGTGTACTTTGGTATTTGGGATTTCGTAGTTCGGATGCTGTACCTATAAATAGTGTACTACATGTACGTTATAAAACGACAAGATCTATTTGTCTATGTGGCAGATACAGTTTGTGTCAAATAACTTTGCCGCTCTGAAGTTACATAGGTTGCGAATGCGTGCTGGCATGCGCGGTACGGTTTTTATAGCAAGATAGACTACTGCGCAGTCATTTGTAGTCAACTTATTTGGCGCAAACTGTAGTTTCAACCTTAAGGCGACGACAAGCTACTTTTAATGATTTTATACTGGAAATTACGTCTAAACGAGTGGTGTTAATGATTTGGAAAAAATATATGTTAAATTAGAGCATTTTCTTAATAATTTAATCTACGAATATTTTAGATTATGTTTACATTACATATTGAAATTAATTTCTAAAGTTGTGTCTAACGCGGATAAAAAACTAAGAATTACGCAAAAGCTGTCAAGCGTATTTTTCTGAAACCTTCACCATTTTAAGGATAATTAAAATATTAGGTAATCTTTTAATCTAGGAGTTTTATTAAAATACCTTCTGTTTTATGTATAATAAATTAATAATGCGTCAAATTGTTGATGCGCGAGCTCTATTACTGGCTGGACGTACGACGCGTTACGTGAGCTCAGTACAGAACACGCAAGCTCAAGTCACTCAAGGTCACTGGCAAGGTCATTGTTGTTGTTAAACCGATTCCGAGGTTGACTATACGATTTTTATTTCTAGTATTATTGTCATGTCGGCTAGTCAAATGCGCTGCCATTGAACACAGGCGTTTGGCTATTCACCGTGTTACGTGTAACCTCTTGGCACGCAGACAATCATATTCTGCTGATGTTGGTTGGTACTGTATAAGTACTATATCCCGTGGGTCAAGTGGTAATTATTTCTAGTAATTACCGAATTTATTTTGTACAAGCTGTTGCCGGCGACTTTGTTTGTCGTATGTCCTTCTTTAGGCCCCAGGATACCTATCTGTCGGATTGGTCTTGTTGTTTAGGGTCGCGCCACACCTGCCAAACGTTCGGCGCGGAACGTTCTGTTCACACATCAGCCGAACGTTACGTCGGTTCATGAGAAAGCGTCACATGATGCGACGGAACGTTCCGCGCCGAAGGTTCCGCAGGTGTGCCGCTACACTTAGGCGTGAAAATGTAACAGATAGACAGACAGATTTACTTTTGCATTTATATATTATATTATTATGTATAATATTTATTATATAATTTATATATTATTTTATATAATATATTTAAATTACGTATATTATACATAATATATATAGTATGGATTCCCATACTGTACCGATTTAATGGAAGTTGGTTACAAATCTGAGCACGCTTTGTGATATAGGGATGGTCACATAAGGAATAAACCAGGACACGTCATGAACTGTTCCCGAATATTCCTCGTATATAGTAGATAATGAACTTCGACGATATTTGACAAATTATATTCCTACGTTGGTAGGAAAACGTTAAAATCTTTCTTGAATGATTTTCATGAATAAATGTTGTTGAAAATTCTTGGTAAGTTATACATATTATTATAATATAATGGCATCTAAGCTTAATTTTGTTTTTTTTTTAAACAATTTTTTTCTCACATCGAATGACACGTTCTTTTATTTTGACAGACAGCTGCGTTGCTACGGAATTTATTACGCCACTTTTTACCCGACTTCGGCGAAGCAAAAAGGAGGGTTATGATTTTGACCGGTATGTATGTATGTATGTATGTATGTATGTATGTATGTATGTATGTATGTATGTATGTATGTTCATCTGTAACCTCATAACTTCTAAACCACTGATCATAATTTGACAAATAAGGTATCGTTGGAAGCGTTCTGATTGTCCGCTGGTTATAGGCTATAAGACGTTACATTAAATTCAATATGGCGCCCTCTAGAGGACATAAAGTGACGAACGAAAAAATATTTTTTTTATAATCGTACCATGTTTGGTATCAAATGAAAGGGCTTGACGAGCACATTACAAATATGTATATATATCATATTTTCAAAGTAAATAAATATGTTTAAATTGTTAAAAACATGCAAAAGTGAGACTGTGCTACGTACGGCGCAACTGTAAAATTAATACCTATTATACAATGAAACCTATAAAAAAAAAAAAAATGCGGCTCTGCAAATACCTACTTTATTCATCATCATCAGCCTATTAATGTTCCCACTGCTGGGACACAGGCCTCCTCTCTGAGAGGGAGTAGGCCGTAATCTACCACGCGGGCCCAGTGCGGGTTGGTAGATGTCACATGTCTTCGAATTTTTGGTAAATACTTTATTACTCATACTCAAAACTCAAACTCAAAGCATTTATTTAAATTAAACCATATACACTTACAGGCACTTTTGAATTGTCAAGGAGTCGGTCAGTCAGAAATATGAAGCTACACTCGAGAGCAATGAATCCGGGTCACTTAAAGAATGTTAAAAATCTCGGAAACTAAAAATGATAGGTTAATGCAATAAATTGTATTTAATAGACAATGTAATACTCCTTAAATGAAAGTAAAAAAAATATGAGTCACCATACATTTTATTAACACAAAATTACATAAAGAAAAAAACTGCTGATCTCTCCTTAAAACAAAAATAGGAAACTTGAAATTTTTGAACTTTATTACGATTTTCTTGAATTTTAATACTTCGTATTGCCTCCTCGTGCTTCCATTACTGCGTTTACGCGGTTTGGCATGCTGTACACCAAGTTCCTTATACGATTTTGGGGAATATTCTCCCATTCCTCTGTGAGAGCAATTTTGAGCTCACGAAGCGTGATTGGGGGAGGGTTTCGTTGTTTTACGCATCTGCCTAGCTCGTCCCAAGCATGCTCGATCGGGTTGATATCCGGGCTGCGCGCTGGCCACTCCATACGAGTAATGTTCATCTCTTGAAGGTAGTCATTCACAATCCTACCTGTATGAGGTCGGGCATTGTCATGCATAAATATAGCATCCTCACCTAAATTGACCATAAATGGACCAACGTGATCATTGAGGATTTCTTCCACATATCTTACGCTAGTTAAAGAGCCGTTTTCTATGATCACCAGCTCTGTGCGACTTTCAGAAGAAATTCCGGCCCACACAAGTACAGACCCACCACCGTAGGCTACTTTTTCTTCGATGCATGCTTGCTTGAATCTTTCCCCTGGTCTTCGATACACTCTGTGTCTTCCATCGTGCTTGTAGAGCATAAATTTTGATTCGTCGGAGAACATAACTTTTGACCAATCTTCAATACTCCAATTTACGTGGCTCTGGGCATATCTTAGTCTTGAAATACGATGCCCACGCTCCAGTTTAGGGCCGTTTGCAGGTCTAAGGGGTTTTAAGTTAGATTCAGCAAGCCGACGTCTTACTGTCCATGCACTTGGGTTACTTCCTCCGAGGCGTCGAAACTGATTTGTGAGTTCAGTTCCTGTGAGAAAGCGATTTCGAAGCATGGTGTTCACCAAGTATCGGTCTTCTCGTGCTGTGGTACACCTGGTTCTGCCCTTTCCTGGTCTGCGTAGGTTAGAACCAGTTTCTTCGTAACGTCGGAGAACTCTTTGTACTGTTGACAGCGACACACCGACAGTCCTGGCTGTATCGCGCTGACTCCGGCCGGTTTCCAGCATTGTAAGTATTCTGGTGCATTCTTCAGGCGTAAGCGACATAATTTCAGCTTGAATAATGAATATAGAGCACTATCAACATGGTTTATGTACCCACATAAATGACAGATTACAAACAAAAGCAAAACCAAATGCTGTAATTTCGTAGTTCCATCTTCGAAAGTGGCCCTTTTTCAAATTTGATTTTTTTATGATATAACTTTACAATAACTAAGAAGTTTTAATACCTTCATTTAAGGAGTATTACATTGTCTATTAAATACAATTTATTGCATTAACCTAGCATTTTTAGTTTCCGAGATTTTTAGGATTCTTTAAGTGACCCGGATTCATTGCTCTCGAGTGTAGTTGCCCATTCCAAAGCGTAGTAGGTACCTATGGAGAAGAACGGGCCAGAAACTCCACGGACACTCACTTAATTAAAACATTGTTACAAAATAGTGGTTACATCATTCATGTTTAAATTATACATGTGAGAACAATGTAAAAAGATGCGCACGTTAAAAGCGTCCGTAATAAAAAGATAAAAACAATTCAAAGATTAAAATAAATTAAAATAAGTCACGGCAGCTAAGAGATGATCAGGGGGCCTACCACCACCTCTAAAAGCAGTACTATTTTAATATTACTTTAGTGTGGGAAAGAGATGAAGCTCTACAAGACGTAAAGCACCATCTCTTTCCCCCACTGAAGTAAGATTAAAATAATACTGCTTTTAGTGGTTGTGGTAGGCCCCCAGTCCCAACTGACGGCGCCCGTTCACGAACATGACGCATGTATTAATAGCACCATTCAGCTCAACCATTTTGAAGGTAGCTAAATGATCCAACACACACGCCACCATCAGCGAGACATCTGAGTGAGCATGACATACTCTCAGCTGTCAGGGCTTATATTTATTCAAGTCAATGAAAGACATACTACGAAATTATAACCCCAAAACAAATGAAATAAAAAGCAAGTTTAAAAACTAAAACCCGACTTCTGAAAAATCACGCTCTTAAAAGTATGAAACAAGAAAATATTTCGGACAGAAATCAAGACATAGGTACAAAATGGTCAAAGTAAAGCCGTAGTCGCATGCCTGTCGGCTACAAAATTATAATGGCATGCGACTACGGCTTTACTTTGACCATTTTTGTACCTATGTCTTGATTTCTGTCCGAAATATTTTCTTGTTTCATACTTTTAAGAGCGTGATTTTTCAGAAGTCGGGTTTTAGTTTTTAAACTTGCTTTTTCTTCCCAGCTAAAGCACTATGAAGCGGTGAAGGGCGAGTGTTTTGAGGGACTGTCTTATGTAATTTTGACGTTCATAAAGTGCTGATTCTCAGCCCAATTCGAATGAATGAGTTTTGATATTCATTTATTCTCTTTTAAAAGTGTTCTAATAATCAAACCCCAGACCTACATCGTTGCCATTAAAGAGGAAAATACATTTTTGGAGTGAATCGATTTTCATACAAGGCGGGGTATGGATAATGAGGAGTGAAAATACAAGCGTTAACTCAAAAGCGTATTGTGTTTTATTCGTAAATAACACGGATTTAAATTTTGAAATAAACATACGACATATTTCACACTTCGATCTAGATATTTCGGTCGTACAATACACGATTACTTGCACTTTACTGCATCCAATTAAATCGCAAATTCAAGTCTAAATTATGATGTAATTATTCTTTCATTTGAGTTACATAATTATATTAGGGTGGGGGTAGGGTTTTTGTTTTAATTTATTTAAGAGATGCGTTTATTAATCCTAATTGCCTACTGCGTATTCAAAGACAATCGCATTAAGGCTTGTACAGACCAGATTTCTAAGAAAATTTCACGGTCGCATCGCGCTTTCGCGTCGCGCTGTCGCGTCGCGCTTGTCTGCTCGAAGCTTTAAGGAGTAAAGTCCAGTCGTACATCGGAGCTGACACACATACACTTTTTAGGGTTCCGTACCCGAAGGGTGACAAACGGAACCCTATTCATAAGCCTCCGCTGTCCGTCTGTCTGTCAGCGAGCTCTATCTCATGAACCGTAATAGGTAGGCAGTTGAAAATTTCACAGATTGAGCATTTCTATTGCCGCAAGAGCAACAAATAATAAAATTAAAAATTAAAGGGGGGTCGCCATACAATAAAATTAAATTTTGAAAAAAAAAAAAACTGACCCTGGCATGTGGGGTATCATTTTCTAGAGCTCATCGAGTAGAGAATAAATATAATTTTTATTTGTTTTTATCTTCAAAAATTATGAATTAGGGGGCCGTAGAAGTTGTCTGTTTTAGACCATTTTTGTACGAGCTCTATATCAACAACTAAACAAATAAGGAATTTGAAACTTGTGTGTATCATGTAACATATACTGTTTATAATCAACAAGTACTAAAAACGCCGATTCATAACGTATTTTATATAATATGGGCGATTTTCTGCAACTTAAAAAAAATATTTTGTATTTCATGCTAATATTATGCGATATAGATTCCACAGATAACTATTTAATAGTCGGAGTAATGACATGGAATTAGTAAGTACCTACTATCATGGCAGCATATACTATTTCGATCATTTAAATTTCGATGATCCAAAAAGGTCTACAAAATAAACTTTCTTCACAAGAATTAAAACCAGCCAGTATTTTTTGAGTTTAAGAACTTTATCGACCATTTTCAAAGTATCCCTAGACGGTGTTGAGATGTGTGTACCTCATGTTAAAACTACACTCCAATAGACAATATATTCAGTAACATTGAAATGAATGCTGGCACATACAGTGTACTATTCAGTTACCTTAAACCGATGTGGATACAATTTCATATTGAGAAAAATTATTGGTGTAAAAATATTCGGCCACGGCGGCCAATCTCAACGGAGACTGGCCTTCGGCGCGGGAAATATTATAGTGCACAAGTGTGTGCGCAGACACGAGTGCTCTCTCTCTTCCCTCACTCTCATAGTCCGATGGGATGTGTAAAAATAATAAGTAAGAAATAATAGATTTCTGTATGACTATAAAAAATAACGTAAATAAATACCTGTATTGACCCGTGCGTTTGCACTGGCGAAACATCACGACAAAACATGTTGAAATCTCTAGTTCCTGTCAAACATTGTAAATGAAAAATTGACAGAAAATAGAATTCCAACATGTTTTGTTGTGAATGTTTCGCCAGTGCAAACGCACAGTTATAATTAAAATTTGGCGTACTACTTACATTCTATTTTGTACAATATAGTCTGATGTAGCAAGAGAAATCCTTAACTAGCTTTACCCGGCCCGGCTTCGCACGGTTAGCACTAAGTACTTATCTACGGCACACCTACCTTTCCTAATTAATAGGTAATTACTACCTAATTACCTACCCTACCTACCTACCCTACCCTACCTACCCTACCCTACCTACCCTACCCTACCTACCCTACCCTACCTACCTGCTTACTTACCATATATACCTATTTATACCTACTAATACTATGTTAGTAGCAAATAAATAACTTTGACTTTAGTTAATGCATGTTACTGTATAAAATTAACTTAATATTTTTCTCTTAAAATAAATGAAATATACTCCTACACCTATATTTTAACACAACAACATTTTTTCATTAAAATTAGACAATTTCTTTACAAATCTTTGTTATTTTATAGCGCCTCTGTTGTTACCTTTACGAAAGTATTACAAAAATTCATAGTGTTAAATCTTGTACGACATGGTATGGAACCCTTCGTGTGCGAGTCCGACGCGCACTTGACAGAATTTATTTTATTTTCAGCGCCTTTTGCCAACCTATTATTATTGACCCTTAGGTTCAGATAGTAACTAGCAACTACAAAGGAACAGGTCGGAATTACCGTTAATAATACATTGTGAACTAGTGTCACGGTGTTTGAGTGTTTATGGTCTGAAGAACATCGTAAGTGGCGCCATCTTGTGTAATTTTCCGCAACGACAGACAATTGACAATCTGCAAAGGAATTGTCTGTTTGTGATAGTTGCATGTCACTAATGCTATGAGTATGGGGACCAATTTTGTTGCGGTCTCTTTTATTAGTTTTATGGACAATAACAGGGTAGAGGAGCTCGTGGCTAAGAAATAATAGCCGCTCGGGTCGATCCATCAGGTTAATCTACGCTTGCCGGGGTTGGTCAGTAGATGAGTGACCATCTTTACATACCGAGACTCCTCCGTGCCTCGGAAAGCACGTTAAGCCGTTGGTCCCGGCTGTAATTCGTGAATCTTTGACAGTCGTTACGAGTCGTCAGAAGCCCGAAAGTCTGACACCAGTCTTACCAAGGGGTATCGTATTACCCAGTTTAAGGGTTGTGGAGGTAAATAGGCAGTCGCTCCGTGTAAAATACTGATATTCAGCTGCATCCGGTCAGACTGGAAGCCGACCCCAACATAGTTGAGAAAAGGCTATGGTGGATGATGGACAATAACAGGGTAGTTACCATAAAGAAAATGATTCAAAAAACAAAAAACCCGACTGCAAAAACACATAACTGAAATGAGAAAAACAAGCATTATAATCTATAGAATTTTGGTATCGCAGACGGGGACAAACAAAAGTTAGGTACACCATATTTCCGGTTATTATTGTTATATTATTATTGTCCCCGCCTGCGATACCAAAATTCTATAGATTATAATGCTTGTTTTTCTCATTTCAGTTATGTGTTTTTGCAGTCGGGTTTTTTGTTTTTTGAATCATTTTCTTTATTTCAAGTTTTTTAGTTTTATTAATACCATATCTTAATTTGGAATTTACTCATTACCAGCTTTTATTTGATACCAATATTGTTGAAATTTATTTAAAAAAAACCTTCCCTTTTTTTGTACTTGCAGATGCAATACTTACATAAATATTATATAGCCTATGTCACTTCTACGATTAAGACGAATCTAACGACACCTCCTATGTTAAAATCCATCAAGCCGTTTAGGCTACAGAGCGTGCCAAAGAAATAGACATACATACATACATAAATACATACATACTCTCGAAAAACATTACCCTCCTTCTGGGGCAGTCGGGTAAAAATGATATTGAATTATAAGTTTTATTTGAATTTAATGCATAATTTAATTATGATTGTTGTTTGGATATCTTGTTGGTCTATGGTCGCAAGCGCTACTACTAAGCATGAGTTCCTGGGTTCGATCCAGGCTTTGGAATTATCCAGTTATAATAGCCAGGCGACTAGATTTATGTCTGGTTCATGGCAATACCTCCCCCTATTAAATGGGAATCAAACATAACTGGCGAAAAATATATGTTTTTTTTTTACCTCTTACAAATATCTTTACAGATCCTGGACTTAATACGATAATGTGGCTATCAACTTTTATTATCTAATATTATTTATATTTATAAAAAAAATAATTACTTTATTTCCAATTTTACATTTTGCATATCGAAGATTTTAATATTATGAGAATATTGTATTTAAATTGCATGAATCACTGATTATCTCCACTCCACAAGCTAAGATTAAACTTGCGTTATGGGTGCAAGGGCTCTCTCTTTAATACATTTCCAATTTAAACAAACAAGTACGGAGTTACATTACTTGAGGCTATGTTTGAAAAAAATAAAGATAATAAAGTTAATGAAAAAGAAAGGAAAACAATAAAAAAAACAACGGGTTGTACTCCGGGAGTGCCGGCAGAAGTGAAAACTTGAACATTAACGTTGTGCATTTTGGATTGGTTATGGAATGGGAATAATTTCGCACGAATTGCTTTATTTATCACTATAAAAGTACTAGGTATAATTTATGTGGTTAAATACAATATTCATTAGTAGTACCTAGTAGTATATTTATTTATTTTCAAATAGTCTAACAAAAATAAACAATTTATTTAAACACCTTCATAAAGTACCTATGTTTTGACTGCTTTTTTTTACCCATTAATATGGGTAAAATTTCTTACCTCGCAATCTTTACGTAATGTCAAAGACTTTATAGAAGAATTTATTTTGATATTTACTTTGTCGGTTGCTAGGCAACGGATCTTACAATGTTCTGACGCGAGGTTAACATTTTTAACCCATCCGAAAAAGTGCACAAATCCGCTAAAGAAGTTTTCACTTAAAAAAAAAAACATTACAGCAAACACAAATAAAATTAATCAAAACATTCCTATTTATATAATTAGCACTATAGGCACACCTCTGCTTAACCCTCTGTCGAATGCAAGCATGACAATATGTATGTATGTATCATTTTTTAATCGAGTCACGACTAAATCTGTGTATCCAATCAAACTGCATGTAACCAATCAAAAGTTACATTGTATATTTGAAAATCGAACAGCTTTTGGCTACGTATACACTACGATAAAAACGTGTTCACTATAAGTGACCACAATGTTTTTAGTCTACATAGTCAGGCTAGATAACTCCCAGAAAATAAAAACTAAAGAGTCAATACACATAGTACGAGTTCAGTTTTTATCGATACGTAACAAATCCATACTAATACATATTATAAATGGTAAAGTGACTTTATGTGTCTGTTACCTTTAAAGTACAATTCCGTTATAACAATTCCGTAATCAGTTTAAAGCTACTGTTCCGTGGCGTGTGATTTGCATGATGATGAAAGGCACAGGGATAGACTATGACTTGCATATAAGGACATTTTTTATTTTTTATTTTCGGGATAAAAAACAGGAGTACAATTAAATGTAGGATAGATAATATCTTACTAATAAAACAAATACTTATTATAGTTATTATACTACTCAACATTATCCACTTATTACTAATTTATTGATTGTTAATGCTACGAGAGAATACAAACAGATTACATGAGTGAACGGAGTGAAAGATTAAATGATTGATTGAATGAATGCTTAGAATAGAATACTTTTTATCCCAGTAGGTTCCCGTGAAATTATTTCCATCCACTACGCTAGTAAGGCTGCCTGTCCACTGGAGCGGAGCGGAGAAAAGAGGAGCGGAGATGTGCCAATATTAACCAATAGAATCTTGACTTAGGATCACTGATCTAAACTCAGGGGCGGAGTCAAGATTCTATTGGTTAATATTGGCACATCTCCGCTCCTCTTTTCTCCTCTCCGCTTCAGTGGACAAGCAGCCACACTAGTAAATAAGTAGTCCCCTTTAATTTTGATGAAAATAAGACCATGTTTAGGCTTTCCCTTAAATTGCGAAAAAAGGTCCTTCAGACACACCTTTGTAACCTAAACTGTATCCTAGTAGTAGTAAATAAGTAGTCATCCCCTTAAATTTTTACGAACATAAACACACCATGTTTAGACGCTCCCTTAAATTGTGAAAAAAGGTCCTTCAAACACACCTTTATAACCTAAACTGTCGCCAACACCTTTTCAAGAACCTCATCAATCATCTTTACTCTAAACCTCATCAAAAGCAAATGCCCCACACCTAAGTACATTCGAGTCTAAAGCCCCATTCACATGCTAAACCCGTCCCGATGTCATAAGCGCACTACACGATTCTATAATATTAATATTTTCTAGCAAGTGCGTCATGCATCTCTGGCGAGAGCACTTCGGGTAATGGAAACTACCATTATAAATTTTCAACACTAAGAGCTTGTCAGACGGGACATTGATATTTTTCCTTAGAATCAGCTTTGAGTATCAGACAAAGGTGGTCTAATGGTGTGACGTCATGATGTCAGTTGGCAAGGTGTTTAGAGTTGAGGGTTTTGTTACTGGACGAGGTGGTTTTTTGTTTTTAGATTTATGAACTTTTCTTACCGATTTCTAAATAAAGAAGAATAGATGTAAAAAGAGCATTTCTAAAGTTTCCATTTATACTTTCTTTACATCTAAAACTAAATGTTCTGAAAATATATTAAGTATTAACTATTGTATTTCATAATCAATATTTTGGTCCACTATAAGTGCGATATTTAATATTTCCCTGCAATATTACTGTTAATTAAAACAGGTAAATATTTGACAACTATTTGCGACTTTGCCAACTTTTAGAATGAACGCTTTTAAATGAACCGGATAACGACTTAAGTTTAACAAAATGTTGAAATTACCAACTCATAATAATGTATGAGCTAAACTTTTATCCACTTTTGTACCTACTAAAGCAATAAAAAAATACAAAATGAAAAACAATGTATCATCCTACTGAAATACTGAAGTTAAAAAACAGATAGTAACTGGTAACAACTTTTCAATACGATAAAATAAATCAGAAATTATTGAGCACACGACAGTCTTGTTCTTTACACTCGATATAACACCAGCCATACCGAACTTTGGCCATTCGATATCGGCTAACTTAACGAAATATGTTTTTCTCACAGGAAAACATGTATTATTAAACTTTGAAGCTATGAGGAGAAAGTACGTAGATAAGCGTATGGAGTTTCGTGTCTGTCGGTTTTCACAATCATTTCTAGAGCATTTATTCCGGAAGGTATATGTGTATAATAAAATCATATTAAACAGCAATAGAATGAATAATATTGTTTATTTCGGCAAATCGTAAAAACCATGCGAAGCACGGGTGGGTCGCATCGCTAGTCTAAAGCTGTTATCAGACCAGCGCGATTTGTGCGACACCGGTTATTGTTATACCGTGAAGTTTTGTATTGTTCGTATCGCGTCGCAAGACAAATCGCGCTGGCCTGAAAACAGCTTAAGTAGAGCATATAACAGAAAGGTGTGGTTATATTTTTAAGGACTAGCTGCACCCCTCGGTTTCACTCACATAAGTCTTGATCCCATGGGAATATCGAGATAAAAAGTATTCTATGTAATGGTCTACCCATGTGACAAATTTCATCCAAATCCGTTCACCCGTTTTAGCGTGAAAGCGTAACAAACAAACAAACAAAATATCAATTTTTTTCTCTTTATGTGGAAAAAAAAAATTATTATAAAAAAATAAAAAAAATATTAATATTTTAAAGGGGGTTAAAGTATTTTTAAAGAAAAAATTATACAATTATTTATAGTAAAATATTAGTTTTATGCAGTACAAGACTATCAAAGTAAACAACTTTCTCAATGGGTACAACATCGTAAACATGAAAAAATAATGAGCCGTTCCATACATTTGGGTCGATAGGTATTGAAGTTTTGTATAGTTGTAGTTGATAATATAGAAGCAACAAATATAATGTACCTAGGACTTGGTAATATCATGATTTGAAAGGGTGTCCTTGGAGTTTCCTGCCCGTTCTTCTCCATAGAGATTTCCGTTTTAGAATAGGCAACTTCAACTTTCTGACTAACTGACTGACTCGTCGACAATTCAAAAATGCCTGTAAATGGTTTGATTGAAATAAATGCTTTGAGTTTGAGTTAGATATCTTTTTCACGATTACGATGTTCGTTCCGTGGAGAAAATTGTTCAGTTTGATGGTCTGTACAACTCCCTTCAATTTGACCACACCTTTGAAAGAAAGAAAAAGTATTCATTGAGACAAGCTCAGGAGATCACAAACTAAACACATTGAGACATAAATAAAAGTCAAAAACAATAAAAAATAAAACAATGTAAAATTAAAATAGAGGCAGAGTCCTGTGCGAGGCCAAAAGGCTCCATTCTCAGCACGATGCTGCGATATTCTTCCTTTCTGATACATACTGTATATTACCTATATACATTTATGTTTATCCTTTTACATACTCTGCTTTTGTTAGAAAATCGAACTAGATGTGTTCGTTAAAATGCGAACGAGTGATTCGTTTATTATGTTCCAGATTTTTCGCTAATTGCTCGATAAACTCAAAGCTCTTAAATTTCCTGTTCTGTTTTATATCTAGACATTTTGCATCATCCAATTCGCCATTATGCTGTTCTTCCCTTTGTGTTTAAATCTCTTTTACAGTATTACTGATGCTTTTTTTACCGTAGAATGATTTCCAATTGATTTATTAATGTGGGTGTACTATAGGGACACCTCTGCCAACCTTTCGGAGAAACAAGTCGTGATGTTATGTTTATGTGTTAGTAATTCTCCTTCAACAAACTGAAAAAGACCGATAGCTTTTCTGATCTCATGATCATTTACTTTTGGACTATGCGAAAGTAAAGAAGGAAAGGAAGCTCAGCATAATGCTGCGACCCTATGCGAGACAGAGCCCCAGCGCTGGTTTTTAGCGACAACCGGAGTGGACGATAGGACTTCGACCGGTGCAGCAAACAATGAGATATAAATAAAATATAAAAATAAAGTAAATATACAATAATTAATTGTACATGTTTATAATAATACATCTAATATTTAAAATGAACATTTACTTTTGGACTGAAATTATTCCATTACAGGATTATTCGACGTAAGTAATCCTTTCATATTCATACAAGAAAACTTTTCAATACACTGTAGTGCAACTACCAGGTACCTACTTCTAACTGATCTAACTTCTAACTAATCCGAATGTGTTTCACTAAGGATAGTTTCGCTACATAACAGTTCAACAGTTCAGTAGAGTTTGTTCACAACTTTGCTCTGGTGCATAACTTCGCACATAATAATATAACTAGGAATCCTCATTCGATATCCAGATTTTGCTGTTTTACCCGATTCTTGCGACAGCAACTGCAAATGGCAGAAGTTGTTTAGAGCATGCTTGCTTCTTGTCACTGTTAAGCGCACTGTTATACAGTGTGGGCACTCAATTCGTAGGACCGTGGTCGTACGTGTACGCACGAGTGAAATTCGTACGAAAACGCATCCTAGTGAGCGCGGCCTGACTCGACATAGTCGACATACGACAATGAGCGACGATAAGGAGCGACGCAAGTCGCATCACTCGAGGCCATAAACGGGGTGCCTGATACAGCGACAACGAGGTAAAATACTAATTATATAGTTGTAGTTTTGATTTTTGTCTTTTTTCTCTTCTAGGGTAATTTATCTATCCATGAAGTAGTGATAATTTACTTAGGTACTCATGCGTGATGGAGGGTATTCAAAAAGGGCATATTTGGGCACCATAATATGTACATATCTACTACAAATGTCTACTTTATTGATGTTATTTCTTACTTTCTTAGTCTAATACTTTGCAGGACACTAAACGCCTTCAAATGTAATAACAATAAAGCTTCAATTGTGCGTACTTCAACCGATTAATCTCATTATTAACTAAATTCTGAAAATCGATATCTGCAGTAACATAAAAAAAACTCTAACTCAGTTTATCCGCGACGAAACAATGTGTCGGCATTGACACGTACAGTTGATATTGCGTTTTTTTTTTTGCAAATACCGGAATTCAATAGAGTACAAATTCCATAAATCAATAGTTGGTGTATATTTTTACAGGATAGCTGCCATGCCACCCGTAAAAATCACATCAGACATCACACGTTTACATATGTTTCTACAAAAAAAAATATCACAAAAAATGGGATGTTTCTAATAACAATACCGGCCAAGTGCGAGTCAAACTCGCACATGAACGGTTCTGTACCACCGTACGATATTTAGCAAAAAACATGTTTCATGTAATTTATATGTAATTTTTGCTGTTATAGCGGCAACAGAAATATATGATTTTCAACTTTCTACCTATTACGGTTCATGAGATACAGCCCACTGACAGACAGACGGACGGACGGAAGGCCGGACAGCGAAGGCTTAATAATAGAGTTCCGTTTGACACCCTCCGGGTACGGCACCCTAATAAAAAACACGTTAGTATTAATAAAAATTAAGGCCACCTGCTACACTGTCATAATTTTTTCTGTTCATTAAACTTGGTTTGCGCACACCGCTTTGTTGAATCTTTCACATTGTTTATTTTCGTGTTAATCCTTCTACCCCTACCCTTATTTGTATTAAAGGGTCCTCATATACTTTTAATCCTTTGGCGGCTTTCCCCATTACCATTAGGGCAGATCTGTTATATCGAAGAAAGGTTTTACAGCATATTGCAGCAGTAATTAATATTTTATGTGGCACTTTCAGCGGCCGAATGTGTTAATTATAAATTGTTTGAATTTAATCTGGTTGAGGATTAGATTACGGCTGTCTGTTGGGTTAGTTGGGTGGGGAGAGTTGTGTCTGGGTATTTGTGGTTATTGTGAAAAGACAATGAACAAAAGTTTTGCCTTTTTTTCATCGGCCATTAATTAAATTTTGTATCGCGGTAAAGCTTCAAAATCTGTCTGAGCTGAGTTTTTTTCCTGACGTATTTCTGACGTGCATTAACCTAGCACTCTTTGTTCTGGAGAGGTTGCCACTGGACTGAAATAAGTTTATTACGATACTGACCTCGGGCGTCTTGCATTACTACCATCCCCCAGTTTAAAAATCGCTCGGAAACGTCAACGTACCGTAGTCGACTTATTGACATCGGTCGTTCGGTCAATGACACGCGTTTGCCAATGTGAACACACCCTTAAAAAAGAACAATAAAGTAATAAACAATGTTTAATTTTGTAAAGTCACTTTAGTAGTTCATGCAATTTTCGTATTCTGTAAATTAGGTCGTTTACCTCGTTTGAAAATAACAAGTGTGAGTACATTTAGAGTGGGTGAGTGGACGAAAACATTCTCGTTTTGTTCTACTGACGGCATAATAATATCGTAAAATTCTGTATGGATATCGATATTTTATCGAAGCAATATTTTAGGTACTGTAAGTGTTTTCTCAATTTCTAGAACTTACATTATTCGCTTTTCATTTTATGGCCTAATTTGGAAGCCTTTTAAAAGTTAATAGATAAAGTCAGTCTCCCAGACTCGAAGCATTGCAATTTTGTGAAGTCTCATAAAAAAATATAATTAAATAAAAATAAATAAATATCAATATTGATACGAACACTCAAAGTAATTAGGTACTCCATTCATTTCATCATAAAACATAGAAGAAAAGAAACTAATAAATTATTTCCTTTCTACCATTTCCATTCGATAAGTACCCACAATAAAAAGCAGAGATCACGTAAAATCTCTTTCCATTAGCAATTAATCCTTATAAGATGATACTTTCTGACTCGACGTTTTATAACGCTTTAAATATTATTTTATCTCTTTGGAAGTCCATTTCATTTCGAATTTAATAAATGCGAAAGTGAGTTTGATTTTTTGTTAAAGCACTGATATTTAAGTCGGTTTTTATAAGTATGGTTTCCTATGTATATTGTATTTTTTATTTTCAATTACGTAAACAGTCATGTGGGTTGCTGTTCACTAAGTACTGCTATTTCAATGAACCCCTCCGACTAAGCTAAATATTATGCTTGATAAGACTGACTTGAATTCACGTCAATTCACGCAATTGGTGGCTTTTGAAAATCATAGATTTGGCCATAGCCAGTAAGCGTGACGTCACTGAGTTCAAGCTTTCCGCCATCGTAATTATGGAGCAGAAAACAGCTCAAAGACTGATTAGCTACAACGTTGTCAATATATTTAGGTACTATTGAATTTTACGTAAGCTAGAGAGATATTCTCGAGACATCTCGCACAAGAGTTTCTTCTAAAACGAAAACGAAAACTAAGGAAAAATATTTGAATATTCATCCTCATCATGGGGATGAAACTTTGTATGGAAATTCTTAATTTTTGCTGATACGTAATCCCATCGAGCTCACGGTTTGTCTCATACTAACTCTACTAACTACTCAAGTGAGGACACGAAAGGAGATTTATGAACATCTAGATTACAGCTATCCTCATTACGCTGTTCTGCCAGTTTGGCTCCATATCAGAATGCCTTTATCGACGTAAGCACTTATTTCCCAGCTCCAAAAGGGGAACGGACGGCTGGCTCGAATGATAATAGCCTGATTAAGAAAGGTCACGTCTTTCAGCCCTGTTTTGTTTTCCCTGAGCAAAAAAATAAAACAAACAGACGGAGAAAGTTCAGGAGTGAATAATTTGAGGCTGCGAAGTGAAAGAACACCTTATCGGGCTGATTTAGAACTGAAAATACAACATATTTTCATGGTAATGATCTACAAAAATACAAAAACAATACCGAGTTTACTACCACTATTGCTGGCCGTACGGCAGATTACAAGCTATAAAATTATGAATGAGTACGCGATGAAAAAGATCGCATGCTTTAGTTCGAGGTAGACAAACAGTAGACAATCGGTCGGCATGCTGAGTCTCAACGATTCGGTATAAGTACCGACTTATTAACCAAACATAAAACAATTTTCGCTCGTTTGTACGAAACCTTAATATAAGTGAAAACTATTTTAATTTAAAAAGAAAACAAATTATAAAATAAACACGACACATGCATTGACAAAGTTCAAGATGTTTGTAAATTTTAGAGCAAAGGTCTTTTGTTCTTGAAGTCTTGTTAAGGGCACGTACTTCAACGATGCGTTAACAAATTTTATTAATTTTTGTATACATTAAGGCTGTGCACTTACTGAGTCAAGACATAAACCAGAAAACAATGATGGAGCATAATTATACAATGCTACAAAGTTCTTTTGGCGTGTGGCCAACATCGGAACTAACGTCGCCATCTTGTTTGTCAATACAATTTTAGTGACAGTTTCACAAATGTTTACCAACAAACGCGGCCCCTGTCAATGTCATTCAGGCGCCAATAGAACCCTGGTACCTCCTGGTACAGACCGTTCACTATAATTTGTTCCTTGCCGTCATGTTGGCAGCATTGCTTGTCAAGCTTAGTTTCAATACTAATAGAGTTCAAAATGGCGACGGACAGAATAGTGCTACTAATCGCGTCACGGGTCAAATTATAATGAACGCTCTTTAGTGCCTACTAAACTCAAAATAAGAGTACCTCATTGTCAAAGTTGTCAAAATGTACTGAAAAATCCGTTTTTTTTTGCACATAAGACAATACAGTTTTGTTTTCCGTGTGTGCACTGCCTAAGTTAAAATGTTATGTCTAGATATAATATTAATAAGTTTGCCGGAGGCCTCAAGTTAACTTGGTAGACTTTAATATTGTTAAGAATTATTACAAAAGGTACGTTCTTGTTATACTGAATATTAAATATCAAACGTTTTGTTGCAATTTCTGATGAATATGTGATCTTAAATGTCACGAAGGCATAGTCTTTATTTCAAACTAATTTTCAACTGAATTCTAGTTACTAAACTAATTATTTAAACAAATATCTATCTCATCATCATCATCATCATATCAGCCGAAAGACGTCCACTGCTGGACATAGGCCTCCCCCAAGCACCGCCACTTCGACCGATTCTGTGCTTCCCGCATCCACCGAACTCCTGCGGCCTTTACTAAGTCATCGGTCCATCTTGTGGGAGGCCTTCCGACGCTACGTCTTCCAGTACGTGGTCGCCACTCCAGAACCTTTCGGCCCCATCGGCCATCTGTTCTGCGAGCAATATGTCCTGCCCATTGCCACTTAAGTTTGGCAATTCTTCGGGCTATGTCGGTTACCTTGGTTCTCCTGCGGATCTCTTCATTTCTGATTCGATCACGTAGGGAAACTCCAAGCATAGCCCTCTCCATTGCTCTTTGGGTGACTTTTAGCCTTCTAATAAGGCCCATTGTGAGCGACCACGTTTCAGTGCCATAAGTCATTACTGGCAACACGCACTGGTCAAAGACTTTCGTCTTGAGACACTGTGGTATGTGGGACGAGAAGATATTGCGTAGCTTCCCGAACGCTGCCCAGCCGAGTCGCATTCGACGATTGACCTCTTTCTCGAAGTTGGACCTACCTAGCTGGACAGTTTGTCCTAGGTAAACATACTCGTCTACAACTTCGAGCGTAGCGTCTCCGATCTTTATGAGGGCGGGTGTTACATGGGCATTTGACATGACCTTTGTCTTGTCCATGTTCATTTTAAGACCCACTCTTTTGGAGGCTCTACTGAGGTCATCGAGCATTATACTGAGGTCCTCCATGGTCTCAGCCATGATAACTATATCGTCGGCAAACCGAAGGTTAGTGATATACTCGCCATTGATGTTGATGCCTAGCCCTTTCCAGTCCAGAACCTTGAAGACGTCCTCCAGTGCAGCGGTGAACAGTTTCGGAGAGATAACGTCTCCTTGTCTCACACCTCGCTGCAGAAGGATAGGTTTCGAGGTCTGGTCGTGGAGTCGGACTGACATAGTGGCGTCTTTGTATAGGCACTTTAACACCTCGATGTACCGATAGTCGATCTGGCACCGTTGAAGAGACTGCAGTACAGCCCATGTCTCGATCGAATCGAAGGCTTTCTCGTAATCCACGAACGCTAAGCAGAGAGGCAGGTTATACTCTTTGGTCTTCTGTATAACCTGCCGCAGCGTATGTATGTGGTCCACGGTGCTAAAGCTTTTACGGAATTCGGCTTGTTCGGAAGGCTGGAAGTCGTCAAACCTGCGCGCGAGACGGTTCGTGATGACTCTTGAAAAACAGCTTGTAGACATGGGTCAGAAGTGTGATGGGCCTATAGTTCTTAAGCAGGGCATTGTCGCCCTTTTTAAAGAAGAGTACCACCACACCTCTGTTCCATGCCTGTGGCGTTTTACCCTCGAGTATGACGGAATCGAACAGCTTCTGGAGGGCCTTCAGAACGGGTTTCCCACCGGCCTTTAAGAGTTCGGCCGTAATTCCGTCATCACCTGGCGCCTTGTTGTTTTTAAGTTGCTTTAGAGCCATCCTAATCTCGTACAAGCTGACGTCCGGGATATCTTCGGTATAATGTCGGGTTAATCTAGCTCTTGGGTCGTTTGCCAGATTCGTAACGGGGTTACTGGATGACGTGTATAACTGTCCATAGAACCTCTCGATCTCTCTCAATACTTCAGGTTTGGCGGATACGATCCTGCCATCATCAGTCTTCAGCTTTGCAAGCTGGCTCTGCCCAATAGACAGATCTCTTGCAAAGACCTTGGAGCCCTTATTCCGCTCTATCGCGTCCTTAATGCGGTCCGTACTAAAGCGACGAAGGTCGCTTTTCAAGGACTTGGAGATCCGTCTATTGAGCTGCCGGTACTTGAACGCATCGTCTGGAGACTGGAGGATCATCTCGCGCCTCTCCTTCATGAGCTGTATAGTAGGATCAGAGAGCTTCTTGTTTCTACTTGTACGACGGGTCTTAAAGATCTTGGACCCGACCGTATGGACAGTTTCCACGAACCCATCGTTAAAATCGTCCACAGAGCTCCCTAGGCACTCGAAACGATTCTGAAGTTCGAGCTGAAAGCTCTCGAGGTTTTGGACTTGGATCGGTGCTGGACGGAGCGTAGACTTCACCAGTCGAGATCTTTCCAGCTTAATATTTAAGTTCAATGTGCCTCTTACCATGCGGTGATCGCTTCCGGTTTTCACCGCGTTGATCACAGAGACATCATTGAACACTTGCTTCTTCGTCGACATAATGAAGTCAATCTCATTTTTTGTTGCACCATCAGGGCTCTGCCAGGTCCACTTTCTGTGCTCGCGTTTTCTGAAGAAGGAGTTCATCATAAAGAGGCCTTCCTTCTCCATAAAACTGGCCAGTAGGTGACCCCGGTGGTTCCAACGTCCAACTCCAAATTGCCCCCACTCGCAGCTCATCATCGTTACGTTTGCCCAGTTTCGCGTTGAAGTCCCCCATGACAACGGTGAAGTGAGTTTTAGAGGCATGCATGGCTCTAGAAATATCCTCATACATGGTCTCACCTCATCGTCGGGGTGTGGCGAGGTCGGGGCGTAAACCTGTACGACCTTCAGCGAATATCTTGCGGATATTCTGAGTATAAGGTACGCCACCCTGGTCGACACACTCTCGATCTTCACCACGTTGCTCACAAGGGACTTGTGGACAATAAACCCGACACCACCCTGGGACTGCTGGTCGCCCTCCCGGAAATAGAGCAAGTTTCCGGATTTAAGGATTATCGAGTCCTCCCCCTCTCTTCGGACCTCAGATAATCCTACTATACCCCATCGTAACCTGCTCAATTCTTCCTCGAGTTCGATGATCTTCTCGTCGGTCCGGAGTGTACGCGTGTTATACGTTGCCAGGTCCAGTTGTCGGTGGTTGTGGTAGCCGGATCTCTTCCGGGGATTCTTAGCACCCCTTGCCTCACCGTGACCTTGACCGCTATCGTAGCCAAGGGTAGGTAGGCCGCCGGGCACTAGGGGCCGTTTCTTTGTGGTGCTTGTCATTTTTTGGGGGGGATTTGCCCTAATCGCCACGCTTGGCAAGCGGGTTGGCGATCGCAGTATGGTGTTAATAGTGCATAGAGAACGCTGCTGCCCATTCTCTAGTGATCCCTTAGTCGCCTTTTACGACACCCATGGGAAGAAATAGGGTGGTGCGATTCTTTAAGTCCGGCACCACACGGACAGAATATCTATCTAGTCAAATAATTCTGCAGATTTTCAAACTGTAATCTATCTGGCTGATATGCAAGTTTATTTATTACGATAATACTTAATCAATGTATTTTAATAATAATTTTCTTTTGAAAGTGCATAGAGTGCCGCTAGCGGCACTTTATCCGTCAGGTATAGCTGGCGGCGATCTCATTTCACTCTTTTCTGGCATAATAGTGGCGCTGCCTCAGCCCGGTTAAAGTGCCGTAAGCATTGCGTTGCCATTTTCAAACAAAACAACAAGTGACAGTGACAGTTCACTGTTATTTTGTTTGATTGTTGTAGTTGCCATTGTTGCCATTGAAGCAACTAGCGGCACTCTATACAAAGCCTTTTCTTTATAACCTGAATAACTTCTAAGTTCCATGATATAAATTGACCATGCAAATCCCAATTAAATTAGATGCCTGAAGAAAGAACTAATAAAGGGTTTTTCTAAACCAGTCAGCAGCACCCTTATTGCGTAATTCACATTCAATCACAATCTGAATGATTTTGAAGGATGTCGCTAATCCATTGCTTCATATTATGTTAAAAAAAAAAAAATTACCGACTTCCAAAAAAAACCACTACAAAATGAAAAATAACTTTAATTTCGGAAGTCGGTGTCTTTGTTTTTTAATTTTCGTTTTTTGCCACCGACTTCCGAAACTAAAGTTATTTTTCATTTTGTAGTGGTTTTTTTTGGAAGTCGGTTTAATTTTTTTTTGTAAAAAGTTTTTATTTTTCACTTTTTTGTTGTGGTACCTACCCCACACAATATCCGATACCACTTACTGCAATAAATAACAGTGACAGGAAGTTATCATCATATCGTCCATATAAACTAAGTGGGAAAAATATATAGGTATTATTGAAGCTAACTCAAAAACTATAAGCAAAGTTAATAAAATTTATATGGGACCACCTCGGGAGCTTACCCTTTTAAACAAAAAAATTATTTTCAAAATCGGTCCACAATTGGCGGAGATATCGGCGAACATAACTAAAAAAAAAAAAAAAAAAAACATACATAAAGTCGAACATAGAACCTCCTCCTTTTTGGAAGTCGGTTAAAAAATGTGTCTGCTCAGCAACGTAAATAACGCAATGAATGTTGTTGAACTATCAAAATGTAATCCATTACGGGTGACCACTGAAAATCAGCGCTGTGCTGAGGTCCCTAATAGCACAGCATCATGCTGAGTGGAAGTCTTTTTGTCACAGTCATGACGTGAAGCTGCCGACTATTTCTGTTTTGTGCTCGTGATTTTATTTAAATCTATTGTGTTTTATAAAAAAAAATTGTTCTACTCGAGTTTTTTATCTTTTTTTATGCACGTGTTTCTGTGACAAATAAACTTATTTTTCTTTCTTTCTTTTCTTTCATGGCTACTGTAAGGGTGTTACGTAATTACCCCCAAGGTCAAACGAAAATTAAAGTTTCGATACGAACAAAGACACGGGCCAAAACAGTACAAAACAAAATAAGAAATCTAGCTCTGTGAAGTCAGAATGGATATCCATCAATTTTAATACCAAGTGCCAAGAACTGGGCAAACAATCGTCCATATTCTCAGAGGCTACTGAATAGTAAATTCTTATTAAAGTTGATTTTCGCACAAAGTTCGAGTATTCTTTTAGAAGTTGTGATTAATTCATCTTTGAAATAAGTGACGGATAAATGTAATTCAGCCTATTTTGAGCCTTTATGACCAAAAAAACAGGTTTCATTGTTATTTTAGGGGTATGAGGAACAGGGTGTAAAGTTCACTCATCCACCATAGAAAAGGGAGGATCCTTCAACCAGACGGGTGTTATGTCTGGCGCGCAACTGCCCATATGTTGATTTCGGATAGTCTTATCTATGTTTTTCGCTTGGTAAACTCTAACTGCGCGATGCAGGAATTGAATGACGTCATGTCTTCGTTGCGTAGTTCGTATGTGGCGGTGTAACCACTTCAATAAGAAGTCAGAATTTAAACTAGCAGGTCATCGTCATCATCTACCTAGCCTTTTCCCACCTATGTTGAGGTCAGCTTCCAGTCTTACCAGATGCAGTTGAATACCAGTATTTTACATGGAGCAACTGCCAATCTAACCTCAACAACCCAGTAATTGGTAAGACTGGAGTTGAAAGTAGTAGGTATTTTAATGAATTGATCAGAAACACACTGGTTGTAACAGCGTAAAATTGAATTAAATATTTGATTCAATTAAACAATTTCATACAATTGGATACTGACATAACCCAAAACAAACATTAATTTACAAACAGGCAATGTACCTATTGAAAACGGATGAGGGTAGGTACGTCTATGACGTCACCCGTCAAATGTGGCGTGTTTTGGCGCAACGTGTATTTGATTCGATATCAAATGCCAATCATAACCCTCCTTACCTGAAATTGTGTTAAGGATAGGCGCTTACGGGCTTACCCCACAAAATTGTATATTATGGTATGAAATGGAGATGTTGACTAATTTTTTTTTTGTCTGTAAGATAGATTATAAAAAAATATGGACACGTTTTTTTTTTTTTCACGTAATCAAAAGATTACGGCAATACATTGAGTTAAAATTTGGCATGACGTCACTCCCCGGTAGATTTTATACTGACTTGTGATGTATCGAGCCCCCACTCCCCAACTATAATGCGTTTTATCTCAACCATTTTTTTATTAATATGATAAAGCAAAAAATACGTGTTTAATGTTTTTATACCATTCCCCCTCTAAAAAGCTTATTTTATTCACTGAAAACAGTGAATAAAAAGCTCTTTTAATCACTATTTTGGTGTTTGAATTTAGAACACACCAATGTATTCGACCTCTATCTCAATGCTATACAACCTCCTTAACACTTTCGACTCCACCCATTTTCATAGAACTCATAACTCATCATTCCGCCATAAAAGTCTATGACTTTTATTATTCGTAGTTGGAAGTGAAACCTCCGGGAGGTTTCACTTCCAACGTCCACGAGGGCTCCCGGCATCCCATACCCAAGCAGGTGAACCCTCCAAGAGGGCTCCCGACACTGAACGTCTACATTTAAAATGAGCCCTCCGCGAGGGTTCCCGGCATTCCATATCCAACTAGGTGAACCCTCCAGGAGGGCTCCCGACACTGAACGTCTACATTTAAAATGAGCCCTCCGCGAGGGCTCCCGACATCCCATATCCAAGTAGGTGAACCCTCCAGAAGGGATCCCGACACTGAATGTCTACATTTAAAATGAGCCCTCCGCGAGGGCTCCCGACATCCCATATCCAAGTAGGTGAACCCTCCAGAAGGGATCCCGACACTGAATGTCTACATTTAAAATGAGCCCTCCGCGAGGGCTCCCGACATCCCATATCCAAGTGGGTAAACCCTCTAGGAGGGCTCCCAACCCTGAATGTCTACATTTAAAATGAGCCCTCCGCGAGGGTTCCCGACATCCCATATCCAAGTAGGTGAACCCTCCAGGAGGGCTCCCGACACTGAACGTGTTAACCTTTTATTAAATGTCCTTTTTGCGCTTAAATCTTTCTTTTTCTCGTAGTCATGGTATAAAGTATAGTATGCAACTCTTGAATAAAACGGATTTATATCGAGGGCCATGAATCACTCGCGTCGCTCAGGATTCTAACACTTGAATCACTCCCTACGGTCGTGATTCAGTCGTTAGAATCCTTCACTTGATCGTGATTCATCTATGGCCCTCGCTTTAAATCAGTCCGTTATTCATTAGTTGCATAATATACTATTATACCATTCTCCCTCTAAAAAGCTTATTTTATTCACTGAAAACAGTGAATAAAAAGCTCTTTTAATCACTATTTTGGTGTTTGAATTTCAATATATTTCATGTCAATATATTCGACCGCCATCTCAATGCTATACTCGTACAATGTCGTACAACCTCCTAAACACTTTCGACTCCACCCATTTTCATAGAACTCATACGCCATGCCGCCATACATATTGGAAGTCTAAGACTTTTATTATTCGTAGTTGGAAGTGAAACCTCCGGGAGGGTTGCCGGCATTATGTTTTGTTAAAATATACATCAGATTTTATTTTTACGGTTTATAATCTGTGTTCGCTAAAAAAAACCTACATTTAAAATGAGCCCTCGGCGAGAGCTCTCTCTAGGTGAACCCTCCATGAGGGCTCCCACCATTGAACGTTAACCTTCCTTTTTTCTTCATTAAATGTTTATTTTCGCTTACATCTTTCTTTTTCTCGTAGTCATGGTATAAAGTATAGTATACAACTCTTGAATAAAACGGATTTATATCGAGGGCCATGAATCACTCGCGTCGCTCAGGATTCTAACACTTGAATCACTCCCTACGGTCGTGATTCAGTCGTTAGAATCCTTCACTTGATCGTGATTCATTTATGGCCCTCGCTTTAAATCCGTCCTTTATTCATTAGTTGCATAATATACTATTTTTTTCCCCAGTCAACCCTATTGTATAAATAGCTATAGCAATACTTACAAACCTACATCAAATTATTTCAACTGTTGCCGAGCTTTAGTTTCTCTTTGACTCAATAATTAAGTTATCAAAATTCTGATGAAATAATTACAGTTCAAGAATTCCGTTTATTTCATTTGAAATAATTCCACAGTCCTTATGATCTAATTCAAATATTATTTCAGACCTCATTTTAGACCATTAAAATTAAAGAAGCAAATTAATCTAGAAATATGAAGACCATAATTTTCTGCTTATTTTATATACGAATGATAACAGCTATTTTACACTGACTTTCTGTAAAGTAGAATATAAATAGGATTTAAGTATAAAGGTAATATTTTAATTACAGAGTTCTTCTTCTTCCTTTCGAGTGGCTAGTCACTAACCTGGTGTCAGAGTTTTAAAGCCGCCCATGGGCCTCTTAGGGTCGCGCCACACCTGCCGAAGGTTCCACAGCGGAACGTTCCGTCGCATCATGTTTGCTTGCATTTCTATGGACGTAACGTTCGGCTGATTTGTCATAGGTAACTTGAAAAACATTAGGAGCGTATTCAACCGAACCTTCCGCCGCGGAACGTTCGGCAGATGTGGCGCGACCCTTACTTGGCTTCACATGCCATCGAGAAATATCTCTCAGGCATTCTGCACGATGTTTTTCTTCACTGTTTTTGAAGCAAGTAATAATCATACAGTATGCACATAAATCCGAAAACTCAGAGGTGCGTGTCTTGGGTTCCAACTCTAGACCGACAGTCACACTAGGCTATCACTGCTAGTTACTCACAGAGTTAAAATAATAATAATGTACAAGTTTATAAAAAAAAGGAGGGGCAATAATCACAGGGCAACAAAAAATTCGTACGCATCGCTGTCAACAGGAAAAGTACCCAAAAGGCTGGCGGCATTGCCACGTTGTATGGCAATGCTGATTCTTTGGCCAAAATTGGTCAGCCTTCTGGTTACGTTAAGAGTCGACAGAGAATAACGGTACAGTACGACACAACTTAGATGTAGCATAGATTTGAAAATTTTCTTTCATTCATTTCAATTTCACGAATGTATTTGGCTATAAGACTTTACAAGTTATTGCGTTTTCGAAAGATCATTTTCACCTAAAGCAATAATAAAGATTGGTGATTTTGAAGGCGCACTCAGTTCGGATGGTGATCGGTTTTACGAATTTTGCCGATGCTACATCTAAGTTGTGTCGTACTGTACTTGTCCCGTAGCAAACTATACTCTATTGCTATCTGTGGAGGCTTGTAAATGGCTTGTCGTCAATTACCTTACTGTTACTTCTGTATTCATAGCTGTAACTGCTGTAAGCCACCCAAACACAATAAAATAAAATAAATAAATTACTTGAATTGTTGAATTGAACTGATTACTGGGGCTTTCTTGGGAGGAGCTGGCTCAAGTAATAACAGCCGCATGGTTGTTGGTCAGTGGATGGGTGACCATCTTTACATACCGAGACTCCTCCGTGCCTCGGAAAGCACGTTAAGCCGTTGGACCCGGCTGTCATTCGTGGGTCTTTGACAGTCTTTACAGGTCGTCAGAAGCCCGAAAGTCTGACAACCAGTCTTACCAAAGGGTAGTCAGCTACATCCGGTGAGACTGGAAGCCGACCCCAATATAGTTGGGAAAAGGCTAGGCAGATTGACTGGGGCTTTCTTATTTCTACACATAAACTTACGTTTACTCCCCATGGGGGTAGGCAGTAACTACAGAACGCCACCTGCTTCGATCCTTACATACTTTGCGTCGATTTTTATTTTCTAATCATAATATTTTAACTCTTTGAGAATTACTCGCACTTTCTAATTAGTATTTTTAAGGTATTTCTACAATTACGAGTCCACTTCTCTGTCATTGCCAAACTACCGTAAAAAACATACTAACATTCAACTCCAATTAAAAACCAATTTTTCAGCCAAAAAAAAACATTTAAAGCCATTAATACACCATCATATCACCCTTGGGAACCTCAAAACTTCACAAAAAACTACGTTATAATTTATCGCGGAATTTAATTACTAAAAATCTTTTAGCTAATACAAAGGCGCACCCTAGCGGTATTTAATTATGACGTGGCATATTCGCGTCACGTTATGGTGTTTCATTAGTAAGGCAAACAGTTTTAAACGGAACAGTGTGGCCGCACCCTAACGATGGCGTAGACAGAACAACTTTAGTATTTGTTTTGATGATTGCACTTTTTTTGCCTTTTCCTTGGGAATTAATGGTAGTAGCTATACCTAGTATTTTTTTTATAGCAGGGACATCGACTGTTACTATGGATTCAACACAATTCTGGACGCCCTCTGAAATATTAGGAAGGTGATTAAAAAAAACTGCTGTTTCATACAATAACTGCTGTGTAACTGCTGTTTGTGCTGTTTGAAAATATGGACCTTATTAGTCTGAAATAAAGTTTTTTTTTTTAATTTCATATTTAAGTGCGGTCAAAATGTATAGAACGGCAGATTTTTTTTTAATAACTGACGACAAATTTCAACGAAGAGGGTACTGAATCATGTACTGAATCCATAGTACAGGTTGCGCATCGATGTCCCTGCCACCCGGTATATCAGAAACAAATAAAGTTAGAAAACACACAACACCAGCCAGTGAGCTAGGGTTGCTAACCATACTTTAGAATAACTTATCCTACTTTATTTCGATAAGTATACTTTATGCTTTAGCATAAAAATAAAGTAAGCAAAAATACTTTATTCCTTATCTTTACTGTGATGTGCTCACAGTGCTACCCATGGGTAATTACTAAACTATATAATGGGGACGCTCGGCAAGCATTGCTTAACCTTGAAAGGGGTGATAGACGTGCGAGCAAGTCCGCGTACTTATGGCTCGATGACCTTATTCGCCCGTGTATCACACTAAGTACGCGCACTTTAAAACCGCCGAGTAAGTTCGTCGGCGATACAGCAGGTTTGAAATTTTGCTCGTAGCCGGCCTTGGTTTATAGTTTCGTACGTCTGTCATCCCCGCTAGTCGCGAGCCGGCATTTTGTTCGGACATTTGTGTAATATTTGTTTAGTTTGGTTCAGAAAATTCGACCACATCGCGATACAGTGTGAGCAAGCTTCACGTGTGTCACCGACGGCGAGCAGAGTAAGTTGGCGAACTTAAAAATCGTAGGCTTTAAGTTCGCATGTCTATCACCCACTTGAGGATCGATCCGTGTGGAATTACTTAGTCATCTCTCAATAAAACTAGTAGAACGCATTTGCTAGTTAAAAATATCAAGCCAATAACAGCATCGTCCTCAGACAACCTCGCCATAACCGCTATCACCTTGAAATTTAAGAGCAATCCTACATTATTTATTTATTGGCAAGCATCCTACGCGCGAATATTAATGAAGACGCCTGCGCCGGCCCGGGGCGGGTCGTACATGTACCTATTGCAAATGATATCAGATAAATCAGGGGGAATCATATACAGTGCGACCGGTTAAACGAAGGATATATTGAAGGAGGTATTTAGCAATCAATATTCGTTTTATTATGTAAAAATATGACCTTACATTTGAACTAGTTGATTTTGGATCTCTGGTTATTGCAGTATTTTAACTCTTTAAGGGCCACTAAACGCCCCTACACGTAATAAAAATAAAACCTCTCTTGTGTCTCGTTCAGTGTCCTTCAACCGATAAATAATATAAATAAAATATCATACTTTTTTATTGGTCTGAGTAGGCAAGTCAAGGTTGTTAGTAGCAAGAATTTTGCTTATAGTTCTAACTAATGTTAGTAAGTAAAAAGAAGAAACTAGTCACACTGTCTATTTACCCCTGCACAGTAGGCTCTCGCAACACATGGAATTCAGTGAACCTATTGAGCAGAACAGAAGGCTTAGTGTCAGCTTCATTTTACCATCTCGACCAAACTCATCGACCGCGTTTGGCGCTCCGATTGGCAGCCGCCCGACCTTCACCGGTGAAGGGCCAATCGGAACGCCGAACGCGCTCGATGCGTATGATCGAGATGGTAAAATGAAACTCACATTAAACCCTCAGTATCGATTCTCTCGCCAATTCATCCTCAGGACGCTATTCGGGTTCCGTACTCGTCGAACCACCGACGCAACGCGTTTACGCATAATTGCGTAGAAGTCATCTACGCTGGCGTCAGTAAACATGCCATTTTCTGATTTTATGAGTTTTATATTTGAGCCTGACTGATCGGGCGACAACACAGCAAGTAGTTACCCCTGCCAAAACCGTATTTGTGATGAATGCATAATCCTAAATAAGTATATGTAACTGCTTCTGAAGGTGTGGAGACCTGGTGTCCTGAAGTACATGCCTTACGCCTAGCTCTGGCACCAGGTACCCACAATTCTTATAATAAAACTATTACCTATGTATTGTTCTTGATCATTTGAAAATGTACTTATACAATGTGGAGACGACAATTACAACAATAGATTAAAGGGCGCAGGCGTGTCTCTAATGACGTTCCCATTCTGTATACAAAAATTCAATCGAATATATTCAATAGTTTAGTCAATATAGCAGTAGAAGATCGGCAAAATCCAGTGTTGGCTCGGGTTATTCCGTTTATCCACCCCAAAAAATCCACTCTAAGATACTCGGAAACCTATGTCCGAAAATCCACCCTAGGCCTAGTTGGATAAACGGTATTTATAGGCTTAGGGGTGGATCGGCATACACTACTATTTAAATTGTTTGAAAAACTAATTTTTCAAATTTCGATGCTAGGATTTATTTGATAGTTTCAAAGTACTCATACGTATTAATTAGTATTGCCAGTATTTTCATTTATTGTTGTATTGTAGTCTCCACATTGTATATTGAGGTGAGAAATAAATCTTTATCTTATCTTATATCCCTCGTTTACCCAGTCTGTCTATATTATCGGCGTATGTAAGGACCTAATGAAAGGACCCATAGTTGTCTCAATATCGAGTATTTATTAATGTCGTTACATTGTCTTGGTTTGTTGAGTGGGCATGAATTGTTATGATGATGTTCGTGTTAAACCAGGTATAATTGTTGTACATATGTCTGTTTATCTATTCTAGCCAATAGGTAGCTGTTTATTATTCGGCCTTTTAGCTATTCGTTCAAGTTGGCGAAACAAAATGTTTCAGCAAACTTATTGTGCTTAATATTTGATGTTTCCCCGCACCCGAATTGCAAAAAACACTTTGAATCATAATCTGATGCTAATCCATTGGTGTTTGAAAAATTTGTCTGCTCAACAACGTAAATAACGCGATGAATGTTGTGCTACTGTTAGTTAATTGCCCCGCTCCCGCTGGTTTGATTAAAACGCCTGCTACACGGTCGCCAACCGCGTCCCGACAATGGTGACCTCGTCGATTTACAACCGTGTATTTAATGGGTTACTGCCAAACGTTGAATCATCTTTGCAGGTCGCCTCTATCAGGGACGCGGTTGCAACCGTGTAGAAGGCACTTAAGCTGATTTGTTACTCAGCATTTTAGGATACTGTTCAAACGGCGACGATCAGTACGATATTTTTCTGTATAATTTTTGGGAGTTCCATACTGCAAATGATTTACAAATAAACTGAAATAAGTATTACAGGCAGGATTAACTTTAATTAATTCTCATTTTTTAATATTGCACCAAGCTTGGTTATTCATTTTCCTATCAAATACTGACTGATTGAGTTAAAAATACTACTGGAATATATTCATGTTCTCTTTTTTTGGGTAGATATTTATAAAAACTCGTTAACATGTTTCAAGTCTACATATATAATAATACCTTATGTCTCATCATCATTTCAGCCGAAAGACGTCCACTGCTGGACATAGGCCTCCCCAAGCACCCCCACTTTGACCGGTTCTGTGCTTCCCGCATCCAGCGGATTCCTGCGGCCTTTACCAGGTCAACTTATGTCTATGGAAACGAAATCTATACCATCTATACAAATAAATAAAATTGAAGTGTCTGTTTTTAATGTCAAAACAGCAGCTATTTACTAAATGCATATGAAAGTATAAACGGTACTGTAGGTACTGGTACTTACAACGAAAAATCCATGTTTTTGTTTTTGGGTCTGTCGGTCTGTTTGTTCCGGCTAATCCCCGAAACGGCTGGACCGATTTTGACGGGACTTTCACAGGCAGATAGCTGATGTTATAACTCCTTAACCCCTTCTAAAATAAAAATACCTAGCTTATTTATTTTAGAAAAAGAAGAGAATTATGATCCACGCGTACGAACCCGCGGTCAGCAGGTAGTTAATCATAAAAATCAATTGCTAATGTAATCTATTTACCAGAAGACAGATTTACGTTCTTTTTCAGATTCTGGTTCACGTCGCTAAGTTTTATTAATATTTTCAAAAAATAACGTACCAGTTTTATACGATCGATTGTATGATCTGGAAATAAATAAATTTGATTTGATTTTGATTTGATTTATAAGTTTACCACCATCCCTTACAAAACACATCCCGAAGCATAGATAAAGATGTTACTCAATTGAGTTCTCAATTCCCCAGCGAACACTCAAGACTCAATTATCGATGAGCAACACAACACACTGACGTGCACCATCATTAGCCATGAGTTATGACGTCAGTCTGCGCGGAACTGACGGCGTATTGTTCAAGGTAAGCGAGGATGACTTATTGGATACGGGATGGTGGTCATTGTTGCCGCTGTGTTGTGTTACGGTCAGACGGAGGCAAATTCATTTAGGCCCATATTGCAGAACCTCACTCTAAACGCAAGCATTACTTTATTTATATATTTGGACCTCCAACAAAGGATACACATACCTACTCAATAAAAATCAAAATCGGTTCTTGTACGTGTGCTTCTTCAATTACAGGAGACCACAGATATGTACTCCATTTGAAAT
Source organism: Conistra vaccinii (assembly GCA_948150665.1). NCBI lineage: Eukaryota > Metazoa > Arthropoda > Insecta > Lepidoptera > Noctuidae > Conistra > Conistra vaccinii. The sequence continues at coordinate 9,119,968 of OX411330.1, forward strand.
AAGATTAGACCCTTAAACAAACCTTTTTACAGTCCGTTGAACCAATTCTGACTTCTATACCGTATGCTTATGGATGGCATTAAAAGCAAAAAAATGGTTACAATACCAACTGTTTACTGCAGCTGCCATTTGTCATGCCACCAACGCAATAGAAGTCAAAATCGGTTGAATGGACTGTAAAAAGGTTTGTTTAAGGGTCTAATCTTATTTCAAATAGAGTATAGGTAATATGTGGTATAGGTTCAAACAGGATAAAATAGAGAAAATAAATGATGAAATGTCAAAAGAAAAAGATTACAATTGCTTATTCTTAGTATACAAATTAATTATTATTTCACATTTATTGACTAGGTATAATTTGCGGTGCATAAAATATTTTTGTATTTTGAAATGGAGGAGGGTTATGTCCAGGTTATTCTTAAAGCTCGTTTAAAGCCTTTTGATTGGTTGAAACTACTTTTAAGTAGTGCTTGAGTGTTGAGTGAGGTACTGAAATACGGGCCTTAGTTCAGACCGAAATATTGTGACGACTACAATTCCTTTGACACTGACTCTGCTGTAGTTATTTTTTCGCTTTTTTATAACTTACTTCGCCCCGTGGTTTCGCCCACATAAGACTCAATCCCGTGGGAATATCGAGATGAAAAGTATTCTATGTCCTAGCCCAGGCTACGGGCTACTCATGTGCCAAATTTGACTCAAATCCGTTCAGCCGTTTTAGCGTGAAAGCGTAACAAACAAGCATACAAACAAACAAAAAATGAGATAGTGAATGAGATATTTCTCGACGGCATGTGAAATCAAGTCACACACACGAAAATAAATAAATAAGATACAAAAAATATAATCTTTTCTCTTTATAATATTATATTAGTTTAGATTTAAACACATAAAATGTTCAGAGGTGAACATAAATCAGTCTCTACAAAAGCACACACATTGTTGAATAATGGACCAGTTGCTCGCCAATTTGGCCCTTCTCTATACGGACCGCAGCTCGCAGGTTAGGTTTGGGGCGCGATCTTTTGAAACAAATATGAGAATAAACATAATCAGCCTATAATGTTCCCACTGCTGGGACACCGGCCTCCTCTCAGTGAGAGGGAGTCGGCAGTAATGCACTACGCGGGCCCAGTGCGGGTTGGTAGATTTCAATTTTTTTCGAATTTTTGGATCTAGGACATTCTGGTTTCCTCACGATGTTTTTTTTTTCGCCGTTTTGAGAGCATGGTGATGAAATAACTTACGCAAAGTAAAGCACCTGCTTGTCTGGGTTCGAAACCACGACTACGCAGATAGATGTTCTGAATCTGGATGGCCGAGGCTGGCTGAGGTCGCATCCAAGCTCAACTACAACATCATACAGAACATGACCGCCAAAGCAAGCGACTCCCACGCTTCCGTATAACGCTATAGAACTATTTATATTGAAAATAGAAAAAAAAAAACTACATAATTATATAATATGTACTTACCTAATACAAAATTAAGTACCTCTTATATGTGATTTGTCAAAGGCTCACTGTAGTGAATATTTAAAAAACTTGTATTTATTTAAGAATGTATTGCATGATTATTTTAGCGCCTTTATGTGAAAAAGTCTTATTTATAACTAAGGGCTGATTTCACCAATGAAACTGAACGCGATCAGCATTTCTAAAACGAGTTGAGAGAGAGCTGTCAGTGTCAAAATTGTACACTGACAGCTCTTGAACGCGTTTAGATGTGCTGAACGCGTTCAATTTCATTGGTGAAATACGCACTAAGTTTATATGTAGTAAAACAGGAGCTACGTCTGCCAACAAACTACTGTGCAGTATGGCGGAGGTATTTATCATGTAAAATTATTTTTATTAACTTTGTTTAGGCTGCTAAATACTGCTTTAAATTGTTAGGACTAGAAAATGTTAAAATGTAAGATGCTGCTGCTGCTCGTGCATGTGACATTTCTGTCCTAAATCGCACGAAACAAACAGGAGTCACACGCTCACTGAAAGATTCTTACAACCAAAAATGCAACATCGATGCAGAATTTATCTTGACGAACGTCTTTAACTTTTTTTCCTCTTAATTCGGAATAAACCGACCATCTAACCAATAAGGGATCGTTCCAACAATCAATCTGGCATTTCTTATCATCGGTAATTACAACGAGCCGTTACAAGAACGCCGACCGGTCGGTAACAGTCTGTATCACAACAAAAGTCCATTAGTGGGTCCCGCCAAACGAATTAATTAATTCAGACGATTCGCCCCCTATTTACTATGAACGACCCAAGATGTGCCCTATTCTGGGATCAGCTCTATGGTCAATGATTCCTAATGTGATTTGATTAAACTTTGTTTTGAGGGTTTTGGTTTCTAATGTTGCGGGGTTTGACAGACAGGGGAAGTTTAAAAGTAATTAGACAGCTACTGCTGCAAAAAACATTATTTTTTGCTGAAATTATAGTGTAGATAATCTAAGTAGATATACCCTATCCAGAAAAAAACGTATTTTACTGTAAGTACCTATAAAATGACATCAGAGCAATAAAAATGGCTTATTTGATTTTATTATTTAGCTAATTTTGAAGTTCTTAAGAACTTTTACCCTTTTTAAGGTTCCGTACCCGAAGCTGTCCACCTGTCTGTCTGTCAGCGGGCTGTATCTCATGAACCGTAATTGGTATACAGTTGAAATTTTTACAGATTGTGTATTTTATTGCTGTTATAATAAAACTCAATCAAGTTAGTAATTAAAGGGTCTCTATACGTCTACACTACAGTTAGAATTAAATTTTCCACGATTGTAATTAATGTAAATCGTAGTCATACTTTATACTTGAATAAATGTTATTTTATTATTATTTATTTATTTTATACAAAAAAACGGGTATTTTCGGCGTTTTTTGCTTGATCTACGAAACCCTTCGTGTGCGATTCCGTCTCGCGCTTGGCCGATTTTTCTTATTTGAAATCGGTTAGTATAAAAAGGCTTAAATAAAATCATTAGCATTACAGATGCAATAAGTAACAAATTATTTTCGTAAATGGATGAAAAACGCGAAGGCTTAATTATATGTAAGTCAATAAGACCGCCCGTGTTATTGACTCACAGATAATTAATTAAAGAGTAAATGGAGATGAAATAATTAAATAAATTTTCAGAATATCAAAAACTTTTTAAACGCGTTGTGGCATTTAAATGAACTTCATTTTAGTGGTCATATTTCGACAAACAATCCCGTGACTTCACAAGAATTTTGCTGTATAAAGCTGAAAGTATTTAATGCAAGAGAATTTTGCATGCAACGTTGATTAAATTACCAGTGAATTTAATATGATGAAAATTGACGGGGTCACTGTCCGTCTGCGACCTTTTTAATAAATTAAATCAAAGTTCTGCCTACATTAAATATATTTGACAATAGGTGCATACGTGATACACATTATCATTATGTCAATTAAAACTAAATAAACAATGAATTTGAAAACCAAGGAAAAATTTAAAATTCCTTAGTTGCCTACTAAACTAAATTGAATACAACATGTACCGGAATTACCGCACACCAACAAACACCCCAATAAGGATGTTGACTGGGGAAAAAAGAAAAAACATATTTAGTCCGTAAACACGTATTTTTTGCTATATCATATGAATGTATGTATGTATTAGATAAAACGCAATAATTTTGGGGAGAGGGGGCTCGCTACGTCACAAGTCAGTATAAAATCTACTGTATTGATTATGAAATGCAATAATTAAAATCGTAACACCGAAAATTTAGTTTTAGATGTAAAAAAGTATTTGGAAACTTTTCATATTAATACGCTTTTTTACACCTAAAACGGTTACAACATCAAATCCAGTGTTACAATTGCAATTCATGATTAATATTCTGGTTCACTAGTTAGCCATATTTTTTAGGCAGGGTTTAGAGTGCCACCAGTGGCACTCTATCCCTATCGGATAAAGTGCCACTACAGGCACCCTAATATCACCACCTCGGCCCGGCCAAAGTGCCGCAAGCATTGGATGGTCATTGTCACTGTCACTAAGTCACTTGGTATTTTGTTTGATTGTCGAGGCTAGATCGCTGTAAAACACCACATTCCCAAAACATTACATTATCTTATGCCTAAACGGACCCTGGCACTTCGCCGGCCGCTACCGCGGCACCGCTCGCTACGCTCGCTCGGCTCGTGCGTTGTGTGGTCACAGTTCTAACCTAACCTAACCTAAATAACAAGTGACAGTGACAATGCAACGCTCACGGCACCCTAGCCGGGCCGAGGCAGCGACACTAGAGTGCCACAAGAATACTCGCGGCACTCTATACACTTCGTATTTTTTATTTCCATACAGCAATATTGCCAAATTAATCAAAACAGCGAAATATTTTACTGCTATTAGATAGGTTGCTCACTTTCAGTATATACGCTCTTAAGTTGTAAAATAAAAGCTATGCTTTGTAGTTTTCAAAGAGGAATGTGCCTATGTAGGTACTCTAAATCAAATGAACCACCTCTCTGTATCCCCTACATTCCATCCCAGAAAATCAGTAACCTAAATTCGTTTAAAACGTCAATTAAGACTTTCTAACGGCTTCATAACACTTTGGCCAGGAAGCGTTCTATTGTGTTCTAGGCCGCATTGTCCGGGACAATGAAGATCCGGCAGCACTAAACATCGGACATCAAATGGCATGCAAACAATACTGCTGCAAATTAGCACCGTCGCACCTGGATAGAGAAAAGTTTGTGGTTTACTTAGGAAATGGTAGTAAGATATAATGGATGTCTCGTTGGTCGAAAGCGCTACTGCTGACCATGCTCAGCAGCATAATGCTGAGCATGCTCAGCAGGATAATGCTGCGCTGAGCTCAGCATACTGCTGAACATGATTACATGATTCTGTCAATGTGTTATTTGGTTTTTCCATCTGGAATTTCTCAGGCCGTAGTCTTGATTCGTGCCCAGTTGATGGCAATAGGGTCACCCCCCTTACATGGGACTTAACTGGCGAAATGTGGGTGTACCTACAATAGTGTGCATCTCTGCCCTCTGCGGGAAATACAGGAAGTTGTGTTATTTCATGTTTTTTGTATAGTATGTATCAGCCAAAGTGCGGTAGGTTTGGGTTAAGGCGACGATAGCCTACTTTTAATGATTTTGTACTGAAAATTACGTCTAAACGAGTTGAGTTAATAATTTGGAAAAAATATATGTTAAATTAGAGTATTTTCTTAATAACTTAATATACGAATATTTTAGATTATGTTTATATTACATAGTGAAATTAATTTGTAAAGTTATGTCTAACGCGGATAAAAAACTGAAAATTACGCAAAAATTATCAAGCGTATTTTTCTGAAACCTTCACCATTTTAAGGATATTTAAAATATTAATCTTTTAGTATACGTATTTTATTAAAATAACTTTTGTTTAATGTATAATAAATAAATAATGCGTCAAATTGGTGACAGCGCTCCTTGATGAGCGAGTTCTATTACTGGCTGGACGTACGACGCGTTGCTTGAGCTCAGCAAGCTAACCACTCAAAGTCACTGGCATGTATCTGCGTCTTAAGCGTTACGGTCTATTCGCAGGCTCACCAAACACCGCTATCGTGGACAATGAAAGGAGAATTTTATAAATACTCCTATTGCCGCATTATAAATACTTCTATTCCATACGCATCATATTTGGGCGATCGTGACATACAGGATAGCTCTTGATCTGGTAAAAAATATTATATTAGCAAAATGATTGCCGGGCCAACTCCCCAAGGTACCTACTTACTTTTTAAGTATCGCCCCTCATGAATGCTATTTCAATAATATACCAGCTAATATGATAATTAAAACATTATCAACTTAATAATGTTTTAGTACTAGTCTTTCAGTCCATCATTTGACTATAAAGTGTAGTTTTACGGCGTTTTTACGACACAATATCATGCAAATCATAGTACTAAAGATCGATGACGTCCATCTTACCTCGTAAAATTGCACACTGGCAACGAAATAACGTGGAACAACCAACAAGTCATTTCGGCATACGACTTTGCAAAGTATTATTAGTTTCAGTTTCAGTACGTTTTGGGTAAGTTTTGTACATAGGAAATGTTGTTGTAGCCTTTAAGTTTTTCTTGGGACTGTAATGAAATGATGTAATGTATGTATTGTTACTTTCAAACTGAAACTCAAACTCAAAGCATTTATTTCAATTATACCATATACAGGCACTTTTGAATTGTCAAGGAGTCGGTCAGTCAGAAATATGAAGCTAGTTGCCCATTCCAAACCGTAGTAGTACCTATGGAGAAGAACGGGCAAGAAACTCCACGGACACTCTTTTAAATAAATAATTGTTACAAAATAGTGGTTACATCATTCATGTTTAAATTATACATGTGAGAACAATGTAAAAAGATGCGCACGTTAAAAGCGTCCGTAATAAAAAGAAAAACACAAAATCAATTCAAAGATTAAAATAAGCCACGGCAGCTAAGAGATGACCAGTCCCAACTGACGGCGCCCGTTCACGAACATGACGCAGTATTAGCACCATTCAGCTCAACCATTTTGAAGGGAGCTAAATGATCCAACACACACGCCACCATCAGCTAGACATCTTTAACCTCCTCATTCATAAAAGTTACATAAAGTTCAGTAATGATTAACGTCTGGCTAACCCATAGATTTTTTGACGTTTAAACATTTTATGAACAAACGCCAATATGGAAAAATTACGATGATGATGTCAAACAGGGTCAAATAAAATTAACTAGTGAAACTTTACAGACTTAACCGGTATATATCGATATCAAATATCTTATATTAAAATTTGGAGTAAAGCAAAGTGATTGTTTCGATCAAGGTTTTAAGAAATGCATCAATGACATCAAACTTTTATTGCTGGGCCAACTGTGATGGTTTATTATCATGATCATTTTCGGTTTTACTTACTTATCATACCAATTAGTGATCAGAAGGCCAATTCTCGTACATAAAAAACGTTCACATTCAAGTCACAATATGTAAAACTTGTCAAACATGTTGGTAAACATATTTTTTTTGTGACAGATTGCAAATGTACCTATGCGAATGCGAACGTTCTTAAAAATTAAGGAAATTGCCCGTCTGAACTACATAGCAATATCCCTAAGTTCATTTACCCACTCGCAACATAATGCAGCTGATACATTTTATATGTCGAACCTCAACAGCTTGTCTAACAATAAAATATACATACTTATCGCAATCTCGAACCGGTCTCGACCTTAATGGGACTCTCCTATGCGATATCGAATTTCCCTATTGTCGAAGGGGAGACTTGAAGTCGGACCTTTTTTGTAGATCATTTAATTCCAATTTGCAACAGCTATTTATAACAATTCGGCGGAATAATACAGGGTGGAAGCAGTATTTATTTACGCGAAGCGTTTATTTATTTTGAGTTCGTAGGTTTGTACGGGTTTTGTAATGTTGTCCTTACTAATGGAGCTTTAGAAGCTGTAAGTGCGGGCAACGAAATACTAATGAACACGGTTCCCAAGATACCTAAAACATTCAACGAAAATTACCTATGTGATAAAATATTAAGTGCCAGTGCCACCATATCATGACATCAAATATCCGTGGTGTATGATAATGAAACAAGTCAATTGGACTCCGAAACAGCCGTCACAAACTTGTCTTATCTTCGGCGATGAGCTCTTGAATGCTGATTACCCGGCGACTCCCTCAAATGAACTGAAACGAGTCGGTGTCGAGTGGATCGGGGGCATTCGGGGGCTATCGGAGTTCGTCCCATCTCCGGAGTGTCATTAGTTAATGTTGCGGGCAGTTCCTACAGAGATTTAATCTGGCCACAGTCTGAGATCAGTCGATTCGCCCTCGCTTCCTCACCGAGCGATCTTATCGCACCGTCATTACCGTTCCGCCGGCGATATCACGCCCTCCACGCGGTATATCGCCTCCGAGATTACAACAACTCTATTACTTTCAACTTTTATTGCGACCGTCTCGATGTAAGTCACCGAAATTCTAAATTCGGTAGCCGCTCATTAATTGTGACCATTAAACCCGTTCCATTACATGGTCAAGCGAGAGCATATCAGTGTATCGCGACCGCAGCCGTGCGCATGTAATGAAACAATTAACACATTCCGTCCACAAATCTGGCGGCAGAAACGAGCGTGCGTTCATTTTAAACGAGGGAGCATGTTTTAAATTACGATTGTGCTGCATTAAGGCAGGAGAGGAAAATATTTGGAAACAAGGAGGCGTGCCGCCTTGGGGTTGGATCCCCTCGGAATAGAAATAGTTTCCGGCCCTGTCGTGGAATTACGACCGGAGCTCGGGTCAACGGAATGAATTTTGATTTTGCTTTTTCTATCGAACCGAAGCCGGATTATTGTGCTTCGTGTCCGCACCCTTCGCAGGTTTACTTATGCAAACCTGCCTGCCCACCTGGCCCAGTGCTTGTACAAATTTGAATATTTATAAGCACCCCGTCGACCTCTAGAATTTTTATGACATTGCGAATTTGATACTACGTAAAAAATATTCCGGCAATTCTTTCCTCATTCTTCAATTATTTTCCTTTGGAGTATTATCTTGAGCTTTTTAACAAATTTGTTTTTCATAAGTAATGCAGAATGAAATTAAATATAGGTACAAATATTAAAATAGCAATTCTTTTTAACTTTTTCGATGTTTGCTAAAAACACCCGAGCTCGAAATTAAAATTTGTGTCTGAGTTATAGTTACTCTCACCGTGGGCTCTGAAAATGTAAAATCATGTAATTTTTTCACACGTCCGTTATTCTTCACGAGATACGGTATCATTAAAATTTAAAAGTAACTTTGAAGGTGATACTTCCTACACTACATTCGTTAGTCCTTTTCCACCTCTATCGACACTAAACATAACACAGAAGGTAAAGGTCCTGATCCCATCAGCAAGAAAGGCGTACAATTTGCTAAAACCACACCGAAACATGTAAAACCTTTTGGTTCTGACGTTTTCGCATACAAAATCAGTATAATACGATTACATACAACAGAAATAAAACAAATTCATCCAGCTCTTTATGACGCGGAAGTGTACAATAAAAACACAAACATCGTTGTCCGCGTTCGGTAAAGAGTTGGCTCGTAAACAGCCCATAAATGTGTCTAGTATTTCATTTTGGAAAGGGGACCGCTCTATCTCTAACAACAGTAAATTTGCTTGTAAAAATATCACAATGCTCCAAGGTTTATTGTTTATTGTTTTCCCTCTTTTCCTTCCTAATTGTCGAATTTTATGTAAGCGTGAGTGCCCGTTGAGTTGTAAAAGTAACCTGTATTTCAGAAACTGGAGGTATATTTTGCGACATAGGCGATATTCGAACGTCACTTTTGGGTTTGCGTCCAGATACAGCAGTAATGCAATTAGCCTAGGCTTGCCGGAACTCAAAAACGAACGGGCTCAGAATATCTGCTGACATCTTGTCGAATATGGGAAACTGGAATATATTTCCAAAGATCCTGCTAGTGAATTTATTGATATTTATAGGTTCGGTAGAAAGCTACCTTTCTGTTAAAAACCATTTTAAATAAAACAACGACGTGACATCTTTATCTGTCCATTGAGCCTATAAAAAAATTGACAGACTAAATTGATAAACTCCTCTCCTTGCTTGCCCACGAATTACCCTAATTTTCAGTTCAACAAAAATTCCATAGCGAACTAAACTGCTTCAAAAACTAAAATTAATACATTTCTCCGTAACGTCATGTTGTTTGTATTTTATGATCCAAATCAAAAAGTACAAATCAGTGACAGATTATTCGTCGCCATGCGCGATCACACAAACCACAGAGGGGATGATCGTAAATTTTCTAACAATAAAACAATATTATGATATCAACATAAAAATGTTTACGGCTAAAGCCATAAGGGAGATGAGACGAATTTGTTTAACAAAATAATAACAAAGAGTAACAATCGGACATGACGTATTCTGGAATCTCTCGATTTGGTTTGCAAATTCGTATCATTCATTTGTTTGTTGGTCATTGCCTTCGTCCTTTGAAGGTTTGTTTATTTATTTAAACTAGCTTTGTCAACAGACCCCATTATTCATTGCTTCATTTGCACAAATCTTGCCTATCCATTATTGACGTTAACAATATAGTCGTCATTTTAGACGTGCTTCAGGATACCATCTGTACTTCTTGATCATCCTAATATGTCGCACTCAGCGTTTCTTCTCAAACTTATATAACCAAAGAGTGCAGCTGCCTGCCAGTGTCAGTATTTTCTATTTGCAAAAAAGTTTGCTAGCTACATAAGTCTGAAGTAAAACTCAAAAATATCACGACTGTTTTGATCAAAGTCCTTGAACTCAATTAGAGTATTACCAACCCTTCCCTTGTCGACTTAAACGACTTCTGCGGTATCATAAGCAAACATCCTAAGTATAGCACTGAGACAAACATTAGGCAACCTTGCCGCCGGTAGCCTCAAAATTACCCCTAGTTTTAGCCCCAAATAAACCAAACTAATTCGACAAATTTAGCCTCGATAAACCTCTGGCAAATACACTACGCGCAAAATATGACTACATCATGAGCCTACAGTGTGTTATTTTGGAAATTCAAAATCCATTTACCGTGTAGTTAATATTGGGTAGGCTCAACGCAAACAAGATTATCGATGTACACAATATTACTGGTAACTGTTTACAGATCGAATGCTCTGTGGAAATAATTTGCTAGTTATGATTAGGCTGTTCCTGTTTGTGTCCGTTTTGTGAGTTTATGTAATATCAAGCTTGTTTTCTCCGAAGAGAAATACAGAGGGCTCAGTAGTATGCCACACTTCGCTAGCTAACTTTAAATGTTATAAGTCAAAGGGGGTGAGCCTATCGCCATTGACCGGGCCCAGATCCAGACTAACTCATGCTACTGAGAAGTTTAAGATCGCGTACTTTTCCTATATAAAATAATGATTTACGAAAAGCAGCCAAAGGGTGCAGCCTCTCCCTTAATAATAATAATCAACCATTTAAATCCAGCTAACAATTATAGTTGAAGTAATCGAACACCAAACCAATTAACTAATTTACTAGGAACCAAAGAAACAGGATTCTTTAAACTCCAAACAATATATCCCGGAGGAATTAAATTGTAACAATGTCTCTGAAATAAACTCTAATTTGTAATTTAAACCCAACTTTGTTTCAGTTTTATCAAGAGCAAAACTAAGACTGTCTGCCTATTGAAGCGGAGCGAGTGAACGGAGAAGAATGAAGTAGGAGCGTAGCGGAGTGTCCCTGTTCACTCAAGCGAGAATGACGTGGATTTAGTGGAATACTATTGGTTAAAGTAAGAGGAGAAGAGCGAGTGAGCAGTGTAGCGGAGTCGAGCGAAGCTACGGTGCAAGAGCGACAAGACGATCAGCGGAAAAAGCTTATTATCTCCGTTCCGCTGTCGGCCTGTAGGTATATCCACATGTAGCGGACGGCGTGAAGACACGGCGGAGAGCGAAAAGGCTTTCTAAGTAAAGTCAGTTAGTAGACACAGCTCTGCTAAAAATAGCTTCGCTCTGTAGCCATGTCCACTGAAGCGGAGCGAGGCTAAGCGAGACGGAGACTGGAATTTTGATTGTGGCATTCAAGCTATTGAATGCCACAATCAAAATTGAAGTCTCCGCCTCAAAACTAAACTTTATTATTTCCCTAGCTCCGCACAGCTCCGCTCTAATATGGGCGCGTAATATAACAGGCAGCTTAATAAATCTAAATGTCTAGGTCGGTTTTGCGGAACAAAGTGAACAGTTGCTGCAATGCCAGGGAGGATGCCGTGGGATGTCAGCTGGTGTCTGATTCCGGATGTGATGATTATTGTTTCAAATTGTTTTATGGTGCATGTGTAGGAGTAAAATTATGTATGATTTCGCTCTTGCTTCACATCGTTGAAACTGTAAATTTGTTTTTTTTTTGTTAATGTACTGGGTCCGTCCGGAGAGGAGGCTTGTGTCCCAGCAGTGGGAATCTCACAGGCTGATTATGCTACCGGATACATTGGAAATGAATCGGTATAAAATTATAAACCAGGTAACTTAAACGTTGTTTTAAAGAAACTGGTGAAACAGATCATTATACAGATAGAAATAAATAGATAGTGAAAAGAGAGTGCACCTGTGTCTGTGCACACACTTGTGCATTATAATATGTCCTGCGCCGAAGGCTTGTCTCCGTTAAGATTGACCACCATAGCCGAAATACGGTCTGGAGAACTATTATTACATACTTCAAAACAAGCCTAAATTGTCATACAATTTCCAAAGAACACAGACAAAAATAGCTTGACGAAAACAATTAACTGTTATATCCAGTACATTATCACATCTATCAAGATAATGTCAACAAGAAGATATTTACGCACTATCTCGGTTTGATAAAAAGAAAGGGATACTTAACCCCTCAGCCACTGCACATTTATCTACGGGAGGAAAGTAAACATCCTGTTAACGCAACGCGCCCCTATGGCAAGTGATGTCAGAATAACTGCCGAGACACAGGTAGGGATTTGGAAGGCAGTTTGGGGTTAAATTTGTCATCTTTTTATCACTATGATTTAGTTCCAAATTCGAAAACTAAAATTGAAATAACTGAAACTTGAAAACGGGTGACAGTACTTCATCATTATAAACAACTTTTGCATCTAATTTATTCATTTGTTTTTACTTTTAACCGTTCCTAATAGTTCTTTAAAATACATTGTAAGTATTGTAGAAGAAAACGGGATGATTAAATAATGTGTGTGTACTTCATTTAGCCTCAATACACTGTGATCCTACGTAGCATGCGCACCGCTTTGTCGACGGAAGAGAAGACAAAAATGACGTTCCGTGCAGACAGTACGACGGCAGCAAAGTAGAAAGAGGCAACTGCACTTTTTACGAAATTCACTCTTTAATATAATTCGACTCAGAATTCTTTGTTTTGTCATAGGATGTTTTTACTGTTTGATTGTCAACTTTTACTGATATTAAGTCACGTTAAACACAACTACGTACAGCTTTTTTTTTCAGTGTGTCGAAGTACCGTGTTTTGGAACAAATAACATTACAGTAATATTGGCCTTAACCATTTCCTTGGTAATATTAACTAAATGATGTAAAATAGGAGAAGATAGCTTTCTTCTTCTATTAGTTATCACAGTTTTGCATTTAAAACGCTGTTCTGTAAATTATGATTTTGCAGATAACCCTGTATACTTTGTGACCATCGAGTAGAATATTTCACTACCATAGACAACTGTCAGTCGTCAGAGTGATTTTGACAATTTGGTATAGAAAACTTTCTTCTGAAATAGTCTACTTAAAAAATGACCTAGACAAAGATAGTTGGAAACGAAAGACAAAGTGACAGATTGAAGAAAGATTTCTACGGTGCAATGTCAAAAATGAAGAAAGGAAATGTCACTTTGTATAGAAACAGCTGTGTCTACTCTTCGTAGACATAGAAAGCGCATGCTACGCGTGCTGTTATAAAAATATTTTCTGATATTCATAACTTGTACCAGCATACAGCATAGGCATTGCACGATAGGTATATGAAGTAACCTTTCCATAGATAGATCATGATTAAAGAGGGCATACCCTGGCATACCAATTTTATATTTCAAAATTCGCGTGCATCCTCTCTCCAAAAATGTCACATTAAAATGATAAATTCCTGAGATACGTAAGCAAATTCTTTAAAAACAAATCTAATCTGGGGGACCCTTGCAACCCGTCCCCCAAATCCGTGCTTCCTCCATAGTTTTTATGTATCCGCAGGCAGTAATATATCGTTCAAGTGTAGGGATTTCTCATACTTTTATTATTACGAACAACGTAAAAGTCAGAATTGAAAGTGGTAAGTCAGAGGGCGCCTGTGTTTTAAGGTCCCATTGAGATACTTAGGAAGGGTGATCATTTGAAGAGGAATTTTTCTATGAAGCGACAGTATCATGTGTGAATAACTACTCAAAACCGCTTTTTTATTTACGCGGCCTAGGTTGCCGCCTTGAAGCCCTAAACAACACTTTAATTTAATATGAAGCTCATTATTTAATAACGAAAGACTCTTCCCCTAACGTATAAGATAATCTTACTCCATAAAGTAATCTAATAGAAACAGCATAGCATCTCAGCTAATATTATAATCTAAGACGAAGCTACGACAGAACGGCACACATGTAAGATTACGTTAACTTAAACACTGTTTGTACATAGCAGTACGGAATTATCTTCAGTCTTGTGTGGTTATACATTGTGCATGTTATTATTATTTTAGAATTATTAATGTTCTCGGGGTTCTAGTCCCTTCACCTACATAAGTATTATAAAACGGAGTCCACTGCCGCGTCTCTCTGTCTGTCTGAACGCGATAAACTCAAAAACGACCAAACGGATTTTCATTATGGTTTTCACCAATGGACGGAGTGATTTATGAGGAAGGTTTTAAGGTTTTGTGTAAATTGGCTGAAATGTGTCGATGATTGTTGAAGATGTTGGAAAAAATCATGCTGACTGGGATCCTTACTGGCGTGCACCGCGTAAAACAAAAGATTTACATGAAAACAATTTATTACGGATTTGTGGATTGGATTAACACATAGAGGATACTTTTAATCCCGGTGAAGCGCATATTCTTAAGTTCACGCAGAGGAAGTCGCGGCGAGATGCTAGTGTTTAATAATTTTATCTTAGTTTAGATAGGTGATCATAACCTTTAAAAGCCTGGTTTAAATTAATTTATTTGCATTTTAATCATAATCATGTCTAAGGAATTAATAAGAGTAGGAACATTTAAACCACATTTTTTCTCAATATTTCATTTTCCAAAAGTTTCAAAGTATACATCTAATTGTTACTTTATAAAAAATCTTCCAGCAACCCTCCATTTTTTATCTCGTTTACTTGTTTGTGACATTTTCCCAACAAAAATTTATAAAGTAGAAGAACTTTTTTATTCCATCAGCTCCTTATAGTCACTGGCCGGAAGTCTGTACGTGACCGGAAATGAATTTCCCGGACGTACTTGATACTTTTAGTAAATGGCATAAAGATATTCAATATTCTTCGTGGCACTATTGGAATCTATGTGCAAAATATAAAATCCTGCTTCACGTCCATAATTGAAAGTCAAAACTATGTACTGAGTGCAACCCACTTGTTTCTTGATCTAGATTACTTAATCAATCTACCTAGCCATTTCCCAATTATTTTGGGGTCAGCTTCCAGTCGCAGCTGACTACCAGTATTTTATATGGAGCGACTGACTATCTGACCTCTACAACCCAGTTACTGGGTAACACGATACCTTTTGGTAAGACTAGTTGTCAGACTTTTTTTAGTTCTTCCGACTACTCGTAACGACTGTCAAAGATCTACGAATGACAGCCGGGACTAACGGATTAACGTGCTTTCCAAAGCACGGAGGAGTTTCTATATGTAATAGATGGTCACCCATCCAAAAACCAACCGCGGCAAGCGTAGTTTAACCTGATGGATCGATCTGTGCGGCTGTTATTATTAAGCTACGAGCACAGATAAATACAGATTTGACACTCCGCA
Source organism: Conistra vaccinii (assembly GCA_948150665.1). Classification (NCBI taxonomy): domain Eukaryota; kingdom Metazoa; phylum Arthropoda; class Insecta; order Lepidoptera; family Noctuidae; genus Conistra; species Conistra vaccinii. Next base: position 9,135,575 of record OX411330.1, read on the forward strand.
GTTTAGGTATGAAGCTACAAGTACGCGGCGGGCCCGTCTTGCTGGGCCAATACAGTGAGTGTAACGTAGTCAGAAGATCTAAGAGTCACGCGATAGAAAGAGAGGCAACTTCGAGGTGAATATAACTGTGGGTAATTAGCGCTGTGCGACCTGAATTGCACTTTATTGTGTCGTAGCAAAAGTAGCTTTTTATTTAAATGCTTTTGCGGAGTGTCGCATCTGCATTAATCTGTGCTACGAGCCCTTCCAAAATTGATGTTTCTCCTCGCATTATTACAAAAATAAGTGAAAATGAAATGAGAATAGCTGGTACGGTGAGTGAGGAAGGCAATGTGATGTATTTATCATAGCCTTATCTAGACGAAACCATCATCTTCACTTGAAGTATAACCGAGGGTCATATTTTATTTTTATCTCTATTGCAGTATGTTTGTTTTTGATGTTCATATGTTATTTTTTCTTGGTGAAACAAATAAAATGATTGATTCAACGAGAATGTACTTAATTATACCTACTTATAGGAATAATATCAATCTGCCTAGCCTTTTTCTCAACTATGTTGGGGCCAGTTTCCAGTCAAAAGTCGGTCAGTCAGTCAAAATACTGGTATTCAGTCAACCGGAGGCAGCTGAATACCAGTATTTTAGATGGAGCGTCTGTCGATCTGACTTCCACAAACCGGTTACTGGGTAACACAATACCCCTTGGTAAGACTGGTTGTCAGACTTTTGGACTTCAGACTACCCGTAACGACTGTCAAAGATCTACACCGAAAACTAGAATCACAGCCGGGATAAACGGCTCAATCATCCGAGGCACGGAAGGGTCTCGATATGTAATGAATGGTTACCCATCCAAGAACTGACCGCAGCAAGCGTAGCTTAACCTTCGATCGACCCGTGCGGCTGTTATTATTTAGCTACGAGCCCCTCGACGTCTTTTGCGAATATAAACTGTAGTACCTACTGAAATAAAAATTAATTTCATGTAGGTAATTTTTATTTAATTTAATATTATTTTACTATTAATTATAATAAATTTAACTTTCATAAATATTAGGGGCAATATAAAACTTAATTTAATGTTCTAAGAATTTTAAAGGGAAAAAAAAAAAAAAATTGTTATTAAATAAGAAGCAGGGTTATTTTTTATACGATAAATTAAAAGTAAGTAGGTGGTTTAAAAAACAATGGAGGTTTATTTCTTCATTTAACTAAAATTAGATTGCAATCTACATAATAAGAGTTTTCGACTCCCTGCGCTGTTGCTGTGAAAAACTACAATCCCAACCAAACCTCATTTAGGTAGAAACTGATTCCTCTTGAGAATTTAATTTATTACGATTTAAGAGTATGGAATAGACATGGTTAAAAGTAGATTAATTTCGCTTTTATTTAGGAGAAAAATAGAATAGCTACTTGACTAGCAGATTTGAGTATCTACCTATCTTTAAGCGAAGTAAAAGTTGGAAAAAGACGTTCGAAATAGTAGGGACGAACTTAGAACACTCTAATATAGTTAGGCATAGGTGCACCTATGCCTAACTATATTAGAGAGGCATAGGTACACCTAATGTGGGTGTAGTAGATACACCCACATTTCGCCAATTATGTTAAAGTACCATGTAACAGGGGTGTGAGTCTATTGCCATCAACCGGGCACAACTCCAGACTCCGGGCTGCTACTGAGAAATTCCAAAAAAAAATTGCTCGTATTGATAATCGAATCCAGGACATCATGCTCAGCAGTAGCGCTTGCGACCACTAGACCAACGATGCAGTCTCTAATAATTTCCTAAAATAACGTAAAACCATTCTCATTTTAAACCAGAGAACTCATAACCCAATTACCCTAAGACCATTTACACTAAACCTCCATCCAATATCATAACATAAAATCCGATACTTCTCGCTAAAATAAATAACGATTATTCGAATCGAAACGTTGCCACAGTAACCGCTTTTAACGATACGAGTAACGATAACACCTGCGGTTTCGACGATAACCCACCGATTCATTTGTATGCCGCACCGGTATCAGAGTTAGTACTGTAGTAACACTTTACTGAGCCACGTAATTAGCATGGTTCGGGTGTGTTATGTTTGCGAAATGTGAGCTTTATGAAGTTAAGGAGTTGACTAAAAACCAGCCAAGTGCGTGTCGGACCACGCACAATGAAGGGTTCCGTAGTTGAGATGAATTTATTCGAAGAAGAAACTTTACAGTTTTAGTTGAAAAACATGGTCTCCCTTGCATTTCAAATGCAAATGTATTACGCACAACCAAGAGTTCAGGTTTTCCTGTAATCTATGACTTAAGAACCATTATCTGTATTTCTTTCAAAATTTTAGGTTCAATAGTTTCGGAGATAAAGGGGGAGAATGGTAAATTTTCATCAATTTTCTTAAATATATTTAAAAGTATTTACTTTAATATATAAATATATTTTTAAATTTGAAATCCTCATACCAAGCCCTTCCATTTGATATACACAGTCAACATCATCATCAGCCTATTAATGTATCCACTGCTGGGACACAGGCCTCCTCTCTGTGAGAGGGAGTGGGCTGTAATCTACCACGCGGGCTCAGTGAGGGTTGGAAGATGTCACATGTCTTCGAATTTTTGGTTCTAAGACATGCCGGTTTCCTCACGATGTTTGTTGTATACACAGTTATGTGTGTACAACAAACATCGTGTGAGTGATCCTATAAGGGTTCCGGTTTTCCTTTTGAGGGACGGAACCCTAACAATGGTTCAAGATTTGGTTGGAACTGTTTGAACTTTGGGAAGCTAAAATGACTGCGAATCATAGACCTCTTACAAGGAATGCTAGTTCTAATAAATCTTCGATTAGTGCGGCGGTGAATGCATTATGGATGTTGACAAAAAAATTTTTTGTCCGTCCGATAGATTATAAAAAAAGACTTTTTTACAAAAAAAAAACAACTGACTTCCAAAAAAAACACTCCAGTGAAGTATAACTTTATTTTCGAAAGTCTATGGGTAAAAACTAAAATACAGATCCAAAGACACCGACTTCCGAAATTAAAGTTATTTTTCACTTTGTAGTGTTTTTAAGAAATATCATTTTATTTAAGTGGGTAAAGTTTGAGAAATTGACAAAACGATAAAAAAATTACAATCTTCACCACACAAAGGAAACCTAGTAGCCAAATTATTTCATCAAAAGAATTACATTTTTCTTCAAGATCGGAAGTGGATTAAAAAATATTGGAAACGTATTTTTTTTAAGCTATTGCATAGCTTCTATCGCGGGCCTTGAGCGTGGAGACCTAATCCAGAAATTTCGTAACGAAAATACTACCTAAGAAAAGAGTGTTTTGTATTGAAAATTATGTTTAACTGCTTGACAACAAAGTTCAAATTTACTTAAACGAATGATACGAGAGTGTTGTATTGAAAATTATGTTTAACTGCTTGACAACAAAGTTCAAATTTACTTAAACGAATGATACAAGAGTGTTGTATTGAAAATTATGTTTAACTGTTTGACAATAAAGTTCAAATTTACTTAGACGAATGATCCTTGACTATTAATAGTTAAATTAAAACCTTTTTATTAGTTTGATGTTCCCGGCCATTACGTTGTCAAGTTTTAAAAACTATAAATGTGAATAACAGTTCCTGTCAATGTCATCATTGCTATTTCTTGTATTCGGGTTAATATTTTACTATTGCGTAAGTTGATAAAAAATGCTATGCAATAGCTTCGCCGGGGCAGTCCCCGAGTGCCACACGTCTTTTTTTTTTACGTAATCAAAAGATTAAGACAATACCTACTTTGAGTTAAAATGTAGCATGACGTCAATCTCCTGTAGATTTTATACCGACTCTTGACGTAACGAGCCCTCTTCCCAACTTTAATGCGTTTTAGTTTTTTTTTTCTCTCAGTCTACATCCCTATTGGCTTAAACTAGGAAGCACATCACAAAACTGTTAAGGCTGTCAGCGATGTGGGAAATAAACTGAAAATATATATGAAAGTATTCAGCTATACTAGTACACAAAAAACTACACAAGCCCACTCTGATAGTAATTTAGTATTTAAACTTAGGAAGCTAATTAACATTCCATAGACGATTTTAGTCCATGATTTTGAAATTGTGCACGTCTTATGATTAACCACAAAAAGTACTAGCCTAACAAAAAGCGTAACCTAACCTAACAAAAAGTACTAGGCTTGCATGAATTCACGATACTATTCAATCATTATAGATGGTACGTTTCCGTGGGATAATTTCCGTGCAAGCAAAGCCGCGGGAAAAAACTAGTTATCACATAAAAAAAGTCTCGTGTATACATTTAATAACCCAATGGCAGGTGACAACCAGCACTGACAGGTTATCACATCCACTATCAGAGTATCACAACAGACATCCATTTCAGTTGACAGTCGCCGGTAGCATGCTCCATGTATTATGCATGGCCCTTTGTTGATTACATTAATTCATTTGTAATTGATATTTTATTTGTGAAAGGGAAATGACATGTTGGTGACTCTATTAAACGCAGTTTTGTATTGCCTATGGGTCTAAGTTTCAAGGCTTCGTATGCAGATCGATCAGAAGTGTGAATAGTAGGATGTAAGAAAGCTATGATGTAGCAAAAATAATATCGAATTAGAGACATAGACCCCACGAAAGCCTTTTTCAAGTTTTTGCCCGATTTGGAGTATCTTTCAACTTCATATACTTTTTCGAGAGTTAGGGTCCTTAATAACTTATAACCTATCTAAGCACATTGGGCATAATTTTTTTACTAACAAAAAAAACTGCTACAGCCAAGGCATATATTAAGGCGTGGTGATTAGGAAAATTCGACCTTTTATGTTCAGCCGCGGTAAAGGTAGGTAGTTTCCAAGCGAGCCTTTATTCCCAGGACGTGCGGTTGTGCGATCGGCCGCACTGAGTGATGGGGCCCGCTAGGCATGGCAGGCTGATACCAGTCGGGGGTGTGGCGAATGTACAGTAAGTCTCGGGCCCGCGACACATGGTATTAGTAGGAACAGTGGAGTTTTAGTCGGTAGGAGTCCGACGTAACCCTCCGTTCTCTCAAAACGGAGACTATCCAAGAGGATGTTGCCACGAAAAAAAAGAATCCTTCACCACGCCGCCATCATGCAGGCTGGTAGAAAAATGACTTTGGTTGCATTCGATTTCTCAAGATTAGTTTCAAAATTTAATATGCGACGATTATTTTCATATAACAACATTACAATAGTTATGTGATGGGCGCGTAAAAGTGCTCACTTCCTCTTGAAATACACAGCGAAAATTCAGTATTGATTTTTATTTTCTTATGTAGCGCCTACCCCATATAGATTCCGGTACTGTAAGCACGTCCAGTGCTTAGCATCTCCGCTCTAGCAAGCACACACCTCCGCTCTAGCCAGCACACATTTCCGCTCTAGCCAGCACACATCTCCGCTCTAGTCACTCAGTCTAGCCAGTACGCATATCCACACATTGGTGTGAAAAACATATTTTCTCGACTCCGCTTCTGACATCTCTGCACATCTCTACTTTGGTGGAATCCGGGCTTAAATATGGTGGAGGCGCTACATAAAAAAATAATTAGCAATACTGAGTTTTTACTATTTATTACCGTGTAGCAGCTTACAGTACCTACATCAAAGATTGCTTTGATATCATAATTCTCAACAAACCTGAACTCACTGAAAATTCCAACCCCATCGTTAAACTCACGTGCTACAAACACACCTTTAATAGACAATTTGTAAGTGAGCACACTTCTTCGGAGTATAAGTAAGTTACCGGGAACATTCTCTCGTTCTCACTTTCACCGACAATCAACGAGTAACGGGCGGTAACCGAGTTTCGCTAACGAACTCGACTTAACTAGATAGTAACGATGGTACAACTTCTTAATTAACACAAACCGACGATTGTACGAATATTTTTGTCAGTTTCGGTAACTATGCAGTTTTGTTACTTCAAAGTGTTTTTGTTTTATTAATGTAAAGGATGATTTCCACCAAACGGATTCTCGCATATCGCATCGCATCGGATCGGAACAGACCTATAATTTTTAAACGATATTAAATCGTGAAGAGCTCGTGGCTAAGAAATAACAAGCCGCACGGGTCAATCCATCAGTTTAAGCTACGCTTGCCGGGATTGGTGACCATCTTTACATACCGAGACTCCTCCGTGCCTCGGAAAGCACGTTAAGCCGTTGATCCCGGCTGTCATTCGTGGATCTTTGACAGTCGTTAAGAGTCGTCAGAAGCCCGAAAGTCTAACACCAGTCTTACCAAGGGGTATTGTATTACCCAGTTACTGGGTTGTGGAGGTCAGATAGGTAGTTGCTCCATGTAAAACACTGGTATTCAGCTGCATCCGGTTAGACTGTAAGCCGACCCCAAGATAGTTGGGAAAAGGCTAGGCAGATTGCAGATTGCTTAAATCGTGTACGCAGTATTTAAAGTCTATATTACCAAGCCGCGCACAGCAGCTTGTCCACGGGCGTCTTCCGCGACACGCGATCGTAGCCGAAAGTATGCTGCGACGCGCGACTGGCTCCGTTCGAATGTGGTCGTTCTATCTCCATTCTTCTAATGCAATAGCCAACAACATTACGTCAACTTCAACCATTTTCAAAAATTGGAACACGTCAACACGGTAGGAATGAAACTATTTGACTAGGCGCAGAAACGGATACGTTTGTAAGCTCCGATACGGAGCCGATCGTATGCTTCGACATCCGACGCGATTGGCTGTCGCCGCATCCGTTCGTATCCTTTCCGATCCGATGCGATGCGAGCCATTTAGTGGAAATCATCCTTTAGCATTAGCCCGGTTTTTTTCGTAGCATTTTCGAAATTTTGGTTGCTTTGTCACGTCGCAGTAACTCTTTCAAATTGCGCTGGGAACTGATTTAAATGGAACTCGCACAGCAATGTTTCGTGAAGCTTATTCAAATTTTTGTAACTATGAAACTTTGAATAGGTATTCGTTTCAACACAATTGTGTCCGGAACGGTCTACAGTGGATTACAGTGAAATAAACCATTCGTTCACCACATTATTAAACCAGAATCGATTTTGGCACTAACCTAAGCAACAAATGATAAATACATTTATAATAAAATAGTTTCGTGTCATTATTAAATAAATGGGTTATGACTGCGTAAAATGGTAACTCGTCATTTACATAATTAAGTCTAGATGACGCCGACGTTTCCTTTCTGATTAAAGGCGTGTGTCCACCGCAGCCTTTTTTTAACAGAACTTGACGTCCCGTTGACAGCGATCGCTGGGCCACCGCGACCGAACTCGGCGGTTCAGTATGTTATGATAAACAAATCAAAAGCCGAGTTAAGCTGTTTTCAGACCAACGCAATTTGTCGCGCAACGCGACACGAACAATACAAAACTTCACGGTATAACAATAACCGGTGTCGCGTCGCGCGATAAATCGCGCTGGTCTGAACCAACAGCTTTAACCGCACGGTGCGACGACGGCAGTATCTGGACAAGATCAAACGTCTTTTCTATTGCCATCGTGTTCTGTAAATCCATCACATCAACTCGTCACAATCTCGGGCCGAGTTCTAGCGATCGCGCCGAACTACTCGCAACTTCAAATTCAAATTCAAATTCAAATTCATTTATTTGCATAAACAAGGTATAGAAGGTTGGTAAAAACGTACAAAATTGTTCTCTTATTCTGCCTTTAATTTCGGCGTGCAAATATAAAATAAAATAAAGTTACATAATATTTTATTAAAATTAATTGACCATAATCATGCAGTCATTATACAAACAGCCCCATTAAAATTTCATTATTGCATTAAATAAATGTCAATACAAGAATGAAAAAATAAATAAATGTCAATACAATAATGAAAAAAAATAAAATAATAATAATAATAGTCATAATAAATGTCAATAATAGTCATGTCAATAATAAGAGAGATTACCACAATATTAATAAATAATAATTTAAAATGACCGTGCAATTTACAAAACTTACAATTTATAATCTAAAAACTCATGTACACTATAAAAGCATTTTTCAATTAAAAACCTCGTCAAATTATTTTTAAATCTAGAAAATGGTAGCGTTTTAATGGAATTTGGTATTTTGTTAAACAATTTTATGCACATAATATAGCTGTTGTTCCCTGTTATTGTGAGATTCGTCCTGGGTTGAAATAATTTATTAGTGTACATAGATCGTGGGGCATAGTAGCTTGTCGCTTGCTGAAAAAGTCTCTTATGTTTGAAGACGAATATACAGGATTCTAGTATATAAATACATGGTAGAGTTAGTATTTTATATTTCCTAAAGAATGGACGACATGACTCTATTTGCTTCAACCCAAATATAGCTCTCAGACACTTTTTCTGCATTACAAATGCTTGGTCAATCTCCACACAACGTCCCCACAAGATAATACCATACCTTAGAGTGGAGGTTACATAGCCATGGAAAGCCGTTAATGCGGCATTTCTAGATACCTCGCAGCTAATACGCCTCAAAGGGTATATAAACTTATTTATTTTAACACAAATGTCATTTATATGATTTTTCCATGAGCAAAATTTATCTAAATTTATACCAAGGAACTTAACAGAGTCAGTTTCCGTCAGGGCGACCCCTTTATAAGATATATTTAGGTCCAGCGGTTTCGCCCGATAGGTATGGAATTGCATAAACTTTGTTTTATTAATATTAACTTTTAAATTATTTGCCTCTAGCCACTCTATAGTTCTTTGAAGAGCAATGTTTATTTCTTGTTCGTACGAACTTTTATCTTGTCCTTTGACTATAATTGTAGTATCGTCGGCGAACAATACACATCTATGATTTATAACTTCCGGGAAATCATTTATGTAGAGCAAAAACATTGGCGGCCCTAAAATACTGCCCTGTGGTACGCCATATCTATTAAACTTAAACGAAGATTGGCATGATTCTAGCGTTTTAGTTTGGTCATTATAATTCGTTATTTCCACCGATTGTACTCTGTCGGATAAATATGATTCCAGCCAGTTATATGCGGTTCCTCTGATTCCATATCTGGAAACCTTTTCCAATAACCGTTCATGAGAGACATGATCGAACGCTTTACTCATATCCATGAATAAAACTTCGGCGGCCGGGATGACGGTGCAGCCATGGTAAAGCATGTATCACTACTTCAGCGCCGTCATCTCGTTTTCGGTGACGTCAAGGGTGACGGATGCGGTGGACAAATGCTCTAAGTCTAAAAAGAAACACCGAAATTAACTCAACAGTTCAAAGCCTCTTTTTCCGAGATCCACGGACGTACAGCTCTAAACAATGTCATGTAACAAGATATAATGTCACTCACACCATCTACTCCAATCATAATAAAGTAACAACAAATCATCTCACCAACTCACCAGGTAACCAAACAAATAACAATAACAACCCAATAAAGAGAAAAAGAAAAATAAACATGGAAAAACAAACGATTGTTACTTCTTTTTATAAAGGGGCCAATTACCGGGTTTTATCGTGAAGCGGGTCCTATCTCGGTGTCTGCCGATCGTCCTGATTTGATGAATAATTTTCCAATCGAAGAGACATGAATGAAAGGAACGGTGAAATAAAAATGAAGGACTTAGGCAGGGATGGCGAACCTTTGCCGGCAGAAAATATTGTGGACATGGTAGGTACTTATTGGTTGACGAGAAAAATAACTGCTATGTAATTTTCATTCACTTTTAATTAATTTGACAGATTATTAATACCATACTTACGTATCAATTTTCTGGTGAAATATGGGTGTACTTGTATATCCTACACCTCTATTTAACTTTACGCGGTTAACAGGCGTGATGTTATGTGACCATATCAATTTGAGACTGCAATCTTTATAACTAAAGGATTGGGATTTAGTACCCATCTGGTTTTATTTTGTTTTAATTTGTTTTTCCTCGTCGGCGAAGCTCTTGGCTTGTATCTCACCTGAAGGTAAGTATTAGTAGTCTGATCATCAGACCGAAGATGGAAGCTAGCTTTTCCCGGAATCCTCAACCACAGAGGAACTTGACTAACTTTATACATATATTAGGTAAAATCATTTCATTTAATTATACACACAAATCACGGCAGGAATGCTCGCAGTATTTAAAACGAATGGTTCCCTCTATGTCGAGTCCCTTTACGTCGAGTCTGAGGTCTATTGTTCTTTCAAAATATTGCTATTTTACGCTTTCTATTACCGCTACGTTGAGTGTGGTTAATAAGTAGAGTCAGGATACGTGACCACCTAACTGTGCTGAAGTAATTTGACAAGACGTACTATCGACACGAAAGAACAAGAAAAAGTATGTAAAAAGGTTCGCCATCCCTGGCTAAGGTTTCGTATATTTGTATGTACTTACCTACTCAACGTAGTCACACTTAGGAATGGTTCAGAATATTTCGTTGTTTGCCTTTCCTTGTTTTATGAGAGGACCAACTTGAGACGTTAAAGTAACCGTTTAACGAAAATAACTTCCAAGTTATTTTTGGCCGCTATTTGGTTTTCCGTCCGTGTCTACTAGACTAATTAAGGTTTTTTGAGCTAAATAAATGTTTGGATAAGGAAAGGGTGAAGAAAATTTTAGAATATTATTGTGTCTGTAAGATAAAAGTTGCTGCAAACTAGAGTAAGAAAACAATGGAAGGGACCATAAAGTTTTCCCGTGGGTCGCTCATTGTTTTGCCTTTTACAAAACGTTGTTTGAAATACAGAATATTTACGTAAACCCTAAAAGGTTTAGTTATTTTTTTGCTAAAGATTCACCGTAAGTTTATTTCTATTTTATTTTGAAATATTTGCTGGGTTTATTTACTTTGATCAGATTAACTTTCATTCGCTTAAAGCTTTTATTTATCATCGCAAATTATTTATTTTACTTTCGAATATTACTTTTTTATAGGTATTGTATTTACCCTTATTATTTTTAACTTGTAAAAAATGGAACTGCAATTCAATCAATAAGAATCCACTCCCAAAAAAATTAAATTAAAAAAATACATTTTTACAATAGCTTTACGCGATTATTTACTTAACCGTCACGAACATTGCTGCGGTATAAAAATATTTATATAAAACAGCCCAAAAAGTGCTTACTCATTCATCTCTGAAGCGCTTTAAGCTTTATAACATGGTATTAGTGGAAAAAGAAAAACAACTGACCCCGTGGTCGGGCCCAACCTATTCACTGGCAATTTTTCCAGCGACAAAAGCATTAAGGCATCTCGCGGAAAATTAATGGCATTCCCCATTAAGGTTAAGTGCCTATTTTAGCCTATGTGACTTGACAGAAAGTTTGGAACTTTGCAATATGCGTACATTTTTGGTGGACGGCCCGTCAGATAGGGTCTTGTCACGCAATTGTTTCGATTAGGCTGAGGGCGGCTTTATGATTTTATACACGCATAAAATAGTAATAAAACGTCTTGTTTCACGCTAGTTTTTGTAACAAATTAGTCAGGAATATTATGTGGAATTATTTTTAAGTTGGCCAGAATAATTTTCTCCCTACGATCAGTCTTAAAATACCTATAGCGAAAGTTATAGGTTAAGTTGATTTTGTATAAACTAAAATAAGCGTCAGAATCAGAAAGCGAACTATAAATATTTATTACAGTATCAACTAGTACGGGGGGTATTGTGACTGTTAGGCTGCCTGTCCACTGGAGCGGAGAGGAGAGGAGAGGAGCGGAGATGTGCCAATATTAACCAATAGAATCTAAACTCCGCTCCAGAGGTGAGATTCTATTGGTTAATATTGGCACTTCTCCGCTCCTCTCCTCTCCTCTCCGCTCCAGTGGACAGGCAGCCTTACTGGGAGCCTTATACAGGGTGAAATTGATATCCTCATCCTGTTACGTATGACATAATGTCAACAGTATACTTAAGGTAAAAACATTGTGCACAAATAAATCAATAAATAATAATAAGTATAGCCATTATTTTTCCGTTGTAAAATGGGATACCTCCTTAGATATATTCATCCTATATATCTCCATTACAATTTCAGCAATAATATACCACGACTTTGATCCAAACGTATCAAATTCCTGATACGTAATTCTGTACATACACACTTCGAAATCCAAATACGTGACGTTCATTGACGTTCAAAATCGATGAGCAAGGGAATTACCGCTATCTATACACATTACCGTATCCTCACGTCTACCTACCTACCCGTGTATGTAAGATTGAGTGCTCGACAAAGGTATATAAGCGTGAACTTATACATCATAATATCGTATCTTAATTACAATAAAAGGGATGTTCTGAAATCGTAAGGCGTAAGCAAATTATTTCCTACCGGAATTACACATTAGTATTTGTAATTACTTATTACCGGAATTACATATTGTGTCCTAGAAGATCGTGGGTAAGACCTGGGCGGATCGTTTAGGGGGAACGCTACAAAACGGTAACCTTTATGGTAAAAAATATTGAAGTGGTAAATAAATTAATATTTTCAGGCTTTTCGTAACATAACGTAGTTTTCTTCTTCATAAAACTCTTGGTCTCTTGTCAGTGCGGTCGTGGTCTTCATGTATTTTCTTCTCCGTTCTCTCGCTCATTCGCCTCACGATAATAAAACGTAACACATGACACTACGACGTCGATAACATTACGTAGTGGTACTATAAAATTTACATTGACAGTTGATTCAAATAAAATCCGCCATCTTGCGTCTTAGCATCCTCTTAAGTAGACCGGTGATGTTTAATTTTTACAGCTACTAATCAATTGCTTAGCGACCTCTTAGCGCTAAATTGCGTTTATTAATAAGAATTTTGCTAATCAATTGCTTAAAATGTAAGAGGCGTTTATAAATGAGACTGTGAGTGATTAATTAAAAACGGAAACCAGTGATAATATTACAAAATAATGTAATATTATGTTTTATCTACCATTTTGTAGCTTTCCCCCTAAACGAACCTGAACAATCGAATTCGATCGCGATTGGCAGTTGCAGGACACATTTGTGCCGCGTTTAGTTAAAACCAAACCTACGAATGTTTGCGCAGCAGTACTCCGCGGCAGATCTGAGACACGTCGCGCACTTCAGTTGACAATATCAATCTGCCTAGCCTTTAGTACGTCCGTTGAAATACGTCCAGACACAATTAGGACCAGGCAGGTAGACTGAAGCGTTCGCGCGCGGCAACCACGCACGATTGCCGCTCAATGTTTGGAAACACCTTTAGATACACTGTTAACCTGCCTTGATTATCCAAATATCATCCATTATTAAGCGTGATAATTACGAGTGCATTTATGATCACAGTAAACGCCCTCAACTGTATTAATATCAATTTGTGGCTTTATGTTTAAGAGCAGACTAGCGAGCACGGCCTACTATGACATCGCTCGAGTCATGCGTTTTATCACATTTTATATGGATAAACTGTGATAAAATGTGTGACTCGAGCCCTGTCTAGGGCATGCTATCCGGATATCCGGATATCCGAATTATCCGGATATCCGTTGAAAACATTATCCGGATATCATTTGTTTTACTATCCGGATAAAACGGATAATACGGATAGTTACTTTTGTTCCATTTTCCTTTTGATAATATTACATTTAACGTTGTGTTTTAATAAAATTGGTATGCGCAATCGTGACAATTCATACTATATCTTAAAAAATCCATCTAATGACACAATTACTATGTATTATCATAGAGAAAATTTAAAAGTGCTTTTGCACAGAGCTCGACTTCAGTTGACGACAGCGACGGTGATGACGTAGCACTCAGTGATTACAAGCAGCAGAAACTGAAATATAATTTACTTTAACAGAGAAAATAAGCAAAGAGATCGAAAGGACTCTGCAGGTTGACCATCAACAGTGAATGCTTTGACATTCATGGCATTTTTTTTAAAGGCATTGGCAAGGATGATGGCTTTGATTAGTAGTGTTGTTCTCTAGATTCATCTCGGTATTGTGTCTTGCTTGACGAGATCTCACAGAACCAAAATAGAGTTCCTGCTAAATGAAACATAAAGAAAAGGTTAGGCTTACACTACTACACACTGCTACACTTGAATAAGCTGTTTTGGTAACCAACCCAAAATCAGATTGATATGGGAAGTAGGAATGTGGAGCAGAGACCTCATCATGATTCTCGGCATTCATGATTTGCTTTCCTTCCTGGACCGTCAAAACCCAATCCGGAAAGTCCTCTTTAGGAATATCCAAAGTTTCACATATAATGTGGAAACTACCATACATCTAAAAATTTTAATACTGGCACTACTAATGCTTAAGAGTATTTTGGAACTGCCAAATAAATCCTAGCTTCGAAATAAAAAAATGAGTTTTTAATCAAATTAAATGTAATTTATGCCGGATCTACCCTAAGCCTATAAATTCCGTTTATCCAACTAGGTCTTGGGTGAATTCTCGGGCATACATTTCAGAATATCCACCTTAGGGTGGATTTTGGGGGTGGATAAAAGGAATAGCCCGAGCCGACTATGGATTTTGCCGAGCTATAATGACTAAACTATTGAATATATTCATTTGAATTTTTGTATACAGAATGGGAACGTCATTATGGACACGCCGTTAAGTTTTTTGTTGTATTGTCGACTCTACTTCATATTCAGGGAATCGATGAAAGTAGGTACATGTCATTCGCGGCTACTAGTTTGTGCTGATCCAACTTATACATCAGATACTTTGATATCTAGCAATGTCAGTGGTGTGATTTTGTCTCATTTATTACCAAGCACTACGTTGTAAGACTTCCAGTCTTCATCTAATGTGCTTTCAATTGTTCTAGCCATCTTAACAAAGATAGCATTTGACCAACTCACGATCTATTAACCATTGGTAGATAACCCGTGGATGATAGCTTTTCTAGTATCTGTCAATGACAGATCGGACAGATTTTACTTCTAGTGCGAACTGAAGTACTTTAGTATACGATTGTTGGAGAGTTTTTGTAATAAAAATGTCGATTGTAAACTAATATAAGTTTGATTTACCTCTTTTACAGTGGTATCCAAAATATCCATATTATCCGGATATATTCGAATAGTTGTCTGGCAGTATCCGAAATATCCGAATAGTAAAATGGGCGGATAATTGCATGCCCTAGCCCTGTCACAAGGCCGTGCTCGCTAGTCAGCACGCGTAGCATGACCACCGCACCGTAGAAACGAAATAATATAGACAAAATGACCGATTGTGATTGTTTATCTGTCATTTTGTCTATTCTTCCGTCGACTAAACCCATTTCCAGTTGTTACAAGGTTATAAAAGACAAAAAATAGTCGTCCAATTCAAACAATTTATTTTATTTTATTAGTGCCTGCTGGTAGACATGAAAAAGAAATATAATATTAAATATTTCTTGCACACAGTCATGATGTGCAGCTGCTGACTTGGTTTTTGTTTTTCTTTATTCTTAGTTATCTTTTTGTATGCACGTGTTTCTGTGACATATAAACCTATTTTAGTTTCTTTCTTTCTTTCTAAATCAACGTAATGGATATTCTTAAGACGCAGATAAATTATATGCCAGTGACCTTGAGTGGTTAGCTTGCGTGTTCTGTACTGAGCTCACGCAACGCGTCGTACGTACTGCCAGTAAAAGGACTCGCCCAACAAGGAGCGCTGTCCCAAATAAGACGCATTATTAATTTATTATGCACTTAGTATTAAAACAGAACACCATGCTTACCTACAATACTGGCAATACTAACAAGAGACGGAATGATATAGTATGCATATCTAATTCATCCTCAAAACATATGTTTGTAGAAAGATTCTTTACATTCTTAGGACCATTTCTATACAATAGATTAAATAAAAAACTTAGTTTATATAATTTAAATTATTTTAGTTGTAAAAAAATGTACTTAAATATTTACTAACCATATATTATGCACAGACAGAAGATCTACTTGCTGTCTGCAAATAGAACCGCTAACATGCTATTTTTGCTTTTATTTACCTAAATTTTAATTTTAGTTTTTATTATACACTCATTGTTAATTTATTGGAATAAGTATTTATGCACTTTCTAGCCTGAAGCACAGGTTCAACCTAGTTCAGGCAAATAAGTAACTGTACTCTATTTTAAATTGTTAAAGTATTTAATTGTAAACGTGCCCCTTTATAAATAAACGATTATTATTAAAAATGATCCATAAAACAAAAGGTATTTAAATAAAACAGGTATACTAAATGATCAATAATTAAATTATCTTCAAATTATCTACAAAATGGTGAAGGTTTCAGAAAAAAAAATACCCTTAATAGATTTTGTGTGATTCTCAGTTAGACATAACTTTACAAATTAATTTCACTATGTAATATAAACATAATTTAAAATATTCCTTTAAGAAAATGCTCTAATTTAACCAATGATATATTAAAAAGAGGAAGATATGTTATGTGCATATCGTGTCTCTCACGCATGTTTGCGCTCTATCCATCTCGCTCTCACAAACATGGCGAAGCAAACATGAAATATTATTATAACTTTGAACAAATTAGCATTTTCCAGCAAGTAATCCCATGTGTCTTATTTTTCTTCCTTGTATTATTAAAACATTGTTTAGCTGCACAAGAAGTAATTTTAATGCGTATTTATCACAAAAAAACTGTAATTATGGAGCTGTTTGATCAACGATATCCCGTGCGCGACTGAGTGCCGACTACGGGGAATCACGTAGTTTGATAGGACCAAGCGCTGTTACTAAGTCCCGTATCTACCGCTTTTAATACATCAATGAATTTACCATACATTTTTTCCTAATCATTAAGACTGCTGGTTTAGATGTGATCTTCAGTATAAAATAGTTTAAGTCGGTTATCGTCGCCTTAATGAATTGATAAAGACGCAACTGGGATGATGAATAGGTGAGCCTACACACACCCTTCTAAAATATACGCTTGTTTGTGGTTATATTTCACGTGTGAACATTATCATCACTGATCAATAACAATTAAAACTTGAGAATTGAAATGGTTTTCATAAG
The DNA here is from genome assembly GCA_948150665.1 of Conistra vaccinii. NCBI lineage: Eukaryota > Metazoa > Arthropoda > Insecta > Lepidoptera > Noctuidae > Conistra > Conistra vaccinii. The sequence goes on from OX411330.1 coordinate 9,152,605, forward strand.
TTAAGGCAAGGCAAGTCGAAAGTTGTACAAGGACGGCTAACTTGCTGACACGTCCTGGCAGACTTCTCGCGTGACTGTGATAGTTTCACTTACTTGGTGTACCTACACAGAGCAATGAAAACAGTAGGTCAATTTGTGAACTACCTTCTTCGTGTAATATCTTCCTTCGCTTTAATTAGGACCTGTACCCTAATTACGTAATATACACGTTCAATCAGAATTATTTGAATCGTTTTCAAACAGATTGCTAATCCATTGCTTCATAAGTTTGAAAAAAAAATCTGCTCTACAACATAAACAACGCAATGAATGTTGTTGAACTGTCAAAATAAAACAGATTAGTCGGAATAATTTATGAAAATGTGTTGCGTAATTAGATAGCTGACTTGAACCGGTTTGGTTTTGAATTGACTTTTCTTGTTATTCCTATGGGGGAAGGCAATATGACCGCCTCGTTGGTCTAGTGGTCACTAGCGCTACTTCTGAGCAAGAGGTCCTGGATTCGATTCCCAGATCGTGCAAATTGATATTGGGTTGTTTCATCAGGAATTATCAGCAGCAGCCCAGAGTTGGGATTTATGCCCGGTTGATGGTATTAGGCTCGCCCACTATTACATGGGACTTAAACATAACTGGCGAAATGTGGGTGACTAATAGGTACATCTCTGCCTAACCCTTCAGGGATTACAAGCGTGATGAATAAATGTATTTATATTTTTTTTTTCTTTCTTTCTTTGATGTTATGAATAAATATATTTACTTTCTTTCTTTCTTTGATTCTTAACAAAAATCACAATCAATCAATTCAATTTAAATAAATATATTTTAATTAATAATAAAAGTATTGTGAGTTGTGATAAAAAATAAAAATTAACGAATATTACGATGGATGAAATCAAACATCTTTTTACCTAGTAGGTAACTTCACAACTGGGTAAAACGAAAATAGAAAACGATACTTTTATTCCTCAGTTTCTTCCATTATATTGTATTTTTCTTGTTCCTACCATTTTCCTAGACTATTTTCCACATGACAATATAGGTCTTGACAGACGTCGAACTATCTTGTGCTACTGAATATTTTAGCGGCTGAGCCTCGTGTCACGCTGAAAAAACTTTTCCAGGGAACCTGAAAGTGAACAGAAAAGAAAATGTGAGGCAGGTTTCTCTTATTTTAGTCAAGTTAATAGAAAATAGTTTTTTTGGTAAAATAGAAGAACAAATAAGCTATATAGTCCCACTACAAGGCATAGCCCTCTTCTCATACAGAGAAGGCACGAGCATTGATCATCATGCTTGCTAAAGATGGGTTGGCGATTTCAGACTTATATTAACAACTAGCTGCGCCCCACGGTTTTACCCGCATAAGTCTCCATCCAGTGGGAATATTGAGATAAAAAGTATTCTATGTCCTAACACAGGTCATGGTCTAGCCATGTGCCAAATTTCATTCAAATCCGTTCAGCCGTTTTAGCGTAAAAGCGCAATGAATATAGATGGATGAGTCCCGGTTTCCTCCCGATGGGTTCCTTCACCGATGTCAGTAATGTACAAGAAAAACCCAGAAACTACAAAAAAGACACATTGCAAATACTTTTACTAAATAAACCTTTTTAAATGTTTGTAAATCGAATCGTGCTAGTAGTTACGGTGTAGGCTGAATGTCATGAATGTGGTAACAAAATCAGTATAAATGCTCAACTGTCCGAAAGACTGATGCAGCTCGATAACAATTAAAATTTTATTGTGTCTCATTAGTGACAGTCAAGCGAACTTCTGAAGGCTCTTGCAGACAGGCGCGACACGACTCTGGTGGAACAATTTCTATGAAAACTTCATGGAAATATGCTACCGGAGTCGCGTCGCGCCTGTCTGCAGGAGCCATTATTCTATTGAAACTCCGTACTACGCTAGGCCAGCTCAAAGACAAAGTGTCACTAATTACGCGCGGCGTACTGTACCTGCCTAAGTTGAATGATTTCTCGATGGCATGTGAAATCAAGTCAGAGGTCCATGAGCGGCTTAAAAAGTCTGACACCAGGTTAGTCTACTAACCACACAAAAATAAAGAAGTAGAATGATGCAAAAGTAAATTAATTCAAGTCAAGTTTTATTCATTAGCTTATTTTATTTCAAAATGAAAAAAGAATATATTCTTGTGCATTGGACCTGCGTTCGCTACTTTTATGCTCTGAATTTCATTAAAAAACTTGAAAAATAAATTCGCAGAATCACTCAATAGTTTTAGTGGACGCGAAGTGGATATTCATTTTATTATACATTATTATTTTTCGAGAGTTCCATTCGTATGCATGCCTCACTAAAAAGCGTTCTATTCGAGTCTGTATAAATTCGGTAAACCCCAAAACAGACAAATAGTTACTAATTCACATTTTATAAACTGAAAAATCCATTCCACTTTTTAAAAGAGACATATTTTTGACGAATTAAATGCGTTGTTAAAACACGACACCCGTCAAAAAGGCCGCCGTGTTAACTTGAACACAAAACGCGTCAGCCAACAGACCATGCGCTTCGCAAATTGGCTCCACAGTACAAGTGTTAACCGCACGATACTAACGAACCGCAACTTTTAATTACCGAACTTAAATCCAACAAGAGACACTCAGAACCCCGCAGTTAAAAATAACCCCCAAGTTTTCCGCTTTTTATTAAGATAATAAACCTCGGTATTGCAGCTCTCACCGACTGAAACTTAGTCGGTACTGCGGCCAACATAATTTCAATTAGTTTTTTTTTCTTTAAGCATCTGTGGATGAAATGCCGGAGGAAGTTTACGAGTTCTTCTAGGCCTCGCGTGGGACGTCCAATTGGGAGGTGACTAACAAGTTGCATTATGTATGCTGTTGTCAGAACGTAGAGAGAATGTAATGAATCAACACTGTCGGTTTGAGAGTAATTGGCAGGTCGGTTGTAGTACCTAAGGAATTAAATGTTGACAACATACAGCTACCGGACTTAGTGAGTAACCAGTGGTCCTAGTGTGAGTTCCTTTTAACCATCTCGAGGTTACGTATCGACTGCGTTCGGCGATCTGTTTAACCCTACATTGGTCTTCACTGGTGAAGGGCCAATCGGAGCGCCGAACGCGGTCGATGCGTAAAGCCGAGATGTTTAAAAGAAACTCACACTAGGGCCTCTCGTGTCAGAGTTTTAAAGCTACCCAAGGGTCTCTGACTGGGCTTCATATGCCGTCGAGAATCTCTCAGGCATGCCGGTTTCCTCATGGTGTTTTCCGTAGTTACCGTACTGTAAACTTATGTAATTACTGCAATGCAAACTGAATAGTGTACCTAATTACTTAGGAGCTTGTGGCTATGTAATAAGCTACGCTTGCCGCATTTGGTCCGTGAATGGGTGACCATCTTCACATACCTAGACGAAGGGTCTTGTTATGTAAAGATGGTCACCTGCCTTGGAAAGAACGTTAAGCCGTTGGTGCAAAACATACAAATATCCACGAATGACAGTTCGTGGATCTTTGTATGTTTTGTATCATACATAACTTCATGCCTTGTTTCCCCGAAAGGTTGCGCAGAGGTGTACCCGTAGCAGGTACACCCATATTTCGCCAGTTATGTTTAAGTCACATGTAATAGGGGGCGAGCCTATTGCCATCAACTGGGCACAAATCCAGAAACGGGAATCGAACGCAGGACCTCATGCTCAGCAATAGCGCTAGACCAACGAGGCACTCGGTTTGTATCAAACTCACCAAATAAAAATTTAACACAAACACGATGAACTCAAACCAAACTCAAGTATTTAGAAAGCACGAATTTCTCTCTAAAAGAGCAACATCATATTTTTAAAACCATACCGTTGTTAACACCACATTTCAGCGAAGTTTCGAAGCGAAGCAGTTAGCGGTATACTTCTTTATACCTTTATACCTGAAACTTTCAGAAGCACGCATTAGACTGAAATACTTTCACCGTATTGGGGTAAGCTGATGCTTTTCATAATGGATTTTTGAAAGTTTCTTTGCTTTTTTTAAACACCGCTTAAACACGAAAAGTTTTGCTTGAAATAACGATTTTTAAGAATTTTTATATCACATCATTATGCAGTATTTACGCCATGTATTTAAAACCAGATCTTCCTTTAAATATATCAAGAGGCTTCGACATACGAATAAAATAGAATTCTGAACATACTTATACCTACCCTAAACTTTATACTAAAATGGTCCTATACAAAAATGTAGTCTGTGAATACGACTCACTGAAATTGACAGCCGGAAGCCCAAACTAACATTTTCTTGATAGGTACTATCTCATAATGGATTTTCGGATATTTTTCTCTGAAAAAGGTTAAACCGGAGATCGTTACAACCTACATCAAATACATTTCTGATCAATATGACAACATAATCATGATATAGACAACCTCTAGACGTTCATTGTGTCCTCTAAAGAAACTTTTAACTCCACACTTGGATAATGCATTGGTCATCATCTTTTATTTTTAACCGACTTCCAAAAGGAGGAGGTTCTCAATTCGTCTGTATGTTTTTTTTTTTTTTGTATGTTTGTTACGCGATTTCTCCGTCAATTGTCTACCGATATCAATTTTATTAACTTTACTTGGATAGTTTTTGAGTTAGCTTCAATACGTATTTTTCTTGCTTAGTTTATATGGATGATATAATGATAACTTCCAATCACTGTTATTTACATAGCAGGTTAGTGATTTTCGAATTTGTATGGGGTAGGTACCACAACTGAAAAGTGCAAAATAAAAACTTTTTACAAAAAAAGAACAACCGATTTCCAAAAAAGACACTACAAAGTCAAAAATAACTTTAATTTCGGAAGTCGTTGGCAAAAAACTAAAGTTCAAAACCAAACACACCGACTTTTATTCCCAGAAAGGAGAACGTTAGGAGTTTCTCAGTAGCAGCCCGGTTGATGGCAATAGGGTCTTTTAACTAACTAATTCTGATATGCAAGTTTTTACATTCAAAGTACTTGGATCCCTACGAACTGGGTAAATAATCAAATCAATAACGAGAAAAATAAAAAAATAATTAATTAAGTTTAAAGAAAAGTAAGTAGGACTAAAAGACTTTAATACAAGAAGATAATCATTACCACGATTTTTGCTTAATTTATCTAATTAAGAAGTTCTTCGTAATTAATTCGTCATCACTATGGTCATCCTTAGAAGAATCTTATGCACAATAATCGTCCAAAACAACTTCAAGCTTGATTTCAGCACGCGTTTCGTTTATAATCACGGGTTCCTCTAGTGGTAAACGAGCTTCCTTAGCCTTTCGTAAGCTATAAAATGACGGAAATACCTTATTATAAATTCATTTATTTCTGGTAAATAACACCCATCGCCAAACACAAATTAATAGAAATCACATGAAGTAAAGTAAAAAAAAACAACGGGTTGTACTAAAGAAATTTCACTTAAAAAAAAACATAACTGGCGAAATGTGGGTGTACTAATGTAGGTACACCTCTGCCTAAGTGTAGCGGCACACCTGCGGAACGTTCGGCGCGGAACGTTCTGTCGCGTCATGTGACGCTTGCTCATGAACCGAGTACGTAACATTCGGGTGATGTGTCATAGGTAACTTGAAAAACATTAGGAGCGTATTCAACCGAACCTTCCGCGCCGAACGTTCGGCAGGTGTGGCGCGACCCTTACCCTTGGAGGAGAACAGGCGTAATGTTCTCTCCTATCCTCCTTTTAATTTGTCCCATATACAATCACAATATCCTACAAATAATATAAAAATATAAGGGTTTGATGTTTAGATGGTTGCCGCTCAATTGGCACAAACGACAGAAAAGATTTGGTGAAAGTCTGATGGTTTGCACACAGAAAGACGATATCCTGGATTAACACATAGAATACTTTTATCCGCGCACATAAAGTACAAGTCAAGCGAGTGACATGAGCGGACAAAAGCTTGTTGTAAATTCAAACGGAAAATTGAGACGTAGCCATTCCATTTACGAACCCCGGACCTATTCACACCGTAATACATCTTGTTTATAAATATTTCTGCAACCATCCATATGTGCTCGAAAAGTAATATTTCCGTTTGAACCAGCGTCCATAAAATGTTTGTCTTTGTCGGAAAGGGTACGGTGTGACAGATGACAAATGTTGTTTGTTGAAACTGAAATGGTCGAGGGTTCACGGTTTTCAGTATATTGTTTACTTTCAATAGGCGACTTTGATTAATAGCAACTATCTGGTGGAAGGTTTGTTATCTTCGAACTAAGTAGTTGTCTGGTGAAGTGAACAAGAGTTCTAGAGAAATTGAAGCCTTTTATAGGATTAATTTTGTAAAGGAAAGTGCTTGTAGTTGAAGATGTGGATTTAAAAGCGGTGGCGGCAAGAGTAACTAAGTATGATTTTTTTTTTAAGTTTTGTAAATAAATTAAAGCTTTCTTTTAAACTTATCCTCGTTATCAGTCTAGCTCTTGCCAGACTATGTATATCCAGGTCGATTTAATAATAAAAGTGACTACCATTTTTAACCATCCTCAGTTCCAGTAATGAGCCAGTAGCAAACTATATCATAAAGATAACTTAATTAGCTACCTTTCAAAATCTTAAAATTAGCACCGGTACGGTGTTCGAAAATTAAAACCATAACCTGAAAAAGTAACAATGAGTGTGGGTGGTGAGCTAAACGATTACGGACGTTCTGAATTCAAATTATGAATGTCTATAAAAACTAAACTAACGTAAGGCACTGAAACGTGGTCGCTCACAATGTAAGGCCCATTGTCAGCGACTACGTTTCAGTGGCTAAAAGTCACCTAAAGGGTAATGGAGAGGTCTATGCTTAGAGTTTCCCTACGTGATTTAATCAGAAATGAAGAGATCCGCAGGAAAACCAAGGTAACCGACATTTGCCCGAATAATTGCCAACCTTAAGTGGCAATGGGCAGGGCACATTGCTCGCAGAACAGATAGCCGATGGGGTTACGTCTACGCGGATGCTACGTCTTCCAGTACGCGGTCGCCACTCGTGGTTCTGGAGTGGCGACCCCGTACCGAAAGACGTAGCGTTGGAAGGCCTCCCACAAGATGGATCGATGACCTTGTAAAGGCCGCAGGAGTCCGCTGGACGCGGGAAGCACAGAATCAGTCGAAGTGGCGGTGCTTGGGGGAGGCCTCTTTTGGCTGAAATGATGATGATCATGATGATGAAAACTAAAGAGAGTTATTCTGGCAGAATCTATACTTATATACTAATATTATTAAGAGGTTAAATATGTATGTTTGTTTTTTGTAAGTTTGTATGTAGGGCGTAATCTCCGGAACTAAGTAATCTAAGTCCAACTTTAGCGGAAGGTTATAGGCTCGTGGGCAGAAGCTAGTATATAAATTAAATTAAATAAATAATCATTTAATTCTAAGAAAACTCGATCTAAGGTACATAATCATAATATAATAACATAAAATCACAAAATGTTAGAGCGTCAGTCACAATTTGTACATATACAATATACATTTTGTTAGTATTGTTAGAACCTATACCCAGCCGATAGCTACGATTGTCCTTCAGACAACCAAAACGGACAGCAATAGCAATAAAGTCAGAAACAAATTCCGAAAAACAGACCCTAGTTTCAAACCAATAATAACCGTATTCAAAGTTTCAAACAGAAAATATAGCCCATAACTGCAAGAAATTATGTGCCCTTCTTTAACTCATATAACGTCAAACATTCTGGTACTTACGAGTATTGGCAACATTGTTTCTCCGTAAAGAAACGAACTGCACAGAATCTCGAACACCCGTTGTGTCTCTAATCACCAGAATGTTCCCAGTCGCAGCAAAAATAAATATTGTTATTGTTCCCTTAAAGAGGTGCGCGTTACCCGGGGGCGTTCATCAATCATAATTTATTACCCTATTGTTACCGTGGCCCTGAATAATCGCTCATATCCGAAACACCTTCCTAGGGACGCGGTCACACTTGGGACCGTGGGCCTAATAAATTGATGGTTACATGTTTTGTAACTCATTAAGGATTAATGTGGCTTAATTTAATTTTGGAATGTTGGGGAGTAATATCTTGTAAGATACTAAACAAAATTTTAACAGATATTTGTAAAAATTTCAGTTACGGGACTAGAGTTTGAAATTATGTCTTAACTTTGAAATAACGAAACGTCCACTGTGATCCACTAGAATGTAATAATTTGCCTAAAATGCTCCACTATTATAGCCACATAATCATAGAAATGATAAAAAAATTGTGAAAAAAAAACACAGATGCAACCGTAATTTTTTTACAATTTTCTCCAGACATTAAACCTCTTTTTCTGCAGATACGCCCAGCATGCCGTCTACCATAGACTGAAAACTTCCTCGCAATTGATCCTCAAAGATACGTCACAAAATAACAATTAGGTCTTACAAAAGTCTTGAGCCAAACTAACTTGCATTAGCCTTTTTAAGCTGTGAACGACACAGCTAAGTAAGAGCTCTTTACTTGATAAACTTAGTTATTGGCAAAGGCGTCTGTTGGGTAATGCTCTTCGAGAATACTTCATTAGACTTAAGTTCTTTAACATAATTCGGATTTAGTTTGAGCCATTTTTCGATAGCCGAATTATTTAGTTAAATATTAATTGTGTTTGTATTATACTTGAAGTTGTAATAACATTGTTAGATAAAAAGGTTGTTAGCAACGATTACAACGTTGAAATTCCTTTTAGGTTAGCTAAAAGCTTTGTAATTGAGATTATTTTAATAGAACTAATATATATTTAAATAAGACGTAGAATGGATTTCCAATTATTGAATAGTCAACAGAAAGCTCATTTTAAGATTTCTGGGGTATTTTTCAATGCTAATAAAAAACTAAGAAAAGTTATCTAAATATAATTATATTCTCTACCTTATCTTATAGTACAGACAGATAATAATTTAAGATGAGGTAGTATCTACTAATTTAGACCTTATCTAAAAAAAAGACGTGTGGCACTCGGAGACTGCCGCGGTAAAGCTATTGCATAGCTGTTTTTATCAACTTATGCAATTGTAAAATATTAACCCGATAGAAGCTATGCAATAGCTTAAAAATATAACGGGCTCCTGGCTACACGATAACAGCCGCACGGGTCGATGGGTGATCATTCATTACATATCGAGACTCCTCCGTGCGTCGGAAAGCACGTTCAGCCGTTGGTCCCAGCTGTCATTTGTAGATTAAGTCTTTAACTCGTTACGGTGTTACCCAGTAACTGGGTTCTGGAACTCAGATAGACAGTCGCTTCATGTAAAATATTCGTATTAAGCTGCATCCGGTTAGACTGATTGATCTAAAAAATATTAGCCATTGTGTGAATATGTGGAAAATCCAAGACAGATCGAAATCAATTTCAGAGAATTTTTGCGCATCATAAATGTAACGATAGTATTCATAAAAAAACCGCATGCTATCTGATCTATATAAAACAAGTTCACCTCAGACTAGAATTTCCACAAAAAAGGCAGAAAAATACCTTCACATAAACCATGGATATAGTCATAACAGTCTAGAGCCGTGCCCTACGACCCATATTACCTTCATCGCTTCACCCAGATTTACATCCCACTAGTGTAACAGTATAACATGATATCATCGGCCCAGTGTGAACGGAGGGCGAACTTCCCTCGTCCCTCCAGTATTGCAGCCTAAGGAAATTGCTTTTTTCTTTATACTCGGGTAAGTTGATATTGCGTGAATTATGAAAATTGCCCGGCTAAATTGTTGATTTATTGCGTGCCATCTATTGGATTGGGTGCCAAGGAATTGTTTTACGGTTTTCTGGGGGTATTATAGGGTGTTATGTAAAGGAGATTTAAGTGACAAGTTAGATTTTAAAGAATTGGCTTTGTGTGTGTAGCGGTTACACCGCCACATACGAACTACGCAGCAAAGACATGACGTCACACAATTCCTGCATCGCGCAGTTAGAGTTTACCGAGCGAAAAACAAAATCTTGCAAAGTTGAAAGTTGCACTAAAGGGGTTTACGAGGGCGAAAAATCGATCTAGCAGGTCTCATATCTGGGAAAATTCCTTTTCTTTATTTTCACCCGACCTAAAGCTAGGTCGCTCAGGTACTTAATATTATAAATCTGAAAGTTTGTATGTTTGTTACTCAGTGACAACAACGGCTGAACAGATTTGGATGAAATTTGGCACACAGATAGTTTATAACCTGGATTATCTCATACTTTTTATCTCGGTAGTACGTTCCCGTGGGATAATTCCTGATCTCCATGCGATCGAATCCACGGACACAAGAGGAGGAGATAATTTTAGAATAATTGAGAAAAATATCCTGTACTGGCATGACAGATCAGAAGTATATATTTTTAAATAATAGTTCAGCTAATCTCTCGAGATTTTGTTACAGTAGGTAAGTGTGTTACCGCATATGCAAATTCCCAAATGGCATTAGACATTAGAGTGAGCGACAGTTACATTAGAAACATTAGAGGGGACTGCATACATACGAAGACTTACAACGAACATTCGAACTTTGGTAAATCTAATGTGACTTTCAACAATATTTCTTGTGAACTTTTAAGTTCAGCTCTATTATGATATCAAGTAAACAAAGCGTGCCTTTATTAGATAGGTAATAATATTATTAGGTGCAATATAATTATGTAAAAGTTGTTTTTGCAATAAAAGGAATATAGTGACTGATCGAAGGTTCGGTTTCGGTCTCGGCAAGTTTCGGCAAAAAAAAATAGTTTTGGCATTAGTTTCGGTTTTGGGAGGAAATCTGCCGAACCGAAAATCTGCGTAATAGTCAGTAAACAATATATTTTTTAACAGACAAGTTTCGGTTTCGGTTTCGACCGAAACTGAGACAGATACCGAAGATTCGATTTCGGTAAAAAGTCCTGTTTCGGTCGGACACTAGAAATAATTCTAATTATAGTTTATTATTTTATTGTCCAAATAATACAGTAACCAGGTTTACAGGTTAACACCAATTTGAGACGACATGAGTAGCTTAAAATATTACTTATAGCTTAGCATGTTACAAAATATTATTTGTCAGTGAACCCCAAACTAGACAGTTAGTCTGTATCTTGGGGCTCGGGGTATAAATTCCAGAGTGGAGACTTGAGAAGTGATTTCAGGTGTTGTATGGTATATCTTGTATGTTTGTGTACGTGTGATGTGAGTGTGGTGGTGTATGTGAGTGTGGTGTGTGTTGTATGTGAGTGTAGTGTGTGGTGTATGTAAGTGTGCGTATTTCATTTGACTAAATAAAGAAAGAAAGATACGATATAGAAAGAACTATAGAAAAAGTATTTATTGGGACTCGCACAGAACACAAATTAAACTAAACACACTCATAGAAACACACGAAAAACAAAATAAAATGAAAATAAAAACAAAGGTCCCGTACGAGGCCAAAAGACTCCTATCTCAGCATGATGCTGCGACACTTAAAAATAAGTGCCGCAGCGCTGGTATTCTGATTGAATTAAACTTTAGATCACTATTTACGTGCTTCTGAAAGAAGGAGTAGTTTTTCTATTATATATTCCATGATGCAGTTACCAACCTTGTATATTATTTACTTATGTTTTTTTTTTTATGTAATGGATTCTAAAAGGGAGGGGTCGATTTTGTAACACTTTTTATAACAGTCTCGCGCCACATTTTTAAACAAGTAACAATTATTATTGAAAATAGTACCGTGTTTTGTTTTATTCATACACTAACCCGTTTGTTGCCCGTGGTACTACCAGTATTACTACCAGTAGTACCACGGGTAAAAAAAAACCCGTAGAACTACCAAGCGATCTAGTAGTACCGCGGGAACTTTTTTTTTACCCGTGTTACACTCTTTGTCGACATTTTACTTTTCATAGTTTGACACCTGTCCCTTTGGCATTCCTCACTTTGACTTTTGCTATTTAGATATCACTGGTGTGAAGGCTCAGAGTGAAGGTAGTCAACCGCGAACATTTTTAATATTTTTGTCTTTTAAGTAGGTACTTATATGTTTTGTTTCTAATAATAACATTGAAGTTAAAGTTAAACAATTAAATTGCTTGAATAGGACTTAAAAATGTATGTAACAATAGCTTAATTTGTCACTCAAGCAAAAAAAACAAAAGCCAAAAAATAATGATATCATAAAAAATTATGACAATATAAGACACATTTTATTGGAACTTATGTGTCGGGAGAAATAACAGTTGGATATGCACTTGAAAAATTGCGTTAGAATACACACGTACATTAACGTGGACTTTCTCTTTCAATTCTAGGACTAAGTTAATATTTTTTGTGTAAAAAAGGAAAGAAATAATATATTTTGTATTAGCGGCATTTTTTTTTTATCAATGTTCAAAAAAGGCCAGGAAGTTTATTTCTTTAGGTTAGAAATATTTAAAGTCCGATTCAGCTAATTGAATGAACTTAATTGTTTTATTTCGACTTTCATGATGTTATTATAAATAAAACATATAATATTATGAAGGTACTTAAAAGACTTAAAGTTAGTATTAAAAATGTTCACGATTGACCCACCTTCACACCAGTTGCAGTATATTATTATGGTAGGGAAATTTCTAAATAGCAAAAGTCAAAGTGAGAAGCGTCAAAGGGACAAGTGTCAAAGTATGAAATATCGAGTAAGAGTGTAACACAGGTAAAAAAAAGTTCCCGTGGTACTACTAGATCGCTTGGTAGTTCTACGGGTTTTTTTTTACCCGTGGTTCAACTGGTAGTAATACTTGTAGTACTACGGGCAACAAACGCACTAACCTAACAAGATCAAACCATACTTAATCGAGAAGGAAATATTCACTTCAATACATATAAACAATCGGCGAAACAAGGTGTGATGTTATGTTATGTGTGTATAATGTCAACGAAAACACTTCTATATTCAATGATAAAGTCAAATCCTACAGATGTCAGCTTGTTGCTAATCGATAGTCTCGCGGAGACATCCCTCAGGCGCGGGACATACACAAGAGGCGAGAGGCGCGGGCGTGGCGACGGTGTGGCGCGCGCGAACATACACACAACGGCCGCGCCACTCGCCAGTTGTGTATGTCCCGCGCCATACGGAACTACCTTATCGTTTATTACCACTAGATTAGTTCGAGTCACGGCCAGGTTAATAAAATAGGTATGCTTAATAAGGTACTATATTCAATCATAAGTTTTAGTCTAGATAGTGACCCTGCATAAAATGTTAGCACACCACCATATAGCCTGTAAAATGCTGATTGAAAGTCAATAAGGGCGCAAAAAAAAGAAGAGTTTTAGAGATACTTGTAGCCATTTTTAAGTTGAGAAAAGGTATTGGTTATAGATTTGAAAGCAGATGTATCCTCCTTTAACCGCCAGACAATACTATTGGAAAAGTTAATAAGGTAGGTATTCTATAATTATCAATGTTAATCAAAAATCTTCTAAAGAAAATTAGGTAGGACTTTTGAATTATACAAGGGATTCGCAACATAGTTTAACCTTGCATGATCCACCTACCACCTACCCAGTTAGCTACAAATACTTCGAGCCACTGAAATCACACGACAATAAGCAATAAAACAAAATAAACAAACGTACAGCTTGTTACGGACCAGTCGCATTACGGGTAGTTACGACCTTCTTACAATGCGGCGCTTCGTTAGTTTCAACGCGAGGTGAAACGAGCGGGATTTCATATTTTGTAGGCTAGTAAACTTTAATAAATAAAGATACCCAACCTAGGTTTTATTTATTTAAGTTTGACGTCTTTTTTTGCGGTTTTACAGGAAAATAACAGTTTTCCGTGTAGATTTGGGTTTTAATGAGTTCTTACTTTGAAAATTGTAACCAAAAAAAAAACGATCGACGACGACACTTAAACGTATACAACTGAGCATAGTTACGTTTAAGTCGTTCAGGCTCAGAATGTCCCTTTCCCAAAATGTCCTTTGGTTTGAAAATGTCCCTTTCCCAGAATGTCCCTTTCCCAAAATGTCCCTTTCCCAAAATGTCCCGTTGAATGATGCCTACGAGCTATACGTTTAAACTGGATCGGTTTTTTTTTTTTTACCCTGGTCACTTAGCCCTGGTACCACCACCTTGATGTCTGGCTTTCATTTTTACTAGCTTTTTCTCGGAAATTATCCCACGGGAACGTACTACCGGGATAAGAATGTAACCATAACCCACGTCATGGTCTGCCTATGTGCCAAATTTCATCCAAATCCATTCAGCCGTTTTAGCGTGAAAGCGTAACAAACTCTCTTTCGCATTTATTATATTAGTTAGGATTAGGATGCACATCACACACACAACACACACACACAAACAGCACAGCACACACACACACGCACACGCACAGCATGAGCTTTTCTTACATGGAAAATATGAATGGATGAATGGACTCGTTGGTCTAGTGGTCGCCAACCCCAATGTAGCTGAGCATGAGGTCTTGGGTTCAATTTCTCAGTAGCAGTCCGGAGTCATGGCTGCACCTTATTTTGAAGTGAACACTTCTTTAGGCGCGTTTAACAGTTTTTGGGTGAACAAAAATCACGGACTCGCGTCATCGTCACCTAACGCTCGAACGAAAGACATCAACGCGAGAATCAAAAAGTTACTTAGTTTTCACTTCTATCGGCAGTCCCCGAAGATTGCCGGACTTTTTTTTTTTTTTGGGGTGTTGTTTAATTTATCAAATAACTTCTCGGGCGTGTCAGACTCTTACTGATTAAAACCTACCCGTGTTCCTTCGATTGCCTGTACGTTGCCAGGGGCCACGGTAACCCTTTCGGACTTTCCCGCAACTCCGGCAGGCATCGGTTCTAGCGGACCCCGTCAGTTGTGCTGACATCTCTTTGAGGCGCGCGTGGAACACAACGCGCCGTCGACCCGGGCCTGGTTCTTATCTGACGGCTGCCGTACACCTTTGCCTAACACTTCGGGGAATACAGGTGTGATGTTATGTTATAAAAAAATGAAATTCCTTCTCACTTGTTTACTATTTCTGTGTAGGTACTAAATCTGCGGTAGAACACCTATAGTGCGCGCGGAACTAGTTGACCGGGCCTTAGGCGGCGACTCATCTCTCTATTGCAATCTCATGTGCGTTTTGTCTAAACTGGCCGGAACTTTCAACGCGTGTTGCCGTCGCGAAGTACGGCGCTGGAATAGATTAAGTAAGATAAGGCGCTCAATCTATTTCTATATTTAGGGGTATGAGGAACAGGGTGTAAAGTTCACTCATCCTCATTTGAAAAGGGAGGATCCTCCGGCCAGACGGGTGTTATGTCTGGCGGGCAACTGCCCATATGTTGATTTCGGATAGTCTTATCTATGTTATTCGCTCAGTAAACTCTAACTGCGAGATGTAGGAATTGTGTGACGTCATGTCTTTTTGTTTCGTAGTTTTTGTATGTGGCGGTCTAACCGCTACATCACTCCCCTCCGGAGACCGGAGGTCGATAGTGGGCTGAGTCTTGGATCTTGCGATGCTTCACAGTGCCAGCTGTGGTTCCAGTGAGTCGGAACCGGGTGCCGCTCAGTTCACAGTGGGTCGGAACTGTCTGCAGTGATTGCGGCGATGGTGATTGTGGTTCCAGTGAGTCGGAACCGGGTGCCGCACAGTTCACGGTGGGTCGGAACTGTTTGCGGTGATTGCGGCGATTGTGGTGATTGCGGTGATTGCGGTGATTGAGGTGATTGCGGTGATTCCCCAGTGAGTCGGGGTGGCGTGGCTGAGGGTGATGACCAGGAATGCGCGTTCGCTGCATGCTGGTGGTCAGGATACCCGTTGAAGCCGTGGGTGCTGGCTGGCTGTGTGACTCGCCTCACGAAAGCTTGCGGGAGTGATGATGATGACGTCACGCTGAAGTTGTTGCACGAAGGCTGCGTTGACGTTCATACTCGGGGTCACCAATTTAGGGGTATGAGGAACAGGGTGTAAAGTTCACTCATCCTCATTTGAAAAGGGAGGATCCTCCGGCCAGACGGGTGTTATGTCTGGCGGGCAACTGCCCATATGTTGATTTCGGATAGTCTTATCTATGTTATTCGCTCAGTAAACTCTAACTGCGAGATGTAGGAATTGTGTGACGTCATGTCTTTTTGTTTCGTAGTTTTTGTATGTGGCGGTCTAACCGCTACATCTATTACCTAAGGCGCGGCCAACTATAGTTCCGCGCGCACTATAGCTGCCAAGCTGCCACTATTCTGATTTTCATTCATTCAAATAACAGTAGACATTATCCCGGATATCTATTTAAATCCTTCTTCATTCTAAATAGTCCTTGAACCTTTGACCTGATTAAAGTCAACCGATTTGTAATCAAAAAGTTTTAAATTAGTTCCCCGAGCCAAGTCTTGGAGGCCACTTGGGAGCGTTAACCTCATCTACTCATTTAGTTTCTGTTAGTCTGTTATTTACTTGGTTTTGAGGTAAACCTTTATCCTTTAAGCTTATTTTTTTTGTATTGTTGCTAACACTTCGCGAATTATAATTTAGTAAAAAGAAACCACGTAAGAATAGTATAGTAGGTAGAACTTGTTTATACCGTCGAAACTCAAAATAACCGTTTAATTTCGCTCCACAGAATCCGAATTTGTAAAAAATCGATTTACCCAGTAACCGGTTAAAATATCGGTAGGGAACCAAAACCTAAACCTGGCCGTTTTGCGTGGATGTGACGCATATTTTTCCCCCAATTTGTTATTTATCGTGTTCTTTTTTATTCTTTTCTTGCGTCATGTTTACCGCAAATAAACGTATTTTCTTTCTTTCTTTTCTTTAAACCGCAATCGTTACTGGTTCGAAGTCAACGACCAAAACCGGTTTGGAAAATTAACCGGTTTCCGAGCCTTGCTTAAAGGTACACGAGCGTATCGCGTTCCTTGAAAAGGCGCAAAAGTAAAGTCTTTCGCACGTAGAATCGACCGCAAATCGGTGACAACTATTTGACCTTGAGCTGCCCTAGAGTAGTACGGTGCTTCAATAGAATAAGCGGCTAGCTTGTACCGGTTTTATTATTATCAGAACAGGCTACCAGACTACGTAAAAGCCAGAAAACTATTTTTTTTAAATTTTCTTTACATTTACCTAATACTCCATTTGAAATAAGATTAGACATTTAACTGAACCTTTTTTACAGTCCGTTCAACCGATTTTGACTTCTATTGCATTGGTGGCATTGTAGCGGGTACACCGCCACATACGAACTACGCATCAAAGAAAAATTACGTCACACAAACCCTGCATCGCGCAGTTAGAGTTTACCGCGCGAACAACATTTATATAAGACTGCTGCTGTTGCCCGCCAGACATAGCACCCGTCTGGTCGGAGGATCCTCCCTTTTCTATGGTGGATGAGTGAACTTTACACCCTGTTCCTCACACCACCAAGGCATGACAAATGGCAGCTGCAATGCCTATAATGTTTTTTCAATGTCAAATTTTATTTGAAATGGAGTATAGGCAGCGGTACTTGTTAAAATGTACGTAATAATTCCCGAAACAATGAACTATACATTCCTTGTTAATTCCACTTAAATCTCGACTAACATTTTCAATTTTACCCCTAACCAAAACGCTTTGTTTTGGTACGCTCAGTATTCCAAATTATACCATTTCTATGTAAGATATATGAACGATAAGCTGGAATATAGGAGCAACCAACAAACTTCCCGTTTGCTATATGGCCGGTTCCATATAATGATCGCAAGGAACGCGTGGATATACGAGTAGTAAGTAAGGGCTTGATCACATTGACTAGCGGAAAGGGTAGCGGCGCGATTACCAAATAATAAATAAGTGCCTTTTTTCTGCTAAGCTCAGGGGGCCTACTACCACCTCTAAAGCAGTAGTATTATAATGTTACTTTAAGTCTGGGAGAGAGATGACGCTGTACAGGGCGTATAGCTCCATCTTTTTCCCCCACTGAAGTAAGATTAAAATAATACTGCTTAAAAGGTGGTGGTAGGCCCCCTGGAGTAGTCCACTTAAGACAATATTTATTATCAAACAGTGCGATAAAAGCATTGACCTTTTCGCAAATTGTGATGTTTTAACATACCTACAAACTAATTTCATTTGTAAAAAGTGCTGACATCTCATCAGTAGCAATCGATTAAGGACAGCCCTATTCGTAAGTAGTTTTTAGGTATTATTATCATCTTTGAACTACGTAGATCATGTTAACCGCGCCATCGTAGCTCAGAAATTAAACAGGCAATGAAAATAAAGTAGGCAGTCGCCAATACCGCTCCGCTCGCCACCGTGGCCTCACCCGCAAGTTGTACGTGAACAAGCACTAAGATTGTGCTACAATTAAGTGATTCCACGAAATACGGAATTGTTGTATTTAGATCCAGTAAGCGGAAATTGGACTGGCGTGTATATCCGAGCTTTTGAGTATTTTGATTGTGGTTTAAGATTTCAGGGATAATTTTATTGTAGGGTTAGTTTCGTTCCAGGAAAACGCCAAACAGCATTTGAAAGCGTTTGGTGTCACACACATTTTCCTGTTTAACATTTTTTCGAATTCGTAATCAGATATAGAAATAGACAGAAGCAAAGCCAAAGAATTGAAATGAAACCGTGTGCACTAAATTAGGAAGCAGGTTTTTTTTTATTCACTTTCAGTGTCAGGAAAATTCCTTGGGATAGAACAATCGAATAACCATCGCGAATTGAATGAATGGAATCTAACTTTACAAATTTTGATAAAAAAAAACAAAAAACAATGGTATATGAAAACAAGGTATGGCATTCCGGGAGTGACACTTGCTTACGTCACTATCCAGTTCCCACTTTATTGCAACAAAACACGAATTAAGGAAAGATTTTAAGTCACCATTCTGTTAAAAAATATATACAAAGCATTTAAACTGTCGTTTCGTTTGTTTAATCAAACGAAACAAATCAATTTAAACATATACCTCACAAAAAACCTCATAAACGTCATTGTTTTATAGGATTCGCACAGGTAATAAAGGTGGTTGGGGAGTTATTACTACTCAATACTGGTACAGTACGACACAACTTAGATGTAGCATCGGCAAAATTCGTAAAACCAATCACCATCCGAACTGAGTGCGCCTTCAAAATCACCAATCTTTATTACTGCTTTAGGTGAAAATGATCTTTCGAAAATGCAATAACTTGACTTAATTTCATTTCATTTCATTACAGTCTTATAGCCAAATACATTTGTGAAATTGAAATGAATGAATGAAAATTTTCAAATCTATGCTACATCTAAGTTGTGTCGTACTGTAACACAGATGTGATGACGTAGGTAAGTGTCACCCACGTGACCACTGTGTCTCGGAATGCCATACCTTGTTTTCTTATACCATGAAACAATCGAGAAATGATTTTCTCGACAGCTTCCAAATACGAATTTCAAACTGCACGCAAACTCATTTGCAAATTACAGGCGTGACGTAATATATGTACTATTTAGCTGTAGTTGCTGCAACCTCGCAGTATTTGCTACTGTAGCTTGTAATCTACAAATCCAATACAATTATTGTAGTACGTGTTCGCTACAGTCTACATCACGAGTCGGTTTGCTTTATTTACTGGTAAAGTAACTTAGCTCGCGGCTTAGCTCAGTATGTTTTACAAATGAAATTTATGTACTATAATAGTAGGGTTGGTTGGGTCGTATGATTTAGCCATTTCTGACCGTAAACGAAACGACTGTCAATAATTTGTCTACCCAATCTTAAACTGTATATTTTTGTAACAGTATGTACTTAAATTGGTACCAATTATCATTACAAACTGTTATAAAAATACTTACCGGGACATTTTCCTTTGACTTCGAATTACAGCTTTATTACCTATTAATATGCGCTTTATGTAAGCGGGCACGCCCTTTATGCCTAGAGGCTTTACAATTTTTATTTTTATTTATGCTTGAGTATATAGATTTCGAGGTTTTTGTTGGTATATTGGCGTGTGCTAGCTGTCATTATGTCAAATATATTGTATTTATTGGTTTGTGTTGAGTAGTATAAATTATTTTGCATAAGTACATGCATTATAGAATCAACTTTTTTCTAACTGAACAAACGTCAGTGCTGCTGGGGAGTTTGTTGCGCCACTTCTTCTCCCAGCTAAAGCACTAGCAAGTGGTACAGGGCGGGCGTTTTGGGGGGACTGTCTTATGTAATTTTTGACGTTCGAAAAGTATTGATTCTCAGCCTAGTTTGAATAAATGAGTTTTGAATTTGAAACAAGCCTAGATTTTGTTTCAAAACATTGTGTATTTTTCGAACGACTTTCAACGAGATTGACATCATATTATTATAAGTCTTAATACATATGCTTGGGAATTCGAGCATTATTTTGACAAACTTCTTCGAGATAAATCTATAAATTGCTGTACTGGCCGAATACATGCGAGCGCCCGGAGCGCCCGGCCTATCGCGTTTAGTGGTTAAATAAATTACTATGAAAACTAAAATCCGTGTTATTTAAAAATGGAATGGACTTTTTACTTCACGACATGCCAACCAAGGAGGTAGGTAACATAGTTTTTATTTAAATTTCGATTTGGTTTGCAAAGAGCTGTTTAAAGTAATGAAGGAACAAAATTATAAAAAAATATCGTTGTTTGTCATTGAATCTGGAATTTTTATTTAATTTACTCAGTTTGAATTTCCTCGCATTATTTGAGAAAAGTACAATACAAGCCTTGCCAAGCCATTGATGGATTTTTTGTGGCATGAGGAACAGGGTGAAAAGTTCACTCATCCACCATAGAAAAAGGACGATCCTCTGACCAGACGGGTGTTGTGTCTGGCGGCGACTGCCCGAAAGTTGATGTCGGATAGTCTTATATACCTATGTCGTTCGCGTGGTAAACTCTAATTGCGCGATGCAGAATTTGTGTCACGTCATGTCTTTGAGACGTAATTCGTATGTGGCGGTGTAACCGCTACGTCGATCGATCCATCAATGCCCTATTTGCTGACCGCGACAGTAATGTACTATTTTTGAGCTACTAACTCGCTCGGTAAAACTCAAAGACGTAATCATCAAATGAAATCCTAGTTAAGAAGTAAGAATGCCTCGCAACAGAACTTTCGCACGATGCTCACTGCTCAGTTCCTCACATACATTTCATATGAAGCCTAACAAAGTTTAACTTAGGCGCTCATTACAGACCTATTCACAAAGCCGGTACACAAAATGTTACCAGACTACAATTTCAAATGTTTTTAGTTGGAAAATTCATTTTATGTGAATAACATTAGCTTGTGAGAAACTTTGATTGCATGTATATTAGTTCGTGTACGGTCTTCTTTAGTCTTGTGTAGTTGGTATGTTTCTTGAATTAAGCAAGTTGGTTGGTTGTTTATTCACAATTATATGAGGAACATGTAGGTAACAACAATATTAGAAATACATATAGGTACCATCAAAGAAGTTCATAACTAACCACCGTAAAGACTATTCTTGCTTACTGCGCTCGGTGGCTGTAGAACCAGATATTATTTTATTGTTTATTTTTAGCCTATGTTGTTCCACAGCAGGGCAAAGGCCTCCCTTTCTCCTTTCCAGTCCTTTATGGTCTGTTTATTTATTTATTTATTTAAAAAGCACAGCCACATAACATACATTAAACTTATGCTATAAATAATCCTAAATAACTGAAGGACTAATGTACATGACAATTGCGGCGTACAAAGCATCTTGTCGCCTTGCGATTTAATATCCTAAACTAAACCTAAAATAAAATTAACTAAAATTGACTAACGTAACTAAGACGAGTAACAACAAAAACAAAAAAGTTAAGAAAAAAAAAACATTGACAATAAGAACACCGTCATCGTGTTTACGGGATTTGGTTTTCAAACTGGTTAGAAATGAACTTCTTTGATGGTACATATCACGCTTTATCACGGAACTACAGAACGCCACCTGCTACGATCCTCACACATAGGGCGGTGCGTCTTGCGGTGCGGGGCGGCGCCGGCGGCGCTCGAATGGTCCCGCGTCGCTCTTCTCTCCACAAGTCGCACCACGACGACTCATGACTCGCTCTAAATAACTTCTAACATTTTGTTTTAATTTTGGTCTCGCCACGGTCGCAGACGCAAGACGCAGATAAGCGGTAAGATTTTATATATCAACGGAATGAAAACGCACACGCATTGAAAACGAATTTTAAGTTTAGCATTATCAGCCGTTCCAGTCTCCTTTAGGGTCCAGTTATTATAATTTAAAAAACTTAGGTCACTTAAACTTTCTAATTTTGTTGTTGATAATCCCTGAAAAGGTGCTATTCAGAGTTGCAAAAGGTCGCTAAACTTAGGTTTAATACCAATAAGCAGTTAAGCGTTAATAGAAGTCGAACCAAAGTTTAATGTAAGAATAAACACTGGTTCAAAACTTCTAGAACTTAAATATTCCAGTGAGAAGATCTTTCGGAGTTTCTCAAACACCTACCCACCGAAATCAAAACAACCCAGCTACCTACAGAACCTTACATTTTGATTACCAAACCAACCTACACTATACACCCGACGCCTACGACCAAATAAATAATCAACTCAATTATTTTCCCCAAAACCATAGAATAATAAAACAGTAGAGAAGCGAAACTCATGTACCATCGAAAAACTTCTATGTATATACCGTAAGGACTATTTCTGCTTGCAGCACTCGGCGGCTATAGAACCGGGGCGGTAACGGAGTGGTCACCGTGTTCACGATTTTACCGACGAAATAATCACCTACTGTTCAACACCAGGCTGTTAATCAGTGACGTCTGAGGTCAACGAAAACGACGTAACAGAATATTTTTAAGCTCCTGTGAGCGCTCGATAGCAAACAAGTCAGTAATAAAATTAAAGTAAAGAAGAATTAACGCACCTTCCGCACCCCGCTCCGCGCCCGTCAGTCCGACCCGCATAACGTTCGCAAACGGCACGATTTTTGCATTGTCTCTGTGTCACATTCGAAGTCCCTGAACTTTTAAGTGTTTCTATGTGTTTTTTATTAGACTGAACGATTATCCTGCGTTTTTTTTTTCTGTGCAAAACTTTATTTCATTTCATTCACCCTACACTAAGTATATGTATAACAAATGCAGATTATCGAATCATTTTGTGTCAATTTTGTAAAAGTAACAGTGTTAATCGACTTCTGTTGCTAGCCGTACCTACCTGCTGTAGGAGACGAGAGGCCTAACGTGGAAGCTCCAAAAAACGACATTACATAACCCTCAACTGCGTCGTCCCGACATGCCTTAAGACTGATATACTGCCCTGCTTAGCACAAAGGCGGTATCTCAGAGATACGCCCTTTTAGTTTTTTTTATATCATTCAATAGCTATAATAATTTCGCATCTAATGGTATTTAATAAGCCAAATACCGCTATCTAACTTAAAACATGTAAAAAAATCACTCAGAAGTTCTTTATTTCCTTAAATTACAATTTGGAAAAAGTCGTACTCTGATTGAGATACCGCCTTTGTAGGCATTTCGAATGCGAGATCGGAGCGAGAATTACCCTCTGTACTTCATAATATTCTATGCCCATGCCCTGTTACGCGCCAAATACGGTCGCACACAGGGGAGTAACGGGAACTTTAGACATAATTATTAACAAGACACTTAAAATTAGGGTAAAACTTAACACAACCCATGTCACATTACTTGTTGGAGTTAGTTCGTGACGTTTCGGAAGGCTGAGTTTGCTCAGTTAGAACTATTGAGTATTCTGATGTGTTTGATACAAGACGTACCTACTTGTCTATTGTGTGCTGAAAGTTATGCCTTAGAGGGCTTTGAGGCGTGGCGATGTTTGGCGAAATAACTTTATGATGAGGCCGACTCTCGTCTATTTTGTTTCAAGTGAACACAGTGAAGCAATTTCAAGAAAATCTGTTTTTTTTTAGATTTGAATATCTTAACGAACTTGGGAATCGATATGATTTCTTTCTCATACAGTTTATAGAGTTTAAACCTAATTTCTGAAGTTTCTTTCGCAATTAAGGGAAACTAGTCAAGTACACATATATATTTAAATAATATAATGTATTAATCCAGAGCATGGTCTACCTACTAGTGTGCCAAACTGACCGTTCAGCCGTCAAAGGATCCTGCAGACAGGGGAGACGCGACGATGCGACGCGATTCTGGTAGAACCATTTCATGAAGTTAACAAAGAAATTGTTCTACTTGTCGCGTTGCGTCTGTCTGCGGCAGCCTTAAGCATTAAAAACGGAACCTGCAAAACTTGTAGATACACTACGTTTACGATTCAGTTTCCACACATGTAAACAAATATGCGGTTTTGGAAAAACAATAAATTATTAAACCCATAAGCGCTAAAACCTCAAAATCTTTCATGACATTTTCACAAGTCATTCTTAAATCAATTTAATATAAAAAATAGCTTCAAGTTTTATGTGGAAATAACATTCATTGGATAAAAGAATTTGAATAGACTTTAGGTACTAGTACTACAGATTTTCCGTAGGCACAACTTTATCAGATATATCAATAAGTCACATGTTCATACTTCCACCTTCATAAACCGATATCCCACGTAGCTTAAAGTTAGCTCCGTATCACCGAGCACCAAGTCATGTGAGTTCCAACTGGCAGACAACTTCGCAATGTAAACACTGCTGGAATTCGTGTTATCACTCCAGAACTAGGAGGTGTGAAATTTCACGCTATGTGGACTCAACTTTGAGGGAATAGTTTGAGTTTTAGAGTTAATTGTCATTGTGGTAATAAGTTGGAAGATCTTTAGAATATAGGTAGACTAGCTGTTGCCCGCGACTTCGTCTGCGATCCAGGATAAAAAGTAGC
Organism: Conistra vaccinii; assembly: GCA_948150665.1. Lineage (NCBI taxonomy): Eukaryota > Metazoa > Arthropoda > Insecta > Lepidoptera > Noctuidae > Conistra > Conistra vaccinii. The sequence continues at coordinate 9,177,439 of OX411330.1, forward strand.
CTATGTCCTTCTCTACCCCTGCGCCAAATTTCATCAAAATCCGTTCAGCCGTTTTAGCGCGAAAGCGCTTGCTACACGGTTGCCAAACGCGTCCGCGACAGACGTAACCTTGGTCTTCGACCGGCAAAGTTGTTTCAACGTTTGGTCGCAACGCAAACCATCATCTACGCGGTTGTAAACCATGAAGGTCACCTCTGTCGGGACACGGTTGGCGACCGTGTAGCAGGCGTCTAACGAACAAAACTCACTCTCGCATTTATAATATTAGTGGATGATATTTTTGGCTGTTGTCAATCAAATCAACTTCTGACGTAGTGATTTGGTAACGGTCACAAACAAATTACTTTTTTTTTGTACTTATAAGACAGAGTGAGAGAGATAACATAAAACATAATGAGATGAGAATAGAACCAATTCTGAAAAATACGTAGAATTATTTTTTTCCATAATGATTACTTTTCGGTTTCTAAGAATTTATTTTGTAAACTAACAGTATCTACCTACTTGTGTATTTGATGAAAGAGCCCAATCTAAATACACCGATGTTCTTTAAAATGTTCTTGTTAACATCTTTATAATTTTATATTCGCCCCCAGTTTGTTGCTAAGAAACTGTTCGCTTGAACCCCTTCAAGAGCAGTGTATCTTGCTCGATAATAAGTTTTATCTGAAATAAGACGAGTATTTCCGAGCCCCGCGTAGCTGCTACGCGGTAAAGAGGCAGCCGCTACGGCTACGCAAACAGAACTTTTGTAGATGCTTGATTTTCGTAGCAGCTACGGCATTTTTACTATCACATTATTTAGTTAATCAATCAATCTACCTAGCCTTTTCCCAACTATGTGAGGTTGGCTTCCAGTCTAACAGAATGCAGCTGAATACCAGTATTTTACTTGGAGCTCCCAGTTACTGGGTAACACGATACCCCTTGGTAAGACTGGTTGTCAGACTCTTGGCTTCTAACTACCCGTAACGACTGTCAACGATGACAGCCGGGATCAACGGCTAAACCTTCAGCTGTCATTAACGAGACACAATAGAATTTTAATTGTTATGCCCATCTGATGTCTACTTGAACAGTCAAGCGGATAACGTGCTTTTCGAAGCACGGAGGGGTCGATATGTAATGGATGGTCAATGGTCACCCATCCGCGACTGCAACAAGCGTAGCTTTACCTTCGATTGACCTCTGCGGCTGTTATCTTTTAGCCGCGAGTCCCTCGCATTATTTAGTACGCACACATTATTTCAGACTTATAATAATGTAGATAATAAATAACTAATGTTCTTAACAGAATTGAAAACAAGTGTCAATTTTCAATACGATCAGATTTATAGCTACCTAAGGTATGAATATTCCTCTAAAAGACAATGGAGGAAAAGAAGTATAAATGTGTCACTATTGTCTCTGTTCAACGCATTATATAACTCAAGTTCAATAACTCCCACACTATTATAAATAACGCAATACGTATCACAAAACGTTACGTACTTCACAAAGTTGGTCTCTTGAAATCTCTCGATATTTCAGCCCTCGACTCAATCAGGAAGAGCCGAGAGTCTCTTAAGGAGATTGTTCAGACTCCCATCGCTTCTTGTTAGCTGCAATCCGTCGCTATTTTTATTATTAAGCACCAATTAAATTGCACGGTTTAATTTTTTTTTTCAGAATTTGTTTTGTTGCATCTTTTCGTACCGTATTTTGCTATGAGTTTTAAGAAATTAACTGCCTCTTTGGTCGAGTGGTCGCAAGCGCTACTGCTGAGCATGACGTCCTGAGTTCGATTCTCACGTCAGGCAACGTGTTATTGGGTTTTTCTATCTGGAATTTTTCAGTAGCAGTTCTGCATTTGGGCCCGGTTGCCAAATAGGCCCCCTCTACTTTTTTATTATTAAGGTACCATTCCATAACCGACAGCAGGCAGCAACTGCAGGCGACGTGTCGCGGTGTCATGTCGCGGTGACATATCGCGGCGTCATGTCGCTGCAGTCATGACTCCGAACCCGACCGCAGGCGGCAGCAGCCGTCGGTAGATAGAAGATAGAAAAACGTGTTGTCGCACGAGCGTTGCCGGCACAACTGGTCTGCGGTCGGTCTACACGTGTCGCCTGTCGCTCGCCCGTAGCTGCCGTAGCGACGTGTCGCTAGCTACGGAAGGTATATCATAGAAATTCATAGAGACACGTCGACTACAGTTGCCTCCTGCGGTCGGGTACGGAATGGTACCTATACATAACAGGCAAAATGTGGGTGTACTAATAGAGGTACACCTCTGCCCATCCCTTCGGGGAAAAAAGGCGTGATATTATATAATGTTTTGAGAAAGACTGCTGGTCTGTTTGTTCAGTTGTCTTCTTTTCATAGTAACAAGTTGATCGACACAGTGCACGTATATAAGTCAAATCATACAGAGTAGGAAAGCACATGGATCAGCACCGTTTACCTACTGCCAGTTGGCAGTTTTCTTCGAACTAGACTTTTCATGATATTTTACTTCACCGTGATTATTAAGGTCACATGCGGTACGGCTGATGAATCATAGCATAACCTATAATAATGTCCCCACTGCTGGGACACAGGCCTCCTCTCTGTGAGGAACGGGCTGTAATCCACCACGCGGGCTCAGTGCGGGTTGATGAATACAGCCGATGTATCATGACCGGTTCGAACTTGACGCAGAAGGCTGCGCAATAACATTTTTTTGAGAGCCAAATGGTGATATGAGGCGAGTGTGAGTGAGAACATGCGTGAAAGTTCGTACTATGCCTATGTTCAGAACGGACATGATTTATCGGCCGTATCGGTAAGTAGGTAGGCATAGGAACTGCAACCTGATTTATAAGATACTTTGGCGTTTTGAGGAACCGTCTTACTTTATTTATTTATTTATTAAATACCAACTTATACTAACAGTTTGCACCACCCATACAAGTTATCGGTCAATATCTATTAATAATTACATTCACATAAAGAAAATGAGATTTAAATTACATAAAACTTAATGTCAAAAATGTTATCGGTCAATATCTATTAATAATTACATTTACATAAAGAAAATGAGATTAAATTACATAGAACTTAATGTCAAAAAATGAGAATAAATTACATAAAACTTAATGTCAAAAATGAGAATAAATTACATAAAACTTAATGTCAAAAAATTAGAATAAATTACATAAAACTAGACAAAAAGTGCGAATAAAATAAAACTTACGTAATTTTGACTTTCAAAGAGTGATGATTCTCAGCCTAATTTGAAAAAAATACATTTGTTTTGATGCTAGAAAAGCTCTCGATAAATAACGCTATACGCTCGTATGTTTTTCATCGACAACTTTTTTGCCAATATCATTTCATGAGCGAACGATGTGCCCTAAAGAAAAGTGATATATTGTCAAGCTTATTTCCCTAGCGGTATAAGAGATTAATTGGGTTCCGCGGAAAGAATGGAGCGCATTAATTTAATGTCAATACTAGCTTATCCTTCATACATATTCAGGGTTTTATAATTATTTTTGTTATGCATGTGAGTATGGTAGGGCTTGCGACTAATTAATAACAGCCGCATGGGTCAGGTTAAGCTACGCTTGCCGCGGTTGGTCCGTGTATGGGTGACCATCATACATACTGAGAGTCCTCCGTGCCTCGGAAAGCACGTTAAGCCGTTGGTCCCGGCTGCCATTCGTGGATATTTGACAGTCGTTACGGGTCGTCAGAAGCCCGAAACTCTGACGACCTGTGTACCAAGAGGTATCGTATTACCCAGTTACTGGGTTGTGGAGGTCAGATGGGCAGTCGCTTGATGTAAAATACTGGTATACAGCTGCATCCGGTTAGACTGGAAACCGACCCCATCACAGTTGGGAAAAGGCTAGGCAGCTGATGATGTGAGTTTGTTGACATGATACATCAAATACATCGGAGATTCGTTTGAGAAAGAACCACTGGACCTACATGTACTACTTAATGGTTCTTCTGTGTTCTGGTTTAAAAAAAATCGGAACCCGTGAAGTTACTCGCACTTTTTTATATTTTCTCCGAGTTCGATAATTCAACGGCATTCCTTGCAATATGATTTTGATATTGACTTGTTTCGAAAAAAACAGAAGACGCATGTAGCGTCTTCTGTTTTTTTCCTAATCCCCGATTACGTGACCCAGTATATTACAAGAAGCATCTGAAACCTTCAGAAATAATAAATGCGTTTCTAATGTTAATATTAAATCTTTGTATTTCATTTATCGAAATTTTCTCAAACACCGATAATACCTACTTTATCAGCTAGGTGGCGCCACTAACAACGTGTTCAAAACAGCGACGCCGACGTTTAAACGTCCACATATTTTAATTAACAAAGAGGTTACAAAGCTTTTCGCCAGGTTATTATAAACTCAGCTTGCAACAGATACCTTATTAACTGATAATATGAGAGCAAAGGATTTATTTTAACCTGAGTGTAGGTATATGTCTGCGAGGGATAGGCGATTTAATTAAATAATTAATTAATTATAAGTAATTATTAGGAAAATTTACTTGTTGTTGTGATCTTGTTCTCGTAGCTGTAATAATCTGTAGTCGTCATTGTTTTTCGTTGCCTATACGTATATACTTATACAGAGTGTTTCAGAAAAGTGTGGTCAAAAAGGGTGTGGTACAGACCATCAAACTGAACAAATTTGTCCAAGGGACAAATATTGTAATCGAGAAAAAAATATCTGCTGTTATTTTTTTCTTGATTACCAACTTTGATAAAAATAAGTATAAGAATCATAATAATATACCTATAGATGGTCTGTATCACACCGTTCTTGACCACACCTTTCTGATACACCCTGTATATTTAATATGTATGTGAAGGCAGAGGGTCCGACATCATAAATGAAAGTAAAGAATATAGCAGAAATCATCTTTTATTCCCATAGCTTATTAACACACTAATTCAAATTATATTTCCAACGATTTTATTCTAATTCAGACTACATTAATTCAGTATCTAAACGCTACAACATGTGCACCGGGCCGAGCCTGCGACAAGAATGATCCCCTCCTCGCTGCGCGCTCGTTTATATAGATCGGCTCGAGTAGTAGGGAAAGTAGGTGAGGCCTTGTTTACGCATTCCACTGCGCAGCTGTGCCGCTCGGCCCGTTGCACGTGCTGTTTACAATAGCGACGCCGTCACGGCCATGCTGACGTGCGGACGTCCTCGTGCGCGGAGTCTCATCAAACAGTATCTAAAAGGACAGAACGATATTATTAATGTTCGTTCATCCTGACTAACAATTCATCCCTTGAGAGTTTGCTTATAATTCTGGACCGCTCGTAATTGAGCCTTCATGACTTTAGCAATCTGGTCCGGTTCACCCCTTCAGAGTTTGCTACTAATACTGGACCGCTCGTAATTGAGCATTCATGACTTTAGCAATCTGGTCCGGTTCACCCCTTCAGAGTTTGCTACTAATACTGGTCCACTCATTATTGAGCCTTCAGGACTTTAGCCATCTGGTCCGGTTTACCCCTTCAGAATGGGCTACTAATTCTGGACCGCTCGTTATTGAGCCTTCAGAACTTATCTTACTTTTTTTCCCCCTTCTTTTTTTTTTGTTGGTCTTGTCATTAATCACGTAAAACTCTGCAAAACTATTATATCCTGGACCATTCATTACCGACTTTACAGGGTCACTTCTTTTGCTAATTATTGTGACTGCTTTAGTAACAATAGCATTTGAATCTGAGTTGAGAGACTGTTGATACAGAACGTGGCTTAAGATGTTTCGTATTTTCACCGATAGTTATTATGGTACGTAAGTCAGCAGACATTGTACCACTATTAATTGATATAGTATCACTATTCACAGGCAATAGTATCACTGTTTGCCAAAGTTACATTACTGTTAGGATTGTGTTTTTTTTATTTTTTTCTGATTTGGTATTATCTTGTGGTTTTTTTCGTGAACATGGATATCATCATCATTACTACCCGCCGTCACGTCATCATAATTTTTAACCGACTTCCAAAAGGAGGAGGTTCTCAATTCGTCTGTATGTTTTTTTTTTTCACGATATTTATCTACCAGAACATTTGGACCATGAAGTACTTTACGTAATTTTATGTGAGAATATTTATAGACCTTATTAGTTCCATTCCAGTGTAAAAGTGATTCCAATATCCTATTTACAGAATAAACAATTTCATTTCATTTCATTTCATTTCCATAAATATATCTCAACTCGTTCCGGTAATTTTTTTAAACGGTGGTCTCGAATGAAATATAAAAAAATCATAAAAGCTGAATTATCATAAGAACTCCCACTTTATTTGATTAGAAATTATTCGTTTCGGCGAGCCAAACAAATGAACTGGATTTTAACTGTTATTAGCAGAAACGAAATTGTACAGCGTTTGTGACCACCTGACTATTCCAACTTTAAGTTGCTAAGTCATTGACTCAGAGGAGATTGAACCTTGGCCTGGTCACACGTTGCCGTGGCCGTCTTGGAAAACTTTAAACAGTTTCCGCACTCAGGTCGGCCGCAGTAGAGACTATAGATGGTCGACGCTCCATAGATGGTCAACGCTCCATAGATGGGGTTTCTCGGATGGTTCCAATCCTCAATGTATAAGCGGCACCTCCCCGCATACCATGGCCCACCTTTCATCTTGCGCCCCTTATATCTGCATCAGAGAATGGTGTTAGCATTGCGGAGTTCTCCACAGGAAATTTAAATTATATTTGCCATTGACACGCTAAGAAGAATATCGATTTTATCAAAGCAATTATAAGTATGATCACCCTTACGTTAGAAACGCGTTTACCTTAAACGGGCACAGCGTACTAACGCAACCACCAACATATATTAAGCCAACATGATCACCTGTGGTGCCAAGTAATAACGGTATCATTAGGTTTTTTTTAACTGGGTCAGATAATATAATACTACGTACAGATACCCAATCCCATACAAAGAAATGACACCTTTCTAAGTCGGGCTATTGACTGGCTACAGCGTAAATGTGGTACAGTTATGACAAATTGAGTAAAACGCCATCTATTGCAAAGAGCCCTAGAAGCAAAAAGGTTTTATCCTTTTTTTGTTGAAAATACGAGATTTAGGAGTTACAAAAGATAAATCAGCATTAAACAAAGAAGTTTTAATTTTTACTAATCTTATTTCAGCCAAAATCTTCCGTTTATCGCTTTTTAGTGACTTAATTTCATAATTGTTACCTATGCTGCCATCTATGATCTGTTTTCAAGACTAATTATAATTTGTTCGAATTAAGACCCCATGACTGGGTATAAATTTACGAACGTATGTAGCATAAATTGAAATTCCGTGTTCTAAAATATCATGACCAAATTCATCCGGGAATACAACGTCAATTATCTCAAGCACGTGGTTTTGTACCATGGTTGGACGTTTAAGTAGTAATGGGCACGCTTCTTTACTTGGTATAGTTATGGTATTATTTATAGGTGTCAACTATACTCTTTAGGATCATTTAATTTTGTTCATGAAATTGCTAACCTTTAACGAAATTTCAATTTATTACTATGTTTTAAAAGCTACATTCTGACTTAGAGTCAAATATAATAAGCTAATCTGTATCACTTATCTGTCACACTTATATTCCACAAGCTGCTCTGAAGTACAATTCCGCTTGCTTGGTGGTCGGTGCTGGCGCTCGGTGTGGAGTCCTTCTTTCATCCAGCGCTCGGGGCAGGCGTTGGCCACTTATGCCCTGCTCACTAGTCCAATCTCCACAACCCAGCAACCAGGCAGTACGACACCCCTTGTAAGACTGGTTGTCAGACCTTCAGGCTTCCGAAGACCCGCAACGACCGTCAAAGATCCACGAGTGTATCGACACCAACAGCATAACTTGCTTTCCGAGGCACGGAGGAGTATCGGCACGTAATGATGGTCCATCCACGGACCAATCCCGGCAAGCGCAGCCCAACGTGATGGCTCGACCCGTACGCCCGTTATCACTTAGCCACGAGCTCCTACGTCACAATGAAGTCTACACCCTCTTATTTATTTTTCTCAATAACTATCGTTTCACTGAGTGCACGCCAATTAACAATATCAGATTCTGGTTTATCAGGATCAAAAACAACGAGCACAGCTTTACTTTGAGTAACAGACATCCGCAATTTTTTTTAAATGTATCGATCTTGCCAGCAGAGAACAATGAAAAGTTTTACATTAAATTACTGTTGCTATCATTAGTGGACGGTGAATCCGATCCCACTTCTAATGAAGGCAGAGGGTCCGACATCATAAATGAAAGTAAAGAATATAGCAGAAATCATCTTTTATTCCCATAGCTTATTAACACACTAATTCAAATTATATTTCTAACGATTTTATTCTAATTCAGAATACATTAATTCAGTATCTAAACGCTACAACATGTGCACCGGGCCGAGCCTGCGACAAGAATGATCCCCTCCTCGCTGCGCGCTCGTTTATGTAGATCGGCTCGAGTAGTAGGGAAAGTAGGTGAGGCCTTGTTTACGCATTCCACTGCGCAGCTGCGCCGCTCGGCCCGTTGCACGTGCTGTTTACAATAGCGACGCCGTCATATGTATTTATATATCTATTATATATACATGAGTATCTATTGAAGTATTTTGTATCTATGTACTAATTATATATAATTTCCGTAAAGTTTTCATAGAAATTTTATTGTTCCACCAGAGACGCGTGAAACCGTCGCGTCGCGCCTGTCTACGGGGGCCCTGACAGGGTCTATAACGGCTCTTAGCTCTAAGCCTTTTGTTAACATCTTGTTTTACCTTGTATAACGCAAATAAATTCTTGCTTTGCTTGCTTTCCGTTTCCGGCTACGAAACAATAAAGTTGTGTTGTCAGTCACTCCCGCTATATAAAATAGATAACCGCGAAAATCCTGAATACCACTGACAAATAAACATCAAGTTGTGAGCAAATAGTGATAACAAGTGATATAAAGACGTTAAAACCAACAAGTACGTTCGGTGTGAAGTGTAAAATTCCGGCAAAAATAAATCACCATAATTTTTGAGGTTGGAATCTTATGTCAAAAAGATTGAAAAATCAAAGCTGCCAACATCAAAATAAATCTGCGTTCACACACTTTGACGTACATTGCGGTGTGTCTTTCGACGTACATTGCGCACCGACCGACATAGATAACGTTCCGTTCCTGTTTACTCACTATCGTTACGGTACGCAAAATGTCAACTCAGTTGTCAAATGAAATGTCACTTCTTTTTGACAAAATGAAAGACGAACTACAAAAACAAACATTGCAAATTACCGAAAATATAACTGCAACAATATTAAAAACGATTGATGAGAGGATGAAACCTTTGCTAGAGGAAAACGAAAAGTTGAAAAACGAGGTGGAAGAACTCAATCGGAAAGTCGAATTTTTGGACGTAGGCGCTAGGAGAAACAACATATTAATTCATGGGATACCTGAAGCAAGTGACGAAAAAAATGAAGGCTTGTTAACCATAACCCTAGACACTATACACAACCTGGATGTTTCATTGGTCAGCGGAGAGGTAAATAAAGTTCAACGACTAGGCAAAAAGACAAGTAACGGGAAAATAAGACCAATCCTTCTCGCTACTACTACACTACAGAAGAAAATACAAATTTTAAGAAATAAGAAGAAGATGAAACCTAATTCATACATTACACACGATTACTCAAAAAAAACAATTGAGGAACGCAAAGAAACATTCCAAAAGAATCGAGAAGGTGGAAAGAGGAAAAGGTCTGGAAATGAAACATTGAGCCCCGAGCTTAACCCTAGCACAAAAAGCAAAATCGATCCTATAGCTCAAAAAACGAATGCATTTCAGCTCATGCGGGAAAGATCGTACTCCACGTCCGATAACACCAACAGAAAGTAACCAAAATCGGAAATCAAAGTACAAACAAACAACAACAACAACAACAACATCTCCACCACCCCCAAGCCGGCTGGTCACCGTGGGGGAAAGTATAGACCAATACCCCCCAACCAATATAAACAAAAACAAAAACGCTACCAACAAACAAAGCCGCCAGGCTTCAAAAATATACATTGCTGCTCTAAATGCCCTTACTTTAAGAACAGAAGATAACCTCACGGAACTGACATATGCACTAAGAGAGGTCAATTGGGATATCCTTGGCTTGAGTGAAGTTAGGAGAATGGGAGAACGTATTGTAGCCCACGCAGATTTTGTGCTATACTACATAGGAGAGACCCCAGGTAAGCATGGAGTTGGATTTATGGTCAAAAAATATCTAGCAAAGTATATAGATGGGTTCTATGGCATCTCAGAGCGCATTGCATTGTTAAATATAAAATTACCAGAATATAAAGATCCGTGGACCATCATACAAATTTACTCACCTACAGAACAAGCAGACATCGAGACAATAGATAAGTTTTATCAAGATTTAAATAAAACAATACAAACTCATGCGCACAAGAACCTGATAGTGATGGGAGATTTCAACGGCCAAATTGGAGAACGTCAGCCAGAGGAAAATACAGTTCTTGGACCATTTATGTATAGCAAAAAAACAAGAAGTAGGAATGGAAAGAAGGTTGTGGACTTTGCGCTGGAAAATAACTTAACCATTCTAAACACATTGTTCAAGAAGAACTTAAAGAGAATGTGGACCTGGAGATCGCCTGATGGAAAAACAAAAAATGAAATAGACTTTATTATGTCCAACAAAACTAGATACTTTTCAAACATGGGTATCATCAGCAACCTAAATTTTAACACCAACCATCGAATGATCCGAGCTACACTGACAACAACCCCGTCCAAAAAACCAAGACCAAGAAGAAACCTGGAATACCTAAAGCCTGATAAACATCAAATAGATAAAATAGTAAGTTCTCTGATGACCAAACTCACAACATACAATAAGGAGACATCAAATATGGATGTACAGGAAAAATATAACTGGATAGAAGCAACAATAAAAAATACCACCAATCAATGTGATAATAACAAAGAACAGATTAACAAATGGATGACAACCAAAACCACCAGCCTTCTAAATCAAAGAGCTGTCGTGATGAATGAAAAAAATTCTAGCGAAAAAAGGAAACAACTTACGAAGATATGCAAAGAAATAAAAGAAAGTATAAGAACTGACAGAAAACAAAGTAGAATGGAAACCATACAGAAACACATTCAACAGACAGGTGGAATCAAGAAAGCGTGTAAAGAATTAACTACCAAAAAGGATTGGATTGTAAAGATGAAAAATAATACTGGAACAAAAAAAGGTCGAAGACAAGATATTTTAGAAATTGCCACATCATACTACACAAAACTATATGAGAGTACTACAATTGAAAGTGAAATAGAACTGTTAGAGAACTCAACCATACCTATCATCATGCATGAAGAAATTGAAATTGCTATAAACACTCAAAAGAAAGACAAAGCTCCAGGTCCAGATGGCATAAATAACGAACTTCTACAACAAACTAAGTCAAAGATAGTGCCTATTCTTACGGATTTTTTTAATGATATCATCAATACTGAGACTATTCCACAACAATGGACTGAATCCAGCATAATTCTTCTGTTTAAAAAAGGGGACCAATACGATATAGGAAACTACCGGCCCATCAGTCTTATGTCCAACCTTTATAAGATATTTGCAAAGATTTTACTCAAACGAATAGAAAGAAAACTGGACGAGCAACAGCCAATAGAACAGGCAGGCTTCCGTAAGGACTACTCAGTTCTAGACCATATCCATGTAGTAAGACAAATTATGGAGAAATATGCCGAGCACCAACTTGTATACTATATAGCATTCATCGATTACAGCAAAGCATTTGACTCATTAATACATACGAAGATCTGGGAAGCACTAAAAGAACAGGGAATCGAACATAAATATATAAGGCTAATTAGAAATGTTTACAAGCACAGCTCAGCATGCATTCAGCTAGAAAGGAAAGGCGAACTATTTAACATACAGAAAGGAGTAAGACAGGGAGACCCCCTTTCACCAAAACTGTTCTTGGCTGTGTTAGAAATGATCTTCAGAAACCTTGAATGGGAAAATCTAGGATTGAATATCGACGGTCGCACACTAACACACCTAAGATTCGCTGATGACATTGTGTTGTTTGCAAAATCGCCAGAAGACCTAAACAGGATGATAAACGAAATATCGACAGAAAGTGCAAAGGCAGGACTAAAACTGAATCCTGACAAAACAAAAATAATGACCAACGGCGAAAAACATACCATTAGCATAGGCGAAACACAAATAAATTATGTGGAAGAATATATATATCTGGGACAGCTGATGGCACCGGAAGACTCCATAAACAAAGAAATCGACAGAAGAATAGCAAACAGCTGGAAGAGATACTGGGGCCTGAGAGAGGTAATGAAAGACAGAAACCATCATATGTCAACAAAAAGTAAACTGTTTAACACCTGCATACTACCGGTATTAATGTATGGAAGTCAAACATGGGCTCTATCAAGAAACTCAACAAATAAACTTGCTACATGCCAACGCGCGATGGAGAGAAGCATGCTAGGAGCCAGGAAAGCCGACAAAATAAAAAACAAAACCATCAGACACAAGACCAAGGTTCAGGACATAACCATAAAAATCAGAAGACTAAAGTGGAAATGGTCTGGACACATGATTAGAGGGAAGGACAAATGGAGCAAAATAGTTACCCAGTGGTACCCAAGAAATGGCCAACGAAAGAGAGGTAGACCACAGAAAAGGTGGGACGATGACATCAGAGAGGTTGCTGGAACGACATGGGGCAGAGTGGCCAGAGAGAGACAGGAATGGATAAGGTTGGAGGAGGCCTTTGCCGACTGGCAAACGGACATGCAAAAAATAAAGAAACACCAAATACGGGACTGAAGACTACACTTTGTTTGTCCGACTAAAAGGCTAATAAATAAATAAATAAATAAATAACGCAAATAAATGAATATATGTGCTTTTTTTGTGTTCTAAAATAAAGATTTATAAATACACTCACATGACTCACATCAATCTTAAAGGAACGATAAAAAGTGAGTTTAATAGAAAGTAAAAGCTAAATTACATTTCATTTTCACACATCATCGGTCAACGACCGCCAGATTAAATAAAGATAATAAGAGAATATATCAATGTCAGTAATACATTAATACATTACGTTACTGGTTACCAAATGTGAATTTAATTCACTTTTAATAGCAAGCCTTGTGAATGATTACTCTTCTGATTGAGACTTCTAAATATTAAAGCAAGCAGTGATGATTTACCTATTGTTATTGCTCAATGAAATAATTATGCACTTAAAAAACAGAAGAGGATCGGATGTTGCATTCCTCAATTTTATTTGAATAATATAGTAATAATAATAATAGTAGTAATAATAATAATATTTTTTATAGTAGTAATAATAATATTTTTTATTTTTTAAGATAGGCGGATATTATTATTTATTGACCAGGGTCAATGAGACTACCTTGCTCCATTTCTAATACTGTCAGTTTTCGCCCTAAAGTCCCATCGCAAAAAAACAACCTGTATATAAAAAAATCGACATCTTTACGTTTTCGTACCCCAAGCATGGAGTACATTATACGCTTCGTCAATTACGTGTGCTAGGGTAGGCAGATACTTAGCCCAGTCAATCAATGTCATTCATACTGCGGGAAGCTTGACACCCGATATATCGATCTCTCTGTTCTTGGTCACGTACTGGGAATACGTTTACAGGAGTGAAATGATTGCGAGAATCATAGTTACAGGTTATACGGTTGACAGAACTCGAAGATGTATGAATGTATGAACATTCTTATAATACCTACAGATTACTCAGTGATCTAGTTAGGAGAGCAGCGATTTACCTAACAATTCAATGTACAGTCACGAGCACCAATATGTATCCACTTAACAAAATTCAAAAGCGATTATCTCGTGTAACATTGACTGCAACTTTGAAATATTTATGGCCTATTTCATATTAATAAGGGTTCCAAAATACTATATTCGTAACAACATAAAATAACAATCAATACAGTAGGAGCAAGTCAGGCACTTTTAAAAGTTGCCTGACTGTACCTACACCATGTAATTAATGAATATAATGCATACTTTGTAAGTGGCATGTACTACAAAATAAATTATTTCCTAAATAAATTATTATTATTTATTATTAACATGATTTAGAAAAGAGAAAAAATATTTTTTAGACAATAAATAAAACATAGACCTAAATTCAAATTAGTAAAAGCTTTATTAAAATTCAGTAAGTTAAAAAAGTAAATGCATATAAATATTATAACGAACGCAAAATAATACCTATCTGTCTGAAAACTAAACGCCGCGCTGGCTGAGCACGAGAAAGAAATTATTCTTCTGAATTAATTTATTTACATGCTGCTCGTGTCACCAGATGACTATAATTCAATTAAAGAAATCTGTGTTTACACAATGTGCAAAATAAAAAATCTATAATTTGAGGTAGGTTATTCCACAGTACCTATAAATAAGTGACAGTATTATATATTCATAGAAAACGGCCGAAACGACGCGCTTCGAAATCTTTGTATATCAGTAGGTAGGTACGCAACAGGGGGCCATCAATCCTAAGCGAAATCCGTAGTTTCGCACGAAATTACGGGAGCTGCGTTCTCCCTCTCACTTACGGACATACCGTAAGTGAAACAGAGCACGAAACGCCCGTGACTTCAGCTGAAACTACGGATTTCGCTTAGAGATTAGACCCCCCTGGATCGAGTGTGCGGAAGTTACGCACGGACGTGGAAGGTTTATCTGCCGAACGGGTTAAGGTATTTATTTCAAGGTCACTGCCGAGATATAATACTGTTACTTTATTATTCTGTAACTATACCAAAATTAATTCAAAGGATTCCTACTTACAGAAGATAATGATGACATGACCGGCTAAAGATAACCGAGAGGCAAAGGGAATCACCCATTTCACAGATAAAAGACATTCAAAGCTCAAATTCAATCTAAGACCAGTTCAAGACAGATCCCTTGTACACGACGATAAGACAAGACAAGCCGAGCCTAAAATACTATCTGAAAGATATCAAACCAGACTACCAATTAATCTAAAAGAATATCACACCACCCAAACCAATACACGTCAGATCTTTCCGGTTGTCAACTGTCTCGAAATATTCGGAGCGGCAAACACGCGTACGGTCGGCTAGGAAAGTGGTCTATCAATTTTGACAACATTTATTTTTAACTAGGCAATAAAACATCGCTGGTTTAAAATTCAAACATGGAATGCGTGACGTCAATAGAAAGATTGTAGCACAAATACCAGCACGCGTAGCATGACAATCATAGAAACGGGTTTCCTAAGGGTTTTGTCGACGGAAGAATAGACAAAATAACAGATTGTGATTGTTTATCTGTCATTTTGTCTATTCTTCCGTCGACAAACCCCGTTTCTATTGTAGTTATGCTAAGCATGCAGGAGCTGAGAATTGTGCTGGCGTATTGCGGAAAATTGGAGTGAAATAGAAAAAGCAGCATTTTTTTAGTTTATTTTTTTTTTGAGAAATGCTGCTTTTTAAGCCGACTGTACAAGGAAGACTTATGACAACCCTCGTCAAATAGTGGAGCAGTGCATGGCTGCTACACGAAAAACGTTTTACTTCAACCAGCATTTTATTGGTTTCAATTTCACCGTTGCGTTGTCGCGGATAATACGGTAACGCTACAGTACGCAGCGTAGTACGTTAACGTTTTTGGCTCGAATACGCGTTTTGGTCGGCTATTAGTGCAGTACGCTGCCGGATTTTCGTATGATGAGTCATGAGTTTATAATACGAGGATTGGATGGGATTGTTTCGTAGTTTGTTTTTGTTGGATTGTTCGTAAATGTTTCATGAAATTGTGCTGGTCTAACAGAGAATAAAATTTGAGTGTAGTTAATAAAGCATTAATTTGTTTTACTGTTATTCTTATTTTTGTTTATAGGTAGCGATTGAAAACTCTATCATGTTTAAAACTCAACATTCCAGATATCAAGTTTTCGTAGTCGTAGACAGAACCTACCTTTTTTAGCACATTTATTTTTATAATTTGTAATCTGTTGTTAGACGAGAACAACTACCGACAAACTGTTATGCAGTTTGGCAGACTTTATGTAAGTTATTATTAATACTGATTTTAAGGACCTTCTCCTTCTTTCAAACTAAAACGCCAAATAATATCATACCGATTCAATAACCCATTTTTGAAATGAATAACGTAATAAGTACTAACTTCGACATAAGTTCGTACGAGAGCGACAAATTAACGTCATGTTTCCAAAACTATTCAACACATTCCCACCTCTATTCCTTACCAAATACTGGTTAAAATCCCACGTTACTTCAGCATGAATAACACTATCACCAGTACATTACCGGAGCATAGTTGTGACGTCATGTTTACCGACGGGGAGTTAATTTAGTTGAACGCGTTCCCTTTTCGAAATGTTATTAATTTTATCACAATCCCATTGTCACGTACATTCGTTATAATTTAATTAACTCCAATGAAATATAAATTATAATTAGCTTGAAGTAGGTATGTATTGAAAACAAACGCGTATTTGTAAAGGTA
This sequence comes from Conistra vaccinii, assembly GCA_948150665.1. NCBI lineage: Eukaryota > Metazoa > Arthropoda > Insecta > Lepidoptera > Noctuidae > Conistra > Conistra vaccinii. Next base: position 9,194,075 of record OX411330.1, read on the forward strand.
TTAATTGTAACACCGGATGGGATGAAAGAGGATAATGCTTAATTAAATAATGGTAATTGGTTAATCATGAGAGGATATTTTCTGTTTTGTATTTTGTATAGATGGGAGATCTGTTTTTAATTGTTAACGCCGACACTTACCTTAAGGTTTCATAATCGAATTACCTGTCTTTCAAAATATTATATCTAAATCATTTATTTACAGTTACGGGGTTTAAAATACTTGTCCTTTAGTTTATTATCGAAAGCTTATTAAGAAAACTCACTTTGATATTTATTTTTAAAGGAACAATCGGTGATAGGTCCTCTTATGTGACCATCGTATAAGTTACAGTATTTCTATCTCACGACGCGCGCTTTAGTTGTGGTTACCAATTGTACTTTGGACAATTGGACTTTGTTACCAATTGGACAAGAATCAGAGCCACAAATGCTCACGAGTAGGTATTGGAACACAATCTTTTTTATTGCCTTCCTCTAAGTATTTAAACTACAGCCGAGATAAGACAACACCTTCTTTAAAAGTAACTAAGGTACAAAAAAATTACCCGAATCTTAAATAATTTTCATACTATAAATACTTTGAAAGGGCTCTTCACTAAGACTAAACTTGTAGAGCAAGCCAGCTAATTAAAATGTCTACGGTATCAGTGTTGTCGCTAAGATAATAATCCAGGCCAATCCACGCTGTAGCTAACTTGAGCTATCACCGGCTCAGGCTAACAAGAATCCACCCTGTACGAGACAGATCTTTTACGTAGTATGAAAATAAACAGTAGATCAATAGCTAACTACTTTTTTGAAGTGAAAACTTCTTTAGCGGCGTTGTGCACTTTTTTTGGGATGAACTCGCGTCAGGACGTGACCGTAAGATCCGTTGCCTAGCAACCGACGAAGTAAATATCAAAATAAATGGATGCCTTAGTTCTAAAAGTCACTAAGTCCATTTTCTTTTTTTTGAGATGAGATCATTTAAAGACAATAGTCTTTGACATTACGTAAAGATTTCGAAGTAAGAAATTTTACCCATATTGATGGGTAAAAAAAAGCAGTCAAACAAAAGTGTTTATCCAAAAATGCACAACGTTAATGTTCAAGTTTTCACTTCTGCCGGCACTCCCGGAGTGCAGCCCGTTGTTTTTTTTTTTCAATTAAGTATGAGGATAATTTTAAAGTGAATTAAAGTTTGACATAAAGTTACAAGCCTCGACCAGACTCTTAGAGAAAATTGTAATCGTGTGGTTTAAGGATTTGTGACTCCGATTGCAGTTTGTTATGCATAATTTTGTCAGAAATTCAGAAGGATGCCGAACACCCTTTGGAACTGGATGTTAAATCTTAGCTGTCTCCTAATAGCTCTTGCTTGACAGGGAGAATGATCAATACCATGAATCAACCGGGCACAAATCCAGACTCTGGGCTGGTACTGAAAAAATCCTGATGGAAAAATCCAATTACAATTTGCCCGACCGTGGAATCGAACCCAGAACCGCTCAGCAGTAGCGTTAGCGAACACTAGACCAATGAGGCGGTAATATTATCATTAGCCAAGAACAACAAGGAAAAGCTAACTCAAGACGAAACCGAACTTAAGTCTGCAAGACCTAATTAAATCGAAGGAAGATATTACACGAAGAAGGTACTTCACACATTGACCTACTGTCTTCATTACACTGTGTACACCAAGTAAGTGAAACTATCACAGTCACGCGAGAAGTCTGCCAGAACGTGTCAGCAAGTTAGCCGTCCTTGTACAACTTACGACTTGCCTTGTCTTAACGTATGAAATCCATTTCAATTCTCAAGTTTTAATTGTAATTGATCAGTAATGTTATGCTTACAACAACAACAACAAACATGCGTATATTTTAGAAGGGTTTAATAGGTACACACAGTACTGTACCTATTCATCATTTGAGTTGCGTAAATTGTCTCTTTATCGATTCACTAGCTTCTGCCCGCAACTGCGTCCGCATGGAAGCCAATATCATATATCTATTACTATAATATAAAATACATCCTATGGCATTTGACAATAGTGTAGGTAGCTTTCTTTCAGTGAAATAATTTTTTAAATCGTTTTGAGACTACCTCCTACATTCAAACTTACAAACTTTGCATAATTAGCCTATAATGTTTCCCACTGCTGGAATACAGGCCTCCTCTCTGTGAGAGGGGAGTGGGCTGTAATCCACCACTCGGGCCCAGTGCGGGTTGGTAGATGTCACATGACTTCGAATTTTTGGTTCTAGAACATGCCTTGCTCCTCCATGTTTTGCTTCACCGCTTTTAGAGCAGTGATGAAATTATTTACAACAAGCAAGCGCCTGGCTGGTTTCGAACCCACGACCTACAACTCATAAGTCGGGGTCGTTACCACTGAGTCACCACTGCTTTGACAAAATTAACCGCTTTTTAATATTAGTGTAGATTAAGAATATTCATTGGGTTGGTCTGGTTTTCTGGAAGGGGCTTATTTTCAAAACTTATGGGGCAATGTATTCTGCTGTTTCCATTATGTAGTGTTATAGATATTTGCACACCTATTAAGGTAAAATATGGTTTAAAGATCTTCTGTTTTATGTATCACCTCATGTACCCTACCTACCCATAATCCAGCAAATAAATGATTTGAATTTGAAAGATATTGCGATCGTGAGTCTGTTCAGTGTTACGCAATGGATAAGAATGCTACCTGATCCATCTAGTCACATGAACTGTAACGTCGTACCGTCGATCGTATCAAATCGAAACATTGTAAAAATAAAACACTTTGTTAAACAAAACAGTGAGTCAAAGTCAGTGCCGAGAAACAATGTTTATGATAAAACTTTTGATTATTCCAACAACTATCCGTACTCTTATAATATCTTGAATTAAATAACCTTAATTTATAACATCCTTTTATACCAACAAAATAACACAAACAATTGCGTTTGTCTAACTCAGGAAGATATTCTACATAATTATATTACAAGCTCGACTTCATTTCTTCGCGAAATTTTCAAGACGCTAATTTAATTTAGAAATGTCCGCTCCGAGGTCAATTTCACAAATAAACAGAAACATCTAGAATGTTGGGTGAAACAATTCCAAGTCACATTTCACCAACATCTTAACGTCTATATACTCCACACGTTGGAGTTGGTGCCACGTAACAAACATTGGCACCAACTAAAGAACCACGAATCTTGTCAAGTCGAATGAGTTTCCTTGGATGGTAAACTTTAAATTGAGAATACTAAAAAATCTGCAGTTTAAGATATACTCTACTGCTGAGTCAGCTTATGTCGTGGATTTTCGCGCAGACTTTGTAAGAAAAGAAAAAAGAAATCGTATTTTTGGTTCAGCAGTCGTTCAACGATAAAATATTTTTTGACGCTGGCCTGAATAGTCTTAAGAATCATCTTATGGAATAATTTATTGCAGAAATTAAATTCGAATTCCATTGTAATTTGGTATTTGGAAAAGCATATATAACAGAATATTTAATAATAAAGTATATTGTAATAATAATAACCCCTGTATGTCCACATTGACATCGTTGTGAGGCTTGCGCGCTCCGAACTCTAGGTCTATGGCCGGTAGAGATTACTTTGCCGGAACAGGTCTAGGATAAAGAGCCAGACCAAGCCCGCAGGGCAGCATATGGAGAGCTGTTGGGCAGTAGCAACCCCACGGACCCTATCTCCCGGGATAAGTCTTGTTCCTTATCTCTGGCTTGCTTTTATTGACTGACTGGAGTGAACACTGACGAGGAACACAGCTCTCACATCATTCTTGCCTTTATTGACAGGCTTGAGTAGAGATTCGCAAGAGAAAACGTGCTCGGGGGAAGGAAGTATACCAGTGAGTGCAGGTAGGGATCTTGACCATCTTTCGGGCTGTGGGATTGTTCTGATAGCCGTGGAATACCGCTCCATTCCTCAAGAACCTCAGGATATGTTGCCCCCTAGTCGCTACGTCACTATGTGCTAGCGACAGTTTCCGGGGGCCCATTATTGAATGTGCAAGTCACTCCCTGCCATTTTATCCGTGAATAATATATATCATTGGTCAGGCAGGGGACATAGTCCTTCCATAGTTCAAGGTAACCACTATAGCCACCCAATATATTTTGTTTCCATATTCCGCAATAGTACTGAACCAGCCGGGGGTTGTCCTTGGGTGCACTTGCATAATGCATACAGGGATGATCGTCGTTTAAAATTGTCTCGTATGCCTTCCAAATAAAATATCCGGGACCCAAGGGTCCCGGATCTTTGGAAGCCCCCGAGATATTTCAAAGACATTTTTAAAATAATAATAATAATCATCAATTTATTTCAGAACAACATCCATAATTTTTTAGTTCAGTTAAACCTTAAAAACTATGTAAGTTAACATGCTGGTTGGGCAAATAATTATAAAACCTTAACCGCCTAATGAACCTTAACCACAACCTTATTAATTTAAAACCTTCACCATACTTTTTAACAATTACAAAATCATGTCTAACAAGCGCCTGATCTACGAAAATAAGCAACCTTTGTGGTTGCTTATTTTCGTACATCACTTCCGTGACTATGGCCAAACATTGGCCTTACATAGCTACTCTTAGTGAACAACCTTACTTATTCCTCGAATGGAAATGAGGGGCACAAAACAATGGTGTAGTTTGGCCAAATGAGCGCGAGAGGAAAATTTAGTTCAAGGCACGCACGACTCCTGAGATAAAGTTCGTTCAAAGTTTACGTGAAAAGCCGGGCGGTGCATGGCTTTATGTAGAACATTCATGTTGATACAGGTAAACCAAAAAAAGTATGCGTTTCGGTAATGTTCGTATTTCGGCAATTAGCACGGACGTCGGCGTCGCTCCAAAGAGTAACCATCCCACCCACAGACACACAGGCTTCTAAATTTTGAACTACCGCGTTTTGTAGTAATGCACTTATCATTGCATGTTTGTGTGAAGTTTTCTTTCTGTTGGGTTACCTATACCTGTCACTCAATAGTTTTAATAAGTTTTTTGTAATTGTATAGGGTTGTTAATCTATAATTTTGTAATCATGCTAATACAAAATAGGAAAGTACTTCCATGCTTGTCAATCAGTCAACTCAGCCTATCGCAGTCCACTGCTGGACATATGCTTCTGTCAAGCTGCACCACAAAACTCTGTCCTCCACCTTCCGCATCCAGTTTCTCCCAGTCGTCTTGTCCTTCTAGGTGGGGCGTATCCCACACTACGCTTGCCAATACGCGGTCTCCACTTCAGGACTCGTCTACTCCACCGACCGGTCCTTCGACAAACATGGCCATGCCAGTTTACTTCTATGCTTGTAACAGCTCTATATTAGATCTTATCATCGCGCGTTCGTATTTCCGAAGTTAGACGATGATTCCTGAAGCGCAGAATTTTCTTGGGATATCTGTATGTTGGTGTATGCAACATTCACGTTAGTGTGTGGAACATTCATGTCGGTAACGTTAGTGTATAGTAGTCGAGGGCGGATTAAAATGTGTTTATCTGTTTTTGAGATGCTTGGTTAGGGTAAAGTTCGTGAATGCATTATGGAAAGTAGAATACATTTTATTCTGTTTCGGTGTGAAAAATTGTGAGATGATTTTGTAAAGAATAAACATTTTGTTTGTATCCATTTAGTATTATTGTAAAATAAAACAAAATCGCAACTCGCGTTGTTTATTTGTAGGCGAGATTTTTAAAACAATTAAATTCGTACTTCAACTAAGTTTTTAAATAAAAATGTTCAGTGTATATTTCAATTCACTATCAAAATTCTCAGACTGAAAGCATTTAGAATGTTCACTATATCAGACTATCAACAATGTCCATTGAATTCCAACTATTTTAAATAAATAAATCCCGAGACATTTAGAGAGCTCAGAGAAAACACTTCTGAAGTCCTTTATTTAGAAGAAAATACTGAACATTTACAGCTTCTAATGTTTTTCAATAGTGGATGTAGATAAATTGTCCAAACTGTTAATAAAAGCCTTAAATGGAGCACTCGATCACGAACTAAACAACATTTTGAAGAGATAAAATATAGTTGGGTTACAGTTTTACAATCTATGTTCGTTCAAACGGTTGAAATAAAATAAACAGTGACGTAATTATGTTCGGTAAGTCGGTGAAATTAATTTTAAGCAAATCTTCATCCAACTTAAAGTGTCCATACCTATATTTAAATCACAACTGACATTCTTTGACTGTTGTATTAAATGGCAGTAAATTGACGTAAAGTGTCAGTTTTCTTTACTATTAATAACCTTGACTGTTATGTACATACTAGGTAATTTAAAAGTATTATACTAAAGGACAAAATCGTCAAGGGTAGGTACAGGTGGTCAAACATGCTTGTTCATAATAATTGTTCATGCAGGCTCGTCATGCTTGCAGTTACGTCGCATCGGTATCTATATTGTAGCCGCCATCTGGATGGGATTAATAATTATCAAGTTAATTATTTATCAAATAAAAGTCATAATTATATAGAGGGGGCAGTGCAGGCTGCTCATTCGTCAACGCTCACGGCATTCCGCCGCTTATTCGTCAACGCTGCCCCGCGTCACCACGCATTCCTAAGGCGCATAGGCCACATCAGTCTCAGTCAAACTAAAGCAAATTTGATAGCCGGACTCTTGCAAAACGATAGATTTAAAAAAACGACCCACTCTATTTGTAATAGTGTTAGCGGTGTCAAATGATAAACAGTCTTCTATTTCCTGAAATGCTTTAATCAATAGGCTAGAACTTTTTCTTACGGCAATTGTTTACAAGCGTCAGGCTGGCCGCTCGTACTTTGGATGCGTTTTCGTACGAATTTCACTCGTGCGTACTCGTACGAACACGCACGAACGATCCCGATCTTCCAAGTACAAAGGGAGCGCGCGGACTGGGTGCTAATTAGTCGTACGTATACGTTCGTATAGTTCTGACGTCCGAAAACAATCCGAACTTGTTAGAATTTTTCGTGCGTTCAATGCGATGTTACCGGAATACTACCTATTTGACGGGGGTAAACGTATCCAGTGTACGCACTCAATTTGTACGACCATGGTCGTACGGATATGCACGAGAGAAATCCGTACGAATACGCATTACAAGTGCGCGCGGCCTTTCGTTCCAATTGATAATCGTCGCCGGCGCTGCTCTCCTCTGATATCTGTCCAATCAATAACTTATTTCTTCCTTCAATCATTTATTAAAAGTGAAGATCGCTAACAGTAGGTTATCCAAAAATAGCAAAGAAAATACTTTTAGGTAAGCCGTACTCTCAACTTTTCGTTCAACTTTTTACTCTGAGAACAGGCTCAAACATGATCAAAACTTTAGAGGCCTACGCAAAAATAATGCCATTCACGTACAATCTAGTTAGAATCATTCAGGGCGAGACAATTCACCGTAGGCGGTAGGCAGTACAAGGGCCACTTGATACTAAAAATGTAACAAAATTCAACGCACGCGCTTTCCTGGGAAACATTCCTGATTTAACTACGGACCTCGGCATTTTTATTAGATTGGTAAAGTGATCCACTTTAAAAGCTTCTTGGACTTGAAATTGTTCAAGTTCAGTATCTGATTAAATTTTTGAATAGATTTTACTTCTTTACGAAGTAGCTTTCAATTCAATTTGACGTTCGTTACAGTCATTGCATTTAACACTGGCTTCATTATCGTACAATGGCTAGAAACTACATCAGGATTTCTCTTTCGATTTTATTCAGTAGATAATCTTCAGAAATTCTCTCCACGTTTCGCTGAACAGACCATAATGATTTAGCCGATAACTATGCATACCTACTGAATGCTCTCAATCGAATTCTAAATTCTAAATTCGAGAGTTATTTGCTGAAAATTTGCGCTGTTGACGATAGGTTCGTCAGAAGTCACAGCATTTTGCTGAGCAACGGCCTGATCTTGCACAGATGCGATGCATGGTTTAATTGTTCTTGCTATTGTAGTTTTCTTGTCACAAAAGTAGTTATTTTTCCACTGTTAAATCGGCATTTTGTTTTTGTTTTGATTTTTTGTTTGCTATCATTTTGCAACACAGAACACATACACATCAAAAAAAGTTTGCGATCAGTTTGAAATCTTTTTTATTACGGTAGCCTATACAATGTCGCCCATGCGCATGTGACCGCCCGTAATTTTCTGAATATTCATGAAAAATTATCGAAAATAAACTTCAAAAAAAACTAGTGAAAAATGTTATAGATAGACCCCCCCTGGGTCTATCTATAACATTTTTCACTAGTTTTTTTTAAATAAATACACAATTTTTTACCGAAAAAATTACTTCGATTCCGTTTTTTTTTTCGTAGTCGATAATTTTTATTAACCTGTTAAAATAACTCATAAGCTTTTGGAAATAATAAACAGAATCCAAATCGACCCATAAACTTCGGAGATGTGTCAAAAAACAGAAAGCAAATCTTTAAAAAATTAAAAATTGAATAACATGAAAAATGTTATAGATAGACCCCCCCTTTTGAAGTTTATTTTCGATATTTTTTCATGAATATTCAGAAAATTACGGGCGGTCACATGCGCATGGGCGACATTGTATTATTGTAACTTCTTCTTTTTAGATTCTTTCAGGCAGTGTCGTAAACACTTTTCTTGATAAAGATAAAATATTAAAAATATATTAGCTTTTGCTAGTGATCACAAACTTTTTTTGATGTGTGTATACACATAACAATGAAAATTGTCTTTGGTCCCTGACCCTGACAACAAGCAAATGACAAAATTGTTAAACCAACCAATAAAAAAAAATACAAACAAAACAAACAACTTTTCTTTCTTTCTTTTTTCTTTCTAAATACCTTCCTCTTTCTATCGCTAAGCACCTAGGTATACGAAACAGTTTTTCTTGACCTTCCCACCACTTGAAAAGTCCTCCAAAACCATACAACAATTCCCAGACATCCAAAAGTCAAATTCCAGTCCAAACTTCTACATTCAAATTCACCAACCCACTTCACAAGTAATCGATCCCTACAATAAAAATCGAAAGCGATTATCCGACAATTAGTCGATAGTCGTCAATACCGATGCCGATAGGTAATCCGACACACGTAGGACGGTGTTATGCCGCTCCACTACACTTGATCCGACTGCCGGCTTACAGGAACTATTTAAATGGAAACTATGTAGTCTGTTCATAGTATTGAAGGTTACTTTTGATCGGAGTTAGGGACGAGGTGAAAGGTTGAAGGTAATAATGGTTGGTGACATTTTGAAAGTGAATTTTTGGTGAAAGACTGTGGGCATGATTTATTTTGGAGTTTGGTTTAACCTTTCGAAATACCTAGTTGTGTTTATCATGAACACCTTTACTAACTTTAAAGGGACTGTCCCGAAGTCAACTCGGTTAGGTTAGGCGTAAGACTGAATTTCTTGCCTGCGGGTAATTTGACATTTTATATTTTTGAAGTTATGAAATAAAGATGTAAAATGTCAAATGACTCGAAAATTATTGACATTTGCTTATGAGGCAAAAGGGGTCATTTAGTTGTGAATGATCCTACATTAGCCGACATATTATAACCAACAACTCTGTATACTACAGTTTATTCCACTAATGTCACCTGCAAAAAATATCGATAGGTGCCGTATGTGGAATACCTCAGGTTCCATTTGCTCAGGTGCCCTATGTGAAATTGATCTGTCAGCTACCGAATGAAACTACCGTTGCTATTGGATGCTAGTTTATTACTGGCCTAGTGACACAACATAATAGTAATGGTGCAGGCACGCACACATACATACACATACACCTCACTCCTCCAACACTATTTTCCAAAGTAAAGAACTTAATTAAGTAGGTAGAAATAACGATTTGCCTTACATAACTACAAACATCAAGAAACCGACACACTCGGCTGCTCGCACACTACATCATTTGTTATCATCAATCTATAGAAACATTTAACGCGGTGTGATCTTTACATACTGATTCTAGATAATCAAATGCGTGGTGTGCGATACAATTACAATTTAAACCTTATAATTAATCTTACGTCTACAACTACGGGTCGGTCTTGTAGGCTGTGGTTCAAGAGAATGATCGCCGCGATCCTCGGCTACTTCTTGATTAGTCTCAACATTATTATGATCGTTAGCAACGACATCACTTTGAGCCTCAGCCCACTCATCATCCTCCCCTATATCAATTCCCTCGCCTTCTGTTACTGAAGGTAATGTTTGTGGCGGCTGCGCCTCCGCCTCCGCGGGCGGGGAGCGCGAGCGCGGCGGCGCTGACTGCGTGGGGCTCACGACATCAGCACGTGGGCCGTCCGTCGCCCTAACGGTTGCACCTGTATATTTTCTTATCTGATCAATATGCCTTCTACAGTTTACTTTATAATCCTTAACTAATATTTCGAACATGCGATTACCTATTATTTTAATTATTTTACCTATGGTCCATATCTCCTTCCTAGCTATGTACCATTTTAACCATACCTTATCACCTAAGACTAATGTTCTTTTTGTTTTTAAATTATCATTATTAGTTTCATTGATATGACTATCTTCCAGTAACAGGTCCAGCCTAGATGTTATGTTTCGGCCAAACATAAGCTTTGCTGGGCATTCGCCCGTTGTACAATGTGGTGATGTGCGGTAATCAAATAAAAATCCTAGTAGCTTTTCGTTAATCACATTTTGTTGACTGTTCTCGCTAATAATACATTTTATCATCTTCTTGCATGTCTTTACAGAATTTTCGGCCTGTCCGTTACTGGCTGGGTGATAAATTGGGGACGTTTTATATCTGATACCGTTCATTTCGCAAAAATGTTTAAATTCATTCGATTTAATTTTTACATCATTATCGGAAACTATGACACTCGGTATACCGAACCTAGAAAACAATTCCTTTAATTTTGTTATTAGCGCCCGACTTGAAGTACCGCAACTCATATGTAAACACTCCAACCATTTGCTATATGAATCTACGACGATCAAGTATACATGTTGATTTATAGTCATGTAGTCAATGTGCAAGCGTCGCCACGGAGACGAGTCGCGCGGCCAGGGCGCTGGGGGCGCGCGCGGCGGCGCTGCGCGAGTGCCGGAGCACGTGTGGCAAGCGCCCACCCATTCCTCTATGTCCTTATCGATCGATGGCCACCAAAATCTACTACGAGCTGCACTCTTTGTTTTTACCACGCCAAAATGACCCGAATGCAGTTCTTTTAATAACCTATTTCGATACACCGCTGGTATCACAACCCTGTGACCTCGAAAAATACAACCATTTTCAACCTCTAAATCCGTTTTGCAGTTAAAATAGGGCTGAACCAGTTTACAATTAATTTTACGCGGCCAGCCGTTCTGCACATATTCAATTACTGTTTTTAAAATGTCGTCCTTACAAGTTTCTGTTTTTATATCGCTAAAAGTTAGCGGAGCGACGTTAGCATCTAAGAAATTGAGGAAAGACAGATCAGTTTGTCCTTCTGTACTACAATTTGGTTCTGATAAAGGCGAGCGCGACAAATAATCCGCCGCAACATTATTTTCACTTTTAATATACTGGACGTTGTAATTATATGCAGACAGTATTATCGCATATCGCTGTAACCTCGATGCTGCCATGACTGAAATACCTGTTTTCTTCCCGAATATCGAAAGTAATGGACGATGATCAGTCTTAAGGACGAACGGTTCTTGTCGTCCATACAGGTATTGGTGAAAATATTTGACAGCAAAAATAATGGCTGTCGCCTCCTTGTGAATCTGACTGTAGTTTCTTTCACTTGTGGATAATGACCTTGAGGCGAACGCCAGCGGTCGCTCGAGTTGCGCACGGTCATTGTCGCGCTGCGCCAGCACCGCGCCGAGGCCGGCCGGCCCCGCGTCTACCGTCAACACTAACTGTGCTGCGGGATCAAAATGGGCTAGCACCCTTTCTGATGATAGCTCGACCTTAACACTATTGAATGCACGTTCATGACGTTCGCCCCACTCCCACTGCGCTCCTTTACGCAATAACTCATGTAGCGGGTGCAACCTAGCTGATGCATTCGGTATAAAGTTACGATAATAGTTAATTAATCCTATAAATCGTTTAACTTCCGTGACATTTGTTGGCCGCGGCGCATTTGTAATAGCTTCCGTTTTTTTAGGACAAGTTCGTAATCCATGTCTATCTATAATGTAGCCTAGATAAGTGACACTATCCATCGCTCTTTGAAAAATGGCTGGAGCGTTTGCTAAACCATACACAAGTCGGGTATATTTGAAAAAACCTTTAGATGTACTTATCGCGGTCAGCTCTTGCGATGACTCCTCTAGGACAAATTGGTTGTAAGCATTACTTAGGTCTATTTTGCTGTAACACTCCCCTCCACCTATCTTGGCAAAAACCTCTTCTATCCTAGGCATTGGGTACTTATCTATTTCTAAATCTTTATTTAATGTTATTGAATAATCACCGGCTATCTTAACCTTCCCGTTTTCTTTTAGTACTGGGACAATAGGGGTTCCGTATTTCGGAAATTTAACTGGTTTTAATATTCCTAAACCTATCAGTCTATCTATTTCTTCCTCCACCTTTTCCTTTAAAGCGAATGGTACAGAACGTGGCTTAAAAATTTTTGGTTGGGTACCTTCTTTTAAAACAAGTTTCACCTCAAATTTGTTGAACCTACCTAGTTCGTCAGTAAACAAGTCGGAGTATTTAGATAAAAGTTGCTGCACTTCTTTCGTGTCGGACTCTGTTTTAAATTGGGTTTGGATTTTATTGATATCCGAGGTAAAATATATCCTAAAACTCGACATAAAATCTCGTCCCAGTAACGGTGGACCTCCGCTCGGCAATACAAATATCTTAATGTCTTGGGTATTATTTAAGTATGTAATTTTACCTTGAAAATATCCCAAGGGCGAGATTTTATGGCCATTGTAAAGACACATTTTTAGGTTAGATTTTATCAAAATACGATCTGAAAAATATTTATTGTAATGCGTTTCGGAAATTACACTAGCCCCCGACCCCGAATCCAACTCCATATCTAATCCTACACAATCAATAGATACCCTTATTATTACAGGCGAGTTACTAACATACCTTACGTTAAATAGCTCACATTCCTCACAGTCACTTTGCTCCGAAATTATTTCCTCCGTGTTCAAACAATGTAAACGTGATTCACCCTTCTTAGCACTACATATTTTCTTTAGGTGGCCTTTCACACCACACACTTGGCACCGATAGTTTTTAAAACGACACTTTTCTGCGTCGTGGTTTCTGAGACCGCACACTGTACACCGACGAGTTTCCTCGGAATTTTTGTTCGAGCTGCGGGTGGCCGTGGCAGGCTCGCCGTGCGCGCGCTGCCCGCGCTGCCCGCTCAGCCGGTACACAGGTTCCTCCTTGATCTGCGTGGCCTTGACGGTTGTCGCTGCGGTGTCAACTATTGCTGCGGCCCTGGATCGAGCCAATCGCGCATACGCAGCCTGTTGAGCTACCTCCAATGCCTTAGCAAAAGTGAGTTTGCTGGCATCCTCTTCAAACAGCCGGTCACGTTCCCGACACGGAGCAAGCCCGAGTATGAAACGGTCTCGCAGCAGCATATCCAATGCCTCACCAAACTCACAATTAACAGCTAAACCTCTCACACGAGCCGCCCATTCTTCGACGCTCTCGCCATCAGATCTAATCGCCTCGTAAAACTTCTCTCTATCAGCGAAAGCACAACGCTTCGGCGTGAAATGCTTATCTAATTTTTCAACTAGATCCTCGAACTTAACCTCCTCGAGTACATCGGGGTGAAGTAAGTTCCGTGCAAGACGGTAGGTGTTGTCCGAAAGCTGCGTCAGTAACAAAGCACTTTTATTTTCGGTTTTAACACTGTTCAGTTTTATGTACTGTAGTAGCCGACCATTAAATATAGGCCACTCTTGGGCGTCGTGGTCGAAATTTGGAAGATTTCCGATGATATTCGACATTTTGCACGAACTTTTTTTTTTTTATTATTATTAAACGTGGGTAACTCGTCGCCAGTGATCTGTCAGCTACCGAATGAAACTACCGTTGCTATTGGATGCTAGTTTATTACTGGCCTAGTGACACAACATAATACACACATCAAAAGTGTCTAGGGATCAACATATATTTTTGCAATAACTTTTCTCCTGATTGATATTAATTAAAATTTTCTTTAAGGATTCATCAAATAAAGTGTTTTCGTTTGTCACAGTAACGATAAACCAAGTCACCTTTGCATTAATAAAGAAATTTGCCATTTTCCTAACAAAGGGATTTTTGACATTTGAACCACTAACATTAAAGTTCGAAAAAAAGACTGAAATAACAGTTTTCTTTAAAATTTTATTGGGTAACTTAAACAATTAATAATCCGTGTTTCTACCGCGAACACTAACAACACAAGAACATCGGTTTGGCATACTCAAAATGAGTTCATCCAAATCACGCTGTGGAATGGCCGCCCATGTTCGTTGCAACAACAAAAAAAGGTCTTCTTGCGACTGGATACCCTCCATATTCGGCAGAGCTCTTCTCTGTAGCATATCCCATGCATGCTCAATCGGGTTCAAGTCTGGCGACTGAGCAGGCCAGGGCAGGACATTGATGTTAGCTGCGGCGAGAGTCTGTCTTACAACTCTTGCGGTGTGCGGTCGTGCATTATCATGCATTAACTGAAATAAGGGACCGATTTGCACTTGTAGAGGAATTATGACGTCTGATACAATCGTCTCAGCATAAATTTGAGCGTTGAGGTTGCCTCTGATCCAAATCAACTCAGTTCTTCCGCCGATCCAAATACCCGCCCATACCATGATGGTTCCACCACTATAAGGATGGACTTCCTGGCAGGATTTTAATCGCTGTTGGCGTCCAGGGGTTCTCCAGTGTCGTATACGTCTTGTATCCGGTCTCATACCAAAACGAGACTCATCAGAAAAGCACACGAAACGCCATTGTTCTTCTGCCCAATTTCTGTGTTCAAGAGCCCATTGATATCGAATCCTACGATTGTGCATTGCTATAGGTGGTACCCGTAACGGTCTTCGGGAATGAAGGTTCACTTCATGCAAGCGGTTTCTGACTGTTTGGTCGCTAATTAAGTTCCCTGAAGAGTGATGAAGCCTCACGGCTAACATCATGGCGGTTATTGTTGGAGCTCTTCGAGCTAAGATTTGAATGTATCGGTCTTGTCTCCGTGTGGTGCAGCGATACCGTCCTCCATGGCGCTCAGCCACGGTACCAGTGCTTCGGTAACGTGTCCAAAGTCGACTGATAACACTCTGACTTGTATTCAGAGCTAAAGCCACAGTACGTTGCCGGGAACCAGCTTCTATCATTCCCACGGCTCTGAGCATTTCTTCCCTGCTTAAATGACGTCGCTGCTCCATAATAACGTTGGTTTTAATCAGTAGTAGGGAAACAGTAGCACTAATAATGTCTTCAATGCGTTGTATGTTTTTATAGGGAAAATATTGACAGCTGATTTTCATCTTTTACTCGAATTTGATTCACAGTTCCTGATTCAAATTATGAAATGCACCAAAAAGGATCCATATAAATTTATAAAATCATAAATTTATTACAAAGCCACATCTCAATCTCAAGAAATCCGCATAAAAATGCTTGATCCCTAGACACTTTTGATGTGTGTAGTAATGGTGCAGG
Source organism: Conistra vaccinii (assembly GCA_948150665.1). Lineage (NCBI taxonomy): Eukaryota > Metazoa > Arthropoda > Insecta > Lepidoptera > Noctuidae > Conistra > Conistra vaccinii. The sequence continues at coordinate 9,209,746 of OX411330.1, forward strand.
CACGCACACATACATACACATACACCTCAGAAATACATCCCTAAACAGAACCCACCATGACTTACGTTTTTAAATAAGTAGGTAACTATATAGTTTGCTAGCGTAATCAGCCTATAATGTTCCCACTGCTGGGACACAAGCCTCCCCTCTGTGAGACACTCCCTCTCACAGAGAAAAGGCCTGTGTCACCGGAATACTACCTATTTGACGGGGGTAAACGTATCCAGTGTACGCACTCAATTCGTACGACCATGGTCGTACGGGTATGCACGAGAGAAATCCGTACGAATACGCATACAAAGTGCGCGCGGTCATTAGTTCCAATTGATAATCGTCGCCGGCGCTGCTCTCCTCTGATTTCTGTCCAATCAATAACTTATTTCTTCCTTCAATCATTTATTAAAAGTGAAGATCGCTATCAGTAGGTTATCCAAAAATAGCATAGAAAATATTTTTAGGTAAGCCGTACTCTCAACTTTTCGTTCAACTTTTTACTCTGAGAACAGGCTCAAACATGATCAAAACTTTAGAGGCCTACGCAAAAAGAATGCCATTCACGTACAATCTAGTTAGAATCATTCAGGGCGAGACAATTCACCGTAGGCGGTAGGCAGTACAAGGGCCAGTTGATACTAAAAATGTAATAAAATTCAACGCACGCGCTTTCCTGGGAAACATTCCTGATTTAACTACGGACCTCGGCATTTTTATTAGATTGGTACAAGTGATCCACTTTAAAAGCTTCATGGACTTGAAATTGTTCAAGTTCAGTACCTATCTGATTATATTTTTGAATAGATTTTACTTCTTTACGAAGTAGCTTTCAATTCAATTTGACGTTCGTTACAGTCATTGCATTTAACACTGGCTTCATTATCGTACAATGGCTAGAAACTACATCAGGATTTCTCTTTCGATTTTATTCAGTAGATAATCTTCAGAAATTCTCTCCACGTTTCGCTGAACAGACCATAATGATTTAGCCGATAACTATGCATACCTACTTAATGCTCTCAATCGAATACTAAATTCTAAATTCGAAAGTTATTTGCTGAAAATTTGCACTGTTGACGATAGGTTCGTCAGAAGTCACAGCATTTTGCTGATCTTGCACAGATGCGATGCATGGTTTAATTGTTCTTGCTATTGTAGTTTGCTTGTCACAAAAGTAATTATTTTTCCACTGTGCAATCGGCATTTTGTTTTTGTTTTGATTTTTGTTTGTTATTATTTTGCAACACAGAGCTTATACACACATCAAAAAAAGTTTGCGATCAGTTTGATAAATTGAAATCTTTTTTATTACGGTAGACTATATTGTAATTTCTTCTTCTTTTTATTTCTTTCAGGCAGTGTCGTAAACACTTTTCTTGTTAAAGATAAATATTAAAAATTTATTAGCTTTTGCTAGTGATCACAAACTTTTTTTGATGTGTGTATACACCTCAGTTATTACTCTGAGGTATACACATAACAATGTAAATTGTCTTTGGTCCCTGACCCTGACATCAAGCAAATGACAAAATTGTCAAACCAACCAATAAAAAAAATACAAACAAACAACTTTTCTTTCTTTCTTTTTTCTTTCTAAATACCTTCCTCTTTCTATCGCTAAGCACCTATACGAAACAGTTTTTCTTGACCTTCCCACCACTTGAAAAGTCCTCCAAAACCATACAACAATTCCCAGACATCCAAAAGTCAAACTCCAGTCCAAATCAAATACAGTCCAAAAAGGTTGGTGAATTTGAATGTAGAAGACATTCAAATTCACCAACCCACTTCACAAGTAATCGATCCCTACAATAAAAATCGAAAGCGATTATCCGACAATATTAGTCGATAGTCGTCAATACCGATGCCGATAGGTAGTCCGACACACGTAGGACGGTGTTATGCCGCTCCACTACACTTGATCCGACTGCCGGCTTACAGGAACTATTTAAATGGAAACTATGTAGTCTGTTCATAGTATTGAAGGTTACTTTTGATCGGAGTTAGGGACGAGGTGAAAGGTTGAAGGTAATAATGGTTGGTGACATTTTGAAAGTGAATTTTTGGTGAAAGACTGTGGGCACGATTTATTTTGGAGTTTGGTTTAACCTTTCGAAATACCTAGTTGTGTTTATCATGAACACCTTTACTAACTTTAAAGGGACTGTCCCGAAGTCAACTCGGTTAGGTTAGGCGTAAGACTGAATTTCTTGCCTGCGGGTAATTTGACATTTTATATTTTTAAAGTTATGAAATAAAGATGTAAAATGTCAAATGACTCGAAAATTATTGACATTTGCTTATGAGGCAAAAGGGGTCATTTAGTTGTGAATGATCCTACATTAGCCGACATATAACCAACAACTCTGTATACTACAGTTTATTCCACTAATGTCACCTGCAAAAAATATCGATAGGTGCCGTATGGGAATACCTCAGGTTCCATTTGCTCAGGTGCCCTATGTGAAATACATCCCTAAGCAGAACCCACCATGACTTACTTTTTTTTAATAAGTAGGTAACTATGTAGTTTGCTAGCGTAATCAGCCTATAATGTTCCCACTGCTGGGACACAAGCCTCCTCTCTGTGAGACACTCCCTCTCACAGAGAAGAGGCCTGTGTCCCAGTGCAGTGGGACCGTAATCCACCACACGGGCCAGTACGGGTTGGTAGATGTCACATATCTTCGATTTTTTGTTGACATGCCGGTTCCTTCACCGTTTTGAGAGCAATATGATGAAATAGTTTACAAAGTAGAGCGCATGTCTGTGTTGGAACACCTACGACCTACAACTCGTAAGTCACGGCCGTAAAATAGTTCGCTAGACACGAAAGTAAATATTAGTTATTATGATGTAGGTAGACCTACATCATAATAACTAATATTGACTTGCAAAGCGGAAGGTCTTGCAAGTCATCTGACTTGCAAGTTCTGCTTCGCAAATCATGCTGTTGTCAAACAAAATAGTGTAACCTAGTAACTTGAGAATTTGTAGATTTAGGTATGATATTCTATTTTCATTTCTCACGCTCGAAAAGTAGTGTTTGTTTGATCCAAGTAGCGGGTGGAAAACACTGCTTGCAACAAAAAAATAAACCTAATACGCGGGACGGCCCGCAGCGGTGACGCGGTGCGTCCCATATTTAAAAAAATCACTATATGCTCTAACTTCTCAGTTCATTTTAAATAGGTACTACTCATGTTATTTAATATCAATAAATATTTCAAACACTATTTTTTACTTTCCTTATATTCGAAATGAAAGTAGAGTGTTGGTCACACGGGTGGAAGACATCAATTCCTTTCAACCCTTGTATAACAATCTACCTTAAGGTGCAACTAGTCGCGGGCTCGAACTCAATGGTGGGCCTGGCCAAAAACCACACTGTCTCACCTGGCATCGTGTCCGACAGAGATAGTATCAGTGATGAGCAGTTAGAAGCTGATCTACATGGACAACGTATAGTTTGCACGCACAGAAACACCGTACCGACCAATTTTAGTAAAACGAGCGCGTCAAAAATTACGAAAAGGCCTTTGGAAAAAAGGTTTTTCTGAAATAACCACTGCATAAATCAATTACAAATAAAATTTATTGAAATCTTCGTATTTTTTTCTGTGTCGGTACGGATTTTTTTTCGAGATTTCACACTTCTTGTCTTACTTATTTACGACCAAAGTTGCGTTAAAATTAGCAAGAAAAACGAATCTTTGTTGGCTCATAACTTTTTAATGGCTTTTTATTTTACTATTCTGCTTCCGTACAGACAATTTTAATAATGAGACCTAACGATATCATGTTTAACTTTGAATGTACGATGTCAAATAGTGGAGTAAAACCTCTCCGAAGTTTGTATGGAAAAAATATCTATTATTTTTTCCATCTCATTCACTCATTTTGAAAGTGTTAAGTTGGCAAAGTTACTACTTATAATGAGCAGTAGCTGGGCGACCGAGCTCGGCTCGGGTAAAAATAGAGAAAACGAATTTTCCCAGATAAGAGATCTAGATAGATCGATTCTTCACTCCCGTAAACCACTATATTGCATCTTTCATTGAAATCGTTAGAGCCGTTTCCGAGAACGTGATCACAAATATAAATATACATACATACAAATATTGCTCATTTCATAGTATAGAATTGCAATTACAATTAAATCTTTCAGTTTGAAGTACACACGGCTACACATCAAGCTATACATTTCCAGTAGAAGCTGACCTCGCATTGGACGTAAATCGTATACAATGCGAGATCAGTAAAAACTGGAAATGTATATCTTGATGTATAGCCGTGTGTACATGTTTATTGCCTCATGATTTTCATCAAATTAGAACACAAAACCAAACAAAGCGAATGAAAGTTATCAGCAATTTCGGTCAGAAATTGAAATTATCCCCTAATGGTTCGGGGCTCAAAGTGATTTCACCTCAATTTCATGTTCATTGCTTTTACCGACACGTCATCAAACGTCATGACGTCATTATTGTCTATCGCAAGGTTGATCGGAACAGTGGTCTATTGACCTAATTTATCGGGGAATATTCGACGAACTACCCTGGGTAGAATATTGAGCTAGGAAATCATTTTATATCAAGCTTATTCTGTTTTTAGGAACTTCAGGCACCGTTCTATTTAGTACTGGGCTTGGACTATGTATTGAAAAACTAACATGTTGTCATAAACTTTTGCTCAGGCAAAACATTTTCATTTTATATAAGACGTTTTAGGCGTAGCTGAAGCTATCTAGGATTCAGTACATGGGATCTATATTCGGGGCTTCTTGTTCCATTAATCCATATAGGACGCACTATTACGCGCGTAAAACGCACTGAGATCAGTCTTTCATACAGCCTCGATGAATTTTGTAAGATATAACAAAGTAATTCACAATTTTATCACAGAACTAATATTCGTTGTAAATGCTAAAGTCTTGATTAATAAATAACGTTTGCGTCTCAAAAGTAAAGTCAGAATGAATTTAATTTCTATGATGAGAAAAATGGAACTATCGAAATAGGCAAGAGAACATGAAATTAAACAAGCTTTATTCCAATTGCTCAGAACTCGGTCATAATTGAAAATTGCTACGAAAATCTTTCACAAAGCCTAGAATATTGTTCTCTGAATATGATAACATCAAACTTCGTCTAACGTGTGTGGTGTACTAAGTAAACTAAGCACTAAAACAACGTTCTACCCTCAAATAATCCGAGAGCTTACCGCCACTTTTCCTTTATAATTTTCATACGCAAATCTGGCGGTGGCCTAAAACCGGCTCAGACGTAAGCCGTCGTGGCCACAGAGTAAGAATCACATGGAGTGATAAAGTTTTGCGCAAAACGGGTTACTACTGCACACCTCTCAAACAAAATGATATCTTAGGAATTTAGCTGTATCTCGCTATGGGCTATTTTGGGGACGTCTTTTACAACCATGACATTCAAAAAGCAATCATTTTAAATAACAAGTTTTGGTTTGGACCTGTTATGTCCCTGTCAAATGTAAAACATTGACGGCGCGTTGTGTTCCACGCGCGCCTCAAAGAGATGTCAGCTTCAAGGGTTACCGTGACCCTTGGCAACGTACAAGCAACTGAAGGAACACGGGTGGGTTTTAATCAGTAAGAGTCTGACACGCCCTCCCGCTCCGCCCAGAGTGGGAGAAGTTATTTGACGAATTCCCAACCACAAAAAAAAAACTTTGCGTAAAATTATCTAATCAGAAAAAAATACACAACCCAACGCCTTCACCATGTTCATTTTTCTGACAACTTTTTTAACGAAAAGTTGGCAAAGTCGGCAGTGCAATTCTTCAAAGAACTACGCGTGTTAGCACTCCATTAATTTATTTCTCCGTGGTGCTACCTGAGGCGGTATTCGGAAATGGCATTAGCTCACTTGACATTCGCGTCGCACGTCAAGTCATGTCCCTCGCATTTAGAGAACTTCCTACTTTTCTTTTGTTGCAGTTTTTTCTAAAAATGGAAAGTTTCGGCATTAAGAGGAAAGTTGAAGTAATTTCTAGTGTTATTTAAAGTTACTCATTGTTGGAGATTTTGTTAAATTTTCTTTGCTGGTAAAGAAATGTAAAAGCTAAACGCTGGGTGTATATAATTCCCATAGGGCCTGAATAACATGATCATTACAAAATACATTAAAAAAATTGCGGATAAAAAACCAACACTGCTTGCATTACTTTTTTTTAGGTCCTGAATATTCCAACTTACTTCATAGTTTCTTCAACATTTAACAGGGAAAAAGCAGTGGACGAAAAACGAATTTAATAGGTAAACTAGCTCTGCGGCGCTAGCCATAAGAGCAGTAAGTACCATTTTGTTCAAATTGAGTTAAAAATAGATTCGGAATCAGCGCAATGAGCTGTACCATTTGATCTGACTGCCATTTTATTATCTTAATGGGAACCTTTAAATTTTAATAAGGGCAACGGCTGTAAGTCGAATTTATGATAAGCTTTACTTAGCATAACAGCAGTAAGTAACGGCGAGTTTATAAGTGCGGTATCATCATTCATGTTTTACTTCTGCTAATCATATCAGCAGTAACTTCACATTGCGGTTATAGTAAGCAATTGATGCTAATGTTATTAAACTCATACTAGATATAAAGTAGTTTTTTTCCTTTAATTGTAACGGCAGTAAGTCTTTTATGATAAGTTTTCCTTAGCATAACAGCAGTAACCATAATTACGGCGAATTTCTAAGTGCGGTGTCATCATTCATGTCTTACTTCTGCTAATGATATGAGCAGTAACTTCATCTTATTAAATTCGTACTAGACATAAAAAAGTTTTCGTCATTTAAAAGTATTCTTATAGAAATACAGATTTAATGATTACACAATGAAATAATACTTTACTTAGGCTACACATTTCATAAATCAGAATTTAAATAAGTTAAGAAAACAAGTCAGGAAAGGTAAAAATGTGACGAAAAACTTTGAGCGCCAGTTACTCAAAACTATGCAAAACGTACTTACTGCTCTTATCGCAAGCGGGGCAGAGCTGCGCCCCGCGGTTTCACCTGTATAAGTTTCGATTCCGTGGGAATATCGGGATAAAAAGTATCCTTTATCCTAACCCAGATCATGATCTACCCATGTTCCAAACATCCAAATCCGTTAAGCCGTTTTGCCGTGAAAGCGTAACAAACAAACAAACAAACAAACTGACTTTCGCATTTATAATATTAATAAGGATATGCATGATAACATGATAAGTCTTAGACAACACACGCGAAAAGACTAGAAGCCGACCCCGTCCATAGTTGGGAAAAGGCTAGGCAGATGATGGTGATGCTTGATAACTGTTATCTATCTTTACTCACTCTCAGTCAATTCGAGCTACCTACTAAGGTACCTATTACTTCGGCTTACTTCCTATTTTCATTCTAATCTGAGTATAAAACGTATTAAACTGTTCGTAATTATGCTAAAGATGTGACAGTCAATTCAGAGGAAGGGGCTATGGTTCCGAAGGAGGAAATCGTATTTTAATTTATGCACAATTAAGGCCCTTGAAATAAACACGCTTTTGGTGCAAATAACTAGGAGGTTAAAATCTCTCTTTATTTGTAACCAAATGTTTACATCTGATGCATTTGATGATTTTATTGAAAACTTAAAGACAGAAAGAAAAGAAAGAAAGAAAGAGAGAAAGAAAGAAAGAAAGAAAGAGAGAAAGAAAGAAAGAAAGAAAGAAAGAAAAGAAAGAAAGAAAGAAAAGAAAGAAAAGAAAGAAAAGAAAGAAAAGAAAGAAAAGAAAGAAAAGAAAGAAAAGAAAGAAAAGAAAGAAAAGAAAGAAAAGAAAGAAAAGAAAGAAAGATAAATTATTTATTCTGCACAAACAAAACGCGAATTTAAATAATAAAAGATATACAATACACACATACAAAAGTAGCCAAGAGCCTACAAAAAAAAATCCTGTCCGTCAATGTATGAAACCTGAAAACATTGTAGCTTGCGATAAAATCAATTAATTGAGTCAATTTGTTTGTGATAGATTCGTTTCAGCCATAGGAGAAACCCTATTGAAAATGGCTCTTTTATTCAAAGTAGTTTAATTATATTTAATAAAATACTAACTATAGCTAAGTATTTCCAACTTAGATCCTTTTGCGTTACCTAGGAACCGACAAAGTATGTAAATGTCAAAATAAATAGTCTTTGACATTACGTAAGGATTGCGAGGTTAGAAATTTTACCCATATTGATGGGTAAAAAAGCAGTGTTTAAATAAATTGTTCATTTTTGTTAGAAACTATGTTTTGAATTTATTTTTCGTTTATGAATGAGTGCTATGAGGCGTGCACTTTTGGATTTTCCAAACTATTTATGATTACCTATACCTAATTATTTCATTATGATTTTAGGCCTTCCAAGGCTCCATCGACCTACAATTAATTTTAATTTCTTTGTCATTCTACTAATGTTTTGATATTGCCTGACAAAATCTAATTTAGAACTTTGGCAAACCAAATTATTTCAAGCAGTTTGGAAACACTAACTACAGTTTTGTAAGTCACCTTTATAATTTAACTTAATTTGTGCATTTAAACTATTATAGCATTTAACTTTTGCCTTGGGGGCTTGTGGCTAAGTAATAACAACCGCACGGGTCGATCATTCAGGTTAAGCTACGCTTGTTGGTCCATGGATGTAGGGAATGCAATCTCGTACGAGATTTCCGCCTAGCGAGATCTCGCGAGACTCAAAACCCAGTCTCGCGAGATCTCGCAAATTACGGGATCTCGCGAGATTGGGAGAATCGCAATTAAAACATATGCAAATGCTTGTTTTAAGAACTAGTAATTGACATGATATGTAATTAAATAGAAACTGCGTTGCTTAGTTATAAAAATAATGTAAGTTTTATTTTAAAAATCAACAGAGTACTTATTATTTTGTCTCTAACTCTAATAACACTTGTTTATGTCTATAATTATTATACCTACTGTAGCTAATCAGTTCAAATCCTTACAATATTGGTAACAAAACAATAATTATCTATATTTAGTCTTTTGTAAATTATTACTTTAGTTTCAATAATTAAGAGTAATAGGAACATTACTTATGGTAAATAAATACAACAAAACAAAAACTTAACTTCACAAGTTCTTAAATAAATGTTGTGAGATCGTATTAATCAAATAAAAGAAGTTTAAAGTAGAAGTCAGATGAAGTTATCAAGGTACGGAAAGGCAAGTTAGTTTGTCTGAAAATGGCTTCTCAAAAAACACATCATGTCGAGCGAGAGTATCATCTGACAGACGACTTCTGATTTTGCATGCCAAATACCCTGCTGCTGAAAAAGCTCGTTCTGCCTCATCACTTGTGCCTCTGCCTTTCCTTCTGCCTCAATAAATACACGTCGTCACGCTGCATTTGTCGATCTCGTTATCTCGCGAGATCTCGTACGAAATTTGACGAGATACAATCTCGTAAAATATGGCCGGGATCTCGCGAGATCGGGATCTCGGCGAGACGAGATTGCATTCCCTACATGGATGGGTGACGATCTTTACGTGCCTCGGAAAGCACGTTAAGCCGTTGGTCCCGGCTGTAATTCGTGGAGCTTTGAAACTCGTTACAGGTCATCAGAAGCCCGAAAGTCTGACAAGCAACAGTATCGTTTTGCCCAGTAACTGGGTTGTGGAGGTCAGATAGGCAGTCACTGCATGTAAAATACTGTCCAGCTGCATCCGGTTAGAATGGAAGCTGACCCCAAGATATTTGGGAAAAGGCTAGGCAGATTAATCGACTTCACCTTCTTCTCCCGCGTGGAGCTCGGAAATTATTCCATGACACGGAAACGTACTACTGGAATAAAAAGAATCAAATATAATCCAGTTCATGGGCTAAGTAACTGTGTGCCCCATCGAAATTTCCATTCAGCTGAGTATTTGACGGCTCAGAAATTTGTTAGTTTTTGACGGCACAGAAATGACCACAAATGGACGTTATTAGGGCGTCTTATTAATGACCAACACGAGACGTCACAGAATTAACCCTAAATGGACGTTACTAGGAAGTAACATTCACGAACAGCACAGGACGTCACAGAATTTACCCTAAATCGACGTCACCAGGACGTTCCGTTGAGTACCAGACGCTAAAATGGCGTCAGTGTGACGTACATATTCGACGAATAACGACGGACCCTAAAATTACCTTGGCATGACGTAATTTTTTTGCCGCAGACGTCATTTTGCTTGCTGGATACTTTCGCATTTATTATATTACTAGCTTCCGCCAGCGGCTTCGCCCGCGTGAATTTATAAATTATAGCTTACTATATTATGCAAATTATAAACCTTCCTCTTGAATCACTCTGTCTACTAAAAAAACCGAATCAAAATCCTTTGCATAGTTTTAAAGATTTAAGCATACATAGGGACAGACAGCGGGAAGCGACTTTGTTTTATAATATGTAGTGATAGTGATAGTGATACAAACGACATAAGAATATCCTTTCTGGACGCTATTGAAGGTGTCAAGCTCGTAGCCAAATTCTGGGCTAACTCCATATAGATTGCCATCGACAGGTTATAAAGAAGACCAATAAATCTATATAAATAAAAATGAATTGTTGTTCGTTAGTCTGATTAAAACTCGAGAATGGCTGTGCCGATCGAGCTGATTTTGGTTTTAAAATGTTTGTCGTAGTCCAGGGTAGGTCTAAACGGTGAGAAAATATGGAAAAGCTGCGAGGTAGGTAGGGTAGGTAGGGTAGGTAGGGTAGGTAGGGTAGGTAGGGTAGGTAGGGTAGGTAGGGTAGGTAGGGTAGGTAGGGTAGGTAGGGTAGGTAGGGTAGGTAGGGTAGGTAGGGTAGGTAGGGTAGGTAGGGTAGGTAGGGTAGGTAGGGTAGGTAGGGTAGGTAGGGTAGGTAGGGTAGGTAGGGTAGGTAGGGTAGGTAGGGTAGGTAGGGTAGGTAGGGTAGGTAGGGTAGGTAGGGTAGGTAGGGTAGGTAGGGTAGGTAGGGTAGGTAGGGTAGGTAGGGTAGGTAGGGTAGGTAGGGTAGGTAGGGTAGGTAGGGTAGGTAGGGTAGGTAGGGTAGGTAGGGTAGGTAGGGTAGGTAGGGTAGGTAGGGTAGGTAGGGTAGGTAGGGTAGGTAGGGTAGGTAGGGTAGGTAGGGTAGGTAGGGTAGGTAGGGTAGGTAGGGTAGGTAGGGTAGGTAGGGTAGGTAGGGTAGGTAGGGTAGGTAGGGTAGGTAGGGTAGGTAGGGTAGGTAGGGTAGGTAGGGTAGGTAGGGTAGGTAGGGTAGGTAGGGTAGGTAGGGTAGGTAGGGTAGGTAGGGTAGGTAGGGTAGGTAGGGTAGGTAGGGTAGGTAGGGTAGGTAGGGTAGGTAGGGTAGGTAGGGTAGGTAGGGTAGGTAGGGTAGGTAGGGTAGGTAGGGTAGGTAGGGTAGGTAGGGTAGGTAGGGTAGGTAGGGTAGGTAGGGTAGGTAGGTAGGGTAGGTACTGCAGGTAGGTGCGCCGTAGATAAGTACTTAGTGCCACCCGTGCGAAGCCGGGCCGGGTAAAGCTAGTAAAATATATTATAATAGGTAATTGAAATAAAAACACAATACCCTTAAAGAAAATAGGTACATCAATCACACGAAACTCGGGACCTCATTCTTTGAAAACTTACGTTTTTATCATACTTTAGATATTTTATTTACCTACCTGTACATATTTTATATTTCAAAGTGATCCGTCTATGTCTCGCATGTGACTTTATTTATTTATTGTAGAAGTAGAGTATATTAAAATAACTTATTATTTGGAAAATGTTTTCTTATTTCGTCGAATGATAATAAATTACTAACGGTGAAAGGATTATTATTTTAGAGTTTACAGTAAACTCGATTGAACAAAAAAAAATATTTGAAAATATTTCCTAAAGGGATCCTTGTTTATAAACACAAGGATTATAAATATTTGCCAACCCTAAATTCAGTTTCTAGAGACCTGTACCCTAATTACGTAATGCACGTAATTAGGGTACGGTTTCTATCAAATAGGTACCAGACGGCAGGTGCTCACATATCTACAAATGACTTAATATTTAATATGTACGTAAGTAGGTACTCAAATAAAAAGGCTGTTTCTAACTTTAATAATTTCTAACTCAATTTATTGCAATTTGTAGAAAAATTCCCACAAACTCATTTATTTAAACGAACACTCACTCACTCATTTTTTTAATTCATGGAACGGGTCGCAGTTTCATATTTGAACCTTTATTTACAAAGCAGGTGGCATCTATACGACATCTAAAGTTGAATATAGGACGTTGTACGTCGGTATCACCATAATGAGGAATATTTGTTTGTGAGGAATGATATGAAGGAAAAAGGAATGAATGATAGAGTGACAGTTGACAGGGAGAATGGAAGAAAGAAACGTGTTACGGCGACCCCAAGAAACATAAGACAACGGGCGAAGATCATGAAGAACATTCCCCATATGGAACCTTAACCTTTTCCTCATAATGTAGGCATTTAAAAATATTTATATTTACGGTTAGAACCTCAAAATCTTAGATGAAAAAGCGTGTTTGACCGGCCCGATTTTCCCCAAGATTTGTCTTAACCACATTAGTCGACGGCTCGAACTCGTTGGTGGGCGTTACTAATATAATATGCATGTTAATTTAGTCAAATTATTTATATAGTTGTTTTATTTATTCCTATATTATTGGTTCCTATTTTGCCATTTTCTGACTACTTATGTTATTTATTTACGCCCAAACACGAGTTAAAATTAATGTTGAAATATGGGAGTTTCGACGCTCTTATCTTCCAAACCAATATTTTTTTCCCGATTCTGTTTCCATACAGGACTAGATAATGACAAAAGAAATGGACATAATTTTTAGTTTTGAACGAACACCGAGAAACAGACGAGTAATCACCATACTACGTTTGTATGGAAGAATGACCGACTAGTGTACCCTTAAGACCTAAAAACTTCAAAGAATTACCTATAATCAAACGATTACAAATGATTTAAACAAGCGTCAAACTAATTTCCCTTACGTCATTCCGGTTTCCAGACACTGCATTATAATCGTATGGAGAGTGAAGTGTTTTTCGCAGCTTCCGGCACAAGCGCCCACGCCGGAAATTGACGTCAGCGCCCTCCCCCGGAACAACATCCGGTACATAATCGCGAGCGACACTGGACGCATTCATTTTTATAATGACTTTGTGAAATGAACGCGTTCGTGATCGGCGAAAATGAAATAGATTGATGATTTTTGTGTTTATGTTTTGGGGATGTGTGCTGTTACAGAAGATGCTCGAGTGTGGAAAATCATGGTGGACTATTTGAACAAAAATTTAAAGTTATAAGACCTTTCTAAATAATTCTGAGAGCAAAATAAGTATGGGAAAGTACAAGTTACCTATTCAGTATACAAACCAGATCGTCAATTATTTTCAAAACCAACAGCATAGTCAGCATGACCACAATAGAAACGGGTTTTGTCGACAGAAGAATAAACAAAATGACAGATAAACAATCACAATCTGTCATTTTGTCTATTCTTCCGTCGACAAAACCCGTATAAAACCCGTTTTTAAGGTGTCAAACTACGCGAACAGGAGTAAAGAAACAAAGAATTAAACTACGTAAACGGTAGATGTGTCACAAGCTAGATTTCTAAAATAAAATAAACACCGTAAAACAAACAAGTAAAAAGTTCACAGTACCGCCCCGCGAAGCTTCCAAGAAAATAGTAAAAGCAAAACACTTCAATTAAGTTCCATTAGATTAACTGCTAATTACATCAACTGATGACGTTCGATAGCAATCGTTGGCGTTGGTATCGCGATCGAACTTAATGACTAATTTCACAAGCCTATTTGCATGATCACGTAATACGCCAGGAAAATCTGATTTTAGCGTCAATATTGTGATGGACATTACAGCTATAGCATTATATTAGCTGTAGCATTATTACCTTGTGTGGTTCGTCGGAAACTAGGTTACCTAAACGTAACTCGTTCGGTGAAAAGTCAACATAACGCATCGCAATTGGCATGGGATAACAATTGTATCATAACAACTGGCATCGACGCGGAATGCCAGTAGAATAAGAAAGTATTATGTGTTGTTCAGACGGATACAGTGGCGGTGAAGGACTAACTGCTACTATCAGTAATTGTACTAACTTAACATTATTTTCACTTATTTATTTTGCTATTTGTATTTTGTGTTTCACGAACTGTGTGCAAACAAACGTTATTCTTTCTTTTTCGAATGTTAGTTGATAGTTGACAGGAATTGTACTATCTAACATAATATTAGTTGACAGTAATTATAGGTATTCTGACAGTAGCCGGCTGAACAACGACTCCGTTTATTAGTTGCGACAAACAAATACGCGACAAATGCTAGGGCGACAGTACGATATGTCGACCATCAGCGGTGCGACAGCACATCAGCTCGACGAACGTTAGTGCGACTGATTGTTTTCACGACAAGCGATTGCACAACAAAACTTTTGATCGACAGACGATAGCGCGACACAATTTTTGCTCGACAAACTAAAGCTCGACAAGCATCGTGTCGTTTCAAACATCTCAAAACAGGAAGAAGCAGTTATTTCATAATGGATATTTATGTTCTCTTAATAGAAGCAGGGGTGATTTGTTTTACTAGTGTTGTGTAGAGAACAAGAAAATACAATTCGACGCGAGTGCAGTTAGGAGCAAGGTGAAAACCACGTATTAAAGATAAAAATAGGTAATTATTCTATCGCTGCAATGTTTCTCAATGTTAGCGCTTTAGTTTGTCGGGCAAAAATTGTGTTACGCTATCGTTCGTCTATCAAAAGTTTCGTCGTGCCATCGTTTGTCGTGAAAACAATCTGTCGCGCTAACGTTTGTCGAGCTGATGTTCTGTCGCACCGCTGATGGTCGACCTTTCGTACTGTCGCCCTAGCATTTGTCGCGCCTTTGTTTGTCGCAACTTTGATACGGAGTCCTTATTATCGTACTGTCGCCCTAGCATTTATCGCGTATTTGTAGCAACTATGATACGGAGTCCTGAACAACGCATTAAATGCTAAAATAATTGCCACGACAAATAAAAAAGTTGTTTTTCAGTATCGCAAAACACTGCTGTTATTTTTAAACACATTAAACGGTTTATGTCGGGATTTTTTAAAAGCACCGTCCAGTAATCCAGTTGCCATTGCCATCGATTAAATTATCGTTGATTACATTTTGTTGATCCTGGATGCAATGAAGTTACAAGCTCGCACATGGGAGCTTAATCCCTTTGGCCTATTTACGTGGCACGATATGGACTAGAAAAGTTTACTGGAGTTCGCATGATACACAGAAATAATATTTGACAACATAATTCATTTACGCATTCGAAATGTCGTGCTGGAGGCGGATGCTCCGAATTAAATGGACAGCCAAAGGCACAAATGTTTCAACCTTTCCCAACCCAATATCAAGACTGCACCCTAATTACGTAATGCACGATCAATTTTAAATTGAAACCAATTGAAAAAGATTGCCAATCCATTGCTTCATAAGTTCGACAAAAAAATCTGCTCAAATTTTTTTGTCGAACTTGTGAAGCAATGGACTTACAATCTTTTTCAATTGGTTTCAATTTAAAATTGATCGTGCATTGCGTAATTGGGGGGCCGATTCTCTGCAGTTTGCCTAAAGCGTATTTTGATCTATTTCTGCCACATAATGCGAAGGGGAGATAGCAGCCTTGACGGTAGAATCAATACTATATTTTGTACTTGGCGATAGAATCAATACTATATTTTGTAAATTTTGACATTCAAAAGTGCCTTCAAAGGCCTATTTGAAATAAATGCTTTGACTTTGACTTTGACTTTGAAAAGCTGGTCATTGTTGGCAATACCGAAGGAAAGACCACGAAGCCGGTCGGCAAAACGATGGTCCGACCAAGTAAAAGAAGCTACGTCGTCAAGCAAATTTCAGCAGGTGGTGATGGCAACTTTGTACCGGAGCCGATGGAGGCAGATTGTCCGCTTCAAGGGGTCCAGTGACCACGATCCCCAGTAATGAGGGACCAATTGAAGAAGAGAGACTTCTTTTACGGGACGTAAGTACTGAGACATCCCGAAAAATTGGTAGATATTTCGTTATTTCTATTAGGGATTAAGGGAAACCGGTATCTTAAGCAAAACCAAACGATATTTGAGTCAAAGCTGCCTATTTTATTCCAAAAGTAGTCCTAATAATATTTATGCTATCCTAAGATGATGCTAGCGCGGGAATATCCACTGATAAACAAAGGCCAATTTCGTTAGCGTTTTGGAGTTAGCAGATGTTGCTTTAAAA
This sequence comes from Conistra vaccinii, assembly GCA_948150665.1. Taxonomy (NCBI): domain Eukaryota; kingdom Metazoa; phylum Arthropoda; class Insecta; order Lepidoptera; family Noctuidae; genus Conistra; species Conistra vaccinii. The sequence continues at coordinate 9,226,078 of OX411330.1, forward strand.
GATTAAATTAATAAAGAAACACCACGATAGACATGTAAACTAGTGATCTTTGCATCTTGTTCTCAGCAAAAACGGGGAACAGACTCGTCGCAAAGAGACTCCTCTGACTTTAACATCTCTGACACAAAAAAACCGGCCAAGTGTGTGTCAGGCCACGCATAATGAAGTGTTCCGTAGACACGTAACAAACTTAACATTGTAGTTGAAAATCATGTTCACCGATACATTCCAACTGCAAATGTAAGTTTGTACGCACAATATTGACTGATTTACCATGTTATTTTAAGACCATAGACTTCTTATAGATTTTTCTGTAATCTATAAGTATTCTCTTCTCTTTATACCGGAGATAAGGGGGAGAAGGGGCCATTTTCATCTATTTTCTTAAATATCTTTAAAACTGTTTGTTTTAAAATTATAGAAAAAATAAATATTTGAGATTCTCACAACAAGCTCTTTCATTTGATATATCACACGGTACATTTTGCAAAACTTATTTTAAAATTTTCCAATTTCCCCCGAGAAATGACCCTCATATTAACACGTTGGCGGACAATACTATCTCACTGGTTGCAGCTATTGAGACACTACTTATTTCCAAAAATTGCCCACGGGCGTAGTGTCACAAAGCGACACGCAGGATCACCGAAGCGGCGCAGTACTCTACTGATCGTATGCAACTACGACGCCCACGGGCGTAGTGTGCGTAGGTAGGGGACTACATGAATGTGTGCGTGGAAGTACTTTCTTTGACTTTTTGAAAATTGTGTAGTGACAGTACGAAAGTCGTAATTATATCTGTGGTGACAGTACAGCATGCCGCTCTTTATATGGAAAATCGGTCGTCGTGTGGCGTACTGATTTTATGCAAGTAAAAACTCAGACGTCGACAGGCGTACTGTCGTATCATTTTTAGCTACCATGACGCCTACGGGCGTTACTGTCCACCACCGTGTTAAAATTCCTTTATTTGCGTTACACGACCGTGTTTGGCTCACAGAAATTCATATGTGTACCAAATTTCCACTTAATTGGGTCAGTAGGTTCGGAGTAAATTGGCTGTGACAGACGGACAAATAGCCAGCCAGACAGACACACGAGTGATCCTACAAGGGTTCCGTTTTTACATTCGCATGTACGGAACCCTAAAAAGCCTTTTCAAGGAACCAAAATATATGAAAGTTCCTTCAAAAGAAAACTGGCGTACTCTCTACTAATTCATAAGTAAACAAAACAGTTACTACTCCGTTTCCTCAAAGGATATTCCCAGTTCAAAAAACACTTAAAAAAACCGCGTAGAAATTTGAACGGCGTAAAATTGGAGACAGCTCCATACGGCTTCAAAAAACAATTTTCCCAGTTCCAACTACTTTTTATTCAGTGGAGCTCCATCCAATCAAAATCTAACTGTGTATCGGTACGGACAGGCTTCCGAAGTAAAAATGAGCAAGATGGATGGCGTGTCATCGTAGATACTCGGGAACTAGGGAAGGGCGACGTTTTCCGGGAATTATTGCTAATATTTTAAGGAATATGCTTGCTTGAGAGCTGGCAACATTTACTTATGTTTTAATGAAGCTGTTTGAATATTATGGAATTCGGATTTATTATTTGAATAGGAATGAGTAAAAGGTAAAAGTATCGGTGACGTTCCTAATTTAAAAGTTTTTACAATGCATTTGCTCGAAAAGGGCGTTTTCCAAGCAGTTAATTTGTGAGGAAAGTATCACTTTTTTTGACTAGGGCTTTATACTTTTCTGTTTTTTTAATTTTTGAATCCGTAGTCAGCCCGACGCAAAAAGTTTTTATTATGTATTTGAGAAAAGTTTTACAAATTAAATGATGATGATGATGTTGATGACGATGACGACGGCGATGGCGATGAAGATAATGTTGGCGATAGCGATGGCGATGACGACGAAGTCAAAGTCAAAGTCAAAGTCAAAGTCGAAGTCGAAGTCAAAGACGAAGTAGAAGTCGAAGTAGAAGTCAAAAAAGAAGTCGAAGTCGAAGTCAAAGTCATATCAATTATATACGTCAGCCAATATGTCAGATGTTAAACATCATAATAAAATTATGCGACTACTGTAAGGGCGCTTGTACACGGTAAGAAAATTTACCGTGTCTGCGGCAGACAAGACAAATTCTTCGTGTACACGACAAGAATTTTGTCTGTTCTACACACGAAAACTTTTCGTGTCTTCCGCAGACAAGACCAATCGGAACGTGTACCTACACGACACGATTTTTTTCGTGCAGTCGTCAGTCGGACGTAGGGCGCGCAAGTAATAACAAGTCTGATAATCATTTTCGTTTATTTATAAAAATGTTAACTACAAAGCAAAAAAGAATGATAATTGCATATTATTATATAACAAAATGGAAAAGGAAACAAAGAAGAAGAGACTTTACTGGCTGAACCCTATTACTCCGCCCCCCACCGCTCCGCAACAACGTTCGCCACGTCGTGTCTTGCGCAGACAAGATTTTTTTTCGTGCACCGCTGCGAGCAGTGTACACAGTTATTTTCTATTTACGACACGAATTCTTGCAAAGGCCCGGCGTATTTTCTTACTGTGTACAAGTGCCCTAAGGGTCGCTAGTTTTTTTTGTTTCCGCGCACAATTCATAGTAAAACGTTGTATGATACACGTGCGTCAGATGATTTACGACTCGTGTCGACTTATACACTCGTCGGAAATCACCTACTTTCCGCACTTGTAGCATAAATAACTATTGTGAAAGTCGATTGATTTGTGTCTGACAAACTAACAGGACTTTTCTTTTGTGCATTTATACATCTCAAAGTGTAATGGCATTAGGTTTCCAAGCAGCACTTGAGGCCTTTAAAGTTGTAACCTTAACACTTATTACAGGGCTTACTCAACCTCCGCTTAGATCGCTGCAACGCATCTTGGAGAGTAATACTATAATCCCGACACTGAGGCTGCTGCTGGAGGAAAACTGTTCAGTTTAACTTACAAAATATAGTTTAGTTTCTTCTTAAGAAATAGGTACTTGTATAAATTGGAATTTCTATTTTCGTAATTAGCTTTAAATAACAACATAATGGCTACGGAAATTCAAACCCAAGTAAATTATTTATAAATTCCAGAATCAATGACGAACAAAGATAATTTTTCACGTGTAGCGGTTAGACCGCCACATACAAAAACTACGAAACAAAAAGACGTGACGTCACACAATTCCTACATCTCGCAGTTAGAGTTTACTGAGCGAATAACATAGATAAGACTATCCGAAATCAACATATGGGCAGTTGCCCGCCAGACATAAAAACCCGTCTGGTTGGAGGATCCTCCCTTTTCTATGGTGGATGAGTGAACTTTACACCCTGTTCCTCATACCCCTAAATTGGTGACCCCGAGTATGAACGTCAACGCAGCCTTCGTGCAACTACTTCAGCGTGACGTCATCATCATCACTCCCGCAAGCTTTCGTGAGGCGAGTCACACAGCCAGCCAGCACCCACGGCTTCAACGGGTATCCTGACCACCAGCATGCAGCGAACGCGCATTCCTGGTCATCACCCTCAGCCTCATCAGCAACCTTGGCACAGCACCTGCACTTCCGGCCGGTCTCACAAGCAGAGCCTATTCTACCCTCTCCTGGTCGACGCAAGCAGTCAGCCAAAAACCCGGCGCTGTACCACATCCGACTCACTGGATGACGACGCAGCGCCTCCCCGACTCACTGGGGAATCACCGCAGACAGTTCCGACTCACCGTGAACTATGCGGCACCCGGTTCCGACTCACTGGAACCACAGCTGGCACTGTGAAGCATCGCAAGATCCAAGACTCAGCCCACTATCGACCTCCGGTCTCCGGAGGGGAGTGATGTAGCGGTTAGACCGCCACATACAAAAACTACGAAACAAAAAGACGTGACGTCACACAATTCCTACATCTCGCAGTTAGAGTTTACTGAGCGAATAACATAGATAAGACTATCCGAAATCAACATATGGGCAGTTGCCCGCCAGACATAAAAACCCGTCTGGTTGGAGGATCCTCCCTTTTCTATGGTGGATGAGTGAACTTTACACCCTGTTCCTCATACCCCTAAACACGCGCCAATATGATCATTTGTTTCTTCACAGCTCTATTTGCTAAGCCAGTTCGAAAGGACAATGGGCAAAGATGTTAGGAAGTTGGTCCAAGAGCCTCCACTGATGAGACTTGTGGGAAATACAAGTGCTTGTGTGTCTTATGATTCTGGCAAAATTCTATTAGATTCTGTCCTGGGGTTCTCTTGTTATGGTCATGTTTGTCGTGATAGTAAATAATTATGATTTTAAGTTTAACGTAAATATCACTTTCCTCTATAACGGTTACACCGCGACATACGAACTACGTAGTAAAGACATGACGTCACACAATTCCTGCATCGCGCAGTTAGAGTTTACCGAGCGAAACACATAGATAAGACTATCCGAAATCAACTCATGGGCAGTTGCCCGCCAGACACAACACCCGTCTGGTTGGAGGATCCTCTCTTTTCAATAGAGGATGAGTGAACTTTACACCCTTTTCCTCATACCTCTCCATGCACCCCCGCCTGTTGTGATTAAGCATAGCGATGCATTGCGAAGACTAAAGATTGTAATAAGCTCAACGTAGGTAGTTGCTGGATTAAAAAAACAAGATATTGGAGGAACAAATAACATTTTAATAATCTTATATTTCATTTTCAATACATATTGCTTACATTGTTTAATATTTATATAAAAACACAAAAAAAACAAATAGTAGCCCACCGGTATAGCGGTATCGGGAACAGAGTCCAAGCTACCGGTGGTCAGGGCTCTTGAGAGAGGAATCTCCTAACGATACGCGCCGTATTCAGAAATACCGCTTTCTGGACACTTTCTTTCTTTCTTTATTTCGTTTAGTCATTCTATACACATATTGATTACATTTTTAAATATTTTTATAAAAACAAAAAAGAAAAAAAACATTTAAAAATATAAAAATAGTAGCCCACCGGAATCGGGAACAGGGTCCAAGCTACCTGTGGTCAGGGCTCCTGAGAGAGGAATCTCCTAACGATACGCGCCGTGTCCAGAAGTACCGCTTTCTGGATCAAGCCCTTGATCCAGCTGCCTAACGAGAGCCTCCTCAGGTGTTGATCGAGGCTCTGGGCTATTATGGCATTGGCCGTCACAACTATCGGCACAATGACTGCTGTATCCACATCCCACATGTCGACAACCTCGTGTGCCAGCAAGATACTTAGTCTGCTTATCTTTTTCAGCTTTCACGAGGTTCGCATCATGCGGGACCGTTATTTCAATAAACATTGTGCGGCGCTCTAATTGATCTATCACCACTATATCTGGCTTATTGGCAACAATAGTCCTGTCAGTGATGATAGATCGATCCCAATACAACGTGATATTGCCATTTTCGAGAACTGGGTCGGGCACATACCTATAGTTCGGTACCTCCGATTCCACAAGACTGTATTTCAGAGCAAGCTGCTAGTGGATAATCCTGGCTACAAGGTTGTGCCTATGCAAGTAGACTCCGTTAGCTCCGTTGTGCCTATGCCAGTAGACGTGAACAGGCAAAAATAATCTGTCGAATTGATTCCCCCGGACGGTGGCATGCCCGACAGATGTCAACCGTGCCGTCCTTCACAATATATTTCCGGTAGTTGTTCGTCATCATAACTTCGTCCATAATCGCAAAGACAAAACCTTCGGTTTCCCCAAAGAGATCACCGAATCGCAACCAGGATACGGACGCTAACAGGTCTACATCGGACCCATGCAAAGCTCGGTAAAAGCGCCCGTGAAGCTCTTTGCTCTGCCATACCTCCCTGCGGTCATTAGTATCTAATACTATAGGTTTGCGCCAGTTCTCGTTAGCCAAGGATAGCGGAGTGAGGCCCTTGTCCACTGAGACCACATCTCGGTGCATCCCCACGTCGGTCTCTAGGAAGTATTCCCTGAGACTGCATACCTCACGGTTGTGCAGGGTCTTAGCATGTATGGATAACATAGTAATTAATTAGGATTATGAATTAGATTTTTCGATTTCTTACGTAGACGTTCATTACAAAGTTATCGCGGCATGTATAATGAGAAACGTTAAACGGGCTTCTTAGATTGTCGCGAGATTTAATGATTATTCTCCATACCTGATATGGTTGCAGATTTTCTGTGATAATCACAGCAACTCCTGGATTTTCATTAAAAAGTCTTTGGGTAATGGTCATTCGTTTTTTACGTAACACAGAATGGTTACATAGTAGACAATGAACTCCCGCTGAAGGTCGATACATATTTATAATTATATAACTCACTATGTCCAATAAAATAAAAACTCAGTATGTCCAATATTAAAGAAAAATAGTAAGTATCCTATAATAAGCATAAGTCAGTTCGGTTATATAGCGGCAGAAACAAAATCCATTCAAAAGCAAATGTCGGTATTTTTAAAAATCGAAGATTACAACACCATTATTTTTATTTTTTTTATATTTAAGTAGGATGGCATCTCGCTGGTCAACCTAGGAGGTTGTCAGCTGCTTATCCGGCCTTTCTTTATGATACGTAAAATCTTATTATTTATAGTCAGGAGTTCAGGACAAACATGACCATAACAAGAGAACCCCGGGACAGAATCTAATAGAATTTTGCCAAAATCATAAGACAAATGAGCACTTCCATTTCCCCCAAGTCTCATCAGTGGAGGCTCCTGGACCACTTTCGCCCATTCTTCTTTAAGTAAAATCTTTGATAAGTTACCTCCTTGGTTACCATGTGGAAGTAAAAAGTTAGTTCCATTTTTAAATAACAGGACAGATTATGAGTTTTCATAGTAATTTATTTGGCCGCTAAACATGACAGAAATATGGATTTTCATACTAAGATTGCCGGCCTGATGCTCGCTTGTTTTTGACCAGTACAGCAATTTCAATTTATCTCGAAGAAGGTTGTCAAAATAATGTTCGAATTTCCAAGCATGTTTGAGAAACAAATGCCTCTATTCTTGCTGTCATAAAGGTCATTAACTGACAAATGAACATTTAAGTTCACAAACATCCATATAATTTCTTTCATTGAAATCATGTGCTCTGTTAATTTATCAATCAAATTGCTTATTAAAATTGATGGGTGGGAACTGCACTTGATATATGAAAATTACTATGTCCAAAGTTTTAATAGCGTCTATTGTGATTTATATTAATCGTTAACTGGAGCAACTAATTGAAACCGAGGTCTTAATTATCAAGTTGAAAGCATATTGTAGACACAATCGAGACCAATTTTAATGAATATCTGGAATTACGAGACAATAAATTGTTTTTTTTAAGCTATTGCATAGCTTCTATCGCGGGCCTTGAGCGTGGAGACCTAATCCAGAAATTCCGTAACGAAAATACGAGTACCTAAGGAGAGTGTTTTGTATTGAAAATTATGTTTAACTGCTTGACAACAAAGTTCAAATTTACTTAGACGAATAATACGAGAGTGTCGTATTGAAAATTATGTTTAACTGTTTGACAACAAAGTTCAAATTTACTTAGACGAATGATACGAGAGTGTTGTATTGAAAATTATGTTTAACTGTTTGAAAATAAAGTTCAAAGGAGAAGGCGACTTCTGGGCCCAGCAGTTAACTAGTTGAAATGTGTATTAAAAAAACCGTCATATTTTTCTAAGGAAAATCACAAAATATGGTACCTGGTTTCTATCTAGGAAGCGAGAAAAGTTAAATTAATTCTCAGAATATGTATGATCGTTTCGTGGAATCGATTCATAGTGAATCGAACTCCTTTAATTTTTCTATGACAGTTAATAACATATTAATATAATATGTTCTGTGCTGACAGATGACAGGCAGAAAAACTCGGTACACGGGTACTCGTTCGTTTTCTTTCGTTCTGAGTGCTCACGTATTTTTTTTCCATTTCTTATTGTATAACCCCACGACCTCGGCTTTAAATATTATAAAGGACTATTCGACGGATCTTGCTACTTTTAATTATCTGGCTCTCTATTTTGGACAACTGATTACGCCTATCGATCGGATATTGACGACATGGATCGCTGTGTGAATTGTACTATTGCGACTGGTCGCAGTAATTCTATTGGCAGAAGAGTCTTGGACGATGAGGCGATTTTATCAGTTATTCGTCAGTGGCGTGCATCTCAACCTGTAAGTACCTATTCAAATCGAGCTTTTAGCCTATCAAGCGAACAAAACCAGACTATGTATACTGTTTACAGTCTCCGGCGTCATGTCTGTCGGTTGTCTTTCTGTAGGATAGCATATTTAAAACAAAACTTACTTAATAGCTAAGTAGTTGATTAATTAGCCATACGAATCTATTGAATGTGCCATTTGACCGTTTCACTCATAAACTCGTAGTGATTTGGTTGAACATGCATTAACACATAACTATACTTCATATAACTTGATTCCTGGATAGCCAAATTTCACCAAATTTTCAGTGAGGCCTTGTTATTATATCCTCTTACAAATAAGGCTAGTTTGATTGAGTTAACACCTGGGCCCAGAAATCTATGGAGTCGTTCCCTTCTCCTTTACTTAGACGAATGATCCTTGACTATTAATAGTTAATTAAAACCTTTTTATTAGTTTGATGTTCCCATTACGTTGTGTCAAGTTTTAAAAACTATAAATGTGAATAACAGTTCTTGTCAATGTCATCATTGCTATTTCTTGTATTCGGGTTAATATTTTACAATTGCATAAGTTGATAAAAAATGCTATGCAATAGCTTTGCCGCGGCAGTCCCCGAGTGCCACACGTCTTTTTTTCTTTTCGTGGCTAAGTAATAACAGATGCACGGGTCTATCCATCAGGTTGAGCTGCACTTGCCAGGGTTAGTCCGTGAATGGGTGACCATCTTTACATACCGAAACTCCTCCGTGCTTCGGAAAGCACGTTAAGCCGTTGGACCCGGCTGTCATTCGTAGATCTTTGACCATCGTTACGGGTCCTCAGAAGCCCGAAAGTCTGACAACCAGTCTTACCAAGGGGTTACCCTGTTACTGGGTTGTGGAGGTCAGATAGGCAGTCGCTCCATGTAAAATACTGGTATTCAGCTGCATCCGGTTAGACTGGAAGCCGACCCCAACATAGTTGGGAAAAGGCTAGGCAGATTGATTGATATGTAGAAGCGAAATACTAGATCTCAGTGCCTAATAACTATAGATCATTGCAACTTCTCTAAAACCGGTAAAGGTAGTAAGGAAACATGTCTAAGAACCAAAAATTCGAACACATCACATCCACCAACCTCCTTGGCCCCGCATGGGTGGTACGTGGATGTACATACGTGGTAAGCGTCTCAGCCTTCATGTACGTGGTAAGAGTCTGAATCTTCAGTAATGCGCTTCCTTACCAACCAGAACCCCATGAATTCCCACGTTCGATGACTGCTGCAATTATTCTATCCCCTAATTCCTTATAAGAAAAACCAAAACCCTGTTTATTTAACCACCAGTTTCTGCCGGCGACTTTGTCCGCGAGCCTTTAACCTTCCTAAAGAATTGGGCTATCCAATGCAAAAGGATTTTTTTCAAATCCAACTGGTAGTTCCGGAGATTACTCCCTACATACAAAACTTTATAATATATGTATACACGTAGGGTTTTGTCTAAACTTTTTACGTTAGGCTGCCATCAGACTCACTGCATTTTGACAGGACTGCGCAGTCGGTTGCAGTTATGCATCGAAAATAACAAGCATTCAAACTGCAATTATGCAGCTGGCGTGCAGCTCAAATGCAGTCCGTCTGTTTAGACCCTCAGATAACGCAGTCTTCCTTGCTAGAAAATGGTAGCAACATTCTTATCCAAGGGCCCGACTGCGACTTTCCGACGAAGTTAATTATTTGCTTACTTTCCCCACTTACCGCACATTATACAGTGGAGTTAAACTAGTTTTATTTACATTTCCCGACGGTTCCAGGCCAGGTGTGGAAACTCAACAACCGACTGATTTGAAGTTACCGAGAACTACCACTATGTTTATTAACTTTTACTTTTATTAGGTTTCTTCGATCGTTCTTGTTGTACACAAAGTATTGTAAACTTCTCCTTTGAAATAATTTACAAATAACTGCAATGGTTTCATCTCTGCAAACTGTGGGACCGATTTCGTGAAAAGGGACGGAAGTGTGTAACAGGAAGCCGGAGAAGCGCGCGCTATTTGATTTGACCAATGAGCGCGCGTGGTGCTAGATTTGGCTGTCAGATGGTACCAATCCATTTTGCGAGAGGTTGGTACTGACAGCCAAGAAAACAGATGTTATACATCATATATGGGAATACTATAACGCTCGCTCGTTTTTTTATATTTTAAATTTAAATAGAATCAATCTCTTAAAAAAAGACAAATACTTTTATCTTTCCTATTTTCTAGTTTTAAAATATTAGAAGAACACGCGTATACTTCCTCCATAACGTAAGTTACAAACCTACCTTTGCTATGCGAAAAAATGGCGTTCGCCGCTCCGTCGTCTTGCCCCAACGCTGCTTCGCTGACGCAGATATTTCCCAGGTACCATGACTTACCTTTAATCCAATAAAGACCCTTACTTCCTCAGATAAGCACAAACAAACCGACCTAAAGCCCCGTATATCAAGCACAAGAAGCCCTCGGATTCTCGGATGCAATGTTTCGAAAGCGAATTTCTCGTGTGTTCCGTCGATCACGTTTTATGTAGCGAAGCGAAACGAATCGATGCGAATGAGGGATGTTAGCGAAATACAGAGATAAGTCACGTTCGCTAAGGCCCCTACTAGTTGATGGATTAACCGTTTACTGCTTTAACTCGATCGTATTAATCATAATTTGGAGGAAAGTTTGAAGCGCGGATAATAATCACTTGCTTTATTTTTCGACGGGAAGATTTATTATACGATGTTGTGTCAATATACGCAACAGCTCCAGAAGGTAAGAACGGAAATGTTTCTAAATTAACATAAAGCTGTTATGTCAATTTTTATTACTTTGACATTACATATTCCAAATTGCTGTTATGGTGGCATGTACAACGCCACAAGCGAACTACGTATTAAAGACCTGACGTCACACAAATCCTACATCGCGCAAGCAGAGTTTATCGCGCGATCAGCATTAATAAATAACTTCCCGACATCAATCATCGGACAGTTGTCCACCAGACACGACACTCGTCTGGTTGGAGGATCCTCCCTTTTGTATAGAGGATGAGTGAATTTTACACCCTGTTTCTCATACCTCTAAACCGTCGTACCTGTATACCTAGTAAATTAATAACAAACCAGTCGACGTGGTGGGTATAAAAGAGGGAGTTTTCCAAGTAGACGTGGGGGCGACTCGACGTGGCGGGACTCGACGTCAAGGGAATAAATCTAAAAAGGGTATCAAAATACTATTTGGAAACCATTCATTTAAATCTGGCGTAACTTCTACAGAAACACAAGCCTCTACTTATTTCTTTTAGCTCTTTTTCTACCATGAAAAAATTCACATAATCCAACTAACACAGTCTATGAAAAATCGCATCAAACTCATGGTACGGCCATTAATCTCAAGCGACAGCTGCTTGCTTCCATCGCTAATGTAGTGAACGGGAACAGATCTGTGATGCTGAGCTACCTCGCAGTGGGCTCTCGAGTGATTCAAATGATACACTTATCAATTTCCAATGTCCAATGACAAGTGAGCTTGGAATTAGATAAATTTGCAAGCAAGTGTATGGGAACTGAGAATTCTTGGAAGATCTGGAAAACTTTTGAAAGAATCTTGGAATCAAATAATTAGATATGGATTAGATAGTTTATACCAAATGTTTTGAGTCGAGCGCTAATCCTGCCGACAAACTGTCACGCAGTGTAGCAGGTTTATAAAAAGTATAAAAGTGTTTGGTCCAAAATAAATGATTTGTTTATTTTTATTATTAGATAAGTTTGCAAGGAAGTGTAGAGCACTTGGAAGCTAATCATTTTTGAAGATTCTGAAGTCGTAGGAGTGAATAGTGTGGATGTACTCTTACAGAAATAGGTATCAAAAATTGGGAACGATAGAAACTAGAACTTAATTACCTATGTTGATGTTGTTAATAGATTAAGTAAATAAAAATTTTGACAACATCTGTTAAACAGTTAACATAATAAAGAAAAGATTTGTAACTAACCAATTTATTTGATTTTATTTAAAAACTCCAAAACGAAGTCAAAGCTTAACGTGAACAATTTTAACTACAGCAAAAGTTATTTAAGGTATTAAACAGAAAAACGCCACTCCTTATTCATTTCAAAAGCTTGTAAACCAATTGACCTACAACATGCAACCAGCAATTAGGTAATAAAGCAAATAATTCTTTCTAACCTTCAAAGCTTTCCAGTAAAAAGTACCTAGACTACACGACAAATATCAATAACCTTCGTACACTTACATATTATGTATGTATGCGTCTATAAAAGCAGAGTGCTAACCCAATATCCCCTAATGCACACCCTTCACTATTTTTATTCTTCAATCCCCCAAATACCAAATATGCATGGCCCATATTTCAAGGTGGGGGCCAGGCCACGCTGGGCCACGTGCACCTGCAGATAAGAGCCCATCAATCACACTTGGATATAAACAGAGCAACACCATTACCCCTCCTGGATGGAAACCTTCGGGAAGCCATATTTCATGGCATGTTTATTATGTACAGTAGCAGATTCGTTTTATGTTTATAGAGAAATTGAGTGTGAAATTGGTCTCGGATGTTATAGGCGTTTGATTTTATGCAGATGAGGACAGATTTTTGAACAAGGAATGTAGGATTTAACCGATAATGAACACAATCATTTTGTTTGCGACATTTCATTCTCGGGAATTATCGAAAATTCAACTTTAGTGAAGGCCTTCGCTTCAGCGCTAGACTGACTTACTGTACTGTTTCATTACTGGGCTCGTATAAAACTGCCTTCATCCAAAAAGTTGGCAACGTCGCAAATAGCTGTCAAATATTTACCTGATTTGATTAATTTGGTAATACATATTATTATTTGCAATTTAACTAGTTATTAAGGAATTGCAAATGCACTGAATTTGATGTTGTAACCATTGGAAAGTACCAAATACTTTTTTTATAAGTACAACTAGATATTCATAGTCGGTGTTACGATATTAATTATTGCATTTCATAATCGATAGTTTGGTTCACTAGTTAGCCATATTTCTTATTTCCAAACAGTAATATTGTCAAATTAATGAAAATAGCGAAATATTTGACAACTATTTGCGACGTTGCCCACTTTCTGAGTAGTTTGTATTATCGGCCCTTTGGCACCGAAATAGTGTCATCGACATAACAGTCTATTTTAATATTTACAAGACTAATTAAAGCGTTAATTGCACGCAGCGTTGTTTATTAGTTTAACTTACCAATTTGGCATTTGTAGATCTATGACAGTCGTTAAGGGTAGTCAGAACCCCGAAAGTCTGACAACTGGTCTTACCAAGGGGTATCGTATTTCCCAGTTACTGGGTTGTGGAGGTCAGATAGGCAGTCGCTCCGTGTAATATACTGGTATTCATCTGCATTCGGTTATACTGGAAACCGATCCCAACATAGTTGGGTAAAGGCTAAGCAGATGATGATTGATGAACTTACCAAACTTATTATTATATATGCTTGAAGTGAGTTCACTTCAATTGGCCCATTGCCCCTTTCATATAAGAGTTCAAGAATACAACAATCCACTTACGTAAAAATGAAAAATTCTCTAAACTTCTCATTGAATTTTCCAAGAATTTTAAATTCATAAAACTTCACTTCAGTATCAGAAAGCATGAAGCGTAGCACCGTAACGTAAGTACAACGCATATTGCAGGATCTTTCGGTGTAGTGTCTAAACTGTCTCTCATATACCGGGGCCACAGAATAGATAGCTGTACAGAAGACTGACTCCATAGAAAGAGCAAAAACAGTCTCACGCATACATAATATAATATATGTAGATTTCAAACCAATGCCCGTCACGTCGCGCGTAGCTAGTTCGCTTGTACTCGCTGTACGTTAGCCGTGTCTATGAGTGCGTGCTTTTCCGCTCGTTGATTGAAGTCGAACTTCTATCTATTCTGTGCCTCCACAGAAATTCTAGTGGCAATATCCTCCTAGTGACGTAATATACGGGGAACATATAAATCTAGATATTATTTATGTCTGTGTTACGAAGGTTGTGTGCACCTTTATGTATGTTAAACGTGGTGTCATATTGCCTGGTTTGAAGCTGCTGAGATTTGACGTTTTGGGAGGAAAATGCTTTGTCTTATTTAAGACAAAGCACTCTCTCTCCTAATGTTGCTGTGCCCGACAGGCCCATATTGGTCTTTTACCTTGTTATACCATCTATGTATATTTATCGCAATAAAGAATTGAGTATTGAGTAATAAGGCTTTTGTAATACAATGAGGTGTCTCAGTTACGTCAATGTCAAGTCACCGATCAGTCACGTCAAAAAATATAGTTACTTGTGCTACGGCTACACTGTCACGTTATCGCGAACTTTACTTCGTGCGCACTCTGTTGCTCAGCGAGACGTCGAGCGGTGTGTGAGGGAGAGCGCGCGAAGTAAAGTTCGCGATAACGCGACAGTGTAGTCCCAGGGTTAGAAGTTTGATATAATATAATAATATATAATAATACTTACTGATGGACGCTAGTGATGGCGCCAAACGCGTAGCCGAATTCTGGGCCGAGTCCATTTAGATTGCCATCGACACGCTATGAAGAAGAAGAAGTTGTAGATCAGTCACGGGCCGGCACTACCGGAGCGTCTCAGTCGACGTCGTCACGTCCGGTCCCCGGGCAAGTAATATTAATCTTTTTATATTTAGTTAATTAATGTCATTGGTGTTGTACCGTTTTAATTAACTTTAAATAAATATATAAATAAAACTTGTATTGCTACGGATGAAACAGGCGATGCTATGACTTACTATCTGTTCACACACGTCCCTGAAATTGACGTGACTGATCGGCGACTTGACTTTGACGAGACTGATGTGTGCGCACCTTCACTAATAAAGGTTACTTTTAATAAAAGTAAAGTAGGGGTAAACAGTACTAATGTTGGCACCCCCCCAATGATTGGCACTTTGCAAATTTATTCTGCGTGCTACGAATGTTTCGTTTTTTTTATGTTATCGCAACTCAATTATAGGTAGAGTATACAACTTCTTATACTGGCAACGTATATTTATGCGTCAAACGTCAACCATCTTTCTTTACCCGCTCTTTTAGAAATGTGATGCCCGAGTCAGAAAAAAATTAACAAAATGTATAAGGGTGGTGGCTAAATTTCGAAGTAAAAAAGTGATATTTAGGTAAGTTTTCTATGGAAGTTTCTTTCTATTTATATTCATTCACTTAATATATCAAACGATGTTTTAGCGCTGTGAAAGAGATTCATCAGCTTTTTTAGTGGTGCCAATGACTATACTTTATTTTGTATGACAAGATAATCATTGTCAAGTAAGTAAATTAATTATCAAGTAGGCAGAAGAAGCAGACTGTGTCTCATCTGCGGGTACGAATACCTATGAGAATCTCCTTGCACCGCGCATGCACCGCAGTTGTCAAACTTGACATCCGAGGGACACATTTTTTGTTCACGGTGTCTTCTCTAGTTTACATTGATCTCAATGGTATTGGGTACTTTATAAGACTTACAATAGTGCCAATGATTATACATAATTTATAGTGCCATTTACTATGCTTAAGTGCCAATGATTGTAACAATCCGTTGAAATAAGTTAAATAATTTTTTTAAGTTAATTAAACATTTATTTTTAAACTTAATGCGTCATTTTATTTATGCCTATGTTAACTAGAACCCGACAAAACAATTAAAAATATTACCAACTTTGTTTATTTACGAGAATTGACCAATTACTAGTAGAAGTCGGCTTATAGTGCCAATGAATGTACCGTTTACCCTAGGTACCCTACAAAAAACTGTTCAAATTCGCAATTCGTAACTTTTTAATTATTTTCTTTTCATTATAGTAGCAAAGTCTTCTCACAAAGAGTAGCATAAAACGTTCAACAATAAAAACCCTCAACGTATTGCCAACAACATTTCAAACTTTACATCGGTCGACTTTTCAACAATACCGCTCCACAAATCCAAGTCGATTTCGTAATGCGAAAAATAATTCTCAGCAATTCGAAACGGAATCGAGACGAGCGGATAGCGACGATGGATCTGTCCGCATTTGCCGGGAATTCCGCAAGATTAACGTCTGCTGGAGCAAGCACAACGATCCCCCTTATCCCCCCTTGCGAAGGGGGATTTCTCCGGCCGTTATTGTGGTCCGTTATTATTACAAATGCCAATTGAGACGACAGATCAAACAATGGACCCTAACTAATTGCGATGCAGAAGTAATCCATACAAATAGTAAAGTTGTTCGTAATTGGCCAAGTTTGTTTAGGGGTTGTTTATTATGATATTTATGAGCGTATTATGCTTAAAGTTCGAAGGCATTTATTGATGCTTCTTTTATTCTTTCAAGGGCTTAGGACCGACAAATTGCAAAAGAGATTACAATAGTAATAAATACGATCCGTATTTATTACTTTTGTAATCATTTTTATAAAAGTATCCTATGTCCTTAACCAGGTCACAGATAATATAATACTACGTACAGATACCCAATCCCATACAAAGAAATGAGACCTCCCTAGTCGGGCTATTGACTGGCTAAATGTACTACAGTTATGACAAATTGAGTAAAACGCCATCTATTGCAAAGAGCCCTAAACAAAAAGGTTTTATCTTTTTTTGTTGAAAATACGAGATTTATGAGTTACAATAGATAAATCAGCATTAAACAAGGAAGTTTTGATTTTTACTAATCTTACTTCAGCCAAAATCTTCCGTTTATCGCTTTTTAGTGACTGTTAATTTCATTATTGTTACCTATGCTGCCATCTATGATCTTTTTCAAGACTAATTATAATTTGTTCGAATTGAGACCCCATGCCCAGGTCATGGTCTACCCATGTGCCAAATTTCATCCAAATCTGTTTAGCTGTTTTAGCGTGAAAACGTAACTAATAAACAAACTCACTATCGAATTTATAATATTAGTTAGGATTAGGATAGTTAGTTAGGATGTTACTACTGTACCTATATTTGACTCTAAAATTAGATGGAATGGTTCAGTTCTAAAATAATTTGCAATATAGGATTAATTAACATATCATAATCAGCCTGTTAATGTTCCCTCCCACTGCTGGGACACAGGCCTCCTCTCTGTGAGAGGGAGTGGGCCGTAATCCACCACGCGGGCCCAGTGCGGGTTGGTAGATGTCATATGTCTTCGAAATTTTGGTTCTAAGACGTGCCGGTTTCGTCACGATGTTAGGATTATATTAAAAAAAAACAATTTGATTTTATATAAAGCTTGTTTATTAACGTCATGTTTTGCAAAATAGACAAATATACACTTTTAAATTGTCATTTCACTTAAAAATTCCGCATCAACATTTAACAATTAATATATTACATAGTTACACACGCATACACGCTAACTTTAACGCACAAAACACATTTATCATACGTTACAGGACGATGCGGCATTGCACTACCTTATGAACTGGATTCTTTATAATAAACCCCGTATATAGCCAACGTTTATCGTATAAAATGTACAATTAAGAAGTCAGTTCACGGTCTGCTCATCTTGTAATTTACAATAAACGTGTTTTAGCCTTTAAGATAAATACACTTTATACAAACTCATAGCTATACATTAATTACATAATTATATTCATTTACTGTTATAAAGATTCAATATTTCATAATCGAACATAACAGATGGTGTATAAACAAATTAAATGTACTTAAATTTACAACTCTAATTATTGTCGTGGGTCCTTAAATTTTGATTCAATTTTTATTCCACACGAAAAAAAATATTGGCGAAAGCAAAGCTAACAAAACATAAACTTGGTGAGAAGGGCTTAATCTCGTATTTGGCGTAGGGCAAAACGTTGCGTGTCATAATGTACCTATATGGAGACCTCTCAGTAATCATTAACATTTTATTTTCATTATTTTTTTACAATAATTATAAGTTTTTTTTTTTTGTTTTACTGAGTTCAATCTTAAATCTGGCCAAATTTTTTTTCCTGTTACACGCAGTTGCACAAAGTTAAACTTTAATGCCCTATTACGTAATGGGTCATTAACGCTAATGATTTCATAAACTTCTTCAAGAAACCATTAAAATCGAGTCTAATGTTGCTTTCTACAACAAATTCAAACAAATTGGAAATATTTACCTAATGACAGCTTTAAAAAGTTAAGGTGAAACAATTTGATATTTTTTCCATACAAACTTCGGAGGGGTTTTACTCCACTGTTTGACATCGTACATTCAAAGTTTAACATTATATCGTTAGGTTTTATTATTAATTTTGTCTGTACGGAAGCAGAATAGTAAAATAAAAAGCCATTAAAAAGTTATAAGCCAACAAAGATTCGTTTTTCTTGCTAATTTTAACGCAACTTTGGGCGTAAATAAGTAATACAAGAAGTGTGAAATCTCGAAAACAAAATCCGTACCCACACACACAAAAAAATTATCGAAGATTTCAATAAATTTTATTTGTAATTGATTTATGCAGTGGTTTTTCCAGAAAAACCTTTTTTCCAAAGACCTTTTCGTAATTTTTGACGCGCTCGTTTTACTAAAATTGGTCGGTACGGTGTTTCTGTGCATGCCAACTATACGTTGTCCATGTAGACCAGCTTCTAACTGGTCATCACTGATACTATCTCTGTCGGACACGATGCCAGGTGAGACAGCGTGGTTTCTGGCCATTCCCACCATTGAGTTCGAGCTTGCGACTAGTTCCACCTTAAAGGGCGTTTCTGCAACTGGCTGTTAGACATTCAAAATCTATTTAAATTTAAAATCCAAAAAAAAAACATTAGAAAAATATATCTATCTAAAAGCGTAATGTCATGATGTTTTCAAAAAGATACGTGACATAATGACGCGCAACATTTGCTCCCGACCGAGCACGATTTATATCTCTTCCGTCAACATTCTCCGTCAAGCCTTACATTAACTTTTCCTTATCTACACGTAATGGTATTTTAATAACTTTATTACGTATTCCCGTTTCATTATTCATACGACCAGTCTTATACGGAATATTATAATTTAGTACCGATAACGTTTGCAAGTTAGTTCCAAATCAATAAACAATTTGTGGGTAGAAAAGTTTGTCCGATAAATTTATTCCATCAGAGCATACAGCCGAGTTTCATTGGTGAGTCGAGTGTGAACATTCCCTAATTTTGCTGATTTCGAAATATTTGATTTAGGCATTTCTGTTCCAGTCTTTGTCGGGGTAGACCCTCGACTTTTTAGAAATGACATCAATTGATTTATTGCCTAAAAAATCTTTGTAATTATATCGTTTAATCAGAGGTAAGAAAACTTGTTTTCCGCATAACATATTTTTTTATTTTTTTTATTTGATTCATAACGTAAACAATCCAAACCAAATGCCAAATTCTGCTTTTTGTTTTTCTATTTTGAGTTTATTTTATTATTTTCCTTAATAAAAGATATTTATACTTAAGAATACAAATACGCGTCTTTGGGAATGTCGTATTGTTTTGCAAGTTTCTTTTTTTACCTGCTTGTGTCAATTTGTTCGGGCAATCCCTCAAGGTGAATTCAAAAACTGCGCCTGAGTGACGCCATGTTGAGTCAAACTAAGATACGTTCCACGCATGCTAAGTCCACAACATATTATTTTCCTGTCCCCATTCATAATAAATGATAATAATTGAGCATTTAAAAATAAATTGTTTACTGTTTCTAGAATGACGCAAGGATATTTTTTTTTCAATTAATATTATCGTATTTATTTTTCCTGCAGTATTTATATTTAAAATGGCTTGGTTCTGACGAGAACCTTAGTTATAATTTATTTTTCTCAGTATTCTTGATTTAGTTTCAACATGATTTAGTTTTAGTTGTCTGAAGGTTTCAACAAAACTAGGCTAACATTGAATATAAACCAGTTGATGTCATTTCTCTAACTATCGTACTCATCCTTTCCAGCCGAACCCAAGAATTTTATACAAAACTGTCCACCTTAACTATAATTACGAAAATAAATTAAATAACCTAATTGCTTATAACATTCATTAATTATACATTATGACTAGTTCTCGTAAAGGAAATAAAATGCACCACTTTTTTTAGTTCACTATTTTCTATCGTATGGCACTACACATTTTCGTCTATCAAGAATGTAGGTTCCGATGCTGAGGTCACATCAGCTAATGCTTACATAAAATCATTAACTTGGTCATGTACTTTATAAAAATATTTAATTTTCTTACACTAGGTATTAACAACCATACGTTTAACAAGCGATTAGGCTGGGGTTAGGCAGATCTTAGCCGTGGCTGCCTTAAATAAACTCAAATAATCAATATAACAATTGCATAAAAATACATAACCTAAATGATAAAATAAGCCTTCTGTATCGTTGTATCAACTAGACCCAGCCTAAAGAAACGGTAACTTAAACTCTTAAATAATCTATAAACAGCTCGTTACTTCGTAGTTCAACGTAAACCTAAAATTATACAAGGTTCTTTGGTTATATGTCAGCAATCCGTTAAGAGGATGTAGGAGAGGTTATTTGCAACCAAATGACCCCTTTTGACTCCTACGCAAATGTCAAAAAATTTCGAGTCATTTGACATTTTATATTTTTTTTACATACATTTTGGCAGAAGCCCGAAAGTCTGACAACCAGTCTTACCAAGGGGTATAGTATTACCCAGTTACTGATTTGTGGAAGTCAGATAGGCAGTCGCTCTAAGTAAAATACTGGTACTGGTATTCAGCTGCATCCTGTTAGACTGGAAGCCGCATAACATAGTTGGGATTCATTGACATTTTAAAATATTAAATGTCAAATTACTCGAAAATGGTTGACATTGGCATAGGGGTCATCAGGGGTCATTTGGTTGCAAATGACCTCTCCTACATCCCCTTAACGGATTGCCGACATATAACCAAATAACTCTGATTATCAAACAATTCAAGCAAAACAATAAGACAATAGAAATTTGCAAAATAATATTATAAGCAAGTTTTAAGGCGCTATCACAGGAATGAAATCATGAATCAAGTTCGTACACCTTACACAGGCGCTTCGCAATACTTCGAAGATTTTAATGTGAGTGGTTTGAAAGCAAATCCTAATCTCATTTCAGGAGAAGCGCAATTTCAATCATAAAATTTTTGAAAAGAATTCATTAATAATAAATAAGTAAAGTGTAATGCAGGCCACACACGTTACGATATACTTGCGCAAAATTGGACTTACACAAGTACATTAACGTATCTATACTAATATTATAAAGAGGTAAAGTTTGTAAGATTGTAGGGGGTAATCTCTGGATCTACTGAACCGAAATTGAAAATTATTTTACCAATAGAAAGCCTCGTTATTTGTGAGTATCATAGGCTATATAGTTATGTTAACCGCCTAACGAAGTGGGCAGAGGTCATCAGCTAGAGTGGGATGAATTAGCACAAGTATCCCAGCCATTCGGTATCACGCAGACTTATGAATGTCTAAACTTGCGCAAGTATAGCATTACATGTGTGGCCTGCATAAAGCTACTGTTAAACACTTCGATGTGGAGACTAATTCAGTGCCAAAATAACTTTCAAACAACAATTTTTACATAAAATACATACACCTGCTTTAAATCCTAATAGACTCAATCGTCCGCTGTTCATTTTAGTTAATCGTTGGTTAAGAACTTAAATACTTATAATATAATAATCAGCTGTTTTACATTTACTGCGTTCAAATTCTTGAGGAGCACCACTCATCACTATATCTTCAAAGCCAATAATACTGTTACCATTATCAGTCTCAAGTGTATTACCTTGAATGTTGTCCAGTCGTTCACCAACCGAGTCTTGTTCATCGTCATTCACTTGATCTTCAACATTGTCATTCACTTCACTTCACACATAGTCTCTTCTGCCGGCTCCTATGATGCTATTTCGTTCACTCACCACCGATACTTCTGAGCCGTCCTTTTTCCTTTTGCAGGATGAGAAGAGGTGCGAGGACTGTTGGGAAAATATTTGGTATTAAAGTCAATTTTTATAATTGTGTGTCAGTACTAGCTGTTGCCTGCGACTTCGTCTCTCTAACTAATAATAATAAAATATATTCAAAAATAAAAATCTCAATAAAACTCCTTATTTAGTCGAGATTTTTTATTCGTAAAACTTTATTATTTTGTATCAGTAGTAACTAGCTGTTGCCCGCGACTTCATCTCTCTTACTCTTTAAAAGAGCGTTTATTCTGAAAGTGGGCATTGTCGCAATTAATGTCAAACATTTCGCTGTTTTGATTAATTTGGCAATATTAATTTGGGAATAATAAATGTGGCTAACTAGCGAACTAGAATATTGATTAATTAATATCGTAACACTGCATATTTAGTTTTAGATGTAAAATAGTATATTATGCAACTAATGAATAAAGGACGGATTTAAAGCGAGGGCCATAGATGAATCACGATCAAGTGAAGGATTCTAACGACTGAATCACGACCGTAGGGAGTGATTCATGATGATTGAATCACGAGCGCAGCGAGTGATTCAAGTGTTAGAATCCTGAGCGACGCGAGTGATTCATGGCCCTCGATATAAATCCGTTTTATTCAAGAGTTGCATACTATACTTTATACCATGACTACGAGAAAAAGAAAGATTTAAGCGAAAATAGACATTTAATAAAAGGTACGTTCAGACACGTTCAGTGTCGGGAGCCCTCCTGGAGGGTTCACCTACTTGGATATGGGATGTCGGGAGCCCTCACGGAGGGCTCATTTAAAATGTAGACATTCAGTGTCGGGAGCCCTCCTGGAGGGTTCACCTACATGGATATGGGATGTCGGGAGCCCTCGCGGAGGGCTCATTTTAAATGTAGACATTCAGGGTCGGGAGCCCTCCTAGAGGGTTCACCTACTTGGATATGGGATGTAGGGAGCCCTCGCGGAGGGCTCATTTTAAATGTAGACGTTCAGTGTCGGGAGCCCTCCTGGAGGGTTCACCTACTTGGATATGGGATGTCGGGAGCCCTCGCGGAGGGCTCATTTTAAATGTAGACGTTCAGTATCGGGAGCCCTCCTGGAGGGTTATCCTACTTGGGTATGGGATGCCGGGAGCCCTCGTGGACGTTGGAAGTGAAACCTCCCGGAGGTTTCACTTCCAACTACGAATAATAAAAGTCATAGACTTTTATGGCGGAATGATGAGTTATGAGTTCTATGAAAATGGGTGGAGTCGAAAGTGTTAAGGAGGTTGGATAGCATTGAGATACGAGGTCGAATACATTGGTGTGTTCTAAATTCAAACACCAAAATAGTGATTAAAAGAGCTTTTTATTCACTGTTTTCAGTGAATAAAATAAGCTTTTTAGAGGGGGAATGGTATAAAAAGTATTTGCTCATTCCAAATGCCTTTTTTACATTTTTATCGGTTACAACGGTATAATTGCAATGATTAATATTCCAGTTCACTAGTTAACCATATTTCTTATTTCCATACAGCAGTATTGCCAAAATAATCGAAACAGGTATTTGACAGCTATTTGCAACGTTGCCAACTTTTTGGGTGAACGCTCGTAACGGCTCACTTCACCAACAAATTAGATCGGAACTTGAATTGTAACACAAGAAGAGCCATATATACCTTAACAAGAGACCGGACGGGCTGTTGCAGCACGAAGATGGCGAAGATGACGACTCCCTGCAGCGCGTTGACGAGGTCGAACACCGACCACACGGACATGACGTCCGAGCCCGCGCCCGCCGCCCACGACACCACCTCCAGCACCCACGACAGGCCCATGATGAAGGACAGCAGGCAACACATGCGGAACCTGGACGGAGTATTGACTTATTATAAAATAAATAAATAAATAAAAGATTTATTCACAAAAAGAAAAATACAGAAACACATATAAAATGTACATAATAATTCTTTACACGTTGCAAAATCTGTACAAAATGTATAACCCTGCCTCTTAGACTAGGATAGCCGGTATTCTAAGAGACAGTGTTCGGCCAAATAATTATCTAAAAATGATTTAATACAACAAGTGAACGGTGTTGATGTTATTAAGCTTCTGTAATTTTGTTATGTGTTGTGTAAATTAAAAGTAATTAAATGAAATGTCGTGTTAGATACATGTTTGAGTTTGTGATTGGGGAATTAAGTGCCTAAAAGTGTGTATTTTTAATGTAAAGCTGTAAGACTATTACTACTGCCTATTGTGTTGGATTACTAGGTGATGTATGTGTGCAAAGACTCCGTGTAGTTATTGAATTTTGACTTTGGGAATATTACGGAAAGTGTCGAATTCTCATTTATGTATCAATGAGACATCTTAATCATAAACATCATAATCAGCCTACTAATGTTTCTACTGCTGGGACACAGGCCTCCTCTCTGTGAGAGGGAGTAGACTGTAATCTACCAAGCCAAGTGCGGGTTGGTAGATGTCAGTCATGTCTTCGAATTTTTGGTTCTAAGACATACCGGTTTCCTCGCGATGTTTTTCTTCACCATTTTGAGAGCAGCGGTGATAACATTATTTACACAAAGTAAATCACCTGCTTGGGTATTTCGAACCCACGACCTACAACTCGTAAGTCAGGGCCGTGTAAAAAAACGGATTGGAAAAATTTGACGGATTGTAGTAACTTGATGAGCTGGCGTCTGTACAATACTAAGTGTTTACTGTATCTGCCATCCCATTATGTCATGCCATCAATGCAATAGAAGTCAAAATCGGTTAAACGGACGGAAAAAAAGGTTTGCACAGTTTGACGAAAAAAAATATGCTGGAAAACGGAAAACACACAATTTAATACACGCAATACATTATGCTTATGGATACGGGCATGCAACAGTACAGGAGTTGTGGCCGTTGTGGGGGTATTTAAAGCTAAGTTATAATATAATCATTTCGTAACCAGAAGGTTCCCAGCTAAATATGACAGTAGAAGACTCTCACTTCGTTAAGAGTTTATTTTCACCCTTTTAAACAACCTCAACACTGTCTGATGGAAAACGATGAATAAGTTCTATGATATAGGTAATAGGTAATACGGGCTGCTATCCGCAACTCCACGTCAAAGCGCGTATTTTGTGTGTTCTATGATGTAACGAGCGTACCTAATACTGCGTTCGCAATTTATTTGCCAAACATGTAAACAAACAAGAGTGTTAGGAAAAGCAACTGAGAAGCTTACACATCAGGTTCAGTTTGCGCTACAACTTCATATTTTTTGTCTTTTTCAACAGTACTAGTCAGTCTAAAATCAACTTTATTTACACTCGTATAAAGTTGATATTTGTTTTAAGTGAAAATAATGTCAATTGGAAACAAGAATTTAAATAGATCTTAGAAGATGATTGTTGACTTTAGGTTTAAAGAATACTTACAATTTCTTGTACTTCTTGAGCCTCTGGTTGAAGTTGACGGGTGCCTCCACTGGCGGCGAAGACGTGGGCTCGTGCGCCGGAAGTGGCTGCCCCAGCACGGTGCCCAGTCGCACCCAGTCCTCTGACGTACTGAAGTCTGAGTGCGTCAGGTCTAATGCTGTATCAGGAAAATATATTTTAGAGGCACTATATGTAGGTCATTCGTTTATAATCTGCCCAGTATTTTCCCTACTTGAGGTTGGCTTCCAGTCTAACATGATGCAGCTTAATATTTTACTTGAAAACGACTGCGTAGCTGACCTCCACAGCCCAATTACTGGGTAACAACGATACCTCTTAGTGCGGATATCACCAATGAAATTGAACGCGTTCAGCACATCTAAACGCGTTCAAGAGTAGTCAGTGTAAAAGATTCCATAAAAAATTTGACACTGACAGCTCTTGAACGCGTTTTGAAAATGCTGATCGCGTTCAGTTTTATTGGTGAATCGGCCATTAGTAAGACTGCTTGTCAGATTATAACGTTACGACTATTAGTATGACCAGTTTTAACCGTGATTCGTTTACTTATTAACAGTTACTTAACTAACAATTTGTTTATTTTTTACCAGTATTTATAAATTAACTTATTTATATACAGTTAGTATTGCTATTTGAACGCATCAAAGCATTATGTGCCACTCACTAAAAGTCTTAGTAGGTACTTGGAGATCGTAAAACCCATAATCATAATTATTTAATAAGGATAACCTCCTGGAATCTGCTTTGGCATCATAAAAGGTGATAAGTCAACGAGACTGGTACTAGAAAACAAACTAAGCCAAAGAGTGCATGCCAAAACAGTACATTAAGTCGCAAGTCACGATCCTCAGCAATGAGGAATATTACTGAGGAAGAGGACAGTGACCGATGGCAATTGCCACTACTGCTATTACTCAGACTAGTAGTTTTCTTCTTTCTTTTAATAAACGAAATACAATTTTCTATGAAGCAAGTGTTGTGTATCGAACATATTGCTTTGAGGAATGTAACTAAAATAACAAATATATTGCCAAAGATCATCCCAATGCAATTTCCGTTATATCTTTGAAAGAGAAGCTAAAAAGACAACACAATTCAAGTTATATAAATATTATGAAACTTTCAAGGTTCATTCAATAAAATAAACATAGGACCGCTTGCATTATGTTTTGTCTACAAAATGATACAGCTTATCTCTAAGGACAAAATATTGCAAAACATTGCGATGTGCACATACTGATTGCTAATAATAAAATATTTACTGAAGACCCGACTTTGTTCAAAGATTTGATTATCTTAGTAATGACTAATAAAAGTTATACTACAATCGTTTTATGAATCGTTAACAAAGCATTACATTCTAAAAACGATTGTTTTGAAGCCATAACTTTGGCACAATATACAATCAAATACGATGAAGATGACGATAAAATTGAAAACGCAATTGTCTCTGAAAATCCCATTAAATTAATAAAAAAATAAATTGATATTGATGAAGTAGGAGCAAATGTTTTCAATACAGTTGAACTTGCAAATTGATTCATTGATATTCTAAGCATTAAGAAATAATCTGCATTCGGATTCCATTTTCTCAAACAATAATTGTGATAACTACCTACTTCAGACACTAATCTGCATGATCCCACTACACGAAGCATTCATAGCACGAAGAAGGTACGAGCATTGATCATCATGCTTGCCCATAAGGATGACGATTTCAGACTTGTATTAACCAGGTTTCCTCACAATGCTTTCCTTCAACGATGTCAGTAATTTCCAAGATAAACTCGGAACGTACATAAGAAATTGATAAAGTTACATTGATACTTGCTTGCTTGTTGTGTGTCTATAGTTTTTAAATATTACTGACGTGTATGTAAGTTGTGAAATAAATATAATTTACTTACGGGTGACATCCTTAAGTTTATCATAATGCGTTGCGATAGCTCGTGATGTGAAGAAAAATATACAAAGATTGCTAAATAGGATCAGAGCCACCGGTCCGTAGAAGTATGGCAGCGCTGCTTCGTCCGCTGTGAAACAAACGTATTGGTTAATACACACATACACATGCATGAGCTTATGCATTTTCCTATGGAAGTAGGCAGAAACTGCAGAACGCCACCTGCTACGATCCTTACATACT
Source organism: Conistra vaccinii (assembly GCA_948150665.1). Lineage (NCBI taxonomy): Eukaryota > Metazoa > Arthropoda > Insecta > Lepidoptera > Noctuidae > Conistra > Conistra vaccinii. Next base: position 9,253,813 of record OX411330.1, read on the forward strand.
CCTTTTGCCTGTTTTACGTTCATACATCTGGTCATACACGCCCGCCGGTTGCGGACCTGGTTAATACTATATAATACTAATAATCTACAAAGAAAAATATTGGAAAAACCTATGTGGAAAATATAAAGAGAGACCTTGAGTAAAGTTGTACTACAATAACACACGAGTATTATAGGTTTCATTTTTTATCATCGCTCCAATAATAAAGTTTTAATCTTCATCTGTTACATACATAATATGATCCCAAAATAAATGTGCTGCTACTGCTATATATTTTGGTGTCATTGTACTTTCTTATTGAGAATCTAACAAACTTTCTGTAACTGATAGTAATCCGATTTCATCAACGATAACGAACTAACTCTTTACAAATAGACGAAATATTGAATTTCTAAAAGGAAAATATTGTTTGTAAAATAAATAATAATCATCTTCAAACGTATTTTTGTAATAAAAGAGCTGCGAAAATATCTAGAACGATCTTGAGCACGAGTAACGTTAGTTGTTTATCCCAACAAATAATACATTGCCACTGAGATTGAAAAATACAGAATCCAGAAAATGTGAAATTCAGAATCCAGAAAATGTGAAATTTAGAATCCAGAAAATGTGAAATTCAGAATCCACAAAAAGTGAAATATGAAATTTTTAAACTTTTGTAAGACATAGGTATTATTAATCCACTATTGTCCCACTGCAGGACAAAGGCCTCTTCTCATATAGAGAAGGCAAAAGCATTGATCACCACGCTTGCTCAAATTGGTTTGGCGATTTCAGACTTATCCTATACTATTAAATAAGCAATATTTGTATGTATACATATGTACATATATTTGTAATCACGTTCTCGAAAACGGCTCTAACAATTTCGTTGAAAGTTGCAATAGGGGTCTAAGGGGGTGAAAAATCGATGAAAAGCTAGGTTTCATATATCAGTGAAAGAAAGAAAAATAAGTTTATTTGTCACAGAAACACATGCATATGAAAAATATAAAAAAAACTCGAGTAGAAAAAAAAATTTAAATCAGTAAAAAACCAAATCAAAATCAGTGAATCAGTGAAATGTCGTTTTCTCCGTATTTTCACCCGAGCAGAGCTCGGTCACCCAAGTGCTATTAATTATAAGTCCAGGTTTCCTCACTTTGTTTTCCTTCACCGATGTCAAGACATAGAAGACATTATTAATATTTAATATTAGAATTTAATAGTTATTCCTCACGTAGGTATTCATTTCGGATTTCTATGACAGTAGATATAACGGGACAAACCCGAAATAAATCCGCAAGTAATAAATCTTAAAACCTTTTTTCTTCTTTGCTTCGCATGTCAACGGCATAAAGAATAAAAGAATCCATGTAAACAAAAGATATAAACAACTTACTTTTAAACCAGCACCCTTTAACTCCGAAGTTAGGCTTCAGATAAGTGCTGGGTACAGCCGGAGAGAGGTCCATAGTAATAGTCACTATTAACAGTATGATTGGGAACAGCACTGCGTACACGCAGTACCACGCGAATCTTCGTCTCATGCTGCGTCTTGTCACTGGTGCATTTATGTATCTCCTGCGAATTGGAAATGATTAAAAGATACTGTTTTCAAGCTTCAGCACACAGAATCTGAACCAATCCGTAGAGGAGTACGTGTGCATTAGGATCGCACAGGACATGGCATAGGGCTTTTTCGATCTATATAGGATGGTCGGATCACATGCTCTGTGCTCTCTGTATGAGACTGAAAGAATTTTGTCGCCATTGTAAAATATACTTTTAATTGTTAGTAGGTACCTACTTCTTGTAGTGTTTTTATAGACACAGAACACCAATAACATATAAGGCACTAACTGGCCCTTTTACATTAATATATCAACCTTCATGTTGATGTTAATCAATTTGTAAATCGAGATTACAAACCCAGTAATAATATGGATTGAAATCAACATGCCTTGGTTTTGATGTTCTTTATTTACAGCTATACGCCTACAGTAAGGTATTTCTTTAAATGGAAAATAACTCAAGCGTCACATTACAAAACGATATTCGACATTTTAGAAATATCAATTACGTACTCCTCACACGTAAACACTTAACATAATAAGCGCTAAAAGCGACGATGAATAAGCTCGTGAAGTAGGCACGAGTAATAAATGTAATAAGGATACATTTAATAATGTTACATTTAACAACGTTACATTTAAGTACTTACCGAACGTTCAAGAATATATCGAAACACATCACGTTTAGCCAGAAGAAGCAGGATACGAACGAAAACTGGATCAAGTACGCTGTAACAAAATATATTCTAAATATATCTAATATAATGTGCATTATGTTTAGACAAGCCTCAGGGCACATGCTAATTATATTTTCTAGAATGACAAGCTTATGAGAAGCTCTTAAAATCTTAGGAGACATCAAATACTTAGTGTACTTAGAAGGCAGCTCTTAAAAGAGAGCAATTTATTATTTACTAACGCCCACATTGATTTCTAACAAGCGTAAAAGGTACGCCTTTTACGTTTTAGTAAACTTGCAATCGTTTCTTCAGTTCAGTAAAAAAAACCACAAGTAGCAAGAAAATATTAATGCACATGTTTGTAGATTAATGAATTGTCTAATGTTTTCAATAGTAAAAGTTGTTTATAATCAAAGTTGTTGTCTATTTTCATACACTACGATTGATTTTCAGAAGCAAATTATTTCATTTCCAAAGAACGTAAGTAAAAACTGAAGAATTCAATAGTATGACCCACTAAAATTCCTATATAACATCATAACTTACCCATAATAGTGCACGCAACAGCAGGGAAAGCATGTCCAGCAAGTTGTGTGGCGGCTAAGCAAGTAAAGGCGAGAGCCAAACACACAGTGTGGCAGGCAAGCGCCTTTCCATGGGTGTCCCGCAACTCCGTAATGAAAAGGTACACAGAAGCCGTCGCTAGCAGGAATGGAACCGATATAAGAAGCCCTGGAAAGGAAATTAGGCTTTAGTTTTCGGAAGGTCGGTAGGTTTTAGGTTTAGTTTCGGATGTATGTTTAGTGGTAACTAAGGAGGCTTATTTGTTTATGTATTTTATTATTGGGATAGCAGTTGAAGATATTGAAGCATTTCTAACTGGGTAAAAATCTCATTTCAATTACAACTAAGAGTACTGAACAATCTGATGCTACAAATTGTACCTTTAGCAATTTGTGTTTTGTAGTCTTTAAAGATCACAAGAAATGAAAAGCGCTCGTTTATAAATTGAATGACGAGATGTAATTAATTAAAATGTAATTTGTAATTCTGGTAACCCTTAACCTCGCCTCAAGCTTCAAATCCTTTAATAAATGCTTTCATAGTATAACTCTCAAATAACTTGTATTATAAAAGGCTGTAGAAACTTCTCAAAATCTTTTAGAGACTAGAACAGCGATCAAATAGTTAAGTAACTCGGTAACTAGACTCTTCGTAACAAAGTTAACAATTTGTTCTTGTTGCCAACAACAAAAAGTGGAATTAATTAATGATGAACTCAGTTAGTATTTACTTTGGACGAAAAACATACAGCTGGGTATTTTCCCACAGGAGTCAATATAGTAAATTGGTTATTTCGTGTTTACACAATAAATAAGTTATAGTATTATTATTTGCTGTTGCTATACACGAATTCATTGATATCAAATAATTTTTTCGTGATTATGAAATCAGATACTGGCGTCTGCGTTTATATTTATCGATAAACGGCACACAATGCCATATATTTTAGTATATGCTTGCAATTTCGATAACAGATAGATAGACGATAAAATAATAACCAAATATTAATACGAAACGACCTTTTAATATTAGGTAATTCCCCCATCTCTACACCCATAAATGCCTGATATTCAAATAAATCCAGGAAAAAATACAGACACATCATACAAACCTCTTTAAAATGTATTGACTTACTGAAGGACTATCACCAAATGTAAGTACAAACCTGTAGCATATACTATAAGTGTAGACGACGTCTTAGTGTCTTCCAGGGGAGTAGTAAAACATACAACGGGTAACGTAATGCCGGCTGGTACCGATTCGTTCCAGAATGTTTCCATGCAATAGTCCCGAGTGCCCAACAGTGGCGGTCTTGAGTATGGAACGAAGAGGGACCCGTTTACTAACAGATAGAACTCGTCTTGACTGTGGACGTCCGGCTGTAGTTTGTATCTGAGGACAATGTTTTTCATTAACACTTTGTTACACAACAATAGAAGTAGTTATCATGGTGACTGCCGTTCTACGTTCTAGATGGTGTAAAAGACAGATGACAGTTGTCATTGAATTTGACGGCCTAACATGGGTTAGAGCTTCATACACATGAAATATTTTAAGAATGAGTTTGAAACGGACTCAACTACATCAACGTTTGATCTCGTAAGCAAAATTTGCTTTGAAGCATATTATGATAAAATACAATGCAGCCAAGAATAAATAAGTATGCTTTTAGCAATGAAAACCAATGAGCACAGAAAACATCTCAAGATCAATTTAATAAAGCAATTTTCTGTAATGAATTAACCACTACAAATCGTTTTATTCGGGACACTCGCAATTTCATGGATGGAGGAATTTGTTCTACCATTCCTAATGAGCTTAGGACCCCAGAATATAGAACTCTTACACAAGAATATAAAAGATTGAATAAAGGTCATCGTATTTTCGTAATTGGGTATACCCCAATTAAATATTATTAGTCATTTCCTTCGATACAGGATTGAGATTGTATTGCTTTATCAATGGAAATGGAATTTTATCTTAAGTTTTCATTTTATAGATAATTATGATAGCAAAGTATTTGATGATATGAGATAATTAGTTGTGTACTGCCAATAATACTGTAAATTGTATTTTATCACAATTATTATCACTAGATTTGAAGACCTTTCTGATATAGTTTATTGCGTTGCCATCTAGCAGTAGTGTTTCAGTTTCAAAGTGCATTTTATAGCAAATGTTGTATTCTTATTCTGTATCCGGCTTTTCTTATAATTTAATTTCAAGTTTTGCTTCGTTTGTTTAATCAGTAGGTAACAAATTCACGATCACTTCGTAATCATGGCGAGAGACTAGGTTTAAATCGATCAGCGAACCACAATCTGCCCATTCAGCGTTATTTGTGTACGGTTGCTAATTGCCGAATTATCTATTGCTACGAATTTCTTTATCAGAAGTTCCATTATGAATATATGACAATTTATATGCTAATGAATATCGGGAAAAATAAGTGAAGTTTAGTTTGAATATTTTGGGAAACTCTCAACCTAAAATAGTACAAACAAAAAAAACCTACTTTTCATATTTACACGGGCTCCCGACGATGGTTTCGTACACATTGCTGTCGAAGCTGAAGATGTGGGTCTCGTTGGCTTGGTGGAAGATCGGCTGGAAAGTCAGCGTAGACCGGGAGCAGACGGTCTTGACAGTCCCATCGTCAATCGTGACGGTGAGGTTCTGTCCGCTTGGACAGCATTTTGGAACTACTGGTAGCTCTTTTACTTCTTGTTCCTGTTAACAAGGGAAAAAATGTATATTATTTGAAGATGAAAATGTATACCTCAAAAACGGTTACAAAGTCGTAAAACAATACACACTGAAGAAAAGTATAAGGCTGCCTGTCCACTGGAGCGGAGAGGAGAAAAGAGGAGCGGAGAGGTGCCAAAATTAACCAATAGAATCTTGACTCCGCCCCTGAGTTTAGATCAGTGATCCTGAGTCAAGATTCTATTGGTTAATATTGGCACATCTCCGCTCCTCTTTTCTCCTCTCCGCTCCAGTGGACAGGCAGCCTTACGAAGACATTAAATAATTTTTGACTGAAGAAATATTAAATTCGTGTACACCGTTTCCGATCATAAACGTAAACAATTAAAAGAGATAATAATACAAAATTAAATCAGAAAATTTTATTGAAACAGAAAGGAAATAATAATACAGTTATCGTGAAACCCTTTTCTACGAAGAAATTATCGTAATTGAGGAACAGTTAAATAATTCAGGTAGTTACTGAAGTAAATTAATGATTACCTTACCTATGTCAAACTATCATCAAAAACAGTTGAGCCTATTTTTGGAACAAGTAATATTACCTAAATTAAGTTAAGTATAGACCCTACTCGAACACGAGTCCAATTTAATAGTAATTCTTCGAAAGCCCACTTCGAATTTAGTCACATAATGTTTTTCTAAGACGTGACGTTATATTTTAAATTAGGTCGCGCCGCAAACACAAGGTAAGGACAACATAATTATGGATGTCATTCAAACGATGATAAATTGCAATGCTATATGACTGAGTCCCATCAAAATTCAACATGAGTATTTGATCTTTGACGCACATAAAAGAAATTCAGCTGAGGTTAATGACGTAAGGGGTCATTAAGAATCGGGCACGTCTTTTACAATAGTTAATGCTTGAATATTATTCGGCGAGACAAAGCTAAAGTTGAGAGGGCAGTAAGGAGAAGAATCGATTTAATAAATAAATAAAAATCTTTATTGCAAACCACATGAGCCTTAAATTGTTGTATGTATTCATTTATTAATTTTTTGTATGTATATGTATACAAAAAAATAATAAATGAATACATACAACAATTTAAGTAATTCATGGAATGAAAACTATTCTATGAAATAAAACGTTTTGCTGCACCTAACAAACACAGCACAGAATTGTTAACTGGCATAGCGTTGCTGAATGACAAATACCATACCAAGCCAATTTTTGTGATTCAGGTAAATTGAACTTGAAAATGGTAACACTAACAGAGGGATGTAAAAAAAAATACAGCGCAATGTTACTATACGCATTTTTGCTGACATATATGGCACCGGTATCGTCCCGTTGGCACCATTTGGCGCCACTTAAGATTCTGGCATATGTCATATGGCTAGCATTCGTGATTTAAAAACTATTTCTGCTTTCAAATATCGATATATTAATTATTATTAATATATAATTATATTTAATATTTATATATATATAAATATACGTGTATTTCCTTAATAATATTAATTCTTGCACTACCCTACGGGTTAAAATGTGAATATAAAAACCACATTCACGGTCATTTTTGCATACACACCTAACGTAACTTCATACCCCGCGCGCGAATTCTCAATCGTCGCGTTCCTAAGAAAACATACTCGTACGTCACTCATTTGTTCGGACAACCGGACGGCTGTCGAGGTCGACGCGACCACGCGTTCGGGTTCGCCGAGCAAAATGTACGCGACGATCGCGTTGGTTAGGACGTGGTCTCACTGTTTACTCAAAACGTAAAAAAACCCGACTGCAAAAAAATATAACTGAAAAGATAATTGTTTTTCTCTTTTCAGTTGTGTTTTTGTTTTTGAATCATTTTCTTTATTTCAAGATTTTTAGTTTTATTAATACATATATCTTTGGAATTGACTCATTACTAGCTTTTATTTGATACCAATATTGTTGTAATTTATTTTAAAAAAACCTTCCACTCCATTTTTTTGTATTTGTAGATGTAATTTATATAAATATTATATAGCCTATGTCACTCCCATGATTAAGACGAATCTAACGACACCTCATCTATTAAAATCCAACAAGCCGTTTAGGCTACAGAGCGTGCCAAAGAAATAGACATACATACATACATACATACTCTCGAAAAACATTACCGTCCTTCTGAGGCAGTCGGGTAATAAAAATAGAAAGAAACTCTCACCCAAAGAAACAATTGTTATCAAAAATATACAGATTGTACAGATGTTAGCGAATGCCAAATGTACTACCAATTTGCTGTAATAATAATACGAAGCAAGGTCCAACACTGAGTAGATTACGTGTACATTGAATGTTAAATGCCAATTGGTTTATTTAAAAGGAAAATCAATGACCTGAGTCATTACCATTAGATAATGGTTTTGCAGAGTCGTTTGGTTTCGGGTCGTTGACATTAATCACCTAATGTAGGTGTAGCCCTTTCGATTTCACATACGTTTCATGTGACACGTTAAGGTCTTTGGTAACAGAGGTAACCTAATAATTAGGACACTTTGACATTCACTACTTACCTAAAGTCGCATCATAAAGGTTCACCTACATTACACACTTTTAACATGTTTCTTGGAACACGTTAATTAATCGATTCCGTGTATTTTCCGTAAAGTAAAATTTCCCGGTAAATCGAGTCAAGCTATTTTCCTCATTACGTTTAAGTTTCCCTTGGCATGTTCTATCTATAACATCTTCAATTTGCAAATAATATAGATTACTGGTTGGAGCACTATGGTCGTTCAGATTAAAATATGTTTCCTGGCACTGACCTACCCCATGAAGGATGAGTCTACTTTAGGCAGTCTGAAACCAGGTTGAACTAATTGTTCCCTATTTCTAGTGTTATAATGTGCCTTTCACCTCTTTTACTGAAAAGATTAAAATTTTCCTTACGTACTTTATTATTAGTGAGCATCGCACTCATATCGGCAAAGGCTTGATCCCAATAGTTTCTCCATGTCTTTTAATTAGGCTATTCTAAGACTATTATGTATGTTTACACTCTAAAGAATTATTAACAGGTTACCTACTCAAGCTAGGTGCGTATAATCTGTTCCAAAATTATCTAACGAAAGTGTTATCAAACCCTGTTCAAGTTAAATAATTATGGAATCAGTCACTAAACGGAATTTGTAACACATCTGTATACCGTTTACGACGTACGGCATTTCATACAAACTTTCAAGCCCTTGTTTTTCGAAATGAATGAACCGATTTTAATGAAACTTCATACGCATTATAAGCAGAATACAAAGTTCTAAAAAATTAAGAACATTTTTCGAAATATCTTATTTAAAAATAGATAACTGGAAATCTGTTTCTATGGAAAATTTAAAATCGGTCTAACTTGGCTGTAACACTATTTTTCGAAAAGTTTCTTAGCTAACATTTTAGACCTTGCTTATGCGTATGAAGTTTCAGTCAATCGGTTCAGTCATTTCGAAAAACAAGAGCTTGAAAGTTTGTATGAAATGCCGTATGTCGTAAAAGGTTTCAACTTTATATCTCACCACTTTTTCCAACATTTATTGTTTGAATAACATTATCAAATTGTAATTGAAAAATCATCGACGAAAATTGAGGTTATAAATTAAGTAGGTACCTCAATTGTCAAATGAAACATCGTTAAAATTAGAATTTATTGTTTTTTATTTTAATATTTGAAGAGCTTCTTCAAAGTAACTATAATATCTGCGAATAATCACTTTTTTTTCAATTGTTCAATTTAAAAAAAAACTCAATTTGCACTACAAATTGGCATCCACAGTTACATTTTCTGATCCATTATTTTGTTTACATTTTAATCAAATTGGCACAGACCATAGGTGAATGATGGTTGATTAATAAATAAAATGTGTTTCGTACAATATTTTATTTGCCACAACACCTAAACACGGACATTTCTTATGTGGAAAGAAATGTCCGTGTTTCGTCACCAGAAAACAATCTGTGTAACATTTCGGCTACCAACAAAGCATACACACCAAAAATGGGACAAAAACGTATACATAAGGTCATCTACGTGCCACGTAGTACTTTCTGTCGGTACATTACATTTCGTTCAGCTATAATGTAAGTAAGAAGCCGGGTATCGAAGGCGCCACGTCTGTCACGCGTCTTGTTAGGAACGTGCCCGCTACGGTAATGAGACAACCGATGACATCTACCATTCTGAGCTCCTGTGTAATGCATGAAGGGTGAATGATTCGGATGGAGGTTTTCAAAAATTAAGCTTATAAACTTGATGGATTGTACTCGTATATCGGGTGCTCCTTGTAAAGATGAATTTATATTTCATCCGAAAAAGAGAAGATATGTTTTACTTGCTATATAGTTTAGGGTTTTGCCATTATGGTTCTCAGCAAAGGAACTATGCATGTTCACTAACATACATAGCCATTGATTTTAATTACGAGAAGAATATCAAGATTATGCTTTAGTTAGGTGTACTAATAACGACATTATGTTGCATTAAATCCCATGCAAATAAGAAAATTGCACTTCAAACATTTATTTTAAAGTCTTTTACTATAAAAATACTTATAAACTGCCATATTCACTCATCATTTACAAAACTTCTGTCTAAGTGGGTGATCACGGTGCCATGTTTGTGAATCGTATGTGTTTAGGGAAAGTTGTGATTTTTCTTGTAAACAGGCGTAAGTATCAGATTAGGTTGTTTGCACTAACAGTTTGGGGAGATTGGACCTCACGCGGCTTGAAGGACCGGCTGAGTACCGTAAGTAGTTGTGTGGCGATACATTATGTGGGTATTAGCTACCTTTTCTTGAATATAAGACGAAATCGGGTGCCTATTTGCTAAATGAGAAAGGTTCAGCTTAGATTTATTTACAAGAAACGATTCGCTGCTTTCTCACGCAAATGGCATAAATATCAGATTTTCTCGGACTTTTTAACAGCAAGATATCTTTACACCTAAAATATAGACAAATAATAAAAGGTGACGTAATTATGAGCTATTGTTTATTAACTATACCTTGTGGTTCAGTGGCCATCTGTCATAGAAACTCAATATAAAGCTTCAAACACACGACCGACATTTCGCTCGATTGTTAAATGCACTGTCAAACATACGTCAAGCTGATTGGCAGTCTAATAAATATCGTTTGTTTATTTATCTTGGAAAGCGACTACAATATTATTTAATGAATGAACTAAACTAACTCTTCATGGTTACCAATGTTTTATTGTTAAAGAAATAGTGACTAACAATAAAAAATATTGTTGTTGTGAACACAATTTAATTATTCGATTACAAACTCTTCAATGACTTGGTTACGCCCTAGCTAACAAATAAAAGAACTTACCTACCTAAACAAAAATTGTGAAATAAAAAAAAGTTTATTTTAGGAACAAAAGCCTAGAGACCCGTTTAAGTCGGAAACTCGCAGAATTTCTAAATGTTAAAACAATTTGTTTTTTAAGGCTTCTTTATGGAAATATCCGGGGACTGGGAGCCGTGACGACACTGACAACTTCCGCGAAATATTCGCAAAGGAAACCTTAGAAATACTCATAAGAGTTTTTTTTTCTTAAAATGTTTCGGGTCGGTAATCACCAAAAGGATTTTAGATGTAAGGGTTATTTATATTGCGGTCAAAAAGACGTAGAGTGACTTTTGAAATTATAACTAAGTTCATGTATATTCACGGCCTTTTTTTACGGAAAGAGGTCTTGGAGCTGCGAAAGCGCTCATGCGCAAATAATTACATGAATTAAAACAAGGTTATCCTTTAGTAGACAATCAGTAAGATGGTTCATCAACATTGTATATTGACCTAGTTCTGGGCATACCTTGGTTACCTTACCTTACTGCATTGACCACCGGTCTCACGGGAGAATCGACAATTCGAGAACCGTTAGCCAGATCTCCTCAAAATTATTTAGAAGCTATCAAACTAACATGATGCCACAAAACCAACAATATGGTGAACCTAAATCCAACTACTAAGGCCGTCAATAAGACCGTAAAATTAATAAAAGTATTAAAAGTTTTTCTGCGGTTTGCCGTTTCTCCAGACAAAATTCCACAGTCTTCGCCTAAAACAATATAGAGCTCCCTACTTTTGCTTCGTGATATGAAATCAGACAATGATGTCAATGTTGTTTTGATACCAAAAATAATCACTACACATCATGCATTACCACCCAATACGTTAATAAAACATATTCTTGAATCAGAGCACATAAATACTTCACATGTAATGGCATCAGCCATTTTTTATATTTTCACCTAGTCGCGTATCTACTGAAATAATATTGTTATTAGGCATAAGGCAGTCTGCCAAGTATTCAGACAAAATTCACTGAAACAATTTCTAGGCATTAGCAAAATGGTCTTAGCATTGTGTTATGCCAATTGAAGCCCGTGTCTTCGTGTGCATGATAACTTTAGCTTCCTGTAAGACAGTGCGCACACCAGAATCAGTTTTTCCAGTAGAGTTTTGTCATAGAACGAATTTTGTCTACAACAGTATTGCTTTGTCATGTATTGTTGTTTTCTCTGATGTAAAAACAAGATTGGATTCTTTGTGTTACAAATTAAGTACGTTGTCTTGAACTTTGATGAACTGAAATTAATTGTTGCAAAATTATTGACACCTACAACTTTCAGTTGTGACGTCACGATTTTTTTCCGTACGCAAATCGTTCCTAACTTTAGTTCCCTTCGAGTACTTAAATAACTGTTCTAGTACTTTTTCGCCGAATTGACACACATTTCTTGGCACTTATCGCAATTTTTTATCGTTTTCGTAACAGTGGGTAACACGTCACAGTGATAATATCGGGATCCCGATGTTTTCCGAGAAATGTTATTGAATGTAAATAAATATTTCGTGTATAGTGCATTTTTTTCCTGGTGACTTGTTGCCAAATCTTATGTGTCGGGATTTCGGGAATGATAAGGTTAAGCCCATAAGGTGGCGCGAAGACGAGTGTTTTTCTGTCACGTATTAAGAATACTACATTTATCTTCATTGAAGAACTGATGGCGTGTGCTAGCTGACATATAGCAAATAATTTAATATAATGTTTTGTGTTGCGTAATGTAGACAGCTGTGCTGCTGGGGATTTGTTACGCGATTTCTTCTTCCCAGCTAAAGCACTAGGAAGTGGTGAAGGGCGGGCGTTTTTGTGAGACTGTCTCATGTTATTTTGACGTTCTAAAAGACTAGTTTGAATAAATGACTTTTTAATTGAATTTGAAACTGTTCGAATTGATAATGATTTGGTACAATAATACAAGAAGGGCAAACACGCGTTGTCGTGTGGATTACTATATGAAACAAGCCTTATCAAAAAAAAAAAACGAAAACTTTGGCCTGAGACCAACAGGAAAATACATTACAAAACAAGTGTCGATAAAAACATCCACCTACTCAAAAAAAATCAGCGTCGCAGAACTTTCACCGAACATTAGTTGGTTGGTTTCATTACCAAGCTATGTACAGAAGAAAAACAGACAAAGTTTACCCTCGACACCTCGGCATTGAAAAAATGTACGAAATAATATTCTACTCACAGACATAATTCTATTTGTAACAGATATTTTTCTTGACAAGCATCCGAATTAAATTCATAAAGGGAAAGCTATCAGATACCAGGAGGACGGCTCAGAGGAGCACATACACGCAGGCAGGTAATAGGAATGAAAATATTTCAACCACGCGAGGCACGTATTCGTTTCGCGTAATAACTAGGACAACGCATGAAAGTAAATACGTCTGGAAAACCTCCTACATATTCTATTTGCCTGGTTATGATAATACGTATCGATAATAAGTTGATAAGTATTCGGTGGGAGATTGGAAACGTCTCCAACACGTCAGTACGTCTAGGCACGGGTGCGTACGTTTCGAAAGTATGTAGTAACTTTATAATATTTTATACTCTTGCTAGCGAACCGCCCCTACTTCGCACAGTTACGAATTGAAAAAAACATCAATACGCCTTTATTATAATTATGTAAGTTTTATATCAATATTTATTGATGCGTAGTTTAGAAGAATAACGCCGTTTCACAGACAGACCCGAAAAGCGACTTTAATTTTCAATATGTATAGATGAGCATTATAGAGATGAAGAAGCGCCACAGAGAATAGTAAAACTTTTCATATTCATATTCCCGACACTGAAAATTTTTCAGCTATCTTGGTTGTATTTAAAACGACTGACTATCTATGACAAGATTGCCTGTGAAGTGTTCGTGACGTCGAGAAATGTCTAAAGTTTAATAAACCGTGGAAGTTTTGATCAAAATCTTGTACCAAACTGAATCTGACTAAATCAACTCAGTTTTAATTATAAGCATTTTGAAAAGAAAATCAGCTGAGGTTACAAGTTGCTTTTTAATTTCGGCTTATTTTTTTATGATATCGATGATATGTTGTAGTAGAAAATAAACTCAGGGCTTAAGAATTAAGCTTGTCATAGGAAGAAGCATAGCAGCATAGCATAATCAGCCTATAATGATCCCACTGCTGGGACACAGGCCTCCCCTCTTCGAGAGGGAGTGGGCTGTAATCTACGCGAGCCCAGTGCGGATTGGTAGATGTCACCTCTTAAATTTTCTGGTTCTAGTACAGTCAGTGACCTGAATTACCTGACCCCTCTTCCGCTCTTCTTCTTTATAAGAGGGGGTCAGGTAATGCAGGCAGAGCTGGGCAAAATACATGCTTTGCTTTAATTAAAATACAAATTACAAAATACTATCTCGCACTTATTTAAAATACAAATTACAAAATATTTTTAAGTCGTGTATTTGAAATACAAAATACAGTATTTTGACTATTTTTATTTAAAATACAAAATACAAATTACAAAATACAGTCTGGTGTTAGGTTAGGTATACATATAAATAGAATAGAACTAATCCAGCCCAGCCTAAGGCAAAGGGAATATATTATTATATCATATTTTACAAAATGGCGCCCGCTAAATATGTCACAGCATTCACAGGATTCACTTCATCGCCGAATGAAAATTACAATTGACAAGATATGTAATTGACAATTTGACGTATGTACCTGCAGTACAGACTACAGTACAGTTTAAGTGCAGTGTGGCCAACTTTAAAGATATAACATATTTAGCGGTCGCCATTTTGCTTACGAAAGCTATAGAGCGCTATTTTCTGCAGATCGCACCCATTCATAAGATCGCTAAATGTATTTATGTTCAAATGTATTTTGGAGCCATAAGTATTTAAAATACTAACTACAAAATACCTCAGCGTCAGGTATTTGAAATACTAATTACAAATTACATTTATAAGAAGTAATTGAATTACAAATACCAATTACGTATTTGTATTTCAATTACGTATTTCAATTACAAGTAATTCAAATACTGCCCAACCCTGAATGCAGGGTACTGACTGTACAGTCTCCTCCCAATTTTTTTTATTTTTTTCATAGAAAGAACAATAACTAGAGAAAAAGTTCTAATAATCCTTGATTAAATATTAAATTATCATCGTATTTGTCACTATGGCAACCCTGAAAACAACAAAAAAAATTCAGTATTTTTATAGAAAATGTAGAAATGTATTTAAGTTCAGAAAATATGCTAACTATGCTGTCCGCACTTAGGCTTTACGTTACTTAAGAGCTATTCACACCTCATGGTAGCGTTGCCAGGATTCCTCTTAACCCAGTAAAAAAAAGAAACTAGAAAAGAATGTGCAAAAATATCTTTGTACGGTCGGTACTATAAAATACGAACTAGCTATACGCGTCCCAGATTTTATTAGAACAAATTATTGTTACGATATTGACACTCAATTAAAATGGTCAATGGCTCAAGAGCAATTCATCTTTATTTTTAAACTAAAAACAATTTTATAATTCAATAGAAATATCCTAGGGACGCCATATTTTTGTTTACCACTATAAACTAGCTAGCAAATATTTTCCAGAAGTTTGTCTCCAAGCCATTCTTATCGCAAAGACGAAGGGTATCACATAGGAATTATTCAGAGGACCATTTCGCGTCGCCACCGACTTGGGGCAGGTAATAGAAAGTAAATATTTTCGCTAGTAGCCGCCCGTCGGCTACAGAGAGAGTGATACACGGCTAAAGCCGGCGGCTTGGCATGGCTTACTGAGAGCAGATTGCTTCTACAAATACTGATGGTCTGCCGCGTTTGGCTAGACTGGAGATTTGGTCCTAAGTTCTTAACACTTTGGAAATGTCTAGAACGATGATGCGTCTGAACGTAGATTAACGAGCGGGCTTTCTTAGATTTTCGGTCTTTTTACCGTAAGTTTTCTACTCCAGAGTCTCGTAAAATAGGTATAAAAGGGATTAGGTCGCACTACGACACGAAATAAGTAGAGTAACCTCTGTTACTCAAGCGAAGAAAAATCGATAAGTAACTCGCTGGTTTATAAATTAACTGTGATCCCAACCTTAGTAACAATATGAAAAGTCAATATTAATTTGGGCAAGTGTTGTGATTACAAGAAAGGTATGTTGTTTTTGAACTTCAATTATCGTGCCAGTAGATTCGTTGGTAATTAAAATTAGATTAGGAGTAGCCCTTCGAGTGTTAGGCAAATAAATGGACGATAAAGTGGGAATCAATTTAGATAAAAGCTAGGCCAATAATGGCAATCAATACTTGGAGAAAATTGATTGAATTGTAGTTTTCCGGGTAAAAACCCTATTATTGTAGAAATTCTCATTCCTCTTGAAGGATTTGATTAAATCCAGTACAGCCTTACATCAATGATGATAACGAGTTTTTTTTTACCAAAAAAACTTAAAGACAGTTATTAGACCAATTCGAGTTATCACTCAACGTACCACAATTGCTAGTTCCCTCCTATTTAATAACAACAGCTATTAAACCAATCAAAACCACATCAATTGTATTTAATTCTGCCTTTCAAAGGAGCATCTTCCTCCTTCTATATTATCGGCCGGCATTATCTCCACAACAAAGATATATCAGGACATCTCTGCACCAGACGGCCTTACGGTACTTAACAATATTTATTTCGGCACTAGGGGCAGTATATTTTTTGCGAAGAATGCTCATATTAACTGAATCCTATCTTGTGAGAATGAATGTGGTGCGTGGAGTCTCGAAGCAATCTCTTTAAGTGGCCCTCGCCACAATACAAGCAGGGCGCAGTATGTGAAATAGAAGTAACGTATCTGGTCCTTCGAGACGTGATCGTAATCGTAAATGCGAAATGGTTTTTGTATCTATAGCAAATAACCAAAGAAAGCTAGTATACTATTTATCTGTGTCAGAATCTTTGTCATCACTATGATATTTATTGGTCCTGAACATACTTCTAGTATTAAATATTAGGTCTTTTGGCACAGAATTTTTATAGATACTTAGACAGTGTGTGTGTGTTGGCGATAAATACCAAAATTAGACAACAACTTCAAGTTGGTATAATATTTCTGTGCCTCGCTAATAAAAACTGTTCAACTTTAGGAACATCCCCCAATCGAAAACAATTTTGTCAGTCCATTTTTATTCCTCAGGGAGCATTTCTTGGAAGAATATATCGATGCCCTTGTACCCAAAACTTCTGCTACGTTTCTTTCGTCTTGTTCCTGCGTAGAGACTTTGCCTTATCGGGGTTTATTAGTTATTTATTCTCACACAGCCCTTGGGCCGTGGTCCTTCATGTAACTTGCATTATATTGTTACAGTTTCTTAGACCTGCATGTAATCGTGACCTAATTCTCTAGAAAGAATTCCAAGGTCGGCTGCAACTAAGTTTTTCAAGAACAATTTGCAAGTCATGCGAAATGCAATTTTCTTTGTCTTGAGCGCTGCAAAAGAAATTAGGTGAGAGCAAGTTATTTAAACAATTACGACGCTACCTGTATTTTATTTCTTCTTTTTAGTTTCTAACATTTTGCTGGCTTTTTACCGCTGAACTCGGTTTAAATCAATCAATGGTCTATTAGTGATTCTTTCATCATCTTCTATCTGTTATACTTGCTGAAGTCTTTGTTAAATCACGTGTTTAGTATATTATGTGTAGGTTTTAGTAGGTTCTAGAAACATGGGTTTTCTGGTGTAATACCTTAAGTGATTGTTATGTTCTGATTCCTGACCCTATATTTTTACAATTACACGTACTAGCCGGGTTTTCTATGTGCTTAGCATACTATATCACTCATTGAAGAATTTGATTAGGGGAAGTAATATTATGAATGAATATGAATAACTAACATTTCCCCGTATTTCGATACCGGTGAAAAGAAAAATTGCGATGTACGTGGTACGGAAATTACTACTTATGAGTCACTATACTCAAAGATAACAGTATGTTATTACGTCTGTAAACTACGTAATAACTATTTAATCTTTATGCTTTTATTTATTTACTATATATTATCTTACACATTCTTGCGTGGGATCATCTAAACTCATACGAATTTCATTCTGACTCACTGCAGATGAGACTGGACTGAGACTGGGACATCACAGTAATTTCAAGTTCTATAATGAGTACCGTGTTGAAGAAAAATATATATTATAATATACGGTCTTTGTTATGAAACATAAATTTTGGTCTGTATATCCTAATCCTAACTTAATATTATAAATGCGAAAGAGAGTTTGTTTGTTTGTTGCGCTTGCACACTAAAACGGCTGAACGGATTTGGATGTGGCACAGGTGTAGACCTTTACCTGGAAAAGGACAAAGGTACAGTACGTACGACACAACTTAGATGTAGCATAGATTTGAAAATTTTCATTCATTCATTTCAATTTTACGAATGTATTTGGCTATAATACTTTACAATTTATTGCGTTTTCGAAAGATCATTTTCAGCTGAAGCAGTAATAAAGATTGGTGATGGCGAAGGCGTACTCAGTTCGAATGGTGATCGGTTTTACGAATTTTGCCGATGCTACATCTAAGTTGTGTCGTACTGTACTAGCTACTTTTCATCTTGAATCGCAGATGAAGTCGCGGGCAACAGCTTGTTACATATAATGCTCGTTGATTATTAATTAAATTCCTAATTACCTATGTTAGCTCTTGCATTATTAATTGTTATTACTGTTGAAGCTTAAAGCTTTTTCATTTCGAAAATGACCTCTAAACTGTCACCAAATAAACTGATATTTTTTGTGTAGTGACGGCAATTGCCTTCCTGTATTAGAGTGATTGACTCTACAAGCACGTAAGTACATAATATTTACTCACAGCAAGTACTGTAGGTACTGTACCTACGTTTACTCAGTCCAAAAGTTGACTGTGGCTATAACTCGCCACACACGTAGTCATATATGTTGTTTGATTTGTGTTCTACGCTACAACTGAACCATGTCGCGCGTAAATATCAATAAATGCATGGAATTAATAAATGCATAGGTAGGTACATGAATTATTAAAACTACTGCCACAACTATCTTCTCTTTTCCTATTTCTTGTCGCTTCCTTACCTATTAAGTTATAATCATGATTATGACTCGCAGCGCCCGTGCTCGCCTCGAAGAGTCCAAACTCAGTCAGGCTTTGAGCGAACTAAAGGCTTCAAAGGAGTCCTGTGACCAACTGAATAAGGAAATAGATGACAATGAAAAGGTGCTCTTTGATGCCCATGAAAAGAATAGGAAGTTGAAAATTGAAATGGCTCAGATATATAATCAATTCACTGATGCCATAGAAGAAAGGGACAGACTTCAACTTGTTGTGGACGTGTTCAGCCAGTGTAGCATAGAGTATGAACAAGCTCTTAGTCACAAACATTTATTACAACAACAGCTACATGAGGCACAAAGTCAAATAACAGAACTTCAGACTACAAACCATAACATCACCGCCTCGCTGAATCAAAGTCTGTTCAATGAGTTGATGCCTATTGCCCCGTCAATGGTTTCTGCCCTAAACCCCTCTCACATTATTGATTTAACAGCGGATGAGGATTCAAAGTCATGTAATTCAGTGAGGGTAGTCACCAGTAAAAATAAACTTAAAAAATACATTAAAATTAATAAATACATTGTTAGAACACAAAAGATGATTAAAAGACAAAAGTTCTTTATTAAAAATGTTAAACTTAATAGAGAAAGGCTAAATTTGCTTAAACAATTAGATATGTATTCTTTTAATTTGGAACAAAGTACTAGGAGGTACAACATTGACACAGAGTACTTGCAATCTGAACTTGACCATTTACAGGAGAAACTTAGTTCAATGACTAACAAATATAATACCTCTGAACATCTAATGAGGGAATATGTGTTGGCAATGAATGAGCTGGTAAACTCACAAACAAACAACTGTGAGCAGTGTCAAACACCATCCAATGTACTTACACCGGACCATTCATTGACAACATGCAATACCACCTTACCGCAGTCCTGTGTTGATTTGATATTTCCTGCTATCAATTGTTCAAATAAACAAGTGAAAAAAATTGGAAAAAATGATGTAGTATTATTCTGCGATGAGATTGGAAAGGACTTAGGCAACTTGTTAACAGATGAATATCCAGGTCACTCCATACTAAATTACTGTATGCCTGGTTGTTCTTTATTTCATATTATGAAAGAAATTATTAAATGTAACTTTAATCAGGACACTACATTATTAATTTTTATGGGTAATAGGGTATGGTAGGGTAAGTATGAACAAAGGAGAACTGCTCCAATATTATAGAACGTTGTGTAATCTTAGTTTAAGAAAAATTGTGTTGTTTACATTCCCTTATAGTAACAGTTTGCCACAGGAAGAGAATAACTTAAGATTTGAATTAAATATGACATTGCATAATTGGACATTCAATAATAATCTGTTCCATCTAGTTGATACTAACAATTATGTTGGTAAAAATCTGTATTTGACAAGAGATAGACATAATATTGTTATGTACTATCTTTCAAACTACTGCAAAAGACAGATAGCTGTGTCGCTATCATATTTTTTTTCTATTACAGCCAAAAATTTGGCTAAACAACTTGCTTCTTTTGAGCAATGCAATGACATTTTTAATAATTCTGCCAATCTTTTGGCAACAAATACTGACATTAATTATAATTTAAATTAGAAATAAGGACAATAGAGGAAACCTCTTGCTCAATAAATGAAGAAAATTTAAATACTGGTTTAAATCATAAGAAGGTTTCAAAAAGTTCTTTAATATCTCACCCATCAAATTGTAGTAATCTAAATAAATGTAATAATAATATTCTAAAAATAGTTCATCAAAATATACAGGGTGTGTTAGGTAAGGAATTAGAATTGGAGCTGTTCATGAACTGTAGTTATGTTGATATCCTATGTGTAACTGAACATTGGTTAAAAGTCCACCAGTTCATGTTCTGCTTTAACAACCACCAGGTTGCCAGCTCGTTCAGCAGAGTTAATATGATACGTGGTGGCTCTCTAATAATTGTTCGCAACAATATGAAGTTTAAAGAACGTAAGGATATTGTGAGCCTCTCTGTTGAGCGAGTTATTGAAATTGCTTGCATTGAGCTTGAGCAGTTCATTGTATTGAGCGTGTACAGGCCCCCATGTGCTTCATATGATATATTTGAGAAATATATGGAAGAAGTATTGTTAAAGACTTGTAACAGTAATAAAACAGTTGTTGTCTGTGGAGATTTCAACATTAATATATTGGAAAAATCTGCTGTAGTAAATAAATTCATAAGTTTATTAAAGTCTTATAATTTGTACAATACATTCTTTGAGCCGACTAGAATAACTGCCACTAGTGCTACCTGTATTGACAATATTTTTACTAACTTAAAACCTTCATGCCATTTAATTATAAATGAGTTGGACTCTGATCACTGTGGCCAGTTAGTCACTTTCCCTCAGAAAACAATCAGAGCTCAAAGAAAACTTGTGAGTTTTGTTCCTGTAAATAAAAGTCGCTTGGGACAATTTAAAAATAATTTAATGGAAAAACTACCGGGTTTGCCTTATCATAACGACCCGGATCAAGATTATGCTTCCCTATTTAACGTCATCAATTGTGAGTTTAGGAAGGTTTTCACCTCAAAAACATTGCCTGTTTGTGACCGCGTTATATTTAGTGATTGGGCAACACCAGGTATTTATAAAAGTAGGCAGAGGTTATTTGAATTGTATCATGAAAAAACATATAACCATGATGAAACTTTCAAAGAGTTTGTTAAGAATTATTCTAAAACTTTTAAAAGAGCCTGTTCCTCAGCAAAAGCCATACATATTAAAAATAAAATAAAATCTTCTGGAAATAAAATTAAAACAACTTGGAATATTATTAATTCAGAAACGGGAAGAACGACAGTACGGAATCGTGACTTCCATCTAAAAATCAATGATGTAGATATTAAGACGGACGTGGAGGTGGCAACTGAGTTTGAAAATTTCTTCACTAATATTCCCATTTTAACAACCAAAACTCTGTCATCGTCGTCCTCCACTTCTGCTTACTCAATACTTAAAGAATGTGTACCAGAATGTGACAAGACTTTTGAATTCACAATTATTACTGCTAAAGACATAATAGAATCTTTTAAAAATCTTGATGTAAAAAAAACTGCTGACCTTTGGGGATTATCAGTACATACCATGTCTTCAATAATTGATGTTATTTCACCCTTTTTAGCAATCGTTTTTAACTCTTGTATTGCATCTGGTGTATTTCCTGATTTGATGAAACTTAGCAAAGTGATTCCACTGTTCAAATCTGGCAGCACAACTGATCCCACAAACTTTCGGCCTATTTCGATATTACCTACTTTGAGCAAAATCTTTGAAAAATTAATTTTAAACCAAATGTTAGGACATTTCAATGCACATAATTTACTGCATCTGAAACAGTTTGGCTTTACAAAGGGTCGTTCAACTACAGACGCGGGCGTGGAATTACTGAAGAGCATATTCGAGGCCTGGGAGGAGTCGCAAGATGCTCTTGGCATTTTCTGTGACTTGTCCAAGGCCTTCGATTGCGTACATCATGATACACTCATCAGGAAACTGCACCACTATGGTATGAGGGACAAGGCTCTTGACCTTCTGACTTCTTATTTGAACAACAGAATTCAGAGGGTCGATGTTAATGGCAAGAGATCTGCAGGATCCGCGGTCACCATGGGCGTTCCGCAGGGTTCAATTCTAGGTCCTTTCTTATTTCTAATTTATATTAATGACTTACCTTACCACATAAGGGATAATCACAAGATCGTATTATTCGCAGATGATACATCCCTCATTTTTAAAATCAAACGTCAGTTAGTCAACTTTGAACAAGTTAACGATGCACTCTCTAAAGTTGTGCATTGGTTTAATGTAAATAATCTTCTCCTGAACGAAAAAAAGACTAAACTCATTAAATTTTCAACGCCAAATGTCAGGCAACTAACTACCAATGTTCAAGTTAACGGAATAGAGTTGAACCCTGTTGAGTCAACAGTTTTTCTTGGAATAACTATTGACGGTAGATTACAATGGGGCCCACACATAGAAAAATTGTCAGGAAGGCTAAGTTCGGCCGCCTATGCTGTTAAAAAAATTAGACAGATAACTGACGTAGATACAGCCAGAATTGTTTATTTTAGTTATTTTCATAGTCTGATGTCTTATGGGATTCTTCTCTGGGGAACCTGTGCGGACATTAATTCTATCTTTGTTCTACAGAAAAGGGCTGTCCGAGCCATTTACAACCTAGGTCCAAGAGAGTCCCTTCGAGAGAAATTCAGAGAAATAAATATTCTGACTGTAGCCTCACAATATATTTTTGAAAACCTATTGTATGTACACAAAAATATATCAAATTTTAAGAAAATGTCCGATATTCATAGTTTAAATACCAGGAACAAACACAACCTTGCTGTACATCGCACACGTCTCCATAGAGTAGGCAACTCGTTCATGGGTCAATGTATACGCTTTTACAACAAACTTCCCATTGACATTCGAAACTTACCTATTAAACGATTTAAAAGCTGTATTAAAACCAAACTTTGTAAAAAAGGGTACTATAAAATTTCAGATTATTTAGAAGATAAAAAAGCTTGGGATTGAGCTGCTCGCTCTGCTAAGCCTTGTGATAAAACCATAATACTTGAAATTTAAATTATTACTTATAAACATCAAAATAAACCAGATTTATATTCACATTGACATTATTTAAAATTTTAAACAAAATGACATGATTACTTTGTAAAGTATTAAATTATTTTTAATTATTGTGAATGTGAGGACTATGTGGGTTTTTTTTCCTCTTTAAATTTTATTTCTCAGGTAGTTTTAATGATGGTCTGGCAGTTTGAGTAGTTGATGCGGCCTACCCAAATGTCCTTTCTTTGGTATTGTTCGTCGATTTGAGCTCCTTAAGTTCTGAGTTGAGCTCCACGATTACTGACAAATGCTTGCACTGACTGGACAGGTCCACTCAAATCTGTGTGGTTCTTTCCTCAAAAGACCATTTCAGACACTAATCTACATGGTTCTCATATGGCTTGACCAAGATTATGTCTGGACTTTAAAAGAGACTGTGACCTCTGAGTTTGTTTCGGCCTTTCTTCTCAGAGTAGTCAGTTAGGAAACGCCGACCTCATCTAGCTTATTTTATTTATTTTTTTTAATATGACGTGTAAAAGTGATTCCGATATCCTATTTACAGAATAAACAATTTCATTTCAATTTCATTTCATTTCATTTCATTTCATTTCATTTCATTTCATTAATTTTTTGACCAGTCGTTTTTCATTCATGTGATTTTTTTTGTTATGAATATTGTATAGGAATAAGAATATTACAATATTTTCTGCTTGCAATTCCAATGCATGTAAATAAAATTAGTATGACACTACAGTTTGCGCAATTCTTCGAGTCGGATTTAATAAAAAGTTAACCAAAAGAAGAAATGTATCAAACCAAAACTAAATTAAGTTCCAATTATAATTTATAATATTAATTGCTTTCTGAAACTAGAAACTTGGGTGGTATACCTACCTAATAATTATAACATAGGTACAAGTCACTTGAGTACATTATGTTCTGACAGACCCTCCGGATAATAAAGAGTTTCACAATACTAAGTATTGAATACATTTAAACCTTTCCATTGAGCTGTTAACGGAAAGCTTTCGTGAGTGCCAGATAAGGGCTCGGAGTCACCGTCGTTAATGCCAAACACTTGGATTGCAACACACTAGGAAGCGATCAACAATCGCATCCTACTCATCCATTTATCAGTGCCGATTGCTAGAAATAAAACAAGTCAGGTTGTTTAGAGATCGACGTTAATTCTGGACAAGACTACGTTTAGACTGTAGGACTGTAGAGACTGGCAGTAATTAGAGCTATCTACTACAAATACTACCCAACTATTAATACAGATCGCGGCACATAAGTTGAACCAAGATGGCGGTCGTCCGCGCACGTAAAACTATGGTTATATATATGTACTTCGATTGAGAGTCGAAAATCTCTTTCTGCGCATTTAAGGTCATAGTTTAACTTACGTGCTCGCGATCTGTAACACATTTTCGGGTCTCAATCGTAATCTAAATCTCAAGTATAATCATAGTTTTACCTGCGCCTGTACCTGCCGGACGATTCCCATTTTGTTTCAACTTATGTGCCGCGATCTGTAAAGGTTGTTGAACATATTGAGATCATGGACGTTACCCTTAAAAGCCGTTATTGGTTGAATATTATATAGATACATTCAACAAATAATAATATTATATATATAGCCTATTAATGTTCGCACTGCTGGGACACAGGCCTCCTCTCTGTGAGAGGGAGTGGGCTTTAATCTACCACGCCGGCCCAGTGCGGGTTGGTATTATAATATAGATATCATACCGCAAATCCAACGCGAAACAGAATTGTGTCTAAGAACATATCCCACAAAAAAGAGAAGCTATAAAAGAACAGCATTTAACTTCGGGTTCCTAATCGTGTTGGATAATCGCTGCGGTGTAACCGGCCTACATTTCATTGCCGTTGCCGGTCTCAATAAAGGGCTTGAAGCCCTTATTGAGACCACGGCAACGAAACGTGGGTGGAACGGCGTGTACTGAAAAATGATACCAAACTAACTTTCTTGTTATTTTGTTAAACAAACTGGAAACATTTTGTCTCATGCTCTGTTTATGTGGTCAGGAAGTTGTTCCATTTCCTTGTTATTTTTCTTTGTAATCGTAACTAAAATCCTACGCGATAAAGGACCAATTTATTTGTTTTTTCTCCAATCTGTTTATTTCACAAGTCTTATACTTTTGTTCATCTAACGTGGTTCTGAATAACCATGAAACCTAAGAAACTCGCTTTATCGTTAATTAAGAATCTGGTCTTAACGTTTTCTAATGAGAGAATCCTTCAAGATAGCGTTGCGGGTGAAGAGGGCTCATTGCGGTGCCCGTTAGACACAGCTGAGTTTGAAGATAAGTAATCCTTTACGTTCTTATAATTTCCTTTTTATTTCGAAGAAAATAAGATAGTTTTCAGAGATAGTGCCCCAGTTTTTAGGTCAGCAAAGATATCTCAGGAGCGTTGAGAAACGACGTGATCGGGACGCAAACAAAATAGCTGGATAATGAACCTAGACGCTTTCTTGATTAACGGACTACGGAAATTAATTTACTTCATCTTGATGCAGCTCTGAAAATATGTGCGCTAGAATTTAGTTTTTTGCAAAGAGCAATTTAAAACTGTTTTTAACTCGTTAGTTTCTACAAACCACTTTTTCCCAAATAAAACTCCAAAGTACTAACCAATATGTACAGCTTAACATACATACCCGATTAATCGGAAAGCATCGTTCAATTTTTCAAACAAAACCCCGCCTCTTAGCTTCTAAACGCTCATAAACCGTGTATTTAATAGCGTGTGCTGCTTATCTGTGGACATGACGAGTAAGATATCGATGCACCAGCGACTCCGACACGACAAGGCGACGCGGCGACGGTAGCAGCCACTGACAGCCGAAGATAAGATACACCCACGCAACACAACCGTTACACACCATTTATAAATCAACTGCCCAACACTACGAAATAAATTAATGTACAATTTATTTTAATTCGAAAAATATGTCCGTAAAATTATTCCGAATTCCGTATAACTTAATTTGAATCGATAAAATATTATCGGTTTTAATTATTTATCGGTTTATAAATTAGTGGTGTAAGGTTTTAGTAATTAACGTAAATTAGTTTTCGGTTGAAAGCGTTATTTTAAAGGCGTGTGATAGGTGAAGAGATGAATGCATTAATGTGTTTGAATGATTTGAATACCTATATTATATGTATAGAAATCTATCTTTTGCATGATACAAGATGGAAAAAGGTGATTTAGTTAGATTTAATTGCATTTGTTCGAGATCGGAGTAAGATTAGACATACTTTTATAATCACAAGCTTTTTGTGAAATTACATTTATTTTGTAAGTGAAATTTTTGGATGTTGTTTTATTCTCTTCGCTAACAAAAATATGTTCTATCCAGTTTGAAAGATGTTTCTATTTTCCTTCAGATATGAAGTAAAGTAACAAAATTCTTGTGCCAAATAGTCTTTTAGAAAATAAGCTCTGACATCGGGGTAGAACGACAGACGACATTGCTCCGTTTTTACATTTTTGTGATGGAACTCTAAAATTGAGACGGCGGAATCCTGAAAATGTTTCTACTTCCTTTATTATATTATAAACTGCCTTATACTTCGCCTTTCTCTTTAATCTCGTGGGACCTAAGGTTCTGGTCGACGTACTTAAGGACCAATATTTGGCAGATGATCTTTGTGAGTCTATTCAATTATTCATCTACTCCGATATTGTCAGATATTTCTTTACATCGGCCACCGTTGAATTCTGTCCTAAAATATTCGATTTTTCTCGGACTTTTGTGAGTCTATTTAATTATTCATCCACTCCGATACTGTCTGATATTTCTTTATGTCGACCACCAGTAATTTCTGCTCCAAAACACGATTTTTTCTTGGAACCGGCAAGTCCCATTCTATATTTTATTAAGTATAAAACTTAATCGTTCGATTGCGAGTCGTATTGGGACCTTTGTACAGTTTCAATGGCACTTTAAAGTTTTCTTAAAACATTATATCATTGTTAGTGTGTGGTTGACCTCTAGCTAATAAAGTAGCCATAACAACACAACTGTAAATAATTGACAGGTAACAGGTCTATTGTCTATGGGCTTAAAACGACCATTTTCCTTAATTGACAGTTACAACTTGCGTTAATATAGGCTCGAATAGAATAATCCCACGGTTTAATAGATTTCATACGCAAGTCGACGTGCCTGTATCCGATAGGTAGGTACTGTCTAAGACTTTACCGCAGTGTATTTAAAACATATCGGCTAAATACCCGCTACTTTTTAGCCGGTTAGTGACAGTTCGGCCCGACTCAACTCAACCCGAATCACTCCCGTTTATGGTGGTTCGTACGGTCAGGCACAAAATACAAAGAAGTTTATAAAAAGCGGTACCATCATTTCAAAATTGCAATGCAAAAGTTAGGGCGATAGCAAAACATTTCCGTCATATTTTAGACCAAAGCACTAATATTTCAAGCTTTACCAGTATTTCGATGTCTAATAAGAAAAAAATTAAGCACAAAGAATAAAGAATTGATTTAGTCACATTTTATATTTCACTTCAATCTCTCCTTTCAATCCATGCATTCTCTTTATCTTACCTAACAGGTAAATGAGTCACTTGACACACAAATACGTCATACAGCCACTCAAGCAACTGGACTAGAGCAAAGGCTTGAGTATAAACCTCATAACTATGCACAAACAGCTACAGATGACCTATAAGCCAAATCTGCGTGCTAGTCTTTGTGATGCTGCAGAGCTATAATCTCCTCTTTAAGCACCAAGTAATGAGTAGGCTCTTAGCAAATTCTGCATACTATACGCCTGTATTTACATAAGGGTTTGGCAGAAGGCTCTTCGTGGTGGTTTTTAAGAGCTGCGAGATAATTGCGTAACATGACAATGGCAATATCTTTTAATTTGACAGTTAAATTTTTTCAAACACATGAAGCAATGGCAGATGAAGACAAGAGTGGCAGTTTCCGCGAAGCTTTCACAGAAATTGTTCCACCAGAGTCGCGTCGCGCCTTAGAAAGATTTTAAAGGAAATCCAAATTCCCCCTTTAGGGATTTCCTTTAAAATCTTTCGGATTGTGATAAAAGGTGTGTCACGCAATTGGGATGAGCTTATTACTAAATATAATATACCTAGG
Source organism: Conistra vaccinii (assembly GCA_948150665.1). Classification (NCBI taxonomy): domain Eukaryota; kingdom Metazoa; phylum Arthropoda; class Insecta; order Lepidoptera; family Noctuidae; genus Conistra; species Conistra vaccinii. Next base: position 9,282,590 of record OX411330.1, read on the forward strand.
GCAGAATTTTAATTAGGTATGCAAACAACAATGAAAAAATATTCTATACATCTTATGTAGTAATTAAAATGAGTAATTATTTATTGAAAAACTTTAACTGAGAAATTATTAATATTATAGTAAAAGCCACTCAATTTCACTGTTCAATCTTTGTGATAAAACCTAGGATTGAACACACCTGGGACTTAGTGATCCCTGCGTACTATCGTTAGATCACTGAAGAGTGGAACATCATAATATTTATTGATTAAGAATATAAATATACCCTGTTAAGCTCCCAGGCTCAGGCAGCTCATCCAAAGATGTTTACATGTTTATGTTTACATAGACAGCTGAGGGCCATCCCTAACGAGTCTTATTTATAAGCTCTTCACGTCAGAACCGGGCCCACTACATAAATAAATGGAGACCTCAAGATGTGACAACCGTCCTTAAGTTTTTTTTTCTAAATTAAATAACGATTTGACATTTGACATCTGTTTTTGTGATGACACGTGACAAGAGAAATTGATGATTTGAAGAATATACATACTTAGTATAGTTGTTAGGGTTGCCTGGCGTAGGATTATCGATGAGAAAGATAATTTAAACAATAATACTTAAGAAAAACATAGATGCACTTGCTTTATTGTAAAATACTAAACTACTTTCATCTTTGCCAAAGGCGCATCTGCATTAAAACTTACTTGTCAGTTTCTATCTTAAGATTAAAAAGAAATTTCAATCAAAAGCAGGAAATAGCAACAATGCAAATTACGATCTTAACTAAACCCGTTCAAATTATCGGTTTTATCAACATTACGGGCCGTTTGTGGCTGATATCTGTCTAACAAATTCTAAGCGAGGGATAAGCGTAGATACTACGCATAGATTTCAAGGCAATATCTAATACATACATGTATTAGGGCCGATAAGGATTTATTACGAAGTATTGGTTTTACGAATACTTTTATCCAATAAGATAGAAATTATTTGCAATAGCTTATCTCTGTTGCCCACGCATATTCGGGGAACGATAATACGCAATCGATTGAATTTTGTATCTAAGAAACACATTTTATTTATTTAGACCGTAAAATTAGCAGTTTGACAGAAGAAAATAGAGAATTCAACATGTTTTTATAAGTGAATGTTTTGCCAGTACAAACGCACACGTAACGCAACGCAACGTTTGAATAGAGAGAAAAATTGTTTAATATTATTTCTACTGATTTTTTCTTCAATAAACAAAAATAAAACCCTGGACTACTTCACACAAAAGCTTATTATACCTAGAGTAGACATTTTTCTGATCCCAATTATTAAAAGTAACCTTTAACCTTATCCATTAGTTCACAATATGAATAAAGAATGTTAAAAATTTAAAATTATGTTAAAAAATAAAATAAAACATTTCAATAACAATACATCGAAACTCATTGCTACGTGTTTTCCAATCGATTTAACTTTAACCTAGCTGAGGGCGCTTAGAGAATTCAATAACGTTTTGATCGCTGCACGGATTGCCCACACACCCCTGCGGCTGAGATACGGGGATTCTCGATCTGTTTAAAGCCTAAATGGGAACCGCCCACTCTAACTCGAAACTATATTAGCCTTAGGCTGACACTACACTATTGAGAGAGCAAACATTATAGAGAGCCTTCGTTTGCTTCGTGTGCGTACTTTCTAAGTAAAAAAGTTTTGTGTGGTCAATGGTCATACATAAATAAAAAAATACACGTCGACTTAAGAACCTCCCCTTGTTTTCGTCGGTTATTTTTTTTCGCCCTTGCAAAACCTTAAAATAATCTCCCTTATTGTAAGACTTTTTTTGCTCTTCCTGGAACTTTTCTGGTTCTTCTGGTCGTCAAATATCTGACGACGCCCTAAACGAAATAAACTTCGACACAGACGAATCGCCCGAGGTTGTAAATGTAGATTAAACATAATTGGTTTACGTCGGGTTGAAATTGAGAAAATATTTATCATGGAAATGAGAAAACAAGGATCCAACCTTAAGACAAACTAAATCAGCCGTTGTAATAAATTACATCGCCTCGTATAAAAATAAAAAATTATAAAACGAGGGGTTGCCCTTTTGCAGGCTAATCTGAAAGTCAAGTGTTGCCCTGTAAAAAATAACGTTGCTACTAAATGGAGGCGTTTTCGCATAATAACGTTAAGAATTATGATTCTATGTTGACCTATTTACCTATTAAAACTTCCTCGGGAAAATTAACTCTTGAGTTTAATTTCAGGCGAGCGCTAAGTTCCTGTAGCGGGAAAAAAAGTTATATTATTCGCAAAAATTTTTCACTGTTCTTTAACAGATAAAAGCTTAAGTTTTAAGTTTCACCTTCATACTATAAATGTCTCAACATACTTTGTGTTGCCAGTTATGAAAAATAGTAGTTTTCAATGGAGAAAATATTGACCACATCGATTAAGTTTGGTAACGGCAAGAGGCAAAGTAAGCGACACTCTAACTTGCAGATGGCGTCAAAGATAATAGAAGGTAAACATTTGCTAAGGTTGGCAGCACAACGCACGCGCTTTCAATAGGGTTGCCAACAGCATCATTTTAAAGGACATGGCTAAGCCACTGCCTTTAGCATGTATAGAAATTTCTCACTACATCATAACATTCAAATATTCATTAATGAATTATTACGGTTTTATTATTTTCCTAGAACTTTCGTGAACTAATCAAATAATTAAAAGTATTTTTCCTGTTTTTTGTTTGACAAGAAGCACACAAAATTATGACGGCACTTAATAAATAGTGCTGTTTACTAAAAAGTGACAATCGATTCTTCTTTATTAGACTTGATTCGATAAGAACCAAATAAAAAAAATATCAAAAGCTTCGGAAAACGTGTAAACTCTTTGGTAAACTCTTTGTTTAATCTATGCAAATGATTCAATAACCATCACAATAATAAGAAACTATTTTATGTCGAAGAATGTTGATTGAATAATAATCGACAAGAACAGTATTTCTATTTTCAATAATTTTATCGATTCTGCTACATTCCACGATGTTCCATACCATCTCTATTAAAAAATTAAACGTCAGTCAGGCCAGACGTGTGTCAGACGTCGTTTTTTCGTTTTGCCGTTTCTGGATATTTATATATTACTTTTGACCGTCGCTTATTTGTCGGCCATAATGAGTGTGCTTATCTTCATACTGACCTTCCGCTACTCTACATGGACTTCCCTTGCATATTCATTCATTATGAGATGCATAAACTAGTCGTGTGTGGTGTAGACTGTGGAGGCATATCACCTCTTCTTTACATGGTCTTCTACTCACTATCTTAGCATGATGGTAAACAATCGATCGAGGTAAGTCATCTAGAGTTAGCTGAAATCATTCTACAACTACTCAATATGAGAAGCAACTAAGTGCAAAGCCGATTTGGAGGTCGTTAACCACAGTTCTTAAAATCTAATATAAACTCAATGGCAATGGATCAGAAAGACTCAGGTCTTCTTATAATTGTAACAACGACAAACTAGTTGCCTTAGATGTCATAAATTATTAATATGTTTATGTATTTGTTACATACTTGACTCATGTTAATAATTTTATTCTAGGTTTCAAAGGATGCCAACTTTTGCCATCCATGTTTTGAACGTCTTGAGTTCGGAAATAGCTCCTGATGCACGTTTATTTGGGCATACCTACAATGTGCATCACTTGTGGCCGTTATGAAGTGCACAATACCATGCAGTGGAAAGGAACAATTCAATGTTTCAGAATGTACCGAGGCCACATCCAGCTTTCTATCAGGTAATTAAAATGATGTGTATTACAATGTGTTCTTTCATATTTAAATGCCCATCCAATGCATGAATGGATGGTCTTCCTTTTCGGATAATCAGTTCATCAGCCTGCAAATAGTCGGTCCTATCCCAGACCTCAATATTATGTGTATTTCGTATATTGATTCAATGCTGACTTCACTATATTAATACTTATAATAAATATTTTGGATATTTTACACAGCACCAAATATCTAGTCCTAAACTAAGTAGAGCTTATATTTAATACTTATACAACTTCATACTTTTTTTGTAAACACCCAGTCCAACAAAAACACGTATGTTCACAGTTCATCACATAAATATTTGTGGCTAGTGATGACTCCTTAAATATCCTATATTGACTTTTTCTTTTAGGTTATGAACTATGCGTGTCATCCCTGTTGGATGAGACATCAACGGCAGTCTAATCAAGATCGAAATCGAGTAAATCTTCTTGGACCTGAATCAAGACCTGAACTTGAAGCAGCACCTAGACCTTTACCTACTAGAACTTGAAATAAATTATAAGCGGGCTGCAAACACCTCAACACACTGTACGAGTATGTTTAATGGTTGTGTCTTTGAATAACTGTTACATGTAATCCCAGGATTTATAAAAAAAGATGTTTGTTGAAAAACATAATTTTTATATTCCCCGCAGTACTAGGGTTTGTGAGACACATATATGTGATAGATATGTGTCTCACAAACCCTAGTACTGCTTTGCTCCATATTAAATAATTAATGTACCTACATTTTGTTATTTTATTTCTGCAATAGCATTCTGTTTATGTACCGGCACAGATTAGTACAGATGATTCACTCAGCAAAATCATTTAAATAAAAAGCGACTCTTAACATACATAACATAACATAATCAGCCTATTAATGTTCCCACTGCTGGGACACAGGCCTTCTCTCTGTGAGAGGGAGAGGGCCGTTATCCACCACGCGGGCCCGGTGCGGGTTGGTGGATGTCACATGTCTTCGAATTTTTGGTTCTAGGACATGCATAGATGCACTTAGGACATGCCGGTTTCCTCACGATGTTTTCCTTCACCTACTTCTTCTCTTGCTACGACACAATAAAGTGCAGTTCAGGTAGCACAGTGCTAATTACATAAAGTTATATTCACATAGAAGTTGCGGTTCTTACAATCGCGTAACTCTTTTATCTTCTGACTACGTTACGCCACCTGAATTGACCCGACGAGTCGAGCCAGCCGCGTACTTGTAGCTTCATACCTAAAATACGGAGTGCGCCTGGCCTGTCAGTGCCTATAATTATATGCGTTGGGTGATTTTCCCAACATAATCTTTTTTTAACCTATTTGTTGAAGGTTGTTAACAAACGCCTAGCTACAGTTCATAGCAAAATCTTTTTCTTGTGCATGTTTGTATGCCTTTTGACGTAGGAGTTTCTACGATTTTATTTTCAGGATTGTAACGATATAAAAAGTTCCTGAAACTGTTTTCATACGCAATACTAATATTCAGCTATTCAGCATTACATATTAATAGGTACAATGTTTATACATTGCTAAGGGAGTCGCCCATACTTCATTTAGCCATGTCATTTAAACAGCTAATTTTGATAACATTTCAGTACTATAATATGAGCAGTGGTGGCCCAGTGGTAACGGCCCCGACTTACGAGTTGTAGGTCGTGGGTTCAAACCCAAGCAGGCGCTTTACTTTGTGTAAATAATTTCATCAATACTGCTCTCAAAACGGTAAAGGAAAACATCGTGAGGAAACCGGCATGTCTTAGAACCAAAAAATTCGAAGACATGGGACATCTACCAACCTGCACTGGGCCCGCGTGGTAGATTACAGCCCACTCCCTCTCACAGAGAGGAGGCCTGTCTCCCAGCAGTGGGAACATTAATATGCTGATGATAATGATGATGACTATAATAATAGAGAACAGCTTATCATTAGCCGATTAAACTTATCGTATTCCATTCAAGGTGTGTTTTCCTGTTATCAGCCGTAAAATAAACGCGGAAGAAGCAAAACAAATAATACAAACATTGGATATGGACGCATTTAAATCTTATCAGTTCTGTGATATCTATTGATAGCAAGTATTTATGTAACATAATATATTAGGTAGGTACCTACTAGGGGACGAGCCACTAAGTCAATATTCTGTTCATGATGGATTGCAATGCTTAATGAAATCTTAATTTTCAAATAGCCCTGTAAAGAACCAAATTGTAAAATAAGTCCAATAAAAAAAGAATCAATATTCTACCCAGAAGTTTTAAGAAATTGCAATCTAAAAAATCGTTAAAAGCAAAATCGACTATTTTACGTCACTTTTAAACACACAGGAACAAGTGGCAGCCCTAACGCTAGGGGTGACACTCGGGAACTCGTTCGTTTCATTTCATTTCCCATCTGATGTTTGCACAGTCAACACGTATCCCGCATGTGGCGTTCTTTTCAATCCATCCAGTCCTCTTTGGGTGAAATGCTTTACCGTTTTGATTGAAAGCCCCTAAATGCGGTTTGCCTTTTAACGGTCGATGTAACAGCGTTGAATTTTAATGAGTCCAATTAAGTAAAGAAGCTTGTAACAGCAATTATTATGAGTGTTTTTTAAAGAGTCTTTGGGTGTTCCAATTAATGTTTTTTTTTTTTGGTGAGATTAAAGAATTTAACAAAAGCCTTTACAAATATACCATGTTTTTGTACCCATAATATTCAATGCAAATAAAAGGTCTTTTCTTTTTTGTGTGGTTATAGTGATTAACCTGAGGGACAATTCTCGTAATTTTTAAGAACGTTCGCTTTCGCATCTCATTCACTTTTCTTTTCTTTTCTTACTCTACATAAACGATATCTTAAACCTTTCTCTCACCAATGATGAATTAATAGCATACGCAGATGACACGGCGATCATATTTCATGGCGAGTCTTGGGACCAGGTCTACAGGTGTGCGGAGGAGGGACTGCGGATAGTGGCTAAGACTCTAGATAAAAACCTGCTGACCTTAAACGTTAAAAAAACAAAGTTTATAACATTCTTCAAATCCAAGGCATCCAGACCCCCCCAACACTTTAGTCTCACATTTCATACTTGCTACGATAGCCTTAACCCCCAATCCGCAAACTGTTCATGTGCCGTAATCGACCGTGTCCACTCCATGAGATATTTAGGAGTTACCTTAGACGAGAACTTATCTTTTAAACATCATATACCTACACGCACTTTCTGGCCGAGTAAGAAAACTGATTTATATAATGAAAAAACTACGCGACTGTACACCTACCCCCATACTCCGCACTGTTTATCTTGGTCTTTGCCAGTCTGTCCTCCAATATGGAATCTCTGTCTGGGGTGGCGCTGGTAAAACAGCAATTATTGAAGTCGAAAGAGCACAAAGAGCTGTCATTAAAGTAATGCTTAGGAAGCCATTTTTGTATCCAACCAACAAACTCTACAGTGACTTTCCGGTACTCCGTGTCCGACAGCTTTTTATCCTCAACGCAACATTTCACATGCATAGAAAATTTAAATTCAGGACAGATTATCAAGAAATAATGTCAAAGCGCACAATCAGGATTCCCATTCCCCAAGTAAAATCTCTTATGGCAAGACGTTCCTCGGACTACTTATTTCCGCGCATTTACAACAAAGTCTTAAAGTGCTGCAACATAAAAGACCTCAAAATGTCCCTTTGCAAAAAGGTAATAAAGAAATGGCTTTTTACACTCTCTTATGATGAAACAGAAAACATTATTTATACGTAGATAAATTATAAGCAACATCATGCAGATTAAGTGTGTCTACTCCTAAGCTCACGTTCACATCACACACACACAAACCCAAACACACACTGTCTAACACATACTCACACACTCTACATATTATCTACTAATTTTGATTGATTTAATTTTAATTGATTAGATTTTTGTTAATTTATAATTTATATTTTGTTTCAATGTTATTACTATTTTATTGATCTCATACTGATTATTTTATCTGGCTCCGATTGATCTCACGCTGATGTTTAATTGATTGTTTAGTTTTATTTTAGTTTATGTTTACTGGTTATGCAATAATCACTGTGTACTTAAGCTCTGAAAAATGTCGCAAGTCCGACCCCCAAGATACAGGCAAATGCCTAGTTTGGGGGTCACTGTCCAATCTGTTCTTGTACAACCATTATGAATATTAATAAATAATTTGAATTTGAATTTGAATTCGCAATCTGTCAAAAATACAATAATTTTCAAACATTTTTGACAAGTATGACAGATTGCGACTAGAATGTGAACGTTTTTGAAGTACGAGAAATAGCCATCTGGTGTTAGAGTTAAATAAAAGGTATAATAAGTTCTTTGCTCTTGTTTGATCATTATTTTTTATAAGCTTTATGTATGTTTGTTTTTATTGTATTTTTAACTTTTTCTTCCATTTAATCCATCCAAAGGTTGTCTTTAAGCGATCGCATTATGACCGCCCATTGTGTCACCTTAAGAAAAATGTCTACTTTTACATTTGTAATTCATATCGTGCACATAATAAAGAGTATTCCATCTATCTATCTACAATAAAAGCCTAAACGTAACCTCTGGCTTTATCACCATTATAAACACCGAAAATAAAAATAAATTCTAAAAGCGATTTCATTAAAACATCTCACTACTTAAAAAGTAAAAGTGACGCTCAAATTATCGTATTTCAAACAAATTAGCGCCTTACAAAAGGCCCTCAACTTCCAATAATACCTAAATAACATAATTAATTACTTAGACCGAGGGGCGGGAAAAATTTCACGAAAGATTGGAGATTAGAGCGGTTAATCCCATAAATAAGAACAAACTGTAGAAGAGAACTCCGGGCGGGAGGAACTCATCAATCATTAAAAAAAAACTGCCCCATCTGAATCCCCCTTTACAAAGCTCGGTGCAATTATCGATTTACAAATTGAATTATTTTTTGAGGGATCTTTGTTAATACATATTTATGAGAGTATTACAGAGTCGGAATTTTTTGGGTGATTAATTAGGTAGGTATTATTCGTCCCTTGTGTTCTTCATTCATCTTTTAGATTACTAGGGTGACTTACTCGCATCTGATGTGTGTGTATCAAAAATGCATTAATTTTATAGAGGCGAGAATTGAGAACTATTAAAGAAACCTAGTAGGTGGCGTGAACTATTATTACCCAAACAAACATTCATGCATGACCCTCTTTACTCAGACCTTGACCTAATAAAAAACCTAGACAGAGAGCTGTCAACAGTGACATAAACATGATTGTGTAGTTTGGTTGTAAATGTTTGTAAACGTGTGTATGTGAGCATATATGCACAGAGCGAAGGTGTAGTTTTGGCATGCTTCACCTTTTTTTTTCGCACATTCCATGAGGCTGTACCAGCCAAAATTAAATCCGTAAACCTTCTCAAATGTGGTGTAAAAGGGACCGTCAGCTCTGACCTACGCAACTCCTTATCATCGTGCAGGTGGATGTTACCATTCATCTGATATAATCCTTCAGCTGCCCACGCTAAGAGATGGACGTCTAGGGTCCTACCTTGATCTGGGTTGCAGATTTCATTCATGGCGGACAAGGGAGTTAAGCCTACAAGTATTTGTTGTTGGTCTGGATATTAGTCTTTGTACACTAGGATTGATGGATTTCGAAGCCAATTAGTAGTCTCGTTTTTGTCTATTTTGTCATTGATGCTGATTTGTACGTTTTATCCGTTGATTTGTATTTTACCGGTAGGTTTAACTTATGTAAACCTCGTGCAAATATTAAAAGGTAGATAGGTTTATCTGACAATATACACACAGGTATAAAACCTAGAACTGGAGGAGTTTCCCAATTACTGTCAAAGTGTAAACTAAACATTGCTTTATACCAATAATAAATAATTATATTCGGTTAATTTAATAAACTTAAAATTTTCTATACAAACACTTACATCCTGAAAACGACTTCAAACGGACACCGCAAATTTTGGTCCTTCGAGGATTTCCTTGTTTCTAAATATTAAATTCTCATTATCTACAAGGAAAAGGCCGCAGATACGCCCAACACACTGTCCTATACCTCTCCACTAATAATGTTAACCCTCAGACTGCTATCTCGAAGTGCTTCAGACATAATATAACAGCCTCGAGTAGATAAAATCGAAGATAATGCAATTGTCTGGATATCCTCGCGATATTGGAACAGAATGGATAAGTGACAACACTTCAGACTAAAAACATGGATAGATTGTCTTTGTTGTAGTTTAATAAGATTGTGTAATAGGTTGTATTAGGAGGTACTTTGATTTTATGTAAGTCGTCACGCTTGAAACAAAGGGGTTGAGTAGTGGTGTGAAAAATTGTGATGTAGAAAAAAAAAGAATGGAAAGAAAAAGTATGTAAATGGGAAATTATAAACAAAAGAAAAAAGAAATAAAAAAGAAGAGCCTGCAAGAAGACAAAAAATATTGAATGGTTCTGTGGCATCTAATAAAATTGAAATATCTATACCTACTTATTAGAAATTAAAGTTCCTTTTCGTGTCTGTCTGATAACCGCGTCACGGTAATATTATCTATAACCGTGACCGCGTTGTTCTTCTAAACTACGCAACGGATTTTGATGCGGTTCTCACCATTATTTAGAAAATTCATTCCGGAAGGTTTATGTGTATAATACATTAACATTTAACTGAAATATACACAACAAATACCGATATTTTGACGTGTCGACACATCAGTACATTGCACCTGCTTTAGCTAGCATTCTATCGTAATAAATAATACAAAAATAATATTTTCGATCAAAACTTTTGCACCTTGTATATTTGTCTGTACAGCTAAAAGTAGGCCAGCCTATTCCACATTGAACGTAGTCGCAGTAAAAGTAGAGTAACTATCTAAGGGATTATACCTTTCAGGTGAACAGGCAGGAGTATTAATTTGTACAGCACTGCAATATCGATATTATCGCAAAATGAAACTGATACCGGCACTAACAGCTAACTTGTAGGTAGGGCATGCAATTATCCGCCCATTTTACTATTCGGATATTTCGGATAATGCCAGACAACTATTCGAATATATCCGGATAATATGGATATTTTGGATACCACTGTAAAAGAGGCAAATCAAACTTATATTAGTTTACAATCGACATTTTTATTACAAAAACTCTCCAACAATCGTGTACTAAAGCACTTCAGTTCGCACTAAAAGCAAAATCTGTCCGATCTGTCATTGACAGATACGAGAAAAGCTATCATCCACGGGTTATCTACCAATGGTATAATAGATCGTGAGCTGGTCAAATGCTATCTTTGTTAAGATGGCTAGAACAATTGAAAGCACGTTAGATCAATCAATCTTCCTAGCCTTTTTCCCAACTATCTTGGGGTCGGCTTCCAGTCTTACCGGTTGCAGCTGAATACCAGTATTTTACATAGAGCGACTGCCTATCTGACCTCCACAACCCAGTTACTGGGTAATACGATACCCCTTGGTAAGACTGGTGTCAGACTTTCGGGCTTCTGACGACTCGTAACGACTGTCAAAGATCCACAAATGACAGCCGGGACCAACGGCTTAACGTGCTTTCCGAGGCACGGAGGAGTCTCGGTATGTGAAGATGGTCACCCATCCACTGACCAACCCTGGCAAGCGTAGCTTAACCTGATGGATCGATCCGTGCGGCTTGTTATTACTTAGCCACGAGCTCCTCCGATTGAAAGCACGTTAGATGAAGACTGGAAGTCTTACAAAGTTAACTTGCTTAGCTTAGCTTGCTTAGCTTGGTAATAAATGAGTCAAAATCACACCATTGACATTGCTAGATGTCAAAGTATCTGATGTATAAGTTGGATCAGCATAAACTAGTAGCCGCGAATGACATGTACTTTCATCGATTCCCTGAATATGAACTATCTTCTGTGCGTTTCGGGTCAGTTCTCGTTATCGCGATTGTGCAGTCCTATCTTCCATTGGACATATATGTGAAACTTTGGATAGTCCTAAAGAGGACTTTCCGGATTGGGCTTTTATGGTCCAGGCAGGAAAGCAAATCATGAATGCAGAGAATCATAATGAGGCCTCTGCTCCAAATTCCTACTTCCCATATCAATCTGATTTTGGCTTGGTTACCAAAACAGCTTATTCACGTGTAGCAAAGCTTAACCTTTTCTTTATGTTGCACTAGCTTTTACCCGCGGCTTCGCCCGCGTGGATGTCGCAAAATATCCCACGGGAACGTTCTACTGGGAATACATACCTTATAGCCGAGGAAAAGATCATTGACTAACTTTCAGCGGACGCAGTGGTAGACTACAGCGCCCGCGTTGTCAACCATAATTATTTTGTTACGCGTAATTTTGAAACTGTGATATCTCTTAAACTATTTATTTAAATGATGTGATGTAAAGGCATATTTTAATCGAAATTGAATGCCCAATTTAAATAACCTATTTAATTGGATAAGGATTAATAACAAACCGGTCAAAATAGCTTAGGAAATAACAATGAAAATTTTATACAATTTTGAAAGATAAAAATGGTTATTGTGGGTCACCCTTAGAAGATAGACATATGCCATCGCGGACTGTTTTGTTGCAATTTTTAAGATATACAATACTCTAGAACATAAACTTGATTTATCTCTCACGGCTTACGCAGCGCACGCCAGTAAAGCTCCCAGTCGGCATGATTTTTTCCGACATCTTCAACAATAATCGTCATATTTCAGCCAATTTACACAAAACCTTAATGAATTATACACTAAAACCTTCCGCATGAATCACTCCGTCCAATGGTGAAAACCGTTTGAAAATCCGTTCGGCAGTTTTTGAGTTTATCGCGTTCAGACAGACAGACAGACGCGGCGGGCGACTTTGTTTTATAATATGTAAGGATTTAACAGGAACTCTATTTTGGTTCTGTAAGATCTCGTCAAGCAAGACACAATACCGAGATGAATCTAGAGAACAACACTACTAATCAAAGTCATCATTCTTGCCAATGCCTTTAAAGAAAATGCCATGCTTGTCAAAGCATTCACTGTTGATGGTCAACCTGCAGAGTCCTTTCGATCTCTTTGCTTATTTTCTCTGTTAAAGTAAATGATATTTCAGTTTCTGCTGCTTGTAACCACTGAGTGCTACGCCTACGTCATCACCACCGCTGTCGTCAACTGAAGTCGAGCTCTGTGCAAAAGCACTTTTAAATTTTCTCTATGATGATTTGATGAATCTACATACTAATTGTGTCATTAGATGGATTTTTGGAGATATAGCATGAATAATTGTCACGATTGCGAATACCAATTTTAAAACACAACATTAAATGTTATATTATTAAAAGGAAAATGGAACAAAAGTAACTATCCGTATTATCCGTTTTATCCGGATAGTAAAACAAATTATATTCGGATAATATTTTCGACGGATATCCGGATAATTCGGATATCCGGATATCCGAATATCATGCCCTACTTGTAGGATCTCGTTTCTCACTTAGGCTTGTTAAGGACAACAAAGCGGCGTGTATATATCAAATTATTAAGAAGTGATATTTTTAAGAATATTCAATCAATAATGAGAAATTATCGAATTCCTATAAATAAATAAATAGATAGATGGAAAAACAATTCGATGAAGAAAGCGAAACCGGTCAAAAATTAACACATTATGGTAAAACAAACGGAACACACACCTAAAAAAACGCCGTGTGTGGCACCAGCAACAACCTAATATGACAACCTTTTGACATAAACTGTTCAACATCAATACAAAATTTATCGTACACTCGTACTACGTACACATTAAAATCCCATAAGACTCAACTTTTAACCGACTTTTTTATATCCATTCAGTTGCAGTCAATTCATATTTAAATCAGACATCATTTATTCATTTTAGGGCCTTATGAACGTCAAATAAGCCAGTGGTATTATGCCTTGGGTACATATTTTATTGTTGTTTAGTAGCATTGGTTCATTGTCAAATTGTTGTGTACGCCTCCAACCGGTGTGTTGCTCATGAATGGAACTACTGTGGCAATATTTGTGATTGTTGTTACTTTGTAAGTAGTCCTACCAGTTTTAGTATGATGGGTTCTAAGTAACTGTGAACATAATTGATATTGAATAGGGCCGCGCGGACGATGGATTTATTGCTTTTAATGTATCGTGCCCACGGCTAGTTGTCTGTTCCAAATTGTGCAAAGTGTGTTATTGTGTTTCTTGTTTTGTTTATTGATGAGCAGAAACTTAATCTTCCCAAAGATTCCTTTCTATAAAACGGGTTTCAATCTTTCAAGTTAGTTACCAAACAGTCTATAGCATTGTAAGTCCTGGAGGAGGTAAACAGCAGCCTAATTACGTAATACACGATCAATCAGAATTTGAATCGTATTGAAACAGATTGCTAATCCATTGCATCTTATGTTTGAAAAAAAATATCTGCTCAACAACGTAAATAACGCAATGAATATTGTTGAACTGTCAAAATGAAACAGAAAATGTGTTGCGTAATTATATAGGACTCCTAAACAGACAAGGTCGATCCAATCTTATTCCTGGCAATCACAACACAGAAATCTTATACATTTTTAACCATTAACCGTGCTGATGTTTGGGCGAAAATCGATCGTACCTACATACAAGAGAGCTCAGCCTTGGGCGAAAGGAAACGCGATATTGGAAATTCGCTCCCAAGCGTGTAATGGTCGGGTTTTCAAACGCATGCACACAATTTATGGAATTTGTCTTTTGGGATTTACCACCATTACTAGCATGTGGCTTAGGCTGGAGGAGCTCGTGGCTAAGTAATAACAGTCGCACGGGACGATCAATCAGGTTAAGTAACATTTGCCGTGGTCGGTCCGTAGATGGGTGAGCATCTTTGCATACCAAAAACAACTCCATGCCTCGGAAAGCACGTTAAACCATTGGTCTCGGCTGTCATTCGTGGATCTTTAGCAGTCGTTACGTGTCGTCAGAAGCCCTAAAGTCTGACAACCAGTCTTACCAAGGGGTATCGTATTGCCTAGTAACTAGGTTGTGGAAGTCTGATAGGCAATCACTCCATGTAAAATACTGGTATTCAGCTGCATCCCGTTAGACTGGAAGCCAACCCCAACATAGTTGGGAAAAAGGCTAGGCAGATGTTGATGCTAGCATGTGGCTGACAGACATATCGAGTAAACCTCAACACTAAATAAACTTATAGGCCAATTAGTAAGAATTCCTAATTGACAAGTCCTAAAACTAATATTGAAGCAGACAAAACAAATGCCCATACAATAACAAAGGAATTCATAAAGGTTGGTGCCAATATTTGTAATACAGCCACCCAACAGTTGGTAATCAAATAATTCGGTAAGAAGTCAGTACGGGAGCCAGTTTGGCAAACACTGCAAACAGATAATACCATGTTTGCCGAGGCGAGCAAACACGAGGCGTTCAAACTAACAGCTCGAACATTAAGCAATTTGTTCTGGAACTTGTGAGGTGATGACATTTTGAATAAGGATTTTGTGAGTGTGACTGAATTTATTTTGTTCCGCCTTATGAAGCGCGTAAAACTTTCTAGAAAATGATTAAGGGTTAAAGTTACAGGAATACTTGACGTTAATCGCTTTATTGTTCGTGGATTTTATTTAGTATTTAAGCTATCTAAAGGCTCCCGTGGAATGGTGGAACATACATACATTACATAACATCACACCTTGTTTACCCTAAGGGTTGCACAGGTGTACCAGTAGCTGGTATACCCACATTTCGCCAGTTATGTTTTTAAGTCCCATGTAATAGGGGGCGAGCCTATTGCCAATCGGGCACAAATCCAGACTCCGGACTGCTACTGAGAAATTTCAGATAGAAAAACCCAATAACACTGCCCGACCCGAGAATCGAAACCAAGAACTCATGCAGTAGCGTTTGCGACCACTAGACCAACGAGGCAGTCCGGAACAGAGGTCCTAGGCAATGGTGGAACAATTTCCATGAAAACTTCACGGAAATTATTCTACCGGTGTTGCATCGGCCTGTCTGCGGTAGCCGTTATTAAGTGAATCCGTGAATACTATGAAAAAAGTGTGCCATCATACTTGAAAACTAATAGGTACCTAAAGTCCTTAGAAATTGATTGCGTCATTCATTATCATCAAAATTAGAGCAATGAAGACTCTACTTGTCTCACTCAATGATTACGTAAGTAATTAGAATTCCAATTACTTTGCTATTTTTTATTCAGATAATTAATAACTAAATTACTGCTCAGGTTCTGTAGGACGGAGCTACCAGATATTAATAAAACCGAAAAATATATGAAAAACAGCAAAAAAAACGAAAAGCAAGTTAATATGTTATAAATATGTCTGTCTGTTATCTGAATAATAAAAAGAGTTTTAAGTGAGGTGAGTACAAAGATCCTGCTTGGAAGGTGGCCAAACTTTTTACGACACTTTTGATTTCAAATGAACTAGCTTCTGGTACGCACGGCTACACATCAAGCTATACATTTCCAGTTTATGGTGATCTCGCATTGTAAACGATTTCCGTACAATGCGAGGTCAGCTTAAACTAGACATGTATAGCTTGATGTGTAGCCGTGTGTACCTATTCGACCGCTATAGTGCTTAAAACATTTACGAAAAAGATCGGAGTACTTTTCCATCAGTCATTTGACGAAGAATGGAAAAAGAGGGGGTTTAAATAATACATGGAAACGCTAATCTACAGTACTACTTAGAGAACATAGATATCTAGGTTACTGTTATTAATAATTATGACAAATGAAAGCTCTGCCTACGGTAGCAAACTCTTTAGGCTGTGTCTTTACTTCGAATTTACTTATTCACAGGCTATTGGTACTCATCAACCGCTCATTATCATGTAGAAAAGGTATAAGCTCATTATTAATGTACTAGCTGTGCCCCGCGGTTTCACCCGGATAAGTCTTGATCCCGTGGGAATATCGGGATAAAAAGTATTCTATGTCCTAACACAGGTCATGGTTTATGCATGTGCCAGATTTCATCCAAATCCGTTCAGCCGTTTTAGCGTGAAAGCGTAACAAACAAACTCATTTTCGCATTTATTTAGTTAGGATATTATAGATAGGTTAGTCCAGCAGGCGACAGTTATAAACACAACATAATATCACAAATGTAATCCCATTGCATAGTAAACCCTAATTTCGCCAGTTATTATAATAAAGAAACATACTAAATAATGCTGCCTTACTTTCATAATAAAAATATAGAAATTACAAAGAAGGAAGGTAAGTAAACCCCACAAAGAGAAACCACAAACACCTTATGAAACTTAAAAAGGTTCCACAAGAAATAGGAGTTAGAGTTTAGAGCGCGGTACAGCGATGTTTTGGCGTTAGTTGTAAGAACAAACAAACAAGTCGTTCCATTAGCGCTAATTGTGTTAGCTCGCGTGCCCTGTGCAGGAACATGGAGTGAGGAAGCTACTTGAGGTACGGTGAAGGAACATGCAAGGATTAAGTATGCTCATAATATGCTAAATAGTCATGCACATAACACAAGGAACCGTTCTAGAAAAAAAAATTTCATGAGACTATAGAGAAAAGAGGGTCATAATCGTCAACCTCCTCCATAAATGTCATTTATCCATTTGTTTTCTAACATAGGTACAGTCACGAGCATAAATATCGGACAGCTAGGCAAAAATATCTGATTTCACAATTCCTCAATGAATATTATGACGAAAAATATCTACGTAATCATTTGTGGAAGGCATATACTACAAGGTGGCAGCACAGATATGTGACATCGAAAGAACATCAAAACTATCTAACAAGCCAAAATATAGAATGCTGCATTGACTTCAAAAAGATAGAGGATAATATTACCAAGTGTTAAATAGTAAAATGGGCATGGTTTAAAATAATAGTTAAAAGTAACATTTCTCTCTAGTTTCTATGATCTAGGACATCCACACTTCCCTTCGTCCATACATCATTGTATACTGCCAGAGAAATATCTTCAGTGGCTACACTAATATTCTCACAATTTTATTTTAGATAAAGAAAACTACAGTTCCAATTCACAAATAACAAATTTAAATAGTTTGGAAAATCCAAAAGTGCACGCCTCATACATAACACTCATTCATAAACGAAAAATAAATTCAAAACATAGTTTTTAACAAAAATGAACAATTTATCACTTTTCATGAAGTCGTAATGTCAAAGACTGACAAAGATTGAGACTTGGCGGTTGCTAGGCAACTTGGTCAAAGGTTGGAAATATTTAGATAAAGATATATTATATTTTAGTTAGTATTTTATTAATTATAATTAAACTACTTTGAATAAAAGAGCAATTTTCAATAGGGTTCCTTCTAGGGTTGAAACGAATGTATAAAAAAAAAATTTACTCAATTAATTGATTTTATCGCAAGCTACAATGTTTTCAAGGTTCATAAATTGACGGACAGGAATTTTTTTTCAACTATTTTGATGCCTTTTCCATTTCTGCTGCATTAAATCAATTGTTAAAAAGTACAGTATTAATCTCCATTTAATCATCTATACAATGGTATATAAATTAAGTAGGTTCTGTGTACTAGCAGGAGTGTAACAATAAAAACTGTTACAGAAATGGGGCAAAAAAAAAATTTCGATCGTAGAGCACACTCTCGCAATAAAGCAGAAGAAGTATATAGAATACCCACATTTTGATAATTATAAGTCCATTTCATAGATGGTAAGGCTAATTGCCATAAAATATAAAATAACACCAGGTGTACCCCTGACTGTCACCCTTCGGGAAATACAGAATATCCACCTATTTATTATTTACTAAATTATTATATAAAAGAAATTACTCCTTATATTAACATCGCAATGTGCCAGTGGAAGTCATGCCAAAATCGGTTCAGCCGTTTCGGAGGTTAGCCGGAACAAACAGACAGACAGACAGGCTTTCTTTGGACTTGATTTTGAAAATTGTTTTTTGTTACATTATATTTTACATTATATTACAGTATAGACGGCACATCAAGTTACGACAATCTGTCAAATTTCTTTAATAGATTTTCAACTTTATCGGTAAAGAATAAGGTTCAATGATGATTGGGAATCTGGCTCACAGAGAGGAGGCCTGTGTCCCAGCAGTGGGAACATTAATAGGCTGATGAGGATGATGATTGGGAAAATTTGACAGATGTACCTGGCGTCTGTACCTACCGTATAAGTATACTGTCTTAAGCATTTAGTAAAAAGCTGTTATTTTGACAGACACTTCAATTTTATTAATTTGTTTCTAAGTAGATATATTTAAACTTCATCTACCCACAGTAGTCGTATTTATCATAATTATAATGTTAAGTAAACAAAAATCGCGGTAAAAGTAAACACTAGACCTATAAATATGTCTTAAAATATTTCTGCTGCTCCGCAGACGATAACAGCTGTTGACATTCCGTGAGTGCTTCTTGGAACCCGAAATTAATAAATTAAAGACATTTTGACATTAGCTTTGACTAAGTTCTCAAACAATCTTGAAGAAAATTCTAGAGAAAATACCAACATTATGAAACGGACCATTTATCAAATTCGCTAAAGTAATGTCCTTTTTCTTATCTCGGCGCTCGGTTTTTCTCTGGGACTGGAGATAACTACAAAGCTTTATGAAAATTAGGAATGTCACCAGTATCCGGATGAAATGCCCTTATTCTTTAACTTCTGCGAAGTTTATCTTGAACGAAATTCCTGTTCGATGACGGTTCTAGAAGATTATGTCAGAGTTTTCAAAACCAAAAGACACAGACAGGTCCATTTAAAAAAAAGTATCGTTACTCAATTCCATTGTGTAAAGGCCCCTGCAGACGGACGCGACGCGTCTCTGGTGGAACAATTTCTATGAAAACTTCACGGAAATTGTTCTACCGATGTCGCGCCTGTCTGCGGAAGCCTTAACAGTTAGCAGAAAAACTCGAATACCGTACCTACTGTACGGTAAGTATTCGACGGTCCGTACATATTGTTTTCGTGGATCGTAATCTTATCAAGTGATTGCAAAACAATAAAAGATATTTATCTTCCTCAGGAGTGTTTCCACGATTTTACATAACTTATCTTTTACGTAATTGCCTCAAGTTTGGTTCAACAATTCTGTCATTACGTCTTTATGATTGAACGAATAAAAAGCGGCGAAGTACGAGTCGAACTCGCACCGGATGGGTTCCGTACAGCCGTACAATTATTTATATTTTTTTGTTATAGTACACACTCTGTGACAACGAGTGTCTACCTATTACGGTTCAAAAGATACAGCCCCCTGACAGACAGACGGACACCGGAGCCTTAAGAGCGTTTATTCTGAAAATGGGCAACGTCGGAATTATATTTCAAATAATTCACTGTTTTGATTAATTTGGCAATATTACCGTATGGAAATACGAAATATGGCTAACTAGCGAATTAGAATATTAATAATGAATTGCAATTAGGACTCTTAATTTGATGTTGAATGTTTTCAAATACTTTTTTTACATCTAAAACTAAATATTCGGTGTTACGATATTAATTAAGTATTGCATTTCATAATCAATATTTTAGTTCACTAGTTAGCCACATTTCTAATTTCTATACAGTAATATTGTCATATTAATCAAAACAGGTAAATATTTGACAGCTATTTGCAACTTTTAAGATAAAATGTCTTAATAATAGGGTCCTGTTGGCACCCTCTGGGTACGGAACCCTAGAAAAAGATTGGTATTTTGTTTTGTAAGCCGAAACGGGAATACAAATGAATTCATTTTATTGCTTAATAAACCGCTGGAAATTTTATCATAACAATAAGTACGCATTTGTTTCATGGAGGCGTTTAAATCTGTTTTTATTGACGGCATAATGGATTGGGAATCTCGTTTGATAAAAGGTTTCGGGATATAAATTTACTGTAAATACCTATCCTACTATACATAACTAGTAGTCCGCTCCGGCTTCGTACGGTTTTTACGATTTGACAAAACATCGAGATTTCTTACTTATGTAAACGTAACTTTAATATTAAGTAATTATATACCTACATAAACCTTCCGGAATAAATTCTCTAAACGTGAAAACCTCATCAAAATCTGTTGCCTGGTTTAGAAGAACAACGCAAACATACAGACAAACGCGAAAGGCGACTTTGTTTTATAATATGTATAGATATTGGGACTATTACGCGAATGAATACTTAAAATATAATAGGCAATTTATTTGTATTACCAATTCTATTCTTTACATAATTCATATTTTTTTGCCTGCGCCATTTTTTATTCTTAGGTAACTATTAGTTCGCTGTCCGTGTTGTTCAACTTTTCTTTCTATTTTATGATTAATTGCACGAGTGAATCAAATTAGATGCCAATAGGTATGAGTTACCGTTATTAGTCAGCAAGGATTTTTTGCACGTAATGAATTAACGATAGCGGTAGAAGAAAACTGAAGTTCAAATAAAAAACAAAGCTAAGAACCTACTTACGCGTCATGATACGTAATACCGCAAACATAATATTAGTCACAAAAAAAACATGTTACTGTGGTCTGTCGACATGACAAACCTTCATATCACACCTTGTTGACGTTCGATGTCCAGTTATTTAATTACTAAAAGTTACAAAAAGGAAAATTCAAACATGGAAAAAATTTAGGTAATGTTTGATAGCTGTCATCACTTGTCATACGCCTGTCACTTCGGAACGTAACGACTAGGGATTGCAATCGAATGTTCGAATATTCGAATTATTCGAATATCTATTTGAAATTCATATTCGAATAGTAAATTATAAAATATTCGAACATTCGAATGTTACTACAGCAATTAAGGTTACAAGATTATTTTGTTGAATACGAACGCGACATCTAACGCGTAGTCAACAAATCACGGAATAGGTCGACACTGCTCGGATTGACGGCCATTCTACCAATCAACGGCCTCTATTCCTCTGCTGGCTGCCAGTTTGTCATGAAAACGCCTGCCAATTTTTTTTTTGACATAGCATAATTGGGCTACCGTAAAACTGAGACGTTTCTGACCGGTGCGTCCCATCGAGTCAGGTTCAGAATTATCTAAACTAACGATTTAATGCGGTTTTGGCTATAAAACGACGAGACATGGTTTTGGTCGGGGGCTCTCGTACCACACTTAATTGTTAAGGAATGTTTATTTTATTAATATCTTTTGAAATACTGAATGTGCAGGATGTTGAATTATGCTATTGTTATCCGATTTGATCAACTACTTTAGTAGCTACGTACATATTATTTTCATGAGGCAGGCGTGTGGATTGACGAGCCACATAAAATGTATTGTATTAGCGAAATTATACAGGGTGGCAGGGACATCGACGCGAAGCCGGTTACCATGGATTCAGTACATGATTCTGAAACCCCCTGCGTTGAAATTTTTCGTCGGTTATTAAAAAAAAAATCAGCTGTTTCATAGAAAAGTGCAATACCTACGCGGTCAAAATGTATGGAACAGCTGTTTTTTTTTTAATAACCGACGAAAAATTTCAACGCAGGGGGGTTCAGAACCATGTACTGAATCCATGGTAACCGGCTTCGCGTCGATGTCCCGGACACCCCGTATAGTTTTTCAATTTTATTTTTATACAAATTGCAATACATTTACTACTAAATTATACTTAAAAAAAAAGTTGTAATTGGTTTATTACTTTCCGAGAAATAGCGCGGTGAAATATATAGCTGTTTATGATAAATCAAAACATTGTAGCTATCTCAAATCCAGCCGTACAGAAACAGAACCCTTTTTCTTTGTACATATTACTACGCATAAGTACTACTAAATCCTACCAAAATTTCTAAAATATCAGTCTGCTAGTTTTCAAGTTCTGAGGTGGCTCCTCAATCCACACGTGTTAATTGAGGATCCACCTTAAAAGTCATGTAACTTTTGAAGGCTTTTACTACACATTCCAGGATCGGGGTGGGATGTTAGACGAGTAGATAAAATAGATAGTTTCCGGGGGTGAATTTTGTAATAATAACCTTGATAAACTAAAAAAACGATTTTAATTTTAACGTGATATTGATCTTTTAGTATTTATTTCAATATGATGCAGCATTTATTGTCATTACTTGAGGTATTTAACCCATTATTAACACTTTTCACTTAAAAAAAGTTTTGTTTAAATATTGGTTCTGATTGGGATGTTAGGCCACATAAAAATGTGACAAATTATATACTACTTTATTTTTCTGAAATATTCGAATATTATTCGAATAATTCGAATAAGGCTGAAAAATCATTCGAATATTCGAATACAAATATTATCGAATATTTGCAATCCCTAGTAACGACCACTACGTGGGACGTATTAGGCATTTTGTTTTTGTTAATCAATTTCTGTCAGACAATACTTTTGTCGTAAAGGGCAGGCTATAACTTTTATATTAGAAATTCAATTGGTTTGACGGAAATAGACGGTCCTAAAATACTACAATTTATTTTTAATATTGGTATTTGGGACGGAATAGAACAGTTCAGAAGCGCAGAACTCAATTCATTTTTAAATTAGGCCTACACTTCTGGACCTGAGGGTTCGATACCTAGATTAAGGCTTGTATTTTAGATTAAGGCTTAAAAGCTATATATATTTACGTTCAGAACAATGCGTTAATTATATATTAAAACACTTTACAAAAGGGGTTTCTACCTACTCGCAATGGAAAACCAATTGGTTTTCCATTGCGAGTAGGTAGAAACCCCTTTTGTAAAGTGTTTTAATATATAATTATTTTTTGTACACGCAATGGCGTGTAGGTAGAAACCCCTTTTCCTCCACATAACTTTATAATATAATTTATTTATTCTACAGACAACTAAATTCAAATACAAAAAATACTTACAATTCTGGATGTTAGTACCTTGTTTTTTTACACTCCCAAGTATTTTTTTTTAATTTACAACGGGGACCCTCTTGGCCTGCATCTCACTTGATGGTAAGTGATGATCAGGCCGAAGGTGGAATCGAGTTTCATCCAGAATCCTCAACCACGGATTTGTTGCGATGAATAAACAGTTTCATTCCATATTTTACGTAAACAACTACCAAGCCAAAATAACTCATGACAATAACGAATATTATTTGTCAATTAACCGCATAATAACTACTTCGTAATTGGTCTCCGAAGACCATTCGTTGAACACACAAATTACAGAACTCCTAGTATTTTTTTTACTGTTGTTACGGTATACTTTCGAACTAGGTTTCCGTATCCAGTTGGCCTATTTTTATGACCTCATCAACTAATGATTTAACCTTTCAATGTATTTGAAATTTCCTCGTGATTTTCCTAATGGACCTCACGCCCTACATTATTTTTTATGCTCCCATAATGAATTAATAAAAAACATGAACACGAGTATAATAAAGATAAAAGAAACTATACCAAAATTACGTTATGGTTTCCTTTGATTAGAAGACGTAAGTTGGCTAATGATATTTTAATGTAAAAAGAAATTAAATAAAACCTTGAACAAGCTAGATAAACAGGTTGTAAATTGAACTTTTAGTTTTACGTAAAAAGCCAATTTTGACGAATAAAAGAATAGCCAAAGAATACTGTGTTACGTCAAAACAGAGCACACGCTATTTAAATAAACTAGGTAGGCACAAATGAGGCATACCTAATACTTATCACCTTGACAAACAACAATCACCTAATCACTTCGCTGAAATCAAAAAATGTTTCGAAACGCCTAGGTCGCAGACCACTTAGAGTTTAGACCATCAAATTTGACCCTGTGCCGATGAATCAAGTCTCGCAGAACTATAGCTCTGAGTCAGTCATGCTATTACTCTTAACTAACAGGTTATAACAGTAATCCTTCTCCAAGAATCTTTGCAGTGACATTGATGTATCTACTCCATCTCCCGTTAGGCGGGATATAAAATTATTTTCTCAGAACGTGAATGATTATAATCCTATCAAATTCAGTAAACAATGCTTGAACGGATACTTTTGTTTGCGATGGATGACTCCGTAATTCGGTTTCGTAATATTCTCGGAAGGCGTTTAGGATGCATTTGAATATTGGGGTGACGTCATATTGTGATTTAATGTGTTGTTATTGAATACTAATCAGAAATTAGTGTTAGATATGGTTTTTTTTGGTTGTTTCCTGTTAGCGCCTTGTTTTAATTTTTGCGTTGGCAAGCATCATTTTTAAGTGGGCGATCGATTAAGGTTACAATTTACTAATTGAGTAGGCAGTTTATTTATAGATACAGACCTATATCGCATTAGGCTAGATTTCTATGAAAAAAAAAGTGTTCGTTCGTCCGAATGTGGTACATTTTTTAATTAACTATCTGCCAGTTCCAGCCAAAGCCAACCGAGAGACTAAGAACCAACGTCCTAAGAAAAATAAATACGACTACACAAGTGACAGGTAGCCACTTAAACCCAGCATAATTTATTAATTTGTCTGTTTTCCCTAATTACATGCTACTAATATTTAATTTAAAACACGTCCGATTTATAGCACACTTCGGTCGAAGTTTAACTCGAAAATAAACATACATAATTAAGACTAATAGACTGAATACAAGATGGTCGTTCGATAAGGTAAAGGTACCCGTTTTACTACCGAACCCGAAACCATGGGCTATTAACTAATTTGATAGGTGCACCTGCTCGTGTCAATAACCAGGGAGGCACTATAAAATTACAACTAAAAAAAAACGTGACGACGTGGAAAAAGCTGTGTTCGTCATACGCTTAGTTTAGGTGCGCTGACATACATTTATTTTAATGTTTTATATTTAATAATGTGTATAAGTATTACGTCTAGACTCTTTAAGAAACTAGGTTAATAAAACTCACCAATTTATAATTTAATTAAATAACTGTATCTACAATGTGAGTGGAACAAATTCAATTAGGTATTTTGGTACTTTTCAAATTACCTGGGTGTATTGTAGTACCGACATTACATAAGGAATTAGGTAGGTACCTAATTTAATTGGTACTAGTGCGACATTGAAGTTAATGTTTGCCACACGTCACAACTGTCACGTAGTTGTCAAATCTAATCTAATAATAAAAACAGTTGTGCACTTTGTGGAATTTAAATATTTATGTAATTAAATATATACGTACCTACATAATTAAGTATCTAAACAAATCACATAGTTTTAATAATTCTCAAAATAAACGTGCGTGTTCTATCTCTTCGTTCAAAACGCACCCATTTACAGTGAATGTACTATCAAACTCAAAGGTGCGTCGGCACTCGACGGACGAGCCAATTTATCAGCCACAGTTCCACGAACAACTATTCGAAATTCGAACTACATTTGTTCACAGAACCAACCAGCGTGAAAAGACCCCCGTCACCGGTACATTACGGTAACACGCAAACAAATGACTATGAATTTTTTAAACGTCAGAGCTCTGGGTAAAATGGACGTTAGATAATAGGTGGGTATGTTCGGAAAGTAATGACGTAATGGTCCAGTTTAAGTTACATGTTGAGTTTTTTATAAAGAATCTTAATGAACGAATTTGAATTGCCTCTGTGGTAATCTTTTTTCTAAATTGATGGCAACTAAGTGTTAAGTTTTTACGTCACCAATCACCATTATAAAATGGTTGCGTTACCTTACGAATTACCGTAATTCTGAAGTCATTAGTAAATGTCGATGCTAAGCAATCCAATGCTTTTCGATGGAAAAACCGTATCTATCATTTATACGAAAAACAGCTTTACTGACAGTTATCTGAGAATTTCGCATTATTTTCTACTCTATACGTATGTGGTACCTTCTTACATGTTTCAGGCAAATCTTTGCAAAATGGACAATGAATTTAAGTTTCCTATTAAAAGACTGTTTGCTCTGAAATACAGTAGGTATTTATGTTTTTTATTTATAGAAGAACTAGCTTTTGGCCGACGCTTCGCCCACGTGGAGGTCCCGATATTATTCCCCAGGAACGTACTACCGGGATATAGTATCTTTTTTCCGGGATTAAGTAATCCAGATCATAGCCGTATCCGTGTGCCAAATTTCATCAAAATTTGTTCAGTCGTTAAGGCGTAACAAGATAGACAGTTACTTTAGCATTTATTTTTTTAAAGCACAGCCACATCACATACTTAGGTACTTTAAACTTTTGCTAGAAATAATCTTAATAACATCGCCGACATGACTTTACGGCGTACAGCATTGATAACAATATCTTGTTGCCCTGCAATTTATTATACTAAAATAAACCTAAAATAAAATAAACTAAAATTGACTAACGTAAATAAGTCGGGTAAGAACAAAAACAAAAAAGTAAAGAAATAAAAATAATAATATTAAGTTTAGTAGTTTGTATCTATCAAATAATTCGAAGAATATCAAAGAATTTACCAACATTGTTCTCAAAGATGTTCGTAATATATTAGCCTGCATGCCTATCTACCTATCTCCTTTGTCGTGTACCTACGTAGGTATTTGGTATGCGTCACGGAGACCTGATTAAGCCCTTAACCCTTACGTGATTGACGTAATTTGAGCAAGCATTTGACGTCAAATTACCATTATCTACCGAGACACAATTCCGTGCGTAATTCGGTACAGATTTTCCTGTAAAGAAGTGTGGTTAGGATGTTTTCTATTGTTTTCGGTTGCGTAATAGACATGAATTTTAGTGTACCTAGTATGTACAAGCTGTGCTGTGTTCCCGGTGGAATTTGTATCGTCAAAAATTACGATCTTCCATACAAACTTTCATCATCATCTGCCTAACCTTATCCCAACTATGTTAGGGTCGGCTTCCAGTCTAACCCGATACAGCTAAATACTAGTATTTTTCATGGAGCGACAGTCTATCTTACCTCCACAACCCAGTAACTGGGTAAGCCTGCTACACAATTGCCAATCACGTCCCCGACAGAGGTGACCTGTGTTGGCGACCGGCAATTGTTTCAACGTTTAGTAAACCATCATCTACACGGTTGTAAACCACCAAGGTCACCTTTGTAGGGACGCGGTTGTCGACCGTGTAGCAGGCGTTTTATACGATACCCCTCTGGTAAGACTGGTTGTCCATACAAACTTTCATCCCCTATTAAACCCTTACGGCTCACCTTCGTTATCTATAGAAGGAACTCTTGTGCATAAATTTCGTGCTTCTAGATCCAGCTGTTTGGGCTGTGCGTTGTCTGACAGTGAAAAAAATAAGTTTTTTTTTTTTTAAAGTAGATACAACTTGGCAAATTTTACGTGCTTGAACATTAGTTATCTCTACATAATCTGATTTAAAATGGATTACTTATTCGGAAATGATTAAATATTATTATTACTTAATTAATTCACTAAAACCAAATCTCAGAACCGTCGAAAGTTCGAACCAAGATTGAAAGTTTATCTCAACCCGTAAATTCTTCGCGAGACCCTGAATGGTTCTAAAATACTTAAAGTTAAACTTACATTTGTCTTCATCAAGGAAACTACGTAGGTGTCCAACAAACAGTAGAAAGACTAACGTACCTGAAACAATAAAACACAAAAATCAAATCAAAATGATAATTAGGTACAAATAGGTCGAGCTTTCGTCCGTTTATTAGTTCGAACAGGGCCTTAGAATCAGTATTAGTTTACTATAGGATTCCAAAAATTGAGCACGTAAGATTTCATTGCTACCATACCTTCTTATTAAGTTTTGATAAATAACACATTTACCTAGTAACAAAAGTGTGCCAGTTGCATGTCTGGGTCCAGTACAACCGCAATGTCAATAACCGGGAATTTCTAATGACTCCTCCGTTTCGGGAACTCCCACTGATATGTAATTGTATTTTAAAACTTCAATTAATAACGCACAAACAGGGCCAAACAAATCACACAATATATCCAGTAAAATCACAAACATATTAAAAACAAATGATGCAGTATTATTTTACATTGGAACAACATTTTCATTTACTAAATTCCTTTTTTAAATTCGAAATTCTAAACAAAACATGAATGACTTTAAATTGCCAGTCACACACATTCAGCCAGTCATGGAATTCGTATGTACTATTTATATGTGCCAGTTGATATTTAAAAAAATTGTCAACAACATCCTAAACCAGGGAGAAAACCGCAATATTCAAAAAACCAGTTCCGCAATCAAGTCAATGTCCTCGGTTTTTATTCTTTTTCTATGAGGATAACATTGATTTATGTAATATACATACTTCTTGGAAGTACCTATGTTTAAAGTTGCAACAACAGCATTCACGATTGGTGAATCATTTCATAGCGAGTTCGTCACAAGTGTCAAGCAATGAATGACTGTGATATTTTTTATTTGATAGGTACGTAAGTAGGTACCTAGTTTGTATCCAAACTTTAGTCAAATATGATAAACACAAGTTAATATTCTGTTTTCATAAGATAATCTAGGAAAATAGGTTAAAGGAAAATAAAAATAGAATAACGGATTATGGCTTTTCTATTGCATTCTTCATAATTGCATGCAATAATAAGATAACTACAGTCGTTTATAAATCTACAACCAATATGTTGTCGGATTAATAAGATTGGATAATCCAAAAGTCACAAAACTTGTTGAACTTTTACAATATCCTTTAAAATTACACAAACCATTAGTCATTTTAATTCCCCAACTATTGCACTTACACAGTCGTAAAAGTAGAACTGCTAAACGCTCTTTGTAAACAAGCATCGAACGAGCGAAGCACATAATACCATTAATTCAGCCTAATTAGTGGAAACCATACATTACATTGCAAACGGATGATTAAACCGCTTTAGCTAATCCTGCTTTTACAATCTATTTCTCGGAAAATTATGGTAACATCACAAAATATCTCCTTACGGCTTTAAAACCTCATTTTGATAATTTATTTTGCTTTTTGATTGCAGCAATATATTTTTTATTGGCTTTATGATCGTAAAATAATATTATCTTTGGATAGATCCCTAGCCATAGTCTATGGTAATAATGGCGGCCTTCAATTGAATAATAACACAACCATGATAGGTATTGACAATTATTGTACTTATATAGTCCGAAAGGTCGTAATTCAAAGGTGTTATGTTTAATGTTTGTCCTTCTTAAATTAGTAGTAGGTTACCCATATTGTATACTTAATATATTCAGATTCCAACAGACACCACAGACCAGAAAATACCCAGTGTTATGATGGGATGCGATCATACGAGTTTTAGATCCTGCACTGAATAGTTCAAGGAATTAAGGCTGGGAGCAGAAAGGCATAACGTGACGGTTCGACGCGATTTTGATAGAACAATTTCCATTAGTTTTCAAAGAAATTGTTTTAGTAAAATCGCGGCGTACCTGTCTGCGGGAGCCTTTGCCGACCAGTTGGGGAAAAAATAGAACCACACACTAAGTATCGGTCGGTCTATTTTTGTCAATAGATAGATAGATAAAATATTTATTCAGTGCACACTAAAGACTTTTTTTGCCGTTGGAACGGCAAAAAAATTAAAAAAAAAAACAAAAAAATATATTACTCGAAAACCACAAAAAATCGCGGAACATACATGGGGTATTTTCGAATACCCCTGGACATGAGGAATCTATATTTTTTATGACGTGTATTTTTGGTCCACAATATATATACATTACATAAACAGACAGGCTGTTTATGTAATGTATATAAAAACAAGGTGCCATTAAACAAAAAAGAAAAACTTATTTTAAGAAATAGACTGACACTATGACATACTTCAAATCAAATAACTTTTGTTTTTTCACTTCAGAAATAGGCCCTAAGCAAACTAATGCCCACCCTATTTTTGTTTTATTTTGTCTAGCCTAGCTATAAGAAATAATATATTTATATAAAAAGTAGCGTAAATCATAATAAAACGTCACATTAATAGTAAAGAACTCCCGCTGCGAGACCGCTAGTAAGTCACGACTAAGATACAGTTACTCTGTGCTACCAGATACCAGACGACTTTATATAAAAAATATCTAGATTACAGTACTATGTAGTTTGTATAATAGTGTGGCGCCATTTCTGGAACCAGTGAAAAGTGAAGGTTTTCGTCTAAAATTAAGTGAACGTGTCTATTTTACCTAAAAAGCAAATCATTCAAAAAACTGTACTAACTCGTATATTTCATAGAAAAACTTATTGAGCCCACCTACTACAAAGGTTTGAATAAAAAAAAACAAAATCGAATCACTTTACGCCCATGAAAAAAAAAACAGACTGCCTTGAACATGACGGTGTTCCAAATTTAAATATCGCAAGTCAGTGTAGTCATAGAGCTGTTAAAATACGAAGTTCCGTGTTTAAAAGTTTAATAATAGACCCTCTGTGGTCCACTTTACAAAGGGCTTATTATAAATACATAGTACCTTTGTACTGTTTACGTTACTTTCCGTTTCCGGAAACCTTAATTAATTGTTAAGCTTTTACTCGTTTCTTGCTAGAAGATTTTAACGTAATTAATTATTCACATACCTACCTACAGATTTACTCATACACAGGTTTTTCCTAGGCCCAATAAATATGGGCGACGAAAGCCCCCCGGCTAGGTCGTTATCCAGCGGACGACGTGTCATAATTTTAATCCTCCGCGTTGATCAATTATGGTATCTTATAGACACCTGTGAACTTTAAATCTATCATTTGAAGCCGCATAAGGTCTCAAGCTGTGTTCATAGTAATATCTAATTATGGAGAGGCGCCCCTTACTTTTATAATACTTAATTTAAAATTAATTGAAAATAAACGAAGAGGATTGGAGACAGGCACTTCATGACGCAAAGAGATTGAGAATTAAACGAGCCTCCACGGCAGTCGAAACCTTACAAGTGACGTTATGCTTCTAGGAGTTCAGCACACTATCGGACTCTCAAAAGCTCTGCTGCCAAGCCAACACAGATGTAAATTACTAATCTATTCACAAGGCATCAACGATTCCCATATTATTTATCGATAAAAGAGGCAAATTCTTGTGAACAGAAATGCGTCACACACACAACACATCAATGACATGCATTTCAATAAAGAGTTCTTTACCTCCTTGTATCAAAATCCTTATAAAATATGTAACGCTCGGATCCTCTGAGCAAATTGAATCGCCTTAGCACTATTTACGGAGTCATTTATTCGGACCTTACGACAAGTAATCCTAGTTTGTGTCGGTATCGGGATTTTCGTATTTCCATAAGCAGTATTTTTTCCGTTCGCACCGGATTCTGATATATCTACTTACCTCGCTTTTCCCCCGAAATTGTGACGGCTTCTCCAATGATACAAAATGAAGCTGTATTTTTCAAACCCATATCGTGGAATTAAAGGAAAACATAGTATGAATTTGTTTTATTAATCTTGCTCTACCTTTTCCGGAAAAGGTTCTTGTTATACTAATAGATCGCTGGTAGGTGATGGGTCGGCAGCCTATCGCAACATGGTACTATTTAAACAAGGTATACTTACTGTAACCATAGCCTAAAGAGCTTCAAATAACAATGTAGACGTATCGGTCCTTGAAAGACATCTATTTCATAGAGCCAATGCTAAGCTCTAAAATACAAAACGTAACGTTAGAATATTTTACGAGAGATTACAGTGACTTACAGTACGACACAACTTAGATGTAGCATCGGCAAAATTCGTAAAACCGGTCACCATCCGAACTGAGTGCGCCTTCAAAATCACCAATCGCTATTACTGCTTTAGGTGAAAATGATCTTTCGAAAACGCAATAACTTGTAAAGGTTTATAGCCAAATACATTCGTGAAATTGAAATGAATGAATGAAAATTTTCAAATCTATGCTACATCTAAGTTGTGTCGTACTGTACTAGAATGAAATATTCCTCTCAGTTTATCCTACAGTCAATCACAAGAAAATATAATAACTTCAAAACTAGTACAACCATACGAATGCATTTACTATAACTACATCGTTACATACGATACCCTTGAGAAATAGTGAGAAATGTTGCCACAGTATGGGACTCTGATATCTGCAGCGAGATGCTTAATAAATCAAATGCAGTGAGAGTTATCGGGCATTCGCATCGATACATAGTATGAATTTATTGCACCAACTTGCTTTAGAGTACAGTAAAAGAAAACTGGTAAATTAAGAGTTATTCCGATGGTCCTTGAGTATTTATGTATCTGGAAATAAATTGCTCAAAGACATCTTTATGGAGAAGAAAAAATGTAAATACGAAATGCTGATGTTTAATCAAAAATAACGAAGTTATTTCAGAAACAGGTTAGCAAAAAGGGAATTCTTTCTTGGCATTACGATTTGGAATTAAGAACAATTTGAAGTATTAATGAAAAAAAAGAAAGGGGATTCCATTTTTAAAATAACTTCCCTTGCCTACTTATTTCAAAATTAGAATCTCTATTCTTAACTGAAACGAGTAGTGTAACCGGGAACAAAAAACCCGTTCCAATTTTGATAAATTCATACAATAAACAGTGTAAATACAAAGGAATGATCTGGTTTGACGTCATCATGGCTGTGTCGCGGTTGTTCGCACAAAATGTGGAGCGGCCGCGACGCACTCCTTCAAATGACGAGGGTCGTCATAGCTTTCATTCCGTGCCGCCGCGGTACGACCGTGGTAGGGTTGCCATGAGCTTTCATAATGACGTTATGAATGAAATGTTGCTGGGAAATTGCCTGTTGTAATAATGATGACGGGTGACAAACTTTACCTTGCTACGAATCTTATAATAGGTAGAGTTAATTACGTTGGATTTGATATAAATGATTTTAATTTTATAAATGAATTTTTGGATTGTGTAGACAAACGATAGTGTTTTATCTTCAATGCAATAGGTAGGTAGCTAGGGTCCGTGGCTTAGGCCCCCAGTGGTCGAGGCACCTGTGGCCGACTCCCCCGATTCGATTAATTTAATATCCTTTTTTTTGTGCTTTTTCACTTAGTACAGTAAATGAAAAAAGTGTTTTACCCTAATAATTAAGTATTTTTCCTAGCTAAACAAAAGTTATCTATCAAATAGCAGAGAAAATAGAACACAAAATTGCGTTTTGGCAGTTCGAGCGCCCGATGCATCGCATAAGTAGCAATTCGGCAGTTGTAATTATGCTTATTATGAGTTATATAATAAAGTTTTTGTTTTTTAAGTATGCAATTTTAATTTCCTATGAACCAACGTTTATTTTGGTATAACATTTTACGTAAAAATATAAATGTAGAATCCCGGTAAATCCCTAATATAACTTTTTCCAAATTACGGAAACAATTAAATCACTTCAACACATACTTTTGGAGGCTCATCAATAAAACATAAAAATTAAGGTTTCCCCATCAACCAACCATAAGAAATCATGTCATACAAACACAGAACTCAAACGGAACGCGAACAAAATGAAACATTTCATGCTTGAACAGTTCGCCTCAACCCTGCAGCGCCGGGTGGTCTTTGGTTACATAATCGTCACCGCTGCGGGCCATTGGGACTCTTAACTTCAACTTGACATGGCCTATTTCTGGAGAATTTGACATCTTTGCCACTTCCAACTGTGCCTCTTTGTAAGAGCCTTTGGCAGAACGTTTGGAGTGTATAACTTTGGTAAGATTATTTTTAGAGTAGGTTCCTTATCTTCTAGTACTGTTTACCAGTTCCTCCACAATATTAACTTCAATTTACACAACGTGTAACGGAAGTGGACGGTGGTGGAGAACAACTTTTTTATGTGTTTCATAAATTAATGAAGTAGGTAGTCCTTAAAATTAACTGTACAGACGCCAGCACATCAACCTACTCCAATCTGTCAAATTTTCTCAATCAACATTGAACCTTATTCTTTAGTGATAGAGTTGAAAATCTATTGAAGAAATTTGACAGAATGTAGTAGCTTGATGTGCTGGCGTCTGTACATTATAAAAATAATTTAAAAAATATAATTTCACTGGCTACCTTGTGTCAAATTTAAACATTGTGTCAAATTTAAAGCACTGTGATATCACAGTGCTTTAAATTTGACACAAAAAAGCATTGTTATAAAATTTAAGCCTGTAGAATGGCGAAACCCATTTCAATGTATTTTTATAAATAAAATTTTATTTCATTTATTTAAATGAAAATATAAAAGTAAAATATCATTCAAATATAAACACATCAAAGCACAATAAGTACTTTAATACCGCCTTAATTTGGGACGAATCTGTGTGTTGCTGTTAGTCCCTTCGTCCCATGAGCCCTGTCTAAATGCCTTTATTCCGATTTCGAATGTCACCGCTTCATAATTTATGGGACAAAGGCTTAGTGCTTGTTTATGATATGAGTTAGTGTCATATGGAATGCATTATGTTGGCAATACTGCGTGCCAGTGTTTGTCAAATGTTGGTATTGAATTTGGAGAGCTTAATGAATTTGATAGAAGGTCTATTGAGCTTTTGTTACGCGTTTTGGGCGAAATAGATTGAGATTATTATTTGAGTGATAGTATTTCGTGTGTGGTAGTTCAAGGGATTAATGTATTTACTTAATTGCAGCTCTGTAACATAAGAAGTGATAATTAATTTGGATGATAGCTCGCACTAATTGAATTAAGCTTTTGCAAAGAGAGAGCAGTAGTGGCCCAGTGGTAACGGCCCCGACTTACGAGTTGTGGGTTGTGGGTTCGAACCCAAGCAGGCGCTTTACTTTGTGTAAATAATTTCATCACCACTGCTCTCAAAACGGCGAAGGCAAACATCGTGAGGAAACCGGCATGTCTTAGAACCAAAAATTCGAAGACATGTGACATCCACCAACCCGCACTGGGCCCGCGCGGTGGATTACGGCCCACTCCCTCTCACAGAGAGGAGGCCTGTGTCCCAGCAGTGGCAACATTAATAGGCTGATGATGATGATGATGATGAAAGAGTTTTGGAATCAGCATCAAAATTAGGTTGAGTGCATTCGCCCCTTAATTACGAGTTACCTAAAAGTCTCTAAAAAAAAGTTTCTACAAAAACACGGTCATGTCAATGCAAACTTCCGATCAAGAACCCTAAAAACGGTTAAATAAATAAAATAAAGGAAAACACGGCCGATTTTTTCATAACACCACGGAGCTGTTTTGATCCTTCATAAATATACGGGTCACGGGGCTTGAAAGGGTGTTTACTGACACTTCCTCATACCTTTGCCACATCAAACGATAAAAATAGCAAAATCAGAGTTCATTATTATAGAAAAATAAACTGACACGGTGACCTATATTGAATGCCCAAACTCAAACTCAAACTCAAAGCATTTATTTCAATTAAACTAATTACAGGCACTTTTTTAAGGGGTCGGTCAGTCAGGAAGATGAAGCTAGTTGTATTAAAAACTCTATGGTATTTATGACTCAATTAATTGCAATTTTTCCCACGGGTCTGCCATCCGCAGTCGCAGGGTTAAGCCCAACCTTTTCTCAACCAGGTTGAGGTCGGTTTTCAATCTATAATAAGATGCTTTGGGATGTCTATATTTTCCACAGAACGACTGCCTGGACAGCTTTAAAAACTACATTTTGGAATACTAATATCGTAAAGTTTTATTTCAGTAGTATTTATAGATTGTCTACCTGGTTGTTCTAGTAGCAAGCGCTACTGCTGAGCATGAGGTCCCGGGTTCGATTCCCAGGTTGGGCAAAGTGTTATTGGGTTTTTCCATTAGGAGTTTCTTTGGGAATAGACGCGCTCTCTCTATCATGGGACTTATACATAACTGGCGAAATGTGGGTGTACCATAAGTAGGTACACCTCTGCCTTACTCTTCGGGGATAACATGCGTGATATCATGTTCATGTATAGATTATTGTATACGGGAAAACAAAACCAGTGCGCAAACTGAAACAGGTGACTTTACTCATAATTATGAACAACTTTTACTATGGGACCAATACTGATATCGCGAAAGAAAATCTGCTGTTCCCTACATTTTTGACGAGTTATGCGAACATAATGTAGGGAACAGCTGATTTTTCTTTCGCGATTTCAGGTTTGATCCCATAGTAAAAGTTGTTCATAATGATGAGTAAAGTCACGTGTTTAAGTTTGCGCACTGGTTAAAAAAAATCCCTGTATGTACAGTGATGTACAACCATATGTTTTACTACGAGTACAATAATTGTACTCGTAGTAAAATATTACTATAAAGTAAAACTATATAAAAGTTTGTAAGTCATAATTAGTTTTATGGCAATATTAAGTAAAGTATGTAACCCTACACCACCAACTTAGAAAAGATAATATTTGTAGAAAAACTATTACAAACAGCTATAAAATATTATCACACTTCTCTTTATAGATGAATGACTTCGATAACAACATTATTACTCAGTTATTGCAGCTTACTTGTGAGAAGTGTCGAGTAAAACAAGAAATGCGTAATAAAACGGCTTCGATTACGACTAGGTGCTAGTATCAGTAGCGCGTCGAGAATGTCAACTGATTACTGTTAACTTTTTAGGGTTCCGTATCCAAAAGGTGCCAACGGGACCCTATAACTAAGGCTCCGCTGTCCGTCCGTCCGTCTGTCACAGGCATAGAATTATAAAAAACGGATCTATGGTCAAAGGGCTATAACTTTTGAACCGTAATAAGTAGAAATTTTCACCGAGTGTGAATGACTATGGCCGCTTAACAAAAATAATAAAAGTAAAAAAAAAAAAAATTACTAAAGTATTTAGTAAAAAAATTGAGGGCCATATACGAGGTTATTTCTTCCCATATGGCAATTAATATTCCAGCTAAAATAGTAATTGCGTTGTTCTAGATTGTTTTAAACATTTTCTAACAATAGTTTTTGAACAGAACTGAAACTGTAGATCTTTCGAAACCTATGTTAGAAAATGTTTGTTAACATTTTTTAATAGCAGTGTGGGAGCACCATTATAATTAATTTATTTATTGAATGAATTTGAATTTGTAATCTGTTCTGTATTTTATATTGGTGTATGCCTGAATTAAAATTATTTGAATTTGAATGTAAATTAATATGCCAATATTGATATATCGATGCCAATATTGTACTGTGGTACGGAATTCTTCGTGTGCGAGTCCCGTGCACTTGACCACTTTTTATCATGTAACGAGTTATTGAAGGGTTACACATATTTTCTTAGAAGAACGGCAGCCATTGGAAGAATTATCATCATATTTTTTCTTAGAATGGTCTGAATAAATGATAAATGGCTGTAGTAATACGTGCTGAAGAAACATGCGTCATAAATTCATGATAATCTTGAAAGTTTTCACAAGGCAGATAGTGTTTACAAGGAGAAACGGGTGAGGGGAAATGTCGGGAGGGGACACCGAGAAGGACATATAGTGACCTTATTGGTGATGTTCTTCTGAAAGGTCAGGTGCATTGTACTCGCAACCGGCGTACGTGTATGACCAGATGTATAATCAAAACGAAGCAAAGGGTAAGGATCATAGCAGGTGGCGTTCTGTTGTTTCTGCCTACTGTGCCTACCTCCACGGGAAGAAGGCGTGAATGAAAAAGAACCGTTAGTTTATAATGTATCGGTATTATTTCCGTAAGATTATTAACTTAATTTTTTTTTTGGGAAATTGGTTAGGTTAGATTAGAACTGAAAAAACGCGCGCGAGCCGAGCGAGCGAAGTGAGCGGTGCCGCGGCAGCGGCCGGCGAGCGCTTGTTGCAGTTCACAATTTGTCGACAGTTTATAATCTAACGGAAATAATATCGATAGATTATAAACTAACGAAGTTTAAAATTATACGAGGATATATACACCCTCTATGCCTTTTCTATAAATCTGTATGACGTATGACGATAAAATAATCGTCATAATATTATATTCAAGGCCTAAAAGTTATATGATGTCTATATTTTCCAAAACGCTTGTATGCCGCTCATGCAAGGTCCCAGGATGTATTTAGGTACTTAATGTCCCAAAAACCGTTACAACATGATTGGCGATTATTATTTTTGCATATAGAAACGTTATTATAGAAATTTGTTCCATGTATATTATGGGATGTCTTTATGGATTGTTTACCCAATATGTACTTCATTTTCTTTATTATATACATTTTAAGTGATAGGTATCTTAAAAACCCCGCAAAACCTCACCCAATAAATAAATAATGTTTAGATTACTCTAAAACTACCAAGTTTAAATTTA
Organism: Conistra vaccinii; assembly: GCA_948150665.1. NCBI lineage: Eukaryota > Metazoa > Arthropoda > Insecta > Lepidoptera > Noctuidae > Conistra > Conistra vaccinii. The sequence continues at coordinate 9,321,521 of OX411330.1, forward strand.
AATCACCAGTAAGAAACCACCGAGTTTAAATATTAAGCCGTTTCACACGCAGTATAACTTTAATTTGCTAAATAATTTATCACTACAATATTACAAACATAAATCTTGTATCAATAGGCAATCATTTGTGAGCAAAATAACAATATCCTTATTACAAATCAGGTACAGATTCATAAAGCAGGTTCTACAACATCGGATTACTCCCAGATAAGGCGGTTACACAAACACGTAACACGTTTAATTCCCAATAATTCCTAGATGATATTACCCTGATATTATTATCTAGTATTATCATCTAGGTGAAATGATACCGGGTCCAACTCCTACGCACTTGCGACAGAGCGAGTTTATCAATATAAATCCCCGGCGTCTGTCGTGTTTGTAATTAAAACGCCGGAACTAAGACTATCACGAGACTAAAGTAAATGTTATTTTTAGAATATCAAGAAAATAAAAATACAACGTCATAATTTTAATCAGACATTTTTGTAAATATTTGTGTTTTTTTTTTAATGTGAAATGAATCATTGTTCTAATAGATCATACCGCATTGTACTTAACTTTTTATGTTTTCCGACGTTTTGAGCTGTTTACGCTCAAAGTGTTTTATCGTAGTAGATAACGTTGTAATGATAAAGAGGAAATGAGTCTAAAAATAGTTTTATTTCCCTTCCGTATCCTCAGGGCACGTCTTCCCTACTATTACCGAGCCACCCGGTCTACTCTCTGATATGCAAAGGCCTTTTTAGTCCCATGAAACATGAGGCTTCATGCGCTAGTGCTTCTTGGGGTTCATTCGATTTATCAAGTCTGGGATCGATGCATGTCATCATTCATTCATTCATTCAGTAGGTAAGTACCTAAATATAAATAGCTACTCGTCATCTCCTCATACGAACTAAGAGATCAAAAGTCAACTATACGGAATTCGTAGATGAACGTTCGAAGTATGACCTACGAAGGAATTACTAATTAGACACAATTATCATTATGGGCTGTCACAGGTAAACTATGGTCGGGGTTGATGACCTCAGAGCAAGAGTCGTAGATGATTAGGGTTGATGACCTCAGAGGAGTCGTTGATGATTACATTAGACTGCAATTGGTCTTCAAACTCAAAAGACTATTTTAGCGAAACGAAAAGTAGAACTACAAACTGTAATGGCACTTCTGATCAACTAACTAATACTAAATAATATAATAAATGCAAAATTAAGTTTGTTTGTTGTTACGCTTTCACGCTAAAACGACTCCGTATCAAAGTTGCGACAAACAAAGGCGCGACAAACGCTAGGGCGACAGTACGATAGGTCGACCATCAGCGGTGCGACAGCACATCAGCTCGACGAACGTTAGCGCGACAGATTGTTTTCACGACAAACGATGGCACGACGAAACTTTTGATCGACGAACGTTATTGCGACTGATTGTTTTCACGACCATCGATGGGACGACGAAACTTTTGATCGACGAACGATAGCGCGACACAATTTTCGCTCGGCAAACCAAAGCACGACAAACATTTCTATAATATTTTGTTGCTAATAGCAGATAACAAAAAAATGTGAAGTACTAAGTACTTTCGTTTTTAATGTTTTTATTGGCAATATTCTTTATTGTCAATGTTAAATGACTGCAGTGCGCGAGTGCAATTACGAGCAAGGTAGCCGAAAACCATGTATTAAAGAACCTAAAACTTTACATTTTTTTTCTTATCTGCTATTTGCAACAAAATAATATAGAAATGTTTGTCGTGCTTTAGTTTGTCGAGCGAAAATTGTGTCGCGCTATCGTTCGTCGATCAAAAGTTTCGTCGTCCCATCGATGGTCGTGAAAACAATCAGTCGCAATAACGTTCGTCGATCAAAAGTTTCGTCGTGCCATCGTTTGTCGTGAAAACAATCTGTCGCGCTAACGTTTGTCGAGCTGATGTTCTGTCGCACCGCTGATGGTCGACCTATCGTACTGTCGCCCTAGCATTTGTCGCGCCTTTGTTTGTCGCAACTTTGATACGGAGTCCGCTAAAACGGCCGTTAGAAAATACCTAGGTTATTTTAAAACGTCTGCTACACAGTCGCCAACGCGTTCCGACAGAGGTGACCTTGGTGGTTTACACCCGTGTAGATGATGGTTTACGACCTAACGTTGAGACCACTTTGCCGGTCGCCTTGGTTGGCGACCGGCCACCAGTCACCTGTCGCGGACGCGGTTGGCAACCGTGTAGCAGGCACTTGAAGGACTTTTTATCCTAGTAGTACGTTCCTGTGGGATAATTTCCGACATCCACGCGAGCGAACACGCGGGAAAAAGCTAGTTATGAATAAATTAGGACTAATTCAACCAAAATAATAGGTACAATAATCTAAACCTGTCTCAAAGAGTCAAAGCACACAAATTTGCCGTTCTCATGAAGCTTAAGTAAAGTAGAACTTAAGATCAAAATGGCTGTAAAGAATCGCAGAGATAGAACATTAATCGCAGTCACCAGTCGCTCGCTGACTTGCACGTAAACCGTTCTCCTGAACCCAGCAAGCGTTCTAAGTACACTATTAAACGTTAACAAAACCGCATTCAACCATGTTACGAGTGAAAAGGAAGAATCCTCTACCCGACTCTTTATTTGTTTCCATCCTTAATTACATCACACAATTAATGGTACGTCATTTGCAATGGCCAAGTGGAAACTCAGCTTTTATAATAAAAAAGTTAATTTCCTTAATTTGGCCTCTTCCCTTTCGTCGGCCATATTCTTTAGATTCATATAATGAGAAAACTCCTGCTTATTCACATTTAGGCATTCTCTTTCACTTATATTTTCTTAAGCGGAATTCGGAGTAAAAAATCTTTGTTATTTTGACGGCCAACAGTTTTTTTTTGAGGTCCTTCGTTAGCTCATTGGAATACATTAAATAAATGAGATCTTTTTATTTCTAACTAGAATTTGAGTGTTTAATTGGGTGATTTAAATACAGATTACTGAGATTAGACCGAACCTAAGTGCCTAAGTTACGTCCATTAGAAGACATTATTTTACGATTACATTATCTTTGAGCACGGCTGGTGTCTCTCAATGTGTCTAAATTTCGAACTCACGCGAAGTTATCATGAATTATTTATGAATATCCCTTCAATATTACTATCCCTTACATATTTTTGGTGTAGAATGAATAAGATTAAGCCCAAACCAGATTTCTTTAGTGTTTTATCTTAGAGCACCCTCCGCCCACATAACACACATGATTGATACATTTTCGCCCTAAATAAGGCATAATTTACTATTAATATGTTAATCATATTGTTAGCTCACCCCTCCCTTATATGTACTTAATGGGGGCATAATTAATAACCATGAAATATTCATAAAACATAAGCTTATATGCCGTGGAACTGTTTTCTTGATCGTCGCAAAGAGATTCGCGACCGGTTTGCTCACAACCCTTCACGTTATGCCCTCTAGCTGTAATTTACAGGCACAGAGGGAATTTCTGTTTTGAAAACTGGGGAGTTTATTTTTTAACGAGGGAATATCTTTATTGTATTTTTCTCGTCCATCTGTTCGTGCAGGTTTCAGTAAGACACGTGTTTTGCACAAATGGAGCTACATAAAACATTATTTGAATAATTAATGCGCCATGAGCTCTCCATGATTCTGCATGCCATTGGTAAATCACTCTTATATCACTCATTTATTTTTGAAAGTACCTATGCATCAAAGCTTAGTTTTCATAGCTTAACCTAAGCCCCTTCATCTTATAAAAAACGTCTACTGGTTAAATTCCTATTTCTTATTACATACACGATTTTGTCAAGATTCTTTGATCTCGTCACAATAAAGCAAAGAATATTCCACGTGAATTCAAACCTTATTCGTTATCATAACTTATCGTGACAGCGCTTTTGTACTAAATAGAGTAATCAACACCACACAGCCAATTTTCGTAAGCCAAGCATCATAAAAAGCGTCGTATCATAAATATCCCATCAGCCTCGTTCATAATATGCGAGCCGAAATACAGCAATCATTTGTAAGGCAAATTACGAGGCTTCCAACCGTCTAATGTCGTTAACATTATGTATACTTATAGTATACCTGCTTAATAGTATGTGCTGTGGTTACATTTTTTTTTTCACCGGGACTTTTCGCCTGTAATGTAACCTCCCGCGAACTAGTCGTGTTACTTTTACCTATTTCTTGCCTATCTGTTACCTAATTGTTGGAGCACCATTACATGAGGGGGGGAAATTTACAAGGCTGACTCTTGTTTTGGAAAACTGGTAGTATTTTAGCGAGTGAGTTTTGTTAAACTGCATTGTGGTCAATTTTAGAACTAAAATTATAGTCATGTGATTATAGTCATGTGCTATATGACTGTAGCAATGAGCTTAACTTTGTTAAAGCATTCTCATTTTAAAGAAGAAGAAAAAACATGTAAGTACATTAAGTTCTGTTGACAATAATTGGTAACTGGATACAAATATTTTACTAATGCCAGATTTTTTATAACATAGCAAAAGTACCTAAGTGTACCTAACTACCTATCTAATTAGTAGTTGAATCAAACAAAACAGTAAAGCATAAAATAATAATATCCACAGCGTTACATTAAGTAGTTAGTTTGTATTACTTTATATAAATGTTAAATCCAGGTAACAAGGCACCGTCATCACGAGAAGCTAATTAGTAATTACAAACAGAAAAAGAAAATCGTATTCATTAATATTTATGTGTCACTAAACTTTTATTTACTGTTTGCTTTCCAACCTAGGTTCATTCTCATTGTCCTTACATATTATAAAACAAAGTCGCCCGCCGCGTCTGTCTGTCTGTCTGTCTGTCTGTCTGTCTGTCTGTCTGAACGCGATAAACTCAAAAACTGCCGAACGGATTTTCAAACGGTTTTCACCATTGGACGGAGTGATTCATGTGGAAGGTTTTAGTGTATAATTCATTAAGGTTTTGTGTAAATTGGCTGAAATATGACGATTATTGTTGAAGATGTCGGAAAAAATCATGCCGACTGGGAGCTTTACTGGCGTGCGCTGCGTAAGTCGTGAGAGATAAATCAAATTTATGTTCTAGAGTATTGTATATCTTAAAAATTGCAACAAAAAAGTCCGCGATGGCATATGTCTATCTTTTAAGGGTGACCCACAATAACCATTTTTATCTTTCAAAATTGTATAAAATTTTCATTGTTATTTCCGAAGCTATTTTGACCGGTATCTTATTAATCCTTATCCAATTAAATAGGTTATTTAAATTGGGCATTCAATTTCGATTAAAATATGCCTTTGCATCACATCATTTAAATGAATAGTTTAAGAGATATCACAGTTTCAAAATTACGCGTAACAAAATAATTATGGTTGACCACGCGGGAGCGGGAGCTGTAGTAGCCTACCACTGCGTCCGCTGAAAGTTAGTCAATGATCTTTTCCTTGGCTATTAGGTATATATTCCCAGTAGAACGTTCCCGTGGGATATTTTGCGACATCCACGCGGGCGAAGCCGCGGGTAAAAGCTAGTATTTTATATGTTTATATGTTTTGTGCACTAATAATATTTTAAAGAGAAAATATTTGTGATTTTGTTTGTAATTAATAAACTCAAAAACGACTGAACCGATTATGAACCAGTAGAATGCTATATTATCACTGAGTAACATAGGCTATCTAGGCTAGTCGTATACGAATTTTTGAGGGGTAGGTGCCACAACAAAAAAAAAATGTTTTTACAAAAATAAAACAAACGACTACCAAAAAAAAAATACATTGTGAAAAAATTAAATAACTTTTCGGAAGTCGGTGGCAAAAAACGAAAATACAAAACCAAAGACACTGACTTCCAAAATTAAATTATTTTTCACTTTGTAGTGTTTTTTTTGGAATCCCGTTGTATTTTTTTTGCGAGTTTTAAATCTCATCGTTCTATTTACTTTGATTTTTGTTACGATATTTTATGCCAATTAAATATTCGTTTCAGATACATTAAACCAGAGCCTGTTGTGCAAGGCCTGTACTTAGCCACAAAAATCTGGCCCATTTAATTTATTTTTCGTAGAAATAAGACGGCCTGAAAGTACGTACCTACTTAATTAGTAGACAGAGCCAATTACGAACAAATTACTTACGACACTTTACTAAATGGGCCCTACCATCGTCAATAAATTATTCGCCTACCTACTGTTCTGTTGGACTTTCAAAGGTAAAATTAGAACTAAGAAAAACGTATAGCTAGAGCTAACTGAAAACGGTGTAAATGCGAAGAAACATAATTATGCTGTGCATATAATCTGTTATTTTTTCACTCGTCAATCAACAAGAAAATCTTGTGTTACTGTATGGTGTATACAGGGTCATAATTTGCTAGCGAAACTCCGCCGACGTGATGGGTATCGATATAGACATGATATTAGTGCAAAAAAATATATATATGATTTTTTTTGGGGTCAGCAACCTGAGTGTAATTGAAATATCAGGTTTGAAATCAGTTTTTTGTTTCGTGTATACTTCATAGACGACACGGGTATCGATATCTAAACACGATAAAACAAAAAAAATACATATTTCACAACTCATACTTCAAGGAACAAGACCCGCAACCAGCGACTCCAAAAAAAAATCTGCAATCTTTTTTTATTTTTATGTTGTCGTGTTTAGAATTTTAGATATCGATATCCATCACGTCTGCGGAGTTTCGCTAGCTAATTTAAATTATCCCTGTATACACCATACAGTAACACAAGATTTCCTTGTTGAGGAGTGTAAAACACAGATTGTTAGATATGTTATGAACAAAGTAATAAATAGGGGCATTTTTCATAATGCCCGCGCATTATGAATAATGACAAGCTACTTAGGATTTGATTATTTCAATAGTTGTTATCACACTGCCCTTTCATATTGGGCATATTTCAAATTGCCCGGGCATTTTTTATAATGTCCTAATAATCACTTGGTCCATAACATATACATAGCACATTATGTTTCTTCGCACTTCAGTTGTTGTTTTCAAGTGGTTATGGAGGAAAATGAATAAATACTATGACTGAACAACAGATACTTGAGAACAATAGTCGTATATTATCTATAAAAAAAATATCGATAGAACTTTGGATATATTGTATGATGTAACCGTTTTTTTTTTTACTTTCGTAACTTTAGGAACCACCGGGTTCGGAAATATGACTGGCTATTATTTGTTTTCAGGAAAAAATCTGATTAATATCTTACTACGTAAACAACCTTGTGTATCGAGTGTATTTTTGTACATACTACTAGGTAACAAAGGTTCCGTAATGATAAATAGAAAATTATTCCTGTTAGCAACAGCTCCACCTAAAATAAATATAATTAGCTAAATCATTTGATATCTTTCGAGAAATATCTTGTCTCTATTCATACCTTCTTTTCTTATTAGCATTTACTTTAACCAATCTTCATTGATTTGCCAAATTGTAACGGTAAACAAAAGCCCTAAAAATCTTTGTAACTAACTACTTCTTTTGTGTCTATTGTTAGATTTTTCAAGAAAGAGGTTATACAATAAAATACCCACATTGATATAATACTACACAACACATACTGGAATATACTCAGAACAAAGAGAGGTGTCATTAAAAACGAAACAAATCAAAAAACAACTACCCTAGGTACCGAAATTCAAAATTAGAACAAACAAAATGACGACGAAACCAATTTACCGCTCAATACGTGCTGTCAACATTATCACGACGCAATGTTAGCAACCGCCTATCTGGCGGAGTCCATTGAGTTCAGAAACTAATCGAGTCGGCCTGTCCAATGATCCAGCCATGTCCAACACACAATAAGGCCAGGTTATCCCCCGGGATTGCGAATGTCTGCCGAAACAATACTGGCCGGTTTCATGTCGCCCGACTTTGACTGTTCGACGTTCTAAGTATCTAAAAGTATAGAAGACAGAACCAGATAACTTGATTTGCCGGTTTAAGAGCAAAAATACGTAAGAAAGATTATTCTTACAAAATTTAAGGTGCCACTCATTTTCAATTATAATTGCGTCTTCCAGTTTTCAATTCGACCTTTGATATTATGTTGCTTGTAAATAATAACGCGTGTTTAATAAATTAGTGATTTCCCTTGAATCATGAATTCACGACACAGCGAGTGATTCATCATTTATTTCTCGTTTCATGACTGTAGTAAGACGGCATAAAATATGCAAATCTACGGTGAAACCCTTCAGTATTTTAACTGTCGGCATTACCCAACTTCAAGGCGTACCAAAGATTTGAATTACGTCAATGGTCTGACCCATTGTCGATAAAATGCAGTTAATTTGCATTGATGCCATCAGATAGACGAACATCCTTCCGAATACCATCCATCATCACGTACCTAATGACAGAATGATGTCATTATTTTCATGAATACAACAATGTTACATCCTATTCGATATGCACAGTTGCACACGTGAAAAACGTTACATCATGGTTCGAAAATGTTTCAAGCGTGAGACGAACTCATAATATTAACAATCCGATTGAAAGACACGGATTTTTCGTGTACCTACACGGAATTATGGAATACCTTGTTACTGTATACTTTACAGTCATTGATATAATTTAAAATATTAGTCACTTTAGAAAAGACTTCAACGCATATTTTAGGACAGGCGTGACGTACCGATTTAGATCTTATCTCTAGTTTTTATCAAATTACCATTTATCAGAAGAAAACCTGTCAAAATAAAGAATATAAAAGAATGTACATTACCAATACTTAGTGTTGGAATAGTGAAACATATCATTCATATTTTCAATCTGTATGTAAATTTTAAAGCAACAGTTGACAAAAAAATACTGTTTTATTTTATCCTGATGACATATTCACAAGCAAGTACGCACACGTCATAACATTATCGCCAGTTCCCTCCACGGTAACATGATTATGTCGATCACATGCATCGGAACTATTAAGGAATAATGTATGCCTTGCCAACGATCAATCGGTTTTATCAGATTAGGAACGAAGCCGCTTAGGGCAAACCCTATAATGTAAGTATGAGGAACCCTGATAATTATGATATAGCTCCTTGGAATTTGAGGAACAACATTAAGTATTTACATAATCAGTTCTGCACACGATTGTTGCATTTTATTGGTCCAATTATGTTGCTTCTAGTTTGCAAGGAGGAATCACAGACACGCAAGAAAATTACAACATGGATGCATGAGTAAAATTAATTAGCTCATTCATATTTTGTTCTCATCTTTAAAATCCGCGCAACCACTGAAGTCCTTGTCACGCCGTGCTAGTGTCTATGCCATTACGTCACATTGCGTAAAAAAAAATTGTTCCAAAATTTTCCGCCGGCCTTCTTTCGTGGTCCGCACTCTATATTTCGAACTTTGCAGTCATTAGATAGGTACCTACTCAAGGTTATTTAATTTGAATATTTAGGTAGTTGTAAACAAACGACTTCTGGAATAAAAACATGGTGTCTTTTCGAATAACAGGGTGGTGAAAATAGCGCTTTTGCGTTAAGCATATAGACAAATTCATGAATCCATAATTTTATCTTTACATACTTCCCAAGAACTAAATTGAAAGTCAAAACCTTGCCAAAACACACATCTCCGAAATAAAATACGTAAACTAGTGGACAGGTATCCCTCTAAATAGGGTCTCTGACACTCACTTTGGTACGTTTTTCTAAGGAATAAAAGGAATTTTCAATAGTGACCGAACTCAGTGGAAATAGATGGCGGGATCGCGAGAACCAATAAAGAAACTGAAAGAATTCTATTCAACGCATTCCGAGCTCTCGAATGTTCTTGTCTCCTTGTTACACGATGCATATTCAACCACTCTGGTTACGTGCTGGAATTGTAGAATTTGTTTTCTTAGCTTAGTGTTTGTGATGGTAAGTTGGGTAGTAACATGTTTTACGTTATAGATGCTGGGTCTCGATTTCAGAAAAGCTTTCTGTGATGCTGTTGCTGTAGCTGCTGGTGATAAAATTAGATGATCATAAAAGGGAACCGCTTTTAAATATGATAAATCATTGGGCCGTACTCGTAACATAATGTTCAGTTGAAAACCAGCGTCAGACACTAGTTGACTGGCATTTATGCTGAACTGGGCCTATTTGGCGCAGCCGTGAGGCAAACAATACTGTTTTAATCTTTCTGTTTTTCTTTTTTTTCGTGTACTTATATATATTGTGTGCCTTAACCTGGATCATTTTTTTTTGTTGGTTTTTTTCTTTATTTTTTTCATACTATAAAGCGCAGTGAAGTTTTAACTTTATTTTGGGCCGCTATATACCAAAACAAAAACGTGTCTGTTAATATATCTAAAGTATTCTAGCAGTAACAATACAATAGCATAATTAAAATGGTAATTACGTTACAGCCTTGACGATTGTTGCTGAAAAGATTCACCGTTCTAATACAACTTTTGGCGGATCCGAGTTCCGTAATTATGCTATGACTATTCAGTGCCAGGAAGTTGATGTGAGGTAAGTAGATATGTGGGTATTATAGTGACGTCAGCATCGCATGCGACATTTGTCAATGTCATCGGTACCTATGATTATTATCATGTCGTTAGAAAATATTGTAAAGAGTGATTTGGAAATACCAAATGTCACGTATTACGGTATTAAATTTACGTAACAGCTTGGACGAGGTTATAAGAGGAATTATCGATAAAGTATCGAAACGAAATAGGTACTCTAATGTAAGATGCCTTGTATCTTTCAATCAATCTAGCCTTTTCCCAAATATGTTGGGGTCGGCTTCTAGACAACGGGGTTAAACCTATCGAAGACGGAAGAAAAACCCGCACTTAACCGAGGGGCAATCCCTGTTTTTTGTAATAACTTTTGAAGTCTTATCTCAGTCTCAATCTGTCAAAAATACAACCAGTTTGACTATATTTTTGAACAGTTTTGACATTAGAGATTGCAAATAGAATTAGTATGAAAATTGGCCTTCTGATTTGCATCCAATTATTTACACGGACTTCTAAAAAAGCCTTTTTTATCCCCGAGTCTTCGAACCACAAACAAAAACACATCTACAACCTAGAGTTCAGAATCAATCCAAAAATATGCTCGGATCTAACCAAAGCAAACAACAGACAACTCAGCTAACTCAAAAAGGGTAATGCGAAACTTTTCTCCCGAATCACTTAACAACTACTTATATTGACAATGTGATATTGAGGCAAGACGTGGGAGCCTATACGGGCTATTACCGAATAAAATTTCATAGAAAGCTTTGCAAACAAGCCTGATGGAGCGACCCATTAGACTCCATGCATAAATTGTTAGTATAGTGACAACAAACGGCACGTCACCTCCGTTTTATGCCGCATTGTTTTTGGATCTCAATTTTCGTTTTGTATTTTATCCTTTTTGAGCTTTTATACAGTCGTAACATAATGTATGACACTATATACATTTGAACGGACTACGGAATGTTTTGTGTGGAAGGTGTTGTTAAAATGTTGTATTAAAATGGATTTGTTTTGATTATTCTATCTGCATTCCATTTGTAAAAACATTCGCTTTCAACTTTTTAGATACTTTAGATCTACCTATCTAATCTTCCTTCAGGGGTGCGGCGAATGAACAAGTTTGGGAACCCCAACTCATGGTACTAGAATTAACAGTGGGGTTTTAGTCGGTAGGAGCCTGGCAGCCGTAGACGATTCAATGACAATAGACCCCGAAAGAAAACGTAATTTTTTGACATTTTGGCCATTATCAAAAAAAAAATATGACCATCTTGTAGCCCTTGCCAATACGCATCTTATAAGACCTCAACCATTTATGTGGCCCTAAAACTCACAACACCAGAACGAAGTCGCACTACGAGCGAAATTGGGGGGCTATACAGAAGCGATCGAAAAAACATTTTCAATGTTAAAACATATTCTTCCTTCCATTATAAACGGAATTTCAGAAAACTTAAGTTTATTAATACATTTCATAAATAACAAATGATTCCATTTGAGATATAAAAAGGTATATAAGTAAATTATAAACGTAACGTAATGGAATTTTCTACTCTCATCTTCTTCCAATCGACAAAAACGTATTCTTTTCTAAAAGGCTTTGTCATGTACGTTTTGGCAATCAGTACACCAACTGTTTAACACCACATAGCGACCGAAATAGATCGTAAAACTCTATAAAGGTCACACATAAATCCTGCGTCTCGATTACGTAACTCGATCGAAAACACGGGCGCCTTTAACGCTATCGGTAGAGATCAAGAAGTTTGTCGTTTTTATCCAGACAAAAAAGATTGCGATTTACATAATTAGGTTATATTATTGTATTGAAACAGATTCTTATAGCGATTAGGTTAGACACGCCGATAACTGAGCAGAGCAGTATGGTTATTTCTAAATAAACGATTTGTTTTTTTTTTGTGTGATTTGGTATTATGTCATTATTATAATGTATGGATTTTTTGTACCCATTTGTGTCGTCACGAAATCTGATCGATTTGAAATAAGGATTCTTTCAATACAACATGTAATGTCGTCTTTTTTCACAGTTCGTTTTTTTTTTACGGCGGCATTTCTTTTTAAATGCCCCTTTTCACACGCATCACAAATCGTGTAAAATTACGGACACTTCTTTAAAAAATCACATTCGTCAAAAAACATGAATCGTGATTTTTTTGTGACGGATCCGCTGAAGCGCTCCTCCAAGACTGAACTCTGAAAATCTCTGAATAACGAATCAAGTGTGAATATCTCTTCGGATATTTTGACGAATCGTGAAAATAATCGTTTCCGTAAGAAATGTGAACGTATGAAGTACCTATCGTTTTTTTGACGAATCATCAATGACGGGTCCGGTGTGAATGAGCTCTAACTTGTAACTCGACACCATTACAATCAAGTTTTGATTGAAACAGAGCCCAGCAAGATGGTTGAAACCCCATAAATACACCCTACAAGGAGTGACAGTTAGCTCACTCAACGATTACAGCCTCAGCGATACCTCTGCCTCATTTGACTTACAATTTATAAGAAACGGTAAACGAGACGGTTTTCCTAACATGGGAATTTTCTATATTTCTTGACGCTTTAGGAGATGAACCGTAATTTGTAAATAGCCGGTTAGTGGCTATTGCCGGTTATGTCTATAATAACACACAAATAAATAAAATTGTAGTGTCTGTTTTTAATGTCAAAATAACAACTTTTTACTTAATGCATATGAAAGTATAATACGGTACACACTTATAAAAAAAAAAAGTTTTTTTTTTGTTATGTCTGTTTGTACCAGATAATCTCCGAAACAGCTAGACCAATTTTGACGGGACTTTCACTGGCTAGCTGGTGTTATAAGGAGTAACTAAGGTTACTTTTATTTTATCTGTTTGGATATACGCGGGCGAAGCCCCTGGCAACAGCTAGTTATTGATAAAGATAGAGTTACAGTTAGCTTACAAAATGCATAGAGTTTATTAATGATTGTCGTTAATAGATTGTAATTACTTTGTAATGTATTCTATATACGGAGGCATTTGATTCGACCATTAGTAGATAAAGGTATATCAAGTGGAAACGTGTTACTTGGGTAGGTACCTACGTCAAGTGGGGAAAAAAATACGTATAATTTTATGTTGCAATCAACTGCCGTGTAAAATCCACATCGTCATAATAAAATTATGATTCATAAAGTAAATAATTTAAACTGGGATTTCGATTCTTTTATGAAATGTCTAAAAATCTAAATCTCCGGTTTATTCAGATAACTTACTTTACACAGTGCGAGCTAGCGTGCGAATCGGCGGCCTACCGTGTAGCTGCATGCAGCAACTCGCATTGTATGGACGCTACATACGAGTTACTCGCACTTGCGAGTTGAAAACTAGCTACAATTATTTTTTTCACTCCCCTTCTCTCCGTCCCCCATCACTCGCATCGTTCGGACGCTTTTGGCAGTAGCTCGTCAGTCCGTTACAAGAGCAGCGTGTAAATCTTTCTAAACAATTATTTTACTTCCATTATTGAATTTTTTCGTCTCTCGCAAGAGACTAGGCAGCTACTCTCATAATGAAAACAGCCAGGGCATGCAGGACATGCGAGTACACAGTGCGAGCAGCAGTCTACTGTCCAGTCAGCAGGTCGCACTGTGTAAACCAGAACAACATTATAATTATAATATAAATAATATATTAATACGTTCTGAACCTATGTATATTATTTCAAGGTTCACAACTAGATTGTACATCATTTAAAATCAATCAATTCAACACACAACACAGACATGCTTCCATTCCTTACATCATCTCATTAGAGAGGAGCCAACCGATTACGAATTGAATAATAAATCAATATCGGAAAGTTGCGTCACCTTGTTCCTATTATTTGAAACAATAGTGAATACAAACGACAGTATTTTAATCTACATCTCTTCCATTAAAGCTCACGACCTTATGTAAGGGACAATGATAAATGAATTTTGTGTTACGAGCTTTTTTTTTTGTTTTATGAATTGCCTACTTACTTATGTAACGAGTTATGATGGGACTTGTTTTGTTTTCGGTTCTTATGGTGTTAACTGATACCATAGAAATTCGACTTCCCATTTCTAGCATGCTTAACCGATTCTTCTACAACAATGACTGTGTCACTTATAAGTGCAAATGAATTTCATAAGGATTTTTTTGTAACTGGATTTTCTCGGGAGCAACCTGGAATCTAGGATTTCGCTCAGTTGATGGAAATACGCTGGCCCCCTGTTACATGATACTTAAATATAACTGGCGAAATGTGGGTGTACTATAGGTAAGTATACCTTTGCCTAACCCCGAGGAATACAATACTTTTTCGGTACACGTTGCAACACGGGATTTGAAATTGCTTCTAAGTTTAAGATTAATGCAAAAACAGACAACAATTGATCTTCCTCATCATAACAAGACAAAATAAAAAAGGTGTTAATAGATTACGAATTTACGATATCTCCAAATCATCTTTGTTTGCAAACCACAAAATAATTCAAGGTAACAACCGCACACAGCACAAAAAACTGGTAATCGATCTTGATAATATCGTACTCAAACGAGAAAACATAATATTTGTTCGATTTTTTTCTGAACGCCACTACAACAAACACTGTCTGTCAATGACCAGCCAGCGTCTTACATAAATCGTGGTAAGTAAACACTGGTAAGGAGAGGTAGGAACACAAGTTTGACAAATTGTCCGCTCAACGCATTGTTTGTTACATAGAGTACGGAATCGCTCGCCGGCAGCGTTGAAAGCAAACTTCTGGGGGCCCATTCTAAGTCCGTCAACGAAGATACGGGCCCGTCCAAAAATATTACGAATCTTCGGAGTGAAACCGAAACTACATTTATTAACTACTTCGGACGAGTAAAAACACATTCGGAGTAGGGGCATCTGTCAAATCGTGGTGTCATTCATTCTTAGGTGGGGCCCCAAACTAATCTTATTTCCGTAGGTGATACGGAGTCAGAATCGGAACTTCGGTCGAAACGGGATTTTGTGCTTGGTAGTAGACCTCCTGTCATGGACTGCCTTCAAAGCTGTCAATACGTCATAGGTATGTGTCATAGTGCGAGTAAACGCTCTAGCGGCGCGCCGGCGTCTCCGTACTCTGTGGTTTAGTAACAAAGCTATGAGCACGATTGTACATTGTTCTGTGTGGACGTAGAATTGATCACCGTGATTTAAGATGCGCCGGCGACTTACTGGAGGTCCGGCAATTAAGTCCCTTTATGATAGAGCTGTAATGGATGGGACCCACCTATGAATACGGTTATGTTTATTAATTTTATTGTTTACAGTGACTATTTACATGGTTATAAAACGTGTTTTTGTCCGTGACTTGCTGATGTCGAAGTGGTACTTGAACGGAACCTTATAGCGAACTTTTATGTCATGCAGTTAAAAATCAATTGCATAGATTTTCTCAGTGAGTTTAAATTAAACCTATGATGATGTTATGACTTATGCTTTCGGAACCATAACCTAACACTTTAAAGTCTCATAGTACCTACTAAAATTGCAAGTAGATACCTACGATGGTCTCTATACTATTAAATGAGCAATATTTAGTGACCGATACTTAAACACGTGACTTTACTCATCATTATGAACAACTTTTACTATGGGACCAAACCTGAAATCGCGGAAAACAAATCTGTTCCCTACGTTTATGTTCGCATAATTCGTCAAAATGTAGCAAACAGCAGATCTTTTTTGCTATTTCAGGTTTGTCCTATAGTAAAAGTTGTTCATAATGATGAGTAAAGTCACGTGTTTAAGTATCGGTCACTAATTACCAGTATATACCTATATTGTAATATCACGTTCTCAAAAACGGCTCTAACTATTTCGATGAAAGTTGAAATCTAGAGGTTTACGGGGGCAAAAATCGATCTAGCTAGGTCATATCAGGGAAATATCGTTTTCTCTATTTTCACAGCCTCGGGAATGTTATACAACGTTAGTATACCTGAACGATATGTTTATCTATTTCACCCGACCAGGTCGATCAGGTACAGTACGACACAACTTAGATGTAGCATCGGCAAAATTCGTAAAACCGATCACCATTCGAACAGTGTGGCTACCATGAGTTTCATTTTACCATCTCGATCAAACGCATCGACCGCGTTTGGCACTCCGATTGGCAGCCGGCCAGCCTTCACTGGTGAAGGGCCAATCGGAACGCCGAACGCGCTCGATGCGTTTGATCGAGAAGGTTAAATGAAACTCATGGTAGCCACACTGAGTGCGCTTTCAAAATCACCAATCTTTGTTACTGCTTTAGGTGAAAATGATCTTTCGGAAACGCAATAACTTGTAAAGTCTTATAGCCAAATACATTCGTGAAAATGAAATGAATTAATGTAAATTTTCAAATCTATGCTACATCTAAGTTGTGTCGTACTGTACTAATATTATTACTTTAGTAGCTGATAACATAATTTACTTGTCTATGAACTCACAAAACCACCGTCTAACAATTTCAGAAAACGTTGTTCATTTCTTGAATGATTTACCAAGGATATAGAGCATTCCAGTCTCGCATGGCCGGCATGATTCGAGCACTATGATTTAAGATCGTTAGCAAGTCTCCATGGAGGTCTATCTATGCAGTTTCACAAAATGTAGGCCGTAATATTATACACGTATCTAAATACTGATATTAGTTTAAAGGTTTATTGTATCTAAATATCATTTATCGGCCTCGTTGCTGAACTGGTCGCAACTTCGCAAGCATAATTGTAATGAGGTTCTGGATAGAAAATGCAATCTCGCTGAAAAAAGGCGTTTTTTTCAATATTCAATATCGTTCGAAGACAATCTCGTTCTTGAAATCTACACCAGACTTAGCATGCGAGAACTTCGATCTATTTTAAATTGAAATAAATTGATAAAGATTGCTAGTCCATTGCTTCATAAGTTCGACAAAAAAAATTCAGCAGATTTTTAAGCTATTGCATAGCTTCTATCGCGGGCCTTGAGCGTGGAGACCTAATCCAGAAATTCCGTAGCGAAAATACCTAAACCTAAGGAGAGTGTTTTGTGTTGAAAATTATGTTTAACTGCTTGACAACAAAGTTCAAATTTACTTAGACGAATGATTTATCGAGAGTGTTGTATTGAAAATTATGTTTAACTGTTTGACAACAAAGTTCAAATTTACTTAGACGAATGATCCTTGACTATTAATAGTTAAATTAAAACCTTTTTATTAGTTTGATGTTCCCATTACGTTGTGTCAAATTTTAAAAACTATAAATGTGAATAAAAGTTCCTGTCAATGTCACCATTGCTATTTCTTGTATTCGGGTTAATATTTTACAATTGCATAAGTTGATAAAAAATGCTATGCAATAGCTTTATCGCGGCAGTCCCCGAGTGCCACACCTTTTTTTTTTCGAACTTATGAAGCAATGGATTAGCAATTTGTTTTAATTTATTTCAATTTAAAATTGATCGTGCATTACGTAATTAGGCTGCTTGTCTATGTTGCCAATCACGAATTTGTTTGAATGAGATTGCCTTCCCTAGTCCTGCGTTAAATCACCAGCTATCTAATTACGCAACACATTTTCGTAAACGATTCCGATTAATCTGTTTCATTTTGACAGTTCAACAATATTCATTGCGTTATTTACGTTGTTGAGCAGTTTTTTTTTTCGAACTTATGAAACAATGGATTAGCATTCTGTTTCAAAACGATTCAAATTCTGATTGATCGTGTATTACGTAATTAGGGTACTGGTGGGGCTGTGTAGGTATATTGGGGTTTTTCGTAATGGATATTTTCAATAGCATCCTGGTATCTGGATTTATACTCGTATGATGACAATAGGCAGGCGTATACCCCAGATTCTATGGATATAACCTACAAACCAGCCTATGCCTTCGGGCAATAATAGCTTCATGTACTCGTGTTATGTTACCATTTATCTTTAATTGACTGCCCCCTTGGTCTAGTGGTCGCAAGTGCTACTGCTGAGCATGACGTCCTGGGTTCGATTCCCAGGTTGGGCAAAGTGCTATTGGGTTTTTCCAGTAGGAATTTCTCAGTACCAGCCCGGAGTCTGGATTAGTACCCGGTTGATGGTCTCACATAGTCTCACCCCCTATTACAAGGGACTTAACCATAAAAAAAGAGTACCGCTAGCGGCATTCACTCCTTATCGAATAAAGTACCGCTAGCGGCATAATAGTGGCACTGCCTCTATACACTTACTAACGATATCTAGAAAATTAAGTTGCAAAACGTTAGAATTATATTTCACGTGTCAAATTCGATGGTTCATTTATTTTCCCGAACAATAATACTTATTTGGCAAATAAAATGGAATGAGCTAGACTTGGTATTAGTTTATTAGTGCGTGTATACTGGGGTAAGCTCATTAGTTACAAATATATTTCTGTTGTGGACATTTCAATTTGGGAGCAGCTATAATAACAGACTAAGAACAACAGCCAGTATCGAGATGAACGCTATCAGCAGCTTATATGAAGTAAAATTAAATCAGATATTTCACATAATTAGTTTATCTGTCATTGCTTCATTTTTCATTCTTTTTACCAATTTTGATGTAGTAATTTTATTAAAGGTGCATCGTCTTCACATGTAATTATATAATTAATTAATTAATGTATACAAAATATTGTTAAAGCATTTTAAAAGAGTAACGGTGGAGTTTCTTGCCCATTCTTCTCCATACGAAAACTACCTTTTGGAAGGGGCGACTAGAATCAATTTTTTTTTTTTTTTAAGTATTTGACGTTCAAAAGTGCCTTTTATGTGCCTAATTGATATAAATTATTTGACTTTGAGTTTTCTTAAATTAAATTAAACCATTAAATTCAATGTTCCTGTTAATGTGATCATATTTCCTTAACTTGTAACTGTTTCTGTGATTAACCAACCATGTTAAAGTACCAGCCACGATAAATCATATACAATGAAGTCCATACAAAGGCATCGTTAAAAAACATATTTCATACAAGACTTTTCATTAGCATTATCAATTATTGAAATAGAGTCAGCATCCACCAACTAAATATTATGAATTTGCATAAGAAAATTTATAAGGATGCCGCTTTTCATTCGAATTACACTCTTATAGATGTTGAGGTAAAGTTCGATTTGTCGGTGACAGTAAATTCCTGGATCGTTAAGATGGGATATCAGTCGCCCACGCGACGTCCGGACTCACAAGAACTTAATTAGGGGCTTCTCAACGAGTCCCTGAATGTTATTTATTGTCTGCCAGACAATTTTGACTGTCGCTATAATGTAAAGATGTAAACCTCCGTGGTTGACAACTATTTCAAAAAGAAAGAAAAAGAGAAAAATGTTATAATACTGACATACAATTTACTACTTTACATTAATACTTAGGCCGCTTGCCCACTGGTCGGTAAGTGTGCGGGGCGATATCGTTTCGGTACTGCGTGACGTCACGCATTTTACTGCATCGGTACTGGAAGCTTACCGCGCAGTGTTTCCACTTTTAGGGATTTCTCCCTGTTTTAGGGAAAAAATACCAATATTAAGTTTGGTTTAGGGATATTTTATTTTGACAGGGATTTGGGGAATTTAGGGGTTAATATGAATTTAAGTTGGTAACCTTATTGTTTATAGTAGGCATCACCCAATATATTACTTGACTCTATGGCACCACCGATTTATTAAAGGATTCGATTTATTCAACCACCGATTTATTCCCTCAACCCAAACTCATAATGAATGCAATTCATCAAATTTTAATTTACCATGTTAATTATGCCATTACCTTATTATTTATAATCATGCTCCCTAAACCAAGGAAATTTGAAGATTTTTTAGGGAAATTTAGGGATAATTCATTCAGAAACTGGGGAAAATCCAAAAACAAGTGAATTATATAGTACGAGAGCCCATGACCAAAACCATGTCACATCGTTTTACGGGAATAATTGTAAAAAAATCTTTACGTTTTGATGATTCTGAACCCGACTCGGTGGGCAGTACCGGTCAGAAACGTTACAGTTTTATGGGAGCCTATTTCTGCTATGTCAAAAAAATTGGCAGACGGTTTCATTACAATGTGTCTGATAATAAAAATATACAAAGATTTCGTAATTTTATTACTAAAAAGTTTGTTTTCAGATATTTCCGTTGCGTCACTTTGCGTGTCAAACGTGGCCTGAGCACATTTCCAAAAATGACGTATTCGAATCAACTGACCAATGTTCACCAGAAAACAAGATTTTCAGATGGATTGCTATGGGTTTTATTGTTTACCTCAAATTTAATTTTCTCAAATGGCCTCTTGGGTACGTACTCGAAGCTACTGGTTTCTGAAAATTGTGTTTTCGGTATGTAAAATCTATCATTTTTAAACATGATAAAATATTTAAAAATGCGGTCAGGTCAGAAGATGTGACGCGGAAAATTTCTGAAAATAGGATTTTTGAACTATCGTTTTTATACGATTTTGTTCGTAAAACGATAAGGCAAAAATGTTGGTCATGCTCTCTCGTACTAATTGAATTAATTTGAATTTGGAATTCTAGATGAAAGCAGTGCAGTACACAGATATAGATATATAATAATACCTAGATAAGGCAAGTATCACGATCTGTATGAAAACCATGCGTGGCATTTTTCAAAAATGATCAAAGCGCCTATACCATGAAACTGAAGCGATATACGATAGTATCACTTGTTTCGATTGTCATAACCTGTTAACACTCAACGTCACATCAACCGTTCCTAGTAAAAAGCTATAAAGTATTACGAATATAGGCATTTTCTATTTTATTATTTATGTCCGACTAGCGCGGTGGACAGACGCAGACCATATACTGTATTATATAAAATGAGACACACTGAGCCACGTTCGGGCACGCGAAGTAGATGCTCTTGCGCTATCTAGGTATATCTATATCTGTGTGCAGTACCGATTCGGTACAGAGTGCTTACCGACCAGTGAGGAAACATAAGCAGTACCGCGCAGTACTGTACAGTACTGCGCGGTAAAATACCGACCAATGGGCAAGCGGCCTTAGTGGTAGCCTATAATGGTGTGAACTTCGGACTGCCAAATAGGTCTCGAGTTCGAACCCAAGGCACAGACCTCTGACTATTCGGATTCATCTGCGTATTGTATAATTATCACTTGCTTTAAAAACGGTAAAGGAAAACATCGTGAGGAAACCGGCATAACTGAGAGTTACTTCTCGACGGCACATGAAGCCAAGTCACAGGCCCATGAGCGTCTTTAAAACTCTGGCACCAGGTTAGTCAGTAACCACACGAAAAGAAGAAGAATAGTCTTGAACTGAATTTACTTAAAATTTAGATATAACATGAAATTGACTCTGAATTGTAATAAAATAAAACTTAATAATGCATGCGTTAAACAATTACTCAAATATTTATATTTTAATTTTATAATACAGATTGAAAGTTTTTACTTATTGTTTTTTTTTATGTTAGCTTACACTGTCCCACTGCTGAGCAAAGGCAAATCCGCCCAAGCATCCTTTTGCAGGGCCACCTCGATCCAACCCTTGCGTTAGTAATAGTTTTTAATAATTTATTAATCATTAATTGTATGTCATTATTGGAAAAACATAGCGCACAAGATCTTTGAATGTAACTCATTATGTTCCACAAATAAATCATTCTATTCTATTCTAAAAGAAGATAAACGCACCGCGCTCAAATGAAGAGAAATAATTACAAAAATTCCATACATCACTTCCAGTAACATATTACCGTAGAAAGTAAATTTATTTTTATATCGGATGAAAATTTACGAGATTAGAATAGAGATAAATCTTATAATGAGTAAAGTGATATTGTATAATTAGATGGTAAGTTTGTAAAGTAAGGTGGGATGACGCTAATTTATAGAGTTAAGTTCTACGGTCGGAGACAGTTTATCTAGTTAAATTATAATTCAAGTTTAAATTACACGTATACGTCCTCAAATTCTTGGATTTATGTTTGTATTTAAATGTAAGTTTGGTAAGAGCTAATATTACCTTCTAGTCATAAGTGATTATGTATACTTGTATAGCACCTGCAAGACCTTGGAGCAACTTACGGCCGAACCCAATAAATATATTGTTAGTAAAAGACAGATCGTTTTTGATGATAGACAGTATAATTCTATCTGTCATTGTGTCATAGGATTCCTGTCTCTGACAGATTATTGGAACGTTAAAACCATAGATAAATAGGTTGTTCTATCTCCAGTATGCCAAAACTGGTGATAGATAGGTTATTGACAGTTATTGGGTTCGCCCGTTAGACTTTAAAGTTTCCTTCAAATCAAACGTCTGTGTGTGTGTTTTCATCAATTATCAGACCCTAAGAAAGTGCTACGAAATTGTGTATGTCCAAATTGACACTTTTCTTAGTTATAGCATAATCTAAATGCTTATTAGCCTATTAGGGCCTGTTTCACCTCCTATGATTAAGTTCCTATTAACTTACTTGACAGATAATTTCATACTAATTCTGTTCCATGGCTAGTGGCTATTCGGCCATCGTGAAATATGCCCTTAGGCTAGATTGTAATTCATTACTATAAGAACTTTAGTTCTTACTAGCTGCGCCCCGCGGTTTCACCCGCATAAATGTCGATGCCATTCGAATATCGGCATAAAAAGTATTCTATGTCCTAACCCAGGTCATGGTCTACCCATGTGTCAAAGGGCTGTGCCTGAAATGTATGGGGCACTGGTGCCTTTTTTTTTTTTGATCGCACACTAACTAAAATAGTAACTCATATTTTCTGTTTTATTAATTAAATACGCGTTACAGATTAGGGCGAATAACTCGAGACGGATGTATTTTAGAGCTGAGCTGCCATAATAACTATTGTTTGTATGAAAGTGCTCTACACATCTAATAAGGTGGCGTTAGTGTGCGATCAAAAAAAAAAGGCACCAAAATTGGGCATGGCCCTTTCATCTCAATCCGTTCAGCCTTTTTAGCGTGAAAGCATAACAAAGAAACTCCCTTTCGCATTTATTATATTATAGTTAGGGAGCTATCTCCCTAACTAATATAATAAATGTTAGGATTAGGATTAATACAGAAAAAAAAACCAAGCGTTAGTTTCAGTCCCCAAAGTTATATATTTTCGGATTGCCTTGGACTACATAACATCACGCCTGTATTCCCCGAAGGGTTAGGCAGAGGTGTACCTATAGTACACCCATATTTCGCTAGTTATGTTTAAGTCCCACGTAATAGAGGCGAATCCACCGTGCACAAATTCAGACTCCAGGCTGCTACTGGGAAATTTCAGATGGAAAAACCCAATAACACTTTGCCCGACCCGGGAATCGAAACCATGACCTCATGCTCAGCAGTAGAGCTTGCGACCACTACACCAACAAAGCATAATATGCCTTAGGCTACTCCACCACTATTCGTGATTATCGATAGCGAGTAATAATTACCAATTGCTATTTACAGCCTAATTAGTTCATCAACGTTCTAGGTATTGTTGCAGTATTGTTGGATTGTCAAACTCAATTATATCCATTGCAAGTGAAATAAGTAATTAGGGACCCGCTGTATATATAGAGTGGAATTTATTAAAAATACTGGCAAACACGGAATGTTTTACGTAATTTTTTAATGAAATGAGCTTCCTATATTAGGTACAAATAAACGCTGCGCGACTTCGTTCGTTTGAAAGTCGTAGCACAATATACTAAAATAACAGCTACACTTTATAAAACTTCCTCAGCTCCCGACCCACCGCGTCGCATCGCATCGATGTGTCAGTTTTTTTTTGTTTTTGCTCGGCTTCTAAGGGTTGTAGCGTGATTTCAAAAGCCTATAACTTTCCTCAAGAATTTAGCTATGAAATGCAAAAATTGTTTTTCAAATTCGAGTTGCAGTTTCAGAGATTAGCGCGTTAAAACAAACAAGATATTCAGCTCTATTATATTAGTACAGATTTATGTTTAAAACAATATTCCTAACGTATTAAAGAAACTAATTAAAACCCGGATACACTGCAAAAAAACAATGCATCATAAACACTGAAATATAGCCCTTAACAAAATGTAAAGTTAAACGTAGCTTCTAATAACACAATATTAAGACGCAAACAGACATGTAGTTATGAGTAGTAGGTACCCAGCGTGGTGCGGAAACAGCTCGCGATGGAAATGTCAGGACTTCTGACATTTCGACGATATAGCGTGTACTTGATAACATGAAAGAAAGTACCTTTCATATGTTCATGGCATGTATTTATCTGTCGGAATATTACTGCGCTGTTTATGGATATTCAAAGTTTGAAGTAGGTATGTGCCGCTCTACTGTTTTAGGAGCAATTTTTTTGCTGTTGTATGTAGTACTCGCAACCGGCGTGCGTGTATGACCAGTACCCTAATTGCGTAATACACGATCAATCAGAATCTGAATCGTTTTGAAACAGATTGCTAATCCATTTTTTCATAAGTTTGGATAAAAGATCTGCTCCAGAACGTAAATAACACAATGAATGTAGTTGAACTGTAAAAATGAAACAGATTAGTGGTAATCGTTTACGAAAATCTGTTACGTAATTAGATAGCTGATCTATGAACATTAACGAACCAAAAGGAGTATGTAAGGATCGTAGCAGGTGGCGTTGTTACGTACCGTTCTTTAGGGTAGGTAATACATACCTACTGTTTTAAATCTTGAGGATTTATTAAGGATAGTATTTTTCACTCCACTGCAAGTAATTTAGCATTATGTGTAGTAAAAAGGGTGTTGATTTGATTAAGCGAACTGCTTTCTCATCATCCATTGGCTGAGCAATCCTATTGGTCATTGGACTAGCGCAGTGGCGCCGTTCTTCCGCGCGCTTTTTCGTGGAACCTGTTCGTTGCGACTCGAATAGTAACGCGCTCCGCGCGGTTTAAAGTTTTTTCGAAAAGAAAATGGTCCTTCGTTGATTTCGTGCTATACTCCCAGCAAGTTACGAACAATAACAATAACTATCGCCTGTGGAAAAGTATGTGTGGTGTAGTTTAGCAGGATTCAGAACTTTTGAACACGCCGCCGAGCCGAGAGGAGCGCGAGGCCGTGGACTGTAGATAGCTGGTAAGCTTTTTACGAATCCTCACTCATAACTACTACACATAATTGTTTGGTCCTTCGAGCCGGATCTGTTATAAGTACTTGTTGTGGAGTTGTTTTCTTTTAGTTGTTAATTTCTCAGTTCATTTTTGCGTCGCTACGCGTCCAAAATGGCGGAGCTAATTCAACAAGATATTTTCGAACGCGAGATCATTCTTGATGATCTCCAACGTACATTACAGTTCATAGATTCAGACGAACAACAGTTTAGGTCACGCTCTAAAGAATTAATTTTGCAACAAAGAAAGTTCTTCAAACTTCAGGCAAAAATAGAAAAAGTTTTGATCAAGTCCAATACTTTCGACAAAGAAGAACAACTTAAGATTCGTAACAATTTTAATGATTGCTATTACACAATTAGTGTTCACTTAGACAAACTGAAAGAGGAGGATAATGAGCGTAAACAAAGAAGGTCGTCTAGTACGTCTATAAATAATTCAGTGGTACATGTTCCATTCAATCCTAATAATTGTGCAAGTAGATTACCTATTCTTCCAATGCCTACCTTCTCAGGAGAGACCACGGATTGGCCCCCATTTCACGATTTGTTTCGTTCATTAGTACACGGCAAAAATACCTACACGGAGACAGAGAAGTTTCGTTATTTGTTACTGTCGTTAAAAAATGAACCCTATAACCTTATTAAATCTATACCAATTACAGACGAAAACTATAGTGTTGCGTGGGACATTTTGGTTTCTAGGTATGACAACAAACGGGCTATCGCCACAAAACATCTCGAAAAAATATTAGATATTGAACCTAGTGCCGAGAAAGTGACTCAAAGTCTAAGGAATTTACTCAATGTTTATCAAGAAAACATCAAGGCATTGCAAGCGATGCAGTTTCCGATAGATCAATGGAGTTTCATATTAATGACGATTTTATTACGTAAAATTCCGTCTAATATTCGAAAACGCTTCGAATTATCACTATACAAACCATCGGATATACCTGACATAAATACCTTGATAAATTTCTTAGAACGCGAGTTAGTTGCAAACGAATTCTCTTCTTACCCACACAATAAAAACAATAATCTTGAAAAGGTAGGTACTTCCCGGGCGGCGACTGCGACGCCGCGGCGCGCGCTCGCAGCCAACGTCACTTCATCGAGTTCGAATAAAACAGACTTACAGTCTCCCAACCAAAATAATGTAAAATACAATTGTATATGTTGTGATGCTCAACATACGTTGACAAAATGTTCCAAATTCCTTAACTTATCTCCCCGTGATAGGTATTCTTTTATTCAAAACAAAAACGTTTGTTTCAATTGTTTACATGTCGGTCATGATTTAAAACAATGCAAATCCAACTTTGTTTGTCGTTCATGTCATAAACGACATCATTCATTAATTCATTTCGAAAACTCTCACAGTTTATCAGTTATTAATGAAGTTGGTAGTAGTGATAATGCTATTTCACTTTCGGTGAATGAAACGAAAGAGACAACGGTTCCCAGTACTTCGCACGCCGCCGCCTTGACTGCGGTAAATCACGCGACGCGCGATCGCATGAACGATTCGCCATCCATTGCTCCATCGGTTAGTGCGAGTACGGTGCTCTTATGTACGGCACTCGTCAATGTTCATGTAGGCCCGCAAAAACACACAGTTCGCTGTATTATTGATACAGGGAGTCAAGCGAGTTTTATTACGGAGGCTTGTGTGCAGCGGTTAGGTTTGCACCGCAGGCAAGCGCGCGTTCCAGTGTTCGGTATCGGCGGGACCGAAGTCGAAGCTGTTTACCCCAAGGGTATAGTATCTTGTCATATCACTGCTACGCATGGGGATCAACCTTCAATTCCAGTTAACGCATTAATTTTATCTAATCTTATTTCACGTATGCCGTGTGTTACGTTGCCTTATAAGGGATGGTCACACATACAGAATTTAACGTTAGCTGATCCTAAGTTTTATCTTCCACAATCAGTGGAAATGCTTCTAGGTGCGGATATACTATCCCAAGTTCTATTAGGTCACGTGATCAAGGGTCCACCCGGTTCACCAATGGCTATGAACAGTATCTTTGGTTATTTATTGATGGGTGATGTTTCATACGACCAAAATACACCAACTTCAGTTCAAGTATGTCTCAGTAGCTTAAGCTCATCCTACGATGACGGTATCAATCTGAGACGATTCTGGGAATTGGAATCGCTTCCGGAAAAAAGAACCTTAAGTCCCGACGAAGCGTTGTGTGAATCTATTTACGTAAATTCACATACTCGCGATGAAACTGGGCGATATGTTGTTCCACTTCCTTTTAAACTGGATGCACCAGTCCTTGGCGAATCACGAGGTACGGCGGTCTCCAGATTTAGGAAATTAGAGTATAGATTAGAACGTAATCCTCAGCTTAAGGCAGAGTATCACGCGTGCCTCCAAGAGTACTTGGAACTCGGTCACATGGAGCCCGTTGATATGTTTACTTCTGTAGCTAATAGTTATTACATTCCGCATCACTGCGTGGTCAAAGAGTCCAGCGTGACTACTAGAACTCGCGTTGTCTTCGACGCGGGTTGTAAAACGTCGAATGGAATATCACTTAATGATGTTTTACTAACTGGTCCGAAATTGCACCAGGATATAGTAGACGTTTTATTGGGTTTTCGTATTCATGCTATTGCTGTCACTGCCGACATCAAACAGATGTACAGAAATATTAAGTTACAACAATCCGATTGGGATTTTCAACGCATTGTGTGGCGTAAATCACCAACTGAACCGTTGCTCGATTATCGATTGCGAACTGTCACCTTTGGTGTCAGTTCATCACCGTACTTAGCTCTTCGTACAATTCAACAGTTAGCTCATGACGAAGCCGCTCACTTCTCGCTGGGTTCTAAGGTTCTCCAGGACCAGGTTTTCGTAGATGACATCGTCACCGGTGCAGGCGACGTGAAGCATGCACTGGTTTTACAACGCGAGTTAGTAGGTATTTGTTCGTCAGCCGGTTTCAAGCTTCGTAAGTGGCAGAGCAATTCGCCAGCGTTACTCGCTGCATTACAAACGTCAGTCGTTCAGGGCGAGCGGCCTGACAACGTTTCTTTCGCTCAGATGGAAAATGACAAACAAATAAAGGTTTTAGGACTTCAGTGGAATCCTAAATCTGATACTTTCACTTTTAGCGTTCAAGCAACTACTGATAAGATTACAAAACGGTCCATACTATCACAGATAGCTAAAATTTATGACCCTATGGGATGGTTATCTCCTGTAACTATTTATGCGAAACATCTCATTCAGTTGTTATGGATTTCAGGGGTCGACTGGGATGAGTCACCCCCTTTAGATATTATAAATGCTTGGTCTAATTTTCTTAACGAGTTACCACTATTATCAAATTTTCGAATTCCACGTTTCGTTTTTAAAAACGTTAATGTAATTCAAATTCACGGGTTTTCCGATGCTTCCGAGCGGGCTTATGCCGCGTGTGTTTACGTCCGTATTTCCGATAATAATGATAACGTAAAAACATTCCTTCTTCTCGCTAAAACGCGTGTAGCACCTTTAAAACCGATGCTTACGATCCCGCGCCTTGAGTTGTGCGCAGCTGTTTTGTTATCACAGTTGATTGATAAAGTTAGAAGTGTATATGATAACCACTTAAACTGTGAACAAGTTTATGCGTGGACAGATTCAGCCATCGTGTTAGCGTGGCTTCGTTCCCCACCACACGAGTGGAAAACATTCGTTTCTAATCGCACTAGTGAAATATTATCCCGGTTTCCTGCCAATAGTTGGAGACATGTTCCATCCGCTGACAATCCAGCTGACGCACCTTCTCGAGGAATGCTTCCTACCAGTTTTTTACAAGATGAGATGTGGCTCCATGGGCCCGAGTGGCTTGCGCGTGATTCTACGTTTTGGCCTAGTCCCAAAAAAATACAAGAAGTCACTGAAGACAAACGTAATCTTCCGTTGCCTATAGTGTCAAATTCTTCCACCTCAGCACCGCCTGATGTGGTCGAGTATGTTACAAGATTTTCTACTCTAGGCAAACTTGTTAGAGTAACAGCACTGTTATTTCGATTCTATAATAAATGTAAGAAGGTTCAAAATTCCTATCTAAAATACATATCTGTGTCCGAGTTTAATTGGTGTTTAAATCGGCTTATCCATTTAGTTCAACATTCCTGTTTCTCCGAAGACATTAAAAATATTTCACTTGGAAAATATCCATCAATTAAACTACGTCGACTCAACCCTTTCATTGATAACAAAAATAATCTGCGTGTAGGCGGGCGGATTCACAAATCACTTTTACCGTTTGTTTCCAAACATCAATTAATTTTGCCTAAGAGACATCATCTCACAAATTTAATAATTGATCATGCACATATCACACACCTACATGCTGGTCCGCAATCCGTGCAATACATTTTACTTCAAAAATATTGGATAATGTCTAGTCGTGACGCTATACGTACACGTATACATCGCTGCGTTCGTTGTTTCCGTGCTCGTCCTGTGAATCCGCAGCCATGTATGGGTACACTGCCGGCCGTCAGAGTCCGCCCTGAGCGGCCATTTCTTAAAACATCTGTTGATTTCGCGGGTCCGTTTTACGTTCGAGCAAATAAAGTTCGAAATGCGAAAATTATAAAATGTTATGTAGCTGTATTTGTGTGTATGTCCGTCAAGGCCATACACCTCGAACTCGTATCAGAGTTGTCAACTGATGCATTTTTAGCAGCTTTACGACGCTTCACGTCCCGTAGAGGTTTGTGCACCGACATTTACTCTGATTGTGGAAGAAACTTTGATGGTTGTAATAATTATCTACAAGACTTATATAATTTTTTACGTAATGATTGTGTTCAAGCCACTCTTAATAGTAAAATATTAGAGCAAGGTATCACTTGGCATTTTCAACCTCCATGTGCCTCACATTTTGGTGGCCTCTTCGAATCCGGTGTTAAAAGTTTCAAACATCATCTATATCGAGTCCTCGGTACACAAACTCAAACTTATGATGAGATGCATACCCTTCTTTGTCAAATTGAAGCGGTACTCAATTCACGTCCACTTTGTGTGTTGAGTACCGATCCATTAGACCCGTTACCTTTAACACCATCTCATTTTTTAATAGGAGGTCCGTTGATGACCTTACCAGACGTTTCATTAGTCGAGAATATCTCAAATCGACTCACTAGATGGCGTAGGGTACAACAATGTGTGCAACACTTTTGGAAACGTTGGAGTCGTGAATATTTACATGAAATTCAACAACGTAATAAATGGTTCCGAGATCGCGGCTCGCAACTCCGTGAAGGTATTATTGTCGTTGTACGAGATGATAATTTGCCACCGTTACAGTGGAGACTGGCTCGTGTCCATGCTCTTCACCCGGGTTCCGACAATGTTACTCGTGTCGTAACTTTACAAATGGGTAAAACTTTTGTAAAACGCTCAGTAGTTAAAATATGTCCTTTGCCCATAGAATAATAATTTATTTTATTAGTTTTATTTAATATTGTTGCGAATCTTAGTTAAAAATCTTCAGTAGAATAACTTTAATTTAACATTTTTAGGTTTCATGCTTTCGTGGCATTTTTCATTCTTCTTTCGAGTGAAACATTCATATAATTTCTTAGATTTAAGGTTAAAAGAAATACATTCTTTTAAGGCGAGCGGCATGTTACGTACCGTTCTTTAGGGTAGGTAATACATACCTACTGTTTTAAATCTTGAGGATTTATTAAGGATAGTATTTTTCACTCCACTGCAAGTAATTTAGCATTATGTGTAGTAAAAAGGGTGTTGATTTGATTAAGCGAACTGCTTTCTCATCATCCATTGGCTGAGCAATCCTATTGGTCATTGGACTAGCGCAGTGGCGCCGTTCTTCCGCGCGCTTTTTCGTGGAACCTGTTCGTTGCGACTCGAATAGTAACGCGCTCCGCGCGGTTTAAAGTTTTTTCGAAAAGAAAATGGTCCTTCGTTGATTTCGTGCTATACTCCCAGCAAGTTACGAACAATAACAATAACTATCGCCTGTGGAAAAGTATGTGTGGTGTAGTTTAGCAGGATTCAGAACTTTTGAACACGCCGCCGAGCCGAGAGGAGCGCGAGGCCGTGGACTGGAGATAGCTGGTAAGCTTTTTACGAATCCTCACTCATAACTACTACACAGGCGTTTTATACTTTCTGCCTATCCCCAAAAGATACCGTGAGTGTATGTATGTATGTATTTTCCTGTAATCCTGGCAAGAAGATTTTTTTAGGCAAAAACAAAATTTTATTTAACTCTTGCATAAATATAAGACAAGATAACTGCAGGATGATAAAAACTGTTTTGAAATTTTATAGCTCTACATAGTTACCTACTTATTTATTAATTATGAGGTACTTCAAAGTGGCGCTATAATTAAAATTAATCAAGTCTTTTAACAGCGCTGAAGCTCATCACATTTTACTGTTTATCTCCCCGTAAAAATGCAAATAAGAAGTTACTAAATTCTTCTGCATTTGCATTTGGTGCTATCAAATACCGCCAGGTGAACTATAAAACCCGCATTTTCCCAATAACTAACAACTATAAGATTGCACTAGTAGTAGGAGAAGTCAAGATAATGATCGAAATAATATCGAAGCTGGCTCCTGTAGGATCATTCCCACATCCTGCCCGATCGGTATCTTTATAACTAATGAGTGTTATTTACTAACCCTCGCATTAACGTACGCTAATTCCGAGGTAATAATCAGGGTTGCCAGTTGTAGTATATCTATTAAAAATTTATGTAAACACTGTCCCATTCACACAATCAGTGAGGCAACTACCTGCCGTCACTAATGTTATCTGTCAGTCACCTGTCACTGTGAGCCAGTGTAGTGATTTATTTAACTTATATACGGAATTAACAGGATTCTACAAAAAAGTAAAAAAAATACCAACCAATCAAAAATAAGTTAACGTAAAAAAGAAAAAAATACTGTCGGTCTTAAATATCCATTGATGAATCAATAAGTAAAAACTATTTATTTTAAACGTATCGATTGTGTAATCGATATTTATTTTAGAACCTCATAATTTCAACTGTGTGGGAAGTAAACAATGCAACACGAACTCCGATGACGAAGGTTCATTAGAAAGGAGAAAGACCATAATATCTAAATAGGTACCTACATTTCACAGGGCTCTTTGAAGTAGGTATAAGCCGGTGATAAAACGTAATCGACTTCAAACACTAGCTGATTATAATCCTGCGCAAGTGACATTCAAATAAGGAAGCCAGTGACAGGAGTGGGTACATGCTCATAACCAGCTAGTGTTTATGAATAAATAAACACGACTAAGTTGACAGTTTCATACATTGTGAGTTACGCCTAACTTGTTTGAAGAGGTTTTATTAACGTAACACCTTATACGGCACTGTCATTACCTATGTTTTAAATTGCAAGGAAAATCCGCAAAGGAAATTGTTGGTAACTAACTACCTACTGATATTAAAATGACATCTAGTTTGTTGGAAACGCTTTCTTGTATGTAGAACAGCGAGCAGCCACTACTATTTATTCATGAGAATTTTATTCACGGCTTGCTGGTTGTTTCGCACGAATTAACTCGCCCGGAACGGGCGAATCGACACTTTTAAATAACATTTGGTATTTTTAAGCAATAAAGTTAGTGTACTTTTTTCTTAACTTTATTGCATATTATTTAAAATGTGCCAATTGCCTATTACGTATTTCTGGAGGTGTCGATTCGCTCACAAATAAATTAACTTCGTTTGAATCGCCTCAAGAAAAATTATTATTTTTAAAAGTGTCGATCCGCCCTTTTCTTTGTAAATCAAATTTTCACGTTAAAAGGATATTTAAGCACATAAGTACCTACTATTTTATGTGGAATTAGATTTACTTACCTTAACATTCATTTATGTAGGTATATCTTTTAACATCCACATCAAATCCCTCAGCTTGAAAAAGGAAGATAATTAAATTAATTCTAGTAAAACTATCCTGCTGGCAACCCTATTTAAAACTCAATATTACCCACCAGCAAAACGCATTATTTCTGTAACAGGTTCCCGGTGTAAGTTTCACCTTTTTTAATAACTTAATCATTTTACTCAGTTTAAAAAAACACTTTAGTTAATAGTACACGAATGTTGTTAACTTGTACGTTACTATTAAGTATAATAAATTGAGTTTATTAATTACTATACGTACCAGAATACATTTATATACATTAATTTAGTTGTTCATGTAGGTAGGATTTCCAAAATATTAAAATATAAAGTAATTCTCTGTCATTTTATATTTAAATATCTTTAAAAGAATTCGATTTTAAACGAACTTTAATGTTTCGTCGTCATTAAATTAAACTATGCCGTATCAAAAAATTTAAGAGCATCTAAACCCTATAAAATACGGTATTCCATTTAAATTCATATTACAGAAATGCGTAGGAACAGGGCATTGTTTGAACCGTGTTAACACGACCGCGGGACTCCCACATAGTCTGCTGATAGAGACATTAAAGTGGACATATACGTAGATATTTTATACATTTATATACGCACAAGCTTAAGTGTAGGCAAACAATATAGTTGAGCACTTTGTCCTTTATGTGGTTACTTTTATTTTATATTTTAATGTAAGGGTCACTGAGTTTATCAACTGTTTGTCAGTCAGCTCATCAATGTGACTGTACTGACTGTGAGTAATATTTTTTTATCGGAATGTTGAAAAGAATGAATTAAGTTAGTCACTAATTAAAACTTATTTGTAAGCAAGAAGAAAGTTTTTATTTCCATGACCAACTTGTCAACATCTACGTGGCTCTACAAGGTGTTTTTTTTTATATCCCGTAACTCTAGGATATGAATGAGACCATATCAAAGAATCAACTGGCGATTTTTTTTTTTATTCAATTAATTCGACAATTCACGATTATTTATGTAAAAAACACTTAGGTGAAATATTACTTAATTCAGACTAATTTTTTTTTTCATAAAAAGAAAATATGTCAATATCGCATTTTCTTAGCTTTAAATATGAATAATTGGTTTGAATGAAAATGATTTACTCGTTAAGTACGAGTAAATCATTTTTCAATGAAACTTAGATAAACACATAGAGAGTGTAGTGGTAAATATCATTAAAAAAAGAAAAAAATATTTAGGCTAGTTGATTCTTTGACATGGTCTCATTAATACCCTAGAGTTACGGGATATAAAAAAAAACACCTTGTATAGAAGCTATCTTTAGTTAAAATTTACTTCACCAACTATTAGTACCGTGCTCCACATGTCTTCAATCTTCCCAAGACATATTACCTACTTTACATCGTACGTATCACGTACGTGATACAGCCAATCACTTAGGGTTTCTTCATACATAAATCTTGGAGAACTTGCCTTAATGCACGACATAGCACGAGTATATTAGCTGTCTTCGGCGGTAATCCCCAAACGTGCAGTCGACAGTTTCAACAGTAACTCGAATCGAAGCTTTGAATTATATCTAGGTATCTACATAGCTACGCCTGTTTTCTCCTTTTATTTATGTTTTCGAATACTTTGATGATACGTAGGTACCTATCCCCCTGTTGATAAGCAGGAAGATGTTATGATATGCAATATTGGAGATGAAAAGGTAAAAAAATATTACATTATCGTAACTGAATGAGAATGGCAAAATTCCGAGTTTTTTATGTTCATTTTTAGCGAAGAGTATGAGATGTTTTGGTTTTGTTGATACCGGAAATTACGTAAAGCTTACCTAGCTATACTGATTTCGGTTTAGGATATTTGATCGGAAAAGGCCTCAGGCATCTTTACTCGAGGCACCATCGACTTTACCACGAGTAGGTAAACCAGTATTGAGAGTGCCAAATTCTGGGCCAAGTCAATTTTGATTGCCATCGACTCGCTTAGAAGAAGACCTCTCAATCTTATCTGTAAAAATCGAAACCTGAAACTTAAGACGTGAAGTTATCTTGAAGTAAGCTGTCATTTTCTGTCACTTCCTGTCACTTCCTGTCACTTCCTGTCATTTCCTGTCCTTTCCTGTCATTTCCTGTCTTTTCCTACTTTTCTACGTGTGATGTTGTAGCTAGAGTAATCTCGTGGCTTTGTATATGAAGTGGATTTCTCTAGGAGAAACGCTCTGCTTGAGATTAGCCTCTATTAGGCGAGGCGCTTATCTATGTAATATACCTAATACCTAGTCGTGAAAATGATTAGAGTGTGCACTTCCGTTCTGTTGAAGTTTACTATGATTGCTACTCACAATTGGTGAGGTGAGCTTGAAGTGAACTATCATTCCACCTGATACTAGGGGTTAACTCTATTGACAACTCATTTCACCTAAGTTTTCACGGGTTTTTGGCGCTCACTTTTTGGGTGAACATAAATCATGGAACTCGCGTCACACACATTTTCGTTAGATGGCGTTACTTAGCTTTCACTTCTATCAGCAGTCCCCAAGGACTGCCCCGCATGTTTTTTTACAGAATAGGATATCGGCAGTCTTGTAATTGACAGTAACCATCATAGTTAACTTCAACAGACCAGAAGTGCAAGCTCTGATCATCTTCACGGCTATATTACATAGATAAGCGCCTCGCCTAATAGAAACTAATCTCAAGCAGAGCGTTCTCTTAGAGCAATCCACATCATATACGTACAAAGCCACGAGATTACTCTATAGCTACAGCATGACATATAGGAAAGAAGAAAGATTTACCTCCGAGAGTTCAGTTAGCAACTCATCGTGGATGGCACTAACACGGCAATAGATGATTATGTGACTAAATATATAATTTGTAAAATCACAAGTAATTCTTTCAATAATTTGATCCAAAGTTTACTTCTATATCTATACTGTAAACAGGGTGACAGGAACATCGACGTGAAAACTGTTACCATGGATTCATTGATTCTGCACCCCCCTCCGTAAAAATTTTTCATCGTTTATTAAAATTAAAATCAGTTGTTTCCATACATTTTGACCGCGTAGGTATTACACTTTTCTATGAAACAGCTGATTTCCACCCTGTATTATAAATTAATTAAAGTCGCTTTTCATGTCTGTCTGTGTGACGCGTTTTTCTTCTAAACTATGCAGTTTTTGATGTGGTTTACACCACCCTTTAGAGAATTTATTCCGGAATGTGTAGGTATAAGTAATACATTATTATTATTATTTACAAGTAATTAAGAAATCTCGATGTAATTTCCAGTCATAAAAACCTTGCGAAAAAGGTGCAGGTCACTAGTAGGAATAATTATGTTTAAGGCTAGATGAAAATGATTACAATGGTATACACCCACTCCTCGTATAACAAAATATCAGAGGAGAAACATAACTTCTCTTTGTTACCGAGCTTTCGTTGCGGAACACATTGGATAAAGATAAATTAAGTGATAAATGTCATCGCGGTGATATACGATACAGGCAATTAAGCAGCATTAATTCTGATTAAAGCTATAGGTACCGTGTCTCTTGTCATGTTATTGGTTATATACTTTTATTAAGGACTTTTATTAGGACTGTACTGTCCTAAATGTATAAATATAAATATTCAGGAGCCCTATTATCCTAAGTAATATTATAAATGCATAAGTGAGTTTTTTTGTTTATTTGTTTGTTACGGTTTTACGCTAAAACGGCTGAACGGATTTGGAAGCCACATGGGTACACCATGACCTGGGTTAGAACATAGGATAGTTTATATACTGATATTCCCACGGGGTCTAGACTTATGCGGGAGAAACCACGGTGGGCTAGTTGTCTATATTTTAGGGAACAACTTAAGAGTAACAATGAATTGATAAAAAATATCGCTATACCCATATTTTCACATGGCAGACTGTTCGCTATTGGTATAAATATAGGTAATCACGGCAGATATAACGAAGGTTGCTGTCAGAGTGACTCAGAAAAGAAAGGATACGTCATCGCATGACTTCATAATTTCTAGATATTTTAATGGTAAAGTATCAAAATTGCTACCTATGGTCACATTAATAAGTCCCTTTATAAATCATAGATTAAGGAAAGAAAGAAAACTTTTAAAAGCAGGAAAAATTGCGTTTTCCTTAAGACCCGTTTCAATTAATTCATTATTACCTACTTATATCAGTTTTCCCCGTAAATTAAAAGCATTTTCCAAGTCAATTATTATTATCCTACGGTGTTACTTCTAAACTACTGATCCTCGTTAAGCCGTTGAGTGCAAAATGTGGTCAGACCTCGGAACCTTTCAATCAGTGCTGGTTTATCTAGTTATCTATCGATCAACGTCCGAATAGCTGGCAACCACTAATTGATAATAATAAAAAGTAGGAAGCAATAAGATGGAGCTGTTGGTTTGGAAATAAACACTGTTTTGTTACAAAAAGGAATTCATCAGTGTAACTTGTCGTTTGGGGGTTGTTTAGACAAACTAGAGTGTACTCAGACACAAAGTTAGTAACCAGAATGAAACACTTCACGCAGATATAGGACGCTACTCGAGGGATCATAACAGACAAAACATTAAATTACACTAAACTGAAAGTAAAACTAGAGAGAATTAAACATGGTTTAACCTACGCCACGCAAAGCGGAGTTTGAGGGAATTTTACAAAATTGCTGAGTAATTGCCTCAGACCAAATAAAAACCAAAACATTGCGCTGTCAACAGTGACGTGAAGTCGGTTTCATAAACATGTGTGCACTTTGTGTGGTGTAGTTTGATTGTAGTGTCGTGTGTATGCACAGAGCGGAGGTGTAGTTTTGACATGCTTTACTGTATTGTTCGCAGCGCTATGTATGTCTTTGTTTTTTATTTGGTCTGAGGTAATTACATCAAATTTATTATATGCGTGTAGACCTGCTGACTTGCGAGCTGTTTTTCATAATAACATAATATTATACTGTAGAGTTTATCCTAGGTTTTTACGAGTAGGTTACCGTCTACAGTTTACAGAGAATGACAAACAACTTAGGAACAATGTTAGTCATTGCCAACACGATAACACAAGTACCTTATTCACGTAAATTCCTTTACCTATATTTTACCTAACCCAAGTTAAGTAAAGATTATTACGCGAAATATAAACAGAAAGTTTTCCCTTCCCATTTTCCTAAAGCTTGTGAAACATTTACGATATTGTTCTTACTCAAAAAACATGTTTGTAGTCACAGGTGCAATGTGGGTATACGTAGTAAGGTATGCGGAAGTTAAGCCATCGATTTTCGGTAAAATACTCGCCTCATCGCTCTTAACGATAGGGGGAGCGAAACAGATAATTATTTTCGTTGACGACTGACAATATTTCAAAGGCAGATGCTTGATTCACCAAGGAATTACATCTTCCCTTTTTATAATGCCGTCACAAAGGGGAACTTCATTATTATTACTTTTTGTTACGGTTTTCTTACGGGTGTCTATGTCTACGTTTCATAAGGATTTTTATAGGGATAATAAATTTAAGGAGGATAATTAACTTTTAAGCGTCATCTATGGGTCGTTATGTTGAGGACGGACAGCGGTAAGAGTTCCCAACAAATCCTAAATGAACACGCGGAAATTACTTGGGATTTAAATCGTCTAATGAAGGAAGTTTTTTAACGTTTATTTAATGGTTTCTACTTCGCATACTTTCGTTAGTCGAATTCTGTAACATAAAGTCCTTTATACTATAGTACACGCTTACACGAAGAAATTACTCTTCGTGAGTATTAAATTCGTATTCTAGTGTAATGAAGACGGAGGGTGAGTTTACAACGCGGAACAATAACATGTGGGGTCTAAATGTGTCTGTGAGGTGCAATGCGGTATACTTAATTACACCTATCCCTACTTAATAAATTAATTCATGTTTGAATGATGAATTTATACGTTATGATAACTTCGTGTTAGTTACTACATAGGTTGGTAGGTAGGTGCGATACTTCATAATTATAACCTGTGCTCTAAGAATCGCAGTTACATAAGTCTATTTTCCCGTTGCTAAGAGGTAGATTTTCAACATTACGTTCGTAGGTAGATTCTCAACAGCCTCTAGTAGGTAAATGAATACCAACTTTGTTATATAATGTCGTTGTCGCTTCAGATAACTAATTAAGATTACAATTATTCCTAACTGATCAACAATTCAGGTTTAATCATAATAATTGAGTTGTTGTAGTTTCTGTAATTGTTGGGTTTATATTTTGAGTAGAATAAGCAGTGGTAAAACAGGGAAATAAAATACCACTTCATTATTTATATTTTATAGATACTTACCTACTTATAAGTTATAGTTACGCGTAGCGTGAACCAAACACAGTTTTGGTAGATTATATTA
This sequence comes from Conistra vaccinii, assembly GCA_948150665.1. NCBI lineage: Eukaryota > Metazoa > Arthropoda > Insecta > Lepidoptera > Noctuidae > Conistra > Conistra vaccinii. The sequence continues at coordinate 9,361,468 of OX411330.1, forward strand.
TACCCTAGGTCGGTACCGTAATTACCAGAATAATAATGGTGACCATGTATTACAGACATATCATTAAATACCTATGATTCATTCATTCCATAAAACGAACATTTTCGATCACGCTCATAACTCGTGTTGATTGAAATTTCGCATCACTCGAGTAGATGGACGGTAGACGAGTCAATCAGACCCTATTAGCGGCATCGATAGTGGACAGTATCGACTGGGAAATTATTGATTTGTGCCTAATTTCCGGTTGATTGGCGCCGCCGCCGGTCGGGCTGCGGGCAGCGGGCGTATACGCGGTCGAGACTGTAACTTAGCGCAGGTGAACGATTAACTTGCACGAATCGAGATAACGCCCCATGCGATTAGAAACGTTATCGATATAAAGCTGCGTAATCGATTTAAATTGAAATGCTTGCACTGTCACTACATCTATAATTTGATTTGTCTAGTTAAGGTGATGAATATTTTAGTGTGTAGTGTATACATGTTTGTGTACAAGAATTAACTACTTTTGGGAGTAACACGGAAGGGACATTGTGGGTCCTATGAAAATTAAATCAAGTGACCCGTAACAATGCTTAAAGCATTTTAAGTGAACAGTCAAATGAGTCGTTTATGCTAAAACAGGAAGGGAGTGAATAAATGTGAAAGAGTAATAGTGTGGGGTGGCGACCCTATGGCGGTCGCATGACCCTCGGTAAGTTTCGCGAAAGGTTAACAATTTAAAGGTCGAACACTAAAAACCAGTCATGTATGCCTAATTTAGTTCTCTGGGGACACATTTACGGGCCTACGTTTAAATGTAGCTAGGTATGAAGTATTCAAGTTTAACAGTTTACTAAGCATACAGTCGTAAATGTCTAGAATTGGCATGTTGAGTAGGTATCTGCCTTAACACCTCCGGCTTTTCCGTGTTCAGCTATTCGAAAGTTTGTTTTGTGTAGAGAAGCAAAGAAAAGGTAGAGTGCAAGACAATCTTAGTAATAATAAATTTAATTTGTACGCTATTAATAAAGTTGTAACTGGACATTCAATTAGGAATGTGTCATTGGTAATTCTAGTCCCGTTACCCAATTACCTACCTAAATACAAGTAACAGAATATGAGAATACAATTCACATAAAATTGTATCTGGATAGCAAAGATATTCCAAGCATTCAAGATAATTGTATAATAAATACAACACAGCAGGTACGCGAACGTAAACATCGACGAAAACAAATAGATAATCCGCAAAACATATCTTACTGATAAGGCTCTGTGTGAGCCAATCTCCCCTTGAAAATTATTTTTGCTGGCGTCCGCGCATCGTGATAGGATCTACATACAGCCGGCGAGAAAATATTTTAAAAACAATGAAGGGCATTCACTTTTATCAACGCATCGTCGCCCGAGGGGTTATCCTGAAAAGGAGCGGTGAATAGAAATCCCTACGGCAATGCCGGCAGCCTATCAGTACTGTGAATGGCTATTAACCACCTCGGGGCGACGATAACGATGAAAGGCGACGTTACATTAATGTATACGGTGTTTGCTCTCACTCATTACCTCGTCCTCAGGCTGACGCAGCAGCATGGGGGCCCCCACGTCCCGCGGCTCATTCACTGGGGAACTGGCACTGTCACTCACTGCACTGGCATTCACCACCGGCCCGCTATTGTCAGCCTCGATAACTTCCCACGGCACATCGTCGTTGTACACGGCCACGTTCAGCACCTGGTCGCCGGCGTGGAACCGCCACGGCAGGTCGGCGCCGGTCTGCCGGGGCCGGCGCCGCTTGTGCCGCACTTTGTGCCGCGTGAACCTGCCGAACCCTCCGCCACGGCCTTCCTCCAGCATAGCGTCGTACAGCGAGTCCAAGTTCACTTTCAACTTGTGGCGCCTGGTGGTGCGCGAGGCTGCCGTGGTGGCCGGAGCCGGCGTCGTGATGGGATCCCTGCTGAGACCCTCCGCATCCCACAGTTGTATTCTGAGGATGTTGTCGTGGGAGGGTATGTGGGCGCGCGCGTACGAGAGCGCGATCACCGCGAGTACGAGAGCGAACGCGCGCGAGGACCCGTCCATGTCTGTCGGCGGCCGCGAGCCTACTGAAGCGAGTGCTCGGCGCCGCGATTTTCCCGCGCTTTCCCGATAACGCTACGAGCTACACAGTCTACAGTACTACGAGCGGCACGCATTCGACATCAACGCCGCGCCTCCCTCGCGCGCTTGGCGCTACATATCGTGTACTCTTTATCGCGATGTGATTAATTTGATAAGGGCAAACATTACACCTATCGTGTCGCGCCCTGACAGCCATTACGACACGCAATTACCAAAGAAACGAGTAAATAAAACAAATTGTTCAACTAAATAAATTCTATTCCCATAATTTAACACAACTGTTGTGACAACTAAAAATTAATCATTTTGTACTACAATCTTAACAGCATTTGAAATGCAGCGAATCACGATACATTTATACGGAAAGTTGGGTAACTAACTGATAAGGATAACATAACAATCACGTGATATGGAATTTCATAAATATTCTAATAATATTACGGAACAATTCAACAGCGTCTTACATATTAGTAAGAAAGGTACATTACCGTGTTACATACAAAGTTAAAATGAAGAGAAACCTACACCGTTCTGTCTAATTGTACCATAACAATGATACTATGTGCGCTACGCACTTGTTGATTGCCTTGATTGGTACTGATTAAAATATCTTATTCATAAACATGATATTCACTGCCCCTTAGAGCGAAAATGCCAATTTTCTTCAACAAAATACAAACAAGTTCGCACAGTTACATCGCATCGCTACGAAATCTCGTAGCGAGCGTAGCTAACCGTAGACTAAGCGTTACGAATCCCGAAAAATGTCAACAATTAATTCGCTATTATTCTATTGGCTATATTCATTCAACCGAGTTGAATAAAGGCATTCACAATTTGCTACGCGTATAGCCAATTTGGTTTCGCCGTAGTATGAAGAATAAAAATATGTCACTGCTTAAGTCGGAAATTCATTGTTCTACTTAGGATTTGTTCAAAAGGGTTGTGGTTGATATTGAATAGGCTAAGAAAGTGGTGGACAAAATTACCCAAATATTCTACAATGCTAGTCTGTAGTATTCTCTTAATGATACTGCAACTGACGTGATACAGAAATGAGTTTTCATAGTAGGTACTTATGGTCCCAGTGCTATAGCATTCTGAAAGTGGGCAACGTCGCAAATAGCTGTCAAATATTTCGTTGTTTTGATTAATTGGGCAATATTACTGTATGGAAATATGAAATATCGCTAACTAGAATATTGATTAACTAAATGAAGGGCTTTTCGCTGAGTAACAGCCGCCCGCAAGGGATGCTTATCGCGGTATGTTCGTGGATAGGTGCCCATCTATGTATTTCATATTGAGACCCCTCCGTGCCTCGGAAAGTACAGCTTTACGGCAAAGATCTATGACAGTCGATCTTTGACTACCATGCCGTAGCAAACCTCATGCGGCAGCAGCAGACGACGTACCTATCGCCGCGACACGACTATGAAATACCTTCCGTAGCTAGCGACACGTCGGTTTCATAGAAATACATTGGAACCAGTCGTGTCGCGGCCACACGTCGCTTGGTGCTGCCGCCTGAGGTCGACTACAGGAATGGTATCTTTACACAAAACCCTTGGCTAGACTGCTTATCAAATCAAACTCCCGGGTTTCTGTCTACCCGTAACAACTGTCAAAGATCAACCGTCATAGATCTAAAGCCGTTGCTTTACGTACTTTTCGAGGCACGGAGGGGCATGAATATGAAATACCTAGATGGGCCCCTATGCGGCTGTTACTCAGCGAAAAGGTCTTTGTTTAGTATTAGCAGCAAACAAAAGTAATATTTAATGTTAAAGTGTCAGCTAATGTACCTTTACACACATTTTACATGGTACAAAACTACAAATTACAGGACCCCAGTATAGTTGGGCAAAGGGTAGGTTGATGATAATTGATATAATACGTTATTTTTTGTTTATACTAAACCTCTTAAGGGGTTATTGTACTATCATTATGAACAACTTTCACTATGAGACCAACGCTGAAATCGCAAGAAAAAATCTGCTGTTCATATTTTGACAAGATATGCGAACATAAACGTATGGAACAGCAGATTTTTTCAACTTTGGTCTCGTATTAAAAGTTTTTTATAATGATGAGTACAATGACCCCTTAAGAGGTTTAGTATTAACAAAAACGAACGTTGTTAGTATATCAATCATTTCGCACATCGTCATTGATGTTAGCCTTTGGGCAGAAATAGGATATCTACATTTTCGGAGAGCAATGGGGCTTAAAGCGAGATCGGGCAGCGAAACGCTCGAACACTAGGTACACATATTGAATGAAGCGAGTCGAGTATAACCTCTACGTTTCCCGCGTCGATTTCCGTTTCCGGAACGAAAAATATAGCCTTACGGCCTTCACATGTCGTAATATCACGACTCTATTCCACGAAAGGGTAATTAAAAGTATGTACGGATAAATTTTCGCCAGTTTTGATTTAAGTCGCATGTTCAGTCAAACAAAAGGTTTAGCATAGCAGGTAAAGTTTGCTTGCATCAAGCAGTCGACTTTCATAAGGGTGTTTGCATAAGGATAAAGGTTCCTAGTACAGACAAGTCGGGACGGATCGGTAACGATCGATGCGAGTAACATAGGGCTTGTACACAAAACTGCGATGCGACGTCGCATCGCAAAAATCAGCGAGGGCTCCCTGAAGAATCCCTAAGATTTTCTTCCGAAGCTTTTGCGTTGCGAATTCGCATCGCACCGATTCGCAGTTTTGTGTACAAGCCCTTAGTCCCATATTTTCTGTATGCGCTCGCACACAAAGAAACAGTTTGAAAGTTGTCGCTACCGACACTTATTAACCAACGTCAAAAAAGGAGGAGGTATGTATATAGTTTTTTTTTTTTGTAAATTCTTTTTTCATTAGGTAGAGGAAGCTTGCGCGGTGGTCCCATAAAAATTAGTTTTTGAGTTAGAGCCTTCGACAATACGTAATTTTAACCCATTTTGTGTATCTTGATGATGTTATAATTCTTGTTGTCACTGTTGTTTACATAGCAAGTAGTGGTATACCTTCAGCTGTCATTAACGAGACACAATAGAATTTTAATTGTTATGCCCACCTGATGTCCACTGTAACGGTCAAGCGGTTCAGGCGTAGGGGGTAAGTACCATAACTAAAAAGTAATAAAAAAAACTTTACAAAAAAAATATCGTCTTCCAATAAAACACTACAAAGTGAAAGAGTCGGTGTCTTGGGATCTGTATTTGAGATTTTTGCCGGAAGTCGGTTTGTTTTTTCATACCGGGCATTCGTGAGTTGATCTATCCTGTCTATCGGTACCGACCTCTATCGACAAATCGAGACCGGAAAACCTGTATCTTTAAGCAAACACCCTTAGGAGGCGACCGGGCGAGCTTATTGCGATTAATATGAGCCTCACAACAGAACATTACAAATCCCTGATTGAAACGATTCCCGACTAAAGCAGTAACAATTAATCGTAGATACTACTTAAATTATGTTTTTTATTAATGTTATAATCTTTCCAAACATTTATTTAACTTTTGACAGCTAAAGTAATGATGTCCAAATTGCATTTCTGACTCGATTTCGAAATTCATGATGAATTTAATCGAATTTAAATAATAATTAATATTAAATAATTGAAATAATATTATATGAAAAAAACAAAGTGCCCATAAAGCATTGCACTTTTTCACTTTGGTTTTTAATGTAATAATTACGGAACTTCATAAGCGTGTATTTATGTCAAAAGTTAAATAAATGGTTGGAAATAGTATAATAAGACTTAAACCCTAAATAATAAGTACCTTTTCAAAATTAATCGTACAATGGCAAGTAAACAGTAACACCTTAAGCTATAATTGTTAGTGAAATGAAAACTAATAATCTCCGTATTGAAGCTCCCGCAGACAGGCACGACTGCACGACGCGCCTATAGTAGTAGAATTTCTTTGAAACTTCATGGAAATTGTTCTAACAGTATCACGTTGCACCGTTGCGTCGCACCAGTCTGCGGTAACTTTTATTTTATGAACCAGATCAACCACTAAAACGGTCTGTCAAAACAAGCACACATTATACAATAAACATTTTTGAATTTCTAACGTTATTCTGACAAAATTAAAGTTCTAAATACAAAAACTGATTTGAGACCCGAGTCCTAACGCGTTCAAAAGCTGTCAGTGTACAATATCCCATAACAATTTTGACACTGACAGCTCTTGAACGCGTTTTAGACATGCTGATCGCGATAAGTTTCATTGGTGAAATCAGCCCTAAGTTGTCAATTTTGTATTAAGAACTTAGGGCAGTTGGAATAAGGTTTAAAATACAAAAACTAAGTCGAAGGTTTATGCTTGGGCCAGATCTCGTTTTGTAATAAGACGGAATATGTTTATTCAGCATAAAATAATGCATACAAAAGTAAGCAATAGTGTAATACAGTGTTTAATGAATGTGTTTGCGACATGAAAGATTTTGAAACACCGTTGGCTGTTGTTATTACTCTACGGTCGAGATTTATAAACGTCACTTATAACTTGCTTAAGCGCCTTATTCACCATCCATCTTGCTGTACGTCCCGCCAAGGCCGCGGTTCTGGACAGCATACACGCTAAGGTGCGCGCATCCCGCGCGCTGTAAGTCCGCTCAAGGCCGCGGTTAATGTTGCCAGATTGGTTTATTTTTTCGCGATTTTACCCCAACATTCCGTAAATCGTACGTCAAGACTATTCACTGTCGTTTTGCGTCGTGCATCACGCGTGGCCTTGGCGGGACGTACAGCAAGATGGATGATGAATAAGGCGCTTTAGGCTATTTTTCTTGTCTCTGTCGCATAACTGTCAAACTATAAATGACACAGACGGAACCATGTCTTAGTCAAAGCACAAGCTAAGTAACGTATACAGATATCGGCCTTATTATAGGTTTTGAATGCTAGATTCACGTTCAGCGTACAACCTAACTTCATAACAGCACGCATTTTATATGATGTAAGTATGAATGCTCGTTATTAACCGGTTCGGCTACACTGTGTTTTATAAGGACGAAAAATTCCAAAATAATTGAAATAAAACGACGGACTCGATAAAATACAAGGGTTTACAACAATATTTTTACTCTGAACCAGCACACTAGTTGCGTAACACACTTTCAATCACAATCTGAAGGTTTTGAAAGATATTGCTAATCCATTGCTTCATAATAATATGTATGAAAAATTCATGTCCTCAACAACGTCAATAACGCAATGGACGTGGGTGAACTGTCAAAATGAACCCCATTGCGATCAATTGTCATTTTACGAGTATTAAGCAATTCTTCTTCTTTCTTTCTTCTTCTTTTTGTGTTTGTTTTAGATTTCGTTTTTTATTACTGTTCGAATTTCCTGTGCGTATCCAAAAAGTCCAAATAAAATATTAATTTCATAATATTTTTTATATATTTTTTTCTTTTAATTACCACGCTAATTAGTACGCTGGTTGCAAATGCAAAAATATATTTAAAAGTACAATCGGCTACACAAGTACTATGTTACATTAACTAATATATACTTAGGCGATTTATTACACATCCATTCCATTATTGCGTTTATTTATTAAAAGCTGAGAGAACTTCAAACAGTAGTTGGCCATAAATATGTATGTATTTATTTATATAATCTATAATATAAATATATAATTCTACAGAAAATATTCTTAATTCATACATACATTGTTACTTCATTAAGGTTACAGTTCAAAAGGTACAAAAAGGGTTAGTATTTGTGATAAAAATCGGTGGTTTTTTTAAACAAGTTATATATATTTATATTAAGATATTAATATAAATATATATAATATTTTGATATAAAGACTAAAATATTAGATACTATATATTGTTTATTTTAACATTTTTGGATTGATGTGCCCGAATATAATAACTAACGGTTTGAAAAGTAGTTCAAATAATTTATTTTTCAAGAACTTACTTCTCAAAAGGCTCATAACTAAAATAAAGGTTATCATTGACAAGCTAAAGCGTAAAAAAATAAAAAAATAGGGACGGGGTCTACTTAATGTTATAAAACGAAAAAAATAATGGCAATATTTTATGAATCACAACACTTAACTATCAAGTTTATTGTCATTATAGACTGAGCTTATATTGAGCCCTAATATTTTAATATGGAACTTTGCATAGTACACGTTTTATTCGTACGTTTTATTCGTATAATTATACGAGTGGTTCAAAAAACGTCGGGAGGTGTCGTGGAAAACCCGGTTGGAACGAAGTTCCTTTCGCTGTATATTATACAATGTCGCCCATGGGCATGTGACCGCCCGTAATTTTCTGAATATTCATGAAAAAATATCGAAAATAAACTTCAATTTGAAATTTGAAAAACTAGTGAAAAATAAATACACAATTTTTTACCGAAAAAATGACTTCGATTCCGTTTTTTTTTTTTTCGTAGTCGATAATTTTTTGTAAAAATTTTAATTAACCTGTTAAAATAACTCATAAGCTTTTGGAAATAATAAACAGAATCCAAATCGACCAATAAACTTCGGAGATGTGTCAAAAAACAGAAAGCAGATCTTTAAAAAATAAAAAATTGAATAACATGAAAAATGTTATAGATAGACCCCCCCTTTTGAAGTTTATTTTCGATATTTTTTTCATGAATATTCAGAAAATTACGGGCGGTCACATGCGCATGGGCGACATTGTATATTAATACAGACCATCTAGTAGCAGTTTTAAGAAACTTAAAACTTATACGTACTAGATGGCTCTGTATTAAATAACAAAAACTTTGACAATTGAAACTTGAGACTGACTTCTTCGGACATAACGCTTTTTTGTTACGTGACGATTGTCAGTACCAGTCAACTCCTACCGCTAGCCGCGTTAAACCACTTCGTTCCAAAAAATCCGTGGTATAGGACATCCATACCTAAATCTACAATCATAAGCACATAAAAGATTAATAATATCTAATTTCCAAGACGTTTGTGAACTGCATAAGCTTAAAAGCAACTATTTTTTTAATCACATCACAACTAATTTCAATGTAAAGCTTCACAGCAGGAATGTTATCCGATGAAAATCAATAGACGGGTCATGGATTTATACGTATTAATATTATTTTTAAAATGCCGATAATACTGCCTAATATTGTGACATACCCAAATACCTTAATCATTGCCCGACAGCAGATTATTATTTAGTATGTAATATTACAGTATTATTATGTTATACAACGTTTAACCAGTGAACGCTCTTACAATGCTATAAAAATTACAAATTGTACTATTATAATCACTCAACGAAAAAGTTTTTATTTACATACTATCAAGGAAAATAATTCTTGACCAACTTAACACATTACGATAATATTTTTGTAATGTGACAAGCTGCTCAGTAATCCTTTTCCACGACTAAACATTAGATATCAATTCCTGATACGTGTTAATTAAGTAATATATTTATTATTGGTCGCACAAAGCCGATTTACACACCATAGACTCATAGATATGTTCCAACTAGCCTTACTTGAGCCATTGGCCCATATTTGATTGCATCTTACAATATCTTCGAAACCTCTTCTATCCAGTATGTATGAATCGACCTTTTTGGTTAAAAGCTGTGTATTCAACTACATTGAAATGCAATAATTCATATTTTGAACAACAATCATGGCATTGCTAACGAAATTGCTAGATATGATTACATTAAGAGAGCACTGGCACTAATGCTCTAATGATTAGACCTACTCATCTTATGAAAACGTTAATCATTTTTGGACTTTGCCACATTAAACTATCTGCTTGTCAAATGTAGCTGTAATTTTTGACGTCTCCGTTTGTATTGTATTTTGTATAATATAACAAGGTCCTAAGTGTAGTCAAGGTTTTCATAGGCCAACTGTACATTGCGACTAGATGCAATACATTTAACATACCAAAACAGCAGGATAATAAGATAATATTATGCCCTACATCTTATTTATAACACACTTATTCCAAAATAAAGCCTAACATTTGTCATATATTTCAAACGTCAGATTTATCAGTCGGTATACTTGGTCATATAGATTTTACCGAGTTTTTTTTATAATTTTTGTGTTGCGTTACAATTTTAACACCTAAAAAAACGTACTACTCATTTAATATTTTATAATGTTGCATGTAGGCCTATAATTTCAAAACAATACTATTTTGTGACGATCCACGTACAGTCGCGGCAAGAACTGTCGTCCCAAAGTCCATTAACACTTAACCTTTCGACTGTACATTACACTTAAAGCTAGCAGCACACCGACAACACCGAGTCAAACACCATTATTGTTCTTTCTCACGTTTGCCGGTGAGCCAGGCAAGTAGGTCTTTAGTCAGTCAATGCTGAGATCGTTGGAGAAGTGTCGCGAGAGCTTCGCCACGTCAAGTCCGGTGAAGTCAGTGAAGATATCCGACGAAGCAGTTGAGGGTTTAGTAGACCTTCCCGGTGACGAACTACTGGATGCTTGCTCGCAAGGATCGATCACGACTAGGCTGTCCTCTTTGCTACTTACTTCAAACGGTTCGGAGATGCCTGTGAAAGATAATGTGGGTTTAGTGTTTGGGATAAGGTTTATTTTTGTACAATAATTTGTGATGTGTTTCAAGATATTTTACTAGACTCGAAAACTTTATACTTAAAGAAAAATTTCAATTAAAGCGTACTAAAATGGTGACAAATTTAATGTAAAAGCTTCTATCGAGTTAATTATTATTGTGCACACAAAAAAATATTAGCACTTCCATAAAAACAGTAATATTATGTGTGACTGTCTAAAAGTGCTGATTCTCATCCTAATTTGAAAAACTAACCTATTGACCGCCCCAGTTGGATTTATACGACAAATATTTTCGTGCCCGTGCCGTCACAGTATTTATACGACTGAGAACCTATGTTCGTTTTGTGTTTTTATACCATTGCACAACCCTATTCGACGTAGATATTTTTTTGTAGATTTATGAGCCAAAACCAAGCGGTCAATAGGTTAACAATGAATTTTATAGCCACAAAAATCTGAACTCACCCAAGACACTCCTGACATCATTATTCGGTTGGCTGAAGTAGATAAACCTGTAGAACCCAGGGTTCCTCACGCCGCTACCCACTGGAAAGCTGAGGGTTATGGTCCGAGGCTGACCGTCAGAAGACGACCCTGCGCCAGGTAAGGTGACCTTCGCTAAGTACTCGTATGCTATGTAGTCGTCTAGGTTGTGGAAATTGGCCTGAAAGGAAGAAAGGATTGTCAATATGTCAGCGACTAAGGATGCTAGAGACAGATTGGCGTTTGCGAGTGCAAGGTAGGTAATGGTAACCAGCAAACAAACATACAAACACTATTTCAGCGTAATGTTGGATTAGCCTCTATAAAGGACGTGGGGACATGGGGTCTCAATTCGAACAAATTATAATTAGTCTTGAAAAAATATCATAGATGGCAGCATAGGTAACAATTATGAAAATAACAGTCACTAAAAAGCGATAAACGGAAGATTTTGGCTGAAGTAAGATTAGTAAAAATCTAAAGTTCCTTGTTTAATGCTGATTTATCTATTGTAACTCATAAATCTCGTATTTTCATCAAAAAAAGATAAAACCTTTTTGTTTAGGGCTCTTTGCAATAGATGACGTTTTACTCAATTTGTCATAACTGTAGCACATTTAGCCAGTCAATAGCCCGACTAGGGAGGTGTCATTTCTTTGTATGGGATTGGGTATCTGTACGTAGTATTATATTATCTGTGGCGGGGATCTCCTTCTTCAGAGAACAAATAACCCTAACCGCCCTAAGCAACGATTTTTAACGCCAAAAATAAAAGTGAATTCCCAACAATTATTTATTATTATTTTTCGTCTATATTACTGCGTTTGATGTACAGACTGCATTGATGACGGTTTAGCAATGGGTTTTATTTCCTGTATTTGTTTGGTTACAGATAGTCGTTTCTAGTCTAGTTGTTAGCGTATGCGAGTTTTATTCTTGTTCTATTCGTGTTTATTCTATTTCAGGGTTCCAGTTGGTTCTTAAATAAAAAGTTCTTCATATTAATGAGTACTTTCACCCCTGGAAGGATGCCTTCAGATAAATCAGACCTTTTATTAAGTGGTCTGGCTTTAACAGCTGTATATCAATGTTAATGCTTACATCGTATATGCCAATCCAGTCGTTCGCATTGACTTCAATGTCCGGTGTGAGCGTGCACTGTGTCCTAAAGTCAGCGTCACCGATGTACCAGATCCGATTGATGGGCGCAAACTCCACAGTCTTCTCCGTGTAGTTGGAAAACGTCTGTAGGAGAAAATGTCGTGTTACTGGACACATACGCACACAAACCAGCGGAGGGAATAAAAATTGGAACGTTTTTTTAAATGGCGGAAATTCACAGAAATGACGGGAATCAGTATCACATCATAATAAAAACAAGAAATGCCATTTTATTCAATATTATGGAGCATGCTATGAAAAACCTATAAAGTTAAAAAAAATAACGTTACGTAAGTAATATGGAAGTGGTATATACGATCAAATTGTCTGCCGCGCCTTTTCCCAACTATGTTGAGGTCGGCTTCCAGTCTGACCGAATGCAGCTAACTACCAGTATTTTACATGGGCCAAGTGAGTATCGGACCATCACAACCCAGTTACAACACTATACCCGTTGGAAAGACTGTTGTCAAACTTTCGAGCTTCTGACTGCCACCTGCTGTATAGATGTATAAATTTCAGCCGGGACCAACGGAGGGAACTTGATATTTAAGGATGGTCATTAGTCACCCATGCACGAACCGACCTCGACAAGCGTAGCTTTGAAGATCGACCCGTGCGGCAGTTATTGTTTACTCACGAGCCCCCTCGATAAACGATCAGATTATATTAGCATTTTATTATTAAAGTACAGGTTAGCATATTGGTGCAAGGGTAACCAAACAACAACCATGCAAAACCACAAAATACATAATTAAAATTTATTTAATGACGGCATTTTAAATCACAGCTGCAAATCGCTTTTAAGAATTACAGTAGAGCGACCGACAGTCGTGATGATCACTAAATAAATGAATTTATTCGTATAGGTTGTGGCGGAAATCAATGATTTTGAACGAATAGATTACATATTACATATTTTTTCGACGAAGTGCAGAATTTATCACCATTTATTCCCACCACACTTTGGACAATGAATACAACTACAAAAGGTTCAAGCAAGCTTGTACTTACCGCTGGCTGCTCGACCCCTGCATCTACCGCATCACAATTACTAAACGGCGCTGCTCCTCCATCGGCAGCAGAAGCAGTGACAACATGCGACCCCTCCCCCCCGTCGATGACGTCAACAGGGACGATCATAGACCGCATTCGGATGCCAGCGTGCACCATAGGAGGCTCGGCCAATATTGTGTGTTTGATGCCCTTGCATACCTAGCATGCGAGCGTGCAAAATTAGAAGTTAATTCAAGCTAGTACTTGTGATAGTGATTGTACTGTTGAGTTTGTTTTGGCGCGTGGTCAAAATCGGAACTCATGCAGACATCTTTTTGTCAATTTCACAAATGTTTACCAACAACTGTCAATGTCATTCAGGCGCCAAAAGATCTTTGTAGCGCTCTATATGTGCAGCAAATACATAAAAACAGACTGGCATTTTATGCCATAAAATAAAAATAAAAATGCCAGGATAAGGTGAGGTAACTTTGTAAAATAAAATAAACTGCAGAAAGCAAACTAATATTAATCACTGTAAGCCTTGTAAGGATGTCTGATATGATACGTCGATCATGCAAGGACCTTCTCTTTACTGAGGAGACAGATTTGGAGAAATTAAATCTTTAATTTGGTTCAAAACTGTTTTTGTAACCTCACCCAAGCATATTTTTAAATATTGCTACCACTATATTAACTTTCACATATCAGATATTTCAATAGGAAAAACCCGTGTTAGTGCAATATATCAAAACTACACAACCAAAATTATCACTGTCCCGTCAAACAAATTAGTGAGTGCTACCGTGCTATACGAATCTTAGAGCAACAAACAACCGTATTTGTAAACGTAATTTAATATTGTTACGTGCATCAAAACAGTGATAATTGAATTTGAATGCGTCGAATTTCCGGCCTGTATTGTAACCACTAAGTCAGGTTTACGAAAAGTAAATATTTGTTTTTGATGAACTATTGTCTATTGAACATATTTGTATGTTTGTTTTATTGTAATGGTCGTATTTTGGTATTGAATACATTCGACTTTTGTAAGACATTTTTTCTTTTCATCGCCATTTTCTGTAAGCCTATACATAGATTTTAATCTTTTGTCAAATACAATGACACAGAGTACGGAGACGTCTCGGCGACCGCTGCTAAAGGCGGCATTGCCAGCAAATTCCATACAAACCAAGCGCGCTGTTAACTCGCACTACGGTACAAATGACGTACAGAAACTGACGGCTTTGAATGTCCATGACAGAAGTTTGAATGCCCATGACAGAAGTTTGAAAGTCTATGACAGAAGTTTGAATGCCCATGACAGAAGTTTGAATGTCCATGCCTCAGAGTAATAACTAAAGCATAGAGGGAGTCTATAGATTAGAAAAATGGACGCACCGAAATTGTCAAAACGGTCACAGTTGATCTCTTTTTACACGACCAATTTAAAAAGCACAATAGTTGCCTAGTAAACGGTTAACCGTACAAGTATTTGATCTAGCCGTATATTACGTCGTGAATGTCAGTACGTGTGCTGGTTGAGGTGCTGGTCATTTTTTATTAAAAACCAATAGATTTTTGAATATTTTTGTAAAAACGAAAGGTGCAAAGGACTTATCAATAGTCTGTTAACATGGCTTGTTTTGTGATAACGTGTAAATCACATTCGTCACGGAAAAAAAACAATGAATTTGTAAGCTTTCATCGGTAAGTGTTTTTTTACATTTTTCGTATAAAATCACCCAAAATATTTGGATGTGATCACTGATAACATACATATTAGATTGATAATGATACCTTCAAACTATCTTTATTACAAATTATGTTGTGATCGCGAATTTATTTTCAAAAAATAAATTCGTTAAATTGTGAGGTTATGTTAAGCTAGTAATGTAGGTAATGTAGATACTTTTTATCGATACGATAATTACATGCTAATAAATTGGAGAAGATATCGTTTTCTTTTCGAGCCATTGCAAATTATACGAATTGATCACAATTCTCCTACAACAAATCATGCTGAAAGTCAAGTTCGGTATCTTTACAAGCTGTCCATTTAACATTGTGTCAACTTCAAACTGTAGCTGAAAATCAGACACTTCAGACAGTAGGTTCTAAAATATATTATTTGTATTGCACTATCGGAGAAAAAATCAAAAGTATATACTTTTTCAGGGTTCTTCAGATGCTATGGAAATAGATGAAAATTAAATGCCAATTTCGATGTCATTCATGAAGAATGAAGAATCGCTGTTGGAAACAAATGAACATGAGTACATTTATGATCCGTGTGCTCTTTCAGAATACGCCAGAGATATTATAAATTATATAGCAGGGAGTGTTGTGCGATTTTCAATTTATTTTATTTTTTATCCACAATCTGTATAATACAAATAAATAAAATTGTAGTGTCTAAATAACAGCTTTTTACTAAATGCATATGAAAGTATATGATCCATACAACAAAAATACATTTATACATACATACAAATGGGGATTTAACACTGAGTTAAGGAGTAGGATTCATGACTATATACGTAGTCAATTATAAAATAAGGAAACCGTTGCAAACTGAGACAACCGCGGCTGTAGGGGAGGTCTCACTAGTCACGGGCAAGTGTAGTGGAGCTGAGAATGAGCGACGACGGGAGCGTAAACCTCCCTAGCCAGCATGTGACGGTGTGTCGAGCCGGCGCGCACAGATTGACGGCCGGGCTTGCCAGGACGGTGACGGGGGAGAGGGAACAGATAATCGCTAACCCAAATGGGTTCTTTTGCGACCCAAGGTCACGCATTGCGTTGAGTAGGAGCATTGGCAATTTGCTTTTATTATTAAAGTAACGTTTGTTTAATAAAACCAAATTGCCAATGCTTAAAAGAAGCCTAGAATTAAAGCTCTAACAAATATTTAATGCATTCCACTATATACCTTACAAAACGGCACGTTACAACGTTACATCATCCATGGAATATACGACATGTACATCCAATACATTATATAAATTATCTGTCAAAAATAAATTAATATCGATACCTCTGCACCTCTCTGCACATCACTACCGAGACCAAAAAAGTGGACAGTGGTGGTCCTTATAACTATATACCTGTCCTTTTTTTTCACACGGAATGTGTCATATGTATAAAGAGTATGACTAGACTGAGAAATTTCACCCTCCCTCTATGCTTTAGTTATTACTCTGAGGTCCATGCCGAGAATTTTATTAAAACTGCCATCTGTTAAAGCTGCCTCTCTTAAATTAATTTGATTGAATGTTGTTATTTCGCTGTGCCAATCACAGCATTTAAGGACAGGCCATATCAAAACATAATCTAACTTAGCATAATCAGCGAATAATGTTCCCACTGTTGGGACTTGGGCTCTCTGTGAAAGCATGTGAACTATAATTTACCACGCGGGCCCAGTGGGGGTTGGTAGATTTCAACTGTCTTCGAATTTGTGGTTCTAGGACATGCCAGTTTCCTCATGATGTTTTCCTTCACCGTTTTGAGAGCAGTAGTGATGAAATTTTTATACAAAGTAAAGCGCCTGCTTGGGTTTGTACCCGCTAAAACTCGAAAGTTTACAATATCGTGATAAATATGTTTTACTAGCTTCTGCCCGCGAGTTCGTCCACGACCCTATAACCTTCCTCAAGAATTGGGCTATCCAATTCAAAAAGAACTTTTCAAATTCGACTGGTAGTTCCGGAGATTACCACCTACAAACTTGCAAACAAACAAACAATTTTTCCCTGTTTATAATATTAGTATAGATTTGTAAAACCATTCGGATTATCACCTACCTAGTAATAGTAAACGTATTTACGTACGTAGTTACACTAAACAAATCAGCGAAAATTAAAGCAAAGGTTACGCTAATTACCTACATTGTTTGTTAAATACAAATATATGGCAAGTAAATAATTACACACAGGTCGGAAATTAGGCCATTACAACTAATTATGTTAGGTAAATATATAGGTAGATACGTCAGAAGCAATCAAATTGATGACAGAGCGGTAATTAGTTCATTGTTTACGTTTTTCTATGTCTTAGTTTGAACATTTATTCTCATCCTGTTTGGGCAGACAAAAAAAATTAATTTCGTGTAGTGGTAACATATTTACCTATTATACCCTTCATGGACACATAAATTTTTATTATTATTTATGATTTTACTCGCGTGGTTTCAGAATTGTATTGTAGGTTTTTATTTTTTGCTGTTATGCCAATTGCATTTTTCTTTCGTTTTAACTAGTTTCGTACTCAAACGGAGTTCTTATTCATGACTTCATCAAAAGCGAGGCCACAGACGTAAGTCATACTCACAGATGAGCTCATGAATAAAGGCCCCCGTCCGAATACTAATTGGAGAAATCCCCAATAACATTTACCAGGCTAGCTACAGGAACTTTTAAGTGCATCAACCTACAAGTCATGCAATATTAACTGACCCACTGACCTTTATATTCATCAACGCGACCACTGGCTTGTGGTCGCTGACAGTGTAATGGGACACGTGGTTATACGACACCATCTCTGCTTTTAGTGTCACATTCTCATAGTTATTCGCGTTGACTTTGTACAGGATTCTGTCTGTCCATGATGGTTTTCGCCTGTGAACAAGGAATATTGGTTAATTCGTTATTACTTATTTATTATACAGAATATATGTTTAATAAAGAGGTGGAACTCGCGGCTAAGTAATAACAGCCGCACGGGTCGATCATTCAGGTTAAGCTACGCTTGCCGGGTTGGGTGACCATCTTTACATACCGAGACTCCTCCGTGCCTCGGAAAGCACGTTAAGCCGTTGGTCCCGGCTGTCATTCGTAGATCTTTGACAGTCGTTACGAGCCGAAAGTCTGACACCAGTCTTATCAAGGGGTATCGTATTACCCAGTTACTGGGTTGTAGAGGTCAGATAGGCAGTCGCTCCATGTAAAATACTGGTATTCAGCTGCATCCGGTTAGACTGGAAGCCGACCCCAATAAAGTTCGGGAAAAAGCGCGGCAGATGACGAGAATAACATTATAAGCCTATAATGTTCCCAATGATCTCGGACTAGCAGGAATGTGCAGTGGCCTTGCAAGCCCAGTGAGGGGCTGCGTGGAGTATGGACTTTACAGTGCATGTTTTCGAATTTTTTGATCTAGGAAAAAGCGGTTTCTTCAATATCTTTAACTGCACCATTTTTTAAACAATATTGTGATAAAACAGCTGTTTAAAACGCAGACCTGGTTTTAAAACCATGACCTACGACTCGCGGCCGCTACACTGACCTACACAGTTAAATTTTATGAGCTATCGCTTTCATTATGTTTATAAGTAATGCGCAAGATCATGCGAACTTGTAAACAATGGACCTGACCTAGAGATGGTTTATTTTAATTTTAAAATGGATTAATTTGTCAAGCAAATTCCCAAGATTGCTATCTTATTAATACCTACGTCGCGAAGACAATGATAAGTAATTTCATAACATTTATATGGATACCGTTAAATTGTCGTTTTATCAAATTATTTGTCATAACTCTTGTAATATGACGAATTTACATATTTGCCAAATAATATTACATAGTTTATTTTTATAACAAATGCAATGAGTTGCCTGTACAAAATACTATTTATTCTTTACTTTTTTGTTGATGCCTCCTTCACTTATCAATCATCACAAATATCTCAAATTAAACCATAATTTGAAAGTACGCGCCGATAGCAGGCATAGGTAGTTTATCTACTCGAGTTATCTTTCGTGTATGTCCCTGAGTGACGATATAATATCGACATCAAAAATTCTTAGTTCTATAACTCGTTTTTCGGTCAGTATTGAACATAGTCAACTTGAATTTCGAACACTCAAATCTTCTCAATTTGATGACGTGCAGAGATGCTCAAATAGATGTATGGCAGAGAAGACGTGCGGCGCCGATCATAAGAGATGAGGGCAGGGCCATATCCACTCGATTTCGTACTCAACTATTTAAAAGAAAAAAACTTAATACGTACTTAATATCATACTCATCACCGCCAATAAGGAACTTATAAGTCGGTGGGAACCGTATATCATGCTCCGTGAACTCTGAGAACGCTTCGCCCGAGTCCATGACAGCGATCAGCTGATCGTGACTGAGAAGTGACGCGTATTTGTCCTTTTCTATCTTCTGCAGTGTGGCGACGATCTCTTCTGATGATGGACTACTGCCCGCTGGATGGTCGGTACGGAAGTTTAGGTCGCCTATCCAGATTACGTAGCTGAAATGGAGAAAGAAAATGTATGTTTAATTTACGAATAATTAAAAAAAAACTATGAAAAACTTAACGCCAGATTTTGAAATAAAAAACTGTTTTGCAAAAAATTAAACCGACGAAAAAAAACTGAAAAGCGAAAAATAAAAAATAACTATTTAGTGACAAATTGATGACCAAACAAACATAGTAATTACTTATAGCGTTAAATGTTTTATTGATGGATCTTCGTTGAATGTATGTTTGGCACCGCCTCAAAATTTGTTATTTGAAGGTCATCAATTTGTCACTAAATAGTTATTTTTAATTTTTCGCTTTTCAGTTTTTTTTCGTCGGTTTAATTTTTAGCAATTTTTTTTTTTTCTTTTGTTACCATTTAATGTTTGCCTCAACCTCTGACCGTCGATTACAGTCATACCCCAGCTAGATGTAAAATTCTCATCAGGGTGAATAAAATAAGCCCAAACACGATGTAGCTGCTGTTAATTGGCGAGGAGCTCTCGCGACTGTCTTCCAACTTCATCATCAGATCAACTCCAGGTCTTTATTGTGTAGTTGTGTCATCAGAAATACATAATATGTATGCGAAATTATAACAGAAACGGTTCACATTTGAAAATTCAGTACGTGAAACATCAATCAACCCCAATTTTTGTACACTTAGGGGTGGGTTTCAATTTTTATATTTTTATGGAACCAACTTCGAGGTATACCCTCCCCAATAAAAAAAGAATCGTGCAAATCGGACTACTCAGTAAAAAGTTATGCGTGGTAATACATAAAAAAAAAAAAATATATACGTGTCGAATTGAGAACCTCCTCTTTTTTTTTCGTCGGTTAAAAAATAAGAAATGCAACCAGTTTCAACAACTACATATATGAGGATAAATGATATTTATTTCTGTAAATAAGCTGGTAGAAACAATGTTATACGTCAAACGGATTTTTTTAATTAAACTAAAGTAGATGAGGCAGTTGAGGCACTATGTGTTTCCTATCTGAATACTCCGAGAAGGAACATCGAAACAAACTCAGAGGTCACAGCGCCTTTTATAGTCCAGACATAGTGTTGATCAGATCATGTGAGGACCATGCAGATTAGCATCTGATATGGTATTTTGCTCTCATAGATATAAAAATTGTAGACAAATATAGAGCACAATCCGCAGGATTTCCATATGTGGGTCTCTGATCGGATCTAAATGCGGGGAAGGACCAAGACCAACTGCGTCATAACGAGATTACTAATAACTGTAGTCAGAAGTTGGTCTTTCAGTATTAATGCCTGACGAAATAATTCTAAGACATGGAATTGTAGCCTTTATAAATAATACTTACATTTTTTTAAATAATTAATTATATATTCTACCAAAAAGCATTTCACAATATCCATATGACTAAAACATAGAGGTTTACTTATAAACGTGGCTTAAAGTTAAGTAATGATTAGCTATTATTTAACAGTACATTTTTGACGTTTGAAAGTCATTTAACTTGAAGCAACGTTTATAAATAAACCCCCATAGGCTTAATACAAAGGTCAATATTTAAATACTCTGACTCCTAAACTAGGAAAAGAAATAACTTAATTTCACATAAATATCTGGTACAAAATTTAAAAAATTGTTGAAGATCCCTAGAAACTATAATTTAAGGATAACGCTCTTGAACCTTAAAAGTAAAAAAAACCATGCCGACACAGATAATATTATTAAATAATATTATATCTCTGTCTGCATGGATTTTTTTACTTTCTGATTTTCTTATTTTCCTTGATAGTTGCATTATGACGAAATCGTAATAACTCAAATATGTATAAGGAAAATAAGCAATACACCTTCTTTCTCCGTAAATAGAACGGTTTATTGATAAACTAGCTCAGATTGAATTTTCCTGTTTACTTACATTGAGGATTTACTGAAACTATTATCAGTTTTAGTCATGTAATACCTTTAGTACATCTGATAAAGCACGCGTGATGTTTAGTTAGTGGGATTATCTATAATTTTGTTAGAAATAGATAGAGATTATATCTGTAAATGATACCTTACTATCGGTAGATCAAACGATATTTTATTTAATAACTGTATGTATCATGTATCAGAAGATTGATAAGGATGATTTTAAATTTGTGCTACTGTTTCGATTTCAAATAGCTGGTACAATATTATTATCGTTCATGTAGTATTTAATTAACATTTAAAATTATCTATTGTTCCTTATCATCGAAGCATTATCAGCTTATAATGTTCCCACTGCTGGGACACAAACCTTCTCTCTGTTAGAAGGAGTGGGCCGTAATCCACCACGCGAGCCCAGTGCGGGTTGGTAGAAGTCATAGGTCTTCAAATTTTTGGTTCTAGGACATGCCGGTTTCCTCACGATGTTTTCCGTCACAGTTTTGGGAGCAGTGGTAATGAAATAATTCACATAAATAAAGCGCCTTTCTGGGTTCGAACCTACGACCTACAGTTCGTATTTCGCGGCCGTTACCACTGGGCCACCTCTGCTCTAGCATCAACGCATATTGTCGATTAGTTTGATAACTACATTATAACGTTCTGACAGTAAAAGATAATATGTAGTACCTATAGATGTATGTAGAACATCATCTGAATAATCGTTCAGAAGGAAGTTCAATAAGAAGTATCTGTTAGTATAAAAAAGCAGAACGATAATAAATGGAAAATAAACCAATGACGTAGTTACCTGTTGTTAATGACTATAACCTTAAGTTCACTGACATAACTCAATTCTTAAGAAAGACAAATGATTATGACGCGGCAGTGTGCGATTTTTTTTCACTTTGTAGTGTTTTTTTGGAAGAGGGTTGTGTTTTTTTTTTGTTGTATTTTTTTTTCTATAAATTATATATTTAAAACCACTGACACAGGTCAACAACCCAGAGCGCAATTTGGTCATAGCAATCGCAAGAAAAGTGGAAAAGCCGATAACATGCGGGAGTAATTCCCGCGCTCCCGACTCATGGTCGTAGGAGGAAACTCGTAATGCTTTACTCATTAGCGGTCTTATTACAAAACAAGGTTTTTCTTAAGACATAGCATTGATTGAAATACATTTTCCTATGCAAAACTGACAACTTAAGAGTCGCTTCTAAAACCAGTTTTTGAATTAATATCTTTACGTTTGTCGGAATAAGATTTAAAATACAATAACTGGCACGAAGGTTTGAGCTTGGACTATAGTTAAAGAGACTGCTAGACTATAGGTAGGAGTTTGAATTGATCGCCAGAAAATAAAAAGAGAAATATGGTACTTACTCATGATACAAAATGTTGGTGGTCTCGCTGACATGGTACATGTGTTGTTTTATTATCGTATTGTAATCATTGATGCGATCAGCCAACAGATGCTCGTGGGCAGTCAGGTGAGAGTTCACGAGGCACATGGAACATCCGTATATGTTGAATCTTATACTAACAGCCCCTTTGTTACCCTGAAACAAGAATGTTTTGTAAATTACTACGTATTGTTAGACGATCTTCAATGGACGGACGTTTGGGTTTAATATTTGTGTTTGGGAAGTTAATGCTTAGGTTTTCATATTGTATGCACATACATAAACTCACGCCTTCTTCCCATGGGGGTAGACAGAAACTACAGAACGCCTACTGCTACGATCCTTACATACTCCTTTTGCCTCGTTTATACGTTCATACAGCTGGTCATACACGCACGCCGGTTGCGAGTACTACGCACCTGTCCTTTCTGAAGAAAATCACCAATTTATGTCCTCTTAGGGCATCCCCTCCCGGTTGTGTTGTCTTGCAGTGGGACAATAACCGGCTGGAATTATTATGCCG
Organism: Conistra vaccinii; assembly: GCA_948150665.1. Taxonomy (NCBI): domain Eukaryota; kingdom Metazoa; phylum Arthropoda; class Insecta; order Lepidoptera; family Noctuidae; genus Conistra; species Conistra vaccinii. The sequence goes on from OX411330.1 coordinate 9,384,861, forward strand.
TAATAAAAATACAAAACAGTCAGCCAGCTGAGTGGTAGCAGTGATAATATCGCCCCTCGTGGAGGCTATTTTAATGCATTGTGTTGCATACTTGATTAAACCACGTGCAGGTTCTCTACTACGCTGGAAGCTGTCTGACGGACGAGCTCATTTTAGGAACTCAAATCGAACTCTTAGATTGTTTCGGCACACTTTGGGCATGACATTCACACCCTCAGAATGCAGATAAGCCTATTTAAACTCATAAAAGTAAAACAAAAATAAACTACAGCCCGAAGGTAGCTTCGATAAACGTGATACGATAGCGATCTACTACCTTGATGACTTGATGTCATCAAGATACGCGACGCGTGACGAAATCTGAGCCCAAGCACACAACAAAAAATGTGTAATGATATCTATCTACTAACATCCTGCTGTCCTTCAATCGATTTGATACTTGTCCGATAAAATAACCACCTGGCAAAATCGATATATGTCTTGAAGTCGTCGTAAAAGTAAATAGTAATAAGTAGTAATATTTATTTATTTTCACTTCATATACACAAAAATCTGTGTAGCCCTGGCTCTTGTACTAGGAGTTCCTGTATCACAGAGCCAAAAAATCCTAGTACCTAATATGATATTACGAATGTGTATTTTTGTGACTCAAACGCGCATAAACGGCTAAAGAGATTTAGATGGAATTTGGCACACAGATATTGGCCATGACCTGGGTAAACATAATAGATAAGTATATAACCGTGTAGATGAAGTGGTTTCCCTATGATGCGAGTAAAACCACATCAGTTAGTATCCAAATCAGCGAGTATGTACAGTCACGGACTTTAATTGATAAACCACTTTCAAACTTTCCAATTTTGCAGTTTTATACATTCACGAGATTACACGATTAAACACGAACTCAAACCGCATGCTCGTCAAAAAGATGACAAATTACTAATCAGAAATAGTTAGTCCTATCCATAGAGGTTGAAGGCTAATAAGGTGTCAATGATAAATCAATACAATGTTGCATACGTGTACCCAGTCTATTTGATACTGACCTCTTTTGAATTAAAACTCATTAAATACTCGTTATTAATGAAAATCTATCTGAAGACCAAAGAGTATAATACCTGACAGTTATCTTATTTATCGTTCTTGAACGTCATCTTGGACGCTACGTGTTCGGGTAAAATCGTCGGTCTGAGTTTTTCTGAAGTCGAAATGACCAATCATAATATCTCCGTACGCTAACGTTACTATCGCTAGGCTAAAACAATTGTTGCTAGGTTACGATTGCTAGACATGCAATTGGTTGAATTTGGGTAGTGACTCTGCTGTCAAGTTTGTAGTTCTGGCTCTCAGGTTAGCCAACCGTAAATATTGCTTAAAAGTGTAACATTTTAGAACAAGATAATAAGAAGACGTATAACTTTCCGTGTCTGGATGTACGAGTATATCCGACTACACCCGATTTGCATTACATGGCTAAAATACAAACAGTGGAAGGTGGCTCATCAATTAAAGTCCGTGACTGTACATATCAGTCTATCTACAACATATATTATGAATTTATGACACCACGGTCGATTTATATAATTGAGTATACTCCCACTGTTGCGAACAATAAATTGCGCTTAGTGAGAAGCGACAGGTCAAACAACAAAACACTTCATTGTACCTACGTAGTATAAACTTACAATTACAAGTCTATAAATAATGAAGTAGCTAGGTACAGCAGTTCTGTAGTGGATACGAAATACTTTTTTTTTCATTTACGTAGAAAATCAATAAGGCAAGATCGAGGTCAAGAGCGGCACCTTCCAACTAATTTTGTACACTCAACACAGCCCTTATTCATGACGTCATTTCAATAAAATATCATAGTTCAACATGCTTGTATACTGTATGTACCTAATCCTATTTACATTAGGCATGTTTTTATATAAGTATTGTAATTATTTTCTCCAATACTCTACCACCAATTTCTACAGGTTATTTTTATTTCATGAAAATTTTTTCGCTACATTTTTATTTCATGAAAAGTGATCACACTTTTCATAAATTATAGCCGACCTATATTTTACCATTCATATTAATATATTCGTCTAGGACTAGCACCAGAGACTAGTAGTGTGAGAATACGAGCAATCGACATGCTTTAGTTTTTCTTATGACATTAATCTAAACGACACCAAGTCATGGTCACGGCTACGCATTGCGAGCAAAAATGTCCGTTTTCCAGTCCTATTTACGGGACATTCCATGTAGAAATATGTTCTACATACAAACATATGCGATATCTTCCTTATGGCTAGCTTTGACCGTCATGTGGGATTTATATATCCTATCTATAAGTACTATTAATTCCAATATCCTATCTATAAGTACTATTAAACGAGCAATATTTGTAGATTATGTATACCTATATATTATTTTGTAAATGTAATCACTTTCTCGAAAACGGCTCTAACGATTTCGACAGAGCTCGCTCGATCAAAGTTTAGAACAAGAACACCTTAGAATAATGACATGGCAGCATGGACTTAGTAAGTATCTACTATCATGGCAGCATGGAATTAGTAAGTACCTACTATCATGGCAGCATCGGATTAGTATGTACTTTCCTATACTTACTATTAAATAAGCATTCTCTATTTTTACCAGAGCAGAGCTCGGTCGCCCAGGTACTATATAAGTACTAATCTATACTAAAAATAATATTATAAAGAGGTATAAGTTGTGAGTTCGTATGTAGGGGGTAATCTTCGGAAAGTCTGACCCGATTCCAAAAATTATTTCACAAATGGGAAGCTACAGTATTGCCTGGTGTCATAGGATGTATTTGATGATAAACCAAGAAACTTTACGCGGACAGAAGTAGTTGAACATAAAGATTAATTGTATATACTACGTTTATTGAGACTTACTGCCTGCACTAAGGACTTAATTGAAATAGGAATGCTTCGAGCATTTCATTTACTTGACATGTGCTAAGATGGGCCCGTAGCAACACAATAGCAGCCGATCGATCGAGGTCGATCTTCAATGCTTGCCGAGATCGGTTCTTAGATGGGTGACCATCCATTACATACCGAGACCCCCCCCCCCCCTCCGTGCCTGAAAAAGCACGGTAATCCGTTGGACCTGGCTGTCATTTGTAGAACTTGGTCGTTAAGCTAGCTTCTGGCTACCAGAAGCTAGAAAGTCAGGCGACCAGTCTTGCTAAGAATATAGTTTTACCCAGTTGTAGAGGTCAAATAGGCAGTCGCTCCACGTAAAATACTGGTATTCAACTGCTGGTAGTTAGACTGGAAGTCGACCCCAATAAAATTGGGAAAAGGCTAGGCAGATGATCTGCCAAGAAATTATGATCAATTAAGTGTATTAAATGTCACGACATTTCTGAACTGAAATGAGCTGTAATATTTTACGTGCTGTACTTTACATACGCATAGGCACGTAAAATATTTCAGTTACAGTAAGTAGGTAGGTTAGGCGTTATTGGTTATGGTGTGACTTTGCAGTTCAAACATACCGTTCAAGGGCGCGATAACGATTTGTGCATAAGTACAAAATTCTCCACTCAAGGCCTTATCGATTTAAACAAATGCTGAAGTTGGTAGGTACCTACCTATGTAGAATCAAGGCATTAGGTAAGCAAATAAAGAAAATCGATCGTTAACTGTTATTTTAGGCATTCACGCGATAACTTATCGTGATTCTTTTAGAACGATAAGAATTAAAAATCTTACTGCATGTTGTAATAGAGTAATATAAATATAGTAAAACAAGACAGGCACCTATCATTATTGTGAAGTTTATAGTTTATAACCAGTTTAGAAATACGTATAAGAAAAACAGCGTTAACTTCGTGAGAATTCGATAAGAGCATGCGTTGAAATCTTTAAAACAATTGTCTTTTAAACTACATTAGTACTCGCTTTGGAGTTTGGTTGGTAAAGAAGAACTACTTCATGTCAACTGGACATAAGTGATAACAATTTGCCATTGACAGCACCTTTATTTCTTAGCAGTAAGGGCCATTTTCATAGTGCAAATGTTACCACTGGCTACTGATGAGCGAAGCACCTGCTCTGAATGCCTCCAAAATCTTACTATGTCCCTAAAGTTTGGGGACATTTAGATATTTCTGAACCAGTCAGGATTGTACCGGGTTTAATCTTGACAGGATGAACGTTTCGTAAGCCTCCAAAATCGCTAGTAGACGCATCTTATTGGCGTAAGAAACGCCCAGTCTGAATTCCATACAATTAAATATATCTTTTCTATTCCTATTCTTTGATGTTCGTTTAAATTAATATTTTATTTAACCACATATCCATGCTGGCTGTATTCAAATTACCACCTCTAATTATCATTATTATTTAACTATACCAAGTAATAGTGGAAATATAAGACGAGTTATTAAACAATACTTATACTAATCTTCACAATTAAAGTGCAAAATGAATTTTCATTATAGCCGAGTTTGTTCATAGTATGTTATAATTACATTACGTGATGTGTTTTACAATTAGTTACAAATAACTCTGAAATGAAATAGAATGTAAGAAATTGTAAGAGTTGCAATTTGTTCCATTCTAAATGTAGTTTTAATGGTACAGATGTAATGTTCGGTGGTCAGATTGTTGAGACCTCTAAATGTAAAGCCCAGCACACGCCGGCGGGCGGCACAAAGCATATTTATCCATGTATGTTAATGAGTAGGTACTCTTCTAATAAATAAAAAATATTTCTGGCATTGAAATATAGTTAGGTATAACATAGACTGAGCTAACTAGTTTCTATTCCTGTATCATCTCTTCCAAATATTTTCATAAAATGATTGAATATTAATACATTTTATGTCACAAAATACTGTTCTTAAATATATTTGACATTTACAAAAGTCTGTTAAATTAATAATAAGAAAAGTTCTATTTATTTCTTTCATTATAAATAATAATGAAAGAAAGAAATAGAACTTTTCTTTATTTAATATTCAATTATTTTATGAAAATATTTGGAAGAGATGATACAGGAATAGAAACTAGTTAGCTCAGTCTATGTTCTATTTTAGTCACCAAAACATTAGAACTAAGATTCACTGATATGTAAAATACCTAGATAACAGCAGTGAGATTTACTGCATCTGAAATGTAGGTGCATCTGTATTCTCTTTGTATTGCAACAAAACACCCAAAATGCATTTGTTTTATAGAAGAATTCAATCTGTATTAATTATGCTTATAAATGAAAGTTTCTTTTCTCACTCACCCACATTCCTCCGAGTCCAGTTTTTGTGTACTGAGCCTCAATATCCCTCAGGTGTACGACATGTTTCATCTGAGTGTAGACCAGGAGCAGTATGCCCTGCAATCTGGTGGTCTTGGCAATGATGAACCCTTGCCGGCAAAGTATTTTGTTGAATGATTGCGTCCATGCATCGGTGAACAGTGAGTCCATTACCAGATTCTGTGGTTGAGACTTGACTTCTTGGAGTCTGTAATAAATGTATTATTAATTATGAAATAGCTCTTTATAAAAAAAAATATAAACAACATATAAACTATAAAAAGAAAAAATCCTTAACCAAAGTACAAAGGCAAGTGAATAAGGATAGCATTTTTTTTGTTTTTTTTGGACTATTGTGATGACGACTTATACAGAATTAAGGAAGGAGAAGACATCATGAAGACAGAATGTTGTACCAACCCCAAATCAATTGGGAAAAGTAATTACTCAAACATGTCACATATCCTACTATATTAATATTATAAATCTGAAGGTTTGTATGTTTGTTACTCAATCTTTTGGGATTGGGATGAATTTGGCACACAGATAGTTTATAACCTGGATTAACATAAATTATACTTTTATGCCAGTAGTACATTCCCATATGATAATTTCCGTCCTCACGCGGGCGAAAGCTAGTAAGATTATAAAACTCATTATTGTTGTGAATATTATTCTTTATCAATCAATAAAATCAAAAGAATGTTATCTTGAGGTAGAATTAATTTAATAACAAGTTTTTCGTTATGTCATTTATTTTTATTTTTTATGTTAGTTTTATGCTGCCCAGCAGATTTATAAACATTGTACTCTTTCATAAGTCTCACATGTTTAGGTAAACTATCTTTTATTGATTTATTTTTATAGTAATATTTTCTTTTTTACTACCCATCAATGTAGACAAAACAATCGCTGTGTATAGGCATATCAATATTTAAAGGCCCATTTCAGTATATTTACTATAAATAAGCACGTTAACATGTTTGACCTTCATACTTACATTACAACATACATAGTTGAATAAACAATTAATCTTAAAAAAAAGTCATATTATAAAGTGTCTTATCAGGAAGTTTAACACATTGTTTCTTTTTATGTTCAGTCTGGGTACCTATTGTGTTGATATTGCAATTAATATCATAATATATGTCAGCTAAATATAATTAACTTCCTGATATCACAAAATTTTCCTTAATTATGGACCAAATCCAAATAATTTCATAGGGTAAATGTAGGTTAAAAATGTGAAAAAGGCTAGGCAACAAAGATATTATTGTGAATTATAAATTTATAATATTTAACAAGAATTTGACAATTCATTATCATAAAAACAAGTTATGACAAAGTTAAACAGACAAAACATTCAATGAATTCCTATGTATCACATTGACCTAGAAAATAAGTAGGATACAGCAAACATTATGCAAGTAATCATGAACCACATAACTACTTACCCAATCACGAAAAAGTCTGGTAGTGGCTTATTTTTATTAAACTGTGATGGAAAGTCTAATAAGGCATTTAGATCTTGTCCTGGATTCTTGGTTGCCACATTCCAGGTGACAAAATAGAACCTGAAAGTTTCATAACAATTATTTAATTAATTATTGCAACCATGAAGAAGTCAAGAATAAACGTTTAGACGTAACCTTGACTCCTTCTGACGCAGGTACTAAGTAGTATTATATTGTACGTATTAGTAACTCACTTGAGAGTATCCATTTTCGTCCAGTTTCGTTATATCCTGGAGAAACTTTTGTATCTATAAACTAACACCAAAAGATAAAAACGTACTTCAGGTAAAGATAAGATAGGAACCGAATAAAGTATTAATATTTTATAAAAATACTTATCACGACTGACTATGATTACATTATATCATGATGATATTTTGAATGAGCGTTACTGGTTTTTTAGCATTTATTCATGCGCATAATTAAAAGCAATAGATAATTATTGAATTGATTAATATTTTATTTCACTATCACAAATCATCTCCCACCGAGCGCAAATAAATGACTGTCAGTGTCAAATGTCAATAATGTCATCCATCCATCCATCATTCATTTCATTCCTTGCCTGCCAGCAAAAATATTATAAAATGTCGATCCAAACTTGACTGTGCCACAGATAATATACCACACAAAATGAAAACGGGTGGATATAGGTTTGGCTTGTGTGGGGGCTAATCGATACAATATTCCTAAGACGACCCACTGAATTTCTTTCAATGTTCAATAATTCAACCTAAATTATACAGGGTGACAGGGACATAGAATGCGAAAACTATTACCAGGGATTCAGTAAATGATTCAGAATCCCCCTTTTTGAAGTGACAACTTCTTATGGGAGGGTAAACCGATTCGTTACCTAACGCGTTACGGCGCCAATCTGTCTATATAGTTCAACTTTGTTTGGGTGGGAAATCATCAAAAATAACTTCTTCCGCTCAGGGCGGAGCGGGAGGGCGGGTCAGATTCTTACTGACTAAAACCCAGCCGTGTTCCTTCAGTTGCCTGAACGTCGCCAGGGGCCAAGATATCCCTGTAGGACTTTCCCGTAACTCCGGCAGGCATTGGCCCTAGCAGACCCCGTCAGTTGTGCTGACATCTCCTTGAAGCGCGCGTGGAACATAACGTGCCGTCGACCCGGGCCTGCTGCTGGTCCTTATCGGACGGCAAGCTACCCATTGCGACAGGGCGCTAGTCTTTAATTAATTAAAACTTAATGAATCTCTTTGATCAATTAATTAAAAAAAAATAGTATACTGACCAACAATGTCTACTATCTACAATTCTACATAGTGTGGAAGCATCACAAATGCTTGCCGCAAGCTTCCTTTGATTTGTGCACAATATTTGTTGGACTTTGCAAACTTACTTCAGGATCTTTTCCAATAAAAAGTACTGTATAGTATTGCACAGTTTTTGCTTATTCATACAACTGTAAAAGGGGTGATAGACGAGCGAGCAAGTACGCGTGCTTATGGCTCGGCGACCATTCTCGTCCGACTTAGCCTTAGCTGCAGAGTAAGTTCGCCGTTGATCGAGCGTTTGAAATTTTGCTCATAACCCGCCTTGGTTCGTAGTTTCATACGTCTGTCATCGTTGTGAGTCGGGAGCCACCATATTTCGAGATTTGTGTAATGTTTGTTTAAAGTCTGGCTAACGAAAGTTGGCCCTGGAATTATTTGCGAACTTTTTATATAGCAACTCTGTATGAACGTGAACGTCAATTTGACAAGGTTGTCGTTCGGTATCTCTGGTGTATTTAGTGTTGTCATGCATGTATTTTTTAAATTTGCCGCCAATATTCTGGGGCCAACTTTCGTTAGCCAGACTTTTAGTCTGGTTGACAAAAATTCGTTAAAATCGCGATATAGTGTGAGCAAGATTCACGTGTGTCACCAATGGCGAGCCGAGTAAGGTCGTTTACTCAAAAACCATGTTTGCACGTCTATCACCCACTTTTCACTATTTTGGACTGAACTTAGCCGTCCTGCAAGAGATGTTAAATGAGGATCCCATTGTAGCCTTAGGTCGAGCGTGATCCCCAGGAAAACAATAAATAATAATAAACAGTATAAGGACGAATTCTAGTTTCTCTTTTCTCTTGATTCAATACTAGATAAAATGTATAGCAAATATTATTAGCAGTGAACCAATTTTGGACCTGCAGTAGGGCATTAATTACGCCACCAAAATGTCAAAATCAACGTTTTAGTGACGTCATTTGCTGCCCGCTGGTAATATCTCTAAATTAAAAAATAATTTTGACGCATCTACAATCGCGTCGCCACTCCACGTGGTACTTGTTTGCTCTACTTATCCCGTGATTTTTTTTAGAGCCAGAGGCACGCGTTTAATTCGCACAAGATTTTTAAACTTTTGGTATGGAAAAAAAAAAAAAAAAATATTACCAATATGTTGAGATAGAGGGGTTTGTTTAAGTTTTATAAAGGGGGTCGAAATCTTTTTTGAGATATAAGCAAAATTTTAAGGTTAACCAAAAGGATACAGTACTGTTTTTGCACCTGAAGTCGAAGTATTGATGTGAATTTAGTTCATGACAACAAATTTTATTTAAATCGCGTTTAAAAATAGTTGGATAATTAAAATTTTTTGGTGAAAGACGTCAAACTCAGAATAGCAAAATTGCCATTTTCACTAAGCTATTGAAGCTATTAGACCTTCAGCTGTCATTAACGAGACACAATAGAATTTTAATTGTTATGCCCACCTGATGTCCACTGTAACGTTCAAGCGGTCTCAGTGCAATCTTAGTGCTGTCAAACTAAAATATAGTTAAGTTGTGTCACTATTAGTCTATTTCAGAATGGGAAATTAATCCTCGTTTGACAGGACTAAACTAAATTTTGGTGATTTTTTGTCTAGTTTAGAGGCATTTATATATAACAAGAGAATCGGCACCAATACTGATTACGATTTGGAGCGATCTAGGGCGCTCCCCACCACTTCCCTGATATTGCCTCTGATTTTAGGGCCGTGTGTAGGCGCTTAAAGGCCTTCTACACGGTTGCCAACCGCGTCCCGACAGAGGTCACCTTGGTTGGCGACCGGGCAGAGCTGTTGCAACTACATGGTCGCTAACATGCCATTCTGTCGTGATACACGAGCCAGTGTTTCCACTTACGTTTTTAATTTTTTCCCAGATTCTTAATGAATTATCCCTAAAATTCCCTAAAACAATATAAAAATTGCTTGGTTTAGGGATTTTTTTTCACCAAAAAATTTGGTGTATCCAACTAAATCTGACTATTTTTAAAAGCGATTAAAAACGTGTGGAATAAAATTAGTTGGCATGAACTAAAATTCACACCAACACTTCGACTCCAGTGCAAAACCAGTACTGTATTTTATTTTTCTACTGTTGCTTATATCTCGAAAATGGTGCGTCCTATCGCAAAAATAATGAAATTTTCGATTCTCTTTAGGAGACCCTTAAACCCCTTTATCCCAACATGTTGGTAATATTTTTTTATATTTTCCGTATACCATGCTTATTATTGGCAATTTTTCCCTATAAAAAGGTAGAAATCACTTCGCCGAATACACGGTCGGCCGCCGGCCCAACGTCCTCTATTCGCCCTTGGTCACTAGCGCAGCTCTTCAAACCAAGGTCGTTGGAAGGTCAAACGAAATTTGGTCATAAACCACCAACTATACGGTTGTAAACCACGAAGGTGACCTCTGTCGGGACGCGGTTGGCAACCGTGTAGAAGGCCTTTTAAGGTATAAAATCTGTCACTCACATGATGACATGACAAGCGTTACGCAAATAAAGTCATGGGCTAAAAAGCCTAGGCATGCTACAAATCAGAAAAAGTATCAAAGCGGCGGGAAAAACTGCTGTCAAAAAAAGTATCTGTCAAAAAGTGTCAATGAGTGTTCGTTGTGAGCTGGTAAATAGGACAAAAGAGTTTTTCACTTTATTTTCTTCTACAGAAAGTTACCATTGCATCTTTATAAACCGGTTATCAGAACAGACTTCACCATGAGCACTCAAGAGCTCCAAGTAAGAGACAACTTGTGTTTTGCGGTCCCCTTGTGCTCGTTACCGGTTCACGTATTTTGATCGGTTTTTATTACTTATCTTTTATTTCATACTAAGCATTTTGTATGCTTTTTAGGAGACGACGAGAGTTACAAGGAGATCTCTCAAAACACTTCAACACACTGCTTCAGATAGAGAAAATTTAGTGGGTAGACCATCAAAAAGTTTGAAGCACCAACTAAGCCAGGAGTCCCCCCCTGCGTGAGTAATAATGTTTTTATTCAATGATTGCACTACCACTTGCAGATGAAGTTCCTAAATTATATTGTTTTGATTTTAGTGATGTTGAGGTTAAACGCAAAAACTTGTCCACCAAAGAAACTCAAGCGAACCTTGATACGAAAATCACTGTTGATGACCTGACTAATCCTGAAGGGCCATCAGAAAAGTATTGGGAACTACTAGCTGGGAAGCGTCAGTAAGTAACTCCCTTAAATTTTTACATTAATTTGATATAGATAATAGTCTATATTTGTAATGAATGCCTTGCATATGTGCAAGGAGGATGATCCTTTGTCAATTTGAATCACCAAACTAGTTTAACATGCTGTTACACCACATTTTGTGAATGGCACCAAATAATCCTTTGTTTTATGTTTTCAAACAAAGACATGTTTATAATTTTCAGAGTTGCTTTACAAGATGCTCTGGATGAAAATGAAAAGCTCCGTAAAATCATTGAAGACCTAAAGGAAGAGAACACCCTGTTCAAACAGATGTTGGAAGAGGCTAACAGTTTCGTTGAAGTGATCAAGGCAAGTTTATTACTTTATAATAAGATTGAAAAATACTTTACCATAAATACATAGACGTTCAGTTCATCTAAAAGTTGACTGTGTTATATTGCTGAATGCAGTGTAACTGTCACTGAAACAATAACAAACTTAAAACTTAGATAGTTTGTTATTGTAATTAATATTATAAAAGGTGTTTTTTTTTATATCCCATAACTAGGGTATTAATGAGACCATGTCAAAGAATCAACTAGCATATGTATTTATATTTTAATGATAAAGTATCATTTGACTCTTGATGTGTGTATCTAAGTTTCATTGATAAAATACGAGTAAATCATTTTCATTCAAACCAATTATTCGTATTTAAAGCTAAGAAAATGTGACGTTGACATATTTTCTTTTTATGAACAAAAATAGTCTGAATTAAGTAATATTTCACCTAAGGATTTTTTACATATATAATTGTGAATTGTCGAATTCATTGAATAAAAAAAAAATATGCCAGTTGATTCTTTGAAAAAAAAAAAAACCTTTTAAAGTTATTAAGTTGTGTATTCCATTTTTTACATGATAATAAAGTTCTATGTGTCTTCACAAGAATCTACAGGAAATGTCTATTTTATTCTAAAAAAACCTCTTTTCGTTGTTCAATCAAGACAGACTTTCATCACATAACATCATAAATACTACTTGGTTATAACTGTTCATCCAGCTTACCAACCAATTTGAAACCTTTACATGTTTTTGCAGGAGGAACTAGCAAACAGCAGCAACAATGACACTGGAATTGATGTCAATGATGTCAGTACTGCAGATGAAACTACTGAGGATGTTGAGAGCAAGACTGATGATCAAGATTAGATCAACTTTAAATGTCCATAAAAACTTGGTCCTCTTACGAGAACCTTAATATAGGCATTATCTTTCTTAGTATTATGTGAGGTAACACCTCAAACCAAATGTTTTTCTCATACCTCTTACTGATAAACAGCTAATAATAAGAAATATTTGTCAGAATGTGACTTTTGTTGTGTAAAATGAACTTATAAATCATTGGATATGCATTGTGCATGCTTTAAATAAACTAAAATCATACTAAGCTTTTCTTATTTTACACAGTAAATGTTACATTGTCCTAAAAGTTATTTGCACGGGTTTGTGTTAGATAAAGATATAACAATATAAGAGCAAGCTGCTACCTGTTATTTATATAATAATACTAATATATTACTAATTTTCCTCATTAAATGCACTATTGAGCTTATAATTTTGTTTTTTTTTTTATTTTTGTGGGCAAGCTTTCTCTGTTACAAGCAACAGGATCTAACATACTAACCTTATGTAATGTTTTGTCGTAATTAATGTAATGTATTTTTCTAGAAGCGGATTTCTTATTAATATTTACATTTTCTTATTACTTTGATGTTTTCTATAGTATAATTTGTAATTGAAATTTAAAGGATCGATCTTAGCAATAAGATTTGCATTGCCTTAGTAAAATTTAGTATTGTAATATTCTTTTTAATTGTACTATCTTCTATTGTACGTGTAGGGAGAATTTTAAAATTAAAACTATTAATTTCTATAAAAATGTTGTTTAATTGATGTAATTGCTATCAGGTACAATGTTTTAGAGGTATGAGGAACAGGGTGTAAAGTTCACTCATCCCCCATAGAAAAGGGAGGATCCTCCAACCAGACGGGTTGTTATGTCTGGCGGGCAACTGCCCATATGTTGATTTCGGATAGTCTTATCTATGTTATTCGCTCAGTAAACTCTAACTGCGAGATGTAGGAATTGTGTGACGTCATGTCTTTTTGTTTCGTAGTTTTTGTATGTGGCGGTCTAACCGCTACATCACTCCCCTCCGGAGACCGGAGGTCGATAGTGGGCTGAGTCTTGGATCTTGCGATGCTTCACAGTGCCAGCTGTGGTTCCAGTGAGTCGGAACCGGGTGCCGCATAGTTCACGGTGAGTCGGAACTGTCTGCGGTGATTCCCCAGTGAGTCGGGGAGGCGCTGCGTCGTCATCCAGTGAGTCGGATGTGGTACAGCGCCGGGTTTTTGGCTGACTGCTTGCGTCGACCAGGAGAGGGTAGAATAGGCTCTGCTTGTGAGACCGGCCGGAAGTGCAGGTGCTGTGCCAAGGTTGCTGATGAGGCTGAGGGTGATGACCAGGAATGCGCGTTCGCTGCATGCTGGTGGTCAGGATACCCGTTGAAGCCGTGGGTGCTGGCTGGCTGTGTGACTCGCCTCACGAAAGCTTGCGGGAGTGATGATGATGATGACGTCACGCTGAAGTAGTTGCACGAAGGCTGCGTTGACGTTCATTCTCGGGGTCACCAATTTAGAGGTATGAGGAACAGGGTGTAAAGTTCACTCATCCCCCATAGAAAAGGGAGGATCCTCCAACCAGACGGGTTGTTATGTCTGGCGGGCAACTGCCCATATGTTGATTTCGGATAGTCTTATCTATGTTATTCGCTCAGTAAACTCTAACTGCGAGATGTAGGAATTGTGTGACGTCATGTCTTTTTGTTTCGTAGTTTTTGTATGTGGCGGTCTAACCGCTACAATGTCATACAGTGTATAATATAAACGGTATCCCACATTAAAATATTTAAAATTGTTGTATATGGCAAGTGTAGATAGTTGCAATAAAGTTAATAGTTTAAATAGAAATGCTTACAGTCATGAGATGATTCTCTCTATTTCTTCAAGAAAGCTTTGAATTGCTCATCGAAATTGGTTTCATATGTCCAAGGCATCAAATCAGGGTACATTGTGATACTCATAAATAAATCAACATTAGCATTTTGAGGCAACACACTTCTTACTCTCTTGTTAAGGCAGCCCGATGCATGAATATAGTGATTAACAATAAGATTATAAATAAAATTGACATATTTATGGTCTAAGTTATCAGACGTATTTGGAACAGCTGGATTATGCGACTTAATTTGTTCTATGTAGCCAGTTGTTATGATAGGTATGATGATATCAGCCTGGAAATAAAATACAGGAACATTATTATCAAAGTACTTAGATTAAAACATAGTCAATTAATTAAAATTCTCAGACATACCTTTTCAAAATATTCCCTTATAAACTTTTCAGGGTTTTGATACAATTCTTCTCTTCTATTGTTCAAAGTGATGACTTGAACATTAGGTACATCCAACCAGTTTTCAACATACTCTTGTATATTTAAAGCAGTTGGAAAACCATCCTGCGAATAAGTCAAGAAGAGAATAGGACTATCATTTACTATGGGCTCATTTGTAGTGGCAGCTTTTCTCAGTTGTTTTGGTTTCTTTGGGTCCTTATTGTCAATAACAACTTTTTTATTCAGAGGTGCTGGTAAACGACTAGGCAGCTTAATGGTGACAATCTCTCTCTGCACTGTGTCCCCAGAGGTCTTACTTTGATAACCACTGTCATCCTTATTGAAGTACTGAGCTATTTCACAAAGTGGTTTTTCTATTGACTTCAATATGTCATAGCGTTCCAGTTTGGTCAAAGCATCCAGTATTTTGTCAATTGTTGCATTGTCATTTTGTCTGAACACTTCCAATACCACATCAACAGGGTCTTCGTTCACAGAGTGCATTATATACTGAGGAGAAATAAACATTTAGCATTAGATATCAATTTAGTTCTATGTTCTATAATATTTAACTTTTAGCTATTGCTTGTGTTTTGTTTTAGAACGAAGATTTAACTTATAATGTTATAATTTCTTTGGAACATAATGAAATAAACACCAAACTGCTACTATTTAAAATAATTAGGTCCCCCAGGACATGATTAAATGAAAACAACTTGAAAACTCACATCCAAATCATCTTGTGACAGGCCTAAAGAGAAACCAAGCTCCCGCCATCCATTACGAGTCCCGCCTACTTTTTTTAGTAAAGTGACCCATAACTGATAACACGCTGAACCCATGGCAGATGTTGCGTGCCGATAGTACAACAAATTTGTATGAAGACAACAAACTTTTTTGCTCAATGATTGCAATTCCGTTAACTCTTTGGATCTTTCCTTCTGTACCATTTGTTCAAGAACTAATGTATCAACACTGATCGTATCCGCATCTCCATACTCGCTTTGGACTTCCCTGTAATAAAAATATTTAAGATAATTTCTTGGAATTACGTAGCTCTAAATAATATAGCTAATATTTAATGTCCTGATCTGCTTAGTAGGCAGTTAAGGATTTAATAATTGAATCAAAACTTACATCATTGTTGATTAACTTCTAACTTTGTGATTAAAACAATAGAACACAATCAGGAAGACTGGCATGTAGAAGAACTAGAAGAAGACAAGACATAAGGAAAAAGTTGCACAAAAATATTGTTGTCTTGACAGTGGTGGATGTGCATGACAGCTGGTATCCGGTTTGCTCATTTGCTGTCGTCTTGTGTTGGTCCTGGTCAGTGGTCTTGCCATCTGTTATTTATTATTGAAAGTCAATATTATGACTTTTAATAAAAAAAAAAAATAATCTACTGTAAATATTACCGAAAACAACTACTACTACTACTACAAGAAATTATTATAACTTATGAATTTCTTTCAATGTTATAGAATATTTTAATAGTATCGCTAGTTGTGTTAATTTTTATCTTGTTTTCAAATAATTACTACCAAAAAGTTGCCATATCGAATATTTTTTCGTGTCGTTTGACTCGTTTGACATTATGTGACTGCGAGAGACTTTTGGCGGGATTTATAAAAAGTTTCTACAAAAGTCATTTTTGTTTGGTGTAAATAAGCTCAAATAATGAATACTACTCTGTGAGTAACTTAATTGATTGTTGGAATAACTATTATGTACCTAATACTAAATACCCACAAGGTTTTTGTGATTCTTCCTTGAAGAAATGTTTGTAAACCTATAGAAAGAAGACAAAAGAAACCATTTTCATATCCTGCTGCTCAAATCTGGGCTAAAAAGCGTAACTTAACTACATCATTATTATTAAATTGCTTGTTTTAGTGCAAGCTTCACAGATGTTCTGGTGGATGAAATATGCAACTCCCAACCGCTGTCTTTGTCGTCGTCTGTTGAAAGTAGACCGTCAACTGCTAACAATCCTTTTAATGAAGATGCAAGAGTTATAGACCGCCCTTCTAAAGGTACTGGGCAGCGTGGCCAGTTTCGGTGTACAGAGGAAGTAGGTAAGTGTATTTTTATACTCAGACCTACCGTCGGAGTGTGGACAGAAAATATGACTGGATGCTACCGAGTTTTTATGGACGTAGCAGCCGAGTCACCGTGTTTCTTTGGCTCTGTATCTACCTATTACCTTAAATGAAAAAGATTGATAAACGAAACCATACCTACCTATGTTTTATTACAGATCCAAAATATCGAGATGTGTTTTCATATCCATATTTCAATCTAGTTCAATCAAGTGTCATTGAAGATGCGTTATACTCAGGTTAGTTATTCTTCTCTTCTTTAAATAGGTACAGTCAACGGCACGTGCAATAGAATAATTTGACTTTGACAGTGCCTTTATGTCTGACTTCCCTGATCTGTAGGTAAGTAGGTAGGTAGATAGTGTTACCGACATCAATTATTATTTACCCATTTTTTTCTATATATTTTAGGTTTTTTTATGTGTTTACCGACATAGTAATCGCGAAAAAATAATCATATTCAATAAATAATACATTTGGGTCGAATAAGTAGGTACTAATAATAGGGAAATTATTCATCATCTGTTCTCTGTCTTTATATTCCGCAGACAAATCCATAGTTGTATGTGCACCTACGGGGTCGGGAAAGACAGTGGTTTTTGAAATGGCTATAGTACAGCTATTGATGGAGTTAGAGGAAAAACAGTACACTGAGGACTTCAAAATTATTTACAGTAAGTATCTTTCAGACACCAGCCTATCTATTCTGGAAAAATCTGACCGTGATAACTCAGGTGAAGCCTAGGGACCTAGGGAGCTGTTAAATCTGTATTGGGTGGAATTACAGCGCACCAACCCCGGATCTAGATGTTTTTTGAGGCTGAACTGATGTCTGCCGCGACCCGCCTATTCTTTATGGGAGGGCTGCGCTAAGGTAGCCCAAAAAATTCAAATTATTTCGAAATGAAAATGTTGGCAGCAACTATTTATCAATCGCACCAATCCAACAGGGGCGCCAAAACTGTTGTGTAAAAAAGAAAGAAATAGAAAGATTATAATTATAAATGCTGCGCGTCTCATCAGTGCAAAGTTGCTGTGTGCTGGGTGGCGCACTTGCCTGCTACGCTTGAAGTCGTCCCCCTAAGTTGGCGCCCGGTTCCCCCCCCCCCCTTTAGATGTGGGGCTGCAGCTTACTTAATCACCTTGACCTTGCCATTTAACGCACCCCCTACCTGTTACAAGGGACTTAAACATAACGGGTGGCATGTACGTATAAATATCTACGCTTCTGCCCACACCTTTAGATAAAGTTAGTTACTCTTTATCTAAGTAGTACCATTTTTTTTTTTTCAAGTTTAAATTCGTTTATTAGTGTGATTTTTTTTTTGGTACATTTTACATGAGATCTTAATAATAAATAATTAGTTCCTCAAAAAACTACCTTTAAGATGTACCTACACTCTTTCACATAATTAATAATTACATAATATTATAAAAAGAATAATCAACAAATATTTAAATAAATAATTACAACGAAACACACCACAACAAGCAAGCAAAACCTTAACAATTGAGTTTACATATACATAATATAATCAATGGAAATAAAGATAATAATACATTGCTAAAATTAAATAAATATCAATACCAAATTACTTACTATTTATCATTAAAGGAAACACAATAAGGTACTCGTATTGAATCAAAACATTTTATGCAAGCAACACATTATTTAGTAGGTATTAAATGCTCGTGTTTTAAACACAGGCGTCTGGAAAATAACGTGACCGAATAAAAAACATATAACTGAAATCTGCAGCCTCGTTGATCAAGTAGATTCGTCACTGCTGGGTCATTTTGAAATTGATCCCCATGTAGCAGTGTTACCTATGAGACTATGGGTTTTTCTATTAGGCTAGCATGGAATCTGAATTACAGTTTAATCAATCTGCCTAGTCGTTTCCAACTAAGTATATTGGGGTCGGCTTCCAGTCTAACCGGATGCAGCTACCATTATTTTATATGGAGCGACTATCTATCTGACCTCCACTACCCAGTTATTAGGTAACACGATACCGCTTGGTAAGACTGGTTAACAGCTTAACTTCGGGCCTCTGACGACCCGTAACGACTGTCAAAGGTCCAAAAATGACAGCCGGGACCGTATGTTAAGCTGGTCACCCATCCACGGACTGACCGTGGCAAGTGCAGCTTTTCTTGATCGATCGACCCGTGCGGCTGTTATTACTTAGCCACGAGTCCCTCTCTGGCTCTCTTCACCCCTTGAACATGGGACTTTAAACGTCATGAGTTCATGACTGCCGAAAAATACACCTCTGATTGATGTGTTAGGGTTAGGTTATGGTCTCCTATAAACGCCGTTGGCCGCTTACAGCGTCAGGCTGTACGCCGCGTCATGATGCTTGCAATAGAAATGTACTGTTGTGGTCTCTTTCACATCGGTGTTTTGTTGCGTTCAGACGTCGGCGTTGATCGGAACGTTGACGCTGAAGTCGGACGTCGCATATAACAAATAGGAGACCAAAGCCTTATATTATTGTAATTGAAGTCTTTACAAAACGTTTTAACTTGTAGTGGCTCCTGTCAAAGCGTTATGTACAGAAAGATTGACGGAATGGTACTCTAAATTCACGAGACTTGGTTTGCTGTGTATCGAAGTAACAGGAGATACCGATGTTGACTTCACGCAGTTAAAGCCATACAAGTAAGTTAATACCGAAGGTAAAATAAGTAGCAATAGTAACTTCGTGGCAACGCCTACCTATACCTGTATCTCACACACATACACAACAAACACACACACACGCACGCACACCAACCACTCAAGAGCATGCATGCACTAAATTGGTTCCGTACATTTAAAGTTATTTTTTTTTATTGCATAAATTGTTTTGTTCTAAAACGGGTGAAGACAGGGCTTCAAATGAAAATGAAACAACTTTTTTATGTCAATACAACTTTTATTTATTTTATTATTATTACCTATCAGCCGGCCTCGCTCCGAGGGTGTCGTACGGCACAGCGATGGGCAGTACCAGTAGCACACTTTGCTGCAACAAATTACAATACGTATAGCCAGATTACACTAGTTGAACTCCCCTGAACAAACTCTTCCTAAACTAGGAACTCTTTTTACATGCTTTTTATTAACTTGCTTCTTTAATTTGTGTTTCCGGTTACCTACTCCGTTTTTATTTTTGAAGTAAAAACTTCTTTAGCGGCGTTGTGCATTTTTTTTGGGATGGGTAAAAATGTAAACTCGCGTCAGGACGTGACCGTAAGATCCGTTGCCTATCAACCGACAAAGTAAGTATCAAAATCAATAGTCTGAAATTACGTAAAGATTGCGAGGTAAGAAATTTTACCCATATTGATGGGTAATAAATTGAATATTTTTGTTAGACGTTATTTAAAAAATAAATAAAATACTACTATGTACTAGGTACTAATGAATATATTGTATAAAATTTAACCACATAAATGATAGTACTTTTATTCTTTCTTGTCGGAGTAGTCGAATAGGAAACATACCGAACTCATCTAGTTTTAAAACATATTATTGCTTAAGGGCGTCGCGGTATGTCTAGGGATACCGCGACATCGTTGCCGTCAGAATGGTCTAAAAGTGTTTCTTTGACTCAATTTACAGATATAAAAATCATTTATCATTTAACTTTACACATTAAACCACCACCAAACCACCCACGACCACCACCACCACCCTTTTTTCTTACCAAACATTCTTCCTCTAGAATAATAATAACAACTCCAGAGAAATGGGACATGTTGACTCGTCGATGGCGCGACCACCGCGGTCTGGTGGAGGTCATCAAGTTGTTCCTGATCGATGAGGTGCACATACTGAACGATGAGACTAGAGGACCCGTGCTCGAAGCCGTTGTAAGCAGGATGAAGACTATTGAAGTAAAGACACTAACATATCCAATTACCCAACTTGTTGTGAACTCGTGGCGACAGATAGTCGTCCTGCTCAAAGCTTTGTAGCTTAATAATATTTCAATAGAGCTTTTTACCCGACTGCGCGACAGCAAGACAGAGTTAGGCTAAGCGTATGCTGAGATGCAGGTGAAGCAGGTCCTCGCAGCGCAGGGCAGAGCAGATTTTGTAATGCATAAACGTACTGACTGACAGCTGCGTACGCTGCGGCGCAGGCACGTGCGACGTAGACATCTGTCTGACTCTGTACTGCTCTGCGTCTCGTTGTAGTGCCGGCTCAGATTTCTGCACGACGCGTGCAGGTTGTCACTTGATTCATAATTTTGTTTTAATGACCGATTGTTTGTACTAGCTAGGACGTGCATGTGTCTGTTTATCTGCGTCGCAGCATACGCTTAGCCTATGCTGAGACGCAGCACAGCACAGACTACAGATTTGGCAGGGTAGGGCAGGCGAGGCAGACATAGGCCAACAAGACGCAGAGCAGGACAGACACGTGCCTGCGTCGCAGTGTACGCAGCTGTTAGTACTTACGTTCATGCATTACAAAATCTGCACTGCCCTGCGCTGCGTGGACCTGCGTCACCTGCATCTCAGAGTCTCAGCATACTCTTAGTCTTCACGCGTATCTACATAATTTATCTTTGTATGTGGGATTATTAATATACCTAAACTCGAAGCATCCTAACGGCTGGATGGCTTTTAATACATGTGGTGTTTATCGGCTCGTCTGAGTTGCGCGATGGTTAATACTTTTGGCTTCTAGCTGTTGCTTTTGTAAGATCGAAATGTTGGATTTTGGATGTCAATAAGTAAGTTCGTGAAAAAAACAATTTTAGTACCATTACCAATGTGCGGATCAAAATAAAGGACACGATTCCAAAACATAACACACTAAAAGATTGCAAACATGAAAAAAAAAACCCTATTACAACAAAAATGTTCAAAACAAGCTCACTTTCCAAGCAGTCTGATGCAGATGGTGGCAACAAATCTGAGATTGAACTAAAATAGTTGCAACTGCATCAGATTGCTTAAAAATTGAGCTTGTGAGTTTAATTTTATTTTAGGAAAAACTTTCGTGCGCGATTGTCAGTGTGATATTCGTTTTTGTTAGGTATTGGTATTTATTGTTTTCTTTCGTCAGAATCACGACCCAGTGGAATTTAGAATACCTGCTAATAGTGCAATACTTACGTAGACTTTCAGTCTGTCATGAGCAGCTATCCATATCTTTCATGCATTAAAAACCTAACCTGCTGTTCTCAGAATTCAGCCCAATCAGTTCACCGCATAGAACAACTTCAGAAAGAAATGCAAGGTCAAACAGTATCCAATAAATCGGCCCCAAGTATTAGGTTCGTCGCCGTTTCAGCTACCGTCAGCAACCCGGAAGACGTTGCTAACTGGTTAGGAACTAGCAAAAAACCAGCTGTTTTTTATAAGTAAGTGGAGAATCTTCTAGAATTTTTTTTCAGTGATTTCGCTTTCAAAGTATTTTTCTCGATCTGCTTTATCGTAGCCATCGCCACTTCACTTTTGCCAAAGAAGTGTGCACGGTTACATAAGTACTTACTCGAAAGTCTGCAGCGTCCACTGTGAACTTTCGTTTTATTTTTCTGTTCTAAAGAGATTTCCCATTGCAACAAGGAACTTACACTAGACTCTAGAACCTTTTGAACAGTTATTACTTTTCTACCTACCAAAGATAAAGATATTTTATTTTGCAAATATGGGTACATTACATGGTAATATAGAGGATAGTTCAGCTATATTTTGCATGCAAAAGTTACAAAATTATAAACTAATCTATAAAACACAAAACAACACATAATTCTTATTTTAAACACGAGTTTACACGAGTAACTTTCAGTTTTTACGAATCCTATAACTTTAAATATCTAATAAAATCCAGAAGTGTAAGGTCTGGTTACTGGGTGATTAGCATTATACCTATCTATACTCTATACCAATATAAAATTGAAGACAATCACAAGGTCTCTGAAAGGCTTAGCATCTCCCTTTTTCATACAGGTTCGGTGATGAATGTCGCCCCGTGAAACTCAGGCGCATAGTGGAAGGTTATCCATGTTCTGAAGGCAGCAGCATATTCAAGTTCGACATCATCCTCAACTACAAACTGTGGCCGATCATACAGAAGTATCATTCCGGAAAACCTACACTGGTAAGTTCGTATAAATTGCCGAGGATATGGCCGATAATATGAAAGTTTTCTTTCGAGATATTACTGACATTTGTCTGTTGCATATTCCACATTTTCGTTCAACGTAAGGGTTATCTTATTAGTCTTTAGCTGGAATGGAATGCAGAACGATTCTTAAGACGATTTTTTGACAAAATTTCGCATGTTGCACTACACACCATTTCATGATCCTATCAAATCAATCCTTGTGTTCTCAATGTTGCTAACACAGAAATTACTAGGTATTTAGATTTGTGTGCCATTAATCAACTTATATGTATAGACCTTGACCTTAAAATGAAACTCGTCACCACCATCATACAAAAATTTGCTGAAGCCCACGAACTCAGACAGACTCCGACATGTGAATGTAGAGACAATACAGCTGCAAGACACGCTTTACTTTGTGTAAATTATTTCATCACCGCTGCTCTTATAACGGTGAAGGAAAACATCGTGAGGAAACCGACATGTCCTAGAGCCAAAAATCCGAAGGCATGTGACATCTACCAACCCGCACTCGGTCCGCGAGGTAGATTACAGCCCACTCCCTCTCACAGAGAGGAGGCCTGTGTCCCAGCAGTGGCAACGTTGCAGGCTGATTATGCTACATGCTATGATAAGTCGTAAAATATTAAACTAAAATTTAATTACTTATTAGGCTATTGGAAAAAATTACTTCAGCATCCCCAAAAGATAACACTACCAATGCATGTAGCTTCATAATGCAACAGTTTAGCATTACCAAACACAATCAAATACATTTCAGGATGTAGGCAAAATTAATTGTGCCACCAACGATGACCAAACATCAAAACATAATGACCCGCCTAATTATTCAACAGACTAATGCAATTCCTACACAAAGGTAATTTATTTAATTTTGCAAAACATTTCGCCATAATTAGTTCAGTACATTTCTCCTTACTTAGATATTCTGCAACACCCGTAAGAGCGTTGTATTGACGGCGGAGACTTTGTCTCGGGAGCTGACAATTAGCTTCAATGAGGAACAGAAGGCGAAGTTAAATGCCATAGCTTCTTCTATTAAGAATAAGAAATTGCAGGTAAATTGATTAAGGATTTTAATTTTGAGTGAGTGGAGCATTTTACTTTGACCAGATTTTTTCTTAAGTGCATAGCTTTAATGGATTATGAGAACTTCGTCGTTGAAATATTCTGATGTTCATAAATATGTTGTATTGCAGGTATTATAACGGATATGGTTGTGTTATTTTGATTGCTCGCGGCCGAGAGATAGGCGATACAGCCTTCAACTTTGAAGCTTCGATAACAAATGTTTGGGATGGTCAAAGTACCGAAAAATAACTCATTCGTCCAATATAGGCTAAGATCTCACGGGACGATTTTCACTCGCGCCCGCCGCGGTGGCGGGACCGCAAACATTCGTACGAACCATCGATCACTTATAGTGATCGATGGTACGACACGTAGTACATACATGGAAATTTAGATATAAATCACGACGCGGTTTATGACCGCAGCTTGCGCGATTGTTTTGAGTCCCGCTGCACCTGCCGCAGCGGCGGGCGCGACTGAAAATCGCTCCGTGAGGTTTGAGCCTTAGCAAGCACTTCCAGTTCCACTTTTTTAGGAGGAAGCCATTTTTGAGCTCTCGAAATAGAGTTATTTTGTTCTAAAACCCTCCTTTCCACTTATGTTTTCTGTAGGCCTTAGTAATGAGTGGTGTAGGATGCCATCATGCCGGGTTACTGTATGAAGAGAGGCAACATATGGAGTTCGCCTTCAGAAACAGAGACTTGCCGATATTGATAACAACAACAACTTTGGGTACGTGTTAGTTATGTTTTCTTCGTTGATGTCTTTTGTTCGTCGAAAGTGAATACCAGTTTTTTTTTTCGTTTTCAAATTCTGATATGCGATTTTCTTAATTCTATACACATTAGCGACAGCAAAATGTACACTTGGCTTTTTTTAAGTCAACATTATTAATAAAAATAATTAAGTATATAAAAGAAATCAGAAAAATTCAAATAAGTAGTTGAAGGAGTGGTATTATATTTAGTAACCTATTCCTCTTAGCAATTCCTAAAGTGTCATAAAAAACGGCGTGTTGCCATGCCGTGCGCCGGATGCAGAGTGACTGCGCCCGGCGTTTGGCGTGGCAACACGCCGTGTTTGGGTTCACGACAAGCAATCGTCATGCCTGAGGATGCCTCGTTGAGAGGTGAAACACGTGTCGATTTCTTACAGGGCTTTTTATGACTCTTTAGGAATAGTTAAGCGGAATAGGTTACTTAATTATCTACGTCTATTGTATTTTGTCATGTATTAGTAGCAGCCTATTAAATCTGAAAATGTGGATGTTTCAGCAATGGGCGTCAATTTGCCTGCCCATTTAGTGATCGTCAAAAATACGCAGCATTACGTCAAGGGCGCTTATCAGGTAACTACTTCATACCTACCATTTCGATGTATTTTCTTCAAGCTTTGTATCCAGGATCTTGTGGTCCAAAATTTCATGTGCATATATGATTACGTTGGAATTAGGTAGCCAAGATGGACCGATGACCTTGTAAAGGCCGCAGGAATCCGCTGGATGCGGGAAGCACAGAATCGGTCGAAGTGGCGGTGCTTGGGGGAGGCCTATGTCCAGCAGTGGACGTCTTTCGGCTGATATGATGATGATGATGAGGTAGCCTTATCTACCCTTCAAACTGCGAGAAAAGTGGCAAGCATAGCTATGATGGTAGGTCCTATGCCCAAGAATCTATTGTAGGTACTTGGTCCGGCTAAAATTTTTAATGAACGAGGATGGCATAAAGCTCTTTCACCTGAAACATCATCCTGAGTCACCAAATGCATAAATCACAAGCATTTTTTCTGCAGACACATTTACATGTATTTACCTTGAAACACTAGATTCCTGACATCTACGTGTCATCATCGTCATTCAAGCCGAAAGACATCCATTGCTGTACAAAGGCCTCACTCAAGCACCGCCCCTTCGTCCGTTTCTGTGCTTCCCGCATCCAGCGGATTTCTACGTCTACTACTCTATAAATTCCCCTTATAACATTATTATTGTAGGAGGAAAGGAGCTCGTGGCTAAGTATTAACAGCAGGGTCGATCCATCAGGTTAAGCTTCGCTTGCCAGTGTTGGTCCGTAGATGGGTGACCATTTTTACATAACGAGATCCTTTGTGCCTCGGAGAGTACGTTAGCAGTTGTTCCCAGCTGTCATTCATGGATCTTTGATAGTCGTTACGGGTCGTCAGTAGCCCGAAAGTCGGACAACCAGTCATTCCAAGGGGTATTGCATTATCCAGTAATTGGGTTGTAGAGCTCTGATAAACAGTCGCTCCATGTAAAAGCTGCATCCGGTTAGACTGGAAGCCGACCCCATTATAGTTGGGAAAAGGCTAAGCAGATTGATTGAACGTTATCATTGTATTTCCACACAGGAGTACAGTATAAGCACAGTGCTACAGATGGTGGGGCGAGCCGGCCGACCGCAGTTCGACACTGAAGCCACCGCGGTCATCATGACGCGCCTCGTTGACAAGGTCGGTCTATTTTAGTATTACTACACTTTAATGTTTATAGGTATGCTGGTCCCGGATGCACCTAGATTAAAATCTTCGTCTTTATTGTCCCGTAGAGCAGGACAAAATCTGTTAGAAGTTTTCCGGGACAATTTTTCCCCTCCGTATCAAAAACCTCCTTAAAGCAAATGGTCCTACTAGCAAAACGATCCTCTACCTACAATCAATACAATGCAATATAGCCACAATATTATTTGTAGATGTCGTAGGATGGTTCGATTTATTACAATTTTCGCAAAAACCCTAAATATTGCGTGAACACGGATAATAGGGATGATGCCTGGGTCAAAAAAAGTAATTCTATTTAGTCCGTCGGTCAGATAATAATAAATATTAGATTCGTGTTTTTTGCTTTATCATATTAATAAAAAATAACTTGGATAAAACGCAATTGAAGTTGGGGAGTGGGGGTCGCTACGTCACAAGTAAGTATATTTACATACTCGTGACGTCATAGCACATTTTAACTCAATGTATTGCCGTAATCTTTTGATAAAGTAAAAAAAGAAAAAATACGTGTACTTACGTTATTTTTTTATAATTTACATTCCGGACAAAAAAAAAATTGTCATCATCCCTATTAGAAAATGGTGAAAACATTTCTGCGAGCAACTGGATTGAAATAGGTTAGGTTGGGTTAGAACTGTGAGCAACCGCGCTACTTCCAAGTTACTTCCAGTTCCAAGTTACAGTTACATAAAATTATCAAATCGTCCTACGACATAGATTCCATCAAAAGTCAAGTAAGTTTAGATTCCTCTGAATGTGAAGGCGTAGGAAATTGGGAAGATGGGATGGCTTCTTCTTTCTTTTAGTACGGAAAATTGCCAGTTTCTGGCAATCAGAACCAAGATTAAGTTCGACCCTACAACGGCACTCGATACATCCTACCATTTGGCATTAAACTCTGGTGAGCGGTGACCAGCGTGCCAAGGTCGCCGGTCGGTACTGTGTGTCCGGATTGCATGCATGTATCCTAACTTAGTTGAGCAGTTGATGACGCTATGACTAACTCTATGTTCTAACTACGAGTATTTATGTACTGTTGTACCTATTTTATTTATAACGCATTATCCTACTATCCTACTAGTATATAATATAATATTAATTTATATATTATATAATATTATAAATGTGAAAGTTTGTATGTTTGTTACTCAATCACGCAAAAACGGCTGAACAAATTTAGATGAAATTTGGCACACAGATAGTTTATAACCTGGATTAACACAGGATACTTTTTATCCCGGTAGTATATTCCCGTGGGACAATTTCCGACCTCCATGCGGGCAAAGCCGCGGGCGAAAACTAGAGATATATACTCGTATTTGTTATTTATTCCTCTCAAACAGAGCACCTGCCATTTAATCTCTTCACTACCCTTGGTTGGCTGGTAGAGAATGCCTAAGGCATTAATTCCGCCTTTGTACCTTTTTTGAGTGCGAAAAGTTTAAATAAATAAATAATTAATCATTCCCTTTCGGAGAAGTCTTTAAGCACTGCCTATTAAAGTTATTACCGCATAGCTGCTCTGCTAATAATAGACGCAAGAATTGATAACATTACATCCTTAAGTACCTAATATACTTAAGAATACCTAATATTTAATTCTAGGATCCTTGTGGTAGACACTGAAACCGCTATCGTGACAGGCGTCGTCGACAAGGCCAGATTATTATAATAATATTATGTAATATTTATTATACAATACTTTAGAGAGAAGTCACTGCCGCATCATGACCGCATCCTTGTTAAAAAATTGTTGCTCATGTTCAGTGGAATTCAGATTATTCAGATTGTATACTTACTTACATAATGTTTATTGTTGAGTCAAGTCGGGTACCTATTATAATTGCTGAATCTACTTATTTAGTAGAATTTTCAAGTGAGTTAGCAAAAAATTTGTTGATCCCTAAATATTTGTCCCAGACAAAGGGTAAGCATAATCAGGCCTGTTTTCTCCGAAGGGTGAGGCAGAGGTGTATCGTAGTACACCTATATTATGGTAGTTATGGTACGGCATTTCGTACAAACTTTCAAGTCCTTGTTTTTTGAAATGACTGAACTGATTTTAATGAAACTTCATACGCATATGCAGGATACAAAGGTCTAAAAACAAGTAAGGAACATTTTCGAAAAATTGTGTTACAGCCAAATTAGACCGATTTAAAATTTTCCCTAGAAACAGAGATTTCCAGTTATCTGATCTGTTATATAAGTAAGACATTTCGAAAATGTTCTTAAGTTTTTAGACCTTTATATCCTGCATATGCGCATGAAGTTTAGTCATTTCGAAAATGAAGGGCTTGTAAGTTTGTATGAAATGCCGTAAACCCCCTTAGGTCCCATGTAATAGTAAGCAACGTAAGATTTTTTCTAATGACAATTACTAATTAGAGGATGGCGGCGAGAAAATAGTCGATGGAGGATTTTTTTTCTAATAACTAAACAATAAAACAGCATTAAATATTTCAATATAAAAATATTTATCAAAATTATTATTTATCAAAATCTACATGCAATTAAGTACTAATCAATACACATACAAAATTATAATCTAAGTTACAATTTCATTACGTTATATGTCGAACATGGCCTATATTAAAATCGTTCTAATTGATCACAGTATCGGTAACTCGATATTTGCGGTACACCAATTATCGCAGAGATCGCTGACTGTACATACATAACTTTATTGGCGAATGAGTTTTGACTATATCTAGATTAATTATTATAGAGTACACTTACAAAAAAGATACAAAATATGAAGAGTTATTTCTTAGAAAAAAGCTACAGGAGTTTTCCTTCAGTAACCTATACTTTTCTTGAGATGTTCCAAATAAATCGTTCTTCCGTATATATTACAAATTTATCCTTAATTTAGTAACTATTAAAGATCCCTGATAAAACATATTCACATTTACAATATAATGAAAACCAAAGTAACTTTCTTCTGTGTTTCGACTTCTGAATTTCATGTTTTACAAATTGCAAAATTATGGAGACGGAAAAGAATAAAAATTGTAAATTTTGGCCTTTTACCGAATTAATAAAGGGTAAAATCTACTTTTAAACCGAAACAAAAACAACAAATTATAAAAAAGGTACTAAAGGTCATGAAATTCAGAAATCAAAGGGTTAGTATTTGAACTATTAATCAATTCATCGCGAAACCAGTCTTGTGGGCATCATTGTACGGTTTACTTTCCTTTGCCGAAGGGGCTAGCGTTGTCTTCGAAGGTGATTTTGGGAACAAAGCCGCTTTCTCCTTCCACGCTATACTCGACTGTCATGAGGCGACCGTCGGGGAGAAGCACGCGGTATCCTCCGATGACCTTGCCTTGGGCATCTCCTGCTTCGTTGGCTCCGAAGTAGAGAGCTTTCTCTTGGTCTTCCACGTCGTATTTGTATTCGTACTGTGAATGAAAGAAGGTGTAAGTAAACAATATATTAAAGTGTTCGTAAATTGGTCCCAGCTATAAATTAAGTAAACAGAAGTTCAACAATTTCAGTGGGCTTGAGAATTTTGCAATTGTGAATTTGAGGAGTGTGATCTAGCTAGAGTAGCTATAGACCAAGCTAGGCCCCCTTTTCAACTACACTTTTTTGCATGAAATTATGAATGGGAAAAGTGGGCCTAGCTTGGTCTAACTAGGTCCCACTCCTCCCATTCATAATTTCAAAATTCCCAAGTCCACTGAAATTGTTGAGCTTTTGTTTGATGGATGTCTTGTGTCATTGTTTGTAGGTGCAGTAACGAGATTCGTATTATCTTCTCGCGAAGACGAGAGTCGCATTTACTTCCGAAATCCGAAGTTCTGAGTCCCAAGAAGCATATCATGTGACTTTCTCTTAAAGAGATCCTGATATAATAAGTATAGATAACACAAGAGAAATACAACAGCGAAAGTAAAAATAAAATAATTGGCAAAAACATTTCTAGAGGAAATTCATGCAGAAAGATATCTATGTACTTAAATACCTATGCATTTCTCTAAAATTTTGGTAGAATGACAGACAGTCGGGAAAACGCACGTATAAAATAATCTGATAGAGCCAGATCGTTAAACGTCTAGAGTTTTGTAGTTCATATACTTAATTCATTAGGTATAAGATAACTAAGCTACAAAATAATTAACGTTGCGGTTTAAAAGAAGATACAGCGACAAAAGTTTTATAAAAGTATGCGTAGATGGTTTGGTCATGTTGAGAAAATGAATAAAGGGCGACTCAGAAAAGGTATTTACAAGGCAGATGTGAGTGGAAACGCTGCGCTGGGAGGGCATCCTAGAAGGACATAATTATAGTGACCTTATAAAAAAGGTCAGGGGCGTAGTACTCGCAACCCGAGTGCGTGTGTCACCATGAACGTAAACGGAGGAGTATTTACAGGGTGGCGATTTAGACACCTACACCCGTCAAGGAGGTGATTCTACACGTCATACTAAAAAACTTTCACCATGAAACTCATATCCGATTCTTGAAAAAAATAACACTTCTTTTCGTGTGGTTAGTCACTAACCACACGAAAAGAAGAGAATTGAACCTTATTTCTACCATTTTCCTAGATTTTAAGCTGACGTGCGTGCAGATCGATTTTTGATCGACAGTTTTTTAAAAGCTTTTATTTTATAAGTACATAGAACATTTTGCAATGTCTCATAGTAAAAATAATATTAAATAATGCCTAACAGCTAATACTGTTCGTATCACTAATTGGTATAGGTAATAACAGTAACCTTCATGATATTGATGTTACTGTGCCAAACTATTATTATGCGAAAAATATGCAGTTGACCTATACAATATTTATATTTTCTTTAAACATTTTGTAATCATACTTTATACATTGTATTTTTTCACAATAGAACGGCACAAGAATTCCCTTTAAACAATGTTACAAAATAAGTAAGTATTTATTATTTATGCAAAACGAAATTTCACCATATATGCATCTATGACCGAGCATGACATCGCATAAGTCGTTTTGCAAGCTTCATTCTTATGCAAAGACAAAGTGCTTGAAATGTGAAATAATTAAAATTAGTAGTAGACACAATTACGTTTATAAAATTAGCGTATTATGAGAATAATATTACAATTTTTGAGTGTGCGAGCGGATTATTCCTTGGTTCAAATACATGCACGTAATTCAAATAGGTTTTTATTGTGTAGTGTTTGCAATTAATCGAGATAAGCCGTATAACGCTCACAAAGACGGTTAAACGCAATTGCGTCCAATTAGTAGAGTTTGCGTTGCAAATGTTCACATCGTTAACATAATCGTTGGCAAGATGGGTCCGATAGTGCACGGACGTGCTAGCAGGTATACTTCAGTGCAGGCGAACAATACTATATCGATGGGATAGGGGCATAGTGTAATATGAATATGGTTGGGTGAACATGTTATACCTTAATAGCGGTACTTAAGACCGAGGACGCGTTTACATCGACTTAGCTTGATGTGTGAATACCGTTTGCGCTGCTAACCACTCTAGCTAACAATTTGAAGACTTCACGACACGACTTTTAGTTAATTGGTAACAATTAGATACATCGACCTAATCTCAAACATTAATTTATGTATTCACACAGATGTACAATTTAATGTCTTAATGTTCACTTACAAACAATCAGAGATAAAACTAAACACAGGAAGCTCCAAAAAAAGAACATAAAATAGAACGATTAAAAACAGTTTGACGCATACATCAAACCGAAAAAAACGAACGTTATCATTATTTCGATCTTCACGTTATCATTAGATACATTTGGAGTCCTTGAGAATCTAATTATTACGTTAAAGTAGGCTCAGTAAAAAACGACGTTATTTTGGAAAACTAAAACTAAAAATACTGTTGAATAATATTTGTCATGAGTGCTTTGTCATTGAAAATAATGATCGGTCAGATTTTTACATCATTCTCGGACATAGATGAATATGGCTATATTTTATAGGAATGCATATTTTATTTGGCACTATTGCTTCCCACGGCTTCGCCTGCGTGGACCACTAATTATTTTTCTAAAATAATGCCTAAGTTACTCCTTAAGGCTGCCTGTCCACTGGAGCGGAGAGGAGAAAAGATGAGCGGAGATGTGCCAATATTAACCAATAGAATCTTGACTCCGCCCCTGAGTTTAGATTTGATTGGTTAATAATGGCACATCTCCGCTCCTCTCCTCTCCTCTCCGCTCCAGTGGACAGGCAGCCTAAAACATCAGCTATCTGCTAGTGAAAGTCCCGTCAAAATCGGTCCAGCCTATTTGGAGATTAGTCGGAACAAACAGTCAGACAAAAAATAAAGATTTTTGTTTTAAGTACCGTATATAGGTATTTACCTTCATTTAGTAAAACGCTTTTATTTTGACATTAAAAACAGACGCTTCAATTTATTTATTTGTA
Organism: Conistra vaccinii; assembly: GCA_948150665.1. NCBI lineage: Eukaryota > Metazoa > Arthropoda > Insecta > Lepidoptera > Noctuidae > Conistra > Conistra vaccinii. Next base: position 9,417,781 of record OX411330.1, read on the forward strand.
CAGACAAATTTTGCATTAAATACCTACATGGTTTCAAAATGTTAATAAAAATAAAAATATTTAATAGTTTTTTTTTATCTTGGTAGATTTCGAATAATTCAGATTATTATTAAAAGTCCTATTAATTAAGGGATCCTCAATCAATGGTTTTGATGCAATTTGAAAACAGAATTTACCACATAATATTTTATGCGCAATAAGTATTATGATGGCAGATACCCACTGATTTAATGAGTCGATGTCAAAGATCGCTAGAGTTCAGGCTGCCGTCCGCCGCCGCGCCGTTTCAAACTGATTTCCATAAAGAACTTATTTTATTCAATTTAGGATGTACTATTCTAAGTTTTCTTCCAAAATTAAAAATATAATATCTTAACTAAAACTATTAACATAATCTGAATCGGGTGACCACTGAAAATCATCGCAGTGCTGTGGGTCCCCATTGCACAGCATCATGCTGATGCTTTTTTGTCACAGTCATGACGTGCCAGCAGCTGCCAACTATTTCTTTTTTGAGCTTGTAACTATTTTTAAATGTATTGTGTTTTATTTTATTGTTCTATACTCGAGTTTATTATCTTTTTTTTATGCACGTGTGTCTGTGACAAATAGACTTATTTTTCTTTCTTTTCTTTCCATATAATTATAGTTTGTTAGTCGGAAAAAAAATTGATTTGAAGAAGAAATAAAAGCTTAGCGATTGTTTAGTCTGTTGAAATATGCCTACTATAAAATTCTCAAAACATTTAGCCAAAATTATTACACAAGAAACATTGTCACTTTAGGCTCTATATCTAATTATGCATTACCGAATACCAGCATTGACACATCCTTTACGTTATTTAGAGTTTATTGTTAGCTCGAATATGTCGTAATTTAACATCTACCTGACTTAAACTTGCATAGCAGTAATGCCGTAGGTCAAAGGTATTCACGTTTTGTTTAAGTTATTGCCAACGTATGAACATCCTTGCAGCTTCTCGATTATATGTTAAGGTAGACAACTTTTAGTTGTATAAAAACAACTATTATAGTAAGTAATAATGTCGGTTTAACGATTTAATGACACATTTTAATTAAGCGTAAGATGACGGATTTTTGCGTGAATTTTAAATGTTTTCGCGCTTCATACCGTACAGCCTTTGGAACTAAAATAATTGCATTGTTTTATGGTTTTACCCTTGATTGCATTGGTGTTGTTGGTTAATGTTAAAATGTTAGTGTTTAACCAGACATGCAGTTGATGGCTATTGCTACTTGAGAAATGCCACAGTTATGTCGGTCATGAACAAGGGTCAAACATACAGTACTGATGCAAATAATCTTCTTCGGTTAGTGCCTAGTTTAAAAAAAAGGTTTTGACTCGCTTATAAATTCACTGTCACACAACGCACAGCCTAAACTACTGTACCACGGAAGGATTAAAAAAAAATCCCCTAAATATGAATATGTTGAGGGTGTTACTTTCAATAAGAAAACCATGGTTTTTTTTTTCTGGCCGGCACTTTAGTTTTTGGGTACAAATTGTTCGACACTTGAATGATGTCCTTTTAAATTTTGTTTCTTTTGGTTGAATTTGGTTGAAAACATATTTATGATCGGTGAGTATAAGAACTCATCTAATTTTAAGTAGGCGCTAAATATCAATCGACAAATAAGTAATGCATGATGTGCTTACCTGTAAGAAATTGGTACACTAGTCTACAATATGGAAAAAACATGTGTAAAAGCATGTGTGTATGTATATGTATGTGGGTTTATTCAATTGTTGGTGACCCAAATAAATAAAATTATAATAAAGTAAAGAAATCCGTCATTTTAGCCGAAAACCCATCGGCCACATGGGTTTTAGTAATAACTGCTAAGAAAATTTTCAAGAGCTCGTGCTTTTGCATGAATAAATAAGCAAATAAGTGCATGATTCTTATATTAACGGTATCTCAATGTGCAGCATCCAACAACAACATTCTCAGAATCAACTAGGACATCAATTCTATAATTAGCATTAAAATGTGAAGATGTTCTCTCATTGTCATTTTAAAGGGCACGAGACCTTACGAGGTAACATGTTCGTTTAATAACAATTATGTACCGTTGCATTCTTATTGTTGAGTTGAAGAGCAATTAAAGATCGTAACATCTGTATGGATTTTGTTCTATATACGCACAAATATTTGTTCGTGTATTTCTTGTATATATTGAATTGCTAAAAAATTATATGATAAGCATTGTTAATTTAAAAGTGTTATCTGCAAAGCGCCATTGAAATTCTTAGGTAAATGTTATTGATGTTAGACATTCTCGATAATATGCTAGTTACAAAGATTATTTTACTAAGTATATTCTAAACAGTTAGGAGTCAAACCAAATTATATGTGGCATAAAATATTTAATGTATCAAACGAGACCCAAGGATCAAAGCCCAAAATTTGAAAATACCACTGAAAGGAATTAGTTTTATAAGCGGATATTATTCTTTGCGTTTAACGTGCAGGTAAGCTTTTATTGTGAGCTTGTAACCTCGTCTATGAAGGCTATTTCTACTTTGTTTTTCATACTTAGTAGTAGGCAACGAAGTACTTGACATTTTACATAATCGTGCAAAGTTTTTATGATATTGTACCTATTTAAAACTAAATGAAGCACCTCACAAGAATTTTAATTGCGGTATGACCCAAGCACAAGCCTATCATTGCAACTTCAATTAAACTGCTGTTTCGCACGAAATATATTCCCTTATTTTAGCGGAAGGTTAACTGAAAAGCCACGTAAGTAATGAGTAATTAGCCATAAGTTTTGGGTGATTATGAATGCTCGTATATAAATAGTTCCGGGACTAACTGACACGGGACTAACTGATATAACGAACGCCTAAACGCTGAAGATATAAATACAGGGTAGCAGGGACATCACACCCGAAGCCTGTTGCCATGGATACAGTACATGATTCTGAACCACAGAAAAGTGCAATACCTACGCGGTCAAAATGTATGGAACAGCTGTTTTTTCTTCATGTACTGAATCCATGGTAGCAGGCTTCGCGTCGATATCCCTGCCACTCTGTATAAAAATGAGGAGAATCGTCCAACCCCAGCCGGAGGATTTTGACACCTTATAACCCCGACAGTATTCATAGTTAAGTAGAAGCTCGTTTAAGATACAAGCATAGTACTTACTGGCATAGGCGGGTATTCTTGCTCCTGAGGCGCGGGCGCAGCCGTCGTTTGCCTTACGCTGACACAAACCACCACGAGCGCACATACTAACCACTTTGTTGACGACATCTGTGGGAAAACGATCGTTATTTATTGTTAGAAAAGGGCGAAGTTCAATAATTTTGAGTTACGGGAGTGATCCGTTAGCGAATCATGGGTCCTTATGCCTTCAGACTTATAAGTGCCTTGGTGCCTAAGGGAGTCTTTTATGGAAACGACTATGAACGCTAATCTGCTGTTTGATTACATGGAGAGACTGTAAAGGCAAGGTATTTCTATATTTCTCATAGGTATGACTTCTCTCTTAGATATTATGCTTAATTAAAGAAATATAAAAATATATCTATTGTACGTACCTATTAATAACATTTTTAGACAACTGGCAGCATTAAGCTCTACGATTAAGGTCCATGTTTGTAACATGTGTTGGACTGAAACTCGAACGTGGCATTATATTTTGTGCATAGGTATCAAATTCTCTTATTATAGCAATAAAGCAAAATTAATAGTCCTTGGAGCAAGAGTTGTGTTAAAGAGATCATTATTTTTTATCGACAAAACAAAATAAACATTAGGTTGACTTTACCAAATGCTAATTACTACATAAATAAACTATGTGCCTAGAACCAGTTTGATTCGTTGTATCCTCTTAACAAAAATATTGTTTGTATATTATAGCGTAACACATATTTTCTTACTACACAATCTTACATTCGAATTCAATTTGGTTTTGCTGGATATGATACAGATCGTATTGGTCTTAATCGGAAGCTTAATAGATACTTGTTCAGTAGCTCTAAATGATAATAAATAATAAAAAACATAAATTAATATTACATAAACATAATTCATTACTTGAAAATAATCATTTCAGTCTGAAAAATGAGCATGCACTGTGAAACTCACTTATGAGACAATTATTTTTGGTACAAGCTTTGACTTTTTTGCTTTTATCGCTATATTTAAATACAGAAATTGCATAGGCAGTATAGTCCCTCTTATTTTTTTATATATTTTGATAATGAACTAAATCCTGCTTGTTAATTTGTGCTACTTATTGAACATCTTTAAAATCATAACTTAAACCAATCTTCAATCAATCATCTCGCTTACAATTAACTCGGCACAAATTAAATCATTTACTCGACGTACGATAATTGCCGTTATATACCACAGTCGTGTAACGTGTATTATTTTAATATTATAATGATTAATTTTAATTCTTTGTGCCATGTTCAGTTTCATGAGCATTAATCATTTCCGTGGATTCTTCAATCGAAACAATAAGCAATTAAATAAGCTAATGTGGGTAAAGAATGTCAACGTTCAATCTTCAGTGCATAAATCTATGGTTGTTTTTTTAAGGAGCTAAGTTTAGGTAAGCTAAGCACTAGTTTAACAAGGACATTCTAATTCTGACGATGATGCATAGGTACAGGTGTAAAGATACCTACTCAGTTTATTGTTTTTGGCTTTGCCTTTTTTATTTTTTTGCTGGGAAATCATCATAATTATAAATTCTCCCTCTCTGGGCGGAGCGGCAGGGCGTGTCAGATTCTTACTGACTAAAACCCAACCGTGTTCCTTCAGGTGCCTGTACGTTTCCAGGGGCCACGGTAACCCTTTAGGACTTTTCCGCAACCCCGGCAGGCATCGGCCCTAGCGGACCCAGTCAGTCGTGCTGACATTTCTTTGAGGCGCGGGTTCCTAATAATTTGTCTCAGCCATAGCAGGTCTTGAGAAGAGGAGCTCGTGTCTAAGTAATAACTGCCTTAAGCTACACTAACCGAGGTCAGTCCGTGGATGGGTGACCATCCTTTACATACCGAGCCTCCGTGCCTCGGAGGTTCCTTCGTCCCGGTCAGTCACAGATCTTTGACAGTTGTTATTGGTAGTCAGAAGCCCGAAAGTCTGACAATCAGTCTTATCGATGGGTATCGTGTACCTACTAGGTTGTGGAGGTCAGATAGGGCAGTCAATCCATGTAAAGTGCATCATCCGCTTAGACTGGCAGCTGACCCCAACATAGTTGGGAAAAGGCTAGGCAGATGATGATGACAGCAGGTCTTAAGAACATCAGCACTGAGGCATTTGTGAATAGAATCGAGTACCTGTAGTTTACCTATTCTGAAAGGTTTCTTTCAATGACCCTTCAGTTAGTTTCGACTACCAACGTAACCTGACCTAGAAGTATGGGGTAGTAATAAACTGTCCCTTCCTTTCGGGAATTTCTCTTCTGATGCATAAATATTTAGAATTAAATTTTTTCTTTTTTAAATTTTTCCATATTTATTACGGGCTTGTACACAAAACTGCGATGCGACGTCGAATCGTAAAAATCGAATGAATCCGCAATGCATTTTTTTTTTTAAGTGAAATCTTTAGGCGCTTTGAGCACTTTTTGGGTGAACAAAAATTATGGAACTCGCGTCATCTTCACCTAACGCTCAAACGAAAGACATCAACGCGAGAATCAAAAAGTTACTTACTTTTCAATTCTATCGGCAGTCCTCAAAGACTGCCCGATTTTTTAAACTGGACATGTTTACATAGTTTGTGTTGTTTTTCTGGTAGATGTAAGTAGTAACACTAGTTTCTAAGTCGTGTGTATACTAACCAAATGGTATATACCTTCGACCCTACGTGGCCGCTTTTTATATTTTTTAAATTGTTTACTTATTATTTATAAATGTCTTGGTACTACTGGAACAAAAACGTGTAATTGTAAGATATCGATGATATAGCAATAGGATAAGCACCTCGTTATCAACACAGCTATGGAGTGACAATTACTGTCATTATCTTCAGTTTTATGTTTTCGTAACACGCATGCTTTGTGGCCTTTCCCACACGCCCGAGAATTAAGTACATACCTATAGTCCATTTGAAATGAGATTAGACATTTAACTAAACCTTTTTTAGTCCGTTCAACCGATTTTGACTTCTATTGCTTTTGTGGCATGACAAATGGCTGCAGTAAACAGTATTGTAACAACTTTTTTTGCTTTTAATTCCATCCTTATGCCTAAGGTATAAAAGTCAGAATCGGTTGAACGGACTGTACTACATTTCACCTTGGTTTAAATTTCGGGACCAAGACTAAATAGACTTACTGAAAAGATCGTCTTCCATTCGTCTGGAAACTCGTCTCACATCTCGGTCAGGTTTTACGACCAAGAGAACTATTAAGATGTTTTGTTGATGGTACAGGCAACTGTATCCATCAGTGGTAATAAATACTTGCACTATACGAAACTCACCCTTACAGCTACGACATGAAGGCGCTGTCAATGTCAAATTCTTACCACATATGTGCATTTGAGTGTATTAGGAGGAGCTCGTGGCTAAGTAATAACAGCCGTACGATCCATCTGGTTAAGTTACGCTTGCCGGGGTTGGTCCGTGGATGGGTGACCATCTTTACATACCAAGACTCCCCCGTACCTCGGAAAGCACGTTAAGCCGTTGGTTCCGGCTGTCATTCGTGGATCTTGACAGTCGTTACAGGTCGTCAGTAGCCCAAAAGTCTGATAATCAGTCTTACCAAGGAAGGGTTGTGTAGGTCGCTCCATGTATTATACGGTATTCAGCTGCATCCGGTTGGACTGCAAGCCGACCCCAACACAGTTGGGAAAAGGTTAGGCAGCTTGATGTGCATTTGATTGTATTATGCTGGACAGTTAGCTCTTCTCATAGATATCATTATAGGGGCTTTCGGGCCGTTTAAGCACCACATTGACCCAAGGGAATGATACACTCAAGGTCTGGCTTCTCGAATGAATAACGCTGAACCCTTAAATGCTCCATGATACTTACATACATTTTGAATTGATTGGCTATCTGTATGGCAAGCCTCATTATTTAGTCAGCGACAAGGCGGATGATGGTTTGCGTGCAGTTAAAAATGAATTTTAGGAAATAATATACAATGATTAAGTTATTGATATTCGTTTTGTACCACCAAAGGCAATGTGACACACAACCTTTGTTTTTTATTTATTGAATAAATAACGACTTGATTGTGTAAGTGTCCTTTAGATTTACTCTAAGTTTTGTTTTTTTTTCTGAGGTAACAAAAACGAGAACTGTAGATTTACAAACCATTACCATAAATAAACAGGCTCTTTTATTATATTTATTTAGATTATGTTTCGAAGTATACAGAAGCTGTCTTTTATTTGCATATAATTTATCCATAAATCACTTAATTCTTTTATTTAGACTTTAACATAACACTTATGAGATAGGTAGTAGAGCTAGAAACATAATTATTATTTAAAAGTCAAGTACGAAACTATAGAACAATTTCAATTCATTTTAATAAATCTATAAGTGGGCACTGACAAAAAGGTTAATCATTATAAACAATGCCTTATAGGGAACATTGGCGGCAATCTGCATAAAACATTGACACAGGTATGCCAATAATTGAGATTTGCCTGGCCTCGCGTGATCGATTCCTGGGGAATTGCTTTGTCTTGTCGCGTCGCAATCTCTTGCGGACGTGTGAATGCGCACTTATTCGGCAGTTTTTGTTCGTGAAAAGCCAAGGAAAATACGCGACTTTGAACATTTCGTTTGCAGAGACAATGTATTGTGTGAATGATTGAAATATTCTGTGGCCTATGGGAAAGATCGATTTGTAGCAATGTTTAGGAAAGTTAAAAATCGGGTGGAGCCCACAACTATGAATGCAGACATCATGTATCTGCCATTGCTTTCAGATAAATTTTAACCATGCTCCTTTCCGGAAACAAAATCTAGATGAATTTGTATCAGATATGATTAGGATCTTTAATATTTTCAAACTCCTGACTTATGTCGTAACTACTTTGTATGTCATGAGATAATTCTGCTGCTAATGTACCTATAGGTTAATTAATACTCTTCTACAGATTATAAAAACTATAATTGGTAGAGGCATACCTAATTAACCTATAATGCGGGCTCAATAACTAACACAATACAGTATAACTGATTATATCTTTCGGTACTTATCAGTCTATCTTTCACATGACAATTGAACTAAGTTTTATTTCACGACCTTTAAAGTCGTGAAATCTCATACACATAAAAATTCCATTTACGTTTTGTTCCGAAAATTCTGAGCATTCTTTCTCATAGTCAGAGTCGGTAACTGTATTTGGCAGTCCTTGCTCTCAAAATACAAAATTAGTGAAAAAATCCCATGGAACAGAATGTTTTTATCATATGTGTAATCGGTCGACGGCGATAAACAAAATGACATTCTCACTGTTTCTAGGTTTACGATAGCAAGTTAATGAAGTACGCGTGTGACCCGTTCGTTTACGCCGTCTCTTCACGCGTAGTTTTGGTTTATTATCTAGCGGACCATGCCTTGTAATTTGCTAAACAAATTGTATAATTTTGGAAAACCAGGTACATGACCTACGAATGTATTATATTTATTATGTATAAATTGTGTCATCACATGACAATCCGTTGACTCCCCAAAATTACTACAAAAAATATCATTTGCTTCCGGCTAATTACCATGAAGCCAGCTGGTATTAGGAATCATGATGTTCAGTAGAAGAAGAAGAGGATTCCATATCTTATGTATGTGGTAACTTTATACAAATACCTCAATACCTGCTGTAGGTGCTTGATAAATAAGAATTTGACGTAGCCACGGGGACATTGAATAGTTAGGATTTTTCTCTACTGGCACTAAGAACAAAAAATCTGCCTAGCCTTTTCCCAACCATGTTGGGGTCGGATGCAGCTGAATACAAGTTTTTTTTATTAGGAGCGACTGCCTATCTGACCTCCAGAACCCAGTAACTGAATAATACGATACCCCTTGGTAACACTGGTTGACAGACTTGCTGACTTCTGACGACCCGTAACAACTGTCAAAGATCCACGAATGAGAGCCGGGACCAACGGCTTAACGTGCTTTCCGAGGCACGGAGGAGTCTCGGTATGTAAAGATGGTCACCTATCCCCGGATCAACTCCGGCAAGCGTAGCGTAGCGACAACCTGATCGATCGACCCATGTGGCTGTTATTCCTTAGTTCTAAGACGGTGGTCCAAAAAAAATTTACCAAGTACTGAAAACATAGGCTCTAGGTATCCAATATGTAAGAAAAACCCTGTCCGATTAGTGAGGGTGTTGTTAGGTATCGTACTGAGAGCCTATTAATGTGGTAATTTTCAGAAAAAAAAAATGCTTTACGCTTTTTTCAATCAGGAATTTTACCGAATTAGTACAAGGGCGCGGGCGGCCGTCGCGTCGTTTAGCGGGTATCTACAAGTCATAACTTATGACCCCTGTTGAAAAATAGCTAATTTTTAATGTATTTGGGTTAATTTTGGTACTAAAAATGTGAATTTTAAATAGCAATAACTTTTTATTTACAATAATAATAAGATATTATTTTTTGGTAATGTTATTCCAGTACCCTGTCCGATACCCCTTTCGTATCAGACAGGGTTTTTTTTATATATTGTATTGTATGCTCTGCAAATCGATAATCTATTAATCTTTTAATTGTCTGTCAATCAGCTGTCTACAACATTTTTTACGTTGATCGCACTTTATGCTCCGGTTGTACCGTGGGAAATGCTACTGTGTAGGGCCCTCCAGCCTCTTAGCTAGGAAGAAATGGCAAAGGTGACGACATTGCATTTTCGCAGTTGCTTGCTCAGTTACCAATGGTACCGAATGGTATGCAATAAATCAATATTGTAATGCATAAACTCACACGTTTTTCATAACTCTACAATCGATTTTTATGTCAGTGCGCAACTGATAACGTTCTAAGATAATCGATACTAATTATGGGGTGACAACTGACAAAAGATCGATGATCGAAATTAATTCAAGGTTTCTGAATCCCGGCAAAAGAAAAAATATGTTCCTTAATTTTATTAGGTATCTAATAGAAATATTTATTATTTTTACTACGGAGCTCCAGTTGACGGGTTGATGGAAATATGATAATAAAATGAATATATTTACCTACATAAATGTAAAATTTTAATATTATGTAAATATAATTATGATGACTGACTAATTAGGAAATAATTTACATGTTACAATTGTTTACACAATTAGAAAAATGGTGCCTTTTCATATTTTTGTGTTATTTAAGATAAGACAAATAAGGAAACACTTCTGCGTACCTATTAACTTCCCCAATTTTTTTGGTTCTCAAAATCCATGTGATAGTTATTAATAGAACACCAATATGAATAAATACTAGAAAAGCTTCTTTTGAAACTGTAAAAAAAAGGACTTTTTGATTCAGAAATAAGTAATTTCTCGTTGTAACTCCGTATCATCCCAGTGAATCCTGTGATTGTCTGGGGAAAATAGCCATAAGCGATACGACCGCCACTTGTAGATTTTCTTATTTAATAAGTTTTATTTTGGTTATGCGTGCTATTTTAACACTTATTTATGACCATCAATTTTAACACTATGAAAAATGAAAGCCAGAATGAGTACCCTTATCTCCCGTCTTAAAAAGACGAAGGATCCCCTTTGGCACCATAAGACACCTTTGATATAAACTCACCTTAGACGGAATTAACGTACACACAAATAGCACGACACTGTACACAACTTGTAACAATCGGTACCGGTGACAATGATCGTTGTTTAGCGTGCAAAGCTGACTGGTAGCGCGCCCCGGCGTCGTCCGCGTCTTATATACGCACCCCACGGCTCCCCGACGCAGCGAAGATGCCGCAATGTCGCCCTATCGTGATGGATGTCCCTCCGAACGTACGGATCTCGCCTCTGATAGTACGTCGATAACCGTGACTAAATATCACAGTTTCCATCGGTTCACACACGATAGCATGACGTTACACGCAGACTCGTACATTGCTGGCTTAACGACCCCCAAGAACACCCACCCATCTCATCCATGCGTCAATGAGCTTAACTTCATCGCGTGATCAAACTTTACCAAACGTTAAGTTTTCGTAACACGTGTGTTTCTGCCTTTTGTTGGCATTGTACCGGTAATTATTTCATAATGTGATGACTTTTTGCCTTCTCGGTTATAAACCAATTAAAATACCAAATTAAGTGACCGTGAACCTTTATTTTAATTATTTTGAAGCTCTATTGCGTCTGTCTCTGGTGCTCGTTAGTCCTTATTTCGTTATTAGAGTTGCTAGGCCCAAGTCTTGGGATGTTCCGGGATGATCATGCAATTACTGCTCAATTCAGGGAGTGCATGTTTTATTTTGTGATTCTATAGATGCGGTAGCTTAATATTACAACAATCTACGAAGTATTGTTAAATATATGTCTTGAGTTCTGTTTCAATCAAATCAAATCTTTTCTCTTTATAATAATAAAACTTTTTATTTCGTCGTTAAATAGATGCGTTGCTATTTAGCTTAATATTACAATAATCAATACGATATATTGTTATTAAAGATATGTCTTGAGTTCTGCTTCAATCAAATCAAATCTTTCTCTTTTTATTTTAATATTAATTAAGATATAATATATAATAATATTAATATCTGGTCAACCGAGCTCTGCTTAAAATATAAACATAACGTTCAGGTACACCAACGTTTTATCAGATTTCCGAGGCTGTGAAAATAAAGAAAACGATTTTTCCCAGATATGAGACCTAGCTAGATCGATTTTTAAATTGCAACTTTCATCGAAATCGTTGGAGCCGTTTCCGAGATTCAGATTAAATATAAACATGAATTGCTCGTTTAAAGGTATTAGATTAGATAAAGACAAAACATTAGATTTTTTGTATGGTTTTTTATAATGGATAAACTCAAAAACGACATAACCAATTTAAAAAATTCTTACACCTACAGAAAGCTACATTATCAGCGAGTAACGTGGGTTATATTTTATCGACTTCCAGGCGAGAGAAGTCGCGTACATAAGCTAATTTTCTATAATTGCAGCATGATTGTCTTCATTTAAACTATTCAATTCACGTGTAATTTAATTTACTCAAAAGTATTATAAACTAATGGGCATGTAGGCAAATAAGCCATGCGCGACAGATTAAATTAATTTTCAATTCATTAAAATTCTGCGCTAGTGCCAAAAGATGCACAAACCAGAAGCAATCTCTACTTATATTGATTTTATCTCAGTTTTAACAAGGAACCCGTTGTAACATCTGACTCATATCTTTGTATCACAAGGCGTGTCGTGATATCGTTCATAAAAGCACTATGCAAGTCTAAAATAGTGGGAATATGGCTTAACGTGTTTTACAATACGTGTGCATTATGCCTAAAGTACAATATAGTTCGTTATAGTAAGTGGGGCAGAGCTTCTTCCTTGTAGTTATCCTTGCTGCATCAAGCGGTGAAAGCGACTATCTGTCAAACGCTCATGATGAGGAAGTGGATCATATGTGCAAGCCTTTATGTTCTTTGGCAGTTTCGCACGCTCTTCAAATATCGACGGTGTGAAATATTCGAGTATTTCAGCTTATTTATGAAAATAAAGCAATAAAGTTATCCATTTATGCAAAAATGGTTACGTTGCTAGAAGTTGTGTGAAATATTACCTAATTATTTTAAATAAACTTTTTTAGTAGGTAATAATATTCTCATCTTACGAAATATGTAGGTAACGTTGTTTTATTGTGATATAATCAATGTTCAATAGCAGGTAAATTTTATTTTTCCAAGACGTATGCTTTTAGCCGCATTATAAAGAAGACAGCACAGGACTTAACTTATTCATAAAACTTGTTACTTGGGACAATCGTGGGTCGCGATTCGCGATTCAATTGGTAGTCAAGTTTATGATTGTCTTTTTAAACATTTTATTTATTACACAAATTTTTATCTTCGTGCTGCTGGATACTGTTAATACCTTGAAACTAGTAGATGATGAGATTATGAATATAAATAATGAAAATTACGAAACAGCCTAAATATTTTTAAATAACGTGCGAAAGTAATTATCACAATAGACGCGCGTTTAGTTCACCTACTTACACGACCACACACGAAGTGCAAGGTCGAAACAATACTAAAATTTTAAATATTTTGACACACTACATAGAGTGCTTAGTGCTTATTTGATATAAATATATAAATTGTCGTGTAATGAACTTGCATTTAAGGGTGAGATAGGTCGGCTAAGGTTAAAAGGTGACGCATGCCGCAAGTTACAAAAGCAGCGCTAAAATATCCAAGAAAAACGATTGTATCTTTTGCATGAATAGTCTGTATTTAAAATGAAATACTAAAATCTAAATTCCGACTATAATCTTTAACATCATATATCATATTTTAGTTAAAAATAAAACTTAAATACTGACTTGTAATAATTACCTAGTTTCCCATAAATGGTGATATTAAATATCGATCAAGAAGGTGTGCCACTTTTTTGGCAGAATAAAGCAGTCTTGCAGTGCTATTAATATACAGGGTGGCGATTTAGTTACCTACGTCCGTCAAGGGGGTGATTCTAACCGTCATACTAAACTTTCGCTATGACACTCAGATCCGATTGCTGAAAAAAAAAACCATTTCTATTCAACTGTAGACAGATTATTTTGATGCATGTATGTTAAGTTTTCTTTTTTACGTATCATAAGCATTGAGTTTCATAGCGCAAGCTCTTTAGTACGACGGGTAAAATCACCCCCTTGACGGATAAAGGTGACTAAATTTCCACCCTGTATTATTATGATAATTAATATTTACGCTCACCTATCTTTACATGTGCCACATTAGAATAAGTAGGTAGTGTGTCAAAGTGTTATCGTTTGCGTCTCGCGAGGGTTTTGCGTCATTACAACATGCGCGTGCGACGCTTGCGCCGTGATAGACGAAATAACCAAACGTCACATAGGACCCCCGTGAAATCGCAAAATGTTATGTCACTATTATTACCTTCGATGGAAGAGTTTAATGAGCATCGTGCTGCACTAACACGAAAACAAAGTGTGTGGATTTTTTTTGAGAAATTATGGATGTTGTACTAAAATAATTTACCGACCTACTACATGTCTTCATAAAATTTTAAAAGTGTAGATTTTTTTTAGATTCCATAACGCCATCTATTGCAACGGGATGGAAAGTCTTCTGTTGAGAAAGCTTCTGTTCAGGAGTAGGCTTTAAACAAATACATTTCTTGGGATCGAGTGATATTTTTTTCTCTTTAAATTCTTTAATCGTTTTTAATATAAGAGCGTTTTCTTCTTCCAACAATAATTTTTCGCGGTACAAAGCTCTTTTGGACAATTCTGCTTTAGATATCCTGTGCCATAGTCTAGTCAAACCACTTGTTGTTGCTATAGCGTTTAAAACTAGTGAATCATCCGAGTGCTGTTTACGAATATTCAATTTCGATGCGGTTGGGGAATGAGGCACATATGAACCAAAGGGTAGAACTTTTTCACGCTGTGTCTCGAATTTTCGGCAAAGTCCTGCCATACGCAGAATTTTATCAACTTTTTTGGACGCCTTTTCCAACCACTCGACAGTGTCATCTGCCACTTTCACCAATATTGCTAACTGTTTTACATCTGTATCGACACCACTGTTCATAAGGTTTTTCAACCTGTAACAAGCATCCCTATGCCTGTTACGACGTTCTCGGAAAACAGCCTGTTTTGTACCGGATTCGTACGCTGCCAATTCCAATCGTAGTCTTCTGAGCAGGCCATCACTATTGGCAATTTTCTTGCCTTGAGAGGCGATTATGTCGGCCATCATATTTTCTTTTCGTCGTAATTTACGCACTGCTTTTTGATTTTCAGCAGTACCGAGAACATAAGCTCTAAGTACAGCCTTGTACTCGTCCCACACTGCATTATAAGTGTTCTCAAGAAACGATCGCAAAATTTCACGCTCATTGGCATACGTATTGCGATCTTCGTCTGCTTTTACCATGTTTTCTCCCCTTGTAGTCCATGCTAAAGTATCAGCTGTGGTATGAGCATGATACAATAGGAGTTGTAAATGTGTTTCGGCTGCAGTGTGATCTGTCATAATATTGGCTGTCTCATCATCAGCTCTTCTTAAAAGTTCACTCGTTCGGACATCATTCTCTTGTGACAAGTCATCCAAGTCCATTAAAAATTTGTTGATCATTCTATCGAAAGTATCACAGAAGCTGGCAACCGTCCGTTGGAATTGGTAATCGGCAACATTCAAGAGTTTCATCGTTGATGCAATTACATGATCTTTGCTATCGTAAGCCCTATCGAAGACATGCCACAGTACTTCAATATCCCGTTTGAAGACAGGTTCCTTTATCTTGAGCATCATTGCGCGCCAACTCTTGTCAATTTCCTCTCGTCTGCGGCTTTGTGCAGCTATCTCTCGTTTGAGCTGGTCACGTTTTGTTTGTTTCATTGTTTCTGCCTCCAATCTTATTTTTTCTAGTTTTTTCGCCTCCCGTTTGGCTTTTTTCTGTTCTTTTGTTAACCCCATTTTTTATATTCTTTATGTACTTGTAAATAAATAATGAAAATCTTTAGAAAATACTACAACTGTCAATAGCGTTGATTGTTGTAGCTTTGTCACGTAGATACGTAGATAATAAAGATATGGAAAAGATCTATAATATATTGGAATTAATAAGTGCTATATACAGGTATATCGCACTTACTAATTCCATGACATGTGATTATGTGATTCATCATTTGACGTGATAATGTAAAGCTAGGACACCGTTACTAGAAGAGCGGTGACTGCTCACGTAGCGTCCGCAATTTACGTGCGAATGACGTCACTGAAACGTTGATTATTAATAAGTCGGTGTGGTTTCCTAGAGAGCGTTATTGACACCGTAAAGCAAACCCCACCCCCAAAGATTGAATTCTCTAGATTTACTCTCACAAGACAAAGTGCCCATACTGAGAAGAGTGAGCTCACACATTATTAAAATACCAAATTCAATCAAATACCGTTTCCATGACAAACTAGTGTAGCCACTGCGTCATTGTGTGTCAGAGGTGTCAAAACGACACAGAAACACAACTATATTTTGACGCGTTATGGCGAATCTAACGATTTAAATCTTTGCCGCTGTTATCATTTTTATGACAGCCATCCATCACTGCGGCTGTCAAGTGTGGCCACCGCTTTTTTTTTAGCTAGCCTTTGCAAGATTTAAGCAAGCCTAGGCGAAAATCCATGGAACATTTATTGGAGAAAATCTAAGATTTTTCCTTTTCTGAAATTTTTCCGTCATTAAATATAACTTTCATCTAAACTCTCAAGTTAAATGGCCATCAATGCTATTTAATTTGGCAATGAATACGTTAAAGCTTTCGATGTAACTGAATGGTCACAAAACATCAAACAGCTAAAGATACAACAAGGAGTTAATTAACCATTTTCCCATTTTCAAACTCACCTTCATGAACATGGACACGATTTAACTCAAAATTTTACTGTGTTAATAAGAGTAGAAATTACAGAGAAATCTTTGTTTAATCAGCTGTCGAAGGAGATACAAATGATGAAAAATATTTAGAGTTGCTAAAGCTGCGGTTTCCTAGAAAAGTGTTTCCGTTTTATTACAACGGATGTCATGAAAATCTGTCACTTTCACCAGTATTTGACAATAAGTCAAAGCCCGCAGAAGATTTAATACGCTAGATTTGCCCTCACCGTAATCAGTCACAAGAAAAAGTGTCCATACTGAGTAGAGTGAGCTCACACATTATTAAATAGCGTTTCCATGACAAACACGTGTAGTCACTCCGTCATTGTGTGTCAGAGGTGTCAAAACGAAACAGAAAACCGACTATATTTTTACCCGGAATCTAACGATTTAAATCTTTGCCGCTGTCATCATTTTCATGACAGCTGACATAGCGGCCGTTATGTGCGGCTACCGCTCTTCTATGAAACCGAAGCTTAATGAAACAGTTTATAATGCTGGCAAAGGTAGAATACCCTAACTGTTGAAATATTTAAAAACTAGTTGCGCCCTGCGGTTTCACCGCCGCATAAGTCTCGATCCCGTGGGAATATCGGAATAAAAGTATCTTCTGTCCTAACCTAGGCCCTGGTCTCCTTTTGTGCAAAATTTCAGCCAAATCCGTTCAGCCATTTTAGCGTGAAAGCGTAACAAACAAATAATTAACAAACAAACTCACTTTCGCATTTATAATATTAGTTGGGATTTATTATCTTTTTTTTTTTTTGCTCTTTTAAAGGGGAACAATTCTGTCATACAATTCTGTCATATATGAGTTTTGCGAAACTTTAACCATTTACGCAGCGCACGCAGCGGAAGCTCTCAAAAGGAAAAAAAAACTCGATTTTGAAACATTCTTCATTGGTGCTCCGCTCGTATTGGTCTTAGCGTGATGATATATAGCCTTCCTCGATAAATGGGCTATCTAACATTGAGAGAATTTTTCAAATCGGACCAGTTCTTGAGATTAGTGCGTTCAAGCAAACAAACAAACTCTTCAGCTTTATAATATAAGTATAGATTTATTAATTAAGTAAGTATACTTAGTTAGGACTGTGTGATAAGCAAATTAATTAACTGGTTTATGTCATCCCACTACTTTCTTACTATTCAGCAATCCTTCAGGTAGCAAGTTAGAACGTTGCTTTTGTGAGAGTCCACGTATTGTTATTATTAGGTACTCGCAGATCGGAGATCGTGTATAGTAGGTACCTACTTACTAATTCCATGGAAAAGATTTACTTGTCAATGTATTTTTTTTTTTATTATAACATTTACAGACAGTAATATTTTAAATAAAAAGTATCAAAATGATAGGCAGGGCAACTTAGGGTATGCGCGCACTACGAAAATTGCGTTGCGAAGAAAATTCGTCAATCTGTGAACAACAGAAATGTACTACAATCCGCGCACTGCAAGGAACATTACTCACCGTACGTCGAGCTTACTCACCATTGTCTAGATTATCGCGGAATGTTCTGTTCCGGGCTACATAATTATAGTCGTCTTTAGTAAATCGAACTTAAAATTGTTTCGTCTCGTCCTAAATGTATTTAGTAGTGCACAGTTCCAGAAACTGTGCCATTTAATTACTGTAAATACTTGTAACTTCTAACTCCTTAGAATTTGTTAGTATAATTTCCGTATTTAAATAACTATAATTATATTTCTAACAGCCCCGTTACCAGGCGTTGGTGGGTGGATGCGAGCCGTTGCAAAGTTATTTGCACAAACGTTTGGCAGAAAACCTGAATAGTGAAGCGGCCTTAGGTACAGTTGGCGATGTGGCTCAGTGCGTACAGTGGCTACGTTCTACTTTTATGTACGTACGTGCGGCTCGAGACCCTAGGAAGTAAGTAAACTCATCTTTATAATAATGGGTCTTAATACACCTGTAGTAAATCAGGATGTCAGGCAGAAAATAGGAGGCCACTTTTGTGGCCCCATCAGCCATTTTTAACCGACTTAAAAAAGGAGGAGGTTATTAATTCGACTGTATGTTTTTTTTGTATGTTTGTTACGCGATTACTCTGCCAATTATGAATTGATTATGATGATCCTTTTTTTTTTGGTAGTTCATACTTCAGAGGTGGTCCCATATAAATTTTATTAAATTTGCTTGGGTAGTTTTTGAGTAGCTTCCAGTAATACGTATTTTTCCCACTTGGTCTATAAAGATTACGAAGTGTATAGAGTGCCGCGAGTTTTTTGTGGTACTCTAGTGTCACTGCCTCGGCCCGGCTAGGGTGCCGTGAGCGTTGCATTGTCACTGTCACTTGTTATTTAGGTTAGGTTAGGTTAGAACTGTGACCACACAACGCACGAGCCGAGCGAGCGTAGCGAGCGGTGCCGCGGTAGCGGCCGGCGAAGTGCCGGGGTCCGTTTAGGCACGAGAGAATGTAATGTTTTGGGAATGTGGTGTTTTACAGCGATCTAACCTCGACAATCAAACAAAATACCAAGTGACGTGACTTAGTGACAGTGACAATGACAATCCAATGCTTGCGGCACTTTGGCCGGGCCGAGGCGGTGTTACTAGGGTGCCTGTAGTGGCACTTTATCCGATAGGGATAGAGTGCCACTGGTGGCACTCTATACACTGCCTAAAGATTATGTTATAGTTCCTGTCACTGTTATTTACATAGAGCAGGTACTTATTCGAATTTGTGTTGGTACAACAAAAAAGTGACAAATAACTTTTTTAACTTTAGTCGGTGGCAAAAAACAAAAATACAGAACAGACACCTTCCGAAATAAAAGTAATTTTTCACTGTTTTGTGTTTTTTTTTAAGTCGGTTGTGTTCTGGCAATTCTTCGCGTATCGAAAGGTGCTGCATAGGCCTCACATAAGTTTAACAGATGACCTTCCGAAGGCGGGAGGCACAGGACCGTTCGTTGTGGAGATGCTTTAGGGAGGCCTATGTGTAGCAATGAAAGTCATTGCCTGCAACCCTACAAACGTGTGTTAAAACATATTTAGAAAAAAATTATGTATACAGCATGTATCAGAAAGGTGTGGTCAACTGGTCATATTTAAGGGTGTAGTACAAACTATCAAATTGAACAACTTTCTCTAGGGGACCAACATCGTAATCGCGAAAAAATTATCACCTGTTCCATACAAAACTTCAATACCTACTCGAACTCAAACCAAATGTGTGGGACAGCTGATATATTTTTACAGGCTGTATACATTTTTTTTTCACGACTACGCTCTAAGACACAAATCGCTGACGTCACCCAAAAAGCAGCCAAGCTCAAGTGGGACTGGGCCGGACACGTTTGCCGCATGTCGGAAACATTGTGGGCTAAGACCACTGCTACGTGGGTTCCTGAAAACGCCCAGCGGCATCGTGGAAGACCCCAGCGTAGATGGCGAGACGAACTTGACGCTTATAGGAGGGATTGGTCCATATTGGCTCAGGAATTCAGGATCGAGTCGAGGGGAAAAAGGAAAGGGAGACCTTTGCCCTGCAGTGGGACAATATTGGCTAATTGTTGTTGTTATATATGTTTATCAAGGTATGATTGTAGCAAGGATAACACAGTTATTTTACCGCTGTGTATTCTAACAGGTACCTTGGACTGCCACAAAATTCACCGCAGCATCTTATCTCCAAAAAAATTGAGGGTAAGTTTCCAGTTCTGTACTTTTTCGTTAGTACTGTATAGTAGTAAGTAATTGTGTGTTACGAAATAAATACGCCGCGCTGGTGCAACAAAACGCAAGTTTAACTGTTGTGTTGATAAACGAAGCCTTTATTTTTAGCGCTGCAGGATAATCGCGCTATCTATCTCTATTGTATTACCTTTTGGATCTTATCTTTGCATTTGTGATAAAATTATTTTAATTAAAATTAATTACTCGACCCATTAACCGCTTACAATTATTGATGTTTTTTCAAGATATAAGATCTATTACATGAAATTTTATGTTTTGTGGTTATAATTGTTAAATTAAGTTAAATTACCTTTAGAGCTAGTTTCACCATACTCTGTTAGTTAGTTTTAACGTCCCATTACGTAGATAACGGCCCGTTAGGCGCAGTGAGTGTTTCACCACGTACTAACGAATGGTTAATTCTCTTAACATGGCGTTAAACTTAATCACTGCTCCAATGGTCTGCTAATGCTTGTAACGGGCCGTCAACTGGTTGTGAGTTGGTGATAATTTTATTTTTTAACACGAATTAGGTGATATAAAAAAAAAATTGAACTTGTAATATTATTCGACGTCCTAAAACATACAAAGAGCGACGACGTCACTATTTTGAAGAATATGACGATGTAGATTTCAGGACAAGGTTTCATTTATCGATAGATTTTTGTAGCTATGGATGTTTTGCGATGAATGATTGAAGATAAACTTGAATATTCATCAAATCGGTGTGTACCTTAATGGCCTTACGATGTGAATTGTAATAAAAATATGCCTGTTTTGTTATTTAGTACAACTTCTTTCGTAAGGTGTTAGGTACTTAATACAAATATTTGGATGCATCTGGAATCTCTTAGTAGCAGCCTGGAGTCTGGATTTGTGCCCGGTTGATGGCAAAAGGCTCGCCCTCTATTACATGGGCCTTAAAAAACATAACTGGCGAAACGTGGGTGTACTATAGGTACACCTCTGCCTAACCCATCGGGGAATACGGGCGTGATGTTATGTAGGTATATATGTGTAATTTGTAACCTAGTTTAAAAGCTCACACATTATATAGTTCCCACTCGTAATAGGACCACCCCACCATCTCTACCATGAATGTTACACAAAGCGTCTACGAGCTAGATGGGCATGGATGACGCAAACCTGAAATTTTGTTTGCTTACAGAAACAAGTCGATTTCGCTAATAAACCAACTTCTATTTAGTTGGTATATCAGACATTAAAACTGCTCAGGGAGTTGAATTGTTCTGTGAGCATCTTCCAACCCTCTTTTTCATGAGCAATCGTCACTGCAATATTTTTATGTTTTGTAACGAGTCTTATTGAAATTTCTTTTTCACTGCGCAGAAATTGGGACCGCGATTTCTTTTCGACATATTACAACACACAAAATTTTAAAAATTACAAAGTTATAATCACTGACTCGTTGGTCTAGTGGTCGCAAGCGCTACTGCTGAGCATGAGGTCCTGGTTTTGATTCCCAGGTCGTGCGTGTTATTGGTTTTTTCCACCAGGAATATCTCAGTAGCAGCCCGGAGTCAAGATTATGTGCCCGGTTGATGGCAATAGGCTCGCCCCCTATTAAATGGGACTTAAACATAACTGGCGAAATGTGGATGTACTAATGGTACATCTTTGCCCAACCCTTCGGGGAACCAAGGTGAAATGTTATTAAAAATCACCACAATTTAAATTCCACGAGCGCGACACCGAAAACATAAAACATAATTGGTATGACAGTAAATATGCGTATGACGTTTAAACCAACAAATAAAGAATTACACAGACGCTCTTTCGATTTTAACACAAATTATGACATTTCAATTCAGTGGCATTACATTATTATACGGCTAGTTCCAATGAGGTATGTTTAGATAATTATTTGTTTAGACGCCATGACATTTTGTTTTGGTTGCTTATAAACGTGGTAAGAGAGCCCATGACCAAAATGTATGCTTCATCGTTTTACGAACAAAAACGTATAAAATCGATAGATTTGGTTATTCTGAATTCAACAAATCCTAATTTCCTAAATTTTCCGTATCACGTCTGACCTGACCGCATTTTTAAATATTATGTCAAAAAAAAAACCAAACTGTTTCATAGCTTCATAGCAATCTGTCTAATTTTCAGAAGAATGGAGTGGAACGATAGATCTAAAGGGGGTGATAGACATGCGTAGGTACTTGGCCCGCCGTCGGTGACACAAATGAAACACGCTTTCTCACACTGTATTGCGATGTTTTAGAATTTTCTGAACCAAACTAAACATACATTACCCAAATGACGAAACAAAATGCTGGCTCGCGACTCGCGGGCATGACAGACGTACGAAACTACGAACCAAAGCGGGCTACGAGCAAAATTTCAAACCTGTTGTATCGCCGGCGAACTTACTCAGCGGTTTTAAAGTACGTGTCACACACGGGCGAGTAAGGTCGCCAAGCCATAAGACGGAGACCGCGTGCTTACTCTCACGTCTATCACCCCTTTTAGATACAGAAAACACGATTTTCAGAAACATTTTGTGCGCAAAATGTCTAAAAACCAACTTTGTCGTAATAAAATTACGAAATCTATGTACATTTTTAATAACACAGTGATGAAACCGTCTGCCTATTTTTTTTGACATAGCATAAATGGGTTCCCATAACTGTGTCGTTTCTGACCGGTACTGCCCACTGAGTCGGGTTCAGAATCATCTAAACTAACGATTTTTACGGTTTTGGCCGTCAAAAAATGTGGTATGATTTTGGTCGTGGGCTCTCGTACTAACGAGAGTGAGTGACAAGTCAGACCGGTCATATTTGTTCAATCGATGACAGATACCACAGAGTACTTTGTAACATACTGACAGATACTTCTACTTGATGTTTGATTTAGCAACGCCTTGTTATGATCCCTCCGTAAAACGTAAACCTTTTTGACGTCTTCGTCAATTTTAACAGAACATTTCATAATGGCTCATTAAGAATAGTTTGGTGAAATCAGGTCTTTAGAGTCTTTTGTTAACTTACGTTTGTCAATTAAAACAAGTTCCAAATCATTAGTTTCGTTTTGTCGGAAGAAAAAAACAGATTAAAAAAATCAAAGGAAAACAGATATTATAATTGTTACGATAACAATATTTTATAGCACAAAAAACGTAGGCCATTCAAATAATAATAAAATTTGAAGGCCTGCCCATTAAAGTAATTTATTCCGAAAAAAACCTTTAAAAGTAATTATAAAATAATTACGACTACGCATTTAAAATATGTCGTCAATAAAGTCATAATAACAAATATAATTAACTCGCGGCATTTTATAGATGAACTAATGAAATATTCATCATAACCTTATCTATGTGTATTATTTGCAATTTTAATACATACCTACTATAAGTAAAAAAAAATCCAGTGGCATCATCATTGCCGTGTAATTGCTACATTTTATTTAAAAAAAAAAAACATAAATCTTCTTATAATTGCATCAAGAATATGCTCTTATAATTGCACCAAGAATATGCTGCATACAACGACGTTACTTGTTAGGGCAAATCACACATCCATTAGTCCTTATTATTTATCTATGTACATGAAAACCGAAAGGTTCTGGAGTGGCGACCGCGTACCGGAACACGTAGCGTTGGAAGACCGACTGGTGTAGAGCGCAGAAATCCGCTGGATGCGAGAAGCACTGCATCAGTCGCAGTGACAATGCAAGGGGGTGGCTTGTGTCCAGCAATAGACGTGTTTTGGCTAAAAAGATGATGATGATTATGATAAATAACTAGAGGAGCTCGTGGCTAAGTAATAACAAGCCGCACGGGTCAATCCATCAGGTTAAGCTTCGTTTGCCGGGGTTGGCCAGTGGATGGGTGACCATCTTTACATACCGAGACTCCTCCATGCCTCGGAAAGCACGTTAAGCCGTTGGTCCCGGCTGTCATTCGCGGATCCTTGACAGTCGTTACGAATCGTCAGAAGCCCGAAAGTCTGACACCAGTCTTACCAAGGGGTATCGTATTACCCAGTTATTGGGTTGTGGAGGTCAGATAGGCAGTCGCTCCATGTAAAATACTGGTATTCAGCTGCATCCGGTTAGACTGGAAGCCGATCCCAAGATAGTTGGGAAAAGGCTAGGAAGATTGATTGATTGATTATGAATATTATGATGAGTAACATGATCAGCCTATAGCAATCTACTGCTGGACATAGACCACTCCCATCGCACGTCTCGGTTACTTCCATCCAGCTGTTACGTATGTTCCACCTAGCCTGGTCCTAGCTTGCCTACCAACAAGATATCATCATCATCTTTCATTTATCATCTTTCTATTGATTTAGTGATTAACTTTTCGTATCTTTAATTAGCCTTACCATGGCAAACGAGCATAGATATCAATGTTTTAGGGTTCCGTACCTCAAAAGGAAAAAAGGGAACCCTCTCAGAAAGGTATCAAGTTGAAATTAATATCAAATACGACGGTCTTCGGTCCCCTTGTGCTCTAAAAAACTAAACCTTCTAACTGAACGCAATAAAAAAATACAGCCATTTATGCGACATATTTTGATACTCGCAAATAAATCAAAACCTATAGGGTACTTCCCGTTGACCTAGGATCATGAAAGGCAAGAAGCAAGATCTTTTTTTTTTTTGGTTGGAAATGTCTTCTCTCGCTCTGGGCGGAGCGGAAGGGCGTGTCAGACTCTTACTGACTAAAACCCACCCGTGTTCCTTCCCTTGCCTTGCCAGGGGCCACGGTTTCCCCTTAAGACTTCCCACAACCCCGGTAGGCATCGGCCCTAGCGGACCCCGTCAAAAGAAGCAAGGTCTCACAGCACAAGTAAAGGAAAACGTCTCAAAATTCGTTAATTTGTAGTTGTAACACTTTTTCTTCTTTATTTTGCTCGTCTTGCAGTTGGAGAATTGACCGTGACGCATATCGATGTATGGGAGACCATATTTTCCAACTTTGTTGTTGGGATAAATTCATCGCAACTACGGAACCCTTCATTGTGCGTGGACCGACACGCACTAGGCTGGTTTGTGTGGTGTTCTCATCAACATGTCTAATCACTACCTATGTTGTAAGTGTTGCAATTGCAACCGGCTAGCTTTATATTTACTGAGCCATTTGTGTGCTATATCGTTGTACCTACGAGTATACAAGGTTATTGGTTATAATTATGTCGGCAATCCATTAAAGGGATGTAGGTAGGAGAGGTCATTTACAACCAAACCCCTTTTGACTCCTATGGAAATGTCATAAAATTTCGAGTCATTTGACATTTTATATTTTTATTTCAAATTACTCGAAAACGGTTGATATTGGCTTATGGGTCATGAGGGGTTATGCTTGTTTATATATCTAGGCTTA
This sequence comes from Conistra vaccinii, assembly GCA_948150665.1. Taxonomy (NCBI): domain Eukaryota; kingdom Metazoa; phylum Arthropoda; class Insecta; order Lepidoptera; family Noctuidae; genus Conistra; species Conistra vaccinii. Next base: position 9,443,437 of record OX411330.1, read on the forward strand.
TTCCGATTAGATCCTACAATCTGATCCCAGTTTTTTGGATTTCGTTAGGAATATGAAAAAAAAAAAGAAATTTGTTCCGAACCGATTCCATTTTGTGGGATTCGTTAGGAATAGGGATACATTGATATTTTGTTCCGAACCGATCCCAATAAGAAATGATCCCCCCTGTGAAACTATAGATGGAAATGAAAATTAAGAGTATATACAGAATATCAACATACATACTAAAGTAAATGGGAATAAAACATAGTAAAATAAAAAGAAATTCTACTTTTACAACATTTTAAAAGTGACGCCATACGATGCTTTGCTGATGCTTTCCGACTCAACATGGACTTCGGGATCATATTTTCGTACTGGGATGGGTCCGGAACAAAATATCATTCCTAACGAATTCCACAAAATGGGTTATGATCCGAACAAAATGTTAATTTTATCCACAATCGTAACAAATCCCTCAAAGCGGGCTCGGATCGGAATAACCCCATCATCTATGGTGCCATGTCCCTTCTACAATGTATAATTTTCCTTATTATGTACCTGACATTTATCTGAAACAATACCTACTGCAGTCTTTATGAATTTATGATGTCCTTTGCTCTAAACCAAACGGATTATTCCTCTATATTACTACCCGTTGGGGCATTTAAGCTCTTTCGCGAAACCGCGCTGAAGGACATAATTTATTTGCAATATCTTGAAATATGTGCCAGCAGCAACGCGTATATTATAACCAATGTATCGGTAGGTTTCCACATAATCGATTCGCATCAAGTCAATTACTTAATTGACAGGCTTAGCGATCTTGGCCTCCAACAGTAGAGTCGATTGGAGAAATCATTGACTACACCATGTCCAAAAACGCATCGTACCTTGTATGGGTTTCAAGCAATTTTGTGCCTTTTTACATACGACCTTGAATCCTCTTTCATTTATAATCTATTATTGAGTTAGTAATTGTAGCGTATCACTCAAGTTAGCTATCCCCAGTCCTGAGCGCCCTCGCTTGAGTTCCGGATCGTGATTGATGGATGGCGTCGTCGACACGCGCTGATCCTTCGCATTTGTTGATGCACTCGATCCTCTTATCCTTGGTGCAAGTGAAGGGCTAATGCGTGTAAATCCACCTTTGAAAATATGGGATTAGATGTTATTTTATTGTAACTGCATGCCACAAGAATCACAGCCGCATCTAACTATGTCTAATCAGTAGATTCATTCGAATTGGTTGCTTTGGAGGGCAAAGTTCGTTCGATTTCTTCCAGTATGATTAAGATAATACGCAAAATAACTGGTCTGTGTAATTTGATTATTATTTTATTTTATTGTTTCACAAAAAGATAACAACATGCACGCCAACTACCTCTAGCTTACAGTTTACATGCCCTTTAAACGTAAAGCTATTTCTTATGTCGTCGAAGGCACTTAATGTGTGTGTGTTTGTGCTAAATTGTAGTAAACGCTTGTAAATATCACGTCATTGGAATGGCAGTTATATTCATCTTCACTTTAGTCATAATAATTGATGTTGTGACCCTTGATTGTATCTTCTGCGTTGTCATTCTTCAATGATGTCCTTATCTGGAAAAGTTGAAAGGCGAATGATGCATCTTCGCACCATATACAAATCTATTCACCTATAATAAAATAAGTGCGTTTGTTGTATGCGACATTTAATTACTCTATGTCGTACTCGTGACTAATAATAATACTTGACAATTGAACTTTTACTTGAAAACCACGTCATATTACTCGTATTCTAGTTAAATGACAAATGTTTCAAGTAGCGTACCTTATAGGTAATTGTTGAACTCATCCAAACCAATGCACACACATTCTTTACCAGTCTTTATAACCTATGCCTTTTAAATACAATGTTATCAGCACACTAGATCGAAATCCATCGTGATATTTGCACGTCCTCCTTCTTTACAGAGCTGTGTGTAAAAGCGATGAACGGCTTAGCTTCTTCAGGGCTCATAACAATGGACGAAGCTAGTTGTATCGAGTCAACTGAAGCCGGGCGACTTATGTCCATCTTTTATTTGGACTTGGAGACTATGAAGCAGATTATGAAGGTAATTTTTATTTCAGTAGAGTATCCCACCGAAGTTTTGGGGTGCATAATACCTTTTTACCATTCCAGTCTTTGATAATTACTGATCATCAGGCCTATGTCTAACAAATAAGGATAAAGCTTCAACGACAAAAAAAAAACACTTCAAGGTTTTGAGCGGTTTGCTGTGATTTCCTCAATTTTATCCATGGCGATGGCAGGAGTACGGTAATATAAAAAAAAAATCGATCATCGATTTCTCATTCCGTTTGTGACTATGTTAGGCTAGGGTCAAATTAAATTAGCTAGCGAAACTCCGCTCACGTGATGTGTATCGATATCTAATCACGACATAAAAAAAAACCATTGATGATTTTTCTTGGGGTGAACCACCTCTGGTAGTGTTGCTACTTGAAGTATGAATTGAGAATCTGTTTTTGTGTTTTATCATGTTTAGATATCGATACCCATCACCTCTGTGAAGTTTACACAAAGATTTTTTTGACTGATATTTCAACTACACTGAGGTTGAGATGATGACCCAAAAAACATGAAAATATTAATTTTATGTTTTATTATGTTTAGATATCGATACCCATCACGTCTGCGGAGTTTCGCTAGTTAATTTATTTTGACCCTGTATATGCTGTAATTTGATCCCTTATTTCGCGTCATATCAAACTCAGTCTCAAAGCATTTATTTCAAATAAACCAATTACAGGCACTTTTGAATTGTCAAGGGGTCGGTCAGTCAGAAAGATGAAGCTAGCTAGATGCCCATTCCAAAGCGAGTAGGTACCTATGGAGAAGAACGGGAAAAAACTTCACGGACACACTTATAAATAATAATTTGGTTACAAAATATTGGTTACATCATTCAAATTGAACTTATACATGTGAGAACGATATCCATCACGTTTAGGTACGAACAATTTGGAACTCAAAGTCCCAAAACTATCCTCTCTAAAGTGAATTAGGGTCTTGTTATCGCGTGCATGTTGTAGAGGTCACCCGAGGGAACTGGGTTATATCAAGTTGTATGTAGCCATGTTTGGACGCGACGGGGACCGACTAAATACCTGTTATTACTCACGCAGTTTTACCATTTTTAAACCCTACAAGCTACCACATCTTTAGCCATGTATAGATGCGCGCGCACGCACGTTACGCACTATCATTTAGTGCTGTAGAGTCTACAGCCCTAAATGATAGTGCGTAGATCTATACATGGCTACAGCAAGAAAGCAAGAAAGACGGCACCTATAATTGAGTCTACAGTGTAGACTAAATTATAGGAGCCGTCATTCTTTTTCGATTTAAAGATTTCCTCGGGTCTTTTTTCGGTTCGTTTATTTCTTGTGTATGTAAAATATTCTGTTTCACCACCTACGATTAAGTTCCTATGGCAGATAATTTCATACAAATTTTGTCCCATTTTTGAATTTATTCGGTAAGTAGTAGCTATTCGGACATCGTGAAATAGGCCCTATGCACATATATAATACTGGTAATTAATTAAATTTAAGATTAAATACAGTCTGTCATCCTTTAAACCGCGAATTTTAATAGTTTCCAATCAAAGCATTTAAGCTAGACTCATATCAATGGCAGTTTTATCTTGTTAGAGAAAAACATAAACATGAATGATGAATCATTATAATTAGGTACCTACCTGCATAGGAACTGTAAAGTTCAGTCCGGTACTGCAAGTGTCATCATGTGTAAGTTTAATTATTGACCTTTTTGCAAAGGTCGAAATGAGCTCTTGGGCTTAATTGAAGAATAATGAAGTACTGTAATGTGACAAGATGTACAACTTTTTGCTTAAAGGCTAACTAACCTAAGGTTTAACTAACAAAGCAAAAAACGCAACATTGGAAAAGTCAAGTTCGTTAATTACGCGGCATATGTATAATGACGCGATTGCCGAAAGTAACCAAATACAGGACAATAAGCATAAGGTTACCCCTAAGAGTCACCGCAATGACTGGTTCTTCACTGCTTGCATCCACCACATTATGAACAGCACTAAGTATGTCAGTAATCCGCTAAATGCATAGCCACGCATCCTGTGCCCACAGCACTGTCAGATCCAATCTGCTATCTAACATGTGATCTTAAAAAATTGGTTGATAGACAGTCTTTTGTTCCAATCATTTCAACCTCCCTCCTTTCCTATCATCAGATAGAAGGGACGGAATCTCTAGAGCGCCTCCTGGTTCTAATATGCGAAAGCCACGAGTTGGCTGACATGCACCTGCGAATGGATGAACGAAGATGCTTGAACCTACTCAATAGAAACAATACTGCGGCCACCATACGGTTCCCTATGAAAGGCAGGATAACTACGAGACAGATGAAGTTAAATTGGTGAGTGTGTTTTCAGTTTATTTATTAGTTAACTCCCACATACCACAGTGTCTCAAGACGAAAGTCTTTGACCAGTGCGTGTTGCCAGTGATGACTTATGGCACTGAAACGTGGTCGCTCACAATGGGCCTTATCAGAAGGCTAAAAGTCAACCAAAGAGCAATGGAGAGGGCTATGCTTGGAGTTTCCCTACGTGATCGAATCTGAAATGAAGAGATCCGCAGGAGAACCAAGGTAACCGACATAGCCCGAAGAATTGCCAAACTTAAGTGGCAATGGGCAGGACATATTGCTCGCAGAACAGATGGCCGATGGGGCCGAAAGGTTCTTGAGTGGCGACCACGTACTGGAAGACGTAGCGTCGGAAGGCCTCCCACAAGATGGACCGATGACTTAGTAAAGGCCGCAGGAGTTCGCTGTATGCGGGAAGCACAGAATCGGTCGAAGTGGCGGTGCTTGGGGGAGGCCTTTGTCCAGCAGTGGACGTCTTTCGGCTGATATGATGATGATGATTAGTTAACTACTTAATTCATTTCGATACTATTTATTGTAAGTATTGTTTTTCCATACTATGTCTAACGTACTGTGCAACAAAACCCTATCCGTGAGGGTGTTGTTAAGAATCATACTGAGACTAAGATATTTCTCGATACCATGTGAAACCAAGTCAGAGGCCCATGGGCGGCTTTAAAACTCTGGCATCAGGTTAGTCACTAACCACATGAAAAGAAGATACTGGGACTCTTTTTATGTAGGTAAAATGCAGGAAAAATGAAAAAAAAATTGCCGCATTTTTTGTCAATGACAAGTCATAACTTTGTATGTATGACCCCTTGTGAAAATTAACCTATTTTTTATGGAATTGGGATAATTTTAGTACTAAAAAACTAAAAACGTGAATTTTAAATAGCAATAACCTTTTTTTCAATCATAATAAGTTTTTTTTATTACTTTTTGGTAATTTTATTGCAGTACTTACGAGTATGAGCCCTTTCCCGATCGGACAGGGTTTTTGTAATACAGCGTGTAATTTAAAGACCCTTCACGAAGCCTTCGTCTACATTCTTTACATAGAACTAAATAAGTTTGTGCAAAAATAAATAATTGTGAAACGAGTTTTATATTTTGTGTGAAAATTCGCTGTTGCGTTACAGCATTACATTACAGTACATTGCGCACTACCGTAGTGCGCAATGTAACGCATAAACATTGTGCTTATGGGTGCATACAACAGTAGGTACCGGGATCGGGGGAATATTTAAAGTTAACTTATAAACTTATAACATTTAAAACAACTTATTTCGTAAAAAAAAAAATATCAAAGAAGTGGGAACTTTGACCTTCAATATCTCCGTAACGAAAAAATGCCTAGGAGACATTGATAGGGCCGCGTGGCAACAAAAAAAAATAAAAGATAGGGTTAGGCCCCATTTCAGACATAAATATCATTTATACACGACGACACACAACACAACTTTAAGGCTGCCTGTCCACTGGAGCGGAGAGGAGAAAAGAGGAGCGGAGATGTGCCAATATTAACCAATATACAGGGTGTCCCTCGTAACCTGTACTAGCGAAGGTCTGTGATCAGGGAACACCAATACCTATCGATTGAACCCCCATGTATGTTCCACGATATTTTGTAGTTTTCGAGAAATGATTTTTTTTGTAATATTTTCCGATTTTTTTACATTGTAGGCGTTTTTGGTTCTAACTTTTTCTGGGTGGTGTTTCTTTGAGTTTTTTTTTTTGGTCAGTATTATGGCTAGAATGTGTGTTCATCTGTTATAAAACAAAAACCCAAATTCTAACTACTAGAAGCTCAGAATTTGTTCACAAGATTAAAGTCTATGTTTGAGACACATTTTAACTTGACTTCAACTTGAAAAAAAATTACTTATGCCTGACTGAATGACATGTAAATAATTTTAAAAACTGTATGGCTTCCTTAGCTCTCAAAATATCATAAAAATGTTGGTACTTCATATGACATTATTACGCGAAAACGGAATTCAAAGTTGATACAGTCAAAAATAATGAATTTTATTTCAACCATTTGAAATGACTTTACTCACATTTTTGCGATTGATATGAAGAATAATTATAAATATTAGGTAAAATTGCGTATTAACTTAAAATTTTACTCACAAGTACAATTTTTTTTTTACCAAAGACTAACATATCACAATTTATGTGAATGAAATAGGGTTTCAGACGCAGGTAGGTGGATAGGGTGCAGGGAGCTGGTAGTGTAGAAAAGAGACAACATAGTATAGTAAGTGTCGTCGGTGACAAGTACACAAGTAGTACAAATACACAAGTTTTTTTTTCTAAAAAGGTTTTATGTTGTCTCTTTTCTCAACATAACACAATTTATGTCACAACAAACCAGCGCCTGAAACCCTATTTTATTCACATAAATTGTGTGTTAGTCTTTGGTAAAAAAAAATTGTACCTACTTGTGAGTAAAATTTTAAGTTAATACGCTATTTTACCTAATATTCATAATTATTCTTCATCTCAATCGCAAAAATGTGAGAAAAGTCATTTCAAATGCTTGAAATAAATTACATTATTGTTGACTGTATCAACTTTGAACTCCGTTTTCGCGTAATAATGTCCTATGAAGTACCAACTTTTTTATGTTATTTTGAGAGCTAAGGATCCCATAAAGTTTTTAAAATTATTTAAGTACATGTCATTCAGTCAGGTGCAAGTATTTAATTTTTCAAGTTGAAGTCCAGTGAAAATGTATCTCAAACATAGACTTTAATCTTGTGAACAAATTCTGAGCTTCTAGTAGTTAGAATTTGAGTTTTTTGTTTTATAACAGGTGAACACACATTCTAGCCATAATACTGACAAAAAAAAATTCAAAGAAACACCACCCAGAAAAATATAGAACCAAAAACGCCTGCAATGTAAAAAAATCGGAAAATATTACAAAAAAAAAACATTTCTCGAAAACTACAAAATATCGCGGAACATACATGGTGGTTCAATCTATGGGTATTGGTGTCCCCTAATCACAGACCTTCGCTGGTACAGGTTACGAGGGACACCCTGTAGAATCTTGACTCCGCCCCTGAGTTTAGATCAGTGATCCTAAGTCAAGATTCTATTGGTTAATATTGGCACATCTCCGCTCCTCTTTTCTCCTCTCCGCTCCAGTGGACCGGCAGCCTAAGGCCCTGAGGCATCGTTTATAGTTATTAATCGTAGTCTTTATTTACCTACTTGTATTTCGTTGACAAGGACAGTACTTAATAAAATATTTCGTAATAATGAAGCTCCTTCTGCCATGATTTATTTTTGGCTATAAAATATTTGCTGATGAATGAATGAATGAAAATGATGAGTTTTTTAATAATAAATGTTATTTTGTTTACAGCGTTATTCAAGCTGTCCTCGGGTGCCTTTCAATCCCCGATCCGTCTCTAAATCAAGAGGCCATGAAAATCATGAGAATTGCTGACCGAGTTTGCAAATGTTAGTAGAAGTATATACAATTTATTCAAAACTCTGGGTATTATCTTGTTTAAGTAGGTATCAATGTAAAGTCTGACCAACACTAAGTGACACCCAAACGGAATAAAAGTGCACTGTAGGAATTTCAACTCTCAGTGCTAAGCCTAGCGTTGAAAATCCAACAGTGCACTTTTATTTAGGTATTCATTTAGATGTCACTTAGTTGTAGGTGAAAACAGGCACTGCTTTTAGACTATAATATATACTTAATTAATATTATGAAGTCCTAGAACAGGTAACGTGATGATGGACGGAATAATTTGAAGATAACAAGTTTCCTCTAGATATAACATAATCTGGCTGCAAACTCTTCTTCTCTCTCTTTTTCTTCTATTCGTTTTTTTTTAAGTATGCTTAATATTGATCAATCCAGATTTCCAGAAGCAGAGGAATATATGACAATTTTTTTTAACTATTAAGCTAGTGGTATCTCCCCATATATCTGGACTATAATTCGTATTGTCGTAAAATCCAGGGACCGCGAAAGTAGGTACTCCAGGACAGGGAAGCAAACTTCTTTGGTCATCCCCTTCCTTTAATCTGCGGCCCCTACTTATATTGCAAAGATTCACTGGACGATACCAAAGACAGTGCTGCCTCTCAGTCTAATGGCTAATGCCTGTCATTTAATTCTAACCATATGTTTTTATTCTATATATGCACGTGCAGTATTGCTAGATTAGTCTTCTTTGCTTCATTGATAGTCGGAGGAATGTTCGATGCGTCTGAAGGCGCGCACCGACCTTTCACACGATGTAGAGGTAGCTGGCACGGTGAGGAGCAGAGCAAGAATACTAACCTTTCTACTTGATCAATCATTGCCCTTGGAACTTTGGGTAGCCAGTTCTCTTGCGTACTCTTGGACAGTCTTTAGATATTGCTTTCCTAGCTATCTTCATTTGCAGTGCTAGTGAGTCAATATCAAAATCGGTTGCGTGAAGGCCATTTTGGCCTGGATGTCGCTTCCTGATAATGCGAGGCAATTAAAAAAAAACAAAGCTCTGTGAAGAAACCTTTACCAGGTAGTAACATTGGAAGGGCCCCCTTCGTATAATTTTGGGGGGGGCATTTGGCCCCTCTGCCCCCACTTCCGCGGTCCCTGGTAAAATCCATGCTTTTAATTTAACTACCACTTTTTCAGGAAGTGATAACTAATTTATAAATAATCAAAGTTAACAATACTTGAAATTGAAAACCGAGCTGCTTTATCAAACTTTTACTTTACCATATTTCAGGCTTAGTTACATACATCACCCGTCCAGATCTCATATCCCAGCAGCCACAGTTCTTCACAGCGGTTCTTAACTCGATACTCCTAGCAAAGTGCGTGGCTGCCCATCTATGGGAGAACTCGTCATTTGTGAGCAAGCAGCTGAAAGGCATTGGACCTACTTTCAGTACATTGCTAGCTTCGGCTGGGAAAGTCAACTTTATGTTGCTTGATGAGAGTCATCCCAGAGACTTGGAAAGGGTGAGTGAACATTCAGGATATTTGTTGTCTTGGCCGTTAATGATTTGGGACCTTTTGGCCTCGTTCAGGAGTTCATGTTTAATTTATTTTTATATACTACTAGCTGCGCCCCTGGGTTTCACCGTCATAAGTATCGATCCCGTTGCAATATCGGAATAAAAAGTATTCTATGTCCTAATCCAGGTCATGGTCTAGCCATGTGCCAAATTTCATCCAAATCTGTTCTGCCGTTTTAGCGTGAAAGCGAAACAAACAAACAAACTCCCTTTCAAAGAACAATGCTCAAAACGTCCCCACCCTTGTAGCACTTTAAAACCTATGTCAATCGAAGGGCTATAGCCGTCTCATGATTTTATTGTATTACACCAACACTGAAATGTCCATCCGAAAAAAGTTATATCGACTTGAAAAACCGGAATCAGTCACAGTTATGTTGTCGTTTAATGTTCTTTGTTATTAAAAATATGGCAAAACATAATCGAAGATGTGTGTTCCAACTACGTACTTATATCATAGCCGTAGATCGTATTATTTTATTGACTGACGGCAAAAAAAAAACAAATCCTCAATATGCTTTTCTATACTTATTATAAAGAGGAAAGATTTTTTGTTTGTTTGTTTGTTTGTACCGAATAGGCCCCGAAACTACTAAAATTCTTTCAGTGTTAGATAGCCCATTTATCGAGTAAGGCTATAGGCTATATATCATTACGCTAAGACTAATAGGAGCGGAGTACCAATGAAGAATGTTTCAAAATCGGGGGTTTTTTTTAGCGTTAGCCCAAAGTAACCATTCCATGCGGACGAAGTCGCGGGCAGAAGTTCTAGTCTTCTTATAAATGAGAAATATAATTATTACTGTGGGATGATTAACGTTCGTGCAGGGTTTTCAAAGAACTCTTTGGAATCAAAATGATGATTCCCGCACGGGATACAACTCTTAGGGCAGCAAGAAAAAAGTTCAATGAAGAATTCTGTTGAATATCGTTTTCGTGAAGTAACCATTAACGTTTTTTTAGGAGTTTTCAAATGAAAAAAATATCAAAGTCACACAAATCCTGCATCGCGCAATAAGAGTTTACCGCGGGAACGACATATATTCATAAAACTATCCGACGGCGGGCAACTGCCCAATGATTGGTAATTGTGCAGTTGCCCGCCAGACACGACACCCGACTTCACAAAAACGATATTTAACAGAATGAAGTATTCTGATAAATATTGAACATTTTTCTAGCTGCGTCGGGAGTTTTATGCCGTGCGAGAATCACCATTTTTCTTCTAAAAAGTTGTTTGAAAACTTCGTACGAAGGTATTTAATAATCCCACAGTAATAATAATAACATACGTTTCTCAATAAAAGAAGAAAAGCATAGTGAGGTTTTTTTTTTCTTTTGCCGTTATTCTTTAAAACGATAAGATCTTACGATTACGAAGGGTTTTTTGAGTGGCGTGCATGAATAGTGCAGACATCTTGTAAGTTATTAAAAGTAATGGAAATCAACAATCTACCTATATATTGCGTTCGCGTGGTGAATAAGACTCAGTTGCTGATATGAGGGTGCCACTGCTGCCGGGGTTACGGGAAAGTCCTAAGGGGTGACCGTGGCCCCTGGCAACGTACAGGCAACTGAAGGAACACGGGTGGATTTTAGTCAGTAGTAAGAGTCTGACACGCACGCCCTTCCACTCCGCCCAGAGCGGGAGAAGTTATTTGACGATTGCTCAACAAAAAAAAAAAAAACAAAAAATAAAGTGTGCCACTGCTCCGGCAGTGGTAATATGTTAAGGCTGTGACATATTATGTAGTTGGAACACACATCTTCGATTATTTTTTGCCATATTTTTAATAATAAAGAACATTAACGGCAACATAATTTTGACCGATTCCGGTTTCTTCATGTCGCTATATTTTTTTTCGGACGGAGATTTCAGTGTCGGTGTCATACAATAAAATAATGAGATGGCTATGGCCCTTCGATTAACATAGGTTTTAAAGTGCTACAAGGGTGGGGACGGTGTCCATACATTTTTGAGCATTGTTCTTTATAAGTACTATTTATATTAGATATGATTGTTTATATTTTCAATGTTGCTATCATAATATTTAGTTTGTGTTTTTCCTGAGCGAGTCCCAATAAATACATTTTCTTTTTTTCTAACATTCTGCTTGAAATGCAAGTTGCAAAGAAAACTATTTTCAACTAATGCTAGATTAAACATCACTATTTTCAACTAATGCTAGATTAAACATCTATTGATTGCTCACAAGTATTTAGAAGAAGCTATAGCATAACAGTACTTAAGTAAGAAAACGACTTCCAGCTCGTAGATCAATGTACAGATAAGACTCTTGACTTTAAACTGAGATTACAAAAGCTGACAGTTCAATATCAAGATTCGTAACTGTTTATTTCCATTCCCATAGATAATGAACAAAGGCCCTCCAGCCGGCAATATACTCCGCAAACAAGTAAGTTTGCTGCCAAAGTACCAGCTGACGATGATACCGGTAGACGAGAATACTGTGACCGTACAACTTGTGTTACTGAACCAATCTCATTTGGCTGAGAATATAGAGGGCCTGACGGCCGGAGACAGCCATAAAAGTTATATCATTGTGGGTGATTCCAACAATAATCTGTTGCTATTGGCGGCATTCAAGTAAGTATAACATATTCCAGACGGAGACAGACGCAAAAACTAAAAAAAATTGTAACTCAATTTACAGTTAAAGATTTTGTTCTTATCAATATAGTTTTAGGCCATGTCCTTTCATCGAATTCTATAAGTAGGTACCTACCTACTTCATTTACGCTACTGCTATGTTACAGGGACAGGGATTTAATTAGCATTTTTGATGGCACCATTACTCATGAAGTAAGGCGGAAACATAATTTCGAACACAAAATATTCGCTCACTGCGTCAGTTCCAATTTTGGTTAGTTAATTGTAAAATAATAACGACAATTACTCATTAGGTATAATATGAAGCATAATTAATTTACTTTCCACGTCTTTATTCCAGTGGGTATTGACGTACAGTCAGAATATATGTTCAATGATTTAGAACCATTTTCCAGAGGATCAGCACCATGTAAACCGACGCAAACAAATACAGTATCAACAAAAATAAATTCAGAAAGGCAAACCTGCATTACGGACACATTTAAACAACGTAAAAGAAAGATAAACCCAGATGCTATAGAAAAGTCAAAAGAAAAGAGAAAACGGGAGAATGCTTTAATTGAAAATTTTAAATATCTCAAACAATCATTTGAAACAGCTTCTAAAAATGTAAGCCAAAGTATGCATAAACAAAGGCAAAGTGAAGAACGCTTGAACAAAACAGATGCATGCTTATTGTCCTGTAATACAATGAGCTCACATCATGATACACCATCCGCTGTAAATACAAACTCAGAAAAAGATAAATTAAATTTCTTATCAAACCAAAATACATGTTATGTGGAAATGGATAGCGATGAGTTTATAGACGAAGAAAAGATTGATAGCATACTTAACGAAATTGAAAATGAAATGGGTAAAAGTAAAGTAAGCTTAGACAATACAAAACCTTTAAGTAACAATACATATTTTCGTGAAAAAAATCTCAATGTTCCTAATCCTTTTTCCACTAAGTTGACGGCAGATGCTCTTAAAAATATGTCATTCCAGAATCCAACTACAAATTCTAGTTACAAAACGTTAAGTGCACCAAGAAAGCCTAAACCCAAAACCCCGAAATCAAACTACACGTTCATTGAGTTATTAGAACGAAAATTGAGTATTAGCGACGACGAAGATAAATCTGAAGTCTTGCAAAAAGACAACGGATTTTCAGACACTATAAAAAGTCATATACAAAAGTACTTGACGAAAACACAAACAAAGACTTCTATACCCGACAGAAATATAAAAATGTTATTAGATAAACCTAATGATGGATTGCAGAACGGTGATGAAAAGACGCAAGAAATTACACCAATCAAACTGGATTCCCAAATATTAAATAGTCCCATGCATAGCCCTTATCCTCGATATGAAATTAAAGAAATATTAGGTGGTAATACAATTATCGAACCAAATAGTAACATACAGCAAACAAAGCACATAAAAAACTTCAGTTACAATCAAGATTCTACGGATTGTGATATTATGACGAATACTGATAATTTTGAAAAACTGTATAAATTCAACGGAGTCGCCACAAGACATTCTGATACTGATATGAAAGCTTCAACACCTTTGTGTGATATACACAATATAATATTAGATGCTGGAGATTCTAGAAACAATATTGACAGTGAAGTCAAAGAGGACGATTTAGACGACACATTGATTTTAAACTTTGATGAAAGCAGTGAAATGTTAGCAAAGAAGGAAAATGTTAAACGAAAACTTGATAATTGTAATGAAATGAATGAAAATGACTTTGATGACATAATCTGTGTAGAAGAATATAAATTTAAAAAAGATAACATGTATTCATTATTGGATACAGATGTAATAATGATTAGTCCTACAGAAGTTACAGAAGAAATTTCTACTAGGAAAAACACAGACATGAACGGTCAGTGTTTACATATTACTGAAAATAACTTAGCTAAAGAAAGCATTGTTATGAAAGGAAGCAATAATAATCCAAGTAATGTTATACTTGACAACAAAGATTTTCAAAAACTTTACGACTCTGCTATGACAGACACTCCTGCTAAAACCCCTTGCACAGATATAGTATTGAAAAATAGAAATCAATTGGCTACAAGTCGTAGAGCCTCGCATGATAAAACCTTGACAATAGAAGATATCGGTCATAACCTTTACGAGCCCACTAAGGCAGATGCTTTAGCTAAAACCGCTTGCTCAGATATTGTTCTGAATAATCAAAATCAATTATTTGAAAATTATAGAGCATCGCATGATAAAGCATTGGCGATAGAAGATATCGGTCGTAAATTGTACGAGCCCACTAAGGTAAATGCTTTAGCAAGTAATCTCTGCTCAGATATCGTTCTGAAGAACAGGAATCAACTCGTTGAAAATAACAAAGCATCGCATGATAAAACATTGGCAATAGAAGATATCTGTCGTACCCTGTACCAGCCTGCTAAGTTAGATGCTTTAGAGAAACCCCCTTGCTCAGATATAGTTTTGAAAAATAGAAATCAGCTCGTTGAAAATAACAGAGCATGGCATGATAAAACCTTGGTCATAGAAGATACTGGTCGTAATCTGTACGAACCCACTAATATAGCTGCTTTAGCACACATAACTTGCTTAGATATAATTACAAAAAATAGAAATCAACTAGATGAAAATGAAAGAGCATCGCATAGTAAAACTCTGGCGATAGAAAATATGGGATGTAGTACACGTTCTAATCAGGCACGATGCAATAAAAGCATTTGTTATCCATCCGTCTCTAACGATCTGACTCCTACCTATGATTTAATAAACAATAGTCCAAATAACTCAAGTAATTATTCAAATAAGACAAAAATAAATAAACAAAAAGCAGAATACGTTAAGAGATACACTTATTCAACTAGTAAAATAGATGTTTGTACTAAACAAACCCCGGACTATTGTTTACAAGTTATCAAAAAAGTAAAAATGGACCTAGACATAACAGCAATAGTATCCCGTAAACATACCTCTTCTCAGAATTATAAATCAGATTGCGAAGAAGCTTCTGCAAAAAATAATAAAAGAATGAAAATTATTGAACTTCCGAAACGTGAAAATACTTTTCAAAATGCTACCGAAGACAATAATAAAATTATAAGTTCCGTCAACGATGAAATTAGAAATACATCAAAAGTAAACTTACCATCAGCTAGACTGTCCAGACCGGAATTTCCAACTATTAAGAATGTAGTTAAGCTGCCGGATACTATTGTAGAAAATGAAAATACAAACAATTATCTACAAAATATAAATAGAAGTGAAGGGCCTAAAAAACAATCGAAAAGTATTGCTGATACGATACAAATTACTGAAAAGATAAGACATGGAGAATTAGAAGAACAAGATAACCAAAATGATAACTATGAAAAGAAAAGTGGAAAGATAATAAAATCAGAATCTGGAAATAGTCCATTTGCCGGAGATAATAAAATAAGAAATCTATTACAAAAATACAGCAAAATATTAGCGTAAGTTAAATTATTATTAATAGTGTATAATTTTCTTCACCATGTTTACCTATTTATAATACACATATATTTAATTTATGTTCCAGGAAAAATGCAGTCAAAACTGTAACTCCAAGCTGCTCTGGTATCAATAAAACTGTAACCTGTAACAGTTCAACCACTATTAAATCTCTAAAACCGTTCAAGATAACCGACATTCATAAATTACATGCCACTTTACCAAAAACGATTGTAGATAATAATCCCGAAGTCGAAAAAGATATCCCACAATTTCCAAAAGTAAATCGCTATGCTACAAACAAACGCGACGATTTAAGTTCAAGTCGATACAAACAAGGAACTGTAATGAGACCTTTCGAACAAATTCCTGAATATGAATCTATCACTGATTTGGATTTAGAGCCGATCCAATTACCTGTCAATGATGACTTAGAGCCATCCAAGGACTACAAAATAGATCAGTCAATGTTTGATCCGAGAACTCTTTTACAATGCGTGGCTGATGATGAGACCGACGAGATAGTTCCGCCACCTCCTGAGTTCTGTGACGGCATGACTTACTCGCCTGGCTATGAAAATGCTGAAGCTTCGATTGCTGATGATAGATCTAGTGAAAGAGCACCTCATCCTGATATTTGGACAGAAAAGGAATTGCAATACAATGAAAGCATATTTGACGATTCTTGTGCTACTGATCTAACTCCATCTATGGATATAGAAACTTGGAATTTATCTGAAGAAGATGGTTGGGAGCCTCGCAATGCAATGAATATAAGTCCTGCTCAATCTTTCACAGTCATGTGCAAAAACACCAATAATGACTATATTTTTTTGCAAAATACCGATTTGTCGAGGCAAGGAAAGTTAGAAAAATTTAAATTTAATAAAAAAAATAGTTTAAAAATAAGAAAATGAATGCTTGGAGTTAACACATCTTTGTACTTAATTTAGTAGGTTCAATAAAGCTATATGTATATAAATTGTATTTTCGTTTGATTAATAGAATGTTGGTAGCCGGATTTTCTCTTGCACAGGACGTGTGTGGCCTTCTGCCTAAATTATAGCCCCCTTACTAATAAACGTTGTATATCGCCTGTATAGTTACACACCGATTTCTCTTTCAGTCGTCAGTAATTTGACATTCGAAAGAAGAAGACAAGGCGTTGTGTAAATACACAGGCGATATACAACGTTTATTAGTAAGGGGGTAAGTATGAAGTGTACAATTTGCGTAAAATAAATACGCGGGAATGGTAATTGGTAACGTTCGAGGAGGGTCAGACTCGTCTGTGGCGCCAAATCAGCGCAGTTCGATTTGTGATGTCACACGACCGTGAGTAGCGAGCTTAGATCGCGTCTCGCGTCCCCGTAACATGTACCAGTTACAGTTTGTAAGGCCGTATACAGAAAGAAAGCTGGAAACTTATAAGCGCTTATAAGCGCTTACCGGCGCTTGACAGCGCTGGTAACCCGCGCAGGAAAATATATGAACGCGCGCCGATAAGCACTGACCGGTGCCGACAAGTTCCTACAAGCTTCAACACGCGCTGGTCAGCGCTGGGCGCTGCCATTTAAAATTAATAAAAAACGGCGACAACACCTGCAATTACGACAGGCATATTTATTTTGATAAATATTAAAATGGATAGTGACGTGTTGATATCCAAATCATCGTCCGATGAGTCCGACCTTTTGCTTGGTCTGCTTCAACCTGCTTCCTTTGTGT
The DNA here is from genome assembly GCA_948150665.1 of Conistra vaccinii. Taxonomy (NCBI): domain Eukaryota; kingdom Metazoa; phylum Arthropoda; class Insecta; order Lepidoptera; family Noctuidae; genus Conistra; species Conistra vaccinii. Next base: position 9,460,746 of record OX411330.1, read on the forward strand.
AGAACGGACCAGCGCTGGCAAGCGCCGGTAAGCGCTTATAAGTTTCCAGCTTTCTTTCTGTATGCGGCCTAATGCATAAACCTTCGAGGTGCGACTGGTGCGAGGACCCTCGGCCCAGGCGGTGGCCCACGTCGCCCAGGCCTTACGCCGCCTCTGCTTACCCTTAATGCAGACAAAACAAAATATATTAATTTTACTATGCGAAAAAGTACCTTGAAACATATGGCGACGATAACCGACTTTTAATGATTTTATATTGAAGATCACGTCTAAACCGGTAGTGTTAATGATTTGGAAAAAATATGTGTTAATTAAATTAGAGCATTTTTATTAATAAGTTAATTTAAGAATATTTTAGTCTAACGCGGAAAAAAATTGAGAATCACGCAAAATCTATCAAGCGTATTTTTCCCCTTTACCTTCACCATTTTAAAGTTAATTTAATTATTGACCTTTCAGTATACGTGTTTTATTAAAATACCCTTTGTTTTATGTATAATAAATGAATAATGCGTCTAATTTGGGACAGCGCTCCTTGATGGGCGAGTCCTATTTACTGGCTGGACGTACGACGCGGCGACGCGTTGCGTGAGCTCAGTAACGCAACGCAAGCTAACCACTCAATGTCACTGGCATATATCTGCGTCATAAGAGTACTTACAGACACTTCATTTTTATTACGCTGTAGCGCATCTCCAGCAACCCCAATATGAAGAAACTTACGTACCTAGATGCTTATCGCTAAAGGACCGGTGACCCCGAATCGGGGACACTGCGAATTATCCGTCAAGCCCCGCTGTGCCCGATTCGGGGACAGTCAAATCTCTATTTCTACACTCAAATATGGAATAATATCGCCTGTGGGTAGTTTCTGTCTATGGCTTGAGGGATCTGTGACTAGTGATGTACTGATGTCAAGTTTAAAATTCTCGGCCTATTGAAATAAGCGCCTGAGCAAAAATACACAGCAGTGTAAGTATAAGATTTGCACACATTACATTGTCAGGCGTTGTAAAGTAAATATGGGTAACTCACTTCTTTCTCTTGGCTATTATCCCACTTTATTTGGGGTCAGGTTTCCTAGTACTTGCGCCACACCGTATGGTTGTAGGTTGTCTGTTTTGTTGTGTTTCTCATCATCATTTTCAAGGTATTTTTTTTTGCATGCTGAAATGTCTAAGTAAGCAAAATATGTGGAACTTTTTATATTTAAATTAAGACCTTTTATGTACTATATTTTATGCAAAATAAAGAAATTCTAATTTATATCGACCATATCGTTTTTAGGGTTCCGAACCAAAATGGTGAGAAGGAATGGTGCGACTCAGTCTGTCTGTCCGTCTGTCTGTCACGTCTGGATATCTCAAAAACTACTACTTAATGCTATCAACTTGAAGTTTAGAATAGTTTTAGATGACGTTTGCCCAACTATATTGCAAAAAAGAAAGATTATTTTTTTTGCGACCGGGATTGAACGGATGTCTAAAACATTCGAAATGGGGCTACAAGGGTATGTGGGGTATCATATGAAAGAGCGCTATTTGCACATTTTAAAACAATTTTGTTTTAGGCCCCATGGTTATCGAAATTGAACGAAAAAAAAGTTTACTAGAAAATAAATTTGAGGTTATTCAATGTGATAGAACTAGAAGGTTATTTAAAGAGTAGGAAGGTACAGAAAAAATAAAACGAAAGCAAACTTTTTCAATAATCATCAACAAAAATTACATTAGTTCCACTAGGCCTCGTCGATGAAAATTAAAAAATATTTCACGCTTCACAACCTCTTTCACAACACAACCAAAAAGTCCTCCTTCCCTACCTACTCGCAGGTTGGTTTGGGTGAAGCACAGATGTAGTTTTTTGCTGGGCACAGAACTATTTTTAGGTACCTACCTATACGAATGAAGCTTCTAATAAGGTCCAGTACCCTAATTACGTAATACACGATCAACCAGAATTTAAATCGTTTTGAAACATCTCTGCACAACTAACGTAAATACGCACTACGGCTGGTGGCGCTATCAAATACAGATTTGTTAACTATAAACAGATCATTATTTCATTCAAATGAAACATATACTATTAATATTTGCATGCCAAAATATGGCGAAATGTGTCATCGTTCAAGAATACTTGTATAACACCTTTGTATAACCGCATTTAAAGCAAATAAATAACTTTGACTTTGACTCAAATAGATACTATTACTACTAGATTGGGTCCATTCAACATATGGAATTTATTTGCCTGAAACAAATCTCATTTGGCTCAAATAAATTGTTCTCTCAGTGTAAAACGTAATTAAATACTAAAGACATATTTATTATGCACATTATATACGAGTATACTTACATGTCCAAGCCGATGACAGCAAAAAATACAATCAGCACAATGTTCGTTTAGTCCACTCTCGACCCCTCGACCCCTAAAAAAAGATTTGTTTATTGGTTTCCAATAGTTCACACTCGACCCCCAGGGGTCGAGACTGAATTTTTATACAAAGGACAGGCATAGCTTGTCCACTTTCAACCCCTAGTTCGGTAACTACCTAAAATTAACATTTTGGTACAGTAAGCTACAGCTACTAATGGCAAAATTCGGAAACTGATATAAAAAAAATAAACGAGCAATTAATACCACCGCCAATATGATGTTACGTTTTTGAAATTTTTGAAGTGAAAACTTCTTAAGCGGCGGCGTTGTGCACTTTTTGTCACACCTGATCGAAAATTCGTAAGACGGAGGGAGAGTAGAATTTGTTAGTAACTTAACAAAAAGTACCAGGCTTGCATGAGTTCAAGATAGTATTTCAATCATTACACGTTGTTCACAATATCTGAGCAGTAACCTAACAAAAAGTACTAGGCCTGCATGAACAAAAAGTACTAAGCATGCATGAATTCACGATAGTATCAAATCATTATGTTATGCTACTAATAGGATTTGGATGAGGCAGACAGATAGTTTATTACCACGATTAACATAATATTATAGGATACTGTTTTCATTTCCATCGGCTGTCCCCAAAGACTGCCCCTCATGTTTATTTTTTTGACGTGGTATTGATGACCTTCCAGAAGCAGTACACGTCCTCCTCTATGGGAAGTTATAAATTTTAAATGCGCCCTATTATCACTTGCAGTCGATTTATCTATCACATATTTGCAAATAGAGACATGCCAATCACTTGATAACTACTAAAACGCAAATGATTTAATACAAATTCGTGTCTTCGTGGCGATGAGCTACTTTTTTTTCTGTCAAAAAAATACTTGCTCGGTAAATTATATTGAAGGTATTTTAGTTAAATAGTATGCAACTATAAGGTAGACTGATGACTGTACTTTGAGGGTCGAGAGGAAACTACAACTTGGCTGGAAAATAAAATCCACTCTGGACCCCCAAGGGTCGAGAATAAACTATAGTTAGGGGTCCAGTGGACACATTATTTATTGGGGGGTCGAGGGGGCGAGACTGGACTAAACGACAATGTTGTTCGACATGATGCCACCGATGTGAATACCACTCTGGAGTAAGTTTTTTTTTTTAATTAGGGCATCTCGTAGCTGGCCTCTGAGGCCATGACTACTTAACCGATGGATCACTCTGGAGTAACTGAGTAAGTTTTTTTTTTTTTTTAACTAGGGCATCTCGTAGCTGGCCTCTGAGGCCATGACTACTTAACCGGTCATTCCTGCGGCTGCCTTAAGCTCCTAAAAACTTAAAGCCTCCAGCCAGGGGCATAAACTAAAGCTAATTACAAACTAGGCGAACGCTCGCTAAGGGCACCCCCTGTGGGGTACGAACCTCGGCTTAGGGCGTTCGCTAACGGGAGGACAGCAAGAGGGACAGGCTGGATCAAATTACTGAGTAAGTATCTTTTGCGAGCTATTTATATACCCCTCTTATCAGTTTGTGTGGAAATAACGCTCATTGTTACATGTACAATTTGTCAGGATAAAAGCTCATATATAATTTTAGGTAAATTGATTAGTAGACGTGAACTGGTTTTTCCATTGCGGTGATAAGAACTTTAAAAATATGTTTCTTTTGACATCATTTTTTATTTTAAGTCGTTTAATAAAACATAGTTGGATCTTAAAATGTGAAATATGGCGCAGTGTAAATAATGTTTCGTAAAAAAGCTAGCAGATTGATGAGCGGTAAAGTTGAATGGGGGCCGGGTTGCGTTTACATTGAGGTTATGAAGAATAAGTCCAAAAACATGTTTTGTAAGCAATATCCTCATTTAATCAAAACTTATAGATAATGTTAGTAACAGGTACCTATTTCATGGAGTTACACTCTACAAAGTAAGCAACTTATAGTTAAGAAAATTCTACAATATAACATACAGATTGCATAATTATTTGTGTGTACCTAATTATTATTTTCAGTATAATGATCCAAATTCCCGTTGCGGTTATCCTGTTGCGAACGTCCTAGAACAGAGTTGTAGGAGTCGTAGGTAGTAAAAATAATTATATTATTATCTGACCAAAAATGTTTTCCGTCTACCTAACTTGGGGCCAAGTCTACTAATTTACAAATGTCATAATGGTGTCACGATGGTGAGTTTTTGACAGATTTGCCATACAAAATCTGTCAAAAACTCACCATCGTGACACCATTATGACGTTTGTAAATTAGTAGACTTGGCCCCCTGGTGTATTGACGTATTTAGCTTCATTTTCGAAGTAGGCAAAGCAAATGAACAAGAACAAAGCAAGTCTATGAAAAAATAGTTCAAAGAATGTAACCAAGTACTTATTGCACGACTCTTAATGCGAAGCATTAGAGTGTGCTCTACGATCGAAAAATATTTTTTGCCCCATTTCTGCAACTGTTTTTATTGTTTCACTCCTACAAGTACACAGAACCTACTTAATTTATATACCATTGTATAGATGATTAAATGGAGATTAATACTGTACTTTTTAACAATTGATTTAATGCAGCAGAAATGGAAAAAGCATCAAAATAGTTGAAAAAAATTTCCTGTCCGTCAATTTATGATCCCTGAAAACATTGTAGCTTGCGATAAAATCAATTAATTGAGTCAATTTTTTTTTTATACATTCGTTTCAGCCGTAGAAGGAACCCTATTGAAAATGGCTCTTTTATTCATAGTAGTTTAATTATAATTAATAAAATACTAACTAAAATATAAAATCAATATCTAAATATTTTCAACCTTGATCCGGTGCCGTTGCCTAGCAACTGCCAACGTAAATATCTTTGTCAGTCGTTGACATTACGACTTCATGAAAAGTGATAAATTGTTCATTTTTAAACTATGTTTTGAATTTCTTTTTCGTTTATGAATGAGTGATAAGTATGAGGCGTGCACTTTTGGATTTTCCAAACTATTTCTCTTATCTGGATAATCGGATCAACATTTTTGTTCATTATTCAGAAAGCTATTAGAATAGGTGTCACCCTGTTTCGCAGACAGAAATTACATAGAATTTCGTTTCGCACCAAAATGTTTCATATTTATTTAGTTCTTATATTTTTATTTCTATTTCGAATATTATTGTTTCAACAACTATTTACTTGGATGAAATATTATTTCACAGAAACACAATTCAATGAATTTTTAATCACATTTTTTTATTTAACAAACTTATCAAACAGTAGAATTATTTTTTAACGAATATTGTTTGTTCAGTTATTTCAACGAAAATGTAAGAATAGACGTTATGCTATAAACAACAATAGTGTGTGTGTGTGTGTGTGTAGTGTAGTGTCTAGTAATAACTATTAGGGCACTCCGACCATATAGGTTAGGTTAGGTTAGAACTGTGACCAACTACGCGCGAGCCGAGCGAGCGAAGCGAGCGGTGCCGCGGCAGCGGCCGGCGAGCGCTACATCGGATTTGGTCGCAGTATCAAGATTAGGGCACTCCAACAGATGAACCGCTTTCATATAACTATACTACGGTATATAGTGTGTGTGTGTGTAGTGTATTGTCTGGTAATATAACTATTAGGGCACTCCGACCATATAGGTTAGGTTAGGTTAGAACTGTGACCAACTACGCGCGAGCCGAGCGAGCGAAGCGAGCGGTGCCGCGGCAGCGGCCGGCGAGCGCCACATCGAAATTGGTTGCAGTATAAAAATATAGGGCACTGGGGATTTTCTTGGTAATAAGCTTTATACTAACTAAACAGTATGAGAATAAAGAATATTTGATTTGTTATTCTATGATATGAATATCGAAACTTTTAATTTTATTTGTAACAAAAATCAATGATTAAAGTTTATTCAAAGTAAGGTACCGGCGGTAAATAAGAGCCACCATAATTGAAACTTAAATATTGAAAAAAATAAGTGAATTTGAAATAGAAATCAGGAATATTATTGAACATTATTTATTTGAGATCTCAAAACAATGCCATAAAGGATAGGTTTTAAACATTTTGTGAACAAAAATAAACTTTAAAAAAAGAACAACCGACTTCCAAAAAAGACACTACAAAGTCAAAAATAACTTTAATTTCGGAAGTCGGTGTATTTGGTTTTGAACTTTCGTTTTTTGCCACCGACTTCCGAAATTAAAGTTATTTTTGACTTTGTAGTGTCTTTTTTGGAAGTCGGTTGTTCTTTTTTTGTAAAAAGTTTTTATTTTGCACTTTTTAGTTGTGGTACCTACCCCATACAAATTCGAATACCACTAACCTGCTAAAATAACAGTGATTGGAAGTTATCATTATATCATCCATATAAACTAAGTGGGAAAAATACGTATTATTGAAGCTAACTCAAAAACTATCCAAGTAAAGTTAATAAAATTAATATGGGACCACCTCGGGAGCATACCCTTTCAAACAAAAAAACAATTTTCAAAATCGGTCCATAATTGACGGAGAAATCGCGTAACAAACATACAAAAAAAAAAAAAAAAAAAAAAAAAAAAAAAAAAAAAAAACATACAGACGAATTGAGAACCTCCTCCTTTTGGAAGTCGGTTAAAAAAATCCTTTACTACGGACCTTAATAAACTCAGGTGGTCTATTAAGGTCCGAGAATAAATTAAAAAAAAGAAACTAATCTAATATAACATAAAATAAATTGTTTTCCTCTATAACTCAACAAAATTAATATTTTCAGACAAAATATTTAACAGTTTACCATTAATCATATAAAAAAAAACATATATCGGTCCTTATAAAACTCAAGGAATAATTATTTTGTAACAAAAAGATGTTATTTATGTAAAATCAACAAATTTATACATTTTTTAGATAAAAACCTCTTAACCAAAAATATAGGTTTAACAAAAATTTAAAAACAAATGCTTATTTTTTGCCTTGGCCTTTATTATAATAATGAAATAGTAACAAGCACGAAAAAATCTAAATAGAATTATGAGATCAACATTATCAATGGTCGGTGGATTCGCAATAATATCATTATTAATTATTAACATAGTTAATCAAATTAGATCCTTAATTTTAACCTCGGTTAGGTTAGGTTAGGAAGGAAGGAAGTGAATAAGGGCTGGCCCTTATTCACTGCCTTCCAGATGGCCCTTATTAGCAATGGCGTCACTTTTTACAAAACTTAATTTGAAAGTTGGCAAATATCAACAAAATAAAAGAAATTATCTTGATTCGGCAGCTCCAATATCCACTTTACAGTAAATAGGTGATCACTTCTTGTAAAATACACTATTTTCTTTCTAATGAATGTTCTTACACCGGCAATTTTTTGTTACTGCGTCGTCGACCGTCCCCAGTGAGTTACTGGGGACAAAAGTGACAAAATAGCGGCGCTTACGTCGACGCGCGCGCTTGTAATAGCAATACTATTGGTCCTTTTTATGTATGCGAGAGATCTAACCTATAAAACTATTGAATGTGTGTTATTTCTCTGATGGTCCTTAATAGCCGCTGGCCCTTATTTACTGCAGGTACCTTAAGTATTCTGCGTATCGATTATTCTGTGAAATGATAATATATGAAAAATTTTATGTGAAACGAAATTCTATAAAACTATTTTCTATAAAACAACGTACAACCATTAGAATAACACATAAATAACAAAGCAACACTAGTTTAATCATTTCACTAGACGAACTGAAATCGCAACTTTGAATCAATCGAAACGTCAATTTACTCTACAAAGATAACTAAACACGTCTATTCACACTCGGCATTATTTTATATGCACCACCGTAAAAATAAGGTGATATTGAACTACAACAAATAAGACTTAATTAACACAATTCATCAGGTGGTTTATAACGGTGCGCATTAGTTAAAAACAACTACATAAATCAACCGGGGCAATTGCGTCATAAAAATTCCTTACAGGCTATTGAAAATTCATATCACACTAATTATAAATTTATTAGAGAAATCCTTAATACAAATGTATATAGAAATTATCTGTGTGCATCCTTAATTTATTGTGTGTTCCATTAGTCACAGTAAATACGAGTAAATACGCTTTTTTTTTTTAATTGGAATATTAGACGCTTTTTCCCGTGTTGGGGCAAACGCGTCTTCATTAAATAAGTTTTAAACCTGTGACGTTTGAAGGCTGAAATGAATATATTTTCCTTCAATTAAAGTTTTTTATACGAATCTTTTAGTAAATTACAAAAATATTAAATAATCATCACATCAGAAGCTATGTCATATAAACTGGGTAAATGCGACTATTTTCTCTTAGACGCATTTACCCCGTGTCAAATCCAGACGTTAAGAACGTTTTATTTGTGAAAGTAAAATTAGAATGAACTCTCCTAGAAAAACCTAAAATGGGTGCTAAATAAATAAAATATCAATGTATCTCAATATAACCCTTGTGATCGTATTCTACCTGCAACACAAATTGATAACTTCACTATAGCAAAAAATAATCGCTAAAGTTCTCACAAAAAGTTAAAAAATGAAGAAAGATAAATTTAAATTCAAAGCTAAACAAAACTCTCTGAAACATTTAGGTAATTACGAAAATAAATGAACTATTAAATAAAAATAAAAAAAACACGAAATAAAGTTTTTTAATAAGGTTTTGGGGCAAATGCGTCATATAGACGCAATAACCCCGAAACTGCAGATGCATTTACCCCATAAGCTCAGACCTAACCTAAAAAATTTAAATCATCATTTCTCCACAACCAAAACGATTTCAATAAAAATAACTATTGTTATAGACAGGCTATAATATTGTTAGCGGAGAATCCCGTGAATGAAGGCGTGGCGGCTGAATGAACGACACGAGGCGCAAGAGAGGGGCAGACGGACAGCTGCAGCGGCGAGCTCATTTCCTCGGTCATTTCGTTTTGGGCGCTTAGAGTGTTAGGACGGGTTTTAGCTAGGCGTATTTAGTTACTTATGTTCGAATTAAGATCTATTTTGTAAATTTTGTACTAATAGAATTATAATCTTTAGTTTGTGGTCGTTATCTTTCCTTTTTAAATTCCAACTTGTTCACTCTGCTCATATCAGAAGTGGGATGCTCTCATAGCTATCTACACTGAGATTTGGCATTCTGACGAGTTATTGCATTTTAGTTAGGTAATTCTTTATAGTAGTGACCTCCACGGGTACGTTCTGCAGTTCGAATATTGTACTAGCAGAATGCCCAAACGGAGTAAAAGTAAGATCAGCAGACGCAGCAGCACGCGGGAACGTACACCAGATTTAGATTTGCAACAAACTCTTCAAGTTATGTTGAGCCGTATTAATTCATTAGAGCAAAATTCGGGTAGCAACCAAAGTAGTAACGGCATCGAGCGCGGTGAAGCGTGCGATGGCGGTGGCGCCACGTTGTCGCCAAGCGACCGCCAACGCCCGCCACAGCGGCGGCGCCCGCGCCTGCGTCGCTGCTCGGCGTTTCGACTACCGACTTGTCGATACCTGTAGCTGAAAGTCCGTCTGGTTTTTACGATACGATGGGTAAAATGACCGACCGGGTTGTAAGTGCGATTGGCAAGCTAAGTGCGGTAAGATCGAACCATTTTTATATCTCTAATTTTGACCCTGCTATTAATGATATTGATGTTTGGTGTAATGAAGTCGATCATGTGCGTAGTTTAAATTGTTGGGATGATCGAGAATGTTTAGCTAGGATAGGAAATTGTTTAAAAGGAGACGCGAAACAGTGGCTAAATGAGTGGGTCACTAATGATCGGAGTTGGTCAAACTTTAAACGAGAATTTAAGCCGTTGTGTCCGCGTAAGGTAGACGTAGCAAACATTTTATTTCAAGTCATGAGCACCAATTCCGACCATTACACTACGTATGCAGATTATGCACGACGATCCCTATTACGTCTTCGAATAGTAGGCGGATTAAGTGACGAACTTATGACTGCTATAGTTATACGTGGTATAGCCGATCCACAAATACGTGCCGTCGCGACCAATGCCAAACTGAAACCAGAAGATTTAGTCAGTTTTCTCTCGATTTATATTAAGCCCGCTGCATCAGCTTCTAATCCTAAACCTAATCAACGTACAAGTAATACCGACGCTAGGCCCCATGATGGTGACCATCGCAAGCGTGATCATAGTGACACTAGCTCAAAGTGCTTTTCCTGTGGTAGCTTCGGTCACAAACAATATTTTTGTACGAAGCGTATAAAAACGAACGAATAAACTCGTACCCAGTCTTCGCAGTCTACCCCCAGTACCGATAATAACAATTCAACTTCAAATAATTCTTTCAACAAATCTATAATATGTTCCTATTGCAAAAAATCGGGTCATAGCGTAGAGGAGTGTTTTACAAAGCAACGTTCAGAGTCACGAGGGAAGTAAAACCGGTAAAACATTATTTTTTGTCGTTATACAGAGGGTGACTATAAGAAAAATTATATAACCGCAGCCGTGATTCAAGGTATACCTATAGACATTAAGTCTCATGCGATTAGAACGGGTTTTACCCATAAAATCAAACATGTACCCTCTTATTCAAACCCCATTGTTAGGTAATGAAAAGGATCATTAAAATTTGTTATTAATTATCGCGGACTTCTCAGAATTCCTTATTACTGGTACAGCCACCACTACTGTAAATACTGGTTCTATGCGTATTAAGCTGAATCGTAGTGCACCTATAGGTAGTTTACAGACCGTATAAACTACCTATCTCATGATGAAAAGTTGCGTGTGCGCGATATTATCCAGGAACTACTTGACAAAAATATTATAAGGGAATCTGAATATTCCAGTCCGATATTGCTAGTAAAGAAAAAGGATGGCAGTGATAGAATGTGCGTGGAACTAGCGCGCACTAAATGCGATAGCTGTAAAGGATCGTTATCCATTGCCTCTGATCGATGATTATGTAGACCGCTTAGGTAAAAGTAAATACTTCACCAGCATTGATATGGCTACAGGGTCACTTCAAATTAAGATGGATAGCGATTCTATACCGTTAACTGGCTTCGTTACACCTGAAGGCCACTTTTGAGTATTTAAAAATGCCTTTTGGTTTGGCCAACGCGCCAGTTGTCTATCAACGTATTATAAGCCATACTCTGCGTACGTTTATTAAATCGGGCAATGTTTTAGTGTACGTCGACGATGTGTTATTACCGTCATTGACAGTAGATGAGGGGTTACAAAATTTACGAGAGGTCCTGCAAACATTAACTCAAGCAGGGTTCCCAATAAACCTGAAAAAGTGTATTTTTCTCGCTGAGGAGATCGAATATCTAGGTAGATTCATTAGTACCGGTCAGGTTAGACCGAGCCGTCACAAGGTTTAGTCATTAACCAATGCCCTAATCCCAGGTAACGAAAGCAAGTGAGGCAAATTACAGCTCACTCTGAACATTACAAAGCATAAATCTACTCAATATTCACCTAATAATTTATTATCCGGCAGCCAAGCTACGACACCCGTCCTACGCTCTATTGTGCGTGATGTAGCCCTGGAAGGAACGAGTGCCAACCGGGAGTCCCTGCGTGAGCTGGCCAGACAACGCGCCTCCGAACTTCTGGACGAGAACAGAGTTCGACAAGACGCCCGAGTTAATGAAAAGCGAAAGCCGCCGCGTAGTTTCACTGTTCATGACGTCGTTTTTGTGCACAAAGGCAGCCAGTCCAAGGGCAAGTTAGACGCATGTATGCGTGGCCCATACCAAATTATGAAGGTATTGCCTCATGGACGTTATGAACTGAGACTTATAGCGGATTCGTATGAAAAAACCACACAAGCGGCCGCAGAGTACATAACTTTGTGGCGTGGTGAGTGGACGCCTGATGTGTGCAGTGCATTTTTTGAGAGTAAGTAGCCCTACCTATTTATTTCTAAATAATTTTGGTAATTGTGTTGGGACATGCCGAGGCCTCTGTCATTTGAGTATCAAAAGGGCTTTGGCATCCTGAGGGCTCTGCCATAGTGATGAAAAGTTGAGGTAATTGAGTTGGGACATGCCGAGGCCTCTGTCATGTGAGTATCAAAAGGGCTTTGGCATCCTGAGGGCTCACCATAGTGTTGAAAAGTTGAGATAAGTGTCATCAGATCGAGAATTTCGTGACGCTTAGTATTTGGACATCCCGAGGGCTCTGTCTTCAGTAATCAGTACTTGGACTCGATGTGAGTCTGTAACATCCCGAGGGCTCTGTTTCTGATAAATGGCTAATTATTACGATACAGCTCTTCTATCCAAGAGCTTTGTGGAGTATTACTGTACTGAAGCACGCTGAGGCCTCTGTTTCCTTCAGTTATACGACTGAAAATGAATGTAGAACTAATGTGAACAATATGACTGTTTCAGGCACTAATGAAAATGGTCCCGAAGATGTTACTTCAAGACTACCAGGGTCCAGTGAAGCTACTCCACCAGTAAATCAAGCGGGCGAGGACACACCGCTGTCAGGAGAGGCCGTGTTAGCGGAGAATCCCGTGAATGAAGGCGTGGCGGCTGAATGAACGACACGAGGCGCAAGAGAGGGGCAGACGGACAGCTGCAGCGGCGAGCTCATTTCCTCGGTCATTTCGTTTTGGGCGCTTAGAGTGTTAGGACGGGTTTTAGCTAGGCGTATTTAGTTACTTATGTTCGAATTAAGATCTATTTTGTAAATTTTGTACTAATAGAATTATAATCTTTAGTTTGTGGTCGTTATCTTTCCATTTTAAATTCCAACTTGTTCACTCTGCTCATAATATATTATTTAAGTACATTTCAGAATAAAAACGGAAAACCGAGAAAAAATATGGATTTTTAAGGATTTTGATCACTCACCTCGTGCAGCACAACTTCACAAAAATCAAATGATTTTCAATATGGCCGATATTTTGAATCTATGCGTTTCAACGCCATCTATTGAAACTATAATTTTTAATTTTATTCAAAATAAACAAAACTAGATGGCAGGAGAGGTCGGTTTTAAAACAGATTTTAAATTATTTCAAATAAACGCAATTGCCCCAAAGACGCTAATGCCCCGGTTGACATACAAAAAGAAAGTTTTTTTTATCGTTATTGCGGCATATGGTAGAGATGCAAAATTAGTCAGACTAGCTCTAAACCAACACTATAACCAACCAACTGAACATTTACTGAGTAACTGACTATTCCATCACTTTGATTCGGTCCGCACAGCTCAAAAGCCAAATAGAAACTGACTTCCCACAGAAGGCGGGTCTTTTATAACATCGGTTCTTGTAAAAAAGGTGGGGGATCATCCCACCTTGTTTGAAACGTAACAATCGTTTGAAACACTTTGTTATATTAAAATAATAATATAAAATCTAAGATATACTAAATGTCTCATTAAATATTACTTAATAATTAATAGAAATAATATCTAAATGAATTTTACAAGTATTACTTTTAAGTAAACAATACCTTAGTCAAATGAGGTACTTTTACATTGGTCTCAAGCTTCGTAAGTGTGACAGATGTCACTATCCGACTAACAATATTTTAATAATATAATAACCTCAAAATGAACTATCTGACACGGCCAGACTGACAAGTACCTACTTCGTCCCCGAAGTACCTTACATATGCATGCAATGTGAGAGTAGTAATATGTTACTGTGTATTCTTTTCCAATCTCAACTCTGCCTTGTATATGGTAACATTGCGGTAGTTACAGTTGTTTACATGATTCTGTTAAATAGAGCAAAATCCTTTTTTTCTTGAATACGGCGCTGTCACAGGTGCTACATACCCACTCTAGTTTCATAACGACCGTCAATCATTAAACGGTTAAGAAAAGAACTTAATGATATTATAGTTCCCAGCCACTGGGATTCTAGTAGAACTTAAGTTTGATTTGAAAATGTGTTAGAAAGATTCCTCTTCATAAACGAGAATCATTCTATGGATTATGATAAGAGAAATCCATGTAGGATTGCATGTTGCTAGGTTCTTAAATAGTTCTTTTTGATGGACTACTTTTAAGGCTGTTAATGTTAATTATAACATAAAATCAAAAGTTCTACTTTTTAAACTATTTTTTATTTATCTATCCTATTGTATTACATAAATGAAGCATTATAATCGTACATTAGTTCACTTATCAAGGTTATATTACACTGATTTTTACGTTTGTGAGAGTTCTAAAGTCTCTGATTTCTGTTGGATGAAGAACAGAAATCAGAGACTTTGACATCCCGTGTCGATAACGATTCTTCAAAATGGCTAGACGCTGTTTTGAAACTAGCTTAATGCAATCTTCAATTTTCACACAATTCCATGATGAATCCAGTATGTAACCCTTGTTGCACCAACATAATGTCAGAAACTGTAACATAAAAAAATAAGTTTTAAATGAAATTAAGGTAAGACTATAATAGTTGTCGTAAATGGAGTAAAAATAAATGACCTTATGTTTGTCTAATTTTTTAATACTTTGATCTGTATGGACTTGTTTTTGGAAATTACTTGAGATAAACGTACGCATACATGATCAGTCGCAATAACAGTAAAAAAAAAATCTTACCCGGGAGCATACTGTTCTATTACGATCGTCGCAAAGATCTTCACAATCTGACCGCGTGTCGTCGTAATGTTCATTTTCTCTGCATTCACTATCTTTGGGTCCTTGACGTGGGGAATCCATGACCCAGGTCTCTCCACTTCCTTTCGTAGGCATTGCTTCAATCCCTTGAGAAAAAAAATAGTTTGAGTGCTCATCTCTATAGCTACACTGAGAGAACAATTTATTTGAGCCAAATAAATAGTTTTATTTGACTGAACCAAATCATTTATTTCACTCAAATATATATTTGTTTATAGTTAACAAATCTTGGTTGAAAAAAATTCCACTACGGCTGGTGGCGCTATCAAATACAGATTTGTTAACTATAAACAAATCATTATTTCATTCAAATGAACCATATCTTTGTCTCAAATAGATACTATTACTACTAGATTGGGTCCATTCAAATATGGGATTTATTTGCCTGAAACAAATCTCATTTGGCTCAATTATATGAAAAAAGCCTAAACATATGGAACTGATAAGAGGTCATATTGAGTTCCAGTCAGGCCGGGCATGATAACTTATCATTAGCGGTTGATAACATTGACCGCCTCTAGGCTGAGTAAATAATAGTCCTATTACACGTAGACTCACGAATCATCAGTTTAGAAGTAACGTAAATTAACTCAAAAAATACCTTTATTTCGTGGAAACGGAATATGGTTGGAATGATTATACTTTTCGCCCTCTCATGGTATGACTGCGCTCATAGAAACTTGGGCTTAACCAAGAACTTATTTGAATTAACTAGTATGTAATCTGGATCTAATATTGTAAAATTGCCTCAATTATAATTTCTTTACTTCGGAGAGTATCCAAAAAAATACCTGTAACTGATATTATCTATGAGTTAAGATTAAATAAAGGTATTGCTTACAAAACATGGTTTTTGACTTATTCTTCATAACCTCCACGGAAACGCAACCCACACCCCATTCAACGGTTATACTTTCGAATACGAGACCTCACGGTTTACTCCAATCAACACAGAAAGGGTCTCCCTGACTCTCCCTCTATCATACAAAGACCAGCGCAGAACATCCAAGTTGCCGATGGAGGCGAATAGATACGATTAATTGGGAATACGTACACACAGATGGCGCTGTTGATTTATCGATTAATTATCAATAACTAAATCAAAATTAAATTACATAATAATTATTTTTATTTAATACCGTAAGATGGACGGTGGAGTTAGGGTCAACCCATTTATAATTTTGATGGTAACTTCAGTGTTGGCAGGATGTGATGGAGGTGCCTCACTGACGATTCCACCATCACATCCGGGATGAAACCTAACATTGGTCGGAGTCTAATGAATAGATTGTAATTGGTGAATTAGCGGCATAGTTAACTAAAAGTTCGAGAATAATTTGTTAATTAATTGAACAATTGATTGATAGGTTGTGAATTTTGAACACGTGTTGTGTGTGTACAAGGGGGGTGTAAACATCAAAATGGAGGCTTATTCGGCTCCACTGGCAATAAATTCGCTCGGGTAGCTGTTGTTTTGCACAATAACAAAGATTGTGGTAAAGTTACAAAGGGGAGGGTCGGGGAGTTACCTAATTTAGTTGAACGCGTTCCCTTTTCGAAATGTTATTAATTTTATCACAATTCCATTGTCACGTACATTCGTTATAATTTAATTAACTCCAATGAAATATAAATTATAATTAGCTTGAAGTAGGTATGTATTGAAAACAAACGCGTATTTGTAAAGGTACCTATTAATTGTAACACCGGATGGGATGAAAGAGGATAATGCTTAATTAAATAATGGTAATTGGTTAATCATGAGAGGATATTTTCTCTTTTGTATTTTTGTATAGATGGGAGATCTGTTTTTAATTGTTAACGCCGACACTGACCTTAAGGTTTCATAATCGAATTACCTGCCTCTCAAAATATGTCTAAACTAGCTGATGCCAGCGGCTTCACCCGCGTAGACTCTTTTCTGTACTATAATATGTATGTATTATACAATACATAATTATAAACCTTTCTCTTGAATCACTCTATCCAATAAAAAAACCGCATCAAAATCCGTTGCGTAGTTTTAAAGATCTATACATAGGGACAGACAGCGGGAAGCGACTTTGTTTTATTTTATACTATGTAGTGATGAAATGTATGTAGTGACAAAGTAGGGTTGAAATCAAGGGTCTTTATTATAAGATAGGCAACCAGTTGACTAAGTAATAATGCCTAAATAGAAGTGCTAGAAATGATGTCAACCAAATTCACTCTTATCACTATTTATGTGACTCATTTCCCATGCCGAAAATGAAAACAGCAAATCATGATTCCGGAAATCCCGAACCATATCAATAAACTATGCCGGGAACTGATATGATCCGCTATCAACGTCCCGCCAGGACATAGGTATTATGAGAACATTAATCTGAGTCACTACTCATAGAAATAAGATTGATAAGTTTTCAATTCTTTTCATAAGATCAATCGCAACAATTATTAACTAAAATGTAATAATCGATAATTAGAATAGTATAGCAGATCAGAGGGGCAATTCCCGTATTTTTTAAGAACGTTCGCATTCGCATCTCATTCGCAATCTGTCAAAAATACAAGCTATTTACCAACACTTTTGACAAGTTTGACAGATTGCGACTTGAATGTGAACGTTTTATAAGTACGAGAATTAGCCTTCTGAGTGGAATGCACTTTTACTGTCATTATGTTTTATGAATAAAAAATTCATATTCATATTCATTTATGGAATGCAAATAAATGCATTCCATAATGTAGGTATATATGTGTTACACTGGCTTAGAGCTAAGGTACAATTACGGACCCTGACATAGGGCACAGCAAAAAGTATAAAATTAATTCATAAAATTAAATAGAATGGAAATAAAATTAAAATTAAATAAAATTAAAATAAAATTGAATACCTAGTTTTATTTCTGGTAGAAAAGGAATTTCTAAAAAATTTACAGTGTGATTGTTTAGAACCAATATTTACTACAATAAATAGGTGCAATGTATATATAAGAGTAGCTGTCCATTGCCTTTCTACTCATTTTAATCCTACTTTGTGTATAATATAATTTTTGATGACACACAAAAAACCTAACCATATGAAACTAATAAGCTTGTCTAAGTCTGAAATGATATTATTACTTTCCTTTGGCGGTTGATATCATAAGCTTCTTCCAGGCCGAGTAAATGATAGCTCTAGCTTTTCTACTTATATCAATAGTCAAAAGAAAACTTAACCTTTTCAAAGCGCTCTGTCTTGGCCGGGGGGCCCCATTTGGTTTTGCCGCCCCGGGCCTAAGACATTAGTCCAGACTGAAAACAGGATCTCCTGCGGGTGTTTTGTTTCCCCTACACACTACATACTCATGTTTCGTGAAGTGTGTACTTGTTTATGGTAAAAAATGTGCTGGTGACGCGGCTTGAAATTACTGATTTGCCCCCCCCTGGGCCAAAAGCTGGGTACGCCCATGGTTACGGTATTTATATTCTATTCTTATAAGAAAAAGTTATTTGCACAACCAATTTTGAATAAGTCAATGGTAATTTACCAAAAAATAGATATACTTTACCTCGTAGTCAACAGGCAGTGTTTTGTTTTGTTTTGCCTTGCAGCATGACATCTAAAGAGCGGATTTGTCCGTAGAAAGTTGTACCATTGCCATTCCATTATCGTCGTGAATTTATTTGTATCGACTTCGCTGTATGCCAACGGTCGACCATTATCTGAGAAAATAGATAAAATCATTATTAGGTGAGAGTGGGCCAAAATAACACCATCATATTTTTTTCATAAGTGTGTATATTGTAATTTTGAGCTCGGCTCTATTTGAAAAATATCTATCTCTTTTCTGTTTCTAAAACACACACATATAGGGAACAGCTGTTTTTTTTTTCGCGATTTCAGGGTTGGTCCCATAGTGAAAGTTGTTCATAATGATGAGTAAAATGACCCCTTAAGAGTTGTCGCATGTTTTCAATTTCATCCTGTAGTATGAAAGAAATACACAGTAACACTCTGATTTCCCATTCCATGCTTAGGTGGGCTGTGAAACTAGAGCAAATTATATAAAAAGTACTCTGTAAACTAGAGTGAGCGCGTAGTACCCCTGGTAGGGGCGGATTTTAGAAAAAAAATAAAAAGATTTTCTTCATAAATTCGACTTAGTCATGAAAACGATTCCAATTTTGAATGTTTCCACTACTAAAGAGTATTAAAGTCAGGTGGACATACATTAGTTGTGGGCTAGAGATAACAATAATATTATAAAAAAATTAAAATAAGATATGCACATTAATTATTAATACGTACATGAAAAAATCACAGTTGGAAATAATAACAACAAAATCAGTGTCGTTCGCTCCGGTTAATGTCTGTCGCTGCATTGAGCCACTCCCGTTGGAACGTTTTGAATATAGTGCCAGCTCCCGGTACCACAGATTAATACAGATGGGACTCTCCGCAAAATCATTTAAATAAAAAGCGATTCTTGCTACGACACAATAAAGTGCGATTCAGTTCGCACAACGCTAATTACCTACAGTTATATTCACCTACAAGTTGCCTCTCTTTCTATCGCGTAACTCTTATACCTTCTGACCGGTTGTCATCTTTTAAAGAATAATTAGATAATTAGGTAAGTAGGTATCAGCTCTTGGTCTATTATATTTTTAAATGTACGAATCCGTAACCGACCGCAGGCGACTTCATAAAAATGCGATTCGATTTCAAAATACAATAGAAACCAGAGTGTCGCGGCGGCGCCGCGGCGTCACGTCACCTGCTGCTGCCGCCTGCAGTAAATGGAGACTAAACAAATTGAAGTACGTCGGTATTATACTTTAATTTGTTTAGTCTCCATTATTTATTAATGTACCAACGTAATTGGTCAAATAAAAAAGTATGTACGAATACCCTGTCGTCTACATAATAAAACATTTACTTAGTAGGTACATAATATTTAGTTATGGTTACACTAAGTCCGTGGTGTACCTACCACGGATACCACCAAACAAAAATATTATTTAATTATGTACTTTCCTACCTGTACTTATCGAAGCCTGAACCTGACCTTGTAAATAGAACTTGCAAGTACCTATAATAATGAATATTTAAGAACTACGTAAATACGTGTGACTTATATAAGAATAACAATTAATGTAAACGTTTGGTACCTATACTACCTACCAAAAGTATACATAAATTTCATTCATAGGTCATTACTAATTAAGTAATTACTTAAAGGTAGACGTGCATTTCTTTACCTTTTCGTGTCCTTTGGAAGTGAGAAAAACCGTGAGGTTCGGATCCTTATTATTATATAAGCAACCAAATGGGATGCAATAAACTGCTGCCTTCATTTTAGTATTTTTAGTTTTAATATCTTGCGACAAACGGCGCGCGGCAGCCCTACTGAATAGGCACAGTGAGACGAGCCCGCCGGGTACTTGTAGCTTCATACCTAAACTGCGGAGTGTCCCATCTGTATTAATCTGTGCCGGTACTGCTTAGCCTCAGAGTAATAACTATATTACTCTGAGTGCTTAGCCGATACAACTGTCAACTCGACTTCAACTGTCAGCTGTCAACTCGAAAAAATAGCATCCCATTTTTTCAAGGAGTCGTGATTAGGTGAAAATGGGCTCAAATGAACCAAATATCCGTCAATGACTTTTTTCAATCGTAATATAAATAAAATAATTTTTTTACGATACAATAGTAGCTTTTTATTTTGTAATGATTTCCTATGGGAAAATTACTGCAAACATGGACATAATTAAAAAAAAAAAATCATTATCCAATCACGTCAAGTGATGTAACTGAACCTAGCGAAGGTGCAATTAAAGCGACTCGTTGAGGTCAATTGGACCGAAAATATTGGAAACAAGAACACATGTTAAAAATAGCTTATTATTTGTAATTCGTTTTCACCATAATTTGAAGTCAGCAGGTTCAAGTACTTCGTGATTCCATTGAGTCCACTCTCCCCCACGTCTCATGCGAATCTACGATGAAAAAAAAAAATATAAAGCATGAGACGTGGGGGACGTCTCATGCTTTATATATTTTTTTTTCATCGTAGATTCCTGGTGATATCAATGATATTGTTATGAAAGTATAAATGAGTTCTGCTTAGTGTAATAAGGATGAATTAGATTGTTGCGAATATCTCTAATGTCATCTATCTCTGTTGAATCCAATAGCTATATCAATATAATGTACAATAAGTACTTATTTATTATAATAAATATTGGTTCTAAATAATCATACAATGAATTTTTTTTTATCCATTTCTTACCAGAACTAAACATGATAATCGTGAAAGTGCGTTCCACTCACTATTTCAATAACCAATAACCTTTTGATTAATTAATGATTGTTGCGAATTTGCGATTGATCTGCGATATATATTTTATAAAGTAATACTTTTATAAAATATGTTAAAGAACGTATAATATTAATTTTCCTGCTTGGCCTAACCGCTATAAACACATCGTTATAAAAATAATATAATTAATAATAAAGCGCCTGCACGAAACGTAGCTGCAACTTTTTACTGGAAGTATTTTTGCTCGTTAAATTATTCAGGCGTAGAAAATGTCAAAAATTAAAAATTCACTTTGTAAAGAAACTACTAAGATCTCCGTCACCCACTGTTGATTTTTGGAGGTACTAAATCAGCACGCGTAGCATGAGCACCGCTTTGTCGACGGAAGAGTAGACAAAAATGACGTTCCGTGTAGACAGTATGACGGCAGCAAAGTAGAAAGGGTCAACTGCATTTTTTTACGAAATTCACTCTTTTACTTAATTCGACTCAGAATTCTTTGTTTCGTCATAGAATGTCTTTCTGTTTGACTCTCTCTTACTGATGTTAAGTCACGTATTTAAACACAACTACATTTATTTTTTCAGAGTGTCGAAGTAGGTACCGTGTTTTGGAACAAAAACATATTACAGTAATATTGGCCTTAACCATTTCCTTGGTAATATTAACTAAATGATATAGGAGAAGATAGCTTTGTTCTTATATATAATTAGTTATCACAGTTTTGCGTTTAAAACGCTCTTCTGTAAAATCATGATTTTGCAGATAACCATATATACTTTGTGACCGTCGTCGACTAGAAAGTTTCACTATCTTAGACAACTGTCAGATGTCAGTGTGATTTTGACAATTTGGGATAGAAAACTTTCTTCCTAAATAGTCTACATGTAAAGGGACATAACTGAGTAATAACTAAAGCAAGGGACCTAGACAAAGAGAGTTAGAAACGAAAGACAAAATGACAGATTGTAGAAAGATTTCTACAGTGCGATGTCAAAAATGAAGAAAGCAAAAAATGTCACTTTGTGTAGAAAGAGCTATGTCTATTCTTCGTAGACATAGAAAGCGTCATGCCAGGCGTATAGTCGATTTATTCCCTTGATGTCGAGTCCCGCCACGTCGAGTCGCCGCCACGTCTACTCTGAAACGTTTGCACGACTCTTAATGCGAAGCATTAGAGTGTGCTCTACGATCGAAAAAATTTTTTTGCCCCATTTCTGTAACTGTTTCTATTGTTGTACTCCTGCTAGTACACAGAACCTACTTAATTTATATACAATTGTATAGATGATTAAATGGAGATTAATACTGTACTTTTTAACAATTGATTTAATGCAGCAGAAATGAAAAAAGCAACATCATAGTTGAAAAAAAAATCCTGTCCGTCAATTTATGAACCCTGAAAACATTGTAGCTTGCGATAAAATCAATTAATTGAAACAATTTTTTTTTTATACATTCGTTTCAGCCGTAGAAGGAACCCTATTGAAAATTGCTCTTTTATTCAAAGTAGTTTAATTATAATTAATAAAATACTAACTAAAATATAATATCTTTATCTAAATATTTCCAACCTTTAACCAAGTTGCCTAGCAACCGCCAAGTAAATATCTTTGTCAGTCTTTGACATTACGAATTCATGAAAGTGATAAATTGTTCATTTTTGTTAAAAACTATGTTTTGAATTTCTTTTTCGTTTATGAATGAGTGTTATGTATGAGGCGTGCACTTTTGGATTTTCCAAACTATTTATTTGTACAGTCACTCATAGTTGGTTACTTGGAATAAATAGATAGGATCTTACATATATGATGTTTTGTTCCAATTTTTGTTCCCTATCCATAGACGAAAAAGTACTAGGCTTGCATGAATTCACGATAGTATTTCAATCATTATATTGTTATGGATATAAACTATCTGTCTGCCTCTCTTAATACTGTATGGAAATAAGAAATGTGGCTAACTAACTAGAATATTAACAATGAATTGCAATTATAACATTGAATTTAATATATTGTTATGTAGATTTAACCCTTATATTAAAATATAAACACCTCAAACATTGAATTTGATGTTGTACCCGTTTTAGGTGTAAAAAATAAGTACTTTTTTTTACATCTAAAACTAACTATTCGGTGTTTTATGATATTAATTGTGGCATTTCTTAATCAATATTCTAGTTCGCTAGTTAGCCACATTTTTTATTTCCCTACAGAAATATTATCAAAGGACTTTGTCCACGCTGTATGGGAATTTGGCTCGGTGTGGACAGGTACTTTAAGTATAAATATAATACAGGTTTAATTGCTAATACCAGTAGGAAAGAGAATATTGTAATAAGATTGTATCGCGATGCTTCTAAGTCTTGTTTTGGGTACTTGTTGTTTGGAATAAAACACATTTTTATTTATACATTTTGTTATTATTCTGACTCATAAGTTAATAATATATTGTCTAGGAACTGGGCAGATGTATATATATTATCTTGGTTCCCTGTAGAGCTTAAAAACCAAATTATAGTCCATACATGAACACAGCAACCCACTTCCCCCTACTATGCAGTTGGAGCAACACTGTTTGATTGAATTTCATCCCTGACCGTTATTTTCATTTCCATGCATTGAGATCAATTAGGCGGCTCTTTATTTTACCAACATTTAAAATATAATATCCAAGACCTGTTGAGAAAGGTCACAGTAAACATGACCTAGAGAAAACAAATAAATCTCGTTCACATTGTACAAATGCTTAATGTTTCCATGTAACATTTTCGTGTTTTCGTTGACATGTACCACTTTAATAGACACTATAACAGCCCCCCAATTACGCAATGCACGATCAATTTTTAAATTGAAACCAATTGAAAAAGATTGCCAGTCCATTGCTTCATAAGTTCGACTAAAATAATCTGCTCAATTTTTTTTGTCGATCTTATGAAGCAATGGATTGGCAATCTTTTTCAATTGGTTTCAATTTAAAATTGAAAATGCATTACGTAATTAGGGTGCTGATTCCATTTCCACAAGATCGAGGGTATGCTTTTTCCTTTGCTTGATATCAGTACCACAATTCGCACATAGGATCTGTAACACAGTTTCCACCACATGCAGGAGTTGAAGCGAAATTGCTTTGTTCGTATCCTTACGATTCAAGTTTCGGCGAGTTCGATATCCGTAGTTAAGCTGGGGTCAACGGTGGGATTGGTGTCGGAGTTCATAGGCGTGCCGAGTCAACGTGAGAAGTTGTATGAGTACCCAAAACCAAACCAATACTTGAAAAAATATCACAGTAAAACAAGGAAAACAATATTCACGATGCCAAGAAATAAAGTGACTTGAAATGACAATTCTGACATTACCTAAACTTTTTATTAAATAATCGATTTAATAAAAGTGAAACTCCTTGACCAACTCGATACTTTAAAATACTTTCGTTTACCAAATATATGGATAAAAAATGTTTGAAATAATGTAAGTGATTACAAATAACATCTTTTATTGACTGTAAACTCCAGACTCTAACATGAATGAGGAGGAAGTAGTTGAACTTCAAAAATAATAATTATATCAATTTGTAAATAATTATACGATTAATCGTTGCTACGTTGGCATCACTGTGAATTAATGAAAACTCAATGAAAATGAAGGTCGAGTAATGTCAATATGTCGAATTAAACAATTTCAGTACTTAATAAATACACTATTCATGGGTGCAAGTTGATACAAAAGTATAGAATGAATAAGGGTTTAAAAACGAAACTTGATTTTTGATTAATTTGTTTCTTTTCGAGCATCGTGTCCACACGAAGCCGAATTTGGACAATTTCTCAGAGTAATAACTAAAGCATTATTACTCTGAGGACAATTTCCTTTGCGACGTTGCCAACTTTCAGAATAAACCCCCATAAATGACATTTTTTGTTTGTATAGGTGTCCTACTAAATAAAAAACTTTTGATTTTCACCGGGATTCTGAAAAAAAATGGCGGCCTCACGTTACCCACATCTTCAAACCCCTTTCCCAATCAACATACCTTATTCTGTTTACATTTTCAAAATGTCTTATTTAAAAACAGATAACTGGAAATCTGTTTCTATGAACAATTTAAAATCGGTCTAATTTGGCTGTAACACTATTTTTCGAAAATGTTCTTAATAACTAAGTTTTTAGGGTCGGGCCACACCTGCCGAACGTTCCGCGGCGGAACGTTCGGTTGAATACGCTCCTAATGTTTTTCAAGTTACATGACACATCAGCCGAACGTTACGTCCATAGAAATATGACGCGACGACGGAGCGTTCCGCCTCGGAACGTTCGGTTGAATACGCTCCTAAGGGTCGTGCCACATCTGCCGAACGTTCCGCGGCGGAAGGTTCCGTCGCGTCATGTTTGCTTGCATTTCTATGGACGTAACGTTCGGCTGGTGTGTCATAGGTAACTTGAAAAACATTAGGAGCGTATTCAACCGAACGTTCCGCAGCGGAACGTTCGGCAGATGTGGCGCGACCCTAATGTTTTTCAAGTTACCTGACACATCAGCCGAACGTTACGTCCATAGAAATATGACGCGACGGAGCGTTCCGCCGCGGAACGTTCGGCAGGTGTGGCCCGACCCTTAGCCTAGCGCCACACCTGCCGAACGTTCTGCGGCGGAACGCTCCGTCGCGTCATATTTCTATGGACGTAACGTTCGGCTGTGTCATAGGTAACTTGAAAAACAGGAGCGTATTCAACCGAACGTTCCGCGGCGGAAGGTTCGGTTGAATACGCTCCTAAGGGTCGCGCCACATTTGCCGAACGTTCCGCGGCGGAACGTTCCGTCGCGTCATGTTTGCTTGCATTTCTATGGACGTAACGTTCGGCTGATGTGTCATAGGTAACTTGAAAAACATTAGGAGCGTATTCAACCGAACCTTCCGCCGCGGAACGTTCCGTCGCGTCATGTTTGCTTGCATTTCTATGGACGTAACGTTCGGCTGATGTGTCATAGGTAACTTGAAAAACATTAGGAGCGTATTCAACCGAACCTTCCGCCGCGGAACGTTCGGCAGATGTGGCGCGACCCTAATGTTTTTCAAGTTACCTATGACACATCAGCCGAACGTTACGTCCCTAGAAGTGCAAGCAAACATGACGCGACGGAACGTTCCGCGGCGGAACGTTCGCTTGAATACGCTCCTAATATTTTTCAAGTTACCTATGACACATCAGCCGAACGTTACGTCCATAGAAATTTGACGCGACGGAGCGTTCCGCCGCGGAACGTTCGGCAGGTGTGGCGCTAGGCTTAGACCTTTGTATCCTGCATAGGCGTATGAAGTTTCATTAAAATCGATTCAGTAATTTCGAAAAACAAGGGCTTGCAAGTTTGTATTACGACGTAAACCCTCTTAAACAATGAAATAGGTAGGTAATGGGGATTTTAACGAAAAGATGGATATTATAAGCAACATCAAATTTATTTAAATTAGCGCAGAAATAATTCATAGCAAAAATTAAAGGTAGTCCATTACACATTCAAAAAAATCTTCACTTAATTAGGTGAGAAGTGTGATAATGTCCACAAAGTTGACAATAATCTACAATTTATTACTATTTTATATCTTGAGATTAATCCCAAGAACATGTAAAACCAAGACTCACTAAACACAAAAATAATACATTAAACTTCAATGCCACCACGCTCGGACATTGTAATTTTATTTAGTTGGTCTTGGTTGAACGGAACTCCAATCCTTTACTCGAGTAGTCTTTTCTAACTTGAACAGTGCGATGTTTTACAAGGGCAGGTTGAACTCACACCATTCAATTTAAAAGAAACTTGGTGCGTGCAGGATCCTCGTCATTGCCTGGCTGTAAAATCAAAGCATCGACGACGACACTGTACAGTTAGAAATTGTTACAACCTCTATACTTTGCATTAAAATAATGCCCATTTTCACAGGCAAGGGATCCTAACTTCGCAACCACTAATTCCAGTGATAAATTCACTCTAGCACGTAGTTCTCAGCTTCCCTGCAAAGTTAACCATCTTGTATTCAAAAGAAAACCTAGACTCACTGGTTCAAATTCAAATAAAAACACTCTGCAATCCTGCCTCACATGATTCATCCACAAATTCCAACCCTTGCGTTTCAAATAAAGTTACATTTCCAAGTTCAAGTTGACCGCAATGTTGGAGTTTGTTACAAAGCAAAGGTCGGGCAGTTCGTCAACAAGACATTACTAGCTGAGAATAATTTTTTCCGTTTAATGCTCAGCATGTTAGATAGCTGCTTAACACACGACACTTAACTAATTTTAGGTAAATAAGTATATATCTGGTTTAACAAAATGAAAAATATGACTGGCTATGCCATGATTATAATATACATTAAAAGCTAAGACTTCAACTTTTTTCTGATAAGTATACATTTTTATTAATATGAATGCAAAAATCATGCCTAAATAATGCTGAATATTAAACTGGAAATATCCACACGTATTTTTTTTTTACATTTATGTATTTTATATTTTTTTTGTATTTTTCTTTTTTTTTTTAAAGTAATTTCCACGCTGGGAAAATTACACTAATTCTATGCAAAGTATAGCTTGTATTTGTTATGTAACCACTCCATACTTTGTTTCATTTAAATTTACGGGCTATGCCATTTACCCTCGCACGTTGGCAGTAATAGTACAAGTGAAAAGTCACTTGCTGATGTTAGATTAAATATTAAAAAAGAAACTTAAACAGCAGTATTTTAAGGAAGTGCACAAGATGGCAAAGTGCAAATTGAAACTAACAGGGAAAAAAATCACAAGTAAGATACTGCAAACATGCCAGTTATAAAGCATAGCCCGAAGTGCTGTTGGCACACAGGCATAATGCCATATTCAAATGGGAAGTGGTGATAAAGATAAGTATAGGCTCAAAACCTAGCGACATCAATCACCAGCTAAGTGCCATGGGTTCACCACTAAAAGGTTATTTATTCAAATAACTCATTTAAGATAATATGCGTACTGTGGAGCGCCCTGCAAGTGGTGCTGATGTCGCAAGATAGTGAGGCATTCACTTTTTTGTCATGATCTTGAGGTACTCAAGAGCATTCTGAGCTGCAGATGACTGGGCATCCTTGCTGGTGAGTCCAGATCCATAGCAAACAGCAACTGGCAGCGTTGACAACTGAACAAGGCATTGGCAGCGACCAGTCATTGACTTCTCTTCAATATCCACATAGGTAACTTCAAATGACTGCTCAGATGCGATCTCTTGCAAGAACTGCACGAAATTGAAGTCCTTGTTGTTTAGTGGGGTCACCTATTCCAAGAAAAGACATGTATTAGTATCTTCACAATCACAGTTTTTTTTTACATTAAGGATACTAATTACAGCCCATTTCACTAATTCATTTCATATTAACCATCAACAGATATGTCCATGCATAATAATTCAAGTATATCATACCTGCAACTTGGCCAGGTTAGGGCCGACCGACTGTTTAAGATGTTTGTGGAACTGCGACACCTTGTGGCTGTGACTTGTAGTCAGCGTGGAGATTTTACTATCTTTCAAGTCGGCATAACGGGCCGCGACTCCGCCCTAGAACATAACACGAAACATTAGATCAAATAGTAAATTTTGACGCGAGTTACCCTTCTGTCCATTCATGCCTGCAGAAAGTGATTGAAAGATAGTAAAACACCTGGCCAAGTGCAAACCTCTCAGGGAATGATACAAAAGAGCCACTCTCATGGCTGATGCTAGTCTATGGATCTGTTAATAAACATGTCAGGTAAATAAAATAACAAATGTAATTATAAGTGTAAGTAAATATTATGATTGAACTGTGCTATTGGGATTAATTAATCTAAGAGGCCAAAATAATAGGAACAATGCTTTCCATCCAGTTAAATATTGGATTAAAATTATTAAATTAATGAGGTAGCACCAAGTCAATTAGCATTGCATGACTAGATGCTGTTAGGAATGTAAAACTGGGTCTTAAAATTGTTGAAATTATAAAAAGGATCAATTGCTATACCTCTTCCTCTGGCTGGAACGATTCCGGGGGATTGTCCTGCAGAGCCTGCCACATCTTATAAGCAGCCTGGCGCTTAGCAAGCTTCTTAGACTTGCCAGTTCCAACTTCACGGCGTTTCAGCAGAGTGCACACAATGGTAAACTGGCGCTCATGAGGCAAACCTGGAAAAAGAGTTATTTTAGAAAAAAATATCAAATCTCTTTAGTGTGATGTTCCAATTGTGATACAAAGAAAGACTTGATTTTATCAAGTAAACTTACGCCTGTTAACATTGTCATCATTTTCAGCATGGTAAGATGGTGGTGGCCAGAATCTAGACATGCAAAGCTCTTGCAGCCATCCAACAGGATTGCCCATCAATTTATCTTCAAATGACGATACCACAGTTCCACTAAAAACAAAGAATTTTTTAGTTCAATAATTTGATATCTAAAAATAAAATCATATTATGGAATGAATGTTTTGCTAGGAGTGGAACTAGAACAGGCTAGTAAATAAAAAATAATATATTAATTTACACTTACGTCTCTGGCACATTGCCATTAGTAGGCTGATCAGTAACTGCACCAGTCAATTTATCAAGCAAAGCTTTAGCTGCAGAATGTTTAGCTTCCTTCTTGGAGCGTCCAGTACCCATAGCTGTAATTACATCTGTTATTACATTGTTGTGAATGTAAGCAGTTTAGTACACACTTGCAAGTACTTACCAACCATATCAGCAACTGTCACTCGGTAGCGGAAAGTTGGCTCATGTATCATGCCCTCTATCTGCACCAGCTCATACTTGGGCACAGTTCCACGACGTGCTAGCAGTTCTTGTAACACAGACACAGGAGTTTTTAATGGAAGCGACTCCATTTCCTGAAACAGAGTGCCACCATAAACATAGGTAGTAATTTACCGATGCCTGCCTTTATCTGAACATAATCAGCCTATGTTCCCACTGTTGGCACACAGGCCGCCTCTCAAGAAGGAATGGGCTGTAATCTACCACACAGGCCCTGTGTGGGTTGGTTTATGTAACATCTTCAAATATTTGACACTAGGACATTCTGTTCTCCTCATTATGTTTTTCTTCTGCCCCCCCTTTTTTTTATTGTTTTAAACTGATACTGCACATAGGTATAATCTCAAATATAGATACTTAAAACCTAGAATGAAAGTAAATTTCATAGTTACTATAGCACTATGCAATTTGCTTTAATTCTATATTTTTATTTCAAATGTTTAGTTTCCTGTTGATGACTTGATGGTAGTAGGTTATCTGTAGATCTTGTGATACAATATTGTCACCAGTCTGAATGAGTCCTATAAGAATTTGTGGTGATATCATAATGTATGTACATCATATTTATGATGCTTACTCTCTTAGCAGCTTCATCAAGGGGTAAACGTTCCAAGTTGTTGGGAGGCTTCGGCCTGTTCTGGTAGCGGCGGCGCGGGCCGTGCGGCGCGTGCTCGCCGTCCGGGCCAGCACCATGCACCGCCATGCCGTGCACCACGCCGGGGATGCCGCCAGGCACCACTCCCGGGTGCGGGTGTACTACGTTGCCGTCCATCTATGTAAACAACAATAAATCTCCAATATAGAACAAACACTGCAATGCAATTATTTCAGCCCAATTAGCTAACAAGTTACGAAAAATACCTTGTCAGATTACAACATGACGTGGCCTGATCTATACCTATAAAATCAAAGTTATAGATCGTAATATAGTGCTTAATGATTAACGTACCTGATGCCTAAGAACATACATCGTAAATTATCGCAAGATCGCGATCGTATTGATATCACCAGTTCACCACTCCCACAACATATAACTAATTTACTACACGAGAACTGTTTCAGATTCCTTGAAATTAAATGAAAACAGGGAAATCTCACTTGCACTAACTCTAGATGCACTGGGTCGATTAATTTTCCGCGAGCATGCGAACTGTAGGTGTGATTCTAGTTCTGTGACATGGCGGCCGCCAGCCATTACAGTGACTCAAAATGGCTACACCGCATGCCGGCATCCGGCGCCTACATATTCATAACAAAGTCAGTTTCGTTGAACAATTGACATTATACACTTTGATTTTACATGATTCATGTTGTAATTACGGATGAAATCAACTAAATACTACCGTGATATTTTCTTGTAGGTACCTAACAACTTACCATTTTGCAATTTCCTTTTCTGAACTTGCTAGTGAAACAACACTGAAAAGATATAAATAAACGATTAACTATTTGTGTATGATGGAATGGTATTTTTTTATTCGTAAAATATATACTAACCACGAAAAGCTGCCTAGCTGCTTCAATTCAACAAGAAAGAATATTGAAATTTGTTAGATTTACCGGTTGTCAGAGTAAAAATTAAAAACTCCCATCGTACCACAGCGCATCATAAAATGATAAACACCCGGTTTCTGAATTGAAAATTTGAATTTGAGAACGTCTTAATCTATAAATATAACTTAAACATTTTTTCGTTTCTGAATTAGGTTTTTTTAAACTCTAATCAAGATTTGAGTAAATTGAGTAATTCAACATAAGCCATAGTCGCGCGCACTTTATGGTACTGCTACTAACAGACGTGCTAAAAAAAAAGCATGCTCATAAGCTTGCTTAAAATGAGCATGCTCTGCAACTGTTCACATTTGCCAGCAATAAGCATTCTTGTCCTAAGGTAGCATGGTCGAAAGTCGTTTGATTTTTGAGCATGCTCATTACCAGCAATGATGCGACACACGTGCCACTAAGGAACACGTCTTGCTCAATAAAAGCATGCTTCCGTGCTAGTAATGAGCACGTCTGTCCGTACCATTAGATGCGAATATATATAGCAAGTAAAACGCCTGATACACTGTTGCCAACCGCGTCTCCGACAGAGGTGACCTTGGTTGGCGACCGGCAAAGTTGTTTAATGTTTGGTCGTAAACCATCATCTACACGGCTGTAAACCACCAAGGTCACCTCTGTCGGGACGCGGTTGGCGACCGTGTAGCAGGCGTTTTAACGTATGATCGTAGTCGTACTCATAGACTAATAATTACATATTTATAATGAGAGTTGTACTGAATTGAGTGCGCACTCTGAACAGGTACTTTTTTGTCCGTCAAATAGGTAGTGTTCTGTTGATATCGTATTTGTGAAGCCCTATTTCGAGGGAATAATCTGTATGTATCTTCAAGATATAATTCTCATTTATAACTCGGACTCGACTGCGGGCGGCGTCGTCACTCTGTCGCTGTCGTAGAACCGACTGGGTGCGGAAAATATACAGGGTGGCAGGATATCGACGCGAAGCCGGTTACCGTGGATTCAGTACATGATTCTGAACTCGCGTTGAAATTTTTCGTTGATTATTTAAAAAAAAAAACAGCTGTTTCATAGAAAAGTGCAATACCTACGCAGTCAAAATGTATGGAACAGCAGATTTTTAAACACACAACAACACGAGACTTCGTCCACGTGAAAATAAATATCAGAGCGTTTATTCTGAAAGTAGGCAACGTCGCAAATAGCTGTCAAATATTTACCTGATATGATTAATTTGACAATATTACTATAATGAAAGAAGAAGTGTGGCTAACTAAGTACCATTGATTATGAATTGCAAAAAATGTGTTTGAAAATTTTCCAAATGCCTTTTTTACACCTAAAAAACGGTTACAACATCAAATTCAGTGTTATAATTACAATTCATTATTGATATTCTAGGTACTTAGTTAGCCACATTTCTTATTTCCATTCAGTAATATTGCCAAATTATTAATCAAAACAGCGAAATATTTGACATCTATTTGCGACGTTGCCAACTTTCAGAATAAATCGTGTAGCTTTCTAAATTTTTATAATCAGATCAGTAGATACACTACAACATAATATTATAAACAATTTACTAAATAATTTATCTTTTTTTATAATAATAGTTTAGACATATATATAATAAATCCTTAATGTTCATCGCTTATCTTTACAATAAAAACGCACAGAGAAAATAAAAATACATTATTATCTGCGTTATGAAGTCATACCATTAACCAGCAAGTAGAATAAAGATGACAAAACAAAAAAATTGTGCGTTGACATAATCATTTCTTATCATTGTAAATAAAATAAAAAATATCCGCGACATGGCACTCTTTAATATATCCATTACGCTTGTTTCAAATTAAAGTGAGAATGCAACAAGTGGAAGAAAAATCCAACTGTGATGAGAGGTGGGAAGATCAACATTCAAATATGAAGTATGCAAAGCCCCTAAAATATGTGAAAAAAACATTACCCTCCTTCTGGGGCGTCGGGTAAAAAGGATGCAACTGTTGTTTCACATTAGTAAATTTGCGTAATATTCGTATCTTGAAGGACCGGGACAAAAACGTTGGAGCTTTCGGCAGTGTAGAAGGTTCCCACATTTCCTGGATGTTTTTAGGATCTGGTAACTCTTATTGATAGATTACAACAAATATTTATTTTGTTCTCTTGCAACACTATCTGTTAAAAGTATACTAGCGCCATTGTTGGTGTCAAACCTCAACTAAAGTTACATTCTCTGTGACCTCAACCACAAAGAAACAACTACCTATTTCCGATGTGCAAGTGCAATAATTTTAGGCAGTGTATAGAGTGCCACCATTGGCACTCTATCTCTATCGGATAAAGTGCCACTACAGGCACTCTAGTAACACCGCCTCGGCCCGGCTCTCAGAGTAATAAGGCCCGGCTCGAGTGCCGCAAGCATTGGATTGTCATTGTCACTGTCACTAAGTCACGTCACTTGGTATTTTGTTTGATTGTCGAGGTTAGATCGCTGTAAAACACCACATTCCCAAAACATTACATTCTCTTGTGCCTAAACGGACCCTGGCACTTCGCCGGCCGCTACCGCGGCACCGCTCGCTACGCTCGCTCGGCTCGTGCGTTGTGTGGTCACAGTTCTAACCTAACCTAACCTAAATAATAAGTGACAGTGACAATACAACTCTCACGGCACCCTAGCCGGGCCGAGGCAGTGACACTAGAGTGCCACAAGAAACTCGCGGTACTCTATACACTTCGATAATTTTATTGAATAAGGATAATGCTAGCCACACACGTAACGATTTGCTTGCGCAAACCAGGAGATCCGCCAAAAAAGCCCCAGGCCCGACACAAAAGAAATGTATCTCAGATTTCAGAGTAATAATAGTAGAAATATTGTAAAATATCGCTATTGCCAAATTCGATGGCTAACATATTTTTATTGCCCGTTGAACTTTCATAATCGCTAGATGTAAAAATGACACTTTTCAAAGGAAAAACTGCATCTTTCTGTGTTCTATGCTTATCTAACATTGACAACATGAGTAGAATTTATATATTTTTATATGTGGCATACTTATGTGTAGATTATACGTACATTATTTTTATAAAAATGCAATACTTGCTATACTTATAATTTTGATTAGCTAGAGGTGTGTGCGGACAACTGGGTTTTTTCGTTTGTAACCTTCTATTCGTGTATTGAGTTCTGTTTTTGTTTATTTTCGCTTGAGTATAGATTTCGATGTTTTTGTTGGTACATATATATATATTGGCGTGTGCTTGCTGGCATTATGGCAAATAATTTTATTTAATGGTTTAAGTTGAGTAATGTAAATAATTTTGCATACTATTGTATAGAATCATTCTTTTCTAACTGAACAGATAGCTGTGCGGCTGGAGAGTTTGCTGCACTACTTCTTCTTCCCAGCTAAAGCACTAGGAAGTGGTGAAGGGCGGGCGTTTTGGGGGACTGTCTATGTAGTTTTGACGTTCGAAAGTGCTGATTCTCAGCTTTCTGAGTCAGCTTTTGAATAAATGACTTTTGAATTTGTTAGTTAAGTCCAAAATGATGAACTATTCCCGAGTGTCATTTTTACACAGACAAAAACTATGTTAGCCACCGAATTTGACAATAGCGATACTTTACAATATTTCTACTACTATTACTCTGAAATCTGAGATACATTTCTTTTGTGTCGGGCCTGGGGTTTTTTTGTATGGGATTTGGCGGATCTCCTTTGCTTGACGCTGGTATTGACCACACACGGTTAAAATTAATACAATGTAACCGGTGATTATAGCTTCGGAAATAACAATGATATTTTTATCAAATTTTTATCAAATTCTGAAAGATAAAAATGTTTACTGTGGGTCATCTTACACTCCTCCTGTCCTGAGATCCTCCGATCCTGTGGGTCGTGTGGGTAGATAGACGTATGCTATCGCGGACTTTTTTGTTTATCTTTTTAAGATGATCCATTCTGTAAAACATATTTTTTATGTATCTTTTACGGTTTAGTACTACTAGTAAAGCGCCCAGTCAGCATGTTTTTTTCCGACATTTTCAACAATAATCGTCATATTTATATATTAATGAATTATATATTAAAACCTTCTGCATGAATCACTCCGTCCATTGATAAAATCCGTTAGAAAATCCGTTTGGTAGTTTTTGAATTTATCGCGTTCAGACAGACAGACAGACGCGGCGGGGGACTTTGTTTTTTATAACAATAATTATGTAACTCTAAAACCTATATATATATTATATATATATATATATATTTATATATATATATATATATATATATATATATATAAATAGGTCATTCTAAAACAGTAAAACCCTCTCGCCGACTGAGGTCCTCATCCTCGTGACAGCCACACTTATCCTATACTATTGAATGAGCAATATTTGTATATCTATACATCTTATACTTATACAAATAGATATATACAAATAAATAAAATTGAAATGTCTGTTTGTATCTAATGTTAAAATAACAGCTTTTTACTAAATGCATATGAAAGTATATACGATCCATGCAACAAAAACACAATTTTGTTTTGTCTGTCTGTCTGTTTGTTCCGGCCACAGGCTAATCTCCGAAACAGCTGGACCGATTTGGACGGGACTTTCACTAGTAGATAGCTAAGGCCACTGGGCGTAAAATAAGCTTACTTTTTATTCCGATATTCCCACGGGAACATAGGGATTAAAAGAAAAAACTACTTTACGCGGGTGAAACCGCGGGACGCAGCTAGTATGTATATAAATAATAATTGTAATAATCACGTTCTCGAAAACGGTTACCTAGTATAACGATTTCGATGAAAGTTTACGGGGGCGAAACATCAATCTAGCTAGGTCTCATATCTGGGAAAATCCGTTTTCTCTATTTTTACAACCTCGGGAATGTGATACATCGTTGGTAAACATAACATACATATTACAGGCAAATGTTAAATTAAGATCAGAGTAAAGGTTATCACTCATTATAGCAGCACGGCTCCGACACGGCAAATACCTTGTCATTCAAGTTAGGATTTTAAGTCAAATCCATTAAAGTCTATTTTACGATGGCTATACAGAATAGTGGACGGCTTGCAGGCAGTGAGCGGCCCACGAGCCGTCACACGTCGGGCCGACAGCGCGCTTCAAGCGAGGAGCCCGCTCGCCGGCGCCTCGCCGTCCGCGAGGTGATGCCTCGCCGTCCGCGCGGTGACGCCTCACCAGCCGCACGGTGACGCCTGCTTGTGAATAAACAATAAACTGTTACCTCGCCGGTGGCGTGCCGGCACAGCGAGCGGTCGCCTTGCTGACGGCGCGTTGGCGACTAGCCGTCGCCTGGCTTACGGTGCGTTGACGACCAGATTTTTCGAGGCGGTGCCGGGGCGCTACCGTGCTGGAGCGGTGCTGTTATAATGGGCGATGACCTTTACTTGTTGCGTGTGCTTCAGTCTGATTAAATATTTCGTAGCGTAAAGACTTTCTGTTTTATTTAGCCTAGACCCCTACTGTCATCTAGGCCGCTGCCATGTTGACTTGGCAAACCTCCAGGACATTGAGGATGATGAGGTGAGATGAGGATGATTGACCCAAATGCCGCGGACCCCGGTGCCCCGCACCACTTTGCACCACTGCCAATTAAGGCTAAGGAAAGCACCAGTAGGTACATTCTCCGATGAAGATGCAGGCTGAAAGACAAACCCCTAGAATTAAGGAATCTCAGGTCTTACCTACCTCTCTAGCAAGACCTAAGATAGGTACTCACATCCTAGGGAGGTGGACTGGTTCCTGGGATTTCCCCAAGGGACTATAATTTGGTCCCACGCATTTGCAAAGCGAGACGAACCTTTCCTGGTTTTGGAAAATAATACTTAGTCAATGGCTAAAATTATCCTTTTTATGAAGTCCGGTTGAGTAGCTTGTATTGTATGTGACATTTTAGAAGCTGTTTTTGCATAAGTAGGTACCTACTGGCATGCAATCTTCTTGTACTTTTGTGCAAGTTACAGGCGTGTGTATTTGCGGGTTCACAAACCTGAAGAATAGGTAACTACTTTAATTTGCTGTCAGGGAGGCACAAAAATAATTAAGTAGTAAAATATATGAAACTACATAAAAACATCAGTACCTATTATATATTTATTAGTGAACATAAATTTTAAGATACTTATACAAAAAAAAATAGTTGAGTAGGTAAGTACAGTAGAATTGGCGGTCTTTTTTGTTTTTAGACTAAGTAGTAAGGTACATACGAAACTCTGTTTTAAACTTATAAAACACCAACCTACAATATAAATAGAAAATTATAATGCTCTGCATCAGTTAAGCAGTTTCATTTCCTACTATCAAACTGCACCAGTATTGTTAAATACATAGCTGACGATGCAATTATCTGTAAAAAAACAAACAAGTAACGATATAAAAGTGAAATTAGTACCTACTTTTAAGTAAGGTAGGTACTAATTTCACTTTACTTCCTTCACATAAGGGGTTGATATAATAGTGATGACCTATGAGCAATCAAAATCAGCCAGCACCCTAATTGAGATCAATCACAATCTTTTTATTTTGACAGTTCAACAGCATACAAATTTTTCGAACATATGTAGCAATGGATTAGCAATATCCTTCAAAATGGTACAGTTTGTGATTGATCGTGTGTTACGCAATTAGGCTGCCTGTCCACTGAAGCGGAGAGGAGAGGAGAGGAGCGGAGATGTGCCAAAATTAACCAATGGAATTGCATAAAATCTCCGCTCCGCTTCAGTGGACAGGGATTTGCGAACTAGTTTAAAAATTCATACAAAACCGGGAAGCGGAGCGGGGAAGCGGAGCGGGGAAGCGGAGCGGAGAAACCGAGTAAGGAAGCGGAGCAGGGAAGCGGAGCGGAGAAGCGGAGCGGAGAAGCGGAGCAGGGAAACGGAGATGGGATGTGCAAAAAAACCAGCCGCGGGGCCAGGGGGAGGGGGAGTAGTGAACCACCGATTTTTGGCCAGTGCGTGTCCCGGGCGGGAGATCGTATATAATTATATAATATGTGGCCTCTTTGTTTCGATTTAGGGGAGACCGGGTACAAAACTAATACTTTGACATTGGTTTCTAGTTAGTTATCATATATTTTTAATTATATGAATATAGCCACATATAAACTTCGATTATGCTCTACTTTGTATCTAAATTGACCTCATTATTTGCTGCATATTGTGAAAAACAGAGATATAAAAAAAGGATTGTTACTTTCGACCTCGAGACCAGGGCGAAAGTAATATGGTATGGGTCGAAAGTAACATGATAAAGGCGTGTGTAATAAATATGAAATGCAATACCAATAGACAGATCTCTTGCAAAAGCCTTTGAGTCGTTGTTTCGCTCTATCGCGTCCTTTATACGGTCTTATAGTAGCGAAGGTCTCTTTTCAAGAACTTAGAGATCCGTCTATTGAGCCACTGGTATTTGAGCGCATCGTCTGAAAGCTGCAAAATCATCTCGCGCCTCTCCTCCATGAGCTGTAAAGTAGCATCAGAGAGCTTCTTGTTTCGATTTGTACTTCAAGACCCGTCGGTCTCTGCCGTATGGACAGTTTTCATTATAATCGTCCACGAAACTCCTTAGGCACTCGAAACGATTCGAGCTTAAGGTGGAACTAGTCGCGGGCTCGAACTCAATGGTGGGAATGGCCAAAAACCACGCTGTCTCACCTGGCATCGTGTCCGACAGAGATAGTATCAGTGATGAGCAGTTAGAAGCTGGTCTACATGGACAACGTATCGTTCGCACGCACAGAAACACCGTATCGAACAATTTTAGTAAAAAGAGCGCGTAAAAAATTACGAAAAGTCCTTTGGAAAATGGGGTTTTATGAAAAAACCACTGCATGAATCAATTAGCAATAAAATTAATTGAAATCTTCGATAATTGTGCTGTGTCGGTACGGATTTCACACTTTTTGTATTAATTACGCCCAAAGTTGCGTTAAAATTAGCAAGAAAAACGAATCTTTGTTGGCTTATAACTTTTTAATGGCTTTTTATTTTACTATTATGCTTCCATACAGACAAAATTACTAATGAGACCTAACGATATCATGTTAAAATTTGAATGAACGATATCAAACAGTGGAGTAAAACTGCCTAGAAATTTGTATGGAAAAAATATCAAATTGTTTCACCTTAAAGCTCTCGGGGTTTTGGATTTGGATTGGTGCTGGACGGAGCGTACACTTCATCAGTCGAGATCTTTGCAGCTTAAGATTTAGATTCAATGTTCCCCTTACCAAACTGTGATCACTTCAACCGCCTCTGTGGTCTACTGGTTAAACCATCTGTCTCAGTCCCAGGTTCAATTCCCAGTGGGAGCAAAATTTTCTGCTCGGTTTGGTTGGTGGTAGGGCTTGTTCTAAGTCCGCCTGCCTAGCTGGCACTATCTTGTCTAAGTCTATCGCCATAACAACAATGTTAACAGCATTGTTGTGTTTCGGCAGTTAGAGATATGATAGCCAGTTCCAACAGTGACAACGGTGGAAGTGAGTTTTAGAGCCCTACAGGGCTCTCTTACATTTATTTTTAGACTTTGCCGCACACTAGGAATTTCTCCTGTATTGTGGGTGCGTTTACAAACATTTAAACTCACATACACAAACAGCCAGACATGGTCCACCACATCATGAAAAAAAGTAACATACCTATTACTTTTGTACTCGTAGTGCTGTGTTAATTTCGTACTCAACCACGTTTTTGTTAATTCATGAATGCCTACATAAAAATCGAATTTGCTATTTAAAAAGCAATAAGTAAGTGCTCGTTTACGGAGAGCGAGGGCGTGGCGTTTTGCGGTGCGTCTGACGTTTTTTGAGCTTACAGACAGGTGGCGTATGCACCGGCCCGCGTCATCACACGTGCAAACGCAAACATAATTATGGCAATTTACGATGTTGTTTATGAAGACGCGGGCGTGGGGCGTACGACGCCGCGGGTCCCGCCGCGTGCCCCACTGCCGCTGCCGCTGTAGCTCCGTTTTTACCGTGAACGGAGAATTGCAAGAATAGCTAGCCGCAGCGCTGCGTGCGCCCGCGCCGCCGCGTTTAGCGTCGCGTGGGACGCGGCGATGCCATCCGCGGGCTCCGCTTGCATTTCAAGCAAACGCGTGTAATAACGCTTCTCCGTAAACGCTCTCATACAACACTCATGTTTGAATTTAGTGCGGCCCGCGCCGCCCAACGCTACGCGCAACGCCCCGCGTCTCCGTAAACGGGCACTAAGAACACTGTGTGTGGAGGGTGGGCGTTTTTGGATTATTGTCTTATGTAATTTAAATGTTCGAAAAATGCTGATTCTCAGGCTGAGAATCAGCATTTTTCGAAAGTTTGAATAAATGAGTTTTGAATTTTTAATTGAATTGAATTGTGTAAACAATCTAATCAAGAAATACTATGCAAAAATAGACACATTGATAACGTTATTTTATTTAAATACTACGTAACCTCTTAATGTCAAAAAACGTACTTTTGGTTCGTAAATTCATGTGGCGTCTTCTAGCACAAACTCACGGTGCAGAAGGTGCGCGGCGATTAAATGCAAGCGGGTGAAGCGTCGCCGGTTATCTCCTGGCGGTAGAGGGGCAGCGCCGGCGGCGCGGGCGGCGCGGCGTTTCGACGATTTGATAAACTGCAGAGCGTTTGTTACTTCCGACCCGCCGTTACTTTTGTACCCGGTCTCCCCTACTATTTCTTCATTCTCTATGTCATGTTATCCTTTTTGTCACTGTCATATGTCACTGACAGTGACAGGCAGCACAGTCCGCAACTCCGCTCCGCTATCTGGCTCCGCTACCTCACTCCGCACAGTCCGTAACTCCGCTCCGCTAACTCGCTCCGCATCAATGGACAGACACTGTCCTTAACTCCGCTCCTCTCCGCTGCCTCGCCCCGCTCCGCAGCCTCGCTCCGCTTCAATGGACAGGCAGCCTTAGGATGCAGATTTATTTGTCACAGATTTTCAGAAATGATCGTTAGTCGTTACGACTCGTTAGTAGGTACCTACCTACCAAAGGCCCACTTGCACGTTTACAGCTAACTTGGATTAACCCTGAGTTAGCTGTGTATACAGTCGGGTTAGGTTAAACGAGGTGTACATATTCATGAAATTGAAAAACTTTTACTAGATATTTATGGGACCAACTCTGAATTAATATGATAAACAGAACGAGCTAAGTGCGTGTCAGATCACGCACAGAGAAGGGTTCCGTAGTGGGTATGAACATTTTCTCTCATTCAAGCGATTAAAAAGTTTGCGAAGTTCCTCGCTTCAATGCACTCCTAGATGCAATATTCTCTGTGTTCGTTTTGGATTCTGGAGGAATAACTCATATTTAAACGCGGGCAGGACCAGGGCGGTATACAAGGGGGGAGGGGGGGTTGGGGGTTCATAACATAGCAATTGCTGCTGCAATTTAGGTGGAGGTATATTCTTAAAAATAAAAAAAGAGCAAAAAGAAGATGTTCCCCCGATGCCGCGAGGTGCGATCGCCGGCT
Organism: Conistra vaccinii; assembly: GCA_948150665.1. Lineage (NCBI taxonomy): Eukaryota > Metazoa > Arthropoda > Insecta > Lepidoptera > Noctuidae > Conistra > Conistra vaccinii. The sequence continues at coordinate 9,502,901 of OX411330.1, forward strand.
TTGTTGCGATTGCCGCACGCAAAGCCAGGCCAGGCCGCCGGCACATGCCGCCGGACTATATGGATCTACTATTAGGACGGTGGCATACGACTTATCCTAATGTGACGTCAATTGGCCTTAACCAGCGGGCGATCAAGACGCTTCCAACGATGCCTCATTTGTCAAATGACGATAAGGTAGTTTAGAAGATATGAGGGAATAGGTGAACATACATACCGGGCAAAATCATAAGCCTTCATTTTGCTTCGCCGTAGTCGACTAAAAACTTATGTACCCCTCCCTGGTTGTGCTATGATAAAATAATTAAATACCTTAGACAGCAGAGCGGCATCCAGTGAAAATAATCCATACGCTGTAATTTCATCACCTTGATACTGAATCATCGAAGAAAAATGTTGAATCTGAAAACCCACAAGCGGAATATTTTTATCGCAGATAATATACATAGTAGACAATCTTAAAATATTATCAGCACGATAATTATAATCATTACAGTATATACTGACAATTAATTTTACCTCTAATAACAATCGTATATCGTGTTTATCTGTAGGGATACTGTGCAGTGCTTGTCCTATTTTCATCACCTGAAATATTATCAATGTATTTGATAATACTTAATAAACATCCAAAGAAATTTATATATTTCCCACTAATTACCTCTTGCTTCAATAAATTTCCTGTTCTGGACATAATAAAAACTTTAATGATCTGATAAATGATCCAAATAGAACAGTTGACGACGGGGTGTAAGGAGAAGTCTCTCTCGACAACCAGACCGTGGTATATGATGTGAGCCTCGCTTACCATGGAGTGGAAACACTGTAACGTTGTGATCAACAAGGGCGCCTGAAATGCTTCGTTAATGTCTCTCTTAGCCTCGAAGGCCTTTTCGTACAAAGATTCCACGTATTGCAGTGTCAATACTTTGCTCTCCACCTTTTCAAAATAGTCCATTACAATTATTTTTTCTTTCGATAGTTTGGCTATGTGTACCCTTATGTTCTTCAGCAGAACTACTAGCATCAAAATAAGGACATAGTAAAAGGCTATCACAGTGAACTGTATCATTTGCGGTAACATAAACGAAATGGTCACTAAAATCATCTTCCAGAATGAATCATCTCGAGAGAAGTTCACAGATATCTGCAGTAACAATGCTGTTAGAAGAAATATCATTATCATTTTCATTTTAAAACGAAACTGTTTCATTGTACTTTCCATATTTGGGGATTCAGTGTTACTTGCTATTTTGTTTATTATTTTCACGTAAGTACAACGGTTTTTAAATGCACAAAAGTATGCCGCAAGGCAGAAAATAATAAAAATAACAAGTTCTACAATGTAGTTCATTTGAGTCAGTAGTTCCCTCGTCATTACTGTGTCACCGATAGAGTCTTTCACATACTGAACGTGTAATATTAAAAAAGACAGTAGAAGTAATAAGTAAGAAATAGAACATAGAGTATTTATGTATATCGACTTTTTGATGATTGTTAAACCACGTTTAGTATTGTTGAAGTTAACACTATAGGGGAAGAGACCAAGCATTGATAACACGATGTAGAGAGGTTTAAATATATGGCGGATATTGAGTTTCTCATTTGTGCTTGCATAAAAATATTTCTTTACGTTCGAAAACATTGTTTATAAAAGTAGTAGAGGATATGAAGCTTCACGGGCAACTAACGCCCAGTATACAAATGAATCAGCACATCGCCAACGAACGATTGTAAAAAACAATTACTATACAAAGTGAGGCGATAGTATCTTTGCACATTATTTATTCAGAGAAGGTTTATGTATATGTATACAACGTAATATTAAATGTCTATCAACGGTTCAAACATTTTCGCTGATTGTGTAATCTCAATCTGTTACGTGAAACTAACCATAGTGTCACAGTTACACACATATAATAAGCTGCTATCTAGCTAACAATTACATAAAATATGTGTGCTTGCTGTGTTATTATTTTGAATATAGTGCACGGTTCTTCGAATACAACGTATTGATTGAAATTCAGGCAGCGTATTTTGATATTAATGAGCGGTTCTTAAAGTAACCTTGACCAACAAGTTTAATATGGATGCTGTCCTATTTTTTAGGATAAGTTGAGTTGAAACGAGGTTGAAACCTTGAAACACGTATTTTGAGTTATCAACATTCGTTCAACATTCGAGTACTTACTAGACTTGAGTTTGTTCTCTGGGTTTGTGCCATAGTCAGAATTGTTTATATGTTTTTTTTTAATGCAGAGTAATCAAAGACCATGAAGATGAAACCACTGTCAACATCAAACTGTCAATTGCTGTCAGAGGACAGAAGAAAAAATAAAAATCCCAATTCATAAACATAAATTTTTAGTCATGTAAAGTTTAAGGTAATATTAAGATAAATTTATAAGTCTAAAAAAATATGGTTATTTGGAGATGCTTTATTCAAGGGTGCCGTGTGGGAAGACGGTGTTTGTTAGACGGGAGATCTACCGTGGTGGGCTGTAACGAATGGTATGGGCGAAATTTCAGGCAGAATTACAGTACCTGCCCCACTAACGCCTGTGGGTTGAAAGTCACCATCTGCGGCGCCGCTGGCTGTACCGGTACGAACCTAATCGCTTTACAAACTAAATTTAACTGGATTTGAGAACTTAAAATGTGTCAACGTAGATTTATTGACCCCTTTGTAGAATGGGCAAGCCTATAAGTAATAAGTTCAAGGTAGTACATAAGCAGGCAGATGTCTCTATGGTCCCGCACTTAGTCCTCCAAGTGGACCATCGTGCGTGGGCCATGGCAGCCATGGTTATTCCAACCAGCCTCTCTCCAGCTCCTTGCCCCGCCCAAGCCGGGCAGACCTCCACTGTATGCTCCACCGTGTCTTCCATGCGATCCACACAATGGTAACACCCGGGCGTTTCCTACCGCCTTATCCGGAACAGGAACCTCCCGAAACAACCGTGTCCGGTGAGGACCTGCGTCAGGCGAAAAGTGAGGACAGCGTGGCGCCTCTCTAGCCACTCCTGAAAGAGGGGACTTATCGCCGCAATTGTGGCGTGTCCGGCACTGGGTTGCGATAATCGCACTCTCCATGACGCCATGAGATCCCGCCAGAGCTCTGTCCACTGTGCCGTGATTTCTCGCGGCAGCGGCGGAGTTGCGCCCCGGCGTTTCGCCTCGCGCCAATCCCAAAAGTGCGTGAGGACGTTGTATTGTCTCAGTACCGTTAGTGTGAGGTCAGTATCTGGGAGTCTAATTCTGAGTACGTTCTGGGTCAGCCAGGTCAGGGCATTATCATCCTCACACACATCTGCACGGTGCCTTCCGCTACCCGTACCCATGCGCGGAAGGCAGGGAGTAGTGTCGTCGAGTTTGTGTCCATGACCAGATTTTCTAGGCCTGTCTTTATGTATTCGGCCTCTTCACATAGGCAGCAGATTGTAGTAGTACATTAAAGAGTTAGGTACCGATCATCTGTCGAATGGCCCTAAAAAGGCCATAACAACTAAAATTGTATTGTGTCTCGTTAATGACAGTTGAAGGTGTTAAGATGACCTTGTAACAAGTTTTTATTTAATCTGCAGGTCAACCATTAGCCCTCTTACTGAAGCAGTGTCCAATGCTGGATGAGTTAGCTCTATACGACCAGTGTGCTACTTGCGGTTTTGGCATGGAATTGAGTCACGTCGACACCAAGTGTAAAATTTCCTCGTACTCCGGGAAACACATGCTGTGCGACGCACTTCGAGTACGATACCATAATAATTATAAAATATCAAGCCTCTTTCCCTAACTTGAGAGCGTGATTTAAATTGCCGCCAAAATTTTTTGCGTAGCTCATTTTTGTGTCGCGTAGACCTATGGCTACGTGCGTAGCAGGTACACCAAGCTACGCTTCGTAGCAATGCACGGGTCACACCCGTAGACCCACTGAAAAAAGCAAGCGTTGTGTGACGGCAAGCTATAAAGTAAAATGAACCTTGGACACATCCAGTTACATCCAGTCAAACTGTGTAACAAAATATAGACAATCTTAATATACTGAGACTTTCAGTATCCGGAGGCTAATTTTTCATAAAATAAACCGTGACCCATCTCATAAAATAGCCAACAGTGTGCTTTAACGGAACTATTAGTAAATGAGTTGGTTATTCCAGGGCGCGAAGGTAGTGGTTATCGTGGCACGGAACACATACGACACGTTCGAGTACAGTGCGCCAATTATGACTGAAATAGCACTTCAGATTTGTAACACATGCCCGGGTGTAAGTCACTTATATTCTATTTATTTTCTCCTACGTACGTATTTCTTCATAAAGAATTAATAAGTACCTACTATAGTACGTACACACGGCTACACATGAAGCTATACATTTCAGTATAAGCTGACCTCTCATTGTACGGTAATCCTACACAATGGGAGATCAGCATAAATTGGAAATGTATAGCTTGATGTGTAGCCGTGTATACCTAAGTACCTAAGCTTTGTCGCGAATCAGTTATAGAATTAGACTTCCAGTCTTCGTAAGTGCAGCTAAGTTGTAATTTACTTAAGGTAGCTAAGTTTGTCTATCCCAAATATGAAACCGTCCGTACAACGGTCTCGAACATCAGGAGTTACACTTGTACGTCTTTCGGCTGAAATTATGATTTAAAACAAAAATAATTAAACTGGAACTAGCCTCCCCGTTGTTAGACAAGGACGGTCACACGGTTGCCGCAGGGAAAGCCGTTTCGTCACGTTTATTAGTTTGAAAGAACTGCTAGGGACCATGTCTCCAAAAGAGCGTGATGCCGACGCAATGCCGCTGAAAAGTCGCTTGCGTCACTTAAAAATGAACCCAAAGTTTTGTGAGCAACACTAAAATTGCTCTGAGTACTCCGAGTATGAGGTATCGTGTGAGTGAATGACTGACCAAATACCTGTTACGCTAACGTAAGGGTTACTCAAAGATTTATACAATAATAATATACTTTGCATCCCTCTATTATTTATTAGCTTTCTAAAACCACACCCAATTTGATTTCATAACTATGAATTCGTAAGTCTTATTTACAATCTCATTCAATCCTTTCTTTGTCTTATTTATGGGACAAGGCATCGGACTTCTTCTTATTTGGGAATTCATTGCTTATATCGGTGGGAGAGTGTCCAGTCTGGAGAAGAGCTCTACAGGGCCGTACGGTGTGGAGTGTGGCCCTTCCCCTAAAGGGGGAACCGACTTAAACACTAATGTTAACATAATCAGGAAAAACGAAAATTTTATCACCCTAGGGTAATTTAGGAACAGTCACATTAAGATTGTGAATCATATTTGGTCAACATAAAACCTGACAGTCTGAAACTGACCTGCAAATTGTAGAAAACGTTATTAAACGTTGAATTACGTGAGCTAGCGAATTAAAGAATTTCTCGATTTTGTCGATCAGGCATTCACGTTAGTGGCAACCCAGCCAGTGGAGAGCTTGGTCCCTCTAATAGGCGAGATCCAGCGCCTCCGCGGCGCCTACAACCCTCGCATGCTCATGGGGTGCGTGGAGCTGAACTGTGTGCGCGCCAACACCGTGCTGGCAGACTTCCTGAAGGTTAGCTTTATATTAATTACTGTATTCATTAATTATTAGTGCCAGTTTAGACACCAGTCTCACGGAAGCAACAATTTTTTCGCATAACACACCCGTTCCCCTGTTCAATTATTGTGCTTAATGCAGGTGCCTTAAGCCGTTTTCATTGTAAACAATGACACAATGTTTATCAGAAAGATCTGATACTTATGATTAACCCTATCAAAAAATACATATTGGTATTAGTTCGTATAAATTTCAGTTCGATACCAGGCAAACAACTGTAAAAAATCGAATGCAATTTTATACTTAAAGTATTTAAAGTAAGCCTCCCACAAGGTGGACCCATGACATTGTGAAGGTCGCCGGAATACGCTGGATGCGGGAAGTACAGAGCCGGTCGAAGCGGCGGTGCTTGGTGGAGGCCTATGTCCAGCAGTGGACGTCTTTCGGCTTAAAATGATGATTTAAAATAATAATAATTAAAAAATAAACGGGGCAGTCTGGGAGTACTGATTGGAGTGAAAACTAAGTAACGCCATCTAACGAAAATGTCAGGAATTTATGTGGCTTGCTGTCAGTACAAGAACGAAAGCTGTAGGCTCCATAAAAAAAAAATCCATAAAAATAAAAAAAGAGTGCGCTGTCAACTAAAACTTGAACATTCTCCCTTCGTCTTACGAATTTTCAAACAGGTCACGTGTGCTAACGCGAGTTAAACATTTTTAACCCATCCCAAAAAGTGCACAAAACCGCTAAAGAAGTTTTCACTTCAAAAAAAAAGCTTTTATAATACATTTTTGAGTACCCCTTTTCACTCCAGGGCCGCCCTGTCATATTTAAGTAGCCATAGTTAGCCTTTAACATAAAATTAAAGTATAATAATAAACATTTGATGAAGGTTCCTCCCGAAGCCGTGAAGGTGCCCGTGATAGGCGGCGGCACTCCTACTACAATGGTGCCTGTACTATCCGCAGCTGTACATCCTTACGCCATGACTCAAGAACAGGTGAAGGCACTTATTTAAAATAGCGTAAAAGATTTAGTTTAATAGTGGTACGGTGGACGGTGGTAACTAGGTTGTGGAGGCCAGTTAGGCAGTTCACGTAGATACTGGTGTTCAGCTGCATCCGGTTAGACTGGTAGCTGACCCCAAAATACTTGGGAAAAGGCTAGCCAAATGATAATGATGAAGGGGACGTTAAGAAATAGACGGATGGGGAACTAAACGATCACCGTTGATTAATTTTATTCTTGTTCATGAAAGTGGTTTTCGTGCAAAACATCTTAGTATTTAAATCAAAGTTTGTTAATTAAGTATGGGGCTAATTCGTAGGATTTCCCTTCCAATAATTATGTAAATCGCGACAAAACCAGTGTTCATACATTTAACAGTAGGCTAGCAAAAATATAATCTTTTTCTTTTCTTCGATAAAAATATAAATCTTTGTTATAAATAATATTTTATTATTACAGATCGAATGCGTGACATCCTGTATAATGAGTGGCAACGACGCAGTTTGTGCGGCAAAAGGTTGTGCGAGCGCGACCGCCTGCCTGGCCGGCGCGTACGCAATAGCCCGCAACACCATCAACGTGCTGAAGGGCATTCAGGGGAAAAAGACCACCCAGTGCGCTTACGTCGACAGTCTGGGCACCTGCGCACCCAACTGCCAGTTTTTTGCTAGTGACGTGAGTTAACACTTTCGACCAAACCCAATTTTCATAGAGCTCATACTATGCCGCGCTATTGCACTTTGACCTTCCGGGAACACCGGCATTACGTTTGCGCTAAAGTTAACCCTCGAGGAGGATCACCGGCATTAGGTTTAAAACCATCTAAGTACGTACTTGTGGGGTGGGATGAAAAAATAAACGGTATAATTTTTTTTTTTAAGTATAATCGCTCGTTTTGATCCGAGACAGCCACCTTATGCCTACGGTACGCACGTTAAGCCGTTGGTCCTGCGCCTCTTATCTCTCTCCGTTTGTGTCGGATTGCCGTCCCATCGGACTATGAGAGTGAGGGAAGAGAGAGTGCACCTGTGTCTGCGTACACACTTGTGCACTATAATATCTCCCGCGCCGAAGGCTAGTCTTCGTTGATATTGGTCGCCGTGGCCGAAATACGGTCCGGAGGACTATATACAATATGCCTACGGTATAGAAATCAAAATCGGCTGAACGGAGTGTAAAAAAGACTAATCTGAATGTCTAATCGTATTCCAAATCGAGTTACAGAGCTGAAGGTGCATCAAACTCATTTTGGCCCTTTAGCAAAATGGTTAGGTACAGACAATATACTTCCAGGTCGTGCTCGGTCCTTCCGGAATAGAGAAAAACTTGGGCGTACCGGAGCTGACCAAGTTTGAGCATTGTCTTCTGTGTACTTCTCTGCCTTATATTCGGAACGAGATAGCTCGAGGCATTTGGTTGGTAAGTAATAACACAGAAATATCACTCGTTCGTTTACTTGTATTCGAATCGTGACGTGGGTAAAACGTGAGTGACGTATGTTTTAAAATTCATACCCCCTTTTACGAAGGGTGCCAATTGGAACCCTATTACTAACTACCCTACCCTATTACTATTTGTTTGTTATCCTTACACGCTAAAACGGCTGAACGGATTTGGCTGAAATTTAGCACATGAGAAGACCATGACCTAGGTTAGGACAGAGAATTTTTTATCCCGATATTACCACGGGATAGAGACATACATATGCGGGTGAAACCGCGGGGCGCAGCTAGTCAATTATATTTTCTTGTAAATATTGACGTTCTAAAGTCTTGTAATGGCCTACTCGAGCTTGTTTAACTTTTAGAGGTATGAGGAACAGGGTGTACAGTTCACTCATCCTCTATAGAAAAGGGAGGATCCTCCGACCAGACGGGTGTTATGTCTGACGGGCAACTACCGGGAAGTCTATGTATGATAGTCTTATATATGTCGTTAGCGCGGTAAACTCTAATTGCGCGATGCAGGATTTGTGTGACGTCATGTCTTTGGTGCGTAGTTCGTATGTGGCGGTGTAACCGCGACATTCCCCGACGTGATTCCTGTGTTGTTGCAGGTGTACACGATGTGCCAGCAGTGTTGTTGCCCGAATTGCTGTTGGCACCCTTGCACATGTTACACGCCCCCCATCTGTCCCTGCGTGCCCCCCACCAACTGGACTTGTGGCTGTCCTGACGCTTGCAGGGACGAGTATCTTGCCTCGGTTAGTATCTCAAGATCTGCAAATAGATCTATAATAATAATAATCTTCTGCGGATAAAGAATAGTACATATTTAGATTTAGGTGCATAGGAGATTTATGTCTGTGAACGTATTCATGAGGGGCAAACATAATAACATAATGTTATTTCACTGCAATGATTTGACATGCTGCACCTACAGTCGGCAGCATGCCAAAATACCTATAAACCGTATATAGGTATTTTAGCATGTCACCCCGACTAGTTTACTATTATGTTCTGGCATTTTCAAAACCTTTATCATTGTATCAACTAGCAACCAATCAATCTTCCTAGCCTTTTTCCCAACTATCTTGGGGTCGGCTTCCAGTCTTACCGGTTGCAGCTGAATACCAGTATTTTACATGGAGCGACTGCCTATCTGACCTCCACAACCCAGTAACTGGGTAATACGATACCCCTTGGTAAGACTGGTGTCAGACTTTCGGGCTTCTGACGACTCGTAACGACTGTCAAAGATCCACAAATGACAGCCGGGACCAATGGCTTAACGTGCTTTCCGAGGCACGGAGGAGTCTCGGTATGTGAAGATGGTCACCCATCCACTGACCAACCCTGGCAAGCGTAGCTTAACCTGATAGATCGACCCGTGCGGCTTGTTATTATTTAGCCACGAGCTCCTCCTGTATCAACTAGCAACCATACTCCGAAATTGATTTTATCAACTGATTAATATCTATCTATCATATTATATCTATCTTTGAATCTTCAACTTTTCATAACGGGTGTAAAAAGGCGTGAAGCCAAGAGTAACTTATTCATTGTATTTTTTTTGTACTGGATCATCCAGCCGAAAGGTTCCAACTTCTTTTTACGAAAACTAATTTTAAATGTTATAACTTAACTTTTAATACCCCATAACTCCTGTACCGTTGCATGCAAACAAAATAACAATGTTTTGCGTGCGTTACATAGCGTCCAGCAATAATTTCTGCTCAATATTACTTAGTTTCATGTAAGTATAGAATTAGTGGCTATGTGATGGTTTTTTTTACAGCCTGTATATTTCCCACAGATATGTCGGGATATGACGTGCAGGTGCGGCAGCACGGAGCTGTGCTGGCGCCCCCGCCCGAACGACTACGACGCCGCGCGGGCCGCCAACATCAAGCACCAGATTCCCCCGTACATACCCTCGTGCGGAGCCGAGCTCCCCAGAAGCATTCGCATAACACAGGAAATCTTGAATTTGGCCAAAAAACCCTGCTGCTAGTCTTGCTAAGTCCTAATAGGCCTTTGCACCCTTACCTATCGAGAGAACAGCCAAGGTTTTCAAATCTTACATATTTAAAGTTATGGAAAAAGTTAATGATATTACCATGAAGCTGATCAAGCTAGTGTTTTTTTTGTAACGATGAGATGAGAAAGGGTTCTTACCTAAAGAATCGTCTAAAATATTTCATCAGCTGTCGTGGAAAAAACATGTGAACACGTTCAGTTTAGAGCGAGGGCTATGAGATGAAAGCATACGCATGACAAAAGAAGTCGGGTTGATGTCGCAAATACAACACTTGCTTTCCTGTGCCGAAATAATTTGTAGAACAACACCTTGTACGGGACTACAGTGTCGATGTCCTCGATATTAACCCAAAATCATTGTGATCCTGGTACACTGGAACGTATTTCCCAAATTAGTAACATAGTTTTTTTTTATGTACTTACTGCAATAGTCATGTGTACCCAGAACAAAATTATTGTAACGCCTATTAGGAACGAATTACCTCGATACGAATAAAATTCTCAAAGCTGGACTTTAGGTCACCAAGCCCCTAAGCCCATAAGACCCCCCCTGGCCCTCGTCTGACTGCGTCTTACCGCACGCCGCCGGTACCTACTGCAACGATCATCTACTTTTCCAGCTAAAATCAAAATGTGTTCGTTCGACAAAATTTCATGTATTGCACAGAAATCAGGTTTTTAAACATAAACTTGTCTGATTAGAAGTGAAGTTTTACGAAGTGTAAATGGCTAAGAGTAATTGTAAGTATTAGCAAATCATTGTTAGTATCATAAGGCGGTACCAAGTTTGGCCCTTTAAAAATATCGCAGTGTATTTCTGTAGTTAGTGAAGAAAATTTTTGTATGTTTGGTCTATAAACGAGTTTATATTTAATAAATTATGATTTGCAAATAAAAAATATACATTCATGAAATATTTAATTTATTTAAAACTTTCAAATAATTCGACAATAAAAATAAAAAATTGTTGATTGTGCATAATAAGTAATTTCTACATGTGAAACACATGTTTTATCTTTCCACGCCAGTTGTCCAATCTTTCTTTCAGATTTTCCAAATAGTTTACGCAATTACATTCTTCAATCTGAAAATGAAGTCATTGAAACCGCCGAACAGAGTATACTACCTACCTAGTATATTCCTTGCGCCGAACACAGTGGCACAAAAGGCGTTCTGTTTAGCTTATAGGAACACAGCCGAGGGTCGAACAAGATTGTCATGGAGTTAGTATATGATGACGGAGTGGAATTTTAAAAGTTCTGTCGAAATAATGAGTGGTGATAGTTGTGATTGTGAGTACCTAATATAGGATTTCATGAAGCTACCATAGATGTATTATAAATCTATGGAAGCTACAACTTTACGTGTCTCAGAGAAACTACGTTTTTTGGCCAATTCGAAGTGAGTCTACTCTTCACTTTCAGTAAGGCGCCATCTCCACGGGGGCGAGAGAATCGCGGCAAAACTCACGTCGTGGCATCAAATTCGCCGCAATGATATCGTTGTGAGAAGATTGAATAACAGAATATTCAATATTCTATTGAATTTGACGGAACGACAAGATATCGCCACTATTCTCTCCGCCTGTGGAAATGGCGCCTAATTGCTCTTCTTTAATTTAGGTAGGGACAGTCACGAGCACATAAGTACATCTATGCAAAATCAGAAAGCATTTTTTCTCGTGAAAATTGCAACTTTGAGAAACGAAACGACTCATTTCATAATAGTTTGGTTTCGATATACTATGTTCGTAACACGATTCGTTTGTTTTTTGAAGTGAACACTTCTTTAGCGGCGTTGTGCACTTTTTTTGGGATGGGTAAAAATGTTAAACTCGCGTCAGGACGTGACCGTAAGATCCGTTGCCTAGCAACCGACAAAGTAAATATTAAATAGTCTTTAACATTACATAAAGATTGCGAGGTAAGAAATTTTACCTATATTGATGGTTATAAAAAAGCAGTCAAAACATACCTACTTCATGAAAATTGTTTAAATAAATTGTTTATTTTTGTGGACTATATTTTGAAAATAAATAAATATAAGTACCTACTACTAATACTAATTAATATTGTATTTAACTACATAAATTATAGTATTTTTATACTGATAAATAAACCAGTCGTGCGAAATTATTCCCTAACCATTCCAAAATATTCAAAAATGCACAACGTTAATGTTCAAGTTTTCACATCTGCCGGCACTCCCGGAGTGCAACCCGTTGTTTTTTTTTATTGTGGAACGGGCCTGCTCTTGACCCCGACCTCACCTGATGGAAAGCAATGGATGAAGTCTACGATGGAACGAGCATTTCCAGAAGAGGCCTGCACCAACGTTGCGTAACACCAAACGTAACATCAATTAAAATCTGCATCATTTTAAAGCATATTACTAATCCATTGTTTTCGAACAATTTGTCTGCTCAACAACGTACGCAATGAATGTTGTTGAACTGTCAAAATGAAACGGATTGTGATTGATCGTGTGTTACGCAATTAGGGAGCTGGTTCACTTTTGCTTTATACGCAGACCGGTTATATTTGGAAAGGAACACAGATGCTGGTAGGGAGTTCCACATTTTGACTTAGCGCACAATACATGAGGAGCGTTTTTCTCTGTGTTCCACCGAGTCAAGAGCAGCTAACTGGTATTTTGCTGACCCATCCCATCATGGCATCATCTGCCTACCCTTTTCCCAACTTGGGGTCGGCTTTCAGTTTTACCAGATGCACCTGAGTACCAGTATTTTACATAGAGCGAATGCCTATCTGGCCTCCACAACCCAGTTACTGGATAATACGATACCCCTAGGTAAAACTGGTTGTCAGACGTTCGGGCTTCTATGACCCGTAACGACTGTCTCAAAGATCCGACTGTCAAAGAATGACAGCCGGTCACCCATCCACGGGCCAACCGCGGCAAGCCTAGCTTAACCCGACCGATCGACCCGTGCCGCTGTTATAACTTAGTCACAAGCTGAAGGGGCTACGTGCTGCTTTGCTGAACCATCCCTTAGACCAGATAGCAATACTTCAAACAGGAACGGACCTGTGCTTTGTACTGTAAGAGAAGATCGCTATTGAATTTGCGTAAGGTATGCGCCTGACTGGACTAGTCTTTGATAGGTACTAGTAAAACCACAGCACAGAAAAAACAGTTTTCTGTTCTGTGAATAAAACAGTCTGTGACAAAACTTACTGTTTGGTAGGTACTAGTAAAACAGTCTGTGACAAAACTTACTGTTTGGTAGGTACTAGTAAAACAGTCTGTGACAAAGGGATCCCCCCGTTTTGCCTAAAGGATTTTGACAAATTTTCATTATCCAAACAAATTTTAGCAACCTTTTTTTATACCAATGCAATATTTGGAATGATTTTAGTACGCACATTTTCATTTGGTCAAATTTTTACTTGGCAGACTATTACCAAGGATAATGTCATTAAGGCATTTGGTTTTTAACCAAATGATTTATTACAGCAAACTATCTTTAGACAATAAACATTTAGTCAATTGATTTGTTATGACAAAAAATATAAAGACAAAATTAAGATTTTTTGGTAATTATATAATTAAAAAATGTGCTTTTATTTTAATATAATCATTTATAGGCGATGTTATTTGCGTACTTCTTTGTAAGTTTATGTAAGGCTAAAAGCGTCTTGGTAATTTTTGTGTCCGAACAACTGTTTGTCGTAAAACAAATACACAGAAACGAATCGCTGCAAAACCGACTCCACGTAGTCTTGTGTGCCCCACCCCTAGAGTGTAATTTAAACCCGCGTAGGCGCGGAGGGGCGAGGCGGCCCGCGAGCTGAGGAGCAGGTGGTTTGAAGGCCCGCCGCCGCGGCTGAGGCTGGCCGGCGAAGCCGGTCAGCAAGCCGAAGCTGCGGTGGTGAGCGTTAAAACCATCTGCGACGATAAGCTCGCGTGGAGCCGCCCAAACCCCGCAGCGCCGGAGCCGTGACAGAAACAATGCTTGCTGCATGTTGCATGCCTGCTTGCATGTTGCATGCCTGCTTGCATGTTGCATGCCTGCTTGCATGTTTATTTGCATGCTTGCACGCTGCTATGCCTGCTTGCATGCTGCATGCTTGAAGCAAGCAAATCATGATATTGACCTGTTACTGCTCCTGAGAATCGCGGATCTTGACTTTCAGAATTTTGACCTTGACATCTAGGTCAATAACATCAAGGTCAGGACAATGCCCTTAAGGTGTCCCATCGTGTTTCCCCACCCTACTACACCCACTTCGTATAGATTTTTTTTTCGTAAATTGAAAACTAGCGAAATTAAGTATTTGGCTTATTTTATTTTGCGTAAAATATGTTATACCAACTGAAATATTTGACTAAATTAAAATTGGTAAAAGTACTAGTTGGTAAACAAGTTATTGTTTAAACGTTCACTTGCCAAACATTAGGTTTGCGTTACAATTATTTGTGAAGAGTTTATTTGCTAAGTAATAATTTGGCAAATGAAATTATGCAGAAAATTGTTTGGGAAGTGATAATTTGTCAATTTCTTTTAGATGAAACAAGGGAGACCCGTGACAAAACTTACTGTTTTGGTGGCTAAATAAATAGTATCTAGTATCTACTGTTAACCAAATCTAGCCGTTTTAAATGTTATATTTTCTATAGTAATATAATTTAAAGCTGAATTAATAGTCTATTTGATTCTCACTCCGAGGAAAAACAATACGGTCTGTGCTGATTTTGCATTATTATACATTTCTGAAAATATAACGAAAGTGGTGATTATATCTATTCTAACATACATACATACATACATACTCAACCTATAATGTTCCCACTGCTGAGACACAGGTCTCCTCTCTGTGAGGGAGTGGGCTGTAATCTATAATCTACCACGAAGGCCCAGTGCGGGTTGGTAGATGTCACATGTCTTCGAATTTTTGGTTCTAGGACATGCCGGTTTCCTCACGATGTTTTCCTTCACCACTTTGTGAGTCTTTGATAGGTAGTAGTAAAACAGTCTGTGACAAAACTTACTGTTTTGGTGGGGTCTCCCTTGTTTCATCTAAAAGAAATTGACAAATTATCACTTCCCAAACAATTTTCTGCATAATTTTATTTGCCAAATTATTACTTAGCAAATAAACTCTTCACAAATAATTGTAACGCAAACCTAATGTTTGGCAAGTGAACGTTTAAACAATAACTTGCTTACCAACTAGTACTTTTACCAATTTTAATTTAGTCAAATATTTCAGTTGGTATAACATATTTTACGCAAAATAAAATAAGACAAATACTTAATTTTGCTAGTTTTCAATTTACGAAAAAAAATCGATATGATGTGGGTGTAGTAGGGTGGGGAAACACCATGGGACACCTTGAGGGCATTGTCCTTGACCTTGATGTTATTGACCTAGATGTCAAGGTCAAAATTCTGAAAGTCAAGATCCGCGATTCTCAGGAGCAGTAACAGGTCAATATCATGATTTGCTTGCTTCAAGCATGCAAATAAACATGCAAGCAGGCATGCAACATGCAAGCAGGCATGCAACATGCAAGCAGGCATGCAACATGCAGCAAGCATTGTTTCTGTCACGGCTCCGGCGCTGCGGGGTTCTATGTTCTATGTTATAGGGTTTGGTTTCCGCACTTAGTCCGTCAAATGAACCATTGTACGTGGGCCATGGCGGCCGTTTGGGGGGGTTATTCCATCCAGCCCACCTCCCTCCAGAAGTTAATTAAAGCTCCTGGTTTGTTTAGAACATCAGTGTAAGATCTGGGTGACCCGAGGGTTTCTGTTCTAATCTGGGTGACGCCTGTGCATTCAAAGAGCACGTGCGCGACGGTCTCCTCGGCCTCCATGCAAGCCCTGCACAGAGGACTGTCCGTTATGCCTATCGTGTGGAAATGTTTGTTTAGCGAGCAGTGTCCTGTGATGGTCCCCGTCACCAGGCGCAGGCCATTTCTGTCCAGGTGTAATAAACGCCTGGTCAGCTTGCTATCCAAGAATGGCATAGCTTCCTTGGACTGCCTGCAGCCTGGTGTCGAATTCCACCAGGTCTCCGCTTGTGTGTGGGTGAGCTCCTGTAGCCACCTGCGTATTTGGTTGAAGGGGATGGGAACGATAGGTTCGGGTCCACAGACTGCAGTGCTGGATCCTCGTCTTGCCAGTTCGTCAGCTGCGTCGTTGCCTAGCGATCCACTGTGTCCTTTTATCCATTGTAGTGTCACCGTGTTGCGGCCAGATACCGTTAATTGTTCTAGTTCATTGTGACATTCTAGTGTTAGCGTTGAGGTAATATATTTTTTCTGTAGGGATTGGAGAACTGAGGCACTATCGGAGAGTATACGTATATGCGTGTCCGCAACTCTCCTGGCTTTTAGGGCGTGGACCGCTTGTATGATGCCCACACACTCTGCCTGATAGACGGTGTTGAACATTCCCAGCGGGCTGGATATATTTATGTTGAAGTCGTGTGAGAAGACTCCTGCTCCGGTGCCGGAGTTGGTCTTCGATCCATCGGTGTATACTCTCATCTCTTTCGGGCCTGAGTAGTCACACTGTTCTTCCGTGAGTATTATGTTGTAGTGCCTTTGAAAGTGGTGCGTTTTCGGGGCTTTATCACAGGGTGATGCCATCATTGGTCATCGTTTGATCGCTTCTTCCCTTATGCGTGTGTGCTTAACTCTGGAGTCTTTGCTTAGGGTTCCTGATAAGTGGAGCCTAAAGGCAGCCAGGCTCGCCTCCTCTCGCACGATGAGGTGCAGAGGCGGCAGTCCCAGCATTGCCTGTAGGGCGGCAGTGGGTGCAGTTCTCATACTGCTAGTGATTGCCACACAAGCGAATCGCTGCAGTTTCTCGAGTTCTCTTTGAGCTGTACTCAGGTCTGTCCTGGGCCACCAGACCAGTGAGCCGTATGTAATGATTGGTCGGATAACTGTGGTGTATAACCAGTGGGTGACCTTGGGGCTAATCCCCCAGTTCCTGCCAAGCAGTCGCTTGCACTGCCACAGGGATATGCTGGCTTTTGTGGTGATATAGTTCGTGTCTTTAGCCCAGTTCAATTGTTTATCCAAAAAGACGCCCAGGTATTTGGTTTCAGTTGAGAGGCTTAGGGTTGTTCCAAAGAATCGTGGTAGTTGTAGCGTCGTCAGTTTTCTCTTTTTTGTGAAGAGAATCAATTCGGTTTTTGTGGGGTTCATTGAAAGCTGGTGGTTGTTGCACCATTCCTCTACTATTTTCAGGGCTTGACGCATGAGGTTGCATAGGGTGTTTTCGTGGGTCCCGTTTATTATTATGGTTATGTCATCGGCGTAGCCTACAGTGAAATAACCTTTATCATTTAGTGTTTTGATGAGGCTGTCCACTACTAGGTTCCATAAAAGCGGCGAGAGGACGCCCCCTTGCGGGCAGCCCTTAGCAACGATGGCCCTTGTAGTTTCATTGACTGTAACTCGTACAGCCCTAAGTTTGAGCATGTTGGTGATCCAGCCACTCAGGGTCGAGTCTATGTTGTGTCTGTCTAGGGCCGTGTTTAGCGCTGCGGGGTTTGGGCGGCTCCACGCGAGCTTATCGTCGCAGCTGGTTTTAACGCTCACCACCGCAGCTTCGGCTTGCTGACCGGCTTCGCCGGCCAGCCTCAGCCGCGGCGGCGGGCCTTCAAACCACCTGCTCCTCAGCTTGCGGGCCGCCTCGCCCCTCCACGCCTACGCGGGTTTAAATTACACTCTTGGGGTGGGGCAGACAAGACTACGTGGAGTCGGTTTTGCAGCGATTCGTTTCTGTGTATTTGTTTTACGACAAACAGTTGGTCGGAGACAAAAATTACCAAGACGCTTTTAGCCTTACATAAACTTACAAAGAAGTACGCAAATAACATCGCATATAAATGATTATATTAAACTAAAAGCGCATTTTTTAATTATATAATTACCAATAAATCTTAATTTTGTCTTTATATTTTTTGTCATAACAAATCAATTGACTAAATGTTTAGTGTCTAAAGATAGTTTGCTGTAATAAATCATTTGATTAAAGACCAAATGCCTTAATGACATTATCCTTGGTAATATTCTGCCAAGTAAAAATTTGACCAAATAAAAATGTGCGTACTAAAATAATTCCAAATATTGCATTGGTATAAAAAAAGGTTGCTAAAATTTGTTTGGATAATGAAAATTTGTCAAAATCCTTTAGGCAAAACGGGAGGATCCCGTTTTGGTGACTAAATAAAAAATATCTAGTATCTACTGTTAATGAAATCTGGCTGTTTACCTAAATGTTATATTTTCTATAGTAATATAATTTAAAGTTGAATTACTTTTACATCTATTGGATTCTCACTTCGTGGAAAAACAATACGGTCTGTTCTGTTTCTCATTTCAAAATCACTTGACAATTTTGCATTATTGTCTAAACATCTCTGAAAATATAACGAAAGTGGTGATTATATCTATTCTAAATACATATATACATAATCAGCATATAATGTTCCCACTGCTGGGACACAGGCCTGATCCTCTCTGTGAGAGGGAGTGGGCCGTTAGGGACTACTCACACTTATTCAGCTCCATTCGCGTTTCGCTGAACGATTTGGGTCACACTTATACAGTTCTGCTTCTATCAGCCGCGTACAGCGTCGTAAGAATGAGAAAAGCCGTCATAGCGTGTTATCTCCGCTGAAACGCTTCTATCTACTGCGTACGGCGCTGAATATACTGCGAAGACGGTAAGCTACTCATTTAGTAGGTACTGTGCCTTCAACATGGACAGATCTATGTGCGATATTTTTATCATTTCGCTTCTTGCAGAAGAATTGGATAAAATTAAAGGTAATAAAATAAAAAACATAATTTTGTTGATCGCTATAATGTGACGAACTAATATCGCAAGAAAATGTTTGCACTAGCAATATATTATGTTTCTCTGCGTCCATCATTTTATTTCGTAAAAATAAAATAATTATAATTACTTTAAAAGACGTCCGAACTCTCTCAATCCTTGCCTGACTAATGATTACGTAATAATAAATAAAATTCATGCAGGAACTATACCGGTCACAACTTGTCGACAAGGAGTCAAGAACCATCCGTGTTCAGCGCTGTTCTCCCGCTTTCGACGCTGAATGCGGCGGAACAGCGCTGAACGTGATAACACATTTATTTGTCCTCATTTTATATTTGTTTGCCACGAAAGCAAAATAGACGCGGAAAGCGGAACGGATGCATACGCGTCTCCTTAAAAAATCGTTGTTTTCTATCAGCATGAACTGAATAGAGCTGAATAAGTGTGAGTAGTCCCTAATCCACCACGCGGGCCCAGTGCGGGTTGGTAGATGTCACATGTCTTCGAATTTCTGAATCTAGGACATAACCGGTATGTCCTCACGATGTTTTCCTTCACCGTTTTGTGAGCAGTGAGGAAATTATTTTACACTAAGTAAAGCGCCTGCCTGGGTTAGAACCCACGACCTACAACTTGTAAGTCGGGGCCGTCACCACTGGGCCGCCACCAGTGGTCTATATTTATTATATCATTTTATTTCTTTGTTTTTTTTTATGAATTTCGGCACATGATTTCGGCCCTTTTGTAGAGTGCTACAAGTGTAGCGGTTAGACCGCCACATACAAAAACTACGAAACAAAAAGACATGACGTCACACAATTCCTACATCTCGCAGTTAGAGTTTACTGAGCGAATAACATAGATAAGACTATCCGAAATCAACATATGGGCAAGTGCCCGCCAGACATAACAACCCGTCTGGTTGGAGGATCCTCCCTTTTCTATGGTGGATGAGTGAACTTTACACCCTGTTCCTCATACCTCTAAATTGGTGACCCCGACGTGATCAAAGTCAACGCAGCCTTCGTGCAACTACTTCAGCGTGACGTCATCATCATCACTCCCGCAAGCTTTCGTGAGGCGAGTCACACAGCCAGCCAGCACCCACGGCTTCAACGGGTATCCTGACCACCAGCATGAAGCGAACGCGCATTCCTGGTCATCACCCTCAGCCTCATCAGCAACCTTGGCACAGCACCTGCACTTCCGGCCGGTCTCACAAGCAGAGCCTATTCTACCCTCTCCTGGTCGACGCAAGCAGTCAGCCAAAAACCCGGCGCTGTACCACATCCGACTCACTGGATGACGACGCAGCGCCACCCCGACTCACTGGGGAATCACCGCAGACAGTTCCGACTCACCGTGAACTATGCGGCACCCGGTTCCGACTCACTGGAACCACAGCTGGCACTGTGAAGCATCGCAAGATCCAAGACTCAGCCCACTATCGACCTCCGGTCTCCGGAGGGGAGTGATGTAGCGGTTAGACCGCCACATACAAAAACTACGAAACAAAAAGACATGACGTCACACAATTCCTACATCTCGCAGTTAGAGTTTACTGAGCGAATAACATAGATAAGACTATCCGAAATCAACATATGGGCAAGTGCCCGCCAGACATAACAACCCGTCTGGTTGGAGGATCCTCCCTTTTCTATGGTGGATGAGTGAACTTTACACCCTGTTCCTCATGCCCCTAAACAAGGATTTTTTGGCGCCTGAATGAATGACAGGGGGGCGTTGTTGGTAAACATTTGTGAAATTGTTACAGAAATTGTATTGACAAACAAGATGGGCGGCATTAGTTCCGATTTTGACCACGCGCCAAAGGAACCATGTACCGTTCGTGTATTCCCGTTGTCCCCCTAGACTACGGTCCCGCTAAAGGGCACAAAGGGAATTTAACGAAATAATTAAAATTAACTTCCCGTTCTCCCCGTTGCGTTAAAATTAATAGAGAGAATATTTGTAATATTCTCTCTATTAATTTTAAAAAGGAACCATGTACCGTTCGTGTATTCCCGTTGTCCCCCTAGACTACGGTCCCGCTAAAGGGCACAAAGGGAATTTAATGAAATAATTAAAATTAACTTCCCGTTCTCCCCGTTGCGTTAAAATTAATAGAGAGAATATTTGTAATATTCTCTCTATTAATTTTCTACAAAAGGGCCGAAATCATGTGCCGAAATTCATAAAAAAATATGTAGCGTTGTATGACAATTATAAGGCTAGGCGCACACTGATGCGGCGTCTGCCACGACTACGGCTTGGCTATAGTCGCTTGCGGCCAGTCAAAACTTGATTTTAGTATAAAAACGCAGGTTGTGCATATCACGGCGACCTGCGTTTCTATAATAAGTTTACCTTCTTGAGCCATTCTTCCGTAACTAAAAGACAAGTACCTTGGACACGGTTATGCTAATGCCTCCTGATTTATTCGGTTTGATGATCTCATTACAACTTTTCAGAGATTTCTGAAATAAAAATGTTGTAACTTGTATCCAGTACATTCAGTAGGTATAGAGCAGTTAACTAAATAAAAAATGTCAGTGGCTTTAAAGATTTGTTTTTATTTTAAGCATTAAAAGCTGAATTGTATTGTTTTTTCTCTCGGTCTGTCTGGCTGGCTGTCTGTCTGTTGTCAGTCCGTCTGTCACAGCCAATTTGCTCCGAATCTATTGGACCAATTTATATGAATTTCTATGATCCAAACACGGACGTGTAGTGTTAATAAATTAATTTTAAATATACGGGTCCGTGCGGTGACGCCTCCCCGGCCGCGCGGTGACGACTTGCTTGTGAATGAACACACCTCTCACCGGTCGCCTGCCGTCAGCGAGCGGTCGCCTTGCTGACGGCGCGTTGGCGACTAGCGGTCGCCTTGCTTACGGCGCGTTGACGATTAGATATTTCGAGGCGGTGCCGGGGCGTTACTGTGCTGGAGCGGTGCTGTTATAATGGGCGATGACCTTTAGCCGACGTTCGCACGGACGTAATAAAATCGCGGCGATTTTTTTTCGCGTATTGGATTTTTGACGCTCTGCTTAGCGCCGAGAGTTGAATATTCAACAGAGCGTATTCAGCGCGTATCCCAGCGCGTCATGAAAAAACGCCGTGATTTTATTACGTCCGTGCGAACGTCGGCTTATTAGGTGTATTTTTTTTTTTTTTTACTTAATTGCAAACTTACCATGGGTAAGCAGATGGTAATTCCGGAGGGCTCTCCGTACGGCAAAGTTTTTTTATAGTAAGGCCCTATCGATGCCTTCCGATCCAACATCCAACCTACACTTCGGGTATTCAAATTCTACAAGAAATAATTTTAATAAGCTATTAATTTTGCATACACAATAAAAGAAAAATAAAATTATCCTGAAATTATAAAATAACTTTAAAAAAATACTGTAAAAAATAGTGTAACCTGTAATTGCACTTGGTCCAGGTATGTCGGATGTGTCCAGGAGATTTCTTTTTTCTTTAACTGATTACTGCTAGTGATCTGTAACGCATCAAGTCACTTATATTTACTAAGTAGGTATAGTTCGATTCAAACTTAGGGCCGGCGCTCACTGGCGGCACGGCACGACAAAGGGTATTTATGCGACGAATAGAAATATAACATACGTGTATGACATACAATAGACGATGTATATTTAGTAACTTAATCCGCTTAACTGTTCTTAAAGAGTTAGAGAACCTTGTAAGAAATCGACACGTGTTGACAACGAGGCATCCTCAGGATGACGATTGAATTTGCGAACTCGGACACGAAGTGTTGCCACGACAAGAGCCGAACGCAAAGTGCAACACTTCGTGACCGAGTTCGCAACAAGTCAATCGTCATCCTGAGGATGCCTCGTTGAGAGGCGAAACACGTGTCGATTTCTTACAGGGTTCTCTAACTCTTTAAGAACAGTTAAGCGGATTAAGTTACTAAATATACATCGTCTATTGTATTTTATAATGGATTTCCGCAAAGTCACGCCTGAGTCAATTAACAATTAACTATGTGTATTAAAATAAAATTGAAATTTCAATGATGATGCCCAATTGCCCAAAGACGTCGCAGCATGCCGCAGCGTGCCTTTTTTTTTTTTTTTGGTGGCATATCATCAAATGACTTGTTTCGCTCTGGGCGGAGCGGAAGGGCGTGTCAGACTGACTCTTAAGGATACTGCGGCATCGCTGATTTAAATTTTATGTTCATAAACATGTTATATTTCTATTCGTCGCATAAATATCCTATGTCGTGCCATGCCGCCAGTGAGCGCCGGCCCTTAATGGCGGCTCGGAAGTTAGCCACTCGCTGCGCAGTCCCCCACCCCTCACCCCCGCTGACCCATGAATTCGTTACTGCGCAGTGACTCGCCTCATATTCCGAGCCGCCATTAAGTTTGAATCGGGCTATACAGAAGGTACAGACAAAAAGCTTCCACTCACTACTCTTCCCGTTCCGTCAGCGGACCGTAATGTATCGTCACAGAAATTGCCGGACACCCGCCGCTGCCCCACCGGCGGCGGCGACTAGGTAGCGACTAGCTATCAACGGTTTTCTCGCTCAAGAAACGTACAAAAAGTTGTAGGTAACGTGTAAGAGATACATAAAGTAATATTTGTTGCAGCGACAAGAACTATCAAAGAGAGTTCTCGATCTCCGACGCTCGCTTGGCGGGCAGAATACTCGCTGAGGATTAATACCCTTGACGTCAAGTCCCGCCAGGTCTACTTCGAAAACTCCCGCTCTTATTCCCGCCTCGCCGGTCTCATTCATACCTTAAAGTTGTGGGATATAAAAAAAAATTACCTTGTAAATGTATCCAAAACCTACTATGAGTATTTTTTTTACGACTGTACAAATAGAAACGGTTAAGTAGACGTGGCGGTAATAAAAAAGACTTTTTCAACGATTCGACGAGGTGGGAATAAAAGCGGGAGTTTTCGAAGTAGACGTGGCGGCAATTCGACGTGGCAGGACTCGCCGTGAAGGGAATTAATCCGCTGAGAGACTCGCGCTTGTTATATGCGCATACCAGCGAGTAATCACTGCTCATCGCTCGCTAACTCGTTTTTAATTGCTAGTTCTACTGACTTCTCGTTAATTGACGGCAGTGGGACAGGTCCCTAAAGCCGGGGGGCCAGGCTAGTATGGCGCACATGTTTGAATACTCTGAACACATGGATTCTTACGCGTTTGTATAACTAACGCCATCGAACCGCGTATAAAACGTGGTGATGAATCGTTCAGTACCTACTAGTTCTGACGGTATACGGACGGGACGCCGATGCGCGCTGCCCGCTGCGCACCGAGCATGACCTACTGTGAGATAGCTTAAGTCACACATTTTATCACAATTTGGGCGATAAAACAGTTTTGTCACAAATGCTAGCACGGCGGCGTGAGATAATCTCTTGACTTGTGACATAACTTGTTGACGTTTATTTAGGATTCTATGTCTTATTTGCTACTTACTATGGGCGCACCAATTTTGTCACAAATGCTACATAATGACTGTCGTCCGTACGTCAAAAGTGAATTAGTTCACAACAAAATTAAAAAGTTGTAAAACTTTATGAACCTGCACTATAAAAACGTATTATTTTATTTGGTCGCATATTCACTGATCATTAAAATTTTTTAAATTTACTGTGTCACACTATGAAGTTTGCAACAAGAAAGACACGTCGCGCCTCAGATTTTATCACATGGTTGAACCGTGCTAGCATTTAAGACAAATTATAAGACATGATAAAATTTATCATGTCTTGTCACAAACGTCTTGGGTACGCCCCGCCCGTGTTAGCCCCGCTGGAGACTGCGTGTTTGGACCCGCGCGTCACGTTAGCGTACATAGAGCCCTTTCATAGTAAAATATAGCCAATTTGAAAATGATTTATTTATTTATTTAACCATTTATGTACACACATTTAACAACAGACAAGAAGAAAAGAACAGAAAAATACGTACAAAGGTGATGCTTATTTCTAAAGAAATCTCTTCCAGCATACCTGCGATAGGACAGGGGGATAAAAAGAGATGTAGACACCGTGTGTAAGAGTAGAGAGAAAGTAAAATACATAAAATTTAAACAATTCATTACTTAATAAAATAAAACACATAATATGAGATAATACTTAGTCAGGATTGGGAGCGCCTTAAAGGACTTTTTAAAAATAAAAAAATGAATTAATTAATTACTCTATATTGAGACGTGCTACAGATTCGGATGTAAGTCACGAAGTAAGTCTAACTAACTAAAACTTAAACTAAACAATCATTATCTGTCAAATATGCAAGCTCAGCGACCACACAGATCGTGCTGAGCAAAAGTGCTTATATACGCAAAATCTGTAAGGGCTGTGGTTCCATAACTCCTCCCTCACCAAGTGCGAAATTATCGGTAATATTTGGATTCCGATGATTCCGCATACAGGACAATTTCCTCCAAAGTACTATACTAAGACATACTATAACTAAAATTACATAGAGTAATACAGTTGCTAAACTAACACTATTTGTTTTCACTGCACTATCACTTTCCACTATTTCACTTTTTAATGTGTAGGATAGGTGTTTTAAATCGTCAAAGTCCAAGTTGTTTAGATTAACTGTTTTGTTCCAATTAATAGATGTTTCCTTTAATTTGGGTAGAACCGCGATTGGAGTTACTCGATATTGTATTTTCCCTGAATAATGTTGCATTTTGTGTAATTTAATGTCTTTCAGATAGACACTGCAGTTTTCGTCAACTTCCAATAAATATGTGCCCTTGATCGGTTTCCTGATAACATCACCGGCACATGTTTCGGTAAGCATTATCTCATTCCTTGTGTAAATAATCCAGTTGAAGAAGTCAATAGGCTGTACTTTTAGATTTTCCAGGTTAACTGCAAGGGGTTTACATAAACTGAGGTTTGAAGCAAAATTCATTAATTGTTCTATACACGTACTTTCAGGATACAATACAACATCGTTTTCCTTGCACAGGAACTGGTTAGCTGCCATCTCTTCACATGGGTTGGCTAGCGGTAAGTATGTAGGACCTTTCACCATAAGGAACGGATATTTAGGGATAATGGTGGTAGTTACGTTTCCATTGAAAATTGGTAGTGAATATATTTTGAAATAATTATAATTATTTTTATCTATTAATGGGATTTCCATAATGAATGTTATTTGGTTTTCTTTTACATAAGCTTTAGTAGACATTGTTCTTTCTAACATTAATAACGTTTTCTCTGTAACAGGGTATATTAGGCTTTCAGTTTCAGAAATATTGCTTAACAGTGCTAAGAGTTCAGATGGCTCAACAAGGGCTTGATGTACAACAGACACTTTTGTAAATGATAATGCAGTTTCAATCTCATTTAAAACAATATAAATTGACCTAAAATTACTTATAAACATATCAAACATACTTAAGACATATACAGAGTAAATAGAGTTATTTTCTTTAGTACCAATATTTTTTACTATTCTTTCTATGCGTTTCATGCGTTCATCCATAATTAGAATATTGTCCTGTACAGATGCAGATTTGTTAATAATAGAGTCAAGCATTTCTGAAATTATGGTTATTTTCTTATTTACGTGTGTTTCACCAATTTTTAGCTGTGAAATTTGAGCATCGTACTTAATCGCGTCTTCGTGGTCTAGATTACCGGTAAGTATTTTAATCATTGAGCCAAGAGGATTAATGAGGCCGCGTTTGAAACGTTTTGATGGAATAAGCTGCCTGAATTTTCTGACTGTCGAATTGCGTAAGTATTCTACCTGTAATTTCATATTTTGGAACTCTTCTGCGTAGGGCTTATGAATGTCGACTATATTACTAAATTCCTTATATCTATTAATATTTAACGCTAAATCATAATCTATCTCCTTAAAATCTAATATCTTAACTATGGTCCACTTATCTTTCTCTATAACCGCCTGTCCTTGTTTAACAGGTAATATGCCTGGGTTATTTTTAATCTCTTGAAGTTGAAGGCCTTGGGTCTTGACCGTCAATTTCAAGATCACGATGATCAGCCACAACCTGTGAAGGACGTTTAACGTTCTTTAGAGGCACTTTAGTTTGTCTTTTACCTATCTGTACTGGTACTACGTTCCTATTTGTTTTTCCTG
The DNA here is from genome assembly GCA_948150665.1 of Conistra vaccinii. NCBI lineage: Eukaryota > Metazoa > Arthropoda > Insecta > Lepidoptera > Noctuidae > Conistra > Conistra vaccinii. The sequence goes on from OX411330.1 coordinate 9,529,913, forward strand.
TTACTTTTGCTTTATGATATCTAGGTTTATCTTTACTTTTCCTAATGTTAATGTCCTTTACAAATATATTATCTTCCTCTTGTAAGCTTAACTCAATTTCACCACCTTTCTTCTCTCTGGCTTTTTGTTTAGTGTTAAGAATCTTTTCGGCTAGGTACTTATACAGATATTTTGTTCGTTTTGCATGATCTTTAACTAACTGCTGTGTATATGCCCTTTCTAAGTCTACATCAAATATTTTATTGGAGTCGGTGTGTCCAAATGCTACTTCAAAAGGGGTTAATCCAGTAGTGGAGTGTATTGTATGATTGTATGCCATTATGGAATAGGTCATGACGGAAGCGGCGTCCGTACATTTACGTTCATATTTTGCAAGCCTATATATCTCTATTATGGTGGAGTGAAATCGCTCTACGATACCAGTGGAGTTAGGATTGTTTGGCGTTGTTATGTGAATTTCTATTTTATACATAGACAAAAGTTCGCGCATAAGTTCATTGTTAAATTCAGTGCCAGGGTCACAGGATATTTTCCTGGGAACACCGTATATTGAAAAATACTTTAATAAGGCTCGTGCTACTTCTGTCGTTTGCCTACTTGAAATTTCAATAGCCTGTCCTAATTTGCTGAATGCATCTACCAGTGTTAGGTAATATTTACTTTCTATATTAAATAAGTCAATGAATATTTCTTGGAAAGGGGCATCCTGTGTTTGTGTTAATTGTAACATTGGTTTTATGGGCTTTCTATCATATTTCATTAGTTTGCAAGGCTCACACATATTTATAATTGCTGCTACCGTATCTTGCATGTTTTCCCAATAATAGTTTCTGCGAATTCTAACCACAGTTTCTTTAATTCCCCTATGGCACGTTTTTCCTTCGTGATGTTTTAGTATAACAGACTTTTGTTCTTTTTCATCTTCTATATATATGACTCTATCTGTACACTCAAAGAACTCTACTGAATCTTTCTTAAAAATTTCTATAATAACTTTAGTAAATAGCCGTCTATGTATGTCATTCTCAAAGTAAATAAAATATTTACGCTTGGGTATGACATATTCTTTTAAAAATTGTTTAATTAATTCTTCATTATCTAATGGAAGAAATACTTCTAAAACTTTTTGATTCTTTCTAGATAAATTTTGAACTTGTATTTTATTTTGAAACCAGGTAAACACTAATATTTGGTTCGGTTTGGTGTCGATTGCTTCTCTTAAGATTGGGATCCCTAATGATTCTGGTTCTATGTTGGAGGCTACTGTATCTGTTTTACTGCTACTGGTTATGGAACGAATAGGGAAGTTATCTTGAAAAAGGTCTGCAGGTGTAGTCACGTCAGAGTCAGAATCTGAAATGGTTACTATTTCTGATTCATTTTCTATTTTAGCTTTAGTTGTAAACTTTTCAAGTTCCTTTAATTGTTTTATTACTTTTTGTATTTCAGATTCATCTACATTAACATTCATTGATGTGTCATCTTCGGAATCTATAGCGTTAAGTTTTATGCGTGACAATGCATCTGCATTACTATTTTGTTTGCCATTTTTATAAATAATTGTGAAGTCATATTCTTGAAGGCGGAGGCGCCAACGAGTCAATTTACTATTGGGTTCTTTCAGGGAATAAAGCCAAGCAAGAGGTCTGTGATCTGTAAAAATTTGGAATTTATGTCCGTACAAGTAGGGTCTAAAGTGTTTCACGGCCCAAATAATAGCTAAGAGCTCTCGTTCTATTGTGCTATAACGCATTTCAGTGTCGCTAAGGGTTCGACTAGCATATGCGACTGGTCTGTCTGCTCCGATAGGTCCTTGAGATAGGACAGCACCGAGTGCCACGTTAGAGGCGTCAGTTGTCAAAATGTAGGGTTTAGTCGAGTCAGGGTATTGTAGCAGAGGAGTATTAGTCAGTACTTCTTTGCATTTTTCAAAGGCATCTATGTAGTTTTGGTCTATGATAATTTTGTTTCGTTTCTTAAGGCAAGACGTTAAGGGATGGGTGATTTTAGCGAAATCTTTAATGAATTTTCTATAGTATCCGACCAACCCAAGGAAACTTTTTATTTCTGTTGTTGTTCTAGGAAGAGGATAATTTATAACAGCTACAATTTTATCATTGTTTGGTTTTAGTCCGTCTCTTGTTATCGTATGACCTAGGTATAAAACTTCCTTTCGTAAAAATTCAGATTTGTCTAGTTGTATTTTTAAGTTAGTCTGTCGTAGTCTTTCAAAGACGGCTCTAAGTTTCTGTAGGTGGTCTTGAAGGCTAGAAGAGTAGATGATGACGTCATCTAAATAAATGAGGCAATGTATTCCTTGGAGACCTCTCATAATGTTGTCCATGGCTCGTTGAAAGGTTGCCGGAGCTGTTTTAAGTCCAAACGGCATTCTCAAGAACTCATAATGTCCGTTTTGTGTGCTAAATGCAGTTTTTGGTATATCGTCGTTATTCAATTCAATTTGGTGGTACCCACTCGCTAAATCGAGGGTTGTAAAATAGATGCTTTTGCCCAGTTTGTCAAAAAGGTCAGTAATGTTAGGAAGGGGGTATTTGTCGTCAACTGTAATGTCGTTAAGTCTCCTATAGTCGATTACCATTCTGTATTTGACTTCACCAGAAGCATCTGGTTTTTTGGGGACGAGATGGACTGGTGAGCTCCAAGGGGAAAAGGATTCTTGGATCACGTTATCTTTCAAAAGTTTTTCAACTTGTTTATTAATTTCTGCTGCTTGAGCAGGGGCTTGTCTATATGCTTTGGTATAAATCGGATCTTCATTTTTTGTCCTAATGCAATGTTTTACCTGATTAGTGAAGCTTAAAGGTATTTGCTCACAATAGAATATATCCTTATATTCTTCACATAATTGTCGTATGGATGCTTGTTCTTCATCATTCATATGGTCTAGTCGTAATTTAGTTAGATTGTCAAGTAATAATTGGTCAGTCTCAATATTTTTGTCATCTATGGAATTTACATGGCATTTGTTTTCCTCGAAATTAGATACTATGAACGGTTTGATGACACATAATTCTATTTGTTTATCAAGAGTGTTTTGTATGATGGTTGTTGCAAAACCATTTACACATTTCACAAGAGCAGTAGGCATTCGTACTCCTTCACCGAATTCTGTGTAATTTAATATTCCTACCCCATTTAATAAATTGGTTGGTAATTTTGCTCTAGTTTCTGATCTCGGTGGAAGTAATACAACATGTATAACATTAATATCCGTATCTATGCATATAGGTATTTTAGCTGACTTCGTTAGTAGTACATGTTTCTTTAAATCTATTACGGCTTCTAACTGTTTTAAAAGATCATTTCCTATCAGCCCGTCGTATAATGAATCGACATTGTATACGTAGAACTTATGGTGATCTTTACTCTGAAATACAGGAAACAAAGGAATTTTCAATACCTGATTATGTTTGCTCGAGGCGTGCGTACTTACTACTTCAAATGGTTCGTATGATATGTCGTTAGGAAAATAGGTAGTCGCTATTCTAGGGTGTATAAATGAACGAGTACTACCAGTGTCGATCATGAATTTTCCGTCTATTTCCGGTATGTAAATATGTGGTAATTTTAATTTTACAGTATTATGATTTAATATTATTCTTTCAGGTGTGTGCTGGAGGCTCGCATGTAAAAATTTTTGACGTTTTCTGGTTCAGTAGTATTATCTTTATTTTTAATCTGTTCGTTTCTATCCATAACTTGAGTAGGGTTTTCAGATACTGAGTCTACTGGAAACTCATTTTCTTCACTAGGGAAATATTCGGATAAATCATAACAATATTCGTATTCCGCAGGGTAAGTAAAATAGTCATCATAAGATGGGTAGAGTTCTAATTCGTTTACAGGGAAACCATGCTGAGGTGCTCTTTGCGGAGCAGTTCTCATAGTAGCATCGGTAATGTCTGGTTGAGGTTTGTTTTGTGTGTTTTGTTGAGGAATCGGAAAACGGTTATTGCTACCAAACTGATGCGGAAGCATTGGCATCCTTTGTTGATAAAAAGGGGGTCTATAACCAAAATTAGGTCGGTATCCAAACTGCGGTGGCACCAAATTTTGTTTACTCATACCGAATTGACCTTGGTTGTGCCCTGGCATGCTAATTGGCCTATTAGGTGGAATACCGAAATTAAATTTAGGTGTTGCACCAATATTATATTTAAATGGCTGATTTTGTTGCATCATTGGCATCGGTCTGAAACCTAGTGGTTGTGGGGGTAAACCAAATTTAAATATTGGTTGTGGTGCAATTGTGCCGCTGGGCTGCGGTTTAGTATTATGGTTTGAATTTAACATTTTACCGCGCATCTGATACTGATCATAGAAGTTAACTTCTTCTAAAACTACAGATAAGGCCTCTTCCAATGTGCGTGGATTTTTCAGACGCACAATGCGTACCATGTTTTCCGTTAAGTTATATAAAAATACCTGCAGGGCTAAGTTGTTATAAATAGTAGTCTTACTTACTCGTAAATTTTGATCACTAATTTGGTTAACCTTCGACAACAAAACTGATTTTACTGTTTGAATTCGTGCACAAAAATCACTGTGACTCTCATTATTTTTAATCTTTAAACATTCTAATTCAATAGCCAAGCATTCTTCACTTCGCGGATCGCCAAAGTGTAACTCTAACAATTCCTTGAATTCCGCCCACGATATTATGTCTGCACGCTCGCTGATAAGCGCGGCTGCTTCACCCGTTAAGCGGCTAGTCACAGCATGCATTAAATATTCCTGTTGCAATTCCGATGACTTAAGCTTATCAATAATATACTCGCATTTGCGTAAGAATAAATTCAAATGGCGTTTATTACCATCAAAACTGGGTAGAATTTTGTATAATTCATTTGGAATAAGTTTTATTTCCGACATTCTGGTACTTATGTAATAACTAACTCTATGAACTCTACCAATACAACTTATTACAATAATTACTACTAGTTATTAAGTGTTTCTGAACTCAATATTTTTATAGTAATAATGTTTAAAGTGGGATAAAAACTTATGATACAAAACAGTTATATGTTAAGTATTCTTACTTTACACTTACTACTTAATTATTTAAGAAAACCATCAACAGTCAAAATGGAAAACTTCCAATTCCAAGTTTAACGAAAGGATATGGACACGGATATAAAGGAGGTGAAAAGTCGTACTCACCAGCCTGCCACGCCCATCATCAGCTCGCCTCCCAGCACTCCTCGTCACCGACGATATTTGTTTGGTTCGTTGGATCACCTCGCCGCACCACGCGTACCGTTGTGAAAATCGGGAAAAGTCTTATCGCGAAAAATCACTTAACGCGGGACGGCTTCCTCAGTGATCCTACCGGCTGCGCCAGTCAGGATTGGGAGCGCCTTAAAGGACTTTTTAAAAATAAAAAAATGAATTAATTAATTACTCTATATTGAGACGTGCTACAGATTCGGATGTAAGTCACGAAGTAAGTCTAACTAACTAAAACTTAAACTAAACAATCATTATCTGTCAAATATGCAAGCTCAGCGACCACACAGATCGTGCTGAGCAAAAGTGCTTATATACGCAAAATCTGTAAGGGCTGTGGTTCCATAACTACTTACTTACATACTTACATACATAAATACATACATACATACTTACATACATACTACTAAAATAAATATCACTAAGATGATGTTAATTGAAATGTAACAAAAAAAAGAAAAATACAAAATAAATACCTACGCAACTATGACATAGTGGAAAGATAGTGTTCTTTCACTCTTCTTTTAAATACTGCGACAGTTGACAACCGCACCGCGTGCACAGTGAAGGAGTAGGAGTAGAAGTCAGTGGAGTGGGGAGGGGACTTAAGGAGGTTTCTTAGATGTGACCTGCAAGGTACATCAGAAGGACGGGCGTAGGTAAAGCGCTTCCGCAGATAGGATGGAGTTTTAGGATTGTGAAGTAGGTTAAATAGCAGACACAAAATGCGAGAGTTCCTGCGAAGTCGAATAGGGAGCCACTTGAGTATCTTGCGAAAGTTAGAAACATGATCATACTTTTTAAGGTTAAAAACAAAACGAATACAGATATTTTGTAAACGCTCAAGTTTATTTAAAAGCTCCTCGGTAGCATCCAAATAACAGGCATCGGCGTAATCTATAATGGGCTGAATGAGAGTTTGAGCCAGGGAGATTTTGGTGTTCAAGGGCAAGAAGGTCTGGAGGCATTTCAACGAATGGAACGTGAAGTGCACTTTGCGACTGACTTGAGCAACATGGGCAGTCCACGATAGATAGAAATCCATGGTCACCCCCAGGTTTTTAACCGTGTTTGCGTATACAATCTGAACTCCATTCAGACAGAGTGGAGACAGCGACGCAACATCGAGCCTATTCCGCATATACCTGCCGCCAATAATAATGGCCTGGGATTTACTGGGGTTGATTTGCATTCCAAAGGACCGCGACCACTCGCCAATCAAATCCAGGTGGCTATTCATGGCAGACACGGCGGTTTCCGCATAATCCCTTACGAAATGATTGAAAACCTGCAGGTTGTCGGCATAGAGATGGAAGTGAGAAGAGATGAATCTGCTGACAGAGTTAATAAAAATAGAAAAGAGAAGAGGAGAGAGAACGCCACCCTGACTCACACCTGCGGTGAGAGAGCACCAATCAGAAGAAAACTCGTCGAGACGAACTCGCTGCGAGCGGCCTTTAAGATAGGAGTCGAACCAGGAAACAGTTGACGGAGAGAAATTTAAAGATTTAAGGATCCCTAGAAGGATGTCAAAATCAACAGAGTTAAAGGCACTGCTAAAGTCCAGAAGTACAAGAAGGGTGAGAGATTTGTGGTCCATAGCCCAGCGGATGTCATCAGTAACCTTCAAAAGAGCCGTTACTGTGCTATGACCAGGTCGAAAACCAGATTGAAGAGGACTAAGTAGGTCATTCGTAGATAAAAAGGCGGACAGTTGCTGATGGACAATGTGCTCAAGAACTTTAGAGAGATAAATGGGAGGATAGAAATGATCTTTATTCTTGTTGTGTTAAAGTTGCTGATGGGTTGCTATCAGATATACCTATGAAAGGTTTGTATAATATTTTGCATTTATGTCGGGCAAGTCTGGATACGTGACGGTGTAATGGGTGCCAACTTTTAACTCGTAGGAGTGCAATTCATAAATTTTTTTTATGCACTTGCGGAATCGCGAACACAGTACGTTTCGGTTACGTACCGGGATAGTGGGTGGAAATCTTTAGATAGAACTTCTTTTATTTTATTTCATCATTAAAGTTTTCCTGCATTAATCAAACCAACGCGGGGATTTAAATAAAATATCATGTCATTTTATTGATATAGGTATTATACTTAATGAATTAATTTACTTATATAAAGAACTATGTAGTTACTCAAAATGGTATTAACTTACACCTTCGTTAATGGTCCCACTTGCCAATTTTCTTTGTAAGGGAATCTTGACTTCACTTTCTCGAACCGTATGGACATCGTTCTTATTTTCGGTTTCGATATCCTAAAACATTTATTTATTTATTTATATTTACTTTATTGTACACCAGATAAAACATTACAAAAAGAATAAGTAATACACTACAAAATATACAATGGGCGGCCTTATCGCTTACTGCAATCTCTCAACATCAACATTGTTATGGTTCTATGTCTGGTATACACTGGACTGCATTTGGAAGTCTTTGCCGTTGCATGAATAAAGGCGGGCCGCACCGGACTTTGTAGGGTAAGTCCGGGGAAGATGACCCTACTAACTTTAAAAATCTATAGCCAGGAAACCAAGTACAATAAAACACCAAACAACAAACCATTTTAATCAGAAACCAAACAATATTTATATTTCTTATCAAATCATAATTGAACACAGTCTTTGAATCAACATAACATAGACATATTTTGGGTAAAAATAAAATCCGACTGGCCATCTCAACCCGAGTGTCCGGGAGTGATGGCCACAGGGCGCGAGGGGAGATGGCCACTCCTTTTTTTACCTTTTTCTTTGCCCTTCCTGTCTCTAACCTTTTCTTTTTCTTTAATTCCGGATTTGAGCACATGTCTTCGAACTCTGTTCAGTTTCTTTTCGTTCTCAGTACCAAATCTACAAAATGAACCCATTAACCCCTTAGTATTTTTGTTTAATTAAACCCGTCTTTCCAAAGTTTTTCTGGGTATACCATAAACAATCGATGCTCGGTATACAGACATTGTCTGTTTATTTACTTCCTCTATGGCCTTTTTTAAGTCTGTTTCATCCCACGTACATCTAGTAGACATCGCGTTTCGAACGTAGTTATTTGCCATTTGTTAAAAATATTTGGTCTAAGCGGGAGAAAGACAATGAATGTTAAAGAAAAGATATACCAGGGTTGTTGGAAATAAAAATTAAAAACCTCTGCTTGTCCTGCAGGGAGACAGCCGTGACCTTATGTATTAGTTTATAAGCGGTAACGCCATCTAACGAAAATGTCAGGAATGTGGCTTGTTGCCAGAACAAGAACGAAAGCTGTAGCTCCATTAAAAAAAATCCAAAAAAATTAAACAGAGTGCACTGTCAACAAAAAAAGTCTCAACGCGCCTTCGGTGACGATGACGTGAGTTCCATGATTTATGTTCCCCCAAAAAGTGCTCAACGCGTCTAAAGAAGTTTTCACTTCAAAAATACGTTACACGCACCACACGTGCGCGCGCGTTTATTCGCACTTCAACTGGTACTGGCACTTCTACTTTCTACTGGTCTGGTCATCTTTCCCGTATGGTCATCTCCCCCGGACTTACCCTATTCGAATACAATGCCCCGCGGCCCGTTGCTGCTATTATACTGCCATAAAAATATGGCAGTGTATACGAGGGCCGTTAACGGCACTCAGTGTCCGCAGTATATTAAGTACCTTTAACATCACTCTATCTCAGCAGTGTATTAAATGCCGTCAGTTTGCGACATACTAGTGACGTGAACTGAATGTTTAAAAACATAAGGTTATAAAAATATATTATTTAAAAAAAACGTTAAATATAGTACAGTACAACAGGGAACCACCACAAAACACATGTTAAAACCACACCATGCATGCAACTTGCATGCAGCATGCAACATGTACGATGTAAGCAAAGCATGCAACATATTATAGCATGTAAGCAAGCATGCAGCATGCAAGCGAGGATGCAACATGCAGCAGGCATGGTTTCTGTCACGGCTCCGGCGCTGCAGGGTTTCCGGCGGTCCCACGCGAGCTTGTCGTCGCAGATGGTTTAAAGCTCACCGCCGCAGCTTCGTCTTGGCTGGCCGGCAAGCCACGGTGGCGAGCGTTACAATCACCTACTCCTCAACTCACGGGCCACCTCGCCCCTCCGCGCCTACGCGATTCTAAATTACACTCTAGGGGTAGGGCTGACAAGACTGCGTGGAGTCGGATTTACAGTGATTCGTTTCTGTCACTAAAACCTAATTTTTAGCAAATGTTTTAGGACTAACAATTTAATTATAAATGAACATTCGGACTAATACACATTATATAAAACAATACTTAGGACATATGACTTTATTTCATTCAAAATTAGGAGATTCAGTTATTCTAGTATTCGATATTACGACTATTAGAAGACAGTAAAGATAAATAAGTACTTAAAACAAAATTTCGAATTTTTGAACATTAAGGTTACTGAAGTTTATAGCAAACGTGGACTAACCTCAACAATGAAACAAAATAACAACAATGACATTGACAATATAATGCTTACGGCACTCTAGCCGGGCCGAGGCAGCGCTACTATAGTATGCCGCATTAAAGGCACTTTCCGCGGCGGATAGAGGGCCGTTAACGGTCCTCTATACACTTCGTAAAAATATTTAAATAATCGATAGTTGGACACGATTGTTGTAACTTGCAAACCACGTAGATGACCGTCATAAACGAACGAAACCAACTTGTAACTATTACTAGGTATTGCTTTCAATGTAAATGTGCAACCGGACTGCGATGGATTGATGATATCAACCGTTCAAGCCGATCCAGCATAACTATTAAAAATCGTTCAATACGCTTCCGTGCCGAATCGAACATCATGTTCTGTTGTTATTATTATTCCGACATCCATAAATTGATGTGTACGAGTGTACATTTCCTAAATAGCTCAATACCCTAAGAATAATAACGCATTGACAACTTGATTTGGTCGGGTTATACACGGAGAAGTTGGAAAAGTAATGAAAGCTAATTTCTCTTAAAATACAACACTTAGGAATCTGAATTTTTTGTCACTATAACTTCTTTAGAACTACAAATTTTTGTATAAATATGGGAAGAAATCACAGAGTTTTTAATAGGGAAATCTTGAAATGAAAATTTTACACCGTGACTACCACTATCCCACCAATGGCATGGTGGTATTTATTGTAAAATACTTGAGTACTCATTTTGAAGTTTGGTTATTCATTTTACCTGTATGTTACTAATTTTCTATATAGTTTTGAGTAAAGCGACAAGCTCCTCTAAACTTGGAATCAACCTTCAAAGTCCTGGTCCTGCTGAACGAGCGCGCGAAAGTTATCGTTGATTTCTCGGTAAATACAAATGTTTCAGCCCAGTTTTTTATTAACTAAGAAAAAAATAAGGGTACTAATTATTTATATACTTAGAATAGCTTTAGCATGCCCCTTTTTCGGTGCTCATGGTGGTCCTGCTGAATGGAGCGTGACTACCGGACCACCTTAAAAGTAAACGTCAAGATGGAGGGACCAAGACTTAGATTTTAAATCAGTCTACATAAAAGTTTAAACTGTAAATCTACTATTTGCTACCTAAGCACTAATTTAAAGTACCTCAATGTAAACGTAGTTATTTAACAAAATCCATTATTTTGGTCCCTCCATTTTGACGTCAAAATGGAGGGACCAAAATGGATACGCTGGACGGAGCAGCGAATTTATGCATTGCTAGGGGTCAGATTCCTCTGAGGCTGACTGTACTCGAGTACCACAGATTTGATGTATGTTCAAAATAATTACTTAAAGTAGTTAGCGATACGTGTGTTGTCTTTTACTTCTTATTTTGCCTTCCTTAATAACATAGACCTATTATATCAGAAAAAAGGATTCAAAGAAAAAGATGGCAGCAAACCAGATGCAAGATAAATTATTTGATATAAGATTTTCATATTTGTGCAGTTTAGTGGCTCGTGGTTAAGTACTGACAGCCGCACGGGTCAATCGATCAGATTAAGCTACGCTTGCCGCGGTCAGTGTGTGGCACACCCATTTTTACTTTTAAACCTAATGAATTGATACCATTTATTTGAACTTGCTGTTGTCTATCATTTAAATAAGATTTTACTAAATTAAGCGCAAGTTTTCCAAGTCCGTAATGCTCAAGTTTCAAGAGCAAGGTTTCGTGATCGACGCAATCAAATGCCTTGGAGAGGTCACAAAAGATTCCAATGGCGTCTTGGGCCTCTTCCCACGCGTTAAAAATATGTCTTAATAAGGTTACACCAGCGTCGGTCGTACAACGTCCCTTGGTGAAACCAAACTGTTGATCGTGAAGGATTTTATTCGTGTTAAAATGATTGAGCATTTGATTAAGCATTACCTTTTCAAACACCTTGCTGAAAACCGGCAACACGGATACGGGTCTATAATTATTGGTGTCTTTATTGTCCCCGGATTTGAAAAGTGGTATTACTTTACTGTATTTCATTAAATCCGGGAAGACTCCTTGGTCTACACACAAATTAAATATTAAGGCTAAGTAAGGCGCTATGGTCTCAATAATGGAGGTACAGACTTTAACGGACATTCCCCAAAGATCTTCGGTCAATTTGATCTTAATTTGCTTAAAAGCTTTTATTACTGTTATAGGGTTAATATACTGAAAGTTAAATTCAATTGGGCAGGCTGAAACATTCGCCGTTACTAAATCAAAAGAGAGCGAGGGCGATGAATTTAAGGTTTCAGTAGTTTTAATTGGGATACTGGTAAAGAAATTTACAAATTCTTGAGCAATTTCTTTGCTATCGTATATGAGACCACCACATGACATATTCAGTGTGTACTCAGTATTATGCTTTTTGTTCCTGTTCGTTTCATTATTGATAATTTTCCAAACCGTCTGTATTTTATTATCTGCTGATTTAACCTTGTTGCTAATATATAAGGCTTTAGCTGCCTTACAAGCGTTCTTAAAAGTTCTAGAATAAGTGGCAACATACTTATTAAAAGTTTCCGTGTTAATATAAGGCTTAAGGCCATACAGCTCGAAAAGTCTTTCCCTACTTTTCCTAAGTCCTTTAGTTGCCCAGTCACTAAATAAAAACTTAGGGCTGATAGTTTTAGTGTTCTTCTTAAATGATTTATTGAACTCGGTTTGGACTAACGAAAAGAATTATTTATATAAAAAATTGACATTGTTCATTGTATGGTTCTGATTACTTAACTTGCAAACTAAAGTGCTATTAAATTTATTCTAATTAACAGCTGTTATAGGTCTGAATTGTATCTGCACTTTTTTTATTAGTATGTTGGACTCAAAAGTTACGGTTTGACCACTGTGATCAGAAGGGAGATAATTAACGATGGCTTTATCTAAATAGTCGCAGCAACAAAACACATTATCAATACGTGTAGCAGTAGTCGTAGTTATTCGGGTTGGTTCTACAAACACATTTAATAAATTGAATGATTTGAATAAATTTAAAAATCTACTGGTATTTGAATTGTTTTCTAAAATATTAATGTTAAATTCACCACAGATAATTACTGATTTATTACCAGTTGCAAGTTTTGCCAAAACATTTTCCATTACCGACTCAAATATGGAGTAGTTTTGATAATTTGGGGGTCTGTAAACGCACACTATGACATGGTTATCTAGCTCTACACAAGACAGTTCAATGCTATGTTCAACCGATAGTTCAACTATGTCATTACGGGTTTTTGATTTATTAGAACTTTTAATTAAGATTAGTGAACCACCACGCAGCATTGATTTTCGGTTAAAACAGCTGGCCACACTATAATTCTCTCTCAGTTAAACAAATAATGTCATACATTGTTTTTTCTAAAAACAATTCAATTTCCAATTGCTTGGAAGAAAAACCTTGAATATTTTGATGAAATAATTTCAAGGATTTCTGCTTAGCCCGTTTTGTACAGTTAACTATGTTAGTGCTAGAAAATACCTTTTTGTTTTAAGTGTAACTATACTGTTAGTGGTACCTTCTGTTGTCTTACAAACTAGTTTAAACTATTTACATTAATATTAGTACTATTACTAATTGTTGTGCTAATTATAGGTGACTTCGACATACTAATTATGTCTGGGTTAATATTAAAAGCTAATAGCCTAGCTATTTGACGTCTAAAACTAATGGGCAGATACACTGTATCCCTAGTCGACCTTAGCTTATCAACAAAAATGTTGGTGTCAAAAAATATAAACTTGTCACTATGGTGACTAACTATGAAATGCATGTAATTATTTAACAAGTTAATGTAGTTGTTTTGCCTGTTTGACAAGTGCTCAAAGTAGGGAAAAGCACACAAAATTATTTTGTTACAATTTAACTTCAATAGCTCGGTGACACTATCATTTATATCATCTTTTTTAACATTAAGACTATTACCTATAAGAACAGTAATAATGGCATTAGGATCATATTCCTTGTTAATTATTGAAGACATAATTTGTTTGTAGGAATTCTGAGGCATACAATAATTTTGAGAAGAATGACTCAGGTTGTTGCTAAGTAATTTACCTAAGCCTTTTCCAAAACTATCAGAAAACATGATGGAACAGTAAGAAACTTTACTACTACAAGGGAGAGGACTAGCTACTGTATGAACTACTTGCAATGGTCCTTGTGCATCTGGTGTATCTTTATTGGGAATAGAGATCTGAGCATTTCCTGACTGGTACGGGACCTCCGTTGCCTCAGGTTGGAGAGTTCCAAGATTGGATTCCCTTTGCAATGAAGATTGAGGGCTTCTGAGAGTCAGCGTGTCCACTTTGTCTGGATTTGAGTTGCACATTTCCACTAACTCATTCGCAGCAAGGATGTGCTCTTGGATTTGTTTTTCAGGTTTCTCATCGTTATAGTAAAACATAAGATGATCTTGGTAATCGAAACTTTATTTTGCATTTTTTACACAGGTTTATAAATACAAGGTAGATAAAGTATAGATAGTATTGTATATATATTGTATTCTTGGTATAGAATAAATATTATTCTTAAGGTGGATTCGAAAAAAGGTAAGTCGAATACTTGTATTTGTGTTTTGAACCTTTTGGGTCAAATTAACACGAGAATTATCATAATAAAAACAGCATATTGAACAACGGGTATTCAAAATATTTTTGTACATAAATATGTCCCAATAAAACTTGTTGAGCTTTGGACCTGAACTTTGTAGATCAATTCCATAGGTGTCCAGATCCTCTTATGTAAAAAATCGTAATGTTGCTTATACAGCACAGATACGTAATGTTTACATGATGTACCTAGTAAGTTTTTATTTTGGTCAGCTGGCCATCTTCGAGCGCCGTCATCTGCGGACACCTCAGCAGAAGCACTTCACGGGTGAACACATATGATCTAGCTGCTGCACTATTCATCACACACTTTACAGGGTCGACTAAACATTTATAGCTTAACCGCTAAATACTTACTAAGATTGAGGGGCGACGATCGAAAATGGCTAGCTCATATAGATAGTGCCATACACGAAGACGCGCCCCACTCTTCTGCCACTAGGCAGAAGAGTGGGGCGCTTACAGTACAGCCACAGACAGCTTACAGTACAGTAATCGCGTGTAGGAAGAAGCTGGGGCGCGTCTTCTTGGATGGCCATTGGTGTTCGCGAACGCGTTGCAGATCGCGGGTATGATTCAAGTGGTGTGGGCGGATTAAATCCCCCCGGCGAAGCCGCCGCCGCGCGGAGAAATGTTGTGCTCGGAGGAGGCTTCGTAGGGCACGCCACAACAGAACAGCTGGCGCCACACGCGGGACACGCGGGACACACGCGACGAGCGCGAGTCGCTGCGCGGCAGCCCGCCCGCCTCCTCGTCCGACTACAACCAAACAACACGTTACCGGGAGCCACGCACGACACACGCCGCAGCGCTGCCCACAGCCGCATTTGCGACTATTATTTACGCTTATTCTATCAAACTCTTATTGTCAAGTATCAGGTGACCCAATTGGATTTTTCACGCGTTAACAAATGCAGACATTGCTATTGTCTAGGCTTCGCTAAGTATCAAACGATATACAGTAATGGTTAATTTAATTTCAATTTATTTATAGTAATTTTGGGTGAGGTTAGAGCGGCTATGCGGCGTGCGGGCTGCCGCATATCGACCATACGGTGACCATTATATAGCAATACGTGTTCGCACAAACCAAATGGTCCACAATTATTTATAATAATATCTGAAACTAAAAATTACCCAATTTTACGTTTAGCGTATTGTATATTACCATTCTCAATTGTTTCAAATCAACAAAGCGCTATAATACATAAAATGACCATGTAGCTTAATATAGGGAATATTAATATCCGTACCCATTCCTTGTGAGACGATTCGGCAGCCCGCAACTCGGCGATCTCTTCGGTTATGCTATCCTCGTTTTCATTCACTTCCTTGGTGGTAGAGATATCCGATACCGCAGGGCCCACTGGCGCTGGTATGGGCTGCTTTGCCGGTGGGAAGATGTCGGCTCTCTGAAACATTTCACAGAACAGTTCATAAAAACCCGAAGCACCGTGATTCACAACGTTAAAAGTATCGCGTGAAAGAATTAAATTGTCATCGTTAACGATGCATTCTAATTATCACGTACAGAAACAAATCCGTTATCACACGACAGTAGCGTGATAGAAAGGTATTTGTGACAAAACAAAGCGAACTGATTCATTGACCCCACCTGTATATCCATTTCTATAGGCGTCATGGGTATGGCCTCGGGTGACGTCCCTCGTTTCGAAGATATTTTGGCAACGGTATGCTTCGGCTTTTCGGAAGATTTCACTACAATTGACAAGTTTTCAGTTTTATCACTAGTTTTGTTAAGTAATGACAGATATTCGGCCGTTTATTAATTTAATCTCACCGTGTTCCATTTCCTTTCGTTGTTTGATGGCTTTATTCTCAGTTGTATCTTTGTATTCTTCAGCTACAGCTGCCAAGATATATATATAAGCTTGTAAGTACACAAAAAATATTTAAAAAAAAAACATCAGTGGTCCTGGTTTCACTTATTATCTTTCCTCCTCTCTTGGTCCTTTAATAACCGGATTTAAAGTTTGCTATATGTTAAATCAAGTCAGAGTTGACTTATTAACCTATTGAACGCCAGAGTATAAACGCAAGAGCGTGCACTGTACGCCATCGCCAACGACACAAATATGTGACCAATATGCTCACATATTTGTATCGCTGGCGTACAATCACGAGCACCAATATGTATCCACTTAGCAAAATTCAAAAGCGATTTTCTCGTGGAATATTGACTGCAACTTTGTTATAAGGCCTATTTCATATTTATATGGGTTCCAAAATACTATATTCGTAACACCATAAAATATTGATCAATACAGTAGGAGCAAATCACTTTTAAAAGTTGCTTAGTGGATACATATTGGTGCTCGTGACTGTGCAGGGCACGCGCGTGCTTGTCAGGTATACATAATGTGACTATGGCGTACAAAAGATTAAACGTTGTATCCAATATTACGACAAGCTAAAGCGTGATTGAAAAATACACGTAAGTCGGGCTTATTGGTGACTCGCCCGAATAAACTGGTACGAATCGACCATTTTAATAAATATTAGTTTTTCTTGAGGCGATTCGTACGAATTTTGATCGTGTGGACGAATTGACATTTCCAGCAATACGTAGTAGTAAAGTACACTAGTGCACAGAAGTGGTTAGGGTAAAATATAATATATTGAAATAAACAAAATGAAAAATGAATAAATTATTATTATTCAAATTAAAGGTAGCATAATTAACTTGAAACTGTGAAAATAATACACTCGGGTGGCGTTTTATTCACCTGCATCCGTCAAGGGGGCCATCCTACCGGTCACAGGCACACAGGCACTTATCTTCTAAGATACAGGTACTAACCTAGTTTAGAGGTCAGGGTTTCAATGTATTACTATCTAGCATAAGCCTCTCAATGTATGTACAGTACAACACAACTTAGACGTGGCATAGATTTGAAAATTTTCATTCATTCTTTTCAATTTTACCAATGTATTTGGCTATAAGACTTAACAAGTTATTGCGTTTTCGAAAGATCATTTTCACCTGAAGCAGTAATAAAGATTGGTGATTTTGAAGGCGCACTCAATTCGGATGGTGATCGGTTTTACGAATTTTGCCGATGCTACATCTAAGTTGTGTCGTACTGTACGAGTACATACTTCTACTATACCATTGTAATAGTTATTTAGGCTTAGTAATTCAATAAATATTTTATTTATTATTTATTTATACTGAATAACTTTCGCTATGAAATACATAATCGACTCATCAAAAAAAAAAAATGCATCGTCCGGTTGTATAGGAATTTGTTATTATTTTCCCCAAGTCGGATATAAGTTTCATAAAGCGAAAGTTGTTTCGTATTACCCAGGGTTGATAATGATTTTAATCACCAATCAATCTTCCTAGCCTTTTTCCCAACTATCTTGGGGTCGGCTTCCAGTTTAACCGGATGCAGCTGAATACCAGTATTTTACATGGAGCGATTGCCTATCTGACCTCCACAACCCAGTAACTGGGTAATACGATACCCCTTTGTTATACTGGTGTCAGACTTTCGGGCTTCTGACGACTCGTAACGACTGTCAAAGATCCACAAATGACAGCCGGGACCAACGGCTTAACGTGCTTTCCGAGGCACGGAGGAGTCTCGGTATGTAAAGATGGTCACCCATCCACTGACCCGTGCGGCTTGATATTACTTAGCCACGAGCTCCTCATTTTTTTCACTAGTTTTTAATCACCAATCACCAAGTGATTTTCTTTTATCGTTGTTTTAAATTAGTACCTTTTTTAATGCAAAAACATCAACCAAAAAGTGTCAAAGGACTTTTCCGACATAAACTACGGCGCACACATTGGTGCAATGCTATATTTATCTACACAGTTCGGGTATTCCCCGAAATGTAAGCAAGTGACTTGATGTATTTTCGCTCGGTCATTCGTGATTGAAGAGATGTTTTTTTTAAATAATAACCGATTGCCAAATGAAAGAAGATTGGCATATGCAAATAAATTTTAAAATTTAAATAAAATAAATTAAATTATTTAGATTTTATTGAAAAAGTCTTGATTTTTATCAACCCCGTGATGGATGACTGATTAAAATCATCTCAACCCTGGGTGATTCTACACGTCCTAATAAACAACTTTCGCTATGAAACTTATATCCGACTCGGGGAAAATAATTACGAAAATTCCTATACAACAGGACTATTTAGATTAATTTTTTTTTTGACGAGTTGGTTATGAATTTCATAACGAAAGTTGTTCAGTATGTGAGGTAGAATGGCCCCATTGACGGAGCCATTCTACCTGTCATACTGACGGATGCAAGTGAATATACCACCCTGTATTATTTTCATAGTTTCAAGTTAATTATGCTACCTTTAGTCTGAATAATAATTCATTCGTTTTTCATCTTGTTTATATCAATATCTATATTATATTTTACCCTAACCACTTCTGTGCACCAGTGTACTTTACTACTACGTATTGGTAGATTTATCGATTCGTCCACAAGTAAATTCAATTCGTACGAATCGCCTCAAGAAAAACTAATATTTATTAAAATGGTCGATTCGTCTGAATTCGTACCAGTTTATTCGGGCGAGTCACCAATAAGCCGTAAGTCGTATCCAAACTCATAAAGACATACATCCAAAATGTATTACCTATATGTATATATTGATATAAGATTGGAACCTATCCTAACTAGGTAGGTAAATAAATTGTGCCAATGAGTAAAAGTACAGGACATACATGGGACGGCGGGTGCGCGTGAACGTTTGTGATGTAGTTCGACTTGGGCGTCGTCAGGCAAGTCAGTGGGCCGGAATGACTTGTGCCTGCTCGCTGTCGTTTTCTCCATCAGCATCACAGCAGACCCGCCGGCGGAAGATGCATTATTCAATTTTTCTTGATCCGTCATCCTTTACGATCACGGCAGTTTAAGTATCCACACGTTACATGTACCCTAAAACCTTGCAAATTTTTTGAAAAGCTCAAATTGGTATAACGTCACCCTTAGTAAATTTTGACAGCTAACTTACATGTTTTACTATTTCCATTTTTGAAATGGGGCCTAAACGGAAAAGTATCGTAGTGTTTATTGCGTGACCGATAGCCGCGCCACGTGGTTCGGGTTTAATAACTTGAGATCAATTATATTTTAAGTAAGAAGAGGGAGATAGGTTACCGGCCCAATATTCAAAATCAAAATATTTTATTTCACAAAAACCTACACGGGCACCGCTTGACCGTTAAGGCTGCCTGTCCACTGGAGCGGAGAGGAGAAAAGAGGAGCGGAGATGTGCCAATATTAACCAATAGAATCTTGACTCCGCCCCTGAGTTTAGATCAGTGATCCTGAGTCAAGATTCTATTGGTTAATATTGGCACATCTCCGCTCCTCTTTTCTCCTCTCCGCTCCAGTGGACAGGCAGCCTTTACAGTGGGCATAACAATTAAAATTCTAAATATTGTGTCTCGTTAATGACAGCTGAAGGTGTATGGCACTTATGAAAACTCAGAAGCTAGGTGCACGGTAAAGTGGATAGATAGGTACATAATGTAGTTTGTACTTGTTAGTATTAATTGATTTAATTTTGGGTATCACAATTTCATTATTTATTTTCGTGTATTCATATATAAGAAAACGCTTTTTATTTTGAAAAGTCCTAAGTTTTTGCGAACATACAAGATACTTTCTAAGATATAAAGAGAAGACGGAGTTAGTATGTCAATTTCTTTGAATTTGGTTCTATGGGACTTACGAGAACCCATTTTATAGAATGCGTAGATTGCCCTCTTTTGTCAAATTAAAATTGAATTTACGTCAGCTGCTGATCCCAACAACAGCACGATTTGGTTGTATCTCAGAGGGTTGTACGACAACCATCGACGGGAGAATAGACAAAATCACAGATTGTGGTTGATTATCTGTCATTTTGTCTATTCTTCCGTCGATAAAACCAGTAAAAAACTCGTTTCTAATAGGATCACGTTAGGCGTGCAAAACGCCCTATGACAATACTGTGGAAATAAGCAAAGTATACTAACCCAGCTGTTGCTATATCATTCAACTGCTTTATTTTTCTTACTGTTTATGAACTGCCTTTTTACACGTCCCGGTTGCTGGCTACCCGGTGTCGAGCAGCCGGCGCGGGCGGTTAATTGAAATTGAAATTGTTTATTAAAAAATAATTGATTTACATAAATATTTACAAAATAGGGCCTTAACCCCTGAATTCCCATTGTAGACACACTAGAGTTTGTACACATTGTAGCGGTGACATTATCCTTCGCCGGTACGTGTGAAAGATAATGAACATGCTCTATACTTAGCCGCCGGCTATCCGGCAACCGGGACGTGTGAAAAGGCATTAGGTATTTAAACATCGGAAAATTTCAGGAAAAAAAAATTGGTAGGTATAGGTAGATAGGTAGCTAGGTACAATTGGGTAGGTAGGTGCGCCGTAGATAAGTACTTAGTGCTACCCATGCAAAGCCGGGCCGGGTAAAGCACATACACACAAATAAACCATACAAATATTTACACATAAATGTTATACTTGCTTACATATAAATATTGTAAAAATAAAACTTAATGTAAATGTAAAAATAAGATAATTTAATAGAAACATTTTATATAAACCATTAAAAAATATAATAGTAGCCCACCGGTATCGGGAACACGGTCCAAGCTACCGGCGGTCCGGGCTGCGTAAAGCCAATCCCTGTATATGACCCAACACTGGATGGTGTTGAATAGTACACAGACATTGTAGTGCACAATTTTGAAAACAATAATACAAATCTGTTTCGAGCCAGCACCTTAGTTGATTGGTTTTTAACGCACAGAGTTGGCCCTCATGACTTTGCAACAGGAGAAGGACAATCATGTTCGCTCTCAACACTTTTCTACCGCACCGCACCGATACCGCAACATGATTGTCCCATAAAGAAAGTAAGGCGTCTAGGAATAAATATGTGCCGAATATGGAGTGAGTTAGAGCGAGACTACTTATTTTATTTTACAGACATAATTTACTTTCGTTTGTTATTATTTCGGTCAGTTGAACTATGACATTGACCTCGGTGCTTGTTGAATTAATTTCTTTCTGATAAACTATCACAATAGTAGTGTTTGTTTCCGTTATTTCGAGAAAAAAAGATGAAATTGACAGAGGAAAATGACTTTAAAAACGTTTTAAGTGTGGTGTGTAAAGAATATCGTATTATAAACTACGAATCAAGGAATATCGATAGTTTTGGCGCGCAAATTCTGTGCAAATGGACCGAAAACAAAGGATCGCCGCTGCGTGATTGCAAGTACTTGATTGAATATTTGTCTTCTGTTACTTGTACTAATTGGATTGTAAAGAGTAGACCGCTGACTAAAAGTTTTGAATTTAGGAAAACGTACATTA
The DNA here is from genome assembly GCA_948150665.1 of Conistra vaccinii. NCBI lineage: Eukaryota > Metazoa > Arthropoda > Insecta > Lepidoptera > Noctuidae > Conistra > Conistra vaccinii. The sequence goes on from OX411330.1 coordinate 9,551,629, forward strand.
TGTCAGCTGTCCTCTCAAGGAAAAACTAACACACCTCGCAATTTGAGCTGCAAGGATTACGTTGATTTCACGTTAAAAAAAAAATAAAGATACAATTTGAAACGACGAGAATTTAAAACATGGACTAAAAGTGATCGTAAAAATTAATTTTATACATTGCCACAAAACTGAAGTAGCCAAAGCCTACAATTTACTGAAATGCAAAGAAGACACAAAATTTATATTTATTTATAAACAGACAAGAAGAAAAGAACAGAAAATACGTACAGACGCCAGCACATCAAGTTACTATAATCTGTCAAATTTCTTTAATAGATTTTCAACTTTATCGCTAAAGAATAAGGTTCAATGTTGATTGGGAAAATTTGACAGATTGGAGTAGGTTGATGTGCTGGCGTCTGTACAAAGGTGGTGCTCATTTCCAAAGAAATCTCTTCCAGCATACCTGCGATAGGTAGGACAGAGGGTACAAAGAGATGTAGACACCGTGTGTAAGAGTAGAGAGAAATTAAAATACTTATAATCCAAACAATTAACTTAATAAAATAAAACTAATAATATGAGAAAATACTTACTTACTTACATACCTAGGTACAAATAAATATACATACTTCTGAAAAACATACTAAGTACATACATACTTTCTTATATCAGAAAAGAAATGCAACTGACACGCGCCGACGCTCTATAAATAATATCATTAGTAACCATGAGTTAATTCGTAACAGCTTTGTCCATTACAAAATTCATAACATACTTAAAAACGGGGACACAAAATGTTGCGGCTCAACGCCTAGAGCGTTGGTTCATACACAGAAATTGGCTTCACGAAAATTCATAACATACTTAAAAATGGGGACGCATAATGTTGCGGCTCAACGCCTAGAGCGTTGGTTCATACACAGATATTGGCTTCACGCGTCCGGGCTCCAGAAAGAGAGAGTAACCTCCAAACAATTCCAGCCGTGTCCAGAAATACCACTTTCTGATTCTGAATTAGGCTGCCTGTCCACTGAAGCGGAGAGGAGAGGAGAGGAGCGGAGATGTGTCAATATTAACTAATAGAATCTAAACTCAGAGGCGGAGTCAAGATTCTATTGGTTAATATTGACGCATTGCCGCTCCTCTTTTCTCCTCTCCGCTCCAGCGGACAGGCAGCCTTAAGCCCGTGATCCAGCTGCCTATCGAGAGCGTCCTCAGGTGTTGGTCGAGGCTCTTGGCTATTTAGCCATTGGCTATCACGGCTATCTAGCACAACGCTATTATTATTATTCCTTTCGGTAGGGGCTCAGATCGACCCGCCAGTTTAATTAATTATTTGCAAGTTAATTTTGTCTATTCCAACTCAAATTCAAAATTATTCAGCATGCAAACTTCAAAGCTACATTTCCATAAATATACTGATAAAGATGAAAGAAGAAAAAATATTCCAGTCAAAGCACCTGTCAGAATAATGTAAAATTTTCTTTTTACTGTAAAATTAAATTATTGTTTTAGCCTCTTATCATTATAGTTCAGGCGGGTTGATTTTAGAACTATGCATGCGAAGAGGAAAATAAAATGTGATGGAAAATAAACAGTCTCCATCCAAGAAGAAGTTATTGTCCATCCAAGAAGAGAAATTGATACGTGAGGTTGATTACGACTATCTCGCTGGAGTCTGGGGCCATCTGCCTCAGAAACAACTTCTTCTCGGTAACACCAACCTCATGACAAAGGTATAATTACTTACATATGACTTCTAATAAATGATATTTAAATTCCCAGATTTAGAAATACTTCAGAAGAGTCCAACGCACCGTCCGGCTTCACAAAGAGTACTCGTATCCATCAAACCGAGAGCGCCCGCCATCAAAACTATTTACATAGCAGAAAAGAGTCGTTTTACGGCTAAAAAGGTAACAATTTTTTTTTTAAAGTAACATCTGGTTGTTGAAACTCTTTTAATTATTCACGTATTTTTCAGGGTTCAGATAAGTCGGGTTCACGTCTTGGTATCGGAGATCATTCGTCTTTTACCACTCGTAAGTATATATAAAGCCATTTTTAGTTTGGTTTGGTATTCTATGTTAATACAACGCTGTCACTATTGCAGATTTCAGTGAAGATGATTTAAATGTTATAAACTCAATCGGTTGCGGTACGGAGCAGCCTTACACGAAAAGTGAAATAGACACAGATAAAGCTTCTTTGGTCGATATTCAGGTAGAGAGCTCAACAGTACTTTCGAAATGTTCCCACACTAGCATCAGGCCTCAGAAGGTAAATGTGTATAATACAAAACAGAGGTCTGCGGAAAAATGCTATGTTTATACACAACCACAATTAAATATGAACCTTCCTAAAATCGAAGTCAAAACAGATAAAAAGACATTAAATTCCAATAAAGTCGATATTGCCACATTAATTGTCACGAACACATCTTCTGAAGAGTCTGCACAACCTTCTGGTGCCACAATTAACGAATTGAATAAAAGAATAGATCATTTGGAGCGTAAAATTTTGAGACAGGAAATGGTTTTCCGTTCTATAGATCCTAATATACCTCTGTCTTCATCAGATGAAGAGCCCAAAGGTAACATAATGGGGACCACATCTGGGGCCGGGAGGCCTGGGTGTAGCTACATTCAGCAATATAGCCATGTTCCTGAAACATCGGCATTCCAGCGGTACGCGCAGCAAGCGGCACCGCTTTCTCCAAGCAAAGCTACCACTTTAGAAAAAGAACATAATTCAGAGCAATACGGTCGAGATTTCACCGCATACGACGGCATCACTGCTCGGGGCCGACGACAATGTGCATCCGTGCCATGTAAACGAGATGATATCCCAAAAATGGCAGCCGAAAGAGTTCATAAGATTCGACACAAACTCAATCCAGTACGAGATTATCGGCTGATGGATACAGTCCATTATTTGGCGCAAGGTGAATTTGCTCCGCGCGATGATGGTATCAAATTAACACCTTCAAGGGAAGCTGTACTTAGCGACATTATTTGGGAAGACGTTTGTCGCACACATTGGCCTAACGCTAGGCTCGGCCGACGAATGACCCACTCGGATAGGTGCAGCACGAGATTTGAGCTGCAGCGACTGATAGACAGCTTGCTGAGGGAGCGCGTCGCACACGTGGAGCGCAGGAGGCGCCGTCACTATAGAATAGTTAAATTGAACCATAGACATGAAAGCTGTAGACCTGTGGGCAAGACTGGGGATATCATCGTGGCCAGTCATAAACATAGGCAGGGTGAGGAGGTGGCGAATAGCGACCACAATGCTGCGAGCGCAATGATCGCCGACAGACGTTGGGAGGACTCGAGTTCGCGCAGAACTCCAAGAAGTCATGATCGGTTGGGATTAGACCCGCGACATAAACGTCGTAATTTGGATCGCAAATTTAGGTACGAGGATTGTTCTCCAGGTCCAAGTTACGCAGTAAGCAAGTCTCCAACGAGAAGAGAGCCAACTTGTTGCTACCAGACGTCGAGCCCGATGAAGGCGGACAGGCGCGGTGCCACTCCGAAGAAGCGTCGCAACGGAAGCCATGAGTTAACTAGCGGCAGTAGTTCTACGTGCAAGCCAAGAAGTCCTCGGCTTGTCATCAAAAAAGTAGCGTCTCATCGCAAGTACGCTAGAGACGAGCCTAATCTCGAACATTACATCTTACTGCCAACCCTAGTTGTACGCACACCATCTAATATGAAACGTCAGAAGAAATTCAATGAGTTGTATCATCGCATCCTTAACGTTCAGTTAAACAACGGTAAGTATTTCATGTATTTCTTTACGGAAAACGATTTCAAGTACATATAATTATGTAAAGAAATGCCTTACTTTATAAAAGTATATGACTTCATTGGATTAACATGTCTTCAATTTCCTACAGTAGGTAAGTATGTAAGTATTGTTAAATATTGAGGCGTTTTTTCAGTTCATAACAGAACCGCACCTGATCACACACGCCCGGGTACATCCCAGGGCCCTAACACGAAGGACGTTGGACTAAACATCAACATCACATTGTCCAACACTTAGGACCCAGAATATGAGAAGAGAAAACATCATAGCGTGAATCTCCCGAAAGATAATAATTAAAATTTCATATAAAATTTTTTTATATGTAATTTCAATCTTTTTCAAATATAATATACAGTTCGATGCAAGCTTTTTTCTTTATTAAGTAACATCTTCTATCTTCTTCATCTTGTGTTTTATTATTCCTTGCCAGGAATCTCAAGGAGATTACAGAAACAGATTTTTTAATAATCGGTCAGTTTCTTTAGAACTCGTAATTATAATTTAAAAAAAAAAATATTTTATTTCATTCTGCAATCCACATTTCTATGGAAGAAGTCGCTGTGTTCAATGAAGTATAGCGTAGAGCAAGGCCACGCTCGGGAACCGGAGCATTTGTTGCACGTGGTGTTGTTTACTTTGCAATTCCATTTTTTATAATAATGGCCGGCCAGCTTTGTTAAACTACCTACGACCTCCTTTCTAAGTGCTTGTTTACGGAGACGCGGGGCGTTGAGCGTGGCGAGCGGCGTGGCGTTCGGCGGTGCTTTTTCTGTTTACAGACAGGCGGGGCGTGCAGCGGCCGCGTCATCACACGCGCAAACACATATATATGGTAATTTACGATGTTGTTTATGGGCGTGCGGCGTGACGTGAAAAGTAGCGGTGCCCGCGGCGGTGCACGCTGCGTGCATCGACTGATATTCAAGCGCGCCCGTCATATAATAAATATTGTGCGATTTCTAAACAAGACTGATAAAAGGTACTCTGTGCAAGACTGGCGGAAAGTTCCGCCGCGAGCGGCGTTTCGGGCGCAGTGGCGGATATCGCCGATGTTCGTATTGGAGCGTACGACGCCGTGGTCCCCGCCGCGTGCCCCGCCGCGTGCAATGCCGCGTGCAGTAAGCAGTAAGTGCAAGTAAAATCGCTTCTCCGTAAACGCTCTCATACAACGCCATATGTTTGAATTTTGTGCGGGCGGCCCCGCCGCACGCCACGCTCAACGCCCCGCGTCTCCTTAAACAAACACTTAGTAATAAAAAAATAAAAACGCAATTAATCTGAGGATCTACTTTATGAGTTTCGATATCTCGGCCCATATATCGGCCACATCGCACAGTTAGCCACATTTCATATTTCCATACAGTAATATTACCAAATAAATCAAAACAGCGAAATAATTGACATCTAGTTGCGACGGTGCCCACTTTCAGAATAAATGCTCTTAAACTTGATCACGTCGCTTTTTTCTAACTCTGGGAGTTACGCCACGCTCAACGCCCCGCGTCTCCTTAAACAAACACTTAGTAATAAAAAAATAAAAACGCAATTAATCTGAGGATCTACTTTATGAGTTTAGATATCTCGGCCCATATATCGGCCACATCGCACAGTTAGCCACATTTCATATTTCCATACAGTAATATTACCAAATAAATCAAAACAGCGAAATAATTGACATCTAGTTGCGACGGTGCCCACTTTCAGAATAAATGCTCTTAAACTTGATCACGTCGCTTTTTTCTAACTCCCAGTACCATAGAATTTAGAAACATGTATCTTTAGGAACCGCTTCGTGAGCGCCGACATGGTAGGATTCAGCATTGTTGCTTTAATATTAAGATATATGCTAGAAAAGCTTTCTATGCAAATCATGAAATCATGGGCTGGAGGACTCAAAAATTCGTTGTCCATGCCCCGACGCCAATGGGCTATTATTTTAAAACAATTTACAGAATGTAAATCATTTATATCCATGTATCCATACCGAGGTGCAGTTATCCATGTAGAAATACAGTACTAATCCTATCTACCAATTTTCTAAAAACGCGTCGCACGAAGGAGCATAATTAGAAGAAGAAAGGGTATCGTGGTGTGATCATTAATATCGATGTCAGCTGCCTTTGTGTCATAGCATTAAGTATTTATTTTTTTCGCTGAATCACATACAGTGTCGGTGTAAAGTTCCAACCATACAGAGTTTTTGAACTGATACGTGAGACAGGAGACGTTATTTCGGAGTCTAGGCCAGGCGCTTCTGAAGTCATGAAGTCAAAAAGAATTGAATGACTTCAAAAGATCTAATTGGCGAGAATATAGTATACAATATTTTATCTTGCATTTTCTAAGTTTATCTCGGACATGACTCAAGTCGGTCAATGAAAACATCGTATGAATATATGAATATAAGTCTGAAATTGTCAAATCGCCTTGAGCAAGCGAGGTGATCAAAGTCTTCTCTGTAGGAGCTGGCTGGCTGGTATTCTAAGTATATATATTTTATTTTGTCTCACATCAACAGACAAGTATAAAACAATAAGGTACGTCAGTCCTCCACTGCGCACTGCTTGCAATATTTCTCAGCCTACATACTCTACCTACTAACTTCCTTCGGTAGCAACTTTCGCTGTCGGGTGTACGTATTGTTGCATAGCTAAACAGCACGCCTGATGTGAAGCCTCGAGCCCGTCCAGTTGATTATACACCTGCTATCACTTCTGTTCTATACCGGCTTTATAGTGATACTAAACTTAGCAGGATAATTTGTGAGTGACCGTGAGAGATGACCAAAGAAGTTTGGAAACAGTGTATTTTTAAATAAGGGTGGTACGGAAGATCTCTGGGTCAATACCCTTCCAAACGAAAATACGTATTGTCTATGTATTTTTTTTAAGATTGTTAAGTTCTTGTTGGCCATCAATTTGTTATTCAATGAAAACTGTAAGTTCTCTTATAATTGTCCAGTATTTTGAGAAACAAAATACTGTTTTTCGAAAGTAATTTTCGATACTAGGGCTAGCAAAACGATGTTAGTCGGACACCGGTTAATATTTTATGGGAAACGTTTTCCATAGCACACAGCGGCTTGGTATCGATTGAAAGTTATATCTATAAGTGTAGAGGTAGACCATGACATTTTGACATGAATAGCTTCTTCATTATACAAAAGTACCTAATTTTTTCTAGAAATATTTGATATTGATATACGAGTATGTAGGAAATGTGTGGTTGAAATATATTTTCCAGAGGTTTTTTAGAGACTCATTTTTGCCCAACTTGTTATTTATACAAAATATGTATTGCAATACCCGAGTGCTGGCGCATAGACGAGCTTAACTCTTTTTTTAAGTTCTTACTTTATCTAAAGAGTTGATGACTAACGGATTGATGGATAACTTATTATCAAAAGAATCTTCGTTAACGCCTAGATCTGCTTCAGTTTAAACAAAAGTAAGGCCATAAGTCATTCAAACTTTATGAATTGAGTAACCAAATTATAGAAAATCGATTAAATTGTCAGCTGGTTAATTTCAGTTCACTTAGTATTTTGCCTGAGTTGAAGAAATATCGATCCTTGACGTTTAAAAATTAACTCAAATTCTGTAATTTATTATCATACACAACCTACCTGTAACAATTACAAACAGTTCTAATTGTCCAATTATTGTGGTTATTAATGGACTATCAGTGACATGATACCGGGTAGTTTTGTATGAGAATGTGACGTGCCTGCCTCGCTCCTTACCATGGAGGGCGTGAAGAAATGGCTGACAGAGCGAAATGTGAAGAAAAACGGGATGTATGTGCACTATAGTCCGCCTAAACGTGAGTAAAATATGGGTATAACTTTTTGAAACGAACACTGAAAAAATAAATGGCTAGCAAAGTACCAATTTGGCTTGGCTAAAAATTATACGAATTATACGGCTACAAATAACCAAGACTTATTTAAAACGTTCAATACAGCTTTGTTAACACCCAACAAGCAAGTAATATTAACCAAGTTCACTTGTTCAATTCTAGCAACAAACTTTGCAGGCTCTCTCAGAACCGAGTCGCTTGGTTGTAAATAACAATAACTTGTTTATTTCTAGCCGTTACGTTTTTTCCGTGAAGGTTCGCGGCTTGCGGTATGAGTTGACTGCTAGAAATCGGCACGTTAAGGGACCCCGAAATGATCGATTACAATCGATCAATAACAATGAATTACAAAAATCGGTTCAATTGCATTTGGTAGCCGATAAATTTGCGCATCAATGTGTATCAATCACGTATAAATTCACAATTGCAATTGATCGTTTCGGGGACCCTTAAGGAAAAGGCGTTATCTCTTTACGCGACTTTCTGTGTCTTTATATACAGTATCCTAGTGTGTGTCACGTGCGTGCGAGTATCGCTTAAGGGACTTCGTTCCAGACGGGGGATCCCCGACCGTACAAGTTTTTTTTTTTTTTTTTTTTTCGATTGCCTAGGTTTCTAGTACTCAATTATCTTGACTTAGGTAGGTACCCGTAAACTTGAGGGCGATGACATGTTAAATAAGGTCGGAACCCTAAAAACTAAGACTAACCTATTTGTAAGGTTCAATCGAATTTCGGTAAACTTATTATTAAATTGGTTTGTGAATAATAAAATGTCCTAACCGTCCGTCCAACCAAACCTACATAAGAAACATTGCCTCTTAATTAAAATTTCAAAGACTTCTAAGTAAGTGCTCGTTTACGGAGACGCGGGGCGTTGTGCGTCGCGTGCGGCGTGGCGTTTTGCGGTGCGTCGGATGCTTTTTCTGTTTAGGCGGCGCGTGCAGCAGCCCGCGTCACACGCTCAAACACAAACATATTATTATGGCAATGTAAGACGATGTTTATAAAGATGCGGCGCGTGGTGCGGCGCGTGGTGCGGGGCGTGAACAATAGCGGCCGCCGCTGCACGATGATGCTGATGCCATCCGCGGGCTCCGCCTGGATTTCAAGCAATCGCGTGTAATATCACTTCTCTTAAAACGCTCTCATACAACGCTATAATGTTTGAATATAGTGCGGGCCGCGCCGCCCAACGCGACGCTCGACGCCCCGCGTCTCTGTAAACGAGGCCTTAAAAGTATATAACTAGAGTCCGCGCTGGTACTCCCTTGCTTCTCCTAAAATTGTTTGTCCGAAAATCCTGAGCGAAAATCATTATCCATAAGACCATAACACGTTTGCTATAAACTTCAGTAACCATAATGTTCAAAAATTCGAAATTTTGTTTTACATAAATATTTTTACTTCTAAAACTATTCTGTCATAATATCGAGTACTATAATAATTGAATCTCCTAATTTTGCATGAAATAAAGTCATATGTCCTAAGTATTGTGTTATAATAATATGTATTATTCCGAATGTTCATTTATAATAAAATGGTTAGTCCTAAAAGATTTGTAAAAAAAATAGTTTTAGTGAAATAGTGACAGAAACGAATCGCTGTAAATCCGACTCCACGCAGTCTTGTCTGCCCTACCCTTAGAGTGTAATTTAGAATCGCGTAGGCGCGGAGGGGCGAGACAGCCCGCGAGTTGAGGAGCAGGTGGTTGTAACGCTCGCCGCCGCAGCAAGACGAAACTGCGGTGGTGAGCGTTAAACCATTTGCGACAATAAGCTCGCGTGGGACCGCCGGAGCCCCACAGCGCCGGAGCCGTGACAGAAACCATGCCTGATGCATGTTTGCTTGCATGCTGCATGACATGTTGCATGCTCGCTTGCATACTGCATGTTTGCTTGCATGCTTGCTTGCTAACATGTTGCATGCTTGCTTGCATGCTGCATGCTTGCTGCATATGGTGTATGCTTGTTTGCTTGCTTCTTACAGGGAAGTAAAAACCACATGTTCACAATCAATTAAAATAAATAAACATTAAGTAATTTGAATTTAGAACTTTTATTGAAAACAGTTTTAAGTCTTTTGTATATTATTGATTGTAATATTTTAGGGATTAAAATTTTATGTCATTTTATATTATGAGATATTAAGTTCGGGCAAGTTATTGTTCGGACAAATGATGATTAGGACAAAAAAAAATTATAGCACTTTAGATTATGGATAAAAAGTTGGTTATCACAATAGAGAACCAAACCGTCCGCGCCACCACTCAAGTCCGACAGACGCGGCGCCAGCGCTGTGTGTGTCATTGCATCAAATTGCATTAAAAATTATTTAGTTCCACAATTTTCCGCCGAACTTCAGTGGTGGTGCGGACTCTACTAACCAATTATACGGATACTAGAATTATTTCCTAGATACTAAATCACTGTTAGCCCAGTCAATAACAACATTAAACATCCCAAACACGCATGTAACTACCATTTTAATCACTTTTGGGAAAAAATGTCCATCTTTGACTAGCTGTATCTTAACCAACCTAGCATGGGCGCAAGCAACCAAGAGTGTGCTCAGAATGTAGCAAAAGCTTGCTTTCCAAAAAACAGAAAAAAGATACCTAAAAACGCGTCAGAAATATAAAAAAAAAACTGATACAGTTGCTAGAATTTCGCAGTTTTTTGAGCACAATGGGAGTAGCACAAGGTTTTTAGGTTTGCAAATAAACTAGTCTCAGGGGACCTAACAACAAATTTAAAAAATCGTAGTTACATGTACATGGGCGTTTGCGATGTTTTCCTTTTTTTGTGTCGATATAGATTGATAACAGACTTTAACAAGACCATTACCGCAAACAAAATAAAAAACCTATGCTCGATTCCATTTACAATTTAAAAATGCTAGTTTCAATAGGAAATCGATATTGGAAAAAAGGCTATTTCAACAGTCTGACGAAAACGCGATGTAAACATCTCGACTGAAACGTGTCTGGAAAATGTACAGGAGCTCGCGTGCTAGCCAGGAAACTATTCGCCTACAGGCCCTCCATTGCCTTCCATAAAACGAATGTAAACACAAAATTGCCATAAACAAGCTGAAGCTCTTTTCCTATCCAATTTATCTGTCTAGCATTATACAAAAAAAATTGAAAAAATCTATTAACCTCTAAAGCCGCGCGATTCGCGATTTCGCGACAACCCGTCAAGCCGCGCGACACGCCCGCGGCGCGTCAGAGATAAGAGCTCGCTAACATAAACAAAAACTGAGAGCTTTTTGTTACGTAAATAGTCTTATCGTTAATGGTTTTGGGTTCCTGATTAGACAAAGGATTTTTTATAATACTTAGAATCTTTGTAAGCGAACGCTAGTATTGATAAATAAACATTCTTATAAGATTCTTATAAGAAATTCCGTTGTTCATTGTTTTGATTATTTATAATAAAACTACTGGTTCGATTCACATGAAATTTCGCAGGATACATTATGAATACATATACTATCGGTCAAAACCATTATTTACGCATAAACACAATAAATAAAAACACATATAATCAAAAAAGTTCAATAAATAGATAACCGTATCATTACGTAACATTATTTAGTTGACAAAAAAATATTGAACTCTTTTTTTGTCTGTATTATGCATTTTTATTATTAATTAGTTATTCAAGAATATAAAATAAATGACTTACCAGCGATTACATGCACAAAACACACACAAAACAACAAATATCACATCAACACGTTTTTTCACAAACGAGTTTGTTTACATTTTTTGATGGGTCCGTAATAGGTAATTACGATGTTATTTAGTGCAAGTATTAACTATATACGATGACGACACTACTTAATTATTGAATTATCACCATTTCCCGTCGATTTACACTTAAAAAACAATAGAAAACAAATAAATACGACGCGTAGTGCAGCGCGCTGAACGCATGCGCGGTCGCCATTTTGCCGTGCCAAAATGTTCAATTTTTACTTTTTTCTAGAATTGTTTCTGCATATTTTGACGTTTTAGTCGATGTATTTGACAAGTATATTACCAAATCCATAGAATAAAATTAACTGTAGACCATATTAGCCCCTATGCATAGTACAAATACAGTTTGAATCAGCGTGAACGTACTGTCGCTAATCGTCGACAGCCCGGCTTGACGGTATTGGCAATTATTGTCCCTAATTTTCGACGGCCCGGACTTAGAGGTTAATACTGAAAAAAAATGTATTTGCGCACTGCTTGTGAAGCATTTTTTGTAAACTCCAGTACGTTTGCTATCATCGGTATGTACATACTTTAATCTTATTTCTATTCTAATACACACAATCTCCTACATGAGTAATCGTTTAATAAAAAACCGCATAATCAAAACTTAATTATCTATTTGTTTAACTATCCACTTTTCACAGTCAATATACTGGGTTTTGATATTTAGCTACACATGGTTTGCGATACAATTTGAAATACGAACATGTTTTTGAAAAACATGGCAGCAAAAAAAACATGAAGGCCGTTTCCAAGTACATCCTAAATCCATGCTTTTTCAATGCCAATATAAAAATAAACCATTTTTTTGACAGCTAACGAAATTGGCGGGTAATTAGAGTTGAGAAAAAATATTAGATCATGCTATAAGATAATGCTTAATAAACTAAAATTAGTACAATAATTTCAAATGTAATTACTGAATATTTTAAGTGTTGCATAAAAAAAATATTTTGCGTGCCAGTCTGAAGTGTGCACAAGCAAGCAAGCTGAATAAAATAATTCCTAGAAACATGCTAGAAACTATGTCAAGTCTAACAGGTCAAAGAGCAAAACTGTGAGTATTATAGACTGAATAACATAATTATAAATAATACTGTTAATAATTTATTTCAACAAGTGCTGGTTACGACGTGGGTGCGATTCGACCTTAGCGTGATGTCGTGAGTCCGACGCTTTTGCAGAAAATGTCATAAGCATTGCAATCACACAACATACCGTGTGACCAACTAGACTACCTACACATTATTAGTGGAGAATATCATCACTACATAGTATAAAACAAAGTCGCTTTCTCTGTCCCTATGTCCCTTTGTATGCTTAAATCTTTGAAACTACGCAACGGATTTTGATGCGGTTTTTTTTAATAGATAGAGTGATTCAAGAGGAAGGTTTATATGTATAATAACATCCATTAAATAGTGGAGAAGTACTGCTATTTTTGAGGTTTCTAATGTGATGTCGTAAATAATTACATTTTTTCCGCTTACATTGCAAACGCAGGCTGAACCCTACGAGTTTTATCAAAATAATGTACTAAGTATTGTACACATTGAAAAGGCCTACAGAAAAGTCCGTGATGGTATATGTCTATCTCTTATGGATAACCCATAACCCACAATAACTTTTTTTTGTCATTTACTTTTTACGACAAATAATGGCAAATTTTCGAAGCGATTTTAACCAATACAGCATTAATCCTTAACCAATTAAATACCTTGAATACATTGTTCATTTAATATAGATCTATATGGCCCTTTACACCGTATGATTTAAGTGAATATTTTCGAAGATATTACAGATTTAAAAATTGCGGGACGTAGCGGCGATTGAGAGTGTTCCAGCAGATACTCCTGACTTTAATGTCGTAATCCATGCAAATAAAGTTCCTGTTGGAGAACACAGAGGACGATACAATGCGCCTTCCACGAGTGAAGTAGCAGTGGTGATAGCTGGACAGCAATTTGACAAAAGATATATTGTATTGCATAGTCGTGATGATAATTTGCAAAAAAATTCAGAGTTACACAGATCTTATGACAGCTTACAATATCCTTTGATGCTATGTCGTGGAGAAAATGGTTATGCCATTAATATTTCTCAAGTTGACCCAATCGGTGATACACCTCTGCGTAAAACAGTGTCATGTATGAACTCAGACTCTGAGTGTATGAACTACTATTGCTACCGTATAATGACAAGACGTAACAATTTCAATACTTTGCTTAGATATGGAATGTTAACAAACCAATACTTGGTAGATCAATATGCGAAAATTGAATCTGAGAGATTGGCCTACATCCGTAATAATCAAACTAAATTGAGAGCTGAAAATTACGTTCATCTTCAGGATGCTTTACAGGCGAATGAACACCGCAACGGCATTGGACAGTTGGTTATACTACCTTCATCATTCACAGGTGGACCTCGATATTTACACGAAAAATCGCAAGACGCCATGACTAACGTAAGAAATTACGGCAAACCTGGTTTATTTATAACTGCAACATGTAACCCAAATTGGCCGGAAATCAAAGAAAATATTAACACCAATTTAACTCCACAAGACAGTTATGATATAGTTAACAGAGTCTTCCATTTAAAAGTACAGAAACTCCTGCACCTCATTAACAAGTCTTCTCATATATTCGGTCCGCCGCGCTGTCCTATGTACACAATAGAATGGCAGAAACGTGGCTTGCCAAGTTGCCACATGTACACCTGTTGGTGTGGTTAGTGAACAAAATTAGACCAAACCAAATTGACAGGGTTATTTCAGCTGAATTACCGGATAAAGATGAAGATCCTATCCTGTACGAAATCGTAAAGAAACATATGGTACACGGCCCTTGCGGGACTTTAAACCCGAATTCTCCATGTATGCGAGATTCTAAATAGCAGGAAATCTTCATGGTATAGGGAAAGGGGGATTGTTTTACTCCAAATTTAACGCGTGCGGGCCACGGGCAGTAATGAATAAATCAAACTGGATCGATTTTAATCACTTAAGCTATATATTTTATACCCGTGCGAAGCCAGAGCGGGCCGCTATGTTTTTATATACAACGTTCACAGTTTTTCTGTAGTGTATTTAGTATCTGCATTGCACCCGTGCGAAGCCGGGGCGGGTCGCTAGTAATAGGTATAAATTTTAAGCCCGGAGTGCACGGTTCATGGTAATAGGCTCGCCTCATGGGGTACATGGGGCGAAATATAATATCTACATGTTAATAAACTCTCTCTCACTCTCTCTCCTCTGTCTAACCCTTCGGGAAATACAGGCGTGATGTTATATAAAAAACCGGCCAAGTGCGTGCTGGACCACGCACAATGAAGAGTTCCGTAGTTGGGGTGAATTTATCCCAAGAACAAACTTAACATTGTAGTTGAAAAACATGTTCTCCCATACGGCATGTATGGGAGAATATGTTTTTGCAACTGCAAATGTAAGTTGGACGATTATTACTTTTTAACTTGAGCCTACTTTGCTGTGATAGTTTCCTTTTTAATTTCGTTATATATACTACTGTCGTAAAGTTTTTCACATATCCAAAACCAAACATTTGACTCGTAACAAAAATTAGCACTTTGAAGCTCAATATTTCGTAAACGGATTCCTGAATCCAAAAATTGTGTTGAAACACTCACAATATTTTTGAACGACCTTTTCAACGACATCCCACATGGACAGACGAGAAAAAGAAAACATCCCCCTTTACGTGTAAGGGAAGGCGTTTTTCAGCGTGTTTAAAATGTATACCCATGCCAAATTACAGCTTTCTAGTACTAAGAGTCTCTGTGCTAATCCGCAGACAGACAGACTGCAGACAGACAGACATTGCAAAATTATAAGGGTTCCTTGTTTACTACGGAACCCTAAAACCTTCTGAAAGCCAATACCAAATCTACAACTTGTAAAATAATAGAGAAGCCAGAAAGAAGGTTCACTTATTACATAGCTATACATACAGTAGGTATAGGAAAAGTTTTTTTGCTATTTCTGGCTTTTCTGGCACTTTCTAACCTTTGTTTGGTCTAGAAGAGTCTTTTAATCCTACGAAATTGCATCGATTGGCAACATAAAAATAAAACATGAGAAAAAACATTTTTGCTAGGTGACTAGCATTTTTCCAAGATCTAAAAATGCTGTTAGCAATAGCTGCTCACAGTCTCCTAACAACGGTTAACTCTTATTCCCCCGCACCAAAAATCACTCTGAATTTTAACTAAATATTCTTAGCGTTAGGTTTAATATTACAATTAGTATAACTCTATCTTCAATTTACAGAATGGTAGCAACATAAACACAATGCACACAACATACTTGAAAAACAAAGCTAATGTAAAGTTCATCAATTTTATTACAAGGTACAGCTCAAAACAGCTATCTAATTACGCAACACATTTTCGTAAACGATTCCGACTAATCTGTTTCATTTTGACAGTTCAATAATATTTTTTATTTTTTTTCGATCTTATGAAGCCATACATTAGCAAACTTTTTCAAAACGATTCATATTCTGATTGATCGTGTATTACGTAATTAGGGTACAAGTCATTGCGCATCAATGTAATGTAACACATTTATGCCCGTTTCCACAACACGTAAGCGAAAGCTGTTGCATTCTTGAATTTTCGCTCGACTCCGTTTACGTAGGCATTCATTTATGTGTCGCCAGATGTTAGAGAAAATGGTCAGTACACAATCAAAATAAACAATCGCAATACATTGCATTTTAAACAGTAAGGGCCTGTTTCACCACCTATCCTATTAACTTACTTGGCAGATAATTTCATACAAATTCTGTTCCATTTTTGAATAGTGGCTATTCGGACATCGTGAAATAGGCCCTTAGACTCAATTTCACCATACTCTGTTAGATATAACAGACTGTTAACACACATGTCAACTGCTGTGATTGGCTCACTGACATGACAACAGCCAATCACAGCAGTTGACATGTGTGTTAACAGTCTGTTATATCTAACAGAGTATGGTGAAATTGAGTCTAAGACCCAATTTCACCAAACTATTCTTAATGAGCCATTATGAAATGTTCTGTTTAAATTGACGAAGACGTCAAAAAGGTTTACGTTTTACGGAGGAATCATAACAAGGCGTTGCTAAATCAAACATCAAGTAGAAGTATCTGTCAGTATGTTATAAAGTACTCTGTGGTATCTGTCATCGATTGAACAAATATGACCGGTCTGACTTGTCATTCACTCTCGTTAGTACGAGAGTCCACGACCAAAATCATACCACATCGTTTGACGGCCAAAACCGTATAAAATCGTTAGTTTAGATGATTCTGAACCCGACTCAGTGTGCAGTACCGGTCAGAAACGACACAGTTATGGGAACCCATTTCTGCTATGTCAAAAAAATAGGCAGACGGTTTCATCACTGTGTTATTAAAAATGTACATAGATTTCGTAATTTTATTACGACAAAGTTTGTTTTTAGAAATTTTGCGCATAAAATGTTTCTGAAAATTGTGTTTTCTGTATCTAAAAGGGGTGATAGACGTCCGAGTAAGCACGCGGTCTCCTTCTTATGGCTTGGCGACCTTACTCGCCCGTGTGTGACACGTACTTTAAAACCGCCGAGTAAGTTCGGCGATATTTAAAAATGCGGTCAGGTCAGACGTGATGCGGAAAATTTAGGAAATTAGGATTTGTTGAATTCAGAATATCCAAATCTATCGATTTTATACGTTTTTGTTCGTAAAACGATGAAGCATACATTTTGGTCATGGGCTCTCTTACCACGTTTATAAGCAACCAAAACAAAATGTCATGGCGTCTAAACAAATAACTATCTAAACATACCTCATTGGAACTAGCCGTATAATAATGTAATGCCACTGAATTCAAATGTCATAATTTGTGTTAAAATCGAAAGAGCGTCTGTGTAATTCTTTATTGGTCGGTTTAAACGTCATACGCATATTTACTGTCATACCAATTATGTTTTATGTTTTCGGTGTCGCGCTTGTGGAATTTTAATTGTGGTGATTTTTAATAACATTTCACCTTGGTTCCCCGAAGGGTTGGGCAAAGATGTACCTTTAGTACATCCACATTTCGCCAGTTATGTTTAAGTCCCATTTAATAGGGGGCGAGCCTATTGCCATCAACCGGGCACATATCTTGACTCCGGGCTGCTACTGAGATATTCCTGGTGGAAAAAACCAATAAGACGCACGACTTGGGAATCAAAACCAGGACCTCATGCTTAGCAGTAGCGCTTGCGACCACTAGACCAACGAGTCAGTGATCTTTACTTTGTAATTTTTAAAATTTTGTGTGTTGTATTCTATGGTTGTAATATGTCGAAAATAAATCGCGGACCCAATTTCTGCGCAGTGAAAAAGAAATTTCAATAAGACTCATTACAAAACATAAGAATATTGCAGTGATGATTGCTCATGAAAAACAGGGTTGAAAGGTGCTCACAGAAGAATTCAACTCCCTGAGCTACTAAACTAAATAGAAGTTGGTTTATTAGCGAAATCGACTTGTTTCTGTAAGCAAACAAAATTTCAGATTTGCTTCATCCATGCCCCCCATCTTCTACGACATCTCGTAGACGCTTTGTGTAACATTCACGGTAGAGATGATGGGGTGGTCCTATTACTAGTGGGAACTAATGTGTGAGCTTTTAAACTAGGTTACAAATTACACATATATACCTACATAACACCACGCCCGTATTCCTCGATGGGTTAGGCAGAGGTGTACCTATAGTACACCCACGTTTCGCCAGTTATGTTTTTTAAGGCCCATGTCATAGAGGGCGAGCCTATTGCCATCGACCGGGCACAAATCCAGACTCCAGGCTGCTACTAAGAAATTCCAGATGGAAAAACCCAATAACACACATTACTAACAAGGTTACAAATTAGCATCCAAATATTTATATTAAGTACCTACCTAACACCTTGCGTAAGAAGTTGTACTAAATAACAGAACAGGCATATTTTTTTACAATTCACATTGTAAGGCAATGTTAAGGTACACACCGATTTGATGAATATTCAAGTTTATCTTCAATCATTCATCGCAAAACATCCATAGCTACAAAAATCTATCGATAAATGAAACCTTGTCCTGAAATCTACATCGTCATATTCTTCAAAATAGTGACGTCGTCGCTTTTTGTATGTTTTAGGACGTCGAATAATATTAGAAGTTCTATTTTTTTTTATATCACCTAATTTGTATTAAAAAGTAAAATTATCACCAACTACCAACCAGTTGACAGCCCGTTACAAACATTAGCAGACCATTGGAGCAGTGATTAAGTTTAACGCCATGTTAAGAGAATTAACCATTCGTTAGTACGTGGTGAAACACTCACTACGCCTAACGGGCCGTTATCTACGTAATGGGACGTTAAAACTAACTAACAGAGTATGGTGAAACTAGCTCTTAGCCTTCTAATTGCTTCACGCACATGTTATCCGGCAATGTATTACAAATTAGGAATATGAACAAGTTAGGCCGTTGTGTTAGTACAAGAATATTGATGGAGTTCGATCACCTCCGGCTGTTCACCTATAACGATCCATTCAATGGTGTCAACACACACGTCACGCCTACTAATACGTTATTCTAAGGATAGCATAGATACGCATCTATGTCAAATTAAGGGTTAAAGGAAAATGTTACGTACCTACAGCTCAAATTAAGTAAAAAACAAGAATAGCGCTGCGAACAATACAGTGAAGCATGCACCAAAACTACACCTCCGCAGCTCCGCTCTGTGCATTCACGTTCACACGCACACATTTGCAATCAAATTACCTACAATCAAACTACACCTCACTAAGTGCACACATGTTTACGTAACCGGCCTCACGTCACTGTTCACATCGCTGTCTTGGTTTTTAATATGGTCTGAGACCTACAGTTACTATTTCTGTGTGAAACGTAAATCTTTGAAAGTCCTATTTTAGACCATCATTGATAATACTTAAGTCAATATATAGAAAATCAATCTGCCTAGCCTTTTCCCAATTGTGTTGGAATGGGCCTCCATCTCAACCGGAAGCCGCTGAATACCAGTAGTATACAAGGAGCGACTGCCTATCTGACATCCACAACCTAAAAAACCACAGTTACCGAAGAATTATAATTATAAAAATATTAATAATCTATTTTTAATTAATGTGACGATAATACATAACATAATACATAATCGGCTTATTAATGTTCCCACTGTTGCATGCTGGGACACAGGCCTCCTCTCTGTGAGAGGGCTGTAATCTACCACGTGGGCCCAGTGCGGGCTGACGATAATATAAATAATGAACTTATTGTAAAATTAATTAATAATAGAAACATTTAAAGCCGTCGGACATAAATATTATACTCTAGCATTGTATATATTGTAATTTTTTGCATTTCAAATGTCTGACTTTGTATTAGGGCCTTTTTACTTAATAACTTTTTAATTAATTTTGCTGCCTGAACAGAAAAATAATTTTATTCGATAAATCCACATACCACAAAATATCTAAATCACTTATTTTTTACGCCCTAAAGCACTTTTCAATCGCGACATAATTAAAAACACTTAATCTTAATTAACCCAGTTCCATGCAAACACTGAATTATGCTAGCATGAACTTGTCGCATATCATTATTGTGGTGAAACTGTTTGACGTGCAAAGAAAAACAGCTAAGTGATTATTAAAAAAAAACAAACACGAATAAGGGCGAGGACACACTCGAAATTAGCAACATATAGACGATCAATAACAAAATGTTTTTAATTCAATGTTTATTGCAGAGCTTATTTTTGCAAGTAGGGTCTGTTTGCGCCCTTAGAGTGTAAGGTCAGCAGATGTCACGATAAGTCGCGTACAACGGGCTGTTAGCGCATAAATCTCGTAATCTACCACCAGGAATAACCAAGCCTTCAAACAGGATGTTTCTTATGCAGTCACGGAATAAAAAGTAAATATAAATAGTAATTTATTATTCATTAGTGCTTATATGTGACCTTAACATAATATCACGCCAGTATTCCCCGAAAGGATAGGCAGATGTGTACTACATTTGGGTGTACATTTGGGTTGCAGCTGAAATTCAGCATCAGGTGGTAGACTTTGTGTTGTCATCTGACATTATGCTGAGCTGAGGCCCTATTGGCATTATAATAATTTGTTTTCTGTTTTTATAATTTTAAGGTGTATTTTTTTTTTGTAATGCCAAAACACATATTTCTTTCTTTCTTTCTTTACATTTGTAGGAATATAATACACCCACATTTCACCAGTTACGTTATAATGATTTTAAAGTCCAATGGCATCTAGGGGGCGAGCCTATTACTTTTCATCATTCATTCACTTGTTTTCAAGTAAAACTTGAATAAAAGTAATGGGGCAGTAGGAAATACGTAGTTATTCATAGTTCCACTCAATCTCAGGCGTCGCAACAAACATCTATAGAATGGATACTAACACCCGGTGAGGGTTGGGACAGACTAGACAATAAAATTTCTTTATTCAGTCTTAGACTTGCCTTTCAACCTTTTTTTGTATGTTTGTTACGCGATTTCTCTGTCAATTGTGGACCGATTTTAAAAATAGTTTTTTTTTTAAAGGGTCTGCTCCCGAGGTGGTCCCATATAAATTTTATTAACGTTACTTGGATAGTTTTTGAGTTAGCTTCAATAATACGTATTTTTCCCACTTAGTTTATATGGATGATATGATGATAACTTCCAATCACTGTTATTTATATAGCAGGTTAGTGGTATTCGAATTTGTATGGGGTAGGTACCACAACTAAAAAGTGCAAAAAAGAACAACCGACTTCCAAAAAAGACACTACAAAGTCAAAAATAACTTTAATTTCGGAAGTCGTGGCAAAAAACGAAAGTTCAAAACCAAATACACCGACTTCCGAAATTAAAGTTATTTTTGACTTTGTAGTGTATTTTTTGGAAGTCGGTTGTTCTTTTTTTGTAAAAAGTTTTTATTGATACGAATAAAGTTTATTTGGACACAGTTCTTGAAACACAAAATACAAATAACAAAATAAACATATATTATTATTAATACATTTTTATACAATAAATTATTAATTTACTCATTCATTCATGCCTAATTGCATCATATGCATTTTAAATTCTGGGCAATTATATACAGAATGTGCCCCTAAAAAATATAAAGAATGCCCATAAATTCAATCATACTCTTTATAGTCACTTCATCTAACTTTTCTACTAATTAAACTTACCTAACCTACAAATTCAAAGAATAAAAAAAACAGAAAACAATTGAATGATAATATGAGCACTCTGTATAAAGTCAATCAGTAAATCACTAGTCGCAATATCGCAGAAGACGATCGCTTGGACTGCGCCGACATTACTTTCAGTTTCTGTGAGCTTCTGCTCCCGCCTTTACTTCTATCTTGCTAATTAAAATGTAGTGCTGAGCTTGTGAAACTCTATAAAAATTATGAAAAGTTTACAAATAAGAAAGATATAACTAAATTCAGGTGAGTTGAGTTCAAAATAAAGACGTCAACTAAAAGAAAACATTGAATTATGTACGGTATTCCCCACTTTACATTTATCTTGGCAATTAAAATGTGTATTGTGAGGTTGTGAAGTAATAAGTACAAAAATAAGTATTAGAAAAGAAATAACGATGAACAAATAACTAAATCCAGATGAGTAGGGCCAGGAAGAAGGCGAAACTAAAAGAAAACGTTTACGAATTATGTAGGTACCTAGGTACTTACTTGGCGCCCATATTGTTTTCTTTAGGTAGGTAGGAGTCAGTTCCTTCAAATTACTCTATGGGGTACCATCACTTGTAATAATAATCAACTGTCAGTCAACTGTCAACTATCTGTCAAACCCCACAGTACGGTATTTATTTTAATTCGGGGATTTCCCTTATACACTTTTACTGACACGTAGGTAACATAATCGTGTTTCTTTATGGTTAAGTTCGTATAAACATTGTTATTTACTTACATCTGGCCGTCTGTTAGTCTCATAAAGTTTTCAGACTGTGAATAGTAAGCTGTCTGTGCTGCATATTTCGTTACTTTCTGAGAAAGAGAAATGTTTTCTTGTCGAAAGGCTCACAATATAGGCAAGTTTCAGAATATCTTTGGTTTTGCAAACCTTAACATTGAAGTAAAAACGTTAAATAAATAGTTTGTGATTTTGTGAAGCTATTAGATGTTATTTGAGTAGGTAACGGACCTTTAATCATTTTGGACTGTTCCAGAAAAATGATTATGTATTTTTTGTAGTAAAATCTTTTGAAATCAACATTCGTTTATAATTACATTAATTCAATTAATTGAATCAGAGTCATTCCAATTTTAAATATAACTCTTACAATTTAACCTTGAGAATATTTTCCTCATTAGTTGTGGGCGTGGTATCAGCTGCCCAGCTTCGCCAGTGGGCACGCGGCGGTGCTGAGAGCAGGCTGGAGCGGGCAGTGCTGGCCGGCCAAGGTAGACGCCTGCTGGCTGAAACTGAGGGTCTGTCGCTGTCCAACCACTTGACAACCTTGGTCACCAAGTGTGATGCAATACAAGCGGCTGTTGAAAAAGGGTCCCTGCTTGAGCTCCAGGTATTACTGGTAAAACTCCTTCAATAATTCTACTTAGGCCTTGGAAGAAGATTAAAGATTCAATTTCTTGCACTGTTTTTAAGTGTGACACAACATACGGCTTTGGTGCTTGAGCTTTAGGTTTATATTAACGTATAAAAAACGGGCCTAAAGATTCTGGATCGGTGGTTACTGGCTGAGGCCCAAAGATTCTGGTAAAGGATAGTTACTGGCCTAGGCGAAAACCGGGTTGCCTGTGTCGGAAACGCTAACAGAGCTTGAGCGTACAATTGAGCTGGAGTGATTTAAATTTTAGAAGCTACGACAAAACATAAATTTATTTCCCACCAAAATACTAAATATTAGTTATATAAATATTAACATCAATTTATTAACTAAGTACTATTAATATTAACTACTTCCGCAGTGGTCAGTTTACATATTTCATGGACAAGCTCAAACACAAGTTCTACACAAACAACGTAGCACGTTGCTTCATGAAACATCACTGTAAATATGTACTCAACTCGCTAGCATACAAAACATGATAAATAGCATTGGCTGGTACTTGTAGAATATAACATACAATTTAAACGAATATTTTTTGTACTTTGGCAATCGAAATTAATTAACAGAAAACACTACCTTCTGTTTACTAAGAACCCATTCGCCTACTCAGAAAAAAAATCACCTCGAACCACTCTTAATTTAGGTAAGACGTACAAAAAGAAAGATTGAAACCTTTTACATTTTACGCAGTTTAGTCAGCAACTTTTCTTCAGTCGTATTTTTATGACATTCTTTGGCACTAAACTTAACCGATTTTCAAAGATTATCTTACTTATAACATAATTAAGATAATAGAAAAATTACCGAATAGATGAATAAATAAACATAAAACCCGTTTAGAATGATTTGCAATTAGCTCAGCTTCTACCAAAGCTAATATCTCGTAGCAATATTGCTACGCCGTAGCGCTACGGACGAACCGTAGCACGATAACTAACATTGTTTACGAGACTTCAACTCTCCTTGAATGTTTAACTCAGGAGTTGCTGGAGAGTGACTACAATCGACGTAAATACGTGATGTGTCGGGACGAGGCTGGCGTCGGGCTGCTGCACAAAGCCGTCTTCTACGACTACATGGACATCGCAGAGTATCTAGTCAGGAATTATCCGCAAATGGTGCATGAGAAGGATTCTGTGAGTTATTGTTTTGTTATTTGGTTTATAGACTACGTTACGGGCGTGTAGTAACAGTGCACTAAGTGCTTGTCTGTGGAAATAGGTACTAGGCAGAGTGTCACCCACTTGCAGACGCTGAATTGCCGCGTTGAATATAGTGGATTATTTGTTTGCAAAGATATTGTGTATGACCTAATACTAAGATGCAGCTTTTACATCTTAAAAAAATCAAACAGGTACATCAGCTGCAGAGAAATCTCACCCCCTAGCAATGTTAAAATACATTGCTAGGGGGTGAGATTTCTCTGCAGCTGACTGTACTTGTCAGATTTGAATTTTATTCGAATCCGCAATGTGGTGCTCGAGAAAGAGATTTTGGCATTCAATGAGGTTGGCATTGGTCTTGAAAATGCAATCACCTAACAATCCTCTCTCACATGTCTACCCATGTCCTCATTGTCACAGGAAGGTCGCACCCCCCTGCACTACTCGTCCGTGAGCCGCTCGCCGGCCGCGCTGGCCGCGCTGCTGGAGGGCGCGGGCGCGGTGCGGGGGGCGCGCGACGCGGCCGGCCGCACGCCCGCACATTACCGCGGACAGGCGCGAGAACTGCTCGCGCTACCCGACGTCATGGCGCGCGATAATAAGAACGCACCCGGTAAGTGGACACTTACCTTTATTTTTTAAGGTTTCGGATGGAAAAGGAGAGGTGATTTGGATAGATTTTTAAAAGCGAATAATATTTTGTTAATAATTACCAATTCATAAATATTAAGTAAGGTTTCATTTTATTTTGCTGAAAAAGTTTTGACCTAAAAGTTTCAGAGACACTTTTTTTAAGTGCAATGTTATAATTGTTTTATGTTATAATTTATTCATTGTTAAAGTTTCGGTAAAATCATACCATTATTGGAAGGATTCTTCAAAACACTAATTTAATGACTAAACTTATCTGAAACTACAAAAAGTTAAAAAGCAAACTTCAATGTTTAAATTGCGCACTTGCGCTAACAATTAAATTATTATAACGGACATGTAGTCTTTTCTCATTAAATATTTACTATGTAAATCCACTAATAGCCAGAATATTAATTCAAAATAATTTATTAAAACAAATCTCTTAACTCAAATAACGAAGCCTATGTGTATCAATTTATTCCGCTGCCGACGGCATCAATGAATATGCTTTTTACTAGCAATAGAAAAAATATCAATAAAAGATATTATAACAGCAGTATCAAAACGTAAGATATTATAACAGCCTTTTAGCAGTGATCACCAAAATACTCCCTCTGCGATGATGATATTTAAGTCCAGCACGCTAATAGAACAACACACAATAGAAAGGAGTTTTGTCGACGGAAGAATAGATAAAATGACAGATAAAAAATCACAATCTGTAATTTTTTCTATTCTTCCGTCGACAAAACCCGTTTCTATGGTTCTTACACTGTTCTTACATAAACCGAGTGTGTCTTATTTTATCTTATCATTTCTATGACCTTACAAAGATTATCAAAAGACCCAAGACAGTTTATTGTTACTCAAATTCTGATCAAGAATCAACGTGAGCTTTCGTTTTAACACATTATAGTAGTAGTAATAGTCCATTTATTTGTGAGAATATAGTTGCAGAGATGTTACATAGTTTTAAGTACATAATATTCTTCCGTTCCCTGCGTACAAATACATTGTCAGGGTTTTGGTTCGTTTATGATCACACATTGAATAGATATTGAATTAAATAAATGAGGATAGCATTCAAATGGCAAATTAGTCAAATATTAGCTATATCAATGTCAAAAAGATTTAGCAGAGAAGCGAATAATATTATGATTATTTTCTAATAATTAAGTCAACTTATCATTCATAAAATCAATCAATTGAGTGAACAGTTTCACATTATCCGGTGCAATTTTAATCAAAACGCTATCGAAACCGAATTTAAAAAAAAGCCGATAACGTTTCTGTAACTACCCGAACACATTAAACAGTCTAAACTCCTTTAAAGTTTCCAAGTCATTGTAAAAGAACTTTTACATTGTATTTCACTATTTGTACACGAAATCGGTGCAGCTATCAACTACCATCGAACGACCAGTTAAAGTCACGAGCAGCTAGCGGCCCTGGTGGGTAATCACCCAATTTGTCGCATACATTATATTAAATTTTACTATATGAACGTGGTATGAATCATATGCATGTTTATAAGCTATGCGGCTAACTAAAATGCAGCAATGCATTTGCCGAATGTATACCTTTACCTACCTACCATATTTGTATTTGATTACGTTGAATTAGGTTAGGCAAACTATTTTATGAATTTGGTCTTACAAAAAAAAAAAAATACCAAGAGAGACTATTTACAAGGAAGTTAAAATGTAAAACAAAATTCAGCTTCTAAAGTAGATATTTCGATTTTTTTAAGACCTATGCCTTAATCTCCACTTGAATCTTTGAAAACATATTTAAAGTCTTGAATGAAATCGTAAAACTCAAGACAGTTGGACTAGGACGAAGAATAGAGCTATAATTACTAGCGACCTGCTCCTTCTTCGCAGGGTTTTTACAACTTGACGAAACATCGAGATTTCTTAGATAAACGTAACTTTATATGAACGTATTATACACATAAACCTTCCGGAATAAATTCTCTAAACGATGGTGAAAACCTCTTCAAAATCTGTTGCGTGGTTTAGAAGAACAACGCGGATATACAGACAAATGCGAAAAGTGACCTTGTTTTATATAATATGTAAATATCAAAAAACCGTAACAAACAAAGTCTTTCAGTTACACAATAGACGACAATTACAAATTGCGCGGCTTGACATGTCGCTAATGAGAAAGCTGTAGATTATTCTCGGTACAGATAAATGGGTCATTTGAAAGCCTATAAATGCCTTATGCCCGTTTTCACCTTCACTAAGTGACACTTAAATGAATCCCTAAATAAAAGTGCACTGTTGGATTTTCAACGCTAGGCTCAGCGCTGAGAGCTGAAAATCCAACAGTGCACTTTTATTCAGGGATTCATTTAAGTGTCTCTTAGTTGCCGGTGAAAACGGGCATTAGCATCCCAACTTTTGAATTTATGATAGCACTTATACAAATAAATATACTTACTTATTTACATAATGTTGTTGAAATTTACTAAATAAATTAGTGTATTTATTTTATCTGAGACAGAGATCTGAACCTGAAACTGAAAAAACGAATGTTGTTCCGATTGTGCAAAATAAATTGGACAACAGCCTAACGATACCTCCTAACTACCCTATAACGTGATGATCATTGTTTCAAAGAATAAGTGCATAAACTATAAGTATCATAAGTATCATAAAATACAAAACAATAAAAAAAAATATATCAACACAAACAACAAACGCCATTACATTCTATAAACAGAAATGACAACTTTGCAACCAGAAATATATTTACCAACAGTAATACTGACTGATAGTATCATATTGATTACATATTCCTATGAAAGCACGTGCCGGCCGGCTATTGGTGACACCGTGCACCGTATGAAACCACCAATTACCGGCACACGCCGTACTGAAATAAACCACTGAAATAATACACTGGCCAGTTACTTTAAAAGGAAATCTAAAATCACTATCACACACATATGAAAAAGAATTTGATTTTCAAACAAACTTTTACAGCATGTAAAAAAAACCGTGTTTGATCCGTGAGGGTGTTGTTAGGTATCGTACTGAGAGTCTATTTACGTGATAATGTTCAGGAAAAATTAAAAAAAAAATACCTCAGTTTTTTTCAAAGGCGCGTTCGTCGTTTAAAGAAGTCGTTAAATAGCAATAACTTTTTTATTTTCAATAATAATTAGATTTTTTATTACTTTTTGGTACCTAATGTAATTGTAGTACTACCTAATGTGCCCCTTTCGGATCGGACAGGGTTTTTTTTTCATATTGTATACAAGAATTTCGGTAGCATGTGATATTAGAAAGCATGCAAATGTTTGTCGCTTACTGATTTAGGGTTCCGTCACACCTAGGTTTGAGTTGGAACATAGGTACACAAAGTTTTAACTTTTGAGTTCAGAGGGGGAAAGTGAACTAAGAAGATTTTATCACTACTTCGTTTGGGATTATCGTTCAGGCTCAGAATGTCCCTTTCCCAAAATGTCCCTTGGTTTCAAAATGTCCCTTTCCCGAAACGTCCCTTTCCCAAAATTATGTCAGTGCCAGTAAAATCTTAAACAGTTAGAGAGATACTTCTTCATTTTGTGGAATAAAGTTATGAAAAGATTCTACCTTTATTTCAGAGTTACAGTACTTGGAGTTTTACCTAAATTATACTCTAAGTATTTGAAATAAGATTAGACATTTAACTAAACTTTTTTACAGTCCGTTCAACTGATTTTGACTTCTATTGCGTTGGTGGCATGACAAAATATGGCAGCTGTAGTAAATAGTTGGTAACCATTTTTTCGCTTTTAATGCCGTGC
This sequence comes from Conistra vaccinii, assembly GCA_948150665.1. Lineage (NCBI taxonomy): Eukaryota > Metazoa > Arthropoda > Insecta > Lepidoptera > Noctuidae > Conistra > Conistra vaccinii. The sequence continues at coordinate 9,580,305 of OX411330.1, forward strand.
TTATGCCTACGGTATAGAAGTCAGAATCAGTTGAACGGACTGTAAAATAGGTTTGTTTTAATGTCTAATCTTATTTCAAATGCAGTATAGATAAGTTATGAAATCGTGCGACTCTATAGTAATTGCACCATTAAGTAGGAAATCGGAAGTCCTTAAAAAGTTCAGTGTTTCGATTCCCATTTGTTTTTCATTAAAGTTTAAAAATAGAGTTGTTTAGCGTTTCACCTATCACATGCTAACATGCAATTAAATGGCAGACTAAAAAGTCTATATTTTTATCTTTGTATATAAAATACCTACAAGTTATTAGTTTGTAGCCATTCGTGTCGCGATGTCCCTCCATACAGATAAGTATTTTAACGTTGAAGAAGTGTCGGACGTAGCAGACATGTTTATGTTAGTCAAATTTAAGACCCAACAATTTATGGTCTTGAAAACTGCATAATTATTTTTTTTGTGCATAAGAAATATTCATGGTTTAGGTGCCTTTCAATGTCATGGCGAAGTTGGGTGATAATGATCCCTTTACATGTAAACGCAACAAAATTAATGAAGATATTTGCATACCTCATAGAAAAATACAATGTAATGGCTCTATAACAGTGGGAGCCTGGCATGTTTCCAGGGGGCCAAGTCTACTAATTTACAAACGTCACAATGGTCTCTCCAGTGTTAGTTTTTGTATGGCAAATCTGTCAAAAAATCACCATCGAGAGACCATTGTGACGTTTATAAATTAGTAGATTTGGCCCCAGAGTGCTGCCTTTGGTGTGGCAAGTTGTCTTGACCTACAAATAGTTCTTTTGGGTCTCGCTGTTTGTGTACCTATGTGAGGTTTGTGTTTTTAAAGGCATTCGTGACCTATACCTTTTTCTATTTTAATATTATAAAGAGGTAAAATTTGTTTCTTTGTAAGTTTGTATGTAAGGGGTAATCTCCGGAACTACCATTCGGTTATGAAAAATTCTTTTTGCATTGGATAGGCCAATTCTTGAGGAAGGTTATAGGTTCACGGACGAATTCGCCGGCAGAAGCTAGTTTTTAAATAAAAAGCAATACAATTTGCTGTCTTCAACCATTTCTCTGTTGATGACAATATTAGGTACCAGTAGGGGAGACCGGGGCTACAATTAACAGAGGTAAGTATTAACAAGTGATTTTCTCCAAAACTATAAACACTACACCTACAGCGCGTGCTTCAATATGCCGACCAGATCACGCCGCATGTCTCGGGTTTGGTCAGCTGCGGTCTGCGCATCATCCGAATGTGATACATACCGGACGACATTTTCACGCACGTAACGAACTTTTTTAGCTTTATAATTTTTTGATTTATTCTTGAAATATACGGTGTAATGATTATGTCTTTTGTTTTCCTAGAAGCATATTTCATACTTAATAATGCTACATTGCTGTATTGGTGTAATCATTTACCAATATTTTGTTATGTTATTTAATACTAAAAATGTACCTTTGGGGCTATAATTAACAAATCGGCGGGGTCGGTATTAACGTGTTAATACCTACCCCAGATGTGATGATAGCGCAAATATCTTATGAACCGGTAGCTGAATCATCAGAAATGCAGAAAGATGCTAGTGATTTCTTGGTCCAATACCATAAGACCTCTGCTAAAAGCTCTAGCACGAGCTCAGTAAAAACGTATAAACGCATTAAAAATCTAGTACCTGTATAAATATATTTTACTGTTTATACATAAATAATAAAATACATCAATAAATATTTTTGTATTTTTTAGGGCGTCTCCTGTAATAAAGATACATCGTGCTGACTAGATTCAATATACCTATCTCTTGCAATGACTGGGCCTAAGCTAGGTGTATCAAAGGCGACATCACATCATACATTTGCCTGAATTGTATTTGATAGGTATTATAAATTAATAAGAAAATGTGTTCCATACAATTCTGTATTAATTTCACTTTTATTAATACCAAAAAATATGCTCATACATATATTTGTTTTCTTCTATATCAGTTGGCGTAACATAATTAGCATTATGTTATGCCAACTGATATGTAAGATATTGTTGCCCCTTCTGTTAATACTTACCTCAGAGCTGTTAATTCTAGCCCCGAAGATGAGGTAAGAATTAACAACTGACTTTTTGGAGAAAAAGTGTTCTATTTAAGACATCATTTCTTTTATGTTGCATTTATGTTAATAACATGATACCTGAATAATTAAAGCATCATTTAATAAAAAATCAAGTCTAAATGTTGAATCATTTCGAAGATACAACTAAAAGTATTTTTTTTGTTAATTGTGGCCCCTGTCTCCCCTATACCTTTAGCCCAGGTTCGCATGGACGTGTTTTTATCGCGGCGATTTTTTTTCGTTCTCTGGATTTTCAACTGTCGGTATTGAGCCGAGCATTGAGAATCCAACAGAACGCATTCAGCGCGTATCCCAGCGCGTCAAGAAAACACACTGTTGGATATTCAACTCTCGGCGCTAAACAGAGCGTCGAAAATCTAATACGCGAAAAAACATCGCCGCGATAAAAACACTTCCGTGCGTACCTGGGCTTACGGATGGTTGAATAAAAACAAGTATTAATTCGAGCCTCTGAGCGATAAATGTTAATAGCTTAGATTTCCAGAAAGCTGCTATGTTCATTACTATGCATAACAACTCAAACAATTTCGTTAATAAAGCTGTTGTATTCTGTCGTTCATGACAAAACGTAAGACACTATGGTAAGCAGGTTTTAGCATTGCTAAGTAGGTCTCTTGTCGCATTCATAATGTATCAATGTGAGAGTCCTAGATCTCTTTATCGAGTTCTTGAATCTGTCTGGATGAATTATTTATATGTGCTTCAGAGATCCTCGGTTTGTTGTTTTTGATAAAGTATTAGGAGCGATTTTTTCTAAACAAAGTATTTACCCGAAAACACCACGTTAGGTTGATTTAATTTTCCAGAAATCTTTGGTAGTAATTGTTTTTGTTACTTCCCGTAACGAACTTTCGTTAATAATTCTTATAATTTAATTTATGAAGGCAGTTATTTTTGTTCTTTTGCTGAAGTAATTAAAAGAATTTAAAATTAACGTGTTTTCTAACTTATGCTAGCCACACACGTAACGATTTGCTTACGCAAATTTAGGTTTGCGCAAGCAAATCGTTACGTGTGAGGGTGAAAGGACATGACCAGTGGGGCGATGGGCGCCTGCTTAGGTGTAAAAATCAATGTGCAGCAAAAATTGTTTTATTTTTGCAATTGTTGTATTCTACAGTTTACAGGTAAAAAACTTTCACGACTCCAAAAGATCAGGAAACTGAGAAAAATAAAGATAAGTTTTCACTAAATAGCTCTGCTTTTCGTTAAGAGATGGCGCTAGGCGTTGTGGTAATCGAGTTAAAAATCAATGTGCAGCAAAAATTGTTTTATTTTTGCAATTTTTGTATTCTACAGTTTACAGGTAAAAAACTTTCACGACTCCAAAAGATCAGGAAACTGAGAAAAATAAAGATAAGTTTTCACTAAATAGCTCTGCTTTTCGTTAAGAGATGGCGCTAGGCGTTGTGGTAATCGAGTTAAAGAATGATTTCCTACTATTCGACACGCCATCCATCGAGGCGCTAGGTTTTTTTTTTATACCATCAAGGGCGCAAACTAGCATGCTGATCACCTGATGTTAATAAGCAATAACCGCCGCCTATAGAAGTCTACAACACCAGGGTTACTGCCGATGCGCTGCCACCCGTTTCCCACCCCAAACGCTGGGCTTCCGATTCTCTCACTCACTATTCGAAGCGGAGCAACATAATGTTGGTACTTTACGTTGGTATTCTGTAAGAGTGTGGTACCTCCCCGGCCGAGCCAACCCAATTAAGAGTTACAGTCAGCTATTGACTACAACTAGGCTCTACGTGGCTCGGGAAATAAAAATAAGGCTATTGTTATTATTATTTGTGAAGGCATGAGGATTTAAATAAAACTATTATTTGAACGAATTAATTATTTTAATATTCTTTAATAAAATAAAATATGTAGGAAAGACGAACTGTGCCGGACGGGCGTGATCGCTGGACGCGTAGATTATGCAGGTTGTAAAGCTATCCCAGTCCAAGCAGCGGTGACGTCCTGCACCTAGTGTTAGATTATACCAGAATACTAAAGGGCTAGAAGAATATTGTGGGAAAACTACTAGAGGAACAATAATACTCACTATTAAAATCACACACTCGTTTATTTCTCCAAATAATCACGGTTTGTTTATTATGCTTTTTCTTAATAATTATCACTAAGTCGCTAACCACATCCAATTATTTAGTTTAGCACACGTAAGTAACACTCGAAGGCCTACGTCCGCACTCCACCAGTGCTCAAGTCAGACTGCCATTCGCTGTCGCCGCCAACAATATCCCCACCCTCAACTGTCATTTTAAAATTACTTCCGGACTAGCACGTGTATTTATTCAAATGTTGCCATAAGAATAAACTTTAAAATCAAAATAAATACTAAAATTCATAAAAAACCTAACATTCGACCATCCTGACCCCGTGCATGTCCTCATGCACGCAGTCACGATGGCCCTTCATGGCTATGAAATGCAACCTAACATTCGGCTAGCACGACACTCTGACTCCAGCATTACATCATATATTAATAATCTCATTAAAACTAGATTTACCCCTAAACAAAAAAAAATTACAAGCATCTTACATAGTTAATGACAATTATTATATATCCTTAAAGATAATCTTATTGCTATCAATTGATTTTGTGAACCCTTCCTTCTCACTATCCAACATTTAACATCATAATAATATGTGTTGCCTGCGAACCCTTCCTTCTCACAGACAACACTCGTGTACTCTATCATGTGCTATCGTGAACCCTTCCTTCTCACTAATAGCACATTTCAAGTCAAGCAGTGATCGTGAACCCTTCCTTCTCACGAATCACTAATCATGAAATAATGACCATCCAACATTTGACACCGTATGTGTTGCCTGCGAACCTTTCCTTCTCGCAGACAACACACGTGTCCTCTATCATGTGCTATCGTGAACCCTTCCTTCTCACTAATAGCACATTTTAAGTCAAGTAGTGATCGTGAACCCTTCCTTCTCACGAATCACTAATCATGAAATAATCAGAATTCCATACTTAATTAAATCTATATTTTAAACTCCATAAAAGTATAGGAAAAATGCTAAACTGAAATCATATTGTTAGTCATTATTTCATAACCATAACTTTATAAATTCAATGTAGGATTACTATGCGTAAGAAAATTGTTAACATTATACTTTAATCTTTTACAGCATCTGTATTAACCTCACTTTCACTATCATCGTCGAAATCGTTTACGTTCAAAGCGCTACATGTACCCAAGGCAAGATGCGGTCAGCTGCCACGGTTGTCTTTCGCTTATTTTTCGTGCAGGTCAAAAACAGGTACGGCGGCTAGTCTGTATCAGTCACTCAACACCTCGACTACACGGTATAGGCCAACATAAGGAAGTAGTTTCTTACTCTACATTAGTACAACCCATCTCGGTCAACGACGCAAAACGGTGTTTGAATTTGTTCAGTAATGCTATCAACTTTTGCCTCTGTGCCGTATCAACGAACTCTCCTATATTAACTTTGACACCTATATCGCGATTAAACAATAAGTTATAATTATGTTTGATAATATAGGTTGTACTTCCTGTACCTTAATCCCGAAACTTATCCGTTCTAACAGTTAACACAATGGCGTAATTAAACATAAGCGAATCCACTTTTAACTTGTCTTGAGACATGGTAACAACGAACTACTGATTCGGCTTGCAGACTACATTATTCTTTACAAAGATATTACAGTTTTCGATAACATCAGTACAAGCTCTAACCGACACAGGACCAATAACCACGACATCAGCAACCGTAGATTGTTGGTACATAAACAATCCCATAATCTTGTATTGAGAGGAGTTTATTATCTATATCAAGGAATTTTAATTCATCAGAATTTTTATAAACTACGATGGTGGCTGTTCGGTAAAAGACTGCCCCAGCAATATGAGAAAATCGGGGTATTTGTCCACAAACTAGTAAGTTATTTTAGCACACACCACGTTAATGTTCAGGTTCACAACGACACCTCCCGAAGAAAGAACGAACTCGTTACCGAAAGCTTTCATAGCTTCGGGATGGTTGTCACTAATTTCGCCTAACTGGGATAAAGCAGATTTGTACATTAAAGATATCACTACCAAGGCAACAAAGCGTTTCCATCAGAACATTGTTAACCATGCATTTCTTAATGAAAATATAATAGCGTTGCTAGCTGACGTGATAGTTTATGGAACGTTTTCGGTCTTATTTGCGGTGTTCTCAATCCGGACCGAACAACCATCAACCTTATGACCAAACCTATGACATCTTGTGCACTGTATTAGAGGTTTGGGACATTTAAAATGTGGATGCCCCTTTTCTTTACAATTGAAGCATTGCATCTGACTGTGAAAAGTGTTATGTACGGGTTCGTTAACTGTACTAGTCTCAGTGGCAGGTTTCCCCTTAAAGTAATGCCTATCCTGCGACGAGCTTTCCCTACTAGTCATTAAAAACTGTAAAAGTTGCTCAGGTTCAGTACAACGCAGAGCATTAGCACTTGATCGCATGGTTCTATCGTTAAGACCGTGAATTAAACAATCGACTGCACGCTTGCCTCGGATATCACATTGGTTTAATAAAGCCAATTTTTCATAAAAGTATATTTCTAAAGGTTCGCCGAATTTATTGCGTCTTCTTAACATGTCCTCCAGGGACTGGCCATAATTATGTTCGAAAGGGAACGCATTCAGGAGTTTTTGTTGCCACTCCGTCCAAGTAAACAATATTGAATTTAAGCTCTCGTACCATGTTTTGGCCAAACCCTGGAGTTTTTGCATTGCAAAATGGACTGTAGTTCTTTCATCCCAGCCGTATACAGTAGCACACTCGTTAACCTTTTTCAACCATATATCAATTCGCTGGCATTTAGAGGACGGATCAAAATCAGGTACAATATTTTTGTGATTGATACCACCGCTGTGAGGTAACGTAGTAACTAGTGTAGACGGCTGAGCTTTGTCTTGCCCTAAGGACCTCAATAAATCTACTATGTCTTTAGATGAAAAACTGGGACTGTCTGACCTGTTGTTTCCTCGGGTCTCGTGTTGGCCATGGCTGCGAGTATTGTTTTGACCACGATGCCTACTATGCACCGTTGGGCTGCCGATCCGACTAGCGCCGGCTTCATTGTGACACGGCTGCTGATCACCACTGGTGCTCAGCCTTCCGGGAATGACACGTCGCGACTGGCTACGCCGCATGTGCACTTCTTCCTCCAGCACACGAATGCGAGCCTTCTCTCGCTCCAGCTTGCACTCCAAATCTCGTCGGCTGCGACTACGCTCACGCTCTTGATCAGCGCTCCAAATCCGGCTTCTGCTACGATCTTCGCGAATCTGGTGCCGAGTACGACTGCGCCGGGACGAGTCTCTGTTCGGGCTCGAACGGCGTCGTTCAGGCGTCGATAGTCGACGCTGCAATGAGCTACCATCACGCGGCATTATTCTGAAACTCAGACACAAAGGCAACTATGTATCTATTCAAATAACAAAAGACAAAATTAGGAAAACAATGTGCAAAGCAAAAATCTATAAACTACCAAATATTTACAAAACTATGGATTCTAGGCCAAAATAAAGAATATTTTCAGTGGACTCCTCTACCCACGTTACATCGGGGCTGTTTGTATTGGCAGAGATAAAACTTGATTTTAACAACTCTCTAAGACGAAAAAATAAATAGGAGAAGCAAAAAGAGAAGCAAATGGGTTTATCCCACTTCTGAAATGTTAGATTATACCAGAATACTAAAGGGCTAGAAGAATATTGTGGGAAAACTACTAGAGGAACAATAATACTCACTATTAAAATCACACACTCGTTTATTTCTCCAAATAATCACGGTTTGTTTATTATGCTTTTTCTTAATAATTATCACTAAGTCGCTAACCACATCCAATTATTTAGTTTAGCACACGTAAGTAACACTCGAAGGCCTACGTCCGCACTCCACCAGTGCTCAAGTCAGACTGCCATTCGCTGTCGCCGCCAACAATATCCCCACCCTCAACTGTCATTTTAAAATTACTTCCGGACTAGCACGTGTATTTATTCAAATGTTGCCATAAGAATAAACTTTAAAATCAAAATAAATACTAAAATTCATAAAAAACCTAACACTAGGGATCTGGATACTTCAATACTAATCGAGCGGCTGTCCTAGATTCTTGAGGGAAAATGGGTTTTGACAAGAAAATAACAACACCATTTCCCTGATAAATCTTCATAATATGCCTTTTAACCCGCCTTACAGATATGCCATAGTTTAGGCACCTCATCATAATATCCGTTTATCCGAATCGTAGAGCAAAACAGATGAATCCTTTATGAATAGCAATGGTAATCGGGTTTTGAAGATGTCAGTCCGTAAAGAATAGCAATGGTCGTGGTCAGTGGGTCGTCTTAGGGGCGTAGAAATAGAACACAATAATCGCACAGTACACAACGAACGCGTAAACACAACGTGGGTCGCGAACTGCAATGATAGATAGATAGAAGATTCTCTATTATGTACACCATAAAAAGTACAGATATAATATATAATTATACCTGACGTGACGCCAAGATTGAATGTGCAAGTAGGGATGGTGAATGGCGATCTGAAATCGATAAAGTGTCAATTGCTTTTTTCTCGAACCTAACACATAAAATTCGAAAACATTTGACTGCCTCGTTGGTCTAGTGGTGGCAAGCGCTACAGCTGAGCATGAGGTCCTGGGTGCGATTCCCGGGTCGGGCAAAGTGTTATTGGGTTTTTCCATCTGGAATTTCTCAATAGCAGCCCGGAGTCCGGATTTGTATCCGGTTAATGGTAAAACGCTCGCCCCGCATTACACGGGACTGGCGAAATGAAGGTGTTATGTTATTATTCATCCAAGTTAAATATAAGTAGTTCAAAACGGTCAAAGAAAATATCAATTCAAAATCCATTTTATGTGAATCGATTTTTCATGCTTTGACTCGAATCGATTGAATTATCAATTTTATGAAAAAAAACTACTACCCCTTTGGTCCCTCCCTACACAGGTGTCTGCTAATGTCAGATGCATTGTCAACGAAGTAACACTCCTATATACGCAGTGATTATTAAAAAAAATATGGTGTTCGAACTTCACACGTGTCAATAAAACCTAACATAACCCGTAGGCGTATCAATAAATAAGTAATTATAAACAAAACATGTATATTCCATATCATTAAAATTCACTTGATCGAAAATAGCTCGTTTTTAGTTTATTTTTTTCCATGTTATGTGTAGCTTATTTTGGTTACCGGGTGAATATAGATACAATGGAACGTCAAAATCAGGAAGTGCATAAAAGAGAGAAACGGAAGCAATTAATATACAGATTTTTCAGATAATTTAATCTGGGCTTTAGTCGGAATAATATAACCATGATAAATTAGATCTTTATTTTTAAATCTTAGTGTAAAAGTTGTAATGCTGCGCATGTTCCCGAATTCGAAGGCTAAAACTGGTCATGTCCTTTGCGCAAACTTCTTTGAAAAAACGTCAAATTAGATTTGCGCAAGCCTAACTTTGCGCAAATAAATCGTTACGTGTGTGGCTGGCATTAGGTATCAAACTGTTTTCAGTCGATCGTTATTGCCGTAAGAAAATATTCTTTTTTTTTCATTCTGACAGACGGCACTTCCATTTAATTCGGTGTTGCACTTAATTCTATTCATGTATATAGGTTGTTTTCCCCCTAAATAACAATTTTACCTTTCCATTCCAGCTCGAATTATAATAATTATCACAACAGACACATCAATAATGGTTGCATGGTGCCTCTGTCACGACATTGTCTGTCAGCGGCTTGTCCATTCCGATATTACAGGCATACATTAATTTCATTAACGTAGGCTCGGCTTTCAGGCTTGGTGTTGCGTGGTCATGAATATTTATTTTTATGGAAGCCTTTCTACTCCGAAGGCGCGACACACCCCTTTTATTATATTTTTATTTATAACTCCCAAAAACGATTGGTCATTCTCTGGTAACTTATCCGTGAAGGCCATCGATTCATTACGTGTTTTCGTATTATGTGCAGTGACGTAAAATTTATTTTTACTTGAAGGGTGTTTAGAGACTGCTATTAAGTTGGTAAAATGAGTTATTAATATGTCTACAAAAATATAGAACGAAATGAAAATTACACACTTTGTTTCTTGTGCGAATCTTTCCAGCTTTTAAAAATGGAATATTTTATAGCTTTCCTAAACTTGTTTACAATATTTATTATTACGCCATTATGTGTTTTTACGAACGCATCTACACACGCTGCATAATTTGTGTGAAATTTCCTGACCGACTGTTATCGTTTCATTCTGGTAGAATAAATTCATTAACAATAGCAACAAATCGTTTACCTACAACACTAAAAATTACAGAAAGGCCCATTCATAACACTATAACAGCAATTTAAATTAACTTAACAACAAGCCCGACTAGCCAACACTTGAAACTTAAAGAATTTGGTAATTAAGTGTATCACGCGTACAATCTAGTTTGTTTTCGGACTGTTTTGTTGGTTCCCATTATGTTAATCTCGGTTAGCGTGGACGCACGCAAACTTGTTGCTTCGCCAATTTTGTACCTATATATTATTTGTACGTAATAAAATCTGACACGTTTTCATAGATGTTGGATGTGAAAGAGTGATATTTCATTCGGCTATAAAGTGTATAGTGGGCGGTTAAAAACAATAGTGATGAAGACTAAACATTTCTTGTTGTTCGTCAGATAGGATATAAAAAAAATATTAGACTTGTTTTTTTTATTATTTTACTCTAAAGATTAGGGCGATACACTGACCGATAGATTTTATACATTGTTGTGACGTAGCGAGCCCCCGCTCCCCAACTTTAATGCGTTTTATCAAAATTATTTTATAATTAAATAAATACGTGTCTTATTGCACGACTCATAATGCAAAGCATTAGAGTGTGCTATACGACCGAAAAAAATTTTTTGCCCCATTTCTGCAACTGTTTTTATTGTTACACTCCTGCTGTAACCTGTTTTGGGTGGCCGTGCTAAAGTTAATTTATCAGGTATTGGGAAAGAAACAATTAAACAATTACCTTTTACACATTACAAAGTTTATTGTATTATCAACAAGGTACACACAATTGTGGCAAGCCACTAAACTATATTAACCTTCCCAACCTAAATATTTAAAATGGCATCTGCCCCGGCACGCTCTGTCTCCGTAACAACGCGTGTCGGAGGAGATACAAACATGAGACTATAATTATAAGAACTCAAGGTCGCTTGTTAGGATCCGTGAGATGAACGCTTAGTAACCTTTAGCTCAATCGTATGTAAATGACCTATATGGTTGTGCTCCTATAAGAAATATAACACTTGGGGCAAAGCACCCAGAGACACAACCAAACACATTGACTTTACAACAACTGGTCTTATAAACTAATATTCTGAAGAGACCTTATCAAAATGGTCACATGTATATTCTCTCTCTAAGGTTCTACTACAATTAAACGTAAGGTAGTAGTATGACTTCAGTTTATAACTCCCTCTCAGTTTGTGAATTAACCTCTCACTCAGTTTGTGAATTAACCTCTCACTCAGTTTGTGAATTAACCTCTCACTCAGTTTGTGGAATCAAGACCCTTGGCATGGAACAACAGAGAGAACTCTGTGTTCCCACGAACGCGTGGCCTACGGGTCCACCGTAAAAGATGACGCTGAATCGTACCTGGATGCGGCGAGACTTTCCTGCACGAGATACCGGGTAGGTAAGGACTTCCAATAGAAGGATGGCCACACGGCCAGTACTCGAGCTCGTTGGGTCAAATCTCTGAACTGCCAACTGCTCGTGGTGAAACCGTCACACGGCCCAACAGTAGTCGGGACTCGGGACGGACTGCTAATTCATCAGGCCACGGCACAGCACCAGGCGTCACGTCTCCACACGATTCGTACCAGTTTCAGGCTAGCCTAAAAAGCCAGACAGGTTCAGCTACAACTGAAACAACGACACAGATATATTCCAATTAGATTATTGATCGGACACATCAGACGATCATCACTGAACCGGTGCCCGTCCAATAACCTACCTGTTCTATCACCATCATCGCGTAGCTTCACCAGGATCCGAGGATCAACGATGTCGTCGCAGACGCCGTATCAAAGAACGCTATTGTTTTGGAAGCTTCGAGAAGTATCTAACCACAGACTAAACAGAATCGTCAGTGACTGTCCACTTTTGCTAATCTATGATTTATTTATTTATTGTTTATCATTCCCTGCATGACTATAAAATGTTGTTGATTAACATAAGTATGTCAATAAATGTGGAAAGCTCGAGCAACATAAATTTAATTATTAAAACCAACCACAACGCGATATATCTGCATTATTGATACAATCTGGAGCTTCAAGGTGTTACCGCTAGATGTCGCCTAAGATGTCATTTTGCAGCGTGACACTGCTAGTATACAGAACCTACTTAATTTATACACCATTGTATAGATGATTAAATGGAGATTAATACTGTACTTAACAATTGATTTAATGCAGCAGAAAAGGAAAAGCATCAAAATAGTTGAAAAAATATTCCTGTCCGTCAATTTATGAACCCTGAAAACATTGTAGCTTGCGATAAAAGAAATTTTTTGAGTCAATTTTTTTTTTATACTTTCTTTTCTGCCATAAAAGGAACCCTATTGAAAATGGCTCTTTTATTCAAAGTAGTTAATTATAATTAATAAAATACTAACTAAAATGTAATATCTATAACTAAATATTTCCAACCTTCACTTGACGTCCGTAAGTTGCCTAGCAACCGCCAAGTAAATATCTAAATAAATAGTATAGTAGTCTTTGACATTACGTAAGGATTGCGAGATTAGAAATTTACCCATATTGGTGGGTAAAAACGCAGTCAAAACATACTTCATGAAAAGTGATAAATTGTTCATTTTTGTTAGAAACTATGTTTTGAATTTCTTTTTCGTTTATGAATGAGTGTTATGAGGCGTGCACTTTTGGATTTTCCAAACTATTATTTATTTTTATTATCTGACTGACAGATTAAATAGAATTAATTTTTATTTACCCAGGCGTCATACCTATTATACTAATGACACTATGACTAGAGTTATTTGAGAGTAACCCATGTCATGGTAATATGATCAGTAAAGAATGCAATACGCTACGATAGACGCCTTCACTTCACTCATGATCCGTAGATACGTTAAAATAGAAAAATATTAAGGTACAGTACGACAAATGTTAGTTATAGCATCGGCAAAATTCGTAAAACCGATCACCATCAGAACTGGTTGCGCCTTCAAAATCACCAATATTTATTACTGATTTAGGTGAAATTGATCTTTAAACAAACGCAAGCTAAGACGTAAAATAACATAAAAATTAAATGAATGAATGCAAATTTTCAAATTTATGCTACATCTAAGTTGTGTCGTACTGTACCAATCCTCAACATGAGTGTCCAATTTGACATTTAGGTTTACAAACTGCCTAAACCTACCTTGCAAAGCTGAAAATAACTTGCATCGATTTAAGCCTTTTCAACCCTTCCAGGCTTCATGTAGGTACCAATTAGTATAAAAATATCTTGTGCCTGAATTTCATATTATTACATACGGTAGTACGAGGTATTTTTACCTTCACGGTTAATCATTTCCACCTATAAGTTATAAACTTAACCTAGGTAAGTTTAATAAAAATCTATAAGCAAAAATACTTTGAATACCATTCAAATGAATACATACTTTGTACTCGATGATTGTCCTACATTGAAAGGAACGTAGGGGCCGAAGGGCACAGCAGGTGTATGTGATCGATCGATAGCCAAGTCATTAAACATTAAAGCCTATCTGTCTAACTTTCAGTCTGCCTGAATAATATAATGAATGTCCTTGACACTTCAGGTCGACATAAATGTAACTAGCCATCAATATGTACTTGGAAATTCGACTTTAAAGACGGACTTTTTCATGTATTTATGCATTGTATTAATTAACTTGACATATGTATATTTTCAAATTGTACGCTGCTTATCCTTGTAAATAGGTACAGGCAATCATATTTCGAGATTTGGTAAAAATCTTCTAGTGATTATTTTTATAATTGTTTGAAGCAGTAATTTAATAATGCTTTCATCTTGTGAACTCTCGTCATATTTTGGAGAACATGAATGTTTGGTGATTTTATTTTGACTTGGAAACATTTGTCTTTTACTGAGCTTCTCGTCAAGTTGTTCGTCGTTGTTCAAAACTTATAGATGACTCTTTAGTTATGGCATTACACGCAAGACTATACTAAAATTTATACTCTGTGTTCCAGCTCGTGGACAAAGACGAACTACATTTTGTCACCTACTATTATTATTTCTTATAAAATTATTAGTGGAATTCTAAAAATCAATAAATTAGGTCGTATTGCTAAGTAACACACACACACAACAATAACACTAATGTATGGGACGTTAGTCAAGTCATGTTTTCCGTAACATCGATATTGGTTTTATCGAAATAGAATCACCTACTAAACTTTATTTTATGCCAGCAAAGAATAATAAATGTTACATTATGATAATTAATACAACAACATTGCAGTATTAGAAATACCTACTTGTTTTAATTGAACCTCTTTATAGGATACTAGAATATTATATGGATATAGATACTCATTTAGAAGCTGACACTCAATCGACATTCGATTGAATCTACCCTGATTGGCACGCACGCTATTAATCGGTCTGTAAAACTTTATTCTTTTCCCAAATAGCTGATAGTTATTTTGATCACTGTTATTAAGTGATAAGAATCAACTGTTGGGTTAGAAACATTTTTGATCAATTTGAAATAAATAATATTCTGAAATTCTTTTATAAAGAACCACACAAAAATTCTACATACGAAAAACAGTTTATTACAATAAAACTGAAATCTCTAAAACTGATCTTGAAACTGACAATAATTTGTTCTTACGTCTTGTTAGCATAATTTTATTATTCTCTAATATTCCTAAAGTAAAAGTGAAAACTCTCCCCTGCTGGCCGATAGACTCTTTCCACTAATCTATACCTACTAAACATACACACACACACACACACATACACAAACACACACACACCCTCACACACATTTTTTACATATTAATTTCCGGCTAGGTACTTTGACTATTTCCATAGTAATGATGTTGATGGATATTAATAACATAATTCCTTATCAGCCGCTATAAAACTTTATGAACCTACGCATTACTTGCGTGAACTGAGACCGAATAAGTGTGAGATCGGCTAAGTAATAACAGCCGCACGGGTCAATCCATCAAGTTAAACTACGCTTGCCGGGGTTGGTCAGTGCATGGGTGACCATCTTTACATACAGACTCCTCCGTGCCTCGGAAAGCACGTTAAGCCATTGGTCCCGACTGTCATTCGTGAATCTTTGACAGTAGTTACGAGCGTCAGAGGCCCGAAAGTCTGACACCAATTTTACCAAAGGGTATCGTATTACCCAGATACTGGGTTGTGGAGGTCAGATAGGCAGTCGCTCCAAGTAAAATACTGTTATTCAGCTGCATCCGGTTAGACTGGAAGCCGACTCCAACATAGTTGGGAAAAGGCTAGGCAGATTGATTGATTGAATTAACCCTGTCCACAATAAACGTTTAGTATTTTCCGCCATTTTTCTTCAATTCACCTTGAACTTTTCCATCGATTGCAATTCCAAGTACAAGCAGTGGCACATATTGGAGGTTCCTTTCGAACTAATGTGTCGGTAAAGCGATACAACGCCTTATCTTGCATGTTTCTACGACGGAACGACGTGCAGGAGCGAATTGTTGGCATAGCACATGGTTGAATAATGTAGCAGGTATACATTACTGTGAGTGACGTAATGATTGAACTTATACTGAAAAGCTGAAACAGTTAATGTAAAATAGGTTTTGTTTGAAAGCTTCAGTTTATCCTTATATCTGTAGACCGCCGTAGCTTAATTTTAATCAAATAATAACATTTACTTTATTGATACAAGTCCTTACATAAATACATAACATACATAATCAGCCTATTAATGTTCTCACTGCTGGGACACAGGCCTCCTCTCTGTGAGAGGGAGTGGGCCGTAATCTAGCACGCGGGCCCAGTGGGTTGGTAGATGTCAGTCGGGGCCGATACCACTGGGCCACCACTACTGTCAAGTCCTTACAATATGCTTAATATCTAGCTCAAGTTTACAATAAGTAAAAGTCGCACAAAAGTTGAAACCCTGACTCCTAAACGAGGAATACCTGTTACTTGGGAGTCAGTGTTCTACTGCCACTTGGATACTATGAACCCTAAAGCTGTTTTCAGACCAGCGCGATTTGTCGCGCGACGCGACCCCGTTTATTGTTATACCGTGAAGTTTTGTATTGTTCGTGTCGCGTCGTGCGACAAATCGCCAAATCGCGCTGGTCTGAAAACAGCTTTATGGAAATCAAGAGCTAGTAAGCTGATATTATACAAAATAATAAAATTATGTAGTGAAATAGTAGAGCAGTGGTGGCCCAGTTGTCTCGGCCCCGACTTACGAGTTGTAGGTCGTGGGTTCGAACCCGAGCAGGCGCTTTACTTTGTCTAAATAATTTCATCACCACTGCTCTCAAAACGGTGAAGGAAAACATCGTGAGGAAACCGGCATGTCTTAGAACCAAAAATTCGAAGACATGTGACATCTACCAACCCGCACTGGGCCCGCGTGGTAGATTACGGCCCACTCCCTCTCACAGAGGGGAGCCCTGTATCCCAGCACTGGGAACATTAATAGGCTGATTATGTATGTTATGTATGTGAAATAGTAAAGGCCTTTATTTAGTCTTCATTTGTTTCGAATAGGTACATTATGTTGAATGTCGTGTGAAGCATCCATCTGTAAACCAATAACAACATCATCAATCATTTCACCTCGTGGTTAATTAAAGCAGTTAATAACTTCGATGCGAGTTATTTAAAATGAAGTAATTAGAAATATACTATAAATATGCTCAACTCCAACTTTATTCAACTTCAGGCTCGTCTTCTGAATTGAGCCTGTTTGATGGTAATAGGCTCGTCTACCTATTACATGGGACTTAAACATAACGTGGGTGTATGTTGTAGGTACACCTCTGCTCTTTATTTAAATACTAGCGACTCTGCTTCGCACAGTATTTTTTTTTTTGTTGGGAATTGTCAGGCTCTTACTGACTAAAAGCCACCCGTGTTCCTTCAGTTGCCTGTACGTTGCCAGGGGCCGCGGTATTCCTTTAGGACTTTGCCACAACCCCGGCAGGCACCTAACGGACCCCGTCAGTCGTACTGATATCTCTTTGAGGCGCGCTTGGAACACAACTGGTCCTTATCGGACGCCAAGCTACCCATTGCTCTCTGTCCGCAAGCCCGCGCCTACGGTGGTCTCGGCCGGTACGGTGGTTTCGGTCTTAAGGACTTATGAAACATCGACATTTATTTATAAGTTTATTCTGAATGCATTACACACATAAACCTTTCGTAATAAATTCTTTAAATTATGGTGAAAACCGCATCAAAATCCTTTGAGTAGTTTAGAAGAACAATGCGGGCACACAGACAGACACGAAGAGCGAGTTTAATTTATAATAGGTATAGATTGGTTTCCTCTCCTTGTCAGGTCTTCTGGTGATAAAACGCCACAACATCCGGATATGGTGCCACGACTGCGATATGGCGCGCCTGCAGCGCGTGGTGTGGGAGGGCCACGGCTCGCGGCTGCTCAGCGAAGTCTCCAACCAGCCGGTGGTCAAGAAGTTCTTGGAGGCCGTGCCTTACATCATGGTGAGTTTCAAAGATTATAGTCATTCGTGAACAAAACGCAATATTTTTGAAAACTGATTACAAATCATAAGTTTTAAAATAGCTTAAGGCGAAAGCGTCAAGTTAGCCCGCGAAATGTTTACAAATGTTTACGTTTTTTGCAATTTGCAGGTCAGTATCAAGTTGTATAAGTAATTATTGATCTAAATATGATTCGCGACCGTATCAAATGTTTATTTATAGAATTATAATCATAAAAATGATCAATACAACTCTCTAAGTTCATGTAATCCTACTGAATGATATTTCATGAAATCATGACAATTAAGGGTTATGCTAACTTAAGGAGTTGTATTGCTGATTGTAATGATTATAATTATGTAAAGTCATATTTGTTACGGTCGCGAATCACATTTTAATCAACATAAAACCCCTTTAAGTTTTTATTTCACAGGCTACCTTAGGGCATCCGCCTTAAGAGAAAAGAGTGTATTCATATTTCCTTATAATATAAGGTAGAAAAAAAAATAGACTGGAAATGTTATCGTTGCAGTACTTATTCATGTCGTATGCAGGTTTCTTTTTCTAACAGAAATTCGAACAATGGCTCCCTGAGATAGAACGCCATCTTGATGTTGTAAAGTTGAATTAATGGACGAATTCATGAAGCAGCGCCCTAAAGTTTATTTATTTATAATAAGCACACTAACAGTACAGTCACTAAGAATTCAAATAAAAAAAACAGATAGAACTGGCATTTCAGTGACAAATAACAATTGTTAATAACATCAAACTGCAGTCACCGTTCCGTCTGTTAAGCGAGCTGATTCAGAAAATTTCTCTCAAGAATTCAGAGAAACAGTCTATGGTTTATTGAACACTTTTTTTCTTCCTGGTTTCAGAACACCATAAGAGACATCCACACATCTGTGGTACAGAATGATCTGGAAGGTCTGATGAAGCACGCTGGGGACCCCGTGCCACCGCTAGCTTTGTCCAGCAGGGATGCTAACAATATGACAGTCATGCATAAGGTATATAATCGATCCACTTTTCAAACATAATTAATATGACAGTACTCGTAATGCAAATAATAAGGTATAATTGATCAACTTTCAAACATATGACAAAAATGCATAAGGTATTATAAATCTATTAACTTTTAACGCTAGCCTTGCCAGTAACCTTGTCCAACCTGTCTTTTTTCACAACTGTCGATAAAGCGATTAAAACAATATTGATTTTTTTACGAACTGTACCCTAATTACGTAATACACGATCCATCAGAATCTGAATCGTTTTGAAACAGATTGCTAATCCATTCAAAGGATCGAAAATAAATTTTGCTCAGCAACGTACATAACGCAATGAATATTGTCAAAATGAAACAAATTAATCGGAACCGTTTACGAAAATGTTTTGCGTAATTAGATAGCTGGTCAAATAATTCCATTTAGTGCCGATTTCAATCTGATAATGATGATGCATGTCTATTGTGTATGGGCTCGATAAGCAAGTCGTAAGGAAATAATGGGTTTAAGTACATTTTTAGTGAACATTTATATGGTTATAAAATCGAGCCTTTAGAACTTCATGTTGTTATCGGTGAAATGTGAGACAACAAAATAATATGATACGTATTCTTTATCCTTCGGAGTACTCGAAAATTATGAATGAATGAACACTATCCAACTTTAACTGAAAAAATATTTAGGCTGCAGGTTTAGGCCACGGTGGCATTCTCAAATACATCGCTGAAAGGTATCCGCAAGGTATTAATGACGTAGACAACGATGGTCGCACTCCACTTCATTACGCCGCAGCCATGAGAGACGATCAGCACACATACAACACACTCGTTAGTCTTGGAGCTGACGAAAGTGTTGTTGACAACGTAAGTATTGATGGTATGCATACCTACAATATTAAAAGGTTTCCATAGGTTTTATTCCTTTACACTGCATGGTCAAATCCATGAGCTCATCACAATTTACAAATTAAATTACTTAATAGTCGCAACTTTTATTAAATACCTACTACTTATCCCATATTTTCTGGTTTTTAGAAAAATAAAACTCCAGCTTATTACACAAATAGGCCCCAGGAAATAGATAAAAATATGTTCAAAACACTACCCGATGCACCCAGAACTCCATCGAGTGCTTACCCAAATTCTTGGGATTGGAAGTTACTGGACACAGAAGTCATAGCTGAATTAAGCAAAAAATCTAGAAGGAAGAATCATAAGGCATCTAACGAAAATATTTCGTCGAAAGATACAAATACTATCACTGCATCTGAAAGTACAGATAATCGTATCGGTGGGATGAAGGGCAGTAGCACGCATGAACTCATTAATAATTTGCCTGAATTAGATGATGCAAAACAAACTAAAGATGATATTGAGAATCACATTGCAAATGTAGAAAGTACCAAGGTGAGCAGTGCATGACACGTTTTCACGGAATGTTGTTATAGTTAAGTTGCGATGCTTTTTTATGAACATCTGCATGAATTTTTATATTATGCATTTTAGGAATCAGAAGTAGTGGAAGAAAATCATGAGCATGAAGAAGATGCAGCAAATGAAGCAAACGCAGAAGAACCTACTGAGGAGCATGAAGCAAACGCAGATGAAGCTACTGAGGAGCATGAAACAAACGCAGATGAAGCTACTGAGGAGCATGAAGAAAAGGCAAATGACGCTGAAGAAACAGTAGAACCTGTTCAAGAAACAAAAGAAGGCGAAGAAAATCCAGAGCATATCCCTAAAGAAACAGATGATCATGTTGAGAAAGCAGCTGAAAATAACGAGGAAGCTACTGTAGATGTTGAAGAAAGTGCAGCCGATACCCACCAAGAGGCAGATTATGATGAAAATAGTCCCGAGGGAGCAAATGATGAAAAAGGTGAAACTGAAGCAGAAAAAGATGAAACTGAAGCAGAAAAAGATGAAACTGAAACGGCAAAAGATGACGACCATACTAATGAGCAAGAGGCTGAAGGTGATGCCTCAGAACAAACAGGTGAGGAGAAGGATGAAAGTAACAAAACATCTCAAGAGTTGCATGAGGGGGAAACAAAAGAAAATGAAATTGAATCACATCACGCTAATCACGAAAATGAGAATCATATGGGGGAAACTGGGGAACATGAATCTCGTCAAATCGAAGAGATTGATTCCAATATAAATGAAACCAATCACGATAATGAAAGTAATGAAGGCGAGGAACATGATGGTGCTGCTTCAAACGAAGGTAATGCTAAAAATGGTGAACACAGTGAAGACGATGATGACGTACAAGTTCCAGGAGAAACACAGTCTGAATATAGTGATTCGAATCTTAAGAGCACAGCAGAACTATCTGAAATGGGAAGTGCCAAGAGAGGTAAAGCCGAAATCTCTTCTGGCACTATACACGAAACAATCCAAATATAATCCTCGTAATTTTCATCAATTATAAGAGGGTCCCTGATAAGTTCAATATTTTTGATTATTTTGCTAATTAAGGAAACGTGACCAACGGCCGAAGTACACAGGAAAGTCTTATAGAAGGTGTTGTGAATGGTGAAGCTGAGCTGGATTCACAGGATGCAAGTATGACGCAAAGGGAAGGATCAGTGCACGGAGAAGTTCTCGTAGTTGTGAGTATACCTCTAACTTGTTTCATCAAGTAAGACAATCGACCGACTAAAGAAGGTAATAAGTAAATTGATTAGTTGATTGTGGTGTTCTTTAGACTAGAAGCATCATTGTAGCACTGTGTACTCTCACAGACACCTCGTAACACCACTGTCATGAATTGATTTGCCAGCTTCTTAGATCTTTGTACTTTCTATCAAGTAAACTATTAGTCAGCGATTGTAGTTCTAACTCTAACACCGCCACCACGTCTTATTTTATCTTGACGATTAATATCTTTCTTACAATTTCGCAGGACAATGAAATAGACCCAGAAGTGACAGATTTGATTAATAATGCAAACATGGAAATGTTGGCTACATTAGTTTTAAATGGCGAAGGATCAAGGCTTATAGGAAGGGTTTCGGGAAATTCTGAACTCCAAGCTTTTCTCGACAATGTACCAACTTATATGGTAACTGCCAGTTTTACAAACATTATTATACATTTTTATGTAACATAGCATTAGTTTACACTTTATGTTTTAGCAAAAAATAAACAAGGTGCATATAGCTGCAAGAGAGGGCAACATAAGAGATCTTCAAGCGGCACTAGACAGACGAAAATTCGCGATAGCTCGAGACCCAATATCACCGAATGGAGCAACTCCGTTACATGTGGCTACCATATTTGGTAAAACTAACATCATCAAGTATTTGGGTGGAAGGTTTGTGAACAGAATTTTTCATTATAACTACTCCAAAAGGCTTTTACTATATCACAAAGAGTCTCATTATAACTTTTTACAGGTTTCCTGAAACCCTGTCAGCAGTAGACTTTGAAGGAAGAACAGCACTACATTATGCAGCGGTACTCCCAGACAATGGTCATTACTACAATTTGCTTCAACAACTTGGTGCCAACTCGAAAGATTTAGATGATGTAAGCGAAACTATTACCTTTAACCATTTACGAGGATACGTATACACAATATCAACTGTGACATATAAAATTATATGATTTGTTTTAGAATGGGAAGTCTGCTGAGGAGTATCAAAATCATCCAAATTTACTACCTTTTGATCAGCTGTTATCAGATTACGGTATAAGTGAAGATGCAGCTAAAAGTATGTTCTCCGATAAAGGTATGTAATATCAGCGACAAAAGTCGCTTCTGCAACCAATGAAAAACGCACTGTAAATGAAGAATTTCACAAAATATTACTTGTTTTAATATTATAATGTTGTCCGCATGTTTTAACTTGAGTATGTCTAGTGCCTGAGGATCAAGTATCATCTCGCCGGGTTTTGGATGCGCCTGAAGCTTTGGATACGTTGGAACGATGCTATCATCTCTTGTCGTCTGCCAGACCACCTCGAACGCCCTTATCAGCCTCTTCTAATAGAGCTACGCCACCTCTCGTACTTGCACGATTCCTGAAAAGGCCAATCTTTGATCTTATAAAATACAGAGTCACTAAATTAGACCATGACCTTTTCGACGTCATTTGGCCTGCTGTGAAGAAACTTCCGGACAGCAGAAATATTATTCAAACGGTCGAGGAAGACTTTCCTGGAGGGGTAACGGCCCCAGACTACTATGTGTATGATGTATTTAATGAGTTTTTATATCCACTTATAAGAGATCTTCATAATATGAACGTGAATTCTGATTTACCAACACACCCCAGATCAGATTTTATAGCCACCTCGTCTGCAAAGCTATCTTCCGAACCTTTAGTAGAATTAAATATTGATCCAAATGATGAATTCGTGCTTTCTGGAGTAGTAGAATGTTCGCGTAATTTAGAAGGTTTTGAACTACCCTTAAACATAAAAGTGGGAAAGTTGGAAACAATAGAAAGAATTGTAACAACACTATTGATGAAAGAAGATTTTTCGAAATTCACCGAACATTCTAATCCCGAATCTGACCAAAAGGGTGGAACTTATTATACCTTGAATGAAGTTTTGGAAAAGCCATCAGAAATATGTGCAGCTTTAGCGTCTAGTGGTCTTCTGATAGCTCTTTGTGATAGAGATGAGATTGATGACTGTGCGAGGTTACATGGGAAGCATTGGCCTTACGGTCGTGGTGTATTCGTCACTGACGATAGAAGCATAGCTGTATGGATTAATGTTCATGACCACATTCGCGTACTTGTATCTACTGCACAAGACTCTCCTGGAGAAATTGGTCTAGCGTTCAGTAAAGTATCTTACATCATGACTTATCTTCACGAGAAGCTCGATTTTACGTGGGATGCAAAGCTGGGATATCTGTCTGCTAGACCAACATACTTGGGCGCTAGTGTTCGTTTCAGTCTAATTGTTAATTTTCCGGGTTTATCAAAGGACGCAGACAATATGAAACATCTCTGTGCCATGAGGGGGCTGCAGTACCGTGAAACTTTAAGTGCTGATATTGCCAGAATTAGCAACTATCAGTGTTTAAGTGTAACCGAAACGAGCTGTTTCAACGATTTTGCGACCGCAGCTTCAAACTTACTTCACCTGGAAAAAGATTTATCAATGCAAAACTCAGCACATATAGCAACGATGCTATCAAACATATTTCGTAAAAAAAGAAGTAGTGTTACTGGTCACGAAACCCCAGAGAAGAGGGAAAAGTTCTAGATGTAAAAATTATAGATCCAATTCAACTTTTATTCACCTTCACACAACCGTTCACATATCACAAATAATTTTATCGAATGTTGGAAAGATTGTAGGTACTGAAAACGTGCCTAAGTATGGTTGCAGCTGAGCAACATCTATATATATATTTGCATCTATAAAGTTTTAGGTCAGTACTAAACGATTCCGTTGATATCCGTGTGAGGTGGCGTGTTCGTGTGAGTCTTACACCAAGTGAAGTCACTGCAAACGTTCACGCTTGCACATCAATAGTTACAACAAAACGCTTTTGTTTAACTGCACGCTCACCATCAACCATTTGTCTTTCCAACATTAGATACAGTGTGACGTCGAAAATGTGTTGTCCTGTCTTTAGATGGTGTGTGCTTTTTAGAAACTAAGCATTGTTTACTATAAACACAACGTATATAACTGTACGTATTCATAAACATATTATTAATAACACAATCTGTCGATATCATATTAAAACATAATAACGTTAGTCAGCGTTTACGTTTAACGGTCGATCGATAACAATAGGCCATATCAATAATGACTGATGAACTAATAGAGCCTCTCTGTCCAGTTCCCACTATTACCGCCGACTATAATCATCTACCACCCACTGCCCCCACCAGATGTTCACGTTCGCGTAAAAACCCATATGTTGATATATTCTCGCGCCCCTCCCCCTTCCACGTGAACATTCGAAGGCCGACACTGAATAATTGATCGGTTTCAGGCACAGGCCACGCCGACAATGGTCATATGGACATTCCCATCTTTCGGACCGAAGAGGGCAGATACCTTGCTAAGTGTAAGCTCCTATTTAAAGTTTTAAAATACTTTGGTCAATGATAAAATGGAATTTGTAAAAGACAATAAAGACGTTGATTTGAACGATGTGTTCACAGCTCTCGGCGATCCTTTGATCAAAGGTCTGACCGAGGTGGCTAATATAAAGCCTAAGGATCCGGTCGCGTTCCTGGCCAGTTTTCTTCATAACTTTCCTGAACAAGAGAAACCAAATTTAGGTACGCAGGTGAGCATAACATCTTCACATTGTTTTAATTCTCTTTTAGATTATTTTCATACCTTTTTTTCCAGGTAGGTAATTTTTGATGCAATTTGCAATGAGGCGCGTAAACAGAGGACAATTCCTATCGGTTTGTGGTCACTTTCAAACCGATAGCAATCAATCAAATCCTACTGATTAGTATTCCTACTGAAAATGCTGTAATGATTTTTTACACTGAATCTTTCTCATAAGTGCATTATTAATTATTGGTTCAAATTAAATTAGCTTAGGGTAACTCCACAGCAGTAGTGGATCCAGGATTGCCGTTTGGGGGGGGCTTGATCCCGCGAGGGTAGGTAGGTTTTAGCAAAGTAAACACAAAAAAAACACAAAACGTTATGTTTTGATTAACGCATAATAAGCCTCCTCCAATAAGATAATTAGAATAATATCAGGTTCAGTTTAAGATTTGTCACGGAAGAACCCAGATGGTTTTGGGGGAGCTTGAGCGCCCTAGCCCCCCCCTGGATCCGCTACTGATCCACAGTTGTCATGAGTATCAATATCTAAACATGAAAAAACATAAAATAATGATTTAATGTTGACGGTCCCTACGTACATAAAGACATGTCGAAAATGGCATTTTTTTTTTATTGCACAATTGGCTTTAGATTTTCCATATGCACATACCTGTATATTTTTTTTTTTTTAATATTACGTATTTAACGTCATTTACGAATCGTATATGAGAACAAGTATTATATTTACAACGAATATGTATCGTAGATGCGGACATGTATACGTATCGTTTTGTACGGTGTTTTAAAATTCGGTCTAGTCTGACATAACGCCATTCACGGCGGGAGTTGCCGAGCAAAGAAGGAGAAAGAACTAAAACTAGAGGTGTACAATAATCCTATTCCTATCACGGAAGTGGAATATAGAGGCTTGATTAGTTTATGCCTTACGATGATTATCCCAAAAAAGTATCATACGTTCTATAATAAATAACCTTAAGCATAGTAAGGAAGAACAAGTAAACGACGAAGAAGATTGTTATATTTAATAAAAAATAAAAAAAACTATAATATTTTTTATGTTGTATATTATAAATTTTATCAGGTTCGTGTTTAATTAATTAACAAGGTTTATAATTGAAAATTATTTAATCTTCTTAGTATCTAAACAAAAGGTACTTGTAGTCTCATCGAAGCAGGAACTAAACATTAAAAATCACAGTTTTCTAAGATTAATAACTAACAATTTTTATTTAAGCATGAGCCTTAGCTTAATGATCTAACATTATATATTGTATCTAACTAATTAGTAATATTTAATAATCATCACAGGCTCACAGTATTATTTGAGTACCTATGTGTCTCATCTATCTACCTAATTGGTAATATTTAATAATCATCACAGCTTTATTCTCTTATTATTAAAGTTTTGAGCGTTTACGACGTACGGCATTTCATACAAGCTTTCAAGTCCTTTTTTTCGAAATGACTAATCTAATTTGAATCAAATTTCATATGCATAAGCAGGATACAAAGGTCTAAAAAGTTAATTAAGAATATTTTCGAAAAATATTTACAGCCAAATTAGACCAATTTTAAATTTAAAAAAATATTCTTAATTAACTTTTTAGACCTTTGTATCCTGCTTATGCGTATGAAGTTTGATTCAAATTGGTTCATTGCGAAAAACAAGGACTTGAAAGTTTGTATGAAATGCCGTACGTCGTAAACGCTCTTATGAAAACTTTAATAATAAGAGAATAAAGCTGTGATGATTATTAAATATTAACAATTAGGTAGATAGATGAGACACATACTTAAATAATGCTGTGAGCCTGTGATGATTATTCAATATTACTAATTAGTTAGATACATAATTAAGCTGAGGCTCATGCTTAAATTAAAATTGTTAGTTATTAATCTTAGAAAACTGTGATTTTTTATGTTTAGTTCCTGCTTCGATGAGACCACAAGTACTTACCTTATATTTAGATGCTAAGAAAACTAGATAATTTTCAATTATAAACCTTGTTAATTAATAAAACACAAACCTGATAATTTTATTTATACATGTCTTTATTTACATTACAAGAAATATAGTCCTACCCCGAATAAATAAAACCGCGTATAAAACGATATGTCTTCATTGATGTATTTTTTATATCCATGGATGGCGATCTTAGGATGTTTAACACATCCGTTTGAAAACAATAACATAATTCTACGTTTTCATAAAACATTTTATTAAAATTCTATTTTATTAACTGTTTTCTTCTTTCCTGCGTATAAAAAGGTATCATAGAGATGTCTGACATGCTTTTATTTTAATATCAGCGTAGAAACAGTTATCTATCAGTTTTTCCAAGAAAATATAAAAAAGAAAACATTGTATAAATACCATTATAAAGTTCCTAAAGCTAATAATACATTATAGAAAAAAAAATATATAATTGTACATAGAATTATTTCTAGAGCAGTTTGAACATAAAAAACGCTTTCCTGTAAACCTCTGTTTTTGACATGTCTTTATATACGTAGGGACCGTCGGTTTGTTTTTGCTAGTATGATTTGACCTTGTATTCGTGTTATTTTACCAATAATCAAAGTAAGTCATCAAAAATTTTCCTACACTAGGAAACCGAAATGCTAGTGACTCGAGAAGCAGCCGAAGTAGAAAACGATCAAGCGCCGCGGATGGCCATCGAACCAGTACTGTCCAGCTTGCCGCCGGAGCGGAACCGCACGGCCACCAAGAATCAGAGGCCTATTGACATCGTCACCGTGGACCCGCAGCCAGCTACCAGTCCTGATGCACCCGAGTCAGCCTTCAGTAGTGCCACTAGAGTGAGTTTTTTACTCATTACCTTTAACCGTATTAAAAAAAGAGAATATTCTCAATTCGTCGTACTCGGAATCTTTTTTATGTATTCAGCGATAATAGGGAATATGCATTTTTGTTTTCACTAATTCAATAAAAGATATTAAAGTTTTTGACTACTGCTTGTTGCTCAAAAATATTATGAAACTCCAACAATTTTCTGCTACATTTCAAACGTCCGTTTCTGACGCGGCCATGATCTGACGTCATTTACCACGTTACTGCTTTGTTTTTTAAGGTTTTTTAACCCCATATTATATAATTAAATATTTATTTCTGCTTTAATCAAGCAGAAATCGCACTTACTTAATGGTTTTCTATTACCTTAGTGAGATTTCAAGCATTTTGCAAGGAATAACTTCTGACGAGTGAAGGTTTTAGTCCAATAATACGTATTTTATTTATATACTACGTTTATGTTGGCGATTTTATGATACCACTTTTTGCTACATAAAATTAATAAATTGCAAGCAATATGCGTCTATCCACAACAAAAAAATGAACAATTAAATCTTTTTTACACTACAAAGTGCAAAATAACTTTAGTTTGCGAAATCAGTGGCAAATAAAGATCGAAGTGTATAGAGTGCCGCGAGTTTCTTGTGGCACTCTAGTGTCACTGCCTCAGCCCGGCTAGGGTGCCGTGAGCGTTGCATTGTCACTGTCACTTGTTATTTAGGTTAGGTTAGGTTAGAACTGTGACCACACAACGCACGAGCCGAGCGAGCGTAGCGAGCGGTGCCGCGGTAGCGGCCGGCGAAGTGCCAGGGTCCGTTTAGGCACAAGAGAATGTAATGTTTTGGGAATGTGGTGTCCTATCCTATCCTTTTTCCCAACTATGTTGGGGTCGGCTTCCAGTCTTACCGGATGCAGCTGAATACCAGTATTTTACATGGAGCGACTGCCTATCTGACCTCTACAACCCAGTTACTGGTAATACGATACCCCTTGGTAAGACTGGTTGTCCGACTTTCGGGCTTCTGACGAGCCGTAACATCTGTCAAAGATCTACAAATGACAGCCGGGACCAACGGCTTAACGTGCTTTCCGAGGCACGGAGGGGTATTGGAATGTAAAGATGGTCACTCATTCACGGACCGAGCGTGGCAAGCGTAGCTTAACCTGATCGATCGACCCGTGCGGCTGTTATTACTTAGCCCCAAGCTCCTCTGTCATCTTCAAACAATTTACATAATTAGATGTTTTTAACGAACGAACGATGTTTTAAATTCAATTAGCCCTCGTTCCCACGGACGTAATAAAATCGCGGCGGGATAAAATCGCCCAGCGCGATTTTTCGCCGCCTTCAACAGAGTGTTCGAACGAGCGTGAAAAAATCACTTGGAATTAAATCTGCGAGCAGTGCGGACGTACGATGGGTTCCGAAAATCATTAGCGGTAGCTAGTTAGGGGCCAGAAAACCGCAAAAAAAAAATTTGGATGCATCCCTTGAATCATCATCATCATCATTTCAGCCGAAAGACGTCCACTGCTGGACATAGGCCTCCCCCAAGCACAGGCACTTCGAGCAATTCTCTGTTTCCCGTATCTAGTGGTTTCCTGCGGCCTTCACAAGGTCATCGGTCCAGCCCTTGAATAATGAACTATATTTAAAAGGCCATTTTTAGCCATACAATTATTTGGAAATAATATCCTGAAAATTATAATAAATAGCATGTTTCTTCTACTGTTTTTTATCAAATTAAACCCGTACCTACTTACTTTCTTTATGATAAACTCCACCTAAATACCTACTTATGCCCAGAACTGACTGATTATTCCAATGTTTTATTACGGCCTTGAGCATGCGACATGTCCGCACTCTACCAGCCGGCGTGCCGTGGGAAATGAAATGAAATGAAATGAAATGAAATGAAATGAAATGAAATTGTTTATTCTGTAAATAGGATATCGGAATCACTTTTACACGTCATATTAAAAAAAATGTTTAAAATAAGCTAGATGAGGTCGGCGTTTCCTAACTGACTACTCTGAGAAGAAAGGCCGAAACAAACTCAGAGGTCACAGTCTCTTTTAAAGTCCAGACATAATCTTGGTCAAGCCATATGAGAACCATGTAGATTAGTGTCTGAAATGGTCTTTTGAGGAAAGAACCACACAGATTTGAGTGGACCTGTCCAGTCAGTGCAAGCATTTGTCAGTAATCGTGGAGCTCAACTCAGAACTTAAGGAGCTCAAATCGACGAACAATACCAAAGAAAGGACATTTGGGAACAGAAGTACAGAACTTCGTATGTCGCATTTATTCAACGCTCAACGCCGAGCGTTGAAAATCGAACACTGCGCGATTTAAAATCTCGGCGTGGAAAAATCGCGGCCGTGTGAACAGATGTACCGATTTGCATTTGTTCCATTCCAAGCGCGCCAAGCGATTTTATGACGCGCGTGGTTTTCGCGTCCGTGGGAACGAGGGCTTAGCCTTACTATCGTTCGTCAAAGCCCTCATACCATATCGTTTCTCGATCAGGATGAGCACGGCCAGTCGATGCTGCACTTCGCAGCCGCGCGCACGCACGCACGTAACGCGCTGTTCCAGCTGCTGCAGGAATCTGACATCAGCCTCGGCTTCAGAGACGAACTGTACCGAACAGCCAGGGACGTGTCCATACAGGCTAATGTGCCGGAGAATACTGTTGAGATCGACAGGTGGATGGTACATATAGCTGCCAGAGGTAAGGCATATGTCAAGGACGAATTAGCAAGATTTATGAAGATAAATTATTTACTGATTTCATTCACCAAGAACCAGTAATAACAGTAGAATTAAAGCATATTATGCTTGTCTCAAGCTATCATAAACTGCTGAAAACTTCAAATGCAAGAAAGTTTCTCGCCTTAATTAGGTTTAAAGAAACCCAAATAAGGCAAAACACTGTCTTAAAGATTGACAATGAAATGAAATGATGAGCGTTTAATCGTTTATCCTAAAAGTTGGCAACGTCGTAAATAGCTGTCAAATATTTACCTTTTTCGATTAATTTGGTTATACAGTAATGTATGGAAATAAGAAATGTGCCTAATTAGCGAACTAGAATATCTTTACATAGTATGAAATGAAGTGGCTTCCGCTGTCTGTTCGCTTAGATCTTTTAAACTATCCAACGGATTTTAATGCAGTTTTCAGCAATAGATAGGAAGGAAGAGAAAGGATAGGTAGGGATCCAAGAGGAAGGTTTATATGTATAATACATAAATTCACGCGGGCGAAGTCGTTGGCATTAGTTAGTTAATTGCAATTATAACACTGAATTTGATGTTGTAACCGTTTTCGGTGTAAAAAAGATATTCGGAAATTTCCAAATACATTTTTGACATCTAAAACTAAATATTCGGTGTTAAGATATAGTTATTCCATTTCATAATCAATATTCTAGTTCGCTAGTTAGCCACATTTCTTATTAAATTAATCAAAACAAGGAAATATTTGACATCTATTTGCGACGTTGCCCACTTTCAGAATAAACTCTTAGGTTCATACCAGCACGCGTAGCATGACCACCGTAGAAACAAGTTTTGTCGACAGAAGAATAGACAAAATGACAGTTAAACAATCACAATCTGCCATTTTGTCTATTCTTCCGTAGACAAAACCCGCTTCTACGGTGGTCATGCTACGCGTGCAGCTGTTGTCGTAGCAAATAAGAAAAAGGCAATACCTACAAATAGAATTCAAAAGCTATCTTATTAATATATAAAAAATTTGGTTGTAGGCTCATAAAAACAATTTCTGTTTACTTCGACAACAAACACTTTATACATCTTTAAAAAATATTTTGTTATCAGGAAATACGGACAAGGTAATGGAACTACTAATGGAAGGCTATGATCACATACTAGACGTGGTCGATGAAGAAGGAGTGCCGATAACTGAAGTGACAGCTCAGCGGGGTGACAGCGATATGAGCAGCTTGCTCGCTTCTATACCTGCTTTTGAGGTAAATATAGCACTTATCTTATACTAGGTGCTGCCAGCGGCTTCGCTCGCGTGGACTCTTTTTTGTACTATAATATGTATGTATTATGACATCCAAACCTTCCTCTTGAATCACTCTATCGATAAAAAAAACCGCATTAAAATCCGTTGCGTAGTTTTAAAGATCTAAGCATACATAGGGACAGACAGCGGGAAGCGACTTTGTTTTATACTATGTAGTGATATATTTATTTTGTACTAAAGACCCGCCCTTGTTTCACACGGTTTTAAAGACTTGTCAAAACATTCTTAATTATATTTACATTTAATATTACGAACAAAACATCGACCTTCCGGAATCAATTTTCTAGATGATGGTGAAAACCGCATCTAAATTCGTTGTAGTAGTTTAGAAGAACAACGCGGCCACACAAACAAAGAGATTTTAATTTATAATAAATTTAGCTGACCCGACAGATAAGACGCAAATTTCTATTATTCATACAAAATTCCCATAGAAAATGCCCTTTCAGGTTTCCCGAATTTTTTAAATTTTCTCGGGAACTTTTCTAATTTTTCTTTCCGTAAGAACAAAACATAGCCCAAGCGGTACAACCGTTCTCAACTGATGCGCTTACCAACGAATAGCATGTCTTTTTTATTATATTATTATTGACCACAGCACAGACGGCTACCAGGCCGTGCTTCGCAAAAGAACGGCCTCCCTGTGGTCTCGGGTAAAGGGTTGCACCAACTGTATTTTACATAATCCCGGAATCCAATGAACGTACTCGTACTTAGCTATAATTACCATCACTGCTATGAACGTTGTCCGCGCTACGCTACTACGCCTAAGTGGCTACGCGACAACAGTCTCGGCTATGCTGCTACACCGTAGTAGCTTTGTTGCTACGCCGTAGCTACTAGAGTGCTACAAGGATATTTTTGTAACATTGTGTCATAGAAATTGTAGTAAAAAAACAAGATGACGACGTTCGTTCTGATTTTTACCACGCGCCAAAATAACCTTTAGACCAGGGTAGAAAGCCTTTAAAACAATAAAAAGTGAAAAAAAATAATAGTAGGATGAAACCCATTAGAAAAGAAGGAGAATATTCTAAAAATTAAAGGAAAAATAATTTACGGGCGATCTGAGGTCGGGAAGGGGATGGGAGTGCGTTTTTAAGGGTAAGAAACGGTTTTTCTCGATTTCCGGCAAAACTAAAAGTCCTATGGAAAAAAGTCAAATGGCAAAGTTGTAGGTAATAAAAAGACTTAAAACTTTTGTATTTACACTTTTTTCACATAACCTCAAAATTTATGGGAAAAATTCAAAAAACCATGTTTTTGGTTTTTTATTTTTATCTTTTTCAAATTTTTGTTTTTTTTCACGAAATTTGGTGAAAACTTACCTTTTTATGTCCCAAATACGCTGTAATTTATTTGA
Organism: Conistra vaccinii; assembly: GCA_948150665.1. NCBI lineage: Eukaryota > Metazoa > Arthropoda > Insecta > Lepidoptera > Noctuidae > Conistra > Conistra vaccinii. The sequence goes on from OX411330.1 coordinate 9,613,808, forward strand.
TAAGAAATATTTATTTTTTCACCTTATTTTGAATTAATATCGAAAAAGCACCCTAATTTTCAATCGAAAATTCACCCGTCAAAATATCAGCTTTTTTCAAAAAGTTGGTATGTTTTCTGTTTGTTGAAATCTCTACTTTCCGACGGTGAAAAAAAAAAAATGTTACTATAGTAAATCTTCTCAGAAAATGCAAAAAATCGAAAAAAACTCGAATTCGAAAATTTTTTTTTAATCATTATAAATAATTTCATCTAAAAAGTGTGATTGCTGCAATTTGATTCAATTAAAAAGTTGATTTATTTAATGCTAATAACATTTATGTCATAGAAAATCTCATTATATATAAATATAAATGTAAATCGTACTATTATATGTAGATACTTTATTCTGGTTACGTTATTCATTACAATATTTTTTACCCGACTTCGGCGAAGCAAAAAGGTGGGTTATGATTTTGACCGGTATGTATGTATGTAAGTATGTATGTATGTATGTATGTATGTATGTTCATCTGTAACCTCATAACTTCTAAACCACTGATCATAATTTGACAAATGAGGTATCGTTAGAAGCGTCCTGATTGTCCGCTGGTTATAGGCCTTGTGAAGTTACATTAAATTCAATATGGCGCCCTCTAGAGTACATAAAATGACGAACGAAAATTAGTATGAAAAGTATGAAACAAGAAAATATTTCGGACAGAAATCTAAACATAGGTACAAAAATGGTCAAGGTAAAGCCGTCGTCACATGCCATTATTTTGTAGCCGACAAGCATGCGACTACGGCTTTACCTTGACTTTTGTACCTATGTCTAGATTTCTGTCCGAAATATTTTCTTGTTTCATACTTTTAAGAGCGTGATATTTGAGTAGTCGGGTTTTAGTTTTTAAACTTACTTTTTATTTAGATTATTTTGGGGTTATAATTTCGTGATAAAGTATTTGCAGAGCTGCTTTAATTTTTTTTGTTTAATTGTATAATAGGTATTAATTTTACAGCCGCGCCGTACGTTGCAGACTCATTACCCGACTTCGGCGTAGCAAAAAGGAGGGTTATGATTTTGACCGGTATGTATGTATGTATGTATGTATGTATGTATGTTCATCTGTAACCTCATAACTTCTAAACCACTAATCATAATTTGACAAATGAGGTATCGTTGGAAGCGTCCTGGTTGTCCGCTGGTTATAGGCTATGTGACGTTACATTATATTCAATATGGCGCCCTCTAGAGGACATAAAGTGTCGAACGAAAAAAAATTTTTTTTTAATCATACCATGTTTGGTATCGAATGAAAGGGCTTGACAAGCACATTACAAATATGTATATATATCATAATTTCAAAGTAAATAAATATGTTTTAATTATTAAAAAGATGCAAAAGTGAGACTGTGCTACGTACGGCGCGGCTGTAAAATTAAGTAAGTACCTACCATTATACAATTAAAGCTATCCGAAAAAAAATTAAAGCGGCTCTGCAAATAATTTTATTACGAAATTATAACCCCAAAATAAATAAAATAAAAAGTAAGTTTAAAAACTAAAACCCGACTTCTGAAAAATCACGCTCTAAAAAGTATGAAACAAGAAAATATTTCGGACAGAAATCAAGACATAGGTACAAAAATGGTCAATGTAAAGCCGTAGTCGCATGCCATTATAATTTTGTAGTCGACAGACATGCGACTACGGCTTTACTTTGACCATTTTTGTACCTATGTCTTGATTTCTGTCCGAAATATTTTCTTGTTTCATACTTTTTAGAGCGTGATTTTTCAGAAGTCGGGTTTTAGTTTTTTTTTGCATGTTTTTAACAATTTAAACATATTTATTTACTTAGACAATATGATATATATACATATTTGTAATGTGCTTGTCAAGCCCTTTCATTTGATACCCTACATGGGATAATAAAAGATAAAAAAAATTTTCGTTCGTCATTTTATGTAAATTCAATATGGCGCCCTCTAGACCATATTGAATTTAATGTAACTGTGCATAGCCTATAACCAGCGGACAATCAGGACGCTTCTAACGATACCTCATTTGTCAAATTATGATCAGCGGTTTAGAAGTTATGAGGTTACAGATGAACATACATACATACATACGTACATACATACTATATACCGGTCAAAATCATAACCCACCTTTTTGCTTCGCCGAAGTCGGGTAAAAAATATTGTAATGAATAACGTAACCAGAATAAAGTATCTACATATAATAGTACGATTTACATTTATATTTATATATAATGAGATTTTCTATGACATAAATGTTATTAGCATTAAATAAATCAACTTTTTAATTGAATCAAATTGCAGCAATCACACTTTTTAGATGAAATTATTTATAATGATAAAAAAAAAATTTTCGAATTCGAGTTTTTTTCGATTTTTTGCATTTTCTGAGAAGATTTACTATATTAACATTGTTTTTTTTTTCACCCTCGGAAAGTAGAGATTTCAACGAACAGAAAACATACCAACTTTTTGAAAAAAGCTGATATTTTGACGGGTGAATTTTCGATTGAAAATTAGGGTGCTTTTTCGATATTAATTCAAAATAAGGTGAAAAAATAAATATTTCTTATCAAATAAATTACAGCGTATTTGGGACATAAAAAGGTAAGTTTTCACCAAATTTCGTGAAAAAAAACAAAAATTTGAAAAAGATAAAAATAAAAAACCAAAAACTTGGTTTTTTGAATTTTTCCCATAAATTTTGAGGTTATGTGAAAAAAGTGTAAATACAAAAGTTTTAAGTCTTTTTATTACCTACAACTTTGCCATTTGACTTTTTTCCATAGGACTTTTAGTTTTGCAGGAAATCGAGAAAAACCGTTTCTTATCCTTAAAAACGCACTCCCATCCCTTTCCCGACCTCAGATCGCCCGTAAATTATTTTTCCTTTAATTTTTAGAATATTCTCCTTCTTTTCTAATGGGTTTCATCCTACTATTATTTTTTTTGGTTTTAAAAATTATCGATCCTGGTCTACTTGTAGCGTTGTACGCTGTGTCGTCTACGTTGTATCAGATACGCTACTACGCCTTAGTAGCTACGGACTAAGCCGCAGTGCAGGTGACGCTACTACGCCGTAGAGGCTACGCTGCTACGCCGTAGTGACTACGCTACTACGCCGTAGTGGCAATGGTACTAGTAGCGTGAACGGCTATGTGTATAGGAGTCCCGCGAGTCGCTGCACGGCGCGGTGCGGCGCGGCGACCTGCCCGCGGTGCGCGCGGCGCTGGCGGGCGAGGGCGCGCGCACGCTGGCGCGCTGTCAGAACTCGTTCGGCCGCACGGCGCTGCACGTGGCCGTGCTGGCGCAGCATGAAGATGTCGTGGCCTACTTGGCGCAGAACTATCCGGAGCTACTGCGGCTTGGGGATAACGTGAGTGTTTTTTCGTAAAGTGACAAGTGGACATAAACTTTTTCCTAATTGCCTTAGGTATACTTATTTACATTGTTTGTTAATCGTATCTATTTCTCAAAACATTTTAAGTCCGGTAATAAGCTTTCTATGGTCTGTTCCAAAAGTATCTAATGAAAGTGTATCAGTACCTTAAGAAAAGGAAGTTTCAACTTTATATCTCGCCACACATGTTCCAACAATTAATGTTTGGATACTATTGAACGCGTGAGTCTATGTGTGTGCGAAAAACATCGAGCCAAATTAATTTTATAAAAATGAAGCATATTTTAAGATGACTTTAAATTATAATTTCGGGATTAAGTATTCAAGTAATCACATCACTCAATTGGTAAGTGGCACAAGAAATTGGCATCCACAGGTGTCCTTTACTCCAGCAGAAAAGTCTCTTCTAGAAGGAATTAAGTTCCACGAATAATTAAAGCGTCGCTGGAGTAGATAAAGTTTTGCAGAATCTTTCTGCGCATATTTACGCACAAATATAGCTATATGCCCATGTACAGTCAGCCCCGAAAAGATGTATAAGTACACGGGCAAAGAACCATTTTATTGTCAACAACCTTTGTTCCACAACATTGTATCCACCGTATAAGTACAAAACATAGTATACATTTTATTTTACCTAACTCCATCTATACACCCTATGAATGTTTTGGGGCAAAATGTTTACATAGTTTTGGTAAAATAAATTGAATACTATGTTTTGTACTTGTACGGTGGATACAATGTTATGAAACAAAACTGAACAAAAATGAAATAAAATAGTTCCTTGTCCGTGTATAGATCTTTTTGAGGCTGACAGTACCTTATTTCTCTCTCCGGTCATAATATGTTTATCTTTTTTATTATTCTTTATTTATATATACTTTATCATTTAAATAAAGATCGTCAAATCGTCGATTTTCGTTCATTTAGAGATTTTCTTTATTTTTATTTTTTTTTACTTAATTTTTTTTTAGAATCATTCTGCTGGAACAACATTAATCCAGTAGGATTAGTTTATCCTTTTTTTCCAAAATGAAAGCATAGCACGCACAAATTTGTAATTTGGCGCCTCTTTACAGCAGATTACCGCTCTAATAATTCGTTGAACTCAATTCATTCTGGAAGAGATTATCCCGCTGGAGTAACGGACACCATCCACATTACGTTTGTTTACATTTTTATCAGATACTTTTAGAACAGACAACACCTCAGAACATCTACTTCAGAACACCATCAAACAGCGAATGATAAAATTACAACATTAGGTAAAAACTACTAGAAGTATGGAAGTGTTTAAAAGAAGATGGATGTATGTGGCTGACTTTATTCTTTAATATGTTATTGCATGAATGGGGGATCCCACAAGAATGGTGGATAAAGCTCATGTCACATAGTATGAAGGTATGGGAGAAAGTAATAGAGAAAAGACTGAGAGAGGAGAGTGAGATTACCCCAAACCAGTTTGGGTTTATGCCAGGTCGAGGAGGTCGAGGTCGCCAACTTTGCACTCCGCCAACTGTGCGAGAAGTACAGACGTGCACACAAGGACTTGCACATGGTGTTCATTAATCTGGAGTAATCGTATGATAATCCACCTCGGGATGTGTTGTGGTGGGCCTTGAAAGAGAAAGGCTTACCCGGGAAGTATGTAGAGTTAATTCGTGCTACGTACAGCCAATCTCGAACGTACGTCCGGTCGGCTGTGCTGGCAATACCGACGAGTTCAATGTGGCTGTAGACTTGCACCAAGGGTCGGCTTTAAGTCCTTACCTCTTCTTGTTGATTACGAACGGTCTGACGTCGGACATGCAGGAAGAGGCACCCTCATGGGCGTACCCAGCTTTTGGCCCAGGGGGGGGCAAATCAGAAATTCCCCCCCTCCCCATAGTTTGATATTGCTGCTGCGTTCGTGTATTTTTAACCGACTTCAAAAAAGAAAGACGTATTAAGCTTTTTTATATTAAGTATGTATGTTTATCGATATTTTTGTCAATTGTGGACTGAATATAATTTTCTTTCTTTCTTTTATATGATAGGTACACGAATTTTCATAATTGCTTCACAATTGACGAAAATATCGTTAACCATAGTAAAAAAAAAAAACAGTCGAACATAGAACGTCCTCCTTTTAAGTCGGTTATGCATAATAGATAAACATGAAAAGCCGCGCAGCGCGGATTTTTTCTAAAATTAATTCAAAATAATATATAAATATATTGTATTTTGTAAAGGAAGTCTTATCGTGACTGTAACTTAACTTTCATTGACAACAGTACCTACTCATACAAAATCCAGGGGGGGGCAGCTGCCCTCCCCTGCCCCCCCTTGGGTACGCCCATGGGCACCCTGGTGCATGCTGTTTGCTGGTGACATTGTTCTTGTCGGTAAAGATGAACCTGAGATCCAGAGCAGATTGGAATTTCATCCTCCAAGCTTGAAAATCATCACAATCAAAACTGAACATATGTTCTGCGATTTCGGCGGTCTCTCCAGTTCTGGAGCCATAGCGTTTGATGGCATGCTTCTCTAAGTCTGCTCCGACTTTCGGTATCTCGGTTCACTCTTGCAAAGCGATGGCGAAGTAGATCGGGTGGTTAAGCACAGATTTAACACTGGATGGATGAAATGGCAGGTCACGAGAACAATCTGCGACTCCCGCAATCCCCTTAAACTTCAGGGGAAGATATATAAAACAATGGTTAGACCTGCTGTCTTGTATGGATCAGCATGTTGGGCACCAAAAGGGATGAATGAAAGGCAATTGCATGCAGCTGAGATAAGAATGCTCAGAGGGATGTGTGGTGTTACATGAATGGATAGAACAAAAAATGCCTACATAAGAGTAAGTCTGAAAGTGGCTCCGGTGACCGAAAAGTTGTGCGGAAATCGGTTGTCATGGTATGGGCATGTGATGCGGAGGATTGAGGAAAATGTGAGGAAAGTTTTGAGTATGAATGTCGATGGCTATAAGAGTAGGCGACGACCAAAGAAACGATGGATGGACTATGTGAAAGATAATATGGCTAGAAAGGAGGTGACTACCGAGATGACGACTAATAGAGAAGTATGGAAGAAAGGGACACGTTGCGCTGACCACAAATAAATTGGGATAAGGGCAGGAGAATGATGATGAGGTAAAAACAACTATTTTGGTTTAACTTCACAAGAGATGCAGCAGTACCTACCAGTACCACAAAGTAAATCCCCACAAAGTGCTTACCCAACAAAAATTCTAAATGGTATTACAAAACCTCTTTCACAACAGTTGGAGCGCACACCACTACACTACGCGATGGGAGTAGACAAGATTGAGTCTCTAAGCAGAGTGCTGATCAGGGCTGGAGCAAAGCGCGTTCTCAAAGACCTGAAGGGAAGACAACCCACGTACTACTTCATGAACAAGTCCGAGATACTGCGCCTCAAGGAGGAAGAGGACGTTTACTGAACACTTTAACTTAGTATAACATAGAATAGGCGTCAAACATGGCTGTGGCTTGTACGAAAAACTTTGTAAACGGGCTTAGAGTAGGAACTATAGGATCTAGAAATTCGTCGCTTCTTATTAAACGCACATTTTGCAACTCGCAAACTTTTAGTTTGAAATCATAGTAGTTAATCTTAGGAATATAGGAAAATTATTGAGTGCCGAATAGTAGATATTTGTCAATTTTCTATGGTATGTAATATTACTTGAGGGGGACCCTAATAAATACCTTGGAAATTATTATAATTAAAATAAAACTATATGTCAAAATAAACAACAATGTTTTATTTAACGAGCGTTTAGCATTTCTAATATATTTATTAACACAATAACCCTGATAAACTCAATAACGCGACGACAACAAAATGTTAATCTAAAAATCGAAAATTTATTCTAAAACCAAGTACACCAGCTATTAAATATTATGAACAATCATCTTTTACACTTAATTGTGATTTTGACACACACACAAAAATAATAATAATTATAATCAGTTAAGTACCTATAATTAATTACAAAGATATCTTCTTAGATGTTCATTTGGGGGACTGCCAAGGAATGGGATTTATAAACATTTGTGAGACGGAACCACGCATACCTGGAAAAAGAAAATCCATCTTAACTCATAAGTGCTTGTTTACGGAGACGCGGGGCGTTGGGCGTTGCATGCGGCGGGGCGGCCCGCACTAAATACAAACATAATGGCGTTGTATGAGAGGTTTACGGAGAAGCGATATTTCACGCATTTGCTTGAAATGCAGGCGGAACACGCGGATGGCTTCGCCGCGTCGCACGCGACGCTAATCGCGGCGACGCGCGGCGCGCACGCAGCGCTGCGGCTAGCTATTATTGAAATTCTCCGTTCACGGTACAACGTAGCGACACTCGCGGCGGGGCACGCGGCGGGGCCCGCGGCGTCGTACGTGCCGCGCCCCGCGTCTTCATAAACTACATCATAAATTGCCATATGTTTGTGTTTGCGAGTGTGATGACGCGGGCCGCTGCACGCGCCGTTTGTCTGTAAACAGAAAAAACGTCCGACGCTCCGCGAAATGCCACGCCGCACGCGACGCACAACGCCCCGCGTCTCCGTAAACGAGCACTAACTCTGACGACAACTTAGTTGCTCAAGATTTTTAACGCCTTGGCCTTTTAAAATGAATAACTACATAGTTATAATGCACACTCAAAAAATGCAAAATGGTTGTTTCAAGTTGTAGGTACTGCTACGGCTACGGCGGCGGCGCAGCTGGAGATTACGTAGTAGGTTATTCGACGCCCAATTAGAACAGTTCAACTGTTATGAACCCCTGCAGAATCATACAATTTTATTTTAGGTGCTATGAATGATGAAGACTTTTAACTTTTTTTAAGATTCATAAAGCGCCAGCCGTGATAGTTTCATACTGGTGATATTCTACCCATTTTCCACAACGTGGGGACTTGCTGGAACTTAATCAAACTCACTAAGTTCACCCTGGTTGAGTGGCACGGGCAGGGGCTTGTTCTTGCTTGTGCGCAGCCAGTCTCTATACGCTTGCTCGCCATTCGAGCGCCTGCGCGCCTCGTCGATAGCCGCGCGCGCGGCCCTGAGCTCTTCTCGAGTTTTCATCACTGCAACACATTTATTTTTATTCACAGTATAACAACTAACGCAGCTAGTACCTTTACTTGGGTGGGAGTCATTTCGATGGTATAATATTAGGTATATCTTTTACAGGGATTGACACTGCAACAAAAAGTTTATAACGTCACCTTTCATTTCTTCTTCCTTCCTACGTATCCAGTCCGCTAGTTTCTCTTCTTTATCTCGCTCACGCTTGCTTCGCTCTCTTTCGAGCTGTTCGTTGTGTCGGTACTGTCGCATGATCTCTTCGGCTCGCTGTCGCTCTGTCTGTGTTCGTTTTCGCTCCAGCCACTGACGATACGACTCGTCGCGTTGCTGCTGCGATGTTGTAGGCCCAGACCGAACCTTCATCTTCTCGAGACGAGCTTTGTCGCGTTTCTAGAATTATCGGAAAAACCTTGAATAATTTCGGATCTTATCATAACGAAATCAGACCAAAGCTAAGCTAATGTTTTAAGCAAATAAATATATTATTGGGGGTCTCGGACCTTTGGAAGGCTTACGAGGAGTCGAAGCGAACTCGCAGCGGCCACTAAGACAATTTTAAATGATGAGGAGGCCACCAACCGATGATTATCCCAGTATGCACACTATGCAAGTGCATCCAAGGACCCTCTTTGGTGCAGGACTTATTGCAGAATATGGAAACAAAACATATAGGGATAGCCCTATATGTTTTGTTTCCATGTTCTGCAATAAGGGGTTTGGGTGACTATAGTGGATTTTACCTTGAACCTTGGACTTTGAACTATGTCCCATGCCTGACCATGTTATAAATAAAATATACAAGATAAAATGGCAGGGGGTGACTTGCACACTCAATAATGGGCCTCCGGAAACGGTCGCTAGTACTAATAGTGACGATGACGTAGCGATAAGGGAGCAACTTATAGATAGATATAAAAGTATTAAAATGTTCTCACCGAATGGTCGGTTGTCCAACTTTACAAATTCAAACTCCAATTAGGCACGATCGGTCTAAGACTCTACGCCTATCGACTTACCTACTTGTCAAAAAATCCGCCCTCATTGCAGCACCAAGTCACCGCAAAGTAATCTACGACTAAATCTCAATTCAGGTACCTCTTGGTCTTTCCGTGCCACCCATTGTTTAAAGGCTTCGCTCTTTTTATTTTCATTGCGCTCCCGTTCCTCCTTAGCTGTAGTAGTGGTCGACACGGATGCCACTGATAACCTAAACGTATCGGGCCCATTTTCACGATAAGTGCAACCAAATCGCGGTGTCTCTTGTTGTTTACCTAGGTTCCCTAGACCTGTCAGTCGACACGACTTTCTCTTCACGCTACCTGATGAATCACTTAAATCTCGACCACTCAGCATTGGCGTTGAGTTACTCCTATAGCTACTGTGAGGATGCGGAGTGACATCAGAGAGACTAGAGTCCGCCTGCAGAGAGGTCACAGAATGCGACGATTCCACTGGTTCAATGTAAATAGCCGGATTTATGTAACGTGTTTTACTTTTTCTCGAAGCATCGGATTCCGAATCACTATAATATTGTATATTTTCACCAGCTCCATCAAAAATATGATTAGAATTATTTCTTGATTTCAATTCGTACACCGTAGTGTTACGGGCGCTGTCGCCAAAATTCCCCTTGTCGATGTCGCTCGCCATTACCATTAACAAATCCCTTTAACAATTTATTACCATAATTAAATATATCAATAAGTAGATGCACAGGAAAATAAATATAAAAAGATAAAATGTTGTAGAAATAGACTGTCAAAATGGCTTACCCTAAAAGAAGTGCTAAAAGGAGGACTAAAAGAACGTTATGTCATAATATGGATGGTTGGTTTTGAAAACGAAACTTATTTGACTTTAGTTAGTGACCAGTATCGATTAGGGACCTATAACAAAAAGGATTTAATCACTTTCCTTGAATATGCGCTATTCTACAGTCCTTTTTTTATTTTAACTTTTAACAGCAATCCTCAGCAGCAACCTTACGAGTATAGCAACGATTATAAAAATCACAGCGATCGAAGATCAAACGGAAAACTAGCTACCTACTTTAAAAAATCAAAAAACCCGACTGCGAAAAAAAATAACGTTCAAAAAAGGCTCTCTTTGCAAGAAATCAGACACAGTGGCAGTTATTATAGTTCAATTTTAAGATTTGTGAGCTAGTTTTGAACTCTTCAGTCGAGGTCGAGTTTTTCGAATTTTCCAATGTTTTTTATTTTCAAGTCATAGGTATTTTTGAAGGTAAGCGTCTCCTCGAGCCCTTTAATTTACCCCACATGGTCATGGTACACACAAGAAAAATATTTTTTTCGAGATATTACGTTATTGACAGACTAGCTTTTTCCGGGTCGCTCGCGTGGAAATCGGAAATTATCCCATGGAAACGTACCGGGATAAAAAGTAGGTATCCTATGTGGTAATCCAGGTTATAAACTATACGTGTGCCTCAACCAAATCCTATTAGTAGCATAACATAATGATTGAATACTATCGTGAATTCATGCAAGCTTAGTACTTTTTGCTAAGTTACTGCTCAGAAATTGTGCACAAGATCTAATGATTGAAATACTATAACGTGAATTCATGCAACCCTAGTAGTTTTTGTTAGGTTTTACCCTCGAGGAATAAGATTTTTCATACAAACGAATTCCCCCCGTTTCACCTACTAAGGACGAATTTTCAAAAACCCCTTCTTAGTGCTCCCCTACATTATAAAAGGGAGCTGTGTGATAAATTTGACGTTCCTAGTTCCAGTAGTTTCGGCTCTCCTTTTATATAAATATGTCGTGGCCAGATCTTAGAATTGATCATTTCATGAAGTGTTCGGCCATTTCATGAAATGGTTGCATTTCATGAAATAGAACATCGACCGCTGATCACATCATGATGTGGTCTGGCCAGATCATTGAATACTCAACGTTTGACGATATGAACAGTTAAACGCACGAATAGGTACTTCATGATGTGGCCAAAAATTATTGATCATATCTCAGAGTAATAACTAAAGCAGATCATATTGTAAAATAGTTAGATTATCCACCTGTAGAGGCGTTGATGTCGCTTTATTTTTGTTGTGCATCATGGCGGCGGCATACAACAAATTGAACAAAGTAGAGTGACCACGCAAGAAAACTCGATAGACTTTTTTACTGGATTTCCAAATGTGATATTATGGAAAGTGACCAACTTGGAAGTTACTAACCTAACCCATGTCGGGGTACCACAACCGGTGTGGTGAGCAACATAGCACTTAAAATTAAAAATTCACGCCGCTTATGGCACCCCGAGTTCCCGACGAAATGTGTTAATCTAGGTTAGAACTGTGACAAACAGTGCGCGAGCCGAGCGAGTGAAGCGAGCGGTGCCGCGGCAGCGGCTGGCGAGCGCTACTTCCAATTTGGTCGCAGTTAGCAATTTTTACTACACCATAAACCATGGACACCCTACATTAGTGATATGGCCAAACGCGTCGACTGACAGATCATTAAACGTTGACGTTGAAACGATATGGCCAATTTTAGCTGGCCATTTCATGAAACACAACCATTTCATGAAATGGTCGAACACTTCATGAAATGATCAATTCTAAGATCTGGCTACGACATATACACACAAACATATACATATTTTTACAAAAAAAAAAGTAAAAAAATACAGTTATAGGTTGCGAATCACAACAGTCAGTCTATAACGTTCCCACTGCTGGGACACAGGCCTCTTCTCTGTGAGAGGGAGTGAGCTGTAATCTACCACGCGAGCCCAGTGCGGGTTGGTAGATGTCACATGTCTTCGAATGATTGGTTCTCTAAGACATGCCGGTTTCCTCACGATGTTTTCCTTCACCGTTTTGAGAGCAGTGGTGATGAAATTATTTACACAAAGTACCTAAAGCGCCTGCTTGGGTTTGAACCCACGACCTAAAACTCGTAAGTCGGGGCCGTTACCACTGGGCCAACACTGCTCTCTGCTCTCTGCAGATTGCGAATGGCCTTCAAAAATGTAATTATGATAACACCTATATATATTTACTTATTGTGGATTTTAGTTTTCAATTTTACATAGGACCAACTTCGAGCTATACCCTCCCCAATAAAACAAGAATCGTTCAAATCGGACTACTTAGTAAGTAGCTATGCGTGGTCAAACACAATAAAAACTTTTTACAAAAAAAGAACAACCGACTTCCAAAAAAGACACTACAAAGTCAAAAATAACTTTAATTTCGGAAGTCGGTGTATTTGGTTTTGAACTTTCGTTTTATGCCACCGACTTCCGAAATTAAAGTTATTTTTGACTTTGTAGTGTCTTTTTTGGAAGTCGGTTGTTCTTTTTTTGTAAAAAGTTTTTATTTTGCACTTTTCAGTTGTGGTACCTACCCCATACAAATTCGAATACCACTAACCTGCTAAAATAACAGTGATTGGAAGTTATCATTATATCATCCATATAAACTAAGTGGGAAAAATACGTATTATTGAAGCTAACTCAAAAACTATCCAAGTAAAGTTAATAAAATTAATATGGGACCACCTCGGGAGCATACCCTTTCAAACAAAAAAACAATTTTCAAAATCGGTCCATAATTGACGGAGAAATCGCGTAACAAACAAAAAAAAAAAAAACATACAGACGAATTGAGAACCTCCTCCTTTTGGAAGTCGGTTAAAAAAAAATAGCGTCCCTAAAAAGAGAAGGTAACCCGACAGAGAAAGCTACAAAAACAATTACGTGCAGCCGTAAGAGCAGGTAGATTGTGACTGACAAAACAAGCGGGGGGCGAGTTTATAACTCAAGTTTTCATAAATTTTTGAAGGCCATTCGCAATCTGCAGAGAGCAGAGAGCAGTGTTGGGCCAGTGGTAACGGCCCCGACTTACGAGTTTTAGGTCGTGGGTTCAAACCCAAGCAGGCGCTTTAGGTACTTTGTGTAAATAATTTCATCACCACTGCTCTCAAAACGGTGAAGTGAAGGAAAACATCGTGAGGAACACCTATATAAAACACCTATACTATATATATATTTACTTATGGATAAGTATATTTTGTATGGATTCTTGCCTAGGTTATATAATGGGGTAGGTAGGCACTTAATTGTTGCAAAGGGGACACACTAACACCCTGGAAGGAATACGAAGAATTAGACATTTTGATTGTATTAAAACAAAACCTAGCCTATAGCCATCACGTGGCATAGACGAGGCGATACAAACCTCATGTATTAAAATCCATTCAGCAGTTAGGATGCGAGATCGAGGGCATAAATAATCCCACATACAAAGATACGCGTGAAAAACATAACCCTGTCTTTGCTGTCGCGCAGTCGGGTAATAGGTAACTGTAATTGGTCTGTATTTATAACGCCTCGATTATCAAAGCGAAGCGCACATTACAGCGTACCAAATGTGCCTATGACAGCCTAAGGGCGAGTATTCCACCAGAGATGCGAGAAAGCTGAGCGGTGCGACAAGGGCGTAGCTGAGTTGTGAAACGGTGTGTCTCTTTCCACCAAAGCTGTACGAAAAAGCTGAGTGGTGCGGGGATAGCGGACTCTCAGTGCGAGGAAGTGGTGTGCTATGAGTCTGGGGCAAGTAAGCGGGGTCAAATAGAGATGTGCGAGTATCCATATTGAAGGATGTGTGCAATACCCACCAATACAATTACTTCATTTTCCCAGACTTTCACAGCACAGCGCAACTTGAGGAAAGGGCATAGGTATAGCGTTAAAAGTTTCTTTTGGCGCGTGGCTAAAATCTGCCATCTTGTTTTTCCTACTTACATACCTACACCTCCCTCCCCCGCGACCCATTGGGAACGTCCGCTAAAAGATCGTTCAAGAAATCAAGATCGTTTTGTAGCATTGTAACGGAGGCGAGATCAATATTTTTTTTCCGTTTTTATTATTTACTGTATTTATTTACTTATTGATTTATTTATATATATTTATTTAGTGAGATAGACGAGGCACGCCAGCATCAAAGACATCATCCGTCGCGCTCTGGTGACTGCCGGGGTGCCAGCTGTTTTAGAACCCATGGCTTGGCACGCGACGATGGGATGAGACCACACGGAATGACCATAATGCCTTGGAAGGTAGGTAGGCCTTTGGTGTAAGATGCAACGTGTGTCGACACCCTTGCACCATCCCATCTTCTTAGCACGGCGTTCTGTGCTGGAGCTGCTGCTGCAGGTGCGGAAAACCTCAAACAACGCAAATACTCCAATCTTATTGAGGCTTTTATGTTTGAGCCGTTTGGGGTTGAAACACTAGAGCCACGTGCCCACTTAGTTTTTGAAAACATCGCCAAGCGGCTGGTCGACTCTTCACGTGACCAGAGGGCAGGCCTATTCTTCCTACATAAGTATTATTATTTTAATTCTGTTAGTTTTAATACGTGTGAATAAATTAAATCTGTTTGAGATTTCAACATTGAAAAACTGTTATTTCATAGTTTTAATTTTTCACTTCTATCGGCAGTCCCCATGACTGCCTATTTTTTTATATTCTACTCTCGTCGAAAGTCCGATAGGTACGCGAAAAAAATCGCCGCGATTTTATTACGTGAACGTGGGCTAAAAGTGCAGCCATCATTGCGCGTTTGTATGAAGTTTTCTCTGTCGGGTTACCTTCTCTCTTTAGGGACGCAATTTTTTTTTGTGTTTGACCACGCATAGCTACTTACTAAGTAGTCCGATTTTAACGATTCTTGTTTTATTGGGGAGGGTATAGCTCGAAGTTGGTCCGATGTAAAATTGAAAACTAAAATCCACACCTAAGGGTAAAAAACTTGGGGTTTATTGATTTTTCACCTACTGAATTTTCAACTGCGAACCGATTCTGTAGTAATTTCGCGCACATAATGTAGTTCTGATGACACAACCACATAATAAAGACCTGGAGTTGATCTGATGATGGTGACGAAAGACAGTCGCGAGAACTCTTCAGCAGTTTTCAGCAGCTACCTACATCGTGTTTGGACTTATTTCATTCACCTCGATGAGAACTTTAGACCTAGCTGGGGTATGACTGTCATCCAGGGTCTGACGATGGAGACGGAGGGCTGTTGGGGAAATTCCTTACTTTAGGAAAACAATAAAATGAAATGGTAACTCAGCGAAAAATAAAAAACATTTTTGCAAAAAATTAAGCCGACGAATAAGAACGGCTGAAAAGCGAAAAACAAAATATAAAACCCTTTACTGTAACTAAGTTCCTAAACTAACAACTGTAACAACTTTTGAGGCGGCACCAAAAGATCGCTAGAAGTCTTACGCATCCAATACAACAATGTTTTTAGGATGCTGTTGAAACTGCCCCGTTTCTGTAGCGCAACGGAGATGTTTGCTCAGAACCGAACTGACGGCTTCCATTCAGTGATTCGCAAAAAATCGCATCACTGATGCGTAGACCGCGGGTCAGTGACAATAGCATCCTGAAAACAATGGTGGAGCCCTTACTCCCCTTTTCTGAGGCACTATGTGGGGAGAATGGTCAGGTAGCATATTCCTTGATTTATCGTTCTCTGCACATCCTGCCGAAGTAACTAGCTACTTATTATCCTTGTTTTGTGTACTACTAACACTAGTGATAAGGTATTTTACTAACAAATTGGACCATATGGTTGTCCGAACTGAATGAATAAATAAATATAAATAAAGTATGTCATGTACTGGCTGACGAAAAATAATAGGCTGTTATACTCTATTTTTTTATTGATTTTCTTTAAATGTTTAACCAGAAAATGTTAGGGAAAATACAAACTGCATTTATACACATTCATAGAAATGTATTCATTATTATCGACATAGAGTACATATTTAAATTAAATATTGACTATAAGCCAATCATATCACTTTGGATAGAATTCAACCAGAAATATACGAATAGTGAACAGAAATTTTAAGATTCCATTATATAGAAATTGTCAACCACTGAGGCTTATTGAAGGTATTATTAAGTAACAACATAATATTTTAGCTTAACTAAAACCTATTTTTATTTATGAATAGTTTTGGAACAACTGTCTATATAATCATATTGTAGTTTCATAGCAAGTTTGTCTTTTAAATACTATGGGGAATAATGTTAAATGTCCAAAGATCAGCTTTTGTGGCACCACAATTTTGCCAATGACACCAAAAACAAAACTGTCATTTAATCTCACAATCAAGCATGTAACTACTACAATAATGTCACAAAGAAATATGTTAGGACAGCACTCAGTCTCACATTATAATACGAGTCTTCAGCCTCTCGTCTTGCTATAAGACCACAACACGATGTTCTAACTTAATTTTTACTCACTAGACAAGCACCTAATATAGAATAATACGGTAATAGTATAATAGGTATGTGATACTTTAAATCTCACATCAATCTACAAATACGGGAGAACGACTACAAAATGTTTCAAAGTCATGCTAAAGCACAAGTTTTTACTTACATAACTTGTACATGTAGAAATAATATTTACATAAATGCTGCCTAGTGAATAAAAAATAAGGTATATAAGCCAGTATCAGTATTACTCTTAGAACCACAATGTATTCTTACAATTTGCTTGTGACTAAAGAGCTACTACTTGAGATTGAAATAGTGCCTAGTATAGAGACTCCGCGTTCGATGAACGTGGCTTCTTGATCTTCTCCAAGTTCTTGATGACGATGTCGTGGAGTGAACAGTAGCGGTTACGAATCTCGCACATCACCAGCCATAGCGACAAGTATTCCTTCTCGTCCAGTTCCTGCCAAACAAACAGATCGATTTATACTGATTAGTTGTACAGTGCACACATTATTGTTCAACTGATAATGAAACAAAAACGAACGCGTTTATTTCGCGTAGGTATATTTCGTGATTTGTAACAGAAGACACTTTCCTGTTTAGTCAATTAAGGAAAAATGGCACCAACAGGTTGTTTTTTCCTGTTTTTTTGGCATAAACGGAGAATGTATGACTAATTTTCTATGAATGCTAAAATCAAATTTAATTAACCTAACGAATGTGACATATTTCAGGGGCATGGAAGACAGTTCTGAAAACATTTGAATATACTTCTCTTATCTAAAAAAGTGAAAAGAAATAATACTTACTCGGACAGCTCTCCTGTAGTCTTCAATGTGTGGGTATTTAGCGACTTTAGACACAATCTTCGCTCGCGAGATGAAGTATCGTGAGATTTGGTCAAAGAACGCGGCGGCCTCCGACTCCACAGACTGAATCTCAGCGAGTGTATCCTCCTGTATCGATACACCGAAGTTGTTGCCATCCTCGATTTTAGGAATCATGAATGATATCCACATTTTCAGCTGGAACAATGTTAAGCAACACTGAGAAATTGGTTTGATTTTCACTATTACACCATAAACCCAAGTAAGAGCTGCAAAATTAACAAATTGGTGGAATATAATGTCGTGATCGCAACTCTTTGCCAGATCTGTCTAGATTGGTACCAGCTGCCTTCTTACCTGCAAAAATCCCTTGGTAGGCAGTTACGACGAGACCGATGGAAATGTCAAGTGTCACCCCTCATCCTAGGTGGGCGGCGAAAGCGACACGACGCAAGGCAACGCAAAATTACAAAATGTGACGCAACTGAATGTATGTCACCTAAAATTAAATTAGCATTGATGTGTCGTGGAAGAATTTTATGGCGTATGGTGCGAGTCGCAGCAACGCAGATGACCACCTAGTGGGAACAGAACTGCCTTGTATTCAGCATCACGTCACGTCGTTTCAATTGTCACTCACCTAGGACATGGGGTCAGCCTCCATCACACCACGCAGTAGTAAACAAATGAAGTGATAATTTGCATATTTCTCCCTAGAATAAAACTCACCCAATTTGTGAGGTGCGCAGGGAAAGAAACGTCTTATCATTGGACGGTTGCAGCATCGCGTCATACGGCGCAGTTTCGATTGACGACTGACGCGGCGACATACGCAGTGTTTGTGCAGATGTCGATCGCGATTGAGTTCCATTAGGCTTAATAGCATATAATCAGAAAGATCTATACACAGTTTTCCAAATACATGTAGGCATGTTGTTAATAGTGAAACAGAAATTGGTTGCATCTCCAAATATAAAATACCTAATGGTTAGCTCAAGTTGATTACAGTTGATAGGATAATAGTGTTACTATATTTGAACATAGGCCACTTCCAAATTACAACAAAGATTTGCACTGTGATGATTCTAGTCACAGTAACATTTCTTTCCCAAAATCACAGTTTGCTGATTCTCATGTTACTGAATTTATTTTTGTTATAATTACGTGATGTTTCATAGAAATACACAAATGCAGTTCTCAAACTTCAGCAGCAATCAAGAAAAGAAACCTTGTCAAAAGTTTCATCTGGTGCAAGGTGGAAGAGGCCTACCTCCAGCAGTGGACTGCACTGGGCTGAGCTGATTGATAATAGAAGCTTCATTTTCTTCTTTTTTATTTAAATCCTCTTGCTTGGGTCCAAAGTCCTAGTATGATATTACTGGGAATTGATGAAATCTTCATGATATTCCTAATAATATTCACATAAAAGAAACTTACCAAATTGGAATCTTCAACCAGTTCCCTAATGTGTGGTTTTACAAGATGGATGAGGTCACTGAGTGGCTTGTTACACGGCACAGAGCCGTTGGGCAAGGCATACACTCGAGTGCCCTCAGACGTGTTGCTTGACACCTCAGATGAGTCCATCCGCTGACGTTTAGCATTTGGCTCATTAGCTGCTGATGCAGGAGGTGGCACTGGAATGTTTAAGTCCTGAAATTATATAACAATGTATCTATTTAAAATATTAGGGAGGAGCTCATGGCTAAAGTAATAACAGCGGCACGGGTCGATTCATCAGGTTAAGCCACGCTTGCCGGGGTTGGTCAGTGGATGAGTGACCTTCTTTACATTCCGAGACTCTTCCGCGCCTTAGAAAGCATGTTAAGCCGTTGGTCCCGGCTGTCATTCGTGTATCTTTGACAGTAGTTACAAATCATCAGAAGCCCGAAAGTCTGACACCAGTCTTACCAAGGGGTATTGTATTACCCAGTTACTGGGTTGTGGAGGTCAGAGGCAGTCGCGCTATGTAAAATACTGGTATTCAGATGCATCCGGTTAGACTGGAAGCCGACCCCAACATAGTTGGCAAAAGGCTAGGAAGAAGAAGGGACAAAGAGTAGGTAACTGTTTAAAATAAGAATTTAAGATATTAGACAACAACGGAATTGCTCATGGCTAAGACAAGTAATAACAGCCGCACGGATCGATCGATCAGGTTAAGCTACGCTTGCCGCGGTCAGTTCGTGGATGGGAGACCAGCACGTTGAGCCGTTGGTCCCAGCTGTCATTCTTGGATCTTTGAGTCGTTACGGGTCGTCAGAAGCCCGAAAGCCTGACAACCAGTCTTACCAGAAGGTATTGTGTTACCTAGTAATTGGGTTGTGGAGGTCAGTAGGAAGTTGCCGTGTAAAATACTGGTATTCAGCTGCATCGGATTAGACTGGAAGCCGACCCCAACATAGTTGGGAAAATGCTAGTCAGATTGAGACAAAGCATAACAGGATGCCTGTAATCCCCGAAAGATTAAGCAGAGGTGTACCTATCTATAGCACACCTTGTTTAAGAACACAAAATGACCTTGAAACAAAAGAGTTATATGTAAGGATTGTAGCAGGTGATGTTCTGAAGGTTCTGCCTACCCTATGGGAAAAATGCGTGTATTTATACATCATGTATGAAACAATATGGACACAAATTATGTTGACTGAAAAACGAAATAAGGTTTTGCAGTTATCATTGCACTAACATAAGTGAAAACATCGAAAACAATCTAAGTATTCAAATACCTGATGTACATCAGCCAAATCTCGATTCTGGAAATTTGATGTTTCTAGAAGTTCATTTAATTTCACTATCTTCTCTGGAAATCCTTTTATTATTAGATGCTCAGCCTTCTGCTTGAGGGAATCCTTGTAATCCTGTACCTGAAACAGGTACACGTGCCCGATTTACATGAGCCACTTAACAACAGCCATTATCCGTTGTTACGCCTAGGATCCCCCCACGGTCGCGCAATATGTTGAGGTTATGCGCTCGTAATACGTAAAACCTACCGCTCCCATCGTAATTGTAACACGTTCCGGTGCTTTTTCAAAGGAAATTTTTAACCCACAGCAGGATTTCACCACGAAACAATATTATTCAACAGCACTTTTACAGAAAACTGTGAGGTCACACACACACTAATCAAAGTAGGTACGTTACTCGTGTCAAACAAAGCGATGTATCAATAGAATAAAATGAATAATGGGTTTACCTTTTTCGCTACGTCTGTCATTGTGATTATATAATTTTTTGTGGGATTTTAACTATTTTATGTCCCTTGTTATACTTGTAATACAAAATATTGCATAAAATCCACACAACTTTTTACGCTAACAACTCGTGTATATGAGTGAATGAAATGAATTTCGTTTGTTAGTTTCCAAAGCGTTCATTCGACGTATACAAGAATAAAAGTTACAAAACTAAAAAAATACAAACACGTCAATACCGATTTCTTTAGCGCTGCATTTTCCTTTGGAGTTACATCCATTATTTTAAAATCTAACAATATTTTTTACACGTTATGGCGGCGTGACATATCCAACTTTTTAATTTTTTTTCTAATAATGGTTTTCTTTCATAATTCTCAACATCAAAATTGTAAAATAAAAAGGTCACATCTCTTCCACGGACTAGGATATCCCTCCTTCGTCTATCTTTATTTTAATCTGTGGCTCTGCTGCAGTCACGAAGCCGATGTGAGCGAATGGGAACTGTACTGTACGAGCCTGAGAATAAAGTCCAAAATCTATAAGTTTGTTCTTCTGTCATCGTGAAAATCATCATCATCAATG
The DNA here is from genome assembly GCA_948150665.1 of Conistra vaccinii. Lineage (NCBI taxonomy): Eukaryota > Metazoa > Arthropoda > Insecta > Lepidoptera > Noctuidae > Conistra > Conistra vaccinii. The sequence goes on from OX411330.1 coordinate 9,635,222, forward strand.
ACAGACGTCTGACAATGACACTACACTACAATCACTACATTCACTACCTACAAATTACAATGTCAACTTTGACAATGTAAACAAACGCACGCGGTATAATTAGGAAAAAAGGGTGTCACACTATTTACTTTCTTATTTTTAACTAGACCTAATTGCTAACAGGAATTATGACTACTTTTAGATTTAACTTTTCTGGTGAAGATGGCAGTAAACAACTAGAAGGTGAACCTTTGAAATTTTTACTCGAAGTTTTTATTATAAGTTGTATGGACAGTAATTTAACACAATATGTGTTAATCCAACAGAAACAAAAGAAGTAATTCGATGGCTAGATAGTGAGGAAGTTGTACCAGATAAACAAATACAAAATCTGGATGATGTGGTCACTCGCGCTAAAATGTTCGCCTGTGGTGATGTAGAGATTGGGCATGTAGTCGTAAGTGAAGCAATGGCGAGTATTGATGAATGTGGATTGAAAAATGCAATCGAACTAGCAGAAAAGGAACATAGTGACCTAATTGCTGGGAAATATGAAGGCAAGTGTGCATGCTATTCTCATCTTTGCTTAGCTCATCATTGAAACCCTTAACAACCACAGCACACTTCACTGTGTACCTACTTTAATAAATTGGATTTTCGATGTCTATCAGTGGAATTGAAATGTAATAAGCCTACTCTAATCTACTTGTATTTTCATGGTAAATAATTTCAGGAGGATTAAAAATTTGGGAGTGCACTTACGATTTAATAGAATATCTGGAACAAAATCGTACTGAAATCAAGTTTGAAAAGACCAATGTCTTGGATTTAGGATGTGGAGCTGGGATTTTAGGAATATATGCATTCTTGAATCATTCAAATGTTACTTTTCAAGATTATGTAAGTGAATTTTATTTTTATTTTTATACAACTCTGCCCAATTCAGTACCTAATTAAAAATATTATTTCAGAATAAGGAAGTTTTGGAACATTTCACAATACCCAATGTTATGTTAAACATTGAGGAAGAAGAGAAAAGAGGACCAGAATTAAAAAGGTGTAGATTTTATTCTGGAGACTGGGATTCATTTAACAAGAAGCTGCCTTGCTCTGAAGGCTATGATGTTATTCTTACATCGGAGACTATCTATAATGAATGTAACTATGACAAACTCATCTCACTATTTGTGGATAGACTGAGCAAAGATGGAGCAGCTTATGTTGCTGCAAAAACATATTACTTTGGTGTTGGTGGTGGTACACGACAATTTGAACAAACTATTCAGAAACACGGAAAACTAATCAGTGAAGTTTGTTGGAAGAGCATAGGTGGTATTCAAAGGGAAATATTAAAAATCACACATAAACCATAATAAACTTTTATTTTAAAATTTGTACTAAAATGTTTGCAATAAAATTGTGATAACTTACATGGTACTGGAAGACTTTCTCTTACAATAATTTAGATATTAAACTTTTTAAGGAGACAATCTTTCATAGACCCACCCATCCTCTCCTTCATGCAAGAGCTTTCCATTGGGAACTTCACCTTCTTTTGGCTTCCTGAATTTAATTCTATCATGAAGCCGGTCTCGTTGTCCTTGCCAAAACTCAACAGCTCTAGGACGAATAATGTATCCTCCCCTGAAATAATGAAAAAAAGGCCAATCAGTAACCAAAGAGATAAACTAAACAAAAAATTGCTATATTTATTCAGTCTGAAGATAGCAAATAATGTTTGTTCTGCTAGTTGAACTTTTAAATTATTGGTTGTTGTTTGTTATGGTTTTATGTAGGCAAAAAATGGAATGATTTATTATTGCAATGGATTAATAGAAAACATACTGGTATAAAAACTAATAAAGGTAGAAGAGTATGGAAAATATAAAATGGGATTATGATGAAATTAGATTCTTAAAATGTAATTACCAAAAACTAGGCTTTGGAACTTCTTTCCCAGGAATTATGTACTCTGCTTCTAGGACACTCTCTCTCTCACACAAAATGTCCCTTGATTGGATGGGTGTGCTCTGAAAACTAGTACATGCAGCGATTTGGCTGGGCACTGGTCGCGAGTGAAAATATTCAGTTGATTCAGAGTCATCCAGTTTCTCCACACATCCTTCAATCCTAACAGATCTGTTTAGAATTTCCCAGTAAAATGTTGCTGCCACATTTGGGTTACTCTCCTGGAAAAAGTCAAAATTTGTTGTTTAGGTCAGATTGTGATAAAGTATTTAAAGCATAGTGGAACTATTTCTTCACCAGGCAGTCTTTGATTCTTTAGAACAGTTTATGCAACGATATAATACTAACCATTTCACTAGCTTTCCTGCTTCCATAGTTAGTAAAGAATTTAAACCCATCTTTTCCATATCCCTTACACAACACAAATCTTGCTGATGGGAAGCCATCTCTGTAAGAAGCACACATTTACTGTTACAACATAACATTATAAACTTTATGTGAACTGATAACAATAGTGTGAAACTATACAGATTGTGTTAATGATGTTGATTTAGAGATAAAGAAAGATATCTACTTTGAAACAGTTGCCAAGCACATAGCATTGGGTTCTAGAATCTCCTTCCTTGAACAAGCTTCTTCAAACCATGCCTTGAATTGACCAAAAGGCTCTTTGGATACCAAATGTTTCTCCAAAAAGGTTTCATCTTTATCCTTATATTTTATTCTCATCCCTGCAATAACAAGTAAAATTAAAAATTGGCTACAGCCATATATGCGCATAATCGTAATTAACCTTATTAGTCTTGTTAAACGAGAGAGTGCCTTAATTCCTCTATAAATTAACATCACTAATAATGAACTTACCTCCAATATCTATACTCATGTTTCTTTCTTTTCTTAAATTATTTAATCCTAATTTACTTATAGAATACGTTAGATTAAGTAAGCGCTTTGAACCCATACAACTCTTTTATAAACTCACTGAATAGCGCGTTTTAATCGATTTTATGGACCGGCATTCAATGAGTTATTCACAGTAAATGCCTAAATGCACACCACCCACACACGGCCTTCTCAATGGTAATCACAATGGTAATGAACAGAATTTTACTGTTGAGTCATTGAGTGATCTTGTCAATAAATAGATAACAAACGTTGATAAGTAATTTTGGAAGCACCGTGCAATCGGCAAGAAAACATCAAATTGTTTCACAACCGCAATCGTGTAGTCGTAATTTCGTACAAAATCAACACCCCTATTTTTATTATTATTGCATTGTAGTCTGTGATCAAGACTGACAGCTGCTGGTATCACTAAAGTTACATGCTCTGTGGTTATCACCACTCCACAGATTCCACTTTCCAGATTCCTTGGAAAAGGAATATAATGTTTTAGTCGATTACAAATATTATGTCGGTATCACACGATTCACACGCTTCCTAAACTACGAAAAAACACACATTCACAAATTCAAACGTGAGGCTTTGACGGGATCCGCTAGGGCCGATGCCTGCCGGGGTTGTGGGAGTCCTAAAGGCTAAAGGGTGGCCACCATAGTGGCCACGTCCCGACAGAGGTGACCTTGGTGGTTTACAAACGTGTAGATGTTAGCTTACAACCAAAAGTTGAACAACTTTGCCAGTCGCCAACCAAGGTCACCTCTGTCGGGGACGCGGTTGGTTGACGCGGTGTAGCAAGCGTTTTATCAAGTCAAACACACACGCATTTTAGTTTCTACCTGTGCGTTTGCACTGGCGAAACATCACGACAAAACATGTTAAAATCTCTAGTTCCTGTCAAACATTGTATGGAAACTTGACAGAAAATAGAGATTCCAACATGTTTTGTCGTGAATGTTTCGCCAGTGCAAACGCACAGTACCACAGTCTACATAGAGATACGTTTCTATTTAAACGCCTTCTACACGGTCACCAACCACGTCCCGACAGAGGTGACCTTGGTGGTTTACAACCGTGTAGTTCACGACCAAAAGGTGAAACAACTTTGCCGGTTGCCAACCAAGGTCACCTCTGTCGGGGACGCGGTTGGCAACCGTGTAGCAAGCGTTTTAGTCAGCTTACAATACGTTATAAAGACTCTGTGGCTTAGTCTGTGCTGATCACATCCCTATTTACCAAAACTTGTGTTCGTTCATCTATTACTAATATACTCTATGCTTGTGTTGGTGTGTTGGAGTTTGTTGGAGAATTTACGATCAATCTTGATTTTATTTTGTATTCACAATATTTATAATTTTCATACAATAGATCAATCATGGAGCCCGAAGTAGTAAAGGAAAAGATTCACACGGAACCAATGCTGAACGATCCGCGGTATATAACCTTACTGAGCGGCATAGTTCTTCTTTTTACTCTGGGTAAGTGTATTATATTTTCATTATCAAACAAACAATACTTAGTAGTTTTAATTACCTTATACAGAAATATGCGGAATGCCTTATTTTCCATAGTCATTGTCAATGCTTTCATTCTGAGGGTATCTTTTTCGTAGTGGAATGTATGCCAACATTGCAATGGAACTAATCGAATGGAACATGTAAAAGTAACAAAGGAAGTTTTTCTACAATTTTTTATGAACCCTGGCTCAGACTGTATTGTACCTACAATAGGTACAATACAGTCTGAGCCAGGGTACCTACATCATTCAAAATTTTATTTTAAATTGTATTTACCATAAATATTTTTGTTTCTTTTCAGTGTTTTGGTGGTGTTTCACGAGAAGGCGCACGCTTCGTAAGTCTGTGTTGTTGATGGGTCTCTCAGACTCGGGCAAAACTCTATTGTTTGTGAGACTTGTATACTCTCAATACAGACAGACATTTACATCCATGAAGGAGAATGTTGAAGAATACCTTACGTCCAATGTAAGTTTACAAAATAGTATAATAAGGTAGAATATTGGTTAAAATTGAGATTTGAACAAAAGAGTTTGCAACTAACTCTTGTGGGTCAATGACCCAAATTAATGAGTCTTGGTTTCTGAAATGAGAACTTTCCGCTTGACTGACTACACCATTCACTTTCAATAGATGAATATTCTTGGTGTTGTTAAAAGTGGGTAAAAACTATAGGTACTGTAAGATTAAAATAATGCAATTAAAGGTAGAAACTAATATATAAAGAGTGCAAGAGACTATTAAATTATATATTGCACCATTTAAAATCCTCATAATTTTCATCATTACAAACTTTATTCAGTGCACATGTACACGGCAGGATTTAGGCCCCACAACCTAATATAGGTTGTGGGGCCTAAATCCTGCCGTGTATTGTCTAAAAATATTATGAAAAGTTGTCATTGACAATTATTAACTTGATGAATTTATTTTTACTATTTCCAGAATAACTTCAAATTAGTGGACTTGCCTGGCCAAGAGAGACTGAGAAACAAATTCTTTGATCAGTACAAAAACAGTGCTAAAGCAATTGTGTATGTCATTGACTCTGTAACTATTCAGAAGGAGATCAGAGATGTGGCTGAGTAAGTATACTTAAAGTTTACTAATGCTAAGATACAATAGACGACGTATATTTGGTAACCTTACTTAAAGAGTCATAAAAAACCCTGTAATCCATGGAATCGATTCAGTTACTAAATATACGTCATCTATTGTATTTATTAATGGATTTCCGCAAAGTCACTAGTGACTTTGTGATTAATTTAGCTGGCAGACCATCTAAATTAGTTTAATACATACACATAAAATTTAATGCAAATTTTATTACCTGCCATTATCTAGTTAGATGTTACACAGCTCTTTGCCCTCCAACATAATGAAGTGAAGTCTAACAATGTCACTGTACATTTATACCCAAGCAAATTAACTGCAAAAGAAAACATTTACACTTGCTAACATTGTCCTTTTAAATTCCTACCTAAATAGCAGGAACAATAGCAGAATTTTCACAAAGAAATCACGTTATATTGTGTTGAAAGTTATGATACAGTTTGTTACTGTTTAATAGAAATCAGGAATCGTAAACCTTTTCAAATTACAGTATAAGTATCTGAGAATTTTGGTTACTTCTAGGACTCAGGTTACCACTATCTGGGTAACCATGAAGTAGAAACAGGTTACCACTTTTTAGGTTACCGTTTTAATACCAGTTACACACACACAGACAATCCGCGCCTTTTGACTAATGCCGACGGCACGTGTATTTTATTTTTTAATACCTATTTCATGATTATACAATTCTTTCAGATACTTATACACAGTGCTATCAGACCCTGTGGTGCAAAGCTACAATCCTCCCCTCCTGATCCTATGCAACAAACAGGACCAAGATTTGGCCAAGGGCAGTCAGGTCATCAAGAGTCTGTTGGAAAAGGAGATGTAAGTACTAAAAATACCCTTTTATCTTTAGACAATTTATTATAGCAGTTACAAATCTTATGGGTATTGACACAAAGTTTAAATTGCTATGATTGTTGACTGTTCATGAAATGGAACAACAACAATACACAGATAGATAACCACTTGGGTTCAAAGGAACTAGTTATCAAGAATATTTATTTTTAAACTGCTCATTGTAAACATCATAGAAACAACGAATCTAGAACATTTTGCAATAAGAATGATAAAATCCTAACTATCATAACTAATATTATAAATGTGAAAAGTGAGCTGGTTTGTTTGTTACGCTTTCACGCTATAATGGCTGAACAGATTTGAATGAAATTTGGCACATGGTACCAGGCCATGACCTGGATTAGGCCGTAGATTTTTTATCCTGATATTCCCACAAAATTGTAACCTTGATTATAAAAGTGGACTATTTTTGAAAAAAAGAATTTGCTACTGTGGGAATAAGTCTAATGTCGCAAAATCTAGTTTTTAGAATTCCTATCCGTTTCTCTGGATGCATTTTCCGGATTGGCACAAAAACGGCTGAACGGATATGGATAAAATTTGGCACACAGGTAGTTTATAACCTGGTTTAACACGTAAGGTAGGTACTTTTAATCACGACCCGGTAGTACGTTCCCGTAGGATATCTACGGACATTCACGCGGGCGAAGCCGCGGGCAAAAGCTAGTCATAGAGTTATAAAAGGTTTTGTGAAATAGGCCCTAGTCTAGTCTATTTGTCTGAATTAGTGAAAAATAAATAGTATCAGAATTTACTTAGATTTAAAAATAAATTGGATCTAGAATTTCATATCTAAAAATGTTGTTTCCAGAAACCTAGTCCGTGTCACTAAATCCAGTCAGTTGCAATCGGTGGACCCGTCACAGGGCAACAACGCGACCTACCTCGGCAAGATCGGCAAAGACTTCGAGTTCTCTCACCTCAGCAACCGCGTCGACATTGCCGAGAGCTCGGCTAACACCGGCGACGACGACACGCCCGCAGACATCAAGACTCTGCAAGATTGGATCTCGAAACTTTAGTACACGTCACGTCATTATTTTTGAGGCTTCATTTTATATTTCTTTATCTCAAATAGCCGTGCTTTTTCGCGACAGCTAAGAACAATAATATAAAATTATGGAGGAGTCGATGTTTTGGTTTGTCAAAGTACATAAATTTTAAAATTGAGATGCTTGTTCTATTCTTTAAGTTTTTTTTTTGTTGGTCTCATTTTCTTGTTGAATGTTTAACTTTGTGATTTTTGAATGTACTGAGAGGGTAATTACTTAGAACACATTTATTGTAAAAGGATGTTGAAAATGTCCGAAATTGAATAATATTTATGCAGAGATATCCTTGTTAGGGTTCTCAAAGAATTTTGCATTTGATGATGTAGTATGTATTTTATTACTGTCAAGGATTTTTATAAATAAAGCTTGACTGATTTTTTTAAGTTTTGTTTTAAGTGACTCCTATATTCTTCCTATTTTTCATTTAATAAAAACCTAAATTATCTAGATGCCCAAACACTGTACGTCGAATGTCATTTATCTAAAAATTATGTGATTTCAATACTAGTACTTTGTACTAGTATTGAAACTTTGACCGAGCTGTTCTCTGGTGAAAAAAGAGTATGCTCATAATAGGATAGATCATACTAATTCCATGTTGATGGCAACATGGAATTTGTATGATCCCAGGAATTACTATGATACACATTATGGCCATGATAGTAGGTATCGCATCCCAAACTTTATGGAATAAAGCCTCTACAGTACTTCTTACTTATTCCATGCTGCCGTGACATTATTCTAAGGTAGCCATCTTGTTCTAAACTTTGGGCGACCGAGCTCTGCTCGGGTAAAAATACGGAGAAAACGAATTTTGCCAGATAAGAGTAGCTAATCTGCGTTCGTAATTTATTTGCCAAACATATAAACAAAGACGAGTTTTCCACTTAGGCAAACATCAACTTTATGTATGTGTTAATAAAGTTCATTTTAGACCGACTAGTACTGTTGAAAAAGTTATAAAAAATATGAAGTTGTAGCGCAAACTGAACCTTATGTATAGGCATTAGGCTGCCTGTCCACTGGAGCGGAGCGGAGAGGAGAGGAGCGGAGATGTGCCAATATTAACCAATAGACGCTAAGCGCAGTGGCGGACATAGATAATACACTTAAATACGGGAGTGGCGGAGTTTAAATTCTATTGGTTAATATTGACACATCTCCGCTCCCCTCCTCTCCGCTCCGCTCCAGTGGACAGGCAGCCTTACAGTTGTTTTTCCTAAAACTCGTGTTTGTTTACTTGTTTTGCAAATGAATTGTGAACGCAGATTAGATCGATTTTTCGCCCCCGTAAACCACTATGCTATTTTCATCGAAATCGTTAGAGCTGTTTTCGAGAACGTGATTACAAATAATTATGTGTTTTATATACAAATATTGCTCATTTACTTAATTAGTCTATGATATCCCCACACTTGGCCTGTAATCCCAAAGAAGTTTGTAAATGTGTTGCAGGCTGCCAAGATCACGCACTAGCTCACAAAACATAATTCTTCAATCAAGACAGTAGGTACTTAGATACACTGCATTAGCACGTGCTGTGACATAATGACCATTCACATTGAATTTACAATAGATAAATCTTTAGAAATGGCCCTCTACTACCTATTTATACATCTTTGGTAATAGAATCTATTCACAAAACATCGGTTCGGTCTTCTGGTTTGGGCACTAAGACAAAATCCCTTTTCCCATAACTAATCTTTCCAGCAATTTCGCTTCTCCAGCCCCTCATAATATTCTACTGATGGCTGCGCTTTTTTTTTTCTCACAGACTCCCATTCAGAACCACGCAGGTGTTATGCGAACTTAACCCTTCCTATTTCGAAATTGTGCAGAATCGATTCTATTCCATATTGTATCGATTAATGATAGTTACATGACTCGACTAAAATTCAAGATCGAAACCAATATTGATTATCATAATTGTTATTTTTGCATATTCATGACTTTAATAATGATACCTAATGACAAGAATCAATAACTTTGTTCTTCTAATAATGAAATAGGTGAAAGGGTTATCTACATATTTGAATAGTTTTTTTGCAAGTAACATTAGATTCATTAAGGTTCTTTTTTAATAGTCGATTATGAGTTGTGCATAATCATAAGTTAATCATAAATTATTTGTATTGAATAGTTTGACACTTTTAAGCACGTGCGTATTATATGTAATGATGAAGTATTACTATGTATATTCATCGTGTTCCTTTAAAGATTTATTAGAGTTAACAGATCGTTTTCCGATAGATGCCTCTCGAAAGCAGATTTGGAAGGATCATTGTTTTTACGCACACATCAGTTTTGCACAATTTAATATCTACCGGATGACACCTACCACACAATACAACAAACCTGGTTATCTCGTTGGTGTACCTAGTGGTCGCATACGCGACTGCTGAGCACGGGGGTCATGGGTTCAATTCCCAAGATAAGCCGTACCTACCGTTCTATCCTTGAGTTTTTCCTCAGGAACTTGTCAGTTGCTGCCCGAAGCCGAAGCCTGAATTGTGCAATAACTTCAATGAGACTGGTATTTAAATGGCGAAATGTGGGTGTAGCCTACTACCAAGCACCTCTATCTACCTCTTTGGGAAATATAGGCGTGACCGCGTGATGTTATGTTAGGTCTCAAAAGAAATGGATTGCTTACCTACATGGCATAATATTATCATAGAACAAGAACAAAGCAATACGTAATATGTGCCAATACACTTATTTATTAGTGCTGATCAAATCAAATCAAAATTCGTAAATATAGGTTGCAATACAACAGTTCGCTACATTTTACTTGAGAGCATACAAATAATAGTACCTAAAGTTAGTGGTGTCGAAACAACAGATATAACTGTTGTTGAAATAGGTAAGTCAATTACGTACCAAAACACAAGTCCTTACGTATTAACACACAATTACTAATATCAAAATAATAATTAATAATCTAAATGTAATAATAAATGAAGTGGAGTAGTAACATTTATGAATTAAAGTTGTTGAATGGTTGTCACTGATGTTAGGTACAGTACGACACAACTTAGATGTAGCATAGATTTGAACAGTTTCATTTATTCATTTAAATTTTACGAATGTATTTGGCTATGAGACTTTACAAGTTATTGCGTTTTCGTCATTTTCACCTGAGGCAGTAATAAATACCTATTGGTGATTTTGAAGGCACACTCAGTTCGGATGGTGATCGATTTTACGAATTTTGCCGATGCTACATCTAAGTAGTGTCGTACTGTATCTACAAAGCTATTTTCTTAGAACTGGACGCTTAGAACTCTTAAAACTCGTCCGAAGATAATGACGGTACATTACTCAAGCACGGCAATGACTCAACAATGTTGTCTCATTAATGACAGCACAAACAATTTCCAACTTAGTGAAAAACTCGAAATATTGATCAAAGTTAAGTGCGCCGGCGACGTCGTTAAGGACATTGGCTGGCAGTGGCTGAGCCTGTCATAGCGCGTTCCTACCTTTTATAATGGACGCCATTTCTCGAATGAATGATAATTTTACCTCCTGCTCAGTAAATAGTGTGTCCAGTTATGGAGAGGAGGTTTTAACGTCATGTAGGGCTAGATGAGGATCATTAGAGGTATTTTAACGACTGTAGGTAGGTACCCGCCTGCCTTGTTGATTAACGAGATCTCGAGATTGCGTTCTGCGTAGTCTTGGACTGTACTCTTCAAATTCAAATTCAAAAGTCATTTATTCAAACTAGGCTGAGAATCAGCACTTTTCGAACGTCAAAATTGCAGTCAGTCCAACAAAAACGCCCGCCCTTCTCGCCCTTGCCCTCTGTGGTCTTGATTCTTAATTTAATTATATACTTAAGTACTTACTTTCCAAGTTCTCATTCATAGGTCAATTCTCCCTGGTAGTCAGGCCAAATTAGCTTCCGATTTCCTCACAACGTTTCGTTATCATCCCAACAGTCACGCTCATTAGCAAATAGGGTTAGTTACTGTTTTCTATAGTTTACGATGGAGAGAACAGATACCAAACCTGCACCTACCTCGTTGGTATAGTGGTCGTCAGCTGAGCATTAGGTCCTGGGTTCAATTCGCAAGTCGGAGTCGGATTTGTGCCCGGTATAGAGCAAAAGGCTCGATCCCTATTACATGGGACTTAAATATACCTAACTGGCTAAATGTGGGTGTACTAAGTATAGGTACACCTCTGCCTAACCCTTCGGGGAATACAGACGTGATGATATGTGTTTACGTAGAACAGAACTTCTACGATGGAAGTACCTACATAACTAGTAAATCCACTTTGAAAACATACAGTAAAATGTACAGTCCACAAAATCTGAATCAATAAATCGAACTTAGGTATTCGTGTCATATCTTTTTTTTAATTCAGTGTTCGATAAATTACCTCTGAATTAACGTTATGCCATCATTAGGTAATTGCCGATGCATATTCACTTACCGAAAAAATAAGTGCGTGGTGCTATTAAATTAAATTATGATTGCACTCATCAAGCAAGATGAAGATGCTTATAAGAAGCTGTTCTTATTTTGGTATTAATAACCTGCGTCCAGCGAATGTGTAAATCGTTAAATTTTGCATGAAAATACTGTTCTGTTAACTGTAAATACTTAGGCTGAAATTGATGGCTGAATTCTTATACAAGATTGGGTATGATGATGTCTTCTTTAGTATCGTGCGTTTAATAAAAGGTGGTGTAAAATAATAATGCACTTTGCGGTAGATCGAATACTGTGTAGGTAATGTGTTTAAGGGTTTTATTACCATAGGTAGGTAATAGGTATTACCGCAGGCAGCCTCGGCTCACATGGCAGGTTGAGTATTTTATGCGGCTTATCCGAATGTCCTTTCTTTGGTAAGTAGGTAGGTACCTATCGTTTGTCGAGTAGTTGAGCTCCTTAAGTTTTGAGTTGAGCTATACGATTACCTACTGACAAATGCTTGCACTGACTGGACAGGTCCAATCATATCTGTATGGTTATTTCCTCATAAGACCACCTCAGACATTAATCTGCATGGTCCTGATAAGGACTGACCAACATTATGTCTAGACTTCAAAAGAGACTGCAATTTCTGCATTTTTTTCGAACTTTATTCTCAGAGTTGTCACTTAGGAAACAACGAACTAATGTAGTTTTAAGACAAGTTATTTTCACGTATAGAACCAAAGAATTTGAACCAATTTACGGAAATAAATAATTTATCTTTTAAAGGTAGGTACGTTACCTAAGAGTCTCTGGGGATTTCAAATGTGACCGGTGATGGTATGACGTAGGTACTCAGTTTTTAAGCTAGGTACAAATTGGTATTAGGAACCTATTTGATGCATGAATGATGAGAGCAATAGGTATCATCATCATGTCTTTAACGCCGCTATTAAGTAAGATAAAGATTTTTCAAAGCCGTGAAGGCGCCTAGGTCTTCATCGAAAAAAATGCTTTGTGATTATAACCAGTAGAGTAATTGCGTAGGAGCAATGGCTTTCATCTTGACAGTTCAGTTCAATACACAACATTCATTGCGATATTTACATTATTTACGTTGTTGAGCAGACAAATTTTTGGAACATATGAAGCAGTGGATTAGCAATATCCTTCAAAATCACTCAGATTGTATTAGAGTGCAGTTGACATTGCTAATAACCCTACCTCTCTCGTACAGCTTGTTGCATTCCAAGAAGATACAAAACTCAATTATTCACAATGTTCCCACGGTGGAAGGCTTGCGAGCGAGCCTCCCACGGTCATCGCAGGCCTGCCCACTTGTCCTGCCTTTCTTCAATATCCTACAAATCATAAATTATGAGCACAATAACATGAGATGTTCAATACAATGTGTGTGACATCTCATTGTCCGGTTTGAAGACTTCATTTTAAGTTTTTCCATCATATTTTCTACGGTTCTTAGGTACTCGAGGACTACTAAGGCCAACTTGCGCGTTAACAGCTAACTCAGGATTAATCCAATAATTCTCTTTAGATTAACCCTGAGTTAGCTAGTGTTAACTCCGAGTTATAGCTAACCCACGAACGCGCAAGTGGGCCTGGCCTTCAGTTACCTACATAGGTACTATGTTTTCATTTCTCATGCTCGGAAAGTAGTGTTTGTTTGATCCGAGTAGCGGGTGGAAAACGCTGCTTCCCTCTCTAGGGCAGGAAAGACTCATAGTAATTGCTTCCCTCCCTAGGGCGGGAATGAATTTTAAAAATAGAACTTGTGGTTAGGTAGTCGGCTACGAAACTTTTTACATGAAAAATATCGAATAGAAAAAAAATAAAAAGGCTGTGGTCTTGTGAGTGTATAAAAGCCAGTGAGAATTAAAAAAAAAAACCTATTAACCGGGGAGCCCGCGGCGGCAGTGTTTCCACTTTAAGGGATTTCTCCCTTTTTTAGGGAAAAATTGCCAATAATAAGCATGGTTTAGGAATATTTTATTTTGATAGGGATTTAGGGAATTTTAGGGAAAAATTGAACTTGAGTTGGTAGCCTTACTGTTTATACTAGGCAGCACCCAATGTACTACTTTACTCTATGGCAGCACCGATTGACTAAAGGGGATTCCCTGAAACTCGTAATGAATATAATTCGTATAATTTTAGTTTACCATGTTATTGTTAATGTTACTATTTCCGTGGTTAAAAATTACATTGGAAATAAGTCGCATTATACCTAGAGTTGGTTTGTTTCGTCTCTCTCGGTTAATAATAAATGTTTTGTAGGTATTTAATGCTATAAAAATGAATAATTCCCTTAACCAAGGAATTTTTATATTTTTTAGGGAATTTTAGGGATAATTCATTATGAAACTGGGGAAAAACCAAAAACGTAAGTGGAAACATTGCGCGGCGGTGACGCGGTACGTTCCAAATTTAAAATTTTGCACAAATTGTTCTAACTTCTCAGTTAATTTTAAATAAGTACTACACATGTTATTTAATATCAATAAGTACTTTAGAAGTTTTACTATTTTATACTTTCCTTATATTCGAAATGAAAAGTAGAGTGTTTAACACGGGTGAAAGACATCAATTCCTACTCGGACTATAGCCGCCCTCGCTGAGCTCGGGCGTCTAAATACCTCGTATGGGAATTGATTCCTTTCGACCCTTGTATAACAATCTACTATTTCATAGTTTTTAATAAATTAAAACTAATGAATTGTGATTCGAATGCATTTCTTCCCGTCTCTACCTATTATTTACTAGATGAAAGGGATGCTTTGCTCTACTATACCATACCAAGTACCTGTTCCTAGAATCAGGGTCTTAAAACAATTTTGTGATGCATCCGGATTTTAGCATTATAGGTAAATTATTTAAACATTCCTTGAAGAAGGGTTGGGTTTAGAAAAGTGCCGCCTCGCTATAAAGAATGTGAGGTTATTTAGGGGTTCTAGAGGGTCTGCTAAACCCTCCACAACAATGTTTTTTTAGCAAGAGATATTTTTTTTCTAAACTTTTACCTAGTTTTAAATTATTCCCGTGATAAAATTAACAGTTAAAAAAGCAAATCATAGGTACCTATATTATACAATAAAATTTATCTACTCGCTTTGATTTCTATCTTATTATTAAACGACCTATTATTGAAAGGATTCATATTATGATCGCGCTGTGTGTTGCGTTTTTTTCCGTGGGATTCTCGGGTAACCATAGCGTGCCATATAGGCCCATAGCCAACGGAGTGAAAGGATCTATCAATGAACGCTTTTTGCCGGCTTGCGGCTGCACTCAATGGAGTTAGGTTAAGGGGAAGTGGTTCGTTTTAAATGAAATAAATGGAAATAAAGAAACGTTTTTTTGACATAGTTCGTGATACACCAAATAACAAGAAGCAATGAATATAATTGATTAACAACAATAGTATGTCTATGTAACAATAGGTATGTTTTAATGTGTACCTACAAGCGACCCGCTCCTGCTTCGCGCAGTTTTTACGATTTGACAAAACATCGAGATGTCTTAGGTACCTAAACGTAACCCAGCAAAACCATTTTCATATTCAAAATGTTGCCAAGACGAGACCACATGGCTCGCACTGTCAAAAAGATATCAGATCTCATTAGGAGCCAAGCTTCTAACTTTACACTACACGCCCTAAAAGCTTGGTTCTACATGAGAAATGAATGAATAATTAACTATTGTATAACAGAAAAGTAATGAACAGTGAATAATATTCACCTTACGCCCATGTTACTATTTGCTGGTTCAGACATCGGTAAATAAATGTCCATGGTAAGGTATTTAAAAAATAAATCTTCGCTGCGGTTTTACAAATATTGGTCGACAGTAAAGAACTACCTAAATACAGTGATTTATATATCAACTTATATATCAATGAATTAATTTAAAAGTTAAGGTACCTACCTACATTACATAGTAGGTAATTCTTCGGTTAAGTAAGATTCTGCTGAAGTCAGGGTTGTTAAGTGAAGCTCTTTATTATTTTAAAGATCTAAATGTATATACTCAGAAATAAATTATATAATTATTATTTTCTAATGGCTTTACTGTGCACTACTTTAAACTTTTTTCATGCATTAACCACTAGTCTTCCCCTTAACGAAGGTAAGCGTGGGAGAAATGCGATCGCCAGCAAGTGCACCGGTCCCTGGGAATCAAACTGCGATTCACTTTACAACACTTTCTTTATCCTTAACCGCCTCTATGGTCTAGTGGTTAAACCACCTGTCTTAGACCCAGACGAGGTCCCGGGTTCTATTCCCAGTGGGAGCAACATTTTCTGCTCGGTTTGGTGGGTGGTAGGGCTTGTTCTAAGTCCGCCTGGCTAGCTACCACCATATTATCAAGTCCGTCGCCATAACAACAATGTTAACAGCATTGTTGTGTTTCGGCAGTTAGAGATTAGATAGCCAGTTCCTCTGTAGTTGAGGATACCGGGTGAAGGTGAAGCTCACTTCCACCTTCGGCCTGATCATCACTTACCATCAGGTGAGATACAGGTCAATAGCTACCCCGTTCAGGGTAATAAAAAATATAAAAAACCGTTACGTTAGGTACCTATTGATGTATTTGCGATATTTTTCTCATTGTCCATAAAAAGTAACATTACCTGTGAAAATGCTGTACTTAGGTAACTAATTATTAGTTAATAAAAAGTTATAGTAAATACAAAGTAAATAGTTAATTTATTTAAATCTTTGAATTGTTTTTTGTTTTTATCATTTTATTACGGATGCTTTTAACGTGCACGTCTTTTTACATTCTTCTCCATGTATAATGACCAAATTCAAATTCATTAATTTGTAAAAAAAATATATTTAAAAGAGTGTAAGTGTAATTTCTTGCCTGTTCTTCTCCATAGATGCCTGTACTACGCTTTGGAATGGGCAACTAGCTTCATATTTCTGACTGACCGACTTCTTGACCATTCAATAGCGCCTGAAAGTATATGGTTTAATTGAAATAAATGCTTTGAGTTTGATTTTGATTAAATAAAAACATGATGAACAGGCAGTGTTACCCAACACGACCTACTTTAAAGACAAAAACCTGTACGTGCGAATAAGAAGACTATTGTAATATCCTGCCTGGAGTCGTATTAAATCTTTTGAGAGCGACTTAAAAAACCTCAATAATATTATACGACATCGACAATCGATTTCGGCGACGATCGACAGTTTCCTGCCATCATAATTCGACACAATGCCTCATTTGGACATAAATAAGATTGAGAAATTCAGGCAATTTTAATTTGAAGCAGCAGGATCACAGGGTGTTATTATGAAAATTGAGATTTAAAAGTGCAGAAGTGGACGTGACTGACAACGGGGCCATTCGATGACTGACTTAACTATAATAGTTTAGTAATCCTCACATCCTACTTCGGACCCAGGACCTCATGCTCAACAGTAGCGCTTGCGGACACGAGACCAACGAGGCACTTAAAAATGAATTTACTTATAACAATTATCTAAATTCTGAACCATCTGTAGCTTAGCAATTTTATTCACGATTCGATGAGAGAAGGGCTCCATTCAGATGCATCCGAACTTCGTTCCGATATGGTTAAGTACTTATTAAACACGAATTACATTACGACTTTAGTAGCATCTTACCCTTTATCAGTTAATCTTAATCGACGATTAATTATGTTGATCTGGCCGACGCTGCTAATGGTTATGGTCTCAATATGTATTTATGTAAAGCTAACGATTTTTCATTGCATTCTATAGCCACCAGCTTCGACAACACCGCTATGTATCTACAAATATTTTATACATGTATATTTTGATACAGTCAATAAAAATGAGCACATAAAACACATTGAAATTAAAAATGTTATGTATGAAAACCAAAATTACTTTTGTTGTTATACTTAAATTTTCAAGCCGTCTCACATATCACGATTGCCATATAAAGAGTATTATAAATATTATAATATAATCCGTAAAGTTTCTAGCTATGACTTCAATTGAAAGTTTGTGTCACCGTATTTATAAATGGATTGGTAACTCATAAATTTTTCACATTGGTTCGGGTCACAGAACCTCTTTTATCTGTTCGGGTGGTGGTCGGTATCCTGTCGGCGTGCGCTGCGGCTCCGTAGCGAATTGCTAATTATTTTAATCAAGGATTAATCGAATTCTTTGTTGAGGAGATAAAGGAGACTGTCCGCCGTCGTCACATGTCATGTGTATTAATATGCGCACTAAACCGTTAAAATATCGCGCTCGCGCAGAACAAACAGGCCGCGCCGTGTGTGGTCCAGTGCGCCCTAATGGAAATCAACGCAAATTTCAATATTTATCAACAAATGTGAACGCATTGCGCCACTGAGATATGCGGTTATGCAAAATACTTATTAAGTGGAAGTTATTGAGTTTAGAATGGAGTAATACCGTGTATAACTGACTTAGCTTTAAATGCTTTGTTTATTTTTAGATTAGCTCGTGCCGTAACGTGTGTTATTTCTAGGTCTTATAAACATTGTTTCCCCTAGTTACCATTAACTTCTCTACAGTCACATGGACTGCTTCCAGCTTCTGCATATGCATTACATACTTACATTTTAGAAATTTACCTACTTTTAGAGTAAAAATGAGAGCTAACATCACGTTTAAAAAATTCAGTTACCTTTTTCGCTCTTATTCAAAAAAAAGTAATATAAACAAAAGTTTCCGTTGTCTACAAGTGTCGGCAATTAGGTATAATACCTAGAGCTGTAAAATTAAAATATGTACAGTCTATAGAAATGATTTATCGCTTCTTTTTCGCCCTGGTGGTGGCTGGTGGATGCGTCTGCGGTCGATAGTGACACTCGTTAAGGGTGTACAATTAACCGATTACTGTGAAATAAGCATGGCGAGCCACGGATGCCCGACATCCCGACCCCTGGAGCACGCTCAGGGTTGGCACGAAGAGTGCGGAAATATGAGAAATAAGTCACAAGTTCAAAATAATAACACCAGCACTGGGTGTTGAGGCAATTTTGTGATCTAAAAAGTTCCTGAAATAAAAAATACACAGTGCATCAGTTCTTTATGTACCTACTAAAAAAACATGTAGGTCGAGTGCATCCATTACTTATGAAAAAGCACTTAAAACTTCCAGTTTCAAATATTGGATATTTTCTGTCATCAGAATAAGTTATAGGGCTTTCTTCCCCGGTACCGTGCCTACGCAAATGTAGTTTTTAAGAAAAAACATCACAGGAATTAGTGACAAGTCAATTCCATTTTAGTACCGTGTATTAGTGCACTACCCGTTTCCTTAAAAGAGTCTCGGTAAAAGGACTGAATAAATATTTTGGTTGAGGGGCAATCCTGTCCTTCCACACGAGTGTCAAGAGGCAACCTTGGCCACGAGCCGCTTGCCTCGCCTTTGTCGGCGAACAGTGTCTTGTTGACATTTTGTGGGGCAAATCTTCATTCCGCGGCCCCTTTGATCCCAACCACTGTATTATTTAATTTTGATGTACGCCTCATACGTTTTTTAAATAATGTAATTGGACTATCCTTGACGTGCTTCTTTCGAAGTGAATTTTACTGGAAAACGACTTGAATTGATGTTGAGGTAATTTTCTGATATAATGTAGAAATGAAATGAAATGAAATTGTTGAAATAGAGCTTTATAAAGCTTTTTGTTCCTTACAAGCTCTGTGCTATATCGTTTGTTAAGTTTTTGAAGTAAAATAATCACCATAACTGCCGAAGTGTGGTTGTTCTATAAGTATACCTCTGCCCAACCCTTCGGGGAAACCAGGCGTTATCGGGGACGGCTTCCAGTCTAACCGGATGCAGCTGAATACCAGTATTTTACATGTAGCGAAAGCTTATCTGACTTCCACAATCCAGTAACTGGGTAATACGATACCCCTTGGTAAGACTGGTGTCAGACTTTCGGGCTTCTGACGACCCGTAACGACTGTCAAAGATATACGAATGACAGCCGGGATGCGTGAAGCCAATATCTGTGTATGAACCAGCGCTCTAGGCGTTGAGCCGCAATATTTTGCGTCCCCGTTTTAAGGATGTTATGAATTTTCTAATGGACAAAGACATGACAAGACATGTTACGAATTAACTCATGTTTACTGATGATATTATTTATAGAGTTTCGGCGCGTGCTAGTTGCATTTCCTTTCTGATATAAGAAAGTATGTATGTAGTATGTTTTTTAGAAGGGTGTATGTTTGTTTGTATGTATGTATGTATTTAAATATGTTAGCATGTAAGTAAATATTTTCGCATATTATTTGTTTTATTTTATTAAGTGAATATTCTTTTGATTTTATGTAAGTATTTTATTTTCTCTCTACTCTTACACACGGTGTCTACATCTCTTTGTATCCTCTGTCCTATCGCAGGTATGCTGGAAGAGATTTCCTCAGAAATAAGCATCACCTTTGTACGTATATTTCTGTTCTTTTCTTCTTGTCTGTTTATATATGTGTGTACATAAATGGTTAAATAAATAAATATATGTAGGTATATGTCGTAGGATAAACAATTTGAATTTTCGCGAACATTGATGACGGAAAAAGCGGTTGGTCACAGTTTTAACCTAACCTAACCTATTTCACCCAGTTCAAAATGACGAATCATACTATCTGCCGCAGAAATGTTTTCACCATTGTTTAATTATCCGTGTTTTCGCGAAAAATCGAATGATTAAATCATCCTACGACATATACATATTTAAACATGCATTTAAAACCACCACACTTAAAAAGTTTTTAAAGTATTTTCCTCTGTTTATTTCATCTTTCTTTCACGTAATAACGGAAACAAACACTGATACTGATATTATGATAGTTTATCAGAAAGTAATTAATTCAACAAGTGCGGAGGTCAATGTCATAGTTCAACTGACCGAAATAATAACAAACGAAAGTAAGTTATGATGCAATACACTTGTCTCGCTCTAACTCACTCCATATTCGGCACAGATTTATTCCTAGACGCCTTACTTTCTTTATGGGACAATCGTGTTGCGGTATCGCGCATAGCTTTAGAAAAGTGTTGAGAGCGAACATGTTTGTCCTTATCCTGTTGCAAACTTATGAGATCCAACTCTGTGCGTTAAAAATCAATGAACTAAAGTGCTGGCTCGAAACAGATTTGTATTATGGTTTTCAAAATTGTGCAGGACAATGTCTGTGTACTATTCAGCACCATCCAGTGTTGGCTCATATACAGGGATTGGCTTTACGCAGCCGGGACCAACGGCTTAACGTGCTTTCCGAGGCACGGAGGAGTCTCGGTATGAAAAGATCCCCATCCACACTCCTGATGGATCGACCCGTGCGGCTGTTATTACTTAGCCACGAGCTCCTCTATAATTGCTAAAGATTGCAAATAGTAAAGGCAGTGTATAGAGTGCCACCATTGGCACTCTATCCCTATCGGATAAAGTGCCACTACAGGCACCCTAGTAACACCGCCTCGGCCCGGCTCAAGTGCCGCAAGCATTGGATTGTCATTGTCACTGTCACTAAGTCACGTCACTTGGTATTTTGTTTGATTGTCGAGGTTAGATCGCTGTAAAACACCACATTCCCAAAACATTACATTCTCTTGTGCCTAAACGGACCCTGGCACTTCGCCGGCCGCTACCGCGGCACCGCTCGCTACGCTCGCTCGGCTCGTGCGTTGTGTGGTCACAGTTCTAACCTAACCTAACCTAAATAACAAGTGACAGTGACAATGCAACGCTCACGGCACCCTAGCCGGGCCGAGGCAGTGACACTAGAGTGCCACAAGAAACTCGCGGCACTCTATACACTTCGAATAGTAAAACCACCGTGGCAGGAAGCCTCATTTTACTAACCGCCCTATGGCCCCTAAAATTATTGAAACGCAAATCCCAATGTACTAAGTATTATTTCGCCAATATACCCTGAGTCAGTCACTATTTTGCACCCTAGCGTTTTCATTACTTACAAACAATTAAACATACAGAAAGTTTAATCTTTACTCTTTATAATATTAGTTTAGACAATTCTATAAATAGGTAGATGTCTTTTTCTTGAAAAAAGTTTACCTGACAGAAAAACGATTTTCGCAGTAATTTTTTAACTTTCATTACAAACCTATATCTGTTTAACTTACAACCTTGTAATTATTTTGGAGAGGAGACTTTATTAATCATCAAGGAGCCTCTCACTGAATTTCGGTTTCATGAATTTTGGTTTCATTACTATTATCTATATTTGGTTTCATATAATATTTTTATTTTTTCTGCAATATTTAACATCGTACCGGGCCGTCAAAACATGAGTACACTAGCTAAATAAAAGAACAAGTGCAATGCTGGATTCTTTTTTTTAAATGTCCTTTAAATGGCTGAACTACTTTAGCCCTTAAATACTTACTCGTATGTGTTCCTAGGAACAGTTAAAATGGTAAAAAAACGTTTTCTACATCATCTACATGGAATAAGGTTGTAACTTGTACTTACTTACAAGAAATGAGTTGAAATCCTTGATGCACCTGCTAGGGTCCGCCTACCTTCGAGCCTGACCTTCAGGCTATCAGCTCATTGGTCTAAAAGTACATACTTAAGAGTACTTTAGTACAATTTAACTGAATAAGTACGCGATAGTTTTTCCCCAGTAATAATTGCGAGTTCGGTATGTCTCGAAGTCAATAAAGAATTATAATGACATAATTTTAGTTTTTCTATTATTATTAAAGGATGTATAAATGAATGGCCATTGCCGATCATGATCGATTGTAGAATTTGTTGATGAGTCGGTTTTTGCTTCATTTGTGCGATGTAAATAAAGTAATGAATTTTGATTGTATTGACTACGTGGTCTTGAAACACATGTTATTACGAGTAATGGCGTCTTAGTTAATATAATATAGGTATGCTCATGAACTACTAATATATACCTGATGATCCATAAATCCAGAACAAAAAATCGTAGAACAAACGCCGTAGTCTCGTAGCACGTCGCGCGTCGTAGCCCCTGCGTAGTATTAAGGTAATGAGCAATTTTATTAACTACCCATAATTTTTACATTATCTTCATGAAAAATATACAGACAATAATATTTAATTTTATCGAGCAACTACCATCACACTGTAATTGAAGCAGTAAACATGTAATCAGAAGTATCTTTAAAATTCTTTGAACAAGTCAGGTTCAAAAATCGCATTCAAAGAACCGTCATCGTTGCAAAAATAACAAATTTGATTTTTATTAATTGAACTGCCACGCAGAGCAATCATGTGCCAGCGAAAAACAACGGGCCATACATCTGCCCCATTTATTAATACCTCTGACAATAAAACATTTGAAACACGTTCTTGCGAATCAATACTCGGCTCTGCGATATGAATTATTTATATATTTTATTGTCGCTTTATCGCCTGCATCGTGCACCCTCTGGCCGGCGGATGCCGCGTCTTGCTTGAAATAATAATCAGAACATAATTTTATTTTTGACAAATAACTGGTCAGCGTATGTGTAGTCAGGTTTTTGTTGCGCGGGCGCGGCGCGGCGGTCGGCGAGGCCCGATGCCGGATTCCGGGTCCCCCGCTTTATTGCTTGAATAAATATAAGAAGATGCTGTCGGTATTCCGATCTCGTGTAATTGTCCCCGATGAATGCGTCGCAAGAAAGTGCCTTGTACAAAGGCCGTATGTACCTACTACTACTTACTATAGGCACCTAGTTGAGTCCTACCTGTTTCTTTGCATGATGGCTGGTCCATTTATTTTTATTCGAGTATACGCTCGTAATGTAAAATTAATAAATCATTCTACTGAATAAAAAGGATTACTGACCTCCCGGGTTCTTATTCCATCCGAGATGTTTAAATATATCCTATTACAATGTGAACATGGGCTCAGGGCTGTTCAATTCTAAAGATTTACAATGAATTTGCAGTACCAACTGCAAACTTAACAATAATATTCCAATAATGTTTTAATTGTCGTCCGACTTGAAACTCCAGAACATGAACTCTCGCTTTTTAAGAAAACTTGAATTCTGGAGTAATGACAGAATACTAGTACTACCAGTTTCCTTTTGTTATAGCATTGAATTGTGTTTCTTTATTTGTCCCGAACACCGATAACCCTTAAGCCGCACCATTTCCTGCATGATCACAACCTATAAAACACGTTACGAATCAATCAGCTAACAAACGATGCTAAAAAGGCTATTGTAATAAAGTTATGTATCCGAACGCAACGGGACGTGCTTCAGACAGATATTAATCGTAGTTGCGTCTGGATACGCGTCAAGCTCGTTACAAACTCACAATATAGAAAGTAACGCCCGCCGCGGGTATGCCTCGCTTGACAATGTATAAATCATTGTCAAATCAGACCAGAGGCGCTGCAACTATGGTCGGCTCATTTGGTCAGTCTAAATGATGCCTTCAGCTTTAGGTGGATGATGAATTGTGTAGTCGATTTGTAGTTTGAAGCTGTTTCATTAGGCGTGTAGTGGTCTATGGATCGTTTCAGGTTGTGTTTATCGCTTGCTGCTGTGCATATTTTTTTGTTCATTATCTAAATGCAACGTAGCTCAAGGCAATTTTTTCCTCGTTACCAGTTAGGTGAAAATGTCTGTTATGTTGTCCACCAGCCTCATCGGCCTCTAGGATTCAGTATTCAACCTTTTCTAAAGAATTTTATCATAAGCCTTAACCTTTTCAAAACAACACGCATCAGTTTTTGCCATGGCCCTTCCTCCGTAAAGCTTCACTTTACATTAAGTGATACGAACGTGTTCGGCAAGTCAGTTGGAAATTTGATCTCGATCTGGTTGACTTAATGAGTCGTGCTTGTCAATCGACTGTCCTGAATGCCAGCCACACACGTAACGATTTGCTTGCGCAAATTTAGGTTTGCGCAAGCAAATCGTTATGTGTGTGGGAAGAAATTTGCGCAAATTCCTTTGAAAACCCGTCAATTTAGATTTGCGCAAGCCTAAGTTTGCGCAAACAAATCGTTACGTGTGTGGCTGGCATTACTCCCGCCCAAGGATCGTATGCAAAACGAGCCTCGATATACGAGATACTTTCGTACTCCGGACTTTTTTACCAAACCTTTGTGTTGCTGTAATTTGGACTTAATTAAATAGAAATAAAGGAGCGCAGCGTGTGCCCCCTGCCTTTTTAGGGTTCCGTACCCGAAGGGTGACAAACGGAACCCTATTCATAAGCCTCCGCTGTCCGTCTGTCTGCCAGCGAGCTCTATCTCATGAACCGTAATAGGTAGGCAGTTGAAAATTTCACAGATTGTTCATTTCTATTGCCGCAAGAGCAACAAATAATAAAATTAAAAAATAAAGGGGGGTCGCCATACAATAAAATTAAATTTTGAAAAAAAAATTATCTGACCCTGGCATGTGGGGTATCATTTTCTAGAGCTCATCGAGAAGAGAATAAATATAATTTTTATTTGTTTTTATCTTCAAAAATGATGAATTAGGAGGCCGTAGAAGTTGTCTGTTTTAGACCATTTTTGTACGAGCTCTATCTCAACAACTAAACAAATTAGGAATTTGAAACTTCTGTGTATCATGTAACATATACTGTTTATAATCAACAAATACTAAAATCGCCGATTCATAACGTATTTTATATAATATGGGCGATTTTCTGCAACTTAAAGTAATAATTTTGTATTTCATGCTAATATTATGCGATATAAATTCCACAGATAACTATTTAATAGTCGGAGTAATGACATGGAATTAGTAAGTACCTACTATCATGGCAGCATATACTATTTCGATCATTTAAATTTCGATCATCCAAAAAGGTCTACAAAATAAACTTTCTTCACAAGATTTTAAAACCAGCCAGTATTTTTTAAGTTTAAGAACTTTATCGACTTTTTTCAAAGTATCCCTAGACGGTAAAACTACACTCCAATAGACAATTATATTCAGTAACATTGAAATGAATGTTGGCACATACAGTGTACTATTCAGTTACCTAGCTTAAACCGTTGTGGATACAATTTCATATTGAGAAAAACTATTGGTGTAAAAATATTCGGTCATGGCGGCCAATCTCAACGGAGACTGGCCTTCGGCGCGGGAGATATTATAGTGCACAAGTGTGTGCGCAGACACGAGTGCACTCTCTCTTCCCTCACTCTCATAGTCCGATGGGATGTGTAAAAATAATAAGTAAGAAATAATAGATTTCTGTATGACTATCAAAAATAACGTAAATAAATACCTGTATTGACCCGTGCGTTTGCACTGGCGAAACATCACGACAAAACATGTTGAAATCTCTAGTTCCTGTCAAACATTGTATGAAAAATTGACAGAAAATAGAGATTCCAACATGTTTTGTTGTGAACGTTTCGCCAGTGCAAACGCACAGTTATAATTAAAATTTGGCGTACTACTTACATTCTATTTTGTACAATATAGACTGATGTAGCAAGAGAAATCCTTTTATTTATAAGTAACTAGCTTTACCCGGCCTGGCTTCGCACGGTTAGCACTAAGTACTTATCTACGGCGCATCTACCTTTCCTAATTACCTATTTCTACCTAATTACCTACCCTACCTACCTACCCTACCCTTCTTACCAGGGTAGGTAGGTACCTAACCTATACCCTTGGAGTGCTGTGTAGTCCCCTGGGGGACTGGTCTAGGGGATTTTAGTGGAACGACTCTACATATCTACCTGCGTACCTACCATATTTCCTATTTATACCTACTAATACTAGGTATGTTAGTAGCAAATAAATAACTTTGACTTTAGTTAATGCATGTTACTGGATAAACTTAATATTTTTCTCTTAAAATAAATGAAATATACTCCTACACACGACGTATATTTTAACACAACAACATTTTCTCATTAAAATTAGACAATTTCTTTACAAATCTTTGTTTTTTTATAGCGCCTCTGTTGTTACCTTTACGAAAGTATTACAAAAATTCATAGTGTTAAATCTTGTACGACATGGTATGGAACCCTTCGTGTGCGAGTCCGACTCGCACTTGACAGATTTTATTTAATGCATTCGACGTTGTTGTGTGGACGGTGATAACATGGCTGAGTTTGTACGGTTTATTTTTAGATGGCTCGTGATATATTAAAACATGTTAAAATCATGCAACATAAAAAGAAATGGCGAATTGTCTGCCTAATTGATTAGTCAGCAATTTAATGACTGCAATAGTGGTTAAAGAAATGAAAAAATATGTTTGCAGACGACTACAGTACTGACATGAACAAATCCAAATGGAATCGAATCTTTTATTCAATGGGTTCTTAAAAAACAAGAGGCTAAGAAAATATTTTTTAAGTGCCATCATCATCTTAAAAACAAGTTCAATTTATAACATCAAAAAAGGATAATAACAAAAACGTAATATGACTTTTATGTTCAACATAGCAACTACAAAAAGGTGGACAAAGATTTATCGGATGCTCTTAACCTTTATTTTGTGCGAACATTTTGTTTATACAGAAATTGTCGCAATCGGTGTTTTTATCAAAACCTGCCTTTTAACAAATGCCCGGGACAGATTGCGGTATGCCCGATGGCCGCGCAATGGCCGCAAAGTATTTTAATTAATACCACACCAGAGGTACATAAATTTCCAGTTCATTTTGCTGATTAAGGTTTCCTTGACCTCACCTACTTATTGGACAGTTTCGTGGCTTCTTACAATAAGCTTCATAAATAGTTGAAGCGGTATTGTCTCAGTAATTTGAAAAAAATAATTGGTAGTACAGACGCCAGCACATCAAGTTACAACAATCTGTAAGATTTCTTTAATAGATTTTCAACTTTTTTTGTTAAAGAATAAGGTTTAATGTTGATTGGGAAAATTTGACAGATTGGAGTTGGTTGATGATGTGCTGGCGTCTGGACATAGGTAAAACGTAAAACCAATTTTCACCATAAGTGACGGAACTATTATTGGGCAGTTGCCCGCCAGACTCGACATCCGTCTGGTCGGAGGATCCTCCCTTTTCTATAGAGGATAAGTGAACTTTAGGTACACCCTATTCCTCATACCTCTAAACAACTTTACGGGCGAGTTAAAATTAACGCAGTAATGTCTTTTCGCAGTGTTTCTATTTTAATGTTCTTACCTAGACCAATTGCCATTAAATCAGCTCGGTAACGGTATTTGCAGTCGCAAAAATTCTTCAATGCCATTACAAAACCAAAACCTCTAAAAAAGGAAAAAGTGAAAATACCAGAAAACCAGACGAGCATTGTCAACGTAATGTGTGCTAATAAAATCGGCACGTATTGTACCGCTACCGAAATCTGGTCGTCGCAGGAAGCGTGCGCGTGCTCAGTACAGCGCAGCGTTCCGAAGCGTGCATTATTCAATACAATATTATCAATAAATTAATGCTCACGACGCCACCGCACATACTAATGGCAACACGCGGCGAATCGCTTTTTGCGTCGCCGTCGAACCATTCAGCTCCATTGATACGGAGCACGCAAAAACTGGTCGCCGATCATGTACGTGAAACTAACTAACATTGCCACTTTTTGTTTTCGTTTCGACAAGGACGTGATCCGTTTTTGTTTTGGTAAAGCGACGTGAATATTTAATGGGGTAGGTAGTCAGGTACCTTCACATTTGCTGGTTGGTATTTGAGTTCTGAGAGCAGCTATTTTTAGGTACCTAGCGACTGATAAGTTTTCTTTTTATTTCTTGATATTGACTGTAGGTCTGTAGATAGTCGACAGACACATAATATAGATCTACGTTCTTAAGAGTGCGCAGTCTGAAAGTGGGTAACGTCGCAAATAGATTTGAAATATTTCAACTAACTAGTGAACTAAGATATTGATTATGATATGCAATAATTAATATCGTAATACCGAATATTTAGTTTAAGATGTAATTAAAGTATTTGGAAACTTTCCAAATGCCTTTTTACACCTAAAACGGCTACAGGGTTACGGACTTACGGGTAACGGTTCAGTGCTTTAATTACAATTCTATATCAATATTTTAGTTCACTAGTTAGCGATATTTCGCATTTCCATACAGTAATAATATTGCCAAATTAATCAAAACAGGAGGAGAGCAGTAGTGGCCCAGTGGTAATGGCCCCGACTTGCGAGTTGTAGGTCGTGGGTTCGAACCCAAGCGGGCGCTTTACTTTGTGTAAATAATTTCATCACCACTGCTCTCAATACGGTGAAGGAAAACATCGTGAGGAAACCGGCATGTCTTAGAACCAAAAAAATCGAAGACATGTGACATCTACCACTACCAACCCGCACTGGGTCCGCGTGGTAGATTACAGCCCACTCCCTCTCACAGAGAGGAGGCCTGTGTCCCAGAAGTGGGAACATTAATAGGCTGATGATGATGATGATGATGATGAATCAAAACAGGTAAATATTTGACAGCTATACATATTATAGCCTGTTTCTTATTTTTACACGATTTTGTGTTTGAATGCGTTTTTATTTGGTACTTTGCGTTGGATTTTAAGTAAAACATTACAAAAATAGCACTTACTAATTAGATTAATTTAATACATCAATTCAAGCACCTGATATTACTTTAATTTAACACTCAAATAAATAAATATTCATAAAAAAATTTACCCAATCAACATTCAGCACCATATTGTAAATATCACCCCCTTGTTTATGTGAGTTATAAATAATTAAGAATTTATGCTGATTGCAAGTTTACGAACGCAACTGTTATCGTATGTACCTACCTAATTAGTATTTTATGTGTATCGCCAAGAAGGCGTGCGTTGCCAAAATGGTTGTGTGTAATAAAATCTGGTAACGACCGATGCATTGATGGTCATAAGTTATTGAATGCCGAATATAATTACAAGTCTCTAACATGTAATATAAAAGCCATTATGAGCAAGTTGTATGTACCTACGTAATGGTCGTTAACACAAAAGCTAGGCTTACTTGCTTATTAATGTATTTTCAATTAAAAGAGTTACAAGTTTTCGGTCGGAAATCATCCCACGGAAAAAAACTACCGAGATAAAAAGTATCCTATACCCTAATCTAAGTCATGGTCTACCCTTGTGCCAAATTTCATCCAAATCTAGGATAAGGCATTGAAGAAAGAGCATCTAGGGCGTAGATGATCTTTCTAGTATATACATAAGACCCCTCATCTACTTAGTCGTGCTGGATGAAGGATCTTGCCTTATGTATCAGACCTGAAACAAAAATTACAGCTCTTTAAAAGTTCCAAATAATTCGCCTTATTTTTTTCCATTCCAAAGATTATTATTTTTTGCCCGTTATACTAAATTTCGAAGGAGACATTTTCACCTTTTCATTGCGCAAAGTTATCAGCACAGCTTATTCAAACCAGCAAAGATATTTAGCAGGAGTGGCGTAGGCGCAGTACGGGTGACTCCTAATCCATAATTAAGACAAAGCTGTTATTGCTTCAAATCAAAATTCTCCTCGCAAAGGGCCCTAAATGGCCCTAATTGTAAAAGTGTCGCAAGAATAATCAAAACATTCCAAAGAAAATCTATCACATAAACGTGTGTTCTAAAAAAATAAATCTATGTCATAAACCAGGTTAAGGCTTACTTAACCTGGTTGTGCCTTATTATGACCACGTGCGTCTTTGGATCTACTGAGAGTGAGGTTGAGATGAAAGTATTGTCTCGCATAATTATTTCTCACAGTTCAGTCCGCCACCCAAAAAAAAACCATCGCCCGTTCCCGCTTCCCACCAAATTCTTTTGCATGCAACGTCCAACACACGCTTATCTTAAACGTTTCCTCCAGTCTCATTAAACACGTACTGACAGCGATGATATTCGGCAGGTCTGCTCCGGGGCACTGCGGGCGTCTCATTAACTCGCGTTATTATTCCGCGGCCATCTTGTCGCGCGTCAATTTGCGCGTCGCGTGTGACGATGCTGCGCACGCGCCGAGCACAGCTGTTGCTGTTTAACTGTGCTTAAGAATATTCGAATTTGATTTTGGTTGTGCTGATTTTTTTAAGGCTTTAAGGCTTTCACGACATATTGGGAAGGTTGATTGAAAAAAGCGAACATGGCATGCGATGTATCTTGTACTTTATAATTATAATTCTGAATTCAAATAATGGATGAAATTAATTTTGTTTGAAGCCGGTTAAAAAAACAAACTAAAAACCACAAAAATGCCAAAAAAAAGGATAAGAAATTTCAAATCAAATCGCCAATATGGTGTTCGTAGGCCCGTAGTAAAGACATCAACGAGTTTGTCAGAAGTAGTAATCAAAAAGGAGTTACGATAAAAACTTTGATATTTCTTTCGTCTTCAAGTTATTCACTTTACATTTTCTAATTTTAGATCATAACATGTATTTGCAAAATATTTTCATCACATAATTATATTCAGTTTCACTAGAAAATTTTATATTTTTTACTTGCATAATTTTACTCGCATACTAAATTCTGTTAGAATGGGTTATCAACTCTTAATGGACCCAAGTTACTTTGTGCTTAGCTCTGCAAAAAACATGGAAGCACTCTAGTGCAACATTGTCCTCCGCGGACTGACGCGCGTCTTATCCAAGGCTGTGCCCGTGCTTAGACTTTAAACGTGTCTAACGAGCGAGCCAACCTCCGTATAAACGACGACGTTTAATTGATAAATTCCTGAGAATAACGGCTTTGTATCTAATTGAATAAGTTGAATTATTTCAATAAGAAAGGGCAGGCGTCGGCGCCGCGGCAAATTGTGCCTACCCGTGCCGTTTTCCTTTTGTAGTTGTTGCCGCACCGACGCCCATTGGTCCATTTTAATGAGCTCCGATCAATGGGCGTAATTATTTCTTGTATCATTCTTTGTCCGACGCGAGCGCGCTGTCATCCTGTAAGGCTTGCCCGCCGTACATACGCACTTGTGCGAGTTTTTGCAACGGTTTTTGGTGAATATCCATATAGAGAGATCGGAACAGGGCCTCGGGCGATATCGACGGCGGCGTATCGACAGCTACATATCGCTGCCAGATATATCACGGTGTAGCAATCAGTCACAGTTAATCACTATTATAATTATAATCACCGTAAAGTATGATCATATTTTTGAGGTGGTTTCTCGACGGCGAGCTAGCAGACTGATACGACAAGTCAAGTTGTCTATTTTGTATTGTTTTCATTTTCTACCGACTCCCTGCATTATATTGAAAAAGTCATCTTCTCAAGACTTAGTTTGAAACAGATCCAAACAGATTTTTTCAAAGAGAACTTTATTCCAGTAGAGCTTCCATAGAAAATGACAATCGCTCCCCATCGAAAGCGATTCGACAGGCACCTTATTCGCGCCGCAGATAAGTTAGCGAGTTCCAATTATCGAGTAGTGCGGTGCGTATGGAGAGGAGCCTGCGCACCGATGTCGAACAATGCATAACAGAATAACTACAATGTGCAGAGAAATGACAGTAGGGCTAATAAGAAGAGCTTATTAAAGAAAGCTTGAGTTTAGAAAAAGTATTTACGTATTTATATCCGCCTCTGTACGTTTGTTTGCTTAAAGTATTAAATAACTAAATAAGTGTTTCAATCAGCTGATTATCATAGTGAGGTCGAGCAATTTTGTGCATTCACATTTTTTAAGTTTTTTATATGTAATATGTAGGTAGTATAGTAGACTAACAGGAATACCAGTTTGATACTTTGATCATAAAACCACGTTAGGAATATTATTCGAGTGAATGAATACTCTTCGCCCGCGGCTTCTCCCGCGTGGATGTCGGTATTTATCCCACGCGAATGTACCACCGGGATAAAAAAATATTCTGTACGTTATCCAGGTTATAAACTATCTTTGTGCCAAATTTCATCCAAATCAATTCAGCCATTTTTGCGTGATTGAGTAACAAACATACAAACTTTCACATTTATAATATTAGTAGGATAGTAGGATAAAATAAATAATTATAATATATATAGTAGGATATAATAGGATTAATTGGATACAACTCTCCTCTAAGTATTTTGTTTTCCCATGTAAAACTTCTGTAATATCTCTAATATATTTCAGACGCCTTGTTGCAGTTGCCGTAAACGTAGGTTGAGGTACTTACCTACTGTTTTCATGTCACTTTAATGAGACGTGTGTACATAAGTAACTGATGTAAAAAACATTACATAAATTGTAGGTTACACTCTTATTTATTGAAACGCAACCTCTTTTATGTATGTACTGGCTGTCTATAAAACAGGTGACATTCAAATAAAATACTGTGTTCTATTTATAAAATGTTATTTTTAAGCTCACTTTATTTATC
The DNA here is from genome assembly GCA_948150665.1 of Conistra vaccinii. Lineage (NCBI taxonomy): Eukaryota > Metazoa > Arthropoda > Insecta > Lepidoptera > Noctuidae > Conistra > Conistra vaccinii. The sequence continues at coordinate 9,668,331 of OX411330.1, forward strand.
GGAGGGCCTATTTCACGATGTCCAAATAGCTACCTACTTACCGAATAAATTCAAAAATGGAACAGATTTTTCATGAAATTATCTGCCAAGTAAGATAATATAAACTTTATACGGTTTTTTACGGTGGTGAAATAGGCCCTTCTTGGGTTTGTCTACAACAGCGACTCTCAAACTATATTGGCGACGTCACCCTTTTTGGAAAACGTAATGTTTGGCGGAGCCTTAAAATAATCAAAACGTGGTTTTATCTATATTCTTCATTAATAATCATAATACTTGACATTATTTGTATCTAATGAGGGATATGAAATTGGTTCTTACTTTTCAGCAATTGTTTAATGTCAAGGTTGATTGAAGAGAGTTGAAGTACAATGAAGGCATTTGCTTAGTCGCTGTTTTTGTAAATGTTGCATAAATTGTTCCACTGTGATTTTTATTTTTACAAGGGGTGATACAATGGGCGGTTTTAAACTTCGTGTTTTACTGAAATTGGCAGTAAAAATACTGTCAATTTCAGGAAAACACGGCTCCATAAATAATAGGAAACACTTTCATCAACAATTATCGTTTATCATTAAATTCTTGCTTATTGCACATTTTAATAAATCAATCTTAAGAATATATTTAAAAGCCATTCGTTCACACGTCTCCAAAATTGAAACAAGTCATTAAAAACGTTTTACAATTAAAAATGCACAAGTGTGTGCAGGTGTGATGTGAGCAGTAAAAGTTCGAATAAGATATAAATTATTCGTGTGTTTGCTGTTTATTACTTCGTGTCTGATGCACGCGGATCAATGACCGGTTGCAGCTTTGAGAAAAGAAAAAAAAAAGTTTAGTAAATACATCTTCCCAAATATAGGCTGGAAAAACTACGGCTCTAGATGTAAATTTTCATGGAAATATCATGTATTTTATTCTTAATATAACAACGGAAACTTAACACTAGTTCAACGACGCACGGCTTGAAGTGGGCGTGTCTAATATGCATGCTAATTACTCAATAATTTTTTTTCGTATTTATTTATCTAGTTTTTATTTATTTTTTATTTATAATATATATTTATTAAATTAGTTAGTGAAACGATGATTTTTAACGAAAACGAGCGCGTAAAATTTCGTGAACAGACTTTTGTGTGTGTAGATATTATTATTGAAAACTTCTAGATGTCAAAAAAAACTTTTTAATAAATATCTAACCCTGTACGGTTTTTATTCTGCCATTTACATATTATGTTATTTATTTACGCCCAAAGACGAGTTAAAATTAGTGTTGAAATACGGAAATTTCGACGCTCATAAGTTCCGAACCAATATTTTTTTCGAATTCTGCTCTTCCATATAGGGCTAGATAATGACCGACAAATTGACATAATTTTTAGTTTTGAACGTACACCATCAAACAGACCAGTAATCACCATACTTCGTTTGTATGGAAGAATGACCTACTAGCGTGCCTTTAAGTCCTTTGCTATTAACAGTCAACGGTGATCACAATAGCCCGTCTTTCTCATTGAATGCTAAAAAGAAAAGCGTTGCCGTAAAATCCCTGTTTAATGTTCATAATTAATAGCGGTCTTCCTTGTGAATCGATATCCACATACTTAGCGTGGAACATTTATGTTTAAAATGACAGTAAATGACAACCTGGTAACTACATGAACAATTAATCACATGTTTCCTGATAGGTGACCTATCACATCCGAGTTCGATTGTGTTTTTATTTCCTGTAATGCTATACAATTGCGATGACCTTACATTTCATATTGAATTCGCATCTCCATAATTGGTTTGTTCCTCGCTGAGAAACGTTGTCGTTTTTGCCATGGACTTCCGAAACTAAAATATGTATATCAGTGGCGAAGGGTGCCGTAATAGAAAAGGTAAGCCGGAGCCAAAACAAAAGGAAAAAAAAAAAAAAACAAAAAAAAAAAAAAAAAACCAGGGGCTGCAGCCGTGCGTGAAGTCCAGTTACTTACAATTTGTGGCTAGCTTTCTGGCTCTTCAGTGTTGTACAGGCAGATGTTACTATTTACTATATGATAAGATGATACTATTTACGTGTCCAAAAAACGTTTTCATTTCCTGAATATTTTCAAGGGAACGGCTCAGTACTAAATTTAATATATGAGCGTAACATGGGACAAACATTGCCATATGGACATGCATCACGAATTTTCGCTTGTACTCCACCGTGGCTCGCCAGACATAACTGCCGCGCCGTCGTAAGATTGACCAACTAACTTATTTCTACAACGATACTGGTCAAGTATTTCTAACAACTGTTTGGATAAAACTTCAGCAGTTCGACTTTCGCTAACATCGTAAAAACCCAGGAATCGTTCTTCAATTCCAGTTTCTGATAAATATCGAAAAATTACAGTTAATTGCTCCCTATGACTGACATCTGGAGTTTCGTCAATCATTACAGACAGAAATTGAGCTTTATCTATCTCTAATCTAATGTGGTCTCGTAAAACGGATGCAATACAATGTATTAAATCATTTTGAATATCACTAGAGATACCAGAAAACACGGGGTTCTGAACTGAAGATCATAGTTCTAAATGCGAGTTCATTACGGATCATATTTCCTCAGATATAACAAAGTTTTGATATAGTTACCGCGGTTATTGGAATTCAGACCTTCATCGTGGCCGCGAAAAGCTACTTCTTGTGTATCTAACAAAATAATGGTGTCAATAAACCGTTTCTTAAATTCCTATTTCGATTTACCTTTCTAATAGGAGCTTCATACGAATTAGCGAAAAATAATCAAGTTGTTCTGTGATTCGTTTAACGACATCTGTCGGCGAGTAGAAATACTATTTTGAGATTTGTGAAGCTAGTTTGGCGTTTCAACACAAGATGACAGCACATCTGATTTTACTCTAAGAGTGAAATCAAATGTAATTATAATACAAAAAGTATTTTTAATTAAGGAATTTGTTTCATAATGTAGGTATTAATAAAGAATTCAGTATTAATTATGTGTTTCTTATTTTCAAACCTTGAAAAGCATGTTTCCTCACAAAGTAAATAATTCGTCAAGCAACAATCAAAACTATTTGCCGCCATCCTAATCCTACTGATAGTACTAATCATTTTTCAAATCTACTCTAATGATGTAAGTTCAACTTATTAAACTTTCTACTTACCCCAAATACCTAATTACAACGTAGTTCAATCAACGTACGTTTCTTTCACTAAACTCATAACACAAACACTATCTTAATCACTTTTCTATACCTGAAAACAAATATTACTCGTACTAGTAATGATAAACTAATGAATACAATGAATACAAAATGCAAATTAACTACTGTAAACAAATTATATGGTTGCGATTACGACAAAAACCAACACATTGTCAATCGAATGATGAAATAATGTTTTGATGTCCGAACACCGAGCCGAACGCATTACGATACTCAACGACAACAACCGAATATCAAATGCGAGAACGAGTGAGTAATAGCAATACATAGTTCTTTCTCGTTCACACGAGCGCGTTTTCGCCTACTGTCCCTATAGTAACTCGTTGCAAACCGGCTTACTCGGCTGCTAAGAAAGGGCGGTGTCACGTGACCGAGTGACGTCAAGACGGACTATATTTTCTATAGAAATTAAATTCACGATAACCCGTACGCGCCTACGAGTTATTTTAGACCGAAATGTTTTGTTGTTGGGATATAAAGACAAAAAATTTTATGTAGGCGTTTTGTAATGTTTTAATTGTATTCAAATACTTATAGTGTGATTATTCAATGACGATAGAGTGGTTGTGTTCCAAATTACCGAAGGGAAGCCGATAGGAATCGGCTTGTACGGAGTCTACGCCCCTGATGTATATATATTTTTCAATGTAAGTCGTTTCCTTTTGTGAAATCATCATCATCATCATCATATTAGCCGAAAGACGTCCACTGCTGGACATAGGCCAAGCACCGCCACTTCGATCGATTCTGTGCTTCCCGCATCCAGCGGATTCCTGCGGCCTTTACAAGGTCATCGGTCCATCTTATGGGAGGCCTTCCAACGCTACGTCTTCCGGTACGCGGTCGCCACTCCAGAACCTTTCGGCCCCATCGGCCATCTGTTCAGCGAGCAATGTGTCCTGCCCATTGCCACTTAAGTTTGGCAATTCATCGGGCTATGTCGTTGTTTTGTGAAATGCTTTTTTAATACCACTTAATTCGTCTTCAATCCGTTTTCACCCATTTCTGAAGATAGGTAAAAATACATCATTCTTCAGTGGTACCCAAAAGATTTCCATTAGTCTCGTTCATTACCTGTCCTCATTCATGCTGTTGAGGTCATCTTGTCAGCTTGAAATCGCCATGTATCTCTGCCAGCTCTCAACCTTTACCAATCTCTTAAACAATCTCCAGGAAAAACCACCATCTCTCCTCTAAAATTAAAAAACTCGCTTCTCTAAATGCCACCAATTACGGCACTTCTTTGCATCGTAAATCCCTAGTCAGTGTAATCGGCACCTCGAACCACTCATTACCTTTAATTTCTTAATCGCGGTTTTAATTGAAATGTAAGGCCACTTCGATAACGACGCACACGTTAATGTCCGCGCACGATTAAACTTAGTTTTATCTTTTTGACAACTGGTAGCTTAATGAGTGTAATGACACATTACGCGTTTCGCAAAGGGCTTTAGTGTTGGCCACTTAGCGAGTCTGCTTATCGACGGTGGATATTATTTCTTGTAATTATGCTGTGATCGTTAATGACTGAACTGGATGAGCTTGCGAATCATAATTACCACCGCAACAGCGGGTGTGTTTTGACTTTGCGTAGTAACGTTTTCACCCTTTATAAGGCAAAGGGAATATTGTTACCACCATATTTTACAGCTGATGTACCAAAAATGGCGTTCCAAGTATGTAGGTATTCTATGTTTTACAAAGGCTATTTGAAGATTTATCAATCACTGACTAAATATTGAAAAATGATTTATATTTTAATCTTCTCTCCCAATATTTAAACATATGTACCTACTTTATTCAGATTTCTTTGTCACAGTTATAATATTCCCTTTGCATTAAGTATAAAGGGATTTTTTTTTTCAAACTGCTTGCGTATTAGAAGGTGCCTTAAAAGTGCTGTTTTTTTATGGTTTAGGTAGACGCTGTGATGAAAAGTTTTAAAACAAAAACTCTGACATGATGGACATTCCATATTATAATCACAAATATGTACCTATATCTAATTTGTTTTTAGCACACACTTCACAATGACAAGCAATTAATAATATTATAATGCACTAATTTCAGTTGTCGTTATTAGCGATCGATTAATCACTCGAGTCATACTTAATTAGCGCTGTTTGTCCTGCGCAGACGCCAGACCTCTCAATACATCGCGTTTGTTATAATCACAAGTTGACAAGCCATCAATCTGGTTATTCTCTGTATAGACAACAATGTGGTGAGGTAATTATAAGAAGAATATTGCTTGAAAAAATAAAGAACAAAATTATAATTTTTTAAATTTAAAATGTTGCATTTTTTATGACTAAATTTTTGAGAAAAGGTTTGAATTTTCGTAGTTACAAATAAATCTTAAGAGTAGGGAAATTAACATTATTAAATAAGGTCCATTTACAAATTGACTAAGTTAGCTTGTATCTAACCCAACCCATCTTTTGTACAGAATTAACAACGAAACTCACCTCTGGTAAGCACGGTTGTTACGACCGACCTGACAAAACATCGAGTTTTCTTCATTATTCGGAAGTTTATATGAATGTTTCATACACATAAATCTTCCGTAATAAATTCTCTAAATGATGTTGAAAACCGCATCAAAATCCGTTACGCAGTTTAGAAGAAAACGCGGTCACACAGAGAGATACGAAAAGCGACTTATAGATAGAAACACTAGTTACATTGTTTGTTTATCATATGTACAATTACAGCATGTCCAGTCAATGTGCATCCAGTCACTCAGACTCACAGATCACACAGAGAGAGAGAGACAGAGAAGAGGAGCGAAAGAAAGACAAAAGAGGAGAGAGAGAGAGAGTCACAGATCTTGACGAAAGTATACGTGGGCTTAATTTAAATCCGCTTGCCCATGCGCAAGGACGAAAGTATCGTACGGTTATAAATTCAACTGGCGATATTAATAGCTGGCCGGATTTTTTGAGTCATAAACTGGTGGAATATCAAGCAAGACCCGCGGGAGGGGTTCAAGTAAATTAAAAGAAAAAACAAGAAAAAAAACAAAAAGAAAAAAAAACCGAAAAAATATATCTAAAAAATATAACTATCCTAGTTGGTCCGGAGGAAGGTGATGGCATTCGTGATACAGGGTAATCCTAGTACGAGTGCCAAAGCACTCCTTTGACATCTAAGTGCACATTGTATAAGACCAAATTTGTTTTAAGGAGATTTACTGTACCCATTCTTTCAGTAATAAAGACTTTTTAATTTATTTTTATTTTTTTAATATCTGAGACGCGCCGCGGGTTTGGTTCTACTGGAAAGCGAAGAAAGGCGACATACCAAAAAAAAAAAAAATTCGTGAAAATATAAGCATCAAGGGCGGACCAGGGGCACGCCCCCCCCCCTCCAAACGGTTGAAGTAAAATAAAATCGAATCGTCTGAATAGATCTCTATAAAGAAATTGCTTCAATAACGAACGCTGAAGAAGTAGGCTATAACCAGACTTTAGCAAGTGTTTAGATGTTCAATAACTTTTTATGAATAAGACCGTTAATCTTCAGACTTTAGCAAGTGTTTAGATGTTCGATAACTTTTTATGAATAAGACCGTTAATCTTCAGACTTTAGCAAGTGTTTAGATGTTCAATAACTTTTTATGAATAAGACCGTTAATCTTCAGACTTTAGCAAGTGTTTAGATGTTCAATAACTTTTTATGAATAAGACCGTTAATCTTCAGACTTTAGCAAGTGTTTAGATGTTCAATAACTTTTTATGAATAAGACCGTTAATCTTCAGACTTTAGCAAGTGTTTAGATGTTCAATAACTTTTTATGAATAAGACCGTTAATCTTCAGACTTTAGCAAGTGTTTAGATGTTCAATAACTTTTTATGAATAAGACCGTTAATCTTCAGACTTTAGCAAGTGTTTAGATGTTCGATAACTTTTTATGAACAAGACTAAATCTTCAGACTTAAGCAAGTGTTTAGATGTTCAATAACTTTTTATGAACAAGACTTAATCTTCAGACTTAAGCAAGTGTTTAGATGTTCAATAACTTTTTATGAATAAGACCGTTAATCTTCATTGAAAAAGAATTAATCCCAAAAATAGCAGTCTTCACTACTACTACTTCTTCTTCTTATCTGCTTAGATCCGCCCTTGAATGATTATCATGAACGAAAGATGTATATTGTGACGAAAGTCCTAGTCCTATAAATAGTAGGTATAGTCAAATTAATGTAGGTATCATAACTAATGATACACCTGATATTGTATGATACATAGCGACCTGCAATGATTGCTGCATGCGCCCCACATTATTGAAAAGAAATTACGAAATAGAGTTCTTTTTCCAAGAGAAAAAGCATCATGGTTTTCGATGGCGGCAAATGGCGTGAAAATATTACTATCATTTCAACGACGTAATTCCAAGGCTCTATCTACCCAAGTGATATCGTCAGTCATTTACTTACCTGCAACCAAAAAAAAAAAAAAATGAAAACAAAAATCACCACCAACAGTAACTCCTCACTGATTTATCGATACAATCAGCTCATAACAGGCAATACCCTGTCCTGACGAAACTTAATGTGAGCTTAAAGGCCTGCCCACGCGCCGAAAGATTAAAACATCCTAGCATTACCGCGCAGTGATAAATTCAGCTCCTTTTATTGATCGCCATGTTGGATGCTGCCGACGTTTGAAATAAGAGTCGTTTCGATCGATTTACGATCGCGGCATACCTACCTTACGATTCGCGAAGTGTTCTTTTATTTCGATACAGAAATAGGTTAAGTGTGCGTGTGAAATATGTGTCTTGTACTTTTCTTGTAATTGAACACAACATAAAATCTTTTAAAGACTTACGCGATGATTGTTTTATTTTTATTTTTTGCTAGGGTTTCTGGTTATAGGTAGGGCAAATGTTTGTCTGCGATGGGCATTTGGCAAATATGACGCATGGCATGGCACTAACAGAGTATAGATATAGGTAGGTACCGGTCAACTGCTCTAACTTCGCCTGGCATCCAATCTTTGCCTATAATGAAAAAGCTGTAATATCTTTTACTTGTATGACAATCGAAACTTAAAGGTCTCTATGAAAACTCAAAGTTTCGATTGCCATACAAGTAAAATTAAAAAGATATAATAACTTTTTCATTTTAGGCATAGATAGTACGCCAGGCGAAGTTAGGGCAGTTGACGGTACGTATCTGTGGTCAAAGTTTAGTCCTACTGGCTTCTGTTATATTATAGATGAAATTGTTAGAAAATATAAAAAATAAATTAATATAAAAAGGAAATACAGCCTGGCGAGCACGGCCTTGTGAAGTTGTGACATGGCTCGAGTCACACATCTTATCACAGTTTATTCATATAAAATGTGATAAAATGTCTGACTTGAGCTATGTCACAGTAAGCCGTGCTCGCTAGTCTGATGTTCCTGTTGAAAATAAGTTTTTTTGTCGAGAAAATTCTAATATTTTGCGTTTCTGTTACACAAAAAGTTTGGCAATATCATGTAGTTACACGTACTATTTTTATTTAATACCTCCGTCTGAACAGCTTAAAAAAAAAAAAATGTAGTTGAAGATTTTGGTTACTACCCCCTTAAAGGCAGTAGCGTTATTATTCTAAGGGCAGTAGTTACTGAAACGTGTGAAGCGATACAGAAAATTAAGTTGTTTTAACATAACGGAGAACAACTTTACGAACACACTGATCCGTAAGCAAATGGTATTTGTTTCCCAAACAATAGGATTTGGTTATAAAACGTAATAGCGTTCGGTTACGGTCGGACGACTTCGGCGGTGTTCGGCCGGGTCCGGACGCGCGGCCATTCTATTGTTCTACCGCTAATTGAATCGATGCCACTGATAGATTGCGTGGCGCTTGCGGTCGGCGGCACCGTCGGGTTTAAACAGCACAACTTTAATTGATTCTACACCCATATTCTAAATCATTTCCTACACTTGCACTCCACTCCATCTGCCTCCATTAGTGACATTGACAGTTAAAAATTTATATAAATGTTTTTTTTTTTTTTGGATTTCAATTTTCCTTATTTTAAGAATCATCTGCTAAACTAAAGGTACAAAACCTACGTTAACACATTCGAGTCAACCGATTTTTTATAGCGCTCATAATATGCTGATTATATTTTAATCTTGAATATAATGAAGAATGTTTTTATGCATTTATTTATTGCACATATTTATTTTGCATTTTATAATTTATTTTATTTATTAATTTTGAATGTTTTTATTACTTATTAATTAGAAATTATAATTAGAATAAAGATACGCCGTTGGCGATAAGACATAGCGTTCATTTTATTAATATTGACATCTGTAATTTTGTTTACCTGTTCTTTGGTTCTAAAAGTAAAAAAAAAACAAATGAATTTTTCTTTATGAAAGGGTTGAAACGATTTGCCGAGACACCAATTACGTTGGTATCTCAGCAAACGTTGCCTAATTTAAGCTATGACACTCTATCTATTGATAATGAAGATAGGAGTATTTCTCAAGAGATAGGTAACTGTTGTAAAGCCCGACTCCCACCGTGCGCCATATCGCGCACGCGCACCAGCCCGCACGAGGACGCACCGCCTAGACGCGGTAGGCACGTTAGGTTTCCCACGGTGCGTCGTGCGGGCTGGTGCGCGTGCGTCCGCGATATGGCGCACGGTGGGAGTCGGGCTTTACGCGGAGGAGCACGGTTTGAGATATAACATGGTTAAGAGTCGGTTGCTAATCTTTAAGGCGGCCAATAAAGCCGCTGAGAGATACCCAACGATCACTTTGAATGGTGGTGTCTTGAACCGTGTTCTTCAGTTTAAATACACACATCAAAAGTGTCTAGGGATCAAGCATTTTTATGCGGATTTCTTGAGATTGAGATGTGGCTTTGTAATAAATTTATGATTTTATAAATTTATATGGATCCTTTTTGGTGCATTTCATAATTTGAATCAGGAACTGTGAATCAAATTCGAGTAAAAGATGAAAATCAGCTGTCAATATTTTCCCTATAAAAACATACAACGCATTGAAGACATTATTAGTGCTACTGTTTCCCTACTACTGATTAAAACCAACGTTATTATGGAGCAGCGACGTCATTTAAGCAGGGAAGAAATGCTCAGAGCCGTGGGAATGATAGAAGCTGGTTCCCGGCAACGTACTGTGGCTTTAGCTCTGAATACAAGTCAGAGTGTTATCAGTCGACTTTGGACACGTTACCGAAGCACTGGTACCGTGGCTGAGCGCCATGGAGGACGGTATCGCTGCACCACACGGAGACAAGACCGATACATTCAAATCTTAGCTCGAAGAGCTCCAACAATAACCGCCATGATGTTAGCCGTGAGGCTTCATCACTCTTCAGGGAACTTAATTAGCGACCAAACAGTCAGAAACCGCTTGCATGAAGTGAACCTTCATTCCCGAAGACCGCTACGGGTACCACCTATAGCAATGCACAATCGTAGGATTCGATATCAATGGGCTCTTGAACACAGAAATTGGGCAGAAGAACAATGGCGTTTCGTGTGCTTTTCTGATGAGTCTCGTTTTGGTATGAGACCGGATACAAGACGTATACGACACTGGAGAACCCCTGGACGCCAACAGCGATTAAAATCCTGCCAGGAAGTCCATCCTTATAGTGGTGGAACCATCATGGTATGGGCGGGTATTTGGATCGGCGGAAGAACTGAGTTGATTTGGATCAGAGGCAACCTCAACGCTCAAATTTATGCTGAGACGATTGTATCAGACGTCATCGTTCCTCTACAAGTGCAAATCGGTCCCTTATTTCAGTTAATGCATGATAATGCACGACCGCACACCGCAAGAGTTGTAAGACAGACTCTCGCCGCAGCTAACATCAATGTCCTGCCCTGGCCTGCTCAGTCGCCAGACTTGAACCCGATTGAGCATGCATGGGATATGCTACAGAGAAGAGCTCTGCCGAATATGGAGGGTATCCAGTCGCAAGAAGACCTTTTTTTGTTGTTGCAACGAACATGGGCGGCCATTCCACAGCGTGATTTGGATGAACTCATTTTGAGTATGCCAAACCGATGTTCTTGTGTTGTTAGTGTTCGCGGTAGAAACACGGATTATTAATTGTTTAAGTTACCCAATAAAATTTTAAAGAAAACTGTTATTTCAGTCTTTTTTTCGAACTTTAATGTTAGTGGTTCAAATGTCAAAAATCCCTTTATTAGGAAAATGGCAAATTTCTTTATTAATGCAAAGGTGACTTGGTTTATCGTTACTGTGACAAACGAAAACACTTTATTTGATGAATCCTTAAAGAAAATTTTAATTAATATCAATCAGGAGAAAAGTTATTGCAAAAATATATGTTGATCCCTAGACACTTTTGATGTGTGTATCTAGGGCACATTGTAGCGGAGGATTTGAGGGACAATCTAGATGTAGACCGGGACCGAAGAGCATTAGCAGTGAGATGTAATATGCTGATCCGAAGGTTCTCACGCTGTACGGATGCGGTTAAATTAACACTTTTTAAGGCATATTGCCAAGTTTTTTACTCATGTAGCATTTGGACCAGTTTCACTCAAAAAGCTGTTAATGCTCTTCGTGTCCAGTACAACAATGCATTCAGGATGCTGTTGGGGCTGCCACGCTGTTGCAGTGCCTCGGGTATGTTCGCAGACGCGCAAACTGACGGCTTCGCTGCGATCAGACGCAAGCGTGCAGCATCCCTTTTGCGCAGAGTGCGTGCCAGCTCGAACAGTCCCCTGGTTGTCATTGCTAGTAAACTGGATTGCCCTATCATTTACTTTTTAAGTCAGCCGCATAGTCCTTCTAATGGTAAATTTTATTGTTTGAGTTCATTTCTTTTGTTGTGTAGTTGTTTAGGTATATTACTAACATAGTTTGTAAGTGTTAGGGCTTGTACACAAAACTGCGATGCGACGTCGCATCGCAAAAATCAGCGAGGGCTCCCTGAAGAATCCCTAAGATTTTCTTCCGAAGCTTCTGCGTTGCGAATTCGCATCGCACCGATTCGCAGTTTTGTGTACAAGCCCTTACTAACAATATGAGTCTTGTTACTTGGATTTTTTTTTTTTTTATTATTTTATTATTATTATAAAGGATAACAGAACCTAGGTTCATGGGCTCAAGATTATATATTTTTATAATGTGACATAGGTACTGATGTCACATTATAAAAAACCTGTTGATATCTATCTACCTACCTGCCTAACAACCAAGACACGTACGAAGAAGTGAAACAAACACAGATCATTATGACTGACAAAACAATGTGATTTACCTCCTACTCATGTTATGTACGGTCCATTATGTCAAAACACTTCAAATTATCTTCCTCAATTAGCAAACCGTGACAACAGTAACCATGTTTAAAGCTAATTACGCAAAAAATTAGCAAACTAATGTTTAACCTTCGTTTAATAGTACAACCGAGCGTTCCCGTAACGAATCGTTACCGCTACCGGACAATGGACAAATCGAATCTGTCACGGCGCCCGCGCATCGTGGCTTACCGACCACCTCTATTACACGCGGTCAATCAGCTCGAAACCTTCGCGAGCTTTTTTTTATAAGGAGAGAGAAAAAAAAGATTTTTTTTCGTGGTCACACTTCTAATTGGCCAGTATTGTGAAGTGTCACCTAGATATTTGTTGACCAGCCTGACGTTATTTAAATATTATATTCGTCGCCAGTTCGCCACAGGACATTGAGGAGGGCTCATGCTTCCATCCTCTGACATTGTTGAGGGCTGTTTGTAGATCTCGGGCAATTAAAAGATGATCATAGCTTCTTACACTTAGTTTATGTACACTTAGTCTATATACCATAAATCACAATTAACAACTATTGTTCTAATTAATCTTGTCCATTAAAATTAATAATAGAAATAAAGTAATAAAACTTGGGATTAATATATGTGAGCACGCGTATCATGAACGTTTGACAGTTCCTAGGGCTGCAGGGTGACTGGTGCTCCTGTTGTATCCGGCGCCCTCGCCCTCGGGTCATTAGACTCCGTCATAGCGCACCGAGAGTACTTCAGTCGGCAACACTGTATTTCATGCGACAGATTAATGTCAAGCTGGTCAACCATGGACGTTTTTATTTTCAAACTCCATTTGACAAAATTGACAACAATTGCAAAGGAACAAAAACGATTACCATTAATATTTACAGCCCCAGTCGTATTTTTAGACCCTACCTAGTGATGGGCAATTCTCGAGAATATTCTCCTTGCGAGAACTTTGCTGTTAAGTTCTCGAGAACATTCTTTTGGTAGGGAATTTACGAGAATTAAAAAATTGGATGACTGTATTGAATCGGTTTTTTTTAGATTAATAGTTTTTAGTGCATTTGAACGTTTTACGAAGTTAGAGTTTAAAATAAACTACACCACAACTTAAATTCTCAGTAAATTCTCCTGAGCAAGAACATTCCTGAGAATATTTCCGGTGAAAATTCTCATAAATTCTCTTAAATATCGTATGGTAGTAATGTTAAAGTACAATTTCTGTATTAAAACGAACTTTATGAGTTTAAAATAATCAGCATTAATAAAATGAATAAGAAAACAACATTATATGAAAGGTTGGCGCGCAGGGGGGCAGCGTCGACGTGTTTTTATATGGAATTTTCACTTTTTGTATGGAAAATATATAAAAATATTACCTACATGTTGAGATTTAGGGGTTTAAGGGTTCTATAAAGGGAGATATGGGAGTAAAATCCTTTTTACTCCCATATCTCAGTCCAAACTGAGATATGGGAGTAAAAAGGAAAAACAATACTATTGTAAAATTATGCCTTTTTTTTGGCGGCTGTCGATAGGATATGAAAAAAGTGATGCAGAATAACATAACAAATAAATTATTGTATGGGGTCTTATATCATAAACTCAGTCCGAACTGAGATATGGGAGTTAAAAGGAAAAACAATACTATTGTAAATATGCCTTTTGTTTTTTGGCGGCTGTCGATAGGATATGAAAAAAGTGATGCAAAATAACATAAAAAATAAATTATTGTATGGGGTCTTATAATATCACAAACTCAGTCCGAACTGAGATATGGATATCTCAGATATCTGATCCCAACATCGTCTAGCTATCGAAGAGTATTTGCATAGACATAACCTTGTAGCCAAGATTATCCACCAGCAACTTGCTCTAAAATACAGCCTTGTGGAATCGAATGCGCCGTCAGGTATGTGCCCGACACAGTTCTCGAAAATGGAAATATCACATTGTACTGGGATCGTTCCATCATCACTGACAGAAACTATTGTTGCCAATAAACCTGATATAGTGGTGGTGTAGTGTCAAGTATCTTGACTTGGCTCGCGAGGTTGCCGACATGTGGGTCCGTTATGTCAATGATCATTGTGCGCCGCTCTACTCGATCTACCACCACGATGCTCACCATAAATGACCATAGTTGCTTCGAGCTTGTTTTATCTGATAAGTACAAAGAGCACATAAAATAAGGTCATCTGTGGTAAGAGTTGGAAAACTATTTAGTTCCGTGTGTCCTGCGGTTATTGCATGAAATATAGCTCTGTGAGCAATCATTGTGCTGATAGTCATATCAGCCAACGGCTTAATTACCAAGAGCCTCGCAACACCTAAGGAGGCTCTCGTTGGGCAGGTGAATCAAGGACTTGATTCAGAAAGCGGTACTCTTGGACACGGCTCGCATTGTCAGGAGGTTCCTCTCTCTGGAGCCTTGACCGTCGGCCGGTAGCTTGGACCCTGTTTCCGATACCGGTGGGCTCCAATTTTTTACATTTTTAATTTTTTTTCATATTCAAATATTTAAAAGGAAATACTTAAATGAAATAAGAATAAAATAATATAATCATAAAATAAATATAATGTATATTAAACGCGTTATTTTTTTTAAAATTATAATTAAGTATTTTATTTTTTATATTTATTATATCTTGTAAGTAATATAATATAATATGTTATAATTTAAATAAAACATTCACCATATGACTGGTTTTATTGTTTCTAACTAATACATAAATAAAATCAATATAATCATGTATTTGAATATATAATTAGTAATAACTAAATAGTGAATCTCGCTTGGGAAGATCAAAATTATGCTTTGTAATAAGAATTATTCCATAATATATGAAAATAATAGTTTATCTTTAAACTGATATAGCTCAGTCCGGACTGAGTTTTCGATATAGGACGCCATACAATAATTCATTCATAATATTCTTCTGCACCGTTTTTTTTTATATTGGATCGACGGCCGCCAAAAAAATAAAACGCACCAGTCTTCATACTAATTTGGTCATTGTCTTTTAAGAGTTTTTTTTTTGAAGAATAAGCAAAAACATAGCTTATCATAGCCAAAAGTAACGAATTTTAGTGAAAGTTTAGTTAGTTTAGTTCGGTGTACAAGAGAATCGGCGTCATTTCCACTCCGAAACCTAATACAGTAACCTTTTTTCGAGTAAAGTATAAAATAACAACAAAAGAAGTTGACTTTAGACCTTGAAATCAAAACATATTGTACTAAAATTAAGCAATTTTACTTCCAATTTTAAATTCTCGTATATTCTCCGTCGAAAAGAACATTGCAGAATATTCCAGAATATTCTCGATCCGAGAATATTCTCCGTGTGAGAATATTCTCCCGACCCATCACTAACCCTACCTAATCGACATACCTCGCTATTTCTTATTCAAATGACACCAAACGCCATTAGTAGTTTCTATTTTTGTCACGACGTAAATCTAACTTCGAAATAAACTAGTTCACAGCCAGCCCTCCAGATAATAGGTGATGAAAGCGAATGAAATACTTACATTCATAGTAATAGAATATAGAAAATAATACATACAGTTCTCGTATCTTCACATTAAACAAGATTGAAGAATTAAATTATCAAGAGAAATGTATTGGATCGCCGTGTGGCGTCGTTGACGAGAATTAAACAGAGCTAAATAAGGGACGATTAACTGCCGAGCGCCTTGTGAGTTGTAAGTTACTGTCTCATCTAATTGAAAGTGAAAGAAATTAGCATAAACAGGGCTACATATTCGGAGTTCCATTGCTCGATAATCCTTTAGCGAGAAAAGCAAATGTGAATTCTGTATTTCTGTTCGCTTTGTGTTGCCGCTAGTGTACGGGAGTTCATTAAGCTTAATAACATAATTTCGAAAAGTAATTACAACAATAATTAACAGTTTGTTCGTCTGTACAACTCAATTGACATAGCTCTTAATTTGCGTGAAGGCGCAACGCATTGATTAAGCAATCTATTCTATAATTCGTAATTACATTTAACTGTATAGTCGGCGTAATATACGATTAAATTACATTGTGAGAGGTGTTCGTTTTGTAGCTCATTTGTGTGGAAACAATGAGGTGCAATACGACTTTGGATATTCGTTAATTTTTATTAAAATTGCCTCATATACCTACGCTGCTGTCGTAGAATTAAATGATTTTCAGAGAAGTAGAAAATATTGAAAGAACGCAGTTAATAATAATCGCGCAGCCACAGACGCAGCTTTTATCAAGGCATTCATTACTTTCATTAAAATAAAAATATACTGGATAAAATTATCACCGTTAGAAAATACGTAATTCCTATGGTTCTTGATGACCAAAATTTCCATTTTGCCGCAATTTCATACTAAATATAGGGCGACCTCATCTAATTACGTGATAAAACACATTAAGTAATAAAATATACAGATATCATAATAGAAAAACTTTTAATTTTCATTAGGAGCATAAATTATACTTTTGTGCATACTTTTATCCATCGACTTGTTAAATAACACAAACACATATAAAATTATATGTGTTTTATTAGACATAGTTCTCTGTGGTAATTAAGTGACAGTCACTTTAAGTCCGTGATACATCCTACCCTAATTACGTTGTCACGAAATTACGTTATACTTAATCATTTTTATATCACGGAATAAGAAAGTAGAGCATAATATTACTAAAATAAGGGCCGATTTTTAATTGTCAGATATACAATCAAACAGATTTATTCAAAGTAGTCAAATACTCAAAAATAATCATCACTTTATGTTTCTTGATTCACATAATTATCAGCCTAAGTAAAATATAGCTCACTTAATTCCGTGATAAAAATAATTGAAAAGTGGTCTGTAACTGAACTCAAACCGCTCATTTGGTTTAAAAAACATTAATCTCTATTCTTTTGCTATTAACAATTAAAAACACTTATTAATATCATAGTATCGCACCTACTTTAAAATTACCTTGGTTAATTCCGTGGCAGTCTTCAATTCAAAACTTGTAAAATCGTTAACTTTTCGAGTGAATAAAATAAGGAACTATTTCAAAACTATGCGTTATTGGCTGATAATTTATACTGCAACACAAAGTTCAAACTTAACTCACTATTATGTCTGAGTTTTGTTGAAATCTATTCACTTTTTCTATTAAAATTCTATTAATTAAGACGCATCAAAACTTCAATGGCCACGCGGTGAACAAAACTGCGAGTTGAGTGAAAAAAATGCAGATTGTTGCTATCTCGCTTGCTCAACTGAACCAGATTTTTCCATACAAATAGAAGACTTATTGCGTCGTCATAAGGTTAATTTTAAAAGTATGAAATCGTCTCATATAATTTAGTATTCGATTAGAAACATGCTATCACGGAATTAGTTGTATCACTTAATTACCCAAGTTTACCCTACCACTGAACACCAAGAAATACACCTTTATTGGGGACCCCAGCTACAGGACGTAAGTCGCAAAATTTTTGCATCTAGTAAGTCCCTGAGACGATTGCGGAACTTTCTTCCAACTGCCACTAAAACTGCGCTGGCACCATCCCTTTTACTTCCCATCCTTGACAGGCGTGCTCAATCTTTGTTCACTTTTAAAATTCTAGTAAAAAAACACTCTTCCTCTCTCCTTAAAAATCATCATTACATATAGTTTCTTGTTCTTGTTTCAAGTTTATAAAGGATGATCGGCAAAAATGTATGGAAGCTGGTCCAAGCACCAATAACAACCACACATATGTCATTAGATAGGTATTTTAATACAGAACAATAATTACTATGGCGGTTCATTTCAAATCGCTGTGTGAAAAAAGTTGTGGCGATGTTTCGCAGGCCTGACGGACGGTAGTTAACGGAACACTTGAATATTATATAGGTACTGTTTCTTATACAGTCAGTAACTTTGACTCCTAATTCGTCCCATTGCTGACCACAAGTGCGAATTTTTGAGCCCACACTTGATGGGTTTACTAGTAGCTGTTCAAGAGATCCATTATTTAGCGTCCAGGTCAGTCTTCAGGTCCTCGTCATCGGGTAAAATGAACAGGACTTGTTGAGACAAATCTAATGAGCCCGCACTCGATGGGTTTACTAGTAGCTGTTCAAGAGTTCCATTATCTAGTGTCCGGGTCCATCATCAAATAAGCTCAATGGTACCATATTATTGTATTATCATCGCCTGGCATACATTTGAAAATATTCAAACTAGACCACCAGAAGTGATTAATATTCAAGTGTTCCGTTATCTACCGTCCAGGTCATGTTTAAAATGGTACACCACTGACTATCTGCAGTATTGTTACTTGTTACTTTAATCCATCCAAAGGTTGTCTGTAAAAGATCGCTTTTTGTGATAAGACCGCCCATTGTAGCTCTATCTAAAATTTCTAAATCTGTCTGTAATTTTTATGGTGTATAATAAAGAGTATTCTATCCATCTATCTACACCATAGTCAAGCTGAATATAATTAACTAACAACAAAATGTATACTATTAGTGTAATGTGTCAACGCACTAAAGTACGGGTGTTGCAAAATTATATACATTGTAGAGGACAAGACAAGTCAAACTTTACAGAATAATGTCAAAATATTTGTAGAAGGCCCAGTAAGGACAGGGGCTTTACAGCTGCAAATACGTTTCGTCAGGTCGAATTTCAGCCATGGCGTCTACCCTCAGCGTAGACGAGCCATTGACGCGTTTGTTATTATAGTGCACAAGTGTGTGCGCATACACAGGTGCACTCTCTCTGTCCTCACTCTCATGGTCCGATAGGACGGCAATTCGACACGACCGGAGAGAGATCAGGCGCAGGACCAGAGGCACGCGGGTAACACACCGCCAGCTTCCAAACTCCGGGCTGCTACTGAGAAATTCTTGATGGAACGCGGGTAACACACCGCCAGCTTCCAAACTCCGGGCTGCTACTGAGAAATTCTTGATGGAAATACCCAATACCACTTTGCCCGACCTGGGAATCGAACCCAGAACCCAGGACCAGCAGTCACGCTTGCGACCACGAGACCATTCCACCATTGTATTGTCTACACGCCTAATATAATATGAAGAACCTTTCAAATCATTTAGCTCGCATGTATTTTATAATATATGTTGGAAAGCTAACGCCATAGGGCAGTGGTGGCCCAGTGGTAATGGCCCCGACTTACGAGTTGTAGGTCGTGGGTTCGAACCCAAGCAGGCGCTTTATTTTGTGTAAATAATTTCATCACCACTGCTCTCAAAAACGGTGAAGGAAAACATCGTGAGGAAACCGGCATGTCTTAGAACCAAAAAATTCGAAGACATGTGACATCTACCAACCCGCACTGGGCCCGCGTGGTAGATTACAGCCCACTCCCTCTCACAGAGAGGAGGCCTGTGTCCCAGCAGTGGGAACATTAATAGGCTGATGATGATGATGATAACGCCATAGAATGATTCATTCCTATAAATCAATTTCACCTGCATTTTGACCAGCCTCTTACTAATTGTGACAAACCAATTTGGGTCTTTCTATTATGCAAGTGTCAGCTTTAGACGATTGAACCTTCTACAGTTACCTTACTTATGGTTTTACCATCTAAAATAACATGCCATCAGTTAAAATGTCGTAAGTCGTCATTGCACGCGGTACGGTACCCACCACTACCTGCGTCAATTGCTCCCCTCATAAAATCAAGTAATAAAGCAATCGAAACACATGCGAGTTGCAAAAGTTTGTGATGGGTGTTACCGGTATGGATATTGCCATAGATTAGGGATGGTAAAGAACTGTTTTATGACGATTTGAACATTCAAATGGTGGAGGTTCACCATATTATGGTGGAAGGAGCAAATTCTACGTAAATGTTGCTTCGAAGCTCTTTCAGGAACAGATTTTTTTTAAGAACACGTGATAAAGATTTTTATCTACCAATATAAAGTGACTTGCAATTGTTTTCACAGAATAACTCATATTTCAGAAACATATGTAATTGAAAAAAAAAAACATACTGAAACATTTGAACCCCGTCCGTTCTTTCCTTGGGTTACTTGAACTTGCCTTCATAATTTTAACATGAGTTTAATATCAAATTGGAACATCAAAATGTATTTTTCAAAACTGGATTCCTTTTAAAATACTTTATGGCCAGCAACCATGGATCACTAATAAAGAACTAGATACACAATCAGCGGCAAAAAATGTCCTCACCGAATGAGCACCCACTTGAACATTTGGGTGCGCATTTGATTTAGTAGCATTCGAACGCTGCGACGGTAAACACGCGACATTAGTATCGGTCGTAAAAATTTATTGCTTTTTAAACACATCTTTGTGAAATAAACTTTAAGCATTTCGTTTAAGGTTGAATTTACATTAATTTATATTTATTTCAACTATTATTACTTAAACACAATTTGGTGCCAGTTTTAAGAGAACTTTTGTTTGGGATTGTGTATCTAGTTCTTTATAAGTGATCGATGCCAGCAACATCCCTGATAACCCTGACTCATACGCGAGACTGCGCAGTACAGATCTGATCGATTTATAGAGAATTAAACAACTTTTGCAGTCAAAGATAATAAATGAAAAATGTAAGTATAACTTTAAAAGAGACAGTTTAATTTAAGGCTTTTATTTAAATGGACCCGTCAATACGTATGTTGTTAAAGTATGTATGTAACTTCAAATGACCTTATTAATGTTTTGTATCTTTAAACGTAGAGAACTAATTTTTCTCTTGATTCATTGACATAATTATTTATACCAAAAATTCAACATTTTATAGAGCTACGAAAAAGCAAAATTAGGTAAAAAAAAATCTATGTTAAAATCTAGACATCATTCAGGCATCCATAGATGGCAGCGTTAGTTACGGCTTTTCTAGACCACCGAGGTGCGGCCAGTTGTTCACAAGATTTACGAGTCAATGTGTCACCAGACCCGCGGAGACAACGGACAGTAAGCGTCAACAAACCACTCGTAACTGGTAACTAGTTTACTGCCTGTCACAGAATACCTGTGCCTGCTTTTTTAGGGTTCCGTAGCCAAATGGCGAAAAACGGAACCCTTATAGATTTGTCATGTCTGTCTGTCCTATGCCACTTTTTCCGAAACTATAAGAACTATACTGTTGAAACTTGGTAAGTAGAGTAGAGAGTAGTATTCTGTGAACCGCATTAAGATTTTCACACAAAAATAGAATACATTTTGGGGGTTCAAAACAAAAAGAAAAAATACATTTTGGGGGTTCCCCATACTTCAAACTGAAACTCAATTTTTTTTTCATCAAATCCATACGTGTTGGGTATCTGTGGATAGGTCTTCAACAATGATATTGAGGTTTCTAATATAATTTTTTTTCTAAACTGAATAGTTTGCGCGAGAGACACTTCCAAAGTGGTAAAATGTGCCAGCCCCCCCCCCTGTAACTTCTAAAATAAGAGAATGATAAAACTAAAAAAAATATATGATGGACATTACCTAAACTTCCACCGAAAATAAGTTTGAACGAGATCTAGTAAGTAGTTTTTTTTTGATACGTCATAAATCGTAAACCGCAATTTACCTTTAACGAACTACAAGAACTTTTATATTATGTTACTTGCTGCTACGGAACCCTTCATGGGCGAGTCCGACTTGCACTTGGCGCACTTTTTTTAAACGCGCTTTGGTTTCATCGGGAGCTTTTTCATGTTATACACGATGTTTAAAAACCCTTCGGCTTCCTACACAATGCAGGCCTGCCTTAGCGTAGTTGTAGGTATGTATTGGCACCTAGAACATTACAAGAAGTTATCTAAGTGGATCTTTTTTTATGTAAACAGAGTCTCGGACGTTACCATCTGAAAGTTTTAACTACTTATCCTTTCAAGCGTAATTAACTTCGCATGAGGTCGATACGACTGACTGGGACTCCGCGGGCAATAAGAATTAATAATCTAAAAATAATATTTTGAATTCACTTCCTATAAAGAGATATGAAATTAAAATGGCTCACGTTTCCAATAAATTGAGACAAACTATAATTAAAAACACATACATAAGCCTATTTTTAGCAGTCCAACTTGAAGGTATATGCGAAGTTATTTATATAAAAGTAATATGAAAAATATAAACTGATTTATGTTTAACTTTCAATGGCGTAGATATTAAGTTCTGTTGATAAAAATCGACACCTGAAACGCAGCATTCAATTAGCAAGATAGAAATCAAAGATGAAATTTGCGTGAATTAGAGTGGAGCTCAATCGAGAATCGAGATCGTATCAAGTGAAGCGAATGTCGTGGAGGGATAATCGTTCCGCAGCTGTAACCGATACAACACTAGCATCCATTTAGACGGATATTTTAGCCTTTACTCACAAATTATACTTTGAATCATATTTGAGAATTAACAGCCTCATTTTGCTAATTTTACGAATTATTGAAAATATCAATTACGTTTACGGATTTAAATCGTTCAGGCATATAAAATTTTGGTCTTTTCCGACCATAAGGAAATAATAACGGATTAAATAATTTCGCGCTAATTAAAGCAACCAAAGGCTACCTCATTTGGGGATATAAAACATTCTGCCGAAACTGGTGGTGTCTGACTTTTTGGGCACAACGTTGACGTAGAACAAATTAGAGCTTTCCCGAAGGAGATTTTGATAAATTACGTAACTCAACGTAGAAATGCAAAGTTGCTGGCAGCCACTTTTCCAAAGCTTTTATTATGAGTGGAACATCCCTTTTTCTGCATAGTGTTGGAAGCCTTCCAGCTAATACATTAGAGAGCCGTTCATGAACTGGAAGTTAACTATCTGCTAATTAAACGGACGATTACGTAGCACGCGTGTATCGCTGGTGTAACCAGCGTTCATTAATTTTTACATGCTTGTATCGTAAAGCCTCCCTTAATAATCGCTTACGAGATTTATCGCTACAAAGATTAATTATAAATTATCGTTAATTAAAAATGTTAGACGAAAATAACTTTTTTATATCTGATGGAAAGTATCATACCTTTATCTGGTTCTTTTATTTTTGTTAAATAAAGTATCTATAAACGTTCCCTTTGTTAAAGGTTTTACTAAATGGGAAAATGAGGACGATTAATCCTTAAATGGCAAGTATGCTTGCAGTTATATTGTCAAAACTACTTATATTGTCAAGTCAGATACAGCTTTACGTAAAGACAAGTAAAAAGTGGAATAAACTGCGATATTGTTTCGGAAAGAATTTATTTATTGCCGCAAATGGTAGACAAGTAATAGCGATAGGTCGATCCTGTTTTAAATAGCACCTGTTATATGTGTATCTTCTACCAGCATGTATACCTATCGCAATTTTTTCAGAATATTATAGTGGTCAACCCAAAGATGCTTAAATGCTTATCTTTATAATTACTTATCAGCATTTGAAAATCCTTTGCTGATTACAGAACTCCTCTTTAGTATTCGTTTTTCCTTTTTCAACAGTTTGGAAGCGTTTGCCGCCTTGCTACTGTAATGTCGCCATTTTGTTACTTTACCAACCTGTTAACCCAACCCTATGTTCGGTTGCGTTTTTTTTTGTTCTATTTGGTATGTAATCACAATATAAACTTCTGGGGCTGCCAAAAGATGAGTTCCTAAAGAAAAAGAAAGAAAGAACATAAATTTATTTAGCACAGACTAAAAGGCACACAATACAACTTATTGTAGCAAAAAGATATAAAAAAAAAGAAAACAAATTAAAAGTGTAAAGTGCGTTGTAAGATACTAGTAGGAAAGTGTGCCTCGCAGCTGCGCCAAATAGCCCCAGTTCAGCTGAAATGCCAGACAACTAGTGCCTGACGCTGGTACCATCCGAATACATACCTATAAACCAGGAATATGAAAAGCAATAAACCCGAGCAAGGTCCCGATCGATTAGCCACGCTCAGGGGCAAAGGTGTGAATCGACATTTAATCAAATAATTTATATGACGCTGATGCGTTTTTAATGGCCGCCAGACGAACGGACGCGTTTTTGTTACTCATATAACGACTAAACAGTTAGTGTACACAAGCAGTTACTGCTCATTGAAATACCATGCTTCAAGGCTTTACCTTGATATGTAAAATTATCGTGGAAACGTATTAGGAACAGCTACAAGCACACTGTGAGCAGTGGTGGCCTAGTGGTAGCGGCTCCGACTTACGAGTTGTAAGTCGTTGGTTCGAACCCAAGCAGGCGTTTTACGTTGTGGAAATAATTTCATCACCACTGCTCTCAAAACGGTGAAGGAAAACATCATGAGGAAACCGGCATGTCTTAAAACCAAAAATTCGAAGACATGTGACAGCTACCAACCCGCACTGGGCCCGCGTGGTAGATTACAGCCCACTCCCTCTCACAGAGAGGAGGCCTGTGTCCCAGCAGTGGGAACATTAATAGGCTGATTATGACAAGCACACTGCGACAAAAGGTTACTATGATTGCACTTGCATATGATTTATTCAGAAAGTACGTTTTAAAAAGCGCATGGAACATATCAGAAATTATATGGCTTCCAAATAGATAAAATTAAAGAACAAAATATGAATAATATTACACCTACTAAAGCTGTTCTGTTCGGTCAACTTTTCCTTCCATAAGTAGATAGCTACGACGCGTAGCACTCGCGTAGCACACTTATTGCTCGACCATCAGTTGTAATTACTTTGAAAATTTATCATTTTCGAAAGATACACACACTTTAGCATGATATAAGCGATAATGCCTGCGCCACCTTCCCCTCTTGGTACTCGGTAGGTTGCAGCGACGTTACGTTACTCTTATTGCAAGCCCCGATGCACGCACACCGATAGCGCGGCGTCGTATCGAGAGACAATCAATTAACTCGCCTCCGCAATTCGATTATTGATTTTGTAATTAAATCGCGTCGGTGGGCGTGTCGCGTACCAACTCGCTTGCATGAATTATCTTTATGGCAGATTTTTAGTGATGTTTGTTGACTTTTTCAATTAAGCCATTACGAAAGAGTAAACCTTAAAGGTTATCTTACGAGCAATCTTTTAAAATATTGTTCGTAACATTAATCTCCCGGTGCGCTGACGTCGAGGCATACCATTATATTGTACGAGATATCTCGCAGTATTATACATTGCTTGACAGTGGAGCTGAATGGAAATAATTATGGCGTTACGGTGACCAACAAAAAGGGCCCGAGCTATCGTAATTATTTACCGAGGGATTGCTTTATAGCAGCATATGCAAACATTTCAACTCAGTGCAGTGACTACAATCGCGCCACGAGAGAAACGTCCGAGCACAAAAACTGCGGTACTTAATCATGTCTTTATTAATCGATTTTTGAAAATGCCCACTCGATTCTTATTTTTCACCTCTCAAAACCGGACGCATTAAATAATCTGGATGCTCAATGAGACTAAATTGCACACAGTTTAATCATGTGTTATAGACTTATAGGTATTACGGACGAGCTTTAAAAGCAATTAACGATTAATTAAGAATCGGTTTTATAGTCTGTTCAAGTGTTTCTACTACGAGTTTCAAGATGAACAATTACCGAGCACATAAAATTATTTCTGAGAATTCGTTCGGTTTAAAACTCACTGTACAATAATACAATGAGAGCTAATGGAGGTATACATACGTGCGACAAACGAGACGCCGAAAAAAGTCGGAGTATCACAATAGATGAGAGAAGACAGAAATAATTGGGAGCTCCTGTCTATGTGAGGAGGCAGCCGGCGCAGCTCATCAGTATGCGAGGAGCGGAGCGGGCACATGCCACCGTCGCCAAGCCATTCATCCGCGCCGCACAATCCAAAACAAATTGCCTTAACCAGGAGGCCAATTCTCGCGTTTACGCTCGTTCTAGTCGAATTCGAACTGCCGCTCGTCTTCCTAAGTCGCTTATAAAATGGTGACTTTCCGTATTCTAGTCATTCGTACAATAAACGAGTCGAAGGAAAAAATGTTGTCATTATACGTCGCGCGAAGCGATCCATTTCACAAAACGATGCTACTTTTCAAACGCAACCATAGATGTACTTCTTGAAGTATATTAAAAATGATAAGCGTATAAAAGGTTTTGGGCAACTTTTTATTACTTACATAAACGTTTATGAATCCTACCATCATAATTATTGATTTCGTAACTCCATTAATATTTTATTATTAACATTAAAATAAGTTCTCATGCAACGGAATGCATGGCTGATGTTTATTTGTCAATGTCAAAGATATTTGTCACGTCAAATTAAAGTTATAATTTCTGTTTGTTTACATTGGTAAACAAGTAATTAAATAAAAAGCCAATGATATTATAAGTGATCTGAGGACTACCACAATAACATCAAGACTTATCAAGATGGAGAAAAAGAAGAGGAAGTATGGTTGTCGTAAAGAGTGCGGTACTGCAACAACTGGAGCGTCCTGCTGTTCTAACGACGCTGGTATAACTACGTGTCCCGGTTATATTACTTTAAAAAAGCCCAAAAAATAGTTGGGAAATTTTGTGAAAACAAATTGCGCGTCGTCACAACACGAATTCAAATTTCTTTGTGGTCAAAGTACCGCACAAACATCTTTCGAAATTCATGAAGACTGGGCGAGAGGGGAAATGGTCCGGCGATTCCTAAGCTCCTGGACAGCTGGCGATACAGGACGCTGACTATTCGTGTAAACTTGTGATTATTATAATGTATTGTTTACGTATAGTATTTTTGTTAGATATATAACTTTTGCATTGAAAAAAATTAAATAAAAACATTAGAAATCTTATTGTTTGAAATGCTTTTGAAATACTGCATCATGTTAGTGGTACAACAATAATAGGGGCGTAGGTCATATCATTTCATTCTAGTGACAAAATAATCGACTCTGTAAATTCAGTATTGTATGCGCTGCTGAATGGGTCGCACCCACCTTGGATGATAGCTTGAAATGATAAGTCACGGATAGCCAAAGATGATGGTTTATTGAATATATTTAACTACCACGTAACTAATGCTATATGAATGAGTACAGCTGACTATGAATGCTGATCGTGTACTGTCACGTTACACTATAATTTGTGCAAAGTGACGGAAATGTGCTGATGTATGTAGTACGTGCGTGCCTAGTACGATACATGACTCGTACAAGTATACACTCAAGTAAAACCACAAAAAAATCGGCACTGATTAGACCTTAGCTCTTTTTCTCTCGATGTCTGTGGATCCAACCGGGAAATGTACAGGAGCAAGGTGGGGGCACCGCGTTTGTTGCGGCTGCATCGGGTTCGACCTTTCTTGCCCTGAACCAAAGTAAAACCCTCCTGGTCCACATGACTGGTTAAGGAGTCGACAATCTTGAAAAATGATTTTTAAGTAAAAAAAAATTCGAGCACCACTTTATACGTATTTCATAAACATTTATCGAAAAATAATTCTTTACAGACTTCGTAACAAGTTGTGTTATACTTAAAGTAAATAATGATATAATCATTTATATCTTGAACGTGTTTAG
This sequence comes from Conistra vaccinii, assembly GCA_948150665.1. Taxonomy (NCBI): domain Eukaryota; kingdom Metazoa; phylum Arthropoda; class Insecta; order Lepidoptera; family Noctuidae; genus Conistra; species Conistra vaccinii. The sequence goes on from OX411330.1 coordinate 9,696,306, forward strand.
ATGTGCTGAACGCGTTCAATTTCATTGGTGAAATCCGCCCTATTACTGAATGTTTTCTTTGTTCTTGGCTCTTAAGGCGCGGGACATACACAAAGGGCGAGTGAGTACAACGGGCGGGCGAGCGTTGTGTCGGACCAGCGGGCGCCGCCGCGCGGGCATTGCACCGCCCGTTTCATCATCATCATCATATCAGTCGAAAGACGTTCACTGCTGGACATAGACCAAGCACCGCCACTTCGACCGATTCTGTGCTTCCCGCATCCAGCGGATTCCTGCGGCCTTTACAAGGTCAAGGTCTTCCGGTAAGCGGTCGCCACTCCAGAACCTTTCACCCCATCAGCCATCTGTTCTGCGAGCAATGTGTCCTGCCCATTGCAAGTTAAGTTTGGCAATTCTTCTTCTTTGGTTTGGCGGATACGATCCTGCCATCATCGGTATTCAGTTTTGCAAGCTGACTCTGCCCAATAAACAGATCTCTAGCAAAGACCTTGGAGTCCTTATTCCGCTCTATCGCGTCCTTAGTGCGGTCTGCACTAAAACGGCGAATGTCACTTTTCAAGGACTTAGAGATCCGTCTACTGAGCTGCCGGGTACTTTAGCGCATCATCTGAAGACTGGAGGATCATCTCGCGCCTCTCCTTCATGAGCTGTATAGTAGGATCAGAGAGCTTCTTGTTTCTATTTGAATTGATTATTTGAGAAACCCCATGAGTCATCAGACCCTAACTTTACAGGAGATGAAAAAAACCTTCCTGTGAAAAAAAATTGTATGGCCATAAATGTGTTTTGTATTTAGTTTGAATGGTTTAAATGATACATATATAAATTGATGTTTTTTTCGTATGATATTGTCATTGTCATGAAATAAATAGTGCCTGAAAGTCGTTGACTTACGGGCTTTCTCAAATAAACGAAAAATAAACACGTTTGACAACATAAAGATGTAATCAGACAATGTTATATTTCAATAATTAGACAATATAAATAATAATATTATTTGTTTAGCCCATAACCTCATCTGTTTCACGGTCTGTGACCGGCCATTGGTATATTTTTTCATAAAAATCCTGTACTTCTTTATCTTGTTGCAAGTATTTTTTTACTTTTTTTAGATCTTCTATTTTCTTTATGTTAATGGGGATTTGACCCTCTGGAGAAGTTTTGTTGCTAGGCAAAACCATCCTCTCTTTATTTGCATTCTTAAGATTAAAATAATTTATAACCAGACGTCAATAAAGTCCCTTACGACCACTACTCAATCTCTTTCATGAGAATGTTGAAAGTAGCAATATTGGCTGATCTCGAATGACACTTTCTGTTCTTTGGGTATGTGTCTACCAGCTGATTCTACGGCGTGCATATTTTATTTGTAAAATTTTGGCCACCTCTTTTGAATTTTAATATGTCACAGGACGAAGCCAATGCGAACAGGAAAATGTTTTTCGCCGTTGACTTTAGAATCAATGCTGCAATTTCCTTCACTGTATAGATCCGATCAGTTCGTCTTATTTTTCTTTTCATGACGGCGAAGTCTCGGTCGCAAGGTAAGAACGAGTAACCTCGCATCGGAAAATACTGCTCGATGGTCTTGAACATTCCGAGCGATACCAATGTCGTTAAAACCCTTACGACCGTTGTTTTTTTTTGTCCACGGAAATGTTGAGAACTTGCATGTGCCCACTGAAGCGCAGCAGCGCAGGGCACATGCAAGTTCTCAACATTTCCCATAATTTTCTTTCAAATATTGATGAAGAAATGTGTTGGTGATGCCACTCATTTATTTTAGAAACCCCATTAGTCACTGACTTAAGGGGTTACTCAACTAAACCAAATATTCAGTCTGTTATAATTTCCTTTCTATCGCTTTGACTTGTGGGATTTTTTTCTGTAATGTGTATTTACTGCCATAGAACACATTTCCGCAAAAAAGTAATTTTGCCAAAAACACTGACTAATGGGGTTTCTCAAATAAGCGATTCATTTGTACGACGGGTCTTAAAGATCTTGAACCCGACCGTATGGATAATTTCTAAAATCGTCCACGGTGCTCCCTAGGCACTTGAAACGATTCTGAAGTTTGAGCTGAAAGCTCTCGGGGTTTAGGACTTGGGTAGTTGCCGGGCGGAGCGTAGACTTCATCAGTCGAGATCTTTCCAACTTGACTTTTAAGTTCTATATGCCTCTTACTATGCGGTGATCACTTCCGGTTTTCACCGCATTGATCACAGAGACAATTGAATACTTACTTGATTTTTGTCGACATTATGGAGTCAATCTCATTTTTGTTGCACCATCAGGGTTCTGCCAGGTCCACTTTCTGTGCTGACGTTTTCTGAAGAAGGAGTTCATCATAAAGAGGCTTTCCTTCTCCATAAAACTGGCAAGTAGGTGACCCCGGTGGTTCCGACGTCCAACTCCAAATTGCACTCGCAGGTCATCACCGTTTCGTTTGCCCAGTTTCGCGTTGACGTCCCCCATGACAACGGTGAAGTGAGTTTTAGACCCATGCATGACTCTAGAAATATCCTCATACATGGTCTCCACCTCATCGTCGGGTGTGACGAGGTCGGGGCGTTTTTGGTGCTTGTCAATTTTTAGGCGGTTTGCCATTATCACCACGCTTGGCGGGCGTGTTGGCGATCGCAGTGTTGTGTTAAAAATGCATAGAGAAGACTGCTGCCCATTCTCTAGTAAGCCTGTTTCATATTTCATACAAAATGTATAGGAACGACACACAACTGACACAACGCCTGCGCCGCACCGTGAATAAAATAAATAAAATAAAAACTTTTTCATTCAGACTTATTAGAATATTTATATTTAATAAGCTCTCCTTTATATTTGCTACAACGCTACAACAGAATGTAATGCTGATTTGTCAATGTCATAGATAATAGCTAATGTCAACGATTTTAGTCACGTCATAATTAAGTGTAATCAAATAATAAAAACAGATTTCCTACCAATGATTAAATTGAGTAAACTGATGAATACCGAAATAATATCAAAGCTTATGAAGATAGAGAAGAGGAAGCGTGATTGCCGTAAAGACCGGACCGAATCACCGGCTCTCATAATACTCTCAGGATGGCTGCTGCGACCTACCATTCCAACGACGCAGCTGAGGGTCAAGCAGTAGAAGGCTCATTACAACACGATTTTTTTTTGTGGTGAAATTTCTGGACAACTTTTGTCGAAATTCATGAAGACTGGGCAAGAGGTGGTGTAATGATCCGGCGATTCCTAAGCTGGCTACTAAACAGCGCGATACACATGACGCCGACTAATCGCGTAAACTCAAAGAGATTTAAGATACTAAATAATTTAATGTCTTTGTGTAAACTAGTGATTCTTATAATGCAAAGTTATAATGTAAAAGCATAGTATTTTTGTTAATTATAAGTTTGATATTGAAAAACAATTATACATGTTTGAAATCTTTATTGTTTTTTGAATGTTTTTGAAATTCTGCATCATGATTTTGGACCTGTTGTAAAGTTGTAATACAATAATAATAGCAATATGTATAATAATTTGGGTGGCAAAAGACCCTTTACATAAATATATCACAGACTAATTAGACTTGGGTTTATATTACACCACAAACACAATTATTATCACACCACACTTGGGTTTGGTAATGCTTCCCTGTAACATCTACATGCAACTCTCGCCTGGTGAAATTCGGGTGTTTGTATGCCAGCCTTTTGCAACCCGGGAACCTCGATGATGAAGGACTTAAAATTCATAGTACAGCTTCATTCTCGTCAGCTTCAGCAAAGCCCTTAATTCGGCACTGATTAGACCATGGCTCCTCTCTCAATGTCTGTAAGTACAACCGGGAAATATGCATGACGATGGTGAGCACTAGCGATGCAGCTTAAAAATTGCTCCGTGATCGACTTTTCTTGCCGTCAACTATAGTAAAGCCATCGTCGTCCACTTGACTGGTTTTAGAAGCCTTCCGTTTCAAAATATATCTCAGATGTGTGTCTTATCAATCGACGCCACACAAGCAGTGGATAGTTGACAACTTTGGCGGACGCGTGAAGTATTTTTTCGTGTATTTTTCCTTGTTGTGGCGATCGCAACGTTTTCTAAGATGTTTATGAACTCGTAACGCATTTTGTAAAAAAACATTTATTATTTTCTTCCGCATTGACTAATTGTGAATGACATAACAACTGTTTGACGTTGGTACGCCGTTCGAAATGACGTCATGAACGTTTCGACTGGTACCGACCACTCTTTGCAAGTCGCATGTAAACTATGCATTTTGCGTGGTTTTCCTGCGACAAATGCTCGAATCGATATGGCGAGAATAGCTGTACGAGTGAAAACATGATTTTTACGAGTGAAAACATGATTTTTACGAAGGAAAAGTACGAATCGAGCGACAATAACGAATGTAAGATGCGCGAGAATTGCCTTCCAGAGGTTACTCTTTGTGAAAATGGAACGCGGCGATCCTTTTTCGGTAAAAAACCGACGTGTCGCGCGTTTTTCAAGTCGGCTATATGAGTAATTGAGGACAAGTCCCGGCGGACGTGACGCGCTGCCTCCGTGTCCCAGCGACGCCGCGTGAGATACGCTGATACTCCGGTGTTTATACCCATTTAAAAGTCAATCATTGTCGCGAAAATAGCTCGTTTGAAAAGTTGCATTTGCATACCCATTTATAGGATAACCACGACTCCAGCCACTTAACTTGTCGTTATATGGGAATCCTTAGTCCGGAACAAACGACGATTGTCCAGTCCACGAGTAAGTGAATAAGTAAACGACTCCTACACAATACGGTAGTTGTCAAGTAGAGAAACCTATCGTCTGATACTGAATGTAAACAGCGACGCGTACATAGCTCGAGGAGCACGTACAAGGCTTAATTACTTACAAAATTGGTAGTTTAAAAGCGCAAATTGAATTACCAATTTAAATAAACGCTATGGGACCAGAGTGTGGTGCGGCCGGGGGCTGCGCCGGCGCATGCTCTGCAGCGGCGGCCAATGAGCCATCAATTAAATTTTAATTTTCGATCGCCAACGAATGAGTCGGCAGTGCCGTAATTGGTCCGCCCGTTCCGATGATTACTTTATTGGTCACACGCATACCCCGCTATCACGTGAATCATTTTGTTGCCAATTTATTTCTATTCTCCTTTATCCTTTATTCCATTCGGATGTAAAAAGAAAAAGGACGAAGTTAGCGTGGAGTCTGCCTGTGGCCGACGACGTAGGCGTAGCGGTTTCGAGACAAGAGCCGAATTTAAATAACTTGTTTTGACTTCCAACCGCCTTTGACATAACCCTTGAATTAGAAGGGATGTAGTATTTCTTTCCTCCTTCAATAGTGTGTATAGTTTATCTCTTTCTTAGGCGGCTCCATCATTTTAGACGCGGCCGAGGCGGCATCCTTGTAATAAGCTCCCAAAATGACGGGGGCGCAGGTAGCTGGTTTTTGCAGGGTCCTCTCGCCTAATCTGAGGCGGCGTTTGTTTTTTGTTTATATTGTGACCTCGTACGCACGAGCGTGCCACGTGACTTGACAAATATAATATGTAAAGAAGAGCTGTTGGAGTTTGTTCAACATGCTGCTAAACGCGAGACAAGTCACTAGAATAGGGTCAGGAAATGCCGCGGGGTACACATTGTACACGAAGTCACGAAGCGTGGTGTATATGCGGAAAATCGTGTTACAACCTTTCTTTGATATAGACATACAATAGGGTTATTGGTTATATGTCGGCAATCCATGAAAGGGATGTAGGAGAGGTCATTTACAACCAAATGACCCTTGATGACCTATGCCAGTGTCAACCATTTTCGAGTAATTTGACATTTTATATTTTAAATGTATGAAATAAAAATATAAAATGTCAAATGACTCAAAAATTGTTGACTTTGCATAGGAGTCAAAAGTAAATGTCAAAAGTTTTATTGTAAATGTAACTGAATTAGTAATTTGGGACTCAATAAACTGCAAAGGGAACCTAAGAAACCTATACTCAACACGATAAAGGCTAATTTCATCATACAAGATAAAATATGCAAAGAACGGCTTATTACCAGCACTTGAAATTATACCTCCGTATGCAATACTTTATGTTCTAAGCGATAGGATCCTAGCTGTCACACTAGCACTAATTTATAGTCATGTTCTTCGCAATGTTTGATCGTGTGTATTGATCCTATCAGATTCTTTCAAAGATTTCGAAGACTCTCAAGACACATGAACTTTTCACATACAAACATTTATACTAAAAAAATATTGGCCAGTTGGTTCGCAGTAGGATCTAAGTTAAATGACGTTTTTATAAGAAAAATACTAGCAAGATTGTGCAATAAACCATGGAACACACCATAAATAGTATACTAACTAAGGACACTCGGATCATCGCGAAAAAGAGATAGGTACAGCATTTTATTAGCAGGTGAAAATGAATTTATTGTGAGCGCAACTGATAATTCAGTATAAGGAATTAGTCCGGGGCACGACACGCATTGTGTCGGATCGTGAGGCATTAAAGGCCGTGACACACTAAATGCTGTGCATAACGGGAGGAGTTTTATGAAATAAGCCTGACATATTCAACATAAAATCACGCTTGTAGCCCCGGAAAGGTTTGGCAGAAGTGTACCTAAGTATAGTACACCCACATTTCACCAGTTATGTTTAATTCCCATGTAATAGGGGGCGAGCCTATTGCTATCAACCGGGCACAAATCCAGACTTCGGGCTGCTACTGAGAAATTTCTGATGACAAAACCCAATAACACTTTTTCCCGACCCGGGAATCGAACCCAAGACCTCATGCTCAGCAGTAGCGCTTGCAATCACTAGACCAACGAGGCAGTAATCAACTGCTAAACAAATACCTATTGGAAAAAGCATCTCTTCAGCTTGAGCATTTAACTTTTCCAACTAATTTCGTTATGGTTGATAGCATTTCCTTCAGTTTTATAATATGCCTTTAATCACCCATGCCCAGTTAAACGCTAGAAAAGACCTGGAAGATTATGTTACTTTTTGCCTTCCTTTTTGTTCCAGGTTGACACTTGCAAACGGTCCTAAATAGATGCCAATTACATGGAACTACATGGAAATATATCAGCGTTCTTAAAAAACTACAGTACATATTGATAAACCTGGCGGTTTTAAGTCGGCTCTCCTCCGCAGAAAACAATGCCTGCCTTTAAAAATGTCATTCCTTCATAAGCATTAGGTGTGGTCCAGCCTTAACCATTCGTTTCGTACAATGCAGATGAAGACGCGGCGAACGTGCGCGGACTCCTGACCACTTGTTCGTGCCAACATATTTTTCTTTACATCTCACGACACAACTCGATATATGTACGGATACCTTGTTTATGTACAGCGCTTTGACGTAAATGTTCCTTACTTGATATTGATAGTAATAAAGTTAAGTCCGACTCAGTGTGATATTGGTAAATTACGGGTTTGAATTGTGCGTCATAAGTTTATGCGTTGGCTACGGGCTCGACATGTGAATATCGAAGTCTATACGCGAGAATATTCGCGTTGAATTGAGGACATCCTTCATTGGCCATAATGAAAACAGTTAAAATGTGTTAGGTACGATTGATCATGGTAAACCCAGTCAACTGATTGGAAGATTAGAACTGCGAAAAAGCGAACTACATTGATACGGAACACAGAATAAATTAGTGCTAGAACAGCTGACTAATTCCCATCTTACATAAATTCATTGCCTGTCCACGCATTGAATAAACAACCCACAAAGTATCGTGAGTTGTTATTTCCTTTTTTTTATTTTCTATTTTTTTAGATATAGTAGCTTTAGTAGATATAGTAGCTGGTCGTTCGTACTCTGCTCGGGTGAAAATTGAGAAAACAAATTTTCTCAGATATGAGACTTGCTAGATCGATCGTAAGCCCTTGTAACTAACATAACATAACGCCTTGTTTCCCCGAAGGGTTGGGCAGAGGTGTACCTATTATAGGTATCACTCACATTTCGCCAGTTATAATTCAGTCCCATGTAATAGGGGGCGAGCCTATTGCCATCAACCGGGCACAAATTCGAAAATATACAGGGTGTTAAAGTAATTGCGTGCCATAGCTTAAAAAAATATTTTCTGGATTAATTTTTTATTTTTCCTAGTTTCCTTTATCGATACTGAACCTACCCCTAAGCTATGGCACGCAATTACTTTAACACCCTGTATACAAATATTTCCCAATTAAATAGTAAAGAATAGGTAAGGGATAACTTCATGTCCACTCAACTCAAAGGCCATTGTCTATGAAGTCGTGAGATAGGCAACATATCTATATACGTATAAAACGGATCTAAGAAGTCCTCTACACTATGTATTCTATGTGCTTAGTAAAGCGGAGCTTATAAAGTAAACAGATTGCATCTGTGTTCTGTCGTACGTGCCGCGGGCTACACACGCGCCGCACCAAAGGCGCGTCATCTATGAAATCACTAAGCCGAATGGTACATCTCTTGATATCGAGACCAAAAAAAACTATCCCTTTTTTGTTTGGATATAGATACGTCTTTTTATGACGAAAGAGTAGAGGTGCCTTATGTTTGTGTTTGGGCTGAATTGACAGAAGAATTTTTCTTCTTAAATTTTTCAGTTCTATTGAATTTGCTGAAAATGTTTCGGTGTGTTTAAATCTGTTTTCAGGGGGTCTACTCCCTAAGTCCGTCAACTAAAAGACGGGCCCGTCCGAAAGTAGTCCGAAACGATGGCGTGTACCCTACTCCCTATTGATTTCGGATTCATAAGCTTCGAACGGAATCATAGACAATATTTGTGCGCGAATGATACATGACGGTAGAGTTGCGCTATTTTACCGGTCGATTACCGGTTTACTTATTTTGTGGTTATCATGCTTACTATTCCAAAAATAATATTGTTGTCGTTACAAAATTACCACATTTTTAATAATTTAGTTTTTATTACGCCTTTAGTTGAGCAATTTAATTATTTTTGCCATTTTTGTCCCGATGATGGCTTTATCGTGTTGATATCTTTGCCTTTTTTCTTTTTGACGTTAAGTGTGTAGTATCTATGACGGCAAAGTATTTTGACGCGGCGCGTCTTTCAAGACTTTCATTTTCAGATTTGTCAATGAATTTGATATTGAAGCGATGAAAACTTTTGATAATTACCTACATGTACTAAATAAACAAATGGAATCAATACCGGAGACTAGTTCCAATTAAAGGCTAAGAAGTGCAACTTGGTTGGAGGAGGATAAGGTTTGTACAGCTAGAATAAATTTTGTTTTGTAAACATTCTCAATTTCTCATAGTTACATGCTTGCTTTTGCTTCTGTTCCTTACATTGTTTTGAAAGAATTGGTCAGGAGAGGGTCTTCTTAAATGGAAAATCTAAATACGGACGTAAACACCAACGCGAAGAAGGTGGCGGCCCGGCATGATTTACGAATTAGACCTACCTATCCAATTTACTTTTACGTTACAAAGTTCATAAGAAGGCATGTCAAGAATTTTGTTTGCCTGTACAAAACTCATAATATTACTTAGTTATTCTTATGCCTCTACAGATTTAATTAATTTGGTATAACTATAATTTGCAAAAAAAAATTACATTAATTTTGTATTTCAGGTTAGTAGGACTAGTAAGGATGGCGCTACACTACAAATAGCAGAAACTGAAACAGCCTGCAGAAAAGAATTACATGAGGCACAGAAGATATATTATTATGTTTGTTCTAAGAACAAGTTCTAAAAGTCAAATTAGAGTATTATAAAATAAATTAAACTGATAGAATAGACATGTTTTTTTATTAATGAACTACTCGCTAAAATATCTTCTTATAAAAGTTTGAAAAATAGCATTTGCATTTCCCTTGCAACTTCTTCAGTTGCTTCTCTTGTATGATATTACTGGGTACCCTCTAACTGCATGTCTCCATGGTGAACTACAATGTTGTGAAGCACTGCCACTATGGTTGTTTTCACATTTTCTAGTTTGCATGTAATGGTCATAGGTTGTGCCATGTAAAAGGTATTGAAAGCTTTGTTTCCACACACCAAAGCACCGTTCCACAGTATATGTCGAAAGTAAAGTAAACAAAGCCAAAAGGGGTATTATATCCCCACACAAGTCCTCAAAAATGTTCTCGTGTGAGCCTATAGTTCCCAACGAACTCAACGTCGGAAATACTCGCCAACCGAAAGTTTCGGCGGAACTATAACCGGCGTCGCCGCCGCTCTTCCTGTAGAGTTTTTTCGAGCAATTCCAGCATTAAAAAAGCAGCCATCGTTTGGATTATTAAAAAAAAAAATACTTTCGTCGACAGCACGACAACTATTGTGATGTCGTATCAACTGACATATATCTCCGTCAAAACAAGTGTCAAATTCAACTTTTCGGACGGGCAAAAACACATCGGGAGTAGGGACAACTGTCAAATCGTATCGTCATTCATTCTTAGGTCGGGCTTCCAACTAATCGTATGTCCGTAGGTGTTAGGGAGTAGGAAACGCCCGTAACTAAGCCCGAAATGACGGACTTCGTGCTTAGGGAGTAGACCCCCTGCAGACCTACATTGATGTAGGTATCACGTTGAGCGAGCGTTTATGTTACAATACAAATGACAATCGTAGACCCTGTTCTGGGGGTCTACTCCCTAAGTCCGTCAACGAAAAGATGGACCCGTCCGAAAGTAGTCCGAAACGATGGCGTGTACCCTACTCCTACTCCCTATTGATTTCGGATTCATCAGCTTCGAACGGAATCATAGACAATATTTGTGGGTGAATGATACATGACGGTAGAGTTGCGCTATTTTACCGGTCGATTACCGGTTTACTTATTTTGTGGTTTTCTTGCTTACTATACCAAAAATAATATTGTTGTCGTTAGAAAATTACCACATTTTTAATAATTTCGTTTTTATTAAGTCTTTAGTTGAACAATTGAATTATTTTTGCCATTTTTGTCCGGATGGTGGCTTTATCGTGTTGATATCTTTGCCTTTTTTCTTTTTGACATTAAGTGTATCGTGTGTAGTATCTGTGACGACAAAGTATTTTGACGCGGCGCGTCTTTCAGTTTCAGATTTGTCAATGAATTTTGTATTGAAACGCTGAAAACTTTTGATAATTACCTACCTACATGTACTAAATAAACAAATGGAAACAATACTGGAGGCAAAGAAGTGCAACTTGGTAGGAGGAGGACAAGGTTTTTACCGTGACACAAAGTGATCAACGCCGCCGCCGCTGTATGTGGTATTTCCAGTGGCGGATCCAGGATTGTCGTTTGGGGGGGGCTTAACCCCACTGAGGGTAGGTAGGTTTTAGCAAAGTACCTAAACACAAAAAAACCTCACAACGCTATATTTAGCTTAACGCATAACAAGCCTCCTTGGATAAGATAAGTAGAATAATATCAGGTTCACTTTAAGATTTCTCACGGAAGAACCCAGATGGTTTTGGGGGGGGGGCCTTAGCCCCCTAGCTGGATCCGCTAATGCATGCGCTAAGGCATGTGGTTAAAAATACCAGCCTGGAGGTATAGAAACACTTTATAATTTCAATCGGCAGCCCTACCTCAATAAGATGCGAAAGCCCTTTCGCATCTTATTGGTTAAGGTGCCCACCTTAACGTATCTTCCACGAGATAAGCACGATGGCTCTTGATTTTGAAGCTGACCTTATTTCAAAAGAACGGGGAAACAAATACACGAAATAAGAATTAAGGAGAAATATTTCAGAATATCATCCAAAATAGTTAAATGATAGAGCTTCGGCACTAGAAAGCTAAACCTAAAAAGTAAACAGCCTAGTAAAGCCAGAAGCTTTTCAAAGTACAAAGATAAACAGCACTAGATGAAATCTTGCCCATATTTATAACAAAATAAACCTCCTAGCACAATATAGGCAGCCCTATTTCAATGAGATGCGCAGAATCACGTACCGGCGCGCGCGCACCTTAACGTGCCTTCATGGAGATAAGTGCGCGATGGCCCTGGATTACCACAGCATGTAGCAGCGCAGTGCGCGTGCGCCAAGGGTTACCATCCATTCGGATTTGTCCGGATATGTCCGGCTTTTTTGCCCCCGTCCGGACTTTGTCCGGCCTTGTAAGTTTTTTGACTATTCTTATGAAGGGGATTATTTTGGAGGGAGATTTTTTTGGAAATAAAAACTTTTAAACGAAAAACTTTTAACTGAAAAAAGAAAGATAAAAAAGTCAGTCCATGTCCGAATTATTTTGCAAATTCCAGCTTTTTGCCAGGGCCTTTTAAAATTCGTAATGGTAACCCTAACTGCGCCGGAGTACGCGATCTGTCGGCCCCCTTTGAACCATTTTGTTTCTCTATTCGTGTTTATTCATCGCTTAGTTTTTGTTGCCGCTGGGCTTATCAAAGCTGCTACATACTAAGATATGCTGTAGAATAACTGCTTTTGTAAGGATGTTAGTATGGTTTTTGTGAAGAAAGGAATTAATCGCATTAAACGAGGAACGGAAGATGCTCCTTCTAAAGTAAAAGCATACTTTAGAAGGAGCATATTCCGTTCCTCGTTGTCAGAGGAAGGTTAAAAGAGTTTATGTATGAGCAAACATTTACCTTAGGTATAGTCCTCCTTGGAATCTAACAGCCATGTGCGATTGTGCATTTTGACTGTCACTAATGAGACACAATAAAATTTTAATTGTTATCGAGCTGCATCAGTCTTTCGGACAGTTGAGCATATATTGAAGGACAACTAACTTGTACATCACACTTACATTGTAGAGTATGTGTGGTAGGAAAATCTCTTATAGAGACAATTTCATATAATAAGCAACAAAAATATTCTTGACACCAATATTATTTGCTACATCAGAACTTGCTCCACCTTTCATTTCCATAAACACTTTAGCTACATTTTAGGCTGCCATCAGCCTTAATGATGATGTGCAAGAGAAAATGTTAGTGCTTATTGTGTAAGGCGAGGCAAAAAGCTCGGGGCGCAGTGCCTTGTACCTATTAGCCCGTAATACACACTCGAGGTTCGTGGGAAACTACGTAACATTCTTTTTCGGACTGCGAGCAATCATGATCGCTTTGAAAAATAACCTCTGCGAGATGCATTATAGTCTTTTGTTTCTTGCTCCGCTCGGGTGGCTTCCAGATTTTTTATTCTGGAATGTTTGTTCTAATGTGGGCCTCCCAAGGAATGATCACAGAGGAAATTGACAGACTCTCCTCGCACACCACACCGTTATTTGTTGTAGAAAACAGTAAGCAACTGCTGTCATGAATATTAGATATGTACAAACTGCATCATCGCGGCTTCTTGCTGAAACAATCTGGTAGCAAAATTCGTGACAAAGTTCGTATCATTTCTATAATAAAATGTGAGCATACCGACCGACACACAAACTTTGTGATTTATACTTGGTAACCTTTGTTGGTACGTACGTCTTATTATTATAAAGGTACACGTCTAGATTATGTAGGTACATTTATATTATATACCTGATACTCATAATAGTGGATGATTACTTACAAGATACCTACATTGTTTATGCACATAATACATTGATATATCAATGTGCATATATAAATCTTTTATAGCAAGTTACGTTCGGCATTTACTCAATATAACTTATGATTGTGTTGATTTCCTGGTGTTCTATCATTGACTGCAAAGAATTAATTGTAATATTGAATTGTCATTTTTCTCTCGTTTTAAATTGCACATATATTGTAAGTTTTGTGTTTCTTTTCGTTGTTACTGCGCTGAAATATCTCGATGACACGGGTACCAAGCCGTGCGAAGAAATCTGAATAAGCTTCTTAAAACACTTCTGTCACAGATAATATAATACTTTCTGTTATGAAAGTTACAAAACTATTGTAGTGTCTTAGTTAATTATAGATAGTCGACCAAAATACTTACACAAAATCACTTCCAATCTAATCCAATTGAAGAATGTTTGCCAACCATTCAATCTTCGGCTCAACAAATTAATGGGTGCTGGCGAGTGTTCGATACTTCGGTGTTAGGAGGCGGTTACCCACACAGATGAGGCGTAAGGAAAGGCAGTTTCGGTGTGGCACGACTTGGCGAGGCGAGGCGGGAGGGGGGAGGGGGGCGAGGCGCGGGTCAGAGAGGCCGTGAGAAGTTGCGCGTGCGTCAGGTTCCCAGGCACGCGCCGAGGAGCGCGCGCGACCAACGCACGCCTGCTGCTGCCAGTGACTAGTGAGATGAAACATTTGATTGGGTTGCTTGTAATTCGGGTGTTAAGTGGTGATAAGGCAGATAGTATAGTATAATCGTTGTTAGTTTCCTGAAGCTTAATTGAAGTTTGGCAAGATTTATGTAAAAAAAGAGGAACTTTAAAAAGGAAAGTCATTTTTCCACATGCAAAATCTAGCGTTTGCAAAAGCAATAATTCTCACAAGTTCTACATTAGTTGGAATTGATTACAGAAACACTTAGAAGACGCCAGAAAAAAAAAACATAATTTAATCAACAAAACAGTCCTGAGTATTTCAAAAACGAATTCGAACCACTATGTCTTAGAGGTGTACTCCATCTCAGTTGGGAGTCGGTCGCCGGGGTCGCCGCGGTCGCGTCTCTCCGCCCTTCTCATGGGACCAGCACTAGAGCCACTAGAGGTGAGACGCTAGAGGTGAGCCGCGATGTGTATAGCCTGCGAGCCGCGCGTGGAATCCACCTTGTTACTTACATCCTTACATCGCAGCGAGATACCACTGGAAATTGTAATGATGAAGATAGGGTCGAGCGGCGTTTGTTTTTTAATAGAGGGGTACATGAAAGTGTTTATAAATAGCTTTAGCAGCAATAGCTCATAAATATGATAATATGGGAAGTGAGAAGCTCAGGATAGGTCGATATAGCTACGTTTAGGGAGATATATGTCTAATAGTGGACATATTTTGGCTGGAATGGAGAAGATGAAGACAATAATTATTTGCGCTGAAATCAATGATTTTTTTTACGGCTTTGGAAGGTTACATTAGCATTAGCTATTCTATTTGACACCATCTTGATTCATGATCTGGCAAGATTAAGCCTCTCCATTTTCAGACCAATCGTGCATAAAATTTCTTCTGCGCAGCAATTTAAAACCATACTTCCATAACTAATTATCTCCTCATAACACCAATTAGTATCCCTTTAATTTCCTGAGCATCTCGCAGATATTTCTCCAGTCAGTCATGCAGTCACGTCGGTCGGCGGCGACGGGCGTCATTTCTAATTTATGCACGGTCGTGCGCAGCTCGCCTACCGCTCGACGCGCGCGCCTCTGGGAGGGCTGCTACACATACCTGCATAAAAAACATGGCTGCTACATTTTTACGTGACTGCTTTATAGTCATATTTGGTTGTGTGTTAGTGTGCTGCTTCTGTTGTTGTTTTTGTTTTATGAGTTCATTTGAAGCTTAGCCTCTTACTCTTACTAAGGTTATATTTTCTGATGGACTGGAGATGTCACAGGATTTCAAAAACTAACAATAAATACAGGTGATTTTTCAGGCTGCAGACATGTACGAGTACATATATTTTGGTAATGGTTCGAATAATAGAAATATTTTTTCTTTTCCGTAATACTCGTGAACCTGCTACAAAGCAAAAAAATCACGAAACTTTTGCTACATCTTTGAGTTTGCCAGAGCAGCACCTCGATGATAGGTCTTATGCTAGAATCTAGATGGAACTTGGGCCAGTTAAGGCTGATTTGAAAAATCTTGATAATTCGTTCGAGATTCAAAATTTCAAACCCACTCAGGGTTTGAATCTCGAACGAATTATCAAGATTTTTAAGCTATCTAAGATATTTTTTTCTTTTTTTGGGTCGCCCGATCGTGATTAGTTTCGACCCAAATATCTGCAGAGCATCCCTGAGTCGTGACGCGCTGACTCGAGCAAGAATTAGATCCTGCCGCCTCTCTATAAGCCAGAGATCGCCAATTAACTTTGACCTCCAGAAAGATGGCAATAACTCTTTGTTCTGGTTCTTTTTATAATGGATGGTGAGCACAAAGATCGCACGTGTGGCGATGCGTGAGGACTCTTCAGTCACGGCGCATGCTCAAACATTCTGTTCTATAGTTACGAGACTGACGCCTGCGCACTGATTGATGTGTTTGAGTTAAAATGTTTATCGTCCTAAGAAATGTTTGCGTTCAGCGTGAAAGGGTGCTTTATTCGCACAATGAGTCCTTCTATAGGAGATAGCGAAGGTTCCATAAGTAGCGGTTTGTTCTTGACATTTTGACGTGGGTATGAAGACGGGTTTGGTACTGGATGGTAATGCTGCGGTTTATAATATATCGCAAGATGGATTACAATAATACTGCGCAAGTGTATAACAAGGTAATCAATGTATATCCCGAATTATTTTTATGGCAAAAACCAAAAAACCCCTACCGAAAATACATTTTAAGATGTGGCTTAAACTTTTTCGCATATTATTATTCGATAAACAAGGTTGCGAATCAGAAAACAAATCCTCAAGCAGATGCTTGAGCGAAAATTTCTAAATCCAAACTACATCATACCCTTTCATCAACGAAGATATGAAATTATCCGAAGGTAGAATTCTTGGTCTCCTAGAGTTAAGGGTTCAATTTGAGGCGCAGGCTGTAGAATTAAGCTCGGCTCGTGATGATGCGCCGCTAATACCAGTAGCCGCTGCGCTTGCGCCACGACTTCGGTGTTGTCATGTCGGGAAAACTCCCTGAAAGAATGCAAATTAAATTATCAATAAATATATAATTTTATATCAACTGCTGCAATTTTATTTTTTCAGCAAAACTAAAGGATTATTATCGTGTGATCAAAAAAAAATTGTTAATTAAACTGTGTTTGATATCGTGAAATCGATTGCATTCTACTTTCTTCCAGTTTTAACTATATAATTATGAATAAATTAATGGTAGTGAAAAAATTTAAGAATAATAAGTATAATATAATCTTTAAGTATCAGAAATATATCAGATAATAATATCAGAAAAGAATCCGAAAATAAATAATTACAATAAACTCAGAATAGAAAGAAACAGTCGGGGATGATCATGATAACCTAAATGTCGGGAAATTCTTAGTATAAAAAATACAAGTCATTTATTCAAACTAGCATGAGAATCAATGGAGCAGTGGTGGCCCAGTGGTAACGGCCCCGACTTGTGGGTCGAGTTGTGGGTCGTGGGTTCGAACCCAAGCAGGCGCTTTACTTTGTGTAAATAATTTCATCACCACTGCTCTCAAAACGGTGAATGAAAACATCGTGAGGAAACCGGCATGTCTTAGAACCAAAAATTCGAAGACATGTGACATCCACCAACCCGCACTGGGCCCGCGTGGTGGATTACGGCCCACTCCCTCTCACAGAGAGGAGGCCTGTGTCCCAGCAGTGGAAACATTAATAGGCTGATGATGATGATGATGAGGCTCAGAATCAGCACTTTTCGAACGTATAAGACCGTCCCCCAAAACGCCCACCCTTCACCACTTCCTAGTGCTTTAGCTGGGAGGAAGAAGTGGCGCAACGAACTCCCCAGTAGCACAGCTGTCTGTGAATAATATAAAATCTAACTGTAATACTGTATAGACAATCGTATGCAAAGTAATTAACATTACAAAACACAAAACATTCAATCTTTGCCATTATGTCAAGCTAGCACACGCCAATATACCAACAAAAACATTGAACTTGCAACACCAATCTCAAAAGGGATTCTGTTCAGCAGGATTACAAAGTTTGCACCCGCTCATTACGGCGCTAAATTATTGCGCAGTAGCAGTGACTGTGCATATGTGTGTTTTAGAATTATATCCATCGAGATATAATCACCATGACCAATACTTGTTATATTGGATGACTTTGCTTTTAGTTTTCATACATTCTTGCTATTTATTTGCGGACAGGAATGCGGAATGATAGTGCTTAGCTTTGCCTTAGAATTTATTTAAGAATTGGTCTACAACGGCATTTCAGTGAGAGAACGTCGAATAACGTCACATAATTCATCATCTGCCTACCGTTTTCCCAACTATGTGGGGGTCGGCTTCCAGTCTAATCGGATGCAGCTGAATACCAGTGTTTTACATGGAGCGACTGCTTATTTGACCTCCACAACTCAGATACTGAGTAATATGGTACCGCTTTGGTGATACTGGTTGTCAGACTTTCGGACTTCTGACTGATTGTCAGAGATTCACGAATGACAGCCGGAACCAACGGCACGGAGGCGTCTTGGTATGTAAGGATGACCCATCCACGGACCAACGGCGGTAAGCGGCTTAACCTGATCGATCGACCAGTGCGGTTGTTATTACTTAGCCACAAGCCCCTAATTGATTGTACCTGTTTAATTAAATTGATTTTACCTACTCATTTTAAACATGTAGGTACCGATATAGGAGCTGGAACTGTTTGAGGTATTATTTTTACCTCAGGTGTTTTGTTTTCAGAAACAAGCAGTGCCTGCCACATGGTTTAGTAGATGGCGTCTTCCCTTTTTCCCTAGACATTGGGAAATCTCTATAATTAGGACTTTCCAGACCGTTAAGACCGGTTTAGGTGTAAAAAAGGCATTTGGAAAGTTTTCAATAACTTTTTTTACATCTAAAACTAAATATTCGGTGTTACGATATTAATGATTGCATTTCATAATCAATATTTTAGTTCGCTAGTTATTTACATTTCATATTTCCATACAGTAAAAAACTATTTACAAAAAAAAACTGCGGAATTCGGTGTCGGGTTTTGAATTTTTGTTTTTTGCCACCGACTTCCGAAATTAAAGTTATTTTTCACTTTGTAGTGTTTTTTTTGGAAGTGGGTTTTTTTTTTGTAAATAGTTTTTATTTTTCACTTTTTAGTTGTGGTACCTACCCCACACAAAATCGAATACCACTACCTGCTATGCAAATAACAGTGACAGGAAGTTATCATCATATCATCCTTAGAAACGAAGTGGGAAAAATATGTATTATTGAAGCTAACTCAAAAGCTATCCAAGCAAAGTTAATAAAATTTACCACCTCGCGCCTCGGGAGCTTATCCTTTCAAACAAAAAAAACGATTTTCTAAATCGGTTCATAATTGACGGAGAAACGGTGAACATACATAAAGTCGAACAGAACCTTCTCCTTTTTAGAAGTAGGTTAAAAATTGCCAAATTAATCAAAACAGCGAAATATTTGACATCTATTTGCGACGTTGCCCATTTTCAGAATAAACGGTGCTATAACTGATTTCCTTTGGGTTTCATCACATTCGGCTGGATGCATATAATTTGGTAAACAGTGGAAGTTGCACAAGAGCGCAATGCAGGGAGGCGTAACTGATAGTTGATACCAAGGCAGTAAGGTAGCCAGTCAATCATAGTAGTTGTCAAGCACTTTCGATAAACACTGAGGATACTGGCAGCAGTGTGAGGAAACTCTAAACATAATAATAGACTATTATTATTTACTGATATTTCGTAGTCGAAACAACACAACACATTAAATTAAAAGTCAATAGTAATTTACTGAATGAACTTTATATGGCTTATTGGTGACTCGCCCGAATAAACTGGTACGAATCCGGACGAATCGACTATTTTATTAAATATTAGTTTTTCTTGAGGCGATTCGTACGAATTCAATTTATTTGTGGACGTATCGACAAATCTAGCAATACGTAGTAGTAAAGTACACTGGTGCCCAGAAGTGGTTAGGGTAAAATATAATATAGATATTGAAATAAACAAGATGAAAAACGAATGAATTATTATTCAAATTAAAGGTAGCATAATTAACTTGAAACTATGAAAATAATACAGGGTGTCGATACTGGCGATTTATTCACTTGCATCCGTCAGTATGACAGGTAGAATGGCTTCGTCAGTGGGGCCATTCTACCTGTCATACTGAACAACTTTCGTTATGAAATTCAAAATCAACTCGTCAAAAAAAAAAAATGAATCTAAATAGTCCTGTTGTAGGAATTTTGGTAATTAATTTTCCCCGAGACGGAATAACTTTCATAGCGAAAGTTGTTTATTAGGACGAGTAGAATCACCCAGGCTCGAGATGATTTTAATCAGTCATCCATCAAGGGGGTGATTCCATGGTTGATAAAAATCATGACTTTTTCAATAAAATCAAAATGATGGAATTTATTTTATTTAAATCGGATGAATTTGATTTAAGTCAGATTTTTTTAATTTATTTGCATCTGCCAATCTTTTTTCATTTGGAAATCGGTTATTATTTAAAAAAAAACATCTCTTCAATCACAAATGACCGAGCGAAAATACATCAAGTCACTTGCTTACATTTCGGGGAATACCCGAACTGTGTAGATAAATATAGCATTGCAGCAATATGTGCGCCGTAGTTTATGTCGGAAAAGTCCTTTGACACTTTTTGGTTGATTTTGTTGCATTAAAAAAGGTACTAATTTAAAACAACGATAAAAAAAAATCACTTTGTGATTGGTGATTAAAATCATTATCAACCCTGAGTGATACGAAACAACTTTCGCTTTATGAAACTTATATCCGACTTGGGAAAAATAATAAGAAATTCCTATACAACAGGACTATTTCGATGCATTTTTTTTTGACGAGTCGGTTATGCATTTCATAGCGAAAGTTGTTCAGTATAAATAAATAATAAATACAATATTTATTGAACTACTAAGCCTAAATAACTATTACAATGGTATAGTAGAAGTACATACATTGAGAGGCTTATGCTAGGTATATAGGATACATTGAAACCCTGACTTCATAACTAGGTTATTACCTGTATCTTAGAAGATCAGTGTCCGTGTATGACCGGTAGCATGGCCCCCTTGACGGATGCAGGTGAATAAAACGCCACCCTAGTGTATTATCTTCACAGTTTCAAGTTAATTATGCTACCTTTAATTTGAATAATAATTTATTCATTTTTCATCTTGTTTATTTCAATATTTATTATATTTTACCCTAACCACTTCTGTGCACTAGTGTACTTTACTACTACGTACTGCTAGATTTGTCAATTCGTCCACACGATCAAAATTCGTACGAATCGCCTCAAAAAAAACTAATATTTATTAAAATGGTCGATTCGTCCGGATTCGTACCAGTTCATTCGGGCGAGTCACCAATAAGCCCTTTATTGACTTTTAACGTTAAATTGACCATAAATCCAAATCATATGCAATACTATACTATTAAACGAGCAATATTTGTATATATAAAACCCAAGTTATGAGGGTTCAAAAAAACGACGAAGCGCTTCGGGAAATGTAGGTAGTGCCCTTGCGCTTCGCTTGACTTGTCTTGGCGGGGCAATTATTTGTAATCAGATTCTCGAAAACAGCTCTAATGGTTTCGATAAAAGTTGCAATACAGGGATTTGTTGGGGCGAAAAATCGATCTAGCTAGGTCTTATATCTCGGAAAATTCGTTTTCCCCGTATTTTCACCCTAGTAGAGCTCCGACGACCAAAGTTTAGAACAAGATGGCTACCTTAGAATAATGACATGGCAGCATGGAATTAGTATGAACTATCCTGTACTATTACATGAGCATTCTCTATTTTCACCAGAGCAGAGATCAGTCGCCCAGGTACCTACTAGTTATATCACGGCAAATTGGCGTAGTATCAATCTGCTCAACCATCATAACGATATGTCCTGACTGTACGTACATAATATATGTAAACCACAATTTAGTTGACATTGGAATTTAACCCAAGGATTGTCTTTATTCCTGATGTATTGATAGATATGCGTTCGGCAGGTGTACCGCTTCTCTCAGTTGACATTTCATAGCATATAGAACACGTGTAGACATCGCTACTATCCTCTTAGAGGTGGTCCAATTTGCAACTGAAAATGGAGAGACGATTATTGTACTACGTATAAATAAATGAAATATACACGCGTCTTTAACAAAGACTCACCGGCTAGATAGACCACCCAGATGCAACTGACAGTAAATGCCAACTGCCAATTAATTTCAATCCAATATCACTTACAAATGTTACAAAACATTATTTTGAAATACTATGATTACACACCCTATCTCAACATTTTAACGGACCAAGTTATGTACTCACTTATTAAGATGGTACATAAAATGTTAAAGTGAGAGGGTATTAAGAATTATCAAGGATGCAAGATATTAATATTAATATACTAGGTATTCAAGGCATAAAATGTGTACTACTACGTCCATTTCTCGGTTTAAAAGTCATATAATTTGTCCATATTAAAATTATTGGTTTCGTCTTTAACGTGGTCAATTAATTGTCCACGATATTTTTCGTTGGTTTTACTTTTATGTGGTAAGTACATGTAAACTACTTTCGAATAAAAATGATCACAATAAAATAACTGATGTTTTGCTGATGGTCCCATTACTCATCGAAGTAAAAATAACAAAAACTTCACAGTGGACTTTTCCAACTCTTTGGGAGAGTAAAGTGAATCAACAGTTTTTGTATTTTTGTCATTCTATCAGTCAATCAAATTATTTATTTGCTTAATACATCATCATCATCAGCCTATTAATGTTCCCACTGCTGGGACACAGGCCTCCTCTCTGTGAGAGGGGGTGGGCTGTAATCTACCACGCGGGCCCAGTGCGGGTTGGTAGATGTCACATGTCTTCGATTTTTTTGGTTCTGACATGCCGGTTTCCTCACGATGTTTTCCGTCACCGTTTTGAAAGCAGTGGTGATGAAATTATTTACACAAAGTAAAGCGCCTGCTTGGGTTCCAACCCACGACCTACAACTCGTAAGTCGGGGCCGTTACCACTGGGCCACCACTGCTCTTGCTTAATACAGGTAAGTATAAACAGATGTTACCAATATACATGTATAAATGTAACTGAAAAAATTTTTTAAGCTACTTCATACAGGCAGTCGCTCCACGAACAATACTAGTACAGCTGCATCCGGTTAGACTGGAAGCCACCAACACAGTTGGGAAAAGGCTAGGCAGATTGATATTGACACTCGATGAACAAACAGTACCTAAGTAAAAAGCTTTCGGAGCTTTCGGACCTACATGTTCTGAAAGACAAAAAAAAACTAGGTTGAGGCTCGAATGATAGATAAAATACCAATTTTTTGATAAGGTCTTCATGAAAATGACTCCATTCAATATCAATGCTCTAGCCCAGACCACACGACAGACACACGACAGACGACACGTCTAAAGTAAGTTTTAGTAGAGCTTACGAAACAAGGTGAATACAACCGTTAATTGAACAATTTCGCCAATTACACCCAATTTATCAAAATTACCCTTCACCAAACATTAAGAAAATAGTCACGATATCTTCATGTAATAATTATTACCAGGCTTTCACAGTCATTTCCTTATTACAGACATGTAAGTACGGCTCGTAAAGATGCGGCTTAATGTAGATATATCGAGATGTATCGTGATTTAATGTCCATCGAGAAAGTGAACTCAATTTGAAGGCGAGTTTACACACTATTCTGAAAAGGATCGTCAATATTTCATGCTGCTGATGGTGATTGTTAAATATGTATGATATGTGCTCATTTAACGAAGAAATATAACTGAAGATATTTGGAGGGGTAATCTGTTAGATGTAATACAAAAAACATTACCCTCCTTCTGGGGCAGTCGGGTAAAAATAATATATTTATAAATTGCAAAGTGCTTCTTCGTAAAAAAACTTATTGCACTTAGATCTTCTCTCTTTTAAGTGTAGTCTGCCCTGTGCAGTGTATAAAAAGCTAGAACATCGCACTACATGAAGACGAATCTATGCAGGATAAACCTTTGCATTCTCTAGCTGTATTTTTCTCGTAGACGAGGAGTTTGTGCAGTAATTCGTGTAAGGGTTAATGATTGTAATAAAAAAAAACAACGGGTTGCACTTCGGGAGTGCCGGCAGAAGTGAAAACTTGAACATTAACGTTGTGCATTTTTGAATATTTTGGAATGGTTAGGGAACAATTTCGCACGAATTGCTTTATTTATTAGTATAAAAGTACTATAATTTATGTGGTTAAATACAATATTCATTAGTAGTAGTAGTATATTTATTTATTTTCAAAATATAGTCTAACAAAAATAAACAATTTATGTAAAAACTTTTCATGAAGCATGTTTTGACTGCTTTTTTTTACACATCAATATGGGTAAAATTTCTTATCTCGCAATTTTTACGTAATGCGTGTCAAAGATTATCTATTTTGATATTTACTTTGTCGGTTGCTAGGCAACGGATCTTAAAGTCACGTCCTGACGCGAGTTTAACATTTTTTAACCATCCCAAAAAAAGTGCACAACGCCGCTAAAGAAGCTTTCACTTCAAAAAAAACCTCTTAATACTCGATGAACCTGACCTTTCATAGCGAAAATATTGGTCTTTTCATCCGAGACTTCAAAGGACCAATTGTCTGTTCAACCTTTATGAAGAAAAAAAACCGCAGATTTATAACAGTACCCATAATAACAGGTTATTGGTGCTTAAAGCGATTCCCTGGATGATGGTTATCAGTTCGAATGTCTCAATTACGACGTCTCTCAGGAGACAGTAGAGACAACTGGACACAGTTTATGAACGGGCCAGTTCCGCGTGTCATTTGTAAGTAATAGCAGTAAGCGATATCTCCGTATGATATCTTGGAGGAAATAAAAGACATTATAATAAAAATATAGTGGATGTAGGTGCAATATTTTTGCGTTATTCTTGTAAAATTGCTTGGTGGATAACGACAAAAATTGTTGTGCGTTGCGGCTTAAGCGACTGCAGAAAATATAGTTTCAATAGATAAGTTTTTAAGTATCAATACTAGAACAATTCTTCTTTTCGTATGGTTAGTAACTAACCAGCCCCCCAATTACGCAATGCACGATCAATTTTAAATTGAAACCAATTGAAAAAGATTGCCAGTCCATTGCTTCATAAGTTCGACAAAAAACATCTGCTCAATTTTTTTTGTCGAACTTATGAAGCAATGGACTGGCAATCTTTTTCAATTGGTTTCAATTTAAAATTGATCGTGCATTACGTAATTAGGGTGCTGGTGTCAGATTTTTTAAGCCGCCCATGGGCCTATGAATTGGCTTCATATGCCGTCTAGAAATATCTCTCAGGCATCGTTTCCTATGATGTTTTCGTTCACTGTTTTTAAAGCAAGTGATAATTATACAATACGGTAATGATAACTGACGGAATATTATGACATTTTTAATAATTTAATGTATTCTGGAATTAAATATTTGCACACCACATGTTATGGTAGAATGTAAATGGGCCACATTTATAAGATCATACTACTTTGTACACCTACATTTTGGCAAATAAAGTATTACTACTTACTACGCACATGAATCCGAAAAGTCAGAGGTGCGTGCCTTGGGTGCGAACTCGGGACCTGTGACTTGGCAGTGTGACGGTCACACCACACCACTAGCCTAATTACTGCTGCCACATTAAGAATTTCTGCTGCATCGTGGTTGCGTTTTCAAACCTCACGTACCTACTTATACAGGATGGAAGGGTAAACACCGTTGTCACTCAAACTATGGGTAGTTGGCTTAAATATAAAAATAAAAAACCGAGTAAAAAAAAATTACGTTGTTTTCTTTAACAAATATTAAAAAGGTTATTGTCCGACACCGTCCGCAAATTCATGGATATGCGCCCGCCCGAGTGACGTAATCGATCGCCGCCCGTCCTACCTACCTACACAACACATGAATAAATACAATACAACCTTTTCCTGGCTTAAGACAGGCAAAAATACCTACCTTAGGAATTGCGTGACGATCAATGTACCTACATCTTAAAAAAAAAAAGTTGTGATTTTCCATTGAATTTATGTTCTATAAACGAAACCAAACCACTGGTTTGAAGGATACGGTGTTTACCCTAACACCCTGTATACAAAAACACAGCCTATTTTGTTTAGCTTTTTAAGATTAATTAATCTTTGTGATTATATTAGCACGGAGGGTAGAGGCAATATAGTGCACTGGACAAAGATGTAGGCACGCTACCGAACAACATAATGAAGAACGATAAAAATGAACACATACAAATAAAACACAATTTATTTCATTTTGAGATCTCTCTTTTTCTGAACCATCCCTTCCCTAGTGAAACGACAGCTGAAAAATGGGGTCTATTAAAAACATTGTACTTATAACTTACACGTAGTAACATTGTAAAAAATATCGCCATTACACTCGTTGTACCGAGCACGAACAATACATGATATATGTAACTTCCCTTGGGGTAACACAGTATCGATGAAAAAACGGTATAAAAAACCGTGGTTCGTTTCTCGGACCTGTTATTCTATAATTCGTGTGGGCCTCGGGCCCATAATAACAGTAATAAGACATGCCATGGCCACCATAAGTCACATTGACTTGCTGTAAAACCGGGGCCCTCTTTACTAAAAGAACTTAGTAACTGCACATGAAATATTTTTTAATTTCCTTGGGAGATGTCAAACGTGGCTCTCAGGAGTTTCGTCCTTAAAAGATAACAAATTGTGGCCTATTAAAAGAAAATTGTGCAAAAAAGATGAAAGAGTTAACAGGTAGGTATTAATTAAACGACAAAAAGAAAAGAGTGGGTTGGAAAATGCTATAAAGCTGTGTAGTGTTGTGAAAAATGGATTAAATTGTACAATTTATTTACTGAAAGATAATGCTGTAAGCATCCTTATTCCTTACTAATGAAAGTTCGTTAGTCGTTATTGTCATTACAAATACGTATTCTAGATAGGAGTTTTTGCGATATTCTCATTAAGCACCTGTCAAAATATCATAGACTTACGAGCTTAAAGGGACGTACATAATGAAGAAAGTAACAGCTTCATTATCTGGATATAACGAGTGTCTTGTATTTAATAGGTTCCCAGTCGCCCTCGGATCGAAGCAGCGCATTGTGTGGGTAAAATAAAACACACTTATGACACAGTGCTGCAGTGAGAGCCGTCACGTTTCTCGTCGTCTTCCTTTGCTCTCCCACAGTACTAGTCACGAACTTATACTTCACTCAATTAACGTAGATAAGACAGTTTTGCGAATGAAAAAACAAACGGGGCCGAGAGGTCGACGTTTCTGAAACCGGATTCGCGGATTTAACCGAAGCACAGTCGACCAAGTTACCCTCGGCCACACTTTATGTCACTTTTTATTTTTAATGAGAGTTTTTATAGTGACACTAATAATCGTCAGGGAAATTAATTTAACCATACCGTAATTATTAGACAGCCGGCAAAGTGGCTGTAAATGCCCCAGTCCACTGGAAAAAATATCTGTTGAAACATTAATTAATTGTTATTCTTTACGATGCATATTTTATTCGAAACAATATGTTAAAATTAAAGTAGAGATAATTTACGGTCGCTTTATCACCCATTTTATACTGGAATATCAAAAGGGACTTGCAAAAATATTAATATAATAAATGTAAAATTTATTAAAGTGACAATCACAATTTCGAAAACTGTAAAATATACCTGGTCTACAACTCCAATCCAGAAATGAGAAACAGTCCCCTTTAAATAATATCGAATAGGTGACATTTAAAAACAACAAAAAAATGGCTGATCCACAACTCCATATACCGTTATAACTCTCTGCATGCTACATCAAGGTACAGACTTACAGAGTATAAAATGCAAGTCAGAGCAGTCGAAAGGACCCCAAATTATGAACGGTCTCCGTGAATGGATTCGCGAGACAGCGATGAAAGACAACCGCTTCGCTGCTACATTTAAAATGCTTTACTTGCAATTTATTATGGTGAGTGCAACAACATAATTGTGGCCAGTAATGCACCTTTTGAAATGTTACTACGTACAGCTTTCAGTATCGTTGTTAATAAATAAATTAATTAATTACAAACCTAGCAATAGCAAAAATTCTGATCATCAAGTTTAAAGGCAATGGCAACATCAAGAATATTTCTTTGCAAAAAAAAAATGCTGTAAAAAAAACTACAAAAGAAAACTGAACCCTCAATATTTCTATCAAAAGCATGATTATTTAATCAGAAAAATATATTAAAAATACCATCACGTAATTTTCCAGCAATAATAAGAACGGGAAATTACGAGTGAATTCCAATTTTGCGAAGCCTTGCTTTCGTATTTTCAATTCATGTTTTTATTGCACAGCCGTGTTTACAAAACAGAATTGCATGCAGGGTGTTGCCCACCTAAGATATGATTACGTTAATAACTTAAATCAAATCTTATAATACAGCGAGCTACAATCGCTACAGGATGTAATTTTCTACTTTCACAAATATTTTGGCCAACTGCAGCGTGCGAAACATGAATAGTTTTTCAGACGTATTTTCTCAAAATTATTACCTAGGTACTAGGATAGAATTATTTGGACTTCGTAAAGCTTCTAATAAAACCTACATAAATAACAGTATCGGTTGGTAGAGTGTGGTGTGTCCCATCAAGTTTCGAATAAAGATATTCATATTTTTAAATAGTCTTGTATTTCCGATCGTATTTGTGAACATAGCTCATCTTTGATTCTACTTTATTTTATAACTCGTAATCGTAAGTAATTCAACTAACGATATCTTGCACGTATGTACTATTAATTTCACTGTTAGTGCTGTGCGCTTCTGTAAGTGACAAATTCACAATTACTAAATTTGATTTTTGTTTGTTTATGTCTTAGTGAATAAGTCGTTAAAGCACCTTATCAAGGAATAAATAAATACCATTCTTGGACTTCGCAAGCATAAAAAATAGGATTATCATCATCGCCGATCTTTGCGTCGACTTTCTTCCACTTCGCAGCCTTTACATACAATAAGTATCTTTGAAAAATAAGCGGTCCAAACTTTAAATTGTTAATAGCGTCGGTACGTAACGCTTGGTCGTAAGTACGGTGTGCGGTATTGCGCGAGAGCCGACCGGTCCGATCGACGCGTACGCACCTGCCTCGGGCACACGCCACTAAGGCTCGCCGCACACTGGTAAGAAAGGGGTTAACTTTTGATTATTAAGTAATTATGTTTTTTTCTTCATAATAGCAAATAGTGAATTAATAATAAATAGTAATAATGCATACAATCAGATAATAACAGGATATACAATCAGAGGAAAGGAAAAATGGTCAAAAACAATAATTTTTTTTTTTTTTTTTTTTTTTTTTTTTTTAATAATAATCTTTATTCAATAAATTACAAGGTATAAAAAGTGTACAGTTTTGCTTATGTGTAAATTATAATCCTAAGACTTACGTGCCTGAACTAGGTAATCCTGTGTTTCAGGCGAGAAGAACTAAAATAAACTTATAAAATAAATAAATAATTAACAGGTAGACAATAGATCACTAATTAATGTTGAGTAGCTTAACTCTTAGTTTCTAAATTTAATAAATACATAACGTAGGTGAGAGTACATAAATTCATTTTAACACAGTTAGTAAATTCTCTGTATCTTCGTAGGACATACTTAGGAGAACATCCTTGAGAATTCTCTTACAATTTGCGTGGTTCATGGAATATATATTTGCTTTCGCGTTTAGTTTATTATAGAGAAGAGGACCGAGGTATAGATAAAATTTTGATACAAAAGCATGTTTTGTTGTATTTTGTGGACAAACTATATCTTTACGTCTTTTATTAGTATATGCAGTGCTGTAGGGTAGAGCTGTGTGTTGTTTTAATACAATACCCATTATAAATAGCTGTCGAACTGTTAATACTTCACAAGCTTTGTATAGGAGGTTAGTAGGAAATAAGAAAGGGCGGAAAGTAGACACTTTGAGAATCGCCCTTTGAGCTCTCTCGATGGTTAGTAACATTGTTTTACCCGCTCCACCCCATGTGGTAATACAGTAAGTTAATATTGATTGACATAGAGCAAAGTAAACTTGTCTAACTAGTTTTGGGTCAGCAATATAGCGTAGCTTTTTAAAAACAAATATCAACTTGCGAATTCTATTATTTAAAGCTTGTATATGTTGTTTGAACGAAAGTGTTTCATCTATTATAACGCCAAGGTATTTTGTAGTATTTGTCATTTTAATGTTGGGACAAACACATTGGTTATCTGTAGGAACTGTGCAATAATGAGCATATAATGACGAGGTAGTGCTTGTTGATGTTTGCTTGCGCATCGAAAACTTAATATAATTTGTTTTTTCTGCATTTAGTGTTAGTGAATTATGTTGAAGCCATTTATTAACAATATTGAATCCATGTTGCGCAAACTTGTAGACATTTTTTTCAGAGTCAGCCGAAAAAAAAAGGGCGGTATCGTCAGCATAAGAAACAATTTGGCCGTGATCTAGATTTAGATTACAAAGATCGTTTATGTATACTAAAAATAATGTAGGCCCTAGAATACTTCCTTGGGGAACTCCGAAGGACGTGTTTTTTTGACTATCGCTGAGAACATTACCAATTCTTACACATTGGGTACGGTTTTCTAGATAGCTCTTAAATAGTTTCAGCTGGGTGTCTCTGATACCTATGGCTTCAAGTTTGTGCAACAGAATAGGAATAGAAACCGTATCAAAAGCTTTGGCGAGGTCCAGAAAGATTCCTACTGTGTGGTTACCATTATCAAGTTCTTGTGCTAGATAGTCAGTCAGATGGTGCACGGCATCGTCTGTTGACATTTTAGGCCTAAATCCAAACTGCCGTTTAGATAAAATCGATTTATCCTCCAAGTATTTGTAAAGCCTTTTATTCATAATTTTTTCTAATATTTTTGACATAGTAGGCAGCAAGGAAATAGGTCTATAATTTGTCACTTGATCTTTACTGCCTGATTTGTAAACAGGCACAACAACAGCTTTTTTTAGGCACTCGGGAAAAATACCTGTAGATAAACATTTTTGGAAAATGTAAGTTAGTGGCGGGCCCAAAATGTGCCTGAACTGTTTAATAATTTTATTTGATATGTTATCCCAGCCAACTGCACAGTCGTCCTTTAAACTCATGATTATCGTTTCTACCTCATTCTCGTCAGTGTCTAGCAATACAAAAGATGATAAAATAGTGCTACACGTAAATGGTGTGTTTGTTAGATATTGTGATTGGCCCTGAACTTTTTCAGCCAAACATTTACCAACATTAACAAAGAAATTATTTGCAATATTGGCAGATGCTAACTGTGATGAGTGTGCTTGTAATAAACCTGAAGATGACTGATTTTGTTTTGAGTTATACGTTACGCTTTTAATAATACTCCAGATTTTTTTAGTATTTGTACCAGCTTTTTCGAGTGCAATTTTATCGTAGTTACTTTTAACTTTTTTTAGAAGGTTATTACAAAAGTTACGATACCGTTTATATGACAGTTGCAAAATTAAATTATCTGGATTAGATTTAGCTTTCATGTGCAGTTTATCTCTATTTTTCATACAGCGAATGAGCCCTGTCGTGATCCATGGTTTTATGTTGTAAGTTTTGTTATTTCGCCGAGATATGACCGTGTTTTTCTGAATTGCATGTTGTACATTATTGATTAGATACAACATACAAAACTGCGGATCAGCGGAATCGTAGACTGGGTCAAAGTCGATATTGCGTAAATCTTCTTCAAGTTTATTTACATTTAAACTAGAAATTGTGCGAGTGACTACTTTAGGTAATTTACAATTTAAAATAAGTAGGGTAGCATTGTGATCTGTGATTGTTGAATTGATTACAAGGGCAAGTGCAGGGAAA
This sequence comes from Conistra vaccinii, assembly GCA_948150665.1. NCBI lineage: Eukaryota > Metazoa > Arthropoda > Insecta > Lepidoptera > Noctuidae > Conistra > Conistra vaccinii. The sequence continues at coordinate 9,727,995 of OX411330.1, forward strand.
TTTGACTTGAGCATAATATGATCCAAACAGGAGCCACTTTGATGTGTAGGAAGCGTGTGAGCAGGAAGCAAGCCATGGAAGGCACATAGGTTAAGGTATTCCTCAGCGGATGCGTCAGCACTTTCTGGAAGAATATTGATATTAATATCTCCAATTAAAATAGTATTTTTGAAGGACGACAGGTTCTGCAAGGTGTTGTTTAGAGAGTCCGTGAAATTGTTTATATTTCTAAAAGAGGGGGGTCGATATAAGGCAAGTATTGCTAATTCAGACCCAATTTTAATTAATAATCTGTTACAGTCGTGCATATTTGGTTCCTCGACAGACACGTTCAGATGATCTCTTGCATAAACTATCACCCCATCGTTTTGATTGTAGTTTATGTTACTTTTATACATATTATATCCTGGAATAAGTGGTATGTTATAATGTTTGGAAAGCCAACATTCGGTTAGTACAACCACGTCACAGTTTATATCTAGACGTTGTAGAAAAACGCTAAAATTTTCGAAATTTTTAAATATACTGCGAATATTTTGGGTTAGTATGGTTAGTGGACTAGTGTGGGAGGAGAGATATTGTTTACAGTGTTCAACATCACAAACATGGGACTCAGATACAGAGAAACTATCTATGTCATCAATTAAATTATTAATCATAATTATAAAAATAAAAACAATAACAAGAACAAGGGCTGAAAAAATACGTGATTAACGGCGCTCTTAGGCGCCTCCGTAATTAACAGAATTAATGTACCTTTTTTCAGCCATTATTTTCGCTGGGCAATCAGAAGCACCTGTCTTGTGATTGCTCGGCTTTTTGAAGTGCAAGCAAGTGGCACACTTTGGTTCCTCAGCCTTCTTTGTGCATTCTTTAATGGAGTGACCCAGATCACCACAGTGGCCACAGGTAGAGGTGGTCTCCCGACATGATTTGGCCGCATGTCCGTACTGCTGGCACTTATAACAGCGCGTGACTAGAGTAAAGTCTCTCACGGGGCATGACGACCAATTTATGAACACTCTGTCTTTTGATACAAGGGCTTTACGTATGTCTGCAGCTACTTCTATTATATAATTACAGGTCTCAGCGTCCTTCTTACCTGACTTATGGCTTAACTTTATGGAGGTCAAAAAGGTCTCGAGGCTGCTATCCTGAAGAGTTTCTGCTAGATTCTGGTGGAATAAACAAGTAAAAACTTCCTTTTCTTGCATGGATGAGGGCACACCGATAACTACTACTCTAGGCCTCCTTTTTGAGGGTTCGTCTACTGTAAGGCCTGAGTTAGATAGCTGCATCGATTTTTTCACCTTCTCAATATCGTCCTTCGTTTCAGTGCTGATAATGATACCGCCATTTTTTGTCTTACGTAGTCCTCTTACCTGAAGTTTCATTTGCTCCGGGCATATAATTTTTTGGACAAGTGTTTTTGTCTCCTCACTCGACTTCAGTTTGTCGTTAGGGTATATGGCCACTGAGCTTAAGTTTATCGGCTGAATATAATTGTTGGTACCTTTTTTAACCATCTCAGCAAAGGAAGTTCCCGTTCCCGAAGCTCCAATTGACCGCTTAATGTCTTGCAGTTGCTGCGACAGATCAATTTGGTCTTCGAGTGTTTGGACGGTGGTGTGGGCCCGGACGGCTCTCATCTTAAGGGACTGGTACTGTACTGCCATCTGCGATGTGCCGTGACTAACTTTTCGGCAAAGGGCACTTATACGCAGTTTTTGCTCCATGTTTAATTTGCCCTCTGTTACAATAGAGCACACTTCATTAAGGCATTGCTCAATGGACGACATCCAGTTCTGGATTTCCGGCGTAGGTATCACTTCCATGCCATCTTCTCTTTGGCTGGGTGGTTGAGGGTGAGGTGCGGGTGCGGGCTCGGGTGCAGGTGCAGATGCAGGTGCTGGTGCGGGCACAGGTGTAGGAGGTGGGCTCCGAGCACATCTGCCACCCCTGCTGAAGGGACTGGACATTGTGATACAAGTTATTTACTTGTTAATCACATAAACACATTTTCACAGAAACGAACGAGAACACATGATATGCTACGTATGACACAGTTTGCTTCACTACCGGCTATTTGGTAAAACCAGGTCACGATTCAGCAAATAATTATTTATTTATTTTAATAAATCTTCGACACGTCTGTTCACAACAAAGCGCAAACGACGACGATAATGTACTGGTTCAGAAGAGACAAGATGCGGAAACGGGGCAGGCCATTCAGAAGATGGGCAGATGAAATTAAGGCTGTAGCAGGCGCTGCATGGACGAGAGTCGCTAGGGATAGGGAGAAGTGGAGGCCTTGGGAGGAGGCCTGTCAACCGGGGACGAACAGACGGGGACGTCGGGGCAGTTCATTAATTCTAAGTAATATTTATCAAAACTCTAATATTGTATCAATTAAGCCAAAATATTACCAACGAATGTACTTCTTATACCTGTCTGAATAAAGGCTTATAGTATTATATTACACAACTGATAATACTAACAATGTTGTGCTATAAATGTAACACATGAACACAGTGTTTTTATCAATTAACTGACCCTTAAAAAGTGCTACGAAATTGACCTTGTGTAAAAGTGCAAATTGACACTATTCTTAGTTATAACTTAATCTATCTCGTAAAATATTGTGATTATTCACTAAACACGCCAGTTCTTATTAATACAGAAAAAAAAATTGTTCTGTTTGTTAGAAGGACACGGTCTCTAGAATGGACGAAGATTTTCATTTTTTGACAGAGGTACTGAACATTTACATAAATCTCAACGCGACGAAATCAAAACTAAAATTATATAAGTACCTAACCCCACAGTAGTTTTGGAATTGAGCTGAAATGTCCAGAAAGATAAATAGTCTCCTTTTTCTTCTTCTTACTAAAGGAGTACAGTTCCGTAAAACTAGCCCTGTCCTTTTCTACGCAAGTTAGATGTTCGGCGTTTACGATTCCATTCAAGCTGATTTACCTATATACTAGATAAATAATTTTAATAATGCTAGAAATGTCAAGCTACATAGGTTTTTTAATTTCAGCTGATCGATAGCAGCTTAGCGCAAAACTTTCCAAAACCGTTTTCCACCTTGTCCGTCTCGTAAGTCACATCGCACATTATCATTATGTTCCCTTCTCCTATAATTTCAATTTGTAAGCTCCATAAAAACGTGCAATTACGCCACAGCTTCACAGACTCTCCCTCATTACTCTCATTACTGGATCCGCTATGCTCAGTGCGCGCGCTCCCTTCCCTGTCCTCGGTCTCGACTACGCTCTGAGATAAGCCGGGACGTGCGCATTTTATTTATTTTAACATTTTTAAGTCGGCGTGGGCGTTTATTTCTTATTGGCAGCGCCGCAGCACGCGGCGGGTAAGTCACGACGAACGCCACCTTGAGGGCTAAATAGCACCTACGTGCGCAACTGAGGTCTACACCGTTTATTTAATGCACACTTAAATAGATCCTTGCTGCACTAAAGATACCTTTATCTGTGTCATCGGTTCGGTTTTGTGTGTCTCAGTAGAAGTGGACGGCTATGGCTTGGCTTATCTTCTTTTAGATCCAGTGGATATCTATCCCGGATGGTTTTGTTAAAGAAAGGAAGGTATAAGATAGATTTACCTAAAAAAATCCAAGAAAAGGGAAGACTATTAGACTACTGATAATGGAAATAATCGTTCGTCAATGTTTCAAAGATGGTGCATTGGGGATTTGGGATGTCAGTTTTATCACCAGAGCTGTAAATAAAAAAATAAAAAAGTATTTATTTCCCAAAAAAAACAATAGCACTTTGCACTGTATACATTGTTTGAAAGAAAAATATTTGTACTATGCAATAGTAGACTATCTACTAGGACTAGCCTGTGTCTTAAATGATAGGGGGATAAATCGACGCTCAATATGCCTTATGAAACTGGCGGTTCTCTTATTTTAAGAAAAGTATCTTATATTTTAATGTTACTAGATTTCAGTCAAATAAAAATAATGAGTACATACCTACAATAAATATGTACGTAGGTACCTAATATCAAATCAAAATATCAAATATTTATTTCATAAGCCTAATACATAAGGAGAGAAACATTAACAATGTATTACTATAAGTAACTAGGATCCTGTATTAGACTAGTACAGCATGCTCAGTTTCGTGAAACTGCAGACACCCGAACTAGGACGAGTCCTGTATCTCAGGTGTCAGAACCTACCTATTAAATAGTAAAAGTGGTTCGAATGAATCCTTATTTATCCTCATGGATACAAATTCACATTGTAACATTTGTAACATAATCTAACTATAACTTGCGACCTCAGCGAGAGGTATAAGCAGTAGATTATTATATTTTAATATTTAATCCTTTGAGCGAAGATGCTTCGTCTTTGATTAAGCCGGATGATCACGGAACATAGTAAAATTCCTGAAGACGAAAATTTTGAATAGAAGAAAATGCAATGTTTTGAGTACACAACATCTTGAATGTATCGCAAAACACATTTTAAATATAAATAAATATTGTAATAACAAAAGAGGTAATGGTTTAGTCAGGAATGTTCCTAATTCTCCTAATGTCGAAAAACCCCGGATGTAGGATAATCCGACAAAATTACCAAATAAAACATTTAAATGGATTCACCCTTACAGGAATTATTGAGGAATTAGTTCTAGCAAACTGTGAACCGTTAAGATAGAATTCAAGAGCTTTTTGTTATAATATTTGCAATAGTATTCTGCAATAAGTGTCTTTTCTCTTTCAACAACATTTTCCCACACTTCTAGAATCTAAGTATAGAGACCACGACTCTTCGCACGTACATACAGCGATGTATAATTATTGCAACCAACCACAAGCTGACTCGTGACAAGTCCGTCCTCCGAATGCGGCGCGCGCGCAGCATGCGAAAATTATTAAGGTCAATATTGTACCTACGGGTACAATACCGAGGAACATGGTATAATAATGTTCAACAATAGCACTAGCTGTTACTATGGTCTTTTATAATAAAGTCTTTTTTAAAACAGGCTTTTTGAACTAAAAACTACGAAATAAAACTTAAGTAAGTATACATAAACATTTAATTATTTCTTTAATATTTTCTTAAAAGTTTGCGGCTTATCTTAGTGCAAGGACAATTGCACCTCAAGATTTTAAGAAAATATTAATGTTTCAGTAGTTATATGTATGCCAAGTTTCAATTTAATCGGATGCCAGGAAGTGCTTGAAAAATGGATGTCGATTGGAGTAACTGGAAACACATGACCATAAACGAAGCAAGCTAATATAAAGCTTGTAAAAATTGTGATCACATAAAAAAAAACAAAAAGTATTTATTGGGACTCGTACTGAAAGAACAACCAAATAGTGAACAAACGTAGCAAATTCGCTAAGGAACTAGCAATTAAGATAAGTTATGATGAGTCGGTAATGAATTATTTTAATAAATGAAAAAGTTTATGACCATACAAGCCTGTCACTTTTTGTAGGTATCCTCGGATTCTAAGACATTCCTCAGATTCATCTCAAAACTTTTCTCTTTAAAAGTTAAACAGCTTTATCATTTTAATAATTAGCGTTCTAATAAGTTATTTTTCTAAATAAAGTAAGGTGAAAGTCATTATCAGCTATGTCAGTTACAAGTAGGTGTAGCTTTATCGATCCATATCTAGGTAGTGATAAGCGTATCAATATGTATAATATGGAATGGGCCGAAATTCGGTTGACATTCGGTTCAGATGCCGAACATTCGGCACAAGAAAAATAATACCTACTTGCACTATTTTGACTGAAATTTAATAGAATTATTTGTATAGCATTACTGTAAAATTAAATTATGTCTTACTCATTCATGGTCATTTATTTTAGTTTAGGAACATTGTAAATTTTATCATCTAAAACCTCGTCAATCCTCTTAAAACAATTATTTTTGTTGAATGTACACAATCGCACGCGAAACGCCGATGACGTTTTTGCTAATGACCGGTCTAAGGGCCACGCGGTGGGTGTGTGGTGTACGGGCGGGGTACATTTAGCAATAATTGAAGTAAATGCAAAAAAACAATTCACGACCACCGAACCGAATGTGGTTTGAACCGAATCCGAACTTCGGCCGAACTTTTCTTTTTAACCGAATGTTCGGATTCGGTTCAAACCACATTCGGCCCATCTCTGATAATTTCAACATGAATGACGTAACCATGTTTTGATTTAAAAGAGTGTCCATGGAGTTTCTTGCCCGTTCTTCTCCATAGGTACCTACTACGGTTTGGAATGGGCAACTAGCTTCATCTTTCTAACTGACCGACCCTTTGCCAAAAAGTGCCTATAATTGTTTTATTTGAAATAAATACTTTGAGTTTCTTTTTGTTTTAATATTGAATCTAAAACCAACAGTGTGACTGTTGTACATCATATAAAACACCGAGCCGAGTCGGCTACATGTTAAGCATCCGTAATGAGATCTCCTTAATTACTAGGCAACACATTACAGGTTTTTATTGGTTTTTAATTTATTTATGTTCTGTAATTATATGTCGTTGTGTGCATTCTAAAAAAATTGTGCTACTTTTAAACAACCTTTGAGTTACTAAATAGAGCCCAACCAACTAGCCCAGAAGCTAAGCTATCTAGCTAGGTTTCCATCGTCTTAAATTCATTCATTCATTCACTGACAGACAACGCTCAGCCTGGCCCTAAACCACTGGATATAGGTTTTTTTTATTTTTTACAAAAGTTCTTTATATACGGTGGCAGGGACATCGACACGAAAACTGTTACCATGGATTCAGTACATGATTCTGAACCCCAACTGTGTTGAAATTATTCGAAGATTAGTCTGCTGTTTCATAGAAAAGGGTAAACCTACGCGGTCAAAAGGTGTGGAACTGTTGATTTTTTTATAAATAACCGACGTAAAATTTCAACGCAGGGGGGTTCAGACTCACGTACTGAATCCATGGTAACAGTTTTCGCGTTGATGTCTCTGCCACCCCGTATGAGGAACTTTTGTCAACAATTTCACAAAGGAAAGGATTTTTGAAAATTCATCCCCTGGATGGGGTTAAATAGGTGATGATTTTTAGTATGGAAGTTCTTCATGTGAACAATTCAATGAGAATCCTGTCGGGCACAAACTTGTTAGCGAAATTGTGATTTAGTTTACGTTTAAAAATCGCTACGGAACGCCTACGCTGGCTACGCTGCGTAGCAGCTTTTTCGTAGTTCAATTTCTGATTTACGTAGTAGTTAAAACGTAGCGATTATAATAATTAATCGTTAATTTAAATAATTTATATTAAATAATTCAATGATATAAATAAGAATTGTGTACTACCTTATGTTCTTCTAATTTCTTTTAACAGACAGCTGTGCTGCTGGGGAGTTTCTTGCACTACTTCTTCTTCCCATCTAAAGCACAAGAAAGTGGTGAAAGGCGGGCGTTTTGGGGGACTGTCTTATGTGTTTTTGACGATCAACAAGTGCTGATTCTCAGCCTAATTTAAATCAATGACTTTTAATTTTGATTTTGAGCATATAAGGTTTCACTAAACAAAAGTGCAGCACCAATTGCTATAAATTACCCATAAACATTGTTTTATTCCCCACAACGAATACTTAATACCACACTATATTTAGATCTTTATGAAGCAATAAACTAACCCATAAAAAACTAAGATCCCGGATTTAATAGAGCGACCGACCTTGATGATTTGACATTTAATGCATCGTCACTATTTTTATAACAATTATATGTTTTTACGATCACATATTTGCTTATGTGCTGGAGCTACAAAGTATTTAAGTGCTTGCATAGCGCGTTTAATTGTCGATTATAATCGCGAGAACTATGGTAGTAAAAAATCTCACTAAACTATACTCAAGTAAAAACATGCACATACCATAAACAAAGTTAGTGCACTACTGTCAAACATTAGCATTACCGTGGCATTACCTAAGTAGGTACATAACTTGTGTAGAGAAAATAAACATAAATTATTATTAGTTATAACTGTAAAACTATAATAATAGTATAATGTCCCCACCGCCGTATCTCTACGTTGACGTCGTGGTGGGACTTGCGTGCTCCGAACTCTAGGTCTGTGCCGGTAGAGTTTACTTTGCTGGAACAGGTCTAGGATGAGGAGCCAGACCACGAGAGATACAAAAACCCGCAGGGCAGCAAGTGGCGAGCTGTTGGGCAATAGTGACCCCACGGACCCTATCTCCCGGGAGAAGTCTTGTTTCTCACCTCTGGCTTGCCTTTATTGAGTGAACACTGACCAGGAACAGAGATCCCACCTCATTCTTGCCTTTATTAGCCGGCTTGACTGGAGATTCGCAAGAGCAAACGTTCTCGGAGGAAGGAAGTATTCCAGTAAGTGCTCGTAGGGATCTTGACCATCTTCCGGGCTCTGGAATTGTTCTGAAAGCCGTGGAATACCACTCCTCTTCAAACACCTCAGGATATGTTGCCCCCTTGTCGCTATGTTACTTTGTGCTAGGCACAGTTTTCGGAGGCCCATTATTGAGTGTGCAAGTCACCCCCTGCCATTTTATCCGTGTATACTATAACATTGATCAGGCAGGGGCCATAGTCCTTCCATAGTTCAGGTCACCAGTCAACTTTAGCCAGCCAAACCCATAGTCCAATATATTTGTTTTCATATCCTGCAATAGTCCTATACCAACCAGGGAATGTCCTTGGGTGCACTTGCATACAGGGATAATCGTCTGTTGGTGCCTCATTTCATTAAAAACGTCTAACGGGCCTCTGCGAGTTGGCTTCGGCCCCTCGTACGCCTTCCAAAGGTCTGGGACGCCAGGGTCCCGAGAATAGTTGAGAACTAAAAAATTTTTTTTATAAATGTTTATTTTCTATAGTAGATATAGCCGCGTAGCCATTGAAGCTATGCAGCTCTAAATAAATGGCACATAAACTTTCAGAATAAGTTCTTCTTTGTAAAGCGTTATCTTTGTCACTGATACCCCAGCAGCCGTAATCCTCTTCGCATGTCTCATATGACCAAGTTATTCTTTATTAAACAAAGCATGTGGTTCAGAAATCAAAGATAAACTCATGTGTTTTTGCTAAATTATTGTAACAGCAAACCATCGACATTGATTCCGAACATTTAATGTAAGACAATTAAAAATGCGACAAAATTACTCTCAAGTACCAAAAAGTTGCCTTTGTTTTTTCACGAACCACTCCCGCTCTCGCGAAGGCTGTGTTGCCAGCTCGATAAAATTCCCGTCTCGTTTATTTTAAGTCTCGCATTAACAACGTAGGTAATTAAGCATCGAAATGTCGCCGTAGTGAGGCGTCGCGTCGGTCTAAATAATCGTCGCTCAACAATTTGCCTCATTATCTTCACGGTTTTAATCATAAAATACCACACTGAGTTGTTAGCAAGATAATGCAGATGTGGAATGAACGACTTGGTTCTAATTAAAGCTAGAAATAGGTGTAAGGCGTAGTACACAGCTCAAATAAAATTGGTCATCTATCCTGAATATCTAGTTTCATGGGTAAACCGTGACTTTAAATTCAATATTATGCAATTCTTATCTACGTTCATTTAATTAACCACCTCAATTAGCTGAATTCTTAGTTCTTATACCGGATTCCAACTTAATGCCAGGACACGCTCAACATACCTCATTCCTTCCCAGAAAAAAAAACCTAGTGAACTAATTGCAGGATCTGAAAAAAAGAATAGAAATTACCAAACAATGCGAGTGTATCTAATTAAAGCAGAGTGTAACTCTTCGACTAGTGATCTCGGTATTCTACGGTTTGTCAACGCTTGTTGCGCACACGACGAGATGCGAGCAAAAACTGAATTGCGCTAAATTCAATTGGTTAATCAATTCAATTAATTTGAAGGGATAGCTACCGAGCGATCGACGAAGCACAGTAATTGGAACGATTAATGTACGCCTCGAATGAGCCATTCTTTCTTTATATCGAGATCGGACATATTGAAGGCATGTTCGGAATGAATCGGACTGAAAACTACGCTTTGTTGAGGCTGATAACATCTACAGAAGAAGCTCTAGGATTATATTCGTTTAATTAGTCGAAATATTGTTGCGTACCTATTTCTACATTATTTGGGTTCCATATTTTTTTAAATGTGGTTCGTTTTTAAAATTATTCCACAGAACAATATTATTTATAGATAGTAATAGTAGTAACATCGATTTTTAAGGTACCTACCTGTTGCAAATATTACGATTCACTGTCAGTAAGGTAAAATATGAGTATTTTGTGTGGACAAAAATATAATCGCTTGTTTAAAGACCACTTCGTCAAAAACTTACACAAATCAACATGTAAACTAAAAGAATGACAGTTTAATATGAGAAATGACTGTTGTTAGTTGTCAAACTGACGCGACCACGTGCGTCTGCGCAGCTCCGCCGTGGGTGGTGGCCGTGGTGGGACCGTCCTTGTTTTTTCGCATTTTTTTGTCTAACAACACGTGATGACCATATAAACAGCCTTAGGCAGACCACCGACATGTCGAGACAGAGACATTTTGGGTGGCGCGGGCGCATTAGAATTAAAAACAAATAAGATGGTCTAATCAGATTAATTAGGGTGTGAAGATGATTGACGTATATTCAAATATGTGCCTAATTTATATGACCTAGTCTTGTGTGCATGTGTTTGAAACTTAAATTAACACTGCATTCTTTTTCTATTAATTACTTTTATTTTCTCAATAAAGATCATTTTCAAAGATTACACAAATTAACAACATAATTGCCGCTATTTTCTTAGCCGTTATTTAAGTAAATTACAGATAAACTCGGTTAATAACTACCCGACAAAAATTACTGACTTCCTAACTCTCTACAGTCTAAATTATGTAAATGTAACGAATAAATCAGAACTCATTACCATACTATCTTCAGGAGCAATTCTTGGTGTTTTCGTACAGTCTACGGCGTACGTGGTTCGTTCTCATATTTACAGAAATTACAACTTCGAAGTATCCTCGAAGTTGGTACCTCGGACCGGAGATGCACAATTTTGGGTTCTGTTCAAATTGCCATTATTAAAAGCCCACCAATCGGCCCACCCAGATAGCTCAAAACTGTATTTAAGGCAATTGCTTTATTAAAAAGTGAAAAAGTACAAAAAATGTTTATTAAAACAAAGATGTCTAAACTCGTCATTATGTTCAGAATTGAGATGCACCTGCGGTCTTTAGGGGAGGACAATCACTGGCTACCGATATCTAATTACATGTAAAATTGGTTTGAGAAAGTGACTTTTAATATTGGCCCTTTATCCTTTATGTTTTTTGGACATAAGCACTTCAATTAATGAATTTCTTTGGTTACTTAACTTCGGTTGTAGACAAAAATATATGGTTAATTTGGCTAAAAATACAATGCATTTGCCTCAAATCCTGTTCTTCTTCTTGCATCTTATCTTAACTGATGAACTTATTTAATGATATAACTGAAAACAACCTCCTTCAACAACTCGTCAAATCCTAATCGCCTTGAAATTGAAATAAAAAGAGTTACGAAAATAATATATTCTGATGCGCCCGCGCGGTACGACCACCGAATCAGAAATGTCTTAAAACTTAATTCAGATTACTTTCGGACGACTTCAACACAATCTTAAGTCTTGATCTGACATGGATTTCGTATATCCTTTTATAATCTTGCTTGTAAAAAATTAAACCGCAATCTCGACAAATACCTACCTAAATGCTACAGATATTTCCAACCCGGTGGGCCTAAGTTTGATCGAAATTCGAGCAGCAGCCTCAGCGACCACCTAGATTTCATACTACAAAGGCCCTATAAAAAGGGAATTATCCAGACCACCGGTGACTTAGGTAGTAAAAAGATATATTGTAACTAATCCTTATTGAAGCTTGTACGATTATAGGTTTTTATTTTATGCAGTATTTCCTTTGCGAAAAAAGTTTCAGATTGTAGACATTTTTAACCTACACCTACTTGAAAGTACATAAAAAATGCACACAAAATTCGTGTACTTATTTCCCTTATCAAAGATTTTCATTTTTCTTCCAGTAATGACTTCACGTTAACAAGTTGTTTTCTAACGTTTACACTAACTCTAATCAGAGTTCCATTTAATTTCTAGTACATTACTACTTATTTCAATCAACAAAACATAATAATGAGTGGTAATACGGCGATTTGCATGCGGCGGCCATCGTGCCTGCTCATTAGGTCGTGTCACGCGTCATAACACTGATTAATTGGCCTCCGACGCTTGATGCGAATACAAAGAGATGTAAAAAAACAATGACAAGCAAGCAACGACCTTTCGGTAACGAGAAGCCGTCAGTCAGGCGGGCGCGCCGGCCAGCATACACTTGACAACTTCAATTTATATGCAACTCGATGCCTACACTCGATCCCACTTGAGTGATAGCTGATAGGCAATAAAGTCACGGCACCGATACCTAGCGACATTATCGCCGAATATTTTCCGAAACATTATCATAAAATATCGTTCGTATCGTAGTTTCTTTTCGATGCGAATCTTAATGCGAATTTATATCTCGGACTCATTAAACGAGTAATCGATGGGGCTGTTCAATTAATATATTCGGAATCGAGAGTGGTATTGAGAGAAAATTACACGGGCATTATGATAAGCAAGACAGTAGTTAGCAACAGCGCCCGCGGTCGGCTCCACTTGGGTGGCTCGGCAGATGTTACTCTGATTCAGAAAAAAATCACATTTCAATTACTTTCATCGTTAGTTGATATTACGAACATTACACGTAAACACATCATCTTATGAATTTTAATGAGCTATGTAATGAACGTGATCAGATGAGCCGAGTGTCCCAGTCTCTTGAATTCTGTGTTGGAAAATATTTACGGACTGCGGTATCGTGTTACCACTTTCTAAATTAATAATTGCTTGCTTGGCGACAACGGTTGATTTCCAGTTTATTTATTTTTGCGTAATATTGGACGTTAGGTTATAAAATTGATGGCACTGGATTTACGTCAGTTTCATTGGAAATCAATAAAGTGTTTGTGTAATAGGTGTTGCGGTGTGATTATTGACGAAGTCACACGGTGACACGAGCGCTGTGCAAACTTTAGATTATGGAGCTTATCTCATCTCATACTGTTGTTGAATCAGCGATAATCCGTTGGTTCTAATTAACATTTTAACAGATAATTGATACGAAAAATAAAATAAGGTTTAACTTCAACTTAGCTAATCTGAAACCTCTGAAAACTTTTTATTCACGTTTTCATACACTTTACAGCGACACGACAGTAGGTACATATTATTCCTTCTTCAATAGGTAACATACTTACTTAGAAAAGTATTGCTGTGTGCAATGTGTGTGAATGACAGAATTAAAATGCCCCTGAAAACCAACACTTTATCTTGAATGCAGTTTATTTTGGAGCAAAGAGATAATAAATCCTTTTGCCAAAAATAAACCCGCCACCGCATTCGTAGACATGAAAATTGTGTAAATAATTAGTGTAGTCGGCGATTGTGGCAAATTGCAGCCGCAGGTGCAATAATTCTCCAATACCCGGCATTAGTGTCGGGACAGCGCAAACAAACGGTTATAATTGAATGTTTGACGAATTAGGGCGACCACCGAGGGAGAACTACGTGGTGGTTCTGCGTTCCACCGGAGTGTAGATAAATGTGGGGATTGTTTGACTTTTGATTTTGCAATTATATAGGAGGGCGGACAAAATTAAATACATCTTAGCTTTCTTCTTCCCTAAATCTTAATAACCTTTAAAAACTATCTTTAAAACATTTACTGAAACGTTCTATGGGGAATTTGCCTATGCCTGCTTTTTCTTCCTAAGTAAAGGTCCTAGGGGTCGTTAATTAATTACGCGAGGCGTTTAGAGGGGAAGGGTGAGAGTCAAATCTCACTCAATCTCACATGGGGGTGTCTCGGCAAATATTACGTAATTTTTTTTTCCTCGAGAAACAGTGTAATATTGCGATTTTCACACGTCGAGTTACTGAGCTTCAGTGTGCAAGCGACAACGGCTTAGAGTGGCTAAATCAGATTTTAAATGTTCTCACTGTGATTCTAGAGTACGTTCTTCTAGTATACCTAGTACCTAGTTTTAAATATAGTCTTAAATAAAAATAACTACTTAATCAAATAAATAAATCCAACTCAATCAAGCCCAGATTATCGTAACTCAATAAAATACGCATTTTGAATATTCTCACGTGAGATTAGGGGGTCGAGCCAAATCTCATGACATCTCACCAAGGGGGGGAGGGGTCGGAAAATCGCCAAATCGCCTGACCTAATTAATGAACGACCCCCTACGGGCCCAAGATATGTAAAAGTTGACTTCCATAAAATAATTATGTCTTCTATTCTTCACTTTCAGGCACAGGATGTCTTCGTTGGACATTGGCTGTGTGCCTTTATTTATCTGATTACTATTCAGAAACTCCTAATTTGTAGGAGGAACCGTTGTCATGTCCTAGAGGACTTTTAACCCGCTCGGTAACATTGACGAAACGTCAAAAACTCTCGAATTCTAGTCAAAACAAATACCCACTCAGCTCCCTCCATGAACAAAGCTGCTTTGAATCCTAAGCCTTAGGGTACATAGTACATACCCAGTTGATATTGATATTATCAGGATTTTGCAGGAGAACGTGACAACGCAATGTAATGCCTATGCCATACTGAGACAGGTAATTATGAATTTATGACGCATGGAAAGGAGTTCAAATTACTGGCGCCATACTTCTTCATACAACTGCCGGCCGTACATGCTGAAACTTTTTGTCATTGTGAATTTAGATGCCTGGCGTCATTTTTAGGGTTCCGTACCCGAAGGGTGACAAACGGAACCCTATTCATAAGCCTCCGCTGTCCGTCTGTCTGTCAGCGAGCTCTATCTCATGAACCGTAATAGGTAGGCAGTTGAAAATTTCACAGATTGTGCATTTCTATTGCCGCAAGAGCAACAAATAATAAAATTAAAAATTAAAGGGGGGTCGCCATACAATAAAATTAAATTTTGAAAAAAAAATAATCTGACCCTGATATGTGGGGTATCATTGTCTAGAGCTCATCGAGTAGAGAATAAATATAATTTTTATTTGTTTTTATCTTCAAAAATGATGAATTAAGGGGCCGTAGAAGTTGTCTGTTTTAGACCATTTTTCTACGAGCTCTATCTCAACAACTTAACAAATTAGGAATTTGAAACTTGTGTGTATCATGTACCATATACTGTTTATAATCAACAAATACTAAAAACGCCGATTCATAACGTATTTTATATAATATGAACGATTTACTGCAACTTAAAAAAATAAATTTGTATTTCATGCTAATATTATGCGATATAAATTCCACAGATAACTATTTACTAGTCGGAGTAATGACATGGAATTAGTAAGTACCTACTCTCATGGCAGCATATACTATTTCGATCATTTAAATTTCGATCATCCAAAAAGGTCTACAAAATAAGCTTTCTTCAAAAGATTTTAAAACCGGCCAGTATTTTTTGAGTTTCAGAACTTTATCGACTTTTTTCAAAGTATCCCTAGACGGTGTTAATGTGACGGTGTCGGTGTTGGTGTGTTTTACCTCATGTTAAAACTACACTCCAATAGACAATATATTCAGTAACATTGAAATGAATGCTGGCACATACAGTGTACTATTCAGTTACCTTAAACCGTTGTGGATACAATTTCATATTGAGAAAACTTATTTGTGTAAAAATATTCAGCCACGGCGGCCAATCTCAACGGAGACTAGCCTTCGGCGCGGGAGATATTATAGTGCACAAGTGTGTGCGCAGACACGAGTGCACTCTCTCTTCCCTCACTCTCATAGTCCGATGGGATGTGTAAAAATAATAAGTAAGAAATAATAGATTTCTGTATGACTATAAAACGTAACGTAAACAAATACCAGATGTTGTAATTAAAATTTGGCGTACTACTTCTACATTCTATTTTGTACAATATAGTCTGATGTAGCAAGAGTAATCCTTTTGTTTATAAGTAACTAGCTTTACCTGGCCTGGCTTCGCACAGTTAGCACTAAGTACTTATCTTCGGTGCACCTACCTTTCCTAATTACCTATTTCTAACCACACTACCTACCTACCCTACCCTACCTACCAGGGTAGGTAGGTACCTAACCCACCTACTGTAACTGCTACCTAACCTACCTATCCTACATATCTACCTACTTACCTACCATATATACCTATTTATACCTACTAATACTATGTTAGTAGCAAATAAATAACTTTGACTTAAGTTAGTGCATGTTACTGGATAAAGTTAACTTAATATTTTTCTCTTAAAATAAGTGAAATAAACTTCAACACCTATAGTTCAACACATCAACATTTTTTCATTAAAATTAGGCAATTTCTTTACAAATCTTTATGTTTTTTTTATAGCGCCTCTGTTGTTACCTTTACGAAAGTATTACAAAAATTCATAGTGTTAAATCTTGTACGACATGGTATGGAACCCTTCGTGTGCGAGTCCGACTCGCACTTGACCGATTTATTTAAGAAAGGTTTCGTTGCCTGTAAATATCGGGCGGAAAAGTAGGACTCGGCAATATAAAAAGTTATTGCATTTTGCTTGTGTTCTGACTTCGGAATAAATTTCAGTAGGTAAAACTACCTATCATAAGAAAGAAAAATAAGTAAATTTCTCACAGAAACAATGTGTATACAAAAAGATAGTAAAATGAACTCTAGTAAAACAATAAAACACAAATAAGAGGTTTGGTCTTTCTTAATTTTGCAATAGATTACGAATACGTATACGTTTCATCATTAACCTAGAGTCTGTAGCATTCCACAGCTGGATATAGGTACGATACGCATCTCCAAAAGGAATAAAAGTTAAGAATTTTTTAGCCGCACATGAAGGATGTAGAGAAAGAAAGTTAAGAAGCACCTACTACCTGCAATGAAGCACCTAACACACACACACACACAGTCATGACGTGCACTATTTCTGTTCTCTATTTTGTGTACTCATGTCTTTTTGTATGCACGTGTTTCTGTGATGAATAAACCTATTTTTCTTTCTTTCTTTTCTTTCTTTCACCTACTCTGGCTTTTTACTATTCTCCTGTATAAGGCTTCCGCGACATTGCGACGCGATTCTGGTGGGACAATTTTCATAGTTGGAATGGGAAGTTTTCATACTAGAGTCGCGTCGCGAGTGTTTGCGGGCGCCTTTACTTACATATACAAGACTGTTGGGCTTTTTGCTACTGAATATTGTAGCAAAAAAAACACAAAATTTTAACAAGATAGGTGTGGTGGGGTGTTGCAGTGGGCTGCAATCACTGCAATAATGTAATGAAGAGTTGGTTGAATGACTGATGCTTCCACAGTGTTCTGTGACTGCTTTTCCAGAATGAAATTCTTGGTTCTTGTAAAAT
The DNA here is from genome assembly GCA_948150665.1 of Conistra vaccinii. Taxonomy (NCBI): domain Eukaryota; kingdom Metazoa; phylum Arthropoda; class Insecta; order Lepidoptera; family Noctuidae; genus Conistra; species Conistra vaccinii. The sequence goes on from OX411330.1 coordinate 9,745,445, forward strand.
AAAACTTCCTCGTATACTCATATTTTTATTTCTAGATTAATGGCATATTTCTTTTAGGTACATCTTCTTATATTTACTACACATAATCTTAAATAATATCACGTTATTTTCTTAACAATTTACATTGAGACGGCAATATTGTTATAATTGTTCACAATTAAAATAAACTTAGTAATTGTTCATACAACATTCGATTAATTATAATAAGATGCAAACATAAATAGGTACACTTGAAATTACTTAGGTATGTAGAACTATAAAGGCTTAATATTTCTTCACTCATACAAATAAACATTTAAACTAAATGTATTTAAAAAAAATAAACTGTCCTCGTTCGGTAACTGGTAAGGGAAGACCATAATGACTACTCGTTTATATCGGTAACGTAACTAAATGAATATTGAGCGTATCTAATTATCAACTGATAATATTAATCATTGCGATTAACTATACTTTACATGTTAAACATTAATATGCGCACTCGCATAAGTAATGGAAGACTATACGATTTTGCTGTATAAGGCACACAGAATTCTATCCTATCGATTACAATCAAACATTGACTCTCAAGTGCTCAATATTTGCATAAACTCGTATTTACAAAAGCTTTAAGCAAACTAATTGTAAAATGAAGAACATTAATTAATGGCACTAGTTATTTATTTAAAACTAATTAATGAATATAACGTAGGAATTCTACATCTCTACGTAAATGATACATGAAATACTGCCTCAGATGTCATCCGCGAATATACACGATAATATTCTATGTCTTAGAACTAAAATAAACCTTTCGTTAAACAGAAAGGAATCATACAAACTCTCATCAAAATTATTTCTATAAAATCTATCACACATTCTAAACTGACCGAGCAAGTAACTCAAGTAATAATAAAAGTAGCTTGCATTGCTGAAAGCATTAATTTTTTAATAGCTAACACTAGGAACTATATTCTGTCGATGTAGACATACTATGTACAGCTAAAATATATCACAGACTTATAAAAGGAATGAAGGGTGCGTCACCATGGTCTCCAGGGTTTTTCCTCTGGTGGTTGTTTTCTTGTGACAAGGGCAAGGGGGGCTGAGTCTTCATTCGGAGGGGGCGGGGTCCCCCATCCTGAGCTGGCGGGGGAATAGCAGCGAGTTTCCGAAGACGTGGAAGACGAAGCGTCCCTTGGTGAGAGTGGCACTAGGTTTGGTAGGGCTCCTAATGTGCTCGCGTTGACGCCGGCTGGTAAAACCAGGGCGATGTCGCCGTTCGACAACCTCGTTGGTACTAGGCGGACGCCAGAGCCGGGACCAGCTGAAATAATAGACACCAGTTAGAACCATAGAAATGATAGAACATATATCATGAAAGTCGTGCTTTCAAAATAGTTATGGTAGATTCGGCTATAGGTACTGTTGGATTCTTTTGAAAAATGTATCAAGACTAAACCAAGGGCATGCAAACCTTAATGGTGAACTGAAGGGCAGCCCAAAATGATGTTCAAGTATTGTTAAAACTCACCAGAAATAAAAATAGTAGAATGTTGGTTTTGAGGAGCATCTTCAACATCCGAGGGTGGCGTGGGAGCTCCAGCAGGCCTCGCCCCGGGGGCGTTGACACACCCTTCCAGATGCCTCACCAATCTTCTCCTCAGGGTTGGCTCAATGCCTTGGAATTTCGACACCTCTGTCACGCAGTGCCTGTATCCGGCACGAAACCGGTCCGGAGAACCAGCGCCTTCAGACCGAAGACCCTCTAAATGCTTCACAGTCATCTCTAGAATGTCAGCCTTCTCCAGTTTCGAATGTCTCGCCGGCTGTAACAAGGATGACGTTGCTGGTAAGGAACTTTATCCCCTAGATATATCTAGTGTTCGTACTTAAGCATTAATGAAAGAGAGGACAAAGCACTACTAGGAATATTAACTCTATGTTAACCCGTTAAGCAAATGCTTAAATATTTAATATTCATACTGGTTAAGAAAATATTAAATGTCTAGACGGTAATTCCTCAAAGTCTAAGTAAATATAGACAAATATTTAATAGATAAATGTTAACTTACGTCTTTCTTCATGGCATCTAAAATCAACGCCTTCAGTTCATTGAGGCAGTTGTTGATGCGCGCCCGTCGCCTCTTCTCCATGATGGGCTTGTTGCTCTGAAACAATACAAACATTTTGTTAATAAAGCCAATTTACATAGGCCAGTTTCGAACATTCAGTTGATAGTAAGCAGGTATCCTTCGACTTGCGTCAACGCGCCGCATTTGCATCCATTAGCAACACGTGTAACAACTAAATGTTATACGCAAGGTTAAGGCTAAAGTCTAGCACACACACGCAGATTTACTTAGACATAAATATTCGCTAAACTAACACACTCGCATATATTCTTATGCGACGCATGATCAGTTTCCAAGCGGACAAACTTTATGTAACATTGCGCTAAAACATAATCAGTCACACAAGTTCGTGGTACATGCATTGTCGTATTATTTATGCTGTGTATAAACAACATTGTTATCGCTTTGTCGCCGGGTGACACCAAGTAAGGCGCGTGACAAAAAGAGCCATTAATCTCTGGTTACACGCCGGTGACGGCGCGTGCGACTGCCTCAAGGTGAAGGTCGTCCGTGTCGTGATTGGCTGCGCGCGCGCGCCGCCGCGCCGTGACGCTGAATCACGCGTGGCGGGACCACGTGACGACCAAACGAACGTTACTAATGTGTAACACATCGCCCGCGCCGCCGCCGCCATCTCTTTGTTAACATCATCATGATAACTGCGTGTTTCGTCTCTAATCAACAAATGGCGACGATGCTGTATCGGTCCTTGGCACGAGTCCAACGCGAAAGATCAAATAATTTTTCTATGAAAATTCTCGGAATTGGCACTATGTCTAAGAAATAGTAAACTGCTCATCTATCACATTTGATCTTGTTTCGTTAGCACACTTTAACACTAATACTTCGAGCGAAGTACACAAACGTCACGTTACGTGTTCAAAATTAACTCTTGCTAACACTGTATGACCGATACGCCAATGTCAGACGGGTGAACCGCTTCATATTTTCACACAAACAAAAATAAAATATAGACTAACATGATAGCGTCGCTTGTGCGAGGGCGGGAAATTCTCGCCGCCTTCCGCACGAGACATCGCTTCCGTAGTCAAGGATAAAGGGCCCTCATATTTAATGGCATGAACTTGCTTGTAAATAATTACCAGCATTCTGCTTCTCCTCTACTAATAAAAACAGAAGATACCTAGTGTTTTTATGATAAGCATTTGTTTACACATTTTTCAAGAAGACACAATAATACCTATCGCAAGAAATATCAAACTTACATTGCATTTTATCTCTTCATCGGTACAGCATTCAACGCATCAAATGATTTTAACAATAGCCACAATAGATATAAGTATTGACTACTTATATCGTTTCTAACAAAAGGAAAATCTCATTAGAGTCGTCATAGATTTTCCTGTTCGAATATTCTTAGACTCGTATGCCCGCAGCGAGCGAGATGCTCGGTGCTGTAAATGTTCGGAGTAATTACAGAGGTGTGCAAATTGACACGCGGCGTTTCTGTCGCCTTCCTTCAGTTAGTGTTTACGCTAAATTGTGAGATGTGGTGACATACGGATTGACAGGAACGTTGTTTATAATCAGTTGAGAAAAATGTGATCTACTACTCAAGACAGAAGAAGGTATATTGTCAATTCAAATATTGTACAATAATTAGGGCGTGCAGACGATTGGATGTCTGATATCTCGTTGCATTTAGGTTTGATGTCAGCGCTGAGCGGTTGACGTAATTTCATAGAAGCTAAACTTTATATACATTGTCTTGTCAGCGCCGACGAGACGGTCAGCGTGAGACTAAAATCAGCCTTAGAATGATTTATTACAGAACCTATTATTGATTTCAATAAAATCATCAATTGCAAAACAAGAACATATCCCTACGAGCCAACATCGTAAATGTTTTAAAATATCATAAATATGATATATTTTATTCATACTAAAACTTTAACGCATATTAAAAACATGAAAGAGAAAATTCATACTGAAACAACCTCGTCTAGTTTTCCGCAGATCGTAAAGATGCCGCGCGCCGTCGTCGGCGGCAGGCGGCACGTGGCGAACGGGCGCCCTGCGGCGTCGCGGCGCCCCGATATAGCGAACACACACAGATATAAGTACACCGAGTACACCAGCACCCACACCTACCCATTTTACCGCCGCCGCATGCGAATTACAAACGCGCCATTTCAATTATCACGTGTATTTCTGAATATATTAACTGCTAACAAAATACCTGTCAGGCGAGTCAAAAGAAATACAGCGTTTGTTACACGTTTACATTATTACAATCGCCTTTACAAGATGCCAATAACAAGCCGCTTGTTTGAATATACCCATTATAAACAGCGTGACATTCATATTTTTTTTTTATGTTGTAGGAGCTTATGAGGAAAACCTGGTATTTTCTTCATCTACCTATGTATAGATAGACGCTTCCAACCTCTGATGATGATCACTAGGAGCATGATCAGAGATTGGAAGTTTCGGAGTCTAATGGTTTAATGACCCAAAACAAAAAAAAATGTTATCTAGCAGGACGGTACGCTATCTGTCACGCACTCACGCCCGTAGCCCCACGTAAGTGTTGACCCGATAACGTCAGCTGATATGTAGTTTCGGATAACAGGTGCTCGATAAAGGCCACGGTTCGAACAGCTCACGCTGACAGTAATTGATACCCATGTGATGTGTGTGTGTGTGTGTGTGTGTGTTTGGATCTATGACAAAGCACCCTTACTCCTTACAATTGCTACAATGTAGCTTGTCAGCTCTGTGCTTGTCACAGTGAACACTTTGACAATGGAATACTTACCTAATGTGGAGGCACTTTCGAGGACAACGAGTATAGTTCAGCTCTAACAGTTTATGCTAACCCAGATTCATCCCAGACTACCCAAATTATAGCTATATCACTTGTTTCCAACATTCGGCAATACGCTCTGATACCATCTTTTCAATCTGATCAGGCTAACCAGTATCGGAGCAGCGTCTTATTTATGTGGTCCATATAGCCTGACCAATATTACGTCTGAACTTCATAAAAACCTCAGAGTTTGTTTCGGTCTTTCTTCTCAGAGTACTAAGATAGGAAACACCGACCTCATCTAGTAATAAAACATAATTTATTTTTGACGGGTAAACGTGTTTTTTTTAAGCAATCAATCTGCCTAGCCTTTGCCCAAATCTGTAAGGCTCAGCTTCCTGGATATTTTACATGGAGCGACTGCCTATCTGACTTCCACAACCCAAATACTGGGTAACACCGATGCCCTTAGCATTTTACAGGTAATTTTAATAGGTAGTTTTAATTTATCATGTAACGTAATCTTACGTTATTTTTCTACGTCTTTGGAGGTATGAGGAACAGGGTGTAAAGTTCACTCATCCATTATAGAAAAGGGAGGATCCTCCGACCAGACGGGTGTTATGTCTGTCGGGAAACTGCCCGTAAGTTGATTTCGGATAGTCTTGTCTATGTCATTCGCGCGGTAAACTCTAACTGCGCGATGCAGGTTTTTGTGTGACGTCATGTCTTTGATGAGTAGTTCTATGTGGCGGTGTAATCGCTACACGTCTATTCATTATTGTTATCACGCATTGTCCAGTGGAACTTCTGCCGTGCCCACACTCTCGTTTACGTAACGTTTGGCCCGCGCGCCATGCGGAATGGATTTAGTCGCGGGCGCCACGTGCCAGGGTTATCAACTGTCTGCGACCGACTGAGACGCTGGAGTGGAGACTCAGCGACTGCGTTCCGGTATTCGAGACGCGCGATTTATATTTCGTATTTCAATATTCTTTGATTTGTCGGCTTCTTCCTGGCGTAAATCATGAGCAATTTCGAATATTTTGTATCGGTCTGGCTGTGTCATCTAAAGATTTTGCAGAAAAATATGGAATAACTATCTTTTTTTTGCCATCTCGAGATAAAAACGCTTGACAAGTTTAGGATGAATTAGGAGCACAGTAGAGTTCAGTAGACAGACAGGTCTCAATCTCAAATATCGAATTATCTAAATAACATAACTAATTCGCTCCTCACAGTCACAACTCTATCTTAAAACCGTCAATTCATATCTCTCTCGCCACAAAATTCCCAGCGACATTCCCAATTGATATTAACGCATAGCGAATGGGGCGAGAGACATGATCAAGTCGTCAATATCTATTTACTAGGAGCAGCTGAGTCACGCTATGCACCCTGGTTACCCAGCGTGCTTTGTCATTGGCGCTCTTATAGACAGGGATCGTTCACCTTTTCCTAATTTTAACGCGGTAAGATGCTACGTATAGGAAGCTATAAAGATTGCGTTTCTATAACATCAGACATTTTTTCATTTGATAGCAATTTCTAATTGTCTTCTACATTTCATGAAACTGCAAGTTCATTTATCGAAAGCACTATCTGACCCGAATTCGGTAATTTGCCGCCTACCCGTTCCTAGCCACATCTCAGGCGGACCGCAGGTTGAGTACCCCTACAGACGGTTATTTTGCTCTGTCTGGCACTCGCCCAGTGGTCATTACACATTCGTACCTAAATCTACACGTTTGACAGCTCGGTGCTAATGCATGCGATAAATAGCGATGCAACGGAGCTACGCGACGCCATGCGCCGCCGCCCGCCGCGCCCCTGCGACCTTCTGAAAGATAAGTCGTTTAATCTGCCAGAATATTATGCATATATCTATTTGTTGCCCAGTCGGTATTGTCTGAAATGCTTTGTTCATGAACGAAGATATTTAATGAGATATAATTTTCTGATTCATTTCATAGACGTATTGCGCAGACAGTAAATTGCACTTAACTAAATGACTAATTACATCGTTTTAAGCCATTTTATCAGGCTTTAAAGTCAACTTACAAGTATAAGGAAGTAGGAATTAAACATCGTGTTACATTGACTTAATGTAGATAGTAACATCAATGGTTCCGCTTCTATCATTACCCCTAATGACGGCTGTAAGGATTCATTATCGTGTCTTTGATGTGAAGCGATTAATATTGAACACTGTTATCTAAGAGGGTTACGTAGTGTGTAATTAAAAGGCGTTAGTCAAACGGTGGATTCACGGAATCCTCGAAATATCGGAGTGAGGAATGTTTTGATAGAGACATGAATTGTGAGGGAAAAGGTCCACTCTGGTTTTATAGCGCATTTACAGGTTTGCCTTGTCATTTACTTATTTATCGAGTGACAGAAGCATACAATAGTTTCAACAATAAAAGTATATTCAAGCAGCCTATACTCTAGTGTCAACGGTGAATCTAAAATTTGAGGTATTGACATCGGAACCTTTTTTCTGGAATCTAACCAAATCATCAGTTCATCATCTATCAGGTTATTATTTATCAAATAAATGGAACAGTCATCTTGAAGAAGACCTACAGTTCCTCCGAACTCCAAAACTGTCCGCTCTTGACGGCTGTAGCAAGTTCACCTTCTGTGTCAGTCAATATTGTCTGCCATCGCTTGGCAGTTGGCACGGACTGCCAGTGGGCAGCGGGCGGCCGCTGGCATGCGCTTGGCAGCCACGCGCCCGGCGCGGCGTCGCGTGCCAATGCGTGGGAGCGGACGCCGAACTTCCGCCACGCTATAATAGTTCGCCAGACGTCTAGATGTGCCAGTGCTAGATGCTTTTTGTTTTTAGTAACAGAGACGTGTTATGATGATCTATTGACGGAGAGTAAAGAGTCTACACCATTTGATGATCAGCTGTTACCATTTGATGTTTAATGCGAGTAGCCATGGAAGTTTCTCATATTTCTCTAAATTAACACACCAGCGATAATACTGTTAACTTTTCAAACACTAATTCAAAAACTACGCCTTTCACTACAGATTCTAAACATTCTTCTCCATTTAAGGCGTGTAACAAGCCCACGACTTTAGTGCGATACAATCGAGAAGCCTTATCTAGCGCTGGTAGGTCGCTGTAGGCGGTATCGGTCGGCGGCGTCGACACGTGGGCGTTAGGCCGGTCACACGCGACGCGCAGACGGCTTATCTCACGGCAGCCATGATGTTTATCATCGCATGATGGATTGCCGGCCGCCTAATAGCTTCCTCCAGTCTCAAGAGACGAGACGCGTGTAATTACGCGTCAGCATCCATCTACTGTCTGTTTCGTGTCTTGTAGAGTGATTAATATGGGTACTACGTCGTGTGATCGATCGAATAGCTGATGGACGAGGCTGTCTTACCAATTGTACCTATCAAATTATCTGGCATCTGCTGAGCGTAGGACAGGACATGTTTTTAAATAGCCATCAGCTGTTGCTTATCTGGCGTGCTGCTCAGAATAGTTTAGTAACAGGGCACATTATTATATTTAAAAAGTCTGTTCAGAATACGAAACGTAACTATCAAATAAACGTATCCTCAAATCGCGTCCACTTCTGAATGAGACAGTCGTAAAAACACAACGTTGACAGGTCTGGGGCGGCATCTCATTCATTATGCTATCCTATGACGCATTCTAGCGTCCTGGTGTAGGCGACAACTTCGGGGGAAGGGGGAAGAGGGGACGTTCCCACGACAATTAGCCCACGGCGCGTCACCCACGCGACGCCCACGCCTCACTGACTCACGCTCCTACTGTCTGGACGGCACTGAGGGCTGACTCCGCTAATACCACAGATTACTACGATTTATGGATTTTGGCAGCGAATTTTAGAACTGTGTTAGCGTGTTTTACATTGGCGATTTGTTAATGTAGGAATGGTCAGCAGGATGGACGGGTGACCTTCTTTCAGACAAGGAAGGAAATGAATTCGAATTGAGGGGCAAATCCCGTAATATTTAAAAACGTTCGCATTCACATCTCATTCGTATTCAGTCAAAAATACAATCAATTTACCAACATTTTTGACAAGTTTCACAGATTGCGATTTGAATGTGAACGTTTTTTAAGTACGAAAATTGGCCTCCTGATTCGAACTGATACATTGGAAATAAATGAATATCGCAAGCAGAGATAATAAACCGAAGATTGAATTATTAAGCCAAGGTAGAAAACAATAACATGAAACGCAAGAGTTCATATCTATCTTAACTGAAAGTGCCCATCCATCTTGCCTTTTAATATGGCGGACACACTTGGCACGTATTTCAGAAAGGTTTTCATGCATCATGTGCTACGCATACAAACAAGAGCTTTAAATACAATACAACCGTCGAAGACAAGAAGTACCGAATTAAAAGCCAAATTATCTAGATTTTGATAGTTTTCACCCGGTGGTAATAATTGCATTAACTTTTAGGAGAACTGAAACTTGCATTCCTTACTATCAATAAATATCATACCTACCACAAAAGCTTCCGATAGTGAATACCACGTCATTACCAAGCCTAGACTCATCAAAACCCAGCAAGTGATAACCCTAGCCTGCCACTAAGTCGGTTCGAGTGGCTGGCAAGATAAGAGGGATGCGATGTGGGTGGCGCCTGAGTGTTGCATTATTTGGTGTTAACGCGCTCGCGTAGGATTAACTCGAAGCCGACTCCACGGTGCGTGGGAAAATGTTTGCGGCGTTTAAAGGTTAATTAAAACAACCCACTGTTATGGAAAAATACTTGCTATAATTTGGCGATATCCTTGCTTTGATTGTTGAGTCTAAAGAATAAGATGTAGGTACAAGATAAAAAGGTAGGTAGAAGGGACTGCTTTTGCGTTGTAGATTTATTCCTACAAAATCCTGTACTAGCTGACCCGCCCAACTCCGGGGGGTCGAGATTTTGACAGGTTGACCTATCAAAATTTTTATTTCGATTTCTTGTCTGTTCCTTTGGGTTTTACATAATTTTCTTTTTTCCTAAACCACCCCAGGATTCAGGGCGAACAAAACAAAATAAAATATTTTCAAAACGAAAGAGACATTTTCAGTTTTTGCGAGACTAATGCACGGCAATTGATTTTTATATATTGGTATTCACTATATAGCCCTTTTAAACGTGACTCGCGTTTTCCTGAGCTGTAATTTTATTCTATTCGGTATTCTATTAATTCGGTTCTATTAATTAATTTAATTCTACTGCTATCTATCTATATAATATATAGATAGATAGCAGTAGAATTAAATTAATTACTCAAGCTGTTATAAGTCTAAAAATTACAGCTCAGGAAAACGCGAGTCACGTTTAAAAGGGCTATATAGTGAATACCAACAAAACAGCTAAATGAAAAAAAAACAACATTTTCATCTCGATCAGGAACGATTCTGAATCCTAAACGACTGTCTGAGATGCGAAGACACCTACATATCTACCCCATTAGCAATCTCCAACGGTGTGTCTCATATTTATTTACCGCTAAGCGTCACAGGTTTTCCCGAAATTGTCTCGTGTGCGGTGTGACAAACGCTACGAGATTGGCGGCTCATATTTATTTATACGAACTATTTCAAACATTACCTTCAGATAATTACTGTATTGTAAACACATCGGAGAACAGCAATCTAAAATAAATAACAGTTCTAGTGCGTAAATGAGACTAGAGGTAGATATTATTTTTAGGGTTCCGTACGTACGAATGAAAAAACGGAACCCTTATAGGATCACTCGTGTGTCTGTCTGTCTGTCTGTCCGTCTGTCTCAGCCAATTTGCTTTGAATCTAATAGATCGGTTAATTAGATTCAGAGCACACAGACACGCACTTGGGCCGGTTATTTTAATAAATAAGTCGGTAGGTACCTCTACCGTACAGTAGGTAGGTAGTTAAGTATTCTAACCACGACCACGACGCCGACCGATGAAAGTATGTGAGAATACAGGACTGACTGTGAAAATACTAAAATGGATACAAAACTAAAATAATCGCAGTGACGAAGGTTACCTTCCTGACATTTTTTTTTAAGATACAGTATCTATTACTCTCCGAACTGTAGCACCACAGGGTTCGAAATAATTGAATTTTATAAAAGTCCTCTGCTAAACGTAATTAAGACCTTACGTTTAGCAGAGGACTTTGTGGAAACCTTTTTACTAGAATCGTACAACTGAAATAGCTATATTCAATTCTTAAAGACTCTGAATTTTATGTTGTCTTACGTGTCAGACCAAATAACTAAAAAACCAAGACATAGCGCTGTCTCTGTAGACAGCACTGTCTTGGTTTTTTCCCTCTCACAGAGAGGAGGCCTGTGTCCCAGTAGTGGGAACATTAATAGGCTGATGATGATGACTAACTACACCTCCGAAACCGGCCTCACGTCACTGTTGACGGGAGGCCGGTTTCTGTGCTGTAGTTTTGTCATGCTTCACTGTATTTTTCGCAGCGCTATGTCATGGTTTTTTATTTGATCTGAGGTCAACATTAGTTGCTGTTGTTTCATCAAAGCAATAATAACAGAGGGGCAGTTCTTGTATATTTCGGAACGTTGGCATTCTAATCACAGTATCAGTCTGTCCAAAATACTTCTAATACCATTAATTTCGCTACATTTTTTACAAGTTTTTAAATTGTTGCTGACATCAAAAGGTCAATTCTACTAATCTGAAAAACATGAGACCGGAATGCGATGACATTGTGATTAGACCAAAATATGGTATTCCACTAATCTTAAAATTCGGTATGTTCACATTCCGGTCGCAATATCATCACAGGCTATGCATGGCGGACAATTTTGTTTTCGTTTACGAAAATAAACGTTTTTTCATGTTGGTTCAATGTATGCAGAAGATATTGTGATAATTAGTAATACTTGCGACTAGATTTTGAACGTTTTAATTACATGAATTGGTCTTCTGCTACCGTGAGATTTGATCACCGAACCAGCGACATGATGAGCCATAGAAATCGCGGAGGAAGTCTATTATATTGTGTCCAAGTTCTACAGTCAGTACATAAGTGTAAGTAAGAGCTTCATAGTGATTTGCACGTCTCGACCACAGAATCGTGACACCACTAGCAGTTCGCGTCGCCTCGCTAAAATGCTAGCGTGATGCACCATCCTTGCCCACCTTCTAAATATAAGTGGTAATATGTAGGTACATAAGTTAACTACAAACACACGATCTTGTTGCTAAAGAGATTACTGAGTAAATCCAGGAAAATACGCGGTTACGTACCGATAGATAAACTTTTGAAAAATAATAGTTTTCGACCGGCTTTATTTCGATCATCAATTTTATTTTCAATAATAGCTTAATAATATTAAAATAATCAAAAATAGAAACACATTATTTCATTTAGTATTAACTGTGGTATTAATTAGAAAAATATCATGTACGCCTACGAAAGTCTACGAAGTTCTACTACGCCGTAGACTTCAGGCTACAATGTAGGTCTACATTGTAGCCCGAAGTTTACCTTGAAAATAGTGTGTTAAGGTTACACTACATACTATTATATATAATAGGTGACAAATTTATAAATAATTACAAAAAAAAATAAAAAAGAATAATAAAACACAATAAAGTAAAATAGTAACGTAATTTAAAAAATTGAGCGCGTTGATGTCTTTCTTTAATAGCACTCTATTTATGAAGTAAACCACAATCTAGATAAATATGTAACACCTTCATTAAACAAAATAAAAAAAATAATAAGTTTCATAAAAGAAAACAAAACAAACAAAACTGTAACTTACCCTTCTATTATCACCACTCTTCTTCTGTTCAACCTGCGTAGCTGAAGGGCTCATATTCACCACCACTGGGTTTGCAGCGGCCTGCTGAGGGCTACCGGCAATACCCGTCACCATAGTTGCTAATTAACACTTCACAATAAAAACATCCAGTACGTAAGAGCAATCACAGCATCATTAGATAAGGGAGCGTGTGGTACGTGCGCTCGGTCCTGCGGTCGTCGCGCGACTAAGCGCAGGCCGCGCGTCACGCCGGGTCGCGCGGCGGGCACGCGCGCCCTGTACGCGGCGCGGGCGCGGCGCAAGGCGTCTCGCGTGCCTCCGCGTTATTACACCGAGCTCCATTATCGTACGTCACGTATTATTCTCTTTTTTTTTTGTTTGAGATTAGTGGCTTATGTTAATGATGTCAACACTCTTTTTTGATTGTTTATGTTGAGAGTTGGAATTAAAATGCCACATCTAGAACTCACATTATGACTGGCTCTGCTATTATGGCTTTAGCTTGGCCTTCGATTAGGGTTTGCAAACTCTTGACGACTAACCAGAAACAATGGAACATAATAATCTTAAGAAATGATGAATCAAAAAGGCAACGTTACATAAATATAATTGAAAGTCTGAACTCCAGCCAACATAACTGAATTTCAATTGAATCCTTCATTATTTCTCACCCGCGAGTCACGTTATCACACAATGGAACCGCGCACTTATTATTCAAACACAGCCGACTCTGACATCAGTCGCGACGCCGCTCTCCTCTAATGTATTGACACTGAGCATAAATTTGTTCGCGTCTACCGTCCGACTTCAAAGCAGCCGCCCGTCGCTGATACAGCCTCTGTTTTGCATATGCAAAGGTTCGAGCTGACTTCGGGCTGGCTCGGGCTGGCCCACCCGCTAGCATTGTCCTACATGCTTGAGATCTTTATTCAAATGATCTATTGTATTACTGAACGCAGCTAATTAGGGCTTAACATGGTGGTGCAAAGACAGGTAAAAGTAAGCGGTTAGTACACTGCGCAGGACTAATTAGTAAGTGTATACTTCTTCGATTTAAAATCAACGCTATGCAGTTACTATAAGAAAAGAAAAGCTGCGAATGATATCTCATCTTAATTTTACTTGCACATAAAAGACACAAGTTCAAAGGATTAATACCTACGCAGATAGCGATTTAGAATTTGTTATTCAAGTTAAACAAGTTTCAAAATGAGTAGGTATAAAATAAAACCTGAATACGGTCGCCACTGGTAGAGATTAATTTAGGGTCTGCCAGATTGATGAATCGATGAACATCAAGGGTCACTTACAGGTATTTGAAGGTTGACTGTTGAATTCCCGTCTTTCGTAATCTTGGCGTGTCAGTCCACCCACAATAGGGATGTTAGTCCGTCAGTCAGATAGTAAAATCAAATTAGAAGCAAACGCAAAACGCATTAAAGTTGGGCAGTCGGGGCTCGCCGACGTCACAAGTCAGTATAAAATCTACCGGGGAGTGACGTCATCATGCCACATTTTAACGCAATGTATTGCCGTAATCTTTTGATTATGTAAAAAAAGAAAAAATACGTGTCCAATATTTTTTACGAAGTATATAGAGTGCCGCGAGTATTCTTGTGGCACTCTAGTGTCGCTGCCTCGGCCCGGCTAGGGTGCCGTGAGCGTTGCATTGTCACTGTCACTTGTTATTTTGGTTAGGTTAGGTTACAACTGTGACCACACAACGCACGAGCCGAGCGAGCGTAGCGAGCGTTGCCGCGGTAGCGGCCGGCGAAGTGCCAGGGTCCGTTTAGGCACAAGAGAATGTAATGTTTTGGGAATGTGGTGTTTTACAGCGGGCTAACCTCGACAATCAAACAAAATACCAAGTGACGTGACTTAGTGACAGTGACAATGACAATCCAATGCTTGCGGCACTTTGGCCGGGCCGAGGCGGTGTTACTAGGGTGCCTGTAGTGGCACTTCATCCGATAGGGATAGAGTGCCACTGGTGGCACTCTATACACTGCCTATTTTTTAATAATCTACATGCAGGAAAAAAAATCACCACAGAAACTCTAGTTTCGGTAAACCTGAAAATTGTATACGAGAAATCGAGAGATCATCTTAGAACCGGTAGAGATGTGAAGTAGTGCATATTACCATTAGGTTCACTCATTATAGTAGATTGTTATACAAGGAGCTAAAATGACCCATTATAACGAGGTAGTTTTACTCCCGAGCTTTAGCGAGGGAGTAAACAGAAACCGAGGTATAATGGGTTTTTAGCGCCGTGTGTTACACTCTACTTTTCACTACGATTGCGAGAAAATAAAATAGTAAATTTATAAAATTATTTCTTTTCCTTTCTCATCCATCTCCAAATTAGGGTCTCTATTCTCACTAGATGATGACATTTTCACTGTTGTAAATCATATTACGGTTACCAATGCAATTTATTGGAGAATAATTTAGAAATAGGATATCGCACCAGTCTTTTTTTTTATTTCCTCTGTAGCCGCAACGCAATGCACGCATTCTACCGAAGAGAATGCCGCTTTAAAAAAAAAAGTTCTTTTGTTCTTATTCATATAGGTAGGATAGGTCTGATAGGTAGGATAGGTAAGATAGGTAAGATAGGTAGGATAGGTAAGATAGGTAAGATAGGTAAGATAGGTAAGATAGGTAAGATAGGTAAGATAGGTAAGATAGGTAAGATAGGTAAGATAGGTAAGATAGGTAAGATAGGTAAGATAGGTAAGATAGGTAAGATAGGTAAGATAGGTAAGATAGGTAAGATAGGTAAGATAGGTAAGATAGGTAAGATAGGTAAGATAGGTAAGATAGGTAAGATAGGTAAGATAGGTAAGATAGGTAAGATAGGTAAGATAGGTAAGATAGGTAAGATAGGTAAGATAGGTAAGATAGGTAAGATAGGTAAGATAGGTAAGATAGGTAAGATAGGTAAGATAGGTAAGATAGGTAAGATAGGTAAGATAGGTAAGATAGGTAAGATAGGTAAGATAGGTAAGATAGGTAAGATAGGTAAGATAGGTAAGATAGGTAAGATAGGTAAGATAGGTAAGATAGGTAAGATAGGTAAGATAGGTAAGAAGCTTTTTAGAGGAGGAATGGTATAAAGACTTTTTCGTTTTTGGGTGGTAGGCTCGTTGGCAACAGACAAAAATTAAAAAAAAATTACTTTAGCCCCTAGAGGATGAAATGCTATTTTATCTTCGCTCTGGTACGCTACAATGACGCATTTTTTGAGCAAGAGTAGTGAAAAAATATTTGAAACGCGTCCCTGTATATTTCTAGAAAGGCTGATGGATTAGAAACTACTTGTTTAGTTGAGTTGACATTCCCGAGATTTCATTCCTATACTACACCTATTTAGAGGGACTAGTTATGAATCTAGGTGCGGAAGAGGTTCAATCGTAAATAGAAAACTTGCAACGACTGCAACCTATTGGAGGTACCTACGTATATAGGTATTACCTAATGAGAGCAAAACTTGAAGAATACTTACAGCAGAATATACGTTCTTGAAGACAAGGGAAAGACGGAACTTTTGAATTTTTATATCAGATTTCTGAGAAAATAACAGTGACTGTTAAATTGTTGCGGTATTTTCGGAAGGAAGAAAAACAACAAACTGTTACAATTAACGGTCAACATATTTTTTTAACAACAGCGATGTTTTACTGCAACTGCTGCGCTGCCATAAAACCTTTTTAGACAAAAGTCCTGCTCTATTTAACTAATTTTTATGAGTTCGAAAATAGAGCATTCCTTTGAATTGGTTTGCTGTTACAATTTTTTCCTATTGTTTGCTCCAATTTTTTATCGGAACGACAGTACCGTTACATAAACAAAACAGTTTTGTTTTCAACAAATCAAAACATTACCGTAACATTTGACTTTTTAGTTATGTAAAGAAATTTACCTTAAGTGCAGAAATTCTAAGACCAGCCGGCGCAGCTTCTTAAACGCAATCTCGACCCAGTTTCGAATATGTAAGTATAAACGCAAATTTCGGGATTCCAAACCAAAAGCGATACCTGAGAGGATTTTCATGTACCATAAAAGGTAATTAAATAAAACGAGGTTTTCCTTTAACGGTAAAGTATTTACGCGTTTCTTAAGTTTATAAAACTAAATCGATTTTACTTAACATTTAAAGTGCGAGTAAATCCACTCAGTGCCGGAGTGTTTGTCTGTCGCGCATAGAGGCGCGGGTTCTATTCCTGTGCATAGATATAAAATCAAACTTACGTCATACATCTAGCCCGGCCCTCAGTCTACTGTTTACGTAAGTGATTTGTTTTTTGATTGAACCCCGGTTCAACTGTTATATTATTATATGGGGATAGTTTATCTGTAAGAAAAAAAGAAATAATTGAATGTGTCCATTTGATGTTACATCTCAATGCGACCAATAGTTGTAAATTTATTTTCTGTGCCTTGCCTTATTCTCATTATTTGTCTGATGAGCAAAATAGGCATATTTATAATCTAAATATGTTAATTTATAATAGGACATGTCGTCACAGCGATGCTATTTTATATTTTGATTGTAATCAATTTATCACTGATTACAAACTGACAGAATATACAATGTATTTGCCACCTAGTTGTAGGAGACAAATTGCTAATCTTTTAGCATACAGTATACACAGTGACACTGGTACTTGTAGTGTACCATCGATTACTGTTAGTAGTGATACTAACACTACTTTTGATACGCCTAGTAGTTTAAACTATTAGGTGCGACAACGGGTGAGCCCCATATATTGAATGTTGTTCATCAAAATATGCAGGGTCTGTCCGGCAAAGAGCTAGAGTTAAGTTTATTTATGGAGAACTATGATGTTCAGGTGTTATGTTTGACTGAACACTGGTTGAAAGAACATGAAGTAGTGTTTATCAATGATGATAATTTTACTGTACAAAGTGCATTTGTAAGAAAAAACGCCATTCGCGGTGGATCTTTAGTTCTTGTTTCAAACAAGTTGAAATGTAAACAACGTTTAGATTTAGTTAATCTTTCTATCGAGCGCACTATTGAGTTGTCTTGTGTTGAACTCGAGCGGTACGTTATAATTTGCGTTTATCGACCCCCTTCTGGTGATTTTATTAGTTTTGAATCGGTAATGGAGGATTCACTCAATAGGTTAAAATCAAGTAATAAAAGTATAATTTTATGTGGAGATTTTAATATTAATATTTTAGATGTTACTCCATTAAGTATTAGACTTCTTAATCTGTTTAGGTCTTATAATTTAATTAACTTGTTTTTTGAACCTACTAGGATCACGGCATCTTCGTCAACTTGTCTTGATAATATATTTAGTGATTGTGATGCCAAAAATAAATGTGTGTTAAGTGACTTAACTTCTGACCACTGTGGTTTATTAGCTAGCTTCCCCATGCCATTACATAAAAAGCCGCGTAAAATAGAATGCAGGCCCTATACAGCTAGTCGTTGCAATAAGTTTAAAAATAATATAGCTCATAGAATTACACCATCTATAGTAGAACTCGAGAGCCCTAATGAAATCTATGGAGCCCTTTTTGATGTCGTGCAAAAAGAGTACCAATCTACATTCAAGACCAAAACTATTAAAATTAATGGCACCAGCGCTGGCTTTAACCAATGGGCCACTCCAGGTATTTATAAAAGTAGAGCGAGACTATACGAGTTATATGGTTTGAAAAAATACAGGTTTGATACTCCTTTCCTAGAGTATGTTAAAAATTATTCAAAATTATTTAAAAAGGTTAGTGTTTATGCTAAATCGAAATTTTTGAGCGATACAATTAAAAATTCCAATAATAAAGTAAAAACCACTTGGAAAATTATTAACAATGAAACGGGTAAGTCGGTTAAACAAGATAAAGAACTTGAGATTATAGTCGACAGTAAATTAGTTACTAAAGCAGCTGACGTAGCTGAGGCGTTTAATGAGTTTTTTGCCAACATACCTTTAACTACGACTCGCTCCTTAACTTCGTCCCCGTCTAAAGCTGAAAACCTTTTGCTTAGTAGTGTGTCTAAAAGTAGTCGTTTATTTAGCTTCGAACATGTAACACCTCGTGATGTAGTTAATGTTTTTAACACACTCAAATCCAAAAACACTGGTGATTACTGGGGCATCTCCATTAAACTTTTAAGTAATATAATAGACATCGTAGCCCCCTATCTAGCTGTTACTTTTAATAAATGTGTTGACTCAGGAACTTTTCCTGACCTCATGAAGAGTAGTAAAGTCATTCCATTATTTAAATCAGGTAATAAAAATGACGTTGGCAATTTCAGGCCTATTTCTATCTTACCTGCATTTAGTAAAATATTTGAAAAGTTAATACTCAAGCAGTTACTAAGACATTTTAATTTAAATAGCCTCCTTCATAATGAACAATATGGCTTTACAAAAGGTCGTTCGACTACAGATGCGGGTGTTGCTCTGCTGAAACACATATTTAGCGCATGGGAGAACTCGCAAAATGCTATTGGGGTTTTCTGTGATCTCTCCAAAGCCTTTGATTGCGTGCACCATGACACGCTATTGCGTAAACTGCGTCATTACGGTGTACAAAACGAAGCTCTCGATGTTATAAATTCTTATTTAAGTAATAGGTCCCAATGTGTAGATATTAATGGTGTGAAATCTTCCGGGTTACCAGTTCAGTTAGGTGTACCTCAAGGCTCAATACTGGGTCCATTCTTGTTCTTAGTGTATATCAATGACTTACCATTCTTTTTAAAGGGTATCTGTGAAGTTGTACTGTTTGCAGATGATACCTCTCTTATTTTTAAAGTAGACAGGAACAGACAAGATTTTGACGATGTAAACAGTGCACTCTCAATGGTTACGGATTGGTTTACAACAAATAACTTAGTTCTCAACTCCAAGAAAACGAAATGTATAAAGTTCGCTTTACCGAATGTTAGAAATCTAGGACCCAACATCGTCTTAGATAAAGAAGTGCTTGAAACTGTGGGCTCGGCAGTTTTTCTGGGCATAACAGTAGATGCCAAACTTCAGTGGGGCCCACATATTTCAAGTCTAGCGGGAAGGCTCAGCTCGGCCGCCTACGCTGTCAGGAAAGTAAGACAATACACTGACGTTGATACAGCTCGATTAGTCTATTTTAGTTATTTCCATAGCGTTATGTCCTATGGTATTCTGCTGTGGGGCAAAGCCGCTGACATTCAAAATATATTTGTTCTTCAAAAACGAGCTGTCCGAGCAATTTACCAACTAGGTACCAGAGTCTCTCTGAGAGATTTTTTTAAAGATATTGGTATTCTTACAGTGGCATCACAATTCATCTTCGCCAATATCTTATATATTAGGCAAAATATACACGTATACACTAAAAACAGTGATATCCACAATATCAACACCAGAAATAAAGACAAATTACGAGCTCCTTTTCACCGGCTTCATAAGGTTCATAACTCATTTGTTGGGCTTGGTATAACCTTTTATAACAAGCTACCCACTTCTCTGCTAGATTTGCCTTTTAATGCGTTTAAAGCTAAAGTAAAATCCAACCTTTGTTCAAAGGCATACTATTCTATCAATGACTACTTAAGCGATAAAAATAGTTGGTCGCTGTGATTAACTCAAGACAATGTTTATGTTCTTTCTCCAGTTTTAGCTTACCTACTGACAGGTTATATGTTTATAGAATGTTTAATTTATTTGACTTTATTATACAATTTTTTTTATTTTTATTTATTGTTGACATGATCTACTCATTACAATGTTTTCGTATGAGTTGTATTGCAATATGTGATTAGCTAGCGACCTCGACAGTAGATTATATATTATTCTTGCCTAACTGTTGATCTATTTTTGATTTATTTTTACTTCAATGGTCCTAGTTTATCATATCTAATTATGTGACTTCGAGTTACAGCTTTATTAGCTATATGTAAGCGGGCACGCCCTTTATGCCTGGAGGCTTTATAATTCGGGTATTAAGTTCTGTTTACGTTTTTAGTTTTTATTTTTGCTTGAGTTTAGATTTCGATTTTTTTTTTTTTTTTGTTGGTACATTGGCACGTGCTAGCTGTCATTATGGCATATATTTTATTGAATGTTTTGTGTTGAGTAATGTAAATTATTTGCATACTATTGTATAGAATCAAGTTATTTTTTCTAACTGAACAGACAGCTGTGCTGCTGGGGAGTTTGTTGCGCCACTTCTTCTCTCCAGCAAAGGCACTAGGAAGTGGTGAAGGGCGGGCGTTTTTGGGGGACTGTCTTATGTAATTTTGACGTTCGAAAAGTGCTGATTCTCAGCCTAATTTGAATAAATGACTTTTGAATTTTGAATTTTGAATTTTGAATTTTGTGTATCTACCAACACCCACGCTAGAATTCTTCCATGTGCCTACGAGTGTAAATGTCTATTAGCACTTTGATTAGTGGTTACATACAAAACAAGCCCACTAACGACTCCCACTAATCAAACTCTCCGTCGTAAACGAACCTTTACTTCAAAACATTTCTTTTCATAAAAATCATAAAACTAATTTAGTACGGTGCGACTTTGCACACAATACTGAGCGACGTACAACTTTCTGATGTAAATAAACCTATCTCGGTGACATTTCGAGCCCATTCAGTGCAGAACAAAGCTCGGTACGGGCTCATTATGAGGATCGTCTTTCGCCGTCCCGCCTATTATGTCAAACGACACATTATTAGCTGCGCACGTCGAAGAACCAGCCATCGTATACTTACACCGTTTATTTGTTCGCTTCCTCGGCTCCCGCTGTTCGAAGAAGGTCTGAAATGCCCAAAAACAAACCCTTTTGTCGCTGACAACGCAAGTTTTATTGCTACCGAAACCAAAACCGCTTTTTGGAACCGCTCTATAATTACTTTTCTGTTGAAAATCTCGTTTCGTACGCTTTAATTTACCACCGGAGCGAATCAGCCGATGCGTTTGTTTGTTGTGCGCATACTAGCGAAGGGGCCTTGCTTTCTCCGGTT
This sequence comes from Conistra vaccinii, assembly GCA_948150665.1. Taxonomy (NCBI): domain Eukaryota; kingdom Metazoa; phylum Arthropoda; class Insecta; order Lepidoptera; family Noctuidae; genus Conistra; species Conistra vaccinii. The sequence goes on from OX411330.1 coordinate 9,767,107, forward strand.
GAAATAATTAAATCTGTAGGCGATACATATGATTAGCGTGATGAAGGTAGATTTTAAAACATTATCGAAGAAAGAAAAAATACGATAGATATATAATTGGACTTAAAATGGTCTGAAGTAAACTTTGTATTTCAGGTTCTCATTTTCATTTTTCATAACATAAATTAAGTAGGCAGTTAGTCTTCTTCTTTTCGTGTGGTAAGTTACTAATCTGATGTAAGAGTTTTAAATCCGCCAATGGGCCTCTGACTTGGCGTTACATGCCGTCGCGGTCGAGAAATATCTCTCAGGCTTGCCGAGTTTCCTCACGATGTTTTCCTTCACCGTTTTTGAAGCAAGAGATAATTATCATTTATTTAAAAAAACGGTGAAGAACTTTTCAGATTCATGTGCGTATTGACGCACATGAATTCGAAAAAATCAGAGGTGTGTGCCTTGGGTTCTATGACTTAGCAATTCGACGATCACACCGCTAGGGTACCACTGCTGCTAGGCTATCTAGGCAGTTGGTGCTGCTGCAGCTGTAGGCTCCTAAATACCTGCTTCATCATCATCATCATATCAGCCGAAAGACGTCCACTGCTGGACATAGGCCTCCCCCAAGCACCGCCACTTCGACCGATTCTGTGCTTCCCGCATCCAGCGGATACCTGCGGCCTTTACAAGGTCATTGGTCCATCTTGTGGGAGGCCTTCCAACGCTACGTCTTCCGGTACGCGGTCGCCACTCCAGAACCTTTTGGCCCCATCGGCCATCTGCCTGCTTACCTACACCGATTTTATCATATAGAGCAAAACTCCAATTTTTGAAACGCCAAAGGGACGGTTACCAGTTTCACGTGCACGGTTAAAAGAAAGAAAGCAAAATAGGTTTATTTGTCACAGAAACACGTGCATACAAAAAGACAAGAGTAAAAAAAATAGAGAACAAAAATAGTCGGCAGCTGCACGTCATGATTGTGATTGTGACAAGGCTTCCACTCAGCATAATGCTGTGCTATGGGGACCCACAGCACAGCGCTGATTTTCAGTGGTCACCCAAAAAAGACGTACGGAAATCACTACACGGTTCGAAAATAAAAACTCATACTCCCCTGGAGAAGAGCACAGGTTCAAACTTTGCGGCTCTATTACCTTGCCAGTTGACATACCGTACTGTAGTGGAGAGTTGGACAGTTGATATACCATCCAGACCGTTCAGAACTTATTCATGTTGTTTGCTAAGTACTGTTTCTGCTACGTCACGGTATTGCACAGCGCACAAAATGAGGACGCACGAGTTAAGTATCTTACTAAATTAATATGGATTTGTGGGCGCTCAAAATCTGTGCGTGTTCAGTTATGTTGACTGCTGAGCTGCGCTGACGCAATAGCTGCGTTATCATCAGTATCTGCTGCAGTGGGGTACCTACGTATGTTTGTATAAAGAGTATGGAGATAATTAAACCATGAACCACCTACGTCAGAAAAGATAAACATAAAAGTAGGTACCTAGTTTATGATATGTTATAAATATAATTATATATCAGCCATTTAAATCTCTGTTAAAAAACCCCGAAAGTCTGATATACCTAATACCTATAATCAGTAGAACCAAGGAAGGGGTATCGTATTACCCAGTTACTGGGTTGTGGAGGTCAGATAGGCAGTCGCTCCATGTAAAATACTGGTATTCAGCTGCATCCGCTTAGACTGCAAGCCCCCAACATAGTTGGAAAAAGGCTAGGCAGATTGATTGAACTTCGGGATTTTATTTATTAAAGAACACCAACAGCATTACATTCAATTATGGTTTAAAAATAATAATAATTAGGAAAGGTATTACGGCTAATGTATACACCAATTAAAGGTGTACATAACATTTGAAGGTTAGATTTGACGGGTTAATGCAGACAGGTACCTACAGGCTACATATAGCTAATTTTAAAATTATAGAAATATTGAATCGCCTATTGTTTTGTCGTATACAATTTATCTTACACGCGTTGATATTTAAAAGGAGGCTTTTAATACATCAATGCTTACACGTGATTTTATGCTTAGCTAACATACTTCAGTGCATTGTGTGTAGTTACAAATTGCAATTATAGGCACAGACCTATCAACCTAACCCAATCTGTCAATTTTCTTTAATAGATTTTCAACTTTATCGCAAAAAAGGTGAAGAGATCATGCAATTTTAGCCTAGGTATATACTTTAGAAAATATTACACTTTAACCCCTACCTACCCTACCCACCACTGTTAGGGTCGCGCCACACCTGCCGAACGTACGGCGCGGAAGGTTCGGTTGAATACGCTCCTAATGTTTTTCAAGTTACCTATGACACATCAGCCGAACGTTACGTCGCGTTCATGAGCAAGCGTCACATGACGCGACGGAACGTTCCACGCCGAACGTTCCGCAGGTGTGCCGCTACACTTAGACTTGGATATACCTATACCTACCCAATCAGACTGCAGTTAAACTAGGCTAAACTAGGAAATGCTAATCCTAACTAACATTATAAATGCAGAAGTGAGTTTGTTTGTTTATTTGTTACGCTAAAACGGTTGAACGGATTTGGATAAAATTTGGAATATGGGTAGCCCATGACCTGTGTTAGGACATAGGACACCGATATCCCAATGTTCCCATGGGATCGAGATTTAGCGGATAAAACTGCGGGACGCAGCTAGTATCTAATAAAAAGCTCTTGGTTTCTATTGATAAAGCCATCAGTAGGACTGCAGGACACGCGCGGTCATCAAAGCGCGGTGCCTTTCAAGATGTCTTGAAAGGCACCGCGCTTTGATGACCGCGCGTGTCTTTCACCTATGTCTTTCATGTGAAAGACATAGGTGTCGACACGACATAAAAGCCGAAACAGATACTACCTACAAACAGATCATAACATCCCCGTTATACGAGTACTATCACCCCTAACCGAAGAGACCCAAAGACGCAACTATTGTTTGTACCTTCAGAACAAAAAATATAGTTAAACAGCCCACCGCCATAAACACATCGGTCGTTAAGAAGCTTTGTTCCTTGTATTTCTGTTACCCGCCTTTGGCGGCTCGTAAAGTTTTTCTTAAACTTTATCGCAGATCGACCGTCGACGTCCTTTTGGCCATTCGCACACCGAAATTGACGGGTTGAAGCGAAATCGACAAAAGAACAATATACCGAAATGTTGGCAAACACACGCTTAACAATAATACTTTGTTAACAGTTAATTGCAAGGGTTTGCCAATAACCTCGGCTTTGTTCGCAACTCTTTTATTTACAGAAAGTTTACGACGTCGCAGAAGAAATATTTTAAGGACCCGTTTTTTAACTGTTATTTTCGGCAATTACTTTGGGGCAGTGTGGCAAAAAAATTACCAAAATAAAGTGCATAGATTTTTTTTCAACTAACACAAGGAACCTATAATTTTACAAAATAAAACGAACGTTGTTTAACTTCTAACTTTGGACGGGTACAATCACGCGCAGAACAGCATGCGGCACCTGCCGTATCCGCAGCAATCATTCGAAAATTGACGACTGTCATAATTATACGTGAAACCACACCTCGTTAGGAGATAAACGCTCGCATCCCGACCGAGGCCTCACTTCGGGACGTAAGCAAATATTAGTATTGACGCCCGGTCCTCTGGCTCTGTAATTACGTACGATGGGCCACGGGCGGACGCAGCACCTGATAGTGTCGAGATTACTCGTGAATTTCGTCCACACCCTCACAAAATACAAAAAAAAAACAATCTTTAAAACCTAAATTCGGTTCTACTATCCACTGCGGTATCAGTCTCCAATAATACACAAAATATCGGACCCCAAAGAGCAATGGAATAAAAATAATTATGATCTTCGCATTCTCTCTCGGGGTGGACTCTGCCCGCAAGTTATAATTTTCTCGCAGTTGATGTAAAGCAATTAGGATCCACAAAAAACTAAAGCTACACGCGACATGGTTTCAATTCTGAATTTTATGTTTATTTTCATAATTTCATGCAAATTTTCAATATAGACAGGGAAAGAGTAAAAATAAAACATTATGATGTTTTGTAAAATTTATTGAACGTCGCTAAAAAAATAGATACCTACGTCATATACATTATAATTTTATTTACATTTACTTTGCATTTATAAGTTTTAAAATCACAGTAAATAAACTCAACGTGCCTTTTTAACATTTTGGGAACAATTACTGGGAATTCCTATTAAGAAAATTAAAATGACTGGGAATTAAAATAAAACATGCTAGAGATTCTAAAAAAATAAAATAACAAAATTATCGTAAGTTTACATAAATACATTAAAAATAAATGAAATATAACACAAAATGGTTATTAGTATTAAAAGGTATCTAAAAAAATAACATCGTAATAAAATAAAGTAGGTACTTTTGTATGATTACATTTGTAATAAGGTCATCACATCATGAATACTGCTGAATGCTTGCGGTTGAACTCTTTGAAACTTAAATTAATTGAGTAAATACATTAAAATAATTGTAAGCACGCTCTGTTTGGAATGATTATTGTGTTAAGGAAACTGCTTATTTGTATATTTGGTTGATTTAATCTAAATAAAAAAAGGATATTCACATTTTCAGAATTTATTATTTCTTTACTATATAGAAATAAAGATTATGAGAAAGGAATTTTCACACAATGTACAATGCCAAAAATAATTATACAACACAAAAAACAGCGACCGCGGCATGCTTTATAAAAGTGAAGACAGGAAGCGTCTTTGGCACGCACTGCACTAAATCAGCGTAATAATAATTAATATAAGTGTAAATAATTGTGCACATTGATAATTTGATGTTTTTTTTTTTTTATGAGAGCTGCAAGTTTACGTTCATTAAAATTAATTTTAATGGTAGGTTTGAATATTTCTAGAGATGAGTAAAATCTTATATTATAATTTAATTTTTAACAATACATTAATTATGTAAGATTGGAAATTATTGTTTTATTTTTGTATATTAACCGCTAGGTTAACATACAAAAATAAAACAATAATTTATTTCTTCTTCTTAACAGGTCGTCCAGTGTTCGAAAAACGTATTTATAGAAAATCACCCACGATTATTTTCTATAAAATTTTGTTACTACTTGTGTATCCGATTGTACTTGAACGTTACTAGTACATGTGCTGTTATTTCATAATAAAAACGTTTTCAAGTTAAAATTGAAATTGACCAACGATAGATTTACCTCATTTGTGCATGTTCTTCCTAGATTAATAATAAAGGCATGATCGAGAAAATCGTCTAATGAGCCTCCTATGACATTATCGTAGACAGGTTTCCGTTTTTCGCTTGAGTGTAAATACATGAGTGTGATTGTCAGGCGAGAAACTCACCTCGTGTAAATGAGCTTTGATTTAATTATCTATTTTGTTTCACTGAAGTACGAAAGATTTCATGAAATGGGTCTCATTACGGGAAGCGCCGATAACTTCTATAATTGTCATATCCACAATGATGTTTTTAACATCATAAAATTACCAGTAGGAATATTTAGCGAGGAATGATAGATTTAACATAAAACCCGTTAAGATCGGTGTCATTAGTGAATGAGAGCATGAATATTAACTTAATTAAATTAAAAAAATTAAGTGTTTTCGTTTTTGTGGCTGACATTTTGAACTTTGTTCTACAGCCATGTTTGTATAAATAAATTGGCTAATTATTCACTACAAGTTCGACACATAATATGCACTAGACTTAAGTTAATTCCTCTAATCAAAAACGGATAAGAAAAATTTTCTCCAATTTAAAATTAAATTTTAAGCAAAATATTGCGAAGACTTTAAATTATTGACATCTTTTTACTGCCTGTTTTTTACCCTCTAAATTAAACAGGGCAGATAAATTAATTCAAATTCCTTCATTTTTCCAGACTTTCTTTATTGTCGAAATAAATTAATAGTTTTTGGCTTTTCTAATACGCTACACACTTCATTATAAAGAACATTAAATTAATATTACCTGAATATTTCCCCGAAAAATGCGTTGGTCGGTTGTTTCGGACAGATTTAGGGCCTATTTCACGATGTCCGAATAGAACTTACCGAATAATTTCAAAAATGGAACAGAATTCGTATGAAATTATCTGCCAGGGTAAGTTAATAGTAACTTAATCGTAGGTGACACAGGCCCTAAATATTTTATTTAAAAGCACCACTTAAGTTTAAAATAGTGATAAAATGTTTAATTTAAAATTTAAACTTGATTGACTTTCTCGTCTCAAATGACGCCGTCGTTACAGGATACTCGTAAGATCATATTTATTAAGAAAACAGACTCGAATCTTCATGACATGTCTGACAATTCGTCAAAAAATCTCTCACAATTTTTTACACATGGATTCACTTATGTAAATCATCTTTTTATACCAAAATCGGTCTTCGACATTCGTATTTATCACAGGTTCGGGACTTACATCTAAAATATAAAAGTAAATCCGTGACATACAGACATTGAATTAATAATCCTTTCCTTAGAATAAGTAAAGCTTGTCGACTCTGAAATGACGCGCCCCGCTACCGCATATACGCACACGGTAATGCAGTTTTAGGACGCGTCATTTCAGAATGGAAAAGCTATAACAAGTGCAACCATACCTCTCTTTTATTGTCGATTCAAAACGATAATATTGTTTGTCAACAACATGTACACAACTTGAAGTTTTTAGAAACTTTGGGCACTTATTTTCCAAAGATATTTAGGACCCATTCATTCTTTACCTATTTCGAAAGTAAATTAATTTGCATAAATAGCTATAGCATTCAAAATTATTATTAACCAAAAACAATACAAACGTGAATCCATGCTACGAACTTGGCGAATAAGTTTGTGAACGAATCGTTCCTTGTTTATGCCTTCATCTTCATTTGTGACGTTGTCTATGATTCGGGGACCAGAAGGCTTTCGACGGGCGCTGGCGCCGTCATGTCGTCGTGATCGGAGCGCGACCAGTCCTGGTGAATAAATAAAATAAAATTTGACATGATTTTTTTACTTTTAAGCGTAGAAAAGACTTGGAGAATACTGCAAGATGGTTTTCATACGTAATTGAAAACCATGAACAGAAATAATTCTTGCAATAAAGTAAATTAACATTTTGGGCCATCTATGTATTCCGAATGTCCATTCTCAATGTTTTACTGTTGCTCTTTGAAAATATTATTTGTAGGGGTGTATCAAAATATTATTATGGAAGTGTGTAATGCCGCTAGCGGCACTTTATACCTGTCGGATAAAGTACCGCTATTTGCGGCATACTAGTGCCGAAAGCATTGCATTGTCATTGTCATTTGTTATTTTTTTTATTGTTGAGCTTAGTAAGCTGCCCCTTTGTATTGATCGTATTTGGTTTTGCTAATCATCTCAAAAGATGCGTTTATTTTTGAGGAGAGGCTTATGTTAATTTCTTTCATCTATAGCCGGGTAGAGCAGTGGTGGCCCAGTGGTATCGACTCCGACTTACGAGTTGTAGGACGTGGGTTCGAACCCAAGCAGGTGCTTTACTTTGTGTAAGTAATTTCATCACCACTGCTCTCAAAAACGGTGAAGGAAAACATCGTGAGGAAATCGGCATGTCTTAGAACCAAAAATTCGAAGACATGTGACCAACCCGCACTGGGCCCGCGTAGTAGGTAGACTACAGCCCATTCCCTCTCACCGAGAGTAGGCCTGTGTCCCAGCAGTGGGAACATTAATAGGTTGATTATGTATGTATAGCCGGGTAAACTTAAGTGTAGCCATAATCCCTTGGCTTATTCAAAATCGATAGTTATGCTGCGGTGAAGAAAAAGCATCGACTACGTTTGTCAGCACCGTTTAACCAATCGAAGTAGTCCCAGTAAGATAGCCAGAGTAGTCTTAATAGTTGGTGAATTTATTTTAGACCCCTTTTGTCAAATTTAATGTTAATTAACATCATAATTATCATTTCAGCCTGCCACGGTTTGAACAAATAAATAAATTAAGTACCTGTTCTTCAGTGCTCGCGAAGAATAAGTAGAAAAGATTGGCACCCAGATCGATGGCTGCCGCCAAGTAGAACACCTCACGCCATTGCCCCAGAGTTTGCTGAAAAAGATATATTTATTTAAATAATGAAAATCTCTTCGCTATTGTTGACATGGACGAGTACATCTTCTATATTATTTTATATTTTAGATAGATTAGTGGGTTCTCAGTGGTAACGTCCTCGACTTACGAGATGTAGGTCGTAGGTTCGAACCCAGGTATGCGCTTCACTTTGTGCAAAAACATTAATCACCACTGCTATCAAAACGGTGAAGTAAAACATCGTGAGCAAACCGGCATATCCCAGAACCAAACATTCGATGACATGTGACATCTACCAACCCGCACTGGTAGATTACATTACAGTCTACTCCCTCTCGAAGAGAGAAGGCCTGTGTCCCAGCAGTGGGAACGTTGTAGGGTGATTATGCTATGCAATACAAAATCCGACAATTCGCGAAGAGTTGTAACTCTGATGTCATAATAGCGCAACGGTTAAAACGCGAACTGGCAACACAACACAGGTCATGTGCTCGATCCCTAACAGTTTCCCGTTGTTGCATTATTGGTACAAACCACTTATAGCATAAGACGTATTTAGCTTAGTTGGAATGGAGTAGACTTTTCCAATTTTATAGGTACACCGTACTCCTGCGCTTATTACTAGCCATGTAACTCTTTTTTTTATTACTAGCTACCCGCCCCAGCTTCGCACGGGTTTAATGTACTGATGTGCCGACATGTCAAAACATCGACATCTCTGTGCTATATCTAAAATAATGATTGATTGTATTATACAGAGAAACCTTCCGGAATTTATTCTCTAAATGATGTTGGAAACCTCATCAAAATCCGTTGCGTATTTTAGAAGAACAACGCTAAAACAACGTTGCGTATTTTACAAGAACAACGCGGTCATACAGACAAACACGAAAAGCGACTTTGTTTCAGAATATTTAGAGATTATAATCACGTATAGTCCCACTACTCCCACTGCAGAGCAAAGCCCTCTCCTACCACTTCCCTCTGTCTAGAGCTGCTAAGGTCCGTTTTTTATTAAAGAAGTCAAGGTCAACGCTCTATCTCTCTCTCTCTCTTTCTCGACTGGTCCAGGCATAGTATTAATAAAGATTTTTGAATGTCTCTGTAATTACCTGTTCAGCCTTAATAATGTGTCCCACAACGTAGGGCGCCATGAAGCCACAGATGTTGCTGGCGGCGTTCGTTATGCCGTACATGGTGCCCGCGAACTGCGGCGACAGGTCAATGTGGTTCATTTGATTACCTGAAACATTTTATAAGCTATTACAGGAAAGGCATTGACGACCAACACTTATAAAATCTAAATATTGTATAAATTAAGAAAATATGTTTATTTGTGGTAAATATGAAGCAAAGAAAAAACAAAAAAGAACAAGTTGGGGAAAATATGCGTCACAACTCACATCCACGCAAAACGGCCATCGCTCAGCATAATGCTGCGACCCTATGCGACACAGAGCCCCAGCGCTGGTTTAAAGCGACAGCCGGCGCGGCGGCGTTGACGTTATGACGTCGACCGGTGGATATTTTGTAACAATATTTTAATTTTAAAAGAGTGTCCATGAGTTTCTTTTCCGTTTCTATTACGCTTTGGAATGGGCAACTAGCTTAATCTCTCTTGTAATTAGTTTAGAAAGAAATGCTTTGAATTCAAGTTCAAATGAGAATAGCATTTTTCTGGTTAGCTAATGTGCTAATCATGTTCTACTATTATTCCGTGACTACTTCCGTTACGCCAGCTGAACTAGGTAGTAGGCCGGAAAATCAGCCGTCGTAATATCAAGGTCACGAGAGCAGAACTACCTGAACTGATATCTCTTAGCATTACTTTGGATGTATGAACAATCCTGCGTTCGCAATGTAGTTTCCAAATATGTAATAAACAATTGTGTTTTTTGGAAAAAAGTGTTTTAACACCCACACGCAAAGTTCAGATTGCTCTACAAATTAAAAAAAAAGAAATTTTCAATCGTACTTGTCATTCTAAAATCCATTTAATTTACACTAGCATAAAGTTGATATTTGCTTAAGTGGAAATAACATCATTTTGAGACAAGGATTTAAAAATGAAATCTATACATATAATAAAATTGTAGAAAAGTGGTGTCTGTACAATGGAACTATATGAAAAAAAAGTAGCAGGGGTTGTTATTATATCGATGCTGAACCCGAGATTGTAATTAATTTTTTTTTTGTCTGTTTGTCTGTTTGTCTGTTTGTCTGTTTGTCGGTTTGTCTGTTTGTCTGTGTGTTTGTGCACGCTAATATCAGAAACGGCTTATTCGATTTAGATGCGGTTTTCACTAATATATTGTAGTAAGCTTCACTTAACATTTAGTGTTTATTTCATGTCAATCGGTTCATAAATAAAAAAGTTATGTCAATTTAAAGAATCACGGCGAACATTTGTTATAGGTTAGGCATTTCTTTCCTTGATTTTCGGTATACTTATCTTAATTTTTATTTAGGGTTTGTATATAAATATTATAAGTATTTGGTATAGGTTAGGCATTTCTTTTCTTGATTTTCTTTATGTATAAGTTTATTAGCTCAGGTTAGTAATTAATTTTTCTAGCAATTCTTTTGTTTTATAAAGTTAGTTAAGACTAAAACCAAACGTACTAAACGTTTGGTTTACACGTCACTTATTACTTAAACTGTGATAATTTTAGACTGTATAATAATCTGTAAGTATTTATAATTTTATTGTTTACGATAGTACGTGTTTACTAAATAACTGTGTGTTAAGTAGTAAGTACTATTTTATTGTAAGAATGCTTCGAAGAAGATCCAACCTCTCCCAATGTAGCAGAAATGCTAAAAGGATGAGATTAGTTCGATCACAGGAATCTGAGGAAGGTCGTGAGGGAAGGCTCTCTGCAACTCGGGAACATCAGGCTAGGTTTCGTGCTGCAGAAACTTCGACTCGGCGGGAATCTCGACTGAGTTCAAATCGTTCTCGAATGGTCGAGGTCGCGAAAAATTTTTTATACTAAGGGGGTCGAGTCATGAAAAAGGTTGAAAAACACTGCCCTACATTAATCCTACTAATATTATAAATGCGAAAGTTTGTGAGGATGGATGGATGGATGGATGGATGTTTGTTACTCTTTCACACAAAAACTACTGAACGGATTTTGATGAAACTTTACAATAATGTAGCTTATACATTAGAATAACACATAGGCTACAATTTATAAAGATTTTATGTGATTTGACCATAACATAACGATAAGTATCAAGTAAGTCGGAAAAATTCCTGCCCTCTGAGATCTATCTTTGCGTGCGCTGCCATTGTTTTTTTTTTTTGTGGTTGGTAAATCATCCAATGATTTCTGGGCGTTTCAGTCTCTTACTGACTAAAACCCACCCGTGTTCCTTCCCTTGCCTTGCCTGAGGCCACGGTTTCCCCTTGGGACTACCCGCAACCCCGGCAGGCATCGGCCCTAGCGGACCCCGTCAGTTTTGCTGATATCTCTTCGAGGTGCGCGTGGAACCCGATGCGCCGTCGATCCGAGCCTGGTCTTTATCGGACGGTGAGCTGCCCGTTGCTCTCCGTCCGCAGGCCCGCGCTTACGGTGGCCGGAAATCGGCTATCAATCCCCGACGCCCGGGACGTCTCCTACGGCGGCGGCGGCTAGGGCTGGTAGGGCGCGGCCTTTGCCACTCCCTCGCGCGCTCCACCTTCTCCTTCGCGAGCATTACTGCTTTGCAGAAGGAGGTGACGGCTTGCCATGCCCTCTCGCTCCGCACCAGGGCCGTACGCGAGAGGTCACCGCCGCCGATCGCCTCCACGAGGACACGGCGGTGGTCCACCTAAGCCGGGCAGACCTCCACCGTGTGCTGCGTGCGCTGCCTAAACCGTTAGAGTTACATGAAGAAAATGTATTGTGGGATTGTTTGTCTTAAAGAGTTCTAAATAAAAGTCCGCGACAGCATATCCGCGACACCTTTTATGTGGAAGCCTTTATAACCAAAACAGTGAGCAATAAATACAGTTAAATTGAATACTTTTTTTACATTGCATATTTTAGAGTATTTAGTCAATTCTTATCAAAATAAATACCTTCATCGCTTTTGGTATTTAATATAAAGTTTGTCTTTTACACTAAGTAATTTGGACAAATAGTTTAAAAGTTAGAACGATAAGAATGACCTGCGATATTGAGTCGACGGCGCTCAGAACGAGGGTGGAGGGGCGGGCCAGCCAGGGGATGACGCGTCAGAGCGCCGAGTGGAATAATTATGTTCGAGAAATAACGTAAATAACGCAATTAATTGTTGAACTGTCAAAATGAAACCCATTGCTATTGTAAGTCCGACATCCACGCGGGCGAAGCCGCGGGCAGAAGCTAGTACATATAATAAAATTGTAGAAAAGTGGTGTCTGTACAATGGAAATATATGAAAAAAAAAGTAGCAGGGGTTGTTATTATATCGATGCTGAACCCGAGATTGTAATTAATTTTTTTTTTGTCTGTTTGTCTGTTTGTCTGTTTGTCGGTTTGTCTGTTTGTCTGTTTGTCTGTGTGTTTGTGCACGCTAATATCAGAAACGGCTTATTCGATTTAGATGCGGTTTTCACTAATATATTGTAGTAAGCTTCACTTAACATTTAGTGTTTATTTCATGTCAATCGGTTCATAAATAAAAAAGTTATGTCAATTTAAAGAATCACATCGAACATTTGTTATAGGTTAGGCATTTCTTTCCTTGATTTTCGGTATACTTATCTTAATTTTTATTTAGGGTTTGTATATGTATAAATATTATAAGTATTTGATATAGGTTAGGCATTTCTTTTCTTGATTTTCTTTATTAAGTATAAGTTTATTAGCTCAGGTTAGTAATTAATTTTTCTAGCAATTCTTTTGTTTTATAAAGTTAGTACGTTTGGTTTACACGTCTTAACACTTATTACTTAAACTGTGATAATTTTAGACTGTATAATAATCTGTAAGTATTTATAATTTAATTGTTTACGATAGTACGTGTTTACTAAATAACTGTGTGTTAAGTAGTAAGTACTATTTTATTGTAAGAATGCCTCGAAGAAGATCCAACCTCTCCCAATGTAGCAGAAATGCTAAAAGGATGAGATTAGTTCGATCACAGGAATCTGAGGAAGGTCGTGAGGCAAGGCTCTCTGCAACTCGGGAACATCAGGCTAGGTTTCGTGCTGCAGAAACTTCGACTCAGCAGGAATCTCGACTGAGTTCAAATCGTTCTTGAATGGTCGAGGTCGCGAAATTTTTTTTTCATACTAATGGGGTCAAGTCATGAAAAAGGTTGAAAAACACTGCCCTACATTAATCCTACTAATATTATAAATGCGAATGCGTTGATGCGCCGGGTCCTTATCGGACGGAGAGCAACGCTCTCCGTCCGCAGGCCCGCGCCTACGGTGGCCGGAAATCGGCTATCAATTCCCGACGCCCGGGATGTCTCCTACGGCGGCGGCGGCTAGGGCTGGTAGGGCGCGGCCTTTGCCACTCCTTCGCGCGCTCCACCTTCTCCTTCGCGAGCATTACTGCTTTGCAGAAGGAGGTGACGGCTTGCCATGCCCTCTCGCTCCGCACCATGGCCTGAACCAGGGCCGTACGTGAGAGGCCACCGCCGCCGATCGCCTCCACGAGGAGACGGCGGTGGTCCACCCAAGCCAGGCAGACTTCCACCGTATGCTGCGTGCGCTGCCTAAACCGTTAGAGTTACATGAAGAAAATGTATTGTGGGATTGTTTGTCTTAAAGAGTTCTAAATAAAAGTCCGCGACAGCATCTATCTACCTTTTATGTGGAAGCCTTTATAACCAAAATAGTGAGCAATAAATACAGTTAAATTGAATACTTTTTTACATTGCATATTTTAGAGTATTTAGTTAATTCTTATCAAAATAAATACCTTCATCGCTTTTGGTATTTAATGTAGATAAAGTTTGTCTTTTACACTAAGTAATTTGGACAAATAGTTAGAACGATAAGAATTACCTGCGATATTGAGTCGACGGGGCGCACAGAACGAGGGTGGAGGGGCGGGCCAGCCAGGGGATGACGCGCCAGAGCGCCGAGGGGAAGCTATTGCTTAATAATTATGTTCGAGAAATAACGTAAATAACGCAATTAATTGTTGAACTGTCAAAATGAAACCCATTGCTATTGTAAGTGCTACGCAATTACCCCGCTGATTTAGGACATGTTACACGTTCCTGTGGGATAATTTCCGACATCCACGCGGGCGAAGCCGCGGGCAGAAGCTAGTATAGTATAAAATTACTCACCAGCATAAGCTGCGCCGCCGAATGCCGATGCGATACAAAGCAGTAGAACGACGGCGATTCTGTCGCAGCCAGCCCACGCGATGCCGAGCAGACCGAACGCGGGGATAAACGCCGCTGTAGACCAAAACAATACACACTTTTATAATGGGAAATATTTAATTGAAGCTACCCATTGCTTTCTGTCCGCAAGCCCGCGCCTACGGTAGCCGGAAATCGGCTAGCGATTCCCGACGCCCTGGGCATCTCCTGCAGCGGCTAGGGGCGCAAAATTAGCCTCACCCTGACGCGCAATTGTAGGTACCTCTAAGAACTTCTATAAATAAATGAGCCTCTTTTTAACTCTGGCCTCCAAAACTCTATGGGCATCCAAGATGGTCGCAGTTATTTAGCTATTTCGTATTTTTAGGGCCACAAAACGGGAATTATTTGAGGCTCACAAAAAGAGACACACAATTTGTAGGAAAGTCGAGATGAGCCAGGAACATGTCCCCAGAACTATCAATAAGTTCTGTTTGAGAGCCTCTTTTAGGATTGTATACCCCAGCTGTCGTAGAAGTCGTTAAACGTCTACTAATACCACGGGCCTCTTCATAGACCAAAAAAATAAACATTTATAATATTTATAATCGCTACACTTGCTGAACGGTTAACATCACAAAACATATTAGTGTATTATTAGGATTAAACAGTTATCTTCAATTCGGTTGCTTGCACTTTAAGAATATTGTGTACGCAGCCGTTAATATGGGGGTCAGTGACAGCTCGGCCCAAGTCAACTGGGCCCGAATAATCATACCAGATACTGCGTCGTTTATTAATTTATTTTATTTATTTCTGTATCTATCCGTGACATCACTGCGGGCCCAATCAGAATACCAGCACTGCGACAATTATTTTTAAATGTCGCACCATCATGCTGGGATAGGAGCCTTTTGGCCTCGTACAGGACTTTCTGCTTTTATTTTCATTTTACTTTGTTTTTTATTTTATTTTTCACTACCTTCTGCCCGCAACTTCGTCCGCGAGGCGCGTCCTACCTCAAGAATTGGGCTATCCAATGCAAAAAGTTTTATTTTTTAAATCTTAAAAAAAAAATTAAATCCGACTGGTTGTTTCGGAGATTACCCCTCATATACAAACTTACAAACAAACACACAAACAAACAAAAACCTCTATATAATATTGTATTAAGTAAGTATAGATATAAGTTTTGTATTGTGCGCATAAACCTTCTGAACTAAATATAATTCTCAAAAAAATAAATCAAATGGAAGTGTCTGTTTGTAATGTCAAGATAACAGCTTTTTACTAAATGCGTATGAAAGTATATACGATTCTTATAACAATAAAACAACTTTTTAAATTGTATCTGTCTGTTTGTTCCGGCTAATCTCCGAAATGGCTGGGCCGATTTTGACGGGACTTTCACTCGCAGATAGCTGATGTTATAAGGGTTAACTTAAGTTTCTTTCATTTTATAAAAATAATTAGGGTCCACACGAGTGAAGCCGCGGACAGCAGCTAGTTCTCTAAATGATTGTGAAAACCGCATCAAAATCCGTTGCGTAGTATAGAAGAACAACGCGGGACAAGCGACTTTAATATAATAATTATATTTATATAATAATAGTGTATCTATTCATACACGAAATCTCTTAAGGGGTCATTGTACTCATTATTATGAACAACTTTTACTATGGGACCAACGCTGAAATCACGAAAGAAAAATCTGCTGTTCCCTACACATCGATAAATACCATAAACAGCAGAGGGAAATGTTTTTAATCAAATGAAACACTGTGCATATTGACGAGATATGCGAATATAAATGTAGGGATCGAACAGCTGATTATTTAAGGGCCTACGTCTCGTTTAGTACCGTAAAACGGTCACTTTAAAAAGCTATCTTCTCCTTAACGGCTTAGTTAAATGATTTGAAAAAAATATATGTTTGCTATAGATTCATCTACAACATATCTGAAACCGGGTTTTTTCGTATGACTAATACTTTTGCCTTAAAAAAATATTTACCATAACGCTATTTTTGGCTAATATTCCTAACTACTTCTAAACGGCTTTGACGATTGGAAAAAAAATTACACTGAAAAATTGTTGATTAAAGGTACTACAAATTTGAAACTGCATTTGTAAATCAATCAATATTTGTTAAACAAAATGTCCCCATTTAGATATAGAGGTTCAGAGGGGCTCTGCGCGGGACGCGGGCGGCAGTCGCCCGTGAGCATTGAGACGGGATGGCTGTGTCGCTCGCTGGTCCGCTCCGGCTATCGACCGAGTATGCGCATACGTATGTGTTAGTGCGAATATTTATGAACTTATTGTATTAGTGTGCGTTTATAGACGAGCTTGCTGCAGAGAGTCCAAATCGATTGTGCGCGTAGGCGCTTTATTGTTGAGTTGTTCTTTGATGTACAATTATTAATACTTTTTTACATTGACAATTACATACAAATTAACAATTTACAATATAAACTAAAAAAATGTAAATTTAAAATATAACATAACATCACGACTGTATTCCCCGAAGGGTTAGGCAGAGGTGTACCTATATAAGGTGTTAAAAAATTTACTTTAGAAACTTTAAGAGGTGTTTTAGACCATCGAACTGAATAACTTTTACTTTGGGACATACATAGATATCGCGAAAAAAAAAATCTGTTGTTCCATAGTAAAGTTTAATACCTACTGTTCTAAACTGTATGGGACAGCTGTTTTTTTTTTCGCGATTTCAAAGTTAAAGTAAAAGTTATTCAGTTTGATGGTCTAAAGCACCTCTTAAAGTTTCTAAAGTTAATTTTTTTTAAATCACTAAAATTTGTTTAGTCCTGTCAAACGAGCATTTCCCATTCTGAAATAGACTAAGGTGACACAACTTAACTATATTTTAGTTTGACAGCACTTCTTTATTGGTCTGAGGCACTAAGATTGCACTGAGTTATTAGTTTAGTGAAAATGGCAATTTTGCTATTCTGAATTTGACGTTTTTCACCTAAAAATTTAGATTATCCAACTAAATCAGTCTATTTTTAAACGCGATTAAAAAGGAGTGGAATAAAATTAGTTGGCATGAACACACACTTCAGCTGCAAAAACTGTCTTTTTTTTTTATTTTGGTTATATCTCGAAAACGGTGCGTCCTAGCGCAAAAATAATGGAAATTTCGACCCCCTCTGCCACCCGTAAACCCATATGCCCCTACTCATAGGTAATATTTAATCATATTTTCTATACAAAAAGTTTAAAATTCCATACAAAACACGTCAAGGCTGCCCCCCCCCGCGCGCCTCTGTCTCTAAAAAAATTCACGGGGTAGAGCAAACAAGTACCACGTCGGTCGCGACGTGACTGTCAAATTCAATTTTAGATGTGTCAAAATTATTTTTAATTTAGAGATATTTTTCCGCAGAATAGCTTTTAGATTCTCATAGCCAAAAGTAAGGAATTTTAGTCGTAGTTTAGTTAGTTTAGTTCGGTGTACAAGAGAATCGGCACCAAATATTTTCTTAAGTTACGTAGGTAAGAAGGTTAAGAAATAAATCTTGATTGGTGCCGATTCTCTTGTGCACCGAACTAAACTATCACTAAAATTACTTGCTTTCGGCTATGAGAATCTGAGATTCTGCAAAAAAATATCTCTAAATTAAAAAATAACTTTGACACATCTAAAATCGAATTTGCGTCGCGAACTCGCGACTCCACGTGGTACTTGTTTGCTCTAGTCTGTGAATTTTTTTAGGTCCAGAGGCGCGCAGGGGGGCAGCGACAACGTGTTTTGTATGGAATTTTTAACTTTTTGTATGGAAAATACGAAAATTTGTGACCTTTGTGTTGGGGTAAAGGGGTTTAAGGGTTTCCTAAAGGGGGTCGAAATTTTCATTATTTTTTTTGCGATAGGACGCACCGTTTTCGAGTTATAAGCAAAATAAAAAAAAGATGCAGTACTGTTTTTGCACCTGAAGTGTTGGTGTGAAGTTTAGTTCATGACAACTAATTTTTATATTCCATTCCTTTTTAATCGCGTAAAAAAA
Organism: Conistra vaccinii; assembly: GCA_948150665.1. NCBI lineage: Eukaryota > Metazoa > Arthropoda > Insecta > Lepidoptera > Noctuidae > Conistra > Conistra vaccinii. The sequence goes on from OX411330.1 coordinate 9,785,505, forward strand.
AAATAGTCAAATTTAGTTTGAATAATCAAAATTTTTAGGTGAAAATCGTCAAATTCAGAATAACAAAATTCCCTGTTTCACTAAACTACTAAGTTAATAACTCATTGCAATCTTAGTGCTGTCAAACTTCGGTGGCAGTGACCTCTCGCGTCCGGCCCTGGTCCAGGCCATGGTGCGGAGCGAGAGGGCATGGCAAGCCGTCACCTCTTTCTGCGAAGCAGTAATGCTCGCGAAAGAGGAGGCGGAGTGCGCGAGGGAGTGGCAAAGGCCGCGCCCTACCAGCCCTAGCCGCCGCCGCCGCCGTAGGAGACGTCCCGGGCGTCGGGAATTGACTGCGACTGGACTGGAAAGGGCTAGGCATCAACATCAATGGCGAGTATATCACTAACCTTCGGTTTGCCGACGATATAGTTATCATGGCTGAGACCATGGAGGACCTCAGTATAATGCTCGATGACCGCAGTAGAGCCTCCAAAAGAGTGGGTCTTAAAATGAACATGGACAAGACAAAGGTCATGTCAAATGCCCATGTAACACCCGCCCTCATAAAGATCGGTGACGCTACGCTCGAAGTTGTAGACGAGTATGTTTACCTAGGACAAACTGTCCAGCTAGGTAGGTCCAACTTCGAGAAAGAGGTCAATCGTCGAATCCGATTCGGCTGGGAGCGTTCGGGAAACTATGCAATATCTTCTCGTCCCACATACCACAGTGTTTCAAGACGAAAGTCTTTGACCAGTGCGTGTTGCCAATGATGACTTATGGCACTGAAACGTGGTCGCTCACAATGGGTCTTATCAGAAGGCTAAAAGTCACCCAAAGAGCAATGGAGAGGGCTATGCTTGGAGTTTCCCTACGTGATCGAATCAGAAATGAAGAGATCCGCAGGAGAACCAAGGTAACCGACATAGCCCGAACAATTGCCAAACTTAAGTGGCAATGGGCAGGACATATTGCTCGCAGAACAGATGGCCGATGGGGCCGAAAGGTTCTGGAGTGGCGACCACGTACCGGAAGACGTAGCGTTGGAAGGCCTCCCACAAGATGGACCGATGACCTAGTAAAGGCCGCAGGAATTCGCTGGATGCGGGAAGCACAGAATCGGTCGAAGTGGCGGTGCTTGAGGGAGGCCTATGTCCAGCAGTGGGCGTCTTTCGGCTGATATGATGATGATAATGATGATATGCTGAGTTATAGGGGTTTATGGATTTCATAAAGGGGGACGAAACTCACATTATTTTTGCGATAGGACGCACCATTTTGCGATAAGAAAAACCTTCTCCCATCACACATAAAGGCAATGCTTGTACAGTCCCTAATATTTCCCATAATTGACTATGATGATGTGTGTTACTATGACCTGAATGCAGATCTTCTCAATAACTAGACCGTTTTCTTAATAACTGCATTCTGCATGTTTCGTTTTCTCCTCGTCTGATCGTTATTTCTCCTCTACCGATCGTTATGTCTCCTGACAAAGTTTATTCTGTTTATTATGTATAATATGTATTTATTAATTATAATTTATTCTTGTATTTTTTAGTTATTTTCGTGTTATCAATTGATTGATTGTGTATTACGTAATTAGGGTACGGGGCACGTGCCCCGGGCGACACCGTTAGGGGGCGCCAAATTCAAGCATGACAGACAAGTGCACCACCCAGCGCACCGCAACTTTGCAACAAATGAGACGCGCAACAATTATAATCTTTCTCTGAGGGTGGTGCACTGAGGAAATTACTGATTAGCGTAGGTTTAGGTCGTCAAACGGTCTGAGCGGGTTGTGAGTACTTGTGAGCGGGCGCAGTTGTATTCTACCAGGAACTCGATGAGCGTTTCTGTGCGGTGCCGGGCGTCTTGCTTCAACGCCGACGACGCCTGTGACACGACTTACTTTAACTTTTACCACAGTTTTGGCGCCCCTGTTGGATTGGCGCATTTTCGATCGATTTTTGATTAATATGTTTATTATGCCTAAATTTTCGAGCTCGCTTCGCTCGCTCTTGCAACCTAGTAAAGTAACTCCTAAAGCAAAAATCCAACTTATCTCAGGCAGAGTGAATAAGGCTAATCAAAATAAATGTCTGACACGTACTAGTATATTAAAAAAAAAAACGGTTTTTTTTAAGAAAAAAGAAACGATTCGGGGTCAGGCGATAGGTTTTGCCCCGCCTCGAAAGATCCGTTCCATTCTAGATCCGGGGCTGCCCCTACCAAATATCACTCAACGCGCTTAAAGAAGTTTTTCCTTAAAAAAAAAACTATGATACCTACAAAAAATTTCTACAGTCAAAGGCCGATTTTCTTGTACACCGAACTAAACTAACTACAATCACTAAAATTCCTTACTTTTGGATATGAGAATCATAAAGCCATTCTGACAAAAAAAATCTCTAAATGAAAAAAATATTTTGACACAATCTAAAATCGAATTTGACAATCGCGTGACGACTCCACGTAGTACTTGTTTGCTCTACCCCGTGAATTTTTTTAGAGCCGGAGGCGCGCAGGGGTTGGCAGCCTCGACGTGTTTTATATGGAATTTTTCACTTTTTGTATGGAAAATATGAAAAATTATTACCAACATGTTGGGATATAGGGGTTTAAGGGTTTTCTAAAGGGGGTCGAAAATTTCATTATTTTTGCGATAGGACACACCATTTTCGAGATATAAGCAAAAGAAAAAAAAAATACAATACTGTTTTTGGACTGAGGTCGAAGTGTTGGGGTTTTAGTTCATGCCAACTTACTTTATTCCACACGTTTTTAATCGCGTTTAAAAATAGTCAGATTTAGTTGGATACACCAAATTTTTAGGTGAAAAACGTCAAACTCAGAATAGCAAAATTGTCATTTTCACTAAACTAATAACTCAGTACAATCTATTTTTAGTCTAGTTTAGAGGCATTTGTGACAAGAGAATCGGCACCAAAATATAACTAGCAGACCCGGTAGGCAGACGTTGTCATGCGACAACAGCGCCTCCCAACAGCGCGTCCAACTATAGCTAAGAACCATCCAAGTGACACAAAAAGAATTGAAAAAAAAACATCTAAATCAGTCAAGCCATTTAGCATAAGAAGAATTACAAACACACGCACACCGATATTTTATTTATTGCCAGGAATGTTCTTAAAAAACAAACAAAGTATTTAAAATAATATGCGGGTCAAAATATGGTAGTCGGCGTACAATTTCAGATTTGCCTACGATTCCTTCTCTTAGGACTAGGAATCTTAGGCAAAAATGCGACATACGTGCGCATGTCTGCGCCTTTGTCTAGTCTTTGATCGTCGTTTTAGTGTAGTGCGCCACCGTTGCACGTTTTACGTATTGGAGAGTAGGGCGTTTAGCTCCGCCCACATGCACAAGGTCAGTGAGCCTACTATACACCTTAACCGACTTCAAAAAAGGAGGAGGTCATCATTTTAGAAAAGTTTTTTTTCGCGAATTCAGCGTTGGTTCCATAGTAAAAGTTGTACATAATGATGAGTACAATGACCCCTTAAGAGATTTCGTGTATGAATAGATACACCTTATATAGATATCACATTACCACGTATCCAAGATCGATTTCGTTGTTAAGTAAATCAATATCTTCTGTATTAGTGACATCATTTAAGTACTATAAACATTGTGATTATTATTTCTAGTGCTTCGGAATGTGTTATCTGTCGGGTACGTTAGATAACCTACGTTCTAAATGTACTTGATCTAGCCAGAAGCGTCATAAATAAGTACTGGGCGGACTTCTATTCCTTCTACATAAATAACTTATTAAAAGAACCTACCTCACGGCGTAAAAAGTGCAGAGCGGACTACTAACAATATCAGTACGAATATTTCACCACACCTAATCATTGTAGACTCCGACGCTATTGGATTTAGACTTCTCAGTTCTACAGAGTTATTGATTATATGTCGGCAATCCGTTAACGGGGATGCGCTAAGGAGGCCCGCGAAATTCTTTAGTTTTTTTTGCAATTTGCAGGTCAGGTCAGGTTCTATATTGATTAAAATATGATTCGCGACCGTAACAAATATGGCTTTACAGAGGGCCTAGACAAAGTAACATTCGATTAGCGACAACGCTAGTAGAAAAGTCAAAAATGTATGGGATTGACAAAAGCTATCGAAACGTCACGTGATCATAGCTCAACGAATAGAAATTAGCTAGACAATATTTAACATCATTCCATTAATACAGCCTCGAACGATAACTCGCTAACGAAAGACCAGAGACAATATGTAATTTTTATCGAAGAAACCAATGGATCAGACGATAGCGAAACGTAGTGTAGGTATGTCGTTGAAGCGATAGCGATTGTCGAAATAGAATCGCTCCGAAGCGAATGTCATTTGTCTAGGCCCTCAGAATTATAATCATTAGAATCAGCAATACAACTCCTTATAATCCAGAATCAGATTTTATGATTTCATGAAAAAGGATTACACGAACATAGAGAGCTGTATTGATCATTTTTATGATTTTTAACCGACTTCCAAAAGGAGGAGGTTCTCAATTCGTCTGTATGTTTTTTTTTTTTTTTTTTGTATGTTTGTTACGCGATTTCTCCGTCAATTATGGACCGATTTTGAAAATTGTTTTTTTGTTTGAAAGGGTATGCTCCCGAGGTGGTCCCTTCCAATATAATGATAACTTCCAATCACTGTTATTTTAGCAGGTTAGTGGTATTCGAATTTGTATGGGGTAGGTACCACAACTAAAAAGTGCAAAATAAAAACTTTTTACAAAAAAAGAACAACCGACTTCCAAAAAAGACACTACAAAGTCAAAAATAACTTTAATTTCGGAAGTCGGTGGCAAAAAACGAAAGTTCAAAACCAAATACACCGACTTCCGAAATTAAAGTTATTTTTGACTTTGTAGTGTCTTTTTTGGAAGTCGGTTGTTCTTTTTTTGTAAAAAGTTTTTATTATTCTTAAACTAGCTGTTGCCCGCGACTTCGTCCGCGTTATCGTGCCGCAAATAATACCGCCTCGTTCGTGCCCGGCTTCGCCCGGATGTATTTCCGACTTTTCCGGTGGAATTTCCAAAATTTTCTTTTATGTACTCAAATACAACTAAACGTGAATTCATGAAAGCCTAGTACTTTTTGTTAGTTATAAAATTACATAGACATATACCAATAACTCCGTATATACGACAAAAAAGTTTCCCATACTTGCAAAGCACTGCTTATATCAGTTGGCAATAATAATAACTATGGCAATATTACCTCATTATCTGCCTAGCCTTTTCCTAGCTATGTTGGGGTCGGCGTCCAGTCTAACCGAAGGCAGCTGAATACTAGTATTTTACATGGAGCGACTGCCTATGGCACCGCCACAACCCAGTTACTGGGTAACACCATACCCCTCTATAAGACTGATTGACAGACTTTCGGGCTACTGACTACCCGTAAGGACTGTCAAAGACGAACAAATGACAGTCGGCAAACATTGCCTTACGTTGAAGATCGGCCCGTGCGCCTGTTATAGCTCAATTTTAGCCACGAACTCTATGGCAATATTACCTAAGAAGTACTATTATAGCCGAATTGCAATTAAAACCATTCAACAAAGACTATATTTCATGCATCATTAAATATAAGGTATGATGTGCTCGCTACGTTCAAAGCAGTGCCCAATGTAACTTATTCATTAGCCAAGAATAGTAACTAAGGCTTTACTTTCCTTAAGCATTATCTAACCGCACAATATGCGGTTAAACTCTGCTTAGGTAATTTGCAGAACTAAATTGGCTGAAAGACACTATAGAGTATTAGGTAGTCGAATTTATAATGCAGTTAACTAACAATGCCATATTTATAGTTTAAATAAATTCGAGTGTAGAAAGAAAGTGAGTCAATGGCTCACGACTCTTACCTACGAGGAGATTGTAAAATTGCTTGCAAAGCTTTTTTAACAGTTCCTGCTTTTTCAGACAACTCAAACATACACCACACACAGACAGCTCAATCGTACACCACACACACACGACACATACACTTACCAAATTCACACTAGATAGAGGTTATAAATTTTTTTAATTTTTATTGTTTTCTTTTTCATTAACTTTATTTTCTTTTTTTTGTACTCAATGATAGCTACTTAGAGCCCTGGCACCCATAACGCAAGTTTAATCTTAGCTTGGGTGCCAGTGGAGATAATCAGTGATTCATGCAATTTAAATACAATATTGTCATAATAATAAAACCTATGCTATGTAAATAGGAAAATTGGAAAAAAGTAATTATTTATTAATTTATGACATTATAATTACTTATTAATTAAAATGAAGTTCTTGGGTTAATGAAGCAAATTTTCTTTTCATTCACAGTCTTATTTACTCAATTCTCCAAATTCCACTTGCCATTGTTTTCCTCAACCCACAGGTTGAATGATAGAAAATCTCTTAGGGATTAAGTCCGCCTCTATCCATTCTATGTGCTTTATTTACATATAATACAACATAATCAGCCTATTAATGTTCCCACTGCTGGGACACAGGTCTCCTCTCTGTGAGAGGGACTGGGCCGTAATTTACCACGCGGGCCCAGTGCGGGTTGGTAGATGTCACATGTCTTCGAATTTTTGGTTCTAAGACATGCCGGTTTCCTCACGATGTTTTCCTTTACCGTTTTGAGAGCAGTGGTGATGAAATTATTTACACAAAGTAAAGCGCCTGCTTGGGTTCGAACTCACGACCTACAACTCGTAAGTCGAGACCGTTACCACTGGGCCACCACTGCTTTATTTAAGTATTAATAAATAATAAAATGTATCATTTATAAATAATCAAATTTATCATACTAATTACTTACAGACTGTATTCCACAGTTTCATACTGTTTAGCCTAGATATCCATCCCTTGGCTTGTGTCCAGTCGGCGAATATACACAGCAATATGCCACCAATCCATGCTGTTAAGTACGGAAGAGCACTCACTGTAGAATTCTGAAAATAAAATGTGCTTTTTAATTCAAATGAAAAATTCTTTTTGCATTATGGCCCTCCTTTAAGTATTCATCAGTTCATAAAGTCATAAAAATAGAATAGTAAGAGTAATGAAAAGCTCCTTCAAATTTTAATTGCAGCCCGAAATTTAATAGGCTCCTCCTGTGTTACACGGGATGTGTAATGGCTACTACACACGTGCCGCGCGGCACATGCCTCCGGCTTTTGCGCCTTCATTTCCTTTGCGTTTGTTTGTGCGGCTTTGTGCGGCAGTGCCAGCGGCCATGCCGCCGGCACTGTGTGTAGTAGCCATAATATCAGAGGTGTGCCTTTGCCTACCTCTTCCGGAAATACAAGCTTGCTGCACGCGTAGAATAACAATCACAAAAACAGATTCTCTACAGGTTTTGTCTACGGAAGAATAGAAAAAATTACAGATTGCGATTGTTTATCTGTCATTTTGTCTTTCTCTATTCTTCTGTCGACAATACCCGTTTCTATTGTGGTCATGTTATCTGTGAAAATGCCAAAATACAAAATCTACTTACAGCTACAATATCAAAATGCAGTATATTATTCATATACGAGGGTAGTTCGGTGAACTGCGTGTAGAACACCCACGCTTGGCCACACTGGGCGATCAGAATGGCCCACAGTGGCACGCAAGTTAAAAACTTCAGCCACGGTATCGACATCGATGATTTGTCTTCCTGCTAAAATAAAAAACATACTTTGACTTTTTGACTTAGATATTTTGAGGTGAACACGATACTGAGCCTGATAATGTTATTGTAATTTAGTTATTGTCGTGTGTTCCCCGGCTAGAAGAATTTGACAGACAGGGGGTCATTTATGCCGCTTAAAATATTTGATTAATAATATTTGAGTCGCCGAAAGTACGTTGCATTTCTTAAATTATTGTGTTTTTCCGTAAGGAATTTACTTATATTATACCCACACTTCGCCAGTACACCTCTGACTAACCCTTGAGAGAATACAGGGGTGATGGTATGTTATCTATCAGTGCTACATATTATAAAACAAAGTCCCCCCGCCGCATCTGTCTGTCTTTTTATTTATTTTTTTTGGGTGGGAAATCATCCAATGACTTCTCCCGCTCTAGGCGGAGCAGAAGGGCGTGTCAGACTTTTACTGACTAAAACCCACCCGTGTTCCTTCCCTTGCCTTGCCAGGGGCCACGGTATCCCCTTGGGACTACCCGCAACCCCGGCAGGCATCGGCCCTAGCGGACCCCGTCAGTTTTGCTGACATATCTTTGAGGCGCGCGTGGAACACGACGCGCGTCTGTCTAAACGCGATAAACTCAAAAACTATAGAACGGATTTTCATACGGTTTTGACCAATAGACGGAGTGATTCATGAGGAAGGTTTTCGCTGCTAATGTAGCTTTCTATAGATGTAAGAATTTTAAATCGGTTAAGCATTTTTGAGTTTATCCAAATATAAACGTACAAAAAATCAATTTCTCTTTATAATATTTATTAGATAGTTTTAGATCACCAAAAAAAACAACGTAGACACTACACCTGTTTTGGTGATCGCAGTTTGAGAGCACCCTATCCTGTCAACGAAATAACAAAACGGCATTTTTTGCGTGACAAAGGGTTCATTACTATTCCATACTGAGGCAAGCGCAATTCGATTAAATATTTATTACGCAAGAGATGGGTTGACCTACCCTGTTTAGGTGTATTGTGATGAATTGTGGATACTTATCTCTGTACACGGATATCTATCGCCATTTCATTGTCATTGTTCCGAAAACATGCAGTATTTTGCACGCAATACCTAACCTACATTATAAAATATATTTAAACTTGTAATATAAGCGAAACGCATCAAAACATCTGTGAGGTCGAACAGTGACTCATGTTTGTCCCACATTATGATAACTGTGCGCAAACTGTACTGTATAGTAATATTAGTAATCCGTAGGTATTCTATAATAATTGATTGTCCAATTACTTATTACGTTAAATATTTTTCATATCTTTATTTATATACTTTATATAATAAAGCTGAAGAGGATTGTTTGTTTTTTTGTTTGAACGCGCTAATCTCTGAAACTGCCAGTCGGATTTGAAGAAGTTTTTTTTGCATTCGATAGCCCAATTCTTGAGGAAGGGATCATCACGCTACCTACGACAAGAGCCGAGCAAAAAGGAAAAAAAAAACGTCAAGAACTTTAAGCGAGAAGAACGCTAAATAATACCATTTCTTTCAAATTAAACGGTGGTTGAAACTTCTAGTTCTAGTTCTTTTAAATAAAATGTAAGTAATCATTATTTTATTCAAAAGAATAGCAGGTTTACTAGTTTATGATTTATGAATTATGATTCACATTTAGTAAAAAACCAAATCTTCAAATGGAAGTTTATTTACATTAAAGCTCTTTTATCTGAAGTTAGACCGATAACTCATCCTTGAACTCATTCAATTTTATTAAATATTTACTTATATGAAAATTAGCTGCGCCCCGCGTTTTCACCCGCATAAGTTTCGTTCCCTTGGGAATATCGGGATAAAAAGTATCCCATGTCCTAATCCAGGTCATGGTGTACCCATGTGCCAAATTTCATCCAAATCTGTTCAGCCGTTTTAGCGTGAAAGCGTAACAAACCAACGAACAAACAAACGAACGAACAAACTCACTTTCGCATATTAGTTAAGATGACACATAAAATTATGATTTTTGAGTAAATCAAAATATGCGGCGGGCGCCACAAATGTGTCAATACAGCCTAGAGCCTAGACCCAAAAGCTTTAATTATTAGCAAAATTATAATTATTATCAACTTTATTATTTAATGTCATCAAGAAACCCATTGCTCCATGCTCTTCTTTAATCTACGCAGAAAGAAGAAGACTGGCAAACCAAACTTAAATAAATTAAGATAAAGCCAAGAGAATGATGATAATATCAGTATAAAATTTCTCACCTGAGGTCCAATACTCCATACAATATATTCAATCTCCTTCGGACAAATCCTGGGGTGTCTCTGTGGCGTGTCATATACGAATAACAGCCAGAATATGAACCATACGACACCAATACCGCCGAATATGTAGAAGCATAGAGGCCATCCACCGCCAAACTCAAGGGTGCATAGCCACCCAGATATAGGCAAGGTAATCACTGTGCCTATATTTGAACCTGAAAAACATTTTATTGGTTAGCTATACTTTGACCGAGAGCGCTGCCCCGCGCCTTAGGAATGCAGCGTTGAAGAATGAACGGTGGGACGGCGCGAGCGTTGTCGAATGAGCGGCCTGCACTGTCGCCCCGTCTCGCGGCGCACATACCTAAGGCGCAGAATACCGGTCTCGGTCAAACTATATCTCACCACCGAGGCACCGACGAGGAAGCAACTAGCTATCAACGATTTTCTCGCTCAAGAAACGTACGAAAGATTGTAAGTAAAAGAGATACATATTAATAGTTGATCGCCGGCGAGTACTAGTTTATCACAGCCGCAAGAAGTATCAAAAAGAGTACTCGCTTAGTGGCGCTCGCTTGGCGGGTAGAACTCTCGCTGAGAGACTCACGCTTGGTACATACACATACCATTGAATAATCGATTGTCGCCGTCGCGCACTCGCTGCTCGCCTACTCGTTTTTAGGGATCCATAGTCAACAAGGAACCCTTATGGTTTCGCCATGTCCGTCTGTCTGTTTGTCTTGCGGCTTAGCTCAGAGACTCTTAGTATTAGAAAGATGTAATTTGGCATGGGTATACATAATATGTATAATTTATCCCAAAAACAAACTAAAACATTATTTTAGTTTGTTTTTAGGATAAATTCATTACAACTACGGAACCCTGCATTGTGCGTGTCCGGCACGCACTTGGCCGGTTTTAGTAGCTCTACTCTCTCTTCTCGTTAACAGGTGCGATAGGCGACAGGTGCCTGAGGTAAAATTTAATGAGGCTTCAAGGGCTTCACTTGAATACATTATTTTAATGAATTAAAGATGCGATAGATTACATAGACGCGGATTTGAAAAAATGCAATAACTTTACAGAAAACATCAAAAATATTGTGAAACAGCTGCTGTCTGATCTCTGTTAAACATTTAGTAACATTAATACTAAATAGAGTAGATAGCTTTACATGCACTAGTCTGCACTACTACTTAAAGAGTGTAAAATTAACATAAAATACACTATAATATTAAACATAAAGGCAAGAAAAAACAACAACTGAAAATACAAACCGGCATACACATAAGCTGCAAACTTTGATCTCTCTAGTGGTGGGATCCATCTGGCTAGCATAGCATGCATTGCTGGGTATGTAACGCCTTCCGACAAGCCAGCCAGTGCCCGCACAGCAATGAAGAATCTGATATCCGTATATGCCGCAATTGGACTAAGAATTGTAAATACTGCTGTGAAAAATATTCCTAAACCATATACAAGTTTCCCTCCATACATTTCTGCTATTCTTCCTCCTGGGATCTAAAAAATACAGACAGCTCTTACTAAAGTGGTAACAAAATTTCAGATTTGGCTATTTTCAGGGAAACAGGTTTTCCTTTTCATAATTAATTTGTAAGACCAGCACGCATAGCATGACAGAAATAGAAACGGGTCTTCTACAGGTTTTGTCGACGGAAGAATAGACAAAATGACAGATTGTGATTGTTTATCTGTCATAATGTCTATTCTTCAGTCAACAAAACCCATTTCCATTGTACTGATGAAGTGTGCTGATACTTAATACACCTTTGCCTACCCTTTCAGGCAATAAAGGTGTGATGATATACATAAAAATATCGAGTACATTCTGTCACAGATGCTTTACATTATAATCAGGAACTTGAAAAATTCATGTTATCATCAAACTTTTGTTTTTGTTGATAACACTCACAAAACAATAGAATATTAATTCTACATAATTTATATCAATACAGATTTTCTTTTACCTGTGTTAATACATATCCATAGAAAAATGATCCTAAAACTATACTTTGTTGTTCAACAGTCCAGTCGAAGTCTCCAGGCCTCTGAAACAAAAGAACATGTTTATGTCTGAATTCTAATAACATTCATGAGTCATTGAGCTGTTCAAAATGAAGGTTTTACTTTTATGTTCTTTACAAGTATTTCTCATGAATTATAGGCTTTTTTAACAACTTAACTGTCTAATGAATGACTCATGATAATAATTTGATTTATAACTACATAAATATTGTGTCTGCTTCACAGACAGGTTTATTTAACTTGGCTAATCATTGAAATACAAATGTATTTTTTTGCTATTTCATTACATGGTCAAGAGTCCAGCAGTGGCGTAGCTAGTAGTAAAGGGCCCCTGTATCAAAACATGCCCTTCGGGCCCTTTTTATCTGACTATAGCAAAGCTCAAAGGAGGGTATTTTTTTTTACAAAATATTGAGTTAGGTATTCATTAATTATGGGCTACTCATCAATAAGAATTTTAGGTTTTGGATAATATTGTACGAATTTTTGCTTATACACCTGGGGGCCCTGTAGCTTGGCGGCCCCGTATCATTGATACGGCTGATACGACGGTAGCTACGCCCCTGGAGTCAAGTCACTTGCAATACATTTGTTTCAAACAACAAATGTTTTTAATAACATTTGGTCCTTAGTTAGAGCATAACAAGTTTCAGGGCATAATGTTATGCTATTGTTTACATTTTGTTATTTGAGATTGTCTTGTATTAAGTAGAAAAACTATAACACTTACACATTAATCTTTTTCTAAGTAATACAGTGTTTTTACATTGACATTACATTGATAATTCAGCAACAAAACCTTCATTTATGTTCTTTAAAATAATTATTTTTAATTTTATATAAATCATTGAAGAACCAGATAGGTATATTATTTAAAATAGGTCAAACACCTCACCTGTGGTACAGTGCTGTTGCTGACGGGACTTGCAGGGCAAACATCAACATCTGTAGATGAGTTTGTTGGTGTAGGTGTTGTTGCATTAACCATAGCCACTATTGCCACAGACAGGTTTACTCTCATGGCATACACGCTGGCAAAGCCCAGGAAGCCCATAATGCCAAGCACAGTCCGACATTTGATCCATCCTGTTGTTTCTTCCACTAAAAAGTTTTTTTTTTATTATAACACTAGTTATTTATTCAAATATTATATAACTAGCTGCGCCATGCGGTTTCATCTACATAACTCTCGATCCCGTGGGAATATCGCGATAAAAAGTATCTTGTGTCCTAACCTAAATCAAGGTTTACCTATGTGCCAATTTCACCCAAATCCGTTCAGCCGTTTTAGAGTAAAAGCATAACAAACAAACATACAAAAAATCTAATTTTTTCTCTTTATAGTATTATTAGTATTAAAATAGATAATCTAGCTAAGATATTTATCATTTCAAAACAAATAAGCATTCTAAAAGGATATTTGATCTCAAACATACCAAGTATTCATTATCTCATCATGTAGTCATGCTAACTACACAAAGCTAAATAATTGTGTATGTATAGTTAACCAGTAAACTCAAGGAGTATTTTATTTATTTATTAGGACCTCCAACAAAGGATACATATACACAATATAAATCACAATAATAAAAATGGTTCTTTTACATGTGCTCCTTCAATTACAGGACACCACCACCAATTACCATCGTGATATTTTTTGTCAATATGCGCTTCTATTAGTGCGTGTCTCAGATTATAACGAAGTTTGTTTTGAATGACCTTTATCTAGTTTGCTCCAGGCGCTTATTGTTCTGAGGTCATCTAAAACACAACAAAACTTACCATGTTCCGCCTCCACCAAGTTCCGACGGCTGCTTGTAACATCATATTCTATATCCGAGTTTATTATTGGACTTTCTTCTGCTGACGATGACATTCTAATGTTCAAATTACAATAATAACACCATTCCGCACTAAAATTGTTACTTAAATTGGGCCTTCGTCATTGAATTCGATGTCAACAAATACAATAGAACGAGTAAGCAAGTAGCATTAAAAAATCTGTAGCACTGCACTCTGAGTATGAGTCACGACGATAGACTTTTTTGTTAGAGAAATATTTAATTTGTTCGTAAACAAAGAACAGCTCGCTTTCCGGACTGACTGACAGCAGTGACAGATCGATCATTGATATCATGTCATGATGACAGAAGGGGGCAGTGAGTGTTTGTGTTTCTGTTGATTGCGTTCCATTTTATGTTCCTTTACTAATTACTAATACCCGAAGCATCAGTATTCATATTTCATTGTGGCTATAATATCATTGATTGTGGCTCTATCGATAACACATTTTACTCAATGAGAAAACTGATAGCTTTAGCAAAAACAAGTCAAATGCTCAAACTGAGTACCTTTTTAGAATAGGTGTTAATAACACTCAGTAAAACAGCTGATTTTTGTTTATCAAATTCTAAAATGTTTTTTGATGCTTGAAACGAAACGCTGAAGTGTTTTCGGATACAATAAATACTGCAAATAGTTCGGAATTTCGGATACAGTAAAGCAATAGACACACTATGGTTTTGTCCACTGATTTCTCCGTCAATTGTGAACCGATTTTGAAAATACTTTTTTTGTTTGGAAGGGTATGCGCTTGAGGTGGTCCCATTTAGGATAGTTTTTGAGTTAACACTCAGTAAAACAGCTGATTTTTGTTTATCAAATTCTAAAATGTTTTTTGATGCTTGAAACGAAACGCTGAAGTGTTTTCGGATACAATAAATACTGCAAATAGTTCGGAATTTCGGATACAGTAAAGCAATAGACACACTATGGTTTTGTCCACTGATTTCTCCGTCAATTGTGAACCGATTTTGAAAATACTTTTTTTGTTTGGAAGGGTATGCGCTTGAGGTGGTCCCATTTAGGATAGTTTTTGAGTTAGCTTCAATAATAAGTTATTTTCCTTTCCACTTACTTAGTCTATGTGGATGATATTATGATGAAAGTTCCTGTCAATGTTATTTACATAGCAGTTAATGGTATTCCAATATGTGAGGGGTAGGTACCACAACTACCTAAGTATTAGGAAGTCTATGATGTAATGTATATACATAGGATCCTTAAAATAACATGGTAAATCTCTGAATATGGTGCGTACAAACTTACATTGTTCTTCAACTATTTTTCAATAGTTCGATACAATTTTAAAGTTCTTGGGATAAATTCATCATAACAACGGAAACTTTCATTGTGTGTGGTCCGACACGCACTTGGCTTTTAGGGTTCCGTACCTTAAAAGGAAAAAAACGGAACCCATAAAGGATCACTCGTGTGTCTGTGTCTGTCCGTCTGTCACAGCCAATTTTGTTCGAATCTGATGTTGAAATTTAGTACACATCAATTTCTGTGACCCAAACACGGCCGTGTAACGAAAATAAATTACTTAAATGTTGAATATAGGGATCACTTTCCGGAGACAAATTAAAGAAAAAAAGTTTTGTAAATTGTACCGTGGCGTGGATGGACATAACAAATGAAAGGGCTTGTTTATGGGATTTCAATGGGAATTCCCCCGTTGTCTCCGGAAGTACAGAGCCTAATATTTTGAAAAAAAAAATACAGAAAATAGTTCTACTTATCTATACTTATTTATTGATTACTCACAGGAAATCCTATAAGAAGTCTATAGTCCCAAAGAACATGGTAAATCTCACAATATTGTGCGTATAAAGTTAGCCCACCAATATACCAACTAAAAACATCGAGAACTATACTCAAGCAGAAATAAAAACAAAACATAAACAGCACCCTAATTACATCATAAATATAAATAAAACATTGCCAGTCCATTGCTTCATAAGACATGTTCTCCCATTTAATCCAACTACAAAAACGTTAGCCCAGATTTGCACGGACGTGTTTTTATCGCGGTGATTTTTTTCCGCGTATTACATTTTCAACGCTCTGCTTAGCGCCGAGAGTTGATATCCAACAGTGTGTTCTCTTGACTCGCTGGGATACGCGCTGGATGCGCTCTGTTGGATTCTCAATGCACGGCTGGATTTTGCAAATCTCATGAAATCGCAGGATTTTTTGAATATTCAATTAAATACAGCTTACATTTTAAAGATCTCTTTAAAAAAAAGTTAAACAAACTAAAAATAATCTTCCTTTGCTATAATACTAGTAATTGCACAAATTAAAATCAATACTTATTTATCCAAGAAGGTAATAATCAGTTTTATCATACTTACATAATATTATTATGTGAAAATACATTTTTAGTAAGGTTTTTTTTAAATTATGGATTTGCAACGTGTTTGCAACGATGTGCATCGCGTGAGCGAGATCCGCAGTGTATTATACGGGGTGTCCGGGACATCGACGCGAAGCTGGTTACCATGGATTCAGTACATGATTCTGAACCCCTCTGCGTTGAAATTTTTCGTCGGTTATTAAAAAAAAAATCAGCTGCTCCATACATTTTGACCCCGTAGGTATTGCACTTTTCTATGAAACAGCTGTTTTTTTTTTAATAACCGACGAAAAAGGACCATGCCCAAAGCAGCATACATGCATACCCTAACCAAAACAATCATGTCCAAAAGTTACATATCGTGCATTTAAAAGCACATGAGACCTAGATTTTGAAACAATTACTATATTTTAATTTAATGGTAATGTTTTTGTATATTTCATAACAAAAAAAAATACTTATCCTGCCAAACGGCTCATTCGATAGACTTTAAAAAACGATTGATTGCTAATCATTTTCTGTCAGGCGTTTTCATAAACAATTAGTTCAATATCGAATTTCAATTTAAATAAGAATTGGTGTACATAATCTAGTAGTGCTTGACTAGATTTAGCAACATAAATAACTAAATGTTGTGGTGTAATGACGATAATGTTTTCATTATCGTACCTCGCAGAAATTAAATGACTGCCATTTTTCAGACAGTGTTTTGTTTAATTACCCCTGTAAAATATCGTACAATGCAATCAGGATTATTTCCACTGAACGGCGCGCCGCGGCGCTCGGCGATTAGCAGATTTTGAAACATTAGATACATGGAAATGACGATTAACCAAGACACCATAAAGGATAAATGATAAATAAGTTTTTACCAAAATATTTATAAACCAAATAACATTTCATATAAACACTTTAAATTATTGCCCATTCATTGCCAGTAAGTACATTAAAATGACTGCGACCTAGTTATCTACTTACTAGAATAATAATAAAAATTTTACTTCACACACATTTTCGAATACAGATAGGTAGCTGATAGGTACCCGTAAGGTAGTTAGCTGCCCCACATAGCTATAACAATCTTATAAAATTAATTGACATTTTCAACTAGATAAAGTTTATAAAAGTTCCATTAAAACTATGATTTTTTGACACACCCTATTAGGTGGGTATTACACTATCATATCTATGATCATAGATATATGATCAAAGATGTAATGAAATTGTTAAAATAGACATAATTAAGGGTATTTTGTGAGCTTCATAGATAGGTATATGACATTTGATATAATATGATAGTGTAATATCCCCACAAGCCTGATATACATAATATGTCTATTTTACAATTCATGATATCTTTGATCATAGATATATGATCATATACATGATAGTGTAATACCGCGCATAAAAAGTATATGTCAATATGTTAGAAAAGAGGCCATAAACTCTTGCAAAGTGTGGGCATCAGTAGACCCATGATGACTGTTGATATGAGGTTAACACTGTGGTTGTCCAGAATATTTCTTCCACTGATATGTTTGACTGCTACACTAGAGTGTGATACAATTTTTCCTTCTTTATCTAAGCCTGTAACAAAAGATAGTTTTCAAAAATCTTTAGCAAACAACACTAGATTATCCTATGAATAATGTAGGTACGCACGGCTACACATCAAGCTATACAGTTCCAGTTTATGCTGATCTCGCATTGTATAGGATTTCCGCACAATGCGAGGTCAGTTTGTACTGGAAATTAGCTTGATGTGTAGCCTGTAGTATACTATTGTAAAATTATAATTTTACCTGAGTATTGTAGAGTTGCCCCCATTAAAGAGTCTATGAGACTACCAAGAAATCCTCCAAGGGCTCCAAAGAAGATGATAGGCCACTGGGGAGGGGCATAAGTCCATGAGGATTTTTCAGAGAAATAGTAAAGAGTAATATACTGTGATAATCCAATAGTCAGACCTCCCACTGTACTGAACAACGTCCCGATCACACTTATGCCTCCATTTGTTCCTTTTGGAACCTTTTCAAAAGTAGTGATTAGATATGGATCAGCGTCTGAAAAGACAGTTCCTAGTTCAGATGCCCAAGTGTCGCCATTACAGCAAGCAAATACACCTGAAAAGATAAAAGACGTATCATTACATTGCAATTTTTTAAATATTAAAGTTTTTAGCAGAAGTCGACCAACAGGAAAAGAAGTAGGTATTAATATTCCAAGTTTTTTATTGTTATACTGTATTGTTAACACAGAGCAACAATTATAAATCATGCAACAGGTTACTCACCAAGAATTCCTATAGAAAGCCAGGAAGCTCTGTAATCTCCAACAAAATCTATGGGTCTCTCCGACGCTCCTACATCCAATAAATACAAGAGGGCCAGTTGTGCAGCCATGCCCCCATTGCAGAGAACTTGGATCCAATTTCTTTGCCCACCTAGAAAGATCACATGTTTTAATTAGGTATACTTGTTACACAGAAAAATGATGCCATAAAAAGTATTAAGTATTAACAGTTCAAAAGTACACAAACCTTCTTTGAAATCTTCCTCAATCTTTCTTTTTATGTGAGATCGGACTTTGGTGGCTCTCGACGATGATAAGAAGAATGTAATGAGGCAAACAAGAAAGGAATAATTGCTCAGCGTTAGAACAAAAGCTAATGCACAACCAAGCACAGCTCCATTGAGAGTTATACTTTTCTTTCTGTACCCATGCACTGCTATGATAAGTGGTATTAGACATGATGCCAGCCATCTCCCAGGAGATATCACTACCGGTTCTGAAACATCATAATGCACATCTTTTAAAAATGTCTGCGTTATCAACTATTTTACATGAAGTGCAGTAACTATCTACCTATTTGCAGTAACAAATTGTTTTGTTTCACTAAGATTACATTATATCCATCACTGGCTGCATTAAGTTCAAAGTTCGCAGTCAAAGATAAGTAAATAAAATAAATAAATACCGTCGAATCCTTCGTTCTTTGATAAGAATTTAGAATAAACCAAGTTGATTATCCACATTGACATCGATAAGGGTATCGCGAGGGCGCACAAAAGAACAGTTATTAAATGTTCATCCTTTAAAAGTTTATTGTTTACAGGCATTTTTACACTTTCCTAACTTTCTCTCGAAGTTTTTTACACACAAATCTTCAAAATGACAGAAGGTACTGAAATGCTGCACGGTTTATATTACATCCTACTTATCTCTAATAAAATGTATAATTTAAAAGGGATAATCTATAACAATACATAAAATATTGGTGAAAGTTATGACCGGTGTTATTTTTCACAGTAACCTTAGATTTTGTTTGATGGTTAAAAATAAAACCTATAGATGTCAAACAAACTTACAAACGTCAACTTTACAGATTTAGTGATGTGAGTGATGTAAAAAGTACTATGTGGTGATGTGTAACGTACTTTATATGATCTTGAGGAGAGGTTGAGGAATTACCTTCAAAATTCTTCTTTTTTTTTACCCTTTTATCTTTGAATGATAGATCTTCATTGCATTTCACCTTGTGTTTGATTATTCAATCATGTAATCATGAAATAATAATAGGTACCTTTGAGATTCCGTTGAGTTCGTAAAAGCAAAGTTCGATTTCTGTAAGTGATAGTGACTTCAAAAAAATTGAAGGCAAAAGACCTAGAGGCTGAAGCCCAAAAAGGTGATCGGATCAAATATTCGAGCATTTGATGATACCTATCAGCGAAGCACTCCATCAGGCCATTGAACGATCAATGGCCTGATGGAGTGCTTCGAGTTTTCAATTCTCGGTATTTTCTCAATACTGAGAGCTGAAAGTCCAGTGTACGAAAACAAAATTGCCGCGATAAAAACACGTCAGTGCGAACCTGGGCTACAGCTGAATTTGATACGGAGTCACGATTCTCAGCAGTGAGAAAGCGATTGAAAAGAGAAGAGAGACTTCAAATAGACACTAGACAGTCATTAGTTTATTTTGACCTGACTAGTTTAATTAGTTATATTATTATGTACAGAAGCCAGCACATGAAGTAACTACAATCTGCCAAACTTTAATAGATTTTCAACTTTATAAACAAGGAATAAGGTTCAATGGTTCAATGCTGATTGGGAAAAGGGGTTTGAACATTTTGGCCCTAAAATCAGTCACCATTAATTTGATATTTTTTCAAAATCGAGGTGCACATGTCATTTATTTGGATAGATAAACAAACATAAAACTTTATATAACATAACATCATAGAGCGTCGTTTCTGAGATATTCAAAGATAAAAATAACAATTGTTATAACGAATTTATTTATTTATTTTGTAGTTACTTCATATTGATTAAGTTATTTACACATGAATTAATTGATTACACCTAGTGGATAAAGCATAAGATTTTTTAATCATATTCGGTATAAATAATATCATCCAAGAAGGCAGCGGGAGGCTGAATAGGATTTTTGTGGCGTCACGCCCATGCCATGCACCATATCATATAATATATAATATAACACACTGTCCTCATTCGGCGGGGGTATACATATTATTATATTTTGGTCTCTTTCACTCTTAACTAAAATATTACCTTTACATGATGCAATTATGTTTTCATAGTTTAATGGTACTGAAGGGAAAAAAAACAAAAAAGTCCTTGTTTCAGGGTTCAGTTTTCGACTTATATTTCGGTGAATAACTCCGAAACCTGACGCTTTAGGATATTATGATATATGACATTTTTTGTTTTGTATAAGTGTTCTCTATCTAAATATACATATAACTTTCGATTATCACCGCGATTCTGAAAAAAAAAACAAAATGGCGGCCTCACGTTAGGGCCACCCTCCATACAAAAATCTTCAAACCCCTTTACAGATTGGAGTAGGTTGATGTATGTACTCAGTAATAGTGTACCTAACTATGACACATCTGTGATAATTTTAATAATATTAAACTGCAAGTTAGAGTTTCACTTTCGCTCTTCGATTACAACTTCACCTTCAATACCCGTAAAAGGAGACAGGTAGAATACCTGCGACCAATGCGAATGTCCTCAAAAAAATCTAATATCAATATACAAATAAAACATTGAATTATCAAACAATGTTTGATATTATGTCAAATAGTAGAGTCACTGTAATTTCCTCGAGTCAACTAAAGAACTACGTTTAGAAATACTATCGTAGAAGTATGGCAGCGGCAACGCACATCACTATTAATTGTCAGTGTCATGTCAAATCGGAGAAGTGAACGAAGATTTTTGTGATTTATGTGGAAATGAAATAAAATATTTGTGTAAACCTTCCAGTGATACAAAGTTTTAGTAAATATGAAGCCACTAATAGATTTCGATGAGTGTCTCAGAGATTCTCCCAAGTTTAGGTATTGTGAAGATCGTAATCAATGAAAGTTATTCATAGAAAGTGAAATTATGTACGTGTTGTGCGTGATAAATTATTGTTGTATAAGCCATCCTGTTTGTTATTGTAGGGAGCAGCTGGAAACTGAGGAAGCCAGCATTGATTCATTGGAGCAGAAACTTGATAAAGTTCTAAAAGCATGCTCTGTAATGATAGACTCTGGTAAAATCTACATGAGTCATAGAGGGTGAGGATTGTACTCCTTTCTTTTTTTGTTTGTGTAGTTTTTCTCACACGACTCGGTACTTCCGTAATCATAGATCAATACATTGTTAGAATTAAAATTCTTCATGGGCATATTGCTTACATTATTGTTCTTCAAAACAATGTGTCCCAGTTTCTTGAAGTTAACTGTCATTGTTAAAATAGATACCTAGATTTCGTAGTTTTTTTAAATCAGATTATGACTTTGTGGTAGTATTTCCTACATAATAATATCTTCATAATAATCTCTTTATTTATAAAAGATAATTTATTATCAGGTCACCATATCAAATCTTTTATTATAATTATTAAAATTCCAATACATATATTTTAGTTTTTATATAAAATGAAAACTTTACACATAGATAAATTCACACCTTTTTCCCATTGAGGTAGGCAGAAACTACAGTTTGCCACCTGCTGCTATCCTTACATACTCCTTCTGCTTGGTTTACATTCATATATCTGGTCATACAGGCACACTGACACTTTAAACTACCAAAATAATAATAAAATAATTCCTAAAAGAACAATGAGGTATTTCAAAATAATCAGTTATTGTTTGTAAGGAGCGCGTGGCTAAGTAATAACAACCACACTGGTTGATCCATCAGGCTAAGCCATGCTTGCGGGGGTTGGTCCATGAATGGCTGACCATCTTCAAAAGCACCATTTTTTTAAAAGTATGTTAAGCCATTATCATTGACAGACAGGACAACTGTCATTCGGGGATCTTTGGCAGTTGTTACGGGTTGACAGAATCCCGAAAGTCTTACCAAGGGGTATCCTATTACCCAGTTACTGGGTTGTGGAGCTTAGATAAGCAGTTGCTCCATGTAAAAGGTATTCAGCTGCTTCTGGTTAGAATGGAAACCATGCTCAACATAGTTGGGAAAAGGCTAGTCCGATTGATTGTTTTAAAATAATTATCCTACCAACAAGGTTGTTCTAGGTGCAGTAGCATTATTGCACTGGTTATTTAAATATAGTTTGGTAATTTTGATACATTGCGGGGAACACATTTAAGTGGGTTATTAGGACAATACCCTGATTAAATTATGTGTGGGATTGAATGAAAGGCACGGCTCATTTTATTGGAATTTTTTTCTAGTAGACCACCTATAGGAATAGAATACAACATTTATTTTTTTATAAACAACACTATAAAAAATTACCATTATCACTGTATGTTTATAGCACATTTACAAATGCATTATGGGATCTAACGGGAAGCTTTGCGGAGGACCCCCCAGTGATGGCAACCCTAAA
This sequence comes from Conistra vaccinii, assembly GCA_948150665.1. Classification (NCBI taxonomy): domain Eukaryota; kingdom Metazoa; phylum Arthropoda; class Insecta; order Lepidoptera; family Noctuidae; genus Conistra; species Conistra vaccinii. The sequence goes on from OX411330.1 coordinate 9,808,552, forward strand.
CAGAATGATCCACTCTCTGCAAGAGATGAACAAATTCCACTCTATCCTGCTTGACCAAGTCTCTCGAACTGTGCTCAAGAATCTCACTGCTTTTATTAAAGTGTAAGTATTTTTTTTTAATGTCAAACAGCACTTACACAGAGAAAAAAAATTGAGAACAAAATGTGGCCTTAAGACAGTATTATTAAATTGACAACATATAATAAGCTGGCATTTTTAACCGCCTCCGTGGTCTATAGTGGCAAGACCACCTGTCTCAGATCAAGAGGTCCTGGGTTTGATTCTCAGTGGTGGCAAAATTTGAATAAAGTTTTGTAACTCCACTATTTAATCACTAGTTTTTATCTTCATTATGGAATGAATTATTATAAAAATTGTGTTATGCCAAGTAACTTCAGGTCATGTTGTTTATTCGAAGCATTTCAAGTTTGAGTTGTTACATATTATCAAGATATACTTACTGCCGAATTTCGCGCAGAAGGCTGCGCAATAACATTTTTTCATTTTCATGCACGAAAGTTCATAGTGCCTATGTTCAGAAATGCGAAGTTATATTGGCTGTATTATCAGTATTGTGCTCAATAACATGAACACGAAATTACTTTCAGAATGTTATAAAATATGTAAGTAACAGTTTTATTCTGCTTATCACAATATTGATAGTGATTTTATTGTTTTTTAAACAAACATTTATAAAACAAGATAATATTAAACCAAGCTATAAAGAATCAAATACTTTGAATGAAACTCTGTTATACAGCACTTACAATGCAATACAGGCAATACAGATTTATTTGCTAATAAATGAGACATCCTTCCTTAATTTAATTCAAAACAATTCAATCATAAAGAGGTTTTATTTAATTTAATCAATTTGAACCTATCAAATTATCGTTTCATGTTACCCATCTCCCTCATTCTTTCTGGTTATTGGTTGGCTTGTATTAAAATACAAACTATAGGAAAACAAACAATTTTATTTTTAGTTTTAATGGCTTTGAGCTGAGAACCATAATAATATTTACCTTAAAGTTCATTGATTTATGCCAGTTACTCTGTTAGGCTAATTATTAAATTTAATGACGGTTGTTAATTTATTTTGGGAATGACGCTTGTTTTCCTCTGCTGTAAAAGATATTTGATGAGTGTTTAGCAAGACGTGTTTGATTTAACTTGAGACAACTTTAGTATTTTTTAGCTAATGTATTTTAAGTAATTTTAACATTTAAATTAATAATTCGTTCTGTTTGTTATTTAATCCTACTATATTTATATATATAATATATGTACATATATTATATATAATAATATTATAAATGCGAAAGTTTGTAAGTTTGGATGTTTGTAAGTCAATCACGCAAAAAAGGCTGAACGGATTTGGATGAAATTTTGCATACAGATTGTTTATAACCTGGATTAACATAAAGGATAATTATATCGATAGAATGTTCCCGTGGGATAATTTCCACGCGGCTGAAGCCGCGGGTGACAGCTAGTACTTTAATAAAATAGTAAAACTTAAAATAAACTAAGCCCTTCGGAAAAAAATCTAAATAACGATGAAATACCTAACATATTACAAAGCTGACTCATACAATTGATTGATAGCAATGCCGCCACCCCACTTCCTTCATGCTTATAAATGTTACAAACAATCATGTATTTATCACATTCAACAGCTTTTGTTTTGTTACAGGGATATTAAAGGTGTCAAAGAAAGTAAAAATCACTTTGAAAAAATCTCAAATGATCTGGATACGGCTTTAAATAGAAATTCACAGGTAAGTTGTAAGGTAATAAATATATAAGGAAATATGAAATTCAAGTACAATCAAGTACAGGACAAACACAGCTAAGTCAAAAATATTTTCCTTACATAATTATTTAGTTGTAATTTATTATGTTGCGTAGCTTCAATATTTTAATTGTTGTAATCTGGATGCTGTAAAAAAAATACTCATATGAGAAAGGTCTATTAATATTTTTTAATTCTTAATAAAAGAAAATATTCAAATCTGTCGTATGTGTGTATTCAATATAGGTCATCCATTTACTAGGCTTTCATTTTTCAAACATCTATTGTGACGCGAGGCGGTGGGTGTTAGGCGGATAAATGGACGATATTTCCCCAAATCCTACTTCTTCATCCTTAGGTATCTCGGCACAAAAGCGTGGAAGTGGAGGAGGTGATGAATCTCTTGCTGGCGACACGGTCGTGCTTCCGTCACACGGCGCTAGACCATGTGCAGAAGATCACTATGCTGCAGGCGAGGAAGCGCCACGAAATACTGGCCACGGTGAGTTCCAGATTTAAACTCTTTCGAACAAGCTACAGGGTTCACACATGCAGTTTTAAAAAGTTACCGAAGACCTAAGTAATTATGTTACTTGGAATATGCACTTCCAGTTTGAACTGCGTGGTGGATGGTCGCGCATCTTCAACCTTTTGTCATGTACACAGATAACCCTGTATTTACTCTACATTTAATTGGTTGACATAACTTCAGAGGCAGATTCGAGCAGTATGAACTCTGAGTCTGTAAACTTTCAGACAATTTGAATCTTAACACGTACCAGACTTTTTAAGTGTACTACTTATGTAGGCGCAAACGAAGAAGTAGGAACGTAATAATTGCTAACTTCCATGATCGTAGAATAAAAAACAAAAATGCAAGGAATGTCCGCGAGGGTCGCAAGCGCAACGCAATGTGTTTCGCATCGGACATGTGTGATCCGCTTTTAGACGGCAATGTGCCCCTATCCTTAAACTATCAGGTTAAGCGACTCGATTTAATTTCTTTATAGGGTGACTGGACACGTGACTTTACATATCATTATGATCAACTTTTAATATGGGACCAAACCCAAAATCGGAAAAAATTATCAGCTGTCATACATTTTGACGACTTTTGCGAACATAAATGTAGGGAACAGCTTTTTTTTTTTTGTGATTTCAGTTTTTGTCCCCTAGTAAAAGTTGTTCATAATGATGAGTAAAGTCACGTGTTTAAGGATCGGTCACTAATTATCAGACACCCTATATGTATATTTTTTCTCTATACGGTATAACTCTACAGAGATATTATAACACAAGAAAGTCGGTTAAAAATACGTGATAAATCACGAAAATTAAAATGTTATCAGTGTAACGAAACACCACATTTTACAAGGATGCAATAAGTGGCGCACGGTCGTTAATGTTGTATTTATTTATTTTTCTATCAAGCGCTTGCTTGCACGGTGTTCATGATGAATTGATGAGTGATGATTTTTATGTTATCTCAATACTGTCGTCATGCAATTAAGTAAACAAAACATATTTTTATTGACTTGATAATACGGTTGCGATGAACAAGGAAACGAATAAGTACTAAAACGTTCATGATAAAAGATAATAATTCTGTAGGCTTATAGCTGTCGTAAAAATACGAAAATACGTACGTACTGAAGCCTTGCGGGTATTGGCAATTTGGCACTATGTAAGAAGCGGCTAAAGCCGATAAATATATTAATTTATTTTACTTTTGCTTTGTTCTTGCGTAGTTTTTGGTGCGTACTAGTAGGAATATAATATATTACTAGCTTTCGCCCGCTTTCGTATAGGTCGGAAACTATCTCACGGGAACGTACCTACTTCCGGGATCCTAATGTTAATCCAGGTTATAAACTATCTGTGTGCCAAATTTCATCCAAATCTGTTCAGCCGTTATTGCGTGATTGAGTAAAAACATCCAAACATACAAACTTTCACATTTATAATATTAAAATATTAATATACGAGTAGTAGGATAGCTCCGTCTGAGGTCACTAAGACTACTATGGAAAATATATCGTAATATGTCTTGCTATGTTAAAGGTATATTATAGCTACATCTGTGGTGGGCTTTACGCTGGGTATCCCAAAAAAGTCCAAAAAATACCGTTTTCAATTTAACAGTTAAAGAATTTTTGAGAGTTGAACCTCGATTGGAATACTGACACCCCACTTTCTAATTTGTTCTGTCAAATTGTATCAAGTGATTTCAATGGGAGTTGTTTTCAATCAACCGATTTAAACAATTTAAATCACAACATTCAAAATTCATGCGATTATGTTTTTTGTAATAAATAATACTGGCTGACTGACGGATGTAGCGAGCAATTGAATTTTCTAAACGTAGTAGAAACTATAATTATAATAATATTTATAGTGCAACGGAACGCGAAGCATGTTGGTTCCGGTTCAGTGGCATAACTACATGGAGCAGCGTTTTTAGATTGCAATGAAATGAATAAAAAAACACATAATCCATTCGCAGCAGACGGGTTAATAAGCTTATGCATCGCTTCCATCATGTCACAAATCAAAATAACCAAGTGCCAGTTTTCCTCATTCTTAAATAATTAATTGAATATATTTAATCATTACCTACCCGAGTAAAAACTCAGTCCCCATTGCGTAAAATATAAAAAAATAGCAGCAAAAAATTCTATACCAACCGATTTATTTAATGTCCTACTTTTGGCAGTGTCATGTCATAACTACATAGTTATTACTTAATTGAAAACATTGAAATTGACTTGTACTGTAATTTATAAGGTCCATCCATATTGTAAAGGAGATAGAGATGCATCATCAACTCATGTTTAACTGAAGCAATTCAGTCCATTGCTAGACATTCTTCTCCAAAGGCCGTTACAGCAATATAGACAAAATCATAAACTAGCATAACAAATAACACTATTTACCATACCGGTCAGTGTCGAACAACAATAGGAAGACAATGATCACGCTCCACTCCGGGACAATAGGTTAATAACCGTAAGTAGCGAGTTTTGCGCGGCTATTCATAGCAGCTGCCCCCAATGCCTAATTCTGCTACATCGTCACGGTCGACCGGGCCGATGTGCTGTCCTTAGACTGTCCGCACAAACGCGACATTTTAGGTGCACCTACTTTCACTGTCACTTGTTTCCGTGATTCTAGTATTCAAGTTGTTGTGACTGGATTTTGGTTATAATATAACGGTATTACGTTTTATCTTTAGAGATATATATAAATGGCTGTTTTAGAATGCATGTATTTCGGTCTCTACCTGAATCCCATGAATATATGAATTTCTGAACCCAAGCATTTCAGCTTGAATTCAGAATTTTGATAGATTATATAATTATGAGCATTTTAGTTACCTGGCCAGGGTCTGCCAAAGACGAACTTAGAATTATTTTGAAAATGCTAATAAAATCCATCAAATTCTGAATCCAAGTCGAAAAGGCTACCCCTTTGGCTAAGATCTGAACTCGCGAACTCTATTGACTTTTCCTTCATCAGTCAACAGCTGAGCGCTTCGGGTTATTGTGCCTTAATTGACACAAGCTGGGGGTCGTTCGTTATACAAAACAAGAATGTGGAATTATTTATGACACGTTGCCCAGACCGTCCTAGATTTCACCGAAGACTGAGACTCGGTAATAATCCGCTTACAGGTTTCTAACTCGTTTTGACTAATAGCCAATGCTCGTATCACAAGATTTCCTATTACTATAGCTTGCAATGCTGCTGTAAATAATGCCTGCATTAAATAAACGATCAAGGACAAACCAGTGAGGTGAAGCGTCTAGCGTGTGTGGACCATAAAACAATACTTTGTTTTTTAAATGCTCTGGCAACGTATAGACAGACTATAAAACATACATCTAATTACATTCTCAAGGTAATATTCGTACGATCATCGTATTTGTGTTGAAGCATTCACTTCGTGGGAACTGAGAAGCTGCTTACCGCTGTGCTTGTGCGTTGATTACGGCGCACATCAATAAAAAAAAAAAACATGAGTCATACGTTTTGTTTACATCACATAACGTGACGTTATTGTATAAGGTCGCGTTTTAGAAAATGTAATTGCGACGTCGAATTTCATATTACTTTGTTATGCAACCTTTGCGCATTGTTTTAAGTTACACTGCCGATGTAACCCCCTATTTATTTTATTTAATGATCTGTTGAGAATTTTAATTAAAATAATGTTCATGCAGCAAGAAACCAAACCTCGTATAATTAATCTCAAATACCTGTCATAATAAACAAAGATATAATGAACAGGAAGTGATACTAGTCTGAAACAATTCCCAAATAAGGTGTTCTTCGAAAAGGAGATCATTCATTTTGGGATAAAAAAATTTTTTTGGCGGCCATCAATAATAATTACATATTTTGAAAGAACACATAAAACGTATTATTTTTTACTATGGCGTCAATGTCGAGAACAATTTGGGTTCGGAGATATACCCATTTTAAGAAAAAACATTGTTTTTGGCGGCCATCAATAATAATTACATATTTTGAAAGAACACTTATAACGCATTATTTTTTACTATGGCGTCAATGTCGAAAACAATTTGGGTTCGGAGATATACCCATTTTAAGATAAAACATTGTTTTAGGCGGCCATCAATAATAATTACATATTTTGAAAGAACACTTATAACGCACTATTTTTTACTATGGCGTCAATGTCGAGAATGATTTGGGTTCGGAGATATACCCATTATGAGATAAAACATTGTTTTTGGCGACCATCAATAATAATTACATATTTTGAAAGTACATGTATAACGCATTATTTTTTAATAGGTAGTACCTACAAAGGCGCTGCATGTTACGGTAAAAACCTGTCCTAACCTAGCATTTCCTCCCGCGCCCCTTCCCATGGGCTTCACCCCACACTACACAATAGATACGCGTGTCGTGACTCAGTTCATTCACTCTCATCCATCCCGACAAGAGCATCGCTTTCGACAACCCTGACAAAGCCGACTGCCTAGTCAATAGCTTAGAGTCCTAATGTTCTCCCAGCTCCCAACCAGTAGACCAAACGCACCTTTACAAGGTTGATGCTGAATTTGAATGCAAAGCTTCCCACCCGTTGAAGACCCTGATGGTCCTCTGCCTCCCGTCACTCCAGACGAAGTGCACGACATCATAAAAGGACTCCACCCTCGGAAAGCTTCCGATTCAGACGGTATTACCAGTAAGGTGTACAAACTCCTCCCCGCTCTTCTCATTATACTTATGATCGCCATCTTCAATGGCGCGGCGCCTTGAGCAATAAGATCTTTCCGCAACCGTGGAAAGAAGCCACCGTTATCAGTATCCCTAAGCCAGGCAAACCCAAGTCTGAGTCCTAAGTTACCGTCCCATAAGTCTCGTCAATGTAGTACGGCAAATCTACTTAATTATAAGCGTCTAAAAGACTATGTCGAGGCAAAGAGCCTCATACCCAATGTCTGACTGCATTCGGAAGGCGGAGGACGGGATGTTGCGTCGTAGCTTAGGACAGGCCTATGTCCAGTAGTGGACTGCGACTAGGTTCAGTTCATTGTACAATAAACCAAGTAGACGTTAAAGGAGCTATTTCTCTCGTTTACCCGTATCACATTTCTGCGCCCACGACTGTAAATCTGACACTGTGTATGTCACTAAGAGTATGTCTGGTCACGATCCTATGTACCTGAGTTCGACATCATTACAAGATGACGAACATAATATGTAGACCAGCTATCTAATTACGCAACACATTTTCGTAAACGATTCCGATTAATTTGTTTCATTTTGACAGTTCAACAACATTCATTGCGTTATTTACGTTGCTGAACAGAAATTATTTTCTGTTCAGCAACGTAAATAATCTTTTGAATCAATGCATTAGCAATCTGTTTCAAAGCGATTCAGATTCTGATTGATTGTGCATTACGTAATTAGGGTACTGTAATAAGAATACTTAATAAATAACTTCATACCTTTGTTTTATTTTATTGTAATCCATCCATAATACGCCGAATATAGATAGGCTAGCTAGTTATTAGTGTTGTATGTGTCAGGTGGTATCACCCAGCTCAAAATATCGGAATAATAATTATATGGTATATTCGCGGTATGGCTGGATGTACATAATTTATTTAATTTAAAGATCGTTGTATATCTTTACTCACAAATACTTTACAGCGTTGTCGCCATACAAAGAAATGTTTCTACTACTGCCGCCATTTAAATAATATGTAATTCATTCTTGGCCGCAGACTTTTTTTTTTTATCCCAAATCGCCTAACAAAATGAATGATCTCCTTTATTTTTATCAAGCTCACTTCCTTGATAAAGATAGCGTATCGTATAGTTGTTACTCATTAGCACTATTGACAGTTATCATTTTCAACAGTCTGTTTTGCAACGCACCTCTAGTTTGCAAGTCTGACCGAGTGCACGACTAATCTGGCGATGGCGTCTTCAGACGACAGTTATGTCTCGAGTTGCTAAAGGTGGAAGTGTTTTTTGTTGTTTTAAAATAACAGTGTTCATAGTCTACTAGTTCTGTGACTAATCAGTGAATAGACAACTTTGTGAAGTGGATTTGGGAACCTGTCAGGTAATTGTGTTATTTCTGTTAATACTTACTTACTATGTCAATAATAACATTGACATAAATAGGGATGTGGTTAATGAAAAAACATGTCAAGGAAAATTTATTTTTCTATTTCATTAATATTAAAAATATATAATACTAGCTTTCGCACGCGGCTTCGCCCGCGTGGAGATTGTAAATTATCCCATGGAAACGTACTACCGGGATTAAAAGTATCCTATACAGGGTGGCAGGGACATCGACGCGAAGCCGGTTACCATGGATTCAGTACATGGTTCTGAACCCCCCTGCGTTGAAATTTTTCGTCGGTTCTTAAAAAAAAAATCTGCTGTTTCATAGAAAAGTGCAATACCTACGCGGTCAAAATGTATGGAGCAGCTGATTTTTTTTTTAATAACCGACGATAAATTTCAACGCAGGGGGGTTCAGAATCATGTACTGAATCCATGGTATCAGGCTTCGCGACGATATCCCGGACACCCCGTATGTTAATCCAGGTTATAAATTATCTGTGTGCCAAATTTCATTCAAATCATTTCAGCCGTTTTTGCGTGATTGAGTAGTAAACATCTAAACATACAAACTTTCACATTTTTATTATACATATATTGAGGGACTTGTGGCTAAGTAATAACAGCCGCACGGGTCGATCGATCAGGTTAAGCTACGTTTGCCGCAGTTGGTGCGTGGATGGGTGACCAAGACCTCTCCTTGCCTCGGAAAGCACGTTTTAGGCTGTTGGCCCGGCGGTCATTTGTAGATCTTTGACAGTTCTTTGTCAGACTTTCGGTTCTGACAACCAGTTACTAAGGGGTATCGTGTTACCCAGTAACTGGGTTGTGGAGGTTAGATAGACAGTCGCTCCATGTAAGATACTGGTATTCCTGCATCCGGTTAGACTGGAAGCCAACCCCAACATACCTATGTAGTTGAGAAAAAGCTAAGCAGATGTTGATTTGCGTACGTGCCTTTTGTTTTAGCGTACTTAGTACGAGAACCAGTCGCGAGCGTCGTACGCACTAAACCATAAATCCTGATAAGCCGATTATGACACAAGTGCGCAGCGAATTGAATTAGATCCTATCAAGTAAAAATAGCCGTACCTACTACGTCACCTACGTGCATATGAGGACTAGGCAAGCACTTAAAAAGGACGTTAACAGATACTAAAATAATACCTTTATCTTTAAGAATTGTGTAAACGAACGATATAGATAATTAGCATAACATTTTGAATCACACTGTTCTGAGAAGGCAACTTACTGAGGTTGCTCAGTGAGTCATCGGTAAATGGCGTGAAAACTATGAAAAGGAAACTAGCAATTGAACTAGAAATAAATAATGCTCGTATACAGGGTGGCAGGGACATGACTCGGAACCTCCCAGGGGCATTGAAATTTTTCGACGGTTATTTATTTAAAAAAAACAGCTGTTCCATACATTTTGGCCGCGTAGGTATTGCACTTTTCTATGAAACAGCAGATTTTTTTTTTATTGCCGACGAAATCAACACAGGGGGGTTCAGAATTATGTACTGAATCCATGGTAACAGGCTTCGCGTCGATGTCCCTGACACCCTGTATACATATGTGTAGGTTTCGGGTAAGATTTAGTTGTCAAAAAATTTCATTTATATTTCGTACTTAGCATCACAGACGCAAATTGTGGTTACCCTATAAAAGCTAAATGCTCAATTTTGGCACCTAAAGATGTATGTCAACCCTAAATAAAATGCTTACATTTATATTGAATATTGAGTATTTCTGTCAAGGTTCAGTTTTTAAAGGTTGCGCTCGTCCTCGTGAAAATAATTTACACGCGCCGCATGTGTACACTGTACCTACCTAAATGTCAAAACACCCCACAGGCCACCCTTGTGGGTTAAGATTCCTTTATCTGAAACATGGCCCTATAAATATTTTATATGCGTGGTAAACATAAAACGTCTGTTAGTATGTATCTTATAAAAAACTCGTTAAATAACAGGAAATCAAATAATAACAGCTTGCTATGGTATATCAGAGTATCAGAGTATGTGAGAGATGGAGAGTAGTGATGGCCCAGTGGTATCGGCCCCGACTTACGAGTTGTAGGTCGTGGGTTCGAACCCAAGCAGGCGCTTTACTTTGTGTAAATAATTTCATCACCACTGCTCTCAAAAACGGTGAAGAAAAACATCGTGAAGAAACCGGCATGTCTTAGAACCAAAAATTCGAAGACATGTGACATCTACCAACCCGCACTGGGCCCGCGTGGTGGATTACGGCCCACTCCCTCTCACCGAGAGGAGGCCTGTGTCCCAGCAGTGGGAACATTAATAGGCTGATGATGATGATGATGATGGTATATCATATTCTGGTAATTTGCACCAACTTCCTCGCTCTACCTAGTTAGTGACTAACTATTGATGTCCGAGGTAAACCTTGTCCAGATGGAGTAATTCTCGAGTCTTTTCTAAGACCAGTAGAAGTAATTTGAACCTAAAACCTGGTTGTCAGTTTGTCACTGCACTAAAGAGATGCTCATCACTGCCTCCGAATTCGTTCTTCAATGAATACTATGAGACTGCTTTAGTTCAACTAATTTCCAATATAGTTCGATTTTTCTGATAACCCTTTCTGAATAAAACATTTGATTACCTGTGTGAATCAATCATAAATCATAACTCATATCATAAGTCATAAACTCATAACCCCGTATAGCCGGGGGCGTAGCCAGCGTGGAGTTAATTTGTTTGACGTCATTTAGTTGTTTTATAACTTACTGGGAAACTTACTGGATATTTATTTTTAGTATAATCTTATTATACAAATAGCTGCACTCACACTGTTTTGCCTTTTACTATTCAACGAGCTGTCGTAGTCCTCTGTGATTTGTCGCACGTAGACCACTTGCTGATATAACGTACTGGATGATGATCCAAGAATTGAGATTTACCTCGTTGTACTTTCTGGTGTCCAAGAAGGTATTTAATTTCTCCCAAAGGTCTTGTGCCAACTGTTGATAGTTGATGGCACAAAGGAGGTTCAGTTGACTTGGGGCTGCGAAAGCATGTGCGATAATGCATGACCTTATTGTCCACCTTCGACTCACGCTGCAGGAAGACCGTGGGGTTTTAGTCAGTGGCAGTCGGACATAACCCTCAGTTCTCCACAAGAGGCCACAGAAAAAAAAGGCACATACAATGTTGCATTAGAGCTGTATTAGAAATTGGTATCTAAAAGGATGCTTCTGCAGTGCATAGATCATAGATGCTTTTAATATTCGTGCTATAGCAGCCCATCTATTACAAAACAGACAGTACACAATGGTACCGGTATAATTCAATGCCATAACTGTATGATACAACAATCGTAATTATTTATATCTACTGAACATGCAACTGCCGACGCACACCCGAAAATATTATCGATTTAAACATTATCGTGACTCGGTGTCGCTTATTATTTGGTTGGACTTTGTTTAATGCAATACACTTTTAAACAATCATATTTGGAGTTAGTTTCATGATCACACGACAGATTTATGTGCATTGTTCGGTTTTTATGACCACGTATGACTTAGGAATTCTAATCAAGCTCATAGTTTCTATAGTCAGTGGATTCTGCGCGATACGGTTAAATATTTTAAATGAATAAAACTGAACTAAATTAGCTTAGCTCGCACAGTGCGAGCTCCGCTTTGAGGTGAAAAAAAAGTTGTCTTACTTGCAACATTCTAAAGCCGCCAGGCTATCTCGCCAGCACTAAGCTTTTCGCGTGTAGACACCTTTTCACTATAACTTTTAAGAAATTACAGAACGTAAAAAAGTAAATTATACCCTGTATCTCAGTTCGCTGTGAAAAGTCGTAAAGCCATAAAATAAATGCTCATATAAAAGTGTAGGACATCGAGAAGAAAGCCCACTCGCCAATTTAATAACGTTTCGATCGTGACTTTCACCGAAGTGTTGTATAAATAAAACTAAAGCAACAGGTCACGACTCACCTTACTAAATATAACTTTCTATGCTTTTTAATGTTATACTTAAATACTCTTTCACACACTACCAGTCATTACATTGGGGAGCTTGAGTCTAAGTAATAACAGCCGCACGGGCCGATCGATCAGGTTAAGCTACGCTTGCCGCGGTTGATCCGTAGATGAGTGACTAAAGTTACATGCTCTGTGTGAGTGACCATCTTTACATACCAAGACCCTTCATGCCTCTGGTCACGGCTGTCATTCGTGGATCTTTGACAGTTGTTACTGATCGTCCAGAAGCCCGAAAGTCTGACAACCAGTCTTACCTAGGGGTATCGTATTACCCAGTTACTAGGTTATGGAGATCACATAGGCAGTCGCTCCATGTAAAATACTGGCATTCAGCTGCATCCGGTTACAATGGAAGCCCACCCCAATATAGTTGGGAAAAGGCTAGGCAGATGAGTACAGTCAGTACATTTAGGTTAGTGGGTAATTACGGATAGGTGTGGCCTATGTTAGTGCTGAAATAGGGCGGACATTATTTGTACGCAGACGTGTTTCAATAGCGTGCGAAAATGTCTTTTATTAAGTAACTTAAAATAGCTCTTTTACTTTTATGAAACGCACACCTATATTTGGACAAATAATCGAAGTAACACTTTTTTGCGCTAAGTTTACTTTTACTTTACCTACATATGTTCGGGTCCTATAAAGAAAACGATTCGTTCTTAATCGTTTTACTTACCATATGGGAGGGTCTATGATGCAAAGCTATAAAGTCTTTGCTTCATTATTGGTAAAGAAATCGGCCATTAGTCACTCCTTCGTGACACTCTACCGTCTCATTCGCAAAATTGATAAAGGTAAGCCTTTATCAATTTTGCGAATGAGACGGTATTGCAAGATAAACGCTGTTTAATTCGTAATCTATAAACCCAATTTTAGCGGATAACGATAAGAATTTAGTTTGTCAAGTAAATAGTCACCACTCACCACACTAAAATTAATGCCTGTCTCCAATTTACCTAATTGGCTTTTACCTAATCAGAGTAATCCAGACTATACAGTCAGTAATATGTACAATGTGCCTATGAAAAATGTACGACTATGAGGTCGTGTGACGGTGTGACGGCTTCCAAGTATGTTGTGTCATACATAGCATAATCAGCATATAACGTTTTCACTGCTGGGACACAGGCCTGCTCTCTATGAGAGGGAGTGGGCTGTAATCTACCACACGGGCCCAGTGCTGGTTGGTAGTTGTGTTTTGTTGTAGGACATTTTTAGGCCGGTTTTCTTACGATGTTTTCCTTCACCGTTTTGAGAGCAGGGTGATGAAATTATTTACACAAAGTAAAGCGCCTGTTTGGGTTCAAAACCACGACCTACAACGCGTAAGTCGGGGCTGTTACCACTGCTCTCTATCTATATCGTGTAATCTTCATTTTTCCGTTTTCGAAAACTGAAGTAAGGTTAGTAAGCGTGGCTGACTGCCAGTGCCAAGGGTGTGACAAATATATCGAGTACTGTCACGTGTGGAGGCTCTTTTCATACAATAGTTCTTACTCTCATTATGTACAGTCAAGTAATAGTAATTTATTTCCAAACTTCAGTACACATTACATCAATGAGGGGTCGAGGTTTCTCCAGTTACATGGATCAGCATGAGAAGGCTTAGACTAGATACAATTTATACTTAATTTTATAATAATAAAAAGACGTGTGGCACTCGGGGACTGCCGTGGCAAAGCTATTGCATACAATGATATTTTTGATTGCATAGCATTTTTTATCAACTTATGTAATTGTAAAATATTAACCCGAATACAAGAAATAGCGGTGACATTGACAGGAACTGTTATTCACATTTATAGTTTTTAAAACTTGACACAACTTAATGGGAACATCAAACTAATAAAAAGGTTTTAATTTAACTATTAATAGTCAAGAATCATTCGTCTAAGTAAATTTGAACTTTATTGTCAAACAGTTAAACATAATTTTCAATACAACACTCTCGTATCATTCGTCTAAGTAAATTTGAACTTTGTTGTCAAACAGTTAAACATAATTTTCAATACAAAACACTCTCCTTAGGTACTCGTATTTTCGTTACGGAATTTCTGGATTAGGTCTCCACGCTCAAGGCCCGCGATAGAAGCTATGCAATAGCTTAAAAAGAACATTAATATAAATTATTTTAAAATATGGCAAAAAGGTAATGAACATGTCTTTTATATCTTTGTCAGTTTTCAAATTATTTCCTTTACTTTGCGTTCGGCGCTTGTCGTGGCAACACGTCGTGTCCAGGTTCGCAACAAGTCAATCGTCATCCTGAGGATGCCTCGTTGAGAGGTGAAACACGTGTCAGTTTCTTACAGGGTTCTTTATGACTCTTTAAGAACATTTTAGCGGATTAGGTTACTAAATATACGTCGTCTATTGTATTTCCTTTAACAAGTAAGGACACATAATGCTAAGTCGTTGAAGCAGATTCTATTGTGCAATGAGCAGACAAAAATAGCGCTTAAGGTGACGAACACATCTTGTTGTGCCTGTACAGCGTACATGCACAACAAGCAAGCATGTTTCAAGTGGTTTAATGAATTATTATGTAAACCATGTATCTATTGCAGTTCCTGTCATACTTGCAAGCGTGCTGCACCTACAGCCATCAAGGTGCCGACCTGTCAGAGGACTTGGAGCCCTTCCTCAAGACTATCGCTGAAGACGTGAGTCAAGCTACTTCTTATATTTGTTTATTGAAATCCTGACCTGCTACACCAATAGAATATATATCGCAATAAAGAACAAAACGTCGGAATAGTGTCGTTATTGCTGTCCAACGCTCGATTCAATTTGTGCTGCATATGATCAGCTGCTTTTGGTCCTTCTTTTAGTGGTTGTTTGCGTTGACAGACACAAACTACGACATACATTTGGATAAAACAAAGAAGAAGAACAAAGGCATACAAAATATTGTATAGCCAGAGCTGAATCCCCAGTCTTTCGTACTTTAAAGATGCTAAATACCCTTCTGACTGCCAACCCTGAAAGTGATGTGTTTGCGAATGAATGGAGTAAAATTATGCCTATATGTCTGGTGTTCTGAGAGAGAGTATGCTAGGGAGTGTACTATTCCATGTTAGTTATAAAGAAATAGCTCTTTGATGTGTCTCTAAGTCCTATATATTATACTGTCCTATAAATACCATAATAACTGCACACTCCACTAATCAACTTTATTCACCGTTAACGATGTACTTAAAATTGACAACATAGCAACGTCAATTGACCGTGATACACAAAGCGTTAAAACAGCACGTCATGTTCGTTACAAGAAATATTCAACCATACGAGTATTCACCACTAATTATCACATTTTCAGGTCGCAGCTATGCGTAACGACACAAAAATACTTGACAAAGAGATGGAGAACCGCCATACGATTGTGAATAGTAAGGACACGGTGCTCCCGAGTTGTAAGTCGAGAGAAGCCGAAGGGGACTGCAAAGACGGCTTGTTGAGCACACCGTGCCTCAAAAACATGCCTCGGATGCAAGGCTATCTGTTTAAAAGGACTTCAAATGCCTTCAAGACATGGAATAGGAGATGGTTCTATTTATACGACAATCGTCTTGTGTATAGGTGAGTTCTTGATTCTAGATTGCGGTTCTCGATCGGAGGTTTGTTCGTAACTCGTATGTAGGCCGGTGACGTCACGCCTTGTCGTCGTTCTACTTCTTTAGCTATTGTTTATTTGTTTGATTAAATCTGTTAGATAAGATTGCGTGAAACGATTTGTTCAATTGATTTAGTTTTTCCGTAATACTTCTTCTTTTCTTGTCGTTAGTGACTAACCTGTACCCTAATTACGTAATACACGATCAATCAGAATCTGAATCGTTTTGAAACAGATTGCTAATCCATTGCTTCATAAGTTCGAAAAAAAATCTGCTCAACAACGTAAATGAACTGTCAAAATGAAACAGATTAGTCGGAATCATTTACGAAAATGTGTTGCGTAAATAAATAGCTGGTGTCAGAGTTTTAAAGCCGCTCATGGGCCTCTGACTTGGCTGCACATGCCGTCGAGAAATATCTCTCAGGCATGCCGGTTTCCTTACGATGTTTTCCTTTACCGTTTTTGAAGCAAGTGATAATTATACAATACGCACAGCATGGATCCGAAAAGTCAGAGGTGTGTGCCTTGGGTTCGAACTCGAGAGCTATGACTTTGCAGTCTGACGGTTACACCACTAGACTGTCACTGCTCTGTAATACTGATTATTATGCATCTTGGATATAAATTACGTGAACCGTGACATAACTTCTGACCGGTAATTTATTTGAATGAATACATTATAAAAATGTATGTTTGTGTGTTACTAGTAAATTAATTACGGAAATTATCGATCTTAGTTGTCATTTTTAATCACACCAATGCCTTTCGAGCGTGGAGGAAGTTGGTTGCAGCAACCTCCTGTTATATAATAAAACCGTACTGTGAAAGTTTGGTTATGTAACTTGCTCATAATTCTTTGCTATCAACTTCAACTAGAGAAGTGATTTGCCATCTTCAACACATAAAAAATAGATCTTGGGCTGCAGTCTCGACATAGATAGCGATCGCTTTGCGACCGAATTCTGTCACAAAGTCCTAACGGCGTCCCTAGACGCGCGCGCCGTGCGTGACAAGCACATGATTTTTTCGTGTTTGGCAAGCAATTTTGACCTTTCTATGTCTTAACCCAGCTCATAGTCTACCCATGGGCCAAATTTCATGCAAATCCATTCAACAATTTTAGCGTGAAAGCGTAATGCTGCGGCCGCATCGTGGCGAAGCTTCGCGCAGTGATACGATACACGCAGATGAGACCAACCATTATCGGTTATCGTCACTATAGTTCGGGGTGCGTATCACTTATCGCCCGGGTAGCGGTACATATTAAACGTGGCGAAGCCGCTAATGGGCAAAACATCCGAAGCTTCGGCACGCATTGCTTTGTCACGATAGACGCAAATGCGGCCGAGGCATATCAAACAAACAAACAAATAAACGAACAAACTCACTTTCGCATTTATAATATTAAAGTTAGGATATATACCTATATAGTTAGGATGGGTGTTGACGAGTGTTATATTTTTTTAGGAAAAGGACAGGTGAGCTAAACGTAACAGTAATGGAGGAAGACTTGAGACTGTGTACTGTGAAGCCGGTGCTTGATGGAGAGAGGCGGTACTGCTTCGAAGTATTGTCACCATCGAAGTAAGTGGGCTTGAGCTTTATCAATCTCAGCAACAATAAATGTCAAAACCTTGTCAAAAATGTAAGTAAATTAAAGGTATTTTTGACCTATTGAGACAGATAAAAAATGCGAAAGTTCTTAAAAATGCTAGAATTGCCCCACTGGTGAAGGGCTGTTCTTTGTGGTAATCTTGGGAAAGGCCTTTATTCAGCAGTGGACTTCTTTCGACTGTAATGCTGATTACGAAATGTCCTATTTGGGATTATTTAAAAATAAAGAACACTATCTTCAATTCACAATCTTAAATAATTTACATTTCATCACCTACTTAATCAAGTTTCTACTTTAGCGTTATGTATTCTAAGTTGGTTTTTGAATGAACATTTCTAATAAGAGGTCTTAAAAATGTTTAGTTGCAATGGAATTAGAACTTTGTCTTGTTCGAAATTGTTCCACAACTTGATAAACATTTCAGATTCTGAATTCAAATATAACAAATAAAATGTATTCCCAGGAGTCACATGCTCCAGGCAGATTCAGAAGAGATGCTCAACTGTTGGATAACTGCGCTTCAGAACGGCATCCGTTCCGCCATACAACAGGGTCAGAGTAGAGAGAACCCTGACACTCAGCTGATACTAGTGCCAGATGACAGGCCCTCAGAGAACAGGCATAGTGTTGCCAACGTCAGGGGCATGCGGAAGATCAGGTACATGTTTGTAAAGTAGAATGTTCCAAAATTTTTTTAGAAATAGAAATGCTTTATTTCGGACACAAATATCCATATAGTGTAAGTAACATACAAAAAATAACTTATTGGCTAGTGTTAGAAAAAAATCAAACTGCTGTACAATTGGAGGGCCGAAGCTCTCGGCTACAGTTTTCAGGATGATGTTATGACTGCCCCTCACTCTCCTCAGTAGCGACGCAGTTTTTTTGCGTATAAGCCGTCGGTGCGGGCTTGCGCAAACATTTCCGACGCGCTACAGTAACTTTTTTAGCTTAGGGAACATTTGTTAAGTTGTTTTGACATCTGACTTGCTTTACGTGGTTCCACTTGACACGTAGGTGAGATAATCAACTTGCACAATAAAACGTAAAGTTTAGACTTTTTTAGCTGGTAGCTTCCCTTTGAAAACCGTTATTGGATCCTGCAGGTGCATATAAAAAGTTGTCTTCCTAATATTTGAATCATATTTCCAGGATATGGGAGCAACTGCTGAGCATTCCCGGCAACAACTACTGCTGTGACTGTGGCAGTCCCAACCCTCGCTGGGCTAGCATCAATCTTGGCATTACACTTTGTATAGGTATGCACCAAAGTTATTGTTTTCATAAAGACGAACTTTTTCCATACATACTTGCAAATAGTTCCCACACCTTTGTCAGAGGAATCGGACCAAGAACGTCTACATGAAAATTATACATCCGAGTTTCCTACAGTTTTCAATCCCTTAACAACACAAGATAATAGTTATTTATGCAACTATTGACGCTATTTTCCGATAAAATAAGTCTCAAAGAAATAGTAAACAAGTTCAGTCGGAAAAATACATTTGAATGGCCAAGATATTTAATTTTTTCTACTTCCTGTAAAATTGTGAAAACGCAGATACGCGGTCTTGCACGCTTACCGACGATATGACATCTACCATCCCGCACTGGGCCCGCGTGGTAGATTACAGCCCTGTGGCCTGTGTCCCAGCAGTGGGAATATTGTAGGCTGATTATGGAGCAGTGCTGTTATAGTTAGTGATGACGTTTAACCTTTTCTTTCTTCGAGTGGGCCGTATACAGTAAATTCCTATTGTCTAACTACAATAGGGATGATGACAATGATATTAGCATTGTTCCAACAAATAATGTAATTTCAAAGAAAGCATAGTAAAATGATATAATCGAAAAAATCTGTGAAGTCGATGGAAATATAGAGAAGCAATACGTTTTAAATGATTTTGGAAGGATTATGCCCGTCCTTGTCGCGCGGTACGTTTACTACGTAACGCGCGACAAGGACGGGAATAATCCCTAATATGGCGCTTGTATGATATGAAGTTAACATAGTCGTGACGTCACTTCTGTTATAGCATCGTCTTTGTCTAGCAGATTGTAAAACGTTTATAACTTTGCATTTTTTTAAACTTTTACACTTCTTATATTATTGTTTACACTATTTGCAAACAATACTATTGTAAGAACAAATTTTAAAAAAATGTCGTCATCTGTATTGGTATAATATCGCCGGATAACGACTCAATATTTTTAGGCTGTTTAATTTTAATTATTATAATTATGTTTTTTCTAGAATGTTCTGGCATACATCGCTCGCTAGGCGTCCACGTTAGTAAAGTGAGATCTCTTACCTTGGATGACTGGGAACCAGAAATAATAAAGGTACTAATTTAAGTAATTTATTATTACAATTTACAGACTATTACAATGATTGTCCTTTAGTTTTTCTGGAGTAATTTTAATTTCCTTTTGCAAACTAGATTTACAATTTAATTAATAATATTTAATGTTCTAGGTTATGGCAGAACTGGGTAATAAAATAGTGAATTTAATCTATGAAGCCAATGCTGAAGGAACTACTATCCCTAGGGCTACTCCGGACTGTGAAACGTAAGAATTTTCTTAAAGAAGTTCAATATAATAATCAGAGTAACATCGAAAAAAGCCGCGCTGATTTTGTAAGACTATTTCAGACGATTCACGTCATACGTCGCATTTCTTTAAAATTATAAATGTACTACTTTTGCAATACCGGTCTCTTTAATATAAGTGCATCACTTGAGAACGGCAGGGCCGATTTGTCTACTTAAAAAAAAAAAAAAAATACTCCGAATTATATTTTTAGTCAGCTAGTTTTACTAAATTCTTCGAAATGTACTGTACTTGACTTTGTTGCATCTCCAAAGTGCTGTGGGCCCCTAATATGGCGATGAGTTTTAGAAAAACTTTTCCTTTCTAGCATCGTCTTTGTCAGTCATTTCTGTGTGACAGTCTCTCTAAAGCTCGATGTGTCATTTTTACGCGCAGGTACTGTACTGTCTCACACGCCCACGCACACACACACACACACACAGCCTCATACACCCCCCACTCCCCCCCCCCC
Organism: Conistra vaccinii; assembly: GCA_948150665.1. NCBI lineage: Eukaryota > Metazoa > Arthropoda > Insecta > Lepidoptera > Noctuidae > Conistra > Conistra vaccinii. The sequence continues at coordinate 9,829,281 of OX411330.1, forward strand.
ACACCCTTCACACACACAGTAATAGTTCACAGTTATTTTACCTCTGACAGCAGCAACCTAATAGCAACCTTATAGTAATAGTCATCACTACATAGTATAAAACAAAGTCTCTTCCCGCTGTCTGTCCCTATGTATGCTTAGATCTTCAAAACTGCGCAACGGATTTTGATGCGGTTTTTTTTAATAGATAGATTGATTCAAGAGAAAGATTTATATGTATAATACATGCATTATATAGTAAAGAAACACTGATAATTTCAGAGGTTTCTAATGTGATGTCAATAAACACATTTTTTGCGCTTACATTGCAAACGCTGGCTGAACCCTACGAGATAGATCAAAATAATGTACTACAGTATTGTACACCTTAAAAAGTACAACAAAAAAGTCCGCGATAGCATTTATGTCTATCTTCTAAGGATGACCCACAGTAACCATTTTTATCCTCCAGAATTTGATAATAATTTTATTGTTATTTCCGAATCTATTTTGACCGGTATTATATTTATCCTTATCCAATAAAATATGTTATTTAAATCGGGCATTTAATTTAGATTAAAATATGCCTTGACATCAAGTTGACATCATATAATTAAAATGAATACTTTAAAAGATATCGCAGATTCAAAATTACGCGTCACAAAATAATTATGGTTAACGACAACGCGGGCGCAGCGGTAGGAGTCAATGACTTTTTCCTGGGCTTTTAGTTATCTAATCCCTATAGTACGTACCCGTGGGATGTTTTCCGACATCCACGCGGGTGAAGCCGCGGGCAAAAGCTAGTAATACAATAAAACTCACTGTGATTTTGACAGTAGATGAGCTGTGAAAGGACAAGTTTCCAGTGTAATAAAATGCCGTATTCCGAACAGAAACGTACGCGAGACGTGGATCCGTTCTAAGTACGTGTCCCTGCTGTGGGTGAAGGACCTCGTGGGCGGCGGCGGCGCGCTCGGCGCCAGCCCGCTGCGCGCCGGCCGCCGCTGGTCCGTGCGGCGCGCCCGACGCAGGTACGCACATATTCATGTATTTATGCGACCCCAAGTTTCGGGATAAATTATCACACATTCACTCTCTAAAGGGAATTAGTAACATCATCCACTTTATACCTCCCCACGTTTTCCTACAATTATTGTTAGATTATGCCCAAAAGTCTGACAACCACTCTTACCAAGCGGTATCGTGTATGTGGAGGTCAGAATAGACAATCGCTCTATACTGGTAATACTGGTTTCAGCTGCATCCGGTTAGACTGGAAACCAACCCGTACATATATGGGAAAAGGCTAGGCAGTTTTCTTTTTTCCCAAAAGTGGTAATGCAATTATCATCTGTATAAAACATTGACTCCTGATTTATGTAGTTATCATGTCGTATTACAGTTAAATTAACTTTCTTTTCAGGGTCCGCGCTACACCCTCGGTGCCAGAAACCATCGTTGATGAAAAAAGTGATGCTAACAGTAATACGAGTGGTAAATATCCGAACTGTATAAAAATTGACAAATCCACGCAAACTTTTCCCATTCAAAAAAATCTCCAATTTTCGATTCCCAGTTAATTAAAAATATTTACTTAGTATTAAAAAAAAAAAACGAGCGAACCTTTACTATTGTATGGTCGTATATAATGTGTAACATTCGACATCTCAGCTTGGTAATAAGCAACATTAAAGGGGTGTCGTCAAGGTCGTTTCTGACGGCGATCTGTAGCAGCGCGGGCGCCCATTGGTGAAATCAAATAGCGCGCGCTTCCCCGGCTTCCTGTAACACACTTCAGTCTCTTTTCGCGAAATCGCTCCCTCACATTTCCCACTCCACAGATAGCAGAAAAGATGTTACACATAAAACATATACTGGGTTAAATTAAATTATCTAGCAAAACTTCACAGACGTGATGGATATCGATATTAAATCATGAATTCATGACACATGACCCTGTATACTTGTATTTTCATGCCTGCCCTGCATTGCCCTGCCCTTTTTAAGTGTACGTAACACTTAATTCCCGTTTCCACTAACACTTAAGTGACACAACAACAGCATGCTGTTGGATTTTCAACGTACGGCTAAGCGCGGAAAGTTGATAATCCAACGGCGTATTTAGGTGTTGCTTAATGTTTGTAAAATCTTCTCTTATGTTAGTATAGTCAATATTCCATAAACTTTTGTGTATACAAGTTCCTTGTTTCAGTGTCAGAAAGTTCTAGTAAATCGGACGGCAGTCCTGTGCTACTGATCGGCTCTGAGTTGGCCAGTGACCGCGGTGTTGATCTCAGCTTGCCGTCCGACCACGATTCTACGGAAGGAGAGGAAAGCGATGAATTAGGTTAGTTTTGTGTTATCACTAGCTTTTGCTCGAAGCTTCACCTGCGGAAATTATCCCACGTGATACTGGGATAAAAAGGGTACTATGTGCTAGCCATGGCCAGATTCAGATCATGACAGATTTCATTCAGCCGTTAAGGTGTGAAAAGGTAACAGACAGATCAACCGACACAGCTACTTTCGGATTTATAATATCGATACCTATAACGAATTTTTATTTTAACTATAGAGGAAAAAGAAAGGTATCTTTAAGTCCGGAAACCATATTCCTGAATAAAAGTAACCGATCTTAAGTTACTCCTTATTGTATACAGTATAAGGCTGCCTGTCCACTGAAGCGGGGAGGAGAGGAGAGGAGCGGAGATGTGCCATTATTAACCAATCAAATCTAAACTCAGGGGCGGAGTCAAGATTCTATTGGTTAATATTGGCACATCTCCGCTCCTCTTTTCTCCTTTTCGATCCAGTGGACAGGCAGCCTAAAGGTGTCACAAATAGACACAATTTTTTTTTTTGTTGTATTGAAATGGTTATATGGAAAGTAGTTCAGAGTTTGAACTCTGCTACCTGTCAGAATTTATCTAGAATCGTTAGAACGCAAGTTTCGAATTGTTTAGTTCTTTGGTACTTGTTTCTATAGATCAAATCGGCCTTTCACAGTTCTGCTACAAAACTTTTCTTCTTCTTATAATATAATCCAACAGCATGCATCCAACATCATATTATGATGAAAAGGTTCTTTTGAAGTGAAAACTTCTTTGGCGGCGTTGTGCACTTTTTTTGGGATAGGTAAAAAAATGTTAAACTCGCGTCAGAACGTGACTGCAAGATCCGTTGCCTAGCAACCGCCAAAGTAAATATCGAAATAAATAGTCTTTGACATTACGTAAAGATTGCGAGGTAAGAAATTTTACCCATATTGATGGGTAAAAAAAAGCAGTCAAAACATACTTCATGAAAAGTGTTATAAATTGTTTATTTTTTGTTAGACTATATTTAGAAACTAAATAAATATATTACTAATGAATATTGTATTTAATCGCATAAATTATAGTACTTTTATACTGATAAATAAAGCAATTCGTGCGAAATTATTCTCTAACCATTCCAAAATATTCAAAAATGCATAATGTTAATGTTCAAGTTTTCACTTCTGCCGGCACTCCCGGAGTGCAACACGTTGTTTTTTTTTTTTCCAACTTGTATCTGTATCGTTGAACCGCTAATGGTTAATATGTTGTGTGACAGCGGCAGAAGACATGTCGCGCCTGTCGCCGGACACCGTCCTGCAGCGCGCGGCGCGTGCGCACAACGTGGGCGTCATGCGCGGCGCGCTGGCGGCCGGCGCCGACGTGTGCGCGTGCGCGCCCGACCGCAGGGGGGCTCTGCACTGCGCCGTGCTCAGTGTGAGTCTACTTCCAAATCATTTATTCAAATTACACATCATACTTCTTAAACATACATGGTATGAAATTCTAACTAACAGAAAACTTAGACATTTTTTCATATTTTAAGTGGGGAAACTAAGCACAGCCTATAATATTATCTTCACTACATAAAAATAATTATTTAATTTGTTCTGTTAGCACCAAATTGTAATTTATAAGTTTAAAACATAAAACTTTACAATATAAAAATAACCTAAGTAACATAGATAATTAATACATCCAAAAACAGTTGTAGTAGATATTATCTTATTTCTATATATATATTATCCGCTTTTTCACAAATAAGTTAGGGTCGGCTTCCTAACCTAACCGGAAGCTGACTTCGACAACTAAAAGCGAATCTCACAAATGAAACTGAACACGTTAAGCACATCTAAACCGCGTTCAAGAACTGCCAGTTTCAAAATTGTTATAGAATATTGACATTGAGTCATTGACAGTTCTTAAACACGGTTTACAAGTGCTGATCGCGTTGAGTGTCATTGATGAAATCCGCACTAAACTATTGAGCAATGCGATACCCCTTGGTAAAGCGTATTGTCAGACTTCTGGCTTCTGAACTACACATAACGGCTGTCCAAGATGTGAGAACGACAACTGACACCAACAGCTTAACAAGATAGAATGTGGTTTGTTGTAGTATGTACAGATGGCGCACTCCGCATTTTAGGTATGAAGCTATAAGTAAGCGGCAGGCTCGTCTTGCCGAGACAATTCATTGGGCGTAACGTAATCAGAAGATATAAGAATTACGCGATAGCAAGAGAGGCAACTTCTATGTGTATACATATAACTGTAGGTAATTAGCGGTGTGTGACCTGAATTGCACTTTATTGTGTCGTAGCAAGAGTCGCTTTTTTATTATATAAATGATTTTTCGGAGTGAACCATCTGTACTAATCTGTGGTTGTACACCAAAAACTGCAAAGCAGCTCATAGAAACACAATACTTGATATTGCAGGGTTCTGTGATGGCATGTTCGTTTTTACTGCTGAACGGCAGCAAGTTGAACATGCAAGACGAGGACGGGAAGACTCCTCTACACCTCGCCACCGAAGCCGGCCACACCGGACAGGTAACTACTAACGTCCCACCGTGGCCATCGGGCCACAAGAGGTTCACGCGGCTTAAATCACTATTTTTTATTTTTACTGCTAAATAATGGCTAATATCGTCTGTGGGCTGTTTCTCTTAAAAGCCTGACGGATATTCTCGTCAATTACAAGTAAAATTACCAAAAAATTACAGGTAACCTTCAAGGTTAAAACGTGGTTAAAACGGTTTACGTAGAAAGGTTAAAATTATATTATTCTAATATGCGTTCGTAATTTATTTGCCAAACATGTAAACAAACAAGAGTTGTAGGAAAAACAACTGTAATGATTACTCATAAGGTTCAGTTTGCACTAGAACTTCATATTTTTTATGACTTTCAGTACTGTTGAAAGTCAGTCTAAAATCAACTTTATTTACACTTGCATAAAGTTTATGTTTGTTTAAGTGGAAATAACAATAGCGTTGGTATAAACCTCGCTGCAGGCTGAACACAACTTCTTATTTGAGAAAAAACCCATCAGAAATAAATAAGCATCAAAAATGAACCAGTTGATTTTGAGAAAATCGCGGACATGCTTACATACGGTCGAACGCGTATCTTTTTTAAAGTCGGTAAAAAACGTGCTGCGCCGACCTTTAATATAAATAGGTCCTTGGAAACGATTCCCACCACCGACAAGGAAGCTCCTAAAGGTACCATTCCGTACCCGGCCGCAGGAGGCAACTGCAGGTTACGGTTTCGCGGCAACACGTCGCGGCGTCATGTCGCTGCAGTCATGATTCCTACCCGACCGCAGGCGGCAACTGCCGGTATTCCAGTCGGTAGACAGAATATAGAAAAAACGTGAGTATCGCTCGAGCGCTGGCGGCCCTACTGGTCTGCGGTAGGGCTGTACGTGTCGCCTGTCACTCGTCCGTAGCTGCCAAACCAGAAACCAGTCGTGTCGTGACGATACGTTGCCTGCAGTACGGAATGGTACCTTAACTATCAACAATTTTCTCGCTCGAGAAACGTTCATAAGATGTAGGTCCCATGTAAGGAAAAGAGACACATATAGTAATAGTTGATCGGTAACTGTTCACATCGCCGGCGAGTACTCATTTGTCGCAGCGACAAGAGCTATTAAAGAGAGTACTCGGTCGCTTGGTGGGCAGGCCACTTGCTGAGAGACTCACGCTTGGTACATACGCACACCAGCGAGTAACCGCTCGTCGCCGTCGCGCACTCTCTCTCGTTGCTCGCCAACTCATTTTTAGTTGCTAGCGCTACTCGCTATGGGACAGGTGTCTTAGAATTGGGTCGAGTAGCATGTATGTAAATTTAAAATATTGTATCTGTCCCAGGTTTGCCTGCTACTAAAGTACCGCGCCGACCAGTCCATAGTTGACAAGGACGGTCAAACGCCGCTCGACATCGCCGTCAACAACGCCAACGCTGATATTGTTACTCTGTAAGTGATAATGAATTTTGGTTTACGATCTTTGAAAATAAAAAAGTCAACCTTTCAAGCTATAAGTAATCTTATCATCATCGTAACATCACGCTTGCAATCCCCGAAGGGTTAGGCAGAGGTACAACCCCACATTTCGCCAGTGGGCCTAAAACGGCCACATTTAGCAATCCCTCTAAAAACAATTCATTTTCTGAATTCTCAGCAATCCCTCTATGGTGACACATATTGTATGAACGCAGATAATATTATGAATTGTCATTTTGTGACTGTTTGTGTGATTCATAATATTTATCATAATATGATTCTGCCAAAGCAGCCGTTTTAAGCTGAAAATCAACTTTCCAAGCTATAATAAGTAATTTAAATGTTTTTTTTTATCTTATCTTTATTATTTTTAGTGCGTGTTTATTTCAATTTGAAATACTAAAATATGGATAATAACAACAAAAAAACATAAAAAAATCACTTAATAATGAATAGATAAGTTTCTTCAGTCCAATGATACATGATCTTCAAAAAACGAACAGAACAAAAAAAAAACATTTTTTTGCTCCTGATTCACTTACAAGATCCTCTGAAACAAGCAATACACATGAAATAACCAGTTATTACTAAGTTACTACTATTATTATTTTCGCTTCAGATTAAGGCTGACCAAGTTGAACGAGGAGATGCGCCAAAGCGAGATGTCCTCAAACGATGACACGTACAACGAAGTGTTCCGCGACTACACGCAGCTGGCGCACTCGCATCCGGAGCGACTCGTGCGCGCCAAACATAACAACAACGAAGGTATGTACCAGGGATCTTGCGGTTGCAGATTTTTTATCTTTTAGATGTTTAAAAATCTCTCATCTCCTGGATGCGGATCCGGATCTCAAGATTTTTTAAGAGATCCGTTAGGCGGCAAGGCGAAATTAAAAGTTTCTTACATTTTGTGCAAATTGCAGCGCTGTTTCGTTGTATGTTGATCATAATTCTATTCGCGGCAATTATAATAAAATAATTACTAAATTATAATCATTTAGAATCTTTACAGCTCTCGAAAATTTATGTAGCTATATCAAAAAAATAGCTAGCATTTAAAAATTATAATAATTTCCATTTCGTTGATTATGATTTTAATATTGTCTGAACATAGAGTATTTCTTGTGTAGGTGAACAATCGAGTGAATGACGCAGCGAACCGGGCGGTCGGCGACGATGGCTGTGGTAGCGACTGCATCACACTTCACGTCAGTCAGCCACGTCAGCGGTCACAGGCCCAATCGTTTGCGTATTCTGACGTAACACCTGGGAAGACAACGGGAAACTAACGCGAAGTTAACAGCAGAAGTTTTCTGTCCAATGGTAGGTGGATATATTAAAACTCGTAGCTTTGACGGTTAATATGGTAATTTTTTTAATGAATTCTGTTCATGCTTTAAGCTCAGGCATACCTGTTCATACTCGTGGTAAAGAAATGACCGCGTATTAACCCTTCCGCAAAAGTTGGTATTCATTGGAAACTGAAATAATATTAGACATTTAACTAAACCTTTTTTACAGTCCGTTCAACCGATTTTGACTTCTATTGCGTTGGTGGCATGACAAATGGCAGCTGCAGTAAACAGTTGGTATTGTAACCACTTTTTTATATTAAAGCCATCCTTATGCCTATGGTATAGAAGTCAGAATCGGTTGAACGGACTGTTAAAAAAGGTTTCTTTAAATGTCTCTATTAGTATCTTATTTCAAATGGAGTATAGAACCTTTTGTGGCTGAAGAGTCTCACGCCATTAAAATTAGTCACTGTCGTTGGTACTCTGCTGTTGAATAATGTTTTTAAACTGTTTTCTTCCCAATGTATTGTGACAGTGTAATAAATCACCCACTTTATAACGCTATTATTGTGCTAAGTACACTAAAAGGCTGTAAAAACTTGTTCAAGTCGACGAACGTGTTACGAATATTTTTTTTAATAAGTACTGACGTTACTTCCTGTATTTTTACTTTATTGATATTGAGAAAATTATAGTGATATTAGCGATGCTGTTTTCTAATAAATGTTGTTCCAAATCTCGGATAGTTTAATTTATTGCTGGCCATTGGCATTTAAGACATTGGATAAAATATTAAAACGTTATTAATAATTATAACATAATAAAGTGCTTCTCTAGCCCGCGGGGTCCACAAAATGATCTCTGTTACATTTTTATACGAGACATTAAAAAAAAACTAACTTATTTACTATTTGCTGCCAAATACACATAATCAATTTTATAACTATACACCGTAGAACGAATATGTTAACTGTTGCATTTCAAATAGATCAGAACACTTTATTTAGTGTTCGTGCCTAAAGTTCAGATTATCAGAAAAAAAATAGGCTGGCACTGATTCTGTAGAGCATTGAATGTAATAAAATAAGAGTGTGAGTGTTTTACTAAGAGGCAGAGTGATGAGATGTTGAGCATTTAGAGCTGTCAAAACTGGTTTACTTGTTATGCGAAATTTAGATTATATTTTGACCAAGACCGCTGTTCCGCGCCTTGGGAAAGAGCGCGGCGAGACGGGGGCACTGCAGGCCGCTCATTCGTCAACGCTCACGGCGCGGCATCCCGCCCGCCGCTGATTCCTTAACGCTGCCCCCCGCCTCTTCCGTCGCATGGTCAAACTATAGCAACAAAACTTGCTGAAGTTGACCTCAGCTTGCAATTCACATTGTGTGAACAATAGCGACAAGCACATTTTCACAAGTTTTCAAAGTAAGAATTGCTTGCAAAAGTCAACTTCTAAAAGTTTTGTTGCTAATCCAATCTTCGTTTTAAATTTCAGCTAAACTTGCATGGAGGTTCTAGTTTAACCTATATTGACTGCTCTAATGTTATCTCTGTCTCTTTCTCTTACTTTTGACATTTGCAAAAAGACAGCAATTCTGTTAAATTCAGTTTATACGCAATAGCCCGCTCTGCATATTAATACTATCGCTACTTAATATACACACCGAGTTGCGAATCAAGTGCTTCAACCGATTTCTTCCATTCTTGTTGACAAAATATTCAGCTGAAGTGTACATAATAATCGATATTATTATAATAATAATTAATGTTATTGATGCATAGCGTAGATAGTCGGGTGGCGAGTGACATGTAAGCTTTAAATGTTTACGTTTTTAACTAAGTATCTAATACTATATTATATACATGCAGAGAAATGTATCTCGAAAAATAATATAACACATTGCTAGTATTCTCCGGCAGATTAAGCCACTGTTATAATGACAATGTTTAAAGCAACACAAACGTTTGTTAAGGCGCTGACAAAAGGCAAAATATGTTAAAAGTAGGTTTCTCTTTAAAAAAATCCAAATCCATATAGTTTGTGGTAGCGGAAAAAATACATGTTAATTTTGAACATATATTTCTCAGAACTTGGTTGTTACCAAAACACGTTTGACACCTTGAGTTCCAATCCAAAATACCTGTATTTAAAAAAAGAAAACGACCTTCGTTAATAACAACACGCCTTGTTTTCCCGAAGGGTTGGGCAGAGGTGTATCTGTTGCAGGTACACCCACATTTCGCCAGTTATGTTTAAGTCCCATGTAATAGGGAAGACCCTATTGCCATCAACCAGGCACAAATCCAGACTCCGGGCTGCTATTGACAAACGTACGTTAGTATTTTAATTAATAACAAGAACGTCTTATTTTGCTGCAAAACTTGGTTGTTTTTTTTTTTTCGATGACTCAACACATTTTTCAGTAAATAGAAATTGCGCGGTTTAGCTGTTGTCAGCGTCTTAACAGACGGTTAAGCTCGTGTCAAATGTTTTAATTGTCAGTTGTTATTCCAGCCAGCCAGCCAACCAAGGAATAATCTCCCAGTCTTTGTTAAGACTCTTGCTTCCCAAATATATCTCGTAGAACTAAATAAAACGTACCACAGATATCTAAATTACCTCCCGCCACTGCGCAAACGCATCAAATATTTCGAGGGCCATAATTCAAAGGGTGGTGTGATTTATCTTTAGTAAACCAAAGATTTTAGTATTGGTTTTATAATGTTAGACTTATAGTTAGTTGAAAATTATGAGGTTTATATAACTTTCTGGCCTATTTTCCCAAAGGTTTATTGTATGGCGTTTGTATGAATTCAAGTGCGATTAATAACATTCCTGTATTCGAAGAATTTACAAGCCATTCCAAAAATGTTGGCATTTAAATGTTTGTTTTTTTTTTAAGAATTCGGCTCAGATATGAATCTCAATCGAAACTTATTGTTAGCTATTATTTTTTTACAAATATTTTATTAATGTAATATAGTATACCTAATGAAATATCACTTGCCAAATTATTGCAATATTCTCAACTTGCCTTGTAAGTTGTAACATTGCTTTTGCAATTAAAGACAGCGATTTTTTAAATTTTACCAGTATTTTGTTGTACTCTTACAATGTAAGCATATCGTATTAAAATGTTCTGTCCCGCTATAATTTAATATTCTTGTTAAGGACAGAGCTCTCCACTAGCTGTTCTAGCAAGCTGTGAAATTCAATCATTGTTATGTAAAAACTTCCACTAACTTTAAACAGTCGAATCATAATATCCCTCTCTTAAACATCGCTTTACGCGTTATTCCCGTATTACTGTTTGGATGAATTTACCTTATACTTTAAGTACTATACCTATTATAATGTTAATGCTTGTTAGATGTTACTGCTATTAAGATTTTTTCGAAGTTTAAGTCTATGTATTACGATAACTATGTAATAACTGTTCATATTTCGGATACCAGTTCTATGGGTGGTGCCCTCTATGTAATACGAATACGAATGGTTAGTGGTACGAATTTGAAATTGGAACGAATTTAACCTTCTACTCGTTACTATTGTCTGTACTTTTGATTCTGAAGTGTTCAAAATCGACTAATACAAGTCGGAATCCTCACTAATGTAACCAAATTAAAGTGCCATCGTGACGGCACTTTGTCGATTAAAAAAGCTGAGGCTGTCGCACACTTAGGGCATGCGCCCACTGGCGGCACGGCACGGCATCGCTACATGCAAGCACAAACTGACGGCAACGATGCCGCGGTATCCTTGGGCATGCCGCGACGTCTATGGTGACTATAATTGAAATTTCAATTTTATTGTCATACTATATTTATATTCCTATTGTTCACCTAAAAATGCCTTGTCGTGCCGTGCCGTAATGTCGGTATTTAAAGACTAAAACTACTACTAAAGTGTGGTTTTCTTTCATTATAGCAGTTTTTACAACAACTCTTTTACGCTTCATAACATCAGGATGTATTTTTTCACCTAATAATACCGCTATGATGAGATTTCGTTAAGTGCGCGGCCAGCCTCAGCATATTTATTGTTAGAAAACAAATTGTACCACGTAAAAATACTCTGTTACACTGTTAATGTATCGTCTATTATTATAGTTGTATTTGAATAAAATATTTGACAGGAGAACGAATTTTATTGATATATTTTGTCTTTTCCCTTTTTGATTTTTGCTCTAATTGTTAATATTTCAATAAGATAGGGTAGGGTAATATTTAATTAATTGATGTGTTTGTATTGATAGCTTAGTAGCCAAATTTTGCATAGCCTATCACAACAGCTAGGATACCCTAAAATGCTTTAATCGCTTTGACTTTTTACTTGCTTTTAGTTGTCTCAAAGATGTCATTGCGACATAAAGCTGTGGTGACGACATCTAAAATGCAGCAAATGATGTAGATGTGCACAAAGCTGTTGTTATGTATGGCGGTTGTATACCAATACAGACAGTATTTAAGGATTTTTCAATTCATTTGTAAAATACAGACAAGCCTGCACGGAACTGGTGTTATATGGTGTGTTAGGTGATTATTGCTAGAAATAAAAATACTCAGTAATGCACAAAAATAGGTATAATATATATTATATCAGAAACAAAAAGCGAAAGAACCATTTTTGGTACACATTGGTTATTAAATATTTTGCCAAAGTTTATATTACCGAAGTATGACAGGGTACATAAAATAATGTGAATTGATATAGAACGAATCAATATTAACAATAAATTCATTAGGATTTAGAAACTATTCAATTGTAGCTTGTGATGTAGAAACATTATGATGGTAATTAGATATTATTATTAATCTTATTCAACTTTGCCATTTGATAACATATGGGCATTACATTTTTATAAAACCAATGAAAACTAATTGAAGAAACAAAAAAAAAACAATAGAAATATAATAATCTGAAACCACTTTTTAAGATGTTCATAGCTAAGCATGACCTGCATACTTTTGTATGTTACTGTGATTCCTTAGAACTAGTGTTCTTTTACATTTCACTCTTATACTTTACGCAGTAGAAAAAGGAACGAACCTAGTCAACAAAAATAATATAGTCTTCCTGTAAGAAAATACCAGGAGCAATATTTAAAACAGAAAACCATATTTGCAAATTATGGTTTCAGATAAAAACGGCAATCAAGATTATGAACTGAAATCAAACAAAAATCTAGGACGCTTGTGGTAGAAGATTTCAATCGCCGGGCGATTTAGTTCAGACCTAAGTTGGACCAAAGAGACGAGTACGAAAAAGATCCGGTAGCCGGTGAAGTGACTGGCGATGCCGAGGGCGCGGCAGTGCCCGCTTGCGAGCGCGACGCGCCGGCGCCGTGGTTGAACAGCAGCGACGTCGACGGCGGCGCGCGCCGGCGGGAGGCCAGGCCGCCTGTCCCTGTTGGGTAACACAAGATTGTAGTATCAGCCAGTTGACTGTCACGCGCTAAGTAAGGAAGGACATGTCTGAACGAATGATATATTAGAAGAAAAAGTCGTTCTAAGTTACAGCTTAGTAAACAGGCCATCGCCCAACCAGATAGGACTTGAGACCCAAACCCACTGTCACGTAGGTACTGCACTACTACAATGAGCCATTCAAGTTGAAAATCCACGTGCTGTAATTTCCCTGGCATCCTTAGGAGAATTAGAATTTTTAAAAGAATTTCCAAAACCACATTACCCGGTTCAGCGCCCTCCGGGCAATATTTGATGGTGTGGGCCTTCTCGCCGGTGGCGCCACAGCGAGGGCAGCGGAACGCGCGCAAAACTGGGCACAGCACTCGACCGCGCCAGTCCTTCAGAGCATGCGAAGAATAGCACTCCTCGTTCTCGCCATTATTCTTGCAGAATGCACATTCCTAAAAAACAAACATATATAAGTTTGGAGTACATTAATTTACCATTACTTATGTGCCTAGTCCCTTACAGCAGTTGCGATTTTCTTTACCCCTCTGCTGCACACGGTAAAAATTTGAAAACTCACTGTCACTGACAGAACAGTGCTGACGAAGCACTTTCCTTTAATCAACACAAACACTTTCGACGAACTCTTATCAAGTAATAGGTGAAGTTTGGACAAACTGTCAGCAAATTTTTGACTTGGTTGTCATTTATTTTCAGTCCCGGTAAATAAAAATAAGCAAGCTTACATTCGGCAAAGCGCGTCGCATGCGCCGATCACTGCGGGCTCTAGCGACCTCTTGCAAGAAGTCGTGCAGCACAACGGGACGAATGGAGCGCAGCACGGTCAGCTGCTCCCGTGTCAACATCGACACGTAGTTGTTTGCTGATGTAATACCTGAAATGTGGTTCTTTAGTAAATACACAAGAAATACACACTTTGTAAATTTACGGATTTTTGTTCCAGAATTAACTAGTCCCAGACCTTTTGGAAAGTATCTACCTACTACTGATCTAATATAAGATACCTACCTAATAGGAAAGCTTGTGACATCTCAAGAAGATAGAAAGTTAAGTACATACTTTTGACGAGAAAGTCGAATGTGTCCGTCATTTCGTTGTTTCGTGAGTTTTGCGCATTCGTATTATCTGGCCAAATGTTAGACAATCCAGATTCCGAACGGCTGCTGTAGCCTGCAATAAAACATTTTGTGGTAACTTCCCTACTCATGATTATTACAATTTACATCAGTTTGTAAAACCCATACTACACTACTTGCAAATTTGATTCGACGAAGTACTCGTCGAAGTTGACCGAAGTCCGAAGTACGTGACCACACATTCGTGCGAAGAACTACAGGACGCTTCGACTCCTTTGGCGGCGACCGGAGGTTGCTCGAAGCGAACCGAAGTGCCCTTCTACACTCTCGTATTCGATCAACTTCGCGAGTAGTGTATTGCAGGCTTAAACATTAAACACCAAATTACCTGTAAAATAGTTATTGACGCTGGCGTCGTCATTGAACACGTCAGATCCATTTATTCGCATATTTGCTAATAACTCCTCCATATCGGCGACAGAGGGCGCTAGGGAAAACACAGAGATGTGATAAAGCAGCTGTTATTGGTGCTATTGTGTGTTGTTAAAATCAAGAACATAGCAGCCAATGGTTGTTCAGAAATTAGATTTTTTACAGTGATTTCTGCACGGCTAATTATATACATCAAATCATTAAACATTTCAGCAGAGCAACTAGCACCTCGCAACTAATTCAGCAAGCCACGCTGCATGGTTAGACCTACTCTCCAAGCTCGGCAACAACCGAAGCTCTTCATTAGGAGGGTAACCCAGTACCTAACTACCTACAACGAAAACCATAATTTATAGGTAGGTACTGCAACTGAATAAAGGTGTCGTCAAAGTCAAACTTTTAAATTACCATGGGCATGCGGCACGGTAGAATAGTACCTACCTACCCACTTGAATAATATAATCGCATACCTGGATCGGCAACTTTGGGTTCCTGTTGAGTCAACAAGTTCAACAACTCATTGCCTCCAAGACCATGCATCATTGGAGTCATGGAAGACATCACTCCTTCTGTGCCTACGTTCCTAGTATCCGGGAACGGGAAGCTGTCCTGAGAATACATAGAAATGATGGCACCAATGGTCAAGATTTACGATACGTTATTAGAGAGCTATAATGATAACTTTTTACGTAAACACGAGAGAACATTTCGTGGCGTCGTGCCACGTGTAATTATGATTTGAATTGGGCGTACAAACTTATCACAGCTAGCATATTAAAATATTTAAGTTAAACTAATAGGTACCGCCCACCTGAAGAGGGTACCTCGTTAAAACATTATTTTCCCCAAGTGCGACGGTGTCATGTTGTATGTAGGTATTTCAAATAACACAAAATTAAATAACATTCGAATCGATCGATTACGGTAGGTACCTGCTCAATAAATCAAATGTGCAATGTCAAACATCTTGGTTCAAAGTTTCAAACGTTCAATCTATTCATTATTTTGAGAATGTGTGAATACCAAGTAGGTAATATTTGCAGAAGCGTCATGAATACTCACGGTAGTTGATGTAGGATTTGTATCACCAGCAAGTGTAAATATAGGTTTTTGATCCTCCGTATTGAAACCCACCGAAACAGAGTCCATTTCAATTAAATATTTATCAAAATTCAATGGAAAACTCCACAGAAATAAATCGGATGATTAAACTTAGGAAGTCGTTAGCTGCCGGTGAAGAAAAGGACTCACTGTGTCGCAGCTGCACCATTTATACTAATTGCCCTTCTTACATACGCACAAACGTAAATACTTATAGGTAGGCAAGTTGGTTTGAAGCTACCCTCGTATAAAAAAAATACTGAATATTCTTACTTACAATATTTCCACTAAAACCAGTAAGGTACAAATATTTATAAATATTTCATCATGATATCACTTATTAGTCTTATTACTACTGGTATATAAACATAAATAAAGAGGTGGATATGTTTTGATTCATCAATAAGCAGGAATATTATCTAGAAGGAGGGTAGTCGTTTATTAGTTCTTATCTCGTTCGATCTTTGGAATGTTGTTTATATGTTATTCCGATGTTTTGGTTTAGGTATGTTATTTTATAGAGGCCCTTTTGGCATTATAATAATTGTTTTCTGTTTTTGTTATTTTTTGGTTATAAGGTGTTTTGTTTTATTGTAATGCCAATAAACGCATTTTCTTTCTTTCTTTCTTTATCATCAACGTTTTTTTACTTATGATCTAATGTTTTGAACTTGAATAATGTTCAAAAGAAACAGTTCTACATTCTAAGATTTAAGAACAATGCTCAGTTTTGAATCTCGTTGGCAGCTCTGCTCCAATGGACATGCTTGGAGCAGAGCAAGTAAACGGATGAGAGACAAGTTGTAGTGCTGAATAAGTAGTACCTAGGTATACAGCAGGGTTAGAGGGCAACTCGTCCCACTTCGAAATCGAAAGTGGGGCCAGGGACCAATTCCACCTTTTCTAATGCACGTATCGGCAGGGAGTGGTACAGATATAGGTAGACCATCAAACTGAACAACTTTCTCAATGGGACCAACATGGACATCGATATCGTGAAACAATAATCAGCCGTACGCCATCGCCATACATTTGGGTCGAGTAGGTATTGAAGTTTTGTATAGGAGAGTTGATATTTTATTCTGTACCACGCCCTTAAATCTGGTCACATCTTTCTGATAATTACATGCTCATCATCTACGCAGCCTTTTCCCAACTATGTTGGGGTCGGCTTTCAGTCTAACCGGATGCAGCTGAATACCAGTATTTTACATGGACCGACTGCCAATCTGACCTCCACAACCCAGTTACTGGTTTATTATCCAGTAGGTAACTGGGTAATAACGCAGAAAGCCGAAAGTCTGACAACCAGTCCTACCAAGGGGTATCGTATTCGATACTCCTTGGTAGGACTGGTTGGACTTGGTAGGTCGGGGTTCTGACGACCCGTACCTAAAGACTGTCAAAGATCCGCGTATGACAGCTGGGACCAACGGCTTAACGTACTTTCCGAGGCACGGAGAAGTCTCGGTATGTACTTAAATATGGTCACCCATCCACGGAACAACCCCGGCAAGAATAGCTTTACCTGATGGATGGACCCGTGCGGCTGATATTACTTAGCCACAAGCTCCTCAATATTTCTTTCTATACCACACCCTTAAATATGGCCACAGCTTTCTGATGCTGTTCATTATTTTATGCTTATTAGGTAAAAGGTAAAATGGGTCATTACGAACCACATGAGGTTTTAGAGGCAGTTTGAAAGGGAATCGTTTGAATAGACATTGATGAGGATAAGATAAGATAAGATTTTATTTTTCTCACCACAATATAAAGTACATTTTCAAATGATCATAGGACAATACATAATAGTTTTATTTATACTGTGGGAGACTGTGGGAGAGGATGGCAAAACGCATGTGGCGAAGGAGAATGTGATTAGGTATAAGTACTAACTCTTGCCCGCGGCGGCGGCGGCGGCGTCCGCGCCTGGAGGTTAGGAATTATCGCACGCACGGGATCGGGGTCGTAGATAGGCAGTTGACCTACGTTTGATGTTAATTTAGATATTGATCAGTCATTCAGTTCAGATTATACAGGGTTATTTGTAAAACACCAGCAAACACTTAAGGGGTCATTATACTCATCATTATGAACAACTTTTACTATGGGACCAAATATGAAATCGCGAAAAAAAATCTGCTGTTCCCGTTGATGTATTAAAAGCGGTAGATATGGGACTTAGTAACAGCGCGTGGTCGTATCAAACTGCGTGATTCCCCGTAGTCGGCACTCAGTCGCGCACGGCAGATCGTTGATCAAACAGCTCCATAATTATAGTCTTTTTCGTGATAAATACGCATCAAAATGACTTCTTGTGCAGCTAAACAGTGTTTTAATAATACAAGGTAGAACAATAAGATACACGGGATTACTTTCCACTCGTAAGTACAGCCAAAAATGCTAATTTGTTGAAAGTTATAATAATATTTCATGTTTGCTTCGCCATGTTTGTGAGAGCGAGATAGATATTGAAACATGCGTGACAGACACGATACGCAAATCATGCGCGAGTTGCGAGACTTATTGGCCACGCCCAACGACTGTCATCACACTGATCACAGATGTGTGAGTTTTGCTGCATGTAGTCGTGCGCCGAGCCCTGGTTTACTGATTGCGATGTTAGCTCGTAACATTTATCTACCTCCTTTTGATACATCAATGGCTGTTCCCTACATTTTGACAAGATATGAGAACATAAATGTAGGGAACTGCAGATTTTTTTTTTCGCGATTTCGTATTTACCAAATGATGAGTACAATGACCCCTTAAGAGATTGCTGGTGATTTACAAATAACCCTGTATAATATTATCTTACCTGGGTCTTCTTCTTTTTCTATTCCTTTCGATGGTACTTTTTATATTGTTTGATCCTAGTAGGTGGTCACATTGATTGCGGCATCAGTGGCGTTCATTTCATTAGGTATTTTTAGTGGAAGTGAACAGGCACTTAGGGCACTCCAGCAAGTGGGACATGGTCTGATCAAAAGCACCGCACTCACACCGGATGTTGGATGGATCAATGCTAATCCAATCCAAATACGCAATCGAGTGAGAGCTTTCCACATAGGCCACTGCAGATCAACCCGGGCGGCAAGTTTGACGAAGTCAAGTAGTAGTCCGGGGAATTTACGCCGAATTTTAGGCCAACTTTGCATGAATTAAAAATTCTCATTTAACGTGTAGGGTATGGACAAGGAAGTATGTTAGAATGTATCCCGCGAAAAGTTAACCCCCGCATGTACCTACGTTTTTTTTTAAGAAAACATGTTAATTAAAAGACACACAACATGACATGACATGTTTATGTTAGTTGTTGTTGGTTAAATAATTCAATATTACTTGGTAGAAAAAAATATTAACTGATATGTTTGTATGGAGTATTTGTGAGAGATGAGGTATTACAAGTAGGTTAAGTAGAAAATTAAACAAAATCGTCCACGGTTTCGATAAAAATATATGTATATTTTTTTTTGTTATTGTACTTCAAGCAAGAATATTAACAGCGGTTTTTTTTGCTTTTTAGTTAAATTATTTTAGTTTAATTTTCTTGTAATTAAGTGAGATAGAGCCAGTGTTGGGCACAATTCAATTATTTTTTTAATTGTAGAAGCAAACAATTACAATTTTAATTGCAATTAAAATAAGTACTCAATACTCAATACGTTTATTGCATTCCACAATGTGAACTTAGGTGGTAGGTACATAAAGACATAAATATTCGTTTTGGAGCATTGTGGGCCCTGTCGGGCATAACAACATAAAAGTTAGGAGGAGGGCTATTATAGATATTTGTTAACAATTTTAATATTAATCTACTCTTTCGTTTTGTGTAGGTAGGTAGGCTGATAACTAATTGTGTACATATACACTGTTTTACCACTCATATATTGGATTTAAACATTAATATAAATTATTTAAATTATACATATTTGTTTATTCATTTTATATACATATTGATTACATTTTTAAATCTTTCTATAAAAAACAAAAAAGAAACAAAAACATTAAAAAAAAATAGTAGCCCACCGGTATCGGGAACAGGGTCCAGGCTACCGGCGGTCAGGGCTCCTGATAGAGGAATCTCCTAACGATACGCGCCGTGTCCAGAAGTCCCGCTTTCTGGATCAAGCCCTTGATCCAGTATTATTATTTATTATTTTGTCTCTGGATATTTCTCGGGACCCTGGGGTCCTGGACCTTTGGAAGGCTTACGAGGGGCCGAAGCCAACTCGCAGAGGCCCCTTAGACAATTTTAAATGGAATGCGGCACCATCCGACGATTCTCCCTGTATGCACTATGCAAGTGCACCCAAGGACAACCCCCGGTTGGTGTAGGACTATTGCAGGAAATGGAAACAAATTTAATGGACTATGGGTTTGGGTGGCTAAAATTGACTGGTGTCCTGGAACTATGGAAGGACTATGGCCCCTGCCTGATCAATGTCATGGTATACACGGATAAAATGACAGGGGGTGACTTGCACACTCAATAATGGGCCCCCGAAAACTGTCGCTAGCACAAAGTGACGTAGCGACAGGGGGCAACATGTCCTGAGGTGCTTGAGGAGGAGTGGTATTCCACGGCTTTCAGAACAATCCCAGAGCCCGGAAGATGGTCAAGATCCCTACGAGCACTTACTGGAATACTTCCTTCCTCCGAGCACGTTTGCTCTTGCGACTCTCCACTCAAGCCAGCCAATTAAGGCAAGAATGAGGTGGGAGCTCTGTTCCTCGTCATTGTTTGCTCTAGCCGGCCAATAAAGGCAAGCCAGAGGTGAGGAACAAGACTTCTCCCGGGAGGTAGGGTCCGTGGGGTCGCTACTGCCCAACAGCTCGCCACATGCTGCCCTGCGGTTTCTGTATCTCTCTTGGTCTGGCTCCTCATCCTAGACCCGTTCCGACAAAGCAAACTCTACCGGCACAGACCTAGAGTTCGGAGCACGCAAGCCCCACCACGACGTCAACGTAGAGATACGGCGGTGGGGGTATTATTATTATTATTGGGAATTATAAATAAATTATTATTACGTTTTTTTATTTTTTTATTTAAGTATCGTTTAAATTTATATTCATGTACATTATAATAACATTTACAGATTAGAAATTGTTTTAATTTATTTATAAAGATATTAAATTTTTGTTCATTTTTAATTTCATCAGGTAGTTTATTATATATTTTAACTGACATTACTAAAGTGCTTGTGGAGTGAATTTTTAGCTTTGAACCTGGTTGGTTTAGTCTGTTTTTGTGTCGTAGTGTGTAGCGAGTCTGTATGTTTTCGCGTGTAGTAAAGAGTTTTTGATTATTTCTAACAAATTGATTTAATTCAATTATATTTTAATTGTGAGATGCAATTGAAATCAATTGCAATTAAATCCATTAATTTGTTGTTCACAATTAATTTAATTGCAATTAAAAAGTTAATTGTTATTTACAATTAACTTAATCGTCAATTGTTTATTATAACAATTAATACTATTTGATGTAAAAACTCACGCACGGGAATGTACCTACTCCCGGGATTAAAAGTATTCTATGTGTTAATCCAGGTAACAAACACATAGAATGCTAAACAGATAATATTAGTAGGAAGTAGGATAGGATTAATTGTAATTGTAAGCATACATCAAACAATGAACAATTAATTACATAATTGTAATTGCAAAGTTTTACAAGCACAATTAATCAATTGTTAATTGTCTATCTTGCAATTACAATTAATTATTTTAATTGTTAATTGCAATTAAATCTGGCAGTTTAATTGTTTTCACAATTAACTTTTGCCCAACACTGGATAGAGCCTATAAATAAAAGTTAAACAAAATTTAACTCTGTTACATTTTTGCCTGAACCACTATTGCAATTTTTTTTTATTAATATTTTAGTGCTAGTACAATACTTATGTTTAATTTTGTTGGACATCGTATTAAAATATTTAGTTAGGTAGTTTAATGCAAAAAAACCGCTGTTAAGATTTTTGCTTGAAGTACAATTTAAAAAAATCGTAATTTAATGTTTATTTAATTTCCGTGGACGAAAATGTTTAATTCTGTAAAAATATATTGGTTTTACCAATTCTTTATTTATTGTAATCAAAATTTTCCTGTTAACTATTTTGCCTCAATTTTTATTCACAAAAACGCGTTTTTGTTTTTTTTTACCTTGATGCGGGCCTGGAAAATGTTTAATTTTCTATTATTATTTGGAGAGCTAAGTTCAAAAACACGATCCAAGAAAAAAATCGCTGTTAAGATTTAGTGCAAGGTTCAAACCCAGGCATACCTAGTGGATGCTTGTCCTCGCAACCCAACTTGCTTTTCTTATTGGATGGTTTGTCCATTACCCTAATTGCATAATATAGATACCTACGATCATTCAGAATCTGAAACGATTCAGATTCTGATTGATCGTAAAATATTTAAATGTTCGAAAAAAATATCTGTAATGAATGTTGTTGAACTGTCAAAATTATACAGATTAGTCGTAATCGTTTACGAAAATGTGTTGCGTAAATTAGATAGCTGGATAGCCTACGTAGAGCGTAAAGGCTCGTGGAGACCTGGGACGGTAGTCTCGTCTCGACATAGATAGCGATCGTTATACAACCGAATTCGGTCGCAAAGTCCTAATGGCGTCCCTAGACGCGTGCGACGTCCCTGTCAAGCGCGTGATTTTTTCGTACTTGTCAAGAGCGTCGCACGCGTCTAGGGACGCCATTAGCACTTTGTGACCGAATTCGGTCGTATAGCGATTGCTATCTATGTCGAGACTGCCGGCCCTGTGCGACACGACACGAACAAACTTCAGGGTGTAACAATAGCCGGTGTCGCGTCGCGCTAGTCTGCACGAAGCTTAAGAATCTCTGGCGACTAAGTTGTTATAACTAAAATTGTTGTAGTTGTTGGTTGTTTTTATCGTTTAGGATATGAAACAGGACTGACAGGACTGTAAGGATGCCTGTCCACTGGAGCGGAGAGGAGAAAAGAGGAGCGGAGATGTGCCAATATTAACCAACAGAATCTTGACTCCGCTTCTGAGTTTAGATAGACTCAGGATCACTGATGTAAACTCAGGGGCGGAGTCAAGATTCTATTGGTTAGTATTGGCACATCTCCGCTCCTCTTTTCTCCTCTCCGCTCCAGTGGACAGGCAGCCTAAAGAGTACCTACAGGAGTCGGATATGGGGTCACCAAAAAACATTAAGATTTTAATCGTTTATTTTGCCAAAATTAGATTTTACAAGACTAATAATACAACTTTATTATTATTATGTCATAATTTCATCAACATGAACTATAATAATTGGCGTTACAAAAAAACTAAATTTATCACTTAAATTTACATTAAAAATAATAAAAAAATAAAAATAGGAACTTTAAAAATGACGTGCTTGTTGATCTCCATCGGTTAGGTAAGAGTTACAACTAGTAAGTACTTTTATTGTTATAAATTAACAACAGAACAAGTGGGGATTCGGGGAAGCTATTAAAAGCCTTCCGAGTCAAAATGTCGTCGAATGATCTTTGTGCTGAAGTTTTACACAATTTAAAGGACACAATATAAACTAATACAAATTAAAATATAAATGGATTGAGGCGGAGTCAACAGTATGCGTTATTTAAAAAGAATATAATTATTTTTATTTTAACATAACATTTGAATGTAGGTAGTGTACCAACTACTAGGTTATACATAATCAGTAAAATATTTTCTAAGTTTGGTCCAATCAGGGATGTTGCGGATGCTGATTTTTGGTGGCTCACATCCGCAGATGCAAATCTCGACGAAATACAAAATTTCTTAGGATTTTTGTAAATAGCAGCGTTGTTTCGTTGTAAGTATGTTGATAATAATTCAATTCGCGACAATTATAATAAAATAATTTCTTACTAAATTCATAAAATCTATACAAATAACCCTGGAAATTTTATGTGTTTGATGGATCTAAGACTATTTCGTGAAATGTGAGGATTTAGCTCTTCCATAATCTAGGTATAAGCTATATTGATGATTTAAATGATTATAATAATTTCCATTTTGTTGATTTCATTTCACCATTTTCGACCCACATCTGCATCCGCATGAGCTCCGCATTGATTAATGCGGATGCAGAAGCGGGTGTCCAAATATAGCTCCGCTACTGTAGAATCTGTAGATGCGGATGCGAATATCCGCAACATCCCTGGTTCCAATTACAAGATACATACGGAAAAACAGGAGAAAGGCTATTATAATGGCAGGTTTGCTCTATCGATGGCACCAGTGGCGGATCTAGGATTGACATTTGGGGGGGGCTTGACCCCGCTGAGAGTAGGTTTTTAGCAAAGTAAACACTAAAAAACCTCACAAAATTTATTTAATATTTAATTTGCTTATCATATAATCAAGCCTCCTCGGATTACTTTTCGCAAATTCCTCAGTGACTTCGTTAGGTTGTTATAGACTATCAGAGATATCTCCGTGAATACACATGGCGGCCAAACCGGGCAGCGTAAGAGTGGTGCGCTCATTCAATATTCGCCACGTAAACAAAATATCATAAAGAAAAAACTTAAAAAGATGACAGTTGTACCTTAGGTAGAGTAGGTTGTAATAAGATTTGTCACGGAAGAACTCTGATGCTTTGGGGGGGGGGGGGTCTTAAGCCCCTTAGCCTCCTCCCTGGATCCGCTACTGGATGGTACAACTGGTAAATTTTTCAAAATAACCCGTGTGCTGAATATCGATCGGATAGCATTGCTATCCGATCGATATTCAGCACACGAGTTATTTTGTAGCATTTTTAGGGTTCCGTACCCAAAGGAACCCTATTAAGTACTAAGGCTCCACTTGACTGTTCGTTCGTCCGTCTGTATCTTTTGAACCGTTACAGGTACACTTTAAATTTTCACAGAGTTCTACTATGATGGGCACTATAACAACAAATAATAATCAAAAAAATAAAGTTAAAAATTAAAGGGGGTCGTTCTCATAAAAGTAACGTATTTTTTTTTGCGTTTTATAATATTGTAAGGTGCGGTGGTCTGGAATCCTTCTTGGCCGATTTTGTCTGTATGAAATTAATAAAAGCAGTTTGGTACTTACAATTCAATGTTTGCTTAGGTAGGTAAACATCAATTTATTCTATATAGATTTACGTTTGACAATTGACACAAATGATATTATGTAAGTCGTACCTATAGTGGTCAATGGTCATATTATTATAATATAATTATGAGCTTTGCAAAAACTCACGAACGAAATAAAAAATATCTTGTCTGGCTGGCATTATGTACTTAAAGCTAATAAGGTTGACCAAGGAACGCAGTCGTAGCCATCTAGGTATACGCCACAGGTCACTGCGTTCGATCGTCTCCATTACATTCAGCCACTGTTATTAGCAACAGCAACAGTCATCTACATTGGATCTGTTCGCTAACCGATACCAACGAACATTTTTATTCCTCTGTAGGTACCTAGGTACTGCAGTTTCTGCAGCAACAAATGCGCCTGGGATCTGGATGTTGGTTTTGACAGCAGTACCATTTATTTATTAGACACAGAAACTTGACTTTCTACATTCGTCCAAAGGAAGACAAACAATATGCTCCATTTACCTTTACCTACTTAAGACGCATCTTGCTTGTTAACCTGTCAAAGGATCGATTATCCACTAGTGCAAATCAAAATGCAAATTAATCCATTAATGGAAACCGGGAATTGGCAAGCGTCTAATGGCGTTAAGGTGATTCATCAGTAAGTGCGGCGAACTGAACATTACAGTGCGCAACTTGTAACGATACAATTGGACCATTCATTACATCAATGAGACGAAATGAAATGAAATTGTTTATTCTGTAAATAGAATAAAGGAATCATTATTAATACGTCATATTAAAAATAAGTTAGATGAGATCAGCGTTTCCTATCCGACTACTCTGAATTGGAAACCGGAATGCCGAAACAAACTCAGAGGGACTCAAGGGAGGAAAACCGAGTATTACAGTGCGCAATTTCCGTGTTATTTTGATACAACTTGTAACACTCGTACATTCCGTACTCCGTACTCGTACATGTGTTTCACCTTACATTACAGGCGAATGTTCGTCAATCAGGGAGGGAGTATTGTAACGTAATGATCAAAATCGAACCTGTAACGTTAAATTACAGGCGAATGTTCCCGGTGTGGGAGCACCTTTAACCGACTGCTGGAGATTTTGTCTCATAGAAATTAAAATAGGCCTGGAAAGATTTGTGCGTTGGGAAATTTTAGGAAGTCAAGTATCTGTGTTGCACAGAGAGCCGTGATTTTTCGTGAGCGTTGAAAACGCGCGGTGTGATGGAGCGGTGGGCACGGAGACTAACTACCAAGCTAGGTCGGCGTGTGGGTGGCACCGCTAGGGGGCGCGCTAGTTGTCAGCCTTCTCATCGTGGGCGCCCGGCTCGCGACACCGGTACAGGAACGTATTCGATCCCTTATCTTCTTCATCTTGGACACAAAGTGTGCCAATACCACAACTGCAACTGAAAAAATATTTCAATTAATTTGACTATTTATAGGTAGCTTTACTTCCCTACAGTCTACAGCTAAGGAGCTAGGGTTACCATCCGTCCGAGATTTGTCCTGATCCTGATATACATAGTTAATTGATTCAGGCGTGACCTTGCAGAAATCCATTATAAAGTACAATAGACGTGGATTTAGTAACCTATTCCGCTTAACTATTCCCAAAGAGTCATAAAAATAGTTCTGTAAGAAATCGACACATGTTTTACCTCTCAACGAGGCATCCTCAGGATGGCGATTGACTTGTCGTGAACCCGAACACGGCGTGTTGCCACGCTGAACGCCGTACGCAGAGTGAGTCATACGACAATCGAGAGGTCGCGACCCGCTAATACGGGCCGCTCAATTTGTAGGCGTATAGCGGCATGTGGGAATGACGCAGTTTAGCTGTGTCTGTCTGATTGGTTGCTATGAGTAATTCTGTAGGCGCGCTACGACGCTAATTTTATAGCGCCGCTTTCTTCACGACATCTCGGCGGTCTGTCCCCGCCAGGTGAGACCCTTACAGTTACCTGAAGGAGGCCCAACGAGAAAGAACAGCGGCAAAGATGTCGACTCAACGTTCCTATAGGTCTGTATGCCTCGCCCCGCTCACAGATTTTTAGACGAAATTTTACACATGATAAAGGTTTCAGAATATCAGTACTAGAGAGTTTAGAAATTGTTAAAACTAATACAGGAAACGATACATTATTGAACGAATTAAATACAAGTATTTCAAGGTCATCTTTAATGCGATTGTTCGTGCCTAATCGCGCTGATAACGATTCGAGCCGAAGTGGACCGCCGAGCATTTGTATAAGTGGAGTTGTCGGGCGGTATCTTCACGATTTTCACCAGCGACATCCCTAAGAGTAGTAAGGTGCAGTTGGCTCTGTTCGCAGACGACACGGCGTCCCTTGGGAGAAGCGAGCTAAATATCTAGGTGTAATTCTGGATGAACACCTCTCTTTCAAATAATACATAAAGTCGGTTCGTTCGCGAGCCGCTTTCGCTCTCGGTAGGCTCCACTACGTTATGAATGCACGCAGAAAATTGTCACATTTGTCACTTAAGTGCAAGTTGCGCATCTACACAGCGTGCATTCGACCAATCATTACCTATGCGGGCACCCGTCTTTGCACAAGCAAAACCACATCTTATCCATAGGATGCAGGTCCCACAGAACCGTGTCCTTCGCAGGGCCACGGGATCTCCGTGGTTCGTTAGAAACGAGATCCTCCATCTCGATCTTAAAATCCCCACAATTTAGCAGTACTTATAATGCATGTCCAAGCGTTACTTTGACTCCGCTGCCAAACATCGCAATCCTCTGATTGTCGAGGCATCCCCTCTACTCTCAATTAAGTTCGCCGCCCAAGGCATATTCTTTCCGACCCAGATGACCCCATAACCCTCCTCCCGGAGAGCAGTAGGGCCACAAGTACAGTGCATAAGAACACACACCGACACACTTTCCGACCTCGTTGTCACCGCCGAACCTCCCGAGTAGTCCCGAGTAAATGGTACTCCCCCCCGACCCTTGCTCGACGATGCGCCAGCCCGCGCCGATGCTGAGCCTGTAGCTTTAAATTCTCCTGATAATAATAATATATCCTTGATCCAGTCTGTCCCTCTTGCTGTCTTCCCCTCAGCGAACGCCCTAAGCCGAGGGTCATACCCCACAGGGGGTGCCCGTAGCGAGCGTTCGCGTAGTTTTAATTTAGAATAGTTTTTGCCCCTGGCTGGAGGCTTTTAGTGTAGCAGCTAAAGGCAGCCACAGGAAAGTCCTGTTAAGCAGCCAGGACCTTAGTGGTAAACTGCGAGAGGCCCCAGTAAAAAAAAAGCGGTATGGCTCACTCTGCGTCCGGCGCTCCGGGCGCTCGGCGTGGCAACACGTCATGTTCGGATTTCTTGCTGGGGTTTTTTATGACTCTAGGAATAGATAAGCGGAAAAGGTTACTAAATATATCTTCGTCTATTGTTTTTTTTTGTCCTGATACGTCCAATCCGTCCAATCCGTCCGTCGAACGGTAGGCACAAGACCGTTCCAGCTTTGTAAGGAGTCAGGACTCTTCTACGAAAACAACCCTCCTTAGCAGTCGGGTACTGAGCATTATTTTTGAATAATTATCACGAAGAAAGAAATAGCAAGCAATGGATTCCTTAACAAAGTTCACTTTCTTGAGTTTATCCAAAAACAACATGAAGTAGGTACTTGTTTCAGAATTTAGCTAAGAAAGAAAATATAGTAAATTATTATTATTTTTTGTTAATTTTGTTGTTATAGCAGCAATAGAAATACACAATCTGTATTCTGTGAAGAACTGTCTTGTTAGTACGGTTCATGAGTTAGGTACAGCCCGCTGACAGACAGACGGACGTACAGATGGACAGTGGAGGCTTTTTGAAAATGTACAAATGGCAGTCTTTCATATGATACGCCTTAGTATCGATTTTTAAGACCGCCCAAATTTTCAGTACCTGTTGCAATTGCAAAATAGGTGGGCAAACGTCATCCCTGTTGCAATTGCAAAATAGTTGGGCAAACGTCATCTAAAACTGTTCCAAATTTCAAGTTGATAGCATTTGTACCTAGTTATTGAGATATCCAGGTGTGACAGACAGACGGACAGACAGACTGAGTCGCACCCAGTGGGTTCCTTTTTACGTTTTCCTAAAAAACATCGAAGAATACTTGTCTTCTGGAACCATAAAATGTGCTACGTTTGACTTACAGCAAGTCATTTTACCATTCTCTAACAAAAGTGCAGTTTTCGATAAGAGGCGATTATCCGTGTACAATTTTACCATATACGACATGACCCCGGCAGATTATATAATATATAACTCGTTTTTAGCCACCACAATGCGGTGTGGAATATTGCAGTTTTAAGTTAAAACTGCAATATTCCACACCGCAGCGTTAACATTCTCTGACGATATTTATATAATTATTGGTATGGAACCCTCGATGCGCGAGTCCGACTCGCTCTTGACCGGTTTTTGCATATACGTCACTTAGTAAGATTTTTTTTTGGAAGTGACCTTATACCAGGGTATATGCTCACTTCCAAAAAATAAATCACAATGGAGAAGGCACGGGTGCCTTCGCCATTGTGATAACTTAGTACACAGTAGAAGACATTTAGGTCACTTCGTAAGGAAAGCGACGATTTGTTTTCATTTGGGAATTTTGCCGGGTTATTACATGGGGCGCGGGCGATTTATTCCCTTGATATCGAGACCCGCCACGTCGAGTCGCCGCCACGTCTACTCTGAAAACTCTCGCTATTATTCCCGCCACGTCGAATCGTTGAAAAAGTCTATTTTATTACCGCCACGTCTACTAACCATTTTTATTTGTACAGACGTAAAGAAAATACTCATAGTTGGTCGGTACTGTGAGATTTTTTTTACGGGTGGTTGGTGGATAACTATACATGTATAAAAGGAGAAACTAACTGACTGACTGACATATCAACGCAGAGCCGAAACTACTGGGACTAGGAAAGTGAAATTTTGCACACAGCTTCCTTTTATAATCTAAGGGAGCACTAGTTGCGGGTAGTCCCAAGGGGAAACCGTGGCCCCTGGCATGGCAAGGGAAGGAACACGGGTGGGTTTTAGTCAGTAAAAGTCTGACACGCCCTTCCGCTCCGCCCAGAGCGGGAGAAGTCATTGGATGATTTCCCAACAAAAAAAAAAAAAAAAAAAAAAAGGGTGCGAAAAGGGGGGATTTCGTTTGTATGAAACTTCTTATTCCTTGAGTTAATAAATTTGAAACTTCCCATAAAAAGTACTAGGCTTGCATGAATTAGTACCTATTGCAATTATTAGACGTGCACAATTTCTGAGCAGTACCTAACCTAAGAAAAAGTACTAGGCTTGCATGAATTCCCGATAGTATTTAATCATTATAGGATTTGGATGAGGCAGTCAGATAGTTTATAACCTGGATTAACACATAGGATACTTTTATCCCGGTAGTACGCCATGGGATAATTTACGACTTTCACGTGAGCAAAGCCGCGGGAAAAAGCTAGTTTGGAATCATACAAAAGAATAAGTAGAAGTGCCGGTGACTCGACTTCAAACTGACTGAAAAAAAAAAACTGAGGGGCAGTCTTTGGGGACTTCCGATGGAAGTGAAAACAGTAGCCTATAATATTATGATAATCCAGGTAATAAAATATCTGTCTGCCTCATCCAAATCCTGTTAGTGGCCTAACATAATGATTGAATACTATCATGAATTCATGCATGCCTAGTACTTTTTGTTAGGTTACTGCTCAGAAATTGTGCACAACGTGTAATGATTGAAATACTATAGTGAATTCATGCAAGCCTAGTACTTTTTGTAAGGTTACTACTGCTCAGATATTGTGCACAACGTCTAATGATTGAAATACTATCTTGAATTCATGCAAGCCTAGTACTTTTTGTTAGGTTACTAACAAATTCTACTCTCTCCGTCAAAAAAAAGAAACATGACAGTTGATTCTTTGATATGGTCTATGGATAAGAGATATAAAACAAAACATCTTGTTTAAGTAGGATCCTATCTAGTTATTCCAAGTAACCAACTATGAGCATTTTTTTACGACTGTACTAATCAAAATAGTTAGTAGACGTGGCGGTTATAAAATAGACTTTTTCAACGATTCGAGGTGGCGGGAATAAAATTTTCAGAATAGACGTGGCGGCGACTCGACGTGGCGGGACTCGACGTCAAGGGAATAAATCCGCAGGCGGCTATCGTTTAGCGGGCTACAAAATTAAATCATAAGTTCATAAGTTATGATTGCTGTTGAAAATTTGCAAATTTTTCATGGATTTGGGGTAATTTTGGTTAAAAAAATGTGGATTTTAAATATAACAATAACTTTTAAATTTTCAATAATATTAAGATTTTTTATTACTTTTTGGTAATGCTATTGCAGTATTTATGTGCCCCATTCGGATCGGACAGGGCTTTTTATTAAATATTGTATAATGCATACTCACTATGTGTTGGTCATGTTGAGTTCTATTGTCCTGTCATGTGTTGTGTAAACAGACCAGGCGCAGGGTGTTTGTGGCGCGCACACCGTTTTGTTTCTTTTGGGTATTTCCTTATGCTCCTCAGTATTAACGGGTTGCTGGAACGATAAATACATTTTCATAAAAGTAGTTTCGAGTTTTCTTACTTCTATTAAGTATTTACTAGTAGTTCAGCGAACAGTAGGCCTCGCGGGAACAAACTTTTTTACAACAATTAATAATCCATCAAGGCCCCCGCAATCAGGCGCAACGCGACAGAGCGACAACGCGACTCTAATCATTGATGTAGTACCATTATGACTCTAACGTCGCGCCTCTTCGCGGCAGCCTTTATGGTTTATTAATTGTTGCAAAAAAGTTTGAGGTTTGGGGGCCTTTACTTAGGTACAATGATTTAAAACGGGATATTTACCATGTTTTTTGCTTGTTTTTTGTGTTTAAGAACATGGTAAATATCCCGTTTTAAATAACTTTAACAGTGAAAATAACGATGTCAATTTACTCTGTCTATATGTATATAATAAAAATGAAACCCTATTTTCCTTGGTCACGGCCGGCATCACGAGTGAACGGCTGGACCAATTTCGATAAGTAATTCTTTTTTTGTGTTTATTATTGTAAGTAGAAAGTTCTTAGGAAATGTAGGTGAAGCCTACATATCCTAAGAACTTTAGGATATGTAGGGTAAGTGCACCGTAGATAAGTGCATACTTAGTGCTACCCGTGCGAAGCCGGGGCGGGCAGCTAGTATCCTATAATTAAATGATATACCTATAATCCAACCTAAAATAATCCCGATTGCGGCTGTTGGTTACAAAAAAAGAATATGGTAGCAAGACGATAATTAAACAGAAATAAACTAACCAACTACTATCTGATATTTGATAAACACGAGACTTTATTCGACGGGACTTAACCACTGTGCACAGTAGCGCCATCTAGTTTTACCTTATTGTAAAACGTTTCAGAGACTTCTGAAAATTTATTTCAGAATTCTCGAGTTTTGTGATGAGAAGGTGGTCCTGGGTGCTCCATCAATCCCTACCGTAGAAATCTAAAAGTGAGTAATTTACTGCATTTGAGGAGTGATTCTGCTTATCACGGCGAAGATACTCATCAGGATCTTCACCAAATTCTTATGAGACCAATTTAAAATTATTACCTTTCACATAAAAAAGAACAATCGAAATCGGAGCTCATAAGGCGGAGATATCTAGTACTTAGTCCCCTTTTTGGAGGAAGTAGGTATCAGACGAGAAAAAAATCTATAAAATCGTAAACTCAAACTCAAAGCATTTATTTCAATTAAACCATAGACAGGCACTTTTGAAGACTCCGTATCAAAGTTGCGACAAACAAAAGCGCAACAAATGCTGGAGCGACAGTACGATAGGTCGACCATCAGAGGTGCGACAGCACATCAGCTATTAGCAACAAAATATTACAGAAATGTTTGTCGAGCGAAAATTGTGTCGCGCTATCGTTCGTCGATCAAAAGTTTCATCGTCCCATCGATGGTCGTGAAAACAATCAGTCGCACTAACATTCGTCGATCAAAAGTTTCGTCGTGCCATCGTTTGTCGTGAAAACAATCTGTCGCACTAATGTTCGTCGAGCTGATGTACTGTCGCACCGCTGATGGTCGACCTATCGTACTGTCGGCCTAGCATTTGTCGCGCATTTGTTTGTCGCAACTTTGATACGGAGTCACTTTTGAATTGTCAAGGAGTCAGTCAGTCAGAAATATGAAGCTAGTTGCCCATTCCAAAACGTAGTAGGTACACAGTACTACTATAATAGGTACGTGTCACGGCAATATTATCACGTGTCTTCTCTTGTAAAAATTTTAATTAGGTAGGTACGAAGGAGATTAAAAAGGCAATAAATAACTAGAATGATGGTCCAAGAGATCATTCTAGTTTGATTGATGTTTTTCATAAAAATTAACGATAGTACGCGCCACGAGGGAAAAGTAAGTAGGTAAGTTCTATAACCCTACTATTTTTTTATCTGGCCAAGTAATTGATAACATTGTCTCAAAGGGCAATTAAGTTATCGAATACCTACGTGCGTCAATGTGCATTGTGTCGTACGTACGTCATGTGAGTTACAGTTTCGTGGGTCATCACAAACTGTTTGTGGTAGTCTCGAAACGTGATTTCACGGAGAAATGCGTTCATCTCCAGGTTCCGATGACGTCGCCGTTGTTCTTTAATCTTTACTTGGATATTTGATGAGAAGCTAGCTATGTACCTATGCGTCAATGCGTGTAAGTTTCTGGAGCGATAAGATTTACAGAAAAGGCTTGTTGTTTTTTGTTTTATCAACATCCTATCCTTTTCTCATTTGTCATTTTCATAAAGCCATGTCGGTTTCAGGTTCTGTTGCTGTCTGTACCCTAATTACGTAATGCACGATCAATAACAAATTGAAACAGCACCCTAATTACGTAATGCACGTTCAATTATAATTGAAACCAATTGAAAAAGATTGCCAGTCCATTGCTTCATAAGTTCGAAAAAAAAAAATGCAATAATAATGAACTAACCGCTCTGCGGCAGCTCTCATGGTCGCAAGCGCGACCGCTGAGCGACCTGGGTTCGACTCCCAGGTTGGGCAAAGTATTATGGGGTTATTTCAATAGGAATTTCTCAGTAGCAGGCCGGACTTTGGAAGTTTGTGGTGTGTTAACTTTGTGTTACCCTGTGCCTCGAAAAGCATAAAGCCCCGGGCCTGCGCCTATTAATCCTATTATAACCTCTCCCGGTGTCTTGTCGGTACTTGCCGTCCTATCGAACTGTGAGAGTACGGGAAGAGGGAGTGCACCTTTGTTTGCATACACACTTGTGCACTTCATTATCGCCTGCGTACTTGGCTAATATCCGTTGAGATTGACCGCCACGGCCAATTGATATTACAATCCTTACATATTATAAAACAAAGTCTCCCGCCGCGTCTGTCTGTCTGTGACTCTGACGCGATAAACTCAAAAACTCCCGAATGGGTCAAACGGTTTTCACCAATGGACGGGGTGACTCAAGTCATGAGGAAGGTTTTGGTGTAGAATACATTATGGTTTTGTGTAAATTGGCTAAAATATGAAGATTATTATTGAAGAAGTCGGAAAAAATCATGCCGATACTGGAAGTTTTACTGGCGTACGCCGCGCAGGTAAACCGTAAAAGATACATACAATTATTGTTCTACAGGATTGTTCATCTTAAAAAATATCAACAAAAAAGTCCGCGACGACATAATTATGTTTATCTTCTAAGGATGACCCCACTATGACTACAATGCTCCCATAGTGAAAGTTGTTCATAATGATGAGTACAATGACCCCTTAAGAGGTTTAGTATAAACAAAAAATAACATTATATAACATATGAACAAACCGCAATATTATAAAGAAAAGCCTATCTATTCACAAACTATATCCCCATTTTACTAGGGGAACAGCTAGGTACTTATCAGAAAACGTGCTATCATGTCGGATGTATCGCACAACATCGTACGATATGCACGCGGCACGCCCTTGAGTGTATCCGATGCTTACCGCGACCACAAACCATGAATGAACCGAATACCCAATGAATGACTAATACGTGACTACACGTGGAGCTGCGCTCGCATAACACGTAAAGGCAGACAGGCGCGATATGACATGGACAGCGCGAAGCAACTCTAGTTGAACAATTTCTATGAAAGAAAACTCCGTTGAAATTGTTTTAATATAATCGCGTCGCGCCAGTCTGCGCAAGCCTTATTTAACAGGAAGAAGAAACATTCAGCGGTAGACATGCGGGTCATTGACTTCTTATTATTTTGTAGTATTTTGGGTACGTATCTGTACCTACTCTACGGCTCTACCGTTGTTACCGGTACATGGCGCCAAGCCATACGGACATAAAACTA
The DNA here is from genome assembly GCA_948150665.1 of Conistra vaccinii. NCBI lineage: Eukaryota > Metazoa > Arthropoda > Insecta > Lepidoptera > Noctuidae > Conistra > Conistra vaccinii. The sequence goes on from OX411330.1 coordinate 9,864,425, forward strand.
AGTACCTTTTTTTTTTGTTTACGTTATTATTTATTTTTTATGCCTATTTCCTGCCTATGGACCCTATACTATAGTTACAGTATCTAAAATAATTACTTATATTATCTACAGCTACATCACAGTCTACCACACATCATAATTTATACTGTGGCTACATCGTAGGGTGACTACCTACATTTCGTGTATGAAAGTTTGTGATAAAAAAAAAACATTCTATGCATATTAATTATAAAAATACGCCGACTTTTATTTCATGGTAATTTTATATTGTTGCAACTCGGTCCGTCAAATCTTACAAAATATTAATGGTATAAGGCATAAAAAACTAGAGTTAAAGCCCATCACAGACGTAGCTATAATATATAATTTCTAGTACGCACCAAAACCTAAGCAAAAAAAAGCAAAAGCAATGTATAGTGGAATTTATGAACGCCACCTGGAGGGAAAGTACTCTAAATACTGGAGATAGCAAATTTTACTCAAAGGAAACATTCCTTTATTTTTTTAAAGTAACATAGAATAGAATATAGAATAGAATATATATTTATTGTAAAACATGAGTATACATCAAATAATATGTGCAAGGTCTTAAAATAACAGGTAACAATGCATGTTTTGCCATAAATGGCGTACAAAACAACATATTTTAGGCTTAGAATAAACCATTAAAAAAAAAAAACAATTTGAGTCTACACAACAAACTATGACATTTATAACTTAATACTAATACAAGTTTAAAATAGAGAGATTTTATTTATTTAACAGACTTGAGAGTGAAATTATGAAAATGTCGTAATTATAGATCTGCATTCAACAATTCTCGAAAGTTCGCTTGCGTTGCGACACACGGGAATCGAACCGGATAAGTTCCGAAAAAATAACACTCAATCATAAAGATCAAATCTTTCTAACAAACATGATAAATTAAATGAAAGGAAAACCATAAAATCTTAACTTAAGTAGATATAGGTAAATTTAATGGAACATGATTATACATTTTCATCAGATTACTTGTGCTAGTACCTAATTAACAATTATCTTTCGCGCACAAATTTTTTCGGATTTTAACCGGTTCGATTCAAGAGTGTGGGAAGAGAATTTTCAAAAATCTTTGAATGCAGATTTATTTCTTATTAAAATAAAGGAATGTTTCGTTTGAGTAAAATTTGCTCTAAATCTCCAGTATTTAGAGCACTTTCCCTCCAGGTGGCGTTCAAAAATTCCACCCTGTAAACATATTATAGCTACGTCTGTGACGCGGGGCTCATGTATCTCAAAAGTAATAACCCTATAAGCGATTGTAAACAGATCGTAGAAATAATTAAATGTTTATAATTATTATTATGATGACGAGTCGTCATTTATAGGAAACTCATGTCAACAACGCAATAAGACTTTATTGTTGTGTAATTATTGGTTTGGGTAAGTACCGCAACTAAAAGCAAGTAGGAATAGGTTAACACTGTTTAATTTCCAACAAAAGAAAACAAAGAAAAAAATATGTGCCTACCTACAGTTATTTTTTTATATTGACACGAGAATACAATTTCATACATCTTTGGCAGTCGTTACGGGTTGCTAGAAGCCCAAAATTTTGACACATACCAGTCTTACCAAGGGGTGTCCATGATACCGTATCATGTTACCCCAACATCATCGGCATCGGCATAGTGTTGTAAAACACTTTCATTTCGAGACGTCGATTTTCGATTTTCAAGACTTACTACGACTAAAGGCCGTTTGTTCACCGCATCGTGAAAGGAACGTCAACGAGAAACGAGATTAAGCAGTCATAGTAAATGTAATGTCGCTACTTTGGCGTCGTCATTTCACTCTCGTTGCCGTCCCTTTCACGGTGCGGTGGACAAACGGCCTTAGGACTAATAGTTTCAGACGTTTCAGTGAGTGACGTCTTCACGAGTTGTATGAGTTCTTTGAGTATTGTGTCGTATGTTCACCGATTTCTCCATCAATTGCGGACAAATTTTGAATTTTTATTTTTTGTATGAAGGGTAGGTAAGCTCCCGAGGTAGTCTCATATAAATTTTATTAACTTTGCTTGGATCGTTTTTGAGTTAGCTTCAATAATACATTTTTTTCCCACTTAGTTTAAATGGATGATAACTTCCTGTCACTGTTATTTGCAATTTGCATAGCAGGTAGGTAGTGGTATTCGAATTTGTGTGGGGTAGGTACCACAACTAAAAAGTGAAAAATAAAAACTTTTTACAAAAAAATTAAAACCGACTTCCAAAAAAAAACACTACAAAGTGAAAAATTACTTTAATTTCGGAAGTTGGTGGCAAAAAACGAAAATTCAAAACCCAAGACACCGACTGCCGGAATTTTATTTTTTTGCAATTTAGCTTAGCTTTCCCATCCTCTCAGCATAGCTGCATAGCTCATCTCTGGTGGTAAGCAGCTTTAGACACTCTTAATGATAATAGTATTTATATTATGGTACTTTGTTATAACATGAATGTCATATTGATGTTCTTTATCAGCTTCCAGTGAACCGCACAGAAGGCAGTGCAAACAAGATTTCATTATCATTAAGCACGTGATGACATCAATAGTACGGCTTAAATCGTATAATTGTAGTATAATGATTTACAATGTGCGTGTTATCGATGAGGAAAATGCGCAATTATACATAATTATTAGTGTCTGAGAAAGTGCAAATCATTAGCAGATAGATATCAGATTTTTCATTATTTCTTTCATCATCTGCCGCTAGCCTTTTTTCTATTTTTTTTTCATTTGGTCCTTATTTATCTAAATAATACACTGGGAGGGACACATTTTAATATGTAGTTTAGGTATTGCAATTTTGTATGAGACCGCTTATTTGATTTTTAAACCGTCGAAAAAAAATGGGATTAATAAAGCACATCAGAGACGTAGCTATAATATATATTAGAGCAAAACATATTAAGATATATTCCATAGTAATCTTCGAGTGACCTCAGACGGAGCTATAATATAATATTACAAAATTACCTTCGCAAAAAAAAAGCAAAGTAGGTATATTAATATAATTATATTATAACTGCGTCTGTGACAGGCTTTAAGATTTCTAGAATCATATACGAGTATGTAGGTTGTTACGATGTCCCTTCCACCGTTTAGGCTGCAGGTATATATTAACACTAAACATTTATTTAAACACTTATGGCTCCACAAATCTAATAGAACAATTTCCATGAAGTTTTCATATAAATTGTTCTACTAGTAGTCCCGTCACACCCGTCTGCGAGAGCCTGATAAAGTTATTTAACTAAAATCGAATAAGTACTTAATTAAATGCAATGGAACTTAATACTTAACGTTTTATTTAGTCATGGTACTAAAGCTAGTACTAATCCCAGTACCTACCAAATTTAGACCGCGTTTTGTAATAAGACGGTAGGTAAGTCTTGTACTAAGTAGGTATTATAAAGGTAGGTAGTTACGGATAGGTAAAACTAAATAACAAGCTCATGTTTACAGAATCAAGCGTTGCGTTGATTTTACGTTTCTTAAAAAAAACATGACGTTATATGACCGATTACAGTGAAGTGAACCTCAACCAAAATAATAAATGAATGAGATAACCGATTTTCAACCAATACTCATGCTGCTTGTACCTAATGCAGTGATTCCCAAAGTTGATTTGAACGCGACCCACCTAACAAAAACTTCCAAATTCGGGACTCAGCTCTTGGCTGTCATGAAGAAAAAAGGGGAATAACTATAAGAAAATCAGTTTTTCTAGGCCCACCCAATATTCGCTCGGGACCCACCAGTGGGTCGCGGCGACCCATAGTTTGGGAACCACTGACTAATGTATTAAGTGTGGTCACCTTGACTGTATTTCTTTTAATTAAGTTTGTATTTCTGAGAAGTTATGTTAAAGTTTTTCATACATTTTTTATCTACCTACATCGGTAGACGGTACCTTCATACTATCTAAGTCAGCCATTACGCGGTGCAGCTTTAGTACTGTAGACACTAAGTGTCTTCTAAACAAATTCTGCCCTAACAATGGAAGTTGTTACCAAACTAAAGAATCAAGTCGGAGTCAGATATAAGATGCAACTGAATTTCATTTAAGAAAAGTCAATGAAACATACAATGATGTTTTTTGTCCGTAGTAGGTAGGTACTGGATGTGGTCCACATAAATATTAAGTAAACACTTTTTTCTAATTATTCACAGCTTAAATGTATTTACCCATCTAAATAAGAAACTGCAGCACCAAGCATTGAAACCGTTCGCCTGTAACACAACGAACTCGATAATCTAAGAGCACACTTTATCTATAAGTTGATTATTGTAAAGCTACTCACCCTGTCTTTAGGCACCATGGCGATGGCAAAAGCACAGATTACGAGAAACACGAGCAGCCCTCGCTTCATGGTCACAAATGTCGCTACTCGACAGAAACTCTTGTACTTGCAAATAAAAGTTTGGCGCGCGCGGTGAGGGAGCGTGCCGGAGTGGCGTCGGCGAGCAGGCGCGGCGTTATAAGTACCAACGCTGGCACAGAGTGAAGAGGCCCGACGGACGTCGCACCACCGCCACCGCTAAAGATTTTCCTAACAAAATCACCACTACTGTACTACGATACGACCATTTATCTATATAATTGTTTGTATTTTCGCTGACATGAATGAACGAGCCTAAAGCGATAAACCCACGACACGCGTCACATAATAAATAAATAAGTATTGTGTTGTTATTGTAGTGATTCACGGTTGAGTTCATACATATATACTTTGAAATAGCTAAAGGCTTTAGATAACCACGTAGAATGAACTTTAAGTAAAAAGTGGCAATATAAGTATGTAGCCTAAGGTACCTAACTAATATGGAGTGTACTGATTCTGTAAATTTAAAGGATCTACTGACTTGTGTAAAACATCTTAGTCACTAAAAAGAAAAACATAAACGGTGGTAAAGGAGAAATACATAATAAGTAATTTGCGTACCTATCAAATTAAGTACATACAATAAAATACGAAATTTTTGAAAGTCCTGTCCTCGTTTATTAATTAATGAAGCACCACTAAAACATTTAAAACCCACCATAAAATATGTGTAGCTATAATACGAGTACACCCCTTTGCAAAAAAAACGGGCGGTTTTGATTTTTCTACATTATTGGTACCTAATCATTGAGTTCTTAAGAGGTTTTAATAGCCAAACTATGTTACTGGCACTTAATAAAGAGTCTGGGTATAAAAAAAAAGTTTATTCCAAATTCGAAACTTTTGTTTAAATTAAATAATAATCTCTTTTTCAGTTTGTGACTTTTTACTAACTTTTCGCGGGTACATAAGCGTTTAAAAAGTTATCAGGCAACTAAAACTAACTTCTGGATAATTCTGCCTTATTATGACAAAACAGATATTTTTGTGTCGATTATAATAGCAGAAAAAGCAATAAGAGCTAGTAAAATTATAGCGCTACCCGAAGAGGAGTGTAATCAAAAAACTATATTCTTATTGATAATAAGAAATGACTAGTCATTTATGCTAATAACATAGGTACAAAAAATATTAATGCCCGTTTTTTTTGCAAAGGGGTGTATATATATTATAGCAAGACATATTACGATATATTTTCCATAGTAATTCCTTCGAGTGACCTCAGACGAAGCTATAATATATCTTTCTAGTAAGTACCTATATTTCTAGTACTTACCTACCAAAATCTACGCAAAAAAACGCAAAAGCAAAGTATATAATATACTGTGATATAAATAAAAATGTTATAAATATTATAGCAAGTCACCACACTCGGTAGCTATACTATAATATATATTTTGCCCTCATTTGGTCTGCGGTTTAATATGCCATACATAATAATATATATTAATTAATTAATATGTCTTGCTATATCTATCCACATTATTTTGGTGATACAAATATTATTTTAAGTACTTAGTGCATTTTTTTAGGTAAATTATGCGATTGCAGACTCCACCAAAGCGGAGATGTGCGGAGATGTCCAAAGCGGAGATGAGAAGAGATGTTTTTCAGCTCGGGGCTGTGTCGTCGCCTGAACAGTCAAGCTCATGTCAGACCACGCTATACTATTCTGCTCTATAGTACAACAACAAAAGAAACAAACAATATATTATATAGCATTATACTTATATTATATTATATCACTTAGCAAAGTGTGAAGTGTGTGTTCTAAATAAATGTATGGCGAGCGATATTGTTGTGCTATGAATTATATTTCAGACTTCGCCATAATATAAAAGCTATATTATAGCGTAGTCTGAATTGAGCTTCAGGCCTAAAAAACGGGCACGCAGAGTTACATGCGCGTCTTTATGGAAGGACGTGCGGACGAGGGATTAAAAAAAAAAGGATGCGGAGAATATGATTCATCTCCGCTCAGTGGTATCCATCCACTGAAGCTGACTGAAGACGAGATGTGTGAATAACGAAATTCTATTGGTTGTTTAATTATAACGTCTCGTCTCCGCTTTGGTGGAGTCCGGGCCTAAACACCAGAAAAACATTACCGAATCTATACTTAGGGTCTTTATTTAAAATTAACGTTACGTTACGAACTTACGCTACTACCTACAAAGTAAAAAAATCAAATAAACAACAAATTGAATATATTGTGATACATTTTACCCACAGTATTGATTTGTGTTAGTTGAATTGAAAGTGAGATTATCTGATTGTTTTCTCTCAAATAGGCTTACTATATTATTGTAAAAAGAGAACGAGGAAAGCTGTCCCACCGTAATACAGTTTATAACTATGTAGTACGGGGGTCAGGGTGAATCGGTTTCAACTGTCGTTACAACCTGAATTTATTTTTGTTCACTTATCTAATTGGGTGTCTAATCGTTTAGATTCATAGAAGGTAAGCACTGGTGTACGTCTGTAAAATATGTTGTAAGGTTGTTATTCTTTTGGCAAATAAAGATTATGTTATTATGTTACAATGATCTAATACCATTTTTTTTACTATTTCCTATATTCACATTTCTAAGTAAACAGTTCATGTCGCGCTTTACGAGTTTTACGAGTGGTTACACTGGTTACTTTGTAACCATATTTTATAATATTTTATTATTTTCGTTTTACTTGTATTCGATACCGATACCGCCTGTAAAGTTTCCCCAGTTCAGTTTTATAGACCCTGATTAAGTTTCCCTATACCTACCTACTTGGGACTCAAAGTACTTACTTTAAAAAATAAAACATTCATGGCAAAAGCTGTGCAACTGGAGACTGGAGAGGTACCGCTTGCCCTTGCCCTGACGGCAAATATGTTTACTGTTGCATCATCCGAATGCAAATAGATTTACGTTAGCCACCTTTTACGACATTCACAGAAAATAATGGCTGCCCTACAAGTTTACTACGCTGACAAATTGGTTGCTTTTAAAGTTTATAAAAAATACATCTGAAAAGAAACCATGTTTATTAAACCAATTTTAATTTAAAATACTTATTATATAAGTGCATTTTTCTATTGTCATGTCATGCTTATAATTATTTTCATTTGTACACTATTACGGCTGTACTGTTATGTGCAATGCGAACCATTTTGTTTGACGTAACTATCGGGAGATCTATATGTATATTTAAAAAAGTGGCGGCCCTAGTACACTACCCTGTAGGACGCCATGTTACGTATCTTGGTTTTAATACATAAATACTTTCTAATTTACTCTTTGGACAAATTCTAGAAATTTCTGTACATTGAAGCTATTAATTACGATTAAATCACTCTTATATTATAACTATGTATTCTTTATAAGATAATCTTACAAAAATCTGGTCCATATGATCAAAAGCCTTGGTCATGTCAGTATAAGTTGCAGGCAGTTAGAATTTCTCTTACTTATCAACAGATGAATGATATTATAGCTAGTAGATCAAATAGTGCCATATTAATCATGGTATTATTATAAGAAATCCCTTTTGTTCTTTCTAAAATTATTCATACTTTTCGAAATAGTTATAATAATATAAAAAATTATAAATGATATTCTCATTCTTTTTTTTTTTACTAATTGCAACATTTGCAATAGGTTTGTGGTTTTACAATCTTGTAAGGACTTTATTATAACATTTTTGAGATTGTTTGTGAATATGCCATCAGCAATTAAATACATAAGAAGAGTAGTGGTGGCGCAGTGGTAACGGCCCCGACTTACGATTTGTAGGTCGTGGGTTCGAACCCAGACAGCCACTTTACAATGTTTTAATAGGTTTACTAATGTTTGCCATAATTTAATATGCCATAATTTTATATGCCATAATTTTATTTGCCATAATTTCATTAGTAATAACGCTTCAGTTGCCATAATTGTGAAATGACATAAAATCATTTTCACTAATTTCATTGGTCATAATCGATCAAGTGTCTTATTAATTTAAATCCATAAATTCATTAGCTATATTTTTTATTTTCAATAATGTCGTTTTCCATAACATTTATTAATATTCATTTGCCCATACTAGCACAACAATGCTAGTTCAGTATGTACCATGCTTGCTTTGCAAAAGAGGAAATCTAGCACTCGGCGGCCGCTACCGCGGCACGCTCGCTACGCTCGCTCGCCTTCGCGCGTTGTTTGGTCACAGTTCTAACCTAACCTAACCTACCCGTTTCGAATTTACAAACTGTTTATTGTCTGAACAAGAAAACCTAAAAATTACCCTAATCTGCCATGCATGCTTGCTTTGCAAAAGAGGAAATCTAGCACTCGGCGGCCGCTACCGCGGCACGCTCGCTACGCTCGCTCGCCTTCGCGCGTTGTTTGGTCACAGTTCTAACCTAACCTAACCTACCCGTTTCGAATTTGACAAACTGTTTATTGTCTGAACAAGAAAACCTAACCTAACCTATCCTATTTTGCAAATGTACGTATGTATATATTTAAATGAACATTCGGAATAATACATATCATATAATACAACTAGCTTTTACCCGCGGCTTCGCCCGCGTGGATGTCGCAAAATATCCCACGGGAACGTTCTACCGGGAATACATACCTAATAGCCAAGGAAAAGATCATTGACTAACTTTCAGCGGACGCAGTGGTAGGCTACTACAGCGCCCGCGTGGTCAACCATAATCATTTTGTTACGCGTAATTTTGAAACTGATATCTCTTAAACTATTCATTTAAATGATGTGATGTAAAGGCATATTTTAATCGAAATTGAATGCCCAATTTAAATAACCTATTTAATTGGATAAGAATTAATAAGATACCGGTCAAAATAGCTTCGGAAATAACAATGAAAATTTTATACAATTTTGAAAGATAAAAATGGTTATTGTGGGTCACCCTTAAAAGATAGACATATGCCATCGCAGACTTTTTTGTTGCAATTTTTAAGATATACAATACTCTAGAACATAAATTTGATTTATCTCTCACGACTTACGCAGCGCACGCCAGTAAAGCTCCCAGTCGGCATGATTTTTTCCGACATCTTCAACAATAATCGTCATATTTCAGCCAATTTACACAAAACCTTAATGAATTATACACTAAAACCTTCCACATGAATCACTCCGTCCAATGGTGAAAACTGTTTGAAAATCCGTTCGGCAGTTTTTGAGTTTATCGCGTTCAGACAGACAGACAGACAGACAGACAGACGCGGCGGGCGACTTTGTTTTATAATATGTAAGGATATGTAAGGATACTGAGGACATCTGTCTGTAACGTTTCTAAATAATGTTAAATTTTGCTTATGTCAAGTGTCGATTATGTAATGTGTTACTTAAAGAATCTAATGATTATGACACATGTTATTATGGAAACTAATATTATGGCAAATAAAAGTTATGTCAAATAAGTTGATATGGCAAGCGTTATTAGTATAAATGATAATAGTGCAAGTAAATATTATGAGTGGGGACGATTATGGAAAACAATAATAGGACAAATAATATTATGGAAAACAATATAATACCGTTTTAATAATTTCATCACCATTGCTCTCAAAACGGTGAAGGAAAACATCGTGAGGAAACCGGAGAAATTTGTTTGTATATTACATCATTTAACAATAATATGTCACGCTCATGTAACTAATGCGTAAAATATGAAGACTTCTATGAGAGCGATAAGATAAAACTATGTAACGATTCGGATCACGCTATGCGGTTATCGACTGATGATTCACACATTGTCAAACGTTCAACTTTTCGGGGCGGCACGCGGCGCTTTTATTTGGGATGCCGCGGAACCTATGACCTTATGGAAATATACAAATACAGACCGTGGAAATTTTGTGAGGAGAACATCATGCCACTATTCCATGACCCCTTCGAAGCTGGAAGATTCGGGATTTCGGGAATACTTCATTTGTCTCCGTTGTTTATGTTATGCCATACCATAACATTAACAACCGCGACCAATTATATAAGTTCCCGAATCTTACACAAAATCTAGATCAATATAGGTACCTACGTTATACGTATTTTTTTTTTTTTGGGTCGGAAATCATCAAATGACTTCTCCCGCTCTGGGCGGAGCGGAATCGCGTGTCAGACTCTTACTGACTAAAACCCACCCGTGTTCCTTCCCTTGCCTAGACGGGGGCCACGGTTTCCCCTTAGGACTTATCCGCAACCCCGGTGGTAGGCATCGGCCCTAACGGACCCCTTCAGCTTCGCTGAGAACTCTTTGAGGCGCGCGTGGAACACGACGCGCCGTCGACCCGGGCTTGGTCCTGATCGGACGGCGAGCTACCCATCACTCTCCGTCCGCAAGCCCGCGCTTACGGTGGCCGGAAATCGGCGATCGATTCCCGACGCCCCTGGGGCGTCCACTACGGCGGCGGCTAGGGGCTCGAGGGAGCGACCTTTGTCTCTGCCTCACGCGCCCCGCCTACGTTATACGTATGCGTTCTTGATCAACATTACAAGTTAATGGGTCGTTGTTAATTTAATACTTGCTAATAATAACTTATGTGCACTATGTATAAGAAGAAAGGTAGGTATATATATCAATGGCCTTAACAACCTTGTGTTGAAAAACCACAATACTTAAATACTTGGGGTATTTATGAATTGTGGTTTTTCAATACAATGTCCACCAAACTTGCCATGTAATAAGCATGGGAGACATGGGGTTGGCATAAAGCGGCATTGCCTCTTTCTCTGTGTTTTCTTATCAATTTCCTATTATTCCCTTTACTCACGTACGGAGTTAGTGCCTTTCTCTTCGTCTATCGGAAGGAGATAGGTCGCGGAGTTCCACAAGGTTATGTCCGGGCTCAGAATCGACCCTTGCGTAACCCCACAACGTACATCAACAACAACAACAGCTTTTTGTGAAACCTTGAATCTCAATAATTGTCGGTAAAATAAATAGTAGGTAGAAGTAAATAGTTGGGACTGTTGGGAGCATAATTATGATCCGATCATTAAGCTGTTTTCAGACCAGCGCGATTTATCGCGCGACGCGACACCGGTTATTGTTATACCGTGAAGTTTTGTATTGTTCGTGTCGCGTCGCGCGACAAATCGCGCTGGTCTGAAAACAGCTTTAGTGTATATTGTGGCCGCCAGGAAAATTACTGAGAACTTTTTCTCTTGTTATAGGCATTTATTTTTATTTGTGAAATATTTAACCAAAAATACATGTAACACAGGCTTCAAGAATGATGGTCACTTTTTTATTAAATAAATGAGTTTTTTTTTTTTTTGTGAAAACTTCTTTAGGCGCTTTGAGCACTTTTTGGGTGAACAAAAATCATGAAACTCGCGTCATCGTCACCGAAGGCTGTATGTATCGAACGAAAGACATCAACGCGAGAATCAAAAATTTTTCTTGAGTAAATCCACCCAGATACAGGCACAGGTTAATACGGGTAGATATTTGAAACGGGGCATAAGCCAGTAAAACTCGAAAGGAAAATGGCAAACTAAGCATTCATCGTTGAAACACGTGTATTGGAATTATAGGAATAATAAAGCCTATTTTGAGGTCAATAGACTCAGTTCTTTGAATACTATAACTATTTAACTATACAGTGAAAAAGCCTTGAAATAAAGAAATAATATTTAGGTACTATTTCTAGGAAAATTTTATTGCTGACTATATAGTTTCTTTTGATTGGAACTCAACTGACTGGACTCTTTTGATTTATTTACTGAAATCACTGAGACCTAGAAATGAATAGGTAGGTACTTTAATAAGTATGAATAAGTACTTCGTTAGATACTTTATTAAGAAATTGTATTGCCTACCTATCGACGGGCTATCGACCTAAGCTAAATTGTATGAGTTACCTAGGCTTCAAATGGACTATTTATATGTAGATAATTAGGTAGGTAAATAAGTAAATAGGTAGGCTCGAGCCGCGTAGACTGGGGTCTACTAATAGAAAAGTATTTATATCCAACTTCAAAAAGGAGGATTTCTCAATTCGACTGAATTTTTTTTTTTTTTTTGTAAATGTTTGTTACAAAAGAAAACCAACCGACTTCCAAAAAAAGACACTACAAAACAAAGTCAAAAATAACTGTAAGTAATTTCGCAAGTCGGTGGCCAAAAACGAAAATTCAAAACACCGCGTGCACCGACTTCCGAAATTAAAGTTATTTTTGACTTTGTTTTGTAGTGTCTTTTTTATCCGACTTTCAAAAAGGAGGAGGTTATGTTCGTCGCGAAAGTTTTTTTTTTTTTTTTTTTTGTTATTTGTGTGTGATCTCAATAACTGTGGCCTATAGTGATCTACTTTTTGCTGTCGCTCGAGCAATGGAAAAAAGTAGCAGTGATTTACACCTTACTCTTCTTCCATCCCTTAGTCCCAGTTCTGTATCTGGGGTCGGGTCTTCTTGTACAGCGGCGCCTGCCTGCGCAGCGAGCATGGCCTACTGTGAGATAGCTTGAGTCACACATTTTATCACAATTTGGGCGGTAAAACAGTTTGGCCACAAATGCTAGCACGGTGGCGTGAGATAATCTCTTGACTTGTGACTTAGCTTCTTGACGTTTATTTGGGACTCAATACGTCATATTTGCTACTATTGCCGCACCAATTTTGTCACAAATGCCACTTACGACTGTCGTCCGTACCTACGTCAAAAATGAATTAGTTCACAACAAAATTAACAAGTTGTAAAACTGTATTCAATGAACCTGCACTATAAAAACGTATTATTTTATTTGGTCGCATATTCAGATGATCATAGACATTTTATTTTTTTTAATTTACTGTGTCACACAAGTTAGCAACAAGAAAGGCATGTCGTGCCTCAGATTTTACACACCTCACATGGTTGACCCGTGCTAGCATTTAAGACACATTGTAATGGCCCCTACACACAGTGCCGGCGGCATGGCCGCCGGATTTTGCCGCGCGGCACGTGCCTCCGGCTTTTGCTCCTTCATTTTCTTTGCGTTTCTTTCTGCGGCTTTGTGCCGCCGGCACTGTGTGTAGCAGCCATAAGACATGATTAAATTTAGGCAGTGTATAGAGTACCACCAGTGGCACTCTATCCCTATCGGATAAAGTGCCACTACAGGCACCCTAGTAACACCGCCTCGGCCCGGCCAAAGTGCCGCAAGCATTGGATTGTCATTGTCACTGTCACTGAGTCACGTCACTTGGTATTTTGTTTGATTGCCGAGGTTAAATCGCTGTAAAACACATTCCCAAAACATTACATTCTCTTGTGCCTAAACGGACCCTGGCACTTCGCCGGCCGCTACCGCGGCACCGCTCGCTACGCTCGCTCGGCTCGTGCGTTGTGTCAGTGAGGTCACAGTTCTAACCTAACCTAACCTAAATAACAAGTGACAGTGACAATGCAACGCTCACGGCACCCTAGCCGGGCCGAGGCAGTGACACTAGAGTGCCACAAGAAACTCGCGGCACTCTATATATACACTTCGTAAAATTTATCATGTCTTGTCACAAACGTCTTGGGTACGCCCTGAGCTAGCCCCGCTGGACGTTTTGTCCTGAGTTGACATTGGAGTTAGGTTCTGCGCTTTCAATTCCCTTTCGATACTGGACCACCATGTAGCGGGGAGTCTTCCTCTTCCCAGGCATTTCGTAGGGATATTTAATACTGTTTTTACTGAGAAACTGTAATCTCTTCTCATTACAAGCCCTTACCATCTAAGCCTGCTTTCAATTAGTTTGTCCATTATTGGGGCCACTCCGAAAGATCTTCTCACGTACTCATAGCGTATTCTGTCCAGGGGGTCTACTCCCTAAGCACGAAGTCCGTCGTTTCGGGCTTAGTTACGGGCGTTTCCTACTCCCTAACACCTACGGACATACCTATTAGATAGATTAGTTTGAAGTCCGAACTAAGACTAAATGACGATACGATTTGACAGTTGTCCCTACTCCCGATGTGTTTTTGCCCGTCCGAAAAGTTGAATTTGACACTTGTTTTATCGGAGATTTATGTCAGTTGATACGACATCACAATAGTTGTCGTGCTGTCGACGAAAGTATTTATTTTTTTAACAATCCAAACGATGGCTGCTTTTTTAATGCTGGAATTGCTCGAAGAAACTCTACAGGAAGAGCGGAGGCGACGCCGGTTATATGTAGTTGCGCCGAAACTTTCGGTTGGCGAGTACTTATTTCCGACGTTGAATTCGTTGGGAATATAGGCTCATGTGGCTACTGTGGAACGGTGCTTTGGTGTATGGAAACAAAGCTTTCAATGCCTTTTACATGGCACGACCTATGACCATTAGGATGCAAACTAGAAAATGTGAAAACAACCATAATGGCCGTGCTTCACAACATTGCAGTTGACCATGGAGACATGCAGTTATAGGGTACCTAGTAATATCAATGAATATCACACATGTGAAGTTAACTCAAGAAGTTGCAAGGGAAATGCAAATGCTATTTTTCAAACTTTTATAAGAAGACATTTTAGCGAGTAGTTCATTAATAAAAAACTTGTCTTTTCTATCAGTTTAATTTATTTTATAATACTCTAATTTGACTTTAAGAACTTGTTCTTAGAACAAACATATCTTTTTCGTTTGCCCTCTGTGCCACGTGTAATTCTTTTCTACAGGCTGTTTCAGTTTCTGCTATTTGTAGTGTAGCGCCATCCTTACTAGTCCTACTAACCTGAAATACAAAATAAATGAAATAATTTGTTTGCAAATTATAGTTATACCAAATTAATTAAATCAGTAGAGGCATAAGAATAACTAAGTACCTAATATTATGAGTCAATATTAGATTTTCTTAGGGCTGCGCTTTTTTTTTGATACTATGAGTTTTATACAGGCAAACAAAATCTTGAAATGCCTTCTTAGGAACTTTGTAACGTAAAAGTAAATTGGATCGGTACCTAATTCGTAAATCATGCCAGGCCACCACCTTTTTCGCGTTTGTGTTTGCGTCCGTATTTAGATTTTCCATTTCAGGAGACCCTCTGCTGACCAGTTCTTTCAAAACAATCTAAGGAACAGAAGCAAAAGCAAGCATGTAAATATGAGAAATTGAGAATGTTTACAAAACAAAACTTACCTACTTTGAATTTATTCTAGCTGTAACGGTACAAACCTTATCCTCCTCCAACCAAGTTGCACTTCTTTGCCTTTTATTGGAACTAGTCTCCGGTATTGATTCCATTTGTTTATTTAGTACATGTAGGTAATTATCAAAAGTTTTCGGCGCTTCAGTACAAAATTTATTGACAAATGAAACTGAAAGACGCGCCGCTGCCGTCACAGACACACTTAACGTCAAAAAGAAAAAAGGCAAAGATCAACACGATAAAGCCACCATCCGGACATAAAATGGCAAAAATAATTCAATTGTTCAACTAAAGTCGTAATAAAAACTAAATTATTGAAAATGTGGTAGTTTTCTGACGATAACAATATTAGTTTTGGTATAGTAAGCATGAAAACCACAAAATAAGTAAACCGGTAATCAACCAGTAAAATAGCGCAACTCTACCGTCATGTATCATTGGCACACAAATATTGTCTATGATTCCGTTCGAAGCTCATGAATCCGAAATCAATAGGGAGTAGGGTACACGCCATCGTTTCGGACTACTTTAGGACGGGCCCGTCTTTTCGTTGACGGACTTAGGGAGTAGACCCCCAGGGGGCCAAGTCTACTAATTTACAAACGTCGTAACACCATTATGACGTTTGTAAATTAGTAGACTTGGCCCCCTGACGTGTTACACGGGTTACACCGCCCGCCTAGCGAAGCATCTTCATTTCAGCATTTTCATCGCTGTTCGTGCTTTTTGCTGTTGTCCAGCACTCCGCTGCATACAGGGTGGCAGGGACATCGACCCGAAGCCGGTTACCATGGAATCAGTAAGTACATGATTCTGACCCCCCTTTACGTAAGAAAAATCTGCTGTTTCATAGAAAAGTGCAATACCTACGCGGTCAAAATGTATGGAACAGCTGATTTTTTTGACGAAAAGTTTTAACGGTGGTGGTTTTAGAATCATGAACTGAATCCATGGTAACCGGCTTCGCGTCGATGTCCCTGCTACCCTGTACCTATAGGTAACATTGCGGGTCGGACAGTGGGATAAACACCTTACAGAAAAAGACATTTAATAACAACCAAGTGTGTGTTAAACCCTACCTAAGTTAGATGCTATAGCTGTGTAAGTACAAAACATATGGTCTGCATTGCTCGTGAAAACTGGACCAACTTGGACGAGGCTATGCAGAAGCAGTAGTGCCAATAATTCAGTACGTCAAAATTTTCTACAAATTCGTCTGCGAAAATCGTTTGCGCGATGGAGACACGTCGTCATCTTCAGGCTCGCAGCAGACTTTCGCAGACGAATAGAAAATGCCAGGTAAGTACCTACCCAGGTACGCACGGCTACACATCAAGCTATACATTTCCAGTTTATAGTGATCTCACATTGAAAACGATTTCCGTACTATGCGAGGTCAGCTTAAACTGGAAATTTATAGCTTGATGTGTAGCTAGGGTTGCGAACCGGCAACCATACTGGTAAAAACAGTATTATACTTTTTTTTCTCTCTAAAATACTGCTTACTGTTCAACAAAAATAAAGGATATAAATATAAGTACTGTTTTCACTGACAGAGCTAAGTATACCTAAATAAAAAGTTTCATCTACTACGTAGAACATCGTGCATGCACCTGGGCATGGCTATTAAGGCCGCTCGCCCACGGCGACTTTTTTGTAGTGCGTTTTGTAAACGCGCTTCTGCATCGCTACTAGCGCGCAGCATTCTTCATGCATAATTACAGCATCGTGGCTGTATCGATGCGGACGCGCGACAGCATCGCTACTGCATCGCTACAAAAAGTCGCCGTGGGCGAGCGGCCTAAGGTTTTCTGAACCTTAGGCCGCTCGCCCACGGCGACTTTTTGTAGCGCGTTTTGTAAACGCGCTTCTGCATCGCTACTATCGCGCAGCATTCTTCATACATAATTACAGCTTCGCGACTGAATCGATGTAGACGCGTGACAGCATCGCTACTGCATCGCTACAAAAAGTCGCCGTGGGCGAGCGGCCTTAATCCGCATTAAGGTTCAGAAAACCTTAATTTCAGAATGAAACTGTTAATGTCTCGAATTTTCGGGACACAAAGTAAATAGATAGATATTGTTATCAAAACACCTTATTTATATAGTAGGTCTGCAACAGCGTTGCCAGATTTTGTTTCGGCCAAAGCGGGTTTTTGTACAGTTTTGAGTAAAAAAAGCGGGATTCTTTCGTCGAAAGCGGGATTTAAGTAGGTAATAAGGAAACGTAAATAATCAGTATTTTTAATTTTTTACTGATTTTGTTTCAAATTAAGTTTACAATGATTATCGATAGCTATAGAAATAGAAAATGTATTTTAATGAAAATACGTTACTTTATACAGCACTGTCTGGTTTACCCTTAAGGCCGTTAAGTTTTCAGTTAGAGGGATATAAAACAAGTAATACATCACTTACAAATTGCTTATTTATTCGTCTATCCCCGAAAAGCGGGACAGAACCTGTCCCGCGCGGGACGTTTAATTTTGAACAAAAATTTTTGTTGCAACGCTGGTCTGCAATGCAACCTGAGTATTTGCAGAATGACTGTGTTCGGTGACGAATACTACAAGTGATGGGACGACAGAAATGAAGCTCAATACATTCAATAAACAAAATGCTCCTCGTCTATTCGACGACGAAGCCTTCAAAATTGGTGCTATATTGATGAGTTTTGTCACTTTTGAAATGGTTCCAGTCTTACTTAATTGGCCGAACAGCAAGAGTAGTAGTAAATGGACACTCATCCAACAGCTTCACGCCCACATCTGGTGTACCACAGGGGACACACTTGGGCCCAGTATTGTTCACAATGTTTGTTGATGACATTAAATATTCCATACAAAACTCTCATTTTGAAATGTATGCCGACGACTTAAAATTTTATAGGGTTGTAATGACAAAGAACGATGAGGATCTATTGCAGAAGGATATTGATAGGCTCTGTGTGTGGTGTGAGAAGAACAGCATGCAAGTTAATGTTGGCAAATGTTATCACATGAAATTTTCTCGTAAAAAACATAAATTTAATTCTACGTACATAATGAGGAACCAAATATTAAGTAAAGTGTCTGAAGTTAGAGATCTGGGCATCATTATCGACTCTGAAATGAAATTTCAAACACACACCGAAACCGTAATAAATAAAAGCAATAGAATGTTAGCATTTTTAAACCGTAACACAAGACAATTCAGTAATTTGACAGCACTGAAAGTTCTGTTTTCGGCATTAGTTCGTAGTCATATAGAATAGGTACTGCTCTATCGTCTGGTACCCAGTACATAACATCCATATTCAACGCATCGAAAGAGTTCAAATTAAATTTATAAAAAGACTCTCTTATAAAGCAGGTATAAGGAATACAGTTAAAAACTATGAAGATAGACTGAATCACTTTAAAATGAAATCTTTGCACTGGCGTCGAGATTTTGCAGGTCAAATTTTCTTATTTAAGATATTAAATCAAGGCGTGGATTGCTCACAGCTTCTATCTTCAATTAATATTATTACACCCCGGTCGTCAGCTAGACTTCATAATTATAAGCCTTTTGCTCCTGGTGGCCGCAAAACCAAGTACGGGAGAAATGCCCCCCTTTCCTATGCCCTCAGAAGGTGTAACGACATTTTTCACGATTGTGACCTTGACATATTTTCAGGCAGCATCTCAAAGTTTAAAAGAGCTTTGCTCAATAATATGTAATTCTTGCTTAATAATGTTTCTCTTTTTATTTTTTATTTTATTTTATTTTATTTTGTGTATGTTTATGTTGTTTTGTGCGTGTGCTTTGATTATAATTTTAGTTAGTTATGTTTTTAGTTTGTTAGTTAATTTAATTTAATTAAATCTTATTTAATTTCATTCAATTTAATTTCATTCAATTTAATTCAATTCATTTTAATTCAATTTAATTTCAATTCAAGTTAATTTTAAGATTAATGATATTCTGGTTCTAATTAAATTGTTATCCATCTATATATTAATTATTATTGTATAGTGAGATCTAATTAAAATGCTGTGCTTACCTATAATTTAGATGCATGCAATTCTATTGTATTTGTTAATGATATGTACTTTGAATGTCCTTGTGTGTATTTAGTTGGTTCGCCTAAATAAATAAATAAATAAATGAGTTGCACTAATTAATAATGTATCTAATCTATTTAAAATTAAATCATTAAAAAAAAATTATTTAGAGGACGCGGTCGACCTCCGTGTAGCAGGCAATTTACTAACCTACCCTAACATTCGAATGACGTTTTATTAATTACTTAGGTAAGTACGTTAGAGATAAGGTACAAATGGCAGACCTTGATCGTCACCGACCATGGAAAATCCACACCCCGTGGTAGTCTATTCTAAGAATAGCTTATGCATTCAGGTGCCAGTAATGTAATCGAGTGCAATGGCGTGCACACCTAACTGGTGCTGGCACATGACTAAACCTATTAATAGGTTCTGAAACTTAGAGACAAAATGATAATACCTCCCTAATGGAGAACAAGAATAATCACGGAAAGTGTAGGTACTTAGGATAAAGGATAAAGATTTTAAGGACAACAATAGAGGAAAAGAGGTTATTAAAAAACATTGTATTCACATTCATGCAGACATGATGCAGAGACCATTAAATTCTGGGTGGTCCGATTAACCGTTATCTAACGACGCATTTCTCTCCCACACAATGTTTACTAATAATATTAAACTAGTCATATGTAATCAAAGAGGACATCAAATAATACGCACGTAGCATAGTTAGTTAAAGTTCAGAAGAAGAGCGCAAATAACAACGCACGTGCGCGTGAGCACGGTGCCACCGCGTCTCGCCGTTACTGGCTACAGCTATAGGCTAAAACGTAAACAAAATTACACAGGTTACGAGTTTCCTTGTACGTTAGCTTTACATTTCTGAGTCAATGTGAAATAAACGAATACCGCTTGCGGTGCAAACACCGATGGACACGCACTCAATGCTCTCACTCACCGGTTGGCGTTGACTGTGTCACCGCCGAACGTTAGTAAGGCCTGGACCACTGCCAGATACCGCGCTAATCTCCGCCGCAGTCTTTCAAAATCGCACCCAAACAAATCCAAGTTTTACGACTCCACAGATACCCAAACACTTCGAGGTGTGACCGTCTACCGTCTGACCGGTCCACAAACAACAATAACACCGTAAAGCTGGTGATTTATAACCGTCTGTCTGAACGCATGCCATCTTCAAATATACTGGTGAAAATTACATTTTACTTTGCCCACATATTCTAGTTACATTTATATTCAAAATTTATTTCTCAATAAGAAATTACAAGGATTACACTTACTTGAGAACATTTTTCACATCAAGTTTGCAACTTCAATCCTCCAAAGCTATATTATTATATAACTTTATTTTGGTATCGATAATTTAATATTTGGTCAACCCAGCTCTGCTCGGGTGAAAATATAAATATATCGTCCAGACCTACACCAATGTTTTATCAGATTTCCGAGGCTGTGAAAATAAAGAAAACGATTTTTCCCAGATATGATACCTAGCAAGATCGATTTTACACCCCCGTAAACCCCTAAATGCAACTTTCATCGAAATCGTTGGAGCCGTTTCCGAGATTCATATTATAATTTGATGGGTTCACCTGCTGCCAACGCTGGAAAACATAGGTAGCAAACTTTGCTGACATACCTAATAGTCGACATGCCGTTTTTTTCAGCAAGTAAATACCTACTGGTATATAATGTGTATTTTAAATTAACAACTAACATGATCTTCTTCCAAAACTAAAAATAACTAACCTAACTTAGGTAACTAAAACTGTTAGGAAACAAACAATAAGGCATCGAAAAATTCCTCCGCATCGCTGTCGACTGGTAATGTACCCAAGAGACTGGCGGCATTGCCATGTTGTATGGCAATGCTTAGCCTCTGGCCCAGGTAAAAACCAGCCCTTGGGTCACGGGAAGTATCAACCAGTCGTTTGGAAATGTCATTGAACAGATCAATACCTACTTAAATAAAAGGTGCTATTTTAAAGACTGTCTCACGGACGTAAAGCAACAGGTGAACATCGGTGCGCATATACCTAATCAACATGAAACTGGAGACGAGACGAGAGTAGATATTTTAAGACCACTAAATTATGTACTTATGTTTGTCAATGCGGGATCACGGGATAGGCAAGAGTTGAAAGACAAAATAAACCTTAATTTGTGACCTATTGGGATGAGTTTATGGATGGCAGCAGTAGGAACTATGGGGATTATACAGACTCTTACCCAGGCACGTACGTTTAAAACTTGGTCCACAATCACGATTATTCACGACCGGCGATGGGCACAATACAAGCAGATGGTGATCTTCGTCTTCTCCAGCATGTGGTAAATTCTGGACAGGGCAACCGGCTACACTCACGTTGGATGTCGGACGGGTCTAAAAACCCCCATTATGTCAAGTTGTATCTGCTGCAGCCTGGGTACTTAACCAACTAAGTGTTTCAGCCACTGGTGGTCATACTGAAGACATAGTCAACGCAAACTTCGCCAGACTTCGCCAGACTACCATAGGTAGGCATTCTGGCGAATTCTCATCATCCTTCAGTTTGCGTTGACTTAATTCGTTACGAATTTAAAACTAGTAAGAACTTATTAACTATCATCATGGAAACTAGCCATCCAGTTTTAAGAAAGAATGGGCAATTACATACAGGGTTTTCGGCAGACGGATCAACATACGAAAATGGCGGATTCGTGGGGTCGTCTGCTACGTGTTGAGGCCCAATAACAAGACCCAGGCCACAAGGAACTTGTTTAGGGCGTTGGTCCCGGCTGTCACTCGAGGATTTTTGACAGTCGTTACGGGCGCGCGACGCGACACGAACAACACAATTTCTAAGAAAACTTCACGGTATAACAATAACCGGTGTCGCGTCGCGCGACAAGTCGCGCTGGTCTGCAGAAAGCTTTAACCGACTAGATTAATTATGTATTTCACAAAAGTATAGATAAGTACCTATACTTTTCTCAAATAGGTACATAATAAATCTTGCATTTTCACAGTTCTTTATAGTGCTTTTAGTTTTTGGAACTAGGTAAATAATTAGGTATCGATTTTTTTCTTATTTTTCATATAGTTATTCTGGCTTTTCCGGTAATTTAACGGCTGAAAACAAAAATTTCCGAAAATGGATACCTATAGGTATGTACCTATATACAATGTGGAGACTACCATACAACAAAAAATTAAAATACTGGCGCTACTAATGCTTAGGAGTATTTTGGAACTGTCAAATAAATCCTAGCTTCGAAATAAAAAAATGAGTTTTTCAAACAAATTAAATGTAATGTATGCGGATCCACCCTAAGCCTATAAATTCCGTTTATCCAACTAGGCCTTGGGTGAATTCTCGGGCATACATTTCCGAATATCCACCTTAGGGTGGATTTTTGGGGTGGATAAACGGAATAGCCCGAGCCGACTATGGATTTTGCCGAGCTATAATGACTAAACTATTGAATATATTCAATTGAATTTTTGTATACAGAATGGGAACGCCATTATGGACACGCCGTTTAATTTTTTGTTGTATTGTTGTCTCCACCTTGTATATATTTCGGCCGAAAGTTGGCGAAAACTGTAAACGAAAACGAAATTCGGTCGGACTTTATTATGTACCTAAATCTGGAAAAAATTAATCATTTAAGATAATTAAGTATACTACTTTCTGCCCGCGATTTCGTTCGCGTGGAAATCGATGAATTATAGCCCATGTTACTCTCTGGATAATGTAGTTGTCGCAGTAAAATGGTTGAAGTCGTGATATAGCTATATTCATAGGGTTATAAAGTAATGTTTAACTATATTACGGTATTATAAATATAGATATATCCCTAGGGATATAACCATAGAAATATAATTTCTTATATCTATGGATATAACTAAATCACGGCTCTAACCATCTAACTGCGACATAGTTTTCTATAGGTGAGCAAATTATTTAAATTGGTTAAGTATTTGTTGAGTTTATCCATTCATCATCATCAGCCTAATTAATGTTCCCACAGCTGGGACACAGGCCTCCTCTCTGTGAGAGGGAGTGAGCCGTAATCCACCACGCGGGCTCAGTGCGGGTTGGTGGATGTCACATGTCTTCGAATTTTTGGTTCTAAGACATGCCGGTTTCCTCACGATGTTTTTCTTCACCGTTTTGAGAGCAGTGGTGATGAAATTATTTACATAAAGTAAAGCGCCTGCTTGGGTTCGAACCCACGACCCACAACTCGTAAGTCGGGGCCGTTACCACCGGGTCAGCACTGCTCCAGTTCATCCATTACTTACTAACAAACATACAAACACAAAAATCATACATATCTTTTCTCTTTGCAATATTAGTTTAGATGGAGCACTTCATTTTCGCTGATAAGTAGTACCTAGTGAGAATTGAGATAGCATGCAAATTGTGCAATAATGATGCAATCATTACACATTGTCAAAGAAACTCTCCGGCTCACGAAGATACGTAGATGTGACTAGAATCTGGAGCACACGGAAAACACCCTTGAAAATTACAGACGATAATATTAAAAAAAACATAACAGTAGCTAGTTACTGACGAAATATCTTCACGTGATTTCAAATAACGTCTCACGGGTGTCTGACCGTATCTTTCTGTCTGGCAAACACATCACAGTCGACCCAGAAACACTTGGCTTGGCAGTTCACACCGTAGGACGGGGTTCAATGCTCGATCAAAAGAAGATCAACAATTTTGGATCGTTTAATTACCGCTTACATAATGTGTTATTTAGGTGTCTGGACTCAGACATGTGTGTGAGGCGCACACGTTGACTGCGCAGTAAATATTGTTTTCACCGAAACGTCTTATGAGGAAAATCGTTTCAAGTTTGTTTCGTCTGAAAGAGATAAACCCCGAGTTCTAAAAACTGATTACGCGGTTGATAATTTTTTGTTGCGGTTTTACAACATTGTGCTTTGGCGCCGTTCAAGTATTACGTTAGCAGATCTACTACAATTATTTACCCCCCTTCCCCCTTGTCAGCAAAAGTAATCAAAGCTCTCACCCTTGCTTACGTAAACATTGGTAGGTATATGCATTTTTTTTATTGATTCATGAGCAGCAATATAATTCTAGAAATAAGAAAATAGGCTTAGGATAGAGGACTTGAATGCACATAAACAAACTTGACAATGTCCCACACATTGTCAAGTTTGTTTATGTGCATTCAAGTCCTCTATCCTAAGTCTATTTAAAAAAAGTAAATAACTACTGCTGACGTGACGTAATTACCATCTAGACCCCCCAACCCCCATGTCATCAAAAATAAGAAAAGCAAAGGCCCCCCCCCCTATAGTGCTTACGTAATACTTGACAGAATTGACAGTGGAAATGGGCATGGGCTATAAATAGATAAATATTTATACTAATGCGCAATGCCCACGATTCATGCTTTACGATTTTGCATTGATATAAATATTAGGAGGCTAGGAGGTATGGTTTGTTCAAAGGCGACCCGTTCACCGTTCACGTGTCTGTAAAACGATCGCAGACTGCAGGGCGGCGGCCGGGCGACCGCAACCGCATTACTGATATTAATACATAGGCAAGGCACCTGTTGTTTCTGCCTAACTAGACCACTGATAGAGCTGTACATAAGTACATATCATTTTAATCTCATTTGGTTTTTGGGGACTAGGATACAATATGATTAGGTACCTATCAGAGCTGGGCAAAATACATCATCATCATCATCATATCAGCCGAAAGACGTCCACTGCTGGACATAGGCCTCCCCCAAGCACCGCCACTTCGACCGATTCTGTGCTTCCCGCATCCAGCGGATTCCTGCGGCCTTTACAAGGTCATCGGTCCATCTTGTGAGAGGCCTTCCAACGCTACGTCTTCCGGTACGCGGTCGCCACTCCAGAACCTTTCGGCCCCATCGGCCATCTGTTCTGCGGGCAATGTGTCCTGCCCATTGCCACTTAAGTTTGGCAATTCTTCGGGCTATGTCGGTTACCTTGGTTCTCCTGCGGATTTCTTCATTTCTGATTCGATCACGTAGGGAAACTCCAAGCATAGCCTTCTCCATTGCTCTTTGGGTGACTTTTAGCCTTCTGATAAGGCCCAATGTGAGCGACCACGTTTCAGTGCCATAAGTCATCACTGGCAACACGCACTGGTCAAAGACTTTCGTCTTGAGACACTGTGGTATGTAATGTATGTATGTGGTATGTATGTGGTGGCAAAATACATGCTTTGCTTTAATTAAAATACAAATTACAAAATACTATTTCGCACTTATTTAAAATACCTACGAATTACAAAATATTTTTAAGTCGTGTATTTGAAATATAAAATACAAAATACAGTATTTTGACTATTTTTATTTAAAATACAAATTACAAAATACAGTCTGGTGTTAGGTTAGGTATATAAATAGAATAGAACTAATCCAGCCCAGCCTAAGGCAAAGGGAATATTCTTACCATCATATTTTACAAAATGGCGACCGCTAAATATGTCACAGCATTCACATGATTCACTCCATCGCCGAATGAAAATTACAATTGACAAGTTATGTAATTGACAATTTGACGTATGTACCTGCAGTACAGACGACAGTACACTTTAAGTGCAGTGTTGCCAACTTTAACGATTGACATATTTAGCGGTCGCCATTTTGCTTACGAAAGCTATCAAACTCTATTTTCTGCAGATCGCACCCATTCATAAGATCGCTAAATGTATTTATGTTCAAATGTATTTTGGAGCCATAAGTATTTGAAATACTAACTACAAAATACCTCAGCGTCAGGTATTTGAAATACCAATTACAAATTACATTTCTAAGAAGTAGGTAATTGAATTACAAATACCAATTATGTATTTGTATTTCAATTACGTATTTTAAAAACAAGTAATTCAAATACTGCCCAATCCTGGTACCTATAATAATAAGTACGACTTGGCAGTTACTTTGCGTCTCTGCAGGTAGGATGCGCCGCAACGCAAAACAGTAACGGACCTAGCTAAAGCGTTTGACACGGTTGACACCATTTCAATTCCGTGGATTTTGTTAGACGTTTTCAATGCTCAAATAAAATAAACAAATCGTCTGTTTACTTTACCTACGCTTTTCACCATACACGGTGATGATCAGGGAATGGGATCCCTCAATTTCCTCATTGCAGGAAAATTCTATTTTAGCAGCCCGCCTCGGATGCAATAGGTATAAATTGCTTTGAAAGTTTTGTATTGTTCGTGTCGCGTCGCGCGACAAATCGCGCTGGTCTGACAGCTTTACAGAGATACAGATATAAAAGTTTTTGATTTTATCATATTCCTACAGTCATTTTAGCCAACTTCATATTTCTTATACTACCGAGTTTCTTATTTATCTATAATACAATTTTATCGTTAGTACTTAGTAGTTATAGGTATTAATATTAATTAAGAACCGAAATAATTAGGTATCCGGCTCTGAATAATAAATGGAATCGAAAAAACCGGTTCCTTAAATAAGGCCGGTTCTTGATGCCCTAGTTAGAAGGTATTAATATAATTTTGTAAAGTACCTAGGTACCCAACACGGCCAACACTAGTAACACACATGTAACTATAACAAACCTATTTTTGTTTTTATAAAGCACTTCACGACATAGTGCCCTCAGCGAAGGTTACTAGGACCAACCTAAGGTTGGCTGAAGGTTAAACATGTTGCATTCATGTGCCCTTAACCTTACTATTCGTTTGAAAATTGTAAATATGTTCGGCTTCAAAGAGATTCACATTTTGTACCTATTTCTTGGAAAGTAACAAGGCACCTACTTCACTTTAGGCAAGGTTTCTTAACCTGTGCTCTGCGGACCCCTGGGGGTCCCCAGTTTTATCAATAATAAATAAAGGTGAGACCACATACCTGCTGCTTGTTTCATCCAGCGGATTCCTGTAGCCATCACCAGGTCACCAGTCCACCTTGTGGGGGGGTCTTCCAACGCTACATTTTCCGGTACACGGTCGCCGCTCCAGAACCTTTCGGCTCCATCGGCCATATGTTCTGCGAGCAATGTGCCTTCGTGCTAGGTCGGATATCTATGTGACTCAGGCTGGCTGGACAAATCTTCAAAATAGCTCGCATTTAACTAGGTCAACAGACCACTTTATGTGACGGCTAAACACCCTTATTTCAGAATTTGTGACGCTAGATAATCGATAGAAAACGTGTCCAGCCAGTTTGAAAAACCACTTTTCGCTGGTCTCTCATTTCCGGTAACGGAAGTGATTTTGACGACTTTTTGCATATCAACGGGCGTCAGCGTCACATTTTGTGACAGGCATCGAGCTAAAAGTTTTATGATACGTACAGTGGTTTAGTAGAAAAATGCAAAAATCTGTGTCCAGCCTGCTTGAATTTACGTATAAAACTTTTGGCTGGCACTTACGAATCTCAATAACGGTAGCGTTTTCGAATATGACTCCTTTACTATCATTTAGTGACGCAATTTGTGACAGTAATAACGTTTGATTTATGGCGTCACAATGTAAGGGTTTTCGAGAAATCAAAAAAAACTTAATGTCCAGCCAACCTAAGTTCAAGCTGGCTGGACACATGTATCTCAGCTGCCTGATGATCTACGACCTTCAAAATGTGTTCAAAATTTTGTGACGGGGACGATAATGATAACCTGAATTTGTTACGGAGAAACTTTGCGTAGTTTCAAAGATATTGATCATTTAAATTTTCTCATACAAAAACTGCAGTAGGGTTACCAATATTGTAGGTTTTATGTAGGACTAAGTATATTTTATGGTGTTTTCTTTAATGGACGAAAATCCGTGTATTGGTGATACTAATAAGAACAACTGTAGATATTTAAATCAATAGAAGACAAAAGTATAGAAGTGAGGAAGGGGGGTAAGAAAACACCATAAAATATACTTAGTCCTACATAAAACTGTAGCGTCACAAATTCTGAAATAAGGGTGTTTAGCCGTCACATAAAGTGCCCTATTGACCTAGTTAAATGCGAGCTATTTTGAAGATTTGTCCAGCCAGCCTGAGTCACATGGATATCTTGGTTCTCCTACGGATCTCTTCATTTTTGATTCGATCACGTAGGGAAACTCCAAGCATATCTCCAAGTAGCCTCCATTGCGATTTGGGTGACTTTCAGCCTTCTAATGAGGCTCATAGTGAGCGACCAGAAACAAATAATAAATAAAAATTACCAAACAATTTTTTTTTTTACTTTTATTTAAAGCACTACCTAATACCTATGTATGTTAAGTCTAACGTTATGTCCTAGTTAAAGGGCTTTGCCTGAAATGTATGGGCCACTGGTGCTTTTTTTTGTTTGATCATGCGATCAAACAAAAAAGGCACCAGTGGCCCATACATTTCAGTGTGACTTGATGTCACACTATGCCACTTAGGCCAACGTGATGTAACTTGAGTCCAGATAGTGTTTAAATTATAAAATAGACAAGATAAGGGCGTAAGAAGCACAAATATTTTCAGTTTTGTTAATAAATTACTTACGACATTGTTACGGTGAAGTGTAACTTGATGTCACACTATGCCACTTACGCCAATATGATGCAACTTGAGTCCATTAGAGTTTTTAGTATGAAATAAATAGTATAGATCCATTAAAAGTAATTCATATTTTCAGTTGGAAAACTGAAAATATGAGTAACTAAATACGCGTTACAGTACAAATTAGGGCGAATAAATCGAGACGGATGTACTTTAGAGCTGAGCTGCCATAGTAACTATTGTTTGTATGGAAGTGCTCTACACATCTAACAAGGTGAAGTCAGTGTGCGATAAAAAAAGGCACCAAAATTGGGCATGGCCCTTTTACTAAGATACAATTCTTTATTTTCCAAACAAATATTTTATACGAGCATACCTACCTACACAAATTCAAAGGTGCCAACCCTAGTGGGGCAGAATCCATCAAAATTTTAGACTAGTGGAATCTGCCCCCCAAATCGAACTAGGTAGTGGGGTACCGTAGATTCCACAGTTTTTTTTTTACCATTCCACTTTGCCCCACCAGTGGGGCTAAGAATTTAGGATTGGTGGGGTAAAGTGGAATGATTGGTATTTTTTACATAAAGTTTTTATTGGGTACTAAAATAGTTGTCTTTTGGGTACTAAAATAAACGGTCCGAAATGTATTTCAATATTTTTTATAAGGGGTCTTTGAAAACTGCGCTTGATTTCCTAGGGGTCCTTGGGTGAAAAATGTTGGGAAACGCGGTTGCTTTAGAGCTTTCTTATCCATCGACTATAGTATAAATAAAATCTTATCTATGCGTTCATAAAACTACATAATGTGCTTCGGCGCTTGACAAAAACTTTCATTTTATTTCCAATTTCAGCTTTTATAGTTTCTGAAAGTACTTCTTTGTACTGACTTACTGAGCCACTTTATGAAAATTATAGGTAGGTAACTAGGTAATCAATCAAGGTCAAAAATAGGCTTTTATTCCATTTCATAAGATAGTGCCTAAGTCAACGTAAATATTATTCTTTCTATCTAACATTAAAAAACCCGACTGCAAAATGAAAAGAGAAAACAAACATAAAATACTACTTATAGAATTTAGATATCGCAGGTCAAATCAATAACCTGAAATATAGTGTAACTTTTGTTTGTCACCGGCTGCGATACTTTATGTGTTTTTACAGTCGGGTTTTTTTAGTTTTTACTTTTTTATTTTTAGCTTATAAGTATTCCAAATGACATTCAAAGATATAATTTGTATTTATTTTTGTAATCACCTTATAAAACCCTTCGTTTTGATACCCCACTCGACAGATGTCTTGTTTTATTGCACGACTCGTAATGCGAAGCATTAGAGAGTGTTCTACGATCGAAAAATATTTTTTGCCCCATTTCTGCAACTGTTTTTATTGTTACACTCCTGCTAGTACATAGAACCTACTTAATTTATATACCATTGTATAGATGATTAAATGGAGATTAATACTGTACTTTTTAACAATTGATTTTGATTTGACAATTTGACAATTGATTTATGCAGCAGAAATTGAAAAAGCATCAAAAAAAATATTTTTCGATCGTAGAGCACACTCTTCGCATTATGAGTCGTGCAATAGTTGAAAAAAAATTCCTGTCCGTCAATTTATGAACCCTGAAAACATTGTAGCATTCAATCAATTAATTGAGTCAATTTTTTTTTTATACATTCGTTTCAGCCGTAGAAGGAACCCTATTGAAAATGGCTCTTTTATTCAAAGTAGTTTAATTATAATTAATAAAATAGTAGGTAACTAAAATATAATATATTATCTTGATCTAAATATTTCCATGTGTTGCCTAGCAACCGCCAAGTAAATATCTTTGTAAATAGTCTTTGACATTACGTAAGGATTGCGATGTTAGAAATTTACCCATATTGATGGGTAAAACAGCAGTCAAAACATACTTCATGAAAAGTGATAAATTGTTAATTTTTGTTAGAAACTAGGTATGTTTTGAATTTCTTTTTCGTTTATGAATGTGTGTTGGTTTGGAATTTCCAAACTATTTTAAACATTAAATTGCGGATAAAATTTTATGTAAGTACTGGCCCGGTTTGGAGTTAGGCTTGATACGAGAAGGGTAGGAGTGTTTCGTCGTCCCGGAGATGCTGAATGGCTGAGATGCGTCCAGGAAGTGCACCCTAAGGCTGCGTTTCCACCAGAGATGAGCGAGGAGGCGTAGCGAGGGATGTGTGTGAAACTATCCAATAACAACGCTAGCTTCGCTCAAGCTATGACAGTGAAGCGATGTTATTGGTTATTTTCACACACATCCCTCGCTACGCATCCTCGCTCATCTCTGGTGGAAACGCAGCCTTACAGTGGCTCCACAGTGATGGTATGGGCGGGTACCTATTATGACGAACGGAGAACCGGACGAAGACGAACGGAGCTCGTTTTTTGTAGATGGCAATATGAACGCTGAAAGTTACGTTGAAGATGTCCTCGAGCCTTATGTCCACCCATTTGTACAAAGTCTTGGCTCAGATTTCTCGCTGATACATGACAATGCGCGTTCGCACACAGCTCGGAGGACCAGCTTGGCAATGGAAAACATCCGAGTATTGTCTTGGCCTGCACTATCGCCAGACCTCAATCCCATCGAGCACGCATAGGACATGCTCCAGAAATCCACAGACGTGTTCTAGAGAACCAGCACCCTAATTACGTAACGCAAACTCAATTTTCAATTGAAACCAATTGAAAAAGATTGCCAGTCCATTGCTTCATAAGTTCGACAAAAAAAATTGAGCAGATTCTTTTTGTCGAACTTATGAAGCAATGGACTGGCAATCTTTTTCAATTGGTTTCAATTTAAAATTGATCGTGCATTGCGTAATTGGGGGGCTGGACGGAGTGTCGACAACCCAACAACTGAAAGACTTGTTAAAATTCCATTGGGAGCGATTGCCGCAGGACCGAAACAATCTTATAAATTCAATGAAAAATCGTTGCCGACAAGGTTTAAGCAACAGAGGCGTTCACACTTTGTATTGAATTACCAAATAATTTTTTTTAATTTTTTTTTTTTAATTTTAACATTTTTTTTAATTAAGTAGGTAGGCTACTTAATTAAAAAAAATGTCGTTATTTAATTTTGTAAAACATGAAACTTTATTTTATATTACATTTGTTAATTATTGTGCTGAAATGAACAATTGAATGAAGGATTTTGTTGCTTTAGTCACTAATGCATCAAAAAATGTTTAGTTATTTATTATTTATAAAAGAAATATAAAATATTAGAGTAGTAAAATGAAAATGAAATGTTTGTAAACGCACCCACATTAGAGGAGAAATTGTGGGGCAACGTTATTTTTATATAAAAAAAAATTATAAAAAGTTTATCTACATAGGCTTATCTTTACGTAAAAGATGAGAAGTTCACGCGGTCACGCCTTTGTGTAATCCACGAAGACGCGCCCCACTCCGCTCCGCTCCGTACTAAAGTACAGCTTACAGTACAGTAATCGCGGAGTGGGGCGCGTCTTCGTGGATTGCACAATCTGTATCTGTTTACGTAAGTTTTATTTTATACTTTTTATATATACAAATAAATAAAATTGAAATCGCGCTGATCTGAAAACAGCTTTAGGAGACAGCTGAGACCACTGGGCGTAAAATAGGCTACTTTTTATTCCGATATTCCTAATAAGGATTAAAAGAAAAAACTACTTTACGCGGGTGAAACCGCGTGACGCAGCTAGTAGTTCAATAAGAGCTTGTTTTTAAAAAGTTTTTTTTTTCTTTTAAGAAATTTAAGAAAACATTAAAGTTATCTGTTTACGTAAGTTTTATTTTGTACTTTTTAGTTAGTAGGTATATATATTTTTAGTAAGTACTTATTTTATATTTTATTTGCTCATCGCGTTGTTCTCACTAGTATAGGACAAAAACGGTCCATCCCCCCAGAGGTCCATTTTAGGGGGATAAGGGCTTCAGTACCCCAGGGATCGCCCTGGTACCCTGAGGCGCAATGTTAGCGATATGATATATTTAGGTATACACCCTCATACCATTCAGCCCTCAGGACGTGCTGAGCTGCATTCATCTAATCAAAGACAGAATCCACATTCATAACAAACGGAACAAATGTACTTTTTTTCCCAAAGATGGGATCGCAGATTCACGTTCACCAAACCACCACCACTCACCAACCATCAAAAAAGGTCCATCAAAATCGCTTAATTACTGAGTTCCTATGGCCACCTTCCAGCTACATCATCAGACCTTGGTTACCATCTAGCGCCAAAGTATTCGTCAAGACGAATTAAACGAGCCCATACTCGATGGGATTATGTCGTTCAATTACAGAGTTCCTATGACCACCTTCCAGCTCCATCATTAGACCCTAATTACCATTGAAAGACAAACCACTCATCAAGACGATTCTAACGAGCCCAAACTCGATGAGGTTGTGTCGTTTCATTGCAAAGTTCTTATGGCCAGCTTCCAGGTCCATCATCAGATCAGCACCATGTCATCATAATATTGCATTGTCACGCGATTTACACAAATGTATGCAAAATTTCAGCTCAATTGGTTACCGGGAAGTGGATCAATTTGCAATATTTGATGACAAAATCGGGACGATCGGGACAGGTGAAACTAAATAAAAGCATAAACCTAACAAAAAAAAATCGTTCAACAGTTCAAACCCGTGCTGTTGTTTAGACTTTTTTGATGTGCGTAGTTAATTAAAGAACATCAAAATAAATAAAGAAAGATCTAGTGATAACTTACTACGACAGCTCCATATGTAGGACCTATGAAGGCACCATTTTATTCATCTCCATTTCGCGACCTTTTCAACTCCCCTCGTAGCTTGCAGCTATAATATTATAGGGGGGGCCAGCCAAAAAAAATCTGCTCAATTTTTTTTGTCGAACTTATGAAGCAATGGACTGGCAATCTCTTTCAATTGGTTTCAATTTAAAATTGATCGTGCATTGCGTAATTAGGGTGCAGTTTATAGCCGGGCACAAATCCAGATTTCGAGCTGCTATTGAGAAATCCCTGATGGAAAAAGCCAATAAAACTTTACCCGACAACCAACAACCTCATCCTCAGCAGTACATATGGACTCAAGGTACCTACTAGGTAGCGCTTAGACCTGCCGACTACCTCGACAGTCTGGATCCGGACCAGACCTATTTTGTGCGGACCATAAGTACACATTCAGTATACGGGGTGTCAGGGACATCGACGCGAAGCCGGTTACCATGGATTCAGTTCATGATTCTGAACCCCCCTGCGTTGAAATTTTTCGTCGGTTATTAAAAAAAAAATCAGCTGTTCCATACATTTTGACCGCGTAGGTATTGCACTTTTCTATGAAACAGCAGATTTTTTTTTTATAACCGACGAAAAATTTCAAAGCTGGGGGGTTCAGAATCATGTACTGAATCCATGGTAACCGGCTTCGCGTCGATGTCTCACCCTGTATAATAAATGTTCTGTGTACACATTTCCTTTAAACGTATTTTAATTTAGCCTGCGCGTTTGTCTTCTGACAGATAGTTCAAAGTAAAAAATGTAATTTTTCACAAGACTTACCTACTTTGTTATTTTTGTTCATTGCATGATATTTTAATCTTGTTTGCTAGTAATTGTCTACCAAACGGACCAATGAAATGGCCGGTGATCATCAAATTGGTGATCCCTGGTCCAGTCCTTCAAGGCTGCGAGAAAAAATTATTTGCAAATTTTCTGAACAAATTATAGTACTACTTTTACAAATAGTTACCTCGAAACGTTCGCGTAAACATGATACATTTAAAGTATGATAAATTTAACTTTTAAAAGACACTCATGATGTACATATCTACCTATATTTTGTAATACATATTTAAAAAAAAATATATTAGGTTATTTTCCTACCATTTCTATCTAAATAATTTAAAATTCTGAATTTTGCATGAGACAGACACGACTCTGGATGAAAATAAAGGTAGAGAAATATTTTTAACACATGGACACATGTTTTAACCGGGACCCCCCCTTCCCCTACTGGTCTATCTACGAGTATATATAACGTCTATTTCTTTAATAATTTAGTCCAATATTCTGCCTTTGCTAATATGACATTTTGCTAAAGTGTCGTTTCGATTACCTATGGGTCGTTTTGTTAACAGGACCATTTGCTTTGGACCTGGACGTTTTGGTATAATATTATGAGTAGGTAGTATAGACGGAGAGAACTCGTGTAGATAAACCTTCCTCTATAATTGTGCACTACACAAAGTTACAGACTCAGACTAGACTAGACTTAATTAATGAGTAGGTACTGGGTACCTACATGGCCTAATATGGCCTTGCAGTAAGTTCCAGCACCACCAGACCACACGACCAGATCTAAACATTTTTATATTGAAAATTAATATGAATATGCAGGGTGAAATTAAATTACCCAGCGAAACTCCGCAGACGTGATGGTATAAAGCGTGGCCAATTACCGGATATTTTTCTATTAGTTTAATAGGTATTCAGGCTTGGCAATTTTATACGGTGAATAAGATCTACCTAATCTGCTCCTGTTTTATCGCCATCGCTTTTCATCGTGTTTTGCAAGTCAAATTACGAGCAAAACAGGTAATTATTTAACAGCTATTTGCGACGACGCAAATCTTTTGAATTAACGCTCAGAAGTAGATAGGTACCTAGCACGCTCAACTACTCAAGAGATTTTTTAGACTATTCATTTGTTTTTGCGTTAAGTTAGGTAAGTACTTACTTTGAATTTTCATCCAAGACGCTATCCACCAAGCGACCCACAAGCATTCAAACAGCGTTATCAAATGGTTT
Source organism: Conistra vaccinii (assembly GCA_948150665.1). Lineage (NCBI taxonomy): Eukaryota > Metazoa > Arthropoda > Insecta > Lepidoptera > Noctuidae > Conistra > Conistra vaccinii. The sequence goes on from OX411330.1 coordinate 9,900,305, forward strand.
AAACTTTGGTACTTATGTTATTTAAAATGAACGCAAATCAGAGTCTATGATGAACTGCGCATTATTGTACCTCATTAACGTTTCAAATCTATGACTTCTACGGAGTTTACTACGCAGTAGCGGATTTCCACGGAGATACCGCCGCCGCGCGCCGGCGCAGCTGCCGTCATGACGTCAACTATTGAGGGCTCTCTGACCTATCGCCTCTCCATTCACAGATTTATACACTAATCGATTAATAACCCTTGAGCAATGGCTCTTATCAAGAAGTGTATAAAACAATTACTTAAGTGTTGATAACAACGCGGCAACGTAGGCCCTACAAACAAACTACTAACTAGGTACTCGTATGGTATGGTTATGATAAACAGTAAGTTCTACCTACGTATTAACGTCAATTACGCATTACAATCTTAATCTTGTACAAGACTTGCAAATTTCAGTTTCTTTCTTGCAAATTTCAATTAAAGTAAGTAAATACTTTGGCGGATTAAGGCTCCCCCAATGCTCTCTTGCAATTTCTCATTTGTTATCGACGGTTTAAAATCAACTAGCTTTCGCCGAAACTTCAGCCGCGTCGAGGTTGAAAATTATCCCACGGGAACGTTTAACGTACTATCGGGATAAGAAGAGTAACCTATGTCATTGTGTTAATCCAGGCTAAAAACTATCTGTGTGCCAAATTTCATTCAAATACGTTCGTCCGTTTTTTGCATGATTAGCGCTAGCGCCATATTCACCATCCATCTTGCTGTACGTCCCGCCAAGGCCGCGGTCACGGTATACGGTATTATAACTAAGCCACGGTATACGGTATTCCAACTTCATACAAACGGACGAAGCGCGAGCTATACCTACGCGCCTCGATCGAGGTATGCGCGTGGTATGCAGACAGTCGCGACTGTGCCGCAGTGACAAACGAACGGTGTGTTGTTTTTTTAACAATAACCGCGCGATTTTTACACTAAAAATAAATTCAAGTACATATTTAATAAAACGAGTAGGATATATTGTTGCTGTTTTTGGTTGCATGAATTTGGCAATAACGCATCCAGAGATAACTTTTTTTAGATTACCTGGAAACTTTGAAAGGTAAGACTATAAAATAATTTTACTTACTGGTAGGTAGGTACATAATGTGTGTCTTTTTAATGGATAAGTATTTCCTTTTATCTCCCGATAAAAAGATGTCTGGATTAATAAATAAAGTGAATAGAGTAAAGGAAAGGAAAGTGATAGACACGAGTGAAATAGATAGTTATAGGCGGTTCATGAAATACGGTAGGTACGCTTGTTTTAAAACCTCGGGCATTTGTGTTTTGTTTTGTTATTCAATTCACAAAGTATTTTATTTATTTGTGTAGATAAAAAAAGTAATCGCGCTTCGTCCGTTTGTATGAAGTTGGAATACCGTCTACCGTGCCGCGGTGCTGGACGTAGCATACACACGATCGAAGATCGCGCGCGCATTCAGCGTCCGCTTTGACGCGGTTAAGGTTGCCAGTTTGGGGATTTTCGCGTTTTTACCCTAAAATTCTCTAAATCCCTGTCAAAATAAAGAAGCCCTAAGCCAAGCATAATATTAGTCATTTAACCCTAAAAAAGGGAGAAATCCTTAGAAGTGGAAACACTTACTGAATCTGCTGTACAGCAAGTCTATACACGATCCAGCACTACGGGCGATTCGTTACAGTTCTGACGTACGTCTGCGTTATTCAACTGCACGTCGCGGTGGTGGCGGCGCTTGATGGATACAAAGTTACGTATTGCGTCGTGCAAGTCCAGCAAGCAATAAATAATCAAAATTTACGTACGTTAAGAGTTCAAGACCCACTGTCGTTTTGGACAGTAAGATGGATGGTGAATATGGCGCTTTACAAACATCCAAACATACAAACTTTCACATATATATAATATTTAGTAGGATACCAGCGGCAGACAGTTAAAGGGGTGATAGACGTGCGAGCAAGTAATTGGTCTTACGGCCTGGCCACAGCCCCTGCCGCTAGATAGCGGTGAGCGGCGCAGCGACACACGTGAAGCTTGCTCACACAATAGCGCGATGTTGTCGAATTTTCTGAACCACACTAAACACACTAATGGTGGCTCGCAACTCGCGGTGATGACACGTACGAAACTACGAACCATAAGGCGGGCTACGAGCAAAATTTCAAACCTGTTGGATCGCCGACGAACTTACTTAGCGGCAATGGCGGATCCAGGGGGGGGTCATGGGGGTCATGACCCCCCCACTGATAATTTTTCTAATCTCATTTATAAATTTTATCAAATAAATCTAATATATAAAATTCTCGTGTCACGGTGTTTGTTGCCAAACTCCTCCGAAACGGCTTGACCGATTTTTATGAATTTTTTTGTGTATACTAGGTAGGTATGAGAATAGGATGTAAACTATTTTTCGTACCCCTAAGTGATAAGGTTGATCCACGCCAAGTTTTTTTTTTCTTTTTTTTAACAATTTTTTTTATTGTAATTTTTTTATGGTTTGGCATTAAAAAATACATACAACCCTAAATTTTTACCCTTCTACCACCAACCCGTAATTTTTAATAGCGATATTAGTACTTTAATAATTTTCTACTCTTGGCGGTCGATAATTGATCAGTTACCTCTCGATCAGTTATTCACGTCAGGTGTCTACCAGTGTCACTTCTCATCCCGTAAACAGCACAGAGTAAGGATGAGAACGAAGCCGGTCTCCTGTCGTTCTCTCACAATAAGCTTTCTCTCTCTCACTCACTAAAATTTAGGGCCTAAAATGAATCCCTATTTGAACACGCGTGAACGGCTGGACCGATTTACTAATTCTTTTTTCGTTATTGTAAGGAGAAGGTCCTTAGGACAGGTAGTTGAAGGTAGGGTGTAAGGTAGGTATGTAGGTAGGTAGGGTAGGTAGGTAGGGCAGGGTACGTAGATAGGAAGATAGGGGAAGGTAGATAGGTAGGAGGTAGGGTAGGTAGGTAGGTCGGGCAGTGTAGGGTAGATAGGTAGGTAGGGTAGGTAGGTCGGGCAGTGTAGGGTAGGTAGATAGGAAGGTAGGTTAGGTAGGTAGGGTAGATAGGTAGGTAAGGTAGGTAGGTAGTTCGGGCAGGGTAGGTAGGTAGGTCGGGCAGTGTAGGGTAGGTAGTTAGGGCAGGGTAGGTAGGTAGGTCGGGCAGTGTAAGGTAGGTAAGTAGGGCAGGGTAGGTAGATAGGTGAAGGTAGGTAGGTAGGGTAGGTAGGTCGGGCAGGGTAGGATAGGTAGGTCGGGCAGGGTAGGGTAGATAGGTCGGGCAGGGTAGGGTAGGTAGGTAGGGCAGGGTAGGTAGGTAGGTCGGGTCGTGTAGGGTAGGTAGGTAGGGCAGGGTGGGTAGGTAGGTCGGGCAGTGTAGGGTAGGGTAGGTAGATAGGTAGGTGCGCCGTAGATAAGTACTTACTGCTACCCGTGCGAAGCCGGGGAGGGCAGCTAGTACTTTATAAGATGTTGTCGCGTAGGATGTGTTTGCCACACATGCGCGAACGACACGCATAATAAGACTTGTGCTGTTATTATAATTATGATGATGGGCTGTGAAGTTTTCTGTAGGCCCTTCTCCATGAAATTACCAAATGAAACCGTGCTCCTAAGCCTCGTGACGTTTCTTATGTACCAATGTAGGTTTATCTGAAGCTAGCAACTAGACGTAGAAATTAAATACCCCAGAATAGTGTCAAGACAAACCCTCAGGCCCCCGGTCCTGGCGGCCCCCTAAATCTTAAGAAGTATTTTTTAATGATATCCCAAACATGGTCAGTAAGAAGCAGTTTAGAGTTGGAGGCTGACGATGAAAATTTTCGAGGTCGCTTCGCTCGCTACAATCTACATTCTCGACCTTCTTGATCTCTACACAAGGCGGTGTGCTAAAATTTTCGAGCTCGCTTCGCTCGCTCTTGAATTCTTCTAACTCTCAATCTTTTCTGATTAAGTTGACAAAGCAACTACTATTTCCGTAAGGATCTTCAATAGAAACTAACCGTGAATTCAGAGACAAGGTGCAAAAAAAAATCGAGCTCGCGTTGCTCGCTCCCTCTACATTCTTCTTTTCGTAAATAGCCTATTGAGGAAATGAAAATGCAAATCCCTCGAAAAAAAATCCTGCGGGTTGCGAGGTCCATGGTGTAGGTAGAGTATAAATTACGCACGAAATAGTGTTTTTTTTTTTGTCATTATTTAAAAAAAAACCCAACATAGACAGCTAAGAAGACCTCGTTTTGTTTCTGCACTCCAGGCAGACTTAGTCCTCCACTGATTGGGCCTATCCTGACTGGACCCCGACTATGTGACCCCCCCTGACTCGAAGGCTGGATCCACCCTTGCGCGTACTTACTATGACATTCGGGCGACTAAGGTCGCCGAGCCATAATTACGCGTACTTGCTCGCACGTCTATCACCCCTACAGTAGTTGAACGTACCCTATAGATAATTGTAGTCTGTGAACGCATCCCTGAATGGCAGTCAGTAAAAAATTCAAACAAAATGTCAAAATGACATTTTTCTGTCATTGTCAAAGCAAACCATTTATGTCATTTCGGGTTTGTGCGTTTCTCTTACAATTTTTTAGCTTTTCACCGGAATTTTTATTATGAGCTTTCAAGTCCTTTAAAAAAATCAAATGTATTAGTTTCGTATACAAACAAAGAACTAAAACTTAAGACCAACAGTATTTGAGAACGCAACTTGAAGAATGTCGTTGGATACCGTGCCAAAAGACCTCCGAGGACTGCGAGCTTGTTTAGTCTGCTCTTTGATAAAGGTATTTAGTATATATTGGTTGTTGTTTCGCCGTTACTTCACCCTGATGAGATGACCCTCTGACTCTCCATTTTCATAATCCACTAAATTCCGTAGTTACTTACAATTTCACTGATGAGTGAACATGTTTGATGTTTTGGTACACATAAAACTTCTTTTGTTGTCAAATCATCTTCCAGACGTTCGACCAGTTTGAGTATGATGGCTGCGACAACTGCGATGAATTTCTCCGTATGAAAAACAATAAAGACAATGTTTACGACTGCACTAGTAATAACTTTGATGGGTAAGTCCATTTGCTTGTAGATGCTTTTTTTTCACAGAAACAGTCAATATCCAAACTGATTTTTTTGTAAAAGTACTTGTTTGTCATGTTCAACCTGTAAAGGGTTAGCATGGTTAGTTTTGCCCTTTATTCTGAGTTATGCATGATTGACACAGCTTTTGTTGATCATCTAAAATAGCTGGTATATAATCATGTTAACACTGAATTCTCATTTTCCAGAATGATTGCTGTTATGAGCCCCGAGGATAGTTGGGTGTGCAAGTGGCAACGCATAAGTAAGTGTTGAATCTTACTTCCTACTAATATTATAAATGGTTTGGGTGTTTGTTACTCAATCACGGCAAAACGGATTTGGAAACAGATAGTTTATAAGTTGGAAGGATACTTTTTATCCCGGTAGTATGTTCCCGTGGGATAATTTCCGACCTCGAGGCGAAACCATAGTAGCCAGTCATAAATGCTGATATAGGAGAAAAGCTTTGCTGAGCACCAATTAATAATACAGGCTTCTCAATGGCTGCTTTACTGACACAAAAAAGATCTGGTATAAGAGGATTTCCTGGTTGGTGGACTGGTCATATCAGTATGGTTTCTATATAATGTAATAATATAAATTTTTTCTGTCCCTTCTTATGTTTAACCGCTCACTCCCGACCACAGAACAGATAAGAGGTCTCCCATCCGTGTAGAAAGCCGTCCGTCCGTCCGTCGGTTTTTGTCAAATGTGTGTACAATAAAATAAAACCATTTTATTGAAAATCACAAAGTATAATACAAAATGAAATTTTGCCATGACTCTTGCATAGGTCCAAGTATGGTTGTTCTGCTAGTTTAGCAATACTATTATGACTAATTAACATAATATTCTTGTTTTCAGATCGATTTACTAAAGGAGTATATGCCATATCCGTGTCCGGCAGATTACCAGCTGGTGTTATAAGAGAAATGAAGAGTCGAGGCTATGTGTACAGACCCAGAGACACGAGCCAGAGATAATCAACACAGCACAGAATTTTTATTTAAAAAAAATATATAATAAAATAATTATCATTCTCAGATGTCTGTCTATAATTTTATGACAGTGGGGAAGTACCTATACATTTTTATATTTTCTCATTACTTATGTAAATGTGAATTGACTAAGTTCAGTAAGTTGTAGTAACAAACTGCAGCTTTGAGCTTTGATGTAGTACTTACTAAAAGATGCTCAATACACTTTATGTGCTGAAGAGAAAAGGTAAATTAAGAAGAAGAAAAAAACAATTTTAAAACTTTTATTTGTCCCTAAATAACTATACAACATAAAAATCTAAATAAAAACATTATCTACATATTTGAACTAATGAAATGCAAGGTAAAGAGATGCCTTCTTATTCTTACAACAAATTGCAAAATACTTTGAGCTCTAAGTAACAACATTTAGATAGCATGCACAACAATAAGACAGTCTGTTAAACTATTTACTGCTTGGTTTGATATCAATTTCCGTGCCCCCAGCGCCCAGCTCATAAATTGATAAATAAATACCTACGACAAATACAGTTGTGCGAAGAAATAAAAAATTTAGAGGTTCTCAGTCATCTGATATGACTGAGGTGGCTCGAGCACAAAAATATTTGCCATAATAATCCAACTGGGGCGGTCAATAGGTTAATAACATTACCCAGGCGCAAATATGACAGTCTACAATGTAAATCTTTTTCTAAAACTACATGTTTGTGCCATATTTAGGTTTGGGTACTGTACAATACATTGACAACATTCTGCTTATCTATATTAGATTTATTTTTGTATTCAACTGGCATGTGTTGTTTCTTCCAAGAGTGCATCTTGTGGCATGTAGCAAGTTGCAATGCACACATAATGATGTTCTGTCAACTACTGCCTGATGGTGGGGCTTTATACTCGTTATCTGTACCCAGTACATCCTTGTCAATTTCTTTAAAGTCTATGTTCTGCTTTTTCATAGCATTCTGAAAAAAAACAAGCCATTTTTAATTATCAGAACTAAATTATCATCATAATCTTAGATTAAAAACTCAAAGAATATTAATAGTGGCCTAATTGTAGCTGTTCTGTTATTCCTGCCTATCACAAACCTCAGCTGCAGAACAAAATCTTCAAATGGATGACATATTGTGTAAATACATGACATTGTATTTACACAATATAAAAAATCAACAAAATATCTGTATTGGGTCAATTAGAGTTTACATAATGATTCATAATATTTAGCTTTTTATATTGCATCAGATAACAAAATATTTTCATCATTTCAAATTATGTCTTATAATAAGAGAATTAAATAGATGTATCAAACTCATAATTTAAAAAAGATCTGGTAATTATATCTCTCATTGAAATTGAACAGAACTTTTCTTATCAAACATAAACTGATAACACCATGTTGTCACATGGTCATAATTGTCTTATTAGGTTTGCAATATTGTAGAATAGAATACATTTAACCGGTTACAAAAGCTGGTCAAAGCAATACATATCAATAATTACCTTTACGCAATCCTGATAAACTTTGAATATTCCGGCACAGACCGAATCATCGTGGTCGCCTTTTAGAAATCTTTCAGAAAACCAACTATTAAAGCAATCATCATATTTTTTCTTTAGCTCAGTGCATTCTTCTCCAATGCTATTCATGATGTTGATATAAATCCAGAGCGAATGGTTTCTAATTCAAATTTGATAAAGTAAATTGAATAAATTCAGGACTGTTTCCACTTTACAATCATGCTCATGAGTGACAGGTGTCAGAATTTGACATTATTTAAAAAGTTACGCGATTGGATCAATAACCAGCGTTCCATCATTATGGTTGAATCGACTATTTTTTTATCCCTACTATTAGTATTAGTACTAACCAGTAAAGGCGGCACCTTTTATCACAAAGAAAAAAAGAGATACAACCTGACGGCCCTGACGCTGACCTGCAAATTGCAAAAAACGTTAGATAATTTGAATTTCGCGGGATACAACTGCGGATCCCCCTTACCAGTATAAAGGGTGACTGGTAATTAGTAACCGATACATAAACACGTGACTTAACTCATAATATTATGAACAACTTTTACTATGGGTCCAACTCAACTCAACTCCAATAGTAAAAGTTGATTCGTTTTTACGAATTTGGCGAACATAAATGTAGGGAACAGTCAGGTCCAGGGGCGTAGCTACCACCGTATCAATGATACGGGGCCCCCAAGCCATAGGGGCCCCAGGTAGGAAAGCAAAAATTCGTACAATATTATCCAAAACCTGAAATTCTTATTGATGAATTAAACCGGAAGTCACCCTATATAAGGTATTTTACTTTGATACCAGAAACTAAGTAGTACTTTTGTTACCGACGAAATTTATAGGAAGAGGTTCTCAAGTCAACGCGTATTTTTTTTTTATGTCCTACCCTTTGGATAACTTTTTACAGAATAGTTCGATTCATCGATTGTGTAAATATATTTAAAAAAAAAAGTGAAACATCTATTGGCGCGCCACAAAATCTAAAAACATAAAGAAATAGTTACATCACCGAGTGCAAAGATATAACGGTTATTCTTTTTTATTAGCAGCATACAATTTTTTTGCAAAAAATATATAAGTTGCCAGGTTGCCAACCAGATTGTACCCTATGCTTAGAGCATTTATTAAAAGCTCTAAAGTGGGTGATAGACAGGCGTACTTAAAGACCGCGGTTTTTAAGTTCGCCAACTTACTTGGCTCGCCGTCGGTGACACATGTAAAGATTTCTCACACAGTATCGCGAAGTTTTTGACTTTTTTGAACCAAACTAAACATACACTAAACAAATGACGAAACAAAATGCTGACTCGCGACTCGCGGCGATGACAGCCAGCCGTACGAAACTACGAACCAAGGAGGTCAACGAGCAAAATTTCAAACCTGTTGGATCACCGACGATCTTACTCGGCGGTTTTAAATGGGGAAGGTCCGGCAAAACTACTTGTAGATGGCGTGATCATAGCTAGGTCCCTACATAGATAATAAAATTGACATAAATTTGACATTTAGTTCATTCATGCAATTTTATGTTCATTCACGAGTTCACGAGTTTGCTTTTATTTCATCAACTCGTTGTTTTCGGTTTCGGTAGGGTTTATTCTGAAAGTTGGCAACGTCGCAAATAGATGTCAAATATTTCGCTGTTTTGATTAATTTGATAATATTTCTGTATGGAAATAAAAAATGTGGCTAACTAGCGAACTAGAATATTGATTATGAAATGCAATAATTAATATCGTAACACCGAATAGTTAGTTTTAGATGTAAAAAAAGTATTTGGTAACTTTCCAAATGCCTTTTTTTCTCCTAAAACGGGTACAACATCAAATTCAATGTTATAATAGGGTATTTTACTCTATATGAGAAAAAATCTAAAAATATATTATTGAGATAGTTTAGGCAAAAAGCAGTCTGAAAACGTTAGTCTTAGTTCATAAAATAGCAAACTAAATTTTTAAATTCAATTCAAAGGTTTCAGCTTTTTTAATCTGTTTCATAACACCAAATAGTATTCGCCATGTTATTACGTCATACGGATATGTAAACTTAGAAGTGTCAACTGTCAACTATCAGTGTACCTCCAATCACTGCATTTGTTTACACAGCCAACTGACGTCATGACAACAGAGCAATATGGCGGCCACTGCGTTCAGCGTTTCCGTCAAATTACGCGCGAAAGGACATCATTCAAGTGTCGAACATTTTGTACCCAAAAACTAAAGTGCCGGCCAGAAAAAAATAATACGATATTCGTATGGAAAATAACACCCTCAACATTTTTTACTATTACAATGAGAGTATACAATTAACCCTTCTGCTGCTATTTAAGTTTCAAAATACAAAAAATAATATTTTAACTTAAAACGTTTCGAACATTACATTAATGTTTAAAACGAGACACAACTTCGCTACCTCTTCATCATCATCACTTCAGCTGGAAGATATCCCCTACTGGACATAGGCCTCCCCCAAACATCGCCTCTTCGACCGGTTCTGATATTCTCGCATCCAGCGGATTCCTCCACCTCCGGTACTTCCACCTTGGGAGGCCTTCCAACGCTTCGTCTTCTGGTACGTGGTTGCCACTCCAGAACCGTTTGGCCCCATCGGTCATCTGTTTTGCGAGCAATGTGCCCTGCCCACTGCCATATAAGATTGTCAATTCTTCGGGTTATGTCGGTTACCTTGGTTCTCCTGCCTATCTCTTCATTTCTGATTCGATCACGTCATCTGGGAAACTCCAACGTAGCTTTCTTCATTGCTCTTTGAGCGACTTTCAGCCTTCTAATGAGGCCCAATGTGTGCAACCCCGTTTCAGCTCCATAGGTTATCACTGGCAACTAGTGGCAACACGCACTGGTCACGACTGCGGTACGTGAACGAGAACATATTTAGCTTCCCGAACACTGCCCAGCCGAGGCTGATGCGACGATTGACCTCTTTTTCAAAATTGGACCTATCTAACTGAACAGTCTGTGTCAGTCAGTGTAGAGTCCCCAATCTTCATGAAGATCGGGGCGTGTTACATGGGCATTTGACACCAACTTAGTTTTGTCTATGTTCATTTTAAGACCTTTTCTTTCGGAAGCTCTACTGAGGTCATCGAGCATTGTACTGAGGTCCTCCGATATAGTAGTCATGGCTGAGACTATCTCAGCCATGACTACTATATCGTCGGCAGACCGAAGGTAAGTGACGTAGTTGCCATTGAAGTTGATAGGACTGTAACGTCTGAAATAAATCATTTTTATTTTATTTTTATTTTTTTATAGCTACCCCTTTCCAGTCCAGAACCTTGAAGGCATCCTCTAATGTAGCGATGAATAGTTTCGGAGAGATAACGTCTCTCTGTCTCACCTCACTCACTGCACAAGGATAGGTTTTGAGGTCTGGTCACACTACTAGGTTTGGTCCTGGAGTCGGACCATGTCGGTCGTAATAGTGTTGTGAGTAGTAGTGTTTTCATATAGATACTGCAGCACCTCGATTTACCGATAGTGAATCTGGCACCGTTGAAGAAAATGCAGTACAGCCCAAGTCTCGATCGAGTCGAAGGCTTTGCTGCAGTCCACAAACGCTAAGCGGAGAAGCAGATGATACTCTTCGATCTTTTGTATAACCCGCCCAACGTATGTATGTGGTCTAAGGTGCTAAATCGTTTATGGAATCCGGCTTATTCCGGAGGCTGGCAGTCGTCAACCAGCGCGCGAGACGGTTCGTGATGAGTCTTGGAAACAGCTCATGGCTCAGAAGTGAGATGGGCCTTGGGGGGCTTAAGAAAGGATTTTCAATAGCCGGTTGCTAGGACGGTGATAAGCAACCTGCTATTGTATGATAAAAACATTTCCCTCAATCCTTTTCTCGTTTTTTTTTAATACTTATCATACCTTATTATACCTAACGTTCAATGCATGCCATGCCATGCATGTCCATTTCTACCATAGGCAATAAATATTTGCGTCTTTAACCGAATATCCAACATATTGTTGCCAAAAATATGATTCTTGGTACCTACTTTCAAACTCAAATAGCAGCCAGGGGGTTAATTGTAGACTTTTACTGTTACGTAAAAAAATGTTCAGAATGTTATTTCCCATAAGAAAATAGCACTTTTGTTTTCTGGCCGGCACTTTTATTTTTGGGTACGATATGACTGATGTCCTTTGAAAATGAAAAATTTATATTATATGCATTTTTATGGCACTTAACGATTGAATAAAAATTTTGTGAATTTTTTAGTGGTACATTAGCACTACAGAATCCAATATTGAGACAGTTTTCAGAAATGGGTGTAATACCCTATTGCAATTCATTATTAATATTCTAGTCAATTGGTTAGCCACATTTCTTATTTCCATACAGTATTATTTCCAAATTAATCGAAACAGGTAAATATTTGACAGCTATTTACGACGTTGCCAACTTTTAGGATGCACCCTCTTAATAAAATAAAACGTAGACAGAGTATTCTATAGACTGCTGGATATCCTCCTTTGCATTCGCACAAGAAAAAGAAGAATTTATTAACGTCACTAGCAAAAAAAAGAGACAGAGTAAAAATATTTCTGTCCTCGTTCGCGTGTCGGCTGAACACATCATTGTGCACAACAAGTTTGACATTTGTGGCGGTTGCAGATTGGATTATTACCAAATAAACAAGAATAAATACAAAATACGATCTTTTAGTGCTCAATTCGACTTTATATAACATTTGTGCAACTGTGCAAAATGGTGAGGTGCAGTGTAAGAAACTGTAAAAGCGATAGTTTGATGAAGATTGCCGGATTGTCGTTTCACTCGTAAGTATTCGATCTTTTTAAGTATTAGATCGCTTTGTGTTCTACTATTTATAATCAAATAGTCGCAGTAATGTACTAACTAATTTGTTTAATGTGTTACATCTCATAAAATCGTGATTTGAGCAATATTTTTATTTTCGTTCTTCAACATTCAGTGTTGCCACTTTTTGACGGGGAATTTACCTTTTAATATGGGTAATACCATTGATATATTAAAAGGAGGAAGATATGTTACGCGCTAACATCGCAATCAGTAAACCTGGGCTTTGTGCACCACTACATGCAGCAAAACTCACACATCAGTGATCAGTGTGATCACAGTCGCAAACCTACCAGTTAACAATAGATAAGAACAGAGATAGGAGACGGCGATGTCGTGCGAGCGAAATCGCGTTAGTACTCGTCGCCAATAAGTCTCGACACTCGCACATTATGTGCGTATCGTGTCTTTCACGCATGTTGTAATATCTATCTCGCTCTCACAAACATGGCGAAGCAAATATTAAAAATTATTATAACTTTCAACAAATTAGCATTTTTGGCTGTAGGTACTTACGAGTTTTAAGTAATCCCGTGTGTCTTATTTTCCTTCCTTTTATTATTAAAACACTGTATAGCTGCACAAGAAGTCATTTTGATGCGTATTTATCACAAAAAAAAACTATAATTATGGAGCTGTTTGATCAACGATATCCCGTGCGCGACTGAGTGCCTACTACAGGCAATCATGTAGTTTGATAGGACCGCGCTGTTACTCAGTCCCGTATCTACCGCTTTTAATACATCAATGGGTAATACTGATTTTTTTATGCAATTTCAATAAAAATAAAAAGAACTTTCCTTAGGATATTAGCAATACACACTATTTATAAGCTATATCTAAGACGACCCACCGACCAAAAATATTATGTACCACTTGCAGATTTCCAAATAAACCCGAAATAAGAAACATGTGGATTGCTGCTACTAGTAGACCTAATTGGGCTCCAAAAATGAGTTCCAGGATTTGCAGCCAACACTTTGATGGTAATCTTTTAATAAAGAAACAAAGCAAAACTTACTTATACCCCGATGCTGTTCCAAATACGGTAATAAATATGAATATTATCATGTGATTGCAAAGATTGAATTTTAATACAATGGTTATAAAATTTTAACGTTAAATTCCATTAGGTTACAGAGTCAGTAAATCGAGGAAATACTACGATGATTACGAGCAGCGAAGCCACATCCACTGAAACATTAGCAGGGAGCTCAAAAACAGTTAAATCTGTAACTTCTGTAAGTATATAGGATTAAAAAATTTACAGCTGCAAACAAGCAGAAAGTTGTATGTACATAATTTTGTTTCAATTATTAGGGAATGCAATCCGGACTATCCGTAATCCGAAAAATCCGGATATCCGCACATTTTTACTAGACTTCGAAATCCGGATTTGAAAGTCAAATCCGGTTTTTTTTAATACTAAGAAATTGTAACAAAAAAAGAACTATAATTTTTATTCTGTAATCTTTATTCAATGCACAAGCACAGCTCATTCAAAATTATCAATAAAATGTGCGTACAGACGCCACCACATCAAATTAATACAATCTGTCAAATTTCTTTAATAGATTTTCAACTTTATCGCTAAAGAATAAGGTTCAATGTTGATTGGGACAGATTGGAGTAGGTTGATGTGCTGTCTGTACCATTTTTATTTTTACTTTTCTGTTTTGATGTTATTCGTTAGAAGGTAATTTAATTGAATCGAGTAACTTTGTTGTTGTTTGAGTAATAACCAGTTACGATGTTTTTTGGTGTCTAAATTCATAAATTGTGTTTGGTTATATTGCATAGTAGATGTTCATTTGTTTCAGTATAAACTGACCATGGATTTCAAAGAATACTCCAAAAAATCTGGCGATTCATCTAGTATATGGGCTCATTTCTCATCCTCAAATGGTGTAGAAGCAAAATTTAGACTTTGTCAACGGATTTTTAAGATTAGAGGCAGTACATCAACCTTGCATAATCACCTCATTTGTCATTCCATAATTCGGACTTCTATTACTACTACGAGAAGTAGCAGCAATGATGATGAAATACCTATTATCGAACGACAAAAAAAATCAAAATGGCGGCATCATGTTAGGGCCACCCTCCATACAAAAATCTTCTAACCCCTTTCTTAGGTTTTTTGCAATTTGCAGGTCAGTGTCAGGTTGTATCTTGATTAAAATATGATTTGCGAGCGTAATAAGCAATATGGCTTTACAGAATTATAATCATTAGAATCAGCAATACAACTCCTTAGGTTAGCATAATCCCCAAATGTCATGATTTCATGAAATAGTAATTCAACGGGATTACATGAACTTATAGAATTGTATTGATGATTTCTATGATTATAATTTTATAAATAAACATTTGATACGGTCGCAAATCATATTTAGATCAACATACAACCTGATACTGACCTGCAAATTGCAAAAAACGTAAGAAAATTTGAATTTCGCGGGCTACCCTGACGCTTTCACCTTAACTCTTAACCGGGGTTGTACGGTCCCTGCAGGAAGTGGTGAAGGGCGGGCGATTTTTGGGGACTGTCTTATGTAATTTTGATGTTCGAAAAGTGCTGATTCTCAGTCTAGTTTGAATAAATGACTTATAAATTTTTGAATTTAATAAAACATTGCAGTTGCATCATTGCTTGTATTTTTTAATTTCTCATTATAGAAACCTGAAATACCAACCTCATTAAAAAAAAACTTCTTTTGTGAAGAATATTGGGTAAAATGATGTACATCACTTGGTAACCCTAAACAACTGAAGTACCTTTTTTTCTGTCCTTTTCGATGACACGGATATCGTGAGTCTATAGAATACTCTGTCTACGAAATAAAACCACCTCACGCCCTGTATTTTTAGCCTGTTTTGGGGACTAGCTACGACAGCGCCATTTTGACAGTTGTCTTCCCCATTGGGCGTATTTAGGGTGACACACGGGCGAGTAAGGTCGCCGAGCCATAGGACCGCGTACTTGCTCCGACGTCTATCACCCCTATGATATATTATGCATAATATTGGCTATTAGAAGCAAAAAATCGACCAGCTACTATGTCTTCGAGAGCCTTTTTTCGATCCTCAGCGCCGTCGTCCCGGGGCTACTTGCGTACTTGCTAATGCTAAATCTAGTCTACACTTTTATGTTCTACTCGACTAACACTTTTCTGTTTTACATCACTATACTATTCCAGAATGTCAATGTCATGATGTCATGGATGGATGTCATAATAAATAAACGTGATCGCTGCTGTGTGATGTGATGTTTTCTGATTAACCTCAAAAATAGGTTATCATAGTATTTATTAAAATTTGTTCACATATTGTTTCATTACTATCATGGGTGATATACTAAAAGATAGTCGTTTCACAAAATATCTTAACGATCCAAGATATCGTCAAATTCCTAAGCATGAGAGGAAAGTCCAAATAGACAAACGATTTCAATCTATGTTCAAAGATGAAAAATTTAAAGTGAAATACACAGTGGATAAACGTGGGCGGCCTATTAATGAAACTTCTACAGAGAATTTGAGGAAGTACTACGAGGTCGATGAGTCTGAAGGAAGTAGTTCCGGTGGAGAAGATGAAGAGGAGTCACCTGTAGTTGATAAAAGTGATGGGTATGGGGACGAAGCTGTGACGGGTCGCTTCGTTAAACGACCACCCAGTGATGATGAAAAAGATGATGAGGAACCAGTCTTTCTTAATGATAAGTTAATTCGTGGAAAGTTACAGAAAAAAGTAAAGAATAGGTTGTTAGATTTGGACATTGATTACGCCCGTGGAGAAGGTAAGTTGCGTTCATTTAGTTGTTTCGGTTACAGTTAACTCTTATTTTACTTGTAGTGGTTTTAATCACAGATTTGATAGAAAGATGGCTACATTTCTATTTCGTTTTCACACACAATGATGCTTTGACTTGATTTGATTGTCATGGAACCTATTATTATTGTGTGTGCTCATTCTTCTCAATATGGACACTTTTTCGCGCAAGTAAGTTTTGTGAGGGCAAATGTAATTATTTAAATCTTTGGTTTTAATCAAATAAAATAAGTTTAATTAGTCAACAAACATTGTTTATTTTTCAATATATTCTTAATCATAGTACTCATATATCTTACAGGAGTTATCCAAACTGACAGCTCTTCAGATGAGGATAGCAGTGAGGCAGATGAAGACAGTGACCTGGAACATGAGTGGGGTGAACTTGATGCTGATGCGGGAACTACAGACGAGTCAACTAAGAGGTGCACAACTCCTCTTAACTGTAGCCCAACCTTTTACTAGCTAACACAGATATATTAGATTGATGTAGTAGACATTTATAAATTGTGTTATATTTGGTTGTTCATCATGCTCCTGCTCTAATCCCAATTAATATGGTGTTGGCGAAACAAATGTTATTTTGTTCCATACTTAGTAAACTATATTGACTACTACTAAAACTAGAAGCTAATGATATTAACAGTAAAGGTACCATTCCATACCCGACCGCAGGCGGTAACTGCAGGCGACGTGTCGCGGCGTCATGTCGCTGCAGTCATGATTCCGAACCTGACCGCAGGCGGCAGCAGCCTGCATTCCAGTCGGTGAAAAGAAAAACGTGTTATCGTGTGCGGTCGGGTTATACGTGTCGCATGTCGTTCGCCCCGCTGCCAACGACGTGTTGCTAGCTACGGAAGGTATTTCATAGAAATTCATAGAAACCAGTCGTGTCGCGGCCTGTTACTCGTCGCCTGCAGTTGCCTCTTGCGGTCGGATATGGAATGGACCAAAAACCTTAACTTGTGAATAGAATATAATTTTTGTAACCTATTTGTTAGATACAAACAAAAGAGTAAAATTTCAACATTTTCCTTCTTCAGAATTGCCATCTGTAACATGGATTGGGACAATATAAAAGCAGCAGACCTCATGGTCTTACTGAACTCATTTGTACCAGCTGGGGGTCTTATCAAGAAAATCACAGTAAGTTACAAAGTTGATGATTTTAATGTGAAAGGTTTTTTTTTTTCACTGTAAGTGTCACTGTTACATATTGCTATTCCACGCAAAATTACAGCATTGATAACACAAAGAATTATCTGTATATTTAGACAAGACTTAATTTCAGATGTAAGTGCAGAATGTCGCATATATTTTCTGTGAAAATATCCTTATTTAAAACTTAAAACCCTGATGTTTTCAGATTTATCCATCTGAATATGGTTTAGAAAGAATGAAAGAGGAAGAAGTTCGTGGACCTATTGAATTAACAGAAGATAAACTGGAAGATTTAACAGAAGATGGAGGCAACGAGGAAGGTTTGTTACTCTTAGATCCCTTTATTTTCTCATTTTCAGAAGTGCTACATATACGTCAATGAAGTGACAGAATGCAAGGGTTGTTCAACCAAAAATAAAGTGGGCCCCTAAACAGACCCTTGTTGAACACCAAAGAAAGTGCCCATGATTCGGCATTTACTTAGGAACCTATTTTAACTCACTGTTTGCACGTATTTAGATAGCTGCAAATGATATTGACTTGACTTTTTTCACCAGTTAAGATAGTAAATTGGCTCCAAGATAGTGTTGAATGCCAAGATGGGTCCAAAACTATACCAATACAACTAAACATTCTCATTAAAAGCAACAAAGTCATCAATTCATCATACAAATTTTATTCATGGAATCTGTATAGGCATAATCTATATGTATACATAATATGTATAAAACAAAGTCACTTTTCGTGTCTGTCTGTGTGACCGCTTAGATCTTCTAAACTACGAGTACACAATGGATTTCAATGCAGTTTTCACCATCATTTAGATTTGGGTTTATGCTTGCTTGCTTTGATTTCTGTGCTATATCTGAGTTTAATATTTGTGTATTTATGAGTATCATACACAAATATTTAAAGTTTTTTAGTTTTACATGTCGCCACAGCATGCGTGCGAAGCAGGGGCGAGTCTATTTAGCCTATATTTTGTCCCTATGATTGTCTTAAAATACTATCGCCCTCCACCTTTCCCAGATTTATTCAATCCCAAAAAATTTCAGGTTCTTCATATCATATGGAAAAACTACGTAGATATCAACTAAATAGATTGAAGTATTTCTACGCAGTGGTGGAATGCGACTCGGTGTCCACGGCAGACAAGCTGTATAGCGAATGTGATGGCATGGAGTATGAAAGTAGCGCTACGCGGCTCGATATGAGGTTTATTCCTGATGACGTTACTTTTGATCAGGTATGAACCTACTTTTAAAGTCTTAAGAGTATGAATTTTCTAACAAAGTATAGACTAACTTCTTGTACACGGCGCCGGACCTCATGTTTGTGATTGTGTATACGAATGAATATCGCCCATGCGCACCGCGCCGCATAGATTTTACACTCATTCATGGATATTCAATTATTTTTTAACATGCGGTCTGTGCCGCTCCGGCGGCGGCGTCATGTACAGGAAGCCTAACCGATTATTTTTACTGCGTGTTGAGAGTCGCACGAACTTCCATCATCTTAGCAAATGCTTTAAGGCAAATCTGAGAACATAACAATTTCTTTTTCAATTCAGGAGCCCCGAGAGGAATGCACGAAACTCCCCGACTTGACGAAGTACAAACCTCGATTGTTCACAACAACGGCATTACAGCAAGCTAAAGTTGAGCTCACTTGGGATGCAACAAACCCGAACCGAACAGAAACTATTAAAGGCGCTCTTGATGGCAAAATTGATGATTTGGACCTTAAAGAATATTTAGCTTCCAGTAGTGAAAGTGACGGTAACGTGTATATTGTACTTATTTGTAGGATTCGAGGATAATGATAATGCACGACTCGTATTTTGTAGAAACGAAGGTAGTAAGTACATAGTTCCTTATTTGTTTTGTAGACGATCAAACTGAAGACATTGAAGCCAAGTCAGACGATGATGAAGATCCTATACTAAAATATAAGAAATTGCTTGAAGACATCGAGAAAAAAGACGACAAAAAGAGCAACAAAGATATGGAAATGGAAATAAGTTGGGGGATCGGAATTAAAGACAAAGCAGAGGAGTTAGTCAAGAAGAAAATAAATGAAGGTATGACACCTTAATAGTAATTATACCAACCCATTACTGTCCCACTGCAGGACTCATACAGAGAAGGCACGAGCATTGATCACCACGCTTGGTCAAGACGGGTTAGCTATTTCCGACTTATATTCACTTTTTTCCTCACGATGTTTTCCTTCACCAATGACAGAAATGGCCAAGATAAACATATATCAATTCGCATATGAATTTAAAAAGTCACATCGGTACTTGCCCCAACCTCGTGTATGAGAAGTGAGGCCTAAGGCTGCGTTTCCACCAGAGATGAGCGAGGAAGCGTAGCGAGGGATGTGTGTGAAACTAACCAATAATAACACTAGTTTAGCTCAAGCTATGACAGTGAAGTGACGTTATGGGTTAGTTTTACACCATCCCTCGCTACGCATCCACACTCATCTCTAGTGGAAACGCAGCCTTAACCACGACTTATTCCCTTGATGTCGAGTCGCCGCCACGTCTACTCTAAAAACTCCCCGCTTTTATTCCCGCCACGTCGAATCGTTGAAAAAGTCTATTTTGTTACCGCCACGTCTACTAACCATTTTTATTTGTAGTCGTAAAAAAAATTCTCATAGTGAAACTTCCCATAAAAATTACTAGGCTTGCATGAGTTTAAGATACCTATTGCAATCATTAGACGTGTACAATTTCTGAGCAGTACCTAACCTAATAAAAAGTACTAGGCTTGCATGAATTTCCGATAGTATTTTATCATTATAGGATTTGGATGAGGCAGACAGATAGTTTATAACCATAACATAATGATTGAATACTATCGTCAATTCATGCATGCCTAGTACTTTTTGTTAGGTTACTGTTCAGAAATTGTGCACAACGTATAATTATAATGATTGAAATACTATCGTGAATTCATGCAAGCCTAGTACTTTTTCGTCTATGGATAAGGAACAAAACATCATAATATGTAGGATCCTATATATTTATTCCAAGTAACCAAGAGTATTTTTTACGACTGTACAAATCAAAATATAGTTTGGAAATTCCAAAAGTGCACGCCTCATAACACGCATTCATAAACGAAAAAGAAATTCAAAACATAGTTTCTAACAAAATTTAACAATTTATCACTTTTCATGAAGTTTGTTTTGACTGCTGTTTTACCATCAACATGGGTAAATTTCTAACCTCGCAATCCTTACGTAATGTCAAAGACTATTTATTTAGATTTTACGTTGTGGGTTGCTAGGCAACACGTTCAGTCAAGGTTGAAAATATTTCGATAAAGATATTATATTTTTGTTAGTATTTTATTAATTATAATTAAACTACTTTGAATAAAAGACCCATTTTCAATAGGGTTCCTTCTATGGCCGAAACCAATGTATTAAAAAAAAATTGACTCAATTAATTGATTTTATCGCAAGCTACAATGTTTTCAAGCTTCATAAATTGACGGACAGGAATTTTTTTTCAACTATTTTGATGTTTTTTTCATTTCTGCTGCATTAAATCAATTAGTAAAAAGTACAGTATTAATCTCCATTTAATCATCTATACAATGGCATATAAATTAAGTAGGTTATGTGTACTAGCAGGAGTGTAACAATAAAAACAGTTGCAGAAATGGGGCAAAAAATATTTTTCGATCGTAGAGCACACTCTAATGCTTCGCATTATGAGTCGTGCAATAGTTAGTAGACGTGGCGGTAATAAAATAGTCTTTTTCAACGATTCGACGTGGCGGGAATAAAAGCGGGGAGTTTTCAGAGTAGACGTGGCGGGACTCGACATCAAGGGAGAAATCTTAACCACTGAGCCATCCACAACACCATACCAAAATACAAATGTTAGGTTTCTGTGTTTGGAATTGTTTCATAGTAAAAATCCATTCATTTTTTTTTTCCTTATTTTATATCTTAAATAATTACATTAAAAAAAATCACTTTCAAATTATTCCCACTTTATTTACAGAAACAAAAGAGTTAACACCATTCGAAAAGTTAATACAAAAACGTAAAGAAAAGAAAAAACAAAAGAAATTGAAAAACAAAGAGAAACAGGAGAAAAATGAAGATAATGAATCCGATTCAGAAGACGGCAGTATGTCAGACGTGCCATCTGACATTGATATGAATGACCCATACTTTGCTGAAGAGTTTAATAAACCAGAATTTAAAAAATCTAAAGCAGGTAACAAAAATAAAGACCAAAAGAAGCAAAATAATGAAAGTGAATTAGACACAGAAGATGAAAAGAAGAAAGCGGAATTAGAGTTACTCTTGGATGACGATGATGGCAAAGCACACTTTAGTTTGAAGAAAATTCAAGACTCTGAGAGTAACAAAAAGTCTAGAAGGAAAAAGAAATTAAAAGCCAAAATGAATGAACAGAAACAATCCCTGCCTGACTTTGAAATAGATGTGAATGATGACCGCTTTTCAGCATTGTATAACTCGCATCTTTATAACATTGATCCTAGTGACCCTAATTTCAAGAAAACAAAGAACATGGATAAGCTTATTCAAGAGAAGTTGAAGCGTAGACCAGCAGAGACGCCACATGAGGCTTCAAAGCCTAAGAAATCTAAAGAAGATGTTGAACTAAGTATTTTAGTGAAAAACGTTAAAAGAAAAACTAAAGTTGCATTGAAAAAATAAAACGATTTTTAGTAAAATGTATATTATTATTTAATACGTTCGTCATAATTATAGTACAAAAAAAGTTACAAGTCATGATTGTATCAAAACTAAAGGGAAACAAGGTGCATATCATTACTATAAAATTTTACATTATACTACAAAAAAAGCCATATAAAATAATTGTGTGTAAACCAGCCTATGTTGCTAAACTGGCTGCTAAAGCCGTCTTTATTTGTCTGCCCATTGCGGCGCCCAAAGGTGGGGGCACGGCATTACCGATCTGTGAACAAATACAAGCATAAGACATGTAGATGCGCTTGACTATGGTCTGTTCCGAAAGTATCTAATGAAGGTGTAAACAACCCCTGTTCCAGGTTAAATTCTTGCGCAATCTGCGTAATCTCTAAAACGAATTAGTAACACAATATTCTGTATTAAGAAGGTTTCAAGTAGTTTCAACTTTATATCTCAATCACTTTTTTGTTTGAATAACATGATTCAATTGTAATTGAAAAAACATCCAAGAAGGTTATAAAATTACCAAATGAAAAATATCTCAATACTTTATTGCACAAAGCTTGCTTGCTTTTGCTTTACTTTGTGTTTTAAATGTACACTTCCGAAGACAACCGCAAACCGCAGCCCAATAGCTATGACAGACCGCAGCGATACAACTGGTTTCTATGTAATTCTATGAAAACTGCGACAGGCAGTAATGTCGTTACATTCGGAAGCGTTAATTTACTGGGCGACGTTGCCGTTGCGGTTTGCGGTTGCGGTCCTCTTCGGAAGAGCACTTTTAAGGTGATTTCAAATTAAAATTTCGGGTTTAAGTATTCAAACCAAAGCACTAAATTTGTAAGTGGCACTACAAATTGGCATTCGAAGGTGCATTTTCTGATCCATTTGTTTACATTTGCATCAGATACTTTTGTAACACACTATAGTCAGGCGAATAAGAAATGTTTAAGGAAATCGACCCTTATTATATTAATTCATACTTATTTATTAGAGAATAATATAAATAAATTTTACGTTACCTGTCGATGTTTATCTTGTACTGAGCCGGCGAATATGTACGTGTCGGGGAAACCCTGCGACCTCGCGCACTCACGGACCGAAACGACGCGGTTCTGTTCGGGATGCAGTACTCTGCCTTGCTTGCCCATCGGCTCAGGGTCCGTCACCGTTGTACTGAAGTAGCCGTCCCAGCAGACACGACCTGAATATTAGGTGGATAGGGTTCATTTTCCATTGAAAATGTAAAACTGACGAATAATTCTGCTGCCGTAAGCAACTCTTTATTTATTTATCAGATGCTGAGTGGCAACATTCCATTCGGTTTGTGAGGGAAACATGTTGCCAGCATCACAAATAATGATTTTGGTGCAACAACTTCTGTTAACCATGAATATGGAGCTTTAAATAGTGTAGCATTACCATAGAGTCCCGCCCAGTTGTTGTGTCGGTTGCCGGTGTGCGGCAGGCACCACGGGATGAGCGTGTTCTCCTGCTTGTCGGACGGCGAGCACGCGCCGCCGGCCGCGCACGCGCACACGCCGCGCAGTCGGCCGCCGCGCGCGCGCCCCGAGCGCGCGTCGTCGTACCTGTACTGCAGCACCTGGCCACACGAGTGCGAGGGGTTTGTACGTTGCGTTCTTTATTTATACATTTTAAGAAAAACTAGCGACCCGCCCATGCTTCGCACGATTATTACGTCACAAAACATCGTGATTTCTGTATTATATATAAAATTATTAAGGTATTGTATATGTCGTAGGATTTGATCATTCGAATTTTCGCGAAAATACGGATAATTAGAAAATGGTGAAAACATTTCTGCAAGCAACTTGGAAATAACGTTCGCCGCCCGGCCGCTGCCGTGGCACCGCTCGCTTGGCTCGCGCGCTGTTGGTCACAGTTTTAATCTACCTATTGCAAGAAAGATGCTTGCAGAAATGTTTTCACCATTTTTTAATTATCCGTGTTTTCGTAATATCACTAGGGCTTTCGCGAAAATTCGAATGATTAAATCATCCTACGACATATACATATACATTAATAAACCTTCCAGAGTTAATCAATATCCGTTCAGCAATTTAGATAAACAACGCGGTCATACAGATAGACACGAAAGGCGACTTTATAATATATTTTGATGCTAACATACCTTGCATTTAGTTCCATCAGACAGTGCCACCGATATATTAGGAAGATCCCTCCAATCAGAACCAGGCATAGTAGGAACCCTACATATCCTGGCTTGAATTAATGGCGCCATATTTTTGCAAATGTGGTCCCGTAGTTTGGCATTCTCGTCCTTGCTTCTCACTAGTCGTTGGAAATGACTCTCTGGCATGGATCCATATTCTATTTCTATTTTGTTAGCACCATTGCAAATTCGTGGTAGATCGCTCATAGCATCTCGGATGGAGCATGTTCTTCTAGGAGCGGACTCATCCCAGTGAATGTTTGTACCAAAGCGTTTTCCATCTATAGTGGCAGTCAAAGAGCATGCACGTCTACTAAACACGTGAGTGGGTTCTGGATAGAACGGTAACTTGTACCCAGGTGCTGCAGCCAAAATAATAAGCCTTCTTCTTGTCTGTGGTACCCCATAGTTGCCAGCCTGAAGAATCCCGAATGTGCACTGATAGCCCATGTCGAGTAATGCCCTCAATGTAAGCTTTAAAACCATACCTTTTTTGAATGCCACAAAATTTCTTACATTTTCGAGTATAAAATATTTCGGACGGTAATAATCACAGTAAGATAAGTATGAAGCTACAAGAGAGTTTTTAAAGTTGGAGTACTCTCTTGAATTGAATCTGTTCATTCCGGAGAAGCCCTGGCATGGCGGTCCACCAACTAACAGTTCTACTTCGCCTTGCATTGGGAGGCGTAGTCCACCAACGCTGTGAGTGGCCCCGGAAATTGCTTCTTTTAGTAACGCATTACAGTCTTCATTGAAAACAATGCAGTTCTTATTGTTGAGCGCATACGCATGTGCTGCAGCTTCCACATTCTCTATAGCCCACCTGCATTCCGCCACGCCAGCCTGATGCAAGCCTTCTGATAGTCCACCACAACCAGCAAATACATCTAGAGTTCGTAAAGGTCGTACCGAAATATGTTCCAGTTTATTTTCATTTGTTTCCACAGGTTTGCTAGACTTTCCTTTGCCTTTACCCTTGTCTTTGCCTTTTTCAGTGCGTCCAACACTAATAGCATGGTGAGGGACATCTATAAACTGACCTGAAGATTTATCAAAAGCCATTCTAAAGTAAAACCTACTTGGGTCTCTCTCCAGCCATTGGGCCAGAGAATATTGTTGTGGAACATTTTGTTCATAAATTAAATGACATGCTCCTACAACCGCAGAGAAAGATACATCACGAATTTCTTCGCTCCAGTAAACTACATTCAGGTCTTCATGCTGTGGAAACCGGCTGGTTGTATTTTCAGGTCTATAAAGAACATTGACTTTTAAATAAATATCCTGAGGAACAATCAAAGGTCCTTCGCCAACAGCAGTTACAGCTGCAATGTAACCTATACAGAATGGTTCCCCAGTATCTATATTTGAGCCACGCAAATTATTGTCACTCTTCCTGTAATATTCAGGGTAGATGTCCTCATCAACTTTCTCTAGTTTTGGTTTGACAATGTTGTTTGCATTAGTAAGATTATTCTTCAACTTGAATGTTCCTGGTTTGAGGAATACGCCACAACCTTTCTTGTAGTCGTAATCTTGCCACCTCACTAATGACCATTCTGTTCTATTAGATTCAGTTACAAAACTGGACTTTTCTATCAGTTTTCCAGAAACTTTAGGTATGTTTTTAGCATCCCTTTTAGTTTTTCTCTCACACGATGGGCAAAATCTGTGTTGTCTCAGTGGATTAGGACAAATTGGATCAACAGGTAAATCTTCGAATCGTGCATTGAACCTTTCATAGTATTTATTGTAAAAATATGTTTTACCATCATCTTCGAAATGTTTGTCATCTACTTCCTTGCCACCTAGTTTGAACCAGTCGGCTGGGATTTCTCCCTTTTCAACACAAGCTTTCCTTAATATTGATGACAGTGGAGCACCTTGGCAACATCTGTCTCCTAAAAATACTTCCCTTGGGTCACTAACCTCACCCAGAACAGTGTCAGAGGCCCTAATGAATACCTCTGCATGAAAGAAACCAGATTTAGTGTTAATAGTTTCTCTCCACATGTATACTACTCTAGCAACCAAAGCAGGAATATTGGATTGAGATGTTTCAACCATTACAAAGTCGCCATTGCAAAGTTCAGAGCCATCAATTTCAACTTTCTCATAATACACTTTGGTGGCGTCGGCTTTCGTGGGTTCGCCGACCCATTTGATTTTTCTGTTATTTGAGCCAGTTAACTTGACTGGCACTGTGTCCTCTAGCTTGTCTTGTAGTTTCTTCTCAGCCATTTGTTGGTACTCTTCTTCCTCATCTGGTTCTGAATCTTCAGCCTGCTCTACTGCCATGTTGGGACAGAATCTTCTTACACACGCTTTTTTAGTACGTCCATGTCCACCAAACTTAGCCATTGCACGACAAGCGTTACATTCCCCACAGTCAGGCAGTTGACAAGCTTCACATACACCACATCTTTTCCTTCTCAGCACCAACTCATGATTTGTTTTATCCAACTGATTTGTGAAAAAGCTCTCAAACGTTTTCCTCACAAGGGGAGTAGTAGTAGCTTTAGTCCAAGCTTTTTTGTCAACCTTTTTGTAATCTATTTTAGTGCGGAATTTACGCTTGCCGAATTTAATACCCATTAATTTAATTAACTCCCTCATGCATGGTAATGTAATTAGTGGTTCATCATCTTCATCGGCTTCTAAGCTCACAACTTGATCACACACAAACTGTGCATGTTTGTGAAGCAATTCTTCAGTCATTCTGGCGTCATTTAGTTCAGGAATAGTTGATTCTCTGATCAGTTCTAGCAAGTCTGCATATGTTGGCTGAAGATAATGATACTCTTCTAAATACTCTACAACAACTTTGCTTAGCCATATCTTTTCATAGAGATTGTTCATAAGTGGCGTGTACTGTTCACTTGGTTTTAGTAAATTATATTCTCCGAATTCTGTGGATAAGGTGATACAGTTCCTATCGCCACCGTCAAAGCCGTGTATAAACCTGAAGCAGAAGAATTGTGATATAATCTGCATTCGCAATTTATTTGCCAAACATGTAAGCAAACACGAGTCGTAGGAAAAACAACTGTAAACACTCACCATTCAATAATAGGACCTACATCTTTCACAGGCACAGATTCATCATCAATTTCAACTGAATCAGAACATATTGACTTCAAATACCCTGACACATAGATACGCACATCATTTTCAACGAGACCTCCATCAATAGGACAAAGATGTCCCTGTTCATCAAATATAGAAAAACTGGTTATGTTGGTCTGTGGGCGTTCCATTATATCCCCATCATCACCTGAAAAAACATATGGTAGGAATAGTATAAAATGAAGATGTTTTCAGAAAAAGACTTTTAAACTATTATCAAATAGTTTCAATTTTGTTCAGTTTTCACAACCATTCCTTTAAAAATGTTAATGCCCGTTTTCACCTTCACTAAGTGACACTTAAATGAATCCCTAAATAAAAGTGCACTGTTGAATTTTCAACTCTCAGCATCAGTGCTGAGAGTTGAAAATCCAACAGTGCATTTTTATTTAGGGATTCATTAAAATGTCACTTAGTTCACGGTGAAAACGGGCACTAGAATAATATCAGAAACTTAGCATAACTACTGACCTGATGCTAGAACAAGTTTTTCATTGGTCAATGCTATATACTCTTCAACAGCATCCTGTGGGTGTCCTTGATAGTATATTATATCGGAATTGTTCAAAAATTGACCGCAGATGTTACATTTTTCATTATCATGAATCTGTTTTTTGTAGCTTACTACTTCATTATTATTTTCAGTTTTACCATTTTCTTTCTGTTCTTCAGTGGAACCATTTAGTTCTTGGTTTTGGATGCTGTCATCTATTTCAGTTGTATTCTGTTTTATAGTGTCTACTTTATCTTCATTTATACTGTCTTCTAATTTATTCATTTCTATGTCTTTTGGGGCATTCACTTGTTCATCTTTCGTGACAATTGCTTCTACTTCATTCTCTCCCATGCCTGTTTTTCCATTCTCTGCTTCAACTTCCAAGTTTTCACTGCTATTATCCTTGGTTATGCTATCTATACTATTTTCTTTAGATTCCTCATCCTCATATTTAAGCTTTTTCTAAAATAAGAATAAATGCAATGCAAACAAAAATGTAGTGAGCATTTATCTTTTTATTATTAAAACAATTCTATAAAATTAAGACTATTTATTATTGCACTAATCAGAAAAAAAAAACAATTCTTCATAATGGTATCAATAAATATTATGTACAGTAGATCAGTAGCATTACTTTAGTTTATAGTCGAGGGCTCGAACTCAATGGTGGGCATGGCCAAATACCACGCTGTCTCACCAGGCATCGTGTCCGACAGAAATAGTATCAGTGATGAGCAGTTAGAAGCTGGTCTACATGGACAACGTATAGTTCGCACGCACAGAAACACCGTACCGAACGATTTTAGTAAAAAGAGAGCGTAAAAAATGACGAAAAGTCCTTTGGAAAATGGAGTTTTATGAACAAACCACTGCATGAATCAATTAGAAATAAAATTAATTGAAATATTCGATAATTTTGCTGTGTCGGTACGGATTTTGTTTTCGAGATTTCACACTTCTTGTATTAGGTACTTATTTACGCCCAAAGTTGCGCTAAAATTAGCAAGAAAAAAAACGAATCTTTGTTGGCTTATAACTTTTCAATGGCTTTTTATTTTACTATTCAGCTTCCGTACAGACAAAATTACTAATGAGACCTAACGATACAAAACATGTACTTTAGTAAGGAAAATTATAACCAAGGAAACACATTCCCAATTGACTTAAAAAAAAAAAACATCATGGATACTAAACAAGAAATCGTAATAAACTCGAACTCAGACCACCCAGGACCAATTACGGGAAGAAGAACATTCTATAGGAAGGAGCGGTACTGTACAATAAGTTGCCAGATAATATTGTTGATGCAAAAAATAAAATATTTTTAAAAAATTGTTAAAAGTTTATGTTTCTGAAACACAGTAAAATATAGAAAATGCCTGCATGAAAAATAACTAAAATAACCTTTTTGTATTTTTAGAAGCCTAGTTTTAAAATATTTTCTGTCATCATTTTATCGACTCACAGAGTTCTTTGTTACCTTATAACTGCATGATTTATTTGTATATCTCATATTTAAGTGAACTGTATGTGTTCTTTATGAGAATAAACTCTTTAGACCGATATCATGTTAAACTTTGAATGTACGATATTAAACAGTGGAGTAAAACCGCTCCGAAATTTGTATGGAAAAAATATTAAATTGGTTCACCTTAACACTAAAGTTTGGTTTTAATTTTCATTAAAACTTACCGGTTGTATAATTTCGTTTCCTTCAGGACTTCTATTCCTTTTAGAGGCAAACATACTAGTTATTTTCAACTGATTTCCATTATGTGGCGACTGATTACCATTGCGTGGTGACCTTCTCTTGGACCTGAAATTTAAATTAAACTTTCTGACAAAACATAGAGGATTATCATTTTAAGTAAGTAAGTAAGTAAGTAAGTAAACATTTATTTCAGAAACAAATCATCCATATTTAACACACATATTTAACACACAACTAAAAAAACAACACACAAAATAAATAAATAAAAAACCGATAAAGGACATGTTTACTCACAATTGGACCGGGAGGAACTGTCCACTGCTCACCGAGCAGTATGCAAACGTATCCAGTGACGCAGCAGTGGAGAGTCCCACCTGTCCGCAAACACGCCTATAACACTATTGCTACTGGACCTAACACGCCTCAGCAGCGACGCACACTGCTTCCTTATAAGAGCATGAAACCCATCAGTGTGCGCTTCTGCGAACATAGTCGAAGCACTGCAGAATCGTGGTAGCCCCAGCAGCACCCTAAACGCGTTGTTGTATTGAACACGTAGATTTTAAAACGTAGTCAAGTAATTTTACTTTTCACATTTTTTTACGCAGCAGACCATTAAGAATAGGGTTCTCAACAAATGTTTTCTAAATTAGCTTCACGTTGAAGCCAGTCCTACAATATCAAAATTTCATGTTTTGTACCTTTACTTACCTTCTGCTTTTACAGCTGACTGTTTAATAATTGCATTAATTACAACTTGTCACGGATAAAGAACAGCTATAATCAGTTATTTAGACATGCGAGTTTGCCTTACAAATTCCTCAGATATGGTGGTGTCGTGTCATAATTGATATAATTATTATGTACTTACATCTGAGGTGATTTCGGTTTGCCCACAGCTGAAACGCTTTCCTCAGCACCTTTTTGCAAGTTCTTAAGAACACTACGACTTTGTACGGGCATGTTTGGCAAATACCTATATTTCCATATGATATGAGAGAATTCGTAAATATTTTATAGCAAACAATAATTCATGGTTCTTTTATATATTTTACAGTAAATATTGGTGAAAAATAAAACTGAACACACACAAGTAAAAAAGGCGCCAAACCAAACTCTCCTCGCTGCCTGCTGACAATTTGACAAATCGACAATGACAGACAGTTTGACATTGACAGTCAGTTTTATTTTTTTCAAACAGTGCATTCCGTAGACAGAGTATAGAATACTCTGTCTACGGTGCATTCCTAGTGCGTTCCGAGTTAGACTGTCATCGAATTGAGCACGCTAAAAGCCGTTCCGAATAAAAGGCCTTCTACACGGTTGCCAACCGCTTCCCGACAGAGGTCACCTTGGTTGGCGACCGGGCAGAGCTGTTGCAACTACATGGTCGCTAACATGCCATTCTGTCGTGATACACGAGCCAGTGTTTCCACTTACGTTTTTAATTTTTCCCCAGATTCTTAATGAATTATCCCTAAAATTCCCTAAAAAAATATAAAAATTGCTTGGTTTAGGGATTTTTTTTCACCAAAAAATTTGGTGTATCCAACTAAATCTGACTATTTTTAAAAGCGATTAAAAACGTGCCTAAACGATTAAAAAAGGCCTTTAAAAGGCCTTCTACACGGTTGCCAACCGCGTCCCGACAGAGGTCACCTTCGTGGTTTACAACCGTATAGTTGGTGGTTTATGACCAAATTTCGTTTGACCTTCCAACGACCTTGGTTTGAAGAGCTGCGCTAGTGACCAAGGGCGAATAGAGGACGTTGGGCCGGCGGCCGACCGTGTATTCGGCGAAGTGATTTCTCCCTTTTTATAGGGAAAAATTGCCAATAATAAGCATGGTATACGGAAAATATAAAAAATTATTACCAACATGTTGGGATATAGAGGTTTAAGGATTTCCTAAAGGGGGTCGAAAATTTCATTATTTTTGCGATAGGACGCACCATTTTCGAGATATAAGCAACAGTAGAAAAATAAAATACAGTACTGGTTTTGCACTGGAGTCGAAGTGTTGGTGTGAATTTTAGTTCATGCCAACTAATTTTATTCCACACGTTTTTAATCGCTTTTAAAAATAGTCATATTTAGTTGGATACACCAAATTTTTTGGTGAAAAAAAATCCCTAAACCAAGCAATTTTTATATTGTTTTAGGGAATTTTAGGGATAATTCATTAAGAATCTGGGGAAAAATTAAAAACGTAAGTGGAAACACTGGCTCGTGTATCACGACAGAATGGCATGTTGGCGACCATGTAGTTGCAACAGCTCTGCCCGGTCGCCAACCAAGGTGACCTCTGTCGGGACGCGGTTGGCAACCGTGTAGAAGGCCTTTTAAGCGTGAGCGCGATAACGATTTCCGTGAATCGTCATCGATGACGTCATGACATGCGCCATCTTGCGATAACGCTGACCATGCCTTTTACTAATATCACCGTGAGCGCTGTCAAAATTGACAGTTGTGCTGTTTTTGTTTTGAGTCGCATCATCTTTAGACTAACGTGGCATTTTCGAAATTGTGCTTCTGGCACTCTGGGTATCGTTCGTCACCTAACCCAAGAATAAGAACAAAGTTTATACAAGTTTATAATATGACCACGAAATAAAATGCAAAATTTCCCCATGGAGGTGGCCTGAATTTTGTAGAAGAGTCATCTGCCAATGAATGCTATTAGTTTCAGTACTTTAAAAATAGCCGTATATACACAAAGAAATATGATATGAAAGTTTTGACATTTGCGAGATCACTGTGAGCGCGTTCACGAACGTTCCGAATTATTGACAGCCCTCAGCTGTCATAATCGTGATATCTTATTCGGAACGGCAATTATTTATGTCAGCGATGTGGGCGATTAAGTTCTAATTCGGAAAGCGGCCTTGGTCAAGCAAGTGCGCTTTTATGGGGGACCTTAGACGTTAAAACTAGCGTCAGTGACCGTACTACACAGACATATAAAGAGTAGATAACACTGTCCCTTTTACATAACGGAAAAAGTACGGCCTGATTGATGCTCATAATATAACTGTGAAAGGACATTCATATTTTATGATCTGCGAAGGAAGCCCGTCCCCAATTTTACGGGGACCTTTCACCACAGTTATAGTTACGGTTTCCTAGAAAAGTAGTGATCGCTCACGTAGCGTCCGCAATTTACGGCGACGAAGCGAAGCGAACGAAGGCGAAAACGAATAGCTTCGCAAGCAATGGTAAATTGCAACGTAAAATATATTTTTTGCTATTTCTGCTATTTACTTGAATGTAACGACCAATATATTAACTTCATAAAACCATGTTTTAACCTGTTGGTACTATTACTGTGATTTTAACCCACTATTATTAGTACCAAGGATGAAATAAAGCCCGAAATAATATTGAAAAACGCTTTGTTTACCTCGTGTTAACAGCTTTGTGTAATATTAATTTTTATTTGTTTTTATTAGATTTTTTCTACAGTCCGATTGTAGGATAAAGCTTAGCTATACCTACTTTATAGCTTAGTGCAGACTATGGCGACGCGACATCGGCTATTGTTATACCGCAAAGTTTTCTTATAAATTGTATTTTTCGTGTCACGTCGCGCCGCGTCGGCGTCGCATCGCACTGGTTTGCAAGAGCCTTATACCTATACAGTTCGGCCGCTCTGCCAACATAATAATGATCTCCGTACAACAACGAAGCTTGCGCCTCCTACCCGCGCTCTTGATGCGCCCCTTGGTTGGTCGCCCTCGACAGTGTCCGCGCTACGCAACCTATCGAGCAGGCAGAGTTAGAAACTCGCTCGCGCCGCGCATTGTGTTCAACTCGTAATTTTTTATTGTTTTTAACATCGATCACTAATAAAAAACTAGATACACAATCAGCGGCAAAAAATGTCCTCACCGAATGAGCGCCCACTTGAACATTTGGGCGCTCTTTTGATTTAGTAGCATTCGAACGCTCCAACGGTAAACACGCGACATAGTATCGGTCGTAAATATTTATTGCTTTTTAAACATATCTTTGTGAAATAAACGTCAAGCATTTCGTTTAAGGTTGAATTTACATTAATTTATATTTATTTCAACTATTATTACTTAAACACAATTTGGTGCCAGTTTTAAGAGAACTTTTGTTTGGGATTGTGTATCTAGTTTTTTATTAGTGATCGATGGTTTTTAAACTTAATCTTATCGGAATGGTCCCTACACACAGTGCCGGCGGGATGGTCGCCGGCTTTTGCCACGCGTCACGTGCCTCCGTCTTTTGCGCCTTCATTTCCTTTGCGTTTCTTGTGCGGCTTTGTGCAGTATGGCCGGGCGCACCGCGGCTTGCCCGGCGGCCATGCCACCGGCACTGTGTGTAGTAGCCGTTAGAGCTGTGATTATTCTGAAGAGTTCCTAAAGCATCCAAACACAACAGACTCTACACACGCAGATACTCTACAGATCATATATAATAAACAGTGTGATTCGGAACAGTCCAAGTTAGGGACTAGTTATAACTGTGCGCTTGCACTGGCGAAACATCACGACAAAACATGTTGAAATCTCTAGTTCCTCAAACATTGTATGGAAAATTGACAGAAAATAGAGATCCCAACATGTTTTGTTGAGATAGGGAATGTTTCGCCAGTGAAAAGTTTAGGGCGCGCGCCCGGCGCGCTTTGGATGCTTGTCAAATACAACAAGTTTTCCACATTTCGTTGTAACGTGGTTGTAACTTTGAGCCCTCAAAATGCTCAAACTGTGTTTCTTTAAAGTTTATTACTGATACAGAGAAAATGACAAGAAAGAGGAATAAAAAAGGAACTTTCGTCGAAGGCGCACTACGGGCGCGCGTTGTGCGCGCGCTCGACGCACGTACGACGCGCCCCCTTTTACAGCAACGCTTGTTATAATCCGTTACATAGAAATTCATACAATTTGATTGTGCGCACAAAACGCAGCATACAAGGCGCGCGCCTTGGGCGCTTGTTATGACTAGTCCCTTAGTGTAGCGGCACACCTGCGGAACGTTCGGCGCCGACACTTCAGCGACGGAATTATCGGTTGTAGTATTCGGTTGGCATGACACACCACACGCGTCGAACGGTCGGTGGCGTTTACTTCAGCGTGTTACGCGACGTAACTTTCGGCTGATGTGTCATAACTTGAAAACCACTACGAGCGTATTCAATCGAACCTTCAGCGCCGAACGTTCCGCAGGTGTGTCGCGTACTCGCGTCGCCACTCCTACTGTTGTCATTGGTTTGACATATCGCATATTGCCACAAAAGTACTCTGTGCATGTCACTGTCACAGAGCATGTAACTTTTGTTTGGTCGGTCACTGAGTACTACTTAGGCCGCTTTCCGAATTAGAACGTAATCGCTCACAGCACTGTAATCAATAATTGCCGTTCCGAATAAGATATCACGATTATGACAGCTGAGGGCTGTCAATAATTCGGAACGCTCGTAAACGCGCTCACAGTGATCTCTCAAATGTCAAACTTTCTATCATATTTCTTTGTGTATATACCACAAATTTCTTCTTATTCTTGGGTTAGGTGACGAACGCAAGCCAGAACCACAATTTCGAAAATGTCACGTTAGTCTAAAGATATGATGCGACTCAAAACAAAAACAGCACAACTGTCAATTTTGACAGCGCTCACGGTGATATCAGGAAAAGGCATGGTCGGCGTTATCGCAAGATGGCGCATGTCATGACGTCATCGATGACGATTCACGGAACATCGATATCGCGCTAAGGCTTATTCGGAACGGCTTTTAGCGTGCTCAAATCGATGACAGTCTAACTCGGAACGCACTGTTAGTCTGTGGGTCACTGTCAGAGTGGCATGTAAAGTCCGCGAGTCCGCGCCACAACTGAAGTCCCTTTGACGCGGCGCTAGTGTCTATGCGACGTTCATCATACTACATTAAAAAAATGTAGTTCCACAATTTTCCGCGGGTCTTCTTTCGTGGCGCGTACTCTACATAGTCTGTGGGCATGTAGTTATCTAATCTGTGGTGGCATGGCTAGAGGCTGGCTGACTGTCAGAATTCGATTTGAAAAGTTCTATTTTGCACATATTTTGCAGGAATTTATTTTCGATTTATTTATAAAAATGATATTTTACCCTATACTAAGACACCTAGTTTTAACCAAATCCAAGTTTCTAAGGTTTAGTTCAACTGTACTTGTGCCGGATATTGATATAAATTATTATTGTAATGCTGAAAATTTATTAGAAATTGAGAATAATATTAAAATAAGAAAAGGTGTTGGTGTGATTGATGTGAATCGTGTAATGAATAAGTATAAAATATTTAAAACAACGGCAGTAGCAGATGCTTCATATCAAATTATACGGGACAGTTTGTACAAAGAACTGAGTTGTTTGCCTAATAAAACACATCCTTCTGTTGTGGAAACTGTAGATCCACAAGTTGTACAAGAAATAAACCAGAAAAGAGATTTCCAAGCACACGCACCTCTAGAATTCAGTGAAATAACGAGACGCCTAAATTTAGTGAGAACGGATAAATTAGGACACACATGTGGTCACAAGAGCTATTACTTCTTGGGAGAACTTGCAGAGCTAGAAGAAGCATTAATTAAATACACTGTTAACAAACTCCTTCAAGAAAAGTTTCAGCTGGTCTCAGTGCCAGATATTTTGCCCAGTCAAGTTTTAGAGAGTTGTGGTATGACAGTTAACAGTGATCGAACACAGGTAACTATAGCTTTGAAATATCGGTCGGTGGGTAGCCTTAGGGGCGGATCTGTTTAGTTATGAAAGTAAAACATTGTTGAATAGGAAATGGCTAGAGAAACATATGAATTTTTTATGGTTAGAGAAATTTATTTCTCAATAAGAAATTACAAGGATTTCACTTACTCGAGAATACTTACTTTTAGAACTTAAAATATATTTTATAGTATTATAAGAACTTTGAAGCACAAACTAAACAGGTAGGTATTCATACAAATCATTAATTTGCTAATAACAATTCATTTCGTACGCAAATAACATTAACAAGACACAAAACTTAAAACTTTTCAATCCACCCGCAAAAGAATACTTATAACAGATAAGGAATGCGAATTCGGTGCCATTATAAAGCAACGCAGCAGTAGGGCAAGTTCGTTTATGGTAGTAATGTTTGATCATTTAAAATGTGATTTTTTAATTTAGTTTTAAAAATATTAAACAAGTTCGCATTCTTTACCTCTGTAGGCAGCTTATTATATTATTGCACTCGCGCAAAACTTTTTTTTTACTATTTTTAGATATATTCCTTGGACCCAGTGCACCATGGTCCAGATTTGTACTTGTCAGGTACAGCAGAAATGTCCCTGGCAGGGTTGTTGATGAATACACTCCACACAGAAGAAGACTTGCCATTGAAATTGGCTGCAGTGAGCAGATGCTTTAGGGCGGAAACTTCTAATGTTATTGAAGAGAGAGGAATATACAGGTAAGAGAACATTTTCCTGTAATGTAATAAAACATAAGTAAAAACAATATTCTGGCCTATTATAAGGTGTAAATATTTTTATACACTCGCAATACATAACTAAATAATCTAGTAAACTTATTACTGATCTTTCTTCATTAACCCACAGAGTACATCAATTTACCAAAGTAGAAATGTTTGCAGTTACTACTCCAAGCCAGTCGGAAAGAATGCTTGAATATTTGAGAACCATGCAGGAAGAATTGTTTTCACCCTTGGGATTTAATATGAAAATACTTGACATGCCACCACATGAACTAGGTGCTCCTGCTTATAGGTATGTATCTTACACAGTCGTCATAGTTGCAAATGGCTAAAGGGCAAAATTTCCATGGAAACCTTAAATAAAAGATCATTGAGGACAGTGGCGGATCCAGGGGGGGGGTCATGGGGGTCATGACCCCCCCCTGGGCTGTGTCTAGGTCGACCACAGAATTTTTTTCTAATCCCATTGATACATTTTATCAAATAAATACTTTGTATGATGTTGCCGCGTTACCACATAATTATGAGTGAACGACACGCATAATAAGACTTCTTGTCCTGTTTTTATAATTATGCTGATGGACCGTGGAGTTTTCTGCCGGCTAGCGGCTCTTCTCTATAGGAAATGACCAAATGAAACCGTGCTCCTAAGCTTCAGACGTGTCATAACATAATCATAAGTGCCCATGTAGATTTATCTGATGCTAACAACTAGACGTAGAAATTAAATACCCCAGAATAGTATCAAGACAAACCGCCCCAGGCCCACGGTCCTGGCGGCCCCTTAGATCTTAAGAAGTACTTTTTAATGATATCCCAAACATGGTCAAAACATATTCAGTAAGCCGATGTTCGCACGGAAATGTGAAAAAAATCGTCGTGATAAAATTACGGCGATTTTTTTTCGCGTACTTTTTGAATTTTCGACGCTCCGCTTAGCGCCGAGAGTTGAATATCCAACAGTGTGTTTTCTTGCCGCGCTGGGATACGCGCTGAATGCACGCTGTTGGATTCTCAATGCTCGGCTCAATACCGAGGGTTGTAAATCCAGTGTACTAAAAAAAATCACCGCGATAAAAACACGTCCCTGCGAACGTCGGCTAAGAAGCAGTTTACAAGTCGGAGGCTGAGGATGAAAATTTTCGAGCTCGCTTCGCTCGCTACATCCTCGGGCTTTCTGCATACATATGTCGACAAAAGACAACAAAGACGAAGAGAAGAGACATAACCTATTTCTGTATGACTTTTCAAAAAAAAACCTTCCCTACACAAGGCGGTGTGCTAAAATTTTCGAGCTCGCTTCGCTCGCTTTTGAACTCTATCTCTATATTCTAACTCACAAACATTTCTGCTTATGTCGAAAAAGTAACTCCTATTTCCGTTTCTATTTCCTGTTTGTTGTTCAATACATTAAACCTAACGAATTCAGAGACGAGGTGCAAAAAATTTCGACCTCGCGTTGCTCGCTCCCCTACATTCTTCTTTTCGTTGAGGAGATGAAAATCAAACTCCCTCAAAAAAAATCCTGCGGGTTGCGATGCCCATGGTGTAGGTGGATTATAAATTACGCACGATATACTCGTTTTTTTTTGCAAAATTTTACTAATAATACCTACATAAACTGAGAAGACCAGGGGGCCTCATTTTTTTTTGCCACTCCGGGCCCCCAACAGACTTAGTCCTCCACTGATTGGGTCTGTCCAGACTGGACCCCGACTATGTGACCCCCCCCTGACTCGAAGGCTGGATCCGCCCTTGATTGAGGACTTGCCATAATCATCATGATTGCCATCATTTTAATGTGATATAAGTAATTTCAGCAGCACTTTATTTTACAGGAAGTATGATATAGAAGCGTGGATGCCAGGTCGTAATAATTATGGTGAAATATCAAGCTGTAGCAACTGCACGGATTATCAATCAAGAAGACTGCACATCAAATACGTTCACAATGGTGAAACAAGCTATGCTCACACATTGAATGGCACAGCTTGTGCTGTACCAAGAATGTTGATAGCTTTACTAGAAACACATCAAGATCCCAAGGGGAAAATACACATACCTGAAGTACTACAACCCTACATGAACGGAAAAAAGTATATTGCTAAAAACAATTTGGTCCCAGAACTAAAACTAATGAAAATAAAGAGATAAGATCATACATTCAATCACTTATTTATTTAGTATCAAACAGATTACAGCTTACTAAAAGTCTCCTATTATATTATAATGTACTTTAACATAAGGTGCCTAAAAACTGCATTATCAAATAAGGTGCATACAACTGCATAAATAACAATAATCAAGTACTTAAGCTAAGTTTGACTAAGCTGCATTTTCGCCCTAGTGCTATAAGAGCTTCCACCTGTAACAATACACATTACTGACATTCCCTATATTCAACCTCACAACTAACTATGAATCTTGCTCCCTGGCTTGGCTTTTGAACAATACCGATTTGTTGATAACGTATAACTATCATGAGGTTATTATAATTTTTTGGCATCAAAAAGAAAAACAATGAGATGTGGATGAGAGACTATTTTGTTTATCAAGCTCAAACTTGATCATTCAAATTACATAATTATAGAAGTTTGTGGACACCTTGAATGTTGATTACCTATGTGAGGTTTCAGTGTTTTTTTTTATTTTATTCCCTTCTGTTGCTTGGAAAGCTTTTTCATTTTAGATTTAAATAAGTTAATATCAACTTGTGCATCTGAGGGGTCATTAGGAGCAGTCGCTTTCTCTTCAGGAGGCATAAAGTCCTTCTGTCTCTGTTCGTGCTTGGCACGTTTAGCTTGTGCTTGCTTTTCTTCTTTTTCATGTCGATTCTTGGCCTTCTTTTGTTCATCTTTGAGGAAGTATTCTCCAGTAGCAAGTTCACGGTCAATTTTACTCTCTTGTTGTGGTGGTGGGAATGGTGTGTAAGGTTTCTTTTCAACTTTCTTTTTAGGTTGTTTCCTTGGAACATTTTTACTTTTGAATGTTGGTAGAAATCTATCCCAACTTTCGTTTTTTAGTCTTGAGTCTTTCATGAGTTCTCTCTTGATCATTAAACTTTTGATGTTGTACATTGGATGAATATTTTTCATTGTGTCTTCAACAATTCGCCTCACTTGCACCAGTCCTTTGTATGGTCCTACGGCTGAAACTGTGTTTCCTTGCACCAACACATAACATTCAGTTAATAGTTCTACAGATTTGAGAGTTACTCCATTAGGACCAATCAAACGTTGCCGTCTCTTCAAAAATGTCTCTTTTTTGCGAACAAATGAATTGATCTTTATAATGTCACAACCTATCTCATCTTCTAGGACCCGCACAGCTTGTTCAAATGGAACACTTCGTGACAACAGTTTCATCAAATCCCTGGCTTTAATTATAATGTAAGGATCCCATGTTTTTCTTGTTGTTTTCACAATTATACTGCCTTCAATGAGGTCAAGTTCGGCAACGATGTAGTGTTCTTTCAGTACCTTTTGCACAAGCGGCCAGCATTCCTTTAAGTACTGTTCTCTGTACTTTGGAAATAGGGTTGCAAACTTGCTTTCTTCTAAAAGACCATGTGGATTATCTTCGGGAGTAAACTTCGCTATTTTCATAGCCCAAGCATTATCTACAGGACCTGTGTCCTGATTATTTTCATCAGTATCTTGGCTTTGCATTATTATCAGATTCTAAAACTAGTCTAAAATTACAATCCACCACATTAGATTAATTCAATCAAACATGCGGGTTAGGCGTTTGACATTGACTTGACAGATAATTGAGGAGTGACACTTGAATGACACTGACTCAACTGACTGACACACAGGTTGACGTCGATTTTTTATTGCCACCTTCTTGTTTTTCATTTGAAGTGATATTTTACAAAACACAATTATATATTTACGATATTTACCAATGGGCCCCTGTCCACGTCATTCGAGCGCCAAAATATCTTTGTAGCAGTGTAAAAAGTCTGTTAGGTACTAATCTATGGTCCCAATAATTTTTTGACTCTCTGCTCGTTTATCATAGCTTGCTTAAAATGAGCATGCTCTGCAACTGTTCACATTTGCCAGCAATAAGCATTCTTGTCCTCGGGTAGCATGGTCGAAAATCAAACGTCAATTGTTTTTGAGCATGCTCAAAATAAGCATGCTCATTACTAGCAATGAAAGTACGGACAGACGTGCTCAAAAATAAGCATGCTCATAGGCTTGCTTGCTCGCAATAAGCATTCTTAACCTCAGGTAGCATGGTCGAAAATCAAACGTCGGTTGATTTTTGTGCGTCTCATATCATATAAAGTTATTTGGTATAGTTAATTGACTCAGGCGTGACCTTGATTTGGTATATTTTCATTTCAATAACGTTCACAAGATATAATAAACGTGAGATATACCAACTGTTGATATAATTTCTTTACATATAACAATTATATACTCTAAAACTTATTTCGTATAATGTTATTGGATATAACGTTTATTTAATCGAAAATCACTAGGTCTATCGTTTAAAATAATACCATCATTATGGTTCCCCGATTCAAAGCAATCCAACTCGGTTATGTTAGCTTAGAAGGCTAAGGCGTGAGAGGCCGCCGAGCGTCAGATCCCCTCTATTGTTGGTGAATCATTTGGGTTAGGTTAGGTTAGAACAGTGACCATTAACGCGCGAAGGCGAGCGACCGTAGGGAGCGTGCCGCGGCTGCGGCCGCCGAGTGCCAGATCCCCTCTCTTGTTGGTGAACCGGTTAGGTTAGGTTAGAACAGTGACCATTAACGCGCGAAGGCGAGCGACCGCAGGGAGCGTGCCGCGACAGCGGCCGCCGAGTGCCAGATCCCCTCTCTTGTTGGTGAACCATTTAGGTTAGGTTAGGTTAGAACAGTGACCATTAACGCGCGAAGGGAGTGCGACCGTAGGGAGCGTGCCGCGGCAGCGGCCGCCGAGTACCAGATCCCCTCTCTTGTTGGTGAACCATTTGGGTTAGGTTAGGTTAGAACAGTGACCATTAACGCGCGAAGGCGAGCGACCGTAGGGAGCGTGCCGCGACAGCGGCCGCCGAGTGCCAGATCCTCTCTCTTGTTGGTGAACCATTTGGGTTAGGTTAGGTTAGAACAGTGACCATTAACGCGCGAAGGCGAGCAACCGTAGGAAGCGTGCCGCGGCAGCGGCCGCCGAGTACCAGATCCCCTCTATTGTTGGTGAACCATTTGGGTTAGGTTAGGTTAGAACAGTGACCATTAACGCGTGAAGGCGAGCAAGCGTAGTGAGTGACCATCTTGGCAGGTGGTAATCAGTTAGGTATATCTACTCACGTTACTAACTGTTGCGTACAGCACGCAGTACGCGATTAGTCGGGTAAAATGAGAACAGTTCAAATAAGTTTTAGTGTCTGAGACCCTGCGGCGGCAAGAATATGAATAGGTCGCGGGAGATCGCGAGAGCGCGCAGTGTCATGCGCACCGTGCAATGGCGGGAGATCGACTGGCTGCTGGCTGGCGCCGGCGGTCGGTCGGGGCGCGAGCAAACTCGCGAGCGAGCTGGTTTTGCTAAGCAAATATGGTCTTTGAATATGAGCGCGTAAACGGTGGAGAATCGCCGGGGGCGGGGCCTCAGTATTTTTATTATAAAATAAACGTTACAATATTTTTACGTACGCAACATTCTCCCCCTCAGTGTCGTGTCGACACTCAAAAACGGTCATACAAATGAAAATACAGGTAAAATACAAATGAAAACACAAATAAGAACACGAATAAAAATACAAATAAAATACAAATAGAACTTAAAATATCCCTAGCCTGGCTGCAGGTCTTTTAAATATGCCATTTTTGGTCCTAACGTCTACAACTCTTACACGTCCGTCAGCACCGGGGTACACTGACTGTACAATGCCTTCAGGCCAACAATTACGGGGGGAGTTAGGGTCGACTATTACGACCATATCGCCAATCTTTAATTGGGCACCCTCCTCCCTCCATTTCCGGCGTGGTACTAAATCGGGAAGCACCTCCTTTACCCATCTGGTCCAAAAATGGTCAGCCAGGCGCTGGGAAACACGCCATTGTTTGCGTAAGCACAGGTCTCGGTCAGTGAACACCCCTGCGCTTGGTAAATTGGACGACGACCCTATGAGAAAGTGATTTGGCGTTAATGTCTCGTCGTCCTGAGGGTCCACGGAAACATGACCGAGGGGCCTGCTATTTATAATGTTCTCCACTTCTGCAAGGAGAGTAATCAGAGTCTCTTCATGCGGAGCTCTCTCTTTCAGGACCACCTTGAGGGCGGTCTTAACACTGCGCACAAGTCGCTCCCAAGAGCCTCCCATGTGCGGGCTAGCTGGCGGAATGAAGCTCCAGGAAACTCCATTGTTCAGGGCTTCGTTCACGACAGTACTTTTGTCTACGGCGTCGTAGGCTTTCCTTAGTTCAATCTCTGCGCCGCGCATATTGGTCCCGTTATCAGAATAAATCTTCTTTGGCCAGCCTCTACGTGCGGCCATTCTGCGTAAGGCCATTATCAACGAATCTGCAGTGAGAGACGGCACGATCTCAATATGTACGGCGCGTATTGTTAGACACGTGAATAAGACACCATAGCGTTTTGGCCTGGATCTTCCAACTGTGACCTCTATTGGTCCAAATAAGTCGACTCCGGTAACGGAGAACGGTCTTTGGTGATGTGCTAGTCTACCTTCGGGCAAGTCACCGAGTCGTGGCGGCTTTGGATTAGCTTTCCTGATGCGACAGAACAAGCACTGCGTCGCAACGGTACGGACCGTGGGACGTAGGCGTAACTGCCAGTATTTTTGACGCAGTTCATTCACCACCAACTCGTTGCATCCGTGGCCTGCGCGGATGTGATAATGCTTGACAATGAGTCGAGCCACGTGGTCATGTCCATCCAGGATCACAGGTGATTTTGTGTCCATCGGTATATCCTTAGCTGCTCCTATTCTTCCACCAACACGTAGT
The DNA here is from genome assembly GCA_948150665.1 of Conistra vaccinii. Classification (NCBI taxonomy): domain Eukaryota; kingdom Metazoa; phylum Arthropoda; class Insecta; order Lepidoptera; family Noctuidae; genus Conistra; species Conistra vaccinii. Next base: position 9,944,434 of record OX411330.1, read on the forward strand.
AGTCCAGTTTCATCCAATACGGGTGTCAAAGCGCGTAGTCTACTATCGCGTTTTATTTCTTTATTTTGTTTCAACAGCAAGATGTCACTGCAGAAAGCTGTGGCTTGAGAGTGCTGAAGCAATAAAGTTTCAGCTCGTTTCATCAACTTGTCGGTAAGCCCGTTTGTTTTTATCTTTTTGCATTTATCTATGAACAACAAGACAGTTCCAGCAGCTCGAAGCAATCGCAACCAACTGGAGAAGCGCGTCGGCTCCGGTACAGGTAAGTCGTTAACATTATTATTTTCATTTACAATATTTATTTTTTCTAATATTTCTTCATTTATTATTATTTTATTTTCAGGTTCCTGAGGCCAGCAAGAGCGTGATCGACGTAAAAATGACGGACCGGTAAACCACGATGAGTCGCTGCTAAGTACGTAGTCGGTACTTTTAGTTCCTAAATCTGCCACGTTAACGTCAGTTGGCACGTAGTGCCACTCGTCTGCCTTACTCAATTCGTCAATTTCTCCTAGACGATTCGCAATAAAAACTTTATATGTTCTACAATTATTTCTGATCCAATGTAAAACAGTAGTTGAATCCGTCCAATAATAAACTGAACTTGGTTTTAAACGATGTTCCATTTTAATATTATTTGCTAATTTACATCCTAATAGAGCACCCTGTAGCTCTAATCGCGGCACAGACACCGATTTCGTAGGTGTAACTTTAGATTTACTAGCGATAAACGCTACAATGATATGTCCACTGCTCAGTTCCTTGCGCCAGTACGCGACAGTCGCATACGCGCTGGGCGACGCATCGCAAAATACGTGCAGTTCTAAGTTTTCGTTACTGATGTTGTTATCACTATCGCAAAAATACCAACGTGGGATCCTAATATTATTTATCTTTTTAGCTTGAATTATCCAACACTGAAATAAATTATTTAACTCGTCATTCAATTGCTCATCCCATTTCATATTTGTTTTCCAAGTTTCGCGCATTATTATTTTTCCTTTAATTGTAAATGGTATCAGATAACCATGAATGTCAAAAATAGACATAACAATACATAACAGTTCGCGCTTCGTTGGTCTTCTTTTTAAGTTTAAGACGTCTACTGGTATACGCTTCAAGGTCAAATCGAATCCTAACTCGTCGCTAGCAGGGTACCATAATAAACCGAGTGTCCTTTCCGATTGATCTTTATCGAACGTGCAACAGATACTGTCACTCAAAGCTTCCTTCGGTACGTTTTCCAGAACATCCGGTACGTTGCTAGCCCAGTTCCGTATCTCAAATCCACCCTGCTGGTGAATAAAAGTGACTTCCTGAATCATTTGTTTTGTAAGGTCGACTTCGGGTAAACTATCGATGTAGTCGCCCATATAATGTTGCTTGCAAATAGCGTCGACAGCTGTTGGATAAGTATCCTTAAATTTCAATGCATTTTTATTTTTAATATGTTGCGCGATAAAAGGCGAGCAGTTCGCGCCAAATATTAACGACGTCATAGCATATTTATTAACCTCCTTAGTGGCTTCATCGGTAAATAAAAACCTGAGTGAATGTTGATCCTTTTCTTTAATTTTAATTCGAAGAAACATATCTTTAATATCCGCAATTACTCCAATTTGATTTTCTCTAAACCTAAACATAATTCCAAATAAAGACTGTAACAAGTCCGGCCCTGTCAATAAAAAATCATTAAGAGAACATCCCTGTGTTTTCGCAGCCGCATCGAACACTAAACGTAACTTCTTCTTATTGGGGTTATCGACCCCGAAATGAGGTAGGTACCAAACATGGTCGCTAGACTCCCCCTCGTTTAGCTTCCTGGCATAATTATTCGAAAATAAATGCTGAATACGTTCCCGGTAACGAGACGCGTAAGTGTTGTCGGCTAACATTTTTCTCTCGACAGATTTTAAACGATTATAGGCATTTTGATAAGAATCAGGCATAACAAAGTTATCATGTTTCCAAGGCAATTCTACAAACCATTGGTTATCAATTAATTCACATGTGTTATTTAGTATGGTGATAGCACGCAACTCGTCCGCATTCTGTCGCGGTTGTTTTGAAATACCTATTGATTCTAACGCAAATGATTTTCTTACAAACTCGTTCAACTCAGAATCAAAACAATGTTGCGCGCTGTCATCACTCGCAATACGATCAGCTGACATGTTCATCATAATAATGTTGTTTACAACACCGTGTACACACCACCCTAGCGGTGTCTTTGTAACATACGGTTCATTTTTCCTATTACCTTTTAAACACAAGATAGGAGCAATAAGATCATAATTATCCTGACCGATTAATAATTTAGGTTGTGCGTCACATTTGCACAAGTCGTAGTTAATATAGTTCGAATAATTACTGAAGTCCATACACGATAAACGTTGAGTAGGTAAATTAAGTTCTTTCATTTTACGAGCACACAAATTAAAACGATCGCCTGTACTATTAGAAATGTCAAAACTTACGTTTTCCGTTTGGCACACGAGTTCACCGGAGTCCCATGCACCGCGGGCGCGCATGGTGACTGTCTTACCGTGGAGTCCCGCCTGATCAGCGAGGTCAGCAGATATCAGCGTCACGGTGGCACCGTCATCAAGCAACGCGTGTGTGTGGATATTGTCTTTAGGTCCGTGAACGGTTACCGGCACTATTTTTAATAACACTTTAGGCACTGACGATTCACTAACACTAGTGGACGCACTGGTGTGGGCGTGGGCAACGGTATCGCGGCGTGACTCGTCGGGCGTCGATGGTTGCACGCAGGCTGCGTTCACGGCGGGGCGCGCCGTCTCTGGTCGCGCAGCGTTCGGCGCCGCTGAGCGCGCGGCTTCGTGCGCCGGAGGCGCGGTAGGTTTCGTCCAGTGAAGGAGATGATGATGTGGATGTCCACACTCGCTGCAGTCAGGAGCGTTGCATGCGGCGGGTTCAGTATGCCGTGCGCTCAAGCACTTGTAGCACAGATGTTTAGCACGTACAAATTGCCATCGATCGCGTCTCATAGCGCGTTTGAACTTGCCGCACTTGTCTAAAGCGTGCGTCGGAGAGGCACGACAAAACATACATTTACTATCGGAAGTAGTAGTGCACGCTAACACTGAATGAGTTTTTATATTATTATTGTCGTATTTCTTTCTTACGTCGTTCTGACTGTAAATGTAACTCACACCGGAGGTTGCGACAACATTTGCTTCTCTATATAAAAACTCCGATAGTATTTCTAGTTTAGGTATAGAACTATCTTGTCTCTCGTAGGTATACTCTGCCCACTTATTTATAAGGGTGGGCGGTAACTTTGAAAGTATCAATGCCGTCGTTTCGGGACTTCGTAAATATTCTTGCAACTTGATTGCTTTAACTGCTGTGACGTAGTTTTTTACTTTTAAGGAAAAGTTCACGATCTCCGTGTGGTACGCCGTCGGAAGTGGGTGAATCTTTTTGAGTTGCGCGAATATTTTATTTATTATACATTCGGGTCTACCGAATCGTAGTTCCAAAGTGTCGATTATAGATTGCGATGATGTGTTGCCGATGAGCAGAGATGAGACGGCTTCTTTAGCGTCACCGCGCAGACACTTTCGTAACCGCCAAATATTTTCTGAATCGCTATAGCTACATATGTGCGACGACTCTTTGTAAGACTCTTTAAACTGCAGCCATTGCATGGGGTCACCGTCGAACATCGGTAAATCCTTCGAAGTTGCTAGGCGCGCAAGGAGTTCTTTGTTGTTGTTTTCACGCACATTACTTCTGGTAAGTAATTGGTGCAGCGCCTCCGTCAACTGGTTGACGCTGTCGGTGTGCGGCGGGCGCTCGCGGGCGAAGTCCAGTTGCTGCTCTGTATGATGGTTGCAAACGTTTTCTGCGCAATCACTTTTTGCAATGGACGCGACGCCATCTTGTTTGTCGAGCCACGACTCGACCGTTCTCGAGTTTTTCGAGACCGAGCCGCGTTCTTCTTCTTGTAAGTCAGCTATATCGACTTCCAGTTTTTTGAGGAGCAATTCCTTTTGAATTTGTGCACCTTTTTGTGCTAAATCAAGATCGATTTGTGCTTGGAGTTGAGCCGCTTCATACTCAAGCCTTTTGCGGGCCGCCGCCGACGAACACGCGGTTTTTTCACTTTTCACAGATTTTACCAACTGTTCACTTTTACTCGTAGTCAGCTGCTCCGTGGCACGTTTACTACGTGTTTTAACACCCTTCGAGGGTGTGCGAAGCAGTGACATCCCTGCACACAGGTTTTGTTCGACTAAACACGCGGCCGAGATTCGTAAATCCGGCAAGAAGGACTTAATGTTGCGTACAGCACGCAGTACGCGATTAGTCGGGTAAAATGAGAACAGTTCAAATAAGTTTTAGTGTCTGAGACCCTGCGGCGGCAAGAATATGAATAGGTCGCGGGAGATCGCGAGAGCGCGCAGTGTCATGCGCACCGTGCAATGGCGGGAGATCGACTGGCTGCTGGCTGGCGCCGGCGGTCGGTCGGGGCGCGAGCAAACTCGCGAGCGAGCTGGTTTTGCTAAGCAAATATGGTCTTTGAATATGAGCGCGTAAACGGTGGAGAATCGCCGGGGGCGGGGCCTCAGTATTTTTATTATAAAATAAACGTTACAATATTTTTACGTACGCAACAACTAACTGTGATAGAAATTACATATTAGACTAAATATGTTTTATGTCTTTTGAGTGGTATATCAAACGATTTTATATTAAATGAATGTTATGATTATAAAAATTAGTTATTTTAAAATTATATCAATCGTTTATTATATTAACTGATGATTATAACAAATAAAATTATAGATTCAGTTGTTATATCTTGTAAATATTAGTCATTTTGTAATTATACCATATATTACTTACCCTGATTTTTGAGCATGCTCAAAATAAGCATGTGTGACGCACTATGCTAGTAATGAGCATGCTTAAATTGAGCATGCTCAAAAATCAACCAACGTTTGATTTTCGAGCATGCTACCTGAGGTGCGGGTGGAAGGGGGCGTGCTCCGAGCACTTCTGAACAGGTTTGCTTATGAGCATGCTATTATCGATTCGATCTCGATCCGTGACAGCAGGGTTACCAGATTGGGTATTTTTTTCGCAATTTTGGGTAAAAATTTGGCTCCTGGAGGAATTTTGGGGAAATGATTGGCGAGAAGAAAAAATTCATGGAGAATTTTGGGGCTTTCATTCATTATACATTCATTTAGTTTACTGGTAAGTTATGTTTTAAATTTACTTCATTTGCCAAACAGAACGTGTGTATGTACTTTATATTATAGACTGTCATAAAATTGGCATAAAATCTGTTCGGTAATAATACCGAACAGATTTTATGCCAAAAAGATAGTACCATAAAATTTTAGGAAATTTTAGGCGACTTAAGGCTACTTCGGACGAAATTTTAGGCGACTTCGAGTGCACCGCATCTGGCAACACTGGTGCCAAGTAGCACGTCTGTCCGTACGTTTGTGGCGATGAACATATCGCTCACCTAAAATGTGGATGTAACATCCCTACGGCAGAGAGCACATCACTACGTTTTAGACACAAGAAACTGACGTTTACTTTTTCCCGGGTGTTAGCATATATTATTACCCTTTAATATAATTGTAGTCTGTGCATATTATTAAATAACCAGTGTTCTAGTGAATGGTTTTATTTCAATTATTGTTCGGGAGAATATAAATCCCGCATTGGTGACCCCGACTACAAAATCACGCTAGCTACCTGTACCTGTAATCAGTAGCCAGTGCCAGACAAACAAGTGCCAACGCCCCGGCGACGGAGTGCCCACTCCCTGCGTCTGTCGTCGTGTTTCAAACGAGAGCAGAAACCATAATCTTGACATTGATTACGACGCTGCCGACCAAACACAAACTAACACAATCCCAACGCTGCGCCGGTCGGCCTACGGTACGTCTACGCTACGGGAACTTCATCGTGTTTCTGCAGGCGTACAGACTACAACTTGCAGTTGGTCCTTACGACTGCAATGGCCGGAACAACCGCCCAGAGTGCATGATTGCATGTTGTGTGTGCTGTGAGTGCAAAGTGTAAAGTGTAATCTGAACCAATAATAAGCAGCACTGGACATTCCTCCGCCTCACGCAAGTTTTTAGTTCTTTCTCTTTTCTAATACTGTTAACTAATAACTCAAACAATTTGTTTACACACTTTCCTAGTGCTCAGGTACTTACTAACAGTCTACCTGCCTGCTTACATTTAATACCTACTTAGGCACATCAACATTAGGCTACGCCAATCCCATTTTGTTGAACTGCATTGGACTTACTCAACGATCTGAGTGAATGATCAAAAGTTCTTATTGTTATTTACCTATAGAAACTAGTTTTGTTAGTGCCTTTCTTTTCTTTGTATTAAATTAAAAGTGCAATCACATACCTAATAACATATCTAAATTGTTGAAATAAGTGTCTGCGACTAACCCGCATCTTTAAAAAAAAACTTAATATTTAATATTACTCAGCTGATTGATCGAATTTATGGTGTTGTAAAATTCGTGTATATTGTTTGAATGCTTACATACCGCTAACATTAGTTACTTTTAGGGTTGGTACTGTAGCCACCAAAAAAAATACTAAATTGTTTGTCTGTTCTGCGGTGCTCGGGTGTGTGGTATATTGCTTCTTGCTGTGCATAGGTTTTGCATCATGGTGAATGAACAGCTTCAGGCACAACTTGAGCAAGCGATGGCAGAAAATGCAGCATTACAAAAGCGACTAGGTCAGAATGAAGTGGAGGCAAAAGTTTGTAGGGTAGCAGTGAAATTACCTACATTTTGGGCTGACAAGCCGGCAATTTGGTTTGCACAAGTGGAAGCACAATTCCAAATTGCTAATATTGTTGGTGATACCACAAAATACAATTATGTAGTAGGACATCTAGATCAGAGGCTGGCAGGCGAGGTTGAGGATATAATAACAAACCCACCAATAGAGCGGAAATACGAGAAGTTGAAAGAAATCCTCATACAACGACTGTCAATATCGCAGGAGAAACAAGTAAGACAGCTGCTAGGTGACGAAGAACTTGGTGACCGGAAACCGTCCCAATTCCTTCGTCACCTGCGCTCTCTGGCTGGAACGGTTCTTTCATCAGATGACAATATCATACGCCAACTTTGGTTGCGTCGTCTGCCACAACAAGCTCAAGCAATACTAGCGGCACAGGCTGACCTCAATTTGGATAAAGTGTCGGAGTTAGCTGACAAAATCGTAGAGTTAGCCCCATCACCTGCTGTTTGTTCCACATCGGCAAGTTCAACCTTAACTTTAGCTACATTAGCTCAACAATTAGAAGTGGTGAGTAACCAAGTAGCTGCACTCTCGAGGCAGCAACACCGTCCTATACGTGACCGGTCCGCATCTTCCGGCAGGTCAGCATCTTCCAGTAGGTCAGCAAACAATTTCAAGAGATGTTGGTACCACAGGAGATGGGGTGTTAAAGCAACCAGATGTACTAGGCCATGTGACTGGGAGTCGGAAAACGAAGCCAGCGGTCAGTAGCGGCGGCAACTGATTGCGATAACATCAGCCGCCGCCTTTTTGTCACGGACCACGTGACCAGCCGCCGGTTCCTAATTGACACTGGGTCAGACCTATGTTGTTTTCCGCATCGATGGTTACCGTCACGCAGGCAGCCTACTGATTATGAACTAAGTGCCGCTAATGGAAGCAATATACAAACCTTTGGTACAGTAAACCTTAAATTAAATTTTGGTTTGCGCCGAGATTTCACTTGGCAGTTCGTGATAGCCGACGTCAGCACAGCCATTATTGGTTCTGATTTTTTGGCATTTTATCACCTTTTACCCGACTGCCGAAATAAGAAATTGGTCGACGGTACTACTGGACTAGCAGCTGCTGCTTCCACCGCTAGTATTGACCAGCCCAGCGTACGAGCAGTAGCGTCTGGTAAGTCAATATTTACTCAACTCCTGGCGGAGTTTCCAGATATCACTCGACCTCCCGGTTTTCCTAGAGTCATCAAGCATGACACAGTGCACTACATCAAGACCACAGACGGACCCCCTGTCTCCTGTCGACCTCGACGTTTGGCGCCGCAGAAACTAGTCGCGGCTAAAAAAGAATTCGAGGAAATGGTAAGATGCGGGACGGCCCGGCCGTCAAAAAGTGCCTGGTCTTCACCTTTACATATGACCGTTAAAAAAGACACCACCTGGCGCCCTTGCGGTGACTACCGCGGCCTGAACGCCAGGACCGTACCAGATCGATACCCGGTTCGGCACATTAATGATTTCGCCCATAACCTCGCTGGTGCCAAGGTATTTAGCACACTCGATCTCGTTAAAGCTTACCACCAAATTCCGATTTTTGAGGAGGATATTGCAAAAACTGCCATCGTGACCCCGTTTGGCCTCTTCGAATTCCCGTTTATGACCTTTGGCTTAAGGAACGCTGGCCAAACATTCCAGCGTTTCATCGATGAGGTCACACGGGGTCTCGAATTTTGTTTTCCTTACGTAGACGATATTCTCATATTTTCCAAAGACGAGTCTACCCACCTTCAGCACCTGCGCGTCCTCTTCAAACGCCTGCAAGACTACGGAGTAGTAGTAAACCCTTCTAAGTGTGTCCTAGGTGTCAGCGAAGTCGTATTTTTAGGTTACCACGTTTGCGGTGATGGTACGCGCCCACCTCAGGATCGAATTCAAACGTTGCTGGATTTTCCACCACCTGAGACAGTACAAGGTATGCGCCGGTTTCTGGGTATGCTGAACTACTATCGTCGATTCGTGCCTCGTGCAGCGAAATTCCAGGCCCCATTGATTGACGCATTGGTTTCAACTAATAGTAAAGGTGCAAAGCCATTTCCATGGTCACCCGAACTCTTGCAACAATTTGAAGCTTGCAAAAAGAGCCTCTCCAACGCAACGCTGCTGCAACACCCAATCAGCAGCGCTAGGTTGGGTTTATTTGCTGACGCATCTAGCGTTCACATTGGGTCCTGCCTTCAGCAAAATCTAAACGGCCAGTGGTATCCACTTTCCTTTTTCAGCAAAAAGTTGACTCCGCAGCAGGCACAGTGGCCAGCTTATTACCGTGAATTATTAGCGATCTATGAGAGTGTCCAACATTTTCGGTATATTTTAGAAGTCCAGCATGCAACAATTTTCACAGACCATAAGCCCCTTCTGTACGCCTTTTTACAGCGACGTGAGAAACTTCCACCTCCACAACTTAACCAGCTATCATTCATTAGCCAATTCACGACTGACATCCAGTACATTAAGGGAGAAGACAATATCGTGGCCGACGCTATGTCACGCATTGACATAGACGCCATCACTCTGAATCAAGATTATGAAGCGTTGGCTAGGTCACAGGAATCAGACCAAGAACTTTCTAATTTATTGCAAGGTGGTTCCAGTCTAACACTAACCAAAATCAGTACATCAGGAACCAACACTCCGGTTTACTGTGACATCTCTACTGGTAAGCCTCGTCTCTATCTGACCCCTTCCTTCCGCCGCGCTGCTTTCAATAAGTTACACAATTTAAGCCATCCCGGTGCTCAAGCCACGACACGTTTGGTGGCAGAGCGTTTTGTCTGGCCTTCGGTTAGAAAAGATTGCCGAGCCTGGTCCCGATCTTGTGAAGCATGTCAGCGCAGCAAGATTTCAAGACACAATTCTTCCCCTGTCGGTAATTTTGATACACCATCCGGTCGTTTCATGCACGTCCACATTGATATCGTTGGTCCATTGCCCGTCTGTGATGAATACCGTTATTGTTTGACCGCTATAGACAGAGTGTCCAGATGGCCCGAGGTTTGGCCCATGCGATCCATTACCGCGGAGGAGGTAGCAGAGACTTTTACCAAAGAATGGGTATCTCGCTTTGGCGTCCCGGCGGTTATTACTACAGATCAGGGTTCTCAATTTGAGTCTGGTTTGTTTCAACGATTACTGCAGCAATTCGGTACCAAGCGCATTAGAACCACCTCATATCACCCCTGCGCAAACGGGATGATTGAGCGTGTACATCGGCAACTTAAAGCGGCTTTAATGTGCCATAATGACTCGTGGGCGAGGTCCCTTCCGATGGTTCTGCTTGGAATGCGTTCGGCGTATAAAGAAGATCTCGAAGCCACGGTAGCAGAATTACTTTACGGAGAGCCTCTCAGGCTCCCTGGAGAATTTTTGGTCCCACCTTTAACATCAGGAATATTAGAAAACCCAGTTGATTTCGTCGTACAGCTGCGACACAAAATGTCATTGGTACGACCGCTACCAGCTAGTCGACATAGTGAACCAGCTTCATTTATATTCAAGAATTTGTCGACTGCTACTCATGTATACCTTAGAGACGATACCATCCGAAAAGCGTTGCAGCCACCCTATACGGGTCCCTATAAAGTCCTGGAGCGTTCTGGTGATAATAAAACATTCACCCTAATGGTAAAGGGCAACAAGACCGTCGTAAGCGTCGACAGACTCAAACCGGCTTTCATTGATCATTCCGATCTCCAAACGACCCAAACTACGCAATTTCCCACCCCGGCTGATCCTCCTCCACGGCAAGCCGTGAGGAATAAGTCGCCCGAGCCCTCAATCCTGCAACAGTCAATACCGGTTCATTTGTCAGTAAAGCAGCCCTATACCACACGCTCGGGTAGGCGCGTTAGATTTAAGAATTATGATTAAGTTCCTCTTTAATTGTTTATTGATGTGCTATTATAACTGTGTACGATGTTAGTTATTTTAGCCCGGTTTTGTACTCTCCGTAGGGGGGTGGTGTGGCGATGAACATATCGCTCACCTAAAATGTGGATGTAACATCCCTACGGCAGAGAGCACATCACTACGTTTTAGACACAAGAAACTGACGTTTACTTTTTCCCGGGTGTTAGCATATATTATTACCCTATAGTATAATTGTAGTCTGTGCATATTATTAAATAACCAGTGTTCTAGTGAATGGTTTTATTTCAATTATTGTTCGGGAGAATATAAATCCCGCACGTTTGCTTTGAGCATGCTTATTTATGAGTATGCTTAAAATAAGTATGCTTATTGCAAGCAAATGTGAACAGTTGCAGAGCATGCTCATTTTAAGCAAGCTTATGAGTATGCTTATTTTTGAGCACGTGTGTCAGTACCATGATGCGACACACGTGCTACTAATTAGCACGTCCGTCCGTACCTTTATACATACTTGTAAATAACGCGTTTGCTCTTGCCATACATACTTTCGCGCCTCACATCAGTCACACACACCGTGCTGGCGCTAGTTTGCAATAAAACATACATCAGCTTGCGATTAGATTGCGTGCACATACTAGCATACTCTTGTTGTATACAGTGTGCTACTAAAAAGCATCTTATCGAAAGTGGTATGCTTTTGTGCTAAATTACATAGCATGAGTTTTCCAGCCAACTGATAAAGCGTCAACGGGACACAACCCACAGATAAATAACATGTTTTAACCTCTCAAGTTAATACTTACCAAATAATTATGTTCACGCGCCACAATAATCTTGTAGCGCTATAATTAGTATTTTCATCCCGCAGTGATGCGTCCATTTTGAATGTTGAGTGAAAATGAATATGTGCACTGCAAGAGGCGTGCTCATAGAGCACAGTGTCGACGCCTCGACCCGCCTCGACTCAGCAGCCGCTGCTATGCTAGCGACGGCATTGCCAACACTTTCCATACAAACCAAGCGTGTCATCGTAGTTCACAGGTTTACTTGGACTTTGACTTAATAACATCGACGACAGCTTTGGACTGCCTTCAAAGCCTTCAGTTTCTGTACGTCATTTGCCTGACAGAAGTGGTGCGTTCGTCGAGTGTCGGCGAAAAGACGAATTTTATGATTACTGCCATTCTAGCTGGTAGCTGCAGCCAGTGCGGCGCGGCGGTGGCGATTCCGTGTTCTGTGGGTGTGTTAGTAAAATTGTAAGAAGTATGCCAGTAGTAAATTAACATGCTTTCTAATAGCATATGTATTTCAACAAACGCGATTGTTAGGTTAGGAGCTCGATGAGCGTTTCTGTGGTCTATTTTTTAAGTTTTACGGCGTCCCGGGTCGACGCCTCCTGTATGTGCAACACCGTAGACAGTAGAATACTCTGTCTACGTGCAACACAGAAAAAATAGCTTGACAAGCAATGGTGCCAACATGACGGCAAGGGACAAGTTCAAAGTGCCTGCTACACGGTTGCCAACCGCGCGTCCCCAACAGAGGAGACCTTGGTTGGCAACCAGCTAAGTTGTTTCAGCGTTTGGTCGTAAACCATCATCTACACGGTTGTAAATCACCAAGGTCACCTCTGTCGGAACGCGATTGGCGACCGTGTAGCAGGCGTTTTAGTGAACGGTCTGTAGTACGTCTTTACTGTTATTTGACTAGTGTAAAGTGGGATGCACCAAGGTAGCCCGCGATATTTAAATTTTCTTACGTTTCTTTGCAATTTGCAGCTCAGTATCAGGTTGTAAGTTGATCTAAATATGATTCGCGGCCGTATCAAATGTTTATTCATAAAATTATAATATTATAATCGTATAAGTCAAGAGTGTGGCTTCAATTATTTCGAGGATGCAGCGTGGGAAGTCGCCGGGTCACGATGGTCTCAGTGTCGAACATTTTAAGCATGCGGGAGTCCATCTGCCTAGAGTTTTGTCACTGTTTTTCACTTTGTGCCTTGGTCATTCCTATTTACCGGAACCACTTATGCGGACGATTGTGGTCCCTATAGTTAAAAACAAAACTGGTGACACATCCGATATGAACAACTATCGACCCATCTCACTAGCTACCACTATGGCTAAGGTGCTTGACGGTCTGATGAAGGGCTGCCTCTCAGAACATGTTAAAGTGCACGACGCCCAGTTTGGATTCAAGGCGGGCGTGTCCACCGAGAGTGCTATTCTCGGCCTGAAGCACACCGTCAAGTACTACACCATGAGGAGGACGCCGGTATACGCGTGTTTCCTTGACCTGTCGAAAGCTTTCGACCTTGTCTCCTATGATGTGCTATGGGACAAGTTGAGGGGCACGGGTGTGCCGGTGGAGTACACAGCGCTTCTCCGGTACTGGTATGCTCACCAGACAAATCGGGTGAGATGGGTCGGTACTCTGTCGGATGAGTATCGAATGGAATGCGGTGTAAGGCGGGGGGTTAAGCTCCCCCCTGTTATTTAATTTATATGTAAATGAGCTCATCGAGCGACTGAGCAGCACACATGTCGGCTGTCATATAGACGGTATATGTGTCAATAACATAAGTTACGCGGACGACATGGTGTTGCTCAGTCCCTCGATGAGTGGACTGAGGAAGCTTCTCACGATCTGCGAGACGTATGCGGAGGTGCACGGCCTTAAATACAATTTAAAAAAAAAGTGAGGTGTTAGTGTTTACGGCACCTAAACAACAGCCCCGTCGTGTACCTCCAGTATATCTCAACGGCGTTGAACTGAATGTGGTAACTCAATTTAAATACTTGGGTCATATTGTCACCAGTGACCTACGTGATGATGGGGACATAGAACGCGAGCGCAGGGCGTTGGCGGTGAGGGGCAATATGCTCGCCCGTAGGTTTGCTCGCTGCACGGCAGACGTCAAAGTCAGTTTATTTAAAGCGTTCTGTCAGTCCTTCTACACGAGCGGCCTATGGGTGTCATATACGAGCCGAGCCTACAACGTTCTGCGCGTGCAATACAACAATGTCTTCAGGATGCTGTTGCGGTTGCCGCGACGTTGCAGTGCGTCGGGAATGTTTGCTGAAGCACGTACGGATGGCTTTCACGCCATCATGCGTAAGAAAGCGGCTTCCCTACTGCAACGTTTGCGTAGCACTCGGAACGGCATCCTGAAAATGATTGTTAGCAGAGTGGACTGCCCCATCCAAAGGCACTGGGTAGAATTAGGTATAGGTTTATGTTAAATAGAATTAAGTACTAGATAACAACAATAACATAGCATGTAAGCACAGTTTGTTACTAACCACTAACTACGTATGGACTGCTTAGGTCTGAAATAAAGATATTTTTTTTATTTTTATTTATAAGTCATCAATATAACTCTCTAAGTTCATGTAACTGTATTGAATGACTAATTCATGAAATCATGACATTTGACACTTTTGCTAACTATTGCTAATTTTAATGATTATAATTCTGTAAAGCAATATTTGTTACGGTCGCGAATCATATTTTAATCAACATACAACCCGACACTGAGCTGCAAATTCTAGAAAATGAAAGGAAATTTGAATTTCGCGGGCTACCTTAACGCATCCCCCTTAAAACAAAAAGTTATAATATTGTCAAAAAGGAAAAAATATTGTCAAAACAATTTTTTTATTGTGAATGATGCATGTATTGAACCTGGCAACATTATTATCTTGATAGCCTATGGCGGGGATTTACCGATACGTGACGATCGGTGAGTGCTTTCTGTGCTATTTTTAGAATAGTGATGTGACTGATGACTACGAAACTACTTCAGTTTTCGCATTCGTCTTTTGAAATTCAAAACTTGAATTAATTTGTTCTGTTGTAATCGGTGTTAAGTTACAGTTTTATCATTATATACCTATAAACACCCAATGCTGTTTTGCTCGTTTGATAAATACGCCCGTCCCCGACCAGTCACTAGATTTATAGTAGATTTTTAAATTACCTTTCAACTCTTTATCAGAGATACCTGTCTTGATTAAATAAAATGATAAGAATTAGTGGATGAACTTTCGGTTCCATAATGTTTTCCGTTTCGGCATTTCTGGGATCGAAATAATTGTTTCGCATTTGGCATGTTACTTCCCTAGTGAAACGCCTGGACTGGACGTCAACGACTAGTGAGTGACTAAGCACTAGCAAGGAGGATGCGGCATTGCACTGTGGGTTGTGTGTGGTGCAAGTTGCCTAATATACTATAGTGCTCTGTGAAGTTGCCCAATCGGTAACGTGGAAGTGTAAGTACATAGTTTTGTTATTATATAATGTTTGTAACCATCAAGTTATTTCTACATGAGACCAATCGGTAGTTATTGTGGCTACTCGTATTGTGTGAATTGTGTGATTCTCTTTATTTTCGTATTGTACTACGGTACTTGTATATAAATATATTTGTTCTAATAAAATAATTTATTAGTCAACTTTGTGGTTTGTCAGTTGTGTACAATTAGCTACAACCTATACTTAGGAATCCTTTGTGCTTTGAAGCTTCTAGAAGCTGTGGAACAACGTGAGGTTTTGATACAAATTGCGCATATTGTTTGGCTCGCCCTTAAAAAAAAGTCATCCTAAAAAATTTATACGCATTAGATATTTAGTTAGATACCTATTATCGAATGTTCTTGTATGTAATAGTTTGGTAGCCGATGTTTGTAGCCGTTTGAGTAGGCAACCAATTGTTAAATTAATTTTGGTTTAAATGTAGTACCTACCTAATATTATTGTTAAGTAGTACTTAGGTACCCTGAATATATTTGGTCTGAGCATGAATACCTATGATAATAAAGAAGGTTGTATGTCAAAAGTGTCAAAACCAGACGAGATGTCCCACGATGCAACGTTCGAATAAAACTCATTATAGATAAGTACTTAGACTACTGTACTACTTAGGTAGGTAGGTATATTATGTCATTAGTGGAGAAAGTTATCTTATCATCACACACAAACCCTTGAGTGTGTTTCAATAAAACCCCACCCGAATCCTGCAATATGTATAGTTGTGTTTTTGTATACATGTTTTATTATTTTGTATACCTACATACATGTATCTAAAAGCTTATTGTATCAACGTTCCGTGACGTTATTCTTTGAAAGAGAAGTGTGTATTATCTAATCTAAAACAAAGTCCCAAAGTTATAAAATAATGTTAAAATCCATTGATGTATTTTAATATATCAATGTTAAAATCGCGTATTTTGTAAAAACTAATATAAGTAGATACCTACTTAATTAATATTTTGGAGTTAGGTTAAACTTAATACACAGCTCAGGGCACAGGTTAACCTGCAGGGGTAGGTTAACCTATGTGCATCACATTGTTACATTTAACTCAATGGTGCATCATTGCCATAACCGTAACCACCCGCCCTTTACATATTCCGTTCGTGATATAAATTTATTAATACCTACTTTTAACAGTTTTAACCACTTACCTACCTCACAGACCAATAAAAAAGTATTATTGGTCTGAGTTACCTACATTACAAAATTATGAAGATGTCTGTTGTATTTCAGATAAAATTGAAAAAAATGGAGGACGACGGCCCCGAACCAGGTAAGCAATTAATTATCGATATCAAATCCTTCAATTATTTAGGTATATTTTTATCAAATAATTCAAAGATAATCAATTTTATCATTTTATTGCATGACTAGACTGTGCAGCTAAACGAAATTACGACGTTTCGATGACCAAAACATTATAATTATACGTACCACTTCCGAATACCTAAAAAAACATAAATAAAAACATAAATAGGTAATTACTAGCTGCTGCCCGCGGCTTCGCTCGCGTGCACCCTATTCTTGTTTCATTTTCTAAAATATAAGTAGCCTAAGTTACTCCTTATATCATCAGCTATTTGCCAGTGAAAATCCCGCCATAATCGATCTAGCCATTTTGGAGATTAGCCGGAGTAAACAGACTGGACAGACAGACAATTTTTTTATAAGTGCCGTTTATAGGTACTTTCGTATTATTATGCATTTATTAAAAAGCTGTTATTTTGAAATTACAAATAGACACTTCAATTTTATTTGTATAAAATTATGTAGTAACACTATCAGCCACTAAAACCGTGAAACAGGTTTAATGTCGTGTTTACGATCTAAGTATTGTACCTACATTAACTAATGTAGGTAAAAGGAAAGGGAGGCCTTTGCCCTGCAGTGGGACAATATGGGCTAATTATTATTTATTATTATTTATTAACTAATGTACCTATAAGTGTGTTTTTTTAACGGTACTTAATTTCGTTTTAATGTTGTAGTTACATAGAATCCGTTTTTAATACAACTATGACAAGCAATTATGTGTGTTATTATGTATATACAGGGTGTTAGGGTAAACACCGTTATCCTTCAAACCAGTGGTATGGTTTCGTTTATAGAACATAAATTCAATGGAAAATCACAACTTTTTTTTTTAAAGATGCTTATTTAGAATCGTCACGCAATTCCTAAGGTAGGTATTTTTGCCTGTCTTAAGCCAGGAAAAGGTTGTATTGTATTTATTCATGTGTGTGTACTGTGTGTAGGTAGGTAGGACGGGCGGCGATCGATTACATCACTCGGGCGGGCGCATATCCATGAATTTGCGGACGGTGTCGGACAATAACCTTTTTAATATTGTTAAAGAAAATAACGTAATTTTTTTTTTACTCGGTTTTTTATGTTTATATTTAAGCCAACTACCCATAGTTTGAGTGACAACGGTGTTTACCCTTCCATCCTGTATACTTTATTAAACAATATTATGTACGAACGAGTCCGGTGTAATGATAATGAGTGTTATTTATTTATACCCAGTTTAGGTAGTCATATCGCGGGCATGGTGAAAAAGAGATGCATCGATCGTTCGGTCTTGGCGACCCTACTATAGTAGGGTCAGCAGAGCATAGATTATGTATAGGTACAGTTATACCCTCTGTATACAATTTTGTTATATCCTTACAATAAAATGGCACAATGCCAAATTGGGGACCAGAAACGCTAAAGTTTATGTCATTGCAAATTTTCCGAAAATCAACCAATCTAGGCATAATTTCAAACGATCTTTTGATCAGTTTTGGGTCTTTTCTACATTTGTCAATTGTTTTCATTGTTATTATATTCAATGTTGTACACCTTCGTAATGTCTGACACGGTACACTTACAATACAACCTACTTACACATATTCATCTAATTTACGATCATTTGCCAAGCATGTAAACAAACACGAGTTTTAGGAAAAACAACTGTAATGCCTACATAAGGTTTAGTTTTCGCTACAGCTTCATATTTTTTATTACTTTTTTAACAGTACTAGTCAGTCTAAAATCAACGTTATTTACACCAGCATAAAGTTAATGTTCGTTTAAGTGGAAATAACAACAATTGGAAACCAGAATTTGAATAGACCTCACCATAGGTACATGTAGGTTTTCAAATAAGAAATGAAAAGATCCGTAGGAGAACCAAGGTAACCGACATAGCTCGAAGAATTGCCAAACTTGAAGTGGATGGGCAGGGCACATTGCTCGTACAGATGGCCGATGGGGCCGAAAAGTTCTGGAGTGGCGACCGCGTACCGGAAGACGAAGCGTGGGATTGGAAGGCTTCCCACAAGATGGACTGATAACCTTGTGAAGGCCGCAGGAATCCGCTGGATGCGGGAAGCACAGTATCGGTCGAAGTGGCGGTGCTTGGGGGAGGCCTATGTTCAGCAGTGAAGTCTTTTGGCTGAAATGATGATGATGATGATAGGTTCATGGTCTTCAGTGAAGACCATGATCAGATATAATTTTGGTCAGGTCATGTGTCACACATGACCTGACCAAAATTATATCTGATTATTTCTATAAGAGACTGTGACCTCTGTTTCGGACTTTCGACCTTTCTTTTCAGAGTAGTCAGATAGGCAACGCCGACCTCATCTAGATTAAAAAATATTATGAGGATGACGTAAGTGTTTGTACAAACCTACATATACATAAATAAAATCATTGATTTAACGTATAAAAAATACAATCATAGCCAGACACAAAATAATTCAACTACTAAACTAGCACCCGTAGCGACCGTCTCGCGTCCTTATGCCAAGAACAAATTATCGGACGCGTCCGAAGTCGCGAACCGTCAGTTCCCTACGATCACGTCAATTCACGTCCGCGACTTACGACCGATAGTTTGCACAGTGTAGTACTAAATGTACCTACTATCCTAATTCAAATAAGACGCGGCTTACGGAAACGTCCGCGGACGCGTCCGATAATTTGTTCCCGGCTTTAGCGACACATAGGTACCTACTTTCTAGCAAATTATTTCCTAAGTACCCGCGTTCATAATTTTTTTTCTATCTTCAAGCATTACTAAGCAGTATTCCGGTTAATTTCTTGTCAGAAAGAAAATTTGAGAGTAAAGGCGCGATTCCATTAGGCAAGTTACTTGTATGCAAGTTGCAAATTGCATACAACTTGAACAAACCTGCATACAAGCTACAACTTGTGTGAGGTAGTTTGAACTTGTACATTTTTGAATTCAAGTGACGTGAAAATTTAACGCGTTAGTTGCACATTTCAGATTTCGAACGACGTGTACGCGCATCTTTATCTCTCGCTGCATGTACAATTGTTGAATATCTCCACTAATCTACTTGTATGCATGTAAAACCTGCATGCAATTTGCACACTCTCGAAAACATGTTTCCAATGCAAGCAACTTTTACGCAAATGTGATGGTGCCTTTCCATGCTTGCCAAGGATCGGCAAACGTCCGCAAGTCCAAGCGTGTAAAGAGGGCGTTTGGCTTGGCTTGCGTGAGCTTGTGGACGCCTGTCTCTGATCTGCACCCTAATTACGTAACGCAAACTCAATTTTAAATTGAAACCAATTGAAAAAGATTGCCAGTTCATTGCTTCATAAGTTCGACAAAAAAAGTTGAGCATATTTTTTCTGTCGAACTTACGAAGCAATGGACTGGCAATCTTTTTCAATTGGTTTCAATTTAAAATTGATAGTGCATTGCGTAATTGGGGGGCTGGTCTAGTGTCGGTTTTTGGACACAGATCAAAGGGCGCTTGCGGCAAGCGCTTGTTTGCGACGCGTTCACACGTTGGTGCACCTTTAGTAGCCACTGTGATCTCGCGACGAGTGCATGTTTAGTTCTTTGTTTAAAATGAGTGGCTGGTCGAACGAAGAGAGTTTATCGTTTCTGGAATATTACCAGAGCGAATCGTCAAACCTCAAAGACGTTAATCAACGACACAAGTTCGGTGTCCGCCATGCTTGGGTGTACGTAGCACACTGACGCATTCACAAGCATGAAAACGAATTATGGTATACGATTATGGTCGACAATAAATTAGTTACTAAAGCAGCTGACGTAGCTGAGGCGTTTAATGATTTTTTTGCCAACATACCTATAACTACGACTAGCTCTTTAAATTCGTCGCCGTCTAAAGCTGAAAGCCTTTTGCTTAGTAGTGTAGTGTAGATAATGACATACGTTTTGTCTCTATTTTTGTCTAACACGTTGAATACTGTATCTGTGCATCTTGCTTGCACATGATAGTGTGAAGATACAACTTTCCATCCCCGTTTAACCTTTTTTTCGCATTAAAAAGTATATGTCCTTTCTCAGGTTTTAGACTATCTGTGTACCGTCGACCAGGGTTACTTTGATCAATATTGAACTTTCAAAGTCCATATCTTTTAAATTTGTGGGTGTAAAAAAATACAAAAAAGTCTAATTATCGGTTTTTTTATTGGAAAAGATTACTGTAATCATAAGTGAAAAAATATGTCTTGAAATTGAGAAAAAAAATAAAAACTGGCTGATAAAGTTATACGTAGAATGGGGGTTACTTTGATACCCCCGGTTTTATTACGTGATTACAAAGTAGCCCCAATAAAAATTTTGCAGCACAGTTATTTAGAAGAACAATACATTTAACTTTTTCAATTAAAAATCGTTGATGAATTCCCAGCGCGTCCTCAAAAAAGGATTTAACAGTTCTTCAGTGTTGCTAACATTGAAAAAAAAAGCTACCAAATTGCGTTTCGTTTAACGCAATTCCCGATTTTATATGAATGGAAGTTTCGATCAAAGTCACCCCGTGATTCAAAGTAACCCCGGTTGACTGTACCAAACATTCAAATCGGTTCAGTAGTTTTGGCCTGAAAGCGCGAGTTGCTTTCGCATTTATAATATTAGTAAGAAGTAGGTACCTAAGGACAGGGTTGGGCAGTATTTGAATTACTTGTAATTGAAATACGTAATTGAAATACAAATACGTAATTGGTATTTGTAATTCAATTACTTCTTATGAATGTAATTTGTAATTTTTTAGTATTTCAAATACCTAACGCTGAGGTATTTTGTAGTTAGTATTTCAAATACTTATGGCTCCAAAATACATTTGAACATAAATCCATTTAGCGATCTTATGAATGGGTGCGATCTGCAGAAAATAGCTCTCGATAGCTTTCGTAAGCAAAATGGCGACCGCTAAATATGTAATATCTTTAAAGTTGGCAACACTGCACTTAAACTGTACTGTAGTCTGTACTGCAGGTACATACGTCAAATTGTCAATTACGTAACTTGTCAATTGTAATTTTCATTCGGGGATGGAGTGAATCCTGTGAATGCTGTGACATATTTAGCGGTCGCCATTTTGTAAAATATGATGGTAAGAATATATTCCCTTTGCCTCAGGCTGGGCTGGATTCTATTTATACCTAACGTAACACCAGAATGTATTTTGTAATTTGTATTTTAAATAAAAATAGTCAAAATACTGTATTTTGTATTTTATATTTCAAATACACGACTTAAAAATATTTTGTAATTTGTATTTTAAATAAAAGCGAGATAGTATTTTGTAATTTGTATTTTAATTAAAGCAAAGCATGTATTTTGCCCAGCTCTGCCTAAGGATTACAAAAAAAGAAAAAAATCATAAGCCACCTGTCTCAGACCCAGAGGTCCCAGGTTCGATTCCCAGTGGGAGCAAAATTTTCTGCTCGGTTTGGTTGGTGGTAGGGCTTGTTCTAAGTCCGCCTGGCTAGCTACCACCATCTTATCTGAGTCTGTCGCCATAACAACAATGTTAACAGCATTGTTGTGTTTCGGCAGTGTAGATATAAGATAGCCAGTTCCTCTGTGGTTGAGGATTCCGGGTGAAGCTCGCTTCCACCTTCGGCCTGATCATCACTTGCCATCAGGTGAGATGCAGGCCAAGAGCTTCCCCGTTGAGGGTAAAAAAAAAAAAGAAAAAAAAAGCCAGTTGATTCTTTGACATGGTCTCATATTATAGAGTTACGGGATATCAAAAGGAACACGCTGTATAATTGGTGGTAATTCTGTATTGTTTATTTCAGGACCTTCCTGGAGAAACCGAAATGAAAATCGGATTAGAATGAACACTACAAATACTCGGCGAATTACGGATGAAAATCACATAACGAACCGCGACCGATTTACACCTTTCAACATGCAAAGACAAACTAACCTACGTCGACAAAATTTGCATGAAGAATATAGACCGACGAGACAAAATAGCCTAAGTCGACAAAATTTTCATCAAGAAAACAGCCAGATGAGGCAAAATAGCCAAAATCGGCAATATTTTAACGAAGGAAACAGACCGATGAGACAAGATAGCCAAAATCGGCAACATTTTAACGAAGGAAACAGACCGATGAGACAAAGTAGCCAAAATAACCAACATTTTAACGAAGGAAACACACCGATGAGACAAAATCGCCAACATTTTAATGAAGAAAACAGACAGATGAGACAAAATAGCCAAAATCAACAAAATTTTCATGCAGAACAACACAGCAACAGACTGATGAGATATAACAGTGGTATGTATTTAATTGTTCACTTAAAAAAACTTTTAACATAATTGATTATTTATTGAAAATGGCTTTTGCAGATCCAGCGATGCAACAAAATCCTGATATATTATATCAAAATAACGAACCATTTCGCGGACGTGGTGGTATGAGAGGAGGCAGAGGAAACAACATGAGGTCCGGCCGTGAAAATGAAAGAATTAGGTTCATTGGATTTAGAACCTTGCAAGAAATAGCACAAGCGGAAGAAAAAGAAGTGCTTCAGAAAGTAAATGAAAAACGAGAAGCGTTTATGAATGTTGTAAATTCACCCAACAAAGACAAACTCGATTATTATGTGTTACTTATCGGAATATTATCGAAAATATGTCAATCGCCTTTTGTAGAATTGAAATCGAAATTGATTTTAGATGTTTGCAATTCTGAGTTTATAAATAACTTGCGGAATTATTTAATAGATTTGCCTTATACCGATAACAAGTATTCAAATAGTTTATATTGGAATAATCAAAATGAATTTTGGAAAAACTTTATAACGTTTTGTGGGGATATAGTTGATACATCTCCATCTATAGCTCATATGAGATGTAGGGCGCTTATAGACAGCGTTACGAAGACGTGTCTGAGTTGTATGACCGATGAGCATAATTTCGTTTTGTCTGAAACGAATGTCTTGAAATTAGATGAAATACGTCAGAAGATGGCATCATATGTCGATAAATATCAGGTAAGTTATCGTAAACAGAAATATATCTATCTAGTTAATAGCCGAAAATATATCGCTCCACTGAGTGTTGTGACGGGCACCCCATCCATCGTAAGCATCAAGATGACGGGACCAAGTCCCCAATTTAAAATGCTTCACATTCAAGTGTTAGTACTACATTTTTTTTTTGTTTTTTTATTGCTGAGTGGGTCTGATCTTGACCTCGATCTCGCCTGATGGGAAACGATAGATGAGGTCTATGATGGAACGAGCGTGCCCAGAAGATGCCTGTTCACTCTTGCTTTGAAGGCGGACGGGTTATATGTGGCAGAGAACACTGACGCCGGCAGAGAGTTCCACACTTTGGCTGTGCGCATTTTAAATGTGGAGGAGAAGCGCTGAGTACGACTGGACGGGATATCAACCAAGTGCGGATGCTACCCTGCAGTACGCCTGGTAGTCCGGTGATAAAAGGGCGATGGTGGGATCAGATCGTGGAGCTTCTGCACACACTCTCCGAAGTACAGTCTGTAGAAGATCGACAGGCAAGCAACATTCCGCCGATGAGCCAGGCTGTGAAGCCGAGCCACCAACGTTTCGTCGCCTATAAGCCTTTTAGCTCTGCGTTCCACCGAGTCAAGTGCAGCAAGTTGGTATTTTGCTGAGCCATCCCACAAGTGACTGCAATACTCCATACAGGACCGAATCTGTGCTTTGTATAGACTTAAAAGCTGTTCAGATGTGAAGTATCGCCTCACCTTATTTAGAATGCCCAGCTTCTTGGCTGCAGTCTGTGCTTTTGACTCGATGGTTGAACCGAAGTTGAGATCAGACCTCAACTCCATGCCTAAAAGCTCTAGGCGGTCGGTAACTGGTACATATGCACCTCGGAAAGTAAGAGATAACTGAAATTGGCTCTTTTTCGCAGTGAAAAGATACGCCTGTGTTTTCAGAGCATTGAATTTGACCAGATTGTCATCGTCCCACTGAGAAACAAGACATTGTACTATTGCATTGTGTATGTACTATTTGTACCCTAAACAAGACATTTGTACCTCTAAAGGTAAAGGAAGTATGTCAATACTTCCCTGGTCCCGCCACTTTGACGTCAAAGTACTAACACTTGAATGTGATGCATTTTAAATTGGGGACTTGGTCCCGTCATCTTGATGCTCACCATTTTTAGAGATTTTTTTCAGTGCACGATAAGTACCTACCTGCCTACCTACCGTTACCTGCATAACATCGACCGACAATAAGTTTGCTGAGTAACCATAACTTTATCTTTTTATCTCATAGCAGCCGGAAGGGAAACGAATAAGAGTAGACTTTCAGGACCCGCAAATGCAACAGCCTCCAGAAAACTTTCGTGAGCTTAGTGTAGTGCCAACTAAAGAGGACTTACTGGGATCCGCGCCGTTCCTGCGACCTAACATTGTCGAGGGGGGCTACAATGACGTGGAGCACTACTTGGACGTGCAGTTCAGGCTACTCCGCGAAGACTGCTTTGGGCCATTCAGAGATGGCTTAAGTGAGTATAGATTAATTGTAAAAGCATCAGCACCACCACCACCAATTATACAGGATATTCAGCAGACAGTTGTACTTATGAAAATGGCGGATCCGTGGGGCTGTCTGCTACGTGATTAGGCCCAATAACAAGACCCAGGCCTCGTATTTAATCTTCTACCAATTACTTATCTCTCTCTATCTGTCTGCCGAACACCCTGTATAATTGGTGGTGGTGCGCGTAACACGCAGACCTATATTCAACTATGTTACTTGTTGGTACTGTACACACTATGTAGTCTACGGTAACGGGACGGTATAGCTACATTCAATAAAAGACCCTTTGGCGATATTACGGACGACTCCACACAGAGCCGTCCCGCTCGACGCGACGGTTACCGCCCCGCCACGCCCCGCCCGCTGTGTGCAGATACCTTTATCATATTTTCCTTCCACTCGGTTGACAGCCCCAGGTGCTGACACCCCATCAAACAAAAACCACATTCCTATCTTATTTTAAAATACAAAATTGTCAGACTGTTCGAATCACAGATTACTCTAAAGCTGGGAACAAATTATCGGACGCGTCCACGTTAACTGTCAGTTCCCTACGATCACGTCAATTCACGTTCGAACTGACAGTTAACATCCGCGGACGTTAACTGTCAGTTCCCTACGATCAAGTCAATTCACGTTCGAACTGACAGTTAACGTCCGCGGGCGCGTCCAATAATTTGTTCTCAGCTTCGAATGCTATTGCACGACTCGTAATGCGAAGCATTAGAGTGTGCTCTACGATCGAAAAATATTTTTTGCCCCATTTCTGCAACTGCTTTTATTGTTACACTCCTGCTAGTACACAGAACCTACTTAATTTATATACCATTGTATAGATGATTAAATGGAGATTAATACTGTACTTTTTACCAATTGATTTAATGCAGCAGAAATGAAAAAAACATCAAAATAGTTGAAAAAAAAATCCTGTCCGTCAATTTATGAACCTTGAAAACCAAAGAGATTTAAGATACTACAAATAATTTAATGTCTTTGTTGAAAACATTGTAGCTTGCGATAAAATCAATTAATTGAGTCAATTTTTTTTTAATACATTGGTTTCGGCCATAGAAGGAACCCTATTGAAAATGGCTTTTTCATTCAAAGTAGTTTAATTATAATTAATAAAATACTAACTAAAATATAATATCTTTATCTAAATATTTCCAACCTTGATTTAAAGTGTTGCCTAGCAACCGCCAAGTAAATATCTTTGTAAATAGCCTTTGACATTACGTAAGGATTGCGAGGTTAGAAATTTACCCATATTGATGGGTAAAACAGCAGTCAAAACATACTTCATGAAAAGTGATAAATTGTAAATTTTTGTTAGAAACTATGTTTTGAATTTCTTTTTCGTTTACGAATGTGTGTTATGAGGCGTGCACTTTTGGAATTTCCAAACTATTTTCTATTTCTTAACAGCCGGGAAGCCTATACAATGTAAGGATGCTTATTCGTCGCACGCGCGCGTCCGTCCAGTGAGGATGTATTTCTGACGAACGAAACTTGGAGTTTTTGTAAAAATGTCGACTATGGTTAAATGCGTTTCCTGTAACGTAGTTATAGATGAATTGTTGTCGTATATTCAAAATAAAATATCGGTGATCGATGAAGACACGTTAGTGCGGTTATGTACATCTACGTTTACAAGTGAAGATATCGAAAAATCTAAAACACTGCTGTACGAATCAGTTCCTGTGGAGAAGGCGAAAATAAAGAGGAAAAACAAAGGCAAGGAACAAAGAGATCTAGTGGACATAATTAATGTTTTTAAGTCAGTGGAGCCGGATCTATTCCCAATTTTCGTAGCAAGGGACTTGGAAAAGCTACCTCCAATACTCTTTGACCACCTCGATTGCACAAAACTTCTGAAGGATTTGCTTCGACTTCAGAATGAAGTCAAAGAAATTAAAGAAGTATATGTGACGCAGACACAATTGAAAGAGTTTAAAACGGAGATTTTGAAGTTACAAAATGACTCATTAATACCTCACTCATTAATACCGGCATCTGTGTGTAAAGTGAACATGAAGCGAGGCGGATGGCTTATGGAAAGCGGTCCCATTGGATTATCCCACGTGAATAATTCATCAGTTATAGATGATTGCAATAATAGTATTGATGAATCCTCGTTACAAATACTAAACCATAACGAACATTCATTTAGAAAAATAAAGGAGGTAGACGCAGAAACTTCCGACTGCGATATTCAGTCAGCTGTCTTGCCGCAGCGAGCGGCCGAGTACGGCCCCTCCCCTCGCGTCGCAACCGCCGCCGCAGGCGCCCGCGCCGACGACGCCGACGCCGCCGCTGGCGCAACTACTTCGAGGCAGAAGGCCGTGACGTCACCGCAGCGACGAACGGTCATGCATACGACTGTGGCACCGACCGCGCCTATTGTACATGAGCCGGTGCAAAACAGTAAAAATGACGGATGGGAAAAAGTTTCATACCGCAGAAAGCGTACTATGAGCTACCGATACCTGGGCACCACTGGTACTGCCAGGGGGAATGAAGGGAAATTCAAAGCTGCAATAAAAACAGTGCCAATCTTCATTACTAAAGTGCATAAAGACACGACGGAGAAAGATATTGTTGATTATGTGTTTCATAAAACGGGCGAGGTGATCACGCTTGAAAGTATATCGTTTAAATATCCTAAAGTATATAACGCATACAAATTCTTTGTTTCGGAAACTAAAATGGATATGTTTCTTGATAGCAAACTATGGCCCGAAGGAATTATTTTCAGGAGATTCGTACATTTTAAAATGAGATATTACACGAAAGGTGCAAACAGTGGTACTATGAACGGCGTAAAATAAATATTAATGTATAACCTATTAAGCTACAATTGTAAGAGTATAAAACGCTCGGTGGAGAGTGTCAGGCAACTATGTAGTACGTCAGACATAATTGCCTTGCAAGAAACATGGTTGCTCCCCCACGATATCTCTTTCCTGGGCGAAATCGACGCTGAATTCGGGTGCACCGGGACGTCGGCGGTGGACACCACGGCCGGCATGCTACGAGGACGGCCCTACGGCGGAGTTGCACTGCTATGGCGGAAGAGTGTTTTTCATAACGTTTCAGTAGTGCAGTGCGATAACCCGCGAGTGTGTGCCATTAAAGTATGCATGGAATCAAGGTCGTTTCTAGTTTTCAGTGTATACATGCCGACAGATAATAGTGCGAACTTAACGGATTTTACGGACTGCCTCAGCCTGGTGAGTGCTATAATTAATAATAACAATATCGAAACTGCTTTTCTACTCGGAGACTTTAATTCGCATCCCAGTGAACAATTTTATATTGAATTGGATTCTTTTTGTCGGGAATCTGAGTTATTGTGTGCCGATGTTGAACTGTTAGGAGTAAAGTCCGACACTTATACTTTTATAAGCGAAGCGAACGGCTCGAAACGTTGGCTAGATCACTGTGTTGCTACGAAAGCAGCCATGTGCACTATTACTAATGTAAATGTTAAATATGATGTACTTTGGTCCGACCACTTCCCTCTTATAATACAATGCAACTTAAATGAAATCAAACCAAAATTGTATATTTCAAATGATAATAAACATCTGTCATGTAATAAAATAAAATGGGGTGATAGAAAACCTAAGCAAATTGACATTTATACAAAATTTTGTAATGATAATTTAAAATATATTGACTTTCCAATTGAATTGAGTGCATGTTGTGACTACGTTTGTAATAATTTGGACCACAGGATTATTATTGATAAAATGTATAATGACATTGTTAATATTTTATGCCAAGCTTCTTCTGAAGGTTACGAAATAAATCATGTGCGAAATAGGAAACCAGTAATGGGGTGGAATAAGCACGTGGGTGATGCTCACAGGCAGGCCAGGCTAAAGTTTGAGCAGTGGGTGTCTTACGGTAGACCGCGCGAGGGTCGTGTTTGGATTGATATGCAAATAAGTCGCAAAATTTTTAAGTCGCGCTTACGATGGTGCCAGGACAATAGTGACCAAATTAAAATGGACATGCTGGCGTCGCATCATTCTAGGGGCGACTTCCGCAGTTTTTGGAAGTCCACCGATAAACTCAATAGTAGGCCGGGCCTGCCGGTGAGTGTCAGCGGCGTTGCTGACGTCACAGGGATTGCCGAACTATTTAGGCAGCACTTCGCTGTATCGTCACCGTTGGGGCCGTCACAGTTTACAGGCAGTGCTGGTTGTAGTGGTCAGGAGTTCAGTGCCCGATTTACGGCAAAGGAGGTAAGACAGGTCATTATGTCTATGTCGAGAGGCAAGTCTCCAGGCCACGATGATTTAAGTATTGAACACCTTAAGCATGCTGGTCGTCATCTGCCCAGAGTCTTATCGATGTTCTACTCCTTTTGTATAGGACATTCGTATCTGCCTGAGCGGATGATGAAAACCGTGGTGGTGCCAATTATTAAGAATAAAACCGGTGATGTTAGCGATAAGAACAACTATAGGCCCATTTCATTGGCCACTGTTATTTCGAAAGTGCTTGACGGTTTGCTTAACACTCGGCTGGATAAATGTTTGAATTTACATGATAACCAGTTTGGTTTCAAAGCCGGTCTTTCTACAGAAACAGCTATATTGTGTTTGAAGCAAACTGTCAAGTACTACACTGATAGAAGTACACCTGTCTTTGCTTGCTTCCTCGACTTGTCGAAGGCATTTGACCTGGTTTGCTATGATCTGCTGTGGCAAAAACTGCAGCAAGCGTCAGTGCCAGACGAACTGATCCGTATCTTTCAGTACTGGTACAACAATCAGGTCAATGTGGTTCGATGGTCGGGGGCTTACTCGACCCCATACAGGTTGGAGTGCGGCGTGAGGCAAGGGGGGCTAACCTCACCGAAGCTCTTCAACCTGTATGTGAATGCGCTGATAGAGAGGCTCAGCAGCACGCATGTCGGTTGCCATATTGGAGGTGTGTGCCTCAACAATATCAGTTACGCCGACGACATGGTGCTGCTGAGCGCCTCTGTCTGTGGTGTGTCAAGGCTGATTGACATATGTGAAAAGTATGCTGTAGAACATGGTTTGTTGTATAACACGAACAAGAGTGAATGCATGGTCTTTCGGGCCAAGAGGAGGTGTCCTGATTCCTTACCGGCAATTAAGCTCAACGGATGCCCACTTAACAGAGTTAAGATGTTTAAATATCTTGGACATTTATTAACCTCTGACCTGGAAGACGATGCAGACATTGAAAGGGAACGTAGGGCGCTGTCTGTTCGTGCAAATATGATAGCCCGCAGATTTGCTCGGTGCTCGAGGGGCGTCAAAATAGCCCTATTTAGGGCATTTTGTACGTCCTTTTATACTAGCAGTCTGTGGGTAGATTACACGCAGAAACAGTACAGCGCTCTACGCGTCCAATACAACAACGCGTTCAGAGTGCTCTTGCGGCTGCCTCGCTTCTGTAGCGCATCGGGGATGTTTGCCGAGGCGCGTGTGGATTGCTTCCATACAATCATGCGCAAGCGATGCACATCCCTGGTGCGTAGGTTGCGGGGCAGCCGCAACAGTATCCTGAGCGCTTTTGCAGAACGTTTCGACTGTCAGTACGTGAACCACTGCTGCATGGTTCACGTACTGACTGATGTTAAGATTTTATTTTAATTTAAATTTTATTTTTTAGTAATTTTATTTTCAATTTTATTTTCAATTTTATTTTCAATTTTATTTTCATATTTATTTTCATTATGTTATTTAAGATTAATATTCAATGTATTTTGTCTAATTAATTTTAATTTAAATGTAATTATTTACTGTAATACCTATGATCCAAAGTTGATTGACATAAATAAATAATAATAATAATATTGCATAAAACCTCAACAATATTTTGTTTTCAGATCAATATTTGAGAGATCCTAATAAAAAGAAATACGACCACGTTCGGTAAGTTCCTTATAAATAATGATGTCAAAATCTTCGATCAATAATGTGATCGAAGGTCTTTCTTTTGTTGTTTATTATTTACTCTAATTTATATTAGGAAGCAATGAGGTTATTGTATAACCTCATTGTTAGGAAGTGTATAGAGTGCCGCAAGAATTCTTGCGGCACTCTAGTTAGCGCCATGATGAGTACAGTCACGAGCACCAATATGTATACACTTAGCAACTTTTAAAAGTTAGCTCCTTGTTATTTTATGTTATTACGGATATAGTATTTTGGATATGAAATAGGCCTTATCTCAAGGTTGCAGTCGATATTACACGAGAAAATCGCGTTTGAATTTTGCTAAGTGGATACATATTGGTGCTCGTGGCTGTACCCGACCCCTTAAAAGGTTTAGTATAAACAAAAAATAACGTTATATAAGAGCACTGGTGGCCCAGTGGTAACGGCCATGACTCACGAGTATAAGGTCGTAGGTTCGACCCCTGATCTGATAGGTTCTTTACTTTGTGTAAATTATTTAATCACTACTGCTCTCAAAATGGTGAAGGAAAACATCGTGAGGAAACCGGCATGTCCTGGAACCAAAAATTCGAAGACATGTGACATTTACCAACCCGCACTGGGCCCGCGTGGTAGATATACCGCCCACTCCCTCTCACAGAGAGGAGGCCTGTTTCCCTGATAGGCTGATTATGCTTATACAATGTGGAGACTACAATACAACAATAAATGAAAAATTGAAAATACTGGCAATACTAATGCATAAGAGTATTTAGGAACTATCAATCAATCCTAGCATCGAAATTAGAAAAATAAGTTTTCAAACAAATTGAACAGTAGTGTATCCATCCACCCTAAGCCTATAAATTTCGTTTATCCAACTAGGCCTAGGATGGAATCTCGGGCATACGTTTCCGAATATCCACCTTAGGGTGGATTTTTTGGGGTGGATAAACGGAATAACTCGAGCCGACTATGGATTTTGCCGATCTTCTACTAGCTATATTGACTCAACTATTGAATAATATATTCGATTGAATTTTTGTATGCAGAATGGGAACGTTATTAGACACACGCCGTTTAATTTATTGTTGTATTTTCGTCTCCACCTTGTATTAAACGGTTTGCTTCAATTTAACTTATAATTAACGTAGGTATACTTCAATACTTAACCATACATTTTGACGTAACATCTCATAACTTTAAGCAACGTTTATTTATAAATAAAATCATGTCTAAACTAAACCAATAATTTTTCTTTTTAGGATATTCCATAATGTAAGGTTTCTCTGTCCTTATGTCGACAACATGAAAGTTGGAGCTATCGCACAAATTGATATGAAAACCAACAAGAATTTTCATAAAATTAATTGGGCACACAACAAGAGATTTCTCTTCGGTTCTTTAGTGTTATTCACAAAAGACCATTGTACCAGTTTCATGGCAGCTACGATTCTACACCGCGATCCAAATCTGCTATCGACTGGCAAGGTGGGTAGTGGCTTAGGACAGTGGTCGGCAAACTCGTCAATAGAGCCAAATATCAATACTATAACGACCAAAATTTCTTATAAGAGCCAATCCTTTCTGTGTGTCCGAACTGTCTTAATACACTTTTCTTATTCCTTCTCCCATCATCTTTCACTCCAGAAATTAATTTGCTAAGAAGATAGGATGCCTTCACCATCATCATATCAGCTGATAATAATATTATGAAGGCATCTGTCTGACTTATTAACTAGTTAACCTTGGATGACTTTGAAAGGTGAAGAAATGATACATTTTCGATGTTATCGACATCTTGCTTAATGACTGAAACCACCGGAAACCCCGACCCCCGCGCGTATTGTCGCTCGCATTTTTTGCGTGGCCACCCTATAGGACAAAGAGCCGCACCCTATAGGCCAAAGAGCCGCACGCGGCTCGGGAGCCGCGTTTGCCGACCACTGGCTTAGAATAATAAAACCCTGTGAATAAAACTCTGTGGTAGAAGCTAGCTACTAGGCACCAGTTTTGTTCGTATTTTATTTCTGCGATAGGGATGCGTTGCAGCATGTGCTACTTACCTATTTTTACAATGCAGTACAAACAAAACGGCCCCTTGATTAGGTTCCAACGGTGTTGTCAGTTGTCACAGTTCGTTGCTGGTTATTAGCCGATGTTATGGGCAATGTAATGCATTGCATGCATTTAACATTTAACACTTTCCTACATTCTCTCTCGCGCATGCAGCTCCCAAAGTCGATTTTCCTATAACAATATCTGTTACGAAATTAGGTGGCCTACATATTAGAATGATGGGATTAAATTACAGAATAATGATTAAGACCAAAATGACGTGTGCCATGCCATGCCACCTACTTACCTATTTTTCTATGCTATAACATATTGTTTTATGATTAATGTGTGTATAATTATGTATTTTTGTGGCTTTCTGGGGAACTTGTGGCTAAGTAATAACAGCCGCACAGGTCGATCCATCAGGTTAAACTACGCTTGTCGAGGTTGGTCCGTGGATGGGTGACCATCTTTACATACCAAGACTCCTCCATGCCTCGAAAAGCACGTTAATTAAGCCATTGCTCCCGGCTGTCATTGGTGAATCTTAGACAGTCGTTACGGGTCGTCAGAAGCCCGAAAGTGTAACAATAGTAGAATTTAGAATTTCTTTATTTTGCATAAAATATGGTACATAAAAGGTCTTAACAGTAACTTAAATATAAGAAGTTCCACATATTTTGCTTACTTACACATTTCAGCATGCAAAAAAAAAAAAAAAAAAAAGAAGTCTTACCAAGGGGTATCGTATTACCCATTTACTGGGTTGTGGAGGTCGCTCCATGTAAAATAATGGTATTCAGCTGTATTCGGTTAGACTGGAAGCCGACCCCAACATAGTTGGGAAAAGGCTAGGCAGATTGATTTTGAATTATGTATTTATGTTACAAGAAGGTACCAATCTCAAATATACCATCATACCTATGTTTACAGATACCAGTTTCAGTCATTGACGAGGATTTAGATAATAGTATCTTTAACGAAGATACGTATACTATGATAGAAAGCGAAGTTTATTTTGAACCTTATTATCATGTTTTAAAAGCTCTACAAGAACCTTCTTTTCCGCAACATTTGGCTATGCAGCAATATATTGTCAAAGTTGATGTAAGTATAGATCTATTTGCATGGTAGATATCAGTATCACAGGACAGATGGGTACCACCTTATTGGTACCTAGGTACTACATAATATCTTCACCTTGCGTTTTCAGGCTGCCTCGACACATCCCGCTTATTTATCTGCTGATACAGAGTTGGTTATTTATAAGGATAACGAATTGAAAGAAATAAAAGAAGTACGTTTTTTATTGAATAATATAGATCTTAATAGTGACAGTGACGAAGAACTGAACAGAGACGAAGTAGATCTAAAATTCAATGTTTTACAACCGGAGACATGGCCATCGGCAGACGAGCTAGGTTTTAACGACAGTCAGTATGAAGCGTATCGTTTGGCACTCACACACGAGTTTGCTGTTATACAGGGACCACCTGGCACGGGAAAAACTTTCATCGGCATAAAAGTGGCAAAAACATTGTTACAGAATGTTAAATCAGAAGGACACTGCCTCATGCTGATCATATGTTACACAAATCATGCTTTAGATCAATTTCTTGAAGCAATATCTCAAATTACTCAATCTATAGTGCGCATCGGGGGGCAGTCTCGTAACAAAGCTATGGACCAGTTTAACTTATCAAACTTAAGACGTCAATCTCTTACGCCCTCTCTTAGGGCGACTCATAGCTTTTTTATCGATCAGAAAAATCAGTTGAGACATTCAATACAGGATCTGCAGATGGCTTTGAAGACACTTGACATTTTAAATAATGGAGTTTTTCGTTACCGCATCCTTACGGAGGATGGTGGCGATGACATTTCGGATCGACAACATCTGGAGAATTATTACAAAAATAAGGGATTTCAAGTAGAAGATCCTTTGGAATATTGGTTGTTTGAAGCTGTGCTGGGCTATAATTCAGAATACGAAAGAGATTTTAGTGATATTCTGTTGGAGTATGATGTTTTGGTAAACAACGAAGAAGACATTGATGACAAGAGATCAGAAATGATTTTGGATGACGAAAAAGCATCATACGAACAAAGAGTTTTGGAAGTTTTTGTTAAAAATAAAACATCATTTTTATTATCTAATGCAAAGGCAGAAATCAGAAAGTTAGTCTCGTTTTATAAAGAAAGTGGTGATTTTGACGAGAGATATCAGTTGCAAAAAGCAATACAGGAACTTGATGCTCGGATAAATTTATTCAATGTAAGTTTTACCTGCTTTTCTATGTATTTTATTAGGGTTCCGTATGTCCGAATGAAAAAAACGGATATCTTATAGGAACACTCGTGTGTCTGTCTGTCCGTCTGTCACAGTCAATTTGCTCTGAATCTAATGAACCAATCAAGTTGAAATTTTGTACGCATATCAATTTCTGTGACCCAATTACGGACGAGTTACGTAGATAAATGAAATTTGAAAATGGGGGTCACTTTTGGGAGACAGAATAAGAAAATTAAAAAAAATGTTTTGCACACTCTGCCCTGGGACATATCAAATGAAAGGGCTTACTGTGAGGGCCTCAAATATATAGCATAATTAGCCTATAATGTTAACTGCTGGAACACGCGCCTCAAGTAGGTACCTATATTTTTTTATAACTTTAAAATCAATCATTTAAAACGTATTTAAGAAATTTTATGAAAATGTTAACATTCCTCCCACTCTTATCTCCGAAATTAATGAGCCCAAAATTAAAAAAAAAATATATATATAGTTCTATACTTATAAATAACAGGATCATTTCGAAGTCTATGGTCTTAAAACATGGTAAATCTCCCAATATTGTGCATACAAACTTACATTTGCAGTTATTTCGGCTGCTGTAATAACTGTCTGGGAGAACATGTTTTTCAATTACAATGTTACTTAAGTTTGTTCTTGGGATTTATTCATCCCAACTACGGAACCCTTCATTATGCGTGGTGCAACACGCGCTTGGCAGGTTTTTTCAATTAGTTCTGCTATATTATTACTTACATAATGTTAAGTGTGCCTAGTACTTATGGTACATAATGAGACCTTTTGCATGTTTTAGGATATGATGACTCATCGACATCGTGAAGTCCATTTAGAAATACATCCTTATACAGATTTTTCGTTAATAACAGTGCAAAATCGATGGTGTTTGTATTTCATGTGGATACGTAACCAAATAAATGAAGTAAAAGAGAAAATTGCACAATTGCAGGTAGATACCGTACTTACTTTAACTAATGAGTAAAAATATTAGTAGGTAATATTATGTTAATATTAATTGTTTATTACATATCAACTATTGTTATATGGCATTTCAAAAGAAGTAAGTATTTAAAGCGATTGAAAATAAAATAAGGGCCCACCAATATGGGGATCAGGGTTTAGCCAAAGCCAGACGATTAGCGCTCCAGAGATCGGAAACTCGTTCACTCCTCTCCTATGTATTGAGGAGAACTCTCTTCAAAACCCCTTGATCCAGCTGCTGCCATTACTTATTATCATTTGAAACTTACCGAGTCTTTAACATCAGGGAGCAGTAGCTCCGGCACTCGCAGCGTATGACGAAGCGAGAATGATGATGGACGTGCAATTGCTGAGGAATAAGCGCGTCAAAGTCGTAGGAATGACTACTAGTGGAGCTGCGAGAATGCGGAAGCTGCTGCAGGCTATCGCACCAAAAATTGGTAAGCCTACGCCTTATATAACTTGCTTGACCGAAACCACTGTACCGCGCCTTAGGTAGGTATGTGCGTGGCGAGACGGGGGGCAGTGCAGGCTGCTCATTCGTCAACGCTCGCGTCCCGCCCCCCGCCTCGCCGCGGTTTCTTAAGACTCTGTACTCTGTACTGTCTCTGTTTTACTTGCTCTACTTACAATACAAGCAAAAAGAAAAAATAAAACGTTGTTTAAGTATACTTACTCGTTCCGTTCAGATAGGTACATTCGCTTGGCAGATATGACCTGCCAGGTCCAGGGATAGTTCCTGAGAAATAAAACAACCGTGTCTTGTGTATAAGAGAACACGATAAATATCATGATATATTGATATAGTTATACAGGCTGTGACAAAACCCTTAACGAAGCCGTCAACCAAGCATTATGTACATCAAACTAAGTAACTATCCCACTGATCAAGTGTGTGTTTCTATTTCCTTGAGGTACTTTTTAGGTACAAATTTTTAGTCTAATTACATTTTATGAGTAATGGTTAAATAATAAAATATTATAGAACACCCGCCATCTTGATGTCAATATGGCGGGTGTACCTTAATTTCGAAATAATTTCGTTCTGAAGGAGGTACAGATTTTTTAGAGCTAGGTACAAAATAGTACATTTTAGGTACATTTGTTTGGTAATTTGTATAATCTGATTCGCTATGGTACACCCGCCATTTTGACTCTCATTTAGAAATGACTTACGTGTTTTAGTTAACCTAAAGGGTATATCAATTCCATGTCTACTACGTGTACCTATTTATATTAAGGAAATCGCTTCTTATTTTCGAAAAGTCCTAAGTTTTTGCGAACTTACAAAATACTTTCTAAGATATAAAGAGAAGGCAGAGAAAGTATATCAATTTCTTTGAATTTGTTTCTAAGGGACTCGCGAGGACTCATTTTATACTTCGCGCGGATTGCCCTCTTTTTACCCGACTACGGCAAAGCCAAAAGGAAGGGTTATGATTTTAGCAGTCTATGTATGTATGTATATATTATGTATGTTTGCTTTTACGTGTGTTCCACCGTAGCGCCTAAACTACTGAACCGATTTTGATGAATGAGGTATCAATAGATTTGTAATAATGGTCCGGGTGACATAGGCTATATAAATTCTCCCTAAATTCAATATGGTGGACTTTACACATAAATTTATAACCCCGGAAAAAATTAATTTGAGATAATTATGACATGTTTGGTATCAAAAGAAAGGCCTTGACAAGGACATTATAAATATGTATATATATCATATTTACAAAGCAAATAAATATGTTTAAATAGTTGAAAACTAGCAAAAGTGATACTGCGCTATATACGGCGCAAGGTTATCCCAACGCGGAGATAATCAAATTTTAACGGGGGCTCATCCGAATTTGTCTGTTTTAGAATCAATTTTGAGCTCAGAAAAATATCTTATATATAGTTTTAATTCATAATATTGTTTTCGAAAGTGTGATTATTTCTATGCGATATGATGACGTTTAATTGTCATCTTACAATAGTGCTTGACACATTAAAAATTATTATCGATAAAATTATAGTCGTATAGAATTTTGTATCGTCATGAATGAAGAAGTTTTAATAAAAAACAAGTTTCTAAGATTTTAATCAGATTCATCCATGTTACTACATTTATATTCACTCCCCATCGTACTGTCTTTGCTACTATCATATCCTACATTAGCAAACACAATAAACAATGTGTCCGGTATCGGTTGTATTCTAATATATAAAGATAATAAACAACTTTCAATCTGGCAACAATAATGAACATTAGTAAAAAAATGCTGTTTCAAACAAAAGTGCTATAATAAAACGATCAATTGTATTAGCGGAGCTAGCAACACAAGATTTTTTTCTCGAATCCGTGATTTTATCGTATTGGCTCTGTGTGCATACCTTTCAGTTTTGAATACAAAAAGTCACTGTCACGCATGAGTACTACTGTATACGATAAGGACTGCTAATAAAAATATGTCGTTCTAAAATGTCGATGGCCTAAAATAATTCATTCGATAAATTATAGCATTATACTACCTACAAAGAATTTTTTTTATCAATCGCACTAATAAATAAAAAAAGTGTGCCTCAGGGTAAAGGCTTTTGCAGACCGCGACGCGACACGAACAATACAATTTCCATGAAAACTTCACGGTATAGCAATAACCGGTGTCACGACGCGCGACAAGTCGCGCTGGTCTGCACAAAGCTTAACATTATCGACTCTTTACTTTTTTTTGTTTTTTATAAACGGTCTTCCGGATGCCACTACAGAGTTGTATTCTTTTTGTAGACGA
Source organism: Conistra vaccinii (assembly GCA_948150665.1). NCBI lineage: Eukaryota > Metazoa > Arthropoda > Insecta > Lepidoptera > Noctuidae > Conistra > Conistra vaccinii. The sequence goes on from OX411330.1 coordinate 9,983,330, forward strand.
TACCTACTACTATTATTATAAAATGTCAGCAAATCAAAATTAATCGAATTTAACAAAACAATCAACTTTAGATTTGAACTATCGCATAACACTATATCGAAATGTTATAGTTTTGTTTCTTTCATTAATAAAATGAATTGATTATTACAACATGGCACATTAGCTGATAACGACACCGACCTGACATCGAAACGATCGCAGACAGCGACCGACACGACACCGATATCGGCATGATACCTACCGGTGAAGACACAGTGCGGTGACAGAAGCGGCATTCTTCTTCTTGAACAAACTTTTTCGCACTGCGGACTTTGAGACGTTGACGATTCTTAGTACTGTGGTTGTTTAGTGCGTCCATGTCGCGATGGTCATCGATATTCACCAATATCCTTGGGACGATAATAATTATAGCGATATCGAATCGATGTCGATATAACTGCTGACATATCGGTATCGGGTTGGTGTCTGTTAATGAGAAAACGCCCAATATGTACACAGGACGTTTAAGTAACCATTTTAGTTCACTACACTGTAGGTCCCATAAAAACTAAACCTAAGAAAAAAAAACGGGGCGGTCTGGGACTGCCGATTAAAGTGAAAACTAAGTAACGCCATTAACGAAAATGTCAGGAATTTATGTGGCTTGCTATCAGTACAAGAACGAAAGCTGTAGCTCCATTAAAAAAAACCCAAAAAAATAAAACGAGTGCGCTGTCAACAAAAACTTAAACATTAACGTTATGCATTTCTACTCTCCCTCCGTCTTATGAATTTTCGATCAGGTCACGTGTTTGACATTTTTTACCCATCCCAAAAAAAGTGCACAACGCCGCCGCTAAAGAAGTTTTCACTTCAATAAATCGAACCTAAGTTTTCTTAGGTTCGGTTGATTAGCTTTTGCTAGGTCAGTTGATCAACTGCAAATATTTTATGCTGTGCTGTGGCATGGATTTTCCACGAAATCGTAGGCAGTGCAACGTAAATAAATACGCTCTGCATTATTTTGGGGGTAGCGGAAGTAGCGTTTCAAAGGCCTACAGGCCCGGAAAACATAGCCTTAATGATTTGTAATGCCACAGAAGAAAAACAAGTAAGTACAACAAAATATTTATATTTTAAAATTCTTCGAAGATCGATAAATGGTGTTGGCGTCGAAACAAATCGGGCCATGGTTTCGTTCAAGGCACTATGCACTGGTATTTGAATTTAAAATAGTTTAATTACTGACCTATTGGATCACTCCTAGTTATGTTGTCGTACCGTTTATCAAGTGTTAAAACGGAAAAGTATAATATAAAAAATTTAGTTTCAAAAACTGTAACCCGACTACGGGATAATAAAAGTGATCTAAAAAGTACGAAACAAGAAAATCTTTCAGACAGAAATCAAGACATAGGTACAAAAATGGTCAAGATAAAGCCTTTGTCGCATGCCATTATAATTTTGATGGTGTTCCTGGCACATACTATACAGGCATATCCTGTAGTCGGGTTACAGTTTTTGAAACAATTTTTTTTATGTAAAATGGTAATTGAATCTACGTCAGCTGAATCCCCACAGCAGGACGTCATATGACACAATACTGTGGAAATAAACAAAAAATATACTAACTGCTAGCTGTGGCTAGATCAGTCAACTGCCTTATTTTTTATACTGTATATGCAGCTGAGTTTAATCTACCTGAAAGAGTTCTAATATATGGGCAATTGGGAACCCCATTGCAATTTTCAATCTAAAGTAAGACCTAAAAATATAGTTTCCGTTATCCACTTGGTACATTTGGTAATGAGAACAGTTAGTTTTGTTCGCATTAAGTACAAAATTATAAGCTGCGAATCATTTAAAAAAAAGAGCCAGACTTTCTTTGACATTTAAGACATCTGTATCTTTTTTATCTATTTAAAAAATAAGAGAAGTGTCGTCAGCAAATATAGAGAATTACAAATATCCGATAAGTTGGCCATCATGTAAGGAAGGTCATTTATATAAACTAGAAATAAGAAAGGGCCGAGAATTGAACCTTGAGGCACGCCTATTTTAACTAGACCCTGAGGACGTCGCCTCATTAACGTTTACTTCTTGCTGCCTGTTTGATAGATAGGAACGAGCCATGTACACTGTGCCAAAAAAGTTCGAGCTGAGATAAGTGTTGCTAAGTATATTAAATATAAAAGCTGCTTTGTTATTCTTTGTTTTTACAGTGATAGTGGAAGAAGCCGCTGAAGTTCTGGAACAGCACATAATAACCTCACTGACACAGGACTGCCAACATTTTATTCTGATTGGTTAGTACCTGCCCTCACTACATAAAGTGAAAACAAATGCATTGTTCTCGCAATAATACATAGTTTTATATGTACCCATAGTTATAGCGTGAGTCTCTACACAATATAACTTGCAGGTGATCACCAGCAGCTGCGGCCATCGGCGTCCCACATGAAGCTAGCGAAGAGTTACAACATCGAAGTGTCGCTATTCGAGCGCATGATCACGAACGGCATCCACAGCCGCCGGCTGAACGTGCAACACCGCATGCGCCCCGAGATCGCCGCGCTCATCTCGCCACACATATACCCTGACTTGGCGAACCACCCGTCTGTCGAAGGTTTCAACAACGTGCCTGGGATTGAAAAAAACCTATACTTCTTTACACATGATTACAGAGAAGAGGTAGATATGACTAAAACATCATGCTTTTAACTTATCACCATCTCGAAAGCGGTAGGCGGATAAGGCAGACGTGTGTTCATAAATAGTACCTAGGTACCTACCTAAACCCACATTTCGCCAGTTACGTTTAAGAGTGCCTGACTTTCAATCCAATCATCTCTTATACCTATAATTTACCTCAATTGGCTAAAGTAAACATTAAACTTATTCATTTGTTTATTAAAAACCAACTTATATTTACAGTTTGCACCACAATACAAGTTATCGGTCAATATCCATTAGTAATTACACTTAGTCACATACCTATATCAAAAAAGTAAGTAAGTGAACTAATGAAACCCTGATTTTTCCAGAGACAATATGAAAGTAACAGCAAAGCAAATCACAAAGAAGCGGACATGGCACTCGCTTTGGCAAATTATCTGATGCAGCAAGGGTACACCGCTGAAGACATTACAATTCTTGCGGCGTATTCAGGCCAGATGTTTTACATGAGAAAAGTAAGAAAAGTGTGAAATCAAAGAATGTATCAGCACTAATGTTTCAATTAGTATAGCATAAGGCATAAGCATAATCACCCTATAGCAATCCCACTGCTGGGACACAGGTTTTCTCTCTGTGAGAGGGACAGGGCCGTAATCCACCACGCGGGCCTATTGCGGGCGAGCATTATTTAAGTATCTCAAATTCAAAAACTTTTGAATATATTCAGCTTTTTAAACTTTAACGTTACGTTTACATATGTTATGTTATTCGCGCTAGCCTTACAGAACCATTATTTACCTAGCATAATAATAATTCCTAATACACTAGTATTTTATTTGACAGGAACGCCATCAATATCCTAGTTTATCGCATGTGAAAATCACAGTAGTCGACAATTATCAAGGAGAGGAATCGAAAATTATAATTTTGTCACTTGTGAGAAATAACGAAGAAAATACTATTGGATTTCTTGGGACAGACAACAGAGTTTGCGTTGCTCTGTCGCGAGCAAAACAAGGTTTGTAATAGCAACGATATTAAATTATAATACGGTTGAATGTTCATTTTCAAATTCATTTTCTCTTTTCCGCTCTTTGATTTCTGGAGGAAAAGACTCTCTTACTGAAGAGATTGATGTTCATCTGCTTTATTATAAATTACAGGATTTTATATTTTTGGCAATATCAACATGCTGAAAACAGCAAAATCAGACTTATGGAGCAAAATAGCAACGACATTAGAAAATAATGGCTCATTGGGAACAACTCTCATCCTGAAATGTCAAAATCATCCTGACCAAGTAACAACGGTAGGTACATAATAATACTTAGTAAGTAAGTAAATAGGTACGTTATAAAGATAACACTACAATACACAAATGACACCAAATACTCGTTAGCGCGTAACACAATCTGTTTCATTTTGACAGTTCAACAACATTCATTGCGTTAGTTACTTTATTGAGCAAACAAATATTTTGAACTTATGAAGCAATGGATTAGCAATATCCTTTAAAATGATTCAAATTGTGATTGATCGTGTGTTACATCATCATCGAGCACAGGTATATCTTTGTCAATTTGAGCTTACTGAATGATCTCTTGCAGGACAGGAAGCTACAGTCACTTAGTCGATCTAAGCCTGTCTGAGAAAATGGGGCTATGGCGCGCCATTTAGATTCCGCTCCGATAGGTATTCAGAAAATGTTGAGAAGTAGGAGAATGTAGTTCCCAGGAGCGAGCGAAGCGAGCTAGAAATTTTTTGCACCGCGCTTCGGAAAAATTGGGTTTTTTTTTACCATTAATAAAGCACGATTTACTTCGTTGACTTATGCGGAAAATTTTGGGTATTAGAAGAACATAGGATAGTAGAGTGAGCTCGAAAATTTTAGCACGGGGCCCTCTGAAATGTTAGTTTATATTTTAACCATTCGCACAGATATAGGAGACACTTTGTCGATTTGTGCAAGAAAACTAGAATGCAGGACCCAAGAGTTAGAGAAGCGAGATCGAAAATTATTGCACCCCGCCTCGAAAAATGTAGGTTCTCTTTTCACCATTATTAAAAGAAATAAATGCGGTATTTTGTCGGATAGTAGAGTAAGCTCGAAAACTTTAGCACGCCGACTCCGATAGGTAACGTTTTCTTTGACCATTCATACAGAAATAGAAGTTACTTAAGAACGAGCAGAGCGTGCTCGAAAATTTTGGCGCCCCACGTTTAGATTTTGCCTCCAACTCCAACATTTCATTCATTGGTCATTTCTGCGCCCCTTCAGGGTCTGCACCCTGTGCCTGAGCACCTCTGGTACCGCCCTAGTTTCGGCACTGTTTAGTTAATATGTCCCACCATTTTACGAAAATTAGAGGAATTGCTAATGATTTCAGGAAATGAATCGCTTTTAGAGAAATTGCTTAATGTGGCCTTTTTAGGCCCCCTGCTAAATCTCGATGTGCCATAGTCACGCCCGGGTAAATGATATACTGTAGCTAGTTTTGGTGAAGATAATTGTTTGTCCAGGTTCTAAACTGCAAGTATTGTACAAATGTACACGTTGAACCACATTATTCGGTTGCAGATTTCGACTCCAGAGGATTTCAACAAACTGCCACCAGAAGGCGGATGCTTTGAGAAATGCAACTACCAGTATCACTGCGGACATAAGTGTCAACTTTACTGCCACGGATACGACCGCGAACATATTACAACGAAGTGCACTATGAACTGCGAAAGGTACATTACCACTGCAAGACCTGCAAGAACGAACTCTGCCAGAAGTTATGCTTAGTTATACTAGGCCTTTTCACCTACATAATAAAATGCCATTATTTGTTTTAGAGTTTTATGTGACCTCGGACATGTCTGCCCATTAAAATGCCGGGCAGATTGTGAACCGTGCAAGGTACTCGTAATGAAGACTCTTCCATGCGATCACGAAATGAACATATATTGCCATCGTGATCCCGAAGACCCGAGGAACAAGTGTCTTACCAAAGTTGATGTTATATTACCAAATTGTGAACATGAGGTAGGTAGATCCATAAATCTTTAACATAGCTCTATAAGGGATTTCCTTCACAGATACTTTCTCGATTAAATGCGCAAGGCATTTTATAACATCAACCTGAACGTGGATTGTTAATTAAAGTTTGCCACTAGCTATCGTGCTTCTTAAAAATAATACTCAGCACGATAGCATCGGTGTTCGATCACGCTTTACAAATTGGTAAAATAAATCATTATATTCATTTCATTACCTACAGGCACAGAAAGAGTGTTACCAGGATATTAAAAACGTGAAATGTTCAGTACCTTGCGTGTACCGTTTGGAAGAGTGCGGCCATGTCTGCCGTCGCAAATGTCATGTGACCGACGATCCGAACCATGAGAACGTGAGTTATTTGACTTTTATATCCATAATTTATATACATGTCCATTTTATTTGTATCGCCTGAAAATGGCTCGATAGTAAGAAAATTTTAGGTCGCAAAATTATAATACCCTAATATTTTTTCAGTACTTATGCGTCAAACCTTGTGCACGGGCAAAAGCAGGTTGTGAGGCCGAACTGATAGGAGATCGAGGGGATCATCAATGCAGGAAGACTTGCAACGAGAAATGCGATGACTGTAATGTCCAGGTGCGGTTCTTGTTAATCGAATACTTTCACTTTCTTATGTTATTTCATTGCGTGACTGAATAACTAGAGACGACTTCGAGGTAGATCGAGGCGGGAAGCGGTCTGCCCGTCCGGTGGAAAGCGGCGCCATATACGAAGGGGCGCCCTACTAGTAAGTGAGCAACTAGCGGCAACACAGGTAAAGCGAAATTATCGTCGCTCTCGCCTTCGTACGTCGCCGCCAATTACGTACGTTCGGCCTGGGTGGGAATTGGCACCAGATGTGAAAGGGCGCACAAATACGGAGGGCAATCGCGGTCGGACCGATCGCGTCGCGATCGTGGGTAATGTTGCATTTGTCACAATCACCACTGGGTAAAATTATTGGCGAGGAATTTGTTGCTCATCTCTTGGCGTTACCTCAAACTCAAGATGATCTAGACGAGACTATCTACTTCCTAATATAATATAATTTTACTTGACGAATCGGCCGAAATAATACCTCTAAGTATAAAACTTATTAAGTATTGGATTTTGTGGTAGTTAATAGGTACCAAAATATCAAAAGTTACCTATAAGTTTTTATTATGTTTTATACAATGTGTAACCGATTTAATGCACATTATGAAAGTAAGTACTTTGTGCCAGTGTCGCTAGCGGCACTCTATCCCTATCGGATAAAGCCCCGCTGGCGGCATAATAGTGGCGCTGCCTCGGCCCGGCTAGAGTGCCTTAAGCATTGTCACTGTCACTGAGTTAGGTACTGTCACTTGTTATTTTGTTTGATTGTTGAGGTTAGTTCGCTGTAAAACACCACATTCCCAAAATATTACATTCTATTGTGCCTAAACGAACCTTGGCACTCGTCTGCCGCTGCCGCGGGACCGCTCGCTACGCTCGCTCGGCTCGGGCACTGTGTGGTCACAGTTCTAACCTAACCTAATCTTCCTTTCAGCCATTTTCATTTGCTAAGCCAAGGGATTATATTTATAACACTTAGGTTTAACCGGGTATAGATGAAATAAATTAACTTCAGAAATTAGCATATCCTAATAAATAAACTTGTCTTTTGATATAATTATCAAAAACAAATACGATAAATCAATACAAAGGGCAACGAACTAACCTCAACAATCAAACAAAATAACAAGTGACAGTGACAATGCAATGCTTACGGCACTTTAGCCGGGCCGAGGCAGCGCCACTAGTATGCTGCATGTATTCGGTGTTGAAAATATAGTATTTTTGCGTACTATATATTTTTTCAACAGTATATAGTACGCAGACCCGAAATATAGTACAATACTATATATTATAGTACGGTTGGCAACCCTAAATAGAACCTCTAAATAAAAGTTAAACAAAAAACTGTTATATTTTTACCTGAACCGCTATTGCAAATATACTTTTAAAATTCCGTGGAGGACAATGTTTAATTCTATTAGTTTTACCAATCTTTTACATAATGTACTTAACCGAAATATTCCTAACTATTGTTAACTATTTTGCCTTGACTTTGCTTTACTTTTACTTTGATGCAGTCCTGGAAAATGCGTTCGTAGATTTGTAATGTGACCATAATTTTCTCCCGAAGACAGTATAAAAAAGAAAATATAACAATGTTTTAGACGTAATATGTAGTCAAAATCATTATACATACACTGATTTTTTTCAGTGTATGTATAATGATTATAACATAATATTCTGATTGGGGTTTGGGTGGTGTTAGTTTTGTGCATTAATTTCCGGAAATGTTGTATATGTCGCAGGCAGATTGAATGAATCGTCATTTTACAAACGGCGCCAGCCGTTTACAAACACAGGCGGTTTTGCAAAATGTAATTTGCCTAGTCACATCATAATATGCCACAACATTTGGTGGACAATTCAAACGCCGTTTACAAAATGCCGCGGCAAATTGAAGTTTTTAGTTATTCGGCAAGTGAAAAACGTAAGGTGTCTATGGCTTTTGGTGCTCGAAGGACTCCTGCGGAATATTATTGATACAAAACTGTCAAAAATTTTAGTCTGCCTAGCTGCTAGCAACTTGGAAGTAGCGCTCGCCGGCCGCTGCCGCGGCACCGCTGGCTTCGCTCGCTCGGCTCGCGCGCGGTTGGTTCTAACCTAACCCAACCTATTTCACCCAGTTCACAATTCATTGATTGCTTATAATCTAACTGAAATAATAGCGATTAATTATAAACTAACGGTTCTCACAATTTTACGGTAACATAATAGGTACATACTTACGTGATTGTTCGAATAAAGTATGATTTGTCCAACCTGTGTTTTATGATGGTCACCCTACAATAACAATGAATGTCGAATTATAACAATTGAATGAATTGCCAATTTGCCTTAAGGCATTTTGCAAAACCGCCAGCGTTTGTAAAATGACGAATCATACAATTTGTCTGAGTGGTCTGACGTGGTTTACTGTTACCTTACCATGACTGTTTTAAATAAAATTTGTTCTAAATCCAAGATAGAAGTTACTCATATGTCACCAATTATTAGAGATTGGTACAACATGTGGTGTACCCCAAGGAACTGTCCTTAGGTCGTTGTTGTTTCTCATAAATAGCGTGATTGGTAATTAGTGACCGATATTTAAACACGTGACTTAACTCATCATTATGAACAACTTTTACTACGAGACCAAACCCGAAATCGCAAAAAAAAATCTGCTGTTCTGTTTCCTACATTTTTGTTCGCAAAAGTCGTCAAACGGTATGGAGCAGCTGATTTTTTTCCGCGATTTCGTGTTTGGTCCCATACATAGTAAAAGTTGTTCATAATGATGAGTAAAGTATCGGTCACTAATTACCAGAGTCACCCTATATGTTAACGATTTGCCAAAATGCACTGAGCATCAAACTGTTTTGTATGCCGATGACAATACACTTATTGAAACTTATGAAGATGACATAAATAAGCCCATTCTTTGAATCATAAATTGGTTACCTAAAAATAAATTAAAAATAAACATAGATAAGACAAAGCTTATGACATTTTACCATTGAATAAAAAAACTTAACTTAAACACTTATGAGATTTTGATTGCGCTATATGTATCACATCAGAGTTTTTAACTAAAATGCCTATAATAATTAAAATTAAAAACTATAAAGGAGATTGCCTAGGTTTGGACCAAGTGCTGCCTAGGAATGTGAGTTGGTCTAGTGGTACTGCAGCATACACATGAACTATAAAAAAAAAAAAAAAAAAAAAATTGGTCCCAGGAAAAATAAATAAATCCAGTTTTTGTGATAATGACTAATCTTGCATTAAACAACGTTTTTTATATATTTTTTCTCAAAAATGTATTTATAAATACCCCCCTCCTCTCGTCGGTCAAGCAAACTCCAGGAGTCGATTGTCAAATTTCGCGTGTCGGTCAACCGCGTTCTGACGCCTGTTTTTTCGCGCCGTAAATAACGACATATATTGCCTGTGGACACTATACCGATCTTATTCTAACTTATACAGAGTGTAGAGGAAAAACAGGAAAGGTATAGAACATCACATGCTAAACATCGACTAAATGTTTCGCGCCGGAATGATTTATTCTTTTAGTCTGTGGGGAAGTGTCTGCAAAATGGCTGACGTCTCTTGTTTACATTTTGTTTTTGTGATTTCGATATTGTTTTTTGAGGCAACAAGCCTTTGTCTGGTGTTTTTCCATCAGTAAATAGACTGTGTGTCAGTTGAGACTGTGTGTGCACGTGTCCACGACAAAACAATAGATAAGCTACGATACAAGTGGGTTTTTTTGTTACGAGTTCTCCAAAACAAAAAAGATAAGAGCCCTTTGTTATCGAGGTGTCGGGTTACGGCGCGGTGACGTCATGATTGGTAAGCATTTGTTTTATTTTTAGTTTAAAAGTAATGTATGCAGAGGTGTGGGGTTTTATTTAATTTATTAATGTACAATAGTGTATAAATTAAAAAAAAAAAAAATTATTGCAATTTTCGTTTTCACTTTTTTTCAAAAAAAATCTTTTTGACGCTAATGGGGAAAAAACCCCCTTCTCGCGACTTTACATTAAAATTAACAATATATTACGAAAAAAAACATTTAGCTATCCATTTCTATTGTGTTAGCTTTTTTTATACTGATTCCAACGGTGTAAGTGGTATAATCAGCTCCCATACAAAACTTTAGAGATATCGTAGTTTTAATCTCAAGTGGTCACGCTTCTGGGTGGTCCCCTGAGGGGCTAACAGATGCGCTTTGACAGACCCGCGTGATGGCGCTGACCAGGCTTAGCCGACGAGAGGTTATAAATAAAAGGATTTCTCTTGCTACATCAGACTATATTGTACAAAATAGAATGTAAGTAGTACGCCAAATTTTAATTATAACTGTGCGTTTGCACTGGCGAAACATTCACAACAAAACATGTTGGAATCTCTATTTTCTGTAAATTTTTCATACAATGTTTGACAGGAACTAGAGATTTCAACATGTTTTGTAGTGATGTGTAGTATTTTCGCCAGTGCAAACGCACGGGTCAATACAGGTATTTATTTACGTTATTTTTGATAGTCATACAGAAATCTATTATTTCTTACTTATTATTTTTACACATCCCATCGGACTATGAGAGTGAGGGAAGAGAGAGTGCACTCGTGTCTGCGCACACACTTGTGCACTATAATATCTCCCGCGCCGAAGGCCAGTCTCCGTTGAGATTGGCCGCCATGACCGAATATTTTTACACCAATAATTTTTCTCAATATGAAATTGTATCCACAACGGTTTAAGCTAGGTAACTGAATAGTACACTGTATGTGCCAGCATTCATTTCAATGTTACTGAATATATTGTCTATTGGAGTGTAGTTTTGACACGAGGTACACACATCAACACCGTCTAGGGATACTTTGAAAAAAGTCGATAAAGTTCTTAAACTCAAAAAATACTGGCCGGTTTTAAAATCTTGTGAAGAAAGTTTATTTTGTAGACCTTTTTGGATGATCGAAATTTAAATGATCGAAATAGTATATGCTGCCATGATAGTAGGTACTTACTAATTCCATGTCATTACTCCGACTATTAAATAGTTATCTGTGGAATTTATATCGCATAATATTAGCATGAAATACAAAATTATTACTTTAAGTTGCAGAAAATCGCCTATATTATATAAAATACGTTATGAATCGGCGTTTTTAGTATTTGTTGATTATAAACAGTATATGTTACATGATACACACAAGTTTCAAATTCCTAATTTGTTTAGTTGTTGAGATAGAGCTCGTACAAAAATGGTCTAAAACAGACAACTTCTACCGCCCCCTAATTCATCATTTTTGAAGATAAAAACAAATAAAAATTATATTTATTCTCTACTCGATGAGCTCTAGAAAATGATACCCCACATGCCAGGGTCAGATATTTTTTTTTTCAAAATTTAATTTTATTGTATGGCGACCCCCCTTTATTTTTTAATTTTATTATTTGTTGCTCTTACGGCAATAGAAATGCTCAATCTGTGAAATTTTCAACTGCCTACCTATTACGGTTCATGAGATAGAGCTCGCTGACAGACAGACGGACAGCGGAGGCTTATGAATAGGGTTCCGTTTGTCACCCTTCGGGTACGGAACCCTAAAAAGTTACAATTCAAAGTACCAGATTTTCTGAGGTATATAAGTACCCGGAATAAATTGTAACGCATTGTAAAAGAATGGTAAAAATGATAAGGTACACTCACAAATCTAATAAACTTTCGTTTTACACAAGGACATTTTTTTTTTTTAAATTCCCGCCTTTCTCGTGCTGATGCACATAAGACATTTTGTTCTCTAGACCACGACTATGACAAACAACTATAAACTCGTATGCGTACTGTTTGTCGTTCGTATGGTTACGGTAATATTATCTATATAAGTTTACCGTGCGGCCGTGGTATGGCAGTCTAATGTTGACAGCACCAACTTTTAGTTAGCAAGCACATTCGAGATTTTGAAATTGGTAAATAAATTACGATTGAAACGTATATACATATGAGAGTTTTTGTATTCGATAGAGCTTCAAATGAAGAATCGGCAGACGTAAAAAGCTGATTATATATCTGATATACATTGGGTAAATACCACCGACAAAAAAATTGTTTTGTTTTAACTCGATCGTGCTGTGTTTAAACTGAAACCAACTGAAAGCTGTATTCCATATTTCAACAAAGGGGAATGCCAACTCTCCATAGACACTTCGGCCTCAAGTGCACACAATTCAAAGTATATGGATAGGATAATATGCGATTTAAATAATGAAACGGTCAAGGTCTTGGTTTAGAAAAAAGTTGGGGTTATTTAGATAAAATCGTTTTTTCAATGAGGCAAAATCTTCAATTTGTGCTGCACTAAATGTTTTAATATGATTATATATTGATTCTAAAAGTAGATTCCAGGGGTTAGGTACTACTTAAATGCGGCTCAGCGGCTCCTCCACGCAGCGCCGCCCGAACCCCGCGCCCCATCCCGCTGCCAGTGTCTGCAGCCTTGGCGAAACCCCTACAAAGGAATTTCGCTAGCGTCACCGCGAGTGCCCCTGTCGCTCCTAGTATCAAGCCCATGCCAGAAAAGGCGCCGAAAAGGGTGGACAATGATGACGGTTTCGTGACGGTGCAAAGGAGGAAGCGCCGTTCGCGAACGAACAAGAACCGCTGTGGCAAAGCTCCTACGGATCCCGAAGTGAGCCTGCGTGCCGCAAAGCCGAACACACCGGTATACATCTCCCGCCTGCACTACACCACTAAGGCGGAGGACATCGTTGAGTACGTGCGCCAAAAGACGAAGTACACGCCGAGGGTGCAGTTACTGGAATCGCACCGGAACGTCAACTTTAAGGCGTTCGTCGTGCGTGTACCGAACTGTTATCTGCCTCTCGTCTTGGATGAAGACTTTTGGCCGCAAGACGTGGTGTTCCGTCGCTTCCGCGGACTTATACCACAGGACAGCACAAAGCGCTAGTGCAAAGTGAAGTGCTACTAACATAGTCATAAGCCTTATTTTATTAACACAAGTTTTTGTTTATATTAAAATATATATGTTTAGATTAAGGTATTTTTCTATGGGCCTGTGTTGCCTGCAATAAATGGTATTATTATTATTATATTATTAAATGGTAATAACAGATTCTACAATCCGGCGGTACATAGTAATTGTACTTACAAAAAAGATGTACCCGCAGTGCCGATTGGTCTTGTTACAGCCAGGAAAGAAACATTGATTTTGAGTGTTTGGTGCTCTTACATAATAAGGCAGCAGTATACTGTTGGATGTGTTCAAGCTTTGTTGTCCCGCTTGCTATGCACTGTCAGCTACTTCAGATTGCACCGAAGGTAGGTTGGATGGTTCAAATTGCTCCATAGGCAGACTGGATGGTTCAGATTACGGTTCTGTAGTTGAACATGATGCTGCTCTAAACTGCTCTAACGAGATGATGATGGCAACTGAAATAATAATAAAAATTAAAGCTCAGTGCATAAAGACAGTAAACGTGAATTACTGTGGTTTTGGTACAAATAAATACACAATCAAAAAAATATCTATCACATTTTATATTATTATTAATTAATTTCTAAAAAATCTTTCTCAAGTTTCTAGACAATCTGTACTATGTGAAATATAACTTGTGCGGACATGAAAGAAGTTGAATATTACACTATAGACTCAGAAGTATGTCAGTATCAAATCTCAGAACTACGCTTGTATTAATTCTAAACTGTTGATAACTTACCGCTCTTGGTACAATCTGACAGGCAATCATTTCAAGTTGTTCATGTGGAGAATCAGACCTGAGTGTATGTGATCTTATTCTCAAAAGCAATCTGCCGCACGCAGCTGATGCACACTTGTCCATGACCATCAATCTGTACATTTTGTTGTTCGCACACTAAACTGTCACTCGACACTTGTACCTAATAAACAAGTCATAATTATTAGATATCCTAAAACAACACTAACTTTGATAGTACTCTGTCTATTTATTTAAAAATCATTTCTCAGAGGAAGACGTCATGATACTGACCTGTTGTGTCGAATTGTTTTATAACATTTTGCTCTTTCTGCTATTTCCAAGAAATGCCTTCGTATTCTCGTGACGTTTAAACCACAGTTAACACAGCGTAAATGACCTTTTGAATGAATTACTTAGGGAACGGAAGTACTCGGGCCAGCGACAATGCCGGGGTCTTCATAATTTGTGGATATCGAGTCAAAGTTCGTGCTGAGGTTATCGTTAGAAGCGGGAGCGGAATCCATGTTCAGGCCGTGGTCGTCAGGGCTCAGGGTTCAAAGAATCTTCGGAGTCCATTTAATAAGCGTATTCGATGGTTAAAATAACAAATTCGCAAGAAAATAAAGTTATGCAAAAGAAAACAAAGAAAGTCGATTTGTGATTTGACATTGACATTGACTTGACAGCCGGCCGGCATAATTCAATGTTGCCACACCACACACAAAAAATTGATAGATTGATATCGATTTTTTTATCGAATCCTAATTTTAATACAAAATTATAATCGCCACTGTGACTTTTTAATCTTAACGACGTCAACTCTGATGACGTAACATTATTTGGTTAAAAAAAATGGATAAACAGTGTATTTTAGTTCAAATAATAAAACGATTAAGTACCTAATAAAATAAAATAAAGTCTTACCAGCGATTACACGACACGAAACACACACAAAACTCAAAATAATCACATTCACTTTTTCACTCACGGGTTCTCGACGTTTTTTTTGGTCGGATCAAAATAGGTATTTAAACGATGCTAGTTAGTGCAAATATTTATCTACCACGATGTATGTAAAAACTACTTATGGAAATAACAACACTTCCCGTCGATTTACACACAAAAATAATAAAAAATAACGAAATACGATGCCGAGCGCGCACTCGTGACTATAACGTTTTACCTGCGTGTGACGTGCGACATCAGTCAGTTTCAACATTTTTTTCCAATGTTGGCTATTGATATTTTTGGATATTGGTTTTTATGATAAAAATCGTTAAAAAAGGGTGTATTCCCGTTCGTCCCACTGCCGTCGTCCCCCTGGTGGGACGAACGGGAATTTAATAATTAAATGATTTAGTTGACGAGAATATCCGTCAGGCCATAGAGTTAAATTGCTCACCGACCAGTTTAGCCCTAATTTCATAGTAGAAATAGAGATTTAAACCGTGTGTACCTGCGTCGGCCGTATGTCCGCCTCGGGGTTTGAAGGACAAATAGTTTGCGGCAGCCTTGCAGCTGCCTCGGGAGTTTAAAGGTTAAGAAGTTATGAACGTCTTTGTAAATATGTTTTGTTTAACATATTCTATCTTTATTGTGCTGAACAGCTAAAGAATTATATGTAATTAAAATGTGTAGTAGCGTTTTTGTTATGATCCTATGCATTCATTATTATATCAACTATCAATTCGCTTGTTCATTTAGTATCAATAGTAAAAACATAACACCGTATTTGTTTGAATACATCGAATAATAAGCATTACGGATCTGATATTATAAGTAAAACATCCATGAAAACATAATCGATTATTTCGTGAACGGAATTAATAATTATTGGCAACACTGCTGATTTTATCCACAAAAGGGAATTATTTTCACGTATTTATCGTTTCGGTACTTTTTATTTG
The DNA here is from genome assembly GCA_948150665.1 of Conistra vaccinii. Classification (NCBI taxonomy): domain Eukaryota; kingdom Metazoa; phylum Arthropoda; class Insecta; order Lepidoptera; family Noctuidae; genus Conistra; species Conistra vaccinii. The sequence goes on from OX411330.1 coordinate 9,999,258, forward strand.
TGCAAAAATGTTCCCATCTTGTTCGGATAAATGAATATCTTGTTAGATAACTAGAAATAACGATGTTTTTTTTACATAAACGTAAATTGGTGGGCGTTCTCGGGCCATAAATGGGCATCCTTCTTTAAACTCTTAACACATTTTTGAGACAGCAGTATAATTTGTCAAATCCAACTTCTATCTGTTTGAAACATTGTGATCTAAGCGACGCAATAGAAAAATTGCGCTAAGCCATGTTAGCACTGCTCTATAAACAATAAGTTTTTTTACGAATGGCACCTAGGATCTATAAGATCCCTAGACGAATTAAAGATATAAACAACATACATGATTGTTTAAAAAAAGACTTTATTGAAAATATTATATGAAAAAACATATTATACGTAGATCGAATACTTAAGAGGCCGACGTACTACGGCACGAAATGCAAACTCGAGACGTGAGCAAAATGCGTTTGGAATATTGCTATCTCTGTTCGACAAAAGAAGGCGGGGCCACAGATTACGGGCGCGCTTCGCAGTGTGTGTGAGCGGATAATACTAGATGTAGGTACTGTATGCCATTCATTCATAGCGAGTCGACAGCATAAATATTATTTGAGTAATAATTAGGTATGTTCATTATTTGCTTTATTTTTGTTGACTAATTTGGGGAATCGCTAGTGAATGTACAGACTAGTAATGCGTTTTTTGGAAATTTCTTTACCATGCCGATGTCTCAATATTTTAGGATATCTCGACTAATCTCAAGATAGAAGGCCTTTTAGAGAAAACCTAGCTAGTAGATACGTCATACAAATAAGGTAGGTAGGTACCAACAGTTCGCGTCAAATAACTTTGCCGCTCTGAAGTAGACTCTATATGACTGCGCGCATGCCAGTAGGTACGCATGCGCAACCTAACTTCAGAGCGGCAAAGTTATTTGACGCGAAGTCGAGCATGGACTTGTGGCACGGTAGATCGGCGGACCGACGGACGACGCTAGAGTAGTCATACGCACGTCGCGTAAATATAAATTATTGGGATAAGTATCTATTATTATTGTCATTATTTATTTTAAGTCTGTTTGTGTTTATTTATTTCCTTTAGAGTGGTCTCCACTTCTTATTGGTGGTCTCGCACTGGATTTTAAACTCTCCGTGTTGAGCCGAGCGTTGAGAATCCAGCGCGCTGGGACACTCTCGTCCTAGCGCGTTGAAAAAACACGCGTTGAAAATCCAGTGTGCGAAAAAAAAATCCCGCGGAAAATAACAGCCCGTGCGGTGCGAACCTGGGCGAACTCGACATTATTTTGCGACGGCACAAGCAGCTCTGCATAATTTTTTACCGACATGTGCGTAAGTGCAAGCGACACGTGGTGGCGGTATATTTTCATCATCCGAACATACTGATGTCGCACCGCTGCTGCACCGACAAATAAAAATCTGCGTTCGCAGTTCATTTGCCAAACATCTAAACAAACACGAGTTTTTGGAAAAATAACTGTTATGGACTACACATAAGGTTCAGTTTGCGCTACAACTTCATATTTTTTTTATGACATTTTCAACATTACTAGTCAGTCTAAAATCAACTTTATTTACACTAGCATAAAGTTCATATTTGTCTAAGTGGAAAACTCGTGTTTGTTTACATGTTTGGCAAATACATTGCGAACTCAATTTAGAGCGAGCAGTGTTCTCAATAGTGTCCTTGAGACAATAATTACGCCCGCTCGGTCACATAACTAAAGAAAAGGAACAGTGACATGACATGACAAAACTTCGTACAACCGCGTTATATGATAGGTAGGTACTTACAATACTACAACTTGGTGGTGGCTATGGCTTCGTCGCGTACGGAGAGCAACTAGCTTATACCGTCTCGGCCAATACTCACCACGCTACGGCTCATATTACATTGGCGCAGAACGGAATGGAAGCGAGTTTTTGGCACGAAATTGGGTCAAAGCATAATGAACTTTATGTCAATTGTGTAACTTACAAACTACAAAATACTCGCTGAGGCCATAGCTGAGGCTCTTTAGACACATAAGTAGGTACCTATCGAATAACATTAGTAACTAGCTGCCCGCCCTGGCTTCGCACGGGTATGCACTCATCTACGGTTCGCCTACCTACCCTAATTACACCTACCTACATACATACCTACCTACCTACTTACCTACCTACCTACCTACTTACTTACCATCCTAAGTAGGAAGGTAGGTATGTATGTATGTATGTTACTTACCTACATACATACATACCTACCTACCTTACCTACATACCCCACTTTACCAAGATACATACCTACCTACTTGCATACCTACCTACCTACCTACCCTACCTTCACCAACCTATCCTAAGAACCATCTCCTTACTAGATAACAAACACAACAAAATAAAGAAAATTATTCAAAAAACAAAAAACCCGACTGCAAAAACACATAACTGAAAAGAGAAAAACAAGCATTATAATCTATAGAATTTTGGTATCGCAGGCGGGGACAAACTAATAACCGGATATACGTATGGTGTAAGTTTTGTTTGCCCCGCCTGCGATACCAAAATTCTATAGATTATAATGCTTGTTTTTTTTTCTTTTCAGTTTAAATGTGTTTTTGCAGTCAGGTTTTTTGTTTTTTGAATAATTTTCTTTATTTCAAGCTTTTTAGTTTTATTAATAAAAATCAAAATTTGGCATTGACTCGTTACTCTTACTAGCTTTTATTTGATACCAATATTGTTATATTTTTTTTTTTTTAAACCTTCCCGTCCCTTTTTTTTGTAGATGCAATATATAAATATTATATAGCCTATGACACTTCTACAATTAAGACGAATCTAACGACACCTCATATGTCAAAATCCATCAAGCCGTTTAGGCTACAGAGCGTGCCAAAGAAATAGACATACATACATACATACATACTCTCGAAAAACATTACCCTCCTTCTGGGGCAGTCGGGTAAAAAGAATTAGTGAAATTGGTCCAGCCGTTCACGCGTGATGCCGTGATCAAGGAAATAGGGATTCTTTTTTATATAATATATATATAGATCAAACAAAGACTTTTTCGTTTATGGGTGGTAGGCTCGTTGGAAACAGACAAAAATTAAAAAAAAACTTTTTCCCCTAGAGGATGATATGCTATTTTATCTCCGCTTTGGTACGCTACAATGACGGATTTTTTGAGCAAGAAGAGTGAAAAAGTTTTTATTTCTTCCTTTTTAGTGGGTCGGTTTGTAATTTATCTAAGATACAATAGCCTAATGTCAACAGCTTATCACCTTTTACAAAATATTGCTTTTCCCGATGCAGGGACGTTCATTGTTGAGGAGTTCTCCTGGTACTTCACCATTAGCTCCACTTCACCCTATGTATTGTGACGGGCATAAATTGCTTGGCAACCATATTAAAGTAATCTTCTCTAATCGCAACCCGTGAAATACGTACCTATTATTGATAAGTTCCGGTGGCCATCTGTGGTCTTCATCATCACTTCCACTTCACTAAATGGTGCTTTCCGAGATCAAATTCAAGAGTAACTATAAAAAATACCTAAATCGCTATAGGTGCGCCTGTAATATTTCAAGAGTTCCCTCGACTTCTCCAGGATTCCATCATCCAATCCTGACTTGATGACAATGGGACCACCTGTGAAGTATACCCTTTCTGACAAAAAAATAATTTTCTAAATCGGTCCGGCCGTCTTCGAGTATTCCGGGAACAAACATTAAAAAAAAAATCGGACGAACTGAGAACCTCCCCCTTTTTTTGAAGTCGGTTAAAAATAGGTCAAGTCAAGAGGAGTGTCAGAAATATTACATACAATACAATTTAGCAAACAAATAAGTACGCGCGTACAGGTACAGCACACTGTAAAGTACCTAATCGTCTAAAGTTGACAAAAAATACTATGAACGAACTCCAACCAAGCACGTTGCGTTAGTGTGCCTTGTGCCTGTCGGAGCGATAAACACCTACAGGGAGCACACACACATTGACAATTATTGCTTGACGCGATAGCACTACTAGCTATCTGAAATTATGAGAAATTTGGATGTGTTCCGTAATACCAAAAATGATGAATGAAAACTTAATGTTTTTCCAATTTTTTTTCTATAATTTGTAACTTGATAATATAAGCTATGCTTGTGATGAAACAATATTACAAATATTGTTGTTTATAATAAAGAAAAAACAATATGAAAACAAGTCATTTACGCTGTAAAAATGTACGAAATGCAATTCGCTAATACTTCATGTAGAGGTAGGTTTTTGAAAAAAAAAAGAATTGGAAGCCTAGATAATTATTGTCTCAATCCGAATATCAAATTTATTTGGTGGAAATATGCTCGAATTGGAAATGATTTAGGTATTACGTTTGTATGGACAATTCAAAGGTCGCCGCGTTCTTAATTGCGAATTGATTAACGACTCATACATAATGCGAAGCATTAGAGTGTGCTCTACAATCGAAACATTTTTTTGCCCCATTTATGCAACTGTTTTTATTGCTACACTCCTGCTAGTACACAGAACCTGCTTAATTTATATACCATTGTATAGATGATTAAATGGAGATTAATATTGTAGTTTTTGCAGCAAAAATAAAAAAACATCAAAATACACTCGAGAGCAATGAATCCGGGTCACTTAAAGAATGTTAAAAATCTCGGAAACTAAAAATGATAGGTTAATGCAATAAATTGTATTTAATAGACAATGTAATACTCCTTAAATGAAAGTTAAAAAAATATGAGTCACCATACATTTTATTAACACAAAATTACATAAAGAAAAAAACTGCTGATCTCTCCTTAAAACAAAAATAGGAAACATGAAATTTTTGAACTTTATTACGATTTTCTTGAATTTTAATACTTCGTATTGCCTCCTCGTGCTTCCATTACTGCGTTTACGCGGTTTGGCATGCTGTACACCAAGTTCCTTATACGATTTTGGGGAATATTCTCCCATTCCTCTGTGAGAGCAATTTTGAGCTCACGAAGCGTGATTGGGGGAGGGTTTCGTTGTTTTACGCATCTGCCTAGCTCGTCCCAAGCATGCTCGATCGGTTTGATATCCGGGCTGCGCGCTGGCCACTCCATACGAGTAATGTTCATCTCTTGAAGGTAGTCATTCACAATCCTACCTGTATGAGGTCGGGCATTGTCATGCATAAATATAGCATCCTCACCTAAATTGACCATAAATGGACCAACGTGATCATTGAGGATTTCTTCCACATATCTTACGCTAGTTAAAGAGCCGTTTTCTATGATCACCAGCTCTGTGCGACTTTCAGAAGAAATTCCGGCCCACACAAGTACAGACCCACCACCGTAGGCTACTTTTTCTTCGATGCATGCTTGCTTGAATCTTTCCCCTGGTCTTCGATACACTCTGTGTCTTCCATCGTGCTTGTAGAGCATAAATTTTGATTCGTCGGAGAACATAACTTTTGACCAATCTTCAATACTCCAATTTACGTGGCTCTGGGCATATCTTAGTCTTGAAATACGATGCCCACGCTCCAGTTTAGGGCCGTTTGCAGGTCTAAGGGGTTTTAAGTTAGATTCAGCAAGCCGACGTCTTACTGTCCATGCACTTGGGTTACTTCCTCCGAGGCGTCGAAACTGATTTGTGAGTTCAGTTCCTGTGAGAAAGCGATTTCGAAGCATGGTGTTCACCAAGTATCGGTCTTCTCGTGCTGTGGTACACCTGGTTCTGCCCGTTCCTGGTCTGCGTAGGTTAGAACCAGTTTCTTCGTAACGTCGGAGAACTCTTTGTACTGTTGACAGCGACACACCGACAGTCCTGGCTGTATCGCGCTGACTCCGGCCGGTTTCCAGCATTGTAAGTATTCTGGTGCATTCTTCAGGCGTAAGCGACATAATTTCAGCTTGAATAATGAATATAGAGCACTATCAACATGGTTTATGTACCCACATAAATGACAGATTACAAACAAAAGCAAAACCAAATGCTGTAATTTCGTAGTTCCATCTTCGAAAGTGGCCCTTTTTCAAATTTGATTTTTTTATGATATAACTTTACAATAACTAAGAAGTTTTAATACCTTCATTTAAGGAGTATTACATTGTCTATTAAATACAATTTATTGCATTAACCTAGCATTTTTAGTTTCCGAGATTTTTAGGATTCTTTAAGTGACCCGGATTCATTGCTCTCGAGTGTAGTTGAAAAAAAAATCCTGTCCGTCAATTGATGAAACCTGAAAACATTGTAGCTTGCGATAAAATCAATTAATTGAGTCAATATTTTTTAAATACTTTCGCTTCAGCCATAGAAGGAACCCTTTTGAAAATGGCTCTTTTATTCAAAGTAGTTTAATTATAATTAATAAAGTACTAACTAAAATTAAATATCTATATTTCCAATCTTGACTTGACGTCCGACAACGTTGCCTAGCAACCCACAACATAAATATCTAAATAAATAGTCTTTGACATTACGTAAGGATTGCGAGGTTTAAAATTTTACCCATGTTGATGGGTAAAACAGCAGTAAAAACATACTTTATGAAAAGTGTAATAGTGTAATTTTTGTTAGAAACTATGTTTTGAATTTCTTTTTTGTTTATGAATGACTGTTATGAGGCGTGCACTTTTGGATTTTCCAAACTATTTTTCATTATTATATTTTACTGGAATATTTTTATTGTATTATAATTTGAATTAGAATTATTTATTATTATATGATAATTGTATCATTATAATCAGCATGTTTGTACCAAAATAATATTTGTACGCCGATGACGGCCTAGACATAGCGTTCTTTAATAATTACAACATCTATACCTAACCTACCTATGTTCAACAAATAAATATATTTGTATTTGTGGTCGGTTCTTGTGATTTACTAGTGAAATATGTATGGTATACCTACATAATAAATAAATGAGTATTTTTAATGTTCAGGTTAAGAAAAAAAGATCCAATTGCAAGCACTCGGAGACCGTAGCATGCTCCAAGTCAGTTGACGAGATTCCATGCAATAAGAAATGCTCGCGTACCATGACCTGTGGACATTTCTGTAAGAAGAAGTGTTGCGAACCATGCGGAGATTGCACACAAATGGTATGTTAACTTGCTTATTTTGTACCCGTACAATTGCTCGTTCATATGTATTCCTCAGGTAGAAAATATCTCGACTATTGGAAAATAAACCCTCATTCACGGAATTTCATTACGCGACTGTCTGTGATAAGCGCCTAAGACACTAAAAGGTACCAAACATCGTAGCGCCCGACGTTTGCGCTACGGTTAGTAGCTCTACGCCGTAGCTCGTCGCAGTGGCGCATCACTACGACGAGCTACGGCGTAGACAGCGTCAAAGCACCCGGTTGCATGATCTCCTATTCCTATAGCTTCAATCATTTGAATACTTTCGTGCAGTGAACTGATTTTTCAACCATTTTCTTTTTTGATTTTTCAGGTCGATAAAGTAATACTTGAGTGTCTGCATATAATAAAAGTGCAGTGTAAGCAAAGTGTGAGTCAAGATCTTTGTAATGCGAAGTGTAAACGGCTCCTTTCATGTGGGCATCCGTGCACGGACCGATGCGGTTCTGCGTGTGACCCCACGAAGTGCACCAAGCCTTCGTCTGACGAGGTCTCGTCTCCTTGCGGCCACAAAGTCAAGCTACCGTGCAATGTATCAGCTTTATTCGCTAAAGGTAAGTAATTAATTTGTGAATTATAAATATCTATTAAGTATCACTCTTCTTTTTTAGGGTTCCGTACCCGAAGGGTGACAAACGGAACCCTATTCATAAGCCTCCGCTGTCCGTCTGTCTGTCAGCGAGCTCTATTTCATGAACCGTAATAGGTAGGCAGTTGAAAATTTCACAGATTGAGCTTTTCTATTGCCGCAAGAGCAACAAATAATAAAATTAAAAAATTAAAGGGGGTCGCCATACAATAAAATTAAATTTTGAAAAAAAAATAATCTGACCCTGGCATGTGGGGTATCATTTTCTAGAACTCATCGAGTAGAGAATAAATATAATTTTTATTTGTTTTTATCTTCAAAAATGATGAATTAGGGGGCCGTAGAAGTTGTCTGTTTTAGACCATTTTTGTACGAGCTCTATCTCAACAACTAAACAAATTAGGAATTTGAAACTTGTGTGTATCGTGTAACATATACTGTTTATAATCAACAAATACTAAAAACGCCGATTCATAACGTATGTTATATAATATGGGCGATTTTCTGCAACTTAAAATAATAATTTTGTATTTCATGCTAATATTATGCGATATAAATTCCACAGATAACTATTTAATAGTCGGAGTAATGACATGGAATTAGTAAGTACCTACTATCATGGCAGCAAATACTATTTCGATCATTTAAATTTCGATCATCCAAAAAGGTCTACAAAATAAACTTTCTTCACATGATTTTAAAACCGGCCAGTATTTTTTGAGTTTAAGAACTTTATCGACTTTTTTCAAAGTATCCCTAGACGGTGTTGATGTGTGTACCCACATGTGTACCTCATGTTAAAACTACACTTCAATAGACAACATATTCAGTAACATTGAAATGAATGCTGGCACATACAGTGTACTATTCAGTTACCTTAAACCGTTGTGGACACAATTTCATATTGAGAAAAATTATTGGTGTAAAAATATTCGGTCACGGCGGCCAATCTCAACGGAGACTGGCCTTCGGCACGGGAGATATCATAGTGCACAAGTGTGTGCGCAGACACGAGTGCACTCTCTCTTCCCTCACTCTCATAGTCCGATGGGATGTGTAAAAATAATAAATAAGTAGTAATAGATTTCTGTATGACTATCAAAAATAACATAAATAAATACCTGTATTGACCCGTGCGTTTGCACTGGCGACACCACGACAAAACATGTTGAAATCTCTAGTTCCTGTCAAACATTATGCATGAAAAATTGACAGACAATAGAGATTCCAACATGTTTTGTTGTGAATGTTTCGCCAGTGCAAACACACAGTTATAATTAAAATTTGGCGTACTACTTACATTCTATTTTGTACAGTATAGTCTGATGTAGCAAGAGAAATCCTTTTATTTATAAGTAACTAGCTTTACCCGGCCTGGCTTCGCACGGTTAGCACTAAGTACTTATTTACGGCGCATCTACCTTTCCTAATTACCTATTTCTACCTAATTACCTACCCTACCATTCTTACCAGGGTAGGTAGGTACCTAACCTACCCTACATATCTACCTGCTTACCTACCATATATACCTATTTATACCTACTAATACTATGTTAGTAGCAAATAAATAACTTTGACTTTAGTTAATGCATGTTACTGGATAAAGTTAACTTAATATTTTTCTCTTAAAATATATGAAATATACTCCTACACCTATATTTTAACACAACAACATTTTTTCATTAAAATTAGACAATTTCTTTACAAATCTTTGTTTTTTTATAGCGCCTCTGTTGTTACCTTTACGAAAGTATTACAAAAATTCATAGTGTTAAATCTTGTACGACATGGTATGGAACCCTTCGTGTGCGAGTCGGACACTCGCACTTGACAGATTTTATTTGTTTTTGTTTAGAAGTTTTTGGTCCTCTGATGTCACTGATGTCACATAATGAACAATATTTTTTTCTTTTTAAAAATCGCCCACTTGTCCGATCTTTAAAATTTTTAAATTTTCGCAGCCGTCATCTTGTATTTCAATTTGACCAAATTAACACTTGAATTAGATGAAGAGTCGCAAGTATGAACGCTTTTTCTCGTGACGATATCTGCCAGTCTACTCCTACCGCAAGCCGCGTTAAAGAACTTCGTTCCAAAAATAACCAAATCGGTCCAGTCGTTTTCAAGTGATGCGCTACCAACGATGAGCATTTCATTTTTATTTACTTAATAAAAAAATTAAAAAAGTTTTTATTGTTTCTCATACAATTGGACGTAGTTCTACAGCACAACATTGAGGCAGCCCCAGTAAGTTATAAGGATACTTGTGATGGGGATACCTCGCAACTTCCCTTGGGTTACTAGCTACAATGTTGAGAATGATAAAATTAAAAAAAGAAAATATAAACTTTAGGTTCTCAGATGTTACAAAGTTGATGTAGCAAGTTCAGGTATGTGCAGTGTTCGTGTAAGGGTGCGTATGTGGGTGTGAGTAGGTGTGTGTGTGTGTTAATGATTGATTAGCTGATGTATGTTATGATTGGGTACAAGATCTTCATTAGCATATTCTGGTTAATATATGTTCAATTTCATCGTACGATTGCGATTACTTATTACGATTACTTATCATCATATTGATTAGTTTGAATCTCTATTTCATCACGTTCATTTACCTAGACATGTCTTGGGCTGTTTCATACACACTGCTGCGTAACCGTTTTGAAAATACAGGCGTGATGTGTTTGTTAGTAAAACTGCAGCTAATAATGGTAAGTGTGCAGGTGCAGTGAAGCCGGAGCAGTTGCTGCAGTACTGCGCGAGCGCATGCGGCGCGACGCTGGCGTGCGGGCACCTGTGCGCCGGCACGTGCGCGCGCTGCCTGCAGGGCCGGCTGCACCAGCCCTGCACGCAGACTTGCAACCAGGACAACATTTGCGGACACCAGTAAGTCTGGCGACACACTTCTACGGCTTCATAGCTCTGGGGCTGTACTATGACGTGTTAAAGCCATCATTGTTTCAGTGTGAGAGAGAGAAAGAGCTCTACACCATAAATAGTACTATTCGATTTTCACAGGGGAACAATAATGGCTTTAACACGTCACAGTACGGCCCCAGAAGCTCAGTTTCCTACCGCCTGTAATGGTTTTTATGTAACAACCTATCAGAGTGAAGTTACTTACGTGTATTTTGACGTAAGCTTAAAAATCGGTTAGATTCGTTAGATTAGGCTCAGGCATCTGCTAGTAACTTCAACCCGCTCTAGGCCCGCGCCTTACAGAGAGGAGGCTGAGTCTCAGCTTACCTAGGTATAGTACGACCACGTTCACGTAACATCGTGTGGTACTTTTGAGCGTGGTCGTAACTCGTATATTCGTAACTGATACTTTTTTCGTTGGGGTGCCGCGTTCCATTCCATGGTCATTCTGAAATTATCGAGCCTACTTCTGTCGCTGTACAGTCAGCGACATATTAACAATTACATATACACCTCTGCTCACCCCTTCGGGGAATGTAGGCGTGATGTTATGTTTTATTTTATTCGCTGGTGAGTTGCACTTTTATACGATAGCTTGATTTGAATGTTTGTTTAGATGCCAGGAACCATGTAATCAAATCTGCCCACCGTGCAAGATGCCCTGTGAAGTTAAATGTCAGCACTCGCACTGCAAGAGGTTGTGCGGAGAACCGTGCACGGCATGTCAGGTGAATAACAATTGTGTTGTCTAAGTAAACTCTGGCTTTAGGTCCCATTCATAGTAGGTATCACCACGCCGCGTTGCATTCGTATAAATATCGAAAGACTGAAACCTGAATGAGTTTTGCAGACTATATGGACTGCCTCGTTGGTCTATCTCCAGCTCGGACAGTGTTAGATATTGGGTTTCCCAATAGGAATTTCCCAGTAACAGCATGAAGTCTGGTTTGGTGCGTGGTTTATGGGGATTGCTATATAATCCTTTTGTATGGAGAAATGTGGATGTCCCTACTACTTATTACATTTCTGGCTTTCTCTGCCCTTTGAGGAAAATAGGTGTGATGTTAGTCAAGCCCGGCGTAGCACAAAGCGCGACACTTTGCCCAAACCGTCAAGCTCCAGTGACGCCGAAAAGGCGACAGTCTCTCACGCGGTATAAATCTCTATATACCTAACGCTATTTACACTCTTAAATAAGGGCTAATATCGACTGTGGGCACTTTTACTCTATGGCCTGATGGATATTCTCGTCAACTAAATCATTTAAATTCAAAAACATCAGTAGGCAACATTGGAAAAAAATGTTGAAACTGACAGTTCTTGCTCATAAAACGGAGGTCAGACGTCACTCGCGATCGGCACTGTATTTCGTTGTTTTTTATAAACATTGGAAACGTTCTTGTTCTGGTGCCTTTCCATGTGTGGCGAACCAAACTAATTGTCAATGGTTCCCACTGTAGATATAGCCTGGCAACACTAGTGGTAGTCTATGGTAGAAAGAAAACGAGAGAACTTTTGAATGGGAGTAAAACAGAATTTGTTTCGATAATATCGTGACTGTGTAATGTAACGTGTAATAATAAGTATTAACCGGTGTTCGTGATTTATGTAACCTACCACCTGGATACCGTGCTGTATATTATAAATACACATTCTGTTACTGTATTGGATCGACTTTCATTTAACGGGCGCCATAACGCGCCCTCATAAAGATCGGAGATGCTACGCTCGAAGTTGTAGACGAGTATGTTTACCTAGGACAAACTGTCCAGCTAGGTAGGTCCAACTTCGAGAAAGAGGTCAATCGTCGAATCCGACTCGGCTGGGCAGCGTTCGGGAAGCTACGCAATATCTTCTCGTCCCACATACCACAGTGTCTCAAGACGAAAGTCTTTGACCAGTGCGTGTTGCCAGTGATGACTTATGGCACTGAAACGTGGTCGCTCACAATGGGCCTTATCAGAAGGCTAAAAGTCACCCAAAGAGCAATGGAGAGGGCTATGCTTGGAGTTTCCCTACGTGATCGAATCAGAAATGAAGAGATCCGCAGGAGAACCAAGGTAACCGACATAGCCCGAAGAATTGCCAAACTTAAGTGGCAATGGGCAGGACATATTGCTCGCAGAACAGATGGCCGATGGGGCCGAAAGGTTCTGGAGTGGCGACCACGTACTGGAAGACGTAGCGTCGGAAGGCCTCCCACAAGATGGACCGATGACTTAGTAAAGGCCGCAGGAGTTCGGTGGATGCGGGAAGCACAGAATCGGTCGAAGTGGCGGTGCTTGGGGGAGGCCTATGTCCAGCAGTGGACGTCTTTCGGCTGATATGATGATGATAACGCGCCTAAACATGCTTGCCAAGGCTCGGCAAGCGTCCACAAGTACAAGCGTGTAAAGGGGGCGTTTGACTTGGCTTGCGTGAGCTTGGGGACGCTTGTCTCCGATCCGGTCTAGTGTCGGTTTTTGGACACAGATCAAAGGGCACTTGCGGCAAGCGCTTGCGATGCATTCACACGTTGGTGTGCGTTTAGTAGCCATTGTGATCTCGCGACGAGCGCATGTTTAGTTCTTTGTTTAAAATGATTGGCTGGTCGAACGAAGAGAGTTTATTGTTTCTGCACGCGTAGCATGAGCACCGCTTTGTCGACGGAAGAGTAGACAAAAATGACGTTCCGTGTAGACAGTACGACGGCAGCAAAGTAGAAAGAGTCAACTGCATTTTTTACGAAATTCAGTCTTCTACATACCTAATGCGACTCAGAATTCTTTGTTTCGTCATAAAATGTATTTATGTTTGATTCTCTCTTACTGATATTAAGTCAGGTATATAAACACAATTACAACTTTTTTTTTTCAGAGTGTCTAAGTACCGTATTTTGGAACAAAAACATATTACTTACAGTAATATTGGCCTTAACCATTTCCTTGGTAATATTAACCAAATGATGTGAAATAGGAGAAGATAGCTTTGTTCTTCTATACAGGATGACAGGGAAATTCGACCTATTCCTTGAAAGGGGTTATACTAGAGGTCATTAGCAACAAATTAAGTCCAATGAACTAGGGGTCAAACCTGGATGGTTCTCGAGCTGTGACGGTTCTTCGATATTGTAGAAATTTTCTGACTTGTTACCAAAAACAATTAATTATGAAAAAAATACTCCACTCTAAACATTTAATTGAAACTTTTCTGAAAGCTGAGAAAGGCGTGATCATTGTAAAAAAAAAATCTCGCCCAAAACTTACATAATCTCAGAAATAGAAGGTCTTTAGTAGCTATAATTTTTAATGATTGTTTTATTCCCAAACATTGAAGTAAGCTATTGGAAAAAAAATGTATGACAGTTGGCGTACAAATGTGTAAAATGACTAACTGGTTTCATAAGCTTTCCAAAAAGGTATAATTGTCATTAACTTTCCCAGCGGTTTTTCAAAAATCTGCAAAAGCGCGCTATAGACCAAGTTTTTAATTTTGATTTGTTAAATTAATTCAGCTCGAAAAGTCAACGTGTAGAGTAGTGAATAAAAAATTAATGTAATTTGATACAGTTTAATACAAAAAAAAGCAGTTAACAAAAATTACACATCCTTTTCGAATTGCCTGCCATTGATGCGTCGCATAGCGTTAAATATGGACTTCTTGCCGGCCATGACGTTGGGCAACCTCGACCGATCCATCTCAGCGGATAATTGTCATCCAGCTATTGTCGCACACCTCGGTAAAAGTGAGCTGGGCTTCCATTGTGCTGGTACACCATATCTCTTCTCGTAGCTAGAGGCACATCTTCCAAAACTGTGTTCATTTCTTCTCTTAAAAAGTTTTCGTAGTTACGTTATGCCACTCAAATTTCAGGGCAAGAAGAATGGCCTGAACTTATCATGGCCAATCCCCATCCAAACATTTAACGAAAATCTTCTCTGGTGGGCCTTTTGAAATCTTTGAAAGTCCAGATTTAACGCCATGCGACTTTTATCTTAGGGTCACATGAAGGACTTAGTGTACCCTACACCAGTGACATACATTAAAGAGTTGAGGGAGAGGATTTTGGCAGCTGCCGAACACATGAAAACCTCACTTTCAACGCGAGTGCCAGTGAGTGAAGTACATATGTCGTAGGCTGCATACGCAACAATGGCAGGCAATTCGAAAAGGATGTGTAATTTTTGTTAACTGCTTTTTTTTTGTATTAAACTGTATCAAATTACATTAATTTTTTATTCACTACTCTACACGTTGACTTTTCGAGCTGAATTAATTTAACAAATCAAAATTAAAAACTTGGTCTATAGCGCGCTTTTGCAGATTTTTGAAAAACCGCTGGGAAAGTTAATGACAATTATACCTTTTTGGAAAGCTTATGAAACCAGTTAGTCATTTTACACATTTGTACGCCAACTGTCATACAATTTTTTTCCAATAGCTTACTTCAATGTTTGGGAATAAAACAATCATTAAAAATTATAGCTACTAAAGACCTTCTATTTCTGAGATTATGTAAGTTTTGGGCGAGATTTTTTTTTACAATGATCACGCCTTTCTCAGCTTTCAGAAAAGTATCAATTAAATGTTTAGAGTGGAGTATTTTTTTCATAATTAATTGTTTTTGGTAACAAGTCAGAAAATTTCTACAATATCGAAGAACCGTCACAGCTCGAGAACCATCCAGGTTTGACCCCTAGTTCATTGGACTTAATTTGTTGCTAATGACCTCTAGTATAACCCCTTTCAAGGAATAGGTCGAATTTCCCTGTCACCCTGTATAATTAGGTAGTTATCACAGTTTTGCGTTTATAACGCTCTTCTGTAAAATCATGACTGCAGATAACCATGTATACTTTGTGACCGTCGTCGAATAGAAAGTTTCACTATCTTAGACAACTAGATGAGATCTTAGATGTCAGTGTGATTTTGACAATTTGGGATAGAAAACTTTCTTCCTAAATAGTCTACATATAAAAGGACCTAGACAAAGAGAATTAGAAACGAAAGACAAAATGACAGATTGTAGAAAGATTTCTACGGTGCGATGTCGAAAATGAAGAAAGAAAATGTCACTTTGTATAAAAAGAGCTATGTCTATTCTTCGTAGACAAAGAAAGCGTCATGCTACGCGTGCTGGAATATTACCAGAGCGAATCGTCTATCTGGACCACCAAAGACGTTCATCAACGACACAAGTTCGGTGTCCACCATGCTTGGGTGTACGTAGCACACTAACGCATTCACGAGCATGAAAACGACTGCCAAATGCCAAGCGAGATTTGTGGACCCTTGGGGCTTGAAGACGTTTGCCAAGGCTTGGCAAGCATGTAAAGCCGGCATTCGATGGTGATTGTGTATTCGATAGGCCTGTACTTGATTATTTAAATAGATACATTTATAGTGTATAAATGAATAATCTTATCATAATTATAGTGGCGTAGGTGTGAATAAAATAATCGATTTGACTGAATTAAAAAGTGGTTGCAATAAATGAATGAAAGTAAATAAGCATGTGTAAATTATTATCCAACAATAGATCCACAATTTAGTCAATTAGTTTTTATTAATTAATAAAATTTTTGTTCATTGTTTTGATGATTTATGATAAAACTACCGCGCCAATTCACATGAAATTTTGCAGCCTACATCCTTACATATTATAAAACAAATTCGCCCGCCGCGTCTGTCTGTCTGTCTGTCTGAACGCGATAAACTCAAAAACTGCCGAACGGATTTTCAAACGGTTTTCACCATTGGACGGAGTGATTCATGTGGAAGGTTTTAGTGTATAATTCATTAAGGTTTTGTGTAAATTGGCTGAAATATGACGATTATTGTTGAAGATGTCGGAAAAAATCATGCCGACTGGGAGCTTTACTGGCGTGCGCTGCGTAAGTCGTGAGAGATAAATCAAATTTATGTTCTAGAGTATTGTATATCTTAAAAATTGCAACAAAAAAGTCCGCGATGGCATATGTCTATCTTTTAAGGGTGACCCACAATAACCATTTTTATCTTTCAAAATTGTATAAAATTTTCATTGTTATTTCCGAAGCTATTTTGACCGGTATCTTATTAATCCTTATCCAATTAAATAGGTTATTTAAATTGGGCATTCAATTTCGATTAAAATATGCCTTTACATCACATCATTTAAATGAATAGTATAAGAGATATCACAGTTTCAAAATTACGCGTAACAAAATACACTCGAGAGCAATGAATCCGGGTCACTTAAAGAATCCTAAAAATCTCGGAAACTAAAAATGCTAGGTTAATGCAATAAATTATATTTAATAGACAATGTAATACTCCTTAAATGAAGGTATTAAAACTTCTTAGTTATTGTAAAGTTATATCATAAAAAAATCAAATTTGAAAAAGGGCCACTTTCGAAGATGGAACTACGAAATTACAGCATTTGGTTTTGCTTTTGTTTGTAATCTGTCATTTATGTGGGTACATAAACCATGTTGATAGTGCTCTATATTCATTATTCAAGCTGAAATTATGTCGCTTACGCCTGAAGAATGCACCAGAATACTTACAATGCTGGAAACCGGCCGGAGTCAGCGCGATACAGCCAGGACTGTCGGTGTGTCGCTGTCAACAGTACAAAGAGTTCTCCGACGTTACGAAGAAACTGGTTCTAACCTACGCAGACCAGGAACGGGCAGAACCAGGTGTACCACAGCACGAGAAGACCGATACTTGGTGAACACCATGCTTCGAAATCGCTTTCTCACAGGAACTGAACTCACAAATCAGTTTCGACGCCTCGGAGGAAGTAACCCAAGTGCATGGACAGTAAGACGTCGGCTTGCTGAATCTAACTTAAAACCCCTTAGACCTGCAAACGGCCCTAAACTGGAGCGTGGGCATCGTATTTCAAGACTAAGATATGCCCAGAGCCACGTAAATTGGAGTATTGAAGATTGGTCAAAAGTTATGTTCTCCGACGAATCAAAATGTATGCTCTACAAGCACGATGGAAGACACAGAGTGTATCGAAGACCAGGGGAAAGATTCAAGCAAGCATGCATCGAAGAAAAAGTAGCCTACGGTGGTGGGTCTGTACTTGTGTGGGCCGGAATTTCTTCTGAAAGTCGCACAGAGCTGGTGATCATAGAAAACGGCTCTTTAACTAGCGTAAGATATGTGGAAGAAATCCTCAATGATCACGTTGGTCCATTTATGGTCAATTTAGGTGAGGATGCTATATTTATGCATGACAATGCCCGACCTCATACAGGTAGGATTGTGAATGACTACCTTCAAGAGATGAACATTACTCGTATGGAGTGGCCAGCGCGCAGCCCGGATATCAACCCGATCGAGCATGCTTGGGACGAGCTAGGCAGATGCGTAAAACAACGAAACCCTCCCCCAATCACGCTTCGTGAGCTCAAAATTGCTCTCACAGAGGAATGGGAGAATATTCCCCAAAATCGTATAAGGAACTTGGTGTACAGCATGCCAAACCGCGTAAACGCAGTAATGGAAGCACGAGGAGGCAATACGAAGTATTAAAATTCAAGAAAATCGTAATAAAGTTCAAAAATTTCATGTTTCCTATTTTTGTTTTAAGGAGAGATCAGCAGTTTTTTTCTTTATGTAATTTTGTGTTAATAAAATGTATGGTGACTCATATTTTTTTTACTTTCATAAGGAGTATTACATTGTCTATTAAATACAATTTATTGCAATAACCTATCATTTTTAGTTTCCGAGATTTTTAACATTCTTTAAGTGACCCGGATTCATTGCTCTCGAGTGTAATTATGGTTGACCACGCGGGCGCTGTAGTAGCCTACCACTGCGTCCGCTGAAAGTTAGTCAATGATCTTTTCCTTGGCTATTAGATATGTATTCCTGGTAGAACGTTCCCGTGGGATATTTTGCGACATCCACGCGGGCGAAGCCGCGGGTAAAAGCTAGTTATGAATAAATAAGCTATCTAAGAACTTTTTTTTACAGACAAACGAAAATCATAACACAAAAAATTACGACGATTGATTAGGTACCTAGGTACCCTTTTGATTACGTAACATTATTTGGTTACAAAAAAAAATTCTACGGTGTTTTTTCGTTCAAATATTATATAAAACTATACACAAACTACTTGTAAATGATAAATAATAGACATACTAACATTACCTACATACTAACATTACCAGCGATTACACACACAAAACTCAAAATATCACAACATTTACTTTTTTCATCACGTGTTTGTTTATATTTTGTTGGTGGGATCAAAATAGGTTTAATACGATGTTATTTAGTGCAAATATTATCTATCACGATGGCAACACTACTTTATCTGGAAATAACACCATTTCCCGTCTATTTAGGTACATACAAAAACACTAAAAAATAATGAAATACGATGCCGAGCGCGCACTCGCGACTATGACGTTTTACTTGCGTTCGATGTGCGACAACACGTAGTTATTACTCTGAGAACACGGTTTAAATATATTTTTTTAATGTTACCTATTGATATTTTTTAATTTAATATGATTTAGTTGACGAGAATATCCGTCAGGCCATAGAGTAAAAGTGACCACAGACGATATTATTTAAGAGCCCTTATTTAAGAGTAGAAATAGAGATTTATACCGCGGCGCGTGAGAGACTGGCCCCGATTCGGGGACAGCGGGGCTTTAGCGGAACTCGAAGTGCCATATTACCGAACCTACTCTACGTTATTACCTACAGGAAAAATGCAATCGTCGGTGCGAGCACGGAGAGTGCACGCGGCGTTGCAGCGAGGAGTGCTCGCGCGCGCCGTGTGACGCGCGCTGCGGCCGGCGCCTGGCGTGCGGCCACATGTGCCGCGGCCTGTGCGGCGAGCCCTGCCCGCCCGTCTGCCAGCCGTGCCGCCCCGACGAGTTCCCCACGGACTTCCTCGGGGACAAGTACGAAGAACACGACAAGTGAGACACCTTCGTTTGCTGCAAGACTCGATTACTGGCGACTGTAATACTAAGTTTAAGCGCAGTCAGCCTCAAGTCATGGCTGCGTTGAAACAAAATACTGTTCACCAATTCAACAGTCTTGGAAGATATCCAACCTTAGCTCAATAATGTTTTAATCAATCATATAAACTTATCACATCGCAATTCGCAACTAGGGCATAGATGAATACAGACGGGTCACTCCGCATGTTAGGTATGAGCTACAAGTAGGTACGCGGCGGGCTCGAATTGTCGAATTCAGTGGGCGTAACGTTGTCAGAAGATGTAAAACTTATGCGATAGAAAATGAGGCAACTTCTAGGTGAATATAATATAACTGTAGGTTATTAACGCTGAGCGACCTGAATTGCACTTTATTGTGTCGCAGCAAGTGTCGCTATTTATTTAAATGATTTTGCTGAGTGACCCATCTGTACTAATCTGTGACTAGGGCAACTACACAGCACCGTAAGACATGATTCTTGATTGTTTTTTTACTGCCTGTTGAAGATTTCAATCAGTATTTTCATTCGACCCTCATTGTAATTCCAGGTTTATCGTACTTCAAGATTGTGGTCATGTTTTGGAGGTCGATAACATGGACACTTTAATGCTGGGTGACCAGGAAAACATAAAAATACGCACTTGTCCTTTTTGTCGCAAAGCGATTATTAATACCAACAGATACAAAGATACTGTGAATAGAATGTTCAAGAATGATATCAATCCTATAAAAGTCCGAGTTTACGGAACTTACAAGCAGATACAAATGAAAATGACTGAATTACGCCGCAAAGTGGATAAATTTTCAGAAGAAAATGGAATATATATAGAGGGTTTGTATTAAACTATTACTTTTTTTTTGTGCTCCATGGTCCAGTTTGGCGAATAACCAGCGAGAACTAATTTTTATATTTCTTTCCAGATTATAAAGATATGAAAGCAACGTTTTTGAGTTTTATAACACTTTTAAAAACACAAAAAAAAGTATCGCTCTTGCAAGTGGAAATGGAATGCGTCTATTTGAATATATTTGAAATGATCGTAGAATGTTGGCAAAAATATCGAACACAGACACCGCAAATAACTACATTGAAGGATGAATTGCAGAAGCATATCAAAACACTACTTGATGTGCTCAAGATTCATCCAAAATCCAAGATCGCAATCAAAATAAGCGAACAACAGCAAAAGGATATCGGCAATGAGATTAAACGGTTGAATGTGATGGTGCAACTGTCTACTCTTCTCCATCTCGCGATTAGTATGAAAGATGAAGTTAAAGTAACACAACAAGTCGAGACTACCAAAGCGGTTGTGTTCTCGCTATCTGTATTTAATGAAGACAAGGCTTTAGAGTCTCTTAAGCAGTTGCAGGCAGCGATAAAATCAAGCGGTGTTATCTCTAAGTACGAGCGCGCATCTATTGTTAAAGCGTTTATTGATTTAAAAGCTGGCTCCTGGTATAAATGTCCGAATGGACATATCTATTGCATTGGTGAGTGTGGCGGAGCAATGGAAGAGAGTTCTTGTCCGGAGTGTGGGGCGCGCATAGGTGGCAGGAACCATAGGCTCACTGCCGGGAACAGCCATGCTCCAGAAATGGACGGCTCTAGGCATGCAGCATGGTCGGAACGGAACAACTTGGCTAATTTTAATCTTGACGGTATACTTTAGATATGAATATATATAAACCAAAGTAGGTACCTAGTTATTTGTTCGTAGGTAGGTACTGGAAGTTCATTTTCATGTTTTATTCGTTCTTCAGTTAATCTATTCTGTGAACAAACCCACCTCGCACCCGCATCACTATCTACACTCTTCATTCCATTTCAATTTTCATCTCTACATGTTTGTGGATTTTTTTGCAGAATGGATTGAAAAGCAAATGTTTTAATATAAATTATTTTAAATACATACTGACGAGATGTTTTACATATATTTCAGTATAAAATATGTTTATGTAGTGAGACTATTAAATTTTATCTGTGAACATCCAACACATAATTATAAATTTTAGCTAATCACCATCATTTAGCATAGTAAATTCATTGTGTAGGTAGTAACGCGAAATAGATTTTAATAATTAAATAGTTGTAAGTACGGTTTTACATCACATTATGTACTGACAAAATCGTTTCATCATTATAAATATTCATTGTTTGGTATCATCACATTATTTAGAAAGTAAGTAAGTATCACAACATTTTACTTCTTACTTATTATTTTGACTACAGCGGCAAAAGCGGCTGAACTATCTCTCTAAAAGTGGTTTATTATAATTTGACGAATTCAGAATAGTTAGTAAATGAAATACTTCAATATTAGAAAGCATTGTGATTTGCAGTTTTGCATGGTTTGTGATCTTAGGGACTCTTCAGACGTGCTACAAGTGCTACAACATGCGGCAGCGGCAAAAATGTGACTGGCACAAAATTAGAAAAAAAAAACGGTAGAGTTTAATTAAACACACGGTAGGCACGGTCAGCAACGGAAGACTATTAATAAGTACAGTAGGTACAGGTTGGCTTATTGTTTATCCTTGTACATGCATCATACTTACATTATTTCTAATGTAATATATACGAATTTATATTTTTGAATATTTCATTATCATTTTAACATTTCAGTTTTATGATGCTTTTTATAATGTTTTATAAACCTACTCTAAACAAAAATCGTTGTATCGAATACTTTTTTGTCAAAGATTATGTGTGATGATAACTGATTCTCGTGTCTGACCGTACCTACTACAATTTGCATTTTTTCTTGTGATTAATAATTATACGGAAGACCTCACCGCACTTTCACACTAGTTTTTTAGGATTTTTTATTGTAGATACTAAGTATATAAAAAAAAACTTTGTTGCTGACCACATGATCTTATAAAAACCAAATAAAAATTGTCAACACAAAAAAAATACAATAATTATAAATTTATAATAAAAAACTTACATACATACAAACATAAACTCACGCATAGATACGATGTTCACGTATACCTATTATGTTCTTGTTCCAGAAATTATGTTTTATTGTTCTAAGGGCTACACAAAACTGCGATACGATGCGATACGACGCCGCATCGCAGGTTTTTAGATGAGCTTTGTATTTTAGGAGCTCGCAGATTTATGCAATGCGATGCGAATTCGCAGTTTTGTGTGGGAGCTAATGTGGGTGTACTAATAGGCACACCTCTGCCTAACCCTTCGGGGATTTAAGGCGTGTGTTATATGTTATAATAACTCATTAATCAATAAAGCTGTTTTATGAGAGTGATGTTTTATTTTTTATTGTTGTTGGACTCACTATCACCCAATGATTGGGTTGACTGATGATTGGGTCCCAATCATCAGTGAATTGCCACTTAAGTTTGGAAAATTAAAATCTCCTAAGATAATAAAAGTGTCCGTCAAGTTATTTAATATAACATCATTAAACTATAAAAATAAGTAAGCTGTGTAGTCAATAAATACCCTCTGATTTGCTTGCACAGATAAATTGTACAGATATATCTAAAATGGTGTACTAGTATGCCGCAAGCTCACGGCATCACTCTAACCAGCAACCGCGATAGGCTCGCAATGTGGACGCACGCTAAGGTTATCGCGGCATTATAGCGGTTGCGACGACGGGCGCGAAATATCAACGCGCCTAGTTGCGTCCATAGTGTAGTGACTTAGACCTTGTCCAGAAGGGACGAATTCGCCGCGAAACGTTAACGAGATACTAGGCGCCAATACATCGTGTCCACAAGCATCGCGCGATTTCAAAATACGCGCGTAAATCGCGTGCAGGTCGCTAGACTCTCGACTCGCGCTTGATTCGCGCGTATTGCGCGCGAGTTGAGATACTAGAGACTCCTTGTTGCGTCCAGTTGACGCGCGAACTCCAGAGCGAATGCACGTATCCAGGGAAATGGAGCACCAAAATTTTGATACGGAATTGCTGTGAAACGCGCGTAGGTACGCTCTTTCTGGGCGAAACGGTCGCGCGTGATACGCACGAGAGAATCGCGGCGAATTCGCCCTTTCTGGACAAGCTCTAAGGGCCAATTTCTCCGATCGTCTCCAAAACTGCGTTTAGTAAAACTGCGTTTATACTAATCGCGTTTAATAACGAGATTTGATCTCGTTTACCATCGATTGCATTTCACAGAGCAAAACGCCACGTTCGTTGATCGCGATTACGAAAACCGAGTTAACGATATGTTAGAACGGCAACATCGCGTTGCGTTTTGTCCTTGCACTGTAACTTGACAAAACTATTGCAATATTTGTGTAACAATACATATAACGAAACGTATTCCTCGGTTGTCAAGTCAATAATTGTCAACTTGGTAAAGTAAGTGAGGTTATTTTGAGTGTTGTTCGTTTTGCGTGGTTATTGTTTTCTAATGTGCAGTGCACGTTTTAATATATAGGACTTGATTACAAGCTAAAATGAATAAAAAAATATTGTAACTACCGCAATTACTTAATTAAAACAAATTAGTGGTTAAATATTTCTTGATTTTTATTTACTCTCTTAATATAATGATTAGTTTACGCAGTTAATTTCGAAAGTTTACTCTTCACTCATGCTCACTTCAGTGACCTGCTGCCTTGCTAATGTAGAAAAATAATATCTTTACCTACGCTACAAAACATACAATGGGCGACCTTTTCGCTTTCTGCGATCTCTTCCAGGCAACCTTGGAATGGATAGTGTTTGCGCGTGGACATAAAAATGGGGTTGTCATTGGTGCAAAATAATAATATATAGATGCAATATACTATAATAGACACACATATATATACATATGCTATATAATAGATACATAAATACATACATAATAAATATATAAGGATTTTCAATAGCTTCCAATATAGAGAGAACTGTCGTAAGTCGAAATCTCGATCATCTAGAGTGTCGAAGGAGCCCTTCGCGAATCCACCTTGGTCGTCGAACCACAAATTCATCCTCATCTTCTTCAAAGGCCAATGAGTTAACTCTTCTCATTATGTATCTCAAAATAATCGTAATTATGCGATTAAAAACAGGTTCAACACAATATGGCGGAAGCGCGCGGTACGGTATGTCAAGTGCATTAATCGCGTTTTAAACGTAAAACGGTCAAAATTGGGCGGTTAGTACAGTAACTGCGTTAACGTTTAGCACTAAACTAGTTTAAAAATTGCTGGTGAAATGCCAAACCGCCGTTTATGTTCAGTTAATCGCGTTTTAATTGATCGGTGAAATTGGCCCTTAGTTCCCACACTGCGCCGCTCGCCGCGCCGCCCGCTTGCCGTGCCGCCCAAAGTCGTGAATGGGCTGTAAGGCGGAACTGGAAGCCTAGCGCGATGGGCCTGAGCTGTCGCGCTCAGGCCCAACGCACGTAGTTTTCAAATGTTCCCGGGAGTCCGCGAGTTCTGGCCGCGCTACGGTCAGCAACCGACCTAATTATATAAATAAATAATTTTTGAATATACCAATATTAAATATTGATTTATTCAAAAATTAAAAATTGGTTAATAAAAAATAAAATAAACATATAGTTCGTAATGTCAGTAAAAATATAAATAAGAAAAGGGTTAGCAACTCTTCCAAATACAATAATTTCAACTAGTGAGCCCAAGTGGCTATGGAGCACGCCAAGCATTTTTATCTGCAATATAATCATCCAACTTAAATGCTTGTCTACTTAATGTGCGTTTAATGCATGTTTTAAATTTCTTCTCATTTAGTTGAAGAATATCGAGTGGTATTTTATTATAACATTTTACACAGTAGGTAGGTACCCCATAAAAAAAGTGTGTGCTTTAGACCAGCGGTCGGCAACCTTTTAGCAGGCAAGGGCCACATGGTTGCAAAATGAATGTAGAGGCGGGCTGTACTTGTTCATTTTTATTATTTATCGCTATAGTTGCTTTCTATTCGTTTGTTGTTGAAATTCTTAGAATGGTTCTCAAAAGCTCATTTGTGAGATGCGAAGCATATAATTTCTTTCTGTAACTGAGAATTGAAAAGTTTGGTCGCAGTAAGTACCTAGGTAAATAATTGTAAATAACTGCGAGCAAACCCTTTTAATTCGTCAAAATCAGATGGCAAGCTGCCAAGATCATTGATTTCACAGAAAGAGTTTTTGAGGTTGTCATTAGATTGGAGAGCAATCACGTTCGTTTGTAAATGACTCGGTACATCCTCAATATCACATGAAAAAGGGTTTGCAAAATCTTCAGTTTGCTTCAAGTCACCAAATCTGTCGTTAACTGATTTTGTAGCTCTATTAAAACGTCTTTCATTTTATCAATGCTCGCTCGCTTAAACATTTCGCCCGCATAGTGTTATTATTTACTAAGGTAAAGACTTTCATTTATAAAACTGTCGCGGGCCGCAAGGAGGAGAGTCGCGGGCCGCGGGTTGCCGACCCCTGCTTTAGACAATCTAAAACGTGGTTGATCTAATTTGTTTCTATTTATAGTGTTAAAATTATGCCTGTCACTTATCTTACGAAAAAAAAAGTAGATTTTTTCGAACATACATAATGTTTTCATATATATACTGACAAGGTACAGTCATGATGATAATTTTCTTAAACAGTTCCCTTAGAGATTCGCGTCTGCTGAGGTTGTAGATGGCTCTGACAGCCCTCTTTTGCAGAATAAAGACAGAATCAATATCTGCAGCCCGTCCCCACAGCAAAATACCGTAAGACATGAAAGACTATGAAAGTAACTAAAATAGACCAGTCTCGCGGTATCCACGTCTGTTAGTTGGCGGATTTTCCAAACAGCGTAAGCGGCTGAACTTAGCCGCCCTGCAAGTGATGTGAAGTGAGGACCCCACTAGTTTTGAGTCAAGCGTGATCCCCAGGAAAACCGTCTTTTCGACGAATTCTAGTGTCTCCTTATTCAATACAACGTGACATTCACTACTTCTTATAATCGGTAACGCGAATCTTATGCATTTAGTTTTCTTCTCATTTAATACCAAATTATTTTCAGTAAACCAGTTATGGACCGTAGGCATAGCGTTATTTACGTCGTCAAGCTCCTGTGCATGTCCGTTAACTTTAAAAATAAGTGATGTGTCACATCAGCAAATAACACCATTTGTAGTCGGTTTTGCAGTAAATGAGGTAAATCATTTATATAAGGTCCCATTAAAATAGATGGACAAACTTTTAGTAATCATTTAGACCACCTAAATAAGGACAATGATAAAAATAAATAAATAAGAAAAACGCATTAGATACTTACAAGAAAAATAAATCAGCTAACAAAAATACACCAAAAATGTTGGTTACCCAAATTTTATTTATATAAGTAGTATTAAATTTTACGTATTCCTAAAAATAAAAAATACTGCTTATTTGTATAGTGTTTCATTTAAAATTTCAATAAGTATGTTGGTAGATTGCACAGGGTTTCGTCTACAGTAAACAATAGATCTTGGGTCTATTAAGTTGGCCACCCCCTCTATACATTTCCAACTGCATGCTTTGAGCTTGGCAACATTTTTATCTTGATAGTCTATGGTGGGGGTTTACCGTTATGTTACTTCCTCCCAAGTAGCACTGGGGGTTCTTTATCGGTTGACTAATGGTACACATTTATTCTTTAAGCTCTCTAAGTAGGCTGTATGAGAGCTCTATAGCACGCTATACAGCCCTTATACCACCGGTTTGGGCACAAATTATTCAGCCTTAAGTTCACAAAAGGTACACAGTAGCTGAATAGCAGCAGTTTAACGGCAGTTTAAGAGAAAACAAGTGGTCTTATAGCTGATCAACGGCACTATATATGATTCCGTGTGGTTCTTCATACAGACAAGAGAGTTATAAGAAGTAACGAGTGAACAATTATACAGCCTCTATCTCGTATTAAGCTCACAAGTGTACCCTACAAACTATTAGGGGCCGCTTTTTCTCCAAATTATCACTTGAGTACCACATTTTGTAATAAATATTTAGGAACGACGTATTTCGCTCGGGAGTGTCTAATCTAAACAGCCATTTTTATTGTGATATAATTATTACTGGTAATATTCTGTGTTTATTTTATTCTATTGTGTTAAAATTATGGGTAATGTAAATTTATTGTAAAGTATACACATATTTAGAGTAAAAATTTTCACACGCCTCAGAAATAATGCCGTTTTATCAAACCAAATCTTTCTTAATAAGCAGAGACGAACCATGCAATTTTTGATATTTGTGTTTTTATAGCATTACAATCAGTCTGTGATTTTGTATTTGAAAATTAACCACAAAATTAATCACGAAAACTCCGTAGTATGTGATAAAGTCATGATTAATTTAGAAATATTATAGGTTATGTTTGAAAAAAATGGTGGACATTGTCTCCAGCTACAGTGAACCATTGTAACTCCAGATTAAAGCTGTCATCTCTTTAAAGTCTCACATGTGTACCATTATAGTGTCGTGAACTATAGAAAGGTTCACATTGTGTACCATTATAATGCCAGTTTCTGTACAACGTATGCTCGTTAGGCTTATGTTCAGCTCTGGGCTGGTATGCAGTTCTTCAATAGTTCACGTGAATACCCTTTTAGATATTTTAGCACACTAAATTTTAGAGATCCGCATAGAACATTTGAATTTTGTTTGAATACCTACTACAAGTTAGTTAGTACGAAGTCTTCGATAGTAAATGCAGTAGGTGGTATGATTGGAGTAATACGTTAATTTTAATAGACGAGATGGTATTGTTATATAAAATAGTCGTTTTAATAAAAGTTATTATGTTGATATTTTGGAGAATTGTTGTCATTTAATTTTGAAATGTTTATAATGAGACAAATTTTCGGTTAGTTTTATTTAGAAAATTAAAATTTATTAGATTTAAGAATTAATATACATTAAGTGCCATGATGTTGAGTACTTATCTACCTGTATAAAACTGACAAGACTGATTTGAAATTATTGTAATAAGTGTATTTCTTACTATGAAGATCTTTTTGAAACAGATGGCTATATAAAAGTTTATTCAGACGCCTAATTATATGTTTTTTAAAATTAAAGTTCAAAGTATTGTTATTATATTTTAAGTCCTCGCTATTTTTAAGATTTTTGAACTATTTCAAAAAGATTCTAAAGAATACAAGATGTACCTAAGCGACTGAAAGTTTACGTTTTATTATGTGATTTAAAAATAAAAATGATCAAACATTTGTAAAGTTGTATTATTATTTTAATATATGTAATAAAGGTATATCCGCTTGGTTGTCATTAATGAGACAATACAATTTTAATTGTTATCGAGCTGCATCAGTCTTTCGGACATTTGACCTCCTACGAAGTATTGAAATTCCTTGTATTCTATTCTATATAACATTTCACAACAGTCTATTCAACGCACACTAATTTACACTTTATATCCTTGGGTTCTAAAACAATCAAGTTATGGTCACAATTATGCTGACTTCTAGACTTGTATATGGCAAGATGAGACGATTTTATTGGATATGTAAACACATCTTCTGTGTTATTTTTATTCTAATACCTGTCATTGAAATCGTCCGTCATTAATTATTTTTGGACTCACGCTTCAGCTTCAGGCACTTTTTCCTCTATATTATGTACGGAACCGTCATTAATAAAGTTTGAAAACCACGTTCACATAGTTATTCAGCTCAGAGGATAACAATGTGGTACTCGTGATTAAATAAACAGCTGTCAGTATTACTAGATACCAACAGTGGTGCTCATAATATACTTTACACGTACATGTGAACTCATTAAACGCTCTTTTACAGAATAATATAGAGGCTGATTAATATATCACAAACTAGACCCGCTTACAGCTACAAGCTGAATAACGGTCCACAAAAGGTTGTACATAACAGCTTTTGGCTGCAGTAATGTTCACATTTGTTGTATAAAAATGCCAGCAATATAACACCGTACATGTAGACCTTTAAATAGCCTGTGCCGTATTTTTCCCCTCTTAAAATGCTATAAATCAGCTTTTAAAATAAAAGCTGGCTAGAAGATTAATGTTATCCTAATATAACACCAATAGTTACTTAATAGGCGAATTTAGCACCTCTATGCATGCCATAAACAGGTATAGGTGAATTTGTTCACTCTGATACAGCCAATGAACCATGTGTGGCCAATTTTATTACTTAGAGATCACCAGTGAACTGAATGTGAACTACTAAAGAGAACAAAATGCTACTTGGATTGAAAAATAATAACGCCTGAACGTCAACGACTCAGTGTTTCCACTTTTGGGGATTTCTCCCTTTTTTTGTGCGCGACTACGCAGTCGCAGCGGAAAAATGTCGAATTTCTTAATTCAGTTTAGCATAGGGTTACCATATCTCAGGATTTGTCCTGAGATTTTAGGATTTTTGGTCTGCTGTCAGGATTGCGGCTGGATTTTGCAAATCTCATGAAATCTCAGGATTTTTTGTATTTTCAATAAAATATACCTTATATTTTAAGGATCTCTTTAAAAAAAAGTTAAACAAACTAAAAATAATCTTCCTTTGGTAATAATTGCACAATTAAAATCAATAATTTATTATTATTTATCCAAGTAGGTATTCAGTTTTATCATAGTTAATTAATATCATGTGAAGATACATTATGGATTTGCAACGTTGTGCATCGCGTGAGCGAGATCCGCAGTGTATACAGGGGTGGCAGGGACATCGACGCGAAGCCGGTTACCATGGATTCAGTACATGATTCTGAACCCCCTGCGTTGAAATTATTCGTCGGTTATTAAAAAAAAAATCAGCTGTTCCATACATTTTGACCGCGTAGGTATTGCACTTTTCTATGAAACAGCAGTTTTTTTTTTAAATAACCGACGAAAAATTTCAACGCAGGGGGGTTCAGAATCATGTACTGAATTCATGGTAATTGGCTTCGCGTCGATGTCCCTGCCACCCTGTATACTATACAGAGTGGCAGGGACATCGACGCGAAGCCTGTTACCATGGATTCAATACATGATTCTGAACCCCCCTGCGTTGAAATTTTCCGTCGCTTATTTAAAAAAAAATCTGCTGTTCCATACATTTTGACCGCGTAGATATTGCACTTTTTTATGAAACAGCAGATTTTTTTATTATGGTTAGTACAAATATGTGCATCCAACCATTGGGGAGCTATTTAAAGCCGCGTACAGACATCGCGAGGCGTGCGACACGAATGGTTCATCTCGCATGCCTCAACCTGAGGCGTACGACGCACAGACTGGTATTTGGCCCTAAAAGCTGGCCAAAATCGATTTTTTTTATATTAGTTCTACTTCCTCTAAGCCATTGTTTTCAAAAACTAGGATAACCGCTCCAAACAACAGCAAAAAATACAAAGCGCCAGCCCCTTCCAGCACGCAGTGGGCTCAGTCGGAAGTTACCGTTCGCCAAAAGTGTTCGTGTGATTGTTCGATGCGCTCAGATTTCGCTGTTTTAAAATATTTCTCATCTTGTGACTGAACGATTTTGTGTTGGTTTTCACTATGGATTGTGCACAACCAGGTATGTATTTTATTTGGCACTTACTTTTAACAACGAATCTAAAGCCTTTCTTCATTTTTTATCCTTGAGAAGTAAGGACCAAGAAACTACTATAAAAAAACACACTTTGGAAGATCAAAGGGAGTTTTAATATATTTCTCATCATTTCTAAGCCAAAATTTTAATGGTTAGTTATAGAGTAGACCTTTGAGGATGTAATTAAGAGCAAAACAGCCACCCCAAAGTACCCCTCTATTTTTGGTGATTTTTTTTCTGTAGGCACATTCGATACCCAGTAAATGAAACTTTACTTATATTTTGTGTATTTTTTTTATAGGCTCTTCTGGAATGAGAATTATGACTCGAAATGATTTGTTTAATATAATGGAACGCTCAAATACCTCAATTTTTAATGAAAAGTTGGAATTTATGGAGCGGGAACTGCTTAATCAATATGCGGAAAATGACCAAAATATTGCTGATGTAAAGCAAAAACTGTCGATCATCAGACACCAATTTAAACAAAGATGGTCAGCTGCTCGCAACACAAAGGCCAGATTCCTAGAAAACAATGCCGAGTGGCTTAAAGGATGCATATCGCTACCGAAAGCAGGTAAGTGGTACCCAAATTTAATTACCTCTATTGTTCTGTTATGCTTTGAAGCATTTTGTTTACCCGCAGAATATTGTAGTTTTAGAACTTATTTTTTAGAGTAGTAATGGGTTATATGTTAAGTATTTGTTTGAGTACAACTATTGTCTTTTTGTTGTAGGAGAAAGTCCTGGCCGACCTCAAAAGTCGTTCTTAGACTTGAGTGAAAGAAGCAAAAGACGTAAGACTAAAGAACTTAGATCATCTGATACAGATGAATTGACGTATGCAACACAGATGAAATTACGGGAAACGGGCAAAGTAGATGCGTCAAAAATTGTAAAAGATTTAACAAAAAGTCCCAGAAGAGCAAGGAAATACGCAGTAGCAATAAAAAAAAGTATCTCTGAAGAAGAACAGGAGAAATCAAACAAATTGGCACATTCACGTGCATTGTTTATGTTTGTTGAAGCGGGGCTAACACAGGCCCAGTATGAAGTAGTACGAGAAACTAACCCAAGCTTTTATCCGTGCTATTCGATTTTGCAAAAGTTAAAGAAAGAGTGCTATCCTGAAATTCACAGAGTAACTGAAACGTGCGCTGAAGTAAAAGTTCAAAATCTCATGGATCACACGGCACAGCGACTGATTTTACATCTTGGTGAGGCAGTTGAACAATTGAATGAAGCAGAAAAACAATCATTAGTTTTATTAAGTAAATGGGGCTGCGATGGATCTCAACAGATGCAGTACAAAATGAAATTTGAAAATGAAGCCGATTCTGACGCAAACATTTTCCAAAGTTCCGTGGTACCGCTTCAGTTGGTTTACGGACCGGAAAGAAAAATACTGTGGCAAAATCCTACCCCATCTTCACCACGGTATTGTCGACCAATAAGAATAAGATTCATTAAAGAAACCACAGATGTGACAAATGACGAGATTGATTACATAAAATGTCAAATAACAGCGATGACTAAAAGCGAAGTCAACAGCTTTTCCATCAAGCATAAAATGCTTTTCACTATGATCGATGGAAAAGTATGCAATGCTGCTACGCATACTAAATCAACAATGAGATGCTATTTATGCGGAGCTACGTCATTACAGTTTAATGATTTGGAGAAGGAGAGGCCATGCAAAAAAGAAAACTTGGAATTCGGCTTATCTTTGTTGCATGCTCGGATAAGATTTTTTGAGAGCATTTTACATGTGGGTTATAGATTGCCCGTAAAAAAATGGAACGTTCGCCTTACTGCCGAGGAAAAGCAAGCAGTGGAAAATAAAAAAAAGGAAATCCAAGATAAGTTCCGGGAGAAACTCGGTCTGCTGGTGGATATACCAAAATCCAATTTTGGCAATACCAATGATGGAAACACCAGCAGACGCTTTTTTGAGAACTATGAAATATCGGCGGAAATTACGGGGATAGACGTAAATTTAATTTATAGACTGAAAGTGATTTTGGACACATTGTGCTGTGGTTTAAAAATAAACGTGGAGGTGTTCGAAACATATTGCCAAGAAACGGCAAAGTTATACGTTTCCTTGTATAACTTTTACCCAATGTCTCCGACATTACATAAAGTATTGCGTCATGGGGCTGAAGTGATAAAGGAAGTAATTCTTCCCATTGGACAACTGTCTGAAGAAGCGGCAGAAGCTCGCAATAAACATATAAGAATGTTCCGACTCAACTACGCCCGAAAATTTTCCCGGGTAGCCTGCAACGCAGATGTTTTTAACAGACTCCTCTTAACCTCTGACCCTGTTCTGACGGGCATGAGGAAGAGGAAGAATAAAAAAAATCTCTCACTTTCGGCTGATGTACAAAAATTATTACTAGAAAGTGATTTATTTAATGTAAGTTTTGTAGATGACGACGAAAATGACGAATAAATGCTTGTATATATTACGTTTGCCTTTTTTTTACCTTTTCTAACCTAAAACTGAAATAAAACATTGTTAGGCAGCCATAAGGCGAACAAAATATTTTTGGCCAACTTTTAGGACCAAATACCAGTCTGCGACGGTACATTTATACGTGCGTCCCAAACGATACATGCTCAAGCTGAGCAAGCAAACCACCACGCACGGTGTTCGTCAGTAGAAAAATGGCTCCGACAAGGCGAGACGTGCAGATTGCAGCTACGGCCTATAAATTGATTCATTCAATAATAAAAAAAGGACAGCTAGTAGTGTATAAAATATTGACCTGATCCAGTAACTTGACTCTTCTTAACTCGAGATTTCTCCCGTCGAAAGGATCCCGTTAGTGACTGTATTTTTTTCTTCAAGTCTTTGACGGAATGTTGACTTGCTGTGATATTTGACGCCACGCGTCTTCCCTTTTACATTTAGGTCCGATTTCACCAAAGTAGAATAAGTTTTATTCCAAGGATAAAGCTATTACTTACTCTCAGATAACCATGTTTTCATTTCACCAACTACTTATCCTGAGAATAACAGAGTTATACGAGAGTAACTCTTATACCACCAATTTCGAAGGTATAACGGGCTTATTCTTCGGATAAAATCAAAATGGCGTCAAATTTTTATGTCAGCTGAGAGCCGTGAGCGCACTGTGTACAATGAGCGTCCATTGCTATTGCACATTGAATTGCAATTCGGAGAAAATATTAATAGAAATGCGTTTGAGAAGAATGGTAAGGGACAGTGAAAGCGAGAGTGAGGCTGAAGATTACTACTATGTTATTTTGAGACGACCAACCTGGTTTAAAGAAAGAAATGAGCATTTTTACAACTACGACGAAAATGATTCCATGATAAGATTTCGTTTATCTAAAGCAGCAGCATACAATTAATTATTAAAAATTGAACATCAATTGGAATTTGTGTCTGAGAGGTTGGTACAAGATAGCTACTGTACTTATATTAAATATTATGGAAATATACGAAATAATATAAACACAACAAAAGCAATCTGAACGAAATAACACCACGCATTGTACAGACACATTGACACAAGTTCAAAGTGACGTGACGACTAAATTAAAAAGGTCCTGTTAGGCTGTACTGTAAAGTGAAAATGACAAGCCTATTTAATTTGTCTGCATTCACATTCATTCGTTCATCACTTCACTTTCAACGTGCCACAGATAACAAAAAAACACTCATCAAAGAATAGTTATACTAGGAGTAACTTTTTGTCTTTACAAGTTGGTGAAACGTAGTATGAATTATTCTGAGAGTAAAATCAGCGAATAATTTTATCCCTGGTATAGTTATTCTTAGATAACGACGCCATTGGTGAAATTGGACCTTATTGTAATAATCAGTATGTTTAAAGTCCCACAACAC
Source organism: Conistra vaccinii (assembly GCA_948150665.1). Taxonomy (NCBI): domain Eukaryota; kingdom Metazoa; phylum Arthropoda; class Insecta; order Lepidoptera; family Noctuidae; genus Conistra; species Conistra vaccinii. The sequence goes on from OX411330.1 coordinate 10,034,224, forward strand.
TCTGTTATTTTCATAAAGTTGAACAAGTTCACGCAGTGATTCGGTATTGGCAGAGCTGGGCAAAATACATGCTTTGCTTTAATTAAAATACAAATTACAAAATACTATCTCGCACTTATTTAAAATACAAATTACAAAATATTTTTAAGTCGTGTATTTGAAATATAAAATACAAAATACAGTATTTTGACTATTTTTATTTAAAATACAAATTACAAAATACAGTCTGGTGTTAGGTTAGGTATACAGGGTGTTAGGGTAACCACCGTTATCCCTCAAACCAGTTTATATTTAAGCCAACTACCCATAGTTTGAGTGACAACGGTGTTTACCCTTCCATCCTGTATAAATAGAATAGAACTAATCCAGCCCAACCTAAGGCAAAGGGAATATATTCTTACCATCATATTTTACAAAATGGCGCCCGCTAAATATGTCACAGCATTCACAGGATTCACTTCATCGCCGAATGAAAATTACAATTGCCAAGTTATGTAATTGACAATTTAACGTATGTACCTGCAGTACAGACTACAGTACAGTTTAAGTGCAGTGTGGCCAACTTTAAAGATATTACATATTTAGCGGTTGCCATTTTGCTTACGAAAGCTATCGAGCGCTATTTTCTGCAGATCGCACCCAATCATAAGATCGCTAAATGTATTTATGTTCAAATGTATTTTGGAGCCATAAGTATTTGAAATACTAACTACAAAATACCTCAGCGTCAGGTATTTGAAATACTAATGAAAAATTACATTTATAAGAAGTAATTGAATTACAAATACCAATTACGTATTTGTATTTCAATTACGTATTTCAATTACAAGTAATTCAAATACTGCCCAACCCTGGGTATTGGCCTCCATGATGCATGCGCGCAACGCAAACGACACCTGTCCGTCCACACGGAGCGCACGGCTCGTACTGAGGCGGCGTTCGCAACGATCGTATGGCGCGAATGCTCACTGTGAGCACACACGTCCACACAGTCCGAGGCATGCGAGACGAACCATTCGTGTCGCACGCCTCGCGATGTCTGTACGCGGCTGAACAAAAACTGTTTCCGCTGGAACTTCGTCATCCTAGCGGAACTTTTTTTTCCTATGCACGTACAAGAAATAAAATACATTCAATAATTAATGTGTAACGAGAGGTAAATGTGTATGTTTAAATTAAAGAATTTGAAAACCTGGCAACATTATTATCTTGATAGTCTATGGCGGGGGTTTACCGATAAATGATACTTCTTAGTGAAAAATAAAACGCCTAGACGTCAACGACTCAGTGTTTCCACTTTTAGGAATATCTCCCTTTTTTTGGGTAAAATGACGAATTGTACATGGTTTAGGCCTTTTTTATTTTGACAGGGATTTAGGGAATTTTGTGGTAAAATTGAACTTGAGTGCTCATTCACTTTTCGTATCAGGTCCATCTTTAAATACTGAGGTAGAAAGGTTATTCAGTATTCAAAAATGTAAAAACAGACAAAAGAAATAGACTTTACAAAGAAACGCTTGCTTTCATACAATAGTGGGAATGCTAGCAAACAATTGCCCAATTTTGGTACCATCTTAGATGCAGCGAAAAAGTGTAAAAGTAATGTTTCGGCTTCTGATTTTGTGAATCTATGAATGTTTTGTAGGTATTTTATGTTATTAATATATTTATGTGGAATGAATGAATGATTTGTTATTATCTTATTATTTATTATAATCATGCTCCCTAAAACAAGGAATTTTGAAGATTTTTTAGGGAAGTTTAGGGATAATTCAATGAAAAAACTGGGGAAAAACCAAATATGTTAGAGTGGAAACACTGCAACGACCACTCGACGGATGCTCTGTGGTCGACGGGTGGCGGGGTCCACAGAGTACTTTTACTATGGCGGGGTCGACGGTAGTGAGTCAGTGACTCAGACTCAGTGCTCTGTGTCTGTGAGGACTACTTTGCTAGAAATTGCGCTGGGTTGTGTGCTTGCACCAAAGCAAGTTTAAAATTCATCCTTGAGCAGACACTAAGGCGACCCACTGACCGACAATTCAGCCTTTTGGACCGTTTTCGGGAACGTGGAAGTGTAAGTAGTTATATTATGTATTATATTTTAGTAACTATCAAGTTAAAACTAAACTACATGAGACCAATCGGAAGTATGTTTGTAGGTACAGAGATAAGTGGCTGCTCGTATAAACTCTTTTTGCTTGTTTCGCTTCATTTATTGCGTTTGTACATTATTTGTACATGTACGTACAGTACGACACAACTTAGATGTAGCATCGGCAAAGTTCGTAAAACCGATCACCATCCGAACTGAGTGCGCCTTCAAAATTACCAATCTTTATTACTGCTTCAGGTGAAAATGATCTTTCGAAAACGCAATAACTTGTAAAGTCATATAGCCTAATACATTCGTAAACTTGAAATGAACGAATGATTTTTTTAAAATCTATACTATATTATACAGAACTCTTTTTCTTTTATAAATATTTTTGTTTTATTATAATTTATTAGTCAACTTTGTGGTTTGTCAGCTGTAGGTACAATTAGCTACTTAGGATTAGGAATCCTTTGTGCTTTTATTGAAGTTCTATTTGAAGCTTCTAGAAGCTGTGGAACAACGTGCGGCTTTGTTACAATTTGGGCCTATAGTTTTGCTCGTGCGTATTAGTCATCCTGAAAAATTGATACGGTTTAGATGTTTAGGTACTTACTTACGTACCTATTACAGAATGTTCCATGCAATAGTTTTGTAGCCGATGTAACCGATGTTCGTAACCGTTTTTGTAGGCACTTCCGTGGCCCCTGGCATGGCAAGGGAAGGAACACGGGTGGGTTTTAGTCAGTAAAAGTCTGACACGCCCTTCCGCTCCGCCCAGAGCGGGAGAAGTCATTGGATGATTTCCCACCCAAAAAAAAAAAAAAAGAAAAAGGCAGGCAAAGCAACCAACTGTTAAACATTGAGTTAAATGTATTTAACTAAATGCTGTTAAATAAATTTTGGTTAAAAAGCAGTACATAACACGATTTGTGAGTACCTACGGGTCAGAGAGACTTAGAAAAGTTTCACCAAAAACCATCGCCTAATCAAGCCTTCTGGATCCGGTGGGATGTGGGAGTAGTAGGGTGGGGGAACACCATGGGACACCTTAAGGGCATTGACCTTGACCTTGAGGTCATTGACCTTCAAGGTCAAAATTTCGTAAGTCAAGATTCGCGTGTCTCCTAAAGTCACTGACCTAGATGTTATTGACCTTGAGGTCAAGGTCAAAATTCCAAAAGTCAAAATCCGCCATTCTCAGGAGCAGTAACAGGTCAATATTCGTGGTTTGTGACCTTGAGGAAAAGGACTAGTGTTTGTATTTTGTATTAATCTGTAAATTGCGTGTAAATGCCTGGATTCAACACAATGTAAATTGTTTATGAATAAATAAACTAAACTAACTAGTGACTTTGAGGTCAAGGTCAAGTGATTCTGGAGATCATGATACTTTGGAGGTTAAGGTCGAATGACCTTAGAGGTCAAGATCGCGTGACCTTGGAGGTCAAGATCGAGTGACCTAGGAGGTCACGGTCGAGTGACCTTGGAGGTCAAGGTCGAGTGACCTTGGAGGTTACATTTATAAGAAGTAATTGAATTACAAATATCAATTACGTATTTGTATTTCACCAACCCTGTATGTGGTAAAATGAAAATTTTATTAAGTAAATTAATTATGTTGAATATTGTGAAACATTGAGAATTTTTTTCTCAAAAACTATGCGTTTGCGCAGTGTAATATTTTGCAAAAGTGTTTTAAATGACGATATAGAAATCCGAAGTGGAGCCACAATCGCTATAAGTACGACCGAATTCGGTCGAAAGGTCCTAATCCTAACGATCCGGATGGTACGTTATTCAGTAGTCTCGACCATAGATATATTATTATTTAAAACTATATCTAGTTATCGACAATCGGGGTTTGAAGATTTTGGCCCTAAAATCAGTCACCATTTTGTTTTTTTTTTTCAAAATCATGGTGGACAATAAATGCCATGTATTTGGATAGGGACACTACAAACATAAAACTTGTTATAACATAACAATCATCTTATAGCGTCACGTTTCTGAGGTATTCAAAGATAAAAATAACAATTGTTTTATACGAATTTATTTATATACGTTACGTTTTAGGTAGTTACTTCATTAACCCCCGACGGAAACCGAAGGGGTGTTATAAGTTTACCGTGTGTATCTGTGTATCTGTGTATCTGTCTGTGGCATCGTAGCTCCCAAACGGTTGAACCGATTTAGTTTTTTTTTGTTTTGTTTGAAAGGTGACTTAAACGGGAGTGTTCTTAGCTATGATTAAAAAAAATCTATTCAGCCGTTTGAAGATTATCAGGTCTTTTCTTATTGATGAATGGATTTTAGCATCTTCCACAGGTCTGATTGAATTTAAATTTGGTAATCTGTTACTTCAATGGTATTAGAATAACATAGTAACCTTGAACTGATGCTGCAGCATTACCTGGTATTTGCAGCCTACCCAACTCCTCAACAATTTACAGCAGTGGTATCGTGTTTGGGCTCATTGGAATGGTCTCAATGAATAGGTTATGGATAAAATTATATATTTATCAGGGTCTGATGATAGAGAAGCAAAAAAAAATCCGGATAATTTAGTAACTAACTTTACTGTGGGAAATATACGTACATCTGTGTAGATTTAAGCGAGGCACGTGTCGATCGTATCGTATGTACTAGTAATACGTATATAAAGTTTTAAAAGCTGGAAATAAAAGTTAAATTAAAAATTTAAAAAAACCCCCGACACAAAAAAAATCCTTTTAAAAGCTAAAAAATAAAATATACTGGCCCTTTAAGTTTCATATAATTTGTAGTTAATATTTTGTCGTCGCGTCGGGGGACGGCGAATGAAAAATTGAAATATATTTTCTACAATAGCATGCCGCGTCCCCCGTTTTTTAAATTTTTAATTTAACTTTTATTTTGATTAAGTTATTTACACATGAATTAATTGAATACACCTAGTGGATAAAATATAAGATTTTTTAATCATATTCGGTATAAATAATATCATCCAAGAAGGCAGCGGGAGGCTGAATAGGATTTTCATGGTGTCGCGCCCATGCCATGCACCATAAAATACAATAATGCTCCATAATATTACATACAGGGTGGCAGGGACATCGGATCGACGCGAAGCCGATTACCATGGATTCAGTACATGATTCTGAACCCCCCTGCGTTGAAATTTTTCGTCGGTTATTAAAAAAAAAATCAGCTGCTCCATACATTTTGACCGCGTAGGTATTGCACTTTTCTATGAAACAGCTGTTTTTTTTTTAAATAACCGACGTAAAATTTCAACGCAGGGGGGTTCAGAATCATGTACTGAATCCATGGTAACCGGCTTCGCGTCGATGTCCCTGCCACCCCGTATAGCATTAACACACGTCCTCATTCGGCGGGGGGTATAGGTACATATATTTTTATCTCTTTCGCTCTTAACCAAAATATTACCAAAACATGATGCAATTATTTTATGTTTTCATAGTTCTATATGGGTAAAAAAGTGGCCAAGTGCGAGTCGGCCTCGCCCATGAAGGGTTCCGTAGCAGCAAGTAATATAAAAGTCCCGCGCGGGACAAGCTCAGTCCCGCTTTTCGGGAATAACTCGATCGATCGTTTAGTATGCTGAGGAAGCGCGGCCGGGTGGCACAGGCACAGACAGTGTGGACTGGCCACCCGGCGCGTAATGAAAATAATTTCTGGTTATTATTTATTTTTATTCAGAAGACCAAGAAGAGTCGGCTTATTCCCAAAGTACTCCAAAAAAAGTTCCCAAACTACTCCATGAAAAATATAATGTTTTTAATTAAGTTTCATTCTACTCCATGATAATATTAAAATGTTCTCAAAGTACTCCACCCCATTTTAATCAAAAAGCTAATTTAAATATGTACCGGATTACTATGGCTGACGTACAGATATGCTCAAAAGCTTTGCAAATATAGTTTTAAGTGTAAAGAAATTTTTAAATAAGAGACTTTACAATATAATTCAACAATAATTTTCAGTATTATAATTTTGATAAATTAAATATATTCAAGAAGAAGAGAAAAAGTCTACAAAACATGAAATACAAAGAATAAAATATCTAAAATGATATCTGGCAATTAAGCCTAACATAAAATATTTAAAAAATTCGACCAATAATCATTTGAAATTTTACATGACATGGTAAAAAATACTTATAAGTCTAAAAATCAGTCTTTTGTTTCATAAAAACAAATTATAATATAATTCAACAATTATTTTCAGTCATATAATAAAAAAAAAAAAAAAATTCAAAATATCCAAAAAAACTGACTAAATTTAAAAAGTGGGGCTCTGTATTCAGAAGTAAAAAAAAACATGAAAAACAAATAATACTATATCTGAAATGATATCTGGAAATTAAGACCGAAATTTTACATAATATGGTAAAAATACTTATAGATCATCGATCACTAATAAAGAACTAGATACACAATCAGCGGCAAAAAATGTCCTCACCGAATGACCACCCACTTGAACATTTGGGTGCGCTATTGATTTAGTAGCATTCGAACGCTCCGACGGTAAACACGCGACATAGTATCGGTCGTAAAAATTTATTGCTTTTTAAACATATCTTTGTGAAATAAACTTTAAGCATTTTGTTTAAGGTTGAATTTATATTTATTTCAACTATTATTACTTAAACACAATTTGGTGCCAGTTTTAAGAGAACTTTTGTTTGGGATTGTGTATCTAGTTTTTTATTAGTGATCGATGTTATAGATCTAAAAATCACAGTCTTTCTTTCATAAAAACAAATTATAATATAATTCAACAATCATTTAAGGTCTTATTTTTTTTTTTTTATTTAATAATTCAAAATAATAAGACGGCACTTTTTGGAACTCGTGGTTAGAACTATTGCACATAGAAAATGAAATGAAACATTTAAAATAAGATCTCTTAAAAAGTGGTGTAGTTATAATATGTACTGGATATCTAAAAAAAAAACCAATTCAAAATCATAAAAAACGGTCAGAATTAACTGTAAATTTCTCCTTACTGAATGTACTAACGAGAATATTTTTACTTAAAATTTATACCAGAATAAACTTTGGTTCTTAAGAAATTAAAATAGCATACTTAAAAAAACAAAAATTTAATTATATAACTCAAAATAAGCATAATTACAACTGCCAAATTGCTACTTATTGCGATGCATCGGGTGCTCGAAGTCGAACTGTCAAAACGTAATTTTGTGATAGGCCTCTTAACAAACACAGATTAGCACCCTTAAACCGGTTTGACTATCACTAACGTTGCTGCTATTGCACTATCTCGCTCACACACAATTTGTTAGCTCTAGGCGTGCAAACGAAATTGAATGTTTAAAAGTGAGTCGAGTTTATCCGATAGATGACGCATCGATCACTAATAAAGAACTTACTCGTTATTAGTGATCGATGGATGACGCACAAATAATATTATGATTCTAAAATAAACATTAATCTCACTATACTATGTTTTTTTGCTATTATCATAAAAAGCCTACAATTTTAAATATTCATTGACTTTTTATAACAAAATGCTAAACTTTAATCTTTCTGTTAAGAAATTTTGTGAGTGACTGTAATGAAATATGTATTTTATAGTTAATTATGTAGATGGAGCAGTTTGAGAATTGATAGCGAATAATCGGTGGAGTACTTTGAGAATAATTCCAGATACCTATGGAGCAGAATGGGAACAAAATAATAAGTATTTTTAAATAATAATAATTCCTTGGAGTAACTTGGGAATGAATGTATGAGATTCTTATCTTTTTAGAACAAAAGAATGGAGTACTTTGGGAATAAGCCGAAGAGTCAACCTAACGATAGGGTAAATCTGATTTAAAATAACATATTTTTATTAAAATACATTTTCTAAGACTATTTTTGTTATCTATTGTCACGTAAACATACCTTAAAACTCAAATAAAAAGATAAATATTTAAAAACTTCTGATTACATACGGTTTTTTACTATGTCGCGCTTTCGACGAAAGAATCCCGCTTTTATCACTTAAAAAATTTCAGAATCCCGTTTTGGTAAAAAAAAATATCTGGCAACGCTGTTACAGATCGGCCCGTAAGTTGAATCTAAGTGGCGGTCTTCTGCGCAGATAATACGAGTACTATGATTATTCTTCGATTGAAACCCGAAAATGTTTTTCTGCGCATTTAGGTCATAGTTCAACTAACGTGCTGCGATCTGTAACACATTTTTCGATCTCAATAAGTATAATCATAGTTTCACCTACACGGACGCCTGCCATTTTGGTTCAACCGACGTGCCGCGATCTTTAAGCCTCCTGTATACTGGCGCAACGTGACTCTAACAAAACAATGAGTCCACTGACCACTCCACTCCACCCACGCGTCCGAAGCTTCAATTTTTTTTTTGATATAGATGCCTGTAAAACGCTTTCGCAAAATTTCACACCGCGCGGTTACGACTACTGATATAGTTGTTTTCATTACTTACTAAAGTTATTAAAACGAATAAGTTTGTGCTTGCTAGAACTTCTAGTTAATATTTTGTAGTTAGGTAGTTAAGTATACTTAATATAAGTAGGTACCCAGGTATAAACTACAGGGGTAGGTTAACCTATGTGCATAATTGCCGTAACCGTAACCATAGGCATGGTTACGGTTACGGCAATTATGCACGGCAAGTTGTGATATAAATGATTAATCATAAAATTATGAAGATGATGATTATTATGTTGATTTCAGGTAAAATAGGACAATGGAGGAAGACGGCCCAGAACCAGGTTAGCAATTATCGATATCAAATCCTTCAATTATTGAGGTAATTTTTTTATTAAATAATTAAACGATAATCAATTTTATCATTTTCTTATTGACTAGACTATATGCAGCTTCACGAAATTAAGACGTTTCAATTATCAAAACATTATATTTATTCGTACCACTTCCGAATACCTCCTTAAATACACATAACCCTTCTTTTTTGACTTCGTCACAGTAAGTTAAAGTATACATTTTAATATAAATATTAATATGTAGGTATTAATGTAGAACACTGCATATTGCAGTCTGGTGTATAGTGTCCGGATAAAACCCGGACACTATTTAAAAACCTACCCGGAGGCTCCCCGCACGCTCTCCAATCTAGGAGAAATCCGGGGAAACCCCTTCCGGGTTTCCCCCTATGTTCAAGTAGCCATTCCATCACGTGGCAGCAAATCGTTACGTGTGTGGGAAGAAATTTGCGCAAATTTCTAGGCTTGTGTGTTTTTAAATTTTCGATTCCAAGAGCTTGTGCAAATTTGAGTTTGCGCAAATTTGCTTGAGCGTGTGTGGGGCATGTGTTCAAGATTTCTTTTATCAAATGCGATAAACTCAAAACCTACCGAACGGATTTTCATACGGTTTTCACCTATGGACGGAGTGATTTATGAGGAAGTTTTATTGGCTGAAATATGACAATGAAGACAGTTGAAGGTGTCGGAAAAAATCTTGTCGACTGGGAGCTTTACTGGCGTGCGCCGGGTACAATTCCGTAGTTGATCACAGGCGGCAACTGCAGGCGACGTGTCGCCGCGACAGGACTGGTTTCTATGTATTTTTAAGAAGGCGACGTGCCGACGTGTCGCTAGCATCGGAAGGTACTTCATAGAAATTCATTGAAATCAGTCGTATCGCGGCGCACATGGTTCGGTTTATTGTCCCTACGTATATTTTTTTTGTAGCGATTCGGTGACCACACACGTAACGATTTGCTTAGTGGGATGTATGCGCAAATTTCTAGGCTTGTGTGATTTTCAATTTTCGATTCCAAGCTTGTGCAAATTTGAGTTTGCGCAAATTTGCTTGAGTGTGTGTCATGTGTTCCAATTTCAGTAGTTTTTTGAAGCAAAAACTTCTTTGACGGCGTGTTGCACTTTTTTTGGGATGGGTAAAAAATGTTAAACTTGCGTCAGGACACGTAACCTGATCGAAAATTCGTAAGACGGAGGGAGAGTAGAATTTGTTAGTAACCTAACAAAAGGCTTGCATGAATTCAAGATAGTATTTCAATCATTAGACGTTGTGCACAATTTCTGAGGAGTAACCTAACAAAAAGGCATGCATGAATTCACGATAGTATTCAATCATTATGTTATGCTACTAATAGGATTTGGATGAGGCAGATAGATAGTTTATTACCTGGATTAACATAATATTATAGGATACTGTTTTCACTTCCATCGGCAGTCCCCAAAGACTGCCCCTCATGTTTTTTTTTTATCAGCTTTCGAGCTACCCATTGCTCTCCGTCCGCAAGCCCGCGCCTACGGTGGCCGGAAATCGGCTCGCGATTCCCGACGCCCGAGGCGTCTCCTACGGAGGCGGCTAGGGGCGCGAGGTCGCAACATTTGTCTCTCCCTCGCGAGCTCCGCCTCCTCCTTCGCGAGCATTACTGCTTCGCAGAAGGAGGTGACGGCTTGCCATGCCCTCTCGCTCCGTACCATGGCCTGGACCAGGGCCGGACGCGAGTGGTCACTGCCGCCGATCGCCTCCACGAGGAGTTATGCCAGTCTTTGGGTGCAATTTTCAATTCGTTTAATAAGTTGATGTGCGAATAATGCTCTCTTTTCCTTAACCAGTCTTTACACCATATGGTTCGGTTAATTTTACGTCTTTGTTTTTTTTTTTTGTAGCGATTATTAGGCCAACTATTGCCAAAGCGTCATCAATAATTGATGCCATTACCGCGTAACACACCTGTACGGTCTCTAAACAGAAATGATATCACAAGCAAAGGAGAATGCTACTACATGTATAGACCAAAAACTCAGAGTCGATTAAAATAATTCATGCACGGTGGGGTAGGGCAATCATAGTATGTCACAATTATGCTATTTGTTTTTGCTGAAACGATCCCCAAGAGAGAGCAGATCTCGGAGTTCCAGAGTCACATTCACATTGGATAACGGAATCTATCAACGTAATTCATCAACTTACAATTCTCGTATTGATAATTATGAAACTTTGAATTTATTATGTAGTTTAAATAACACAACTATAATTTGGAATCTCGGAGCTGATCTGATGGTGGAGCCAGGAGGTGGATAGTGGAACTCTTCAGTGGCTACTAGTAAACCCCTCTAGTTTGGGCTCATATGATACGTTTTCACAAGTCCAATAGATTGGACCTGGTAACGAGGGTCTCGTGATGGAGCCAGAAAATGGATAGTGGAACTCTTCAGTGGCTACTAGTAAACAACTTGAGTTTGGGCTCATATGATTCGTTTTCACAAGTCCAATAGATTGGACCTGGTAACGAAGGTCTCGTGATGGAGCCAGAAAATGGATAGTGGAACTCTTCAGTGGCTACTAGTAAGCCCCTTGAGTTTGAGCTCATATGATTCGTTTTCACAAGTTCAATTGATTGGGCTTGGTAACGAGGGTCTGGTGATGGAGCCAGGAAATGGATAGTGGAACTCTTCAGTGGCTACTAGTAAGCCCCTTGAGTTTGGGCTCATATGATTCGTTTTCACAAGTTCAATTGATTGGGCTTGATAACGAGGGTCTGGTGATGGAGCCAGGAAATGGATAGTGGAACTCTTCAGTGGCTACTAGTAAACCCCTTGAGTTTGGGCTCATATGATTCGTTTTCACAAGTTCAATTGATTGGGCTTGGTAACGAGGGTCTGGTGATGGAGCCAGGAAATGGATAGTGGAACTCTTCAGTGGCTACTAGTAAACCCCTTGAGTTTGGGCTCATATGATTCGTTTTCACAAGTTCAATTGATTGGGCTTGGTAATGAAGGTCTGATTATGGAGCCAGGCGGTGGATAGTGGAACTCTTCAGTGGCTTCAAGTAAACCCCTCTAGTTTGATAATTAAATCGTGCGTGATAATAGTGTGTTTGATTAGTTTTTTTTAATACTGCATTTATATTTAAATTAAAAATAAATGTGGTATGCAGTACCTACTAAGGCTGGCATTAGCAATGGACAGCGTGCGTCGACACTAAACGACTGTAGCCGACCGCGTAAAGTTGAAGTCACGACTGTCCATCTGCCTAGCCTTTTCCCTACTATATTGGGGTCGGCTTCCAGTCTAACTGGATGCAGCGGAATACCAGTATTTTACATGGAGCGACTGCCTATCTAACCTTCCACAACCCAGTAACTGGGTAATACCGAATACGATACCCCTTGGTAAGACTGGTGTCTGGTATCAGCAGTGGTGTCAGGTGGTGTCAGTGTTGAAGTCACGACCGTATGCAGTTCATATTGACTTCACACGACTGCAGCCGACCGCGTGATATCACGACTAAACGAAGTCGAACGTACAACTGCATTTAGTTGATATAATCTGCTGTGCAGGGTTGCTGCGATGCAGTCTGTCTGATGGCAGCCTAAGTTGTTTTTTTTTTATTTTGACAGATTGCTAGCTATCATCATGCAATAATAATATTCATAAAGCATAACATAACATCACGCCTGTCTTTCCTTAGGGTAAGGCAAAGGTGTAGGTACCTATAGAACACCCACATTTCGTCCACTCATGTTTAAATCCCATGTACTATGGGGCAAGCTTATTGCCATCAACCGGGTACAAATTCAGACTTCGGACTGCTACTGAGCAAATCCAGATGGAAAGACCCAATGCTGTTTCATAGAAAAGTGCAATACCTACGCGGTCAAAATGTATGGAACAGCTGATTTTTTTTTAATAACCGACGAAAAATTTCAACGCAGGGGGGTTCAGAATCATGTACTGAATCCATGGTAACAGGCTTCGCGTCGATGTCCCGGACACCCCGTATATAAAAAAATAAAACATAGACACATTTATTCCAACAAATATGCAGTAAGGATTTTTTTGATAAAATCGATAAAATCATAGATATGTGTAAGAAAGTCTGTTCGGCGTTCGTATTTAAGTTTTTAGTGGTAAGACTGTTTTCAACTTCAATTTAAAAATACAAAAATGAGGTTCCATATATTCTAGCTTACTTTAAAAATTATGCAGGTTCCTAAGCAACGCAAAAAATAAGAAAAAGTTAGTACTTAACCTTCTAATAATTCACTGTAATCGGCCTTCGAAGGTTAGGCTAAAAATCCTTTTAAGCCTTAAAATAGGTGGTCCAAATAGTGACACCATAAAAAAAAAAACTGGAAAATACTCACTACTAAAAAGAAATGAATTTTTGAGGCTCCACCGGCAAGAAAACTCATAATAATAATAGACCTTCCATAGTTCTAGGTAACCAATCCACTATAGCCACCCAAACCGAAAATCAACAACAGGATATTAATTTAAAAAAATTGGTACTATTTGGTCTTCCAGAATATGACCAAGAATCCGAGAATCAATTACACTATCGTATCATTGAAGCATTTAAAGATATCCAAAATGTTGACCAGACCGGATATATTGAGGGACTTTCTCGTATAGGAAGATATAATAACCCTCGGAGACCTATTATTATTGAGCTAATAAGCAAACGGATGACGAAATATATATTAGACAACGCAACGTACTTCAAACATACAGGGCTTTTTATTTCCGAATACCTAAATGAGACAGCACTTCGCCAAAAAAAACAATTACAAGAAAATCTACGCTTAGCAAGACAACAGGGACACCACGCAATCATTAAAAATAATAAATTAATAATAGACGGACGACAACAAGAACTCACTGTAATGACCAAACAAAACTGCGCAATAAAAAAAGTTGACTTCCCATGTATTGATTCTCAAAAAAACGATATGTCTAATGAAAGCAGAAATAACACTAACGAACGAGACACAGACTTATCACGGGAAAACACAAGTAAAATGAACACCTTTCGTCACTCAAGATATTAATTTCACAGTATTATACCAAAACATGCAAAGTATCAACAATAAACTACACTTATTAGAGGCATTTCTCGATGGAAAAGGAAAGTACCAAGCACTTTGTTTATCAGAAACTTGGTTATCACAAGGAAAGAAAGAACTAATTAACTGCAACGGATACATCCTCGTTACGTCATACTGTCGACTGAACTACGAAGGTGGCGGTGTATGCATACTATTACGAGAAGACTTAGAATTTATTGAACGAAAGGATATTATGGATATGTCGGTGGAATACATCATTGAAGTATGTGCCATTGAATTGCCTAAACTTAAAATTATACTAATAACTTTGTATTGGAACAAAAGACAGCCTGAAGTTTTCTATAAACAATTAAAACTAATTCTAGAACTTCTATTAATTAAATATAATAGAAATAAAATCATATTCGGAGGTGATTTTAATGTAAATATCTTAGAAAATAACTTGCAAACCGAAACTTTATTAAACTTAATGCTAGAACATAACTTCATCCAATCTATTAAAAAACCAACACGAGTGACAAAAACCACTTCAACCTGCCTAGATCTAGTATTTATAAACTTTGACTCTAATTTAATAATTACTCAGGTGCATGATTACGGTTTTTCTGATCATAAAGGAATAATATTGAACCTAAAACTAGACGCCCAGACTACAAAAAGCAAAGACTGGAAAACTAAAAAACGAATCTTTAACTGTAAAAACATGGAAAAATTCAAATTTTCATTAAAACAAATTAATTGGAATCTTATAATAAGCTCGGGAAAAACCATGAACGAAAATTACAACTCATTCGAAAATCTTTTACTAAAATTATTAAATGACAACATACCCATAAAAACAATAAAATTAAGACTAAACAATAGAAAATATTGGTTGACAAGAGGCATTAAAATATCATGCAAAAATAAGCGATTATTAAGAATTCTGACTACTTACTCTAACGATCCTGTATTAACTAAACAATATAAAATATATGAAAAAACCTTAAAACAGATAGTCAGTAAATCAAAAAAATTACAATATATTCGGGAAATCAGAAACTCAACTAACAAAACAAAATCGATGTGGAAAATTATTAAGGAGCGTACAAATAAGAATCAGTCTAAGACACAACAAAACATAACATTGAAGATCCACGATAAACTTACGTCCGACCCAAAACAAGTTTCTAACTCATTCAATGATTTTTTCGCATCAGTAGGACAAACAAGGCGGAGTGGGGACTCAGAGCCGCGCGGCCGGCCTGTGCTCCGACCAACGGAGAACACTAAGTATGTTCTTACATCCACCTACGCCGCAAGAAATAAAAAATATAATAAAGAACCTTAAAGGCAAATTTAGTCACGGATTAGACGAACTACCCCCTATATTAATAAAAACGTGTGCTGAAGAACTGACATTACCATTTTATCTATTAATTAATCAATCATTTTCTGAAGGGATATTCCCAGACGCGTTGAAAAAAAGCTTAATAAAACCTATTCACAAGAAAAACTCAAACTCAGATCCAAATAATTACCGTCCTATTGCACTACTACCAACATCATCAAAAATCTTCGAAAAAGCGATGTGCAAACGCGTTTATAACTTTTGTGAAAAGTTTAATATTTTCGATGAATGTCAAAATGGTTTTCGGAAAAAAAGGTCTACGATTTTAGCGACTTACAAATTTACAAAAGAAATACTTGACATTTTAAATAATAAAAAATACGCTATCGGAATCTTACTCGACATGACCAAGGCATATGATAAGGTGCTGTATAAAATATTACTAGACAAATTACACGGAATCGGCGTTAGGGGAATTACTCACGAATGGTTCGCATCCTACCTACAAAATCGAGAACAATTTGTAGAAATTGAAAATTGGGATCATGACACTGGGGAATTCAGCCTAATACGATCAAATAGGCTTTGCATTAAAAATTCAATTCCGCAAGGTAGTGTTGTTGGGTGTTTGCTATTTTTAATTTATATCAACGACCTCCCTAAAATTATGACAGAGTCGTGCGTACTGTTTGCCGATGATATTTCTATAATAACTCCATGTAATGACTCTCAACACCTACATGAGAATCTAAATAATATAATGCTTAATATACAAAATTGGATGAATGACCACAATTTAGAAATAAACTTCTTAAAAACGAAAATTATGCAATTCAGACCCTACCAAAAAAACCCCTTGACTATAGATTTTACGTTTGACGGTATCAAATTGGAATGCGTATACTTTTACTTTGTTGGGTCTAGACTTAGATATCCACATGACATGGAAAGCGCACATTCAAAAAATTAAATCTAAACTATCTAGTTTTATATACGCATTACGTGAGCTCAAAAAAACTACAGATTTAAAAACTGCCCTATCCACTTACTATGCTTATGCATACGCATGGCTTAAGTATGGTATTATTCTTTGGGGAAATAGTGTAGATAGCAGCGACTTGTTTATCCTACAGAAAAAGTGTATTAGAATAATGGCATATATTGACAATGACGTAAGTTGTAGACCACATTTTAGAAAACTAGACATACTAACTTTGACATCAATTTATATTCTGGAAATGTGTAAATTCGTTAGACAATATCCACACTTCTACCAAAAAGTAACAGACCAACCTCGCCGATATCTACCGTGCCGATATGCACCACGTTCACGGTTTGAAAATACGCTCGTAATACCACAATCTAAGCTAAAATTACACAGCACAAGTCCTCACGTAACATCCATCAAAATATATAATAAAATACCAAACGAAATAAAATTGGAACCAAATGAAAATATATTTATTAAACGGCTCAGAAAGCTACTGGTGGAAAAATGCTACTATTCAATTAATGATTTTTTTAATGATGACATGAAAATGGGATGATTTTTGACTATTTATTCAGCTTTAGACATTTATTTTTATTTTACTGTATTCTTTTATTTAATTTTATGATATTATTTTAATTTGTGACATTATTAATTTTAAATGAATTGAATTTTTTATTTTTATCATTATTATTTTTATATTATTATTATTATATTTTTTTTTCTTACATTTTATTTGACTTCTTGATGCTATTTTAATCTGTGACAATATTTATTTAATTGTAAGTGAATTGATTTTTTATTTTTTGTAATATTATACACATTTGACTTTATATATTAATCTTATCTGTAACATTATTTGTTTCTAATGAATTGATCTTTTAATAATTGCTAATATTATTAAAAAAAAATTATTTATATAATTTCGATTCGTGTTATAGATTGTTGCATTTTAATTTGTGTGATTTTATTTATTTGAAATTAATTGTCTTTCTAATGATTTTTAGAGGTATAGATTGCAATGACTATCACAAAATGTGTGATTATTTAATGTAATTTTATTAGATTTTTAATGATAATGCTACTACTCTTACTTTACGAAATTGTTGTGCCCGACAGGGTCCATGTGAACTTTATCATTAGCATTAAGACCTTGTAAACACATGTGATATGCAATAAATATTTGAATTTGAATTTGAAACCCATAGTCCAATATTTTTTGTTTCCATATCTTTCAATAGTTCTGCACCAACCGGGGGTTGTCTTTGGGTGCATAGCATAGTGCGTACAGGAATAATCGTCGGTTGGTGCCTCATTTCATTTAACACGTCTAACGGGCCTCTGCGAGTTGGCTTCGGCCCCTCGTACGCCTTTCAAAGGTCCGGGACACGGGGTCCCGAGAAATGTCAAAGACACAAAAATAATAATAATAACTGCAATTAAAATATTAGTAAAAATCTTTTTAAAACAAGCTTTTATTGAACTAAAAAGTACAAAATAAACCTTACGTAAACAGATAACTTTAATGTTTTCTTAAAAGCTTGAGGCTTATCTTTATGTTTAAGAAGGACGTTCACGCCTCAAGCTTTTAAGAAAACATTAAAGTTATCTGTTTACGTAAGGTTTATTTTGTACTTTTTAGTTCAATAAAAGCTTGTTTTAAAAAGATTTTTACTAATATTTTATTTTGTGTTTTTTAGCATTAGTATTTTGATAAAATATCTGTTCTGTCACTTTCACTTGTCTAAACAAATCCAACGAGTTCAACACAACAGGGCTACCTTGTAAAGTTGAGGTTTTCCTGTGGCTACCTTCCGGCACTATCATCACACCCTAGACTACACCTCGGGAAATAGTTTTTGACACAAGATCTTATTTAGTTGAGGATTTTCTATGACCACTTTCTATGTGTCATCTCTTTTCAGCTCTATCATCAGACTCTGGATACTACTTTGGGCTATAGTTCTAGTCAAGACAAAACCAACCAGTTCAAACTCGATGGTAGTCTAGTTTTTTTTAGAAGTTCCTATGTTAATCTTCCGGCTCCATCATCAGACCCTGAATTCCATTGAAGTATAATAGCACAATACATATCCATGTATAAAATGTCGTGTTTATCCTGTTGATTATTGAGGAATCTCGTCGTCTGGAGCCAATCCCGGGTGCAGCAGCCAGGTCATGTTGGAATTTAGAACGGACCATCATAATTCAAGCGTATATTAAATTTCGTGTCTGTACTGTTGACCGTTCAGGACTTCCCTCGTCTGAAGTCAATCCTGGGTGCAGCAGTCAGATCATGGTGGACTTTAGAACGGTCTATCATAATTAAAGCGTATGTAATATTTCGTGTCTCTACTGTTGCCCGTTGAGGAGTTCCCTCGTCTGAAGTCAGTCCTGGGTGCAGCAGCCAGATCATGCTGTAATTTAGAACGGACTGTAATAATTAAAGCGTATATAAAATTTCCTGTTTGTACTGTTGACCGTTGAAGAGTTCCTTCGTCTGGAGCCAACCCTGGGTGCAGCAGTCAGATCATGGTGGACATTAGAACAGTCTATCATAATTAAAGCGTATATAATATTTCGTGTCTGTACTATTGGCCGTTGAGGAGTTCCCTCGTCTGAAGCCAGTCCTGGGTGCAGCAGCCAGATCATGGTGTAATTTAGAACGGACTATCATAATTGAAGGATATATAAAATTTCGTGTCTGCGCTGTTGATCGTTGAGGAGTTCCCTCGCCTGAAGCCAATCCTGGGTGCAACAGCGAAATCATGATGGAATTCAGATCGGATCGTCATAATTAAAGCCTATATAAAATTTTCTGTTTGTACTGTTAACCGTTGAGGAGTTCCCTCGTCTGGAGTCAATCCTAGGTGCAACAGCCAAATCATGGTGGAGTTTAGATCGGACCGTGATAATTAAAGCGTATATAAAATTTCCTGTTTTTACTGTTAACTGTTGAGGAGTTCCCTCGTCTGAAGCCAATTCTAGATGCAGCAGTCAGATCATGGTGGACTTTAGAATGGTCTATCATAATTAAAGCGTATATAATGTTTCGTGTCTGTACTGTTGGCCGTTGAGGAGTTCCCTCGTCTGGAGTCAATCCTGGGTGCAGCAGTCAGGTCATAATGGACTTTAGAACGGACTATCATAATTCAATCATATATTAAATTTCGTGTCTCTACTGTTGATCGTTCAGGACTTCCCTCGTCAGGAGCCAATTCTGGGTGCAGCAGTCAGATCATGGTGGACTTTAGAACAGTCTATCATAATTAAAGCGTATATAATATTTCGTGTCTATACTATTGGCCGTTGAGGAGTTCCCTCATCTGAAGCCAGTCCTGGGTGCAGCAGCCAGATCATGGTGTAATTTAGAACGGACTATCATAATTGAAGGATATATAAAATTTCGTGTCTGCGCTGTTGATCGTTGAGGAGTTCCCTCGCCTGAAGCCAATCCTGGGTGCAACAGCCAAATCATGGTGGAATTTAGATCGGACCGTGATAATTAAATCGTATATAAAATTTCCTGTTTGTACTGTTAACCGTTGAGGAGTTCCCTCGTCTGAAGCCAATCCTGGATGCAGTAGCCAGATCGTGGTGGAATTTAAAACAGACCATTATAATGAAAGCGTATATAAAATTTCGTGTCTGTACTATTGGCCGTTGAGGAGTTCCCTCGTCTGGAGCTAATCCTGGGTAGCCAATCAGGTCATATTTATCATAAAAATGTATTGTCATCGGAATTGAACCAACATGTAAAATATCAACTCCATGGAGTTAGAGGAAGTGGTCTTAATTCAGCTTGCAAGAATCCACCTAAACAAACATACTAACTTACATAAATATAAAATAAATAATAAAAATAAAAAAGCCTTTATTATTCCTTAATTATAAAAAAATTAATAAAGTTTTTAAGTACTTAATAATATTAATAAACTAATTAAGGACCCCTCGACGGGTATAGGCCTCCTCCAGTAATTTCCAGTCTTGTCTGTTTTTTGCTTTTTCAAGCCATGATTTGCCAATCAATTTAACTATCTCGTCTTGCCAACGCTCTGCTGGTCTACCTCTTGTTCTCTTTCCGTGTGGGCCTTTCCAAGCGGTTGTTTTAAGGGTCCACCTGTCGTCTTCTGATCGAGCCAGGTGGCCCGCCCATCTCCACTTCAGTGCTTGAGCGTGTTGAAGGGCATCTATGACTTGTGTCTTTTTTCTGATAGATGTATTTCGTTGTTTGTCTCTTAGTCTGATGTTTAGAATGCTTCGCTCCATGGCTCTTTGGCAAACTTGTATTTTGTTTTTAGTTGTGCTATTAAAGATCCATGTCTGGCAAGCGTAAGTAAGGCATGGTAGCAGGCAAGAGTTTATGACTTTAGCTTTAAGTTTTACAGGTAAGCGTGATTTCAATATTTCCTTGTAATTCCAGAATGTATTCCAAGTTATGTTAATTCTGCGCTTGACTTCTTCTATGTTTCGATTTTTGTTGAAAGATAATTGTTTGCCGAGATATATATAATCATCTACATAGTCTATCGTTTCGTTGTTAATTCTTATTTCCTGTTTTGTCCTGTTTGTTAGTATTTTTGTTTTCAGGGTGTTCATTTCTAAACCGACATTTACACTTACTGTGTGCAGGTCGTTTAACATTTTTTCTAATTGTTTAGCAGATTCAGATACTAAAACAATGTCGTCTGCGAACCTTAAGTGGCTGAAGTATTTACCATCTATGAGAATACCTGCTCGGTACCAATCAAGCTTTGACATTGTGTGCTGTAGGACACTGATAAAAAGTTTAGGAGATAGGGGGTCTCCCTGCCTTACTCCTCTTCCTATTTTTATAGTATCCCCTGTTCTATCCAGTTTGACTCTACTTCTACTTTTACTGTAAATGTCTTTGATTATATTAGTGTACGTTTGCGGGAGTTCTATAGCTGAAAGCGAGTCCCATATGCTTTGATGGAAAACCGAATCAAATGCCTTTTTGTAGTCGACAAATCCCAAGTATAGAGGTGCATTAAACTCTTCGTATTTCTCTATTACTTGCTCTATGGCATATATATGGTCCACGGTGCTGAATCCCTTGCGAAAGCCTGCTTGTTCTGTTGGTTGATGTTTATCTATGTCTCCTTTTATTCTATTTTCCAGACATGAAGCGAACAGCTTATATAAATTTGGCATTAGGCTAATTGGTCGGTAATTTCCTACGTCGGCTGGATCTCCTTTTTTATACAAGAGTATTATGTCTGAAAGTACCCATGATTTCGGGACTATTTCTTGTCTTAAGATTTTGTTGAACAGCTGTGTCAGTGGTGATGCAAGAACATATTTGGATAGTTTCAGCATTTCGTTTGATAAATTGTCTGGTCCGGGGCTTTTATCAGATTTTAATTTTTGTATGTGGTGTATGATTTCAGGTTCGTCGAATGGTTTTACCTCTATGTTTGTCTGTGAGTTTAGGTCTTGTCTGCTTTCCGATGATATAGATTCAGGGGTGCTATACAAAGTTCTATAGTAATCTGTAGCGATTTTTATAATTTCTGTGCGTGTTTGTATTTTATTGCTGTTTTTACTTGAGGTTAGTTTTGGAATCCATGTTTTTTCCTTATTTAGTATTTTGTTGGCTTTTTTTGTGCTTCCTTTTGTTATAAGAAAATTTTCTAATATTTTCATTCTGTGTGTCTTATAATCGTTTTTAATACTCTTGTTTGTTTTCTTATATAGTACTTTTAGTTGGTGTTTTTCTTCTTTTGACAATTTCTTTTTGTTTTGTAATTCGTGACGTTTGTAAATTAGTTTTTTTGATTCATTACTTATAATTTCGTATTTTTGACTTCTAACATTTGATTGCACTTCTTTCATGCTATGAGTTATTGCTTGATGTATTTTTTCATGGTAAGTTTCAACAGGATCATCATTGTTTAAGTTTTGAATTTTTTCTTGTAGAATTTTTATATATTGTTTCTGTTCCTCTTCTTGAAGCAACGCTGAAGCCTTGTTGAAATTTATTCGTTTTTTTCGTGTAGTTTTCAATGTTATTGTTGCTCGTAGTAATCAGTGGTCGCTAGAGTAGGTTATGTTGTTTAGGACTTCTACATTTTCGAGTTGTTTTGGTTTGTTGGAAAGGCTGAAGTCGATTTCATTTTGTGTTCTTTTATCAGGCGATACCCAGGTCCATTTCCTGTCTCGCTTCATTTTATACAGGGTGTTCGTTACCGTAAGTTAGTTTTCTAGAGCAAATTTGATGAGTCTATTGCCTCGTTCGTTTCTTTTACCAAATCCAAATGAACCCATGATTAGGTTTTCGGTGGGTTTTCGTTGACCTATTTTTGAGTTGAAATCGCCCATGACAATTAAGTTACTTCCGCAATATGATTGAGCTTCTCGTATTTTGTCATAAAAACTGATTATATCTTCTTCTGGTGCTTCCGCAGTTGGCGCGTATACTTGAATTATTGACATTTCATATTTTTCAAACTTTAATTTCAAAAGACACACTCTATCGGATATCCCAATAAAGGAATCAATGTTGGGTTTTAATTCCTTCTTGATGAGAAAGCCTACTCCATATCTCCCAGGTCTTTCCCCAATGTAACAGAAGACATGGTCCTCATCTTCAATAATCGAGTTACCCACTCTGCGTATGTCTGAAAGTCCAATTATATCATGTTTTATATTAACTATAGCATGTTTTAGTTGTAACATTCTTTCTATCGACGATAATGATCTCACATTGTAAGTACATATGTATAATTTATTTTTTTCTAAGTTCACTATGTTATTAATTATTGGAGGGTTTTGGTCATACGTTCCCCGGGTGACCGGCCTTGTGGGGACACGAGGGGTCGCTATTTCCTATTTTGTGTTGTTTATTTCAGTGTTGCAATGAGTAGGTACTTCAGGTTCCTTCGGTTTTTGAGTTAGGTATTGCATCATATTTGTTTTATTTTTCTTCATGGGTTGTTTTTTGTTGGTGTTTTTATTATATTTCTCTACCGGTTTATTTGTTTCTGGGGATTCTGATAGAATTCTTTTGTTTGATTTTCTAGTTTCTCCAATTATTATTAATTTATCATACTTCAAAAAAGCTTTTTTTCCCTGTTCTTTAGCTTCCTTTAGCTGTTCTTGAAGTTCTTTTCGTTTTTGCAGTACTACCAGCGGAAAGTCTTCCTTTATGTAGTATGGAGTGGTGTCCAGGGTTTTCTTTTTCTTTAGTACTTCTATCTTCATGCCCATTGTAGTAAAGGTTGCTAGCACGGGCCTTACTTTTTCATTTGGTTTACCAAGTCTTCTGATGTACTCAATGTTGATGGTGTTACAGTTTATTTTCATGTATGAATTTATTATATTTAATATTTCCATTTCCAGATCCTGGTACCCCTTTTCGTTCTCGCTTACCCCAAAGAAAATAACATTTCTTCTTCGTAACGTTCTCTCGAAACTATCGATGGATAGTTGCTGTTTTTCAATTTTTTCTTCCAGTATTAGATTTTTTGTTTCGATATTTTTGAACTTTTCATTTATGTTTTCGTTTATTGCTCTTGTTATTTCATCCTTCATATCTTTCATATCCTGTTTTTGCTGCTTCATATCTTCTTGCATACTTCTCAACATATTCTTGATTTCATCCATGTTTATTACAAAATACGCCCTCTTCCGGTACTTAATAAAACTATTAAAGTTGCTTGTTTGTGGTATGCTGTTGATCTCTAGTTCAACACAACAATCGATTTTAGTTCGCTAGTTACCCAGTGAATATTCCAGATGAAAGCTAGATGGCGTTAATTAGACATTGATCGATGTTGATTGAATTTTTGGCAGTTAACGCTAGGTGGCGTTGAGAGCGGTGAAAATAATGTGCGATGACTTTATAATTTTTAGTTTGCAAGGTTATAAAGTTTCTATTGTTCGTAACACTTGTTGTTATATCACTGTATGAATGTTAAATAGGCAATTGTTCACGTTCCCAGAGTAAGTACCTTGAGCACAGTAAGTTAATAGTTCCAGGCAGGAGATGGTTTTTGTAATCAATGGCACTTTGTTGACACAGTCTTATTTCACTAATATTTTTGGTGTTCAGTGTGTTCACTTCGCTTTTAGGGCGGGTTTTTAGATTTACTCCACCGTTCACTACACTGTGTCACTACTAGAGAGAGTTTATACATTTAACTTCACTATTTATAAAATAGAAACGATTTTATGTACGGAGCAGATGTTCGTTACGGCAGTTGCGCTACCCTCTATCTCCAACATCACTAACTTACATACAAACAAACAAACATTGCAAGTTGAATAAAAGCTTTTAAAAATCGCGGAACATACATGGGGTATTTTCGAATACCCCTGGACATGAGGAATCTATTTTTTTTTTTTATGACGTGTATTTTGTGGTCCACCCTGTATATACTGACAAGGTGGGTTAGGGGTCATTGGCTATTGGGCTTCAGGACAGAAACCCATAGTTCAGTGCCCATTTTCCCCAGATTAAGTAGGTAGTCGTAAACTCATATCGCGGGCATATGAAAATGAGACGAATCGATTGTTCGGTCTTGTTCGATGGCGGGACTTCCCCTACCACGGGCCAACAGACCATAGATTACCCTCAGTATATACAGTAATTATGGCGATAAAATGGCAAATCAAGCCTCGCAAAATAAGACGATTGCTAAATTGCTACTGCTTAAATTATTCTAGGGAAATTGATTATGGGCTACCAATACCAAACCAAATTACCAATATTGAACAGTAAGAAAATAAAAAACAGCAATATTTACAACACAATAGGTTATTCTTGTTGCGTTTTTCAGGACCTTCCTGGAGAGGCAGAGGAAACAACATGAGGTCAGGCCGTGAAAATGAGGGAATGAGGTTCATTGAACTTAGAACCTTACAAGAAATAGCACAAGCGGAAGAAATAGAAGTGCTTCAAAAAGTATATGAAAATCGAGAAGCGTTTATGAATGTTGTAAATTCACCCAACAAAGACAAACTCGATTATTATGTGTTACTTATCGGAATATTATCGAAAATATGTCAATCGCGTTTTGTAAAATTGAAATCGAAATTGATTTTAGATGTTTGCAATTCTGAGTTTATTAATAACTTGCGGAAATATTTAATGGGTCTGCCTTATACCGATAACTGGTCTTCAAATAGTTTATATTGGTATAATCAAAATGAATTTTGGAAAAACTTTATAACATTTTGTGGGAATATAGTTGATACATTTCCATCTATAGCTAGACAGCTAGATAGCGTAACGAGGGCGTGTCTGAATTGTTTGAACGATGAGTATTATTTTGTTTTGTCTGAAGCGAATGTCTTGAAATTATATGAAATACGTCAGAAGGTGGCATCATATCTCGATAAATATCAGGTAAGTAAGTTTATCTTAAATATCTTAAACATAAATATTTACGACTTAGATAATAGTCAAAAAAATATCACTCCACTGATGACGGTGTTGTGACAGCACCCATCCCAGGCATTTTTTGAGAATTTTACTGAAGTACAGTGGACGATACATAGGTAGGAACAGTAAGTTTGCTGAGTAAACTAAAAACAAAATCTGATCTTTGTCTTTTTATCTCATAGCAGCCGGAAGGGAAACCAATGCAACAGCCTCCAGAAAACTTTTGTGAGCTTAGTGTAGTGCCAACTAAAGAGGACTTACTGGGATCCGCGCCGTTCCTGCGACCTAACATTGTCGAGGGGGGCTACAATGACGTGGAGCACTACGTGCAGTTGAGGCTACCTCGAGATGACTGCTTTGGACCATTCAGTGATGGCTTAAGTGAGTATAGATTCATTAATATTGTAAAGCATCAGCGTGTTACGCGCAACACCACCAGTTGTTTATGTATATTTACGTATGTTACTTACTTATACTGAATTACTGACGTATACCTAATAAACTATGAAACTGCTTTAATGTTTTGTTTACGATCTATTACATTAATTAATGTACTTTTATGTGTGTTTTTTTTGGTTCTTTATAATTAACGACTAAGTAAAACCAATTACTTAATTTCGTTTTAAAGTTGTAGGTACTTATAATCCGCTTTTATAACAACAATGCAATTAGTAAATTAGGAAGTTATTGTTTATATATTATATATTAAGGTTAAGAATATTGTTACTAACAAATTTATGGCCGAAAGTCTGAAATAAATTATATTATTATTATTATATTTTTTAGCTTTTAACTATTCTCGGGACCCTGGGGTCCCGGACCTTTGAAAGGCGTACGAGGGGCCGAAGCCAACTCGCAGAGGCCCGTTAGATGTTTTTAATGAAATGAGGCACCAACCGACGATTATCCCTGTATGCACTATGCAAGTGCACCCAAGGACAACCCCCGGTTGGTGTAGGGCTATTGCAGGATAATATGGAAACATGTCTTTGCTGCGTAGTTCGTATGTAGCGGTGTAACCGCTACATCACTCCCCTCCGGAGATATACCGCTACAGATACAACACAATAGGTTATTTTTGTTGCGCTTTTCAGAACCTTCCTGGAGAGATAGAGGAAATTGCATGAGGTCATGCCGTGAAAATGAGGACATTACGTTCATTGAACTTAGAACCTTACAAGAAATAGCACAAACCGAAGAAAAAGAAGTGCTTCATAAAGTAAATGAAAATCGAGAAGCGTTTATGAATGTTGTAAATTCACCCAACAAAGACAAACTCGATTATTATGTGTTACTTATCAAAATATTATCGAAAATAAGTCAATCGCCTTTTGTAGAATTGAAATCGAAATTGATTTTAGATGTTTGCAATTCTGAGTTTATTAATAACTTGCGGAATTATTTAATGGATCTGCCTAATATCGATAGCAGATGTTCAAATAGTTTTTATTGGAATGATCAAAATGCATTTTGGAAAAACTTTATAACATTTTGCGGGGATATAGTTGACACATCTCCATCTATAGCTCATAAGAGATGTAGGGCGCTTATAGACAGCGTAACGAAGACGTGTCTGAGTTGTTTGAACGATGAGCATAATTTCGTTTTGTCTGAAGCGAATGTCTTGAAATTAAATGAAATACGTCAGAAGATGGCATCATATGTCGATAAATATCAGGTAAGTAAGTTTACCTTAAATATCTTAACAGTAACACTTTCGACTCCACCTACTTTTCATAGAACTCGTACCTACGCCATGTCGCAATACAAATATTGTAAGTGAACCATCGCGGACGGTCAACGGCATTCGGTTTAAAACCGTGTTATAACACTCTGTAAAACTGTGTTTTCAGGGGGTCTTGTGTCGCTATACGTAGTAACTTATCCAACCTTTTAAAAAAAATTGAGAATATTTTGTAACCTTAAACAACAAATTAAAAGAATTTAAAATGCTTGGATTTTAAAACTAACGCTTATACTAATATAAATCTTGTTAAAATATACATCAGATTTTATTTTTACGGTTTATAATGCTGTATGCGCTAAGAAAAACCACCATTTAGGCTGCCTGTCCCTGTCCACCGGAGCGGAGAGGAGAGGAGAGAAGCGGAGCGGAGATGTGACAATATTAACCAATAGAATCGCAACTCTGGAGCGGAGTTTTGATTCTATTGGTTAATATTGACACATCTCCGCTCCTCTCCTCTCCTCTCCGCTCCGGTGGACAGGCAGCCTTAAAATGAGCTCACCGCGAGGGCTCCCGGCATCCCATATGCAACTAGGTGAACCCTCCAGGAAGGCTCCCGGAACTGAACGTGTTAAACCAATAATTAATACATACCTAGTTAATAGCCGAAAAATATCACTTCATCAGTAGAGTGTTTGAGACGGGTGCTGTCAAAACATCCAGCTGACTGGGTGTTATGACAGCACCCATCCCAGGCATTTTTGAGAATTTGACTGAAGTGCAGTGGACCTTACATAGGTAGGTACAGTAAGTTTGTTGAGTAAACTTATCTGATATTTGTTTTTTTATCTCATAGCAGCCGGAAGGGAAACGAATAAGAGTAGACGTTCAGGACCCGCAAATGCAACAGCCTCCAGAAAACTTTCGTGAGCTTAGTGTAGTGCCAACTAAAGAGGACTTACTGGGATCCGCGCCGTTCCTGCGACCTAACATTGTCGAGGGGGGCTACAGTGACGTGGAGCACTACTTGGACGTGCAGTTCAGGCTGCTCCGAGAAGACTTCTTTGGACCATTGAGAGATGGCTTAAGTGAGTATAGATTTATCGTGTTACGCACACCACCACCAATTTTAAAGACCTGTATTCACCTATGTTACTTATAGATACTACCTAAATGTCTGGCTAAACAATATTTTTTACAGATCAATATCTGAAAGATCCTTATAAAAATAAATACGACCACGTTCGGTAAGTTCCTGATTATTATGTATTTTATTAATAATTCATAAAACCAAAATGCCATTTTTTTTCAATCTTTTCTTTCTTTTAGCGTTTATTATACAGGGTGGCAGGGACATCGACGCGAAGCCGCTTACCATGGATTCAGTACATGATCGTGAACCCCCCTGCGTTGAAATTTTTCGTCGGTTATTTAAAAAAAAAACAGCTGTTTCATAGAAAAGTGCAATACCTACGCGGTCAAAATGTATGGAGCAGCTGATTTTTTTTTTAATAACCGACGAAAAATTTCAACGCAGGGGGGTTCAGAATCATGTACTGAATCCATGGTAACCGGCTTCGCGTCGATGTCCCTGCCACCCCGTATGTATAAACTAATTTGTAGATCATAAACATTGCGATGGATCCGCAGGGGTAGGTATTAAGATTATAACAAAATTATAATCATTCGAATCATTAATACATATCTCTATGTTAGATTTGTTCCATAAGAACAAATCTTTTATGGAAAAAAGTCTCTAAGGAACAAATCTAACTTAGAGAGCTGTATTTATTTAATGATTCTAATGATAATAATTCTGTTAATACAACCTACATACCTATATCTATTATAGTCGCGAATCATATTTTGATCAAGATACAACCTGAAACAGACATGCAATTTGCAAAAAACCTAAGAAAATTTGAATTTCTCGGGCTATCACTGGGGATCCTCGATTAGCGTAGATATACTTACATTTTGCCGTAACATCTCTTTACTTTAAGCAACGTTTATAAATAAAACCCATGTCTAAACGACTTATTCATTTTCTTTTTAGGATATTTCATAATGTAAGATTTCTCTGTCCATATGTCGACAACCTGAAAGTCGGAGTTATCGCACAAATCGATTTGAAAACAAACAAGAATTTCCATAAAATTAATTGGGCAGACAACAAGAGATTTATTTTCGGTTCTTTATTGTTATTCACAAAAGACCATTGTACTAGTTTCATAGCAGCTACGATTCTACAACGCGATGCGAATCTACTATCAACTGGCAAGGTCAGTGGCTTAGGATAATAAACTCAATGGTAGAAACTACATAGGTACCTGCTATCTAATTACGCAACACATTTTCGTAAACGATTCCGATTAATTTGTTTCATTTTGACAGTTCAACAACATGCATTGCGTTATTTATGTTGCTGCGTAGAATTTATTTTCGAACTTTTGAAGCAATGGATTAGCAATCTGTTTCAAAACGATAACGACATTCTGATTGATCGTGTATTACGTAATTAGGGTACTGTCATTTTTAACATACTTTAGCTCGTATTTATTTTTCTGCGATAGGGATACATTGGAGAGCATGTGCTACCTATTTTTGTTGATGATTCTCTTGTTTTTGGTAGGCCATACTTCAGAGTTGGTCCCATATAAATTTAATTAATTTTGCTAGGGAAGTTTTTGAGTTAGCTTCAATAATACGTATTTTTCCCATTTTGCCTGTGTGGATAACGTCAATGTTTAAATCGGATTCTTTACGTACAATAGCTAAGTACTTTACAATTAGCATTTTTTTATAAATGGATTTTCCATGCTTTACCCAAACGAACTCGTAATATTTCTCCTGGACCATGGCCATAGAGCTTCTTATACTCCACGCTCAGGTGATCATTGACATACGCTGAGATGGGCCCTGAAGTTCTGAAACCCGATATAGTTTGTGGATAGGTCCTAAACGGCACATGCAGCTGCGTTAAAATCTTATTAAAAAAAAACTCACTATGATAAATTTTTCACAACAATTGAAAATAGGCACCCGTGAGATATAATTCACCTGTGATTTGGGACAGCTGTAATTCACCTTCCGGCCGGACGCTTCAATAATCGAAAAAAGATTTTCATATTTTCTTATAGGGACTCCTTAAATTTCTATATTATTTAGTTCTGTTGTAATTTTGCTTGCCTGTCGGTCTTCTATAGACTGTACTTCGCAGAGTGTGCGCAGGAGCTCCAGCCCTCCACGACTTGATCCCACCATTACCGGACTACTATCCGCAGGTAGTTGATATGCCGTCCAGTCATACTCAGCGAATCTCCTCCACATTTATAATGCGTGCAGCCAAACTGTGGAACTGTCTGCCAGCTTCTGTGTTCCTTTCCATATACATATAACCCGTCTGCCTTCAAAGCAAGAGTGAACTTCTGGGCACGTTCGATCCATCTTAGCCCTCATCTATCGCTTTCCATTAAGCGAGATCGAGGTCAAGAGCAGGCCCTAGCAATAAAAAATAAAAAAAACTCAAACATTTTATTTCAATATTTTTAGATTAAGTAGTAGACAAGTGCTTGTGGTCTGCACAAAATAGGTCGGCGCGGCGGTCCAGATTAGGAACGCCGTCCGCTATTTGGTGACTCGTGCTAAAAACGTATTGATGAAATGATTAACGTGTGTACCTATTATAAAATATATTTTTGTTTTAAGTAGCTAGCATTGTGTCACCCTATGTAAAATTTCTACATTTATATCTGTACTTTTTATGGTGTACATAAAATACAATAGACGATGTATATTTAGTAACTTAATCCGCTTAAGAGTCTTAGAGAACCCTGTAAGAAATCGACACGTGACGTCACGTTTATAATGGATTTCCGCAAAGTCACGCCTGAGTCAATTAACTATGGTGTACATAATAAAGAATATTCTATCTATTCTATCTATCTATCTAAGTACCTAATCCTAAATATACCAGCTAGCTTACCTGTTTTCAGATACCAGTTTCAGTAATTGACGACGATTTAGCTAATACTCGTAGTATCTTTTATAATAAAGATACGTATACTATGATAGAAAGCGAAATTTATTTTGAACCTTATTATCATGTTTTAAAAGCTCTACAAAAACCTTTTTTTCCGCAACATTTGGCTATGCAGCAATATATTGTCAAAGTTGATGTGAGTATAGATCTATTTGCATGGTAGATAAGACAGCTGGGTACTTATTACCCGGCTACTACCGTTTTGGTACCTAGGTACTACATACAATCTTCATCTTGCGTTTTCAGGCTGCCTCGACACATCCTGCTTATTTATCTGCTGATACAGAGTTCGTTATTTCCAACAGACACAAAACACTAAAATTCAAAGTTTTGCAACCTGAGACATGGCCATCAGCAGACGAGCTCAGTTTTAACGAAAGTCAGTATGAAGCGTATCGTTTGGCACTCACACACGAGTTTGCTGTCATACAAGGACCACCTGGCACGGGAAAAACTTTCGTTGGCGTAAAAGTAGCAGAAACGTTGTTAGAAAATGTTAAATCAGGAGGAAACTGCCTGATGCTGATCATATGTTACACAAATCATGCTTTAGATCAATTTCTTGAAGCAATATCTCAAATTACTCAATCTATAGTGCGCATCGGGGGACAGTCTCGTAACAAAGCTATGGACCAGTTTAACTTAACAAACTTACGACGTCAGTATCATAAGCGCTCTCGTGGGTCGACTTTACATAACTTTATCATCGATCAAAAGTATGAGTTGATCTATTCAATACAAGATCTTCAGTTGGCTTTGAAGACTCTTGACGTTTTAAATAACGGAGTTCTTCGTTACCGCTTCCTTAATGATGATGGTGGAGATGACGTTCCGGATCGACAACATTTGGAGTATTATTTCAAAAATAAGGGAATTGAAGTAGAAGATCCTTTGGAATATTGGCTGTTTGAAGCTGTGCTGGGCTACACTTCAGAATACGAAAGAGATTTTAGTGATATTCTGTTGGAGTATGATGTTTTGGTAAACAACGAAAAACATGTTGATGAAAAGAGAGCAGAAATGATTTTGGATGAAAAAGCATCTTATAAACAAAAAGTTTGGCAGTTTTGTTTAAATGAAGTTAAACAAAGAGCATCGTTTTTATTATCTGATGCAAAGGCAGAAATCAGAAACTTAGTCTCGATATATAAAGTAATTAGACGTTTCGGGGCAATTGAGGATTACGGGGAAGTCGAAGAATTACAGTTGGACATACAGAAACTTGATGCACGGATAAATTTATTCAATGTAAGTTTTACCTGCTTTTCTATGTATTTTATTATTAGGGTTCCATAAGTTCAAATGGCAGCAATGAGACGCAATGAGAGCAGTGGTGGCGCAGTGGTAATGGCCCCGACTTACGAGTTGTAGGTCGTGGGTTCGAACCCAGGCAGGCGCTTTACTTTGTGTAAATAATTTCATCACCACTGCTCTCACAACGGTGAAGGAAAACATCGTGAGGAAACCGGCATGTCTTAGAACCAAAAATTCGAAGACATGTGACATCTACCAACCCGCACTGGGCCCGCGTGGTAGATACGGCCCACTCCCTCTCACAGAGAGGAGGCCTGTGTCCCAGTAGTGGGAACATTAATAGGCTGATGATGATGATGATGAAGTTCAAATGAAAAAACGCAACCCTTTTGTCTGTCTGTCCGTCCGTCTGTCACAGCCATTTTGCTCCGAATTTAATGTACCGATCAAGTTGAAATTTGGTACACATATCAATTTCGGTGACCCAAATATAGACGTGTTACGTAAATAAATGAATTTTGAATATGGGGTCACTTTTGGGAGACAAAATAAGGCAATTCAAAAAAACGTTCCACTGTACCATGTGACATAATTATCAAATGAAAGGCATTTACTGTGAGGGTCTCAAATGTGTTTTATTATAATTAAAAAAAAAAAAAAATTAAGTTATTTAACAAAATAAATGAAAAGTGACCATTCCCATTCTTATCTCTGAAACTAAGGCAAAAATATTGAAAAAGAAAATTGATAATAGTTCTATACTTATAGATTTCAGGAAAACTTAGAAATCTATGGTCTTAAAATAGCATGGTAAATCTCCCAATATTGTGCGTACAAACTAACATTTCCGCTGTTCTAACTGTAGGGGAGAACATGTTTTGTAAACTACAATGTTCCATAAGTTTGTTCTTGGGATAAATTCATCCCAACTAGGAAACCGTTCATTAAGCGTGGTGAACACGCACTTGGCCGGTTTTTTTTTTTCAATTACTACTTTATTATTATTTACATAATGTTACGTGTGCCCAGTACCTACCTATGGTACATAATAAGACCTTTCGCATGTTTTAGGATATGGTGACTTATCGACATCGTGAAGTACATCTACAAATACATGCTGATACAGATTTCTCGTTAATAACAGTGCAAGATCGATGGTGTTTGTATTTTATGTGGATACGTAACCAAATCAATGAAGTAAAGGAGGAAATTGCACAATTGCAGGTAACTTACCTACTTTAAATAATGAGCAAACCAAATAATATATTATATAATGTTCTAAGTAGGTATAGGAATAATAGGTACATAATACGGACTGGTATCCGCAACTCCACGTCAAAGCGCGTATTTTGCGTAGGTATGTAAATATTATATATCTATATATATAAAAATGAATCCCTATTTCCTTGGTCACGGCATCACGCATGAACGGCTGGACCAATTTCGCTTTTCAATTTCGCAAATTCTTTTTTTGTTGTGTTTGTTATAGTATGGAGATGTTCTTATGATAGGTAGCTGAAAATAGGGTAGGTAGGTAGGTAGGTACCTATGCAAGTAGGTAGGTATGTATGTATGTTGGTAAAGTATGTATGTAGGTAGGGTAGGTAGATAGGTAGGTAGGTAAGTAGGTAGGGTAGGTATGTAAGTAGGTAGGGTAGGTAGGTATGTATGTATGTAGGTAGGTGTAGGTAAGTAGGTAGATAGGTATGTATGTATGTATGTAGGTAGGTAGGTATTTAGGGTAGGTAGGTGCCCGTAGATAAGTGCTTACCCGTGCGAAGCCGGGACGCGTAATTACAAAAGGGGATGCAACACAGACACCCATAGTCTGTGCTGCATCATGTCGCGTATGGCTTAAAGCAGTAATAGTCCGTCCGAATCCAGCTGCAACACAGAGCGGTCTGTAGTGCAGCCGCATTTGTTTGTATAAGGCAATACAAAGGCGGATGCAACACAGACACCCATAGTCTGTGCTGCATTATCTTGTGAATGGCTTAAAGCAGTATAATAGTCCGTCCGAATCCAGCTGCAACACAGCGCAACGCATTTGTTGTGTTTTTGTGACACCCATAGTTGCATTATGTTACGAACCACTTGAAGCGTTATTAGTACGTTCGAATGCTGCTTCAATACAGTAATCTGTATAGTAGTATAATTTATTTGAAGAATATAATAAAAAAGACAAATACGGTAAAATTACGTTTTATTTTTCATGTACTAAGTATACTTAGGGCCTGTTTCACCACCTACGGTTAAGTTCCTATTAACTTACTTGGCAGATCATTTCATACAAATTCTGTTCTATTTTTGAATTTATTCGGTAAGTAGTGGCTATTCGGACATCGTGAAATAGACCCTTACTCTACTAGTAGTTTCAGGAACACATAAGCGCACACAACACATAGGTCACACATATAGGTCGCATAAACGAGAATATGGCAGCCAAGTTAACGGGGATGAAAATGAAAATGAAAATTTTCGTTATAACGTATTACACTCTTCTTGCCGCGTACCGAGTGCTGGCAATTCACATTGAATTTTGGCGTTAAAAGATTCTTCTTTTGTGGCTTCGAAATTTAATATCGTGTACTCCAGTTTACTCCACACAGTATTTATTTTAAAAAGTCATTAATTTGTCTTTATTCAACATTTTACAATAAGATAGGTAATTCACGCACGCACGCACTGCACCGACTCGTCGCTAGGTCAAGGGCAAACTAACATAAAAAAATTCAAAAGTCATAAATAATTGTGTCTTCCGCGATCGGTCTGTAAAGCCGCCGCATTTGTGCGACGTTACCATTCCGAACGCGATCATAGTACAGACACTAGTTACCTAGCGATCTGCAGTGTAGACAGAGCGAGTACTTACCTACTTTTATGCTGTATTGCAGCCGCTTTTGTTAGAACAAAGTCTTGCGGAACCGATCACATTGCAGACAGTCTTCAAATGTCTGTGGTGTAGTCGTGTTTGTAATGCTTTATTCATACGGACGCGGCTGCGTTACAGAGCAGCTCCTGCAGTGGCGTATTTACCCTAGGGCCAAAAGGGCCATGGCCCGGGGCGGTAGGCTGCCAGGGGCGGAGCAGCCTAACCTGTCCGAGTCAGGGTGCCCCAAGTCCCAAGCTCGATTCGCTCGCTCTTGCATCAAAAGTGTTCCTAGTAACAGTAGTAACATCGCCTTTTGTCCATACACAAAATGTTTTATTGCGCTAACCTCAACACTCAACCAAAACACCAAATGACAATGCAATGCTTTTTTTTTTTGGGATATTATGGAATAACTTGTCCTGCTTTGGGCGGAGCGGCAGGGCGTGTCAGACTTATACTGACTAAAAGCCACCAGTGTTCCTTTAGTTCCCGGTGACACACCGGGAAACTAAAGGGCACGGGTGACCAGGGGCCACGGTATCCCTTTCGGACTTTCCCGCGACTCTGCCATCGGCCCTAGCGGACCCCGTCAGTTGTGCTGCCATTTCTTAGAGGCGCCCGTGGAACAAAATGCGCCGTCGACCCCTGGTCCTTATCGGCAGCGAGCATTGCTCACTGCCCGCAAGCCTGCACCTACGGTGGCCGGAAATCGGCTATGGATTCCCGACGCCCAGGGAGTCACCAGCGACGACTAGAAACATGAGGGCGCTTAAATTGCCTTTCCCTCACGCGCTCCGCTTCCTCTTTCGCGAGCATTACTGCTTCGCAGAAGAATTAAGTGACGACTTCCCATGCCCTCTCGTTCCGCATCATGGCATGGACCAGGGCCGGACGCGAGAGGTCACTGCCACTAATCGCTTCCACAAGGATACGGCGGTGCTCCGCTCAAGCCGAGCAGACCTCCACCGTATGCTCCACCGTGTCCTCCGGGCGATCCACATAATGGTGACCTGGGCGTTTCCTCCCGCCTTATCTGGAACCTCCCGAAGCAACCGTGTACGGTGAGGACCTGCGTCAGGCGGAAGGTGAGGACGCCGTGGCGCCTCTCTAGCCACTCCTCAAAGAAGGCCTTATCGCTGCAATTGTGGCGTGCCAAGCACTAAGTTGCGACAATCGCACTCTCCATGTCGCTGTACCGTGATTTCTCGCGGCAGCGGAGTTACGCCCCAGCGTTTCGCCTCCTCGTGCCACTCCAATATGTGCGCGAGGACTTTGACCCCATAGGGCAGGAGCCGCTTCAAGGCAGCCCCAGCCCGCTCCAGTCTGGGAGCCAAACGTCGGAAATGCTCCACGAAGTTCCACCGGCTGTCGAAGACGAGCCCCAAGTACTTCATCGTCAACTCGACGCCGATGTGAACCCTTCTTATCGTTATTTGGGAACTTGAAGGTGGCGTGTCCGAGGACCATGAAAACACATGGCATGGGCCACCTCGAGTCCCAATTGCCGGATCCTATCCACGATTGTCGCAACTCCACGTGTCACTGGTTCGGCCGCCACCTGGTGCGACCTCACCTGCGCCAGGACCAATGTGGCGTCAGCATAGCAAACCACGCTGAGGCCGCTAGCAGGTCGGCGCGCAGCACCCAGTCGTATCCGATATCCCACAGATGCGGCCCCAGGACCGATCCCTGTGGGACATTGCAAGACATCTCTTACCGGTTCCATCTTCCCTCGTGACTGGGATAGATGACGGCCCTGTCCGTCAAATAGGTCTCGACCACACGACAGAGGTAGGTTGGCATTTGGTGATATCCGAGTGCCTCCCTGATGGAACTCAAAGGCAGGGTATTGAAGGCATTGGCGATGTCTAGAGACACCGCTAAGACGACGCCACCTCGGGCCACAGCATTCCCCGTCCGCCGCGGGCCCGCGGCGTTCACTGTAGACTTCCCCCTGCGGAAAGCAAACTGGCTCTCCGCCAAATCCGGCCCCTCCCGCACCAGCCGTCCAACGAGGCGGTCTGCAATGACTCTTTCAAAGAACTTGCCCACCTCGTACAATGCAAAGTTACGGCACTATAAACGGGTCTAGGTAGCGCCACTGCTGTGGGTGGCACTTTATATGATAGTGAGGAATGTAGCTAAAATATGTATGTACAAAATTAAAATCGTTAAAATTATTTTATCTCTCTAAGTTATACAGGGTGGCAGGGACATCGACGCGAAGCCGGTTACCATGGATTCAGTACATGATTCTGAACCCCCCTACGTTGAAATTTTTCGTCGGTTATTAAAAAAAAAACAGCTGTTTCATAGAAAAGTGATCATACCTACGCGTCAAAATGTATGGAGCAGCTGATTTTTTTTTAAATAACCGACGAAAAATTTCAACGCAGGGGGGTTCAGAATCATGTACTGAATCCATGGTAACCGGCTTCGCGTCGATGTCCCTGCCACCCCGTATATTTGTTCTCAAAAATCATGATTTCATGAAAAAGTCTTTCAATGGACACACACTGGGGTTTTATACTAGAATAATAAAACTTTTTGTTTTTTTTTTTCGTTAATTTATTGGGCGGCAAACCTTACAGGCCCAGGGCGCCAAATCTTAAAATACGCCACTGAGCTCCTGTCTGTGTTGCATCCCCTTTTGTAATTACGCAGCCGGGACGGGCAGCTAGTATATAATATATGTCGTGGCCGGATCTTAGAATTGATCATTTCATGAAGTGTTTGGCCATTTCATAAAATGATTGTGTTTCATGAAATGGCCGGCTAAAATTGGTCATTTCGTTTAAACGTCAACGTTTAATGATAAGTCAGTCGACATTTGGCCGTATCATTAATGTAGGGTATCCATGGTTTAAGGTGTAGTAAAAATCGCGGAAAAAAATCTGCTGTTTCCTACATTTTGACGAGATATGCGAACATCTCATATGGAACAGCTGATATTTTTTTCACGATTTCATCTTTGGTTCCATAATGAAAGTTGTTCATAATGATGAGTACAATGACCCCTTAAGAGGTTTATTATAAACAAAAAATAACGTTTATATAAATATTGTTTATTACCGGAACTATTGTTTGATGTAAGCATTTCAAAAGGAGAATTGAAAAATTTTGAAAATAAAATAGGGGCCCACCAGGGGATCAGTGTTCTAGCCACAGCCAGAAGATTTGTGCTCCAGAGACCGGAAACTTCTCCACTCCTCTTCTATGTATTGAGGAGAACTCTCTTTAGAACCCCTTGATCCAGCTGTCTTTACTTATTATCATTTTAATCGTACCGAGTTTTTAATATCAGGAATCAGTAGCCTCGGCACGCGCAGAGTATGAAGAAACGAGAATGATGATGGACGTGAATTTGCTGTGGAATAGCTGCGTCGAAGTCGTAGGAATGACTACTAGTGGAGCTGCGAGAATGCGGATGCTGCTGCAGGCTATCGCTCCAAAAATTGGTAAGCCTTAGCCTTATTTAACTTGGTTGACCGAAACCGTTATACCGCGCCATATGTAACTACGCGGCGAGACGGGGGGTCAGGGCAGACAGGCCGTGCATTAGTCAACGCTCACGGCCTCCCGCCCCTCGCCTAGCCGCGCTTTCCTAAGGCGCAGTACAGCGGTCTCAGTCGAACAGCATTACCAGAAGGTTACTCTTGTAACCTTTTAGGTGACTTTCAGGTTACACTACTCGAAAGATTACTTTTAGGTGAATTTGTAGAATTACATTTTAATTTCTTACTTGAAACCAACATGAAACGTAACGTAAAACTTCGTTCGTAAGGCAGTGAGTGCATCTCCTAAAAAACGTAAGTTCAAAAACTAAAACCCGACAACTGAAAAATCACGCTCTAAAAAGTATGAAACAAGAAAATATTTCAGACGGAAATCAAGACAGGTACAAAAATTGTCAACATTTTTAGCTACTTACCTTTTGAACATAAAAAAGTAGAAAGAAAGAAAAAAAATACATTTATTTAGCACAGAGAAAAAGTCACCCAGCGCAACATAATTATAACACTAGTGAAAAAAAGATAAGACGGAAACAAATAAAAAGTGTAAAATGTTAATTTAACAAGAAATAGCTAGCTATAGCAGTAGCTTAACTTAAAATGGAAACCATGTTTAAATTATCCATATTTCTGTAAGTTTATACAAACAACAACTGTCTTTCAACTTTTAATCTTACTACTGGAAAAATTCAAAAGTCATTTATTCAAACTAGGCTGAGAATCAGCACTTTTCGAACGTAAAAATTACATAGACAGTCCCCCAAAACGCCCACCCTTCACCACTTCCTAGTGCTTTAGCTGGGAAGAAGAAGCAGCGCAACAAACTCCCCAGCAGCACAGCTGTCTGTTCAGTTAGAATAAAATGATTCTACATTTATGTATTATATATTATGTCGCATGAAATACAGTGTTGCCGACTGAAGTACTCTATACAGTCGGTGCGCTATGACGGAGTCTAACCTAAGGACGCGAGGGCGCGTGAAACAATAGGAGCGTCAGTCAGTAGTCACCCTTCAGCACTAGGAACTGTCACACGTTCATGAGACGCGTGCGCACATATATTAATCCCAATTTTATTATTTTATTTCTCCTATTAATTTTAATGGACATTAATTTGGACAATAGAGTCTGGCTAACGAAAGTTGGCCCCAGAATATTGGCGACAAATTAAAAAAATACATGCATGACAACACTAAATACACCAGAGATACCGAACGACAACCTTGTCAAATTGACGTTCACGTTCATACAGAGTTGCTATATAAAAAGTTCGCAAATAATTCCAGGGCCAACTTTCGTTAGCCAGACTCTAGTAATTGTTAATTGTGATTTGTGTACCTAACTGTATACATAGTGTTACGTATTTATCGGGAGCGGGGGTAGCTAGCTACACGTGTAAACCAAACGCGAGTCAGTGTCATACTAATTTATTCGTCATTTCGTAGAAGCGAGGGCGCGCGCGTCCCGACACACACACACGCGTGTCGTACGCGCAGTAGGTACAATAAATATATAACATTCCCTTCCCCACATACTTCAGAAAAAAGGCTTATAATTAACAGGTAGAATACGCCGTTTCGATCTACTATTCCGTTGGTCAGGTTCTAAAGCATTCTCACCGGCTTCTTCTGTGAGATGCGGTACAGACCGGTCGGAACTAATTATCCTTGAATGATCTGGCGTCGAGAGTGAATGCGTGGCTAATGGTTCAACACTCGTCCCTCCCTCTTCTCCAAGCTGAACCTCTTCGGCAGGTGTTGGAATTTCGGCGCCTATGGAATCGCCATTCTCACTTGTTACGTCTGCCGATTCAGCAGACGTAACAAGTGAGAATGGCGATTCCATAGGCAGATTGCGGGGACACGGTGCTGTCATCGGCTTCTATGTCCCAATGCCAATCGTTCTTTTTGTTCTGCATCTCCGAAACGCCTTCGACTTGAAACCGTCGAATCTGGTCTATGTGACGAATTACTTTGCAATTAAGTTCCGGAATATGTACCGAATACATGACGTTCCCAATCACTTCTTTGATTATTCCTTGCACCCAACAAAATTTATCGTTTTTATAAAAACGCTTGATCCAAACGACGTCATCTACATTAAATTTTTGTCTTTGCCGTCCTCCCTTGTTGTTACTCTGTAAGGACTGATTTTTCCTTACGGTCAGCGATAGATCCGCGGATGTCGAAGCGACTTGAAGTGGATTAATTAAGTCCAGCCGCGAGCGTAGAGGTCGACCATAAACTACTTCTGATGGAGATTTACCTGTGGTACTGTTTTTGGAGTTTCTATAATCAAATAAAAATTTAGCAATTTTTTCTTGTAGAGGTATTTTAGTGTCGGATTGCAATATGATACTTTTGAGACCTTTTTTAATTATTTTAACGAAACTTTCGGCTTGCCCGTTACTTGACGGGTGGTATACGGGTGATAAAACATGTTGAATACCGTTTAAACTGCAAAAATCCTCAAACTCCCTAGACGTGAAAGAAGTACCATTGTCCGTCACCAATGTGTGTGGTATACCTACCCTAGACATAAAATCACATAATCTACTAATAACCGTTTTTGACCCATATGATGTTGTACCAACTGTGTAACATTCGACCCACTTAGAAAATGCATCTACTATAACTAAAAACATTTGGTTATGAAACGGTCCAAGGAAATCCAAATGAATTCTATAGAATGCATGCGGCGGATAGGGCCACGGCGAGGGAGGCGCGCGGTGTGGCGCGGGCCGCAGCTGCGCGCACACGCTGCACGCGGCTGCTAACCGTTCGAGCGTCGCGTCGATTCCCGGAAACCAAAATTTTTCGCGTGCGGCAGCCTTCATTTTTACCACCCCGAAGTGCGAATCGTGTAGTTCTCGACACATTTTATCTCTAAACGAATGCGGTATGACCACTTTATGACCACGCATTAGGCATCCATTTTCCAATGACAATTGAAACCGACAGTCAAAGTACGCTCGCAATTCGGGGTCGTGAACTTTGCGCGGCCAACCCTTTACTACATAATTTTTAACTTTTTTCAGAATGTTGTCATTATCGGTCTCGTGACGTAATTCCTTTAACGTTATGGGTAAACTACCTTCGACAACAAAATTAACGTAAGCAGCACGCTCCTCACAGTCGCGGTCTTCCCCCCGCACTTCGTCCTGCACCCGGTTCTCATCCATTAACGTCGCTCGAG
This sequence comes from Conistra vaccinii, assembly GCA_948150665.1. Lineage (NCBI taxonomy): Eukaryota > Metazoa > Arthropoda > Insecta > Lepidoptera > Noctuidae > Conistra > Conistra vaccinii. Next base: position 10,076,443 of record OX411330.1, read on the forward strand.
ATAAGAAATCTGCACTATTATCTCCGCTACGAATATATTCGATGGAATAATTGTACGCTGACAAAAATAACGCATAGCGTTGTAGCCTGTTCGCAGATACTACAGGGATGCCCCGATGCGGACCGAAAATCGTTATCAACGGTTTATGATCCGTACGTAATATGAACGGTGTGACCCGACCATACAAATACTGGTGAAATCTTCTTACCCCGTAAATTATGGCCGTAGCCTCCTTCTGTAACTGTGAATAATTCCTTTCCGCTGCTGTGAGCGTCCGTGAAGCAAATGCGATAGGCCTCTCGCGCTCGTCGGTACGTGATAACTGAGATAGAATAGCGCCTAAACCTTGAGGCGAAGCATCTACGGTTAGTATCAGTTTTGCGGCAGGATCGAAATGGGCTAGCAACTGATCGGAAGCAAGCAGTTTCTTAATTTGTTCAAATGCCTTGTCGTGAACTGGGGCCCATTCCCACTTTTTATTTTTATGAAGTAATTCATATAATGAGCTTAATATCGATGAAGCGTTTTTCACGAAGCTTCTATAATAGTTTATTAACCCTAAAAATGATTGTAATTGCGACACATTCGTTGGTTTTGGTGCTTTTAAAATAGCCTGGACTTTATCTGGAGACTTCCGTATGCCATTTTTATCAATAATATGACCAAGGTAGCAAATTTCGTTTTTTAAATATTCGCATTTATCCTGCTGAACTGTTAACCCTGCATCTTCTAGACGTTTTAAAACTAACGTTAACCTGTTAATGTGTTCATTAATATTCCTCCCTGTTATTAAAATATCGTCTAAGAATATAATGACCCCGTCTAATCCCGCGAGCACACATTCCATAGCGCGTTGAAAAACGGCAGGCGCACTCGCCAGCCCGAACACTAGCCTGGTATATTTGAAAAGGCCACGATGTGTGTTGATGCATGTTAGGGCCTGTGAGTCTTCTGTCAATAAAAATTGGTTGTATGCTCGAGAAAGGTCAAGTTTGGTGAACTGCTCACCACCGTGTAATTTAGAGAACAATTCATCGATAGTTGGTATTGGGTATTTTTCGATCATTAACTGCTTATTAATAGATACTGAATAATCTGCACAGATCCTAACACCACCGTCTTTTTTTAATACCGGGACTATGGGGGAGGCGCATTCCGAATATTCTACAGGTTCTAATATCCCAAGATCTAGAAGACGATTCAGCTCCACATCAATTTTTTCCCTTAAAGCGAAAGCGACCGGCCTTGCTTTAAAAAATAGCAACTTTGTGTCTGGTTTTAATTTTAAAGATACCTTATTTTTGTTAAAACAACCTAATTTACTAGAGAATAGTTTTGGAAATTGCGAAATAATTTTAGCGATTTCGCTATTTTGTGGTTTATCGATATAATTAACGGGTGCCGCCGGGGCGAACTCTAAGTTAAATGTTTGTAAGAACTCACGGCCTAGGAGCGGCGGGCCGCCGCCGCGCGCTACGTAGAATTTTAAAACATGCGTGCTACCTACATACGTCACGGACAATGGAATGTACCCTAAAGTTATAATTTTACTTCCCGTATAGCTAAATAAATTCTTATCGGTGTCGGACAATGGCACTTGCTTGAAATACGAATGGTATGTATGATCTGAAATGACGTTAACGGCTGAACCACTATCTATTTCAAACTCCAAAAATACACCATTTACAAGTACTGACTCCGACATTGGTCTACCTCTCACGCATTTTATGTTAAGTACATGTGACTTACCATCGTCTCCGACATCCGCAACATCTTTCGTGACGTAATTAACTTTAGAGTTCGCTGCACACATTCTACCTAAATGACCCTTATGGTTGCACTTTTTACACTTGTAATTTTTAAATCGGCACTGATTGGCCTTATGATTGGTGTAGCCGCACACACTGCACTTTTCATTCTTGGAGCCTATACTGAACACGCCATCAGGGCCCGCATTGCCGGCGGCGGCGGCCACGTGGTTGCCGCCCGCGCCGCACGCGCCGCTCGGTGTTTGGGTTGCCGTTGCTGCTTTGCGCGCCGCGCACAAGTTCTCAGCCAACTTCACAGCCCCGACCAGCGTCAGTTCCTGCAGATCCTTCGCGAACAATTTGTCACGCTCGGGACCCGCTGCCATTCCCATCACAAATTTGTCGAGAAGGGCCTCTTCCAGATTTTTAAACCCGCAGTGTGCCGCCAATCCCCTAATCCTTGCTGCCCACTGAGTATGACCTTCGCCTTGGCGCTGCGTAGCCGAGTAGAAATTGTACCTCTCCGCGAAACCAAGCCGTTTCGGGGTGAGATGGCAGTCCAACAGTTCTATGATCTTGTCGTATTCTACATCCTCAATTTTCTGCGGCAGCGCCAGGTCACTCGCTAGCTTGTAGCTTGACTCGCTCAATGCACTTAGCAGTATTGCTTTACGTTTGACCTTGGCTTTGTCCGACACCTCATTGACGTCGTTCGCAACAAACCATTGGGTGAGCCGTGATTTGTAGGTCTCCCACTCGCTTGTGAGGTGGTCAAAGTTGGTAATAGCACCAAAAACTCCACTAGAAAACATTTTTGTTTTATTTTCCTCGTCGCCACTGTTACGTATTTATCGGGAGCGGGGGTAGCTAGCTACACGTGTAAACCAAACGCGAGTCAGTGTCATACTAATTTATTCGTCATTTCGTAGAAGCGAGGGCGCGCGCGTCCCGACACACACACACGCGTGTCGTACGCGCAGTAGGTACAATAAATATATAACACATAGACTAAGTGTACAAAAACTAAGTGTTATCATCTTTTAATTGCCCGAGATCCACAAATAGCCCTCAACATTGTCAGAGGATGGAAGCACGCTCTTCAATGTCCTGTGCCAACATCAGAAGGCGGTTTCACTGATGAAGATTTGAAATGGAGACACTAACCTTTGAAACCGTGATATAGTTATATCCCCAGGGATATAGCTATGCATCGCTTTCATATACATGTATATATTTTTAAAGGGTACCTATATTTTACAATATACAGGATGAAATTGAAAACATGCGACAACTCTTAAGGGGTCATTTTACTCATCATTATGAACAACTTTCACTATGGGACCAACCCTTAAATCGCGAAAAAAAAAACAGCTGTTCCCTACATTTATGTTTGCATAGCTCGTCAAAATGTAGGGAACAGCTGTTTTTTTTTTCGCGATTTCAGGGTTGGTCCCATAGTGAAAGTTGTTCATAATGATGAGTAAAATGACCCCTTAAGAGTTGTCGCATGTTTTCAATTTCATCCTGTAGTGGAAAAGATTTACGTTTTTGCCACCGACTTCCGAAATTAATAGTATACTAGCTGCCCGCCCCGGCTTCGCACGGGTGGCACTAAGTACTTATCTACTCAACGTTTAAACCTTCCCTGGACTACGACAAACATTTCAAAACCAAAATCAGCAAAATCGGTCCAGCCGTTCTCGAGTTTTAGCCAGACTAACGAACAGCAAATGATTTTGATTTTTATAAAATTATGCAATTAGTGAATAAAGGACGGATTTAAAGCGAGGGCCATAGATGAATCACGAGCAAGTGAAGGAATCTAACGACTGAATCACGACCGTAGGGAGTGATTCAAGTGTTAGAATCCTAAGCGACGCGAGTGATTCATGGCCCTCGATATAAATCCGTTTTATTCAGGAGTTGCATACTATACTTTATACCATGACTACGAGAAAAAGAAAGATTTAAGCGAAAATAGACATTTATAAAGAAAAAACGAAGGTTAAGGAGGTTGTAAAGCATTGAGATGGAGGTCGAATATATTGGTGTGTTCTAAATTCAAACACCAAAACAGTGATTAAAAGTGCTTTTTATTCACTGTTTTCAGTGAATAAAATAAACTTTTTAGAGGGGGAATGGTATAATAGTATATTATGCAATTTGTGAATAAAGGACGGATTTAAAGCAAGGGCCAAAGATGAATCACGAGCAAGTGAAGGATTCTAACGACTGAATCACGACCGTAGGGAGTGATTCAAGTGTTAGAAGCGACGCGAGTGATTTATGGTTCTCGATATAAAGTTTTATTCATGAGTTGCATACTTACTATACTTTATACCATGACTACGAGAAAAAGAAAGATTTAAGCGAAAATTTACAGTTAACACGTTCAGTGGTGGGAGCCCTCCTGGAGGGTTCACCTAGTCGCATATGGGATGCCGGGAGCCCTCGTCGAGGGCTCATTTTAAATGTAGGTGTTTTTTTGCGAATACAGATTATAAACCGTGAAAATAAAATGTGATGTAGGTATATTTTAATAAAACGTAATGCCGGCAACCCTCCCGGAGGTTTCACTTCCAACTACGAATAATAAAAGTCGTAGACTTCCAATATGTATGGCGGCATGGCGTATGAGTTCTATGAAAATGGGTGGAGTCAAAAGAGTTAAGGAGGTTGTATAGCATTGAAATAGCGGTCGAATATATTGACGTGTTCTAAATTCAAACACCAAAATAGTGATTAAAACAGCTTTTTATTCACTGTTTTCAGTGAATAAAATAAGCTTTTTAGAGGGGGAATTGTATAGTTATTTTTCACTTTTCAGTGTTGTTTTTTTGAATAGGGAATATGCATGTGAATCAAATATGGGTCAAATATTTTTTTTTATAAGCTTTATTAAGTACTTCAGAATTAAGCCTACATCAATATTTTTGATTATAATTTCTTTTTGAGCAAGAAATTAATTTTCAAAAAGTGCAAAAAAACTGTGGGAAATTCAAATAATTGAAAAGCGACGCTGTTGGCACAGTAGATTGTGCTGTTGGTCAGAGCAAACGTGACGTAAAAGTCTATGACAACAATAAAATGTCCATGTGTTTTGTAGCAGTGTTTGCGATTCAGTCAGTTTTATTGTGATTATAATATTAATTTAGAAGTAAAATTACATTTATTTAGTAAGAAATAACACGAAAGACTCTTTGGAAAATGAGTGAAAGCGGTTTTGTGAAAGCCGAATCGGATAATTTGCCGAATAATGATGTGTTCAGTGACACAGGTGATTTATAGACGGAATCTCAATGGCTGACGCCTGTTTTTGTATGGATTGAGTTGGTTAAACTTTGGTGCAAATTAATCGTAAATGCGTAAATGTTTGACCTTTGATTACGCAACCGTCACACCGAGTGTCATTACCCCGGCCTTGCTGAGTCGTTCAGCAGTAATATGATCCTCACATATGATTCGCACGGTGCATTGTCCGCAACAATAATACAAATATGAGTTGACGATGCTTAATTCCGTCCTTTCATCTATGCATTCTTTGGTTTTGGTTTGACATTGATTTGCAACTTGATCCTTTATACACAGATTGTTGTCTGAGGTCATTTGATAAATAGGCTTTTTCAGAGGACAAATGAAGTTGTCATGGTCGTAAGGCATATATCTTCCCCAATCGTCTTCCGATATCGGAATGTCTTTGTGGATGTTTATCGCTAAGTGATGCGCGATAGGTATGATGGAGACCATACTATCAGCTACTTGCAGCGGGATTGGTATGAGGTTGTAAAGCTCATAGTCATCTCTAGTCACAAGAGGAATCTTGACTTCAAAAATAATGTATTGTTTGGTTGTTCTCGCTTTTACTTTCAGTAAATGATATACATATTTCGAAGTGTATAGAGTGCCGCGAGTTTCTTGTGGCACTCTAGTGTCACTGCCTCGGCCCGGCTAGAGTGCCGTGAGCGTTGCATTGTCACTGTCACTTGTTATTTAGGTTAGGTTAGGTTAGAACTGTGACCACACAACGCACGAGCCGAGCGAGCGTAGCGAGCGGTGCCGCGGTAGCGGCCGGCGAAGTGCCAGGGTCCGTTTAGGCACAAGAGAATGTAATGTTTTGGGAATGTGGTGTTTTACAGCGATCTAACCTCGACAATCAAACAAAATACCAAGTGACGTGACTTAGTGACCGTGACAATGACAATCCAATGCTTGCGGCACTTGAGCCGGGCCGAGGCGGTGTTACTAGGGTGCCTGCAGTGGCACTTTATCCGATAGGGATAGAGTGCCAATGGTGGCACTCTATACACTGCCTACATATTTTTGCCAGATCCGTTTGAATATTATTTATGGGTATGGTCAGTTCCTTTGATAGTTGTCCTGTTATAGTATTGAGTTCATCTCTCAGCTGTGTAAGTTGAATTTTTCATAAAAAATATTCGCCACTGTTTCTACCAGCGTTACTTGGATATTTTTCAGGTTCGTCAGCATATTATTTGCCACAAAGGCTGATAAAGTAAAGTCACTTTTGCTGTTTGTCTTTTGAATCTGCTCTTTTAGTTTGTTTATTCCCAGATTGTAGTTGACGATGTGTTGAGTTTATGTTGTTTTTCCAAAGCGGTTTCTACTCGTTTATGACATTCAATTCTGCATCAACGATTGATGTCTGGTTTTTCCACAATAAGGCAAGATGTTTTTGATTCTTCTTGATAAGGTCGATATCTTTCTGAAATTTTTCGGCAAAATCTTCGTCCAATATTCCAAATAAACTACGTGCAACGTACCCTACACTGTTGATAAGGCATCTACGTCGGCACAATCGGTGCATTTGCTGACCAAGTAAAATGCCGTTGTAGTGCTCGAGTTCGCCGTACTCATGACGTAACTGTAATCGGAGTACGTCACATTGTGATATTTGATCTGTTGAGCATATGTTTTCCAGGTGATTCACATATTTTTTGAGTGTCTCAATAATTATCTAGAGTTTGTAGTCGTTTCTTGATATTGAATGGAGTCTTACGTTCAGCCGAATCTTTCTTGAAGTTCCTTAATAGCTGCTCCATTGCTTGCATGATTTGATCTTGATTTGCTAAAATATTCTCCATTGTGGAGTCCATGATTGTTAGGTTTCTTGATTGATATTCCTGACCACTGTGGTCAACAGGAAGTGCTATTGTGAACTCTCCGCGATATTAGCGCCTTTTCAATCCAACCGGTTAGACCCGCTTGTGGGAAGCCGACTAGACCGATTTGCAACCGCTGAAAGAAGAGCAAAGCACGTACCTCTATGATGATGCTAGTAGTCGATGGCTCGATGATATTGGTAGACCGTTGACTGTCGTCCATAGGTCGTGTTTACAGAAACAACCACTGTTATTATGTTTGCAACGTGATTGGATCCCGCATCTGGCTCGAAGGACTATTAACATGTATGTTCTAGAGACCTTTCACCTTGAGTTAATGCTGATTGATACACTGATAACTGATTGATAGGTTTTTATTGATGAAAGTATGATTGCATGATAGATGAGTGCACGCGGTATGAATGCTATTCGTGTACTAAATTGGCCGGCCTGGCGCAGGTGAAATGCTGACATATTGATGTGAAAACTGTGCTGTGCTTGCACTGTACAAGAATATAATCACGATGATTTCGTTTTTGTTTAATTGCAATCGTTTCATTCATCCAATAAAAAGATATTATGCTAATTTAAAGTTTTCAAAGTAATACCCATGTCGTACCTAGCGATACCTAGGGATAACCTAGGGATGTTGCAAAAACACGGAGAGTTGTTGCAATTTGGAAGTAGTGCTCGCCGACCGCTGCCGCGGCACCGCTCGCTTCGATCTCTCTCGCGCGTTTGTTGTGGTTGTGGTGGTTGGTCATGGTCACAGTTTCATTCATTTTATATTTGTAACGGTTTTGAAATCCTCATGGATGTCCTTCGTCCTGGGTGACGGAGGGGTCTGCCAAGCTTGTAGAAGTCTTGTCTAATCTTGTAGAAGAGAACACGGGGTGGTTTTACTCAGTAGTGACTAAAACCACCCCGTGTTCCCTCGCACACTTGCACCGGATGCTAAGCTTCAACGCAGCCTCCAACTGGTGCCAGCCCACCTCTGCGGGCTCCGTCTGCACAGTTCTAACCTCATCATCATCATCATCATATCAGCCGAAAGACGTCCACTGCTGGACATAGGCCTCCCCCAAGCACCGCCACTTCGACCGATTCTGTGCTTCCCGCATCCACCGAACTCCTGCGGCCTTTACTAAGTCATCGGTCCATCTTGTGGGAGGCCTTCCGACGCTACGTCTTCCAGTACGTGGTCGCCACTCCAGAACCTTTCGGCCCCATCGGCCATCTGTTCTGCGAGCAATATGTCCTGCCCATTGCCACTTAAGTTTGGCAATTCTTCGGGCTATGTCGGTTACCTTGGTTCTCCTGCGGATCTCTTCATTTCTGATTCGATCACGTAGGGAAACTCCAAGCATAGCCCTCTCCATTGCTCTTTGGGTGACTTTTAGCCTTCTGATAAGGCCCATTGTGAGCGACCACGTTTCAGTGCCATAAGTCATCACTGGCAACACGCACTGGTCAAAGACTTTCGCCTTGAGACACTGTGGTATGTGGGACGAGAAGATATTGCGTAGCTTCCCGAACGCTGCCCAGCCGAGTCGGATTCGACGATTGACCTCTTTCTCGAAGTTGGACCTACCTAGCTGGACAGTTTGTCCTAGGTAAACATACTCGTCTACAACTTCGAGCGTAGCGTCTCCGATCTTTATGAGGGCGGGTGTTACATGGGCATTTGACATGACCTTTGTCTTGTCCATGTTCATTTTAAGACCCACTCTTTTGGAGGCTCTACTGAGGTCCTCCATGGTCTCAGCCATGATGACTATATCGTCGGCAAACCGAAGGTTAGTGATATACTCGCCATTGATGTTGATGCCTAGCCCTTTCCAGTCCAGAACCTTGAAGACGTCCTCCAGTGCAGCGGTGAACAGTTTCGGAGAGATAACGTCTCCTTGTCTCACACCTCGCTGCAGAAGGATAGGTTTCGAGGTCTGGTCGTGGAGTCGGACTGACATAGTGGCGTCTTTGTATAGGCACTTTAACACCTCGATGTACCGATAGTCGATCTGGCACCGTTGAAGAGACTGCAGTACAGCCCATGTCTCGATCGAATCGAAGGCTTTCTCGTAATCCACGAACGCTAAGCAGAGAGGCAGGTTATACTCTTCGGTCTTCTGTATAACCTGCCGCAGCGTATGTATGTGGTCCACGGTGCTAAAGCCTTTACGGAATCCGGCTTGTTCGGGAGGCTGGAAGTCGTCAAACCTGCGCGCGAGACGGTTCGTGATGACTCTTGAAAACAGCTTGTAGACATGGGTCAGAAGTGTGATGGGCCTATAGTTCTTAAGCAGGGTTCTAACCTAATCTAACTTATTTCACCCAGTTCAAAATGATGAATACAATCTGCCGCAGAAATGTTTTTGCCATTGTCTTATTACTTCGTCGCAGACAGATTGTATGATTCGTCATATTGAACTGCGTGAAATAGGTTAGGTTAGGATGGAACTGTGACCAACCCTGTGGCGCGAGCCGAGCGAGCGCAGAGAGCGGTGCCGCGGCAGCGGCGGTCGAGCGCTACTTCCAAGTTGCTTGCGTAAATGTTTTCCACCATTGTCTAATTATCCATGTTTTCGCAATATCCCTAGGGTTTTCGCGAAAATTCGAATTATCAAACCATCCTACGACACCCATACCACCAACAAGCACTACGATGCAGGCGGCAAATGGTTACGGAGACGTAGAGCGTCTTGCTGCCGCTCATATTAAGCTGGGCGGGCACAGTTAATAAATTACATTAAATTACAAATTAACTACAATTACCCTCGAAAGATCTGTGATCGACCTTGGTAATAAATATAGGCAGTGTATAGAGTGCCACCATTGGCACTCTATCCCAATCGGATAAAGTGCCACTACAGGCACCCTAGTAACACCGCCTCGGCCCGGCTCAAGTGCCGCAAGCATTGGATTGTCATTGTCACTGTCACTAAGTCACGTCACTTGGTATTTTGTTTGATTGTCGAGGTTAGATCGCTGTAAAACACCACATTCCCAAAACATTACATTCTCTTGTGCCTAAACGGACCCTGGCACTTCGCCGGCCGCTACCGCGGCACCGCTCGCTACGCTCGCTCGGCTCGTGCGTTGTGTGGTCACAGTTCTAACCTAACCTAACCTAAATAACAAGTGACAGTGACAATGCAACACTCACGGCACCCTAGCCGGGCCGAGGCAGTGACACTAGAGTGCCACAAGAAACTCGCGGCACTCTATACACTTCGATAAATATATTTCAAAACGTCGCGCTTAGTCGTGTCAGAAGTTTGGAAGGCATAGTTTTATCAGATTAACGACGACAGATCATTGACGGAAATAACTAGGCAACGAAATTTGTCTTCTGACAATCAAAGCCATACACAAAACAAACATATAACATATGACTCAAGTAGCACAAAATGGTGCCGGAATATTACCATTAAGGTGGAACTAGTCGCGGGCTCGAACTCAATGGTGGGCATGGCCAAAAACCACGCTGTCTCACCTGGCATCGTGTCCGACAGAGATAGTATCAATGACGAGCAGTTAGAAGCTGGTCTACATGGACAACGTATAGTTCGCACGCACAGAAACACCGTGCCGACCAATTTTAGTAAAACGAGCGCGTCAAAAATTACGAAAAGGCCTTTAGAAAAAAGGTTTTTCTGAAAAACCACTGCATAAATCAATACAAATAAAATTTATTGAAATCTTCGATAATTTTTCTGTGTCGGTACGGATTTTGTTTTCGAGATTTCACACTTCTTGTATTACTTATTTACGCCCAAAGTTGCGTTAAAATTAGCAAGAAAAACGAATCTTTGTTGGCTTATAACTTTTTAATGGCTTTTTATTTTACTATTCTGCTTCCGTACAGACAAAATTAATAATGAGACCTAACGATATCAAGTTAAACTTTGAATGTACGATGTCAAACAGTGGAGTAAAACCCCTCCGAAGTTTGTATGGAAAAAATATCAAATTGTTTCACCTTAAAATCATACACAGTCAGAGTGCATCTCATGGCAATTCAAATAAGTCCAAACACGGCTAGGAAACATTGTTTTATGACGGAGCTCCGGTGCCTTCCTTCCGGCTTTAACTTCATATCAGTTCGATGGTACTATTTTCATCAGAATTATTTATTTAAATTTGCTTCATAGTCGCTTAACTATCTTAATCGTGATATCTTATCGCCACCCGTGAAATAATTATCATTGAGTAGTTCCGGTGGCCATCTGTAGTCTTCTTCATCAGTTTCACTTCACCAAATGATACTTTCTGAATGCAAATGCAAATGTAAATAACTTGTTGCTGAATATATTAAAATCGCTATGTGTATGCCTATAATACATAGTTCGAGGAGTTCCCTCAGGAGATAGATTCCATTATCAGAACTGAATTTTCGGGACCAACCAAGAAGTATAGGTATCCTATCAAATAAAAAAATAATTTTACAAATCGGTTTGTAAATGATGGAGTTATGACTTTATGAGGTAACAAACATTTAAAAAAATACAAACACATTGATAGGTAACCTCCTCCTTTTTGGGAAGTCGGTTAAAAATGATAAAAAATCATGTTAGATTTTTGGCGTCATTTATGGTTAAAAAAGAAAAATCTCCTTACCCTATCGTGTGGAGTATCAAAATGAAAGGTTTTTAAAGGTGATTACAAAAAGGTATGCAAATTATATGCTATGTAATTTGGAATACTTAATAAATAAATTCTTTATTTCACCAAAAGCAATCACATTACAAAATCCAAAGACTGACAGCTTCTATGGCTTATAACTAGGTCACAATAATTTTAATACTCTTGACTCCTAAACTAGGTGTATGTGCCTGTGTCTTAGGAGTCAGTGATTCTCCGCAATAACAAATCCATATTATACAAAATCAGCTATCTAATTACGCAACACATTTTTGTAAACGATTCCGAATATTTTTTTTCATTTTGACAGTTCAACAACATTCATTGCGATATTTACGTTGCTGAGCAGAATTTATTTTCGAACTTTTGAAGCAATGGATTAGCAATCTGTTTCAAAACGATTCAGATTCTGATTGATCGTGTATTACGTAATTAGGGTACAGGGCGCTTCAACAATAAGCAAATGGTGTACGAGAAAACAGGATATAATTTAAATGTAAAAAAAAAACACAAAATGTAAAACGTTTAACTGTGCGGTGAGGTGAATAAATGTAGGGTTTGAGTGTATGTGTAGTGAGTGAGTGAGTGTGTGTGCATGTAGTGAGTAGGTGTAGTGTGTGTGTGTGTAGTGATAAAGAATGGGTGTAACGAGTACACATCCATTTATGTTTTGATTTATATAAGTAGTTCATAATCACTGTAAATGACCCAACAGAAGATCCTCAGTGTTGAATGAGAAATCATAAACACACATTTTTGCAGTCGGGTTTTTTTTAAATTAGTCATGCACACTAAGCAAAATAGAGTTCGAGCTAAAATAAGTATTGCTTGCTACTTGTATGGAATATAAAAGCTGCTTTATCATTCTTTTTTTTGACAGTGATAGTGGAAGAAGCCGCTGAAGTTCTGGAACAGCACATAATAACCTCACTGACACGGGACTGCCAACATTTTATTCTGATTGGTTAGTACCTACCGTCACTACATAAAGTAAAAACCAATACATTGTACTCGCAATAATAGCCCATATTATACAGTACCTATGTTAACTAACAGAGGGCGTTCCCGTTAACCCGCAATAGTATAGCGTCCATACTTGCTAGAAAAAATATTGAAAGTGAAAAAAAATAAGTTTTTTTTATATTTTTTTACTTAAATAAAATTTTCATTTTTTTTTTAATTGCTATGTAAATGTACCTAACACTCTGTACACGCTCACTTGTCTTTCAACTTGGAAAGACAAGTGCGACAAGTACGCGTGTACAGAGTGTTTGTTTTACGTATGAAATTAATATTTTTCGTGAATATTTTATGATAAAAAAATTAAAAAAGTTTTTTTTTTTCGTTTTTTATTTTTTTTCTAGCATGTATGGACGATATACTATTGCGGGTTAACGGGAACGCCCTCTGTTAGTTAACGTACTGTTAGTTAACTTATTATTATGCACCTATAGTTATAGCGTGAGTCTATATACAACATAACTTCCAGGTGATCACCAGCAGCTTCGGCCATCGGCTTCCCACATGAAGCTAGCGAAGAGATACAACATCGAAGTGTCGCTATTCGAACGCATGATCACGAACGGCATCCACAGCCGCCGGCTGAACGTGCAACACCGCATGCGTCCCGAGATAGCCGCGCTCATCTCGCCACACATATACCCTGACTTGGCGAACCACCCGTCTGTCGAAGCTTTCAACAACGTGCCTGGGATTGAAAAAAACCTATACTTCTTTACACATGATTATAGAGAAGAGGTAAAGAGAATAAAACATCATGCTTTTAACTTGTCATCATTTACAAAGGAGTAAGCAGATAAGGGAGAGGTGTGTAGGTACTTATTGTACCTACCTACGTATACCCATCCGTTCTGTTGGCTTAAGAGGTATGCGCCAAGGTAGCCCACGAAATTTAAATTTTCTTACGTTTTTTGCAATTTGCAGGTCAGTGTCAGGTTGTACGAGTATGTTGATCTAAATACAAGGTCCTATTAAAATAGGGTTTACCCTTGTTTGGTATAACAACGTTTCGTCGAATGTTACTAATTCGAACAACGTTTAAGAAAATAATCAATTTGTATAATATCGATTAACATAATTTTCATTTCATCGAATTTTTTAATAACTACTATTTATATATTTCACACAATTAAAACTATTTACACTACGTACAAAAAAACAATGACTAACTAACTATACTAACTATACAAATAAATATAAAAAAATATAAAAGATAAAAACAAACGGACACTTAGGCGTCGAAGTATTCGTCCGCATCGCTGTCATCCGGAAACGTGCCCAAAAGACTGGCAGCATTGCCACGTTGAATGGCAATGCTAATTCTTTGGCCAAAGAACGAGCCAGCCCTCTGGTCACGTGAAGTTCGACCAGTCGGCGAGAAATTTCTTTAAAAAGGACACGCGCACTCGGGCCCCATGACCCGAGCGTTTCGACCCGAAACGGCTCAAAACTGTAGTTACCTATAAGGTTACAGTATTTGCGCCGCTTGAGAGTCTCAGCAGCCGCAGCAGCCGCGCCAGCACAGCCCGCCGTGCTTGGAACATGAGATGGCGCAAGGGTGTCGACACAGGTTGCGTCCCACACCAGAGGCCTACCCACCTTCCAACAACGTCATGCCGTCTGGTCTCTTACCATCGTCACGTACCAAGCCGTTTGGTTCTAATACAGCTGGTACGCCGGCGGTGACAAGGGCTCGACGAATAATGTCGTTGATGCTGGCGTGCCGTGCAATGCGACCTGCGCTCCTGTAGCAGGACAGGCCATGGTGCCCGAGACTGTCTACAGCTTCGCCGCAGTAACACCGATGCGGAGCAACACAAGGTGCGCCCAAGCGGAGACATGTAGCGAGCCGAAACGATATGAGAGTCAAAATGGCGGGTGTACCATAGCGAATCAAATTATATCAATTACCAAACAAATGTACCTAAAATGTACTATTTTGTACCTAGCTCCAAAAAATCTGTACCTCCTTCATAACGAAATTATTTCGAAATTAAGGTACACCCGCCATATTGACATCAAGATGGCGGGTGTACTATAATATTTTATTATTTAACCATTACTCATAAAATGTAATTACACTAAAAAATTGTACCTAAAATGTACCTCAAGTAAATAGAAACACACCCTTGATCAGTGGGATAGTTCCTGAGAAATGAAACAACCGTGTCTTGTGTATAAGAAAACACGATTATTATCATAATATATTGATATGTTATACAGGGTGTGACAACAAGACCCTTAATAAAAAGCCGTCAACCAAGCTTCAACATTTATTATAATCGATAAATAAAGTGCTTTAGGCGATATTTGTTATTGAAGTTCACTAGATTTTATTGAAAATATTTCACTACACGGTGAAGGTAAATCATTAATCGATGAATTCAGAATTCGATGGGAAATGTTGTTTGTATTTACAAAAAACTTTTCTGTTCGTCAACAACATTTTTTTTTCCGCGTTTCAGTGATAAATTCTATATGATCGCAATGAAAATTAATTACATTAATGATAATAAAGTTATCTACGTATTGTAAACTATGAAGCTCGTATGATTAATCAAGAAATAGAGTACAAATTAGTGCCCGACCGAAACAGGAATTTCTACCGAAACCGAAACCGAATCTTCGGTATCTGTCTCAGTTTCGGCCGAAACGGAACCTTTTTTAGACATGTTAAAAATCTATTGTTACTGAAATTTGGCTTATTTCTTACACTTATACAGAAAGTTAACACGAGTTAATAAAAAACAATAATTGAATTAAAAATGTGAAAAAAAAACACTTAAATATTGTTGCTATAAAACAAATAAAAATTACAAAACGTGTTAACTACTTGTAGAAACAAAAATTGTCAATAATCAACAGTTACTTAACCCCCTAGCATCGAACGTACCCGCCCGCAAAAACCATTAAGTACCGGAGATCGCCCGCGGCGCGTCGGAGATAAGAGCGCGCTAACATAAACAAAATCTGAGAGCTTTTTATTACGTAAATAGTCTTATCGTTAATGGTTTTGGGTTCCTGATTAGACAAAGGATTTTTTATAATACTTTGTAAGCGAACGCTAGTATTGATAAATAAACATTCTTATCAGATTCTTATAAGAAACCTGATTAGACAAAGGATTTTTTATAATACTTAGAATCTTTGTAAGCGAACGCTAGTATTGATAAATAAACATTCTTATCAGAAATTCCTTTGTCCATTGTTTTGATGATTTATAATAAAACTACTGGTTCGATTCACATGAAATTTCGCAGGATACATTATGAATACATATACTATCGGTCAAAACCATTTTTTACGGATAAACACAATAAATAAAAACACAAATAATTAAAAAAGTTCAACAAATAGGTATCCGTATCAATACGTAACATTATTTAGTTGAAAAAAAATATTGAACTCCTTTTTTTTCCTGTAATATGCATTTTTATTATACAATAACTAATATAGAATATAAAATAAATGACTTACCAGCGATTACATACACAAAACACACAAAACTCAAAATTACACAACAACACGTTTTTTCATTACCGAGTTTGTTTACATTTTTTGATGGGTCCGTAATAGGTAATTACGATGTTATTTAGTGCAAATATTATCTATATACGATGACGACACTACTTAATTATTTAAAAAACAACATTTCCCGTCGATTAACACTTAAAAAACAATAGAAAACAAATAAATAGAACGCGGAGTGTAGTGCGCTGTACGCCTGCGCGGACACCATTTTGTCGTGCCAAAATGTTCAATTTTTACTTTTTTTTAGAGTTGTTCCTGCATATTTTGATGTTTTAGTCGATTTATTTGACAAGTATATTACCAATTCCATAGAATAAAATTAACCACAGACCATATTAGCCCCTATCCATAGTACAAATAGAGCTTGAATCAGCATGCGCGGACTGCGTCTTTCGCATGACAATGGGTGTTGACGGATTTCGCAAAATCCGCGTCTTTCGCATGACGTTGGAGGAACATAACATCACGCCTTGTTTCCCAAAGGCAGAGGTGTTCCTGTAGCAGGTACACCCTCATTTCGCACGTTATATTTAAATCCCATGTAATAGGGGGCAAGCCTATATTGCCACCAACCGAGCGAAAATCCATGCAGACTCCGGGCTGCTACTGAGAAATGCCAATTAGAAAAACCCAATAACACTGCCCGACCCGGGTATCGAACCCAAAACCTCGTGCTCAGCAGTAGCGCTTGCGAAAACTAGACCAACGAGGCAGTTAAAAAGGAAGGACCTCATTAATTGAGTATTTTAATTGCGTTTACACAACAATCTAACTACACGTGTTAAATGAAATAAAAAAAAACATTATCTGATGTGGCAAAAAAAGTTTTTTTATGTTACTGCTGTAAAACAAACAAAATTATAATAAAAATGAACAAACATGTTACAGTTAACATGTTTGTTAATTTTTATATTTTTTTCTTAGAACAATTTGTCAATAATCAACACTTATCTACATTATAATTGAGTCAGCCTAACGACGCGCAATAATTCACGTACGTACGTAGAGTTTCGGTGCGGCCGAAGGTTCGGCACTTTTTCTGCCGAAACCGAAACTGATCACGAAACTAGATTTTTTTGCCGAAACTTGCCGGAACCGAAACCGAACCTTCGGTCGGACACTAGTGCAAATTGCTAATTGTGTATCAACTACCCGCAACATACTTTATCATGAATGTGCATTTACAAAGCTAGTTCCGGACGGTTGCTAGCAACTTATTAGTATAATAATTATTCGTGTCCATATAATAATTCTTTAAAAAAATATCTTTTAAATATAAATGTATATAAAGGGTGTAACAAGACCCTTAACGACGGAGATATTGGGAGTCAAAGTTCCAACTATTTCATATGTTATTTTTTTTATACATGTTTTAACGTAAGATTTTTACTATAAACACTTCTATAACCCCCATACTATTAAATCCATCCATCAGCACGATGTTTTGAGTGCGTTACATTGAGTCCTACCGCAAAACGTGATTTATCACCCCCCCCCCCCACACAAAAAAAGTAGTTCCCCAGCAATAATTTTTGCGTAAAGTTACTAAGTTTGATGTACATAATGCTTGGTTGACGACTTCGTTAAGAGTCTTGTCACACCCTGTATCAATAATCATGATAATTATCGTGTTTCCTTATACACAAGACACGGTTGTTTAATTTCTCAGGAACTATCCCACTGATCAAATGTGTGTTTCTATTTACTTGAGGTACATTTTAGGTACAATTTTTTAGTGTAATTATATTTAATGAGTAATGGTTAAATAATAAAATATTATAGTACACCCGCCATCTTGATGTCAATATGGCGGGTGTACCTTAATTTCGAAATAATTTCATTCTGAAGGAGGTACAGATTTTTTAGGGCTAGGTACAAAATAGTACATTTTAGGTACATTTGTTTGGTAATTGGTATAATTTAATTCTCTATGGTACACCCGCCATTTTGATGAGTCATCCATCATGGTGCCTATGGTGGATGACGGGAGCGCCTGAATCCACAAGCCTGACTCCCATTCTCCAACAGCTAGCAGACGGGCTCGCTCAGCAGTATTAGGTGACGTGTTTACCAGGGTATTCCGTATAATACTGCAGAGCGGCACGTCCCATCGTCTCTGGGAGGACGGGTTGTCAGGCAAATCCGTATTGGGACAAGCCATTTTCCAAGCGTTCAACGCATCGGTCAGACACGGCACCTCAAAATCGACCAGTGAGGAAGATAAAATATTCCTGGTTAATTTATCGGTGCTGTGGACCGAGGAGAGGAAGGCCGGTAAACTTATACTTGAAATTTTCATCGAATATTTATTTGCGATAACAACATTTGCGCTATTGATCAAAAGTTATAAATAACTAGCTTTTACCCGCGGCTTCGCCCGCGTGGATGTCGCAAAATATCCCATGGGAACGTTCTACCGGGAATACATACCTAATAGCCAAGGAAAAGATCATTGACTAACTTTCAGCGGACGCAGTGGTAGGCTACTACAGCTCCCGCGTGATCAACCATAATTATTTTGTTACGCGTAATTTTGAAACTCTTAAACTATTCATTTAAATGATGTGATGTAAAGGCATATTTTAATCGAAATTGAATGCCCAATTTAAATAACCTATTTAATTGGATAAGGATTAATAAGATACCGGTCAAAATAGCTTCGGAAATAACAATGAAAATTTTATACAATTTTGAAAGATAAAAATGGTTATTGTGGGTCACCCTTAAAAGATAGACATATGCCATCGCGGACTTTTTTGTTGCAATTTTTAAGATATACAATACTCTAGAACATAAATTTGATTTACCTCTTACGACTTACGCAGCGCACGCCAGTAAAGCTCCCAGTCGGCATGATTTTTTCCGACATCTTCAACAATAATCGTCATATTTCAGCCAATTTACACAAAACCTTAATGAATTATACACTAAAACCTTCCACATGAATCACTCCGTCCAATGGTGAAAACCGTTTGAAAATCCGTTCGGCAGTTTTTGAGTTTATCGCGTTCAGACAGACAGACAGACAGACAGACAGACAGACGCGGCGGGCGACTTTGTTTTATAATATGTAAGGATGTTCATTTGATGTAGTGTTCAGGTGGTATAACATGTATTTTATCGAATATTCAATTGGTGTTTTATTCAATATAACTATTAGGGCACTCCGACCACATAGGTTAGGTTAGGTTAGAACTGTGACCAACTACGCGCGAGCCGAGCGAGCGGAGCGAGCGGTGCCGCGGCAGCGGCCGGCGAGCGCTACATAGAAATTGGTTGCAGTATTTATTTATTTTATTTTATTTTATTCTATTCGGGAAACTTACAGCTAACTTACACAGTGATCTTAAACAATACATAAAAAACTTTTTTGCAAAAAATTAAACCGACGAAAAAAAACTGAAAAGCGAAAAATAAAAACTTTTTTGGAAAAAAAGCGAAAAATAAAAAATAACTATGTATTTAGTGACAAATTGATGACCTTCAAATAACAAATTTTGAGACGGCGCACGGACGGGTATTTGACCCAAAAAGCTGGCCAAAAGTAAAAAAAGACAAAATACAGAAATCCTAGAAAAACATGTGAATAATCATTAGCTAATGACCTGACGCACACTACCTAGATAGTTTTTTGACAGTAGGTTTATCAGGTAATTACCAGTAAGTCGTCATTTGTGCGCTTTGCTGAATGTACGTGCATTGCGAAAGAGTGATAGTTAAAAATATCATTTTATTGAGCGTTAATAAAATGCGAAAGCAAGTTATATTCAGTGATGGCTGCAAAGGATGATAATCAACCAGGTATGTACAATTATTTTCTTTCATTCAATTCGATTTATAATGTCAGGTACCCTCAAACTGCTTCGTTTCGTCAACTACCTTAAAAATGCAGAATTTTTGTTACTTTTATTACAAATACTGGTAAAAAAGTTATAGTTCCGGACCTTTCCCGATTGTTTTTTCTACTTTATCTGATAGAACGTTTTATAATGTTTCTAATAGTATAAAAATTAGGTGCCGAAAACTGCCGAACGTATTTTTTATAGATTTTTCAATTAACTCTGGATTGTACCAAACAAACTTTGTAGTGCAGCCAATGTACTAAATTCTGCATTTTGTTGCCAACAGGTACTTCTGGCGTGAAAATTTTAAGTTGAGAAGCCATATTTTTCATGACTGAGGACTTATATGAGTGTTACTTCTCCAAGAAGTTGGATTTAGTTGAGCATAACTTTGTCAGTGAGGCTACGTGGTTAGTACAAGAGATTGATGAGTTTCGTCGCCATTTTTTTCGATTGAAATCCGAAATGAAGACTAGATGAGCCAATTCAAACAGAACTAAGCATGGGTTTTAAAAAAGAATCAAAGCTGGTTATAGGGGACCTTGCAAACTCACACTACACTGGTAGTCCGCACAAAGAATTTGAAAATTTTAGTGAACGCAGTTAACGTCACAAAACGGAGGATTTAAGGCAAAATCATGAAGCTGCTGAGCTCTTCTATGCCAGCCAGATGATACTTCCACCAAAAAATTGATTTGAATAAGTTTGAAATTTATTGCGATGAAACAGCAAGACTGGACGTAGAACTTTATCCCTGGTGCCCAATTACCCTCACTGTACACAAAATATTGACTTACGGCCCCATTGTAATAAAGCATGCCTTATTTCCAATAGGATATTTGTCAGGAGAGGCATCAGAGGCCCAAAACAAACATTTCTGGTAATATAGACAGAGCTTCTCCAGGAATTTTTCTAGGGAACAATGCAATTTGGACATTTTAAATCGATTGCTCCTAACTTCTGACTCATACATTAGTAGTATCAGAGCCAGGCCACGCAAAGCAGCCAAGAATTTCAGTCAAGAAGCTAGAGAGAATTAATGGTCCGCCCTGAAGTAGTTATTCACAGTGACGACGACAACGACAGCGAAGAAACTTCTGATATAAAAGATAATTCTTCAGAGGAAGAAGGGTGGGAGTTGTCATCATAGTGATTTTTGTACATATTTTATGTAAATGATATATTTTTGTTTTTTTTTTTTCAATAAAATGTCATGAAATGGCCCAAATTGTATCTAAAATAACCCAAAATAACGTATTTTGGTTAAATCGATCCATCCAAATGATAATAATACCAAAAATTAACAAAAATAGTTTTGGCCAACTTTTTGGGTCAAATACCCCTCCGTGCGGCGCCTAAAACACATTCAACGAAGATCTATCAAGCTAACATTTTACGCTTTATGTAATTATAATAATGTTTGTTTGGCGCCGCCTCAAAATTTCTTATTTGAAGGTCATCAATTTGTCACTAAATACATAGTTATTTTTATTTTTCGCTTTTTTTGCAAAAAAGTTTTTATTTTTCTCTTTTCAGTTTTTTTTCGTCGGTTAAATTTTTTGCAAAAAAGTTTTTTATTTTTAGCTTTTGAGTTACCATTAACCGCCTGGCCACGGGACATTCGCTACAGCGAAAATTCGCGCGGTGCGAACGGCGAAGCGTCTTGCGATGCGACTAAAACAAATGTATAGAATTTCGCCCCGCAAGATGCACCGCCGCGCCGTTCGCGCCGCCCGTTCCGTGGCCAGGCGGTTTTAATGTTTGCCTCAACCTCTGACCGTCGATGACAGTCATACCCCAGCTAGGTGTTAGTTCTCATCAGGGGGAATGAAATAAGCCCAAACACGATGTAGCTGCTGTAAACTGGTAAGGAGCTCTCGCGACTGTCTTCTGACTCCATCATCAGATCAACTCCAGGTCTTTATTGTGTGCGAAATTACAACAGAATCGGTTCACAGTTGAAAATTCAGTACGTGAAACATCAATCAACCCCAATTTTTTTACACTTAGGGGTGGGTTTCAATTTTTATTTTTTTATGGGACCAACTTTGAAGTATACCCTTCCCAATAAAAAAAGAATCGTTCAAATCGGACCACTCAGTAAAAAGTTATGCGTTGTCATACATAAAAAAAAAAAATAAAAAAAAAAAAAATATACGTGTCGAATTGAGAACCTCCTCCTTTTTTTTTCGTCGGTTAAAAACTGAAGGCCATTTACAAGTTTCCACAGATAAACACTAAGTAACAATAAAAATGAAAAAAGAACAAGGTCGGTACTAACTACCTACCTATTAATATCAAAATTAGGGCACTCTGACAGATGAACCGCTTTCATAATTATATCTTTCAACTAAATCATTATTAGTCTAGTGAAACATAAGTTTAAATGAAATTAGTGCATTTGAAAATTCGGTCAAATGACATTATTTCAAAGAAATAAATATGCTAAATAAAAATCTACCAATTCATTATTCGGTCAAATGAATAATTATACGAAATGACTTTATTGCAACTAAAATTAACTGAAGTGATTTTCGACGAAACGGTGTTATACCAAACAAGGGTAAACCTTAAAATAGATGGACAAATAACACAGCGTTCAGTCGTCTAACCAAAGATATCCAAGCAAAACAAAAGTGATTTTATTTTGACCAAAAATAATAAATGGCATTGGGTTGCCGACATTTTCAGTGTATTTTCGTTAGCTGATTTATTTTTCTTGTAAGTATCTAATGCGTTTTTCTTATTTTTTTTTACCATTGTCCTTATTTTGGTCGTCCGAATGATTACTAAAAGTTTGTCCATCTATTTTAATGGGACCTTATATGATTTGCGGCCGTATAAAATGTTTATTTCTAGAATTATTATCATAAAAATCATCAATACAACTCTGTAAGTTCATGTAATCCTATTGAATGAGTATTTCATGAAATCATGACATTAGAAGATTATGCTAACGTAAGAAATTGTATTGCTGATTCTAATGATTATAAAAAAAAAAATTAAAAACTTAAAAAAATGACTGTAAAGTCATATTTGTTACGGTCGCAAATCATATTTTGATTAAGATACAACCTGACACAGACCTGCAAATTGCAAAAAACGTAAGAAAATTTGAATTTCGCGGGCTACCCTGAATTTGGCGCATTCCCGTTAATACTTCAATTTGCTAAAATAAACATTAAACTTATGAAAACATTATTTTTCCAGGGACAACATGAAGGTAAAAGCAAAGCAAATCACAAAGAAGCGGACATGGCACTCGCTTTGGCAAATTATCTGATGTTGCAAGGGTACACCGCTGAAGACATTACAATTCTTGCCGCGTATTCAGGCCAGATGTTATACATGACAAAAGTAAGTAAAGTGTGAAGTCAAAGAACCTAACAGCATTAATGTTTCAATTAGCATAGCATAAGCATAGTTCAGCTTATAATAATCCCACTGCTGGGACACAAGAATTGCCAAACTTAAGTGGCAATGGGCAGGACATATTGCTCGCAGAACAGATGGCCGATGGGGCCGAAAGGTTCTAGAGTGGCGACCACGTACTGGAAGACGTAGCGTCGGAAGGCCTCCCACAAGATGGACCGATGACTTAGTAAAGGCCGCAGGAGTTCGGTGGATGCGGGAAGCACAGAATCGGTCGAAGTGGCGGTGCTTGGGGGAGGCCTATGTCCAGCAGTGGACGTCTTTCGGCTGATATGATGATGATGATGATGCCCACGTGGTGGATCACGGCCCAGTCCCTCTCAGAGGAGGCTTGGGACACAAGCCTCCTCTGAGAGGGACTGGGCCGTGATCCACCACGTGGGCCCATTAGAATAGAGTAGAATTGCTTTATTTTGGACACAAATAGTAACATAAAAAAAAGTTCTATCTATTCCTTGACTAACTCGACATAGTGAAATTAAATCTATTCCTAATAAAATAGTATTTCATTTAACAGGAATGCCAGCAATATTCTAGTTTATCGCATGTGAAGATCACAGTAGTCGACAATTATCAAGGAGAGGAATCCAAAATTATCATTTTGTCACTTGTGAGGAATAACGAAGAAAATAACATTGGTTTTCTTGGAACAGACAACAGGGTTTGCGTTGCTCTGTCGCGAGCAAAAGAAGGTTTGTAATAGCAACGATATTATATGATACGGTTGAATGTTCATTTTCAAATTCATAATCTCTTGCCTGATTTCTGGAAGAAAAGACTTCGGTTAAAGTTTCGAAACGTGCCGCCTCGATAGGGAGTAGGGGAGGAGGGGAGGGGGGAGGTCTGGATACTGAGCAGTCTAAGGAAGCTATGCCATCCTTGGATAGAAGGCTGACCAGCTATTTATTATGCCTGGACAGGAACGCCCTGCCTCTTGGTCACGGGAACCATCACGGGACCCTGCTCGCTAAACAAACACTTCCACACAATAGGCATAAAGGACAGTCCTCTGTGCAGGCCGTGTATCGAGGCTGAGGAAACCGTCGCGCACGTGTTCTTTGAATGCACGGGCGTCACCCAGATTCGAAAAGAAACCCTCGGGTCACCCAGATCCTCTCACAGATGTTCTAACCAGACCAGATTTAATTATCTTCTGGAGAGAGGTGGGCTGGTTGGAATAACCACCAAACGGCCGCCATGGCCCACGCACAATGGTCCACTTGATTGACTAAATGCGGAAACCAAACCCCAATAACATAGAACATAAACTAATCAGCGCGGCGGGTGGGGCGGCGTGATGGGATGGAACAGGTATAATGGGAATATAATCCTCTGGAATTTACTTCTGGACCCTTTGCTAAAGCAAAAACGGGGCAAGAATTTGGCCGGAAGAACGGGGCGATCACTACCAGGCTTCCGCCGACGATGTGGTCATGCATGATTACACGGACTGCCGTGTAAATGCCGTATAAATGTGATGAGTGGGCGCCTGGGCACCGGCAACTAAGAAGATTGGAGTGTAGAAAATGCACTCCAATAAAGCTGTTTTCAGACCAGCGCGATTTGTCGCACGACGCGACACCGGTTATTGTTATACCGTGAAGTTTTGTACTATTCTTGTCGCGTCGCGCGACAAATCGCGCTGGTCTGAAAACAGCTTAATCTTCGTAGTTCACACGGTCATACAGTCCAATGAGTATCGCCCAAACGCTCTGTGTAGCGGTTACGCCGCCAATTACGAACTACGCAACATAGACATGACGTCACACAATTCCTGCATCGCGCAGTTAGAGTTTACCGAGCGAGTAACATAGATAAGACTATCCGAAATCAACTTAGGGGCAGTTGCCCGCCAGACATAACACCCGTCTGGTCGGAGGATCCTCCCTTTTCTATGGTAGATGAGTGAACTTTACACCCTGTTCCTCATACCTCTAAATTGGTGACCCCGAGTATGAACGTCAACGCAGCCTTCGTGCAACTACTTCAGCGTGACGTCATCATCATCATCACTCCCGCAAGCTTTCGTGAGGTGAGTCACACAGCCAGCCAGCACCCACGGCTTCAACGGGTATCCTGACCACCAGCATGCAGCGAACGCGCATTCCTGGTCATCACCCTCAGCCTCATCAGCAACCTTGGCACAACACCTGCACTTCCGGCCGGTCTCACAAGCAGAGCCTATTCTACCCTCTCCTGGTCGACGCAAGCAGTCAGCCACAACCCGGCGCTGTATCACATCCGACTCACTGGATGACGACGCAGCGCCACCCCGACTCACTGGGGAATCACCGCAGGCAGTTTCGACTCACCACGAACTATGCGGCACCCGGTTCCGACTCACTGGAACCACAGCTGGCACTGTGAAGCATCGCAAGATCCAAGACTCAGCCCACTATCGACCTCCGGTCTCCGGAGGGGAGTGATGTAGCGGTTACGCCGCCACATACGAACTACGCAACATAGACATGACGTCACACAATTCCTGCATCGCGCAGTTAGAGTTTACCGAGCGAGTAACATAGATAAGACTATCCGAAATCAACTTAGGGGCAGTTGCCCGCCAGACATAACACCCGTCTGGTCGGAGGATCCTCCCTTTTCTATGGTGGATGATCTTTACACCCTGTTCCTCATACCTCTAAATTCTACTAATCCTACAGCACTGTTTCGCAGAATGCATCCCTGATGACGGCTGCTGCTTGCTGGAAATACTCCCACACGACCTCCGAATGCAAGCAGCAGCCGTTCTGTATGAGGCAAAGAGTACCCCAGCCAGCCTTTGCGGGCAGAGAGATTGAGCATGTGCGTTTGCGAAAACTCCACATTCGGCTAACCAAGGTTCCCTCCACTTCCTGGCGGCGGAGGAGAGAGCTTACGTGGGCGCCGCTTTACCCCCAGAGCAAAGATGTTTCCTTGTTCTGGGTAAAAGCTCACGGAGGCCTAGAGGACAACGAACGCGCAGACCACCTTTTGAAAGAGGCTACACTCAAGTTGAAAAAAAAAACCGGACTATGACCGCTGCCTGGTTTCATTCGTGTCAGATCCGTATGGGATCGCTCGACGAGTGGAACCGAAGATGAACGGCGAAACAGGCTCCGTCCCTAAAATGTTCCTCCCAGACGCGATAGGAACCTTCAACTGCCTTCAAGTTAACTAGATTTTTCAACTTTAAAAAAGCAGCTGACGGAATGGTCGTAGACATTCGGCGCCGTAGAAAAAAATTATGAGGAGGACTTCCCCGACCAGGGTAACACATTTTTTTTCGCTGGCCGGCACTTTGAGTTTTGGGCCCAAGTTTTTATGAAACGTGAATGGATAATTAATAATAATAAAAATTATTCAAAAAACAAAAAACCCGACTGCAAAAACACAACTGAAAAGAGAAACACAAGCATTATAATCTATAGAATTTTGGTATCGCAGGCGGGGGGACAAACAAAAGTTACACCATATTTCCGGTTATTATTGTTATATTATTATTGTCCCCGCCTGCGATACCAAAATTCTATAGATTATAATGTTTGTTTTTCTCTTTTCAGTTGTGTTTTTGCAATCGGGATTTTTTGTTTCTTGAATATTTTTCTTTATTTCAAGTTTTTTAGTTTTATTAATATATCTTAATTTCGAATTGACTAATTACCAGCTTTTATTTGATACCAATATTGTGGTAATTTATTTTAAATAAAACCTTCCCCTCCCTTTTTTTTGTATTTGCAGATGCAATACATAAATATTATACATATAGCCTATGTCACTTCTACGATTAAGACGAATTTAACGA
The DNA here is from genome assembly GCA_948150665.1 of Conistra vaccinii. Classification (NCBI taxonomy): domain Eukaryota; kingdom Metazoa; phylum Arthropoda; class Insecta; order Lepidoptera; family Noctuidae; genus Conistra; species Conistra vaccinii. The sequence continues at coordinate 10,103,561 of OX411330.1, forward strand.
CACCTCATATGTTAAAAAATCCATCAAGCCGTTTAGGCTACAGAGCGTGCCAAAGAAATAGACATACATACATACATACATACATATATACTCTCGAAAAACATTACCCTCCTTCTGGGGCAGTCGGGTAAAAACAAAAGATTTGCGTGGCATATCTACAATGAAGTTCGAAGGTTTCTATCTATCTACGAGTACCATAGTTTTTGTTTTTTTTTTATGTCTAATTAAAGTTTTAAAACAAGTTAGCAGTTAATTTCGAATTTATGCCACTGTATGCATCATGCAGCGGTGCCATTTAACGAGAGAGGAAATGTTAAGGGCAGTAGGCATGTTCCAAGCTGGGGCTACTCAATGGATTATTGCTGAGGAGGTTGAAACAAAACAACACGTGATATTTTCCAAGTTGCCGCGAGAAGATAACCAAATGTTACGGCCATGCAGTTGGTTCAAAGGCTCCAGTCAGAGCACCAGTTCCTTGTGAGTGACCAAAGTGTGAGGAGAAGATTACATGAAGCTAACCTTCATGCTCGTGAACCGCTTCGTACTCCAGCACTACGCCGAGGAAATCGTGGACGAAGATTACAATGGGCTTGTGAACATTTGCTCTGGGAAGATAACCAGTGGTCTGTAGTGCTGTTTATCGATGAGCCCCGATTCGGTTTCCATCCTGATTCGCGAAGAGTACGCGTATGGCGAGTTCCTGGTCGTGAGAGCAGTCAACAACACCCTCGGGAATCCCATCCATATCACAGCGGGACAATTATGGTTTGGCCCGCCCAAACCATAATTCGTGTTAGTGGAAGAACAGATCCCGTTTAGATCAGAAACACTAAGACTGCTGAAAAATACCGTAACCAGGTGCTAGTACCAATAGTCTACCCCATTGACTACAAATGGGTCAAGAATTCACGCTCATGCACGACAACGCCCGTCCGTACACAGCGCGAGTGGTGACCAGCTGGCTGCTGAAGCACGACGTATCGGTCTTAGACTGGCCCGCGCAATCGCCAAACCTAAACCCCATAGAGCACGCGTGGGACATGCTCCAAAGAAGGGCTTTGAATAATTTTCCTGCAAACATTGCGACTAAAAAGCAACTTTTTTGGCATCTTAGCAGGACTTGGGACAATATCTCGAAGCAAGGCTTTGATAACTTGATTCAAAGCATGAAAAACCGTTGGATCGTTGTTAACGTCATGGGTGGTTTTACTGACTATTGATTTTTCGCATAATTGCAAAAAGCCGAATCATTTCGCGTAATTTTCACTTTTTCTTGAAAAACACATTCAGTGTTAGTTTTACCATTGTTTCACTTTCTTCTTCAATTAAATAAAATTTGATTTACACAAACAAAATATTTTTGTTTTATTCTGCAGTCTAGTCTGATAAATGGGCTTCATAAAAATATGTCCGACATCTTACAGAAAATCCGAAATATCCCTATACGGTGTTGATGTGTAGTTTTGACTAAATCAATATTGTATTTTCAACTGCCTACCTATGACGGTTCATGAGATAGAGCTCGCTTACAGACAGACGGACAGCGGAGGCTTATGAATAGGGTTCCGTTTGTCACCCTTCGGGTACGGAACCCTAAAAAGGAGTATGTAAAGATCGTAGCAGGTGCCGTTCTGTAGTTTCTACCTACCCCCATAGGAAGAAGGCGTGAGTTATGTATGTATAAGTAATGTACTTCTCTCTGATAATTTACAGGTTCATTTAGTTTTGAAAATTGTTGTGGAAGCTTCAGGAGGCCCTCTAGAAGTGTACCTCCCACTGAATAACCCACATTCTTTCTAGCGCGGCGGCACGTTAACCGAACCCAAAACTTCTCTTACTGAAGAGAATTATGTTCATCTGCTTTATTATAATTTACAGGATTTTATATTTTTGGCAATATCAACATGCTGAAATCAGCAAAATCAGACTTATGGAGCAAAATAGCAACGACATTAGAAAATAATGGCTCCTTGGGAACAACTCTGATCCTGAAATGCCAAAATCATCCCGACTATGTAACAACGGTAGGTACATATACTAGTAAGTTACTATGTCATCGCCTGAGATATTTAAATGGGTTACTAGTAGGAACCCATTTAAATATCTCAGGTGATGACACTTGGCTCGACTTAATCCTTACATCCACTCCCTCTCTTGTTTCCTCTCATGGTCAGTGTCCCGCTCCTGGTTTTTCCCATCATGACCTTATTTTTCTCTTGTATGTCCTAAAACCGCCTAAACCTGTCCCAAAAGTTGCGTTGCACATGCGATGTTTTGCGCGCATGGATGTTGAGAAGCTTCGTCAGCATGCGTCAGACCTCAGTTGGGAACACCTGGCAGCGGCGACAGATGTTGACGAAAAATTGCGGATTTTCGAAGAGACGGTCCTTGCTCTTTACGACCAACACGCCCCTGTTAAGATGATTATATTATGTACAAACCTGTTAAGATGATTACATTATTTTCTTTGTCAACGGTTTTTTGTCGTAACATTTCTTTGTTCAAAAATAAGATTTTATGATGGTATTTCGTGATAATATTATCTACAACGATGCATTATCTACTTCTAAATGAATATTCATCTATTTGCTGTCGATTACACACAAAAAAAAGTCGAAATTCATCATAGAATGATAACGCGTCATAACGGTTTACCGCGTAACATTAATTTGTTCAAAAATGTGATTTTATGATGCTGATTTCGTAAAAATATTATCTACAACGGTGTAATAACTACTAATACATGAAAATATAGCCACTTACCATCAAAATATCACAATAAATGATAAAAACACAATATTTTAGACGCACGAGCCTATCGGTTTCTCAATTATGAGTAATGTCAGTTTTGACTTTTTTTTTAATGTTGCCTAATGCATATTTTTATTTTTGAATGATTTAGTCGAGTAGAATATTTCTCCCGCCATAGAGTAAAACCATCCACAGTGGATACTAGCCTTTATTTGGCAGTAGAAATAGAGAACAGTACCGCGTGAGAGGGTGTCGCACGAGGTGCGTCACCGGGGGCTTTAAGGTATTGGACGCATTGCTACACCACGTGTAGCAATTTGGCGGGATCGGTAGGGAAGGTAGTTTGCTCTATTTTATCAATAAAATTATTCTACATGGGGGGTCGGTCGGAACCCCCCTGAATGGCAGCAATTTTTGTATTTTGATCGCATTTTATGAAGAGTGCATACTAAACGTACTTTAACTTTGGAATTTAATGTCCATTTATCGTAAAATAAAAACTGTTAATAAGTAGAAAGTGTTAACAATGGGTTAAATAACTCAAATACTGACAATAAATGCTGCTTCATATTGAAATAAATACGAAAAGATCAATATCACGTTAAAATTAACATTGTTTTTTTCGTTTATCAAGGTTATTACAAAATTCACCCCTGGGAACTATCTTTTTTTATCTACTCGTCTAACAGACGTTTAGTTTACCTAAATAATGATACCAAAAACTCGATTCTATCTCGTATCGTCCTGCTGGCACTATATAGTGCCACTTAACTTTACAATATTAATACTTGGACTACCTGATGGTGTTGGAACATAGGCTTGCGTAGGTACTTAGTGAGTTCATAACGATTTGGTTTTTCTGTAGACATTTACAATGATGATCAATGATAAACAAAGAACAAGTACTATCTATCTGCCTAAGCTTTTCCCAACTATGTTGGGATCGGCTTCGTCTAACCGGATGCAGCTGAATACCAGTATTTTACATTAAAATTATAAACAAAGAACAAGTACTATCTATCTGCCTAGCCTTTTCCCAACTATGTTGGGGTCGGCTTCCAGTCTAACCGGATGCAGCTGAATACCAGTATTTTACATTAACTATTATTTAATATTTACAAAAGTAGAAAATTTGCTCAGATCAGCCATAATTTCTGTTGCAACAACGCGAATACGCCGAGCAGCTCTTCTCTGGTGTTGACTGGCTCAAAATGAACTTTTTGCTTCATCCATCCCCAAAGACCACCCCCACCCCAAAGAGCCACCGCGTTCACCAGACTATCTTTGCGCCACAGGACTATCTTTGCGGTTGGCAAGTTTGGCTAGTTACTAAACTGTAAGTAGGTACTGGTTAAACCACATTATTGGGTTGCAGATTTCGACTCCAGAGGATTTCAACAAACTGCCACCAGAAGGCGGATGCTTTGAGAAATGCAACTACCAGTATCAGTGCGGACATAAGTGTCAACTTTACTGCCACGGATACGACCGCGAACATATTAAAACGAAGTGCACTATGAACTGCGAAAGGTACTGCAAGACCTGCAAGAACAAACTCTGCCAAAAGTCATGCGTAGGTTATCACATACATAATAATAAAATACCATTATTTGTTTTAGAGTTATATGTGATCTCGGACATGTCTGCCCATTAAAATGCCGGGTAGATTGTGAACCGTGCAAGGTACTCGTAATGAAGACTCTTCCATGCGATCACGAAATGAACATTTATTGCCATCGTGATCCCAAACACTGGATGAACAACTGTCTTACCAAAGTTGATGTTATATTACCAAATTGTAAACATGAGGTAGGTAGATCCATAAATCTATAATATAGCTTGCAAAGAGGAATTTTCTTTCGCAAATATTTAGTCTGCATTTCTCAGTGAAATCCGCAATGCACATAAAAAGTCAACCTTGCCTTGCAAATGGATTATAATTATAGTTTGCCACTAGATAACGCGCTTCTTAAAAATAATACTTAGCATGATAGCATTGGTCTTCGATCACTTTGATTCGGTAAAATAAATACTTATATTCATTTCATTACCTACAGGCTCAGAAAAATTGTTACGAGGATATTAAATACGTGACATGTTTGGTACCTTGCGAGTACCGTTTGGAAGAGTGCGGCCATGTCTGCCGTCACAGATGTCATGTGACCCACGATCCGAACCATAAGAACGTGAGTTGTTTGACTTTTGTATCCATATTTTTTATACATAGCCTGCATTTTATTTCTACCACCTGAATATGTCTCAATAGTAAGAAATATCTTTAAAAAAATTAAAGTCGCAAAATTATAATATCTGTAAGAATATTTTTTTCAGTACTCATGCCTGGAACCTTGTGCACGGGCAAAAGCAGGTTGTGAGGCCGAACTGATAGGAGATCGAGGGGATCATCAATGCCGGAAGACTTGCAACGAGAAATGCGATAACTGTGATGTCCAGGTGCGGCTCTTGCTAATACGCTTCACCTTCTTATGTTATGTACTTCATTACGTGACTGAGTAACTAGACACGACTTCGAGGTAGATCGAGACGAGAAGTGTTAGAACGAACTATGAGCAGAGTAGTATGTGCTGCGATTGCGAAGTGAAGCTATATTAAGGTGTGGTCGTACCGAGTAGCTACGGGCAGGATGGGTTACATGCGGTGAGATTGAAACGCCATAACACTGGTAACTATTCATATATTCCTTTATGTATAAAGTCGTTATAAATAGCAAGAATATATATGTAATTGTTAATATATAATAAGTATCAAACATTAACTAGAAATCAGACACAATTAGGAAAATGTGTGTTCTCACCACAAAGACGAACGGACAAGAGGAAGCGGAAGAAAAGTATAGTCTATTAACCACAGACTACAAATACATATCTATGAATTATAATTAAAGCGTAGTACACAAGTTTCAACACTTCCCCTTACGCTTTACATTATTACTTTAAATTAAATAATAAAAATTACATGCACACAGACATACAGACACAATAAAATACAAGTATCACTCCATAATACATAAATTCATGTCCTTAATAAAATCTACATGTTTCTTAGAGCTAAGCGGTTTGGTAAGCACATCTGCTATCATCTTTTCAGTCTGTAAGTAATTTACATTTACAATATTTTTATTTATTAGGTCTTTCACATAATGGTATCTCAGATCTATGTGCTTTGTTCGTTTATGACAGTACTCCTTACATTCCAACAACTTAATTGCACTTTGATTGTCATTATAAACAATTGACTCTACATTTAAACAGAATATCTCTGATAACAGACTCTTAATAAAACATATGTCCTTACAAACATCAGAAATTGAAATATATTCAGCCTCTGTAGTAGATAAAGCAACACAGCGTTGCTTGCGTGACTCCCAATTTATTGTATTATTACCTAGCTTCACTACATACCCAGTATAAGACTTACGATCAGTTGTATCATTAGCCCAGTCTGCATCAGTATAAGCAGCCAAACTCAATTTATTACTTCTTACAAATAGTAAGCTATAATTAATTGTCCCCGCTAAATAACGTAAAACACGTTTAGCAGCTTGCCAATGACTATTATCGTGACAGTTATTAAATTGACTCAACTGGCTACATGCATAAGCGATATCAGGCCTAGTGCATACAGCTAGGTACATTAATGAGCCTAACAATTGCCTGTAATTATCATTGCTCTCGCTTACATTTTCAGCTTTCAGTAATTTACAATTCAATGGCATAGGTGTAGATACAGTTTTACAATTACCCATACCAAACCGCAATAATAATTTCTTAATGTAATCAGTCTGGTCCAATTTTAAAATACATTTTGTCCTATCTCTAGTTACATTAATACCAAGACAGCTTTTTAATGGACCAAGGTTCTTTACATTAAATTCCTTTTCCAGCAGCTTTACTAAGTCTTTTTGAATAATACTTTTCTCTGTATAGAATATATAGAAATCATCAACATACAAAGCAATAATGGTTAAATCATCTTTCTCTTTCTTTACATAAACACATGGTTCACATTGACTTTGTACAAAACTATTATTATTTAACAAATCATGAACTTTACTATTCCACATTTTACTAGCTTGTTTTAAGCCATAAATTTTAATACTCTTATTTAATAAACAAACCTTGGAGTTATCCCCATTATCAAAACCATTAGGTTGTTCCATAAATATTGTTTCATTTAAATTACCATTCAAGAAAGCACAAGCTACATCAATGTGATCTATACTGAGATTTAAATCATTCGCCAAGGAAAACAAAATTCGCATAGTAGAATGCCTAACCACTGGGGAAAAAGTCTCATTATAATCTACCCCATATTTCTGTGTAAACCCCCTGGCAACTAACCGCGCTTTGTACTTTGTAAAGTTTCCAGAAGCGTCATGTTTACGCTTAAATACCCATTTAGACTTAATAACATTCTTCCCTATAGGGCGACTTACAATCTTCCATACTTCGTTCGTAATTAATGAGTCATACTCACTCTGCATCGCTGTACGCCACTCAGTAGCTTCCGGACAAGAGATAGCCTCTTCATAACTAGATGGTTCCTCAATATTACTAACATACATTGAAATGTCATAATCACGATACCTCAATGGCGGGATTGAACGAGTACTTCGTACAGGGCGGGTGTTAGCCTCAGCCCGGGGTACCTCCATAATCGTCATTTCTTCCCCTCGAACAGACGCGTCCGGCGATAACGAAGTCACAGACTCGTGGCTCGCCGACGATGAGTCTGCACAGCGGGACTCATCCTCACCGCCTGTGCAGGAATGATCCTCTTCTGCGGCATCTCAGATTTGTACTTCATTAGGTATCCAAATGTTTTTCTTGTGTGATCATCTGTAAATGTAACCAAATACTTTGCACCTCCCAAGCTACATTCACGCATTGGTCCGCAGACGTCCGAATGTACTAATTCCAATGGTCGCTCGGCCCGCTTCCCCTCTCCATTGGGAAAAGGCTGTGTTGACAGCTTCCCCTCAAGGCAGGGTATGCAATCCTTCAAACTGTCCGGGGTATGATCCTCATTTCCAAAGTTTACCATTAAATCTCCTACACCACTACATCTCAATTGTTCATTATTTGCTACAGCAACTGTAGTGTGTTTTGTATTACAATTAAAGTCTTTATAATTCACCATATTTTCTTTACAATTAGTCATATGAGATGTACAACCGGAGTCGATGAACCACGCATTACTTTGATGAACAAACAAAGCTGAAGCGAAGCTTGTAGACTGGTTCTTGTCATTCTTCATCTTGTAGCATTTGGCCTTGATATGTCCAGGCTTATTGCAATAATGGCAGACCATAGTCTTCTTCTTGAAAGAGTTCTTCGAAATTAAAGCTTTGTTGTTATTGCTTGATGCACCATCACTTCTCCGCAGCCCTTCTTGTAAAAGTCGAGTTCGAACAATCTCACTGGTAAGATCATTGGTTAAACATACTGTTTCAAGATTAGAAACCAAGTATTCGAATTCTTCAGGTAGACCGCTCAATAAAATCTCTGCGACTTCAGCATCATCCGTCTTACGGCCAATATCCGAGAGCTGCTGCACGAGGGTCATGACGCCCTGTATGTATTCAGACATATTTGAAAACTGAGTATAGTCAATTCTATGCAGTTGTCTCAAAAGCAGCACACGCCGTAACAAGCCCTTATTTTCAAATATATCAGCTAAGTTTTTCCATGCACCTTTTGCTGTAGTAGCATTCCTGATATATTGATAAAGCGCAGGCTTGATGCATAAAGCTATACGCGCCAAAGCACGCTGATCTCTCAACAGATCAGTCTCGGTGCCTTCGATTGTATTCCACAAGCCATCCATGGTAAGCAGCATTTTGATAGCAAATTTCCAATTCAAATAGTTTGATACTCCTTCTAATTTTTCTATAGACGATGTCATGCTATTGTTACCTTGCAAAGCAGCATTTCCATTGCTCGCTTCTTGATGACTTGGCGGTGCCATTTTGTGGCACACGCCTTAACCAAAATCACCACCGCACGCAATATGTAACCGCACCCACAGTCCACAGAGTACTTTTATATATAGGACCGCACCACAGCCAAGTAGCTATCCAAATTTTTGAGGTTAAGTTCTGTACGCGTTATCACATCTGCTTAAAACATTTCTGGGCCCATAACCTGTTAGAACGAACTATGAGCAGAGTAGTATGTGCTGCGATTGCGAAGTGAAGCTATATTAAGGTGTGGTCGTACCGAGTAGCTACGGGCAGGATGGGTTACATGCGGTGAGATTGAAACGCCATAACACTGGTAACTATTCATATATTCCTTTATGTATAAAGTCGTTATAAATAGCAAGAATATATATGTAATTGTTAATATATAATAAGTATCAAACATTAACTAGAAATCAGACACAATTAGGAAAATGTGTGTTCTCACCACAAAGACGAACGGACAAGAGGAAGCGGAAGAAAAGTATAGTCTATTAACCACAGACTACAAATACATATCTATGAATTATAATTAAAGCGTAGTACACAAGTTTCAACAAGAAGCGGTCTGGCTGCCCGGTGGAAAGCGGCGCCAGATATGAACGGGCATAATATGAAAGTGAGCAACTAGCGGCGACACAGGTAAAGCGAGATAGGCTTCGCTCTGGCGCCTGTGTGGGAGCTGGCGCCAGATGTGAAAGGACGCATAAATACGGAAGGCGATCGCGATTGGACCGATCGATCGTGTTGCGTTTGTCACAATCGCCACTAGGATAAAAAATTGGCGAGTGAATTTATTGCTCATCTCAAGTTGATCTAGAGTCTAGATTCTAGACTATCTAGGTACTTCCTACTATATTTTACTTGAACGGATCGGCCGATAAAATACTTCTACAAAACTTATTATTGGATTTCGTGGTAGTTAGGTACCAAAGTATCAAAAGTTTTGTTACATTCTTATAAGTTTTTATTATGTAATAATCAATATGTAACCGAATTAATGCACATTATGAAAGTATTATATTGAGAATCGTTTACTGAATCGTACCTAGCTGTCCTTTTTAACCCCAAAATTATTAAAACTACGCACTCAAATTACGGTCTCACTTCCGCTGTATTACGTCATAACGAACTGAAATGGACGAAGACCTACTTCGCTAGACCCTTAGGCCGCATACAGAAAGAAAGCTGGAAACTTATAAGCGCTTACCGGCACCGACAAGTTCCGACAAGCTTCAACACGCGCTGGTCAGCGCTGGGCGCTGCCATTTAAAATTAATAAAAAACTGCGACAACACCTGCAATTACGACAGGCATATTTATATTTGGGTGTTTTCTCGTGGACCTACTTTTTTGTCCTACCAGTAGGTCCACGAGGGTATGTTGTTTCTGTTGGTCCTACTGAAGTGTTGAAACCAACATGAACCTCCTGTATAAAGAAATAAGACTAGATGGGGGTTTAAAGGTCATCACACAATATTGGAAGAACTTAGGACATAAGACATAGGACCGCGAACAGGCGGTGTGGGGTCCCCGTGAGGATGACGCGACGGCCTGCGCCAGCATGCATAAGCGGGCGGGCACGAAACCGCCAGCGAGGAGCGATGGCCGAGCAGGGCGGCATGCGGCAGCGTGCAGCGGCGGCGGCGGTACTAAATTGTAACCACTTTCGTTAGTTCGCCAGGGAGCGGGCTGCTAGCTTGAAGCGTGCGGTCGGCGCGATGTTTGACGGCTCGTGGCCCGCGAACTGTCCACTATTCTGTTTGTCATCGTAAAATTTATTTGAATGCATTTGATTTAAAATCTTTTAGTTTTATTTCTTAATAAAGGAGGGTCATGTTGGTTTCAAAACTTGAGTAGGACCAACAGAAACAACATACCCTCGTGGACCTACTGGTAGGACAAAAAAGTAGGTCCACGAGAAAACACCCATTTATTTTGATAAATATTAAAATAGATAGTGACGTGTTGATATCCAAATCATCGTCCGATGAGTCGGACATTTTGCTTAGTCTGCTTCAACCTGCTTCCTTTGTGTAGAACGGGTCCATATTGGCTCACCTAAAGTTCTTTACCCGAAATTGTTCTTCCTAACGATTTGTAATCCGAATGATCACTCTTCCTAAAATTTTTCATCCTAAAGTTTTCATTCATACTATTTGTAGTGCTACCGGCGATGTTCATAACACTCATGTTTCCGAAAATTGTAATTAATAATATCATTAACGTAAATATATTTAAACTCCTACTGTTTTTTATCATAAAACGCTTTTATCCTACTGAGAGAACATAATCATGAACCAGATGCTTTGAAGGAAAAGGTTTGTTTTTAAACTATTTCTTGTTATTACAAAACTTTGTTTTTAAACTATTTCTTGTTATTACAAAACAACTGTTTTTACATTTAGCCATTTTATTTTTGGTTATTGTTGTTACATATTTATTACTTTAACTATACCTGAGATAATTATGTCTAAAAACCAACTGTTTAGAATGATTAAAGGTCGTTTCACTGATTTTTGTCTTAAATGAATGAAATTCAGGTCAAAGTGTCGTCTTGGGGGCACTATGAAAAAAATACTTAGAAAAATCCACGACCAATTTCGAGGTAGCGCTCGCCGGCCGCTGCCGCGGCACCGCTCGCTTCGCTCGCTTCGCTCGCTCGGCTCGCGCGTAGTTGGTCACAGTTCTAACCTAACCTAACCTAATCCTAATCTAAACAAAAAAGATATGACTTTGAATAATAGTGTAAAAGATGGTTATGTTGAGAAAATATAGGAAAACAAATAAAAGTATAATAGATGATTATTGTTACTGACATTATGAAGTTGAATGCTTCGGAATTATGAACATTAGAGACAGAGTAGTTAGGAATTGTGATTGTTAGGATGAAAAATGTTAGGAAGAACATTTTCGGATTTCCAATTATCGGAGTTGAAAATTTAGGTGAACTTTGGCGCACCCGTGTAGAACGGACCAGCGCTGGCAAGCGCCGGTAAGCGCTTATAAGTTTCCAGCTTTCTTTCTGTATGCGGCCTTACGTGTGCGACTGTGTGCGTGCGTAGATTTGATCACAAATTTTCTCTCACAGTCAGTACATCTAATTAAATAAATAAACAATGTTCTACAGATATGTAGATGTATACAGTTAATTGACTTAGGCGTGACTTAGCAGAAATCCATTATAAAATACAATAGACGACGTATATTTAATAATAACCTAATCCGAAGAGTAAGCTTTAATAATTTTACTTTTTTCAAACTATGTAAGAAATCGACTCGTGTTTCACACTTTTAATTTCACCTCTCAACGAGGCAGCGGGGCTAGCACTGGGCGTACCCAAGACATTTGTGACAAGACATGATAAATTTTTACAATTTCTCGTATATGCTAGCACGGGTCTTTCTTGTTGCTAACTTCATAGTGTGACACAGTAAATTAAAATGTCTATGATCATCTGATTATACCGAATAAAATAATACGTTTTCATAGTGCAGATTCATACAGCTTTACCAAATTTTTAATTTTGTTGTGAACTAATTCATTTTGACGTACGGACGACAGTCATATGTCGCATTTGTAACAAAATTGGTGCGCCCATGGTAGCAATTAAGACATATTGAGTCCCAAACGTCAAGAAGTTATGTCACAACTCACAAGTCAAGAGATTACCTCACGCCGCTGTGCTAGCATTTGTGACAAAACTGTTTTATCGCCCAAATTGTGATAAAATCTGTGACTTATGCTATCTCACAGTAGGCCATACTCGCTGCGCAGGACACGACGTTTTGCCATGCCAAGCTCTGAACGCAGAGTGAGCCACACCGCCCGATAACCGATACCTATAAGTGGGGTTGTCGGGCGGTGTGGCTCACTCTGCGTTCTGTGTTCTGTGTTCTGTGTGTAGATTTGACCACAATTTTCTCCCACAGGCAGTATAACTAATTAAATGAATAAACAATGTTTTATACGTAATAAGTAGTAAAAAACGGGGCAGTCTGGGACTGCCGATTGAAGTGAAAACTAAGTAATGCCATCTAACGAAAATGTCAGGAATTTATGTGGCTTGCTTGTCAGTACAAGAACGAACACTAGCTCCAATTAAAAAAAATCTAAAAAAATTAAACAGAGTACGCTGTCAACAAAATCTCCCTCCGTCTTACGAATTTTTGATCAGGTCACGTATCCTGACGCAAGTTTAAATTTTTTTACCCATCCCAAAAAAAGTGGACAACGCCGCTAAAGTAGTTTTCTCTTCAAAAATTCAGTGTATGATTATATAATATTCTAATTTTATTGGGGTGTTTGGTGGTGAGCGTTAATTCCGGGACATGTTGTCTAAATAGGTTACATCTATAATGTGCCTCGTTGATCTTGTGCTCGGAAGTGGTCGGTTCTTGTGGCGTTCCCGGTGAAATATGTATGGTATACCTACATAATAAATAAATGAGTTTTTTTAATGTTCAGGTTAAGAAAAAAAGATCCAATTGCAAGCACTCGGAGACCGTAGCATGCTCCAAGTCAGTTGACGAGATTCCATGTAATAAGAACTGCACGCGTACCATGACCTGTGGACATTTCTGTAAGAAGAAGTGTTGCGAACCATGCGGAGATTGCACACAAATGGTATGTTAACTTGTTTATTTTGTACCCAAGACACAAAACCTCGTAGCACCCGTTGTCTGCGCTACGGTTAGTGCGGGGCTCTACGCCGTAGCTCGTCACTGTCACAACGTCAAAGAACGGGATGTATGATCTCCTACAGCTTCTATCATTTGAATCCTTTCTTGCAGCGAATCGATTTTTTTACCATTATTTATTTTATTTCAGGTTGATAAAGTAATACTAGAGTGTCTCCATACAATAAAAGTGCAGTGTAAGCAAAGTGTGAGTCAAGAGCTTTGCAATGAGAAGTGTAAACGGCTCCTTTCATGTGGGCATCCCTGCATGGACCGATGCGGTTCTGCATGTGACCCCACGAAGTGCACCAAGCCTTTGTCTGACGAGGTCTTGTCTCCTTGTGGCCACAATGTCAAGCTACCATGCAATGTATCAGCTTTATTTGCTAAAGGTAATTTAATTATGAAATCATTTTGCAAGTTGGCACGTGCACTTGAACAGCCATCTTCGAGTACAATAAATATCGGTTGGTGAACTTAATTTCAAGTATCTCCAAAATTTGCATGTAGCTATAGTCACGTTAACTAAAGGTTTCTGCACACAGCGGGCGGGGCGGGGCGGGGCGGGGCGGGACGGGACGGCGACGTAACGCTGAGCAGTTGTAATGTACTAGATACTACGGACGACTCCTCACAGACCCGTCCCGCCCGGCGCGACGGTAACCGTCACGCCACGCCGCCGCCCCGCCGGGCGTGAATACAAGTCAGAAGCGGCGGGGCGGGGCGTGACGGTTACATTCAGAATTGAGAGATTGTATTAAAGCTTAAAACTTTAAGTTATAGTTTGTAACTAATAAATTATAAGTTACTTTTAACTCTTTACTTTATTTATATTCTTTCTCTCTCAATTCGCGGCGGGACGGGACGTGATCGCGCCCGCAGTGTGACCGCTCCCTTTACGCCAGCGCCCCGTCGTCGCCGCCACGCCACGCCGCGCCCCGCCCCGCCCCGCCCGCTGTATGCAGATACCATTATTATTTAGCAAATTGACTACATATTTTAACCTAAACTGTAAAGCATTAATATAACACATCAAACGTGTGTGACAATTTACTTACAATAATAGTCTCTGATTATAGGGTTATTGGGACGCACAGAAGACATAATAATTATAGAGAATAGGAGTCGGCAACACTATGAACTGAAGACGGGCCCGGTGGCAAAAAAATAACTAGGTAAACGTTTTAAAAGAATTTAATTACGTACCGTCTTAGTTTAGCTTACAATACTCGTAAGTATTTAGTTTGATGCATTGACGTTTTTTTATATATTTGGCGACAGATTACACGTACTATTGCTCCCAAATTTTCATTTGCTAGGCGGTTTAGATTTTTCGTTTTACATTGTATAAGTATTCTATTCATAACTTACATTGCTCAAATTACTGAAAACGTTGGTTCGCAATTTTTTATACATATTTTTGTCAATGTGACTTCAAATTGTATATTTTTTTTATAATTTTCTTTTATTTTTCAATTTTTTTTAATTTTTCGCATTTTTTTAATTTTTTGGTGGGCCGCAGGTAGCGACTCACATGCGGCCCGCGGGCCACGGTCTGTGCATCTCTGTTATAGGTTTTATTCAAAATTTTCTAAAGTTTCACTCATCAACGTTTACTCTACGTTACTTATTAATTAGACTTAAGTACATAATATTCATAGATAGTAAGATATAAGATGATTTAAAATAGTATATTATGCAACTAATGAATAAAGGACGGATTTAAAGCGAGGGCCATAGATGAATCACGATCAAGTGAAGGATTCCAACGACTGAATCACGACCGTAGGGAGTGATTCATGATGATTGAATCACGAGCGCAGCGAGTGATTCAAGTGTTAGAATCCTGAGCGACGCGAGTGATTCATGGCCCTCGATATAAATCCGTTTTATTCAAGAGTTGCATACTATACTTTATACCATGACTACGAGAAAAAGAAAGATTTAAGCGAAAATAGACATTTAATAAAAGGTTAACACGTTCAGTGTCGGGACCCTCCTGGAGAGTTCACCTACTTGGATATGGGATGTCGGGAGCCCTCGCGGAGGGCTCATTTAAAATGTAGACATTCAGTGTCGGGAGCCCTCCTGGAGGGTTCACCTACATGGATATGGGATGTCGGGAGCCCAAGCGGAGGGCTCATTTTAAATGTAGACATTCAGGGTCGGGAGCCCTCCTAGAGGGTTCACCTACTTGGATATGGGATGTCGGGAGCCCTCGCGGAGGGCTCATTTTAAATGTAGACATTCAGTGTCGGGAGCCCTCCTGGAGGGTTCACCTACTTGGATATGGGATGTCGAGAGCCCTCGCGGAGGGCTCATTTTAAATGTAGACGTGCAGTGTCGGGAGCCCTCCTGGAGGGTTCACCTACTTGGATATGGAATGCCGGGCACCCTCGCGGAGGGCTCATTTTAAATGTAGATGTGCAGTGTCGGGAGCCCTCCTGGAGGGTTCACCTACTTGGGTATGGGATGCCGGGAGCCCTCGTGGACGTTGTAAGTGAAACCTCCCGGAGGTTTCACTTCCAACTACGAATAATAAAAGTCATAGACTTTTATGGCGGAATGATGAGTTATGAGTTCTATGAAAATGGGTGGAGTCGAAAGTGTTAAGGAGGTTGTATAGCATTGAGATACGAGGTCGAATACATTGGTGTGTTCTAAATTCAAACACCAAAATAGTGATTAAAAGAGCTTTTTATTCACTGTTTTCAGTGAATAAAATAAGCTTTTTAGAGGGGGAATGGTATAAACTCATTTATAAACCTCTTTTAAGTCGGTAAAACGGACCTCTCAGGAAGGCATTATGGACTCTCATACAAAAGGCTGTCAGAACTTTTTGTTCAGAAACACTACCTCATCATCATCGTCGTCACAAACAGTGTAAGCACTAGGGATGTTACGGATGCTGATTTTTTCACATACGCGGATGCGGATGCGGATATTTAAGATCTTATATAAATATAGTTTAGGAATGAAGAATTAAAACAATGATAAAGTAAATATTAACATTTTTAATAGTGAAAATTTGTATTAAGTCTACTGCTCCTATTTTTTTTTAAATTCAATTACTAATTTTCATAATTAGCAGCGCAAACAAACACGTAATGATTTATTTACAAGAAACAAATGTTGCACCACAACAAACGCGTCTGATCTTGTGTCACCAATTTTTTCGCTCCCATTGGTTATTGTCACGACTCACGTGCAAACGGCACGCGCCATTCGCCGGCCCCGCCCAATTTCTTTATTGTCGCAACTTTTATTACATCCGCATCCGCATGAATATCCGCATTCATTATTGCGGATGCGGATGCTGATGCAGATGTCCAAATATATGCGGAAGCTCCGCATTTGCGGATGCGGATGCGAATATTCGCAACATCCCTAGTAACCACAATATAAAATATAAATAAATAGTTTGGAAAATCCAAAAGTGCATGCCTCATAAGTTCATAACTCTCATTTACGAGCTACGCAGCAAAGACATGACGTCACACAGATCCTGCATCGCGCAGTTAGAGTTTACCACGCGACCGACATAGATAAAACTATCCGAAATCAACTTACGGGCAGTTGCCCGCCAGACACAAACACCCGTCTGGCCGGAGGATCCTCCCTTTTCAAATGAGGATGAGTGAACTTTACACCCTGTTCCTCATACCTCTAAAGTTTTAAACTGAAATATGAACAAAATATTTTACGGCGCCATTCGCCATAGACTAAAACATTCAGAAGTGAAGTGAAGGTACAAATAGCTGCCGTTTGTTTTTATGGCGGAATTTTTTTTTATTATAATTATTATGGTTTATGGTTATTTGTCATCAAATAATTATTACAATTTGTGGCATTTTTCCCTTTAAGATTTCCACGTCCGAGCTCCAGGAAACAAGGGAAAAATGGATATCATTTGTGCAAAAAAATCGTAATGAGCAAACGTGGTTGCCAAGTGAACCATCTCACATAATGTCCATCATTAATACAATGAAAATTAGAATAATGTTCTGCAGTTAAAACTGTGTTAGGTATCAAGTAGGCAGAAGAAGCAGACTGTGTCGCATCTGCGGGTGCATTACTCTATGAGAATCTCCTCGCAACGCGCATGCACCGCAGTAGTCAAAATAATGTCAAAGCATCCAAGGGACACATTTTTTGTTCGCGGTGTCTTCTTTGATAGTATATTTTAGTTAGTATTTTATTAATTATAATTAATCTACTTTGAATAAAAGAGCCATTTTCAATAGGGTTTCTTCTATGGATGAAACGAATGTATAAAAAAAACATTGACTCAATTAATTGATTTTATCGCAAGCTACAATGTTTTCAGGGTTCATAAATTGACGGACAGGAATTTTTTTTCAACTATTTTGATGCTTTTTCCATTTCTGCTGCATTAAATCAATTATTAAAAAGTACAGTATTAATCTCCAATTAATCATCTATACAATGGTATATAAATTAAGTAGGTTCTGTGTACTAGCAGGAGTGTAACAATAAAAACAGTTGCAGAAATGGGGCAAAAAATATTTTTCGATCGTAGAGCACACTCTTATGCTTCGCATTATGAGTCGTGCAATATGAAATGTAATAAATTAAAATCTGGATATTGCACCTATTCTATTCTACACTTCATTCTGTTTTCATCGTTGGAAAAACTGTTATTTATAGGGTTCCGTAGCCAAATGGCAAAAAACGGAAGCCGTAGGGATTCTTCATGAGATATCGCCAGACTACGAATAATAAAAGTCTTAAATATACATATAATAAAATAGTAGAATCCGGTGTCTGTCTGTCTGTATGTTTGTTCACGTACATCTCCCGAACTTCTGAACGAATTTTCATGTAGTTTTTACAGGTAGACTGAGATGATTGTTTACCCATATTTGCAAATAAATAATTTTGAATTTTAATTTGAATGAATTTGGAGCAGAATATAGGCTTTGTTTTATCAAAAGAGATGTTGCGAAAAAAAGTTATCGTCATACGAGTATAAGACGGTATTCTGTTCACGACATGTTGTGCACAATTTCCGAGAGTGACCTAATAAAAATCACTAGGCTTGCATGAATTCAAGATAGTATTACAATCATTAGTACTTACTACGAATAATAAAAGCATTAGTAGGATTTGGATGTTTGGCACACAAATAGTTTATATAAGTAATACAATAGACGATGACGTATATTTAGTAACTTAATCCGCTTAACTGTTCTAAAAGAGTTAGAGAACCCTGTAAGAAATCGACACGTGTTTCGCCTCCCAACGAGGCATCCTCAGGATGACGATTGACTTGTTGCGAACTCGGACACGACGTGTTGCCACGACAAGAGCCGAACGCAAAGACAACACGTCTTGTCGTGTACACACACAGGTATAAACGAGAAATTGTAGCTACTATATGACTATTGAATAAAGGCACTATAAGAATATCGAGTAAACGTTTATGCAGCATGGTTAAAGCAGTTTAAAGCGAAAAATGCAAAAATGTCGTAATAAATTTACACTACATTGTGGTTACTACATCAACTACTCAACATTTACTCGATCTATAGCCGAATAACTCATTCATTATTCGACTGTTTTGCTATTTTGTTCTCCCTTAGATTCCGTATCGGAGAAAATAATTGTATTCAAATACCTACAACGTTAAGTTTGTTCTTGGGATAAATTCATGCCAACTATGGAACCCGTCACCCAACACCACCCCGACACACACTTGGCCGGTTTATATTTGTCAAACTCAAACTCAAAGCATTTATTTCAATTAAACCATTTTACAGGCACTTTTGAATTGTCAAAGAGTCGGTCAGTTAGTCAAAAAGTTGAAGCTAGTCGCCCATTTCAAAAAGTAGATCTCTGTGGAGAATAACGGGCAAGAAACTCCCAGGACACTCTTTTAAATAAAGATATTACAAAATCCTGGGTACATTATTCTTCTTGCTTCTATTTATGTGAACAATGTGAAAAACAAAGAAACCATTCAAAACATAAGATTTAAAATAAGCCTTGGCAGAAAAAAGATGACCAGTCTCAACTCAACTTACGGCGCCCGTTCACGAACATGACGCGTGGATCAGCACCATCCAACTCAACCATTTTGTAGGGTGCATAGATTAGTTCGAATCTCGTATTTCACCACGTTCTTTTACCTAGACCCAGTCCATGTTGGACTGTTCCATACACACTGCTGGTGCTGCATAACCGTTTTGAAAATACAGACGTGATGTGTTTGTTAGTAAAACTGCAGCTAATAATGGTAAGTGTGCAGGTGAGGTGAACCCGGAGCAGCTGCTGCAGTACTGCGCAAGCGCATGCGGCGCGACGCTGGCGTGCGGGCACCTGTGCGTCGGCACGTGCGCGCGCTGCCTGCAGGGCCGGCTGCACCAGCCCTGCACGCAGACTTGCAACCAGGACAACATCTGCGGACACCAGTAAGTCTGGCGACACTTCTACGGGTCATAGCTCAGAAGTTCGGCTTGCTACCGCCTGTTATGCTTTTTAAATAACAACAACATATCAGGCTGAAGTTACTTACGTTGTATGACGTAAGCGTAAACATTGTTTTGATTAGGCATCTGCTAGTAACTTCAACCCGCTCTAGGCCCGCGCCTTACAAAGAGGAGGCTGAGTCCCAGCTTACGTATATATACCTACTTGAGATAGTACGACCATGTTCACAGGTTACATAGGATGGTACCTTTGAGAGTGGTTCTAACTCGTAGTCGTAACTTAGTTTTTTTTCCGTTGGGGTAACGCGTTCCGTTCCATGGTCGTTCTTAAATTATCGAGCCGACTTTTGAAGCTGACCACCCCTTCGGGGCATGCAGGCGTCATGGTAAATATGTTTTATTTTATTCGCTGGTGAGTTGCACTTTTATACGATAGCTTGATTTGAATGTTTGTTTAGATGCCAGGAGCCATGTAATCAAATCTGCCCACCGTGCAAGATGCTCTGTGAAGTTAAATGCCAGCACTCGCACTACAAGAGGTTGTGCGGCGAACCGTGCACGCCATGTCAGGTGATTAACAATTATGTTGCCTTACAAGTAAACTCCTATCTCACCGGGTAACGGAGACGACGCCTGTACATAGCAAAACTTTTTATAAAACTCGTAGTGCCTTAATATGAAACCGAGTTCTAAGCCGGGTCTGCTGCGCCAATGTTCTTAACAAAACACGTTAGTAAAACATGTTAAATAAACGTGTTTAGTAAACAGCCAGTCCGCTGCGACATGTTATGTTAAATGTTTGTGTTTAATATTAAGGCCACGCCCACAAATCGCTCATTTCAAAAATCGTCGAAAGAGTATGACGTATGTACGTCTATTTCTTTGGCACGCTCTAACAAAAAAAGGAGGGAAGGTTTTTTGTAAAATAAATTAAAACAATATTGGATTTCAATTCCAAATTATATTTAAAACTAAACAACTTGAAATAAAGAAAAAAAAAAAAGTTTTTTTAACAATTTGTGCATTATTCATGTTATTAATTAAAAATAATCATCACAGTATACGTACACACGGCTACACATCAAGCTATACATTTCCAGTATAAGCTGACCTCGCATTGTTCGGAAATCCTGTACAATGCGAGATCAGCATAAACTGGAAATGTATAGCTTGATGTGTAGCCGTGTGTACACGTAAGTTATAAAAAATTTGCAGGTATTGAAAAGCTTGTTTTTTTTCTGCATCAGTGTCATGTGTGGTTTCATTTTGTAATATAATCACTCTTTGTGAATCTGGCAGATCAGAAGAATCAGTGGATGTAACATCATTTGTTTTTTTGTTGTTTTTACCGAACGCGGGTGACGTTATCCGTTCGTCGCGGCAAACACGTTAATGTTTCATGTTTCATGTTTTATCAAGTTTCATGTTAAACCACGCCCCCAAATCGGTTAAATTTTGATGTTTCATGATAATAAAACATTAAAACATGGCGCACCAGACCTGGCTATGTTTCATGTTGCATGTTTTATGTTAAACCACGCCCCCAAATCGGTAAAATTTTGGTGTTTCATGTTAGTAAAACACTAAAACATGGCGCAGCAGACCCGGCTTAACGCGTCATTACAGAACAAATGCAGCCGTCGGTGCGAGCACGGAGAGTGCACGCGGCGTTGCGGCGAGCCGTGCTCGCGCGCGCCGTGCGACGAGCGCTGCGGCCGGCGCCTGGCGTGCGGCCACATGTGCCGCGGCCTGTGCGGCGAGCCCTGCCCGCCCGTCTGCCAGCCGTGCCGCCCCGACGAGTTCCCCACGGACTTCCTCGGGGACAAGTACGAAGAACACGACAAGTGAGACACTTTCGTTTGCTACAAGACTCGATCAATTGCGACTGCTAAGATTAGGTAAGCGCAGTCAGCCTCAAGTCACGGGTGCGTTGAATCAAAATACTTTTCACTGACTAAACAGTCGTTGAAGATATCCAACGCTAGCGTAATATTTATTAAATAACATAAACTCACCATATCGCACTTCGCAAGTAGGGCAACTACACAGCACCGTAAGTAGGGCATGCAATTATCCGCCCATTTTACTATTCGGATATTTCGGATACTGCCAGACAACTATTCGAATATATCCGGATAATACGGATATTTTGGATAACACTCTAAAAGAGGTAAATCAAACTTATATTCGATTTTACAATCGACATTTTTATTACAAAAACTCTCCAACATCGTAATTAAAGTATTTCAGTTCGTACTAAAAGCAAAATCTGTCCGATCAGAGTTGACAGATACGAGAAAAGCTATCATAAAAGATAAAGATAAAGATCATTTATTAGTCAAACATGCACGTCACATTCACATCATCCACGGGTTGTCTACCAATATGGTGTAATAGATCGTGAGCTAGTCAAATGCTAGCTTTGTTAATATGGCTAGAACAATTGAAAGCACATTAGATGAAGACTGGAAATCTTACAAAGTAGTGCTTGGTAATAAATGAGACAAAGTCACACCACTGAAATTGCTTGATGTCAAAGTATCTGATGTATAAGTTGGATCAGCACAAACTAGTAGCCGCGAATGACATGTACTTTCATCGATTCCCTGAATATGAACTATCTTCTGTGCGTTTCGGGTCTTTCAGTTCTCGTTATCGCGATTGTGCAGTCCCATCTTCCGTTGGACAAATATGTGAAACTTTGGGTATTCCTAAAGAGGACTTTCCGGATTGGGTTTTTACGGTCCAGGCAGGAAACAAATTAATGCATATCATGAATGACGAGAATCATGATGAGGCTCTGCTCCACATTCCTACTTCCCATATCAACTTGATTTTGGGTTGGTTACCAAAACAGCTTATTCAAGTGTAGCAAATCCTAACCTTTTCTTTATGTTGCATTTAGCAGGAACTCTATTTTGGTTCTGTGAGATCTCGTCAAGCAAGACACAATATCGAGATGAATCTAGAGAACAACACTACTAATCAAAGCCATCATTCCTGCCAATGCCTTTAAAGTAAATGTCATGCTTGTCAAAGCATTCACTGTTGATGGTCAACCAGAGTCCTTCCGATCTCTTTGCTTATTTTTCTCTGTTAAAGTAAATGATATTTCAGTTTCTGCTGCTTGTAATCACTGGGTGCTACGTCATCACCATCGCTGTCGTCAACTGAAGTCGACCTCTGTGCAAAAGCACTTTTAAATTTTCCCTATGATGAATCTACATAGTAATTGTGTCATTAGATGATTTTTTGAAGATATAGCATGAATTGTCACGATTGTGAATACCTATTTTATTAAAACACAACGTTAAATTTTATATTATCAAAAGGAAAATGGAACAAGAGTAACTATCCGTATTATCCGTTTTATCCGGATAGTAGAACAAATTATATTCGGATAATATTTTCAACGGATATCCGGATAATTCGGATATCCGGATATCCGAATAATATGCCCTAACCGTAAGACACGATTCTTGATTGTTTTGTGCCTTTAGCAATTTCAATCAGTATTTTCATTCGACCCTCTTTGTGATCCCAGGTTTATCGTACTTCAAGATTGTGGTCATGTTTTGGAGGTCGATAACATGGACACTTTAATGCTGGGTGACCAGGAAATCATAAACATACGCACTTGTCCTTTTTGTCGCAAAGCGATTATTAATACCAACATATACAAAGATACTGTGAATAGAATGTTCAAGAATGATATCAATCCGATAAAAGTCCGAGTTTACGGAACTGACAAGCAGATACAAATGAAAATGACTGAATTAAGCCGCAAAGTGGATAGATTTTCAGAAGAATATGAAATATATATGGCGGGTTTGTATTAAACTACTTATTTTATTTTTAGTTTTTAACAATTCTCGGGACCCTGGGGTCCCGGACCTTTGGAAGGCGTACGAGGGGCCGAAGCCAACTCGCAGAGGCCCGTTAGACGTTTTTAATGAAATGTGGCACCAACCGGCGACTATCCCTGTATGCACTATGCTAGTGCAACCAAGGACAACCCCCGGTTGCTGTAGGACTATTGCAGGATATGGAAAGAAATATTTTGGACTATGGGTTTGGGTGGCTAAAGTTGACTGGACTGGTGACCTGAATATATGGAAGGACTATGGCCCCTGCCTGATCGATGTTAAACTACTTATCATTACTTATTGTATTATAATTATTATTTTTTGCGTACCCCGAGTTAGGTTGCCCCAATATCCAGAAATTGGCAAATAACCGACGAGAACTAATTTACGTCATGCTTTGCAGAAACCCCATCAGCTGTTTTTGCATATAAAAGTTAATAATACTTTTATACCCAATATACCAATATATTGGGTATAAAAGTAAAGTATAAGAAAATGGAAAAACAGGTCATGGGGTTGCTGCGGAGCATGACGTACTTATTTTTATATTTCTTTCCAGAATATAAAGATATGAAAGCAACGTTTTTGAGTTTTATAACACTTTTAAAAACACAGCAAAAGCTATCGCTCTTGCAAGTGGAAATGGAATGCGTCTATTTGAATATATTTGAAATGATCGTAGAATGTTGGCAAAAATATCGAACACAGAAACCGCAAATAACTACATTGAAGGATGAATTGCAGAAGCATATCAAAACACTACTGGATGTGCTCAAGATTCGGCCAAAATCCAAAATCCCTATCAAAATAAGCGAACAACAGCAAAAGGATATCGGCAATGAGATTAAACGGTTGAATGTGATGGTGCAACTGTCTACTCTTCTCCATCTCGCGATTAGTATGAAAGATGAACTTAAAGTAACAGAACAAGTCGAGACTACCAAAGCGGTTGTGTTCTCGCTATCTGTATTTAATGAAGACATAGCTTTAGAGTCTCTTATGAAGTTGCAGGCAGCGATCCAATCAAGTGGTGTTGTCGCTAAGTACGAGCGCACATTAATTGTTAAAGCGTGTAATGGTTTAAAAGCTGGCTCCTGGTATAAATGTCTGAATGGACATATCTATTGCATTGCTGAGTCTGGCGGAGCAATGGAAGAGATTTTGTGTCCGGAGTGTGGGGCGCAGTAGGTGGCAGGTGGCATACGCACACTGCCGGGAACACGCATGGTCCAGAATTGAACTCTCTAGGCATGCAGAATGAAGAGTACAAAATGACTTTAATATTGAGGGTATACTTTAGATATAAATATAAACCTAGTTATTTGTTTGTAGGTACTACTGGACGTTCATTTTCATGTTTTTTTTAGTTCTTCAGTCCGTCTATTCTGTAAACAAATCCACCTCGCATCCGTATCCCTATCTACACTTCCATTCATGGGCGTACCCAAGGGGGGGCAGGGGAGGGCAGCTGCCCCACCCTGGATTTTGTATGCACAAGTACCGTTGTCGATAAAAGTTAAGTTACAGTCACGTTAAGACTTCGTTTACAATAACAATACATATATTATTAATATTATGCATTAATTTTAGAAATAAACCGCGATGCGCGGATTTTCATGTTGTATGTAGGTACCTATAATGCATAACCGACTTTAAAAAAGATGAACATTCCATATTCGACTGTTTCTTTTTTACTGTGGTCAACGATATTATTTTCGTCAATTGTAACCAATTTTGAAAATTCGTGTTTCATTTAAAAAAAGAAAATTATTTTCGGTCCACAATTGAAAAAAATATCGATGAACATACATATACAAAAAAAAACATACAGACGAACATAGAACGTCCTTCTTTTTTGAAAAAAATACACAAACGCAGCAGCAATATCAAACTATGTTTTAAACATGTGGAGGGGAAGGGAATTTCTGGTTTGCCCTCTCTTGGCCAAAAGCTGGGTACGCCCATGCTTCCATTTCATCTCTACATGTTTCAGTGTATTTTTTTTTAAATATTTTAAAACAAATTATTTTAAAATATTTTCATACAATTTTCATACTTACTAATTAAAGAGATGTTCTACACAGATTTCACTATAAAATTATATTTATGTAGTGAGACTATTAATATAGATATCTGTGAACATCCGACACAGAAATAAAAAAAATTGGTAACACCAACATTTGGCATAGTGAATTCGG
The DNA here is from genome assembly GCA_948150665.1 of Conistra vaccinii. Classification (NCBI taxonomy): domain Eukaryota; kingdom Metazoa; phylum Arthropoda; class Insecta; order Lepidoptera; family Noctuidae; genus Conistra; species Conistra vaccinii. Next base: position 10,129,485 of record OX411330.1, read on the forward strand.
GCGCACTGTGGATCGAAAAAAGGCTCTCGAAGACATTGGAGCTTAAATTTTAAAGAGTCGGTTTTTTGCTTGAGATGACTTGTAATAGCCAATATTATGCATGAATATATCATAGGATACAATCTGGTAGGTAAATTGGAAATGTTTAAAAAAAAAATGGAGCTAATGCTTATATCTCCGGAACGGAAAGAATAACCGTTAGATCCTTGCACACGGTGATGTAACTTTATGATTTCTTTTATGATTTTTTGACCTTCCTGTAACGAGATTTAGTGCCGTTTTTTATAATACTATTAGCTGACCTGTCAGACGTTGTCCTGTCAACGATTTCGATTTTTCGCCTGTTCCTTCGGGTTTTTATCTTTTTTCCTAAATCACCTCAGCATTCAGACGAACAAAAAAAAAAAAAAATAACAAAGTGGTCGAGCCATTTTCGAGTTTTTGCGAGACTAATGCATGGCAAATGGCAATTGATTTTTCTATAGATAGATAAGTTGCCAATTTGCCTACCAGATTGTATCCTATGGTATACTTATGCATAATATTGGCTATTACCTGCTGCCAGCGGCTTCGCCCGCGTGGCCTCTTTTCTGTACGTATACGTATGTGTATGTATTACCTACACATATAAACCTTCCTCTTGAATCACTCTATCGATTTAAAAAACCGCATCAAAATCCTTTAAAACTTTGTTTTATACTATTTATTGATTACAAGTAATTTCAAGAATAAAATCGACATTTCAAAATAGCTCCAATTTCTTCGAGACCCCTTTTTCGATCCACAGTGCGCCCCAATGGCTAATGTCAAGGCTCGTGCAGACCAGTGCGACGCGACGCGACTCTAACAATACTATTTCTGGTGTCGCGTCGCGTCACTGTGACGCTCACCACCCGGTGGTGCGTGTGTATGTGGGACGTCCAAACAGCCTCTAGGGTTTTTTTTATTTTTTTATCGTAGTTAATATAATATTATTATGTACTTGTTCCAGAAATTATGTTTTGTTTCTAATGTAGGTGTAGGTACGCACGGCTACACATCAAGCTATACATTTCCAGTTTATGGTGATCTCGCCTTGTAAACGATTTCCGTACAATGCGAGGTCAGCTTAAACTGGAAATGTACAGCTTGATGTGTAGCCGTGTATACTATAGGTACAGTCTGCCCTGTCTGCCTAACCCTTCGGAGATTAATGGAGTGTGTTATGTTATTCAGTTATTAATTTGTACTACTCATTAATCAATAAAACTGATTTAAGATAGTGATATTTTGTTTTGGTTTTTTCGTTGAATTATAGCTACGCACAGTACCTAATTGAAATGCTTTAGTCCCTTTCTTACTAGGAATTTTTGCTGTATTGTTGGTGCGTTTACAAACATTTAAACCCTAAGTATAGTGTTTCCTGTTGTGTGTGTTACCCCAGCAAGAAAACCTCTTCTAAAATGAATTGAGTTCAACGAATAATAAGAGCGTAATCTGCTGTAGGTAGGTAAATGAGCGCCAAGTAAAAAATTTGTGCGCGCTGTCGTTTTGAAAAAAAAAACGAAAGAACCAATCCTGCTGGAGTAACGTTGTTCCAGCAGGAAGGTTTTAAGCGAATGACCGGAGAGAGAAATAAAGTATTTATTTATTTAATTCTTCAAGCACACAAATGTACAGACGCGGACTTAATTCCACAGGCATTAACTACCAGTCAACCTTTGGTTGATGCAGAGACAAACAGTGGTAGGTGCAACAGCGAGAATCGAGGAATAAGTATTTATTTAAATTTAAAAACTATAAATATAATATATATGTATTTACCTAATTATATATAAATATAAGTACAAATAAATATACTAAAACTAGGTAAATACTAAGATAGTCAATGGGAATGGGAATACATTACCGTTGTGATGATACTGCCAGCTTCTTGCGAATGTGCTCGCGAACTTTAATTTAAAGATAATCGGTTGGTCGCCATCCTGATTACCTGGAGGAGCGCATTCCACAGAGAGATAGACTGAACGAAGAAGGAAGAGTGAATGAAGTCTAAGTCTGTGCGGTGAGTGGGACATTGAAGAAGACGATTGTGAGATGAACGTAGATTTCTATTGTGGTTGGCGCAAATGTATCTACTGAAAGTGTCTAGATAAATAGGGGAAGAGGGAGAGTCAAGAAATGAAAACAAGATGGTCAGCGCCCTTTGCTCTCTGCGCTGGCGTTTGGGCAACCACTTTAAAAGCGACCGATGCGCAATTGCGCAGAGCCGCAGAGACACAAATGATCATAAGAGATCATAAGCACATGGGCGGATATAGATGGTCCATCTACGAAGGCGCGCCCCACTCCGCGATTACTACTACGGACTACCGGACGGTAAAATTCCGTGTAGTGCACAAACGCCCTATTATATTTCCCATACAGGTTGGAGTGCGGCGTGAGGCAAGGAGGGCTAACCTCACCGAAGCTCTTCAACCTATATGTCAGTCAATGCGCTGATAGAGAGGCTCAGCAGCACGCATGTCGGTTGCCATATTGGAGGTGTGTGCCTCAACAATATCAGTTACGCCGACGACATGGTGCTGCTGAGCGCCTCTGTCTGTGGTGTGTCAAGGTTAATTGACATATGTGAAAAGTATGCTGTAGAACATGGTTTGTTGTATAACACGAACAAGAGTGAGTGCATGGTCTTTCGGGCCAAGAGGAGGTGTCCTGATTCCTTACCGGCAATTAAGCTCAACGGAGGCCCACCGTTTAAATATCTTGACCTGGAAGACGATGCAGACATTGAAAGGGAACGTAGGGCGCTGTCTTTTCGTGCGAATATGATAGCCCGCAGATTTGCTCGGTGCTCGACGGGCGTCAAAATAGCCCTATTAGGGCATTTTGTACGTCCTTTTATACTAGCAGTCTGTGGGTAGATTACAAGCAGAAACAGTACAGCGCTCTACGCGTCCAATACAACAACGCGTTCAGAGTGCTCTTGCGGCTGCCTCGCTTCTGTAGCGCATCAGGGATGTTTGCCGAGGCGCATGTGGATTGCTTTCACACAATCATGCGCAAGCGATGTACATCCCTGCCCCCCAATTACGCAATGCACGATCAATTTTAAATTGAAAAAGATTGCCAGTCCATTGCTTCATAAGTTCGACAAAAAAAATTTAGCAGATTTTTTTGTCGTACTTATGAAGCAATGGACTGGCAATCTTTTTCAATTGGTTTCAATTTAAAATTGATCGTGCATTACGTAATTAGGGTGCTGGTGCGTAGGTTGCGGGGCAGCCGCAACAGTATCCTGTGCGCTTTTGCAGAACGTTTCGACTGTCAGTACGTGAACCACTGCTGCATGGTTCACGTAATGACTGATGTAAATTAATTTAATTTTGTTATTATAAGTTCAATTTTATTTTTATTCAAGTATTTCATGTAATTTTAATGTAATAATTTAATTTGATTTAATTAATAATTTGTAATTTAATTTCACTGTATGATCCAAAGTTGATTGAAATAAATAGATAAATAAATAAAATAAATTATAAGGGCCTACGCTGAACTTTGGTACGGAGCGGAGCGGAGCGGAGCGGAGTGAGGCGCGTCTTCGTGGATAGTTATTTTCGCGGATAAGTGGAAATAACAATTCGATATTAGTTTAATTGGAAACACGGATTCAAATAGACCTTATCTATCTCTATCCTTTTCCCAACCATTTTGGCGTTGGCTTCTAGTCTTAGGTACCGGATGCAGCTGAACACCAGTAAGTATTTTACATGGGGCAACTACCTACTTAAAAAAAAAATTAAATAATGCTGGGTGTGTGTTGTGAAGCAATTGTATAATTGCTTAACACAATCATGTGCCCAGTGGTAAAAAAAACGGGGTATGTGCATTGTAAAAATTCAATCTCTTCGTACTTACCTATCGTATAATATACTAAGAGATTGAATTTTTACATTAAACAACCGCAGCTCCAACAATACCTAGGTAAGTATTTTCGTATGCTAATAAACTAGTTTATGCGCCCTTGTGGACAGGGCCGTCTTTAACCTATTGGGGCCCCCAATAGGTTAAAGACTTCGGTTCGGCACATACCTAAGGATCACGGGGAGAGTAGATAAGCAAAATTCTTTTAATTTCTCATGCTCGGAAAGTAGTGTTTGTTTGATCCGAGTACCGGGTGGAAAACGCTGCTTCCCTCTCTAGGGCGGGAAAGACTCATAGTAATTACTTCGGGCGGGACTGAATTTTAAAAATAGAACTTTTGGTTAGGTTACGAAACTACGGCTACGAAACTTTTTACATGAATAATATCGAATAGAATATAACTAAAAAGACTGTGGTGTTGTAAGTGTATAAACAGCCAGTGCGAATTAAAAAAAAACTTATACTTAGCGGGACGGCCCGCGGCGGCAGTGTTTCCACTTTTAGGGATTTCTCCCTTTTTTAGGGACAAATGGCCAATAATAAGCATGGTTTAGGGATATTTTATTTTGACAGGGATTTAGAGAATTTTAGGGAAAAAATGAACTTGAGTTGGTAGCTATTGTTTATAGTAGGCTGCACCCAATGTACTACTTTACTCTATGGTAGCACCGATTGATTAAAGGGGATTCCCTGAAACTCGTAATGAATATAATTCATCTAATTTTAGTTTAACATGTTATTGTTAATTTTACTATTTCCGTGGTGATGACATCGGAAATAAGTCGCATTATACCTAGAGTTGGTTTGTTTCGTCTCTCTCGATTAATAATGAATGTTTTGTAGGTATTTAATGCTATAAAAATTAAAAATTCCCTTAACCAAGGAATTTTTATATTTTTTTGGGAATTTTAGGGATAATTTATTATGAAACTGGGGATAAACCAAAAACTAAAGTGGAAACACTGCGCAGCGGTGACGCGGCGCGGTCCAAATTTAAAATTTTTCAAAAATTGTTCTAACTTCTCAGTTAATTTGAAATAGGTTGTTGGTAAATAGGTGTTAACATGTTATTTAATATCATTAAGTATTTTAGACATTTTACTATTTTATACTTTCCTTAAATTCGAAATGAAAAGTAGAGTGTTTAACACGGATGAAAGATATCAATTCCTACTCGGACTATAGCCATAGTCTAAATACCTCTTATGGGAATTGATTCCTTTCGACCCTTGTATAACAATCTACTATACATAATTCAACAACTAGCTTCTGCCTGCGATTTCGTCTGCGAGCCGCCCTCAAGAATTGGGCTATCGATTGCAAAAAATATCTTTAAAAACCGACTGGTACCTAGTTCCGGAGTTTACCCCCTACAAACAAACAAACTATTAGGTTTTCAGGGTTACAAACTTGGGTATAACTACTCTCAGGGGACCTAACAACATTAAAAGAATCGTAGTTACATGCGCGTTTGCGATGTTTGATGTTGCTATTGACTGCGCTATTAGGTATTGTATATATTATGTTTTAAATTTATCTAAACATGCTGAAAGAAAGCCTGATTTTCCAGCGAGAGCAAAAGTTAAACCAAAAGCTAATAAGCAAGTAGGTATTGTAGTCAATCATAATCGTATGGTTTGGTTTGTTTTTCGGTAATAAATATCGGTTATGATTTGGTGATCTGGCAGGAACTAGGGGGCCCCATCGATCGCGGGGCCCTGGGCACGTGCTTAGTGTGCCCAGTGGGAAAGAGGGGGTATAATTTGTTTTTATTGATCAACAATAATTTACTTAATTTTTATTCACAAATAACGATTATTATCAATCATGGATGTTGTGCTTTTTTTATGAAATTAGATCATTAACTTATCTAGCAATTTTTTTTTTCAGGATCATTGCCGCGGAATAATTTTGTAATAATAATTACGCGTCAAAATTGGAGCAAAATGTCCATGATCAATGCTTAAGGCTGCCTGTCCACTGGAGCGGAGAGGAGAAAAGAGGAGCGAAAATGTGTCAATATTAACCAATAGAATCTTGACTCCGCCCCTGAGTTTAGATTTGATTGGTTAATAATGGCACATCTCCGCTCCTCTCCTCTCCTCTCCGCTTCAGTGGACAGGCAGCCTTGGGTCGGGCCACAGCTGCCGAACGTTCCGCAGCGGAACGTTCGGTTGAATACGCTCCTAATGTTTTTCAAGTTACCTATGACTCATAGGTAACTTGAAAAACATTAGGAGCGTATTCATAGGCTATGACACATCAGCCGAACGTTACGTCCATAGAAATATGACGCGACGGAGCGTTCCACCGCGGAACGTTCGGCAGGTGTGGCCCGACCCTTAGATGCTGTAAAACATGCCATATCAAACTGCCAGTAAGCAATTCTCTGTGCCTGTTATGGCATTAAAAAGACGACATATACGCCATTGGCCAAAGTCTTGGGGAGCCAAAAAAAATTATATTCTTATCCAAAAGATTTAATTCGTTTTTAGCGAAGTGTTTGTACTTGCCTGCCTTATCATAACGACCCGGATCAAGATTATGCTTCCCTATTTAACGTCATCAATTGTGAGTTTAGGAAGGTTTTCACCTCAAAAACATTGCCTGTTTGTGACCGCGTTATACATATTTTTTAGTGATTGGGCAACACCAGGTATTTATAAAAGTAGGCAGAGGTTATTTGAATTGTATCATGAAAAAACATATAACCATGATGAAACTTTCAAAGAGTTTGTTAAGAATTATTCTAAAACTTTTAAAAGAGCCTGTTCCTCAGCAAAAGCCATACATATTAAAAATAAAATAAAATCTTCTGGAAATAAAATTAAAACAACTTGGAATATTATTAATTCAGAAACGGGAAGAACGACAGTACGGAATCGTCACTTCCATCTAAAAATCAATGATGTAGATATTAAGACGGACGTGGAGGTGGCAACTGAGTTTGAAAATTTCTTCACTAATATTCCCATTTTAACAACCAAAACTCTGTCATCGTCGTCCTCCACTTCTGCTTACTCAATACTTAAATAATGTGTACCAGAATGTGACAAGACTTTTGAATTCACAATTATTACTGCTAAAGACATAATAGAATCTTTTAAAAATCTTGATGTAAAAAAAACTGCTGACCTTTGGGGATTATCAGTACATACCATGTCTTCAATAATTGATGTTATTTCACCCTTTTAGCAATCGTTTTTAACCCCCGACGGAAAACGAAGGGGTGGGGGGGGGATCTGTGTATCTGTGTGTCTGAGTATCTGTGTATCTGTGTATCTGTGTATCTGTGTATCTGTCTGTGGCATTGTAGCTCCCAAACGGTTGAACCGATTTAGATTTTTTTTGTTTTGTTTGAAAGGTGGCTTGATCGGGAGTGTTCTTAGCTATGATTCAAAAAAATCTAGTCAGCCGTTTGAAGAATATCAGGTCTTTTCTAATTGATGAATGGATTTGAGCATCTTCCACAGGTCTGATTGAGTCTAAATTTGGTAATTTGTTACTTCAATGGTATTAGAATAACATAGTAACCTTGAACTGATGCTGCAGCATTACCTGGTATTTGCAGGATACCTAACTCCTCACCAACTTACAGCAGTGGTATTGTGTTTGGGCTCATTGGAATGGTCTCAATGAATAGGTTATAGATATATATTTATCAGGGTCTGATAATGGAGAAGCAAAAAAAACAGGGTAAATTAGTAACTACCTTTACTGTGGGAAAAATACGTATAGCGATATAAGCGAGACACGTGTCGATCGTAGCGTATGTATGTACTAGTAATACGTATATAAAGTTTAAAAAGCAGGAAATAAAAGTTAAATTAAAAATTTAAAAAACCCCCGACACAAACAAAATCCTTTAAAAAGTTATAAAAATAAAAGCCCTGGCCCTTTAAGTTTAATATAATTTGTAGATAATATTTTGACATCGCGTCGGGGGACGGCGAATGAAAAATTGAAAATATATTTTCTACAATACCATGCCGTCCCCCGACGCGATGTCAAAATATTATCTACAAATTATATTAAACTTAAAGGGCCAGGGCTTTTATTTTTATAACTTTTTAAAGGATTTTGTTTGTGTCGGGGGTTTTTTAAATTTTTAATTAACTCTTGTATTGCATCTGGTGTATTTCCTGATTTGATGAAACTTAGCAAAGTGATTCCACTGTTCAAATCTGGCAGCATAACTGATCCCACAAATTTTCGGCCTATTTCGATATTACCTACTTTGAGCAAAATCTTTGAAAAATTAATTTTAAACCAAATGTTAGGACATTTCAATGCACATAATTTACTGCATCTGAAACAGTTTGGCTTTACAAAGGGTCGTTCAACTACAGACGCGGGCGTGGAATTACTGAAGAGCATATTCGAGGCCTGGGAGGAGTCGCAAGATGCTCTTGGCATTTTCTGTAACTTGTCCAAGGCCTTCGATTGCGTACATCATGATACACTCATCAGGAAACTGCACCACTATGGTATGAGGGACAAGGCTCTTGACCTTCTGACTTCTTATTTGAACAACAGAATTCAGAGGGTCGATGTTAATGGCAAGAGATCTGCAGGATCCGTGGTCACCATGGGCGTTCCGCAGGGTTCAATTCTAGGTCCTTTCTTATTTCTAATTTATATTAATGACTTACCTTACCACATAAGGGATAATCACAAGATCGTATTATTCGCAGATGATACATCCCTCATTTTTAAAATCAAACGTCAGTTAGTCAACTTTGAACAAGTTAACGATGCACTCTCTAAAGTTGTGCATTGGTTTAATGTAAATAATCTTCTCCTGAACGAAAAAAAGACTAAACTCATTAAATTTTCAACGCCAAATGTCAGGCAACTAACTACCAATGTTCAAGTTAACGGAATAGAGTTGAACCGTGTTGAGTCAACAGTTTTTCTTGGAATAACTATTGACGGTAGATTACAATGGGGCCCACACATAGAAAAATTGTCAGGAAGGCTAAGTTCGGCCGCTGTTAAAAAAATTAGACAGATAACTGACGTAGATACAGCCAGAATTGTTTATTTTAGTTATTTTCATAGTCTGATGTCTTATGGGATTCTTCTCTGGGGAACCTGTGCGGACATTAATTCTATCTTTGTTCTACAGAAAAGGGCTGTCCGAGCCACCTAGGTCCAACAGAGTCCCTTCGAGAGAAATTCAGAGAAATAAATATTCTGACTGTAGCCTCACAATATATTTTTGAAAACCTATTGTATGTACACAAAAATATATCAAATTTTAAGAAAATGTCCGATATTCATAGTTTAAATACCAGGAACAAACACAACCTTGCTGTACATCGCACACGTCTCCACAGAGTAGGCAACTCGTTCATGGGTCAATGTATACTCATATGTCATATTTAGGTACTTGAAATAAAAAATATATTTTACCTAACATTTACAGCGGGGTTAAATGATCCCAGGGATCATATTACCCCAACCCCAGGGATCATTTTAGACACCTGGGTGTACAAAATGATCATTTACATTTTTTAATTTTTTTTATTAGCCTGTGCTGTCCCACTCCTGGGCAAAAACCCCTCCACTCCTTCCATCGTTCACGAGCCCGCGCGTCCTCCTTCCAGTTTTGACGAAACCTATCTAGCTCGTCCCGCGATCTCCTACGTGGTCTGCCGCGACCCCGCCTCAGAGTCTCAGAGCACCAGTTCTGTGCTATTTGGGCCCACAGTTTGTCCGACATGCGGCAGACATGTCCTGCCCAGTCCCATTTAAGTTGGGCAGCCTTTTTAGCCACGTCAGCTATTTTCGTTTTGGAGCGCGTAGACATTTTTAAGCATCCTCCTTTCTGTGTAACTATTGTATGCCCTAAGGGCGGGACATAGCTGATCTCAATTTAATTATTTTAGACCTGTATCATGTACCTACCTATGATCCACAATAAAGATAATGATTGATTGATTGACAATGAAGGGTTCCGTAGTTGGTTTGAATTTATCCCAAGAACAAACTTAACATTGCAGTTGAAATACAAGTTCTCCCTTAAATTTCAATTGCAAATGTAAGTTTCTACGCACAATAATGAGAGATTTACTATGTTATTTCTATGACAACAGACTTCATATTAGTTGTTCCTGTAATCTATGAGTAAACTGAACAGACAGAACAGAATGCTAATTATTGCTAATCAACTAATTTATGCGCCCTTGTAGAGCTGTAGGTACCCTAATTACATAATACACGATCAATCAGAATTTGAATCGTTTTGAAACAGATTGCTAATCCATTGCTTCATAAGTTCGAAAAAAGATCTGCTCAACAACGTAAATAACGCAATGAACATTATTGAACTGTCAAAATGAAACAGATTAGGTACCTAGTCGGAATCGTTTATGAAAATGTGTTGCGTAATTATTTTAGATAACTGGACGTTGAGACAAGCATTTTTGTCAGCGATGTAGTCCCCCAACGTAGAGTAGGTTGGCAGTGTGCGTAGTAAACAAGGTTTTTTCGATTCATTTAGTTGGAGTATTAATTCTCGGTGTTATTACGTTAGTTATCGCATTTCATAATCAATATTTAGTTCAAATTAATCAAAACAGCGAAATTTTTTACATCTATTTGCGACGTTGCCATAAACATATTACATACGTAATTCATAAGTCATTGGACGTTGCCCACTTTCAGAATGCAATGCCGTTTGCATTGAACCTGGTAACATTATTATCTTGATAGTCTATGGCGGGGGTTTACCGATATGTTAGGCGCCTTATTCACGATCACGATCCATCTTACTGTACAGTCACAAGCAATTATATGTATCCACTTAGCAAAATTCTAAAGCGATTTTCTCGTGAAATAATGACTGCTACTTTGAGAAAAGACCTATTTCATATATAAGGGTTTCAAAATACTATGTTCGTATAACAACATAAAATTACAATCAACACAATATGGGATAATCACTTTTAAAAGTTGTTAATTGTATACCTACATATAGTGCTCGTGGTCGTGACTGTGCGTCCTGTGCCATACGTCGATAATTATTATTAATTAATTACTTGCTGGATTTGCACGACCAATTTTGCATCAGCAACTTGCGTCAGTGAAAAACGTCGCGGACGTGCGGGCTTGATCATATAGACCTAAACTTGCTGTACAACTAATTATATTCGTTCGATTACATCTACCACGCTGGATGGGCGCACGATAGTGTGTATGCTAATTGCTACGTCCAGCTCCGCGGCCTTGGCCGTCCGTACAAGTGGGATGGATTGTGAATAAGGGGCTTTACTTCCCTAGTGAAACGCCTGGTCAACGAGTAGGTAGTGAACTAGTGAGTAGTCATAGTGTGCTGTGCTCACAGAACATAACATAATATGAGCTCCCTAGAGTAAATATGTTCCTTGGTAGTGAAGTGAGTTAAGTGACTAGTAAGCAATAGCATTAGCAAGGAGTTTACTTTGCTTGCCATTACGCTGTGGTGTGTGTGACTGTGTGGGTTGTGTGGTGCAAGACGTGCAAGTCCAAGTTCCCTGCGACCCTCATCCTGGAGCAGTCCGTTCAGCCCTTTGGGCCTTTATCGGGAGGAAGTGTAAGTACCTAGTTTTATTTTTATATTTTTGTAACTATCAAGTTAAAATTTGTACCTACATGAGACCAATCGGAAGTTACGTTTATACCTACAGAGATAAGTGGCTACTCGATTTGTGTGTACTGTGTTTCGCTTTATTTATTGCGTATGACGTACGTACGATACTCGTTTATAAATATATTTATTCTATTAAATATTTAGAATTTACTAGTTTATCATTTATTAGTCAACTTTGTGGTTTGTCAGTTGTAGGACTTGTAGGTAGGTAGGTATAGACGCCAGCACATCAAGTTACTACAATTTGTCAAATTTCTTTAATAGATTTTCAACTTTATCTCTAAAGAATAAGGTTCAATGTTGATTGGGAAAATTTGACAGATTGGAGTACGTTGATTGATGTGCTGGCGTCTGTACAATTACGTACTTAGGAATCCTTTGTGCTTTGATTTGAAGCTTCTAGAAGCTGTGGAACAACGTGAGGCTTTGTTACAATTTGCGCCTTTTGTTTTGCTCGTGCATTCGATATTTAGGTACCTAAGTACTTACTTACCCATTAAGGAATGTTCCATGTTTCGTTTTGTAGCTGTTTGTGTAGGCAGGCAATGAGGCAAAGCAACCAACTGTTAAATTAATTTTGGTTGAAAAGCAGTACTTACCTAGCAATGACTACCTACCTACATGAATCTGTTAGTACCTAGCCATGTCAAATCATTCAAGCACTAACTCGGCCAGGGGCTGCAGTCGCAGCATTGCTAAGTTCACACATTATAATAATCTAGACATTCTAGACCCTGTTTACACAACATTATATGTTGCATATATTATCTATTCACATGACATTAACAATCCCTACACTTAGCAGTTTAATATTAAGTGTCTCGACAGTAAACAATTAATTATATACGTATACTTAAAAGTCCAAAAATCAAAAATCATGCACTTTTACCAACGGCTATCCATGAGAGACTTGAATATAAATTACAATAGTCAAACTGTACAAAAAGTGGAATATCACATTTTTAGGGATCATAAAATTATCACCTATAATAATCCATTTGAAATAAGATTAGATATTTAAATAAACCTTTTGACAATCCATTCAACCGATTCTGACTTCTATACAATAGGCATAAGGATGGCATTAAAAAAGTAAAAAACTGGTTACAATACCAACTGTTTACTGCAGCTGCCATTTGTCATGCCACCAATGCAATAGAAGTCAAAATCGGTTGAATGGACTGTAAAAAGGGTTCAGCTAAATGTCTAATATTATATGTATAGTTAACGTAGAAGTCACAGGCAGAGGACATTTGTAAAAGTTTTAGTACTACTACCTATGCTTATACGCTGCTTCATCATCATCACCATATTATCAGCCAAAAGACATCCACTGCTGGACGATTTATTGAAAATAGTTAATCTGCCGACAATAAAGCTAATCGTCCATTGCCAGCTAAACTAAGTTAGTTTGCACACATATGAAAAACTGGCTCAACTATGCAAACTAACTTAGTTTAGCTGGCGATGGACGATTCGCTTGTTGGTTGCTTGCTCACCATGGTTTAGTTCTTACTGTTTTAAGTGTCTTATTATAAGTTATTAACCTTCCCATCCTGCCTTTACATCCTGGAAGTAGCTGTACTCTTGCAAAAATTTAGAAAACATATAAGAGCATTTTTAACAGATTTTTTAAAATTTTCAGTACAAGATTTCTTTGCCGATAAGTTAACTTATAAAAATTTTGTTTTTATAATTTCTATAATTAAATGTACTAAATTTGCATGCTTTGTTAGAAAGAATCCATGTAGGATTCCTCACAACTGTAACAACTGATTTCAGTCGGTATTTAGGTACATTCTTTGCAAATAAATCTGTTCTATTCAATTGAAAAATAAATAACACACAACTGCAAGTCATGTTTTTAACTTTATTACACATTCTTATAATCTAGACACTGTTTACACGAGGCATGTTGCATACCTATCGAAAAATCTTTCAAATAAAAATGTAAACCTTCACTATTCACTTAGTGCAACATGTTTTCTTCTCCTTCGTCATTCTTTTTCTATAAGTAGGAGATAGCGTCTCCAAGCTATGTGGCCTTCCGAAGTGTGGACCTCTTGGTTCATGCTGCCTCAGAGTCCTCCGTCAGGTTATGCGACTGAACTCGCACGAAGCCAGCGCGGTGATCAAAATGCCTTGAACTTGTTCATTTCTGTACCTTTACAGGAGACGTGTTTACCGAGCTCCTGGGTGAACGTTAGCCATTTCTTGAAATACAACAGCCTTACGGACTTGCTGTTGGGTCCCAAGTGTCATTCATTACCTTAGAATTATTCTAAGTTCATTACATTGTACGTTAGCTTTCTTTATTATATTGAGAAACCCTATTCAGTGGGGTCGCCGCTTGAGCCAGAAATGTGTTAGCCGAGTAATAATATGCTCTTGACTATGCTATCAATGAGATATGAATAGTAAAATACCACTGAATAGAGTGTTTTTGATTACTATAGTTTCAAATTAAAACAAACCAACAAAATAGACAATAACAATGACTTGCTTGATTGAGTACTTGACTCTTGACACTTGACATTGACAAGTTTGGCAGTGTGACCATTTAAAATTGAACATTACGCCTGCATTACGCCTGCATCTAAAAAGTCATTACAAAAAAAAAATATAGGCGACACCAATTTTTTTTTTTGTAATGAATTTTTAGATTCTGCTAATGTAATTTGTAAGAACAAATAATAATATAATAATATTTAAAAAAAATACAGTCATTTATGTGTATTACTTGATAACCAAAATGAAAACATTGGAAACACCAACTTTTCCCATTTGGAATGATAGTTGTATATTTTATTTTTGTTGTTATAAGTATCCGCACGACACAACTGATTGACGACGACTAGGCAGAAAATGTCCTCTACCTACACACAACTTGAAAGAAATTATAAGGGAATTTCCCTAAAATGTACTTGAGGGTTGCCAATGGAGTAAGAAAAATGGTAGATTTTTAAAAATATTTATATCACAACTGAAGTTTTATAAGATTCTGTCAAACGGTACAAATCTGCGAAACAATCTGCTAATCCCTAAATTTGGGATCTATTTCTGCTTTAATCGCAGAATTCTGCTAAATCTGGTCACACTGCATTAGGTTAATAATGTTGCAAGGAGGCAAATTTTTATCGAAGTGTATAGAGTGCCGCGAGTTTCTTGTGGCACTCTAGTGTCACTGCCTCGGCCCGGCTAGGGTGCCGTGAGCGTTGCATTGTCACTGTCACTTGTTATTTAGGTTAGGTTAGAACTGTGACCACACAACGCAACGCCGAGCGAGCGTAGTGAGCGGTGCCGCGGTAGCGGCCGGCGAAGTGCCAGGGTCCGTTTAGGCACAAGAGAATGTAATGTTTTGGAAATGTTGTGTTTTACAGCGATCTAACCTCGACAATCAAACAAAATACCAAGTGACGTGACTTAGTGACAGTGACAATGACAATCCAATGCTTGCAGTACTTTAGCCGGGCCGAGGCGGTATTACTAGGGTGCCTGTAGTGGCACTTTATCCGATAGGGATAGAGTGCCAATGGTGGCACTCTATACACTGCCTATTTTTATTCCTTTATTTAACAAGTTATTCTTTAAAATGGTTATCGGTACATATTAGTTTCCGTGGATATTGTGTTTTCAAGATATAGTTTACATTGTCTATACAATTTTCATGAAAAATTAATATTTTATTAAATCTTGTTTTCTAATTTACGCTCTATTCAAGATTTTGCTTGTGACTTCGCTTTAATATTGGTAAAGATACAAGAGCAAGGAGTGGAAGCGCGGGAAACTTTCAACTCTGTGGGTCCTTTTTGAGAGAAATTAATAAATTAGTAATAACTGTAAAAATAGTCAATCAGTAGTCGTAGTTTTTGTGTTCAATTTCTTCTAAATAAAATTTAAATTTAGGTTTGTACATTTTCTTCGGTTAGGAAAGTAAAAAAATTCACTTCGCTAGGGTCGCTACAAGGTTTTAAGCGATAATGGAGCCGAATACGATAACAGGAATGTACAATATCAGAGATCTACTTAGACAAGCTGCAATAAAGCAAAGACTCATTATGCCGTACACTCAAGAAAAAAATGGGTGTACTTAGTGAAAGAGATAATCGCACTAGATAGTCACTAGAGCAATGATGCACATCGCATGAAGAGATTGCTCAGAATTTATGGGCTGAGATGTTAAACACTGCTGTTTACAATACTAAACAGGACAGGAAGTACTTCAGTGAAACAAAGTAAATATAACTTTATTTTCGGAAGTCGGTGGCAAAAAATGAAATGTCAAAACCAAAGACACCGACTAGTAGAAAGTTTTTAGCCTATGAGCAGATGAAATGGTTCTGTTACTCAGAAATAAAATGTAGCACATAACTCAAAGGAGAGAGAGAGAGAGAGACCCGTTGAGTCCTGCTCTATTGCCGACTACCTAAACGTTCCCGTTCACGTTAATTTTTATAGATCGCATTTGAAACAGGCTGATGAAGGTCAGTCAGAGCTAAATAAATATTATCAACAAGATTATTGGATCAGCACCATTTAGCTTAACCATTTTAATGGGGACTGAATGATCCAACACAACAGGTTGTTTTGTTTTCCATCAAGATGCTTTGCAGTTGCACGAATAATTCACTGACTGCACGTTTCTAAATACGCCCATTGTCATAAGCGGTTTCTAAAATAGGAACGGATCGCGAAACAACAATGCGCACACGGCAGTTATTGTACAACAGCTTGTTCACAACTTCACAAGCGATATACCTACAATACGTAGCCGGAAACGAGACCGTGGTTGACTGGTTGCTGACGCGTTATCGCTTGTAGAGTCCGTTGTGTTCCACGAGCATCGATTTTGACGAAGTCGCACAAGTAGGAAACCGAAATCAAATGCCACGCATGCTAGCAGAATCACGAGGCAACATTATACTAGAACAAAATACGTTTCACTATGTAATAAAAAGATAGGTATTGTAATATTTCAAAAACACAAGTAAGACCATAACCTCCGTATTTACATAGGGAAACTCCTAAAACGTAAAGGAAAGCACCCATATCATTTTACGCGTGTCCAAGAATTGCAGACACAGGATTATGAACCACATGAAGAGTTTTGTCAGTGTCTTCGAAGAAACGACCGATAGAAGATATTCGTGAGGGTGGGATTGTTTATTCACTTTTCACGTTTTGTTCGGAACAGAATCCCCACTTAGCACGCCCTGATCACTTCCAAACTCGCTTTAGCGTCAGGATTATTTGGCAACTATTTGTTAGGTCCAGAATCGCCTAAATGGAACAACGTATCTACAGTTCTTACAAGGAGATCTAATTGAATTTCTAGCAGAAGTGCCTCTCAGTCTCTGTAGGGGGATATACTTTCAACACGACGACGGTGCCGGCCGGCCTATTATGATCGTGCGGTACGAAGATACTTGACGATTCAATACCAAGCTCGATGGATAGGCCGCGGCGGGAGTGATTCAGGTGCAGTGAACTGGCCAGCCCGCCCGCTCACCGGATTTAACCCCATTAGATTTCCACAGGGGTCGAGCCAAAGATTTGGTATACCTACGGAAACGATGGTCATACTATTAGAACTTCTGAAGAACTACGAGCACGTATTACCAACGCCTTTGAAGTCATGAAAAGAGAAAGAGTCATTTTGTTGCGTGTTGGAAACATCCAAAAGCGAGCATTATTATTAGTGACCGACCGATGGTTCGGTTTCGGCGTCGGCAAGGTTCGGCAGAAGAAACTAGTTTCGGCTACAGTTTCGGTTTCGGCATAAAATGTGCCGAACCTTCGGCAGCACCGAAACTCTGCGTTCGTGAATTATCGCGCGTCGTTCTGCTGACTTCGTGTGAGTTTGAGGCTCATATATCACCCGCCATCATCAGCTTCGAAACATCGTGAGAAAATGATATCTTAGAACCGAAAATTCGAAAACATAAAGTAACTGTGACATCTACCAACCCGCACTGGGCCCGCGCCCACTCCCTCTCACAGAGAGGAGACCTGTGTCCCAGCAGTGGGAACATTATAAAAGGCTACGTGTAGAGACCGGTTGCTCACCAGCGCCCTCTTTTAGATAACTGTGTTACTGTTATGTAGGTACGTGAACGTAGGCTGATTATGTATTTTTATTTATAGGGTGACTGGTAATTAGTGACCGATACTTAAACACGTGACTTTACTCATCATTATGAACAACTTTTAGTATGGGAAAACTCTTGAAATTGCGAAAAAAAAATCTGCTGTTCCATAGCTTTATGTTCGCATAACTCGTCAAAATGTAGGAGACAGCAGATTATTTTTTCGCGATTTCAGGTTTGGATCCATAGTAAAAGTTATTCATAATGATGAGTAAAGTCACGTGTTTAAGTATCGGTCACTAATTACCAGTCACCCAATATAAAAAAAAAGATTTCCCAAAAAAAAATATTTTTCTTCACGGACTTTATTGTTTTTTATTTTAATTTAACACGTGTTAACTGTCTGTATAAGTGTAAATAATAAGCCAAATTTCAGGAAACAATACATTTTTATCATTTATCTTAGAAGTTATCGCGCAGCTTTGCGCGATTCGCCATAATATAACAATCGGTATGTATCAACACCAGTAATGTGAATCTATATTTTATATTGTGGTAACACCACTCTTGGCCTTTGACTAACTTTATGTTGGTAGTTTGGTACCACAGAGCATGTAACGTTGGTACTGTGCTAGAGGAATGGCGGGAAATGAATGATGGCTGCGATTGAGACAAGTTTGAGAAATGAGTACACAGAGCACTATACTATTATATTATAATACTAGTGAGTAGAAACTAGAAAGGTTGTTGCAAGACAAGGTAGGAGCTACGAGCTTCTAGGAGGTCCAAGAAAACCCCAGGTGAGTGTTTACTTTGCAATATCTTTATGTCGACCTATAAGTGCCTGATTATGTGGAAAGATGAGAAGACTGTCGTAGTATGACATTCTTTCCTTTACTGGTAGTCCAATCTTGCAGTGCTCAGCACACTTGGTAGTCAAGGACATTGGACAGGGAAGCCCGGAGCTCCCATATATTAGTAGTGTGGTCCGGAAATACTGGCACGGTCGACTCTGGAGCAACCGTGGCGAGGCTATGGGGAAGGTGGAGGCCTCCGGGCCTCATAGGCCCCCCTGTCCGCCTAAGTGACTAATATGCAAACATGATCAGGGTCACCAGGGCTATACCCTGTTTAGACCGGAGCGTGTCATAGGTAACTTGAAAAACATTAGGAGCGTATTCAATTCAACCGAACGTTCCGCCACGGAACGTTCGGCAGGTGTGGCCCGACCCTAATTATTATGCATTGAAAAAGAGGGTCGCCATTTTCAACAATTCAAAATACCTATCTAAATGTTTAGGTTTACGAAAACTGAGTTTAATTAGATACTAATTACAACAGCCTTAACTTTTCAATTTGCTAATACTTAGTTATTGAAAATTATCAAAGGCTAATTGTTTTCCCGCCAATCATTGACGCCAAACGTCGACGATGTTCACTTGACAGAAAGTAATGAACAGGGATGATTATGTTTGAGCGAAATTTTAATTTATTTATTTTGTTCCGGAAATTAAAACAAAAATATAATATAAAAAGTTTTCTGAATTTATATTTTTAACCGACTTCCCCAAAAGGAGGAGGTTCTCAATTCGGTTGTATTTTTAATTTTTTTAATGTGTGTTACCTCAGAACTCCGTCATTTATAAACCGATTTGGAAAATTCTTTTTTTATTTGAAAGTATATACTTCCCGATTGGTCCCATTTTTATCCAAATTTAGTTCTGATGATGGAATTCATGACAAATTGAGGGAACTCCTCAAATATTATAGGCATACACATAGCGATTTCGGTATTTTCAGCAACCAGTTAAGAGGGTGCATCCTAAAAGTTGGCAACGTCGTAAATAGCTGTCAAATATTTACCTGTTTCGATTAATTTGGAAATAATACTGTATGGAAATAAGAAATGTGGCTAACCAATTGACTAGAATATTAATAATGAATTGCAATTATAACATTGAATTTGATGTTGTACCCGTTTTAGATGAAAAAAAGGCATTTGGAAAGTTTCCAAATACTTTTTTTACATCTAAAACTAACTATTCGGTGTTAGGATATTAATCATTGCATTTCATAATCAATATTCTAGTCAATTGGTTAGCCACATTTTTTATTTCCATACAGAAATATTATCAAATTAATCAAAACGGCGAAATATTTGACATCTATTTGCGACGTTGCCAACTTTCAGAATAAACACTCTTAAGCATTTGCATTCAGAAAGTATCATTTGGTGAAGTGGAACTGATGAAGAAGTCCACAGATGGCCACCGGAACTTCTCAATGATAAGTATTTCACGGGTGGCGTCATGTAGGAACCAATTTAGAAAATTATTTTCTTATCTGAAAGGTATACTTTCAGATTGGTCCTATTTTGATCAAAATTCAGTTCTGATGATGAAATCCATGACGGCTTGAGGGAACTCCTCAAAAAAAATTATAAGGAAACCAGGATCTGCTGATGGCATCCCAGACAAATCGAGGGGAACCTTCCAAAATCATAGTGCTTGGCGTTTGTTATTTTTTTTTCATTAAACATTTTAAAGCACTACTATTTAATGAAGGTCTGGAGTCGATCTGGTGATGGAGCCGAAAGACAGTCGAGTCAACTCCTCAACGACTTACAGCAATTACCTGGTGTTTGGGCTTGATTAATTTGTATTGATGAGAACTTTACACCTAGATGGGTTGTAACTGTCATTAGGGGTTTGATGATGAAGACGAAGGACAGTCAAGGGAACTCCTCAACGTTTTACAGTAGCTACCTTGTGTTTGGACTTAATCCATTTTAAGGATGATAAGATGATAACTTCCTGTCACTGTTAATTGCGTCGCTGGTAGTGTTATTCGAAGTTGTGTGGGGTAGGTAGGTACCAAAACTAAAAAGTGAAAAATAAAAACTTTTAACAAAAAAAAACAACCGACTTCCAAAAAAAACACTACAAAGTGAAAAATAACTTTAATTTCGGAAGTCGGTGGCAAAAAAACGAAAATTCAAAACCAAAGACACAGACTTCCGAAATTAAAGTTATTTTTCACTTTGTAGTGTTTTTTTTGGAAGTCGGTTGTTTTTTATTGTTAAAAGTTTTTATTCGATAGGTAGGTAGGTATACAATGCAACATGTCTCGTGTAAACAGTGTGGATTATGAGAATGTGTAGACTAATGAATCTAATGATGGTTGTTAATAAAGTTGAAAACATGACAACATTTAGGTACTTACATGGATTCTACCTAACATAGCATGCAACAAATTACAAAAACTAAATTTCTATTGTTAACTTAACGGCTAAGAAACACACACACACACACAGAATATTAAAAAAAAACTATTAATAGGTACTCAGGCTGCCAGTCCACTGGAGCGGAGAGGAGAGGAGAGGAGCGGAGATTTGCCATTATTAACCAATCAAATCTAAACTCAGGGGCGGAGTCAGGTTTGGAGGTTTGCCCGGCTTGGGTGGACCACCGCCGTGTCCTCGTGGAGGCGATCGGCAGCGACCTCTCGCGTCCGGCCCTGGTCCAGGCCATGGTGCGGAGCGAGAGGGCATGGCAAGCCGTCACCTCCTTCTGCGAAGCAGTAATGCTCGCGAAGGAGGAGGCGGAGTGCGCGAGGGAGTGGCAAAGGCCGCGCCCTACCAGCCCTAGCCGCCGCCGCCGTAGGAGACGTCCCGGGCGTCGGGAATTGACAGCCGATTTCCGGCCACCGTTGGCGCGGGCCTACGGACGGAGAGCAGAGGGCAGCTCGCCGTCCGATAAGGACCAGGCCCGGGTCGACGGCGCGTCGTGTTCCACGCGCGCCTCAAAGAGATGTCAGCAAAACTGACGGGGTCCGCTAGGGCCGATGCCTGCCGGGGTTGCGGGTAGTCCCAAGGGGAAACCGTGGCCCCTGGCAAGGCAAGGGAAGGAACACGGGGGGTTTTAGTCAGTAAAAGTCTGACACGCCCTTCCGCTCCGCCCAGAGCGGGAGAAGTCATTGGATGATTTCCCACCCAAAAAAAAAAAAAGGGGTGGAGTCAAGATTCTATTGGTTAATATTGGCACATCTCCGCTCCTCTTTTCTCCTCTCCGCTCCAGTGGACAGGCAGCCTTACACCTAATGCTCTTACCTGTTTTCAAAAATTTTGCACAAGTACCTACGGCTACTTAAAGGAAGTAAAATTATGGAAATATGGGAATGTTAGTCCAAACTAATATTATAAAATAATGTGAAAGTGAGTTTGTTGGTTTGTTTGTTATGCATTCACGCTAAAACGGCCGAACAGATTTGGATGAAATTTGGGACATGGGTAGACCATGACCTTGATTAGGACTAGGGCATGCAATTATCCGCCCATTTTACTATTCGAATATTTCGGATACTGCCAGACAACTATTCGAATATATTCGAATAATATGGATATTTTGGATACCATTGTAAAAGAGGTAAATCAAACTTATATAAGTTTACAATCGACATTTTTATTACAAAAACTCTCCAACAATCGTATACTAAAGTATATCAGTTCGCACTAAAAGCAAAATCTGTCCGATCTGTCATTGACAGATACAAGAAAAGAAAAAAAAGAAATCCACGGGTTATCTACCAATGGTACAATAGATCGTGAGCTGGTCAAATGCTATCTTTGTTAAGATGTCTAGAACAATTGAAAGCACATTAGATGAAGACTGGAAGTCTTATAAAATAGTGCTTGGTAATAAATGAGACAAAATCACATCACTGACATTGTATTGATTGATGTCAAAGTATCTGATGTATATGTTGGATCAGCACAAACTAATAGCCACGAATGACATGTACTTTCATCGATTCCCTGAATATGAACTGCACCCTAATTACGAAACGCAAACTCAATTTTAAATTCAAACCAATTGAAAAAGATTGCCAGTCCATTGCTTCATAAGTTCGACAAAAAAAATTAAGCAGATTCTTTTTGTCGAACTTATGAAGCAATGGACTGACAATCTTTTTCAATTGGTTTCAATTTAAAATTGAGTTTGCGTTTCGTAATTAGGGTGCTGTTTTCTGTGCGTTTCGGGTGATTCAGTTCTCGTTATCGCGATTGTGCAGTCCTATCTTCCATTGGACATATATGTGAAACTTTGGGTATTCCTAAAAAGGACTTTCCGGATTGGGTTTTTACGGTCCAGGCAGGAAACGAATGAATGCAAATCATGAATGCCGAGAATCATGATGAGGCCTCTGCTCCACATTCCTACTTCCCATATCAATCTGATTTTGGGTTAGTTACTAAAACAGCTTATTCAAGTGTAGCAGATCCTAACCTTTTCTTTATGTTTCATTTAGCAGGCACTCTATTTTGGTTCTGTGAGCTCTCGTCAAGCAAGACACAATACCGAGATGAATCTAGAGAACAACACTACTAATCAAAGCCATCATTCTTGCCAATGCCTTTAAAGTAAATGCCATGCTTATCAAAGCATTCACTGTTGATGGTTAACCTGCAGAGTCCTTTCGATCTCTTTGCTTATTTTCTCTGTTAAAGTAAATGATATTTCAGTTTCTGCTGCTTGTAATCACTGAGTGCTACGTCATCACCATCGCTGTCGTCAACTCAAGTCGAGCTATGTGCAAAAGCACTTTAAAAATTTTCTCTTCAAAATTTTCTCCCATGATGAATCTACATAGTAATTGTGTTGTCATTAGATGGATTTTTGAAGATATACCATGAATTGTCACGATTGCGAATACCTATTATATTAAAACACAACGTTAAGGGGGATGCGCTAAGGTAGCCCGCGAAATTCAAATTTTCTTTCGTCTTCTGCAATTTGCAGCTCAGTGTCAGGTTGTATGTTGATTAAAATATGATTCGCGACCGTAACAAATATGGTTTTACAGAATTATAATCATTAGAATTAGCAATACAACTCCTTCAGTTAGCAAAAGTGTCAAATGTCATGATTTCATGAATTAGTCATTCAATACAGTTACATGAACTTAGAGAGTTGTATTGATGACTTTTATGATTATAAATCTATAAATAAACATTTGATACGGCCGCGAATCATATTTAGAACCACATACAACCTGATACTGACCTGCAAATTGCAAAAAACGTAAGAAAATTTGAATATCGCGATACCTTGGCGCATCCCCCTTAAATGTTATATTATCAAAAGGAAAATGGAACAAAACTAACTATCCGTATTATCCGTTTTATCCGGATAGTAAAACAAATATTATTCGGATAATATTTTCGACGGATATCCGGATAATTCGGATATCCGGATATCCGAATAGCATGCCCTAATTAGGACATACGATAATTTTTTATTCCCACGTGGTCGAGACTTATGCGGGTAAAACATTTTGGACCCCCTGTAACTTCGTTGTGGATAAAGCTAGAAGCCTACATTTTCAGTGATCAAGAGCAAGAGGGCTATCTAGGTTTATTCCCAATTTACATTCAATTTGAACCTGCCCCCTAATAACGTAATGCACGATCAATTTTAAATTGAAGATTGCTAATCCATTGCTTCATAAGATCGACAAAAAAAATTGAGCTGATTTTTTTTTCGAACTTATGAAGCAATGGATTAGCAATCTTTTTCAATTGGTTTCAATTTAAAATTTATCCTGCATTACGTAATTAGGGTGCTGTATTTTAAGAACTATTAGGCTGCCTGTCCACTGAAGCGGAGAGGAGAGGAGAGGAGCGGAGATGTGCCATTATTAATCAATCAAATCTAAACTCAGGGGCGGAGTCAAGATTCTATTGGTCAATATTGACACATTTCCGCTCCTCTTTTCTCCTCTCCGCTCCAGTGGACAGGCAACCTTACAGGTCAAAGTTCCTTAATTTTGCCACTGACATCTCACTCACTCACCGATCATCAACATTCTAAAGCCGGGTCAGCTGCGCCATGTTTTCGTGTTTTATTAACATGAAAGATCAAACTTGAACCGATTTGGGGGCGTTGGTTGGTCCAAGTTTGATGTTTCATGTTACTAAAACACGAAAACATGGCGGAACGGACCCGGCTTAAGGTCCTTTTAGCAGACACACAAGCTTCAAATAATGAACACAATTAGTGTTTAGCCTATAATATAAAGCAAGGAAAATTTATATATACCGCAATTTCAGTCTTGTTTTCTAGGAACTGCAGTAAGTTTTTAATCGCCTATTTTATTTATATTAGAGGATTAATATTTTGTAGTTAGTTATAAGTAGGTACCTGCCGGGTTAAGTTAACCTAGGTCAATCATTACCGTAACCGTAACCACCCGCCCGCCTATATCACGATTCACGACTAGGTAAAGTCGTGATATAAATTATTAGGTAATAATAGGTACTTTTAATCAGTTACTCAATAAAATTATGAAGATGTATGTTGTGTTTCAGGTAAAATAGAAAAATGGAGGACGACAGCCACGAACCAGGTAAGCATTTAATTATCAATTTCAAATCCTTCAATTATATTATTTAGGTACTTATCAAGTTATCATTTTATTGCATAACTATAAGACTATGCAGCTTAACGAAATTACGACGTTTCAATGACCAAAACATTATAATTATTCGTACCACTTCCGAATACCTCCTTAAAAAACAGCTTTTAAAGCAACGTGACCTCTGCGGTTGGCAATTTTACACGCTTTTTATTAGCTTCACCTGTATGCATGTTTTTTTGTATGTTTGTAACCGACTCCTTTGGGCGAGATTTTATGAGCGTGTGAACTGAGGGACCAAACTGGGAATTCGCGAAATGAAAATCCTAGGATTTAGTAGTAGACTTAAAACAATTGTAGAACGAATCTGGGAATTTGTAAGCAAATATATAAAAAACTACGACCCATAAAGTGTGGTCCCTCAGTTCTCACAGACGATCAGCCAGATCTCGGAAAGTATCTTAAAAAATATGGTTTTGTGAATACAGACATTTAGTAAAGAATTTGTAAAGATATTTACTAAATAACAGACCACAAAGCATAAAAGATAAAAAAAATATAACGACTGAACTGTGGTCCCTCAGTCCACATAACAAAAACAAATATTTTAGTGAATATTACTGAATAAAATTAATAAAACCGTTCTTTTTCTACGTAAAGTTTTAGTAGAAGTCTTAAAACATTTTGTAAAAAAGAAATGGAGCTAAAATATCAAAGCATTTTGAAGATAGCCATGATTAAAACTGGTCCCTCAATTCTCTCCTCCACTGACATATGTGCGTGTGCTAGCTGCTAGACGAGAGGAATATCAGAAAGTCTAGTGTACTTAACTTTTAGTAATAAGTTTCTACTAAATAATAGGTATCTAAAATTGTGTATTTCTTACCTCTTAGCTGAGATAATATAATTTTTTTAATCCTATGAAAATGGATCGAGCAGTGTGACCACACAATTAAACAAAATTTAGAGAGTACTATACTTTATTTAATACTAGCTTTTACCCGCGGCTTCGCCCGCGTGGATGTCGCAAAATATCACACGGGAACGTTCTACCGGGAATACATACCTAATAGCCAAGGAAAAGATCATTGACTAACTTTCAGACGCAGTGGTAGGCTACAGCGCCCGCGTTGTCAACCATAATTATTTTGTTACGCGTAATTTTGAAACTGTGATATCTCTTAAACTATTCATTTAAATGATGTGATATAAAGGCATATTTTAATCGAAATTGAATGCCCAATTTAAATAACCTATTTAATTGGATAAGGATTAATAAGATACCGGTCAAAATAGCTTCGGAAATAACAATGAAAATTTTATACAATTTTGAAAGATAAAAATGGTTATTGTGGGTCACCCTTAGAAGATAGACATATGCCATCGCGGACTTTTTTGTTGCAATTTTTAAGATATACAATACTCTAGAACATAAATTTGATTTATCTCTCACGGCTTACGCAGCGCACGCCAGTAAAGCTCCCAGTCGGCATGATTTTTTCCGACATCTTCAACAATAATCGTCATATTTCAGCCAATTTACACAAAACCTTAATGAATTATACACTAAAACCTTCCGCATGAATCACTCCGTCCAATGGTGAAAACCGTTTGAAAATCCGTTCGGCAATTTTTGAGTTTATCGCGTTCAGACAGACAGACAGACAGACAGACAGACGCGGCGGGCGACTTTGTTTTATAATATGTAAGGATATAATTATTTACACGAAACGAAAACAGGGTTGTACGGTTAATTTAATGCTATTTTACATGGCTTATGTGTATTTAGTAAAAAGTAGTTTACAATTTTTTTACATAGTTTTCGGGTTATTTTTGAATTTAACATCGAAATGACGAACGTTACACAGAAATTTAACTATTTTGTCAGTAATTTTTTTACTTGATAAGTTAATTTCCGCACGACATTGTGCACATTTCCCGGGCAAATTAATTTTATCATCCTCAATCTTGTTTTTCTTAAATACCCATGTGCAGGGTAGTTTTGAATGTATCTGTAGTGGTTACACCGCCACATACGAACTACGCAACGAAGACATGACGTCACTCAATTCCTGCATCGCGCAGTTAGAGTTTACCGAGCGAAAAACATAGATAAGACTATCCGAAATCAACATGGGCAGTTGTCCGCCAGACATAACACCCGTCTGGTTGGTGGATCCTCCCTTTTCTATGGTGGATGAGTGAACTTTACACCCTGTTCCTCATACCCCTAAATTGGTGACCCCGAGAATGAATGTCAACGCAGCCTTCGTGCAACTTCTTCAGCGTGACGTCATCATCATCACTCCCGCAAGCTTTCGTGAGGCGAGTCACACAGCCAGCCAGCACCCACGGCTTCAACGGGTATCCTGACCACCAGCATGCAGCGAAAGCGCATTCCTGGTCATCACCCTCAGCGACATCACCCCGACTCACTGGGGAATCACCGCAATCACCTCAATCACCGCAATCACCTCAATCACCACAATCACCACAATTGCCGCAATCACCGCAAAACAGTTCCGACCCACCGTGAACTGTGTGGCACCCGGTTCGGACTCACTGGAACCACAATCACTATCGCCGCAATCACTGCAGACAGTTCCGACCCACTGTGAACTGAGCGGCACCCGGTTCAGAGTTCCGACTCACTGGAACCACAGCTGGCACTGTGAAGCATCGCAAGATCCAAGATTCAGCCCACTATCGACCTTCGGTCTCCGGAGGGGAGTAATGTAGTGGTTACACCGCCACATACGAACTACGCAACGAAGAAATGACGTCACTCAATTCCTGCATCGCGCAGTTAGAGTTTACCGAGCGAAAAACATAGATAAGACTATCCGAAATCAATATGGGCAGTTGCCCGCCAGACATAACACCCGTCTGGTTGGAGGATCCTCCCTTTTCTATGGTGGATGAGTGAACTTTACACCCTGTTCCTCATACCCCTAAATGTCCAAATTTTTTCTTTCAACATGTGGCTCCATTTGTACTTTGGCAACGTTTTATATTGTGTATCATTTGACTGAAGTACTGACCAACAAATATACTTACATTCATTAAGCTACATCCAAATGTCACTAACTTAAATAAAAGTAGATATTATACTATGTGATTATTTAATTTTGTAATCTACTTTTTACTAAATACACATAAGCCATGTAATATAGGCATATAGCATTAAATTAACCATACAACTTTGTGTTTGTTTCGTCTAAATGATGATATATTAAATTAAGTACTGTCTACATTTTCTTTAATTGTGTGGTTACACTGCTCTATCTATTTTCAAAGGATTAATAAAATTATATTATCTCAGCTAAGAGGTAAGAAATACACAATTTTAGGTACCTATTATTTAGTAGAAACTTATTACTAAAAGTTAAGTACACTAGACTTTCTGATATTCCTCTCGTTTAGCAGCTAGCACACGCACATAATGTCAGTGGAGGAGAGAATTGAGGGACCAGTTTTAATCATGGCTATCTTCAAAATGCTTTGATATTTAAGCTCAATTTCTTTTTTACAAAATGTTAAGACTTTTACTAAAACTTTATGTAGAAAAAGAACGGTTTTATTAATTTTATTCAGTAATATTCACTAAAATATTTATTTTTGTTATGTGGACTGAGGGACCACAGTTCAGTCGTTATATTTTTTTTATCTTTAATGCTTTGTGGTCTTTTATTTAGTAAATATCTTTACAAATTCTTTACTAAATGTCTGTATTCACAAAACCATATTTTTTAAGATACTTTCCGAGATCTGGCTGATCGTCTGTGAGAACTGAGGGACCACACTTTATGGGTCGTACTTTTTAATATATTTGCTTACAAATTCCCAGATTCGTTCTACAATTGTTTTAAGTCTACTACTAAATCCTAGGATTATCATTTCGCGAATTCCCAGTTTGGTCCCTCAGTTCACACGCACATGAGATTTTGACCCACTTTAAACAGTCAGATTTCATTCAACCTTTGTAGGTTTATCGAGGACCGATGACAATACAATAATTTAGTATCTTGGAGCTGATCTGATGATGAAGCCAGAAGGTGGATAGTGGAACTCTTCAGCGGCTTCTAGTAAACCCCTCGAGTTTGGGCTCATATGATTTGGTTTAACGAGTCCAATATATTGCAATTGATTTCGAGGGTCTGATGATGGAGCCAGCAGGTGGATAGTGGAACTCTTCAGTGGCTACTAGTTAACCTTTCAAGTTTGGGCTCATATATGATTTGGTTTGTCGAGTCCAATATATTGCACTTGGTCTCGAGGGCCTGATGATGGAGCCAGGAAGTGAATAGAATAGTGGAACTCTTAAATGGTTACTAGTAAACCCCTCGATTTTGAGCTCATATGATTCGGTTTGACGAGTCCAATACATTGCACTTGGTGTCGAGGTTCTGGTGATGGAGCCAGGAGGTGTATCTATAGTGGAACTCTTCAGTGGTATTAGTAAACCCCTGGAATTTGGGCTCGTATGATGCGGTTTGAAGAGTCCAATATAGTGCACTTGGTGTCGAGGGCCCGATGATGGAGCCAAGAGGCGGATAGTGGAACTCTTAAGTGGCTATTAGTAAACTCTTCGAGTTTTAAGTTATATAATTCGGTTTGATGGGTCCAATATATTGCACTTGGTGTCGAGGGTCTGATGATGGAGCCAGGAGGTGGATAGTTGATTTCTTTAGTGGCTACTTATAGTAAACCGGGCAAGTCAAAACTACGTTGTTTTTTTTTTTAATTTATTGAAGAATATACTAGACTAAAAAGTACAGAATAAAATAGTAGTTTAAAAAAAACAAAAAAAACACGCTTTTTATACGAACTAAAAATTATAAAGTAATTAATTTGAATTGTACTTTGAGGGGCTCGTGGCTAAGTAATAACAAGCCGCACGGGTCGATCCATCAGGTTAAGCTACGCTTGCCGGGGTTGGTCAGTGGATGGGTGACCATCTTTACATACCGAGACTTCTCCGTGCCTCGGAAAGCACGTTAAGCCGTTGGTCCCGGCTGTCATTCGTGGTTCTTTGACAGTCGTTACGAGTCGTCAGAAGCACGAAAGTCTGACACCAGTCTTACCAAGGGGTATCATATTACCTACCCAGTTACTGGGTTGTGGAGGTCAGATAGGCAGTCGCTCCATGTAAAATACTGTTATTCAGCTGCATCCGGTTAGACTGGAAGCCGACCCCAAGATAGTTGGGAAAAGGCTAGGAAGATTTGTCACTTCTTTTATACTAATTATTAAATCAAAAAGCGTGGAGCGCTTTGTCTAAATTAATTATAAGTAGACAATTGGATATAAAAGAAGTGACAAGCTACATTGGTTCATATATCGTAACAAGTACAATTCAAATTAATTATTTTATAATTTTTAGTTTTTTTTAAACTACTATTTTATTTTGTTTTCTGGCAGGTCAACGATTTTTTTTTTAAATATATTTTCACTTAATCCTTCCTCATAAATTAGGTACTCGGTCCGTTGGTGAAAACCCTTAGAATAATAACGCATAGAAACCTAGTACGAGTGCAAAAAGTGAGGCAACTAAAACTTAGCCATAGTGGCTAACTTCTCTCGGCGAGCCGTCAGTACTCAAGGTCACGTTCCGTCGAACACAGCTCGCGAATAAATAATTTAAAATAATTGAAAATGACAGTTTGTAGCGTGAAGAGATGTCATAGCACTAGGAAAACAAGACAAAATGTGATCAAATTACATTTCATAAGTAAATACTTACATTTTATACATTCTTTTTACGTAAATCGATCATCAAACAAAAATTCTAATAACCTACTTTATCACAATACAGTGTTGCTATTTGTGAGGAAAAAAATACCCACATTGCTTTCAATTTTGTTCTTATTTTGGTTTAGCAAAAAAAAAATGTTTTTGATGTAGGTACCTTACTACCTACCTTATGGAATACGATAAAACATTTTGCCAGTTTCGAGAAACTAACTTGTCATTAGGTATTTTATATTAATCTTTGTAAATAGGATACTGGTGGCGATTCTGGGTGCGTCAATTTAAACTATTTACAGCCTCTACATTTTGATCGTTATCGACACTGCTACTTAGTGTTTTTAAACTTTTTAATTTTTTGTAATTTTCTCAGTCATCCTTCTATTTAAATATAAATAAGTATTTGGAAACTTACAACACTTACTATTATTTGATATCATATCCGATTTTTTCCATGTCAGCAATTAATACATGTTAATATTAAAAACCCATCACACATTCTAAACGCATTGAACTAATCATTTTCTTCATGCGATTAACGGTTCATTTATTTCCTTTTATTTTAAACTAGCTTTTACCCGAGGCTTGTTACGCGTAATTTTCAAACTGTGATATCTCTTAAACTATTCATTTAAATGATGTGATGTGAAGGCATATTTTAATCAAAATTGAATGCCCAATTTAAATAACATATTTTATTGGATAAGGATTAACATGATACCGGTCAAAATAGCTTCGGAAATAACAATGAAAATATTATAAAATTTTAAGGGATAAAATGGTTACTGTGGGTCATCCTTAGAAGATAGATATATGCCATCGCGGACTTTTTTGTTGATGTTTTTAAGGTATACAATACTCTAGAACATAAATTTGATTTATCTCTCACGGCTTACGCGGCGCACGCCAGTAAAGCTCCCAGTCGACATGATTTTTTCCGACATCTTCAATAATAATTGTTATATTTCAGCTGATTTACACAAAACCTTAATGAATTATATACTAAAACCTTCCGCATGATCACTCCGTCCAATGGTGAAAACCGTTTGAAAATCTGTTCAGTAGTTTTTGAGTTTATCGCGTTCAGACAGACGCGGCGGGGGACTTTGTTTTATAATATGTAAGGATAAATCGAATTTTACCTTCCGGAAAAATAATGAAGTTCCAGTTCCTGATAACATAAAATACTTGTCTTGGTTTGGTCCTTTTCCCATATTTTTGTGGGTAAAGGCCTGGTAATGGTATCACTGAAAGCTATATTTGTGTGCGTTTGCGGAACGTAGACACATTCGGCTCACGCACACAAACAAAATGAACTGGACACACGATATCGCTCGTGTTTTGTACTAGACGCGGCTTCTATGCGTTATTATTCTAAGTGAAAACCATTTGAAAATCTTTTCGGTAGTTTTTGAGTTTATCGCGAACAGACAAACCCGGCGGAGAACTTTGTATATGTAAGGATAACATGCTATTAGTTAATTCCGAAGTTATTGTGTATGTTATCGGCAATCTGGATATTAATAAGGAATACTGGTGGAAGTAGTGGATACACTCAAGTAAACATTTACATTTGTAAAATGCGAAATAAACATTTGTGCAGCACTCTGTGCAGTACAGTGTCACACAGTGCCCCACGCTGGTGTAATCGCACTTTTAGAAAGAGCGCAAAATAAGACCACTGCTAATTATTAGGAGGGCCTAGCCATAGCCGACTAGCTATAGTACCAACAATGAACAGCAAGAAGATAAAATACAATATTAAATACAACAGACTAGGTTAATCTTGTTGTGCTTTTTCAGGACCTTCCTGGAGGAACAGAATTGGAAATACTCGGCGATTTTCTGATGTAAATCATTTAAGGACCCGCGGGCGATTTACACCTTTCAACATGCAAAGACAAACTAACCTAAGACGACAACCTTTTCATGAAGAAAATAGACCGATGAGACCAAATAGCCAACACAACAACAGACTAATGAGCTATAATTGTGGTATGTACTTAATTGCCCATTTAAAAAGTCTTATTTTTTCTCCATAATTGAGTAGTGATTGAAAATGGCTTTTTTAGATCCATCGATGCAACAAAATCATGATATGCGCTATCAAAATAACAGACCATTTCGCGGACGTGGTGGTATGAGAGGAGGCAGAGGAAACAACATGAGGTCAGGAATTAGGTTCATTGAATTTAGAACCTTACAAGAAATAGCACAAGCGGAAGAAAAAGAAATGCTTCAGAAAGTCAATGAAAAACGAGAAGCGTTTATGAATGTTGTAAATTCACCCAACAAAGACAAACTCGATAATTATGTGTTACTTATCGGAATATTATCGAAAATAAGTCAATCGCCTTTTGTACAATTGAAGTCAAAATTGATTTTAGATGTTTGCAATTCTGAGTTTATTAATAACTTGCGGAATTATTTAATGGATCTGCCTTATACCGATAACAAGTCTTCAAATAGTTTATATTGGAATGACCAAAATGAATTTTGGAAAAACTTTATAACATTTTGCGGGGATATAGTTGACACATCTCCATCTATAGCTCTTAAGAGATGTAGGGCGCTTATAGACAGCGTAACGAAGACGTGTCTGAATTGTTTGAACGATGAACATAATTTCGTTTTGTCTGAAGCGAATGTCTTGAAATTAGATGAAATACGTCAGAAGATGACATCATTTGTCGATAAATATCAGGTAAGTTTACTTTAAATATCTTAAGAAATATACCTACCTAGTTAATAGCCGAAAAAATATCACTCTACTGGGTACTGACTACTGAGTACTGACCTGACTGCACCCATTCCAGGCATTTTTTACCGACTTCCAAAAGAGGTTCTCAATTTGTTCTGTATCTTTTTTTGTATGTTTGTTACGCGATTTCTCCGTCAATTGTAGACTAATTTTGAAAATTGTTTTTTGTTTGAAAGGGTAAGCTCCCGGGGTGGTCCCATATAAATTGTATTAACTTTACTTCGATATTTTTTTAGTTAGCTTCAATAGTACGTATTTTTCCCACTTAGTTTTTATGGATGATTGTGATGATAACTTCCAATCACTGTTATTTACATAGCAGGTTAGTGGTATTCGAATTTGTGTGGGGTATGTACCTACCACAACTAAAAAGTGCAAAATAAAAACTATTTACAAAAAAAAGAACAACCAAAAAAGATACTACAAAGTCAAAAATAACTTTAATTTTTTTATTCACTTTATTACTCGTATAGTATTTATATGATTTAAAACCTAACACTTAAATAAATAATAATAATATGTATAAGTATAGGTATAAAAGAGGGAGGGCGGGAACAATCATAGGGCATCAAAAAATTCATCCGCATCGCTCTCAACAGGAAAAGTGCCCAAAAGGCTGGCAGCATTGCCACGTTGTATGGCAATGCTTATTCTTTGGCCGAAGAATAGGCCAGCCCTCTGGTCACGTGAAGAGTCGACCAACCGCTTGGCGATGTCTTGAAAAACCAAGTGGGCACTCGGACCCCATGGACCTAGTGTTTCAACCCCAAACGGCTCAAACATATAATTCCCAATAAGATTGGAATATTTGCGCCGTTTGAGGTTTTCCGCACCTGCAGCAGCAGCCCCAGCACAGCTCGCCGTGCTAGGAAGATGGGATGGCGCAAGGGTGTCGACACACGTTGCATCCCACACCAAAGGCCTACCTACCTTCCAAGGCATTATGGTCATTCCGTCTGGTCTCTTCCCATCGTCGCGTGCCAAGCCATTGGGTTCTAAAACAGCTGGCACCCCGGCGGTAACAAGAGCACGACGGATGATGTCATTGATGCTGGCGTGCCGTGCCTGCGCTCTTACTGCAGGATAGGCCTGAGGCCATGGTGTCCGAGACAGTCGACACCTTCACCGCATTGGCAGCGATGCGGAGCCACGCAAGGAGCACCCAGACGCAGACAGGTAGCGAGCCGGAAGGTGGCGTCACCCAGCATAGTGCCTATGTTGGGTGACGGTAGCGCATGAAGCCAAAGGCCCGACTCCCACTCACCCACAGCCAGCAGGCGGGCACGCTCAGCAGTATTGGCAACTTTTCAGTGCTGTGGACAGAGGACAGGAACGCGGGTAAGCTAACACTGGTAATTTTGCGGACGCCGAGGCCACCAAGACGGATGGGTAGTGTGGCTTGCAGCCACGCTCGGTCGTCCAAAGCCATATTTAAAATGGATGTTAAGGTGCTGCGAATAATTTGGTCAATTTTTTTCAAGAGGTGTGACTGCTTCCATAAAGAGGAAGAGCGTATAAAATATATAAAATTTGGACCAAAACAACAGTATCTAATCAGGGTGAATGCCGAATGTACATTAATTTTAGACAGTCTGTCCGAAATGTCGTTGAACTTTTTGATTTTTTCGTCGATGAAGGGAGAAAAGCTGTCTTCCAAAATTGGGGAACCTAGGAGCTGAAGTGAACTTTTTTCTAAAATTTTGATTTGTGGGGCTATTGCATTAAATTTCTCAAGGGTCAATTGTCTGTCGGTAATGTCAGAAAGGTAAATTTCACATTTTGATGGGTTAAGGTCTAAGCCAATGGATTTAAATTGTTGTTTGAGGAGTTGTAAGTCGTTCAAAACGGTGTCTACATCACCTCCAGCGTTCCATCATCTAAATACCACACGTTAAATTTTGAATTTAGTTTCTGGATCATTGGATGAATAGCCAAGCTGAAAATTACTGGCCCGAGAGGGTCACCTTGTTGGCATCCTACTGCAGATTCCAAAACATTGTCCTTGTTTAATAATTTAGAGGGGTACCGTAACATTGCCACATAAAACCATAAATTTCGGGAAGTTCCTTTTTGACTTCAGCCAACAAAGTGTCCCTGTTGACAGAGTTAAAGGCATTCTTAACATCAACCTTGAGGATAACCTCACCTTTGTTGCTGTTCAAAAAGGTAGAAAGGGCATGCACGGCAGCCTCACAGCCCCCTCTCGAGCCGAAACCAAGCTGCAGGGGCTGAAATTTTGCTGTAAGAGATTCGCTGTATAACTTACAGCATATTTTGGCTGCCGTACGCCTGTAGGTGCAACCAACAGCGATGGGACGAATGCCGCCGTCCTTCTTGCGCAGGGCGCATAGGTTGGCCCCGTATAAGACATCGACGACGGCCTCGTTTACACCGCCGGTGAGCATAAGGTTAATCAGGGCCGCAAGCTCCTTCAGAAGCTCCTCACCAGCGTCCCCGGCGCCTGAACTTAATAAATCCTTTAGATGTTGTGGAGTCAGGCCGTCGAGGCCACCGGCGGAACCGCTCCGGAAGGAGCTGACGGCTGCAATCAACTGGGGTGCCGAAACGTTAAGGAAGGTTGAATTTAGATCGGGGGGATCAGGGGGATCGGGAAAGGTGAGACTATCCGCAGGCGCTGGGTGTTTACTCTCTAAGGCTGTTAGCGTTTCTGGAGAATAAGGCGCCACCACATCGCTGCTAAACAGTATTCTGGCCACTCCCCTGATGTTCACTTAATTTGGATTCCACATGTGAACATAGGGTTTTTTGTGATTGGTTATTGAATGCAGGTAATTTTGGATCTAAAATTAGGGTCGAATTGTTACAATTTTCTTTTATTTGGTTTGTTAAGGTTTTTTTAGTTGCCAAATTTTTTTGGACATGCAGAATCCTATACGGGAAGGTGAGTAATTGCTCCCAGGCACTTTGTGAGTTCTTCTGGGTCGCAAGACGGAGACATTGCGTCAAATTCAGTGCAACAGACCGTCTCGCGCCCCGGGGAACTCTTTTTAACACTGGGGTAGAATTTTTAAATTTTGCAAGCGTTTTCCACAAGGTTTTCTCTAGAGGTGTTGATGTAGGTGATGTGGCTGGGGGGCATAGAGGTACACCATGTGGTTTGTGGACCTTGCCATAGTGTATCCGTAGCCCCCGTTCGCCTTTAAAGAAGCGCGGCTGGGAGCAATGGGGACATCTTACCTGGACATCGAGCGATGTGGCGGGTTGACGGGCGCTATTTCCGGCGTCGCTAAAGCCGGCATTTAACATAAATGCACTAACCTAAATGGAAAATAAAATATACATACTGCAAAACATACACTTATAGGTACAATAAAATTAAATGATAAAAACTTCACAAAATAAATATTGACTGTCAAATGTCAGTTATTGACGGAGGTGGCGCATTGACGCAAACGCGCGGGCCTAGGGCGCCGCGGCGCCGCGCGTGCAGGGTGCAGCCTTCTTTTTCGTTTTCAATAGCTTCAGGAGCAAGAGCCTCATAGATGTGTTGATCTGAAGGTGGCACGGTATGATTGAATCTCAACTGCGTTAATGTGTCATTTTCTGAGCGAACTCAACCGATGTCGCCGGTCAATGTTCAAACTTAAAACTATAGACAGTTTCAAGCCTTATTTTGAGCCGTTTTGAGCAGTTTATTGTATTGACACTTTGACAGTTCGTTTGTATCTACATATATTTTGGAAGTCTTGTAGGTCTATTTTAGGCCTGATTGATTTGTGTTGTTATTAAATTGTATCTTATTTATATTAATAATATATTTTATTAAATTAATTTAATAAAATTATTTTATTCTGTCAGCATTGACATGTCAGTCAATATTCTTCTTATTCAAATAAACTTTGAAAAAAAAAAAAAAACTTTAATTTTAGAAGGCGGTGGCAAAAAAGGAAAGTTCAAAACCAAATACACCGACTTCCGAAATTAAAGTTATTTTTGACTTGGTAGTATCTTTTTTGGAAGTCGGTTGTTCTTTTTTTGTTAAAAGTTTTTTTTTTGAATTTAATGAGGTGCAGTGGACGATAAAGCATATGAACCACTATAGGAATGAATGAATGGATAAAGGAATGACCTTCACCTATCTGTTTAATGCATGAAAAGTATTTTCAATCAAAGCAGATTTTTTTTTAGTTCGGAGTTAAGGCCCACCAAAAATTGTCGCGTCTATTAATGAAACTCATGTAGATTTGTTCCTTATGATCTCTAGATTACAGCGGTAGTAAGAATTTTACTTCGTCTAACGGGAATACTGAGAAATACGATCATTACCTAAAAATACACTAAAAGAGCTATTGTTTAGTTATTGGTTGGCCTCACCGGTATTATAATTTAGTAAAATAGTTCACTGTTCAGTAATACATTGTAGAAATATAAGGTGATTTGAACGGTTCATGAAATCAAAAATCACATTAATGTAATAAAGCATTTTTATTACTGCAATAAATCAACTACAACGTCAGGCGACTTAGAAGTAGATAGTATATTTCATCAAAAAATAATGCAGGTTGTCCACCCCTCATCTTGATACAGTGTCCAAGATAAAATTACTTAAATACCCTCAAGCTCAACATTACATGTGCACAGCAGCCAACAGTATCAAACAGTTGCAACAGGATCCAGAAAGAAGAGTTCTAGTGTTAGAAATTGATTTTCTAGGTACGAGATAATGCACCTGAAAAAAAATGAAGATTTGTGTTAGAAAATAAGCGTATTGTAACTAATATTATTATTGTTTTTTTTTGGTGTTCTATTATGCAGTGGATTCAAATCCACTGCAAAATACTGTTCTTATCCACAGAGTCAACAGGCACAGTAGGTTTGCGTTTGTTGTGCAGATCAACATCATTATCATCATCATCTGCCTAGCCTTTTCCCAACTATGTTGGGGTCGGCTTCCAGTTTAACCGGATGCAGCTGAATACCAGTATTTTACATGGAGTGACTGCCTATCTGACCTCCACAACCCAGTTACTGGGTAATACGTTACGATACCCCTTGGTAAGACTGGTGGTCGGACTTTCGGGCTTCTGTCTGACTACTCGTAACGACTGTCAAAGATCATGAGAGTCAAAATGGCGGGTGTACCATAGCGAATCAAATTATACCAATTACTAAAAAAAATTACCTAAAATGTACTATTTTGTACCTAGCTCTAAAAAATCTGTACCTCCTTCAGAACAAAATTATTTCGAAATTAAGGTACACCCGCCATATTGACATCAAGATGGCGGGTGTACTATAATATTTTATTATTTAACCATTACTCATAAAAAATAATTACACTAAAAAAATGTACCTAAAATGTACCTTAAGTAAATAGAAACACATTTGATCAGTGGGATAGTTCCTGAGAAATAAAACAACCGTGTCTTGTGTATAAGAAAACACGATAATTATCATGATTATTGATATAGTTATACAGGGTGTGACAAGACTCTTAACGAAGTCGTCAACCAAGCATTATCACATCACACACTCACACATCACTCATTATGCAGGACTCAATGTAACGCACTCAAAACATCGTGCTAATGGATGGATTTAATAGTATGGGGTTTATAGAAGTGTTTATAGTAAAAATCTTACGTTAAAAACATGTATTAAAAAAAAACGTGTGAAAAAGTTGGAACTTTGACTCCCAATATCTCCGTAACTAGAAGGGTCGTTAAGGGTCTTGTTACATCTTTTATATACATTTATATTTAAAGGATATTTTTTAATTAAGAATTATTATATGCACACGAATAATTATTATACTAATAATAAGCTACTAGCTACCGTCCGAAACTAGCTTTGTAAATGCACATTCATGATAAAGTATGTTGCGGGTAGTTGATACACAATTAGCAATTTGCACTCTATTTCCTGATTAATCATACGAGCTTCATAGTTTACAATACGCAGATAATATTATTATCACTAATGTCATTAATTTTCATTGCGATCATATAGAATTTATAACTGAAAAGCGTAAAAAAAAAAAAGTGTTGTTGACGAACAGAAAAATGTTTTGTAAATACAAACAACATTTCCCATCGATTAATGATTGACCTTCACCGTGTAGTGAAATATTTTCAATAAAATCTAGTGAACTTCAACAACAAATATCGCCTAAACAGGGCCGGACTTAGAGACCCAGGGCCCCTAGGCACTTCGACATTTGGCCCCCCCCATTCCGAAGTAATTTTGGAAATTTTTTAACTTTTTTTTATAAACAAATTTTTAAATGTCTATAAATAAAAATCAGAAATAATGCAGTCTATGCAGTATGTCACTGTAGTTACGTTACGTCAACAGTCATCATACGCGGCGTATACCAGAATTATTCCATTAAAAAAAAACTGAACAGGCTAAATTTTAGCCTATTCTCTTATGTGGTAGATAGTAAATAATTATTTACCCTCTTTAGCGCTGAAAATGACCGCTCTGCCGAGCAGTTTGATGCTGGTGTACACAGCTGCAGCATTCAGAGCGCAATTTCTTCGTTTAGATAAATGTCCAAAAAACCTCTTTCTGCTAAGTATTTATATAGCTTCAGTGACGATAAATCGCTAACCTCATCACTATCCGACGAGAAATGATCTTGCAGGTGCAGAGGAAAACGAGTTTCCAGAGTCCTATCTAAAACCCCCGGATAGGAAGCTGTAAGGTTCCTGGCTCTTTCACGGATGTCTTTGGATTCCATACGATGATGTAGTTTCGTAAGACACGTCAAACTTTTTACTTAACTCTTTATAAATAGATCCGCGTCTCCGTAGTTCTGCAATCAGCCTGTCTATCATGACGTTAAAAGTGGTAGCTCTGAATCTGTCCCTGCCAGACATTCGTG
The DNA here is from genome assembly GCA_948150665.1 of Conistra vaccinii. Lineage (NCBI taxonomy): Eukaryota > Metazoa > Arthropoda > Insecta > Lepidoptera > Noctuidae > Conistra > Conistra vaccinii. The sequence continues at coordinate 10,169,876 of OX411330.1, forward strand.
GACTTTACGCTTACGTTCCCTCCGCATGGCGTATTCATAGTTTTCTCCCGTTTTTTTTTTGACCGAGTGGACCGATTTTAATTAAATAAAGACTAAATTATACTCTAAGATAGGGACTATGACTATAATTCCAATGCCTTTCTTTTTACTTTGCACTCTTTAAGTAAGTAAAATAATCTTATTTCCGCCTGCCGTCAGGCAAGCAAGCTAACTAACTAACTGGGTGGGTGGGGCCCCTAGGCCAGTGCCTTGTGTGCCTAGGCGGTAATCCGGGCCTGCGCCTAAAGCACATTGTTTATCGATTATAATAAATGTTGAATACTTTTTGGATGTACATAATGCTTGGTTGACGGCTTTTTTAAGGGTCTTGTTGTCAAATCCTGTCCCCTAATTACGTAATGCACGATCAATTTTAAATTGAAACCAATTGAAAAAGATTGCTAGTCCATTGCTTCATAAGTTCGACAAAATAAATTGAGCAATTTTTTTTTCGAACTTATGAAGCATTGGATTAGCAATTTGTTTCAATTTATTTCAATTTAATATTGATCGTGCATTACGTAATTAGGGTGCTGTACTATATCAATATATAATGATAATTATCGTGTTTTCTTATACACAAGACACGGTTGTTTTATTTCTCAGGAACTATCCCACTGATCAAGTGTGTGTTTCTATTTACTTGAGGTACTTTTTAGGTACAATTTTTTAGTGTAATTACATTTTATGAGTAATGGTTAAATATTAAAATATTATAGTACACCCGCCATCTTGATGTCAATGTGGCGGGTGTACCTTAATTTCGTTCTGAAGGAGGTACAGATTTTTTGGAGCTAGGTACAAAACATTTTAGGTACATTTGTTTGGTAATTGGTATAATTTGATTCGCTATGGTACACCCGCCATTTTGACTCTCATTCAAAGATCTACGATTGACAGCCGGGTCCAACGGCTTAACGAGCTTTCCGAGGCGCGGAGGGGTCTTGGTATGAAAAGATGGTCATGGGACAAGCGTAGCTTAACCTGATAGATCGACCTGTGTCGCTGTTATTACTTAGCCACAAGCCCCTGCCCCTTGTGCAGATCAACATGTAATTTGAGGACGACTCGACAACTCCAGCGATACGTAGTAGTAAAGTACACTGGTGCACAGAAGTGGTTAGGGTAAAATATAATTTGAAATGAACGAGATGAAAAATGAATAAATTTTTATTCAGATTAAAGGTAGCATAACTAATTAACTAGAAACTGTGAAAATAATACAGGGTAACGATTTATTCACCTGCATCCGTCATGGGGGCCATAATATTCTACCTGTCATACTAAACAGCATTCGCTATAAAATTCAAAACCGACTCGTCAAAAAAAAAAACTTTTTATTCATTAAACAGATGGTTAAAGCCTCGTGAAGACTGGCGCGACGCGACGGTGCGAAGCAACTCTAACTAAACAATTTCTAAGAAACTTCACGGTAGAACATTTACCTGTGTCGCGTCGCCGCACCAGTCTGCACGAGGCTTATAGGATCTTAGACCAATACATCTGTACCAATACATAGGTAGGTACCCGCATAACATCGACCGACAGTAAGTTTGCTGACTAAGCTTATCTGATCTTTGTCTTTTTATCTTTTAGCAGCCGGAAAAGAAACGAATGAGACTAGATATTCAGGACCCGCAAATGCAACAGCCTCCAGAAAACTTTCGCGAGCTTAGTGTAGTGCCAACTAAAGAGGACTTACTGGGATCCGCGCCGTTCCTGCGACCCAACATTGTCGAGGGGGGCTACAATGACGTGGAGCACTACTTGGACGTGCAGTTCAGGCTGCTCCGAGAAGACTGCTTTGGGCCATTCAGAGATGGCTTAAGTGAGTATAGATTTATTAATATTGTAAAGCATCAGCGTGTTACGCGCACCACCAACAATTATATAGGTATAGGTGTGTACTTACAGGTACCTTACCTACATATTATAATATCTAGCTAAACAATATTTTCTTTACAGATCAATATTTGAGAGATAGGAATAAAAAGAAATACGACCACGTTCGGTATGTTCGTTATAAATTTTTGTGTCAAATTATGTACTTACTTAAATAAATTATTTTGTATTTTTTTTATTCATTGTAAAACAACCATCCAATTTTTTTTAATGCGCGCCTTTCTTTCACACCGGTAGCACACCTCCGCCGCGAAACTATAGCAGCGAAACCACAGTAGTTCAATTCAACTGGCTCGCGTGATCGCGTCATGATCCGCAACGCGAAATTCGAGTAGCGGAACATGACGCAAGTTCACGCAAGCCAGTTGAATTGAACTACTACGGTTTCGCGGCGGAGGTGTGCTACTGGGGTGATAAATAAAACATTTCGTATTTTAACTAAACTAATAATTTTTCTTTTTAGGATATTCCATAATGTAAGATTTCTCTGTCCTTATATCGATAACTTGAAAGTCGGAGCTATCGCACAAATCGATATGAAAACCAACAGGAATTTCAATAAAATTAATTGGGCACACAACAAGAGATTTCTCTTCGGTTCTTTAGTGTTATTCACAAAAGACCATTGTACCAGTTTCATGGCAGCTACGATTCTACACCGCGATCCAAATCTACTATCGACTGGCAAGGTGGGTAGTGGCTTAGTTAGGATAATAAAACTCTGTAGGTAGTTACAGGTACCTGTTATTTTTAGCATACTTTAGCTCGTATTTTTTTTCTACGATGTGGGTATTGTCCACATTGGCGTATGTTCTACCTATTTTAAACTGACTTAAAAAGGAGGAGGTTTTCAATTCACCTGTATGTTTTTTTTGGTGCTACGCGATTCTCCGCCAATCATGAATTGATTTCCATGATTATTTTTTGTTTGGTAGGTCATACTTCAGAACTTCAGAAGTTCAGAGGTGATCCCATAAATTTTTTATTAACTTTGCTTGGGTAGTTTTTGAATTAACTTCAATAATACGTATTTTTCCCACTTAGTCTATACATAAGGATGATGTTATAATAAGTTCCTGTCACTGTTATTTACATAGCAGGTACTGAGTGGTATTTTAATTTGTGTGGGGTAGATTGGTACCTACTCCACACAAATTCGAATAATGACCCGCGCTCGGCCATCGCTCCGCTGGTTTCGTGCCCGCAACCTTAGTCATATTTCAGTTTAATGTCCATCCTGTTTGTTCTGTAATTTAATCCATCATCCTGCTTTAGAGCAGGCCACCTAATTTCACAGCAGATAAAGACCATAATGGCGTGTGGCATGCTACCTTCTTACCTATTTTATTTACTATGCTAAGGTATTAATTCATGATTAACATGTGCCACGTACTTTTCTTATAAATAGGTACCTAATATGCAGGGTGAAATTTAATTCGTTGGCAATCTCTTAAGGGGTCATTGTACTCATCATTATGAACATCTTTCACTATGGGAAAACCCCTGAAATCGCGAAAAAAAATCACTTGTTCCCTATATTTATCTTAGGTCTGTCGAATTACGCCTACTTAAGGATGAACGCAAAGGAGACCATTCATATTGGGCCCAAAACAAAAAGTGCCGGCCAGCGAAAATAATTGTGTAGCCCTGGTTGGTAACGTCCTCCTTATCATTTTTTACTACGGCACCGAATCTCTACTATCTGCTGTTTTTTAAAGTTGAAAAATCTAGTTACCTTGCAATATTATCTCGTCTAAGTATAACTATAACCTAAGTCGGGGCAGTCTACCTAAGCATTTTTCACTACGGCGGCATCAAATCTCTACGAACCGATCTATCAGCTGTTTTCTTAAGTCTATTGTACGTACCTACATTTTATTAATATATAAAAGTAACGGCTATGTAATGAAAAATAAATAAAATAAACTTATTCTAAAGGTAACCTCGAAATATCAGGGAATATTTGCAGTGGTTTGTAGTCATTTATGAAGTTAAAAACAATTAATGTCTTGAAAGACTAACCGGCGCAACCTTATGGACAAAATATATTACCTCGAAGCTAAGACTAGAATGTCACAATGCACTAAAACAAATAACGGTATTTAGCCGCAACATGGTGACACTACAATGGACAAAAGGACACAGCGTATCACTAGGTAACGACGCAGTTGACGAACTTGCTAGACGAGGATCCCGCACGGCAGTCTGAGGATCCGAGCCTATCGTACACATCCCCTTCAACCAAATACACAGGTGGCTACAGGAGTTCACCCACACACAAGTGGAAAACTGGTGGACCTCGACATTGGGCTGCAGGCAGTCCAAGGAAGCTATGCCATCCTTGGAAAGAAGGCTGACCAGGCATTTAGTACGCCTGGATAGGAACGGCCTGCCTCCTAGTCACAGGGCCATCACGGGACACTGCTCGCTAAACAAACACTTCCACACATAGGCATAAAGGACAGTCCTCTGTGCAGGGCGTGCATGGAGGCTGAGGAAATTGTCGCGCACGTGCTCTTTGAATGCACGAGCGTTACCCAGATTCGAATAGAAACGAGGGTTTCTGTTCGAATCTGGGTGACGCCCGTGAATTCACCTCGGGTCACCCAGATTCTACACAGATGTTCCAAACAGATCAGGAGATTTAATTCTCTTTTGGAGAGAGGTGGGCTGGTTGGAATAACCATCAAACAGCCACCATGGCCCACGCACAATGGTCCACTTGACTAAATGCGGAAACCAATCCCCAGAAAACATAGAACCTAGACTAACCGGCGCGGCGGACGGGGCGGGATTATGGGATGGTGCAGGTATAAAGGGAATCCAATCCTCTGGAATTTACTTCTGAACTCTTCGCTAAAAGGGCCGGAAGAACGGGGAGATCACCACCAGGCTTCCGCCCACGTTGTGGTAATGATCTTCGACAATGACCTAGCACTGGAGGTTCAAAGACAGGCCAAGGCCGCCCTCGAGTATATTCGAAATTGGGGCATCCAAAATAAGGTGAAGTTTGCACCACACCAAACCTGTGCAATAGTAGTCACTAGGAAGCTAAAGTAGGATGTCTCACTCATGAGCATGGGTGGGGTCGACATAGGCATGTCTAAGGAAATAACAATACTACCATCAGCTCACATTCAACATGCACGCCACTAACGTGTGTAGAATGTGGCATAGAGATCTGCATCTGGAGGTCATACGGAGCATTTACACGGCAGCGCTGGAGCTGGACGCAGAATGGTGATGAGCGGTAAGCCGGCAACTAAGAAGATTGGAGTGTATAAAATGCTCTCCAATAATCTTCTTAGTTCACGGTCATACGGTCCAAAGAGTATTCGCCTAAAAGCTCTGCAAATCCTACAGAACTGTTTCGCTAAATGCATCCCTGATGCTGGCTGCCAACCTCCCACACGACCTCCGAATACAAGCAGCAGCCGTTCTGTATGAGGCAAAGAGTACCCCAGCCAGCTTTTGCGGGCAGAGAGATTGAGCGTGTGCGTTTGCGAAAACTCCACGTCCGGCGAACCAAGGTTCCCTCCACTTCCTGGCGACGGAGGAGAGAGCTTACGTGGGCGCGGTTTTACCCTAGAGCAAAGATGTTTCGTTGTTCTGGGTAAAAGCTCACGCAGGCCTGGAGGACAACGAACGCGCAGACCACCTTGTGAAAGAGGCTACACTCAAGTTGAAAAAAAATCCGGACTATAACGGCTGCCTGGTTTCATTCGTCAAGTGTCAGATCCGTATCGTCGCTCGACGATTGGTACCGAAGACAGAAGAACGGCGAAACAGGCTCCGTCCCTAAAATCTTCCTCCCAGACGCGATAGGAAAGGAAAAGGAAAGTTGAAAAATCTAGTTACCTTTAAGGTAACTAGATTTTTCAACTTTAAAAAACAGCTAACGGAATGATCGTAGAGATTCGGCGCCATAGTAAAAAATGATGAGGAGGACTTCCCCAACCAGGGTAACACATTTTTTTTCGCTGGCCGGCACTTTGGGTTTTGGGCCCAACTTTGTATGAAACGTGAATGGTCTCCTTTCTCTAATATAATAAATAAAGATGAAGAACGGAATGTGTTAATGAGATGTATGTTTATTATTGTATAAATAAAACATAAAATATTATTGATCTGTTTATAAAAACAATGAAAAACGATCAGAATTCAAACACAATCGTTTTGGCGCAATTAAACTACTGAAGTTAAATTTCGCCTACGATAGTTTTCTTAAAATTACTTTTTATTAAGGCATTATCAGAGCTTTCTGGAATAAGGAACATAATTAGTCTAAACAGGACTATCTTAATCATAAGTTCTTTTTAATTTTACAACATGTTTTCACAGTTATACAATCAGGTAAAAAAAAACTAAAATTACTAAGGTAATAACATAAATTAATTTTATTTTTCAATTGCATATAGTTTAAATATAGTCAAATAGTCTGTATACAGATTATCAAATAAAAATTATAAAAATAAAATAAAACATTCATAGGCGATAATATACCCAGTTGAGGTAGTAACGCCTATCAAAATCTACGTAGCCAAAATTAATCACAACCATCTAAACATCTTTTTAACTGCTTGTTTATAATTGTTATTAATGTTATATCATATACATAGGTCTTGCAAAACACAAATACTTGTTTGCGTATCGTCTTTCTGCAAATTTTATCATTCTTTTCACAAAATCATGTTCCTGTTCAATATTGATCTTCTACCTGAATTTTGTTTGGCCATTCCACTCTTTAAATACTTAATCTGGTAATGTTCTTCTAAGGATGTTATAACTACAAGCTGCTTCATAACTGGATAACGCTTCTAAATCACTTCATGTCCATGAGGCACGCTTTTTCTTTGTTGTTGACATATTTTGTAACCTAAAACCATGAACATATTATATTTATTTATTTAACTTTTACACAAAAAGTACTTAAGTAACTTATTTCTATATTAAAAACTTTATTAAACAATGAATTACATTTCGCGGATCAATCAAGTCATTTTCATAATGTGCAAATAAAGTCCTTTTATGACAAGCTCACGAGATGTTAAAAGCGCCTATAGTAACATTTGGTGTGGGTAATAACGTCTAGGCGTAATTGCCGTCGAGGACACTTCTAATAAGTTTGAAATATAATGAAAAATCGACTGCTTACTATAGAAAAACTGGTTTTGAACGGTAGAATAATCAAACTAACAAATAAGCCTTTTAGTTTACTACTAAACTTACAACCGCGATTTTCCCGCGCTTTGTTGTTAAAAATGGCACAGTGACTACTCACCACGTATGTCAGTATAGAAAAACTGGTTTTGAACGGTAGAATAATCAAACTAACAAATAAGCCTTTTAGTTTACTACTAAACTTACAACCGCGATTTTCCCGCGCTTTGTTGTTAAAAATGGCACAGTGACTACTCACCACGTATGTCAGTCGACTACTAGCTTGCGGAGTGGGGAGCGCCGCGGGCGCGGCTCGGGGTGGTTTCGGGATGTATGAACCTTGATGCGTGGGTATTAAGTGTGATTTTATCTAGTACGTAACCTGAGATATCTAGCTTAGGCGTAATTAGCCTCTAGGCGTAATTCGGCAGACCTACCTTATGTTCGCTTTTTTTCGTGATTTCTGGGTTTTTCCCATAGTGAAAGTTGTTCATTCTGTATACCAACTTACCTTTGTTCTCAGATACCAGTTTCAGTAATTGACAAAGATTTAGATAATAGTATCTTTAACGATGATACATATACTATGATAGAAAGCGAAGTTTATTTTGAACCTTATTACCATGTTTTAAAAGTTCTACAAGAACCTTCTTTTCCGCAACATTTGGCTATGCAGCAATATATTGTCAAAGTTGATGTGAGTACTTAGATCTATTTGCATGGTAGATAAGATACAGGTGGGTACCTATTACCCGGCTACCACCGTATTGGTACCTCGGTACTACATAATATCTTCACCTTGCGTTTTCAGGCTGCCTCGACACATCCTGCTTATTTAACTGCTGATACAAAGTTTGTTATTTATGAGGATATCAAATTGGAAGAAATAGAAGAATTACGACTTTTACATAATAGTGATAGTAATAGCGACGAAGAACTGTCAAACGGCTCAGACGAAGAAGATGGAGAACTAAAAAATCTAAAATTCAAAGTTTTACAACCTGAGACATGGCCATCGGCAGACGAGCTAGGTTTTAACGAAAGTCAGTATGAAGCGTATCGTTTGGCACTCACACACGAGTTTGCTGTTATACAGGGACCACCTGGCACGGGAAAAACTTTCGTCGGCGTAAAAGTGGCAAAAACATTGTTACGGAATGTTAAATCAGAAGGACACTGCCTCATGCTGATCATATGTTACACAAATCATGCTTTAGACCAATTTCTTGAAGCAATATCTCAAATTACTAAATCTATAGTGCGCATCGGGGGGCAGTCTCGTAACAAAGCTATGGACCAGTTTAACTTATCAAACTTACGACGTCAGCTTCTTGGGCCCTCTCTTAGGTCGACTCATAGCTTTTTCATCGATGAAAAGAAACAGTTGAGACGTTCAATAATGGATCTTCAGCTGGCTTTGAAGACTTTTGATATTTTAAATAACGGAGTTCTTCGTTACCGCTGCCTTGATGATAGGGAGGATGGTGGAGATGACAATCCGGATGTCATTAAACATCTAGAGTATTATTACCAATATATGGGAATTCAAGTGGAAGATCCTTTGGAATATTGGTTGTTTGAAGCTGTGCTGGGTTATAATTCAGAATACGAAAGAGATTTTAGTGATTGTCTATTAGAGTATGATGTTTTGGTAAACAACGAAGAAGACATTGATTACAAGAGAGCAGAAATGATTTTGGATGACGAAAAAGTATCATACGAAAAAAGAGCTTTGGATGATTTAGTTAAAAGTAAAGCGTCGTTTTTATTATCTAATGCAAAGGCAGAAATCAGAGTGTTAGTCTCGTTTTATAAAGAAAGTGATAATTTTAACGAGAGATATAAGTTGCAAAATGCAATACAGGAACTTGATGCTCGGATAAATTTATTCAATGTAAGTTTAACCTGCTTTTCTACGTATTTTATAATAATAAATATTAATGCGCTCGTGACCCAGCCAGCAGCCCACACCGTATACCGGAGAATAGTGTTAGTATAAGTACAATCGATTAGTAAATTCCTAGGCCTATTTCACGATGTCCGAATAGCCACTAAGTACCTACTTACTGAATAAATTAAAAAATGGAACAGAAATTTAATGAAATTATCTGCCAAGTCAGTACTAGGAACTTAATCGTAGGTGGTGAAACAGGCCCTTATTTGTATTGTTGAGGTAGATTTTCTATTAATATAGTACATTACTGTCAATGCCAGCAATTAGGGCATTGAAGGATGATCGTGAAAATACGTAGGTGAGTCAATCAATGCCTGGTTGCGGCCAAGGCTTGTATAGTAGGTACCTACTTTTCTCAAACAATGCGGGGAAATTCAAACTAAGTAAATTAATTATAAATTCCAGAATCAATGACGAACAAAGTTTGTCACTCGCCCGTATATTCATTTGTTTCTTCTTTACTTTAAACGCTCCATTTGCTAAGCCAGTTCGAAATTTAAATAAAATCTTTGTTAGGTTACCTACCTCCTTGGCTGCCATGTGTATGCCATGTGCCATGTGTGTGCCATAAAGTAAACAAATTCGTGTACGTTTTATACGAACTCTCAAAAACATCAGCGTTAAAAACCGTATTATCTGCATACTATGGGTACGTTGATTCTGTGTTAAGGTATGGTCTTATCACCTGGGGTTACTCAACAGAAAGTCAGAGAGTGTTCATTGCACAAAAAAAATGTATCCGCGCCATCGCGGGAATACGCCCATGGGAATCTTGCAAACCCTTTTTCAAAAAGTTCAAGATACTAACCCTTCCTCCAAGTCTGTATATCTTTGAATGCGCTAAATTTGTTAAAATGCACCCGGAGTTATTTAAAAAAGCTCATGAAATGTTTAAAAAAAGTAATAGACACAGAAATAGAATAGTTTTGCCCATAATTCCTAGGACAGCATTATATACGGCAACCAGTCGATTATCATTTAAAGTGAAGGCACGTGAACATATTCATAAGAAGTTGGCAGATTCGTCCCAGCGCTGATTTGCTGGATTCGTTTTCTCCTCTACCTATCGTTATTTCTCTTCACGAAGTTTATTTTGTTTATATGTATGTATTTGTGTATCTATATATTAGTATTTATTCTTTTTCGAGTTATTTATCAATTATATTGCACCTGCCATGTTTTGTCTCTGCATCACCCTAAGGTTGACTGGTAGAAAATGCCTCAGGCATTAAGTCCGCCTTTGTACAGTATTTTTTACTTGTGCATAAAGTTTTAATAAATAAATAAATAAATATAGTAAGAATAGCTATGCAATGTGTGGTCGCATATTTAATGCTATATACCTGACAGTATTAAAATCTTACCAGCTAATAAATTTACAAGGTGTCTTAAAGTATGGTTAAGGGAAAAGAACTTCTACTCAGTAAGTGACATATTTAATAAGAAATTGAATAATAAATGATAATCAATTACCCTCTGTAATTAATAGTATTCTGGAAAATTTATCTAATATTATAACAACTTTGCTACTAAATTTTATTTATATTAGAAGAATGACTATAATAGTATGTAATTATAAACCCAAATGTTTGCATGTCACATTATTATGACTAAGTGTTATGGATCTGCACCCTAATTACGTAATGCACGATCAATTTTAAATTGAAACCAATTGAAAAAGATTGCCAGTCCATTGCTTCATAAGTTCGACAAAAAAAATTGAGCAGATGTTTTTTGTCGAACTTATGAAGCAATGGACTGGCAATCTTTTTCAATTGGTTTCAATTTAAAATTGATCGTGCATTGCGTAATTGGGGGGCTGTAATATTTATGTTAAGACCTAAATTGTACCAATACTTATGGCAAATAAATTGATTTGATTTGATTTGATTAGTGTTGAAGTAAAACGTTAGTTCCATTTTAAAATAACACAACAGATATGAGTTTTCATAGTAATTTATTTGGCCGCTAAACACGACTGATATGGATTTTCATGCTAAGATTGCCGGCCGGGCGCTCGCTTGTTTTTGACCAGTACAGCAATTTCGATTTATCTCGAAGAAGGTTGGCAAAATAATGTTCGAATTTCCGAGCATGCTGGAGAAAATAAAAATATGATACATAACGATGGTTTAATGTTATAGTCAAAAAAAAATTGGGGGGCGTCCGGGGAAAAATCTTCATTTCACCCAAATGTCCGGGTGTTTGAAGGTTTTGTCCGGGGTCCATAATTTAGGTGATGGCAAGGATGGCTGGTTTTTTTTTTCAATTAATATTGCTACTATATTATTATTTACATCAGTTTACGTGTGTCCTATGTTACATAATAGAAAGAAAGGAGAAAGAAAATACGTTTATTTGCGGTAAACATGACGCAAGGAAAGAAAAAAAAGAACACGAGATAATGAGACCTTTCGCATGTTTTAGGATATGGTGACTCGTCGACATCGTGAAGTCCGTCTACAAATACATTCTAATACAGACTTTTCGTTAATAACAGTGCAAAATCGATGGTGTTTGTATTTTATGTGGATACGTAACCAAATTAAAGAAGTAAAAGAGGAAATTGCACGATTGCAGGTAGGTTCTTGCCAACCTACTTTAAATAAATGTGTAGTACACAATTCGCCTATTAATGTTCCCACTGCTGGGACACAGGCCTCCTCTCTGTGAGAGGAAGTGGGCCGTAATCGACCACACGGGCCCAGTGCGGGATGGTGAATGTCACATGTCTTCGAATTTTTGGTTCTGGGACATGCCGGTTTCCTCATGATGTTTTCCTTTACCGTTTTGTGAGCAGTGGTGATGAAATTATTTTACACAAAGTAAAGCTCCTGCCTGGGTTCGAACCCACGACCTACAACTTGTAAGTCGGAGCCGTTACCACTGGGCCATCACTGCTCATTTTAAATAATAATCAAACCGAATATTATTATTTATAGTTTTAAGTAGGTACTTCCTTACCTTTAATAATTTAAATATTGTTAAGTAAATTTTTTATTACCTACCAATTATAGTTTGATGAAAGCATTTCAAAAGAAGAATTTAAAACTTGAAAATAAAATAGGGGCTCACCAATATGGGGATCAGGGCAGGGGGCCTATTATCTAAGTCCGGCAATGAAGATACGGGCCCGTCCGAAAGTGGTTCGATACTTCAGAGTGACTACACCCGATTAATTAACTTTTTCGGATGAGCAAAAACACATCAGGAGTAGGGACAACTGTGAAATCGTGTTGTTATTCATTCTTAGCTCGGATTAGTTCGGGTCCGGACTCGTATATGTATGTGAAATATGATCCGGCCGAAGTTACGGACGTAACTTAACCTTTTGACCGCCACGTCAAAAAAGAAAAAGCGTGCCCTCAGCGCCAAGCAATGAATTCATCCTTTAATACCTACAAAATAGTAGTGAGTTCGAAATTATATCGATTAAGCACTAACTATTTATTTTTTAACCTAGAGTATGTTTTTAATTAAAGGTCTATACCGGAAAAATATAATACAGGAGTTTTATTTCATCCCGCTTTGTCCTTTATGACAGAAATCATAATGATATGTGTCACTGTTTAGGCGTTGAATCCACAATTCAAAACAACAATCGATAAAACCAAGTCAATACCATCACAGCACTATGTTCAATCTTGACGTACTTTCATGTCACCATACGGTGACAGTGTTGGCGTAGCTGGCACGGCTTTTTATATTTTGCTCGCCTCTGCACTAGAGGTGCGCAACCAATATTTATTAATAACATCGAAATAATAATAGGTATTTTGTTTTAAAAGTTTCGTATTTTTCGTTAGTTTCGTTTCACTGATATTCTGTTTCATATTGTGGAAAAACTTTTGTAAATATGAGAAATTTGATTTCAATATTATTATTTGATAATGCAATAAATAAAATGAGACATGTATCATCGTTTTTTTGTAATCGTTTTTTTTATCACAAAAGAATTTATAACAGGTAAATATCTATTAAAGGAGTATGAATTTTATGGCCGAATTAACTTCCGCCATTTTGAGTTTTTTTCAAAGTAACAGCCGCGCATAATGGCTCCTACACACAGTGCCGGCGTGTGAGTCTATCTGGCAGGCCCCAACGAGATTTATCAACAGGTGATAGGTTTACATAAGGACGTTATTTTGTACCTATAGAAAATAAATAAGATATATTTTGTACCTCGACAGTTTTTGATTAAATGACGTTTCTATGAAGTGTCTAGCTAGCGGGCCCCTTATGATTATTTTTATTGTTATTATACTTACAGATCGCCCAGTAGTGCTCGGAGTTAGAAAATATTATGTACCTTACAAATCCGAAATTTCGACTTTCTGTGAGCTATACTTTAGGAGATATTCGTTACTTAGACAAACGTCCAGCCAGCGGGCCACTTTTTAAATACTACTCTTTTATATCATACAATAGCAGTAGAAGCTTGATCCTATTATGTACCTTACAAATCCAAAATTTCGACTTTCTGTGACCTATACTTTAGAAGATATTCGTTACTTAGACAAACGTCCAGCCAGCGGGCCACTTTTTAAATACTACTCTTTTGTAACATACAATAGCATTAGGAGCTTGATCCTATTATGTACCTTACAAATCCAAAATTTCGACTTTCTGTGAGCTATACTTTAGAAGATATTCGTTACTTAGACAAACGTCCAGCCAGCGGGCCCATTTTTAAATACTACTCTTTTATATCATACAATAGCATAAGGAACTTGATACTATTATGTACCTTACAAATCCAAAATTTCGACTTTCTGTGAGCTATACTTTAGAAGTTATTCCATTCTCCCATGTCAATCTTCAAGCTATCATTTACTCATTAAAGATTATAATTACTAGGTATTACATTTTCTCTTTTAATCATTTACATAGCGCCCTACTTAAAAGAACTATGTACTCTTTTTCTTAATCCCAGTTTTGTTGTACTAGCACTGTTGAGTGATTATGAAAGCAGGTATAATGTTTGAAAACGGGTTTGCCAGCTAGGCGCTTATTTTATTAACGAATACCTTATGAAGTCCATAGGAAGTTGAAATTTTGGATATGTAAGGTACAGACGCCAGCATATCAAGTTACTACAATCTGTCAAATTTCTTTAATAGATTTTAACTTTATCGCTAAAGAATAAGGTTCAATGTTGATTGGGAAAATTTGACAGATTGGAGTAGGTTGATGTGCTGGCTTCTGTACATAATAGTATTACCCAGTTACTGGGTTGTGGAGGTGAAATAGGCAGTCGCTCTTTAAAAAATACTGGTATTTAGCTGCATTCGGTTAGACTGGAAGCCGACCCCAAGATAGTTGGGAAAAGGCTAGGCAGATTGAAGGTACATAATAGCACAGTATAAAAAGATACAGTAGGACGATGCCTTTGATCTCGTGGTAAATGCAGACAACGTGTAGGCATTGTCACGACAGCTAGGGTTGTCCCAAGTTAACAATATTTATTTTATTAATTTATTTTAGATCAACATGGGCATCAACATTATTATAAACAATAATTAACAATTATCAAAAAGATCGTCTTTTTGTGTACCAGCCACTCATCTATAAAACTGTAGGTATCTTTATAAATGGGCGACTGAGAAATATTAGATTTACTAGATTTATTTATTAGAATTTGGTTTTTAGATTTACTGGATTTGAAATTTCTGTTGTTGAACTTAATTATATAAAAAATCCTCATCCTAATACAAAAAAAATATTGGGAAGCATGAACATGGTTTGGTATTGAATTCTATTTGACTCAAATGCTCAAACAATTTAGACCCAATGTTGTTTCCAGAAAAATAAAAAATCGACATCAATTTTGATTCCAAGCTATGGATGTAATCCACAAAATCATCCTGAGGGACTTGTAGTCCTCCGAAGCGATCACGGCTAGTATTTTAAGCTGAAATTGATGAAATCGCAGTTTTTTATTAACGTAAGATGACGACTTGCACTCTTCACAACACACGTCGTATGCACCATTATAATATTATACATAAATTAAAACAATATTAAATTCAACACGATAGCCCTGAAAGTTATTTCCCGAACTACTAACACGGTAGCGTAAGCAGTCCGAGAGCGCGCTTCCCCCGTCTCGCCCCTCACGCCCCGCAAGATTACCCTGTCTTAGACGTCTTCATCAGACGACTGTATGATGTATAGACTGATGGGTGATAATAGTATCAAGCTTCTTATTCTATGTATGATATAAATGAGTAGTATTTAGAAACAAAACTGGCTGGACCTTTGTCTAAGTAACGAATATCTTCTAAAGTATAACCCACAGAAAGTCGAAATTTTGGATTTGTAAGGTACATAATAGGATCAAGCTCCTAATGCTATTGTATGTTACAAAAGAGTAGTATTTAAAAAGTGGCCCGCTGGCTGGACGTTTGTCTAAGTAACGAATATCTTCTAAAGTATAGCTCACAGAAAGTCGAAATTTTGGATTTGTAAGGTACATAATAGTATCAAGTTCCTTATGCTATTGTATGATATAAAAGAGTAGTATTTAAAAAGGGGCCCGCTGGCTGGACGTTTGTCTAAGTAACGAATATCTTCTAAAGTATAGCTCACAGAAAGTCGAAATTTTGGATTTGTTAGGTACATAATAGGATCAAGCTCCTAATGCTATTGTATGTTACAAAAGAGTAGTATTTAAAAAGTGGCCCGCTGGCTGGACGTTTGTCTAAGAAACGAATATCTTCTAAAGTATAGGTCACAGAAAGTCGAAATTTTGGATTTGTAAGGTACATAATAGGATCAAGCTTCTACTGCTATTGTATGATATAAAAGAGTAGTATTTAAAAAGTGGCCCGCTGGCTGGACGTTTGTCTAAGTAACGAATATCTCCTAAAGTATAGCTCACAGAAAGTCGAAATTTCGGATTTGTAAGGTACATAATATTTTCTAACTCCGAGCACTACTGGGCGATCTGTAAGTATAATAACAATAAAAATAATCATAAGGGGCCCGCTAGCTAGACACTTCATAGAAACGTCATTTAATCAAAAACTGTCGAGGTACAAAATATATCTTATTTATTTTCTATAGGTACAAAATAACGTCCTTATGTAAACCTATCACCTGTTGATAAATCTCGTTGGGGCCTGCCAGATAGACTCACACAGTGCCGGCGGCATGACTTTTGCCGCGCGGCACGCGCCTCCGGTTTTTGCGCCTTCATTTTGTTTGCGTTTCTTTCTGCGGGTTTGTGCGGCCGCCGGCACTGTGTATAGCAGCCATTAGGTCTATATTAGAACTAGAAAGTTAAGAGGGGGTATAAAGCAAGCAAAAAATCAAATTTCACCCGCGCAACCCTTACCTACCCCTCTCACACGACACGACGAAAACAAAACACAATCGCTTCCCACCAGCAGAAACTTATCACCCGGCGCGTTTACCTAGCTTCGAATTTTGAAGCTTCTGTAGTAGGTATACGCAAAATAATCAGATGTAACAGCTCTATTCAATTTACCTAAATATTTAATATTATTGTATGTCCGTGAATCTATTACCGATGCTGGAGGACGACTATTTTAAACGTTTTTATTTACCTGAACATAAATTATTATCTTATATACATCCGATGTTTATTTGTCAGTTATAGGCATTGACTAAAAAAAAACCGCGTAAGTGCGAGCAGATCACCATCAAAGTACTATTATACTACATACTACATTATGAGTCATGATGAAAACAAACTCAATAAACTTCCTTTTTTGACGATATGAAAGCAAATATAATCGTATCACTTACCTTCCCCTTTTCTTATTTTGTGGTAATGAAATCAAGTCGTATAATAATAATTTAACAAAATTTAGAGATTTTTTTAACTATATCCTCTGGACGGTCACGCGCGCGCCGGCGCAAAACCGTTAGCTGTCAAGCTGCGCGTGGGTGGTCCCGAGACCCCCCATGAAGCCTGCCACTTGAGATTAGAACGACTATATCTCTAAAGTTTCGTATGGGAGCTATTTATAATACTTACGTAGTTGGAATCGGTATAAAATAAGCTAACACAATAAAACTAGATAACTAAATGTTATTTTCCTATTATATTCTTAATTTTAATGTAAAGTCACGAGAAGGGGGCTTTTTCCCCATTACCGTAAAGAAAAAAATAATTGAAAAATATTGAAAATATTTTTATCAATTATTTTTTTTTTTTTAAATTGATATATTATTTAACGTTAAAGAATTACATAAAAAACTACACGTCCCCCTACATTATATTGAAATAAAAAATTTATGTATGACTTACCACGCGATGACGTCACCTCCCGACGGGCCGCCGACACGTTATCGGAACCTGTTTTTTTCTTTGTTCTCCTTATCACTTAACACACAAACACTTTTACACTGAAGTTTATCTTTTGTTCGTCATTTATACAATAGCTAACAGAGATTCAACTGATATAATTGTTTATTTTTAACAAAAATAACACCACGTTTGACCACGCCATTAAAAGTTTTAACACGGAAGAAACCGAACCAGTTTATTTGGATCACAGTTTTTATTACGTTGCACTATACTCAAATCTGAATGTACATTCGAACTTATGATGTTATTTACTCATGGGAAAACACTACACAAAGGCTTGAGGACTACCGAAATTAACTAAAACAAAATAAAATCGAAAACAAAACACGAGACAAACACCACACGCGCGGCCATTTTGCGCGCAGACCGTATGAACTGAATAAATATTGAATTTATTCAATGAATTTACTGTCAGATGTCGGTCATGTCATGTTTTATGTCATCGTTCGTTCATAGACTTTAATTATAAACCTGTTCCACGAAAGTAAACACTATTTATAATACAAATAATACTCAAAATTAACTGAGTGGCCGGTGGGGTCCAAATTGGCCGCCCGTCAGTCAACACTTTTTGACGTCGGACCACGGGGACCCGGCCGTCAGTCCAGAGGATATGTATGTAGCAGTATATTTAACAAGTCTTCACTACTCATAGTATAGTCGTCCATTATTATTAATAATATTTACTAATAATATACGAACTACTCTATTAAAAAACGTTCCGCGTATGATGTCATGGGACTGTCAAGCATAGACGACTGTGGCGTTCCCGGCACAGACAATACAACAGTGTGATAGAGATGGGCATTACAGTCATTACAATTAATCGATAATCAACTAAAACTCGATTTTTATTGTACGGTGAAACCATACATCGACGACTAAGCATTTTACGTTACTTTATTAATTCATATCTACTTAGCAATTAGTACTCAATTAGCGGTCATCGCGTGTGCTCCCTCGCTCCTTTATATTATAACCTTTTGGTCCGTGGAATATATTTGTTTTTACCTTAAAACGTATCAGTATCATTGACTATCTTCCTACCTTCTACATGGTCCTTCGAGCTATCGGGCGGGACCTCGCGAGTTTTAGTATTCGTTTTTCTTTGGGGAGTTACGTGTATTTAAAATCTTGTGAGTGATCTCGTTCGGAAATCAGCATATCGGATAACAGTGATACGTGTGAACTGTGAACATAGTTTCGCAACAGCAGAACTTTAGCAAAGTATTTGTAGCAAAACCCTATAGCAGCACAGGGTGGAGTTGCAATACTAGTGAGCACGAGCAACGTTCCTGAGCATCCCGAGCAACGGAACATCAGCGCTTCAAGCACGAAGCAATCAGCATCCGGACTAGCAAGCAGCAAATCGGTATTCACAGCAGCGGCACTCCGTATCTACAGCAGCAGGACGACAGTGTGCAGTTAAAGCAGAGCATCAGCATTCGGAGTGCGACAACAGCAAACCAGCGGCAGTCAAACGCCAGTATTGTTCAAGTAAGATCTTTCCTTTTTTACTTCAAAAACTAACTAGCAGCAAAATGGAGGATCTTTACTATCAACAAATTGAACTTAGCGAATTAATCAAGAAAATACCGATCAATATAAAAAAGGATAGCGCCGATAGGAAAAATGATGACTATTTCAAAAGGCGATTAGAGATGTTAGAGAAGTATTGGTCAGATTTTCAGAATAATCACTTAGCTATATGTGAATATGGGGTCAAAGATCATTCGTACTTTATAAACTCAGAGCATGAAAAGGTTAGCAAGCATTATACCGCCGTCAAATCTCTAATCAGCGAACAACGCCTGCAGTTGTCAAGCAAGCTAACGCCTTTGAGAACCGTTAGGAGTACTCAAGCGACACTAGAGGAGCAAAAAGAAGCCGAGCAAGAAGCAGAGCCATCGGGTTATGAGCAGCCAAGAAAAGTCAGCAGTTCACGTACCATGGAGTCAAGAGGATCAACTAGCAAATTAGATGACATGATACGTAAACAAACAGCGAATTTTAAAGCGTTCAAAAGATCAGCGGGTTTTATCGACCTAGACTCCTTGTCCGAAAAGTGGGAAATGGAGGACGCACTACGAACTCTACAAGCACGCTGGTCACAAATTGACTCTCTTCATTGGGAGATTGATAGCGAGATAGGTGGAGAGGATGATGATTACGAGGCAGCTTATACACAGCATGAGCGATCATATATCCATCTAAAGAAAATGATCAACAAAAAGCTTTGGAGTGTATCACATAGAGAGCACTCCACACCGAAAATGGATATCCCTGTATTTACAGGAAATTATCAGCATTGGACGTCATTCAAGGACCTCTTTACCGAAGCTATTCACAGCAACCCTACCTTGTCGCAAGCGCAAAAAATGCAATATTTGAAAGGAAAGGTCAAGGGTGAGGCAGAAAGACTCATTCAACATCTTCCCATAAGCTCCAATAACTATGATACTTGTTGGGAAATCTTAAACCATCGGTATAACAATAAAAAGCTCATCTTTACATCAATCATAAATACTATGCTAGGTTTATCTAGTATGCAACATCAAACAGTAGGTCATATTAAAAAACTGCATGACGTAACGCTAGAAAGCTTACATGCCATAAAGAACTTAGGAATTGACATCAGCACCTGGGATCCGCTTCTCGTGCATTTATTGTCACAGAAGCTTGATAGCGAAACCTACGGAGATTACATAGACTCCCTTAAAAACTCTAGAGAGTTACCGGTTTTGCAGGATTTTATGGACTACTTAGAAAGCAAATTTACGAGCCTGGAAACATCCCGCAGGAAGGTAGATCAAGCATCACCGAAATCAAGCAATCATACAAATAACGATCTTCCTGAAAATCAAAAAGCAAGGCGACACTACTTTGCCAATAAAGTTAACAAGCCGCCTTTAAAAGCCTTACACGTGTCGACCAGCAAATGTCAATTTTGCGGTCAACAACATGCCATGTTCAATTGCGAAAAATTTTTGCAATTGCCTAATGAAGCAAAATTAAAAGCAGCCGCAAAACTAAAATTATGCCAAAATTGTTTATTTGACCATAATGGCAAGCAATGCATTTCCGTTAGGCGATGTCGCAAATGTGACGGAAATCACCACTCCGTTTTACATGACGCCTGCTCAAAAAATATATCGCAATCGAATAGCGTTGTAACAACATCAGCTGACCCAAATCCGCAAGACAATGTCGCAATGACTGCGCATGTGTCACAAAATGATCCAGGAACGAATGAAGTTTTATTAGCTACAGCCTTGATTAAAGTCGCAGCGATTGATGGATCTTATCATGTCTTAAGGGCTCTCATTGACCCAGGGTCACAAGTTTCTCTGATAAGAGAAAGTGCAGCGAAAAAATTAGGATTACAAAGATCTAAATTCAACGGATTGATATTCGGAGTAGGGGAAGTCGAAAACAACTGTAACGGTGTGGTCACACTAAGCTGTTTCTCTACATATAACGACTTTTCGTTTAACACCGACGTACTTATCATGAGCAACCTACTGAAAGATATCCCGTATAAATCCTTTGACACATCGAAGTGGTCCTACATAGAAAATCTTAAACTAGCTGATCCATATTTTAACCATAGCCGTCCAGTGGACTTATTACTAAGCGCTCAAGTGAATGGCTTGATATTATTAGGAGGATTGATCAAAGGAGAGAGCGTATCGCAACCAGTGTTACAAGAAACACAGCTTGGGTGGATCATATACGGCGGTGGTCAAATGTCATCACTTCAATGCAACGTCGTCATGAATAATATTCACGATATTCAGCAGTTTTGGGAGATCGAGGATATAAGCGAAAATTCGAACTTATCGTTGGAAGATCAAGAATGTGTTGACTTCTATTCATCTACAACAAAACGTCATGAAGACGGGCGTTATGAAGTAAGATTGCCACTAAAAGCTGACATAAATGAAAAACTAGTTTCATCGAAACAGATGGCCATAGCACAGTTCCAAAACATGGAACGAAAATTTAGCAAACAACCCATTTTAGCAGAACAATATAAAGCATTCATTAGTGAATACATTGCCTTAGGACATATGGTACCTAGCAACAGCAAAAATAATAAACAAGCGCTATCATGTTACTTACCGCATCATTCCGTGCAACGAGCAGAATCAGCAACTACGAAGCTACGGGTAGTGTTTAACGCGTCAGCAAGGACGTCAAGCGGATATAGTGTGAATGACCTGATGAATAAAGGCCCAAATTTACAGCAGGACTTACAAGAACTGATTTTGAAGTGGCGTCAATATCGTTATGCTTATACATCAGATATCGAGAAGATGTACCGGCAGATATTAGTGAGTAAAGAAGATCAGCAATATCAGCAAATCGTTTGGAGGTATGCATCAGACCAACCTTTGCAAACGTACAACCTTACCACCGTCACATACGGAACTAAATCAGCACCATTTCTAGCAATGATGACTCTGAAACGTCTAGCCTCGGATGAACGAAGAAACTTTCCGGAAGCAGCGAAGATACTAGAAGAGTCATTTTATATGGATGACTTGGTCCATGGGTCACACTCCATCGAAACAGGAAAGCAGCTTATCGATGATCTCAACAGATTATTGAAATCAGGAGGTTTTACACTAAGAAAATGGTCCGCAAATCATTCAGATCTCCTTCAAAATATTGAAAAAAGCAACAGCAGCAACGGCGAAATAATTTTTAACTTTAAGTCAGAAAGTACATCAAAAACATTAGGTCTTCGCTGGAATTCTTCTGATGACATGTTTACTTTCAAATATAGCTTATCTAATCCAAACGCAAAAGTAACTAAACGACTACTTTTATCGGAAATATCAAAAGTATTCGACCCGTTGGGGTGGTTGTCACCACTCACAACAAAGCTAAAGCTGATATTCCAAAAGCTGTGGTTAAACAAAATGCATTGGGATGAAGAAGTTCCTGTAGACATCAAAGCAGAATGGGTAGCGATTCAAGCGGACATGGAACACTTAAATCAATGCAAAATACCGCGCTGGATAGGGTATCAACCTAATGACGTCATAGAACTGCATGGTTATTGTGACGCATCGACTAAAGCCTACGCAGCAGTAATTTACGCAAGATTACGGAAAGAAAATGAAACATCAGTAGTACTAGTTGTTGCTAAGGCTCGACTAGTACCTGTTTCTAAGAGCATATCTTTGCCGAGATTAGAATTAAGCGGTGCGTATTTGTTAGCAAAGTTAATGAACAAAGTTATTAGTTGTTATAGTGAGCTAGATATCAGGATTTATGGATGGACTGATTCGATGGTGGTCCTAGGGTGGCTGCAAGGCCAATCTAGCCGATGGAAACCCTTTGTTGCGAATAGGACTAAAATTATAACAACAGTAATGAAACCAAGCTGCTGGCGATATGTTAAGTCTGAGGATAATCCAGCAGATGCAGCCAGTAGAGGCATCTCAGCCTCACAATTAAAGAATCAAACGCTGTGGTGGCAAGGACCACAGGTCTTGAAATCGTTTGACGAAAAATTAGAAGCCAAGCAACTCATTTACACCACTGATCAAGAAGTCAGAGGAAAATCAGCAGCAAGCAAAGTAAATGCTGTCCAAAATAGCAAAGACAGCATCATATTACAACTGTTACTCAAGTTCAGCTCACTCAATAAAATAACTAAAATAATGGCATGGCTTTTACGAGCAATCAAAACAATACAATTTAGCAAGAATGAAGCCATGTCAAGCAAGCATAGCAGCTTACCCGAATATCTTACCTTGTATGAATTGAGAAAATCAAAATTACTCATTATAAAATACATACAACGAACTGAATTTGCAGCGGAAATTATGTCATTACGGAAACATAATAAATTAAGTAGCAGAAGTAATCTATTAAAACTTAATCCTTTTATTGATCACGAGGGGATTCTACGAGTTAAAGGCCGGTTGAGCAAAGCAAACATGAGTAGGGAAATGAAGCATCCTGCTATATTGCCTCATAACAGCCGGCTTACTACTCTAGTAATTCAACAAGCTCATCAGCTCACCTTTCATGGTGGACCGCGATTAACATTATTTAACCTTAGACAGAGATACTGGATTATCGCTGGAAATAAAGCGGTAAGGAAAGAAGTAAGACACTGCGTTACGTGTAGAAAGCATGAGCCCAAAATACAGCATCAATTGATGGGAGAGTTACCCGTAGCCAGAAGCAACCCCGCCCCACCATTCTATCACACTGGAGTGGATTATACAGGTTATGTAGATGTTAAAAGCAACAAGGGACGTGGAATTAAGACCACTAAAGGATATATTGCGCTGTTTATTTGTCTAGCGACCAAAGCCATCCATTTAGAACTTGTATCCGACTTAAGCAGCTCTGGGTTCTTGGCAGCATTACGACGAATGGCAGCCAGAAGAGGAGCGCCTCGTCATCTTTACAGCGATAACGGGACGAATTTTGTGGGCGCTAATAGAATGCTACAGGAAAGCTATCACGATTTCGAAAATGTATATGATCGTAACTTTTTCGCGGAGCTAGCAGATTTAAATATAGAATGGCACTTCAATGCCCCATCTTGGCCTAGTGCCGGGGGTCTATGGGAGCGAGCCATTAGAAGCTTAAAACATCACCTCAAGCGAGTAATAGGGGAACAAAAGCTAACCTTCGAAGAGTTCAGCACTATTTTAGCACAGGTGGAGGCTTGTTTGAACTCTAGGCCTTTATGTGCCTTATCGGAAGATATCGAAGATTTAAATGTCCTGACTCCGGCTCACTTCTTGGCCGGAAGGAGTGGAACTACCATAATTGAAACTGAAACAGATGCTCGAACTAGATGGCATTTATCAGCAAAAATAGCAAACGACATATGGAAGAAATGGAGAGCGGAGTATCTGACTCAGTTATCCGTAAGAAGCAAATGGCGAAGCATTGAGCGGAATATTACCATCAATGATTTAGTGACCATCCAGGACGACAATCTGCCTCCTGGAAAATGGATGATGGGCAGAGTAATAGAAACTCATCCAGGTCAAGATGGATTAGTTCGAGTAGTAACTCTAAAAACAAAAAGCGGAACAATTAAAAGGCCGGTTGTGAAACTGTCAATCTTGCCGATACCGCCTGCTTCAAATAATACGGTAGATAACAATGTCAATCAAGCAAATAACGTCACCTCGAAAGAGCCCGATGTGCGGATTAGAAGCAGCAAAATCAAATCTAACTTTATATCGTTAGCAATATCGTTAATCTTTTTTATTTCATTGATAACATCGTCTCAAGCAGCTTTTAACATATCAGCGTTGCCTAGCAACAATTCTCTGTATTTTGAATCGGTAGACAACATGCAAGTTATTCGAGACAAATGGAATCTGGTTGTTTATTATGATATGAGCCCTTATTGGGAAGCGAATACTGCCGCCACGAAATTCTTGGACTATTTACAAAGGCTCTGTACATCCCTAAACGATAAGAGTCACTGTAATATGATAACGCTTCAATTAAATCACGACTTCAAAGAAATAAAGCACTATAATCAACTTATGATTAATCAGCACTTTGATGTGCGCACCAGACAGCGTCGCGGACTCATTAACGGTATCGGTTACGTGGCTAATAGCTTGTTCGGAGTATTAGACGAACGATTCGCCGAACAGTACAAAAAAGATATACAGCTTGTAAAACAAAACGAAAAGCATCTTAATAACTTGTTAAGAAATCAAACCTCTATCATTGAGGCTGAATACAACGTATTAAAAAGAACCGAGCAAACTATCCAATTACAACATAAAACCATAAACAAACACTTGAATCAATTGGATAATGCTGCCTTTGCTATTAAGCAAGAAGTTGAAGGTTTAGCCAAAACGCAAGACTTTGCTCTGTCGGCAGTCACAACTATCAACTTACTTCAAAACCTCAAAAGGATCCAGGATACTCTGTTAGATATCATCACGGATATTTACCACGGGAAATTCAATGCTCATCTGTTAACTCCAGATCAGTTACAACGTGAGTTACAGTTCATTTCTGGGCAACTAACAAAAGATACTACACTGCCCGTGGACAACCTACAATCTGACCTAAAATATGTTTACAGTATGTTGAAGGTAAAAGCTAGAATGATGGAAGAATACTTCATATTTGAGATTACTTTTCCATTGACCAGCAGAGACAGCTACAAGATTTATAAAATCATACCAATTCCTCAGCAGGTTCAAAATGATATGATTAGCGTACTACCAGTTGCGGAGTTCGTGGCTATTAGCTTGAAGAAAGATGCTTTCTTCACAATGTCGTTTATGGAGCTCCAATCATGCCTGCATAATGATCAGTCATATTTGTGCCAAGCTAACAAACCAATTAATCACTTAAGCATCGATGAAAAATTCTGCAAACTGGATAATAAATTAAAACAATGCATTGTAATTAAATCCCCTTGCCAAGATAGCTGGCTCGAACTAAATGACCCATCGCGGTACATGTATTTTTGCTGCAATACCTACTCAGTGAGGATTATATGTCAAGATCAAGTTTCCTTTAAACAGGTGACTGGAGTCGGAATTATTGACCTAGGTCCGAAATGCGTAATAAAAAGTAAAGATTTTACTTTGTATTCTAATGCCCTATCAGCAAACACAATTAAATCAAACTCTGAAATTCCGACCCCTCAGATAGCAGAATTAAACCATATGGTTAATATATCATTATCTCACTACACCGCTTACGAAGATCCCCTGAACAGCACATTAGTGGATCTGGGAGAACGAATAGAACAACTGAAGTCTGCCAATACTAACTTACCAGATTACTCTCTGTCTACACATGACATTCATCAGTTTATTATTTGTTACGGATTGCTGGGTGTAGCCGTTTTATTGGCGTCATACTTCTTATGGAGAAGGTGTCGTGCAGCTTCTTCAGTGAACCTATTATCACAAAGTGTGGAAAATAGTGTTGTGTTCTCGCGAAAGCAGAGTACGGCTGACCGTCAGCCCAGTGAAGTGATTATAGTTAGTGAGGACACTAATCCTAAACGAGACGTATCCACGTCACCTATTTCTAAAACATGTCGCTTTAGATTAGAAAATTTGTAACTTTTTGGCCCGGGAGCATGTACGGTGAAACCATACATCGACGACTAAGCATTTTACGTTACTTTATTAATTCATATCTACTTAGCAATTAGTACTCAATTAGCGGTCATCGCGTGTGCTCCCTCGCTCCTTTATATTATAACCTTTTGGTCCGTGGAATATATTTGTTTTTACCTTAAAACGTATCAGTATCATTGACTATCTTCCTACCTTCTACATTTATAAAGCGCATAGTTCAGTATTATAAAATTTTCTTGATTTCTCAAACGTAAAAGTTCAGTATGAAATGTTTTATTTATTTACTAGTGCAGAATTCAGAGTAAATTAAATATAACGTAGGTTGCCGTCGACGTCGATATTCTTGTTATATTGAGTGCTACCTGCATCACTACGTGTCCTGGTATGGTGACTGTGGCGTCGAGGGCACTATGTTTTTCGAACTTTATGACTGATTTTCTTTTTTGTCTTCTTACGTTACTAAAAATGAAATCTAACGAAAGCAGTTCACTTCAAATAAATTAAGAAGAGTCAAGGTACATAATTAACAAGGGAAATAAACAAAACAATGCTGTTTTATGACATTTATTTACGTATAAAATTCTGTCACGCAGTCGCGACCGTGGCGTACTGGGCACATTTTCGTTTGTCGTCTATACACGACTGTGGCGGTCAAAAGGTTAACGTAACTAAAGTACGGACTTC
This sequence comes from Conistra vaccinii, assembly GCA_948150665.1. NCBI lineage: Eukaryota > Metazoa > Arthropoda > Insecta > Lepidoptera > Noctuidae > Conistra > Conistra vaccinii. Next base: position 10,197,054 of record OX411330.1, read on the forward strand.
TTGCATAGGTTGTAGACTCCCAGGGTTCAAGTCACAGCCGGATTAGCGCTCCAGAGGCCGGAATCTCCTCCACTCCTCTCCTAGGTATTGAGGAAGTGTATAAAACTATCTAACCTTTTTAATTTCATTTCGAGCAATTTCAAGTCCTAAAAGAAAATCTAATCTAAAATAAGATCACTTTAATTTTGGCTGTTTTTTCGAAATCTGAAAGTGGAATCCTGACCATGGGCTTCCTATCTGAAACTTTTCAAATATATTTTCCCAATGATGAATGATGGCCAAATCCGAAACTATAGTTATTAGCGAAAAATATTTAACGAGTCTTGGAAAAGGTTTTGATGAAAACTAAAACTGCATCATTAGACTTTTGAAAAACTAATTTCTCTAGCTAGGATACCAACTAGTTGATTTAAAAAAAAACTTTAAAATTAACATACCGTCCGATGCCGCTGTGCCCCGTCCGATGATCGCTAATAAGGATCAAATTCTGGGAAGTAAACACATGGCCCCAGCCATAATGGACTTCAGACCTTTTCTATATTACCATTTGAAACTTACCGAGTCTTTTAACACCAGGGAGCAGTAGCTCCGGCACTCGCAGCGTATGAAGAAGCGAGAATGATGATGGACGTGCAATTGCTGAGGAATGAGGGCGTCAAAGTCGTAGGAATGACTACTAGTGGTGCTGCGAGAATGCGGAAGCTGCTGCAGGCTATCGCACCAAAAATTGGTAAGCCTTAGCGTTACAATCAAATGCTTTTATTTTGATAAGCACCTTCCAAAATGGAGGGGTTCTATGTTAGTCTGTACGTTGTTTTTAGTCAATTTCTGCGAATATGAAAAAAAAAAATGTTTCGTCCGTCTTGTAGATTATTAAAAAATATTGGACACATATTTTTTCTTTTTTTATGTTATCACAAGATTACTAGGATACATTGAGTTTAAATGTGTCATGACGTCACGAGTATGTAGGTTTTATACTTACTTGTGACGTAGCGACCCCCACTCCCCAACTTGAATGCGTTTTATCCAAGTAATTTTTTATTAATATGATGAAGCAAAAATACGGTTTTAATATTTTTGTATTTTTTTATTATCTGACTGATGGACTAAATAGTTTTTGACCCAGGCATCATCCCTATTGTGGACCGATAGAAATATTGGTAGAGGAAGCTTGTGCGGTAGTCCCATATAAATTGTATTAACTTTTCTTGGGTAGTTTTTGAGTTAGCTTCAATAATATCTACATATTTTTACCACTTAGTCTCATAGTCACTGTTATTTACATAGCAGGTAGTGGTATTTCAATTTGTGTGGGGTAGATAGTTAGATACCACAACTAAAAACTGAAAAATAAAAAAGAAAATCACAAAAAAACAACCGGATTACAAAAAAAACACTACAAAGTCAAAAATTTGCTTTAATTTTGGAAGTCACTGACAAAAAGCGAAAATTCAATATCAAAGACACCGACTTCTGAAATTAAAGTAATTTTTCACTTTGTAGTGTTTTTTTTTTTTACTTGCACTAGTTACATGGTATACTCGTACCTACTCGTTCCGTTCCGGCACTTTCAGCGGATTATATATACTACGTTGCGAAGCCAAATGTCTCAAAATAGCCAGTTCTTGGTCCTCTGTTGGTCGTGGGAACATGTTTATCTCTTTATCCGACAGATCAATATTCTTAATAATATATCTAAAACTCGCACTCGGACCTCTTTGGGATCTTCTTTAAAATAGCCATGCACACTGCCAAATAGAGGTCGAGCCGAAATAAGTGTAGCTATATGAAATATAAAAGCTTCGTTATTCTTTGTTTTTACAGTGATAGTGGAAGAAGCCGCGGAAGTTCTGGAACAGCACATAATAACCTCACTGACACGGGACTGCCAACATTTTATTCTGATTGGTTAGTACCTCCCCTTACTACATAACGTGAAAACAAATGAGGAGGTGAAGAACAAAACCTCACTTTTCCACTTTTTCTAATTTTGGAGAAAACAGTAAAATGTAAATAACTAACTGACTACAACATCTGCATTTTATTTTAGTTGTGTCATTTAAACTAGTGTTTCAGTCAATCTGTTGTACCAAATGGCAGATAAAAATGATAAGAATCTTAGCTAATATTTTAAAATGAAAAAGTGAAGTTTGGAAAAGTGAGGTTTTGTTCTTCACCTCCTCAAATGATTTTTTCAAAAAAAAAAAATCAAAATATTTTATTTCACATAAACCTACATGGGCACTTATGAAACGTCAGAAGCTACGCACGGTTCCAATTGGTCGTTTCCTATGGAGAAGAGCCGGCAAGAAACTCCACGGTTACTCTTTTAAAAATAATTGGGTTTTACAATATTTACAACAAAAAAAATATAAAAAATACAGTATTATTAGGTATGCGAGGACAGTGTAGGTCTTTCAACAAGTACCAAGTATGTACTTAACAAAATAGAAGATGGTCAACAAGTGTACAGTCCACTAAGCCTACAGCGTTCTCACATTCACAAAATAGAAAAGAATCTATATAAAAGATAAATAAATTAATAAAAATAAAAACTATTTTAAACGAAATGACATGATTGCTATTACAACTGTAACAAATCTGAATAATTAACATGTCCACAAAAGTCACTAATAAAGAGTTGAAAATTAAATAGTAGATATATAATGTCAAATAAAATTATGATTATGTCAAGGAAGAATGTAAATAAAACAAAAATATAAACATGGTAATTTGACAGCAGTTAATAGAATCTTACATATTTTGCCGTTAATGAGGTACCAGGGAAGCCACATGTGCAGAGGGAATTATTGCCAAACTTCTTTGTCTTCAACGTAGTCTTTAATTTTATAATATGCTTTCCTGATAAGGACACGTTTGATGTGGGTTTTGAACTTCCCATCGCTAAGTTCTGTAACCGACTTTGGCAACTTGTTATAAAATCGGATGCTGTTTATAAGAAATGACTTGCTTGTTTTAGTTAATCTAAATTTGGGTATCACAATTTCATGTCTACTACGTGTATTTATATTATGGAAATCGCTTCTTATTTTGAAAAGTCCTAAGTTTTTCCGAACATACAAAATATTTTCTAAGATATAAAGAGAAGGCAGAGTCAGTATATCAATTTCTTTGAATTTGTTTCTAAGAGACTCGCGAGGACCAATTTTATAGATAGCGCGTATTGCCCTCTTTTGTAAAATGAAAATTGAATCTACGTCAGCTGCCGATCCCCACAACAGAACGCCATAAGACATAATACTGTGGAAATAAGCAAAGTATACTAACCTAGCTGTAGCTATATCAGTCAACTGCCTTATTTTTCTTACTGCATATGCAGCTGAACTTAATCTACCTGAAAGAGTTCTAATGTGGGCGCCCCATTGCAATTTTGAATCTAAAGTAATTCCTAAAAATACAGTTTCCGTTATTGCATCTAGTTTTTTGCCATCAAGTTTTAGATTTAGACCCACTTGAGGTACATTTGGTAATGAGAACCTAATACATTTAGTTTTGTTCGCATTAAGTAAAAGATTATTAGCTGCGAACCATTTCGAAAGAACAGCCAGACTATCGTTGACGTGTAAGACATCTGTATCTTTTCTATCTATTTTAAAAATAAGAGAAGTGTCATCAGCAAATAGAATTATATTCGATAAGTTAGCCATCATATAGGGAAGGTCATTTATATAAACGAGAAATAAAAAAGGGCCGAGAATTGAACCTTGAGGCACGCCCATTTTAACTAGAGACCCCGAGGACGTCGCCCCATTAACGTTTACTTTTTGCCGTCGATTTGATAGATAGGAAAGAACAAGGTCAGCAGCTTGGCCACGAATTCCGTAGTGGTGTAATTTACAGATCAGTGTGTTGTGGTCAACACAGTCAAACGCTTTTGAGAGGTCACAGAAAATACCAATTGCATCCTGGGACTTCTCCCAGGATTCTAAAATGTGACTGATGAGTTTTACTCCTGCGTCAGTCGTTGACCTACCTTTCGTGAAACCAAACTGGTGACTATGCAAAATCCCATTTGAATTAAAATGTGACAACATCTGGTCTAGCATGATTTTTTCATATATTTTACTCAATGCTGGTAGAACAGATATAGGTCTATAATTAGAGGGATCACTCTTACTACCCGATTTGAAAATTGGTACTACTTTACTATGTTTCATTAAATCAGGAAACGTACCGCTATCTAAACATTGATTAAATATGCCTATTAAGACAGGGGCAATTGTGTCAATGATATCAGTAAGGATCTTTACGGAAATCCCCCATAAGTCTTCAGTGTTTTTTATGTTAAGACTTTTGAAAGCTTTTTTAATCGTGACAATAGAAATGGGCTTGAATTCAAAACTTGGAATGTCCTTACTGAAATTTTCTTTTAGAAGAGATTCAGCTAATATAGATGATGAAGGCAGAGATTTCGTAACCTCTATTGGGATGTTGGTAAAGAAATTCTCTAGTGTCTCAGCAACTTTTAACTTATCTGAAATGGTTTCATTATCAATTTTCAAAGACAATTCATTCTGATCTCGCTGTTTTGTGTTACCAGTTTCTTTGTTAATTACCTGCCACACAGCTTTGATTTTATTGTTCGAGATACTAATTTTGTTACTTATTAATTTAGATTTTGCTTGGGCGCAGACTCTTTTAAATATCTTAGAATAGTTTCTTACATAATTATGAACAGCTTCATCAGAAGTCAATGATTTTTCGTTATATAAATTATATAAAATATCTCTGCTTTTTCTAATGCCAGCAGTGGCCCATTCATTAAATTTTGGTTTAGTATTGATTGTTACTTTTTTTACAGGACATGCTTTATTGAATTCTTGGCATACTTTAGAAAATAATGTACCGTAGTTTATATTGGGGTCTTGTGAATCAAAACTAGCTGTTGAAAGATTGCTAAGAACATTATTATTAAACATTTTTAATTTATTTTTAGTAAGAGGTCTTAACTGAATAGTTTTATCTAAACGTAACTTTTTATCTGATTCAAAAGATATAAGTTGACCTGTATGATCAGATCTGACGCCACTAATTAGGGACGAGTCTTTTATTTTACAATTAGTAAATACATTATCTATGCATGTAGCTGAGGTTGCTGTTATTCTAGTTGCTACATTAAATATACATTTTAAATTGAATGATTTAAATAATGAGATGAGCTTACATTTTTCCGGTGAATTTACTAATAAATCAATATTTAGGTCACCACAAACAAAAACTATTTTATTATCTCTGAAAAGTTTAGTTAATATTTCTTCCATTATTATCAAAAATGATGGCAAGTTTGAGGCTGGTGGTCTATAAACACATAAGAAAGTATGGCCTTCAACCTCTGCACATGCTACCTCACATAAGCGATCAACAGAGCAAGCAGTGATATCCTTCCTTTCCTTATATCTGAAACAACTATTACATAATATTAAGGTACCACCCCCTAATTTTTCTCGCAATAATAGCTTTATATGTAGCTATCGTTGTAGAGTGAGTCTGTAAATATCATAGTTATAAGAAAGAAGGAGATAGTTAAAAATGTATCGAAACCCAACGTCTCCATTTTGTCCCCACCACCTCGCCACAACTACACATGCAGATCAGTAATCCCAATATAATATGATGTCGCGCTCACACTTGCAATTCATAAAACAAAACGTACTACAGACAGAATCAATTATAAACCTTATCCTTGTTGTGCTGTGCGAAAGACATTTATTTAAAATAATTATACGCTAGCCAAAATCGGAAAGTTATCGATTCTCCCAATTAAGTACTTATTATTGTATTTAAAAAAAATTGGGAATTCCTGAAAAATTTAAATAAAGAACGATATAAATACTGTTATGTTAGTATAAGACTTATTACCAAGAAAATCCCCAATGCCCTAATTTTGATACTGCGACCAATTTCGATGTAGCGCTCGCCGGCCGCTGCTGCGGCACCGCTCGCTTCGTTCTACCTTACCTAACCTATATGGTCGAAGTGCCCTATTAGTTATATTACCAGACACTACACTACACACACACACACACACACACACACACACATATTTTAGCACTTTGGAAATGTCTCTCGTGCAAACTATTCAGTATAGAAAAAAATTATATTAGAAACCTCAATATCATTTTTGAAGACCTATCCATAGATACCCCACACGTATGGGTTTGATGAAAAAAGTTTGAGTTCCAGTTCTAAGTATGGGGAAAAAACTTGCTGTGACATACGGATCTGACAGACAGACATGACGAATCCATAAAAAAGTATTTGGATACTCGGATACTCGTACTTTCTAAATGCCTTTTTTGTACCTTAAATGGTTACAGCATCATTGCAATTCGTTATAATAATATTTTAGTTCGCTAGTTCGCATTTCATATTTCTATACAGTAACAATGCCAAAATAATCAAAACAGCGAAATATTTGACATTATTTGCGACGTTGCCCCCTTTCCAAATAAACGAAGCAATGTATTTAGGTACTGCAAAAATAGTACAGTCGCTGTGATTATATGAAAAATAACGTAGTAAAAGCAAAACATATTTTACGATTTGTTGTTAATGTGCTGGTAAATATATGATAAGTGGTTCTATGATTTATAAAGTTTCCAGTAAGGCTTCGATTTTTACTAGAAACCACTGAACAAAACGGCATTCTTAAAATGTTGTCACGATCGCGGTCGAAAGTGCACTAGTTATTTGCATATGAACATGAGCATCGTGATCACGACGCGCGGACACAGCACAGACGCCCCTGTGCGACTTCTCCTGTTCTTTATATTTCTATGATCTATACAGAACATAACTTGCAGGTGATCACCAGCAGCTTCGACCATCGGCGTCCCACATAAAGCTAGCGAAGAGATACAACATCGAAGTGTCGCTATTCGAGCGCATGATCACGAACGGCATCCACAGCCGCCGGCTGAACGTGCAACACCGCATGCGCCCCGAGATAGCCGCGCTCATCTCGCCACACATATACCCTGACTTGGCGAACCACCCGTCTGTCGAAGCTTTCAACAACGTGCCTGGGATTGAAAAAAACCTTTACTTCTTAACACATGATTACAGAGAAGAGGTATGACTAAATCATAATGCTTTTAGCTTAATCGTTTAAAAAGGGGTAGGCAGATCAGGCAGACGTGTGTACTTATAGTATGTACCTACCCAAACCCACATTTTGCCAGTTACTATTACTTTCAATTCAATCATCTTTTAGAGGTACGTTTAATTGGTGTTCTATTGACTTAATATTTGCTAAAGTAAACTTTAAACGAATGAAACCCTTATTTTTCCAGAGACAACTTGAAAGTAACATCAGAGCAAATCACAAAGAAGCGGACATGGCACTCGCTTTGGCAAATTATCTGATGCAGCAAGGGTACACCGCTGATGACATAACAATACTTGCCGCGTATTCAGGCCAGATGTTTTACATGAGAAAAGTAAGTAAAGTGTGAAATCAAAGAATTTAACAGCACTAATGTTTCAATTACACAATCAGCCTATAAAAATCTGACTGGGCCGCGTAATGCACCACGCAGGCCTAGTGCGGACCAATGTTTTATTACTTATCACAAATTCAATAAGTTTTGGACACATTCAGACACCTTTTAAACTTTGACGTTAATTTTATGTTGCCATTCGTGGTAGCCATACAGAGAACCATTATTTAACAAGCATAATAACATCGTTAGATACTCCTCCAAATACACTAGAATTTTATTTAACAGGAACGCCAGCAATATCCTAGTTTATCGCATGTGAAAATCACAGTAGTCGACAATTATCAAGGAGAGGAATCCAAAATTATCATTTTGTCACTTGTGAGGAATAACGAAGAAAATAACATTGGATTTCTTGGAACAGATAACAGAGTTTGCGTTGCTCTGTCGCGAGCAAAAGAAGGTTTGTAATAGCAACGATATTATATGATACGGTGTAATATTCATTTTCAAATTCATAATCTCTTTTCCGCTCTACGCCTGCCTGATGTCTGGAAGAAAATACTTCTTTTACTGAAGAAAATGCTTCTCATCTGCTTTATTATAATTTACAGGATTTTATATTTTTGGCAATATCAACATGCTGAAAACAGCAAAATCAGACTTATGGAGCAAAATAGCAACGACATTAGAAAATAATGGTTCCTTGGGAACAACTCTGATCCTGAAATGTCAAAATCATCCTGACCAAGTAACAAAGGTAGGTACATATACCTAGTAAGTAGGTACCTACGTAAGTAAATTATAAAGAAAACGAATTTTAGCTACAACCGCAGAAATATAAATTCTGAAAGTTAGAAAAAGAAAAAAAGATCGACTGAAAAGATTGCTGCGGTTGTTGTCTACCCATGAGAAGATATAGTCAGGAAAAAATTGATTAACATTTTTATTTACTAACAACTTACAGGTGATGACCGCGTAGACCGTTGTCAGGAGTGCACGTGCGATGCGATGCGTTCGGACCCTGTTGTCTTGTTTAGATTTAGTGGTGCCGTGTTGTGTAGTGTCATGGATATTTTTAATGATAGTCAGTTTTTTAAAGTGAAGTTTTTGTTTTGTTTTGGTGGTGGTGACTCTGAGTCTCCAAGAAATACATTGCACACATACATGCAGAGGTGCTCCAGTGGGACAAGACTTGGCCAGGCTAATCTAGTGAGATCTTTCCATATATTTCAGTGACTTGCTCCTTTCTGCAAGACCGCCTTTATTTAAGTGATTAGTTAATTTAATTTTGTCCCTATGGGCGAAATAATGTAGAATATAATGCGTGTGTCACAATTATATGTCGGGGTCTTATTAATTAAGTACTTGTGCCAAATAGTGTGCATAACTCAGAACTATATCATTTGCAATCGTGTCAACCTGAGTTAACAGGTCGAACTTGTACCGGGTCGGACATAAACAACGAGGAGTGGGCCGATTGCGCCCTGGACACTGCTGCTGGCAACTCTTCAGAACGAAGAAAGCTTCGAAAAAGCAGTTAACCCAGCAAACTGATTCACCGGTGAAGCTGGAATTGAACCATCCTGCGGAGAGAGTTATCATGAGAGACTTTATTAACCACCCTAACAATAAACCAAGACAAAAGAAAATGCATGAAATGTAAGATGGAAAAACCGTAACCTTACCAAACGCATCAAGAATCACAGGATGTGCTATCTCGCACATGTTCACAGGCACCGCAAACCACACCCGTTACATTTGGACTCGGCTGAAGACCGAGATGAGATTAAGAAGACTGCTAGCACATATTACCATACGGCGCACTCCACGTACTTACGTGCGCTAACTACCTACCTAACCTACCGGCCGCTGGGTCGCGCGGGACCCATTTCTCAGTGGGTTGCCGACAGCCACGAGGCGCGTACGTACGCATATAATTTCGGTCGTCCTGACGTACTTAGTCTCAAACTGACACTATTTGTCCACCGCACAACGTGAATGAGAAACGAGATTATTCGAACCGAACGTGACGTCCCAGTCCCGGTCCCGTCCATCCCGGTGGCGAGCGGTGGACCTATACGTATCGCTACTTCAGCGTTGTCATTACGTTCTCGTTGACGTCCCTATGACGTGGCGCTGGACAAACGGCCTGAGTGACATTGATAAGCCCACGTTCGCAAGGACGTAATAAAATCGCGGCGATTTTTTTTTCGCGTACCTACTTATTGGATTTTCGACGCTCTGCTTAGCGCCGAGAGTTAAATATCCAACGGTGTGTTTTCTTGACGCGCTGGGATACACGATGGATGCGGTTTCTGTTGGGGTTTCAATGCTCGGCTGAAAACCGAGAGTTGAAAATCCAGTGTACGAAAAAAATCGCAGCGATTTTATTACGTCCGTGCGAACGTGGGCTAAGACGACGTTTCGGCATTATAGAATGTCGAACTTCTGCCGAATCTTGATGTGCCATAGTAACACCCGGGTACCTACTGCAGCACGTTTTGTTGAAGATAATTGTTTACCGGGTACCCACTAAACTATAAGTACTCGTTAAACCACATTATTGGGTTGCAGATTTCGACTCCAGAGGATTTCAAGAAGGTGCCACCAGAAGGCGGTTGCTTTGAGAAATGCAACTACCAGTATCACTGCGGACATCATTGTCAACTTTACTGCCACGGATACGACCGCGAACATATAACAACGAAGTGCATTAAGAACTGCGAAAGGTACATTACCACTGCAAGACCTGCAAGAACGAATTCTGCCAAAAGTCATGCTTAGTTATACTAGGCCTTTTCACCTACATAATAAAATACCATTATTTGTTTTAGAGTTTTATGTGACCTCGGACATGTCTGCCCATTAAAATGCCGGATAGATTGTGAGCCGTGCAAGGTACTCGTAATGAAGACTCTTCCATGCGGTCACGAAATGAACATATATTGCCATCGTGATCCCGAAGACCCGAGGAACAAGTGTCTTACCAAAGTTGATGTTATTTTACCAAATTGTGAACATGAGGTAGGTAGATCCATAAATCTATAGCATACATCGCAAAGAGGGATTTCCTTCACAAATATTTAGTCTGCAGTTTTCGATGAAATCCGCGATGACGTTATAAAACGTCAACCTTGGCTTGAACGTGGATTGTTAAATAAAGTTTGCCACTAGATAGGTAACGTACTTCTTAAAAATAATACTTAGCATGATAGAATCGGTGTTCGACCACGCTTTACAATTTGGTAAAATATAGTACATACATTACTGTCGAGGCCAGCAATTAGGGCATTGATGGACGATCGTGAAAATGTGGGCGGAGGCGAAGTCGAGGCACACATACGTGAGTCCATCAATGCCTAGTTGCGACCAAGGCTTGTATAGTACTTTTCTCAAACAATGCGCGGAAATTCATTCCTAAGTAAATTAATTATAAATTCCAGAACCAATGTCGAACAAACCAAATTTTTCACGCGCCCGTATGTTCATTTGTTTCTTCTTTAAGCAGCTCCATTTGCTAAGCCAGTTCTAAATATAAATAAAATCTTTGATAAGTTACCTCCTTGGTTGCCATTGGTTGAAGTAAAAAATTAGTTCCATTTTTAAATAACACATGACAGTTATGAGTTTTCATAGTAATTTATTTGGCCGCCAAACACGAACACGACAGATATGGATTTTCATATTAAGATTGCCGGCCGCGCGCTCGCTTGTTTTTGGCCATTACAGCAATTTCGATTTATCTCGAAGAAGTTAGTCAAAATAATGTTCGAATTTCTAAGCATGTTTGAGAAAAATAATTATATTCATTTCATCACCTACAGGCACAGAAAGATTGTTACCAGGATATTAACAACGTGAAATGTTTGGGACCTTGCGTGTACCGTTTGGAAGAGTGCGGCCATGTCTGCCGTCGCAAATGTCATGTGACCGACGATCCGAACCATGAGAAGGTGAGTTGTTTGACTTTTATATCCATAATTTTGATATCTATCCAATATATTTCTATTCCACCTCCTAAAAATGTCTCTATAGTAAGAAATATCTTAAGAAAAATGTAGTCAAAAATAGTAAAAAATAGTAAAAAATACAATATCTGTAACATTTTTTCCAGTACATATGCGTCAAACCTTGTGCACGAGCAAAAGCAGGTTGTAAGGCCGAACTGATAGGAGATCGAGGGGATCATCAATGCAGGAAGACTTGCAACGAGAAATGCGATGACTGTAATGTCCAGGTGCGGTGCTTGTTAATCTTATACCTTCACTTTCTATGTTACTAAATCATTGCGTGACAGAGTAACTAGAGAGAGAGGACTCCGAGGTAGATCGAGACGGGAGATGATCTGGCCGACGACGGTGAAAAGCGGCGCCAGGTCGCCAGATATGAAGGGGCGCCCTAATATGAAAGTGAGCAACTCGCAGCGACACTGAGGTAAAGCAAGATTGGCGTCGATCTACAGTATGTTAACTAACAGAGGGCGTTCCCGTTAACCCGCAATAGTATAGCGTTCATACATGCTAGAAAACATAAAATATTCACGAAAAATATTAATTTCATACGTAAAACAAACACTCTGTACACGCGTACTTGTCGCACTTGTCTTTCCAAGTTGAAAGACAAGTGAGCGTGTACAGAGTGTTACATATATACGTAACAATTTAAAAAAAAAAAAAAAAAATTCACTTTCAATATTTTTTCTAGCATGTATGGACGCTATACTAATGCGGGTTAACGGGAACGCCCTCTGTTAGTTTACATACTGTATAATAGGCGCCTGGGTAGGAATCGGCGCTAGATGTGAAAGGGCGCCCAAATACGGAAGGCGATCGCGGTCGGGCCAATACACAGTTTTCCATTTGATGAAAAAAAAATCCTCTGCTATTTGTCTGATGAAGCTAACGTCAATTTTAACTGTGTTTATTACGCTTGTTCTAAGAAATAGTTGCGATGTTGTACCTTGGTCCCCCAACTAACTAAATGTAGGTACCCTGGACGCTGGCCAAGGTACATCTGATGTACCTATGACGTACTACTTACAATATCAGGAAAAAGATAAAGTTTTTTATGTGTAAGTAATATCTTTCTTCTCGCTTTCCTGCAATCAAAATCAAAATCTGAAATATCTAAATAATCTAATCTGATAATTTCGTGAAAAGGGACGAAGTTTGTCACAGGAAGCCGAGGGGAAACCTTATTTATAGTGAAAATAAAAAAGTTATTGCTATTTAAAACTCACGTTTTTAGTACCAAAATTATCCCAATTCAATAAAAAATTGGTAAATTTTCGACAGGGGTCAAAGTTATGACTTGTAGACACACGCTAAACGACGGCCGCCCACGACCCATGTAAATAAACCGGTAAAATTCCCCATTCAAAAAAAAATATGCAGGGCAGTCTTTGGTTACTGCCGATAGAAGTGAAAACTAAGTAACGCCATCTTACGAAAATGTCAGGAAATTATGTGGCTTGCTGTCAGTACAAGCCGTCTTACGAATTTTCAATCAAGTCACGTGTCCTGACGCGAGTTTAAAATTTTTTACCCATCCCTAAAAAACTGCACAACGCCGCTTATTTCATGAAGTCACTTCAAAAATGCGACGATTTTTTTTTCCTGTTTTCCAGAATATTACATAAATAGTCTCAGTATGATTCTTAACATCAGCCTCACGGATCGGACAGGGTTTTTGCTACACGCTGTATAGTTGAATAGACTGATCTTTCCATATTTTGCAGCATATTGGACCGCGTAGGTATTGCATTTTTCTATGAAACAGCAGATTTTTTTTTAATAACCGAATTTTTCGGTTCATATAATCATGTACTGAATCCCCCTGCGTTGAAATTTTTCGTCGGTTATTTAAAAAAAAATCAGCTGTTTCATAGAAAAGTGCAATACCTACGTGGTCAAAATGTATGGAGCAGCTGATTTTTTTTTTAATATCCGACGAAAAATTTCAACGGAGGGGGGTTCAGGATCATGTACTGAATCCATGGTAACCGGCTTCGCGTCGATGTCCCTGCCACCCCGTATATCTATTATGCCACGTTGATGTAGTGATCGGAAGGGGTCAGTTCTTGTATAGGGACGTGATTTCGCGGTGCTATATTTATTTAAATTAAAGAGAATTTTTAATGTTCAGGTTAAGAAAAAAAGATCGAATTGCAAGCATTCGGAGACCGTAGCATGCTCCAAGTCAGTTGACGAGATTCCATGCAATAAAAAATGCACACGTACCTACATGACCTGTGAACATTTCTGTAAGAAGAAATGTTGCGAGCCATGCGGAGATTGCACACAAATGGTATGTTACCTTGCTTATTATTGTTCCCATTCAATAGCCGTTATTAATTATAATATAATAGTAATTTCATTACGCGACTGTCTGTTATAAGCGCCCTAGTACAAAACCTCGTTGCGCCCAACGCGTCTGCGCTACGGTTAGTGCAAAGCTCTACGCCGTAGCTCGTCGCAGTCAAAGAATTTCGGGTTGCATAATCTCCTACAGTTTCTATCATTTGAATGCTTTCTTGGAGTGAACTGATTTATCAACATTTTTTATTTATTTTTTAGGTCGAAAAAGTAATACCAGAATGTCTCCATACAATAAAAGTACAGTGCCAGCAAAGTGTAAGTCAAGAGCTTTGCGAAAAGAAGTGTAAGCGACTCCTTTCATGTGGGCATCCGTGCACGGACCGATGCGGTTCTGCGTGTGACCCCACGAAGTGCACCAAGCCTTCGTCTGACGAGGTCTCGTCTCCTTGCGGTCACAAAGTCAAGCTACCGTGCAATATATCAGCTTTATTTGCTAAAGGTAATTTGTGAAATCATTGTGCAAGTTAGTACTTGCACTTGAACTTGCCATCTTCGAGTGCAATATATCGGTTTGTGAACTTAATTTCAAGCATCTCCGAAATATGCATGTAGGAGTCACGTAAACTTTATTTATTTATTTATTTATTTTTATTTATTAAACTGATTATTTAGCAAATTTATTACATATTTCAACCTAAAATTGCCCTTTGGTATGGCACTACACACACGTCAAAAGGGCAAAAGTAACGTGTAACAATACGAATGTCTGTGATTATAGGGGAAGAAAATGCAGAAAGGGCACTTAGCAAGAACTAATGTAGAAAGAAAAAAAATAGTTTTATTAATTTTTTTCTAGATTTGAACTGATCAACAACCTCTACTCTACGTTACTTATTAATTCAAATTTTATGTAACTGGCTGGGCTAGGACATAGAACAATTTTTTCACAGAGAAACACTGCCTCACCATCATCTTCATAGCGCACGAAAATCTGGTCATTGCACCTAATTGATTCCACTAACCTATCCACTTGATTCTGAAAACCACTTTTCATTGTGGGATAAACTGTAATACTTCTTTTTTAAATTGACTTTTTTTGGTCCTCTGATGTCCAATATTTTTTCTTTTTTCAAATTTTTTTCTATTCTTACGGTCCGTTTATCTAGGTCCGTTTTGCCTCTTGCCATAAACCACATCAAACAAATACCCGTTGGCCATGACATCACCGCTCGTTCGACCTGCGTCTTGCGTCTGCAACCGCCGCGAAAATAAAATGTTAGAAGTTATTTAGAGCGTGCCATAAGGCGGTGCGTCTTGCGGCGCGGACAGGCGTGCAATGCAAACAAAAGAACTAGATCACAGCGGGCCTGCCATGACGCAGAGCGGGGCGACCGACGAGTGACATTTTTGATAAAGACATTCTGCGCAGCGTCAGTCGCAGGACGCAAGACGCACCACCCTATGTCGTGGTCATAGAAATATAAATAACAGGTCGTGGCCCTGGTCTTGCATACTGCTATCGTCCTCATAGTTTGATATTAATCGCAAGTCACTTTGCATACCTACAGAGACGCCAGAATAAAATATCACGAGCTAAAGCAAACTGTGGGTCGATTGAAAATCGCTAACCCGATTATCAAAACAATGAAAAACTAACTTTCCTCGCAAAACACTGCTCACGTGGACGGTGAGAGCCAAGAGAGTGAGCATGAAGGGCTTCCTCATGAAACCACTCATTCAGAGATGGCGTTATACCTTTCAACATTATTTAGGTGGACCTTTGTATCTGCAGGGGCCGTTTTACCTTTCTTTCCAGTTTCCCAATAATTAGATACCCATCACGGTACCGATTGTAGGCGTAGTTAAACATGGATTAACATGGTTGCCGCTAGCCGCCGTTAGTAGTAGTACATATCTAAAAGAATTTTCATGACAACATAAGTTGTCCTCATTGTTATTTTTTCCGTTTGAGCAGCTCGGAATCTAGATTTGTTCCCAGTTGATGGCAATTAGTGTTCCCCCCCCCCCTATCACATTGGACTTAAATATAAATAGCCCCATAGAATTGAAACGGGACGTTCAGTCTATAACGATCGTGAAAATTTTCGAATTTTTCTATTTCGAACGAATAGTTCGAAAACCTAATTCGAACTATTACGAACATTCTCGAAAACCATGAAATTGACACCTATGACGAGAAGAAGATTGTCAGTTTCGGTGTCGCTTAATTTCAGAATCTTTCATGAATAAAAGTATGTATGCATCAGCCCTTTTCTATTTATGCATTAGCTTTTGTTTATTAAGCTGCACAAAGAAAGAAAAAAAAAAACAAATATTTGATTAAATATGACTATCAAAACGCTATTATTTGCAATATCTAAACGCAGAACCTGGGACAGTAGCTATGGAGTATAGTAGACCATACTCACCAGAATATGGTATTTCTGTAATTGCTAATTAGCAGGATTTTGGTGGTAGTGGTTTCATTGTTTAAACAATTAAGAGGCTTTTACTACCTCTTTTTTAGAGGAGTATTATAAGAATAAGAATAAATTTATTGGTCCATTGTTACAAAATAAGTTTCAGGAAATAATGAGGACCAGACTTTCATTATTATTGATAACTTAGCTACAAAGTTAAGTTTGTTGTTGCGATAAAATCATCCGAGCTTCGGAACCCTTCGTGGTCCGACACGCACTTGGCCGGTTTTTATTTAATTTTATATTTAAGTTCGAATTTTAATTTTAATTAATTTAAATATTATTATTAAAATTTTAAAAATTCACCACGTTCATTTACCCCAGTGATGAACTGTAGGTACTTTGCACATCTGATGCCTAACCATTTTGGAAATACAGGCCTGATGTTATGTTTGTTAGTAAAATTTCAGCTGATAATGGTAAGTGTGCAGGTGAGGTGAACCCGGAGCAGCTGCTGCAGTACTGCGCGAGCGCATGCGGCGCGACGCTGGCGTGCGGGCACCTGTGCGCCGGCACGTGCGCGCGCTGCCTGCAGGGCCGGCTGCACCAGCCCTGCACGCAGACTTGCAACCAGGACAATATCTGCGGACACCAGTAAGTCTGGCGACACTTCTACGGGTCATAGTTCGGAAGTTCAGCTTGCTACCGCCATCTGTTAGTAACTAACTTCGAGCCGCTCTAAGCCCGCGTCCATTTCCTTTTTAAAGAAAGGAGGCCCTAGTCCCAGCTTTCCTAGATAGAGGAGGACGAGGTTGTAGGTCGTGCTCGTACCTAACTCGTAATCGTAACTTATACTTTTTCCGTGGGGTGCTGCGTTCCGTTCCATTATCGTTCTGAAATGATCGCGCCGACTTTTTTCGCTGACTGGTATCAACTAGATATCTACCTCTGCTTACTCATAGAGAATGTAAGCGTCATGTTATGTTTTATTTTATACGCTGGTGAGTTGCATTTTTTTTTATACGATACCTTGATTTGAATTTTTTGTTTAGATGCCAGGAACCTTGTAATCAAATCTGCCCACCGTGCAGGATGCTCTGTGAAGTTAAATGCAAGCACTCGCACTGCAAGAGGTTGTGTGGCGAACCGTGCACGCCATGTCAGGTGAATAACAAATTGTGTTGTCTAACTAAACTCTGACTTCAGGTACTATTCATAGTCGGTACTTACTTATAATGATTTCTAAAACTCGAAGTGTCGTATCGAACCTACTTCTTCGTCATTACAGGAAAAATGTAGTCGTCGGTGCAAGCACGGGGACTGCACGCGGCGTTGCAGCGAGGAGTGCTCGCGCGCGCCGTGTGACGCGCGCTGCGGCCGGCGCCTGGCGTGCGGCCACATGTGCCGCGGCCTGTGCGGCGAGCCCTGCCCGCCCGTCTGCCAGCCGTGCCGCCCCGACGAGTTCCCCACGGAATTCCTCGGGGACAAGTACGAAGAACACGACAAGTGAGACACCTTCGTTTGCTACAAGACTCGATCAATTGCGACTGCTAAGATTAAGCGCAGTCAGCCTCAAGTCACGGGCGCGTTGAATCAAAATACTGTTCACTGACTAAACAGTCTTTGAAGATAATTATCCAAACCTAACGTAAAATAAAATTGTTTTAATAAATTTTTGAAGTGACAGCTTCTTTAGCGGCGTTGTGCACTTTTTTGGAATGGGTAAAAAATGTTAAACTCGCGTCAGCAGGACACGTGACCCTGATCGAAAATTCGTAGGACCGAGGGACTTCGACCCGTTGCCTAGCAACCGACAAAGTACAGTAGAATCCGTTTATTATGACATCGAAAGGAATTGACAAACACGTCATAATAAGCGGACGTCATACAAAGCGTTTACAAGCATCATACAATGGTCACGTGGGACGTGACCATTGTGTCTCCCGGAATCTCTGAGCCCGGAATGCTATACCTGGCGAAGTATATTATTATACCATGTGCCTGTAGAAGATTTCAATCAGTATTTTCATTCGACCCTCATTGTAATTTCAGGTTTATCGTACTTCAAGATTGTGGTCATGTTTTGGAGGTCGATAACATGGACACTTTAATGCTGGGTGACCAGGAAAACATAAAGATACGCACATGTCCGTTATGTCGCAAAGCGATTATTAATACTAACAGATACAAAGATATTGTGAATAGAATGTTCAAGAATGATATCAATCCTATAAAAGTCCGAGTTTACGGAACTAACAAGCAGATACAAATGAAAATGAATGAATTACGCCGCAAAGTGGATAGATTTGCAGAAGAAAATAGAAAATATATGGAGGGTTTGTATTAATCTATACAATTTTTAATGGGTTCCGAACGTCCGAATGAGAAAACAAGAACCATATAGGATCACTCGTGTGTCTGTCTGTCTGTCCGTCTGTCACAGCCAATTTGCTCCGAATCTAATGCATCGATTAAGTTGAAAGGAGATTGCCCACGGCACTATGGACAAATGTACTCAATTTCAAAATAGTTGTTTCTTCATTAAATCATCTTTAAAATACTCGATGGCATGTCCAAATACTGCTTTAAAAAAATCAAACTACCTACAACGGCATATCCAAGATATTTACAAAAGTGAAATTACTATTTAGAGGTAATGTTCGACCACAAAATGAATTGAAAAAAAAAAAGCTATTTGAAAGGGTCTGAATAGGTTTAGGAGTGAGCTTTGTGTCTTTGAAGTAAATTGTGCAAAGCATGGAAGCAATCATAACTTGATAGTCAATCGCTCAGTGGTATATCTAACTAGATCCTACTCAAATCATAGATTGTATCATGAAATGGCCTATGTAAGTAGGAAGGGATGGAAAACAGCTACACTATTACAATAAATGAAGGAATGATTATAAGTGTTAAGTTTGTTCTGAGGATAAATTCATCCAAACTACGGAACTCCGAACTCTTCATTGTGCGTGGTCTGACACGCACTTAGGCAGTTTTTTTATTTTTGCGTTCCCCAAGGCGATGTGTAGCAAGCTGAGTTTGGCGAATAATTTTTATGTTCTTTCCAGATTATAAAGATATGGCAGCTACATTTTTGAGTTTTATAACACTTTTAAAAACTCAAATAAAGGTGTCGCTCTTGCAAGTGGAAATGGAATGCGTATACTTGAATATATTTGAAATGATCGTAGGATGTTGGAAAAAATATCGAACACAGACACCGCAAATAACTACACTACAGGATGAATTGCAGAAGCATATCAAAATACTACTGAATGTGCTCAAGATTCGGCCAAAATCCAAGATCGCAATCAAAATAAGCGAACAACAGCAAAAGGATATCGGCAATGAGATTAAACGGTTGAATGTGATGGTGCAACTGTCTACTCTTCTCCATCTCGCGATTAGTATCAAAGATGAAGTTAAAGTAACAGAACAAGTCGAGACTACCAAAGCGGTTGTGTTCTCGCTATCTGTATTTAATGAAGACAAGGCTTTAGAGTCTCTTAAGCAGTTGCAGACAGCGCTCAAATCAAGCGGTATTGTCGCTAAGTACGAGCGCGCATTAATTGTTAAAGCGTTTATTGATTTAAAAGCTGGCTCCTGGTATAAATGTCCGTATGGACATATCTATTGCATTGGTGAGTGCGGCGGAGCAATGGAAGAGAGTTCGTGTCCGGAGTGTGGGGCGCGCATAGGTGGCAGGAACCATAGGCTCACTGCCGGGAACAGTCATGCTCCAGAAATGGACGGCTCTAGGCACGCAGCATGGTCGGAACAGAACAACTTGGCTAATTTTAATCTTGACGATATACTTTAGGTATACATATAAACTAAAGTAGGTACCTAGTTATTTGTTTGTAGATACTGGAAGTTCATTTTAATGTTTTATTAGTTCTTCCTTTAGTCTATACTGTAAACAAATTCAACTCGCATCCGTATCAGTATCTACACTCTCAGGCCCTTTCCTCACACGTTTGCGGTGCGGGATCGTTTCGGTACCGCGTGACGTCACGTATTTTACTGCATTCGTACTGGGAGCTTACCTCCTTATACAGTATGTTAACTAACAGAGGGCGTTCCCGTTAACCCGCAATAGTATAGCGTCCATACATGCTAGAAAAAATATTAAAATCGAAAAAAAAAAACTTTATTTTTTTATCATAAAATATTCACAAAAAAATATTAATTTCATACGTAAAACAAACACTCTGTACACGCGCACTTGTCGCACTTGTCTTTCCACGTTGAAAGACAAGTGCCCGTGTACAGAGTGTTACAATTATTAAGCACCAATTTAAAAAAAAATGAGAAAATTTTATTAAAAAAAAAAAAAACATTTTTTTTTTTTCAATTTTAATATTTTTTCTGGCATGTATGGACGCTATACTATTGCGGGTTAACGGGAACGCCCTCTGTTAGTTAACATACTGTATATATATAAAATTATAAATGCGAAAGTGACTTTGAATGTTTGTTTGTTTGTTCATCTTTACGCTAGTTTACTTAACGGATTTTAATGAAAGGGACATGGATTGACCATAAGCTGGACACACACAAGACAACACATACAAAAGACGTACATAGATTACTTTTATCCCGGTGGTACGTTCCCGTGGGATAATTTCCGACATGCACGCGGGCGAACTCGTGTAGTTATAGTTAGCGGGGTTACTAAAAATCTGTTTTCAGAAGTTTTAAATGTTATAATTCCAAAAACCAAAAGAACGTGTCGGAGGTGCCCGACAAACGCACGGTGCTTGTTACCCTCCTATTCCTCACGACACCGATGATGAGTTTGACAATGAGAAAAACCGATGTTTTTTTTTTTCAATAAAAAGTATTTTTCAAACGTTATCCCAGTTTCTTTGTGTCCAAATTATTAAAAAAAAATCATTATGTCTAACAGTTTTCAGTGTTTAACAGTTTTCAGACAGAATGCTATATTACCGATCGCAAAAAAATTTCAACACGTTTAAAATGGGGTTCAACACATAAGATGCCATGACATTTGTTCTGAAAAATGCTTTATTCACATCAACCAATATGAAAACAACATTTTCAGCCAGCCATGGGTTTTATTTTTGCCTCATTTATAATTTTATCGTGTGGTATCATGGGTACGTGAAAGGCTACTGGTTTCTGAAAATTGTTTTCAGCATCTAAAATCTATCGTTCAACTACATTCTGAAAATTAGACAGATTGCTATGAAACAGTTCGGTTTCTTTTTTGACATATAATAAAATGCAGTCAGGTCAGACGCGACACGGAAATTTTCTGAAATAAGGATTTATTAATTTCAGAATAACCAAATCTATCGATTTTATTCGGTTTTGTTCGTAAAACGATAAGGCAAAAAATTTTGTCATGGGCTCTCGTACCAATTTCATTTTCATATACAATTCAAAACTAAATTAATTCTAATTTAATTTTGAATTCTAAATGAAAGCAGTGCAGTACCGCTTCGGTACATAGTGCTTACCGACCAGTGAGGAAACAGCAGTACCGTGTGGTACCGTACAGACCAATGAGGAAACGGCCTGAATTCCATTTCATCTCTTCATATTTCAGTGTTTTTAAAGCAAAATGTTATTTTAAATACATACCTACTGATTTAAAAGATATTTTGCATTATAGATTTCAGTAAGTATACCTGTATACAATTATATTTATGTAGTCGGACCATTTATCTGTAAACATCCAACACAGAATTAAAATAAAATTGGCAACACCAACATTTAGCATAGTAAATTCGTTTTTTATGTAGTAAAGCGAAATAGGTTTTAATAATTAAAGGAAGTGTATAGTGTCGCTAGCAGCATTCTATTACTATCGGTTATAGAGCCGCAGTTTGCGGCGTAATAGGTACCTAAGCATTGCGTTGTCACTATCACTTGTTATTTTGTTAATAATATTGACATTTAGTGTATACAAAAGCCTACCTACTAAAAAGTGTTACCTACTTTTGTTACTAGGAGGACTTAGGATGCAAGAACGAGCGGACTTGGGGCACCCTGACTTGGACAGGTTAGATTCGAAGGTGAAGGCTGTGGTGTGATTATAAAGTGCAGTGGTTCCGGACATGGTTTGTCCGGAACCACTGCACTTTTTATCTCCGGTAGTAAATTCATGGCACTGCCGTACTATGTTATCCCTTGCGGCTTAAAATGATGTACTAGAACGCCGCTTGCGGCACTATAACGGTGCTATAAACGATCTCTATACACTGCCATAATTAATAGTTCTACGGCTTTACATCACATTGATCTACTGAAAAAATCGTTTCATCACATTATTTAGATAGTAAGACATAAGATAAGACTCTTCTCTTGTCGTATTATCGTCTACAGCGGCAAAAGCGGCTGAATTAACTCTCTAAAAGTGGTTATAATTTGACGAATTCAGTATAGTTATTAAATAAGTCGTTTTTCATCTTGGGACTCTTCAGACGTGCCACAACACGGCAGCGGCTAAAAAGTGACTGGCACAATATTGCAAAAAACAACGTGGAGTTTTTAAACACACGTAGGCACGGTCAGCAACGGTTGTCTATTATTATTTAACACTTGTTTTATAATGCTACGGCTACACTGTCACGTTATCGCGAAGTTTACTTCGCGCGCTCTCCCTCACACACCGCTCGACGTCTCGCTGAGTAACAGAGTGTGCACGAAGTAAAGTTCGCGATAACGTGACAGAGTAGCCGTAGCATTATGATCATACCTAAGTAAATAATTTAAGCAAAGATCACGTCATGAGCTGTTTTTCCGTTTATAAGTTTAGAATACTTTTGTACCCAAGATGTACTCAATTTGTACATACTTTAAAAAAAAAGTACCTTGAAAGGTTAAGAGTACAGACATTTCATTTTTATTACGCTGTAGAGCATGTCTCCAGCAACCCCAAGTTAAAATATGAGGATACTTACGTAGATGCTTATTGTATACGTATAAAAAAAGTGCATGTTAATAATAATTGTACTGTTGTTTTACCATTAATTATGCAAGCTGCGAGACTACTTATGTCAAGTTTTCTCGGCCTATTGATATTGTAGCGGTTAGACCGCCACATACAAACTACGAAGCAAAAAGACATGACGTCACACAATTCCTACATCGCGCAGTTAGAGTTTACCGAGCGAAAAACATAGATAAGACTATCCGAAATCAACATATGGGCAGTTGCCCGCCAGACATAACAACCCGTCTGGTTGGAGGATCCTCCCTTTTCTATGGTGGATGAGTGAACTTTACACCCTGTTCCTCATACCCCTAAATTGGTGACCCCGAGTATGAACGTCAACGCAGCCTTCGTGCAACTACTTCAGCGTGACGTCATCATCATCACTCTCGCAAGCTTTCGTGAGGCGAGTCACACAGCCAGCCAGCACCCACGGCTTCAACGGGTATCCAGACCACCAGCATGCAGCGAACGCGCATTCCTGGTCATCACCCTCAGCCTCATCAGCAACCTTGGCACAGCACCTGCACTTCCGGCCGGTCTCACAAGCAGAGCCTATTCTACCCTCTCCTGGTCGACGAAGCAGTCAGCCAAAAACCCGGCGCTGTACCACATCCGACTCACTGGATGACGACGCAGCGCCACCTCGACTCACTGGGGAATCACCGCAGACAGTTCCGACTCACCGTGAACTATGCGGCACCCGGTTCCGACTCACTGGAACCACAGCTGGCACTGTGAAGCATCGCAAGATCAAAGACTCAGCCCACTATCGACCTCCGGTCTCCGGAGGGGAGTGATGTAGCGGTTAGACCGCCACATACAAGCTACGAAGCAAAAAGACATGACGTCACACAATTCCTACATCGCGCAGTTAGAGTTTACCGAGCGAAAAACTTAGATAAGACTATCCGAAATCAACATATTATGGGCAGTTGCCCGCCAGACATAACAACCCGTCTGGTTGGAGGATCCTCCCTTTTCTATGGTGGATGAGTGAACTTTACACCCTGTTCCTCATTCTCCTAAAATATATAAGCGCTTGAGCAAAAATACATAGCTTAAAAATACATACATACATATAATTGGAGTGTATGTGATTTTCGTTTCTGACCGTACCTATTACAATTTGCTTTTTTCCTTTTTTCTTGTGATTACTCATTATACCGAAGACCTCACGGCACTTTCACACAAGTTGCCTGCCCACTGTGCTGTTCCCCTTCGATTTTTGTGGGTGCGGCTTCAAGTAGTTACCGCGCGGCGCAATTTACACTAGCCACTGGGGTGCAGGTGGTACCTACATGTGGTACGTCAAAACACCCTCTCGGGTTTCTTTAATGCTTTTTTATTGTAGTTTATTACTTATTTTCTTGTTCCAGATATAATGTTTTTTTTTTGTTCTAATGTGAGTGTAGGTATTATAAGAGCACCTCTGCCTAACCCTACGGTGGATTAAAGGCGTGTGTTATATGTTATGTTATTCAGTTATATGTACTACCAATTAATCAATAAAGCTGTTTTATGACAGTGATGTTTTGTTTTCTTTTTTTTTTTTAATTCTATTCAGAATATGGAAACAAAGATATTGGACTATGGGTTTGGGTGGCTTACGTTGACTGGTGACCGGGGGGCCTACCATCACCTCTAAAAGCAGTATTATTTTAATATTACTTTAGTGTGGGAAAGAGATGAAGCTCTACAGGACGTATAGCACCATCTCTTTCCCCCACTGAAGTAAGATTAAAATAATTCTGGTAGTTGTGGTAAACCCCCTGGAACTATGGAAGGATTATGGCTCCTGCCTGATCAATGTTTTAAATGTACACGGATAAAATGGCAGGTGACTTGCACACTCAATAATGGGCCCCCGAAAATGGTCGCTAGCACAAAGTGTCGTAGTCTCTAACTCGCGTCTAACCGCCACGGGTCCAACCTAATCTAACCCATCTCACCAAAATAAGATCACGCGAAGTATTAGCATTCGTATTCTATCATAACCTAACCATGTGACGAAACGAGTGCTACTTACTTCCAAGTTGTTCGAAATTTAATCATTGCAGTGACTTGCAATATATCTAAACTCATGATGTACTAGTATGCCGCAAACTGACGGCACTATAGCCCATAGTGATACAAAGCCGCTTGCAGCACTACAATGTGTTTGGTCTCGGACTGTACAAACTTAAAGGGAAGGTAGTTTGCTCTATTTTATCAATAAATAAAATTATTCTAGGTACATGTGGGGTCGGACGGAACCCAACCCCCCTGAATGGCAGCCATTTTTGTGTTTTGATCGCATTTTATGAAGCGTGCATACTAAAAGTACTTTAACTTTGTAATTTAATGTCTAATTATCGTAAAAAAAAACTTTTAATAAGTGAAAAGTGTTAACAATGGGTTTTTTTTTAAACAATTTCTCAAATACTGAAAATAAATGCTGCATCATATTGAAATAAATGCTAAAAGGTCAATAACACGTTTAAATTAACATCGTTTTTTTGTTTACTTATCAAGGTTATTACAAAATTCACCCCCGGGAACTATCTTTTTTTGTTTACTCGACTAAAAGATGTTTAGTTTACCTAAATAATGATACCTAAAACTCGATTCAAGAGATATTGGTGTTGTAACATACTATAATAAGCTTGCGTAGGTAGTGAGTTCATAACGATTTGGTTTTTCTGTAGACATTACAATGATGATCAATGATAAACAAAGAACAAGTATTTATTATTAAGTTACAGGGCGTGCCAAAGAAATAGACATAGGTACATACATACTCTCGAAAAACATTACCCTCCTGCACGCGTAGCATGAGCACCGCTTTGTCTACGGAAGAATAGACAAAAATGACGTTCCGTGTAGAACTGTAGGCAGTACGACGGCAGCAAAGTAGAAAGAGGCAACTGCACTTTTTACGAAATTCACTCTTTAATATAATTCGACTCAGAATTCTTTGTTTCGTCATAGGATGTTTTTACTGTTTGATTGTCAATTTTTACTGATATTAAGTCATGAAACACAACTACGTACAGCTTATTGTTTTCAGTGT
This sequence comes from Conistra vaccinii, assembly GCA_948150665.1. NCBI lineage: Eukaryota > Metazoa > Arthropoda > Insecta > Lepidoptera > Noctuidae > Conistra > Conistra vaccinii. The sequence goes on from OX411330.1 coordinate 10,223,273, forward strand.
GTCGAAGTACCGTGTTTTGGAACAAATAACATTACAGTAATATTGGCCTTAACCATTTCCTTGGTAATATTAAATAAATGATGTAAAATAGGAGAAGATAGCTTTCTTCTTCTATTAGTTATCACAGTTTTGCATTTAAAACGCTGTTCTGTAAAATCATGATTTTGCAGATAACCCTGTATACTTTGTGACCGTCGAGTAGAATATTTAACTACCATAGACAACTGTCAGTCGTCAGAGTGATTTTGACAATTTGGTATAGAAAACTTTCTTCTGAAATAGTCTACATATAAAATGACCTATACAAAGATAGTTAGAAACGAAAGACATAGGGACTAGTTATAACAAGCGTACGAGGCGCGCGCCCCGGGCGCTGCGTTTTTTCGGGCACGCGCGACTGTCAGTACTATAGATAATATTACTACACTTATGTCAGTACGCTACGTCAAATAACAAGATGTCCACATTTTGTTGTATTTTTGAACCCTCAACATGCTCAATAATACTGTTTTCCTTTTAAGTTTATTACTAATGCAAACAAAAAGACAAGAAAAAGTGTTTGCGGAATACGTACCCAATTTGTAGAATTAATTAATCAAGTTTCCCAAACAAAATTTTGCTAAGCTTACCTAAAAATTGTATACAGGGCATTCTGTAGCAAAATATCAAAAATAAAATTATAAAATAAACAATGCTTATTTGATGAATGAATGCATAGAATAATTTTGTTTCTATTTCCAAGTATCAATTTCTGTCATTCGTCATAATAATTTTATCGAAGTGTATAGAGTGCCGCGAGTATTCTTGTGGCACCGGCACCCTCTCCAGCACGACCATGGATAATTACTTTAATTTTAATGCGGTACATATTCATGAAAAAATGTGTACTTTATTGTACTAACGACTTTAAAAAATGTACTCACATATTTTCGCTGCTATAACATATCGACCGTGGCCGTGCTAGGTAGAACCTTTCTGCCACGATCACTATAGATTTTAGGTATTTTTATCAACTTTAACATGAAAAGTTATATAAATAAATTGTACTGAAATGTACTCCATTTTATACATAATTTTACCACTGGGCCACCACGGCTCCTGGGAGCAGTGGTGGCCCAGTGATAACGGCCCTGACTTACGAGTTGTGGGTCGTGGGTTCGAACCCAAGCAGGCGCTTTACTCTGTGTAAATAATTTCATCACCACTGCTCTCAAAACGGTGAAGGAAAACATCGTGAGGAAACCGGCATGTCTAACTGTGCGTTTGCACTGGCGAAACATTCCCAACAAAACATGTTGGGATCTCTATTTGCTGTCAATTTTCCATACAATGTTTGACAGGAACTAGAGATTTCAACATGTTTTGTCGTGATGTTTCGCCAGTGCAAACGCACAGTAAGAACCAAACATTCGAAGACATGTGACATCTACCAACCCGCACTGGGCCTGCGTGGTGGATTACGGCCCACTCCCTCTAACAGAGAGGAGGCCTGTGTCCCAGCAGTGGGAACATTAATAGACTGATGATGACTTACCCTTGATTTGTTTCATTTCATTATTCCATTGAAACCATTCGGGAAACATTTCTCGACCTAATTCACTCCAGTCGTTGGTCTTTCTTATTTTATTTCTATATGAGTCATGCCGTGCCATTTTTCCGTGTAGATCATGGTCACCGCTTTAAAATTTTAAATACGCGCGGAGTTTCTACTTGATGTTTCAACCAGTGCTGCCAGATGCGTTTTCTTAAATTTCCCCAGGATTCAAAATTACTTTCCCCAAAATGATACCTTTTCAGAATAAGCCCCCAAAAATAAAAAACGAGTATACTTACTGTTTTCACTTATATCAAAAGCTGTACCATTGATCTCAATGGCTGAACCCAAATAAAAAATGTATCGTCCGCAAAAAACGAAAATATAATACCAAAGACATCGACTTCTGAAATTAAAGTTCCCTTTTTTCATTTTGTAATGCTTTTTTGGAACTCGGTTCTTTTTTATTTAAAGATTTTCGTTTTTCCGAGATACTGTGCTTTTTACCGAAATAGTGGGAAAATAAACAGTATTTTCCTACTTGACCATAAATACTTTATTTCTTTTACAAAAAGTTGGCAACTCTACGCTTATGGAAAAGTATATTATGTTCTGTGGGAAAGGCGCGCGCCGTACGCGCGCCCGACGAGCGCACGGCGCGCGCCCTTTGACAGCAACGCTTGTTATAATCCGTTACATAGAAATCCATACAATTTGACACGCAGCGCCCGAGGCACGCGCCTCGGGCGCTTGTTATAACTAGTCCCTAGGTGACAGATTGAAGAAAGATTTCTACGGTGCGATGTCAAAAATGAAGAAAGGAAATGTCACTTTGTATAGAAAGAGCTATTCGTAGACATAGAAAGCGCCATGCTACACGTGCTGGAGCAGTGGTTTAGAAATAGAGTCTGGCTAACGAAAGTTGGCCCCAGAATATTGGCGGCAAAGAACATCCGACTTCGTTGGCATACCTATACCGACGGCCATTATGAAAAAAACTGGTTTTGGCGGCCAGTGATGAAACAAGTGTCAATCGATAGAGTAAGTGATTGCAAACAAAAAATATTTAGTGATGAATATCGTAAGTGATATACTTCCTGAGATACACACATCAAAAGTGTCTAGGGATCAACATATATTTTTGCAATAACTTTTCTCCTGATTGATATTAATTAAAATTTTCTTTAAGGATTCATCAAATAAAGTGTTTTCGTTTGTCACAGTAACGATAAACCAAGTCACCTTTGCATTAATAAAGAAATTTGCCATTTTCCTAATAAAGGGATTTTTGACATTTGAACCACTAACATTAAAGTTCGAAAAAAAGACTGAAATAACAGTTTTCTTTAAAATTTTATTGGGTAACTTAAACAATTAATAATCCGTGTTTCTACCGCGAACACTAACAACACAAGAACATCGGTTTGGCATACTCAAAATGAGTTCATCCAAATCACGCTGTGGAATGGCCGCCCATGTTCGTTGCAACAACAAAAAAAGGTCTTCTTGCGACTGGATACCCTCCATATTCGGCAGAGCTCTTCTCTGTAGCATATCCCATGCATGCTCAATCGGGTTCAAGTCTGGCGACTGAGCAGGCCAGGGCAGGACATTGATGTTAGCTGCGGCGAGAGTCTGTCTTACAACTCTTGCGGTGTGCGGTCGTGCATTATCATGCATTAACTGAAATAAGGGACCGATTTGCACTTGTAGAGGAACGATGACGTCTGATACAATCGTCTCAGCATAAATTTGAGCGTTGAGGTTGCCTCTGATCCAAATCAACTCAGTTCTTCCGCCGATCCAAATACCCGCCCATACCATGATGGTTCCACCACTATAAGGATGGACTTCCTGGCAGGATTTTAATCGCTGTTGGCGTCCAGGGGTTCTCCAGTGTCGTATACGTCTTGTATCCGGTCTCATACCAAAACGAGACTCATCAGAAAAGCACACGAAACGCCATTGTTCTTCTGCCCAATTTCTGTGTTCAAGAGCCCATTGATATCGAATCCTACGATTGTGCATTGCTATAGGTGGTACCCGTAGCGGTCTTCGGGAATGAAGGTTCACTTCATGCAAGCGGTTTCTGACTGTTTGGTCGCTAATTAAGTTCCCTGAAGAGTGATGAAGCCTCACGGCTAACATCATGGCGGTTATTGTTGGAGCTCTTCGAGCTAAGATTTGAATGTATCGGTCTTGTCTCCGTGTGGTGCAGCGATACCGTCCTCCATGGCGCTCAGCCACGGTACCAGTGCTTCGGTAACGTGTCCAAAGTCGACTGATAACACTCTGACTTGTATTCAGAGCTAAAGCCACAGTACGTTGCCGGGAACCAGCTTCTATCATTCCCACGGCTCTGAGCATTTCTTCCCTGCTTAAATGACGTCGCTGCTCCATAATAACGTTGGTTTTAATCAGTAGTAGGGAAACAGTAGCACTAATAATGTCTTCAATGCGTTGTATGTTTTTATAGGGAAAATATTGACAGCTGATTTTCATCTTTTACTCGAATTTGATTCACAGTTCCTGATTCAAATTATGAAATGCACCAAAAAGGATCCATATAAATTTATAAAATCATAAATTTATTACAAAGCCACATCTCAATCTCAAGAAATCCGCATAAAAATGCTTGATCCCTAGACACTTTTGATGTGTGTATTTGAGTTAAAACATGAGAAAAAAAATAAAAAAGTAATATTTTTTTTAAATATCTCAGGAAGTATATCACTTACGATATTCATCACTAAATATTTTTTGTTTGCAATCACTTACTCTATCGATTGACACTTGTTTCATCACTGGCCGCCAAAACCAGTTTTTTTCCAAATGGCGGACGGTTAGGTATGCCAGGTCCCATACAAAAATGTCGGAACCCCTTTAAAAAATACATGCATGACAACACTAAATACACCAGAGATACCGAACGACAACCTTGTCAAATTGACGTTCACGTTCATACAGAGTTGCTGTATAAAAAGTTCGCAAATAATTCCAGGGCCAACTTTCGTTAGCCAGACTCTAGTAAACTTGCCAAAATTTACACATGTTACTGTCATTACTGTCAATCTTTTATTTGTCATAGTTGCCATTAACAAATAAAATATAATGTACTAGTTTAAAAAACTATTATTTCAGTGGTTACAAGTTCCATATTTTTGTTTTTGCTTTACCTAGGTGTAGTTTGATGCTGGTTTGATTTTTCTCGGAATAGAAAAGCAGACTTTAATGTAGCGTTGCCAACCGTCCTGTTTTCCTAGGACATGTCCTGGTTTTTAGGATGTCGGATAGTTTTTAAGTAAGGTCCTGGGTTTTTAAACCATCCTGGTAAAGACCTGTTTTTTTTTATTTCGCGCTTTCAAAGATTATCGTGCGCTCTGCTAGTGTTTTGCATAATTAACATTTAAACTCAAACTCAAACTCTTTATTGCATTCAATGAGGTTATACAATACCTCATTGATTGCATTCATTCCACTCATTTAACCGACATTGAGCGTCATTTATGATTTACCATCTACATAACCACAAAACACATTGTAATTTATTTTGTAATTCTGCAACTGCAACTGATACAAAGATGTAAATATTTTGGCATTGACTAAGCAATTGACTGAATAGAAATGGTAAATTGAAAACTGACTATACTTTAAGAGGGATAATTGTTATTTTATTTGACTGTATAAGTAAATTAATTTTAATTTAATTTTTATTTATTATTTACTTAATCGACTCATTACAATGTTTTTGTTTAATGCAACAACTGTAGTGTATTGTCGCTAGCTTACCACATAATTGCAATACAACTGTATTGCAATATGTGGTAAGCTAACGACCTCGACAGTAGATCATTATATTATTCTTGCCTAACTGTTGATTTATTTTTACTTCGATGGTCCTAGTTTATCATAATTATGTGACTTCGAGTTACAGTTTTATTAGCTATATGTAAGCGGGCACGCCCTTATGCCTGGAGGCTTTATAATTCGGGTATTAAGTTCTGTTTACGTTTTTAGTTTTTTAGTAGGTAGGTATTTATTTTCGCTTGAGTTTAGCTTTATTTTTTTTTTTTTGTTGGTACATTGGCGTGTGCTAGTCATTATGGCAAATATATTTTATTTAATGTTTTGTGTTGAGTAATGTAAATTATTTGCATACTATTGTATAGAATAGAAGTTTTTTTTTCTAACTGAACAGACAGCTGTGCTGCTGGGGAGTTTGTTGCGCCACTTCTTCTCTCCAGCAAAAGCACTAGGAAGTGGTGAAGGGCGGGCGTTTTTGGGGGACTGTCTTATGAAATTTTGACGTTCGAAAAGTGCTGATTCTCAGCCTAGTTTGAATAAATGACTTTTGAATTTGAATTTTAAAATAATTTGACTACATTAAAATTGGTAAAAAAACTAGTTTGTAAGCAAGTTATTGTTTAATCGTTCACTTGCCAAACATTAGGTTTGCGTTGCAATTATTTGTGAAGAGTTTATTTGCTAAGTAATCATTTGGCAAAAGTAATTATGTGGAAAATTGTTTGGGAAGTGATGATTTGTCAATTTTTTTTTTGATGAAACAAGGTGGACCCCCTATTTTCACCTTCTCATCCCGGTTTTCAAAATTTGGGGATAGCAACCCTACTTTAATGTAAATGCTGCATGCGTTTAACCTGGCAACATTATTACCTATCTTGAATTCTTGATAGTCTATGGCGGGGGTTTACGTCAACGACTAGTGATTAGCAAGGACTGGCATTACTGGCAAGGCTTTGCTTTGCTAATTTGATTGAATTTTAATGGCTTGGCATTGCGCTGTGGTGTGGGTTGTGTGAACTTGTGTGTGGTGCAAGTTGCCTGCAACTCTCATCCTTGAGCAGACCTGCAGACGGTTCAGTCAGCCATTTGGACCTTTATCGAGAACGTGAAAGCGTAAGTACTTAGTTATAATATTTTTTTTTTTTGTAACCATCAAGTTAAAATGAGACCAATCGGTAGTTATGTTTGTACACTCGTATTGTGTTTCGCTTTATTTATTCCATATGTACATTATGTACGTACGGTACTTGTTTATAAATATTTTTGTTATACGGAAGTGTAAGTAGTTTTATTATAATATTTTTGTACAGGCAAACAAAATTCTTGACATGCCTTCTTAGGAACTTTGTAACGTAAAAGTAAATTGGATAGGTACCTAATTCGTAAATTATGCCGGGCCGTACTATGTGGAGGTGCCTAAGAGAGCCTGGCCATAAATACATTTAGTAAAAGTCGACGCAGGTACTTGTATTATACCTCAAACTGTTCCTAAGAAGTTAATCTATTATATTATAAGTACATAAATTATGTATGTGGCTGGTACTGGTTTATAGTAAAGAACACAAGCAATGAAAACTATACAAGTATATAATACCATTCCAGAAATCTTATAAATAATATAATAAATCTTATAATAAACTTTCGTCTAAATATTTATCTCATGACTGAGATCGGATATTCGGATGCATATTTGCCTAAACTTAATTTTTGGCTAAGAAATTATGGAAGTGGCTTTTTAATAATTTGTTTCTAAATATAAATCCCGGAATTCCATAAAACCCGGGAATGCACAGCTAATCGGATACATGATAAAGAAAGGAATCATTAGACCTTTTAATAGGGTTACTTTTGCGGTGTTAACATAAAAGTTTATATACCTACTGTAAACATTTTTTTAACGAAACTCAGGGCACTAAAATATTACCTAGCATTTCTATAGTAAAAAAGTAATAAAATTATCAATTTAGGAATCGCGGGATTTTTGTGATCGATACAGAAGTGCATTCCATATCAGCCAACACCTGAACGTAAGTAAATATACATTCGATTCTATAATCTGCACCCTAATTACGTAATGCATTTTCAATTTTAAATTGAAACCAATTGAAAAAGATTGCCAGTCCATTATTGCTTCATAAGTTCGACAAAAAAAATTGAGCAGATAATTTTTGTCGAACTTATGAAGCAATGGACTGGCAATCTTTTTCAATTGGTTTCAATTTAAAATTGATCGTGCATTGCGTAATTGGGGGGAACTCTAGTCGATCCTGGAATCCCGGGATGTTTTCAATACAAAAGTGCATTCTATAATAGCGAACACGTCAACTTTAGGTAAATATGCATCCGAATATCCGATCACTACGTCATGATGACATGACATAATATCATTTTTGCGTAATTATCTGAAACTTTCAATTAGAGTTTTGACAGTTGGCGAAATTTGCCGAAGGTCTGTAAGAAATGATGTTATTTGATAGGAAAGGGGTTTGAAGATTTTTGTATGGAGGGTGGCCCTAACGTGAGGCCACCATTTTGATTTTTTTTCAGAATCGCGGTGATAATTGAAAGTTATATATTTAGATAGAGGACACTTATATGAACAAAAAATGTCATATAACATAATATCCTAAAGCGTCACGTTTCGGAGTTATTCACCGAAATATAAGTCGAAAACTGAACCCTGAAACAAGGAATTTTTTCCCTTCAGGTAAGTATATTGAACTATGAAAACATATTTGCGTCGTGTATAGGTAATATTTTAGTTTATAGCGAAAGAGACAAAAATAAATGTCTAACGCCCGCCAAATGAGGACGTGTGTTATATGGTATAAGTATTATATGGTGCATGGCATGGGCGCGACACCAAGAAAATCCTATTCAGCCTCCCGCTGCCTTCTTGGATGATATTATTTATACCGAATATGATTAAAAAAATCTTGTTTTTGCTTTATGGTTGTCAATTAATTCATGTTAGTATAAATAACTTAATCAACATGAAGTAATTACAACATAAATAAATAAATTCGTTATAAAAAAAACTTACTTTTATCTTTGAATATCTCAGAAACGTGACGCTTTATGATGTTATGTTATATTAAGTTTTATGTTTGTATAAGTGTCCCCTATCCAAACATATGACATTTATTGTGCACCTCGATTTTGAAAAAAAATCAAAATGGTGGCTGATTTTAGGGCCAAAATCTTCAAACCCTTTTAATATTATTATTCAGGAAGAAACAAAAGTTGCAACTTCATTGCACAACATTATGTTTAACCGCTAAAGATTCGCGACTCCAGCGCCACGCGCGTGCGGAAATCCAGCGAACTACCCACCGGCGCAGCGGAGATAAGAGCTCGCTAACATAAACAAATACTGAGATCTTTTTGTTACGTAAATAGTCTTATCGTTAATGGTTTTGGGTTCCTGATTAGACAAAGGATTTTTTATAATACTTAGAATCTTTGTAAGCGAACGCTAGTATTGATAAATAAACATTCTTATCAGATTCTTATAAGAAATTCCTTTGTTCACTGTTTTGATTATTTATAATAAAACTACTGGTTCGATTCACATGAAACTTCGCAGGATACATTATGAATACATATACTATCGGTCAAAACCATTTTTTACGAACAAACACAATAAATAAAAACACCAATAATTAAAAAAAATCAATAATAGGTATCCGTATCATTACGTAACATTACTTAGTTGATAAAAAATATTGAACTCCTATTTTTTTCTGAAAAATGGCATATATAGTATGCAATAACTAATAAATAATATAAAATAAATGACTTACCAGCGATTACATGCACAAAACACACACAAAACTCAAAATTTCACATCAACACATTTTTTCACTACCGAGTTTGTTTACATTTTTTGATGGGTCCGTAATAGGTAATTACGATGTTATTTTGTGCAAATTTTATCTATATACGATGACGACACTACTTAATTATTGAAATAACACCATTTCCCGTCGATTTACACTTAAAAAACAATAGAAAATGAATAAATAGAACGCGGAGTGCAGTGCACGGCACGCATGCGCGGACGCCATTTTGCCGTACCAAAAATGTTCAATTTTTACTTTTTTTTAGAGTTGTTTCTGCATATTTTGACGTTTTAGTCGATTTATTTGACAGGTATATTATCCTACCATAAATTAAAGCCAAGAACAGACTAGATCTGCCCATACATAGAGTAAAATCGGCCGTTGCATCGATGCCTATACACTGACGCAGTACTGCCTCGTCGGGGCTTTACGGTTTTGGGTGCGCGTAACAGATCTGTCGTCGCGAGACTTTATCGGTCTACATAATATATTACCTAACATGAAATAGTAAAAAATTCTTATAAAAACGTAGGTGATGCTATTTGATTTATTAGTTGATATAGGTTATACTTGTGATATTTTATTAGGTAATTGTAGTTTATGTTTAGATAATTTATCGAGTATTTCACACCATATTTTAGTACAAAATAAACCGGTTGATGAAAATTCTTATCAATATGGGCTTACGACTTTGCATTCCTGGATTCGATTTATAATAGTAGATTGTTATACAAGGGTGGAAAGGAATTGATGTCTTTCACCCGTGTTAAACACTCTACTTTTCATTTCGAATATAAGGAAAGTAAAAAATAGTGTTTAAAATATTTATTGATATTGAATAACATGAGTAGTACCTATTTAAAATGAACTAACAAGTTAGAACAATTTGTAAAAATGTTTAAATATGGAACGCACCGCATCACCGCTACGGGCCGCCCCGCGTAAGTATAAGTTTTTTTTTTATTCACACTGGCTGTTTGTAATATACTCACAAGACCGGAGCCCAGTGCTTCCACTTTTAGGGATTTCTCCCTTTTTTTTGGGAAAAAGGCTAAGAATAAGCATGGTTTACTGATATTTTATTTTGGCAGGGATTTAGGGAAAAATTGAACTTGAGTTGGTAGCCCTATTGTTTAATTAGTAGGCAGAACCCAATGTACTACTTTACTCTATGGCACCACCGATCGATTAAAGGGGATCCTGAAACTTGTAATGATTGTTATTCGTCTAATTTTAGTTTACCATGTTATTGTTAATAGTACTATTTCCGTGTCTAAAGACGACATCAGAAATAAGTCGCATTATACCTACAGTTGGTTTGTTTCGTCTGTCTCGATTAATAAAGAATGTTTTCTAGGTATTTAATGACATAAAAATGAAAAATTCCCTAAACCAAGGAATTTTTATATTTTTTAGGGAATTTTAGGGATAATTCATTAAGAAACTGGGGAAAACCAAAAACGTAAGTGGAAACACTGCCGCAGCTTTTATTTTTATTCTATTCGATTTTTTTCTTAAAAAGTTTCGTACCCACAGATATTAATCTAACTAGATGACGCGATTGTAAGTATGTACTTCGCGTGTCAAAAAACGGAGTAAAATTACGATCAATGATCGTAATCTGAGATTTTCATTTAGCATTATCGGCACCGGAAATCCACCAAAATCTAGAAAAAAATCTTTTTAAGCCATATTGAGCTGTAAAGACTGTATAGAAAAATTGGCCGAGGCATTGGAAATGTTTTCTTTCATTGGTAAGTTTTGTTTTTAAATTGTGTGTGAAAAAGTGGCACGCTTGGTTTTCATAAAGATGGAGGGACTTGCGATATCTAGTTAGATTTATATCTGTGTTCGTAGCCGACTACCTAACCATAAGTTCTATTTTTAAAATTCATTCCCGCCCTAGGGCGGGAAGCAATTACTATGAGTCTTTCCCGCCCTAGAGCGGGAAGCAGCGTCTCCCACCCGCTACTCGGATCAAACAAACACTACTTTCCGAGCATGAGATATGAAAAACAAATACATAATTAAGTATATCTAATAAATGGCTTTGAAAAATGGTCTGCTACAAAAAACAGAAAATAAAGATTTGAAAAAACAAAAGATAAAAAAGGCATTTATAAGTAATTAAGTACAATGAAGGTTCAGAGAAGAACTTGATTTACCTACATATAGATAAACCTAAGCAAGGTACCTACTGGTAACAGCGATGACGGTAATACAGGTAGACGATTTTTTTTTAAATTATCATGCGGTGCATTGCTGAAATTACTGGTGTGGATAAGGAATTGATAAAACGATTTTATGTTTTACCACAGATTAATACAGATGGGACTCTCCGCAAAATCATTTAAATAAAAGCGATTCTTGCTACGACACAATAAAGTGCGATTCAGGTTGCATTACCTACAGTTATATTCACCTACAAGTTGCCTCTCTTTTTATCGCGTAACTCTTATACCTTCTGACCACGTCAGGGTTGTCATCTTTTAAAGAATAATTAGATAATTAGGATTGATTAATTAGTAGGTATCAGCTCTTGGTCTATTATATTTTTAAATGTACCACCAATCCGTAACCGACCGCAGGCGACTTCATAAAAATGCGATTCGATTTCTTAAAAATACAATAGAAACCAGAGTGTCGCGGCGGCGGCGTCACGTCACATGCTGCTGCCGCCTGCGGTAAATGGAGTGGAGACTAAACAAATTAAAGTACCGACGTACTTTAATTGGTTTAGTCTCCATTATTTATTAATATATTATGTACCACCTAGCTACGTAACTGGGCAAATAAAAAAGTATGTACGAATACCCTGTTGTCTACTGAATAAAATATTTAGGTACTAAGTACATAATATTTAGTTATGGTTACACTAAGTCCGTGGTGTACCTACCACGGACTTAGGGACATAATTAAATAATATTTTTGTTTGGTGGTAAAAAAACAAAAATATTATTTAATTATGTACTTTCCTACCAATACTTATCGAAACCTGAACCTGACCTTGTAAACAGAACTTGTAAGTATATAACTATACTAAGTATAATAATTATAATGAATATATAAGAACTACGTAAATACTTATATTAGAATAACAATTAATGTAAACGTTTGGTACCTATACTACCTACCAACTGCAACTTTTACATTAATTGCTATTCATAGGTCATTACTAATTGATTAAAGGTAGACGTGCATTTCTTTACCTTTTCGTGTCCTTTGGAAGTGAGAAAAACGTGAGGTTCGGATCCTTATTATTATATAAGCAGCCAAATGGGATGCAATAAACTGCTGCCTTCATTTTAGTATTTTTAGTTTTAATATCTTATTACAAACGGCGCGCGGCAGCCCTACTGAATAGGCACAGTGAGACGAGCCCGCCGGGTACTTGTAGCTTCATACCTAAACTGCGGAGTGTCCCATCTGTATTAATCTGTGGTTTTACTTCAAGTTATGTTAAGCGGAAAAGTAATAAATGCTACGAAATTACGACAGTATTCTTTCGATACAGCACAACGATATGTTAGTAAATATATGTGGTATTATATGCCATCATCTGTCCATAAATTCCTAATTCACAGGCAAAGGCCGGATCATTCTGCATTATTCAGTGTTACCTCTTGGACAGTTCTCCGAAGAGGCCCAGGATTCCAGGAATCAAGGAACAAAGACTATAAACGAGTAGCCACAAATGAAAATGTTCTACATACACTTTTGTACACTTCGGACCCTTACATTACATAACAAGTTTAATTTTTATTATTTAAGAAAACTTTCCAATAAAAAGTCTATGGAACATAAAGATGAAACTTTGGAGCTAGTAAAATAGTACACTTCTTTAAGTTAAGTTTTTCTTTTTTTTTCTTATTTAATTAATTTATTAGGTAGTAATTTTATGAGTACTTATATTTTGTATTAAATATAACATTTCAGGTCACATTATGTAAAGATAGTCGTAAATTTCTGATCATTATTCAATATTTAATATTTTAATTTTTTTATGACTATTAAATATTTATTTATATTCATAAATTGTATATTATTTTAAAATATATTTATCTTACATTATCTAAAAAAAAAATCTGCTGTACCTATTGGTACCTATAAAAACATGGTAGTTATGGATTTATGACCCGAAACCGACTCAATCTCCACATAGTGGGCCGCTACCTTTTTCGCGTTGGTGTTTGCGTCCGTATTTAGATTTTCCATATAAGGAGACCCTCTCTTGACCAATTCTTTCAAAACAATGTAAGGAACAGAAGCAAAAGCAAGCATGTAATTATGAGAAATTAAGAATGTTTACAAAACAAAGTTTATTCTAGCTGTAACGGTACAAACCTTATCCTCCTCCAACAAAGTTGCACTTCTTTGCCTTTAAGAGCCCTATTTACATTTCCACTGATTTCGACGGTGGTTTTTGCTTTAAATGGGCAACTTTGGCGTTCTTGTTCTGAGTAACTGAAAGACTTCGACAACTATGACGTATCGAGTTGTGGAGAATAGTTATTAGTATAGTACATAGCGGCCTCGCGCTTTTGCAATTTTTTCTTGTTTATATAAAGCCAAAATTCCGAAGAAGTTTTTCGAGTACGTTTTTGAGCTTGTGGGTAGAACTATTGTACATAGCAAATAAAATGAAAAATTTAAAATAAGATCTTTTAAAAAGTGTTGTAGTTCATAGCGGCCTCAGAATTTTGAAATATATATGGGATATCTAAAAAAAATCCAATTCAAAATCATTGAGTTAAATGTACTGTACATTTAACTCAATGTTCTAAATCATAAAAAAAGCTCAGAATTAACTGTAAGTTTCTCCTTTCTACATTCATAATACACACATCAAAAGTGTCTAGGGATCAACATATATTTTTGCAATAACTTTTCTCCTGATTGATATTAATTAAAATTTTCTTTAAGGATTCATCAAATAAAGTGTTTTCGTTTGTCACAGTAACGATAAACCAAGTCACCTTTGCATTAATAAAGAAATTTGCCATTTTCCTAATAAAGGGATTTTTGACATTTGAACCACTAACATTAAAGTTCGAAAAAAAGACTGAAATAACAGTTTTCTTTAAAATTTTATTGGGTAACTTAAACAATTAATAATCCGTGTTTCTACCGCGAACACTAACAACACAAGAACATCGGTTTGGCATACTCAAAATGAGTTCATCCAAATCACGCTGTGGAATGGCCGCCCATGTTCGTTGCAACAACAAAAAAAGGTCTTCTTGCGACTGGATACCCTCCATATTCGGCAGAGCTCTTCTCTGTAGCATATCCCATGCATGCTCAATCGGGTTCAAGTCTGGCGACTGAGCAGGCCAGGGCAGGACATTGATGTTAGCTGCGGCGAGAGTCTGTCTTACAACTCTTGCGGTGTGCGGTCGTGCATTATCATGCATTAACTGAAATAAGGGACCGATTTGCACTTGTAGAGGAACGATAACGTCTGATACAATCGTCTCAGCATAAATTTGAGCGTTGAGGTTGCCTCTAATCCAAATCAACTCAGTTCTTCCGCCGATCCAAATACCCGCCCATACCATGATGGTTCCACCACTATAAGGATGGACTTCCTGGCAGGATTTTAATCGCTGTTGGCGTCCAGGGGTTCTCCAGTGTCGTATACGTCTTGTATCCGGTCTCATACCAAAACGAGACTCATCAGAAAAGCACACGAAACGCCATTGTTCTTCTGCCCAATTTCTGTGTTCAAGAGCCCATTGATATCGAATCCTACGATTGTGCATTGCTATAGGTGGTACCCGTAGCGGTCTTCGGGAATGAAGGTTCACTTCATGCAAGCGGTTTCTGACTGTTTGGTCGCTAATTAAGTTCCCTGAAGAGTGATGAAGCCTCACGGCTAACATCATGGCGGTTATTGTTGGAGCTCTTCGAGCTAAGATTTGAATGTATCGGTCTTGTCTCCGTGTGGTGCAGCGATACCGTCCTCCATGGCGCTCAGCCACGGTACCAGTGCTTCGGTAACGTGTCCAAAGTCGACTGATAACACTCTGACTTGTATTCAGAGCTAAAGCCACAGTACGTTGCCGGGAACCAGCTTCTATCATTCCCACGGCTCTGAGCATTTCTTCCCTGCTTAAATGACGTCGCTGCTCCATAATAACGTTGGTTTTAATCAGTAGTAGGGAAACAGTAGCACTAATAATGTCTTCAATGCGTTGTATGTTTTTATAGGGAAAATATTGACAGCTGATTTTCATCTTTTACTCGAACTTGATTCACAGTTCCTGATTCAAATTATGAAATGCACCAAAAAGGATCCATATAAATTTATAAAGTCATAAATTTATTACAAAGCCACATCTCAATCTCAAGAAATCCGCATAAAAATGCTTGATCCCTAGACACTTTTGATGTGTGTATTTTTACGTAAAATTTATACCAGAATAAACGTTGGTTCATAGGAAATTAAAATTGTATACTTAAAAAACAAAAACTTTATTATATACTTAACTCATAATAGTGCAAGTTTTACATAAAAATAAAACTTGTATTATTAAGCAGAGACGATGCACAGCATCTGTGAGAGGGCGTTGTATACTTCCCGTTAGTAGTCAACCAATCACAGTTCACGTGACGTCATATCCTCGACCAATCAGCGCCGAGTTCCGGTAGTCACGTGGTCCCAGGTGGCGTGTTCGCAAATGGCGGACCTTTACTTCATAGAAGTCTCTCACCAGGAGGCCTTGAATGATGCTGTGCATCGTCTCTGCTTAATAATACAAGTTTTATTTTTAAGTAAAACTTGCACTATTATTTGGCATGTGACGATGCACAGCATCTGTGAGAGACGTGTTTATAACTCCTGGTGACCACGATGACGCTATGTGAGGATATGATAATATTTACTGAAAAATAGAACCATATAAACCAACATGTATTCATTATACAAATTAGGATATGTACTTCAAGCTATAGGTACCGTCCAATGTAGATATCTAAAAAATATTAATATTTTATATTATTTAATACCTATATGGTAAGGTAATAATCCGGAAAATAAGAATAATCAGATGAACAACGATC
Organism: Conistra vaccinii; assembly: GCA_948150665.1. Lineage (NCBI taxonomy): Eukaryota > Metazoa > Arthropoda > Insecta > Lepidoptera > Noctuidae > Conistra > Conistra vaccinii. The sequence goes on from OX411330.1 coordinate 10,239,515, forward strand.
AAGAGACCATCGATTTTATCTTATACCAGTTTTAACATTCTTCGAGAGATTAAAGTGACAGCTTTACCTATAGTAATCAGTTTACAATAATATTTTGTAAAAGTATTCAGACTGCGCCAATTACCGCGAGAGAGGTTATCTTCGATTGAAAATTATTCGTACCAATTCAAAGAATCTTCAGCTTAGCGCATACTTCCAGGAGATGCAGAGATGCCTGGATATTTCAGTACCTATAACAGTCCGTGATACACTGCGTGGGACCTCGAACTGAACAAACAATGAGTGTCCTAGTCTTCCTAATTTCAAAACTTTCCATAATTCATTAACTGGACATAAATGTTTTCGTTAGCATGACAAGATAGTTTTTAGCCTGATTGCCTGTACGCAGCCCTCTTTGACCCAAACACTGGGTACAGAATGATGTAATCCCCGATCGATATATAGAAGTAATTTGCTGAAATTCTGTGTAGAAATAAGGTCTTGAACTCGTGTTCCTGACGCTAGTAATAAAAAGACAAGCCGATTGACGTGACGGTTTTGACAAATTAATGTTATTAGGAGGATTTGTCTGCATTCAGGTAATCAGTTCACTCGGGTCCTCAATAGGGGGTTCTCTACTCTAAGAGATTGGAGAGAGATAGCTTTAATAATATGTTGTACTAAGAAGTAAGAATATGTTGTACTAAGAAGTCTGAATTAAAATTTTCGTTACAGGACGGACATTCAAAAAATAGAAACGAAAATTTTTGCAATAATATGGTATTATCAGCCTAATCTCTCTTTAATTATTATGAACGCTAATAATCTTGTCAAACCAATGTTATTGGGACAATTGAAGTTGTAATTGTTATCTTTACACCATTTGACCGACCGAAACCATGCCGGTCTGTACTTAGTGTGGACTCCGTCCAACTATAATAGATCGGAACAGGGACCTTTCAGATTCTGACTAAATAATAATTATTTCACCCCACCCGCTATCTTCCAAGCATAGAGCTCCATGTCTTGAACTTGAGTAGGTAGAAGGCCCGTGCTCCGATCTACTAGAACTCGAGCTAGGTTGACGATTCTCATGGGTCTACAGAGACGTTGACGTCGAAGTTCCAGTAACCATTATGCTCTCCTCCACATTGGAGGGGCTATAGAAAACGTCTTGAGCTGAATTCACATGGTGAAGAACTCGAGGGGGAAGCTTAGTCCCGGGAACACCAACGCCATCTGAAATAGTCACTGACGACTAAAGGCGGCTGATGATTCTGAAAAATCTTTGGTTACATACTTCCTCGCCACCCTGGTATCCCTGGTGCCAGAGGACCTACGGAACTCTATATTTTCAAAAAACATTCCTTGGAGCCGGTCTTAGTAGGTGCCACACAGCCGCCTGTTTCCCACGGGACAACCTGTCTGTGATGTCGTTGAATCTACTTGTAATTTTATTCCACAATCATGGAAATACGGTCTTTGTCTAGAAGGTTCAATAAGTCATACGGAGTAACGCTGATCATGTTCCGCCTTATTTTCGAACAAAGGAAACAACTGGGCGATTGTACGATTGCAGGCAAGCATGGCGACCGCGAAGGCGAGAACGGAAATGTTAACTGCTGCTACAATGGCAAACATTTCCTTTCAATTGCAGTGCCATCGCCGCTGGTCTACTTCCACTTTCCTGAAACCGAAAGATCATCTAACTGTGCTCCCCACCCGCAATCTGCAGTATCTGAGGTCATGAAATGGTGAATCACCCCGGGGCAAGTTGTTCCGAGCTATAGGCTTTCCTAAGGTTGTGACCCACCATTTCAGATCCTTGGCGACCGTTTGTAATATTGCTACCGGTCGGAGTTGGCGATAATGAAGACGACCTATTAGAACGACCAAGTTTAGTGCTTAAAATAATCTGCGCCTGTTTCAAATAAAGTTTTCCCCTGCGAATAACGCTCTTCGCGAGACCGATAGAATTGACTGGGTCTTCAGTTATTTGAATCATTGGTAGTTTGGAGGTAAATGGCAGACGCATTCCCGTTATCATACCGAGAAGGACCTACGGAGCCCGCAGCGTCTGCCACTGTCACCGATACGCTCGGAGACAGCCTCCTTAGAACTGGTGTGGTGGCCAGTTCCAATGAACCCGACAAAATCTATCATTTGAGAGGTTTCTGTGACAGATTTCTTGTAATGTACTGGTCCACTATAACGTCTCTAGAACGTATAAAGACAAAACCGCCTTAAAGCGAAGAAGAGTTCTCGATGCGCATGCTATCAAAGAAATCTTCTAAGCAGGCCATAACTCGCATTCCTTTTGATAGTAGATCTTGGGCCACCTAGTTGATAACCCTGCGCAATCATTCGGCGCGTATGATAAACCGAACGGCAGGCTGGTCATCTGATGTTCTACCTGGATTGCCATCTCCGGCGATTGTGCGGTCTTGAATCGACTCAGAGCTCGTACTGATAGATGAATCAGTGGTTCGGAGGTAAATGGCAGACGCATTCCCGTGATTATTCCGAGAAGGGCCTACGGAGCCCACAGCGTCTGCCACTGTCTCCGATACGCTCGGAGACAGCCTCCGTAGAACTGGTGTGACTGTTATTTCGCTCCACCCACGAGTCAATAGTCATAATATCTCGTCTTGCTTGGGTGCCTTTTCTGAACTTTCGATCGTTATCTTTTTGATGAAAGAGCACATCACTTTATGCTTACTCTCAAAATTGTCAATTTTGAAGTAAGTACGCAATTGCGGTCTTGAATCGACTCAGAGATGAATCAGTGGTTCGGAGGTAAATGACCATTCGCATTCGCATTCCCGTGATTATTCCGAGAAGGGCCTACGGAGCCCACAGCGTCTGCCACGCTCGGAGTTGTTCCAATACGCTCGGCGACGCCTCCATAGAACTGCACCCTAATTACGAAACGCAAACTCAATTTTAAATTGAAACCAATTGAAAAAGATTGCCAGTCCATTGCTTCATAAGTTCGACAAAAAAAATTAAGCAGATTCTTTTTGTCAAACTTATGAAGCAATGGACTGACAATCTTTTTCAATTGGTTTCAATTTAAAATTGAGTTTGCGTTTCGTAATTAGGGTGCTGGTGCAATTAATTTCCATCAAATAAGCAACTAGAACTCGAGAGATCTTACGCAGACCTTCACGAAGGTTTTTAATAGCAATTTCGCTCAGGATGCGCTCCAGGCGATTTACAATGTATTCAGCTCGTTTTCCGCAAACTAGCTGTAAGATTCACTTACAAATTTTGTGGAATTTTGATGAGAGTAGAAATAATTACGAAATTTTATCGAATTTAAAATCAGCAATTAGAACTCGGAGGGATCTTACGCAGACCGTCACGAAGGTTTTTATTAGTAATTTTGCTCAGGATACGCTCCTGGCAATTTACAATATATTCAGCTCGTTTTCCGCACACTAGCTTTATGATTCACTCCCAAATTTTGCGGAATTTTGATGAAAGTAAAACTAATTCCGAAATTTTTATCGAATTTCAAATCAACTAAGCAATTAGCTTAGCGATTAGATTTACAATGTATTCAGCTCATTTTCCGCAAACTAGCTGCGTGACTTGGTCACTATTATATCGTTAATTTTGAAGAGGGAAAGAGGGAAGAGGTAAATGATTCCAAAATTTTATCAAAAATTCTATAGGCAGAAAGCGAATGAAATTCTATAAGCTTTGAGTAACTCTAGTAATTAAAGCATTACAGTCCTAGCTGCTACCATCTTCAACGAGTCCGCGTAGCGCCCTCCCTTCCATGACGAATCACCGCACTTTTGTAACGCTTTAAGTCATTTCATCCGATTTGGAGCGAGGCGCCTTGGGTCCTTAAGCAACGTACAAACGACGTTTAAATTAAACTGCGGCATTACACTCGATATATTGTTGATAGCCGCTGGCGGGCGGTTCAAATTATAGTCTAAACATATCGCGTAGCTAGGTCCCGGAACCGGTTGAGGCATAAGTGCTGATATAGGGTTATTCGGAGTCGAACCAGATGCAGCCACACATTAAAAAGTTAGTGAGCACAGCCACTTGATTAACAAGATTCAAATGTCTGATGACTCACCTGCATTTCCACCGTTTTACCTCAGTAAGCTAGCATTTGCTCAGCTAAGCATCGGATTGCGAAGAGCTCGAATCGCTTCGTGGTAGCCGGCTCGATGTAAATACCAAGCCGTTGCCTACCTGCACTTCTTGATCCGAATCACAATTATTCATAATTGCACTATTTATTTGATTTTCACTAATTTTAAATATTAATTTTATATCACTTTGAACTTTAAAAATATTCAAAATATTTAAAAGTAGCTAAAAACTCTAAATTCGATGTTACTTAGTCGGAAAGTAACGACGCTATGAGGTAAAGGTCCGCCATTTGCGAACACGCCACCTGGGACCACGTGACTACCGGAACTCGGCGCTGATTGGTCGAGGATATGACGTCACGTGAGCTGTGATTGGCTGACTACTAACGGGAAGTATACAACGCCCTCTCACAGAAGCTGTGCATCGTCACATGCCAAATAATATGCATAATTACAACTGCCAAATTGCTACATACGCGATGCATCGAGCGCTCGAACTGTCAAAACGCAATTTTGTGAAGAGCTCAACCGTCCGACAGACTGATTCAGTTGGATAACTTTTATTGTGTCTCATTAGTGACAGTCAAGCGGAAGGACTAGTCTCCGGTATTGATTCCGTTTGTATATGAAGTCCATGGATTCCATTTTTTTATTCAAATTCACTGACAAATCTGAAACTGAAAGACGCGCCGCCCGCGTCAAAATACTTTGCCGTCATAGATACTTACTACACACGAACACGATACACTTAAGCTGTTTTCGGACCAGCGCGATTTATCGCGTGACGCGACACCGGTTATTGTTATACCGTGAAGATTTGTATTGTTCGTGTCGCGTCGCGCGACAAATCGCGCTGGTCTGAAAACAGCTTTAACGTCAAAAAGAAAAAAGGCAAAGATATCAACACGATAAAGCCACCATCCGAACAAAAATGGCAAAAATAATTCAATTGTTCAACTAAAGACGTAATAAAAACGAAATTATTAAAAATGTGGTAATTTTCTAACGACAACTCAATTATTTTTGGTATAGTAAGCATGAAAACCACAAAATAAGTAAACCGGTAAAATAGCGCAACTCTACCGTCATGTATTATTCGCGCACAAATCGACTCGTAGAATAAAGTTCGATCTGTAGGATTGATAGTTTTCAGTAGAGGTTAGAGAAGTTGTTGATCGGTCTTGACATTTAGATTTTATGGTATGTTGTAGCAACGCCCCAACCTGGTAAAATGCTATGTAGTGTATATTTTTTGTCCTTTTATTTCACGTTTATCCTTTTAGTGCGTTCCATATCAACATCGAACATTTTATGTCGGAAGAGCGGGGGTTCGTAGTGAACATTATACGTTGTTTTACGGAGACGTCTGAATTAAGTGACGTCGCATGATCACTCCGTGCGTTTTTTTGCGGAGCTAATGTCAGCATACTATATGACTATTGAATTTGAATTTGAATTCGAATAACGTTCAATCTGCCCCCCTAATTACGTAATGCACGATCAATTTTAAATTGAAACCAATTGAAAAAGATTGCCAGTCCATTGCTTCATAAGTTGGACAAAAAATCTTTTTCAATTGATTTCAATTTAAAATTGATCGTGCATTGCGTAATTGGGGGGCAGATTGAACGTTATTCGAATTCAAATTCAAATTCAATAGTCATATAGTCAAACTAGGCTGAGAATCAGCACTTTTCGAACGTCAAAATTACATAGACAGTCCCCCAAAAACGCCCGCCCTTCACCACTTCCTAGTGCTTTTGCTGGAAAGAAGAAGTGGCGCAACAAACTCCCCAGCAGCACAGCTGTCTGTTCAGTAAGAAAAAAACTTGATTCTCTACAATAGTATGCAAATAATTTACATTAGGTACTCAACAAAAAACATTAAATAAAATATATTTGCCATAATGACAGCTAGCACACGCCAATATACCAACAAAAAAATGTCGAAATCTAAACTCAAGCGAAAATAAAAACTAAAAACGTAAACAATACTTAATACCCGAATTATAAAGCCTCCAGGCATAAAGAGCGTGCCCGCTTACATATAGCTAATAAAGCTGTAACTCGAAGTCACAAAATTATGATAAACTAGGACCATCGAAGTAAAAATAAATCAACAGTTAGGCAAGAATAATATAATGATCTACTGTCGAGGTCGCTAGCTAACCACATATTGCAATACAACTCATTAAACAAAAACATTGTAATAAGTCAATTATTTCAATAATAAATGAAAATTAAAGTAAAATAAATTGACTTATACAGTCAAATAAAATAAACAATTATATAACTCTTATAATCTGTCAGTACGTAAGCTAATTCTGGAGAAAGAACATAAACATTGTCTTGAATTAATCACAGCGACCCGTTGATAGAATAGTATGCCTTTGAACAAAGGTTGGATTTTACTTTAGCTTTAAACGCATTAAAAGGCAAATCTAGCAGAGAAGTGGGTAGCTTGTTATAAAAGGTTATACCAAGCCCAACAAATGAGTTATGAACCTTATGAAGCCGGTGAAAAGGAGCTCGTAATTTTTCCTTATTTCTGGTGTTAATATTGTGAATATCACTGTTTTTTGTGTATAAGTGTATATTTTGCCTAATATATAAGATATTGGCAAAGATGAATTGTGATGCCACTGTGAGAATACCAATATCCTTGAAAAAATCTCTTAGAGAAACTCTGGCACCTAGCTGGTAAATTGCTCGAACAGCTCGTTTTTGAAGAACAAATATATTTTGAATGTCAGCGGCTTTGCCCCACAGCAGAATGCCATAGGACATAACGCTATGGAAATAACTAAAATAGACTAATCTGGCAGTATCAACGTCAGTGTATTGTCTTACTTTCCTGACAGCGTAGGCGGCCGAGCTAAGCCTTCCCGCTAGACTTGAAATATGTGGGCCCCACTGAAGTTTAGCATCTACTGTTATGCCCAGAAAAACTGCCGAGCCCACAGTTTCAAGCACCTCTTTATTTAAGACGATGTTGGGTCCTAGATTTCTAACATTCGGTAAGACTCCGTATCAAAGTTGCGACAAAAAAATGCGCGATTAATGCTAGGGCGACAGTACGATAGGTCGACCATCAGCGGTGCGACAGCACATCAGCACGACGAACGTTAGTGCGACAGATTGTTTTCACGACAAACGATGGCACGACGAAACTTTTGATCGACGAACGATAGCGCGACACAATTTTCGCTCGACAAACTAAAGCACGACAAAACATTTCTATAATATTTTGTTGCTCCTAGATATAATATGATAGAATACCGTGTTGTAATACCATCCTTCAAAGTGGTTAGCTATGGCCCTATGGGTTCCCGGGATAGTACCTACCTATAACCTACAGGGGTAGGTTAACCTATGTGCATCATTGCCGTAACCGTAACCGCCCTTTACCTAGTCGTGATATAAATTATTAATACTTTTAATCACTTACACAATAAAATTATGAAGATATTTATTGTATTTCAGGTAAAATAGAAAAATGGAGGACGACGGCCCCGAACCAGGTAAGCAATTATATCGATATCAAATCCTTCATAGGTATTTTTATCTTAGATATTTTTATTATCAAATAATTCAAAGATAATCAATTTACATTTCTTGTCAAGACAAAACCAACGAGTTTAAACTTAACGACGCGACGCTATCTTATTTACTTAGTTGAAGAGTTCCTATGCCCATCTTCAGACCAGTTCCATGGTATCAATTTCTTAAAGCGACAATAACCGACTTTGAATGATTTTATACTGAATATCACGTCAGACGAGTAGTGTAAGTAGTGTTAAGAGCCCTATTACATTTCGACTGATTTCGACGGTGATTTTTGCGTTAAAGGAGCAACTTTGGCGTTCTTATTCTGAGAAACAAAAGGACTTCGACAAATATGACTTCTTGAGTGGAGGAGAATAGTTATTAGTATAGTTCATAGCGGCCTCGCTTTTTGCAATTTTTTCTTAACAATTATATAAAGCCAAAATTCCGAAGCAAGTTTTTCATAAAATGCGCGACGGCACTTTTTTGAGCTCGTGGGTTGAACTATTATATGTACATAGCAAATGAAATGAAAAATACATAATAATAAATAAATAAAATAAAAAGCCGTATATTTCTAGCAAATTACATGATATTCTCTATCCTGGGCCTTTTGCATCCAGTGTGGGCCAGCTGTATCTCTTATGTCGTCTTCCCACCTCATGTATGGTCTTCCTCTGTGCCGTTTCCCTTTCGGGCCTTTCAACGATGTGGCTCTTATGGTCGATCTGTCGTCTACTAGACGCGCTACGTGTCCCGCCCATTTCCATTTCAGCATTTTAGCATATTTTAGAGCATCGGTGGCTTTGATATATTTCTTATTTTGGGGTGCCGCCATGCCGTATCTTTTGATTTTTTCTAAAGTACATAATAACAGCTCTTAAAAAGTGCTTTAGTTCATAGGGACCTCAGAATTTTGAAATATGTATGGAATATCTAAAAAAAATCCCGTTCAAAATCATAAAAAACGCTCAGAATTAACTGTAAATTTCTCCTTACTACATTCATATTTTTACGTAAAATTTATACCAGAATAAACGTTGGTTCATAAGAAATTAATAATGCATACATAAATTAAAAAAAAACTTAATGATATAGGTAACCCAAAATAAACATAATTACAACGGCCAAATTGGTACTTTTTGCTATGCATCGGGTGCTCGAACTGTCAAAACGCAATTTTGTGATAAGCCTCTGCCATGCCTAATTTGGAAAAAAATATCTTTATGTTAAATAAGAGCATTTTCGCGATAAAAAAATCTGCTGTTCCCTACATTTTGACGAGATATGCGAAAATAAATGTATGGAACAGCAGATTTTTTTTTCGCGATTTCAGCTTTGGTCCCGTAGTAAAAGTTGTTCATAATGATGAGTATAATGACCCCTTAAGAAGTTTAGTATAAATAAACCAAAAGTAACGTTATACAAAAAGGTATTAAGTAGAACACTGCATAGGTACGGCCAGCAACGAAAACCTTGAGACAGCTTTATATTTAATATTAAGTAGGTATGTTCACAATCTATTCTATATAAACTAAAGTACCTTTAGAAAGAAAGAAAGAAAATACGTTTATTTGCGGCAAACAGTAAGTGTGTTTTTTAGTTCTTTATAAATAACGACTAAGTAAAACCACCAACTAAATCTCGTTTTAATGATGTAGGTACTTACAATCCAATAAACAACTTTATCAAGCAATTAGTATCTAAATTAGGAAGTTATTGTTAGTGTGTAATATCAATAACTTCCTAATACATACCTACATTGTTGTTTAAAGTATTATGTTGTACCTATACACATATCTATACTTTAAACAATGTATGTACGAACGAGTTCGCACGTCCGTCCGGTCTGGTGTATGAGCGTTATTTATTTATACCCACCCAGTACCCTAACTACGTAATACACGATCCATCAGAATTTGAATCGTTTTGAAAAATATTGCTAATCCATTGCTTCAAAAGTTCGAAAAAAATCAGCTCAACAACGTAAATAACGCAATGAATATTATTATTATTGAACTGACAAAATGGTACAGATTATTCAGAATACGAAAATGTGTTGCGTAATTAGATAGCAGATTAGGTAGTCGTAATTCGTACCTAAACTTCTATCGCAGGAAAGTGAAAATGAAACGCATCGATTGTTCGGTCTTGCTCGATGGCGGGACTTCCCCTAGAGCATAGATTACTCTCTTTAAACAGTTATACCCTTGCGATAAAATGGCACATAATTATATTATATAATTATTGCCAAATTGAGTACCAGAAACGCTAAAGATTGTGTCATTGCAAATTTTCGGAAAGTCAATAAATCCAAAGGTAACTTCAAACAATCTAGCATTCGAAGGCTACTTCTCGAAAGTCTTTATAAACGAGCGCCTCACCTCACGACAGCTAACAAAAATAGCGTGAAGTTTACACATTGACATATGTTACTATTTATATCAATGAGTGTACATCAAAGTGTGGTCTCAGTCTACCTACATGCGCGCAGCCACGAAAACTGACCACCCGCTAAAAAAAAATTGGCAAATTTTGCAATATTGACAAATGTAGGAAAATTCATAGTAGCACTATGAATTTTCCTACATTTGTCAATTGTTTTCACTGTTGTAATAATAATCACTTTTATAATTTCTGACATGGTACATATGTCGCAGGCATATTGTATGATTCGTCATTTTACAAACGGCGCCGTCCGTTTACAAACACTTGCTGTTTTGCAAAATGCCTAAGGCAAATTGCCAACTCGTTCAATAGTTATAATTTCGACATTCATTGTTATTGTAGGGCGACCATAACAAAAACACAGCTTGGACAAAACAGATATTATACGAGAAATCAGGTACCTACAATAACTATATAATATTATGAAGACTTACGTAAGAGTAAATTATAATATGTGCTTAATAATTTAGAGGTATGAGGAACAGGGTGTAAAGTTCACTCATCCACCCTAGAAAAGGGAGGATCCCCCGACCAGGCAGGTGTCGTGTCTAGCGGGCAACTGCCCGAAAGTTGATGTCGAATATTCTTATATATGTCGTTCGCGCGGTAAATTCTAATTGCGCGATGTAAGAATTGTGTGACGTCATGTCTTTGATGCGTCGTTCATATGTGGCGGTATAACCGCTACAGGTACTTGTAAAGTATTTAAGTAACAAAAATACTCTCATACTGTTTGTACTAATAATATTCCGCATTAGTCCTGCGAGCACTAGATTCCATGGACACCTGAGCGTTTTTTACGAGCCGGATAACCTCAAAAACTTCGTTATTTGTCCACGGCATTTTCCACTGTTCCCGTTAATTAAACATTTATTAAGAAAATTATACGATTCACGATCGTATAATTTTCTTAATAAATGTTTATAAAATATATTTTTTTGTGGAAAGTCCTTTGCACACGTAGAATTGCACTGTTTTCAATATTATTCACTGTCACAAAACCACAGCTCGACGCCATTTTTCTTGTTTTGATTCGCAGCGACGCGCGTGGTAAAAAATAGAACTAAATTCTTCAATTTGCCGTGGCATTTTGTAAACGGCGTTTGAATTGTCCATCAAATGTTGCGGCATATTGTATAGTGACTAGGCAATTTACATTTTGCCTTAGGCATTTTGCAAAACCGCAAGCGTTTGTAAACGGACGGCGCCGTTTGTAAAATGACGAATCATACAATATGCCTGCGACATGTCTATACATTTCATTCTTATTAGCTTGTCGAAGCGGAGAGGAGAGAAGCGGAGCTGTAGCGATACTAACCAATAGAATCTAAACTCCGGAGTGGAGCTGAGATTATATTTGTTAATATTGGCACATCTCTGCTCCTCTCCTCTCTTCTCCGCTCCAATGGACAGGCAGCCTTAGAATTGTGCGGGCGGAGTTAGACTATTTTGATATCTTCCCCATACCATATACCATTCAATATCAGATGTAAATCCATCCTGTACCAATAAGGTGTTAAAAAATAAATTTTATAAATTTTAAGAAGTTGCCACCGAAGTAACTGCTTGGAACTGAAACTTCTTTAAGCTATAAGGTGTAAAACAATTAACTTTAATAATTTTAAGCGTTCAGGCTCAGAATGTCCATTTAACTGAATAACTTTTACTATGGGATCAACCATGAAATAGTGAAAAAAAAAGAAGTTGTCCCGGTCATGACCGAACTGAATAACTTTTATTGTAATCTCGAATTACAAATCTGTTCCATACTTTACCTACTGTTTTAAACTGTATGGGACAACTTCTTTTTTTTTTTCGCTATTTCATAGTTGATCCCATAGTAAAAGTTATTCAGTTGAATGGTCTAAAGCACTCCTTAAAATGATTAAAGTTAATTTTTTTACACCTTATATTATAGCTTAAAGAAGTTTCAGTTTCAGTCCGTAATAAATTTTGATGGCTTTATTTTTATTTTGGCCGCAGAACTTCGAAACCACGTCAACTTTACTCATACCCCTTTGGCCCGCTAGCTCTATGTTCAATTAGAAGATAGCTATCAATCAATCTTCCTAGCCTTTTTCCCAACTATCTTGGGGTCGGCTTCCAGTCTAACCGAATGCAGCTGAATACCAGTATTTTACATGGAGCGACTGCCTATCTGACCTCCACAACCCAGTAACTGGGTAATACGATACCCCTTGGTAAGACTGGTGTCAGACTTTCGGGCTTCTGACGACTCGTAACGACTGTCAAAGATCCACAAATGACAGCCGGGACCAACGGCCTAACGTGCTTTCCGAGGCACGGAGGAGTCTCGGTATGTAAAGATGGTAACCCATCCACTGACCAACCTCGGCAAGCGTAGCTTAACGTGATGGATCGACCCGTGCGGCTTGTTATTACTTAGCCACGAGCTCCTCAAAAATAGCTATCACTACATATAAAACAAAGTCGCTTCCCGCTGCCTGTCCCTCGAGTATGCTTAGATCTTAAAAACTACGCAACGGATTTTGATGTTGTTTTTTTTTAGTAGATAGAGTGAGTCAAGAGGAAGGTTTATATGAGAATACCTGCATAATTTATAAATTTATCACGCGGGCGAAGCCGCTGGCGGAAGCTAGTAATTATAAATTAAAAATAGTACACACATCATCACACAAATTTACAGACACCCACTAGACACCGTACAGATATAATAATAACACACATAAATATAATAATAATAATAACAGATATGTATAATATTATTATTTATTATTAATTAGCCTGTATTGTCCCACTGCAGGGCAAAGGCCTCCCTCTCCCTCTTCCACACTATTCTGTCTATTGCTAGTATCGGCCAGTCCTTTCGGTAAGAGGCAAGCTCGTCCCGCCATCTTCATCTCGAGACGAGATATACAGGGTGTTGTAATTGCGTGCCATAGCTTAGGGGTAGGTTCAGTATCGATATAGGAAACTAGGAAAAATAAAAAATAAATCCAGAAAAATAATTTAAAAAAACATTTAAAAAAATTGCAAGGTCAACCTAATTTAGTTTGGAATCAGTTATTTATAGTGATGCAACGAATACGAATACGAATATTCGTATTCGCCGAATAGTAGACAATTACCGAATATTCGTATTCGGCGAATACTAATACGAATATTTAAAAACTAATATTTTTGTATTTTATTTTACTTTACTGCAGATTTGAAAAACGCGCGTAAAAATATAACGTATGCAGGGGCCCTTAACCGCAACGACGACGCGACGGGGGACTCCCCGGCCATAGTTTATACAGTTTCAGCGGCTCCGGGAGTTTCCCTATCATTACGATTACGAACCATTCATTCCATTTATTTCATTTGTCAGTCGTGAGCACAAGTCAAGCAAGAGAGTATTGTTTTATTTATTTTAATTATTAGAACAGTAAACATTCATCAAATAAATAAGTCTTTTATTACCATGGCGAGATATTCGTATTCGTATTCGCCGAATAGTAGGTTTGATATTCGTATTCGTGTTCGTATTCGTAAAAGTAGTATTCGTTGCATCACTAGTTATTTACAAAGACAAAAATCAACTTATGTACTCATGTTTTAAGTTGATTTGATTGCTATTTTAAGTTAGTAGGTACTAAATTAAGTGGACCTTGCAATTTTTTTTAAATGTTTTTTTTTAATTATTTTTCTGGTTTTTTTTTTATTTTTCCTAGTTTCCTTTATCGATACTGAACCTACCCCTAAGCTATGGCACGCAATTACTTTAACACCCTGTATATTATAAATATTTAATAACTGCCGTTCTTATTTTTCTGTGTACTGCGTTATTGGCGGAATGTTATGAATAATAATAATGCCAGCTGTGGAGTACCTAATCTTAATAATAAATAAATAAATCAAGCCTTAGAAAGAACGCAAAACAGATACCTAAGACTGTTACTGCTCATGCAAAATACAGCTATAAATAAATCTAACAATATAAAATAATTGGTTATTGTTACTGTTTATTTTAGGACCTTCCTGGAAGAACCCAAAAGCAAATCGAATTAGGATGAACATTACAAATACTCGGCGATTTTCTGATGAAAATCATGCAAGAAACCGTGGCCGAGTTACACAATTCAACATGCAAAGACAAACTAACCTAAATCGACAGTGTTTTCATCAAGAAAACAGACCGATGAGACAAAATAGCCAAAATCGACCAAACTTTCATGCACAACAACACAGCAACAGACTGATGAGATATAATAGTGGTATGTATTTTAAATAGGCACACTTAATAAAAAAAATCAGATTTGTTTTCATAATTGATTTCTTATTATTTATTGTAAATGGCTTTTTTAGATTCAGCTATGCAAAATTCTGAAATGCGCTATAAAAATAAAGAAACATTACGCGGTCGTGGTGGTATGAGAGGAGGCAGAGGAAACAACATGAGGTCAGGAATTAGGTTCATTGAATTTAGAACCTTACAAGAAATAGCACAAGCGGAAGAAAAAGAAATGCTTCAGAAAGTAAATGAAAAACGAGAGGCGTTTATGAATGTTGTAAATTCACCCAACAAAGACAAAGTCGATTATTATGTGTTACTTATCGGAATATTATCGAAAATAAGTCAATCGCCTTTTGTACAATTGAAATCGAAATTGATTTTAGATGTTTGCAATTCTGAGTTCATTAATAACTTGCGGAATTATTTAATGGATCTGCCTTATACCGATAACAAGTCTTCAAATAGTTTATATTGGAATGATCAAAATGAATTTTGGAAAAACTTTATAACTTTTTGTGGAGATATAGTTGATACATCTCCATCTATAGCTCTTATTAGATGTAGAGCGCTTATAGACAGCGTAACGAAGACGTGTCTGAATTATTTGAAAGATGAGCATAATTTCGTGTTGTCTGAAGCGAATGTCTTGAAATTAGATGAAATACGTCAGAAGATGGCATCATATGTCGATAAATATCAGGTAATAAGTTTTACCTTAAATATCTTAAACAGAAATATACCTACCTAGTTAATAGCCTAAAAACATCACTCTGGGTGTTGTGCTTGTGACTGAACCCATCCCAGGCATTTTTTGAGAATTTTACTGAAGTGCAGTGGACGATGGGTACTGGGTAGGCAACTACCTGCATAACATCGACCCATGGATGTTATTTATATTTCTATGCATCGACCGATATCGACATTAAGTTTGCTGAGTAAGCTTATTTGATCGATGTCTTTTTATCTTATAGCATCCGGAAGGGAAACGAATGAGACTAGATATTCAGGACCCGCAAATGCAACAGCCTCCAGAAAACTTTCGTGAGCTTAGTGTGGTGCCAACTAAAGAGGACTTACTGGGATCCGCGCCGTTCCTGCGACCCAACATTGTCGAGGGGGGCTACAATGACGTGGAGCACTACTTGGACGTGCAGTTCAGGCTGCTCCGAGAAGACTGCTTTGGACCATTCAGAGATGGCTTAAGTGAGTACATATTAGATAAGCGTGTTACGCGTTTGGTAATATCCAGTGAATAAAAAAAAAATGTTAATTTGTTTTTTCACAGATCAATATCTCAGAGATCCTAATAATAAGAAATTCGACCACATTCGGTAAGATAAAAATTATTGTATTTTTTTAATTCATTGTAAAACAATCAGCCATTTCTTTTTTTTTTGTGCGCTCCGTTCTTTTGGCGTTTATTATAATTGCTAGCTTTTGGTCCGCAGCTTCGCCTGCTTGTAGGTCGAAAATTATCCCACGGGAATGTATTCCCGGGATAAAAAGTATTAACCCTGGTCATGGTCTACCCATGTGCCAAGCTGTCTTAACGTGAAAGCGTAATAAACAAACAAACTCACTTTCGAATTTACAGAATAAATTTTTAACCAGTGCGCAAACTTTACTCATCATTATGAACAACTTTTACTATGGGACCAAACCTGAAATAGCGCAAAAAAATCAGCTGTTCCATACATTTATGATCGCTTATCTCGTCAAAATGTAGGGAACAGCTGATTTTTTTTTCGCTATTTCAGGTTTGGTCCCATGGTAAAAATTGTTCATAATGATGAGTAAAGTAATGTGTTTAAGTTTGCGCACTGGTTAAAAATGTATCCTGTATAATATTAGTTAGGATACCACAGAATAGTATTAATCTCTTATCTCTTAACTTCAAACAACAATAAAACTCTTCCCCCCTTACTAATAAACGTTGTATAACGCCTGTATATTTACACAACGCTTTGTTTTCTTCTTTCGAATGTCAAATTACTGACGACTGAAAGAGAGAAATCGGTGTGTAACTATACAGGCGATATACAACATTTATTAGTAACCCCCTTCTTGTATAAACTAAACTAATCATTTTTCTTTTTAGGATATTTCATAATGTAAGATTTCTCTGTCCTTATGTCGACAACATGAAAGTCGGAGCTATCGCACAAATCGATATGAAAACCAACAGGAATTTCCATAAAATTAATTGGGCACACAACAAGAGATTTCTTTTCGGTTCTTTAGTGTTATTCACAAAAGACCATTGTACCAGTTTCATGGCAGCTACGATTTTACACCGCGATCCGAATCTACTATCGACTGGCAAGGTGGGTAAAACTTAGGATAATAAACTCTATGTTAGAAGTTACCTACTAGGAACCTGTTATTTTTAGTACACTTTAGCAATTATTTTTTTCTGCGAAGCGCATACATTGCAGCATGTGCTAGGTACCTATTTTTACAATGCAGTGCAACCAAAACAGCCACTTGATTAGGTTCCAACAGTGTGGTCACAGTTCACTGATGATTATCAACCGGCTTGGGCAACTGCATTTAACTACATATATACTTTCCTGTATTCTCTTGTGCGCATGAAGCTTCCAAACGCGATTTTTAAATAACAATATCTACCTACTGTGAAATAAAGTGGCCTAGTCTATAGCAGGATGATGGATTAAATTACGGAATGAAGGAGGATGGTCATTAAACTGAAATATGACTAAGACGACCAAAATGGCGTGTGTCATGCTATAACCGATAACGTTTTCATGGTTAACGTGTGTAAAATTATGTATTTTTGTTACAATTAGGTACCTAATCCTAAATATACCAACTTACCTATGTTTTCAGATACCAGTTTCAGTAATTGACGAGGATTTAGATAATAGTATATTTAACAAAGATACGTATACTATGATAGAAAGCGAAGTTTATTTTGAACCTTATTATCATGTTTTAAAAGCTCTACAAGAACCTTCTTTTCCGCAACATTTGGCTATGCAGCAATATATTGTCAAAGTTGATGTGAGTATTTACTTAGAACTTTTTGCATGGTAGATAAGACAGGTGGGTACCTATTACCTGGCTACCACTTTATTGGTACCTATATGTAGGTACTACTTAATATACTACCTTCGTTTTCAGGCTGCCTCGACACATCCCGCTTATATATCTGCTGATATAGAGTTCGTTATTTCTAAGAAACACAAAACACTAATATTCAAAGTTTTGCAACCTGAGACATGGCCATCGGCAGACGAGCTAGGTTTTAACGACAGTCAGTATGAAGCGTATCGTTTGGCACTCACACACGAGTTTGCTGTCATACAGGGACCACCTGGCACGGGAAAAACTTTCATCGGCATAAACGTGGCAAAAACATTGTTACAGAATGTTAAATCAGAAGGACACTGCCTCATGCTGGTCATATGTTACACAAATCATGCTTTAGACCAATTTCTTGAAGCAATATCTCAAATTACTAAATCTATAGTGCGCATCGGGGGGCAGTCTCGTAACAAAGCTATGGACCAGTTTAACTTATCAAACTTACGACGTGAGTCTCTTGCGCCCTCTCTTATGTCGACTCATAGCTTTTTCATCGATGAAAAGAAACAATTGAGACGTTCAATAATGGATCTTCAGCTGGCTTTGAAGACTCTGGATATTTTAAATAACGGAGTTCTTCGTTACCGCTTCCTTGATGATAGGGAGGATGGTGGCGATGACGTTCCGGATCGAAAACATTTGGAGAATTATTTCAAAAATAAGGGAATTCAAGTTAAAGATCCTTTAGAATATTGGTTGCTTGAAGCTGCGCTGGGCTGTAATTCAAAATACGAAAGAGATTTTAGTGATTCTCTATTAGAGTATGATGTTTTGGTAAACAACGAAGAAGACTTTGATGAAAAGAGAGCACAAATGATTTTGGATGACGAAAAAGCATCAGATCAAAAAAAAGCTTTGGATGATTTGGTTAAAAATAAAGCATCATTTTTATTATCTAATGCAAAGGCAGAAATCAGAAAGTTAGTCTCATTTTATAAAGAAAGTGGTAATTTTAACAAGAGATATCAGTTGCAAAAAGCAATACAGGAACTTGATGCTCGGATAAATTTATTCAATGTAAGTGTTATCTGCTTTTCTATGTATTTTACTAGGGTTCCGTATGTCCGAATGAAAAAAGAAACCCATAAAAGATCACACGTGTCGTGTGTCTGTCTGTCTGTCCGTCTGTCACAGGTCACAGCCAATTTTCTCCGAGTCTAATGAACCGATTAAGTTGTTTGATACACGTATCAATTTCTGTGACCCAAATACGGATGTGTTGTGTAAATAAATGAATCTTGAATAGGTCACTTTTGGGAGACAAGTACCTAAGATAATCAAAAAACAGTTTTTTGACTTGTACCGTGTGATGTGACATATCAAATGAAAGGGCTTACTGTGTGAGTCTCAAGTATTTAAAACAAATTAATTGTATAGTTCTACAAGAATAGATGAAAAATGACCATTATATCCCAAACTACTGAGCCTAAAATTATTTAAAAAAATACAGAAAACTACTTATAGATTACAGAAAAACCTATAAGAAGTCTATGGTAACCGCCCCGGTTAGACCACCTGTCTCAGACCTAGAGGTCGGAGGTTGGATTCCAAGTGGGAGCAAAATTTTCTGCTCGGTTGGTGGTAGGGCTTAAATTGTTATAAGGTCCGCCTTGCTAGCTACCACCACCTTATCTAAGTCTGTCGCCATAACAACAATGTTAGCAGCGTTGTTGTGTTTCGGCAGTTAGAGGTAAGATAGCCAGTTGCTCTGAGGATTCCTGGTGAAGCTCGCTTCTACCTTCGGCCTGATCCAAACTTCCTATCAGGTGAGATACTGGCCAAGACCTTCCACATAATGGTTGAAAAAAAAAACAAGTCTATAAATAACGTGGTTAATAATAATAATAGCCATTTATTTCGGACAGAATCCCATAAAAGTGTCAGTAACACTTTTCTATGTTATTAGGTACAGACGCCAGCACATCAAGTTACTACAATCTGTCAAATTTCTCTAATAGATTTTCAACTTTATCGCTAAAGTATAAGGTTCAATGTTGATTGGGAAAATTTGACAGATTGGAGTAGGTTGATGTGCTGTCTGTTCTTATTATAAGAAAGTTATACTGTGGCAACATCTACATCGCCACATACTAACTACGCATCACACTAACGTCATGCGAAATCCTGCATCGCACAAGAAGAGTTTACCAAGCGATCAGCATATATAACATCCCGACATCAATCATTGGGTTGTTCCCCACCAGACCCTTCTGGTCGGAGGATCCTCCCGTTTCTATGGAGGATGAGTGAACTTTACATTCTGTTCCTCATACCTTAGTTGGCATATATGAGAGCATTGGGAGCACATGTTTTTCTACTACAATGCTAAAGTTCCTGGGATAAATTCATCCCAAATACGGAACCCTTCATTTTGCGTGGTCCGTCCGACACGCACTTGGCCATTTTTTTTCAATTAATATTACTACTACTTATATTATTATTTACATAATGTTACGTGTACTCAGTAGGTACATAATGAGACCCTTCGCATGTTTTAGGATATGGTGACTCGTCGACATCGTGAAGTCCGTCTACAAATACATCCTGATACAGATTTTTCGTTAATAACAGTGCAAAATCGATGGTGTTTGTATTTTATGTGGATACGTAAACAAATCAATAGAGTTAAAAAGGAAATTGCACGATTGCAGGTAGGTACTTACCTACCTACTTTAAATAATAAGCATACCAAATATGATATAAAGTTTTAAATAGGTACTGACCAATTTATAAAAATTGTTTAATTATTTATATATCCACCAACTATTGTTTTTTGTGAGCATTTTAAAAGGAGAATTGAAAACTGTTCTTTTGAAAATAAAACAGGGGATCCCACCAATATGGGGATCAGAGTTCCAGTCACAGCCAGGTGATTAGCGCTCCAGAGATCGGAATCTACTCCACTCCTCTCCTCCTATGTATTCTTAGAACTCTCTTCCGAACCCCTTTATCCAGCTACCATTACTTATTATGTGTTCCGTTAGACGTCTGCAGTCCATTAAGACAGTACATCGTTTTTTTTTCAACGCCTTTCGATGATGACACTTCTGTCACGTAACCTGGCCTCAGCGCCACCTGTGGCATTACCTGGAACTAACTTCACCACAGAGCAAGCCGCCATACCTTATATTTTTGTTGCGTTGTTTTCCTAAATGCGATGCGCGCGTATTTGTTCGTTAGTTCTATATAAAACTTAAAACTCTCCGTTTTGTTAGTTAGTACGTTAATTTTACTTGAAAAAAATCTTAAAGTACAATAGAAAGTTGTTATAAATTCTTTTCTGTTACGTGCAAACAAATTGGTAATAAAATTTCTTTTCCGTAAAACCGAGCCGGCCCTCTTGTTTGGAAAAGAGGTGCAAAATTAACTTCCAAGGAGCTATTTGAACTGTTGTGTAAGTTCTAATTTTATTTTATGATACCTGAAATCTTGTGTGATTGTCAAAATGGACAGTGATCACGGTTACAAAAAAGTTAAGAAAGTGTAAATACAAATGTGCCGCCCGTGCCGGCAAGTGCGTCAAGCTCGAAGTCATCATCATCATTGAGTTCAAGCTCGAGCGAGGAGGATGTACCGCCGTCAAAAAGACGGCTCCGCATGCGGTCACACGCACGACACATTACGAGAAATAGAGCGCAAGTTTGAAGTACTGTCATAAACACTATTAAGTCACGTTAATAGTATATTTTATTTATTTATTTATCAACTCATCATCACTATCATTACAGGATTGTCCTAATTCAATAGTGTGGCTACAATTACAGTTTTATTATTTATCATATTCATAACATATTCTGTACATAGTGATTTTCGTGAACTCACCCAGAGAACAAGTAAAAAGATCTATGCTGTCTGCTAAGTCAAGGTACGCGTTATAGGGGCTTTACTCACTTAGATTGGTCCTACTACTGGGAACCGCCAATAGACGTGGCCGTCGCCTTCGCAATACATAATTGTCGGGTACACACAGGTTTATTTCTTTTAATATACCCGGGTTTGAAGTCTTGCCACGCAATAATTTAAAAATATAGGTAGCAAGAGCTATGTCCCTCCTTGTTTCCAATTTATTGTATCCCACCATGCCTATAACAAACAAGGTTGGATCCATCAATGGAACCTTAAATACAGAAACCTAGTAAATTTATTTTGTATACGCTCCAGCATGAGACTGTATTTAGCTTCATGCGGAGCCCATATGATTGCGTTACATTTGAGCTGACTTCTTACCGATGCATTATACAAAGAAGTTAGCGCAGCGATGCTTGTAAAACCCTCAGCTCTTCTTAGGACGAACCCTAGGCTCCTGTAGGCTTTTTTACAAACATTTACGATGTGATTACGAAATGCCAGGTCCGAGTCAAGGCGTACTCCTAAATCACGCACCGTTTCTGTTCTTTTCAATAACGTGTTGTCCACTCTATAATCATATTTCTTGGGCATTTTCATCCTACTAAAAGTTATTGCCGAACACTTTGACGTATTAAACACCAACTTATTCTTCTTTCCCCATTCCACAACCCTGTCTATGTCTTCCTGTAAGCGCACAAAGTCCTTTTGTTCTTTCACAGAGAGTAGCAATTTTAAATCGTCAGCAAACAACAGGCACTTGGCATTCTTGACGACCTCGGGCAAGTCATTCACCATCACTATAAATTGGAATGGTCCCAAATTACTGCCCTGACTTACGCCTGACCTCGTAAAATAGGGCTCAGATCTGTACCCAGCATATTCTACATACTGCTTTCTGTTACTCATATGATCAGCGAAGAATTTCAGCAATTTAGGAGTGCATCCGACTGCCGCAAGCTTTGTCAATAAAATGTCATTATCAACTAAATCAAAGGCTTTAAAAAAATCAAAGTATGCAGCATCGACCTGCACTCCCAAATCAACGCTAGGAACCACATATGCCATAAAATTCAGCAGATTTGTAGTCGTGCTACGACCCGGCCTGAACCCATTCTGTGAGTCAGACAACGTGACTGAAACCTGGTTCAAGACACCATGATGGATAACTGACTCAAATACCTTTGCTGGTACCGACAACACCGCCACCGGCCTATATCCACTAACTTCACTCCCTGCTTCGCCCTTAGGTACTGGTATTACTCGCGTAGTTTTGTGCAAATTACGCTAAAGGCAACCGAGTACTTCAGGACTTTCCGCTGTGCCTACGTTGAAACCAGTAATTAAATCCTTGATTCGTTTTTCTGCTTGTTTGAGACCTAAAAATATTTCCTTATTAGTGGAATTTCCCCAATATACAACGCAATTTTTTGTTTATACTAAACCTCTTAGGGGGTCATTGTTCTCATCATTATGAACAACTTTTACTATGGGACCAAAGCTGCACCCTAATTACGAAACGCAAACTCAATTTTAAATTGAAACCAATTGAAAAAGATTGCCAGTCCATTGCTTCATAAGTTCGACAAAAAAAATTAAGCAGATTCTTTTTGTCGAACTTATGAAGCAATGGACTGACAATCTTTTTCTGAAGTCGCGAAAAAAAATCAGCTGTTCCCTACATTTTGACGAGATATGTGAATATAAATTTAGGGAACTACACGGATTTTATTTTAAGATAAAAAAATATATCATTTGAAACTTACCGAGTCTTTTAACACCAGGGAGCAGTAGCTCCGGCACTCACAGCGTATGAAGAAGCGAGAATGATGATGGACGTGCAATTGCTGAGGAATGAGGGCGTCAAAGTCGTAGGAATGACTACTAGTGGAGCTGCGAGAATGCGGAAGCTGCTGCAGGCTATCGCACCAAAAATTGGTAAGCCTTACAATCAAACGTTTTTATTTTGATAATCGACTTCCAAAAAGTTGGAGGATGTATGATCGTCTGTATGTTAGTATTTTCTTTTTCATCCATATTTTCGACATTTGTGGACCGATTCTGAATTTTAATTTTTTAGACGTAGCGTACTACAATAATACGTACCTATTTTTCCCACTAAGTCTATGTGGATGATGTTATTATCTTTATCTACACCCATGCTATAAATCCTCTAACAACCAGTGTCATAGTAACCATAATATCATCCAAACGGGTTTTATAAAATAATGTCGTACCACAGATTAATAGTTGTACTAAACATTGCAACTCCTTTTTTACTCATGGAACAGCCACATTCTCATGGTATGTTTATGAATTTCAAAAAAAGAACATTGCCATGAACGCGCATTTCACAATAAAAGGTTTGATAGGTTCTTCCAATCCCGCTTCCTCGTTCACGTCGCCGCGTCGTATCCCGCCATTTTTATTCAATATTTGTATTGCAAAAAAATATTACTTTGTTGTATATAAAGGATTATATTCATGGGTGTAGATAAAGTCTTGTATGCAACTATTATAATTATGTATTATAACAGTCATGTGATAATAGTGTATACAATACCCCTTATTATACAACAGTTGCATAAATAACTATTGTCACTTTTATCTACATACTGTTTTAATAACTTCAGCGGTATGAATTTGAGTAAGCAAAAATTTACTTAACTAACGACGAATATTGATTAATAATAAAATCCAGAAAGAGCTTACAAAAAGTGGGTTGTGATTAATCCATTTCAGATATTCAAATTGTAGCCGTGCGACTAAATTACTAAGTGAGCGACTAGAAATACAGAGAGAACAACTTCAATATACACTTATATATACTTAGAGACGATTTTTCCAATTGAGATTTTTACATAACGAACTACTAAAAAGTACACTTTAAGCAACGTTAGGAAGCTGCTTTATTAATGATTATTGGTTACTGATATTCTATTTGGGGTCTTATGTTTTTTATTTTGATACGAACAGTTTGATGCGCGTGAATTCGAATGGGGGTGGAGCGACGAATTCACGAACATTCAGGTGAGTCGGGCTGCGGACCAATAGCGTTACGTCTTTACGATGGGTATCTGGCAGAATCTTGATGCTCCGAAATTTATTTGGCATAACACACTTGGCATAAACTTCTTGTAAGGCATAAAAATTAGAAACGAATCGCTGCAAAACCGACTCCACGTAGTCTTGTCTGCCCTACCCCGAGAGTGTTATTAAACCCGCGTAGGTGCGGAGGGGCTAGGCGGCCCTCGGCTTGCTGGCTAGCAAGCCGAAGCTGCGGTGGTGAGCGTTAAAATGATCTGCGACGGTAAGCTCGCGTGGGATCGCCGGAGCCCCGCAGCGCCGGAGCTGTGACAGAAACCATGCCTGCTGCATGTTGCAAATACCTAGTTATTTCATAACAAAATTTAAAAAATACTCTCGAAAAAATGTGAGCGCATAGTAGGTACTCTGCTCATTATAGTATTTTTCAGTGTGGTTTTTCTATTCGAAACACTTCATTTAACATAAAATGCCGCTCAATATAAATAAACAAATCATTAGCCAAATATTGAAAAAAATGCAGGACGTAACGTTGAAACTCAAACAAATATTAGGTCACCCACATATTATGAAGCTTCTCATTTTGTATTTTAAGTAACTCAAATTAGTGTTTGTAAGTTGCTGTTCTGTTGATTTCTCGTCACTCGCAGTCAGTCGCTCACTTAGTAATACTATAACTTAAGAGGGTTTACGTCGTACGGCTTTTCATACAATCTTTCAAGCCCTTATTTTTCGAAATGACAGAACCGATTTTAATGATACTTCATACGCATATGCAGGATACAAAGGTCTAAATACTTAGTTAAGAACATTTTCGAAAAATAGTATGACAGCCAAATTAGACCGATTTTTAATTTTCCATACAAACAGAGATTTTCAGTTATAACACATTTTGAAAATGTTCTTAACTAAGTAACTATTTCTTAACTAAGTAACTATTTCTCAACTAAGTAACTATTTCTTAACTAAGTAACTATTTCTTAACTAAGTAACTATTTAGTATACTAACAGATAGGGTACTTACATTAAAAACTTGGTGGATATGACGACCGAATCATATCCGCCAAATCGATGCACAATTGCACACTGTGCAGAAACGAGTTAGAGCCAAGATAAGTGTTGTTTTATGGAATATAAAAGCTGCTTCGTTATTCTTTGTTTTTACAGTAATAGTGGAAGAAGCCGCGGAAGTTCTGGAACAGCACATAATAACCTCACTGACACGGGACTGCCAACATTTTATCCTGATTGGTTAGTACCTGCCCTCACTAAATAAAATGAAAACAAATGCATTGTTCTCGCAATAATACATAGTTTTATATGTACCTATAGTTATAGCGTAAGTCTATACACAAAATAACTTGCAGGTGATCACCAGCAGCTACGGCCATCGGCGTCCCACATTAAGCTAGCGAAGAGTTACAACATCGAAGTGTCGCTATTCGAGCGCATGATCACGAACGGCATCCACAGCCGCCGGCTGAACGTGCAACACCGCATGCGCCCCGAGATCGCCGCGCTCATCTCGCCACACATATACCCTGACTTGGCGAACCACCCGTCTGTCGAAGCTTTCAACAACGTGCCTGGGATTGAAAAAAACCTATACTTCTTTACACATGATTACAGAGAAGAGGTATGACTAAATCATCATGCTTTTAACTTACCACCATCGCAAGTGGTAGGCAGATATGGCAGAATTGTGTACCTACTTATAGTACCTACATACAGTAGAATCCATAAGTCGATAGGCGATTTCACATAGCAATTGACTGACGGTTCGGTTTGACTTACGACCTTCTTCTATAATTTGTTCCAATACTATATTACACGCACACACACTCACTTTGTTTGCAACTCATAGTACTTCATAATTTCAACTAACTACGTAATGGCATGCTAGCTTAGTGGTTAACGTGCTTTAATAAAAGTATGATTACGACAAGTCGAGGGTTCGAATCTCACCAGCGGTTAATACGTATTTTTTTAAATAATTACTATTTATAGTTCATTGTTTCTTTTTAGTAGTTTTTTCTAGTAGTAGTTCGAGAATCATTCGTTTTTTGTTTCATTCGTCTTGTTCACATAAATAATAAAGTTTAGAGGGTAGACCATAAGAAAACTAAGTAAATCATTTCGATTTCTGTGAGGTAGACAGATCCTGTTCGTTACGAGTATTCACATCTTAATAGAACTATACATATACAATGTGGAGACTACAATACAACAATAAATGAAAATACTGGCACTACTAATGCATAAGAGTATTTTGGAACTGTCAAAAAAATCCTAGCTTCGAAATAAAAAAATGAGTTTTTCAAACAAATTAAATGTAGTTTATGCCGGATTCACCCTATGCCTATAAATTCCGTTTATCCAACTAGGCCTAGGGAGGATTCTCGAGCATACGTTTCTGAATATCCACCTTAGAGTGGATTTGTTGGGGTGGATAAACGGAATAACCCGAGCCGACTATGGATTTAGCCGAGCTATATTGACTAAACTATTGAATATTTTTAATTGAATTTTTGTATACAGAATGGGGACGTCATTAGGGACACGCCGTTAAATTTTTTGTTGTATTGTCGTCTCCACCTTGTATACGGTGACGAGTATTTAAATCTATTAGCGTTGTGTTATTAGTGTTGTGTATTTTCAAAATGCAGTCGAACAATATTGAAGCGAGATCATCAAATATTTTTGCGCTGCGTAAAAGTGGATGTAATTTACACAAATATCTAATGAACCCGGACTAACTGTGAGTATTATTATCAATTATCATTTCAATATTTTACTAAACATAAATCTCAATCAAAGGTATTGTTAATCCTTTTATTCAGAAGATGCCATTCTAGATAAATAAAGTTTTAAATTCACTATGAGGTTTAATTCGATTAAATAATTATTATGTGTAATAAATACATTGTGTTTCTTTGTTCTAGAGAAATACTGTGAGTTTATTATCGAGGAGCTGCGACTTCAAATAATGAATAAGAAAACAAATTAATGGTTTCATATCAACGAGACATTTTACTGAATAATTAAACACGTCATAATGAACCGTCTGCCGTGCATTCCGGAGGCTTGCACTTCCGAAGACCAGCTAAAAGCCGTTTTTACCAGAAAGGCATTAACAAGAACGTTTAAGTTTCGCACGAGAATATTTATAATATTTCGACTTCAACTGGGACACTGCTTTTTATTGACTTTAAAATATTAACTGTAATGTATAAACAACAGAATTTTTTAAGCATGTAGGATTCAACATGGTTTTTGTCGTATTTCTTGCAGATCGACCGAAAATGTTTACATTATTTTAGTAATATTATTACTTAAGGATTAAAATTTGAGGTTTAGTTTCAATCTTCTTTTCGTAAAGAAAATGAATACTTAAGCTATAACCTTAATATACCAACTCAATATTTACTAAAGCCAAAAAATACTTAATGTAAACAAACTATATATATTATTTAACCTTAAAATCACTTATTTTGTAGATATAAGTAGTTTCTTTTACATTTTATTAGTCGTCTAATATTCTTATTTATTGCTTAATAAATTACTTCGATCATGATCGCAACTTACGCGGCGGTTTATGGTAAATTATAAATCCATTTAAAATATTTAATAATTTAATTATGTCAAAATAATACATGACATCTATTTCACATCTTATTCAGCTGCTGAAGTAATAACAAATAATTGTAGCTAACTTTGTGTAAAGTAAATATACTAATAAATATTACATTACACGCATTTTTTATTCTGAAACCTTTATTGCAATAACAACATTATAAAAAAGGCAGCATTTAAAAAATAAATATTATTATTGCAAACAAAAATAATAATATTTGCAAAAAACGTGCTGTTCAACACGAGATCCGAACCTGGGACATCTGCATTGTTAATCCAAGCCTGTCTGTTTGAATTTTAGCAATGCCATATACTGGCCAAGGTCATGCGTATGACGCGTTATGTTAACGGTATCCTAACAAAAGCGACGGAAATATATTTTTGTGCGAGTGCGAGTAGTGCGACTCTGTGGTGTATGTGTTGTCAACACATAGATGAAAGGACTGTACTGTACCGCTCACAGGAAAACGACTCGTATCGTGCCTATGGATGATTGATGTCTGATTGTACCTAAACTCACATTTCGCCAGTTACGTTTAAGCGTACGGGTGACTTTCAATTCAATCATTTCATATAGGGTCAGGCGGGGTAAATATGAGACGAAAATCAAATCTTTTCATTTTTGACGCTATTAGAGAATATTTATTGAGTCTTAGAACAGATTATATTATACTTTTCATTGGTATGTTTCACATGATACCATTAAATTGAAGATAATTGGCCTAGAAATATAGTTTTGTGTACAAAGTATGTGTTAAGTTAATAATAGTATGATTAATTTGGTTAACACAACATATGTATTTTCTGACAAAGGAGGATGCTTAAAAAAAACCCAGCTCCGGGGGAAAAGCGATATATCTCAAATCATCAATAATAATAAGTACTAAAATAATAACCGGTTATGATCGTGATCCTTACTGGCAAACATATAAAAATAGCCAGTTTTATTATGCAGATTATGAAGTCGTATATATAAGAAATTGATAATTAGTTTTAATTACTTTATTTAAAAATATTATGTTAAAATGCGAGCTTGGCTCATATTATATTTTTTTACAATGCTTAAAGTCGTTGAAAGTACTATGGATATATTTATTGTAACAGAAACTTCGAGAGTTCGACAACAAAATTGTCAGGATTTAACAGCACCGTCACGTGAAAATACCATTGTTAACAGAGATACTATGATATTGATTAGATAGTTTGGAGTCCTATATTATCGCCATCAGCGCCATCTATACTATCAATAATTATATAATCACGTGAGGACAATTATTAAAGTTTTGCGAGAAGAGGTGAAATCAAACCAGAGTGTATTTATAACATTACTATTTAAGAGATATGAGGAACAGGGTGTAAAGTTCACTCATCCTCTATAGAAAAGGGAGGATCCTCCGACCAGACGGGTGTCGTGTATGACGGGCAACGGCCCAACGATAGATGTCAGGATCTTGTATATATATGTTGAGGTTCCAGTGAATCGGAACCGGGTGCCGCATAGTTCGTGGTGAGTTGGAACTGGGTGGCGCTGCGTTATGATCCAGTGAATCGAATGTGGTACAGCGCGGGTTGTTCCTTGCTTCGACGAGGAGAGGGTAGAAAGGGCTCTGTTGTGGACGGGCCAAAAGTACAGTGTGCTGTTTCAAAGTTGCTGTTGAGGCTGATGGTGATGACCAGGAATGCTCGTCCACTGGCACTGTGAAGCCAAATGCGAACTACGTATAAAAAACATGACGTCACAAAAATACTACATTGCGCAAGCAAAGTTCAACATATATACAAGATCGCGACATCAATCGTTGAGTCACACAGCCAGCCGGCATCCACGGCTTCAACGGGTGTCCTGACCACTAGCATGCAGCGGACGAACATTCCTTGTCATCACCTTCAGCTTCAGCAGCAACTTTGAAACAGCACACTGCACGTTTGGCTCGTCCACAACAGAGCCCTTTCTACCCTCTCCTCGTCGACGCCAACAGTCAGCCACAACCCGGCGCTGTACCACATTCAACTCACTGGATCATAATGCAGCGCCACCTAGTTTCGACTCACCACGAACTATGCGGCACCCGGTTCCGACTCACTGGAACCTCAACTAGCACTGTGAAGCCACATGCAAACTACGCATCAAAATCCTGCATCGCGCAAGCAAAGTTCAACATATATACAAGATCCTGACATCTATCGTTGGGCAGTTGCCCGTCATACACGACACCCATCTGGTCGGGGGGGTCGGGGGTGATCCTCTATAGAAAAGGGAGGATTCCCTTTTCTATAGAGGATGAGTGAACTTTACACCCTGTTCCTCATACCTCTAAAACAGCAAATAAAAAATGTTATAAATACACTCTGGTTTGATTTCACCTCTACTCCCAAAAGTTCAAGTGTCCTCACGTGATTATATAATTATTGATAGTATAGATGGCGCTGATGGCGATAATATAGGGCTCCAAACTATCGAATCAATATCATAGGTAGTATCGCTGTTAACAATGGTTTTTTTTTTTTTTTTTTTTTTTCCTCTTTCAATTTTGATAGTGTGTGATCATCATAATTTATAATTATAATTTTTTTACTTGTATTTTCTTTTTTCTTTAATCCGTTGTTGCTAATCGCACCTCTTTTTTTTTGTAAACAGGAGTCAAGGGTTTAAGCTGAAAACCAGCGCTTAGCAACCCACTAGGGGACCTAAGCATAATGCTGACGCTTAAACCTTTTGCTTCCGGTATTATACACACATCAAAAGTGTCTAGGGATCAAGCATTTTTATGCGGATTTCTTGAGATTGAGATGTGGCTTTGTAATAAATTTATGATTTTATAAATTTATATGGATCCTTTTTGGTGCATTTCATAATTTGAATCAGGAACTGTGAATCAAATTCGAGTAAAAGATGAAAATCAGCTGTCAATATTTTCCCTATAAAAACATACAACGCATTGAAGACATTATTAGTGCTACTGTTTCCCTACTACTGATTAAAACCAACGTTATTATGGAGCAGCGACGTCATTTAAGCAGGGAAGAAATGCTCAGAGCCGTGGGAATGATAGAAGCTGGTTCCCGGCAACGTACTGTGGCTTTAGCTCTGAATACAAGTCAGAGTGTTATCAGTCGACTTTGGACACGTTACCGAAGCACTGGTACCGTGGCTGAGCGCCATGGAGGACGGTATCGCTGCACCACACGGAGACAAGACCGATACATTCAAATCTTAGCTCGAAGAGCTCCAACAATAACCGCCATGATGTTAGCCGTGAGGCTTCATCACTCTTCAGGGAACTTAATTAGCGACCAAACAGTCAGAAACCGCTTGCATGAAGTGAACCTTCATTCCCGAAGACCGCTACGGGTACCACCTATAGCAATGCACAATCGTAGGATTCGATATCAATGGGCTCTTGAACACAGAAATTGGGCAGAAGAACAATGGCGTTTCGTGTGCTTTTCTGATGAGTCTCGTTTTGGTATGAGACCGGATACAAGACGTATACGACACTGGAGAACCCCTGGACGCCAACAGCGATTAAAATCCTGCCAGGAAGTCCATCCTTATAGTGGTGGAACCATCATGGTATGGGCGGGTATTTGGATCGGCGGAAGAACTGAGTTGATTTGGATTAGAGGCAACCTCAACGCTCAAATTTATGCTGAGACGATTGTATCAGACGTCATCGTTCCTCTACAAGTGCAAATCGGTCCCTTATTTCAGTTAATGCATGATAATGCACGACCGCACACCGCAAGAGTTGTAAGACAGACTCTCGCCGCAGCTAACATCAATGTCCTGCCCTGGCCTGCTCAGTCGCCAGACTTGAACCCGATTGAGCATGCATGGGATATGCTACAGAGAAGAGCTCTGCCGAATATGGAGGGTATCCAGTCGCAAGAAGACCTTTTTTTGTTGTTGCAACGAACATGGGCGGCCATTCCACAGCGTGATTTGGATGAACTCATTTTGAGTATGCCAAACCGATGTTCTTGTGTTGTTAGTGTTCGCGGTAGAAACACGGATTATTAATTGTTTAAGTTACCCAATAAAATTTTAAAGAAAACTGTTATTTCAGTCTTTTTTTCGAACTTTAATGTTAGTGGTTCAAATGTCAAAAATCCCTTTATTAGGAAAATGGCAAATTTCTTTATTAATGCAAAGGTGACTTGGTTTATCGTTACTGTGACAAACGAAAACACTTTATTTGATGAATCCTTAAAGAAAATTTTAATTAATATCAATCAGGAGAAAAGTTATTGCAAAAATATATGTTGATCCCTAGACACTTTTGATGTGTGTAGTTATGTGTATGTACTACTTCTACTAGCTGTAATACTGGAGACAATAAAGATTATTCTATTCTATTTTCACGTGACGATTCTGTTAAATCCTGACTATTTTGATGTCGAACTCTCGAAGTTTCTGTTACAATAAATATATCCATAGTACTTTCAACGACTTTAAGCATTGTAAAAAAATATAATATGAGCCAAGCTCATAATGGACTTCATAATCTGCATAATAAAACTGGCTATTTTTATATGTTTGCCAGTAAGGATCACGATCATGACCGGTTATTATTTCAGTACTTATTATTATTGATGATTTGAGATATATCGCTTTTCCCCCGAAGCTGGGTTTATTTTCTATAGAGCTTGAGCATTCTCCTTTGGTCAAGGTTTTGGTAGAATATTTAATCAGTGTTCACAACAGTATGTTATAAATAATTGTTTACCTGGTGCCAGTGTTAGCCAATTAATTTGTAATGTTAAATTGACAAAAATAAACCCCGGTTCAACTGTTATATTATTATATGGGGATAGTATATCTGTAAGAAAAAAAGAAATAATTGAATGTGTCCATTTGATGTTACATCTCAATGCGACCAATAGTTGTAAATTTATTTTCTGTGCCTTGCCTTATTCTCATTATTTGTCTGATGAGCAAAATAGGCATATTTATAATCTAAATATGTTAATTTATAATAGGACATGTCGTCACAGCGATGCTATTTTATATTTTGATTGTAATCAATTTATCACTGATTACAAACTGACAGAATATACAATGTATTTGCCACCTAGTTGTAGGAGACAAATTGCTAATCTTTTAGCATACAGTATACACAGTGACACTGGTACTTGTAGTGTACCATCGATTACTGTTAGTAGTGATACTAACACTACTTTTGATACGCCTAGTAGTTTAAACTATTAGGTGCGACAACGGGTGAGCCCCATATATTGAATGTTGTTCATCAAAATATGCAGGGTCTGTCCGGCAAAGAGCTTGAGTTAAGTTTATTTGTGGAGAACTATGATGTTCAGGTGTTATGTTTGACTGAACACTGGTTAAAAGAACATGAAGTAAGTAGTGTTTATCAATGATGATAATTTTACTGTACAAAGTGCATTTGTAAGAAAAAACGCCATTCGCGGTGGATCTTTAGTTCTTGTTTCAAACAAGTTGAAATGTAAACAACGTTTAGATTTAGTTAATCTTTCTATCGAGCGCACTATTGAGTTGTCTTGTGTTGAACTCGAGCGGTACGTTATAATTTGCGTTTATCGACCCCCTTCTGGTGATTTTATTAGTTTTGAATCGGTAATGGAGGATTCACTCAATAGGTTAAAATCAAGTAATAAAAGTATAATTTTATGTGGAGATTTTAATATTAATATTTTAGATGTTACTCCATTAAGTATTAGACTTCTTAATCTGTTTAGGTCTTATAATTTAATTAACTTGTTTTTTGAACCTACTAGGATCACGGCATCTTCGTCAACTTGTCTTGATAATATATTTAGTGATTGTGATGCCAAAAATAAATGTGTGTTAAGTGACTTAACTTCTGACCACTGTGGTTTATTAGCTAGCTTCCCCATGCCATTACATAAAAAGCCGCGTAAAATAGAATGCAGGCCCTATACAGCTAGTCGTTGCAATAAGTTTAAAAATAATATAGCTCATAGAATTACACCATCTATAGTAGAACTCGAGAGTCCTAATGAAATCTATGGAGCCCTTTTTGATGTCGTGCAAAAAGAGTACCAATCTACATTCAAGACCAAAACTATTAAAATTAATGGCACCAGCGCTGGCTTTAACCAATGGGCCACTCCAGGTATTTATAAAAGTAGAGCGAGACTATACGAGTTATATGGTTTGTAAAAATACAGGTTTGATACTCCTTTCCTAGAGTATGTTAAAAATTATTCAAAATTATTTAAAAAGGTTAGTGTTTATGCTAAATCGAAATTTTTGAGCGATACAATTAAAAATTCCAATAATAAAGTAAAAACCACTTAGAAAATTATTAACAATAAAACGGGTAAGTCGGTTAAACAAGATAAAGAACTTGAGATTATAGTCGACAGTAAATTAGTTACTAAAGCAGCTGACGTAGCTGAGGCGTTTAATGAGTTTTTTGCCAACATACCTTTAACTACGACTCGCTCCTTAACTTCGTCCCCGTCTAAAGCTGAAAACCTTTTGCTTAGTAGTGTGTCTAAAAGTAGTCGTTTATTTAGCTTCGAACATGTAACACCTCGTGATGTAGTTAATGTTTTTAACACACTCAAATCCAAAAACACTGGTGATTACTGGGGCATCTCCATTAAACTTTTAAGTAATATAATAGACATCGTAGCCCCCTATCTAGCTGTTACTTTTAATAAATGTGTTGACTCAGGAACTTTTCCTGACCTCATGAATAGTAGTAAAGTCATTCCATTATTTAAATCAGGTAATAAAAATGACGTTGGCAATTTCAGGCCTATTTCTATCTTACCTGCATTTAGTAAAATATTTGAAAAGTTAATACTCAAGCAGTTACTAAGACATTTTAATTTAAAAAGCCTCCTTCATAATGAACAATATGGCTTTACAAAAGGTCGTTCGACTACAGATGCGGGTGTTGCTCTGCTGAAACACATATTTAGCGCATGGGAGAACTCGCAAAATGCTATTGGGGTTTTCTGTGATCTCTCCAAAGCCTTTGATTGCGTGCACCATGACACGCTATTGCGTAAACTGCGTCATTACGGTGTGCAAAACGAAGCTCTCGATGTTATAAATTCTTATTTAAGTAATAGGTCCCAATGTGTAGATATTAATGGTGTGAAATCTTCCGGGTTACCAGTTCAGTTAGGTGTACCTCAAGGCTCAATACTGGGTCCATTCTTGTTCTTAGTGTATATCAATGACTTACCATTCTTTTTAAAGGGTATCTGTGAAGTTGTACTGTTTGCAGATGATACCTCTCTTATTTTTAAAGTAGACAGGAACAGACAAGATTTTGACGATGTAAACAGTGCACTCTCAATGGTTACGGATTGGTTTACAACAAATAACTTAGTTCTCAACTCCAAGAAAACGAAATGTATAAAGTTCGCTTTACCGAATGTTAGAAATCTAGGACCCAACATCGTCTTAGATAAAGAAGTGCTTGAAACTGTGGGCTCGGCAGTTTTTCTGGGCATAACAGTAGATGCCAAACTTCAGTGGGGCCCACATATTTCAAGTCTAGCGGGAAGGCTCAGCTCGGCCGCCTACGCTGTCAGGAAAGTAAGACAATACACTGACGTTGATACAGCTCGATTAGTCTATTTTAGTTATTTCCATAGCGTTATGTCCTATGGTATTCTGCTGTGGGGCAAAGCCGCTGACATTCAAAATATATTTGTTCTTCAAAAACGTGCTGTCCGAGCAATTTACCAACTAGGTACCAGAGTCTCTCTGAGAGATTTTTTTAAATATATTGTTATTCTTACAGTGGCATCACAATTCATCTTCGCCAATATCATATATATTAGGCAAAATATACACGTATACACTAAAAACAGTGATATCCACAATATCAACACCAGAAATAAAGACAAATTACGAGCTCCTTTTCACCGGCTTCATAAGGTTCATAACTCATTTGTTGGGCTTGGTATAACCTTTTATAACAAGCTACCCACTTCTTTGCTAGATTTGCCTTTTAATGCGTTTAAAGCTAAAGTAAAATCCAACCTTTGTTCAAAGGCATACTATTCTATCAATGACTACTTAAGCGATAAAAATAGTTGGTCGCTGTGATTAACTCAAGACAATGTTTATGTTCTTTCTCCAGAATTAGCTTACCTACTGACAGGTTATATGAGTTTATAGAATGTTTAATTTATTTGACTTTATTATACAATTTATTTTATTTTTATTTATTGTTGACATGATCTACTCATTACAATGTTTTCGTATGAGTTGTATTGCAATATGTGATTAGCTAGCGACCTCGACAGTAGATTATATATTATTCTTGCCTAACTGTTGATCTACACTCGAGAGCAATGAATCCGGGTCACTTAAAGAATCCTAAAAATCTCGGAAACTAAAAATGCTAGGTTAATGCAATAAATTGTATTTAATAGACAATGTAATACTCCTTAAATGAAGGTATTAAAACTTCTTAGTTATTGTAAAGTTATATCATAAAAAAATCAAATTTGAAAAAGGGCCACTTTCGAAGATGGAACTACGAAATTACAGCATTTGGTTTTGCTTTTGTTTGTAATCTGTCATTTATGTGGGTACATAAACCATGTTGATAGTGCTCTATATTCATTATTCAAGCTGAAATTATGTCGCTTACGCCTGAAGAATGCACCAGAATACTTACAATGCTGGAAACCGGCCGGAGTCAGCGCGATACAGCCAGGACTGTCGGTGTGTCGCTGTCAACAGTACAAAGAGTTCTCCGACGTTACGAAGAAACTGGTTCTAACCTACGCAGACCAGGAACGGGCAGAACCAGGTGTACCACAGCACGAGAAGACCGATACTTGGTGAACACCATGCTTCGAAATCGCTTTCTCACAGGAACTGAACTCACAAATCAGTTTCGACGCCTCGGAGGAAGTAACCCAAGTGCATGGACAGTAAGACGTCGGCTTGCTGAATCTAACTTAAAACCCCTTAGACCTGCAAACGGCCCTAAACTGGAGCGTGGGCATCGTATTTCAAGACTAAGATATGCCCAGAGCCACGTAAATTGGAGTATTGAAGATTGGTCAAAAGTTATGTTCTCCGACGAATAAAAATTTATGCTCTACAAGCACGATGGAAGACACAGAGTGTATCGAAGACCAGGGGAAAGATTCAAGCAAGCATGCATCGAAGAAAAAGTAGCCTACGGTGGTGGGTCTGTACTTGTGTGGGCCGGAATTTCTTCTGAAAGTCGCACAGAGCTGGTGATCATAGAAAACGGCTCTTTAACTAGCGTAAGATATGTGGAAGAAATCCTCAATGATCACGTTGGTCCATTTATGGTCAATTTAGGTGAGGATGCTATATTTATGCATGACAATGCCCGACCTCATACAGGTAGGATTGTGAATGACTACCTTCAAGAGATGAACATTACTCGTATGGAGTGGCCAGCGCGCAGCCCGGATATCAACCCGATCGAGCATGCTTGGGACGAGCTAGGCAGATGCGTAAAACAACGAAACCCTCCCCCAATCACGCTTCGTGAGCTCAAAATTGCTCTCACAGAGGAATGGGAGAATATTCCCCAAAATCGTATAAGGAACTTGGTGTACAGCATGCCAAACCGCGTAAACGCAGTAATGGAAGCACGAGGAGGCAATACGAAGTATTAAAATTCAAGAAAATCGTAATAAAGTTCAAAAATTTCATGTTTCCTATTTTTGTTTTAAGGAGAGATCAGCAGTTTTTTTCTTTATGTAATTTTGTGTTAATAAAATGTATGGTGACTCATATTTTTTTTACTTTCATTTAAGGAGTATTACATTGTCTATTAAATACAATTTATTGCATTAACCTATCATTTTTAGTTTCCGAGATTTTTAACATTCTTTAAGTGACCCGGATTCATTGCTCTCGAGTGTATTTTTGATTTATTTTTACTTCAATGGTCCTAGTTTATCATATCTAATTATGTGACTTCGA
Source organism: Conistra vaccinii (assembly GCA_948150665.1). Classification (NCBI taxonomy): domain Eukaryota; kingdom Metazoa; phylum Arthropoda; class Insecta; order Lepidoptera; family Noctuidae; genus Conistra; species Conistra vaccinii. The sequence goes on from OX411330.1 coordinate 10,277,433, forward strand.
GTTACAGCTTTATTAGCTATATGTAAGCGGGCACGCCCTTTATGCCTGGAGGCTTTATAATTCGGGTATTAAGTTCTGTTTACGTTTTTAGTTTTTATTTTTGCTTGAGTTTAGATTTCGATATTTTTTTTTGTTGGTACATTGGCGCGTGCTAGCTGTCATTATGGCATATATTTTATTGAATGTTTTGTGTTGAGTAATGTAAATTATTTGCATACTATTGTATAGAATCAAGTTATTTTTTCTAACTGAACAGACAGCTGTGCTGCTGGGGAGTTTGTTGCGCCACTTCTTCTCTCCAGCAAAAGCACTAGGAAGTGGTGAAGGGCGGGCGTTTTTGGGGGACTGTCTTATGTAATTTTGACGTTCGAAAAGTGCTGATTCTCAGCCTAATTTGAATAAATGACTTTTGAATTTGAATTTGTTTCATTTTTTTCTTCAATAATGGGGGAAATATAAGACACAGAAGTCAAAAATATAAACAGCTTTAAACTTCTATACCTTGAGTGTTTTTCAAATACAGGAGCAATAATAAGACAATGGGGTTAAATATAATACGAAAACTTTTATTCAATTCAACAAATATGTGTTATTAAAATTTTAAACTTTAAAAAAATCAACATACTTCACTCTGCTTACTTATAATTTGTTTTTTGGTTAAAATTATTCGGTAATCACAACAGCAATCAGCAATTTAATGCTACAATTAAAAGTGTGTGTTTAAATTGGGAATTTACCTCCATAACAACGATTTATCAATTTTATACTTCGTTTCAGCTTCTCTGTATATGATAAATCACCCTTCCTTACTTTATCCACCGCTTCTTGCAGCTTTGATTCACTATAACTTTTGTGTTTTGGCACATATTTGCGAGGCATCTTGATGCACAGTTAATTTCAACTGTCTTATATTTTCACTACACACTGTCTTATATTTTCCCAAATGCGCGTCTCATTTTTTACCCGCCAATCAACGTGAGTTCCCTGTTAAACGACTGCACGTATACCAAAACTGCCACCCTCCCGCGCAAGTACGACTCGCAAGGGATGCCGGGGGCTAGGGCACGGTATACGGTATTCCAACTTCATACAAACGGACGAAGCGCGAGCTATACCTACGCGCCGGTTGTACGTTGTTTTATAGAAAATAGTTTTATAGAATTTCGTTTCACATAAAATTTTTCATATATTATCATTTCACAGAATAATCAATACGCAGAATACTTACTTTGAATAAACTTTAATCATTGATTTTTGTTACAAATAAAATTAAAAGTTTCGATATTCATATCATAGAATAACAAATCAAATATTCTTTATTCTCATACTGTTTAGTTAGTATAAAACTTATTACCAAGAAAATCCCCAGTGGCCTATATTTTTGATACTGCAACCAATTTCGATGTGGCGCTCGCCGGCCGCTGCCGCGGCACCGCTCGCTTCGCTCGCTCGGCTCGCGTGTAGTTGGTCACAGTTCTAACCTAACCTAACCTATATGGTCGGAGTGCCCTAATAGTTAAATTACCAGACAATACACTATACACACACACACACACTATATACCGTAGTATAGTTATATGAAAGCGGTTCATCTGTTGGAGTGCCCTAATCTTGATACTGCGACCAAATCCAATGTAGCGCTCGCCGGCCGCTGCCGCGGCACCGCTCGCTTTGCTCGCTCGGCTCGCGCGTAGTTGGTCACAGTTCTAACCTAACCTAACCTAACCTATATGGTCGGAGTGCCCTAATAGTTATTACTAGACACTACACTACACACACACACACACTATTGTTGTTTATAGCATAACGTCTATTCTTACATTTTCGTTGAAATAACTGAACAAACAATATTCGTTAAAAAATTATTCTACTGTTTGATAAGTTTGTTAAATAAAAAAATGTGATTAAAAATTCATTGAATTGTGTTTCTGTGAAATAATGTTTCATCCAAGTAAATAGTTGTTGAAACAATAATATTCGAAATAAAAATATAAGAACTAAATAAATATGAAACATTTTGGTGCGAAACGAAATTCTATGTAATTTCTGTATGCGAAACAAGGTGACACCCTACGGGCCTCGATCGAGGTATGCGCGTGGTATGCAGACAGCCGCGACTGTGCCGCAGTGACGAACGAACGGTGTGTTGTTTTTTTTAACAATAACCGCGCGATTTTTACACTAAAACAAGTACAAGTACATATTTAATATGACGAGTAGGATATATTGTTGCTGTTTTTGGTTGCATGAATTTGGCAATAACGCATCCAGAGATAACTTTTTTTAGATTACCTGGAAACTTTGAAAGGTATTATTATTAACAAACGACAACAACAAAATTATTTTATAGTCTTACTATAAAATAATTTTACTTACTGGTAGGTAGGTACATAATGTGTGTCTTTTTAATGGATAAGTATTTCCTTTTATCTCCTGAAAAAAAGATGTCTGGATTAATAAATAAAGTGAATAGAGTAAAGGAAAGTGATAGACACGAGTGAAATAGGTAGTTATAGGCGGTTCATGAATCATGATACGGTAGGTAGGTATGCTTGTTTTAAAACCTCGGGCATTTGTGTTTTGTTTTGTTATTCAATTCACAAAGTATTTTATTTATTTGTGTAGATAAAAAAAGTATATTTACAATCACAAAAGTAAATGGAAACACAAAGTAGGCAAATGTAATTAAAATGCTGGAGGCGGGCAGCCCTATCGCATGTTTACGTACCGCGCGGCTGTAGGCATTTATTTCTAAGATACGGCTTAGTTATAATACCGTATACCGTGGCTCGGGTGTGGGCCGCGCACGCTTGAATGAGAGGATGCAAACGGAAAGTTCGTAGTGCCGAATGTAAAGTTTTCGCGCCAATTATTTTGGTTCCTAACAAAATGTCTTTTAGAATGTTAAACCGAATGAGTAACAAGTATATTTTTGACTTCAACAAGGTTCTTCTTAGGTCTTTTTCTACGGAATTACAATTGTGTCTTATTTTTATCCGAAATGTTGGGTGTCTTATATTTACCCCGCCCGACCCTACCTATAATTTGTGTTATGTTGACTTAATAGGTAGGTACCTCAATTTGCTAAAGTAAACATTAAAACAATGAAACTCTTATTTTTCCAGAGACTATATGAAAGTAACAGCAAAGCAAATCACAAAGAAGCGCACATGGCACTCGCTTTGGCAAATTATCTGATGTTGCAAGGGTACACCGCTGATGACATAACAATTCTTGCCGCGTATTCAGGCCAGATGTTTTACATGAGAAATGTAAGTAAAGTGTGAAGTCAAAGAACCTAACAGTACTAATGTTTCAATTAGCATAGCGTAAGCATATACCTAATCAGCCTATAATGTTCCCACTGCTGGGACACAGGCCTCGTCTCTGTGAGAGCGACTGGGCCGTATCCACCACGCAAGCCCAGTGCGGGCCGGCCAATGTTAATGTTTTACTTATGTCTTGACTCAAATTCAATAACTCTTGAATTCATTCAGATACCTTTTAAACTTTAACGTTATGTTTATTAAATGACTTTATGATATGTCATTCGTGCTAACCCTTCAGAATCATTATTTAACTAGCATTAGGTATAAAAATATCATAAGGTTATGAATATCATAAACTCCTAATACACATTTTATACATATTTTATTTGTCAGGAACGCCAGCAATATCCTAGTTTATCGAAAGTAAAAATCACAGTAGTCGACAACTATCAAGGAGAGGAATCGAAAATTATTATTTTGTCACTTGTGAGGAATAATGAAGAAAATATCATTGGATTTCTTGGGACAGACAACAGGGTTTGCGTTGCTCTGTCGCGAGCAAAAGAAGGTTTGTACCTAATAGCAACGATATTACATTATAATACAGTTGAATTTTTTAGTTTTTTTTTAATATGTTTGCAACCTGTTTGTTTTTTATAGGGTTGCACAAGTTTCCAACCCTAAAAAGTTTGAGAAATTCTGGCACATGTTTCAGTTTTTTTTTTAATTCCTTACGAATGCGTTTTTGGTATGTTTGTTCTTTATTTCTTTGAAGGAATGCTACAATCTGAGCCCAACTTAAGCTGCTAGGCCAATATTGGGTGCGAAGATACAGCTTGTCAAAGATGGGCATCTTTTTTTTTTTAAGTGAAAAATTATCTATACCTATACAACGTGAAATTTGAATCACAGTTTTGCTAGAACAAACGTTGTTCAGACCATGGTCTACTACCATTCTATAACAATCAATTAAAAAAAAAACGTCAATGGTATTTGAAAAAACACAAAAAAAGACTGATTTATTTATTAAAATTTCGGCCCGCATTGGCCGGACATCCTTGTAGTCCACGTGGACTCCTCATAACTCTTTTGAATGCCATATTGCTACCGCGATGAGTCCTTACATGTTACGGTTAATGTTTGAACACGTTTGAGCAACATAAGACTTATTTCGGAACGCCTAGTTTAGTTTGTTTTAATAACATATTGGATGCTATAGAATGATAGTAGACCATGGTCTGAACAACGTTTGTTCTAGCAAAACTGTGATTCAAATTTCACGTTGTATATATAAGATTTAGTGCTCCTCATAGCATCTTGTGCTTATCCATCGAAAATATAACTACGTTTTTACCAAGTGGTTGAAAACATAGCTGAAGTATCCCACCACCACCACAATGACTCTGGAGACTGAATTATTTCGATGCCACCATATGGGAAACGGAACGTTCTCAGTGGTCGATGGACAAGATGCAGCTTTTCAATAAAACTGAATAAGTGCTAGAATTTCGCAGTTTTTCGAGCACTATGGGAGTAGCACAAGGTTTTCAGGGTTGCAAACTTGGGTATAAATTACTCTCAGGGGACCTAATAACATATTACAAAATCGTAGTTACATGTGCGTTTGCAATGTTTGTTGTTGTTAATTGACTGGGTTAAATGTTTATTTTTAACCGAGTTCCAAAAAGGAGGAGGTTATTTATGTACGTCGGGAATATTTGTTTTTTTTTTAATGTATGTCCACTAATATATCTCCGTCAATTGTGGATGAATTTGGAAAGGACATCATTCATTTTGGGCTAAATGTGAAAGTGCCGGCCAAACAAAAAAAAAGTTATATTCCGTTAGAACATGTTATTCTCTTCACTTTTTACTATGGTACCAAATCTGTAGGGCCATTCCCTGCGCTGTTATACGTCTTTGTAAAAGACCGTTTTCAGTATGTTTTAGTTAAGAGAATAACAGTAATCTAATTATAATAATAGCTTTTTATGGCAGTAATCATTACAGGCATCATCTTTTATTGTGAAACTAAGGGTCTAGGGTTATTCTCCACATACCTACAGTTTTCGACAGTACTATTATTAGCTGATTGAAATAGTTATCACTAGTATTAACTGGTTGCCACTGCTTGACATAGGCCTCCCCCAAGCCCCGCCAAACGGTATTTTACAAAGAAGTATAACAGCGCAGGGAATGGCCCTACAGATTTGGTCCCATAGTCAAAAGTGAAGAGAATAACATGTTCTAACGGAATATAACTTTTTTTTTGTTTGGCCGGCACTTTCACATTTAGCCCAAAAATGTATGGACCGTGAATGTTCTCCTTTTTGAATTTTTTTTGGAGAGTGTATGCTCCCACGTTCGTCAATATAAATTTCATTAGCTTTGCTTGGATAGTTTTTGAGTTAGCTTCAAGAATACGTATTTTTCCCACTTAGTAGGATGATATTACGATGATAACTTCCTGTCACTGTTATTTGCATATCAGGTAGTGGTATTCGAATTTGTGTGGAGTAGATACCACAACTAAAAAAATAAAAATAAATACTTTTTACAAAAAAACACTAAGTACCTACAAAATAAAAAATAACTTTAATTTCGGAAGTCGATGGCAAAAAACGAAAATTCAAAAACAAAGACACCGACTTCCGAAATTAAAATTATTTTTCATTTTGTAGTGTTTCTTTGGAAGTTGTTTGTTTTTTTTTTTTTGTAAAAAGTTTTTCAAATGTATAATCTCTTTTCCGTTCTTTCCTACGCCTGCCTGATTTATGGATAAAAAGAAATCTCTAATTGAAGAGAATTATGTTCATCTGCTGTATTATAATTTACAGGATTTTATATTTTTGGCATATCAACATGCTGAAAACAGCAAAATCAGACTTATGGAGCAAAATAGCAACGACATTAGAAAATAATGGCTCCTTGGGAACAACTCTGATCCTGAAATGTCAAAATCATCCTGACCAAGTAACAAAGGTAGGTAACCTATACCTAGTAATTAAGTACATAACTACTTATTAAAGATAACTAATCAAATTGTAGCTCACTGTCTGATTTGCGTCAAGTCGCATCCTACGGAAACTAGATGTAGGTCGTAAAGTTTGTCCACCTGAAATGACGCGCCACACTTCCGCATTTCATTTTATGCGGTAAGTAGTGGGGCATGGGGGATTCATATTTAGGATGCTTTATACCCGGGTGGTAAAAAGCATCCAATCTAACTACGCAAATCTATCAGAAGCACGGAGTGGACCAATCAGAAGAGAAAAAGCTCAAACTCCTATGGGAGCAAAATTGAATTTGGCTCCCACTATCCTCTATAGGCAATTGTCGTTTTTCGAATAGGTGTGATGAAAATAACTATTATTATTTATTGTTAAATTTTGCCGCCCCCTAAAAATTACCGCCCGGGGTGGGCCGCCCCTCTGCCGCCCCCCCACTACGCTACGCCACTGAATCCACTGTGCCCAATTTCAATGTTCAGCCTTTTCAGCGTGATTGAGTAACAAACCCAAACCCTAGCCCCCTACATACCCTTAGTTGATTATTAATTTATGAGTTTATCCAAACTAAGTAAGAATACGGGGTCAAATTAAATTAGCTAGCGAAACTCTGCAGTCGTGGTGGGTTTGTAAAATGACAAAAAATTTATATGATGATGATGATGATGAAAACTTAATAATTACTACTATAACTTTACGCTTTCCTTGGCGGGGTAGGCAGAGAAGATCGAGCGACACATAAGCGTGCGGGGTATTGTTTAAAAGACTATGATGTTTTGGAGTTACTTGCTATTTAAGTCAATAGTTTTTTTGGATATTTTTTCGTCCGATTATAGGAAGCTGACTAATCTCCTGAAAGACAGAAAAGTGTCATACCACTCTTTCTGTCTCCCAGAAGATAAGCAGGCTCGCGTAGTTATAAAACGAATCCCAAAGGAGATTCCCTCCGCCGAAATTTTAGCCGATCTTAGGGCGCAGAACATCCCCTTGGATGAAGTGCATCGGATGCACCGTTCGCGCGGAAGGGAAGCATATGACATGTTTCTTGTCATATGCTTCCCTTACGAGGGGCATCACCCCATATTTAACGTTAAATCCATCTGCAGTCTCGTGGGCTTCTCTATTGAGAAACCCTGGAAGAACAGCACGATAGGACAATGTCACCGTTGCCAACTGTACGGCTATTCACAAAAGAATTGCCATGCGAAACCCAGGTGCGTCAAGTGCTTGGGCGACCATGGCACTTCTGAGTGCACCCGTCCTAAAGACCGTAACCTTTGCCTGAGTCCACCTAGCTGCGTGCTTTGTGAACAAGAAGGCCACACAGCCAATTATCGTGGCTGCACAAAGGCCCCTAAGCCCTCCTCACTAAAAACAGCCAAGCGTCTCGATATACGCCAGGCTAGACAAAGGGACTTCATCCCATTCCCGACAAATCAAATCCCAGAGCGCCTAAGTCATCAGAGGCCTAGCCCCTGGCATCAGCTTAATCATCATAAGGCTTTCCCAACGCTGGCCTCTCCAGCTCCCCCCCCCTAACACCCCGCTTTACGGCCTTATGGACCCCCGTAATCGCGTTCCCCCCCCCTCCCCCTACCGCACCACCCGCGAAACCCGTTCCTGCTCCTCAAGCACCGCGATCCGTACCTACTCCTCAAGCACCGCGCAACGTACCTGTTCCTCAAGCACCGCGATCCGCTCCCATGCCAGTGACCATGTCTCCCATGCCACTGTACAACCCTAACGAAAACTTTCGCGTCCTTACGGAAACCTTTCAGGTTTTCTATACCCCACGTGCCACTCAAATGGTACAAAACATAATAGCTGCTAGGAGAGTCGGTGACTTAGCCAATCAAGAGATTACGCAAGCCCTTATCTCACTCTATCTGTTGCCTCAGCAGCAAGGTGCGACAGAGGTAGGTCTGTCTAACCCGAACGCTCCCCGGGGGTTCACTGCTAAAGAAATTAAGCAAGTAGTGACTAATTTGTCAAAGGGGAAGTCTCCGGGGCATGACGGATTAGGTGTTGAGCACTTGCTGTACGCTGGACCTCATATATACCGCATATTTGCGATGCTTTATACATTTTGCGTTCGTCACACCTATCTTCCAGCGGATTTAGTAGAAACTGTGGTAGTACCTGTGATTAAAAATAAAACCGGTGATGTCTCCGACAAAAACAATTACAGGCCTATCTCCTTAGCTACGGTGGTAGGGAAGGTACTTGATGGTCTGCTTGAGCGTCAGCTTAATAGCCACTTAACTTTGAATGATGCGCAGTTTGGCTTTAGAAGCAAACTATCGACGGAGAGTGCTATCCTCAACAGCGCTGAAGCAGACTGTGAGGTATTATACCGACAGACAGACGCCAGTTTATGCTGTCTTTCTTGACCTTTCCAAGGCTTTTGACCTCGTCTCCTATGAGAAGCTAATTGAAGCTATGGTCTAAGCTCCACAGTTTAAATTTGCCAATAGAGCTTGTTAACTTGTTGAAGTTCTGGTACAGCTCGCAAACAAATCGCGTTAGGTGGAATAATGTGTCTTCCGAGCCGTACTTGTTGGAGTGTGGTGTTAGACAGGGTGGGTTGACATCGCCTGCTCTGTTTAACCTGTATGTGAATGACCTGATTGATGAGCTCAGCAGAGCCAATGTCGGCTGTTCAATAGATGGTGTAATGATTAATAATCTAAGCTATGCAGATGATATGGTGCTGCTGAGCCCATCAATCAGTGCACTCCGGAAATTGATTGGTGTGTGCGAGTCCTATGCGGCGATGCATGGGCTCGCATACAACGTTAAAAAGTCGCAGATGGTGATTTTTAAGTGCAAAAATGTATCGTTAGGTAACGTTCCTCCAGTAACTATGAGCGGAACACAGTTGCAGCGTGTTGCTCAGGTTAAGTACCTAGGACATCTGGTTACGGAGGACTTATCTGATGATGCAGATTTGGACAGGGAGCGTAGGGCGTTGGCGGTTCGGTGCAATATGTTAGCCCGCAGGTTTGCACGTTGTAGTGGGGATGTGAAGGTGTGTCTTTTTAAGGCCTACTGCCAAACCTTCTACACGTGCAGCTTGTGGGTGAAGTATACGCAGAGGGCTTACAACGTCCTACGCGTTCAGTATAATAATGGATTTAGGTTGTTGATGGGGCTTCCGCGCTTCTGCAGCGCTTCACAGATGTTCGCGGAAGCACGTGTCGACGATTTTCATGCCATAATGAGAAAGCGGGCAGCGTCGATAATGGGCAGGCTGCGCGGAAGCCCCAACAGCATCTTAAAAACATTGGCCGATAAGGTAGACAGCCCCTTTATTAGGCACTGGATGCAGAGGCACGTGCCAACATATGTAGAGCCACGTAGGTATTAAGTGTAGTTAGGTTAGTTTGTAAGTTTAACATAGTTTCTAAGTCTATGTTACTAATAATAAGTATATGGATTGTATGTCGTTCTTGTGTGCGATCTGAAATAAATCAAATAATAATAATCGCCGTATCTCTACGTTGACGTCGTGGTGGGGCTTGCGTGCTCCGAACTCTGGGTTTGTGCCGGTAGAGTTTACTTTGCCGGAACAGGTCTAGGATAAGGAGCCAGACTAAGAGAGATACAGAAAACCGCAGGGCAGCATGTGGCGAGCTGTTGGGCAGTAGCGACCCCACGGACCCTATCTCCCGGGAGAAGTCTGGTTCCTCACCTCTGGCTTGCCTTTGTTGGCCGGCTGGAGTGAGCACTGACGAGGAACAGAGCTCCCACCTCATTCTTGCCTTTATTGGCCGGCTTGAGTGGAGATTCGCAAGAGCAAACGTGCTCGGAGGAAGGAAGTATTCCAGTAAGATGCTGGTAGGGGTCTTGACCGTACTTCCGGGATTGTCCTGATAGCCGTGGAATACCGCTCCACTCCTCATAAGCACCTCAGGACATGTTGCCCCCTTGTCGTTGCGACACTTTGTGCTAGCGACCGTTTTCGGGGGCCCATTATTTAGTGTGCAAGTCACCCCCTGCCATTTTACCTGTGTTTGTTATATAAAATATTGGTCAGGCAGGGGCCATAGTCTTTCCATAGTTCTAAATAACCAGTTCACTTAGCCATCCAAACCCATAAACCAATATCTATGTTTTCATATCCAGCAATAGTCCTGCACTAACCGGGGGTTGTCCTTGGGTGCACTAGCATAGTGCGAACAGGGATAATCGTCGGTTAGTGCCTCGTTTCATTAAACACGTCTAACGGGCCTCTGTGAGTTGGCTTCGGCCCCTCTTACGCCTTCGAAAGGTCCGGGACCCTAGGGTCCCGAGAAATGTCAAAGACGTAAAATAATAATAAATAATTATCTCCCTTATGACCCCCCAACATGTCTAACGCCGTAATTGCTAGATTTAAACCCCGATCCCTCAACTTAGGCATCTTCAATGCTAATGGTATTAAAGGCCAAAAAGACGAGATCGCGGAATTCCTTCGCGAACACCAAATAGATGGACTCCTCATCCAGGAGTCATTCCTTAAACCTAGCCACCGAAACCCCTCTATTGCTAACTACCGTATTATCAGAAATGATAGGACGCGTTGCCATAAAGGCGGAACCCTCATTTATTACAAAAAGGAACTGTACTGCATACCTATGGATCCTCCCCCCCCTTTCCAGACTCGAAGTCTCTATCTGCCGCCTAGGCATGACAGGCCATCAGCCGATCACCTTAATCTCGGTATACATCCCCCCCCGTAACTCAGTTGAGAACTTTCAACTCATCTCTGACGACATTCAAATCCTTATGGGCTTGAGTGACTCCGTTATCATAGCGGGTGATCTCAATGCCAAACACCCCGCGTGGAATAGTTCAGTCACTAATATCAGAGGTCGACACTTGTTTGACCTCTCCTCCTCTTTAAACTTTGACATCATCGGTCCGATGTCACCCACTCACTTCCCTCACGAACATAACTGGAGTCCCGATGTCCTAGACGTAGCGCTCATTAAGAACGTTAACCTCCGATTAGACTCTATCGAAACGGTACAAGAGCTTCACTCTGACCACCGTCCTGTAGTTATAAAAATGGTTTCCCGCACAGGTCATTCTGACGACCCCAATTAACCCCCAGCTACTAGAAGGGTCACGGACTGGAAGAAAGTAAGCGCTCAGCTGAAACCCATGTCCCCCCTATTAGAATCAATCCCAGAACAGTTTGACTCAGTCGCAGACACGACGGCCGCGATCGACTCACTCACAGAGCACGTACAAACTACAAACCGTCCTGAACAACTGTTCAAGGGAGGTTCCAGCGACGGACACCCTTCGCTTTAAACTCCCTGACGATGTGCGTGCCCTGATGACTGAGAAGAACCCGGCCATCCGTGCCTACGATAACTTTCCCTGCGCCTCTAACAAAGCCCACATGCGCTATTTACAGAGATCTGTAAAGACACGTGTGGAGGAGCTGCGTAATGCGAACTGGGACAAGACTCTGAGCGAACTCACTCCCAATCACTTAGGCTTCTGGGAACTCCAGAGGAAACTCAGGTCCAAGCAAGAAGCTTCCATGCCATGCCATTTCATGATCGAAGGAGCGTTATCCTCCCCCCGTCTCATTCGCGCAGGAGTCCCTCAGGGCTCCGTTCTTGCCCCCCTCATTTTAACACTGTTCACCAGTGACGTCCCAAAGAGTATAAAGGCTCAGTTGGCTCTGTTCGCAGACGATACGGCCATATACTGCAGCGGGTATAATTCCAACCAGTTGATCCTTAACTTACAAAAGGCCGTCAATAACCTTGGCGCCTGGTTTAAGTTATGGAGAATCGAGGTTAATCCCGACAAAAGTCAGGCGGTCTTTTTCTCGAAGTCGCGTCATAGGCCCATCCTTCCCCGTCCAGTCACCATGTTCGGCAAACCGATCCCTTGGGAGAAGCGAGCCAAATATTTAGGTGTAATCCTGGATGAACATCTCACGTTTTCAGAGCACGTAAAGTCGGTTCGCGCCCGAGCCGCTTTCGCTCTTAGTAGACTCTATTATGTTATGAATGCACGCAGCAAATTGTGCAAGTTGAGCATTTATACGTCGTGCATTCGTGACCTATGCGGGAGCCGTCTTTGCCCACGCGAATCCCCGTACGATGCATAGGATGCAAGTATTACAGAACCGTGTCCTTCGTAGGGCCACGGGAGCCCCGTGGTTCGTTAGGAACGAGATCCTCCATCTCGACCTTAAAATCCCCATCAGTTCCTCAAACGTATGTCCAAGCGGTACTTTGACTCCGCAGTCAAACATCGGAATCCTCTGATAGTCAAAGCAGCTAGCTATGTCCCGTCCAATAACTAAGTTAGTAAGGCCCGTCGCCCTAGGCATGTCCTCTTAGATCCAGATGACCCCATGACTCTCCTCCAGGAGAGCAGTAGGGCCACAAGTACAGTATACAAAAAGACACACCGACACAATTTCAGACCTCGCCGTAGAGGTCCGCGACCGCGACCCACCCGAGTAAATGATACTCCCCCCCGATACTTGCTCGATAACAATGCGCCAGCCCGCGTTTTTGCTGAGCCTGTAGCTTTAAATTCCCGTGATAATAATAATGATCTATCCTTGATCCAGCCTGTCCCTCTTGCTGTCCTCCCGTTAGCGAACGCCCTAAGCCGAGGTTCATACCCCTCAGGGGGTGCCCTTATCGAGCGTTCGCCTAGTTTTAATTTAGCTTAGTATTTTTGCCCCTGGCTGGAGTCTTTGAGTTTCTTTAGGAGCTTGGCAGCCACAGGAAAGTCCGGTTAAGCAGCGAGTACCTTAGTAGTAAAAAAACAATTGGATATTTTCGGTTAAAACCGCAAAAATAGCTTTGTTATATAATTTTTTCCCTTTGTTGGGATGAATATTTAGGTACATGCGTACCTAAATATACTACAACTACGAGTACGAAACCCTTTACACTGTACACGCACTTGGCCGATATTATTCTAAATTATTAATAATATATAATTTTGTCTTTAGTTTTCACAGATTAATACAGATGAGACACTCCGCAAAATCTTTTGAATAAAAAGCGACTCTTATTACGACACAATAAAGTGCAATGCAGGTTGCACAGCGCTAATCATCTACAGTTGTCTCCTAGAAGTTGCCTCTCTTTCTATCGCGTAACTCTTAGATCTTCTGACTACGTTACACTCGCCTTGCTTGCTCGCTTGCCGCGTACTTGTAGCTTCACACGCGGAGTGTCCCATTGCATTTGTATTCAACTGTGGTATAGCTGCTTCGGCGCTGTCATCATGTTCTCGTTGACGTCCCGTTGACGTGGCGGTAGACAAACGACCTGAGTAACATAGAAGAGGCCTCTATAATGCCGAACTTCTGCTGAATTTCGATGTGCCGTAGTTACGCCCGGGTATTAATCTGTGCTACTATAGCAAGATTTGTTAAAGATAATTGTTTGGCCGGTTATTAAATTGTAAATAAGTACTCGTTAAACCACATTATTGGGTTGCAGATTTCGACTCCAGAGGATTTCAACAAACTGCCACCAGAAGGCGGATGCTTTGAGAAATGCAACTACCAGTATCACTGCGGCCATGAGTGTCATCTTTACTGCCACGGATACGACCGCGAACATATTACAACGAAGTGCACTATGAAATGCGAAAGGTACATTTACATTACCACTGCAAGACCTGGAAGAACGAACTCTGCCAAAAGTCATGCTTAGTTATACTAGGGTTTTTCACCTACATAATAATAAAATGCCATTATTTGTTTTAGAGTTTTATGTGACCTCGGACATGTCTGCCCATTAAAATGCCACGTAGATTGTAATCCGTGCAAGGTTCTCGTAATGAAGACTCTTCCATGCGGTCACGAAATGACCATACATTGCCATCGGGATCCCGAAGACCCGACGAACAAGTGTCTTACCAAAGTTGATGTTATATTACCAAATTGTGAACATGAGGTAGGTAGATTCATAAATCTATCTATAGCAGTGGTTCTTAACCTTTTAGTGTTGGGGGAACATTTGTCAAAATTTCGGTCTTGCCATAGACCACCAAATGTTTAGAGGTAATGTACAGTAAATGTAAATGAATAACGCATTGTTCTGTCTATAAATAAAAGACGCATAACAGTATTTTATTTTGTGACTGCATATTCTTACGAATACCTTTGTCCTCGCAGTCAGAAAAATTGCGATTGAATGATGTACTTTTGTATTTCATCAAAACGCATCGGTGTTTCGACTCGTTGTCACTTTTTTAATATTTTTAGGATGGCTTCGCGGACCACTTGGGGTGCTTGCAGGGACCACCAGTGGTCCGCGGACCACCGGTTAAGAACCACTGATGATTTACTTCAAAAATATTTAGTCTCCATTTCTCGATGAAATCCGCAATACAAAACGTCAACTTTCCTTGAACGTGGATTGTTAAATAAAGTTTGCCACTAGAATAAATAAGGCAGTGTATAGAGTGCCACTAGCGGCACTCTATCCCTATCGGATAAAATGCCGAGGCGGTGTTAATAAAGTTAACACCGCCTCGGCCCGGCTACGGCAATGCTTACGGCACTTTAGCCGGGCCGAAGCAGCGCCACTAGAATGCCGCAAGAACACTTGCGGCTCTCTATACACTTCCTAAAAATAATACTCATGGTAGCATCAGTGTTGGATCACGCTTTACAATTTGGTAAAATAAATAATGATATTCATTTCATTACCTACAGGCACAGAAAGATTGTTACGAGGATATTAACAAGGTGAAATGTTTGGTACCTTGCGTGTACCGTTTGGAAGAGTGCGGCCATGTCTGCCGTCGCAAATGTCATGTGACCCACGATCCGAACCATGAGAAAGTGAGTTATTTGACTTTTGTATCCATAATTTTTATACTTACCTGTATTATATTTCGGCGGCCTGAAAATGTCTCAATTGTAAGAAATATCTTAAGAATTTGAAGCCGCAAAATTATAAACTCAAACTCAAACTCAAAGCATTTATTTCAATTAAACCATTTACAGGCACTTTTGAATTGTCAAAGAGTCGGTCAGTTAGTCAGAAAGTTGAAGCTAGTCGCCCATTCCAAAAAGTAGATCTCTGTGGAGAAGAACGGGCAAGAAACTCCCAGGACACTCTTTTAAATAAAGACATTACAAAATCCTGGGTACATTATTCTTGTTGCTTCTATATGTGAGAACAATGTGAAAAAAATAAATAGAGACAATCCAAAGTATAAGATTTAAAATAAGCCTTGGCAGAAAAGAGATGACCAGTCTCAACTGACGGCGCCCGTTCACGAACATGACGCGTGGATCAGCACCATCCAGCTCAACCATTTTGTAGGGAACCGAATGATCCAACACACTCGCCACCATCGGCGAGACATTTAAGTAAGCATGACAAAGTCTCAACTGCCATGCTCTTTCAAGTCAACATAAAACATAATATAATAACAGAATAAACAGCCCCATGGTACTCACATTTACAAAAACTGAAAAAATGCTTCTAAATTATACAAAACTATAGTTTGCAATGTATTATACTATCAAAAAGAAAGATAAATCATTATCAAATATTGGAATATTCAACAATAAAAAATTGGTTAATTAAAAATAAAAATAAAATAAACATGTTGTTCGTAATGTCAGAAAAATAATATAAATAAAAATAAAAAAATAAGAAAAGGGGTAGCAACTCTTCCAAATACAATAATTTCAACTAGTGAGCCCAAGTGGCTGTGGAGCAGGACCAGCATTAAGCCAAGCATTTTTATCTACGATATAATCATCTAACTTATAATATGCTTGTCTACATAGTGTGCGTTTAATGCATGTTTTAAATTTCTTCTCATTAAGTTGAAGAATATCGAGTGGTATTTTATTATAACATTTTACACAGTACCCCATAAAAGAAGTGTGTACTTTAGACAATCTAAAACGTGGTTGATCTAATTTGTTCCTATTTCTAGTGTTAAAATTATGCCTGTCACTTATCTTACGAAAAAGATGTAGATTTTTTATAATATTATAATAACTGTAACAACTTTTTCAGTACATATGCGTCAAACGTTGTGCACGAGCAAAAGCAGGTTGTGAGGCCGAACTGATAGGAGATCGAGGCGATCATCAATGCCGGAAGACCTGCAACGAGAAATGCGATGACTGTAATGTCCAGGTGCGGTTCTTGTTAATCTAATAGCTTCACTTTCTTATGTTACTTCATTACGTGACTGAGTAACTAGAGACGACTCCGAGGTAGATCGAGACGAGTAGCGTTCTGGCTGCACGGTAGAAAGCGTAAGCTTATGGATGTAAGTTTTATAAAAATGGTTCCATAACGGTTGTAGCTGACAAATATGATAAAATGTACTGAT
The DNA here is from genome assembly GCA_948150665.1 of Conistra vaccinii. Taxonomy (NCBI): domain Eukaryota; kingdom Metazoa; phylum Arthropoda; class Insecta; order Lepidoptera; family Noctuidae; genus Conistra; species Conistra vaccinii. The sequence goes on from OX411330.1 coordinate 10,294,048, forward strand.
AAATGATCGGTGCTTACCGTGTATCCAGGGAAAACAGCATAGATTACTATTATGGTTGGCGCTCTTCATATTTTCTTTTATTGAAGAATGACTATATAATAGTAGTTACAGGTTTCTGTATTTTATCAAGAATAAGTATAAAACTAAAGAGAAATTGAGGAATTTATAGAATAGTTTTAAAATGAGCTTATTATAGGTGTAAAAAAAAAGGATTTCGGTCCGATAATGAAACAGAGTTTGTGAATAGAGCAGTAGAGATTTTTTTTTAAGAAAAAAGGTATAAAATGTAGCGGTTACACCGCTACATACGAACTACGCAGCAAAGACATGACGTCACACAATTCCTGCATCGCGCAATTAGAGTTTACCTAGCGAAAAACATAGATAGGACTATCCGAAATCAACTTACGGGCAGTTGCCCGCCAGACACAACACCCGTCTGGTCGGAGGATCCTCCCTTTTCTATGGTGGATGAGTGAACTTTACACCCTGTTCCTCATACCCCTAAATTGGTGACGCCGAGTATGAACGTCAACGCAGCCTTCGTGCAACAACTTCAGCGTGACGTCATCATCATCACTCCCGCAAGCTTTCGTGAGGCGAGTCACACAGCCAGCCAGCACCCTCGGCTTCAACGGGTATCCTGACCACCAGCATGCAGCGAACGCGCATTCCTGGTCATCACCCTCAGCCTCATCAGCAACCTTGGCACAGCATCTGCACTTCCGACCGGTCTCACAAGCAGAGCCTATTCTACCCTCTCCTGGTCGACGCAAGCAGTCAGCCACAACCTGGCGCTGTACCACATCCGACTCACTGGATGACGACGCAGCGCCACCCCGACTCACTGGGGAATCACCGCAGACAGTTTCGACTCACCGTGAACTATGCGGCACCCGGTTCCGACTCACTGGAACCACAGTTGGCACTGTGAAGCATCGCAAGATCCAAGAGTAAGCCCACTATCGACCTCCGGTCTCCGGAGGGGCGTGATGACAAGGTTAGGTACATTTTCGTTCGCAGCGTCTAACGACCTGAAGGTGTAGGCTATTATAGCAGTAGGTATTGAAAATTTTGTATAGAGTGCGCCATAATATGGTAATATGTGGTAATGGTAGCCACACACGTAACGATTTGCTTGCGCTAGGCTTGCGCAAATTTACAATGACGTGCTTTCAAAGAAATTTGCGCAAATTTCTTCCCACTTGCCACCACTTCATTTGCTTGCGCAAACCTGAATTTTCGGAAGCATTTCGTTACGTGTGTGGCTAGCATAATACGATCGCCGCCCATCCTACTTACCTACGCAACACATGAATAAATACAATACAACCTGTGATGCAACTTTCCCTTCATACTTTTCCTGGTTTAAGACAGGCAAAAGTACCTACCTTAGGAATTGCATGACGAGTCTAAAATTGACATTTGATTCGACAGCAAAGGAAATAAAAAAATAAAAACCAAACCACTGAGTAGGTATTTCTGGCGTATTTAAAAAGTTAACCACAACTTTATGTAAAGCTAATACTACTTACATGTTTAGTTTGCCCTGTCTAAATGACCACGGTGGGACTTTAGCGGTCTCAACATTTATTCTGTTCAAAATGCGATCCATTGACGGATGCCTCCGCACGATTTCGTACGTTGTTTCGCATTTGAGAAAGCATAACAGTATCATTACTTATGTCTCTAAAAGAACTCCCGATCGGTCTAGCCACGTGACGTGTTCCCCGCGCCCGCCTCACGTCTTGAGACGCAAGGTTAACAACCTGAGGGAATAACTTTTTTTTTAAGTTGTAATTTTCCATTGAATTTACGTTCTATAAACGAAACCAAACCACTGGTTTGAACGGTGTTTACCCTAACACCCTGTATAATGATTATAAGATAATACTATAATTGGGGTGTTTGTTGGTGTTAGTGACATGTTGTATAAATGTCTATGCTTCGTTGATCTAGTGGTCGGAAGTGGTCGGTTCTTGTGATTGTGATTTCCCTGTGAAATAAGTATGGTATAACTACATAATAAATTAATGAGTATTTTTAATGTCCAGGTTGCGAAAAAAAGATCGAATTGCAAGCACTTGCAGATCGTAGCTTGCTCCAAGTCAGTTGACGAGATTCCATGTAAAGAGAAATGCACGCGTACCATGACCTGTGGACATTTCTGTAAGAAGAAGTGTTCCGAACCATGCGGAGATTGCACACAAATGGTATGTTACCTTGTTCATAAGACACACACTTGTTTATATTTACTCCTCAGATAAAACAAATCAGACTATTAGAAAATAAGCTCTTATTCGCGTAAGGCAGTGTATAGAGTGCCACCAGTGGCACTCTATCCCTATCGGATAAAGTGCCACTACAGGCACCCTAGTAACACCGCCTCGGCCCGGCCAAAGTGCCGCAAGCATTGGATTGTCATTGTCACTGTCACTAAGTCACGTCATTTGGTATTTTGTTTGATTGTCGAGGTTAAATCGCTGTAAAACACCATATTCCCAAAACATTACATTCTCTTGTGCCTAAACGGACCCTGGCACTTCGCCGGCCGCTACCGCGGCACCGCTCGCTACGCTCGCTCGGCTCGTGCGTTGTGTGGTCACAGTTCTAACCTAACTTAACCTAAATAACAAGTGACAGTGACAATGCAACGCTCACGGCACCCTGGCCGGGCCGAGGCAGTGACACTAGAGTGCCACAAGAAACTCGCGGCACTCTATACACTTCGTTCGCGTAATTTCATAACGCGACGCGTGATAAGCGCCTAAGATAATAAAAGGTAACTTGGCACCTAACTTTGTAGCGCTCAACGACTGCACTACGGTTAGCGTGGAGCTCTACGCCGTTGTTGTTGCAATTGCAGCGTCAAAGCACCGGTCGCATGAGCTCCTACGGCTTCTATTATTTGAATGCTTTCTTGCAGTGAACTGATTTCTCAACCATTTTTTTGTAATTTTTCAGGTGGATAAAGTAATACCTGAGTGTATGCATACAGTAAAAGTGCAGTGTAAGAAAAGTGTGAGTCAAGAGCTTTGCAATTTGAAGTGTAAACGACTCCTTTCATGTGGGCATCCCTGCATGGACCGATGCGGTTCTGCATGTGACCCCACGAAGTGCACCAAGCTTTCGTCTAGCGAAGTCTCGTCTCCTTGCGGCCACAAAGTCAAGCTACCGTGCAATATATCAGTTTTATTCGCTAAAGGTAATTTGTGAAATCATTGTGCAAGTTAGCACGTGTACTTGAACAGCCATCTTCGAGTGCATTAGATCGATTTGTGAACTTAATTTCAAGCATCCCCGAGTACCGATGCACCTACCTAGCTTTAGTCATGTAAACTGATTATTAATTAGAAAATTGACTACATATTTCACCTTACCCTCAGGTATGGCTCAATAAACGGGCGAATGTAGTATGTCAATCTACTAAACAATACAAATGTCTCATAATATAGGGGAAGAGAACCACATAAGTAAGAACTAATGTAGAAAAAAAACTATTACTATTAACCTTTGCTCTACGCTAGGTACAGGGTACTTATTAGTTATACTTAAATATATTCATAGATAATAAAGATATTAGATGATTTATAAAAACTCACAATTGGTCCGTCTTACCTTCATACTCGAGGTAAAACGGACCACACATGAAGGCAAAATGGACTTTCTTAAAAAATTGTGAAAGTACATTTTGTTCACAGACAATCCCTGATCATCATCTTCGTTACAATCAGTGCACAATCACAATGTACCCACTTGATTCTGAAAGAAGTTGTCATTGTTGGATAAATTCAATAGTCATTTTATTTGTTTAATTGTCGATGATCATTTATCACTCTTCTTTCTTGTTTTCCCTTTCTTAGAAGTTTTCTGATGTCACGTAAAACACGTAATGAACAATATTTTTTTCCTTTTAAATCTCTCCCTATTCGTCCGGTCCGTTTTGCCTTCGGCATAAACCACATCAAACACTTAAGTTCGAGACCGCTAGAATAGAACACAATTATCATGAGCTAAAGCAAACTGTAGGTCGATTGAAAATCGCCAACCTGCTATCTAATTGCGTAACACATTTTGGTAAATGACTATGACTAATCTGTTTCATTTTGACAGTTCAACAACATTCATTGCGTTATTTACGTTGTTGAGCAGTTTTTTTTTTAACCTAAGATGCAATGGTTTAGCAATCTGTTTCAAAACGATTCAGATTGTTATTGATTGTGCATTACGTAATTAGGGTACCGATTGAGGACGATAACCAAGAGAGTGAGCATGAAGCATAAGGCTCCCGGGATCATGGCACCACTCATTCAAAGAGGGCGTTATTCTTTTCAAATCGATTTTATAGGTGGGCCTTTGTACCTACAGGGGCCTTCTTACCTTCCTTTTTTTTCCCTTCCTTTCCCCTACCTAATTAGATACCCAGCACGACAACTACTACTACTACTGAGAATTTTGATGAGAATATTAGTTGGTTGGTTGACCTCATTGTAATTGTCCAGGCGTGATTAAACTGCATCTAATAAAGGTAAGTGTGCAGGTGAGGTGAAACCGGAGCAGCTGCTGCAGTACTGCGCGAGCGCATGCGGCGCGACGCTGGCGTGCGGGCACCTGTGCGCCGGCACGTGCGCGCGCTGCCTGCAGGGCCGGCTGCACCAGCCCTGCACGCAGACTTGCAACCAGGACAACATCTGCGGACACCAGTAAGTCTGGCGACACTTCTACGGGTCATAGCTCAGAAGTTCGGCTTGCTACCGCCTGTTATGCTTTTTAAATAACAACTAATCAGGCTGAAGTTACTTAGGTTGTACTTGTACCTACCGACCTATAATGACGTAAGCGTAAAAATCGGTTAGATTAGGCATGTGCTAGTAACTGCAACCCGCTCTAAGCCCGCGCCCATTTCCTCTTACAGATAGGTCTGAGTCCCAGCTTACCTAGGTATAGTACAGTAGCCAGCACATCAACCTACTCCAATCTGTCAAATTTTCCCAATCAACATTGAACCTTATTCTTTAGTGATAAAGTTGAAAATCTATTAAAGAAATTAGACAGATTGTAGTAACTTGATGTGCTGACGTCTGTACGACCACGCTCTCAGATTAATTATCGGATGGAACTTTAGGGGCATGAGGAACAGGGTGTAAAGTTCACTCATCCACCATAGAAAAGGGAGGATCCTCCAACCAGACGGGTTGTTGTGTCTGGCGGGCAACTGCCCATATGTTGATTTCGGATAGTCTTATCTATGTTTTTCGCTTGGTAAACTCTAACTGCGAGATGCAGGAATTGTGTGACGTCATGTCTTTTTTACTGCGTACTTTTATGTCGCGGTGTAACCGCTACATCACTCCCCTCCGGAGACCGGAGGTCGATAGTGGGCTGAGTCTTGAATCTTGCGATGCTTCACAGTGCCAGCTGTGGTTCCAGTGAGTCGGAACCGGGTGCCGCTCAGTTCACAGTGGGTCGGAACTGTCTGCAGTGATTGCGGCGATGGTGATTGTGGTTCCAGTGAGTCGGAACCGGGTGCCGCACAGTTCACGGTGGGTCGGAACTGTTTGCGGTGATTGAGGTGATTGCGGTGATTCCCCAGTGAGTCGGGGTGATGTGGCTGAGGGTGATGACCAGGAATGCGCGTTCGCTGCATGCTGGTGGTCAGGATACCCGATGAAGCCGTGGGTGCTGGCTGGCTGTGTGACTCGCCTGACGAAAGCTTGCGGGAGTGATGATGATGACGTCACGCTGAAGTAGTTGCACGAAGGCTGCGTTGACGTTCATTCTCGGGGTCACCAATTTAGGGGTATGAGGAACAGGGTGTAAAGTTCACTCATACCCTATAGAAAAGGGAGGATCCTCCAACCAGACGGGTTGTTGTGTCTGGCGGGCAACTGCCCATATGTTGATTTCGGATAGTCTTATCTATGTTTTTCGCTTGGTAAACTCTAACTGCGAGATGCAGGAATTGTGTGACGTCATGTCTTTTTTACTGCGTAGTTTTATGTCGCGGTGTAACCGCTACAGAACCTTTGAGCGTGGTCGTAAAGTTAGGAACAAATTATCGGACGCGTTCGTAAGCCGCGGCTGAGAGTCGCGGCCGATGAGTGTGCACGTTGTTCCCAGCTCCAGATTTATATTAGACGTCCGGACACTCAAGGACGGTCCAAGGCCACGTCCGCGACTTACGATCTATATCAAATAAGCCGCGGCTTACGGACGCGTCCGATAATTTGTTCCCAGCTTAACTCGTAGTCGTACCTAACTTATATTTACTATTTTCTTTGGGATGCCGCGTTCTGTTCCATAGTCGTTCTGAAATGATCGAGCCGACTTTTGTCACTGACTGTAACAACTAGATATTATACACCTCTGCTTACCGGAATGGGAATGCAGGCGTGATGATAATTATGTTTGATTTTGAGTTGCACTTTTATACGATAGCTTGATTTGAATGTTTGTTTAGATGCCAGGAGCCATGTAATCAAATCTGCCCACCGTGCAAGATGCCCTGTGAAGTTAAATGCCAGCACTCGCACTGCAAGAGGTTGTGCGGCGAACCGTGCACGGCATGTCAGGTGAATAACAATTGTGTTGTCTAAGTAAACTCTGGCTTTAGGTCCCATTCATAGTAGGTATCACCACGCCGCGTTGCATTCGTATAAAATTATCGGAAGACTGAAACCTGAATGAGTTTTTGTGCAGACTCTATGGACTGCCTCGTTGGTCTATCTCCAGCTCGGACAGTGTTAGATATTGGGTTTCCCAGTAACAGCTTGAAGTCTGGTTTGCTGCGTGGTTTATGTGGGGCTTGCTCTATAATCCCTTTGTATGGAGAACTAATGTGGGTGTCCCTACTACTTATTATATTTCAGTCTTTCTCTGACCTTTAAGGAAAATAGGTGTGATGTTATTTAGATCAAAGGCATCGACTAACGAGTTCTTTCCCTAAAGAGAGAACTCGTACTAGGTATTTGTGTGAGTTACCAAGCTCACACAAATACCTAGTACGAGTTCTCTCTTTAAGCACCAGCTTATAAGTAATATTTATAATAGTTCCAACTTCTGAACGGCTATCGTGCCTCGTAAATACGGCTGTTACCTACAGTACCCGGGCGCCAATGACACATCAAGCATTACAAATATACTATCACACCGGCTAACGGAGACGATGCTGTACGAGCTAAGCTGAGGTAGTTTAGCTTAGCTCGATAGATGAGGTCATTTTTCATACTAGTGTTTATAGATTACGGTCTGCACACAATTATGTAAAAATTACTAGTGACCAACCGAAGGTTCGGTTTCGGTTTCGGCAAGTTTCGGCATCAGTTTCGGTTTCGGCAGAAAACCTGCCGAACCTTCGGCCGCACCGAAACTCTGCGTTCGTGAATTATCGCGCGTTGATCAGCTGACGTCGAGTGAGTTCGATGATTGTCGTGTCACCCGCCAAGATCAGCTTTTTGTTACTTACTAAAAATGTTTTGTTCCAAGAAGTAGTTAACATATTTTGATAATATTTTTTATAATGTTAGGGGTAGGTACTAATTACCAAAAAAAAAATAAAAAATGTTCACATACTTCAATTATTGTTTTTTTTTTTCATTTAACGTGTTAACTGTCTGTTTGTGTGTAAAAAATAAGCTACATTTCAGTAAACAATAGATTTTTAACATGTCTAATAAAGTTTCGGTTTCGGTTTCGGACGAAACTGAGACAGATACCGAAGATTCGTTTTCGGTTTCGGTTTCGGTAGAAAGTCCTGTTTCGTTCGGTCACTAAAAATTACCTCAGCTTTACGAGCTAACCTAAACTAACTTAGTTTAGTTCTCGAAGCGCCATAATTACCGAACCTACGTCATTACAGGAACAATGCAGTCGTCGGTGCAAGCACGGGAAGTGCAGGCGCCGTTGCGGCGAGCCGTGCTCGCGCGCGCCGTGTGACGCGCGCTGCGGCCGGCGCCTGGCGTGCGGCCACAAGTGCCGCGGCCTGTGCGGCGAGCCCTGCCCGCCCGTCTGCCAGCCGTGCCGCCCCGACGAGTTCCCCACGGACTTCCTCGGGGACAAGTACGAAGAACACGACAAGTGAGACACCTTCGTTTGCTACAAGACTCGATCAATTGCGACTGCTAAGATTAAGCGCAGTCGGCCTCAAGTCATGGTTGCATTGAAACAAAACTGTTCACTCACTCAACAGTCTTTGAAGATATCCAACCCTAGCGCAATTTTGTTTTAATCATTTACCTGAACTCATTATCACTACTTCCATAATTAAAAAAAAACGGTCCCCCCGCACCGTCAAACGGATTCACAAATCTTTATTTACTTATCTCAACATCATTATTAGGTACCTACAGGTACTGGTTATTATAACGCACAATCTTTAATAGAGAAACATGTCTGAGGTTGGAGGATTAACACTTATGTAGGGTAGGTAGGTACTTTTAATTCCGGTACGTTCAAACGGGATATTTTCCAACGTCCAGGCGGGCAAAGCTGCAGGCAAAAGAACTTCATAACCTTCATGTCCTACGGGACACACTGACGGTACTTGTAATTGTTTTATTACTGCTTGTAGAAGATTTCAATCAGTATTTTCATTCGACCCTCCTTTTAATTTCAGGTTTATCGTACTTCAAGATTGTGGTCATGTTTTGGAGGTCGGTAACATGGACACTTTAATGCTGGGTGACCAGGAAAACATAAAGATACGCACTTGTCCGTTATGTCGCAAAGCGATTATTAATACCAACAGATACAAAAATACTGTGAATAAAATGTTCAAGAATAATATCAACCCTATAAAAGTCCGAGTTTACGGAACTAACAAGCAAATACAAATAAAGATGACTGAATTACACCTCAAAGTGAATAGATTTGCAGAAGAACATGGAAAATATATGGCGGGTTGGTATTAAACTAATTAATTATTTTTTTTAGGTTTCCGTACGTCCAAGTGAAAAAAATTATAAGTGAAAGGACAAGTATTCAGAGGATTTCAAATATTTTTAAACCTATACTTGTTCTGAAAGCATTTTTTTTTAAATGAGGTAGAAAGTACGTCATTAACTCATTACTGTTGTACAAATGTGTGGCTCGAAAAAGTAGGTATTAAAAAATCCATTGTTAAAGAATTAATACTGGATGGATGAAATGGCAGCAGGTCACGGTAACAATCTGCGACTCCCGCATTCCCCTTAAACTTAAGGGGAAGATTAATAAAACAATGGTTAGACCTGGGGGCCAAGTCTACTAATTTACAAACGTCATAATGGTCTCTCGATTGACAGATTTGCCATACAAAATCTGTCAAAAACTCACCATCGAGAGACCATTGTGACGTTTGTAATTTAGTAGACTTGGCCCCCAGTTGTCTTGTATGGATCAGAATGTTGAGCTACAAAAGGGATGAATGAAAGGCAATTGCATGCAGCTGAGATGAGAATGCTCAGAGGGATGTGTGGTATTACACGAATGGATAGAGTAAGAAATGAGTACATAAGAGGACGTCTGAAAGTGGCACCGGTGACCGAAAAGTTGTGGGGAAATCGGTTGTCATAGTATGGGCATGTGATGCGGAGGAATGAGGAAAATGTGAAGAAAGTTTTGAGTATGAATGTCGATGGCTATAAGAGTAGGGGAAGACCAAAGAAACGATGGATGGACTGTGTGAAAGATGATATGGCTAGAAAGGGGGTGACTACCGAGATGACGAATAATAGAGAAGTATGGAAAAAAGGGACATGTTGCGTCAACCGCAAATAAATTGGGATAAGGGCAGGAGAATGATGAAGGGCATGCGCCAGGTAGATCGCGAAATTCAAATTTTCTTACGTTCTTTGCAATTTGCAGGTCAGCTTGTATTTTGATTAAAATATGATTTACGACTGTATCAAATGTTTATATATAGAATTACTAGCTGCCCTCCCCGGCTTCGCACGGGTAGCAGTAAGTACTTATCTACGGCGCACCTACCTATCTACCTACCCTGCCCTAACTACCTACCCTACACTGCCCGACCTACCTACCTACCCTGCCCTACCGGGATACCCTACCCTGACCGACCTATCGGTAGGGTAGATAGGTAGGTAGTGTAGATAGGTATCTACACTACCTACCTATCTACCCTACCTACCTATGTATCTAACCTACCTACCTATCTGCCCTACCTACCTACCTTCACCTATTATCCTATCTACTTACCCTGCCCTACCCAATTACCCTACCCTGCCAGACCTACCTACCTACACTGCCCGACCTACCTACCCTGCCTTACCTCCCTACCCTGACCGACCTACCTACCTACCCTACCTACCTACCTTCACCTATCTTCCTATCTACCTACCCTGCCCTACCTAATTACCCTACCCTGTCCGACCTACCTACCTATCCTGCCCTACCCACCGACCCTACCCTGCCCGACCTACCTACCTATCCTACCTACCTATCTACCCTATCTACACCGGTAGACGCCTGACGGGAATAACAGACTGATCGAGTGGTAACTGATCAAAAAATTATTAAAGTACTTCCGCTATTAAAAAATAGGGGTTGGTGGTAGAAGAATGAAAATTTAGGGCTGTATGTATTTTTTAATGCCAAATCATAAAAAAATTACAGTAAAAAAATTTGACCAAAAAATTAAAAAATAAAATTCGGGGTGGACCACCCTTATCACTTAGGGGTACGAAAAATAGTTTACATCCTATTCTCAAACCTACCAAATATACACAAAAAATTTCATAAAAATCGGTCAAGCCGTTTCGGAGGAGTTTGGCAACAAACACCGTGACACGAGAATTTTATATATTAGACTAGCTGCCCACCCCGGCTTCGCACGGGTAGCAGTAAGTACTTATCTACGGCGAACCTACCTATCTACCTACTCTGCCCTACCTACCTACCCTACACTGCCCGACCTACTTACCTACCCTGCCCCACCTACCCTACAGTGCCCGACCTACCTTCCTACCCTGCCCTACCTCCCTACCTTACCCTGCCCGACCAACCTTCACCTATCTTCTTATCTACCTACCCTGCCGTACCTACCCTACCCTGCCCGACCTACCTATCAACCCTACCTACCTACCTTCCCCTATCTTCCTACCCTGCCCTACCTACCATACCTACCTACAAACCTACCTACCTACCTACCTTACACCCTACCTATCCTAAGAACCTTCTCCTTACAATAACGAAAAAAGAATGAGTGAAATCGCTCCAGCCGTTCATGCGTGTTCAAATAGGGATTCATTTTAGGCCCTAAACTTTAGTGAGTGAGACAGAGAAAGCTTTTTGTGAGAGAACGACAGGAGACCGGCTTCATTCTCATCCTTACTATGTGCTGTTTACGGGATGAGAAGTGACACTGGTAGACGCCTGACGGGAATAACTGATCGAGTGGTAACTGATCAATTATTATCGACCGCCAAGAGTAGAAAATTATTAAAGTACTAATATCGCTATAAAAAAATAGGGGTTGGTGGTAGAAGGGTGAAAATTTAGGATTGTATGTATTTTTTTATGCCAAATCATAAAAAAAATACAATTATCCAAAAAAAGAAAAAAAAAAACTTGGGGTGGACCACCCTTATCACTTAGGGGTACGAAAAATAGTTTACATCCTATTCTCATACTTACCTATACACAAAAAATTTCATAAAAATCGGTCAAGCCGTTTCGGAGGAGTTTGGCAACAAACACCGTGACACGAGAATTTTATATATTAGATAATCATAAGAATGAGTATTTCATGAAATCATGATAGTTGAGGATTAAGGAGTAGTAGGTATTGCTGATTTTAGTGATTATAAATCTGTAAAGCCATCGCATCTCCCCGTGCTGTTATTTTTTTTTTTAATTTTGACCATTCCTAGTATATAAGTTACTATTAGTTTTTATCACAAAGTCCGCAAAAAGGTTGGTAGGTACTGGGCGCTTACTTTTTCCGGGGACCTACCACCACCTCTAAAAGCATTATTACTTTAGTGTGGGAAAGAGATGAAGCAGCAGGACGAGCTCCATCTCTTTCCCCCACTGAATATTGATAAAAAAAAAAAAAAACAAGAATTAACAAGTAAAAATTGAATTTGTATACAGGGTGGCAGGGATATCGACGCGAAGCCTGTTACCATGGATTCAGTACCTACATGATTCTGTTTTTTTTTTTTAATAATCGACACGGTGTTGAAATTTTTCGTCGATTGTTTAAAAAAAAATCTGCTGTTACAAAATAGACCATTTCCCCTCGCCCGCGCACCCTTATCTCCTAAACTACAGAGCCTAATTTTTTTAAATAAATTAAGAAAATTGTTCTATACAATGCAAAAAACAATACTCACTACAAAAAAGACATGCATTTTTGAGACTCCACCGGCAAGAAAACTAAAAAAAAATTACAAAAAATATTATAACACGAAAACTACAAAAAATCGCGGATCATACATGGGGTATTTTCGAATAGCCCTGGACATGAGGAATCAATATTTTTTTATGACGTGTATTTTTGGTCCACCCTGTATATAAGTATATAAACCACAGGAAAACCTAAATAAGTCTATGGCAAGTCTCTCAAGTCTCAATATTGTGAGTACAAAGTGTACAAACTTACCTACATTTGCTGTTGAAATGCATGGGAGAACATGTTTTTCAACTACAATGTTTCGGACTACGGAACTCTTTATTGTGCGTGGTCCGTCCGACACACACATGGCCGGTTTTTTTTGCCCCGAGGCGGTGTGCTCCAAGTTCCAGAGTTTCCGAGTTTCAGTTTCCGGCGAGAAATAATTTTTATGTTTCTTTCCAGATTATAAAGATATGACAGCTACGTTTTCCAGTTTTAAAACACTTTTAAAAACACAAAAAAAAGTGTCGCTCTTGCAAGTGGAAATGGAATGCGTATACTTAAATATATTTGAAATGATCGTAGAATGTTGGCAAAAATATCGAACACCGACACCGCAAATAAGTACATTGAAGGATGAATTGCAGAAGCATATCAAAACACTACTGGATGTGCTCAAGATTCATCCAAAATCCAAGATCCCTATCAAAATAAGCGAACAACAGCAAAAGGATATCGGCAATGAGATAAAACGTTTGAATGTGATGGTGCAACTGTCTACTCTTCTCCATCTCGCGATTAGTATGAAAGATGAACTTAAAGTAACAGAACAAGTCGAGACTACCAAAGCGGTTGTGTTCTCGCTATCTGTATTTAATGAAGACAAGGCATTAGAGTCTCTTAAGCAGTTGCAGGCAGCGCTCCAATCAAGCGGTATTGTCACTAAGTACGAGCGCGCATTAATTGTTAAAGCTATTGGTTTAAAAGCTGGCCACTGGTATAAATGTCCGAATGGACATTTCTATTGCATTGGTGACTGTGGCGGAGCAAATCAAGAGAGTTCGTGTCCGGAGTGTGGGGCGCGCATAGGTGGTAGGAATCATGCGCTCACTGCCGGGAACAGCCATGCTCCAGAAATGGACGGCTCTAGTCATGCAGCATGGTCGGAACAGAACAACTTGGCTAATTTTAATCTTGACGGTATACTTTAGATATAAGTACCTATTACCTACATATAAACTAAAGTAGGTAACTAGTTATTTGTTTGTAGGTACTGGAAGTTCATTTTCATGTTTTATTTATAGTTTTTCAGTTAATCTATTCTGTAAACAAACCCACCTCGCACCTGCATCACTATCTACACTCCTAATTCCATTTCATCTCTACCTGTTTCAGTGGTTTTTTTTAGATAATGTTTAAATACAAATTATTTTAAATGCATGCTGAATATAGAGATGTTGTACATAGATTTCAGTCTAAAATTATATTTCTACTAAACTAAAAACTTCTTTTAAACGCTCTTAAAATTTCTTTGGTTTCATCCTCATCACATTATTTAGAAAGTACCTACTTAAGTATAATAGGTATATGCTATTATATTTAGAAATAAGACTAAATTTTACTTCTCTTTTAGGGGTATGAGGAACAGGGTGTAAAGTTCACTCATCCACCATAGAAAAGGGAGGATCCTCCAACCAGACGGGTTGTTATTTCTGGCGGGCAACTGTTATGTTGATTTCGGATAGTCTTATCTATGTTATTCGCTCAGTAAACTCTAACTGCGAGATGTAGGAATTGTGTGACGTCATGTCTTTTTGTTTCGTAGTTTTGTATGTGGCGGTCTAACCGCTACATCACTCCCCTCCGGAGACCGGAGGTCGATAGTGGGCTGAGTCTTGGATCTTGCGATGCTTCACAGTGCCAGCTGTGGTTCCAGTGAGTCGGAACCGGGTGCCGCATAGTTCACGGTGAGTCGGAACTGTCTGCGGTGATTCCCCAGTGAGTCGGGGAGGCGCTGCGTCGTCATCCAGTGAGTCGGATGTGGTACAGCGCCGGGTTTTTGGCTGACTGCTTGTCGACCAGGAGAGGGTAGAATAGGCTCTGCTTGTGAGACCGGCCGGAAGTGCAGGTGCTGTGCCAAGGTTGCTGATGAGGCTGAGGGTGATGACCAGGAATGCGCGTTCGCTGCATGCTGGTGGTCAGGATACCCGTTGAAGCCGTGGGTGCTGGCTGGCTGTGTGACTCGCCTCACGAAAGCTTGCGGGAGTGATGATGATGACGTCACGCTGAAGTAGTTGCACGAAGGCTGCGTTGACGTTCATTCTCGGGGTCACCAATTTAGAGGTATGAGGAACAGGGTGTAAAAGTTCACTCATCCACCATAGAAAAGGGAGGATCCTCCAACCAGACGGGTTGTTATGTCTGGCGGGCAACTGCCCATATGTTGATTTCGGATAGTCTTATCTATGTTATTCGCTCAGTAAACTCTAACTGCGAGATGTAGGAATTGTGTGACGTCATGTCTTTTTGTTTCGTAGTTTTTGTATGTGGCGGTCTAACCGCTACACTCTTATCGTATTGACTACAGCGGCAAAAGCGGCTTAACTCTCTAAAAGTGTTTATTATAATTTTAGAATACCTATTTAGTAATAAAATTGAAATAGGTAGGTATTTTTAAGAAAGCGGTTTTCATCTTAGGGGCATAATTTTAGAATACCTATTTAGTAATTGAAATAGGTAGGTATTTTTAAGAAAGCGGTTTTCATCTTAGGGGAATTTAGGGTTTCGTCTCTGCAGACGTGCACCACACGGCACCGGCAAAAATGTGACTGACCAGAAAAAAAAAAAAGAAAAGTGGAGTTTACACACGCGGTAGTGACGGTTATGAGCGGAAGTCTATTAACAGATAAGTACATACAGTCCTAGTACAGACATCATACTTTGTAATACTCGTACCTATAATACTTTTATAATGAACCACAGACATATTTTTATATGTCTGTGTAATGAACATACCTCCTGTCCTCCTGTCTACTTGAAATGCTGCGCTTGAAAATCATTGTATCGGGATATTTTTGTGCCAAAGATGATAATTATGTGATAATTGATAGAATACTCTTTATTATGTACACCGTAAAAATTACAGACATAGATTTAGAAATCAAATAATAAAACGTGTTTAACTTTTTATGTGTGTGTGTGTTATGTTGTGTCATTGATTCTTGTTACCTACCTACTAAGACAATTTTCACTTTTCCTTGTTTCTTGTGATTAATAATATACCGAAGACCTCACGGCACTTTCACACAAGTTGCCTGCCCACTGTGCTGTTCCCCTTCGATTTTTGTGGGTGCGGCTTCAAGTAGTTACCGCGCGGCGCAATTTACACTAGCCACTGGGGTGCAGGTGGTACCTACATGAGGTACGTCAAAACACCCTCTAGCTACGGTTTCATATTAATGTGTTTTTTTAATTGTGGCTATTATATTATTTTCTTGATATTATGTTTTATTGTTCTAATGTGGGTGTACCTACTATAGAAACACCACTGCCTAACCTTCGTGTGATAAATGTTATTATTAAATAAAAAGCTGCATGATAGTGATGTTTTGTTTTCTTTTTTTCGTTAAATTCTATAATAGTGATGTGCACAGTAATTAAGATGATTTAGTCCTTTTTTTATTAATAGCCAATAGTGCTTCCTGTTTGGCATCAATTTAGTTATAGTTTATATCGAAACTAAATACGCGCGGTGTTAACGCCTGACTGGAGGCCTTAATTTATTGAGGCAGCCACAGGAAAGTCCGGTTGAGTAGCCGACAGCCTCCTCCTAGGTTGACCAGCGAGATGCCAACAATGAAAAAAAAAACCATCGCCCCATGCGAACTTCGCATTACATTGACGTCACGCAAAATCCT
Organism: Conistra vaccinii; assembly: GCA_948150665.1. Taxonomy (NCBI): domain Eukaryota; kingdom Metazoa; phylum Arthropoda; class Insecta; order Lepidoptera; family Noctuidae; genus Conistra; species Conistra vaccinii. Next base: position 10,310,299 of record OX411330.1, read on the forward strand.
GTATCGCGCAAGCAGGGTTTACCATGCGAATATAATTATATAGTATTGTAGAGGCTTTATTCCATTCGGTTTGAGATGCAACCTTTGTGTGCACATATTGATGGCAGTTAGAGGAAACAAACATTAGGTTCATAATTAGAATAGGATAAAATAATAGAGAGTCAGCCGACGGCTGTCACGCCGTGGATTATAAAATATATTGAAAATGTAGTCTCCGCCTCTATAGGAATAATTATGATATTCGGAGCTAACATGCGTTTAATTTAGTATCATCCTGGTACAAGTAAGCCTTAGAGCTTACAAAGTGGTGGAGGCGCCCAAACCCGGGCTGTAGAAGTAAGGCGTGTGCAGAGCCAACTAATACTGCATTAGCGAAGTATATAAAGAAGTATAGAGAAGCTGCCACCCATTTTTTTTCAGACGAAATTCATTTGATGGAAAAGGGCGATTCCCCATAAAAGTATTATAGCGAAGCATATCGCATGGAAGCATGGAAGTGTTGTTTTAGGCGAATAAACGACACCTAAAGAATCGAAAGCTAAGTGGTCTTTATTAATTTTTATAAAAATGGAATATTTCTCGGGCTACAACGGCGTGTGCCTGCAAAGCTTTCTAAATAATTTTAAGCTCACAGCCACCTTCAACGAATGGGAGGAAAATAACTGGGCACTGATTCTACGCGCATTTCTTGTGGGTCCAGCTATGATTTTCCACGGTTACACGTACCATGAGGGTATGAATTTTGAAACGTTGTGTGACAAACTATGGGCCGAGTTCTCGTGCAAATGTCACAAGGGAGAATGTAGGGTGCAAGAGAAGATTGTACAAGTTAGAGAAAGCGAACAGGAAGAGATCGCGACGGTAGATATTGATGCAAATTTATTTTCTAGCGGAAAACAAGACGAACCGCTAGTTACTGAGCAAAGCTGTAAAGATGACGATGATGTTGATGACGAGCTCAGCTGCCGAGGATGCAGCATCGCCACGGACGAGGAGGAGTCGATCGAAGTGTTCGAGAATGAACACAAAGAGGAAATTGTCGAATCGGGTCAGTCCAGTCCATTTATTAATTCTGTTAGTAATGTTTCAGAACAACAGAGCATATGCCTATCTATGGAGAATGATGATCACGATGATGAAAATCTTAAATATAACATCATCGCTGATCAGAATTATGAAGATGATAATGTTGAACAATCTTCTGAAACAAAGGAGGTTGACCAAATCACCTTGTCTACCAAAATAAAGGAGAATGAGCAGTTATCATTGGTACCAGACAAAATTATTGAAGTTAAGGCTGATTTGGAGGTAATTGTAAACAACAGTCATATTGTCGAGGATGACGTCGAGTCTTATATAGTCGAGTTTGACGTAGAATCACGGTCAGTCGGAGTTATTAGTAATGACTTTCCAGTGAAAATTTATAATAACAAACATAAATATAATGTGCCATCGCAAGGTTGCTTTGCCATAAACTTGTCATTCATTTGGAAAACAAAGTTCATAATATTATTAGTATATTATATTATTACATTATTGCAACAACAACGTGCTACAAACGATTTAAGAAAAACACCAATAAAGTTAAAGGGCTCATATGTTGGGAGTACTCAAATTAAAAACTTCGTACCAAAACTAAATGAATTAAAAAGGTTGAAACCTAATGAAATTTCTTTAAAAAAATGTACTATTATTAAATATAATTTTTTTAGAAATATTTTAAAGAGGTTTAAAGATATTTGTATTAACATAAATAGTTGGAAACTTTTTCTTTTAAGGATTTTGTAATTTTTCAAGCTCATCATTTTCATTTTATCATGTCGCTGCATTATTTTTGTAAGGTCAGCAGGGCATGTAGGATTAATCATTTTATTTTGTTTCATATTCTGATGTTATGGCGAACGGAGGAAGAGAAAAAGATGTCCACTACAACGGCATCATAGTATTTTTTTTTAACTTAGGAGGAACGCACTCCAAGGTTATTGATTTATGTCGATTAATGTTTTGATGGGATAATAATGTATTTTGAGAACTGTGATCCTTCTCGAAGGGGGGGTGAGACTTGGTCTAGGCTGAGACCAACTTTGCTAATGGGGCATAGCCTCGCAAAGTGTGTCGATTTGACACAATTGGTTTCTGCTGATGATTGAGGATCGACAGTTCAGACAATATGGACTTGTAAGAAGATTTGGGGTTTAGTATTGTTGACGTGATGATTTTTCTAGAGGTTTACCTTTGGAGTGAGTTCATGAGTTAGGAGCGTTCGATCTTTTGCAGTTCTGACTTTCTCTTCCTCTGACTTTATAAGGTTGAATGAAGTTTAAGCCATTATTGTTTGAGGTTTCAGTATGATTAACCCTCTCTGGGCTGATATGAATGTTGTCATATCATTTTATTTGTTTTTAGATGTCACTCAGGATGGCTGGACAAATCTTCAAAATAGCTCGCATCTAAGTAGGTCAACAGGGCACTTTATGTGACGGCTAAACACCCTTATCTCAGAATTTGTGACGCTACAGAATCTTAGATAATCGATCGAAAACGTGTCCAGCCAGCTTGAAAAACCACTTTTCACTGGTCTCTCAATCTCGGTAACGGAAGTGATTTTGACGACTTTTTGCATATCAACGGGCGTCACATAAATTTGTGACAGGCATGGAGCTAAAAGTTTTGAGATACGTACAGTGGTTTAGTAGAAAAATGCAAAAATCTGTGCCAGCCATCTTGAATTTACGTATAAAACTTTTGGCTGGCACTTTCGAATCTCAATAACGGTAGCGTTTTCGAATATGACTCCTTTACTAATATTTAGTGACGCAATTTGTGACAGTAATAACGTTTGATTTATGGCGGCACATGTAAGGGTTTACGAGAAATCAATAAAAACTAATGTCCAGCCAACCTGAAGTTCAAGATGGCTGGACACCTGTATCTCCGCTGCCTGATGATCTACGACCTTCAAAATGTGTTCAAAATTTTGTGACGGGGACGATAATGATAACCTGAATTTGTGACGGAGAAACTTTGCGTAGTTTCAAAGATATTGATCACTTAAACTTTCCCATACAAACATCCACTAATATTGTGAGGTGACCATATTTTTTACTTAAATAAAGGATTTCTTTTTAATCGACTAATCTGCCGGTAGCAGCTACTGATGCTGTGATTGTTTTTGTGTAATAATTGTCTTTTATAAATAGGTATTGAAGAATATTTAAGTATATTCAGCTAGGTATTATGATTAAAATGACGACCACCGACTTCATTTGCGCTTCAAGCACTTAGGGCGGTGGTAAAAACAACGTTGTGGTACAAGGCGAGGGTTACTGAAGTGCAAATGGAGTTGATCGTCGTCATTTGAAACGCTGTATAGGTACAAATAAATAAATGTGATTTTATTTACAGCAAACATTATTTTTTCATTTAAATACCTTAGAGCATTAGTTATCCTGACACATTAACTACCATGTACTTACCATGAAAAACACCAATACCTACCTACTAAAAGGAGTAGATATCTGCACGTAAATAATCAATAACATTAAAAAATTACCCCCCTTCCTCACTTCTGTCTTCTATTGATTTAAATATCTACAGTTGTTCTTATTAGTATCACCAATACACGGATTTTCGTCCATTAAAGAACACACCATAAAATATATTTAGTCCTACATAAAACCTACAATATTGGTAACCCTACTGCAGTGTTTGTATGGGAAAATTAAAATGTTCAATATCTTTGAAACTACGCAAAGTTTCTCCGTCACAAATTCAGGTTATCATTATCGTCCCCGTCACAAAATTTTGAACACATTTTGAAGGTCGTAGATCATCAGGCAGCGGAGATACAGGTGTCCAGCCATCTTGAACTTCAGGTTGGCTGGACATTAGTTTTCATTGATTTCTCGTAAACCCTTACATGTGCCGCCATAAATCAAACGTTATTACTGTCACAAATTGCGTCACTAAATATTAGTAAAGGAGTCATATTCGAAAACGCTACCGTTATTGAGATTCGAAAGTGCCAGCCAAAAGTTTTATACGTAAATTCAAGATGGCTGGCACAGATTTTTGCATTTTTCTACTAAACCACTGTACGTATCTCAAAACTTTTAGCTCCATGCCTGTCACAAATTTATGTGACGCCCGTTGATATGCAAAAAGTCGTCAAAATCACTTCCGTTACCGAGATTGAGAGACCAGTGAAAAGTGGTTTTTCAAGCTGGCTGGACACGTTTTCGATCGATTATCTAAGATTCTGTAGCGTCACAAATTCTGAGATAAGGGTGTTTAGCCGTCACATAAAGTGCCCTGTTGACCTACTTAAATGCGAGCTATTTTGAAGATTTGTCCAGCCATCCTGAGTGACATGTTTTTAGGAGGATGTGTTATACGTTTTTCGCCAGTTTTGGTGTAACGAGATTTATGCAGGATGTAACGATAGTTTGTGTGAGTGCACATTGGCACCTGTTAATATTTAAATTAAGTAGTTGACACTTGTCGTGGTGTCACATTATCGCGATTAGTTCATCCTGACGTAAGTCTTCTCCTGCAAGAGACATACCTCATATTGTTAATTTTATTTCTGGCGTTAGGTAAATATTATTTTAGATATAGGTAGGTTAATTTAATGTTTGTTTCATATGGATAAAGTTGGACACTACGTTAGCCCTATTTTATCCAGTAGGGGCGTAGCTGATGTAGAGTCTTTATTCCATTCGGTTTGAGATGCAACCTTTGTGTGCACATATTGATGGCAGTTAGAGGAAACAAACATTAGGTTCATAATTAGAATAGGATAAAATAATAGAGAGTCAGCCGACGGCTGTCACGCCGTGGATTATAAAATATATTGAAAATGTAGTTTCCGCCTCTATAGGAATAATTATGATATTCGGAGCTAACATGCGTTTAATTTAGTATCATCCTGGTACAAGTAAGCCTTAGAGCTTACAGTATTATATCACCGTAAGATTGTGGGAACCGTAAGTTTTATAATCTATCGGTATTATTTCCGCTAGATTACATATAAACTAACAGTCGAAAACTTGCACCAGGCGTCGGCAGAGGGCAGATAATGGAAATGGGTCCAGAGACGGTGGGACTTATAAGACCCAAGGTGGTGGCGCGTAATGTTCCACGCGCGGCCCTCTTAGACGTCGCGGCGGAAGTCAATCTACTCACTCTCCCCGCTTGACCAGACGGAACACGCAAAGGCGGGCTGGCGCCAGTCGGGGGCTTAAGTGCCCCCGTAACCCCCGGTGCAAGCGTGCGATAAACACGGAGTGGTTTTAGTCAGCAGAAGTCAGATAGACCCCCAGCTCTGCCCCAGGACGGAGGAGATCCATTAAGATTTCCACCGTTATAAAAGAAAAGTTAGAACTGTGACAACCGCAATCGAGCCGGCCGAGACAACGAGCGGGCAACCGCTTCTACCAAGTTGTTCGCAGCTAGGCATATTATGGTTGTTATTTAGTATTGGCGCTAGATGCGTTACATCGAAAGCACGTACCAGTTTAGGTACAATTTGTCGGTTTCCCATGGATAGATCGAAACATAATGAACATTGCGGCAGCCGCGCACGATTGCCGCTCAATGTTTTGGACACACCTTTAGATGAACAGGGAACAGGGTGTAAAGTTCACCAATTCACCATAGAAAAGGAAGGATCCTCCGACCAGGCGGGTGTCTGTCGGGCAAATGCCCAACGATTGATATGGCGGAAGTTATATTATATGCCGTTCGCGCGGTAAACTCTAATTGTGCGATGCAGGATTTGGCGATGTAGATGCTGCCACAGCATCATGCATCATGTGTTTGCAGTTCGATTCCCCGATGCTGCGGAGGTGGATGCTGCTCCACACTGAATTTTATTTATTTTATTATTTATGTACACACAGTAAAATACATTCAGATGCGACAATCATAATTTTGAGTACAAAGGTACTGATTATTTCTTAAGAAATTTCTTCCAGCAGACCTGCGAAAGGAGAAATGAGAAAGAAACGTAGACAATAGTGTGTGAGAACAAGAAGAGAAGAATATAAAATATACGGAGTTTTAAACTAAAATATTAAAATAAACCTACACGTATAACTTAACAAATTAACATATACTTAAATAAATACATAAAGCCTAAATTTATAAACATACATACTATAGGTATATAAATACTCACAGTTGAGAGGAAAGGTAATGCTCTTTTACTCGATATTTAAATTGAAAAACAGTTTTTAAATCGAAAATGCTAGGCGGAAGTGAGTTCCACAATCTTACTGCATGTACAGAGAAGGAATATGAATAGTAGCTTGTTTTATGAGGGTGAGATTTAAGCAGGGTTCTAAGGTGTGATTTACACGGTGCGTCGCTAGGGCGAGCGTAAGAAAAACGCTCACGCAGGTAAGAAGGATAAGACGGGTTGTGTACTTGTGTAAGATGTTGAAGAGGAGACATAAAATCCGAGTGTTCCTGCTGTAGCGGTTACTCCGCTACATACGAACTACGCAGCAAAGACATGACGTCACACAATTCCTGCATCGCGCAGTTAGAGTTTACCGAGCGAAAAACATAGATTAGACTATCCGAAATCAACTTACGGGCAGTTGCCCGCCAGACATAACAACCGTCTGGTTGGAGGATCCTCCCTTTTCTATGGTGGATGAGTGAACTTTACAACCTGTTCCTCATACCACTAAACTGCGAAGGCGGATTGGGAGCCACTTGAGTTCCTTGCGAAGATGAGAAACGTGGTCATACTTTCGAAGACCGAAAACAAAGCGAATGCACAAGTTTTGCAAGCGCTCAAGCTTGTTTAATAGCTCCTCAGTAGCATCCAGGTAGCAGGCGTCGGCATATATCTATAATCGGCTTAATAAGTGTTTGTGCCAAAGAAATTTTAGTCTTAAGGGGTAGGAGACTTTGAAGGCTTTTCAACAAATGAAAGGATAAATGTACCTTTCGACTGACCTCATTGACCTGAGCACGCCACGAAAGATTAGAGTCAAAAATGACGTCCAGATCTTTGGCGGTTTCTGTATAGTGAATGCGAACACCATCGAGATATAAAGGCATCAATGTTGCAACATCAGCCGCATTGCGAACGAATCTACTGCCTATGATCATGGCCTGGGATTTAGATGGGTTTATTTGCAAACCAAATGACTTGGCCCAAGCGCTGATGCAAGCCAGGTCATGATTCATAGCAGCAATTGTAGAACCCGCATCAGCTACAGTAAAATGTCGGTAGAGCTGCAAGTCATCTGCGTAGAGATGAAAACTAGAGGAAATTACTCTGGTAACAAAGTTGATGAAAATTTAAAAAAGAAGAGGAGAGAGAACGCTACCCTGAGGAACACCCTCAGTGAGGCTACACCAGTCAGAGAAAGAGTTCTCCAGGCGAACACACTGAGAGCGACCCCGAAGATAAGAACTGAACCAAGCTAAAGCGGAAAAAAATAAATTGATAGATTTGAGGATACCTAGTAAAATGTCGAAATCCACTGAGTTGAAGGCGCTACTAAAGTCAAGCAAAACAAGAACAGAGGGACTTATTCTTCATTGCCCAGCGGATGTCGTCAGTTACTTTCAAAAGCGTGGTTACAGTACTGTGACCCGAGCGAAAACCGGATTGATAAGGGGAAATTATCGAGTTCGACGCCAAGAAAAAAGATAATTGTCTATGAACTATGTGCTCAAAAACTTTTGAAAGAAATGGGAGAATAGAAATAGGTCTAAAGTGGGTTAATAAAGTAGGATTGTTAGTTTTAGGTAAAGGTATTATGTGAGCCTGCTTCCAAACTGACGGAAATGAGCAACAGGAAAAGGAGTGGTTGAAGATGTGAGTGAGAACAGGAAGTAACGAGGGAAGGATAAGAGTTATCATTCTTGAACACAACTTATAATTACCGACTGCTGAAGAAGTAATTTAATAGCAAGTATAGATTTCTTAACGTCATTCTCAGTAACATCGCTAAGCTTAAAGTGAGAACATTGTGGTAACGGGAAACTAGCTAGACTCTCTAGTGTCGCAGCTTTGACAGACGGTTCAAGAGAAAAAGGAAGTAGATAGAAATGCTTATTGAGATCATTAACGTTCACATTCTTACACTGGTTGGTAGTCATTTTAATTGACTTATGTTAATCAGTGTCCAGTGTCTGTCTCTATTCCAACTAACACTGGACGAAAGTGAAAGTGCTATGGACTCTATATGAAAGTTTTATTATTATTATTACAGTGAAGCGTTTATTTATTGAGCGTTAGGCCAGACGATGCTCTCGATCCAGTCGAGGTAGCGGCTGACGCGGGTGTAAACCCCGGGCACGGGCGAGCCGCAACCGCGCCCGAATGACGTCACGCCCACCAGGCGGTTCCGTCCGTCCGGCGTCGAGCTCTGCAGCGGCCCGCCCGAGTCACCCTGCGGACATATATAAGTATTAGATCTTCAGTACCTACATGAAGCTGAGCATCAGCATTATAAACAAAAACTGCATTGTACCACTACATGCAGCACGGACAACAAATGTAAGACACAGACACGTAGGGGTCACGTGAGCACGATGCAGCGATGGTAGGCGGCGTCTGGTAGACTACGGCGCACTGTGGATCGAAAAAAGGCTCTCGAAGACATTGGAGCTTACATTTTAAAGTGTCGATTTTTTGCTTGAAATGGCTTCTTATAGCCAATTTACTATGCATAATTATAACATAGGATAGAATCTGGTAGGCAAATTGGAATTTTTTTTTTTTTGCATAAAAAAATATGGAGCTTCTTGCTTATAATCTCCGGAACGGAGATAATAACCGTTATATCCTAGCACACGGTGATGTAACAATTTATTAATGATTTTTTGACATATTTCGTATAACTAGATTTAGTGAGTTTTTTTTTTTTTAAAACGGCACCTAATCTGAAAAAATCAAGTATGTCAAAAAATCATAAATAAATAGTAACATCACCGTGTGGCCCGTGTGCCAAGATATAACGGTTATTTTCTCCGTTCCGAGGATACAAGCATTTGCTCCATACATTTTTTTTGCAAAAAAATATAATTTGCCTACCAGATCCTCAGATCCTCCAGATTTGTATCCTATAACATATAAATGCATAATATTGGCTATTATCATTTCAAGCAAAAACCGACACTTTAAAACTTAAGCTCAAGCTTCGACTTCTTGCTCAAGCTTGCGTCTTCGAGATCCTTTTTTCGATCCACATCAAACAAAGTCCGAATAACATAATCAGTCTATTAATGTTCCCACTGCTGGGACACAGGCCTCCTCTCTGCCTGAATGGGCCGCAATCCACCACGCGTGCAGTGCGGATTGGTGGACGACACATCACACACATGTCTTCGAATTTTTGGTTCTAGGACATGCCGGTTTCCTCACGATGTTGTCCTTCACCGTTTTGTGAGCAGTGGTGATGAAATTATTTTACACAAAGTAAAGCGCCTGCCTGGGTTCTAACCCACGACCATGCTGCTCTAAAAGTCCGATTAACAGTTAATCGTGTAGTAATTATGAATTGTGTGTACATAGTATTGTAAAGCGTCATTATTAATTACCTGACACGTGTCCCGAATGCCTTCCGGATCGCCAGCACACATTTGGTCCTCAGAGATGCCTGAAGGTAGCTTGCGCCAGTTGGTATAAGACTCGCTGCACTTATTGCGACCAACGGTCGTCACGTTCGCTTTCAAAAGCAAGCTGCTTCTTGTATCCCCTGCAATTTTAAAGAGGAAAATAGAAATCCATTATAAAATACAATAGACGACGTATATTTAGTAACCTAATCCGCTTAACTGTTCTTAAAGAGTAATAAAGTACCCTGTAAGACACGTGACCTGTATCGATACGTGTTCGTGTGTTCACGAGGCATACTCAGGATGACGATTGACTTGTCCGGGTTCGCAACAAGTCAATCGTCATCCTGAGGATGCCACGTTGAGCCGTGAAACAAGTGTCGATTTCTTACAGGGTTCTTTATGACTCTTTAAGAACAGTTAAGCGGATTAGGTTACTAAATATACGTCGTCTATTGTATTTTAGGAAAATAGACATTAATTTCAACATTACATGTATATTGGGTGACTGGTAATTAGTGACCGATTTTGCGAACATAAATGTAGGGAACAGCTGATTTTACTCGTGATTTCAGGTTTGGTTCCATAGTAAAAGTTGTACATAATCATGAGTAAAGTCACGCGTTTAAGTACTGGTCACTAATTACCAGTCACCCAATATTTATTCCCCGAAACGTTAGGCAGTGTTTATTAAAACTCACATTTCACCAGTTACGTTTAAGCTCCATAATCCCATGTAAGTGGGCGAGCCCAGTGGCAACTGGCTATCGGCGTATTAACCACGTTTTTTTTTTACTTTTCAGCTGTTTCTTATACATAAAAGTACCTGGGCGACCGAGTTCTGTTCGGGTGAAAATTGAGAAAACGAATTTTTCCACATATGATACCTAAATCGATTTTTCGCCCCCGTAACGTAAACACTATATTGCAACTTTCACCGAAATTGTTAGAGCCGTTTTCGAGAACGTGATTGATTACAAATAATATAATACAGGGTATCAGCTGTTTTTTTTTTTAAATAACCGACGAAAAATTGCAACACGGGTTCAGAATCATGTACTGAATCCATGGTAACAGGCTTCGCGTCGATGTCCCTGCCACCCCGTATATAAGGTCCCATATAATAGATGGACAAACTTTTAGAAATTATTCATCATCATCATCATCATCATCATCATCAGCCTATTAATGTTCCCACTGCTGGGACACAGGCCTCCTCTCTGTGAGAGGGAGTGGGCTGTAATCTACCACGCGGGCCCAGTGCGGGTTGGTAGATGTCACATGTCTTCGAATTTTTTGGTTCTAAGACATGCCGGTTTCCTCACGATGTTTGCCTTCACTGTTTTGAGAGCAGTGGTGACGAAATTATTTACACAAAGTAAAGCGCCTGCCTGGGTTCAAACCCACGACCTACAACTCGTAAGTCGGGGCCGTTACCACTGGGCCACCACTGCGTTAGAAATTATTCAGAACACCGAAATAAGAACAATGATAAAAAAAAACAACGGATTGCACTCCGGGAATGCCGGCAGAAGTGAAAACTTGAACATTAACGTTGTGCATTTTTTAATATAAACACTTTTCATGAAGTAAGTTTTGACTGCTATTTTTTACCCATCAATATGGGTAAAATTTGTTACCTCGCAATCTTTACGTAATGTCAAAGACTATTTATTTTGATATTTATTTTGTCGGTTGCTAGGCAACGGATCTTACGGTCACGTCCTGACGCGAGTTTAAATTTTTTACCCATCCCAAAAAAAGTGCACAACGAAGCTAAAGAAGTTTTCACTTCAAAAAATAAGTAAAACGCCTTAGTACTTACAAGAAAATAACGACAATACTAAAAAAATTTTGGTTACCCAATGCCATTTATTATTTTAGGTAAAAGTTTTCAGACCAACGCGATTTGTCGCGCGACGCGACGCCGGTTATTGTTATACCGTGAAGTTTTGTATTGTTCGTGTCACGTCGCGCGACAAATCGCGCTGGTCTGAAAACAGCTTTAATCAGTTTATATTTTTTCTTGGATATCTTTGGTTAGACGTACTGAACGCTGTATTATCTGTCCAACTATTTTAATGGGACCTTGTAGTTTAGGATAGGATACATACTGCTATTACTGGTTTTCCCCCATCCCGTAATGGTGAGTGGTTCCGTGGGATCATTGTTATTTGTCTCCAAACACACCGCATTCAAGTTATTGGTGAAGTGCAAAGGTCTCTCCAACCTAAAATAAAAATGTTTTATCAACTGCGGATAGAGTCAAAACGCACAGATGTATTTGATGCACCAACAGCAGTATATACAAAGAATTAAAACAGAACATCATCTGCCTAGACTTTTCCCAAATATGTTGGGGTCAGCTTCCTGTCTACCAGGATGCAGCTGAAAATACCATTATTTTACATGGAGCGATTACCTATCTAGCCTCCACAACCCAGTTACTGGGTAATACGATACGACTTGGTAAGACTGGTAGTGACGACCCGTAACGACTGTTAAAGATCCACAAATATAGAAGAAATAATTAAAACAGAACAACAAAATATGAAAAAAAAAACAATATAAATAGTAGTGCTTGAGTGCTTCAGGCATGTTTGCTGACGCGCTTATAGATGATTCTTACTGCAATTATGCGGAAGAAAACCGGTCAGTTTTGTCAGTATTGAAACATGTGCGCGGGAGTAGCAACAGCATCCAAAATGATAGCGTATAGGTTGGACGCACCTGTGTTCAAACGATTCATCAATCTGCATGTGAGAGGTCCTGTGCGGGTTGATGAATCAACATTGTTTTCCATTTTTATTTTTGTACCTACTAACATACCTTAAGCTTTTTGTAACTAACACTATGGGCCTTCGTTGTCAGAGATTTTTATTATTTTTATTTATATATACAGGGTATCCCTCGTAACCTGTACCAGCGAAGGTCAGTGATCAGGGGACACCAATACCCATCGATTGAACCCCCATTATGTTCCGCGATATTTTGTAGTTTTCGAGAAATTATTTTTTTTGATATTTTTTTTTGATTTTTTTACATTGTAGGCGTTTTTGGTTCTAACTTTTTCTGGGTGGTGTTTCTTTGAGTTTTTTTTTTGTCAGTATTATGGCTAGAATGTGTGTTCACCTGTTATAAAACAAAAACCCAAATTCTAACTACTAGAAGCTCAGAATTTGTTCACAAGATTAAGTCTATGTTTGAGACACATTTTAACTTGACTTCAACTTGAAACAAAAAATACTTATCCTGACTGAATGACATGTAAATAATTTTAAAAACTTTATGGGTTCTTTAGCTCTCAAAATAACATTAAAAAGTTGGTACTTCATAGGACATTATTACGCGAAAACGGAGTTCACAGTTGATACAGTCAAAAATAATGAATTTTAAACTACAAAATATCGCGGAACATACATGGGTTTTCAATCGATGGGTATTGGTGTCCCCTGATCACAGACCTTCGCTGGTACAGGTTACGAGGGACACCCTGTATAAATATGTCGTACCTATCTGTATCTGTCTTACGTGTGTACATAAAACCTAAGTAGTATGCAGTGTGTGTATGTAGTATGTATAAATGCGAAAGTGAGTTTGTTTGTTTGTTAAATTTCACGCTAAAACGGCTGAACGGATTTGGATGAAATTTGGCACATGAGTAGACCATGACTTAGATAAGGACAAAGGATACTTTTTATCCCGATATTCCCACGGGATCGAGACTTATGCGGGTGAAACCGCGGGGCGCAGCTAGTAATTAAATGAATAAATAACATAATATACGAACTGGTATATATGTCTAATATTACACAGCATTAACCATATAAACATCGTAATCAACTAAAAATAAGATTAATTGGTTAGTTTATGTACTGCCGTACGTTGGACTCTTCTATACTTTTTGAGTGATACACGTGTGAATCAGTTTCTTAGATCATATTCACCTGTGTGTCTCTCTGTCCCTTTCTGCCACTCAGAAGTGCAGTTCACTAGCTAGAGCGCGTAGAATTACCGTGCTAACATTTTCAAGCTCGCTTCGTTTGCTCCTGCAACCTACATTTTCTTTTTTCAAAGACTTCTATCCGTAAGTCGATAAAGTAAATCCTATTTTGTACGAATAGTCCAAAGTAACATTACCTATATAGGTGGGGTGCTTTTTTCGACCTCGCTTCGCTCGCTCTACCATCCTAAATTATAGATCTTTTTTGTAATCTCAAAATGAAACGGACTGTGAGTCAGCGTTTTACGCATTATGGCAGTAGCGGATCCAGGGGGGATCCCAAAACCATCTGGGTTCCTTGGTGACAAATCTTAAAGTGAACCTGATATTATTCTAATTATATTATCCGAGGAGGCTGTTTTATGTTTACTTTGCTAAAACCTACCTACCTTCAGCGGGGTCAAGCCCCCCCCCAAACGACAATTCTGGATCCGCCACTGAATGGACGCTGATTCAGTTCAATATTTAGCATGACTGCCATGTGACCTCAATAACTAAATCATTCGGCAATTCTAATTTTGTATGTTAAACCAGTCGTCACTCTCGGGGTTCTAACTACCCGTGAAGAGTGACGTTGAAATTGGAAGGTACTTCGAGGCATGGTGACTCAAAGGGTCGATGTCTTAAGGCGCGTCCTCACCAGCGCACGCGCACGAACCGTACACGCTAGGCGAATCGAATGGACATAATATGGACGCGGCACATACTAAGCGTGTGCGCGCATGTTACGAGCGGTTCGAATGCAAGGATCCACACCTGCGCTACTGCTCGCTGGCCGCTCGCGAACGTGTCCAAAGGCAAAGGTGTCTATACTAAGATGCACGCGAAAAACTAAATGCATTCGTTTTCAGTAGGTATGTACACTTACCTTAACAAAACCAAGTCATGATATTTCTCCTTCCTGGTATAACTTGGGTTAGTTATGATCTGCGCTATTCTGACGTCAGTTTCTGGGTTGAACTCTTTGCCGCCAATCTGTATAACGCCACCGCGAACTACGGACGGTTGTATCCTGAAATGATACAACAAATAATGAAGACTATTCTGGAACAGTCCATCGCACGTTTAGTAACAATTTGACAGTGGCAGCGCCTTTATTACTTAGTTATAAGAGTGGTTTTTGTAGTTCAAGTGCCAGTAACTACGTGAGGTTGACTGACAGTAATCTATTCTGGAATCTCTAGTTAACCGCTGTTATTGGTGTCCAGAGTAACATTGGCCAATTATAACACCTTTTATGAGATGAATGTGCACTAAGCCTAATTTAGGCCTTTCGCCGCCAAGATTTGCTACTTTCAACTAACCGCCAGCGCCACGTCACTTTAGGTATAAGTTGGAACAGTGTTGGGAATATCTAATATCGATACATAAATTATTATTTATTTATTAACAAGAATAAAAGTCGGAAACATAATCAATGTTTTATTATTATTAATCTGTGTTCAATCAATAACCCTTTTTAATTTTAGCTAATATACATGATGTAGGTAGGTACCTACACTAAACACAACTGCTTGTCGAAATATCGAATTGAAAATACGTAAAACGAAACCTATAATCAACAACACTATCTGTGGAAGTGTCGCCACTTAGTAAATCATAATTCGATTGCAAAAATATTTAATAACTCTTCGTCTTTCAACATATTTTTGCAATTAGAGAATACGATGTTATACGTAGAAACGTAGTAGATTATACCTACTGTAACCATCCCTAGATTTAATTTAATTTTATAATTATAGAATACTCACTGTACAATTATTGTTTGTCATCCCGAATAAATAAAATAATAAAATACGATAAGCGAAGTACCTACCTACAACACTAGTTACGCAGAGCGATAAAGCTTTCACGTGATTGCACGGTGACGTGACGGGCGGCGGCGCTAGGCAAATGTGACAAAGTGACAATATATGGCGCGATTTGACCTTGAATCTCTTTCGACCGCACGTAAAATTACGTTGACGGCGACCGGTGTCTGTCTGCACTAATGAGGTTCAGCATTATCGAGATTTCTATATTTTTGGTCGTAAAAAAATCCGAAATTGTAAACTTTAATACATTTTATTGTACACCATACATACTTGTACTAGGGTACACTATGGTTAGTGTTTAATGAAAGTGGGTGTAATTTAAATAGTGCCTTGTTTATTCCTAGGTAACCTATTAAGTATTTATCGAATTCGCCCATCCCTAGTACCCGTAAAATTACGTGATTGGCGATACAGGTAGGGACACGCAGCTCGCAGTGATCACACTAAATTTGAACTTCAAAATTCACAGTACATGACATACATAATATCATTCAAACAAAACATTGAAAAAATCTCCTAATGAATAAAGATACATTCTAAATCGTAAAAAAAAAATACATCGTATTTGTGCGCACTAAGAACTGTTTCAATGAAATAACGTAATATTACGTGTGTGGCGACTTGGGCACTAACTTCGGAGCCCGTGATATTAAGGTGTCGGCGCTCAAAGGGTTACATTTATCTGTAATATTTTTTTTTGGGCAAAGGCCCGCTCTCTCCACTCCTTTCATCGTTCGCGAGTCTGCGCGTCCTCCTTCCAGTTTTGGCGGAATCTGTCCAGTTCTCCCGGTATTTAGCCTTGTGATAGTTACCCATCTAAAGTGTCCACACAATGTGCAGCGCTCAGGACGTAGGTAGGTGACAGCACTGACCCACCACAGTCAAACTCATAGCCAGCGCCTCGATCAAATCCCAGAGCAACCTATTTAATGAAATAGAAAATTATAGTTACCATACATAGCTGAACTAAGAATCTTAGATAATTTACATTTCATTGCAGATTGCACTCACTCAACTATCTACTTTAGTGTTATGCTATTAAAAGTTGATTTTAGAGTGACCTCCATCTGCCTATACTCCATTTGAAATAAAATTAGACATTTTTACACTCCGTTCAACCGATTTTCACTTCTATTGCGTTGGTGGCATGACAAATAGTAGCTGCAGTAAACAGTTGGTATTGTTACCACTTTTTTGCTTTTAATGCCATCCTTATGCCTACGGTATAGAAGTCAGAATCGGTTGAACGGACTGTAAAAAAGATTTGTTTACATATCTAATCTTATTTCAAATTGAGAATAGCTTATTCCGTTCGAGTTGTTTTAAGGCGACAATACCCAACTTATAATGACTTAATACTGAAGATCACGTCTAAACGAGTAGTGTATTTGGAAATCTTATAATTAATATATTTATTTATATATACTTTATTGTACAGACGCCAGCACATCAAGTTACTACAATCTGTCAAATTTCTTTAATAGATTTTCAACTTTATTACTAAAGAATAAGGTTCAATGTTGATTGGGAAAATTTGACAGATTGGAGTAGGTTGATGTGCTGGCGTCTGTACACCAGATAATACATTACAAAAGAAAAAGTAATACACTACAAAATATACAATGGGCGGCCTTATCGCTTACTGCAATCTCTTCCAGGCAACCATGGAATGGACAGTGATATTCTGGAGTTCTGGACATAAAATGGGGCTGTCTTTGGTGCAAATAAAAAGTATAATATTACAATATACTATAATAGATACATACATACTAACTATATAAGCAACGTAAATAAATGACGATTATTATTACAGCTAACGACGAGAACAAAATTATAACGATAAGTAATGTAATAATACAGTAATATATACAGTTAAATCAGAGCATTTTCTTTATATGAATATTTTTGATGATGTTTGAGTAGGTATGTTGTATTTTAAAATAATAACGTAACACTATTTAGTTTTAAAAGGCATTTGGAAACATTCCAAATGCCTTTACATCTAATACTGTTACAACATCAAATTCAGTGTTATATGTATATAATTGCAATTCATTATTAATATTCTAATTCACTAGTTAGCGATATTTCATTTTCCATAAGTTGGTACAGTAATATTGCCAAAACCAGGTAAATATTTGACAGCTATTTACGACGTAAAACGCGCTATGTACCTAAGTAATAAGAACGCAGTAAGCTCGAGAGTCGAGACTGTACCTATGTATGTATAATGCAGTCAACAAAACCATCAATATTTACGGCTTAAGAGACAGATACATGCCACTGACCTTGAGTGGTTAGCTTGCGTGTTCTGTACTGAGCTCACGCAACGCGTCGTACATCCAGCCAGTAATAGAACTCGCGAATCAAGAAGCGCTGTCACCAATTTGACGCATTATTAATTTATTATGCAAAAAACAGAAGGTATTTTAATAAAACTCGTAGATTAAAAGATTAATATTTTAACTATCCTTAAAATGGTGAAGGTTTCAGAATAATACGCTTGACAGCTTTTGAGTAATTATTAGTTTTTTATCCGCGTTAGACACAACTTTACAAATTAATTTCACTATGTAATGTAAACATAATCTAAAGTATTCGTAGATTAAATTATTAAGAAAATGCTCTAATTTAACATATATTTTTTCCAAATCATTAACACCACTTGTTTAGACGTAATTTCCGGTATAAAATCATTTAAAGTAGCTTGTCGTCGCCTTAACTAAACGAGAGGTTAAACATAATTAATTAATTGGTTGCAAACGTAAGATTACGCTCCAACTAATATAGTTTTACCTTTTAACTATAAATAAGTAAAACATACAATAAAATAAATTTTGACGATGTGAAGGAAAATATTTATTTATTTGTTCCTATTTTTTTCAAATAAATATAATATAATAATAAGTAATTCAAATTTTATACCAAGTGCATAGAAATAAAGCGCAATTTAGGACGGAATGTCGTGGCTCCGGCGTGGATACGACGCATTCCGTGTATCCTAAATTGCGCTTTATTCCTATGCACTTGGTATAAAATTGTATCCTAAATTGCGCTTTATTTCTATGCACTTAGTATAAAATTTGAATGGAACAAGAAGCCGCCCGCGCCGTGTCCTCGCCCTACGCCATTTAGGTATGTGTGGCCTGCGCCTAAGACGCCACTAACAAGTAGTGTGAAACAAGGACAAAAACGTATTTTTTCAACAGAAATCTTGTTGTCTCCTTTTCCTATAAGTACTTACTTAAACTACTTTCGGAAAACATGGTTATTTCTACTCGAAGCGCTTCGAACCCATTTGAAATGCTGAATATTCTGAAATCAAGCTAGAACTAAACTCCTCATTAAAACCTAAAATAAAACGTGATGGTTTAAGCGTAATTTAATTTTGCGCATTACGCATAACATTTACATTGCAAAAGAGGTTTAGGCTGCCTGTCCACTGGAGCGGAGAGGAGAGGAGAGGAGCGGAGATGTGCCAATATTAGCCAATAGAATCGCAACTCTGGAGCGGAGTTTACATTTACATAAACGTTAAAGTTCTTTATTAGTGATCGATGGGTTAAACCCATCTATAAACAATAACAGCAGCTCAGTACGACATGAATCGCGCAGATTCGCGCACAAAGGGTATCGTACCATGAACTCTGACATATAGATAATAAAAAGATTCATCACAAGCGTACATAGCTAGCAATAATATCATTCATCGACTGCTTATTCTCAGTTGTTTTAACAATAAATGATTTAAGTAGGTATAAAAGATAGTTAGAATTTCAAGTTTCCTCAAACGATCCCAAAAAGACAAAACAACTTAATATGTCATGTAAATACCTACATTTTTTAAATACAGGATGGCTGGCAACACAGTAAGACAGATACAGATAGGTACGACATCTATCTATTCTATATCTATCTATCTATCTATTCTATATACATATAATAAAATTGTAGAAAAGTGGTGTCTGTACAATGGAAATATATGAAAAAAAAACAGCAGGGTTGTTATTATATCGATGCTGAACCCGAGATTGTAATTAAATTTTTTTTTGTCTGTTTGTCTGTTTGTCTGTTTGTCGGTTTGTCTGTTTGTCTGTGTGTTTGTGCACGCTAATATCAGAAACGGCTTATTCGATTTAGATGCGCTTCACTTAACATTTAGTGTTTATTTCATGTCAATCGGTTCATAAATAAAAAAGTTATGTCAATTTAAAGAATCACATCGATCATTTGTTATAGGTTAGGCATTTCTTTCCTTGATTTTCGGTATACTTATCTTAATTTTTATTTAGGGTTTGTATATAAATATTATAAGTATTTGGTATAGGTTAGGCATTTCTTTTCTTGATTTTCTTTATTAAGTATAAGTTTATTAGCTCAGGTTAGTAATTAATTTTTCTAGCAATTCTTTTGTTTTATAAAGTTAGGACGTTTGGTTTACACGTCTTAACACTTATTACTTAAACTGTGACAATTTTAGACTATATAATAATCTGTATAAGACTGTATAAGTATTTATAATTTAATTGTTTACGATAGTACGTGTTTACTAAATAACTGTGTGTTAAGTAGTAAGTACTATTTTATTGTAAGAATGCCTCGAAGAAGATCCAACCTCTCCCAATGTAGCAGAAATGCTAAAAGGATGAGATAAGTTCGATCACAGGAATCTGAGGAAGGTCGTGAGGCAAGGCTCTCTGCAACTCGGGAACATCAGGCTAGGTTTCGTGCTGCAGAAACTTCGACTCAGCGGGAATCTCGACTAAGTTCAAATCGTTCTCGAATGGTCGAGGTCGCGAAAAAATTTTTTCATACTAATGGGGTCAAGTCATGAAAAAGGTTGAAAAACACTGCCCTACATTAATTCTACTAATATTATAAATGCGAAAGTTTGTGAGGATGGATGGATGGATGGATGGATGTTTGTTACTCTTTCACACAAAAACTACTGAACGGATTTTGATGAAACTTTACAATAATGTAGCTTATACATTAGAATAACACATAGGGTACAATTTATAAAGATTTTATGTGATTTGGCCATAATATAACGATAAGTATCAAGTAAGTCGGAAAAATTCCTGCCCTCTGAGATCTATCTTTGCGTGCGCTGCCTTTTTTTTTTTGGGCGGTTAATCATCCAATGACTTCTCCCGCTCTGGGCGGAGCGGAAGGGCGTGTCAGACTCTTACTGACTAAAACCCACACGTGTTCCTTCGATCCTTGATATCTCTTTGAGGCGCGCGTGGAACACGATGCGCCGTCGACCCGGGCCTGGTCCTTATCGGACGGCGAGCTGCCCGTTGCTCTCCGTCCGCAGGCCCGCGCCTACGGTGGCCGGAAATCGGCTATCAATTCCCGACGCCCGGGACGTCTCCTACGGCGGCGGCGGCTAGGGCTGGTAGGGCGCGGCCTTTGCCACTCCCTCGCGCGCTCCACCTTCTCCTTCGCGAGCATTACTGCTTTGCAGAAGGAGGTGACGGCTTGCCATGCCCTCTCGCTCCGCACCATGGCCTGAACCAGGGCCGTACGCGAGAGGTCACCGCCGCCGATCGCCTCCACGAGGACACGGCGGTGGTCCACCCAAGCCGGGCAGACCTCCACCGTATGCTGCGTGCGCTGCCTAAACCGTTAGAGTTACATGAAGAAAATGTATTGTGGGATTGTTTGTCTTAAAGAGTTCTAAATAAAAGTCCACGACAGCATATATCTACCTTTTATGTGGAAGCCTTTATAACCAAAATAGTGAGCAATAAATACAGTTAAATTGAATACTTTTTTTACATTGCATATTTTAGAGTATTTAGTTAATTCTTATCAAAATAAATACCTTCATCGCTTTTGGTATTAATGTAGATAAAGTTTGTCTTTTACACTAAGTAGTTTGGACAAATAGTTTAAAAGTTAGAACGATAAGAATGAACTGCGATATTGAGTCGACGGCGCACAGAACGAGGCTGGAGGGGCGGGCCAGCCAGGGGATGACGCGCCAGAGCGCCAAGTAGAAGCTATTGCTTAATAATTATGTTCGAGAAATAACGTAAATAACGCAATTAATTGTTGAACTGTCAAAATGAAACCCATTGCTATTGTAAGTGCTACGCAATTACCCCGCTGATTTAGGACATGTTACACGTTCCTGTGGGATAATTTCCGACATCCACGCGGGCGAAGCCGCGGGCAGAAGCTAGTATTTATATATGTATATAAATAAAAATAATAAAAATCTCTGACTACGAAGGCCCATAGTGTTAGTTACAAAAAGCTTAAGGTATGTTAGTAGGTACAAAAATAAAAATGGAAAACAATGTCGATTCATCAACCCGCACAGGACCTCTTAGTTCTCACATGCAGATTGATGAATCGTTTGAACACAGGTGCGTCCAACCTATACGCTATCATTTTCAGGATGCTGTTGCTACTCCCGCGCACATGTTTCAATACTGACAAAACTGACCGGTTTTCTTCCGCATAGGAATCATCTATATGCGCGTCAGCAAACATGCCTGAAGCACTACTATTTATATTGTTTTTGTTTTCATATTTTGTTGTTCTGTTTTAATTATTTCTTCTATATTTGTGGATCTTTGACAGTCGTTACGGGTCGCACAACCAGTCTAACCAAGGGGTCGTGTTACCCAGTAACTGGGTTGTGGAGGTTAGATAACCAATCGAAATAATGGTATTCTCAGCTGCATCCTGTTAGACTGGAAGCTGACCCCAATATACACCGTGTTTGAATCACAGTTTTGCTAGAACAAACGTTGTTCAGACCATGATCTACAACCATTCTATACCGTCCAATATTAAACTAGGCGTTATTTCATGTCAATAATAAAGTGTGTCCTACTGGTAAACTCGTAAGTGTATAATAATTTAATTTAACTCAAGCATGGCCTCTGATAACATTTAACCCTTTTTTTTGTTTTTGCCAGTCTATAAAATGCTTTTGTTTTTTTTTTTTATGCGGAGTAGGTAGTTAGTCGTTTTAAGTGGATAAAAAAGTAGAGCGGGCCACAGTTTAAAAAAAAAACCCCGGTAGTGTTTTGGGTCCCAGACCGACGCTGCTGGCAGGGACATGACGCGAAAACTGATACCATGGATTCAGCACATGATTCTGAACAACCCGCATTTTTCGTCGGTTATTAAAAAAAAATCTGCTGTTCCATACATTATGACCGCGTAGTATTGCACTTTTGTATTAGGGTACGTACCTATTAGGACGCATGCGATTTCACACACACCCACGCAGACTTTAGAAATATCGAACGATAAAAACGCAGGAATCGGGACTCATTATTGCAATAACGCTTGCGTTATTATCGCGCGATAAAAACGCGCTTGTTGCGGAGGCTAAAGTATTTTTTTTAAAACAGCTTTGATGTGTACACAAAAATATGTTAGTAATAAATAGTAATAATGTCGTATTTTATAAGCAATTACATTACAACAATTACATAAATTCCTTTGATCTAAAATAAGCGGGTTGTAGTTATTGTTCACACTCTTTATACGGGATAAAATGGAACGTCAAAAACATTTTTAGTACTTCCCGTTAAAAATGGCAGGGCGGAAGCTATAATATTGAGTATTATTTATTTGAGAATTATGCTACGCAAGTTATACTGAATTTATAAATCCATAATAATTATCTAAATTTTTAAATCTTATTGTAAAACCTTAAATATCGAACATTATCAATTCAGACCACGACCAAAGGGCAGAAACTGGACATGTTTTTTAACATACTTCTACTTATTAAACCAGCACAGAGCACCCTAATTACGCAATGCACGATCAATTTTAAATTGAAACCAATTGAAAAAGATTGCCAGTCCATTGCTTCAGAAGTTCGACAAAAAAAATCTGCTCAATTTTTTTTGTCGAACTTATGAAGCTTTTTTCAATTTAAAATTGATCGTGCATTGCGTAATTGGGGGGCAGGTCGAAATTATGGTGGTTGGAGACGACTATTTCTTGACAATTTTTTGACACCAATTTCAAATGAAAAAAACGTAAGCATTCCGCGGTAATCAGGTGAGGATTGTGGCGAGAAAGGCTCACCACGTAATCCTCACCAAGACACCTTTATATCTCTGGAACCTCTTTATGACTATTTTCGAGATTTGGCATAGCGTTATTACGACTATTTATTGACTATTTTTTTGGAATAGAAACCAAGTCCCAGCCGTTTTGGGCACGCCACAATTGCGGCGATAAGTCCCCTCTTTGAGGAGTGGCTAGAGAGGCGCCACGGCGCCCTCACCTACCGCCTGACGCAGGTCCTCACCGGACACGGTAGTTTCGGGAGGTTCCTGTTTCAGATCAGGCAGGAGGAAACGCCCGGGTGTCACCACTGCGTGGATCGCCCGGAGGACACGGTGGAGCATACGGTGGAGGTCTGCCCGGCTTGGGTGGAGCACCGCCGTGTCCTCGTGCAGGCGATCGGCGGCAGTGACCTCTCACGTCCGGCCCTGGTCCAGGCCATGGTGCGGAGTGAGAGGGCATGGCAGGCTGTCACCTCCTTCTGCGAAGCAGTAATGCTCGTAAAGGAGGAGGCGGGGCGCGAGAGGCAGAGACTAAGGTCGCTCCCTCGAGCCCCTAGCCGCCGCGGTAGTAGACGCCCCGGGCGTCGGGAATCGATCGCCGATTTCCGGCCACCGTAGGCGCGGGCTTGCGGACGGAGAGTGATGGGTAGCTCTCCGTCCGATCAGGACCAAGCCCGGGTCGACGGCGCGTAGTGTTCCACGCGCGCCTCAAAGAGTTGTCAGCGAAGCTGAAGGGGTCCGTCAGGGCCGATGCCTACCACCGGGGTTGCGGATAAGTCCTAAGGGGAAACCGTGGCCCTGGTCTAGGTAAGGGAAGGAACACGGGTGGGTTTTAGTCAGTAAAAGTCTGACACGCCCTTCCGCTCCGCCCAGAGCGGGAGAAGTCATTGGATGATTTCCCACCCAAAAAAAAAAAAAAAAAAAAGTCCCAGCCGTTTGCTTGCACTGAGGTGAGGATTGTATAACTTCGGAACAACTTATAGCTATAAATTGCACCAACTTATAGCTATAACTTCGGAATCTTAATGCGACTATTTTTTTAACTTTGGTGACTATTTCTTGACTATTTTTTGAAGAATGAAGTTTTCAAAAGTGAGGATTGTGTGGTGAAGGACACGTAATTTTAGAAAAATTCAAAAAAATCAAGATAATAAATACTTTTTTTGTTTATTTGTGATTTTAACCCTAGCTCCAAACCTTGTCAGAATGCCCCCCCCTCCCCCCCAAAATGAAATCCTGGATCCGCCCCTGCTCTGTTGGATATTCAACTCTCCCGGCGCTAAGAGCAGAGCGTCGAAAATCCAATACGCGAAAAATAATCACCGCGATTTTATTACGTCCGTCCGTGCGAACGTCGCACAGTGTTGCCGGTTCAATAGTAAGAAACGGACATAATTATTTATGATGTGATTTTACTACCTATCATCAGTATTGTATAGTTACCAATTTCAGGTTCTAAACTATTCAGTTTCACCCGAATCCTCTAATCTAATAGAATAACAATAGTTACCACAGACACACAATCTTTCAGATAGGTATACAGGGTGGATTTTTGAGATGGGGCAGCAAGGCAACTACCTTAACAGTTGTAGCTACAGGAAAACGGTCTTAGGAGGCAGTCCTTAACTTTTCTTTTTTGAGAAATGTTGATCTGCATTCACAGATTTTGAAAAAATTTACAGTCAGCAAGAAAATGGACAATTATCACAAAAAAAAATTTTGATGCTAATCGATCCTGTTTCGATCAAAAACCTCTAGTGGACCAACTGAGGCTTGAGTACTAGAAAAGTCAGAAATCACAAAAAACTTTTCTCATACATTTTGTAGGCAATGAGACTCCAACTTACATTTTTACCATCGATATTATATGGCTGCTATAAAAAAGACTGCTTGGCCAGACCGGCAGCGCGGGTGCGAGGCGGGCGCGGTGCGACGTACTCAAACATAAGAACTTCATATACTTAATAATAATGTTTGAGTACGTCTCACCGCGCCCACGCTGCCAGTCTGGCCAAGGCCTGATAGAAAAACAAATAAAAAACAATAACTTCTAGGTACTTTAGTTATTATTTCACCTTAAAATTAAAAATTTTATCCGCCGTCATTGTAGTGGTCAATCTATCCATCATAAAAAAACTAAGTTGGAGTCACACTGCCTACGAAATGTATGAGAGAAGATTTTTGTGATTTCTGACTTTTCTAGTACTCAAACCTCAGTTGGTCCAATCATGGGCGTCGCCAAGGGGGGGAAGGGGGGGCAAAAACATATCTTTATAGCCAATTTTGTTTATCTGGACGACTTACATGTAGTTTTTTAAAGTTCCATATCTCCTAAACGGGGTCTAATCCGGACTCCGGGGATGGAATATTCGTAATTTATGTGTTGGTGGTACGCCCAGTCATAATATATAATAGGTTTCACTTCTAAAGTTCTGAATAGTTTTAGAAAAAAACTACCGAAAGGTCAGTTTCCAATCCATACATTGAAAATGGAAATTATTACTTTTCTCAGTTCCTATCGGGACTACCGAGTTAAAGATCAAATGTCCACCAGCGTCGATTTTGGCCCCATTGTGCGCCGTAGAGGTAAGAAAAGAAAAGAAAGAAAGAAAATACATTAATTTGCGGTAAACATGACGCAAAAAAGAAAAAAAAAACACGAATATAACAATTTGGGGGAAAGTATGCGTCACTTCACATCCACGCAAAACGGCCATCGCTCAGCATAAAGCTGCGACTCCATACGAGACAGAACCCCAGCGCTGGTTTTCAGCGACACCCGGCGTTGACGTGATGACGTCAAACCGGTGCAGCATATAGTGAAATAACATAATCAGAAATAATTAAAAAAAAAATCTGAGTTCCGTCAGCGACTCAGCGCATCTTCTGGAATACTCTGAGATCTGGAATGACTTATTTCTATATTTATTGCATCTGTGCCATAGACTAATATATCTGTGCGCGCAGCTGTCATAGAACTGTTTGTTTGAACGTTTTGACTGAATAGTAGGTACCGGTTACGTAATAAGTTTAACATGGCGCATTAGGTAATGAAATGAGTGACACTACAAGTGTAAAGCTTCATGTACTCTTAACTGTACCTTCAAATCATACTTTTCCCATCCTCCATATATCAACTTGCCCCCCCCTGGGCCATAGGGTCGGACCATAGGTTTTTGATCCTTATATGAAACAGGATCGATTGGCATCAAAAACAATTAATAATAACAACCCAGGTAGCATGTCGTAGCAAGGTTTGTTATGATAATTTATAATAATACTAGCTGCCCGCCCCGGCTTCGAACGGGTAGCAGTAAGTACTTATCTACGGCGCACCTACCTATCTACCTTTCCTGCCCTACCTACCTACCCTACACTGCCCGACCTACCTACCTACCCTGCCTTACCACCCTACCCTACCTACCTACCCTACCCTGCCCCACCTACCTACCTATCTACCCTACCTACCTACTTTCACCTATCTTCCTATCTACCTACCCTGCCCTACCTACCTATCTACCCTACCTACCTACCTTCACCTATCCTTTCATTAGCCAAGCGGTTTTGCGACAAGTGCGGGTCGTGTCGCGCGTTTTTTACGCGGTTTTTAGCCGTCGCGCAACCACATTGTAGTCGCTACACACGGCGATATCTTTAAAGTTTTTTAAGGGACCTGTTTATAAAACTTATGTCGTTGGAATCGTTATGCAATAAGCTAACACATTAAAAATGGATGTGTACAGTGGTGTTTCGTAATATATTGTTAATTTTAATGTAAAGTCAGGGGAGGGGGGTTTTTCAATGGAACGTCGTTTAGAAAAAAATAATAAAAAATTAAGAAAAATTTTAAAATAAATGTGATGGTCTTTTTAACATAAAGATACACTATTTAACAATAATCAATTAAAAAAAACATAACACCCCATACATTTTTTGTAAACCAACAGGCCTTAAATAAAAACAAAGTTATGACGGGTAGCCGCTGAACCCGACAACGTAAACAAAGAAGCGTTTATAAATACCTTTTGTTATCCGCGGAGACTCAAACAAAGGAGCATTATTGTAGTTGGTCTATTGTTTAGACCACATGTTATCGCAGACAGAGTTTTAACTGTTAAAATGTTTTATTTTTTATCACTTTCCACTTTACGGCACTTCTAACAAAACCACAAAATCCGCAAAACAAACTTTGGATAACACGACATTTCTCGTCACACTTTATTCAAATCTATACGTGCATTCTAATGTTGGATGAAAGGCTATCTTCCTATCTATCTACCCTACCTACCTACATACCCTACTTATCTATCTACCCTTCCTACCTACCTACATACCCTACCTATCTACCGTACCTACCCTACCTACCTTCCTTACACGCTACCTTCACCTACCTATCCTAAGAACCTTCTCATTACAATAACGAAAAAAGAATTAGTGAAATCGGTCCAGCCGTTCACGCGTGTTCAAAAAGGGATTCATTTTAGGCCCTAAACTTTAGTGAGTGAGATAGAGAAAGCTTATAGTGTGAGAACGACAGGAGTCCGGGTTCGTTCTCATCCTTTACTCTGTGCTGTTTACGGGATGAGAAGTGACACCGGTAGACGCCTGACGGGAATAACTGATCGATCGAGTGGTAACTGATCATTTGATCAATTATCGACCGCCAAGAGTAGAAAATAATTAAAGTACCTACTAATATCGCTATGAAAAAATAGGGGTTGGTGGTAGAAGATTGAAAATTTTGAGTTGTATGTATTTTTTAAAGCCAAATCATAAAAAATATACAATAAAAAAAATTGTCAAAAAAAAAAGAAAAAGTAATGTGGGTGAACCACCCTTATCACTTAGGGGTACAAAAATAGTTTACGTCCTATTCTCAAACCTACCAAATATACACAAAAAGTTTCATAAAAATCGGTCAAGCCGTTTCGGAGGAGTTTGGCAACAAACACCGTGACACGCACGAGAATTATATAAGATCCAGAGATTATTTAATTTTGTGTTAATAAATTATTATGGAAAGTTACGGAAAACACTTACTACGCAAATACGACTAAAATAAAAATTCACAAGGCTATTGGAAAACACTTACCTACCCTTGTGAATTTTTATTTTAGTCGTATTTTTGGTCGTTAGTTAGAACACTTAGAACTCTCTATAAACATACATTATGTTTATATTTCAAGAATATTAATATCATATCTAAAAGACAATACCCTGAACTTCAGAATCCATGTTGTTGATATGCAAATAACAATAAATATCACAACTGTATTTGCTAGTGCTTGAATTACGCTGAGTTTTCCGTTCTTGAAAACGTAGTTTTGTCGACAGCGTACTTTGACAAGTGATATCTTGTCATTTTTATTAGAAAACTTCTCTAATTTTTTTGGATTCCAATAACATACATAATCTATTTGCAAGTCCGGTAATTGTTTTTGATCTACCTTCAACTTTAAAATTTTGGTTTTTGTCCGCCCTCGGCAACATAATGCGTCGGCTAAAACGCCTTCTACACAGTCGCCAACCGCGTCCCGACAGAGGTGACCTTGGTGGT
Source organism: Conistra vaccinii (assembly GCA_948150665.1). Lineage (NCBI taxonomy): Eukaryota > Metazoa > Arthropoda > Insecta > Lepidoptera > Noctuidae > Conistra > Conistra vaccinii. The sequence continues at coordinate 10,339,303 of OX411330.1, forward strand.
TTACAACCGTGTAGATGATGTTTACGACCAAAAGGTGAATCTTTGCCGGTTGCCAACCAAGGTCACCTCTGTCGGGGACGCGGTTGGCAACCGTGTAGCAAGCGTTTAATAGTCTCGGTCTCCCGTCTCTGTCTTTCGCCTCGGTCAGTTCCGTCTCTGTCGCCAGGCAAACCGCCATCGATATATTCGACCTTAATGTGTTTACTTAAGATTCAATAAAGTTCATAGGGCAAGGGCACTTAGTCTCTGCACCTCAGTCTGAAATCACACAATTATTGAGCTAATCCTAATTCAAGTACAGACGCCAGCACATCAAGTTACTACATTCTGTCAAATTTCTTTAATAGATTTTCAACTTTATGGCTAAATAATAAGGTTCAATTTTGATTGGGAAAATTTTACATATTGGAGTAGGTTGATGTGCTGGCGTCTGTACCTACTATATAATTATTATGACTCTCGCTTAGGGCATGCAATTATCCGCCCATTTTACTATTCGGATATTTCGGATACTGCCAGACAACTATTCGAATATATCCGGATAATATGGATATTTTGGATACCACTATAAAAGAGGTAAATCAAACTTATATTAGTTTACAATCGACATTTTTATTACAAAAACTCTCCAACAATCGTATACTAAAGTATTTCAGTTCGTACTAAAAGCAAAATCTGTCCGATCTGTCATTGACAGATACGAGAAAAGCCTTGGGTTATCTACCAATAGTATAATAGATCGTCAGCTGGTCAAATGCTATCTTTGTTAAGATGGCTAGAACAATTGAAAGCGCATTAGATGAAGACTGGAAGTCTTACAAAGTAGTGCTTGGTAATAAATGAGACCAAATCACATCACTGACATTGCTTGATGTCAAAGTATCTGATGTATAAGTTGGATCAGCACAAACTAGTAGCCGCGAATGACATGTACTTTCATCGATTCCCTGAATATGAACTATCTTCTGTGCGTTTCGGGTCTTTCAGTTCTCGTTATCGCGATTATGCAGTCCTATCTTCCGTTGGACATATGTGAAACTTTGGGTATTCCTAAAGAGGACTATCCGGATTGGGTTTTTACGGTCCAGGCAGGAAACGAATTATTTGAAATCATGAATGACGAGAATCATGATGAGGCCTCTACTCCACATTCCTACTTCCCATATCAATCTGATTTTGGGTTGGTTACCAAAACAGCTTATTCAAGTGTAGCAAATCCTAACCTTTTCTTTATATTGCATTTAGCAGGAACTCTATTTTGGTTCTGTGAGATCTCGTCAAGCAAGACACAATATCGAGATGAATCTAGAGAACAACACTACTAATGAAAGCCATCATTCCTGCCAATGCCTTTAAAGTAAATGTCATGCTTGTCAAAGCATTCACTGTTGATGGTCAACCAGAGTCCTTCCGATCTCTTTGCTTATTATTCTCTGTTAAAGTAAATGATATTTCAGTTTCTGCTGCTTGTAATCACTGACCAGCACTACGTCATCACCATCGCTGTCGTCAACTGCAAGCTCTGTGCAAAAGCACTTTTAAATTTTCTCTATGATGAATCTACATAGTAATTGTGTCATTAGATGGATTTTTGAAGATATAGCATGAATTGTCACGATTGTGAATGCCTATTTTACTAAAACACAACGTTAAATGTAATATTATCAAAAGGAAAATGGAACAAAAGTAACTATCCGTAATATCCGTTTTATCCGCATAGTACAACAAATTATATTCGAATAATATTTTCGACGGATATCCGGATAATTCGGATATCCGGATATCCGAATAGCATGCCCTACTCTCGCTACAAAACGACGGACGGACGTGACGTTAGTGTGCGCCACGCCTTCACACGGCAATCGAGAAATCCACCAAGTGCCTAGAGTTCTTTCGAGACTGAGGTTGGTTTCGAGATGAAACATAATACAACACAAGGAATGTAACCACAGGAAAATAAATAGGTCACTGGCGTAATAAATGTTCAATTAATTAAATATAAGTATGTCATTAGAACTTTGCGACAATTAATTAAAATTAAATGAACAGAATTACGTCATTGGAAGGTAGTTCTTAAACCGATTGGTCATTTAAAAAACCAGTATGTTATTAGCAATGCATTAATGCATGCCTACCTGTTATTCTCAAATGTTGGTTCTTTTTAATCACAAGGAACTTGTTGAGTAGAAAGTGGATTGACAATTTGACATCACTATCAAATATTTTTTTTTTTTAATTACAATATATTTACAAGAAACAGGTTCTTTTAAAAAAGAATTTCTTTGCAGAGAACAATAATAACTAGGCAGATGATTATATAATTACAAATTCTTACATAGATACTATGAGGAAAATATGTATCTTACCATGTGTGGAAATTCCCCCAGTGAGGCTGTTTCCCCGCCCAAAATATTCGTTACCAAAGGAGGTATACTTGAAGCTATGATTTTCTGGCATTCTAAAATATTAAAATGTATTAGCAAAAGTGATCAAAACATGGCTCCAGTACACACTCAGCTTGTTATGAATGTTTGCAAGTGAGTGAGTTTGTGTGGATATTATCCAAGCTACCATATCTAATGCCCTTATGAAAATTAGTGTTATTTATTTTCACTCACATTGAAATTATTTATTCAGATTTCTGTTGGCCCATGGGCGGCATAAATACTCTGACACCAGCACCCTAATTTAAAATTTGAAATCAATCAATTTAAAATCAATCAATCAATCAAAACAATCAATCAATCAAAAAATCAATCAATTCAATCAATCAATCGATCAATTTTAAATTGAAACCAATTGAAAAAGATTGCCAGTCCATTGCTTCATAAGTTCGACAAAAAAATATATCTGCTCAATTTGTTTGTCGAACTTATGAAGCAATGGACTGGCAATCTTTTTCAATTGGTTTCAATTTAAAGTTGATCGTGCATTACGTAATTAGGGTGCAGGGTGGCAGAGTATTTATGCCGCCCATGGGCCAACAGAAATCTTTATCACAAAATCTTCACTTCTTTCTTTTTTGTGTGGTTAGTAACCACACAAAAAAAAAAGAAAGAAATAAAGATTTTTCTGGCCAATGTGAGCCATAGATGCTAACAGGCAGAAGAAGTATTCTACATTTCAATAATATAAATAACAAAAGGCTCACCTCTGTCAGCAATTCTACTTTCATCTGTTCCTGAAAGAATATTACTGTTTAATAAACATGGTATTATGTTTTTAACTATCAATACTTACATCTATCTACTAAATCTTACCAAATTTATTAGTGGCATGAGGACAACAGACCACTTCTTCACGTCCTTCAAAACCACACCTTTCAAATTGATGAAATCTCTTGTTTCGAAGTTCTCTGAAAATACGAAAAGTTTTAAGTGTGATTCTAAATAAACAATCAAGGTGTTGAATGTCATAAAAGATTGATTGTGTTTATTAATTAAAGTTTTAATATATTCATCATAATGCATAAAAAAAAAGCATGGCAAGGCAATTAAAGGTTTAGTATTATTCAAGGCAATGGCACGTAAAATTTTGTCGGAGAGGCTACCGGATGGCGAGTGGTAATCAGCCCCCCAATTACGCAATGCACGATCAATTTTAAATTGAAAAAGATTGCCAGTCCATTGCTTCATAAGTTCGACAAAAAAAATCTGCTCAATTTTTTTTGTCGAACTTATGAAGCAATGGACTGGCAATCTTTTTCAATTGGTTTTAATTTAAAATTGATCGTGCATTACGTAATTAGGGTGCTGGGTCTTGAAGTGATACCTAACCCCCCCGTATCGTCTGAGTGGACCCCAAATGAGCGGAGATACGGGGGGGGGGGGGCAAAGCATAAATTTTTTTTGAGAGGCTAACGTATGGCAAAGCGGTACCATTGAAGTTTAAACCCTATTTATATAGTATTTTTTTTTTTGCCATCCGAAACACGTGGGCCGTATTCGAACCCACGAATGTTGAAAAAAAAAAAAAAGTTATGAGGCTACCGCTTCAAAATTGGTGAGCTTATTTAATGGTACCACTTTATGTTGTAAAAAAATGCCATCCGATCCTGCTGGGCAGTTTCTGAGAAAGAACCCTTTAAACTCGCTAAAAAACACTTTATTTTAAACAAAATTTGAAAAAAATATAGTAGAAATAGTTTAAATCGGATGGCATTCGAAAGTTAAGCTCTAATAAGTGCAAGGAATTGTGTGTATCAATGCCATCCGGTTTTGATAAGGTTCACCCCCATTTTCGCAACCGCAAACATCGTTATAATTGAAATAATGTCTTTTCATGAAACTCCTTACCAATGACTTATCACCGAAAATGAAGTAAATTTTATCGAAACCGGATGGCGGCCGCGTCCACATTGCGAGCCTAGCGCGATTGCGACGACGGGCGCGAAATATCAAACATATGAAATGCGCCTTTGCGTCCATAGTGTAGTGACTAAGGCGGAAGCCTAGCGCGACGGGCCTGAGCGAGACAACGCGCGTAGTTTTCAAACGTTCCCGTCCGCGCGTTCTGGCCACACTACGGGCCTAGTCAGCAAGCGACATAACGCGCGTGCAGCGGGGGTATCAAACCAGATCGGTCTTGACGCTCGGCGTATGCGCGTCTGTATATTGTTTGTTGTAAAATGGCTTTGAATACTGAATTGTTTATAAGATAGACATAGGGGATATTTTACTTAGGATGTAGTCAAATGTTGATACGGGTATTCGAGAGAACTCAAAAAAATTTGTAGGGTATAATCTCAGTTCTTCATTTAATTTAAAAATTAAAGAAAAAAAGAAAAAGAAAGAAAATACGTTTATTTGCGGCAAACATGACGCATAGAAAGAACACAAAATAAAAAGAAGTACAAATTCACCACCTATTTCTCTGTTTTTATTTATTTCGTGCACACCATCTAGAGTGTTCAACACCTCCAATCGCAGGATCGGACTGTCTAGTAAAAATATCAAATCCTCGTCCATAGTTTGCAACCCCTGAAATACGTCGAAGCGCTACAAGAGCTTGCGCGTCACTGTGGCCACCGCAAGCCTCCGCTCGCCGCGCCCGCCTAAGCCTGCGTCCACACTGAACGTGCGGTGACTAGGGCTAAGAACTGAGATTATACCCTACAAAATTCTTTGAGTACACTCGAATACCCGCATCAACATTTGACTACATCCTAAGTAAAATATCCCCTATATCTATCTTATGAACAATTCAGTATTCAAAGCCATTTTACAACAAACAATATACAGACGCGCATACGCCGAGCGTCAAGACCGATCTGGTTTGATACCCCCGCAGCCCCCGCTGCACGCGCGTTTATGTCGCTTGCTGACTAGTCCCGTAGTATGGCCAGAACGCGCGGACGGGAACGTTTGAAAACTACGCGCGTTGTCTCGCTCGGGCCCGTCGCGCTAGGCTTCCGCCTTCACGTCACTATCACTACACTATGGACGCAAAGGCGCGTTTCATATGTTTGATATTTCGCGCCCGTCGCCGTCGTCCCAACCGCGCTAGGCTCGCAATGTGGACGCGGCCATTGATACACACAATTCCTTGCACTTATTAGAGCTTAACTTTCGAATGCCATCCGATTTAAACTATTTCTACTATTTTTTTTTAAATTTTTGTTTAATAAATTGGAATAAAGTGTTTTAGCGAGTTTAAAGGGTTGTTTCTCAGAAACTGCCCAGCAGGATCAGATGGCTATTTTTTTCAACATAAAGTGGTACCAATAAATAAGCTCTCCAATTTTGAAGCGCTAGCCTCATAACTTTTTTTTTTTTTTCAAAATTCGTGGGTGCGAAAACGCCCCGCGTATTTCGGATGGCAAAAAATTTTTACTATTTAAATAGGATATAAACTTCAATGCTACCACATTGCCATCCGGTAGCCTCTCCAAAAATGTTTATGCTTTACCCCCCCCCCCCCATATCTCCGCCCCCGCCCATTTGGGGTCCATTCGGACGGCACGGGGGGGTTCGGTATCACTTCAAGACCCAGATTACCACTCGCCATCCGGTAGCCTCTCCGATAAAATGTTGCGTGACATTGCTTTAACTATATGTAAGTGTCATACTATAAATCATTTGACTTGTGTTAAAATTCACATTCAATAAATAGCACACTGTTTTGTTACACTTACATGAGGGCTGCCTCACACCTGGAAACTTTGGCACAAGTACCTTCCAACATTGGGTCATTTGCCTTACAGCTCTCGCCAACTATACATATTTCAAACATCAATAATAATTGGTACCTACCGTGCAATCAATTGACACCTCTTTAAAATTATAATTGAACATAAATTTCCAATTTGGTACGACTTCGGATTATCATCCATCGATTTAAGGGGTGGGAGTTGGGGGGGAGGGGTGTGTACAACCCCCCCTGTGAAGGAAAAGTTGCGGAGCCCCCCCTTTTTGAGATATGATTTTTTTAATATTCTAACCTAACTTTTTAATTTTCGGTAGGACTTTTATATAAGGTTACTGGTACTATATGTATATTTGTGGAGCGGGGAGGGTAGGAGACCCCCCCCTCATGGGGGAAGTTTAGGAAATGCATAGTTTTTTTTTAATACTCTTTTTATGATCTTATTTTGAGGTTATGTTTTGGTGATTTTTTGAGGAAGCACTGTACTATGGCTATTTTATGTTTTGTTAGGCGTAGTTGACAGAGCCCCGCTTGGCGGGGCTCCTATTTCTGGGTGGTTTAAAAAAAAATAACCACGAAGGGGATGGCGGGGTCTTTAGACCCCGCCATCCCCTTCTAACCTAACCCGTCCGTATCGGGGTGCCCCAAGTCCCGAGCTCGCTTCGCTCGCTCACAAAATGGCGTCGTTAAACGTTTGGCTTTACGTATCGGTAATAGTCGGTAAATTATAATAAGTGTTAATTTAATATCGCTAATTTTAAAACCAACTAAATCCGCCCCTCAAGCGCAGGCCACACCGCCAGCTAGCGGGCGGGCGGGCGAAGCGAACGAAGGAAACGAACGAAGGAAACTATACAAACTACGCGAAATATCGGTAGCTCGCGGTGTGAACCGAAGTATGTCAAGGTGGCACTTCACATCGCTATTCGGTATTCGCGTATTTTATTGTGTTTTATTCGCTCATATAGTGAAGAAGTCCAAATAACTCGAACACACCGTCCACATATCGTCATAAACAGCGAATAAGCCGAACATTCAAGAATATTTTTATCTTTTTGCTAATCTGAATGCAAAGATAGATAGACGTCTTTGTTAGGGACCTAATTAAGGACTTTAACTTAAAGTCCTTAGTCCTTGACGGCAGCAACGATTTTTGTTTGCTGTGTATTAATTACCAATACATGTTATGCGTACATAAAACACGCACTCTACTGAGCAAGCCATGTGTGGACGGTAAACGAACTAATTCGGTATATTCGCAATCCTTTGATATGTGACCAAAAACCGACAACCGGCGGATACGAGTGTTCGTGTATTTCCGTATTCGTCTTACTCGTGAAAAATAGCCAAATATAGGCAAATAGAGTATCTTCACATCGTCGTATTTGGGCAAATACGACATATACGCGAACACGAATAGCGATGTGAAGTGCGATGTTCGTTAGCTTCGCCCGCCCGCCCGCTAGCTTTAAGCGCAGGCCACACCGCCAGCTAGCGGGCGGGCGGGCGAACATCGTTTCACCTCTTTACATACTTCGGTTCACACCGCGAGCTACAATATTTCGCGTAGTTTGTATAGTTTCCTTCGTTCGCTCCGCCAGGTCCGCCCGCTTAGCTGGCGGTGTGGCCTGCGCTTAAGGCTACTCACCGACCAAACGTTCTATGTCAAGTCAAAATGTCAAAAGTGACGAAATATTGAAAAATTCCTACGATTTTGCATTGAGATCAACGATTTTGTTTAATTTTTTTCTCGTAAACTGTTTATCTCCGCGACTTAAAACTTTGCGTGGAGGCTTCTAATATCTTTCTATAAAAAAAGTGGACTTTCAACTCAACGGATGATAATCCGAAACTTAGACAAATAAATAATCTTAAGATTATCATTAAATAAAGGGACCATCTTTTACATCATCCTTATCTTAGTCAAAAGATCCACTGCTGGACATAGGCCTCCTCCCCCAAGCACCACCCAAGGATGGCTAACTACCTGACCAGTGAGCCAGGAAAAAATAAATTGAAATATCATTTTTATTGGCTAGCTGTCACAAAATTAAAATCGTAGGTACCTACATACTTAAGTACTTTTAAAAAAAACCTTGCACTAATCTTACCATCTTGAGAGATCGCAAAATGTATGAAGATAATATTTAAAACAATCAAAAACTTCAACCACATCCTGATAGTTTGAATATTACACCAAAATTTACTTTTCCTTCTCGCTGGCACAAGCGGTCTTCTTCAAAACCGGTTTATTGTTTTCAAATAACACTTTTCCTTAGATGATAAACAGTCGAAAAATAACGTAAGTATTTGACACTACACTAATAGAAAGTGCTCAAGAGTAATTTTATAACATTTAGTACTTAGTTTACAATATCATAGTGGAAATAAATGCATTTATTATTTTTGAATAAAACCGGTCAAACGTAAAGTTTGTACTGTAGATAAGTACCTCATAATGCCTACTGATACCTATATTAAAAAGTACTCTGTGGCCTACTGCCACCAAAAACAAGTTAGCATAATAACTTATCAGTTTTGACATTGACATTAAAAGCAGTGCGTTCCGAGTTAGACTGTAATTGATTTGAGCGCGCTAAAAGCCGTTCCGAATCAAACGGTTGCTAGACGGTTGCCAACCGCGTCCCCGACAGAGGTCACCGTGTAGAAGGCGTTTAAGCGTGAGCGCGATAACGATGTTCCGTGAATCGTCATCGATGACGGCATGATGATAATATAGACGGGTTGCCAATCGCTAGGGCTACGGAAGTTAGGGACTTAGGGGTGAAATTCAACACTGGGCTAACGTTTCTAGATCATGTCACAAGCCGCTGCAGAAAAGCCTATCGTAATTTAGGTTTCATGCTCCGCACGGTGCGTGGTTTTAAAAACATTAAAGCGGTTATCGCCCTATATAATGCATTAGTTAGAAGTCAATTAGAATGTAACGCAGTCATTTGGGCTCCACATGAATCTAAATATAGGCTCATGCTGGACAGAGTACAAAACAAGTTTGTGAGGTACTTGTACTTGCGCTTGTATGGTGTATATGTCGCAGGTATATTGTATGATTCGTCTTTTTACAAACGGCGCCGTCCGTTTACAAACGCTTGCGGTTTTGCAAAATGCCTAAGGCAAATTGGCAACTCGTTCAATAGTTACAATTTCGACATTCATTCTTATTGTAGGGCGACCATCACAAAAACACAGCTTGGACAAAACAGATATTATTCGAGCAATCAGGTACCTACTATAACTACTTATTATGAACGCTTACGTAAGAGTAAATTATAATATGTGCTTAATAATTTAGAGGTATGAGGAACAGGGTGTAAAGTTCACTCATCCACCATAGAAAAGGGAGGATCCTCCGACCAGGCAGGTGTTGTGTCTGGCGGGCAACTGCCCGAAAGTTGATGTCGGATATTCTTATATATGTCGTTCGCGCGGTAAACTCTAATTGCGCGATGTAAGATTTATGTGACGTCATGTCTTTGATGCGTCGTTCGTATGTGGCGGTGTCGCTACAGGTACTTGTAAAGTATTTAAGGAACAAAAATACTTTCATACTGTTTGTACCAATAATATTCCGCATTAGTCCTGCGAGCACCAGATTCCATGGACATTTGAGCGTTTTTTACGTGCCGGATAACCTCAAAAACTTCGTCATTTGTCGACGGCATTTTACACTGTTCCCGTTCGTGAATCGTATAATTTTCTTAATAAATGTTTATAAAATATTATTTTTTTTTTGTGGAAAGTCATATGCACACGTAGAATTGCACTATTTTCAATATTATTCACTATCACAAAACCACTGCTCGACGCCATTTTTCTTGTTTTGATTAGCAGCGACGCGCGTGGTAAAAAATAGAACTAAATTCTTCAATTTGCCGCGGCATTTTGTAAACGGCGTTTGAATTGTCCATCAAATGTTGCGGCATATTGTATAGTGACTAGGCAATTTACATTTTGCCTTAGGCATTTTCCAAAACCGCAAGCGTTTGTAAACGGACGGCGCCGTTTGTAAAATGAATCATACAATATGCCTGCGACATATACACAAAGAAATATGATTGAAAGTTTTGACATTTGAGAGATCACTGTGAACGCGTTCACGAGCGTTCCGAATTATTGACAGCCCTCAGCTGTCATATTCGTGATATCTTAATCGGAACGCTAAATATTGATGTCAGCGCTGTGAGCGATTATTTCCTTATTCGGAAAGCGGCCAAAGTTAAGGCTTCAAATGCCTTCTACACGGTCGCCAACCGCGTCCCGACAGAGGTGACCTTAGTGGTTTACAACCGTGTAGATGATGTTTACGACCAAAAGGTGAAACAACTTTGCCGGTTGCCAACCAAGGTCACCTCTGTCGGGGACGCGGTTGGCAACCGTGTAGCAAGCGTTTTAGGTGCGGCTTCGAGCAACACGGCAATGCACGGTGTGCGCGAGATTAGCGAAGACTAGAGTCAATTTTGAAAGATCAACTCCGGAACCCTTCATTGTGCGTAGTCCGACACGCACTTTGCCGGTTTTTATTTAAAATTGTTTAAACTCACATGTTTCGTGTTTAGTACTTTATTGGTAGGTACGTACATGCTTCTATTATGCGTCTGAGATAATAAAACGCCTTCCACACGATTGCCAACCGTGTCCCGACAGAGGTCACCTTCGTGGTTTACAACCGTATAGATGGTGGTTTATGACCAAATTTCGTTTGACCTAATCGCTTTTTATTTGTGTCAAATAAAACGTGATTAACTAAACATAAACGGCGTTTTAGTTTTAATCTAAGTTTAAGGTTTGGTTTGGCATTTCACCAGCAATTTTTAAACTAGTTTAGTGCTAAACGCAGTTACAGTACGACACAACTTAGATGTAGCACAGATTTGAAAATTTTCATCCATTCATTTCAATTTTACGAATGTATTTGGCTATAAGACTTTACAAGTCATTGCGTTTTCGAAAGATCATTTTCACCTAAAGCAGTAATAGCGATTGGTGATTTTGAAGGCGCACTCAGTTCGGATGGTGATCGGTTTTAAGAATTTTGCCGATGCTACATCTAAGTTGTGTCGTACTATACTGTACTAACCGCCCGATTTTGACCGTTTTACGATTAAAACGCGATTAATGCACTTGACATACCGTACCGCGCGTTTCCGCCATATTGTGTTGAACCTGTTTTTAATCGCATAATTACTATTATTTTGAGATACATAATGAGAAGAGTTTACTCATTGGCCTTTGAAGAAGATGAGGATGAATTTGTGATTCGACGACCAAGGTGGATTCGCGAAAGGGAGGAGTCTAGATGATCATGACTTTGTGACGATATTGTGACTTTACAGAATCGACAGTTCTCTCTATATTGGAAGCTATTGAAGATAGAACTAGTTATTTATTTTCGTTGCTTATATAAATATCCTTATATATTTATTATGTATGTATTTATGTATCTATTATATAGCATATATATATATATCTGTGTGTCTATTATAGTATATTGCATCTATATATTATTAGTTTGCACCAATGACAACCCCATTTTTATGGCCACGCAATCACTATCCATTCCAAGGTTGCCTGAAAGAGATCGCAGAAAGCGATAAGGTCGCCCATTGTATTTTTTGTAGCGCAAAGATATTATTAACAATTATTTTTCTACAGTAGCAAGGCAGCAGGGAATGATTGAAGTGTAAACTTTTTTAAATTAACTGCGTAAACTAATAATTATATTACGAGAGTAAATAAAGAACAAGAAATATTTAACCACCAATTTGTTTTATTAAGTAATTGCTAATAGTCACAATATTTTTTTATCAATGTTAGCTTGTAATCAAATCCTATAATATATTATATTAAAATGTGCACGTGCACTTAATCAAGTCCTATATATTAAAACGTGCACTGCACATTAGAAAACAATAAGAACGCAAAATAAACAATACTCAAAATAGCGTCACTTACTTTACCAAGTTGACTATTGACTTCACAACCGAGGAATACGTTTCGTTATATGTTTTGTTACACAAATATTGCAATAGTTTTGTCAAGTTTTGGTGCAAGGACAAAACGCAACGCGATGTTGCCGTTCTAACATACCGTTAACTCGGTTTTCATAATCGCGATCAACGAACGTGGTGTTTTGCTCTGTGAAATACAATCGATGTTAAACGAGATCAAATCTCGTTATTAAACGCGTTTAGTATAAACGCAGTTTTACTAAACGCAGTTTTGGAGACGGTCGGAGAAATTGGCCCTTAGCGTCTATTTCTATTCTAGAGCGAGTGCTACTCATTTGACATTGATTCTGTAGCCCGCAGCTAAACCAAACCTCACATACCTAATTTTAATTTATTGATCAGAATTCAATTGACGAAATCATAATTATGTAATAGGAATTAGCAAAAAAATTGATTCCCTAGTTTTTAATAATAATTCAAGCGAAATTGGTAACAATTTAGTGTTGCATGTTATGCTCAACGTGCATTTCTTTCGAACTAACAAGTGTTTGAGATAAATTAATAAAAAAACGTTAAGATATCGTCACTGTCAGGGTATGTTAAATAAGGAAAGTCAATCAGAATAACACATCGGCAATACTGGTTTCTGTAGGATACAAGAAAAAAGGTATAACACATAGTTAATAGTTAGTTCTCCTGAGCAAATGAAAGAATTGAGCGCGAGATGCGTACTGTATACTGAGCGAGTGAGTGAGTCACTGATGTGAGTCTGCGAGAACAATAGTTATTCAGTCAGGTTTAGGGAAATAACTTTTGGATGAAGCAGTGAATACAGCGGTGTGTACATTAAACATAACAGGTAGGATACTATATGAACATAATTATGCACCTAAACAGATTAGGTAGATTGAAATGGGACTCCAAGGGTAAATTATGAGTTTTTGAGGATCAACACAAGAAGAGTAGAAAGATGTACCTCCCTACTCAGACCAAAGCGAAGAAATCAAGAGCGTTTATTCTAAAATATTTACCCGTTTTGATTAATTTGAAAATATTTACTTTATGGAAATAATAAATATCGCTAACTAGTGAACTAGAATATTAATAATGAGTTGTAATTATAACACTGAATTTGATGTTGTAGTAACCGTTTTAGGTGTAAAAAAGGCATTTGGACGCACCTGTATTCAAACGATTCATCAATCTGCATGTGAGAGGTGCGGGTTGATGAATCGACATTGTTTTCCATTTTATTTTTGTACAGTCGAATTCATTAATATGTTGGCCCTTTCAGGTTTCAAAAATATATGAACGTCAAAAAACTTCCTATTATTGTAACACCTATGCATCATTAAATTGTGGTCAAGATTTAGATTCATTAATATGTAACTGCTTTTTTTCAGTAACATGACATACAGCCAAAGGCACATTATTATAATATATGAACCACCATAATTATGATCATATTATTATTATCTGAACAATGTAGGATTCGCAATTACATATGTATGCACACATGAATACAATAATATCTTGAGATTTAGATTGCTAGTAAAATCATCTTTATGACGTAGTAATAAGGTTGAATTTGAATTACATTAACTTGCTCAGATATTATTTGTATTCATGTGTGCATAACTGCATACATAATTGTGAATCCTACATTGTTCAGATAATATTATTATGATCATAAAGTGGTCCATATAATAATGTGCCTTTGGCTGTATACCTACATGTTACAAAAAAAGCAGTCACATATTAATGAATCTAAATCTTGACCACAATTTAATGATGCATAATAGGTGTTACAATATTATGAAGTTTTTTGACGTCCATATATTTTGAAGCCTGAAAGGGCCAATATATGTATTAATGAACTCGACTGTACCTACTAACATACTTTTTAAGCTTTTTGTAACTAACACCGCCTTCGTTGTCCGAGAATAAAATATTTTTATTTTATTTAGTTTGCCCTGTCTAATTGACCACTTTTGCGGTCTCAACATTTATTCTGTTCAAAATGCGATCCATTGACGGCCACACAGGTCTCCGCACGATTTCGTACGTTGTTTTGCAGTTGAGAAAGCACAACAGTATCATTACTTATGTCCCTAAAAGAACTCCCGATCGGTCTAGCCACGTGACGTGTTCCCCGCGCCCGCCTCACGTGTTGAGAACTTGAGACGCAAGGTTAACAACCCTAGCGCATAGGATGAAATACTCTTGTGGAAAAATGTAGATGGTCTTTTAAAAAAAAAAAGTGTTTTTCCATCGAATTTACGTTATATAAACGAAACCAAACCACTGGTTTGAAGGATAAAGGTCATCGCCCATTATAACAGCACCGCTCCAGCACGGTAGCGCCCCGGCACCGCCTCGAAAAATCTAGTCGTCAACACGCCGTGAACCAGGCGACTGCTAGTCGCCAACGCGCCGGAAGCAAGGCGACGGCTAGTCGCCAACGCGCCGTCAGCAAGGCGACCGCTCGCTGCCGGCACGCCACCGGCGAGGTAACAGTTTATTGTTTATTCACAAGCAAGGCGTCACCGTGCGGCCGGCGAGGTGTCACCGCGCTTACGGCGAGGCGTCACCCTGCAGACGGTGAGGCGCCGGCGAGCGGGCTCCTCGCTTGAAGCGCGAGCCGTCCACTATTTTGTTTAGCCATCGTAAAATAGACTTTAATACATTTGACTTAAAGTCCTAACTTGATTGACAAGTTATTTGCCGTGTCGGAGCCGTGCTGCTATAATGAGCGATGACCTTAACGGTGTTTACCCTAACACCCTGTATAATGATTATAACATAATACTCTAATTGGGGTGTTTGGTGGTATTAGTGTCATATATGTTGTATAGATATAATATTATCTAATATGCTTCGTTGATCTAGTGGTCGGATGTGGTCGGTTCTTGTGATTGTGATTTCCCTGAGAAATATGTATGGTATAACTACATAATAAATTAATGTTCAGGTTGCGAAAAAAAGATCGAATTGCAAGCACTTCGTAGCTTGCTCCAAGTCAGTTGACGAGATTCCATGTAATAAGAAATGCACGCGTACCATGACCTGTGGACATTTCTGTAAGAAGAAGTGTTCCGAACCATGCGGAGATTGCACACAAACGGTATGTTACCTTGTTCATAACACACTTGTTTATATTTACTCCTCAGTTAAAACAAATCATACTATTAGAAAATAAGCCCTTTATTCACGTAATTTCATAACGCGACACGTGATGAGCGCCTAAGACAATAAAAGGTACATACCTAACTTTGTAGCACTCAACGTCTGCACTACGGTTAGTCTGGAGCTCTACGCCGTTGCTTGTCGCAGTTGCAGCGTCAAAGCACCGCACCGGTCGCATGAGCTCCTACAGCTTCTATAATTTGAATGCTTTCTTGCAGTGAACTGATTTCTCAACCATTTTTTTTTTAATTTTCAGGTCGATAAAGTAATACCTGAGTGTATGCTTATAGTAAAAGTGCAGTGTAAGAAAAGTGTGAGTCAAGAGCTTTGCAATGTGAAGTGTAAACGACTCCTTTCATGTGGGCATCCCTGCATGAACTCATGCGGTTCTGCGTGCGACCCCACGAAGTGCGATGATCGAAGGCGACACATAAAGGCAAAATGTCTACATACACATACATTTTGTTCACAGACAATCCCTGATCATCATCTTCGTCACAATCAGTGCACAAGCACAATTAATGATTTAAATATAAATAATTGTTTGGGTATTGCTGCAGTCGCAGTCACATAACACATGTTTGGTTGTATATGTTCTTACTGGTTACCTACCAGTTACCACAGCCATTTTGTTGAGCGAAAATACATACGACGCGGTTGGCGACCGTGTAGCAGGCGTTTAAATTGAATTCCTATGAATCGCCTCAAGAAAAAGTAATATTTATTCAAATGGTCGATTCGTCCGGATTCGTACGAGTTTATTCGGACGACTCACCAATAAGCCAATGTGCAACTTGTTTTCAGTATCAAGCCCATTTGATACTGAAAACAAGTTTTCATTGTTAGGTAAATTCAATAGTCATTTTGCTTTTTTTAATTGTCGATTATCACTCTTCTTTCTTGTTTTCCCTTTCTTAGAAGTTTTTGGTCCTCCGATGTCACGTAGGTAGGTTACAATATTTTTTTTCCTTTTATATCTCTCCCTATTCGTTCGGTCCGTTTTGCCTTTGGCATAAACCACATCAAACACTTAAGTTCGAGACCGTAGATAAATAAAGTTTTAAATTCACTGAGGTTTAATTCAATTAAATAATTATTATGTGTAATAATACCTACATTGTGTTTCTTTGTTCTAGAGAATCTTCTTATTATCGAGGAGCAGCAACGTCAAATAATGAATAAGAAAACAAATCAATGGTTTCATTCAACGAGACATTTTACTGAATGATTAAACACGTCATAATGAACCGTCTGCCATGCATTCCGAAGGCTTGCACCTCCGAAGACCAGCTAAAAGCCGTTTTTACCAGAAAGGCGTTTTTAACAAGAACGTTTAAGTTTCGCACGAGAATATTTACGGTCTTATTCATAAAAAGTTGTCGAACGTCTAAACACTTGCTAAAGTCTGGTTTACAAAAAATGGTATTCATAAACGCATTTTAGCACTAAAACGTTCTATAAACCTACTATAAAGTTATAGAAGCCAGAACCCTACTTTAAGAGTACTACTCGTATAAGGAAAAAATGGCAGACTCAACAGCAGCTGATTACTAGAAAACGACATTTGACGTACAAATCTAACCTGTGTGTCTACTGTCTACAAAATGTCAGTTTTGTAAACAATCGTACATGTTTAATTTATTTTGCACTTCTGTTTAACCAATTTAGTTTATTATTAAGTAGGTATATAAAATGCAAACTTTGCAAAGCTGGGATAGGTACTATTGAAAGAATTGTACGTCTTGAGAACCGTCCGCTTCGAAGAAAGGTTTACAGAAATGGAAGTGATCCATTTTCTTTGGACAACGATTGGAAGCATTGTCCTTATTAAATCTTCATAATGAACCTTGTTCGTGAGAGGTTCTTATGTTAGAGGCATATCTCTTCACTCCTATTTTAACGCCTCAAAATAGAAGCGGGAAAACATATCACGAAGCACTGCAACAACATAATATAGGTACTGTGGAAGTCGCTGCTTTGGTGTGTGAAAAAACGCTTTCAATGCCTTTTACATGAACACTAGGAAATGTGAAAACAACCATAGTGGCAGTATACTTCACAACATTGCAGTTCACCATGGAGACATGCAGTTAGAGGGTAGTAATATCAATGAATATCATACATGTGAAGTAATTCAAGAAGTTGCAAGGGGAAATGCAAATGCTAATGCTATTTTACAAACTTTTATAAGAAGACATTTTAGCGAGTAGGTAGTTAATTAATAAAAAAGACGTGTGGCACTCGGGGACTGCCCCGGCGAAGCTATTGCATAGCATTTTTTATCAACTTACGCAATTGTAAAATATTAACCCGAATACAAGAAATAGCAATGATGACATTGACAGGAACTGTTATTCACATTTATAGTTTTTAAAACTTGACACAACGTAATGGGAACATCAAACTAATAAAAAGGTTTTAATTTAACTATTAATAGTCAAGGATCATTCGTCTAAGTAAATTTGAACTTTGTTGTCAAACAGTTAAACATAATTTTCAATACAACACTCTCGTATCATTCGTTTAAGTAAATTTGAACTTTGTTGTCAAGCAGTTAAACATAATTTTCAATACAAAACACTCTTTTCTTAGGTACTCGTGTTTTCGTTACGGAATTTCTGGATTAGGTCTCCACGCTCAAGGCCCGCGATAGAAGCTATGCAATAGCTTAAAAACTTGTACTATATCCGTTTAATATATTTTGTAATACTCTAATTTGACTTTTCAATTTTTTCTTAGAACAAAAATTTATCTTTTTTCGTTTGCCCTCTGTGCCTCATGTACTTAATTCTTTTTTGCAGGCTGTTTCAGTTTCTGTTGTTTGTAGCAGCGCCATCCTTACCATTCTAACCTGCCCCCCAATTACGCAATGCACGATCAATTTTAAATTGAAACCAATTGAAAAAGGTAAATGGGCGAATCCGTGAAAAATTGAACGTACGAAAAAAGTACTGTCACAATATTTTACAAACAGTTTACAAGACCATCTCATACTCTATTGAATGCAGTTTTTTTTAATTTACAGTATAGCTCATAAACTTTCAGAAAAAAATATACTGGTGTCAATTATTGTTAATTCAACTGATTAAAAATTAAAAATAAGAAGCAAAATACGTCATTTTTGCGTGTCACACATCCTGTCGCTAACTTTAACTAACTGAGGTTCATGGTTTTTTAAGATATATTTCAGTGTTTTTTGGGAGCTTTTACAGATTATTGTTTTTTTTTTAATTATAACATTAATTTTAATCATAAATCTTACTGTATTACAAAAAACATCATGAAATATGATAATCAAATTAGCACCAAGGTGGACATTCCACTTTAGTGACTGCTGTTTTATTTGCTTTCAATAGTAAAAAAACTACCAAAACAAGTTATTTTATTATCATGGTAACATTATTGTGGTAGATCAGCCATTTCTTTTTTCTTTTTTACCCATCGGGCCCTCGGGCAGTTGTGACGCAGTCACAGACTACAATTATCGCAGTGATCGGTGACGAAAGCCGTACTAACTACACGTAGTCGATTAAGAAGTCCACTATAGTCACAGCAATAACGTGATACCGATAAGTTCTTAAAACATTATTTTATTTGCGAATTATACTTAATGTATCTGCGAATGTCGTAAAATAATGATTTCCTCTAAAAGAACAAGGAACATTGAGTGTTGTCGTCATTATTTATATGAAGCGGAGTTCGTCACGTCCATTTAGTGTCGTGACTTATTAGTTAAAAAAAGAAAATTGTCCATATTGTCCCCTTAGTAACGGTACAATTTTTCACGGATTCGCCCAAATATGAGAATTGTACGCATGTAATTAATAAAAAAAAATCGTCGCTTCAATACCAAATTCATTCTTTCAAAACACGTATTTGTCAATGAATTTTGTATTGAAGCGACGAATTTTTTTGAATAATGACATGCATGTACTAAATACACAAATGGAATCAATACCGTAGACTTGTTCCAATAAAAGGCAAAGAAGTGAAACTTGGTTGGAGGAGGATAAGGTTTGTACCATTACAGCTAGAACAAATTCAAAGTAAGTTTTGTTTTGTAATCATTCTCTTAATTACATGCTTGCTTTTGCTTCTGTTCCTTAGATTGTTTTGAAAGAATCAGTCAGGAGAACTCCTTAATGGAAAATCAAAATACGGACGCAAACATCAACGCGAAAAAGGTGGCGGCCTGGCATGGTTTACGAATTAGGTACCTATCTTTTACGTTACAAAGTTCCTAACTAAGCATGTCAAGAATTTTGTTACCAAACTCATAGTAACAAAAACCCGCGGCCCTAAGAATATCTAATAAGGACTCGTAATACTAGTTATTCTTATGCCGCTACTGATTTAATTAATTTGGTATCCTTACATATTATAAAACAAAGTCGCCCGCCGCGTCTGTCTGTCTGTCTGTCTGAACGCGATAAACTCAAAAACTGCCGAACGGATTTTCAAACGGTTTTCACCATTGGACGGAGTGATTCATGCGGAAGGTTTTAGTGTATAATTCATTAAAGTTTTGTGTAAATTGGCTGAAATATGACGATTATTGTTGTAGATGTCGGAAAAAATCATGCCGACTGGGAGCTTTACTGGCGTGCGCTGCGTAAGCCGTGAGAGATCAATCAAATTTATGTTCTAGAGTATTGTTGCAACAAAAAAGTCCGCGATGGCATATGTCTATCTTCTAAGGGTGACCCACAAAAACCATTTTTATCTTTCAAAATTGTATAAAATTTTCATTGTTATTTCCGAAGCTATTTTGACCGGTATCTTATTAATCCTTATCCAATTAAATAGGTTATTTAAATTGGGCATTCAATTTCGATTAAAATATGCCTTAACATCACATCATTTAAATGAATAGTTTAAGAGATATCACAGTTTCAAAATTACGCGTAACAAAATAATTATGGTTGACAACGCGGGCGCTGTAGCCTACCACTGCGTCCGCTGAAAGTTAGTCAATGATCTTTTCCTTGGCTATTAGGTATGTATTCCCGGTAGAACGTTCCCGTGGGATATTTTGCGACATCCACGCGGGCGAAGCCGCGGGTAGAAGCTAGTTATCTATAATTTACAAACAAATTATTACATTAATTTTGTATTTCAGGTTAGAATGGTAAGGATGGCGCTGCTACAAACAGCAGAAACTGAAACAGTCTGCAGAAAAGATTTACATGAGGCACAGAGGGCAAACGAAAAAGATGAATTTTTGTTCTAAGAAAAAATTTAAAAGTCAAATTAGAGTACTCAGACCAATTTTTATTGGTCTGAGTTAGAGTATTACAAAATAAATTAAACTGACATAGTAAACGTACTACCGTAACGTGACGTAGTAAGTTTTTTTATTAATTAACTACTCGCTAAAATGTCTTCTTATAAAAGTTTGTAAAATAGCATTAGCATTTGCATTTCCCCTTGCAACTTCTTGAATTACTTCACTTGTATAATGTTCATTGATATTACTACCCTCTAACTGCATGTCTCCATGGTCACAGATAATATAATACTACGTACAGATACCCAATCCCATACAAAGAAATGTCACCTTCCTAAGTCGGGCTATTAAACTGGCTACTTTTGAGTCCTCCATTTTTTTAACAGATGGCAGCACCAGCGACTCACTAATTGCCAGGGACTGTAGTTTTACAACGCCATCTAGGAGTCGAAGTACATACTTAAGGCGATGTTTTATTATGATAGATTCTCTACATCGCACATCGAACGGTGCGTTCAAGGACAAGTAATAACAATACAACAAAAATATCTCGAGTTGGCTGAATAGTTTCATTTGTGTAAGTGAGCTAGTAATTTTCACGCGCGCTGCTGTGAATGCTTTTTTATGGTGTTATTAGTATTTCAATGCTGAAATCTAGATTTTCATCTCTTCGTTACCAAATCTAAAACACTGAAACTGAAAACACGCCTTCTTCATGGAACTCATTTTGACAGTATTTTTTTTTTAACATCAAATAAAAACCGACCAAAGTGCGCGTCGGGCCACGCACAATGAAGGGTTCCGTAGTTGGTATGAATTTATCCCATGTATAGAACCCTTCATTGTGCGGGCTATGAGAATCGTAAAGCTATTCTGCAAACAAATCGACCAAATAATTTCGACCAAATTACGACATAATTAAAATCGAATTTGACAATCGCGACTCCACGTGGTATATGTACTTGTTTGCCCTACCCCGTGATTTTTTTTAGGAGCCGGAGGCGCGCAGCGCTTGTGGGCAGCCTCGACGTGTTTTTTATTGAATTTTTCGCTTTTTGTATGGAAAATGAGAAAAAATATTACCAATGTGTTGAGGTATAGGGGGGGTTTCATAAAGGGGGTCGCACACAGTCCTGACCGAAGCCCTAACAATTTCTTTACATTTCCCAAAATCAAGAAAAGTTTCGTATTCAAAGGTTCCAGTCCGGTGAAATCTGCCATTTTGAACACCCCCACTTTGGAGTGGAATAAATGTTTTAATAACTGGTTCGAGCGAATGGAAAAGTGAATTTTAAACTACGTGGTGAATACTTTATAAAACAACAAAAAGTACAATTAGGATCTAGTTGTATTTTTTTCTTGAAACGACTAAACTTAAAAGGCATGTCTCGTAGCAGAGGCAGTCATGTTTCGACCACAGATTACTAACAGAAGTCTCGACAAAAAAAATGACGGGGTCGGTAGGTAGCAGTTCGTGACTTGTTTCCACCCGGTTTACGCTATGCAAGAAAGAGATAGAAGATAGATTACTTTGCAAGAGTAAAAAAACAAATTTTACCTGTTTCTCAAGTACTTAACAGTTACGCAAAAAGATTGTTTTCATTACAATTTGGAATTTAGTCTTATGTGACTCGATTCACAGTTCTAGCGAATTCACAAAGTTGTTAAAAGATTTTTATGGCATGTGGCACATCATTAGCAAGAGGATTGATTAGAAAATTTTTGAGGGAGTTGGAAGATCCCGGTCGCTTTTGCTTTTTTTTTGTAGCCATGTAAACAGCTGTAACATGTACAGCTTTAATTTAAGTTTTACCTTTGCGAGTAAATAAAAAAAAAAAACTAGATGTCTAATGTCACTAAAGGACGATGCGTCAAAACGTCCCCCCAAACCGTAGACAGAGTATTCTATAGACTCACGATATCCGTGTCATCGAAAAGGACAGAAAAAAAGGTACTTCAGTTGTTTAGGGTTACCAAGTGATGTACATCATTTTACCCAATATTCTTCACAAAAGAAGTTTTTTTTTAATGAGGTTGGTATTTCAGGTTTCTATAATGAGAAATTAAAAAATACAAGCAATGATGCAACTGCAATGTTTTATTAAATTCAAAAATTTATAAGTCATTTATTCAAACTAGACTGAGAATCAGCACTTTTCGAACGGGTATGGGTGTTTTGTTTTGGTTGTATGGGTTGGTGGGTTGGTGGTGTGGTGGGTGGGTGGGTATGGGTATTCTTAACTTTTGTAATAATCGCATCAGTCATTTTTTGTCGTTCGATAATAGGTATTTCATCATCATTGCTGCTACTTCTCGTAGTAGTAATAGAAGTCCGAATTATGGAATGACAAATGAGGTGATTATGCAAGGTTGATGCTACTGCCTCTAATCTTAAAAATCCGTTGACAAAGTCTAAATTTTGCTTCTACACCATTTGAGGATGAGAAATGAGCCCATATACTAGATGAATCGCCAGATTTTTTGGAGTATTCTTTGAAATCCATGGTCAGTTTATACTGAAACAAATGAACATCTACTATGCAATATAACCAAACACAATTTATGAATTTAGACACCAAAAAACATCGTAACTGGTTATTACTCAAACAACAACAAAGTTACTCGATTCAATTAAATTACCTTCTAACGAATAACATCAAAACAGAAAAGTAAAAATAAAAATGGTACAGACAGCACATCAACATACTCCAATCTGTCCCAATCAACATTGAACCTTATTCTTTAGCGATAAAGTTGAAAATCTATTAAAGAAATTTGACAGATTGTATTAATTTGATGTGGTGGCGTCTGTACGCACATTTTATTGATAATTTTGAATGAGCTGTGCTTGTGCATTGAATAAAGATTACAGAATAAAAATTATAGTTCTTTTTTTGTTACAATTTCTTAGTATTAAAAAAAACCGGATTTGACTTTCAAATCCGGATTTCGAAGTCTAGTAAAAATGTGCGGATATCCGGATTTTTCGGATTACGGATAGTCCGGATTGCATTCCCTAATAATTGAAACAAAATTATGTACATACAACTTTCTGCTTGTTTGCAGCTGTAAATTTTTTAATCCTATATACTTACAGAAGTTACAGATTTAACTGTTTTTGAGCTCCCTGCTAATGTTTCAGTGGATGTGGCTTCGCTGCTCTTAATCATCGTAGTATTTCCTCGATTTACTGACTCTGTAACCTAATGGAATTTAACGTTAAAATTTTATAACCATTGTATTAAAATTCAATCTTTGCAATCACATGATAATATTCATATTTATTACCGTATTTGGAACAGCATCGGGGTATAAGTAAGTTTTGCTTTGTTTCTTTATTAAAAGATTACCATCAAAGTGTTGGCTGCAAATCCTGGAACTCATTTTTGGAGCCCAATTAGGTCTACTAGTAGCAGCAATCCACATGTTTCTTATTTCGGGTTTATTTGGAAATCTGCAAGTAGGTACATAATATTTTTGGTCGGTGGGTCGTCTTAGATATAGCTTATAAATAGTGTGTATTGCTAATATCCTAAGGAAAGTTCTTTTTATTTTTATTGAAATTGCATAAAAAAATCAGTATTACCCATTGATGTATTAAAAGCGGTAGATACGGGACTGAGTAACAGCGCGGTCCTATCAAACTACATGATTGCCTGTAGTAGGCACTCAGTCGCGCACAAGATATCGTTGATCAAACAGCTCCATAATTATAGTTTTTTTTTGTGACAAATACGCATCAAAATGACTTCTTGTGCAGCTATACAGTGTTTTAATAATAAAAGGAAGGAAAATAAGACACACGGGATTACTTAAAACTCGTAAGTACCTACAGCCAAAAATGCTAATTTGTTGAAAGTTATAATAATTTTTAATATTTGCTTCGCCATGTTTGTGAGAGCGAGATAGATATTACAACACGCGTGAAAGACACGATACGCACATAATGTGCGAGTGTCGAGACTTATTGGCGACGAGTACTAACGCGATTTCGCTCGCACGACATCGCCGTCTCCTATCTCTGTTCTTATCTATTGTTAACTGGTAGGTTTGCGACTGTGATCACACTGATCACTAATGTGTGAGTTTTGCTGCATGTAGTGGTGCACAAAGCCCAGGTTTACTGATTGCGATGTTAGCGCGTAACATATCTTCCTCCTTTTAATATATCAATGGTATTACCCATATTAAAAGGTAAATTCCCCGTCAAAAAGTGGCAACACTGAATGTTGAAGAACGAAAATAAAAATATTGCTCAAATCACGATTTTATGAGATGTAACACATTAAACAAATTAGTTAGTACATTACTGCGATTATTTGATTATAAATAGTAGAACACAAAGCGATCTAATACTTAAAAAGATCGAATACTTACGAGTGAAACGACAATCCGGCAATCTTCATCAAACTATCGCTTTTACAGTTTCTTACACTGCACCTCACCATTTTGCACAGTTGCACAAATGTTATATAAAGTCGAATTGAGCACTAAAAGATCGTATTTTGTATTTATTCTTGTTTATTTGGTAATAATCCAATCTGCAACCGCCACAAATGTCAAACTTGTTGTGCACAATGATGTGTTCAGCCGACACGCGAACGAGGACAGAAATATTTTTACTCTGTCTCTTTTTTTTGCTAGTGACGTTAATAAATTCTTCTTTTTCTTGTGCGAATGCAAAGGAGGATATCCAGCAGTCTATAGAATACTCTGTCTACGCCCCAAACCTTACACCGACCAACATTTATCACAAACCATCTTGGTAAGGTGATAAATTTTTACTATGACGACATCTCTCAAAAATACGGGATATCCCAGAAAAATCATGTTTTAATGATATTATTTTTGGCACAAAATAACATGTTGTAAACCATATCTTTGATTTTTAATCACTAATTTTATTGCTACATAATGGCTAGTATCGTCTGTGAGCTGTTTCACTGTGGCCTGACGGATATTCTCATCAATTGTTAGGTTAGGTTCTTCTGCGAGACAGTCATCTCGCAGTAGGAGGCTGCGGAAAGGGAGAGGGAGATCTCGTCCACTCACCCGGCCCGCAGCAGGCGCACCGGGCGTCGGCGGATGGCGGATAACGCCCTCTTCCAGCCCCCCTAAATGGGTCCAGGGGCGACGGATTCGGAGACATCCGTCGCCCCCCATCACACAGGACCCGAGATGGCGGCGCGTAATGTTCCACGCGCGCCACTCTAAGACGTAACGGGGGGAGTTTCAACACCTCACCCCCCACGGGACGGGGCCCACAAAGTGCGGGCCGTCACCAGTCCGGGGCAGCGGAAGTCGCAATTGCACCCGCAGCCCCCGACTTAAGTGTGCGAGGGAACACCGGGGTGGTTTTAGTGAGCAAGAGTCTGACAGACCCCTTCGCCCACCCCAGGGCGGAGGACATCCATGAGGATTTCCACCCCGAGAAAAAAAAAAGGTTAGGTTAGGTTTTCTTTGATATTTTGAACAATTACGCAATCACAAGGATACGGTGATGCTGTTCATCTTTGAGCAGTTCCATGTACGTCATCAACATTAATGTTATCGAATCGTGTGGCTATGAAGCCTACATTCCACCTACAAATGATTGGAACGCTAGTCGGCTTACAACAGACCAGGCAAATAAATCCCAATTGATCCTGATTTGTACATAGATACTTGTAGAGACGGTGAACAGAAAGTTCAAAAATAGGTTTAGGCTGTTGCGACAAACGTATTTCAATTGAGCACAGCAGTTTGCGGTGAGCCGGAACTGTCTGCGGTGATTCCCCATTGAGTCGGGGTGGCGCTGCGTCATGATCCAGTCAGATGTGGTACAACGCCGGGTTGTGGCTGACTGCTGGCATCGACCAAGAGAGGGTAGAAATGGCTCTGCTCGTGAGATCGCCCGGAAGTACGGTTTGCTGTGCCAAGGTTGCTGATGAGGCTGAGGGTGACGACCAGGAATACGCGTTCGCTGCATGCTGGTGGTCAGGATACCCGTTTGAAGCCATGGGTAATGACTGGCTGTCTGGCTGAGTGACTCGCCTCACTAAAGCTTGCGGAAGTGATGATGATGACATCACGCTGAAGTAGTTTTACGAAGGCTGCGTTCATACTTGTTACCAATTTAGGGGCATGAGGAACAGGGTGTAAAGTTCACACATCCACTATAGAAACGGGAGCGAGGGCGGGCAACTGCCCAACGATTGACATCGGGAAAGTTATATATTTGCTGTTCGCGCGGTAAACTAATTGCGCGATGCAGGATTTGTGTTACGTCAGGATTTGGTTTGATGTCAGGTCTTTGATGCGTAGGTGGTCGCATGTGTCGATGTGGATGCTGACACAGCATCAACATTCTTTGCAGATCATTGAAATTCCCCTATGCTGGACACACTGAATTTTAATTGACTTATGTTAATCTGTGTCTGTCTCTGTACACACTAGACATTAAGTGAAAGTGCTATGGACTCTGTATGAAATAAGTTTTATTATTATTATTACAGTGAAGCGGCGTTTATTTATTGAGCGTTAGGCCAGACGATGCTCTCGATCCAGTCGAGGTAGCGGCTGACGCGGGTGTAAACACCGGGCACGGGCGAGCCGCAACCGCGCCCGAATGACGTCACGCCCACCAGGCGGTTCAGCCCGTCCGGCGTCGAGCTCTGCAGCGGCCCGCCCGAGTCACCCTGCGGACATATACAAGTATTAGAGTTTCAGTACATGAAGCTGAGCATCAGCATAACAGCATTATAAACAAACACATGTAAGACACAGACACGAAGGGGTCACGTGAGCCTTCTGGCCTACAATGTTGAATTTGCAAAATGTTGAATTCTCAAAATGTTGAATTTGCAAAATGTTGAATCCCAAAATGTTGAATTTGTAAAAAGTTGAATTTTCAGGACCCACAATGTTGAATTTGCAAAATGTTGAATCCCAAAATGTTGAATCCTGTGGATGTATGTATTTCACACATTACTATACAATACCTTTTTTTATTCAAATCTGAATGTTAATTCTACTGTAGGATACTTATTTACTAATGGAAAAACACAAAGGCTTGTTGCCTAGCAATATCAAAATAAAAAAAAGACGTGTGGCACTCGGGGACTGCCCCGGCGAAGCTATTGCATAGCATTTTTTATCAACTTTCGCAATTGTAAAATATTAACCCGAATACAAGAAATAGCAATGATGACATTGACAGGAACTGTTATTCACATTTATAGTTTTTAAAACTTGACACAACGTAATGGGAACATCAAACTAATAAAAAGGTTTTAATTTAACTATTAATAGTCAAGGATCATTCGTCTAAGTAAATTTGAACTTTATTGTCAAACAGTTAAACATAATTTTCAATACAACACTCTCGTATCATTCGTCTAAGTAAATTTGAACTTTGTTGTCAAACAGTTAAACATAATTTTCAATACAAAACACTCTTTTCTTAGGTAGTATTTTCGTTACGAAATTTCTGGATTAGGTCTCCACGCTCAAGGCCCGCGATAGAAGCTATGCAATAGCTTAAAAAACAAAATGTAAACATTTTGACAGCATAATCTCCCACAGACTCAAAGAATAAAACATTACGGCGCGAAATATAGTTAGGTCTTTCACATGATTGTGATGTTCTATGCCTTTCCTGTTTTTTCCTCTACACTCTGTGTAAGTTAGAGCAGGAACGGTATAGTTTCCACAGGTAATTTAAGGCATTATTTCCGACCAGTAACAAGACAAGTGACCTGCAGAAGGTTGGTACCAGACGCGCATTTTTTGGCAGCGACCTGAAGTAGGTTAGGTAGTTGGGTACCGGCCTAGGGAACGTATAAAAAACGGCCAAGTGCGAGTCGGACTCGCCCATGAAAAGTTATTGTAGTTCGTTAAAGGTAAATTGCGGTTTACGGTTTACGACGTATAAAAAAAAAACTACTTACTAAATCTCGTTCAAAAACCAATTTTCGGTGAAAGTTTACATGGTAATGTGCCTACATCATATATTTGTTTTAGTTTTATCATTCTCTTATTTTAGAAGTAACAAACACCTTTTACCACTTTGGAAGTGTCTCTCGCGCAAACTATTCAGTTTAGAAAAAAATTATATCAGAAACCTCAATATCATTTTTGAAGACCTATCCATAGATACCCCACACGTATGGGGTTGATAATTATTTTTTTTATGAAATAACTTGAAAAGAAACAATTGCAGCCTTTGCAATTTTTGAGAAAAGTTATACTAGGATTTTAATACCAAAATTTACGACATTTCACATTTTAATTTATTTTGTTAAGGAATAAAGATGTTGGGTTGTTTTTTTTCATAGAGTGATTTAGTTAACAAGTGGAGTTTTTATTATTAAGTATTACAGAGTTTTCTTTTTAGTTAAGTTACACGTAGAGTGTTTTAGTTATTGATTACAAGTGGAGTTTAAAACAAGTAAGGATTATAAATTAAAAAGTTTTTTTGTTTTAGTCAATGAATACGAGTGGAGTTTTTTTTTATTACAGATTACAAGCGAGTTTTTGTTTTTTATTTATTACGTTCAAAAATAAAAATACACCTGGACTACTTACAATAGAATATTTTCGATAAAATAACTTTTTACAAATTCAACATTTTGGGATTCAACATTTTGCGAATTCAACATTGTGGTCCGGATGGGAAATTCAACATTTTGCAAATTCAACATTTTGGGATTCAACTTTTTGCGAATTCAACATTTTGAGAATTCAACATTTTGCAAATTCAACATTGTAGGCCAGAAGGCACGTGAGCACGATGCCGATGGCAGGCGGCGTCTGGTAGACTACGGCGCACTGTGGATCGAAAAAAGGCTCTCGAAGACATTGAGTTGCTTGAAATGGCTTTCTATAGCCAATATTATGCATAAATATATCATAGGATACAACCTGGTAGGCAAATTGGAAACTATTTTTTTTTTGCAAAAAACAATATGGAGCTTATTGCTCTAACGGAGAGAATAACTGTTATATCCTTGCACACGGTGATTTAACAATTTATTTATGATTTTTTGACATACTTCGTATAACGAGATTTAGTGGGGTTTTTTTTTTTACTGCACCTAATCTGATAAAATCAAGTATGTCGAAAAATCATAAATAAATTGTTACATTACCGTGTTTGGCACACATATAACGGTTATTTTCTCCGTTCCGGAGATATTTAATAAGCATTAGCTCTATACATTTTTTTTGCAAAAAAAATATGTGTGTGGCACTCTGAGACTGCCGCGGTAAAGCTATTGCATAGCTGTTTTTATCAACTTATGCAATTATAATACTGCATTTCTGATAATAATAATAAAATGTATGTATGTAGAGTACTCACTCATTTTCTTTCACAATTTTTTCGTGACTTTCTTCATTAATAATAGCTGCTCTTTCTTGAATATTTAAATATCTCGGCATTGTAAAATATTAACCCGAATACAAGAAATAGCAATGGTGACATTGACAGGAACTGTTATTCACATTTATAGTTTTCAAAACTTGACACAACGTAATGGGAACATCAAACTAATAAAAAGGTTTTAATTTAACTATTAATAGTCAAGGATCATTCGTCTAAGTAAATTTGAACTTTGTTGTCAAACAGTTAAACATAATTTTCTATACAATACTCTCGTATCATTCGTCTAAGTAAATTTGAACTTTGTTGTCAAACAGTTAAACATAATTTTCAATACAAAACACTCTCGTTAGGTATTTTCGTTACGGAATTCCTGGATGAGGTCTCCACGCTCAAGGCCCGCGATATAAGCTATGCAATAGCTTTAAAAATATAATTTGCCAATTAGCCTACCAGATCCTCAGATCCTCCAGATTTGTTTCCTATAACATATTTATGCATAAAATTGGCTATTATTATAATTTCAAGCAAAAACCGACACTTTAAAATTGCCATAGCAATATAATATTTTAATAGCCATTGTCTTCGAGAGCCTTTTTTCGATCCACAGTGCGGTGAAGAGGTCGAAGCGCAGTCCGAATAACATGTGGATTTAAGTAGTTAATCGTGTAGTAATTATGAATTGTGTGTACATAGTATTGTAGAGCGTCATTATTAATTAATTACCTGACACGTGTCCCGAATGCCTTGTGGATCACCAGCACACATTTGGTCCTCAGAGATGCCTGAAGGTAGCTTGCGCCAGTTGGTATATGACTCGCTGCACGTATTGCGACCAACGGTCGTCACGTTCGCTTTCAAAAGCAAGCTGCTTCTTGTATCCCCTGCAATTTTAAAGAGGAAAATAGACATTAATTGACTCAGGCGTGACTTTGCGGAAATCCATTATAAAATACAATAGACGACGTATATTTAGTAACCTAATCCGCTTAACTGTTCTTAAAGAGTAATAAAGTACCCTGTAAGACACGTGACCTGTATCGATACGTGTTCGTTTGTTCACGAGGCATACTCAGGATGACGATTGACTTGTCCGGGTTCGCAACAAGTCAATCGTCATCCTGAGGATGCCACGTTGAGACGTGAAACACGTGTCGATTTCTTACAGGGTTCTTTATGACTCTTTACGAACAGTTAAACGGATTAGGTTACTAGACTAGGGAAAATAGATATTAATTTCTACATTAAATGCATATATTCCTCGAAACGTTAGGCAGTGGTGTTTATTTAAACTCACATTTCGCCAGATACGTTTAAGTTCTATAATCCCATGTAAGTGGGCGAGCCCAGTGGCAAATGGCTATCGGCGTATTAACCACGTTTTTTTTTACTTGTCAGCTGTTTCTTATACATAAAAGTTTTCCAGATATGAAACCTAGCTAAATCGATTTTTTGCCCCCGTAACAATTTCGGTGAAAGTTGTAATATAGTGTATATTACAACTTTCACCGAAATTGTTAGAGCCGTTTTCGAGAACGTGATTATCTTACAAATAATATAAAACAGGGTGTCATCTGATATTTTTTTAAATAACCGACGAAAAATTTCAACGCGGGGGGGGGGGGGGTTCAGAATCATGTACTGAATCCATGGTAACAGGCTTCGCGTCGATGTCCCTTTCACCCCGTATATAAGGTCCAATTATAATAGACTAGCTTTTACCCGCGGCTTCGCCCGCGTGGATGTCGCAAAATATTCCACGGGAACGTTCTACCGGGAATACATACCTAATAGCCAAGGAAAAGATGATTGACTAACTTTCAGCGGACGCAGTGGTAGGCTACAGCGCCCGCGTTGTCAACCATAATTATTTTGTTACGCGTAATTTTGAAACTGTGATATCTCTTAAACTATTCATTTAAATGATGTGATGTAAAGGCATATTTTAATCGAAATTGAATGTCCAATTTAAATAGCCTATTTAATTGGATAAGGATTAATAAGATACCGGTCAAAATAGCTTCGGAAATAACAATGAAAATTTTATAGAATTTTGAAAGATAAAAATGGTTATTGTGGGTCACCCTTAGAAGATAGACATATGCCATCGCGAACTTTTTTGTTGCAATTTTTAAGATATACAATACTCTAGAACATAAATTTGATTTATCTCTCACGGCTAACGCAGCGCACGCCAGTAAAGCTCCCAGTCGGCATGATTTTTTCCGACATGTTCAACAATAATCGTCATATTTCAGTCAATTTACACAAAACCTTAATGAATTATACACTAAAACCTTCCGCATGAATCACTCCGTCCAATGGTGAAAACCGTTTGAAAATCCGTTCGGCAGTTTTTGAGTTTATCGCGTTCAGACAGACAGACAGACAGACAGACAGACAGACGCGGCGGGCGACTTTGTTTTATAATATGTAAGGATGGACAAACTTTTAGAAATTATTCAGAACACCGAAATAAGGACAATGATAAAAAAAAACAACGGATTGCACTCCGGGAGTGCCGGCAGAAGTGAAAACAATTTCGGTGAAAGTTGTAATATACACTATATTACAACTTTCACCGAAATTGTTACGGGGGCAAAAAATCGATTTAGCTAGGTTTCATATCTGGAAACCTAGCTAAATCGATTTTTTGCCCCCTCGATTTAGCTAGGTTTCCAGATATGAAACCTAGCTAAATCGATTTTTTGCCCCCGTAACAATTTCGGTGAAAGTTGTAATATAGTGTATATTACACAAGGTTGTAATTGTAATATAGTGTATATTACAACTTTCACCGAAATTGTTAGAGCCGTTTTCGAGAATGTGATTATCTTACAAATAATATAAAACAGGGTGTCATCTGATATTTTTTTAAATAACCGACGAAAAATTTCAACGCGGGGGGGGGGGTTCAGAATCATGTACTGAATCCATGGTAACAGGCTTCCCGTCGATGACCCTTTCACCCCGTATATAAGGTCCAATTATAATAGATGGACAAACTTTTAGAAATTATTCAGAACACCGAAATAAGGACAATGATAAAAAAAAAACAACGGATTGCACTCCGGGAGTGCCGGCAGAAGTGAAAACTTGAACATTAACGTTCTGCATTTTTGAATATAAACCCTTTTCATGAAGTAAGTTTTGACTGCTATTTTTTACCCATCAATATGGATGGGTAAAATTTCTTACCTCGCAATATTTACGTCATGTCAAAGACTATTTATTTTGTCAGTTGCTAGGCAACGGATCTTACGGTCACGTCCTGACGCGAGTTTAAAATTTGTTTACCCATCCCAAAAAATGTGCACAACGCCGCTAAAGAAGTTTTCACTTCAAAAAAATAAGTAAAACGCCTTAGTACTTACAAGAAAATTACGAAAATACTAGAAAAAATTTGGTTACCCAATGCCATTTCTTATTTTAGGTAAAAATAAAATCAGTTTTTATTTTTTGCTTGGATATCTTTGGTTAGACGTACTGAACGCTGTATTATCTGTCCAACTATTTTAATGGGACCTTGTAGTTTAGGATAGGATACATACTGCTATTACTGGTTTTCCCCCATCCCGTAATGGTGAGTGGTTCCGTGGGATCATTGTTATTTGTCTCCAAACACACTGCATTCAAGTTATTGTTGAAGTGCAAAGGTCTCTCCAACCTAAAATAAAAATGTTTTATCAACAGCAGTATATACAAAGAATTAAAACAGAACATCATCTGCCTAGCCTTTTCCCAAATCTATTCTAGCGCTAGTGAATACAGCGAACTAGATATAGCAGATTCAGAAAAATGCTGATCCATACGTGTAAGTAATGATTTCATACTAAAAATACACATTCCCATTTTACATTTACCATA
This sequence comes from Conistra vaccinii, assembly GCA_948150665.1. Lineage (NCBI taxonomy): Eukaryota > Metazoa > Arthropoda > Insecta > Lepidoptera > Noctuidae > Conistra > Conistra vaccinii. Next base: position 10,373,057 of record OX411330.1, read on the forward strand.
ATAAATATTATCATCTTATATGAAAAATATGATAGCTAAAAAAACGTCTAAAAATACCTACGATGGTATGTTGAAAATGCAAAATGCGAATAATTAAGTGAAGTGGAATGGTAGGTGTTAAAATGAAGTTTATTATTTATTTTCCTGTTGGAATTTTAAGAATACCTACAGTTTAAATTATCTGACGAACGTCTATGGTTTGGCTGTATTTTATACACGCTAACTTCTGTCTTGGCCTATATGTTTATTAAAAGCTGTGAAAGAAGAGTTGAGGACGAGTTCATCTCTTAATATAGAAGACTACAAAGCTCTGGGCAAACTGAAGCGAATCCCGCGCGGGATACGGGACGATATTCGCTTGCGCTGAATGTGTCAACTAACTTGAATGTAGCTGTTAAAACTGGCTCTGATAAACAACAACCGCGCCGCGTGTTACATTACTTATGAATTATTTGTGTCGTCATTAACCCCTTTCGTCGCATAAATATCCTTTGCCATGCGGCCATGCCGTGCCGCCAGTGAGCGCTGACCCTAAACTGCCGACGAGGACGAGGTCCTTTCCCTAAACACCATATTCATCGGAACTGATATACTCACTAAATAACCAGTTACCATTCCGACACTTATAGCTTGCTATTTAGGTACATAACTATAATAAGTATTATACACATTAAGAGTGTTTATTCTGAAAGTTGGCAACGTCGCAAATAGATGTCAAACATTTCGCTGTTTTGAATAATTTGATAATATTTCTGTATGAAAATAAAAAATGTGGCTAACTAGCGAACTAGAATATTGATTATGAAATGCAATAATTAATATCGTAACACCGAATAGTTAGTTTTAGATGTAAAAAAAGTATTTGGAAACTTTCCAAATGCCTTTTTTTCACCTAAAACGGGTACAACATCAAATTCAATGTTATAATTGCAATTCATTATTAAAATTCTAGTCAATTGGTTAGCCACATTTCTTATTTCCATACAGTATTATTTCCAAATTAATGGAAACAGGTAAATATTTGACAGCTATTTACGACGTTGCCAACTTTTAGGATGCACCCTCTTAAGATGGAACTAGTCGTGGGCTCGAACTCACTGGTGGGCGCGGCCAAAAAGCACGCTGTCTCACCTGGCATCGTATCCGACAGAGATATTATCAGTGATGAGCAGTTAGCAGCTGGTCTACATGGTCAATGTCTAGTTCGCACGCATACAAACACCGTTCCGAACTATTCTAGTAAAACGAGCGCGTAAAATATCACGAAACGTCCTTTGGAAAATCGAGTTTTATGAAAAAACCACTGCATAAACCAATTACAAATTAAAATTGAAATCTTCGATAATTGAGCTGAGTCTGTGCCGATTTTGTTTTAGAGATTTCACACTTCTTTTATTACTTATTTACGCCCAAAGTTGCGTTAAAATTAGCAAGAAAAACGAATCTTTGTTGTTAAACGAATTCTTGTTGGCTCCTAACTTTTTAATGGCGTATTATTTTACTATTATGTTTCCGACAAAATTAACATTGAGACAAAACGATATCATGTTTAACTTTGGATTTACAATGTCAAACAGTGCATTAAAACCCCCCGAAAGTATGGAAAAAATATTAACTAGTTCCACCTTAAGGTTTTAAACATAGCTTGGGATTGAGTTCTAGTCTAGCCAGCACCCAAATTGCGTAACGTACGTAAATTTGAAAATTTCATTAAATAATATTAATTTCATTCTTGGGGGCTCTAGCCCCCCCCAACAGCCCCGGATCTAGGGGGGGCAAACCGGGGCATGTGCCCCGGGCGCCAGCATTTTGGGGCGCCAAATTCAAGTGTGGCAGACACGTGCACCACCCAACGCATTGCAACTTTGCAATAAATGAGACGCGCAGCACTTATAGTCCTTCCCTGCGGGTGGTGCACTGAGGAAATCACTGATTAGCGTAGGTATAGGTCATCAAACGGTGTGAGCGGGTTGTGAGCGCAAGCAGTTCTACCAAGAACTCGTTGGGTTACTTTGCGTATTCGGGTAGCTGGGCGTCCCTCGTCGACACCTGTGTGGCTACCATGAGTTTCATTTAACCTTCTCGATCAAACGCATCGAGCGCGTTCGGCGTTACGATTGGCCCTTCACCGGTGAAGGCTGGCCGGCTGCCAATCGGAGCGCCAAACGCGGTCGATGCGTTTGATCGAGATGGTAAAATGAAACTCATACTAAGCCCTCTGTATGTACAAAGGCGACACGACTTCCTTTAATTTTTAACACAGTTTTGGCGCCCCTGTTGGATTGGCGCATTTTCGATGGATTTTAATATGTTTATATGCAAAAAATGTCGAGCTCGCTATGCTCGCTCTTGCAGCCTAGTAACTCCTAAAGCAAAAGAAAACCTAGCTTATCTCAGGCAGAGTGCTAAAATTTTCGCGCTCGCTTCGCTCGCTCTTGCATTCTAATTGTAAATTGAACCGCACATCAGGTTAATATGGCTCTAACAGTAAAACTGTAGGTCGTTCTAATATGTATCATAATCTCACTACTAATTTGAAACCCTATCCCAACCCAATCCCATCCCCATCCCTATTCTATCCAATCCTAGCCTAATTAAAATGAATGTCCGACAAGTACTAGTATGTTTAAAAAAAAAGCGGCTTATAAGAAACCAACAAAAATTAAGATCCTCGCGATTCGAAAACGATTCGGGGTGGGGGGAGGGGGGCGGCAGGCAGCTGGTTTTGCCCCGCCTCGAAAAAATTCTAGATCTGGGGCTGCCCCCCAAAACCATCTGGGTTCCTTGGTGACAAATCTTAAAGTGAACCTGATATTATTCTAATTATATTATCCGAGGAGGCTGTTTTATGTTTACTTTGCTAAAACCTACCTACCTTCAGCGGGGTCAAGCCCCCCCCAATCGACAATTCTGGATCCGCCATTGAATGGATGCTGATTCAGTTCAATATTTAACATGACTGCCATGTGACCTCAATAACTAAATCATTCGGCAATTCCGATTTTGTATGTTAAACTAGTCGTCACTCTCGGGGTTCTAACTACCTGTGAAGACTGACGTTGAAATTGGAAGGTACTTCGAGGTATGGTGACTCAAAGGGTCGATGTCTTAAGGCGCGTCCTCACCAGCGCACGCGCAGGAATCGTGCACGCTAGACGAATCGAATGGATAATTATGGACGCGGCACATACTAAGCGTGTGCGCGCATGTTACGAGCGGTTCGAATGCAAGGATCCACACCTGCGCTACTGCTCGCTGGCCGCTCGCGAACGTGTCCAAAGGCAAAGGTGTCTATACTAAGATGCACGCGAAACACACTGTTCGTGCGTGTGCGCAGATGTGGATCCGTCTTTATATGAACTAACTAAATGCATTCGTTTTCAGTAGGTATGTACACTTACCTTAACAAAACCAAGTCATGATATTTCTCCTTCCTGGTATAACTTGGGTTAGTTATGATCTGCGCTATTCTGACGTCAGTTTCTGGGTTGAACTCTTTGCCGCCAATCTGTATAACGCCACCGCGAACTACGGACGGTTGTATCCTGAAATGATACAACAAAATATAATGAAGACTATTCTGGAACAGTCCTTCGCACGTTTAGTAACAATTTGACAGTGGCAGCGCCTTTATTACGTAGTTATAAGTGGTTTTTGTAGTTCAAGTGCCAGTAACTACGTGAGGTTGACTGACGCTGCGCTGACGCGCTGTTAATTGGTGTCCAGAGTAACATTGGCCAATTATAACACCTTCTATGAGATGAATGTGCAGTTGGGTTAATTTAGGCCTTTTGCCGCCAATATTTGCTACTTTCAACTAATCGCCAGCGCGCTGGCGGTACACGTCACTTTAGGTAATCTGCGTTCGCAATTCATCTGCAAAACATGTAAAAAAAACACGAGTTTTAGGAAAAACAACTGCATATTTTTTGTAACTTTTTCAACAGTACTAGTCGGTCTAAAATGAACTTTATTTACACACAAATAAAGTTGATGTTTGCCTAAGTGGAAAACTCGTCTTTGTTTACATGTTTGGCAAATAAATTACGAACGCAGATTAGGTATAAGTTGGAACAGTGTTGGGAATATCTAATATCGATACATAAATTATTATTTATTTATTAACAAGAAGTAAGCACGTAAAAGTCGGAAACATAATCAATGTTTTATTATTATTAATCTGTGTTCAATCAATAACCTTTTTTTAATTTTAGCTTATAATATCCATGATGTAGGTACATTAAAGACCACTTCTTGTCGAAATATCGAATTGAAAATACGTAAAACGACACCTATTAAATCAACATCACTATCTGTGGAAGTGTCGCCACTTAGTAAATCATAATTCGATTGCAAAATATTTAACAACTCTTCGTCTTCCACCATTTTACTTCATTTGAATACGATAAGCGAAGGAAGTACCTACCTACAACACTAGTTACGCAGAGCGATAAAGCTTTCACGTGATTTCACGGTGGCGTGGTGAGATTTGACCTTGAATCTCTTTCGACCGCACGTAATATTACGGTGACGGCGACCGGTGTCTGTCTGCACTAGTGAGGTTCAGCGTTATCGAGATTTCAATTTAAAAAATAAGTACATTTTATTGTATACACATACTTGTACTAGGGTACACTATGGTCATTATGTAATGAAAGTGGGTTTAATTGTGCCTTGTTCATTCCTAGGTAACCTATTAAGTATTTATCGAATTCGCCCATCCCTAGTACCCGTAAAATTACGTGATTGGCGATACAGGTATGGACACGTAGTGATCACACTACATTTGAACTTCAAAATTCACAATATAAATCATTCAAAACATTGAAAAAATCTCCTAATGAATAAAGATACATTCTAATTTGTAAAATTAAAAAATAGTATATTATGCAACTAATGAATAAAGGACGGATTTAAAGCGAGGGCCATAGATGAATCACGATCAAGTGAAGGATTCTAACGACTGAATCACGACCGTAGGGAGTGATTCATGATGATTGAATATTAGAATCTTGAGCGACGCGAGTGATTCATGGCCCTCGATATAAATCCGTTTTATTCAAGAGTTGCATACTATACTTTATACCATGACTACGAGAAAAAGAAAGATTTAAGCGAAAATAGACAATAAAAGGTTAACACGTTCAGTGTCGGGAGCCCTCCTGGAGGGTTCACCTACTTGGATATGGGATGCCGGGAGCCCTCGCGGAGGGCTCATTTTAAATGTAGACATTCAGTGTCGGGAGCCCTCCTGGAGGGTTCACCTACTTGGATATGGGATGTCGGGAGCCCTCGTGGACGTTGGAAGTGAAACCTCCCGGAGGTTTCACTTCCAACTACGAATAATAAAAGTCATAGACTTTTATGGCGAAATGATGAGTTATGAGTTCTATGAAAATGGGTGGAGTCGAAAGTGTTAAGGAGGTTGTATAACTTGTATAGCATTGAGATAGAGGTCGAATACATTGGTGTGTTCTAAATTCAAACACCAAAATAGTGATTAAAAGAGCTTTTTATTCACTGTTTTCAGTGAATAAAATAAGCTTTTTAGAGGGGGAATGGTATAAAATCTACATCGTATTTGTGCGCACTAAGAACTGTTTCAATGAAATAACGTAATATTACGTGTGAGGCGATTTGTGCACTAACTTTGGAGCCCGTGATATTAAGGTGTCGGCGCTCAAAGGGTTAGAGACCATTTATCTGTAATATGATAAATAGATTTTTTTTTTGGGCAAAGGCCCTCTCCCTCCACTCCTTTCATCGTTCGAGTCCGCGCGTCCTTCTTTTAGTTTTGGCGGAATCGGTCCAGTTCTCCCGGTATTTAGCCTTGTGATAGTTACCTATCTAAAGTGTCCACACAATGTGCAGCGCTCAGGACGTAGGTAGGTGACAGCACTGACCCACCACAGTCAAACTCATAGCCAGCGCCTCGATCAAATCCCAGAGCAACCTATAATGAAATAGAAAAATATATGTTACCATAGCTGAACTAAGAATCTTAGATAATTTACATTTAATTGCAGATTGCACTCACTCAACTATATACTTTAGTGTTATGCTATTATAAGTTGATTTTAGAGTGACCTCCATCCTCCATCTGCCTATACTCCATTTGAAATAAAATTAGACATTTAAATTTTTTTTATACATTTGTTTCAGCCGTAGAAGGAACCCTATTGAAAATGGCTCTTTTATTCAAAGTAGTTTAATTATAATTAATAAAATACTAACTAAAATATAATATCTATAACTAAATATTTCCAACCTTTGACTTGATGTCCGTAAGTTGCCTAGCAACCGCCAAGTAAATTAATATCTTTGTCAGTCTTTGACATTACGACTTCATGAAAAGTTATAAATTGTTCATTTTTGTTAGAAACTATGTTTTGAAATTCTTTTTCGTTTATGACCTCGAATGAGTGTTATGTATGAGGCGTGCACTTTTGGATTTTCCAAACTATATTTTACACTCCGTTCAACCGATTTTGACTTCTATTGCGTTGGTGGCATAACAAATAGTAGCTGCAGTAAACAGTTGGTATTGTTACTACTTTCTTGCTTTTAATGCCATCCTTATGCCTACGGTATAGAAGTCAGAATCGGTTGAACGGACTGTAAAAAAGGTTTGTTTAAATGTCTAATCTTATTTCAAATTGAGTTTAGCTTATTCCGTTCGAGTTGTCTTAGCCTAGCGCCACACCTGCCGAACGTTCCGCGGCGGAACGCTCCGTCGCGTCATATTTCTATGGACGTAACGATCGGCTCATGTGTCATAGGTAACTTGAAAAACATTAGGGTCGGGCCACACCTGCCGAACGTTCCGCGGCGGAACGCTCCGTCGCGTCATATTTCTATGGACGTAACGTTCGGCTGATGTGTCATAGGTAACTTGAAAAACATTAGGAGCGTATTCAACCGAACGTTTCGCCGCGGAACGTTCGGCAGGTGTGGCCCGACCCTTAAGGCGACAATACCCAACTTATAATGACTTAATACTAAAGATCACGTCTAAACGAGTAGTGTTAATTATTTGGAAATCTTATAATATACAGGGTGGCAGGGACATCAACGCGAAGCCTGTTACCAAGGATTCGGTACATGATTCTGAACACCCCAGCGTAGAAATTTATCAGTAATTTTTTTTTTAAATCTGGTGTTTCATAGAAAATTGCAATACCTACGCGTTCAAAATGTATGGAACAGCTGTTTTTTTTTAAATAACTGACGTTAAATTTCAACGCAGGGGTGTTCAGAATCATTGTACTGAATCCATGGTAACAACTAACAGGCTTCGCGTCGATGTCCCTGCCACCCTGTATACAGTTAAATTAGAGCATTTTCTTTATATTAATATTTTTGATGATGTTTGAATATGTTGTATATCGTAACACTATTTAGTTTTAAAATCAAATTCTGTGTTTTAATTTTATTGCAATTCATTATTAATATTCTAATTCACAAGTTAGCGATATTTCATATTTCCATAAGTAGGTACAGTAATATTGCCAAAACCAGGTAAATATTTGACAGCAATTTACGACGTAAAACGCGCTATGTACCTATGTAATAAGAACGCAGTAAGCTCGAGAGTCGAGACTGTATAATGCAGTCAACAAAACCATCAATATTTACAGCTTAACTAAACGAGAGGTTAAACATAATTAATTAATTGGTTGCAAACGTAAGATTACGCTCAAACTAATCTAGTTTTACCTTTTAACTATAAATAAGTAAAACATAAGAACAATAAAATAAATTTTGTTGATGTGAAGGAAAATATTTATTTATTTGTTCCTATTTTTTTCTTTCTTTTTTTGTAGTATTAGATAATGTAGTTAGGTATGTACTATAATTTGTTTTTCAATGTCTGTTAAATGTTGGAAGTCAATTCCTAGGGTAGAAGGTTGAGTCCGAGACCAGAATCTTAGAAAACGGTCTGTCGCTAGCGCATAGTGACGTAGCGACAAGGGGGCAACATAATATCCTGAGGTGCTCGAGGAGTGAACATGGCAGGTGTGGACGTGGTACCTATACGGCTATCAGGGCAACCCCGGAAGTACGGTGAAGATCCCTACCAGCTTCCTACTGGAATACTTGAGAACATTTCACTCAAGCCGGCCAATAAATGCATGAATGAGATGGGAGATCTATTCCTCGTCAGTGTTCACCCCAGTCGGTCAATAAAGGCAAGCCAGAGATGAGAAACAAGACTTCTCTCGGGAGATAGGGTCCGTGGGGTTCCTACTGCCCAGCGGCTTGCCATATGCTGCTCTGCGGGATTCTGTATCTCTCTTGGTCTGGCTCCTCACCCTACTAATTGAGTTGAAAAAGGCGCATATATTCTCTGTCAAGATTCACGCTAAGACGCCAGTAACAAGTGTGAAACAAGGACAAAAACGTATTTTTTCAACAAAAATATTGTTGTCTCCTTTTCCTATAAATACTTAAATTACTTTCGGAAAACATGGTTAGTACTACTCGAAGCGCTTCGAACCCATTTGAAATGCTGAATATTCTGAAATCAAGCTAGAACTAAACTCCTCATTAAACCTAAAAGAAAACATGATGGTTTAAGCGTATTTAATTTTGCGCATTACGCATAACATTTACATTGCAAACGAGGTTTAATAAACAATAACAGCAGTTCAGTACGAAATGAATCGCGCATAAAGGGTATCGTACCATGAACTCTGACTTATAGATAATAAAAAGATTCATCTCAAGCGTACCTACCTAGCAATAATATCATTCATCGACTGCTATATTCTCAGTTGTTTTACAAAAAAATATGTAAGTATAAAAGATAGTTAGAATTTCTGTATGGTTATAATAAGCCTTTAATTCATCTTAAAGTTTCCTCAAACGATCCCAGAAGGTCAAAACAACTAAATATGTCATGTAAATACCTTCATTTTTAATATACAGGGTGGCAAGGACATGACGCGAAAACTGATAAGTAGGTACCACGGATTCAGTACATTATTCTGACTGAACCCCCCGCATTACAATTTTTCGTCGGTTATTTAAAAAAAATCTGCTGTTCCATACATTATGACCGCGTAGGTATTGCACTTTTCTATAATAATAATAATTTACGGTCGCTTCCCGGGGAGCGCCGGGGCGCATCTGGAGCCGATGCTAGTTGCCACAGCATGCGAACCATCGGCGGTGAGGAGTTGAGCAAGCGGGCTCCTACCAACAAAATTGTTACAGCTGGTCGTAGTGAGCTGACCAGGCGGGCTCACTACGTAGAAGCCACAGCCGATTCCACGGGCGATGATACCATTTCATTATTCTCATCCATCCCTTCGACTCGCCCCTCCTACATGACAAGGAGAACAGCCAGCTTGTCCTCCAACCACACGCTTGATAGTGTTGCGCAAGATGTCAACCTTGACTCTGAGCTTGCACCCACTACAAGCACTCCAAGTACGCGCAGACGATGGACACCTGAAATGAACAAGTTCATACTGCGCACTTATTTACAATTAACTTCACTGGATACAGACAGAAGAACTTATCTCGAACCGCTCCACTTAAAATTCACAGAAAAAATTCCGAACATGCAGGTTAGTGGACAGAGAATAGGAGACCAACGTAGAGCTATAATAAATAATAAATTACTACCACAAAAAACAATAGATGAGATACAAAATGAAGTAAAAAAAGAGTTAGATCAGCTATATTTTGCCCTACAGTCACAAAACTCTGGCGACCTTAGACAACAAATACTGGCACCTACACAATCTACACAAACACAATCTACAACACTAGAGACACGTAGCACACAAAATAGAACACAGAACCGAATGAGATGGACCAGTGAACACAACGAAGCTATAATGCGGTCATATTATAGAGTTACAGCTTTAGGTACTAACGAAACTACATATCGAAAACCTATGTACGAAGATTTCATTAACCCATTCCCTTCCCTTGCTCACCTAAGTGAACAACGAATAGCTGATCAGAGGAGAGCAATAATAAACAATAATTACTTGAGCGATGAGAAATTAAATTCATTAAAGTTAGAGGTATCCGAAGAACTATGTACAGATAACACACGCAATTACAATAGTGAAACGATAGCAGTTACTACTAATATCAACAATACCAGTATCCAGTAAACAGATAACACCTATATAAACTCTATAGAAGATCTCACCTCTAATATACAAACAACTGATAACTCTGAATTAAATAGCACAGATATTCTACCTAATCCACTAGTTAATTTAGAAAGGGACCCAATAATAGACGAATCTTTCCAACAAGCATTGCAACTTTATAAAGATACTAGCCCTACAAATAGAGTTTATATTCCAAAACAAAAACCGTCTAAAAATCTTGCAAGAATAATTAGCTACCTAAATAAAATAATTCTCCCTGAAAATATTAACAACAACACAGACTTTCACACATTCCAGACCGTTATATATTGTGGACGGATGGACCGTTGCTAAGGTCAACGGCGCCAAGATAACACTCGAACCATCAATCTCCTCACAAATATTTCATAAAGTTCTATCTCGCCTACATAATTGGAAAGCACCTGGGTCAGACCAGATTCATAGTTACTGGTACAAAAAAATCACAGCAGTTCATCCAAGACCCCAAAATGATACCTTCTTATACGTATAACGTCAGGCACAACTTACATGATACCGAAAGATCGTACTGATTTCTCTAATCCAGCTAAATAAAGACCTATTACGTGCTTACAGACATTGTATAAGATCATCACGTCCTGTATATCTGAAATGATATACGAACACATTGACGTCAATAACATCTTAGCCGAACAGCAAAAAGGATGCAGAAAATATAGTCAAGGCTGCAAAGAGCAATTAATCATAGATTCCGTTATCCTAAAAAGAGTTCAGAAATTCAAAACTGATTTATTCACAATGTATATTGATTACAAGAAAGCGTATGATTCTGTTCCCCATTCATGGCTATTGCAGGTGTTAGAAATTTATAAAATACACCCAACAATAATTTCATTTTTGAAGACTATGATGACAACTTGGTGTACAGTGTTAAGACTCATTACCCCAACCGAAACAATAGATACTAGCCCAATTAAAATACAGAGAGGAATCTTCCAGGGAGATGCGCTCAGCCCACTGTGGTTCTGCCTGGCTCTAAACCCCCTATCTAAAATATTAAACGCTACCTCATTAGGAATCCCTTTAAATTATACAGCTACCAACCGACAGACTGATGCACAGACAGACGTTCTTAATCATTTACTATATATGGATGACATATATAGTAAATGATTAAGAACTATGCAGACTATATGCAGAAACCGAGATTCAACTTTACGAGCTAGCTAATCTAACAGAAACATTTACAAAGGACATCAAAATGGAGTTCGGCATAGATAAATGCAGAATTAATTCAGTGAGAGCAGGACAGAACTACCAACACCAATACACCTTAGGAACAGGGGAACGAATAGAGCCATTGGATGAACTAGATACTTATAAATACTTAGGTTATAATCAATCCCGTCAGATACACTACAAAGATACAAAACAAAAACTTAAACAACAATTTCAACACCGACTTAATACAATACTAAAAACACAGCTCCATTCACGAAATACTATAAAAGCAATCAACACCTTCGCTATACCTGTGCTCACCTATTAATTCGGGATATTAAACTGGACCAAAACTGACCTAAAAAACTTACAACGAAAGATCAATACTACAATGACTAAATTCCGCAAACATCACCATTCACCCAAGATCTTGTATACAAAGGTTAACGTTACCGAGAAAAGAAGGAGGCAGAGGACTTATAGATATCCTAAACTTACACAATAGACAGATCACAGCTCTTAGGCAATACTTCTTTGCCAAAACTGAATCTTCACTACTACTACTCCACAAACTTATAGCACACAACGACCAACACTTCACACCTCTTAATTTAAAAGACACTACAAAACAAAAAAACGAGAATGTAATAGATGATAAAACCAAATGTCAAGAGTGGACCCAGAAGTCTCTACACGGGAGACATCGCCAAGATTTATGCCAATTAAATGTCGACAAAGATGCGTCGAACGCATGGTTAAATCGAGGCGAACTATTCCCGGAGACTGAAGAGTTTATGCTTGCAATACATGACCAAGTTATAGAGACCAAAAACTACAGAAAATATATTATTAAGAATTTAACAACAGATACTTGTAGAAAATGCAATAGTTCTCCAGAGACAATCCAACATATTACCGGCGCCTGTAAATCAATAGCCCAGACAGACTACAAACATCGACACGATCAAGTAGCCAACGTCATACACCAGAAACTAGCTCATCAATACAAACTTATAGAGACTGTAGTACCATATTATAAATACAACCCTGAAACAGTGTTAGAGAACCCCACAACAAAACTGTACTTCGACCGAGCCATACTCACCGACCCCACAATTCACTTTAATAGACCTGACATCACATTAATTAATAAAATAAACAAAACTGGGTTCCTAATAGACATTGCCGTGCCAAATACGCATAACTTACAGACTACAATAGCCGAAAAAATATCCAAATACACCGAACTAAAAGATGAAATATCCCGACTTTGGCATCTTCAAAAAGTCACAATAGTCCCCATAGTGTTATCTACAACAGGAGTAATACCCAAACAGCTTCATCAGTCCCTTAGTTCCCTCAACCTGCCACCTAACACCTAACACCTACCACCTGCTGCAGAAGGCAGTGATTCTTAACACTTGCAGGCTAGTTAGAAAATTTCTTCAGTGTGAGTCGGACAACTTGCACCATTACTCCCACTCAAATACTCGTATAGTTTCATCTACCATTCAGTCTACTACGAAAAACCAAGCAGTATCTAATATTACTCCCACACTTAACCCCACTGATGAACACTTGGCTTAGGCCCGTACCATCAGTTTACCCGGCTAGGCCGTGGATAACAAACGCAGAAACAGAAATAATAATAATATTTTTAAATGTTTTTATAATTTTTATTTTAATATTTAAAAATGTAATTAATATAAATTTATGTTTAAAACTGAATAAAGGAAATAATAATATAGTTTTTTTTTAATATCATTTTATGTGAGAAATATTTAAAAATAACCGACAAAAAAGTTCAACCCCTGCGTTGAACTTTCTTTTAGTTAGTTAAATACATTTTCGAAAAAGTGTGTTACAGCCAAATTAGACCGATTTTAAATTTTCCATAGAAACAGAGATTTCCAGTTATTTTAAATAAGACATTTCGAAAATGTTCTTAACTAACTTTTTAAACCTTTGTATCCTGCATATACGTATGAAGTTTCATTAAAATCGGTACAGTCATTTCGAAAAACAAGGGCTTGAAATTTTGTATTAAATGCCGTACGACGGTACGACGTAAACGCGTAAACGCCGTAAACAGTAAAATAGTGTTGAAAACCCAGCTTCACATTTATTAGTTGTGACAAAAAGTAGGTATTAAAAAAGTTATTGTATGATGAGCTAATTTTGCGTATTCTTGACGACAAGATAACCAAACATCTATCAATGGTCTTGTGTCAAATACACCGTGAAATTTGAATCACAGTTTTGCTAGAATAAACGTTGTTCAGACCATGGTTTACTACCATTCTATACCGTCCAATATGTTAATAAAACAAACTAAACTAGGCGTTCTCAAATAAGTCTTATGTTGCTCAAACGTGTTCAAACATTAACCGTGACATCAAAGGACTCATCGCGGTAGCAATTTGGCATTCAAAAGAGTTATGTCCGGCCAATACGGGCCGAAATGCAAATAAATAAATCTGTCTTTTTTGTGTTTTTTCAAATACCATTGACGTTTTTTTTTTATTGAATATTATAGAATGGTAGTAGACCATGGTCTGAACAACGTTTGTTCTAGCAAAACTGTGATTCAAATTTCACGGTGTATATCCTTGAGTGCTGTATCAGTTGAGAGTTCAATTAGCAAGTCGACATCTGAATCGTAAATTAGTTTGCGTCGATGCGTCGATCGATAGTAGGTATTATTTTTAAAACAAGGCGGGAATGTTGCGATCCGGTATTTTATTTTGATGGCCCGGTACCGGGTCGCGACCCGACAAATGGGAAACGCTGATTTAGTTAGTTATTTATTTAGGTAGGTACCGTGCAGCCTAGCGCCTTGTGGCGGTTCGCGCGGCGACAGAGATCGACGCGCGAATTCACGATCGTTCGAACTTTTCGTTGGGTAAACCTGAATGCGTGGTCGCGCCGACAGAGGGCGCTTTCTAGTTTACCGTAAATAAAGTGACGTTATGCAGCCACGCGACAGATCGCATATTCGCGCAAAGATCGTTTTAAAATAGGACGCGACCAGAGACAAGAAACGGCATGCCGCGTCTGGCTTAAAAGCCGATGATACCTGAACATATTGTCATCAAACAATAAATGATACTTCACATTATAGTGAAAACGATCTTTCTTGGTCTTTAGTTGTACCTACATTATATAATTCGTAGATGGCAATATTTGTTTACTTTTATAAAAAATAATTATAATTGCAAATCATCGTCTTCTTCGTTGTACTAGAAATATTTGCACGACTGATAAGTCGAATAAAGTGAGACTAAAGTTATTTTCCATGTTGTTATGTACTAGCTTAGCTTTTGCCTGCGACTTCGCCCGCGTGGATGTCGGAAAATATCCCACAGGACAAACTAATAACCGGAAATATGGTGTAAGTTTTGTTTGTCCCCGCCTGTGATACCAAAATTCTATAGATTTTATTGCTTGTTTTTCTCTTTTCAGTTATGTGTTTTTGCAGTCGGGTTTTTTGTTTTTTGAATAATTTTCTTTATTTCAAGCTTCTTAGTTTTATTAATATATCTAAATTTGGAATTGACTCATTACTAGCTTTTATTTGATACCAATATTGTTATAATTTATTTTAAAAAAAATCCTTCCCCGCCTTTTTTTTTTGTATTTGCAGATGCAATATATAAATATTATACACCGTGAAATTTGAATCACAGTTTTGCTAGAACAAACGTTGTCCAGACCATGGTCTACTACCATTCTATACCATACAATAAAAAAAAAAACGTCAATGGTATTTGAAAAAACACAAAAAAGACTGATTTATTTATTTGTATTTTGGCCCGTATTGGCCGGACATCCTTGTAGTCCACGTGGACTGCTCATAACTCTTTTGAATGCCATATTGCTACCGCGATGAGTCCTTTGATGTTACGGTTAATGTTTGAACACGTTTGAGCAACATAAGCCTATGACACTCCCACAATTAAGACGAATCTAACGACACCTCATACGTTAAAATTCATCAAGCTGTTTAGGCTACAGAGCGTGCCAAAGAAATAGACATACATACAAACATATACATACATACTCTCGAAAAACATTACCCTCCTTCTGGGGCAGTCGGGTAAAAATGCGTTATTGTGGGTTATCCCTAAGAGATAGACATATACCATTGCGGACTTTTTTGTAGACCTTTTAAGGTGTACAATACTGTAGTACATTATTTTGATCTATCTCGTAGGGTTGAGCCAGCGTTTGCAATGTAAGCGCAAAATAGTGTGTTTATTTACGACATCACATTAGAAACCTCTAAAATTATAATTTTAGAGGTTTCTAATGTGATGATTATCAGTGTTTATCTACTATGTTATGCATGTATTATACATAATTATAAACCTTCCACTTGAACTTCACTGTATCTATTTAAAAAAAAAAAACATTAAAATCCGTTGCGTAGTTTTAAATATCTAAGCATACATAGGGACAGACAGACGGCGGGCGACTTTGTTTTATACTATGTAGTGAAGTAGGTACCCATATTCTGGTAAATAAATAAAATCCAACAGTGTGTTTTCTTGACGCGCTGGGATACGCGTTGAATGCGCTCTATTGAATATTCAACTCTCGGCGCTAAGCAGAGCGTCAAAAATCAAATACACGAAAAAAAAAAAAACCGCGATTTTTTACTGTGCGAACGTCGGCTAAAGTCTCGGTCTCGCGTCTCTGTCTTCCGTCTCGGTCAGTTCCGTCTCTGTCGCCGGACGAACCGCCATCGATATATTCGACCTTAATGCGTTTACTTAAGATTCAATAAAGTTCATAGGCATCATACAGCACTTAGGCTAAGAACTCAAGGCGCGGTTTTCACCCGCGCCCGCCGCGGTCGTGGATCTGCGGTTTTATTTCAAAACTCACGAGACCGGTGATTTGCGCGGGCAGGCTAAGGTTAATTTTCAACCGCGCCCGCCGCGGTCATAAACCGCGTCGTGAAAATTAAAATCTTTTCCATGTACTACGTGTTCGTACGAGTATTTGCGGTGCCGCCACCGCGGCGGGCGCGGGTGAAAATCGCTCCGTGAGTTCTTAGCCTACCCGCAGCCGCCGCGGTTGAGAGACCCGCAAACTTGGCGGGCGATAATCACAAGACGGGTGCAAAAATGGCGTCGGATTTTTGTACCCCCCGCCCCGCCGGCTACTGCGGTCGCCCGCCAGAGGAGGCGGGTGACCGCCGCCCGCACGATTCTACAAGTTGCCCGCCGCCGGTGCCGCGGGACCCGCAAACAACCGCGCGCGCCGCGGGTGAAAAACGCGTCGTGAAATGTGCTCTTACTTTTTGCATATAAATCTACATCCTACAGAAGCTGCGGGCCCGCAAACGCGGCGGGCGCGGGTGCAAACCGCTCCGTCAGTTCTTAGTTTTGATTCTACAAGTTGCCCGCCGGTGCCGCGGGACCCGCAAGGCGCAAACAACCGCGCGCGCTGCGGGTGTAAAACGCGTCGTGAAATGTGCTCTTACTTTTTGCATATAAATCTACATCCTATAGAAGCTGCGGGCCCGCAACCGCGGCGGGCGCGGGTGAAAACCGCTCCGTGAGTTCCTAGCGTTAGTCTGAAATCACGCAATTATTGCGTTTATCCTAATTCAAGTAGGTACTATAATTATTATGACTCTCGACCCTCGCTACAAAACGACGGACGGACGTGACGTAAGTGTGCGCCACGCCTTCACACGGCATGACGGCAATCTGAGAAATCCAACAAGTGCCTAGAGTTCTTTCGAGACTGAGGTTGGCTTCTAGATTATACATAATGCACTGATTAAAGATAAACAACACAAGGAATGTAACCACAGGAAAATCAATAGGTCACTGGCGTAACAAATGTTCAATTAATTAAATATATGTCATTAGCACTTTGCGACAATTAATTAAAATTAAATTACGTCATTGGAAGGTAGTTCTTAAACCGATTGGTCATTTAAAAAACCAGAATGTTATTAGCAATGCATTATGCATGCATGCCTACCTGTTATTCTCAAATGTTGGTTCTTTTTAATCACAAGGAACTTGTTGTGTAGAAACTGGATTGACATCACTATCAAATAACAATATATTTACAAGAAACAGGTTCTTTTAAAAAGGATTTCTTTGCAGAGAACATTAATAACTAAGCTGATGATACTTAATTACAAATTCTTACATCGATAATATGAGGAAAATATGTATCTTACCATGTGTGGAAATTCCCCCAGTGAGGCTGTTTCCCCGCCCAAAATATGCAAGTCCAAAGGCGGTATACTTGAAGCTATGATTTTCTGGCATTCTAAAATATTAAAATGTACTTATTAGCAAAAGTGATCAAAACATGGCTCCAGTACACACTCGGCTTGTTATGAATGTTTGCAAGTGAGTGAGTTTGTGTGGATATTATCCAAGCTACCATATCTAATGCCCTTATCAAAATTAGTATTATTTATTTTCACACACATTGAAATTATTTATTCAGATTTCTGTTGGCCCATGGGCGGCACACAACCACACGGAAAAGAAAGAAATAAAGAAGATTTTTCTGGCCAATGTGAGCCATAGATGCTAACAGGCAGAGGAAAGTATTCTACATTTGAATAATATAAATAACAAAAGGCTCACCTCTGTCAGCAATTCTATCTGCTTTTATCCTACTTTCATCTGTTCCTGAAAGAATATTACTGTTTAATAAACATAGTATTATATTTTTAACTATCAATACCATCTATCTATAAAATTTTACCAAATTTATTAGTGGTATGAGGACAACAGACCACTTCTTCAGCTCCTTCAAAACCACACCTTTCAAATTGATGAAATTTCTTTTTTCTCAGTTCTCTGAAAATACGAAAAGTTTTGAGTGTGATTCTAAATAAACAATCAAGGTGTTGATTGTCATAAAAGATTGATTGTGTTTATTAATTAAGTTTCAATATATTCAGCATGTCTAATGCATCAAAAAAAAGCAAAGCAAGGCAATTAAAGGTTTAGTAGGAATATGTAAGTGTCATGCTCAACTGTCCGAAAGACTGATGCAGCTCGATAACAATTAAAATTTTATTGTGTCTCATTAGTGACAGTCAAGCGTATACTAAAATCATTTGCCTTGTGTTCAAATTCACATTCAATAGATAGCACACTGTTTTGTTACACTTACATGAGGGCTGCCTCACACCTGGAAACTTTGGCACAAGTACCTTCCAACATTGGGTCATTTGTCATACAGCTCTCGCCAACTATACATATTTCAAACATCAATAATAATTGGTACCTACCGTGAAATCAATTGACACCTCATTAAAATTGTAATTGAACATATTTCCAATTTAGCTTAGTAATTTCAAGTACAATAATTTGCTGCTGTTCTTAATGCAAATTAAGCTTTTACACAGCCAACTACATGCTTATTATATACTTTGAAATATTTTTGTTTATTTATTAAATTAAAGTATATAACAAGATATTTACTTACAAAATAAATAATGTAAGATTATCAACCATCGGGACCATCTTTTACATCATCCATAACTTAGTCAAAAGATCCACTGCTGGACATAGGCCTCCTCCCCCAACGATGGCTAGACCAGTAAGCCAGGAAAAAATAAATTGAAATATTATTCTTATTGGCTAGCTGTGGTCACAAAATTAAAATCATAGGTACTTAAATTTAAAAAAACCCTTGCACTAATCTTACCATCTTGAGAGATCGCAAAATGTATGAAGATAATATTTAAAACAATCAAAAACTTCAACCACATCCTGATATTTTGAATATTACACCAAAATTTACTTTTCCTTCTCGCTGGCACAAGCGGTCTTCTTCAAAACCGGTTTATTGTTTTCAAATAAAACTTTTCCTTATACGATAAACAGTCGAAAAATAACGTATATTAATATGACACTACACTAATATAAAGTGTTCAAGAGTAATTATAACACTTAGTATTTATTTTACAATATCATAGTCGAAATAAATGCATTTATAATTTTTAAATAAAACCGGTCAAACGTAAGGTTTGTACTGTAGTTATGTACCTACTGGCACCAAAAACAAGTTAGCTTCAATAAGCTAACTTGTTTTTGGTGGCAGTAGGTAAACTGACAAATCAATACTTGTCAGTTTTGACATTGACATTAAGGTAAGGCTTCATTAGATGATTCGTGCACACGCCAATGCACGGTGTGTTCGAGATCAGCGAAGAGTTAATTTAGCAAAAATAGCCAAACTACCTTTTGCCTGATTATCTAAACAGGGATACAATTATCTTTTGACGCTCGAATAACGCTGACAAGGGTGCTCTGATGGTAGCTTTTTTTTTTCATGATGATGCCGTTAGTTCCGATTTTGGCCACGTGCTAAAAGATTCTTGTACAGAATAAAGATTGTTGTTCATTTTATGTGAGCTGGCATCGTGAGACTTCACAAGCCAGCGAACTAACATGAATATTATTACCCGACAGCCCCAGAAGAAGGGTAATGTTTTTCGAGAGTATGTATGTCTGTCTATTTCTTTGGCACGCTCTGTAGCCTAACCGACTTGATGGACACTTTAACATATAAGATGTCGTTAGATTATACATAAATTCTAATTGAAACTTTTCAGATGCCTTTTTTACACCCTTTTTTGAACCTTTCATTGTGCGTAGTCCGACACGCACTTGGCCAGTTTTATTAAAATAGGTAAATTGATTAAACTCGCATGTATCGTGTTTAGTATTTTATTGGTAGGTACGCAGTGCCGTCTTTACCATAAAGGCGCAGGGGTCCCGTGCCCAGGGCCCCCGCATCTCACGGGGGCCCCGGAAGCCCGATACAACGCTTGCATTCAAAACTGTTTTTTTCTGCTACTTTTTTTAAGTAGGTACTTACTCACAAATAGTTCTATCGACATTTCTAAATTGACATATTAAGAGGGTGCATCCTAAAAGTTGGCAACGTCGTAAATATCTGTCAAATAGTTACCTATTTTGATTAATTTGGTAATAATACTGTATGGAAATAAGAAATGTGGCTAACTAACTAACTAGAATATTAATAATGAATTGCAATTATAACATTGAATTTGATGTTGTACCCGTTTCACGTGAAAAAAAAGCATTTGGAAAGTTTCCAAATACTTTTTTTTACATCTAAACTAACTATTCGTTGTTACGATATTAATTGTTGCATTTCTTAATCAATATTCTAGTTCGCTAGTTAGCCACATTTTTTATTTCCATACAGAAATATTCTCAAATTAATCAAAACAGCGAAATATTTGACATCTATTTGCGACGTTGCCAACTTTCAGAATAAATCCTCTTAATCGGGCACCTAAGATTTTAAAACTTTTCTTTTATTTTTCTGACAAACGTTTTAGTTTTCTTTCTCAGTTACCAATTGATTGTGAACAGTTGACAAAAAATTGCAAAGAATTGCAGAAGATATTAATGCTTACGAGCTCAAGTGATAATTCTGTATCATAAAAGGCATCAGCGAATTCGAGTATCTCAACCTTACAAAGTCCGATTCATTAGAAAATTTTGTATGGAGTGCACTATCTGGTAATCTGTGATTCTAATTCGCTAGACTCGCTAGTTAGCCACATTTCACTATTTCTCTCTAATAATATTGCCAAAACATAGGGTTGCCATCACTTAAATTACGGACCCAGGACAAAAACTTCAAATAACCCGGACATTTGGGTGAAAAGAAGATTTTTCCCCGAACGCCCTTGGATTTTTTTTTACATTTTAATAAAACCTTCGTTAAGTATCACATTTTTTTTTTTTATTAATAGAAAATCCACAATACAAATAAAAGGCCTACCCCTCCTACCTTAGATAAAACGACGCAAAATGGGGTAAAGGCAACGATTTTCGGGGGTCTATTCAAACTGTCCGTGGAAATTTACTAATCATGTACTTGCCACGCGGTTAACAATTTGGCACCGCGTGGGTGCCGAATTTTTAATTATGATAATGCTTTAATTCGCGACTCGCGGCGATGACAGACGTACAACACTACGAACCAAGGCGGGCTACGAGCAAAATTTCAAACCTGTTGGATCGCCGACGACCTTAATCGGCGGTTTTAAAGTGCACGTTACACCACGGGTGTGTAAGGTCGCTGAGCCATAAGACCGCGTACTTGCTCGCTCATCTATCACCGCGTTTGTTTGGTTATTTGTTTAGTTTGGTTCAGAAAATTCGCCAACATCGCGATATAGTGTGAGCAAGCTTCACGTGTGTCACCGAGCGATGGGGCGATGGCGAACCGAGTAAGTTGGCGAACATAAAAAACGCGGACAGTTCGCACGTCTATCACCCACTTTAGTTCTTCGCCGCTTGCGATACCAAAATTCTATCGTAATGCTCTTTTCAGTTTTGTGTTTTTACAGTCGGGTTTTTTATTTTTTTAAATAATTTTTAGTAAGTTACTGATGAAATCGACTAAATCGTGCAAAAGACCTTGTTTCGAATTTCTTGAAGTATGCATGGTAAAAAAAAACTATAGAAAATATTTTGCTGTTGTTGAGTGATGTAATGTAAAAGGTGGTAACACTGCGTTAGCTGTTCTGTTGATTGATAGTCGGTATATAATCCAAGTCCAGTTGAACTACAGTCGGAAATAATACAAATATCCAATCTATTTTGTGCATTTAGCTGAAGTACTTGTATGTTGTGATGTGATCGTGCTAAATAACAATTACAATACGTTAATATCCGGGACAGTATGTTTATAGGTGTTTATTTACGGTTTCACTATCTACGTAAGGTTATTGGATTGTAATGATACCAACAAGGACGTAGTTTTGCGAGTAGCAGTATCGTTCGCGGGAAAATGACATCGTCGGGCGGAGCAAGTACACATCTAGGAATGCACTCTGCAATGGCGAGCCAGATATGCCTAGGTGCCCCATCGACGGACTTTGGTTTAACGGTGGGTGTGCCAGCGCCGACGATGGGCTATGAGATTCAGGCTACCCACAGCGGTGATTCTTCCTCCGATTCGCACTCACCAGGTATGCCCGCAGCTAAAGCTAGTGATCGAGAATCCCGTATCATAGCTGAAAAACAGCGTCGTAGCCAATACAACTCCCAAATTAGTCTAATTATGTCTTTGTTGTCCGATATCGTGCACTCGCAACGTAAAGTTGATAAGACGAGCGTGCTGAGACTCGCCGCCAACAAGCTCCGCAACGAGCATGTGTTTGGTGATACTTTCAAATGCGGCCATATAGAGACATGGTCGTCTTCATTTTTAAAGTTTTTCGACCTATTTGGCGGTATTATGTTCGGTGTCACATGCCGCGGCCGTCTGTTTATTGTATCACCCAACGTTCAAGAAAAGTTGGGATACTGTCATATAGATCTACTTGGACAAGACATGTACAATTATGTTCATCCAGATGATAAAGAAACTCTTCGCCATCATATTTATCCTCAAGAACTGCAAACAAGTTGTGACAGTAGACTCTTTGAAAACCATCACAATTTCCATATCCGCATGATGAGAGCCGGTGCTCGCTCAGACCCTGCTAGATATGAGCGCTGTCGCATAGATGGCATTTTGAGACGCTCTGACAAAGCTACATCAAATGGTGTTCAAGATGAGCAGATAATTAGACGGCAAAGAGTGAGAACCAATAGAACATTTTCATCTAGTGGAAATGATGTAGTTTTCATTGGCATGATTCATGTGGTGTCCAGTGCTATGCCAGCGCGGATTCTGCCCCCAACAGCCTATTCAGAATATTGGACAAGACATTTAATTGATGGCCGTATAGTACAGTGTGACCAGAGTATATCACTAGCAATAGGCTACATGACAGAAGAAGTAACTGGGACATCAGCCTTTGTATTTATGCACAAAGAAGATGTCCGCTGGGTCATTTGTGTACTACGCCAAATGTATGACGAGAGCAGAGAGTTTGGTGAGTCTTACTACAGACTGATGTCACGATCTGGGCACTTCATATACATGAGAACAAGAGGATTCCTTGAAATTGATAGAGCAACAAAAAAAGTTCAAAGTTTTGTATGTGTCAACAGTGTTATTGGCGAAGATTATGGATGCAGAATGATGGAGGAAATGAAAAGAAAATATTCAGTGATTATTGATGTGGAAAAACAACAAACTGAAGCACCTGCCACTGACGATGCTCCAGTGGAACATCCTAAACGTTTAGAGCGCATTGTAATGCATCTAGTGGAGCCATCAGTTAATGAAAACATTGATGAGTTGCAACTGGTGCCACCTTCTAAAGAAAATATAATTTCTGCAATTCAAAATAGTGAAAAGGTTGTTCAAGAAACAGGAGTGAGATTTGACTCAAGGAAGAGGAGAAAGGTGGACTGTGATGACAATAGTGAATACTTGAAGCGACACAGTGGACTGCAAGATGTTAATGTTGATCTGTCTGTTCCTAAGATTGTTAGTTAAGTTTCCAAAATGGTTAATATTACGTAAGTAGATGGTATATTTGACCAAATGTTTCAGAATTAAACATTCATAGTGTAGTTCTAATAGTAAGTGGACATTGATGCAGTGGACTAAGTATGGGTAAGTCCCACTGTGTGGGCAGACTTCTTTGACTAAAGGTTATAATAATTATATATTATGTATATATAAAATCCTAAAAGACTGTGCCTCCCTTGGCAATTTGGGAATTTTCATTAAAACAAGGCTACACAGAATTATTTGTTAGTACAGTGCAGGTATATATTTCATTCACCAGTAAACCAATTCAAATTAAGTGCTTGGTTCATATATATTATTTAGTCAAGAAATTTAGGTCCATTTCAATAAATTAAGTACTCGATCCTTGTGATGGCAATCTATAAATATGTTTTGTATCAACCATCTTTGCATGTTTTATGATAATCGTAAATAAATAAAGCCTAAATTTAAAACATTACATTTTTACTGGTTCTTCGGGCTTTGCTTACTGATCTGAATAATACCATTCAAAACAAAAAAAAAACATGGGATACGATTCCTTCCCTAAAAAAATAATAATAAATAGCTTTGTAACCCAACACCAGAAAGGTAAATTTACAACACACTAATAATGAGCCAAACTTTCATCAAGAGTTTGCTGAACCAAAGTACCTAGTACCCTCCAGAAGCGAAACTGGGCAATGTTAAAGCAGCCGATTACAAAACCCTATATTATATAGCACAGATGAAATTATAGGAAAGCCTTAAGGGGGATGCGCCAAGGTAGCCCACGATATTCAAA
Source organism: Conistra vaccinii (assembly GCA_948150665.1). Lineage (NCBI taxonomy): Eukaryota > Metazoa > Arthropoda > Insecta > Lepidoptera > Noctuidae > Conistra > Conistra vaccinii. The sequence continues at coordinate 10,397,612 of OX411330.1, forward strand.
TTTTCTTACGTTTTTTGCAATTTGCAAGTCAGTATCAGGTTGTATGTTGATCTAAATAATTATGATTCGCGGCGAAATGTTTATTTAGAATTATAATCATAAAAGTCATCAATACAACTCAATGTAACTGTATTGAATGACCAATTCATAAAATCATGACATTTGACACTTTTGCTAACTTATGGAGTTGTATTGCTAAGGGCCTATTTCACGATGTCCGAATAGCCACTACTTACCGAATAAATTCAAAAGTGGAACAAAATTGGTATGAAATTATCTGTCAAGTAAGTTAATAGGAACTTAATCGTAGGTGGTGAAACAGGCCCTTATTCTAATGATTATAATTCTGTAAAGCCATAATTTTTACTTTCGCGAATCATATTTTAATCAACATACAACCTGACACAGCTGCAAATTGCAGAAAACGAAAGAAAATTTGAATTTCGCGGGCTACCTTAGCACATCCCCCTAAAGTATATATTTTTTTAATGGAAACGTCGCAGAGATACGTAGACGTACGACCTACCGAGGCACAGACCTGACCATTGCTCTAAAACATAACCCTTCTTTTGGGCTTTGCCGTGCTCGTGTAAAAATATAAAATTACTGATGTCAATAATACGAAAAACTCTCGGAGGGACCACGTCGGGATACCTAAAACTCAATAATTGCTTGTTATTTAAAAATTATTCTATTTAAAAAAATATTAGGTACCTTACTCATCATCATCATATCAGCCGAAAGACGTCCACTGCTGAACATAGGCCTCCCCCAAGCACTGCCATTTCGACCGATTCTGTGCTTCCCGCATCCAGAGGATTCCTGCGGCCTTTACAAGGTCATCGGTCCATCTTGTGGGAGGCCTTGTCTTCTGATAAGGCCCATTGTGAGCGACCAAGTTTCAGTGCCATAAGTTATCACTGGCAACACGCACTGGGCAAAGACTTTCGTTTTGAGACACTGAGGTATGTGGGACGAGAAGATATTGCGTAGCTTCCCGAACGCTGCCCAGCCCAGTCGGATTCGACGATTGACCTCTTTCTCGAAGTTGGACCTACCTAGCTGGACAGTTTGTCCTAGGTAAACATACTCGTCTATAACTTCGAGCGTAGCGTCTCTGATCTTTAAGAGAGTGGGTGCTACATGGGCATTTGACATAACCTTTGTCTTGTCCATGTTCATTTTAAGACCCACTCTTTCGGAGGTTCTACTGAGGCCATCGAGCATTATACTGAGGTCCTCCATGGTCTCAGCCATGATAACTATGTTGTCGGCAAACCGAAGGTTAGTGACATACTCGCCATTGATGTTGATGCCTAGCCCTTTCCAGTCCAGAACCTTGAAGACATCCTCTAGTACAGCGGTGAACAGTTTCGGAGAGATAACGTCTCCTTGTCTCACACCTCGCTGCAGAAGGATAGGTGTCGAGGTCTGGTCGTGGAGTCAGACTGACATAGTGGCGTTTTCGTATAGACACTTTAACACCTCGATGTACCGATAGTCAATCTGGCACCGTTGAAGAGACTGCAGTACAGCCCATGTCTCGATCGCATCGAAGGCTTTCTCGTAATCCACAAACGCTAAGCAGAGAGGCAGGTTATACTCTTCGGTCTTCTGTATTACCTGCCGCAGCGTATGTATGTGGTCCACGGTGCTAAAACATTTACGGAATCCGGCTTGTTCGGGAGGCTGGAAGTCGTCAAACATGCGCGCGAGACAAGCAATCTACAAGCTGTTTTCAAGAGTCATCACGAACCGTGATGACTCTTGAAAACAGCTTGTAGATATGGGTCAGAAGTGTGATGGGCCTATAGTTCTTAAGCAGGGCATTGTCACCCTTCTTAAAGAAGAGTACCACCACACATCTGTTCCATGCCTGTGGCGTTTTACCCTCGAGTATGACGGAATCGAACAGCTTCTGGAGGGCCTTAAGAACGGGTTTCCCACCGGCCTTTAGGAGTTCGGCCGTAATTCCATCATCACCCGGTGGCGCCTTGTTGTTTTTAAGCTGCTTTAGAGACATCCTAATCTCGTACAAGCTGACGTCCGGGATATCTTCGATATAATGTCGGGTTAATCTAGCTCTTGGGTCGTTTACCAGATTCGTAACGGGGTTACTGGTTGACGTGTATCTAGCTGTCCATAGAACCTCTCGATCTTTCTCAATAGTTCAGGTTTGGCGGATACGATCCTGCCATCATCGGTCTTCAGCTTTGCAAGCTGGCTCTGCCCAATAGACCGTTCATTCCCAGTCGCCCCCGCGGGGATTGCCACCGGAGGCAAATGGGAATAAAAAATTCCCAGTCGCCACCGGCGGTGACTGGGAAGTCATTGCCATTTTCGCTGTACATTGTTTTCTCCATTGCAGAGAATAAAAGGATGAGGTAACTTATCCTAAACCTGCCTCTAATCTCTAAAAAAAGACAAAGAATTTTTAATGAAACTGAAATGGGGGCAATGATTTCCCAGTCACCGCCGGTGGCGACTGGGAATTTTTATTCCCATTTGCCTCCGGTGGCAATTCCCGCGGGGGCGACTGGGAAGGAACGCAATAGACAGGTCTTGCAAAGACCTTGGAGCCCTTATTCCGCTCTATCGCGTCCTTAATGCGGTATGTACTAAAGCGACGAAGGTCGCTTTCAAGGACTTAGAGATCCGTCTATTGAGCTGCCGGTACTTGAACGCATCGTCTGAAGACGGATCGTCTCGCGCCTCTCCTTCATGAGCTGTATAGCGGTACCTTACTACTAATTCAAAAAACTCAGCCGTCTATGTTTTCCATTCTTGCAGTGTTAAATAAATGTCCATTATTATAATTGTTTATGATTTTGACTGGTTCCGATGTGTCTAATACAATAGTCTATGCCTTCTTTGCGAACAATACACCTAGTGTTTGTACGTTTTCAAACAACCGCTAGAGGCATGTTTATAATAATATTTTATTCAGTAAGTATCAGTGCAATAAAATTTAGACGGAGCATTTTAATTTAGGTGTGACCTCTATTTGAAAGTAAAACCATTTTCATCTTATGATTATTGGGTAACTCTTCTATAAGTAATAGAACTCGAGGCACCACAATTCCACTACTCGATGCGATGATTGACATCTAACCAAAGAGTCTCATATCTATCATCTAATATCTATATAAAGCAGTTAGTTTAAAAAACATGTCAACTTGTGTTTTTGCAATATAGATAACGTATCGTTGAGCAATGTGGCTGCTGGAAATCCTGACGATTGACTAAAGGAAATCCTTTTTTCAATGATAATCTGATATTTAACCCGATTATACTGAAAATAGCTTTGGGAAATACACAGACTGTGATAGCGATTACATCCTCATATTCGCTGAGCTTCTCTGGCTTTCATAACCAGTGGCTATTATGATCAGTAGTACGATTTTCTTACGAATCGGTAGGTCAGTCGTTGCGAATCAAAGACAATAAATATTTTGTTGCGAACAATCACAGTTCAAAATATGTTATTATGGCCTAACCTCAGAGTAAGTATCATCATTGACTGAAAAATAGCAGTCGTACCATGAAAATATTGATATTTAGCCGATTTGATTATTTTCTATTTCGTTTAAACCGTTGTTATTCTTTTCGTTCCGGCTCTTAGGAATAACTAGTCTTTAAAAGATGGAAAAAATGTTGATAGATGCCAACTAATCGGGTAGGTCAGGGCAGTCGTGTACCTAATAGTTTGCGACAAATACTGTCAGTTATCACGGAAATACTTAGTCGACGTATCGATGCTATCTTCTGCAGCAGCCGATTCCGTGTTTGATTGTATTATCATCGCGTGAAACTGTGCAATACCTACGACGCATGTTGTAACTACAGTACGATCAATACGAACGAAAAATATCTGCAAAACTCGAAACATTCTGAAGTAGAAAGTACGTGATGAATATGACTTACAATAGTTACCACCATCGTAAGGAAGTGCTGTATTTTTGCACCCGACTAGTGCAGTGTTCAGGATCGATCGATGCGTATAACAAAGGGCCAAGGGCAACTTACGGACGTCCGCATTGACTTTGCTTTCTCTCGTACCGGCGAGGGCGAAAAGTTCCCGTATGCTACAGTTAAAATATATAATAATACCAGCCTGTTACTGTCCCACTGCAGGGCAAAGGCCTCTTCTCATACAGAGAAGGCACGAGCATTGATCACCAGTCACCACGCTTGCTCAAGACGAGTTGGCTATTTCAGACTCACGTTGCTAGTAATGTCCAAGATAAACACAGAAAGTTCATATGAAGAGATTTGATGTGGAAGTTTTGAATAAAAATCGGTTCACCGGAACGGATTAATAAAGGATGCTAATGAGTAGCTATATCCGAACTACTTATTATAGTTCGCGTCTAGTTATTGCCTGTTTTTGTTCTTCTCTGACGCGATGCGCTGTGCCTAGGGCATGCAATTATCCGCCCATTTTACTATTCGAATATTTCGGATACTGCCAGATAACTATTCGAATATATTCGGATAATATGGATATTTTGGATACCATTGTAAAAGAGGTAAATCAAACTTATATTAGTTTACAATCGACATTTTTATTACAAAAACTCTCCAACAATCGTATACTAAAGTATATCAGTTCGCACTAAAAGCAAAATCTGTCCGATCTATCATTGACAGATACGAGAAAAAAAAAAAAAAACCACGGGTTATCTATCAATGGTATAATAGATCGTGAGCTGGTCAAATCTTTGTTAAGATGGCTAGAATGGCCTCTGCTCCACATTCCTACTTCCCATATCAATCTGATTTTGGGTTGGTTACCAAAACAGCTTATTCAAGTGTAGCAAATCCTAACCTTTTCTTTATGTTTCATTTAGCAGGCACTCTATTTTGGTTCTGTGAGATCTCGTCAAGCAAGACACAATACCGAGATGAATCTAGAGAACAACACTACTAATCAAATCCATCATTCTTGCCAATGCCTTTAAAGTAAATGCCATGCTTGTCAAAGCATTCACTGTTGATGGTTAACCTGCAGAATCCTTTCGATCTCTTTGCTTATTTTCTCTGTTAAAGTAAATGATATTTCAGTTTCTGCTGCTTGTAATCACTGAGTGCTACGTCATCACCATCGCTGTCGTCAACTGAAGTCGAGCTCTGTGCAAAAGCACTTTAAAATTTTTCTCTTCTAAATTTTCTCTATGATGAATCTACATAGTAATTGTGTCATTAGATGGATTTTTGAAGATATAGCATGAATTGTCACGATTGCGAATTCCTATTTTATTAAAACACAACGTTAAGGCTGCCTGTCCAATGGAGCGGAGAGGAGAAAAGAGGAGCGGAAATGTGTCAATATTAACCAATAGAATCTTGACTCCGCCCCTGAGTTTAGATTTGATTAGTTAATAATGGCACATCTCCGCTCCTCTCCTCTCCTCTCTGCTCCAGTGGACAGGCAGCCTTAGGGGGATGCGCAAAGGTAGCCCGCGAAATTCAAATTTTCTTTCGTCTTCTGCAATTTGCAGCTCAGTGTCAGGTTGTATGTTGATTAAAATATGATTCGCGACCGTAACAAATATGGTTTTACAGAATTATAATCATTACAATTAGCAATACAACTCCTTAAGTTAGAAAAAGTGTCAAATGTCATGATTTCATGAATTAGTCATTCAATACAGTTACATGAACTTAGAGAGTTGTATTGATGACTTTTATGATTATAAATCTATAAATAAACATTTGATACGGCCGCGAATCATATTTAGAACAACATAATACTACCTGATACTGACCTGCAAATTGCAAAAAACGTAAGAAAATTCGAATATCGCGGGATACCTTGGCGCATCCCCCTTAAATGTTATATTATCAAAAGGAAAATGGAACAAAACTAACTATCCGTATTATCCGTTTTATCCGGATAGTAAAACAAATATTATTCGGATAATATTTTCGACGGATATCCGGATAATTCGGATATCCGGATATCCGAATAGCATGCCCTAGCTGTGCCATAGAAAATCTGTTCAGTTTCTTGCTAAGTACTAAACAGATCTAACGCTTTTGCGAAGACAGATAAGTCTAAGCATTATCATTTGGATGTATCCCATTACTAGTTCCGATGTTGGACTCACTTCGCTGTCCATTACTGGACTCCAAATTCTACATTATCCGTCTATTTTCATCGAGTAATTGTCCGCTAGGCATTAGTTTGACTTTTATTAAATAAAACCTTGGAAGTTATCTTAATACGGCAAACGTAGCATAATTTTAAGAATTCGGAACTTATTTTGCCATTTAAATATTTAGACAAAAATAATTTTAAGCCGCAACTTGTATCAGGTTAATTATCATCATTTACTTACTATATAAGCGTGTGCCAAAAGCGTATGAGTAATACCTAATTAATAAAATAATTGCCAAGGAACTATTATTGAAACTAAGAGGTTATTGTATTTATGTTTTTGTTCTTAGAGATTGTGTATCTTTCTACTTAATAAAAATCATAAATTCATTAATTCACTAACCGACGGCGCACAGCCTTATCTGATAGTGATAGGTGTACAAGAAAGAAATTTTGGAAAGCGAGCAAGCAAGGAAGGGTTTTTTTGAAAATTCAATCCCTAATGGGAATGAAAGTTTGTATGGAAGATAGTAATTTCTGCCTATGGGAAATCCCGTCGGGTACACAGCTTATTATATAATTCATTACCTACACAATAATATTAGTCGCCATCAACTCCGTTATTAAGGATTTACTTACCAGATCATGGGCGTACCCAGAGGGGGGGGGGGAGAGCAGCTGCGCCCCCCTGGATTTTGTATGCCTTAGTACTGTTGTCGATAAAAGTTATGTTCTTACTTTAGAATTATAATTTATTATGCATAAATTTTTAGAAAAAACCTCGCTGCGCGGCCGTTCATGTTGCACCTATCATGCATCATGACTAACGTGACCATTTATTTTTTTACTCAAAACGGGACTTAGGTTTATTTATCTCAATTATAATAGGGCAGATTCATAAAGGAAACTTATTTTTGAAAATACCAGCATACTCGTATGTTCTCATTTTCTCAATGAAAAAAAAAACTTTTTTAATAAAAAAAATCTTATCAATATGATGTACTTAATTAAAAATTAAGCAGGATAAATTTTCGGTCATTTTTACATTTGTCTGCAGAACAACTTTCTTTTAATACAGCTGGTGGTGATTTTAAATAAGAATAAAGTTCATGGCACGTTTTTTTAATATTCAACTTAGTAATCAACATCGCCAAGCCTGTAACTGGGTTTTTTCAGACGTCCACAATTTATTATTAAAGAAAGACTCTGAGAACGGGACAATTTTGCGTCCCCAGGTGTTTTTCGGGGACACTGGGACGTAGAACCGAAAAAAGGGACGGTCCCGTTAAAAACGGGACGTATGGTCATGTTAATCATGACCGACTTTAAATAAAAAAGAGGAGGTTCTATGTTCGGGTGTTTTTTTTCTGTTTACCATGTACTTCGATAATTTCGTTAATAGGGATGATGCAAGCTGTGTTTGAAAAAAATACTTAAATAAAACGCATTAAAATTGGGGAGTGGGGTTCGCTACGTCACAACTACGTATAAAATCTACATCTCGTGACGGCATGGCTCATTTTAACTCAATGTATCGCCGTAATGTTTTCTTATGGTAAAAAAAGAAAAAATATATGTCCCATATTTTTTAATAATCTACAAGACGATCCCTATATGGACCAATTTTTTAAAATTCTCTTTTCATTAGAAAAAAATATAACAAATACCTATTGAAGAACATACTTACATTATAAAAAATAAGAATACAGGCGAACATAGAACCTCCTCCTTTTTTGAAGTCGGTTAAAAATACGCGAACGCTGCAGCAATGTCAAACTATGTAAAACGGAGGGAAATCTTCGGATTTGCCCCCCCCTGGGCCAAAAGCTGGGTAAATTTCTGGGCCAATTCGTTCATTTCAATATATTTTAATAGTTTAAATTTTCATAATAATATGATGAATTGATGATTAAACTTGTCGTTGAATTTTCGATCTATAAGTGACAATACTTGCGGTAATCATAGGAGGTAATTAGAGGAGTATATAATAGTATGATTTAAATTTAAATCCTACAAAACAAAAGATAAGGATGATAAAACTGAAAACCGTGACTGAAAATTTTATTAGGAGATGGCATCTAAAAAGTAAGTACCTATAGTAAAGTTAGTACTGAACATAATTGACGGTGACAATTCAGGTGTGCGAAAAAAAACAGCTTCACTAATAATATTAGAAGCTCACAAAGAGACTGGTAAAAACGTATCAAATATTAAAACATGCAAAGTAACACATTTATATAAATACTAGAGTTCAAAGCCAGTGTTATAATTTCAAAACCATCGCTCGGGGAAGCTCGGCGACGATAGAGATTTTAGAGTTTAAATTAAGTTTCGCCTAGGTAGCGTCTATTTCTGTTCTAGAGTGAGTGCTGCTCATTTGACATTGATTCTGTAGCCCGCAGCTAAACCAAACCTCACATACCTACTTTTAATTTATTGATCACAATTCAACTGACGAAATCATAATGATGTAATAGGAATTAGCAATAAAAATTGATTGTTGTTGCATGTTAGGCTCAACGTGCATTTCTTTCGAATTAACAAGTGAAAATCAACGCTGTGCTGTCGGTCCCCCATAGGGCCATAGCACAGCATTATGCTGAGTGGAAGCCTTCTTATCACAGTCATGACGTGCATTATTTCTGTTCTCTATTTTGTTTACTCATGTCTTTTTGTATGCACATGTTTCTGTGATGAATAAACCTATTTTTCTTTCTTTATTTTCTTTTTCTTTCTAAGTGTTTGAGATAAATTAATAAAAAAAACGTTAAGATATCGTCAGGGTATGTTGAATAAGGAAAGTCAATCAGAATAACACATCGACAATACTTGTTTCAGTAGGATACAAGTTATGCCTCAAGCAGGGTACGTGTTTACATAATAAATTGTGAAGGAATTTATAAATTGTACGAGTAGGGTTGTGGGCGATAGAGCGATGTTGCTTCATACTTGGTAGAAATACTGATCAAAGTGACCAAGTTATTGAATGTTTATAGATAGGTAGATACCCTCTATCAACATGGGCCATCTGATGAAATATAACAGGGATGTTACATTTAACCTGTCTAGATTATAAATCGTCATTAAAAGATTTTGGCATATAATATTAAGTATTACCAACTGGAATAACTTGAGGAGAAGTAAAGCAAGTAGTGGACGCAGCTGTGTAAACTGCAGTGTCTTTTGTGTACAGTTGGAGAATAAAGTAATATCGTAGGTATGTAGTCTGAAATTAAACATTTCTATTCATGCCAAATAATTTAGATATTTAACCTTACTTAAAATTTGCATATTTTAAGACAAACCCTAAGCAAGCGTTTCGATGGCGGAATCTGGCGTAACGGAAATGGACTTCAAAATATAGAATTTTACATCAGCGACCTTCGTTCAACAGTACTACAAAATAACGGCCGAGACATTCCTAAAACGCATAGTAATGCAGAGTACACGTGAGACACTCGTTATTTCTACGAATAACCTCAAGCTTGATAAATGATCCTTTGATTAGATAAGTACCACTCAACAATATATGCACCAACACAGACTTCGGTGCAGTGTTTCCAAATCTTTTTTCAGACCTAGGTTAAAATGTTGTCATTGAATAAACGTGTAGTGATTTAAATGTCTGTTGTATCGATGTTTGAATATTTTAAAATATCGTACCCGATTCATGAATTTTAAATGAGATACTTCTAGATATAATTCAGTAAATTGTACAGTTCGATTTTGCGTAACCACATACATACTTACATTGATAATAAATATTATGTTTAGAAATAAGCATATTCCATAGGTGTTAACACTATTGTATTGCTAGATAATTATATTATTATCTAGTAATAGTAATTTTATGTAGATATACGTAAAAGTTCAAGCTTATTTCAGCTATATGTCAGCCATGTCAGGTCTATAAAAATTACTAGGTAGACGTAAACAAAAGGGCTTAATTATTTAAAAAAAATTGATGTTTTTAATTTCTCTGCAATTTATAGGTACAGAATAATAATTACTCACTTTCATCATAATATTGTTATAAAATACACCTCCAATGTTTCAAATTTCGTGTTTACACTTATTGTAACGCCAAATCAAAAGTTGGCAAGCGACATTATCATAGGTGCTGTGTTGGCACAAAGTTTTTGAGCACACAATAACATAAAATGCACCACGGCTAACATTTCTGTATTACAATGTAGGCAAGCATAACATGTGAACATGTCCGTCAGATAGCGTTTAAACAGGAGCATGAGTCGATTGACTGAACGATTTAACATAGTTTATAGGCCCAAGGCCAAGCAGTTAGTGCTAAAAACGGACCTATATTAAATAATATTAAAGTTACTTACATAATATTTTTTTATGACACGAAGAACCAATAACCAATTGTTCTACTAAAACTAATTAAAAAAAACAGGTATGACTTTAGTATTTTTCTCACAATTATTTTTTAAGGGTCTGTAGTAAAATTTTGAAAATAAACATCTAATTTTCTTGTCGAAAGTAGAAATTTCTCTATATAGCATTAGATATGTAGATAAAACCATCTCTTGAACTATACTACTTATAGGTTGCATAATGAATGGTTATCTCATTGATATATTAAAAGGAGGAAGATATGTATGTTACGCGCTAACATCGAAATCAGTAGTACTGGGCTCGGCGCACGACTAGTAGTAGTATTATTAAAACACTGTTTAGCTGCATAAGAAGTCATTTTATGTCCGTTTCAACCGCTCGGCCAACTCATAAAATTTGATGAAACTTTGCCAGGAATTAGTGGTAATTTGTTACTATACACACCTCTTTTCCTGAATTTGTTGCAAAAAAAACTAAGACGCTATGACCAAAAATAGTTGGCCGCTAGAACCGCCACTTGCCGTAGTCATCGCCTGTGATTACACAGAAACTAAACAATGCAGATAGGTGAACGATGCATCAAAAGAAAGGTCTTAATTTGTTGTATTTGTTGCAAAAATAAAAAACATCAAAACGTAAAATAACAAAAAGTTATGCTATGTTTAGTTTCCAGGTTAAGGATAGATAGGTATCTCAGCATAAATATCAAATTAATAGGGGCTAATGTGTATGGACAATTAGTTGCTAATTTGTTGCAGCGAATAAACAAGTAAAATACTAGAAAATAAGTTCAATAATTTGTTAAGAGTCGATTTTAGTTGGCCGCTCGGACGGCAATATGCCTAAAATACAATGGCGTTTATTTCGTTATTAAAAATAGGTTCAAGCTTAGTTAAAGTACTAATCGACAGGTAACGTAACCTAGTTTGGATAAATGTGGCGAAAATAACGATGAAATTCATATTTTAGGAGATATTCACTGAAATATAGTAGTATGAAACTGTATTAGAGTAGGGTGACCATGAATTTTCACAATGAAGTGTGTCTGAAATAATCTGAATCGTGATTATTGGAATGTTCGATAGTGATCTCATATCTTAATGTTTTAGGGCAAGTGCTTACACTTTAAGGCATCCTATAGCATACTTTATAAAAGACAAACTAATCTAATCAACACAGAGGCAAAAAAATCAAGTAATGCTTTTGAACGGAGCACATGATTTAGAGCAAATTTACAACTGTAGATCAGAAATAGAAAAACTTTTTTCCCAAATAAAGACTACAATTGCAATGTGGCGGCAAGGTGTATTTGAAAAAATATTTATAATTTATTTTACAAGTGCTCAATACTTTGAAAACCTGTACAAATTGAAATTACATACAATTGAAAAGAGACCATGTATTAATTTTAATTAGCCTTGTTTTTTTGAAGTTATTTGGAATAACAAGCTTAGAAGAAGCAATTTATTTGATCAAAAAAATTACATGATGTGTCAAAAATGTGGCACACAGTTAATAGGTGAACTTAAGTTCATAACATTTCATTTAAACTGAGCTGCAGACTCAGTTCTACTCACTGAACTGCCGATTGCAGAAATCTGCCTTTGTGTTGATTTTGAATAAAGAAATGTTAATCGATTGGTGACTTTGACTTTTATAAAGTATGCTATAGGATACCTTAAAGTGTATGCACTCTCCCTAAAACATTAAGATATGACTATCGAACATTCCAATAGTCACGATTTAGTCACCCTTCATTGTGAAAATTCATGGTCATCCCACTCTAATACAGATTCATACTACTTTATTTCAGTGAATACCTCCTGAAATACGAATTTCACCGTTATTTTTGCCACATTTATCCAAACTAGGTTATGTTACCTGTCGATTAGTGCTTTAACTAAGCTTGAACCTATTTTTAATAACGAAATAAACGCCATTGTATTTTAGGCATATTGCCGTCCGAGCGGCCAACTAAAATCGACTCTTAACAAATTATTGAACTTATTTTCTAGTATTTTTCTTGTTTATTCGCTGCAACAAATTAGCAACTAATTGTCCATACACATTAGCCCCTATTAATTTGATATTTATGCTGAGATACCTGTGTATCCTTAACCTGGAAACTAAATATAGCATAACTTTTTGTTATTTAACGTTTTGATATTTTTTATTTTTGCAACAAATACAACAAATTAAGACCTTTCTTTTGATGCATCGTTCGCCTATCTGCATTGTTTAGTTTCTGTGTAATCACAGGCGATGACTACGGCAAGTGGCGGTTCTAGCGGCCAACTATTTTTGGTCATAGCGTCTTAGTTTTTTTTGCAACAAATTCAGGAAAAGAGGTGTGTATAGTAACAAATTACCACTAATTCCTGGCAAAGTTTCATCAAATTTTATGAGTTGGCCGAGCGGTTGAAACGGACATGTCATTTTGATGCGTATTTATCACAAAAATAAACTGTAATTATGGAGTTGTTTGATCAACGATATACCGTGCGCGACTGAGTGCCGACTACGGGGAATCACGTAGTTTGATAGGACCAGGCGCTGTTGCTAAGTCCCGTATCTACGGCTTTTAATACATCAATGAATGGGTTATCTACTTGATTTGCTAAGTACCCCGATCTCGTCGTTGGGTGCATTGCAAAACTGTAAGTCTGAGTTTTTACAAGTAGTACCTAATGAGTGGACTCTAGGAAATATGAATTAGCGGTACCTATATTGAATTTATTATAAATATCCATGGCCTCTAACTTTAAATATCGTTTATCTTTGACTATTACATAGAAATAGAATGGATATAGATTGGTATTTCAAATATATTATTACTATACTAAGTAAGTGCCAGGTTTCAGGGAATAATTATACTAGGTAGGTATATGTTTCAACGAATGAAACCCTTGCCGCGATTATTGACACATTAAACAATCCTATTAATTTATAAAGTAACTTCTGGCATGTCATGTTTGTGTATAACTGTATACTCATGTTTTGGACTAATAAATATCTTGTATTTTGTCTCATAATGATGGTACGGCGTTTATTCATTCAAGGAGTAATCTTTGCTGTTAAACTAATAACGCTATGTAACGGTGTCTAGTAATATAATCTTATTGTAAATAAATGTTATTGTCAATTTACGTCTTGCTTATTATAAATGTTAATTGATTATTATGATAAAACAAGATGACAAAAAAGAACATCTAAGCCCGATTCAGAGAGCCAACCAATGTTCAGTTTTTTAAACTTTGTCTCCTATATTGCTTATAATCTCAATATTACAATGAAATGGTTCCTCATAATTTATTTTATTTCATCGCATTATATTTCGCGTTTCTACACGAAAATGTTCTTTATGGGATACATAGCAGCTATTGGATTAAAAAATAAAGAAGCCTTCTAAAATAGAGCCAAAAGTGGTTTTGTGACGAATTTATTGAGGAGCAATTCAAGCAAAAATGAAAGTATGATAAATTAAAATCTTTCTAAATCTGACCAATTTCCAGTTTGTCTGTTATCATCACAAAACTGAATCATGACCACAATGACGCACTAAGAAAAAACTAAAGTAATAATAATTTTAATTTTGTTAATTTCCCTTGTAGCCGCTGGTGGGTATTGTTATTTCGGGTAGATTTTTTGTAAAAAAAAAACTATGTAGGTAGTTAAAATGAATGGCTTTAAGGGTTGTGAAATTCTAGATAGAAAGAACTTTTGGAAATTTTGAATGAAGTCAAGTGTAAGATACAAAACGAATTATTCAGAACGTAAGTTTGTTAAAATTTTAGGAGGAAGATATTGTATGTGCTATGATCTGAGGAATGCATCCCAAATATTGGATTTATAATTGTAAATATATTTTTGTACATAAATGCGCTTGTATTGTATTAAAATTTAGTTGGAAGTGATATTACCACCTGTGTATGTTATATTGAACAAAATTCTTGTGATGGGGTGCGTTATACACTGAATAATCTTTACCGGTTTTTGTGTAAGAATGAATAAAATTTTACATTGATATTATTGATGTAATAAAGAATAATAAAAATTCCTTCATGTTTTATTACCATTTACCTATGATTTGCATTTTATTTAGGATTTCCTGCCTAATTGACTTACGTAGGTACCTCACCTTACCTTTGTAATTATGTAGTAGCTCTTTGACCGCACTTTGGTGGTTTCGCAGCCGCAGTTTAGCGATGTCACTGTCGCACGCAGATATCAATCAATGTCGAAATTATAACGATCTCCAGGAAAATTCTGATCAAGAAAATGTCACTTCTGGGAGTTCGTGGCGTTGCTTTGGACTGGTTTACCTCATATCTCTGTGAAAGAACGCAAAGAGTTGTGCTAGGGAAATACTGTAGTGACCCAACCACAGTGCATTTTGGTGTTCCCCAGGGAAGCGTGCTGGGTCCCACTCTATTTATTATTTATATAAATGGATTATGCAGCATGAACCTCCCACAAGCTAAGATTTTCACATATGCTGATGACACCGCGATCGTTTTTCATGGGAAAACTTGGGATGAAGTACAATGTGCGGTTGAAGGCGGAGCAAAGGCCGCTACAACAACTGGCTACAACATAATCTACTGACGTTGAATATAGAAAAAACCAAGGCAGTCAACTTTGCTATCTCCGAGCGTTCTTCCCCTAGCAGAGTATCTTGCTTACGGCTGCACTCCTGTATTAGTTCCGACCAGTGCTCTTGCCCTTACATCGAACAGGCTGAGTCTATTAAATATCTGGGAGTCATTGTAGATAACAGATTGGCATGGTCCGTACACCTGAGCGCTTTAAAGGGCAGAATTAGAACAATGCTGCGTATATTTAAGCAACTAGGCAAGATTGCTGATGATTCTGTCCTGAAGATGATTTACTTTTCACTATGTCAATCCGTTCTTAATTACTGCATAGTAGCGTGGGGTGGTGCGGGCAAGACCTCGCTAATTAAAGTAGAACGAGCTCAGCGTGCTCTACTAAAAGTTGCCTATAGACGACCTTACCGGTACCCCACGAATACACTCTATACTGAAGTGGGAGTTCTTAGGGTTAGACAACTTTACATACTGTCTGTCACCCTACGTTTTCATAAAACTGCCTTATGCACTTGTGTAATTTCAAGTCGAAGGGTAAATTGGGATAAAGTCCACTGCCGTAAAACAATTGGCGGAAGGTCTTATGGTTATATGGGACCACACATATATACACGAAACTCCATAATCTACATGTACTAAAATAAAACTAACACAAAAAAAATGCAGACTGACGGTAACAAACTGGCTTCTTACACTGGACTACGACATGACAGAAAGTTTCTTAGTAAGTTAAAACTCACAGTATACCTTCATATTGGCAATTCAGAAATACACGAGCACTCACTATCATATCAACACACAGACACTCCTAAAATACCAACAAAACTAACACAAATCACAGCACCATGCATACGCATACACTCTTTTTTTTATGTCTAAGTATTATTTAATTTAAGTTTTTAAGATGTAAGTACCTACTTTTTTATATAAAATTGTTAACCGAACGAAGGAGCCTGGATCTCACAACACAGGGAATCCTAGTGTGAGGTCCAGGAATTCAATTCACTTGAATTCAATTCAAACTTTACGAAATAAATTTATTCTTATTCTTATTACAATTGAACGAGTTGTCAATTTGCCTTCGGAATTTTGCATAACTGCGAGCGTTTGTAAACGGACGACGCCGACTGTATGATGACGAATCATACAATTGCCTGCAACATCACCATCACCAGCAAACACGCAACTTGTGTCAGTTTTGATCAGTTTTTCTTTCCTTCCCCTATTTTTTACCAAAGAGCTTGTTGAATCCGAATCAACGTACCTACATTATTTACATTTCTACATAAGTAGATAAATGACTTAAATAGGAGCCGTTACAATCCCTGAATTGTGAAGAGGCCACACCAAGGCAGGTTCTTCCTAAAAAGGAAAATATCAATAGCTATGCTAATATTCTGAGTCGGTTCGAATGACAATTAGGAAACTGTGCATGTCGCACTTGTTGTGGTTGAGTTGTGACGCAGCTGGCAAGTCTGTAGCCGCCGAGTTGGACGAAATTGTCTGCCCCATCGTTGCGAGTTCGGCATGAACTTGCCGGTCAGTGACACCACAAAGGATGTAATTTTGAAGTTGAGGAAGGCTGGGCGGTGAGCAATTTCCCCGAAAATCCTAGTCAATTTAATATCCAATGCCTGACAACTGAGTTAAGGCTGCTATATTATAGACTATAATATACTATACTAGACATTCATTTATAGTCATTTGAAAATTACGTACCTACTTACTTAAAGCAAAAAAATTACATGCTAAAACATTAAAAAGCATTTTATTTTATTTCATAAAGTGCACTGTAAATAAACTGAAAACACTACAAATTATTATACATATGTATGTATAATAATTTGTAGTGTTTTCAGTTTATTAAGTATTTACCTTCGATGCTCCATGGACAGCCACAGATGCAACCACAGCATAAGTCTGTCATTTTGTGGCTCCAATTTAAATGACTGTTCTACTGCATATTTTGAGCTAAATTCTTTGAAGCTAGCTAGCACGGCATGAATCGTAAGCGGCATCGTTACGTCACTGCGATTTAGGCCAAGCGCGGAATGTTCCGGCGAATGGCGCGACGCACGGCACGGTCAGGGCCCGCTTGTCCCTGACCACGGTCAACGGCATCGTTTGAAGGTGCCCTCCGAAACGGAATACGCTCGCACACAATGCCAGCATCGTAACGAAGTCGGTATGTTCATTATGTACGTAGACAGACGTATACAATTTTTTTACTCGCTGCTATGCCAGTGATCAACGTTTTATACGGAACATAGGTACCTTTATATATGCTGGTTAGTCATACATATCCATTGCATCGACTATAAACTATAACCCTTCCATTTCCATTGTCTTTGTGCCTTTCTTACGTAATGCACCTGACGGTATTTTTAAATAAATAAAATATTCTTTAAGCTACACAATAATTATAATTCAAATTGCTATGCTGATTCTTTATCAATGCGTCGTGTGCATTCTAGATAAGCATAGTGCAGTTATATTGTGTAGGCAACTGTTTGAGTGTGTTATAAGTATATAATAAGTATACAAAAGTAGATAAGAGGGAGTGGCGGGTGTGCGCCTGTGCCGGCGGCGGCAGCGGGCGGCGAGGTTTATCTCGTCATTAGGCAGGCGCTAAAGGTGACATTGCTCGGTCGTCGACCCAAAAGCCGCTTTACTTTTGTTCCTGTTTGGGTTTCGTGATCGTCTCACTTTTTATGCATCGCTCCTATAGTATTCGCAGATTCTATCGTGTCTTGGAATTTTGCCAACTAACGAGCCAGACTTACGAGGTACATAAATGACTATCTACATATAAATCTACGTAGGTATGTAGATTCAGATGTTGAACGTATCTATATTAAGCTTCTGAAGTTATTATTACCTAGTAGATAACGCTATTAGATTTGCATTGGTAATTAGTTGTGTAGAGACGAATAAAACTTCTTACTCTTCCTCACATTAATTGTTTGTTTTGGCGGGAATCCAATACTTAGATATTTTTATTTCTACGTAGGATTCGCGCATATGAAAGTACGTATTGGTGTAGGTACTACGGTACTTAATATTATCAGCTACAAACAATACTTACTTCTGTTTAATTGTTAAGTACTTAGTTGACGCAATTACCGATTGACTATATATACCTACCTACCTATTATTGGGAATTCCTGCATAGGTATTAGGTACCTACTCCATACTTATCGGTCTCCATTGCACTTAGTCACCCCGTCACTGCAGCTAATTGTTCTTTCAGGAACCGGAATAGTATACGTACGAAACTTTCAAACATCCAGCCGAGTCCGACTTGTGTGTATAGGTACTAGGTACCCCATTCAGCACCCTAATTACGAAACGCAAACTCAATTTTAAATTGAAACCAATTGAAAAAGATTGTCAGTCCATTGCTTCATAAGTTCGACAAAAAGAATCTGCTTAATTTTTTTTGTCGAACTTATGAAGCAATGGACTGGCAATCTTTTTCAATTGGTTTCAATTTAAAATTGAGTTTGCGTTTCATAATTAGGGTGCAGGTCTACTTTTGAAAGAAATAATTTCGGTGTTCCTCAGGGAAGTGTACTAGGCTTTCTTCTCGTCTTCATTATTTACATAGATGATATTCCTCTAGTACCTAACTCACATCAATGCATTCTATTTGCGGGCGATCGGAAAATTCAGCTAGCAACTACTTATTCATTAAATACTTAGAATCAATAATGAACTGGTTATATATATAGGACAACAATCTAACAGGTAACTACTTACTAATGTATTTATAACTAATATTTTACAATTCTCTAGCTATAACAATTCCCAATTAACCCTTACACCTTAGCCTTACACATACATTTACCTACAATAAAAACACAAAAATTGAAGAAGTCTTTGATACAAAATGTTTACAACCTTGGTAGCCACACACGTTACGATTTGCTTGCGCAAATTTAGGCTTGCGCAAGCAAATCGTTACGTGTGTGGGAAGAAATTTGCGCAAATTTCTAGGCTTGTGTGATTTTAAATTTTCGATTCCAAGCTTGTGCGTTTGCGCAAATTTGCTTGAGCGTGTGTTCAAATTTCAGTAGATTTCTTTTATCAAATGCGATAAACTCAAAACCTACCGAACGGATTTTCATACGGTTTTCACCTATGGACGGAGTGATTCATGAGAAAGTTTTATTGGCTGAAATATGACGATGAAGACAATTGAAGGTGTCGAAAAAAATCTTGTCGTCTGGGAGCTTTACTGGCATGCGCCGGGTACAATTCCGTAGTTGATCACAGGTGGCAACTGCAGGCGACGTGTCGCCGCGACAGGACTGGTTTCTATGTATTTTTAAAGCCGCCCTCCGACGGTGCGCCATATCGCGGACGCACGCGCACGACGCACCGTGGGAAACCTAGCGTGCGTGGTAGCGCAGACGCGCGTTGTACGCGTGCGTGGCGGTGCGTCCTCGTGCGGGCTGGTGCGCGTCCGCGATATGGCGCACCGTGGGAGTTGGCTTTAAGAAGGCGACGTGCTGACGTGTCGCTAGCATCGGAAGGTACTTCATAGAAATTCATTGAAATCAGTCGTGTCGCGGCGCACATGGTTCGGTTTATTGTACCTACGTATATATTTTTTTGTAGCGATTTTTGGTGACCACACACGTAACGATTTGCTTGCGCAAACTTAGGCTTGCGCAAGCAAATCGTTACGTGTGTGGGAAGTTTGCGCAAATTTCTAGGCTTGTGTGATTTTCAATTTTCGATTCCAAGCTTGTGCAAATTTGAGTTTGCGCGCTTGAGCGTGTGTGGGGCATGTGTTCCAATTTCAGTAGTTTTTTGAAGCAAAAACTTCTTTGGCGGCATTGTGCACTTTTTTTGGGCTTGGTAAAAAATTTTAAACTTGCGTCAGGACACGTAACCTGATCGAAAATTCGTAAGACGGAGGGAGAGTAGAATTTGTTAGTAACCTAATAAAAAGTACTAGGCTTGCATGAATTCACGATAGTATTTCAATTATTACACGTTGTGCACAATTTCTGAGCAGTAACCTAACTAAAAGTACTAGGCATGCATGAATTCACGATAGTATTCAATCATTATGTTATGCTACTAATAAGATTTGGATGAGGCAGATAGATAGTTTATTACTTGGATTAACATAATATTATAGGATACTGTTTTCACTTCCATCGGCAGTCCCCAAAGACTGCCCCTCATGTTTTTTTTTTAATCAACAATCGAGCTACTCATTGCTCTCCGTCCGCAAGCCCGCGCCTACGGTGGCCGGAAATCGACTCGCGATTCCCGACCCCCAGGACGTCTCCTACGGCGGCGGCTAGGGGCGCGAGGTCGCAACATTTGTCTCTCCCTCGCGCGCTCCGCCTCCTCCTTCGCGAGCATTACTGCTTCGCAGAAGGAGGTGAAGGCTTGCCATGCCTTCTCGCTCCGTACCATGGCCTGGACCAGGGCCGGACGCGAGTGGTCACTGCTGCCCATCGCCTCCACGAGGAGTTATGCCAGGCTTTGGGTGCAATTTTCAATTCGTTTAATAAGTTGATGTGCGAATAATGCTCTCTTTCCCTTAACCAGTCTTTACACCATATGGTTCGGTTAATTTTACGTCTTTGTTTTATTTTTTTGTAGCGATTAATAGGCCAACTATAGCCAAAGCGTCATCAATAATTGATGCCATTACCGCGTAACACACCTGGACGGTCTCTAAACAGAAATGATATCACAAGCAAATTTGAGCCGTGTGTGGTCAATACCGGCGTCAAGCAAATTTGCGCAAGCAAATCGTAACGTGTGTGGTCAATACCGACGGCAAGCAAATTTGCGCAAGCCTAAGTTTGCGCAAGCAAATCGTAACGTGTGTGGCTACCTAGATTGACATTGTAATTGGAAAACACACACAACTCGGATATGCTCTAATTTCAATTTACACAAAAAAAATTTGTGAAGTAAAAAAGCTGCTACGGCGTTCACGCCGATTGCACACCCCCCGCTGCGAAACCATACAAGCGAAACCGCAGAATTTCAATTGAACTGACTCGCTTCATGTTCCGCTACTCGCATCCGATTCGAATAGCGAAAAATGACGCGAGTCTTTTGAATTGACCTACTGCGGTTTCGTGGCGAAGGTGTGCTACTGGCGTCTTGGTTATGGGCTTCTTATATGGGGTAATTGTTTTCGTGTCACAGCTCACAGCAATCTGTTGGGTCGGACCGTTTGAATATTGTAGACTTCTATTTAAGAAATTAGGTTTACTAACTTCTAATACGAGTATGTACAGACTAGATAGTTTGTACTTACATATTAGAAGTAAGAATACTTATTTGTTAAAAAGCACTCTGAGGTATTTACTAAAGCCATTGAAGATTAAAAAAAAACCTTTCAAGAGATCCAACCCGACTGGCTACCACAAGATGTAGAAGTAATTTCAGAACAATTGTTATACACTCGAGAGCAATGAATCCGGGTCACTTAAAGAATGTTAGAAATCTCGGAAACTAAAAATGATAGGTTAATGCAATAAATTGTATTTAATAGACAATGTAATACTCCTTAAATGAAAGTAAAAAAAATATGAGTCACCATACATTTTATTAACACAAAATTACATAAAGAAAAAAACTGCTGATCTCTCCTTAAAACAAAAATAGGAAACAAAAAATTTTTGAACTTTATTACGATTTTCTTGAATTTTAATACTTCGTATTGCCTCCTCGTGCTTCCATTACTGCGTTTACGCGGTTTGGCATGCTGTACACCAAGTTCCTTATACGATTTTGGGGAATATTCTCCCATTCCTCTGTGAGAGCAATTTTGAGCTCACGAAGCGTGATTGGGGGAGGGTTTCGTTGTTTTACGCATCTGCCTAGCTCGTCCCAAGCATGCTCGATCGGGTTGATATCCGGGCTGCACGCTGGCCACTCCATACGAGTAATGTTCATCTCTTGAAGGTAGTCATTCACAATCCTACCTGTATGAGGTCGGGCATTGTCATGCATAAATATAGCATCCTCACCTAAATTGACCATAAATGGACCAACGTGATCATTGAGGATTTCTTCCACATATCTTACGCTAGTTAAAGAGCCGTTTTCTATCATCACCAGCTCTGTGCGACTTTCAGAAGAAATTCCGGCCCACATAAGTACAGACCCACCACCGTAGGCTACTTTTTCTTCGATGCATGCTTGCTTGAATCTTTCCCCTGGTCTTCGATACATTCTGTGTCTTCCATCGTGCTTGTAGAGCATAAATTTTGATTCGTCGGAGAACATAACTTTTGACCAATCTTCAATACTCCAATTTACGTGGCTCTGGGCATATCTTAGTCTTGAAATACGATGCCCACGCTCCAGTTTAGGGCCGTTTGCAGGTCTAAGGGGTTTTAAGTTAGATTCAGCAAGCCGACGTCTTACTGTCCATGCACTTGGGTTACTTCCTCCGAGGCGTCGAAACTGATTTGTGAGTTCAGTTCCTGTGAGAAAGCGATTTCGAAGCATGGTGTTCACCAAGTATCGGTCTTCTCGTGCTGTGGTACACCTGGTTCTGCCCGTTCCTGGTCTGCGTAGGTTAGAACCAGTTTCTTCGTAACGTCGGAGAACTCTTTGTACTGTTGACAGCGACACACCGACAGTCCTGGCTGTATCGCGCTGACTCCGGCCGGTTTCCAGCATTGTAAGTATTCTGGTGCATTCTTCAGGCGTAAGCGACATAATTTCAGCTTGAATAATGAATATAGAGCACTATCAACATGGTTTATGTACCCACATAAATGACAGATTACAAACAAAAGCAAAACCAAATGCTGTAATTTCGTAGTTCCATCTTCGAAAGTGGCCCTTTTTCAAATTTGATTTTTTTATGATATAACTTTACAATAACTAAGAAGTTTTAATACCTTCATTTAAGGAGTATTACATTGTCTATTAAATACAATTTATTGCATTAACCTAGCATTTTTAGTTTCCGAGATTTTTAGGATTCTTTAAGTGACCCGTATTCATTGCTCTCGAGTGTATTTAGTCTGTCAAAATCTGTAACCAAATGCGGAATGCCTTACAATCTGCCATTAAAATATTTCAAAACGATACTTAAGAAATAGGTAGCTCTTTAATAATGTGTTGAACATTATAAATGTGAATTCTTAAATTAGAAGCAAAGTTCAAAATATGTAATTAAGTTATTAAGATATTTAAATTAACACCAATACACATGATTACTAGAATATATAATTTTAAAAAGTATATTTTGATCACAGGATCTCAATAGTATGGTAACAAGAGTTTTTGTTTATAATTTTATTTTAAAGTATTTTTCACTTGCTGAAAAAAGTACCTAAGTAGGTAAGTAAAATTATGTGGAACTATTTATATTTTAAGACCGTTTATGTACCATTATTATAAGCAAAAGAAAGGTACCTGACTAGCTTTTCCTACCTACATTACTTTATTTTATATTTAGTATTTAAAATCACTAGAAATCTTATTAATATTTGGAAATCATGACAAATATTGCTTTAGAGGTGGAGGACCTAGTAATTTTTTACTAGTAAATTTTTAGATCTACGGGAATAAGTAGCCTATACCTACCTAATTAATGTTGCTGCAAACGCCTTCGAAGGAGACAGTTCTAGACGATCTAGCTACCTACTGCCACAGAAGACAACTGGGATTACCGCTGGAAAAGTATTTTGCGTAGGTATTGCTTTCAGATCCAATAAAATTAAACAAAATACTTGTAACATTTACTTTGTAATTCAGAGTAACATTGTAAGTACCTTAGTACCTAACATGGCAAATAGCTAATGCGGGTGTGTAGGTACAAAGTACCTATTGATAACAAGCACCCACTATAAACCTATCTACTTTGACCTAATAAATGATTATATTATGTGTCTACGCTGGGTACCTACTTCTTATGTGTTATTCTCATTATATCTATTCATTAATCTTCAAGATAACCATTTGCGGGAATTGCGGGTAAAGTTCTGTGTGATGATAGATTTTAATTACGATAGTACCAATCCAGTTCGCAATTAAAAGAAATCAGTGAATAGATAACAATACTATCTTAAAAGATCTGCATTTTATATTACTGAGTCATTGATTAGTCAAAGGAGAATTCATCCGATTTATTCTGAAAAAGATAACCGTGAAATGTTACAGGTGCTCCCTCACCGGCAGCATACGCCTGTCAATCCTGTCATGTAATGTTCAGAGTCGAGCATTACACCAGTGATGGGGCAGAATCGAGCATTACAGCTGACAACCTGTAATTATACAATTCGAGAATTACATCAGTGAGGGAGGAGAACCGAGCATAATTGTACCTGAACGGTAGGTACAATTCGAGCAGAACCTAGCATTACAGTGCGCAATATCTGTACTTAGTACCTACCTACCAATTTAATCTGAAATGTTACATTACAGGCGAAAACTCGTCAGTTAGGGAAGTAGTATTGTTTGAAACGAAATGCTCAAAATCGAATCAGAAAAATGTTACATTACTACAAGCGAATGCTCGTCAGTCAGAGAGGCAGTACTTATTATAACGTAATGCTCAAAATCGAATCTGTAACGTTACATTACAAAGTGAAGTGAGCTGTAAATGGTGTCAATCCTTACCATCAGGTGGAATGACAGTTGACAGGTCAGTCACTTCATACTCACTTTACCACGTGAGGTTTTTACAGATTTTTGATCTCTTGATGACATTGGTTCAACCTTGGCTGTCAAAACATTTGGAGGATGTTGCGTATCTTTCGTTCAACGCAGGTGCTGTGGTGGAGGTTCAAAAAGTTTGAATTGTGATTCTATGTACCTACAATAGATTCTGTTTGTGAAGCGCTGTCGAAATCCGTCTTTATCCAGTATCTAATTTAACAGCTTAATAATTAATCATAACGAATTGATTCACTGATAATTGAATACCGAGATATTGGAAAAAAAAACACTTTACCCAAAGGTTACTGACTGACACCAGATTAGACAAAAATAGTTGTCTGTGTTCCCAACTACTTAATGCCAATCACCTTTGGCTATTTATTTTAGGCTATTATTGGATATTTGCTATCCATTAGCGCAATGACTTCTTCTATTCCAAACATAGGTTGATAGGTAGCTATCGAAGAAATCTCATTCCATTCAGCGTTAACACTTCACAATTTGGATCCGTTTTCCAAAACGCTTGTGAAGAAATGGCCACTAGTATTCTGTGGGTCTAATGATGTTTACAAAATAGAGAAAGGTCAGTAAGGTCATTAATACTAGAAGGATAAGAGACGATGATCTCTTGGGCTTGCGCGTTGAATACGTCATTGTAACAGTGGCTGGAAAGGTGTGTACGGAGAGCAAAAGAAGTAAAAAGAAGAGGCTTATACTCGAATGGGTAACTAAATACAAGCTGAAAATGATAGAGGCATGTTGATTGGTAACCGCAGCGGCCTGCGGGATCTGGATTCAGGAGGACGTTGCTGCGTCTAATATTTGTAAAGATTTATTTATTTATTCACTCCAAAAATACAAATAATATCCTTACAGGCTAGACCCAATGCGATATTGTAGACATAGTAGTACACTTAAAAATTTAATAGTTTCACTGCTTGTACCATAATAACAAATTCTATAGCTAGCTATTCTTTAAAATTCACCCAGAGCACAACAGAATATTATGTCGATGTCATCAGCAATGAGGTTGAGAGTGCGGAGCGCGGAGCGCGCTCGTCAACGGCGGGGGCGCCTCACGCACGCAGCAAGTTAGGGCTCCCGCACAAAACTGCGATTTCGCATCGCATCGCAAACATCTGCGAGCTCCTAAAAACAAAGCTCCTCTAAAAACCTGCGATGCGGCGTCGCATCGCAGTTTTGTGTGAGAGCCCTTAGTTGGCGCGCGTGGTACCGCCAGCAACCGCGGCTGACGACGACGACCCACAAACCCGTCCACGACTAGTTCCACCCTTCGCAATATATCCGCATTGTGTATCTTTCCTCTAATTATCTTAAAGTTAAGTATAAGTAACCAGTGTGAGTTGCCTCCTGACCCTCAGTTCATTATATTATCCGACCATACCTAAGATAAATAGTTTTGGATACATCAACGGATAAAATGGATACACCCCATATTCCCCCATATATTTGTATCTAATAAATTTATTTTGTACGCGCTCCAACATGAGACTAAGTATATTTAGTTTCATGTGGAGCCCAGATAACTGCATTACATTCCAATTGGCTCCTTACTAAAGCATTATACAAGATGTTACTTCTCTAGCCATAGGTACCTATATACCTATATACCTATATGTATAATTGACTCGAACTTGACAATTGTATGAGATTAAAGAACTGAATACCTACGTCAGCTTCAAACTAAGAAACTCTGGATCGGAGTGTTCCAGTGATTTAGTTACAAGAAATCTTGTGGAAAGAATGAAAAAATATCATTACCAGCAGTGCACAAATGCACCCTAATTGCGTAACACAGTTTCAATCACAATCTGAAAGATATGGCTAATCCATTGCTTCATTATGTTCGAAATATTTTGCTCAACAACGTAAATAACGCAGTGAGTGTTGTAGAACTGTCAAAATGACAGCCATTGCTACCTACTGTAAGTGTGTTACAAATCAATCGCACTCCATATAACTCGATCTAGCCTACCTACTCTCAAACAGTTTCTTCTACAGCTACCTTGCTAAGATGGACGCTCTCGACCTACCTGGCTATTATAGCGAGGTACCTAAAACTTGTTATTTTTTATTCTTTCAAACGTATTAAAATGAAGTTAAACTAGGCGTCGTCGGAGGTTTATTTATGGAACGAATAGTAAACCAATTAAACCACTTTTTGTGATAAGAAACTTCCACATACCGCTGTCTTCTCTGCCTAGTTATCCAAACTGTTGTTAACTAAACATTTAACTCGGATTTGTATTTCATATTATTTGAAATCTTTCATTTCCTGGTTTTGCTAGAAACTAAAAGCATTTTCATGTTTTATTTATTTAATTACGTTCAAATATGTTAACTTTAAATCGATGAAAAATAAAGAACCACGTTTAACTAGTATCTAGCGATGCTAATAAGGTATTCGAAAAAAATACATAATAGAGCTAACTTTTATGAACAAAAGTATAAAATTGGCGCACGTTAGAAGTTGAAGTTTAATTATAAGTAGAATCTACAAACTGCAGGTGTGGCTTATGGTACTCCCTTGCTTCTCCTAAAATTGTTTGTCCGAAAATCATCATCCATAAGACCATAACACGTTTGCTATAAACTTCAGTAGGTAACCATAATGTTCAAAAATTCGAAATTTTGTTTTACATACCTAATTATCTTTACTTCTAAAACTATTCTGTCATAATATCGGTACTACAATAATTGAATCTCCTAATTTTGCATGGAATAAAGTCATATGTCCTAAGTATTATATTATATATTATTGTGTATTATTCTGAATGTTCATTTATAATAAAATGGTTAGTCCTAAAATATTTGCAAATTAATTGGTTTTAGTGAAATAGTGACAGAAACGAATCGCTGTAAATCCGACTCCACGCAGTCTTATCTGCCCTACCCCTAGAGTGTAATTTAGAATCGCGTACGCGCGGAGGGGCGAGGCGGCCCGCGAGTTGAGGAGCAGGTGGTTGCCGCCGTGGCTCCGGCCAGCCATCAAGACGAAGCTGCGGTAGTGAGTGTTAAACCATCTGCAACGATAAGCTCGCGTGGGACCGCCCCGGAGCCCCGCAGCGCCGGAGCCGTGACAATCACCATGCCTGCTGCATGTTTACTTGCATGCTGCATGACATGTTGCATGCTCGGTTGCATACTGTATGCTTGCTTGCATGCTTGCTTACATGTTGCATGCTTGCTTGCATGCTGCATGCTTGTTGCATGTATGGTGTATGCTTGTTTGCATGTGATAGATAGTTTATTTTGAGGTTATTATAATATTAAAATATTGGTTGTTGTATAGTGACATCTTTCACACTTACGAAGCTTGAGACCAATGTAGAAGTAGCTCATTTGACTACGTATTGTGTTTACCTAAAAATTATACTTAACTTGTAAAATTCATTTAGATATTATGTCTATTAATTACCGAGTAATATTTAATGAGACATTTAGTATATCTTAGATTTTATATTGTTATTTTAATATAACAAACTGTTTCAAACGACTGTTACGTTTCAAACAAGGTGGGGTGATCTCCCACCTTGTTTACAAGAATCGATGTTATAAAAGACCCGCTTTGGGTGGGAAGTCAGTTTCTATTTGGCTTTTGAGCTGTGCGGAGTTGCGGACCCAATCAAGTGGTGGAATAGTCAGTTGCTCGGTAGATGTTCAGTTCGTTGGTTCTAGTGCCGTTATTATGTGGAATATACCAACCAGGTGTCACGTAAGTTAAGTAATTTGATATTATACTGTAATTATTGCTTATTATGATTGTGTTGGTGTATTATTGCCAGTATTGCTATATTTATAATATTGCTATTATTCTGAATCCAAGAAATAGAATAAACTGTTAACAATAAACGATAATTTATGGAAATATAAGAATTGTGTTGATAGAATACTGTAATATTGTTTCCATGGAGTTTCTTGTCCTTCTTCTCCGTAAAGACCTAGATTTGGAACGGACAACTAGCTTTCTGATTAAATACTGACAAGTCTAATTGAATAAATATCTAGTCTTGTCTTTCTGTGCTTTATTTTATGAAAACCATTCCCTACACAACTTATTCATAAGAACATTCATAAGTTATTAATAATCAGTAGTCATTCTGACATTCAAATGTTGCTATTTGGGTAATATCTATACATATACTTATAGTGCCCACCGTATTTTCTAACACATGCTTCTTACAGGGAAAAAAACACATGTTCACAATCAATTAATATAAATTTAAATAATTTGAATTTAGGACTTATAATTTTTATTGAAAACAGTTTTAAGTCTTTTGTATATTATTGATTGTAATATTTATGACAAACAAATTTAGGGCATTTTAAAAGACTTTTTAATTTAATTTTTTTTTATTCGGACAAATGATGATCAGGACAAAAAAAAAATATAGCACTTTAGATTATATTATGGACAAAAAAGTTAGGTAACACAATAGAGAACCGTGGATTTTCTATGGATTTTCTTTCAATTTATGTTTTACTATTATCATAATCAGGCCCGGCCTTACGCGACCCGGGGCCCCGAGCACTTCGGCATATGAGGCCCCCTCATTCCGAAGCCATTTTTTCTTCATTCTTTGAATCGCGTTTTTCCAGTCGTTGTACCCTTCATTAGCTAGCGACCCTAATTTTCTAAACGTCTTACAAGGAGCGCAAAACACGGCACCCTCGCTCTTCTAAAATACGAGCCAAGGGCCAGGTCGTATTCTACAATTGGTCGAAGTTCGGCTAAAAAGTGACACTGACAGATCCTCCTCGATCCAGACCTTCGGGGTAAATGGGTAGGTGGGGCCCTAGGCTGGATGGGCCCCTAGGCCAGTGCCCTGTGTGCATAGGCGTAAATCCGGGGCTGAAATCGTAATCATAAATCTTTATTTATGTCAACATCATAAATTACAGGCACTGATTAATAAAATGCACCATCTTAAATAGAGAAAGGATGAAGTAGAAGGATCCTGAATTACAGATCACCCGGCTCTCTTAGATAGAAAATGTTAATTTATAAAACAGTAGAGCCAAGATATTATTGGTATAAATAACAAAAGCTTGAAAAACCTAAGAAATTAAATCGGAAGCAAGTCAAGATAAAATTCAAAGAAACATAGAAATTTATGTAGGTAGTTATGGAACCACAGCCCTTACAGATTTTGCGTATATAAGCACTTTTGCTCAGCACGATCTGTGTGGTCGCTGAGCTTGCATATTTGACAGATAATGCTTGTTTAGTTTAAGTTTTAGTTAGTTAGACTTACTTCGTGACTTACATCCGAATCTGTAGCACGTCTCAATATAGAGTAATTAATTAATTCATTTTTTTATTTTTAAAAAGTCCTTTAAGGCGCTCCCAATCCTGACTGGCGCAGCCGGTAGGATCACTGAGGAAGCTGTCCCGCGTTAAGTGATTTTTCGCGATAAGACTTTTCCCGATTTTCACAACGGTACGCGTGGTGCGGCGAGGTGATCCAACGAACCAAACAAATATCGTCGGTGACGAGGAGTGCTGGGAGGCGAGCTGATGATGGGCGTGGCAGGCTGGTGAGTACGACTTTTCACCTCCTTTATATCCGTGTCCATATCCTTTCGTTAAACTTGGAATTGGAAGTTTTCCATTTTGACTGTTGATGGTTTTCTTAAATAATTAAGTAGTAAGTGTAAAGTAAGAATACTTAACATATAACTGTTTTGTATCATAAGTTTTTATCCCACTTTAAACATTATTACTATAAAAATATTGAGTTCAGAAACACTTAATAACTAGTAGTAATTATTGTAATAAGTTGTATTGGTAGAGTTCATAGAGTTAGTTATTACATAAGTACCAGAATGTCGGAAATAAAACTTATTCCAAATGAATTATACAAAATTCTACCCAGTTTTGATGGTAATAAACGCCATTTGAATTTATTCTTACGCAAATGCGAGTATATTATTGATAAGCTTAAGTCATCGGAATTGCAACAGGAATATTTAATGCATGCTGTGACTAGCCGCTTAACGGGTGAAGCAGCCGCGCTTATCAGCGAGCGTGCAGACATAATATCGTGGGCGGAATTCAAGGAATTGTTAGAGTTACACTTTGGCGATCCGCGAAGTGAAGAATGCTTGGCTATTGAATTAGAATGTTTAAAGATTAAAAATAATGAGAGTCACAGTGATTTTTGTGCACGAATTCAAACAGTAAAATCAGTTTTGTTGTCGAAGGTTAACCAAATTAGTGATCAAAATTTACGAGTAAGTAAGACTACTATTTATAACAACTTAGCCCTGCAGGTATTTTTATATAACTTAACGGAAAACATGGTACGCATTGTGCGTCTGAAAAATCCACGCACATTGGAAGAGGCCTTATCTGTAGTTTTAGAAGAAGTTAACTTCTATGATCAGTATCAGATGCGCGGTAAAATGTTAAATTCAAACCATAATACTAAACCGCAGCCCAGCGGCACAATTGCACCACAACCAATATTTAAATTTGGTTTACCCCCACAACCACTAGGTTTCAGACCGATGCCAATGATGCAACAAAATCAGCCATTTAAATATAATATTGGTGCAACACCTAAATTTAATTTCGGTATTCCACCTAATAGGCCAATTAGCATGCCAGGGCACAACCAAGGTCAATTCGGTATGAGTAAACAAAATTTGGTGCCACCGCAGTTTGGATACCGACCTAATTTTGGTTATAGACCCCCTTTTTATCAACAAAGGATGCCAATGCTTCCGCATCAGTTTGGTAGCAATAACCGTTTTCCGATTCCTCAACAAAACATACAAAACAAACCTCAACCAGACATTACCGATGCTACTATGAGAACTGCTCCGCAAAGAGCACCTCAGCATGGTTTCCCTGTAAACGAATTAGAACTCTACCCATCTTATGATGACTATTTTACTTACCCTGCGGAATACGAATACTGTTATGATTTATCCGAATATTTCCCTAGTGAAGAAAATGAGTTTCCAGTAGACTCAGTATCTGAAAACCCTACTCAAGTTATGGATAGAAACGAACAGATTAAAAATAAAGATAATACTACTGAACCAGAAAACGTCAAAAATTTTTACATGCGAGCCTCCAGCACACACCTGAAAGAATAATATTAAATCATAATACTGTAAAATTAAAATTACCACATATTTACATACCGGAAATAGACGGAAAATTCATGATCGACACTGGTAGTACTCGTTCATTTATACACCCTAGAATAGCGACTACCTATTTTCCTAACGACATATCATACGAACCATTTGAAGTAGTAAGTACGCACGCCTCGAGCAAACATAATCAGGTATTGAAAATTCCTTTGTTTCCTGTATTTCAGAGTAAAGATCACCATAAGTTCTACGTATACAATGTCGATTCATTATACGACGGGCTGATAGGAAATGATCTTTTAAAACAGTTAGAAGCCGTAATAGATTTAAAGAAACATGTACTACTAACGAAGTCAGCTAAAATACCTATATGCATAGATACGGATATTAATGTTATACATGTTGTATTACTTCCACCGAGATCAGAAACTAGAGCAAAATTACCAACCAATTTATTAAATGGGGTAGGAATATTAAATTACACAGAATTCGGTGAAGGAGTACGAATGCCTACTGCTCTTGTGAAATGTGTAAATGGTTTTGCAACAACCATCATACAAAACACTCTTGATAAACAAATAGAATTATGTGTCATCAAACCGTTCATAGTATCTAATTTCGAGGAAAACAAATGCCATGTAAATTCCATAGATGACAAAAATATTGAGACTGACCAATTATTACTTGACAATCTAACTAAATTACGACTAGACCATATGAATGATGAAGAACAAGCATCCATACGACAATTATGTGAAGAATATAAGGATATATTCTATTGTGAGCAAATACCTTTAAGCTTCACTAATCAGGTAAAACATTGCATTAGGACAAAAAATGAAGATCCGATTTATACCAAAGCATATAGACAAGCCCCTGCTCAAGCAGCAGAAATTAATAAACAAGTTGAAAAACTTTTGAAAGATAACGTGATCCAAGAATCCTTTTCCCCTTGGAGCTCACCAGTCCATCTCGTCCCCAAAAAACCAGATGCTTCTGGTGAAGTCAAATACAGAATGGTAATCGACTATAGGAGACTTAACGACATTACAGTTGACGACAAATACCCCCTTCCTAACATTACTGACCTTTTTGACAAACTGGGCAAAAGCATCTATTTTACAACCCTCGATTTAGCGAGTGGGTACCACCAAATTGAATTGAATAACGACGATATACCAAAAACTGCATTTAGCACACAAAACGGACATTATGAGTTCTTGAGAATGCCGTTTGGACTTAAAACAGCTCCGGCAACCTTTCAACGAGCCATGGACAACATTATGAGAGGTCTCCAAGGAATACATTGCCTCATTTATTTAGATGACGTCATCATCTACTCTTCTAGCCTTCAAGACCACCTACAGAAACTTAGAGCCGTCTTTGAAAGACTACGACAGACTAACTTAAAAATACAACTAGACAAATCTGAATTTTTACGAAAGGAAGTTTTATACCTAGGTCATACGATAACAAGAGACGGACTAAAACCAAACAATGATAAAATTGTAGCTGTTATAAATTATCCTCTTCCTAGAACAACAACAGAAATAAAAAGTTTCCTTGGGCTGGTCGGATACTATAGAAAATTCATTAAAGATTTCGCTAAAATCACCCATCCCTTAACGTCTTGCCTTAAGAAACGAAACAAAATTATCATAGACCAAAACTACATAGATGCCTTTGAAAAATGCAAAGAAGTACTGACTAATACTCCTCTGCTACAATACCCTGACTCGACTAAACCCTACATTTTGACAACTGACGCCTCTAACGTGGCACTCGGTGCTGTCCTATCTCAAGGACCTATCGGAGCAGACAGACCAGTCGCATATGCTAGTCGAACCCTTAGCGACACTGAAATGCGTTATAGCACAATAGAACGAGAGCTCTTAGCTATTATTTGGGCCGTGAAACACTTTAGACCCTACTTGTACGGACATAAATTCCAAATTTTTACAGATCACAGACCTCTTGCTTGGCTTTATTCCCTGAAAGAACCCAATAGTAAATTGACTCGTTGGCGCCTCCGCCTTCAAGAATATGACTTCACAATTATTTATAAAAATGGCAAACAAAATAGTAATGCAGATGCATTGTCACGCATAAAACTTAACGCTATAGATTCCGAAGATGACACATCAATGAATGTTAATGTAGATGAATCTGAAATACAAAAAGTAATAAAACAATTAAAGGAACTTGAAAAGTTTACAACTAAAGCTGAAATAGAAAATGAATCAGAAATAGTAACCATTTCAGATTCTGACTCTGACGTGACTACACCTGCAGACCTTTTTCAAGATAACTTCCCTATTCGTTCCATAACCAGTAGCAGTAAAACAGATACAGTAGCCTCCAACATAGAACCAGAATCATTAGGGATCCCAATCTTAAGAGAAGCAATCGACACCAAACCGAACCAAATATTAGTGTTTACCTGGTTTCAAAATAAAATACAAGTTCAAAATTTATCTAGAAAGAATCAAAAAGTTTTAGAAGTATTTCTTCCATTAGATAATGAAGAATTAATTAAACAATTTTTAAAAGAATATGTCATACCCAAGCGTAAATATTTTATTTACTTTGAGAATGACATACATAGACGGCTATTTACTAAAGTTATTATAGAAATTTTTAAGAAAGATTCAGTAGAGTTCTTTGAGTGTACAGATAGAGTCATATATATAGAAGATGAAAAAGAACAAAAGTCTGTTATACTAAAACATCACGAAGGAAAAACGTGCCATAGGGGAATTAAAGAAACTGTGGTTAGAATTCGCAGAAACTATTATTGGGAAAACATGCAAGATACGGTAGCAGCAATTATAAATATGTGTGAGCCTTGCAAACTAATGAAATATGATAGAAAGCCCATAAAACCAATGTTACAATTAACACAAACACAGGATGCCCCTTTCCAAGAAATATTCATTGACTTATTTAATATAGAAAGTAAATATTACCTAACACTGGTAGATGCATTCAGCAAATTAGGACAGGCTATTGAAATTTCAAGTAGGCAAACGACAGAAGTAGCACGAGCCTTATTAAAGTATTTTTCAATATACGGTGTTCCCAGGAAAATATCCTGTGACCCTGGCACTGAATTTAACAATGAACTTATGCGCGAACTTTTGTCTATGTATAAAATAGAAATTCACATAACAACGCCAAACAATCCTAACTCCACTGGTATCGTAGAGCGATTTCACTCCACCATAATAGAGATATATAGGCTTGCAAAATATGAACGTAAATGTACGGACGCCGCTTCCGTCATGACCTATTCCATAATGGCATACAATCATACAATACACTCCACTACTGGATTAACCCCTTTTGAAGTAGCATTTGGACACACCGACTCCAATAAAATATTTGATGTAGACTTAGAAAGGGCATATACACAGCAGTTAGTTAAAGATCATGCAAAACGAACAAAATATCTGTATAAGTACCTAGCCGAAAAGATTCTTAACACTAAACAAAAAGCCAGAGAGAAGAAAGGTGGTGAAATTGAGTTAAGCTTACAAGAGGAAGATAATATATTTGTAAAGGACATTAACATTAGGAAAAGTAAAGATAAACCTAGATATCATAAAGCAAAAGTAACAGGAAAAACAAATAGGAACGTAGTACCAGTACAGATAGGTAAAAGACAAACTAAAGTGCCTCTAAAGAACGTTAAACGTCCTTCACAGGTTGTGGCTGATCATCGTGATCTTGAAACTGACGGTCAAGACCCAAGGCCTTCAACTTCAAGAGATTAAAAATAACCCAGGCATATTACCTGTTAAACAAGGACAGGCGGTTATAGAGAAAGATAAGTGGACCATAGTTAAGATATTAGATTTTAAGGAGATAGATTATGATTTAGCGTTAAATATTAATAGATATAAAGAATTTAGTAATATAGTCGACATTCATAAGCCCTACGCAGATGAGTTCCAAAATATGAAATTACAGGTAGAATACTTACGCAATTCGACAGTCAGAAAATTCAGGCAGCTTATTCCATCAAAACGTTTCAAACGCGGCCTCATTAATCCTCTTGGCTCAATGATTAAAATACTTACCGGTAATCTAGACCACGAAGACGCGATTAAGTACGATGCTCAAATTCCACAGCTAAAAATTGGTGAAACACACGTAAATAAGAAAATAACCATAATTTCAGAAATGCTTGACTCTATTATTAACAAATCTGCATCTGTACAGGACAATATTCTAATTATGGATGAACGCATGAAACGCATAGAAAGAATAGTAAAAAATATTGGTACTAAAGAAAATAACTCTATTTACTCTGTATATGTCTTAAGTATGTTTGATATGTTTATAAGTAATTTTAGGTCAATTTATATTGTTTTAAATGAGATTGAAACTGCATTATCATTTACAAAAGTGTCTGTTGTACATCAAGCCCTTGTTGAGCCATCTGAACTCTTAGCACTGTTAAGCAATATTTCTGAAACTGAAAGCCTAATATACCCTGTTACAGAGAAAACGTTATTAATGTTAGAAAGAACAATGTCTACTAAAGCTTATGTAAAAGAAAACCAAATAACATTCATTATGGAAATCCCATTAATAGATAAAAATAATTATAATTATTTCAAAATATATTCACTACCAATTTTCAATGGCAACGTAACTACCACCATTATCCCTAAATATCCGTTCCTTATGGTGAAAGGTCCTACATACTTACCGCTAGCCAACCCATGTGAAGAGATGGCAGCTAACCAGTTCCTGTGCAAGGAAAACGATGTTGTATTGTATCCTGAAAGTACGTGTATAGAACAATTAATGAATTTTGCTTCAAACCTCAGTTTATGTAAACCCCTTGCAGTTAACCTGGAAAATCTAAAAGTACAGCCTATTGACTTCTTCAACTGGATTATTTACACAAGGAATGAGATAATGCTTACCGAAACATGTGCCGGTGATGTTATCAGGAAACCGATCAAGGGCACATATTTATTGGAAGTTGACGAAAACTGCAGTGTCTATCTGAAAGACATTAAATTACACAAAATGCAACATTATTCAGGGAAAATACAATATCGAGTAACTCCAATCGCGGTTCTACCCAAATTAAAGGAAACATCTATTAATTGGAACAAAACAGTTAATCTAAACAACTTGGACTTTGACGATTTAAAACACCTATCCTACACATTAAAAAGTGAAATAGTGGAAAGTGATAGTGCAGTGAAAACAAATAGTGTTAGTTTAGCAACTGTATTACTCTATGTAATTTTAGTTATAGTATGTCTTAGTATAGTACTTTGGAGGAAATTGTCCTGTATGCGGAATCATCGGAATCCAAATATTACCGATAATTTCGCACTTGGTGAGGGAGGAGTTATGGAACCACAGCCCTTACAGATTTTGCGTATATAAGCACTTTTGCTCAGCACGATCTGTGTGGTCGCTGAGCTTGCATATTTGACAGATAATGCTTGTTTAGTTTAAGTTTTAGTTAGTTAGACTTACTTCGTGACTTACATCCGAATCTGTAGCACGTCTCAATATAGAGTAATTAATTAATTCATTTTTTTATTTTTAAAAAGTCCTTTAAGGCGCTCCCAATCCTGACTAGGTACATTACATAGCTATATTACTGCTTGGGTAGAAAATAAAATAATAATAAACATAACAAAAATTAAGAATGTAAATGGGGAAATGTTAACAATGGCTCGAGAAATAAGACAGTAGATGATGAGTAGTAGGTACTTGTCATTATAAGTTTTCCATTTACAAAGCATTATTAGACTAGGAAAAAACTAGAAGATTACACAACCTATTGACACGTAGGTACCTACTCATTGCATTTGCAACATTGTTGCATCTATCTACATTCATGAGATTACCACCAATAAAACATCCTAGATACTAGACTAACTTACAACTAGTGAAAAATGATCCTTATGTGTTGGACGGAAAACAGATTTTCCTTCAGTAGAGACTCTGGTATCATAAACGGTTCCATGGTAGAGTAATTGGCAATGTAAATCGTTCTGTATTTGAGTACAGTCACGGTGCAGATTCGCTTGTCTGGTAGTGCCGTTACGCCCACATGAAAGTAACCATGCACTGAAATCGATGGATGCAGCCGGTTGGGGAGGGCCGCTGGGAGAACCGCGCGGTTGCTCGGCAACCAACTCCCCGCGCGTGTTATTATATCTACGATGAAAACTCATTTAATTTTCACATTAAAACCAGATGATGTTTTAGATAGGTAATAAGTCAATAGATAATCCTTCAGAATTTGTCTCAAAATCCGACGAGACATCGATATTAAAAACTCATTACGAATTCAGCACGTGTTTGAGAGAGGTTAGGTTAGCGAATGCGACGCTGTTCTCCTAGTTATGCGAACATGTTTAATGGGTTATTAATCATCTATTTATTGAAGTGTTGGGAAGTGAGTCAGGTACGAGTTGTGTACAGTACTGGACTGGTAGGTACCGAGTATTGTACAGCCGCCCGCGCCCTTGGCACGCGCTCCCGGTCGCCTGTGACGTGCGGTGAGACACGACCTTGTTCCGACTTTTCGCAATTTTGCTACCATTTGTTAATTTTGTTATTCGCATTTTTGAACTTCCATAAACGCATGGGTATTTCAAAGTTTAATACAACCTTTCAAAACCAACGTCTATTTCAAGGCAGTCGAAGTCGTAGTCTGAATTTTCACGAAGGCTTGGCTAAGAGCGTGCATTCTGAAAGTGAACAACGTCGCAAATAGATGTCAAATATTTCACTGTTTTGATTAATTTGGCAATATTACTGTATGAAATATGAATACCCACTTACATTGTCTGTATTTTCATTTTCATATACACACATCAAAAGTGTCTAGGGATCAACATATATTTTTGCAATAACTTTTCTCCTGATTGATATTAATTAAAATTTTCTTTAAGGATTCATCAAATAAAGTGTTTTCGTTTGTCACAGTAACGATAAACCAAGTCACCTTTGCATTAATAAAGAAATTTGCCATTTTCCTAATAAAGGGATTTTTGACATTTGAACCACTAACATTAAAGTTCGAAAAAAAGACTGAAATAACAGTTTTCTTTAAAATTTTATTTGGTAACTTAAACAATTAATCATCCGTGTTTCTACCGCGAACACTAACAACACAAGAACATCGGTTTGGCATACTCAAAATGAGTTCATCCAAATCACGCTGTGGAATGGCCGCCCATGTTCGTTGCAACAACAAAAAAAGGTCTTCTTGCGACTGGATACCCTCCATATTCGGCAGAGCTCTTCTCTGTAGCATATCCCATGCATGCTCAATCGGGTTCAAGTCTGGCGACTGAGCAGGCCAGGGCAGGACATTGATGTTAGCTGCGGCGAGAGTCTGTCTTACAACTCTTGCGGTGTGCGGTCGTGCATTATCATGCATTAACTGAAATAAGGGACCGATTTGCACTTGTAGAGGAACGATGACGTCTGATACAATCGTCTCAGCATAAATTTGAGCGTTGAGGTTGCCTCTAATCCAAATCAACTCAGTTCTTCCGCCGATCCAAATACCCGCCCATACCATGATGGTTCCACCACTATAAGGATGGACTTCCTGGCAGGATTTTAATCGCTGTTGGCGTCCAGGGGTTCTCCAGTGTCGTATACGTCTTGTATCCGGTCTCATACCAAAACGAGACTCATCAGAAAAGCACACGAAACGCCATTGTTCTTCTGCCCAATTTCTGTGTTCAAGAGCCCATTGATATCGAATCCTACGATTGTGCATTGCTATAGGTGGTACCCGTAGCGGTCTTCGGGAATGAAGGTTCACTTCATGCAAGCGGTTTCTGACTGTTTGGTCGCTAATTAAGTTCCCTGAAGAGTGATGAAGCCTCACGGCTAACATCATGGCGGTTATTGTTGGAGCTCTTCGAGCTAAGATTTGAATGTATCGGTCTTGTCTCCGTGTGGTGCAGCGATACCGTCCTCCATGGCGCTCAGCCATGGTACCAGTGCTTCGGTAACGTGTCCAAAGTCGACTGATAACACTCTGACTTGTATTCAGAGCTAAAGCCACAGTACGTTGCCGGGAACCAGCTTCTATCATTCCCACGGCTCTGAGCATTTCTTCCCTGCTTAAATGACGTCGCTGCTCCATAATAACGTTGGTTTTAATCAGTAGTAGGGAAACAGTAGCACTAATAATGTCTTCAATGCGTTGTATGTTTTTATAGGGAAAATATTGACAGCTGATTTTCATCTTTTACTCGAATTTGATTCACAGTTCCTGATTCAAATTATGAAATGCACCAAAAAGGATCCATATAAATTTATAAAATCATAAATTTATTACAAAGCCACATCTCAATCTCAAGAAATCCGCATAAAAATGCTTGATCCCTAGA
This sequence comes from Conistra vaccinii, assembly GCA_948150665.1. Classification (NCBI taxonomy): domain Eukaryota; kingdom Metazoa; phylum Arthropoda; class Insecta; order Lepidoptera; family Noctuidae; genus Conistra; species Conistra vaccinii. Next base: position 10,437,844 of record OX411330.1, read on the forward strand.
CACTTTTGATGTGTGTACTTAACTGATTTAGAAGAAATTATAGCAGATAATTGCGATGTACCAACACATACACCCAAATATTATATTCAGATCTGGTCATGGATCAGCATCCAGCAACAGTAGGTAACTTTTTAAGGATAAAATAAATATCATCATCATATCAGCCGAAAGACGTCCACTTCTGGACATAGACCTCCCTCCCCCAAGCACCGCCACTTCGACCGATTCTGTGCTTCCCGCATCCAGCGGATTCCTGCAGCCTTTACAAGGTCATCGGTCCATCTTGTGGGAGGCCTTCCAACGCTACGTCTTCCGGTATGCGGTCACCACTCCAGAACCTTTCGGCCTCATCGGCCATCTGTTCTGCAAGCAATGTGTCCTGCCCATTACCACTTAAGTTTAGCAATTCTTCGAGCTATGTCGGTTACACATATTTCTGATTCGATCACGTAAAGAAAAACGTAAAAGAAATATAATAATATATTAATGTTAGGATAGGAGGTACATTAAAACTAAAAAAAGAGTAACTGAGCAAGGTTAACATTAGTTAACGTCCTAGGCTGAATAATTATGTACATATATGTAGATATACTTACCTACCTAGGTGCCTATTGTTCGGACAGTTTCTTTATTCATGCGCTGGGTAATAGAGCTAAACTCAATCCAATTAAATCTTTTATTTTTAAAGAATTATACACACGTATGTTATAACGTATTATAATATAAATAAAACGCACGAATTCATAAATGGAGGAAAACTTTGTGTAAGTAAGTACTAAAAATTAAAGGCAAATAGTTTTCTTTGTTGACCCAATTAAAAAAACCAGATACTTACTGTGCTTATTTTGAGCGAAAATCTGAGAAGAATGAAAGTAAGTCTCGCAGAGTCCAAAATCCACACCCTCTCGAAGGGTCGCTTCTCGAAGTTCTGATTTTGTGAAGGAATATGTCTATCTAGCGCAAATCATCCAGCTCGGTAGACACAACTTTGAGAAAGAAGCCGACAGAGGGATCCAGTTGGGTTGGGCAGCGCTTGGAAAACTTCGTCAAGTCATAACGTCACCTAGCTATACGGTATAGCTAGGTGACACATTGCGGTATAGCCTATACCGCAATGTTTAAAGACTAGGGTCATCAACCAGTGCGTCCTGCCCGTTATGGCATATGGTGCCCGGGTGCACACTTACAGTCGGGCTGGTGCTCGTTTCCTTGAAAGATCAAAACAGAAATGAAATTATCCGGAAAATTATCGATAATATAGGCACTTTTGAACGTCAAAAATTTACAAAAAAATACAATTGATTCTAGTCGCCCCTTCCAAAGGGAACTACCCTTTGGAAGGGGCGACTAGAATCAATTGTATTTTTTTGTAAATTTTTGACGTTTGTATGGAGAAGAATGGGCAAGAAACTCCACCGTTAACTCTTTTAAAATATTTTGATATTAATTATATAAGTGAAAATTATTAAAAAAGAAGCAATGACATATAAACTAATGTGATGGATACATGGTGCTCACATATTTACAAACATTGTAAAAGCAGAGTAAGCAAGCTGAAGTGGCAGTGGGCTGGCCATGTTTGTCGATGGCACACGAGCCCTGGGGACCAGGTTTACTAATTTACAAATGTCACAATGGTCTCTCCATTGTCAGTTTTTGACAGATTTTGTATGACAAATCTGTCAAAAACTAACAATGGAGAGACCATTGTGACGTTTGTAAATTAGTAGACTTGCCCCCCTGGAGTATAGACCGCATATCGGAAAGCGTTGTGTGGGACCCCCAGCTAGATGGACCGACGACCACACAAGGTGGCTAGGACAGACTGAATGTGGAAGGCGGAGGCCAGGGTGTTGTGGCGCAGCTTGGGTGAGGCCTATGTTAAGCAGTAGACTGCGATAGGCTGAACTGATTGATAGATGAAAAACGTTTAAAAAAGAAAGCTCTTGCCAACATTATCCTATGTAAACAATAACAATGTTTCTGGCACCCTATCAAAAAGATATTATACCAATAAGACAGTATAAATCTTCAATTATATTTTGCTTTCCACTTACAGCTCACATTGCCCGTGGCACATGTCGCGGACCGTTGCCTGACATCTGCTATATCTATAACTAGCTGACCCCTGCCCACTTCGTTGGGCGGTAAACATAAATATATAGCCTATGACACTCACAACTAACGTGGCTTTCTATTGGTAAAAGAATTTTCAAAATCGTTTCAGTAGATCCAGAGATTACCCCCTACATGCTCACAAACTTTACCTCTTTATAATATTATTATAATGATATTAAATTAATATTATTAGTATAGAAGACGCTGCCCGATTTGGCCGCCATGTATATTGACCGACATATCTCACCAGTCTACAACCTTACGAAGTCATTGAGGAATTTGCGAAAAGTAATCCGTTACTTATTAAAATATTGTGTGCTTTTTTAGTTTTTACTTTGCTAAAACCTACCCTCAGAGCGGGGCGACAATCCTGAATCCGCCACTGGTGCGAAGCAAGGCCAGCACCCTAATTACGTAATGCACGATCAATTTTAAATTGAAACCAATTGAAAAAGATTGCCAGTCCATTGCTTCATAAGTTCGACAAAAAAAATCTGCTCAATGTTTTTTGTCGAACTTATGAAGCAATGGACTGGCAATCTTTTTCAATTGGTTTCAATGTGCATTGCGTAATTGGGGGGCGGGTCGCTAATCCTTCAGTCGCTTTACTTTTAAGCATGGTGAAGGCGCTTGCCGTTACGATCCTGCTAGTCAGCGGATCAAAGCGGTCGAGGCGCCTCAACTTGACGATGTTCAAGTAAAGTTGCAAAACCTGTACCCTAATTATGCAATGAACTAGCAATCTGTTTCAATTCATTTCAATTTATTATTGATCGTGCATTACGTAATTAGGCTGCAGGTTTTCAACCTTAGCCCGCCATTGGGATCATATTTCAATGTCTCCAGATGAGCCAAATTTTATTTTGCCGATTAAGTATTTGTTGCGCTCAAAGAAGCCTCATTCTCATTCAGAGCCGTGTGTTTAATTAAAGCTTTAGAATTCATTTAAGGGGCAGCCTAAAGCACCCTCAGTTGACCTTAAATTGCGACAGAAACAAAGCTGAAATGTCTCATGTGCCTGAAAAACGCTGCGCTGCTTTACTGCCAAGCGACGTTTTATGTTCAGCGGGGTAATTACGTAACACACATAAAATGGGATTTGATCGCAATGCATTCTATTTGACAGTGCAGCTACGTTCATTGTGCTATTTACATTGTTGAGCAGATGCAGTTTTCAAACCTATGAAGCAATGGATTAGGATTTTCCTTCGAAACCATCAGATTGCGATAGAAAGTGTGCTACGCAATTAGGGTGTCAGTTTAGTTACGTATGTACCTACGTAGCGGTAGGTATGCATATCTTTTGACAAAATAACAATAGGGATGTTGCCTGGGTAAAAAAGAAAAAACTATTATACCTACTCCGTCAGTCAGAGTTTTGGGCCAAACAAAAAAAAACTTTTTATTTTTGCCATCGACACGCTAAGAAGAAGAAGTCAGTCAGATAATAAAAAAATATTAGATCCGTAATTTTTTCCTTTATCATATTACTTAATAAAAAATTATTTAATAGAAAAAGCATTAAAGTTCGGGAGTGGGGGCTCGCTATTATACGTCACAATTCAGTATAAAAGCTACGGGACAGTGATGTCATGCCTTCCCCGATTAATAATAATGATCTATCCTTGATCCAGCCTGTCCCTCTTGCTGTCCTCCCCCCAGCGAACGCCCTAAGCCGAGGTTCGTACCCCACAAGGGGTGCCCTTAGCGAGCGTTCGCCTAGTTTTAATTAGCTTAGTTTGTATGCCCCTGGCTGGAGGCTTTGAGTTCTTTTAGGAGCTTAAGGCAGCCACAGGAAAGTCCGGTTAAGCAGCGAGTACCTTAGTGGTAACCTGCGAGATGCCCTAGCCAAAAAAAAAAAAAAAAAAGATGTCATGCCTCCCCTGGCTGGAGGCTTTGAGTTTCTTTTAGGAGCTTAAGGCAGCCACAGGTAAGCCCGGTTAAGCAGCGAGTACCTTAGTGGTAACCTGCGAGATGCCCTAGTCAAAAAAAAAAAAAAAAGATGTCATGCCACATTATTGCTGTAATCTTTTGATGAAGTAAAAAAAGATAAAATACGTGGCCAATATCTTTTTCATCAAAAATTTTTGGTCGGCATCCATATTGACGTACTAAATCATTAACAATATCATTAACTAGGTAGACGTCATGTTGTCTATGTTATTAAATTCGTTTGTTACGTCATGTAACTACTTGTAATGGCTGTCAACAAAGTTGTAGGTTGTCTCACTAGTGCAGTGTGCAACATTTTGTAGTGCATACTATGTCTATGAGATGCAACGTTTTAAGTGCACCTATATGTCTGATGGACCAAAAAGGGGTACCGTGCATTCAGAGGCGTAGCTAGGTAACCAAAGGCCCTGGTGCAAATAAAACTGGGGGACTAGCCCTAACTAAACTGAGATTTTATTAACTCAAACTATAAAGATATATAAATACTTTAAAGGTGCAAAGCTACTTAGCTACTAGGTTCTCTTTCCTGGCGTTGTTTGAGCTTAAACGCACTACTTCTACTCTTTTTTTATCCATGATTTTAGTTCTCTAATTTATGCATTTTTATAGACTCAGTCCACCGTCAAAAACTGCGTAGCTGTCAGACGACTCATTGAGTATGCGGCGAAATATTGGTGCCGATTCTCTTGTACACCGAACTAAACTAACTAAACTATCACTAAAATTCCTTACTATTGGCTATGAGAATCTTAAAGCTATTCTGATAAAAAAAATCTCTAAATTAAAAAAATATTTTGACACATCTAAAATCGAATTTGACAATCGCGTGACGACTCCACGTGGTACTTGTTTGCTCTACCCCGTGAATTTTTTTAGAGCCGGAGGCGCGTAGCGGGGGCAGCCTCGACGTGTTTTATATGGAATTTTTCACATTTTGTATGGAAAAAAAAAATATTACCAACATGTTGGGATATAGAAATTTAAGGGTTACCTAAAGGAGGTCGAAAATTTCATTATGTTTTCGATAGGATAGGACGCACCATTTTCGAAATAGCAAAAGAAAAAAAATATACAGTAAGTATTGTTTTTGCACTGAAGTCGAAGTGTTGGTGTGAATTTTAGTTCATGCCAACTAATTTTATTCCACACGTTTTTAATCGCGTTTAAAAATATTCAGATTTAGTTGGATACACCAAATTTTTTGGTGAAAAACGTCAAATTCAGAATAGCAAAATTGCCATTTTCACTAAACTAATAACTCAGTGCAATCATAGTGCTGGCAAACTAAAATATAGTTAAGTTGTGTCACTTTAGTCTATTTCAGAATGGGAAATCCTCGTTTGACAGGACTAAACTAAATTTTGGTTATTTTTAGTCTAGTTTAGAGGCATTTGTGACAAGAGAATCGGCACCATTGCCTGTCTAACCATATACCATTGCTGCTCTAGTTTTAACAGAGTGTAGGGAAAAGAACAGAAAACGCATTTAACATCACATGTCATAATTATCAAACATCTGACACTTAATTCGCGCCTAAGTTTTACGTCTTTCAAGTCTGTGGTGAATAAGCTGTCAAAGATGGCGAAGCCTTTGTTTACATTTTGATTTTGTTGATTTCGGTAATATTTTTTTAGGCAAAAAGCCTTTATGTTGTGTGTTTCCGCAAGTTTCGAACAGAACTCGAAACTTGTTGGGAATTCCCCTGTATTCTTTCAAATGAGTTGCCATGATTAAAGTCATGTTCCAAATCCAGCCTATTTTATTGACATTCCGAAGGTGAAAGAATTTTAAACTAGTTCAATAGGAGGTTTGCTGGCCAGGGTCCGAGGGCCCCCTGAGCTTGGGCGCCCCGGAGCACTGCTCCATCTAGAAGTCATTATTTAGCGTGCGCTGCAAAAACTATTGATGATACATAAAATAATGTACCTACTACAGTCTACATGTATATAGTCAATATATTGGGTGACTGGTAATTAGTGACCGAAAATTCGTCAAAGTGTATGGAACAGCTGATTTTTTTTTCGCGATTTCAGGTTTGGTCCCATAGTAAAAGTTGTTCATAATGATGAGTAAAGTCACGTGTTTAAGTATCGGTCACTAATTACCAGTCACCCTGTATAGTAGTCATCATCATTAGGTACCCAATCACGCTATCACCCTTAGGACCCGAGAAATACTAAAAAAAGTTTGAAAGAACGCTAAGCAATAACGAAGTAACAGCGCAGACTATGCGAAGGAACAAGAAATTTTACTAGGACGAAGTCACGGGCAGAAGCTATAATGTATACTTAGGTATACATTATTTGGTGTAAATTAACTGTGATGATGATGAAGAATAATGACAGTAAAATAAAAAAGTGCACGCCTCATAACTCTCATTCAAAAACAGAAAAAAATAAAATATATTTAATTAGCTCAAACTTTATGAGGCGTGCAATCAAAAATACAATTTTAGTTTTTTTGTTTCAGTTAAACGACATTGAATTAAGCAGCCATTTTCAATACGAAATCAGGGAAAGACTAAAGTGAATTTTAAAAAAAGGTCTCGATATGCTTATTTTTAATTCTCTTTTTAACATGTTCAGTGCCGGAGCCCTCCTGGAGGGTTCACCTAGTCGCATTTGGGATGCCGGGAGCCATCGCGGAGGGCTCATTTTAAATGTAATTTTTTCTTAGCGTATACCGCATTATAAACCGTGAAAATAAAATCAGATGTATATTTTAACAAAATTTATTAGTAAGTACCTATATGCGTTGGTTTTCAAATTAAAGACTTAGATTTTTTTTTAATTTTTGTTCACGGTTCAAATATTCACAAAAAATTTTAACTACGTATAGCGAGAAGACCCCCAGAAAGCACTATTTCACTTCATTTTACAGTGTTTTATAAACACTCGCACATACGGTTCTAAACCTAATGCCGTTGACCATCCGCGATGGTTAACTTTAGCGCAAACGTGATTCCAGGAACCCTCCCGGAGGGTCCACTTACAAAATGTATGGCGGCATGGCGCGTATGAGCTCGACGAAAATGGGTGGAGTCGAAAGTGTAAACGACTTTTAAAAAAGCGGGAGGGTCTCAGTTCGTCGGAATATTTTTTTATGTTTTTTATTTATGTTCCCCGATTACTCGAAGACGGCTGCACTGGACCGAATTCGAAAATTATTTTTTTGTTTGAAAGGGTATACTTCCCAGGTGGTCCCATTGTCATCAAGTCAGGATTGGATGATGGAATCCTGGAGAAGTCGAGGGAACTCTTGAAATATTATAGGCACACACACCTATTGCGATTTAGGTATTTTTTGTAAGTAGTAACTTGTGAATTTGCTCTCGGAAAGCACCATTTACTGAAGTGGAACTGATGATGAAGACCACAGATGGCCACCGGAACTACTCAATAATACGTATTTCACGGGTTGCGATTCAATTACTTTAATATGGTTGCCATTGCCAACCAATTTATGCCCGTCACAATGCATAGGGTGAAGTGGAGCTGATGGCGAAGTACCAGGAGAACTCCTCAACAATTAACGTCCCTGCATCGGGAAAAGCAATCCTATTCTCGTAGATCATATTTTTATTATGAATGCATTAAGTATGCATCGTGTCATTAAATGAATCGTAGAGTCACGTTGCGCCCCACGCGCTTGCATGTCAAGCGTGCGCGTGCGACCCATCTTGTCCGACTCGTCCGTACACGACCAACATTCTTGGAAAACTAGGACCGAGTAGGCAAAGATGCCGTAAACTAATGACGGAGCATTGCCTTGTCGAATTCGAAATCATGTTTTTTTTTTACCGTTTTGTGTGGATAAACTTAGTTCAGCCTATAACAATCCTAGTATGTACTTACCTAGGTAGGGATCCCAAGGATGGTACTAAGGCATTCTTTCTGTTTGGTTGTAACTTTGAAGTACGCACAGCTACACATTAAGCTATAAATTTCCAGTATAAGCTGAACTCGCATTGTACAAAAATCATATAGGTACGATCCGAGATCAGCATAAACTGGAAATGCATAGCTTGATAATTGTAGCCGTGTGTACCTGCCTGCACTTTAATGAAAACACTCCCGTCCCTCACCCCTCTGGCAACTACCGTACGTAGGTAGTTGACAGAGGGACGGGAGTGTAATTTGATTTTATTTCTATAAGTAGGTTTGTACAAACACTTTTACACGACAATCATAATATTTAGAAAACTAGATGAGGTCGGCGTTTCCTATCTGACTACTCTGAGAACAAACTCAGAAGTCGCAATCAAGACAGTCTTGGTCTTGGTCTTTAACCCTATTTCGATTCCTTCAAGTTTATTTTGTGGAAAACCAAATATTTTTTCCGCCTACGCAGTAATAATGCAAAAGTAGGTAGTCTACGAGTACGTTTAATACCTACTTTTTGTATATTACTGCGTATAGGTGTAGGTACCTACATAGGTTTATTGCGTTCTAGCAAAGTAGAAGTAGCGTGAAACAATCCATTGCTACTCCCGTTAGATTAGCGTTATCAAAATTGTATATGGCACCTGTGTTGCTACTTTACATTTCTATGGAAAACTAGGCTAAGGGGTTCAATTTTCGTATCGCTCGCTACATTAATTTTTTTTTTTTTTTTGGGTGGGAAATCATCCAATGACTTCTCCCGCTCTGGGCGGAGCGGAAGGGCGTGTCAGACTTTTACTGACTAAAACCCACCCGTGTTCCTTCCCTTGCCATGCCAGGGGCCACGGTTTCCCCTTGGGACTACCCGCAACCCCGGCAGGCATCGGCCCTAACGGACCCCGTCAGTTTTGCTGACATCTCTTTGAGGCGCGCGTGGAACACGACGCGTCGTCGACCCGGGCCTGGTCCTTATCGGACGGCGAGCTGCCCTCTGCTCTCCGTCCGCAGGCCCGCGCCTACGGTGGCCGGAAATCGGCTATCAATTCCCGACGCCCGGGAAGTCTCCTACGGCGGCGGCGGCTAGGGCTGGTAGGGCGTGGCCTCTGCCACTCCCTCGCGCGCTCCGCCTCCTCCTTCGCGAGCATTACTGCTTCGCAGAAGGAGGTGACGGCTTGCCATGCCCTCTCGCTCCGCACCATGGCCTGGACCAGGGCCGGACGCGAGAGGTCACTGCCGCCGATCGCCTCGACGAGGACACGGCGGTGGTCCACCCAAGCCGGGCAAACCTCCACCGTATGCTCCACCGTGTCCTCCGGACGATCCACACAATGGTGACACCCGGGCGTTTCCTCCCGCCTTATGCGAAACAGGTACCTCCCGAAACAACCGTGTCCGGTGAGGACCTGCGTCAGGCGGAAGGTGAGGACGCCGTGGCGCCTCTCAAGCCACTCCTCAAAGAGGGGACTTATCGCCGTAATTGTGGGACTTGTGAGTTGAGTGATACTTTCGAAGTTTTACAGATCTATTTATCTATTGTCACTTAGATCTTCTACAAGATATAAGGGCAGGTATGTAGCAGATTCTACCTCCCTTGTATGTTACCTACAATGTTACTTGAGGTCGCTTTAGCTGTTACGTTGCGGTTCTTCATTTACTCCTTTTTCATTCATTTCATCCACCCGCAGCTCTCACTCAATCAACTTCTCTGGGTTTACTCCATCCATTATTACATTTATCAGTGTTAGTAATTTTCATCTCGATATCGGCACAATATTAAAATAAGGTCGCTTACTAAAAATTAAAATTAAGTACCTACTCGGACTTATGGGTCGCCCGCACAGAACAGATGTCGCCCGTGTGTCGTACTAAGTACGCGCACTTTAAAACCCCCGAGTAAGTTCGTCGGCGATCCAACAGGTTTGAAATTTTTCTCATAGCCCGCCTTGGTTCGTAGTTTCGTACGCTGTCATCGCCACGAGTCGCGAGCCACTATTTTGTTGCGACATTTGTGTAATTTACGAGTATCTAACTTACTCGGCCGGCACGCCTACTTTTTAAGTTGGCGAACTTTATCCTTTTGAGGCACCAAAAATCCGTGTGGCCATTATATTATTGCTTTAGTAATTTAAAACATTCTGAACTGAAGCCATTGCAAGTAAAAGAATTAAACGAATGGGGGCGTGAGATTCGTAGTCAACAAGAATCGAGTGACTCCAAAATAGCGTTCTTAACAGATCCCGATGGATTGCATTGAAATAATGTATAATGTATGTGACCGGTGCCCAGCGCGGCCCGTCTCGACATTACCATACGAAGTAGTAGGAAACCTGAAATGAATCGTAAATAATAAAAAAGAGGAATAATTTATTTTGTCAACGACTAAAACGTCCCCACAAAGTGAGGAACATTCAACAATTACATTAGGTTACCAGAGACAAAGATGACGTTTTAAAATACCTACTTATAAGATCCCATTATCCTGTATTACATTGCTGGAACAGGCACACGTGTATGTGAACGATAGTCAAAATAAATGACAAGATGTAAGAACGTGGACGAGGCAAGGGGAATGGGTAGGGAAGGAATAATAACTAGAAATAGCGAGGATCGATGGCACGTGGCCGCGGAGTTCAATAGTTTCGGCGACTTTATTTCAAAAGCTTGAATTTATGTAAGTAGATAGGTATTTGTGTTGTTTTTGTGTGTGTTTTGTTTTTGTGGTTTTCTGTTTTAATCTTATTCGAATTTAGGTCTTTTTGAGATTTATCCTGAGTAAAATGCTGAATGGGTAGAAAAATTTAGATAGACAGTCAAAGCTATGAACTCGTCGAAATAAAAGTGTCCAACTGTTAGCCGCTAAATGCACGCATTATGAAAGCACAATGACAGTAAGTACAATGACGTGGCAAGACGTACGACGTAGTGGGTGGCACGCACACCAGCATAAACAAGTCGGCCTGTTTTTTTTTGTTCTTTTGCAGCGCGACACTATCCATATAAATAATAAAAGCTCTGAAATCGAAACCTGCAAAAAAAAAAACTTACTGGAGGTAGCAGCACAGTAACTACTTAGCAGTCTGTAAATTGTGATTAGGTACAGCAATAAATTAAGGATGCTACTGCTTATATTAATGGCTGTCAAATTTGCACTATCTGGCTAGCTCGATATTCAAATTAATGGTATAATGGCGTGTGCCATAAAGCCAAATAATTTAATTTAAAGTTTTGTGTTTCGCATACTTATTTACTTTGCATACTATGTATGGAATCAAGTTCTTCTAAGGGAACAGACAGCTATACTGCTGGGGAGTTTGTTGCACCACTTTTTCTTCCCAGCTGTTAAAGCACTAGGAAGAAATGGTGAAGGGCGTGCGTTTTGGGGGACTGTCTATGTTAATTTGAAGTTCAAAAAGTTCTGGTTCTCAGCCTAGTTTGAATAAATTTTGATTCTGATATCAATGTGCCATTATGCGACATTTCCAAGGAGAATAAACAGATGAAAGCCCTGAAATCGAAACCACCTAAAAATAAATATCAGACTGCAGTTTCTATTCTCCGTGGACACTATTACGGTATTCTCAAACAAAATCGACACACACAACTATTTCAAAGAATCATCGTAGTAGTCTTGGCTGCTACTTATCTGTGGCCTAGAAGCAATCTGTCAATTCTCATAACAAATGACAGGCTACCAATCTACCATTGGTACCGTGACTGGTGATTCGTGCCTCTGCTAGGGTCGGAAAAATTCCCAGGCCATCAAGTAGGTAACAGCGATCAACCTTACAGATAGGTATCTGTACAAATATAACTACGGAAGTACGGAATAATAGAAGTTAGATACGTACTCGACACGGGCCGGAGGACGAGCTTTTAATTTGTAGCTTTTTTGTATCTAAGTACCTACTTATAATATTTTTCCTCCTTTTATTTAAGTACGTTTTATGAAAAGATAATATCGGTTTTGAAATTATTTAATGGATTTTATTTAATTAACTTCGGTAAGTAGTTACTGTTTCGATACGGTTTCCCTTTTAGAATTAATGTATTTTTTACTTAAGTAGGCATTTATGACCCGTTTCACCCAGATAAATATGCTGGGAACATCTTTGTATCTTATTAAGTAAATAACGTCTCGTTCTAATACAAAATTCTGAAAACTGTATTTAGGAAACTGGTTGATAAGAGATACTTAAGTAAGACAGACTCATAAAGCAGGTAACTGGAAATATTAAGATTACTAACTTATTTATTTATCGTTAATTCTTGATACGAAATACCTACTTACTTACATTATTCATCTCAATTTCAGTATAACAATATTAACTGCTCGGAAACAGAAGGAAAAATAATGATGTAACTTTGAACACGGTTGTTTGACGGCGGTGTCATCTACATTCTACACAATTGAAATCATAATGTTATGAGACGATCCTCAAAAATTACGAAACGCCTTTTATAATAACGGAAATGAGAGAAAAAATTAAATAACGGCGTAAACTTTACCGAAAGAAAAACATTAACAAGTTTTATTTTATAAAGACGTAAGAAAAGCAAAGAAAATAAAAACGTGTTGCGCGATAACAGCCTTGAGAAATTGCATTGTGTACTCGCAACGTTATCAGTATGACGACTGCCGACTGGCCATGTTACGCATTACTTGCCTACGATAACGAGTAACCAGTAAAGAAATGACCAAATAAATCGACACATGCATGCTCGTGCAAATCCTGACGTTATAGCTGAACGACGCACTTCTACTGACGTTATAATGTAGACGTTTTTTTCAAGCTTGTCAACAAATATTTTTTGATTTTCGAATCTGGCTAGCTTACCTGTTTCAGTGAGTGCAGATCTCTCTATTGTGATCTTTATTGGTATCTCGTTATGAATGTTTGGTGAGAAAGTGGGCAACGTCGCAAATACCTGTCAAATATCTCGCTGTTTTGATTAATTTGGCAATATTGGTGTATGGTAATACGAAATATGGCTAACTAGTGAACTAAAATAGGTATTGATTATGAAATGCAATAATTAATATCGTAAGTAACACATAATACTTATATATTTTTACACCTAAAACGGTTACAACATCAAATTTATTGTTATGCAATTCAATATTAATATTCTATCTAATTCACTAGTTACTTAGCCATTTTTCTTATTTCGATACAATAATATTGCCAAATTAAACAAAACAGGTAAATATTTGACAGCTAATTGCGACGTTGCCAACAAGCCGAGGTTGAGTTCAGCAAGTAAGTATAAGGCTGCCTGTCCACTGGAGCGGAGAGGAGAAAAGAGGAGCGGAGATGTGCCAATATTAACCAATAGAATCTTGACTGAGGATCACTGATCTAAACTCAGGAGCGGAGTCAAGATTCTATTGGTTAATCTCTCTTTTCTCCTCTCCGCTCCAGTGGACAGGCAGCCTAAGGATTGGATAGTGGTCTCAGCTTTCAGCTTTCAGAACCTTCTCACAGGTTAGCTCCACAAGTTAAGTTGTACAAGGATTTAATCTACTTTTTGGAGGTTTTGTATTCAGCCTGAAAAAGGCAATTAGTAATTAGCCTCATAAGCCCTAAAGGGATACCGTGGCCCCTGGCAACGTACAGGCAACTGAAGGAACACGGGTGGGTTTTAGTCAGTAAGAGTCTGCACGCCCTTCCGCTCGCGCCCAGAGCAGTAGAAGTTATTTAAAGATTACCAATAAATAAAAAAAGAGGTTCTGGAAGCCAGACCATGCAAGATGTCTAAAAATGTGGGCTATGTATTTATTTTGAAGAGAGAAAGCAAATGTTTTAGTACATTACTCGAATTGGTATTATGATTAGCTATGTAAGTTAATGATTGAAAGGACTCAATACAGCCTTATTGGCTTCATAAATACTCTACATAAGTAAATAGGTAAAATATATTGATTTAATCTTTGGCCTTCGGTTCAAACACGTGGATTATTCCGCCGGACATCGTTAGCTGTAGGACAGTAATAGTTAAAATCAATCGAATTTACCTTTTTTCGTGTTCGTCCTTAGCTTACTTTACAAAGAAACTTTGTTTTTTTATGGTTCATGATCATGAAGTTCTGTAGTACAGAACTTCTTGAACCATTAATAAAATAAAGTATAGTAAAGGAAGGTTCCACTAGACTAAAATGCTACACTAGCACTAGGCAACCTTGCTGCCGCAGCCAGGCTGCCTAGTGCTAGTATTACGGAAGCCCATAATATCATGTCTAATAGGAGCCCGCACAGGCAACCAAGAATTTTCTCAATATTCCGGCTGCCGTACCCTGATTGACGCAGACAGGTTACCTAGTGCGCGCTTGCCCTTATGATAGAATGACCTGTGTGTTAGTTAAGGACTATTTTACTAACCTAGTTGGATTTTTCACTTAATTTAGAGGTGTTTTACGACCTCCAAAGAAACGTACGAATATGTGCTGCGAAAAACTGCATCCACACGGTACTGGGTCACAACCTTCCGGAAATCTGGGCCATCCCGGTCGTCGGTGCTATTTTACGCCAGAGCATGCTCCGGACGGAACAGACCGCCGGCCCGGAGCCCTGACCTGACCCTGATAACATGTCTTGATACTCCAACAGACCCATATTGACGCCCAACTATGTTGCGGTCGATCGATGACTTCTGACTTAATAAGTAGGTATATTATATGTCACAAATACGCCTAATAATGGTTTCGAAGTAAGTAATTGTGTGTCCCCATTTAACTTTTTTGCCCTTATGATATCATGATACTTACCTACTTAATATTTTGAGGCTGTCAATACCGACTGGTCGACGTAAATCGATCGCAGTTTAGCACCCTAATTGCGTAACACACTTTCAATCACAACCTGAAAGATTATGAAGGATCTGCTAATCCATTGCTGCACATGTTCGAAAGATTTGTCTGCGCAACAACGTAAATAACGCAATGAATGTATGTTATTGAGCTGTCAAAATGAAAGAAAATTGCTACTGTTAGTGGGTACGCAATTACCCCGCTGTATTTCAAAGTTACGCGTCTACAATTAGTAGGTACCTACTACATAGGTATTTATAAAAATTTTAGGTACATTTCCAGACGCATATGCCTTTTCCATTAAATCCTCAAACTGAACATGCAGTGTATACTAATAATAACATTATGCTCGTTTTATTTCTTTAGCCTCGAAAATATTGAATCCCTTGCCAAAATTTGTATGAGAAGTTGGCATTGGCTTGGCAGTAATGCATTTACGAAATATGTGAACAGAAATGTACTTACGGTCTTATTCATAAAAAAACCTTATCGAAGGTTTTAGACATTACTTAGTTAAAATGCTTGATAAGCCTATAAAACCTTCGATAACATTTTGTATTCATAAACGTTTCATAAACCTTCTATTACTAATATGTCGTTATAAATCAAAATATTGCCATTTTAATGAAGTCGTCCAACAAATCGACCAACACATCGAGTCGTCAAACGAGAATGTCTGTCTGCGCACCAGAAAATTGTGACCATAGACATTATTACGTACTGTAAACTATTTTATTGTCTACAGTTTCGACTCTTTTGACACGGCGCGTCTTTCAAAACACGTATTTGTCAATGAATTTGGTATTGAAGCGACGATAATTTTTGAATAATTACATGCATGTACTAAATAAACAAATGGAATCAATACCGTAGACTAGTTCCAATAAACGGCAAAGAAGTGAAACTTGGTTGGAGGAGGATAAGGTTTGTACCATTACAGCTAGAACAAATTCAAAGTAAATTTTGTTTTGTAAACATTCTCATACTTACATGCTTGCTTTTGCTTCTGTTCCTTAGATTGTTTTGAAAGAATTAGTCAGGAGAGAGTCTCCTTAATGGAAAATCAAAATACGGACGCAAACACCAACGCGAAAAAAGTGGCGGCCTGGCATGATTTACGAATTAGGTACCTATCTTTTACGTTACATATTTCCTAACTAAGCATGTCAAGAATTTTGTTACAAAACTCATAGTAACAAAAACCCGCGGCCCTAAGAATATCTATTAAGGACTCGTAATATTAGTTATTCTTATGCCCCTACTGATTTAATTAATTTGGTAATAACTATAATTTACAAACAAACTATTACATTCATTTTGTATTTCAGGTTAGAATGGTAAGGATGGCGCTGCTACAAATAGCAGAAACTGAAACAGCCTGCAGAAAAGAATTACATGAGGCACAGAGGGCAAACGAAAAAGAAAAATTTTTGTTCTAAGAAAAAATCGAAAAGTCAAATTAGAGTATTACAAAATAAATTAAACTGATATATTAAACAAG
The DNA here is from genome assembly GCA_948150665.1 of Conistra vaccinii. Lineage (NCBI taxonomy): Eukaryota > Metazoa > Arthropoda > Insecta > Lepidoptera > Noctuidae > Conistra > Conistra vaccinii. The sequence continues at coordinate 10,454,102 of OX411330.1, forward strand.
TTTTTTATTAATTAACTACTCGCTAAAATGTCTTATAAGTCTTCTTCTTAAAAGTTTGTAAAATAGCATTAGCATTTGCGTTTCCCCTTGCAACTTCTTGAATTACTTCACTTGTATGATATTCATTGATATTACTACCCTCTAACTGCATGTCTCCATGGTGAACTGCAATGTTGTGAAGTATACTGCCACTATGGTTGTTTTCACATTTCCTAGTGTTCATGTAAAAGGCATTGAAAGCGTTTTTTTCACACACCAAAGCAGCGTTCCACAGTATTATGTTGTTGCAGTGCTTCGTGATATGTTTTCCCGCTTCTATTTTGAGGCGTTAAAATAGGAGTGAAGAGATATGCCTCTAACATAAGATCCTCTCACGAACAAGGTTAATTATGAAAGTCGCTGTAGATTTAATAAGGACAATGCTTCCAATCGTCGTCGTCCAAAGAAAATGGATCACTTTTATTTCTGTAAACCTTTCTTCGAAGCGGACGGTTCTCAAGACGTACAATTCTTTCAATAGTATCCAAGCTTTGCAAAGCTTGCATTTTATATAATAATAAACTAAATTAGTTAAACAGAAATGCAAAATAAATTAAACATGTACGATTGTTTACAAAACTGACATTTTGTAGACAGTAGACACACAGGTTAGATTTGTACGTCAAATGTCGTTTTCTAGTAATCAGCTGCTGTTGAGTCTGCCATTTTTTCCCTATAGTACTGTTAAAGTAGGGTTCTGGCTTCTATAACTTTATAGTAGGTTTATAGAACGTTATGGTGCTAAAATGCGTTTATGAATACCATTTTTTATAAACCAGACTTTAGCAAGTGTTTAGATGTTCGATAACTTGTTATGAATAAGACCGTTAGTATTTATCAGAGCGATAACAATATGTCAGGGTAAGATATTATATCGAAATTAACTAGATAGTTCTTTGATTACTAAAAAAGGATTTTATCAATACTTGGCTGATGTTTGACCCCACCCATGGATATACCTCATTCTGATCATTTTACTGTAATTTTTGTAAAATGGTCTTTGTTATTTTCAGTCAGCTGGTTCTTACTCATTTAATAATAATAGTCCTCCAGACCGAATGCTGGCCAACATGACCAATCTCAGCGGAGAGCAGCCTTCGGCGCGGGAGATAATAAGTATCTAGTGCACAAGAATGTGTGCGCAGACACAGGTACACTCTCTCTTCCCTCACTCTCATAGTCCGATGCAGATGGGACGCCAATCCAACACGACTGGAGGGACATCTAACGCAGGACCAACGGCTTATTGCTATATAAGGTGTATCTATTCATACCAGAAATCTCTTAAGGGGTCATTGTACTCATCATTATGAATAACTTTCACTATGGGACCAACACTGAAATCGCGAAAAAAAATCTGCTGTTCCCTACATTTTGACGAGCTATGCGAATATAAATGTAGGGAACAGCTGATTTTTTTTGCAGTGCAGTAGTGACTTGTGAGCGTATGCTTTGCGATGATTTATCAATAAGTCACAGGGGCCGACACTGAAGTTTGAAACCTCAGGACATGCTGCTTCTCAGACGGACAACTGTACGTCGCTTGCTCCCGAGTCACCAGCCCTGACTCTCTGTATATTTTGGGTGCTGAGAACAAAACTACAGGGAAGTTTTATAAAAATGTGGCTGTTATAGTAGTATATCGTGGTGTCTTACGACTTCCACCCGAACGAAGTCGCGGGCAGAAGCTAGAAGGCAAGGCGTCTTGAGCAAGCGTGGTGATCAATGCTCGTGCCTTCTCTGTATGAGAAGACGCCTTTGCCCAGCAGTGGGAAACTAATAGCCAGGGGGCCAAGTCTACTAATTTACAAACGTCATAATGGTGTCACGATGGTGAGTTTTTGACAGATTTTGTATGGCAAATCTGTCAAAAACTCACCATCGTGACACCATTATGACGTTTGTAAATTAGTAGACTTGGCCCCCTGGTTGGTTGAGACTATCAAAACCAGTAACCACTCCTAGTGCTGAAAACCACAATTTCGCCTTATCTTCCGTAAATTTTACCTTGGTGCCTAAGACACTCATGGTCATTGTTAAGCAGTGGACATTAATTGACAGATGAGAGGTAGCTGTCAAAAAGGATACAATTCCATCTTTTTTACCGACTTTTATTTAACCTAGGAGCGGTGGTGGCCCGGTATCGGCCCCGACTTACGAGTTGTAGGTCGTGGGTTCGAACCCAAGCGGGCGCTTTACTTTGTGTAAATAATTTCATCACCACTGCTCTCAAAACAACGAAGGAAAACATCGTGAGGAAACTGGCATGTCTTAAGCCGCCCTCCGACGGTGCGCCATATCGCGGATGCACGCGCACGACGCACCGTGGGAAACCTAGCGTGCGTGGTAGCGCAGACGCGCGTTGTACGCGTGCGTGGCGGTGCGTCCTCGTGCGGGCTGGTGCGCGTCCGTGATATGGCGCACCGTGGGAGTTGGCTTTTAGAACCAAAAATTCGAAGACATGTGACATCTACCAACCCACACTGGGCCCGCGTGGTGGATTGCGGCCCACTCCCTCTCACAGAGAGCTGGCCTGTGTCCCAGCAGTGGGAACAAATAGGCTGATTGATTATGTTAAATAAAAAAGGATGAAATTGTAATATTTTTTTTTGCGAACTGTTATATTGAATACTAGCATGTGTTATTTTTGTCTACTATTACCTTTATATATTCCAAACTTAAAAAGATTATTAAGCATCACTGAATCACTAATGATGATAAAGATAAAACTATAAGTAATAGCTTTTACCGTCGATTTTGTATGCCAAGTACAGCCGCAAACACAATTAACGATAACTCTGGAGGATTCAATCATCTCTTTTGCAAAACGGAGCAATGATGGCTTCTTATGTGACCATGTGTCAGGACTCATGGCGCAGACAAACGTTTCGTTTCCAATTCTCACAAAGTGACCTACACTAATAACATAATAATCTATGTAACACAATAATTATGGAAGCAACTACTCGAAATTAACGAGATATCTGTTACAATACCGGTTGCTATCATAAACAAAGGCCTTGGAGTTATGTACTATATGTATACATATATATGTATACTACATATATCTACATATTATTCTGTTGTCAGTGATAACGGCAAGGAAGTGAAAAACTGAAATAAAAATAAACAATTTGTATCCTGATAACTATAGCAGTGTTTATTATGTCAACGGTACCTAATTGGCTCCAATATTTTTTGTTGTTATTTATAATTATTTATACTAATACTTTCCTGTGATTAGATTGTGTAATTTTAAATAACATTATGATTATTGTGCAGAATAAAACCTATGGATTGGATTAGGTACCTACTTATATTTAATTTTAGATTGTATACGGTCTGCCAGCTGCATTGGACAGATTACTCAATGCAAAGTGTGGTTGCATCAGCCCTTACTTACTTGGTTATTTTTTTTTAACTGAAAGTATTCTCAATCTGCCTAGCCTTTCCCCAACATAGTTGAGGTTGGCTTCCAACCTAACCGCATGCAGCTGAATATCAGTATTTTTTATGGAACGACTGCCATGTCACATGTCTTCGAATTGTTGGTTCTAAGACATGCCGGTTTCCTCACGATGTTTTCCTTCACCGTTTTGAGAGCAGTGGTGATGAAATTATTTACACAAAGTAAAGCGCCTGCTTGGGTTCAAACCTATGACCTACACTGACCTTCACAGCGTAGTTAAAACCAAAAGTATTCTATAAAAAAAATATCGAATTCTTTTGTATGCTTCACGAAGTTTATCGTCATCATCTGCATAAAGGCCTCAACTGTTGGTATCTGTCTACTCCTCTAATCCAATCCAATACAATGGCACGCTATTTAATTCGACCTTCAGCTACTTTGATGCAGCTTCCATCAGTCATTCTGTGTAGATCGCCGCCCCACCTAGCCGGAGGGCATTCTACATTCCTTCCCTAAGAATGCCCTAAGAAATCTGATTCGCAGTCACCACTTAAGAATTATACGCGTCTGTGCCAATATAACTGGCCTATTGCTGGTTCTGTTTTTTTATTCTTTGTGCTATGCCAACCACTTTGGTCCTCTGCTGTCGGATCGCCTCTCTTTGTATCTCATCTCTTCAAATTCAATTCAAAAGTCATTTACTCAAACTAGGCTGAGAATCAGCACTTTCTTATCTTTGTCTTTTGGGTTTGATAGAACGATTTTGGTCTTTAGCATGTTAGAGTTCACGAACTATATACCTACCGAGAATAGCTGGTGCCTTGCTAAAACGCACCGCAATTGCCAAGAAAAAAAAACTCTGCTGGTTAATTAAGTAACTAGCAGAGTTTTTTTTTCTTGGCAATTGAACCAGCAGACTGCAGGGTTGACTGCTGGTAGTGGGCTGACTGCCCTTGGGCAGAAACTCAAATGAAGTCTTTTGACATCTTAATGTCAAAAAACTTAATTTGAGTTTCGCCAGTCGTGAGGAACAGTCTAGGTTGACGGGAGTTCAGCGGAAACTAATAAGATAATCAAACCTCACGACAAACATCGTCATTTTAGCTGATATATTCTGCCTTCTCAAGAATCATAAGAGGAACATCCATGATGAAAGGAAATACTTACTTACCTACGTTCCAATAATTTCAATCTCGGATTTGCCAAGATCGTAAAAATTGTCCACGTGTGAACACAGTACAAAGTACGTATTTACTACTAGTTCCATAATGTAACGTAACGCCAGATGTACGTACCGAGGTACATACGTAGGCTTATCGGTCACACGGAGACGTAGATGCAATAAAAAGAACACTAGAGTTATATCACCGAGCCAGCCACGCAAACTGTGCGCGTCATCAAACATCATTGATGTACTTCCTGCTTGCGCTACTAAATAATTCAGCAATGACGTTTTCTTATTTAAGATTACCTTCTCATCACACCATGATCTTCAAATGAATTATATATTACCTCGACCTCATCCATTACTTTATAATCTTTATATGTTTTGGTAATTCGTTGTCTCGACAACAAAACGGTTTTGAGTTTTTGTGAGTGTGAGGGTCTTTGAAGTTTGATCATCGTGAATCATCTGCTGCCTCATGTTAGCTGTTGTTGTTGTGATTGGTCGACAAATTGTAACAACTAGGTTCCTGATTACTTCTTTCTTCAACAATGGTGCCGATTCTCTTGTCACAAATGCCTCTAAACTAGACTAAAAATCACTAAAATTTAGTTTAGTCCTGTCAAACGAGCATTTCCCATTCTGAAATAGTCTAATATGACACAACTTAACTATATTTTAGTTTGACAGCACTAAGATTGCACTGAGTTATTAGTTTAGTGAAAATTTTGTGAAAATTTTGCTATTCTGAATTTGACGTTTTTCACCTAAACATTTAGATTATCCAACTAAATCAGTCTATTTTTAAACGCGATTAAAAAGGAGTGGAATAAAATTAGTTGGCATGAACTAAAATTCACACACTTCAGCTGCAAAAACTTTATCATTTTTTTTATTTTGCTTATATCTCGAAAACGGTGCGTCCTAGCGCAAAAATAATGGAAATTTCAACCCCCTCTGTCGCCCTTAAACCCGTATGCCCCTACTCACAGGTAATATTTGATTATATTTTCCATAAAAAAAGTTTAAAATTCCATACAAAATACGTCAAGGCTGCCCCACCCGCACGCCTCTGGCTCTAAAAAAATTCACGGGGTAGAGCAAACAAGTACCACGTGGGTCGCGACGTGACTGTCAAATTCAATTTTAGATGTGTCAAAATTATTTTACAATGCATTTGCTCGAAAAGGGCGTTTTCCAAGCAGTCAATTTGTGCGGAAAGTGTCACTTTTTTTGACTAGGGCTTTTTACTTTTCAGTTTTTTTTTAATTTTTGAATCCGACGTCTGCCCGACGCGACGCAAAGAGTTTTCATTATTTGAGAAAAGTTTTACAAATTAAATGATGATGATGATGTTGATGACGATGACGATGGCGATGGCGATGTAGATAATGTTGGTGGTGAAGATAATGTTGGCGATGGCGATGGCGATGGCGATGACGATGGTCTAAGTCAAAGTCAGATAGTCAAAGTCAAAGTCAAAGTCAAAGTCAAAGTCACAGTCAAAATCAACGTCAACGTCAACGTCAAAGTGTACTACTGTGAAGGTCGCTAGTTTTTTTGTTTCCTCGCACAATGCATAGTAAAACGTTGTATGATACACGTGCGTCAGATGATTTCCGACTCGTGTCGACTTATACATTCGCTCGCTTCGCTCGCTCGTGAATAAAAAGCCACTCGTCGGAAATCACCTACTTTCCGCACTTGTAGCATAAATAACTATTTTAATTTAGAGATATTTTTCCGCAGAATAGCTTTTAGATTCTCATAGCCAAAAGTAAGGTATTTTAGTCGTAGTTTAGTTAGTTTAGTTCGGTGTACAAGAGAATCGGCACCAATCTAAGCTCATTCAAAAGCTCTTTTATCTACTAGGTAGTGCATGCAGGCTGCCCTTTTATATTTACTGAAACTATGGACTGCACAACAACAACAGAATAATTAAGCCTGAGGCCGGGTTGAGGCCAATGTCCCAGCAGTGGACTGGGATAGGCTGAGTTGATTGACTGTACTAACTGTTACAGGCAAGCGCACCCAACATACATCATCTAGAAATCCAAGTCAGTGGAGCAATTATTAAAACGGGAGAAAAGAAAAATCGACTTCTCAATGGGTATATCAACATTTTACTTTTATTATATTACTTAAAGTTATGTTGAAAAACCATTTGAATTTCAATTTAGCGTACCAACGACGTATCGACTTGTCAGACGAGAAATTCTACAAGGCCGTTGTAGTTACTGATGCAAATACCTGTTATTTATTTTGCTATAAAACAGACTCGACTCGCGACTACTGCTAATTACTTAACCTGTTTGTCGGTATGGTTAATCCATTGGTCAGTTCGCGTCAGGAGAATCCCTAAGCACGAAGTCCGTAGTTTCGGCCGAAGTTATATACGCTAGATGCATAGGGTCGTACTAAGTACCTATCACCTACGGCAAAGGTCTTCAAAATACATCCCCATTTCAGATTTAATTTTTTCCTAAAATCAGAAATTATGCATGGAACATCACTTTTTGGCTCCACGTTATCTATGCGAGCAGTTATTTTCTCGAATGAAATACGTAAAGTCCAGGGTATGAACCAGAATCACAGACCTTGAAAACAGTGAGAATTGCAACAATGATTGGGGCAGATTTTGATAAATTCGTTACGAGTAAACAATGTCAAACATCTCATTGATTAAATTTTATTAGTATCATTTGCTATTTCTAGCCTTGTAAAATTGTATAATAAATAACTGCAAGGTACCTACTTATCTATAAGTTTATAATGGAATGTAATCAATTTAACTTGTGTTGCGGCCCGCCAAACTAAAATCAAAGTGTTCTCGGCCCTTGACTTCAAAAAGGTTGAGGACCCCTGACCTACGGACGTAAGATTAGTTCGGAGCCCGAACTAACATTGAATGACAATAAGATTTCACAGTATTGTGCTGCTCGAAAAATTTATATTTCTATGGTTGTTACTTATTTTGACGGATCAACTACTTTCGGACGGGCCCGTATCTTCGTTGACGGACTTAGACAGTACACCCCCAGTTTCAGCTGTCTACTCGATTTATGGGTTACGCGTCGCCGCGTCATTTTATCTTGATCTTCCAACGGTGCGATGCCAATTCCCAACAATTGGATTTGGTGTTTGGGCTTGATTTTTTCGCGGGTTTGAGCCAAGTCCACTAAGCTTTATCGGAGGCTGAGCGAGGCAACAAGATTATGGAAAAAAACTGGATATATTACTAGAAACCAGTTATGTATGTACCTATATTCATCAATGAGAGCAGTGGTAGTCCAAGGTAACGGCCGCGAATTACGAGTTGTAGGTCGTAGGTTCGAACCCAGGCAGGCGCTTTACTTTGTGTAAATTGTCTCATCACCACTGTTCTGAAAATGGTGAAGGAAAACATCGTGAGGAAACCGGCATGTCTTAGGAGCAAAAATTCGAACCAACCCGCACGGCCACTTCCTCTCACCGAGAGGAGACCTGTGTCTCAGTGGGAACATTATACTTAGGCTGGTGAAAAAATATTCATCAATTTTGTTATGATATCAGGCAACACTGGACAGTAATACCCTATGTACAGACGCCAGCACATCAAGTTAGTACAATCTGTCAAACTCGCTTAAGAATAAGGTTCAATCACAGACATATAAAGAGTAGCAGACCAAACATTAATCCATAGTTATATTTATATAGATGGATATGATTCTTTATCCTTTTTTTGCTAAGCGGCAAGCCGTAAATTCTATCTCGTTCTGTCACCTGTTGTTATACTGACTCACACATAGACAAAATTTGACGCCTAGCTTGTCTATCTCGCGCCGCCATGTTGGCAAACAACATCTTCTGCATCGCGTTCTATGTTTCAACCGCGTAAGTCAGACAGGGACGGATTTGGCAACAGAGACGAAGTTTTTTTGTAAAATATTTACCATTGAATTATCAAACAGAGCCTCAGATTACTCTACGATATTTTATTGTTTTTTTGGTGACGTAGTTCCAGAATACTGCAGTGCAGATTTTCAGTGTAAACACACATGCTATTGTAATAAATTATAAAATTATTTATGTTACCCTGTGTCTGTGTGATGGATAACATGAGCATAGGTACACCTATGCTCATGTTATCCATGACAATTATTAGATTATTACCTGCCGAATGAAATTACTCACATAACATTCGGCAGGTAATAATCTAATAATTGTTTAATTGACTTTATTGATAGTAATCTACACTTCATATATCCAGAGAATATCGATTTTCGCGGATTTTCAGTAAGTACTTACATTGGTTGTTTCAATAGCGTTAGATAATACCGGCAACCGGCCCTAGACCGGCCCTGTATTGACAACTTTCCCTATGTGTGCGTAATGGCTACGCAATTTTTAGCGAATGTTTGGTCTGCTATTCTTTATAAGTCTGTGGGTTCAATGCTGATTGGGAAAATTTGACAGACTGGTGTAGGTTGATGTGCTGGCGCCTGTACTATACTATACGCAAATACCCTCTTTATTTAAAAACATTTTGTTCTAATTCTACCCACCTTATTATCACATCGTTAGAATTTCTTGTTCATCTGTGAGTTACTGCTGTCAAGTGTTTGAAACATTCCGGTTAGTCGTTATCTTAGAAAGCTTTTAGCATTAATTATTTTAGGTACTTGCCTACTCTCTAAAGTCCGTTTATTATTTTGTAACTCAGACTGAATAATGGACGTGAAATCATTAATTCCTCGAAGCACATCGGACTTCGTGAAATCACCTAGCTTCCATAATATGGTAAGTAATTAAAATAAATTATGATTTATGAGATCAAGACATTTTTAGACGCAGGGTAGCCGTTGCAAAATGTCTGGACAATTCCTCAATCCTTTTTTTCTATTTGTAATTATAAAAACTGATAAAACGGGTATGTAATTAACCTTTTTTCTATTAGTCTGAACTTCAATCAACCTTGATCACTGACAAAATTGTAACTAAGCAGAACAACGCGTGAAAAATAAAGTATCCAGTCACTCTGGGGACATTTTTCTGATTCTGAAGATCAATAACATCATTATGATTATTTTCAGGGTCTATTCAATGATAATAGCGGTTCACTGGGTGCGAATGTCAAGCAAGGTGAGTATTAAGAATAATTTATGAAATTCGTAGTAACATAACAACATTAAATACATAAATAATTTAAGATAAGTACCTATCTCATCTGTAATTTCAAATTTGTATAATATATATTATAATAATAAACAATTAAGTACCGAACTTAAGAATCCAAAATTGTGAAAGTATTGTTAGAATAATAAATTCAGAAAGTTCATAAAGCGTGTTTGATTTGTATTGCAGATGCGTTGGAAGCTGTCAAACTAGATCCCGCTGTGCTAGAAGCGCAGGTGACAGTGCATTCGCCAGACAAAGCTATTGATGCCGCGAATTTGAATAGACGGCCCGAAGTAGTCATTGAGAATAAGAAAGGTGGGTACACAAAGCAAAACGCAGGGCGATGTAAGTTGTATTATTTCGGTGTGTGCGTACATTTTTTAACAAAATAAACACTCAGAAGCGCGATGTCAATATTTTGACCAATCAGCATAGGGCCCAGCACGCGTAGCATGATGCTTTCTATGTCTACGAAGAGTAGACACAGCTCTTTCCATACAAAGTGACATTTCCTTTCTTCATTTTTGACATCGCACCGTAGAAATCTTTCTTCAATCTGTCACTTTGTCTTTCGTTTCTAACTATCTTTGTCTAGGTCATTTTATATGTAGACTATTTCAGAAGAAAGTTTTCTATACCAAATTGTCAAAATCACTCTGACGACTGACAGTTGTCTATGGTAGTGAAATATATTCTACACGACGGTCACAAAGTATACAGGGTTATCTGCAAAATCATGATTTTACAGAAGAGTGTTTTAAACGCAAAACTGTGATAATTAATAGAAGAAGAAAGCTATCTTCTCCTATTTTACATCATTTAGTTAATATTACTAAGGAAATGGTTAAGGCCAATATTACTGTAATGCTATTTGTTCCAAAACACGGTACTTCGACACACTGAAAAAAATAAGCTGTACTTAGTTGTGTTTAACGTGACTTAATATCAGTAAAAATTGACAATCAAACAGTAAAAATATCCTATGACGAAACAAAGAATTCTGAGTCGAATTATATTAAAGAGTGAATTTCGTAAAAAGTGCAGTTGCCTCTTTCTACTTTGCTGCCGTCGTACTGTCTACACGGAACGTCATTTTTGTCTACTCTTCCGTCGACAAAGCGGTGCTCATGCTACGCCTGCAGGGGTAAAAAAGTCGATGTCTGCATGCACTTTTGTCGACTGTTTATTCTTTGTTGTTATGTTGGATGTGGCGCGAATAAACTGCCTGGTAACGTAACTTACTGTGACGGTTATCACCAATGAGAATTAAACCATAGTCATTGGTTATCACGTTACTACGCAGGTTATATACCTACCTACTAGTAAAATTTCTCGTGAACTTCTCTTACCTACTACGTTAGTCTATTCTACGTATAATAAGCTTCGACGTTATTGCCAATGATTTTGCAAACTACTGTTTAATGCACATATAATTACGAAAGGTCTTGATTAATATTCACGCGAGATAATATCTGAAATTAAGAACACAGCAGTGACTGGATTGTTTTTATTCGATTTGTTAAAAAAAACGGCTTGTGGTAACTGCGTAAAGTTCGTTTTTTAAACTCGGCTATTAATTTGAGATTTCAAATCTTTGTTTGTTTTTTTTTCAATTTGGAGTTTGACATTTGCAACTATCAAATTAACATCTGGCTGGGATTAAAAAACGAACTTTAGGACGTACATTTCTCGGAAAAAACAAACGCTAAGCAGTCTATTAAAGCTCGTGCAGACTAGCGCAACTGATGCGACACCGATAATAAGTTCTATGTGAAGTTTTCTGAGAAATTGTTTTGTTAGAGTCGCGTCGCGCCTGTCTGCACGACGCTTTATGTATAGTCGAACGCAAAAATTCCTTTGACAGTAAGTAATTATGTCTAAGTAATTTTTACTACTGATTTGCATTTTTGTTCAAAATAAAATAATTAGAAATATTTCAAGTATTCTAACTATTCTAACTAATATTATAAATGCGAAAGGGAGTTTGTTTGTATGTTTGTTACGCTTGAACGGATTTGGATGTTTGGCACATGGGTAGACCATGACCCGAAAAGAATAGGATACTTTTTATCCCGGTAGTACGTTCCCGATAATTTCGCTGGCGAAAGCTAGTAATATTATAAATGCGAAAATGAGTTTGTTTGTTTGTTACGCTTTCATGCTAAAACGGCTGAACGGATTTGGATGAATTTTGGCACATGGGTAGACTATAACCTGGAGAAGGACAAAGGCTACTTTTCATCTTGGATCGCAGGCGAAGTCGCGGGTAACAGCTAACTATAAATAATCAGATTTGCAGTTTTTCTTTGATTTTATAAATTGAACCACAGATAATATACTTAATACTTTGACTGAACGCAGAAAGTCAATTGATTGAATCAAACTGTATCTATCTACTTACCTATCTTACTCAAACCCGTATATCAGAAGAGTAAGGATTCGACTGAGTAACCAACACACATGCAAATTTATGTTTTTCTTCTAAAGTAGCTTGTAGATTATTGACAGAAGAGAGCATTAATTTCGAATTCAAGATCACTATCAACATAAGATAATTTCACTCATAACATGAATACGAAAGTTGTTTCTTTTTCTTTGCCGATATGCCTAACTTATTTAGGTTTCTTAGCTCAATTTAATGTATTTTTTCAGTCACACGGTTCACTTTTAAACATAAAGGCTTGTGCAGACCAGCGCGGCGCGACGGCTCGACGCGACACAATTTGTAATACTTAAAACAATAGCCGATGTCGCGTCGCGTTTTCGCGTCGCGCTAGTCTGCACGAAGAGTGATTCATCAACTCGTCCTACATGCCTACGGCCCATTTAAAGCCGCCCTCCGACGGTGCGCCATATCGCGGACGCACGCGCACGACGCACCGTGGGAAACCTACCGTGCGTGGTAGCGCAGACGCGCGTTGTACGCGTGCGTGGCGGTGCGTCCTCGTGCGGGCTGGTGCGCGTCCGCGATATGGCGCACCGTGGGAGTTGGCTTTAAGACGACTTGCAGGAAATATAAATAAATATTATTTTCATTCTGCAACTCGTCCTTCGCGTTACTATCAAAAGGAGAAAAGGTACAATCAGTAGCAAAAGTGTTAATGTTAAACTTAAAGCGAAATAAAAAAACTAGAGAGGTGTCAAGGGACACCCGGATGGAACGAAGTTACAACTTTAGCAAAAAGTGTCGTTACAACTTTTGGTCTTAAAAAAAAGTGTCGTTACAACTTTTGGTCTTAATTTTTTCCGTCTAGCCCCTTTTTTGGAATTGGAACGAAGTCCCCTTTCGCAACGCGCGAAAGGGAACTTCGTTCCAATACATACATGATAGGTATTATGTGTCACTGGCCACTGCAAAACATCTTTGGCTTTTTTTATTTTCCCTGAAATTGGTTCCTAGATATAGGCAACGACGCAAGTCAAAGCTTCCACGATAAAATTAAATCTCGTCCTTATTTTAGACCGAGTTCCCACGCCGCCAACGCCTGCGCCACCGCCGACGCCATCACAGGGTCCCAACATTTTCAAAGACATGGTGTTACAGCAAGAAGCAGCCCTGCTCTCCCTAACTCCTCACCAACTGGAAGTGCTAATGAAGTATGCTGACGTTTTACGCAGACAGAGGATGATCACCCAAAGATATTTGGTAAGATGCAGCCCAATGTAAGTTTAATTTAATTGTAGCATTCAGTAAATTAACAAAAAAATAAAGTAAGTAGGTAAGTAAAAAAAAACACGGTTATTGTCTCTGGCTGGCTACAGAACGAAAGCCGTCATTAAATTATTGTATTGCCACCGGTTTTTAAACCTTTCCAATTTATGTGAAAGTGGGAAAGAGTTTAAGACGGATGAGGATTAAAATCTAGGTGTCATGTTTTTATGAGATTGTTACTATTCTTACTTAATAATATTAATAAAATGTCGATCTAGAGGATTTTTTTTTTCACAGGAATGTGCATTTTGTAAGAACAACGGCAAGCCGTCACATTGGTACACATCGCACGCACTTCGGGACGTTCGAGGACGAGTTCGGTGTCCAGTTCTACGCGGGTTCCGCTGTCCCCGCTGCGGCGCCACCGGTGACCAGGCCCACACCATCAAATACTGTCCAGACTTGCTTACAGGTCAGTAATTTTAAGCATAGCTTGGGACAATCAACTGCTCGCCTGCACAATCTTATTTGATGCGAAATAAACGCTTTGTTAATGATACTTTATGAGGCATACATAGCCCCTATATTCAGCAAAGTATATCGCCCTCTCATTTTATTGCCTTTAAAGGCTTTTGCAGACCAGCGCGACTTGTTGCGCAACGCGACACGTACAATACAATTTCTAAGAAAATTTCACGGTATAACAATAACCGCGACACTGTTCTGCACAAAGCTTAAAATGACTAGGAAAGGAAGTATTTTGCTTGTATGGAAAAAACACACGATCATACAATATAATATACAGGGTGGCAGGGACATCGACGCGAAGCCTGTTCGGTACATGATTCTGAACCCCCCTGCGTTGAAATTTATTATTGGTTACCTATTTTAAAAAAAAACAGCTGTTCCATACATTTTGACAACGTCTCGGTATTGCACTTTTCTATGAAACAGCATCTTTTATTCCTTCTACCAGTATTTTTTCAAGAATCCTTATCATTTTTAAACTAGTCGATCTTAACGGGACCATAAACTACATACAGTTGTATTGTAGGACTGAGCAGGTGATGCTGATGACTTGATTGCACAAAATGGGCGCTGAAAATGGGACTATAATTATTCTATTTCCAAGAGTTATGTCAAGGGCTTATGATCCACGTTTGGATCGTAACGTAATGTTATAATTTGTCCATACGAAACAGATGATCACGAGTTGCGTATAATTAGAACAATATAATAAATTACACTGAACATTCGGTATTATTCGTACAAAGACATCGTTCGTTGTAGTGTACAAATACCTATATATATCTAAGGACAGTAAGGAAGAATGAAGTCTCAGTATGTAATTTTTGAAGTGCAAACTTCTTTAGCGGCGTAGTGCACTTTTTTTGGAATGGGTAAAAAATGTTAAACTCGCGTCATGACATCGCGTCAGGACACGTGACCTGATCGAAAATTCGTAAGACGGAGGGACTTCGACATTTTTCCGTTGCCTAGCAACCGACAAAGTAAATATCAAAATAAATAGTCTTTGACATTACGTAAAGATTGCGAGGTAAGAACTTTTAAAAAAAGCAGTCCAAAACATACTTCATGAAAAGTGTTTAAATAATTGGTTTATTTATGTTAGACAATATTTTGAAACTAAATAAATATACTACCTACTACATATGCATACATACACAATAACCATTCCAAAATATTCAAAAATGCACATCGTTAATGTTCAAGTTTTCACTTCTGCCGGCACTCCCGGAGTGCAACCCGTTGTTTTTTTTTAAATAACTGATATCCATTGTCTTGCCCATAGCCCAATTTATTTGGGGTCGTCGCAACATGTCATTTTCTTCCATACTTCTCTATTACTGTATTTACTGTGCGTTTGCACTGGCGAAACATCACGACAAAACATGTTGAAATCTCTAGTTACTGTCAAACATTGTATGGAAAATTGACTGAAAATAGAGATCCCAACATGTTTTGTTGGGAATGTTTCGCCAGTGCAAACGCACAGTTAGTCGTCATCTTTTCTAGCCCTATCATCTTTCACACAGTGTTTATGAGATATTTTTATTAAACTGACATTGTGTTGATCGTGTTGTGTGTGAGGGGAAACTACCTACTGTAGGTACCTACGTCAATAGAATAACAGGTTTGTGTCAGTAATTTATAGGTAATTATAAGTTTACAGACATTGACATCGCATTTAGTAGTCACAGTAGCAAAACGACAAAACACATTAATTTGAAAAAAAATACTTCTCACAATTACGCGCAATCATGCGCAAGAGATGTGCATCTCTGCTACGCCCGTGTTCGCGACAGCCCTAGAGCGTTGGCTGATAGATGGGAATCTCCGATCTTGGGGCGGTGGATACGACTTCAGTCTGAACGCAGTCAAGTAGGCATTCCCCGGGATCGGCGTGCCTCTCCGTTAGTATATTAGTACCTACCTACTCTAGTTGATAAGTTTAAATGTTTCTAACAAATATGGAAGTGATTCTGAAATAAACGTTATTTAATTTAATTACTCGTAAAATAATTTTAGATGAGTTCAGTGTGGCTGTAGGCTTGCACCAAGGGTCGGCTTTAAGTCCTTACCTCTTCTTATTGATTATGGACACCCTGACTTCGGACATACAGGAAGAGGCACCCTGGTGCATGCTGTTTGCCGATGACATTGTTCTTGTCGGTGAGGATGAACAGAGCAGATTGGAGAAATGGCAGCAGAAGCTGGAGAGTGTTGGTTTGAAAATCAGCAGAACCAGAACTGAACATATGTTCTGCGATTTCGGCGGTCTCTCTAGCTCTGGCTGGAGCCATAGCGCTTGATGGCACGCTTCTGCCAGTCTGCTCCGACTTTCGGTATCTCGGTTCACTCGTGCAAAGCGATGGCGAAATTGATCGGGCGGTTAAGCACAGAATTAACACTGGATGGATGAAATGGAAGCAGGTCACGGGAACAATCTGCGACTCCCGCATTCCCCTTAAACATAAGGGGAAGATTTATAAAACATGCTGTCTTGTATGGATCAGAATGTTGGGCCACCAAAGGGATGACATGAATGAAAGGCAATTGCATGCAGCTGAGTTGAGAATGCTAAGAGGGATGTGTGGTGTTACACGAATGGATAGAGTAAGAAATGAGTACATAAGAGGAAGTCTGAAAGTGGCACCTGTGACCGAAAAGTTGTGCGGAAATCGGTTGTCATGGTATGGGCATCTGATGTGGAGGAATGAGGAAAATGTCGTGAAGAAAGTTTTGAGTATGAATGTCGATGGCTATAAGAGTAGGGGAAGACCAAAGAAACGATGGATGGACTGTGTGAAAGATGATATGGCTATAGTAAGGGGGTGACTATCGACCGAGATGACGACTAATAGAGAAGTATGGAAAAAAGGGACATGTTGCGCCGACCCCAAATAAAATTGGGATAAGGGCAGGAGAATGATGATGACTCGTAAAATAATTTTAAATGGAAATAGGTAATTATAAACTTATAATTATTATGGTGCCTAATTACATATTTAATTTTTTTATTCTGTTTCAGACTCACAAAGCAGCTGCTCTGGAAAATCTTCTCTGTAAATATTGCTAGTAACAATAGAAGGACATTTTAACCAAAAAACCATAATGTTTTATTATTTATTTCTATTCCAAAGTGTTCTTATCCTATTGCTAGACGTTTTTAAAAGTAGTATGTAAATAAATAAACCAAATCAAATCAGTTTACTTATTGCTAACATGTTGGTACTGAAGTTGGAAAAAGATCCTATAAACTTTCAAACATGCCCCTTGTAAGGGCACTGCAAACCAAAAGAAAATAAATAAAATAGGCAGTGTATAGATAGAGTTCCACTAGCGGCAATCTATCCCTATCGGATAAAATGCCGCTGCCGATATACTTATTACCACCACCTCTAAAAAATGTTTTTTTTTTAAATTAAGTAGTTTACTGTGGGAAAGAGATGAAGCTTAGACGTATAGCACCATGTCTTTCCCCCACTGAAGTTACATTAAAATAATACTGCTATTAGGTTGCCTGTCCACTCAAACTCAAACTCAAACTCAAAGCATTTATTTCAATTAAACCATTTACAGGCACTTTTGAATTGTCAAAGAGTCAGTCAGTTAGTCAGAAAGTTGAAGCTAGTCGCCCATTCCAAAAAGTAGATCTCTGTGGAGAAGAACGGGCAAGAAACTCCCAGGACACTCTTTTAAATAAAGACATTACAAAATCCTGGGTACATTATTCTTGTTGCTTCTATATGTGAGAACAATGTGAAAAAAAGAAATAGAGACAATTCAAAGTATAAGATTTAAAATAAGCCTTGGCAGAAAAGAGATGACCAGTCTCAACCGACGGCGCCCGTTCACGAACATGACGCGTGGATCAGCACCATCCAGCTCAACCATTTTGTAGGGAACCGAATGATCCAACACACTCGCCACCATCGGCGAGACATTAAAGTAAGCATGACAAAGTCTCAACTGCCATGCTCTTTCAAGTCAACATAAAACATAATATAATAACAGAATAAACAGCCCCATGGTACTCACATTTACAAAAACTGAAAAAATGCTTCTAAATTATACAAAACTATAGTTTGCAATGTATTATACTATCAAAAAGAAATATATCTATATATATATTATACTATCAAAAAGAAAGATAATCATTATCAAATATTGGAATATTCAACAATACAAAATTGGTTAATAAAAAATAAAAATAAAATAAACATGATGTTCGTAATGTCAAAAAAATAATATAAATAAAAATAAAAAAATAAGAAAAGGGGTAGCAACTCTTCCAAATACAATAATTTCAACTAGTGAGCCCAAGTGGCTGTGGAGCAGGACCAGCATTAAGCCAAGCATTTTTATCTAGGATATAATCATCTAACTTATAATATGCTTGTCTACATAGTGTGCGTTTAATGCATGTTTTAAATTTCTTCTCATTAAGTTGAAGAATATCGAGTGGTATTTTATTATAACATTTTACACAGTACCCCATAAAAGAAGTGTGTACTTTAGACAATCTAAAACGTGGTTGATCTAATTTGTTCCTATTTCTAGTGTTAAAATTATGCCTGTCACTTATCTTACGAAAAAGATGTAGATTTTTTCGAACATACATAATGTTTTCATATATATACTGACAAGGTACCGTCATGATGTTAATTTTCTTAAACAGTTCCCTTAGAGATTCGCGTCTGCGGAGGTTATAGATGGCTCTGACAGCCCTCTTTTGCAGAATAAAGACAGACTCAATATCTGCAGCCCGTCCCCACAGCAAAATACCGTAAGACATGATGCTATGAAAGTAACTAAAATAGACCAGTCTCGCGGTATCCACGTCTGTTAGTTGGCGGATTTTCCAAACAGCGTAAGCGGCTGAACTTAGCCGCCCTGCAAGTGATGTTAAGTGAGGACCCCACTGTAGTTTTGAGTCAAGCGTGATCCCTAGGAAAACCGTCTTTTCGACGAATTCTAGTGTCTCCTTATTCAATACAACGTGACATTCACTACTTCTAACATTCGGTAACGCGAATCTTATGCATTTAGTTTTCTTCTCATTTAATACCAAATTATTTTCAGTAAACCAGTTATGGACCTTAAGCATAGCGTTATTTACGTCGTCAAGCTCCTGTGCATGTCTGTTAACTTTAAAAATAAGTGATGTGTCATCGGCAAATAACACCATTTGTGGTCGGTTTTGCAGTAAATGAGGTAAATCATTTATATATACTAAAAAGAGGAATGGACCCAATATCGAGCCCTGTGGTACACCCATTTTGACTTTTAAACCCAATGAATTTACACCGTTTATTTGAACTTGCTGCAGTCTATCATTCAAATATGATTTTATTAAGCTAAGCGCAAGTTTACCCAATCCGTAATGCTCAAGTTTTAAGAGCAGTGTTTCGTGATTCACGCAATCAAATGCCTTGGAAAGGTCGCAAAAGATGCCTATTGCATCCTGTGCTTCTTCCCATGCGTTAAAGATGTGTTTTAATAAGGTGACACCGGCGTCGGTTGTGCAACGTCCTTTGGTGAAACCATACTGTTGATCGTGTAGGATGTTGTTACGATTAAAATGATTGAGCATTTGATTTAACATTACTTTTTCAAACACCTTGCTGAAAACCGGCAAAACCGATACGGGTCTATAATTATTAGTATCTTTGCTGTCACCAGATTTGAAAAGTGGAATAACTTTACTGTACTTCATTAAATCCGGGAATACCCCTTGATCTACACATAAATTAAATATTAAAGCTAAATAGGGTGCAATTGTCTCAATAATTGATTGACAAACTTTAGTAGACATGCCCCACAGATCTTCGGTAATTTTGATCTTAAGTTGCTTAAAAGTCTTTACAACGACCACTGGGTTTATATGTTTAAATTTAAATTCCACAGGACAGGCAGAAACATTCGCTCTTAATAAATCAATAGCAAGTGAGGGGGAGGAGTTTAAAGTTTCTGTAGTTTTAATTGGAATATTGGTAAAGAAAGTTACAAATTCCTGAGCAACATCGATGTTATCGCTAATGAGACCGCGGGAAGTGTCCAGTGTGTAATCCGTGTTATGTCTTTTGTTCTTGTTCGTTTCATTGTTAATAATTTTCCAAACTGTCTTTATTTTATTGTCCCTTTATTTTATTGCACTGGAGCGGAGAGGAGAAAAGAGGAGCGGAGATGTGCCAATATTAACCAATAGAATCTTGACTCAGGATCACTGATCTAAACTCAGGGGCGGAGTCAAGATTCTATTATTTAATATTGGCACATCTCCGCTCCTCTTTTCTCCTCTCCGCTCCAGTGGACAGGCAGCCTTAAAGTAATATTAAAATACCGCTTCAGAGGTGTGTTAGGCCCTCTGTAGTTTTAATGGGCTTTTATGGCTTGCCGTTTAGTTACCTACAACAATTACCTACACGACAATTACCTATGTACCTTCAAGAAGGTGACCACAAATCCACCATACTATCTTACTAGATTTTGCCCGCGGGTTCGCCCGCGTGGAGGTTATCCGGAAATTATCCCACGGGAATGTACTACCGAGATAAAAAAGTATTCTGTGTTAATTCAGGTTATCTGTGTGCCAAATTTCATCCAAATCCATTCACCCGTTTCTGCGTGATTGAGTAACAAACGTCCAAACACACAAACTTTCACATTTAAAATATTAATAGTAGGATTCAGGTTCACCTTTAAACAGATCTTGGTAGACATTAGGGATAGGTAGTGGTTCTGGCCTTAACCGTCCTCGTCATGGAACTGGCGAATAACTTACTTTCCTAATTTGAGGCTGTTGAGGAGCTCTCCATCAAATTAAGCTACGCTTGCCCGGGTTGGTCCGTGGATGGGTGACAATATTTACTTTCCGAGACTCCTCCGTGCCTCGGAAAGCATGCTATTACAAAAGATTAAGACCATTCATTGGATTCAGGATCATTGATATATTAAAAGGAGGACGCTTTTAATACATCTATGACTAGGATCTAAAATCCTGTCTTAAGGGTCAGTATTCTTTAGTGGGATTGACATGTTTTACAAAATATTTATTAAATTGCGTAATAATTCTGATGTTGACATTTAATGGGGATGCACGCGCAAAGCTCAGCGTAGATGTCGCCAGCGGCGGGATGGCCGCTGTCAAATAATTTTCGCATTGTTTACATTTGTGGTTTTTGCTATTTTTTGTGTTGAAACCGATCCACCATGGTTATTGCTAACATGTATTGTTCCTGGAAGCTTATAGAATTGAAAGACGACCTAAACAAACCAGGAGCAAGGATTACTGGAAAGAAATGAGATATTATTACGATATTTTTAATCAGTGCTAGGGTCTAGATTTGGATCATTTTTTTGTTGTAACATGTTAATTATTACTTGGTTCATGGTAGGAAAATTTACGAAAATTGAGAGAACCGTACTTTAATAATAAATGGTATTCTTTATTGTTTAGGTTAGGTTTATTTTTCATTAGTGCTAGGCTCTAGATTTGGGTATTTTTTTAGTTGTAATGTGTTAATTCTTACTTGACTCATGGTAGGAAAATTTACGAAAAATGAGAGATCATTTACTTTAATAATAAATGATATTCTTAATTTTTTAGGTTAGATACACTAAAAAAATTGAACTGTGAATTGTGAATTAAAAATTTCGGTCATAGATATGACCGAAATTTTTAATTCAGCAATCAAAGCCCTCAAGCTTCCGAAAGCCAAGCAATTGACGTTCCTGCTGTAGAACTTTACTAAGACGTTAATAGCTCCACCAGAGCTCCACCATATTGCCGAAAATTACCAATCAACATACTCAAAGTTACTTTTAGTTTTACTCTTTTAGTTTCCCACTTTCTATTTGCGTAGTATCTTTGGGTAATAAATGAACACCGGCGTAAGTATTTTAGTACATCGTGGTACAGCACACTTATGCATATTTCGAGAAAATTTGAATTTACTGAATAATAGGTTATAAAATGTATGGAATTGACAGTTTTCAATGGCCATGTCGACGATGCGGCACCTATCGTGATAAAATGGCAGTAAACATCCCCATTGAGTGGGTTTAATTGTTAATTGTGTGTGAGTGTGTTGCTGTGGGGTTAAACTGCACCCTAATTACGTAACGCAAACTCAATTTTAAATTGAAACCAATTGAAAAAGATTGCCAGTCCATTGCTTCATAAGTTCGACAAAAAAAATTGAGCAGATTTTTTTGTCGAACTTATGAAGCAATGGACTGGCAATCTTTTTCAATTGGTTTCAATTTAAAATTGAGTTTGCGTTAAGTAATTAGGGTGCTGGTCTGTTAGTGTGTGTGTGTGTGTGTGTGTGTGGTATAATCATTAAAAAACAATCTGTCGAGGAAGTGGAACATTTCGTATTTTAGTACCTTTATGTAGTAGGTTAGGTAAGTAAGTTATACCTCCATGAATTCCCTTGGGACAGGTGATGTGACTTGAAGGGCAACACAAAGAGGGTTCCTGTTTTGTAGGGGCCCCGTAATTACCCTGGACAATACATGGCTCGAATATTCCTCCTGGTGAGTTTGTCTCTAGTCTATAACCCACGGATATCTATGCTATAACCTAATTACTATTAGGGATTCTACATTCAAATTACACCCATTTGCTAGAAAAACAGTCCCATATCTATACATACATAAACATACCATACAAACAAATAAAATTGAAGCGTCTGTTTGTAATAACAAAATAAAAGCTTTTTACTAAATGCATATTATATGTGAAAGGGTATATTTGTTCCAGCTAATCTCCGAAATGGCTGGACCAATTTCGACGGGAATTTCACTGGTAGATCGCTGGTGTTATAAGGAGTAACTTGAGGCTTTATGTTAGAAAAAGAATAAGGCTCTTATCACACTAGCGGTTTGCGAGCGGAGCGGGCGCGCAGCGAATGCGTCGCGGCACACTGACACACTAACACCACACTCACACTGTCTCACTGTCGCATTGCGCCACGTGTCCGTTGCGCACCCCCGCCCCCGTTCGTCGCAATCCGCTAGTATGATAAGGCCCTTAGGGTCTACGCGGATGAAGCCGCGGGCAGCAGCTAGATGTATAGGTACACCCTTTATCACTTTCTCGATCTAAGAAAAACCACTTGAGTAAAATCCCAGATAGATAGTATCTAAATCGCCAATCGCTGCTCGCTAACAAGAGCACGCGGTCAGCCGATAACTAAATTACCATTTTTTTCTCTTTTCCTTATGAACACCCTGTGTTAAACGTAACAGGTGGTGAGCCCGTCCCCTATCTCTCAGCGTTTAGGTACACACATCTGACACATCTTTATTGATTTGTTGTCTGGGTTTCACAATGTTTTCCTTGCCGGGCGAAAACGATAGATTGATACGGTTGAATCGGCTTAGAGGGCTTTGTTTGTACCGCGAATTTATGACAAAGAAAATAAGAGCCTTCTGGGGTGAATAAAATAAAGGAAAGTGAATGAAAATAGCGTAAAAGAGGACTCGGGCAACAGTTCCAGAGCCCTCCTTTAGGCTGCCTGTCCACTGGAGCGGAGAGAGGAGAGGAGAGGAACGGAGATGTGCCAATATTAACCAATAGAATCTAAACTCCGCTCCAGAGGTGCGATTCTCTTGGTTAATTTTGACACATCTCCGATTTCTCCTCTCCGCTACAGTGGACAGGCAGCCTTACGCTGGGGTTGTCTAGAAATGTTGGATGTTTCATAAGTATTTGAGATTGCAGTTCAATGTTTTATTCAGACGAGGCCCACAGCCTCTGGTGTGGGCCGTAATCCGCCACACGGGCCCAGTGTGGGTTGGTAGATGTCTTGTCTTCGAATTTTAGGTTCTAGGACATGCCAGTTCCCTCAGGATGTTTTCTTTCACCGTTTTGAGAGAAGAGGTGATGAAATAAACTACACAAGGTAATGAACCTGCCTGGGTTCGAACTTCGAACCCACGCCCTACTTGTAAGTGGGGCCGTTACCACTGGGCCACCACAATTCCTCGTGAGTATCGTCCTTGTGAGTAATGTAACTATAAAAAAATACAATAGACGATGTATATTTAGTAACTTAATCCGCTTAACTGTTCTTAAAGAGTTAAGAGAACCCTGTAAGAAATCAATTCCGAATGAATGGAATGGATTTCTTACAGGGTTCTCTTAAGCGGATTAAGTTACTAAATATACATCGTCTATTGTATTTTATAATGGATTTCCGCAAAGTCACGCCCGAGTCAATTAACTAATGTAACTATTGTAAAATTAAAAGATTACCTTTCTTTATCAAAATACCTTTGATTTTATATTATTCCCTCAACGACTTGCCACAAACATATCCTAATCAGCCCTTATCCCGAGGAGACATTACAAAAATCTCGATGATTAAAGTACAATACGAGCAAATTGGACCAATTTCTGAGTCTCAAAACATGCTCAAAATAACTTCTCTGGAATTAGAACGTGGCATGCGTAAGTCGAATCTATGAGTTACTGTAGTTACTGTATCTATCTATGTAGGTAAATGATATTATTAATTTATTATTGATAATGCGACCTCATTACCTCCTTAAGTTGAGCTCCTTGAGTTCTGATTTGAGGTCCACGATTACTGACAAATGCTTGCACTGACTGGACAGGTCCACTCATATCTGTGTGGCTCTTTCCTTAAAAGACCATTTCGACACAAATCTACATGGTCTTCATATGGCCTGACCAAGAATATGTCTGGACTTGAAACTATGCGACCTCGGAGTTTGTTTCGGCCGTTCTTCTCAGAGTAGACAGATAGGAAACGCCAAACTCATCCAGCTTATTTTTAATATGTCGTGTAAAAGTGATGCTGATATCCAATTTACAGAATAAACAATTTCATTTCATTTCGTTTCAGATACTTAAGAAATTTGTTTTCAATAGAATTACCTAAGTAACCTGTGAAGTAAGGTTTGTCGAAGCTTATATAAAATTAAAAAAACAAAAGGTCATAAAAACAATGCGGATTTATAACTGCCATTATATTTTTTTACGAAGTAATGAGCGTAATCTGTGTCTGATAAATAGGTATCTTTAATAGATACTTAGGTCATATCTTTATTTTACTACAATACCTAGCTGGAACAGGTATTCACACAATATACATTTTGTCAATGACAACAATAACGGTGTGAATAAAAACGTAAATATCGTGATAGCGTGTTATAATAAATCTGTGTACCTTCGCGGCTACGTAAGAGACGTCTGAGTCTACGTAACTTCATCCAGCTATCAATCGTACTTCTAAACGGCTCGTAAACGATTACAATCGTTGTCTATACAGCTATGTACTCACCTTTATTTATTTCTGTACTTAGACGCAGATATAATGCCAGTGACCTTGAGTAGTTAGCTTGCGTGTTCTGTACTGAGCTCACGCAACGCGTCGTACGTCCAGCCAGTAATAGGACTCGCCCATCAAGGAGCGCTGTCTCCGACTTGACGCATTTTTAATTTATTATACATAAAACAAAAGGTATTTTAATAAAACACGTATCCTTACATATTATAAATAAAACAAAGTCGCCCGCCGCGTCTGTCTGTCTGTCTGTCTGTCTGTCTGAACGCGATAAACTCAAAAACTGCTGAACGGATTTTCAAACGGTTTTCACCATTGGACGGAGTGATTCATGTGGAAGGTTTTAGTGTATAATTCATTAAGGTTTTGTGTAAATTGGGTGAAATATGACGATTATTGTTGAAGATGTCGGAAAAAATCATGCAGACTGGGAGCTTTACTGGCGTGCGCTGCGTAAGTCGTGAGAGATAAATCAAATTTATGTTCTAGAGTATTGTATATCTTAAAAATTGCAACAAAAAAGTCCGCGATGGCACATGTCTATCTTTTAAGGGTGACCCACAATAACCATTTTTATCTTTCAAAATTGTATAAAATTTTCATTGTTATTTCCGAAGCTATTTTGACCGGTATCTTATTAATCCTTATCCAATGAAATAGGTTATTTAAATTGGGCATTCAATTTCGATTAAAATATGCCTTTACATCACATCATTTAAATGAATAGTTTAAGAGATATCACAGTTTCAAAATTACGCGTAACAAAATAATTATGGTTGACCACGCGGGAGCTGTAGTAGCCTACCACTGCGTCCGCTGAAAGTTAGTCAATGATCTTTTCCTTGGCTATTAGGTATGTATTCCCAGTAGAACGTTCCCGTGGGATATTTTGCGACATCCACGCGGGCGAAGCCGCGGGTAAAAGCTAGTAAGTACTAAAAGATTAATATTTTAATTATCCTTAAAATTGTGAAGGTTTCAGAAAAATACGCTTGATAGCTTTTGCGTAATTCTCAGTTTTTTACTCGCGTTAGACATAACTTTACAAATTAATTTCACTATGTATTAAAACATAATCCTATCAAAAACATAAATGTGAAAATTGGGAGCCAAGTTAAGATTAAAGCTTTGTTGTCGACTTCGCCAAAAAAAGAATTGAGATCTAAATGGGTGCCAAGTTCTGTAGATAATCCTGAAATTTACATACAACATTCTAAAATGAATTTAAAACACAAATTCTTGTTTTTTTCTGCTATACCAATGGTTGCTATTTAGAAATATAACTGCTTTTTGAACAGTCGAATTATTTACACAAAGCACTTAGGATAAATTGAAGCTCAAGATTTTATTTTTGACTTGACTAGTTTTTACATACAAGGTAGGTATCTTATATTTGGCTAATCAATTTATCTTCTTTATCTTTGACTACTCGTTTAGACGTAATTTTCAGTATAAAACAGTGGTTCAGAAAAACAGTTTTAAACCTCAAAAATGACTTTTTGTTTAAAATTAGATGAGTTCGGGGTTTCACAACCGAACATACGAATACCATCGTGTTTATTACCCGACTACGGCGAAGCAAAAAGGAGGGTTATGATTTTGACCGGTAGGTATATTTATGTATGTATGTGGGTTTGTGTGTTCACCTGTTCCGTCATAACTTTTAAACTACTTACTACTATAATTACTACTATACTTCATATAATTACTTATTATTACTACTACTATTTACTATACTTATCCATCCATACTAATATTATAAATTCGAAAGTAACTCTGTCTGTCTGTCTGTATGTTACTTTTTCACGGCTAAACTACTGAACGGATTTCGATAAAATTTGGCAAGGAGATAGATGGCATCCTGGAGACGGACATAGGGTACTTTTTGTCTCAAAAATAACCCTTAAGGGGGTGATATAAGGGATGAAAGTTTGTATGGGAAATCCAGTATTTCTTAAGTTAGGTATATAAAAATTCAAATTTATGCTTTTGGTTTAGAAATAAAGAATTATTCTATTCAGCGTTTTTGTAAAATCATCCCCTAAAGGGGTAAAACAGGGGATGATTTTAAAATTCACATGTAATATTGTTTTTTTTGTGACTTCTTTTCAAGAGATTTAAGGGATTGGAAATATAATGGTAGTCCGAATTTTAAACTATGATATAGTATTTATTTACACTCTGTCAAAAGTTATTACAATTTAAAGTCATAAACTGACCTTTCAAACATTTAGGTATAATGTGTTCAATGGCGGCACTAGAGCAGTGTCCTATTACAAATTAATGGGGATGATAATAGTAAAATACTTAAAGTATTATTTTTAAATAAGGCATTTAGAATCATATAAACTGTTTTTTTATACCGGTTATGTGTGAGTAGGATTTGCGCCCTGAGGGTTTCGTCTCAAAGCTGTGCTTGCTTGGCTGCCCGAATTTCCCAATCTGGATTGAAGAATGAACTTAACTTTTCAATTGAAAAAGAACTTTTAATAGAGTAATATTTACAAAAAAAAAATAACCGACTTCCAAAAAAAATACTACAAAGTGAAAAATAACTTTAATTTTGGCAGTCGCCGTCTTTCGTTTAGAATTTTTGTTTTTTGCCACCGATTTCCGAAATTAAAGTTATTTTTCATCTTTTTTTGGAAATTGGTTGTTTTTTTTTTCAAAATGTTTTTATTTTTCACTTTTTAATTTGGTACAGCTACCCCATATAATTTCGAATACCACTACCTGCAATGTAAATAAGAGTGACAGGTTTGATTTTCGTTACAACTCCAAGAGACCCAAGTTCTAAGTTTTTTATATTAATTTCAACTTGATGATTCCACACGTTCCTGAGAAAAAGGATCTTTACAGATAACGAAGTCATCCTTTAGGGTTTAAAGGAGATGTTTCAAAATGTATGGAGCCTGGGCCAGGTCCTTGTACACTATACAAAAAAATAGGGAAATTCATTTAAAACAGTTCTTAATTGTCCAATTACTTTAAAATGGCTTGGTTTGCTGGTAAACACAAGAAATTACACTTGAAATTGCAACACAACAAAAAACCGTCATGGCGGTAAGCTGTCATTTTGATTGACGTTTGTCACGTTTGACATGTTTATTTCACACTGTTGTGACAGCTGACAGTTCCGTCATGGCGGTAAGCTGTCATTTTGATTGACGTTTGTCACGTTTGACATGTTTATTTCACACTGTTGTGACAGCTGACAGTTCTGTTTCTATGATCTATGGTTTACTGTCAATGTTTTTAAGCATAGAGTAACTAAATCCGTGAGACGCCATGTTGAAAGTCGATAAAAATTTATAATAAATACTCAGAGTAATAACTAAAGCATAGAGGGAGGGTGAAATTTCTCAGTCTAGTCATACTCTTTATACATATGACACATTCCGTGTGAAAAAAAAGGACAGGTATATAGTTATAAGGACCACCACTGTCCACTTTTTTGGTCTCGGTAGTGATGTGCAGAGAGGTGCAGAGGTATCGATATTAATTTATTTTTGACAGATAATTTATATAATGTATTGGATGTACATGTCGTATATTCCATGGATGATGCATGTAACGTTGTAACGTGCCGTTTTGTAAGGTATATAGTGGAATGCATTAAATATTTGTTAGAGCTTTAATTCTAGGCTTCTTTTAAGCATTGGCAATTTGGTTTTATTAAACAAACGTTACTTTAATTAATAAAAGCAAATTGCCAATGCTCCTACTCAACGCAATGCGTGACCTTGGGTCGCAAAAGAACCCATTTGGGTTAGCGATTATCTGTTCCCTCTCCCCCGTCACCGTCCTGGCAAGCCCGGCCGTCAATCTGTGCGCGCCGGCTCGACTCACCGTCACATGCTGGCTAGGGAGGTTTACGCTCCCGTCGTCGCTCATTCTCAGCTCCACTACACTTGCCCGTGACTAGTGAGACCTCCCCTACAGCCGCGGTTGTCTCAGTTTGCAACGGTTTCCTCATTTTATAATTGACTACGTATATAGTCATGAATCCTACTCCTTAACTCAGTGTTAAATCCCCATATTGGGGTTCAAAGTTCCAGCTTACCAATATCTCCAAATTTGCGGCTAACCACCCAGGTTACTCACATTCACATCGAGAACCATCACTGGCATCCGTACTTTATGTTACGGCAAACTAACTTCCGGTGTATCCGATTGCCGACGAGCTCCGCGCCGTGTACATAACCCGCGTGGCCGCGTCGAGCTGTCTACGGGTCTGGGTCGACCAACCGCCGACCGCCATCGCCATCCTCCTTTGTCCACACATTTCTCCGAAACTCGTAATCGGATCGAGATCATTTTTTTATTTTTTTTATTGGATTATGTATTCTCAACTTAGGGAACAGTACGAGGTTTATCAAAAGATTTCATGGGTATTCGTTTTTTGCGCGAAACCCTAAGTTTGTTTCTAAAACAAATGTAGCCTATTTT
This sequence comes from Conistra vaccinii, assembly GCA_948150665.1. Lineage (NCBI taxonomy): Eukaryota > Metazoa > Arthropoda > Insecta > Lepidoptera > Noctuidae > Conistra > Conistra vaccinii. The sequence goes on from OX411330.1 coordinate 10,483,816, forward strand.
ACTCCTTATGTCATAAGCTATCTTCCAGTGGAAGTCCCGTCAAAATCGGTACAGCCGTTTCTGAGATTAGCCGGAACAAACAGACAGACAGACCCCGAGGGACGAAAAATTGAATTTCGTAGTATGGATCATCTATACTTTCACGATCCATTACAACAAAAACACTTTTTTTTTGTCTATCTGTCTGTCTGTTTGTTCCGGACAAACAGACAGACAGACAGATAGACAAAAAAAATGTGTTTTTTTTTGTAATGGATCGTAACTATATACTTTCTTAAGCATTTAGTAAAAAGCTGTTATTTTGACATTATAAACAGACACTTCAATTTTATTTATCTGTATGTATGTATAAATGTATTTTTGTTGTATGGATCATATACTTTCATATGCATTTAGTAAAAAGCTGTTATTTAGACACTAAAATTTTATTTATTTGTATTATACAGATTGTGGATAAAAAATAAAATAAATTGAAAATCGCACAACACTCCCTGCTATATAATTTATAATATCTCTGGCGTATTCTGAAAGAGCACATGGATCATAATGTACTCATGTTCATTTGTTTCCAACAGCGATTCTTCATTCTTCATGAATGACATCGGAATTGGCATTTAATTTTCATCTATTTCCATAGCATCTGAAGAACCCTGAAAAAGTATATACTTTTGATTTTTTCTCCGATAGTGCAATACAAATAATATATTTTAGAACCTACTGTCTGATTTTCAGCTACAGTTTGAAGTTGACACAATGTTAAATGGACAGCTTGTAAAGATACCGTACTTGACTTTCAGCATGATTTGTTGTAGGAGAATTGTGATCAATTCGTATAATTTGCAATGGCTCGAAAAGAAAACGATATCTTCTCCAATTTATTAGCATGTAATTATCGTATCGATAAAAAGTATCTACATTACCTACATTACTTAACATAACCTCACAATTTAACGAATTTATTTTTGAAAATAAATTCGCGATCTCAACATAATTTGTAATGAAGATAGTTTGAAGGTATCATTATCAATCTAATATGTATGTTATCAGTGATCACATCCAAATATTTTGGGTGATTTTATACGAAAAATGTAAAAAAACACTTACCGATGAAAGCTTACAAATTCATTGTTTTTTTTCCGTGACGAATGTGATTTACACGTTATCACAAAACAAGCCATGTTAACAGACTATTGATAAGTCCTTTGCACCTTTCGTTTTTACGAAAATATTCTAAAATCTATTGGTTTTTAATAAAAAATGACCAGCACCTCAACCAGCACACGTACTGACATTCACGACGTAATATACGGCTAGATCAAATACTTGTACGGTTAACCGTTTACTAGGCAACTATTGTGCTTTTTAAATTGGTCGTGTAAAAAGAGATCAACTGTGACCGTTTTGACAATTTCGGTGCGTCCATTTTTCTAATCTATAGACTCCCTCTATGCTTTAGTTATTACTCTGAGAATAAATATCAATTTACTACCACAACAGTAAACATTTAATTGAATTATCTGTATTTTTCCTGAATTCTACGGATTTTTCTCTTTTTTTTGAGATACTGTACATAGACCTGGCCCATTTTGAAACATCTCCTTTTTCATTTTGAGGTAGGTACGGAACCCTAAAACATATTTATCTGCCTGTAACCTTTTTTATACCGCAACGGCTGAACGAATTTAGATGAAAGGGGTACGGATAAGCCATGACTTGGGTTAGGATATATCCAATACATACATAGGTCATACCCATATCCTCTGAATTCCGGTAGCACGTTCCTGTGGGATATTTACCGACATCCACGCGGGCGAAGCCGCGGGCAAAAGCTAGTTTATTATAATTTGAAAAATTTGGTATCGTTGTCATTCATGAACTAAAAATTGTTTTTTAATGTGTAACATATTTCCTCTCGCTTTACTGCAATCATTTAAAATTAAATATAAAAAAATCAAAATATCAAATCAATTAATCAAGCGACGGAAGTGTGTAACAGGATTACAGGAAGACGGGGAAGCGAGCGCTATTTGATTTGACCAATGAGCGCGCGCGATGCCAGTGTTATTTGTGAACTGTTTCACCAACATTATGGAATGCAATTGCAATGAAGAATTGAGAATTGAGTTGGCTGTACCAGAAACGCCCTTGACGAGGTCCCGCCAATGTTGCTTATCATTACCAAGGTGAGATGTCACACGTTACACATCTTAAGCAGTCGCATAAGATGTGTAACATCTGACTTTAACACGTTCAGTGCCGGGAGCCCTCCTGGAGGGTTCACCTAGTCGCATATATGGGATGTCGGGAGCCCTCGCTGAGGGCTCATTTTAAATGTAGGTTTTTCTTAGCCAATACAGGATTATAAACCGTGAAAATAAAATCGGACGTATATTTTAACAAGATTTATTAATTTATGCGTTGGTTTTCAAATAAAAAAGACAAAGATTTTTTTTGAATTTTTTGTTCGCATTACAAAATATTCACAAAAAATTTTAAAGGTTGGAAACTACATATAGCGAGAAGACCCCAAGAAAACACTATTTCAGTTCGTTTTACAGTGTTTTATAACACGGTTTTAAACCTAATGCCGTTGACCATCCGCGATGGTTACCTTTAGCGCAAACGTAATGCCGGGAACCCTCCCGGAGGGTCCAGTTACAGTATGTATGGCGGCATGGCGTATGAGCTCAACGAAAATGAAAGTCGAAAGTGTTAAGACTCACTTGTTTTTTTTAATGATGACATGTTGTATTCAAGTTTTTATTCAGTTCCAAAAAAACAGTTTTAAGTAATCGACGATGTAACGTGCGGCTGTTATCTTCATTGATATTCTAGGTCAAGCGGGGTTACTAGGTTTTTGGTTTTTCGAAAAACTTATGTTTGCTGTCGCGTGTTTGAATTTTGTAGATATATTAGAGGCTACTGATACAAATGCCTACCATCAACTATAATGTGTGTTAAATCTTTACAGCCTACCCTTGAGGCCCTGACCATGGCTTAAAGTACCTATGACCTATGCAGGATTGCAGGTATCAGGTTCCAGGAATATTCAGGAATAAAGAAATTCAAACCATTATACCTACTCTTTTAGTAGAGGAATGAGGAACAGAGTGTAAAGTTCACTCATCCTCTATAGAAACGGGAGAATTCTCGACGGGTGTCGTGTCTGATGGGCAACTACCCAATGATTGATGTCGGGGAAGTATATTATGCTGATCGCGCGGTAAACTCCGTTTGCGGGATACAGGATTTTTTGTGTTTCTCTTTTCTGGATATTTTGATGCGTAGTTCTCCTGTGGCGATGTAGATGCCGTTTAGATAAAATCAGAAAAAAAAAATTTATAACTGTGCGTACAGCGATTACAATACAATACAAAGTTTCTCATCTTCTCATTTTCATAAAACTGCTGACCTTGATTCGTCGAAGGGCGGCAAGCGAAGCGAGTATAGACTATTATGTAGTTTCCTCGCGACTAACCAGCTAATTACGCACTCAGACCAATTATATTGGTCTGAGATTACGCAATACATTTTCGTAAACGATTCCGATTATATAGTGCTCTGTGCGATTCCGACTAATCTGTTTCATTTTGACAGTTCAATAATATTCATTGAGTTATTCACTTTGTTGAGCAGATTTTTTTTCGAACTTATGAAGCAATGGATTAGCAATCTGTTTCAAAACGATTCAAATTCCGATTGATCGTGTATTACGTAATTAGCGTACAGATTTAAAGTGGCCAGCCCACTGCGTTACCATCGTATGACTGTCCTCCCTCCCACCTGTGTAAAAGAGAAGCTACAAACCGATGAAAATCTTAAAAAAGAGTGAAAACTGTGCTGTAAAGTGCAGAACGGTGGTTAGGTGCAGGACAAGAGATGGCCGTGTTCAATAAAGAAACGAGTAGAATTATAATGAGTTTATTAGCATAAACACTTGAAAACAATATTTTTTGCCAGCTTTGCTGAGCTTTTCTGAGTCAAGAAAGATGGCTTTCCTGGAACTGAGTGTTGCCAGGCAGATGACCACTAAGAAGACAAAATGTTGTCACTAATTAAAAATATAAGGCTGCTTTGTTGCCATTCATGTTCAATCATGTATTGAACAGGCCGCATCTTCGAAGAGGCATATACAGGATAGCTGGATGGCAGAGACATCCACGCGCAAACTATTACCATGGATTCAGTACATGATTCTGAACCTAACGTTGAAATTTTTCGTCGAAGTTCGAAGTCCAAGATCGAGTTATTCTTCTGTTAGGTGCTGACTGCTGTTGTAATGAGCATTCTAGCGAATGTTACATTACAGAAAAATAAACGGGAGCGTTAGCGTGCGTTCTAGCGAGCGTTCTAGCGAGCATTCTAGCGAAAGCCGAGCCGAGCCATCATGTCATTGTTGCGTTTCTATCTTCGTGAAGAATGTTTTTTTGACGAGCATTGACGATCACGCTAGAATGATCGTGAGAATGTTCGTAGAGATGTTTGGCTCGATGCTTGGCTCTGTTCGTTGTTCAATTAGACAAATTTAAAAACGGCGAATGCTCAATGTTCTGTTACAAGTGAATGGTTAAGTCTATCAGCACCTTTACAAACACTCAACATGATAACTAGGTAGGTACATTTACGATATACGATACAAAAAACGACTTAAAATAATTGTGTTGTATGAAGTAACTCAATTAGAATTACATAGGTATGGAGATCCCATCACATTGGTAATAAATAAGAACAGGCAACGGCACACTGTTAATTACTTCACAAATTGCTGATACCAATTAAATACGGAATGAATGTCACAGAACACAGTATCGTGTAGTACTTGTTACCACAATATTACGGCACGGTATTCACAAACATATCACGAAGAAGTCTACAGCTACGCCGTAGATCAAGGTCACCATCGAATGAGGTTTATGTGTAGTAACTATTACTTAATCTGTGGTAAATGTGTGAAAGAGTCTAGAAGCCATACTAGCTAATCTGTGGCCAATAAGTATGACAAATAAGTATTTTTGAAATGAACCAGTACAAAAAACGAACCTGTCTATCACGACACATCTAGAACTTTTATTTGTTAGTTACACGTCCAATCTATAAGTAGGTACTTATAAAGGTACTTTTACTTTTTTAATTTTTCTATATTCAAAATTTTTTTTTTTTTTTAATGTATAAAACTGAAGAGTTTGTTTGTTTGTTTGCTTGAACGCGCTAATCTCAGGAACTTCTGGTCCGATTTGAAAATTATTTCAGTGTTAGATAGTCCATTTATCGAGGAAGACTAAAGGCTATATATCATCACGCTAACCAAAAGGAGCGGAGCACCAATGAAGAATGTTTTAAAAACGGGAGGTTTTTTTAGTGTTAGCCCAAAATAAGTATTCCACGCGGACGAAGTCGCGGGCAGAAGCTAGTAATATTATAATTTTTAAACACACAATGGAGACTAGTTGGTATATGAGACAATAAAACATTCATCTATGTGTCGAATCCTATTTAATTTACGTTACAATTTTATTGAAGAAAAGGAATAGTCTCTCTCACACAATAGGTAGCTGTGGTACATAACTCCGCGATACCGTCGTTTATACAAATACAGGATTCATACCTTTGTGTTTTCAAAACGATTCATAAATATTTTGATTTATAAACTCGAAGGAAAACGTGTTGAACGTCACTACTTGCAAAACCTATAATTATCGTACCTACAGTTATTATATTAGTATAGTAGGTACGTCATATTAAAGGTGTGAATATATATATCGGTACATTTTTACGGTGGTGTGAGTATGTATAATGTGGCGACATGATAAAGTTTGGGAGGCGTCAAAGATAGGAAGCAGCCATTAGGTAAATGGGTGTAGCGTGAGTTCGTTGACCCGAGGCAGTGACGATGAGCCATCGTTGTGGGGCAGGTCGCGGTTGGGGAACACTCGACATAACGCCACGTAACTCGCCAAGGTCTCCGAGCTCGACATACAATAGCTATAGCACTGTCAGTGTCAGCACGTAGTTTAAAGCAACTTATATAGGTAGATATAATAAAATTGTACTGATCGTAGCTGCCTGCTACGATTCTAGACCTCGTCCATTTTAAAATTCGAATGACAAAATGCCAAGTCATGCAATAATGTCATTCATAGCAAAAATAAAACGTTTTGCAACGAACATCAATATGAATGAGATGAGGTAACATGCAAACGTAAATAATATAATTGCATTCAATTCATATAAACAAGATGGTTTCGTAGTGCTAACGAGTTAACGACATATACCTACCTACCCATCATGGTACCTATCTACGAACCAGATAGGTATTCTATTTTCCAGACTGTTCTTAGCGTCTCTAAAACACGTGTTCAACAGTTATGTCATCATTATATATTTTTCTACTAATTACTACAAAACCTGAAGTTTTCTAAAATATTTCAGTGACCATCATCAATTTATCAGACATCAACTTTAACGCTGTGTCAATGACATAATGTTTAAATTTGATCTATGTGCCCAACAATAAAATAAGTCAAAAATAAATTTAATGCCTAGTGAATTTATGAGTCTTTGATCAAAGTTTAAATTTGCATTAAGATCGTCCATTAGCCGAGTTTCAACCACGCGCATAATTCAAATTAATTTAAAACAAAAACTGACGATGGTTTTTGTTGCTCAATACCTATAGTATTCAAGTACCTACCTTATATATCATGATTTATCCAAACTAAAATACTAACACTTAAATGCAAAAGTGTCGTGCAAAGCGGCCGGGCCGTTTTAAGCCAGCATGGCTTAAAACGGCCGCTTTGGCAGGATCTTAAGATAGGTAATTAGTAATGAATCACATAAACTGTCACAAACTGACAATTCATAATATTAACTGCGTTCAATTCACATAATTCATCTGTTTGACAGTTTTGTCTTATAGTAAAATAATATTTAAACTGTAGAAATTAAAAAAAAAATCTCATTTAATTCATAAAAACGGTAAAATTACGGTCTTATTTCTTCATGCGGCAATATTTACACCAAATATGATTCTGATATGAATTGAATTGAATATGATTCAGCTAAAATATGTGTCACCTTAGACTCTCTAAGTATTTCAATTTCCAGCAGAGCAAGCGTGCATCTGCTCAAAATTCAGAAAACGAATTAAGTACTAGTTTTAGAGGAATTGCTTAATGTGGCCGTTTTAGGCTGGTCTCTAAGGTAGAGTACCTAGTAGTGGTCAGTACAAAATATTTTAAGTTTGTCGGGCCAAGGTTTCATAAAATATACTGTTGTAATAAAAAATGCTCTTCAAAAATGTGCAAATTGATCAAACGTATTGTATAAATGTACAACTCAAATTGCCACAACGCATCACCTTGTCAAAATAAATAGTGTTGTTTTGATAACAACAATAAAACAACAATAAAAATCCATTATTCTGAATAATTATCAACACAATTCTTAAAATATTAAAATAATAAACATTAGAATGAAGACATGTTTTATAAATACCTAAATCTAACAAACTAACACATACACATAAGTAAGTAATTTAGGTCTAACTGGTCAAACCGCGATTTGATCGTATTGAGTTTCGGCGTTTGACTGTATAACTTGTACAGGACCAACCTGTACAAGTTATACAGTGAAACGCTCTCCTAGGATTAGGCTTAAATTCGTTAGTCAAAGGCCGAAACACGCTGTTGGTTTGGAGTTTGACTAACTTCTTCTCAGACGAGGTTTGATGAGTCGGTTTGACTAGCCAAACCTAGGGGCGCCGTAGCTTCGACGTTTGACTTATAATAACATCTACTTACACAGAACGTCGTAATTATAATTATACTTTATGTTTGGCTCACTGTACATGCTAGCACCGATTCGATTTTATTTTAACAAAAATACCTACTTACTCGGTTATTTTTGTTAAAAAAAAAATCGAATCGGAGCTTGTTTAAGAAACCCATTATAAATGTCCTTCAAGCTAATGGCGACGGATCAGCGTTTAGTTTTTTATTAGTGAACCATGTTCTCTCCACTTATAAGTTTTACAATGATAAAAAGTTACCAGTGGCGCCATCTTCAGTTAACGTCGCAGATCAAGTAACCAATGACATTATACTTGGAGATGACATAGAAGTATAATAAAACGAGTGGTTGGTCGTCCCGTTAACGTTGTAGTATATAGTTTATTTCACAGATGGCGCTAATAGTCATAAAAAGTGATCACGTTTGAATCTTTCGACCAAACAGGATTAACGATAATGATGTAATATTATTCCAAATGGATGCATGCTTTTTCGTAAAGGTAATTGGTTTAACTTTTAAATCTCAAAACTATAAACAAAATGAATGCATTGGAGAGAAAGTGTAGGAAGAGAACTGCAATAGTAATAGCCTGGAAGCTCTTGAGGAGCATATATATTTGGTATTTAATTTGATTTCTGTGTGTAAGAGTTGTATAATGTTGATGTTAATAGCAGCGTTTGTCGCGTAGCACAGCTGCACGCTCTACGAGGCAGCGCCTGCGATTGTCGCCCGCAGCGCCATCGCCGCCATCGCCAGCCACTCGTCATTTCGATGTAATAACGAGCAGTCGTGTCGCTACAGGGCTCATTGTAGTTCACACGAAAGCCCTTAAATAGTGCCTTTTCAAATGTAGTCCTTTTGTGTTATTCAGCGCAAAGGCTTAGTATCTGAATTTCGAGAGGAAAATCGATGAAATCGTAAGTACCTTGTCATTATTTTTCCATTATTTACCAGTAACTCATTGAAAGCATATTGCACAATTTTACGTAGTTTTCAGGAAACAATCGTTTTTCCGAGATAATGGTGATAATTATTATCATTCGTGTTACGTGTATAGTTTCTACACTATAAGTAATTCTCAGTAACTTTCTCTTCATCAAGATGAAACTTCGCTTGCAAACTTATGAGAACAACAGAAACGAAAACCATTTTAATAATACCAAAGTTAAAACTCATCTTGAAAATATCTCACCATGCGTAAGTCATTCATAAAAAAGGGAGATGCCGAATACTATATAAGGCGAGACATTTGTGTCACAATGGAGTCTAGACGTTCGGCATCTGACCCCAAATTAGTTTAAGAACCGAATAACTCCGAACATTGTCCCCTTAACGAGCACGTGTTGTTATATTTAGACCACGCCGTGAATCAGACAGCCGACGTACAAACTTATTGGTGCTAAATCGAAATATGCTCAATATGCTTTAGTATTTTGAGGTCAAATACTCGAAAACTCCTTCGCAAAACGAATACGCGTTCAGGAAACTGTTTATCTGCTTCTGCCTTGAATTAAATAAAATTCCATTTATGTTTGGTAACGGTGCTACGTTAATTAGCCGCCCGCGTTACGGCTCGGTTAAACCGCAGTATTTTACTTTGTACATTATTGGTTCTGTTGCTAGGTGATAAGATTGCTCAGCCTGATAAGTAAATGGTAATGATTCATAGTCCTGAGCAACTACATATTCACAAAATTTCCGGAAAGTACTGTTCACGGAACAAATATAGCTCTGTCAGCTATCTAATCTGAGGAACCGACATTATTATACTGCGGAGGATAACACTGATGAAGTCTATCTTGTTATAATGCGATCTAGGTGCTTTAATATTTGCATAGAGAAGAGTAGCTAAAGGGAAATATTATTCCAATAACCATATATCACGCGCATGATAGTTACATATGGTAATCAGTCATAGTATTTCTCATTACACTCGTTACTAAATATAACGTTCAATATGGGCTTAGACATGTACACATACAATACATGTATTTGAGATACATTGCTGGTCTTTTGTTCAGTTCAGAGTAGGTATATTCCTTCCAGATTCTGACCCATAATAGGTAGCATTGGCTATTATACCATCAGGCGCATGCACATGCCAGTGGTTTATTTATAAAGTGTGCAAACTTCAATAGCTGCAAGTGTCACAAAACAAGGAAAATGTTTCGGTCCGTACAATTGATTTCCGTTGTGTATGTTATCGATAAGAATCGACTACCACGGAAATCAATTTTGTTTGTTATTGCAAATCAATTCGTTGATGTATTTGACCTGTGTGCCTGTGTGACAAGCGTCGTTCTGCTTGTTAGACGCGTATTAATAAGTGCAATGAATTCGTGTATTGCTTTATCAAAACTAGCTTCATCTTAATTTCCAACTTTACTTCATAAACTTGTTCTAACTAAACCTGTCTGCTTAGCTTCAGATTAGACTGTCTCTACAAACCCAACATCATTCTCTTCTTCACAGCGACAGCAAGTACTTATGCCATCTTCATTAATATTCTCAACTCATAAATAACTATTATATTCAATGTTTGGCCTTTTATCCTGTACCTACATTGGAATGTTATTATTACCCAGCTGATATTGTTTTCAATTATCTTTCATCATTCATTGTTATTCCCGTCGTGAGAAATAATAAAGGTTTTTACCTGTCTCTTACTAAGCTTTTGTTCAATACACCACGATTTTACCACCTACCGACAAAGATACAAAACCATAGTCGTATTATCTTTATGAGACTCCATCTTTTACTCAGTCTGCGGTGTTATCAATGGGCAGAAATCCCTCGGGTCCTTACGGTCGGTTTAAGGGTTGATAACACTGCCACAGTCTGATGCCGTTTCGGGAGCGTTAGTAACTTACCACACATGTCTGCCTTTATCAGTATAGCATCGTCTTAATTGGGTCTGGACTCCCAAACCTAAACTTCCATAGCATTAAATTAGCTCTGAGATTAAGATATTAAATTGCCGGCAGGAAGATTGTAGGAGGCTTGATTAAACATTGCACCATGAGCAGCCATCCTGATTTAAACCTTGACGTAGTTTTACTAAGCATTAAGCAATTTGTTAACTAACAAGAAAAACTAAGTCATGTTTTATTACTGGATTAGCTGTGTAAGCTGCCCTTATCTTCTCAGGCTTCAAATATGCACAATCTTGATATTATCTTGCCTTTCCTCTTTTATCTAGTTGTAGTTAAGTGTGATTAATGGAATATAATCAGATATGTTACACTATTCAATTTTTGACATCGTCGATTTACAATTTAATAAAAAATCTTTTGCCTAATTACGTCAGATTAGGATTCTCAATATAACACCTAACTTCAAATGGTCTTTCTCCTTTTGTCTAGTTGTTGTTAAGTGTGATAAGTGTAACATAATCAGATATATCAGTATTAACTATTGACTATTGAGTACCAATCGTCCATTTGTTTTTTATTTATTAAATCTTTAAATTCAATTATTCCTTCAGTCGATCAATCTCATATATTGCTGTAACTGTCTGGAGTCGATTCAGCAGTGTGCCTATATGCTGCTATTTAATATCTATTTCACAACACTGCGTTGCGAGTAGCCACTTGGTAGCAAGTGTCCGAGGTCTATGAAATTGTTTCACGTAAATGTTAGAAACCTGAGAACATTGTTTTTTTTTTGTTGAGAAATCAAAGCATGTTGAATTCACGATACTGTTAGTTGTTTCTATTGTCAAAGAACCGTCAGGTCTACATTGTTTGAGGTTTAAGTTTTAATAATGGTCTCATCTTGTCATTCTTTTCAATGGACAAGTTAAAAGATATAAAGGATGAATATTTATTAATTAAAATGACACATATTGTAGCGTCATATGGAAATATGTATACCTACAGTATACCTTTTTCCACATGACGCAAGAAAATTCTAGATAAAGTACGTAATTAATTACCGAATTAATTATGTACTTTATCTAGAATTTTCTTGTCGTGATGAATTATGAAAAGAATGTTGAATGAAGGAAGACGCTGCCGCGCTGGTGTCAATGACGATAAATTAATCACGTCTGAAATTATTTGAAAATAGACTTTTGAGAGGCAGTGCTTTGCTTTCATATTTCAAGATGCCTCTTATAGAAAAATGAACAGCTAGCCTTGGTTACTGTTTCATTAACGCCTATCAATTGTCACTTTTGTCTTAATTCAGAAAGAATATAATATAAATCGTGCTTCGTGCGTATGTAATGTGACGTCAAATCAGCGTCTTCTGACTTTTATCAGCCGCCGGAAAATTATTTGTCTCAGGGTCTTGTGACACCGCCCATTATTTATTTTTATTGCGTCACACTGCGTTTAGGTACCTAAGTGTTGAGTGTAAAAAATATTTTAGCATTCTTAAAACGAATGCCAAGTTTAAAGGGAAACTATGACGTATTAATGATCTATTCTAACAGTTCATTCATATTCTGAGGAGCGGCTCGTACACTTCGCCAAATATCGCTGGATGACACTGGAAAAATACCAGCTAGCTATCCTGTGCGAATTACAGAACTTTGTAAGTTAGATATTATATATACCTATCTACGCTAGCTACAGCAAGACAATTTGTTATGTAATAGTTTTATTAACAAAGAACATAGTGATATATTATATTTTATATAAGTACTATATTCCCATATTGTAAGTACTTATGTTTTATTTAAAGTGAATGTTTTGAACTGACTACCTGCAGTATTGTCTCTCCTTCTTACTTTAATCCATCCAAAGGTTGTCCGTAAAAGATCGCTTTTAGCAATAAGACCGCCCATTGTGTCACCCTATGTAAAATTTCTTTCTTCTTTAGCGATGAAGTTGAAAATCTATTAAAGAAAATTGACAAATTGTAGTAACTTGATGTACTTACTGGCGTCTGTCAGATATGTACCTTACGTATTTTTCTGTCCCTCCCTTCTTGTCTGTGTAGATTGGTGTATCTTTATCTTTATACGAGTATATTTAATTCTTCGGTACAAGTGTTTGTCACCTAACTTCTCCTAAGCGGCTCAACCGATTAGGATGAAATTTTCTGGGTATATTTGAGTGGGTCTCTGGAAGGTTTGAAAATACAATTGGACCTGGTAGGTGGCGCTGTCCGGGTAGGACAACGTCTGTCAGGTCCGCTAGTAGTTGTATAAAATTTCTGTTGAATAATTTAAAAAAAAACATAGTCCTAAAAATGTCAAAACTTTTCTTCCTTCACACCACAAAACTAAGTGCCTGTTTCACCACCTATGATTAAGCTCCTTTTAACTTACTTGGCAGATAATTTCATACAAATTCTGTTCCATTTTTTAATTTATTCTGAAAGTAGTCGCTATTCGGACATTGTGAAATAGGCCCTAAGGCCGTTTTAATAAAAAAAGGTTTACTTATTTATCCATAAAGGTTTACCGCGGAGTCCGCGGAAGAGAGCATGGTACAACACAGTCTTAACACGTTCAGTGCCGGGAGCCCTCCTGGAGGGTCAACCTAGTCGCATATTGGATGCCGGGAGCCCTCGCGGAGGGCTCATTTTAAATGTAGGTTTTTCTTAGCGAATACAGGATTATAAACCGTGAAAATTAAATCAGATGTATATTTTAACAAGATTTATTCCATGGTATATGCGTTGGTTTTCAAATCAAAGAATTCGATTTTTTTTAATTTTTTGTTCACGGTTAAAAATATTCACTAAAACTTTAAAAGGTTTTAAACTACGTATAGCGACAAGACCCCCAGAAAACACTATTTCACTTCGTTTTACAGTGTTTTATAACACGGCTTTAAACCTAATGCCGTTGACCATCCGCAAACGTAATGCCGGGAACTCTCCCGGAGGGTCCACTTGCAAAATGTATGGCGGCATGGCGTATGAGCTCGGCGAAAATGGGTGGAGTCGAAAGTGTTATGAAAAGAAAATTCTAAAATATCCCGATACATTTTCTGTTGCAATGGCGACGGACTTTGTATCTACCTACCAACCAACCTATCAGCTATCATTACGGCGGCGTCTGGGTAGGTCAGTTCGGCTACTTACCAAAGAGGCCACCCTCAGAGTAACCCGCACGCCACTAATCGTCTTCTCATTTCGTGTCACAGACGTTTGTTTACAATGACAGGTGATTACCGCCGGCTAATCGTTACAGTGTCGAGTGACCGTCGCATGCGCCGCCATATAACCTACCTACACATTAATAAATTATCAGCCAACTTTAAGTGACCCTCAGCTAGGTCAATAAGGTCGAACTAATTTTTTAATGAAACCGGAAAAGTGCATTGTGATTGCGAACTTGGAACGTGGTAAATCCTTGGCAAGATTACCTAATAGGGGTAAACAGTACTAATGTTGGCACCCCCCCAATGATTGGCACTTTGCAAATTTATTCTGCGTGCTACGAATGTTTCGTTTTTTTATGTTATCGCAAGCAACTCAATTATAGGTAGAGTATACAATTTCTTATACTGGCAACGTATATTTATGCGTCAAACGTCAACCATCTTTCTTTACCCGCTCTTTTAGAAATGTGTTGCCCGAGTCAGAAAAAAATTAACAAAATGTATAAGGGTGGTGGCTAAATTTCGAAGTAAAAAAGTGATATTTAGGTAAGTTTTTTATGGAAGTTTCTTTCTATTTATATTCATTCACTTAATTTAAGCGTATCAAACGATGTTTTAGCGCTGTGAAAGAGATTCATCAGCTTTTTTAGTGGTGCCAATGACTATACTTTATTTTGTATGACAAGATAATCATTGTCAAGTAAGTAAATTAACTATCAAGTAGGCAGAAGAAGCAGACTGTGTCTCATCTGCGGGTACGAATACCTATGAGAATCTCCTTGCACCGCGCATGCACCGCAGTTGTCAAACTTGACATCCGAGGGACACATTTTTTGTTCACGGTGTCTTCTCTAGTTTACATTGATCTCAATGGTATTGGGTACTTTATAAGACTTACAATAGTGCCAATGATTATACATAATTTATAGTGCCATTTACTATGCTTAAGTGCCAATGATTGTAACAATCTGTTGAAATAAGTTAAATAATTTTTTTAAGTTAATTATACATTTATTTTTAAACTTAATGCGTCATTTTATTTATGCCTATGTAAACTAGAACCCGACAAAACAATTAAAAATATTACCAACTTTGTTTATTTACGAGAATTGACCAATTACTAGTAGAAGTCGGCTTATAGTGCCAATGAATGTACCGTTTACCCTATATGTATATCTATTTTTGTATTTAGTTTGCATATTATTAGGTATACATATTTTTAGAGACTTCATAAAATTACAGTCTATTCAGGTAGGTATCTGTTATACGGTCTTATAAAAGAAGAATGAAGAAAAATGAAATTTCCGAGTATTGTAGTATTACTAATAATGAATTCAACAAACTGACTGAAGACTGAACAAACAACCATTTCTGTTTTCTCGGAAAAACTATTAAGTACCATTTTCTTCCAACTCGCAAGTAGAACATAAACATATTTTACTAATATTATACCCTACATATTTCACTCCTACGAGTATAGGTAATACCGGTAAGATTTACATAGAAGTTCATGAAAGAGGAATGGAACATTCGAAAATAAAACTAAAATAAACATGGACTCCTGCGCTTAATTTAGTCGACTCTATACCTAAAATAAAGCAAGTTTGCTTAGCCAACAGTACAGTATAAATTTATTCTGAGCCAACAGTCTTCACACATTGTAAATAGTATTACTGTATGAGTAAAGGGATTTCCCCGATTAATATTACACGGTAAACTTGTTGGGTAGGTAATTAGTTATTAATATGTTACCGTTTGCTTATACATAATTTTTCTAATTTAGAAATAATTTAAATTAGAAAAATATTTTTGTAAAAATATTATACTTACGCAGATTCGTATGTTTTACTTTTTATGTATTACTAGGTACCTATTACTTAATAATTTTTCTGTTTTTATCCCAACTGAAAGAATAGTACTGAATACATAGTTGATGTTCAATCGATAACATTAAATAGGTACTTACTCGCTCCCTATTAAAATAATAAACAATAACAACAACAACAACAATTATTATACTGTGTGATTTTTGGTCTGTGCTAAATAAATGTATTTTCTTTCTTTCTTTCTTTTTACTATTATTTATTCTGTGACATAACTGGCGAAAATGGGTTGTGTACTACAGACATTTACATTAGGTACCTACACGTCTGCCTAACCCTTCGGAGATAACAGGCGTAATGTTATGTTAAATACCAATGAGTTAATTTAACTCAATAAAAAATACTTTCATTTTAATAAGTAGCACGCAAAATTGTTGTTATGAAAATGCAAATTCCAACAGTAGCAGAAAAGAAAAACCTCTTTCAGCTTTATAGCTTTATTTTCCCAAAAATAAAGCTATAAAGTTATACAGCTCATCATCTAATAATAAATGTATGTTACTTGTGTTGTTTCAGATCAATTGCGGTCTAGATCAGTAATCGACCGTCTCCCACAGTCCACAACAGTGTTCTATCCCGATGGGTTGAGTACGCCGACGTTTTGTGATAGTGGTCACACCACTCACGCTGTAAGTAACCATTCAATAATTGACTTTAATTGGTATGTCTTAGGGTCGGTTTCACCACCTTCGGATACATTATCAACTTGGCTGATATTTCATCCAAATTAAATAATCTTCAATTTTAAATTAAAATTACCCAAAATATTAATATACCACCGAAATACAAAAAAAAATATTACACTATTTAATATTTCGGTAATACTTACTTAGTGCTTGAATATTCAGAGGTTATGAAACAGCCCTATAATAGAGGAACAAGGACAACGAAGGCCTTGTGGGTTTATTCATACTTAACTGTCTTATGTTTCGCCTTTATGTATATTCCTTTAAAATCTTAGAAAGACCTTCGTTGGCCTCGTCTCTCTCTTTGAGATCTAATTGAGGAGGAGGGTTACTAATTTTAAATAGGTTAATTTACTGCCAGATCCCTTCAGTTGTTGTACTTTTATTTTTTGACAAAAAATTAAAATCAAGCAAAGTAATATTAGTTCGAAAATCGAAATACTTAAAATCTAATTTAATTTATAAACGAACGAATTTGCTCATTATCCGAGAAGTTACCGCAAATTCACTGACCTAATAACCTCGTTATTAATGCTGCTTTTACACGATGAGATGCCCATAGCACAATTATTTATTTACACAGTACACTAATAAAACAATATATTATGATCAACTAGATATTGCGTTATTGGGTTAACACTTAGAGACCCTTTTGGATTAACCCTAAGGAAAATTCTTTAAAGCGATCCAGATTCTAGTATTGCGTTCATTTAATGATCATATAACTACTTATTTACTTCAATAATAATTTGGAAATGTGAATCATCGTTATCTAAATTCAGATAATTTGAGAATATTTACAGAAAAATATAAGAGAAAACATTGACTTGAACGTTTTACGGGGTAAAGAAAATGTAGTACGTACTTATAATAAATTACGTCAGTTTACAGTACCGTGACTTAAGTATATAATATTTTATTATTTATAACATGTTTATCACGATAAAACTAACAATGGGACGTGGGATGTTTGTTAGCAAGTAGGTGCTTGCAAGTAGTACCTACATTAATATTATTTCATTTCACACGGAAGCCAATACGTTTATTTCCTGAATACTGTCATTGGAAAATGTAGACTTGCAACTGCAATAATCTAGATATCGATTTCATCGGGAATATCTACCTCCTTTAATTAGCATGCAAGTTTTTTTTTAAATTGACACTTACCATTGTACCTTCAGGGTTTTTTATATAGAATCTAATTTTATTAAGTAGATAACTAGTTTTTTTATGTAGATCTAAAATAAGTAGGTACCTAAGAATTTTCTAACATCATATTAAAAACTGTCTAGAAACAAGATTCTTGCATAAGTAATATAACAGGATTTAAAAGTTCACCAATATCATTGAGTTCGGAGGTCGGTCGGTTTGGAAGATAAAATGTAGTTGCACATAAAATCACACAATCGATTTTATTAATTGATAATAAAATCGATATTATCCGATCACGCGAATACCATCACGTCCAAGTCCAATGCGTTGTGTAGTGTAGTGATGCAAATTGATTTATCGATTTCTACAGACGTGCATAAAAAATCCTTGTTGTCCGTAGCCCGTATGATGGGGTCGATTCCGTGCAGCCGGCGCGCTGGCATGGTGGCCAACCCGGCGGGGTCGTTGCCCTCTCTCTGTGCTCCATTCACTGTTGCAACTGCACTTATTGAGCGACACGCAGCTTTGAGTCTTGAGTGCATTCTCCGGTCATTATTAGGTTGCGGTTGTTTTCCTTTGTTTTATATTAAAGGCATAGGATATATAATAAAAACAAAATAGTTTAGAAAATCCAAAAGTGCACGCCTCATAATATAACACTCATTCATAAACGAAAAAGAAATTCAAAACATAGTTTCTAACAAAAATTAACACTTTATCACTTTTCATGAAGTATGTTTTGACTGCTGTTTTACCCATCAATATGGGTAAAATTTCTAACCTCGCAATCCTTACGTAATGTCAAAGACTATTTATTTAGATATTTACGTTGTGGGTTGCTAGGCAACGTCGTCGGACGTCAAGTCAAGGTTGGAAATATTTAGATATATATGTTATATTTTAGTTAGTATTTTATTAATTATAATTAAACTACTTTGAATAAAAGAGCCATTTTCCATAGGGTTCCTTCTATGACTGAAACGAATGTATTAAAAAAAAATTGACTCAATTAATTGATTTTATCGCAAGCTACAATGTTTTCAGGTTTCATACATTGACGGACAGGAATTTTTTTTCAACTATTTTGATGTTTTTTTTCATTTCTGCTGCATTAAATCAATTGTTAAAAACTACATTATTAATCTCCATTTAATCATCTATACAGTGGTATATAAATTAAGTAGGTTATGTGTACTAGCAGGAGTGTAACAATAAAAACAGTTGCAGAAATGGGGCATTAAATTTTTTTCGATCGTAGAGCACACTCTAATGCTTCGTATTATGAGTCGTGCAATAATTCATATTGAAAAGTGAAGAAAGAGAGAATAGGAGAAGAGATGTCGACTCCTTCGTATTTCGTTTTATCGCTGTTTCTTGCGATTTGATAAAACAGATTGATTCAATCGGGTGTATTATGATAAGGGTAGTATTTAAACGAGTGACTGTAAATTAATGTTTTAAGTGACAAAAATAATTAATTTAAGTTATAGTATTACTAAGTGAGCGACCGACTGCGAGTGACGAGAAATCAACATAACAGCAACTTACAAACATTAAATTTGAGTTACTTAAAATACAAAATGAGAAGCTTCATAATATGTGAGTGACCTAATATATGTTTGAGTGTCAACGTTACGTCCTGCATTTTTTTCAATATTTGGCAAATGATTTATTTATACTGAGCGGCATTATATCTTAAATGAAGTGTTTCGAATAGAAAAACCACTTTAAAAGAATACTATAATGAGCAGAGTACTATGACCTCACATTTTTTTTGAAAATTTTCTTATGAAATAACTATTTGAAGAAACACTATTGCCACATGCAGCAGGCATGGTTTCTGTCACGGCTCCGGCGCTGCGGGGCTCCGGCGGTCCCACGCGAGCTTACCGTCGCAGATGATTTTAACGCTCACCACCGCAGCTTCGGCTTGCTGGCCGGCTATCACCGGCCAGCCTCAGCCGCGGTGGCGGGCCTTGAAACCACCTGCTCCTCAGCTCGCGGGCCGCCTAGCCCCTCCGCGCCTACGCGGGTTTAAATTACACTCTAGGGGTAGGGCAGACAAGACTACGTGGAGTCGGTTTTGCAGCGATTCGTTTTTAATTTTTATACCTTACAAATATTTGTTTAATGAAATTTATACTAAGTGTGTTATGCCAAATAAACTTCGGAGCATCAAAATTCTGCCAGATAGAGGGATACCCATCGTAAACACGCAACACCGCGGCACCGGTCCGCAGCCCAACACACCTGACTGCATCGATTCGTCGCTCCACCCCCATTCGCATCAAACAGTCTGTAGTTTTCATTAAACAATCGTATCAAAATAAAAAACATAAGACCTCAAATAGAATATCAGTAACCAATAATCATTAATAAAGCAGCTACCAAACGTGGCTTAAAATGAACTTATTAGTAGTTCGTTATGTATAACCTCAATTGGAAAAATCGGCTCTATCATAACATTAAAGTTGTCCTCTCTGTATTTGTTGTCGCTCACTTAGTAATTTAGTCGCACGGCTAGAATTTGAATATCTGAAATGGATTAATCACTACCCACTTTTTGTAAGCTCGTTCTGGATTTTATTATTAATCAATATTCGTCGTTAGTTTAGTTAATTTTTCGCTTACTCAAATTCATACCGCTCAAGTTATTAAAACAGTATCTCATCATCAGTCGCAAAGTTTTTTTTTATTCGCTCGTTTTATAATTCCCCTTATGATAATAGCATTGTAATATTAAATGAATCACTGCATTATTTACTAAAGTATCCGTTGATTGATTGTTTGCTGAGCATGACACCCTATAAAATAATTCGGACTGCTTATGTCATTAAAGGTCGATTTTCATTTCATGAGTAAATAAAGTAAGGCTACAAGAGGCTCTCATTGGTATTATAAACTTGTAAAAATTTGGTGAAAGCAGCAAGCAATCAGTATTATTATTTGAATGAATAAATAGGTAGTTGTCAATAGGTTCGCGCGTATTACATGTAATAGGTAAACCATACAGGGTGTATACCTGCCGTCAAGAATATTCTTGTAAATTTTTTTTACAAAATTAAATATAATCAATTAGTTACCCGTACGAACTTTGATTATTCATTGTTGAAAGTGAAAGTCACCTATTAGATAGATTCATTTGTAAACACACAAGAGGCACATACTTTCGTATACAATGTGTATTTGCTCTAGATTGTAACAAAACTATATGTATGAACAATAACGACTACAAATCTCAAGAGAAAGTAGGGAAGCGGACGATACTATTCCGAGGCTCGGCAAAACTCAGGTAGTCTCGACTATTGTTCTTCAAACGTTAGCAAGTATGCGACGCGCTTCGTGCTTCTTCTATAGACAGAACTTTTTTTTATCCAGACAGGAATTTCCGGTCGTGTGCGAAGTCCCTTTGGGGTCGATCGAGGTTAAAGCTTTCTTGGTGATGGGAAATGTCTAAAGTTTATATCGATAGATTAAAGTGGATTAATCCACTGTTTTGACAGCTTAAAGCGATTGTTATCCAATCCACTTTTAACGGTAAATAATGAAGACGTTTTAGTATTTCAAATACGAAAATTGAGTATCTAATAGAGCTTACAGATTATATGATTAGGTAGTGGATATACGTAATCCTTACAAAATAAATGTCGTAGTTATAAGTTACAACACATGTTACAATTACAACTTGTAACATGTGCTGTATCACATTTACTACACTAATTAGTTTTCATTATCACTATTTAGCTCAAACAAGAAAGCAAACGAGTGGATAAACGAAAACAGTTAACAATATATGTGACTACTATATATTATTATACAGTCGGTGGTAATTATCATGAACTGTTGCATGATATCTATTGGTCCTCTTATCGAAGTACGTGTTTACACGCGACACACGCATTAGCACCACTTCGGACGTGCCTCCACCAGTGTAGGAGAAAATAGCATCAACAATACCCACATAAATAGTAATAAATGGTACAGAATTAACACCATCGAATGCCAAGGGCATACATTTATGTATCTATATATATCTACCGGCGGAGCTACATAAGTGCTGTTTGCTGTATACAAATACCGCACCAATACATATATAGGTACATCAAAGATATAGTAAATATATTTTTGATGCCAGAAATAGCGCCAAAGTAATGTACTATTCGCACAGTACCGCGAAGCGATTGCCTAGGTGCGCATACGTTGATCCCACCCATATTTCACGAACGGCCTGTGAGTGAGCCTGCGAGCATTAGGTCTTGCTGTGACGCAAAATAATATTTCTGTAACATTATTGCAACAGTAGATGTGTGGTCAGCAACAAAATTGATACTATTATTTTTTAATAATCATTATTAATTTACGTAAATCTTTAGTTAACGCAAACGCACTGGTTTTTATTGACGGTGCAACAGGTGAAAGAAATGACGTTCATTTGGAGACAACGTGTACTACGACGTAAAATCAGACTATATAAAGACTTAGATAAAATTAACTCATATATGAACTGATATCCCTATAAATATTAATGTAAATATTGTGATTAGATTTCATGGCGCGAGTAGATAGCTATTTCTGGGCAGCAAACATTTTGACAGGAATCACAAAAAGAATTACTGCGACTTCAGTAACTCTTTTTGTGAATGTCCTGTCAAAGTCGGCTATCATGCCATGTAAAGAATGTTTCAGGAATCCGTTTCCAGTCGGAGGTAACTATTTATTTAAAATCATCTTCGACTCAAGACCATTGTCGCACTAGTCTACAGCAGGAAGTTCAGCACGTCTACGGGATAATGCGGTGCTGAACTTTTGGCGGTCAAAATAATATTTACCTTGGAATAGCCAGAGACACGTGCAATCATAAATATACACTAGAGCATCATCATAAAATTCATTTAAAACCGACCGAATGTGCTGTACCTCCCGACTAGTCCCGACCGTATTGATTTACTTTAGATATGTTTACGTATTCGCCGAACGTACTTTTGCAAATTCGGTTCTAATATTTATAATAAAGTAACATAAATTCACCGAGTGCTACCAGAATAGCTCCTCTACGATTAGGTGTTGCTCTTATTTCTGTACCACCTCTACGGTTATACAGAGCTTGCAGTTTTATTCGCCAGTAAGGGAATTATTTCAGTAGTCTATTTCCTTGGCCGTGAGCGTCGTATTACGTGTAATCAGTTCTGTCCTCTCACGGATCTCGGGTAAGTCGATAGATACCTAAATTATTGTTTAGAAATCTTTCGTATACATTTACCTTAAGAGTCGCTATCGGCTCGTTCTGTGTTTAAAAGTTGTAAAGGGTGATGTCTTATCTAAAAGTGTAATAGGAAGTGTCGTGCAACAGGAGCCGAGGCCTGGTTGCCATGGCGCTAAGTAGCCCTGTGGATGCGCAGACGGCGACGCTCGGGTTGCATCTTGCACGATAAGGACAAAGTACGGAAGCACTGACAGGCGGCACTCGTGCGTGTGGTCGAATAGGTGCATCTGCACCCAGTGTGCCACATAAGCACTTTTACCGTAAACATAAGGAATATAATGAACTTTCCGCATAGTGCGTTATTCTTGCCAACGTGTTATTTTTCAATGTGCTCATATTGTGATGATTATTGCAAATTATTATGACTAATGCACCAAATTAAAATTAAAGTAATGCTGTATCGATGTGCCTAACCTATATATATCTGTTCAAAACAGAATATAATTTTCTTTTCGTTTGTTACTAATCATCATCATCATCAGCCTATTAATGTTCCCACTGCTGGGACACAGACCTCCTCTCTGTGAGAGGGGGTGGGCCGTTGTTACTAATATTATAATAAAACCGCACCAGAGATTCTGCGTGCAAGATTATCTTCTGAAAAACTGAAAATTTATTTTACAGATTATCAAAGGACGAGTACCTATAGTTAGTGTTGTTTTGGATAAAAGTACGTAACTGACTTCATGGAGTACAAATTTATTATATTTCGTTTTACGTAAGATAAATCTGACCCATAAAACTACTGAAAATGTTATCTTCGCTAGAATGCGATTTAAAAGGGCTTGAATTTATTTGCCGGAACATACTCGTACCATTGTGTCATTGAAAAACGTTTAATGCGGATCTGATTTTGAAATACATGCATTGTATGATGGCTACTCTACGCGATTCCATGATATGGCATTTGTCGATTGTTCATTGTCAGTAAATGCAGTTTCAGTTCGATTCACCATTTAGCCAGGGTACGGCCAATGATATTTTGGTCATCTTGAATAGCCATAACATCTATGTACATAATAAGATTTATATTTAAATAAAAATACTAGCAATCTCGTAAGTACATAAATTGTAATGTAGGAGTGGAATTATGACTCTACATTTTCCAAAATCACCTTGATCCCCACATTATGTAGGTGACACTGTGCGGGTGTCTGTTTTGTATAAAAATAGTATTGGAACTGTCTAAAAATGAAATCGCCAATTGTGTTGCGTCCAGAATTCATCAAAAAAATTCCAAAGTAAAAATATTGACATTGCATAAATATGTCTAGTCTGTGCTGTGACCTGTTGCTAAAATATAATTCAGAAAAATGAGTGCTGTCTGCCGGTCTGTCGACTGGAATCAGATCACAACCGGAGTGAGTGTAGTTGGGACTTCGAAATGAGACGTCTCAGTGAAACGAATCGGATCGCAACAGAAACCGAACCGTCGAGCGTCGGCCGTTAGTTCCCAGGCAAAAAACGAGAAATGTTTAATTGATCGATCTCTTAGTTAAAACTTATTGGCCTTCGATCGATGAAGAAAATCTTTATTTAATTTGTTTTTTAAATAAATTAATCTTCAAAAACTTTTAGTGCTTCTTGTAACTTTCTTTTCTTTAAATAAATGTGCCTCTGTTTTAAACTTTTTGGTCTTTTAAAGTTCGTCGCAGTAACTAAGCTAGGCCAGAAAGACACAAAATGGGTTCAGTTTGAGTTAGGTTAGAACCGGCACCAACCTCGCTCGCGCCGCGCCGAGCGAGCGCTACATCCATGCTGGTCGCTGTAAATTGGCCATTATTATTCTAGGAAAGAAAGTAAGAAGAAAAGAAAGGAAGAAAAACATTTTATTTGGGACACGCACAGGAAATACAAACAGTAATAGTAAAACATAATAAATAAAAAAAAAAAAAAACAAAAGACAGCATTTAAAAACGAACAAAACAAATAAAAAATAAAATAACGACCTGTGCAAGAAAAAAAAGGCTCCTATTTGGGCATTTGGTGCGACAACTAAAAAAAAAAAATTCCGCAGCGCTGGTAGCCCCCACTGTGATGTCACGGACACACCTACGGACTTAGATAAATCCCACTAGGACAACCAAATGGCAATTATTTCGGGTTCGAGCAAACACCCAAAAAAACTGCAACACTATTAGATTTACACGAGTTATTGGAAAATCCAGCTCAAAATACGTCTGCTAATTACTTGCAACATTTTTGAGAACAAATGCGAGTAAAAATTGATTCGTTTGGAATATTGTTGTTAAATAGGTATTAGTCGGATTATTATTAGGTGTTTGTCTTAGCTACTCCACGTGTAGGCTTGTAGGTAGTGTATTATTTCAGGTTGGCCTGTTGTTGCTAGTGCACTTGTGCTGGCTGGCCACGTCAGCATATGTGTTTCTTGTCCTAGGAACAGTGGTTTTGTGTCAGATTCCCATACAAATTGTGAACCATTTTCAACCTTCTATACCTAACTACTAAATATTTTATTGCTACTAAATGAAACGCAATTCTAACGTCAATTATTCATAAAAAGAAGATGGTGAATACAAAATAAATTGTGATATAGAACGAAATACGATAAAAAAGTGATATAAGAATTTAAAATAAACTGTAAGTACATAATAATATATTTAATGTTTCTATGACGATTTTGTCATATCTATTGTACAAATATCGCCTGAATTAAAATATCATTTAATTAAGAACACCCAGAGATTGTTAAGAAAACACATTTGTTGGAAATGGGGAGTACCTGCCAGCTTATATTTTAAAGTCTTATTTATTGATGTTTACTAATGTTTGTATTTTTAAAAGAAAATGTTTGAAATAGGGGAATGATTACATCTCCTCCCAAGTCCCAACAGATGGTTTGAAATAAAACTTGTTCTTTTCGATTGTTCAAGACAAAGTCGACAACCTACATGTCCCTAACAGGCCTTACGTTTGTTGGAAACAGCAAATTGCCGTACCATACAGGCCCATCCCTACAGCTGAGTATCACCCACTCAGTAGTAGGGATGGTCTACGGCACTCTATCCTCAGTCCTCACCTTTACGTAAAAATAACCAATTTATTTGTCAACTATTCCACATTTAGTAATTAAACACTGTGATAGATAACGCGAGAGTGCAATCCATAGACATTAGAGTATCTTTTATTGGTACAGTGATAACGAAGTATATCTACCTGACTACTGATGTTCGCGTACCAGTCGTAATAGTGAGGAACCACGGACGTGCATACAAAGTGTTTGGTTAAGTGAAGGAGCACCCGAAAGGGTCAGAAACTTATAGGAACTTGCGACACTGTAAGTAGAAGTTCGCTTCCTATGATGCGTTTGCGCTGCTATCGATATCAGTCCCGTCCCTACGGAAATTTCTCAAATATTATCAGCACAATCTTTGTATGCTTATTGCTTACAAACCTATGAGGTGTGTTGCTAACGTATGGAATAATACTATGTTACTCTACATCAATTTACAGATAATTGTCTTTAATGCCTTCCATGTGATAATAAAATAATTTGGTACCAGTGACCGTGAACTAGAGTTGAAATCGATTGTCACGGTATGGGTTATAAATACAAAGAAATTAGGGACGTGCTGAGGCGAATCTTTAGAGCAAGAATGTCGATGGCTTTATGAGAAAGATCAATGAAACTATGGATTTTTGTGTAAATGTTCTGTATGTACATAGGTGTCAAATACTGAGATGAGGCCTGGTGATGATCTGGAACAGAAGACAATCATGTTACGATAACCCATGATAATTTGGGATAAGGGCAGGAGAATGAGATAGAAAACAACGTAATAATTTTTATCCGTGTAAAAAGCAAAGAGACAAAAATAATAATTACATGTTCTGATGACGAGAAAATTTTATTTTTATCTTTAGAAGTTTCGAGATAAAAATCTATACATATAATAAAATTGTAGAAAAGTGGTGTCTGTACAATGGAAATATATGAAAAAAAAATAGCAGGGGTTGTTATTATATCGATGCGGAACCCGAGATGGTAATTAATATTTTTTTTGTCTGTTTGTCTGTTTGTCTGTTTGTCTGTTTGTCGGTTTGTCTGTTTGTCTGTGTGTTTGTGCACGCTAATATCAGAAACGGCTTATTCGATTTAGATGCGGTTTTCACTAATATATTGTAGTAAGCTTCACTTAACATTTAGTGTTTATTTCATGTCAATCGGTTCATAAATAAAAAAGTTATGTCAATTTAAAGAATCACATCGAACATTTTACATTTGTTATAGGTTAGGCATTTCTTTCCTTGATTTTCGGTATACTTATCTTAATTTTTATTTAGGGTTTGTATATAAATATTATAAGTATTTGGTATAGGTTAGGCATTTCTTTTTTTGATTTTCTTTATTAAGTATAAGTTTATTAGCTCAGGTTAGTAATTAATTTTTCTAGCAATTCTTTTGTTTTATAAAGTTAGTACGTTTGGTTTACACGTCTTAACACTTATCTATTACTTAACTGTGACAATTTTAGACTTAATAATCTGTAAGTATTTATAATTTAATTGTTTACGATACTACGTGTTTACTAAATAACTGTGTGTTAAGTAGTAAGTACTATTTTATTGTAAGAATGCCTCGAAGAAGATCCAACCTCTCCCAATGTAGCAGAAATGCTAAAAGGATGAGATAAGTTCGATCACAGGAATCTGAGGAAGGTCGTGAGGCAAGGCTCTCTGCAACTCGGGAACATCAGGCTAGGTTTCGTGCTGCAGAAACTTCGACTCAGCGGGAATCTCGACTGAGTTCAAATCGTTCTCGAATGGTCGAGGTCGCGAAAATTTTTTTTCATACTAATGGGGTCAAGTCATGAAAAAGGTTGAAAAACACTGCCCTACATTAATCCTACTAATATTATAAATGCGAAAGTTTGTGAGAATGGATGGATGGACGGATGTTTGTTACTCTTTCACACAAAAACTACTGAACGGATTTTGATGAAACTTTACAATAATGTAGCTTAGACTTAGATCAGAATAACACATAGGCTACAATTTATAAAGATTTTATGTGATTTGGCCATAATATAACGATAAGTATCAAGTAAGTCGGAAAAATTCCTGCCCTCTGAGATCTATCTTTGCGTGCGCTGCCTTTTTTTTTTTGGGTGGCAAGTCATCCAATGGCTTCTCCCGCTCTGGGCGGAGCGGAAGGACGTGTCAAACTCTTACTGACTAAAACCCACCCGTGTTCCTTCCCTTGCCTTGCCAGAGGTCACGGTTTCCCCTTGGTACTACCTTACTATCTTTGCGTGCGCTGCCTTTTTTTTTATTGGGCGGTTAATCATCCAATGACTTCTCCCGCTCTGGGCGGAGCGGAAGGGCGTGTCAGACTCTTACTGACTAAAACCGACACGTGTTCCTTCGATCCTTGATATCTCTTTGAGGCGCGCGTGGAACACTATGCGCCGTCGACCCGGGCCTGGTCCTTATCGGACGGCGAGCTGCCCGTTGCTCTCTGTCCGCAGGCCCGCGCCTACGGTGGCCGCAAATCGGCTATCAATTCCCGACGCCCGGGACGTCTCCTACGGCGGCGGCGGCTAGGGCTGGTAGGGCGCGGCCTTTGCCACTCCCTCGCGCGCTCCACCTTCTCCTTCGCGAGCATTACTGCTTTGCAGAAGGAGGTGACGGCTTGCCATGCCCTCTCGCTACGCACCATGGCATGAACCAGGGCCGTACGCGAGAGGTCACCGCCGCCGATCGCCTCCACGAGGACACGGCGGTGGTCCACCCAAGCCGGGCAGACCTCCACCGTATGCTGCGTGCGCTGCCTAAACCGTTAGAGTTACATGAAGAAAATGTATTGTGGGATTGTTTGTCTTAAAAAGTTCTAAATAAAAGTCCGCGACAGCATACCTTTTATGTGGAAGCCTTTATAACCAAAATAGTGAGCAATAAATACAGTTAAATTGAATACTTTTTTTATATTGCATATTTTAGAGTATTTAGTTAATTCTTATCAAAATAAATACCTTCATCGCTTTTGGTATTTAATGTAGATAAAGTTTGTCTTTTACACTAAGTAATTTGGACAAATAGTTTAAAAGTTAGAACGATAAGAATGACCTGCGATATTGAATCGACGGCGCACAGAACGAGGGTGGAGGGGCGGGCCAGCCAGGGGATGACGCGCCAGAGCGCCAAGTTAATAATTATGTTCGAGAAATAACGCAATTAATTGTTGAACTGTCAAAATGAAACCCATTGCTATTGTAAGTGCTACGCAATTACCCCGCTGATTTAGGACATGTTACACGTTCCTGTGGGATAATTTCCGACATCCACGCGGGCGAAGCCGCGGGCAGAAGCTAGTATCTAATATATTTTGATCTCATGATTTGCACCATACGATCTATGTAAGAAGTAGGAAACGTTTGTCGAGACAAACTGTCAGTATCTAAATAATGCAAAGCAATACATTTTCTCAGTAGACTTAAATGCAATTTACTTAGCTCAAATGATAATAATAAGCAAGCATAATGTACAGACAGACCTATGAGAAAAAAATCTCCATCCATCAAAAGTAAACTCCATCAAGATCACTAATATTTATTTTGATGACATAGACAAAAGGAATGGGGGAAATATATTCATGTCTGGACACTCGGCCATGAATTTCTTGGTGAGCATTTTTTAAAGAAGTGTTTTAGCTTTTCTTGATTGACGGTGCATATATAAATAAGGATTGTAAGGGTCATATATATATAAAATAGTGCTTGGAATCACTCCTGGAAAGAAACACGGTTTTACACATTTCCTTGTCAAATATGGTCTTATTCGTCGTGGCGTAGTAAAACAAAGATCGCTATTTATAAACTACTGACGATCGCCACGAACAGGGATGTTGACTGGAAAAACAAACTATTTAGTACGTCAGTAAGATAATAAAAAAAATTGAAGTGTATTTTTTGCTATATCATATTAATAAAAAAGGGTTTAGATAAAACGTATCAAAGTTGGAGAGTGGGGCCTCGCTACGTCACAAGTCAGTATAAAATCTACCGGGCAGTGACGTCGTGCCACATTATAACGTATTGCCTGATCACAAACAAACAGTCAAAACAATAAAAAATACCGTGTCAAATATTTTTTAATAATCTCCCTGACGAACAAAAAAAAACTGTTAAGTCGACATCCCTACTGTAAAGAATGAATTATGAAAATTTCCCGTTTGTAACATTACTTAACATGCTAGTGGCAAGTGGTAGTAGAAGATAACTTAGTGCATCGCTCTGTGACCTGCACCAGTTATCTGTTCATGCTCTGATCACTGTCTTACGTTCATTACTATGTTGGGTGAAATGTTGGCTTGAACTTTCTTACTACTTATCATTTTCTTTGTTTCTGTCATTCATGCAATGGCCATGTTGGCCGATGATGTTATATCTTTTGCGACGTTCGCATAATTAACTGTTGGATAAACCCCAGCTAGCAATCAATATCTCCCTTGTTAGGTAATAACTTGTGGCTTCAGCCGCAATAAACTTCGAGTGCTCTACGTAGATAATAATGCAAACGAATGTAGATACATTTTTTTAATATGTAAAGAGTTTAAGAACCATTTTTCCCTCTTCATAATTACATCGTTAGTCACAATGATATGCGCATAGAAAACAAGTAAACAAATAAAAATGCGGGGGCTTTGAATAAAATGTGGTTTCCTTTGTTACAGACTTAAAGGGAAATTAATTGAAAAGTGGTGCCAAAGTACACCGTAAAAATACTTGGCCAACGAGTTATATCCAATGAAGACTCCGAGCGCAGCATTCGGAGCATCGTCAGTAGACCCGTGAACACCCGGCCGCGCCATCACAAGTTTGATGGTCACTCCCCCGCTGGAGAAAATTATCTACACGCACTGTCACTTCATTATTATTAAGTTTCTCAACATATTCTTCATTTTGTAGTCTATCTATCTATTTAAATATATATTTCAACTTGTAATCAATTTGAAAATGAGCAAGATTCTGAAAGTCGTCGGGGCCTCATGGCTCCAGACGAAGATTAGCTCCTACATCCTTGGGATTCTCGGCATTCTGTCAATCTTGGCCCTGTTCGTTGGACAAATTGAAAGGTTGGTATAATAATAGCTCTAATTATCAGTAATAATTTATTCTAAAACACAGGAAACCATCTTAATCTAGGTGATTATTGTGATAGCATCTGGAGGAGGAAAACAATCTCAGACAAATGGCGTTGCGAATAAACAAAACATCTCACTTATTGCGCTTTAAGTACTTTTCTTATCAGATCTGAATACTTACAATAATTACGAAATTGCTAACAATTTCGAGTAATCTAATGGGTTGGCTTACAATTTTATTTTACGAACAATATACTTAAATAAATAAATAAATCTTAATTTCAGACTACTTGGTCCATATTTTTTGTTAGAATTTTGGTTTTAGTAACAATGGTGCGTACAGTAGGTTAGTATAGTTAGTTTACACATGAACTATATTTATTAATGTCGACCTATGACTGTCCCCACCCAGTGTCCCTAAAGGGGCAGTCCGGTCTGGCAGCGATCATTTTTAGAATGCTGTTGTCACTACCATGCAGGCGCTGTAGCAAGCAAGCCGCTTTCAACAATAAAAATAAATAAATATAAATTTATGAACTGTTCTATGTTCTATGTTAAAGGGTTTGGTTTCCGCACTTAGTCCTTCAAGTGGACCATTGTGCGTGGGCCATGGCGGCCATTTGGGGGGTTATTCCAACCAGCCCACCTCCCTCCAGAAGTTAATTAAAACTCCCAGTCTGTTTAGAACGTCTGTGAAAGATCTGGGTGACCCGAGGGTTTGTGTTCTAATCTGGGTGACGCCTGTGCATTCAAAGAGCACGTGTGCGACGGTCTCCTCAGCCTCCATGCACGCCCTGCACAGAGGACTGTCCGTTATGCCTATTTATGAACTGTTTATTCCATTTCAGAATTCAGGAAGATGGAAATTACGCAGCTACTGTATTTTTCTCCAACAAAACCGGATATCGTATCGAGTACTGGGGTCAGAGCAATGAACTAGCAGATATACCTAGGGGGGTAGCACGTGCTTACTTCAGGATGGATATTGATACTACAGGGTAAGTTTTGTATTACTTACCTATCTCTTCGATTGGCTTTGAAACTTTGCAGACAATGGTGTTTTGTAGAGCTAATTTTCCAAACTATCTTCAACTACTGTTTTCAACATACGTAGCCATTATTACCCAACTATATATTCACATAATTTATCTACAATCGGTTGTCGTTAGCACGAAAGCGATCAATTAATTAAAGTTTTCCAAAAATAAAAAAAATTGTCTTCATATTTCACAAACATATTTTACAAATCGGGCAATGTGCTATTGGGTTTTTCCACTAAGATTATCTCAGTAGGAGCCCGGAGTTTGGATTTCTGCCCCGTTGATGGTAATAGGCTCGCCCCCTATTACCGAAATGTGGGTGTACCTACTATGGGTACGCCTGCACTCCCTAACCCTTCGGGGAAATGAATCACAATTGTAAAAAGAAATCCTATATTCTTTTCAGCTGGTCTCTTCTGGAAATAGAGACCGATCCATCATATTCCGACGAACACCAAGCATACGCGGCGGGCATCGTCGAGGGTGCCCTGACCTGGTCGCTGATCCACTCGCACCTGGAGAACACCATCAGAGCCCGATGCGACCAAGAACCCTCGGCGATGAAGCAGTGTAACCACTTTAGGGACGCTCTGGATAAGTCTGTCGACATCTGGAAGGCACATGCTGCCGAAAGGGGCGGGGAAGACCCATTCTGGCATCATGTAAGCCATATCATAATCATTTTTTGTCTAACTAATAAGAATTCTATTTAAGGACGTTTCTCAATGATTAGGTAGAAGAAAGCCTTAGACAGCTTGACTGGCTATCGTAATATATTAGTTGCCGTTGTTTTTGCACTCGGTAGGAAAATCTCTTTAGGAAAATAAATATTTCCTCATGTTTACAAAATAAATAATCACGGCTGCAACACTGCGGAAAGTCATCAATAAATAGGTATAGGTACAATACAATAATTAAAGTTACATGCCTACGTAAGAGGTATCAACAAGCGTCATTAAACTGATACCTACTTTATAGTATATTAATAAAGCATTTTTTCCTGTGTTCAGGTATCTCTGTACTACACGCAAATAAGCGGAATATTTACCGGCTGGAAACATGGCGTCGGCCGCAGCTTGAAAGAGTATGAAACCGATATATCAGACTTGTATTGGCTAAACTCCGTATCAGAAGCTATTGAAATTCAACGCAAAATGAACATCTCTTTAGAAGACGAAGCTCTTCTAACAGTCCCTCATCTATCTAGTGCATTTTTGAGAGTTGTCGATGACAAAACTAAAGACGGAACGCCCACGAAAAAGCTATACGTTTCGCAAAACGCCGCTGGGAGGTGAGACTGATGACATTTCTTAATTTTTTTACCCAACTGCAAGGAAGGGTTATGTTTTTACAATTTTATTCATCTAGAATAATCGAAATCTACTTAAAGATCCAATCATCTCCGTGTTTAAACAAAATAATGATCACTAACAAATATGCACCCATTTTATTTCAGCTACGCCTCAATGACTCGCATTATGAAGAAGTATAAACTGAACTACCACGAGACTGCCAAAGATGCCAAACTAGTTCCAGGAACATCAGTCCACTTCTCTGGGTACCCCGGCTCCATTACCAGTCAGGATGAATTCTACATAGTGAAGGGTGAAAACCATAGGCTGGCCGTAACAGGCACTACGCTGCGGAACTACAATAACAAACTGTGGAAAGAAGTCAACATAACTGAACAAGTAGGTTGAAATAAAAGCATACCATCAATTTTATTATTAAATATTCTTCATAATTTATTATAGTAACAGTAGATGACTAAGTACAATTTCATAATATACATCTGCCATTTCCTTACCCACCGAAAACAGACCGACGAACATCTTCAGACAAAAAGTGGTTCGTGAAAGTAGCCACAATCCAGCATTGATAGATGTAGCATATAGACTTGTAGTTAAGACGCATTCCAAGAAACGTGATAAGTCAAATTTAAAGTCAAAACGTTTTGCAAACTAAGTATTTGATATTGGTGTTTTATTAAGTTGGTCCTTATGATTTTGCAACCTTTTGCAAGCATTGCCATATCAGCACAAGTTCTTAATTTACAATTTTTATACAAAATACGACTAGAAGATTCACCAATATCCTCAAGCACTAATAGAATTGTTCAAACATTCCAGGTGCCTGTTGGTCCACGAGTATCAGCCGCTAACCATCTGGCGTCCAATGTGAGCACCTGGGGACATATCCTGGCGAACAGCAACTCAGGCACAGCGAGTAAGCAATGGCTCATCGTAGACTTCAACAGATTCGACCACCTGCATGGGCTTGCGACCCGCACTGAAGAAGCCAAGCCAGGCCGCAATGAGGTGGTTACTCAAAGCACTGTGAACAAGTAAGTTTCTAAACACATTTCCTTAAAGCGCTTCAAATCGAGAGCATATATGTTGGACCCTGGAAAAAACCTGTTCTATCAATTAAAGCAAAGTACTTTCTGACCGTACCTAAAAAAAATCCTCAGAAATGGATGAACGAAACGAACTGCATGCCCCTAAGCAATTCTGTAGGTAAACTGCATGAAGCTTTTTATATGCGGGAAGAAGACCGGGGGAATTCTAGTAAATAACTTTTCTTTGGAAGCCCTTTATGTATGTTTTGTTATGGGCATGGGAAAATCTAGTTTTAAACCAGAATAAAAACGATACAGGAGTAGTTTCAGGAATTAAAATTTTGTCTCTCCCCCAGGGACGTCAGGCATATCGTGGTGTACCGGAACAACAATGGTCATTCAAAGGGTCTCCTCGCACTGGTGGAGCAAGTTCCAGGGCGGACTCACTCTGCGGATTTGTCTGACGCTTTCTTAGAAAAAGGCTATTGGGCCACACATGGATTGCCGTTTTTTCCAGTAAGTTATTGATTTAATCATTTGGACACAAGATTATAGCAGGATCTACATAAAATTGGATTTGTTTTTACATACATAATAATTATAACGTTATTTACATATCATTTTCAGGATATCGCAGAAATAACACATATCAACCAAATGAAAGAGAAACATGGAAACATCTTTTCCGAGTCGGAGTCACCTCGAGCTATGCTGTTCAAGTTAGGTTTCAAGAACGCCACGACATTGGACAGTATTGCTGCGTTAATGAGACAGAATAACATGACAGAAGCAAACAGTACTAATCAAGAAGACATTGATGAATGTTCCGGTGATGTCAGCTGTGTACTTAGCGAGCGAGGCTATTGGTCTGTTGTTGGAGTTCGAGGAGACATCACTAGCCTTTACAAAGAAGCCTACGGAGTTATTGACACTAAAATCGTAAGCGGTAAGTTGACTTCTACATTATTTGTGTGTTTGTTTGTTGTGTGTTCCATCTGAATATCCTCTAATGAGAAAATGCTTATTATAAATTATCGTGATATCAATAATCCAGAGCTTAAACATTTGGAAGCTGTATTTAAAAACCTTTTATTTGTATTTACAGGTACACTGAACGAGTCTAATTTAGATTTTTTCGCGATATCCGGTCCTCCGTACACAGAAATCCAGCCGAACGCAACTAAAATATTGCTTAACAAGGGTAACGTTGCACCCATATATACAGAACTGCTAAACAACAACCCCGACGTTAACGGCATTGAAATAAGAGACCTTGTGATGCATGAACAGGAGAAAGCAGAAGAAGATAAACTGGAACTGCTGAACAAAGACCTGATAAAACCTTTCGATTGGTCAGAGGGTGATTTCAAGAACGCTACACACCAAGGTCTACCTGATAGATGGGCTTTTGAACTATACGCACCTAAATGGACGTGGTGAATCTCCAAGGCATCATATCTTTCATAATAATTTGTTTTAACTTAATTTTAAGCCCTGGTTCGCCACTTTCAACTAGCTCATAAGATTATTAGGACTAAACAATCCTCGTACTCCTGTTTTATGTTTGACAAAATGTGATATTTCCATCTTTCTCTATTGTACTTATTCTGATTAGAATTGAATGAAATGTTTTGTAGCAAGTTCTGTTCGTAATTATATTTCAATGTTTACGTTAAGGTTATTTATTGAATTTGTGTTCGTTTCGTTTACGTTCGTTTGTCTTAGATGTGTTTTAGTTACTGTTGTTTCTGTGCCTGAATCAGTGGTGACACTACAGGACCGCCGTGAATCTTAAGAGATATATGTTTAAGTATCTATAAATGCCATTTTAATGAAATCTTACTTGAAGTCATATATTTTAGAAAATCAGGCTGACGTTTTTTATCATCTTAACCATGTTTTATGAATTTACAGATCGACTTTGTACTTTAATAGTGTAATTCATTTTATAAAATATTTTTACACGTATGTATTTCGTGAAGGATCATTCTGTCATCACTCATCAGTCATCACCATAACGAAATGAGACCCTCTGTATTTATTTTGAGCGTTAATAAAAATGAAGTGACTTATAAATTCGATTTTGCTCTCGAAAATAAATACCTACAACATAACCTATGATTATTTTCTTATTTATTATCATTGTAATTTATAAGTAAATAATGTTTCCTAACCCCATGTTCCTCATATAAATATACTAGAAAAAATACACAAACTTTTCTCTTCAACCAGTTTTTCAAGCACTTCCTGGTATACGATGTCTAGAAAGCAAACGTAATCGGTGAGCTTTCAATTTCATACTTCTGTAGGTGTAGGTACATTATTTTAATATACCCAATCTATGCTTATGTAGAGAAGCTTGTGAGTGAGTTTGAGCGCAGTGGTGATGAAATATATTGCACTAACTGCACGCCTGCCTGGGTTCGAACGCAAAAAAATATACTTAGATACTCATTTTGATAAAACAAGATTGACTATAAAATAATCTTCAAAATACTATTACGGTCTCAAAGTGTTTGGTCTCGTTATCCTAGAAAAAGTGGAAATAAAATAAATAAAATATTAAGTTTATAAAACTGTAACCCGACTACGGGAAAATAAAAGTGATCTAAAAAGTACGAAACAAGAAAATAATTCAGACAGAAATCAAGACATAGGTACTAAAATGGTCAAGGTTAAGCCGTTGTCGCATGCCTGTCACCATGTGGGTGCCCGGAACACCAAAATTATAATGGCATGCGACGACGGCTTTAACTATTGACCATATTTGTGTACTTATTTTTCTTCTGAAGAGTGGCATTACAAATCGTTACTATTTATTAAGATTAGATTAAAGACTGCGCGTTGGTATCATCTCGCGCCGTACGTAGCGAGTCTCACTTTTGCTAGTTTTCAACAATTTGAACATATTTATTTACTTTGAAAATATGATGTATATACATATTTGTAATGTGCTCGTCAAGACCTTTCTTTTGATATCAAACATGTTATGATTATCTCAATTAATTTTTTTTTGAGGTTATAAATTTATGTGTAAAGTCCACCATATTAAATTTAGGCAAAATTTATATAGCCTATGCTACCCGGACCATTATTACAAATCTATTGATACCTCATTCATTAAAATCGGTTCAGTAGTTTAGACGCTGCGGTGGAACACACGTAAAAGCAAACATACATATATACATACATACATAGACTGCTAAAATCATAACCCTTCCTTTTGGCTTTGCCGTAGTCGGGTAATAATAATCTCTCGAATAATCAACCTGATGAGTTACTGCTTAGTAAGGCTAGGGTACAAATCTTGATTGTCGTGGATGACGTACAAAGAAAACCGCACTGAGCCAGTGAACAAAACATTCGAATGAGTTTGCTTTTATATATTTCCTAATATAACATTTAAATCTAGGTCAAAATGATAATGCACATTGGTGAAATTATATTAGGACGATTGGTAGACTTGGTAGGAATAGACGATGGGGGATGTCTTTCTTCTGCCCTGCCTCCATTGGTATCTTCGCTGGCTGCCGATGGGTATATATGTTGCGTCAATCTCATCTATTCCACCCTGCCTTCTGTTTTGGCCAGAGCCGATGGGTAGTTGTGATGCGTCAATCTCATCCATTCCACCCTGCCTTCGGTTTTGGCCGGAGCCGATGGGTAATTGTGATGCGTCAATCTCATCCATTCCACCCTGCCTTCGGTTTTGGCCGGAACCGATGGGTAGTTGTGATGCGTCAATCTCATCCATTCCACCCTGCCTTCGGTTTTGGCCGGAGCCGATGGGTAGTTGTGATGCGTCAATCTCATCCATTCCACCCTGCCTTCGGTTTTGGCCGGAGCCGATGGGTAGTTGTGATGCGTCAATCTCATCCATTCCACCCTGCCTTCGATTTTGGCCGGAGCCGATGGGTAGTTGTGATGCGTCAATCTCATCCATTCCACCCTGCCTTCGGTTTTGGCCGGAGCCGATGGGTAGTTGTGATGCGTCAATCTCATCCATTCCACCCTGCCTTCGGTTTTGTCCGGAGCCGATGGGTAGTTGTGATGCGTCAATCTCATCCATCCCACCCTGCCTTCGGTTTTGGCCGGAGCCGATGGGTAGTTGTGATGCGTCAATCTCATCCATTCCACCCTGCCTTCGATTTTGGCCGGAGCCGATGGGTAGTTGTGATGCGTCAATCTCATCCATTCCACCCTGCCTTCGGTTTTGGCCGGAGCCGATGGGTAGTTGTGATGCGTCAATCTCATCCATTCCACCCTGCCTTCGGTTTTGGCCGGAGCCGATGGGTAGTTGTGATGCGTCAATCTCATCCATTCCACCCTGCCTTCGATTTTGGCCGGAGCCGATGGGTAGTTGTGATGCGTCAATCTCATCCATTCCTCCCTGCCTTCGGTTTTGGCCGGAGCCGATGGGTAGTTGTGATGCGTCAATCTCATCCATTCCACCCTGCCGCCTGATCACAGACCTGAGAAACATACGCATCGATTAGATTGTTATCTTGATTGGTAGGTACTGAATTTATAGAAAAGTTTATGTTACGATTCCGTTCGGCAGTGTATAATAATTACAACTTCATTATACACGGTTGTACAAACCCGGTCGAGTAATGGATGCTTTCGCAGGTATATATTTCACATCACATATTCACATCATTAAGTAGGTATTGAATCAGATTTTCATGAGATCAATTTTGAATCTGTTAGGCGCGGGACATACACAAGGGGCTAAGGACGCGGGCGTGGCGCGGACGTGGCGACGTTGTGGCGCGGGCGTTGCGCCGCCCGTTTCATGTTTCATACAACATATTGTATAGAAACGACGTGGCCCGAAACATACACAAGAGGCGTGGCGCGGGCGAGGCGACGACGGTGCGGCGCGGGCATTGTGTCTGTGTATGATCCGCGCCACGTCGCACAGTGGGCTGAAAATCGGCTTTCATAGACTTAGGGATTTCAATTTGCAAGTGCCGGTTTTTTTGCCGAATATCGCTTCTATTAGTTTTACTATATACAAAAATGACACCCGAGTTAATTCTGCACAAAAACGAAGGAATTATATTTTTTTAACGAACATGTTGTGAAGAATGTTATTGACCTAAATATTAAGAATATATAAACAAAGAAAAATATTGAAAAATTGCTGTTTATATGTTTTTTTTTTTTTGATACAGAGGTTACAAAAATATGTTTTAGTACTATAAATACAATTATACAAAATATTTTAAAAACTAATTTATGGAATTAATAACTAAACGTATTAGTACAATAAACTAAAAATAAAATAACAAAAAAAACATTACATTAAATTTACAAAGAACATCCGACTTCGTTGGCATACCTATACCGACCGCCATTATGAAAAAAACTGGTTTTGGCGGCCAGTGATGAAACAAGTGTCAATCGATAGAGTAAGTGATTGCAAACAAAAAATATTTAGTGATGAATATCGTAAGTGATATACTTTCTGAGATATTTAAAAAAAATATTACTGCTTTATTTTTTTTCTCATGTTTTAACTCAAATATCTCAGGAAGTATATCACTTACGATATTCATCACTAAATATTTTTTGTTTGCAATCACTTACTCTATCGATTGACACTTGTTTCATCACTGGCCGCCAAAACCAGTTTTTTTCATAATGGCGGACGGTTAGGTATGCCAGGTCCCATACAAAAATGTCGGAACCCCTTTTGTTAACGTTGTCGGACTCCAATTCTGAGTCAGAATCCAGATTGGATATATCTAAAAACTCGAACTCAGTTTCCTGAAACTGAATTAAGTCGAGAGTTTCAGAAAAAAAGCTCTGCTTTCTTTCTTTCAGAGTAATAAGGAAAATTCGTAATATTTAATGATATTTTTCCATGATTTTTTTTTCTTTTATTTATATTAGTTTTAATATTTTGTATAATTATATTTATAATACTAAAACATATTTTTGTAACCTCTGTACCAATCATCAAAAAAGAAAAAAAGAATAAACAGCTATTTTTCAATATTTTTCTTGTTTTATATATTCTTAATATTTGGGTCAATAATATTCTTCACGATGTTCTTAACTTAGTCACTAAAAGGAACTGTTTCATAAGTAAAATTATTAAAAATATTTCGATGATTTTTATAAAAAAATCGGCAGTGATAATCGGTATGTGGAGTATGCCAGAAAAACATAAATTATTAGTACTATAAATCCCTGTAAGGATATTCTGGTTTTCTTTGTCGTTTAAGAGATAATTAGATTTTTTATACTAGCTTCATACAAATTTTTCTTAAAAAAAATATAATTCCCTCGTTTTTGTGCAGAATTAACTCAGGTGTAATTTTTGTATATAGTAATAACTAATAGAAGCGATATCTGGCAAAAAAACCGGCACTTGCAAATTGAAATCCCTAAGTCTATGAAAGCCGATTTTCAGCCCACTGTGCGTCGTTCCTATAAATTATGTATGAAATATGAAAGGGGCGGCGCGCGCAACGCCAGCGCCACACCGTCGCAGCACCCGCGCCACTCGCCATTTGTGTAGGTACCTATGTCCCGCGCCTTATGTAATTAGATTTCCAGAACAAGATGATTGTAGCGTTATTTATAACTGACATTATGGCGAAAACCAATGAATAATTAAGGCAGTGTATAGAGTGCCACCAATGACACTCTATCCCTATCGGATAAAGTGCCACTACAGGCACCCTAGTAACACCGCGTCGGCCCGGCCAAAGTGCCGCAAGCATTGGATTGTCATTGTCACTGTCACTAAGTCACATCACTTGATATTTTGTTTGATTGTCGAGGTTAGATCGCTGTAAAACACCACATTCCCAAAACATTACATTCTCTTGTGCCTAAACGGACCCTGGGCACTTCGCCGGCCGCTACCGCGGCACCGCTCGCTACGCTCGCTCGGTTCGTGCGTTGTGTGGTCACAGTTCTAACCTAACCTAAATAACAAGTGACAGTGACAATGCAAAGCTCACGGCACCCTAGCCGGGCCGAGGCAGCGACACTAGAGTGCCACAAGAATACTCGCGGCACTCTATACACTTCGAATAATTAATGATAATTAGTAGGGGAGACCGGGGCTACAATTAACAGAGGTAAGTATTAAGAAGTGATTTTCTCCAAAACTATAAACACTACACCTACAGCGCGAGCTTCAATATGCCGACTCTCCGGATGGCTCGGGGTTGGTCAGCTGCGGTCTGCGCATCATCCGAATGTGTTATATACGATATACCGGACGACATTTTCACCCACGTAACGAACTTTTTTAACTTTCAAATTATTTGATTTATTCTTGAAATATACGGTGTAATGATTATGTTTTTTGTTTTCCTAGAAGCATATTTTATACTTAATAATGCTACATTTCTGTATTGGTGTAATTATTTACCAATATTTTGTTATGTCATTTAATACTAAAAATTTACCTTTGGGGTTATAATTAACAAATCGGCGGGGTCAGTATTAACGTGTTAATA
Source organism: Conistra vaccinii (assembly GCA_948150665.1). NCBI lineage: Eukaryota > Metazoa > Arthropoda > Insecta > Lepidoptera > Noctuidae > Conistra > Conistra vaccinii. The sequence goes on from OX411330.1 coordinate 10,525,610, forward strand.
CCTACCCCAGATGTGATGATAGCGCAAATATCTTATGAACCGGTAGCTGAATCATCAGAAATGCAGAAAGATGCTAGTGATTTCTTGGTCCAAAACCATAAGATCTCTGCTAAAAGCTCTAGCACGAGCTCAGTAAAAACGTATAAACGCATTAAAAATGTAGTATCTGTATAATTATATTTTACTGTGTAGGTATACATAAATAATAAAATACATCTCTTGCAATGACTAAGCTAGGTGTATCAAAGGCGACATCACATCATACCTTTGCCTGAATTGTATTTGATATTTATTATAAATTAATAAGAAAATGTGTTCCATACAATTCTGTATTAATTTCACTTTCATTAATACCAAAAAATATGCTCATACATATTTATGCTCATACATATTTGTTTTCTTCTATATCAGTTGGCATAACATAATTAACATTATGTTATGCCAACTGATATGTAAGATAGTGTTGCCCCTTCTGTTAATACTTACCTCAGAGCTGTTAATTCTAGCCCCGAAGATGAGGTAAGAATTAACAACTGACTTTTTGGAGAAAAAGTGTTCTATTTAAGACATCATTTCTTTTATGTTGCATTTATGTTAATAACATGATACCTGAATAATTAAAGCATCATTTAATAAAAAAATCAAGTCTAAATGTTGAATCATTTCGAAGATAGAACTAAAAGTATTTTTTTTGTTAATTGTGGCCCCTGTCTCCCCTAAGTTGTAATACTATTCGATTTTTTTCTGTGTTTTAGATTATTGTGGTCGTGGTAATATAATTCTTACACTTATTTCGAATTGTTTTGATTCTCTTTCTCATTCGGCTGTGCTTTTATTTGATTTCGGCTCGGAACTTTTTATCTGACATATCAGTGGCGTATTTTAAGATTCAGCGCGGTTTGCCGCCCCAAAAATTTACGAAAAAAAGCAAAAAGTTTTAATATTATAATATAAAACCCCAGTGTGTGTCCATTGAAAGACTTTTTCATGAAATCATGACATTTGAGAACTAATATAACTATAAGGGTCGCGGCACACCTGCCGAACGTTCGGCGCGGAAGGTGCGGTTGAATACGCTCCTAATGTTTTTCGAGTTACCTATGACACATCAGCCGAACGTTACGTCGGTTCATGAGCAAGCGTCACATGACGCGACGGAACGTTCCGCGCCGAACGTTCCGCAGGTGTGCCGCTACACTAAGAGTTATAATGATTCTAACGATTTTAATTTTGTAAATACATATTTGTTAGGAAGTGTATAGCTAGCTACATTCTAGCAACATTCCTCACTATCGGATAAAGTACCACAGCAGTGGCGCTACCTAGACCCGTTTATAGTGCCGTAACTTTGCATTGTACGAGGTGGGCAAGCTCTTTGAAAGAGTCATTGTAGACCGTCTCGTCGGGCGGCTAGTGCGGGAGGGGCCGGATTCGGCGGAGACCCAGTTTGGTTTCCGCAGGGGGAGGTCTACGGTAGACGCCGCGGCAGACAGGGAATGCTGTGGCCCGAGGTGGGGTCGTCTTGGCAGTGTCTCAAGACATCGCCAATACCTTCAATACCCTACCCTGCCCTGGAGTTGCATTAGGGAGGCACTCCGGTATCACCAGATGCTGACCTACCTCTGTCGTGTGGTCGAGGCCTATTTGACGGACAGGGCCGTCATCTACCCCAGTCACGAGGGAATATATTATGGAACCGGCGAGAGATGTCTTGCGATGTCCCACAGGGATCGGTTCTGGGGCCGCATCTGTGGGATGTCGGATACGACTGGGTGCTGCGCACCGACCTGCTAGCGGCGTCAGCGTGGTTTGCTACGCTGACGACACCATGGTCCTGGTGCAGGGGAGGTCGCACCAGGCAGAGGCCGAACTAGCGTCACGCGGAGTATCCGTGGGGTTCGGCATGGTTCCCAAATAACGATAGGAGGGGTTCACATCGGCGTCGAGTTGACGATGAAGTACTTGGGAATCGTCCTCGACAACCGGTGGAACTTGGAGGAGCATTTACGACGTTTGACTCCCAGACTGGAGCGGGCTGGGAGGTTCCTGTTCCAGATAAGGCGGGAAGAAACGCCCAGGTGAGATAAACAATTGAACTGGTCAAAACACACGAACTATATCACCACAAAAGCCAGCATATCCCTGTGGCAGTGCAAGCGGCTGCTTGGCAGGAACTGGGGGATTAGCCCCAGGGTCACCCACTGGCTATACACCACAGTCATCCGACCAATCATCACAATATTATGGCTCACTGGTCTGGTGGCCCAGGACAGACCTGAGTACAGCTCAAAGAGAACTCGAAAAACTGCAGCGGTTCGCTTGTGTCGCAATCACTAGCAGTATGAGAACTACACCCACTGCCGCCCTACAGGCGATGCTAGGACTACCGCCTCTGCACCTCATCGTGAGGGAGGAGGCGTGCCTGGCTGCCTTTAGGCCCCATTTATCAGGAACCCTAAGCAAAGACTCCAGAGTTAAGCACACACGCATAAGGGAAGAAGCGATCAAACGACTACCAATGATGGCATCACCCTGTGATAAAGCCCCGAAAACACACCACTTTCAAAGGCACTACAACATAATACTCTCGGAAGAAGAGTGTGACTACTCAGGCCCGAAAGAGATGAGAGTATACACTGATGTATCGAAGACCGACTCCGGCACCGGAGTAGGAGTCTTCTCACACGACTTCAACATAAATATATCCAACACCGTCTATCAGGCGGAGTGTGTGGGCATCATACAAGCGGTCCACGCCCTCAAGACCAGGAGAGTTGCGGACACGCACATACGTATACTCTCCAATAGCGCCTCAGTCCTCCAATCACTACGGAAAAGATGTATTAACTCAACGCTAACACTAGAATGTCACAATGAACTAGAACAATTAACTGTATCTAGCCGCAACACGGTGACACTGCAATGGATAAAAGGACACAGTGGATCGCTAGGTAACGACGCAGCTGACGAACTGGCTAGACGAGGATCCAGCACGGCAGTCTGTGGACCCGAGCCTATCGTACCCATCCCGTTCAACCAAATACGCAGGTGGCTACAGGAGCTCACCCACACACAAGCGGAGACCTGGTGGACCTCGTCACCAGGTTGCAGGCAGTCTAAGGAAGCTATGCCATCCTTGGATAGCAGGCTGACCAGGCGTTTATTACGTCTGGACAGGAATGGCCTGCGCCTGGTGACGGGGACGATCACGGGACACTGCTCGCTAAACAAACACTTCCACACAATAGGCATAACGGACAGTCCTCTGTGCAGGGCTTGCATGGAGGCTGAGGAGACCGTCGCGCACGTGCTCTTTGAATGCACAGGCGTCAGCCAGATCAGAACAGAAACCCTCGGGTCACCCAGATCTTACACAGATGTTCTAGATAGACCAGGGGTTTTAATTAACTTCTGGAGGGAGGTGGGCTGGTTGGAATAACCCCCCAAACGGCTGCCATGGCCCACGCACAATGGTCCACTTGACGGACTAAGTGCGGAAACCAAACCCCATAACATAGAACATAGAACGCCCAGGTGTCACCATTGTGTGGATCGCCCGGAGGACACGGTGGAGCATACGGTGGAGGCCTGCTCGGCTAGGGCGGAGCACCACCGTGTCCTCGTGGAGGCGATTGGTAGCGGTGACCTCTCGTGTCCGGCCCTGGTCCAGGCCATAGTACGGAGCGAGAGGACATGCGAGTCAAGGGAGAGGCAAATTAGGCGCCCTCATGCCCCTAGTCGCCGCTGGAGACGCCCTGGGCGTCGGGAATTCATAGCCGATTTCCGGCCAACGTAGGCGCGGGATTGCGGACGGTGAGCAATGCTCGCTGCCGATAAGGGACAGGCCCGGCTCGACGACGCGTTTTGTTCCACGTGCGCCTTAAAGAAATGTCAGCACAACTGACGGGGTCCGCTAGGGCCATAATTCCCCACCCAAAAAAGAAAAAGCATTGCATTGTCATTAGGTGTTTTGGTTGAGTGTTAGCACAATAAAACATTTTGTGTATGGACAAAAGGCAATGTTACTACTGTTACGAGTACTAGGAAAACTTAGGATGCAAGATCGAGCGAAGCGAGCTTGGAACTTGGGGCACCCTGACTCGGACAGGGTAGGCCGCTCCGCCCCTCGCAGCCTACCGCCCCGGGCCATGGCCCTTTTGGCCCTAGGGTAAATGGGTCGATCTCCAGAGGCATTTTTTTTCGTGTCGGGCTGGATAAACCCATTTTAAAATCGAAAAACGTTTTCAAAATATTTTTTTATATACAGTTCGGTGCCTAATCTACGTGAAACAAGGCTAGTATTATGAATAAGTTTAATTTAAATATAAAAAAAAAAATCTTAAACCCTTCAATCCTGATCGCTCTGGGTTGACCCAACTCCCGATTGAATGAAAAAAATATTTTTTAACTTTTTAATGAGAAGGTTCTTTAAGAAACAATTTATTTAGATTACATAATAAATAGTTAATCTTCATAGTAATAAAATATTTTTTGTTATATTAACAATACTTTTGCCACAATTACCGGGCATTTTATCTCATCGCTCTGCGCTGAGGTAAAACATCGCGCTCATCCCTAGTTACGCGTTAATGCGTTATAGACACTAGACACTCTATTTCCCTCCCGCGGGGCAACCCCAGTAGTGGTCTAACCGCCGAGGAGGATACCTGTGTGCCAAGTACCCACGGTCCAACATTACGAAGGTAAGTTTATGATTGCTCTGGATTTGGTTCTCGAATTTTATGATTGCTATGGCACGTTATTTAAATTAAATAGTAAGCTTGTGAATGTGTTTGTTATGTGAATTAAGTGATCGTTATGATGTTTTTTATGAGAAGTAATCACAACTTTCTACTGATTTTAAATTCGGCTATATTTATGATTTTGTGACTTTTTCTGATTGCTATGGCTGTGATTGCTCTGTCCAAAAAGACCAGAGCGATGATATTTTGCATTAATTGTACGTTATAAATCTATTTTAAGTAGTAGTACCGGACTGTAACAATGACAAACGATGAACTATGCATATAACCTTTAATATATAACTTTTCCTGGGTTTCTTTGGATAACCTAAACCCATAAACAGATTTTGACGTATTTTACCTTGATGATATTATTATATTGGCATTTAGCTAACCACAACTGTAAACCTTTCTTCTCTAAAATTTAATGGCAACTATTGTTTCAGATTGAAATCATGCCTCGAAATAAATTATCTATTGAAGAAAACTTCTTAGGAAGAAATTGGCTGAGCGTCGTAGATTGGCCAAAATAAAAAATGATCCAGCACCCTAATTACGTAATGCACGATCAATTTTAAATTGAAACCAATTGAAAAAGATTGCCAGTCCATTGCTTCATAAGTTCGACAAAAAAAAATTGAGCAGATTCTTTTTGTCGAACTTATGAAGCAATTTCAATTTAAAATTGATCTTGCATTGCGTAATTGGGGGGCAGATCTATACGCACAATGGCTTGTAAAGTCAAGAGAGAGTTACCAAAGGAAAAAAGCTTGGGGCACAGTACTACCAATGAGTGATTTGATGTGATCATGTTACGAGTACACTGAATATGACTGAAAATCGCTAAATAAATCATATTTTATCAAAAAAATTTTTTTTGTTTCACTGATTTCACCATTTATGATCGCTCTGGCACCAATTATGATTGCTCTGGTCGCGAAATTTTTTGAACTTAAATATTTCCATAACTGTTTGTGTAAATTGAAGGCCAATAGTAAAAATGTACTATTTGAATATTCTTCTTTTTAATGAGATACATAATTACCATTAAATATCAATATCTGAAAAGCACCAGAGCGATCACACGAATACGCCCGTTTTGGAGATTGACCCAAATACGCCACTAATAAGTATGATTTGTGGTAGCTGTCAGATTGCCGAGAATCGAGTTAAACATCGACGCACTGACTGTTATCATGAATTCAGCTCTTAGCAGGGGGACCGACTTCGTCGGTGCTCGGGGGCTCCAGCACCCACGACAGGTAAATAGTGGATGCGGAGCACCCAGCATGAGCACTTCATTAGATCAAAACTGATCAATCAATCGATTTTGACCACGGATGATTTTGACCGATATAGATCTCTTTAACATCACTCGCCGCGCGGAGAGGTCTAACTGTGCGTTTGTACTTAGCACTGGCTAAACATCACGACAAAACATGTTGAAATCTCTAGTTACTGTCAAAAATTGTATGGAAAATTGACAGAAAATAGAGATCCCAACATGTTTTGTTGGGAATGTTTCGCCAGTGCAAACGCACAGTAAGTATGTTGGTTACGTTTACCTACTTTTTAAAGTGAGCTAACAATTTTTGAGCTCGCTTCGCTCGCTTCTGTGTCATGGATTTTCTTGTTTCTACAGCTTTTGTACATAAATCAGTAAAGTAAGTCTTATTTCTGTACGAAAAGTCAAAGAAAACTGAATAACTGAGGTGGTAAATTTTCGGTTTCAGTTTCGGATCGCTTTGCTCGCGGTTGAGTTTTCGGATTCGCCAGCAGAAACTACTTTCCGCCAGACACTAATAACACGTATTTCGGTCGTTGATGCACTTGAACGCAGTGAACAACAATAACAATAAGTGTAAAAAAGTGTTTTAGGAAAATGTTGAGAACTTTGATAAGATTAGGTAAGTATAGGTATTGTTTTCATTAGGTATACAGGGACCAGCATACATCGACGCGAAAACTGTTACCATGGATTCGAAGTACTTAAGTACATGATTCTGAATTGACATCCCCCTGCGTTGACATTATTCGTTGGTTATAAAGAAAGATCTGCTGTTTCATAGAAAAGTGCAATAGGTACCTACTTATGCGGTCAAAATGTATGGAATAGCAGATAAAAAAAATTACCGATGAATTTCAAAGCCCGCTGCGTTGAAATTTTTATACAGGGTGTTAGGGTAAACACCGTTATCCTTCAAACCAGTGGTTTGGTTTCGTTTATAGACATAAATTCAATGGAAAATCACAACTTTTTTTTTTAAAGATGTACATTTAGTATCGTCACGCAATTCCTACGGTATTTTTGCCTGTCTTTAGCCAGGAAAAGGTTGTATTGTATTTATTTATGTGTTGTGTAGGTAGGTACGACGAGCGGCGATCGATTACATCATTCGGGCGGGCGCATATCCATGAATTTGCGGACGGTGTCAGACAATAACCTTTTTAATATTTGTTAAAGAAAATAACGTAATTTTTTTTTACTCGGTTTTTTATGTTTATATTTAAGCCAACTACCCATAGTTTGAGTGACAACGGTGTTTACCCTTCCATCCTGTATAGTCAGCTGGGGCAAGTGCCTCTACGGGGCAAATGCGACAAACATCAATATTATCTCCTAAACCAATACAGTATTTGAAAAACGCACCATAACCTGTCTTTCTATAACAAACAGAAGTTCCGCAGTAAAATTTAAGATGTTGCCACTAGACCTAGTACTAGTACGATGTGAGCCGCCATTTTGGTTAGACCATTTTTTATTAATTGTGGATGCCACGTTGCCAAGTGCTGTGCATATCCGTACGAATCGCAAGTAAAAACGACTAAAGAGAGATTTGAACCAGGTAATTGACTTCTCTAAACATTATTCTTCTTATGCCTGTATATATATTTTGCTTTACTCACAAGTAATTCATTTTAGCGATGCTTACATTTTTATAACCTATAAAAAACGAAGCGAGACAAATGCGTCGACTAGCAGTGGGGAAGTGCGCCACTATAACGCACTAACCCCGAACCAGAAATTGGCAACATTTTAAGAAAGTATGTGGTAGTTAGAATATAGGTATTTAATTATTTATTAAACTTCATGCAACTTAAAAACAAGTCCGCCTTTGTTAACTAACTTAATTAAAGATTTATTTGATATATGTTTAACACGTTCAGTGCCAGGAGCCCTCCTGGAGGGTTCACCTAGTCGCATATGGGATGCCGGGAGCCCTCGCGGAGGGCTCATTTTAAATGTAGGTTTTCTTAGCGAATACAGCACTGTAAACCGTGAAATTAAATCAGATGTATATTTTAACAAGATTTATTAGTATATGCGTTGGTTTTCAAATAAAAAAAACGATTTTTTTTAAATTTATTGTTCACGTTTCCAAATATTCACAAAAAAATTAAAAGGTTGGAAACTACGTATAGCGACAAGACCCCCAGAAAACACTATTTCACTTCGTTTTACAGTGTTTTATATCACGGTTTTAAACCTACCGTTACATGCCGTTGACCAACCGCGATGGTTAAGTTTAGCGCAAACGTAATGCCGGGAACCCTCCCTGAAGGTCCACTTGCAATATGTATGGCGGCATGGCGTATGAGCTTGACGAAAATGGGTGGAGTCGAAAGTGTTAAAGATAAACGCTGCTTTTTGAGACTGATTTAGTTTACTTTATTTAAGGGTCCGGCGAACACAATATTCCAAAATGCGTTTGGAATATTGTTATCTCTGTTCTGTTGTGTTTTTGTGTTGTTGTTGTTGTCTGTGTCTGTTGTGTGTTATGTGTGTTGTGTGTTGTTAGCGTTGTTACTAGCTATCGCAATTTATGATAAATTTGGATGTGTTCCGTAATACCAAAAATGATGAATGAAAACCTAATATTCTTTCATAATTTTTTCTATACTTTGTAACTTGATAATATAAGCTATGCTTCTGCCGAAACAATATTCCAAATATTGTTGTTTATAATACAGAAAAAACAGTACGAAAACATGTCATTTAGCTCTAAAAATTGTGCGAATTTCAATTCGCTTAAACTTTATTTTAGGTAAGTTTTTTTGGAAAAAAAAGATGTACAAGCCTAGATAAATACTGTCTAAATCCGAATATTAACATAATATGATGGAAATATGCTCAAATTGCAAATGATTTAGGTATTACGTTTGTATGGAAAATTCTAGGGTCGCCGCGGTCTTAAGACTGAGGTTTTGTCAACTTTATTAGTAACGAGCCTCGCCTTTTTCACAACCATGTTGGGGTCGACATCCAGTCAACCGTATGCAGCTGAATGCCAGTATTTTACATGGAGCGACTGCCTATATGTCCTCCACAACCCAGGTACTGGGTAAGACGATACGCCTTGGTAAGACTGGTTGTAAGACTTTCGGGCTTCTAAACGACCCGTAACAACTATCAAAGATCTACAAATGACAGCTGGGACCAACGGCCTTACAAGCTTTCCGAGGCACAGAGGGGTCTTTTTCAACTCATTAATATTGCAATTTTATTGAATACCATGTTCCGTTTAAAAAATGTTCAGTACCCCTGAAAACAAACATATACCGCACTTACCTCAACTGACTAAAGTATATTTTCTGGTTCATATTTTTGTTTTGTTAAACTTAATTAATTTGTGTAGGTCTGACGGCCAAACCTGAGCGACCACAACGCGGGAGTTGGGAAGCGAAGCGGGAGCATCTACCGCGCGGCGGACAATGCTCGTGTGTTCATAATATGACGCCTTGCACACCTACGCGACCGTAAAACGGGAACACCGCGTTGGTAAAGCGAGATTGAGCGGTACTTGTGGTCAGACGTGTGTACGAATAATCTCTCATTATTTTAGCCTGTGATTTTGACATGACAGAGATGTTTATAGAAAGAGTGAGAGAACATCCTATTTTGTACTATCTGAAAAATCCAGGATATAAGAATCTACGTAAAAAGGATAAAATATGCACGCTGCAAGAACAAGCAATATAAGGTCTTCTTCATCAGAGTCAGACTCTGATGTTAAATATGAGACTGACATTAACACAACAATTTAGGTGTTACAATACGTGACTAAGCTATAGAGGTGCGGCTGTGACTTTGTTTAGTGAATAGTCACAGTCGCGACTATTCACTAAACAAAATGCAGTTCGCGATTCGCGCTGCAGTCGCGCAGGTGTGCACGTTAATTCTCGCGATAGTTTCGCGTTGTTGACGCTCCCGCTTTTGCAAAATTTTACAATCAACCTATTATTGATTCTGTAAATGACAGAGTGTTTGCTGATGGCATATTCAATTCATGAGTCTGTAAGAATAATCTTCTATTCATAATCCGCTTCGTTATTGTTAAGTACCAATAGCGGGATATTTAGTGTCATGATTTGTACTAGAACCTTGCAAATCTTCAACAAAGGAAGCCGCTTGGCACAGGCATACCTAGTGGTCATCTGAGCTGATTTAGCCCTGTACCCACGTGGTACCACCCTGCAGGTAGGTGGGGGAGGGGGGGGGAAATCCCATCTACCAAGCTGCACTCTTACGTCGATATTTGCAAAAGTTTAGCAAATCGGTCGTGTTTGGTATCGTTTTCGTATAATTCAAGGACGAGGAATTCATTTCTGGAACAAGATTTACACTCGTTCATAGAAAAAAAAGGAGTTCGACGCAAAAAAAAAAAAATAAGAAATAAAAATTCTTACAAAATCTATGCCTACAATTAAACCACGAGAAGATGCTTTATAAAAAAATTTGTTATAAATAGCCCTGTTTATCTAGAATATATAAACATAATTTTTTTTAATAGATTGAACTTATAATTATGTAAAAAAAAACATTTGTGTCGCGCGGCGGAGCTGCGATAGTAGGAGTGCATATTTTTATTACACTGATTAGTTTAAGTGATTCGATATCTAGATGTAACAAATACTTTATACATATAGTCACTGAGATAACCACGTTTCCAGCTTATTTTAAACATGTGAGTTTAAATCGATATTCCCATTATTTTACTTCAAAAGAGCGTTTTTTTTTTGTAAAAATAATAACGAAGTAAAGAATAATAGTAGATATAATTTTAATAAATAAGTGTAACAAAAAATAACAACATTTATTAACAATTTCCGCTGCAGCTACACAGTTTCATGCACCTTATTTCTCTTTTCAAACAATTGCAACTTCCTGCACATTTTTGTTTGCATTAGACATCTTATTAATTGCATGCAAGCAACAGCTGCTGGAAGTAGGGTGGTCCACACAGGCTCCCATATACCATTATTTTTGGCCCAACCCCAGTCAGCAGGACACGGCCGGTCTTGTAGGTTCTGGTTCTAAAAGTTGACCCTATATCTATGTCCTCCCTGTTGATCCGCTGGCAAAAATATGGTTGCGCAAGGCGTCTTTGGTTGATGGTAAAGTCTTCCAGCTGTCTGTCTCTGTCTGCCCTTTTTTCTATTTGTAAATAGTAATTTTCTACACTGGTTGGTATCAGTGCATGAGCATGATCTAAAATTAAATAAATGTTACACTACATGCATTCCAACAATTCCAACCACCACTTAAGTTACTTGTCATACAAAGCAATGAGAAATCTGTCTAATATTGGGAGAGCCTGCTTTACATTTCCTTCTTTAGCCAATTAAAATCCCTCCGTTGCAGTTTAATAAGCACCCCAACCTTCGAAAGCGCTTTTTTCCCTTTACCAGCAAAAGAAGAAACAGTATCACTAGCAGAACTACCCGAAAAAGGCGTGAAAGAGTGGCAATTGGTGATGCTGCAGCCCAAAGACACATGGTGCGAACAGTGGACATCGATATTGTTGTCCTTGCGGTTTCATGTATGTCACAATTTGCCACAGCATGAGGAATCATTTGTTTCTTCCGTGCTATGCTATTGCAGCATCGTTGGGTAACCCAAATAAATAGAATATATTTTAACTTTAAAATCAGAAAGTAATTCAGGTCCAGGTAGGTATAAAATTATATTATTTTAGGACCAGCAGAAAAGGCAGAAGTATTGCCACTCTTCCACGCGTTTTTCAGGTAGTTCTGCTAGTGATACTGTTTCTTCTTTTGCTGGTAAAGGGAAAAAAGCGCTTTCGAAGGTTGGGGTGCTTATTCAACTGCAACAGAGGGATTTAAATATGCTAAAGAAGGAAATGTAGAGCAGGCTTTGCAATATTACAAAGATTTCTCATTGCTTTGTATGACAAGTAACTTATGTGGTGGTTGGCTTTGGTGATTTGAAGTGATTTTACTAATTGTTGGAATGCATGTCGTGTAACATTTGTTTTATTTTAGATCGTGCACATACACTGATATAAGGTGCATGGAACTGTGTAACTGCAGCGGAAACTGTTAATAAATGTTGTTATTTTTTGTTACACTTATTTACTAAAATTATACCTACTATTATTCTTTACTTCGTTATTATTTTACAAAAAAAAAAAACGCTCTTTTGAAGTAAAATAATGGGAATACCGATTTAAACTCACATGTTTAAAATAAGCTGGAAACGTGGTTATCTCAGTGACTATATAAAGTATTCGTTTTAATATTATGAAGTATATCTAGATATTTATTTAAGAATACTACATCTAGATATCGAATCACTTAAACTAATCAGTGTAATAATAATCGGAATGCTTTAATAATACTATTAAAGCATTCCGAGCCCAAAAGAAATGTATTCGATCAATGACTAAAGCTGAACCATTACAAAGCTGTGTCCCAATCTTTAAAAAATTAAAAAATTTACCACTCCCATCTTTATATACACACATCAAAAGTGTCTAGGGATCAACATATATTTTTGCAATAACTTTTCTCCTGATTGATATTAATTAAAATTTTCTTTAAGGATTCATCAAATAGAGTTTTTTCGTTTGTCACAGTAACGATAAACCAAGTCACCTTTGCATTAATAAAGAAATTTGCCATTTTCCTAATAAAGGGATTTTTGACATTTGAACCACTAACATTAAAGTTCGAAAAAAAGACTGAAATAACAGTTTTCTTTAAAATTTTATTGGGTAACTTAAACAATTAATAATCCGTGTTTCTACCGCGAACACTAACAACACAAGAACATCGGTTTGGCATACTCAAAATGAGTTCATCCAAATCACGCTGTGGAATGGCCGCCCATGTTCGTTGCAACAACAAAAAAAGGTCTTCTTGCGACTGGATACCCTCCATATTCGGCAGAGCTCTTCTCTGTAGCATATCCCATGCATGCTCAATCGGGTTCAAGTCTGGCGACTGAGCAGGCCAGGGCAGGACATTGATGTTAGCTGCGGCGAGAGTCTGTCTTACAACTCTTGCGGTGTGCGGTCGTGCATTATCATGCATTAACTGAAATAAGGGACCGATTTGCACTTGTAGAGGAACGATGACGTCTGATACAATCGTCTCAACATAAATTTGAGCGTTGAGGTTGCCTCTAATCCAAATCAACTCAGTTCTTCCGCCGATCCAAATACCCGCCCATACCATGATGGTTCCACCACTATAAGGATGGACTTCCTGGCAGGATTTTAATCGCTGTTGGCGTCCAGGGGTTCTCCAGTGTCGTATACGTCTTGTATCCGGTCTCATACCAAAACGAGACTCATCAGAAAAGCACACGAAACGCCATTGTTCTTCTGCCCAATTTCTGTGTTCAAGAGCCCATTGATATCGAATCCTACGATTGTGCATTGCTATAGGTGGTACCCGTAGCGGTCTTCGGGAATGAAGGTTCACTTCATGCAAGCGGTTTCTGACTGTTTGGTCGCTAATTAAGTTCCCTGAAGAGTGATGAAGCCTCACGGCTAACATCATGGCGGTTATTGTTGGAGCTCTTCGAGCTAAGATTTGAATGTATCGGTCTTGTCTCCGTGTGGTGCAGCGATACCGTCCTCCATGGCGCTCAGCCACGGTACCAGTGCTTCGGTAACGTGTCCAAAGTCGACTGATAACACTCTGACTTGTATTCAGAGCTAAAGCCACAGTACGTTGCCGGGAACCAGCTTCTATCATTCCCACGGCTCTGAGCATTTCTTCCCTGCTTAAATGACGTCGCTGCTCCATAATAACGTTGGTTTTAATCAGTAGTAGGGAAACAGTAGCACTAATAATGTCTTCGATGCGTTGTATGTTTTTATAGGGAAAATATTGACAGCTGATTTTCATCTTTTACTCGAATTTGATTCACAGTTCCTGATTCAAATTATGAAATGCACCAAAAAGGATCCATATAAATTTATAAAATCATAAATTTATTACAAAGCCACATCTCAATCTCAAGAAATCCGCATAAAAATGCTTGATCCCTAGACACTTTTGATGTGTGTATATTCGAACTCTGTGTCTTTGTACGTAAAAACTTAGCTTTATTTCAAGTGCACAATGATGTTGTAATAAGGAAAAGTCGAAATATCCACAAATTATGTGCACCCCAACAAAGAATTAAACAATTTTCGAATAATGTTTACTGTATGGCAATTCAAGTATATAATAAATTACCTAATGTTTTTAAAAGTCTTAACCTCATGACATTTAAAAATAAACTGTTCAACTTTCTTTTACAAAAGTGTTACTACTCAACGAACGAATTTTTTACTGAAAAATTCGATTCAAAATTTAAATTAGACTTACCTCCTAAGAATTGAATTGAATTTCATTTGACATTGTATTGATTCTTATTTTAATTTTTTTTTTTTTATTTGTTTATTGTTTTAATCATTATTGACTTTATAGTTAATAACCCCTGACATTGTATTTCATAATTTTTGACATTATAATTAATAACCCCTGACATTGTATTTCATAATTTTTGACATTATAATTAATAACCCCTGATTGTATTTGATAGTAGTTAACGTTTTCCTTATTCTCGACATTGTGTGGTTTATTTAATTATTGAAATATTTGTACGCTGGAAACAGCAGAATATTATGGACATTATATTATGTGTAACACCTATGTAACAACAATATTCTTACAAATAAATTTATTACTTACTTACTACTTACTAATTATTAAACAATAAGTGCAAAATCCTATCCAAAATATGCACTCCTACTATCGCAGCTTCGCCGCGCGACACAAATGTTTTTTTTTACATAATTATAAGTTCAATCTATAAAAAAAATATGTTTATATATTCTAGATAAACAGGGCTATTTATAAAAATTTTTTTTATAAAGCATAATTTCGTGGTTTAATTGTAGGCATAGATTTTGTAAGAATTTTAATTTCTTATTTTTTTTTTTGGTGCCGAACTCCTTTTTTTCTATCAACGAGTGAAAATGTTGTTCCAGAAATGAATTCCTCGTCCTTGAATTATACGAAAACGATACCAAACACTACCTATTTGCTAAAGTTTTGTAAATATCGACGTAAGAGTGCAGCGTGGTAGATGGGATTTCCCCCCCCCCCCTCCCCCACCTACCTGCAGGGTGGTACCACGTGGGTACAGGGCTAAATCAGCTCAGATGACCACTAGGTATGCCTGTGCCAAGCGGCTTCCTTTGTTGAAGATTTGCAAGGTTGACGACACTAAATACTCCACTACAAGTGTTAACCTTCATTATTTGATTATTACTAAGTGTTAACCCTGTAATAAAAGACTGATTGTTATTACTGACTGGATTTGTTTTATTTTTAAAACAAATCCCGCGTCCCGCGTTGTGGTCGCTCAGGTCCTGTCTGTTCGCTCAAAACCTCCCCCTATCGGCATGGGAATGTACACACACAAGATCTTGTAAAAGTCGGCGGTTGCACTTTTGTATAAAACAGCAGATTATTTTTTTAGAAACGACCAAATCTTTCAACACTGGGGGGTTAATCATGTACTGAATTTATGGGAACAGTTTGCTCGTCCATAAATCTTACACCGTATAGTACGTGTGTTGTGTGTGCTTATAATGTGATGATTTTGTCTTTACTAACCTGGCATTGTAGAGTCGCCTAGCTATGAGGTAGGGCACATATTCGGAGAGCTGGAGGTGCCGTTTTTCTCTAACTAAGTTGCCGCCAATAGCCTGTAGAAAAAGTTTAAAGTCAACGTAGTCTTCAGTTGGATGAAAATTGGTAAGTATTCAAGTTAAATGTATTGAATAATTCAGTGCATATTGGTTTCACTCAGAAGAAGTTGCAGAACTTTTGGGTTTTAATAAATAACCAGCCAAGGTTCAGGTTATTATCGTATGTAAAGAAAACCAACCTGGGACTGACCCTTAAAGCTAAGATTCAGGAATAGGTATAGATGGTTCCTCGTTGCATTATCCCGTTACCGGTTTTTACCGCATTTTCTGCTGCACCGCTTCGGTCTTTAAGGAGCTGTGGTCACGTGATTTATTAAAAAAAAAACATGCGGAGCAGTCTTTGGACACTGCCGATGGAAGTGAAAACTAAGTAACGCCATCTAACGAAAATGTCAGGAATTAATGTGGCTTGCTGTCAGTAGAAGAACGAAAGCTGTAGCTCCATTAAAACAATTCCAAAAAAATAAAACAGTGCGCTGTCAACTGTCCCTCCATCTTACAAATTTTCGATCGAGTCACGTGGCCTGACGCCTTATTATTTTTTACCCATCCCAAAAAGTGCTCAACGCGCCTAAAGAAGTTTTCACTTCAAAAATCCTACGAAATTATTCTTACAAAATGTTTCATATCCCTGTGAGAAAAATGGTGGGCCGTTGTCAGTCAGTGACGAGTTGACGAGTTATGTCGGTAGCCGAAGCTGGCAAAAATTGTTCTCATTGCTGTGATAGTCGCCTGCGCGTCCGTCCTACTGAAATTTCATTTCAGCAATAGCTTCTATATCCATTTCGAGTTTGCATCTACCATACTTAATTAATTACCGTTTTCCTCCACAAACCTCGAAGTCTGCATGTTCTCGCTGCCACGGATGCAGCGGGAACTGTCAAGGGTGTAGTGGCGCGTGTGGCCGCGCGTCACGGAAGGTGCGCCACGCGCCCGCGCCGCCGTGCACGCGCGACATACCTCCTCTATGTGCCTATCTAGACTCAGCCGATACACAATAATTCCTTGAAAAATTCTTCATTTTATTCATTCCTAAGTGCCCATGCCAGTTTCATCTAAAATAAGTTTTTGTAATGCGTTCGGTATAACGATCCTGACAACACGACAACACGGAAATATAAAGTACATATCTGCATAAGAAAATTAAGACTGACTAAATCTTTGGTACTAGCATTTGGTAGGCACTAGCATTTTTAGCCGTGATATGTGATTTCCTTACCTCATAAGGTTGAGTACTGCAACAGACCAGCAGCGCAGCGACAGTCACAGCCACTGTAGCACCGGCAGCTTGCATGATTGTCAACCTATCAGAGCTACGGACAATAATATTTATAGTATAATATTGAAGAACGAATTATTGGGAACACAGTTTTTTCACATGGTGGTTCACATTAGCAGTAATTGGGTTGTTATACAGTAAAATCATTTTATAACAATGTACAAAACTATTATGCTAATATGCTTGCAATTGGTGAGATGCAGGCCAAGAGCTTCCCCGTAGAAGGCAAAAAAAAAAAAAACTGTGCTTTTTAACGTAAAACATGACATTTTTAAATACAAGGTGTTAGGAGACGGTTGAACATACGAAAATGGATCCGTGGGGCTGTTACGTGTTTATGCCCAATAACAAGACCCAGGGCACACGAATTAATTTAAATGATTTTTTTTTTATTTAATTTGTATTTCGCCGTTGCCCAAACTTAAACCGTCAATAATTTCGACGTTTAAAAATAACAAAACTGACAACATTTTCTTTTTATTTGGCCTAAACATGTAGCAGACGGCCCCACAGATCCGTCATTTTCGTATGTTCAACCGACTGCCTAACACCCTGTATACTTTAAATCTATTTGTTTAAACTGCGTATGTAAGCAACGTACCGCGATCACCAATCCTTCTGTCAAACTTGAGAATGATCCTAAGACAATCATGGCTAAGGCCAAAGCCAGTTTAAAACTCTCAGTGTTTCACCGTCATAGGCTTAAGGATTGTGCAGACCAGCGCGACTTGTCGCGCGACACGACACGAACAATACAATCTTCACGAACCGGTGTCGCGTCGCGCGACAAGTCGCGCTGGTCTGCACAAGCCTTTATAATTACACTAGTGCCGGGACTCGCCTTTGTCGCGCGACGCGACACGAACAATACAAAACTTCACGGTATAACAATAACCGGTGTCGGTGCGCGACAAATCGCGCTGGTCTGAAAACAGCTTTATCCTCCTGTGCCAACCCTACCAAAATAGGTAACCATTTTGTATGCCCCTGTCCGTACTCTGTGGCGGGCGGCGCGCGATGGAAATCAAACAGTGTCAAATGCTGTGATACACTTGTCGCACAGTCTTTGATAAAGCAGCGTCTTTGTCGGTAAATTATCAAATAAGTAGGTACATAAACACTGACCGACCAATAGTTTATTCGCGTAACGTAATTTAGAGATAGATCACACCATAATACCTCGTTAACATTCAGGCATTGCCATTCGTGTTGCCAGAAATATTTCCCTAAATATTGATGTGGCAACGTCAAGGGAAATGTGTGTTTACATTGCCGGTTCACATGTCTTTCAAAGATTCAACACAAACACTCATTCCCATTCGCGTTACCGGCTCTTTGATGTCCGCCAAAAAACCGCCAATTTGGACCTGCCCAAATCTCAGTTTGACTTACTGCGAGACGCAAGAGTCTCGCAGGCTTAGTCTTGTTCTTGCTTAAATCTTGCAGGGTCAGTCTTGGTCTTGGTCTTGCTACAATAAGTCGGTCTTGGTCTTGGTCTTGCGAAAATGCAAGAACAAGACCAAGACCGATTTTGGGCAACACTAGCACAGAGTAACATGGTGTTTATGTTTTACCATGAATTGGTGGAAATTGATTCTTTACGTGAGACAGAGCGACGCATGAAGCGGCCCGGATCAATTACATGCATTATATTTATTGTTGTAAGGTCGTCGAAATAGGCAATTAAGAACTAATTTATAGTGTAACATTGTATTGTATTCGTTACGGATTTTATTTGAACCTAAATAGAATATTTTAGCAGATTTATTTTCCTTTATAAGCATTATCAGATTTGAATTTTTTTTTTCGATGTGTTCGTTTCACTACTTGAATTAGCCCACACACCGAGGCTGCACGCAAGGGATTGGTAAAAATTACTTTTTTCCTGGTAAGTGTAGTCAGTAATAAAAGGCAAGTCAAGACACATGATGTAAAATAAAAAACATTAAATCGATATGATTATCAATATTTTATTATTTGGTGCTATAAAAGTATGCGTCACATTTTTATGATCGTGTTAACTATTCATAATTGTATTTTGAAGTTATGGATAACTATGGACTCTAATAGTGATTGTCGTTTGCATAATAGTGACTGTAATATTCGCGGTAATTAAGTACACTCCATTGTAATTATGTTGCGACTATTTGAGGATCTTTCGGCAGCGAGATCTTGAACTGCAGTAGCACAATCAAGTAGATGGCAATCATGTTGATAGCCTGTGAACAAAAACATTGATTAAAAAAATATGAGTTCGCTTTATAGAAAAGCAATGAATCATATGTTTATCTACAATAATTTCTTTGAATAATATCCAATTAAAAACCTTTTAAGCCCTATTCAACGCAAATAGCATTGAATATCGATAAAAAGGTTTTACATAAATATTTATTTAGATTTTTGCCATAATTATAATGTTGGCATGCAAATATACAGCGAATCAATTTTCACCCCTCCCCTCAAGACCTAGGCTAAATATATTTTCATATCGAAGTGTATAGAGTACCGCGAGTTTCTTGTGGCACTCTAGTATCACTGCCTCGGCCCGGCTAGGGTGCCGTGAGCGTTGCATTGTCACTGTCACTTGTTATTTAGGTTAGGTTAGGTTAGAACTGTGACCACACAACGCACGAGCCGAGCGAGCGTAGCGAGCGGTGCCGCGGCCGGCGAAGTGCCAGGGTCCGTTTAGGCACAAGAGAATGTAATGTTTTGGGAATGTGGTGTTTTACAGCGATCTAACCTCGACAATCAAACAAAATACCAAGTGACGTGACTTAGTGACAGTGACAATGACAATCCAATGCTTGCGGCACTTGAGCCGGGCCGAGGCGGTGTTACTAGGGTGCCTGTAGTGGCACTTTATCCGATAGGGATAGAGTGCCAATGGTGGCACTCTATACACTGCCTTTTCATATTCGGATAGGTCATGATCTAAAGAGGTGGGGAAGGAATAAATCTCGACTAATTAAAAAGTTATGCAACAACGCGTTTCGCGGTTATGCAAATATATAAATAAATCGGTCAAGTGCGAGTCGGACTCGCACACGAAGGGTTCCATACCATGTCGTACAAGATTTAACACTCTGCATTTTTGTAATACTTTCGTAAAGGTAACAACAGAGGCGCTATAAAAAAACATAAAGATTTGTAAAGAAATTGTCTAATTTTAATGAAAAAATGTTGTTGTGTTAAATTATAGGTGTAGAAGTTTATTTCATTTATTTTAGTAACATGCATTAACTAAAGTCAAAGTTATTTATTTGCTACTAACATAGTATTAGTAGGTATAAATAGGTATATATGGTAGGTAAGCAGGTAGATATGTAGGGTAGGTAGGGTAGGGTAGGTAGGTAGGGTAGGTAATTAGGTAGAAATAGGTAATTAGGAAAGGTAGGTGCGCCGTAGATAAGTTCTTAATGCTAACCGTGCGAAGCCGGGCCGGGTAAAGCTAGTTACTTATAAATAAAAGGATTTCTCTTGCTACATCAGACTATATTGTACAAAATAGAATGTAAGTAGTACGCCAAATTTTAATTACAACATTCCGTCAATACAGGTATTTATTTACGTTATTTTTGATAGTCATAATTCAAATTCAAAATTCATTTATTCAAACTAGGCTGAGAATCAGCACTTTTGGAACGTCAAAATTACATAAGACAGTCCCCCAAAAACGCCCGCCCTTCACCACTTCCTAGTGCTTTTGCTGGAAAGAAGAAGTGGCGCAACAAACTCCCCAGCAGCGCAGCTGTCTGTTCAGTTACGAAAAAAAACTTGATTCTATACAATAGTATGCAAATATTTTACATTACTCAACACAAAACATTAAATAAAATATATTTGCCACAATGACAGCAAGCACACGCCAATGTACCAACAAAAAAAAAATCGAAATCTAAACTCAAGCGAAAATAAAAACTAAAAACGTAAACAGAACTTAATACCCGAATTATAAAGCCTCCTGGCATAAAGGGCATGCCCGCTTACATTATATACATACAGCATACAGAAATCTATTATTTCTTACTTATTATTTTTACACATCCCATCGGACTATGAGAGTGAGGGAAGAGAGAGTGCACTCGTGTCTGCGCATACACTTGTGCACTATAATATCTCCCACGCCGAAGGCTAGTCTCCATTGAGATTGGCCGCCGTGGCTGAATATTTTTACACAAATAAGTTTTCTCAATATGAAATTGTATCCACAACGGTTTAAGGTAACTGAATAATACCCTGTATGTACCACCATTCATTTCAATGTTACTGAATATTATTGTCTATTGGAGTGTAGTTTTAACATAAGGTACACAGATCAACACCGTCTAGGGATACTTTGAAAAAAGTCGATAAAGTTCTTAAACTCAAAAAATACTGGCCGGTTTTAAAATCTTTTGAAGAGAGCTTATTTTGTAGACCTTTTTGGATGATCGAAATTTAAATATGATCGAAATAGTATATGCTGCCATGATAGTAGGTACTTACTAATTCCATGTCATTACACCGACTAGTAAATAGTTATCTGTGGAATTTATATCGCATAATATTAGCATGAAATACAAAATATTATTTTTAAGTTGCAGTAAATCGCCCATATTATATAAAATACGATAGTAATCGGCGTTTTTAGTATTTGTTGATTATAAACAGTATATGGTACATGATACACACAAGTTTCAAATTCCTAATTTGTTTAGTTGTTGAGATAGAGCTCGTACAAAAATAGTCTAAAACAGACAACTTCTACGGCCCCCTAATTCATCATTTTTGAAGATAGAAACAAATAAAAATTATATTTATTTTCTACTTGATGAGCTCTAGACAATGATACCCCACATGCCAGGGTCAGATTATTTTTTTTTTCAAAATTAAATTTTATTGTATGGCGACCCCCCTTTAATTTTTAAATTTATTATTTGTTGCTCTTGCGGCAATAGAAATCAACTGCCTACCTATTACGGTTCATGAGATAGAGCTCGCTGACAGACAGACGGACAGCAGAGGCTTATGAATAGGGTTCCGTTTGTCATCCTTCGGGTACGGAACCCTAAAAAACAATTAAACAACCATTTCTTGACAAAAATTCAGTCTCATAACTATACTAAGTAATTATATAGTAGGTATACAGTCCTTTCGGCCATTTTTCCTCTGACACCAACCCACCCAGGAACCTTGTGGAGGGTCTACTTCGCTAAATGCGGATTACGCATCACACCGATGTAACGCAAAATACTGTATCGCGCTAGCAGTGTTTACCAAACGAAAGTGAGTCCCAACAAAAATCGTCGGGCAGTAGCCCACCAGAAAGGATAGCCGCCTGGTGGGAGAATCCTCCCTTTTCTATGGAGGATGAGTGAACTCTGTACCATGTTCCTCATACCGCTATAACCTTATTGCAACGAGAATAAACACCACTTTGATTTAAAAAGTGATGCAAAATCACAGGTTTGTAGTAAACATTCGGAAATATTGTTGGAGCTGCTGAAGATTGTAAAACACATTGTAATATATTGTATAAATTCAATCTATTAGTATTATATAATTGCATAGTACAAATGTGAGCACTATGTACCTACTTAAAGCTACCATTTATTAGGTATGTCTTTCATTGACTTGAATGTACCCTGGCGGCTGAGAGTATGTCATGCTCACTCAAGTGTCTCGCTGGTGGTGGCGTGTGTGTTGGATCATTAAGTTCCCTTCAAAATGGTTGAGCTAAATGGTGCTGATCCATGCGTCATGTTCGTGAACGGGCGCCGTCAGTGGGGACTGGTCATCTCTTAGCTGCCACGGCTTATTTTAATTTTAGAATTGTTTTCGTTTTGTATTTTTATTACGGACGCTTTTGTCGTGCACGTCTTTCTACATTGTTCTCACATGTCTAATTTGAACATGAATGATGTAACCAATATTTTTGTAACAATATTCTGATTTAAAAGAGTGTCCGTGGAGTTTCTTGCCCGTTCTTCTCCATAGGAACGTACTACGCTTTGGAATGGGCAACTAGCTTCATCTTTCTGACTGACTGACCCCTTGACAATTCAAAAGTACCTGTAATTGGTTTATTTGAAATAAATGCTTTGAGTTTGAGTTTGAGTTTGAAAACTACTTACCGAAGTGAGTAGCTCTCTATTGACATGCGCGTATCCCTTCAAGCTCACAACGGCTGGGTTCATCTCGATGGCTTGGATGAAGTGATCAATCTGCAAACAATATATCCCTGATATGTTCAAGACCTTTTTGTTAAAGAAACGCTTTTAAATTTTTTCCATCATGTTGTGATAATATTTTGGCGAATGACTTGTTTTTATTAACAACTCTTAAGTTTTAATTAAGTAAGCGCGATGACAGAGTAATTGCATTTTTTGCCCTTTTATGAAACACATAATTAATATACACAGGACTAGAAGAAAACAAAGCACAGAGTAATACAAAATAGAAAGAAAAAAATATTAATTTGCCACAGAAACACGTTCATACAAAAAATAGGTTGTATCCAAGTTGGATAACTTGGATACAACCTATTTTTGCCAACCTATTCGGTCAGGATTGACCGAATAGAGAATAATCTTGGAAAGAAACGATACCGTAGCACAGTGCGAGCTACGCCGTAGCACCGCGTAGCGTATAGGCCACACTAGCGTAGCAGTACGCCACTACGTAGACGTAGGTCTACGAACTTTGGAGATTAAAGGTAAAGCAGAGAGGAAAGATTTGACACAATAGTCATTTGACATTGACAATAAAGAATATTGCCAATAAAAACATTTATTAAAAAAAAAAATCTTATCTGCTATTACAACAAAATATTATAGAAATGTTTGTCGTGCTTTAGTTTGTCGAGCGAACATTGTGTCGCGCTATCGTTTGTCGATCAAAAGTTTCGTCGCCCCATCGATGGTCGTGACAACAATCAGTCGCACTAACGTTCGTCGATCAAAAGTTTCGTCGTGCCATCGTTTGTCGCGAAAACAATCTGTCGCACTAACGTTCGTCGAGCTGATGTTCTGTCGCACCGCTGATGGTCGACCTATCGTACTGTCGCCCTTGCATTTGTCGCACCTTTGTTTGTCGCAACTTTGATACGGAGTCCTAAAATATAGGTACCTCTTTCTGTGTCGGTCTGTCAACTGCCAGGACGTCGATGGATAAAAGTGTATCTTGGACACCCGCAGCCACCTGTAATAACAAACACTTTTATATCTTTTGTAACAAATAACAATGAACCCAATCTCCAAACTTGAAAATGTTCTGAATGTTCTGCATCAAAAACGAATCGTTATTTGTACGAAATATGAACAGAGGGCCTAGACAAATGACATTCGCTTCGGAGCGATTCTATTTCGACAATCGCTATCGCTTCAACGACATACCTACACTACGTTTCGCTATCGTCTGATCCATTGGTTTCTTCGATAAAAATTACATATTGTCTCTGGTCTTTCGTTAGCAAGTTATCGTTTGAGGCTGTATGAATGGAATGATGTTAAATATTGTCTAGCTAATTTCTATTCGTTGAGCTATGATCACGTGACGTTTCGATTGCTTTTGTCAATCCCATACATTTTTGACTTTTCTACTAGCGTTGTCGCTAATCGAATGTTACTTTGTCTAGGCCCTCAGTAATTGCGTTGATCCTTACTGAAATTTTTTTGAAGTGAATACTTCTTTAGACGCGTTGAGCACTTTTTGGGTGAACAAAAATCATGGAACTCGCGTCATCGTCCTCGAACGCTTTCTATGAGATATATGTATACTGTGTATATATATACAATACCTCCGTGCGTTATTAGTACGCATTATATAAATACAACGATACAATTCACAAGTTACTTAATTTTCACTTCTATCGGCAGTCCCCAAAGACTGCCAACATGTTTTTTGCTATTGTAAAAGCTTTTTTATCATTACAGTAATTGTACGGTAGGCCGCAAGTCAGTGGTAACTAAACCGGTATACCAAAACTGACCTCTAATGTTTTTAGAACTCCGTAACTATTACGCTAGGTCAGTACATTACCGTAAGGGTAGACTTATGCGAGCAGTCGACGAATATGAAGAACAGAGTGGAGCAGTAAGCTGCGTCGACGAACAGGCCCATCTCTTTGAAGCTGAACCCAAAGCCGTGGTCCACTATCTCTGACAGGGCTCCGTAGACAGCAATCGTTATGTTCGCAAACCTGAACATCAAACGTTCTTTTCAAAATCTTTATTATACTGAAATAATGTAAATACTAGCTTCTGCCCGCGACTTCGTCCGCGTGGAATACTTACTTTGGGCTAACGCAAAAAAACCCCCGATTTTGAAACATTCTTCGTTGGTGTTACGCTCCTATTGGTCTTAGCGTGATGATATACAATGTGGAGACTACCATACAACAAAAAAATTAAATTCTGGCACTACTAATGCTTAAGAGTATTTTGGAACTGTCAAATAAATCCTAGCTTCGAAAAAAAAAAGAGTTTTTCAAACAAATTAAATGTAATGTATGCCGAATCCACCCTAAGTCTATAAATTCCGTTTATCCAACTAGGCCTTGGGTGAATTCTCGGGCATACATTTCAGAATATCCACGTTAGGGTGGATTTTTGGGGTGGATAAACGGAATAGCCCGAGCCGACTATGGATTTTGCCGAGCTATAATGACTAAACTATTGAATATATTCAATTGAATTTTCATATACAGAATGGGAACGTCATTATGGACACGCTGTTTAATTTTTTGTTGTATTGTCGTCTCATCCTCGATAAATGGACTACTTAACACTGAAAGAATTTTTCAAGTCCGACCAGTAGTTCCTGAGATTAGCGCGTTCAAGCAAACAAACAAACAAACTCTTCAGCTTTATAATATTATAAGTATAGATTTATAGTCGTTGCATAGTTATTTTACCTCAAATTTTGCATCACTTTTAATGTTTATTCTCGTTTCAAAGGTACTGTTGGTTGCTGTTGGAGGTAAAACAACCTCTAAAAAGCCTCAATGAAAAAAAAACACAACTATAGTTTCCGTCACGAGAAGCTAGCTTAGCTTAGTTCTAGCTTCTCGTACTAGCTACTATAAGCAAAAATAACATGACGTAGTAAGAGATTTAACCAATACGAACATGACGGCAAAGACACAACTTAGTAAAAAAGGTGATTTGATGGGAACAGATTTATGCAATAAATAAGTTTGAAGCCTCGGTAAGTTACTTACATAAAAACACAGTAAGTGGAATAAGTTCGCGCATAAGCGTTTCCTAGCGACTGAAGCAGCTCGGACAAGTTGAGCCACAGGTACCGGTACCGAGATATTAGTTTCGCTGAGCAGTCAACTTCCACATCCTGATAATGTAAAGAAGCTATTAATATCGCTACCAAAAAAAATTATTATCAATCATCAACAAACAAAGCCATCTTCCTTTCATTCAAGTTTGGAGGCATGATACTATCTAATTGATAGGAAAATAAAACAAGAGATAACTTAAGTGCGTTTGTCCACCGGAGTCGTCACCGGGACGTCCTCGAGAACGAGATGACGGTGCCAAAGTTTCGAGTACATAGTTAGCCGCGACTGCTGGAACTCGAAGTGCCGGCAATACAAAACACGTTAGATCTTGTCCACTGGGACATAACGTTGGGTTCGAATAATCTCATTTCTCGGTGACGCGGACGTCCTGTCCCGTTCCCGGCTGCGGTGGACAAATGCCCCTACACTGTTTGTCCACCGCACCATGAACGAGATGTCGGCGAGAAACGAGATTACGCGGCCATAGTAAATGTACCTAATGTCGCTACTTCAGCGTCGTCATCTCGTTCTCGTTGACGTCCCGTTCACGGTGTGGTGGACAAACAGCCTTAGTCTACACGGACATTATTTCTAGATGGCATTTGATGCGAGATTCCAAGTACCTAAACAATGTATAGATAAATGCATTACCCTGCGAAAACATTCAGACAGACTTTGCGAGGCGATCTTAATTCCTTTGCAGTTGATGTACCAAAGGGCACAGTTCATGTTAATCATAGTTATGATGTGGTAGTATGCCGTGGTGTGTCTCAGCAGGAAACCATCCATGAGGATACAGAGGCTGAGCAGGAAACACACGGCTAGCAACAAGCAACCCACGCTTATGATGACGATGGTCGTCTTCAGGTTAGGGAACTGAAGGTTTTCGCCGGTAACTCGGTAATATCTGACCTACAAAATAACGTAAATAAATAGGTATAGGTACGTGAGTAAACACCAACCGTAGCAAAGAAACGGCATTATAAATATCCGCTTAACTGTCCATTTGCTTTTAGAAGTTGATAACAATAAAAATTCCATTGGCTCGTTAGTGCCAGTTAAACACATACATTCTGTGATTTGATCTCGTTTTTTTCTAAAGTATAAGAAAATTCGTCAAGAATCATTAATACTAATAAGTTAAGGCTAGGTTTTCCGGGCCTATACGCCTTTGAAACACTACCTCTGCCTCCCCCAATTGCAGAGCGACGTATATATTTACGATAAGTTGTCAAACATTTCGCGGAAAATCCATGCCACAGCATAAAATATTTGCAGTTGACCAACTGAACTAGTTTTTTAGTTATTTTTTTTTCCTTAGGTTTCCATTATATGGAACCTACAGTGTAGTGAACTAAAATAATTTTTAAAATGTCCTGTGTACCTAATGGGCGTTTTCACATTATCAGATTCATTAACGACACCAACCCGGTACCGATATGCTGGCAGCTATACCGACATCAATTCCATACCGATATAATTATTATCCGCCCGATGATATTGGTGAATATCGATGACCATCGTGACGGATCAAACTTCCGCAGTAGGTACCTACTAAGAATCAACGTGTCGAAGTCGGCAGTGCTAAAAAGTGTTTTCAATTGAAAGAATGCCCCCTACTCTCACCCCATATTGTGTCTTCCCCGGTAGATATCGTGCCGATATCGGTAACGCCCGCTGTCTGCGACGATATAGATGACAATAACAACACAATGTTAAATTGTTTCGTTTGTAATCCCGTGTGTACAATCTACTGTTATATTGCACGACTCATAATGCGAAGCATTAGAGGGTGCTCTACGATCGAAAAAAAAATCTTGCCCCATTTCTGCAACTGTTTTTATTGTTACACTCCTGTTAGCACACAGAATCTACTTAATTTATTTACCATTGTATAGTATAGATGATTAAATGGATATTAATACTGTACTTTTCAACAATTGTTTTAATGCAGCAGAAATTAAAAAAGCATCAAAATAGTTGAAAAAAAAGTCCTGTCCGTCAATGTATCAAACCTGAAAACATTGTAGCTTGCGGTAAAATCAATTAATTGAGTCAATTTTTTTTAATACATTCGTTCTAGCCGTAGAAGGAACCCTATTGAAAATGGCTCTTTTATTCAAAGTAGTTTAATTATAATTAATAAAATACTTACTAAAATATAATATCTATATCTAAATATTTCCAACCTTGACTTGACATCCGTAAGTTGCGTCAAAGTAAATATCTAAATAAATAGTCTATAGTCACACATGGATTGCGAGGTTAGAAATTTAACCCATATTGATGGGTAAAAAAGCAGTCAAAAAAACATACTCCATGAAGTGATAAATTGTTCATTTTTGTTAGAAAGTTTGATTTGAATTTCTTTTTCGTTTATGAATGAGTGTTATGAGGCGTGCACTTTTGGATTTTCTAAAATTTTTTTTTTTGTGATAGCCGGTTTCGTCAGGAATAATCTGTAAGAATCAGTTAGTGTGTGAGTGTTGGCCAATTAGATATAGGCGTTCATTAATTTACAAAAAACCGGTCAAGTGCGAGTCAGACTCTTGACAACCTTTACGCGGCGCCCTATTTCCTCATAGTGAAGAGATGAAAAAAAAAACCATATTTGTTCTCTACTCGATGAGTTCTAGACAATGATTTCAAAATCAATTTTTTATTGGTTGGGAACCCCCTTTTAATTTTTACCCCTTTAAAAACTAAGCTTGTATAATGGATTTGGATGAATTGTTATCATGTATACAACATGTAAAACAATTTTTTTTTTAATAGGGATTTTTACCGGGTTATGACATGGAGCGCGGGCGGCCGTCGCTTCGTATAGCGGGTGTCTACAAGTCATAACTATATTGATGCCTGTTGAAAACTTGCTATTTTTTTATTGGATTTGGGGTATTTTTGTTACCAAAAATGTGATTTTTAAATAGCAGTAACTTTTTAATTTTCATTATTAGTAAGATTTTTTATTACTTTTAGGTAATTTTATTGCAGTACCTATGAGCCCCTTTCGGATCGGATAGGGTTTCTTTTACTTTTAAGGTATAAATAATAATAGACGAATTAAAAATGTGCTTTACTAAAACGTCTTTATGTAACAACCAACTTACTACTCGCAAAGATTTATATGACTCACACTTGACTATAATTTTATCGATAAAAATTTGAAATGAAAACACTAATGTCAGATGTCAAAAAAAGTCATCACAACGCATAGAAATATTTTCATTTTCGAAAACAATAATAATGAATTAAAACAATAATATAATTACGCGATGTTTTGTCTGATCTTCCGCAATTTAGTATATGTGTTTTTCTTCCTTTTGTTCTTTTTATTTGCCATTTTTTTAAAAACGGTGGGGAACGAATTTTTTAAAATAAATTGACACAGGTCCAATCTCGACAACGTCCCGCAGGACACTGAGCGCGAGCCGATTTAGCCCGATTCACAAATATTGAGTTTACTTAATTTTTTTTTATTAAACTCAAAAATTCAACCAATAAATTCCCTCCAAAATACGATTACCTCATCGTACATGCAATTTTCATATTATTTTGTGCTGTAATTAGGAAATGAGATCGAAAATGGTTTTGAAATCGACCCTGTTTCGGATTTTTTTTTCATCGAGCGAATTACAATTTATCGTGTTTTGAACCAATAATTTCCCTCAAACAAAGATGTGTCCATCACATATATTTTTTTCAGGACCTAATACACTAATTTGACCATTTTAAATTGATTCTAAAACAGGCAAATTTTGGAAAACCCCCCGTTAAATTGATATATTATATATTAGGTAATTTAATTTACTAGGTATGCTTACCTGGAATTTCCCCCAATTAGTTTTATAAATAGCCACTTGATGAGCTACTCCCCAACCTACAAATGGAATCCAGAAATGCGGAACAAGGAAAATGACGAAAAGAATAGCATAGATATAGTCGTCAAAGCGTCGAATTGAACGCAATATCATGATGCGCTCGTATCCCACGATCAGAACCACTGCCGTGGCTGCGATGTAGAAGCATACGGCATACATCGTAGCAGTTGACCTCCAGCTAAATGTGATGGTGCCTGAAATGGTAGTAAGAAATGTTTATTGTTACATTTACAAAGCATCAATGAATCTCTGAACTTTTAATACACCTGATTAGAAGGGTCATCCAGCTTAGCATAAGTAAAATGAAAGAATAACAATCAATGTAGTCGGTCATGTCAATTCAAACGTATATCAGGGTTTGGTGTCTTCCTTAGATAGTCTGGGTTTGCAGTCCCGCCAGTCATCGCGAAAAAATTGCTTGCATTGGTTTGGCAAGATGCTACGGAATAAACGAACAATGGGCCGGAGAGGCCCTAAAGGCCGACTCGCAACTACGTGGAGAGAGCTTCACTTTTCGTTCTCACCTGGTCGCGAGCGTGTGATGGGCATGACGGCTAGTGCTCGGAACAGAACTAGCAGCAACTTGTGGTCTCTGTAGAACTGGTCGTGGACTTCGCACGTGTCGCCATCTTGAGACGACAGCATGTCGCGTTGCTCCTGCTCCTACAGATGGAACATTAAATATTTAAGTACGTGCCTACTGGCGTTTAATATTAGATTGTCAAACTATCGCTGGCTGTAGACCTCTCCCAAAACTCTCAGAAGGCTCTTAAACTGCCTTCTGCCTTCCTTTTGTTCCTGTAGAATGTCGACAACACGCCTCGGTAGTTAAGTTATATCAGGATCATACCAAGCAATGTAAGAAAATGACCAAAAACTCTGTGGAAAAGATTACTATTTAGTAATCTTAAATGAAAATGATTACTATTTAGTAATCCCAAAATAACAGAATATTGAATTTCGTCGTTTGCTGTCGAAAGCAATAAGCACCTCTGGTCCAGTGTTGGGCAAAAGTTAATTGTGAAAACAATTAACAGTTAACAAAGAAATTGTCAGATTATTACAATTAACAAGTAAAATAATTAATTGTAATTGCAAGATAGACAATTAACAATTAATTAATTGTTAATTGTTTGATGCATGTTCACAATTACAGTTAATACTATCCTACTTCCTACTAATATTATCTGTTTAGCATTCTATGCGTTTATAACCTGGATTAACACATAAAATACTTTTAATCCCGGGAGTACATTCCCGTGCGTGAGTTACATTCATCTAAACAATTGACGATTAAGTTGTTATTTATAACAATTAAATTTTTAATTGCATTTACATTAATTGTGAACCACAATTAATGGATTTAATTGCAATTGATTTCAATTGCATCTGACAATTAAAATATAATTGAATTAATCAATTGCAATTAATTTAATTGCAATTAAAATTGTAATTGTTTGCTTCTACAATTAAAAAATTAATTGAATTGTGCCCAACACTGCTCTGGCCCCAGGGCTGACCCCACAGTAGAGCTCTATAATAGGCACGGTCGCTCTAGGCGCCAGTTGGTAAGGGGCGCAAAAATGCCTTTATGCGTAGTAAGTAGTAGTTTAGTAACTGATTGAAATTAAAACACCAAATGATATAGCAGTAAAAACAGGATTATACTAATTAGAGCTATTTAATTTCATTTAAATTCACTAAGTTTATTTGCAGGAGCTCGTGGCTAAGTCATAACAGCCGCACGGCTCGATCCATTAGGTTAAGTTACGCTTGCCGATGTGGGCCCATGGATGGGTGATCATCTTTTCATACCGAGACTCCTCCGTTCCTCGGAAGGCACATAAAGCCGTTGGTCCCGGCTCAGCCCGGTTGTCATTCGTGGATCTTTGTTAGTCGTTACTCTGACAACCAGTCTTACCAAGGGGTACCTATCGTTGTACCCAGTAACTGGGCTGTGGACGTCAGATAGGATAGGCAGTCGCTCCATGTAAAATACTGGTATTCAGCTGAATCCGGTTAGACTGGAAGTCGGTCCCAATCCCAACAAAGTTGGGAAATGCTAGGCAGATTGATTGTTGATATATATTTGCAAAGAAAGTCGACTTTTGTGAAAAGTGAAAGCGTCCATCAAAGGGCGCCGAAAAACAATCTCGCTCTACCCTGATCAAGCGTAGCTTCGATGGCGCTGCCATTAAGTAAGTACCTAGTATAAATAAGTACATTATAGTGCATTATTTATGGAAAAGAAAAAAAAGAAATAGTAGATTGTTTGCCAAGGGAGCAAACAACAATTTTTAAGGCGAGAGTGTTTCTTTGAATCCAAAGCGGAGCGAAGGATTCAAAGTACATCACTCGAGCTTAAAATAGTGTTGCTCCCGAGACACTCTACTTTTTATCACCCTCTATGAGAAAACAAACGTGTGCGGTCCGACCCCCATCGGGAACGAATTTCCTACTCACGAATGATTTTAAACACAAAATAAAAAAATTATGAAAAATGAAATTGCAGCCGCCATGTTGGATTTACATTTTGACCTCACTATCGGCTTTACCACCCTCGAAAACTATGAAAACGATACCTATGACGAAAATTAGAAAATTTTCGCATCCGCCATCTTGGATTTACATTTTGACCTCACTATCGGCTTTCCCACCCTCGAAAACTAAGAAAACGATGCCCATGACGAAAAATTTAAAAAATTTCGCATCCGCCATCTTGGATTTTAATTTTGATCAAATTCACACTTTCTCATCTCTCTCTTGCCAGCCTGTTACTTATTCATACAATGTTCGTGATCGATCTCTTTGGTGAATAGAACTTTTACTAACAATATCCACATTCCAAATTCAAATCACTTTTAGTCCCTAGGGATTAAACAGGTATTTTGGTCCCTGTATACGAGTTTTAAACTACGTCTTTTGGAATAGATGTGATAAAAAATTGTTTTTTCTGCACAAACTAAATGCACATTCCAAAAAAAATAACATTTAAGACTCCTTAAGTCCCCCTTCTGTTTTTATAGCAGTAAGTATAGCTCATCCAGATTCATGGTAAGCTACTTACGTTGTCAGTTGTTTCCGAAAGATTTAAAAAAGTCCTACTTACATAATCTCTTTGTGTTTTTTCGTAAACTGTTTTCTTTTGTTGCACATGCCTCATATCGTAATGAAGAAAACTGTTATTGATGCCTTCATCGAAAAGATGGTCTGGAATCGTCATTGTTTCTTCGGTTACCAGTAGGAGTACCCAGGATACTACCAATGCATTCCTTACCAAACTGTGAAGAAAATTAACGACATTATCCAATTGTAAACAAACTGAGTCAATTTAATTAAATTTTAAAGTAAATGACTTTGTCGCTCTTTGCGTGGTCACCCCGGCAACCCTACTTTAACTAAAGCGCGGTCACACCGTGAGCTAAGCTAAACTCACGTAGCTTAGCGTGTAGTTGGCGAAAAGAGCTTATCAAATCTATGCGAGCTGAAACTGTAGTAAACTGTAGCTTGACTTGGTTTTTGCTTGAGGCTTGGTTTTTTTAAGATGTATGAAAAGACTTCGCAACTTAGTTTGGTAAACTATGCTAAGTTAGCTTATCTATCGATGTGAACTGCGCTTCAGTTTCAAGGTCTGATAAAATATTAATTAAATACTTTTAAATTGCTCTTATAACGCTAGCGGACCTAGCGGTAATTGATAGGTACGCTTGTTTGGATAGCAGCTTAAGACCATTTAACCTACATCGGACAAGAAGGCAATATTTCGACTCGATGCTTGAGAAGGAGCGTGAAGCCGCGAGAATGCTCGAGCGTTTGCAGCATGACTTGCTGTTGCGTTTTTTTCGATACAAAACGAGGACGTTCAGCTGTTTTCAACTCTCTGAGTGCCTTTTCCTTTTAATCCACAAATCTTAAGGTCATCGCTCATTATAGCAGCACGGCTCCGACACGCACGGCAAATAACTTGTCAATCAAGTTAGGACTTTAGGTCAAATGTTTTAAAGTCCATTTTACGATGGCTATACAAAATAGTGGACGGCTCGCCGGCAGTGAGCAGCCCGCGAGCCGTCACACGGCGCGCCGACAGCACGCTTCAAGCTAGGAGCCCGCTCGCCGGTGCCTCGCCGTCCGCGCGTTGACGCCTAGCAGTCCGAGCGGTGACGCCTCGCCGGCCACGCGGTGACATCTCGCTTGTGAATGAACAACAAGCTTTCATCTCACCGGTGGCGTGCCGACAGCGAGCTTTCGCCTTGCTGACGGCGCGTTGGCGACTAGCAGTCGCCTTGCTTACAGCGCGTTGACGACTAGATATTTCAAGGCGGTGCCGCATGCCGGGGCGTTACTGTGCTGGAGCGGTGCTGTTATAATGAACGATGACCTTTAGACGTTCTCTTTGCTGCTCGCGCTGATAGCACCACGTTTCACCTTCGTTTCGCGGTTTCGCCTAAGGTGTCCCATTTGCTGTAAAAAATCATTGGAACTGCTTGCTAGAGATTACGTATAGGAAGCAGTTCCAATGTCTTTATAATCAGCATCAGCTTAAAGGTATCTATTTTATTTATGTATCTGTGCTAGTAGGCTGTCACTTTCACACCAGTTTCAAAATCCCAGATTTCTGTGAAGGCAGTATTCGTTGTCAAATTCTTATAAATTTTAATAAGTTTGGTGATATTGATTCCCTAGACCCTAACAGAGATGGAACAGAAAGGTACCTAGAGTCTAATAGTTCTAACCAAGCATAATTTGTTGTTTTTTAAACAGTTTGAGAACCAAAATGAACCAACAACAACAAACGTAAAATATATAAAAAATTGCTCATATACGCTTATGCCCTGGCTGGATGTCTTGATTTATTGAGGCATACAAAGGAAAGTCCAATTAAGCAGCCGACAACCTCCTGGGTTGACCTGCGACATTGAAAAACAATTTAAAAAAAAAGGTCTACCGTTGCGGGACACGGACTAGGTTTTACGTCATGTATATTTTGTCCCTACTTACTATGTACCTAGTTTATTTATTATTAGATAGATGTGCTAAATAGTGTACCTAACTGAACTTATTTGACTGAAAAGTTACGTATGTGACAATTATAATAATATTATTAGCTGCAAGTAAGTTTTTCCCTTTCTCTCTTCGAGCACGACTTCACCTCCAATACGCGTAAGTGGAGATACAGATAGAATACCTTCCACTTATGTCCCCAAATGCCCAAAGTCTCATTAGACACCAGATCTTTTACCATTCAGCTAGAAAACGAGACCCCATGAATGTGCATCAACTCGCGTGCTAGCAAGTTTTTTCTTCGCCCTTATTATTAGCAAGTATTTTTAGTGTGGTAACTTTAGATTCAACCGTGTCAATGTCAGCCATGTCATGTGTAGAGATGAGACGTGTATACTGGTAGAGGTATACATATACCAAGTATGTGCTTCCCAGTACATAGACCGGGTACGGACCGAAATACTGGGTAAATACCTTGAAGGTATGACGTCAGACAGTACGATACGAACCGCTACCACAAGGTAGCGCCCAGTTTTATCGGTAGTTCGGTACGCCGAAGCAACCCGAAGCTACCCGACAGCTTACGAAGGGACCCGAAACGTCATTCGTGCTTTATGAACATTCGGTCGATTTAATATAGTTAGACAAAATGAGTACTTATTTTTACGTGCATAAGGAACATAATAGCATAATTACATTTTTTGTCACGACGTGAAACAGTTCCTTAATTTGTTTATGTTAGGGAATATTATTACGTGTTTGAATTAAGCCTGGTAAAGTAGGAAGGAAAGATTTCATATCTCATAATGCATAATTACGTATAGGTACTTGAAACGTCGTACCTACATTATATTGGAGGCATACCATACTTATCGCATACGTTTACTTATCGAAATCCTACCACACCCAAATACTTAGAAGTATTTTGATACCTGGTATTTGTACCAGGTATTTAGTGATACCCATACCTTAAAGGCCGGGTATGGAGAATGGCAGGTATATCTCATCTCTACATGTGTCAGATATGTAAATTGATTTACAGAGCGTTCCGAGTTAGACTGTCATCGATTTGAGCACGCTAAAAGCCGTTCCGAATAAGCGTGAGCGCGCTAACGATATTCCGTGAATTGTCATCAATGACGTCATGACATGCGCCATCTTGCGATAACGCCGACCATACCTTTTACTGAAATCACCGTGAGCGCTGTCAAAATTGACAGTTGTGCTGTTATTGTTTTGTGTCGCATCATATCATTACTGTGCGTTTGCACTGGCGAAACATCACGACAAAACATGTTGAAATCTCTATTTTCTGTCAATTTGCCATACAATGTTTGACAGTAACTAGAGATTTCAACATGTTTTGTCGTGATGTTTCGCCAGTGCAAACGCACAGTTAGACTAACGAGGCATTTTCGAAATTGTGTTTCTGGCTATTGTTCGTCACCTAACCCCATATTAAGAAAATGGTATATACACAAAGAAATATGTTATGAAAGTTTTGACATTTGCGAGATCACTGTGAGCGCGTTCACGAACGTTCCGAATTGTTGACAGCCCTCAGCTGTCATAATCGTGTCGGCTTATTCGGAACGGCAAATAGTGCTATCAGCGATGTGAGCGATTACGTTCTAATTCGGAAAGCGGCCTTTAAAAATGAGTCATCTCAATCTGTGATCTTTGTCATCAGTTTGCAAGTTTGTTTTGGTTATTATTTCACAACTTTTATGAAGTCACTGATTCAATACGTTAATTTATAAAGTTTATATCTTTTATAATGGACTTTTTTTTTGGGAAACAACCAACGGTCAAAGGTAAGTGCTGAAAATTAATCAAATTGCTTTACAAGACCAAAACCATTCGATTCATATCAATTTTGGATAATATTTTTAAGTTGGAACTTGTGTTAAATCCGTGTTCATGGAAAATCCATAAGTACTTCGGTAACGATATTGTCTTCGAAACTGCTAACCTTGCGAGAGATCAATAAAATCAAGATAATCAACAATAAATGTTGATGAGTAATAACTACCTTATTTTCACATAAGACAGGTTAGACTGGTATATTTGAGTTGTTAGAACCTAGACTGTGTTTTAGTAAAATAATCTGAGAAATAAAGGCAGAGCAGAATATTTGCTCAAAAAGTAATACATATTTGGTTGTCTTTAACATCATACTATGATTGTCGTAGGAGTATAATCATAGTTAATTGGCCAATGAGATGATGGACACAATGGTCAAGATAAAAATGTAATAAATTTTGCCCTACTTTATACATGTAGCGAATTAGACGACCCACTGACCAAAATGAGAGTCTTGAGCCACAATCAAAACTAAATGAAATCATAATTATGATAATACTTATGACCTAATCATTATATGAATGTTTTTATTCAGAACAACAGAGACAAAATGACCGGGAGCTACGCAAGGCTACTCGGGAGTTGGAGAGAGATAAGGTAGCATTAGAAAGAGAGGAAAAAAAGCTTGTAAGTTCTTCTTCATACTAATGAAATTAAAACTATTCTTTTTAATGAGGAGTGATCATGAATTACAACAATTTTCTTTAATTCAAATACTTAACCCTAAGTTGTATCTACTAACAAGTTTAAATGACTGACTAAAGATAAGTTTACTTATTTATTACAAATGTTTGTATTTTCAGGAAAATGAGATTAAGAAGATGGCTAAAGAAGGAGACAATGAAGGTTGTAAAATATTAGCAAAACAACTTGTGCAGATGAGAAAACAGAAAGCTAGGATTTATAATGCTAATAGTAAGGTAATATGAAAGCAATGAAATTGACAATTTTTTATTTTATTGTCACAAGATAACTCTGCCATTAGATACACAGCACAAAAAAAACCTTTTAAAAATAATATTTTTATCTAATAAATACACATCAGACCTTTTTAAAGAATACTATTAATAACATTTGTGTATACCTGGCAAATTATTCATGTAATAACCTATTACCATTACTTATAATTTTATTAATATTAGTGGATAAAAACATGCCACCGTCATCTTTCTTCAATATTACTAACTTTAAAACAATTTCAAGAATATGAGGAAATAGGATAACTTATTATTTATTTAGAAATGACCAATCAACAATCTTCCCAACATTACAGATATCAAGTGTGCAAATACAAAATAAGGCAATGGGTGCAAACATAGCTATTGCAG
Source organism: Conistra vaccinii (assembly GCA_948150665.1). NCBI lineage: Eukaryota > Metazoa > Arthropoda > Insecta > Lepidoptera > Noctuidae > Conistra > Conistra vaccinii. The sequence continues at coordinate 10,563,987 of OX411330.1, forward strand.
GGGCAATGGGAACCACAGCTAAAACCATGGATAGCATGAACAAAGTGATGAACCCGCAACAAATGGCTAAGGACATGGAGGCCTTTAGACATGCCAATGCTAAGATGGATATGACAGATGAAATGAGTAAGTTGTAGTTGAATCTTCTATGCTGTATAATGGGCAACTAGCTTCCATCTTTCTGACTGTTGACTCTTGACAATTCAAAAGTGCCTGTAAATGGTTTAATTGAAATAAATGCTTCAAGTTTCAGAATATAATGAAACAGTACACCTGTATTTCCAAAGGAATAGACTAAAGTATATAGGCTTAGAGATAGTTGTTTAGTACAGCTATCAGGCACACATCCAGAGTCCGGACTGCTACTGAAATGCCTAATGGAAAAGTACACTGTTTCTTATTAAATCAAAGAGTCATTGGAAAAACAACTGATTATTTGGATTAGACTCGATTGTTTATAAAAAAAAAATGTTAATCTTAGGTTTCAAGATATTTATTCTCAAAAAAGACAACGTCACTTACATGAGAACAATGCTTAAAATAAGTTATAAATATAAAGTCCGTCACAGCCGTCACGGCAGCAATTATGATAAACACATCCAATCCATTCAGCTTTTAGGAAGGGTTTTATTTGTAATTAATTATTCAGCTAATTGGGTTTTGGATGCATTGATCTTACAAATGTTTACTTAAAGTTTCAGACACTCTTGACGACATTATGGGCGAGTCCGACGACGAAGAGGAGACTGAAGGAATTGTCAACAAGGTGCTCGATGAAATAGGCATTGAGATCAGTGGAAAGGTAAATATAATGCATTTTGTTTTACAATATTACTAGCTGCCTGTCCCAGCTTTGCACGGGTAGCACTAAGTACTTATCTACGGCTACCTACCCTATAAACTTTCCCTGGACTACAACAAACATTTCAAGACCAAAATCAGCCAAATCGGCCCAGCCGTTCTCGAGTTATAAAATCACAACGAAAAGTGCAAACAATTTAGATAATAGAAAAAAACAAAATTATATTAAAAAACTCATTATTACATTTCATATGATACCGATACCTTTCCGTGCCTTGAAAAACACCGGAATCGATCCCATTCATTTGTGATCTTTGACATTTGTTTACGGTACAGGGTCTGACAACCAGTCTTACCAAGGGATATTGTGTTACACAGTTACTGGGTTGTGGAGGTCAGATAGGCAGTCGCTCCATGTTAATACTGGTATTCTGCTTCAACCGACTGAAAGATGACACCAACATAGTTGGGAAAATACTAAGCAGATAATGATGATTAAAAAATAATTTAAATACAATATTCAGCCATGGCTGGTATGTAAAACTAGTGATTTCTGTGCAACCAACCTATTTCCATGTACCTCATTTCTACCTATGAAGTTTATCCAACCACGCGTCGTGAAAGTCACCCTGCGTAACGACACCCACACAGCCCCACGCAGGGATTGCTCGTGTTGTAAACAACACTTCGGACAAATATCTATCACCAAACATATTTGTAACATATGGGATCGAACTAGAATGTTGGCAGGTTTATAAAGTTCATACATTTTTATGAGAGCGCGCGTTAGATTATCGTCGTGGCAACTTTCCTGTGGGCTTTAGGGTTATTATAGACTAGCTTTTGCCCGCGGCTTCGCCCGCGCTTTGGATGTCGAAAAATATCCCACAGGAACGTACTACCGGGATTACATACCTAATAGCCGAGGAAAAGGTCATTGACTCCTACCGCTGCGCCCGCGTTGCCGTCAACCATGATTATTTTGTTACGCGTAATTTTGAATCTGCAATATCGTAAAACTGTTCATTTAACTGATATTGCAAGGCTATAAAAAATGACTTGCTTTTAATTATTTATTTGTCCGAAAAATGTAAATGATAAAAGATGGTTATTGTGGGTTATCCCTAAGAGATAGACATAATAATATATACCATCGCGGATTTTTTGTAAACCTTTTTAGGTGTACAATACCGTAGTACATTATTTTGATCTATCTCGTAGGGTTCAGCCAGCGTTTGCAATGTAAGCGCAAAAAAATGTGTTTATTTACGAAATCACATTAGAAACCTCTAAAATTATCAGTGTTTCTCTACTATATTATGCATGAATGCATGTATTATACATATCTATATTATGCATGTATTATAAATATATAAACCTTCCTCTTGAATCACTCTATCTATTAAAAAAACCGCAGCAAAATCCGTTGCGTAGTTTTAAAGATCTAAGCATACCTATGGACAGACAGACGACGGGCGACTTTGTTTTATACTATGTAGTGATGATGATGATATTTTAGGTTTCAGTACAAGTTCAATGTTGTCTCTCGTCGTCGCAACAGGGCCCGTGGGTTACTATTAGGCTTTTAATATTAACAAGCAAGTGTGTAAATGAGAGAATCGATTGGAATCAAGAATATCAATCTAGATATCGTTGCCGCGCGCTTTATTATTTCTGATGATCTTCCTCGTCGGTTGCCTCAATTAAATTTGTATCTGTGTACAAATATTTAAATACTAGTATTTAAATATATGCTTACTTTAAAATTAAGTTGTTAATTATATCCTCTGGTCAATGGCAATGACTATCTGCTAGACAGATAGTAATCTAGACAAAACTCATATTTTACCGGTTGTTTTTTTTAATTTCCACAGATGGCAGGCGCCCCCTCCGTGGCTCGAAACAATCTTGGAGAATCGACCAAGGACGCCGATAAAGATCTTATGGATCAGCTAGCTAAGCTGAAGTCGTAGGATATTAAATAATTATAATTATTATAAATAATATTATTTACGTCAAGCACTTGAAGTATAATCGCTATTTATGAAGTTATTTTCTTGTTTTATACAGAATCATGTCGTTTAATTTGATTTTATCTTGTTGAATTCGTTACCTATTGGGTTGGAAAATTTGGATGATACTAATAAATAAGCGGTTACTGTTATATTTGAATACGTCTACAGAATTGAGGTGTTTTTCTTTAGCATGTATGATGATGTATGTATGTCTAATGAAATACTAAACACAAGACGTGCATTCGAAGTATTTGTTTTATAGTATTTATATTAAATATCATAAATTGTAATAATATACAGTTTCTTTAAGAAAGTTCGTGTATGAAATACCTCTGATGATTGCTAATTACTTAGTAGCTTGCTATGTTTTATTATGGTAACTTATTTTTTACGTAAAACTGCTTTCCAATAAAGTAGGTACCTATTAAATTACTTATGTACTTACAAATAAGAAAGTATATAATCTAAATTGAAACGCAGTGGAGGGGGGCGTTTTAAATTAGAGTTGCTGTTTCAAACCAAAATATGGTATCGCATGTCATAATTTTTTTTTTATTAAGAAACCCGCACGCTTTCGTAGGTACCTATTCTAAAAGAATGAAAATATTTAAATGTACGTATGATAAATATAGTATTTTAATAAGCCCGTCTTCCGGTTTACATCCACCACAATCTAATCACAATTTTTGTATCGTAACTACTGAGAGAAGCTACAATAACTTAAATTACTTACACACAAATACGTCCACTTTAAATATAAATGGCTGTTATTATGTTTTGTTATCTAACGTGAGTTTATAATGTGAAAATAAATAGCTTATCTGTGATATTTTTATATTATACACTACGGGAGAACTAAGTATTTTTATTTATTGTCTATTACCCTTAGGTGTATTTTAATATTATAGGTACAGTAAACCACACATCAGAGGCACAGATAATATAATACTGGTAATACGTAATCTGTGGTAATACTCTCACAACGGAAGCCGCCACCACACTGCTACGACGACGACGACGTAAAGCCGCTGTCAATGCCAAATCGTTACCATTCAATCCAATCCAATCGATCTGCATTTAACTGTACTAAGCGCAGGCCACACAATGAGCTAGCTATGAGCGGGTTAAAAAGTTGTTAAAGAACATCACGTGATTAATGGACGACCCCTAAATAGGGTACGACAGTTTTGGTAATCTAATTGGAAGTCGTCATCCTATCACTATCAAGCGTATAGATTTAGTATAAACTAACTAAATTTAGCGACTATTATACAGCCGACTTCTCGTCTCCGCAGCGATATCAAAATCTGGGTGTGTGACAAAAATAAATCTCCCGTGCGAACCTGGGCTAAAAAAGACAAACAAGTAAAAAAGCTGGTCTTGACCTTTGTAGCTCCACTTGATTCTCTATTGAAGTCTTTTCTCATCGCTATTCGATTTCTACTTGTCAGCAGCCCCATATATCGCAAGTAGGTAATACCTACCACATATAATGTTTCAAGTGTTTGTGAAACGAAGTATGGGGGGATGGTGACGCGGTTAGTGATGTCAATGTTTGTTTAAATGCGTTAGAAAATCCGTAGTAAACTAGACTAGTGCAAGGAGCTTCGTTTCCGGGGATGTTCAAAAGTATATTTTATTGGGTGCAAAACTATATTTTGAATTTTGATAAGAAGGTATGTAAGAGTCCGTTTGTATGGACTCGTCCCCTATTAGGTAGGTACATGAGACATACATGAGACTTAGGTAGGTACTTATAGGTAACTACCTACTCACTTCACTCTATTCGGAGAACCGTTTTCATTAGTCGATAGGAACCGATTTGTGGTATACGAGAACCTGCACCACACGTTTTGCTGTTGATTTGAAGCCTCATTTTCATTGGGTGTGAGTCTCACGCACGCTTTTTACAGACCCATAAACAACCGACGCATCAGTCTATTGTGTATTTTAGAAGAACAGTCCCGTCACACAGACACGAAAAGATACTATGGCCATTCAAGTAACTACACAAGTCGTATTTGTTTTTCTAAATGATTTCGCTCATTATAACAGCACCGCTCCGACACGGCAAATAACTAGACATTCAAGTTAGGATTTTAAATAAAATGTATTAAAGTCTATTTTACGTGTGACGGCTTGCGGGCAGTAAACGGCCGGCGAACCGTCCACTATTCTGAATAGCCATCGTAACTGCTTGCAGTACGCGAACTATCTTTAAATTGAGGCCCGTTTTCTCTAACACTAGAAAACACTAAAATTACCGACAAAATGTGATTGCTCCCATGCACTTTTGGTTTTTACAAAGCTCGGCTAAGCGCCGAAAGATAATCATACAGCGCACTTTTATTTAGCCATTTAGGTGTCTCCTAGTGTTAGTGAAATAGGGCATTACTTTTTTTGAAATAGGGTAAGTCACGTCACACACCACAGCAGCGACAAAATGTTGGCAAACAGTGGTTACTTGTGAATAGTGTCGCTGCAGTTTCCTGCGGTTATATTGTGGTAACTACAAACGATGTGGTTGCGTTGTCGCTAGAGTTGCGATGTGCTTACGTTGTGGCTAGTGTTAGCTGACAGATAGATCGACTCCGGCTTTAGGCTTTCGTAGAGGAAGCACGCCTTGACTCAAAGAACGCAACGTTGCGTTTGCGTTGTGGCAGCGATACACAGTTGATTTTAACGGCCAAATGTGGTCCGTGTACCTAAATAAAATATTAATTTTCATACAAAGTAGTGCCCGTCCATGTGTTGACGAGCGATCGATAGTAATTGAATTTAGGCAGTGTATAGAGTGCCACCGGTGGCACTCTATACACTGCCCTATCCCTATCGGATAAAGTGCCACTACAGACACCCTAGTAACATCGCCTCGGCCCGGCTAAAGTGCCGCAAGCATTGGATTGTCATTGTCACTGTCACTAAGTCACGTCACTTGGTATTTTGTTTGATTGTCGAAGTTAGATCGCTGTAAAACACCACATTCCCAAAACATTACATTCTCTTGTGCCTAAACGGACCCTGGCACTTCGCCGGCCGCTACTGCGGCACCGCTCGCTACGCTCGCTCGGCTCGTGCGTTGTGTGGTCACAGTTCTAACCTAACCTAACCTAAATAACAAGTGACAGTGACAATGCAACGCTCACGGCACCTTAGCCGGGCAGCGACACTAGAGTGGCACAAGAATACTCGCGGCACTCTATACACTTCGTTGAATTTATACAATAATCAAGTGTACCTATGTTTCATATCAATCAACATAAAATGAACCAAATTATACAATGTGGAGACTACAATACAACAATAAATGAAAATACTGGCACTACTAATGCATGAGAGTATTTTGGAACTGTCAAATAAATCCTAGCTTCGAAATAAAAAATGAGATTTTCAAACAAATTAAATCTAATGTATGATCCACCCTAAGCCTATAAATTCCGTTTATCCAACTAGGCAACCTTAGGATGGATTTTTGGTGTGGATAAACGAAATAACCCGAGCCGACTATGGATTTTGCCGAGCTATATTGACTAAACTATTGAATATTTTCAATTGAATTTTTGTATACAGAATAGGGACGTCATTAGGGACACGCCGTTAAATTTTTTGTTGTATTGTCGTCTCCACCTTGTATAGTACCTAGTTATCTACTTAATAATTCCATAGTAAAACACATTACTCGCTTTTATTATGTCTAGATAAAAAGCTCTTTTGAAAACTCGTACTTACGATTAACTCGAAAGTTTGACTCTTCGTAAGATCGACGACTCTGAAAGAGGCGTATCCTAGTAACTTATACTTTTCACTCTATCAAATCTTTTATCTCCACTGCCTTATAACAAATAAAAGTAAAAAAATAGTCATCTTTTTGCGCCTTTATCATTTTCGCGTAGTTCTCAAAAGTTCGAAAGCTTACATATGCTACGCGGCGAGCTACGGCGTAGCACTTCACTCAATCATAAATGTTTTATCTCCACTGCCTTAATAACAAATAAAAGTAAAAAAAGCACCTTTTTGCGTCTTTATAATTATCGCGTAGTTCTCAAAAGTTCATGGGCCTACATCATATGCTACGCGGCGTGCTACGGCGTAGCACGCTTTCATGCTACGGTATCATCATCTGAACTTATCGTCACCCTACCCGCCAACTGTCCTATCTCACAAACTGACGACGGGTATCTGTGTCGTTTACCGTTTAGAAGATATTCATGTAATGTTGTAGTTTTTTTGCGTATGTGCAAAACGACGTGAGCCAGATTTGGCCAGTGTCGATAGCTTAACAAAAAATACATAGATTGTCAACGTGAACAACATTGAGAAGTTATTGGATGCTGTTCTGAAGTATTTAGCTCTTGCCATAGTTGGTTTATACTCATATGCTGGAATCATTTCACCAATGATTTGTCTTGTGAACAGCATGTTGAATTAATGCCACAGTACCACATATTTAAAACTACTTAACGATACGAGTAGCATGCTCAGCTTACAACTTAATGCATACTTCAGAAGAATTACAAATCAATGGTTTGTTATCAGATAACAGGCCCAAGAATAGAGCATAGGTACCGACATTTCTATGTCATACTTTAGAAGAATTCGACTTGCCATCAGAAACACAAACGCAAAACTTGTGTAACCACGTGGTACTGCAGACGTAAAGGCGACACTCTTTAGAGCATTACTACCACTCACACACACTATTCCACCTTCTACAAGTATGCAGCTTGGGGAGAAGTATGGAGCCCTTAACGCGTTCAAAAAACTGTTGGGGTTGCCATGGCGTTGAAGTGCGTCAGGGATATTTGCGGCGGCGGCGGGTGTAGATTGTTTTCATACTAAAATGCGCAAGCGCGCTGCATCAATGGTGGCATCAAGTCATGGCCGGCCTCAACAGGGTTCTAAAGATGATAGCTGGCAGAATGGACTGTCCTTATACAGGATGGAAGGGTAAACACCGTTGTCACTCAAACTATGGGTAGTTGGCTTAAATATAAACATAAAAAACCGAGTAAAAAAAAAATTACGTTATTTTCTATATCAAATATTAAAAAGGTTATTGTCCGACACCGTCCGCAAATTCATGGATATGCGCCCGCCCGAGTGACGTAATCGATCGCCACCCGTCCTACATATCTACACAACACATGAATACAATACAACCTTTTCCTGGCTTAAGACAGGCAAAAATACCTACGTTAGGAATTGCGTGACGATTCTAAATGTACATCTTTAAAAAAAAAAGTTGTGATTTTCCATTGAATTTATGTTCTATAAACGAAACCAAACCACTGGTTTGAAGGATAACAGTGTTTACCCTTACCCTAACACCCTGTATAATTCCCTGCTGTCAGTTACATGTGTCACAGTATTGTGTTCTTTATAATAATGGCTGCTACACACAGTGACGGCGGTGGCCTTGCCGCCGGCCAAGCCGCACAAAGCCGCAGAAAGAAACGCAAAGAAAATGAAGGCGCAAAAGCCGGAGGCACGTGCTGCGCGGCAAAAGCCGGCGGCCATGCCGCCGGCACTGTGTGTAGGAGCCATTACACGTAGTTTTGTTAATGTTACTCCCTTTATGAGTCTTGGCTCGAAATAAAGTTTTTTTATTTGATTTAATTAAACCTTATGTAAAGCAAGTCCAATTAAAGATAAATATTTTTGCAAAGTCTGTGATTGTTATATTAAATTAACTATAAAACTTAGTTGTTAAGAACAAACTCAAAATGTATAGTTCGCCTCTGTACGTTTGTGCGCTTAAAGTACTTAGAAAAAATTTAAAAAAGAAATTGCTAGAAGGTCAAGTCATTCATCTAATCGTAAAGTACACACTAAATTGCCAAAAATGTTAAAACATTATTTTTTGTAACTTCTTAAACGTAACTTGTAACTTTTAAAGCATAGGAACGAAAGTGTTTATTACTTTTAATATAATAAGATATCAATAGAGTTTTATTATTATTTTAATACCAAATAATCACTTTGTAACAGACACAAGTTGTAAAACAAAGTTCTTACAGAGTGACCTATCTGCATCAAATGAAAAGATAAATAAATACGAGTAGATACCTTAGGGTTTTAGGGCAACTACAAACTTAAAGAGTAAATCAAAAGCAATCTAAAATTTTAAAAGTTAGTAAGTTGTATTTAGCGTGATTTCCCTTAGCTACAACTAGCGCAAATATAGATGATTGTAGCGCCCGACCGAAATACTGTTGCTGGTTTATAGGACAGCAGGCTAGGAGGGAGGGTGACGTTATTAGAAAGCTTTCTTTCCAAGATTCATATCATAACACTAGGCAACACTTCAAATTCATTGCGTATTTGCCTTTAAAATACCAGAAAAATTGCCATTTATTTTCAACACGACACGTGTAGAAAATGTTTTTTTTTTTTTAAAGATGTTTACAAAAAACTCTTGATGAATTAATGAGGTAAGCTTTTTTTTAAACGTTCACAATGACATCTTATATTGTTAATTTACCTACATCATCGCAAGGAACTCAAGTGGCTCCCAATCCGCCTTTGCAGGAACACTCGGATTTTATGTCTCTTCAACATCTTACACAACCCGTCTTATCCTTCCTACCTGCGTGAGCGTTTTTCTTCCGCTCGCCCTAGCGACGCTCCGTGTAGATCGCACCTTAGATCCCTCTTGAAATCTCACCCGCATAAAACTAGTAAGATTGTGGAACCCACTTCCGCCTAGCATTCGTGATTTAAAAACTATTTCTGCTTTCAAATATCGAGTAAAAGAGCATTATCTTTCCTCTCAACTGTGAGTATTTATATATATATTTATATATTTAAGCTTTATACGTGTAGGTATATTTAATATTTTAGTTTTAGGACATCGCTTATTCATATTTTCTCTTCTTGTTCTCACACACTATTGTCTACATTTCTTTTTCATTTCTCCTTTCGCAGGTCTGCTGGAAGAAATTTCTTAAGAAATAAGCAGAACCTTTGTACTTAAATTATAACTATGTGGTATCTTTATGTATTTTACTGTGTGTACATAAATAATAAAATAAATAAATAAATACATTTGGTTCTTTCACCACGTCTCGCTTTTCTGTTAATTCTCCGGAGTTATTTTACACAGTAATAATAATACATTGAATATTTTGATACAATAAATTGATACAATAAAAAGAAAAGATTTGTATTTTTGTTTTTAATAAATAAACTTAAAAAAAACTGGACCGATTTAAAAAATTCTTACCAAAAATTCTCATGAATGATTTTGGATGAAATTTCGGACTTGGGTAGACCATGCCCTGGATTACGACATAGGATACTTTTTATTGCGACATTCTTAAAGAATCGAGACTTATGTGGGTGAAACCGCGGGGCACAGCTAGTAGGCTATAATTTATAAAGATTATAATATCATACGGGCGAAGCCGCTGGCAGACGCTAGTATTTAATAAAGAGAGCCAGGCATCAAGTTTCGAAGACAACAATGTTCTGCTTTGAGTTGTGCAAAAATAAAAGAAGGTGTGTTTATTGGGCCATAATAAAATATCCATTGTTCGTTCAGTGTTCCTAAACACTGAAGAAAAGAATGCTTGATTGGCACGGAAAACTTTTTGGGAAATCATCGATCGCCCCAATATAAAAGCCTTGCAAATTAATTGTTAAATGTCTATAAAAAATTGGGTTGTATTAAAATATGTTGTTACCTAACCGATCTAGTGCAGCCCATTTTGTAACGTTATAATTGTCAAACCCCGCCATTTGATATTTACGTGGGCTTCACGTCACTTTTTTTTTTTTTTTTCTTGGTTGCTTCATATAATTTTGAACGATTTAGTTGATTAGATGACGAGTGTATCCGTCAGGCCATAAAATGAGCCCTTATCGTCAAGCCCGTGATTGACTCACGTGTGAGTCAGGTGAGTCTCATGAAAGTCAACGGGGCTTGACGGTTTGGGTTTGGGACGTTATTGTTTCTCATCAGAGACGTCGTGATGCACTTTCTGTACTCACTCTAATGCCCGTTTTCACCGACATCCCTTATACTACCACTTAGGTATGGGACCGTTAACTTAAAAGTTCCCCCAAACTAGCCCCTAAATAAAATTTCGTTTCACCATCACTTTTGTCACCTAACTAGGGGGACACAATATATCTGTGACGTTTTGTATTCGATAATAGTGACTGATTCGTCTATAGACTTATCGATACTTTGAAACAAGATCGTTTTTTATGAAATTCTCTCAAGTATACACTTATATGGATACAGTTATTAATAAATCATGTTTTGATAGCAATAATAAATATTATTTAATTCATATTTTCTATTAATTTAATTTTTTCTTGCTTATTTACTCTGTGTTTACTAGAAAACTCGCGTGTTATCTGTGGTCTTATTTATATTTGACACTTTTTTTGTGACGTACTGACGCACGTGAGATTTGATTGTTTCTTCGTGATATTTTTTTTTCGAGTCAATTCTATTAATAATTGATTTATTGGAGATATACAGAATTAATTTAATAAATTAATTTAAAAAAAAATAGAACTCATTCTGAAATAATCATTAATATGGTTTTTTTTTTCGAGTCAATGCTGTTAATATTGATTTATTGGAGATATACAGAATTAATTTAGGTAATAAATTAATTTAAAAAAAAATTGAATTCATTCTGAAATAATCACGAAAAATATAATACGAATGCAATAACAAGTGTATGGTTTACATTGATAGTTAGGTGTCGACGTAAGTAAGTATCGTGAAATAAACTGAGAAAAAATACCACGTTCACAATTTTTTTGTTGTTATTTTTATGTTTTTTTTTATAAAACTACTACTACTTAACTATATCTATTATCAAGAAATTTTAAAGTGAATTAAATTTTTTCCAATAAATACAACACTGAAGATTTACATAGCCTATATCTCCGAAAAAAGTAAGTTTCTTGACATATTTTTGGTCTACGGCTGTTATTTACGTTGAATACTGTAGAAATTCCACAAATTCATATTTATGACTATAGACTCCTAGGCTTCAATTGGAAAGCGTTATCAAGGGAAATGGAACGCTTACAAACTTCTTCTGGTTTTTGATTAGGGAGAAACTAATATCTGCTTACAAAAGGCTGCTACCAAAAAAACCATTATTTATTATTTTTTGGCCAAAAATATTTTTTTTACTTTAAAATACATATCTACGAAAATCTAGCTTAAATACGGATTTGTGCCTAGGCAGACGTTGATGCTGTTGGTTGTGTAAAGTTGAGCGTGCGGTATTTAAGTGTTTTCATCTTGAACACGGTATCAAGATGAGAGGTGGAGCGACTGGCATCTTTTTAGATGAAATACTATCTACGTTAAGTCATCTAACGTTGAAATTGATTTATTTACAGTAATAAAAGATTCAGAGATTTCTTTAGAAATAAGCATCACCTTTGTACGTATTTTTCTGTTCTTTTCTTCTTGTCTATTTTTAAATGTGTGTACATAAATGGTTAAATAAATAAATAAAAACGCTTGGTTCCTTATGTGATTTTTGATTTCATGAACCGTTCAAAACACCTATATTCCTACTATTTACTACTGAGCAGTGCACTATTTTACTAAATTATAATAATACCGGTGAAACCTAAGTACTCACCTAAATATATCTCTTTTATTGATTTTTTGGGTTATGATCCTATTTCAATAATAATTGGTAGGTAGTAATAATTATAGTTAGACAAACTATAATTATTACTACCACTGTAATCTTGAGATCATGAGGAATAAATCAACATGCGTTTCATTAATAGACGCCACAATCTTTGGAGGGCCTAATCGCCGAACAAAAAAAAATATCTCCGGTACGTGACTAGTATGTTTTATTTACTATCCTAAATTCTAGAGCTATAAGGTAATTCCGAATCACAATAATCAGATCTCCGAGAAAAAAAGTATCCTTTTTTTTATCCTAGAATCATAATCATTTATTTTTCAGACTTAAGACCGTATAACGTACCATATGGTACATTATATTTATGGTCTTAAGTATTAGCAGTGGTATTCAGTATTAGATTAATTATAGAGCTTTCGTTTCTCGTTGGTCTGATTTTTTTAGGTACAACCTAGGTATTCGTAATCCTGCCCGGCCACATATAACACTGGGCAGATAGACTGAATATTATCTCAAATAACACTTACCTATGTATCCGAAGCTATGTAGACTGGCGCGATCCGACACCGGGCATTGTTCGACCGTGAAGTTTTACTTAGAAATTGTTTTATTAGAGTCGCATCGCGCTTGTTGCACGAGGTTTTAAGCGGAAATAATATCACACATTTATCGGACTGTCTAGATAATATCTAAAGACTGGAACAGATGCAATTATACTCTGACATCGCGTCTTACTTAATTCTCATAAGATGCTCTCGAAGTCTCGAAATAGTAAATTAACGCGTGCTTTACACCGATTAATATTCATGAATCGTAAATGATGTTTACTTGAACTTAGTTTCAAGTAAGTTGACACGAAATTATGCTACTTAGTAGGTATATAGTTTGGGAGTAGACGTTTCAAGTTTTGGAGTAATATGGTCGGTCCAAACCGCAGCCGGTGGGTAATTGTGTACCACACTTACGCGGTAGCAATGGCTATCCTTTTGACAGTTCATCAACATCCATTGCGTTATTTACGTTGTTGAGCAGAAAAAATTGTCGAACATATTATTATGAGGCAATGGATTAGTAATATCCTTAAAAAATGAATGGTTTTTTTTATACAGCCTAGGTATTCGATATTCTGCCCCGGCTACATAAAACACTGGGCAGATAAACTGAATATTATCTCAAACAACAGATACGCATGCGAAGCCAAAACCCAAGTTAAGCGGAAATAATTGCTCATTTACGTTGTTGAGCAGATTCTTCGAACACATGAGGCAATGGATTTGTAGTATTCTTCAAAATCATTCTGATTGTGATTGAAAGTATCTTACTAGCATAGTCAAATGATGTTGATTCCTACTCCATTTGTTTCTCACTGAAGGCATAGCTAGGTATCCTCTTGGTCCCTCACAGAGATGTATAAAAATTACCCATTTGAATTATGTACTAGGTACTTACTAGCTTTTGCCCACGGCTTCGCCCTTGTGCGTGTCGGAATTTAACCCACGGGAACGTAGATACCACCGGCATAAAAGTATACTAGGTACCCAAGGTTATGGCCTATCCGGTTGCCAAATTTCATCCAAATTCGGACAGATAAAAGACAGATAGACAGACAAACAGAGTTACTTTCGTATTTATAATATTGGTATTCATAAAATACAATAGACGATGTACACTTAGTAACTTAATCTGCTTAACTGTTCTTAAAGAGTCTTAGAGAACTTCGTGTCCGAGTTCGCAACAAGTCAATCGTCATCCTGAGGATGCCTCGTTGAGAAGCGAAACACGTGTCGATTTCTTACAGGGTTCTCTAAGACTCTTTAAGAACAGTTAAGCGGATTAAGTTACTAAATATACATCGTCTATTGTATTTTATAATAGATTTCCGCAAAGTCACGCCTGAGTCAATTAACTATTGGTATTCATAAAAAGATAAAATCGTAGATATACTGTGTTCTAATATTTTACTGGTCATCCGAATATTGTTGGCTACCCAATGGTATCATAGCGTAGCTAGAATCAATAACGAGCAGCAGATAAGAGCGTGAAGTTGGGAACTTAAAACTGTACGGATCCCTTGCAAATTGAAAATGAATTATAAGAGAAAGCTAGTAAAGAACATAATAACATGTCTGCCTCGTTGGTCAAGTGGTCGCAAGCGCTACTGCTGAGCATGAGGTCCATTGTTTCGACTCCCAGGTCGGGCAAAGTGTTATTGGTTTTTTCTATCTGGAATTTCTCAGTAGCAGCCCGGGGTTTGGGTTTGTGTCCGGTTGATGGCAATAGGCTCGCATAACTGGTGAAATGTGGGTGTACTGGGTACACCCTTCGGGGAAACAGGGCGTGATGTTATACTATGTGGAGACTACCATACAACAAAAAATTTATAATGCATAAGAGTATTGTGGAACTGTCAAATAAATCCTAGCTTCGAAACAAAAAAATGAGTTTTTCAAAAAAAGTAAATGTAGTGTATGCAGGATCCACCCTAAGCCTATAAATTCCGTTTATCCAAGTAGGCCTAGGGTGAATTCTCGGGCATACATTTCCGAATATCCACCTTAGGATGGATTTTTGGGGTGGATAAACGGAATAACCCAAGCCGACTATGGATTATGCCGAGCTATAATGACTAAACTATTGAATATATTCAATTGAATTTTTGTGTACAGAATGGGAACGTCATTATGGACACGCCGTTAAATTTTTTGTTGTATTGTCGTCTCCACCTTGTATATCTAATACCTTTGAACGAGCAATTCTTGTATATAATTATATGTATATATATAATCTGAATTTCGATGAAAGTTGCAATGTAGGGGTTTACGGGGGTGAAAAATCGATGTAGCTAGGTCTCATTCTGGAAAAATCGTTTTCTTTATTTTCACAGCCTCGGAAATCAGATAAAACGTTGGTGTACCTGGACTATATGTTTATATTTTCACCCCGAACATAGCTCAGTTGACCAGAGATTGACAATAATACGTGCTACATTTGTCTACCAATGTCGTTAATACTGCGGTTAGTTAGCTCTAAACAACAACTCGTCGTCCTGAGGATGCCTCGTTGAGAGGCGAAACACGTGTCGATTTCTTACAGGGTTCTCTAACTCTTTAAGAACGGTTAAGCGGATTAAGTTACTAGATATACATCGTCTATTGTATTTTACTCTAAACAATTGAATTAAATAGCAATGAACTGGTACCTTTGTTATCACCTCTTTGCCGAAATATTACCAAAAATAAAACTCCTGGGGATCCAAATATCCTGCTACTTATTCAAAACCGATAGAGTTCGACTAATATCGCATTTCAAGGAATTTTGGCAAGAAATTGAAAGCTCAGGTAACTTGTAAAGTTGTGGAGCGCTCAGCCGTCCTATTAGTGTCATGCGGTTGCGGAGCCAACGAACTGACAGAATATCAATGAATAGGTACGTATTAGATGTATATTTGTGATGTAACCTTTACACATTTTTGAATATGTAGAGGCTATAGCATATATTTTGTGAAATAAACTTAAAGGTCTCTCTGTTTTTGGCTTAGGAATGATCGATCTTTGAAAACATACTCCCAACTAACGAATGACCGATTCCTATAATTTACGAAATGTTACTGGTTGAAAAATAAATAAAAATAAGACTCTTTTATCATTACTTACCAATAATGAAGCGAAGACCTCATAGTTTTGCATAGTAGACCCTCCCATGGAAGTAGATATCATAGGTAAAATTAGCTTACGAATGTATTTATATGTTCAGTTTGGCAATAAAAAATGCTACCAAACGTACGTATTAAAACGATTCGTTTTTTATTTATAGGAATCAAATAATAGAAGAACAATATGAGCATTGTATGCTGTCTATAAAGTCTGGAGCACAGTTTATTACAGTTAATCACCAAATAATAATTAAGTTCATCTTAGATTCAGTTTTATCCGTGAATAATTAAATCACAGTTTACAGTGTAGATAACATTTAAAACTCCGGACATGTGACAGTAAGGAAGTCGAGTAGGGAAGGTGGTACATGTGACAGTAGGGATCCCGAAATAATCCAACGCGCCCCACGATTATTTCAACATACGTGTAGCTCGCATAGATATTATTATAACTAAGTACATAATATTATACTAAGCGTCGATCAACAATATTTTCGAAGAAAATTTTCCCAGCTTAGTGATATCGAAACTAAGCTTGACAAGCAATGGTGCCAACATGACGGCAACGGACAAGTTATAGTGAACAGTCTGTAATAATTCTTAAAATCACAAATGACAGTGGGATTGTTTAGCGTGTTATGGAGCGAGCTGTACTCGGAGTTTATTTGAAGGATAACTTAAGATCTGCTGGGAAAATTGTTGCACCACTTCTTCTTCCCAGCTAAAGCACTAAGAAGTGATGAAGGGCGGGCGTTTTGGGAGACTGTCATGTAATTTTGACGTTAACAAACTGCTGATTTTGTTATCTGAAATGAAATTATTGTCCGAGAAAGAATTTGAATTTCCAAGTTAGCAAGCTGAAGTGGCACAAGGTGGACCGGCGACCTGGTGAAGGTCATGGCAGTCCGCTGGATGCTAGAAGCCAGGAATGATGGTTTGTACCTAAACTTTTCCTTATAAAGAGGTGAATCAAGCTAATTGCAGACGCGATTTGGTTAATCTAGAATAAATAAGGCAAGGCATAACTGAAAGAATAAAATGTAACTTGAAAATATTAATTTAACTTAAATATTTTTTTCATGTTTGTCTAGGTATCAGCATGATGGCCGACGACTTGACGGTTCACTGCAGTTCTAGATTTCGCTGCCAAAAGATATTCAAATAGTTGAAACATAATTATTATTATGTCGGTTACTAATTTACTGCATTACATTACAAATACCGTGAACGAGGCAAAAGGATCGTAGCAGGTGGCGTTCTGTAGTTGTTGTCCCACGAGAAGAATTACGTATGCAATCAACAATCACTATAAGGTGCATACGTTCAAAAAACATGAAACTACATAACTACAGAAAGGAATAATGTCACGCATTGTTTTACAGCACCGAGCAATAAAATATTGCTGTCATATCGTTTTATTGTTGTTTTTTTTTTATGTTGCGTCACGTTTTCTCATTTGCCTTTAAGTTTCCCTCGAATATAGGTAAAGTAAAAGTAAAAAGTAAAAAGTTTATTGTCACAAAAAATAATGAGAGCATTCACAGGAATTTGGTACATAGATACAGTATTTATATATTTTTTTGCTTTAGGTACTGAAGCAGGTAGGTCTATATTTTTTACTGGAGCTCAGTGTAAAATTGTATCGACGAATTTTTAATGAAAGTCTATACTTTGTTTATTATAGCACTAAACAAAAAAGACCCACAAAAAACCATTCCTTTTCTTTTTTTAACCCCGACGCAAAGAGATGGGTGTTATAAGTTTGACCGCTAATGTGTGTGTCAGGTGTCTGTGTGTCTGGCTGTGGCACCATACCGATGTGAATGCGATTTTTTTTATTTGAAAGCAGGTTTTCTAGCGATGGTTATCTGACATGTTTGATCAAAATCGGTTCGGCCGTTTGAAGATTATCAGGTCTTTTCTAGTTGATGAATGGATGTGAGCGTCTACCACAGGTCTGATCGATTTGAAATTTGGTATTCTGTTAGTTCAATGATATTAGACGAACATAGTAACCTTGAACTGATGCTGCAGCATTACCTGGAATTTGCAGGATTCTCAACTCCGTTTAGGGCATGCAATTATCCGCCCATTTTACTATTCGGATATTTCGGATAATGCCAGACAACTATTCGAATATATCCGGATAATATGGATATTTTGGATACCACTGTAAAAGAGGTAAATCAAACTTATATTAGTTTACAATCGACATTTTTATTACAAAAACTCTCCAACAATCGTATACTAAAGTACTTCAGTTCGCACTAAAAGCAAAATCTGTCCGATCTGTCATTGACAGATACGAGAAAAGCTATCATCCACGGGTTATCTACCAATGGTATAATAGATCGTGAGCTGGTCAAATGCTATCTTTGTTAAGATGGCTAGAACAATTGAAAGCACATTAGATGAAGACTGGAAGTCTTACAAAGTAGTGCTTGGTAATAAATGAGTCAAAATCACACCACTGACATTGCTAGATGTCAAAGTATCTGATGTATAAGTTGGATCAGCACAAACTAGTAGCCGCGAATGACATGTACTTTCATCGATTCCCTGAATATGAACTATCTTCTGTGCGTTTCGGGTCAGTTCTCGTTATCGCGATTGTGCAGTCCTATCTTCCGTTGGACGTATTATTTTATGTGAAATTTTGGATATTCCTAAAGAGGACTTTCCGGATTGGGTTTTTATGGTCCAGGCAGGAAAGCAAATCATGAATGCAGAGAATCATGATGAGGCCTCTGCTCCAAATTCCTACTTCCCATATCAATCAAATGGTACTTTTTGATAGGCCTACACTGTCCTCTCATACCTGTTATCACTGTAATTAAAAAAAATCCTTTGTAAAAACCATTTATTTTTTAAAAGAGTAACCGTGGAGTTTCTTGCCGGCTCTTCTCCATAGGAAACGACCTTTTGGAACCGTGCACCTAGCTTCTGACGTTTCATAAGTGCCCTTGTTGGTTTATGTGAAATAAAATATTTTGAATTAAATTTGAATCTGATTTTGGCTTGGTTACCAAAACAGCTTATTCAAGTGTAGCAAAGCCTAACCTTTTCTTTATGTTGCATTTAAGTAACAGGAACTCTATTTTGGTTCTGTAAGATATCGTCAAGCAAGACACAATACCGAGATGAATCTAGAGAACAACACTACTAATCAAAGCCATCATTCTTGCCAATGCCTTTAAAGAAAATGCCATGCTTGTCAAAGCATTCACTGTTGATGGTCAACCTGCAGAGTCCTTTCGATCTCTTTGCTTATTTTCTCTGTTAAAGTAAATGATATTTCAGTTTCTGCTGCTTGTAACCAATGAGTGCTACGTCATCACCACCGCTGTCGTCAACTGAAGTCGAGCTCTGTGCAAAAGCACTTTAAAATTTTCTCTATTATGATTTGATGAATCTACATACTAATTGTGTCATTAGATGGATTTTTGAAGGTATAGCATGAATTGTCACGATTGCGAATACCAATTTTAAAACACAACGTTAAATGTTATATTATCAAAAGGAAAATGGAACAAAAGTAACTATCCGTATTATCCGTTTTATCCGGATAGTAAAACAAATTATATTCGGATAATATTTTCGACGGATATCCGGATAATTCGGATATCCGGATATCCGAATATCATGCCCTAACTCCGTTACCAACTTACAGCACAGGTATCGTGTTTGGGCTCATTGGAATTGTCTCAATGAATAGGTTATAGATAGATGTTGAACAGGTCTGATGATAGAGTAGGAAAGATAAATAAGGAAATGTTTGTGTCGGGTTTTATTTTTATTCTAATGTAATTTCACTTCACTTGTTTTACTAAATCTGTCTATTTCTATCTTGTATTTCATCTTCCACCTTATAGTTTCTTGTACATAGATAAGTAGGTACATAGTTTAGTTATGTATAGGAATCTATCTACACCAGAATATTCTTTTATTAATGTAGGTACTTACATCCTAGGTGCATGTTAGGGAGATACATAAAAAAAAAAATTGCCTAGCTTTATTTTGTACACCGCCTATAAGAACAATCAATTATATTTTATTCTATAGATTTTTACCCGCCTTAATTGACTGATGAGGTTCATAAAAACATTGTAAACGGCTGAAGGGAAACACATCGTTTATTTCTTTTCCTTCGTATAATGGGGCTTGTTTGTCCAATGTTGTTATTTAAACAGATATTAGTGAGGGCGCTCATTAAAATCAAAATTAGAAAGCAAAGTAATCATACACATAAATAATCACGCCTTTTTCAAAGTAATCATTATTTCCTTTATTCCATATTTAGACATATTATTTACATTTTTAAATATTTTTATAAAAACAAAATAAAACAAAAACATTAGTAGCCCACCGGTATCGGGAACAGGGTCCAAGCTACCGGTGGTCAGGGCTCCTGAGAGAGGAATCTCCTAACAATACGCGCCGTGTCCAGAAGTACCGCTTTCTGGATCAAGCCCTTGATCCAGCTGCCTAATCATTATTATTATTAGAAGCATGAGGTGACCCATTGCAGGACAAAGGCCGACCTACTCTTTTCCCACTTGAATCAAAGTAATCATTCGGTTATTTTAATATGAATTGAAAAATTCTTGTAGTAATATGACGATAATTAATCAAGTACCTATACTTAGGAGAGGTCTCATTGGGCACGCCACAATTACGGCGATAAGTCCCCTCTTTGAGGAGTGGCTTGAGAGGCGCCACGGCGTCCTCACCTTCCGCCTGACGCAGGTCCTCACCGGACACGGTTGTTTCGGGAGGTACCTGTTTCGCATAAGGCGGGAGGAAACGCCCGGGTGTCACCATTGTGTGGATCGTCCGGAGGACACGGTGGAGCATACGGTGGAGGTTTGCCCGGCTTGGGTGGACCACCGCCGTGTCCTCGTGGAGGCGATCGGCGGCAGTGACCTCTCGCGTCCGGCCCTGGTCCAGGCCATGGTGCGGAGCGAGAGGGCATGGCAAGCCGTCACCTCCTTCTGCGAAGCAGTAATGCTCGCGAAGGAGGAGGCGGAGCGCGCGAGGGAGTGGCAGAGGCCGCGCCCTACCAGCCCTAGCCGCCGCCGCCGTAGGAGACTTCCCGGGCGTCGGGAATTGATAGCCGATTTCCGGCCACCGTAGGCGCGGGCCTGCGGACGGAGAACAGAGGGCAGCTCGCCGTCCGATAAGGACCAGGCCCGGGTCGACGGCGCGTCGTGTTCCACGCGCGCCTCAAAGAGATGTCAGCAAAACTGACGGGGTCCATTAGGGCCGATGCCTGCCGGGGTTGCGGGTAGTCCCAAGGGGAAACCGTGGCCCCTGGCATGGCAAGGGAAGGAACACGGGTGGGTTTTAGTCAGTAAAAGTCTGACACGCCCTTCCGCTCCGCCCAGAGCGGGAGAAGTCATTGGATGATTTCCCACCCAAAAAAAAAAAAAAAAAAGGAGAGGTCTCATGGTATCAGTTGTATTATTAGGTACTGAAGGCGAGGGCGGATGGGCCGCCGCCGCCGGGCCGGATGGCGAGCCCGGCTGTCGCGCACAATCTACTCGGAGATGTTGTGACAGCCACAATGGGGATTCATTAATCAACTTTTCCAATTTCCAACGAATCTATCTCTGTTATCAATAAGTTTAGGGAAAAACCCTCCTCAACCGAATTCCAATGTAGATTGTTTGAAGACTGAAGCCTCGTTCATCCACGAGTACATATTATATTGACACGGAAATGTATCGTAGTACCCCCGTTATTCACTGAATTCATAAAAAACATCAATTTACTAATTGGAGTGAGCTACGGGCCGCTTGTGTGCAGCGCTGACTGGCGGGATAATTCAAGATAGTGCAAATAAAATGTATGAAAAAACTGGAAAAACGGAGTTGGTTGAAATTAGTTAAGATGCAGATAGATGCCAATGACCTTGAGCCGTTAGCTTGCGTGTTCGGTCCTGAGCTCACGCAACGCGTCGCGTACATGCAGCCAGTAGTAGGACTCGCAATCAAGGAGCGCTGTCCCCAATTTAACGCATTATTAATTTATTATACATAAAACAAAAGATATTTTAATAAAACACGAATACTAAAAGATTAATAATGAATTTATCTTTAAAATGGTGAAAGTTTCAGAAAAATATGCTTAATAGACTTTGCGTGATTCTCAGTTTTTTATCCGAGATAGACATAACTTTACAAATTAATTTCACTATGTAATTTAAACATGATCTAAAATATTCATATATTAAGTTATTAAGAAAATGCTCTAATTTAACATATTTTTTTTTTCAAATCATACTAACACTACTTGCTTAGACGTGATCTTCAGTATAAAATCATTAAAAGTCGGTTATCATCGCCTTAAGATAAACTCAAGAATGCCTTGTTGATCTAGTCGTCGCAAGTGATACTGACCAAGGGGTTGTGCCTGGGTTCTAATCGGAGGTCGGGCAGTGTTCATAGGTTTAACTATAAAAAATTCATCAGTCTGAATTTGTGTCCAAGTTTTAGCAATGGGCTGGCCCCCTAAACCGTTAAACCTACATTGGACTTAACCATAACTGGCGTAATGTGGGTGTATACACAGACACTTCTGCCTAACCATTCGGCGAATACATTATAAATAAATATTATAATAGTTATTGGTAAAATAAAATTCGGAATGAATAGAAAGAAGTTTGTAACACAATACTCATGAAAATTGCGCGTCGGCACTTGTTCCGCATCACGCGTCGCTGCGTCACGTAAACGTTCAATTTTCACCTACTCATGGTGAAACATAGGTACTGCGGTTGTATCACTTACTCACATTTCTTCCAAGTGTCTGTGTGTAACTTGTTTAAATATGAGTCTCATATGAAGACCCTCATAAATATACAATCCTAACTAAAATTATAATTTCGAAAGTGAGTTTGTCATTGTGCGGTCACGCTAAAATGACTTAGGATTTGGATGAAATTTCACACATGGTCCTATCCAGGTTATAAACTATCTGTGTGCCAAATTTCATGCAAATCCGTTTAGTCGTTTTTGCGTGAAAGAGTAATAAACATCCATCCATTAATTCTCACAAACTTTCGTGTTTATAATATTAGTAGGACTGTCATGTTCACATTGTATATGGCATGTTCACACACAATTTTCGAGTTATAAGCAAAAGAAAAGAAAAAAAATACTACTTGTTTAGTTCATGACAACAAATTTTATTCCACACCTTTTTAATCGCAAAAATAGTCCGATTTAGTTGGACAATTAAAATTTTTTGTGAAAAACTTCACAAAAAACTTCGAATAGTAAATTGGGATTTTCACTAAATAACTCAGTGTCATCTTAGTGCTGTCAAACTGAAATATAGTTAAGTTGTGTCACTTTAGCCTATTTTCAGAATGGGAAATCGTCGTTTGACACGAATAAACTAATTTTTGGTGATTTTTAGTCTAGGCATTTGTGACAAGAGAATTGGCACCATTGGTATTGACCAATCTAAAGTTTTAGTCTAAGTATTTCAGAATGGGAAATCGTCGTTTGACATGAATAAACAAAATATTGGTGATTTTTGTCTAGTTTAAAGGCATTTGTAACAAGAGAATTGGCACCAATACCAATCTAAAGTTAAAAATGATAAACCAACAGAATACGGATATAAATTCATTGTTCTAGGGTTCCCATTGAATGTGTATTTAATTGAATATAGGATTGGCATAAATTGAATTGAGAGTTATATTGAAATGGGCGGTGGCATTTGCTTATCGATATTTACTGGCTACAACGTACAGATCTAAATTAAACAAACGAAAACATTGGATGTTACAGGATTTGAATCTGACATTTAATTGAAAATGTTGTGGTTTTCGCCGGAGACATAAGTAATTGTTATTTTTACGTTATTTTCAATGCGATGAGAGCTTTCTTTTTAACTTTTATCTCTATGATTACGTTACACGGAGCAAACAAAAAGAAACGTGAAATAATCCTTGAACAACAAAAGAAGAACAGTTAGTTGGTCAGCTGTGTCCAGGTCGGGAGTGTTGCTAACTTAGTATTGACGCAATACAGTATGACATCACTCGGTAGCATATCTCGGCGAGGCTTGTATCACGAGTATCGCACTTCATTGAGCGTCAAGTGCGGTTATTAACTGTCGAGAGCACTCTAGATAATGGAATTGCCACAAAACGCATACATTCGTCACTGGCACACCATGAAATGTTATCTGACCTTCTTAATTTTATTGATTGTGCCGCTAGCGGCTACCGGCTACAGTGATCCAAAGCACTTCAAAACTATTGATACACCTACGGACTCACTCGAACGTGACACCTACACATTTACTTAGCATCTTTTAAAGTATTAAAAACGAGTGCTAAAACATAATCTGTTATCGAATAAAAAACGTCAGAAATGTGGTGATATTTCTACATTTATCAAGAGAGAAATCTCATTAGTAATCCTTCTTAGCATAGTTAAACCTACTCTACATTTATTTGATCTAATTGTATGATGCAGTGTTCGCGTACTAAACCTACATCATATTGATATCGCTGAAAATTACATTTATATATGAAAAAGGCTCTTGCCAGATGCTGGCGCCATATAATAATTGGTTTCAGAAAAAAAAACGATTGATATATTGTTCACACGCACGCTCTAATAATGCTCCATATTTTATCCAGTAAAATGATCCAAATTGATGTTTTATCTTGTAATTAGATCCAGCTATTAAAATGAGAACTTTTATGAAGATGAAACGTTAATTTCATTTTGTTGTTTTTCGTCGGTTATTCATACACCTAGGTACCTATCCACATTATGATTAAAAAATCGTTTTATTTTTGTTTCTGCTTATTTAGTTAATTGAACTCCAAGCTACCCCTTCAGTAGGCACCTATCTAGATCAAGGCAATATTTAATTAATAAGCGCTCAAGCCCACTCGCCCACAGATTTTTCGTAAATACCTATTTAAATTTTTCAGCCAAAATAAATAAAGTCTAAAATGAAATCTGGTTCAAAAGAAAGTGGTGAAAAAGCTAGACTTATGTGGTATGTTGTCTAAAGCAGTAAACACAATAAAACTAATCTAATGTCCACTATCAGAATGGTCCGTATAACGCGGAGTCTTCACAAACGCGTTAGGTATGTCCCCCGGCCGTGTGCTCCACACAGAATCATTAGACAGCGTTCATCAGGCGCCAAGCGTCAATTAAGAGGCCGGACACACCGTGATGTAAATATTAAAGAAAAATACACCCACTGTTGTTAATAAAGATGAGGCGCCCGTGACTCGCATACATTCGGACACTCAAAGACTTGCAAATGTTGACAAAATAACCGCGAGTGACCAACGTCGGCGTGAAATATTAAAATTTTCACACGAAATGCCACTTAATTTTAGACGTGACAGATTAGGGGACCCGCAGAAATGATAAACATAGGCGTTATGATCCTTGTGGCGAATAAACATCAATAAAATTGTGAGCACGTGCAAATGTAACATACATTGATAGAAATATAAGCTGTATTGTAATAACTGCTCATCTATGTTACTATATACTTCCATTTGAAAACAATGTATGAATATTTTTCTTGAAACTCACAAAACAACCTCGAAAAGGAAATGGACGCCATCAGGCCACTTCGAAGCTTCTAGGACACCATTTCCTGTCATTACTTTCTAAACAATACCTACGCAGCTATTCTACCTTTGATTTGCCAGGTAAAAGCAGATGAACATTACAAGATTGAAACTAGGTAGATACCATAATAAAAAAAGAAGGTCATTTCACGGGAAACCTCTCCTCAAACCTTCTCGGAGCAGTCAACTTTGCACTACAAACTACTAACTTTCAAAAACTATAGTCCTTCAAACCGAATTTCGGCCATGGCGACCAATCTCAGCGGATACTAGACGAGATTATTATAGTGTACAATATGTGTCCGCAGACACAGGTGCACTCTATGTCCCTCACTCTCATAGTCCGATGGGACGGCAACCCGACACGACCGGACAGATCAAGCGCAGGACCAACAGCTTTAACGTGCTTTCCGAGGCATGGGGGTATCACACCGCCAACATCCTAACTCCGGGCTGTTACTAAGAAATTTCTAATGAAAAAATCCAATAACACTTTGCCCAGCTCTAGAATTGAACCCAGGACCCACTTAATAAAAAAGTTAGCAGCCCATAGGTACTCTCAGACTTAGACTATACTATTGCAATCACAATGGAAAATTCTATGCTGGATTAATTTCCCTATGTTCTTTATCTACATTGCTCTATCTTGGACAAGGCCTTTTAGAGCATCAAGTTTCTAGGAGACATTAACAAATGACTGGAACGTGCGTATTGTCCGGTATTTAGAGTGTTTGCAGGATTTTAATATGACTGTCACACAAGACAGTAGAAGCTGTTTGTCAGGTCATAGTGGGATGGGTAGACGTTCGTATACAGGATGGTAGTTTATGTATCATGAGATATTAAAGGCTACCTTTACCGTTGTGACTACAGGATAATGTTCTTAGGTTCATGCCTCGTTTTTCATTTTGACCACTCGATTCATGGCAGTCAGTCACTCAGTTCTCAGTTGTTCAGACACATGAGGTAAAGGTGCAGAATCGCTAAGCTCATATAGATAAGTAATGTTTAAAACATTGTTGGTAGACGACATTTAACGACGCTCATATTAATATAACTTTACGGATATTCATACTCGTATTATGCATGCTGGGTTTAATGCTGTTCTACATATTATTTACGTGACAGAACAGAAGCACTATTATTAATAGCATTTTCAATATCTGTAACTGAAACTTTCAAATCACTAGATGATAGAAAATCAATTTGAGTAACAGACAAAAAAAAAACCTTAATGAAATATGAATGCACATAACAATGTTATTTGTAAGTGGCATCTAATCGCTAGTTTGACTCGAAACACAAAAACGACTTCCATCAAACAAATAATACTTATTTTAAGTAATTTTATGTAGCAAATTTTTACATTCGTAATTGATGAATCATAATTTTGTTAACCTTCACCCTGTGATCATTAGGTACGATTATAGAAAAGTACATCCGCTTAAATAGTGCCGCGCTTTGAAAACTACCGCGAGGGTCGAGAGTCGTGCCGCCGCCGTTTGAGTACACCGTCACTAATGGAGCGGATCGACTATTCTATATAAGTACCAACTTTGTCGCTTTATCATATTACCAATAAGCCATGACAACGTCTATCTGTCAGCGTGAATCTTCGTTCGTGAGATATTCTAAAAACAATTAAATTTTTCCAAACTTTCAGATCGAGTCGTACTCCGCACAAATAAAAATCATTAGAACTTCTGAATAACTAAGTTAATTTGATTTTTAAAAGTGAAAGTCATCTTCGGTATTAATGAAATACCTATCCAATCAAACGCCATTCCTCAATTAAAAAAATAAGTTAAGAAACTGTTGTGATGATGATGATGATGATGAGTGGTAAACGAAACTTAAACTTAGTCCTATCTCTGTAAATAGGCTGAAATTGATAAAGATTGAATGATATTTTAAAAGCGAAAACATATATCGCTATTTAGATTGTAGGTAGTTGGTTGGTGGTTGTAGGGGCCCTACAAAGTCAACCTACATAGGCCAAATAACTAAATCTAAACAACGTTCACAGGTTAAGCAAACCCACAGTTAATTAACGCGCTACACAACGCTAGCACAACGGAAACATTAGTCAAAGTTTATACATGTGTTAGGTACTTAATTTCCTAATACAACAATAAAAAAAGGCTTTGAAAAAGGAGATCTTATTAATTTTAAACATAAAGAACACCACCAGCTTATACATTTTTTATACCACCGCCGCCGACCTCCTCTTCGGTTATCATTAGGTAATGCCCAATGCGGTTATTCTTTTTTTATTTATTACAAAGGGTAAGGTAACCCGAGAAAAAAAAAAGGATAAGCATAACCTTCCATACCATAAAGAAAATCCTGTTTGACAACAACATATTCTTTAACTTTCCCTTACTTTTTATTTTTGAAAAGGTTCCTTCCTCGAGTTCCTGGGCCAGCCTTGGCGGTGCCTTCCCTCTTCAGGCACCAATTGGCCGAAGTCTCTTGCGCAGCTGTCGTTCTGCAATACCTACCTAATTGGAGAAGGGAAAGAAACACTTGATATCACATTAACATACCACATAATAAGATAACTGAATAACTTAGTTTATAAGCCTTAACAACGTGTTGGGCTCTCCAATAACTTAATATTCAATACGTTACCGATGGTTTCAGGTTCAGGAGCTAGACGAAGTTGTAGATAACTGTGTAGAACAGTGTTACCAATAGTTCTGTTAACTTACCCTGAGTAAAAATGTTTCGCACGCTGCTAAATTCAATTCTCTTTTAACTTTAACTTCAGTCACCTTTTCAGACGCGTTACCTGCCTGCCTAATGAGAAACTTAGAAATGGAAAAGTGACTAAGAATACTTTTAAAACATGATCTAAATGAATTGTTTCGGTTTAGAAAGCGTCATAAAGTCTAGCTTATCTAGCTTCATCTTTCTGACTGACCGACCCCAAAAGTACCTGTAATTGGTTTATTTGAAATAAATGCTTTGAGTTTGAGTAAAGAGACATAATAATATGGATTATATATAATTGCTCCTAAAAAAAAACAACGGGTTGCACTCCGGGAGTGCCGGCAGAAGTGAAAACTTAAACACTTTTCATGAAGTATGTTTTGACTGCTTTTTTTTACCCATCAATATGGGTAAAATTTCTTACCTCGCAATCTTTGCGTAATGTCAAAGACTATTTATTTGATATTTACTTTGTCGGTTGCTAGGCAACGGATCTTACGGTCATGTCCTGACGCGAGGTTAAAATTTTTTACCCATCCCAAAAAAAGCGCACAACGCATCTATAGAAGTTTTCACTTAAAAAACATATGTTGGTAACTACTTAGCACAACAAGATGTAATGGTAATATAATTATAGACCGTTTTCTATGTCCTTCATCAAAGATAGTTATAGAATATTTAAATGTCTAGAACATCCTGTGCAAAATTGTCATGTAAAGGCCAAGTTTACAGTTAGTTTTCCTATAAAGTAATTAAAGAGTATTGACAGCCACAGTTCCCAAAAACGTAATACTTGGAACTAAACCAATTTGTATATTGTCGAGAAAGTAAGCACAATACAATATAAGAAATGGCGGGCCAAAATGAGTAACATAAATAAAAATTAGTCTTCACTGGCTGTACGACGAATTTCTGGAAGATGTGAGTCCTTTTTGTTGCAATGGGAAGTGACAAGCCGACGACGGTAGTAATAAACGAACGATTAAACACTTCCTCAAGATCTCTTGAACAGAAAAACATGAGGCCTATGTACCACCATAAATGATTAAAATTGAAGATACTCGTAATTTAAGCGCCACGTAACTATCGCACGAACAAACTAGTTCAGTTATTGATATAGGAGCTTCCTGCGTCCAAGATAAACTATAAAACCCGAAACCTTGAAAGTTTAATATACTTACTTTGTAGATACTAGGTTATTGGTTATTATGTACAGGTACGTAGTACATAGGGTCAGGCAGTTCAATGTTCATCCGAAAACGCCTCAGACAGTAGGAAGACAGTTATGGTAGGATCAACCAAATATAAGGAGCATGCCAATTGAGATTTTTTATTTTGTACCTAATTGAGTAATACACGATCAATCAGAATCTGAATTGTTTTGAAACAGATTGCTAACCATTGCTGCATAAGTTCGAAAAAAAAATCTGCTCAACAACGTAAATAACGCAATGAATGTTGTTGAACTGTCAAAATGAAACAGATTAGTCGGAATCGCTTACGAAAATATGTAACGTAATTAGATAGCTGGTATTTCTACCAGGATACTTTTGCACCAAATAATTTTACTAACGTGAACGGTTTGTTTTGAGTTGTGTAAACTCAATGTAAGTATCATGTTCTTCACTTCTGTGTTTATTTACCTACATAATATTCCTTTGGCCAATTAACTATATTAATAAGGATAAGCAAAGATCCGGAAAATGGTCATTTAATTATACTTAGAACTGGAAATTGGAATAACCCCGAAATGAGTCATGAATGATACAATTTGTATTACATTATGTGTTTCTACGACAAACAAAATTGTTTTCAATCAAAACTAGGTTAGTTAGTCACTTAATTGAATAACAAAAACAAAAGACATAATGGCCATTTTCCTGAATAATCAAAAGTCTGCGACTATTCTATAAATCTTATACCTACCATATAATATATGGTACTTACGATAGATGCTACAGACATTATTTTGTATTTTACCAAATAATACCTCTTAAATTGATTTGATACTACAATTACGCAACATAACCAATAACACTTTGACAGGCTGGGTATCAAACCCAGCACACGCTGCTCAGCAGTCCACTAGATAAACTATGCAGTCGGATAATCTTGGTCCTTGGTATTGAGGTTGACTATCAGACGAAGCCTTGGTGTCAGCAAAAGTCCGCCTTATTTGTACCATCTTTTTTCATAGAACTATTTAGATAAACAATCCCATATCGCATTTATAACAACATAACATGCAGAGAATACGAAACAAACAACACTTTCTTAACATTTCAAAACTGCAGCGAAATCTTGAGGGTCACTTGCGACCAACGTGGGTGTTAAATTCTTCAATAAGTTAACCTATTCAACTACCATTAAGTGGTTGAATAGGAAAAGTGAAGTCAAGTGAAAACTTCTAGGTTCTTCATATTAAACAAGTTTTCACTTGTGTGAACCACTAACAAACATACAACTTTTCAGGATTACTGAAATAATGTTTGTACGAAATAAGTACCTAAGTGATTGAGAGTACCCGTAACTTCTTTATTTCAAACTAAGAGGTCTGGAATTGAACGGTCAGTCAATATTAACGTCGAGTTCAAAAATTCTGAAAAGTATTGATGGTTTCAAGTAGCTATTCTAATATTAGAAAATTACCTATTAATCGTAAATTCATATTTGGATGTAAACGAGTAAGTACCAATTATGTGTAAGTACTAAGTGTACTTATGATTTAATTGAAATCGAGTGTAAAAGTCAATCGCTTAAACAGTGTTATAAAAATACTCAAGTAAAATTCGATTGTTATCAAAGGGAATGTTGAAACCTAAAACCTATAAAACAAATAAAAACAATCAAATTGTTAACAACAAACTAACTAAACCTTCAAAGGCGTGACTATGAAATGCATATTCGGACTTTAGAGTAATTTGTGGAAAAAGGTGGACAGTTATTGCAGGAGGCAACGCCGCCCGCCCGCCCATCCCGGTCCGCCCTAGCTCACGCACCGGATATATAAGGCGCCGGCGAGCCTTCAGCGGCACAACGCAACGCAACCACCGACAACTACGAGCTCTCCTCTCCTCTACCACTCGAACACAGGTTGGTACGACACCATATATTATTTTATTTTTGAATTATTTATTTGAACAATATATTCTTCCAGTAAAGTTTTTCCATCTGTTTTTGTTTTATATGAACTTTTATTGTATTTAAAAACATTTTAAAGTTAACTATAAAGTCTTCGTATGACTTAATATATTTATGATTGTCGTATTTAGCAACTACGAGTTACGTTCAGTCAATAAGTTTTTGCCTTCGTAAAGTTTCTACTCTTGAAAAAGTTATAAACTTAAAACGTACCCTGAAACCTTATTAAACATACCCAAAGATACTTTCCATAAGTTTATCAATAATTTGAATTTTTTTATTATTGTGAGAGCATAAACAAGTCAGTTTACTGCAGGTACACTTTACGAGTTTATTTCACTGAATCTTTCTACGTCGCTGAACTTAACTTCCGGTTCAATATGGACCTCATGTCCGGTGCTTGATGGCTATAGTTCCATTTTATTTTTATTCTTAATGGTCACTGCATCTCTATGTACGTGTCAACTCATGTTTTATCGTAGAACAGTAATTAAAATTCTCTACGTACAGATTTTATGGTTAGAAAACCATGTTTCTTGAAAATATATAACTGGGTTGATTAAGGTACCATCCGTAGCTGACCGCAGACGGCACCAGCATGCGACACGTCACTGCGATACGATTGGTTTCCATGTATTTCTATGTAACCGATGTGTCGCTAGCTACGGAAGGTATTTCATAGAAATTCATAGAAACCAGGAGAGTGTCGCAGCGACACGTCGCGTGCTGCTGCTGCCTGCGGTCGGCTGTGGGTACCTTTTGGACGCCTTAATTATTTATTTGTACCTACCTACTTTATGGACGTACAAAAGGTGGACAGGCATTTCCTACCAGTTTGGTCAATAATTGGTACCGTTTTTTACAATTAAATATTTACATTTCAAATAAAACATACATAATCAAAATGTCTCATCTACGTCTACACTAAAATTATATAAAGAAAAAAATTGTATTTTTGTATGTTTTATATTTTGTTTGTAAGGAATAAGCTCAAAAACTTCTGAAACGAATTTAAACATTCTACATGTAGAATGCTATATTATCACTGAGTAACATAGCCTTAGTAGAGATAGTAGAGAGAGTAGTGATGGCCCAGTGGAATCGGCCCCGACTTACGAGTTGTAGGTCATGGGTTCGAACCCAAGCAGGCTCTTTACTTTGTGTAAATAATTTCATCACCACTGCTCTCAAAAACGGTGAAGGAAAACATCGTGAGGAAACCGGCATGTCTTAGAACCAAAAATTCGAAGACATGTGACATCTACCAACCCGCACTGGGCCCGCGTGGTGGATTATGGCCCACTCCCTCTCACCGAGAGGAGGCCTGTGTCCCAGCAGTGGGAACATTATAGGCTGATGATGATGTTGATGATGAACATAGCCTTATAATGTATAAACACATCACGCGAGCGAAGCCGCTAGTATAGATAATAGCAGCAGTAATAGCCTAGCGGTGTGATCGCCGGACTCCATGTCATAGGTTTCGAGTTCGAACCCAAGGCGCGCAGCTCTGACTTTACAGATTCATGTGCGTATTGTATAATTATAACTTGCTTCAAAAATGGTGAAGGAAAACATCGTGAGGAAACCATGCCTGAGAGATATTTCTCGACTCAATAGGTATTTATTAGGTATCATAAATTTCCACTTTACAGCTACTTCTACTAAAAGCTTATTTAAATAGTAAGTAGCTTGTCAAAGAGGTGTTATCTTTCGTTTTACTCAACTCTGTCCTGAGTACTTATACTCTTCTTGCATAGTTATAGAATACCAGCACAGTATACCTACCATCGATACTTGAAGTAATACTGAGCGCTCGACGGTGAGGAATTTTCATGTTTTGCTACCTAATGCTAACTTCTCCACATCTCTTTATTAGTAATGTGTGCAGTTCAACGTTAGTCTTCTCTTTCGAATCTTTTCATTGTTCCAGCTCTTTGTGTTCCGTTCTAAAATTGAAATTGGCTCTTTTATTCTATTTAGTTTCCCGCATCTGGTTACCAAGTTAGACTAGATAGTCTTTCCTGCCACTCATCGCAAAGATATTGACCAAAATTGGCACCTCCTTAATGAAAACCCATTAAAATTAAAAGGGTTTCTAAAGCCACATTAATTAATGTCATTGTGTGTCGGAAGGCGTGTCACGAATTTCTTTTTAAATTGTATTATTCCACTTTGTTCCTTCATTTAAAAAATTCACAATGAGCCTTTTTCGTGGAAAAAATAAAAAGAATGCTAAGAAAAGACATTTTCACAAACTTTTATCTTAATAAGACACTTACGTATCTAAAAATAAATCCTCGTGGCATGTATTTGTAAGTGAATGCTTTGATTCGTATATTATTCTATATTTAGATTAAAAATTGGTTCAACCCAATCGACGGATTGATTGCTTGCACGTGTAACATTTTCGCACAACCCAGTTCTAAGGAAACTCGATCAAAACCCAAGAGGAATTAAATGAAAGACAGTACTCTTTTCATGACCTCTATTTGTCATAATAATGTAGATACAGTACCTATCGGGCAATAATATGGCATTTTGAACCTAATCATTCTTTAACCCACTGGTACGTACTCGCTGGGACACTGGCCGCCTGTCTGTGAGAGGGACCGGGCTATAAAACCTTTATTTTTAATGTACGCGTATATTTTTCGTACATCGACCATTAAACACAAGTGATTGTACCTGACATCTTTTCGCCGTATATAATACTGTCAAAGACCCTTATGTCTTATTTATGTAATAATATCTTTTCTTTTTTTTATTAAACACCAAGTTAACCTGATGGGCGTATTTCACGATGTATGAGCCTATTTCACGATGTCCGAATAGCCACGCTATTCGGACATCGTGAAGTAGGCTCATACTTACCGAATAAATTCAAAAATGGAACAGAATTTGAATGAAATTATCAGCCAAACTGTAAGTTAGTAGGAACTTGATCGTACGTGGTGAAACGCCCCTTAAAGCTGATTTTTAATAGCCAGATAACTTTTATTTAAAGAATAAATATGTTAGCTTGACATAGCTTCTATACAAAAGCTGTCAAACTGCAATATATATTCCTTAGTTAAATGATAACTGACTATTGAAAAATCTGCCGTAAGTTAGTCACTATCAAGTCTGGCAGTGCGTTGATGTCTTTGTAATTACGTTGTAGAGACAACACTTTTTTTCCACACTCGATAACTTGTACTTTTCCTTATTATATACAAAAATAATAGCGCTTAAATACACACCGAAAACGTAAAAATAAATGTATTACTTAATTGAATATATTTTCATATCATTCGCTACCTTTTCCTGCTTTAATTAGTACCGACGTAATTTAAATTAAGCTATCAACTCAATTATACTATGTATACGTAGACGGAAAAATAAGAGAAAAACTGTACAATAATAACTTGAGAATGTACTGCGTGAGTGTAATCTAATAAAACGTAATGGATTCAAAGCGTGCATGTTTACTACTTAGGTACATATAATAGTAAATAATAACGGAATGCAATTTTACATAGGAAATATGCATTTAATAATGTGACGTCAGAGCATTGTATATCTAGTCATAACCATCTCGTAGTCATTACAACCCTGTCTTAGTATCCACATTATTATTTCTATATTTCAGCACCTATTGCAACATAAACTTGCACTCTTGCACTGTTATATACAATCTTTAGGTTTGTTCTTGTTTGTTCATAATAAGTTTCACGCTTTCTGCAGTAGGAAGTGACTCATGCTAGTAACTCCTTGCGGTAAAACATCGCGAGGAAAGTCTGAAATCGCCAACCTGTCTTCAGCAAGTGTGGTGATTAATGCTCGTGCCTTCTCTGTATGAGAAAGAGGCCTATCTCCTGCAATGGGACAATAATAGCTACTGTTATCAGTTCTGAGAATTAAATTACTGTATGAAAATAACAGGAGGAAGGAAGGATGGAGGTCCATAAATACTCAATAAGTTAATATTGTAATCATATTTAACAGTATAACAACACGTACTCCAATATGAAATTCCATGTTTTCAATAATTAGTTTTTCATCATTATTACTATTGCACACGCTAACCGTCGGCGAAGCATGTTTGCTTCGCCGACGGTTAGCGTGTGCAATAGTAGGTATGTCACCTAGGGAATCGTTGTGCATTAAAAATGCCTAGCCCTTTTCCAATTTATTAAGGGTAATAGCATGTCTCCTTACATCTCTATTAGCCGACATCTTAGTAGACTTCCTCTTTCTAGCCATATCATCTTTCACTCAGTTTAGCAATAGTTTGTTTGAACATTGTGATCGGGGTAGGTCACGTTATTGAAAAGGCTTTCCTTGAGGACTACACTTTTATATTTTGGCCCTTTTGTCCATATATTTTATAACTTTTGGCCATACATTTTATAACTTTTGGCCATTCATTTTATAACTTTTGGCCATACATTTTATAATTTTTGGCCACAAAAAATGTAACGCAAATGCCCATGTCGGGGTCTCTTGGCAAGCTCATGTCATATGTGACAATGAGTCAATGACACCTCTTGACTGGCTACCACATAAGTGACAGCCCGGGCCGCCACTGAGGTCTGTTGGTCTGTGAGAATGGAGGAGTTCATATATCGCTACAACATACATTTCGTGTATACAGCTCTCTGCAATGATGCGAGGTGCCGGCGGAGCGCTGGCTGTGGCCGTCGCCGCGCTGCTAGTCTGCTGCAGTGCTGATCCTCATCAGGTAAGGAAACCTCCTCGTCATCAGCATAGCTGAGCAAAGACAACGTTGGCAAGTGAAGCAGGCGGACTAGGTAAACAAAGCCAGCGGCGACGCACCTTGCTGAAACAAAATGTTATTATAAGTTGTACGTAATACTTCCAGTCAGAATACGCTATGCTTCTCTTCTAAACTTTATCAGTACTTTGTAACATGTCACTTATTAAATTGGACGCACCTGGTTGGTTAGGTACGTCCAATTTAATAAGTGAAATGTTACAAAGTAATTCAAGTCGAAAAGATATTATAAAGTGGAGTCTTATCGCCAATGGCGATCGCTTCCAAACAATATCTCTGTGGTGTCAATATCAAAAATCTCATAAAAGAGATAAAGAATAGTCTGCGGTGTACCAATAGATGATATAATAATAAACTCCCCGGTGTGCACGACACTGCTTTCAACCGATCGTGTACCTAGTACCTTATAAATTTGCCCTTATAAACAAATACGTTACAATTATAAAAATATTGTAGTATTCCTTTTATTTTTAATTGACGCGGTTTGGAGTGTTTCCTTTCATTTCGTGTTACAGACATTGTTATGTACCCACTTTACCCTTTTACTTCTAACTCCTACAGTTGGTACATACTTACTGAGTTTTAAACAGGCGTCTCTTGTTTAATTATTACGATTATTCGCTAATTAGGCCAACACCATCTTCATCCTCATTTTGTTCGTTAAATATAGCATGTAACATTAAAGGTATTCTCTAAAATAATGTAAATGCTAAGAGGTAGGTAGTACAACTTGGAATGTATTCGCATTAATATTTATTATGTGGCTATTCGTATCAGAAACAACTAGTAACTCTGAAACATGAAACACGCTTAACGTCGAGGAGTTATAAATATAAAATTATTACAATACCAATTAGCAGTTATTACAAAATTTTAGAAGTATATAGTTACCTAGATGATAGAACCCAATATCTGAGACCTCAATTAGGCACTAAAAGCCACTACTTAAAAGGCAGTTACACAGACCAGCGATCCGTTTAAATGACACAATTTCATAAAAAGATTACTCAAAATTTCGCTGAATTGTTAAAATTGAACGAATTTCGCCAACAGTTTTTTATTTCGTCGCTTCACGCCGTATATCCCATAAATACAGCACTGGTGGAATATTAATTGACAGAACAAATTCTGATTGGCTGGCTCGTAACGAGAAAATATAATAACAACTTACTCGTAAGCCTCCAATTAGATACTAATCGGTTTGTAGTCGATACTTTAAAAATATAAATGAGAAAATTAGAATTGACTAGCGAGGGAGCGGACCTTATTTCATTTTCTCGGCAAAGTAGATAATGGGTAGGGATAGAGAAACGAAAGCAAACAGATTTTTTTTTTTCTAGCCAAGGTAACTAAGGTATCCACGCCACGCCGGTAGAAGTACCTTCACAGTCATGATAAAGCTTACGACATGACGGGTAATTTGTCGTAAACTATTTGTATTAACGACTTACTATTAAAAATCCTATGAGATTTGTTAATAGTAATTTTATTAGACATACCTACTTACCTAAAATAAGTTAATATTGTTTTGATTTCATTTCACGCACTTAAGTGGGTTAATGAATACTGCAGTACTAACGTTTGGAATAGCTCTTTGAATTGTAATGTATACCTAACAAACCATTCTAGCGTAGTCCCCCAATAATAATAGAACTGGAACTATTAAACACAATGGACATGGTCCCCTAAATAACGTTAACAGGTGTATTATATTGACCAAGTCCGTATCCTAAATCAGGTAGAATAAATAAACGCATGGATGCTCCGTTTACTCTAACGAACGGCTACGATCTCTAGATTACCCAGCTGTGCAGTTTGTGATTGTTACATTAAGTCAAACTGCATCTTGATCATTTAGATGGCAGCTGCACGGTTCTCTGCTCTTAGAATCACTAAGTAAGTTGTCAAACTTAGCAGTTCCATTACAATTCGACCTCGTAGAAAGTGTTGCTTCAATTACAAACAGTTTCTAGTTAAATTACAACATTTCTCTACAACTGCTGGAATTACTAACAAACCTGAAATTAGTAAAAAATAAAGCAACGTTTCTGAATATTTTTTTAATAAGTAGGTATAAATAAAATATTCAGGACATGATTACTTTCTCTTACTGGCTTTTAGTGATGCATCTTCTTCGAGAGTAGCCTTTTGAAATTCAAATTTTCTTACGTTTTTTGCATGTTGCAAGTCATTATTGTATAGTGGGTTCAATGTGATTCGCGACCGTATCAAATATTTATTTATAATCATAAAAATCATCAATACAACTCTCTAAGTTCATAAAATCCTATTGAATGACTATTTCATGAAATCATGAGGTTTTAGGATTATTCTAACTTGTGGAGTTGTATTGCTGTTACGGCCGCGAATATTTTAGTCAAGATACAACCTGAAACTAACCTGCAATTTGAATTTGCGAGCTATCCCCATTAACAAAGAGCACGAGCACGCTGACAATTCAATGTTTACTTCAGAAGAATTACAAATCAATGGCTTGTGATCAGAAACAGGCCCAAGATATAGAGCATGCGGACAATCCTATGCATATTAAATAACTATGGTTTTCCCACCAGGAGCAAGACGTTAGTGGCAGTGAGCACAACTCTGCGGAACGCTACGATCCCGCCGGTAAGTCCCAAGTCACTCGCACACGTTAATGCAAACATAACTAACTTCTACAGTGTTATTCAATATTCAATTTGTACGCACACAGAATGCTAACACGGATACTTTACCTGGCACATAATAGAGTTAATATAACCAACCGGGACTGTAAGGAACACAATCAATATTGGATTTATATCTATTATAATGTATACTTACGTAATGCGAAATTATAATTGTGATTTTCATATAATGTTGAAACAAAATAGAAATAATCCAATACGCTGATTGTGCATGAGCGCACTTAATATGTAGTAGGAATTTCTCACAGTCATTGTGCACCATTATCACAAACAACACTTCTTGAACGTCCAGCACAGTTTGTTATTTATGTTCTGTGGCGTCCAACGTCTCATTTGATGGCAAAGGATTAACTCCTTGATCAAAAGACGTTTCACAAACCTGCACCTAAATATCTTTGCACATTCCGTTTAAAAAAAAACACCCACGATTATATTGTAATGTATTTCACTTCGAAAACTGCACTTAGTTTGTAAATAAACCTTTTTGTGCACCAGTACCATTCAGGTGATGGAATATTGCACCAATCACAATATACGTTCTTGCACGGTGCATACATGTCTGCACAATATGCGGTAAGTACTAATTTATGTTAATGCACTGTATAAATGTTTATCTTCCTTAATACACATTTGCATAAAGTTAAGATTGCTTGAAATTGTTACAGATTATAAACAAACAGAAGAGCTTGAAGAATTTCTACGATTCCTCTTACGTTATGAAGATCGCAACTTGAATGGACTCGGTGGCAATTCGCTACTCGGTAGGAACACCAACGGCCTCGGTGGAAGCTCTCTATTGGGCAGAAACCTTGGAAACCTAGGAGGCAGCTCTATGGTAGGTAGAGAGTTACATTATGGTGGCCCAGGGAGAAACACTCACGGACTTGGTGGCTCCAGCCTCGCCGGCCGAGCTTTCAATGGAAACTTGAATGGAATTGGAGGTTCCACCCTCGTGGGCAGAGACATTGAAGGAGACAAAAAGCTTTACTCCAGATTTGTTGATTCCCTCGGCGGCGGTAACTTTGTTCGTAACTTGGACTCTATTGGTGGAGGGAATTTTGTGAGGAACTTGGACTCCATCGGAGGCAGCAACTTTGTTAAGAAGAACCTTGACCAGCTCGGTGGACCGAACCTTGTCAAGAG
Source organism: Conistra vaccinii (assembly GCA_948150665.1). Classification (NCBI taxonomy): domain Eukaryota; kingdom Metazoa; phylum Arthropoda; class Insecta; order Lepidoptera; family Noctuidae; genus Conistra; species Conistra vaccinii. Next base: position 10,604,163 of record OX411330.1, read on the forward strand.
GAACCTGGACTCTCTGGGCGGAGGCAACTTCGTCCGTAACCTCGACTCCATCGGCGGCGGAAACTTCGTTCGTGAACTGGATACCATAGGAGGCTCCAACTTCGTTTAAATAACTATTCAAACCTATCCTAGTTATTCTACCCTTGGAAATAATTTTCTCATACAACGTATAAAATTGTGATATCCCTAAGAAAATTTTATTTATTGAAATTTTGTCATTGTTTATCATTCGGTGTTGATGTTTTTAAATAAATACTTTGCAACCTAGGCAATGGGTTTTGATATCCCAGTATTCTATCATCATTCTACGTATATACTATGTATGTACTACGTATATTAAGTATTCCACTTTATTTGTGTCTTTTTCTTCCATCAACCTCTACACACATCATATAACTATTGTAAATACTGTTTCAGTCCACATCATGTGTCACCCAATCCATTAATTGTTTCTTTGGTCTTCATCTTCTACCATGACAACTGATTTCTGCAAAACTTCTCAGTCACTACACACGCCACTATCCGACCAACAATTACATCCTCATGCCAAATTCGTCTCTTTCCCATAACATCACACATACCTCTTAATATTCTCATCTCCATAAACCAAACATCTTTATATTGAACTACCCATAATTTAAAATCATTGTGACCATCTTGTCCATACATATAAAGTGACACTACACATATTTCTTCAATCAGGTAAGACTGTCAGCTAATAAATTCAATGTAATATTTCTTCTGTCTAATCTTTTCTCTTCTTTAACTTATTCTTGGATACTATACGTATAGGCCAGAAGACTCGTACCCTGGACACTCTCGGCGGCAACTTAGTCAGAGAGGTTCGAGAGATCCGCCACTCCGGATATGTGCCCTACCTCATCTCCAGACGATTTGACTTCGCCAGGTTAGTATACATTTCACCATTTCCTCAACATAAAAGAGTCAGTAGAAAAACAAAATACTTCTTAGTAATAACATTTTAGAAGTTTGCCACCAAAACAGTAGAAAGAAACTTAAATTCGAGACCACTTTATCTGTAGAAAAATTATATTAGTAAAGAAACATTGTCTAAAAGAATAATAATCTTCCTGAAAGCTACGAGTTCATCCGCCCACATTGTAGTAAAACGCTGAAAATTATTCAAATAATATTTCAACTTAGTTATCACTTAATTGGCTTTCTCCGTATATCTGTTATCTTACGCTACCATCATCTTATAATGAATACGTAATTACATGAGAGATGCGTATTTATGTGACATATCGAAAATAAAATATTATCTGATTCAATACCCAATTACGTGATTATTCCTTGGAGGTAAAGAGGTACATAATATAGATAGTTTTCTGCGTAGGCATGCGACACCCCGTCGAGATGCATGAATACTTTTATACAGGGTGCACACTAAATAAGAACTTCATTATCTACATTACTATACATAGGTACACATTTTATGGATTGAGTAGTTTTATGGAATTAGTTATTGCAAAACTAACATACCTAATGTACCTCATCAGACAAAGGTAAGGTTATTAAATAACTAGAACCAGTTGATACAATTAATTGAAGGACTGTTGTAACTGTGTTGTAGGGGGACTGCCTTGACTCGAATATTAATATTCAATACAGAACAGATATACTGTATGATTAGACATTAGATGAACTAAAGGAACATTTATAATGTTTTCGATAACGAACAACGAAAACTTCCGTCCGATAGAAGCAACACAGTTTTTTGCAAAGTTCCAACTCCACTTTAATAGTAATTACCAAAGTGATGCATTTAGATGACTTTACCCCCGAGTTATGTGTTAGAGCACGTGATGACCTAACCCTAACTAAGCTGTATGAATCTCACATGAGTTTGTCCGCAGTCCGTACGGCGGCAAACGCGAGCCGTGGCCACTCGCACCTATCGAGTTCAGCGGATATTACGGAGATGGCCTTCCTAAGCGCAATTTCGACGAGATCGACCGGTAAGTCTGAGTTTACTATTTTTTATTTTCTGTACTACTTGTTTTTCTGAACAAAATACCCCTCCCAGCTTTCCTCCCCCTTCCTGCATGTTGTTTCTAAAGAAACGTTGTTTAAGCAGCAAGGAAATATAATTTCCCCTCCCAAATATCTTTACGCACAATTCTGATTGAATGTCTATTACCGGAACCAGAAACCGCCGTCACCGTAACCTTTACATGAAATAGCTAGGCTATACAAATCATAATTATAATAAAAATAGAGCTTGGCAGTTTTAAATACACATGTCGACTACCTAATTTAATATTACTGGCACAAGATCATATACACAAGCTTTAATTGTCGAATCTATTCTTCAAATTAATACTGTCGTATGATGTGTGAAAGCCGTGAAAGCCCTTAGGAAAACCCACTTCAATATTGGAAATTTATTTCATGTGTGGGTTCGCTCAATTGACCGATACAGGTGAAATTGCTTTGACACCTAATTCGCAATATTTCAACAGCAAGCCTTTAGTAAGTCAATGGATTTAATTAAGCTTCATATAATAACATATTGGGTAACTAGTTTCTAAACTGAATTTGTCAGTGCCTTCGAGTAGGACCTACTTGCTCGAGGCTACAAACATTATGGCCGTGTAGTTTAATAATTACATTATTTCTGAGAACAAGTAAGTATGTACTGTACGTTAAAATTCAAGAAGTATGTATAGCTGTAATTAACACAACTATTTTATATATTTACAGCCAAGAAATAAAATTCGCTGTAGTTACAAATTCTTTTTATGTTAATCATGAGATAACTGGAGCTGTCGTGAACAAAATGTAGGGACAGATATATTTTACAGTTTTACACTAAGGTTCCGAAAAAGTCTTTATTATTACAGCCACAGTTGGACTTACTTAGGGATCTAACTAAGTACTTCCGTTTTCATTTCCTATGATGGCGAACACCAAAGATTATTTTCTTTTCGTAAAATAATGCATATAAAATCTCTTTTGTTTCGTATTTGGCGATCCCTTGGGCTCCACCAGTAGTACACCACAATGCTACATCAACAAAATTCTCGACGATACAAATTCGACCATCGCGCAACCTTTGAAAACGAAATCAAAAGAGTTAGTCAGGAGAATAAAAATTGGCATAAGAAATGAGTCATTAAAACAAGTCACAATTTTTGATGAACATGATTCTAAAAGTTTTCCCTATGTCAGAGTGGCACGGTTTTGCTCCACGCGGGCTTTCCGCCAACATTATCTTTTAGGTATTGTTATTGTCGCCGACGACGAGGCACATTTGTGCGGCACGGCGCACGGTTGACCGCCGCCGGTTACTTATGCCATGCCGACGGTAGTGTGTACGAACCATAAAGCCAAGCACACATTACAGCTGCAACCGGCCACAGCGCAACGTATTTTCTACAAAAGTGCGGTGCGGCCCGCCTGTAGCATCAATTCATACAACATGAACGAGGATTTTTGCAATACGTTGCGTTGCGCCGCGGCCCGCCCTAATCTGCTTTAGCCTATAACCTGTTGCTAACAGTCTAACCAATTTGTATGTTCTCCAGATCCGGCCTGGACACGTTCGTGAAGAAGAGGAACTTCGACGAGATCGACCGGTCCTCGATGCCCTTCCCCTACGCCACCAAGCGCTTCTACCACCTGTACGGAACCAACTACCTTGACGTTGATACGCCTGTGTAAGCCGGGGTCACTGGCCGTCTGTACTCGCAGTACTTACGATCACACACCACTGATCTCGAACACAGCATCTCTCAGACCAGTCACATTCTAAAACAATAGATTCAATTCAAAGAAAATACCCACTTCTTTCACTTGAAGAAAAAACTAGGATGGAATTTCAATGTTCTAAAGCATTCTTTGTGTTTCAGTTCTAACTTCGACAAGAAGAGGTACAGACCCGACTACCCCATGGACGAGATTGACTTATCTCACTTCCCCATCGGCTCCAAGAGGTCCCAAGACAGCTACCCCCTGGTTCCCCGCAATCTATTGTAAACAACAGAATCTAGCAGCCGTCCTATTTCAATACCATTATGTCCACTTAAAAAACCATCTTACTTCGAACTCCCTGATTGCCTAATAAAATATTTCGTTCGATGTTATACTCGTAGTAATGGTCCTCTCTTTATCTTTCTACGATACTAAAGTTCTTATTTTTCCTAAAAAAAAGTTTTAATGACGTCACAAAGACCTTTACAAAAAGTTGTTTCTTCACCGAAGTAGGCGGTCACCTACATGTGTTAACTCATAGTATCTTTCTCATTCTTCTTAAAATATCTAGTTTAGATATATGTTTAGACTTATATGATATTGTACATTTCTCTGATATATATCATATTATAAATTGTAGAAAACTTATATTTGTAAGGAGGGAGAGGCTTAGATTCTTATCTAAATGTTATCTCAGTATTATCGAAAAATCCATAAATAACCTGAAATAGTGTACCTGTGAATTGTATTTACTTAAAATTACATGATGTAATTATTTATAATTTAAGTTAATTTGAGTATAAATTATTATGGAATAAATAAAAAAATTATGAATGTTCTTAATGGTTTCTCTTCGACGTCTGTAAACACTTAAAACCCTACAATTTCTCAGATCCAAAGCAAATATAATTAATGTTTAAGTTTGCGCAGCACACTGTATAAATTTCATAAAGGACGGTGTCCCTTATCTGTCTGTCGGTTAGACAAGAAGCACAAACAGTGGATAATAACTCGCCGAGGGCTCTCGCAAATAGCTTTTATAAATACATTATTTTTACTTTGACACATTTTAACACTTTGAGGGAACGCCCATAGGCGTTATAACAATCAAACTTCTATTGTGTCTCGTTCAGTGTCCTTGAATGCGTTAATTACAAACTATACGATTCAATCTAATAATTCTTAAGTCAACAAAGTTATAATTAATTTTAACAATGCCTCCAAAATCATAAAATGTTAAAAGCCAAGAAGTTCTCTTTGAGGAATAATAAGTAGGTATGTATTGTTGCGATACCAGAATTGTTGAAATTCAAAGAAATTCAATCCAAACCTTTACGAACGAAACTTTAAAAACTGGGAGGGTAGAGATCGAGGTCTTCAAAGTAGACTCAAAACAATTCATGTAATGTTTCGAGAACTTGTGCTGCGCATATACTTTCAATAAAGTAGATTGACAATGAGATATTATTATGAAAGTAATTTTATTTGATAAAACAACAACAACACACCGCTCGCATAGCAGCGCGGGTGGCATCTAAAAAAAGAAAACTTTTACATAATGAAAAACAAAAAGTTAATTATACGTATGTACGTTCATGACCATTCAAACAATCACGTAGAGAGATTAAACGAATCAAAGTCAACGAAACGGCTCATAAAAGTGAGGTGTGCCGAGATTGCGACGACAAATGGCGACAAATGGACGATGACTAACGTTTCTAAGTAATTAAAGTTCTGTTGGAACGCAATCTAAATAAGCAATCTAAACTGTGACAAATAAGTAACCGACGGTATGGCCACATTCAATTAAAAACTCGCGAACACATTGCCGAAGTAAATCAACACGGAAAACTTAGTTGCAGGTGGCACTCGTAGATACGTATTAGTTTTATAATTAATCTAAGATAGTTAGTACTTATCTAGTGCAAGGCCTGTAAGTTCAATCTGTAACCTAACTTGTTAAAGAAAATTATATAGGGTTGCGTTACACGTACCAGAGGGCCAAGTCTACTAGTTAATTTACAAACGTCTCAATGGTCTCTCGATGGTGACTTTTTGACAGATTTGCCATACAAAATCTGTCAAGAACTCACCATCGAGAGACCATTGTGACGTTTGTAAATTAGTAGACTTGGCCCTCAGCGCCTAAGTCTAACTACAACAATATATTCTGATCACGTACTAAAATGTACTATTTAGTCACGGTTGTGGAGTATTTTTCTATTTTTGCTAGACTTTGTATACATCCTACATTTTCATACTACAATAACCTAGGACAGGCATTGTTTAAAATAAGAGTTTTCCAACGATGTGAGAGAGAGATAACGGTAAAGAACAGCTATGAGCTAAGTGCTAAAACATAACAAGCATTACGCGGACGCCGGTTGCTCCAAAGTGCCTTCAGCAAATAATTGGCCAGTACTTCATTAAAACTAGCTAAGTAGATATCACTCTAACCATTCTTTTTCAAGAACGCTATCCGTAAAAACTCCATAAATATCATAAGAACTGATAATGAATTCATTACAATCTAATATTCGGTAGCCGTTATATTTTTCAGATAATAACACAGATCCTTTTTTTTTGTTCATATAATAACTCAGATTCTTTTATTATTTTTCTTCTCCTTATAAACATTATAGTCGTATCTAAATGTTAACCATTTACGATTTAGGACGTTCCCGTATATAAATATTACGCTCTTCTTCATTTTCGTGTGGTTAGTGGCGTTCTTCAAAACTCCGGGTTGGTGACTCTGGTGTCAGAGTTTTTATGCCGCCCATAGGCCTCTGATTTGGCTTCACATGCCGTCGAGAAATAGTTCTCAGCCATGCCGGTTTCCTCACGATGTTTTCCTACACCGTTTTCGAACCAAGTAATAATTATCAGGGATGTTACGGACCTTCGGAACCGGAACCGAAGGTGCGTAATGCTGTATTCGCTAAGAAAAACCTACATTTAAAATGAGCCCTCCAAGAGGGCTCCCGGTTCGACGTTCAGTACGTTTTAAAGAGACTGAATTATAATTCTATTGTTTCATTAATCCTTCCCTTAACACATGTTTCTTCTACTTCCACCTCCGATTCCGGTTTCGGTTCCTGTTTCGGTTCCGATCAATCAAATTTAAAACCTCAGATTCCGGTTCCGGTAAAACGACTTCCGTTACATCCCTGATAATTATACAATACGTACATGCGTTCGAACTCGAGACCTATGACTTGGCAGTCCTATGACGGTCACACAATTAGGCTATCACTGCTAGGATAATGTGCTAAAAGTGAATAAGTTATAATCATAATCACCATCATCTGCCTGCCTTTTCACAACTATGTTGGGATCAGCTTCCAGTCTAACCGGATGCAGCTGAATACCAGTATTTTACATGGAGCGTCAGCTTATCTGACCTCCATAACCCAAATGATGATTACAGGTGATAATCAAGTTCAAGGTTTATTTAATAATAGTATTTACATAATATAAACGCTAACAGGCTAATAATAATATGTACATGTAAATAATAAAAAAGGAAGGGAAAGAATCATAAAGCATTAAAAAGTTCTTCCGCATCGCTGTCAACAGGAAACCTGCTCAAAAGGCTGGCAGCATTGCCACGTTGTGTGGCGATGCTGATTTTTTTGCCAACAATCGTAATGATAATAATCATATGTTACAATTATTTAATTTGTAAGTAAACAGCAACCTCATTAGTTAACATACTTTGAATCACAATCAGAGAGTTAAAAAAAAACAACGGGTTGCACTCCGGGAGTGCCGGCAGAAGTGAAAACTTGAACATTAACGTTGTGCATTTTTGAATATTTTGGAATGGTTAGGGAATAATTTCGCACGAATTGCTTTATTTATCAGTATAAAAGTACTATAATTTATGTGGTTAAATACAATATTCATTAGTAGTAGTAGTAGTAGTATACAGGGTGGCAGGGACATCGACGCGAAGCCGGTTACCATGGATTCAGTACATGATCCTGATCCCCCCTGAGTTGAAATTTTTCGTCGGTTATTTAAAAAAAAAACAGCTGTTTCATAGAAAAGTGCAATACCTACGCGGTCAAAATGTATGGAGCAGCAGATTTTTTTTTAATAACCGACGAAAAATTTCAACGCAGGGGAGTTCAGAATCATGTACTGAATCTGAATACTACTGCCACCCCGTATGTATTTTCAAAATAAAGTCATAAATAAACAGATTTCATGAAGTATGTTTTGACTGCTTTTTCTTACCCATCAATATGGGTAAAATTTCTTAGCTCGTAATCTTGACGTAATGTCAAAGACTATTTATTTTGATATTTACTTTGTCGGTTGCTAGGCAACGAATCTTACGGTCACGTCCTGACGCGAGTTTAACATTTTTTACCCATCCCAAAAAAACTGCACAACGCCGCTAAAGAAGTTTTCACTTCAAAAATTCTAGGGTTTTGAAGGATTGCTCATAAAGCGCATTTTATCACTAGCGCGACGCGACACCGGCTATTGTTATACCGTAAAGTTTTCTTAGAAATTGCATTATTCGTGTCGCGTCGCGCTGGTCTGCACGAGCCTTTAGGCTGCACCATTATTTCGATCATATTCAAAAAACAAAAATAAAAAAACCAACATCGTAAATTAAAAAAAATGTACTTATATAAAACTACGGGACAATTCAAACATCTTTTAGAAACTTTATTAGTATGAATATGAACTGTTAGGTAGTTAATTATTACACAGCTAAACCGCTAGATGTAGTAAACTCAATACAATTATACCAATCGTCTATTCATTACATGAGCTGTGACCCTCAATTGTTTTAGTTTATTTGATACAAACACTACGAACTGTTGACATGAATACAAAACGCCCTCCACAAAACCGGAATGATGGAACGACTATATTTGATGAATGGGTCGTAGAAGCGGGTGATCCCTAATAAATCCAACGCAGCTTAGCGCGCTGTCATATTCTATTATTTTCATAGATGCAAACGCGATAGTGTATAACGCGAAAAACCTTTTAAGCTGACGTAACAAAAAGTTTTGTGAGCTTACACTTATGTTCTAATCGAAAAGTTTCGATAAAATTAAGTAGTTATGTAGAAGCAAGCTCGTAACCGTTTCGTAGCAAGCTCGTAACCATTTCGTAGCAAGCTCGTAACTGTTTCGTAGCAACCTCGTAACCATTTCGTAGGACGCTCGTAACCCTTTCGTAGCAAGCTCGTAACCATCTCGTAGGCAGCTCGTAGCTGTTGCGTGGGCCGCCGTTCGCAACTGTTTCGTAAGCAACTCGTAACGGCTTCTTAGGTAGCTTATTGTAGCGAATTCGTAGCCGTAGACATCCTAACTTTATTCTGTCTCTGCCCAGCCGTATCCCATTTTATTTAGATTCGGCTCTCACGCCATTCTTTGTCAGACGTGTGAAGGGTTTTCTTCGAGTCGTTGTGGATAATGAACATCCAAGTTCCATAACTTGGGTGTTCATTATTCACAAGTTTCACAACAGGGCCCTCCTCGCTTCTTTGAAATAGTGTTAATAACATAACTATGTAATTCCCAAAATACGTGAATCTGGGGACCCCAGACCGTCATCATCGTCAGACCATAATATCAGTGGCAGTGTTGTGACTGTCTTTATGCCTACTCATATACAACAACAAAAAACCCTGTCCGATCCGTGAGGGTGTTGTTAGGTATCGTACTTACGACACTATTATATTTATGCGGTAACGTTCAGGAAAAAAGACAAAAAGAACCGTACAATTTTTTTTCAATGCGGATTTTTGTGTGTCTACATGTCATAACTATATGACCTCTGCAGAATTTTTTCCAGTCTTAGGTCCCAGACCAGAATGGATGCGGAAGGTGGAGGACTGGGTGTTGTGGCGCAGCTTGGGGGCGGCCTATGTCCAGCAGTGGACTGCCATAGGCTGAATTAATTGAGTTTTTTTTTTTTTTTTATGGATTTGTTGTAATTTTGGTACTACAAATGTGTATTTTAAATAGCAAATTATACATTTTCATTTACAATAATAAAAATATAAAAATTGCTATTGTTATTGCAGTACCTTTGTGCCCCTTTCGAATCGGACAGGGTTCTTTCTTCTCTCAGTTTGTAAAATAGCGATAAATCGTCAACCAACTTCCCTCCTAGGGTTCCATAATAAGATATTCTTTGGCTGGATTTTGTATGATCAACTTTTCAGACCAGTATTATTTAAAATGTTGTAGTAGTATTGAAGTGATACTTATTTTTCTATTACTATAAGAAAGTTTCAGTAACAACGCGTCCATTATGTTCACTGAATCATCTTTATCCGCGTCCTTCGAAGCTGAAAATCGAAAAGAGTATCTAATGACAAATAACAAATCCTCTGTAACGAGGGTCTGTACAAAAAATACCAAATAAAACTATCTTGTTGAATAAATATATACCTATCCTACCTTCGAATATTACACGTACAGTCAACCGCACGTCCAAAGCAATACAATTTGACATCGACAGCGCCTTTGTGTCGCAGTATAGTGCGTTTTTCGTAGTGCCACTATCATGCATTTGACGGTACCAAGATTTGGGAGAGCGGAAATTTTGATAGGAAAACCAAATGTTCAATGACAGACGTACCTACTTGTTATTTGATGGAGCTTATTGCACGACTCTTAATGCGAAGCATTAGAGTGTGCTCTACGATCGAAAAAAATTTTTTGCCCCATTTCTGTAACTGTTTTTATTGTTACACTCCTGCTAGTACACAGAACCTACTTAATTTATATACCATTGTATAGGTGATTAAATGGAGATTAATACTGTACTTTTTAACAATTGATTTAATGCAGCAGAAATGGAAAATGACATCAAAATAGTCGAAAAAATAATCCTGTCCGTCAATTTATGAACCCTGAAAACATTGTAGCTTGCGATAAAATCAATTAATTGAGTCAATTTTTTTTTTGTACGTTCGTTTCAGCCGTAGATCCTTCTACGGCTGAAACGAACGTACAAAAATAAAATTGACTCAATTAAATCAAAACTACTTTGAATAAAAGAGCCATTTTCAATAGGGTTCCTACCCTATTGAAAATGGCTCTTTTATTCAAAGTAGTTTAATTGTGAATAATTTGAAAAGTGATAAATTGTTCATTTTTGTTAAAAACTATGTTTTGAATTTCTTTTTCGTTTATGAATGAGTGTTATGTATAAAGCGTGCACTTTTGGATTTTCCAAACTATTTTTATTTCCTCCAATATTTAACACATAACATAACAAAATTGCTGTTTTCCCGAAGGGTTGGGCAGAGGTGTACCTAATAGTAGATACATTTCGCTAGTTTTGTTTAAAGCCCATCTTCCCATGTAATAGGGGGCGAGCCTATACACAAAGTGCACTTTTGGTTTTTCCAAACTACTATCAAAAAATAATTAATTTATTTCTACGTAAAAGAAACACTCTGTACTCGTACACGCGCACTTGTGTTTCAACGTGGAAAGAAAAGTGTGACAAATGCACGTGTTCTTTAACGTATCAATTTATACGGTCTGTCAAAAAAAAAAAACTATAATGGAATTTTTTTTTGCATATACGGACGCTATACTATTGGCCCCTCGTAAGTTCTAAAAGCCCGAAAGTCTGACGACCAGTCGTACCAAGGAGTATCGTATTACCCAGTTACTGGGTTGTGGAGGTCAGATAGGCAGTCGCTCCATGTAAAATACTGGTATTCAGCTCCATCCGGTTAGACTGGCAGCCGACCCCAACATAATTGGGAAAAGACTAGGCACATCATGATGATGATGATCTATATCTAAAAATATATTATAATTATCTTATAATGTGAAGTCTCTTGTTTTAAAAATTTCCCTACTGAAGTGAATTCCATGTATAATTGAGAGTATAGAAACGATTTTATGTTCGAAAACTTTGACAAGACGACATATTGAGAGTAGAGCACTCTCACACGCTGAAGCGTGCAAAAATAGATCCTAAAATAATGAACCTAGGGTAAGTTTTTTGGTAAATAAATGATTAGTAACTTACTTCTTTTTAAAATATTGAATGCAAGATAGAGCATCTAAAATGACATAACATAACACAAGGTAATGGTCATTAAGGTATTTTTATATTTGAATATAAATATGAAAGAGCGGGGTTTCTCTAGAAAACAGTTCAAGCCCATTTACATATAGAGCAAGATTTGCTAGAAAAAGGTAATCACCGAGGTCTTTATTAAGCGGCGACGACAAGCCATTTCGTTTATAATAACTTAATTTTCTCACTCTGATGTGATGGCGTAGCTTTAGAATAGAAAATCATTTATTTTTTTTTACTCTTTACAAGATGATGTTTAATCTCCACCTCCACCTTCACTATGGGACCCACACTGAAATCGTGAAATAAAATCAGCTGTTCCCTACATTTTGACGAGCTAATGTAGGGAACAGCTGATATATTTTTCGCACTTTTTCGGTTGATTCCATAGAGAATGCTGTTCATAATGATGATTACGTCTTAAGAGGTTGCCCATGGATTCAATTTTCCTCTATATAATACAATGTCGCCCATGCGCATGTGACCGCCCGTAATTTTCTGAATATTCATGAAAAAATATCGAAAATAAACTTCAAAAGGGGGGGTCTATCTATAACATTTTTCACTAGTTTTTTTTAAATAAATACACAATTTTTTACCGAAAAAATTACTTCGATTCCGTTTTTTCTTTCGTAGTCGATAATTTTTTGTAAAAATTTTAGTTAACCTGTTAAAATAACTCATAAGCTTTTGGAAATAATAAACAGAATCCAAATCGACCCATACACTTCGGAGATGTGTCAAAAAACAGAAAGCAAATCATTAAAAAATTATAAATTGAATAACATGAAAAATGTTATAGATAGACCCCCCCTTTTGAAGTATATTTTCGATATTTTTTCATGAATATTCAGAAAATTACGGGCGGTCACATGCGCATGGGCGACATTGTATAATATATAGATAGCAAAACGAAAGTATTAACCAATAGAAACATACATACATAAACTCACGCCTCTTCTTTCCATGGGGGTAGGCAGAACAACAGAACGTCACCTGCTACGATCCTTACATACTACTTTTGCCTCGCTTACGTTCTTATATCTAGTCACACACGCACGCCAGTTGCGAGTACTACGCACCTGACCTTTCTGAAGAACATCACCAATAAAGTCACTATAATTATGTCAAACAAAAAATTACTTCAATAATCAATATAATGTTAATAAGAATTACAGCTTTCATAAAAATTAATCAAATTAATATCCATTATGAAAAGAAACATCGATAAACATTTATTTAATTGACTTAAATATAGGTATAATGACAATGAAGAAATATGATCTCATTTAACAACATATTTATTTAGGTAGGCTTATTCATATTTTGATAAAGTTTCGAAGCCTCGAAGCTTTTCGGATTTACATAATACTTTGCAAATAACATAATGGACTTACTAACTGTGTAAATATGAAACAGTATCCTTTCAGAAGAACGGAGAATTAGTTTTACATGATAAATGAATGGCGTTACTTTGGATGCGAAAATTATTATGTTTAATTTTATAATATAATCAGATAAAGGCATTTTCTGAAAGAGATTAGGCACTATCAGAAAGAGTTTTGGAGAGAATCAGCAAAAGTAATGTGTGCTTTTTCTAAATCAGAGTTTGCATTGAAATCCCTCCATAAAGTTAGACATTTCAAATAAACCCTATAGTATAATGTTTAAGTCACACATTGCTGTTCTAATCTTCCCAGAACACCGACGGCAATATCTAAGACTGAAACATCAATGTCTCTATGAATATCAAACTTTCCAAGGTTCTCATAAGCGTCTCACAGTTTGACCTCAACGCCAACTGCTTAATATGCATCGTAAGTCCTAACTTGTTGCAAGGGACTGGTGGCTTGATCTCGCGCTATCAATCATTAATTCAACGGATAGATTGGATTTGGGCCCGCATAAATCCAGCCTACAAATTGGCTCCTCGAAAACTTGAGAAAACTTTGAATAATACGTGTAGAGCACTAAACTTTGAGTAGAAATGTCGAATCCAAACTCGAAAATTTGTGGTTTGACAACCCATAGACTAGACAGACTTCTTCATGTTTTTTTCGGATGCCTCTCATATTTCGAGGCTGCCCAACTTTTTTTTCATTAATTACAAACAAAAATACAAATCTTTTCTCTTAATAATATTACTGACTATTGCCCGCGACTTCTTCTGCAGACCAGCTATCACATTTCGTAAACGATTCCGACTAATCTGTTTCATTTTGACAATTCAACAATATTCATTGCGTTATTTACGTTTTGAGCAGATTTTTTTACGAACTTATGAAGCAATGGATTAGCAATCTGTTTCAAAACGATTCAAATTCCGATTGATCGTGAATTACGTAATTAGGGTACAGGATGAAAAGTAGCCTATGTCCTTCATCAGGTCATGGTTTACCCATATGCCAAATTTCATCCGAATCCGTTCAGCCGTTTTAGCGTGAAAGTAATAATAATTAGGACATTGTTTAATATGAATTTCGGTTACATCTGGTACCACCGTACCACTCAATACGAATCTTAGAAAAGTCAAATAAAAGACTACACTAAACAATTGTGTCAAAAAGAAATATTTAATATTTCAGTCAGAAAGATCTTTACAAAAAGGATATTTAAAAAACGTAAACAACAATAGATTACGTTTCAGTCTGTTGAGATTTCAATGTTTCTATTTACATTTAAAATGTTTAGGTACATGGAAATTCTTCAACATTACACTCGGGTAAGCATTCATATAAAATTCTCTTAGAGAAATCGTTTCCTTTAAAACATTTTTAGACGTGATAATACTGCTGTCAGATGAATATTAGTGGGATACATTTTGTGTCAGTAAATACTTAGAACTTATAGTGCCTACGAGTAGTACTCTACAAGGTGGATTTTTGATATGGGGCGGCAAGGGCATGTACCTTAACCGCTCTGTAGCTACAGAGCTTCCACCAGATTTTAAAAAAAACTGTACAGTCAGCAAAAAAAAGTGCAATTTTCACACAATTCTTTTTAATGCCCATCGTTCCTGTTTCTTATCAGGGATCATAAAACTCTATCGGACCTCAGTTTGGGTACTTTCTCGCGATTTCTGCATTTTCGAGGACGTTTTTTGATACCTATAAGAAACAATAATTGAGGTACTGGTCGAATACATGCGAACGCCCAACCGGCAATGTTTGTATGAAAATCCATTCTGTCATGTTTAGCGGCCAAATAAATTAGGCACTATGAAAACTGATATCGTAACTTAAGAAAGTAGAAACAAATAAACATATTGGCGCGTGAATAATTATCGTTGTTCGTCATTGATTCATGAATTTATAAATAATTGACTTAGTTTGAATTGCCACGCATTATTTGAGAAAAGTATTAACAACCGTTAGCCGCAACCAGGAGTACGTATGTTTCACGATCGTCCATCAATGCCCCTGTTGCAGTCCGCAACAGTAATGTACACACATTTCGTAGGTAATGAGACTCCAACTTACTTTATTATGATCTTCTTGATGAGTCTTTGTTGTAGCGCCTAGTCGGCTACTGGCCGCTATAACAAAGGCTTAACTTTGAACTTCGAACGCTATATTTACTATCCACCTAAATATTCGAACATGTAATAATCCAATACACAAACACAAAAGGGCTGCTAACTTCGCAGGTAATTAATCTTCCGTGCCTAAGTTACATGGTTTCTGCGTAGCAATCGATGCGTGATTCAATTGTTTTCAATTATATGCACCGTCATGTGGCTACTAGTACTAAGCCACCTTCCCACCACAGGCGATTAACGAGCAGCGAGTACGAGTAGAGCTAGCAACTACATAAAGCGCAGTGAATAAAGCTAGCGACGACGGTGACGAGCGATTATATGCTGAGCGTGTGTACTAAGCGAGAGCACGGTAATATTGCGAGAGTCTCTCTGCCCGCAAAACGAGCGCGGAGCGTCAGCAGCGGCGCGGGGGCGGCGCGGCGGCGGCGCGGTGAGAACAGTCAGCGATCAACTACTCACAATGCCGCCCATGGGCATGTGACCGCCCGTTTTTTCTCATAATTCATGAAAAATTAATGTTAATTTTTTTATCGTTATCTTATTTTATGAACTTACACTTGTGTCTTTTAAATAAATACTGATTTTGCTTGAAAAAAAAATTTTCATGTCCGTTTTTTTAACTCATAAGCTTTTAGAAATAATAAACAGAATTCATATCGACCCACTATCATCGGAGATATCACAAACGCTCTCTTTAATTTACAGTTTCACGGGACCTACAATCTTTAGTACGTTTGTTGAGCGAAAAAATCGTAATAGCTCGTCGCTTCCTCGTCGTCATGTGGAGCAGATGCCTAATACTCTTGTTCCTAGTACATGTACGGTTCCCACAAACTGCATTGTCATATTATAGAGATGCAGTGCACAGGATATTAGGTACTTAATCGACAAGTAATTACCGCTCAATCAATCTTATAGCGTCTTGATTCGATAATCATACATACTCGTACCTAGGTACGCCTTGTAACTAAACACAATTTGTTGGTACTTACCTAACTAGTTAATGGGCGCCCCGATTTTCGATGACATTTTAAAACTTCTGAGGATTTATGACCTCAATCTGCCTGACCTTTTCCCAATTTTGTTGACGTCGGCTTCCAGTCTATCCGGATGCAGCTAAATACCAGTATTTTACTTGGAGCGACTACCTATCTGACCTCCACAACCCAGTAACTGAGTAAAGCTGTTTTCAGACCAGCGCGACTTGTCGCGCGACGCGATACCGGTTATTGTTATATCGTGAAGTTTTTTATTGTTCGTGTCGCGTCGCGCGACAAATCGCGCTGGTCTGAAAACAGCTTAATACGAGACCCCTTGGTAAAACTGACGAGCCGTAACGACTGTCAAAGCTAAAGATCCACGAATGATAGCCGGCGGGACCAACAGCTTAACGTGCTTTCCGAGGCACGGAGGAGTCTCGGTATGTAAAAAAGGTCACCCATCGTCGGAACTACCCCAACAAACGTAACTTAACCTGGTGGGTCGGCCCGTGCGGCTGTTATTACTTAAACGCCTGCTACACGGTCGCCAACCGCGTCCCGACAGAGGTGACCTTGGTTTACAACCGTGTAGATGATGTTTACGACCAAACGTTGAAACAATTTTGCCGGTCGCCAACCATGGTCACCTCTGTCGGTGCCACGGTTGGCGACCGTGTAGCAAGCGTTTTAGCCACGAGCTAGGGGTTTATGCCCTGCAATACCATTATTACTCGACTCAATAAAATTTATCGTAGAAATGAACGGAATGACTAACATTGAATGATTTACTTTACGATTTTTTGGTGATTCAATTTGGTTGCTGTATCCAATATTAAAGGCAAAAGTCAACCGGGCGGACCGGGCCGGGCGGGTAGAAAAATCGTGTGAACTTGTATTAAGCGCTACGGCGAAGGAGTCGTGCTGTAGTGCCGCCGTGTCTGTCAACAAGCTTCCATAGTGATCCATACAACGCAGACCGACCGTGCCTAGCCCTACACACGGCGAACCAAACGTAGTTTTTCACGGCAAAGCCATAGTTTTTCACGGTAAAACCGTAGTTTTTCACGGCAAGAAAAACGTGTGTGCAAAGGGCCTTTATTGTTGACAACACGGCGGCATAACGGCACGATCTCGATGCCGTCGCTGTATACCATAGAACCGTGTCATATACAAGGTCACACGAAGTCACACGATTTTTCTACGGCCCGCCGCGTGCCGTAACGAAATTTCATCTTAAAAAAAATATTATACTTATATTTTACTACCTACTTTACAATATGTTTTTCTTTAAGACACAGACCCTCGATTCTGTACCTTAGAATCTTACATCTCACATACTTAATTATACCTACTTTTAATGAGCGTCTTGGTTATATTCTCTAAGGCGTCTTGTTACCTGCAACATTAGGTCGCCATGTATGGCAGGAGTAAGGAGATGTAGACTGTGTAACTATCTAGAG
This sequence comes from Conistra vaccinii, assembly GCA_948150665.1. Lineage (NCBI taxonomy): Eukaryota > Metazoa > Arthropoda > Insecta > Lepidoptera > Noctuidae > Conistra > Conistra vaccinii. The sequence continues at coordinate 10,621,931 of OX411330.1, forward strand.
AAAATGTTTTAGTATCCATGTTACAAACTAAGTTGGAAAATTTATGAAAAGTGAGCTAAGACTTGGTAATGAATAAGTTTGGTAGAATCGATTATTTCTGAAATGAAAATTACACAAGGAAAATGTACTATCTATGGTGTGCTGAAAGCCAAACGATGGTTTTAGAATTAACAAGTTATTCGATTAATTTGTTAATTCTAAAAGCGTGGGTTCAAATTGTTCGCATTCAAGCTTCAAAGTTGAGTGATTTTCTTGTATTCATACTTATTAATTTATTTAATTTTCATCGATTTGCATAATATGTATTGTAAGACATTGACGAGTTTGTGTGAATCTGCTATATTTCTGAGAAGAAACGAGATAAATCAGGCCTGAGATAGAATTTAGACCAAAGAAGTACCAAATAAAAGAAAAAGTTATCGAAATTAATAAAGTAGTTTGATTTTTTTAAACTCAAAAATTGTTTCTCAAATAAATATTTTATTTGACTTTCGACGAATTCGAAAATCTTGAAGACCACTTTGAAGTCGTAGACAGTAAGTAAGTATCTAAAGGCTGCCTCAAAAGGATAATTCTATCAATTTACTTTCCTCAATAGAGTAAATGTAAGGTGTTCTATTGAATCAAGGAAACTCTGAAATGATTTGATTTATATCTAAAATATTTTTTTGAGAAGTCATGTTATGTCTTGATTCTGTTACCGATTCTTAAATAGGCAAATATTATTTTCTAAATCAAACATTAATCGTACAGCAGAAATGGTAAAGGTACATAACAAGCTAGATACAGTAGATATGGTACCCGGTTGTAAATCTGTATTTGCAACCGGGTGAACTGGTTCAGCGGGGTAATTGCGTAACACTTTTACAATAGCAATCGCTTTAATTTTGACTGTTCAACAACATTCATTGCGTTATTTACGTTTTTGAGCAGACAAAACTTGTCTGGTCAACAACGTAAATAACGCAATGAACGTGGCTGAGCTGTGAAAATGAAATACATTGCGATCCAGTGGCGGATCCAGGATTGTCGTTCGGGAGGGATTTGAACCCGCTGAGAGGTCTTAGTTGGGTCAAAGTTAACACTAAGCATCCTCGGATTACTTTTCGTAAATTCCTCAATGACTTCGTTAGGTTATAGAATACCAGAGATATCTAGAGAGATTTAAGATTTGTCACTGAAGAACTGAGACGCTTTTGAGGGGGTTTGAACCTCTCAGCCCCTCTCCCCTTGGATCGGGTACTGTTGCGATCAGCTGTCATTTTATGTGTGTTACGCAATTACCCCGCAGGCCATTTAAAAGGTTTTAGGTTTATGTCAACTCGACATTGGTCAAAGTTGTATGCTATTTTGATATTTGTTATCAAGTTTTTAATTTCTTATATGCAATAGTCTGCTCAGTGCCGTAGCTTCAAAAGATATTATGTGTCCTGATTTGAAGTTGAAAACTGACGAAAATATAAAAGACTAGACTGCATTATATCACACAGATTGACACGTGCATTTTAAAGACCCAAACTTTAAAGTCCACCTCAAATAAAACTAGCTTCCATGACTTTTGAAAGATCTAGCAAGGGATTGTAAGTCTTTAAGTTTTGAGTAGTTTCATAACTTACCTTCTAGTGAGCCACATTACATTTTAAAGCACCCGGGAAGAAACGTGAGACGCATTGACCTACATTTGGACTCATTAGCTAAATGCAAAGTTCAAACTAAGTCACCCAATGACCCAAGTCATTGCCTAACAGATATGCAAGATAGTAAAATCATACGTATACAATGTATTAATTAATTAAAATTTTATACACAAGTAAAAAAAATACTGTACAAAGGCGGACTTAATGCCCGCGGCCATATTGCGTAGCAATCTTTCAATCACAAATCACAATCCGAATGATTTTTAAGGATATTGCAAATCCATTGCTTCATATTAGGTAGATATGTTCGAAAAATTTGTCTGCTCAACAACGTAAATAACGCAATGAATGTTGTGGAACTGTCAAAATTAAAGGCATTTCTATAGTTAGTGTGTTACGCAATTACCCCGCCGAGACTGATTGGCCGTAGAACTATCGTTTGTTCAAAATATTATTCTATAAAGTAAGTGATCAAGAGGATTCGGGTAAAAGCAAAGCTATCTCGAATTAGATATTTATACTAAGCCACAGTATAAATAAGTACAGTATTCTATCTTCATAGAAAACGAAACGACGCGCTCCGAAATCTCGATGACGGAACAGTGTCGAGTGCGCAGCAGTTACGCACGGACACAGAAGGTTTATCTACCAAGCGGCCGGGTCACTTCCGAGAAATAATACTGCTTCTTATTTATTCTGTGACTATGCTGAAAAGAAGGAGTCGTATAATACCAACATCTGCTTATCTTCTGTGTATCACAGCACATACACATAGGGTGTACATTACGAACGACAGACGATAGGTCTACCTAGTCGCTCTACACAATAACCACTTAGGTTGGTGCTGAACTGCTGATGTTTGCTCGCATCGGGTGAACCTAGGAGCCGAGTTCCAACATAATGGAAAATTACTAGACCACGAAGATAGGAAGAAATTTCATCTAGATAAATTATATTTCAAGTACTTTTTAATAGAGTATCAAAGCTAAAGACAGCCCAAAAATTGTAAATTAATCTACCGAGTTTGTCTTCGCGTTAAGTGTCTAATTCTAAGGGATTGTACACCTTGAGATTGTTGCCTTTGTACGAAATTTAATTAATTTTCATAACAATGTTTGCGTTCTGTTATCTGAAATAGAACAGATAATTTTTTTTTATAATTAAACACGGCCTTGTGTGGTTGTTTCATCAATTAATCGTTTCTACATACAGAACTGATACTGATATAGCCTTAGTTGCCTATTATTTAATAGGTATAAGTACTAAGTAGTTATACCTGTTGACTGCCTCGTTGGTCTAGTGATGCGCGAGCGCTACTGTTGAGCATGAGGTCCTAGGTTCGATTCCCGGGTCGGGCAAAGTGATATTGGGTGGTTTTTCTATCTGGAATTTCTCAGTAGCAGCCCGGAGTCTGGATTCGTGCCCGGTTGATGGCAATAGGCTCGCCTCCTATTCCATGGGACTTAAACATAACTGGCGAAATGTGGGTGTACCTGCTACAGGTACATCTCTGCTCAACCCTTCGGGAAAACAAGGCGTGATGTTATAATGTTGTGTTATGTTAGTAATACAATATAAGTTTCTACTTAGCCTACCTAGATTTAAAAGTTACAGAATTATCAGTATCAGTTATCGCTTATTACCGGGCAATGACTTTCGCCATTTCCTTGGAAATCCATTGAACTTTCTAAAAGTTCATAATCAAGGACGTGGAATATGAATAGGAAGAAAAGAAAAATAAATTTTAATTTTACTTATTGTAGCTGGACACAAAGAACTCATCCATGGGTTTATCTACTAATTTGGAAACTGGAACAGCTGATTTATTCTTTACGAATCTCATCGTGAAAATGAAGGTAAAGTGAGCTTGAAGTACCTAAGCTGTCAATGGCATCAATCCCAAGGTGGAAAGGGGTCGTTCATTAATCACGTGAGTCTAGAAAGGGGGGGGGGGGTCGGAAAAATCACGAAATGTTACAAGGGGGGAGGGGGGGTGTAGTAAGATATCACGTATATTTAATTATTCGTTGAACGCGCGATTTCTAAAACGAAAAGCAGCGCCGTTGCCAGGCAACGATTATTAAAGATAAAACATTATTCCAATTTTTTTTAAATACTTTAATTAACAATAAAATACACGTGTTTTTGGGTAGTGGGGGGTAGTCTAGGTTTCTACAGAATAGACCGGTACGCTATCTATGGCTACGTTCAATTCGCTTGAATAACTAGATACGCGCCGCGGTTTCACCCGCATAAGTCTCGATCCCGTGGGAATATCGGGATAAAAAGTATTCTATGTCCTAACCCAGGTCATGGTCTACCCATGTGCCAAATTTCATCCAAATCCGCTCAGTCGTTTTAGCATGAAAGCGTAACAAACAAACAAGCTCACTTGCGCATTAATAATATTAGTTAAGATACATACATACATGTGATTCGCCCTACATATTTATTACACGAAAAAATATTTAAGGATCATTTTTGCAAAAGTCCTAGAGCAAATCACCGTTTCAATTTACATGTAGGTAGCATTTATTGCGTTGGCGATATCCCGACACGAAGAGTGACACACAGAATGCTGCACACCGAGACAAAGCAAAAAATTGCATTTTTAAACGCGTCAGCTGCAGGCAGTGCTTGTTACCTTGTTACGACTGTGGCGGTTCACGTGGATGTAATACGGCAGGATGTGCCAGCAAATAATGTTGGTCTGAAAATGAAACGCAGTGGCAGAGATCCAGCTTCATGTGCAATGTCCTTTTTAAGGTTCCGTAACCAAACGGTCCTAAACAGAACCCTATTACTAAGCCTCCGCTGTCCATCCGTCTGTCCGTCTGTCTGTCAGCGAGCTGTATCTCAGGAACCGTAATTGAATTAGAATATTAACATTTGAAATTTTCATAGATTGTGTATTTCTGGGGTCAGCTTCCAGTCTAACTGGATGCAGCTGAATACCAGTACTTTACATGGTGTAACCGCCTATCTGACCTCCACAACCCAGTAACTGGGTAATACGATACGCCTTGGTAAGACTGGTTGTCAGACTTTCGGGCTAACAAAAAACAACACACACACACAACACAACACGCCCACGCACACGGTTGTTCGTTATAACAATAAATAATGAAAATTAAATAAAGTTAATAATTAAAGGAAAAAACGCCGAAAAAAACACGTTTCTTGTATGGGCTACAAGAAAACTGTTTTTTTCGGCGTTTTTTGCTCGATCTTATTACGATACGGAACCCCTCGTGTGCGAATCCGACTCGCACGTTGGACGGTTTTTTTTAACTTACTAAAGAGCTCATTGTAATCTGTTTTGGATATATTTTATTTTTATTTTGTTTATCCATCCAAAAGCTTGAGGCGTGAACGTCCTTCTTAAACTTAGAGATAAGTCTCAAGCTTTTAAGAAAACATTAAAGTTATCTGTTTACTTTACAGTAGTAATTCAAGTTTTATTTTGTACTTTTTATTTTAATAAAAGCTTGTTTTAAAAAGATTTTTACTTATATTTTATTTGTTTCTAGTTTAAGGACTCGGGCGGCTAATTTTTTAGCAATCATCTGCGTCAAATATGAATTTTATAAGATTCTACAGTTATTCTAGATAAAAAAAATAAAAAATTTGCTCGTGTTGTTATCTTTAAATGAAATTATTGACGTTTGAAGTTTGAGCAACGACGAATTTCTAATAAAATTTTAAAAAGTCATTAAAAAAGATCTGTGGGGCCTGGGCCTAAACACGTAGTAGACGGCCCCACAGACTCGACATTTTCGTATGTTCAATCGTCTGCCTTACACCCTGTACAAAAATCTGAAAACATTAACTTTATAAGAACCTAGGCTCCTAGGTCCCAAATTATTATTTTTTCTAATCAGAACATATTTGTTGTTGTCTCTTCTAGGAACTTTAGCAGCGTGAAAGGATTCCAACCACTTGTTACTTGTTCCGGACAAGTGCAGGGATGCGAATAGAACATGCTAAATCTATACCTACCCGCTAACTGCCTACCTACGGGCTACTGGCTGCCATGTCATGTTTTATTTTTAACAATTTCATTCCATCCCGATAAATTCGATCCAACAAATATTTCGACGACCGTAAAGAGTTTGTTAAAAATACAGTTTGCTAGAACTTTATTTTTATTTATCTCCTTTTGGTTTTGCACTGTTGTGCTACCTATACTCGTAGGTGTACGTAACAATTTTCTGTAGGTATGTTATGACTCACGTATGTGTGCCTCGGCTTCGTCTCGGCCCACATTTTCACGATCGTCCATCAATGGTCCAGTTGCAGACCACGACAGTAATGTACTAAATCATCAAGGGTTTCTCTTAAAAAAAAAAGCCTTTTTCCTTAAAATATTGTATTCGGTAACTCTAAATGAAATCTATGGGGAAGTGCCATCAAACAGCAAATAAGATATGAAAATAAATAAATACGTTTATTATGATATACTTACTTACAGGGTGTTCGAAAGATCCGACGGAATTCATAATCTGGTTTATTGGATTTCGAGTCAAGCTGACTCGGAGCTCTAGCAGACGTGAGAGGGATGTAGGAATAATGCTTTCAAATTCAAGATACCAATTACGTAACACAAATTAAATTGTTATCCTGCTTTGTTATTAGGTAAACATGTTACATTAATAATGCATTTACGTCGTTAGTATGTGTGAGCACCTATCCCAGCCAGCCTGTCCCAATGTAGAATAGTATAAGTAGGTATATCTACCTATTATGCTCGTTAGGCTCGTTACTGTTGATTAAGATTCTATTTATGTAGGTATAGTATAGTCAAGTTTTTTATGTCTTCCTTAGTTTTCAAATAATTTCTATTCGAGCAATTTTATGAAACATAATATCTTATTAGGGTTCAAAATCAAAATATTTTATTTCTTACAAACCTACATGTGACTTATGAACCGTCAGAAACAAGGTGTACGGTTCCAATTGGTCGTTTCCTATGGAGAAGAACTCCACGCTTACTCAGTTACTCTTTTAAAAATAAATGGCTTTTACAATGTTTTCAAATTAGTATTATGAGCGGACAGTGTAGGACCGTCGACAAGTACCAGGTAGGTACATAACAAAATAGATAATGGTCTACAGATCTACAGTCTGTTATATGTACAAGGCTCACAAATGCACATAATATAGGTACCTATTAGAATTTTTATAAAGCATACATAAAAATTTTAACCTTTTTAAACTAAATGACATGTTAGCCACTACAACTGTAACAAATCTGAAAGCCACTAATAAATACACTGGCCTTCAAAACTTAGTACTACACTTTTTAAGTTGTAATTTCTCCTAAACTATAGAAGTCAGAGTTTTGAAATAACAAACGTTTTATAACAAATTTCATTATCTTTTTTTAAAATTATAGTTTATTATACATTAGTAACGATTTTACCTTAAAAAAAATATAAAACCAAATAATAGCCATTTTTTTTTAGCCATTGTTAACTTATTGGGAAAAAAATCAAATAATATTTTTAAGTACGCTTTACGCCTTATTTACATTTTACCTAATAACTTGTATTGCCTCCTCAGGCTCTGCTTACAACTTCGAGCCGGTTTGGCATACTGAAGACGAGCTTTCGAAGACGATGTTGGAGAATATTTTCCCATCCTTCCATCAGGGCCTGTTTTAGGGTCTGTGGCTTCTGACCAGGCTCCCGAGCTCATCCCAGGCATGCTGGATCGGGCTGAGATCAGGACTTCTTGATGGCCAAGCCATCAAGTTGATACCAACCTCCTGAATGTACTGTTGTATGACCCAAGCGATGTGTGGGCGGGCGTTATCCTGCATGAGTACCTATCGATCACCCTCATTGACTAAATATGGCCATGCATACTGATTATGGATCTCTTGAGCATATTTTACCCCAGTCAGGGTACCATTTTCTATGACCACTAGCTCTGTGCGTGCGACCTTCTGAAGAGATGCCAGCCTATAGCTTCACCGTATTGGACTCTTTCTGAGAAGCAGGCTTGAATGTATCGCTCACCAGGTCACCTGTACACTCTTCGCCTTCCATCGGACGTGAATTGTAAGAATCGAGACTCATCAGTGAACTTTAAATATCTTGTGTATACTTTCATATTAATTGCAATTTCAAAAGTGTGGTACCTACTTAGTTTTGACGGCCAGTGTAGTTTAAATTAGAATTGTAGGTAGGTATACAGTATGTTAATAACAGAGTAGTATAGCGTCTATACATGCTAGTAAAGTTTTTTTTTTTTTCATAATATTTTCTCAATTTTTTTAAATTGATACGTAAATGTAACACTATGTATGTACACGCGCACTTGTCTTTCAACGTGGAAAGACAAGTGCGAAAAGTGCGCGTGTACAGAGTGTTTGTTTTACGTATGAAATTAATATTTTTTGTGAATATTTTATATATGATAAAAAAATAAAAAAAGTTTTTATTTGTTTTCTAGCATGTATGGAGTTATGGACACTATACTATTGCGGGTTAACGGGAACGCCCTCTGTTAGAGTCTGGCTAACGAAAGTTGGCCCTGGAATTATTTGCGAACTTTTTATATAGCAACTCTGTATGAACGTGAACGTCAATTTGACAAGGTTGTCGTTCGGTATCTCTGGTGTATTTAGTGTTGTCATGCATGTATTTTTTAAATTTGCCGCCAATATTCTGGGGCCAACTTTCGTTAGCCAGACTCTAGTTAACATACTGTATATTGTATGATGAAAAGATTATGTCAATAAAGTACTTATGTGAAAAAGTAAAATAAAATAAACATCGTTAAGTATATTTCGTATTTTGGGAGCAGCTATCTAATTACGTAACAGATTTTCGTAAACGATTCCGACTAATCTGTTTCATTTTGACAGTTCAACAATATTCATTGCGTTATTTACGTTGTAGTGCAGATTTTTTTTACCAACATAAGAAGCAATGGATTAGAAATCTGTTGCAAAACGATTCAGATTCTGACTGATCGTGTATTACGTAATTAGGGTACTGGTAATAATTTCCGTACATCATTCTCCTAAGCTGCCCTTATCCCAATTTATTTGGTAAGCGTCAGGACCCCTGGACCAAGAGAGATATTTGATGTTTAGAAAATACCAAAATTTACTACCTACCTTTTTGCTACTATTTGATACCTAACTTCAAATATTTAGTACCTCAACTGATAGCGAAAAAACACGTAAAGAAAGTGGTCAGCCATTCTGACATCAGGATGTCTGGACCATTTTTTTTTTCAAAGGTCGAGACAACACACCTAATTTATCTCTTTGTAAATATTTACTACCTTTTTAGTACCTCAACATATATTTTTTTCAATTTTTTTTGGCAGTCCAGAAAAATGCTACTCATGAAAGATGCTACTATTTGATACCTAACTTCAAATTTTTAGTACCTCGACTGACAGCGAAAAAACACGTAAAGAAAGTGGTCAGCCATTCTGACATCAGGACGTCTGGACCATTTTTTTTTCATAGTTCGAGACAACATAACTAATTTATCTCTTTGTAAATATTTACTACCTTTTTAGTACCTCAACATATATTTTTTTCAAATATTTTTGGCATTCCAGAAAAATGCTACGCATGAAAGATTTTTATACATAATGGATTTTTTATAATGGACATTTAATTTGCCACATAAAGCATATATTTTTAGGATATAGATACATTTATATTGTGGATTAGAAAATCATACACTCTAATATAGAAAATAATTTTAATAACTAGGATTGTAGGCTACATAATAAATAATAATAATTTATACGGTACCTACCCACGAATATTGTTGGAAATAAAAAATATACCGTCGTCAGATTAGTGTTCTGAATGTTTATGTTACGGGCAAAAACTTTGTTGCAGTATGAGAGACCAACTAACTATAGTGATAACAAGATTTGCGGAAGTCAAGCTTATTTATGATTAATTGATGTATGATGATATTTCTATTAATAAAGTGACAATAAATTTATCTATTTACATGGCATAAGTATTAAGGGGGAACCTTCACGTTAGCCCGTGAAATTAAAATTTTCGTACGTTTTTTGCAATGTGCAGCTCAGTGTCTGGGTTGATTAAAGTATGATTCGCGACTGTAAAAATATGTACTTACATAATTATAATCATTACAATCAGTAATACAAATCCCTATGTTAGTATTGCTATCAAATGTCAAATACAAATTTTAGGAGGGGGCCTCACTTCACAGTGTAGGTTTACAGGACAGGTTTAGGATTTTACATATTTTTTTTTTAATAATAATTAATAATATTATTGCTTATTTTGTAATGTTTGTTTGTGTGTCTGTGTTGTTGTGTGTTGTGTGTGTGTGTGTGAGGGAGAATATACATAACTAACAAAGTTCATTTTTCTGGAATGCCAAAAATATTTGAAAAAAATATATGTTGAGGTACTAAAAAGGTAGTAAATATTTACAAAGAGATAAATTAGTTATGTTGTCTCGAACTATGAAAAAAAAAATGGTCCAGACGTCCTGATGTCAGAATGGCTGACCACTTTCTTTACGTGTTTTTTCGCTGTCAGTCGAGGTACTAAATATTTGAAGTTAGGTATCAAATAGTAGCAAAAAGGTAGTAAATTTTGGTATTTTCTAAACATCAAATATCTCTATTGGTGCAATCTTTCATGCGTAGTATTTTTCTGGACTGCCAAAAAATTTGAAAAAAATATATGTTGAGGTACTAAAAAGGTAGTAAATATTTACAAAGAGATAAATTAGGTGTGTTGTCTCGACCTATGAAAAAAAAAATGGTCCAGACATCCTGATGTCAGAATGGCTGACCACTTTCTTTACGTGTTTTTTCGCTATCAGTTGAGGTACTAAATATTTGAAGTTAGGTATCAAATAGTAGCAAAAAGGTAGTAAATTTTGGTATTTTCTAAACATCAAATATCTCTCTTGGTCCAGCGCACCGAGCATGGCCTACTGTGAGATAGCTTAAATCACACATTATATCACAATTTGAACGATAAAACAGTCATGTCACAAATGCTAGCACGGCGGCGTGAGATAATCTCTTGACTTGTGACACAACTTCTTGACGTTTATTTGGGATTATATATGTCTTAATTGCTAATAAGGGCGCACCAATTTTGTCACGAATGCCACATAATGAATGTCGTCCGTACGTCAAAAGTGAATTAGTTCACAACAAAATTAAAAAGTTGTAAAACTGTATGAACCTGCACTATAAAAACGTATTATTTTATTTGGTCGCATAATTATTCACTGATCATAGACATTTTAATTTTTTAAATTTACTGTGTCACACTATGAAGTTAGCAACAAGAAAGGCATGTCGCGCCTCAGATTTTATCACATGGTTGAACCGTGCTAGCATTTAAGACAAATTATAAGACATGATAAAATTTATCATGTCTTGTCACAAACGTCTTGGGTACGCCTGTGTTAGCCCCGCAGGGGTCCTGACGCTTACTTTATTTGCGGTCGGTGCAACAAGTCCCTTTCTTCCATAATTCTTTCTCTATTAGTCGTCATCTCGGTAGTCAACCCCTTTTCTAGCCATATCATCTTTCTTCTTCTTCTTAATAATTTCCGTACGTCCGAATGAAAAAACGGAACCCCTATATTATAGTCTTATAAAATTACTCAACATCAAAATATTGTTTCTGGTAATGACGTCACAATTTTAAATTAGTTACGAGGTTTTCACATGTTGTGACCATTGCGAGCAGTTCTGGGGGCCAAGTCTACTAATCTATAAACGTCACAATGGTCTCTCGATGGTGAGTTTTTGACAGATTATGTATGGCAAATCTGTCAAAACTCACCAAACCACCTCTCACCTCGTTTATAAATTAGTAGACTTGGCCCCCTATTTCCTTGAGTTGTGCGGCTTTACGCGGGTCTACCATCTAGACTCTAAGGAGTTAGTTTCCCTCAAGGAGGTGAAACCAATGTAAGTTGTGGTTGCATACTGCAAAGTTTATGAGAACTTGGCGATGGCGTTAACTCGATTGTCTCTAACCACAATGTGGTTAGCCTGTAGTTAGTTACTACACTTTTACGACTTGCTAAGAAAATGCAAGATTAAAAACCTACCTCCACTAAGAATATTACATTACTTCATGTAAATATTGTAACATTACATAACATCGCCCCTGTAATTCCCAAAGGGTTAGGCAGAAGTGTATACCTACCTGTAGTACAGACGCCAGCACATCAACCTACTCCAATCTTTCAAATTTTCCCAATTCACATTGAACCTTAGTCTTTAGCGATAAAGTTGAAAATCTATTAAAGAAATTTGACAGATTGTAGTAACTGATGTGCTGGCGTCTGTACAACCCCCACATTTCACCAGTTATGTTTAAGTCCGATGTAATAAGGGACGGCCTTATTGCCATCAACCGGGCACAAGTCCAGACTCCGGGCGAAGGGCTGCTCCTGAGAAATTTCTAATGAAAAAACCCAATTACACTTTGCCTGGGAATCGAAACCAGGAGCTCATGCTCAGCAGTAGCGCTTGCGACCACTAAACCAACGAGGCTGTAATTATACAATGTCGCCCATGCGCATGTGACCGCCCGTAATTTTCTGAATATTCATGAAAAAATATCGAAAATAAACTTTAAAAGGGGGGGTCTATCTATAACATTAGATAGATAGATAGAATACTCTTTATTATGTACACCATAAAAATTACAGACATAGGTTTAGACATTTTACATAGGGTGACACAATGGGCGGTCTTATCGCTAAAAGCGATCATTTTTCATGTTATTCAATTTTTAATTTTTTACAGATTTGCTTTCTGTTTTTTGACACATCTCCGAAGTTTATGGGTCGATTTGGACTCTGTTTATTATTTCCAAAAGCTTATGAGTTATTTTAACAGGTTAATTAAAATTTTAACAAAAAATTATCGACTACGAAAAAAAAAACGGAATCGAAGTCATTTTTTCGGTAAAAAATTGTGTAATTATTTTAAAAAAACTAGTGAAAAATGTTATAGATAGACATGAATGAAGAATGTCATGAATAATCAGAAAATAACGGGCGGTCACATGCGCATGGGCGACATTGTATAGTAAGTATTTAGAAACCATAGGTACTTGATTTGACAAGATCTACTGACGTAACTGTGCGATCTACTAATTATATAATTATATACTTCTTGAAATTTTAAATGAAACAGTATACAATTACATCATCATCATCATCATCATATCAGCCGAAAGACGTCCACGGCTGGACATAATCCTACCCCAAGCACTGCCACTTCGACCGATTCTGTGCTTCCCGCATCCAGCGGATTCACGCGGCCTTTACAAGGTCATCGGTCCATCATGTGGGAGGCCTTGCAACTTGAACAAGATACAATTATTAAGTAGTAGGTATTTTTAGGGTTCCGTACCCGAAGGGTGACAAACGGAACCCTATTCATAAGCCTCCGCTGTCGGTGTAACCGTAATAGGTAGGCAGTTGAAAATTTCACAGATTGAGCATTTCTATTGCCACAAGAGCAACAAATAATATAATTAAAAATTAAAGGGGGGGTCCCATACAATAAATTTAAATTTTAAAAAAAAACTGGCCCTGGCATGTGGGGTATCATTGTCTAGAGCTCATTGAGTAGATAATAAATATAATTTTTTTATGTTTTTATCTTCAAAAATGATGAATTAGGGGGCCGTAGAAATTGTCACTTTTAGACCATTTTTGTACGAGCTCTATCTCAACAACTAAAGAAGTTAGGAATTTAAAACTCCTGTATATCATGTACCATATACTGTTTATAATCAACAAATACAAAAAACGCCGATTCATAAGGTATTTTATTTAAAAATAGACGATTTTCTGCAATAAAAAAAAAAATATTTTGTAATTCATACTATTATTATGTAATACAAATTCCACAGATAACTATTTACTAGTCGGAGTAATGACATGGAATTAGTAAGTACTATCATAACAGCACAAATTTGAATCATCCAAGAAGGTCTACAAAATAAGCTTTCTTCAAAAGATTTTACAACCGGCCAGTATTTCTTAAGTTAAAGATCTTTATCGACTTTTTCCAAAGTATCCCTAGACGGTGTTGAATGTGTTGATATGTGTACCTCATATTACAACCAGAACGGGTTACACTCCAATAGACAATATATTCAGTAATATTGAAATGAATGCTGGCACATACGATGCACTATTCAGTTACCTTAAACCGTTGTGGATACAATTTCATATTGAGAAAACTTATTTGTGTAAAAATATTCGCCACGGCAGCCAATCTCAACGGAGACTAGCCTTCGGCGCGGGAGATATTATAGTGCAGGCGTGTGTGCGCAGATACGAGTGCACTCTCTCTTCCCTCACTCTCATAGTCCCATGAGATGTGTAAAAATAATAAGTAAGAAATAATAGATTTCTGGAGGAGGAAAACATCGTGAGGAAACCGGCATGTCTTAGAACCAAAAAATTCGAAGACATGTGACATCTACCAACCCGCACTGGGCCCGCGTGGTAGATTACGGCCCACTCCTTCTCACAGAGAGGAGGCCTGTGTCCCAGCACTCAGCAGTGGGAACATTAATAGGCTGATGATGATGAATAGATTTCTGTATGACTATCAAAAATAACGTTAATAAATACCTGTATTGACGAATTGTTATAATTAAAATTTGGCGTACTACTTACATTTTATTTTGTACAATATAGTCTGATGTAGCAAGCGAAATCCTTGTATTTATTTATAAGTAACTAGCTTTAGGCCCGGCTTCGCACGGTTAACACTCAGTACTTATCTACGGCGCACCTACCTTTCCTAAATACCTATTTCTACCTAATTACCTACCCTACCCTACCCTACCTACCTACCCTACCTACCTACCTTCCCTACCTACCCTACCTACCTACCCTACCTACCTACCTTCCATAACTACCCTACCTACCTACCCTACATACATATCTACCTGCTTACCTAACCTATATACCTATTTATACCTACTAATATTATGTTAGTACCAAATAATTAACTTTAACTTTGACTTTAGTTGCATATTACCGGATAATGTTAACTTAATATTTTCTCTTAAAATAAATGAAATATACTTCTACACCTATATTTTAACACAACAACATTTTTTCATTAAAATTAGACAATTTCTTTACAAATCTTTGTTTTTTTATAGCGCCTCTGTTGTTACCTTTACGAAAGTATTTCAAAAATTCATAGTGCTAAATCTTATACGACATGGTATGGAACCCTTCGTGTGCGAGTCCGAGTCGCACTTGACCGATTTATTTATTTTATTAAGAGGGAAAACACAACATTTTAAATTATTCTGATCTAAACAAATAAGTATCTGTTATTACTTACTTGTTACGTTGAAGCTACTTTGATTCAATAAAATAAAAGTTCAATAAAAAGTTCAAATAAACGTCATCAAATTGATTTCGATATTGCACGCAGTGTCCTATAAATTCAAATAGACCATTAAAGCCTGTCCCTATAAAAGGCAATAGAATAGAAATAGACGTTCGGCATCAAACAACATTATTAAAAAAGTTTATGATACCGCCAATGTAACGTAACAGACAACACAGCGTACAATATGAAAGTATTCTTCTTGGTCAAAGAACTTCAGGACACATGTGGCACAGTGGCACTTCCTAAATAATTGGACACCCGGCGACCGTAGGGTTAAATCAAGAAATTCAGTTGTAATGTATAGTTACTACTGGGATTAACTACCAACGCTAATTTATCCTTATCCTTATATACATATTATAAAACAAAGTCCCCCGCCGCGTCTGTCTGTCTGTCTGAACGCGATAAACTCAAAAACTACCGAACGGATTTTCAAACGGTTTTCACCAATGGACGGAGTGATTCATGCGGAAGGTTTTAGTATGTAAATTGACTGAAATATGACGATTATTGTTGAAGATGTCGGAAAAACTCATGCCGACTGGGAGCTTTACTCGCGTGCGCCGCGTAAACCCTAAAAGATACATAAAAATTATGTTTTACAGAATGGTTCATCTTAAAAAGTTCAACAGAAAAGTCCGCGATAGCATATATGTCTATAAGGATGACCCACAGTAACCATTATTATCTGTCAGAATTTGATAAAAAATTAATTTTTATTTCCAACGCTATTTTGACCGGGATCATATTAATCCATAGCCAATTAAATACGTTAATTAAATTGGGCATATAATGTTAAAACATGCCTTGATATCATTTCATTTAAATGAATACCTAGTTTAAAAGATATCGCAGATTCAAAATTACGCGTAACAAAATAATCACGGTTGACGGCTACGCGGGCGCAGCGATCATCGGAGTCAAGAAAAAATCATGCCGACTGGGGGAGCGTTACTCGTGCGCCGCGTAAAAGCCAACTCCCACGGTGCGCCATATCGCGGACGCGCACCAGCCCGCACGAGGACGCACCGCCACGCACGCGTTCAACGCGCGTCTGCGCTACCACGCACGCTAGGTTTCCCACGGTGCGTCGTGCGCGTGCGTCCGCGATATGGCGCACCGTGGGAGGGCGGCTTAATACGTAAGGGCCGCGCCACACCTGCCGAATGAATACGCTCCTAATGTTTTTCAAGTTACCTATGACACAGCAGCCGAACGTTACGTCCATAGAAATGCAAGCAAACATGCCGCGGCGGAA
Organism: Conistra vaccinii; assembly: GCA_948150665.1. NCBI lineage: Eukaryota > Metazoa > Arthropoda > Insecta > Lepidoptera > Noctuidae > Conistra > Conistra vaccinii. The sequence goes on from OX411330.1 coordinate 10,638,245, forward strand.
CCATACCTACTCATCGGCGGTCCATATTTCTATGGACGTAACGTTCGGCTGATGTGTCATAGGTAACTTGAAAAACATTAGGAGCGTATTCAACGGAACGTTCCGCAGCGGAACGTTCGGCAGGTGTAGCCTGACCCTAAGAGATACATCGGTGGTACGGTCCCGTGGGATAATTTCCGACCTCCACGCGGGTGAAGCCGCGGGTGAAAGCTAGTTAAGTATAATCGTACACGTTCAGTGCCGGGACCCCTCCTGGAGGGTTCACCTAGTCGCATATGGGATGCCGGGAGCCCTCGCGGACGGCTCATATTAAATGTAGGTTTTTCTTAGCGAATACGAGTTAAATAATTAAAAATTGCTCTAGAGGTCATTATTTAGGCAGAAAGAAGAGAATACATTTGTATGGAGAATCGCAGGCCCTGTTCCCTCTTATAAAAAACTTTTTTTTTGCGATGAAAATATAGTATTTTTCGTACTAAGTACATATATTATTTTTCTATAATATATAGTACAATTGACTGAAATATAGTACGATAATATAGTACGGGTGGCAAGTTGGCAACCCTAGACATAACATCCGTCTGGTCAGAGGATCCTCCCTTTTCTATGGTGGATGTGAACTTTACACCCTGTGTTCGTCATACCTCCAAAGTTTCTTTGTGACTAGGTGCTGATTCAATAGACTTGAGTATTCGCTTGGAACAGAACATCGAGCATTCGCCGTTTTTCAATTTGTCGAACTGAACAACGAACAGAGCCAAGCCGAACATCGCTAGAAAATTTTCACGATCATTCTACTAGCGAACGCTCTAGTCAATGCTCGTCAAAAAAATATTGTTGACGAAGATGGAAACGGAACAAAGGAAAATCAATTTTTCCAGTTTTTAATTTTTGCCAAGCTGTACGCAATTTTTACGTGTTTTTAGTCAAAACTAAACGTAGTATTTCCACTGTTTCTGAACGTACTCATATTTGGCATTGGCATTTATTCCTATTATACGTCTATTTAGTGTAGCTCGTGTCATCTCAAAAAAACAATCGGTTCTCTCTTTTTTACTCAAGTAACGTTGTACTCTAGTAGCGCCACTAGTAGACAAAAGTAATGCCAACTTGTTAAAATTTGCCATATTCTATTTAGTAATATTATAGCAAATGGCATCGCGTGAAAATGACAGTTTTGTTCTGTGAACGACATAATTTAATTATTTTTAAGAAATAAAATAAAGTGATTGCTGAATATTTTTATATTTCAAGAAGCCCAAAAATTGCTCAATAACTTTGACAAACGTGTTTAACAAATTAATATTAAAAATAAAAAATTGCGATCGTCGCCTATCAGATGTTCTGTCTGTGATTGCTCTGGTGTTATCATTAATTTGTGTATGTTGTTGTAAGTGGTGCATTAAAATTTGTGAAAATGACGGACATTAAGCCAGTGGTCATGGCTTCTGCTAATGAACTTATAGACAAATCCAAAGAACTCCAGAAGGAGATTCTTATGGAAAAACTTAGATCCAAAACATCACAGTTTAAAAACTTAACAGAGACTTCCAAAGGCGTCCGAATGGCTTTACTGGTATGTTTCTTTATTATATTACGTCTAAAGCAGCCAATAATAAGTTAACAATACTTAAGAATTACTAAACCAGCTCTAACAACAACCCTTGAACTAAGTACATAGCTCATAGTGTAGAAAGTGCATAAGTTATTACAGTAGTAATTAATCTCAATAAGAATCAACTAAATTCGGATAATTTGTGAGTTCTTTAAATAAAGAACTATTGGTAAACAATGATTTTATAATATAACTCCGGTTAGCTTATTACTATTTTCTCAATCAAAGTTAGCAAAAATTTGTCAATAAATTGCTAATTAGTAAATTGCACAATGATAATAAAGTACATGGTAATTTATACAATTAAATAAAACTCATTATTTAAACTTGTATGTAATTATGTTTTCATGCACATTGTGCTTCCTGATTCACAGCACACTTTCGATAACCTTAAACTAGCTTTTTCTCAAAAAAATAGTACAAAAAGATTCTTGAAACTGACTTACAAAAAAATATTGTTGTTGGTACACATACCTATCATATCAACTCCTCTAATTAGCTATTTCATAAAACCATAATGATGAATATACTGCTATAATCCTCTAGCTTGTATATTATATTGAAGTTGCTACAAACTGTATACATCAGAATTGTCATTGGCCTTCAACAGAGACTAAAACATGCAACCATGTTTTAGTATCTATTTTTGGTACAACCATGTGTGGGGGAGTGATAGAGAAATATAAGAAAATATTTTTGTTTAAACTTATATGAAAAGAAACGACATTTTCTCCACAAAAGCACATGGCTGCCCACCTACTGTCTTAATTAACCGATGAAAAAATAAAGGAGGAGGTTCTCAAGTCGACATGAATATTTTTTATTTTATAGGTAGTAAACTTCATATTTATTTTTGAGAGTCTGAGCTTCTAAACTAAAGCTTTCCATTTACCTCTTTGATGATCTCAGTGATCTCCTTACTAGGATTTTTGCCAGTACTGTTACCAAATGCTATTGCTCACTTTCTTGAATAGACCTTTAGTTGCTATCACAAAACTCACACAAATGTGTTCTATACTCAAAAATACAAATTATTTATGATATTGGTTGAACTAGAAGCCATTACCAACATAGGAAAAAGCAGAATTTTGCATTTTGAATGACAATATTTTTTTACTTTGTTTTTTTTTAATGTTTACAGGACAAAAGATGGGGAATAGACAGTGCAGATCGCATGATACTAAAGAAGTGTCTTGACAGTTTGCAGCATTGCATTAAAGTTAGCTCCTTACAGAGCCTTATTGAGCGCCTGGAGTGCTTATCTAGGCAGCTAGGGTTTGTAATCTTTGATTACTTTTTCAACCTCCTTGGTAATAACTAAACCTGCTTGAAGGCACACATATTTCTCTCAGAGAGCTTAGTGCGAGTTTCATTTTACCGGTGCAGGCCGGCCGGCTGCCAATCGGAACGCCAAACGCGCTTGTTGCGTTTGATCAATATGGTAAAATGAAACTCGCACTAAGCCCTCTGTATTCAAGCAATCTTTATGTTATTTAGACAAAAGATGGAATTATTTATCACTATGAAGCAATGATGTAATAATATAACAGTAATAAATGATAAAAATAGAGAAATAAATGAAGATGATGATGATTAATAATTATATTGTATTTTATAATCATAATTAAGTTCATTATTGGTTTCAGGCTCAAGTTTGTAGTGGGAACATCAGGAGTAAATCTATTCATATCATCTGATATGTTTTATTTGGAAATATTAGTTGAATCATCAGGGTCAGTAAAAGATGTTAAAATTCATCACGAAGGAAAAGTAAGTTTGAAAACGTCCAGGTGACTATTCATCTTTTGGGTGAAAAAAAAAACAACATAAACACTCTTTTTTAAATACTTCAATATAAACTATTTGTTTAATTGTTACCTGTATAGTGTTTGTGAATTATTTACATGCTTTTAATAAATATTTTTTTGCGTTTTTTACAGATTGAACAACAAAGCTGTGAAGAACTGGTGTCTTGTATATCTCGCGGAGATTTCGCCGATTTCACAGCTCAGCTGGAAGGCTTAACAGCGGTTTACCAACTAGGCGCTGAAAAAAAAGTAACTTACGCCTCAATTCCTGTTACGGGGGAAGTCCGCAGGGTGTGTAGAGTCAGCACTGCCAGGGCAGTGTCAACTCGTTAATCAGTAAATGATTTTTAAATAAACTATGCAGGGCCTCTGTGCAAGGGACACTGCACGGGCAGTGTTGCCTTAATTTTATTTTCTCCTGCCTCGTTTCATATTCTGCCCAGAGACTCTGCGCTATGTCAACACCGCCTGGGCAGTGCTGACTTGAAGTACCCTGTGGTCTGTGCTTTTGAATTTTTTTATCTTTTATTCTATTTTTTTATTTTTATATTCTTTATTTATATAATATCCCTAATTCGCAATCTTATAATATGTTTTATTTTGCAGGTAAAATGCAAAGCATTTAGTGCTCTACAGAGCTTAGAAGAAGACTTATGTACAATGAGACAACTCCAGAGTTTTATCAAGGATCTGTGGGCACAAGTCCACAAGAGTCCTATTGGCTTCTTGCAAAAGCGAAGAGGAGGTATGTCCTTAATCTAATGGTTAATGTTTACTATTGTGAGTGGTTATGTATCATCCAATTGTCTCGACTTCATCATTTGTTTTAGAAACAAATGAAAAATATTTTTACTTCTCCACTACCTACCCTTGATTTGATAAATTTTTGGTAGACCTATGACAGAGTATACACAGTATGGTCCAATAAGAAATAACATAAAACCCATTTATTCCAGGTCACGCAATGCGTCTCACTTACTTCGTGTCTCCTTACGAACTGTTAGACAAAGACAAGGGACTCAATCCACTGACGGTTGAGCTCTTAACACTAGGCATTCCTGCAGCGACCAGCGGCCTTGCTTCTCTAGTCGTTCCTTCCCACACGCCCATTGGCCTCTCCGCGACGGTCCTACTTGAAGGTTCCACACCGAATAAGCTGCAGTTGTCACCTATCATATCTGGGGGTCAGAGGCCTGGGAAGGGGTATGATTTTAAAATTACTTTGCATCACGCAATAGTTAGAATTTTTCATCACATTTCATCACCACTGCTCTCAAAACGGTGAAGGAAAACATCGTGAGGAAACCGGCATGTCTTAGAACCAAAAATTCGAAGACATGTGACATCTACCAACCCGCACTGGGCCCGCGTGGTGGATTACAGCCCACTCCCTCTCACAGAGAGGAGGCCTGTGTCCCAGCAGTGGGAACATTAATAGGCTGATGATGATGATGATGAATAGTTAGAATTGAATAGATGTTTTACTCCTACTATTGAAGATTAGCTGAATTGGTAAAACAACTAATGAATAGAAAATACATACCGTCCACGCACAATGGTCCATCTGAAGGACTAAGTGCGGATACCAAACCTCTTAACAAAGAACATAGATACTGTCGCCGTGCAGTGAAAATTGCAATAAACGTCTGAAAAATAGCCACTGCTCGGCGACGATACCTACTTCTTACCAAAATATTATATATTTTATTTTTGGTTACATTAATTATTATTTTTACCACCATTGATCAATCTCATCTCACTACGCCAAGGAATGGTAACATAACGAATCCATGAAACATTTTCGACCGTCTGTATGTAGGAATGGACCTATCTACGCTCAACTGGTGCCTCAGAATAGCGCGATGCTGCCCGCGTGCTTTACACTCAAGTTGTCGCAGCCCACCCCTCTGTGCGCTGGACTAGCCAAGCTTATACACGCCACTACAGAGGTAAGAGGACAAAAATCTTTTTAAAATTGTCATGAACACGAAACAGTAAAAATAATTCTGTAGAACACAGACTTGGTCAAAATGAAGCATTCTATAAGGCGTTTTAGTGTCATTTATTTGGATTTGTTCACGCATGCGTAATTGGCCCGCATGCCAACCGCAATGGTAATGTTACGCCCTAAGTCAGCTATTATTTTTTCCGTCAATTTCTTGTACTTACACCTGCAAGTATGGCAAATGTTTGAAAATATTATTTGAGCTGTAACAGGTCATTTCAGGTATTTTTGGAACCTACTACTTTTAATGTTTATGAATTAGATAGGTTTTTTTTTTCAAACATTTCAGTTACTTACCTACTCGTGTAAAGTTAGTTTACTTTCTACGACATTATCTACGCCAAAACATGCAGACCATTAGGATATTTAAAGAATTTATCTTACAATCCTCGTTTTGTACAGAGGGCCTAATAGTGTGAGTTTCATTTTAACATCTCGATCAAACGCATCGAGCGCGTTTGGCGTTCCGATTGGCCCTTCACCGGTGAAGGTCGGCCGGCTGCCAATCGGAGCACCAAACGCGGTCGATGCGTTTGATCGAGATGGTAAAATGAAACTCGCACTAAGCCCTCTGTTTTATTAATACTCATTTACATATAAATGATCGTTTTTTCAAACTTTTTAAAATAGTTCTGTGTGGCTACCATGAGTTTCATTTTACCATCTCGATCAAACGCATCAACCGCGTTTGGCGCTCCGATTGGCAGCCGGCCAGCCTTCACCGGTGAAGGGCCAATCGGAACGCCGAACGCGCTCGATGCGTTTGATCGAGAAGGTTAAATGAAACTCATGGTAGCCACACTGTAGTAGTTCTGGAATAGCATGAACGATTCTTGAGTCCTTGTGATATAATTTCAGGTGGAAGTGGCTGGCGACTGGGGAAATGCGAAGCCCATGTTGGGGCTAGTTGCCCAACAGGCGTACAACAAGCTCACGCCAGGGAAAGTAATTGAATTGAATCTCAGCAAAGGACTGTTTGTGGTTTGTTGCGTTTTTTTTTTGTTTAATTTTTTTGTTCTCGCTTTTGACCGGTCAATAACATGGGTCATGTCATATTATGGTCAAATTGTCGTGTTTGGGTCGCCAACGCCCATCAACAACTGATATTATAATCTTTTAGATTTTTCAAAAACTTTATCAGACTTTCAGAAGCTGACGGTAACTTCAATATTTCGTCTCATTCTGTATAATTTTATATTTATCTCGTTTCATGTACTTGACTCATTGGCTCATCAGGAAACTGTATGACCTCGGATTTCTGTAGATCCGAGATTGTACAGTAAACACATGATAACACATCCGATGGTGCAAGTAATTTTTGTATGTAATCGTAAAGCACAGGAAAACTTAGTGACATTTCCAGCGGATGGTTTGCAGCTGAACAGGAAGAAAATCGCTTCAACGCGCGGTTCTTCACCTACTGCTATGTTACAGCGGCAGTAGCATGGTCTTAAAATAAAAACCAGTGTAACTATAAGCCGAGCCAAGAATCGCTATACGTTGGCTAAACATTACCACATAAAAATATACGAAAGAAATCAGACATTTTGCCTGCGACCAACAAACTTTCGCTGCAAATAATCCGCTAGTTATACACGTCATCTTCAAACACAGCAATAATTTATTTGTATATTTATTTTCAAATATGGGTGTCGTGTTCTAGAATCTCCCCGAGCAGACTCAGTGCTACTTCCTGTGCGAGACGCGCGGGCTGGACGGCTGCATGGTGACGAGCGTCCCGTTCACTCACCCGTCGCACGTGCCGCCGCTGCTGGCGTGCCTGCGGCAGCAGGCGCTCTTCAACTCGCTCATCACCAGCTGTGTGCGCACGCAGTGTAAACAATGTAAGTGTGCTACTGTTGTGTATGATCTTTGAACGTCCCGTTCACTCACCCATCGCCGCCGCTTATTATTAGTATTGTAGCTCAATGTGTCATTTTAGCGCCTGGGTACTGTACTATTATTATAATTATAGAACGTGATAACTGAATACAATTTCAGAAGAGACTATAAGTTATTTTTTTAATTCTTACCACACAATTTTTCGTCGTTTTTTCCACAGTCATTGAGTTGGAGAGCGTGTTAATGTTCGAGGTGAGCGCTCTGTCGTGGCAGCACATCTCGATCTCGCTGGAGCACCCGGTGGACGAGAGCATGGCCACGGTGGAGCTCGAGCTCAGCGACCCGGCCGCGCCGCGCGCCACGCTCTACACGCTGCACAGCGCGCCCGCCGAGCACATCGACGAGTACATCACCCGGGTGCTGCAGAAGACGCACTCCATACCGATAACACTCAGGTGAGATACACCTCACGAGAGCATGGCACCGTGGAGCTCACTGCTCAAGCTCAGCGACCCGGCCGTTGAAGTGAAACATTTTATTGTGTTCGAGAAAGTTACAGCTAACTTTTACAGAGTTCTTAAAAAATACGAAATTGAGGGTCATTTACAAGTTTCTGCTGACAAAAACTAATATAAATTAAGTAAATTTAAAAAATCTTATACCCGACTGCGCAAAAAGTGAACTTTAAAAAAAGCTGGAAACAAGATAACCTATTTCTGTCTCCAAAACAATCTCTTGCAGTCGGGTAAATATAAATAGTACAGAAGCGATTTCTACAAACCAATAATCGTTTAGTAAACAGTTTCTTTATCACTTTTCCGCAAGAACCTTTTCAACAAAAAAATGTTTAAGCCAAGAAACATTAGTATGATATAATATATCGTATGGATTAGAAACAAGTTCTGCTTGTACAAATGAGGGTAGAGCCCGATTCAAACTTAATTGCGGTTCGGCACATGAGTCGAGTCGCTGCGCAGTAACAAATTAATGGGTCAGCGGGGGTGAGGGGTGGGGTATTGCGCATCGAACAGCTAACTTCCGAGCCGCCATTAACTTTGAATCTAACTGTAACAGGCTAGGTTTGCGAAACACTATGCAGTGTGTAACTAATCCTAAACTGCCTAGCAGCTCTGGGTAATCTATAGTACCATTTTCAATTTTAAATACGTATGTCATATTTATCTGCAATATCTGTTCTGTATAGGTCCCTCATAAAGATCTGGGAGCGGGAGGCAGCCAGTAAGCAGTTAAACGGCGGGTACTCGGCTCTGGAGCCAAATTTTAGCTGCGGCCTGGGAGGCCTCGACCCGGGCGGCGAGCACGTCAAGCACGAGCCGGGCGCGCTGGCCTCGCGCGCGCTGTACCCGGCCAGCGTCAACCATCCGCACCAGGGCGGTAAGTACTACTACTGCAGTTAGGGTTGCAACCACAGATATAAATCTAACTAGGCGCAGACCTTGAACGTGTTCTCTGTCAACCGGCGGCGATGAGAGTGTATGGCAACGCACTCGCAACTGCCGCAAGATCCTTTGACTCGGGCACAAAAAACCGACAAGGGACGGAGAGCCAGCGAGGAATGCCGAGACACCGAAGCGGGCTGAGCGCCTTACATTCGCACTCGGTCTGTCTCGGTGTCCCTCGGCGTGAGTGTATTGCCGCCATTACGTATCAATTAAAAAAAGTTTCTATAAATATATAATAACGACTATTAAGGCCACCCCTTAATAGTCGTTTAAATCAGTATTTTGCTTTTGTTAATTTAATCCAAAATATATATTTAAGTACTATTATAACTGCAGTCAATGTTAATTACGAGCGATGTGACTTTTAATGACGTAAGGTTTAAATTTTATTTACTCACTCGCGCTCGTAAAATGCAACAACTGTAGATATTGCAAGGTCCAACCACACTCGCAACTCCTAGAATGCGCAGTGTATTCCCGCATTCTACGTACCAAAGATTTAATATTTAAGTACTCATGTTGTCTACAGGGGCCTACCTCTCGGAGCAGCAACACCACCTGTCCGCGATGTGCCACGACACGGGCGCCAGCGACATTAAACCACAAGCAGAAGAACGGAAATCCAAAAAAAGAAAGTCCGACGATCTCTGGCCCACTCAGAAGAAAGGCAAACCATCAGGCATCGCCGAAATGATGGACTCTGATAGTGAGAGTGACAATTCAGATGAATATGTTAACGAAGATGAGAATACTGTCAATAGTAACTCGACGAATGACGACATTGAGGGTCGGGAGTCTTCCGTGTCACAGAATGAGTTCACGTCGGACATGGAGCTGTCGGCGATGGACGCGACGGACGCGCTCGGAGCGCCGGACAATAGAACCGGCTCCGACATGGACAACTCAAACGATGGAGACGTTGACGACATAATCCGGTTCGTACCTACTACTCTTTCAGCTTACAACAAATCTCTCAACAGATTAATATTACACAGTAATTTATTCTTTACAGGAATTCTTTTCACAAGTCTGATCACAAAAGGCAAAAACTTAAAAGCAAAGATTCCGAATTACGCACAAATAGGAGCGCGTCTTCCCTCCTCTTGGACTTAACCGAAGGGAAGTCGTATATGGCGTCTTCGGTAAGCATAACTCCTATAGGTAGCACACCGAACACACCCAACGCTGGCTCGGGCTCCAGCATAACCTCCATGTTATGCCTGGACAGGCGGCCGGGTATTGAGATAATCCCCATCACCGCGGCCGCACCAGCCGCTCTGCCCAGCTCCATAACAATAACACCGATCACATCATCACAAATGAAAACGCTTGACGATCGTATCAGATCCGAGAAGAAGTCTAGCAGGTCGGGCGAGGAGCGCAGCAAGGAAAAGAAGAAGAAGCGCAGGAGAGACGACTCTATGGGCCCGCCCGAGAAAGTGCCGCCCAAACAAGACCCGCTCACGAAGCCCGTGTCGGTTAGCATCAAGCCCACTGATGGCTCCCCTTTACGTGCGACTTCCCCAAACTCCCTTATTCGAAAATTTAGTCCAAGCCCAACGCATGGCAGATCCGTTTCGATAACTAAGTCGTCGAGCCCTAGCACTGTGAAGGGTTTAGGAAAGCCATCGGGGACTTCTAGTCACCACAGCAGCCCGAGACATTCTCCAGTTCCAAATAGCCCTAAGCATTTACCTGGTTACTCGAGTCCAAAAAACCACAGCATCTCGTCCCCTAAGCACAGTTCTTCGGGGTCGGGAAAGCCAAGCATGTCAGCACTAAAATCTGCGACCAGCGGGTCGCCCTCAGGGAAGTCTGGTACAACAGGGTATGACCTCACTAAAAAGATATCCAAAGACAGTTATGGCTCTAGCTCGGTGACATCGAGGGATAAAGAAAAGAAACATTCCGGTTTATCTTTTTCTAGTTCCGATAGGAGTAGCCCTAAATTAAAAAACCCAATCAAATTGAAACAGTTAGAAATTACCCCCGTGTCCTGTGATAGTCCCGTAACGGAACCTTTAATATCCCCACCTAATATTGAAGTAAATAAATCAAATGCTCCGAGCCAGGCTCGCAATAGGAAAGGGTCCCTCAGTGCTGTGATAGATAAGCTCAAGTCTGCCCAGCACTGTGGCACAGATTCTGAAATAAGTGCAAAATCTAGTAGCTCTTCCAGTAGTGCCAAGTTTTCAGATCCCAAAACAAGTACGCTCGGCAGTAGTGGAAAACTTAACGATAGCAAAAATCAAGAGTATATGGTGAAGCCGAGCTCCGACGGTATGAAGATCACAATCAATAAAACTAGAACGAAAGATTCTTCGGGCAGTAGCTCCAAATTAAACTACAGTAGCTCAAAACAATCATCGCCCCAACTCACTCCCCCGAGTCAGGGCTCTCCCAAAACGCACACAGGTCTAAAGCCAGGGGTCATAAGTGGACCCGCGTCTAAAAAGACTCAAGCAATGCAATCTTCTAAATCCGGTAGCGTCACTTCGGGTTCAACACCACCCAAAGCTAACATGAGCCCTTCGGATTCTTCCGGGTCTGGCAACCCCAACATGCCCAAAGTGCCTTATTCAAAATCGTCGAGCGCAAGTAGTGCAGGTATCAACTTATCAAAGTCTGGTTCTAAATCCAGCTCTGGTTCCCCTAAAAGCAGCAGCACGGACCTCGCTAAAATAATCAGAGACAGGGAACGAGAGAAAGCCAGAACTAAACTTATGAGTAATTCAGAGAAATCTATTTTTTCTTCTAAATCTGAACGCCATTCTAGCCCTAGCGCCTCGAGAGACGAAATTGATGGAGAAAGGTTTAAAAGTTCCAAGGAATCGAATTTTCTCGTAGAAGGCTTGATCAAGCCTCTCGATACTAGTAAGTTTCAAATACCAAAATTGAAAAATCAAAACACTCCAGATAAGAACAGTCCTGCGGCGCAGTACGATCAACGATCTTTAGTTAACGACTTTGCGCGCTCGCTAGAACAAAGCAAATATCAGTTTCCGCACTTCGATAATCCAGGTAACAGAACGGCCGATTCCCTTCAAAAGTCGGCGTATCCTTTGAACGTGCCGAAACCACTACTCAATATGGGCAGCATGAGCCCTAAGACAATACCTCCCGGCAAGAATGATCAGTCTGACCGGCCCCTAGAATTTTCTAAAGCTATGGCTGACAGTATATCAAAAGGGGGAAGCCCGGTTAGAAATAAGGATGACTCAAAAGACGGCTATCCGCCGGCATTTCCTATCCTGCCCCTGGATTTCAAAACGGAGATGGCAAAGGGGTTCGCCGCTCCTAAGGGCAGTTCCGAAGACAGGAAAGGCGCCGACTCGTGCATGAAGCCCCCGGCGAGCGGCGCCGTGGCGCGCAGCGGGGCCACGACCCCGCAGGAGGCCGCGGAGATGCTGCTGGACTTCTCGTCGTCGTCGGGCAGCAAGGTGTCGGGCCTGCTGGCCGTGCGGCCCGTGTACCCGGCGTCGCCGGCGCTGGCGCTGCAGCTGGCCAAGAGCCCGGCGCCGTCGCCGCTGGTGGCGCCGTCGCCGCACTCCAACTCGCCCGGCATCACCGACGACGAGCTCATGGACGAGGCGCTGGTGGGGCCCGGCAAATGAGTGCCAGCGCCCACACCCAGTGCGACCGCGAGTGTTTGCTCCGCGTACGAACGAAATCGTGAACATTTCTCCTATTATATTGTTTGAAATATATAACTCATTTATGATTCCTTGTGTAATTTTATCAATGGATATTTATTTATCGAGTAATTTATTCGTAATTTTCTCTCTATGTAAACTACTTACTGATTCTTACTTTAAATCTCGTCGTATATTTTTTAATGTGTAAGGAAATATTATGTGATTCAGATATATTTTAGTAATCGAATATCATAGTTGTGTCATACTTTACATTATAATGTAAAAAGACGAATCATAAGTCCATGTATTGTTGTTAACAGAGGAACCACTTAACGCAACTGCCATGAGTAAAATACAATTTAGTGTACAATGTTTTTCCTAATTTAAGTGATGCAGTTATAGAAGGCGACGATTAACAATCAATGTATATAGATAAATTAATATAATGATATTGAAATGAATTTGTTGGTAAGGCCAATGTGCTTATAGATTTTTTAGAAATAAATGAAAATCAATTACTATTTACGTGGATTTTGTTTTATTTTGGACACACATCATAAAACGATACATTTAGTTAAAACTAGAATAAATTAAAGATTAATACAACATAGGTAGGTACATCAATAAAATCTTAGAGAGCTAGGACGATAAAATCTATAGTAGGGATTATAGAAAGGAAGTCTCCTGTACGGTGCATACGGATAACTCGGAAATTTTCTGCGGATAGCAAAGCGACGTCGCGGCGGTTGTCGGTGCCGTTTTCTCAAAAACGGAGGTGGCGCAAATCCAGCGGCAGTTTCCATTATTTCATCTTTAATCCTATTCGCCAGAAAATTATCAATTAGTTGGTCACCCGGATAAAGATAATCGTCATCGTCGATGTTGATTTCATTCTGTGCATCGGGGATCACTTCTTCTAAAGGCGTTACACTTTCTTCAATCACTATATCAACCTCTCCTTCGCCATATTTGGTGGTGTCTCCGCCAATGTCAGGTTCGGGCAAAAATGCTTCACTTATTACTTCCACCTTGATTGGTTTCGGATCACTTCTGTTTGATGTTGAGTCGTCTACTTCTAGCTTCACTTCTAACTCACTTGTTTCTGACAATGGTGGTTCCTTATCATTACTCAAGTTCTCTGGTTTTGAAACAGGATTTGCAATCACACTTACAATCCCCACTATTAATAATAAAATTATATTTGGCTTCATTTTTTTTCTGAAAAAGTAATTCAAAATGTTTACTTGATAACGCGACGAACACAAACTTCAATGTGAAATTTTTCTAGTAAGCTAGTCTTATATTATAGAAGATCGAGGTCAAAGAAAGGTGTGTGGCAACACAAATTTCATTTGTAAATAAATTGCTCAAATACCGGAAATTCTAAGAAAAATATCTAAACAAGTGAAAATAATAGCTAAAGGGCCGATTTTTCAATCTTTAGATATGTACCTAACTGTACATGAGTACATACATAGATAAACTCACGCGTTCTTCCCACATGGGATGGGACTAATCAGAAACTACAGGACGCCACCTGCTATGATCCTTGCATAAGTAGTTAATATTAAAAGCGGTTTCATGACTTTTGTATAGAAAATATGTCAAACCGCAATATTTATTCTCCAGATAAAAGGTACCTTCAGAAGTCTTCAAATAAATTTTCCGTAGTTGGGGTGCACGTCTACCTGATTGATAACCACTAGCTAGCCCACCATTATGAATTTATGTCTAAAAACGTATTTTTTCTTTCTATGCAATCCAAAAACGAGTGCAACGCAACTACTCAACTGCAGCGCTAAGCGCTCACACCAATAATAATAATATGAGCATAATGTATGCTATTATAAAATTTATATTAGAAATCTACTCACTTAATAGTATCTATGATGGCATGGAAGTCGTTGTGGTGGATTCATTCTTCGACCCTGATAATTCCTCCTCTGAGTATTGGCTTTCTCACTGCGCTCTCTAAGCTTTCTCATTGCAAATCGTGGTAGGAATGGATTCTGGGATTCTGCCCCTTCCATCATCTCGCCCTCGTCTACTTTAGATATTAAACTCTTCGATTCCTCAACAGGCTTCGAGTCAACAAACATAATGAAAACGAATACTGTTAAACACAATAACTTGAAACTGAACATGGTGAAGTTTAGATAAATGGTAATAACTTTTTGACAAGAACGACGCTGTGCTTTGAGCTGAAGCAACGGTGGCTAATCCCTTTGTATCTGTCTTCGAGAGCATGCTCATGTTTTATAGGGACGATAATTACCGACAGATGACACACATCTGGTGCATTTGTTTACCCTATCGAATTTGAGGAAATGTAACGGGTCATACGGTCGCTTCCAATTAACACGTCCTCGACTCACATTCATAGGCCGGTGGTGTACAACAGTAAGACCTACATTGACGTAACGGATACTGAAGCATATATATATCACTGATTCAATATGTTTCCCATAATTATATTGACGTAATAGTTTAAGTAAGTAGGTAGGTATTTATTTTCAGATATTGAGTTCAAACAAATTTAAAATACTGTGTCATGTTTCCAAAATATCCGTAACAATCGTCTGACACAGTTTCGAGTTACAATATCGATAGCATTTGTTTTATTAATTTATATTGTTAATTGAAGACCAGTCAGCGCCTTAAACAATAATAAAAAGTAAACAGCTACTCCAGTGCGTATTAATACAATTTATAAGTACAAAATATGGATAGTAGGTACCTACATACCAACACATAAGAAGTCAATAAAATTCGTAACGTCATAGCAGGAGTGACTTCTTATAAACAAACAAATAAATTGTACACAAACGTGTTTAAATACGTAGCTACATAGGCCTGCGTAAACAGTAAGTAGGTAGGGTAGACCCCCGACAATTATTGTATCGTTTTAGGGTTAATGTTAAATTCTGAGTTTACTCATAATATAGTGGAAATAATAATGCCACTATTCATTGATACTTAGTTAACTTGGCTATACGTAGGTACCTAAGCATATACCTACCTACCTACCTACCTATAGGTACCTTTAGATGTGTAGAAACAATATAAACATAAATATTTTGCATTATCTGTGGCCGATTGGCTTCCAAAAGCATCGGCTTCGTCACAACTGGTCCTCACTTGCCTTCCGCATTCAGCGAATTCCCACGACTTTTAACCAGTTGCATTGTCTCTTTGATCTAGAGGTCGAAAGCGCTACTGCTCAGCATGAGGTCCTGGGTTCGGTTCCCAGGTCAGGCAAAATGTAAACATAACTGGCGAAATGTGGTTGTGCTAAGGTACACCACTGCCTAACCCTTCGGGGATTATAGCTTAATAGCTATGACCACCAGCTGCCCAACGCACTCGTTGGGCAGCTGGATTAAGGACTTGGTTCAGGAAGCGATATTTCTGATCTGGAGTTCTGGAAATCTGGACACAGCTCGCATTGTTAGGAAGTTCCTCTCTCTGGAGCCTTGACCTGAACGGTATAGCGTTTTTATATTCTAATATATTTAAAAATATAAATACAGTATGTTAACTAACAGAGGGCGTTCCCGTTAACCCGCAATAGTATAGCGTCCATACATGCCAGAAAAAATATTAAAATTGAAAAAAAAAAAGTTTTTTTTTTTTTTTTTTAAATAAAAATATCTCATTTTTTTTTAACTGATGCTTAATTGTAACACTCTGTACACAGGCACTTGTCTTTCAACGTGGAAAGACAAGTGCGACAAGTGCGCGTCTACTGAGTGTTTGTTTTACGTATGAAATTAATATTTTTTGTGAATATTTTATGATAAAAAAATAAAAAAAGTTTTTTTTTTTTCAATTTTTATATTTTTTCTAGCATGTATGGACGCTATACTATTGCGGGTTAACGGGAACGCCCTCTGTTAGTTAACATACTGTATGTATACATAATGAAATAAAGGATATAATCTTAGAATAATAGGATATAATAATAGATCGAAAATACTTTCTTTGATTGCCCAGAAATTTCACTTCGCCGTCACAAGCGTCCGCGTCGAGCCGCGCGCGCGTAAAAGTCTGACGGTTTGCCGGCACTCGTTTTAGGGGCCCGCGGGGTCGGGAGTAGTGTGAAGAGCGTAGTTATAGAGATATTCACGATGGTACTACCGGACCCTGACACAATAATTGTTCCCGGTCTACCCCACCATTACACCTAGCTAACTAGTAGAGCACCTGCCATTTCTTCTTCGCTTCGCTCATGAGTTGACACAGCGGTCGCGTGTCGTCGTAGCTCGCTTCACGATCTCCCTCCAGTTGTTAGATGACAGTCTGGCGCATTCATTAACATGGCACCTATTTATACAGGATGGACCAAAATACACGTCATAAAAAAAATATAGATTCCTCATGTCCAGGGGTATTTGAAAATACCCCATGTATGGGGTATTTTCAAATACCCCTGGACATGAGGAATCTATATTTTTGCTCCACCCTGTATATACATAGTGTCAAAAAATTATCACGCAATGCTACAGATTCCTGGGACTTATAAGCACTCTGTATTGTAGGGCAACTTTAGAAGCGGCCTATGTTCAGCTGCAGATTGCGAAAGGCTGAGTTGATTGATAAATTATGACGCACAACGACATTGAGCTAAGAAAACCAACTTAGGTGCAGTTTCTAAGTTACTGACAACGATGAAAAAAAGAAAATGCAATAATTCTACCTATTTAGACACTAATAGCAGCTACATATTTTCAGCTCAGCTGAGCGTTTCGTAGATTCGTAGTACGCGACTACGACGCACGACACGATAATATTAGCCCCTGCGTAAACCGATCACTATATTGACATCGAACGCACTATGAATTTGAACACGCATTGGTTTAGATATCATGTCATTGTCAAGGTGGCTGTGAGTCACGAGGTCATCATGATGCTGCTGTATAAATAACCATAAACACCCATCCAACTGGACCTAAACAAACATGGAGTTCTTGAAATTTTAACATAATCTCTATAAAAGGTTTACTCAACAATTCGCAATAAATATAATTTTAATTGAACGCGATTTAGGTAGGATCCTTGAAAATATTGCGTAAATGTTTAATTATAGCACCATGACCACTCATAAATTGTCTAATTATATACCTATTCAGGAAAAACAATAACAGGAAAATATAAATTAAGCCCTAGTAATACGTACTAAAGTTATTTTAAACATTCAAACCATCGATTTTTTGTACTGCAACGTGCTGCAGGGGGTGCAGATAGAACGGCGCTATTTTTTTCTACTTGAAATCAATGTACCTACCTATTGTTGGATTAGTCGACTAATGTCAGATTCTAGAAATTCCAGATTCATATTTATGACACGAGACAAACTTATCTAACTCAAACCTGCAGTTCATTGATGAAATCGCCATAATACATAGTGTTAGATTATACCACCTATCTTTTCGCTGATGAATGATGATGATTCAGATCAAAAATATTGATCTTATGAAAAATACTCTTATCTGATTCTGATCTGACGCAATCTTCAATGTTATCAACATCTTTGATACTGTCATATATTGCCTCAATATTGTACAATAGATAAAACAGAATCAAATGAAATATGTCAGTAGCAGCCCCGAGTCTGGATTCGTGCCCGGTTGATGGCAATAAGCTCGCCACATAAAATGGGACTAAAACATAACTGGCGAAATGTGGGTGTACCTGCTACAGGTAAATCTCTGGCGAAACATTCGACCCTTAGGGGAAACAAGGCGTGATGTTACGTTATGTTATAAAACAGAATGATGCCAAAAAAATGTCGGACCACACACAATGAAGTGTTCCGTAGTTGGGATGAATTTATCCCAAGAACATGTTTTTGCAACTGCAACAGTAAGTTGATCGATCATTTGGTACTCATTAACTTGTAGAGAGCCTATCTTACCTGTGATAGTTTTCCTTTTAATTTCGTTATTATATTCTACTGCCGTGAATTGTTTTCACATAATATCCTTGTTGACTACGGAACCCTAAAGAAACATCCTGGATGAACCTACCGAAAATGCTGAATTACTTCAGCAGTGATCCATATTTTTGTTAGTCGTTTTTAGCGTTCTTTCTTACAAGGGTTGCCATCTGTCCGGGTTTCCCCGGATTTGTCCTAGTTTGGAGGGCGTCCGGGGAGCGTCCGGGCGGGGTTTTTAAATACCATTTGTGTTAGTGGAAATCCGATTAAATGAATTATTTGCAATAAATTTAAGCATTATCATTTATCATCATAATAAAAAATTCGGCGCGGGTCACGCCCCTAGCAGCCCACACCAAAATTTTATTTTTGTTATCATAATACCTCAGACAGAGAATAGTGTAAGTACCTATAAGTGGGTAGGTACAATATGGATTAGTAAATTAACCCTTTGTTAGTATTTTCGAGGCAGATTTTCTATTAATAAAAATATATTGTAGGTACTTATCGATGGTTTTATTTTATTGTCAAAAAAAAATTGGGGGCCGTCCGGGGACAAATCTTCATTTCACCCAAATATCCGGGTATTTGAAGGTTTTGTTCGGGGTCCGTAATTTAGGTGATGACAACCTTATTTCTTACTGACTTTATTTTTCTTTTTGCCCGACTCTCTTAATGGTCGTTGCGTGATGTTAAATAGCCTATATCCTTCCCGAAAACAAACCTTCAGCTAGAAGATAATTATTTATAACAGAAATACATTACTCACATATAGGTATACGCTGTCAATAGAGAAATGATAACAATTATTTCAGTCAACTAGTCTGAGTAGTAGTTAACATGAGATATGACAGCGTGTTGTAGGTCGTGGGTTCGAACCCAGGCAGGCGCTTTACTTTGTGTAAATAATTTCATCATCACTGCTCTCAAAACGGTGAACGAAAACATCGTGAGGAAACCGGCATGCCTTAGAACCAAAAAAATCGAAGACATGTGACATCTACCAACCCGCACTGGGCACGCGTGGTAGATTACAGCCCACTCCCTCTCACAGAGAGAAGGCCTGTGTCCCAGCAGTGGGAACATTAATAGGCTGACTATGTTTATGTTATGTTTATGACAGCGTGTTAGTTGAATTTATTAAATTTTCAAAAACCATAGTTAGCTATAATAGCCAGAAGCAGAACAGTCAAGCTACTGTTTCACGACACTAGTTTCATAATGTAAACCCCGCCTAGGACGGTGGACGTACAATATAGGTATTTCAGGCCGTCTTTTGTTTGTTAGAGCAGCTCCATCCGTGACTGTGTGTACTAAATGTCCACATGAATGCAATAAAGAGTTTGAGTTTGACTTTTTTTTAACACATTCAGCGCCGGAAGCCCTCCTGGAGGGTTCACCTAGTCACATATGGGATGCCGAGAGCCCTCGTGGAGAGCTCATTTTAAATGTAGGTTTTTCTTAGCGAATACAGAATTATAAACCGTGAAAATAAAATCAGATCAAGATTTATTAGTGCATTATGCGTTGGGTTTCAAATCAACGACTTAGATTTCTTTTAAATTTTTTGTACAAATACAGGTACACTAAAAATTTAAAAGGTTGGAAACTACGTATAGCGAGAAGACCACCAGAAAACACTATTTCACTTCGTTTTACAGTGTTTTATAACACGGTTTTAAACCTAATGCGTTGACCATCCGCGATGGTTAACTTTAGCGCAAACGTAATGCCGGGAACCCTCCCGGCATAATTATTGTAAGTGGACCCTCCACTTACAATAATTATGTATGGCGGCATGGCGTATGAGCTCGACGAAAATGGGTGGAGTCGAAAGTGAGAAATCACTTTTCGCTACAGATTATTAGTTGTCAATATCATTATACACTATCTTCATCATCTGATTCTGGTCTACCCGAAATTCTGGTCAACCGGTAGATACGAGTAGAAGATACATCCTACCTACATCAACATGTATGTTTATGTGTATCCCGTGTCCGTTCCGTTCATTTACACTCGATCCACGTGAGTTGCGCAGTCGCAGCATCTTGTTGCTCGTAGAATTTGATTAAATTGAAGTCTAAAACACGTGCTCTCGAAGTCTCGATTCAGTCACGAGGCGTCAAAAGAACTGGATTTAAATTTAACGATTATATTGATGTAAAAACGGCTATGACCGTATCGCTAAAATTCCCAGCTATAGATACTTGAGCTATTATTTAGTCACTCCGACGAAGCATGAAGGTTGGCGCTTGATAAAGGACAGGATGCAAATTTTTTGAGGGCGTTGATTTTCGGTAGTCGTTCCCGCTAATGACTATAACAAAACAAAAACTCAATCAGGCAACGCATTGCAATTAGACAAGCCATTTCTTTAGTATGTCCCGTTGGTACCTAGTGGTCGTAAGCACGATTGCTAAGCGTGAGAGGAGGAAGGTTCGACCTGATTTTGAGATTTTACAATTTTATTTAGTTTCGCATTTGCAGCCCGAAGTCTGGCTTTGTGTCTCATTATTTTTATGACAATAGGCTCAATCCCTTTTAAATGGGATCTAAACCCACAAAGTAGAGCCACACTTCACCAGTAATCTGGTGAAGTGTGGGTATACTTACCTACTCACTAAGGCTGCCTGTCCACTGGAGCGGAGAGGAGAAAAGAGGAGCGGAGATGTGCCAACATTAACCAATAGAATCTTGACTCCGCCCCTGAGTTTAGATCAGTGATCCTGAGTCAAGATTATATTGGTTAATATTGGCACATCTCCGCTCCTCTTTTCTCCTCTCCGCTCCAGTGGACCGGCAGCCTAATATTACTCCTCTGCAAACGCCTTCGGGGAATTCAGGCGTGATGATTATTTATCATAGATAAACCAGTACCCTAATTACGTAATGCACGATCAATAATAAATTGAAATGAATTGAAACAGATTGCTAGTCCATTGCTGTATAAGTTCGAAATAAAAATTGAGCAGATTTTTTTTTCGAACTTATGAAGCACTGGAAATAGAGAAAGCGAATTTTCACAAATATGAGACCTAGCTAACTAGATCAATTTTTTGCCCCCGTAAACCCCTCTAGCAACTTGCAACTTTCATCCAAATCATTAGAGACGTTTTCGAGAAGGTGATTACAAATAAAGTATTTACATATTGCTCATTTAATAGTACCTAAGTATGGGATTCATTAAGTAATTCACCATTAATTTAAATCTAAAACATTAGTTAACTACCAATATAATGCAAATGAGTACCGAAAACCAATCAAGTTTATATTATTAGAGCAGGAAAAATTTCATACTAAGTATTTGTTCGTAAAGTAGGTCCTTTATATTTTTTCCTAAAAGAAACTAAAAAGAACGTGACTTCGAGCTCTGAAAATTGAAATACAATTCATGGAGCCTGGAGGACCTGCCGTTGTGAAGTGACTGCATGAATAACAAAAATTCGATTTGTTGTTACGGTCTACGGTGCTCATCAAAATCTCGATCTATATGTATAGGTAGGTACTAGGTTGCGAAACTCGACAGGTTATACGGAAATAAATGTGTAAGTACCTATACATACATTGATACATAGATCGGTAAGATTACTCGTCATCTAAGTAATACTAAACAAACATTTCCTTGTTATGTCAAGGCAAAAGAAAAAACATCATTGAACTTATTTCCGCAGCCAAAAGGTACCTTGTCGTAGAGTGCAGACAGTGCAGTCTACAGTGTTGCCTTGTAAGGCAAAGATTGCATCAAGCAAGCTGTCTGCTTACCTGGTGACAATTTTCACAAAAGTGCAAGACCAGTAGAAACGTAACAATTTCTTATTTTGACGAAGCGTTGGAAGACCTCCCATAAGATGCACCGATGACCTTGTGAAGGACCTTATTATATTATAATAGCTATAGTATAGAATAGAATAGTATAGAATCCGCTGGATGCGGGAAGCACAGAATCGGTCGAAGTGGCGGTCAGGCCTGTGTTCAGCAGTGAACGTCTTTTGGCTGAAATGATGATGACAAATGAGCGGGCTTTACAAATAAACCCTGAAAAAAAATTAACGTTACAAAAACAAGAAAAATTCATAGTTGCTGAAAGATTATTATTGGTAATATTGAAATGTATGTGTTGCCTGCTGCCAAATCTAATATCTAGTGATTTGATTGACTGTTGTAATTCCATGCAAGGACTGCCACAGGGTGTTATTCCTGGTCCCATAAAGTCAAACTTTTCGTCTAGTTTGTAACCCAGACGAAGTAGCAATAATTATTTTAAATAGCAGTCATGACATCTGCCGGCACGATGAGGAACTTTAAAGAGCCTGTCTCGCACGATCTACGGCCTACCTCGGGCCTCGCACAGACAGACGCGCCCTGAAAGTTCCGTTTCAGTATTTCAAGATGTCGCTAACAACGTCCTGAAACTTATAGTACCTAAAGCCGTGGTCCTGAAAAGAGAAATAAAGTTAAAACTAATAATTATACTTCGAAGCAGCTTGTGCTGTGGGTTTAAAAAAGTACAAGTAGGTACAGACGCCAGCACATCAAGTTACCAACTTGATGTGCTGGCGTCTGTACCTACTTATAGTTTTTTTTTTTTTTTTTTAGGTATTCTTTCTTTAATAGATTTTCAAGGTTTTCGCTAAAGAGTATGGTTCAATGTTGTTTGGGAAAATTTGACAGATTGGTTTAGGTTGATGCGCTGGCGTCTGTAGTCTGTACATTCTATTTGCTAATCATCCACAATATCTTTTCAATGTAACCTTTAGCTTAGAATACGCACAACCATTAGGTATGTAAGTAAGTACCTATAGTAATCTATAATGACCGCTAGATAAATATTAGCACTCAAACAGTGGGGTAATCAAAGCTCTGTGTTCAATACTACTGCTATTGGATAATCTAAATAAACAAGCAAATCTCACGTGTCGTACACGATAACAGTGTTATCTGCAGCTAATGTGTGTTTCGGCGTTCAGTTCCCACATCATGGAACCTTTGAGCTTATGGACACGTCACACGTTGTCGGCGCGGCATTGGGCGGCATGTGTTCAAGGTTTGCGAAATGCGAAGTTCATTGATTGATGTTGACGTAAGTGGCGGCGCGCTGAGAGGCGGGCTCGTGGTGCGCTCGGCACTCCGGAGTAGTCCGGAGGGCACCACGAGGCACTGTACTGAGCCCGCTCACTTCAGTCGGTCGGCGCTTCGCCCGCTACTAGTCGTCGTCGGTCGTCGCGCCACACCGCCTCTGCTTCTCGACCTACACACGCACTATCGATCGCTTCATTCACAATGTTTTGAAGTGATTCTCACGAGACCACAAAACAAACCGGCCTTTTTGGTGCTATACTGTAAACGTAAATCCAACATGTTTTATAAGAGACACTAACTATTTTTACTAGCAATTTTTAATACTAAGTGAACACTTAACATTTTTTGAACAGTATTAATTTATAAGAGTTTTTGTTGTAAGTGAATATAATTCCAACATGAAGGATAAGCAAAAGAGGTAAGTAAACATACTCGACTCATAATTATTTTATTTTCAATTAGGTACAAAAGTTTTAATTCACAATATCAACAGGTATATTTCTCCCCAAATACAGCGACCTATTTCCATGCCTGAAAGTGTAGTTAATTACCAAAAAGACTGGAGTTTAATTCATGAATTTTGCTATTGGTGCCTAAGTATCCAACGACCAAATTAACTCTTCATTGTGAACCAACCGGCTTTGAAAAAAGAATTAACCGGTGTACGTAGTCCGTTTGAAACACAAACATAGGTAGCTATCACAATGGATGGCGTTGTTTGCCTCTTTCTAATTTGAAATGCAAATGTCATCAATGCGTTTGATTATAGGTTTCTACGTCCTTACTCGAACGAATAAATAATTGTTGGTATACTTTTTATATAAAACTAGGCAAAAATTTCATCATTCTGAATTTTTTGAGAATTCTATACAAATTTATATCATCCAGAGCAGTGGTGGCCTAGTGGTAACGGCCCCGACTTACGAGTTGTAGGTCGTGGGTTCGAACCCAAGCAGGCGCTTTACTTTGTGTAAATAATTTCATCACCACTGCTCTCACAACGGTGAAGGAAAACATCGTGAGGAAACCGGCATATCTTAGAACCAAAAATTCGAAGACATGTGACATCTACCAACCCGCTGACATCTACCAACCCGCACTGGGCCCGTGTGGTGGATTATGGCCCACTCCCTCCCACAGAGAGGAGGCCTGTGTCCCAGCAGTGGGAACATTAATAGGCTGATTATGTTATGTATAGATTTACATACTTATCTAACAAGAACTATTTTACCACTTGAGATTCAGACCTTCAATTTGAGGCAAAAATTTTGCTTTGTGTCCTAGAGAATTGACATCTGACATTATCTAACGTGAATGTCAATAGCAAGGTGGCACAACTTTAATAGGTCACAATCACAATGCCATTGTAGTTGCTTGATGATGGTGCTTACCTATGGACCAACAGATTATAATAATGGCTGCCAGTAATAACATGCACGACCAGTAGTGCACGGCAGTACCAGCACGACATATTTATCTACAAGGCCTGTTTCTCTGCCATAAACTGCTAAAGCAGCAAAAACGTTAGAAATCGCGAAGATTGCGCAAACGTTTGCTAAGTCATTCTCGGTCATAACGTAAACATGCAAAAACTTTCTTTTCGAACAAAAAAAATTCTTTGTAATTATTTTGTCTATCTCCAGTCTCCGGACAGTGTAAACGTACCTACTTATTCAGCATAGCTATTCACAATCATTCGACACGGCGGGTTCCGAATCCGAAAATAACACATTTTCGGATACCTAATTTGCCTAGTCCCCAGACAGCAAATAGCCGTCGGAAGAATATTGGTCGTCTATTTAACTGTGAGTGAACTGTGGTGAGGGGTATCGTGTTACCCAGTAACTGGGTTGTGGATAGGGCATGTTATTCGGATATCCGGATATCCGAATTATCCGGATATCCGTCGAAAATATTATCCGAATATAATTTGTTCTACTATCCGGATAAAACGGATAATACGGATAGTTACTCTTGTTCCATTTTCCTTTTGATAATATAACATTTAACGTTGTGTTTTATAAAATAAGTATTCACAATCGTGACAATTCATGCTATATCTTCAAAAATTCATCTAATGACACAAATACTATGTAGATTCATCATAGGGAAAATTTAAAAGTGCTTTTGCACAGAGCTCGACTTCAGTTGACGACAGCGATGGTGATCACGTAGCACCCAGTGATTACAAGCAGCAGAAACTGAAATATCATTTACTTTAACAGAGAAAAATAAGCAAAGAGATCGGAAGGACTCTGGTTGACCATCAACAGTGAATGCTTTGACAAGCATGACATTTACTTAAAGGCATTGACAGGAATGATGGCTTTGATTAGTAGTGTTGTTCTCTAGATTCATCTCGATATTGTGTCTTGTTTGACGAGATCTCACAGAACCAAAATAGAGTTCCTGCTAAATGCAACATCAAGAAAAGGTTAGGATTTGCTACACTTGAATTGGTAACCAACCCAAAATCAAGTTGATATGGGAAATAGGAATGTGGAGCAGAGCCTCATCATGATTCTCGTCATTCATGATTTGCATTAATTTGTTTCCTGCCTGGACCGTAAAAACCCAATCCGGAAAGTCCTCTTTAGGAATACCCAAAGTTTCACATATTTGTCCAACGGAAGAGGACTGCACAATTGCGATAACGAGAACTGAATGACCCGAAACGCACAGAAAATAGTTCATATTCTATATGATACTTTGACATCAAGCAATTTCAGTGGTGTGACTTTGTCTCATTATTACCATGCACTACTTTGTAAGACTTCCAGTCTTCATCTAATGTGCTTTCAATTGTTCTAGCCATCTTAACAAAGATAGCATTTGACCAGCTCACGATCTATTATACCATATTGGTAGACAACCCGTGGATGATAGCTTTTCTCGTATCTGTCAATGACAGATCGGACAGATTTTGCTTTTAGTACGAACTGAAATACTTTAGTATACGATGTTGGAGAGTTTTTGTAATAAAAATATCGATTTTAAACGAATATAAGTTTGATTTACCTCTTTTACAGTGTTATCCAAAATATCCATATTATCCGGATATATTCGAATAGTTGTCTGGCAGTATCCGAAATATCCGAATAGTAAAATGGACGGATAATTGCATGCCCTAGTTGTGGAGGTCAGATAGGCAGTCGCTCCATGTAAAATACTGGTATTCAGCTGCATCCGGTTAGACTGGAAGCCGATCCCTACATAGTTGGGAAAAGGCTAGGCAGTTCAAATTCAAATTGTTTATGTGCAAGAAAATACATGATTTACAAGGGAAGATCTTACAGCCTTAAAGTCATTGTATTCGGCCTGCAAGCGTGCAAATTATTTATTTATTTAACCATTTATGTACACACATTTTAAAACAGACAAGAAGAAAAGAACAGAAAAATATTATACTATTATATTATTATATTATTATTCATGTTTAAATGTCATAATTATTTTATTATGCGGATTCTATTATTAGTACATTATTATTACATAATAAGTACAGTACCTATGTAGTTTGGTTGATTGATTTGGTTTAAACTGTCAAAAATTTCGGGATTCGGATTTGTGAACAGTGATTTTTGTGAGTGATTTTTGTGATTTTTGTGATTCGGCACGGAAGCGTATTGAATAGTTGTGAATGTTGGTCTTCAATGACGATCGCAAACAATAGCTAGTTGACTCCTCGTTGACTTCATAAACGCATCAGAGATCGAAACTTGGCCTTATTGTTTGTCCTTATTTTTTCATGATTTCGTTATTTATCCGTCTGCTGTTGTTGCCTGACATTATTTTAATTTAGTTACCTAGTTACATAAAGAGCTGTTAGCGGCATTCATAACATGCTCCAGATTTCACTCTGAATCCAATAGCACTGTTTTTTCATCTTAGTTACCTACCTATTAAAATGTTCTTTGTAAAAATATCTATGTGTCTATAGATATTGGAGCCCCAAAATACCAGTATTCTCTTTAAATCAGAAGGTCGAGCAGCTTATTGATAAACGGTGCCGTCTGTAATATTTTTTGGTCCTTGACTGGTAACTCGTAACAAATTTTAGAACCGTAAAACCGGCCATCATTGCTAAATTTTATTTTCAATTCAAGATTTTCTTTAGTATAGAAAATCTTGAATTGAAAATAAAATTTCAAGTTCAAGATTTTAGTTAGAATTAGTGTCTGGGCAAGGATATCCGCATTGGGCAATGATGGCCGCCTTACGTAATGCACGATCAATCAGAATTTGGATCGTTTTAGTCCATTGCAACAGAAGTCCGAAAAAAAAAACTGACGTAAATAACCCAATGAATATTTTTAAACTGTCAAAATGAAACAGATTAGGAATCGTTAACGAAAATGTGTAGCGTAATTAGATAGCAGGTATACCAACGTTGTATCACATTTCCGAGGTTGTGAAAATAGATAAAACTAATTTTCCCAGATAGACCTAGCTAGACGCAATATTGCAACTTTCATCGTTATATATAGAGCCGTTTTCGAGAACGTGATTACAAAAATATACAACCTGTTTTTTTTTATATCCCATAACTCTAGGATATGAATGAGACCATATTATCAAAGAATCAACTAGCGTATTATTTTTTTTGTGTTATCGAATTAATTATTCAATTAATTCACGATTATTTATGTAAAAAACCATTATTATTTATAAATATGAAATATTACTTAATTCAGATTATTTTTGTTCATAAAAAGAAAATATGTCAACGTCGCATTTTCTTAGCTTAAAATATGAATAATTGGTTTGAATGAAAATGATTTACTCGTACTTATCAATTAAAGTTAGATTGCACAAATCGAGAGTCTAGTGGTAGGTAAATTATCATTAAAAAAATATAATATATGTATAAGCTAGTTGATTCTTTGACATGGTCTCATTAATACCCTAGAGTTAAGGGATATTAAAAAAAACACGTTGTATATGTATACAAATATTGCTCATTTAATAGTGTAGGATAACTGTCTGTAACTCTGTAGTAGCTAGCTACCTGCTTAAGCCTCTATTGTATTCTTTCAACGAAAAAACCGGAGAAAACAACCAACTGTATTGTATCAGAATCATTTGAAGATATAATAAAGTAGCGTCGATCTGGCCACAATCATACAGAGGGGGGTTAACTATTACTAAACCGGTTTATCACGTGTCTTTTTAAGCACGAGTAAAAGAAACAGGAAGCCTTCGTTGCTTCGTATTATACATTATACTTAATATGTTATTAGGAGCGATAAAGAGTGACTTTGCTGTTCAAGAATGTATAAATGGACGCAACTTAGCGAAACTACTGCAATAAGTAGGTATAGGTTTCACATAAGCAGGTCAATATTATGTATTTTATGTCCTACCTACACGAGGATATAAAATAAATAATGTACCTACGTATCCAAAGCTCCTGATCGCTAAGAGATTTCTGATATTAGAATTTCGTACGTGTCTACGTCTACGTATTTGAATCAGCTGCCAGCCTCATCTGCTCTGCAGTCTGCTACAAACCTGTGCTAAGGAAATTTGTCTTGGAAGATGTCTTCTGACTCCTGGTCAAGACTTCTGACTTAATTCACAAAAACAACTACAAGATCGACAACAGTTTCCAGATATGCGAGAAATTCATGATAATATTATTCATAGGTATTCAAAAATTTCAACCTTGTACATCACAATGAATCAATGTAGAGCACGAATTATTGGAAAAGTAAAAAAAAATACTTCAAAAAGCTACCGTTTTTTTTCCAGTGTCGTTTCGGACTGGAAAACTGGAAATCAATAATGTAGACATATAGGTAAATGTGGGTTATACCTACTATGTAGGTAGTAGGGAATCCCGACGACTTGGTAGGTATTTACCTCGGGGCGGAAAAATATACATACATCATAAATGCTGGCGCCGCCGCAATGACCTAAAACCTAATAGCTCGTCTAGCTCGTCTTTAATAAAAGCATGAAACAAATCATGTGACAGGAAAAATCGTATCAATAATAATTAAAAAGGTCATAAAAACAATCATTTGTCACCGTGTCCGGAGATTCCAGCTTACGGAATAAGGATTTGATTTTCATAAATAGGGCAAATCTTTTATTTTATGGCTCTTTTGCTGAAACTCAACCACTTCAAAATAAAGCAGAAATGCGCACAGATATAGTTGTATCAAGTATGTTAAAGCCACATTAAAGCAAACTTATAGCTTAGGTAAATACCTGGAGCTCCTCCTTTACTTAGGATTAAAAGACTCAAGAATTAAGCCCGCCCGGAGCCTCGCTTAGCTTAGGGAACCACCGAACAGGCCCTGAGGTTGTATAAAAAAAATGCTTTGACGGCCAGTGGCCAAAAGTGTAGCCAAGTGTGGCCAATGTAGGAGAGACATCTGATATGGAGCTGAAAAACAGACCGCGACGTCTTTCGCCTAATATCAATGCCTCAAGAGGACCATTAGCATACCAGAGATGAATGTTATCTATAGGATCCCTTGATTGCGTAACAGACGATCAATCACTATCTGTTTCATCTTGACAGTTCAACAACACTCATTGCGTTGTTGAGCAGGCCAATTTCTCGAACTTATGAAGCAATGGATCAGCAATATCCTTCAAAATGATTCAGATTATGATTGATCGTGTGTTACGCAAGTGTAGTATCAATGGTTTAACCTGTACACCCTGTATAGGTCTTAATCTCTACAAACCATTGATGAAGGGATGAGTGATGACCATGGCATGTACCTACTAAGTTAGAAACAGGTGGGAATTTGTAGATATACAGTTAAACAAAGCTGTTTTGTTTCAAGGTTTTTCAACAAAGACAATTTTATTCTACTTATTTCATAAGAATATTAATCACCTAGTGAGTACTGTACTATAAAAACAGGATTTTGTTCAATGTTTCGCAATTGAACGTAATCAGTATGTATCACTGTCGAATATGTAACGAAAAATTCTGAACTGATAAGAAACTTTAACGGGAAGTTATTTTGGCTTCGTCACGCTTAGGGCATGCAATTATCCGCCCATTTTACTATTCGGATATTTCGGATACTGCCAGACAACTATTCGAATATATCCGGATAATATGGATATTTTGGATACCACTGTAAAAGAGGTAAATCAAACTTATATTAGTTTACAATCGACATTTTTATTACAAAAACTCTCTAACAATCGTATACTAAAGTATTTCAGTTCGTACTAAAAGCAAAATCTGTCCGATCTGTCATTGACAGATACGAGAAAAGCTATCATCCACGGGTTATAGAATCTACCAATGGAATAATAGATCGTGAGCTGGTCAAATGCTATCTTTGTTAAGATGGCTAGAACAATTGAAAGCACATTAGATGAAGACTGGAAGTCTTACAAAGTAGTGCTTGGTAATAAATGAGTCAAAATCACACCACTGACATTGCTTGATGTCAAAGTATCTGATGTATAAGTTGCATCAGCACAAACTAGTAGCCGCGAATGACATGTACTTTCATCGATTCCCTGAATATGAACTATCTTTTGTGCGTTTCGGGTCTTTCAGTTCTCGTTATCGCGATTGTGCAGTCCTATCTTCCGTTGGACATAATATGTGAAACTTTGGGTATTCCTAAAGAGGACTTTCCGGATTGGGTTTTTACAGTCCAGGCAGGTAACGAATTAATGCAAATCATGAATGACGAGAATCATGATGAGGCCTCTGCTCCACATTCCTACTTCCCATAACAATCTGATTTTGGGTTGGTTACCAAAACAGCTTATTCAAGTGTAGCAAATCCTAACCTTTTCTTTATGTTGCATTTAGCAGGAACTCTATTTTGGTTCTGTGAGATCTCGTCAAGCAAGACACAATATCGAGATGAATCTAGAGAACAACACTACTAATCAAAGCCATCATTCCTGCCAATGCCTTAAAAGTAAATGTAATGCTTGTCAAAGCATTCACTGTTGATGGTCAATCAGAGTCCTTCCGATCTCTTTGCTTATTTTTCTCTGTTAAAGTAAATGATATTTCAGTTTCTGCTGCTTGTAATCACTGACTGCTACATCATCACCATCGCTGTCGTCAACTGAAGTCGAGCTCTGTGCAAAAGCACTTTTAAATTTTCTCTATGATGAATCTACATAGTAATTGTGTCATTAGATGGATTTTTGAAGATATAGCATGAACTGTCACGATTGTGAATACCTATTTTATTAAAACACAACGTTAAATGTTATATTATCAAAAGGAAAATGGAACAAAAGTAACTATCCGTATTATCCGTTTTATCCGGATAGTACAACAAATTATATTCGGATAATATTTTCGACGGATATCCGGATAATTCGGATATCCGGATATCCGAATAGCATGCCCTAGTCACGCTATAAAAAAGGCAAAACAGATACTTAGGTACATGTTGCAATACTAGATAAAGTGACGTCAAAATATAAGCAGACAAACAACACATGTGAATTTTATCCAAGTAGGTAGCTACCAAGTGAATTCATTCTGTACGATACAATATTTTAATGTTCTACCTAGTTATTAATTACAGTCAAACCTGAAGGAGCGAGAGATTTTTTTTCTCTTTCACGTATCCAAGTCACATATAGAGGTGTAAACTGGGTTTTTCTCAGTTACAGACGTATTAAAAAAATTGCAAATACGCTGTCGCTTATAAGGCAAGTGTCAGTCTCATTTATACAGGTCCAAATGAACGACTCCCTCATACAGACAGAGGTTTCTGTTTCTCACTTGTAGAGGTGGACCAATCACTCTCATTTGTAGAGGTGGACCTAGCAATCACTCTCACTTGTAGAGATGGACTTAGCGCTGATCTGGTTGACTGTACTTACGAAAAATTGAACTAACTGAACAGAACTCTCATAGCCATCGAATATTATCTAACGTTTATCAAGGCTTCCGGGTTATCTGACCCAACACGGCCAAGACAAAGATTAATCACAAATCAAAACAATCGATAGAATAGACAGTAAATAGTAGGCTCTGCAAATAAAGAATCTATCTCATTATCACACACAATAGATCATAGTCACCAATGACGGTACAACTGTTATTGTAAACGTATCGCATTACGTAACCAGCTCATTAACCGACAGATTGGTTTAAAGGTATTCAAATGAAACGAGAATACAACAATGTACCTACAGTTGCTAAATCTAAACGCATATTATGTTAGCAACCAATCTCATACAAAACCTAATGAGAAAATTTTATAGCGAGCGCTGCATGTGCGCGCCGGTAAAATCGGCACGACAATATGCACTGTAGATCACGTTTTCCACTTCAGTTGACTTGCTATGAAATAAATAATGCAGCAAACTGCTCCTCTTTGCAACCACTCAATGTAGTGGTTCCTACTGTATATTATTGATTTTTCTACGCAAATAGAGTATCAATAACGTATGGCTGAAAAATTCGACCTTTACCCATTGATATACTGTTTATATACTTATCAATGCCTTTACCTCAAGTTTACTCATAAAACTTGCATGGAGTAAAAATCAATGACTCTTATTTATTTCATAAGCATTCTGATATCAATGATAATACACATTATGTACCTTTGTACTTCAAATTGATCGTTATCATATCACAAATAATCACAATGTCATTCAAATCAAGTGGGTATTTTACGTCTGTGATTTTTTAAATCAAGAATCGAGCTTTGCTCCTCCTGAGAGGTAAGAATAATTTCGTAGGTAACCAGTTTTTTGGAAGAACCTTGAGGTTCTTCCAGTAAATGGATTTCTAATAATATCCACAAACTACAGACGAATGTCTCTAGTTCTCTACCTATATGCATTTAACCTCTCTTACGCCGGTTATTACAGAAACAATTAAAAATCCATTCTGTCTCGCGTGGATTTACTATCAAAGTAGAATATAGAGTTGCCAGAATATTTTAATATTTTCGCAGGGCATTTAGTGTATTCCGCAACAATACCTATTCCCAGGATGATAAAATGTCAGCTCTTGAGTACGATAAATGTCAGGGACGTTATTAAGTAGAAATTCTTCTTTTCGGAAGAGTAAAACTGTCGCTTTGGCTTCGACGTCACGACAAGTCTGACAACACAATACCTTGGTCTCCCTACATCCACCACATAATCACATAATTACGTCACATTGAATCTCAATAATAGGTACTTATTGTTTCAAATTGACGCTTGCCTGAAAAAGTTTTCCTCTGTTAAAATAAAATGCCGAAAAATGATGATATGCGTGGTCTCCGTCTACCACAATAACTGATTCAACAATTTTATGTTATTTTTGGTTAAAAATTAGTTGCCGATAATAGTGCTTTTATAGGTAGGTATGGGATATTAAGGTTTATGTTTGATATAATTCACCATAAACCCCATTTTAAGCTTAGCACCTACCTTTACGATCAAAGCGCCAATAATAAATTAATATTGCCATTAAGTGTAGTGTCCTCTGGTTAATCTTAAGTAATACTAACTAATTCATCTTCCTCATAGAGGTAAGCTTCAAATCGGATTTGTAGGTTTACTCGAAAAACAAAGCCATAAAAAGTCGGCTTGCCAAAAAATGCTATTGGGTTTTTCTGCTCCTAATCCCGGAATTAGAGATAATGCCAAATTAATGATAGTCCCATTATACGACGCCAGAATCGTATAATCATTATGAGGGTATTGTAGGAAATTATAGGTCTAAGCAGATTTAAGTCATTTGTAGCGTTTGGCCAAACACGCAATGATGTATAACGATACAGACCTAAGCTTTGCGATTTATTGTAGATTAAGCTTCGTGCAAACTAGCGCGACGCGACACCGGCTATTTTTATACCGTGAAGTTTTCTTAGAAATTGTTTTGTTCGTGTCGCGTCGCGCTGTCGCGTCACGGTGGTCTGCACGAGCCTTAATACCCAACACTTTACACCCAATATGCAACATAGGTGTATCTACTAGTTCCTACACATATAAAATGAAGTAGCATCGCAACGAAGGGGTTAAGGGTTAATTTGATAACATTATTTTATATTACGCCAGTCGCAACACTTGCCTACGGGAACAAGACGTCAGGACTAAGGGCCCTGACCTGTGTCAGTGTCAGTAAAATGGTCTGCATCATTTTCGGTTATGCTATACAATTTAAACGGAAGTTCAGGGTCGTTAGAGTACAGAGGTAAGTCTACACATTCTTTATTTTAATTATGAAGACCGTGACTTTGTAGAATAGTATCAGTGATTGTTAGAAACTGCAGTTCCTACCAACTGCATCATTATGAGACAATTCCGTGATTCCCATTGCCTAGGCAGTTAATACATAAGAACTTTGATACAAGTTGTAAACAACCAAGGTTCAGACGTCCGATTTAATTGTTATTGTTAATAAGAAAGACTTCGTTTGTGTACAATCATTGATTGCAATCGTCGGCTGGGCCATATTAATACATGTTTGTCATGCTACAGTTGTGATTCTTGTGATGTAGGCATAATAATGTTATTACGAGTCATTGAGTCAGCTGTGTTCATTTTAACCAATGACTATAGTAATAAATAATTTAATTACTTAAAGGAATGATTGTCTGGGTCGCTATCTGTTTCATGAGCCTATGGTCTTCGTCCTAATTCGTATTCAGTTGGTATTAAGAGCGTTTACTCTGAAAGTGGGCAACATCGCAAATAGATGCCAAACATTTAGCTGTTTCGATTAATTTGGCAATATTACTGTATGGAAATATGAAATGTGGCTAACTAGCGAACTAGAATATAAGAATTACAATTATAAAATTGAATTTGATGTTGTAACCGTTTTAGGTGTAAAACAGGCA
Organism: Conistra vaccinii; assembly: GCA_948150665.1. Taxonomy (NCBI): domain Eukaryota; kingdom Metazoa; phylum Arthropoda; class Insecta; order Lepidoptera; family Noctuidae; genus Conistra; species Conistra vaccinii. The sequence continues at coordinate 10,673,422 of OX411330.1, forward strand.
TTTTTTTTACATTTAAAATTAAATATTCGGTGTTACGATATTAGGTATTGCATTTCATAATCAATATTTTAGTTCACTAGTTAGCCACATTTCATATTTACTTTAATTTACAGTAATATTCCCAAATTAATAAAAACAGGTAAATATTTGACAGATATTTGCGAAGTTGCCAACTTTTAGGAAGCGCTCTTAAAATAATTATACTGGTTATAATTACGATGAAAAATATGTATGTAAATAATTAAAATCTTGTACATGTACCTACAATTGGCGGTCGTAGCGAACCATAGTAATCAATTAGGTTCGCTTCGTCTGCTGAACGATAACATAGTTTCTACCTAAGTAATTAATTATTTTTTTATGCGATATGTTATATAAATGAGTATTGCAAGTAAATATTAAATACTCTACGTTATTGATCTGTACATAGGTATTATTACTATAAATCGCTTTTTGTGTCTGTCTGTGTGATCGCGTTGTTCTTCTGAACGGATTTTGATGCTTTTTCATAGGGTTTTCACCATAATTTAGCGAATTTATTCCGAAATGTTTATGTGTACATTAAATTAAACTTTTATTTAATAAAGAAATCTCTATGTTTTGTCAAATCATAAAAACCGTTCGAAGCGGGGGCTGTCCGTTATAGCACGTTATAGTTTATTATATTTTGATATTTTCTCAGGATATTTAACTGTGTTTCCATTTTAGGAAAGTAATAGCTAACAATGGGTATCAGCCATCTTGAGTTTTGAGCTTTTTTCTGCGTTTAACTAATTAGCTTCGAACTTTTTTGAAATTAGTTATCTTCTTTAAAAATCGATTGTTTATTGATACTAATAAGTGATAACCACACCTACTTCCTTATAATATCGGCCATATTATTATCGTTAAGTGCATCAATATATCTAATACTAAGTAAATATGTATTTTCAACAGTTTATATCGTTTATTCAAACACTTTTCTGTCTCTGACTCAGCTTGGCTTTCATTGTCAAGAGCGTATACCTACGTCTCGATTGTCAAGAACGAAAATGATCGCGTAATATCGATTCGTCGATAATCTGATAACGAAGACAATACAAATTGGTCTGTGGAAATATCTATACTTCTATTAAAATCCCGTCCTTACGTGACTCTAGGTTGAACATCAATAACCTTTAGATTCACGCTTGGCACGGGCATTACGCCATTTGCAAAAAAGTATATAAAAATAAAACATCAGCTGTGTTCTTGTAATCTGTAAACAGCGCGAAATAGTTTCTTTTGTTGACTCATTCATGTGTTCTTTTATAATTTCTAACGTAACGATATTATCGTGCGACATCATTATACAGGCTAGTAAAATGTATGGAAATTAAGTATAAGAAGACGGTTTTTTTCCGTACTTAATTTTAATAATAATAATAGTGAGGAGGTTCCTCTCTCTTGAGCCCTGACCACCGGCAGCTTCGACCTTATTCCTGATGCCGTCGGGCCACTATTTTTTTTTTTTTATGTTTTTTTTAATAAAAATATTTAAAAATGAAATAAATATGTAGAAAAAGGAAATAAAGGATAGTAATAATGAAAATCTTTATTGCCGACCACATAATCCATAAATAAACTATTAAAGGTCAGATAAAAAAGTAAAAAATAATAACATGAAAAATTTAAAATGAATAAGTAGGTACTTAAGTATTTTAATCATTAAAAAAAAAAACAAAATGCTAATTCAAATCAAAACATACATAATGGACGTGGACGTCAAGGGCTGAGAAGTCAAATGTATGGGAACACAGACACGTTTTTTTTAATTCTTAAATCAAAACCCACCCGTGTTCCTTCAGTTGCCTGTACGTTGTCAGGGACCGCGGTCTCCCCTTAGGACTTTCCCGCAAATCCGGCAGGCATCGGCCCTAGCGGACCCCGTCAATTGTGCTGACATCTGAAACACATGCACTTTATAACGTTATCGTGGACGGAAAAAAAGCATCTCCATATTTATTTCCATACACTTTTACTTCTTGTGTTAACGTGATACCGTGGACGTCCACGCTAATATCGTCACGTTAGAAGTTATAAACCCGCATATTGACTGCTCCATAAAAAAAGAATTCGCTATTAAAAATGTACATAATATTACTAAAGTGACCGAGTATTTCAGGGATTTCATAGGTCACCCTTCTCTCATCTATTACTGCGTATGAACAAAATTAAATATCGAGCATTAAATGCAAAACAAGTTTTTTGCACCAAAGTGCGCGGGAAACTGTTTGCTCTATAAAATGCATTATCATATCAGCAATCGGCCATTTACCTACAAGGTAAATAAATACAGACACTAATGGTAGATATACAAGGTGTAAAAAAATTGCTGAAAACCAGAATTCGTTGTTGACTTGTTGTATACTTAGTTAACCTAAAAAATGGTTATTGTACTCATGATCAGTACAATGACCTTTTTTTAAGGTTTTAAATTACTTCAATTACTTACTTACACCTTGTTAGGATAGTTCACCTTAAGGCTGCCTGTCCACTGGAGCGGAGAGGAGAGGAGAGGAGCGGAGATGTGCCATTATTAACCAATGAAATTTAAACTCAGGGGCGGAGTCAAGATTCATATTCGCACCTCAGCTCCTCTTCCTCTTTTCTCCTCTCCGCTCCAGAGGACAGGCAGCCTTATAGAGAAAATAGTAATAATTATTGTACCTAATGGAAATAATCCTGACAATTCTTTTTCGGAATTTCGGACAGCACCCAAATGAGAAAAATACCATTCGTAGGTACTTATTCTTTTGTTTTGTATACCATACCTTATCCACATTTTCTTTTGCGCAGTGATGGAGCCCACGAGGCTATGCTGGGCGAGGGCCAGGTGCCGCAGATCGTCAGCAAGGAGACGAAGAAAGCTGATGAGTACGAGGCTCTGCAGAGTTTCCTAAGGAGCATCAGCTCCACCGCCACTCTACCGCCTTATGTGAAGGGAGAAACTTACTCTTCTGCAAAAGGAGTGTTTAACCAGGTAAAAATATAACAGATTAATTTTATCTACATAGCCGGTCATATAATATAGAGCTTAAAAATGGCTTAAAATCGTGCTGTAAAATAGTTGCGCCCCGCAGTTTCACCCGCAGAAATCTCGATCCGGTGGGATTATCGGGATAAAAAGTATCCTTTGTCCTAACCCAGGTCATGGTCTACCCATGTGCCAAATTTCATCCAAATTCGTTCAGCCGCTTTAGCGTGAAAGCGTAACAAACAAAGATAAACAAACATACAACAAATCAAATCTTTTCTCTTTATTATATTAGTTTAGATAAAGAATCAAACAGACGAACATAGGTAGTATAGTACTTAGAAAGTAGAGACAGACTTCTCACAATGTTTGTCCAATAAAAAACTTTTTTTTTCCCCTGAAACATTTACATTTATCAAAACTCTCATTAGTAAGCCCGTGTCTGTCTGTTCGACACTCCCACGACGCCAATCTCTAAAAGTGCTGAACGGATTTAATTCAAGTTTTTTGCAAAATAGGTAGATAGATATAATTTTCTCGGTGAAGGTTTATGTGTATAAACTGTATAATTAAAACATGATATTGTTTAGTATATTGGCTGAGCCGTTATGTCAAGGAAGTCGTAAAGACAGTTACGGGCGAAGGCGGGTCCTCAAACCTCGGTTTGTTGTACTTCGATCACAACAAATATTCATGAAGATCGAAAAACAACAATAGGTCTCTATTCTGTGAATTTCCAATTTTCACTTCTGCACACAAGACGGGGTTACTCTAAATTAATTTCATAACTATCACAGCTCGCTGAAAATGGTTTAGTTCTGAAGCAGAGAAGCTGTGGTACTATTTTGGACTTGGTCTCACTAAACTCGTTTCTTGTCCAGACGTCATAATTTTATTGTCTCTATCATACGTTGACGTCGTAGACATTCTTTTATAACAATAGGTTCTAACTTTCGTTAAGGAGACTGGGCAAATTAATATGTTTTCCTGTTATTGCTTTAAAACCCTTTTTAGTTATGACGGGAAAATATGAGCTTTCAATTTTCACACGGGAAATCAAAGGTGAAATGTGTATTATTTATCACGGATAAATCTATTTCACAGAACTTGGGAGGGGTAGAAGCTTTCAAACAAGCAGGGAAACTTATCAATGATGGGGATGGTCTCATAGCGATACGTTGATATCTGTGTAAGGATACTAGATACCACATCTATACCCTTGTGCAAAGGGGCATCAAAAACTAACCCAGGAATTTAGACGACGGAAGGACTTAACTAACACTATCTCATAATTGGGTCTTGTGTCAAGTATAGTATGTCCTGAACTGAATGACATAAATGCAATATTATGCAACCGAGTTGTTCCTAGGGCCGACGGAAGGACTTAACTAACACTATCTCATAATTGGGTCTTGTGTCAAGTATAGTATGTCCTGAACTGAATGACATAAATGCAATATTATGCAACCGAGTTGTTCCTAGGGCCCTATCTCATAATTGGGTCTTGTGTCAAGTATAGTATGTCCTGAACTGAATGACATAAATGCAATATTATGCAACCGAGTTGTTCCTAGGGCCGACGGAAGGACTTAACTAACACTATCTCATAATTGGGTCTTGTGTCAAGTATAGTATGTCCTGAACTGAATGACATAAATGCAATATTATGCAACCGAGTTGTTCCTAGGGCCGACGGAAGGACTTAACTAACACTATCTCATAATTGGGTCCTGTGTCAAGTATAGTATGTCCTGAACTGAATGACATAAATGCAATATTATGCAACCGAGTTGTTCCTAGGGCCGACGGAAGGACTTAACTAACACTATCTCATAATTGGGTCTTGTGTCAAGTATAGTATGTCCTGAACTGAATGACATAAATGCAATATTATGCAACCGAGTTGTTCCTAGGGCCGACGGAAGGACTTAACTAACACTATCTCATAATTGGGTCTTGTGTCAAGTATAGTATGTCCTGAACTGAATGACATAAATGCAATATTATGCAACCGAGTTGTTCCGGACGATCTGCTCCAGGGGTTTACCCGATGCCTAACGCTGCGTTTAATTTACGACTACCTACTAATGGAGGAAAACTATTTAAATACTACAGTACCTATATTTAGCAGAGGATATTACCACGGTAGATATTACTCATTTGAGAACATGAGATATTGAAGCTTTCGTTTTTCCAAAACTGAGTAGGTACTTACCCGATTCCAACAATTAGGGTAGTCCAAAGAAGTACACTGACTAAACTAGTACTAATCACTAGAAAAAGAAACCCATACCTACTACTGTTTGTTTAGTTGTTAGCCCTGACCTTTGCAACTAAAATGTCACTCATCGTCATATTCGCACATGCAACCATATAGGTATATAAAGGATTATTAGCAACTCCCCAAGGAGTGGACCGATGACCTTGTAAAGGCCGGAGGAATCCGCTGGATGCGAGAAGTACAGAACCGGTCGAAGTGGCGGTGCTTGGGGGAGGCCTATGTCCAGCAGTGACATCTTTCGGCTGATATGATGATGATGATTAACAACTCGCCTGAAAATTAGGATTGCTTACTTCCTTATCATCGCAACGTTGTGTGTAGAGTGGTGAAAAAACCCCCAATCTGCGGTTTTCCATGAATCTATTGCATTCTATATCGTTATATTTCTCACTTTATATTCAGCAAACTATGTTTAGGTATTTCTAGATTTAGATTATTATTTTAGATTGAATTTGCTTTGAATATAAGCTTGGAAAATACGAAATACCGTAACTGGACGGTCCAAAGTCACATCCAACAACATTGCCTCACAGTCGCTATGCAAATCCAAATTATTATTATGTATATCAGCTGACGATATTGACCTCCAAGTTTAGATTCATTTGCATAAATAAGTAAAGAATGGATTATTTGTATTCCATAATTGCAACATGTGCGAAACAGAGATTTGACAATGACATTTTTAAAAACATGGTACGTTACACGTTCAGTGCCGGGAGCCCTCCGCGAGTGTTCCCGGCATTCCATATGCGACTAGGTGAAGTATCCAGGAGGGCTCCTGGATACTTCACCTAGTCGCATATGGAATGCCGGGAACACTCGCGGAGGGCTCATTTTTAATGTAGGTTTTTCTTAGCGAATACAGCATTATAAACCGTGCAATATAAAATCTGATATATATTTTAACAAGATTTATTAGTAAGCTACCTGTATGCATTGGTTATAATTTATTTTTATTTATTTATTGTTCTAGTTCGGACAACAATATGGTCCAATTTGTTAGTAAAATACCTTATCACTAGTGTTAGTAGTACACAAAACAAGTAAAATAATAGTAAATGACTGCGGCAGGATCTGCAGAGAATGTTATAGCAAGGAATATGCTACCTGACCATTCTCCCCACATAGTGCCGCAGAAAAGGGGAGTAAGGGCACTCCACCACTGTTTTCAGGATGCTATTGTCACTGACCCGCGTTCTACGCATCAGTGATGCGACTTTTTTGCGGATCACTGCATGAAAGCCGTCAGTTCGGTTTTGAGCAAACATCTCCGATGCGCTACAGAAACGGGGCAGTTTCAACAGCATCCTAAAAACATTGTTGTATTGGATACGTAAGACATCTAGCGATCTTTTGGTGTAGCTGACCCATAGACCCCCCGCAGACCTTGACAAAACGCCTTGAACAGGGTGATTTTGACCTGGTCCGTACAACGAGAGAATCTACGGGCCAACATGTTCCCTCGGACCGCCAGTGCCCTACGTTCCCTTTCGATATCTACATTATCTTTAAGGTCGTCGGTAAGTATGTGCCCTAAGTACTTAAATTGGTGAACTCTTTTTATGGTCATACCATTTAGTGAAAAGCTAGGTTCATAATTAGGGCACCTACCGGCGGCCTTAAAGACCATGTACTCACATTTACGGACATTGTATACAAGGCCGTGCACGGCAGCATACTTCTCGCAGACCTTCAACATTTCTCCGATAGATCCCACAGTCGGGCCCAGCAGCACCATGTCGTCCGCGTAGCTGATGCTGTTAATACTAACACCACCAACCCGGCAGCCGACACGCAAACTACTGAGCTCGACTATGAGATCATTAATATAAAGGTTGAAGAGCCGTGGAGACGTCAACCCCCCCTGTCTCACACCGCACTCCAACCCATACGACTCAGAGAACGTTCCGGCCCACTTTACATAGTTCGTTTGGTTCGCATACCAATACTGCATGAGCTTAATCAATGATGCCGGTACATTCCTGTCACCCAGCTTTCTCCAGAGCACATCATATGACACCAGGTCGAAGGCTCTGGAGAGATCCAGGAAGCAGGCATACACCGGCGTTTTTCGGTCTGTGTAATATTGGACAGTATTCTTCAAACTCAGCACAGCACTTTCGGTTGAAAGCTCAGGTTGAAAACCAAACTGTGCATCATGCAAACACAAATACTTTTTCAGGCACGAATCAAGCATACTGTCCAATATTTTAGCCGCTGTGGTTGCAAGGGAGATTGGACGGTAATTACCCTTATCCGAGATATCCCCTGTCCTGTTTTTGACTATAGGTACTACAATAGTTTGCATCAGCTCAGCAGGTAAATGAGAGTGGCTGATGCACATTGTATAAAACCAGGACAGGACCCTCGGCAGGTGACCCCCCGCATGTTTGAAATGCTCGATGCTGAGTCCGTCGTGGCCAGGCGATTTACCTCTGCTCATGCCCTTAATGACGTCTCTGACTTGTTTAGCCGAAAAAAGTGTAAGAGGTTCCGCCCCCCCACCGTCAGACTCAGCATCGGCCATTGCAACTGAAGGGCCCAGTGGAGATTGCACTTTAAAATGTTCCATGAACATATTTGCAATTACCCCCGGGTCATCGGCCCCACCTACGCTCACCGGTAGACCAGGCCCAGTATCCAACTTACGTGTCGACTTCCAAAATTTACTAAAATTTTTCGTGGCCCTATGCTTAGCTAAGTTGTCCATTTTGACCTGATCTTCGTTTTTTTGGCACCATTTAAGGCGTCCCTTGAAGATTTTACGGGCCTCACTCATCTCTTCAAAAACTACTCCACTATTTGGTCTCTTGTGTCTAACCCATTCCTTGAATTTAAGCCTGGCCTCACGGTGAGCGTCACGAATATGACTATTCCATCCACACACCACTTTCCCTCTTCTTGACCTGCAGCCCCCCACCACATTTGTTTGCTCGGCAGCGTTACGTAAAATGCTTACAATTTTGCCGTATATGTCGTTCAAGACATATTTATGTTCTACTGAGCTGCATGACCCATAGCCACACTCTGAGAATTCAGGTGGAAAATCAATGTCACGAAGCCTATCATTACACAAGTCCTTGTAACACTTGATCTGTGATTCATCCCTTTCACCCCAAATCACTCTAGAGCGCGGCGCATTCTGTGTTGTTAATTTACACCTCACTACATTCAGATCACAGTCAACGTACAAGGGTAAGTGATCTGACATATAAACGTCTTCCATTATTCCTACATTTATAATAGTTTGCCAAGCTGAAAAAGACACAACACAGTGATCTAGCCACCTTCTACACCCGTGGGCTTCGCTCACAAAAGTGTAGTTATCTGTCACGCAGCCCAGCTTTTCTATATCTGCACATATCCAAGCTTGGTCATTGCAGAAATTGTTTAACTCCCTAAAAAACAATTCATGTGGATGTGCATTAAAATCGCCTAAAATGAAAACACTTTCAATTTCTGCACTCGCAACAATTGCACTAATCTCAGCTAGAACCTCTGTAAACAAAGGCAAATTGTCAGCTGAGTCTGTTGGCATATAAACAGAGATTACAATAATCGAGCGTTCGCCGACAGTAGCTCTGATAGCAGCGAGACGCGAGCTAGTGCACCCTAATATTGTAACATCGCTAAAAATGCCCTTTCTCCAGAGGATAGCCACTCCCCCATAAGGTCTCCCTATCAGTAGCCCCGCAGATGTATCAACAGCCGACTTACCCGTGTATTCAAATTTATTACTTATGGTACCTAAGAAAGGGATATCGTGGGGGAGAAGCCATGTCTCTTGAAGGGCTACTATGTCTGACATCTCACAGATTTCCCTAACACTATCAACTGAACGCTTAACAGATTTACAGTTGAAACTAGTAAACTTGCAATGTTTGTTTTGATTACAGTTCATAATTAAGTCCATTAATAACTATTACTTAATCTTCCGACTTCTTTCGGTACATGAATCGCACGAAGCGTCTAAAAGTTATGCCATTTGGCCACATTTCATCTTTTAAAAACAAACCTAACTTGTTTTGAGAAACAAACAGTTTGTACGCGTTATATTTCTTTGGGACTTTCATATTTATCATTTTTAAAGTAACACTTTCACTAGTTTTTTCTTTTATGTAGCTTATTATGTCTTGCTCACTCGTTTCAGTACTTACATTTGAGATAAACAAAGGCACTTTGATATCTGCTGCTTTAAATTTACCGTTCGGCGAAGTGGCCGCACATCCTTTTTGACCAATTAGTTTATATCGTATTATATAATATTATATCGTATCGTCATAGTTTATATCGTATTATATAATAGCCAGGCATTTTTTTTTTCGTTCACGTTTACAAAATTACAAAATATTGACAAAAAATTTAAAAGGTTGGAATCAAGTTGGAATAAATTACGTACAGCGACAAGACCCCCTGATAACACAATTTTACTTCGTTTTACAGTGTTTTATATATAACACGGTTTTAATTTTTAAACCTTATGCCGTTGACCTTCCAATATGTATGGTGGCATGGCGTATGAGTTCTATGAAAAGTGGGTGGAGTCGAAAGTGCTTATAAATATAATCCTACCAATACTTTTTGTACTTAATGTGAAGTTAAGATGTTTGTGTGTTAGTTACTCAATCAAGCTTTAGCGGCTGAACAGATATGAAATTTAGCAAAAAGTTTGACTACCTATGACCAAACATTATAGGGTAGGGTACTTTTTATCCGGGTAGGTACATACAGTACAGTTCTCTAAGTATGCGAGTGAAACCGCGAGCTATTGATAAATTGTACTAATAAGGAAAGTCAATATTATTTTTTCACATACCTAACTGACAAACAACGAGATGAATGATTGGATTATGTCCGACGAGATGACGTAATTAGTCCAACGCTAACATTTCACTATATCTACGTTTTGGCAAGGAGAGCTAAGCTAAAAATAACTGTTCTTTAGTTCTTTACATACATATTTTTATTGAAATAGAGTTTTTACATACCAAGTGGTTTTTGTCATGCTTTGCAAATATTCATCACGAAGTTCTAATGATGAGAGATTAGTTCATGTCTTACAACAAAAAGTTACACGCTATTCGTTTTTGTTATTATTAATATTTGAAAAGATATTTAAACTACTTATTTAATCTATAGAATTAGCTACAGACAAATTTTTTTTAAACACTCTGAACAAAAGCTGTTTGGGGCCGATATTATTTTTCAATATGGGAACTACCTGTAAGCTGTAAGCATGTCTATTGGGTGATATGGAAACAAAGGAACAGCGGTGCTTGCCCTGTCTTCATCTCCCTTACTTACTATAGCGTTTTATTCGATGCTTCGACGCATTTCTCTAGGTAAAGAAAAGTCTCTTATGTCTATGTCGAACAAGCGTTTGATACACAGAAATGGTAACTTAGGTAATAGACCAAATAAACACGCTTCCTCTCATCTTTGTCACAGATATCTAAAAGCCAACTCCCACGGTGCGCCATATCGCGGACGAGCACCAGCCCGCACGAGGACGCACCGCCACGCACGCGTTCAACGCGCGTCTGCGCTACCACGCACGCTAGGTTTCCCACGGTGCGTCGTGCGCGTGCGTCCGCGATATAGCGCACCGTCGGAGGGCGGCTTTATGTATTCAAGAAAATAGTAACAAAAACGATACAATTTACATGTTTGGTACATGTAAATTGTATCGTCGGGTTATAAAACAATGAAGTAAGACATGATGAGGAAACCCGCATGCTTACAGTAATATCAAACTGTGACCGTGGCTACTGCTGCTATGCGGATAAACAGAGCTCGATACTATGTGGTTGACTTTCAGCGCGAACTCATCTGCGGGAACCACAACTTATTTAATTTACCTCACCAAATATACGTAATCGGCAAGGCTTTTAACCAGGTAAATTGTTTAAAACACGCTTGTTAGCACTTTGCTACATATCTGATAAACTTTTATAGTATCACCTTGAGGTTTTACGCAACTTTGTTAAGTTTTGCTAACTTTGTAGCTACGTATTTACTAAGAGATGTCGCGAATACTCGCTATTTTTTAACGGTGAAGGAAAACATCGTGAGGAAACCGGCATGTCCTAGAACCAAAAATTCGAAGACATGATCTACCAACCCGCACTGGGCCCGCGTGGTAGATTACAGCCCACTCCCTCTCATAGAGAGGAGGCCTGTGTTCCAGTTAAGTAGTGGGGACATTAATAGGCTGATTATGATGATATTATGAGGATTCGATTATTCGCCATATAGGGAATAGCGATTGATCTGTACTGGACTATTCCTTGTAACAACTATTCGCGGCATCTACAGGGTAAAAACCTAATCGAATATACACATTGTGGTGTTCAGTTAAATCACTTGTTATAGGCTTTGGGTTTAGAGTAAAACCACAAAATTATCAGTAAGTAACACATCAACTCAAAGAGCACATCTAGTCGGCTCCGGGGGTAGAGCGGGACTCTACGGGATTCTACGGGACACTCTTGCGGCGCTACTTTCGACTTGTGTGCTACATTTAATTGTATATCACACAACAACAACATGTAAGAAGTGGGACAACATGACAGTTCACCTACATTCCCCCGAGCATTAGTTAATTAGAAAACTTCCTTGAAGTTTGTTATCGACGCCATATGATGACAAGGATGAGCCATGTTGGCAAACTCCATTTATTCCAATTAAATAAATTGCTTGTTATAGGAACTGACAAGAGCTGAGCATGGCAGGCCTTATACCTACGTAATACGGGTGTATAGTTTCAAGAAGTTTCAGTTTAATTACTTAAGATTGTAGAAGTAACTGACGTGCAGAATGCGTTTAATGGGTCATTAACTCATTACCGTTAGCTTCTTTAAAGAGACCGTGGCTTAGCCTGCGCAGCTTAGTTAGGCTAGAAACTCACGGGGCGGTTTTCGCCGGCCGGAGTACCGGAGTGGCGCCGGTGGCGGGTGCAACGGGACCTGAAAACAATCGCGCAAGCCGCGGTCATAAACCGCGTATCCAATGTACTAACTAGTAACTAGGTGTTCGGTCCCGCCGCCGCGCGCCGCTGTGTAACGAAAAAGGCTTTCGAAGACATTCATGGAGCTTAAATAATAAAGTGTCGGTTTTTTTCTTGAAATGGCTTCTAATAGCCAATATTATGCATCAATATATCATAGGATACAATCTGGTAGGCAAATTGGCAATTTATATTTTTTGCAACGTAAAAAATCAAGTACTTATTAGATTTTTCGTCAAAAAATCATAAATAGTTACATTATTTGCAAAAAAATATAAATTGCCAATTTGCGTACCAGATTGTATGGTACCAGATTGTACTTGATTTTTTCACACCACATAGTGCCACATAGCACTATGACAGCTACAGGCTATCCAGGATATGTGCCAAATAATAGCTAAGTACTTTACTCGTTAGGTAGGTACTACAGACTACTAAATGAGTGTCCTCAATAAATATCATTTCTCTTCGCTTTGCAAACTGAGCTACTTAAGTACTTACATTTCATTCATCAACCAGACCGACTCACCTACATACAAACCCTGATACAAACAGACTTTATCTTGCCACATCACTGCTGCCTTATCTCGTCACTTCCTGAAAGAAACGTCTGTCTAAACAAACTTTACCAGTTCCTAATCAATTAGATAAGGAGGTCACTCAGCTCAAGTATAATCTCTCCCCGAATCACGACCTCTAGAGCCGACTCACCTTAAATTATTAAGGTTTATGTAAACAAGTCGTAAGGATGTAAAAACAAGTATTTACAATTAAATAGTGTTTACATTAAAGTTAACGTATCAGAGTTGTGATATGAGGTGTTGACAAAACATTAAATTAAAATATGCGTGGACTGGTAGGGTTATGAAAATAATTTATTTAAATATTTGCGTACCTACGTGTAGGTCTGCACCCTAATTGCGTTACACACTATCAATCACAGTCTGTTTCATTTTGACAGTTCAACGACATTCATTGTGTTATTTACGTTGTTGAGCAGACAATTTTTTTGAAAATTTGGAGCAATGCATTAGCAATATCCTTCAAAATGATTCAGATTGTGATTGATCGTGTGTCACGCAATTAGGGTGCAATTTGACGACAAAACTGTAATTCCCCTATGGGCTATCATATTTTAGTCAGCATGGTGAGATATCGCCAGATATCGCGCAGTTTTCGATATAAAGTTTTATTTTCACAGATCTTAGTCTAAATATGTACATAATTCCTAAATAGGTCTGTCGCAAAATGTAAAACAAACATGATACAATTATGGATAAAATATTGATCTATGTACATTGCAACAGCATAACAAGTTGTTTGAAGCGCATCACATGAACGGCTGTACCGATTTGGCTATTCAAAAAAGGAGGAGGTGGAGGAAGTATGTTCGTCTGCATGTATGTTTTGTCACTGGGGGATAACTGACGTTATAAGGAGTAACTTGGGCTACTTTTATATTAAAAAAAGACGTGTGGCACTCGGGGACTGCCCCGGCGAAGCTATTGCATAGCATTTTTTATCAACTTACGCAATTGTAAAATATTAGATAACCCGAATACAAGAAATACAGGTTAATGTATACAATGATGACATTGACAGGAACTGTTATTCACATTTATAGTTTTTAAAACTTGACACAACGTAATGGCCGGGAACATCAAACTAATAAAAAGGTTTTAATTTAACTATTAATAGTCATTAGTCAAGGATCATTCGTCTAAGTAAATTTGAACTTTATTGTTAAACAGTTAAACATAATTTTCAATACAACACTCTCGTATCATTCGTCTAAGTAAATTTGAACTTTGTTGTCAAACAGTTAAACATAATTTTCAATACAACACTCTCGTATCATTCGTTTAAGTAAATTTGAACTTTGTTGTCAAGCAGTTAAACATAATTTTCAATACAAAACACTATTTTCTTAGGAAAAACAAAACACTGTTTTCGTTACGGAATTTCTGGATTAGGTCTCCACGCTCAAGGCCCGCGATAGAAGCTATGCAATAGCTTAAAAAGAATCACGGGCGAAGACGCGGGCTGCAGCTAGTTTAAAATTAAAATAAATGGGAGGAGACAAAACATGTATCAGCTATTGTAATTACGCAACACATTTTCGTACACGATTCCGATTAATTTGTTTCATTTTGACAGTTCAATATTCATTGCGATATTTACGTTGTAGAGCAGATATTCTTTCGAACTTAGAAGCAATGGATTAGCAATCTATTTCAAAACGATTCAGATTCTCATTGATATTGTATTACGTAATTAGGGTACTGGTCTGGGAATATCTTTTTATTTAATCTATACTATTGAACACCACATTCTAGATCGTTTTACTATTCGTGACAGATTCAATAATAAATGCAAGTCATGTGTAGTTCTGTAAAAATCACACATTCCTCACACGTGCTTGCTTTGAATCAATCTGAATTATTTGGAATATTTTTAGCGAAGCAGATAAAATTGTATCATAGTCGTCAGAAAATAACGTGATAATCTCACTTAACCATTTATAAAATGATGAATCAATCAGAAATAAAATATTGTGAAATATAGCTCAGATTTAAATTTTCTCTAACTGTGAATTGATAATAGAACCTAACACTAAAATTGTTACAGTCATGAAGTATTTTATCAGCGTATAATTTTAATTGAATAAAAAACAAAACGATACAAATTACAAATTAGGGCCAAAATGTGCTGTGCGCACAGTTTGGCACTTGATGCACTGATATAATCAAATAGGATGTAATATAGAATCTACTAAACCAAATGCTTAGTAAGTAGAATTGGACGTATTAGTAAACGAAGAAAAAAATTGTAAAATAACATCTCAGGTAGATTAGGACTGGAACTACCAGCCGATAAAACCTGCAATATCCGGCTGCGGCGTAGGCACTTAGATTGCGATGTTTATTACAAATAGTTTCTTATTTTCAGTCGATTAATTAACATGACATCTCACCCGTAGGCAGATTTATAGTATAAGTAAGTAGTATTCTTACATATCAGTTTCCCATTCCCACTGTAATGAACCGAGCACAAATCCAGGCTCCGAGCTACTTGCAAATGAAAAGCTCCTTCATCTGTTCCAAAAATTAAAAACACTTTGACTTATACATATTACTACAGTAAAGTTGGTTTTCAAAAAAATTTGCTATCTGTAGATATAATATAAATAAAAATGTTATAAAGAGGTAACATTTGTTTGTTTGTAAGTTTGTATGTAGGAGGTAATCTCCGGAACGGCCAGTCGGATTTAAAAAAATATTTTCATATCTCATGCTCGGAAAGTAGTGTTTGTTTGATCCGAATAGCGGGTGGAAGACGCTGCTTCCCGCTCTAGGGCGGGAAAGACTCATAGTAATTGCTTCCCGCCCTAGGGCGGGAATGAATTTTAAAAATAGAACTTATGGTTAGGTAGTCGGCTACGAACACAGATATAAATCTAACTAGATATCGCAAGTCCCTCCATCTTTATGAAAACCAAGCGTGCCAATTTAAAAACAAAACATACCAATGAAAGAAAACATTTCCAATGCCTCGACCAATTTTTCTATACAGTCTTTACAGCTCAATATGGCTTAAAAAGACATTTTTCTAGATTTTGGTGGATTTCCGGTGCCGATAATGCTAAATGAAAATCTCAGATTACGATCATTGATCGTAATTTTACTCCGTTTTTTGACACGCGAAGTACATACACACATCAAAAGTGTCTAGGGATCAAGCATTTTTATGCGGATTTCTTGAGATTGAGATGTGGCTTTGTAATAAATTTATGATTTTATAAATTTATATGGATCCTTTTTGGTGCATTTCATAATTTGAATCAGGAACTGTGAATCAAATTCGAGTAAAAGATGAAAATCAGCTGTCAATATTTTCCCTATAAAAACATACAACGCATTGAAGACATTATTAGTGCTACTGTTTCCCTACTACTGATTAAAACCAACGTTATTATGGAGCAGCGACGTCATTTAAGCAGGGAAGAAATGCTCAGAGCCGTGGGAATGATAGAAGCTGGTTCCCGGCAACGTACTGTGGCTTTAGCTCTGAATACAAGTCAGAGTGTTATCAGTCGACTTTGGACACGTTACCGAAGCACTGGTACCGTGGCTGAGCGCCATGGAGGACGGTATCGCTGCACCACACGGAGACAAGACCGATACATTCAAATCTTAGCTCGAAGAGCTCCAACAATAACCGCCATGATGTTAGCCGTGAGGCTTCATCACTCTTCAGGGAACTTAATTAGCGACCAAACAGTCAGAAACCGCTTGCATGAAGTGAACCTTCATTCCCGAAGACCGCTACGGGTACCACCTATAGCAATGCACAATCGTAGGATTCGATATCAATGGGCTCTTGAACACAGAAATTGGGCAGAAGAACAATGGCGTTTCGTGTGCTTTTCTGATGAGTCTCGTTTTGGTATGAGACCGGATACAAGACGTATACGACACTGGAGAACCCCTGGACGCCAACAGCGATTAAAATCCTGCCAGGAAGTCCATCCTTATAGTGGTGGAACCATCATGGTATGGGCGGGTATTTGGATCGGCGGAAGAACTGAGTTGATTTGGATCAGAGGCAACCTCAACGCTCAAATTTATGCTGAGACGATTGTATCAGACGTCATCGTTCCTCTACAAGTGCAAATCGGTCCCTTATTTCAGTTAATGCATGATAATGCACGACCGCACACCGCAAGAGTTGTAAGACAGACTCTCGCCGCAGCTAACATCAATGTCCTGCCCTGGCCTGCTCAGTCGCCAGACTTGAACCCGATTGAGCATGCATGGGATATGCTACAGAGAAGAGCTCTGCCGAATATGGAGGGTATCCAGTCGCAAGAAGACCTTTTTTTGTTGTTGCAACGAACATGGGCGGCCATTCCACAGCGTGATTTGGATGAACTCATTTTGAGTATGCCAAACCGATGTTCTTGTGTTGTTAGTGTTCGCGGTAGAAACACGGATTATTAATTGTTTAAGTTACCCAATAAAATTTTAAAGAAAACTGTTATTTCAGTCTTTTTTTCGAACTTTAATGTTAGTGGTTCAAATGTCAAAAATCCCTTTATTAGGAAAATGGCAAATTTCTTTATTAATGCAAAGGTGACTTGGTTTATCGTTACTGTGACAAACGAAAACACTTTATTTGATGAATCCTTAAAGAAAATTTTAATTAATATCAATCAGGAGAAAAGTTATTGCAAAAATATATGTTGATCCCTAGACACTTTTGATGTGTGTACTTACAATCGCGTCATCTAGTTAGATTAATATCTGTGGGTACGAAACTTTTTAAGAAAAATATCGAATAGAATAAAAATAAAAGCTGCGGCAGTATTTCCACCTACGTTTTTGGTTTTCCCCAGTTTCTTAATGAATTATCCCTAAAATTCCCTAAAAAATATAAAAATTCCTTGGTTTAGGGAATTTTCCATTTTTATTTCATTAAATACCTAGAAAACATTCATTATTAATCGAGACAGACGAAACAAACCAACTGTAGGTATAATGCGACTTATTTCTGATGTCGTCTTTAGCCACGGAAATAGTACTATTAACAAAAACATGGTAAACTAAAATAAGACGAATAACAATCATCACAAGTTTCAGGAAATCCTCTTTAATCAATCGGTGGTGCCATAGAGTAAAATAGTACATTGGGTTCTGCCTACTAATTAAACAATAGGGCTACCAACTCAAGTTCAATTTTTCCCTAAATCCCTGCCAAAATAAAATATCAGTAAACCATGCTTATTATTCGCCTTTTTCCATAAAAAAAGGGAGAAATCCCTAAAAGTGGAAGCACTGGGCTCCGGTCTTGTGAGTATATTATAAACAGCCAGTGTGAATTAAAAAAAAAAACCTATACGCGGGACGGCCCGCAGCGGTGATGCGGTGCGTTCCATATTTAAACATTTTTACAAATTGTTCTAACTTGTTAGTTCATTTTAAATAGGTACTACCATAGACATAGAAATCATTGGGTACTACTCATGTTATTCAATATCAATAAATATTTTAAACACTATTTTTTACTTTCCTTATATTCGAAATGAAAAGTAGAGTGTTTAACACGGGTGAAAGACATCAATTCCTACTCGGACTATAGCCGCCCTCGCTGCGCTCGGGCGTCTAAATACCTCGTATGGGAATTGATTCCTTTCCACCCTTGTATAACAATCTACTATTTTGTATTAGATAGCACAATTCTTGAGGAAGGTTATGGGCGCGAACGAAGTCGCGGGCAGAAGTTAGTAATAAATATAATAAATCAGTCTGTGTTGTCCCCCTGCAGCGCAAAGGCTTCCCCTTCCTTTTTCCCCTTAGCTCGATCCTGCGCCACCATATAGGCGGGTTTCAAGCTCGTCCCCTCATACGCCTGGGTCTGCCGCGATGCCGTTGGCCGTTTCAAGGATCTATCTTATATAAAGGTTTCGTTTGTTTCAGTGCCTCATAACATGCGCCGTCCTTATTCTAGCGGCGGGGGCAGGCCACCCCATCGGTTTCTCCGCCGTCGCACTACCGCAGCTCAGGATCGAGAACAGCTCCATGAGAATAGATGATGAAATGGGATCCTGGATCGGTGAGTTCTATACACATTCTTGCAAAAAAATTCAGCATTTTTATGTAGAGTAAAATTCTTACAAATTATTTTTACGAAAAGATAGAAGGAAATTGTGATGAGTAGAAAACGGCTCGTTTGAATCATAATAATACCTATATGCGACGGCGACGTTAGGAGAATGCTATGCATTTTTGTTAACATACTTACTATTTTGTCTAAATCAATCGAAATCAATGTAGGTCAGTAAAAATGTTGGTAGGTAATTATAATCGGCCGACTTGCTAACGCCTCCCACAGCAAACACACTCCATCCGCGTGCGTACTGTTATCTAAAATGAAGCAAACTCGCGTGTGGTAAAACCACACATTTTTATTTTTGATTCTTTGATCCAAGAGTTTACAATTTGCTATTCACTATTGCGCAATATTATGCAATACATAACTAGTAATTATATTGTCGACTAGTCGGGGAACACAAACGGTAGTGTTATAGGTAGTTTTTTGTCTTCGATGACCATTAATGAATTATAAAGTACCTGTAAGTAGGTACCTAAAGCTAGGTAGGTATATGATAACATGATATTATGCTGAGTGGTGAGTTTGGTATCTAGGAACTAGGAACTCATTGTGCTCATAGTAGGAAGTATATCTATAGGTACTATGTTACTATAATATATTATAATATTTTAATATAATTATATTAATTAATGAGCAGTGGTGGCCCAGTGGTAACGGCCCCGACTTACGAGTCGTAGGTCGTGGGTTCGAACCCCAGCAGGCGCTTTACTTTGTGTAAATAATTTCATCACCACTGCTCTCAAAACGGTGAAGGAAAACATCGTGAGGAAACCGGCATGTCTTAGAACCAAAAATTCGAAGACATGTGACATCTACCAACCCGCACTGGGCCCGCGTGGTAGATTACAGCCCACTCCCTCTCACAGAGAGGAGGCCTGTGTCCCAGCAGTGGGAACATTAATAGGCTGATGATGATGATGATGATATTAATTAATTAATAATACTTATAATAAAGAGGTCAAAGTTTGTTTGTTTGTAAGTTTGTATGTAGGGGATAATCTCCAGAACTACCAGTCGGATTTGAAAAAATCTTTTTGCATTAGATAGCCCAATTCTTGAGGAACGTTATAGGCTCGCGGACGAAGTCGCGGGCAGAAGCTAGTGATTAATGAACAGGTAAACCCACCGGATGGATAAAGTCAATGATATCTATCTTCTACAAAGCACAAGCCCTAGGTAGGTGGAGGTACAACTAGGTTTAGATTTATGACAGAAAGGATATAGTGTCAAGTTACATACTTAGGCCTAGAATAATTATTTGCGCTGGATTTCGCAATATTATGTCACGTCATGACATGCAGATTTTCAAGCACGTTATGAAAATCGACATAGAACGTGAATACATTATTGGCAGAGGGTATTTTCCATGTAAAATTAGCAAAAGAATAGCTGCCGCGGGAAACTAGTGATTACCAACAATGAGCCTGTATGTCTAATTTGAGTAATTTGTCTTAATACCCACCTGCCTGAAGCATAAAAAGCAGCAAAAAAGATTTCTTACACTATTACTTTTACATAACACATGATATTCGATAGCTAGGTAGGTACTCGATTATTTTATACCTGCCTAGACCGCGTTTAGTTATGGAAATCTAAACAATAATATTATATAATATTTATGTATATTACACAACTATTTTGGTCCACAATAGGTGTTAATAGCATATTATAGGTAGGTAGTATGATATTCCTTAAATAAATATGAATTTAAAATCTATTCTATAATTATCTACAAAAAATAAAAAATCTAAAGTTTTAGGTATATATAACCGACTTTTGTTGTTGACTGTAGCTGCAGTGATTGCAATTAAGGAGATTAAGAAAAGATATCCAAGTATCATCATGTAGTTAAGTACTTACTTACTTAAATATTATAAAAATATTGATCAAAGTCCACATTTTGTTTCACTTCATAAATCTTATAATTAATTCGGTCCTCATCATTATACCTACTAAGCTATATTAAACTACAGGTATTTTCGGAACGAAACAGCTGCTTAAGCTTTTAAGCTGTTGTATAATTATAATAGTCGGGTAAAAATAACATTGATTAAGTACCGTGCGAAATTTTATTTAATTTAATTAATATGTTACCTATTCCTAAGTAACCAACATTTACCTGCATTTTAGCGTCTTTAAGACGCTAAAATGCAGGTAAATGTTGGTTACTTAGGAATAGGTAACATATTAATATGTGCCGAGAGATGAAATTGAAATGATTGTTTTTTCCTGTCGTCGGACTCTGAATAATAAATGAAAATATGCTAATGAATGACACACACCCTCAGACCTCACATGGAAAGTGTTACACACCACTATTAAATTATCTTTAATTATTTTTATACAAATAAGTACCTAATCAATTTTATTATTATTTGCTACACATATCTATTTATTTAAATATTTACACACACTTTAAAACTGATTTACATCCATAAGACGTCCTCGTAACATAAGTTCGCCTAAATAAAATGCGTTCCCCAAAATTATCCCGAAAGTTTTCATTTCTCCTAAAATTCTATTTTTTTTTTATTTTGCCCCAATATGGGGGAAAAAGCCCCCAATCTGGAGACAATGATGATAAGGTCCAATTGCATACCAGCGTTAGTACTAGTTGCAGCCGTGAGGCACACAATCAATACTGTTCTAAGCTTGTTCTGTTTTTGATTGAATATTGTGTGCCTTAACCTGGGTCAAATAAATTTTTCTCTTTCTTTCTTTCTTTCTTTCTTACATGAAATTAATTCTTTAACAACATTTATGGATCAATAGGTACCTACACCTCTTCTAAAGTGACGCGCGTTCTCGCAACACGGGAAATCAGACCTACTCTACCGATTAGGGACCTACTTGTTGAAGTCAGAAAAAAGAGTCAAGAGTCAATTTAAGAAATTTAAAAAGACACAAAAAATATTTAGTAAACGCGGTTCACTTTTGGCCAGGCCATTGCAAAATGTTAGTTAACCATAAAGTACTGGAAAATCAAATATTTATTTCACAAAACACACAATACAATCCAATTAAACTGGGGGTATCAACTTGTTTGCTCAGAGATAATATAAGAGCACCAGTACCTATTACGACTACTTTATTGAATTTGCAAACCTTTTGCTATCAAAAAACCATAATAGGAACTAACATTACCTACGTACAATACAAACTTACTACACAACCGTTCTCAAATAATATTTAAAAAAAACTAGGTAGGTACTTGGGTATATTATAATTAAAAAACTGGCCTTTCAGAATTGAGAATTTAGACACATTTACCATGAGAGATTTAAATAAGTAATTCTTTGGATAGATAATTAAGTAATAGGCTGTATTTTTTGTCATAAATTGTAATAATTTACTACTTATTTAAAATACAAGGTTACATTACATATTATAAGGCGAGAGGTACGTAACTACGTACATAAATGTAAAGAAGACGCACAAAAGTCTAGATGCCAGCAATTCAGGATTGAAGCCGCGAAATTTTGATACCGTTAAAGTAAATAACATGTATCTAGAATAAAATTAGCTTTACAGTGAAAAAAAACCGTTAAGTGAAAGCAAAAGCACTGAAAGTAGACATATTGCAATAGTTCACGCGCTACGGCACGGCCGGCTGACACCTAAAATTGTTTGAAAATGTTTGGTAGCTCCTCTACATTTGTTATTTTTAATTAATGATACCACAGCGAAGGTGGTGTAACGATCTGATGTTTGCAGGGTCATCTTGGCCAGAGCTCGCACAAGACAGGGTGGTTGGAAGGAAAAAGGGGAGGCCTTTTCCCACAGTGGCACCAAAGACATAATATTTCTGTGAGTGGGACACAATATAAGCTAACAAAAAAAAGTAAAAAACTATGTTGAAAACATGTTATTTATGATATAATACGATTATACTAACTATAAATGAACGTCAATACAACCATTATCGAGATGTTGTTGTAGGTATATAGGCACTCAAAATAATTAATTGATACTTGCTTCAAAATCATCGAACAAGATAAAATAGACAACACACACAATCATAAAATTACTCATATTATATTTATTTCAACGATGACGTGATGTAAATCATAATGTCTGTAATTTCGAGGAAATCTGTTCCGCCAGGGATCATTTATCTCTTCTACTTAGTGATGTGGCAAAATTGGTCTACAATCACCATGAAGAACATTTAATTTTAAATACCATGAATAATTAATTGGTCATGTCGACACGGATGGCTCAATTAAAATCAAGGTACGACACTGTCCGACTCAGGCCGTGATTATGAGACCAAAAAACTAATTTGCCAAGGTGCTAACTGACTGAATTTTACGCATAATATCAATTTCCTGTCGTTTCGCTTACGTTGAACCTCATACTTCTTATTACATGGCATTTATTTTTAAGCAAATTTATATATATCATCATGGACGCCGGCAGGTTTTTTTTCAGGGGGGTGCATCTTCAGCTCCACGAAGCGAGCTCGATAATTTTTGCAGTTCCCCCACTGATATGTTAGGTTATCGTTTGTCAGTTCATACAGAAGCAACTTTGTCGACTTATGCAGAAAAGCCTAACAAATAAGATAACGTAGAATTCAAGAGTGAGCGAAGCGTGCTCGATTATTTTAAAGAAAGAGGACTAACTGTGTCGATTTATACATAGAAGCTTAATTAAAATAGAGTAGGATGCAAGAACGACCGAAGCAAAATCGACAATGTTAGCACCCCGCCAAGGGCCGTTTAGATTTTCGGAAATAGGAGTTCGGTCCTTTTTTACAAATGCACAGAAGTTTTAGAATTGAGAGATTGTAGAATGGAAGAGCGAGCGAAGCGAGCTCGATAATTTTAGGATCTCCTCACATTGGTTAAGTTTTCCAGCCCCCCAAGTACGCAATGCACGATCAATTTTAAATTGAAACTAATTGAAAAAGATTACCAGTCCATTGCTTCATAAGTTCGACAAAAATAATCTGCTCAATTTTTTTTGTCGAACTTGCATTACGTAATTAGGGTGCAGGCCTTTTCTGTACGTCGAGCGACTTCTTTGTCCTATCTCGCCTGGAAGGATACTATTTGGCCAAAGAAAATATACTTAATAGACATACTTAATAGACATACTCAACCACCACACCCTCCATGTCTACGTTGCGTTCGGTACGTCTGCATTAAAAGAAGATCAGTATTTATCGATATAAAGAATTAGCATAAAGTCGCGAGTCGCGTGCACGTTCACACAATCGGCACGTGCCGAATGTACACAACATTGCCGTTACGTGACACCGTCAGTCCGTCACTTTACCTCATACATAGTAGGTACTAAAGTCCACACCACTCAGAGCATAGGTCAAGTTTTGTACTAAATTAAAAGGTGGGGTAGCTCCATTGACATAAGTACAAAGGTAGGCCCTACGATTTCTGGCAGTAGCTTCACAAATTATTAGGTGTATAAAAATATTAACAAACAACTATTTTTAGTTTTACAACAAACACCGCAATAGGTACCCATATGAGTTTTGGTAAGATAGCAATTTTTTTCAGCCTTTTTCAGCGCTCCGTAGGACTTTAGAGGAACAATAGGTACCTACTGACGCAATCAAGTCCTAATAAATGGCTCTCTAGTTATCTACATATCCCGTTTTTAGATCACGTACTTACACAGTATTATAATTTCTGTAACTTGTCCAGTGCAGGTAAATGTAACAATACTTATACAACATTTTCTTAGAACAGAATAAAAACTTTTTAGCATGAAAATGCCACTTATAAAAAGAAAAAAGAAATATAAACAATTTTTTTTTATATTGTACCTAATGGCGATCATGTTATTTTTTCGACCCAAAGTGGCCAGTGACGTCAGTGACTTGCGGTGACACCAAGAAGTTTGAATAAATAAACCAATAAATCTGTATCTTGGATGCTAATTTAATTCCATAATCGGACATAACAACACCGTTAAAAAAACACTGAGAATCTCCAGTTTGATGGTCTACATTTCTTCTACATAATATTGACAAAATTGTGGGGGGGTATCTCTTCGACAAAAGCAACTAACGAAGAATTGAAGTGGAACAAAAATACTTGGTGCCTATTTCTTTCAATCTGGTTCTTGATGATTATTGAAATTAATTTTATTTTAATTGGCGTAGACAACAGACAATTAACGCTAATTAGTAACAATTGACTAAGAATTATGCTGAAGCTGAAAAAACGTCGTCGCAATGAGAACTATAAACAGGTTATAGGTAGAAAAGAAGATGCAAAAAATATGGTTACGAAATAATACCGGATATTATGTTATTTATGCATGATAATTAATTAAATAGATACTTTATTTACTTTTAACAGTGAAATATACTTATACCAGCTATGAGCTAACACTAAAATAGGTATATAATATTATGTTCAAGTTAATATACTGGCGGACAAAGGGGGGGAGGGGGGTGACAGGTGCAATCCAGACCAAAATTATGTTCTGTAAGTAAAAGGCAGTTTGTAATGTGGGCCCCCTACGCCTAAGTCACCTAAGTCCTTAATATAATATAAATAGAGGATCCTCCAACCAAACGGGTATTATGTCTGGCGGGCAACTGCCCGTAAGTTGTTTTCAGATAGTCTTATCTATGTTTTTCGCTTGGTAAACTCTAACTGCGCGATGCAGGAATTGTGTGACGTCATGTCTTTGCTGCGTAGTTCGTATGTGGCGGCGTAACCGCTACAAATTCATTTCAATTTATTATTGATCGTGGAAAAGGACATAGGATACCTTTCATCCCGATATTCCCACGGGATCGAGATTTATGCGGATGATACCGCGGGGCGCAGCTAGTAGGTAACGCATATTTTATGAACGAACCGACTTCCGCTTGCGGTTTCGCCCGCGTGATACGTACGAGTATATCTGGGGTGGGGTGCTAAAATTTTTGAGCTCACTTCGCTATCTCTTGCATCCAGGCATCCTACATTATGCAGACTTTTCTGTTTAATTTGACATAGTAATTCCTATTCCTGTATTCTTGTTCAAAAGAAAATTTTAACTACCTATGCGGGGTACATAACTTTTCGAGCTCGCTCTACCATCCTCTATTCGCTTGATGCTCTTGCTTTTCTGTTGTCGCCAAAGTATCTCCTATTTCTGTATCAATAGTAAAAAAAACCTAACATTTTCGAGGCAGCGTGCTACTTGCTAAATATTTTGACGTTAATTCCTGGGCGTGGTGGTCCCATTTCATTTTGCCACCCTAGGCGGATAGGCTTAAGCCGCCACTGCGCAATGCTGTCGATGGGAAAAATGCCCAAAAGGCTGGCAGCATTCCCACGCTGACTGGCAATGCTGATCTTAAAATCTTTGGTCTAAAATAGGCCAGCCCTCTGGTCATGTGAAAAGTGTACATTCGATACCTATTCATACATATGTTTGTAATTTTTTAGATCATCTTACTACAGGCATTATATTATCTGTGCTACAGGTGTCTTTAGCAAGATACAGGATCGCGAAAAAATTACGAATGATTATTTCATGCTTTTTATTAGTTCTGCTTCCTTGTATTAAATAAACAAACCAACAGGTTGGACGTTGGACTAAGATACGGAATCCCTAATCTTAGTTCAACGTCCAACCTAATTTTTTATCCCCTTGATTTACTTAATTCCAATTGTATCGTGACTGCTGCACAATAGATAAAAAATAAAGACACTTATCTCAACCAGCTGCATCACCTTGTCATTACCACGTTGCGCGTTGTAGAGGTCAGCTGAGTGAAATGCGTCGGTATCTCAAAGGTTACCTATGAGTTGACGATCGTCACCTTTATAATCAGTGATAGGTACCTTAGTTGACCCTAATAATTATTATCCATGTATATACCTACTATTAGGTATCTACTAATTCTCACCCCCTGAACTTTTACCTACGTGATGAGAGCAGCACTCTAATTGCGTAACACACTTGAAGAGTTTTGAATTAATCCATTGCTTCATAGGTTTGAATAATTCGTCTACTCAACAAGGCAAATAAAGCAATGGAACTCGGTGAACCGTCAAAATGAAACCCATTGCGATCTATTGTCATTTTATGTGATTCTGTCTAGCCTTTTCCCAACTATGTTGGGGTCGGCTTCCAGTCTAACCGGATGCAGCTGAATACCAGTATTTTACATTGATACGATACCCCTTGGTAAGACAGGTTGTCGGACTTTCTGACGACTCGTAATAACGACTGTCAAAGATCCACGAATGACAGCCGGGACCAACGGTTTAAAAAGATGGTCACCCATCCACGGAACAACCCCGGCAATCGTAGCTTAACCTGATGGACCCCGTGCGGCTGTTATTACTTAGCCACGAGCTCCTAAATTGTCATTTATGAGTGTAATTTATTGCGAAGTAATTTCGTAAATTACCCCGCTGATAATGTTTACTAAATATATAGGTAGGCAGGTAAGGTAATCTTAGTTGTCAAATCGATCAAATACACACATGATTACCTACAGCCTACACCACTCCCGATAATTTTAGCCGAGAACATTGCAATATAGACTGCAGTCTATCATAATGACCCCAAATTGGATCGATGATATGAGTTATACAGAATATTATATAGATACCTATACATATATTTCTTCAAGGATGGCGGGATTTTAATAACAGAACCAAATAAAGAAATGTGAAGAAAGAAGTCCTTCACCTTACAGTGAATAAATGTCATTAATGCAACACAGCGATAACAATTTCAGTAGCTATTTCCATCATTGGCATTTTCTGATAACTATGGCGATAAAATTCTCAAATTAAAACGCAAATCGATCACTGTAAATAAGCGGTCTCATGCCATTTTATTTGGTACTGTACATGACATCATCATCATCATCATCATATCAGCCGAAAGACGTCCACTGCTGAACATAGGCCTCCCCCAAGCACCGCCACTTCAACCGATTCTGTGCTTCCCGCATCCAGCGGATTCCTGCGGCCTTTACAAGGTCATCGGTCCATCTTGTGGGAGGCCTTCCAACGCTACGTCTTCCGGTACGTGGTCGCCACTCCAGAACCTTTCGGCCCCATCGGCCATCTATTCTGCGAGCAATGTGTCCTGCCCATTGCCACTTAAGTTTGGCAATTCTTCGGGCTATGTCGGTTACCTTGGTTCTCCTGCGGATCTCTTCATTTCTGTACATGAGATGCCCCTATTTTATCCTCCGAAACAGTCATTCGTATCCTTTAGCGGCCCATTCACTAACGTTCATTTCTTCTGACTTGTTTCGTACATAATCCACACGACAATGCAAGAAAACATTAAACTGTCAGCTACAATATGTTGATATATCACGACTTCACGAGTATATACAAACGCATGCTTCTTAGTGATTGTCAATCAATAAGAAGCATGCGTTTCTCAAAATATTGACAAAGTTTTCAGTACCTAATCGACGCGTGCCCGAACATTTAAAAATCGATTTACATCACTCTCTACCTATTACGGTCCATGATATACAGCTGACAAAGACAGACGGGCGCGCGGGCGCGGACGGACGGACAGTGGCGAGGCTTATAGGGTCTAAGGGTGAGCGCCAAACGGAACCCCGTTCGGCAGCCTTCGGGTATGGAACACTAAAAGTAGACAAGTTTGACATCATTAAGGGTGGCGCCACACCTGCCGAACGTTCCGTCGCGGAAGGTTCGGCGACGGAACTATCGGTCGTAGATTCGGTTGGCATGACACACTATACGCGCCGAACGGTCGGCGGCGTTTAGTTCGGCGCGTTACGCGACGGAAAATTACGTTCCGTCGTCGTCACAGTGTTTCCACTTTTTGGGATTTCTCCCTTTTTTAGGGAAAAATGCCAATAATAAGCATGGTTTAGGGATATTTTATTTAAAAAAATTGAACTTGAGTTGGTAGCCCTTTGCTTATAGTAGGTAGCACCCAATGTACTACTCAAGCGTATGGCACCACCGATTGATTAAAAGGGATTCCCTAAAACTCGTAAAGTCGTAATGAATGTAATTCGTCTAATTTTAGTTTACATTTGGTGCCGATTCTCTTGTCAAAAATGCCGCTAAACTAGACTAAAAATAACCAAAATTTAGTTTAGTCCTGTCAAACGAGGATTTCCCATTCTGAAATAGACTAAAGTGACACAACGGGGATGCGCCAAGGTAGCCCGCGAAATTCAATTTGCAGGTCAGTGGTGCCGATTCTCTTGTACACCGAACTAAACTAACTAAACTATCACTAAAATTCCTTACTATTGTCTATGAGAATCTAAAAGCTATTCTGCGGAAAAATATCTCTAAATAAAAAATAAAAATTGACACATCTAAAATCGAATTTGACAATCGCGTCGCGACACCACATGGTACTTGTTTGCTCTACTCCGTGAATTTTTATAGAGCCAGAGGCGCGCTGGGGGGCAGCCTTGACGTGTTTTGTATGGAATTTTTAACTTTTTGTACGGAAAATATAAAAAAATATTACCTATGTGTAGAGGTACTTGGGTTTACATGTTGCAAAGGGGGTCGAAATTTCCATTATTTTTGCGCTAGGACGCACCGTTTTCGAGATATAAGCAATTGTATGGAATTTTTAACTTTTTGTACGGAAAATATAAAAAAATATTACTTATGTGTAGAGGCCGTTTTCGAGATATAAGCAAAATAAAAAAAGTACTGTTTTTGCAGCTGAAGTGTGTGAATTTTAGTTCATGCCAACTTTATTCCACTCCTTTTTAATTGCGTTAGCGCGCAGGGCCACGCCAGGGCGTAGGGCCGGCGGCGCCGGGCAGGCAGGTAGGCAGGAACGCGATGTTGCCGCTCTTCTCTTGCCACGCTGCGCCGCGCCGCCGCCGAGATCAGTGTCTCCACTTAAGTTTTTAATTTTTCCCCAGTATCTTAATGAATGATCCCTCAAATTCCCAAAAAAAATGGTTTAAGGATTTTTTTCAATTTTATAGCACATAAACACCTACAAAACTTCCATTAATTGACGAGATTACAAAATATTCATTAATTTCCGATGTCGTTTTTAGCCACGGTAAAAGTACAACTAACGATGACATGGTAAACTAAAATTAGACGAATTACATTCATTACGAGTTTGAGGGAATCCCCTTTAATCAATCGGTGAAGCCATAGAGTTAAGTAGTAGGTATATTGGTTGCTACTATAAACAAAGGGCTATCAACTCAAGTTCAATTTTTCCCCAAAATTCCCAAAATCCCTGTCAAAATAAAATATCCCTAAACCATATTTATAGTTTGCAATTTTTTTCTAAAAATGGGTCAAAATTCCTTTATAGTGGAAACACTGGCCGAGATCCACCGACCGAACGTTCCACTACGCCCGCGGAACTTTCCGTCGCCGAACTTTCGGTCGCGTTCCGTCGCGTCTTGTGACGCTTGCTCATGAACCGACGTAACGTTCGGCTGATGTGTCATAGGTAACTTGAAAAACATTAGGAGCGTATCAACCGAACGTTGCGCCGCGGAACGTTCGGCAAGTGTGCCCCGACCCTAAAACAGGAGACTACCTATTTTAATAATCATATTCTGTTAGAAGGATGTGGGAAGTGCTTCACCTTTCTCGGCTAACCATTTCAGTTCATGTCTGCAATCTTGCGCTCTCCCCTCCCTTTTACTGAACTAATTTTAATTAAAAACTCATCGTAAATAATACCTATTCGTACCTACTTAACCTCTATTTTCCCTCTATTTCAAACTGTGTACAAGTTAGCCAGGTTTATCCCCAACAGTAGATATCAGCTGTTATTAAAATTTGTTTAATACTTACGCAACCTTGTGTAGCACGCTTTCACAACGTGTCATGTAGTGTCATAGTCCATAATTTCGAGACACCTACCTTTATAACTCATTTTATGGTCATTGGTCGCTCGCGAATTGCCAAGCGATACTAATCGATCTTACGAGTGCTAAATAAAGATCAAAGTTCAAAATTATATGCCCCAACAACCGGTACGCAGGTACCAGTGCGTGTGAGTTTATGTCCTGTTCGAAGATTAATTTTAATTCTACACCCGCTACTCACAAAAACATTTAGAAAAAGTTGTAATTGCAAAAGAGTGATGACTAGCGTAATTTTTTTCCAATCACAGCCAGCATGCAGGATCGCATACAAAGTAACTACAAAAATCTAAACACACTATGCTTAACACATGACACAGCAGATGAGTAGGTATAAATTCTGTAGCTTTAGCAAAAGTCGTCTTAAATACACTACAACTAAACTGAACTAAACTACATCCATAATGAACCAATTCCAAAATAGTTATATGAAGAGAGTATCAGAAATAGCAAACAAACAAAGATGTTTAACAATAAACGTCCTTTGTTCACAGCAAGTATCCACTCAGCAGCGACTCCACTCGGGTCCATGCTGTCGGGTCCAATCATGGAGGCCATAGGCCGGAAGCGGACGCTACAGACATGCACACTGCCTCTCATCATCGGCTGGATCATTATAGGCACGGCCTCTCATCACGCACTGCTTCTCCTCGGCAGAGTCGTGTGCGGATTCGCCGTCGGCATTATGGCAGCACCTTCACAGGTATTTCTAACACTGGTTTAAGTATTAATAGTGATAGTACCGTCTCGTCTCGTTGGTTATGAAATAAGTCTAAACGTTTTGTATGTCAACACGAAATACATTTATAGAGATGTCGATATTTTGCAACTGCTTTTAGATTACATCCACTCATGCCGTTCTAGACATAATTATGTTTAAAGACACGTTTGTTACGCAGTCTAGGTTATAAGAAAGTACATTGAAATCTAAAGCTGTTTATTTTTTGCAGGTGTACTTAGGGGAAATTTCGGAACCAAGACTAAGAGGGTTAATGATAGGCACTCCATTTGTCGCGTACTCGCTCGGCGTATTGTATGTGTATGCCCTGGGGGGTGCGCTGCCGTGGCGGTCAGTGGCCCATCTGTCCATCGTGCTGCCAGCCCTTGCCTTCCTCGCCCTGTGCCTGTCGCCGGAGAGCCCTACATGGCTGGCGAGACGAGGGCGCTTCCACGACGCCATGGCCGCCATGTCACGCCTGCGCGGAGACCCCGACACCGTGAGTATCCACTTACTTATTAATCAACGGAAGCGAGGTCATTATCAAAACTCAGACGGCTTTAATCGATTCGGACGCGTGACGTCGCTCCCTTTCCCGCGAAGAAAGCGGTAGTGAATAATGCATTTGAATTAGCGTTGGAAACTAATCCATGAGGATCCTTTAGAACTCTAAACATGACCTTTATGAAAGTCCTTTTGAACTCTAAAGTGTATGAACATGACCTTTAGGAAAGCATTAGAGAGTTAGTACCTAAATATAAAAGATTAACATAATTTGCCTAAGAGCGAAGAAAGTTCTAAATAAGCAGTAAAAGTAGCACAATCTGGTTATTATTAAGTCCTATTGATTTAACGCAAAATGTTCCATAATGAATCCAGTAGCTGGACGGTGGAGGTCAGATAGGCAGTCACTCAATGTTAAATACTGAAAATCAGCTGCATCCGGTTAGACTGAAGACTACCCCAACATAGTTGGGAATAGGCTAGGTAGATTGATAGTGTTCCATAATTGATCCTAATATTCTGGAAAGCTAGAGAAGGAGTTATCGATCCAGCGATTAGCTACGTAAACTCAAACAACTACGTGCTCAATGCACTTGAAAAATGCATACATATTTACTTTACATACATATGTAGGTACACATTTATGTATGGTATGATTACCGATAGTCGTCATAAACTCATAACACTCGTAGGTCAACATGTAAATATAAGTAGGTAAGTAATATGTTTCAGAAACTTAACAAAAACTGCAAGTATTAAATGTACGTTTATTTATTTATTTTGGATTGCCGATAAGTAGGTACTTAATTATAAGTAGTTTGACCAACATGTACCTAAGTACCTACCTATGACCAGTCAACGGTAAATAACAAATGTGTCTGGTGCTACTTACATAATAGGTATATACTTATATGTAGAGTTGCCACCCGGATTTTTCCTAGTTTAGAGGGCGTCCGTGGAGCGTCCGGGTGAAACCCGGACATTATTTGTGTCAGGGGAAATCCGATTAATTGAATTTTTTGCAATAAATTAAAGCATTATCATAGTTAAAAACTTGACGCGGGTCGCGCCGCGCGGCAGATTTACCCAAATACCCATGCGCTTGTGACCCCCCTAGCCGCCTAGATTATTTGTATTGTTAAGGCTTAATTAAGATGATTTCTATTAATAAAAAAAATATATGATATTTAAAGATGGTTTTATTTGAAAAAAAAACCGAGGGCGTCCGGGGAAAAATCTACATTTCACCCGAATGTCCTGGGTTTTTGAAGTTTTTGTCCTGTGTCCGTAATTTAGGTGATGGCTATTTAAACTTCCATAAGCATTTTTGTTTCGAATGTTTTGTTAGCTATTATGGTCTCGAACGCCGACACAAAAATTACAATAAGTATTCCAAATCGGTTTTCAAACCAAATACGAATAGAAAAGATTGCTTTAGCGACAATGTGGAGGTCGATACCCTCATGAGAATAGCGTAACTAGGACATACGAAAAGGAAACAAGGTCTGTCTGACAGTTATTGTGTTAGTTGCGAAATTTGAATGTAATAATAGTCCTTCAGACCGAGTGACGGCCATGACGACCAATCTCTACGGAGACCAGCCTTCGGCGCGGGAGATATTATAGTGCACTCTCTCCAGTCACTCTCATAGTCCGATGGGACGGCAATCCGTCACGACCGGAGAGAGTTCTGAAGGCGCAGGACCAACGTCTTAAACACAATATGCACACGTGCTCGGAAAGCACGTTAAACCGGAATTTGGCGTTGTGATACCGCCAACTTCCAAACTCCGGGCTATTACTAAGAAATTCCAAAAAAAACGGAATAACACTTTACCCAACCCGTAAATCGAACCCAGGACCCCACTCAGCAGTCGCGCTTGCGACCACGATGCCAACGAGGCCATCCATGGAAGATGGGAACGTATTTTCAGTAAATATTACCGAAACTCTCTCTCTTTATTTATTTACTTCAGTAACAGTAATCCATATAAGTAATACACATGACATGCTATAATTTATGACCTATAAGATAACACACGTTTCAAGGTTGAGATTCAGTTCGCAATTTATAATGACGTCCGTTCTTTTTATTGATCTCCTAAATAATCTGAGGTACTCGTTTACAGGTCGTTACATACGTAAACATCCTCTGTAGAACAATTGAACATAATTTCCAATTGGTTTCGAGTTCGACAAGCGCATTAAATGCTTGCTTGAGCAGCGTGTATGATTGTTAAGTTACTTTGTGTGCATTTGGTAAATCGTCTTGATAATACTGAGGTAATCTGCGAAAAATACTTACTATAAATGTAGCCTTTTAGCGTCGTTAACAAAAAATAAAGAACTAAAACCCAACATACTTACGACAAAAACCCGAACTAAAAAGGTAGGTACATATAAACAAGACATCGATGTTGATTTTAAATGTAAAATAACATCGGTTTTCGTCCGGCCCTCCTTTGAGTGGTAATGGTAAGGGATAGTCTACGAAAATCCTGCGCCCGTAGCTCAGCTACGGACACGGGCGTAGGGAGTATGCACTGTGCTACGAGAGCTACGCGACGTTCGTAGTAGCTGCGGTTTCGAAACTATTTTATGCACATTTTAATTATTATTTTTAGGCATTTATGTGCTAATTTAAATAAATCTAGGTAGATTATGCAAGATACTCCCTATCGAAAGAATTTAATATTCATCAAAAAAGTAAGCAATCACTATTGATACTGTGCTATTGACGTGATCACGGCGCGTCAAAAGAATGTTTATGTTTACAAACACTCCGATACATAACTAGAATAATGACGGTAACGCGACAAATTCATAAAACACTAGTTCTATGACAAATAATTTGCATTTTAATTAAGTACTTAGCTAACGTTATGTATATAGGCTACATAAGTACCTACTTTTGATAATGATATAGGTACCACTTCCTTTACTGCGAGCAACCTCGTCAACATTATATTTCCTTTATTATCTCCATATACTTACTTCACACATACCTACCTATAAGATGGTAATGCTGTCACATAAGAATAACAACAACAAGTATGGACTGGACCTTATATTAATTTGTTGGTAGCACATCTCAGTTCTCGAACAGTCGCGGTCGTCAGGCAGACTCATCTAAATTAATGACTACAGCTGTTTTGAAGCATGCTATACATGCATGTTTGTTTAGGTATATCTCGGTACCTATTGTTATTGTAACATCGAAAGACGGCCGCACATGTGATTGCCTGTAAAATGGCCTCTTAATGAGCTCAACAAGGAAGGAGGCACACAACAAATTGATTTGTCATTTACTCGAACATGTGCCGACACAAACAATTTCAGACAATAAACGGGCATTACTTGTAAAGCCTCGTGCAAACTGGCGCGAGTGCGCGACGCGACTCTAACAAAACAATTTCTAAGAAGACTTCGTGGTAGAACATTACCGGTGTCGCGTCGCATCGTGTCGCGTCGCGTCTTTCTGCACGAGACTTGAAAAGCTGTTAGTTATTGCTAGGTTTTGTGTTTCTAATTTAAAATTGCGGAGTCTGATAAACAAAGTAATTAGTAACGCCACAACATTATTGAAAAGATGATACCTACCTATTATTCTATCAAATTCAATGTTATTTCGTGAAAGTTAAATGTTACTTTAGGTATCCCGTGGAAGTTCAAAAAGTTTGCTGATTGACAGTATAGGTACCTATCTATCTATCTAGCTTTTCTCTTTCAATCTCCGAAAGAGAGAGACTCATTCACATCGCCCTAACCAGCTATCTAATTACGCAACACATTTTCGTAAACGATTCCGACTAATCTGTTTCATTTTGACAGTTCAACAATATTCATTGCGATAATTACGTTACTGAGCAGTTTTTTTAACGAACTTATGAAGCAATGGATTAGCAATCTGTTTCAAAACGATTCAAATTCCAATTGATCGACCAAGTAATTTTTTTTTTATCCCGGCGCAGTTGTACGTTCCCGTGGGATAATTTCCGACCTCCATGCGGGCGAAAGCTATTTATTAAATAAGTAATTAATTATAGTCGACGTCCGCATAGTTATACGAAGTGTCACAACTCACAAGTCGTCAACCATATTATGTCCAGTCTTGGTACGTAACTATAATAATAAATGCCTTTTGTCCCCAGGCCCAACGTGAACTCCATGAGTTGATATCAGCTCGGGAGAAAGAGAAGGCACGTGGCGAAGAGAAGATCAACTTCTTAGAAACTGTCACACGAGCGCCAGTGCTGAAACCACTGCTCCTCATCAACGCGTTTAACATACTGCAGATATTGTCTGGCAGCTATGTGGTCATCTTCTACGCTGTGGACATTGTCAAGGACTCCGGTGGTTCTCTTCAACCTACTGTAAGTACCCTACCCATACCTTCTGTTCCTGGAATCTTAACTCTTGCTAAGACTACGACGGGTGTCTTTCTAGCCTGATTTTCATTTTTTGTTGCGAGTTGCGACTGATTCAGTGTCAGTATTTAAAACACACACACACATTTTTCTTCTTCATGCAGTAGAAGACTTTTGGCTAACTAATGGAAAAAAGCTGAATTATAAAAGGCAACTTACTAAATACGACACCATATTGTTTACAGATGGCTGCTAACGCGAGTGCGCTGGTGAGGCTTGCCGTCACGGTGATAGCGTGCATCCTGCTCCTGCGCATCACGCGGCGCGCGCTCGTGCTGGTGTCGGGCATCGGCACGGCCGTGTGCACGCTGGCGCTCGCCGCGCTGCTGTCGCAGGGGCCCGGCTCCGGCATCACGCCCCCCGCACTCATCCTCAGCTACGTAGCGTTCAACACCCTCGGCTTCTTCCTCCTACCAGGACTCATGATCGGAGAACTACTACCCACCAAAGTACGAGGCCTGTGCGGAGGCTACATCTTCTGCCTCTTCAACTCCGTCCTATTTGGATTCACCAAACTTTACCCCGTCATGAAAAACGCTATCGGCATCGCTGGAGTGTTCGGACTCTTTGGTGCCTCATCCCTCCTCGCTACCGTAGTTCTTTTCCTCCTACTACCAGAAACAAAAGGCAAGTCTCTTCTACAAATAGAACAGTATTACCAAAAACCTAATATATTGTGGATTGGGCGCAAGAAAACGACCACAGAAATCCGAAGGGTCTGAAGGAACTTGAAAAATAAACTTATTTTGTACTTAAGCAAGTGTCCGACCACCTACTACTCGTACTAGCGACATTTAATAGTTGTCGGATAAAACTGTATACAAGTATACTAAACTTACATTAGTTTAGTAGGATAAAATGTCAAAATCTCACCCAAAACCTCAAAACAAGGAAAGTTTAATAAAAGCTTGTAATATACCGGCCAAGTGCGAGTCGGACTGCACACGAACGGTCCCGTACCAACATAAATATTTCAAAAAACGCCGAAAAATAGCACGTTTATTGCTTGTATGGGGACCTACTTTCATTTTTAACTTTATTTTATTATTTTTTGTTATAGCGGCAATAGAAATCCAAAATCTGTGAAAATTTGAAACTCTATACCTATATACACGGTTCGTGAGATAGGTACAGCCCGCTGACAGACAGACGGACGGACGGACTAATAGACGTACAGCGGAGGCTTAGCAATAGGGTTCCGTTTGGCACCCTTCGGGTACGGAACCCTACAAACGACATTTTAAAATAAATTGCCGTCGCACGATCTCGATGAAGCTAGATGGAATGGCATGGAATCTGTGATAAAAGAATTATTTACTTAGCATTCATTGAAAGTAATCAGATGCCTGTATTGATCAGTAAGAGGCAACTGCATAATGACCCGCAAATAAACTAAAGTGATGTACCATCAAAGAAGTTCATATCTAACCAGATTGAAAACAAAATCCCGTGAAAACGAGAACCTCATCTGAGGGGCAATTCCCGTATTTTTAAGAACATTCGCATCTTATTCATAATCTGACATAAATACAATCTATTTACCAACAATTTGACAGATTGCGACCATAGACGTATAAAAAAATACGTCTATGATTGCGACTTGAATGTGAACGTTTTTTAAGTACGAGAATATTGGCCTTCTGTTACCGGCCCGGTTCTATAGCCACTGAGCGCTGCAAGAATAGGTTCCTTACGGTGTGGTTAGTTATGAACTTCTTTGATGGTACCTATATCAAGCAAAACTCATGAGAAACTGTGTAAAGAAAAATACAAATCTTTATACTTGTAACATATTTAAAATAACTGTTATAAATATGGTACTACTGTTACAAAGTAGAACAACGCGTAAAGTGATATTTTAATCAAAAGTAACGTGCCTGAGAGGCGCGAACTAACCTATCTCAAATAAATAAACACATTAATATAATCAATCACTAGTTATAAGACGTAATTCTCACTAAACACGGCTATTCCGTATACAAGATGATGCCTTTTATAATATATTTTATAAATATGAAGTAAAACCAAAAACAACAGCTGCTGGTATCAAATACCATTGTAATATAGCAATGAGAGATTTTTATCTGTGATTTATGTAACTGACCGCTTATGAGATGTACTCGCAGACGTTTATTTAGGTTTAGAAATAAAATATTTATGTACTTATCAATGTATAACAAGGTATTTAATATTTATCGATCATGTTTTCAATGTAGAATGATTAACGCAAGAAAAGTATTGAATACCATTTGTGACTGTATCCTAGACTCGCGTTTTCATTTTCATTATATTATGCGAGTTTGCAAGGAAGTATGACGTCACATCTGTGTGTTTTTAAACTTACAGTTTGGCCAAAACGTCTAGAAATAGAACTAAGTACTTTATTTACTTATCTAAAAACCATACTAGATCAAGTGTTTGAATTACAGGGAGATATAATTTTTGTTTAAC
Source organism: Conistra vaccinii (assembly GCA_948150665.1). Taxonomy (NCBI): domain Eukaryota; kingdom Metazoa; phylum Arthropoda; class Insecta; order Lepidoptera; family Noctuidae; genus Conistra; species Conistra vaccinii. Next base: position 10,712,312 of record OX411330.1, read on the forward strand.
CGCCTCTGTGGTCCAGTGGTTCAACCACCTGTCTCAGACCCAGAGGTTCCGGGTTCGATTCCCAGTGGTAATAAGGCTTGTTTTAAGTCCGGCTGGCTAGCTACCACCATCTGTCGCCATAACATTGTTGTTTTGGGCAGTTAGAGATAAGATAGCCAGTTCCTCTGTGGTTGAGGATTCCGGGTGAAGCTTGCTTCCACCTTCGGCCTGATCGTCATTTACCATAAGGTAAGATGCAGCTTCCCCGATAAGGGAAAAAAAAAAAAAAAATATAAATAAATCTTCGATATACGTTAGCGACAGTGGCTCCGCGCATCTACTCTTTTTTGCCAACCTGTAATGTATGTAAAGTATGCATGTAAGCTTGCACACGTTTCCATTATGCAAAGTAATTGTACACTAAGGGCCTTATCATACTAGCGGATTGCGAGCGGAGCGGGTGCGCAGCGAACACGCGGCGCAATGCGACAGTGAGACAGTGTGAGTGGTATCAGTGTGTCAGTGTGTCGCGACGCATTCGCTGCGCGCCCGGTCCGCTCGCAAACCGCTAATGTGATAAGGCTCTAATACTTGCTTAATGTAAACGAAGCATGACAGCGAAATAATATTAAATAATAACGTGATAGAATAAAAACTATGTAAGTTGTTAATGTAAGAGCAGTTATTTTTCTATTGCCACATAGAAAATTCCAAATTGTGATATGAATAAACCATTTAAATTAATATCGTTTTTAATTTGTGTATTACCAATTATCGAGTTGGGTATGAGCTTTTCTAAATACGATAAAATAACAAAAACATTTTTAATTTACCGTAAAATTATTTTAATCACAGCTTCACACACATCCAAAATCATACATACTGGCTGATTTCTTGCACAATCACCATATCCATACGAAAATAGAAATACATCGTAATGCCCGTGCGTTATTGACACAGTCATCCATCCTTTAGAAAGGTCCCGTGACCCGACACAGAAATATAAGGCCTAGCCTGCACTGCGAATAAAAACCACGCGAAACGTTTAACGTTTTTATCGCAATTTTTTTACACATGGTAATTTAGGTATCTACACTTACAGGCGATTTAAAATTAGTGTTGAAACGTATTTCGTTATGAATATATGCGCGATTTTTATTCGCGAAATCGCACGGTGAGATTTCACAGTGCGGGATAGGCCTAAATGACAGCGACGACGCTTTACAAAGTCGATATCTTTCTCAACCTCGCCGTGCCTCTACGGCCACGTACTGTAGATAGAGATTCTCCACGGTTGCTAGGTCACGACGAGTCGGGCAGTCGCTGGTAGAGGTGCGGGCGGGAGGCGCAGCCGGGGCACACGTGCAGGGTGCTGGACACCACACTCTCGCACTCCCAGCAATAGAACTCGTGACAACGCGTGCAGCGATACACCTGGGAATACACAAGTGATGATTAAGAGGGTTTACGTCATACGGCATTTGATTTAAATAAGACATTTCGAAAATGTTCTTAACTAACTTTTTAACAGTAACAGTTATTTCGAAAAACAAGGGCTTGAAAGTGTGTATGAAATGCCGTACGACGTAAACGTTCTTAAGGCTAGGCATAAACGAGCCTCCGGACACAGCCACCGATGTCCCAGCGAAAAGCAGTTCACATGCTTTTTCATACGTTTTGTCTTTCATATGTTTTCGTCGCACAAGTGTAGACGGTGCCGGCCACCCGGTACAGCAGTGCGGCGACACCGCAGCAGGTAGCGACAATCACCGGTAGCTCGTGTTCGCTTACCCTAATTCATTTACGATTTTTTTTTATAGATTAACCTTTGATTTGAGAAGGACAACCGAGACCGATAAGAAACATTTGACAAGCTGATTAGAATTTTGGTAGATTCAGCTGGTAGACTTTTTGAGGTAGAATACTGCGAACAGTTGAACACTTACTATTAAATAGTAAATGAACTCACCTGTTTATCTAAATCCGTGAAGTTCCTGAGACATGCAAAACAGTATTGTGCTTGTCCCTCATTCGCCATTTCTTCATACGGCTCAACAGGGAAAAGATGGTGGTATGATCTAGAAATACATAAACGAAATTATATTAACATAACATAACATCACACCTTGTTTCCCCGATGGGTTAGGCAGAGGTGTACCCATAGTAGCTACACCCACATTTCGCCAGTTATGTTTAAGTCCCATGTAATAAGGGGCGAACCTATTGCCATCAACCAGGCACAAATCCAGACTCCGGGCTGCTACGGAGAAATTCCTAATGGACAACCCAATAACACATTGCCCGACTTGGGAATCGAACCCTCATGCTCAGCAGTAGCGCTTGCGACCACTAGACAAACGAGGCGGTCAACGAAATTATATTATAGCTGTGAAATAAGGGTTGATTGCATCTCTCCCTATTTCAAATACAACTTTTTTACTCTCTCTCCCTATTGCAAATGGAGAGAGAGTAAAAAAAACATTTGAGAAATAAGTTGTAGCAGTTACACCGCCACATACGAACTACGCATCAAAAAGACATGACGTCTCACAAATCCTGCATCGCGCAATTAGAGTTTACCGCGCGAAAGACATGTTTAAGACTATCCGAAATCAACTTACGGGTAGCTGCCCGTCAGACATAGCACCCGCCTGGTCGGAGGATCCTCTCTTTTCTATGAGGATGAGTGAACTTTACACCCTGTTCCTCATACTTACCTCTAAAAAGTAAGGGTATGCGCTAGGGCTTCTAATACCGGGATCCCGGACATTTTATGTCATTTTTCAATACCGGTATTGAAATGTCCAATACCGGGATACCGGTATTGGTGATTTTATTTTATTAACAATAGACACCTACATTAAAGCAATTTCTTTTTATTACACATTTAATTATATTGCCAACCAATTTTTTATCGGCTAATATTTTATCAATTATTTAAAAACCGTATTTAATTATCTTATGGTTTATTTCGACAGTTAGTAACATTTTCTTACTACTTGCCCCACTTTTGACGGCTGATGCTTGTCTAATGTTGAATTTGAAAAACAACTGGTGGTAGAAATAGAAAAGAAATAGAAGCTAAAACTCAAGGGAATTTTAAGAGTATGACCCAAGCTTCTTCCGGCACTATAGAGTCTAGTCGCGTTGAAATGGGCATTTATGGCGTATAATTATTTACTTAGCATTCCACCTACGGGCAGTGTGTTATTTTGCCTTAGTTGCGGACATGCTCGTTTTATGTGTTTATTGGAAAGCTAACAATATAACAAAACTCTTATTAAAACTCCGCCGGCTCTAACTACAATAGTTTAAGAGAAATTAATTAAATCGAGAAAAATCCTTAAAAACCATAGAAACACAATATCTCGTTTTTGGATTTGATTTTTAAACTAAATGTTTTAAGGTGAGATAAGAATTCACTATAGGCACCATTTTTTTCTTGAAAAATTTAAAAATCTTGCTCAGACTGATAAGAAAAATTTTTTTTCTATGATTTTGTAAATAATTTTTTTCTGGTGATTCTCTTTATGGTCGCGTTTTTTTTAAATGCCTAAATGTTGATCACTATAATACCTACCTTCACAAAAAAAAACAGATGCAACAAACCTAGGAATTCAGAAATATTGAATTTTAAAATTGTAGGTTAGGGTTGTCAACCACACCTGTGTGCAACATACAGTACTTACTTTATGTAAACATTACTTATTGTGATTCATTATTTTTGACTCAGGTATTAGCAATTGGGGTTGCAGGCAGGTTTAAATTGTGACGTGGATAGTTTACATAGCTCTAAGTTTAAATGGAAAGATAGTGCAGAAAGTTAAAGTCAAAATTAAAAAATATTTACAAAATTTACTAATAAATCACCGGAAGCCACAATAGTAGAGGAGCGAGAAAAAAATGCAGACTGAAATAAGAGACAAAATGTCAGTTTTGGTTGATGTTGTTCGTCCAAATCCGGGGACCACCAACAATGGAAACACAGCACGAACAGCACTATCAGACCAACATCGGAAAACATTTGCAAATATCTTAGGTATATAGACATGGCTGGTGGATGACCTGCATACTATTTAAGTAGTGCTGTCGAGTCAGTCGAGTGGCCATAGATGCTGCAAAATTTTACGACTTTTGTAAATCTCTAGCTGCGAAGTATGTGGAAAAATACAATTGGTTTTACATGTCCGTCACTGATGTGCACAAAATATTAATGCATGGCCGGCAAATCATAGACGCCAGCACGTTACCCATAGGTATGTTGTCCGAGCAAGCAGGCGAGTCCAGAAATAAATACTGGCGCTATGACCTTACCCATACCAGTGCTTCAACTCGTAACAACAGACAATGGTGCAGATTCTCTTGTACAATGAACTAAACTAACTAAACTATCACTAAAATTCCTTACTATTGGCTATGAGAACCTAAAAGCTATTCTGCAAAAATCAAACCTCTAAATTAAAAAAAAAATTGACACATCTAAAATCGAACTTGACAATCGCGTCGCGACTCCATGTGGTACTTGTTTGCTCTACCCCGTGAATTTTTTTAGAGCCTCGACGTGTTTTATATGGAATTTTTCACTTTTTGTATGGAAAATATGAAAAATTATTACCAACATGTTGGGTGGTAGGGATAGGGAAGGGTTTCCTAAAGGGGGTCGAAAATTTCATTATTTTTGCGATAGGACGCACCATTTTCGAGATATAAGCAAAAGAAGAAAAAAAATAGTACTGTTTTTTCACTGAAGTCGAAGTGTTGGTGTGAATTTTAGTTCATGCCAACAAATTATATTCCACACGTTTTTAATCGCGTTTAAAAATAATCGGATTTAGCTAAAATATAGTTAAGTTGTGTCACTTTAGTCTATTTCAGAATGGGAAATCATCGTATGACAGGACTAAACAAAATTTTAGTAATTTTTAGTCTAGTTTAGAGGCATTTGTGACAAGAGAATCGGCACCAATGTTCACTATAATCAATTAGAATCCGAAGTGCTTGCAACAAATGATATCACGCTAGCGCTGACAACTGACGAAATAGTTTATTCAATCCGATAGCGAGTATATGTCATAAGCAGTGATCGGATATTCGGATGCATATTTACCTAAAGTTACGTTTTGGCTAAGAAATTATGGAAGTGGCTTTAAATATATATTTTTTCTTTATATAAATCCCGGATTTCATTGCATTCCGGGATCAGATACATGGTATGGAAACGACTTATCAGCCCTCTTATGAAGGTTACTGTTGCGGTGTTAACATAAAAATTTATATACCTACTGTAAACATTTTTTAACGAAACTCAAGGCTCCAAATTGTTTGTGGCTATGTGCTATGCCAATTTGGCAAACTACTTTACAACATTAGCTAGCATTTATATAATCAAAAAGTACTAAACAAATCAATTCCGGAATCGCGAGATTTTTGCGATCGATACAAAAAAGCATTCCATATTAGCCAACACCTGCACATAAGTAAATATACATTCGATTTTATAATCAGAACTCAAAATTTGTCGATCCCGGTACGTAGGATTTTTTTGGATAGAAAAGTGCTTTCCAATATGCATCCGTATATCCGATCACTGGTCATAAGCGTTTAGCATTGGCTAGCATAATTGATTTAATCTATTGAACTACACATAAAATAACATCACGCCTTGTTTCCCCGAAGGGTTGGGAAGAGGTGTACCTGTAGCAGGTACACCCATTTACACATTTCGCCAGTTATGTTTAAGTCCCATGTAATAGGGGGCGAGCCTATTGCCATCAACCATCACACACAACACACACAAAACATCGGCTTATTCCCATATCTATTGAACTAATCAACTTAAATATTTACTACTTTGTGACAACCCTATTCCCATAGAAATTTAAAAAAAACTTAGAAACGCAATATCTCCGAGATCTCGCTAGATAAAAATTTCAAATTTTCTCAAGTTGAAGGTACTATACATAAGAATATTATGTAAACAAAAAAAAACGCGACCCGTAAATAGCTAATTTGATATATATTTTTTTCGTTTATTAACAAAATAATTATTTATTCTCGTTCCTGTGACGATAGGGACTTGCAATTCTTACACTGTATATGTTTCAAACCAACAATTAATTTGTATTTTACAAGAGACTGACATTTGCTTTATTCAAGAAATACAGAAGAAAAACTTTTTCAAGAAGGTCAGTGACCTTTCACTAAAATATTTGTATCTCCTAAATTAAGTGAAATATCAAAACGGGTATTTTTTGGAATGCTTTATTAAGGTTTAATCTATAAATATAAAATATAAAACTGGCATGTCCGCAACTAAGGCAAAATAACACACTGTGCGTAGACGTAGAGGCAGAGAAAACGTTTTCCTCGGTTACATATTTGTGCAACCGTTTTAGAAGCTCGCTCTCAGATAAAAGTTTAGATGCTTTTTCCTTCCTACGAACTCATTTTCGGGAAGAAAGAACCGAAACCATTATGAATTTGTGACTGATTTATTTGATAAAGTTTAAAAAAATATTATATTATTATTTAATTGTTAATTTTAAAGAGATTATATGCATCATATTACGTTATAATAATAATAATAATAATACCATTTATTTCAGGCAACACAGGCCCATAGAAAAAATACCAAGAAACAAGCTACTAGATAGCTAGGTTATAGCTCAAGATACTAGGTTCCACTCAGCAGTAACTTTAGTAAGTCAGGAAGAAATAGCCTTAAAGCACCGTGCATAAACAATTTTGATTTTTTTTTGTGATTTAAGTAAAAAATATTTTATGTTGATTTTAAAGAGATTTATTTTATAAAAACATAAAGATAAATAGATTGCTAAATTGTAATTAGGTACTTAGTTATCGATTATTCGAAATAAAACGTTTTATTTGAGAAAATTACGTTAACGTAAAAGTTAAGAGATTCTGTTTCCAACTTAAAGTTATATTAAAAAAAGTGACTTTATACGTGAAAAAAAATTTTTACTAATATTTCCAATACCGGGACCCCGGGATCCCGGTATTGGAAATTTTCTATACGGTATTAATACCGGTATTGGAAATGTTCTATACGTTATTAATACCGGTATTGAAAAAATCCGGTATTCGAAACCCCTAGTATGCGCGCACTTCGAAAATAAATCGGTGCGACTTTTTGTAAGTAGGTACAAAAACTTAGTGAAAACTTTATAATAAATCGCAAACGATTAATTTTCGCAGTGCGCGGATTGTAGTACATTTCTGTTGTCCACAGATTTGACGAATTTTCTTCGCAATGATTTATTTTCGTAGTGCGCGCGGGTAGGCGCGCACATAGGTATTTAAGGTTACAAAATAAAAACGAGCGAGCCTTAAAGTAGTAGCATAATATGATGTGTAACATCGTCATCGTCATCATCATCCTGTTTACAACCCCTCGGAAAATAGGTTGGTAGTGTTGGTACCATCTGACGGCGAACTCTAGCACCGTGCGCGCTATTGGTCAAATTAAATAGCGCGCGCTTCCCTGCTTCTATTACACACTTCCGTCCCTTTTCATGAAATCACTGCCACAGACTGCAGGAAAAGAAAGCGAGAGGAAATATCTTACACATAAAAAAAAACGGTATTAAAGTGAAGCGGCGTGTCATACGCCCCGAAACTGAAGGGTAAAGGCTAGCGCAGACGGGGGCGGGCCGAGCAGCAATGCAACGCATTGCCAAAATCCTTTTTCATCACTTTCATACATTTTCTATGAACCAATATACACTACAAGTGGGCCGCAATTAACTTTTTATTATGAAAATGCGTTGCGGTGCGAGTTGCGACTCGTTGCAGCTGTAATGTGCGCTTGGCTTTATAACGCTAATTTGAATGTTTTCGGAGTGGAGGTTTCGCTGCTATTCGAAGTAGTATTTCTTTTTCTATGGTAAGTATAGTACCTTGCCAGATGTGGCGCTGAAGCCAGTGTAAGTCCGCAGGTACGACACTGAGCTGGCAGCGAACAGTACTTGCTGCGACACTGCGGGCACAAGTGACCCTCTCCACCAACACCTTCGCCGTCCTCTAAGTGACTGGAAAAATAATATAAATTATGTTATTTTAGTATAAACAAAAGGAACAAAACAGCAATAGATAACTTCTGCCTGAACTTTTTAAGGAGTTATGCTAATATTCTCAGAATATAGTAAATAATCTATGCATAATGCAGCCCGTGCCGCGTCTCCCCTACCGCGCGTGTTGACCGCACTTAATAAGCTCGTTGAAGCCAACCCGGACTGTGATCTCTTTGATAACAAATTTCCCAATTTAATTGTTATGTGCCTACATTTTTGTGAGAATAATAGTATCTAATTGTTGTTATTCGTTTATGTGTTATGTTCGTACTTATCATATACATGTTGATTTATGTAATTGGTTTCTTAAGCCGTGTAAATCAAATAAATAAATAAATAAATCTAATATATAAAATTCTCGTGTCACGGTGTTTGTTGCCAAACTCCTCCGAAACGGCTTGACCGATTTTTATGAAATTTTTTGTGTATATTAGGTAGGTATGAGAATAGGATGTAAACTATTTTTCGTACCCCTAAGTGATAAGGGTGGTCCACCCCAAGTTTTTTTTTTTCTTTTTTTGGAAAAATTTTTTTATTGTAATTTTTTTATATTTTGGCATTAAAAAATACATACAACCCTAAATTTTCACCCTTCTACCACTAACCCCTATTTTTTAATAGCGATATTAGTACTTTAATAATTTTCTACTCTTGGCGGTCGATAATTGATCAGTACCACTCTATCAGTTATTCCCGTCAGGCGGCTACCAGTGTCACTTCTCATCCCGTAAACAGCACAGAGTAAGGATGAGAACGAAGCCGGTCTCCTGTCGTTCTCTCACAATAAGCTTTCTCTGTCTCACTCACTAAAGTTTAGGGCCTAAAATGAATCCCTATTTGAACACGCGTGAACGGCTGGATCGATTTCACTGATTCTTTTTTCGTTATTGTAAGGAGAAGGTTCTTAGGATAGGTAGGTGAAGGTAGGGTGTAAGGTAGGTAGGTAGGTAGGTATGTAGGTAGGTAGGGTAGGTAGGTAGGTAGGGCAGGGTAGGTAGATAAGAAGATAGAGGAAGGTAGGTAGGTCGGGCAGGGTAGGGTAGGTAGGTAGGGCAGGGTAGGTAGATAGGAAGATAGGTGAAGGTAGGTAGGTAGGTCGGGCAGGGTAAGGTAGGGAGGTAGGGCAGGGTAGGTAGGTAGGTCGGGTACTGTAGGGTAGGTAGGTGGGGTAGGGTAGGTAAGTAAGTCGGGCAGTGTAGGGTAGGTAGGTAGGGCAGAGTAGGTAAAAAAAAAAAGATAAGATAAGTACTTACTGCTACCCGTGCGAAGCCGGGGTGGGCAGCTAGTAATTATGTATATTAAAGACGCTTTTCGTTTCTGTCTATGTGACCACGTTGTTCTTCTAAAGTTCTAAACTGATTAGTTTGGGGTCCACAGATAATACACTATGAGGGGCCCGAACTAAGAATGAATGACAACACGATTTGACAGTTGTCCCTACTCCCGCTATGTATTTGCTCATCCGAAGAATTTAATTTGGTACTTGTTTTGACTGATCAACTACTATCGGACGCGCTCTTATCTTCGTTGACGAACTTAGAGAGTGAGAGTAGACCCCCAGGCGCGGGTCCCTAGTTATATGATAATATATAGCACTAAGTAAAGACAGATATCATGTTGAATAAGTAAATGTATAGTCCTCTGCACCGTATCAGGGGGCCTATATGTGGGGGTGAGACGTAGATCAAAGCGGCCGAAGCTACGGATTTCACTTAGGGAGTAGGCCCCAAGGTGACATCCACCCAGACTAATTTTCTATCCTTTCGTTATCCCAGCTCTCTGATCAAAACCGAACTTAGTCTTGACGCGTTTTAAAGACTCATTGAATAAGTACTATACTGACCACATGCAAACAGTAATGGGTGGGTCAGCATTAGTCCCCGCGTCCGTCTGGTTGACCTGCGGTGCGGAATGCGGGAAGCCCATCTTCACGAGTCCCGCGTCAAGAGCACGCGCGCGCGGTGGTGGACTGGTGGAGTCCAACAGTAAGGTCCGGTAGTGGACATCGTCTAGTACAACCTAGACAAAGAGATAGCAAGAATCAACTGTTTTGTAGATTTCTGAGTACAGTACGACAGACAGTTGTGTTGCTGGGGAGTTTGTTGCATTGCACCACTTCTTTCCATGTACAGCACTAGGAAGAGTAAGAAGTGGTTAACGTTGGGGGTTTTGGCGGACTGTCTTAAGTAATTTTGTTGTTCAATAACTGGTGATTCTCAGCCTAATTTGCACCTTTTGTTTATGAATCACATCCAATTTTGGAAACATTTCAGCTATTAAGAGCGTCATCTCCATCACTTAACAGTCTCTTACTACTTGGTGTGCCATATTAAATGGCTGTCTGCCCTTCACAGTACTTACACCATATTCTCCACCCGTATCTTGACATAACTTTTTGCAAATTCTCACTTCAGCTGCCAAACCAATGACTGAACATCTTATTCCTTCTGTTTTTAGAGCCTAAAAAAATATAGAATATTTTATCTGACATAGATCTTGAAAAGTCACATTCTTTTCAAATAACAGTTTACCAATTAAAGTCTATTAGTATATTATAGTTTTACACACCTGAATAGTAGTATTAATATCACCCGGATCACAAGTAGTGAGTGATGCGAACAACACCAGAAGTTCTCTAGAAGCATGGGCGGGGAGAGGTTTGAGGACTCGTCCAGCAAACTCCAAAGTGTTTTGTAATGATGGCTCCCCATTTAGTACCATGTCTGTTAGCCTTTGGAAAGGAATGGAGACCATGCAAAAGGTAAGCAACATTTCTCATGGTGTACTCCCATAACAAAATATACATTTGGTTTTTCAAATAAATGTAATAAAGTTACATATTGAAGATTTACTTACCCCTGTAGAGACTTGATATGTTTCCTGACATTCCCTGAGAGCTCAGTAAGTTTCTCTGCTCTTTTGTTTTTCATCAAAACTAACCCAAGTTGACTTAAAGGATTCTGGTCAAAGTACTCTTCTATAAACTTTTCAAGAAGCTGAAATGTTATTTTATTACAACTACCAGAATTGAATAATAAAATTGTTTTATATTTCACACAGAAATTCAACGAATGAACCACATACCTTTAACGTACAAAGAAATCTAGATGGCTTTAGATCCTGTGAGTTCATTGCTTCTGAACAATCTACTGCCACTAGTACATGCCTCATCATGCCCAGTCTTACGGGTCCACGCCGGGCCACGACCGCCTTCCGAGCCGCTTTCTGCGCAAACTCCGCCACCAGGCCTTCCACCAACCCATCCTCATCCTCTTTGATGGCCTCCCTGAACAATAACAACAAGTTCACATACATACAAATTGGCTTGATAATATGGATTCAAATACTGCAATGCCATTTAAGTATTAAAGATATACGGTAAAGGGCATCAAATCATAAAAATTATTGAAGTATAACTCAAAAATAACTCTCGAACTCACCAAGTCTTCTCATAACCTGTCTCCCACCGGTACTCTTTAGAATCCTGATCGTCATCGGCCATTATGAATAATACGAAACCTTTTCCACTAACTGTATCTTACACGATCAAATAATTTGGTAAAACAATTCAATAAATCTTAGATTTTCAAGAAAAACCCTCGTACAATTGTGCAATTTGCAATAAATTTTTGACACTTTGACAGTAGTAAACACACCATTGACAGCTATTTTTTTTTTTTTTTTTTTTGACTAGGGCATCTCGCAGGTTACCACTGAGGTATTCGTCTGCTTAACCGGACTTTCCTGTGGCTGCCTTAAGCTCCTAAAAGAAACTCAAAGCCTCCAGCCAGGGGCATATAAACTAAGCTAATTAAAACTAGGCGAACGCTCGCTAAGGGCACCCCCTGTGGGGTACGAACCTCGGCTTAGGGCGTTCGCTGGGGGGAGGACAGCAAGAGGGACAGGCTGGATCAAGGATGGATCATTATTATTATCAGGGGAATTTAAAGCTACAGGCTCAGCAAAAAACGCGGGCTGGCGCATCGTTATCGAGCAAGGGTCGGGGGGGAGTATCATTTACTCGGGTGGGTCGCGGTCGCGGACCTCTACGGCGAGGTCTGAAGTTGTGTCGGTGTGTCTTTTTGTATACTGTACTTGTGGCCCTACTGCTCTCCTGGAGGAGAGTTATGGGGTCATCTGGGTCTGAGAGGACATGCCTAGGGCGACGGGCCTTACTAACTTGGTTATTAGACGGGACATAGCAAGCTGCTTTGACTATTAGGGGATTCCTATGTTTGACTGCGGAGTCAAAGTACCGCTTGGACATTCGTTTGAGGAACTGACGGATTGTGGGAATTTTGAGGTCGAGATGGAGGATCTCGTTCCTAACAAACCACGGGGCTCCCGTGGCCCTACGAAGGACACGGTTCTGTAGTACTTGCATCCTATGGATCGCAGTGGGATTCGCGTGAGCAAAGACGGCTCCCGCATAGGTCATGATTGGACGAATGCACGACGTATAGATGCGCAATTTGCACTTGAGTGACAATTTGCTGCGTGCATTCATAACGAAATAAAGTCTACTAAGCGCGAAAGCGGCTCGCGCGCGTACCGCTTTTACGTGTTCCGAAAAAGTGAGATGATGATCCAGGATTACACCTAAATATTTGGCTCGCTTCTCCCAAGGGATCGGCTTGTCAAACATGGTAACTGGACGAGGAAGGATGGGCCTATGTTGTGGCTTAGAGAAAAAGACCGCCTGACTTTTGTCGGGATTAACCTCGATTCTCCATAACCTAAACCAGGCGCCGAGCTTGTCGACGGCCTTTTGTAGGTTAAGGATTAATCGGTTGGAGTTATACCCGGTACAGTAAATGGCCGTATCGTCTGCGAACAGAGCCAACTGCGCCGTTATACTTCTAGGTATGTCACTGGTGAACAGTGTAAATATGAGGGGGGCAAGAACAGAGCCCTGAGGGACTCCTGCGCGAATGAGACGGGGAGAGGATAACGCTCCTTCGATACGATAGCGAAAGGTACGATTTGTCAAAAAGTCCCGTAAGATGAGTACGAGACGATCTGGCACACCGAGCTGGTATAGCTTGTATATTAAGCCATTGTGCCAGACTTTGTCAAACGCCTTTGCTATGTCGAAGAAGATAGCACCGGTCACGTAACCACGATAGAAACCAGCGCTAACGTGTTCCACGATCCGGTGGACCTGATGCACGCTAGAGTGCTGAGTTCGAAAACCGAACTGCTCGTTTGGAATGAGGCCCTTGGTCTCGGCATAGTCTCTGAGTCGCTTATAAATAAGTCTCTCATAGATTTTTGCCATTACCTTGAGCAAACTAATGGGACGATAACTAGATGGATCTGACTTTGGTTTACCGGGTTTAGGGATACCTATAACTACGGCTTCTTTCCACGATTGTGGAAAGATATTTTTACTAAGAGCAGCATTGAAGATGGTGCACATTAGTAGTATGAGATGAGTGGGGAAGAGTTGGACCACCCTATTGGTGATGCCATCTAAACCGGGGGCTTTGCGAGTTTTAAGACCCTTAATGATATCTTGGACTTCGTCTGGTGTGACGGGAGCCAGAGGATTATCAGGGTCTTCTACGGGGGGTAGAGAGGTTCTACGTTCTACTTCCGTATCGACCTTATTGAGTTGAGTTTGGTCTACGGGTAGGAGGCTCGGGGAGCATTGCGCTTCGAGACTATCGGCTAGGCATTCTGCTTTGTCGATGTCGTCGAAAGCGATTGATTTATCGGGGCGAACTAACGGGGGCATGGAAGCCTCTTGTTTGGACCTAAGTTTCCTCTGGAGTTCCCAGAAGGCTAAGTGATTGGGAGTGAGTTCGCTCAGAGTCTTGTCCCAATTCGCATTACGCAGCTCCTCCACGCGTGTCTTTACAGATCTCTGTAAATAGCGCATGTGGGCTTTGTTAGAGGCGCAGGGAAAGTTATCGTAGGCACGGGTGGCCGCGTTCTTCTCAGTCATCAGAGCACGCACATCGTCAGGGAGTTTAAAGCGAAGGGTATCCGTCGCTGGAACCTCCCTTGAACAGTTGTTCAAGACGGTTTGCACATGCTCCGTGAGTGAGTCGATCGCGGCCGTCGTGTCTGCGACTGAGTCAAACTGGTCTGGGATTGATTCTAATAGGGGGGACATGGGTTTCAGCTGTTCGCCTACTTTCCTCCAGTCCGTGACCCTTTTGGTAACGGGGGGTTGGTTGGGGTCGTTAGGGTGACCTGTGCGGGAAGCCATTTTAATTACTACGGGACGGTGGTCAGAGGTAAGCTCTGACGCCGTTTCAATAGAGACTAGTCTGAGATTGACGTTCTTAAGGAGCGCCACGTCTAGGACATCCGGAGTCCAGTTAGGATCATGAGGGAAGTGAGTAGGTGACATCGGACCGATGATGTCAAAGTTAAGGGAGGAGGTGAGGTCGAACAAGTGTTGACCTCTGTTATTAGTCTGAACGCTATTCCAAGAGGGATGCTTTGCATTGAGATCGCCCGCTATGATAACGGAGTCACTCATGTCTAATAGGATTTTTAAGTCGTTAGCTATAGGTTGAAAACTCTCTGAAGGAGATCGCGGTGGAATATACACCGAGACTATAGTAATCGGCTGATGGCCTGTCATGCCTAGGCGGCACATAGAGACTTCGAGTCTGGCAAGGGGGGGAGGATCCATAGGTATGCAGTACAGTTCCTTTTTGTAATAAATAAGAGTTCCGCCTTTATGGCAACGCGTCCTATCATTTCTGATAATACGGTAGTTAGCAATAGAGGGGTTTCGGTGGCTAGGTTTAAGAAATGACTCCTGGATGAGGAGTGCATCTATTTCGTGTTCGCGAAGGAATTCCGCGATCTCGTCTTTTTGACCTTTAATACCATTTGCATTGAAGATGCCTAAGTTAAGGGATCGGGGTTTAAATCTAGCGATTACGGCGTTAGACATTTTGGGGGGTCATAAAAGAGTAGAGGGCTTGCGTAATCTCACGATTTTCGCGGTAAAGGCGTTGGATGCCGGCTATGTCGCCGACTCTCCTACACGCTATAATGTTATGTACCAACTGAGTGGCACGGGGAGTGTAGAAAACCTGAAAGGTATCTGCAAGGTAATCGAAATTATGCTCGGGGCTGATCAGTGGCATGGGAGGCATGTTCACTGGCCTGGGAGCGGATCGCGGCGCTTGAGGAGCAACAGGGGCGTTACACGGTGCTTGAGGAGCAGAAGTAGGTATGGATTGCGGTGCTTGAGGAGCAGTCGCGGGTTTCGCGGGTGGTGCGGTAGGGGGAGGGGGGGGAACGCGATTTCGGGGGTCCATAAGGCCGTAAAGGGGGGTGTTAGGGGGGGGGGGAGCTGGAGAGGCCAGCGTAGGGAAGGCCTTATGATGGTTAAGTTGATGCCAGGGACTAGGTCTCTGAGGACTTAGTCGCTCTGGCATTTGGTTGGACGGGAATGGGATGAAGTCCCTTTGTTTAGCCTGGCGAGCGTCGAGCCGCTTGGCTGTTTTTAATGAAGTGGCCTTAGGGGCCTTAGAGCAACCGCGGTAATTAGCCGTGTGGCCTTCTTGTCCACAAAGCACGCAGCTAGGTGGACTCAGGCAAAGGTTACGGTCCTTCGGGCGGGTGCACTCAGAAGTGCCATGGTCACCCAGGCACTTTACGCACCTGGGTTTCGCATGGCAGTTCTTCTGAGAGTGCCCGTATAACTGGCAACGATGACATTGCCCTATAGTACTATTTTTCCAGGGTTTCTCTATGGAGAAACCTACTAGACTACAGATTACCTTAACATTGAATATGGGGTGATGCCCCTCGTAAGGGGAGCATATGACAAGAACCATGTCATATGCTTCCCTTCCGCGCGAGCGGTGCATCCGATGCACTTCATCCACGGGGATGTTTTGAGCCCTAAGATCAGCAAGGATTTCGGCGGACGGAATCTCTTTCGGGATTCGTTTAATGACTACGCGAGCCTGCTTGTCTTCTGGGAGACAGAAAGAGTGGTATGACACTTTTCTGTCTTTCAGAAGATTAGTCAGTTTCCTATAGTCTGACGAGGTCGGAACCTGAACTTTAATGCCCTGCTGGGTAGAGCGGGCATTTGTGTAGCCAATCTTTTGGTCTACACACCATTTGGAAATTGCCGTCCACTTCTCCTTGTCCTGAATGAACACGGGAGGTGGAGGCGCGACCTTTTTAGGGCCAGAGTTCGGGCTGTTTGAGGCACCCTGCGCGGAGGGTGACTCATTCGGACGGGGGGAGGTGGAGGGGGTATCTACCGGGGCGCAACTAGCGGGTGACGCGGGGCTATCGGGCGACGCGGGGCTATCCCTATCTACGTACGTCGGAGGAATTACTTCCTCGACCGCGGCGACTTTGCTAGCCTGAGAAGACTTTTGCTTCTTCTTCTTCCTCTTGTTCCGCTTTCCGGCGACTGGCGTATAGCCATCGTCGTCCGAATGGGAACCAGAGGAAGGAGAATTAGCCTGAGCCTCTGAGTCAGAGCGATAAGGGTGGGGGGTGGGAGCGCGCTTTGAGGAAGCGGCAACTACGTCGTCCGTGTCCATAGACTCGGTCGGACTGAGGGGACTTTCCAACTCCGTAGTTGGACTAGCGGGAGAATCTAGGGCATCACTGAACTCAGTGATGGCTATACGGGCCTGCTGACGAGCAGATAGCGCGGCTAGTTCGTTACCGAACTTTTCTACCAGGGAAGGTTCTACCTTCATCATGCCATTAAGGACGTTTGATAGAGTTTGGAAGTCGCATTGCAACTTCCTGAACTCTACCAGGATGTCCCTGTTGTCCATGATGAAAACAGACTAACTAACTAACTTTTTTCACCTCATAAGGAGGCAAAACAAAATTTAAACTGGGAAAAACTCCTACAATATTCCCTAATCCTATCTCCCCGGGGGAAAAACGGGGATGTGTAAAACCCTCCCTGCCGGGTGAGACAGGGAGGTTGTGTACCTCGGGTGAGCCCTAAGCTTGCTTTTGCCCGTTGCCTGTCTTATTGTGCAACGGGGTCCTACAAGTCTAGATCGAAGGGTGTAGACACACCCAACCGTTCTAGGTGAGTAGCTGGGGAAGGAAAACTGTCATCCAGTGCCGACTAGGAGATCCCCCAAGGCCGAACACTGGGACCCGTCCAATTAATTGCCTCGACCCTGAAGGGGCTTCGGCGGGTGTGTTGGGTCAACACCCCACTCGGCTTCGTTGGCACCGTAAGGTTTCAACCGAGGACCACGAAACTGTGGATTTTCCCTGAAGGGGGATGAAAAAACGCGACGCGAGACGTTTTTACGACAGAATCGTTAAAGAAAATAGACGTTAATTGTGTCTTGAAAAAGACAAACAATTAACGGTTGAAGATAGTCAAAGACTATAGCAGGCACGGTGTCTCAGGAACACTTGAACGCCAATCAGGAAACTCGAGCGCAGCAGCTGGGACAGCGAGCAGCGTGACCGTCCGCGTCCGATGCCAGGCGCAGAGTGTTTGACAGCTATAAACACAGAGCACTTTATAGTATTGGGCTATAAACGACGGTACGACCACAATCACAAAATGGCAAAATTATGATAATCTGACAGTCACTGTCACTTGTCAAAGTTAGTGATGTGATCGAAATAGACATTTCCGAATTTTCGACCAAAAAAATGCTGGTTTCGGCTACAGTTTCAGGTAACTTCGACTTGGTTTCGGCCAAAAATGCTGCTTTCGGCTGCAGTTTCAGTTTAATATTTCGAGTCGGCCTGTCTTTTGTAACCCAGACATACTACCCAGTATGTCTCGATAGTTGTCTCAAGAGCGATCATTATTCAAGTGACGTGGCCAGTAATACAGAAGTTAACCTAATATTGGGGCTACATTGTCGCGTTATCGCGAACTTAACTTCGCGCGGTCTCTCTCGCACACCGCTCGACGTCTCGCTGAGCAACAGAGAGCGCGCGAACTAAAGTTCGCGATAACGTGACAATATAGCCCCAGCATGAGAAGACTCAAGCCTTACCTAAAACTAGTTTGAAGGCATTTGATTGATTGAAATTAGTTTTAAGTAATGCTTAAGTTTAAGTTAGGTTCTGTATGGTAGCCGCAGAAAACTGATAGTAAGTATACAAATTAATTTTATGTTTGCTCTTATTACAGTAATTAGGCCTCTAATATAGTAGGATACTATACTAAACGGGGTGGCAGGGACATCGACGCGAAGCCGGTTACCATGGATTTGGTACATGATTCTGAAACCCCCTGCGTTGAAATTTTTCGTCGTTTATTTTAAAAAAAATCAGCTGTTCCATACATTTTGACCGCGTAGGTATTGCACTTTTCTATGAAACAACAGATTTTTTTTTAATAGCTTACAGACTTACATACTAACAGAATTCATGGTAACCGGCTTCGCGTCGATGTCCCTGCCACCCTGTATAGTAGGGTTGGCCACCCTACCTGCGTCCCAGCGGTGGGAACATTATAGGATAATTATGCTTACAGCCGGTCTATTCTGTAAAAATCCGACCGTGAAAATTTGAAAAGTAAACCCGACTGCTCGAAGTGACCTGTCATTCCACCATGCTAATAGGGATTGACACTATTGAAGCTAACTTCACCAAGTTTTCACGTGAGATACAGATTACAGAATAGCACTACTGACTGATATTTGAACACAAAGTCTACAAACTTACTAGTGTGTACACTGTGTACCGTTACACATATGTAGTGTAAACTCTAACGTGCGTTTGAACTGGTCAAACATTGTATGGAAAAACTTTTAACAAAAAAAAAAAAAAAAAAAAAAAAAAAAACAACCAATATAAAAAAAAAAACACTACAAAGTGAAAAATAACTTTAATTTCGGAAATCGGTGGCCAAAAACAAAAAAAATTAAACGAAGGACACCGACTTCTGAAATTAAAGTTATTTTTCACTGGAAGTCGGTTATTTTTTTTTTTGTAGGTAAAAAGTTTTTATTTTTCACTTTTTAGTTGTGTTACCTACCCCACACAAATTCAAATACCACTAACAAAAATAACAGTGACATCACAGGAAGTTATATCATCCATATAAATTAATGGGAAAAAACTATTTACAAAAAAAAAACAACCGATTCCAAAAAAACACTACAAAGTGAAAAATAACTTTAATTTCGGAAGTCGGTGTCTTTGGTTTTCAATTTTCGTTTTTTGCCACCGACTTCCGCAATTAAAGTTATTTTTCACTTTGTAGTGTTTTTTTGGAAGTCGGTTGTTTTTTTTTTTTGTAATATTTTTATTTTTAACTTTTTAGTTGTGATACCTACCCCACACAAATTCGAATTGTACCTGATATGCAAATAACAGTGACAACAAGAAGTTATCATTATCATCATATCATCCATATAAACTAAGTGGGAAAAATACGTATTCTTGAAGCTAACTCAAAAACTATCCAAGTAAAGCTAATATGGGACCAACTTGAGAGCATACCCTTTCAAACAAAAAAAAAATCCAAAATCGGTCCACAATTTATTGACGGATAAGGTATATGGGTGGACATACATCTACATACATAAAGAAAAAAAATAAACATACGCGACGAACATATAACCTCCTCCTTTTTGGAAGTCGGTTAAAAATACGTATTCTTGAAGCTAATGGTCCATATAGACAGTGCCGGCGGCATGGCCGCCGGCTTTTGCCGTGCGCCACGTGCCTCCGGCTTTGGCTTCTTCATTTTCTTTGCGTTTCTTTCTGAGGCTTTGTGTGGCATGACCGGTAGCAAAACCGGCGGGCAGTGCCGGCGGCCATGCCCCCGGTGGGCAGTGCCGGCGGCCATGCCCCCGGTGGGCAGTGCCGGCGGCACTGTGTGTTACAGTCGTTGACTCGTTGCTCAAAAACTATCCAAGCAAAATTAATAAAATTAGTATGGGACCAACTTGGGAGCATACCCTTTCAAACAAAAAAACAATTTTCAATATCGGTTCACAATTGACGGAGATACCGGTGGACATGCATACAAAAAAAAACAAACATACGCGACGAACATAAAATAATCTCCTCCTTTTTGGAAGTCGGTTAAAAACTGACAGAAAATAGAGATCCCAACATGTTTTGTAGGGAATGTTTCGCCAGTGCAAACGCACAATATTATAAAAAGATCACAAATCACAAGCAGTCGTATTTTTGTAAACTCCTCAAATCGCATCACTATTGTTAAATATTCAGTGCTGCTTAAAATAAAATAAAATAAACATTTTTACAAGCTCTTGGGGTCGACCAGCGCCTTACCAGCCTGAGCCCACATACCCTGGACCACAGGACTTAGTAGTTTAGTACTCTCTAACTAACGAGAGCCGACACTCTTTTTGCCTTGATTATATTATTTCATGTTCTTCCAACTATTCAACTTTGAACTTCATCATTAGTGACCCGACTACACGCTCGATCCTACTTGCAATGCAAAATTGCACAAATACGTTAAAATAAGACGGCGGCGTAACTGTGCGTTTGCACCAATGATATTTTTAATTTAATATCATTGGTTTGCACACTTTGCACTGGCGAAACATCACAACAGAACATGTTGAAATCTCTAGTTCCTGTCAAACATTATAAGGAACATTGACAGAAAATAGAGATTTGAACATGTTTTATTGTGAATGTTTCGCCAGTGCAAATGCAAACGCGCAGTTACTGTATAATACGCATACGGTTTGCTACCTTGCCATTTGCGAACGTCGTCCTACACTTGCGGGTTAGCGTATTCGTGCGAATGTGAGTGACCGGCATAATATTGCCGGCCTTATGTTGCTGTATTGCACAGTTTGATAGCTAATTGCGTAATAGTCGTAATCGCGTTTTTTTTATTTCACAATATTATCAATATTGAATATTGCGAAAATTGCATGAATCCAGTCTGTTGTCCCAGGATTTTTAAAGATGTTATGGGTTTTGCAGTTTTGTCAAAAGAAAAGCTATTCTGACGATGAAGTGAATGCTAAGGCATGGAAGCACAGAAA
Source organism: Conistra vaccinii (assembly GCA_948150665.1). Lineage (NCBI taxonomy): Eukaryota > Metazoa > Arthropoda > Insecta > Lepidoptera > Noctuidae > Conistra > Conistra vaccinii. The sequence goes on from OX411330.1 coordinate 10,733,343, forward strand.
ATAATTATATAAGTACCATATATACCTACCTACCTACTCTACGAGCATGGAAGAGCAAACTAAAATTATCCTTACACGAATATTCTTTCTTTGTCACATACGCAGAATGCAGCACAGAGCATGTAACTTTAGAATGCAGGCCACACTTAGGCAAAGAATCTGAGCCAATTTGTGGGCACCTGTGCATACCATACAACGCGAAATAGAGCGACGTCACACATATGCATGACGCAGACTTGTGCAAGTTATTATCGTAACTGTGCGTTTGCACTGGCGAAACATCACAACAAAACATGTTGAAATCTCTAGTTTCTGACTTTCTGTCAAACATTGTGGAACATTGACAGAAAATAGAGATGAGATAACATATTTTGTTTTAAATGTTTCGCCAGAGCAAACGCAGTTACGAGTGGTATAATATGCAGGAGTATAACATGGTAGTTGAACAGTCTGCTAAACAATTAACCTGCCTATTAAAACGCCGAAACAGGGTTTTTGAATTGTTTATTATTTTTCCTGCATTTCAAAACAACTTCATTTTCAAACTTATTTTTCTAGCGAAATAAGTACCTACCTACCTATAAGGCGCTGTTCTAAAATTGGCTAACGATGCGATTTCATCGCACGATGAAATTATCGTGCGATGGTCCAACAGCTGTCATAATAGGTCGCGTGATGCCCATCATGCGCTGCCGCCGCGTTACTGTGATCCCGCGATGACGCGTGAGTCGTAACCAATTAGGACACTCAAAAGAGATTTGTAACTTTGATTGCAAGATCGTACGATCAAACCCATCGTACGATTAAGCATTTCCTGTGCTCGCACGATGACTTGCAAGCTGCAATTAGGGCACTCTAAAGAAATGTGTGTATTTATTAAATACACACATTTCTTTAGAGCACATTTCGTCGCACGACGAAATTAAATACTATTTAATTTCGTCGTGCGACGAAATCGCATAGTTTGCTCGAACGATTGTAGCCAATTAGGACGACGACGCCTGTGTTCCGGAACCTCCCTAAAGTGCTGTAAATGAAATCCTGAAAATATTTAACTTTATTTGCAGACAGGTGGAGTACAGTGAGCACTACCACCCATCGCGCTATTATAAGCTCACGCTTAAAACGAACGTTAGTGTAATCTCAGCCTTACATTGAGCAGGTAACATAACGAATGTTAGTGTAATCTAATCTTAGCCTTACATTCAGCAGGTAACACTATATGCAGAAATCTTAAGCATTCAATTGAACCAATACATACAAAACTGAAATTGACTGAATATTAACATAACTAATGCAATCGAAGGAAATAGAGTTCACATCAATTTTGTAAACATTCCATACGTGAGTATGGAATGTTTACAAAATTGATGTGAACTCTATTTCCTTCGATTTCATGCATTTCACAAGGTAGTTTATTGACAAGTCTTTTATTTATAGATACTTTTGAGAAATTTATTACTGGGTTTCACTAACATAAAAATACAAAAATAGTTTAAAATAATAGTGTAGATCATCACAATAACTTCTATGCGCAAATCAAGTCATGAGATTTTCATACAAGATGGCTGACACTCTTAAGCATTACTAACCATTATATTCAGCGTTTAATCAATGCAGATACTTTACAATAATAAATAAAATAAAATGAGCCTTATGAATAACCATTAATTCTAGAATTAGAACAGCAATTAGAACAAATGGCTTTATGTTTATTGGAATCTCTATATTAATAAAATCAGATGTACTGTTGAATTATTCATAGATAATTCTTAATACTTGAAGTCATTGAACAGTTCAACAATATCACCAACATGAACTATCTTGCCTGGATTTGTGGCAGAAAACTGATGCATATTTTACATAGTAAGATGATCCAAACCATATTGTCACCAGAGAATTTCTTTCATTGCTCATTCCTGACTCAACTTCTAGTTTGATACAAATTTCTGCAAAAGGAATTTCATTATATTTATGAACAGCTTTCTGCAACAAAGCACGGTGATGGTAAGTAGCCCACTTGAGTGTATTGATATTTGATGTAAGCAGCATCACTCTGTTGCTGCCATGGCACGTGCTTGTGCTCGTACTCTTTTGTCATATTCTAACCGATTTTGACTGTAAAAGAAATAAAATACTTAAGGTTACAACAATGTTTATTAAAAAAACATGAGTTTAAAGTGAATAATTTTAAGTTAACAATATATTTCAGAGTGTTTACTAACCAGTAAATTGTGTAAGCTTCGGCCTGTGCAGGGTCTTTAACATTAGGTTCATTGAGAAGATCCTGAATACCAAGGAGAATCTGTTTGATCGTGATTGCGGGACGCCAATCTTTTTCCTCATCTAATAGTGAAAGGCAGACAGTGCCTGATGGATACACATTGGGATGGAAAAGTGGAGGTTCAAATTTGCACTTAGGTGGACTAGAAGGATAGTCATCTTTGAAAATCATGCGCAGCTTATAAAGACCTCCCTCCCATGGTGTCTGCAAGAGTAAAAGTAATTTGTTAGGAACTTTCTTGTTAGTAGTTATGTGTTAAATTACTGACTGTTTTACATATTCACATACATTATCACACACATAATAAAAAATGCTATGCATTACAGAATAAGCTAAATAGAACAGTAATAGCAATGTAGATTTGAAAAGTTCTAGAAATACTAACCCCCTTTTTTCCAGGAATCGCACATTCCCATGTCATGAGATTTAAAGATCCATCAGGATTTTTCATAGGCCTGGCAACAAAGCCCTGAAACACAAAATAATCTCGATCACGTACTTTATACTAAGCAAACAAGTGGACAATCCATAACAAAAATCATGTCGCTTACAAAGGGATGGTCCTTGCGCCAGGCTTTTCTTTCTTCAGCTAAACGTGCACTTGCTATTCCCGACATTTCCAAAAACTAAAACACAAGAACAGTCGGAAAACGATCGCCACGGATTCTTCAAACACAGTCACGAAATAGCTTCGTCTTTCAGTGAAAAATACTAAGAAATAATATGAAAAATAAATTATACGGCGCGAAGCGTCCCACGAAGTGATTAATTCACAGATGAAATAAAATACTAAAAATTAGAGGTCAAGATGACGCTCCCTAACTTCAACTTATTACTAATTTTATTACTATTCGATTCGACTATAGACTTTTCACCTAAAGGCAATTTCCAAACTAATTATTTATTAAAACAAAAAAACACTTTTTGTCTACTTCTGTAATTAATCTTTAATTCTTATTAATTTTGTTGAAGAAAACAAATGAATAACAATTTTGTTCGACTATCCATTTCAAAATTAATCGACTAAATATTCTATGTGGCGTGTGGCTGGTACTACTCTATAACTACTCCAATGAAATAATTTTGATCATTGATGAATGCAGAATGTGCCTTGGTTTTATTTTATTGATACTTTGCATTACCCGATATATATATTTCCTCTAAGCTTTGCATGCAAAACTCCAGTCACATCATCACACATCCACAAACAATGCATGTGTGGTATAACACATAGAGCCACAGAGCATGTAACTTTACATACAGCCGCCAGCCACAATAACGAATGCGATAGGTACATAAGCTAGGCTAGAAAAAGTAAAACTTAAATATTAGACATTGAGATTATGATACAGCTTGGTCATATCGTAAATATGTTGTAAACTTTCACATCTTCAGTCAAATACCTACTTACCTAATAATTTATGGTAGAATAGTCATTGTGTTTAATCATGTGTGTGTGCCTAAATCATACTACATATATATTAGTCCTTGACTCCTTGGCCTAGACGAACGAAACAGAATAGAAAGTAGGTAATAGAGTCCCATAGACCTATTATTTTAAGTATTAAAATTAACATGGAAATCCCAATCCCTTGCCAACTACAAAAAACCGGCAAAGAGCGAGTCTGACTCGCCCACCGACGGTTCTGTACCTATTGGTAGAAAAATATTATTTTTACCGTTTGACATAATTATTTTCTCAATGTTTGTTTGTAAAGGTTTTTTAGGCTGATTACTAAAATACCGGTCAAGTCGAGTCAGTGTCGAAACACGCACAGTTAAGGGTTCCGTAAGATAGGATTAATATTTACGCATGCTTAGGTACTATTGATTTTACCGACCACCGCAAAAATTTGCACCGCAAAAGTTTGTTTAATAGTAGGTATTTCTCTAAAAAAATCATTACTGCGGTTGGAACCGAAAACATCTCACAAACTATTGATTTAATCAATAAAAAAGTCTGACAAAAAAGTATCAATTTATTCTTATATTTCTAACTTGCTATGTATGTGGACAAGCATTTTTTATAACCATTATAACAATATAATGGTCTAGGCGCAGGCGGGCTGTGACCGAATCAACAGACGGACGGACTGACAAAGTCGCATCATGAGAGTTCCCTTTTTAACAGTTTGCTACATAAGGAACCCTAAAAATTAAATTAAAAAACTGCGTAAAAAGTGAACTTTATAAAGACGGAACCCTAAAAATTGCTACCTACTATAAAAAAGCGACGGGATAAATATAAAGGTCTGTGGTTCCGGAGAATTCGGCTTGCGGCACTTTATCCGATAGTGATAGAATGCCGCTAGCGGTATTCTATAAATATACATTACGACACAACTTAGATGTAGCATCGGCAAAATTCGTAAAACCGATCACCATCCGAACTGAGTGCGCCTTCAAAATCACCAATCTTTATTACTGCTTTAGTGAAAATGATCTTTCGAAAACGCAATAACTTATAAAGTTTTATAGCCAAATACATTCATGAAATTGAAATGAATAATAAAAATTTTCAAATCTATGCTACATCTAAGTTGTGTCGTACTGTACCTACTGCCTAGGTACTATCTATTTCATTAGATGAATCACTGTGGTTTTGATTATGACTTTAAAGTCATGCATTCAACAAAGTAGATAGCAAGGGCGTCGTCGCCAAAGGGGGGGGGGGGGGGAAGGGGCAGCTGCCCCCCCTAGAGTTTTTTTTGTTGTTATCAAATACACGTTAAGAAACTACATACCGCAACTGCCCTAACTACTCCTGGCGTCTGTTTGTTTTATTTTGAAAAAACTTTTTTTGAAAATAAAACAAACGGTGCGTCCGTCGCCAAACACACATTCAACGAAGATCCATCAAGCCATCATCAAGCTGGGTCCGTAACTTAACTTCGAGAGCCATAGGCATTATGTTCGATTAACGGAAAGTCGACTGAACGAATGGAATTTATTACGAAACAACCTTTTATCGCCAAACGCTACCTCAACTGAACGATTCATCGAATATTTATTAATCGATGGACTGCTCTTTCGAATGAGTTTTAGTTATTACTACTCTAGCTAGCACGGGTAGCACTAAGTACTAATCTACAGCGCACCTTCCTACCCAACCTACACTACCTGCCCTGCCTACCCTACCGGCCCTGCCTACCCTACCTGCCCTGCCTATATACCCTACCTGCCCTGTCTACCCTACCGGCCCTGCCTACCCTACCTGCCCTGCCTATATACCCTACCTGCCCTGTCTACCCTACCTGCCCTGTCTACCCTACCTGCCCTGCCTGCCTACCCTACCTGCCCTACCTGCCCTACCTACCGTACCGGCCCTACCTACCTACCTGTCCTACCTACCCTACCTGTCCTACCTACCCTACCTGCCCTACGTTACATACCCTGCCTGCCCTACCTACCCTACCTGCCCTACATTACATACCCTACCTGCCCTACCTACCCTACCTGCCCTACTTCCCTACCTACCCTACCTCCCTACCTACCCTACCCTACTCAATAATAATGGCCGAAACCGGCCCCCCAATTACGCAATGCACGATCAATTTTACCAAACAAAACCAATTGAAAAAGATTGCCAGTCCATTGCTTCATAAGTTCGACAAAAAAAATTGAGCAGATTTGTTTTGTCGAACATATGAAGCAATGGACTGGCAATCTTTTTCAATTGGTTTCAATTTAAAATTGATCGTGCATTACGTAATTAGGGTGCGGGTTAGGCCCTAAAATTTAGTGAGTGATCTATTATAGGTAGGTACCGGCTCAGACCAACAAAAAAGGCTTTTTTTGTTGGTCTGAGAGTACCTACCCTAAGAGCCTGTCAGCAGGTAGGTACCTGGGCAGGTGCCCTCTAACTCTAAAGTCCAAATAAGTAGGTACTAGTATGCTTTTATATAGATAAGTAGGTAATTTATGTAATGATGCATATTAGGTATGTATGTAGGTAGGTACCTAGGTAAGTATTAAGTAAGTACTATGAAAACACTCAACACAGCCGTTGATGACAGATCAGCAGGTAAGTAGGTACTTTAAGTACCACAATTTTTAATTTTATTTCGCAGAGTTTGGTAAATTTATTAGAAAAAAGGTTACTACAGGCACAGTACAGGTAAGTATCTGTAGGTACTTTGAAGGCAAATTCTAGTGAGACAACTCACATTCTAGATCTGCGCTTTTATAATTCTTAGTATAAATTTGCGACATTTGTGATTGTCCAATCCTCGTTCAATCAAATCTAATAAAAAAACAGTGAAAAAAAACAATTCTTGAAATTGAAATTATAAGACTCATAGTTCATTTATACTATTTATTATATTACGTATTATTTATTATTACGTATTATTTATGTTTTTTGGGGTATCATAAGTAATTAGACTGTAAGAAAGTAACTAATTACAGAATTATTGGACAGAATCAGGGGATGTCGGTGAAAAGTGGTGGTGAACCTCAAATGTCGGCCAAAAGAAGTGGCGTCCACGAAACAGCAGGTTTGTTACAGCATGTCAAAAGCTGTGTTTTACGCTGATTGGATAGAAACTCATTTTCTGCATTGGGATTGGCTGGTATTTAAAAATATGACAATGAAAACAAGAAAATGTCGGCGATCACTAGGTGGCAGCTAAAGCGTGTCGGCGAAACGTTTTTTATCCTCATTATACATTCGATTGTTGATGTGATTTGTTCCGTTTCGCGTTGTATTCTCTGAAAAGTTATTATTTTAGAAAAAAAATATAGTTTTTGTAAGTGACATTGTCTTGATCGTGTAATTTATTTAAAATCTATGTGAATTGAATTAAGATTATTTCTTAGATTATTGCATGTTTAGTTAATATTATAGGACAGAAGCGTCTAATTTTATCGCTACGATGGCAGTGTAATTCAATGAGCGTTGATTTGTGTCATGGGAGAACAAATTTTAATAATAAAGTTTTTTTTGAGAAATACTAACTCATAGTTTAGTTTAAAGAAACAGTTTGTGTATGTGTACATAGAGTGTTTTCTATATAATAATTCAATGCGTAATATACCTATTACAATATTTATTTTTGTATGACGTGAGTTGGCGGGAATCTGCCGGTGTAAAATAAGGTTATCTGAGAATGTATTTTGGACACCAGATCCGCCCCTAAGGCTACCCACCGACCCCAGACGTGAATATAATATGATCCTGTTGTAGCTGAATAATGTAAGTCTCGTTTAATTTGTTTGTAGGTACATCTGAAAAGCAACAATGACTTCAGTAGAGGAAGGCGAGACGCCACCGGAGGAGGTGCCGGCGGGAAATCCAGAAGAGTTGACCAAAAACCCGACGGCTTTGAAAGGTCAATATTTTTTTATAACAACAGCCCCCCTACTATATTGTAGTTATGTGGATTGTCTTCCCAATAGTTGAAAAATATGTACATCCAAGTCAAAATTGTAGACACAATGACAAGCAACTGGGTAATGTTTGCGGATACATTGGTATCACACATCGGCTTAGTGTCAAGGGTGTCAAGCATATTAAAACTTAAGAACAAGTAACTCAACTAACAATAAAGGTACAAATGGTGGCAAAGTTTTTCATTATAATAACAACCATCTTTCTAAAGACTGCATGTGTGCATATGCTGAGCCTCAATGATCCAAAACAAGACTGCTCCTAGTCTGAATGGACTAGGACTATTATTAGTACCATCTAACAATCTTATATCCTGGAATCCATTGAAATCCAGAACAGTAGTTGTGGCAATTCATAGAAGAGGCCTATGTTTATCTGTGGATGTTTTTCAGATGAAATAAAGATGTAGATCATTATTTATCTATCTACAGTTCGCGTCAAATAACTTTGCCGCTCTGAAGTAGGCTACAAATGACTGCGCAGTATTCAATCTGCCTTAAAACACAGTAGTGCGCATGCGCAACCTAACTTCAGAGCGGCAAAGTTATTTGACGCATACTGTAATTGTAAATAACATCTTGAAACTGATTTTTTTGTGTTATCCAGAGGCTCATGAACAAATGGCAACGCTGGATGTACTGGTATGTGGCCTGTGTCACTCAGCATTTCATTTTGTTGAAGAGTTTAAGGAGCATAAAGATGCCAATAACTGCACAGGGAAATCTCCTGTAAGAGATAGTGTAAGTATACTTATGTTAAACTTATTTAATATAAAATATGTACATGTTAAATGTGTGTTGAAGGAAATAAGAGAGGTTTTATTATGAGATCTATGAGACTTTCTTTTATAATCATTTTGCATACAGATTTTCTACTTCATAGCTTGTATGTTACCAAGAAGCAAAATATCATCCAGGTATTTATTGTTTATTATTTTCATACGCAGAATGAAAGTAAAGCACAAGTCTGGGCTTTCTTACTATGGAAATGCTCATCAGTTCGTGATGGGTCTACAGTGAACACAGACAATAGCTGGAAGCTTTACCAGCAGTGGTGTCGCATGGCGGAGGCACAGCGGACTGCCTGGATCACAGCAGGATCAAATGTCCAGGCCCTGTCCAAGTTTGCACATGCTAAAGTTGTAAGTTATTCTTTTTTTTCTATCATGGCTATCATTTTCTGCATATCTAATACAGTTTGTGGGGCATACAGGAAAATATAGTATAATGTAACTTTTACATACAGATGGAAATAAAGACTGAAGATCAACTGGTACCTGTTCAAACACCAGTTCAGCAAGAAGTCAAAAGACGAGGTAGACCAAGGAAGTTGGCCAAGCCGGTATGTTTTCACCACAGCTAATAACCCCTTGTTCACATCATTACTCCTAACACTCAATGCTAACTCACTCTTGCAGGAGGACTCTGAAACACAGCCCTCTGGGGAGGAAAGTGATGATATTATTAAGGCTAGCCCTGGACTGAAGAATGTCCATAAAGTACCAATACCACAAAGTATTAACAAAACTAAGGTACTTATACTTTTTTTTAGTAATTTGGATAATTATTTATGTGCATCTTTGCCTGACCCTTCGGGGAATACAGGCATGATGTTATGTTATGTTTATTATGTATGTTTCTGTAGATAATAATAGCCTTAACAATTTGGTTTTGCAACTCAAAATTAGATATAAACATCAGTGCGTAAAAATTAGACAAAAAGCTGCTTTTCTAATGACATAATCCATACATACACACAACTTATGGCTAACTGCTTCCCTACTTTATTTATATGCATGGCTCTTGGTTTAGTTACCACTATAAACTTGATATCATTTTAACATCTTCCTTTCCTTGCTAGGAGTTGAATGAATCAGTGCGCAACGCTCAAGAGCGTGTGCCGCCTGAAGAGCGCATCGCTCGTCGCACGGAGCGACAGGGCGATCCTACTGAAGCTGGCGAGTACGTCGTAGAGAAGATTTTAGCCAAGCGATTCAACCCACGCAAGAAACAATACGAGTATTTGCTCAAGTGGGAGGGATATCCCCAGTAAGTTGTGTGCTGATTTTACTGAGAGAGTAGTCTTTGTCGTCAAAGTTATTGTTTAGTCATGTGTGGACTCAACCATTTCTCCTAGTGACAAACATTCTCATGAATGGTTTACGCTGAGTTTATGCAACAGCGGCGCACGTTCAGAATTTAAAAGGATGTTCTTATTCTGTATTTTAAAATACATTTAATTTTATAATTTTATAGTGAACAGAATACATGGGAGCCTGTCGAAAACATGGAGACTTGCAAACATCTGTTGGAAGCATTTGAGAAGCAACTGGCGCGGCAGAAGGAACTGAAGGCTATGCGAGCACAGCAGCAGCAGCAACAACATCCAGTACAGGTAAATATTTTTATAATAATCGCCAATTATAAGCATCGCGCGTTATGTGACTTTTGGAATGTTGAAGCGCTTGTGAAATACAATGACTATCTTAGAAAGTTGTTCTGATAATCATTTTTTATTTCTAGGTGAAACAGATAAGCACACCATTGCCTCAGGTTGTCAAGCAAGTGGTTAAAAAATCCGAGAGCCCTGCTGTGACGCCATCTGGGTAAGCATAGTAAAAATGTTTTCTAATATTTGTAATTTTGTACCTTCTCTGGTATTAGTAGAAAGAAAAAAAATGTCATCTGTTTCTCTGAATTTGAGCCATTTTCCTCCAGTTGTCAATATAATAGTTTCAATTTTGGTCCTGAAATCTCATATCAAAATCATGTATAACGCAGTTTGTTCGTTTGTGTAGTCGTCTTCAGCGCACCAGCAAGGTCCGCGCTCTAGACCAGGTGAAGGCGTGGTGCGGCGCAGAGGACGGCGAGCCCGCCGCCAAGAAAGTGAAGAAGGAACTCTCCAGCGAAGACGAGGACTACTCCGACCCTGACTCCACCAAAGGTAGGAGCATTAGACAGTAAACAGCTAGCACACTCATTGTAATAGACAGTGCTAAAGTAGTCTGGCTCTTCAATGCTTAGCTCTGTGGGTCGGGTAAAACTTGGGGAAGTCTAGGTGCTTCTTTTATCATACATTTTATGCAAATAGCAAGGCCCAGTACTGATAATAATAAATATAGTAAACATTTCAGCTGACAAGAGAGTGCTGAATGGTCAATCATCGCCCAAGTCCACTCTGGACCCTGAGCTGGTGAAATCACTCGGCCTCGCTGGGAAGGGCATGCCGAACATTAAAGGCGTCATTAAAGTCGACCCTAAACATATGCCTAACCTTACTACAGGTATTTGATTGTTTGGAATGACACGCTATGTTTCTGACAGCGATGTATGTGCTGGCTTTGCTGCTAATACTGACCCTTTGTACTATATTATACCTCTTTTTACCAGGTGTTTATATAATGTCGAAGAGTTCAGGAATTATGAAGATTGATTCGCCTGGCAAATTAGGACCCGGTCTTAACATAGATCAAGACGTGATTCGGAAACAGATATTAGCGGCTAAACAGGTATTACTTGTTCCAATATTGTGTACAACTAATTTCTTAAAGTAACGTAAAAGTGCGAGGTTTTTAAAGTAACGTATTTTTATTTTCAGAAAAAGTTAGAGGAAACTAAAAAGATGTCCCCAGTCCGCACGCCTATGACTTCACAGGTAACATTACAATTTCACTGTTTTCATTTAAAAAATGTTTTTCTTTTATACTAATTTTTTTCTACACAAAATGATTATAATAGATAAAGAAAACATATGGCTCGGGAGGACAACAGGTGACAGAGAAAACAATAATAACTCCATCAGGACAAAAGATCATTCAACGCACAATACAGAGACCATCAGGTCAGGGAGAAGGAAAGTCACCTGTTACCATACTCAACAAGAAACTAGCTCAGGTAAGAACACGATATATTATACAGGGTGGTCCAAATAGCTAAGTCATAAAAAAAAGTTTGGTGCCTCATGCCCAGGGCAATTTTTTTAGTTTTCTGCCGATGTAGCTACAAAAATTCGTACCTATGTTTTTTGTAGTCGGTATTTTTCAGATATTTTTTTTGTGTCAACTCTAATCAATCTCATCGTGTTACTTTCATACGTAAAATCATAAACTTCCTATTTTGTGGGATAGATTGTTTCAACTTCAATTTAAAAACTACTAAAACATCGCGTAACATACATGGGGTATTTTCGGATACCCCTGGGAATGAGGTTTTTTTTGTTGATCTATTTGGACCACTCTGTCTATATAAAGTAGTTTCAAAAGTGAATATTTCGTTGTTGTAGAACTTACTTAACATTTTATTGTGTTGTATTGACACAAATGTATCTCTAATGCCCTCTATTTGTTGCCTTCTCCAGTCAAACAGGAATAGTCGCGATTATAAACAAAAAAAAAACGCTTGCGCTTTCTTACAAACAACAAATAAAAAAAAAATAACCACTTATTTAAAATAGAGCTTTTTACTAACAATAACAAAACAAATGGTTAGTAAATAACGAACAGATTGACTGCACAGGGCGACAGTTTACTGCGGCGCGGCGGGTCGGGTCGGGGGCGCGGGCGCGGAGGATACTCTGTCGCGACGGCTGGCGGTAACATCGTACGCATCCGGGACAAGGTTCCCGTGGCCTTAGACTTTGAACAGGTTAGAATATTTTCTGTGTGGACACTATTTATGTTTCCCGGAAGGCAGCCGACGAGTTATTGGGTGATGGTGATGGTTTATGAAGAAAATTATATACTGTGAGTGAATCTTGCCCAAGTTGTGTTTTTCAGAATTGATTGATGTAGTTCGGAACCAGCTTGAATGGTTTTATACGTGCATTATAGGGACGAAAGTGCGTGCACTGAGAAACGTGCTGCATGGGAGGAAGGAAACGCCTTATAGTATAGGCCAGAGAAATATCATGCCACTACACTATGCAAAACGTTAATAATAACATGCAGCACTTCATCATGACGAATGAAGCTGTGTCCGTTTCCATGAGCACCAATACAATCGCGCAGCAACTGCATATTTGAGTTAACGTCATTGTCTCATAGTTTGATATTCCATTGCCATAATTGTTTAAGCAGTCTAATGAACATAGGTTCACTAGCAAGTATTTTTGTGCAAAGTTTCTTATTAATTTTTTAGTTGTTTTTAATGTCAAAATGTTTAAAATGTCATGAACTCATGACGCAGGAAGTCAACTTGCGCTAAAAAACTAACTAATGGAAATCCAGTATATGCTAATTTTATTGGTCGCGCTGAATGGTGTTCATATCGATGTGCCAAAACTGGAAGTGCATGTTTGCAGTCGGACGCTTCGTCGGACACGTCGGACGGCATCGAGGACCCGTTCCCGCGCAGCCTGGGCCCGCTGCCGCCGCCCAGCCCGCCGCGCTCGCTCACGCTGTGCCCGGCGTCGGGCCGGCGCCTGGCGCGCGCCGAGGGCGAGCCCACGCCGCCGCCCACGCCGTCGCCGCCGCCCACGCCGCCGCCCGCGCCCGACGCGCTCTCCGGCACCATGCTCATGAAGGTACCCAGCTCACTACACACTACGACTCCATTTTTTTTTTTATAATCGATAATGCATAGAAAAGTCAATGAAAGTATGGGATTGACACAGGGCCAGAAGGGCAAAACTTATGTGACAAATTTTCAAGCGCGCGTTAACTTTTTGGTAGCCTAAGTCAATCCCGCGCGTTTAATTGATTTTTGTATGTGTTCACGATTGCAGAAAGTGATTTCCTGGACATGGCTGGCAATCTTAAGTTCTCAAATAAAACTTTTTAACCAAATTGAACAAAAACCATCACCAAGAAAATTAACAAGAACATGCATTTCACTTCCTTACAGAGTTGAACAACTAAGCTGTAAATATGTACTGCCGACAAAAATATTTATCGTATGGTCGTCACCGTTTTGTGCAAGTGTTCAGTTAACATACTTGTTGGCGTGTCCAATTAAAAAAGCAGCATCTATGGAAAACGATTACTTTACAATATTCCAATACAAAATTATAACCTGCTCAGCATCAGCAGTATTTGGCACAAGGGACCTCTGATTTGATTCCTGATGATATTATTATTTAGTACTAGCTGACCCCTGCCCACTTCGTTGGGCGGTAAACATAAATAGATAGCCTATGACACTCACAACTAACGTGGCTTTCTATTGGTAAAAGAATTTTCAAAATCAGTTCAGTAGATCCAGAGATTACCCCCTACCACCTCACAAACTTTACCTCTTTTGTTTTAACATTCTCATTGAACCTGGGATTCTTTTCAATGGATAAAGAATCCTCCTAACTAATACATAATCTATAAAGTCAGACATTGATATGCACTATTTATATTTGCTTTGTATCATATTGAACTATTTCTTTGTAGGTGGAAATGTCCCCGGGCGGGACGACCGGTATGTTGGTGCAAGGAGACGGCGCTCAACCCTCACTCCCCGTGCTCACAGACGAAGATGGCGTAAGTAAAGTCAATATTATTCGTTAATTATCCTTCACAGGCCTATTTACGTCACTGCACAGATGTTTACAAACCTTGAGATTGAGAATATTTGCTTGCAATTTATTTTATTAGGCTATAATTTTATCGACAGTCGCCAGTACGTTATGTGCAGCATTCCCATACCTTTACATAAAAAACATGGTATTATAGGCTATAAGAACTTACATCCTAACTAATATTATAAATGCGAAAGTGAGTTTGTTTGTTTGTAGTTTGTTACGCTTTCACGCTAAAACTTCTGAACGATTTGGATGAAATTTGCCACATGAGTAAACCATGACCTGGAGAAGAACATAGGCTACTTTTTATCCTGGATCGCAGATAAGGTGGCGGGCTACAGCTAGTTACAAATAATGTTGTGTTACAGACGGAAGTGAAAGTGGAAGCCAGTGCAGTGAAACAGCTGTTAGAAGGAGGCGTCGACGACGGCGAGGAGGTCGGACTACTACACGCCGGACACACGCCCATCATGATCCGAGGAGAGGATGGAGTGCTGTACCAGGTATAAATAATACCAGCCTATTACTGCAGGGTAAAAGCCTCTTCTCATACAGAGAAGGTATGAGCATTGATCACCACTCTTGCTCAAGACGACTTGGCAATTTCATACAATTATTAATTATAAGACTTGAATAACACACACAGACTTACAACCTATAAGACTTAATAACACACAGACTTTTAATTGGCTGTCAGTCTCACATACTATTTTTCATTCTATTAGCTGTAAATCTACCATAGTTATTAAATAAATAAATAAGACTGTATGAGGTATGCTTACCATTAAATTCCTGAACGAAGCAAGAAGAGGTCTCTTGATTGTGCTTACCCTCATGACTCATGACTTTATCTATCATACTGGTTTTTTTTTTAAGTCAAGAATGTGGTAATACGGGCTAGTATCCGCAAATCCACGTCAAAACGCGTATTTTGCGTACGAAGTCGGTCAAGAATGTGTTATATTGCATGGACTGAGGCTTTCTTTCTATTTTCAGCCGTGGAACTGTTCAGATGCCTCACTTTTTTTTATAACCGACGAAAAATTTCAACAAGAGTGGTTAAGAATAGGGATGTCGGAAGTGAAAAAGAATATCGATATTTTTTCAACAAGCCTAATTTTTACATCTATAACTAAATATTCAGTAAAAAAATACCTATAAGCATCTTTTTATGCTAACATGTATTATTATTTCCCACAGGTCGCGGGCGAGAATGAAGCCGGTCAAACGCTACTGGTAGCGGCGGAAGGAGTCGAGGGCTCTGTCGAAGGCGTAGAAGGCGCTGTAGAGGGCGACGGTGACGTCATGTACGTCACTAGGGAGGATGGACAGGTCAGAATGTTCAACATGTTAATTTTATCAAACAAACGATTACAGCCCGATTTCTGAAACGAAAATTATCGATATGTCAAAATTAAACGCAAGTCAAAGTGATGCGATGGCTGTTTTTAATTTATTAATGTGTTAGTTTTATAGTTTTTATGATCGTGTTTTTATTGTATTAAAAAAAATTTCAAACACAATATTTATTGTTCCTGAAAATAAATTGAATTGAATTGTTGAAAATCATTGAACCAATCATAGCAGTTTACATGCGCTTGACATTTGTTAGCTCATTTTTGTGTTGTTTTTCGTTCCAAAAACCGGGCGTAACTCGCATCATGCTGTCTTTGTAGTCCTAGCAAATCCTACTTATACATATATATATATTTTAAATAGCTTCGTTGGTATCTTTTATTTGTGTGAGTATGGGTGTGCCTGGTTATGGTCAAATCCACAAACAAACACGCCCGAAGTTGGCTGTAAATGTGTTATAGGTATTTCTAATAAAATTATTTTATTTCACGTAAACCTACATGGGCTTTTAACAAACATCAGAAGCTAGGTGCACAGTTCTAAATAATTGGTTGTTTTTTACGAATATTGCTGGCAAGAAACACCATGGTTGAAAAAAAATTGTTCCCTATTTTCGCATAGCTATAAATGATTCTTTCGGTAGCTTCAAGTTCCGTCCCCCCGCAGGTGCTGGCCATCGACCCGTCGCAGCTGGCGCAGCTCATGCCGGGCGGCGACGCGGCGCCGGCGCTGCAGCAGGTGGCCGTGCAGGTGGAGGGCGAGCCCGGCGAGGACGCCACGCAGGTCATCGCGCAGCTGCTGCAGGCCGACCTGCCCTCGCCCGGTTAGTGTGGCTGCAGCTACGATCATAATTATACTAGCCTATTATTGTCCTACTGCAGCGCAAAGGCCTCTTCTTATACAGAGAAGGCACGAGCGATTGATCACTAGAAAAATTATACTTTGCATACGTCTAAAAAGGGGACTTTCGACCGCAGTTTGGTTGGATGATTTGAGAAGCTGGAGCTTCAATGTCGAAGGCTAGAACAAGTTATTTATTGGTAAATAGAAGTCACAAATTACTTATTATGTTATTGTTACAGGTGGTACGCGAAGAGTGGTACTTATGTTGCCAGACGGCAGCTTGACAATGACTGAACTTGACAAAGAGCAATATGAATCAATAACAGAAGCCAGCAAAGCACAGGAATAAGGCTGTTTGACGAATTTAACACGTGATGACTTGATGACTCACGATTTGGAGTAAATCAATGAGTTATGGATCTATGTAGTCATATAGCTTCCAATATTTTAACATGAAATTATTTCAAGCATTTCTCGAAACAATAAATTGTTTACTTTTATTAGGTTCATTAAAATTTTAGTTTATAATAATGTGCGTGAACATAAAATGTAAATACAGGCAGGTACCACATAGAACGTGATCGTTTCTATTGTCAATTTGTTACTTTTAAACAATTTATTTATTTTATGTAAAAATATTGAATGCATACATTTTATGGACATGTCCAATAGACTATGGACGTTATGGTAAATTTAAGATGGCCTTGCATTGTGTTGGAACAAATGCTGCTGGCTGAATAACCTGTTGTGAGATACCTTAGCCCAAAACAAGACTGACTGCCACTGTAAATATTATAACTACAGTACGTGTTGTTCAGGAGTTTCTTGAAAAGAATAATATGCTAAAGTCAAAAAGTTTTTTTAATAAAACTTTTCTTAGAATTAGATGTAGAAAAGGCAAATAGTTAATTGTTTCTCTCTTTTGACATAATTATTTGCAAAAATATATTTAGGAAATATTCCCTTTATCATGAACTTTGAATTACAATAGCTATAGATTCCTGTATTGTATATAGTTTACTTGTAGACGACTTCATGCCACATGGCTTAGCCGCAATTTAAACTGAGCACTTTGATATTGAACTATTTATTACTGGCATAGCTTTTTAAAAAGATTATTTCTCAAATAATTTATTACAAACATAACTATAGATATTGGTACTAATGTCCGTTTAACTTTTTATTAAGTAGTGGGAAGGCTTTGTTCATGATATCCTGTAGTTTTGATTTAATATCGTTTCATATAAATATGGCTCATCATTAATCATAATATAATACAAATGATAAATGTAACAATACAGGGTGGCAAGGACATCGACCGAAAACTGTTACCATGGATTCAGTACATGAATCTGTTAATATTTTTGTTCGTGTTTAAAAAAAAACTGCTGTTACATAGAAAAGTGCAATACCTACGCGGTCAAAATGTACAGCACAGCTGTTTTTTTTTATAACCGAGGAAAAATGTCAACACAAGAGTGGTTCAGAATAGGGATGTCGGAAGTGAAAAAAAATATCGATATATCGATATTTTTTCAACAAGCCTAATTTTTACATCTAAAACTAAATGTTTAGTAAAAAAATACATAACATATAATTTGTTAAAAAGATGTTAGTATAAAAATAGTATTCCTTTTTAGGATTCTATAATCTTAAAAATATTTATTGGTCTGAAAAAAATATCGATTTTTATACCTTTTCGATACTTGGAATTTTATATCGAAATATTAAATATCGCTCAAAAATATCGATACATTGAAAAAATAATATCGATGTATCGATATTTTTTCAACAAGCCTAGTTCAGAATCATGTACTGAATCCATGGTAGCAGTTTTCGCGTCGCTGTCCCTGCCACCCTGTATAATAAACTGATGAAACATGTTGTTTCAAAAGCGATAATGAACGGCGACGGTGGCATTTTGTAGTTTCTGCCTACATCCATGGGAACAAGCCGTGAGTGTATGTTATGTGTTTATTTATGTATAATGATTAATGAACAATGGTTTAGTAAAAGGCTCAAATTTTAACCTAAACCCCCACGCACCAGTATCAAATGTTTTTAGTTAAGACTGGTTTTAGCCTTCTAAACGTATTTGTTGATCCGCGCAGGGACGTAATATAACTCGATTGTTATAACTGTGCTTGGAGCTGTCAAACTCGTAGGTTTTTAGTATTGAATTCGCCCGCCCGGTTACCTCTTCAGTGCTCCAACGCCTCTTATAAGAGGCGTCGGAGGTAGAGAGAGGTATTAATACGGTCTACACAACTCGTGTCGTCTTCACAGGTCTGTCTTATTATTCGTTAAGTTGTTATTGTTATTATTTAAACCACTTAGACTGTAATATTTTGACGTTGACAGGCGCACAGTTACAAAAATCGGGTTAAAGGCTACCTGTCCACTGAAGCGGAGAGGAGAGGAGCGGAGCGGAGATATGTCAATATTAACCAATAGAATCTAAACTGTGCACCAAAGGTGCGATTCTATTGGTTAATATTGGCACAAATCCGCTCCTCTCCTCTCCTCTCCGCTCCAGTGGACAGGCAGCCTAACACAGTATTGTTTTACAAGGCTTTGAGGCTAATGCAGCAGATTCTATGGCCATTCTATAAAAAACTGGTTTCACTATGACATACAACTTTGGACTACATTATTAAGTTCAAGGTCTGTAGAAATAGCAGGTATGAGAAATCTATTTTGCTGCGATTATTATCAGATTCATATTGTCTCTCATTGAACATAAAACATTTTCATGTATTTTAATATGTTATCTGCTTTAGGACATTTTAGACTTTATTTTACAAATTCACTGTAAATACCCACTATAGAAAATCAAAGTGCACGACAAAAAACTCGCAAAACGCGATTTAATGGTATTGATTTTTTTACCGTCTCAAATAGTAGACTTATAATCCAAGACTCGCTAAACCACGTTTTGTAGAAATTCGGGATATGTTCACTAGAAAAATCCTACACTCAAATGTAACTTATGTCAAAGTTACTTTTCATTAAAAAAAAAAAACAGCCTGTATGAAATTAGGTATAATAAAGTCTTCGTTATTTTATTTTTGTAATATAATGGTATAATTATAATTAAATAGTGTTGTATAATAAGTCTTTTATTGTTTTACCCAAGCAATTTTATATGCAAGCAACCAATGATATTATAAGTAAAAACAGGTAGATAGGTTAGTGTAGCGGCACACCTGCGGAACGTTCGGCGCGGAACGTTCCGTCGCGTCATGTGACGCTTGCTCATGAACCGACATAACGTTCGGCTGATTCGTCATAGGTAACTTGAAAAACATGAGCGTATTCAACCGAACGTTCGGTTGCGCGACCCCACACCTGCCGGCCGGCGGAACGCGACCGAAAGTTCGGCGACGCGTTAAGCGACCGAAAGTTCCGCGGGCGTAGTGGAACGTTCGGTGGATCTCGCCCAGTGTTTTTAATTTTTTCCCCAGTTTCTTAATGAATTATCCCTAAAATTCCCTTAGAAATATAAACATTACTCGGATTTTTTCAATTTTATAGCATGCCGATGTCGTTTTTAGCCACGGTAATACTAAAATTAACGATAACATGGTACCTACATATACTCTAAAATTAGACGAATTACATTCATTACGAGTTTGAGGGAATCCCCTTTAATCAATCGGTGGTGCCATAGACTTAAGTAGTACATAAGTGCTACCTACTAAACAAAGGGCTACCAACTCAAGTTCAATTTTTCAAAATAAAATATCCCTAAACCATGCTTATTATTGGCATTTTTGCCCAAAAAAGGGAAAAATCCCAAAAAGTGAAAACACTGACGACAACGTAACGCACAGGCGTCGGCGCAGGTGTGCCGTTAGCCCGTTACACTTAGTGTAGCGGCACACCTGCGGAACGTTCGGCACCGACACTTCAGCGACGGAATTATCGGTCGTAGTATTCGGTTGGCAATAGTTGGCATGACACACCAAACGGGCCGAACGGTCGGCGGCGTTTACTTCGGCGCGTTACGCGACGGAGAATTACGTTACGTCATCGTCACAGTGTTTCCACTTTTTGGGATTTCTCCCTTTTTTAGGGAAAAAATGCCAATAATAAGCATGGTTTAGGGATATTTTATTTTGACAGAGCATGAGTTGGTAGCCCTTTGTTTAAAGTAGGTAACACCCAATGTACTACTTAACCTCATGGAACCACCGATTGATTAAGAACAGCCATCACACTTCTGACCCATATCTACAAGCTGTTTTCAAGAGTCATCACGAACCGTCCGCGCGCAAGCTTGATGACTTCCAGCCTCCCGAACAAGCCGGATTCCGTAAAGGCTTTAGCACCGTGGACCACATACATACGCTGCGGCAGGTTATACAGAAGACCGAAGAGTATTACCTGCCTCTCTGCTTAGCGTTTGTGGATTACGAGAAAGCGTTCGATTCGAACGAGACATGGGCTGCACTGCAGTATCTTCAACGGTGCCACATCGACTATCGGTACATCGAGGTGTTAAAGTGCCTATACGAAAACGCCACTATGTCAGTCCGACTCCACGACCAGACCTCGAAACCTATCCATCTGCAGCGAGGTGTGAGACTGTTCTGCGGGCAATGTGTCCTGCCCATTGCCACTTAAGTTTGGCAATTCTTCGGGCTATGTCGGTTACCTTGGTTCTCCTGCGGATCTCTTCATTTCTGATTCGATCACGTAGGGAAACTCCAAGCATTGCCCTCTCCATTGCTCTTTGGGTGACTTTTAGCCTTCTGATAAGGCCCATTGTGAGCGACCACGTTTCAGTGCCATAAGTCATCACTGGCAACACGCACTGGTCAAAGACTTTCGTCTTGAGACACTGTGGTATGTGGGACGAAAAGATGTTGCGTAGCTTCCCGAACGCTGCCCAGCCGAGTCGGATTCGACGATTGACCTCTTTCTCGAAATTGGACCTACCTAGCTGGACAGTTTGTCCTAGGTAAACAATTAAACATACTCGTCTACAACTTCGAGCGTAGCGTCTCCGATCTTTATGAGAGTGGGTGTTACATGGGCGTTTGACATAACCTTTGTCTTGTCCATGTTCATTTTAAGACCCACTCTTTCGGAGGCTCTACTGAGGTCATCGAGCATTATACTGAGGTCCTCCATGGTCTCAGCCATGATGACTATGTCGTCGGCAAACCGAAGGTTAGTGACATACTCGCCATTGATGTTGATGCCTAGCCCTTTCCAGTCCAGAACCTTGAAGACATCCTCCAGTGCAGCGGTGAACAGTTTCGGAGAGATAACGTCTCCTTGTCTCACACCCCGCTGCAGAAGGATAGGTTTCGAGGTCTGGTCGTGGAGGCGGACAGACATAGTGGCGTTTTGGTATAGACACTTTAACACCTCGAGGTACCGATAGTCGATCTGGCACCGTTGAAGAGACTGCAGTACAGCCCATGTCTCGATCGAATCGAAGGCTTTCTCGTAATCCACAAACGCTAAGCAGAGAGGCAGATTATACTCTTCGGTCTTCTGTATTACCTGCCGCAGCGTATGTATGTGGTCCACGGTGCTAAAGCATTTACGGAATCCGGCTTGTTCGGGAGTCATCACCCGGCGCCTTGTTGTTTTTAAGCTGCTTTAGAGCCATCCTAATCTCGTACAAGCTGACGTCCGGGATATCTTCGGTATAATGTCGGGTTAATCTAGCTCTTGGGTCGTTTGCCAGATTCGTAACGGGGTTACTGGTTGACGTGTATTACTGTCCATAGAACCTCTCGATCTCCCTCAACAGCTCAGGTTTGGCGGATACGATTCTGCCATCATCGGTCTTCAGTTTCGCAAGCTGGCTCTGCCCAATAGACAGATCTCTTGCAAAAACCTTGGAGCCCTTGTTCCGCTCTATTGCGTCCTTAATACGGTTCGTATTATAATGGCGAAGGTCGCTTTTCAAGGACTTATAGATCTGTCTATTGAGCCGCCGGTAATTAGTGCATCGTCTGAAGACTGCAGGATCATCTCGCGCCTCTTCTCCATGAGCTGCAGAGTAGCATCAGAGAGCCTCTTGTTTCGGTTTGTACGACGGGTCTTGAAGATCTTGGACCCGACCGTATGGACAGTTTCCACGAACCCATCGTTATAGTCGTCCACGGAGCTCCCTAGGCAGTCGAAACGATTCCGAAGTTCGAGCTGAAAGCTCTCGAGGTTTTGGACTTGGATCGGTGCTGGGCGGAGCGTAGACTTCATCAGTCGAGATCTTTCCAGCTTGATATTTAGGTTCAGTGTGCCTCTTACCATACGGTGATCACTTCCGGTTTTCACCGCGTTGATCACAGAGACATCATTGAATATCTGCTTCTTCGTCGACATAATGAAGTCGATCTCATTTTTTGTTGCACCATCAGGGCTCTGCCAGGTCCACTTTCTGTGCTCACGTTTTTTGAAGAAGGAGTTCATCATAAAGAGGCCTTCCTTCTCCATAAAACTGGCCAGTAGGTGACCCCGGTGGTTCCGACGTCCAACTCCAAATTGCCCCACTCGCAGTTCATCATCGTTTCGCTTGCCCAGTTTCGCGTTGAAGTCCGCCATGACAACGGTGAAGTGAGTTTTAGAGCCACGCATGGCTCTTGAAATATCCTCATACATGGTCTCCACCTCATCGTCGGGGTGTGACGAGGTCGGGGCGTAAACCTGTACGACCTTCAGCGAATATCTTGCGGACATTCTGAGTATAAGGTACGCCACCCTGGTCGACACACTCTCGATCTTCACCACGTTGCTCACAAGGGACTTGTGGACGATAAACCCGACACCACCCTGGGACTGCTGGTCGCCCTCCCAGAAATAGAGCAAGTTTCCGGATTTAAGGATTATCGAGTCCTCCGCCTCTCTTCGGACTTCAGATAACCCTACTATACCCCATCGTAACCTGCTCAATTCTTCCTCGAGTTCAATGATCTTCTCGTCGGTCCGGAGTGTGCGCGTGTTAAATGTTGCCAGGTCCAGTTTCCGGTGATTTTGGTAGCCAGATCTCTTCCGGGGATTCTTCGCACCCCTTGCCTCACCGTGACCTTGACCGCTACCGTAGCCAAGGGTAAGTAGGCCGCCGGGCACTAGGGGCCGTTTGTTTCTGGTGCTTGTCATTTTTTGGGGGGGGGGGTTTGCCATAATCGCCACGCTTGGCAAGCGGGTTGGTCAGTGGCGGATTAACGTATAAGCACTACAAGCACGTGCTTGGGGCCCCTGTTCTCCAGGGGCCTCCATCCTCTGCTGGCGTTTCATTTTATACCTACATTTTATCGAGATTCATCCACAATATGTCCGAAATCACAAGGTGCTCTGCTGAACGATCCTTCTCACAACTAAAAAGATTAAAAAACCCGCAAAGAACAAAAATCCGTCCAGACAAGCTTAATTCTTTAGCATTAATGTGTATTGAGGCAGACATACTTCGTCAGATAAATTTCGACGATGTAATCTCGGAGTTTGCTCTGATTAAGGCAAGGAAAAAAATGTTTTAAGTTTTAAATTATACCTACTACACTTTCTATTTTGATGAACTTTCATTTTATACTTTCTACCTTCCATTCCATTCCTTCCATTTCCATTTAAGCAATAGAGGGCCTGCACAGGCTCTGTGCTTAGGGCCTCGGATACTCTTAATCCGCCACTGGGGTTGGTGATCGCAGTATGGTGTTAAAAGTGCATAGAGAACGCTGCTGCCCATTCTCTAGTAAGAAATAGACCTAAAACCAGTTAATACTAGTGATAACTATTTCAATCAGGTAATAATAGTAGCTACTGTCGAAAAAAAATAACTTTATTTCTCATACTGTAGTTATGTAGAGAATAACCCTAGAACCTTAGTTTCACAATAAAAGATGATGACTGTAATGATTACTGCCATAAAAAGCTATTATTATAATTAGATTACTGATGACGTATAACAGCGCAAGGAATGGCCCTACAGATTTGGTCCCATAGTGAAAAGTGAAGAGAATAACATGTTCTAACGGAATATAACTTTTTTTTTTGTTTGGCCGGCTCTTTCACATTTAGCCCAAAAATGTATGGACCGTGAATGTTCTCCTTTGAACATTGTTGTCAAACAGTTAAACATAATTTTCAATACAACGAGAGTGTTGTTAGGTATTTCCGTTACGGAATTTCTGGATTCGGTCTCCACAGTCCGGCGATAGAAGCTATGCAATAGCTTAAAAATTACGTTCGGACTTGGCAGATACAGCTCGACACCACGAACATAATTTTGAATGGCAGCACCACTCAAATACCTGCTCAACTGTCATTTGAACACGACTTTGTATTTCTATATGCTTTCATTGTGTTGTCTATTTTATTTATTGGTGCGTACGT
The DNA here is from genome assembly GCA_948150665.1 of Conistra vaccinii. Taxonomy (NCBI): domain Eukaryota; kingdom Metazoa; phylum Arthropoda; class Insecta; order Lepidoptera; family Noctuidae; genus Conistra; species Conistra vaccinii. The sequence continues at coordinate 10,758,065 of OX411330.1, forward strand.
TATTTTCAATAAAATTATGAAAAAGTAGTTTAATAAAAGTGCAGCAGCAATTGTTTTTTAACAGTAGGTCTGTTACTAAAAACAATTCGTGGAGAATGAATAAAAAATAAGCGGGGAATTTCGGGGAATTGACAGCACTGACGCGGGGAATCAAGAATTTGTTTTTGGCAGCACTGTTCAAATGTCATGTTTGTGATTCCTATTTGATTTTGTCAAACTTTGAAACGAAGATTGCACAAAATAGGTAACATTTTAGATAGTTATAATTTAATTATTTTACTTTACATGACTAAAGAGAGTTATCAAAGTACTTAATAATATTAAAATAATTAAAGTTAAGAGATTGAAGTAACAAAGTAATAATCAAACTTACTAGATGACACTGGAAAAAGACAGTTGCACTTTTTACTTTGAAGATGCAAGTTCAAACCGCAAAAAACTTTTTGAAGAAGCTTTGCTACATGCTAAAAATGGAAAAGTTTTATACATATTATCTGAAGAATTAAATGAACTACCAGAATTATCTCAAGACTTATGTTCGCTAAACAAGCATTACATGAAAATGATTACATTTATGTATGTTAAGAGTTTAGATTCATTAATAGAAAGCATTTCTGCATTACAAGATTGGCAAAGTATTCCTTCCACAATAATCTTAGATGATTTAAGTGCATACTGTAATAAAAATAATTTACAAAATGCATGTGGCGTTGTTGCTCTACTTCGAGATTCTTCAAGATGTTGTTCTAAACTGTTGAAAGGAACATGCAGACTATGTATATCAGTTCCTAGAATAACTGTAGGTGAAGACTATTGTAACATTTTAAAAGAATTTTATTGTTTATGAAACCACCTTTTGTTTTTGAACCAGATTTTGTACATAAATGTTTCTATTGCACAGTATTTATTGTTTATTAACCTTACCATGTTCCACTATGTTTATTACAGAAAAAAATATTGTATTCTCTACGGCAAAGATAGTTAAATATTTATTTATAGTAGTCCCAAAACAGCAATAAAACAGTGAATGTGTACCAAGATCTTTATTTACAAGGGAATAATGTTTAATATAAATACACAGGAATGAATCGTTATGGATAGTACAATGATAAAATCACATCACCTAAATTTTAATACAATATAAAGTAAAAAGAACACGAAAATAGCGAAAAGAAATAAGTAAAATATATAGTAGTTATGATTTCCTTTGCCCAATCTTAAAACACGGCCCATTGTCTTGCCGAGGAAACCTGAACTTCTGTCAGCATCATCATCAAGACCACGTAGCATTTTCTCCTGATACCTTACTTCATTGCCCAGCTCAATGGATATGTCTTTCAGTGAAGATATTTTCCCACTGAGCTCTTCTGCCATCCGATTGTTGTCAAATTCCAGTGCATCTTCTGTTGCCACTCTTGGCACTGGCTGATACTGATATCCCTCCCGCGCTCGACGCATACTGTTTCGTCCCGCCGTTTTGATTAATATTTATAATAAATTGGATAAATTTTGCAAAACAATGATAGGCAATACTACAAACAATATTCTGGACAATATGTTAGAAAGGTATTCTTCGCTTACGGATCAAATCATAAAGATATTACTGACGCAATAATGATGATAATATGAAAGGAAATACCACAATATTTCTTCTTTTTAACGAGAATGAAACTACAAAACAAGTATTGCAAAACTGGCTGGCAGCAGATGACAGTGACAGTGACAGTTGACAAATCATCACTATGCGTTTAGTTGCTTTCTTTTCTGAACGGAAAATGAAGACGAATAAAAAATGTTGATTTTGTCACAAAACTCGCCACAAAGTTAGTATAAGCATATACTAACTTTGTGGCGGCATATAAAGCAAATGAAGCATTAATTTAATCTTTTTTTTAAATATAGTACTGGTCGACCGGATGGTCTGGTCGTAAGATGGCTTAATGCTCGTTATGCTCGATGATCTTAGTTGAGCCTGTTACGACTATTTATTGACTATTTTTTGGAATTGAAACCAAGTCGATACTCCCAGCCGTTTGCTTGCACTGAGGTGAGGATTGTGTGGAGACGTTCACCCCACAATTCTCACCAACTTATAGCTATATCTTCGGAATCTTAATGCGACTATTTTTTTAACTTTGGTGACTATTTATGACTATTTCTTGACTATTTTTTGGCGTTTTCAAAATTGAATTTCATGAAGTTTTCAAAAGTGAGGATTGTGTGGTGAAGGACACCTTTAAATGAACATTGTCAAGACAAAGGTCTTGTCAAATGCCCATGTAATACCCACTCTCATGAAGAACGGAAATGCTATGCTCGAAGTTGTGGACGTGTATGTTTACCTAGGACAAACTGTCCAGCTAGGTAGGTCCAACTTTGAGAAAGAGGTCAATCGTCGAATCCGACTCGGCTGGGCAGCGTTCGGGAAGCTACGCAATCTTATCGTCCCACATACCGCAGTGTCTCAAGACGAAAGTCTTTGACCAGTGCGTGTTGCCAGTGATTAGTTATGGCACTGAAACGTGGTCGCTCACAATGAGCCTTATCAGAAGGCTAAAAGTCACCCAAAGGGCAATGGAGAGGGCTATGCTTGGAGTTTCCCTACGTGATCGAATCAGAAATGAAGAGATCCGTAGGAGAACCAAGGTAACCAACATAGCTCGAAGAATTGCCAAACTTAAGTTGTAATGCCGCAATGGGCAGGGCAAATTGCTCGTACAACAGATGGCCGATGGGGCCGAAAGGTTCGGGAGTGGCGACCGCGTACCGGAAGACGAAGCGTTGGAAGGCCTCCCACAAGATGGACCGATGACCTTGTGAGGTCGCAGGAATCCGCTGGATGCGGGAAGCACAGAATCGGTAGAAGTGGCGGTGCTTGGGGGAGGCCTATGTTAAGCAGTGGATGTCTTTTGGCTGAAATGATGATGACTGGTCGACCAAGCTCTGCTCGGGTGAAAATAGAGATGACGAATTTTCTCAGAAATGAGACCTAGCTATCTACATCGATGTTTCGCTCCCGTAGTCGTATACCCCTATTATAGTACTTACAACTTTCATTATAAAAGAGCCGTAAGGTGTGGTTACCTTCGTATATATCCACTAACTAAACAATTGACGCGCAACACGTGACGCTTAACATGTTCGGCAACGTTGCGTTGCACAAAAACGCGCGACTTTGCTAGCTGGGCCTGGCGCACAATATGACGAGCGGCTTGATGTTTGTTTCCATGCAACATGCAGTTGAACAGAGCATGCAGGGACGTGATGTCAGCCAATCTGCACTGGTTGCATTTCGAAATTTTATATCTCGATTCTATTTATATCTTGCTTCAAAAAATTGAACCCTTATTGGGTTAAATTTTATATAACAAAGTATCTCGAAGTCTGTTTTGCTCATTCCGGTAAAATTCATAAAAATTCTATCAACCACACGGAGATTGAATAGATTTCTTTTATAGGTAATTTCCAACCCACCAACGAGGTTTTTTTCTTTTTGATGCATTTTTCGATAAAATTACAACCACCGCCGCTCTGAAATCGACACTAGTTCGTCTGGCGACATGTTGTCGTCGTGTGATCATGCGTAGACAGACAGACAACGTTGCTAAACAAAAGTTCCGCGCTAACTTTCAACATGTTGTGTAACATGTCACGCGCCGTGCTTTTAGTGCTCGTTTATGGAGACGCGAGGCGTTGTGCGTCGCGTGCGGCGGGGCGTTTCGCGGTGCGTCGGGCGTTTTTTCTGTTTACAGACAGGCGGCGCGTGCAACGGCTCGCGTCAACGCGCAAACACAAACATAATGGTAATTTATGATGTTGTTTATGAAGACGCGGGGCGTGGCGCGTACGACGCCGCGGGTGCCGCTACGTTGTACCGTAAACGGAGAATTGCTAGAATAGCTAGCCGCAACGTTGCGTGTGCTGCCGCGATTGCGACGCGGCGATGCCATCCGCGGGCTCCGCCTGCATTTTAAGCAGTAAATGATCTCATACAACACCATATGTTTGAAATTAGTGCGGCCCGCGCCGCCCAACGCGGCGCTCGACGCCCCGCGTCTCCGTAAACGAGCACTTAGGCTGCCTGTCCACTGGAGCGGAGAGGAGAGGAGAGGAGCGGAGATGTGCCATTATTAACCAATCAAATCTAAACTGAGGGGCGGAGAAGATTCTATTGGTTAATATTGGCACATCTCCGCTCCTCTTTTCTCCTTTCCGCTCCAGTGGACAGGCAGCCTTATGGTGGCCCTGCTATTGAGGCCGTTAAATCAAATTAATGGCTTTTCTAATCTCGGTGACAGCGTGCAAAGAGTCGAGAGTGAAGTGCTACTTTTGTCTCCACTTCTGCAGGCAGTCATGCACAAAGTTCAACCAAATCGATAAACTTTATTAAGTAATTGAAAGGTTCAGAAAATGAATTCATTCAGATTCACTTTGGTTGCTTCATCCAATTTGAAATATGAATTCCGGCGTACTGGCAATTACCATTGCGGTCGATAAATACCCGTGAATAATAGTGTATGGGATTTTTTTTAAACGTAAAGAAATAAGGACAATGTTAACGTCGTATCGTACATAAACGTTTTATTCCAGTATATGTACAATGTATTTATTGATCCTCATTTTAAAACAAAGAACATATTTTTACATGAATTTCAGAAAGGGTTACATACATACTACCATGCATTTTGGGGAATGTATTGCACAATTTATTTAATTTAATACTAGCTAAGATGTTACAAGCAATTAAAAATTTAGATATAATAGGTAGGTAAAATAACAAAATTTCTAAACCAGATCAGCAGGTATCTCTTGTCTTTAAAGTAACAAGGCATGAAAACAGTTCATAACCATCACATGGCACAATTCTACATTAACGTGTTTAAGTCTATATCACAATAAATTGATAAAAACCGTAAAAACCCCAAAACATACAGTATTTGTACTAAACAATGAAAACTTTTTAAAACTGTCACAAATGTTAATTACATACACATTTTATGTACATAATTTTACACTAGCATAATAATAAATTTACATTGAACTAATCAATAAATCAGTCAATTACTATAATACACTCGATACCCAACACACCTCGGTAATGTAACAGAACAGTCAAACCTGCAGTCAGTATCTAGTCAAACATAACGAAGTATGCGCAGGATTCGATGTGACAATGTCGCAAGGTGACATTGAACAATGTTCGACCAACAGAATCATTTTTATAAATAAAAGCTTATTGTAAAATAAAAATAGTGTGTAAAAGTAGTGTTATTTCGACAATTGAATCCTTTGTATTATTCGTGTATGCAATGCTGAAAATAATAATATGAATAACCGGCAACCAATATAAAAATTGTAATTTATTTAGCCTCGAAAATAAGTTTTCTGAAAGTAAATTTTAAATTTTATTGTGTTATTAAAATTAAAAGCATTTATTTGGTGATAATTAAAACATAGTAGTAAAGAAGGAATAATGAATGGCCATCATACAAAATTGTTTATCTATCACAACAGACAGCTATATAAAAAACATCAAATAATGGCTTCACATTAACATTAATATTTTATACAACATTTATAAGTATTCCATAATAATATAGTAAACTTTAAGATTTATTTTAATACAATAAGATGTTCAATGATTTTCTGGTTACAAAGTCACAGACTACGCGAAAGTAAGTCACCAGCTTGCCTCGAGTGCGACAAGCGTTCACGTGAACGTCCGGCCTGTTACCTGGCAAGCGCCCGCTCCCTACCGTCGGATTAAGATAAACAGTGGAGATTCATCGCACGACGACCGGCTCGGGTCAACCCGGGGTTTGCCAATCCGCAACACTCTCGCAGTGCACGACACATCGCGCTCAGTCACTGCGGCTGAGCGCGCGGGCGGGCGGCGCGCGCGGCCGTCAGATGTGCACCGGCACGTGCAGCAGCAGCGCGTCGCGCCGCGGGAACTCCAGCGCGCACATCTCGCACTTGTAGGGCCCGGCCGGGTCCGGCGCCGGCGACGCCGCCGGGCCGCGCGCGCGGCGCCGGGCCGGCCGCGCGGGCGGCGGGGACGGCGCGGCGCGGCGCCGGCGCGCGGCCGGGCTGGCCGGCGGGCCGCGCCGCGCCGCCGTGTGGATCATGCGCGGGCGCGGCGCGGGCGAGGGCGCGCGGCGGCGGCGGCGGCGCGCGGGCGAGGCGGGCGAGGGCGGCGAGGGCGGCGAGGGCGGCGACAGCTGCGGCGCGTCGGACGCGGGCGAGGGGGAGCGCGAGACGGGCGGGGGGGAGGGGGAGGTGCGCTCCCACTCGCGCGGCGTCGCCGGAGACTGCTCTGTCTTCAGTTTTCGTCGTCTCTTGTACTTCCGCGGCCCCGTCTGAAATCATATTATGATGTTAACGCATATACAGTCGTGTAAACAGTACAATCCGTTTGCATTAACGTCTGAAAGTCATTTGGTCCACCATAATAGTGGAGGCTCCCAATAAAAACATTCACCTTAGTCGCAGTCCTCACCTGGGGTTGTCTCTTGAGCGCCGTGTTAGCGTCACAGTGCTGTATGAGGTGCTGCACCAGTTCCGCGCTTGAGTGCAGCGTGCGCCCACACACTACACAACAGTAGGCAGGGCCACCTAGCAACAAGAAGAATAAATGTAATAGGATATCCATGACATGGTAGAAATAAAGAGATTTGTAGTGAAACCAAGGTAACATAACATGCATAGCCCGAAGGTTTACCAAATTCTGCGTGACAGTGCTTACTGCAGTGCAAGTTCTGACTATTAAAAAGAACACGTGAATCAAGTGTCTTCACCTTAACATAAGTAATGCATGATGTGCTTACCTGTAAGAAATTGGTACACTAGTCAAGTCTATTGTATGTATCACATATTTTTGTATCGGTGTATTCAATTGTTGGTGAGCCAAATAAAAAAATAAAAAACAAAGTGAATAAAAAGATGTCGATTTCTTAATTTTATAGTTACTTGGCAGTTTAAGTTATATTTAAATTACTTATAGTTAATAATAAATAAATAAATGAAGTGTCGCCAACTGTGATAATTTATAAAAGGAAACTGAACGGATGGCCAATTGAAGCAAGTAATGTATTACAAACCGTTAGCGCGCCGGTCGGGAGCGGAGTGGTGCGAGCGAACATGTTCACGTAGAACCACGCGCTGGTTGAACGCGCGCGGACACACCGCGCATGCGTACGGCTTCTCGCCTGAAACATGTTACATAGACATTGATGACACAATAATAAGCCCTTTATTCTGAATATTATCAAAGTGTTGAGGTTTTCTTAAAGGATGTCACGTAATTCAGAGTGCCTCTTGGCATAGGCCTCCTCTAACTTTTTCCATTGCGTTCTATCACGCGCTACCCTACTCCAGTGGTGACCAGCCGTGAGCTTCAGGTCATCCGCCCATCTCACTTGTTGACGCCCTCTATTGCGTTGACAGACATTGATGACATAACTATTGATAAATAAATAGTTTATTGATCCAATAACCTCACATTATACATAAATAGCAAAATCAATTAACGTTTTACAGGGTAAATTTAAGAGATGGGGCAGGAAGGGCAGCTAACCTTGAAAATATTTATGTAAAAATAATTTAAAAAAATGATTAAGTCCTAATAACAAGCCCTTTCATAAGTCACACTGTACACCGCTCAAGGCCCAGTGTCACCGAAAAGGCGACACTGACAAATTGCCATAACCGTCAAGCCCCACGGTCACGTCAAGTCACGTGACTCACCCGGGCTTAGATTCTTCATATTTCCGAACCTATTTTGACCGGTATTATATTAATCCTTATCCAATAAATTATGTTATTTAAATTGGGCATTTAATTTAGATTTAAATATGCCTTAAGGGCGGCCAACCCGCCATACTTTTCATACAAACGCTCGTACGTGATCATGGCGTAGTATCACACCTTTCTTTGAAATTTTTAATGTTATATGTATCTTGTGCACTATATCTAGGTTTCTATGAGAACAAAATATTAAATAAATTAGAAACAAATTCAGTATAAGCCTCCAAAAATCAGCTTTTTTGCACAAATTTTACCTGAACTTTGGCCGGTCATAATGTACTCGTGAATTGGAAAAGTAAAGAAAACATCTTCCTAGAAACCTCGCACTTGTAATGAAGATTCTAAATGACAAACATTTATTTCACAAACTTGTAAGGCCTACTCAAAAACACGTATGGCCTGAAACAAATCTGTACACACTATTCTTCGTACAATGTTATCACGTTCTCACTTGCTTGTTAGCAGTTCTCACTTGCGCTCGATGAAACAACATGCTTTTCGACCATGCTCGCGTTGCCGATAGACGGACCGGGAAGGGCCCTCTTAACATCATATCATTAAAATGATACAAAGATACAACAAAGATACCACAAAGATATCACAGATTCAAAATTACGCGTAACAAAATAATGATGGTTGACGACAACATGGGCGCAGCGGTAGGAGTCAATGACCGGTTCCTCGGCTATTAGGTATCTTATCTCGGTTGTACGTACCCGTGGGATATTTTCCGAAATCCACGGCCGAAAGTTAGTAGTTAATATAAGTCTGAAATCACCAGCCCGTCTTGAGCAAGCGTGGTCTCCTCTGTATGAGAAAAGGCATTTGCAATAGGACAATAATAGACCAGTATTATTTATTACTATAGATATAGATTACGCACCTGTATGTATTCTTTCATGTTTCCGTAGTGTGCCACCGTCTGCGAAAGCTTTCCAGCAGAAACGACACGCGTAAGGACGCTCGCCCGTGTGGATACGGATGTGAATCTGTTGCGAGCTCCGCGAACCAAATACCTTGCCTATGGACACATAAAACAAATTGTTACAGAGAATGAAACATTCATTAAGAAATATGCTGCTATAATCAACATGAGTATGTATTTCGGTTTTAATGGGTACGGGCTAGAGATGGACCGAGTGGCCGAGTATGACTTAAAATACAATAGACGATGTATATTTAGTAACTTAATCCGCTTAACCGTTCTTAAAGAGTTAGAGAACCCTGTAAGAAATCGACACGTGTTTCGCCTCTCAACGAGGCATCCTCAGGACGACGATTGACCTGTTGCGAACTCGGACACGAAGTGTTATCAACGCGAGCCGAACGCAAAGTGAGCTTCAACCGCCCGTCACCCCCACTTATATAGGATCGCTTATCGGCCCACCTCGGCACCTCGGGTGGGCGGTTGAAGCTCACTTTGCGTTCGGCTCGCGTTGATAACACTTCGTGTCCGAGTTCGCAACAGGTCAATCGTCGTCCTGAGGATGCCTCGTTGAGAGGCGAAACACGTGTCGATTTCTTACAGGGTTCTCTAACTCTTTAAGAACGGTTAAGCGGATTAAGTTACTAAATATACATCGTCTATTGTATTTTATGATGGATTTCCGCAAAGTCACGCCTGAGTCAATTAACTATCTGAGTATGACTTAGGCCGACTCCGATCATTGCTTTTGGTGGAATTTGGGCACTGATGAATACACAGATAGTGACACTCCGCAGTTTAGGTATGAAGCTACAAGTACGCAGCGGGCCCGTCTTGCTGGGTCAATTCAGTGAGTGTAACGTAGTCAGAAGATCTAAGAGTCACGCGATAGAAAGACATGCGACTTCTAGGTAAATATAACTGTAGGTGATTAGCGCTGTGCGACCTGAATTTCACTTTATTGTGTCATAGCAAGAGTCGCTTTTTATTTAAATGATTTTGCGGAGTGTCCCATCTGTACTATTCTGTGCTTTGGGTGTAGAAAACCAAAACTGTGATTTTAAAATAATTAATAAACAATTAGGTTCAAGTACTTTTTCTATTCAGAGTTTTAGAAACTATCGTATTTTTTTAAATGTTAAAATTATATTTTTCTTGATTTAAGTTTTATTGACTGTCAAGGCAGAGTTCCTATTGCTAGATTATATTACACACTGTAGGTACGCCAGATTCTAAAATTAAATTAGTAACAATAAAGGCTACGATTTCATTTCAATAAATAAAGTAAAGAGTTCTTATCCATACAAATCTAGTACAGGTACCATTTTATTAGTAAGTCTACTTTCTACTTTTTTTTTCAGGAAATCACACGAAGAGCACAATCTATGGGAATCCAGCTGATGATGATCTATGAAGTATTACAGGCGTTAAAGCCACTCAAGGTACTCACCACATACTCGACAAGGGAATTGCCGTGAATTATTCGATGATGTTGTATTATTTCGACCTCTAGCCATTCTTTTTAACCTGCAACAGAGAAATATATTTTGTATACTATTTTATAAATAGGGAAGTTTTATCTCAGGACCGGTATTCAGCGCACATCCAGCCTCGTAATTCCATTTACAATGCATTTGCTCGAAAAGGGCGTTTTCCAAGCAGTTAATTTGTGCGGAAAGTGACACTTTTTTTGACTAGGGCTTTTTACTTTTCAGTTTTTTTTTAATTTTTGAATCCGTCGTCTGCCCGACGCGACGCAAAGAGTTTTCATTATTTGAGAAAAGTTTTACAAATTAAATGATGATGATGTTGATGACGATGACGATGGCGATGGCGATGTAGATAATGTTGGTGGTGAAGATAATGTTGGCGATGGCGATGACGATGGCGAAGTCAAAGTCGAAGTCAAAGTCAAAGTCAACGTCAACGTCAAAGTCGAAGTCAAAGTCAAAGTCAAAGTCAACGTCAACGTCAACGTCAAAGTCAAAGTCAAAGTCAACGTCAAAGTCAATAAGTCAAAGTCAAATGTTTATATCATTTATATCAAATGTCAGCCATTATGTTAGATGTTAAACATAATAATGCGACTACTGTGAAGGTCGCTAGTTTTTTTGTTTCCTCGCACAATGCATAGTAAAACGTTGTATGATACACGTGCGTCAGATGATTTCCGACTCGTGTCGACTTATACACTCGTCGGGAATCACCTACTTTCCGCACTTGTAGCATAAATAACTATTTGATGTGCTTTTGACTTGTCTTACTCACCGAAAAATACCCGTATGGAACATACCGCGTTCGGTCCCTGGTTTTGGGGTCTTATGTAATTTTGACTTTCAATAAGTGCTGATAATCATCCTTATTTGAATAATAGAAGATTATTCACTAAGGGAAGAAAGCAGTATTTATTGTTAAAGATGTCTTCGTCTCCAATGGAGGTCAGTACAATATTATTGTCCGGCTCGACCCCCAGGGCTATTATGACTTACTTTGAGTTAAGTTAGCAAGACACATAATTTAACATTAGCAAGCAGGAGATGTGAGAATGAGTTCCTCAGACCCCGGCGCGGTACCTGGGCGCGTGGCGCGGGCGCTCGGTGTGGCCTTCGGCGTGCGCCAGCAGCTGCAGCGCGTCGGCGAAGCCCTCGCCGCACACGTCGCACGTGTGCTCCGCCCACGTGCTGCTCGAGCTGTCGTGCCGCTTGTAACTGCCACACGTAACAACAATGTTAATTAGCTTCTCTCTACTCTAATTTATGCAAATTTTGTTCTGAACTTATGAATTACAACATTCGCTAGTTTATTAAACAAGCTGTGCCCAGTTGAGACCCGTTAATAAATCTTTCTGTTTTAAGGCACACACAGTGCCGAGGCCGCGGTGCGGCCGGCTCGCCGCACAAAGGGGCCGCCAAACAAAGGAGTGCTGCTCAGCAAAAGCCGGCGGTCCGTGCCGCCGGCACTGTGTGTAGCCATTATATCTGTAATTCATATGGTGTGCATAATAAGGGGTATTATATTGTTTGCCATAAAATTATTTGTCCTATTATTGTTTTCCATAATCGTCCCCACTCATAATATTTACTTGCACTATTATCATTTATACTAATAACGCTTGCCATATCAACTTATTTGTCATACCTTTTATTTGCCATAATATTAGTTTCCATAATAACATGTGTCATAATCATTAGATTCTATACGTAACATAATACATAATCGACACTTGACATAAGCAACATTTAACATAATTTAGAAACGTTACAGACAGATGTCCTCAGTATTGTATTATATGATATGTATTATTCCGAATGTTCATTTAAATACATACATACGTACATTTGCAAAATAGGATAGGTTAGGTTAGGTTTTCTTGTTCAGACAATAAACAGTTTGTCAAATTCGAAACGGGTAGGTTAGGTTAGGTTAGAACTGTGACCAAACAACGCGCGAAGGCGAGCGAGCGTAGCGAGCGTGCCGCGGTAGCAGGTTTATTTTGTTTTCTTGTTCAGACAATAAACAGTTTGTCAAATTCGAAACGGGTAGGTTAGGTTAGAACTGTGACCAAACAACGCGCGAACGGCAGCGGCCGCCGAGTGCTAGATTTCCTCTTTTGCAAAGCAAGCATGGTACATACTGAACTATGCATTGTTGTGCTAGTATGGGCAAATGAATATTAATAAATGTTATGGAAAACGACATTATTGAAAATAAAAATATAGCAAATGAATTTATGGATTAAAAGTATTATGACACTTGATCGATTATGACCAATGAAATTAGTGAAAATGATTTTATGTCATTTCACGATTATGGCAACTGAATCGTTATTTCTAATGAAATTATGGCAAATAAAAGTATGGCATATAAAATTATGGCATTTTAAATTATGGCAAACATTAGTAAACCATAATAAGGAGTATTATATGCTAAGTTTTCTGTTAGTTAGAATTTCATAGCATGCCACTTGTATGGTTAAGTTTAATCAATGAAATAAATAATAAAAACACACATATATTACCGACGACGTGTTAACACAGTCTAGAGAATCATACAGTCAGTGATCGCGTTTAATGTTGTCGAAAAAGCCGACAGCGTTGGGAACTCAGGACATTTGTTACGACGAATAAAAGTGCTAGGCATGTGTGCATTGCAATGTGTGGGCATTGCAACGTGTGTGCAATGTCACACACGTTACACAAACCAAAAAATAAGTAAATTATATTCAAGATGGATTCGAGACTGAAAATTTGCCGCACTGCATGTTGACTAGCGCCATGGAACTAAGATGTTTATCACATACCTGTGTGCTGCAGCCACGTGTCTCCGCAGCAGGTCGGCTCGCTGGAAGGCGACGCCGCAGTCCTGACAGAACAGCTCGGGCCCGCGCATCGTGTCGTACACCGCACGGTCAGACGTCCCGTGTGACAGCGGGGATAAACGGAACTCCATGTCGTCTCCTGAATCGAACAACAATTTCAAAATCAGCACTCGAGTTACATTTTAAACTCCTAAATCATCATATTTTCGTATAATTTTAATTGAATTTCTCAGTAGCAGCCTAGTGTAGATTTGTGCCTGGTTGAAGGCAATAAGCTCGCTCGCCTACTTTTACATGGGACTTGAACATAACTGGCGAAATGAGGATGTACATAGATACACCTCTGCCTAACTCTTTGGAGATTACAGGCTCGTTATGTTATGAATTCCCTTAAAAAATACATACAACACAAATGGATTTTTCGGTGCGTTGATCTCAAGAAGTTTAGATACACCGTGAACCTGTATTCACTAGGTCACCAGGAAGATTAGTAAGTTGTTGCTTTTGAGAAGGGCTCAGTTCTTCAAGCTGATGACCAATGTGTACGAGTGACGTAAACGTTGGTGGTCTCCATGCTATTCGCTACTTACTGTGTATGTATGAATTTGTGATGTGATCGCCCAGTGGTTAAGGCATCACCTCTCATGAACGAGGTTGTGGGCTCAAATTCGGGCAAGTATCAATGTGGCTTTTTTCAATTCATATGTACTTTCTGAGTTTATCTTGGACTGAGAATACTGACATCGGTGAAGGAAAACCTCGTGAAGAAACTAGCGGGGTAGGTGCGTAACACACATAAAATAACAATCGATCACAATGTCTTTCATTTTGACAGTTCAGCCACGTTTATTGCGTTATTTACTTTTTTGAGCAGACGAATTTTTGAAACCTCTCTCTCTCTCTTCTTTTTTGGAGTCTAGATTTGTGCCCGGTTGATGGCAATAGGCTCGCCCCTATTACATGGGACTTCAAACACAACTTGCGAAATGTGGGTGTACCTGCTACAGGTACACTTCTGCCCAACCCTTCGGGGAAACAAGGCGTGATGTTATGTTATGTGAATTTTTGAAACCTATGAAGTAATGGATTAGGAATATCATTCAAAGCCCTTGCGATTATGATTTAAATTTTGCTACGCAATTAGGGTACTGCAGTTTATGTGTTGTCTGAAATCGCCAACCCGTCACCCGTCTGTCAAAGCGTGGTGACCAACTTTCGGGCTTTCTCTGTATGAGAAGCCTGGGAAATAAGTTAGCACAGCTCGCGCCGTGCTCTGTCACATACACACAACTTACCCGAGTCGGAGTCTTCGTAGGGCGGGTCGGGCGCCTGGTCGCGCGGCGGCAGGTGCGGGTGGCGCGAGGCCGCGTGCGTCGCCAGCGCCTCGCGCGACCAGCACAGCTCGCCGCACGAGCCGCACTCCACTGGCGAGTCGCCGCCGTGCACCTACCGACACACAAAGACATTTTCAATAACTTCTTATCGTTTAAAGTAAGAATGAATTATCAACTACTAGGTGTGTTCTGGACTCTAGCAAGACGACGCCAAGAACATGTCAATAACAAAAGCAGTAAGCCAAAATAAGCACTAACCCTGGCATGTGACTGCAAAGCCTTCTCTCTAGCGAAGCCGACGCCGCAGTGCCTGCACACGAAGGGGCGGCTCGGGTCGCTGGGCGGCGGCGGCGGCTCGGGCGCGGGCGGCGCGGGCGCGGGCGGCGAGGGGGGGGGGCGCGCCGGCGAGCGCGCGCGGCGTGACCACTGCTGGGTGCGCGCTGACGTCATGTTCTCCCACATGCCGTTCTGAGGACAAACATTTAGACAAGAACAAATTATATTACACTAGCTTCCGCCAGCGGCTTCGCCCGCGTGATAAATTTATAAATTATAGATTACTATATTATGCAAAAAAACCTTCCCCTTGAATCACTCTATCTATTAAAAAAAACCGCATCAAAATCCGTTGCGTGGCAGCGGGAAGCGACTTTGTTTTATACTATGTAGTGATAAATGGCTACACGGTAAGTTTTAATTTTAGCTCCCAAACTAGCGACCCATCCCTGCTTCGCACAGTTTTCTACGACTTAACAAAACATCGAGATTTTTTTTATCAAATGAAAATTTAATTTGTATTATAAACATAAAACTTGCGGAATAAATTCTCTAAGGGATGGTAAGAACTGCATCAAAATCCGTAGTGTAGTTTAGAAGGACAACGCGGTCACACAGACAGACAAGAAATGCGACTTTAATTGATAGTAAGTACATAATTGATAATAGATCTACAAAATACGAAGAGCAAGCTACCTTTGTTTGGTACGTAGAAGATAATCTTTAACACACTACATACCTCCTCGACCGGCTCAGGATTCTTTTTCCGTCGACCTCGTTTCTTCTTTGGTTTTACAATTTGGTTATTGTCTAAAACATCCTCTGCAACAATTAAACACCCATATAATTTAGAAAAAAAAGGCCGTTTATACCACTCCCCTTCTAAAAAGCTTATTTTATTCACTGAAAACAGTGAATAAAAAGCTCTTTTAATAATTATTTTGGTGTTTGAATTTAGAACACGTCAATTCGACCGCCGCGCCATCTCAATGCTATTCAACCTCCTTAACACTTTCGACACCACCCATTTTCATAGAACTCATACGCCATGCCGCCATACATATTGGAAGTCTACGACTTTTATTATTCGTGTTGGAAGTGAAACCTCCGGGAGGGCTGCCGGCATTACGTTTTGTTAAAATATACATCAGATTTTATTTTCACGGTTTATAATCTGTATTCGCTTAGAAAAACCTTCATTTAAAATGAGCCTTCGGCGAGGGCTCCCGGCATTCCATATGCGACTAGGTGGACCCTCCAGGAGGGCTCCCACCACTGAACGTCTACATTTAAAATGAGCCCTCCGCGAGGGCTCCCGGCATCCACTAACCAAGTATGTGAACCCTCCAGGAGGGCTCCCGACACTGAACGTCTACATTTAAAATGAGCCCTCCGCGAGGGCTCCCGGCATTCCATATCCAAGTAGGTGAACCCTCCAGGAGGGTTCCCGACACTGAACGTCTACATTTAAAATGAGCCCTCCGCGAGGGCTCCCGGCATCCCATATCCAATTAGGTGAACCCTCCAGGAGGGCTCCCGACACTGAACGTGTTAACCTTTTATTAAATGTCTATTTTCGCTTTTCTCGTAGTCATGGTATAAAGTATAGTATGCAACTCTTGAATAAAATGGATTTATATCGAGGGCCATGAATGACTCGCGTCGATCAGGATTCTAACACTTGAATCACGAGCGCATTCCGTCGTTAGAATCCTTCACTTGATCGTGATTCATCTATGGCCCTCGCTTTATTCATTAGTTGCATAATATACTATTTTTTTTTAATTATTTTGAAGACTAAGAGGAACTTTCTAGAAACATATTATGTAGTTGTAACTTTTGAAATCTATAACTTTAAAGGACATTGAATAAAAGTATCTAGGTTTTTTTTCGTGGCTAAATCACGGTAAATAGTGCAAATTAAGAGTAGATCATTTGAGGTTAAACATATCAAAATGATAGCAAATGCTAATATAGTGTTATGAACTACTTTCATCCTTATTTGATTCTATTGGCTTTTCAAATTCCACACGTGAAACGTTACACAGCTAAAAGCAGGAAAATACTAGTTGTGTGGAATAATATACTGTCTAAAGCCTGTATTGAGATGTCCAGTGGTTTAATCTAACACTTATTGAACCTACCTATAGAGATTAATTATATATATATACAATGTCGCCCATGCGCATGTGACCGCCCGTAATTTTCGTACGAAATAAAAAACGGAATCGAAGTCAGTTTTTCGGTAAAAAATTGTGTATTTTTTTTTTTTAAACTAGTGAAAAATGTTATAGATAGACCCCCCTTTTGAAGTTTATTTTCGATATTTTTTCATGAATATTCAGAAAATTACGGGCGGTCACATGCGCATGGGCGATATTGTATAGTCCATGTCCATACATTTTAGGGAACAGCACTAAAACATTATTTTGCTTAGTTTAGTTTCTAACAAAAATAAGTTCAGCACTCAAATAATCACAGAACTACACATGGCTTCGAAGTTATAGGGTTCAAAATCCAATGTCAGAGTCAAGAGCAATAAAATTTAAAAGGAATGCTTTGTTGCTCACTACCATTTTACGAGTTATTATTTGAGTGCTGTGTGTTAATTCATTTGGGCTAAATAAAATGGTTAGGATAAATAAAGAGTATAGATTTATAAAAAATAGTATTATTGGAGGCCCGGCAATCTAAATGGGGGCCCGGGGCCCAAGTATGCAGAAAACCTTAAGAACTAGAAGAACATTACAAAATTTTGCACTCTACATTTATATTTAGAATACATAGGAGGCCCCAGCGGACCGCACTTGCCGCCTCCCCTTAGTCCGCCAGTGGAGCCGCTACGGAGGATATAAGATGCAAGAGCGAGCGAAGCGAGCTCTAAATTGTTTGCATCCCGCTCAAATAAGTGAGGTTTTCTTTGTCTTTGACCGTTCGTACAGAAATAGAAGTAAGTTTATCGCCTTAACAGAAAAGTTTGACAATTAAGAGAATATAGGATGCAAAAGAGCGACCGAAGCGAGCTCGAAAATTTTGCACCCTACCTTGGATAAGTCAGACTCTCTCAGAGAATGCTGAAGTTGCAGGAATTCATTCAATACAAAGTCAGACTCGACAAAAATACAGACATACTGTTCTTTTTGTAGATTATAAAGTACCTACTCCTGTGCGAAATAGATTACAATTATCACAGTCATGTAGAGTAGAGTACGGAGGTACCCTAAGCGGGTTGATCTGTGGATTGAGATTCTGGTTGCTCATATTTCAGGGGGGGTTTGAACCCCCAAACACTCCCCCCCCCCTGTATACGGCCCTGCTTCCAAAGATACCTCATTTGTCAAATCATGATGAGTAGTTTAGAAGTTATGAGGGAACAGATGAACATACATACCGGTCAAAATCATAACCCTTCTTTTTGCTGAGCCGTAGTCGGGTAAAAATACTTATTACTTGATGCAGCAGGCAGGCGAAGCACCGGGTGTTGTGGTCTAACTTAGAAGAGGTCCGTGTCGAGATGTAGACTGCAATAGGCTGTATTGATTGATAAACTTTTTCATAGTGCACTTACCATAATCTATAGAATCGGGGTTGTCAGGCACAAAGGCATGAACCTTGAGATGATTCATGAGGTCACACTTGCGCACGTACCGCACGCCGCATAGATTGCACGCATGCGGCCGGTCATTCTGATGGGCCACCATGTGGTTCATGAGAGCGGCCTTCTTACGGAACCGCCGCGAACAAAAGTCGCAGGGCCAAGGACGCATCGCTGTGTATTCATCCTGGGAAACGGTAAAGTGTATAATGTACCTAAGTTTCAAGGCAGAAGCTGTTTCGGTTTGGGCCAAAACTATAAGAGTTGAATAGTCTGATACGGTTTCAGATGAAAATCGTTTTTGGCCTGACACTAATCCCTGTAACTAAATTACAGCGACTATGGCTAAATGTGCGAGCAACACGTATCAATGTGACGAGTGGATCAAAAACTTTTGCTTCACTCTTTTGATTATTCCCGTCCTTGTCGCGCGGTATAATGTATGTATGGCGCTAGTATAAAGTTACATTTTCGCGACGTCACGTCTATGATAGTGCCGTCTTTGTCTAGCAGTTATTTTAAAACATTCATAACTTGGCAATATTAAATTTATAATAGGTTAAAATTTAAAAAAAAAATTGGTATTTCTATTCCTGTGGCTTTACTGGCGTAAAATAAAACAGATAAACAATTTCTTTTGCTTTACTAAACTTAGATGTATTCAACTTACTTGATCTGTTGGTAAGGGAACATCAAGATCATTTTCTTCCTTCAGAACCACATCAGCGTTATTCAGATGATCCATAGGAACTTCAACTCTAAAATAAAAATAATAAAATAAATGCAGTTATAACAATATTCATTATTGTTTATTCTTGCTCTAAATAAACTGACTTTTACACTAAGCTTGTCATTGTAAAATATTGTATGTAAAATAATTATAATAATTAAAAGTGAAAAACTTAAGAAAAATAGTAATAAGGTTTCGGCATTTAATAGATTTTTATCTTAGAAGGCACAATTGTATTATTAAGATATAATAATAATTAGGAGAACATAACAGTAAACAAAAAAAAAGAGTGATCTTACTGGTACCTTTCCTGCCCACCAGGAATCACCCAATCGTCTGTAATAACCTCTTCGGTGACACACTCCACGCTAGGATCGTCAGCTAGTTCGGCTGTCTCTGTATAGCTCACTACGTCTTGAGATAAAAACATTAAGTTCTCTGCCGCCATTTGGTCCGTGCTCATCATCTCTTCAGCTGTCTGTGTGTACAATTGATTCTCTACCTTCAACTGAATATGATGAATAAAAATAATTTTTGGTACTATATTTAAAGAAAAATCATTTTATTCAACACACAGACACACACACAATTATTATGTATACATTAGGCAATTCACTCCATTCTGTGTATTCTGTACCATTTTACGGCTGTGAATAAGTTACTGAACAGAGGTAAGGCTTTTTTTACAAACGAGTTTTAGTAGAATTATTGCATATAAGAAAATAAAGACTGAAATGCCAAGCTGTCACACAAAAAAAAACGTATTAATGAATGTTAGCTCAAATTAAGAAACCTAAAGGAATTAGTCTCACCATGTTGGAATATTCTGTGTGCTGCACGTTATCTAGGCCTGTTATCACTTCCTCTGTCTCAACAACACCTGGACTGTGCTGGAAGGCAAACATTTTCTTCAGTGGAGAAGAAAATAAAAAGAAAATGTAAGAAGAAAATAAAAGATAATGACAAACTGCTCTCGTAATATGAGAGGAGTGCAATAATAATAATTAATTAACTTTTTTCTGTTCATTGTGTTTAGTGTAATTTTATTGTATATGAACCAAAAATAGGGTTGAGACCAACACAAGAGAAAAGAGGAATGAGAGTATTATGTGTTCCAAAAAAGATGCATTCAATGTTTAGAAGAAGTATTACAGAAGTATAGTCAACCCCGTAAATGCTTTTCCACCCTACAGTTGAATGTCACTTCCATGTCATAAAGCGACAATGTCTTTAATCTATTTCAAGGCCAATGTGACAGTTACATAGTTGTTTCACATTACAGGGAATTGTTGTCAATAGTGCTAAAGCAATTACGAGTCAAACCATATAATAAAACCACCTTTTCTTTACCTTCACTTCAACTTCTTCCTCCCATTGGAGGTTGAAGTCTTCAGCTTCCCCATCCATAATAAGTTCCTGATTTCATTCCATTGATAGCTTGGTGAATCCAGGGGCCACCTAGAATTTTAGATATTTTTTTAGTTTTCCTAAGAGTCAACTGAAGTCATTGAGGCAATTGAAAAGTTGAATGTTTGTTTAAATCAATCTTGAAATCTTTTGTTCTACTGTTTTACTATGGCCATACATGGATACTTCCAGTTCATTAAGTTTGAAGATTAATTAAAATTATTAAATAGAATAATTATGCAATATCTGCCCGTAAAAAGAATATAATCTAGTAAAACTATATGGTTGAACTGATACAGGTAACATAGTGATTACATTCCTGTCATTAATTTTAGATACATCATAAAACATCCTTGAATCAAAACATCAACATAACCTTATCATCTAGCTACATTTTATATAGTTACGAATCAAGTGATATACGAAAAGACCAATAGTTGGTAATAAAATATTCATTACTTTAGATGTCGGTCTAATAATAAAGACTGAAAGCCGAAACAAAAATGGTGTCAACTTGGGAGTAAAGATGTAAAAAAACGGTTAGGTTATCCTGTCAAAGTAGAAGGTTAGTTACAATAATCATTAAACCTCTAATTATTTATTGAAATAGTGAAAAAGAACACTCTTATAGCGAGAAACATCACGTTAAATACGATAATCATAGCTGTTTTACATATCTATACGTTTACGTGACGCAATCATAGAACTTATCGATAGTTCATCATCGATGAAAACAATAATATAACCAAAGTCATTACATTTTTTTGAAAATGACTTACCTGGATATTGTTTAATAATTATAGATTGACCGTTTTAAGCTCAAAATTGCACTCGTAAAGCCAATATTTTCTAATGTTTGGTTATCAGACAAATGGCTATCTTCCATTTCCATCCCAACCACACCATAGACAAACTAACACAAACCTCACAAACGCTCCAACAAACCTGTAAAATGTTTTTGAGCAAATAGAATGACCAAAAGTCTACAATTACATTATTTTAAAGTATCTCGACATAATGATTATAAATACAATTATATTGATATTGTTAATAAAAAAATACAGGGGGCTCTACTCTTTATATGTCTGTGAGGGGGCTACATCACAAGGGCAACATATTGGCTTTGGTCTGCGGCTAATGGGGCTAAGTTATGTGGCATTCGTAATCGCACACGGATTGAATGCAACAAAATTCCATACATTGTTGGGATTGACGGCAAAGTGGGCTGCAAACTGCCATGCAAAAAGCAATGCAACAATTTTCGGACTTGCTCAATACCATAGGATCCATAGATATAGTAAAGCTTGTTTCAGAACGAGCAACAAATGTCAGTCAAGTTGACAGGTTGCCACTGTCACTGCGTGTTCACTGTCTGTCTGTCTACAATACAATTATTTATGGTTTGACTCTCCGTTAGGAGTATAAGTGTTCTGTGGTTTGACTCACAGACTACAATTATATATAGGGCATAGACTACTATATATACTAAGGATATATAGGGATGATATAGGGTAGTTTGACTGTTGCCTGCTCTGTGACACTATTTTTGCTTGATTTCGTGTACAAATTCACAAATCGGTGTCCAAGAATTGAATTTCTTAATACAGGTTGATGTGGTGAAAAATGGCTCAGGAACTAAAAGAACTTTGTCAACTTCTATTTCCAGACTCCACAGAAGGTAATTCGCCTTTTTTAGGCACTCAATTCTGTATCAGTCAGTTTATACCAAAACAGATCAAGACTCGTCTTTTATTATATTTTTATTGCGCAAGAAAACGATTATAGTTATTCCAATATTTAAGTTTTAGAATTCTGTTACTCATATCTCCTAAAACTTCTACGTAACTTCGATATTCCTAGTTTGTATGCCATAAAAATAAACATAAAACCGTGATAAAACCTTTCAGTTTTGGGTTGGTGGGTAGCCTTAGGGGCGGATTTTGCACTTTTAAAATTGTTACAGTGTTGGTTGAGTTTTAGTATGTTTGGAAGAAGCTGTGAATCTTTTGCTTTAAATTTTTCCTACTATTTTATTATTTGAATTTTTTTGCTTAATTTACAGAAAATGCAGAATACTTTAGTGATATTACTGACTACATAAAAAAACTGGGATCCCAGAATTGGGAGCATATTCGGAAAGAACCCGAGAGACTGACCGAGGAGATGAAACAGCTGACCGAACAAACACAAGAGCTAGCATTCGCTAATTACAAGACATTTGTTGAGACCGCAGAGATTTCACATACAATCATAAATGATTTAGCAAAATCCAAAGATTCACTTTCTTCCTTCTTGGATAATACACCAGTTTTCTTACAAGAATGTGATAAATTCTCACAAATTGCTGGAAATATTGTCAAGGAAAAGAGGTAAAACTTATTAGTTAAATTTTAAGTGGTTTAGCCTTATTGAACCATTTTATTAAACATGCTACCCATATTTTAGTATGATAATGATTTTATAACTATTATTGAAATGGTTTTCAGTCGCTATAGTACTATCCGTAACCAAAGTGATAAGCTACTGGAGTTGCTGGAGCTACCGTCTCTAATGCGAGAAGCACTCAATGCTGAGGACTATGAGAGTGCTCTGGACATCTTCACGTTTGTCCGTAACCTGTCTAAAAGGTATTCTGAAATACCTATTGTGCAGGTATGTAACCCTTTTATTATTTACAGTCTGATAGTTAAATTGCCTAGTGTACATAGTGTGCTCTATTGAATTTATTGATTTTCAGAACACTACATCAGAAATAATGACTCTCTGGTTTGAAACTCTCTACCACCTTTTCAATCAACTGCGGTATGATTTGCCACTTCCTCAATGTTTGCAAGTGAGTAACATAAGAATAACCTAACATGATTGACATTTTTAAACAATAAAAATTAAATAAACTTTTGTTATAGATTCTCGGGTATCTTCGCAGAGCCAATACTGTTTATAGATCCACGGATGAAGATGAGAGCAGTATGTATGCTGGCAGCATCAAATCAAATAATACAGCTACTTCTGATGGTCTACATGTACATTTTCTAAAAGCCAGAAATGCTTGGTTTGAAAAAGCATTGGAAGATGCCAAGAATATTGAGGGTTTGTCATGTTTAATCTATTGCTAAAGGTTTACTGCTAAATCACTGTGGGAGTGGAAACACATATTGGCGCAATAGTGCACAAAAATTGGGCATTTGTAGTAATCTTTGCCGTACTTACTGATTGTTGTGTCGCCGCCGTTGTCGTCTGGTGCTTGGTGTCGAATCACGTACTCTTGAAGTTACACTAATGTTATATTGTTAAAAAAACTAAAAATGGTACCCAGCTTATTCATTCTGTTTTTTTTTAATTATATTTCAGCACCAGAGAGATTATTGCGAAGAATAGTAGAACTGCATAGAATACATCTTTTCAATGTCTTGACCCAGCACAAGTCTATATTCTTATCTGATTCTCAAGAATCGAAAATAAAAGATGATGAATTGAGTGGCACTAGTGCCTTATCTTGTTGGTTGAAATTAAAGGTAAGAGTGAGAGTTTATAGTATTTTCATTATTCTTGTTAAGATGGCATTCATATGTCACGATGGTGAATTTTTGACAGATTTTGTATGGCAAATCTGTCAAAAACTCACCATCGTGACACCACTATGACGTTTGTAAATTAGTAGACTTGGCCCCCTGTTCAAGTGTTTACCTTAGTTTCATAATAAATATATGGTTTTCAGGTGGAAATATTGGCACACATATTAAACCAAGATTTGCCAAAGGAAGATGAAGCTAGTTTCGAGTCCCTTCTAAATCAATGCATGTATCTCTGCTTATCATTCGGAAGAGTTGGTGCCGATATGAGATGTGTTTTAACACCATTATTCCGCAACAACATTCTTACACAGTTTCATAGTGGGCTAGACAAGGCAGACAGTCAATTTGAGAATCAGATGCGATCATATAAAGTACCGAGCTTAAAGAATGTGCTGCGGCCGATAAACGAGAGTATATCAACAGGACCACCAGAAAACTTGCTGGATTACTATCCTCTAGCTGAATATTGCAATGGGATGTTAACGGTTTTGAACTCCATGAGAGTGACAGCACCATTGAATATTGTGAAGGAAGTATACAATGCGTTCAGGGACTCTTTCAACAAAGCTGTTCAGGTTTTGTTAGCTTTCTACTACAGAGAGCAACAAAGCTTCACTGATACTGAGAAACAGAATTTTATTTCTTTATGTGTATGCTTCAGTGAAGACTTGGTGCCATACATAGCCAAGTGTCTGGCACAATCGTTTCCTTCAACACAAGTAGCTGAGCTATTAGGAGTCACTTTGACTGTTTTACAAGAGAGCAGTATTCTACATGTGGATCAAAATGCTGTGTGTGAACCTTTGAATTGTATCACTGGCGTGGCAGTTAATTAAATTGTTTATAATAATTAGAATGTAAATATAAAATAATTATGTTTATATAAAGGGATAATACTATAAATTATTATTAAAAAAAATTAAACGAATATTTAAGAAAAGGATTTTTAATCTCCTTATAAAAAATTAGTGAATAACTGTATAAAAGTAATTAAGGCACGGCCTCTTAATAACTAGCGAAAAAAAAAAAATAGGAATGATTACAAAACTTTACTTATTTCAAAACAAGAATACTATGTAAACTTAACTCTTTTAATCCTAGATTTTCCTTCATCATTTCTGGACACCTCATAGAAGTGTGTAACCTTATCAATTTGTCCTAAAGACTCGAT
This sequence comes from Conistra vaccinii, assembly GCA_948150665.1. Classification (NCBI taxonomy): domain Eukaryota; kingdom Metazoa; phylum Arthropoda; class Insecta; order Lepidoptera; family Noctuidae; genus Conistra; species Conistra vaccinii. Next base: position 10,783,202 of record OX411330.1, read on the forward strand.
AAACTCCCGATCGTGTGTGATGATGATGAACATGAAGTTCTTCTGAATCATTCGGTCTTGTACGATGTCTCCGAGAGCCATACAGAGGCTTTTAATATTATCTTGATCTAAATTTGTTGTGGGCTCATCTAGGGCTAAAACTCCGAATCTGAAAATTATAAAGGTGATGAGATTTTATCAAAGACTAATTACTTATTACCCTCTCACCCCGCGCTGCGCACGCGCCTCTTAACCCAAAAGTTACCGTTAATTGCCGAGCGACGACAATTTGTAGTACCGCCTTATCTAAAAACGATCGACCCCGACTGTGTACAGTGCAAGTACAAGGCGCTGGATTTTGAGGGTAAAAATATTTTAGCTGGCCGCAAGCACTACTGCTGAGCATGCGATCATAGGTTCGATTCCCAGATAGGCCATTGTTATTTGGGTTTTTCCACTAAGGATTTTCTCTGTAGCAGCTCGTCTGTGCTTGGTTGATAAAAGGCTCGCCCCCTATTACAAAGTGGTGAATTGCTATTCTGCCTTGTTATTTTTGTTTTTGAAATGAAAACTTCTTAAGGCGCGTTTGGGTGAACAAAAATCATGGAACTCGCGTCATCGTCACCGAAGGCGCGTTGAGCAGTTTTTTGTTGACAGCGCACTCTGTTTAATGATTTTTTTAAATGAAGCTACAGCTTTCCTTCTTGTACTGATAGCAAGCCACATAAATTCCTGACATTTTCGTTAGATGGCGTTACTTAGTTTTCACTTCTATCGGCAGTCCCCAAAGACTGTCCCGCATGATTTTTAATGTTTTAATAACTGCCTGGTAGGTACACAGCTCCTTAGCACTTACCTAGAACTGAATGTTTCAGCGAGAGCCAGCCTTATGATAAGGCACGCCAAAACCTTTTGACCAGCACTACACCTGTTTCGCATGTCGATTTCAACACCGTTCTTACATTGGACCACCCTGAAATGAATGTATTGGTCACTGAAATGTTTTCAAACGAAAAACAACCCTATAAATAATAGACTTTACATTCATTATCGTCCTGTCATGGGGTGGAGATACTAATGAATTAGAAAAAGTTTTGCATTGGGAATAAAGTCCGTAAAATAAACAAATTGTTTCATACTCTAGCACACAATCGCCGTGTCGAGGTGTCTCCGTGCTCTGGGTTTCATATATTTTGATTGGATAAGTATTGCATTTTTGTATGGAATAACAGACATTACTTTATTATGTTTTAGAGTTGGTCCCATAGTACAGATGGTTAACTCCGCAAAAACATTTAAATAAAAAGCGACTCTTGAAACGACACAATAAAGTGCAATTCAGGTTGCACAGCGCTAATAACCTACAGTTATATTCTGTATATTCACCCATAGCAAAAGTTGCGAATTATTACCAAGTATTTTTGTTAGATATCCTAAATAAATAAATGAAAAGGAAGAACGAAGTTAAGAATAAGTTTTACCTGTATTCGTATTTACGACGTTCTGAATCCATCGCCATACTACCTTCAGCTTTGATTGCTATGTAATCTATATCGTTACCACTATAGATTTTACTCCAAAGTTCTCTGAAAGTGCAGAAGTAGAAGTATTAAATAACAGGTGTAAAAATACGTCTTTTCAATATCAAAACAAACTAAAAAACACGAATGTCTTAGCATTTAAAAGACGTACAAATGACAAAAGCTGTTTCTGATCATTGAAATGTTTTTTTTTTAAATATACTTAATAATAATAGTCTATTTATTCATTAATTCATTGACAGATAATGCACAACCTAAACCCCTGGAAGATATATAGAAGCCCCCATATAGAAGGATGAAACTTTGCACAAGAGTTCTTTAACGCTAAGCCAGAGTGAGAATAAATAATTATATCCTGTTAGGGTTAAGGGGACACCAAAGTAAAGGACATTCTAAGGATTTCAATAACACGATTATTATTCTTTTCTTTAAGAAGGTATGTTTTACTAATATAACGTAAGACGTGTGATCCCACAAGGTCACAAGGCTAAAAAAATAAAAATAAAACACACCTTCCAATATATACCTAAAGTAAACGTATTATTGAAATCCTTAGAACGCCAACCATTCCTTTGGTGTCCCCTTTAACCCTAACAGGTTATGGGCCCAGATTCTGGCCCCCAGAATCCAAAACAAAGTGAGCAATAGGGAAGGACTTTTGGATATTCAGCCCCCCCACACACAACTTGTAATTTTATAAGAGTGTTTTTTAAACTTACTTTATTATAAGATTAATGCTCTCCATTTTCTTTTTGTGGAATTCCATGAGACATTTTTCTAGATTCACCAAATAATCCTTCACATCCTTGTCTAACATTCTTGTCACTTCCAGTTCAAAATATTTTTCTCTGTATTTCTTTTCTGTATCTTTGCCTAAAGCAGTTTTGAGGTCCGATTTGTTTTTCTTAAGTGTAATCTGTAACATATCACAAAAGTTAAAATTAATTTATGTAACTTTAATATCTCAGATATGATTGCTCTGTTTTCTCTGAAGTTAATAGTAACAAGATGCATCTATGTCAATATTACCTGTAGTTCATCTAGAATACCATCAGTTTTAAACTTTTCACTTGAAAGCTTCCTGTATTGCACTGCCAAAGAATCTTTTTCTTTCAAAACATCTCTGTTGATTGAGCTCAACTTTTCTTTGATCTCAGCTTCCTCTTTCTCACATTCTGTAGTTTCCTTTTGAAGGTCTCTTAGTTTCAAATTGTCGTCTAGTTCGCGTTTGTAAATCTGAAAAACGTTGCGTATCATTATTATATATGAAAAAAGTTGAAAAGGTTTGGATGGTCTATGTTAGAAATTGTCTGGAAAATGAGAAATATTATAGTTTATATTGTATTCTATTCCTACCTCCTCCTTGGCGATTTCATCCTTCAAACACTCGATCCTCTTAGTAGTAGTCTGTCTATCACTCTGTATTTGTTTCAGTTTGTCCTCCAATTTCTTTATTGCTTCCTCTTTCTTTTGCTTTTCAAGTGGAATATTTCTTTCTATATGTTGTCTAATATCGATATCTACCGACTTTACTTTGTCGAAGGCTATGGATACTTTCATTATCTCGTTGTTTTTAGTTTCTATGTTAGCCCTGTGAAATACACAATTCACTTAGAATGGAGCCAAAATTATGGAAAAAGATTCTTTTTTTTTAACATTATATTCAGTCTTACCTGTTCTCCTTTACAACTTCAGCTTTAGCTTGTTCTTTCTCCTTGAGTGCTTCTTTCAGAGGTGCTACACCTTCTTTCAACTCTGCCAGTTCCTCTATGTACTTCTCCCTATCCGATTCTAGTTGTTTTTTTGTTTCTTGAAGGTTGTATATCTCCTGAACCTGTTGACATTTTGATAAAAGAGATTCACTTAGGGTGGGAAAGAGATGACGCTTTACAACATCTAAAAGTTAGAAGAGCACAAATACTATGTATTAGGCGATGATGGGTGCCATAGGAAAATATGCATCTGTATATTACTTTTAAACACAATTGTACTACATGTAAAGTATGTCATTTGCTAGACTTACCTTCTTCTGCAAATTAAGGCATTCTTCTTTAATTTTGTTTTTCTTATCGCGCAAATCCTGCATTTTTTTATTGTGTGCATTAAGTTTCTTCTGAGCATCCTTGAGTTTTGCTTTCAAACTGGCAATCTTTTGTTTTAGTTCCGCTTGTTTAGCAGTAGCTTCTTCCAAAGTCATGTCTGATTCAACTTCGGAACATTGTGCATTTATAGCTTCAAACTGTACAAATACAAAGCGAACAGTTAAAAACGTTTTTTTTTTAATGTTTATTCCTTTTTGGATTTTAAGTTGAAAACAAAAAACTATCTCACCTCCTTCGTGAATGTTTTGACTTCTTGGTTGTATCGATCTAGCAATGGCATATCTCCCTGTATTTGCTTTACCGTCTGTAGTTTTTGTTCGGGCTCTAAGAGGGACATGGATAAGCCATCCACCTCTTCCGTAACTTTGTTTATTTTCTGAAAAGTAAGAAACATTATCAAGCTGCTTTGTTTGATGTGCCTATTTTTATTCGACTACGGCAAAGCCAAAAGGAAGAGTTATGATTTTAACAGTCTATGTATGTATGTATGCATGTTTGCTTTTACGTGTGTTTCTTTGTACTTATACAGTTTTATTTATCACTTACCGTTTCGACATCAGCAATACGTTTCTCTAGCTGTGGTTTGCTCTTCTCTTTAAACGATTTAATCTTTTCGTTCAAAGATTTCATACTCAACAGTTCATCTTTCTTAGCCGATTCTGTTTGGAGCTCCTCTGCTACCTTTTTAAGTTGGTCTGGTACATTCAAAACCTTAGTATTCAGTTGGCTTATTAAGTCTGACACCTGAAATAATTAAGGAATAGCACAACACATATTATTATATTGAAAAAAAAAAATTGAAAAAAAATATAATTTGATCATTATAAATACTTCAGTTTCCGAGTCAAATCCACGGTTACATAGAGGGCAACAACTGTTGGCTTTTAGTTGCGATTCGTATTTCGTGATGACAAACATCGAGGACTCGAGTACATTGCGATCATCCTGAAATATTAACGAGAATTAAGATAGGGACGATATCAAAATATTTAGATTTTCCATTCATATTATCCTAAGGGACAATTTTCAATTGTGAGACAGAATACTTTTCTCTGTGGAAAAAAAAAGCGATTTGGCTATTATTGGCTGCTTAAAATTTATCACTGCACAGAACTTTTTTTTTTTTAAGCTATTGCATAGCTTCTATCGCGGGCCTTGAGCGTGGAGACCTAATCCAGAAATTTCGTAACGAAAATACTACAAGAAACAAAACACTCTTTGTGTTTTGTATTGAAAATTATGTTTTACTGTTTGACAACAAAGTTCAAATTTACTTAGACGAATGATCAACGAGAGTGTTGTATTGAAAATTATGTTTAACTGTTTGACAATAAAGTTCAAATTTACTTAGACGAATGATCCTTGACTATTAATAGTTAAATTAAAACCTTTTTATTAGTTTGATGTTCCCGGCCATTACGTTGTGTCAAGTTTTAAAAACTATAAATGTGAATAACAGTTCCTGTCAATGTCATCATTGTATATGTATTTCTTGTATTCGGGTTAATATTTTACAATTGCGTAAGTTGATAAAAAATGCTATGCAATAGCTTCGCCGGGGCAGTCCCCGAGTGCCACACGTCTTTTTTTTTCTCTTTACTCTCAATGTGGAAGCTTTCGGCCTGCATCTCTCCTGATGATAAGTAAGATCAGGCCGAAGGTGGAAGCGAGCTTCACCCGGAATCCTCAACCACAGAGAAACTGGCTATTTACCTCAAACTGCCGAAACACAATAATGCTAACAACATTTTATTTTTTTCCTTTAACTAACTGCCATCAGTCCTTTCTGGACTATTATCAGTTTGGTTGCGTGAGTATAGTTGGCGTTTCCAGTACAGGGACCATTGCTACTGCTACCTCTTTAGATTACTTGACCTCTCTTAAGTCGATTGACAGATTCGCTGCTGTCCAGCAATTTCAAAGCCAGAGGATTTGGGTGGATGGCTAGACAATCAGCATAACGGTTTTTATGTCTATTAATTTCCTCAAGAATGAGAATGAGATACTTAATCATGGATTTCTTCATTCCGTGTGAACCATGGTGCATTGACAATATTCCTCTTGATGGCGTTTTGAGCTCTTTGGAGGCACATTATGTTACTTTTGCTTGCCACTCCCCAGAGTTGAATGCCAACAATGCCGTATGACCATATAGGTTTTATTAGGGAATTGTACAGCAGAAGTTTGTTATGTAATAATTAGTGATCGGATATTCGGATGCATATTTACCTAAAGTTGAGGTGTTGGCCTATTATGGAAAGCACTTTTGTATCCAAAAAAATCCCGGGATACCGGGATCGACAAATTTTGAGTTCTGATTATAGAATCGAATGTATATTTACTTACTTGCAGGTGTTGGCTAATATGGAATGCTTTTTTGTATCGATCCCAAAAAACTGGCGATTCCGAAATTGATTTGTTTAGTACTTTTTGATTATAGAAATGGTAGCTAATTTTGTAAAGTAGTTTGCCAAATTGGCATAGCACATAGCCACAAACAATTGAATTTCGTTGGAGCCTTGAGTTACAGATAATATTACCGTGCTTGAGTTTCGTTAAAAAATGTTTACAGTAGGTATATAAATTTTTATGTTAACACTGCAAAAGTAACCTTCATAAGAGGGCTGATAAGTCGTTTCCATACCATGTATCTGATCTTCTATAGATTAAAATGCTTGTTTTTCTCTTTTCAGTTATGTGTTTTTGCAGTCGGGTTTTTTGTTTTTTGAATAATTTTCTTTATTTCTAGCTGTTTAGTTTTATTAATATATCTAAATATGGCATTGACTCGTTACTAGCTTTTATTTGATACCAATATTCTTATAATTTATTTTTAAAAAAACCTTCCCCTCCCTTTTTTTGTATTTGCAGATGCAATATATAAATATTATATAGCCTATGACACTTCTACAATTAAGACGAATCTAACGACACCTCATATGTTAAAATCCATCAAGCCGTTTAGGCTACAGAGCGTGCCAAAGAAATAGACATACATACATACATACTCTCGAAAAACATTACCCTCCTTCTGGGGCAGTCGGGTAAAAATATATATTTAAAGCCACTTCCATAATTTCTTAGCCAAAACGTAACTTTAGGTAAATATGCATCCGAATACCCGATCACTGGTAATAATTGTTGTTGATATTAATATGATTGCAAAAATCACTTCTGAACTATGACTAGACTAGCTACTAGACCTTAGTCGAGTAGCTAGTCTAGTCATAGTTCAGACATTCTCTCAACAATGTTTGACTGGTATCTTAATACCAGTCACACATTGTTGAGAGAATGAGCTGCAATAAATTTTAATAGATTTGATGTATTATAATTACACACACAACAGTTATGGATAGTTTAATAAAATTTAGAAACCTGCAGCTTTTCCACATTAGCAATAACTTTATTCAGAGTGTTTTCATAGGTTGATGTGCCGCAAACTTTGTACATTTGTTCTTCAGCTTCTACTTGTTCTTTGGATTTTTCCATTAATGTACTGCGGACGTGTTTCCGTTCTTCTTCAAGCTTAGTTATCTAATGCAAAGAAAACATTATATTAAACATTGAATTCATAAGATCATCAATTAGTTTAGTTATGTTGTAAGTGTCTCAGCTATAAATGCATCAAATCTAGAACCTTGAGGAACCCATAAGATAACTTCAGATACTGGTTACCTCTTACCTTTAACATTGAGCGTCTGAATTTTATAGCTGTTAAAAGACAAAAATTCTCGATAATTTTGCCCTTTTCTCTGTACCGGATTTACTACTTAAAGGTATGGTATGTGTACACACTCGAAGGCTTAAGACAAGTCAAAGTAAATGTCACAAGTGAATATTTTAACGTCAAATTGTATGGAATAAGCAATGAGGTAATAAAAAACAGTCAAAAAACATGCTTTACTCAAGGTTTTCGAAGACGTTTTTTTCGTTTACTTGCAAATAGTAGCCAAACATTCGATAAAATTACTTACTTGAGTTTTCTTTTCGTTCAAGCTCTTCTTCAATTTATTGACCTCGGTATTTAAGCTAGATTCTAGCTTCTTTAGTGATATTGCGAAGTCCTTCTCTGGCATGCTACCTAACAGTTCTGTTAGCGATGTTCTATGCTTGTTTTTAAGCACAGTTAACTGTTTTTCCTTTTGCTTTAGTAAATCTTCTTTCACCTCGCGTTCTTTCAGTTTGGCACTTTGTTTTTGTAATTTTGCAATCTGGAGGTGCAAAAATAAATCGTTAGAAAATAAGTCTTATAGCGGCAACACCTTATTTAACAAATTACATTTGATTGATTTCTTACCTTCTTATCGATAACATCGAGTTCTTCATCATGGGTCTCTAATTCCTTTTCATCCTCGTTGATTTGATGTTGATGCTCTTCTGTGTTTAACTCTTTCTCTACTCTTTCATAATTTCTGCAATCAAATTCAGAATGACACAGCATTGAAAACTCCGACATGGATCAAGTTCAGTTATTAATTATTATTTTTCTGAATACATGCTTACTCTTCGGCAATCTTGAATTTGTTTTCTGCAGTCTCCAGACGTACTTTAGACTCGTTCGCAGCTACAATCTCTTTTTCCAATTTTGTAACCTCTTTTTTGTTCTTTTCAATGTCTTTTTCTTTACTAGATATTTGTTGGTTGTGACGAGACTAAAAAACAAAATACTTAAAAAATACACTACATAAAAGCATTTTGTACATTTTGGAACTATTTCGTAGGCAGAAACTATACAAAGTAAGAATACTATTCTGGAAATTTAGTAATTCTAATAACATACAGAAGTAGAAGCTAGTAGAAACAGTGGAGTAACAAGTACTTAAGGTACACAAGAAAAAAATATACTCACAAGAGCAACGCGACTTTCATCCACCAATGATTGCTTTTGCTTTTCCTGTTTATCAGCCTCTGACTTTAGTTCGCTGATTTCCTGTTTCAGACTTTTGATTTTTTGTGTTAGTTTAGTCATTCCTTGTTCTGCTTCCTCACTATTCTCAACCGTTACAATTTCCTCAACTCCTGTAAATATGTTAAAACATGCATTAATTTTTATTTCCTAGTAAGATAAGAAGAAGAATATATTATTGTGGCCTTCCTTACCAGCCAATTGTGCAACTTTTACAATCATTTCATTTCTCTCAATTACTTTCTTATCGTTTTGGCTGTCCAACAAGATTAATTTTTCAAGTCTTATCTTATTTGCATCTTTTTCATTTGCTACCCTTTCTTCCTCATTATTGAAATTAGTAATTTTTGAGTAAGATTCTTTAAGTTCCTTTTGGTTGGCTTTCACAGTCGCATCATAGTTGCCTAAAAGTAAAATTATGATAATAATAACGCAATTTATTGTGGCATAAATTATTTTATATTAAAATCTTGAAATATTATATCTTACAAATTTTTTCTTTCAATTCCGGTATTGAGCCCTCAAATACATTTTTGATATCCTTTTTGAGCTCTTCCTCTCGTTTATGACAGTTATCCAGCCTGAAATTTTTTGTGAATGTTAATTCATCCATACATGGGCATCGCCCAGGGGGGGGCAGGGGGGGGCAACTGTCCCCCTAGAGATTCAAAAACATTTAGTCAAAACTACAAGGCATTTTAATTTAAAGAAACTACAATATCTATAAAGACTTTGTTTATTTGGACGACTTTTATTTGGTTTTTTAAAGTTCCATATCTCCTAAACGGGGTCTAATCTGAAGTCCGGGGATGTAATATTCGTATCTATGTGTTGGTGGTAGGTCCAGTCATAATACCTATTAGGTTTCACTTCTAAAGTTCTGAATAGTTTTGGGAAAAACAACCGGAAGGTCCGTTTCCAGGAAATAATTATTTTTTCTCTGTTCCTATCGGGACTACCGAGTTAAAGATCAAATGTCCACCAGGCAGCGTCCATTTTTTATATCAACTTGCCCCCCCCCCCCTAGGCTATATATAGCCTGGCGACGCCCTTGCTTGCATCCGTAATATATCATCATTCTCTTGCCCTTATTCCCAATTATTGGAGTCGGCGCAACATGTCAACAAAAAAAAAAAAAAAAAAGTATTTGCGCGATTGTTATACTTATCAATGAAATATAATTATGTATATATATCAATAAAATTATAATAAAAATGTTTTAAAGCATCCTATGCAAGCTGCAACCCAATCGGAGGGTTGTTACTGGTGGTTGCGTGGTTGGTTTATTTGATTTTTTAATTTTGTGTGGATACAAATGACATACTTCACTTTTAATTTCCCTAGTTTAGAATCATAGGTATTCAGTGTAGTTTCCAGTGTTTTGATACTGTTCAGTTTTTCTTCAAGGGGCTTTAGATCTTTTTTCATTTCACAAAGCTTCAGTTCAGTTTCAGAGATTCTAGTTTCTGTATTGATGACATCCAGTTTCTTTTTATCTAGTTCCTTTTTTTGTTCTTTCAGAACATCAACTCTATCAGCTGTAAAGTACAAAATATTGGATATTAATTGTCATCAAAAAAAGGACTGACTTTTTTTAAATCAGTTTATCAGTTAAGCAATTTTTTAGTTTTAGACTTGTAATTACTTACCAAGGATTTTGATGTCTGTAGCATAACCTTTTCTAATTTTCTTGATATGTTCAAAACATTTACCATATTTTTCTGAATCAAATATTTCATCAAAGCGCTCTTTAACCTTTTTGCCTTCATCTAGTGGCCAGCTCGCTTCTTCTTGGTGGCAAAATATCACTGCATTTAAGATCGCCTTTGATACGCCTGGAAATTATAAAGTCATGTAGGGTGAAGACATATTGATGTTAATAGAAACAGTAATTTCTTTTTTAATGTGCATTTTACAGTTTCTTGATTACTTCAGAGTAATCAAGAAACTGTTAACTTGAACAACTGTGAACTGTGAACTTTTGTTTAAAATGGTGGCCTTGGTGTGGTCAAAGTCAAAGTCAAATCATTTATTTCAAATAGGCCCTTGAAGGCACTTTTGAACGTCAAAATTTACAAAATAAAGTATTGATTCTACCGCCCCTTCCAAAAGGTAGTTTTCGTATGGAGAAGAATGGGCAAGAAACTCCACCGTTACTCTTTTTAAAATGTTTTATAATATTTTGTATAGGTACATTATTTATATAATTATATGTGAAGACGATGCACCTAGAATAAAATTACTGTATAAAGTAAAAAGAATTTAAAGTCGAGCAAACGACAGATAAATTAATTATGTGGTAGATACATGGTGTTCACATATTCACAAACATTGTAAAAATTGACGAATCTACTAAAAAATTACAATTAATAAGTCAGTGTGTGAGGAAGTAATCACAGGATGTACTCGTAAAATCAATGTCATATAATAAAAAACAAATACAATTAAGTAAGTAACCAGTTTGATTTTGTCTAGACTCTAAATTGTCCTATGGAGCAGGACCAGCATGTTTCCAAGCATTCTTATCTTGGATATAATCCTCTAATCTGTAATATGCTTGTTTACAAAGTGTACTTTTTACATGAGTTTTAAATTTTCGTTCATTTAATTGTAATATATCACAAGGTATTTTGTTGTAACATTTAACACAGTACCCCATAAAAGATGTATGTACTTTAGATAATCTGAAAAATGGTTGATCTAGTTTATCTTTATTTCTAGTATTAAAATTATGTCTATCACTTATTTTATTAAAAAGATGTAGATTTTTCCTTACATACATAATATTTTCATAAATGAATTGGCAAGGAACGGTCATAATATTAATCCTTTTAAATAGTTCCCTGAGAGATTCGCGACGACGGAGATCATAAATGGCTCTGACAGCTCTCTTTTGCAAAATAAAGATAGATTCAATGTCAGCAGCCCGACCCCACAGTAAAATGCCATACGACATAATGCTGTGGAAGTAGCTAAAATAGACCAAACGCGCGGTTTCTACATCTGTTAACTGTCTGATCTTTCTAACAGCATAAGCGGCCGAGCTTAGCCGCCCCGCAAGAGATGTTATATGAGGTCCCCATTGTAATTTCTCGTCTAGCGTGATTCCCAGGAAAACCGTTTGATTAATAAATTCCAGTTTTTCTCCATTCAATATGATGTCACATTCGCTACTTCTAACATTAGGTAATTTAAATCTAATGCATTTGGTTTTATTTTTATTCAGTACCAAATTATTTACCGTAAACCAATCTTGGACCTGAAGAATAGAGCTATTCACGTCGTCAAGATTTTGCGATCGTCTGTTGATTTTAAAGATCAATGATGTGTCATCTGCAAATAACACCATCTTCGGTTGATTTTGAAGTAATTGGGGTAAATCATTAATATAAACTAAAAAGAGGAATGGACCCAATATCGAACCTTGAGGAACGCCCATTGCCATTTCAGACCCTAATGAGTTTATGCCGTTTACTTGAACTTTAACCTTTCTATCTTTCAGGTAAGATTTTAGTAAATCAAGAGCTGTGTTCCTAATCCCATAATGCTCCAGTTTCAGCAGAAGTGTTTCATGGTCTACGCAATCGAACGCCTTCGAGAGGTCGCAAAAGATTCCAATGGCATCTTGTGCTTCTTCCCAAGCGTTAAAAATGTTCTTTATTAGGGTGACACCGGCGTCAGTGGTGCAACGCCCTTTGGTGAAACCGTATTGGTGTTCGTGAAAGATGGAATTTTTATTAAAGTGACGTAACATTTGATTGAGCATCAACTTTTCAAACACCTTACTGAGAACAGGCAGTATTGACACAGGCCTATAATTGTTGGGTTCTTTACTATCACCGGATTTAAATAATGGGACTACTTTACTGTGTTTCATGAGATCCGGAAAGACTCCTTGGTCTACACTAGTATTAAATATGAAAGCTAAATAGGGCGCAATGGTATCGATGATAGATCTACAGACTTTTACAGACATTCCCCATAGATCTTCTGTTGGTTTAATTTTAAGATCTTTAAAAGCTTTCGTAACAGCCTGGGGGTTTGTATGCTGAAACTTAAACTCTAAAGGGCACGACTTTACATTCTTTCTAAGTAAGGCAGCAGAAAGCGCGGGTGAGGAATTTAAAGCTTCAGTCGTTTTAAGGGGAATATTAGCAAAAAAGTTTTCAAATTCTTGAGCTATTTCTACATCCGAGTTTATGGGGCCATGTGCAGTCTCTAAGTTAAATTTAGTATTACGCTGTTTTTTCCTACCTGTTTCATTATTTATTATTTGCCAGGTAGTTTTTATTTTATCATCAGCTGATTTTATTTTATTACTAATGTAAAGAGCTTTAGCTAATTTGCACACATGTGGTACATGGCATGTGGCACATTTGTGGTAGTCAGCTACCACACCAAGGCCACCATTTTAAACAAAAGTTGTCTGACTTGCAACATTCTGATGCCGCCAGGCTGACCCGCCGGCCCCCCTCAGCTTTGGTGTTTAGACAGTAGACACCTTAAAATGCTCTAAATAAAATTAACTTGATTAACTGCCAGAAGAGTTGCAAGTTATGGTAATGTAATGCACATGTGATGGAAGCTTTAAAAAGAAAGGAATATAAGTTATGAATCTATGATGAAAAACCTGAATTTGATGAAAGAATCTAATGCATGTTTTTATCTGTGGCTTTCGGTCCTTTAGACAGAAGACCAGAAAGCAAATGCAAGTGGTAAGTGGCACATAATGCATTGCTTCTTTGCATCATTTTTTTGACTTACTTATAGTATAACTAGCGACGCAGCCCTGCTACGCACAGAGCGCTATCGGGCCCAAAACTATCCCATCTTTCAAGCTAAGGAACCAAATATACAGATTCACAAAATTACACACATTAGCATGTATGAGCATGCATACAATGAGTTATACAATAGTAATGGCTTCCCCTTTAAATAATTTACCACTACTAGGTTCATGTATGTTTAACTTGACTTTGAGCAAGTTGAACTGATAAAAAAAGAGAATAAATTTTGATATCCTAAAATAGAAGAGAAAGTTGTTTAGTTTGATGGTCTGTGTGTCCTTGACCAGACCTTTTAACATGCTGTATAATGGCATGAATTTCTTGTAAGAAAAGCTGTTTATGTTCTACTGAAACAGGCACAGATGAAACAACTTACCAAGCTCATCATATAGAACCGCATCTAAATCAGCACATCTCTTAGATATATCCTTTGTTCTCCCAGACTCATCAGTGACTGATAGTAAAGAATCTAGAGTACGGAAGGATGCTTTCTTTTTTTGTAACACAACCTTCATAGATCTTGTTACCTCCATGTTTTTGTCTTTTGCATTCGCAAGCTAAAATATGAACATAAGTACCTATTAATACTCAAGCATTAGTACAGTGATATTTTTAATTACTCTGGTCCGTTGAGAACTTAAATACATTATCGTTTCATCATAAGTATAATTCAATAAGATAGGAATCTGAATAAGGAGTTCATAGCAAAATCTATTTAAAAAAAATTGCTTCTAGAGAGAGTACAGCACAATGAATCTTTTATTTTATTTGTATGTCAATGTTGGTTTATCGATTTTCATCCCAGGCTGCTGTTTCTGGACCTCTTAGACGTCGCACCGACCGGGGGAGTGCACTCTCATAATCGTTGGTTTTTCTTAGTTAGCAAAAGACTTTTTTAAGAATTACCTTCAGTTTTATTTGTGCCAGAACTTCAGTCGTTCTGTTTACTTTAGGGTCATGTACGAAACTTTCACCATGACCCATTCCCGGCGGCATTTGAGACGTGATGGCATAACGCACAGCTTCAATGATGGTTGTTTTACCACATCCATTTTGTCCCAGTATCAGAGTTAGAGGACTTTCAAAAGTAATCCCCTGCTCGTCGGAATCATCAGGCCCAAAACTACGAATGCCCCGTATCATTAACGATTTAACAACCGCCATAATGAGGAGACACTTGCGGTAAAATGTAACGTAGTTTATTTCGCGCCAACGGCCAAGTGAAGATATCACCCAACACCAAGCGGCAAACAAGAATATTTCAATCGCAGTCGTTGACAGGTTAGGATGCCGATTCCGATCCGACAGCAACTTCAGTATGTTATAATGTACTCTGTGACAGCAACCGTAAATTGACATTTCATTTTTGTATTCTGTTGCCGCGTTTACACCTCTGTGGTTTACACATTCGCGCGAGTGACGCTGACGAGGCGAACGGCGCGGCGAGTCGAGGCACGAACACGAATGTGTAAATGCGGTATGTCAAACAAGTATATCGACTGCATTTAATTGTACAAGTGTTATTTTGTTTGTTAATTTTGTTATTTCTCGTGTTCATCTAAGTTTTGTTTTATTTTTATTTTTATTAATGTGTAATTTTCTAGTTTTGTGTATTGCTCTGTACAACGCCTTGGGAGTATATTCTGTAATGTTGTGCATGAAAACTTAATTATATAAATAAATCGAAAAGGGGTGATCGAGCAAGTAGGCGTACCTATGGCTCGGCGACCTTACTCGCCCGTGTGTGTGTCATACTAAGTACGACCGCCGAGTTCCAACAGGTTTGAAATTTTGCTCGTAGCCCGCCTTGGTTCGTAGTTTCGTACGACTGACGGAGTCTGACCTCGCCGCGAGTCGCGAGCCGGCTTTTTGTTTCGTCATTTGTGTAATAAAATTTATGTTTAGTTTGTTTCAGAAAATTCGAAAACATCGCGATACAGAGTGAGAAAGCTTCATGTGTGTCACCGACGGCGAGTAGAGTAAGTTGGCGAACTTAAAAACCGTGGACTTTTAAGTTCGTTTGGGGGTATGAGGAACAGGGTGTAAAGTTCACTCATCCCCCATAGAAAAGGGAGGATCCTCCAACCAGACGGGTTGTTATGTCTGGCGGGCAACTGCCCATATGTTGATTTCGGATAGTCTTATCTATGTTATTCGCTCAGTAAACTCTAACTGCGAGATGTAGGAATTGTGTGACGTCATGTCTTTTTGTTTCGTAGTTTTTTGTATGTGGCGGTCTAACCGCTACATCACTCCCCTCCGGAGACCGGAGGTCGATAGTGGGCTGAGTCTTGGATCTTGCGATGCTTCACAGTACCAGCTGTGGTTCCAGTGAGTCGGAACCGGGTGCCGCATAGTTCGCGGTGAGTCGGAACTGTCTGCGGTGATTCCCCAGTGAGTCGGGGTGGCGCTGCGTCGTTATCCAGTGAGTCGGATGTGGTACAGCGCCGGGTTGTGGTTGAGGGTGATGACCAGGAATGCGCGTTCGCTGCATGCTGGTGGTCAGGATACCCGTTGAAGCCGTGGGTGCTGGCTGGCTGTGTGACTCGCCTCACGAAAGCTTGCGGGAGTGATGATGATGACGTCACGCTGAAGTAGTTGCACGAAGGCTGCGTTGACGTTCATACTCGGGGTCACCAATTTAGGGGTATGAGGAACAGGGTGTAAAGTTCACTCATCCACCATAGAAAAGGGAGGATCCTCCAACCAGACGGGTTGTTATGTCTGGCGGGCAACTGCCCATATGTTGATTTCGGATAGTCTTATCTATGTTATTCGCTCAGTAAACTCTAACTGCGAGATGTAGGAATTGTGTGACGTCATGTCTTTTTGTTTCGTAGTTTTTTGTATGTGGCTAACCGCTACATTCGCATGTCTATCACCCGCTTTACCAACAAATAAAAGGGAAGTAATCTAGTTTCCGCGCCGCTTATAGTACTGATGTGTGTGCGGCTGACTGTGTGTGAACATGACATTAGTACGGCGGCGGGCTGTGCAGGTTTCGGTTCGGGCCATCACTAAAGAAAAGCGGTGGCTGCACTTGACGGCCGGGGATGTCATCATGAAAATGATGACAGTGGTAAAGATCGTTAGATTCACCATATCGGGTCAAAAGATAGTCGGTTTTCTCTGAGGTTTTCTCCTTCGTTTTGACACCTCTAAGCTTAGAGCATTTAGAGCTAGTTTCACCATACTCTGTTAGTTAGTTTTAACGTCCCATTAGGTAGATAACGGCCCGTTAGGCGTAGTGAGTGTTTCACCACGTACTAACGAATGGTTAATTCTCTTAACATGGCGTTAAACTTAATCACTGCTCCAATGGTCTGCTAATGCTTGTAACGGGTCGTCAACTGGTTGTGAGTTGGTGATAATTTTATTTTTTAACACGAATTAGGTGATATAAAAAGAAAATAGAACTTGTAATATTATTCGACGTCCTAAAACATACAAAGAGCGACGACGTCACTATTTTGAAGAATATGACGATGTAGATTTCAGGACAAGGTTTCATTTATCGATAGATTTTTGTAGCTATGGATGTTTTGCGATGAATGATTGAAGATAAACTTGAATATTCATCAAATCGGTGTACTGTACCAATGGTCTTACGATGTGAATTGTAATAAAAATATGCCTGTTTTGTTATTTAGTACAACTTCTTTCGTAAGGTGTTAGGTACTTAATATAAATATTTGGATGCTAATTTGTAACCTTGTTTGTAATGGGTTTTTCCATCTGGAATTTCTTAGTAGCAGCCTGGAGTCTGGATTTGTGCCCAGTCGATGGCAATAGGCTCGCCCTCTATTACATGGGCCTTAAAAAACATAACTAGCGAAACGTGGGTGTACTGTAGGTACACCTCTGCCTAACCCATCGGGGAATACGGGCGTGATGTTATGTAGGTATATATGTGTAATTTGTAACCTAGTTTAAAAGCTCACACATTAGTTCCCACTAGTAATAGGACCACCCCATCATCTACCGTGAATGTTACACAAAGCGTCTACGAGATGTCGTATAAGATGGGCATGGATGAAGCAAACCTGAAATTTTGTTTGCTTACAGAAACAAGTCGACTTCGCTAATAAACCAACTTCTATTTAGTTGGTATATCGGACATTGAAACTGCTCAGTGAGTTGAATTCTTCTGTGAGCATCTTTCAACCCTCTTTTTTCATGAGCAATCATCACTGCAATATTCTTATGTTTTGTAATGAGTTTTATTGAAATTTCTTTTTCACTGCGCAGAAATTGGGACCGCGATTTCTTTTCGACATATTGCAACACACAAAATTTTAAAAATTACAAAGTTATAATCACTGACTCGTTGGTCTAGTGGTCGCAAGCGCTACTGCTGAGCATGAGGTCCTGGTTTTGATTCCCAGGTCATGCGTGTTATTGGGTTTTTCCACCAGGAATATCTCAGTAGCAGCCCGGAGTCAAGATTTGTGCCCGGTTGATGGCTATAGGCTCGCCCCCTATTAAATGGGACTTAAACATAACTGGCGAAATGTGGATGTACTAAATGTACATCTTTACCCAACCCTTCGGGGAACCAAGGTGAAATGTTATTAAAATCACCACAATTCAAATTCCACAAGCGCGACACCGAAAACATAAAACATATGGTATGACAGTACATTATATAATATGCGTATGACGTTTAAACCGACAAATAAAGAATTACACAGACGCTCTTTCGATTTTAACACAAATTATGACATTTCAATTCAGTGGCATAACATTATTATACGGCTAGTTCCAATGAGGTATGTTTAGATAATTATTTGTTTAGACGCCATGACATTTTGTTTTGGTTGCTTATAAACATGGTACGAGAGCCCATGACCAAAATTTATGATTCATCGTTTTACGAACAAAAACGTATAAAATCGATAGATTTGGTTATTCTGAATTCAACAAATCCTAATTTCCTCAATTTTCCGCATCACGTCTGACCTGACCGCATTTTTAAATATTATGTAAAAAAAAAAAACAAACTGTTTCATAGCAATCTGTCTGATTTTTAGAATGTAGTTCAACGATAGATCTAAAGTGGGTGATAGACATGCGTTCTTGGCCCGACGTCGTTGGTGACACACGTGAAACACGCTTTCTCACACGGTCTCGCGATGTTTTAGAATTTTCTGAACCAAACTAAACATACATTAAACAAATGACGAAACAAAATGCTGGCTCGCGACTCGCGGCTATGACAGACGTATGAAACTACGAACCAAGGCGGGCTACGAGCAAAATTTCAAACCTGTTGGATCGCCGGCGAACTCACTCGGCGGTTTACACACGGGCGAGTAAGGTCGCCGAGCCATTAGTCGGAGACCGTGTGCTTGCTCGCACGTCTATCACCCCTTTTAGATACCTACAGAAAACACAATTTTCAGAAACATTTTATGCGCATGATGTCTAAAAACAAACTTTGTCGTAATAAAATTACGAAACCTATGTACATTTTTAATATCAGACAGTGATGAAACTGTCTGCCTATTTTTTTTGACATAGCAGAAATGGGTTCCCATAACTGTGTCGTTTCTGACCGGTACTGCCCACCGAGTCGGGTTCAGAATCATCTAAACTAACGATTTTATACGGTTTTGGCCGTAAAACGATGTGGTATGGATGTGGTCGTGGGCTCTCTTAGTAACGAGAGTGAATGACAAGTCAGACCGCTCATATTTGTTCAATCGATGACAGATACCACAGAGTACTTTATAACATACTGACAGATACTTCTACTTGATATTTGATTTAGCAACGCCTTGTTATGATCCCTCCGTAGAACGTAAACCTTTTTGACGTCTTCGTCAATTTTAACAGAACATTTCATAATTGCTCATTAAGAATAGTTTGGTGAAATTAGGTCTTAACCTCTGAGTTGACACACAGTGTGGTTAGAGGTGTGAAAACGAAACAGCCAGCCAGCAAATGCCATTCTACAATGTCGCCCATGCGCATGTGACCGCCCGTAATTTTCTGAATATTCATGAAAAAATATCGAAAATAAACTTCAAAAGGGGGGGTCTATCTATAACATTTTTCACTAGTTTTTTTTTAATAAATACACAATTTTTTACCGAAAAATGACTTCGATTCCGTTTTTTTTTTTCGTAGTCGATAATTTTTTGTAAAAATTTTAATTAACCTGTTAAAATAACTCATAAGCTTTTGGAAATAATAAACAGAATCCAAATCGACCCATAAACTTCGGAGATGTGTCAAAAAACGGAAAGCAAAACAAGAAATCTTTAAAAAATTAAAAATTTAATAACACGAAAAATGTTATAGATAGACCCCCCCTTTTGAAGTTTATTTTCGATATTTTTTCATGAATATTCAGAAAATTACGGGCGGTCACATGCGCATGGGCGACATTGTATATATGGACACTTTTTCTTGTGACTGAGTACGGTGAGGCCAAATCTAGTTTTGGCCTCACCGTACTCAGTCCTCAGACCCTCAGACCAATTTGGTCTGAGACTCAGTCACACGATTTAAATCTTTGGGGGGCTATTTTGATTTAATGTCAAATACTGGTGAAAATGACGGATGACGTCGGTTACGAAACCGCTTGTCTACGAAACCGTAGCTTAATTAAGCGGTTGATAGACTCTTCACGTGACCCAGACTACAGGGCGGGCCTATTTTTTTTTTTGCCAAAGAATCAGCATTGCCATTGCCATTCAAATTTCAACGTGGCACAGCTGCCATCCCGTTCCCGTTGACTTATTGTGCATACGATGTGAGGCTTATGAGTTTTAACTTCAAGTATTGAACACCAGCAATACAGCATTTTACTTAAAGATTATTCAGCCGGCATGACCGATCTTCAATATTTATTTATTCTTCTCTGCCGGACAGTGGAATGTTTTTCATAATAAATTATATTGAAGAACCGGTTTTTTTTGTCGAATGTTTATCGATTTTTGTAAGGCAGGCAAGAGTCTACTACTCTATAACCACAGACTACATAGAGATATGTCTATAACACACGCTTTCCGCCGCCCGCATGCTGGCTGCAGTGTGACCATCTCATAAATGGCAAATCTGCCACAGACTGGGAAAAAATCTGCCAAAATCTGCGGCACTTGGCGCAAAAAATGCCTAAAATATGCCTTCATGGAAACGAAAAAACACGAATTCAATTAAATTTCTTTATACAACAAAAATATTTAACAATTTTCTTATGCATAATTATGTAAACTACATATTCTACGTATCAAATTTATCAATATTTGCTTCCAAATCTTCATTGTCATAGATTTTGAGACATCTTTTTGATCATTTTTTGAGTTGGTTTAAACACAAAAAAACCGTCTCCATGTTCCTTAATCACCTCTTTTCTTTTAATTCAAGCTGAAACATATTGGTTTAGGAACCTATTCCTTATTTTTGTTTTGTTTTGGGAAATCCTCGTATAATTTGGTCATGACACAGAAGTTACCAGTTCGATAAAATTATTTGTAATTTAAAATAGACAACCTTATTTTTTGTTTATACTAAACCTCTTAAGGGGTAATTGTACTCATCATTATGAATAACTTTTCAATGCAAAAATCGCGAAAAAGAAATCAGCTGTTCCCTACATTTTGACGAGATACGCGATCATAAATGTATGGAACGTTTCGGCGATGGCCCTATAGTAAAAGTTGTGCATAATGATGAGTGTACAACGACCCCTCAAGAGGTATAAATAAAACCTAATGTAATTACTTTAAAAAAAGATGAATTCATTGAAAATTCAAGTAAGGTAATGTGAATTTTCTTGGAATCTTTTAAATCTGCCACTTTTGTAAATCGTCAGCATGATCTGCCTCAGACAAAATTTAGGAGCAAAATCTGCCAAAATGGCAGAAATCTGCCACAAATGGTCACACTGGCTGGCTGTCTCCTGTCTCTCTCTACTTTACTTCTGTTTGACTGTTTCTGTCATTCATTCATTGTCTGTCAAATGCAGTAATATTTATTTTGTGTTATACGTTTGATCATTTTGTGAAATCTAGTTCCTTGCCAATTGCTCGGTGTTATACTTTCCTAATAAATGGTGAAAGACTTTTAATTTTATCATTTGGTGTACCCTTTCTTATAACAATATTGCTGGTAGGAGAAATCGTGAACACACATCACTGCATTGTGTTATTTTTTTAAACAAACAAAATTCTTTCATGTAAGTGTTTTTTAACTTAAATTAGTTGTTTAACTATCCAAAGTAATTTTTAATATTCAGTCTATAAGTCAAATGTTCTTTACATTAATCGTAGTAAATAAACAAAATAAACTTAGTGAAGTGCTAACATTTTTTGCGAGTTCTACAAAAATCCACCACTAATAAAACAAAAAACATTGGTTTCTTTTACTTATATATACTTAATAAAAATATTATGTACTGGACATGAACTTATCATTAGACATAGTGATTTTATTTTACATAGGCTCAACATAGAATATTGTACATCATGCCCTTGACAAAAGTAAATTAATATTTCACTCATGCTTGTGAATCATCACTACCTAACTATATATCTGTGTCTTGGTCAAGGCTAAAGACTTCAGTCAAGTATTTTTATACAGTTTTAATATCAGCATTGAAATGATCTTGGAAGTATAAGTGCATGACACCATATGGTTAATCGATTGACTTGTTGCTCTAACTGTTTAAATTATATTTTTAATCTTTTTATTAGTTTGGCCTCTGTTTCTGTATTATTCCATATTGATCTTATTATTATTTGCTGCACTCAGTTGTGAGCTAAAGTACCTGTCTCTAGTTCTGTCAAGATTCTCAATGCAATTTACATTTTCAACAACATTGTTTACTATCTCATACTTCATTTACAAGCTTACATTGAAGGTGTCAATTTTGTTGATAGTTGTATAAAAAAGACAATGGAGGTCAGTTTGTAATTACATCAATTGTAAATACACCAGAGCAGTATTTGTGTGGGTCATTCAAGGTTGGAAAGGATAGGAAAACCAAAACATATTTTATTATTAAATCTTGCATGCTATAAATACTGATTTACAAATCATCACAGTCATTATGCTATACCAACCCGCATTGTGCGAGCGTAGAACATTATAGCCTTTCGAAGAGAGGAGGCCTGTGTTGCAGCAGTAACATTATAGGCTGAACCACTTTAATACCCCACTGTTGAAAAAAAGGCCCTCCCTAAGACTCGCAGTCTTTTCTGTCATTAAATTTATGTTCCTTTTGCAGGAGAGAATATAATTCATAATGGCATCAACTACAGTGATCGAAACTGTCACTATAACAAGACCACTAAAGGTAAGTTTTCCTTGAATTAATATACTATAAAATAGCAACTCAATCCTTATGAAAAGTAAGAAATAAGAATATACTATATTCAGCAAGAACTATTAAATTTTTGAGTTCAGTTACCATTCACCTTATAAGTAAAAAATTTGAATTACTCTAGCCATAGTCCTCCACATTTATGTTGTTAATGAACCTTTTGTTATAATATTTATACACAAGCTAGTGCGATAATAAAAGTAGATGATAATAATATGGCCTTCATTGTTGTGGTTTCTGACATACAGACATATTCTTGTGGACGGTCAACAGTATGCTTGTCTTTTATAATAAGTAGGTGTCGTGCCTTGTATACATGTACTTCATTATTATTTACTTTTGTAGGCACTATTTTAGTGCTAATCAATCATTTTTACCCTAATATTTTCTATTCTCTGAACCTTGTGTTCTGATGTTTTTTTAATAATACGGCTGACTCATACTCCAACAGTCATCGTTACGTTGCCAATGCCGATGACGGTACCTACCACTTTCCATTGTCCAGATTATGATTGTTACATAAATTCAACGAGTTGCGTAAAATAATTACTGCATTCAGTTTATAGAAACCGATTAACTTTGATTATGAACATGAAAATTCTGATAAAGTTGAATAAATCTACAGCTGCATATCACGGGGTCTTTTTAGGAACCAGCACTCGCGCTTATCCCACCTTGAAAATTAGCAAATACAATCTTCCTTCCTTCTGCATAAAACTTGTCCAAGCGGTATCGAAAACAAAAAGATATTATGCACACAACTCAGACACATCAGACGCGAAATTCGAGTAGCGGAACTCGAGTAGCGGAACATGACGCGAGCCAGTTGAATTGAACTACTGTGGTTTCGCGGCGGAGGCGGAGGTGTGCTACTGGCAATAATCCCAAAACAGCGCTGATAGCGCTGCGAACAATACAGTGAAGTGTAGGGAACTAGACTTATTGAAACAACTGTACCCGATCGATTACCATTTATTACTACTCATCTTATACAAATCCAATACATTTCATAACATAGATCTTACCTGCTAAGTACATACATATAGTACTACACCTCACCGCGGGGGCGAGAGCAAAAAAAAAAAAAATTACAATTGTTTTTTTTTTTTTTTATACATATGGTTACATGATTACATGGTTACGTTCTAAAGGGTTTTGTCCTATTTTTATGGACAATATAAGGTTTATTACTCTTTAAAATCTTAACATTAACACCTAAATCTTCTAAAATAACAAATGGTCCATCCCACAGTGAATCTAATTTAGTTGCTGTTTCATTTTTTACAAGTATTAACTGTCCATTATTATACGTTGCATTATTTACTTGTTTATCGTAAGTACACTTACGATTTTGCTTACTTATGACTAAATTTTTACGAGCATCTTGGTGTGCTACTTGTAACCTATACTTAAGATCTAACGGATAACTTTCTGGGTTATATAATGGTTCTACGTATTGACTTACTCTACATGGTATAACACTAGCTCTACCAAATACAAGTTCGAAAGGTGTGTATTTTGTTTCCGTATGTACAGTATTATTGAAACTGTATCACCAAAATGGTAACCACTGACTCCATGTTTCTTTTTTACCATCACACTGTATTCGTAAAAAAGCACTGAGATTTTTGTGTGAATTTTCAAGGGCACCGATAGATTGATGGTGATAAGCAGTGGATGTTAATTTGTTTATTTCTAGTAGTTTACATACCTGTTCCATTACTGAAGACACGAATTCTGTTCCACGATCAGTCGCAATGGCATTTGGTACTCCAAA
Organism: Conistra vaccinii; assembly: GCA_948150665.1. Lineage (NCBI taxonomy): Eukaryota > Metazoa > Arthropoda > Insecta > Lepidoptera > Noctuidae > Conistra > Conistra vaccinii. Next base: position 10,807,625 of record OX411330.1, read on the forward strand.
TCTAAGTATAAAATTATCAACTAATGTTTTCGCTACACTTACCGTGTCTTTGTTTTTAAGAGGATATGCCTCTACAAACTTAGTTAGCTCGCACTGGAGACTTAAAATGTAACGATTACCTTCAATATCCTTTTCTAATGGGCCTACAATGTCAAGAAAGATCTTTTCAAAAGCAAATGAAGCTGTTGTAGTTATCTCCATGGGCGCCTTGACATATCTACAATGCTTCATTTTCTGACACTTTATACATTTACTCACAAATTCTTTTACATCTTTATCTAAACCTGGCCAGTAAAATTTTCTCTTAATGTTATTGGTCATCCTACGTACACCTGCATGACCTGCTGTGGGTAGTAGATGAAAATCGTGTAAAATATAGGTTTTTTCTTCCTCATCATCAATTCTTTTAACTCCTCGTATTACATATATTCGTGGACCGGTCCAATCCTCATTATCTTTTATTTCTTTTAATAAGTCTTTGATAAAACTTTCATTTTTTCTAGTTTTTACTATGCATAGTTCTTTTATATTCATATTTTTACAAAATTCTCCTAACTTTGTCACAAATTCGTCTCGCGTAAATTGTGCCTTAAAGTTAAGATCAATAAACAACGTTTTTCTACGATGACTGTCGCGCGTCGTCGTCACGCGCACGCAGCGCAGGCGCGCGTGGCAGGGTCGCCATGTAGGGAACTAGACTTATTGAAACAACTGTACCCGATCGATTACCATTTATTACTACTCATCTTATACAAATCCAATACATTTCATAACATAGATCTTACCTGCTAAGTACATACATATAGTACTACCAGGGGCGTATTTTAAGATTCAGCGCCCTGGGCCTGTAAGGTTTGCCGCCCCATAAATTAACGAAAAAAAGCATTTTTTTTAAATATTATAATATAAAACCCCAGTCTGTGTCCATTGAAAGACTTTTTCCAGAAAACAATAACATTTGAGAACAAATATACTATAAGAGTAGTAGTGAGTTACCTACTATAAGAGTTATAATGATTCTAACGATTTTAATTCTGTAAATACATATTTGTTAGGAAGTGTATAGCTAGCTACATTCTAGCAACATTCCTCACTATCGGATAAAGTGGCGCTACCTAGACCCGTTTATAGTGCCATAACTTTGTTTTGTAAGGATTTGTATGAGGTGGGCAAGCTCTTTGAAAGAGTCATTGCAGACCGTCTCGTCGGGCGGCTAGTGCGGGAGGGACTGGATTTGGCGGAGAGCCAGTTTGGTTTCCGCAGGGGGAGGTCTACGGTGGACGCCGCGGCAGACAGGGAATGCTGTGGCCCGAGGTGGGGTCGTCTTGGCAGTGTCTATAGACATCGCCAATACCTTCAATACCCTGCCCTGGAGTTGCATCAGGGAGGCACTCCGGTAACACCAGATGCCGACCTACCTTTGTCGTGTAGTCGAGTCCTATTTGAAGGACAAGGCCGTCATCTACCCCAGTCACGAGGGAGAATGGAACCGGCGAGAGATGTCTTGCGATGTCCCACAGGGATCGGTCCTAGGGCCGCATCTGTGGGATGTCGGATACGACTGGGTGCTGCGCGCCGACCTGCTAGCGGCGTCAGCGTGGTTTGCTACGCTGACGACACGTTGGTCCTAGCGCAGGGGAGGTCGCACCAGGCGGAGGCCAAACTAGCGTCACACGGGGTAGCGACAATAGTCGATAGGATCCGGCCATTGGGACTCGAGGTAGCCCTGAACATTTCAGAGGTCATGTGTTTTCATGGTCCTCTGAACACACCACCGTCCCGACGGTGGCGTGTGAATCCCAAATAACGGTAGAAGGGATTCACATCGGCGTCGAGTTGACGATGAAGTACTTGGGACAAGTCTTCGACAACCGGTGGAACTTCGTGGAGCATTTCCGACGTTTGGCTCCCAGACTGGAGCGGGCTGGGAGGTTCCTGTTCCAGATAAGGCGGGAAGAAACGCTTAGGTTTCACCATTGTGTGGATCGCCCGGAGGATACGGTGGAGCATATGGTGGAGGCCTGCTCGGCTTGGGCGGAGCACCGCCGTGTCCTCGTGGAGGCGATTGGTAGCGGTGGCCTCTCGCGTCCGGCCCTGGTCCAGGCCATGCATGGTACGGAACGAGAGGACATGGGAGTCAAGGGAGAGGCAAATTAGGCGCCCTCATGCCCCTAGTCGCCGCTGGAGACGCCCTGGGCGTCGGGAATCCATAGCCGATTTCCGGCCACCGTAGGCGTGGGCTTGCGGACGGTGAGCAATGCTCGCTGCCGATAAGGGACAAGCCCAGCTCGACGGCGCGTTTTGTTCCACGTGTGCCTTAAAGAAATGTCAGCACAACTGACGGGGTCCCCTAGGGCCGATGCCGGCCAGGGTCGCGGGAAAGTCCGAAAGGGATACCGTTGTCCTTGGCAACACACAGGCAACTGAAGGAACACGGGTGGGTTTTAGTCGTAAGAGTCTGACACGCCCTCCCGCGCCGCCCGAGCTGAAGTTATTCCATAAATTCCCACCCAAAAAAAAAAAGCATCGCATTGTCATTTGGTGTTTTGGTTGAGTGATAGCACAATAAAACATTTTGTGTATGGACAATAGGCAATGTTACTACTGTCACTAGGAAAACTTTGGATGCAAGAGCGAGCGAAGCGAGCTTGGGATTTGGGGCACCCTGACTGGGACAGGTTAGGCTGATCCGCCCCTCGCAGCCTACCGCCCCGGGCCATGGCCCTTTTGGCCCTAGGGTAAATACGCCACTGAGTACTACACCTCAGAAGCATGCCAAAACTACACCTCTGGGTCTGTGCATACACGCACACATTCACAATCAAACTACACACTACACTGCACTACACCTCACTAAGTGCACACATGTTTACGAAACCGGCCTCACGTCACTGTTGACAGCGCTATGTCTTGGTTTTTATTTGGTCTGAGGCACACAATGGGTCAGACACTTGCTTGCATATTGTTTTGAAAGACACTCATTGTTTGCGTGGAAAGCTAACTGTTTTGCCGTGTGTACATTCAATACTATTTTAACGTTTATTAATCATAATTAACAATGCTCCAGCCTTCAGGCTGCATACGCGCGTGAAAATTCACAAACGATTTTAGATTTATGGTATTTGAGATTTTAATAAAGATAGAAAACATAAACCAAATGTAAATAGTATATGTATTTAGTCAATACCAATAAACATTTCGCAATGCATACACCACACACATTGCAAAAAAAGAAACAAAGTGGATTATTCCCATACCCTTTGTTTATTAAATATTCGCCATCCTTGATCCAATTTAAAATACCTTTAACGACATATCTCTGCGAAAACCCACAAGTGCACAAAGCCTAGTATTGGATTAACGAGCGTAGTTTGTGTACTGTTAGTGAAGATTGGTATCGTGATGCAAACGCACGGCAACTTGACTGCGAGCTACTTGTGGCAGCCGGGCGAGTTCGCCCGCCGAATGCTGGGAGAGCGACCGTCACCAGTGCCACCTACGAGGGAACTGTGGCCTCCTCCACAGCAACCCTTAAGCATCAGCACGCTACATATTGCATATCTGCAAGATGAGCCATTGCCGAGACGCGCGGCAACTCTTCCTTGCCAAATGTACCCAGCAACAATTAACGCCGAGCATGAGTACAGCAGTAACTGTAGACCACGCGTGTGTACCGTTGGAACGAATACCGAACCTCCTCCGACAATTCTCACCAGGGTGAGGCTTCTTATGAAACGCCAACAAGATGACCCCGACAAGACCATCATTGCAAGTAACTGCCCACCAACTGGACGTTTAACTGCTGTACCAAGGGAAACTACTTTCGACATCAAAGAAGATGAAAATTCGGCACGAAGAGCATTTAATGGAATAAAAAAAGCTATATCAGGAGTGAAATATCGGGTAGCTCCGGGTTCCGAGGCCGTGGATAGCCCAAAAATTGTTTATCATGTGCCTAAACCTGGGGATAGAATGACGACAACTTTTGGAGCAGAAGAAAAGAAACACAGTTGGTGCAAGCTACCTTCACGCACGTCGTGTTCGCGACGGCTGCGAGCTTTTAGCGAGTGGTGCAGACACCGCCCTCGGCGCCCGCCCAGGCGTCAGCCGCATCCGCTACGTCTACAAATCACGCAGGTGTGATGATGACGAACACTCGTAGCTGGATTGTGAGCGTAATTCGCTAAGTTTGTGTGTCAAAAATTATTCAGTCGGAAACATACAATATTACAACTGACATAAAACGAACGCATAGCGTACTGAACGCTAAGCGATATTTATATGTGTACGTTTTGTAGAAGGATAGAGTTTTAAGTAGAGTTTTTGGCTAATAAATGTGTTTCCATAATCTGTGTTTTGTTGGCGCACGGGCGGGCGGGTGGATGCAAGGAGGTTTGGGAAGGCTGGGCGGGCGGCAGTCCCGTGTTAGGCGCCGCGTCGCCCGGTCTTACCGCCCGAATAACGAATCCCGCCCTCACAGCCTACCACGTACCTACATAGCCGATTATATCCACAGCAAACCCCCTTTTATTGTTGATTGTGATTTATCTGCAAAGTTATAAATAAGCTGCTGAAAGTGGTAAATACGTACGAAGTGCTGTTTTATGTGAAGGCACAAAATCGGCGCGACCCAATGCGCAAACCTCACGAAAGATACCGAAAATTAGGACGAAAAAATGTTTAACGTTTTTGTGTATTTCATGAGTTTTATACAATACATATAATAATAATAAAACCTACACCGTCGAAACGTTATTATTTTATAAGAATGTTTTATAATTAATTTTAAGTGCTAAAGTGCCTTATAAAGGACGAATTTTGGTGGCTCACAAATTATCTAAGGCCTTAGTATGCTGTTTCCATTAAGGATTGAAAGACGACCAATAATTTGATATTGATAATGACCTATTTTCTTAATTAGGTAATTTATTTTATTCATTATTTTACTTATTGTTGAATTTTTTAATGAGTACCTAAAGCGATTAGTTTAAAAATTTAGTCATAAAAATATAAGTTCAGAATAATATAAAAAAGGGTAAAAAAAACTACATAATTAAATAAAATACCAAAAATGAAACATTTTAAACTAAAATCAAGTAAAAATAAATGTAACCAATCACTTGATTTTGTGCAAGAATTATGATTTTAGATGGGCCACCAAAAATATTACAGAGAAACAAGCATAATTTTAGACTCTGCTGTACCAACTAGGCGCCTAAGACAACAAACAATCCCTGAGCCACGAATTTTCAGTTCATTGAAGCCGGTGCAAAGCCGGAGTTTTTTATTTTAGAACTTGGAAATACAAGAAATAACTGCCTGCTTATAGCACTGTGTACAAGAAGCTATAAATAAATACATAGGTACTTTATTGACAGAATTGAAAGGCAGATTGACCAATTTCTATCAGTAAAATTTTAGAACAAAAGTAATCTCTTGCAAAACTCTAGCGCAGGAGTGCGCTAGGCTAAATAAAACTTTTCCAGATAGGACTAGACTCTTGACGAGTACGAGGACATAATGAGCTTCCTTCTTGTTAAACAATACAAAGCCGTAAACGCTTTTCATTTATGTTCTTCTTTTCGTGTGGTTAGTGACTAACCTGGTGTCAGAGTTTAAAAGCCGCCCATGGGCCTCTGACTTGACTTCACATGGCGTCGAGAAATTCCTCTCAGGCATGCCGGTTTCCTCACGATGTTTTCCTTCACCGTTTTTGAAGCAAGTGATAAATTATACAATACGCACATGAATCCGAAAAGTCAGAGGTGCGTGCCTTGGGTTCGAACTCGAGATCTATGACTTGCCAGTCCGACGGGCACACCACTAGTCAGTAGACTATCACTGCTCTCCTTTATTCATCAGTTCCAAAATTCGAACTCCTTTCACAATTTAACGTTAGATTTTTAAATCCAGGGATTGTGACTCATCATTCTCACATAATTGGCTGCTCGCATTCTTATGGGTATTCGTTCGTCAGATTATTTATGTTTCCGATGCTTCCGGAGTAACCAACAAAACCAACATTTTTCTAAGACAATGAATATTTATATCGCTTTGTTTGGTTTGACGAATCTAAATAAACGCTGCTTTAGCTTTGTAGTTATACAAGTTTATTTGATAATGTTATTTATAGTGATGATGAGCCACTTGTTCTTCGTTTATCATTATCACGTATGAATATAGAATGGTGTATATTATTATAATTGCCATTATGTCGTAAGTCGTATTGGTTTCAATGATACATGATGATATTCGTTGCAATATTCCAAGGTGACGTATTTTATCGAGTCTCCGGAATGTTGACCGCATTTTTTTAATTTATTTTCAAATTCACAACAGTCGTTGCTATTTATTATCTTTAAAATGGGTTGTGATCCAGCTTCTCATAAATATTTAACAGATTTGCGTGCTCGTAGTTGACACAGTTTGCTTCACAGTTGCTCACACTCACATGGATAGGAACTGTCTACAATCGTCTACAAAGTAGAACTCGTTTGGACAGCTGAAGGACTTACAATATTTTGTACAATATCGATCTGGCTTGAGGTTGGATCATGGTAGAGTCAGTAATTTCACTGCCATGAGATTTAAAACAAAAAGACATGGTCATAATTTGCACTGAAAGAGGTATGGAACATATCGAACCACATTTTAAATGTGTTCCATTGAAATTAATTACAAAAAGACGTTTCTGAACTAGAAATATGCTTCCGGTCATCCCTTTCTGTAAAAGTTTTATTTGTATGTTTCTTGAAATTCTAAGACAGTACCTACATGTATCGTGGATGTTATTGTCCACCGACACTGTCGCTTACGGGTGACGGCGTGACCCCGTTCACCACACTCTTTCCCCCAAAGCGCAGGGTTGTGGGTGTTGTGACCTATATACGAACGAACCGATGTGGAAGGACGTAATCACGAATACTGCTAATGACGATGACATTCTATGAAAGCAGTAAATAAAGTCGTTTTTCTCGTAATATGTTCGCAATATCCACATAATTATTATAAAGGGTCCCCCTGCCCGCCGCTTGAACCCATTTATCAGCACTTGGCGGGCTTTCGTACCCGATCCCTTTCAATTCTTTTCGTTGACACAATCAATCACCTTTCAATCAGTAGTTTAGTTAACCGCAGGGACAGCGACGATTTTTCTGTATTGTGTCTGTAACCCAATTGGCGGTGATTGATTACGGTCTGTCGTCCTTTGCTTAAAGTTTACTTAGTAGGAAAACATAGAATAGAATAGAATACTCTTTATTATGTACACCATAAAAATTACAGACATAGGTTTAGACATTTTACATAGGGTGACACAATGGGCGGTCGGTACACATATTCGGTTATTTAGTAATTTGGTAATCTTATTTATAATTAGGGGTTTATACACATTTCCATATTTTTTTCTATGATAAAAGCAATTGAACCCTATAAAGTTGTACGGGAAGGCTGATGTTGTGATTAATCGTGGAGTTAAAGACAAGTGTCATAAGCAGTTGAGTGAATTAGTGGTAGTTGTGTGATGTGTTGAGTTGTGCACGGCTTCGCGTGCTGTGGTGGTGGGTCGGTAGCGAGCGCATGCAGGGGCGCGCGGGCGCAGGCCCGGGCGGGCTCCGCTCAAACCCGCGCGCCCTCCCGCCGCCAGTCTTGCCACCACCGCCGCAGTTCGCTACTGAGCAAGACGAGATGCCTGCCAATCAAATTGCACAGGTTGGAATCATTAAACTAAAATCAACAGCCTATTATTGCTAGACATACTAATCTATCGAAAAAGTAAAGCCTTCACTGAAAAAAAAAATTGTTTATTTTAATAAACATCTTGTTTAATGTGAACACACATCTTGACTCCATACGAGCCTAACAAGATCTTGACTTCTGAAGCTATGACAACTTTGTTAAATTATCATAGTTCCGTCTACTAAGTAATGCATTGGTTTAATTACGGGTAGTTGTTTAATTTAGCTCAAATGTTTGCCAGTTTAACAATGAAACATTGTCACATTAACACACTAAACTTGTAGATTCAACTAAGATCTTGCACGATACGTCTGTGAAACATTATTAGATCAATGAAATTCTTATGTTGTTTCAACTAAGATCTTGCACCAAATAACCGTGCTATCCTGATTAATGCAACTAACTTCGTATTCAACGTAAACATGAACCGTTGTCATATGAACTACTTCTATTTGTCAATCCAAGTCAGTATCTTTTGCACATCAACAAAGTAACTTTATTGTAATAATTATGGTTGAGAACCTACTTTTTTATAATGACTAACATCTTTGTGGTAAATCGTTACACTAAATTGTTAAAAAAATCCGCGCAGGAGCGCTAAAATTAAATATAGATTTATGGCAAATATTAAGCTTAAATCAAAATGTTTTCTTGTATGCTTATCATGAAAACTTTTTGAGGAGACCTTAATATTTGCTATAAACTGTCAATTAATTTCAGCATCCCCTACGCAGATATTTTTAATAACATAGCGTGACGATCCACCTCAAGTTAACCCTATAGGCCTTGTATAAAAAATATGAAACATGAAAATAGATATTAAATGGTATAGCAATCAAACAACAATATTTGATTTTTAATTTATTTATGCAGAACACATTACACAAAATACTTACATTCAATATAATTTACATCTTATAGAATAACATACTTTTCCATTGCTCAGAATATTTATATTGCATGTTACGACAAAAAGTTATGAAATTTTACATTTTCCTTTGCTTCTAGTTCTTCAAATAAGCAAAAATGAAAAAATAAACACATCAAATTCTATTGTTTGCAATAATAATTGTCCCATTAGAATCAGACTATTTGAATTATACAAAAAAACTTATTAAAAGTTGAACACAGCATACTAAACAAGTCACCATGGTAAATAACAAATTATGTACGCAGCTGAGCTACACATCAAGCTATACATTTCCAGTTTATGGTGATCTCGCATTGTAAACGATATCCCTGCAATGCGAGGTCAGCTTAAACTGGAAATGTATAGCTTGATGTGTAGCCGGTGTACCATGTACAATAAAACTTTATGAAGTTATTAAAAACTATTACAATTTAGCTTATTATATGACTTAGAATAAGCTTAACCAGATACCTAATTATTATTAACCAGTCTTAATATAGTCTGCAATATAGAAACCTAATAATATAACAATAATCAAATATTTCACAAATTTAATTAGAGTTAAGAGCTTTTTTTATCAGATATCTTTTAATCGTTTAATGACTCACCAATAATTATGTAAGGCTGTGATGTTGCCTCTTTATTCTGTAATGTTTTTAGCTGAAGTTCAATAGACAGACAGACCAATTTCAGCGTCAGATCACATCGGATCTTAAATGTTTGATGAACGCATACCGCGTTTCAGCCTTAGATGATTTTCAGCCACAGCTAGGCTCGACTTTTTTTTGTTTTTTCTTCTGTTTAATTGCCAAAAATGCTGCAAAATTTTTATCTTCTTCCTTAGGTGCTGAAATAAAAGAATAATTATATAGACCATTCGTTTTTCAGATAGTTCAAGTTTTGAAAGAGTCACATTAAAATAGGTACAAAGGCTTCAAAGGGAAGCCTGCAATCCGCAACTGGCTAGCATGGGGACAAGCAGCTCAAGCCCTCTGCGAGAAGGCCTATAGGGCATAGGCCCAGCTATGGGATGTGTATAGGCTAAAATTTAGCCGCTAAATGAATGAAGAAAAATATACTTACAATCAGCTAGAGAGATTAGATCCTGGCCAAATGCAATTTTTTGATTTTCTATTTCTTAATAATTCCAATATTAAAATTTTTGCAATAAACAAACAAATTATGTGTTTGGTCTCCATAGGCCGCCTCAAAGTCAATGTTCAACTAAAAAACACAAAACAGAACACAGTATAATTATTAACATTAAATTGACAAAATATAGCTCAAATTACATGTATATAAAATATAATTATGTGGCAAGCCTTACCAGAGTATAAACTTGCGGTTTATTTCTATTAGCACTGGGTATTCGTTCATATAATGAATAATAATGAATAGACTTTGGAATCTTTCCAAAGTCTATTCATTATTATTGTTGTGAAGACGCATTATTCGATATTTGAATGTGTTTTTCCATTTTATTTCCGTCAGCCTCCAAGTTTCTGATGAATTTCGAAGCCACTGTAAATCAACTTCAACATTTTCATCCAGTGTGTTGCTTTGTTGCTATTTAGGAGATGGTGAAGGTGAGGGTGCAGGGCTTTCCTCTCTGTTTCTCTTTCCTTTAGTTGACAGAACTCCTAACCGCTGTTGCTGTAAAAAATCAGTAAGTTTGTGAGTGCTATTCAGTGTTCAAAATCAATGGTGCAGGCTGCAAATTTCCTGTACTGACAAATAGCATTCTTAGTATACCTACCTAGGTATTATGGTTACCTACTGTATGTTTTATCTTACCTGCAAATTTTGGGATGAGATCCATATCTTTAATAATTCGGCCACTTCTTCCATGTGTTCCATTGTGTATAAAGCACTCGGCAGTATTTATGTAAATAGTTATTTCACTAATATTATCACCGACCCTAGGCGTTTGGCTTGGCGTATACACCTGTGTTCTTGGAACATAAGACACGCCGGTCAACCTGCACGCCTGCACAGATAGCCATAAGAACCACAGCATGTTTATCCTAGTCCTACATAATTATTATCGTACGCATTTTGAATTTTGACACCAGTATTATAATAGCGCTCTGTGTTTTGACAAGTCGACCGTCGACCGGCGCGCGAAGTTAGTTTACTATTACTGCAAGTGGGGGTGGGAAAAGCGCGGGGAGCGTTGCGTTTTGTTGTCATTACAAAGAGTTATTAGATGTGACCACTGATCTTGTTTTATTTAACTAAGCAGGCTATTTAATCAAACATGTTCGTTGTTAAAAACTATGATTTATATGATTTAATGCTAACAAGTTGCTTGTTACCATGAACTTAAATTATTTTTTGATTTATAAAAGTTTTGAGTTAAAATCAAACGTGCTATGTTTGATGTAACAAAGACTGTTGAATAAACTGTGCATGTGCGTATTTGTTGATATAAATAAAATGAATTTGTTCTGGCAACTATGGTATCTTGTGTTTAATGAACAGATTATTAATTATTCCAAGCATTTTAATGCCAACTAAGAGAAAATGTATCTTAGTTAGTCTGCATTTTTTTCAGTGTTTGGACACCAGTTAACCACGGCAGACTTGTAATGTCAGGGTTCATTAAAACGACGGGGTTTTAATGAACCCTGACTTTGGCAGGTTGCATCGTGAATAAAAGGCGAAGTTGATGATTGAAAGTGCGAGGGGTGGATCGGGGTGGTACTCTGTTGTACTCTCCTCCCTCTGTATCAACCTACCTCTGAATAACCAAGATGAGCGTAATTGTCAATTTCAGACGGTGTCTTCGAATGCACTTCGTTCAACATACCTGTACCTAAGTATTAAAAGTACTTACTGGTTAAAAATAAGTGGAGATTTTACATAAAGACCTTCGATTTGATTAACCCCTGACCCAGAAGTTGCGGACAAAATTTGGGCTGATAATACAATACGTTTACGCTGGTATGCCTTTAAACGTCACTTGCGAGTATTAGGAGCAACTGAACCGGATTGGTTTGCATTGTATTTGCATATGAGAACGGAAATTGGATTTTCGATCCCCCCTCTTAACTACATGTATGTAATACATAATTATGTACTAGCTTTTGCCAGCGGCTTCGCCCGCGTGGATGTCGAAAATTATCCCAAGGGAAAGTACTACCGGGATAAAAAGTGTGTGGATAAAAATCCAGGTTATAAACTATCTGTGTGCCAAATTTCATACAAATCCGTTCGTGGTTTTTGTGTGAAAGAGTAAAAATAACAAATATCCATCCATCCTCACAAACGCGTTCATGTGGTCTACTTGTTTTATTTTATCAAGGAGTTTTTCGTGCCATGTATAAATATACCTGCCTCGCTTTCTGCAATAGATAAATCATTATAAGTAGTGCCTAATTGCAATTAGATGATGAGTCTAAATTGGTTCATGAATATAAGCTGAATGTGTAACATGAGGAAAGTTTTGAGTATGAATGTGAATGGCTATAAGAGTAGGGGAAGAAACGGAAGAAACAATGGGTGGATTGTGTGGAAGATGACTATGGAAGAAAGCATGCTGCGTCGACCTCAAATAAATTGGGATAAGGAGGATGATGAAACTGCATATTATGAAACTTGAGAGAAGATTAAAATTACATGGGCGCCGCAAGGGGGTGGCCCTTGCACCTACCTCCCTGGCTTCAAAATAAAATTATAAAGGTGTAAGAACTAAAGAAATATCTGAAAACGCCTAACACAATAATATAGAACTTAAGAGGGTGCATCCTAAGAGTTGGCAATGTCGTAAATAGCTGTCAAATATTTACCTGTTTCGATTAATTTGGAAATAATACTGTATGGAAATAAGAAATGTGGCTAACCAATTGACTAGAATATTAATAATGAATTGCAATTATAACATTGAATTTGATGTTGTACCCGTTTTAGGTGAAAAAAAGGCATTTGGAAAGTTTCCAAATACTTTTTTTACATCTAAAACTAACTATTCGGTGTTACGATATTAATTATTGCATTTCATAATCAATATTCTAGTTCGCTAGTTAGCCACATTTTTTATTTCCATAAAGAAATATATTGGTGCCGATTCTCTTGTACACCGAACTAAACTACGACTAAAATACCTTACTTTTGGCTATGAGAATCTAAAAGCTATTCTGCGGAAAAATATCTCTAAATTAAAAAATAATTTTGACACATCTAAAATTGAATTTGACAGTCACGTCGCGACCCACGTGGTACTTGTTTGCTCTACCCCGTGAATTTTTTTAGAGCCAGAGGCGCGCGGGGGGGCAGCCTTGACGTATTTTGTATGGAATTTTAAACTTTTTTTATGGAAAATATGAATAAATATTACCTGTGAGTAGGGGCATATGGGTTTACGGGTGGCAGAGGGGGTCGAAATTTCCATTATTTTTGCGCTAGGACGCACCGTTTTCGAGATATAAGCAAAATAAAAAAAAAGATAAAGTTTTTGCAGCTGAAGTGTGTGAATTTTAGTTCATGCCAACTAATTTTATTCCACTCCTTTTTAATCGCGTTTAAAAATACACTGATTTAGTTAGATAATCTACATTTTTAGGTGAAAAACGTCAAATTCAGAATAGCAAAATTGCCATTTTCACTAAACTAATAACTCAGTGCAATCTTAGTGCTGTCAAACTAAAATATAGTTAAGTTGTGTCACTTTAGACTATTTCAGAATGGGAAATGCTCGTTTGACAGGACTAAACTAAATTTTAGTGATTTTTACTCTAGTTTAGAGGCATTTGTGACAAGAGAATCGGCACCATTATCAAATTAATTAAAACAGCGAAATATTTGACATCTATTTGCGACGTTGCCAACTTTCAGAATAAACACTCTTAACCAATTTGAGGCGAGATCCTAATTTTTTTGCAATATCTATGTTCTTAAGCTTCTGTCCATTAGACGACAAAGTACCGAACTCCTATTTCCGAAAATCTAATCGGCCCTAGCCACCCCGCCTAACATTATCAAGCTTGCTACGTTCGCTCTTGCATCATACTTTATCATAATTCTTAAGCTTATTTGTATAAGTCGACACAGTTAGTCCTCTTTCTGTATGAATGGACAAAATAAAACCTATCCAATTCGTGGTGAAGATGTAAAATTCTCATATTTTTTAAGTTTTTCTGCTTATGTCGACAAAGTTACTCCTTGTATGCTATGAATGGACAAACGATGACCTAACATATCCGAGGTGAATTGCAAAAATTATCGAGCTCGCTTCGTCGACCTGAAGATGCACCCTCCTGAAAATAAACCTGCCGGTGCCCATGTAAAATTAGAAAGGTTTTGGCGGCCTTAGGGATCTCGCGTACTAGACGGCCACGACCGTGACTGCGACCGTAAACTATATTATAGAAACCGATATGAATAGCGCACTTGGTCGCAACGGCCAACTAGCCGCACACCATACACTGGACGGCCACGACTGGCCGGAGTTGTGGCCGTACGTAATTACCAATTTTTTTTGGAGTGTTTTCTTACCTACTGTCTTCCATCAATAAAAATATACTTTATTCGTGCTTTCATCTATGAAAGTACCTATGCATAACTTCAAACTATGTTTTGTCCTTCCCCCTTTACAAATGACCGGAAGGACCCAATGTGAACTCATTCGCTTTATAATGGTAATGAATGAAATCCCTCTTGATGACAGATGCTTCCGCATGTGTTGAAGAGTTGATTAATAGACATATTTGACCTTTTTCATTCAAAATCTTTTTGTAAAGGTAGGAATACTTTTCAAAGACGGGGTCGTTGCTATTATACGTTGAATTGATCAGTGCCTGAGCAACGTCACATGGTCTCAGTATACCATTGTTAACTACAAGAATTAGTCATTGTAAACTAGGTACTTTTCTAGGCCATGTGAGTTTTCTATAGCTTCAATCAATAGCAATGAAATCAGCTTTAGACAAAGACATTATACCTATAGCTAGACTTATTTTAGTAAAATGTTCAATGACCGTACAATAGCTATAGTAAAACTTAGCTTCAATAGAACAGTAGACAACAATGATTGCTAGGTAGGGGAGTAAAAGTGCGCCGGTGTCGCATGCAATACGTATACTTAGCTTTAAAACTCTTGAGGCAATAGAGGACCTATAAGGAGCACGCGTGAAGTGTGCTTGGGGAGTCCGAGAGGCGGATCGTCGCCGTCTCTAACAGCTGATGGCGGTCCCCGCGCCCCGAGCGCCGCCGTTGGGGACTGCGATCGATGACCGCGCCCCGCGCGCCCCCTCGCCTCTAGACACCGTCCGACGGGTGCGTCTCACTTTCCCGCTTTTCTTTCCTTCGAATATAGGTACATGTACCTACTTTGACGCACACCCACCATGCCGCGTGTTTTGCCTTCTATTTATTGCGTCTCATTTGAGCCACTCGTGATGGATGATATAATTCGCCTCTTTGCGAGAAAAACGTGCTATCTCGAAAAATACAATTTTACAGGAAGCGATATTTTAACTTTAAAAAAATTATGAAAAATATATTAATGTGTTTTTACGTTAAATCTGCAATAAGTAATATGAGTTATGTAATAAACTTTTAAAAAATACAAAAAAGATTCTAAAATTTGAAGGCTTTTGGGATAAAAAATCATTATTAAAAAAAAGTTAAAAATATGTCACGTTTTTCCTGGAAATCTATAAAAAGAACGATGTAACAAATTAATTTGTCACATTGTAGATGACATTATTTTTTATTTTGTGCTGAATTATGTAATAAAAACACATTGTTGAAATTAGAAAAATGTATTAAGCTGTTGAAATTGTTGTAGCTAAACAGTGGTTACTACGGAAAAATTATCATAAGTAACGGTTAAAAATCAACCTGAATGACTATTGCAACCATTATGCTTCTATTATAACCATTATTCATTATCCACATTTAAATGTACCTACAATTTTCTCTGCAAAATGGTTTTAGTTGACGTACTGGAATAACTTTATTAGTTTTTGTTGATTTGTATGATTTTCCGCAGTTTCTTAGTCACTTTGCAACATTCTTTTTCCAGTCTATTAAAACGAGACCATTCACGTTTCATACAATGAAAAGAAACGTGTTACCCTGGTTTGGGAAGTCCTCCTAATAATTTTTTACTATGGCACCGAATCTCTACGACCATTCCGTCAGCTGTTTTTTTAAGTTAAAAATCTAGTTCCCTTGAATACAACTATCCCGTCTGGGAGGAACATTTTAGTGACGGAGCCTGTTTCACCGTTCTTATATCTTCGGTTCCAATCGTCGAGTAACCCAATACGGATCTGCCAGTTGACGAATGAAGTCAGACAGCGATCACAGTCCGGCTTCTTTTTCATCTTGAGTGTAGCCTCTTTCGCAAGCTGGTCTGCCCTGCGTGGAAACATCTTTGTTCTGGGATAAAAAGAAGACCGCGCCCACGTTGTGCTCTGTGTGCACGTTGGCTCCTCGCCAGGAAGTGGAGGGTGTACCTTGGTTCGCTGGATGTGAAGTTTTCGCAAAACCGCACCACCCACCACGCTCAATCTCCCTGCCCGCAAGGGCTGGCTGAGGTACTCTTTGCCTCAGACAGAGTGGCTGCTTCTTGTATTCGGAAGTCGAGTGGGAGTCTCCCAGCCAGCATCAGGGATGCGTTCAGCGAAACGGTGCTATAGGATTTGCAGAGCTTTAGGGCGAATACTCATTGGACCATATGACCGTGAACTAAGAAGATTGGAGTGCATTTTCTGCAATTCACTCTTCTTAGTTGCCGGCGCCCAGGCGCTTGCCGCGTGCGTCACTACGGGCTCCACCGCTGCCATGTAGATGCTCCGGATGACCTCCGGGTGGAGATCCCAGCTCACTTGGGCCGCTCTAGATAGCTGTTTGTAGATTCTACACACGTTAGCGGTGTGGATGTTGAATGTTAGCTGGTGGTAGTATTTTTATTTCCTTAGACATGTTAATGTCGACCCCGCCCGTGCTCAGGAGTTGGACATCGTACTTTAGCTTCCTGGTGACTACCACTGCACAGGTTTTATGTGGTGCAAACTTCAGCTTATTTCAGATGCCATGCACAGATGCCATGCACTCAGCATTTCGCGCACCTTCGATGATCATAACACACGTCGCCGAAAGCCTGGCAGTGATCTCGCCGCTCTTCGGGCCTGGGATTTTTGCAGTGGTTTATTTTCATAGTAATACTTTTCGAAGTCACCTTTACAATCAGTTTATTTCATTTATTTTCCATTACATAGCCGGTAGTTTTATATTTTATTAAAATGTAAACAGACATACACACATACACATAAAATAGACTAGAAAACAGCTGACAGAACGGTCGTAGAGATTTGGTGCCGTAGTGAAAATGCTTGCGTGGACTTCCCCGACTTAGGTGACATACTTTTTTTCGTTGGGTTAAAATGTTCCTTCCAGGAGACGCGAATAGATGCCTTCAATGTAACTAGATTTTTCGACTTTAAAAAGCAGCTGAAGGAATAGTCGTAGATTCGGACCCATAGTAAAACATTTTTTTTCTTTGGGCCCAATATGAATGGACTCCTTTCTTTTCTTGGTCTTTTTTTCTTTTTTAGTTGGTTATTGTTATACCGTGAAGTTTTCTTGGAAATTGTATTGTTCGTGTCGCGTTGCGCGGCAAGTCGCGCTGGTCTGTAAAGCCTGTATTCGTTATTTCCATTTTAGAACTGGAATTGCCTTGCTCACTGTCATTATTTTTATTTGTTGCTAATACAACTAAATATTTTGACCGCGACCCCATCTGAAAAAATAAGTCTAAATTGTGTTTTGTTTTTATGTTTACAACGTGATATAACATTATGTTTTACATTTAAATTTAAAAAATATCCGGAAAAACGGAACAACAACAAATAACTAGAACACATTTCTTGCATTCAAATTCCATTCATCATCAACAATGTAACATCCTAAAATATCACAATCCAAAAATGATATTATTTCAACAACAACGTGATATCAGATTTTATAACAATTCGCACACGATACGTTTTTTCAGCAAAACCGAGTTAAATACACTTTATCACATTATAATAATAAAAATATAATTTAATTGAAACATACCTTTGCAATTAAACCGTGGTCTATTCGTGATGTCACGTTTTTGCAGAATAGCGAGAGCATCTCACCCTTAGCACTCCATGTGACAACTGACTTGACACATTGTTGAAAAAAAATACCCGTGTGAAAGAGACAACGCGACAACGCAATGTACCACTGTTGTGCCGTCCTTTTCACTCATAGGGTCGCTGTCCCTCACTTATCAAATACCGCGTTTTTGCAGAAAATAAAGTTGAACGCGGCGGTTTTGATTATCGAATAAAAAAAAAAACGCCTTTTCCGAAATGTCACGTTGTTCTCGCAAAGAGGCGATATTTTTCATCGTGAATAATTGCTGTGGCAATATTTTTCTAATGACTAATAGTCTGTTAGATTAGTTTTATTACTCAGCTTCGTTTGCTGTTCTGGAATATTAATGTAGAGACTCGGGAGACATTATTAAATATTCAACTCAACTTTCATGCGTTCCATGAATCTTATCTTAAATCCGCAAATAATATCTACATTGGATAACAACGAAACCGACCGAGGTATTGTTTTTCTTTCCAATCCTATAAGTTACAATCATCATTTTTTCAGCTGGGAGTTCTTCAATAAGAATATTGTTTTTAACTTTTATTGAACTATTCAACTCAGGAAGTCAGGAAAGATGCAACTAGTCCATAAAATAAAATGTGAGTCTTAGTCGCAACTGTCGCGAGTCATTAGTTTTGTCTCTGGGGGATCCGCTTATATACAGCAAGCAACAGAACGTATGACCAATATAAGTAAACGAAACGACTTCAACTAGGGTTGGGTTCGGTAGGAAGTATACAAGTATATGTATACTGAACTATTGATAGAGCGTAAGTGGGAAAGTGTATGCATTTATGCAAGTAGTCTTCGACATTTCTATTTTGATAATGATGTAGAAAATGTAGGTACTTATGCTGTACCAATTCTATGGTTTAAATATCTCGCATATTATGGGCAGTTGGGGAGTTATCATGGCTAGTTTCTAAGTCGTGTGTCTACTAACCAAATGGACGTTATGGGTCGGAAATAAAATATTTTATTTATTTTAATATTCATTCCTGCATGCATACAAATCAATTTTGCGGTGTGTACTTTATGCGAAAGTACGGAAGGCAACTATTATTAACAAGCATATATTTAACTTGCCGTGTTAGTTAGTTACATACTTACTTAGTTAGTATGTGGCAGTCAAATCTTGCAAGCTGAATTAAAACTCCATCCTTATAACCTACGGAGTTGAAACTTTACACGTTGGTTCAGTTTAGATGACAATTAATTTTTTTATGATGCATGCCCTGATTCTACACCCAGGATTGGCTCCCAGGAACTCTACAACAGTCAACGGTACAAACACGAAACTTAATATACGCATTCAATTATGATAGCCCGTTCTAAAGTTTATCATGATCTGGTTGCTGCACCCAGGGTTGGCTCCAGAAGAGGGAATTCCTCGACAGGCAACAGTATAGACAAGAAATTTAATATACGCATTTAATTATGATAGTCCGTTCTAAACTCCACCATGACATGGCTGCAACACTCAGGATTGGCTCCAGAAGAGGGAACTTCTTAACAGTCACCAATACAGACAAGAATTTTGAGACGGGTTTAATATAAGTACCCATTTAATTATAATAGCCCGTTCTTCAGTCCACCATGACCTGGCTGCTGCACCCAGGATTGGTTCCAGAAGAAGGAACTTCTTAGCGGTCACTAATACAGACACAAAATGTTATAGGGTGGTTGCGCCGGTTAGCGACCGATTAGTTGAGTTGCTAACTTTAGACGAATCAAAATATACGCCATTTACAAGCAGAATAGTTGGCGACCATGTAAATAGGTCCTAAATATAGTCTAGTTGTGATACAAAATATAAAATATCGCGTTTCCATTCATAAATTATGAAATATTATGGGAAAAGTGCAAAAATAGCCGAAATGCTAGATAACGAAAACTTTATTCAGTTGACGACCACTAGTATGCTAGATTACGACCACTATTAAAAAACATAAAAATAAAGTAATAAAACCACTTTTATGGATAAAAAACATTTTTTATTATTCACTTTAAATCAAACATAATTAAATATAAAATAACCATCAACACAAATAGTATTTAATCATCTGATTTAACGTTTTTATTAAATTAATAAAATAAATCTTTTTCGTTTCCCGTTTTAACCTGGTTCAAATTTAGATTTGGGAACAAACTACTTTTACTTATACTAAATCAAATAATCACATGTGATCGATATTTTAGTTTGCGGCTATCGTTCTATTCGTACTAAATCTTGGTGGTCGCAAACTACTACATTGTAATTTCCGAACTGGATCACTTTGCGACCACCATATTTGTGGATGAATTAAACAAGTTAAATAAAGAAAACATGTGGTCGTTTACTGAAGAATTGCATGTTTAGGCTTTTACAACGCCAAACCCTAAATTGTGTAACCATAAATAAAACTTTGAGAACATAATTAGCAAAATAAAATAAAACTGTGCGAGTCAGAATACGACCACCTGGTCGCTTTCTAACGCATTATTAAAATATGCGTTTCAGTAAGCGACCACTGGGTTTTAGTTTAATAAAAGGTAAAAAATTACTTAAATGCAATTAAACAATTGAAATCACTACATAATTGAAGTACCCATGCTTCTAATTTGAGTAAAAAACTTAAAATAAGTTACAAAACTTACCTTCGAACGCCGCGCGCCCCGCTATTTTTTTTGCTCTAGGGCAGCACATCCACACCTCTGAGTCAACGCGTGAATTGAATGTCGTTTTTCTTTGCTTTGGGTCAAGCGGTTGGTATAAAATTGAGTAAATTCTTATTACGTAACTATTCAAATAATATTTAAAGCATTCTATTTATTTATTTTTTCTAAAGAAAGGTTATTATCTTTAATTAAAGAAACCTAGTGAGCCAAGTGGTCGCTTACCAGAAGTGGTCGAGAAACCGGCGCAATGACCCTATACGCTTTTAATTATGATAGTCCGTTCTAAAGTTCACCATGATATAGGTGCTGCACCCAGGATTGGGTCTAGACGAGGGAACTCCTAAACGGTCAACAGCATAGAGCCAAAGTTTTATATACGCATACAATTATGATAGCCCATTCTAAAGTTCACCCTGATCTAGTTGTGGCACCCAGAGTTGGCTCCAGAAGAGGAAACTCCTCAACAGTCATCAGTAAAGACAAGGAATTTTATGTACGCATTGAATTATGATAGTCCGTTCTAAAGTTCACCATTATCAAGGAGCTGCACCCAGGATTGGGTCCAGACGAGGAACTCCTAAAACATTCAACAGCACAGGCACAAAATTTTGTATACGTATTCAATTATGGTAGCCCGTTCTAAAGTATAGCATGACTTGGATAGTGCAACTTAGTTGGTTTCACACCATGACTTGTGTGAATGCCTGTTAGGGTTTGTTGGATTTGTCTAGTACCTTTCAAATGAAGGTGATAGAACAGTAAATAAAAAAAAAAAATTGTAATGCTCAAAAACATTTTTAAAAACAAGGCTTTAACTAAACTAAAAAGTAACGGTTAAAGGTTAAAGCTTAAAGGTTGTTTTTAAAAAGGTTTTTACTTAAATTTTATGTTTCTTTATTAGTTACCTTTTATTTCCATTCTGCAACCAGAATAATATAATACACTAGGTTCCGCCAGCGGCTTTGCCCGCGTGATATCTTAATAAATTATAGCGTATGTTACTCAGTGATAATAGCATTCTATCGGTGAAGGAATTTTTAAAATCGGTCCTGTTTCTCTTTGTAATATTAGTATAGATTTAGATATTTAATAATTTTATCACTCTCAACACTGAAATATTTTGTTATTTGTTAAGTCCTGGCTCAGCAGAAACAATCTCCAATCGCCACGAAAAAGTTATGTGGATTCAGTAAGCAATTCAAAGCCAATTCTATTCTCGGAAAGTTGACATAAGACAGCTCCTTCGATATGTTAATTATGTTTGTGGGGTGTTCAGTTTAATTAAATTGATGCATTAAATGGCGGCAGGGGCGGTCCTCCCCGGGTCGGGGGGTCCTAGGGGGCCCTAAATCTAGAAAATTACTTTTTAATCCAATCCTAAAAATGAATCCTTTTATGCTTTTCTATGATATAAAAGAAGCTACGTCCGTGAATAGCATATTGATGAAAATACATGCTTCCTTTTTATATGCCGCCTTAGGCTTTCTAGTCCCGACAGGTTAAGTCCGCCACTGGGTGGTATTGCACGACTCATAATGCGAAGCATTAGTGTGCTCTACGAACGAAAAAAATGTTTTGCCCCATTTCTGCAACTGTTTTTATTGTTACAGTCCTGCTAGTAGGTACACAGAACCTACTTAATTTATATACCATTGTATAGATAGATGATTAAATGGAGATTAATACTGTACTTTTTAACAATTGAATTAATGCAGCAGAAATGAAAAAAGTATTAAAATAGTTGAAAAAAAATTCCTGTCCGTCAATTTATGAAACCTGCAAACATTGTAGCTTGCGATAAAATCAATTAATTGAGTCAATTTTTTTTTAATACATTCGTTTCAGCCATAGAAGGAACCCTATTGAAAATGGCTCTTTTATTTAATGTAGTTTAATTATAATTAATAAAATACTAACTAAAATATAATATCTATAACTAAATATTTCCAACCTTGGCTTGACGTTCCGTTGCCTAGCAACCCACAAAGTAAATAGGTAACTAAATAAATAGTCTTTGACATTACGTAAGGATTGCGAGGTTAGAAATTTTCCCTTAATGATGGGTAAAGAAGCAGTCAAAACATACTTCATGAAAAGTGAAATTGTTCATTTTTGTTAGAAACAATGTTTTGAATTTGTTTTTCGTTTATGAATGAGTGTGATGAGGCGTGCACTTTTGGATTTTTCAAACTATTGTGGAATTGCTAGGAGCTATCAAAATAAAAGGTTATTTTTCCAAGGTTTTATGACAGACATTTAATTTTACAAAAAACAAGAAGAACCGTAGTAACAGTACCGATGTTAACCGACGGTAAAAATTTAAATTAGTAAGATCTAAGAGTGTCCAAAGGAGTATGTTATGCGTCGCCCACAGGCGGCATGAGCCATTCGGCTGCAACTTGAATATTTCTAGCAGATACGACAGAAGAAGTAGATCAGTAATAAGTGTAATACTTAACTATTAATAATACATACACATTTTCGTTCCAGGTGATCGCGCTGATATGTGGGTTGTTAGTGGTGATTCTGATGGTGTTGGGGCTGGCGTCGGCAGACTGGCTGATGGCGGCGGGATGGAGGCAAGGCCTCTTCATGCACTGTATAGACCCTGAAGCGCCCACGCCGCTGCCGTTCGACATTACTGCACAACCCGGCTGCTACGCTGCAAGACCCGCGCCTTATATTAAGTGAGTGATACTTTAGGGGAAACTCCAGCAGAAAAAAAAGCTATGGTGAGGACCATAGCTTTTTTTTTTGCTGGAGTTTCTCATGTATAACTTCAGTCTGGGGAGAACGGAGGGACTCGTTTTGGGGAGTCCGTGCTTACACAGTAAGATAGTGGTCAGGGGCAGGGCTCGTCTGCACGGCCCCTACATTAAGGTCATCGCCCATTATAACAGCACCGCTCCAGCACGGTAGCGCCCCGGCACCGCCTAGTCGTCCACGCGCCGTAAGCCAGGCGACTGCTAGTCGCCAACGCGCCGGAAGCAAGGCGACGGCTAGTCGCCAACGCGCCGTCAGCAAGGCGACTGCTCGCTGCCGGCACGCCACCGGCCAGGTAACAGTTTATTGTTTATTCACAAGCAAGGCGTCACCGTGAGGCCGGCGAGGTGTCACTGCGCTTACGGAGAGGCGTCACCCCGCGGACGGTGAGGCGCCGGCGACGTGTGACGGCTCGTGGGCCGCTCACTGCCTGCGAGCCGTCCACTATTCTGTTTAGCCACCGATTTGACTTAGAATCCTAACTTGAATCACAAGGTATTTGCCGTAACGGAGTCGTGCTGCTATAATGAGCGATGACCTTTAATGTGTATTAAACTTATGTGTGTACTAGGTGTGTTTAAAACTATTAGAAGCAAAAGGCCCAAGCCATTATGATGTGTATTTGATAAGGTCTTGTAGACCGATATTAATGTGTACCTTTACCTTATTTTTTTTTCTGCTGGGTATTCTCATGGATAACCTCAGTCTGGGCTGGGGAGAACGGAGGGTTATGTTGGACTTCTATCGACTAAAACCCCACGGTTCCTTCCTTCACCATGAGTCGGGGGCCCGGGAGATAATTAAACGTTTGTAGGCTGGGCCTGTGCAGGTCAGAACAAGATAATAGATCAGTCACGCACATGACACAAAATCGTATGGCAACACCTATTGATATGTTAAATAAGAGCAAATGGGCAGCCCCTAATGGTATGGTATACCCCTATGTTGAATTACAAAAGCGGTAATCTTCTAGAACTTTAGTTATCACTAGTGTTAATCTAAGGACCCGCGTAGACTATTCGAAACTGCTTTTATCTATCTTGCTAAGTATCCTGCTATAATATGTCTACTCAAAGTTTGTAATCCGCTTGCTAACATCTTCTACTTTAGTTTGATGTCTAATCTCCCAAGTTTGGCAACCAGTCGCAGTTTAATGCTTATGACAACAAGGGTTTGAAGTATTTGATAAGGTATTGCACTACAAAAATACGGTACGGCGTAGTAAAATTAAAATGTTTTATTGTGTCCATAAAATAATGAAGTTTGTTTAATGGAATCGGATTTGTCTACATCAATATGCCGTGCTGACTGTCAATAGAGTTCAAATGATTGATTTTACTTTTCGGACATAAAGACTAAAGCAATAACATTAATTTGAACAAACATTTTAACGAATGGAATAAAGAATTCTTAATTCAGTCGTTTATGGCTTGATGGCAGGCGACAATGGGCAGCTTTTATTAACAAACATTATTTAAATTGTATAGTACAAAGTACAAATCCTCAACTGAAAGTTGTCAGATCAATAGATTCCTTTAATTAATTACTAGAATATTATTCAAGAGCGAGTCGGACTCGCGCACCGAGGGTTCCGTTAGGAGCTTTTTTCGTATAGGTACCTAAATAGTTCTGTGCCAAGAAACTAGTCCTCTAAATGTATGAGCGCCCATACAACTCAGAGAACTATCTTAATTGGCGTCAACTATGTATGTATGGGGACACACTTTAATTTTCAACTTTAGCACTAGCAACGGGAAAATTTTGAAAATTAAAAAAAATCGAAAATTAAGGTAAATGGTACTTACAAGTTTTCGCGAAAATCTAAATTTGCCCATATCTTTTATCGTGTTGACTCAGAACCTTGATTTGTATACACCTATTAGGGACTATAGACTTCGGAATCTAGGTGGCAGGGATATCGACGCGATTTTGCACGACTCATAATTCGAAGTATCAGAGAGTGCTGTGCGATCGAAAAATTTGTTTTCTTTTTTAATGCTGAGCCTTGCTGAGCGTTATGAGGTGTGCACTTTTGGATTTTCAAATATTTTTAAGTACGATGATCATGTGAGTGAGACACCCCACATGTGACATGGTCATCGTACATAATAAAGGACTAAAAGAGATGATTCCAAAAACATAACACAATAAAAATTTAAACCTGACTTCTCGTGGCAGTATTTTAGTTCATCTCACATTTGATGCCAGCAACTGCATCAGACTGCTTGAAACTTGAGCTTGTTTGGAACTTTTTAGTTGCAGTCGATTTTTATTTTATTTTCAGTTTAATTACTCCCACTGAAATAAATATAAAATTACAACCTCCTTTTGTTGAAGTCGTAGTAATTTTCTGTGTGTGTCCCTCAGAGCGGCAGCAGGGTTGTGCGTAGCTACTTTGGCAGCGGACGTGTGTGGCGCGTTGTTGACCGGGCTCGGTCTGCGCTCCGCCGACCATCGCACCAAGTTCCGCTACTATCGGTTCGCCGTGCTCGCCATGTCGCTAGCCCGTATGTATTCATAATTTATATTATGTGATTTTGAAAAAGTTATTTTAATTCCTTCATATAAAGATTAGTTTCCGCTGCACCTTGAATAATTTTTCTTACTTGAGTCATTCTGAAATCGACTTAATTTACACTGAAGTAAAGTTGATATTTGCTTAAGTCGAAATAATAAGTATTGGAACAAGTATTTGAATAGACTACGTCACTTGTT
The DNA here is from genome assembly GCA_948150665.1 of Conistra vaccinii. Lineage (NCBI taxonomy): Eukaryota > Metazoa > Arthropoda > Insecta > Lepidoptera > Noctuidae > Conistra > Conistra vaccinii. Next base: position 10,833,546 of record OX411330.1, read on the forward strand.
CCATTATATTCTGTCTTTATTGGAGCAGTGCTCGAGTTATTGGTCTTTGCGCGGTGCGAAGTGGTGGATCAAGAAAAGGAATTTAACCATAATCTATTTTTCTTTTTTTTTCAGTAATGTGCATTTTAATAGCATTAGTTATCTACCCAGTATGCTTCGCAGCGGAGTTAAATCTGGGTAAGTAAAAATATGACACTTTCTAATCTTTTTCTCATAAACAATAATTCAAGTTTTTTTCGGTGGATCAGTAAGGAACCATATGTAACCACACACCTCATATCTACGTACAGTGTGAGTAATGTTCTCATATTGAAGCTTTCGATGCGCAAATGCCACAAAGAAGTATTTAGGCGGCAGCGTTTCGAAGATACGTCAGTACATTTCCATAGCAACCATGGATGACTTCAGTAAAATAATAACGTTTATTTGAGACCATTAAATAAACCCTGATATTACTAAGAACTAAGATACAAATAATGTAAGTAAGTAGACTGCTACAAGTATACTACTACTGAATTACAAAGTTGGTGAAACATGTATCTTGGAAATAAGTGCTCATCCATGGTAAATGTAGAAGCTTACAATCAGTCGGAAGGATCAACTAATTCAGTGTAATGCGTGTATACAGGCAATAGATCGGTGTGGGAGTTCGGGTGGGCGTACGGCGTGGGCTGGGGCGCCGCCATCTTTCTGTTTGGAGCTGTTGTGCTACTGCTGTGTGACAAGGAGAGCGAGGAGCTCTACTACAAGGAGCGAAAAGTGAGTGGCTTCTAAGTACAAGCGTTTAGAGTTTAATTTAGCTTATCAAGCCTTTGTAGTGCAAAAAAGTCTTGTGTAAAATAATACCAACCTATTACTGCCCCACTGCGGGGCAAAGGCTTTCTTTCACCGATTTCAGTAATGTCCATAATAAACTAAGAAAGTACATATGAATTGAAAAAGTCACATTGGTACTTGCCCGGATTTGAACCCACAACCTCGAGCATGAGGCGAGGCCTTAACTACTGGGCCATCACGACACAAGAGAAAAAGTCTTGTGTTAAGAATTATATTTTCAACTTGAATGGGTTTTATGAATATCGCCGTTATACAGCGAAAACCAGTTCTCTCGTCATTTTGTGAAAAATGACTTAACCCTACTCTATTTTTCGTGCTCTTTCATCTGCGAAAACCCAGTAAAGCTAAGTCGACGCAAGAAAGACGTGAGTCGTAAGTTGACTTAGCTTTACTGGGTTTTCGCAGACGAAAGAGCACGAAAAATAGAGTAGGATAGTAGGTATTCATCATCATCATCATTTCAGCCAAAAGACGTTCACTGCTGAACATAGACCTCCCCCAAGCACCGCCACTTCGACCGATTTTGTGCTTCCCGCATCCAGCGGATTCCTGCGGCCTTCACAAGGTCATCGGTCCATCTTGTGGGAGGCCTTCCAACGCTTCGTCTTTCGGTACGCGGTCGCCACCCCAGAACCTTTCGGCTCCATCGGCCATCTGTTCTACGAGCAATGTGCCCTGCCCATTGCCACTTAAGTTTGGCAATTCTTCGGGCTATGTCGGTTACCTTGTTTCTCCTACGGATCTCTTCATTTCTGATTCGATCACGTAGGGAAACTCCAAGCATAGCCCTCTCCATTGCCCTTTGGGTGACTTTTAGCCTTCTGATAAGGCCCATTGTGAGCGACCACGTTTCAGTGCCATAAGTTATCACTGGCAACAGACACTGCGGTATGTGGGACGAGAAGATATTGCGTAGCTTCCCGAACGCTGCCCAGCCGAGTCGGATTCGATGATTGACCTCTTTCACAAAGTTGGACCTACATAGCTGGACAGTTTGTCCTAGGTAAACATACCCGTCCACAACTTCGAGCGTAGCATTTCCGATCTTCATGAAAGTGGGTGTTACATGGGCATTTTACATGACATGTCCATGTTCATTTTAAGACCCACTCTTTCGGAGGTTCTACTAAGGTCATCGAGCATTGTACTGAGGTCCTCCATGGTCTCAGCCATTACAACTATGTCGTCGGCAAACCGAAGGTTAGTGATATACTCGCCATTAACGTTGATGCCTAGCCCTTTCCAGACCAAAACCTTGAACACATCCTCCAGTGCAGCGGTGAACAGTTTCGGAGAGATAACGTCTCCCTGTCTCAGACCTCGCTGCAGAAGGATATAAGCTTCAAGGTCCGGTTCTGGAGTCGGACAGACATAGTGGTGTTTTTGTACAGACACTTTAGCACCTCGATGTACCGATATATTTTAATGTAAGATCTTAATGTACCATATACTGAGAAATAAATAAATACAATACAATAGTCGATCTGGCACCTTTGAAGAGACTGCAGTACAGCCCATGTCTCGATCGAATCGAAGGCTTTCTCGTAGTCCACAAACGCTAAGCAGAGAGGCTGGTTGTACTCTTCGGTCTTCTGTATAACTTGCCGCAGCGTATGTATGTGGTCTACGGTGCTAAAGCTTTTACGGAATCCGGCTTGTTCGGGAGGCTGGAAGTCGTCAAACCTGCGCGCGAGACGGTTCGTGATGACTCTTGAAAACAGTTTGTAGACATGACTCAGAAGTGTGATGGGCCTATAATTTTTAAGCAGGGCATTGTCGCCCTTGTTAAAGAAGAGTACCACCACACATCTGTTCCATGCCTGTGGCGTTTTACCCTCGAGTATGACGGGTTTTCCACCGGTCTGCGAGAGTTCGGCCGTAATTCCATCATCACCCGGCGCCTTGTTGTTTTTAAGCTGCTAGTAGGTATTGTTAAGCCATTTTTCACAAAATGTCGAGATAACTGGTTTTCGCTGTGTAACGGCGATATGTTCTTTATGTATTAACTCGTGTCGCCCCCGCAGGTGGTGAGCGCGGAAGGCGGGGCGCGCCCCTAGGGCCGCGGGCGCCTGCCCGACCTGGTGCCGTGAGGCGCGCGCGCTCGCTAGCGCCCCGCGGCCGCGCCCGCACTCTGCGCGCGCGCCCGCCTCGCCGCGAGGCGTGCGCGCGCGCTGGATCTGACGCGCGCGCGCCCCGCACACACGCCTGACGTCGCGGCCGTAGACCTGTAGCCGGCGCCGCCGCGCACGGAGCCCCGGTCCCCGCCGCCCCGCCCTAACACTAATCGGCTGCGACCAAAAAGATTATAGACGAACGTGGACTCTGTTATTGAAGATGATTTTATTCCCTTGATGAACGGATCTCTCCCTCGTGGGAAAGAACCGTTCTTGTGGACATTTTTTTGTCCGTAATCGGTCTTCATCAGACGCACGTTTGAGTTATAAACTTGTTGATCGAGCCGCTCGTTCGGGCGTCTTCGGGTTTGGCGAGTTGCGACCGCGCCCGATTCGTCGTCGGACCGCGCGCAGTCGCGTCACTCGGCGACGGGGAGCGACCTATCGATGCAGTTTTTGGACCTATCGCAACAGTAGCGACGGTCCCGTTCATTTTGTTGTTCGAAAATATCATAGTACTTGGATTGATCAAAATTATAATTATTGTATCGCGTTGACTGCGAGTCGTACTGAATTTTTACTCTAATATTAAATATATTATTGTGCAACGATAATAGCATAAATTGTACTTGTGTTTGGCTACTTCCAGTGTAAGTGCTATGATTCTTTTGTAGACACCCAGTTTATTTTGTTGATTTATGTTCAGTTCAATTCATAGACTTACCTCGGTTGATTATGAATTATTTTATGGCATTGTGTTGATTCGCAATTATTTTTATTTTGTATCGGTTAGAGCGATGAAATTATAAAACAAAAAGATCTGAAAATGTGACATTAATTTGGATCTCCGTAATAAGTAAGAATCGCCTTTTTCAAGGATATATTTTGTGATTTCTTTTTATTATTTTTTAATTGTTAAGTGTAGATTTATATTTTTGGCAGCCGGTTGTCAATCCTCGGCGCATCTCGCTCCCGCGATGGGCGGAACACATTCAGATATCTGTGTGTACTGGCGTACCTCGAATGTAATCCGTTCCAAAGAGCGTTACATTTATTTATTCGCTTTAATTTATTGGTTCGTCCTTAGTTGAGTGTAAATATAGTTTTGTGATGTCGTACGGCTTCTGTTGCGCCTGGGGCGGCGTGTGCAGGTGTGTGTGGAGTGCGCGAGAGTGCAGGCGCAGCGGCTTCCGCCCGGGCAGGCGACCCACTGGCAGGCGAGCCACTGGCAGGCGAGCCACTGGCAGGCGACCCACTGGCAGGCGACCCACTCGGACTGCTACCGCTCGCTCAAATATTTCGTATCGCGTCTTTTGTAATGCGAACTCGTATTTTAGTGTTAGTGCACGACTAGTGTAAGACAAGTGACTGTGCGTTTCCTCGCCGAGAGGACGACGTCGACCGCGTTCCGATGTACCGGTTATACATGAGATTATCGGACTATGACTACTGAGATATTTAAAGGAATTAAATATGTTTTAATTAAAGTTACCCTTTAGTATGATATACTTCATATTATTGAAAAACTATTTTATTAACGATTATATGTACACATAGGAATCATGTCTGTCTATGTACACAGATTCATAAACTTAATTGAGATTAATTTCCATTGTATTAGTGATGTCTAGAATCTCTTATTGATTTTACTATTTTGTAAATCTCATAAAGTTGGAATTGAAGATTATTTAAAAATTATATTTTCTTAATATTTATGTAGGTAAACGTAATGGAACAATTAATTGATGAATAACTTCGTAATTATTAACTAGCGGTAATATGTGTAAGTGTAATATTTGTGGATATTGTTATAATGGCATGCCATTGTGTGTTTGTCTGAAACTGCGAAAATAAAACTGTATTTATTGTCGAATGTTCTTGGTCATGGCTTTAATTTTTCCATGTGTATCAACGCATAAATCAATTTATTTGTTTACAATATTTAAAAACCTTCGAACCTTAGTCAGGTTATTACTATAAAGTATAATTAATAGGCTCTTCGTAAGATCAGGCCTCAGCAATTGATTTTTTAGTTATAATATTGTTTGTGATAAAAAGCAGCTATTTGTAATGTTGATGTGAGAGGCTTTGCATAATTCGTGTTTTCATATAGTGCGGGCGCATAAGCTTGTGCGCTTATGACAAAGAGTTCAATTTGTATTTTCACCTACACTTGTCGATGAAGCATGATTGTTAATAATTAAACATAATAATGAAGTCCCCAAACTTCCAATAGCAGTATATGCTACGTAGCTCATCTGAACCTTCCATTCGCGAAGCCCGTTCATTCGCCCTTAGTCATTACTTTTTAAGTAACACGGAAATAATATCTACATAAAAGTATGACTTATGCCAAAACGCCCCTAATTATTGGCATTTTTTATTGCATTAACATTAATTTAATCTTAAAAGCTTTACTTTAGAATTAAATCAAATTTTTATTTAAGTCAACATCATCTGCCTAGCCTTTTTCTATGTTGGGGTTGGCTTCCAGTCTAACAGGATGTTGCTGAATACCAGTGTACATGGAGCGACTGTCTATCTGACCTCCACAACCCAGTTACTGGGTAACATGATACCCCTTGGTAAGACAGATTGTCAGACTTTCGTGCTTCTGACGACCCGTAACGACGTGTCAATTTTTTTTATTTAAGTACAAGGCTAATTTTTTTTAAGGCAATTTTGTTTGCTATCATCATTAGTCCGTTAAATATGAATAAATCACACTGCCATGTATCTATAAACTTACATTTTCTTTGTAAGTCATATTAATTATAATTTTACTGTAGTCTTTAATGTAACGTTAAATTATTGAATTTCCTAATGTAAGTGTACATTTTACATAGAAATGATAACCCCTTTGTAATTGATATTTAATGACATTAGCTACTTAATTTTATGCACCTCGAATAGTACTTGGACACACTGTTTTTCTCGAATAAATTAACATTACAAATCTTTATGTAAATGGAATTTTCAATACAGTCTTCTAACTAAGATTATTTTCACATGTGAATCAATTTTGCCCTATTAACAGTAACTATAAAAAATAAAATAGTTGCAGTTGTCCAAGTACATCAGTTAAACAATTTCTATTTCCTTAGCCAAATTATGAGTCATATCAAATGAGATTGAATAAAGTAACTAGTAAAAATTGTGTGTACATTATTTTCTTCCTACTCGTTCAGCTTTGTGGTTAATCTTGCCCTGCTTTTCTTCCCATAGCTCTTTTTGACACGACAATCGGGCAATAGTGAGCTAGATCGTCGGAATACTACATGATCAAAAACAATCGCTGCATCCACACGGACAGCATAATAGCACAGTTTAAACATCATACAGTCGTCCGACGAAGACGTCTAGACAGAGCAATCGTGCGGGGCGAGACGGCTACCGAACTGCTTACGTTGCGAGACGTGAGGGGCGAGACGGGGGAAGCGCGTTCCCGAACTGCTAGCTGTCGCGACAATGCCTACGCGTTGTCGGCATTTACAACGAGGTCTAATAGGCGATGTCGTACTGTAGCTTTTTATACTATGAAAATAGGTTTGTCTGTTCCCTACAAATATGTACTTAAAATGAAAATTTTACAATTTATACAGGGTGGCAGGGAAAACCCAAAGTACCTAGCGAAAAACAATGTGTTACGTACGTGTGGGACGGGTACCATCACGGGACACTGCTCGCTAAACAAACACTTCCACACAATAGGCATAACGGACAGTGCTCCGGAGGCTGAGGAAACCGTCCCACGTGCTCTTTGAATGCACAGGCGTCACCCAGATTAGAACACAAACCATCGGGCCACCCAGATCTTTCACAGATGTTCTAAACAGACCGGGAGTTTTAATTAACTTTGAATGCTGGGCTGGCACAATGGAGCAACTTAACCCATTCGTTGCGGCGTACGCCTTTCGGCGTTTTTTTATTTAATATTCAGGTGCGATATACGCCCATCGGCGTTTTTTCTTAATTGCTTATATCTTGGCAAAAACAAGTCACAAAAAAGTTATACTTGAAATATGTGCACTTTTTTTTTAATACCAAAAGGTACTGCTCGCCGTTTCCGAAATTTTAAGTTTTTGAAAAATTGCGAATTCCATCCTAGGTGCGAAAGACGCCTTACGGCGTTTTCCAGGTTTTAACAACCTTTGATGCTAAATAAATACCTATTGTTATTATTGTGCAATATTTCCTAAATAATTATATTTAGTTTTAATAAGAAGTTGCTAGACGCACCGAAAATGCCTGGAAGAGCTATTGGTCGATGAAAAACCTCATGAAAGGAGATCTACCGATATGCCATTTAAACGCAAGTTAATTGACATATGCATACTCCCTATCCTCACATACGGCGCTCAAACCTGGTCTTTGACGATTCAGCAGAGGTCCGAGCAACGGACCACGTTAGGAACACAGTGTTGCGCTCCAAAACGCAAATCGCCGACGTCACCCAAAAGGCAGTCAAGCTTAAGTGGGACTGGGCCGGACACGTCGGCTGCCGCATGTCAAATGAGTCATGGGCCTAATCTACCACCATGTGGGTCCCAGAAAACGTCAGTTACTACTCAGTCTATTGTGTCCATCACTTTTGTTATCCTTTGACAACACTAGTCAACAAATTTTAACGTTTTTGGAAACAAATAAATAAATATGTATGAATTAATCTACTCATTTTTATATAAATTAGCTGCTAGCTAGAAAAAAGGGACATGTTGCGTCATGTGCGATAAGGGCAGGAGAATGATGATGAGATACATTTTTATAAGTTGAAAACTTCTCTGTTCTCTATAGTTACGACGAATTGCATCAATTCTTTCAACAAAAGTTCATTTTAATCAGGTTAACAAAGATGTTTATAAAAAATAAGGTCTGTAAATAAATAATAATAGTACTATAAAAGTAATGAAAAGGTTTGCTACCTCTGACATTAATTTATACTGATAATTAAGCCATTCTTATCAGTTGAAACTAAAATATATGAGACTAGTTTAAAAATGAAGTACAATTATTTAATTAAAACAATTTACTTACAACTTACCTACCACTAATTTTTCTAAGGTTTTAGCGTAAGAATGATCAATTTCTTTAAAGGTCCACTTGAAGGACTAAGTGCGGAAACCAAACCCTTTAACATAGAACAGTATATACTTTGATTTTGACATTACAAACAGACACTTCATTTTATTTATTTGTATAGATAAAGCGAACGACTATGTAATGAAAAATAAATGAAATAAACTTGTTGTAAAGGTGACCTCGAAAAGAACCTATTATGAAAACAAACAACTGCAAATATACCTAAATAAAAAAAATTGGAAAAACATACTTATGAAGTTAAAAACCGATGACTAAGAAGGACTAACCGGGCGGAGCGGAGTGATGGGATGGTGCAGGTATAAAGGGAATCCGATACTTTGGAATTTACATCTGAACAATCTAGAAACAGACTATACATGGGTTAACATCTCTCTAAGTTAGATTTGTTCTGAAATGTCATGATTTCATGAAAAAGTCATTTAACGGAACAAATCTTCATATTTTGAACAAGATAAAACATAACCCTGATCAAAGACTGTCAGAGCAAATCACATTTAACCAGAGACCGTTGTTGATCTCGGCCATGTATTTACGCGTCTGGTAGCCGTAGTAGAATAGGGCATTGCTAATAAAATTTAATAAAAGCCGCGCAGCGCGGTTTTTTCTAAAATCGTGACTCTAACATAACTCTTTTATCGACCACAGTCTGTAGGTACCTAGGCATACAAAATCCAAGGGGGGCAGCTCCTCCTCCCCCCCCCCCTCGGTACGCCCATGTATACCGATATCCAAACACGATAAAACAACAAACAAAAACCCGTGCCGTGACGTATGATAAACAAAAACTTTTGGTCACTTGAAACTGGCATAACGCTTTTTCGTTACGTCACGATTTCTATCAGACAACTTCTACCGCAAGCCGCATACAAATTTCGTAAAAAAAAAACTTTCTACACTCGTACTTGAAGTATCAAACTAAATGTCCAGTTTCGCTAGCTAATTGACCTTGTAGTATGGATATCCTGTTGAAATAAACACAACATTTTAGAAAACTTAAGATTTATTGAGAAAAATACCACTAAGCAATTTGGGTTCCATACTTGCATAATTTAACATTACATTACTACAAAATTATTTCATTACAAATTACATGATCAATTTTATTAATCACTTTACAAGGGGCATTTTAGGAGTTATCATATTTTAACTAAACCTTAACATAGGCACAAGATAGTTTCGTTTTTAAAACTAAAATTTAAGTTGAATATTAGACTTCGACGCCAGAGATGGCCTTTATGCTTGCGATTAATCTTTTGTTAGCGTCCTTATAGTCGACTGGTTGTACGTTCATCACTGTTGTTTTTAAGCGGGCTTCATCCTATAAAATAAATTCACATTAATATTGTAAATAAATAGTACAGAAGCGTACATGTTCCGCATCTAGTGGTCGCAGGGCTATGGGACACAGGGTATTTAAATATTTTATCGTTTTTTTTTAATATTAAAAACACCTCTTTCCTTTCTTTATGTCATTGTTTTCTTTAGTTTTATTGAAACCAAAAACAACTCATCATCTGTCTAGCTTTTTCTCAACGATGCACTAACGAGCATTTTGACTTCAAAACCGGACAAAAGTAATACATAATTACAAATTTCTGTAAATGTCACCCAAGTTGGTGTTTTATTGCACCTGGGTAATGGTACTATCATATACTGGTACTACTTCGAACCCTTCCTCTCCACGCGCCCCGGTCAAGTACTCTGAAACTAGTGCTAGTTTTGTACGCACGTCTACTTTCACGATACGTTCAATGTTTTCAAACTTGCACTTGGTGTTAAAAGTGGTCTGAAGTTGATTGTGGAAAGTTTTAACTATGGAATCTGAAGAACAGATATGTACTTAATTTTAATGTATATTATCTTTAATACGATTGACTATTATGTATTTTTAGAACCAGCATCAATAGAAGCGAAAAAAATTGAAAATCGTTTATGTTATTTTTACTAATTAGTACTTTTGTAATAGTACCGAGTTAGATCGAGTTATAAACATACTTTTGTGGTAAAATATAGAGTTTCACCACATCAAAACAATGAAAACTTTTCCACATCATTCCACCACTTCAAAAAAAAAAAATGTTCTTTTAAAGTGAATCTAAGGATTTTTCAATTGTTTAGCTTTGTCGTTTTTTTGCAGATTCGACATCAAATGTGATTGAGATGTCTTGGAAATCGTTGTATGTATATGCTTTTTAAAGAAAACACAGCTAGAAGATTAGATGACAAGGTATCATTTATGGAAAATAAGGTCCGGGAAATGATGAAATGTCCCAAAACGAGTTGATACTCGTTTTGGGGACATTTCATCATTTCAAGTCACGATTTAAGTCATTTTAAATCTGATTTAAAGAAGAAATGGGCATCGTGCAATTATATTGAAGAGAGATTTATTCAAAAAACGAAAGATTGCTTAATGTCTCAGTACCAGTACATAATTGGACGCCGAACACTCAAGCCGGGGCGTCCAAGCAAGAAGTTAGCGTCAGTCAACATAATGTCGGGAAATGCTGCGGGTTCAAAACTCATAAAAGATGTAACTTCTCCACCATCAAGAGCCAAATGGTACAGAAAAGTAGTAAATACCGCTGGAACCAAAAATAAAAAAAGTCCACACCTGAAGAAGCTTTACGTATCTTTCTCGAAGGTGGGCTTGACAAGGAAGCAGTGGGATTTACTACAAGATGCAACTAAGGGTATATTCTCTTGTTATCCTTTATTAGAGAAGCAGAGAAACTCTGCTATCCAAAACCAGAGGCAGTTCGAGTTACGGAGACGTATGTGGAAGTTGTGCTCCAAGACTATGGATGACACAGCGAAAAGACTGTCTTTATTTTGAGGATGTACTCCAAAACTGTACAACAGAAGAATTGGAAAATCTAGAGCTCATTTCAAAATGGGGATGTGATTACTCTCATCAAACTGCCTACCGATAAAAGTTTTTAGACAGCTTTCATGATGACCCAAACATTTTCCAAAGGCGAACGGCAGGCTTGTATAGGAATTTCGTACCGCTAATAAAATTTCGTGTTTTGGGATATTTTTTGTTTCAATTGGTAGTTAATATGATAGACAAACCCTTTTTAAATTCTTAGATTTTTAGAACTTGGGAGGTAAAAGTTATAACCAGTTTTATTTGTTAAGGTTATGTACTAGTGTACCAATGTAGATTGTTACTTATAGATACTTAAACATTGTTTTGGTGATAAAGTAAATGTTCTAGATTGCTTGTAGTGTTTTACTTACCATTAAGTAGGTCATACGATGAGGATCGTAAATATCCATATGAACAGTAAAAATATTGATGACGAAAATCATTCCTATCATTCAATCGTTAACTATAATGATTTTATGCATTCATAGGTATAATATAAAAGTGTTTAATTATATTTAATGTTTATTTCTATTTCTAAATAATTAATTATAATTTCAATATTTGTGTTATTTTACATTATGGCAACTTCAAAAAACATAACTGCGTTTAGTTTACGATTTTATTACGTTTATTTATTAACATCTTTTTATTCATATTATTAATTAATCCGAAGTTCTAAAAATAGTACGCTTACATGAAAATAAATGTATTAGTTGCCTTAATAAGTGGTACAAATTCTATAACAGAACAACAAAAAAAGTATGCGGTACGAAATCTGCCGTTCACCTTTAAATTTCTTTTTTTTTTTTTTGCCCTCTTTGTAAAAATATATGGTTTTCTTTATTCACTTACGTATTTTTATTCATTTCCAATAAAATAAAAGTGTTAATTAATTTTGTCCGGTTTTAAAAGCAAAATGCTCGTAAGTGCGATGTTGGGGTTGGCTTCCAGTCTAACCGGAGCCAGCTGAATACCCGCAAGTGTGACTGCTGCAATGAAACTAGATTAATCTAAAGTTCGGGCAGGTTTACCATTAGGAAATTCTCAGTAGCCACCTGGGCTATATATTTATGCCCGATTAATATATGATGAGTGTACTATTGATAATCCCCCTCTTCTATCACTGTTCCTACCTCTTGCGGTAATAAGCGTGGTTTTATGACATTGTAAAAAAAATACTAACAAATGCAAAATGATATTGATATACTTAATACTTACGTTGTAAGTCTCCATTTTAGTGCGGAACTTGAATACGAAAGTCCTGAACTTGACTTCTTCGAACATCTGCGTGTACGCCGTCTTGTCGTACTCGAACAAACGGCCGACTTCGGCGACATTAGTACCGAGCATCGCCTCCGCAGCTTCGTTAAAGGCCGTTATGCGCTGGTCACCGGTCGCATCTGACACATTTGCCTGTAATAGAAGGGATCGATTGAAAGATGTAGAAGATGCCGTAGCATTATCAGATTGGCTATTCCGTACTATGTAGTCGTTAAAGAATAATAGACCTTAGTTCAAAAGCATAGAGTATATTTTTATTTTATGTTAATTTTATTCACATTTGATCCATTAAGATATGGTTGACATAGTAATGTCAGCTGAATTAAAGTCAAGCCAATGGAAGTCTGACTTTCCTTATAAAGTTCTTTGGTAAAGTAACACGAAATAAAACTTACCGCCAATAAAAGCCTATATTTATAATTAGGGTATTCTCTGTTGCACTTTTCGCATCTGTAAAGCCCATTTTCTTGATCGACGAGCTTCTTGTTGCACTGTTCTTGTGGGCAGGCCTTGTATACTGCGTTATCGGCGTAGGTGAATGTTAGTACTCCGAGGAGACTGAAGTAGTCGCCCTTGTCGCCAGAGCCGAGCTGACGGGCCTCCGCATCCGAGAATGTGATCCATTCGTTACTGCCGCCCGAGTAACCTCCAACTCTGAAAAGAAAAAAATACAATAGTTTCGCTTTCTTATAGCTTCGAATCGCTGCTGGACAAGACAAACTATTCTCAATTCTCAAAACTGAAGGAATTATCTCGCTGTAATGTAATGACGGTAGTCGACTGCGTGTCACTTTGTCAGTAGGTATTTAAAACCCACCTAATAATTTATTTAACAGAAACTGTGAGCGGGAAACCAGCATGTACAAAAAACTGTCCGAAACGTCCTTCACGTTTCGAACAGTGTTTTTTGTACTTCAATGTTGTTAGGTATCGTACTAAGTCTATTTATGGGGTCATTTTCAGGAAAAAAGAAAAAAAACACTACACTTTTTTTTCAATGGGGAATTTTATCGGGTTTATTACATGAGGCGCAGGCGGCCGTCGTTAAGCGGGTGTCTTAAAGTCATAACTTGAGTGATTATGACCCATGAGTTTTTATGGATTTGGGGTAATAACTCTTTTATTTTCAATGATAATATAATTAGAAGAAATTAAATAAGATTTAATAAGAATTTGAATTTATAATAAGATTTTTAATTACTTTTTGGTAATGTTATTGCAGTACCTATTAACATATTTTGATACGTTTTACAAGACTGATTTTCACAGCATGGAGAATAGGTGAGCTCAGAGGTGCCTAGGCAGATCTCTCTTCTCTTCCATGGCGTTCTCAAATCCTGAATACTGCATCCTTCTCCAAAACATACTGAATGACTGTTTACCTGGCAGAAATATTAACGATTTCCATGTCAGCGCCGCCGTTGTCGTACCAGCCTCTCAGTTTGTGTGCTTCGGGTACGTCCGGATTCAGTCGGATCATAGAGCTCGCCAAACAAGACAGGGACTTGCTGCCGTTGAACTCAGACAACCGGGCGCCCTATAACATGATTTTATGATTATTGTGACCAAGTTTTTTTTTTTTATGTAGAAGTTGTATCTTCGAAATAGGTTTGAATCAGTAAAATTCTTCAAATCTTTAAAAGTCTATTGTATTCTATTTTATTGGTAAAATACAGGATAAACATGCATTATTATTGATTTTATTAGAATACTTACTTTTACAGCTATGACTGGGTTTGCGTTGGTATCAAAGTTTTCAGCTTCCTTTCCCCACATTGTTAAGACTACCTGTAATTTTGATAACACATTAACATTTTTGCTTAACAACATTATTTCGCCTATAGAATTTTCTAGTGAATTAGGCTGCCTGTCCACTGGAGCGGAGAGGAGAAAAGAGGAGCGGACATGTGCCAATATTAACCAATAGAATCTTCACTCCGCCCCTGAGTTTAGACACGGTAGACGGTATAATAACTAAGTCATATCTTAGAAATAAATGCCTACAGCCGCGCGGTACGTAAACATGCGATAGGGCTGCCCGCCTCCAGTATTTTAATTACATTTGCCTACTTTGTGTTTCCATTTAGTTTTGTGATTGTAAATGTACTTTTTTTATATAAACAAATATTTTATTCTAGTATTATTCTTACACGCAGTACAATGAACAACTATTACTTTTGAAACGTCGCGTGATACCTCATAGGTGCATAAGAAAATGCCTCAAATGTCAAATGCACCTATAAGGTGCATAACGATCACGGGCGCCATTGGACGATCATATTTGACGTTTATTTGCACTTGCAACACGATCTGGCTGTATCATTCGACTAATCGATTAATATTTGACCGGTTTAGTAACAATTTGCTGGGCACACCGCTAAAATGAACGAAGAAATAACAAACAAAATATCTCTGGTTCGTGCGAACGCGACGACGCCATATTGTCAAAATTCGTGAATTGTCATTGTGTTGTTTACGTTTGTTCGCAATGTTTTTATGAAGAAAACGGTGAGTAATCTTATAAGAATTTTATACAGAATTACTGAGAAATAAGTGTAGATTTTATATTGAGTGTTAGTTTATCGAAAAGTGATAAATATTTCCGTGAAAAGATAACGAATGTTTTGTAATGCACAAATTTTGGCGCTGTCGCCGCCGTGTTTAGTAATGTTTATATGATAAATATTCTTGTATACTGTTTGAAATACACATAAGTATGTAGCTTATTTATCTACGAACATAATTTGGCTAATAGCTACTGATACTATTGCGTATTGTTATCATAATCGTATTTCAAAAAGTAAAATTCGGCTATTCCCCCGTACCATGACACAGCGCTCATAGTAGGCGGGAATACCAGTACGAAGTACTGACTGCAAAAAATTCCAATTAGAAGAAAAAAATGTTCCTATTAGGTTTTTATTATTTCATGAAGTTTTCTTATCAGACATGTGTAAGAAAAATAAATGTCGAGATTATTGTTTTTTTTTTACCGACTTCAAAAAAGGTGGATGTCCTCAAATAGAATGAATGTTTTTTAGGATCAGGATTGTATTTATACGTAAACTATTACTTTAGTAAATGGTTGTTTTATGATATTTTTAGCAAAATAAAGTAGCATGGCGAGGCTGTCCTCAAGGTCACAGAACGCCGACCGTCGCGCTATCATCATGCGGTTCCTTGACGCTGACCCGCGCCCCGATCCTGAACTATCCTATGGCCCCACCGCGCGCCGTGGTAAATATTTTCTATATAGCTTATTAGGTACTTACTATATTTATTTAGTTTCAGTGGAATAATTTGTATTTCTTATCTTTTTAGCCGCCTTCATGCTATCCCGGTTCTAGCGATGCGTCGATACGATATGTCGTCGGGCAACAAGCTTCATCTTTATAAATGAACCCTTGACAATTCAAAAGTGCCTGTAATTGGTTTATTTCAAATAAATGCTTTGAGTTTGAGTTTTGTGTTTTTTTTTAAATATATTTCTTGAAAACAAAATGTATTTTATTTATTTCAAACTTTTCCTAGCTCCTTCCTTCATGGAATTGGGAGAACTATCAGTAAGTATACGGGGTCATGTACAGCACTGCAGCACGCTTAGCATGACCACGATATGTATAAACGCGTTTTGTCGACGTAAGAATAGACAAAATGACACGATTGTGATTGTCTATCTGTCATTTTGTTTATTCTTCCTTCGAAAAACCCGTTTCTATGGTTGTCATGCTACGCGTGCGAGGCAGTCCCAGTTTCCACTTGAATGGCATAAAACATACCTACTAAAAACCGACTACTATTGATACATGGATAAGTAAAAATTCAAAAGGCAAACTTTATCATGATGAATAAACAATAATTACCTCCACTTACTTCGTTATCTGTCTGTCTGCCAGTCTGTCAAAACCCTTTCTCGATCGTGACAGTAGTTTTGCACCGCACAGGCGCACAACTATTGTCAACGAAATGTCGCATGATACCGCATAGCTGCATAAAAATGCACCTATACGGTGTATTAGACATGCCCTCCACCTATACGGTATCATGCGACATTCCCGTAACCGTAGTTTAGTTATTAAAAAAAATCTATGCACCTGTGCAGTATCATGTGATATTCCCGTGACAGAAGTGCACCTAAAACCAAGACATAGCGCTGTCAACAGTGACGTGAGGCCGGTTTCGTAAACATGTGTGCACTTAGTGAGGTGTAGTTTGATTGTAAATGTGTGCGTCTGAGCGTGTATGTACAGAGCGGAAGGGTAGTTTTCGTGTGTTTCACTCTGTATTGTTCGCAGCGCTATGTCTTGGTGTTTTATTTGATCTGCCTTTGCTTTAGACATTCTAAAAACCGACTACTATTGATACACGGAGAAATAAATATTCAAACAGGCAAACTTTATCATGATGAATAAACACAATAATCACCTCTACATACTTACTTCGTTGTCCGTCCGTCTGGTTGCCACTCTGTCAAGACCTTTTCTTGACCGAGACAGATCGTTAACTTATATTTTTATCACATAAAAAAATCTTTTTGCGATTACAAACTTACATTTGCAGTTGGAATATGGATTTAGGTACATATAAGGAAAGATAGATAGAATAATAATTTATGTAATGTATTTTCCACCATAATTGTAAAACAGCTGTTAGTAAATAAGTGTAGAAATGATGATGACTCATTATTTTCAAAGAAATCGAAGTAATAATAATTGGAATATGTCAGAACAAAAAAAATATCTCCGATAAAATCCGATCTTTCATTGAACAGGTCATTACTATTTTATTAGAACACAAACAGTGAGATAATAAAAAGTAATATTATGTTATCTAAAATAAAGTAACATAATAAACAGAATAAAATAATTTATAATAAAATAACAACAAAAATCTTTAAATTATAAAATAACATAAAAATATTTCATTCGCAGTGTTTTTGCGCTAACGCGCTGACGGTACACGAAACTAGTTTTTTCCAGTTTGACGAACGGGAACGATGCGTCATGACGGCGAAGTTTTGTCGTTGTGTAAACAAAAAGTTTTTATGGTTTTAGATAAGGTTTCAAGTGAAAAGAGTTGTGTTGTTGTGTTTATATGTGACCTACACATATTGTGTTACCGAAATCAAGTGATGGTTTGGTGAATAAGTGTGTGTATTCGTCATATTGTGATAAAGTTTCAAGGTAATGCGAGTGAAAATTATCAAAATGAAAACATATCACATTACTGCGAGAAAAGGTCAGTATGTACAGGTTTTTCTTTATAATATATCGGTAGGGTAACTCATAACGAAGCCAGGAAGGTATAATATGTGCCGTGTTGATGGCTGTATATTGACGAATTCGTCGTTTTTCTGAAGTCCGACCCAAAATCAAAAAAAATCTTAGATCGGCGCTGCGTTTGTCGTGTTATAGGGTGACTAGGCACGCTTGGGAGGGGTTAATAATAAAATACCACGTCTTTACTTTGAATTATACAAACTAACAAAACAAAACACACATGCCCCGAGATTTTAACACAAGCGTACCTACCATATCACGATTTATGAACCGCCTATAACTACCTATTTCACTCGTGTCAATCACTTTACTCTATTCACATTATTTATTAATAATCCATTTTTCGGGAGATAAAATGAAATACTTATCCATTAAAAAGACACACGAATGTACCTATCTACTAGTAAGTAAAATTATTTTATAGTCTTACCTTTCAGAGTTTCTAGGTAATTTAAAAAAACTTATATCTGGATGCGTTATTGACGAATTCATGCAACCAAAAACAGCACAATATATACTACACCTATTCGTCATATTAAATATGTACTTGAACTTATTTTTGTAAAAAAATCGCGCGGTTATTATTAAAAAAACGACACACCGTCCGTTCGTCACTGCGGCACAGTCGCGACTGTCTGCGTACCTCGCGCATACCTCGATCGAGGCGCGTAGGTATAGCTCGCGCTTCGTCCGTTTGTATGAAGTTGGAATACCGTCTACCGTGGTTTAGATCAGTGATCCTAAGTCAAGATTCTATTGGTTAATATTGGCACATCTCCGCTCCTCTTTTCTCCGCTCCGCTCCAGTGGACAGGCAGCCTTAGGACCGTAATCAATATGTGTTACTAACCGCACCACCAGAGTTGTCCACAAGGGTAAGTTCTCTCTTTTTCAACAACTTTCCGGTACTTCTAGCTGTCAGCTCTTGAAGGTCGGCGGCCGACTTGCATACACCTACCACGTCTGTAAATGAAAAACTGATGTTACAATTGAATTCCTGATAGTTTTCAACACATAAAAGGATCATTTGACTACATTGTATGGTAAAATTTTAAGGGCTCTTGTAAGCATAAGCAAAAAGAAATTCTAATGTCACATAGTACAGATGGGACACTCAATCATTTAAATAAAAAGCGACTCTTGCTGCGACACAATACAGTGCAATTCAGGTCGCACAACACTAATTACCTACAGTTATATTCACCAAGAAGTTGCCTCTCTTTCTATCGCGTAACTCTTAAGCTCATTTCAGACTACGCTATACTATTCTGCTCTATAATAGTACAACAACACAAAGGAAACAAACAATATATAGCATAGCAAAGTGTGAATGTGTTCTAAATAAATGTATGGCGAGCGATATTGTTGTGCTATGAACTATATGCTATAGCGTAGTCTGAAATGAGCTTTATACCTAAAATGCGGAGTTTTCAATCTGTATTCATTTGTTATAATGTTCTCTGTGGGAGGGAGTGGGCTCAACTCTTGTTAACTAAACGAAAATCCAACGTGACTACAAATGAATTCGTGGCATTTCTACATAGTGTTTATCTTACCTAGTAAAGTATCCACATTTTTGGCAGCAATTTCATTAATAGGTACAAACTCGAACTTAATACTGGGCACACTGGAAGAGTCTTCCATACATTCAGCGACCACTGTGTTGGCTGTGAATGTCATCTCATAGTCGTTCTTCATACTAGTGTATTGTTTGTTAGCTGTTTTAAGTTGACAACGACTTATGTAGTATACTTTGTCGACCTGAAAAACAATAATAAAGGTTGGTTGCAATATTTATAACTTATATTATTATCCCACCAACATTAGCTTTGATGGAATTACATAAGAACCAAGTTCTAGCTATTCGCCGTTCAGCTTCTTCTTGCTCTCTCATGGATGTTTATACAATTATCTATACCAAAAAATAAAATTAAAGTGTCTGTTTGTAATGTCAAAATAACAGCTTTTTTACTAAATGGTATATGAAAGTATAATGGTACTTAACTTAAAACACAAAGTAATTTTTAAATATTTTGTCTGACTGTTTGCTCTGGCTAATCTCCGAAACAGCTATACCGATTTTGATGGGGACTTTCACTGGCAGATTGCTGATGTTATAATCATAATGAGTAACTTAGCTCCTTTTATTTTAGAAAAAGAATAAAGGACCTCACTAGCGATAAGTTTGTATGTAGGGTAGGGGGTAATCTCCAGAACTACGAGTGGGATTTGAAAAATTCTTTTTGCATTGGATAGTCCATTTCTTGAAGAAGGTTATAGAGGAAAAAGGTTCCAGAAGCTAATAAATTATAAAATATTATGTGAAAAAATATTTGTTTCAGTAAAAACCAATTTTAAAAACGATTATAATATTATATTCTATAATATTACTGTCTTACAACAGTAATATTGGTGGCACTTCATCAGTATCTCTTGCTTAGCAACCATGCATGTCTACAAAACTTGAGAAAACTAGTTAACTCAAAATTTAATCAAATTTCTCACCTGTATCATATCATAAAACTTATCACATTCATTTTTAAAAGCAGTAGCTCTGATTTCTCCACTGTCATCACAGAGGTCCATACTGAACAGTTTCCCTTCTCCCCTGGCATTGTTCCAAGTGCGTATATCTGACTTGGACATCACACGAGCTTTAATCACCCACCTGAGCAAATCAAAATATTTTATTTCACATAACCATAAAAGGGCACTTATGAAATGTCAGAAGCTAGGTGCACGGTTCCAATTGGTAGTTTCCTATGTAGAAGAGCCGGCAAGAAACGCCACCGTTACTTGTTTAAAAATAAAAGGTTTTGACAATGTTTTCAAATTACAGTGTTAATAGGTATGAGAGGACAGTGTAGGCCTATCAACAGGTACTTAGCAAAATAGAAAACGGGTCACAGATCTACCAAAACCATGTATGAAATTGTGTGATAAATTTTTAATAGAATATTATCAAAGGTATAAATATTAAATGTTGTGAAGGCCTTGGCCAGCAGAAACCAGATTGATTAATAGCAACCACGAGAGGTCACAACTAACTTTGAGCATGAAATCTTGAGAGATTTGTAGGTGAAGCCATATGATAGCTATTAAAAACGATTAGAATATAAATAAGATAACTTACTTATTCTGATATGGACTGAGACTAGCAATGGGATGGGTCATCTGTGAAGACAGTATGCTGGAATCAAGGTTTGCAGAAGTAGTAGGTGCAAACGCCATGGGTGCTGGAGCTGGTTTTGGGCGGGGCGCGGGTGACGCCGCGGCCTGCGCAGGCGCCGTCGACGCTCCTGCCGACTCCTCAGCCCATGTCTGAGGGTTGCCCAGTTTCTTGCCCACCTCGCTGCCTGGAGATACTATTGTGATATCCAAGATGATCATAACACGCCTGAAAGGTAGTGTATTTTTTTATACTTTTGCATAATTATACAGATTACCTATAGAGTTACAATTAAATCTGGATAGATAAAAGTCAAGTTATTATAAAAATATAATATAATGGTAAACTCAACAACTTTTTTGTTAAAACAAATTTAAATTTATTTCCGTCACTAGCTGATGTTAGGACTCGTTCAGGCCCCATGAGAATACAATATAAAAATCTATTACATATAAGCAATTACAAAACAGCACTACTCAGGAAAAATATTATGTCAATGGGGCCTATAATATACAATAAAATTCCTCACAATTTTAAAGAACATCCTATACGAATATATAAATCTAAGCTGACTGCATTATTATTAGAAAAATGTTATTATTGTATAAATGACTTTTTAAATGATAAAAATATATAACAATTTAAAAATATAAAATGACATTCGAGAATTTATATTATAACAGAATGACTTAATTATTAATTTAGATGAAAATTGTATCGATAGTTGTTTGCATGATTTTATGAAAATTGTATTGTTTTTAGTTTTTACGACTTTGCATGCCGTAAGGTAGAATGTAGCGGAAACACTTAGTGATGTACCATCTTATACCTGTACCTACATTGTTGGCAAATAAATGAATCTGAATCTGAACTCAAATCCATTATTTCCATAAATCGGATTCAAATCACACTCATACATCAAAAACAAAGATTGACAAAGTTATAGCTAACATAAATGCTGATTTTTATGATATTATGTACTTGAGTAATGTACATACTTCTCTCCTTTCCCTGTATTTTTCAGGAGTGATGTGACAAAACGGTCAATCTGCACAACAGAGTAATCGGACAGTTCTCCTGATATCAATTTGTCATTAAGTTGTGTAGCAAGCATGGCAAAACTGTGGGAATGCTTGCCATCTGACACAAGCAGACGAAACCTCTCATTGGCACCACTGCCCTGGATCTTCTTGCTGCCCAAAACTTGCATTATTGGTTTATCATATACTCCACCATTCATTATCACCTGTAAATATAGATTATTTTATGTAAATGAGGAAAATACAACAAGTTAAAAGTTTAAACTCTGTCAGTTCAAAAGTAAAACTCAGACAGCAGGGATGATATTGTAGTTGTATTAATATTGTTAGACTGTTATCCATATAAGTACCTAATAGGAGTACTAGGTAATAACAATTAAATACCTACTAAGTAAAATGTTACAATTCAAGCATTTTATGTAGGTAGATACTGTTATAAAATATTGGTGTAAGTCTGTCTTGGTTAACAATGAACCATGAAGTCCTAGAGATTAAATCATTAGGGGTGTACTATGAATAATAAAAGTCGGGGTGTACAAATGAATAATACTGAGATATAGCAATTACATCCACCAGCCAAATCCAGTCTTTTAAAGTACCTACTCATTTGTAAAGGCTGCATATGCATGCAGTTTTACGTATTTAGTTATCAATCTTTAATACTGGCATTGCAACATGGTTGATACTTGATAATTGCATTGCAATAACAATCTGATAAGACGTAGGAGTTCGAATTATTTATCAGTACGAGTATTTGGAAGTAGGTTGGTACGACAAGTTACAACCTGTCCAAAAACAACGATGCTCTGATTATCTGATATTCTTCGTGTACAACTGTTTTTAAAGTCTGATTATACTCATTGTATAAACGTTATGATCAGTTTCTAGTTAGGAAGCGACAAATTAAAATAGCGACAATTGAAATGCAAAAACTTACCTCAAGAGAGCCTTCAGATAGTTTGTGGGTCATTTTGGAAGAAAATTACGTTCCCACTTCTGTTTTAGCTAATTTAATATATCTGCCGGAGTAGAACCAGAGATTCGTGGTAACAACACTGTATTAATTACAATTTAAAGAAATAAAAATATAACGAACGCCCGATCGGTGTTTTTTGCCGAGGCGCGAAAATCTGACACTGTCACTGAGTGAGTGATTGTTGTTGACTTGACAGCAGACAGTCCTTGATTGTCTATGAAATTTAATATTGCCATAATAAAAAGATTAAAAGGTCTCTGCACACAGCAGGCGTGGCGTAGCGGGACGGGATCGCGACGTGACGCTGAGCAGTTGTAATGTACTAGATACTAGATACACAATCAGCGGCAAAAAATGTCCTCACCGAATGAGCACCCACTTGAACATTTGGGTGCGCTTTTGATTTAGTAGCATTCGAACGCTCCGACGGTAAACACGCGACATAGTATCAGTCATAAAAATTTATTGCTTTTTAAACATATCTTTGTGAAATAAACTTTAAGCATTTCGTTTAAGGTTGAATTTACATTAATTTATATTTATTTCAACTATTATTACTTAAACACAATTTGGTGCCAGTTTTAAGAGAACTTTTGTTAGGGATTGTGTATCTAGTTCTTTATTAGTGATCGATGACTATAAATTACTGACGACTCGCCACAGAGCCACCCGCTCGGCACGACGGTAACCGTCGCGCCACGCCGCCACCGCGCCGAGCGGGAATACTAGTCAGAAGCGGCGGGGTGGAGCGCCACGGTTACATTCAGAATTGAGAGATTGTATTAAAGCTTAAAACTTTAACTTATAACTGTAACTAATAACTTATAAGTTACTTTTTAACTAACTTAATTACTTTTAACTGTTTTCATTTTCATTCTTTTCTTTATTTTCATTCTTTCTCTCTCAATTCGCGGCGGGACGGGACGTGATCGCGCCCGCAGTGTGACCGATGCCACCGCGCCAGCGCCCCGTCGCCGCCCCGCCACGCCACGCCCGCTGTGTGTTTACCTTTAGACTTTTTCACTGGCCAGTGAAAACTTCCCAATACTTAGTGTAGCGGCACACCTGCGGAACGTTCCGTCGCGTCATGTGACGCTTGCTCATGATCGCGACGTAACGTTCGGCTGATGTGTCATACATAGGTAACTTGAAAAACATTAGGAGCGTATTCAACCGAACCTTCCGCGGCGTACGTTCGGCAGGTGTGGCGCGACCTTACAGCTTGGTCAAAAAGTCGTGAACGTGGTGACATTTGGAACTAAATATTTTACAGACCTAATAATTATGGCACTACTTTGTCGACGAGTGCTAGTAGATTTGGATTTGAGTCACCCACAAGCTGTAAGTTGCACATTTATTTTAACAATTTATTTCCCATTCGAAGTGACCTAAGTGCGTTAATGGCGCCCTCAATCTTTTCTACTTTTTGGCCAAGCTGTAGGTCCTAGCGGCCCAACTACTAATCTGAAGGGTAGACAAGGCTGATTTACACTACTGCAATATGTCGCACAATCCGAGAGTTTTGAAGGATATTGCTAATCTATTGCTACATAAGTTTGAAATTTTTGTTTGCTCAACATCGTACAGAACGCAATCAACGTGGGTGAACTGTCAAAATGATAGGTACTTACTATCGAAGAACTTCTTATTTAAGCAGTTTGATAACAAAATCCCGTGAACACGATGACCTAATCAGAAGGCCAATTCTCGTACTTAAAAAACGTTCACATTTAAGTCGCAATCTGTCAAACTTGTCAAAAATGTTGGTAATTTGTTGCGGTAATTTGATTGTATTTTTGACAGATTGTGAATGAGATGTGAATGCAAACGTTCTTAAAAATTACGGGAATTGTCCCTCTGTTACCGCCCCGGTTCTATAGCGGCCGAGCGCTGCAAGCAGAAATAGTCCTTACGGTGTACAAATATGAACTTCTTCGATGGTAGGTACCTACCACCTTATATACATAATCTACTCATTGGTACCTACACAGACTCATCACTCATCACAGACTGAACAAAGTAGCCATTGAGCGCAGGCCACACCGCCAGCTTAGCGGGCGGAGCGGGCGAAGCGAACGAAGGAAACTACAAACTACGCGAAATATTGTAGCTCGCGGTGTGAACCGAAGTATGTAAAGAGGTGAAACGTTCGCCCGCTCCGCCCGCTAAGCTGGCGGTGTGGCCTGCGCTTTGTAGTTGCAGGTCCTTGGCTATCGGGATTTTACCGTAGTACCCGGATTTTACCGTAGTAGTTCCATGTCCTGAACTGACCTCACCAACCTGCTATCTAATTACGCAACACATTTTCGTAAACGATTCCGACTCATCTGTTTCATTTTGACAGTTCAATAATATTCATTGCGTTATTTACGTTGTTGAGCTGATTTTTTTCGAACCTATGAAGCAAAAGCAATGGATTAGCAATCTGTTTTTTCGAACCTATGAAGCAATGTATTACGTAATAGGGTATTACACCCATTTCTGAAAAGTGTCTCAAATGGATTCTGTAGTGCTAATGTACCACTAAAAAAATCACAAAATTTCAATTTAATCGTTAAGTGCCATAAAAATGCATTTAAATTTTTCATTTTCTTTCGCGCGTAATTTGACGGAAACGCTGAACGCAGTGGACGCCTTAATCTGTTGTCATGACGTCAACGTCAGTTGGCTGTGTAAACAAATGCAGTGATTGGAGGTACACTATGATTTATATGTCAATGAGGTACACTGATAGTTGACAGTTGACACTTCTAAGTTTACATCTGTTTACACAGAATAACCCTGAATAACCTCTGAGCCTCTGAGACATAGCCGTATGACGTAATAACATGGCGAATATTTGGTGTTATGAAACAGATTAAAAAAGCTGAAACCTTTGAATTGAATTTAAAAATTTAGTTTGCTATTTTATGAACTAAGACTAACGTTTTCAGACTGCTTTTTGCCTAAACTATCTCAATAATATATTTTTAGATTTTTTCTCATATAGAGTAAAATACCCTATTAGGGTACTGGTTAGTAACGGCTGTTTTTTTGAAAACTAAGAAAACAAATTCTCATGTGTACCATCAAAACCATTTATTTCACGAATAACAATACAATAAACACCACAGCAACTTAATTACAATTCTATAACAAAATAATACTTACAACCAGAAATATCCACCTTTATAAAATATAATATCACAATCGATTTTCACTTGGATTAAATCCAATAAACTAGTTAACTAAATAATGTAACAAGTAAGTTTTCGATGAGATAAAAGATCATAAGATAAGATACATAATAATATATTTATAGTACTTTATAGAGGCATTTTCTTTTGTAGATTTATAAGTAGAGGTCTATAGGACAATATACAAACAATGGTTTTCAAAGTGACCCCATCACGGACACTCTATAGTAAATCGATTTTTATAAACTAGTAAATTTTGAGTCGATTTCACTCAAATTTAATTCAACGCTTAAAGAATTAAATGAAGTAAGTAAGTAAGTTTCGCAATGAGAAGGTACAATCTACAATAACAAAGTATGAACACTATTTGGCTAAATGTAACAATTACGCAAATAGGTCCTACATTCATAACACCTCTCTGCGAAGTGTAAAACTATTATCAGTCGATGATTAAAAACTATTTAAATTTAGAATCCATCGATGCTGCCGACTCGTCTGTGGTCAGTCTGTGGTACCAAGTACCCGTAGGAGTCTCTAGCCGCGGCCACCATGGCTGCAAATCCAGCGGTCGGTCCTAGCTCGGTGGTTGCATGACCCTTTTCTTGAAGGGATGCGATGATTGCCTGTTGAGAAAATAAATAATAGTAGGTACTTAAATACAATTACCAAAATACCAATAGACAGTCGTGCAGTTTGAAATAATACATAATATATTAGCCTGTATTCCTAGGGGAGCCAGAAATAGAGAAACTTTCCGATCCTCTTTGCTCCAATTGACAGGCCCTAAAAAACAGAGTTAGGCTGCGGTTACCAACCTTACCCATCTATATGTACCTATATCTAGGTATGTTTAAATAGGTTGCTTTCCTGTGTATTGTGTATCCTCTAGGTATCTATCTGTAAGATGTAACCACTTACCTATCTATAAATATAAATGAACCTTACTTCTGTATCCTACTTAATATCCTACTAGCCTACTATTCAACTATCCTACTAATATTATAAATGTGAAAGTTTGTATGTTACTTAATCACGCAAAACGGCAGAACGGAATTGGATGAAATGTGGCACAGAGTTAGTTTAGGTATAACCTGGACATAGGATAGTTTTTATCCCGGTAGTGTTTTCCCGTGGGATAACTTCCGAACCAAAGCTAGTTATAAATATGAAAGTTAGTATGTTTGGATGTTTGTTACTCAATCACGCAAAAGTGGCTGAACGGATTTCGATGAAATTTGGCACACAGGTAGACCAAGACCGGGGTTAGGGCATAGGGATTTTGGTCGAATAATTTTCGGCTTCCACGAACGGGGGCCAAGCCGCGGGCAGACGCTAGTTGTCAAGAAATTCAAGAGGGTTTTCGTCACATCATGACTCGCAAACCTATTTTATCTGGGTTCTGATAAAATGTTAAGAAATGACATTGAATACTATGGGTGTGGACTGTGGAATGTGGCTCACGGTTGTTATGGTGTAACCGAGCAATCAAGGAAAACGGTGAGGGGCTTCGAACACGTATTTAACATAAACTAAACTGCTTATACACTTATCACGTTCTGTCGATTAAAAAGATAAGTTTTATTAGAACAGGAATAAAACCAAAGAATCTTATGCTCCTGCCATAATAAGCATCATGTCTCCCAACCATTCTAACAGGGTGCAGCCCCGTGCAGCTGAATACCAGTATTTTACATGTAGTGACTGCATATCTGACTGTGACCTCACCAACCTGCTATCTAATTACGCAACACATTTTCGTAAATAATTCCGATTGTTTCATTTTGACAGTTCAACAATATTCATTGCGTTATTTACATTGTTGAGCAGATTTTTTTCGAACTTATTTCAAAACGATTCAAATTCTGATTAATCGTGTAGGTATTATTACGTAATTAGGCAGCTGGGTTGGTGCCAGGGTTCTTTGCTATATTACCCCGCACGATACCCCGAGCTTGGTAAGACTGGTTGTCAGACTTTCGGGCTTCTGACCATGGGCGTACCCAGGGGGGGGGCAGGGGAGGGCAGCTGCCCCCCCCTGGATTTTGTATGAGTAGGTACTGTTGTCAATGAAAGTTAAGTTACAGTCACGATAAGACTTCCTTTACAAAATACAATAAGTATATTTATATATTATTTTGAATTAATTTTAGAAAAAATCCGCGCTGCGCGGCTTGTCATGTTTATCTATTATGCATAACCAACTTAAAAGGAGGACGTTCTATGTTCGACTGTTTTTTTTTTACTATGGTTAACGATATTTTCGTCAATTGTGAAGCAATTATGAAAATTCGTGTACCTATCATATAAAAGAAAGAAAGAAAATTATATTCAGTCCACAATTGACAAAAATATCGATAAACATACATACTTAATATAAAAAAAGCTTAATACGTCCTTCTTTTTTGAAGTCGGTTAAAAATACACGAACGCAGCAGCAATATCAAACTATGGGGAGGGGGGGAATTTCTGATTTGCCCCCCCCTGGGCCAAAAGCTGGGTACGCCCATGCTTCTGATTACTTACCCGTAACTACTGTCAAAGATTTACGAATGACAGCCGGGAGCCCGGGACCAACGACTTAACCTGCCTTCCGAGGCATGGGTAATCTGTGACGTAGGGGTCTCGCACAGCTTAACCTTCCACCGACACATGCGGAGCGGCTGGGCTGTTATTGCTTAGCTTAGCCACGAGCCCTATATTAATCCTGAATGTATAAATAAATAGTATATAAATAGATCTAAGTTTGTTTAGCATTGCTACATATTCTCTGAATGTTAAAAAATCTTTTCTCATTTCCATTGAGGGAAATGTATTATATGTACCTATAACGCCTATGTTACTTTTTCCATTTGAATACATCAACTCTATTATTGTTCGTGAACAATGCATCTATAGCCTGTACAATGATTGTCCACCGTACTAAACACATGTCGGTCACGGTAAATTGCGTAATTTAGCAGACTCGCTTAACTGAAATATATATTATTCTATGGTATATTATACGAGAGTAGAGTAGGCACTAGCAGTTACAATAATTTACCTTTACGGATGAATCAGTGCGGAAACAAGATAGGGAAATCGTTTGAGTTGAGTAAGATTGTTTAGAACTTTAGATAAGGGAAATAACTTCTACTTCTGCAAATCTACAATGTCCGTAAACTATAAAATCTGTCTAGCCTTTTCCCAACTACTTATTTTGGGGTCGGCTTCCGGTCTAACCGGATGCAGCAACATGAAGCGACTGCCTATCTGACCTCCACTAGCCAGTAACTGGGTAATACGATACCTCTTGCTTAGACTGGTTGTCAGACTTTCGGGCTTTTGACGACCCGTAACGACTGTCAAAGATTCGAGAACGAATGACAGCCGGGACCAACGGCTTAACGTGCTTTCCGAGGCACGGAGGAGTCTCCTCGATATGTAAGGATGATCACCCATCCACGGACCAACCCCAGCAAGCTTAGCTTAACCTGATGGATCGATCCGTGCGGTTGTTATTACTTAGCCAAGCCACGAGCTCCTCAATGTCAGTAAACTATAGGGTTGTCCTTATTATTAAGGCCATCGTATTTTTCAATTTAATTTCTACGTTTGGGAGTAGGTACTGCTATTATAGGAACGGAGGTGGATTACATTACAGCTCTCTCACAGAGAGGCTTGTGTCAAATCGTGTCTAGCAGTGGGCACATTAGTAGATTTATTTTGCAGGCAAAGAAGTAGGTCCTGCATGAAAGTGGAGGTCTTACCTTTAGGTATAGATAGGTACTTATTTAACACTACGATTAGACTAGGTACCGTGTAGTTAAGTGGCATAAATTACCTACTACCTACAAAGTAGCTAGTAATTTATGTATACAAGGTCCCATTAAAATAAATGGACAAATTTTAATACAGCATTCATTACGTCTAACCAAAGATTGATTTAATTTTTACCTTAAATAATAAACGGCATTGGATATCTAGGTACTATACTTACTGTAAAAATTTTAGTTACCATTGCCATGCAATGGGAACCAAAATTTTTAGAGTGTTTTCGTTAGCAGATTTTTTTTCTTGAAAGTACTAAGGCGTTTTTATTTTTTACCATTGTCTTTATTTTGGTGGTCTGAATAATTTTTCAATGTTTGTCCGTCTATTATAATGGGACCATAAATACAATGTGGTACAAAAACCCTGTCCGATCCGAAAAGGGCACATCTATATACCTACTAATACCTATACCTACTAGTTATAAAGCTGAAGAGTTTGTTTGTTTGCTTGAACGCGCTAATCTCAGGAACTACTGGTCCGATTTGAAAAATTCTTTCAGTGTTAGATAGCCCATTTATCTAGGAAGGCTATAGGCTATATATCATGACGCTAAAACTTTAAGGAGCCGAACACCAATAAAGAATGTTTCAAAATCAGGGTTTTTTTTTAACGAAGTCGCGGGATAAAGTTAGTGTTAGCCCAAAGTAAAACTATTCCACGCGGACGAAGTCGCAGGCAGAAGCTAGTATAATATATATAGAATAAGGTACTGCAACAACATTACCTAAAAGTAATAAAGCAACTTATTATTATTGAAAATAAAAAAGATATTGCTATTTCACGTTTTTTGTACCAAAATCCCGATTCCATTAATTATTGGAAAATTTTCAACAGGGGTCATAAAGTCACAAGTTATGACTTGTAGACACCCGCTAAACGACAGCCGCCCGCGCCCCATGACATATCCCGTTAAAATTTGAAAAAAAAAGGTTTTTTTGGATCTCACGGATCGGACAGGGTTTTTGTTACACGCTATATAATATAATGATTAGTTATACGTGCGTATTCTGACTCTTATTTAAAAGAGGAGATTACTGCTATCATTTTGGCTTCATCCTCATCATTCTAACGTATCATTATTTAAAAATATCATTTTCACAAATAATTTATTATTATATCGACGCGACGTATGGTATTGCACTATCATTAGATAGCTATTATGACACAACTATTATACAAGGCCGTTTCGGTTGACATAACAATAGCTCGATTCGACGATTGCATCCACTGACATGCATCGTTATTTAAACGGTTCTTTGTTATTATTTACTGGAAAGTTGATGAGTTTTCAGCGACCTGAATGAAGTCTCACGACTGTGTCAAGGCGACGAGACCTGTTGGTTATCAAACGACAGGTAGGCATGTAGGAAACTATCTTACCGGGTTGAAGTCCGCCTCATGCTGCACTTCCATAGGCAGAAGCTGATGATGGAGTCGCGGTCTTTGGACAGCATCCGGAAGGTCACTACCTTCTAAAATTATATGCCGAGCCATCTGAAATAGAAGAGCAACTTGAACTCATCGACATGCATAAATTATTCAATCAACTCAGCCTATGGCAGTCCACTGCTGGACATAGGCCGCCCCCAAGCTGCGCCACAACACCCAGTCCTCCACCTTCCGCATCCAGTTTGCTCAAGCCACCTTTATAAGGCCGTCGGTCCATCTAGCTGGGGGCCTGGGAGGCTTCCCACGCTACGTTTGCCGATACGCGGTCTCCACTCCAGGTCTCGTCTGCTCCATCAGTCGATATACATGGGCAGCCCACTGCCATTTCGGCTTGCTTACTTAAATAGTTATTTTATGGTACTAAAACTGTTAACGATCACAAACATTCCAGCTAGATTTTTGGTAGAGTTGTGTATCAATAATACGATACGACAGTCTCAAACAGCATGACCATTTCGTAGAAAATACAAGCAGTAGGTTTTAGAAAACAAGATAAATTCTTGAAAACTGATAAAGAAATTGTACTCTTGGCTTGGGCAGCACTTAGTGGAAAGGTAAAACAAGAAAATAAGTGACAGCTTACCAGAGCCACTTGCGTGGTAATCTTAGTACCGCCGGCAGCTCCGAGGACCAAGTCCACCCTTCTATTCCTGTTCATCACGATACTGGGGACCATTGAGCTGAGTGGCTGCAGTGAAGGGGCCAACATGTTCGCAGGAGAAGGCGGCAGACCGTATGCTGACTCCAAGTTCGGGATCGCAAAGTCATCCATCTCGTTGTTCAACATGAAGCCCAGGCTCTTTGACCGCCTCTGAGAGCCCCAACTGTAAAAATTAAAAGTCGTTCATTTTGTGAATGGTTTCGATCAAACAGTAAAATTTTGAACTAAGATTTGTGTTGAAAAGATAATAAGGGGAAGGAAAATTGTAAAGAATCTTTTCAAGGACATCAGGGCAATGTGGGTATCCTCCAAATGACCAGGCGAATGGTTTTTAAAAGATTTTGGATAAAATCAAAATATCCATCGAAAACAATGAGTATTTTTGTTGGTTTTGTTTACGCATTGGTTCCGTTTGAGATTTATTTTCGCTTACACAATACTACGACTGAATGAAAACTCAAGTTTATCGCCTTCACGCCTTGTCCTATCTTTGTCCTCAAAGAAAGATATTTTGTGTACTTAAGTAAGTAAATCAATAATAGTGG
Organism: Conistra vaccinii; assembly: GCA_948150665.1. Lineage (NCBI taxonomy): Eukaryota > Metazoa > Arthropoda > Insecta > Lepidoptera > Noctuidae > Conistra > Conistra vaccinii. The sequence continues at coordinate 10,865,854 of OX411330.1, forward strand.
TTATTCTTCATCTGGATTTCTCCTGTGTGCCAATATAAATATACACACTCTGCGATCACCAATGATTGTATGAGTCTCGGAATGGTCCATATTCGTAGCTGCTGTTCTAAACCTGACTTTTATACTTAGAGTAAGTTAAAAAGCATAATTTAGGTACATATAATTAATGGTGCTGGTGGCGGAGACGACGCTGCCATCGGGAGCGACGACAACGATATGGGCGGTGCCGTGGTCATCTGCGCCTTCAAACAGTGCGCCGTAGTGTTGCCAGTCATTGTAAGTTGTGGAGTCGTTGACTAGCTCCCGGAATGATCGCGCCCAACCGGCGTTTGAGAGATTACGCTCCAACTGAAATAAAATGACGTGATGTCAGTGCCCATGTAGCTGATTCTTGGAAAAGACCTACCTCTCTACTCCTGAAGGTCGAATTTTGATCAAAATCACACCTCCCAATCTAAGTCTATCAGAATTATTTTGGAACGTTCGTGCAACTTTGGGCTGTACAATGTTTGACCTGAACCAGTACTTTTTCATTGATCTAGAATTAAAGCATTCGATACCTAATTTAGTGTGCTCAATTTCGGGACGATGGCTGTGTGTGACTGCATCTACGAACTACGATTTTGACAAGATAATATTTCATGACGCTGCGATTTTCACTTAGATTTTTATGAAATCTTGTGCTCTTGACTTACGTGTGCGTGTTGCCGTATTATAAATGCATTACCAAAGTTACCGTTTATTATGATGTCATCGGTTTTCTAATAATAACTTCCAAATAACTGGCAATTACAGAGTTTCGTCAATTATTTACTACGGCCATCTTTATCATGAACAAGTATATATTTGGGAGAATCTAAGTTTAAGGTGAAACAATTTGATATTTTTTCCATACAAACTTCGGAGGGGTTTTACTCCACTGTTTGACATTGTACATTCAAAGTTAAACATGATATCGTTAGGTCTCATTATTAAAATTGTCTGTACGGAAGCAGAATAGTAAAATAAAAAAGCCGTTAAAAAGTTATGAGCCAACAAAGATTCGTTTTCTTGCTAATTTTAACGCAACTTTGGGCGTAAATAAGTAATACAAGAAGTGTGAAATCTCGAAAACTATATCCGTACCGACACAGAAAAATTATCGAAGATTTCAATAAATTTTATTTGTAATTGATTTATGCAGTGGTTTTTTCAGAAAAACCTTTTTTCCAAAGGCCTTTTCAAAATTTTTGACGCACTCGTGTTATTTAAATTGGTCGGTACGGTGTTTCTGTGCGTGCGAACTATACGTTGTCCATGTAGACCAGCTTCTAACTGCTCATCACTGATACTATCTCGGTCGGACACGATGCCAGGTGAGACAGCGTGGTTTTTGGCCATGCCCACCATTGAGTTCGAGCCCGCGACTAGTTAGTAAGTAAGTTTATCTAAGTTTCGTTCTCTGATCACACCTTTCATACATCTCATTTCATATTTATGAGTGACGGTAGCTTATACCTAATCTACTTCCGTTTTTAGATATAAGTACATGTAGGTACTTATAATCAAAATGTTTCATATCAATAGAAACAGCTGGCATACTTCATGGTGATTATTATGTATGCTATATTAAGTGTATTGACACAAACTACTCAGGCGCAGCTATTATTTGCTTTGTGTCAATATTAATAGGTAGGTACAAGATAGTGCTATCCACGAAGAGGCGCCTCACTCCGTGCTTACTGTGCTGTAAGCTGTACTTTAGTACGGAGCGGAGCGGAGTGGGGCGCGTCTTGGTGAATCGCACTAATTATGTATGATGTTACAGAATGTTCGTTTCATAAAGCAAAGTGGATAAATTTATTTATGAGATAAAACGGAGATATAAATTCTCAGGTGTAGTAACACCTGAGAATTTAATCAGAAAACTGAGTGCGTATTTTTTAGATTCTTAAAATTTTTCCTGTATTTTCACCAGGGTTCTGTCTTGAAACATAAAAAGAAACAAAGTACGGATTGGTAGATATTTAAACCTTCTCTACACCAGAAAAATATTAATTTTTAAAGGAAATAAGGTAGGTCGGTGTGATTACCCCAAAATTAGATATAGAAGGTTGCAAAAGAACCTTCTCTTCATGACACGATGCAAGTGACAAAAGCGCAGAAATCTCATAACCAAAACTTTAAATACATTTAAGTGAGCTTACAAAACCGGTACCAATACTTACATCACGAATGTCATAGGGTAAGTTAGAGCGTGAAGGGTCGCCGAGGCCGGTTCGTTTTGCGTACGCGTATTTGAAGGTTTCGACGACGCGGTGCCAGTAGAGGTTGGAGCCTGTCGGAGCGGGCGTGCCGTCTCCGACCCAGTCCCGCAGCAAGTTCAGCATGAACGCCAGAACCGACCCTGACCCCGGTAGAGGTACTGAATAAAGCGTGTACTCCTCCGTTAACGGTACCTCGATTGGGTCTTGCCATTCCACCCTAAAATTTTATAAGACTATTATTTCAGACGACTTTTTAGAAAAAATGAATTTGGGAGGCTCCATCTTTGCTCCTCTGAAGAGCGATGGACAGCAGAATATTCTGAAACTTTCTAGCTCAATTAGACCAAGTCTTTTGGGAGGGCCTTACAGTCAACAGAAATTAATGAATGTTCTCACCTGTAACTGTTGAGGTCTTCTTCTGTAATAATGCCACCGAAGCTCTGAATATCTTGTACGAGCCGCGCCGTCAAAGAGCCGTTGTGTATCGCCCGTGGGCCCTCCTCCGCGATGATTTCCAATGTTTTGGCCAATGTCGGTTCTGATATGTAGTCGCCCTCGTTCCAAACCTCGCCAGTCGCCGGATTCACGTACACCTCCCTTATAGAAAATTATGTTTATGAACGGGCAAACGGTACATAAGTGTGAAAGAATTGGTCGAGGACTTGTTAATATTTTCGTCATTTAATGATGTGCAGTTAAAAGAAGAGGGTTATAAAAGGAATTTAAACATAGACAAATGTGTCTTTACCGCATAGAAGGCTCGGCTTTGATTCTGTCGCTGTAACTCTTGAGCACCCGAGCCATGTAGGCGTTGACGAGATGTCCGCGGCGGCAGAGTTCGGCCGTGGGCTCCACGAGCTCGCGCCACGGCAGGCGTCCGTATGCCTGATGGAGGGCGCCGTAGCCCGCCAGCTCTCCGGGCACGGCGATGGCGAGGCCGCCCACGGTCGATGATGCGTTGATGTACATATCCTCGTGGGCCGCGGCCGGTGCCCTCTCGCGTGCGTTCATCACGCGCACCTGACCCGTCGACGCGTCGTACACCGTGGCCAGGAACCCACCGCCGAGTCCCATGCATTGCGCGCACGCAATACCCTCACAGAATAATGTCGCTATAGCTGCATCCACAGCTGAGCCATTTTGTTCCAAGATTTTACTAAAAAAAATCACATTTATTTTTATTTTTGTAAGGAAAACGGGATTATCAAAATATTGCTTTTGGGAGATAATAATCAAATAAGTCGTCGCACTCAAGTCATAACTCAAGATAAATATTAGACATTTGAATAGATTTCGCTATCGTTAGTTTTAATAATTAAATTTATCGATTTCAGACATAATCGAGACGCGATAAAATTTCAGTTCAATCCACAATAAATTTAATTGGAATTTCAGATAAAATTGAGTAGGTATTGATATTTATAATAAGGGCTACTAAGTTCCCTTCTGGTTTGTTCAGAAATCTGAGTTTACTGTAGAAGATTGTTCGGTGCGTACCGTCCAATAGATGCACATTCGTGGCCATTGGCGGCGACGGCAGCGCGCGGGTAACGCGGGTGGTTGGGGCCGGCCCACGGCTGCAAAACCAGCACGGCCACCAGCGCGCCCGCGACCAGCGCCGCCAACACGCTGCCCACCAAACACCACCGCCGTGATTTGGAAGTCCTGACAAACACAATAAAAAACAAACACATTTATAAAGGCGCATCCTGATCACTTATGGAGCGCAAACGTGGTCAAACGAAGCGTAAAAACTCAGCACTCGGAGTCACCCTACGAGCAATGGAACAAAACGAGTACCTATTACCTAATTTAAATAAAACACAGCTAAGGTAGCCCAAAACACAAAATTCAGAAGTAGACAAAACACACAGCTGCCAAATTAAAATGGAACTGGGTGAGGCCAAATCTGCCGCATGCCGAAAGACATTTGGGCAAAACGAGCTACAGAGTGGGATCCGAACAACAGGAATCAAACGACGCGGTAAGCCCAGAAGGTGATGGCAAGACGAGTAAAATCACCCACGTGAAGGATTGGGATGATTGCATCAGACCGAGAAAAATGGAAATATGGAAGGGTGTTCTTTGCCTTCCAGGGGGACATCCATAAGATGGGTAAATAAAGTATCGGGTTCTTGTTCCCTGTTTCAGTACAGTCGCGGTGCATATGTGATGGAAATAATTTGGGTTAGAGGAAAATATATCGGTAACCACTACATCATCTAGAATTTCAAGATAACTAGTGTAAGAAAGAATGAGAAAAGGTTATTGAAGTTTCTTGTCGGCAAAATAAAAACTAATAGTGTCAAATAGCTTCCATAAATGGGTAAATAAAGTATCGGGTTCTTGTTACCTGTTTCGGTACAGTCGCGGTGAATATGCGATGGAAATAATTTGGGTTAGAGGAAAATGTATCGGTAACCACTAGATCATCTAGTTCTAGAATATCTAGCTAGATCACTAAGTAGTGTAAGAAAGAATGAGAAAAGGTTATTGAAGTTTCTTGTCGGCAAAATAAAAACTAATAGCGTCAAATATCTTCCTGCGGTGCTCAGCCTGCAGAGCTCGAGTTGCTAGAAAGCAGTTTAGTAGGTACTTAAGAAAATTATTACGTATCTTCTGCGGTAAGGTCTACGTGAAGTAAACAATCATTCATTACCTTTATAGGAGACCAGCTATCGTCGTTTTATTTATAACCATTTGAAAATTTGCATCCTCACAATCTTTGAACATCAAAAATTTTGGAATTCTAATATTATGATGAGTGTATTGTAAGTATTGCAAAGCTTTTTTGGCTAGACACAACTCCACAAAATGTCAGCTGTTTGTCAAAATGTTTTTATTTTTTTTTGGAGACAGACACTCATGAAACAAAAAGTTTCAACATAGAATGCGACACCTCTTTCTTTTATTCCGTGGAATTATATTTTTGTTTACTAAGCAGCGAAATATTTGACATCTATTTGCGACGTTGCCCACTTTCAGAATAAATGCTCATAAGTAAAATCCCATTTAAGAATAATATTTTGTTTTTGCTTATAATAAAACCACGATCACTAGTCATCATCATCATCATTATATCAGCCGAAAGACGTCCACTGCTGGACATAGGCCTTCCCCAAGCACCGCCACTTTGACCGATTCTGTGCTTCCTGCGTCCAGCGGATTCCTGCGGCGTTTACAAGGTCAACAGTCCATCTTGAGGGAGGCCTTCCAACGCTACGTCTTCTGGTACGCGGTCGCCACTCCAGAACCTTTGGGCCCCATCGGCCATCTGTTCTGCGAGCAATGTGCCCTGCCCATTGCCACTTAAGTTTGGCAATTCTTCGAGCTATGTCAGTTACTTTGGTTCTACTACGGATCTCTTCATTTCTGATTCGATCGCGTAGGGAAACTCTAAGCATAGCCCTCTCCATTGCCCTTTGGGTGACTTTTAGCCTTCCGATAAGCCCCATTTTGAGCGACCCCGTTTCAGTGCCATCTAGTCATCACTGGCAACACGCACTGGTCAAAGACTTTCGTCTTAAGACACTGCGGTATGTGGGACGAGAAGATATTGCGTAGCTTCCCGAACGCTGCCCAGCCGAGTCCGATTCGACGATTGACCTCTTTCTCGAAGTTGGACCTACCTAGCTGGACAGTTTGTCCTAGGTAAACATACTCGTCTACAACTTCGAGCGTAGCCTCTCCGATCTTCATGAGAGTGGGTGTTACATGGGCATTTGACATGACCTTTGTCTTGTCCATGTTCATTTTAAGACCCACTCTTTCGGAGGCTCTACTGAGGTCATCGAGCATTGTACTGAGGTCATCCATGGTCTCAGCCATGATAACTATGTCGGCGGCAAACCGAAGGTTAGTGATATACTCGCCATTAATGTTGTAACATTTTATTTGATTTGATTTGATCTTTTTCCGTTTCAACACTTTTAACTCTACCATATTATAAAGGCTTACTTAAAGTATCGAAAGTATCGAAAGTACCGGGAATCCCGGTTCTTTAGCCAGAGGGTCCCGAAAATCCCGGTTCTTTAAAACAGAACCGGTTCTGCATTCCCTAATAAGGGCCCGAACTCACAATCACAACCATCGCAACGCAGCGACAAAATGTGGGCAAGCAGTGGTTACGTGTAGCTGTCGCTGCAACTTCTTGCAGTTGCACTGTGGTAAGTACAAAATTTCGATGTGGTTGCGTTGTCGCTAGTAGTTGCGAAGTGGTTACGTTGTGGCTAGTGTTTGCTGACAGATAGTCTCTGGCGGTGACAGTGTCGTTGCGTCACCGCAACGTTGTGGTTGCGCTGTAGCTGCGATGTCGCCTTGATGTACCTAGTCGGTATCGCCCACGCGGTTGATTTTGACGGCCAAATGTGGTCCGTGTGAATAGACTGTTAATTTTCATACAAATTAGCGTCCGTCCACGTGGTGTCCTGGGGCCCTAAATGGTCAGCCAAGGCAGAAGCAATGTACGCATATATATAAGAAAGAGTATCGAGAAAATGTATCGAAACCCAATGTCTCCAGTTGATCCCCACTCCCACGCCACAACTACACATGCTGAAACCCAATCTATATAGTCGCGCTCACACTTTCATTTCATGAATCACAACGTACTACACAATCAATTATAAACCTTATCCCATCAAACACAGCGTGCATTTAGCTGACGTTCGCACGGACGTAATAAAATCGCGGCGATTTTTTTTCGCGTATTGGATTTTCGACGCTCTGCTTAGCGCCAAGAGTTGAATATCCAACAGTGTATTTTCTTGGCGCGCTGGGATACGCGCTGAATGCGCTCTGTTGGATATTCAATCGAAAAAATAAAAAAAATACACTGTTTGATATTCAACTCTTGGCGAGGCATCGTGATCATCACGCGCGGACACAGACACGCCCCCATGCCACTTCTCCTGTTATTTATATTTCTATGAATGTACGGAATCCGGCAATACAGATGATACAGATGATGATATGAGGTAAAATGGTGTGACGTTATAATTATGCAGTCAACCTGAAAATACCACTATCAAACGCCAAACACAATTTAATTAAAACATGAATTATGTTTTGATAAAACGTGATGTTTACAAAATATTTTCTTCGTGCAATATCTCCCTACAGTCGTATTATTTAAGTAAATATAGGGTGGATTTATTTTATATGCAGTGTCATAAAAAACGTACGTAACTATCTGCGTAGGTAATCGTTGTAGAAGGCCACGAAATAAATAATTTAAATACAGGGTGTCAGGGACACCGACGCGAAGCCTGGTACCATGGATTCAGTACATGATTCTGAACGGGGTGCGTTGAAATATTACCACGGTTATAAAAAAAAAAAAAACAGCTGTTTCATAGAAAAGTGCAATACTTACGTGGTCAAAATGTACACCCTTAGAATAATAACGCGCACAAATCATCAATCTATTGGCGAATCGACGATCTAGTCTGTCGTCTTCTTTAGCTCTTGAACGCTTTGAGAGCAACTTATATGGTTGTAGCGTCGTATAAATTAATTCAAGTGGTACTTTATTAATGTCTCGTGTTGAGATTAGCGATGTTAGACACTAGATAGACAAAGGCAATTGCAAGATTAGAATGGCGTAGTTAATAGTAAAGGGGCCCTGTATCTAAATATGTTGGGGGCCCTTTTTTAACCGACTTCCCCAAAAGGAGGAGGTTCTCAATTCGGTTGTAAGTTTTTATTGTGTGTTACCTTATATCTCCGTCATTTATGAACCGATTTGGAAAATTCTTTTTTTATTTGAAAGGATATACTTCCCGATTGGTCCCATTTTTATCAAAATTTAGTTCTGATGATGGAATCCATGACAAATTGAGGGAACTCCTCAAATATTATAGGCATACACATAGCGATTTCGGTATTTTCAGCAACCAGTTAAGCATTTGCATTCAGAAAGTATCATTTGGTGAAGTGGAACTGATGAAGAAGTCCACAGATGGCCACCAGAGCTTCTCAATGATAAGTATTTCACGGGTGGCGTCATTTATGAACCGATTTAGAAAATTATTTTCTTATCTGAAAGGTATACTTTCAGATTGGTCCTATTTTGATCAAAATTCAGTTCTGATGATGAAATTCATGACGACTTGCAGGAAATCCTCAAAAAAAATTATAAGGAAACCAGGATCTGTTGATGGCATCCCAGACAAATCGAGGCGAACCTTCAAAATCGTAGTGGCGACTAGTGCGTTTGTAATTTTTTTTCATTAAGTATTTTAAAGCACTACTATTTAATGAAGGTCTGGAGTCAATCTGGTGATGGAGCCGAAAGACAGTTGAGGGAACTCCTCAACGATTTACAGCAATTACCTGGTGTTTGGGCTTGATTAATTTGTATTGATGAGAACTTTACACTTAGATGGGTTGTGACTGTCATTAGGGGTTTGATGATGAAGACGAAGGACAGTCAAGGGAACTCCTCAACGTTTTACAGTAGCCACCTTGTGTTCGGACTTAATTCATTTTAAGGATGATAAGATGATAACTTCCTGTCACTGTTAATTGTGTCGCTGGTAGTGTTATCCGAACTTAGGTACCAAAACTAAAAAGTGAGAAAATAAAAACTTTTAACAAAAAAAAAACAACCGACTTCCAAAAAAAACACTACAAATTGAAAAATAATTTTTATTTCGGAAGTCGGTGGCAAAAAAACGAAAATTCAAAACCAAAGACACCGACTTCCGAAATTAAAATTATTTTTCAATTTGTAGTGTTTTTTTTGGAAGTCGGTTGTTTTTTTTTTGTTAAAAGTTTTTATATGTGATGTAGCGAAGCTCAAAAGGAGGGTATTTTATTTTTACAAAATAAATAAAGTAGCATCCTGAGTATTCCTGAGTCGAGAGTTTAAACTGTCATTGTGACCTTACTAAGAGAAGGAGCGAGCAAGGCGAGCTAGAAAACTTTTCATTGAATAGCGAGCTCGAAAATAGAAGTATTCTAAACTGGGATCGTTGAAGATTTCATTGGAATTTTACTAAGACAATACAAGAGCGAGCGAGCCAGCTAGAAAATTGTAGCATACTGGCTCGTAGGTTAGAATTTCTGTGTGATTTTACTCAATGAATGGAAGAGTATGAGAATTGGACTGTGCCTTTAGCTTGAAGCCTTAGTAAGCCAAATTACGATAATTTTCATTAGGTATTCATTAATTACGGGCTCCTCATCAATAAAGGTTTTGGATAATATTCTACGAATTTTTGATGGCCCCTGTAGGGCTGTAGCTTGGGGGTCCCGTATCATTGATACGGCTAATATGGTGGTAGCTATGCCTCTGGTCAAGAGGCACATCATGTGTGCGGGGGAATGTTAAAATGGATAGCATTAGAAATGAGTACATATATTGTAATAGGAACTCTGCAAGTGGCGCCGTAGACCGGAAATATTTACATGATGAGGAGGAATGAGGGACATGTCCTAAGGAAAGCTTTGAGTGTGAATGTGGATAGATAAAGGTAAGAGTGGGGGAAGATCAAGTACCAATGGAGGGATTGTGTGAAAGACGATATAAGTAGCTAGAAAATAGGGATGATTGCTGTGATGAACTGATGACAGCTGATAGCCGCTCGCTGCGCGCTGGGTGCAGAGACCTTAAGTAGTACCTACCTACAACTTTCACGGAAAGGGGACAATACCTTGGTAAACATTAAGTAGGATTCATTACCGCAACCACAAAGTTTATATGTAAACAATTAGATACCTATACACCGAAAATCTGAACAAAGTCGGCATCAATCTAATTACACATAATTATAAGTTTTTTATGCGGCAATTGCCTAAACAATGTGCGTTAATGGAACCCAAAACGGCGTACGAGAGGTAATGTTTTGTTGTCCCACCTCGTTGATATTGGCCCGAACCAGACTTATAATGGGAAAACCCAGTAACGCGCCTGACCTAGGAATCAAACCCCGGACCTCATGTTCAGCAGCGTTTGCGACCACTAGAGCAACGATGCATTTATCTAGGGGAAAAAATACTTATATGCAGGGTAACACACAATACAAGAGATTTAAGTTTCCAAACACATAAAATGACAATATTGATCGCTATGAGTTTCATTTTGAGAGTTCACCCACGTTCATTTAGTTATTTACGTAGTTGAGCAGACAAAGTTTTCAAACCTATATGAGCCAATGGATTAGCAATTGCCTTTAAAACTCTCGGATTATGATTGAAAGTGTGTAACGCAATCAGGGTGCTGATAGTAAGTAGTCTTCAATACCTATGGACATCTGAAATATCAGAGACAACCCAGGCGTTACCATCCCAGAGACAAAGATGAAATATCTCCATCACCTCACACTTCAGCACCCTAATTGCGTGACATTTTTAATCACAATCTGAACGATTTTGAAGCTAATCCATTGCTATGGCTATGTTTGAAAAATTTGTCTGCTCAACAACGTAAATAACGCAGTGAATTTTGTTGAACTGTCAAAATGGTGTGAGGGTCCAGTTGAAATCAAACGTCAGACACTAGTTGTCTGGGCTTTTTGCAGAATAGGGGGCCTACCACCACCTTTAAAACAGTATTATTTTAATCTTACTTCAGTGGGGGAAAGAGCTCCATCTCTTTCCCCCACTGAAGTAAGAGTTGATGAGCTTGTAGATACAATGGAAACACCATTGAGATCAATGTAAACTAGTACATAGTAAGTACCTCAATGGGAAACAAAGATTTCTTGCGTGAATTTGGTAAGATTTGGTGAGCCGTTTATTTTTCACAACTGACATAAGAAGAAAACAAAAGCATAAAGCAATTAAATAGGACTAACAAAAATATAATAAAAAAAAAATTATAAAAAAAAATATATAAAAAAGGTTAGTTGCTGGTCGCCAACAGTAATATTAAAATAATACTGGTTTTAGAGGTGGTGGTAGGCCCCTTGGGTCTTTTTCGCGCAGCTGAGAGGCACACTTTGATGCTTATTTCTTAGTTTACACTTAACACGTTTTATTTGATTGTTTTATTTTTATTTTATCTGCTGTATATTATATTGTGTGCCTTTTAAGCCGCGTTCGCACGGACGTAATAAAATCGCGGCGATTTTTTTTGAAACCCGAAAGATGAATATCCAACAGAGTGCATTCAGCGCGTATCCCAGCGCGTCAAGAAAACACACTGTTGGATATTATTCAACTCTCGGCGCTAACCAGGAGCGCCGAAAATATAATAGGTACCTACGCGAAAAATAAACGCCGCGATTTTATCACGTCCGCGTCCGTGCGAACGTCGGCTTAGTCTGTGCTAAATAAATGTAGGTATTTTCTAGGGATGGGCCGAATATTCGTTTTATATTCGGTATTCGGCCGAATATAGCTGTAGCTGAACCGGATGTAGCTGAAGCTACATATTTTTTATTATTATTATACTGGAAGCCGACCCCAAGATAGTTGGGTAAAAGCTAGGAAGGAAGAGCTGTTTCGAACACCAGTGATAACTTTTTATTAAAATCATATACATATTAAAATCAGAAATTGTAAGAAATTAAGCAAGCTTTTTGTTTTTATCAATATTTAGCCAAGTAAGAGTTACATGATTAAATAACAAAATTTTAGGAGATTGTGAATAATATTTCTAGTAAGTAGTAGTTTCTACTTAGTTTTGTGAAAATTATTTGTTGGAAATAAACAGAAACAATATTTTTTATAGGTTATTTGAGAGATCAATCAATTACCTACTCCTATACAAACTAAAATACTCAGTTATAAAAGGAATCCATTATGCCGAATATTCGACCGAATATTCGTATTCGGTGAAACCCATGTTCGGCCCATCATTTGTATTTTCGCTCTTTCTTTCTTTCTCCTGCTATCTGATCGCAGAAAATTATGGTTTTTCGTCCAAGACAATTCAAACTCACAGCCGGTTACTTTATAATTCAATTATGCACGCACGTCTACGAAAATATTTGAACAAGGAACCGAACCGACCGACCGTGAACTACTGAACCTATAAGTAACGTAATTAGGTAGGCACACAATTATAGCTTTGTATTTCGGCTATTTAGGCATCTATTGTTCCTCTAGTGCTCCGTATTTTTGAGCACGTGTGGGGCAATTAGAAATTAGGTCTAGGTTTTTTGTGTTTCTTTAATCTAATGTTCTGAACTTCATGTGGCAATTATTTTTATTTTATTTTATTTATTGGTCAAATAACCGGTAATCCGTATTATACAAAATTTGAGCCACAGACGAAGTAAATGTTTATCCAACAACATTTTCCACGTATTAAATATTTAATATTATTAGAAGTATATAATACATATAATTATATGTTATAACAATATGTAAATACGCGCTTACAGTTTGATAGAAACAATAAAATTACATATAAAACTGGCATACAAATAAAAAAGAAAAACTAGAAATTATAAAAGTACAAACAGTACCCCAGCGAAGATGTCAATATTTTGGAAGAGATCAGATACGTATGGTCCTGGGTTCGGTTCCCAGGTCCCAGGTTTTGCTTTTAATGCCATCCCTAAGGCTACGGTATAGAAGTCATAATCGGTTGAACGGACTGTAAAATAGGTAAGTTTAAATGTATAATGCGATGTTTTAGATGGAGTAGGTATAGAAGTTACTATTGTACCAAAATAGGGGTCGTTCCCGCACCGTGTTTTACAATCAATTTTCGTTACTCACTGGTCTACTACCAGTGAGTAACGAAAATTCACATTTATGTACCTAGGTAGCTATTTACAATAACAAACTCGAGCCGTTACTCACATGATGTCTACTAAATTACTAATCCATTAATTGGGGATTAACCATTATAATTTCACTTATAATGATTAATAAGCAGATTAGGTACTGATTGCACATAATCATAATCAGCCTTTTAATGTTCCCACTGCTGTGGGACTCAGGCCTTCTCTCTGTGAAAAGGAGTGAGCTGTAATCTCTACCACGCGGGCCCAGTGCGGGTTGGTAGATGTCACATGTTTTCGAATTTATGTATGGTTCTAAGACATGCCGGTTTCCGCACGATGTTTTCCTTCACCGTTTTGAGAGCAGTGGTGATGAAATTATGTACATAAAATAAAGCGCCTGCTTCGGTTCGAACCCACGACCTAGAACTCGTAAGTCGGGGCAGTTACCACTGGGCCACCACTGCTCTCTCTCTCTCACTGATTGCACAATGTCATACAATACCACCTAATTTTCTACCGATTCCTTGTTGATTTCAGTGACAATATTGCAATAAAATTGTGATCCAGGGATAGATTTCCCGCATATTAAATTACAATTAGTTAGCGAAACTCTGAAGACGAGGTAGGTTTCGAATGATCGATATCTAAACAATGATAAAAACAAACAAAAAATGGTTAGATGATTTTTTTTGGGGCTGTAATTAGATAATTGAAATATCAGTTTTTAAAATTAGTTTTTATTGTTAACTTAGACGTAGGTGTATCGATATCTCAACAACTCATACGTACTTCAAGTAACTACTTATTATTCGTAGGTAACCTACACTACAAGGGATTGTTAACCCGCGGGTTAACTCCTAAAGGGTTACCGTGGCCCCTGGCAACGTACAGGCAATAGAAGGAACACGGGTGGGTTTTAGTCAGTATATACCGTGGTAAGAGTCTGACACGCCCTCCCGCTCCGTCCAGAGCGGAAGAAGTTATTTGATGACTTCACAAAAAAAAGGGTTCGTTAACGCCTGTAGCACACCTCCGCCGCGAAACCGTAGCAGCGAAACCGCAGTAGTTCAATTCAACTAGCTCGTTTCAAGTTCCGCTACTTTTAAGTAGTGTAACCCCAAAAAAATATTGTTTCGCTGACTTATTTAATTTGACTCTGCATTATATACTATTATGCTACTTACACACTGTTATGTTACTGTGTATGTTGTTGTATGTTATGTTGTGTTGTTGTTAGTAGCTAGTACATGGCCTACAAAGTACTTACATTATAGTACTTGCTTTCCTACCTCCAACTCAACCCAGTTCATCTACATTTTTAGGGTTCCGTAGCCAAATGGCAAAAAACAGAACCCTTATGGATTAGTCATGTCTGTCTCTCCGTCCGTCCGTATGTCACAGCCAGTTTTTTCCGAAACTATAAGAACTATACTGTTGAAACTTGGTAAGTAGATGTATTCTGTGAGCCGCATTAAGATTTTCACACAAAAATAGAAAAAAAACAATAAATTTTGGGGGTTCCCCATACATAGAACTGAAACTCAATTTTTCTTTTCATCAATCCCATACGTGTGGGCGTGTGGGGTATCTATCTATGGATAGGTCAACAACGAAACTAAGGTTTCTAATTTCATTTTTTACAAAACTGAATAGTTTGCGCGAGAGACACTTACAAAGTGGTAAAATGTGTAACTTCTAAAATAAGAGAATGATATATTTTTTTAATACGTCATAAATCGTAAACCGCAATTTGCCTTTAACGAACTACAAGAACTTTTATATTATGTTACTTGCTGCCGTACGGAAGTACGGAACCCTTCATGGGCGAGTCCGACACGCACTTGGCCGCTTAATTTAAAATTGAGTCTTGAAAAAATTACACATTTATTAGTTACCCAGCAGGAAAACAATTGAAAAAAAAGCTTTTAAAAATAGAGGAAACTTTCTACAAAAATATCTACTCGTTTCTTTGTCACTCGCTTTCCTGTCGTGTCATTGATTTAGCTTAACGTAGCATGAGATAGGTAGTCACGTCGTATAAAGATAAGTAGTGAAACTGCTTGGTATCTTTATGGGAGTGTTTGAGAGCATTAAGCCCGTGTTACAAAACCTCACTGCATCTCACTGCTCAAGAAGAGTCAAGAATTACTTCAAACTAGTTTCAACCAATCGAAACTGCAATGTTATCTTTATGTTTGGCCCTTATTATACAATCTCACGCAAAATTCTAGCATTACTTTAAACAGGGGCTGACCTATTTTTAGGCCAAAGAATCAGCACTGCCATCGAACGTGGCAAGGCTGCCTGCTTCTTGTCTTGGGCACTTTTCCCAGTAACTGCGTTGCGGGCTTTGATTGCGGATTATGCCCAATTCGATCTTCTCTATTTAAAAAAAAATACTTGTAGGTACTTATATAATTATTTTTTAGTGTTGGCTTGTATACAGGGTGTCAGGGACATGCACTGTACTGAATCCATGGTAACACGCGAAGCCTGTTCCTGTTCCATGGATTCAGTACATGATTCTGAACCCCCAGCGTTGAAATTTTTCGTCGGTTATTTAAAAAGAAATCAGCTGCTCCATACATTTTGACGCGCGAACACTTTTCTATGAAACGGCAGATTTTTTTTTTGCTTTGAGCCTTGCGTGAGGTTCTGTAATATGGGCCTAAGTTAGCATAACATCACTCAAATCCATCCAAGAATATAATGATGTATGCTTACAGGCTTATAATGACACCTTCATTCAGCAACCATAATGACGTACCAGTTTCAACACTAAGTCTATGATAATTTAATAACATACCTACGTATTTTTATTATTAAATTAATTGTTTTGATAACCGAAGATAAATGTGACGTTGCATTTTATTATCAGTGTACAGTGCCTAACACTGTATCATGAAAAAAGAATTTATGTAGATTATGTTTATTAAAATGACTTCCGATAAATTAATTTCAAGGGCGTTTGTCATAGGTACGAAGGTAGGTATAATACCTACTACGATCCGACAGCAGATCATAACCGGTTCGATCACCGTTGTAGAATCCTTAGTTCATGTTGGTACCTATATTTGTTAGGTTTGTTTGTAGGCTTTGTTTAGGTTCCTATTACCTTCAGTTTTTTTTTTCTTTTTTTTTCCGCTCTGGGCGGAGCGGGAGGGCGTGTCAGACTCTTACTGACTAAAACCCACCCGTGTTCCTTCAGTTGCCTGTACGTTGCCAGGGGCCACGGTAACCCGGACTATCCCGCAACCCCTATTACCTTCATCTGTCGGTCGATAACTTAGAATTCTAAGTTTTTTATTGAAGGTTCTGGAAAGGAATCCCTAACGAATGAGCTGTCGATGATCCAACTTCTTAACTATATAATAAATGCGAAAGTGAGTTTGTTTGTTACGATTTCACGCTAAAATGGCTGAACAGATTTGGATGAAATTTGGCACATGGGTAGACCATGACCTGAATTAGCACATAGGATACTTTTTATGCCGATAGGCTGAAACCGTGGGGCGCAGCTAGTAATGAATAAGTATCATACTCAGAACCAAACGCCTAGTTACTGTATATTCTTGTATAGTAATAGGTTTACAAGTTTTGAATATATTTCCATTAATTGAGTCTAAACTTAACCCAACTGGTTGATCTACTATTAGATATGCATATGATATCAGAAGCCAGAATTCGATTCAGGTTAGAATAGCATAATTTTTACAAAATATTTATTACGAAGCAAGTTTTAATTTGAAGGATTTTTAGGTTTTGACCGCTAATAATGGGGATGTTTACTGCCATTTTATCACGATAGGTGGCGCATCGTCGACATGGCCATTGAAAACTGTCAATTCCATACATTTTATAACCTATCATTAAGTAAATTCAAATTTTCTCCAAATATGCATAAGTGTGCTGTACCACGATGTACAGTAGCGGTCTTAAGTCGCTAGGCCATTTTTTAAAGGAATCGCTTGACGTTTAGTTTGACTTACGACCTTCTATTTTCAAGAGACATGCATCATCTTCAAGTGATTGTAGTTCATAATTTCAACCTTACAATCTGAGTCAAGTTGACCTAGCGGTTAAGCGCGTTCAGATAAATTCGATGAGCCGTGAGTTCAAATCCCGCGTAGCATTAGACTTTTTGTAAGTTTTTACTTGATTGGAAGTAATGGGACAGAAATATAATGATATTATTCTTTATCTTGTTCGCCTTGTTCACACATTTCGTAAAGTTAGGAAGGTAGATCATATTAAATTAAATGAAGAATTTAGATTTCTGTGAGGTAGACATGAGTTTTAGGAATATTTAACTTGATCGGAATTAATGTTGTCGTTTGGTTGTAGTTGTTGGTTAGTGACGTGTGGTTTAATAGCAAAGAGAAATTAAACTACTACTCAAAATTTGCAAAATGTATGCAAATATTAATATTGAGACGAGGGCGACTATTATTGCGCTGCATAAAAGTGGTCTTAATAGAAGACAAATATCTGATGACACCGGACTAAATGTGAGTGATTTTATTTATGAATTGTAACTTAAACTTTTATTTGAAAATACCTAAGATTATTTGGTGGCATATGGATTAATTGTTTTAATTATTTTTTAAATCCATCATGAGGCCGATAAATAATTAGTGTTTATTATTGGATTTATAAATGCAGAGTTTTAATATTTTAATGTTATATTGTTATCACATAACATAATCAGCCTATTAATGTTCCCACTGCTGGGACACAGGCCTTCTCTCTGTGAGAGGGATATTGTTATATTATAAATATTATTAAAAATAACAAGTGTTTGTTATTGGATTTATATATGCAGAGTTTTTATATTTTATTGTTACATTAAATAAATATTATTATATTTTATAAAAATGAAGTCTTGTTAGTAGTAGCATTTTGTTATAGCTACTTTATTATAACTAATATATTTTTTTTTTTGTTTTAGAGGAATACTGTTAGTCTCTGGATTAAAAGATATGAGGAAGAGGGTAGCCTTGCTAGTCGACAGCGAAGTGGAAGGCCAACGCTTATTAGCGAGGCACAGCGACGATATATGGTGGGCGAGTATGAAACAAATGGTTTCACACCAACTAGACACTTTGCAAACTTATTCGACACTTCAGTGCGAACTGTTCGCCGTGCCCTTCACGCTGAAGGCTTGCATAACAAAGTGCAAAGGTGGGAGTCACAGGATGAGAGATGTATAGAACAATTAAAAACCCATTGCAAGGAGGTGTGGGAAAATTTAAGAGGAACCGAAATATGTGGTAATATTGTAGGGTCGATGCGCAAACGTCTACTTGACTGCATCGAAAATAATGGGAGTTATACAAAATATTAATACCTAGATGTTTGGTTATAATTATTAGACGGTGTCACTAAATATTTATATTAACATAACCGTAATTATTTAATGATCTTAAATTGAGGTTTAGTTTCAATCTTCTTTTCGTCAAGAAAATGAACACTTAAGCTATATAACCTCAATATAACATTCATTGTGACGTTACATAAAAACATGCATAAAGTCTAAAATATCATTTATGTAATAGTTTTCCATAAACTCTGCCGATACCTATAATAAGTGGGTATCAACAATATTATATTTGTGTTATTAAGTATTAGAATATCCATTCCTTGTTATATTATTATGAATTGACTAAGTGGGTAGTGGTACCCACTAACAAAAAATCTTAAGAACGGTTAACAAGAGAACTTCTTTTATCTAGGTAGGAATGTGACGTCACAATTCTCATAAAAGTTTGTTAATTTTATAAATGAATAAATCGAATAAACATTTTTGTTATCATAGCACAATTTTTTTATTTCCACCTTTCAACACCGAAAAGATAAATATTATTTAACTATTTATGTGATTTTTAATCACATAAATAGTTAAATAATAATACAAAAACTAATATTTAGTTTCTTATAAATATTATGCATAAATACACTTTAAATAAATACAAATATCTAAAAGTTTTTGTTATAAATACAAATATGGTCTAACATTCACACATTTTATGTGGGATTCGAACTCAAGCCTCATTGATCGCGTATCCATTGCTTTACTCAAACAGCTACGGGCACATGTCAACTATAAGTGAATTTTATCAATGCAATGGTAAGAAAGGTCACCTCTATGACGCTTATTCTAAATGCAACAGAAATATAATGTTGTTTCGCGTTAGTGCGACGGTGTGTGTTACTGATGAGAATATAAATTATGAGATTATATGAAATAAGATATGAATACTCGTAACGAACAGGATCTGTACTCACAGAAATCAAAATGATTAGTAGGTAGACCTCAAAAATCGAAGTAAAGTTTTTTTATGGGCTACCTACTAAACTTTATTATTTATGTGAACAAGACGAATGAAAGAAACAAAAAACGAATGATTATTATCGATCTACTACTAAATATTAAATATTAAAAACTAAACTAAATATTAAAAAGAAAAAGTGAACTATAAATAGTAATTATTTAAAAAAAAAATATCCGCAGGAGAGATTCGAACTGTCGGCTCGCTGAAAACACACAAGTATCAAAGGACGTAACCATTGAGCTAGCATGTCATACATTTTGCTGGTTGAAATTATGAACTACTATAAGTTATAAACCAAGTGAGTGTGTGTGCGTGTGGAACAACTTATAGAAGAAGGTCGTAAGTCAAACCGAACCGTCAGTCGATTACTCAAAAAAATGGCGTAGCGACTTAAGACCGCTACTGTACTTAAATACTTACTCCGGTGTTCATTTATTTACCAAAGATATTACGCAAATAGAAAGTGGGAAACTAAAAGAGTAAAACTAAAAGTAACTTTGAGTATGTTGATTGGTAATTTTCGGCAATATGGTAGAGCTTTGGTGGAGCTATTAACGTCTTAGTAAAGTTCTACAGCAGGAACGTCAATTGCTTGGCTTTCGGAAGCTTGAGGGCTTTGATTGCTGAATTATAAATTTCGGTCATAGATAACCTAAAAAATAAAGAATATCATTTATTATTAAAGTAAATGATCTCTCATTTTTCGTAAATTTTCCTACCATGAGTCAAGTAAGAATTAACACGTTACAACTAAAAAAATACCCAAATCTAGAGCCTAGCACTAATGAAAAATAAACCTAACCTAAACAATAAAGAATACCATTTATTATTAAAGTACGGTTCTCTCAATTTTCGTAAATTTTCCTACCATGAACCAAGGAATAATTAACATGTTACAACAAAAAAATTATCCAAATGTAGACCCTAGCACTGATTAAAAATATTTTATTAGATAGAAGTCTACCTCGCAATAATGTCTCATTTCTTTCCAGTAATCCTTGCTCCTGGTTTGTTTAGGTCGTCTTTCAATTCTATAAGCTTCCAGGAACAATACATGTTAGCAATAACCATGGTGCATCGGTTTCAACACAATAAATAGCAAAAACCACTAATGTAAACAATGCGAAAATTATTTGACAGCGGCCATCCCGCCGCTGGCGACATCTACGCTAAGCTTTGCGCGTGCATCCCCATTACAGGAAAAACTATTGATCACAAATGGTGTAAACAAGTACTTAGTAGAGTTAAGGCTCCCACATACAGGAGCGACGCGACACCGGTAATTATTCTACAGTGAAGTTTTCTTAGAAATTGTTTTATTTTTAACCGACTTCCAAAAGGAGGAGGTTCTCAATTCGTCTGTATGTTTTTTTTTTTTTGTATGTTTGTTACGCCATTTCTCCATCAATTGTCGACCGATTTTGAAAATTGTTTTTTTGTTTGAAAGGGTATGCTTCCGAGGTGGTTCCATATAAATTTTATTAACTTTACTTGGATAGTTTTTGAGTTAGCTTCAATAATAAGTATTTTTTCCCACTTAGTTTATATGGATGATATGATGATAACTTCCAATCACTGTTATTTACATAGCAGGTTAGTGGTATTTGAATTTGTATGGGGTAGGTACCACAACTAAAAAGTGCAAAATAAAATCTTTTTATAAAAAAAGAACAACCCACTTCCAAAAAAGACACTAGGTCGTTTTTAGGGTTCCGTACCCGAAGGGTGACAAACGGAACCCTATTTATAAGCCTCCGCTGTCCGTCTGTCTGTCAGCGAGCTCTATCTCATGAACCGTAATAGGTAGGCAGTTGAAAATTTCACAGATTGAGCATTTCTATTGCCGTAAGAGCAACAAATAATAAAATTAAAAAATAAAGGGGGGTCGCCATACAATAAAATTAAATTTTGAAAAAAAAATTATCTGACCCTGGCATGTGGGGTATCATTTTCTAGAGCTCATCCAGTAGAGAATAAATATAATTTTTATTTGTTTTCATCTTCAAAAATGATGAATTAGGGGGCCGTAGAAGTTGTCTGTTTTAGACCATTTTTGTACGAGCTCTATCTCAACAACTAAACAAATTAGGAATTTGAAACTTGTGTGTATCATGTAACATATACTGTTTATAATCAACAAATACTAAAAACGCCGATTCATAACGTATTTTATATAATATGGGCGATTTTCTGCAACTTAAAGTAATAATTTTGTATTTCATGCTAATAATAAGCGATATAAATTCCACAGATAACTATTTAATAGTCGGAGTAATGACATGGAATTAGTAAGTACCTACTATCATGGCAGCATATACTATTTCGATCATTTAAATTTCGATCATCCAAAAAGGTCTACAAAATAAACTTTCTTCACAAGATTTTAAAACCGGCCAGTATTTTTTGAGTTTAAGAACTTTATCGACTTTTTTCAAAGTATCTCGTGTTAAAACTACACTCCAACAGACAATATATTCAGTAACATTGAAATGAATGCTGGCACATACAGTGTACTATTCAGTTACCTAGCTTAAACCGTTGTGGATACAATTTCATATTGAGAAAAATTATTGGTGTAAAAATATTCGGTCATGGCGGCCAATCTCAACGGAGACTGGCCTTCGGCGCGGGAGATATTATAGTGCACAAGTGTGTGCGCAGACACGAGTGCACTCTCTCTTCCCTCACTCTCATAGTCCGATGGGATGCAGTGGCGTATTTTAAGAATCAGCGCCCTGGGCCTGTAAGGTTTGCCGCCCCATAAATTAACAAAAAAATGCAAAAAGTTTCAATATTCTAGAATAAAACCCCAGTGTGTGTCCATTGAATGACTTTTTCATGAAATCATGACTTTTGAGAACAAATATAACTTGGAGAGATAAAATGATTTTAACGATTTTAATGTAAAATACACATTTATTGGTTAGGAAGCGTATAGCTAGCTTCATTCTAGCAACATTCTTCACTATCGGATAAAGTGCCACAGCAGTTAAGTGGCGCTACCGCTAGACCCGTTTATAGTGCCGTAACTTTGCATTGTACGAGATGGGCAAGCTGCAAGCTCTTTGAGAGAGTCATTGCAGACCGCCTCGTCGGGCGGCTGGTGCGGGAGGGGCCGAATTTGGCAGAGAGCCAGTTTGGGAGGTCTACGGTGTACGCCGCGGCGGACGGGGAATGCTGTGGCCCGAGGTAGGGTCGTCTTGGCGGTGTCTCTAGACATCACTAATGCCTTCAGTACCCTGCCCTGGAGTTTCATCAGGGAGGCACTCCGGTATCACCAGATGCCAACCTACCTCGTGTGCGTCGTGTGGTCGAGGCCTATTTGACGGACAGGGCCGTTATCTACCCCAGTCACGAGGGAGAATGGAACCGGTGAGAGATGTCTTGCGATGTCCCACAGGGATCAGTCCTGGGGCCGCATCTGTGGGATATCGGATACGACTGGGTGCTGCGCGCCAACCTGCTAGCGGCGTCAGCGTGGTTTGCTACGCTGACGACACGTTGGTCCTAGCGTAGGGGAGGTCGCACCAGGCGGCGGTCGAACTAGCGACACGCGGGGTTGCAACAATCGTCGATAGGATCCGGCAATTGGGGCTCGAGGTGGCCCTGCACAAGTCCGAGCCCATGTGTTTACATGGTCCTTGGAACATGCCACCGTCGAGTTCCCAAATAACGGTAGGAGGGGTTCACATCGGCGTCGAGTTGACGAAGCAGTACTTGGGACTCGTCCTCGACAGCCGGTCGAACTTCGTGGAGCATTTCCGACGTTTGGCTCCCAGACTGGAGCGGGCTGGGGCTGCCTTGAACTGGCTCCTGCCCAATGGGGTCAAAGTCCTCGCGCACATATGGGATTGGCGCGAGGAGGCGAAACGCCGGGGCGTAACTCCGCTGCCGCGAGAAATCACGGTACAGCAGGACATAGCTCCGGCGGGATCTCATGGCGACATGGAGAGTGCAATTGTCGCAACCTAGTGCTCGGCACGCCACAATTGCGGCGATAAGGCCCTCTTTGAGGAGTGTCTAGAGAGGCGGCACGGCGTCCTCACCTTCCGCCTGATGCAGGTCCTCACTGGACACGGTTGCTTCGGGAGGTTCCTGTTCCAGATAAGGCGGGTGGAAACGCCCAGTTCTCACCATTATGTGGATCGCCCGGCGGACGCGGTGGAGCATACAGTGGAGGTCGGCTTGGGCGAGGACACAGCGGTGCGCCACCGCAGTGTCCTCGTGGAGGCGATCGGCGGCGGTGATCTCTCGCGTCCGGCCCCTGGTCCAGGCCATGATGCGGAACGAGAGGGCATGGGAACTTAGGAAGTCGTCACTTCCTTCTACGAAGCAGTAATGCTCGTGAAAGAGGAGGCGGAGCGCGTGAGGGAAAGGCAAATTAGGCGCCCTCATGCTTCTTATCGCCACTGGAGACGCCCTGGGCGTCGGGAATCCATAGCCAATTTCCGGCCAATTGGGATGTGTAAAAATAATAAGTAAGAAATAATAGATTTCTGTATGACTATCAAAAATAACGTAAATAAATACCTGTATTGACCCGTGCGTTTGCACTGGCGAAACATCACGACAAAACATGTTGAAATCTCTAGTTCCTGTCAAACATTGTATGAAAAATTGACAGAAAATAGAGATTCCAACATGTTTTGTTGTGAATGTTTCACCAGTGCAAACGCACAGTTATAATTAAAATTTGGCGTACTACTTACATTCTATTTTGTACAATATAGTCTGATGTAGCAAGAGAAATCCTTTTATTTATAAGTAACTAGCTTTACCCGGCCTGGCTTCGCACGGTTAGCACTAAGTACTTATCTACGGCGCATCTACCTTTCCTAATTACCTATTTCTACCTAATTACCTACCCTACCTACCTACCCTACCCTTCTTACCAGGGTAGGTAGGTACCTAACCTACCCTACCTACCCTACATATCTACCTGCTTACCTACCATATACCTACCAATACAATGTTAGTAGCAAATAAATAACTTTGACTTTAGTTAATGCATGTTACTGGATAAAGTTAACTTAATATTTTTCTCTTAAAATAAATGAAATATACTCCTACACCTATATTTTAACACAACAACATTTTCTCATTAAAATTAGACAATTTCTTTACAAATCTTTGTTTTTTTATAGCGCCTCTGTTGTTACCTTTACGAAAGTATTACAAAAATTCATAGTGTTAAATCTTGTACGACATGGTATGGAACCCTTCGTGTGCGAGTCCGACTCGCACTTGACAGATTTTTTATTAGACATTTGATTTGTAGAATAGAACGTTACGTTAACGTAAGAAAATTTTGGATTCTGCTTGATAAGCGATTGTGATATGATTGTTGTCTGTTAGGTATGAGTCAAAAAAGACACTACAAAGTCAAAAATAACTTTAATTTCGGAAGTCGGTGGCAAAAAACGAAAGTTCAAAACCAAATACACCGAGAACTCAACGACCCAGTTACTGGCTAAGTGGCTAACACGATACCTCTTGGTAAGACTGGTTGTCAGATTTTTGGGTTTCTGACTACCCGTAACGACTGTCAAAGATCTACGAATGACAGCCGGGACCAACGGCGGCAAGGAGGAGTCTCGATATGTAATGGATGGTCACCCATCCACGTACCGACCGCGGCAAGTCGACTCATGCAGCTGTTATTATTTTATACTCAAACATATTTTTGAAATTCACGACTTTGACATTAGATTAGACTAAATGGCCATGGGGGCAAGGGGGGCAATATTGTAGCGGAGGCGGAGGATCGGGTAGGTAAAATGACGCGCAATTGAAGAGGCCATAGTCACAGATAATATAATACTACGTACAGATACCCAATCCCATACAAAGAAATGAGACCTCCCTAGTCGGGCTATTGACTGGCTAAATGTACTACAGTTATGACAAATTGAGTAAGAATAGAATAGAATAGAATAGAATATATTTATTTGCATTAAACATGGTACAATAATGGTCTTAATAATAGGGTTATGATCTACATGTCTCGCCATGGACTGGCATACAAATATTTTAAAGGAAACAAGTTCCTTAGCATCATTAATAACGATGTAGTTAGGTAACGGTCATTATACCTACTTGTACAAAATTTTTATTATAAAATATTTACACTGTTTATTAACGGTTTTAAAATCTAAGCAGTATCTAAAAAAAAAAAGTAAAACGCCATCTATTGCAAAGAGCCCTAAACAAAAAGGTTTTATCTTTTTTTGTTGAAAATACGAGATTTATGAGTTACAATAGATAAATCAGCATTAAACACGGAAGTTTTGATTTTTACTAATCTTTCTTCAGCCAAAATCTTCCGTTTACCGCTTTTTAGTGACTGTTAATTTCATAATTGTTACCTATGCTGCCATCTATGATCTTTTTTTAAAACTAATTATAATATGTTCGAATTGAGACCCCCTGCCATAGTTCAGATGTGGACTATGTGGATGATGATGATGGATGCAGAAGGTTTCCTGAAGGGTCCCTGGTGGTGAGTTTTTACATAATACTTTTGTAGATCAGCTATCTAATTGCGTAACAAATTTTCATAAATGATTACGACTAATCTGTTTCATTTTGACAGTTCAACAATATTCATTGCGTTATTTATGTTGTTGAGCAGATTTTGTTTTCGAACTCGTGAAGCAATCTTTTTCAAAATGATTCAGATTGTGATTAATCGTATAATACACAATAAGGGTGCTGAATAACGAAATAGTGACACTTCCTTAGGAAAACCCCGTCGTACATACCCACGAGGAGGGAAAACATAACGGTTACCTTAGTGTGTCATCAGTTCATACGAGTTTAACGAGGAAAATTTCTCGGTTTTCCAGGTGTCATAGCATTAGACAAATATTAAAGGCATTAGACAAATAACGAAAGTTATTGTATTGTTGAAATGATTGTATTTTATGTTCAAATTTATACTTAATAGTAAATACAATACATTGCTTTGTATTTATCATGAACTAACGGAGCTTATTAGACGCTTATATGGAAATAACGATGGCGTTATAACGTTATTTGTCGTTCGGGCAAGTGTTACTTATTGAGTTTTTAAGCAGGAATTTCTCAGTACCAGCCCGAAGTCCGGATTTGCGCCCAGTTGATGGGAATACGCACGCCCTATTAGGTACATGGGACTTTAAACATAACTGGCGGAATGTGGGTGTACCTACTATAGGTACTCCTCTGCTTAACCCTACGGGGAAAGAAGGCGTGATGCTATGTGTTATAATAATGAATGCGGTACCTATAGGCATTTGATCATTGTTTATGAAATTATGACAAATGAAGAAGTTTCCCAGCTGCTGGGATTCTCTTAGCTTGCTTTTGTTTTCCTTTTTTCTGACGTGTATCAACTATTAGTGCAATTATAATAGATTCTATAGGTATTTTATAACACGCGACCATGGCGTTCGCGTACGTCGCTCTGTACCTACTTATTGCTATAAAATGCCTGCGAATTTCAAAATTTCTTTCGTTTTATGCTGTTTGCAGGTCAGTGTCAGGTTGTATGTTGATTAAAATATGATTCGCGACCGTAAGAAATACGGCTTTCAGAATTATAATCATTAGAATCAGGAATTCATTAAGATAAGTAGCATAATCTCCAAATGTCATGATTTCATGAAATAGTCATTCAATGCAATGGGATTACATGAACTTATAGAGTTGTTTTGACGATTTCTATGATTATAATTATACATATAAATAAACATTTGATACGGCCGCGAATCATATTTAGATCAATCATCAACATACAACCAACTGACTTGTAAATTGCAAAAAACGTAAGAACATTTTAATTTCGCGGGCTACCTTTCGCCTTACCCCAGTAGCACACCTCCGCGCGCCGCGAAACCGTAGCCGCGAAACCGCAGTAGTTCAATTCAACTGGCTTGCGTCAGTTTCCGCTACTCCGCTTCTCGAGTTTCGCATAGCGGATGATGCGAGCCAGTTGAATTGAACTACTGCGGTTTCGCTGCTACGGTAGTAGAATGGGGCACGGCCCGTGCACGGGCGGCTCGTACCCCGCTCCGTGACCGCCAGTCCGGCTCGCATCACGAATTTAGGGCTTGCAAAAACCGTCGAAATTTTTTACCGGTAAAATAACCGGTAACAAATTTTTTTTACCGGTAAACCGGTAAATCGGTAATGGATGTATTTTTTTTAATTTGCATTGATCATAAAATAAAAATAAACTATTCAGAAGCCTAAAATGAGAAAATAAACCTGGATGTAAGTAAACGTAATTATTTATTTTAAATAAAATACATTAAATACAGTTGCGATTGACATAGACAAGCAAACAATTATTATAATGGAAACAATTAGTACTAATTTTTTTAATAATAAAACTCTTATAGTTCAATCAAAAATCAAATAATAAGTAATTTTAATTAAGATAAAGCTTCAGATTCAAAATATGTTATTATCAAATAATAATTAGTCTTTTTTATATCTAAGTATACTTATATTTATACTTATGTATATACTAATTTATAAAGCTGAAGAATTTGTTTGTTTGTGTGTTTGCTTGAACGCGCTAATCTCAGGAACTACTGGTCCGATTTGAAAATGATTTGGTGTGGGATGCTGTGACATTAATAGAAATACAAAATAATTTTAATACAAACACATTATCTAAGTACATTCAAATGATTAATCATGTCTAACACAATAAATCGATGACTAGTATTAAAAAATCTTTGTGATATTATGCTTTTTATTTAAATATAAACTTACCGTTGCTTCGTAGATTGTAACAAATAAAACACCCAACACCGTCCAACACAAACAAAAAACAAAGACAAAATAAAGAAATCTTGTCATACGTCACAAACGTCAACGTAAACGTCAAAACTGTGAACCATTTACATGAGACCATAAAAATATTTATGGACAAAATTAAAAACCGGTAAATTACCGGTTTCATTATATTTTTACCGGTAATTTTCTAACCGTCAAAATAGGCGGTTTACCGGTAAAACGGTAAACCGGTATTGCATGCCCTAATCACGATCGCAAACGGCACGATTTTGTACTGACTCGGTGTCCTACTCGAATTCCCTGAACTTTTAACCTATTGCACGCCAGAGCATAAACGCAAGCGCGTGCCCTGTACGCCAATGACACAAATATGTGACAAAAATGCTCACATACTAGAATCGCTGGCATACAGGCACGGTATACAGGGCACGCGCTTGCTTGTCACTAGGGCTTGCAAAAACCGTCGATATTTTTTACCATTAAAATAACCGGTAACAATTTTATTTTTACCGGTAAACCGGTATATCGGTAATGGATGTATTTTTTTAAATTTGCTTTGATAATAAAGTAAATAAACTATTTCAGAAGCCTAAAATGAAAAAATAAATAAGTAAATAAACTTGGATGTAAACTTATTTATTTTAAATAGTACAGTTGTGTTTCAGGCCATATAAACAAGCAAACAATTGTTATTTAAAAATATTTTTATAATGAAAACAATTAAGTAGTACCAATTATCAATAGTTCTACAATACCAAATCTTTTTTTAATAATAAAACTCTCAAAACTTCAATCAAAAATTAAATAATAAGTAATTAAGATATAGCTTCAAATTCAAAATAATATATATTGTTGCTCCTTAGATTTTAACAAATAAAACACCCATTATCGTTGAACCTGAGCGTTGAACACAAGCAAAAACCAAAGACAAAATAAAGAAATCTTGTCATACGTCACAAACGTCAACGTAAACTTCAAAACTGTCAATCATTTACATGAACATTTTGTCCATAAAATTTATGGACTGAATTAAACACCGGTAAATTACCGGTTTCATTTATTTTTACCGGTAATTTACTAACCGTCAAAATAGGCGGTTTACCGGTAAACCGGTATTGCATGCCCTACAGTGTCACGTATTATGACTATGGCGTTCAAAAGGTTGGTACATTATAGTGGTGGGTCGTTGTCGAATTTTTCGCGGACGAAACGCAACCGTTTTCGAGACGACGAAAACGGTTGCAAGAAACGGTCGTCGTTGCAACTGGTTTGAAGACGAAGAATAATTGCGTTGCCGTCTTTTCGACGTTCTCGTCGTTGTCGTCTTTTCGACGTTCCCGACGTTCTCGTCGAGTGAAATAGTTGCAGTTTCTTAGTTTCATGTATGTAAAAAGTGAACTTTATATCAGTGATATAAAGTTCACTTTTTATTGTAAGGACTGTTTTGCAAACAAACGGAACGAGACGCATTGACAACTGGTAATATATTATCGACTCTATATCATTGGTATAAAGTTCACTTTTTATTGCAAGGACTGTTTTGTAAACGACGACGATGAACGACGAGTGACTCGTCGTCCGTCCGTCTACTACTTGTCGCGTTCCGTTCGGTCGTTCGAAGACGACGACTCGTCTACTCGTGTTGTTCCGTTCGTTGAATCATTTATCATTGCGTTCTCGACTGTATTTTCAAAGACGTAAAATAAAGAATCGCACTGAATAATTCGAAGACTGGTTTGTGCAACGAAGACTGTTTGAACCCAGGACGTAAAACGGTTTCATCGTCGCAGAACATAAAACGGTCTTTGGAAACGGTTCGTCGTCGCAACGCCCACTCCTAGTACATTACCGTTGCAGGACTTGCAGGATGTAGATGTAGTTATATCAGATAATTATTTATTTTTATTAGCTCTTTTATTTATTCTCCTACATTATTTTTTATTAAATATCCTGTCGCTTTGAATTGATTTGATGTACATAAATGAAAAGCGGCCCGCCAATGTCTAGGGCCCAATTAGCTAACTAATTAATTGGTAATTAGTAAGGACTTGCTGGATGTGCCCGTGTGCTATTTGTGGATGATTATCCAGTAGGTACTTCTAACTTACCAATGCTTGCATTCCTAGGATTAACTATTTTAAAATTTTCATAAACATCGTTCACACGTTCGTCAATATTCAAATATTTGTTGCATATTCGTAGAGCGTTTATAAACATTGACAAAATAAACTGTGGCATAAGTACATAATTAAGTAGGTACCTACTACCTACCCACGGATATCTATGTACCTACCTATTTAAGTATGCATTTGCGTAGTAGCATTTTAAGTTTCTAAATGTTTAAATTAAGTACAACAATATGACCTAGCTTTCGGAGTTTCGGCACCGTAATAGTAATAGGGATGAAGCCTTGGTAAAAAAAAGGAATTCTACTTAGTCCGTCAGTCAGATAATAAAAAAATATTATATTCGTAGTTTTTACCCGACTGCCCCAGAAGGAGGGTAATGTTTTTGCTTTATCATATTACTTATTTACTCATTAAAGTTGGGGTCGCTACGTCACAAGTAAGTATACAATCATGGCACATTTTAACTCAATGTGTCGCTGTAATCTTTTAATTACCACCATTTTAATTTTTAACACCTAAGCACATACATTGTGGATTGTGGAATGCAATATAAAGTATTGAGTAAGTATTGAATTACCGTAAAAAACGAAAACAGTACGTGTCCTATATTTTTTTATAATTTACCTGACGGACAAAAAATTATTTGTTCGTTATCCCTAACCTACCCATCCCTAACAAAAGGGTTGCACAATGATTATCAGTAGGAATTTATGGAAAGCGCAGGTAGCTCAGAAAGGACACCGGTGCGTTTCATTGTAGATCTTTACAATCAAACATGTTGAATTCATCATGTTTAGCAGCCAGCACCCTAATTGCGTTGCGTAACACACGATCAATCACAATCTGTTTCATTCTGACAGTTCAACATTATTCATTGATTTACGTTGTTGGGCAGATTTTTTTTTCGAACTTAGGATTAGTAATCTCTTTCAAAATGATTCAGATTGTGATTGATGCCGTATTACGGAATTAGGGTGCTTGGTGCTAAACATGATGAATTCAACATGTTTGGGAGAATGTCTGGAAACCCTTCCTCTGGAGAGAACAGAGAATTTTGTCGAACTCTCACTGACTGAAACCTCAGAAACCCAACTTAGGAATACCTACTTAGGTATTCCGATGAATCCGAAATGGAATTAGTGTAGGAGAAAATTTCAACTCCGTGGAATATGAGGAATACATACTAACTAACAAAGCACGTTAAATAAAAGCTTGTAAAAAAGAAAGCCTTACATAACAATTTTACCTTCTGATCTTGAGATGTCGTTCACCTCGGTCATTATAACATGATCATTTATTTTGAATACTAAGTTTAAAAATATACCGCCTACCAAACTAAAGCCGCTGGGACAGAACTCAGAACCTGCTAAATTAATTCATAATAAAGGCCCCTCGCCTAGGGTTGCCAACTTTTTTTTTATATCAAATACCTACCTATAGTATATTTGAAGCCATTGCCTGTAGAAATAATACTTAGTAGATGGCGAAATGTTTAAAAACATCTTTATTTATTCTTTAAATGCATATTTTTTGGCAATATGAACCTTTTTACACTTTCAAGTGTAAATTTAAGGTTGCCAAATACCGTTCAGCATAAAAGAGATGAATTAAATACTAGCCTTATTGCGAATAATTGCGGCTGAAACCGCGGGGCGTAGCTAGTATTATATAATTATGTAAAAAAGCAGCGCCCCACGGTTTCATCACCAAAAGTCTTGATCCCGTGGGAATATCGGGATAAAATGTATCTCATATCCTAAACCAGGTCACGGTCTACCCATGGGCCAAATTTCATCCAAATCTGTTCAGACGTTTTAGCGGGAAACCGTAACAAATAAACAAACTAACTCACTTTCGCAATTATAATGAGTGTTAGTTAGTATAGGATTAGGATACGGATAGTATAGGATAGACTGCTGATCCCAAAAACCTAAACTTGGATACGGGAATGGAGGGTTGATGACGATGATCCTTTGAATGGATTTTAAAAAGGGTGATTGGAATATATAATATATACAGGATGGCAGGGACATCGACGTGAAGCCGATTACCATGGATTCAGTACTTGATTCTGCACCCCCTGCGTTGAAATTTTTCGCCGGTTATTAAAAAAAAAATCTGTTGTTCCATACATTTTGACTGCGTAGGTCTCAGACCAATTGGTCTGAGGCGTAGGTATTGCACTTTTCTATGAAACAGCAGATTTTTTTAACCGACGAAAAATTTCAACGTAGGGGGGTTTAGAATCATGTACTGAATCCATGGTAACCGGCTTCGCGTCGATGTCCCTGACAACCTGTATAATATAACTATAGCTACAGCTGTAAAGCAAAATTATTTATTTTACATTGTAGACACACAATAGGCGATAAGCAAATTGAATAGGCAGGCAGGCAAGATTCAATCCGATTGTTTACTAATCCCAAAAAACATGAATGTTTTCAATAACTATGCTGTAACCGTAACTGTGGAACGCATATAAATTATTTTAAATGTTTGGTCAGACGTAGCATTTACCTTGAGTCTTTTGCGGTGCTTGGTTGCATTTTGGACCCAAGAAGGAAACTGTCGTATTTTCGTTCGGCCTTTTTAGGCAGCGGCCATGGAGCATAGAGTGCAGTGGTGGCCCGTGGCCCAGTGGTGACGGCCTCGACTTGCCAGTTGTAGGTCGTTGGTTCGAACCCTGACACCCCTGACACCTGACACCATCACCACTGCTCTCAAACCGGTGAAGAAAAACATCGCAAGGAAACTAGCATGTCCTAGAACCAAAAGTTCGAAGACATGTGACATCTACCAACCCGCACTGGGACTGCGTAGGTAGGTGGATTACAGTCCACTCCCTCTTGAAGAGAGGAGGCCTGTGTCCCAGCAGTGGGAAACTTATAGGTCCATTACGCAGGGGCCATGCACAGCTACAGACCTACAGTGCACAGTGTTAAAATATCAAGTACTCGTACACTACCTAGGAGAGCTACTATTAAATAAGACGTCGTTTCTTTAATTGATGTAGTAAGAGAAGCCTGCGTCGGCTTATTTGATTAAATAAAGTACCTAAGTACTTCAAACGCGTTAAGATTAGGTAGATAAGTTACAATTTATATTATTGTTCCTAGTAGCTAATCAAATATCGAAAACCACCTAAATTATAAAGAACAATAAAACTCCACAATACCGGATCAACTAAATGGAATGTCAAGAACATTAATTAAGTAATTTTTGTTTTCACCGAAATTTTGTTAGTGAGAGTAGGTATTTATATAACCACCTGCCCAAATTTACACGATTTTATAATCGCTGGTTTTTAACCGACTTCCAAAAAGGAGGAGGTTCTATGTTCGACTTTATGTATGTTTTTTTTTTTGTTTTTATGTATGTTCACCGATTTGGACCGATTATGAAATTTTTGTTTTGTTTGAAAGGGTACGCTCCCGAGGTGGTCCCATATAAATTTTATTAACTTTGCTTGGATAGTTTTTGAATTAGCTTCAATAATACATATTTTTCGCACTTAGTTTATATGGATGATATGATAACTTCTTGTCACTGTTATTTGCATAGCAGGTAGTGGTAGGTATTCGAATTTATGTGTGGTAGGTACCACAACTAAAAAGTGATAAATAAAATCTTTTAACAAAACAATTTAAACCGACTTCCAAAAAAAAATACTACAAAGTGAAAAATAACTTTAATTTCGGAAGTCAATGGCAAAAAACTAAAATTCAAAACTAAAGAACGACTTCCAAAATTAAAGTTATTTTACACTTTGTGGTATTTTTTTTTGGAAGTCGGTTTTAATTTTAATGTTAAAAGTTTTTATTAACAAATACACATGATAAGTAGTTTTTAGTTCAGGTAGGTAGGTACCTACTGTAGGCATCATCAAATACCAGAAACGACAGTGATGGCAAAAAATAGAATAGGTACAAAAACACGATCCTAAATTGGTTGCAAACTGGATATTTCTACGCTGCGAAATTGGCTTAACAATTAGAAAAAAAGAAACTCTATTTTGTAAAACACGTTAAAATTAAAAACCATTAGAATAAATTATTTCACTGATAAAAGTAATGTTATTAAAATAAACGTCGATGTTCCTCACCACATGATTGATGCTGACGACAGTCCGTGATCGAAGTCACTCACAAACTGCGCGAGCGCAGGCGAAGAATTGTTTGAATGGTTTAAGGTCGATCGTTCGCTTTCCTATTGCGTAGGACCATGAGTTGACGATCTTACACCTTGATGTAGATATCTTAGCTTAGAGAAGATAAAATCAATGATATAAGAAGATAATAGACACATTTGCAGACAGATTTAGGTAGGTAATGTTCTGATAAAGATCGGCGCGTGCGATTTACTTAATTAATGCTCAACTTCACGCCTTTGTTTTACAAAACGATAGACAGAGCTGAGAGACGAAAGTTACAAAGTTAGGAAAATATTAGGTTTCTCTGTTAGACTTTAAACATTATTATCTACACTATGCGATATTCAGGAACCCTTTCCCTGATAAGAGAAAGAGAGGAAGGTTTATTAAAAAACACAGTTTTTTCTAAACATCGTGTAGCGTAAAAGGGGTTTTACGTGCTATTAGTGCTTTCTGCACTGAATTAAAACAGAAACCTAATCTTTAGGGACATCGACGCGAAGCCGGTTACCATGGATTCAGTACCTACATGATTCTGAACCCCCCTGGGTAGAAATTTTTCGTCGGTTATTAAAAAAAAAACAGCTGTTTCATAGAAAAGTGCAATAGCGGTCAAAATGTATGGAACAGCTGTTTTTTTTTAATAACCGACGAAAAATTTCTACCCAGGGGGGTTCAGAATCATGTACTGAATCCATGGTAACCGGCTTCGCGTCGATGTCCCTGCCACCCTGTATGTATAGGTATATTGTGCCTTAACTTTGGGAACGAAAAAAGCTCCAAAGAAATTCGTTATTTATATGTACTTAAAGATAAAGGCACTTTCCAACTCAGACCAATAATTGGTCTGAGCTTTCCAAGTAGATATCTACAATCTTTCCTGCGTTATTCGGTTTCTGGAAATCAGAGGATGTCAATTTGTTTTCATTTTTGTGCATATTTCGCATACGAAAGAAGTAGGTAGTCCGATTATCTAGCTCAAAATTAACCCCAGCACAGAACCGGTGGAAGTGGCGGTGCTTGAGGGAGGTCCAGTAGTGAACGTAGTTATTTCGGCTGAAATGATGATGATGCTGACTTGCCCCTAAGAACGGGTATTTTGCTCTCACAACCTTTCTAAATTATGGTATGACTTTCACGCAGACACCGATATTTCGACTGTTCGATGAACTATAAGGCTGCACATTCACGATATTTTTTTAAATCGTAAAACCATTAGTAAGTCATTGCAATGTAACTCTTATCTAATTGTTATAAAGTATAAATTAGATTGATAAAACTTACAGCATTATTTGTATTGCAATGACAATATTATTTAAGTTAGTGTGAAAGACAGGTATCAGTTGTAAAATAACCACCCATGTCTGTATAATTTGAAGTTTTTATGGAAATATCTTAATCCTAATGTGCAATCCGATCCGAATTCGGAACTTAGTAGGTATAGTCAGACGCAGGTCTTCAACAAACAAGGAAAACCTATTGTATAAACAGGCCAAGTGCGAGTCGGACTCGCACACGAAGGATTCCGTATCCAGGTACCTACAGTTTGATTCAAATTTAATGGCGGCGCGGTAGTGCGCTACTCGCTGCACAGTACTTCACAACCAGAGGATTTTGAAGGAAATTCCTAATCCATTGCTAATAAAATTCGTGTGCTCATTTGCATTGCGATCGATGTGATTGCCAATATTGTATGTGTTGCGTAATTATCCTGCTGATCTTTGTTATAAACTTATCTCTACACAAATAATGTGCAGATTATTTTAAATTAGCTTCTCAAGAGTGGTAATTTAGATTAGATAGGTAAGTAAAGTGTTTTCAAATGACAGTAGTTCGAAAGGACTTAGGTAGGTAACTCTCGTGTTTCGATTATATAATTAACATTACCTACATGAAATTGTGTGACACCTTGGTCACCCTTATAGAGGACTATAGCAGTTGCCTGCGACTTCGAACGCGTGGATGTCGGAATATATCCCGCGGGAACGGATATCTATGCACGGGAACGTAGGTACCTACTACCGGGATTATAAGTACCTACCTACCCTATGTGATTCAGCTATTTTCGTAAACGATTCCGAATAATCTGTTTCATTTTGACAGTTCAACAATTTTCATTGCGTGATTTAGGTACTTAAGTTGTTGAGCGGACTATTTTTCGAACTTATGAAGCAATGGATTAGCAATCTGTATCAAAACGATTCAAATTCTGATTGATCGTGTATTACGCAGGGAACCTACAGGTTATAAACTATCTGTGTACAAAATTCATCCCAATCCGTTCAGCCATTTTCGCGCCAATCGAGAACATACCTACATTCACCACATATCACAAAAAATATTTTATATATTTTTGGCATCAGGCTCGTTACTTCATCATCAGCCTATAGCAGTCCAGCGCTAGACATAGTTCTCTCCAACTGCACGCCAGTCAGCTGGATTCTCGGTAACTCACATCCGGCTGCTACCAGCCGCCCCCTACCTAATCGTCGTCGAGGGCATCCTACCTTACGTTTGCCGATTCGTGGTCTCCACTCTAGAACACGTCTACGTTCATCGGTTCTACGGCTAATATGGCCGGCCACTTCAGCTTGCTTATTCTCTGAGCTATGTCGACAACTTTGGTTCTCTGCCGGATTCGATCCCTTAGAAAGATTCCAAGCATAGCCTATTCCATAGCTCGATGAGCGACCTTGAATGTATGGAACAGCCGTACCGTGACTGTCCACGTTTCGGCTTCGTAAGTCATAACAGGCAGGACATGAACATGACGCACTGATTGAAAACCTTTAGGCTTTAAGCCCTGTGGAATACGCGACAAGAAGACTCGATGAAGTTTACCAAACGCTGCCCAACTAAATTCTTCTGTAAGTCTCCCCCTCAATGTTCTTCTTACCAAACTACAGTTTCCGAGGTAAACCTGTTCTCGGACAACCTTGAGAGCACCTTCATGGACAGCAATCGGTCCCGGAGTGTCGTGTTCGTTGAACATAATCTGGGTTTTGTGCAAGTTTGTCCGGAGACCATTATGTACAGAAGAAATAACTAGGCCGTCCAGAATCTGTTGCAAATCATGCAGCGATTCAGCTATGTCGTCTGCAAATCTCAAGTGTGAGATGTACCTACTCGCCGTTGATGTTAATGCAGCGTTCTTCCGAGAAGTGGAAGGGAACACAGTTGCTGGAAGAGAGTTCTACGCTTTGGCTATCCGCATAATAAATGTGGAGGAGAACTGGAGAAGCGCTGAATACGATAAGTCGTTAGTTACTTATATCCGAAGACCAAGTGCGGATGGTAAGTACCTACTCTGCGGTGGGCGGTGGGTCTGGTAGTTCGTTAGTGAAAAGGACCTCCTGCCCTTATGCCGCATTTCGCAAAATCGCGTGCCGTCCTCCCTGAGGATTTCCATCATTTGCTCGTTCGTTATCTGCCACTCCTTCAAGCAATTACTTTTTCAAACATATTCAATGTACAGTTTTGACTTCGTTATTTTTTATTTTTATTATATGTAGGTCATTGATATATAGGTATAGATTTGATGAGAAAATCCTTGATTTCGCCTAAATTTATTAAGCCTAATGTTGACATTTTTAAGCGTAGAAGTCTTGTAATACTAGCAGGCGCTGGCTATCGTTATGAAGTGAGTCTAGCTAAAACTAGAACATCACGCCTTTTTTCCCCGGCGGGTAGGCAGAGGTGTACTCATAGTAGTAGTACTGCCTCGTTGGTCTAGTGATCGCAAGCGCTACTGCTGAGCATGAGGTCCTGAGTTCGTGTACCAGGTTTGGCAAAGTGATATTGGGTTATTCCATAAGGAATTTCTCACTACCAGTCCGTAGTCTGGATCTGTGCCCGGGTGCTGGCAATAAGCACGCGACTGGCGAAATGTACCTACTATGGGTACACCTCTGCCTAACTTTAGGCAGAGGTAACTTTAGGGCGTGAAATGAGCTAGTGGAACACTTTTTGTTTTTTGCAATTTACTTTGTTTACGGATTCGCTTCGGGTGCAGTGTGCAAAAACTGTTAATTGTTATGAGAGATAAAGGCAGGATAGACTGCTTTTTTTGCAGTCGGTTCTGTGGTTCGTGAATAAAGACAGAGCTATAGTGTGAGCGAGATAGCATGCGAGTAGGACGCCATTTTTTACAGATCTTTTGCAGTTGATATCACTTAATATTTGTGGATGTTAAATAAGATTATAAATAAAACATACAAATGTGTAAAAAATATCGTTATTCAGGATAGCCTCCATACAATATTTTAAACATTGTTGAAACTGGTAACTAATGAATATGACATCATATGTATGTAATAGAATGGTGAGTTATGGTGTTCATAACTCTGTCCCATAATAGTAGTCACATTCGAATGTTAAACATGCAAAACATATTAATTATGAATGTTTCTATTTTAAACATTTATGTGGCCCTGCACCCTAATTGCGATCAACACGATCAATCACAGTCTGTTTGATTTTGGCAGTTCAACAACATTCATTGGGTTATTTACGTTGTTGGGCAGACAAATTTTAGCGAACATATGAAGCAATGGATTAGCAATATCAAATCCTTCAAAATGATTCAAATTGTGATTGATCGTGTGTTACGCAATTAGGGTGCTGATTTAACTGTGCACCAACTTAATAAAGACGGCACCTTTTACGAGTACACGAGGATTTCCTCGCCCCTCAAGTGAGGAACGAAAAATCGACTACGACAATTTTATACAAGACTGGTATTTTCACGAACTATGGTTCGAAAACTAAACTAATAAAGTTTTATCCTTTACTATACCTACCTCATGCTTCCAATTTTCTATGATGAGAGTGTTATCGCTTTAGAAATATGTTTGTCATTTAGGTGAATGCATTCTTCTGCGTCAGTTTTTCGTTATTGAATTTGATTTACTTATACAGGGTAGCAGGAACATCGACGCGAAAACTGTTAGCATAGATTCAGTACATGATTCTGAACCTGAACTGAACCCCTTCTAAAAAAACTGTTGTTCCATACATTTTGATCGCGTAGGTGGTAGTGGTCGCGTAGCGCGTATGTCAGTTTTCTATGAAACCGCTTTTTTTTTTAAATCACAGAAAAGTTTCAACGCACTTGCGTTCTGAAACCACAGGAGGTTTCAGAATGGGAGTGCGTTGAAATTTTTCTTTTCTTTCAGAATCATGTACTGAATGCATAGTAACAGTTTTCGCTTCGATGTCCCCGCCACCCTGTTCATCGTGACAATTAATTCTGAATTTTCATTTATCAAATGTTTATAATTTGGTAGAACATTTGGTATTGGCTTGGCTGGTTATATATTGGCATTTGGTAGAACTTATTGAACTGCGCATTCACTCAACATCCTGCAATGTATGCAATGTTCTGTGTTCAGCAGCAAGAATTTGATTTGATTTTGAGTATCGTACAGTTTACACGAGAAAATTTTGATCTCCTACCGATTCTTGCCTCGAGTAGACAAAATGACAGATAAGCAATCACAATCTGTCACTTTGTCGTATTCTTCCGTCGACAAAACCCGTACCATAGGGTTGTCATGCTACGCGTGCTGGTGAAACCCTATCCTCTAGTAAATAACCCTTTTATTTAGTTGCTGCACATAATCAGTAGGTACCAGTAACGGTAAATAACGTTTGATAATTTTATTACATCGAATCTTAAATCACTTACTGCCCTGTGCAATACCTAACAATTTAAATAATTTGTTTTCTTAAAAATCTTAACAATTTTATTAGTCTTCTAATATTTGGCAAATAATAGCAAGGAAGTTCGTTTCAGACTGAAATGTGTTGATAACCGGATTGCATTTAGACACCAGTAACATTCATGATGATATTTGGTAATAAAATATTAATTTAATTAAGTAAATTACATAATGTCTCACTAAAGGTCAGTACAGCGCAGACAGAACAGCAAAATGATCGAGTAGTATTTCAATGATAAATTAATAATTAACTAAATCGCAACTGCAAGAGTTGAAAATAGCGTGCAAGAGGGGGCCGTTCAAGTATTACTGCACCGTAGGGGGGCGTGGGGGTCTATGCTTTGCTTATTTTTGATGACATGCGGGGCGGTGGGGTCTAGATGGTGATTACGTCAGCAGTAATTATTTACTTTTTTTACACATGGCAACGCACACATTGTCTATGCTTGAAAATGAAACGCATATTCGGGGATTACCACTAATGCTTATATCAATCTTTACGTAAGCATAGGAGGGGGGGGGGGGGGGGTAAATAATTGTAATAAATCTGCTTACGTAATACTTGAACGGCCCCAGAGACGCTCTCTTCAAGCATATTTTCACAAAAAAGATAGCAGCATTGAACATTGTCTAGCATTTACTGCTCGATCTGCGCTAACCCTACGGCTCCTTATTTAACAAACAATTAATAAGGCCGATATGAGGACACCTAAAATTATTATCTGTGAAAGACCGTTCCTAAAAGGCTCTTTCAGACAGATATTCTGTATATTGTATTGCTTAGTAATTATTATTATATTATTCTTGAAATCTCCTTGTTCACTGGCATTAAGTTAACAGATATATTAAAGATGGTGAACATCATCTTCATTGTAAAATGAGTTTATTGTGACACAAATTGTTATGAAAACTTAAATCTCTTCCAGACAAATTATTCGAATAATTTCATTTGTTTAAATACAAATTTCATAAACTGAATGTGCACAAAAATATAATTTAGTCAAACTTATCATAATTATTCTAACTACATTTGAAATGAATATAAATGTAAAAAAAATACTAACTTAAGACAAGTATAATTAATTGTCACTAGTCTGGTGTTCTGGATCTCGGCAACTCATCGCCAAAACAATGCTTATTAATAGGGTCCTTATAAGAGTTCTCATGGAGAACACTATGAGAACTGGTGCGACATTTCGTCAAACACAGTTCGTAATCGTCGCTTAGGGAACGGAAGAGCACATTCTTCTCCGTTGAGAGTTTGGATAACACTACTTCTAGCATGTCCCTCTGAAAACAAATGAAAGTTAAAATTACTTTTAGAATAATAGCTCGCCATTCATTAGGAGTGGGCGTTGCGACGACGAACCGTTTCCAAAGACCGTTTTATGTTCTGCGACGATGGAACCGTTTTACGTCCTGGGTTCAAACAGTCTTCGTTGCACAAACCAGTCTTCGAATTATTCAGTGCGATTCTTTATTTTACGTCTTTGAAAATACAGTCGAGAACGCAATGATAAATGATTCAACGAACGGAACAACACGAGTAGACGAGTCGTCGTCTTCGAACGACCGAACGGAACGCGACAAGTAGTAGACGGACGGAAGACGAGTCACTCGTCGTTCGTCGTCGTCGTTTACAAAACAGTCCTTGCAATAAAAAGTGAACTTTATACCAATGTTATAGAGTCGATAATATATTCCCAGTTGTCAATGCGTCTCGTTCCGTTTGTTTGCAAAACAGTCCTTACAATAAAAAGTGAACTTTATATCACTGATATAAAGTTCACTTTTTACATACATGAAACTAAGAAACTGCAACTATTTCACTCGACGAGAACGTCGGGAACGTCGAAAAGACGACAACGACGAGAACGTCGAAAAGACGGCAACGCAATTATTCTTCGTCTTCAAACCAGTTGCAACGACGACCGTTTCTTGCAACCGTTTTCGTCGTCTCGAAAACGGTTGCGTTTCGTCCGCGAAAAATTCGACAACGACCCACCACTACCATTCATATCCATAGCACGTCAGTGTCGAAATTTTCAGAATAAAATTATGTGTTATTAGCTTTTATCCGGCCGGCTTCGCCCGCGTGTATGTCACAAAATATCCCACGGGGACGTATTACCGGGATTACATAGGTACCTAATAACCGAGGAAAAGTTCATTGACTCTTACCGTTGCGGCCGCATAGCCGTCAACAATAATTATTTTGTTAAGTAGGCCTAATTTTGAATCTGTGATATCTTTTAAACTATTTATTTAAAATATATGAGGCTTATTTTAATCTAAATTAAATGCCCAATTTAAGAGGAGGCTCCCTAAATTGTATGTTTTTCGCATTAACATTCTGAAACAGTCACGCATGAATCAAAATGGAACTTTAGTATAGGATTTATTGGATCTTTTTCTTTCCATATGTAAGATAGTTACGTAGTTGGAATATTTTCGGTCGATTCATTTTTTATTCGAAAATCATGTCTTTTTTAAAGATTATTAAAACCTTCTTAAAGGATTGGCCCACAATCGCAGTAGACCGGGAAAAGTGGAAAGAGGGAAGGGAGGCCTTTGCCCTGCAGTGGGACAACACAGGCTTATAATAATAATAATAATAGCCCCACCGCCGTATCTCTACGTTGACGTCGTGGTGGGG
This sequence comes from Conistra vaccinii, assembly GCA_948150665.1. NCBI lineage: Eukaryota > Metazoa > Arthropoda > Insecta > Lepidoptera > Noctuidae > Conistra > Conistra vaccinii. Next base: position 10,908,550 of record OX411330.1, read on the forward strand.
CTTTCGTGCTCGGAACTCTGGGTCCGTGCCGGTAGAGTTTACTTTGCCGGAACGGGTCTAAGATGAGGAGCCAGACCAAGAGAGATACAGAAACCCGCAGGGCAGCATGTGGCGAGCTGTTGGGCAGTAGCGACCCCACGGACCCTATCTCCCGGGAGTAATCTTGTTTCTCATCTCTGGCTTGCCTTTATTGGCCGGCTGGAGTGAACACTGACGAGGAACAGAGCTCCCACCTCATTCTTGCCTTAATTGGCCGGCTTGAGTGGAGATTCGTAAGAGCAAACGTGCTCGGAGGAAGGAAGTATTCCAGTAAGATGCTGGTAGGGATCTTGACCGTACTTCCGGGATTGTCCTGATAGCCGTGGAATACCGCTCCACTCCTCATAAGCACCTCAGGACATGTTGCCCCCTTGTCGCTACGACACTTTGTACAAGCGACCGTTTTCGGGGGCCCATTATTGAGTGTGCAAGTCACCCCCTGCCATTTTATCCGTGTATATATAAAACATTGATCAGGCAGGGGCCATAGTCCTTCCATAGTTCCAGGTCACCAGTCAAATTTAGCCACCCAAACCCATAGTCCATTAAATTTGTTTCCATTTCCTGCAATAGTCCTACACCAACCGGGGGTTGTCCTTGGGTGCACTTGCATAGTGCATACAGGGATAATCGCCGGTTGGTGCCTCATTTCATTAAACACGTCTAACGGGCCTCTGCGAGTTGGCTTTGGCCCCTCGTACGCCTTCCAAAGGTCCGGGACCCCAGGGTCCCGAGATATGTAGACATATAAAATAAAATAATAATAATTAAAAACTAAAACAAGATCACTTGGCTTTTATGTTTAAAATAAGTATTGACAGTAAGAAATATAGTTTATTATGCAGATATAAGATATTTTTTCTCTAGATCAATTATTACTTTAGTTATAAACGAAATAAGAATTGAGAGTTACGACATTTAGTTTCGAATTCGAACATGGTCAAAGAGAGCACGTGATATTCAACTTTATTACTGATGTGTTAGCGTCATAGATATCTATATCTGTGGTTAGCGTTTAGCACATATTGGACACATGGCGGGGTGCCGGGGGGGCGGAAGGTGCGTGAAAATTGTGTTTGAACTGGAGTGCCTGGTCTTAAATAACATATTTTATTGGTCAAACAGCTTCGGAAATAACACTATTTTTTTAATCAAATTCTGAAAGATAATAAATAATGGTTAATGTGGGTCATCCACAGAAGATAAGACATAATATGCCACCGTGGACTTTTTTTGTTGAACGTTTGAAGATGAACAATCCAGTAGAACATACATTTTATTATCACTCTAAGGCGTGAATTCACAAGCTGCGTAAGGTGAAGGCGCAGCGCAGGCGTGGAACGGATAAGGCACGGACGCGATTAAAATTATATAGAAGAGGCGAAGAGACGTTACGATGCGTCATTATGACTCACACTATATACTCATACGATACAGGCTGACTTTGTTGCGATAGCATGTCTTCCTCTTAAAAAATACATGAATATCCTGATCGTTTTCCTACAGTTCTTCTTCTTAGCGTGTCGATGGCAAAAATAACACGAAATTAATACATAATATAGTTTTTTAAATTTGTTTGGCCCAAAACTCAGCAACGCGGATACCGTTCGCTGACGCTGCCATTAGGTCCTCAGGTGTGCAGGTGACAGGGCATGCGGAACAAGATGGGAGGTGAGCCATTGTTTGTGGAGAGACGCCACATACGCACCGAAGGTCTGAGCCGTCCATGAACCCCCACTTGTGGAGGTTGTCCTTGCTACGACCTACTTGGGCACGAAGTCTATTTAATGTTTTCCAAGTAGGCCACGGTAACTTGTGCCCGGGTGGGAGGCTCTCTGATGGATCAATGAAGGAATCAGGGGGCTTAAACAGTTCTTGCCAAAGATCACATCTTGCTGTGGAGGGCTGGAGGGGTTACCATCGGCTGGACTCACGCACCCAATACAATTTTTGCGGCTTTTAAGCCTTTGCGGAACTGGTTTAAAGTTGTGCATTGGATGGCGTGAGTCATCTTGTAACTTCGCTCTCTCGATGCGGCTGGCTATAGTCCTACGGATTTCTGGAGGCGCGATGCCAGCCAGTGGATACAGCATACGCAACGGAGTCGGTTTTAAGCAACCAGTAATAATCCGGCATGTGTCATTTAGAGCTGTATCCACTAACTTGGCGTGAGCACTTCGGCTCCACACTGGACAGGCATATTCACCAGCGGAGAAACAAAGCGCCATTCCAGTTGTTCGTAGGACTTGAGGAGATGCCCCCCATTTGGTAGATGTTAGGCGACGGAGTAAGTTGTTTCTGGTGTGCACTTTCTGTTTGACATTTTCACAGTTTTTCCGGAAGTTAAGGGATCAATCCAAAGTGATGCCGAGATACTTTGGGTGAGTACTGTGGATGATTGGAACGCCTTCCCATGAGATATCGAGTGTTCGACCACCTTGTCTGTTACGAAGGTGGAAAGCGCATGACTGCGTTTTTGAGGGATTTGGTTTCAGGGCGTTGTCAGCATAATAGTGGCTGAGATCTGAGAGGGCGGTGGAAAGGAAGGATTCAATCTCCTCAAAGTTAGTGGCTTGGCAAGTTAATACCAAGTCGTCTGCGTACAGGAAGCGGGTTGTACTTGGGCTAACCGGTTGATCATTGTTGTAGATGTTAAATAGCAGAGGGGCCAGTACACTACCCTGGGGCAAACCGTTCTTTTGAGTGCGCCACCTACTTTTATCGTCAAGAAGATTCACTTGAAATCGACGGTTACTGAGGAGTTCTCGTAAAATTCGAGTAAACTTTGAATCCTCTGTTAAATTGGTAACCTTCCACAACAAGCGCCGAATGTTAACGTTATCGTAGGCTGCCGACAAATCCACAAATACTGCGCCCGTAACTTTCCTCATTTCGAACCCATCCTCGATATGTTGTGTGAGGTTAAGTACCTGGCCACAGCAAGACTTTCCTGGTCTGAATCCAGCTTGCTCCGGAATAAGTGTTGTGTCTACGAGGCTTGTGAGACGAGCCAGCAGCAGTCTCTCGAACAGTTTGTAGGTGTGACATAAGTTTTTAGGGTCATCATGTGGTTTACCTGGTTTGGGTATAGCGATAACTTTTGTTTTCTGCGAAAGGCAAGGTATGTTTGCAGTCTCCAAACAGTGATTAAAAAGTTGTAGCAACCACGACACAGATACCGGGCCGAGGTGTTTAATTTGTTCTACCGATATGTCATCCACTCCGGAAGCCTTACCGCAGCTCAGCCTTTGAATAGCTACAATTATGTCCGATAGTTGGAATGGATCACAAACGGATTCCGAAGTGGTGGGGAAAATATTAATTTTGGGAGTTCTGTCAAGGCGTTTCGATGGTTTGCCGTTTAGAAGAAGTTGTTGAGCCACTTGGTTAGCCGTCACTGAGCTGGGTGTTTGAAGCGGTGGTGATTCGCTGGTGAGTTTGCGAATAGTGTTCCAAGCTGTTTTACTGTTGTGGGTCATGTCAATAGTAGAGACGGTTTCTATCCACTTTTCCTGACGTCGATCGCTAATTTGTGAAAGCAGTTTTTCTCCAGCTTCAACAGTCTCTTCCGAAAAAGGATAGTTATGATAGAGGTGCTCGTATGTCTTTAGGAGCACACCAGATTCTCGGGATATTCCGGGAATGTACGATGTTCGACATCCACGAGGAATATATTTTCGGGAAGTTACTGAGACTGCACTAACAAATTTGTCGTAATTTTGTGGAGTAGGTGGGATATCCAATACTTCAGCATCTACAGACTTCGAAAATTGTTTCCAGTCAGCTTTCAAATAGTTAAAGCGGAGTTTGAATGGCATACATACAGGGTGAACGGCTGATTGGATATTGCACATAATCGGTCTATGTTGGGTTCGGGGGATTGGTGGGCATATGGTCTTTTTGCTCTGTGTACTAATATTTGAGCTGACAAATATCAGGTCTGGGTTGTATCCGCGTTTCCATCGTCCGCTATTAAATGACGCAGGATGTTTTGGGTCATGGATTAACGTCAAATCGTTAGCTTCTGCACACTCTTCGACAGTTTGACCGTCCATGTTCGTGGAGCGATAGCCCCAGCTGGTGCTATGGCTGTTGAAGGCACCAACGACTATTTTTGTACGCTGAATGTTAAAATCAGGTGAGTCGAAATGAAATGGAGAACCGGGGGGTATATACACAGATGTTACAGTGCAGTTACCAAGGTCTAACGTAATAATTTCAATGTTGTTTTCACTAGAGCATTTTGTAGAGAGGATACTTATGCCGGGAGCAGCAAACACTGCGTTACCGTGCTTCGGGTGACAGATCTCGGCGACAAGCGACAGCCCAGGAATGTGAGGCCTGCCTTGAGTGGAATCTCGATGGGTCTCTTGGACACATAAGATGTCGTAATGTGTCTTGCGGTGTAATTCAGAAAGAATTTCTGCTTTATCCCGAGAGAACCCTTCGATGTTGATTGAGATTACACACAAGGCTGGTTTTGTTAGTGGGTTGTTTGGCCCTGGGAAGGGCCGATTGGGACTTATATTTGCCATCGTGGTGAAAGGATTAGCCAATCGACAGAAGTCGATGGCCCAGGGTGCGCCGGACGTAGCAAAGGTCGGAGGGTACGTCACTCGGGGAGGCTCCTTTCATGCACCCCCAGTTCCTACAGTTTATAAAATGTCATAAGAATGTTTCCATATTATATGTATTGTCGAAAGTAAAACACGATCTTCAGAAGCAGCTTACACACTGGAGAGAACCAGTATTACTGTACTACTTACATTATATTCAATATCGTCACGCATTTTTTGTGTTGATAAATACTGCTCATACCGTATAACAAGCGATGTGCTCCCCTTGCGCGCCGCTTCAGTCGCGACTGCTAGCGACGCGGCACAGGCGACAAAGCGGCGTGCCTGCGCCGCGCCGCTTGAGTGTAATTCACGACACGTCGTCTTCGTACATTTTGTATGAAAATTTAAAACGTTTTGAAGCGGCATCATGCCTACGCAGCGCCTTCGCCGCGCCTTCACCTTACACCGTTTCTGTGTAATTCATTACGGTTTACGCGGCGCACGCCAGTAAAGCTCCCAATCGTCATGATTTTTTCCGTCATATTCAACAATCATCGTCATATTTCAGCCAATTTTCACAAAACCCTAATGAATTATACATCAAAACCTTCCTTATGAATCATTGGTGAAACCCGTTTGAAAATCCGTTCAGTAGTTTTTGAGTTTATCGCGTTCAGTTCAGAGAGACAGACGCGGCGGGGGGCTTTGTTTTAGAATATGTTGGGATGTAACGACTCCGATTCCGATAAGGCCGATATATCGGCGTCGCCGATTATATTATTATACGAGTACAACCGATATCAAACAGCTCGAAAAGCTTGCGAAACGACGCGCGCGCAACATTGTCGCTCCATTGCAGGCAGGACTGGCGTGACACCGACATGGCAAGTTGCCAACTGCAAACACTCCCGTTTGCTGTGTTGCCATTGGCAACTAGGGCATGCAATTATCCGCCCATTTTACTATTCGGATATTTCGGATAATGCCAGATAACTATTCGAATATATCCGGATAATATGGATATTTTGGATACCACTGTAAAACATGTAAATCAAACTTATATTAGTTTACAATCGACATTTTTATTACAAAAACTCTCCAACAATCGTATACTAAAGTATTTCAGTTCGCACTAAAAGAAAATCTGTCCGATCTGTCATTGACAGATACGAGAAAAGCTATCATCCACGGGTTATCTACCAATGGTATAATAGATCATGAGCTGGTCAAATGCTATCTTTGTTAAGATGGCTAGAACAATTGAAAGCACATTAGATGAAGACTGGAAGTCTTACAAAGTAGTGCTTGCTAATAAATGAGTCAAAATCACACCACTGACATTGCTAGATGTCAAAGTATCTGATGTATAAGTTGGATCAGCACAAACTAGTAGCCGCGAATGACATGATTGTTTGTACTTTCATCGATTCCCTGAATATGAACTATCTTTTGTGCGTTTCGGGTCAGTTCTCGTTATCGCGATTGTGCAGTCCTATCTTCCATTGGACATATATGTGAAACTTTGGATATTCCTAAAGAGGACTTTCCGGATTGGGTTTTTATGGTCCAGGCAGGAAAGAAAATCATCAATGCAGAGAATCATGATGAGGCCTCTGCTCCAAATTCCTACTTCCCATATCAATCTGATTTTGGCTTAGTTATCAAAATAGCTTATTCAAGTGTAGCAAAGCCTAACCTTTTCTTTATGTTCCATTTAACAGGAACTCTATTTTGGTTCTGTAAGATCTCGTCAAGACAGAATACCGAGATGAATCTAGAGAACAACACTACTAATCAAAGCCATCATTCTCGCCAATGCCTTTAAAGAAAATGCCATGCTTGTCAAAGCATTCACTGTTGATGGTCAACCTGCAGAGTCCTTTCGATCTCTTTGCTTATTTTCTCTGTTAAAGAAGTAAATGATATTTCAGTTTCTGCTGCTTGTAACCACTGAGTGCTACGTCATCACCACCGCTGTCGTCAACTGAAGTCGAGCTCTGTGCAAAAGCACTTTTAAATTTTCTCTCTGATGATTTGATGAATCTGGGATCCCCCCGTTTTGCCTAAAGGATTTTGACAAATTTTCATTACCCAAACAAATTTTAGCAACCTTTTTTTATACCAATGCAATATTTGGAATGATTTTAGTACGCACATTTTCATTTGGTCAAATTTTTACTTGGCAGACTATTACCAAGGATAATTTCATTAAGGCATTTGGTCTTTAATCAAATGATTTATTACAGCAAACTATCTTTAGACATTAAACATTTAGTCAATTGATTTGTTATGACAAAAAATATAAAGACAAAATTAAGATTTTTTGGTAATTATATAATTAAAAAATGCGCATTTATTTTAATATAATCATTTAATGCGATGTTATTTGCGTACTTCTTTGTAAGTTTATGTAAGGCTAAAAGCGTCTTGGTAATTTTTGTCTCCGACCATCTGTTTGTCAAACAAATACACAGAAACGAATCGCTGCAAAACCGACTCCACGTAGTCTTGTCTGCCCCACCCCTAGAGTGTAATTTAAACCCGCGTAGGCGCAGAGGGGCGAGGCGGCCCGCGAGCTGAGGAGCAGGTGGTTTGAAGGCCCGCCGCCGCGGCTGAGGCTGGCCGGCGAAGCCGGTCAGCAAGCCGAAGCTGCGGTGGTGAGCGTTAAAACCATTTGCGACGATAAGCTCGCGTGGAGCCGCCCAAACCCCGCAGCGCCGGAGCCGTGACAGAAACAATGCTTGCTGCATGTTGCATGCCTGCTTGCATGTTTATTTGCATGCTGCTTGCCTGCTTGCATGCTGCATGCCTGCTTGCACGCTGCATGCCTGCTTGCATGCTGCATGCCTGCTTGCACGCTGCATGCCTGCTTGCACGCTGCATGCTTGAAGCAAGCAAATCATGATATTGACCTGTTACTGCTCCTGAGAATCGCGGATCTTGACTTTCAGAATTTTGACCTTGACACCTAGGTCAATAACATCAAGGTCAAGGACAATGCCCTTAAGGTGTCCCATGGTGTTGCCCCACCCTACTACACCCACTTCGTATCGATTTTTTTTCGTAAATTGAAAACTAGCGAAATTATGTATTTGGCTTATTTTATTTTGCGTAAAATATGTTATACCAACTGAAATATTTGACTAAATTAAAATTGGTAAAAGTCCTAGTTGGTAAGCAAGTTATTGTTTAAACGTTCACTTGCCAAACATTAGGTTTGCGTTACAATTATTTGTGAAGAGTTTATTTGCTAAGTAATAATTTGGCAAATGAAATTATGCAGAAAATTGTTTGGGAAGTGATAATTTGTCAATTTCTTTTAGATGAAACAAGGGAGACCCGATGAATCTACATACTAATTGTGTCATTGGATGGATTTTTGAAGATATAGCATGAATTGTCACGATTGCGAATACCTATTATAAAACACAACGTTAAATGTTATATTATCAAAAGGAAAATGGAACAATAGTAACTATCCGTATTATCCGTTTTATCCGGATAGTAAAACAAATTATATTCGGATAATATTTTCGACGGATATCCGGATAATTCGGATATCCGGATATCCGAATATCATGCCCTATTGGCAACACAGCAAACGGGAGTGTTTGCAGTTTGCTGAGCGTTGGTTGGCTGAGAGATGTATAGTTTCGTGCCTGTTTCACGTCACCGCTATTCCTGAGGGCCTAGTGTGAGTTTCATTTAACCATTTCGACTTTACGCATCGACCGTGTTCGGCGTTCCGATTGGCCCCTCACAGGTGAAGGTCGGCCGGCTGCCAATCGGAGCGCCGAACGCGGTCGATGCGTAAAGTCGAGATAGTTAAATGAAATTTACACTAGGCCCTCGGATTCTGTTTATTCACACAGTGAACAAAACACAAAAGACATACAAACGCCCGATGTACATACTTCATTATTTGTTTCATTTATTATCTACTAAGCCATCGATATCGGCATCAGTATTTACTACAATAATCGGTATCGTATCGGCAAAATTATGTATCGTTACATTCCTAATAGGTAATATGTAAATATGCTAGTCAACTGTTGACGCACACAAGGTTTCTAATAGTGATTCATATCAATATCCTCATCCCCAATAGATTTCATATTTACCTGGAAATAAATAATAATAAAACAAAGGACATCATTCATTTCGTACCCAAAAATAAAAGTGCCGGCCAGAAAAAAAAATGCTGTTTTCATACGGAAAATAACATGCTGAACATTTTTTACCATTACAACGAAAGTCTACAATTAACCCCCTGGCTGCTATTTGAGTTTGAAAAAACCAAAAATCATATTTTTGCCTACAATATTTTGGACAATCGATAAAGACATAAACATTTATTGCCCATGCCGCAACCATTGCATTTTAACCGCCTCTGTGATCTAGTGGTTAACTCACCTGTCTCAGACCCAGAGGTCCCGGGTTCGATTCCCAGTGAGTGGGAGCAAAATTTTCTGCTTGGTTTGGTTGGTGTTAGGGCTTGTTCTAAGTCCGCCTGGCTAGCTACCACCATCTTATCTAAGTCTGTCGCCATAACAACAATGTTAACAGCATTGTTGTGTTTCGGCAGTTAGAGACAAGATAGCCAGTTCCTCTGTGGTTGAGGATTCCGGGTGAAGCTCGCTTCCACCTTCGGCCTGATCATCACTTACCATCAGGTGAGATGCAGGCCAAGAGCTTCCCGGTAAGGGAAAAAAAAATGCCCTGCTTAAGAATCATAGGCCCGTCTCACTCATACATTCTGACTCATGCCTACAAGCTATTTTCAAGAGTCATCGCGAAGCGTCTCGCGCGCTTGTTTGACGATTTCCAGCCCCCCCGAATAAGCCGGATTCCGTAAAGGCTTTAACGCCGTAGACCACATACATACGTTGCGGCAGGTTGTACAGAAGACCGAAGAGTATTATAACCTGCCTCTCTGCTTAGTGTTTGTGAAAGAATTCGATCGAAAGTTGGGCTGTACTTCTACGGTGACAGATTCACAATCGGTAAATCGAGGTGGTGCAGTGTCTATACGAAAACACTACGGTCCGACTCCAGGACCAGACCTCGAAACCAATCCTTCTGCAGCGAGGTGAGGTGAAACGGAGGGACGTTATCTCTCCGAAACTGTTAACCGCTACATTGGAGGATGTCTTCAAGGTTCTGGACTGGAAAGGAGTAGGCATCAACTTCAATGACAACTATGTCACTTAGCTTCGGTTTGCCGATGATATAGTAGTCATGGCTGAGATTGTTTTAGCTAACTATATCGGAGGACCTCGGTACAATGCTCGATGTCCTCAGTAGAGCCTTCGAAAGTGTGGGTCTTAAAGTGAACATGGACAAGACAAAGGTCATGTCAAATGCCCATGTAACACACAACCTCATGAAGATCAGATACTCTACACTCGAAGTTGTGGACGACTACGTTTACCCAGGACAAACTGTCTAGTTAGGTTGGTCCAATTTCGAGAAAGAAGTCAATGGTCCAATCGAATCCGACTCGGCTGGGTAGTGTTCGGGAACCTATACAATTTCTTCTCGTCTCACATACCGCAGTCGTGACCAGTGCGTGTTGCCAGTGATGACCTATGGAGCTGAAACGTGGGCGCTCACAATGGGCCTCATTAGAAGGCTGAAAGTAGCCCAAAGGGCAATGGAGAGGGCTATGCTTGAAGTTTCCTTGACGACGTAACCGAATCAGAAATGAAGAGATCGGCAGGAGAACCAAAGTAACTGACATAGCCCAAAGAATTACCAAACTTAAATTATATGGCAGTAGGTAGGCAACGCATTGCTCGCAGAACAGATGGCCGATGGGGCTGAAAGGTTCTGGGAGTGGCAACCGTGTACCGGAAGACGAAGCGTTGGAAGGTCACGTGGTGGAGGGTTCTGCAGTCTTCACCAAACCTATGACTTGGTGAAGACTCACAGAACCGGTCGAAGTGGGATGTTTGGGGAGGGCCTATGTGCAGCAATCTTTAATCAAGTCTTTGGGCTGAAATAATGATGATGATGACGTTAGTTAGGTTTTTTCTCGACTGAAACATTAATGTAATGCACGAAACATTTTAAATCAAAATATGATTTTTAGTATTTTCAAACCTAAATAGCAGCGGAAGGGTTAATTGTATACTCTCATTGTAATAGTAAAAAATTATGAGGGTGTTATTTCCTATAAGAAAATCGTATTTTTTTTTCTGGCCGGCACTTTTGTTTTTGGGTACAAAATGTTCGAACCGTGAATGATGTCCTTTATTTGTAGAATGGATAAAAATGTCAATACCTTACTGGGATCCAAACAACATGACACACAATATTCATATATTATACAGCAATTATTTTCTGTACACGTCTCGCAGCTGTATCTATCTGCGGACTCAGCATCGGTGTCGCAACAGCCGTTCTTTGTCATGTCACTTCTGTGGCACACATAACCTGAAATACAAATTTATGTTTCTGTAACTTTGTTCTTTGATAATTCAAAGGATTTGACCGTAATTTGTTTTTTACACTAGCTGGCCCGACAGACGTTGTCCTTGTCCTGTATAAATTTCATTAATTCATACAAAAAAGGATGATTCGAAAAAGACAGTCCAGGTGACAGAGATAACGCCCTACGAAGCCTAACACTTTGACAAAGAAACAAAGGAGGGACTGTATGAAACATGTTATGGGTAGAAAGGGAGCAGTGGCGGATCCAGGATTGTCGTTTGGGAGGGGTTGGACCCTGCTGAGGGTGGGTATTAGCAAAGTAAACACTAAAAAGCACACAACATTTTGTTTTGCTTAACGCATGACAAGCCTTCTCGGATTACTCAGACCAAATAAAAAACCAAGACCAAACGCTGCGGACAATACAGTGAAGCATGCCAAAACTACACATCCGCTCTGTGCATACACTCTCACACGCACACATTTCCCTCCTCCTTTCTGCCCTCCTTTTTTCTTTTTCTTTTTTTCGCCTGATCTCTCTTTTGTCGTGTCGGATTGCCGTCCCATCGGACTATGAGAGTGAAAGAAGAGAGAGTGCACCTGTGTCTGCGCACACACTTGTGCACTATAAAATCTCCCGCGCCGAAGGCTGGTCGCCGTTGGGATTGGTCGCCATGGCTGAAATTCGGTCTCATCATCATCATCATATCAGCCGAAAGACGTCCACTGCTGGACATAGGCGTCCCCCAAGCACCGCCACTTCGACCGATTCTGTGCTTCCCGCATCCACCGAACTTCGAAATTCGGTCTGGAGGACTATTATTATTACACGCACACACTTAAAACCTTTTACAATGACACTATAATCAAACTACACCACACAAAGTGCACACAAGTTTACGAAACCGGCTTCACTTCACTGTTGACAGCGCTCTGTCTTGGTTTAAGTTAAGGATAATTGATAACAATAGTACTTTTTTTTTGTGTTTGGTTTATTATCAAGTAGCTTCTACCGCTCAGGGGGCCTAACACGACCTTTAAAGCGGTATTATTTTAATCTTACTTCAGTGGGGAAAAGAGATGGAGCTATGCGTCCTGTAGAGCTTCATCTCTTTCCCACACTTAAAGTAATATTAAAATAATACTGCTTTCGAGATGGTGGTAGGCCCCCTGGGCGTAACGGAAGGGCGTGTTAGACTCTTACTGACTAAAACCCTCCCGTGTTCTTTCAGTTGCCTGTGTGTTGCTAGGGGTCACGGTATCCCATTCGGACTGTCCCGCGAACTAGTGACCGACCGAAGGTTCGGTTTCCGTTTCGTCAAGTTTCGGCATCAGTTTCGGTTTCGGCATAAAATCTGCCGAACCTTCGGCTGCACCGAAACTCTGCGTTTCGTGAATTATCGTGCATCGTTCGGCTGACTTCGGCTGAGTTCGTGGTTCGTGTATCACCCGCCATCATCAGCTTTTTGTTACTCACAAATTTCTGTTCCAAGAAATAGTTAAAAATATGATTTTTTTTGGGAATACACTTTTCAGGCATCGGCCCTAGTGGACTCCGTCAGTTGTGCAGTCTTCGGGAGACGGCGGTGGCGGAGGACTTGTCCCTACCCCTGGCTTTGGCGAGTGGCGCAGGCCTTGCTCCCAATCCAGTGACCGGCCGGTTTGCCAGCCGCCGCACATTCGACGCAATGCGGCGTGGCGTTGCACGAGCCGGCCTTGTGACCGGGCTCCCACGTGGTTACCCACCTGGCAGCGGAATCATCTCAGAGGTCTGGGTTCCAGCAGTTTGACCTGCGCAGAAACTCAGCTCACCAATAGCCTTCGGTCCTCCCCGGCTATTTTCTTGGTCGCTGACACGGGGCAGCTCACCGTAACGGCTCGCACGCATCGCCGTAAAGTCAGGACGTGCTTGCGGTAACCTGTTCGGCAGAGCACCCCCCAGTCCTAACCACAGTGGCCACCACCTGTCCCCCCGTCACAGAGTCATAACAATTGCTGACTGGGTCTTTTACATAATTGGCCTAATATACCTCTGCTTACCTCATTGGATTATGCAGATGTTATATGAAATTATTACCTCTATCATCAACAAGTAATTGTTTTCCTTGCACAGAGTTTCTGCATATCATGTGTTCAATAGTATCATTGTGTTCTTGTAGTGTTCGCCAAACAAATGGCTTCCTTTCAAATGAAACATCTTGATAAATCATTCCTCTGCTGCTACCCTGGAAAATTGATGTTATTTATATTAGTAACAAGAACCGACAGACGTGACCTAATCAAAAATAAATATGAATAAATTAATAATAAAGTATTGAAATTGAAGTGCAAAAATTTATAAAAAGTTCTGGCCATGAAAAGCTTAAAAATAAAAAAATTATTAATGCTTCGATCGGAATTCGATTGTATTTATTATTCAACAGAAAAATAATAAATTAATTTAGTTTTGATACCTTCCTTTAAATTTTGAATTAAGTAGTAATAATATCACTACCAACATTAACAATATTTAATTGAATCGGGAAATACCGGAATTACTTTGCGGAAAAATGTGCATTTATGATACAAGTACCAAAAATCAATCTACCTACTCCTATCAATGATTATGACTTATGTTACTCAGTGATAATATAGCATACTACTGCTGAAAGAATTTTTAAAATCGGTCCAGTAGGTTTTGAGTTTATTCATTACAAACAAACATACAAAAAATCAAATCTTGTCTCTTTATAATATTAGTTTAGATTTAGTTTCATATTAGTCTATAAGTGCTACCAAACTTTTTGTGGCAACACGAAACAATGTTCTAGTGCCTCACGTGTGTTCGTCAGCAGTAAAACCAGCCTAATTGTCTATCACATTAGTTGTTACTACAGAAGCAGTTGCAAATCTTTACTTAGTTTTCTTAAGTTCTCTTTTTCTTTTCGTGTATGGTATCTTACAGGTCAACCCAGGGGTTGACGGCTTACCTGTGGGTGCCTCAATATTGCATTGCATAAAAATGTCAAACTAAGTGATTGCACGCTAAGGGCACACCCTGGGTATGGACCTCGTCTTAGGGCATCGCTATGGGAGGACAGCAAGGGACAGGGTGGATCGGATTAAGATTTTTCTTATGCTCCCAGGAGGAATTACTTATTCTTTTATAGGCTAGGACACAATCCAGCTTACTCTGGCCAACCAAAAAGTTTTAGTTAAATACTTATATTACCTAATACGTTTATTACTGACAAAATACAATAGACGACGTACCTATATTTAGTAACCTAATCCGTTTAACTGTTCTTAAAGAGTTATACTTACAGAACTCTAAGTAAGAAATCATTACAGGATTTCTTACAGGGTTTTTCAGGGTTCATACGTCGTCTATTGTATTTTATAATGGACTTCACGAAACTCACGCCTGAGTCAATAAATTATTTTTTATCACTAACCTCTCTTAGAAAACTGACAATACAATATGTTAACGAAGAAGCAAATATTATGCCCAACACTAATCTTCTTCGTATGAATCGCACTAAAGCAGCATACCACATTTTATACTTGTAATTAACACTCAACTTGGGAAACCGATTACAATAATGCGGAAATAAACCGAAAAATAATAACATTTTCAGGTGTAAGAATGCAGTGTAGAATGGAACACTTTCTCCGAAGACATCGTAAATAAATAGTACCCTAACTGAAATCTTTAAAAGTAAATTGTTTTAATGCTTTTGGTATGCTGTAAGTGTTGTCTTAATTAAGATAAACAAATTGTTTTGTTCGATTTGGATGTTTTGCGTCTATCATTGGAAACTCGACTCGACTCGACGAAACTGTAATTATGACAGCAGTTTGACGTTGACAGCAAGATAAGTTAGATTTTGACACTTCATTTTATTGACAAGACAAAGGCTGCGTTCAAATTCAAAATTCATGTTCGCGTCATATAACTTTGCCGCTGTGAGGTTGCGCATGCATTCGTACTGACTGGCATGCACTACTGTTTTATAAGGCAGATTAATTATAGACTGCGCAGTCATTTGTAGCCTACTTTACGAGCGGCAAAGTTTTTTGACGCGAATGTATTCCATTTGAATTTTATTGGCGGCATGTTTCGTGCCGCCAATGGACTTGGAGCACCCTGATTTGGACAGGTTAGCTTAGGTTCCTTTTTAAACCCTGCAGACAGAAATAGGAGCCGTCGACTACCTACGCCTTACTTCAAAAATTGTATATTTACCTTTTCTACTTAAATATCATTATTTTTAGTGACTTTGGCTTCGAGAAGTTTGACATTGACCTTGAAAAATGTATCTTCTATACTATGAAATGGTGGGTCCGGATGACTTGACTTCTTCCTCTCCTTCTATTCATTTATCAACATTTTCTATCAGAAATGGTTTAAAAAAATGCTATGTAGGTATCTCCGGGCGGCGGGGCATTTAAACCCCAGGTCCTCCTCCTACCCCATCACTTTTTTTAAATTTATAAAAAAAAATAAGTACACTTACCTTTTTAGTTTTTTACAGTTTTTTTACAGTTTGCCAGACTATTTGTGTTTATGATTTGAAATAAATGTCGGTAATAATACCCAGGGTCAGACTTAGAGACCCAGGGCCCCTAGGCACTTCGACATTTGCCCACCCCCCCCCATTCCGAAGCCATTTTGGAAAGGGGTTTGAAGATTTTGGCCCTAAAATCAGCCACCATTTTGATTTTTTTTCAAAATCGAGGTGCACAATAAATGTCATATATTTGGATACTGACACTCATACAAACATAAAACTTCATATAACATTACATCATAAATCGTCACGTTTCTGAGATATTCAAAGATAAAAATAACAATTATTATAACGAATTTATTTATTTATGTTGTAGTTACTTCACGTTGATTATGTTATTTACACATTAATTAATTGTATACACCTAGTAGATAAAACATAAGAGTTTTTAATCATATTCGGTATAAATAATATCATCCAAGAAGGCAGCGGGAGGCTGAATAGGATTTTCTTGGGTGTCGCGCCCATGCCATGCACCATATATATAAGACATAAATACCATAATACACACGTCCTCATTCGGCGGAGGGTACTTAAACATATATTTTTGTCTCTTTCGCTCTTAACTAGAATATTACCTGTACATGATGCAATTATGTTTTCATAGTTCAATTACCTGAAGGGAAAAAAACAAAAAAATCTTTGTTTCAGGGTTTAGTTTTCGACTTATATTTCGGTGAATAACTCCGAAACCTGACGCTTTAGCATATTGTGTCATATGACATTTTTTGTTTGTATAAGTGTCTTCTATCTAAATATATAACTTTCGATTTTCACCGCGATTCTGAAAAAAAATCAAAATGGCGGCATGATGTTAGGGCCACCCTCCATACAAAAATCTTCTAACCCCTTTAGGATGCCCCATAATGCACTTTTTCTTCCTAGCCTTTTTCCCAACTATCTTGGGGTCGGCTTCCAGTCTAACCGGATGCAGCTGAATACCAGTATTATACATGGAGCAAGTAGGTATTTAAAAACAACTATTTTTTATGTCTTTATCTAAACATCAGAAATAATGCAGTCTATATATGCTAAGTATGTCACTATAGTTACGTTACGTCAACAGTCGTCATACGCGGCGTATACCCGAATAATAATAACAAATAAATCGGTCAAGTGCGAGTCGGACTCGCACACGAAGGGTTCCATACCATGTCGTACAAGATTTAACACTATGAATTTTTGTAATAGGTACTTTCGTAAAGGTAACAACAGAGGCGCTATGAAAAAACATAAAGATTTGTAAAGTAAAGTAATCATAAAGTTTTCATCAATTCAAGTCGAAGCTGCACAAATTCCTAGTTTATAAATGTTATTATAATGGTGCCGATTCTCTTGTACACCGAACTAAACTACGACTAAAATACCTTACTTTTGGCTATGAGAATCTAAAAGCTATTCTGTGGAAAAATATCTCTAAATTAAAGATAATATTGACACATCTAAAATTGAATTTGACAGTCACGTCGCGACTCACGTGGTTCTTGTTTGCTCTACCCCGTGAATTTTTTTAGAGCCAGAGGCGCGCGGGGGGGGGCAGCCTTGACGTATTTTGTATGGAATTTTAAACTTTTTTTATGGAAAATATGAAAAAATATTACCTGTGAGTAGGGGCATATGGGTTTACGGATGGCAGAGGGGGTCGAAATTTCCATTATTTTTGCGCTAGGACGCACCGTTTTCGAGATATAAGCAAAATAAAAAAAAAGATAAAGTTTTTGCAGCTGAAGTGTGTGAATTTTAGTTCATGCCAACTAATTTTATTCCACTCCTTTTTAATCGCGTTTAAAAATAGACTGATTTAGTTGGTTAATCTAAATTTTTAGGTGAAAAACGTCATATTCAGAATAGCAAAATTTCCATTTTCACTAAACTAATAACTCAGTGCAATCTTAGTGCTGTCAAACTAAAATATAGTTAAGTTGTGTCACTTTAGACTATTTCAGAATGGGAAATGCTCGTTTGACAGGACTAAACTAAATTTTAGTGATTTTTAGTCTAGTTTAGAGGCATTTGTGACAAGAGAATCGGCACCAGTGTCAAGGAATACTTACAGCGGAGCTAGCATAGGCGTACCCAAGACGTTTGTGACAAGACATGATACATTTTATCATGTCTTACAATTTGTCTTAAATGCTAGCACTGGTCAACCATGTGATCAAGAAGTTATGTCACAAGTCAAGAGATTATCTCACGCCACCGTGCTAGCATTAGTGACAAACTGTTTTATCGCCCAAATTATGATAAAATGTGTGACTCAAGCTATCTCACAGTAGGCCATGCTCGCTGCGCTGGCTACAAACATAGATAGATACATAGAGGTAGTAAGAGCAATTTATTGAGATTGAATACTATGACAATAATACAAAAGTACCTATGACATGCTTTAATAATTTGTATATTTTTAGTTTTATTTTGACCAATATTTTAATTTATTTGATTGTAATTTGGTTTTGACATGCATTTTTATTATTCATCTGACTATTTTTATACCTTTGACATTTGTAGTACTCTAAATTTATTTTATGTTATTTTATCAATTTGCCTTATTTTTTTTGAGTAGTTATAGTAATTTTGTAACATTATTTTAATAATTATTTAATTTGATTAACAATAATAATATAAATATTTGCACACCTTACTAGGTAATGGTACAGCGTACTTTATATCTATTTGTAACATCTGTTGTGTAACACCTGTATTAAGCTGTTTTTAGACCAGCGCGATTTGTCGACACCGGTTATTGTTATACCGTGAAGTTTGTATTGTTCGTGTCACGTCGCGCGAAAAATCGCGCTTGTCTGAAAACAGCTTTAAGCAAATAAATAATTTGATTTGATTTGAAAGAAATTGTCTAATTTTAATGAAAAAGTGTTGTTGTGTTAAAATATAGGTGTAGAAGTATATTTTAAGAGAAAAATATTAAGTTAACTTTATCCGGTAATAAGCATTAACTAAAGTCAAAGTTATTTATTTGCTACTAACTACTACCCTATATACCTATTTATACCTACTAATAGTATTAGTAGGTATAAATAGGTATATAGGGTAGGTAAGCAGGTAGATATGTAGGGTAGGTAGGTAGGGTAGGTAATTAGGAAAAATAGGTGCGCTGTAGATAAATACTTAGTGCTAACGTGGTGCTAACCGTGCGAAGCCGGGCCGGGTAAAGCTAGTTACTTATAAATAAAAGGATTTATCTTGCTTCATCAGACTATATTATACAAAATAAAATGTAAGTAGTACGCGAAATTTTAATTACAACATTCCGTCAATACAGCTATTTATTTACGTTATTTTTGATAGTCATACAGAAATCTATCGGACTATGAGAGTGAGGGAAGAGAGAGTGCACTCGTGTCTGCGCACACACTTGTGCACTATAATATCTCCCGCGCCGAAGGCTAGTCTCCGTTGAGATTGGCCGCCGTGGCCGAATATTTTTACACAAATAAGTTTTCTCAATATGAAATTGTATCCACAACGGTTTAAGGTAACTGAATAGTGCACTGTGTGTGCCAGCATTCATTTCAATGTTACTGAATATATTGTCTATTGGAGTTTAACCCGTTCTGGTTGGAACATGAGGTACACACATCAACACCGTCTAGGGATACTTTGGAAAAAGTCGTTAAAATTCTTAAACTCAAAAAATACTGGCCGGTTTTAAAATCTTTTGAAGAAAGCTTATTTTGTAGACCTTTTTGGATGATTCAAATTTGAATTTGAAATAATAAAATTCCATGTATAGCTCAGAGTAATAAATAAAGTTATTACTCTGAGATGTATAGTCATGCCATGATAGTACTTACAAATTCCATGTCATTACTCCGACAAGTAAATAGTTATCTGTGGAATTTGTATTGCATAATAATAGTATGAATTACAAAATTATTATTTTATTAACCGACTTCCCCAAAAGGAGGAGGTTCTCAATTCGGTTGTATTTTTTTTTTTTATGTGTGTTACCTCATATCTCCGTCATTTATGAACCGATTTGGAAAATTCTTTTTTTATTTGAAAGGATATACTTCCCGATTGGTCTCATTTTTATCAAAATTCAGTTAAGCATTTGCATTCAGAAAGCATCGTTTGGTGAAGTGGAAGTCCACAGATGGCCACCGGAACTTCTCAATGATAAGTATTTCACGGGTGGCGTCATTTATGACGCCGACGAGGAGCTCGTGGCTAAGTAATAACAAGCCGCACGGGTCGATCCATCAGGTTAAGCTACGCTTGCCGGGGTTGGTCAGTGGATGGGTAACCATCTTTACATACCGAGACTCCTCCGTGCCTCGGAAAGCACGTTAAGCCGTTGGTCCCGGCTGTCATTTGTGGATCTTTGACAGTCGTTACGAGTCGTCAGAAGCCCGAAAGTCTGACACCAGTCTTACCAAGGGGTATCGTATTACCCAGTTACTGGGTTGTGGAGGTCAGATAAGCAGTCGCTCCATGTAAAATACTGGTATTCAGCTGCATCCGGTTAGACTGGAAGCCGACCCCAAGATAGTTGGGAAAAAGGCTATGAAGATTGATTGGGTGGCGTCATTTATGAACCGATTTAGAAAATTATTTTCTTATCTGAAAGGTATACTTTCAGATTGGTCCTATTTTGATCAAAATTCAGTTCTGATGATGAAATCCATGTCGACTTGAGGGAACTCCTCAAAAAAATTTATAAGGAAACCAGGATCTGCTGGCATCCCTGACAAATCGAGGGGAACCTAGATCGTAGTGGCGACTAGTGCGTTTGTAATTTTTTTTTCATAAAGCATTTTAAAGCACTACTATTTAATGAAGGTCTGGAGTCGATCTGGTGATGGAGCCGAAAGACAGTTGAGGGAACTCCTCAACGATTTACAGCAATTACCTGGTGTTTGGGCTTGATTAATTAGTATTGATGAGAACTTTACACCTAGATGGGTTGTGAGTTGTGACTGTCATTATGGGTTTGATGATGAATACGAAGGACAGTCAAGGGAACTCTTCAACGTTTTACAGTAGCTACCTTCTGTTTCGATTTAATTCATTTTAAGGATGATAAGATGATAACTTCCTGTCACTGTTAATTGCGTCGGTCTGGTAGTGTTATTCGAACTTGTGTGGGGTAGGTAGGTACCAAACCTAAAAAGTGAAAAATAAAAACTTTTAACAAAAAAAAAACAACCGACTTCCAAAAAAAACACTACAAAGTGAAAAATTACTTTAATTTCGGAAGTCGGTGGCAAAAAAAAACGAAAATTCAAAACCAAAGACTTCCGAAATTAAAGTAATTTTTCACTTTGCAGTGTTTTTTTTGGAAGTCGGTTGTTTTTTTTGACGGCAATGTTTATAAACAATTTAATTACATATTAATGTTGTGTGGCAATATTTAAAATACTTATGTATTTGAAGGCAGAGGGTCCGACATCATAAATGAAAGTAAGAAATATAGCAGAAATCATCCTTTATTCCCATAGCTTATTAACACACTAATTCAAATTATATTTCCGATGATTTTATTCTAATTCAGACTACAATTAATTCAGTATCTAAACGCTACAACATGTGCACCGGGCCGAGCCTGCGACAAGAATGATCCCCTCCTTTTTTTTTTTTTTTTTTTTTTTGTGAGTGGCATCTCGCAGTTGACCTCTGAGGAGGTCGTAGCTGCTTAACCGGACAATCCTGTGGCTGCCTTAAGCTACTAACTTAAAGCCTCCAGCCAGGGGCATGTTATTTCTAACTAATTAAAACTAGGCGGACGCTCGCTAAGGGCACCCCCTATGGGGTTCGACCTCGGCTTAGGGCGTCCGCTAACGGGAGGACAGCAAGAGGGACAGGCTGGATCAAATTAGATTATTATTATTATTCGGGGAATTTAAAGTTACAGGCTCAGCAATAACGCGGGCTGGCGCTTCGTTATCGAGCAAGGGTCGGGGGGGAGTATTATTTACTCGGGAGGGTCGCGGTCGCGTAGGACCCCGGCGGCGGGGTCGGTAAGCGGGACGTTTCTTGTGTTTGTATAAAGTACTAGTGGCCCTACTGCTTTCCTGACGGAGGGTAGTGGGGTCATCTGGGTCGGATAATACGTGCCTTGGTCGGCGAGTCCTACTAATAGAGGAGGGGGTGTAACTAGCGGCCTTGACAACCAGAGGGTTGCGGTGTTTGGCGGCTTTCTCAAAGTAACGCTTGGCGTTACGTTTTAGGTATTGGGCTATCGTGGGAATTTTAAGGTCGAGATGGAGATTCTCGTTCCTGACGAACCAGGGGGCACCCGTAATCTTTCTAAGAAAACGGTTTTGTAGCGTCTGCATCTTATGGATGTGACGGGGCTTAGCGTGCGCGAAAACGGGGCACGCATAGGTGATCCCCTCCTCGCTGCGCGCTCGTTTATGTAGAGCGGCTCGAGTAGTAGGGAAAGTAGGCGAGGCCTTGTTTACGCATTCCACTGCGCAGCTGCGCCGCTCGGCCCGTTGCACGTGCTGTTTACAATAGCGACGCCGTCACGGCCATGCTGACGTGCGGACGTCCTCGTGCGCGGAGTCTCATCAAACAGTATCTAAAAGGACAGAACGATATTATTAATGTTCGTTCATCCTGACTAACAATTCATTCCTTGAGAGTTTGCTTATAATTCTGGACCGCTCGTAATTGAGCCTTTATGACTTTAGCAATCAGCTCCCCAATCACGCAATGCACGATCAATTCCAAATTGAAAAGCCCACTTCTGATGAAGGCAGAGGGTCCGATCCCCGACATCATAAATGAAAGTAAGAAATATAGCAGAAATCATCTTTTATTCCCATAGCTTATTAACACACTAATTCAAATTATATGTAGCATAAATTGAATTTCCGTGTTCTAAAATATCATGACCAAATTCATCCGGGAATACAACGTCAATTATCTCAAGCACGTGGTTTTGTACCATAGTTGGACGTTTAAGTTGTTGGGCACGCTTCTTTACTTGGTATAGTATGGTATTATTTATAGGTGTCAACTATACTCATTAGGATCA
This sequence comes from Conistra vaccinii, assembly GCA_948150665.1. Taxonomy (NCBI): domain Eukaryota; kingdom Metazoa; phylum Arthropoda; class Insecta; order Lepidoptera; family Noctuidae; genus Conistra; species Conistra vaccinii. The sequence continues at coordinate 10,931,130 of OX411330.1, forward strand.
TTTAATTTTGTTCATGAAATTGCTAACCTTTAACGAGATTTAAATTTATTACTACGTTTTAAAAGCTACATTCTGATCCAGAGTCAAATATAATAAGTTAATCTGTATCACTTATCTGTCACACTTATATTCCACGAGCTGCTCTGAAGTACAGTTTCACTTGCTTGGTGCTTGGTGCTTGGTGCTGAGTGCTTCCTTCATCCAGCGCTCGGGGCAGGCATTGGCCATTTATACCCTGCTCACTCACACGGAGCGACTGGCCATCCGATCTCCACAACCCAGCAACCGGGCAGTACGACAACCCTAGGTAAGACTAGTTGTCAGACCTTCGGGATTCCGAAGACCGTCGAAGATCCACGAGTGTATCGGGACCAACAGCTTAACCTGCTTTCCGAGGCACGGAGGAGTATCGGCAAGTAATGATGGTCACCTATCCACGGACCAATCCCGGCAAGCGCAGCCGAACGTGATGGCTCGACCCGTGCGCCCGTTATCACTTAGCCACGAGCTACTACGTCACAATGAAGTCTACACCATCTAATTTCTTTTTCTCAATAACTATCGTTTCACTGAGTGCACGCCAATTAACAATATCAGATTCAGATTATGTAAGTAGGTATGTCGGTAGGTATGTATAAGTAGGTACATACCTACTTATACATACCTACCGACATACCTACCTACATACCTACCTACATACATACCTAATTTCATACCTACCTGCATACCTACTTACATACCTACCTACATACGGTACGGTGCGGTATGTAGGTATGTAAGTAGGTATGTAGGTAGGTATGTAGGTAGGTATGTATGAAGGTAAGTATGTAGGTAGGTATGTAGGTAGGTATGTAAGTAGGTATGTAGGTAGGTATGTATGTAAGTAGGTATGTAGGTAGGTATGAAGGTAGGTATTTAGGAAGGTATGTAAGTAGGTATGTAGGTAGGTAAGATAAGATGATTGTTATTTGCTTAAACATGTGTGTGTACACACATAGAAAGTGAATCTCAATTTTGTGTTTTTAAATTGAAGTTGAAAATTTCAGTCTTACCACTAAAAACTGAAATTCTTGACATCGATACTTTTTTGAGTAACTTGCAGGAATGTTAGCACGTTTATGAGTTTATGTATGAAAGTAACATTCAAGACGACAAGGTCGCTATAAAAAAAAACTGAAAAACATCTACTATAAAAATAGATATGAATTTTTGAAACTCCACAGGCAGAAAACTAAAAAATGACTTAAAAAAAAAATATAACTTGAAACTTACAAAAAATCGCGGAACATAAGTCATGATGGGGTATTTTCGGATATCCTTGGACATGAGGAATCAATTTTTTTTAGGGGCCGTTTAAGTACTTATTACGTAAGCAGATTTATTACAATTATTTACCCCCCCCCCCCCCCCTTGTCAGCAAAAGTAAGCAAAGCTCTTACCCCCCCCCCCCCCATGCTTACGTAAACATTGGTACTTATATGCATTTCTGGGAATCCCCGAATATGCGTTTCGTTTTCAAGCATAGACAATGTGTGGGTTGCCATTATATGTGTAAAAAAGTAAATAATTACTGCTGACGTAATCACCATCTAGACCCCCCATGTCATCAAAAATAAGCAAAGCATAGACCCCCCTGCTCCCCTGAACTGCTTACGTAATACTTGAACGGCCCCTTATGAGTTTATGACGTGTACTTTTGGTCCACCCTGTATATTGTAATTCCTTGTATTACCTTTTATGGATGTCAGCACACGAAAAGCGTTCGCGGCTCCAGCTCCCGACCGGCTCCGCGTCCGACTCGCACACGCTTTTCGTATGCTGAGATCCATATAATACAATACAAGGAATTACAATAATACTCGTACTAGCCCGCCGTACTCCCGTCCCGACCCGCGCCCGACACGCACCCAGTTTGTGTGTGTTACAAACCGGGTGCGTTATAATAATTATTTACATAGCAGGTAGTGATATTCGAATATGTGTGGGTAAAAATGTAAACTTTTACAAAAAAAAACAACATCTTTAAAAAAAACACAAAAATAACTTTAATTTCAGAAGGACAGGAGGCGATTCACGGCTCTCTGTAAGGTAAAGGAACACTACTACTTAACCTAGCACGCCATCTTTAGAAATTGTAGTCATCAACATGGAAACTTGTTCCACCTAACAAGTAATGCAGTAGTTCAGGGGGCCTACCACCGCCTCTAAAACAGTATTATTATAATATTACTTTAAGTGTAGGAAAGAGATGAAGCTCTACAGGGCGTATAGCTCCATCTGTTTCCCCCACTGAAGTAAGATTAAAATAATACTGCTTTTAAGCTGGTGGTAGGCCCCCTGAAATCGCTTCCTGAATACTTATGAAGACTTATCAGTGAAACAGTGTTGTTATTCCCGTCAAAAACCCATATTCCTTCAAGAATTCAAGTACATAGCAGCTTGGTGAGAATTGAAGATATCCAGCAAAATTTGGTGCAGGACGTCCGCGCCGGCGCCGCTTGGACCAAGATATCCCTACAATTTACCTGAACTCGTATCCATCGATCAAGCCCGTCAGGCACAGCTTGTTACCGGCGGCAGCGAACGAGCTTCGAACTGCTTCGAAGGGCCTTTGGGCACCACTCGTATAGGTTGCCGCTGATGATTTCCGGGAACTCTAATAACGCCAGCCAAATAAGCAAATTCCGGTGTTGACGTGCTAATTTTGATCGGTGCCCCAACGATGGGGTACGCGGGGAGGGCGGGGCGCGGTTGTGCATCGCTTGCAGTAACGGCGGCCGGCGACGTGTCAAATTTTGCTGACTCGAAACTGAGTTGCGATGCATTTAATGCGCCGTGACGTGTGTTGACGCTGGTAGCTGGCTCGTGTGACCTACATACCGTGTGGCGTAAATCTGCTACCTCAAAACGTAGATCCTAGATGGTGGATTGCTATGCTTCCAACTTCAACCGCATCTCGACCAGGCTTGATCTTAGAGTTGTAATGTCCCGTAGCAGCCTGGTGATGTCAACGATCAACGTGGTCGAATGACGGAGGCAGCTTGCGCAAATCCTTCGCCACGAAAGTCGGCACGTCGTCGGGTCGGTCTCCTTCAACACTGTTATAATGTCTTAGGGACTCCTGTCTCCAAACTCAAATTATTTATCAGCGATTTTTAATCCCCTAACTTATAATATGCTTGCCTGCATAGTGTGAGTTTTATACAAGATTTTTTTTATACTCTCTTTTCATCCCTCCTGCGGGGGACGGCCATTCGGTCGGCCATATGTAGCGACTCACACAGCAGTGTTTTCGCTCTGCGTATCTCCTCTTCGCAGCTTCGTTGAGGTTGGATTTGCAGATCTGGATCACACTGACCTCGTCCATGACATCTCAGAGTCAGCTGGTACTGCAGGACATTTGCCGCGCTCGGCGCAAAATAATAATTTCCGCTTACAGTGTAAAGCGCAGGCCACACCGCCAGCTAGCGGGCGGGCGGGCGAAGCGAATGAACATCGTTTCACCTCTTTACATACTTCGGTTCACACCGCGAGCTACCGATATTTCGCGTAGTTTGTATAGTTTCCTTCGTTCGCTTCGCCCGCCCGCCCGCTAGCTGGCGGTGTGGCCTGCGCTTAAGTGCGGCCGATTGCAGCGGCGAATCGAACTGCACTGCAGCAAATAATACTTCTATATTTGTGGTAGGCTTCCACTAAGCCCAGGTTCGCGCAAACGTGTTTTTATCGCGGCGATTATTTTTTTTCAACTCTTGGTGTTAATTGAGAATCCATCAGAGCGCATCCAGCGCTCGTATCTCATCGCGTCAAGAAAGCACACTGTTGGATATTCAACTCTCGGCGCTAAGCAGAGCGTAGAAAATAAACTAGGTACGCGAAAAAAAAATCATTTCTTGATAGTATCTTGAGACATAGAAGGACCCCAAACCCCATTTTTTATTTTCATATTATTCAGCAGCATTACATAACTTAACATCATGCCCGTAATCTCTGAAGAGTTAGGCAGAGGTGTACATAGTAGTACAGAGTGGTATAGCTGTTACCTGACCCACGGCAACGGTGGTCAGCAACGGCAAGGTGGGTCAGGTACAGTTCGCGTCAAATAACTTTGCCGCTCTGAAGTAGGCTACAAATGACTGCGCAGTAGTCAATCTGCCTTAAAAAACAGTAGTGCGCATGCGCAACCTAACTTCAGAGCGGCAAAGTTATTTGACGCGAACTGTAACAGCTATTAACTGACCGTACTTACACCCATTCGCCAGTTATGTTTAAATCCAATGTAATAGGGGGCGATCCTATTGCTATCAAACGGGCACGAATCCAGACTTCGGATCGGACTGCTACTGAGAAATTTCTGACGGAAAAACCCAATAACACTTTGGCCGACCTGGGAATCGAACCCAGGAGCTCATGCTCAGCAGTAATGCTTGCGCCCACTAAATCCGTCTTAGGGTGGATTTTTGGATAAACCGAATGACTCGATTTCAGACTTATATTCGCTTTATAGTTCAGGTTTCCTCACGATATTTTTTCTTCACCGATGTCAGTAATGTCCAACATAAACTTAGAAAGTACATAATATTTACTGAATTGAAAAAGTTAAGGTTGCCTTTAGACATAAAAAGAGCTGTCTACAGTAGTGCTTTCAAAATAAAACTAAAAAATTACCTATTGAATAAGTGTCTTTAAGCTGTAGAAGAACTTTAATTTTATTGAATTGTAATTTTCTGTTATTAATCTATGTCTTCAATTAATTAATTAATTATTTTATTGTTATTATTTACAATTTTAAGGTGTTGGCCATATTGTGTTAACTTACATGTCGAAATACTATTTATAAATATTATTGATGTAAAGTACCTATACATATACTGTAACTAGAGCTTCTGCCCGCGACTTCGTCCGCGTGGAATAGTTACTTTGGGCCAACGAAAAAAAAAACCCCCGATTTTGTATCATTCTTCATTGGTACTCCGCTCCTATTGGTCTTAGCGTGATGATATATAGCCTATAGCCTTACTCGATAAATGGGCTATCTAACACTGAAAGAATTCTTCAAATCGGACCAGTAGTTTCGGAGCCTATGCGGTACAAACAAACAAACAAACAAATGAATAAATGACTATGACTATGAGTCACATTGGACTTTACGGCTGAATAAATATACCTAGCTAGAAAGATGTAAAAGAAACAAAATAAAATAAAACTACATTAAGTTTTGTATGTTATTATAATAAAATATTATTATTTTTATTATTTCTAAAATACTATTAATTTGTACTTTCGGTTCCTACGTATTACCCCACGCTGGTTTGTAAAACTGGCTGTTCAATTCCTGGAATTAAAAAAGTTTATTAAATGATAAGAATAAAGTTATTAAAATTTAAACCGATCAATAGAAAATAATATTTTGAAAGAAAACTTCTTTAGGCGCTCTTTATGAACAGTGAACGTAGCTGAACCGTCACGCTCGGGTTGGTGACGCTAAATCGGCTATGCTCGGCTCCAATCGTAAGTTTTCATTTTTTTCGGGTGGTTTAGCACACACACTCTTTGTTTTAAAAAGATGTTGATGTTCTCTATCTATCTGGCTAACAAAGTTTGTAGAATAAGATGACTGAATAATTACTGAATCGATTTTAAATTCCGGTAATATGAATAGGACATTCATATTACACAACAATTTCATCACAGTCATTGTTCAGGAAATCAAATAGTAAAAACGACATGAACTAGTCACATAAACAATTTGACTTTAAAATTATTAAAGAATCTTTCGGATTCCTTGCCAATATCCCACCCGTGGCTGACATTGAACTCGTTGGCAATTTTCCAGAGGTTTTTTTAGTTACTCTCTCATAGCGAAACATGAAAGAAATTTGTTTCATTCTTTTGATTAGACAAGCAAGATTTTCAAAATATCATAGTTTTACTGTAGGACCTACTCCTACATTATTTGTTTATTATTCATGAGCAATGATTTCAAATTTAATCTGTACCTATAGCTTATAATTTTTCTTTGCTCCAATGGGACACAGAGAGTGGTCACATTTACCACTCATTTATAATCCACCATCGGGCGGGCCGAGTGCTGGATAATGAAAGTCATTATGTCTTTGAATTTTGGGTTCTAGGACAAGAAACATTGTAATAGGTTCGTAATAATTACCTGGCAGAGGTAACTGCAGTAAAATGGTGGTCGGCGGGGTTGGAAGGGGTCATACGGCGCTGCGGACGTTAAAGTGGTTTTGCCGCACATATAACAACGAACATTTAGGATACGTATGTTCGGATTCAATGAAGACACATTCGTTATTATTGGACTAGAAGTAACTGCATTTTCCATCTCCGTTCCATGCTGCAATCACCATTAAAAATTATTAAATGAGTCTCTATAACAATAATAAAATAATAGAATGTATTCTGTTGGTGTAAATCCAAATCTTACCATAGGACTATTATTATTTGTGTTATTATTGTATAACATATAGTTTACATTATTATTGTCGGATGGCGATATTCGATTGGTGTTAATATAATGCACTTGAGTTGGATAGCTAGGAATTGGTTGTCCTATGTTCTGATGATTTTGGTGAGGTTGTCTCATGTTATTGTAATATGTCTGATTCGTATTCACATTTGTTTGATTGTACCGCTGTGGCCTATAAGGTAAGTTTTTAGAGCTATGGTTCGCATTATATGGTGGTGGAGGTCGATCATAGTGTGGGTTCTTCTTTTGGATATCTTTGACACGATTTCCGTATTTTGGTCTTGCAACTGGTGTCTTTCTTCTAGTAGCTTCGCAGCTTGGGGCAACATTATTATGATTTTTTCCATTCCGTTCCACTGTGGTACACTGCTGTTTTTCGGTTGTGATGCACTGCTGTCTTTCGTTAATTTGTATGAGTGTATTTGCATCGATATTTATACTTATTTCGTTGCCAGGAGTTCCAGAAGAAAATATGCATAGATTATTTTGTGTTTTTTGAGTTACAATGTTGCTGTTTGCAATGACTTCAGATTGTGGAAAATGCAATGGTAACAGCGGTCTGATCAGTTGTTGCTTTAACATTACATTGCCATTAGAATGACACGGAATGCGATTATTTTTAATATGTTCTCTTTTTTGTTTTGTCCATGTTAGTAATTCTTTAAAAAATGGTAGCACGTGGCATCTTTGACATTTCCATTGCAAAGATTTGCTATAGGCAAGTAGGACAGTATTATCTAAAAATTTATTAATAAAACTTTCATTTTGTTCTTGTGGCAAAAATATTGACTCGACAGTGGTATACGATAATTCAAAGAAGTGGCATTTTATGAAATGAAATATCTCTTCTCTTTTTTTATTATCTTCATTCGTTTTCTTTACACCGTAGTGGTAAAACGATTGCAGTATAAGAACGATGTGTTCGGATAACTTATTTAATACATCTTCAATAGTAACTGGCTCATGGTGATCATTTATTTGACGTGGACTAGGTAAACTCTCTTCGTTATTAATTACTGTGTCATCACCAATTAAAACCAATGCATTTTGATTAGCATCGAATTCATTTGGACTATGATAATGATCAACGTAATTTGAGTTATTTCTTATTTCTGCATTTTCGCAATTGTTTAAATTATTTCCACTTATTTCTTTAGTGGGATTCTTTTTCAATATCCTGTTATTTTTATTTAAACTTAACATGGATTTATTTAGACCTTTGTCGTTGATTTGATTTTCAGAACTTATTTTATCCTGTTTGTTATTATCCTTTATATTTTCTCGTGCAGTTTGAGATGATGGGTCATCATCATCGCTGTCTTCAAATATCATTTCTACATCAATTGGTGCATTGAAGTCGTACTCCGCCATCTGGTTCAGAACGTTAACTGAAACAAGAAAAACCTGCTGATCATCTTGTTTGGCACCAATAATATTATTTATAAATTATTTTCTTTACAAAATTAATTAAAAAGTATAAATGAAATGAAATCTTTTATAATGGTATTAATCAGTAGCAACACGTTGCCTACACAGATTATTGAAAAATACACAAAATACCCAATGTCGAGGACAGTCGTCATCTAAAATCTTTAAACGCAGAACATTTAAATGCTAATGTGCTGTCATCTTGATTCCTGGTCAAAAACTGCTCCTGTATAATCTAGAATTCTAGAATATTAAAAATATTGCGGGAGCAGTGGTGGCCCAGTGTTATCGGCCCCGACTTACGAGTTGTAAGTCGTGGATTCGAACCTAAGCAGGCGCTTTACTTGTGTGTAAATAATTTCATCACCACTGCTTTCAAAACGGTGAAGGTAAACATCGTGAGGAAACCGGCATGTCTTAGAACCAAATATTCGAAGACATGTGACATCTACCAACCCGCACTGGGCCCGCGTGGTAGATTATACAGCCCACTCCCTCTCACAGAGAGGAGGCCTGTGTGTCCCAGCAGTGGGAACATTAATAGGCTGATTATGTATTTTATGTATTATGTAAAAAAAAAATGCATTGGATAGCCCAATTCTTGAGGAAGGTTATAGGCTCGCTCGCGGACGAAGTCTATAAAATATTGACAGTATGTGAGATTTGAAACGTCATTACCGAAGGAAGGTATGACAACAATTGATGTCATTATTACTGATAGTGTCTGGTCCGCTATAGATTTGATAACTTTTCAGATGATGCTTAATTATTTTTAACCTGTTTATATGAATGTGAATGTGTTATATTTATGTTCTTTTATGTTATCGTATACTTAGTATGTTATCTATGTGTATTTATTTAATATGTGGATTTTATATCTGGCAATAAAAGATTTCATTTCATTTATACTTTTTAATTAATTTTGTAAAGAAAATAATTTATAAATAATATTATTGGTGCCAAACAAGATGATCAGCAGGTTTTTCTTGTTTCAGTTAACGTTCTGTAACTGAAACAAGAAAAACCTGCTGATCATCTTGTTTGGCACCAATAATATTATTTATAAATTATTTTCTTTACAAAATTAATTAAAAAGTATAAATGAAATGAAATCTTTTATTGCCAGATATAAAATCCACATATTAAATAAATACACATAGATAACATACTAAGTATACGATAACATAAAAGAACATAAATATAACACATTCACATTCATATAAACAGGTTAAAAATAATTAAGCATCATCTGAAAAGTTATCAAATCTATAGCGGACCAGACACTATCAGTAATAATGACATCAATTGTTGTCATACCTTCCTTCGGTAATGACGTTTCAAATCTCACATACTGTCAATATTTTATAGACTTCGTCCGCGAGCGAGCCTATAACCTTCCTCAAGAATTGGGCTATCCAATGCATTTTTTTTTTACATAATACATAAAATACATAATCAGCCTATTAATGTTCCCACTGCTGGGACACACAGGCCTCCTCTCTGTGAGAGGGAGTGGGCTGTATAATCTACCACGCGGGCCCAGTGCGGGTTGGTAGATGTCACATGTCTTCGAATATTTGGTTCTAAGACATGCCGGTTTCCTCACGATGTTTACCTTCACCGTTTTGAAAGCAGTGGTGATGAAATTATTTACACACAAGTAAAGCGCCTGCTTAGGTTCGAATCCACGACTTACAACTCGTAAGTCGGGGCCGATAACACTGGGCCACCACTGCTCCCGCAATATTTTTAATATTCTAGAATTCTAGATTATACAGGAGCAGTTTTTGACCAGGAATCAAGATGACAGCACATTAGCATTTAAATGTTCTGCGTTTAAAGATTTTAGATGACGACTGTCCTCGACATTGGGTATTTTGTGTATTTTTCAATAATCTGTGTAGGCAACGTGTTGCTACTGATTAATACCATTATAGTCTAGACAAGGTAAGGAATAGAATGCCATGCAATCGTTGAGCTTGTTGAGTTTTCGGTGAGTCGAAAGTCTTCTATAGATAGGTACCTAATGTACCTATATCGCCATCGTCTAGGGCATCCAGTAATTGCAACACTAGGGTATCTCTATCTACTAAGTGTAGTGTACATGATACTAAAACTACTAAACGAACGGAATTAAAAAAATTGATTTTTGACAATGGCTTACGGCTCACCAAAGATCAAAACGGACTACCTGTCTGGTATTGGATGGCAAGATTATGGTTCATCCTTAGTAAAGGCATAGTTTAGTTGAATAGAAAATACATACATGTGTTATGAATGATTTGCTCCCAAATGAGCTAAGTGTAACCAATGAAACCCAATTCTTTTCTTTTTTCGTCGAGGGCTGGAGGGCTGGTTCGAAGTGGCGCGGGAAAAGAGTTCCTGGGACGCCTTTGCCCCGCAGTGGGAAAGTATTGCTACTGATTAATACCATTATAGTCTAGACAAGGTAAGGAATAGAATGCCATGCAATCGTTGAGCTTGTTGAGTTTTCGGTGAGTCGAAAGTCTTCTATAGATAGGTACCTAATGTACCTATATCGCCATCGTCTAGGGCATCCAGTAATTGCAACACTAGGGTATCTCTATCTACTAAGTGTAGTGTACATGATACTAAAACTACTAAACGAACGGAATTAAAAAAATTGATTTTTGACAATGGCTTACGGCTTACCAAAGATCAAAACGGACTACCTGTCTGGTATTGGATGGCAAGATTATGGTTCATCCTTAGTAAAGGCATAGTTTAGTTGAATAGAAAATACATACATGTGTTATGAATGATTTGCTCCCAAATGAGCGAAGTGTAACCAATGAAACCCAATTCTTTTCTTTTTTCGTCGAGGGCTGGACGGCTGGTTCAAAGTGGCGCGGGAAAAGAGTTCCTGGGACGCCTTTGCCCCGCAGTGGGAAAGTATTGCTACTGATTAATACCATTATAGTCTAGACAAGGTAAGGAATAGAATGCCATGCAATCGTTGAGCTTGTTGAGTTTTCGGTGAGTCGAAAGTCTTCTATAGATAGGTACCTAATGTACCTATATCGCCATCGTCTAGGGCATCCAGTAATTGCAACACTAGGGTATCTCTATCTACTAAGTGTAGTGTACATGATACTAAAACTACTAAACGAACGGAATTAAAAAATTTGATTTTTGACAATGGCTTACGGCTCACCAAAGATCAAAACGGACTACCTGTCTGGTATTGGATGGCAAGATTATGGTTCATCCTTAGTAAAGGCATAGTTTAGTTGAATAGAAAATACATACATGTGTTATGAATGATTTGCTCCCAAATGAGCTAAGTGTAACCAATGAAACCCAATTATTTTCTTTTTTCGTCGAGGGCTGGACGGCTGGTTCAAAGTGGCGCGGGAAAAGAGTTCCTGGGACGCCTTTGCCCCGCAGTGGGAAAGTATTGCTACTGATTAATACCATTATAGTCTAGACAAGGTAAGGAATAGAATGCCATGCAATCGTTGAGCTTGTTGAGTTTTCGGCGAGTCGAAAGTCTTCTATAGATAGGTACCTAATGTACCTATATCGCCATCGTCTAGGGCATCCAGTAATTGCAACACTAGGGTATCTCTATCTACTAAGTGTAGTGTACATGATACTAAAACTACTAAACGAACGGAATTAAAAAAATTGATTTTTGACAATGGCTTACGGCTCACCAAAGATCAAAACGGACTACCTGTCTGGTATTGGATGGCAAGATTATGGTTCATCCTTAGTAAAGGTATAGTTTAGTTGAATAGAAAATACATACATGTGTTATGAATGATTTGCTCCCAAATGAGCTAAGTGTAACCAATGAAACCCAATTCTTTTCTTTTTTCGTCGAGGGCTGGAGGGCTGGTTCGAAGTGGCGCGGGAAAAGAGTTCCTGGGACGCCTTTGCCCCGCAGTGGGAAAGTATAGCATTAACAAATAAAAAAAACGACTTTCGTTATAACTTACCGGTTGCCATTATTGTTAATTCTTCTGTTTTATTTTGGAATAATATTCTTGTTCTCCGATTTGATTGCCTGTAAAGAAACGATCGAGTGAGTTATACTTATTCTATTTTTATTATAAATAGTCACAACACAAGCATATATCTTACGCTTACGCTAAATTCTAATGCGATTTTTTCTTGAAGACTGCAACTTTGTGTAAAGAAAGATCTATTTCCTAATAGTGTGGTTTCGAGAATACTATATTCGTAACATCATACAATTTCTATCAACACTTTAGGAGAAAATCACTTTGAATTTAGCTTCTATCTATGTTAGAGGGTTTGGTTTCCGCACTTAGTCCTTCAAGTGGACCATTGTGCGTGGGCCATGGCGGCCGCTTGGGGGGGTTATTCCAACCAGCCCACCTCCCTCCAGAAGTTAATTAAAACTCCTGGCCTGTTCAGAACATCCGTGAAAGATCTGGGTGATCCGAGGGTTTGTGTTCTAATCTGGGTGACGCCTGTGCATTCAAAGAGCACATGCGTAACGGTCTCCTCAGCCTCCATGCACGCCCTGCACAGAGGACTGTCCGTTATGCCTATTGTGTGGAAGTGTTTGTTCAGCGAGCAGTGTCCCGTGATGGTCCCCGTCACCAGGCGCAGTCCGTTCCTGTCCAGGCGTAGTAAACGTCTGGTTAGACCGCTATCCAATGATGGCATAGCTTCTTTGGACTGCCTGCAGCCCGGTGTCGAGACCCACCAATACTCCGCTTGTGTGTGGGTGAACTCTTGTAGCCACCTGCGTATTTGGTTGAAGGGTATGGGTACAATAGGCTCAGGTCCGCAGACTGCCGTGCTGGATCCTCGTCTAGCAAGCTCGTCTGCTGCGTCGTTGCCTAGCGATCCGCTGTGTCCTTTTATCCATTGTAGTGTCACCGTGTTGCGGCCAGACAACGTTATTTGCTCTAGGGCATTGTGACATTCTAGTGTTAGCTTTGAGGTTATACATTTTTTCTGTAAGGATTGGAGAACTGAGGCGCTGTCGGAAAGTATACGTATGTGTGTATCCGTAACTCTCCTGGCTTTTAGGGCATGGACCGCCTGTATGATGCCTACACACTCCGCCTGATAGACGGTGTTGAACATCCCCAGCGGGCTGGATATATTTATGTTGAAGTCGTGTGAGAAGACTCCGACTCCAGTGCCGGAGTCGGTTTTCGATCCATCAGGGTATACTCTTTGAATTTAGCTTAAATGTAATGTACACACATCAAAAGTGTCTAGGGATCAAGCATTTTTATGCGGATTTCTTGAGATTGAGATGTGGCTTTGTAATAAATTTATGATTTTATAAATTTATATGGATCCTTTTTGGTGTATTTCATAATTTGAATCAGGAACTGTGAATCAAATTCGAGTAAAAGATGAAAATCAGCTGTCAATATTTTCCCTATAAAAACATACAACGCATTGAAGACATTATTAGTGCTACTGTTTCCCTACTACTGATTAAAACCAACGTTATTATGGAGCAGCGACGTCATTTAAGCAGGGAAGAAATGCTCAGAGCCGTGGGAATGATAGAAGCTGGTTCCCGGCAACGTACTGTGGCTTTAGCTCTGAATACAAGTCAGAGTGTTATCAGTCGACTTTGGACACGTTACCGAAGCACTGGTACCGTGGCTGAGCGCCATGGAGGACGGTATCGCTGCACCACACGGAGACAAGACCGATACATTCAAATCTTAGCTCGAAGAGCTCCAACAATAACCGCCATGATGTTAGCCGTGAGGCTTCATCACTCTTCAGGGAACTTAATTAGCGACCAAACAGTCAGAAACCGCTTGCATGAAGTGAACCTTCATTCCCGAAGACCGCTACGGGTACCACCTATAGCAATGCACAATCGTAGGATTCGATATCAATGGGCTCTTGAACACAGAAATTGGGCAGAAGAACAATGGCGTTTCGTGTGCTTTTCTGATGAGTCTCGTTTTGGTATGAGACCGGATACAAGACGTATACGACACTGGAGAACCCCTGGACGCCAACAGCGATTAAAATCCTGCCAGGAAGTCCATCCTTATAGTGGTGGAACCATCATGGTATGGGCGGGTATTTGGATCGGCGGAAGAACTGAGTTGATTTGGATCAGAGGCAACCTCAACGCTCAAATTTATGCTGAGACGATTGTATCAGACGTCATCGTTCCTCTACAAGTGCAAATCGGTCCCTTATTTCAGTTAATGCATGATAATGCACGACCGCACACCGCAAGAGTTGTAAGACAGACTCTCGCCGCAGCTAACATCAATGTCCTGCCCTGGCCTGCTCAGTCGCCAGACTTGAACCCGATTGAGCATGCATGGGATATGCTACAGAGAAGAGCTCTGCCGAATATGGAGGGTATCCAGTCGCAAGAAGACCTTTTTTTGTTGTTGCAACGAACATGGGCGGCCATTCCACAGCGTGATTTGGATGAACTCATTTTGAGTATGCCAAACCGATGTTCTTGTGTTGTTAGTGTTCGCGGTAGAAACACGGATTATTAATTGTTTAAGTTACCCAATAAAATTTTAAAGAAAACTGTTATTTCAGTCTTTTTTTCGAACTTTAATGTTAGTGGTTCAAATGTCAAAAATCCCTTTATTAGGAAAATGGCAAATTTCTTTATTAATGCAAAGGTGACTTGGTTTATCGTTACTGTGACAAACGAAAACACTTTATTTGATGAATCCTTAAAGAAAATTTTAATTAATATCAATCAGGAGAAAAGTTATTGCAAAAATATATGTTGATCCCTAGACACTTTTGATGTGTGTATTTATGCTCGTAATAGGTTTTATTACTGACGTAGTGTTGGAACTAACACATATTGGACCATAAAACGGCACAGGATTTTTTTTGTAAATAAGAAACTATGCACTGCATGATGTATGCATGAAAATACTAAAACTTTTCTTAATTCTTATAAAGTTTAAAAAATACGGATGTAACTAACTAAAAAAACCAATACAATCTTCTAATACAGGGTCAACATAAATTAGTTAGCGAAACACTGCAGATGTAATGGGTGGTGGGTATCGATATCTAAAGTTCTAAACATGATAAAACAAAAAACAAAAAGAAGTTTTTGAAGTGAATACTTCTTTTTTTTCTTCTTTTTTGGTGAACAAAAATCATGGAACTCGCGTCATCGTTGGCTATACTTATCGAACGAAAGACTGCACGAGAATCAAAAAGTTACTTCGTTTTCACTTCTATCGGCAGTCCCCAAAGACTGCCCGATAATTTTAGCGCAAAAGTGGGTGGACTAAGCCTACGTGCGTTCCTGATGCTATTCCTTAGGCAAGCGGACCAGTGCATATAGGAGGGAATAAGTGCCGCAAGACCCAATGACCCCGTGCTAATCTGGTGAGATCTTTCCATATCTTTTAGGGATCTGCTGACGTGGTCCGTTTAAAGTCATGAGTGGATCTCATAATTAATCCATACATCTCATATGCTGTAATTACAGTTTGTTTGTTTAACTTAAAGCTATACAGGGTGTTTGGCAGAACGTTGAACATACGAAAATGGTGGATAGGTGGGATCATCTGCTACTTACTCAGCCCTAATTTAACTGCCTAATTTAACTGGTTTGTTTTTTTTTTAAATAAGTTGAAATTAATTTAAGTATTTTTTACATCTTTCTGTAAGTTTGAGCGTTTTAGAGAGTTTCTAGCTAACATCTGAATAAAGCAATAATTTTATAAGAATCTGCCAACATTAAAGATTAAAAAAAAAAACATTTTTAATAAAAATTACACTTTAAAGTGGTGAAAAAGGAACAAAGCAAAAAATGTTTTTTTTTTAAATATCCGGGGCCCAGGGTCAAATAAATTAGGGCTGAGTAAGTAGCAGATGACCCCACCTATCCACCATTTTCGTATGTTCAACGTTCTGCCAAACACCCTGTATATGTATAATACGTGTGTGAAAATTATTATAATATTATGTGCAGTGCAGTGAAGTGCAGTGCAGTGCTATAGTGTTTTAAAATTATTTGAGTGCGCATTTTGTATTTAGACATTTGGAGTGAGTCATGTACATGTTCCCAACCAAATATTCCTTGACCAACCAAACATTTCTTTTAGATTTTATTACTCTGGTCTTGACTCTGACATTGAATTTTGAACCCTATAACTTTGAAGCTAAGTGTAGTTTTGTGTTTATTTGGGTGGTAAAGTATTTTTTCTGAAGGTATATGTTTCAGTTTACACAGTACTGTGTAAATATTTGTGAAGTTAAAGACGGCTGAAGACCGAGATAAGACTAAAAAGACTGCTAGCGAAATTTACAAGAAATCTGAAACGGATTACTATCCGTTTCAGATTTCTCGAGAACTCGGACGAAGACATTAGACACAGCAACGTGTAAGTGTAACACAACATAGCAGTGACATGGAAAAGATTCGAGAAAGCAGGTTAACCCAGCCAAAAGATGCACCGGTAAAGCTGGACATGAACCAACCTGGCGGCATTAAAAGATGCCCATCCATAGATAATTATCACTCGTCTCTGTCACTAGTCCATTGCACTCAAGGATGCAAATCCGGTACGGCTCGCAAATCCTTCCTTATCCTAATGGGTCGATTACACCTAACGAGTACAGCGGCGAGTCAGTAAATAAGCTCTTCGGCCGGTACTCGGCCTAGTAAACAAATTGGGATTCTGGACACTGACTCGCCGCTGTACTCGTTAGGTGTAATCGACCCACAAGGGCACGTCTTCCCTACCATTACCGCGCCCCCCAGTCTACTCCGTGATATGCAATGGTCTCTGTAACACCATGAAAAATGAGGCTCCAGGGGCTAGTGCAAATCTTTGGGTTCCTTCGATTAATCGAGTCTGGTCAAACGACGCTGGGGTCGGTGCATTTCATTCATTCATCTAGTCTGGACACATAATTTCACTGGACCTTTAGAAGCTATGACATTGAGCCGACTATTGAATGTATACACAACAACACACACACATATTGTAACTATTCCACGCGGACGAAGTCGCGGGCATAAGCTCCAGTGTTATTATACAATCATATAGACCCATTTCCCTGTTGCCCGTATTATCAAAATTATTTGAAAAACTGTTATTAAAACGGTTAAAACCAATAATAGAAGAAAAAGACCTAATACCAAACCATCAATTTGGCTTCAGGGAAACACACTCTACAATAGACCAGGTACGCAGAATAACTAACATTATTGAAAAAACACTCGAAAACAAGGAAGTCTGCGCCACCGTATTCCTTAATGTCGCGCAAGCTTTTGATAAAGTTTAGCATGAGGATCTAATATTTAAACTCAGACGCATACCTCCAGAATTTGCAGACATTTTAGAGTCATATATTATTAACAGAATGTTTAGAATAAGGCAAGAGGATGCTTATTCCGAGCTAAAAAGTATAAAAGCTGGGGTACCACAAGGAAGTGTGTTAGGCCCAATCTTGTACTTGCTATACACATGTGATATCCCAGAGCTGGAAAACAACACTATTGCGACCTTTGCAGATGACACTGCTATTATGGCTACTGGATCAAGCCACAAAGAAGCAGTAGAAAGAGTTCAAGTAGCTGTGAACAAAGTTTATGACTGGACACAAAAGTGGAAGATCAAGCTGAATGAGTCAAAATCAGTTCACATTGACTTTACTAACAAACACTGCGATTACCACCCAATCTATATAAACGGCATGCAAGTGCCTTATGCTAATACAGCCAAATACCTTGGCATAACTCTTGACGCCAAGCTGCGATGGAAATCTCACGTCAAAAAGAAAAGACAGGAACTCGACATACGTTACAAAAGTATGTATTTGGTTACTCGGAAGGAAATCTTGTTTAACAATACATAATAAAATGATATTATACAAGCATATTCTTATGCCAATTTGGAGGTACGGAATCCAACTTTGGGGCTACTACAACGTTAAAATAATACAAAAATTCCAAAATAAAGCACTCAGGGGTGCTGTAAATGCACCATGGTATATTAGAAATGACTACCTCCACCGAGATCTTAAAATGGATCTTGTCACTACCATCATCCAAAAATTTGCTGAAGCCCACGAACACAGACTTCACCGACATGTGAATGTCGAGGCAATTCAGCTGTTAGACCATACGGACATAGTGCGTCGGCTAAAGAAAACCAAACCATTAACACCACCACCACCATTGCATTGTTTCCATTAGTAACAATGCTGTGTTATACATCTAACACATGAACAAAGTGTTTTCATCAATTATCAGACCCTAAGAAAGTGCTATGAAATTGTGTAAAAGTGCAAATTGACACTATTCTTAGTTATAAGTTTAAAACGTAATCTATCTCTTAAAATATTAAGTTAGAGTTAAATTGCTTATTAGCCTATTAGGCTAGATTGTAATTAGTTACTAAGAAATTTAGTTCTTATTAATACAGAAAGAAAAAACTTGTTATTATGTTTGATTGATGAGGTTAGTTTCTTTCATCTTATTATTGTGACCAATCACCTTTCCAAAACTCAAGCAATCGCTGTAGCCTGAAATCTTTTGCTATGCTGGACACTGACGAAGACGAAATAACCTGAATTATTTCTGGACTAAAAGATGACTGTGCAGTTGGATGGGATAACATAAGCAATAAGACCCTTAAACTCTTTAAGCATATTTTGGTACCTCCCTTAACGCATATATTTCGAATCTGTTTATCCAAAGGAATTTTCCCTAGCTGTCTTAAAAAGGCAGTTGTAATCCCTGTCTTTAAATCGGGTAGTAAAGACTTAGTAAATAACTATAGGCCAATATCGTTACTCCCCTCAATATCAAAAATATTTGAGAAAATTATAAACAGTAGACTAGTTAACTATCTAGAAAAAAATAATTTCTTATCCCCTGCGCAATTTGGTTTTAGACCCAAATTATCCACAGCCGATGCGGTGCATAGCCTGACCGATTATATTTCTCAAGAACTCGGCAAAGGTAACCAGACCTTGGGAGTCTTCCTTGATTTAGCCAAGGCCTTCGACACGGTATCTGTTTCTGTTCTTCTAAACAAATTAGAGGCCATAGGAATAAGGGGAACGCCGCTAAAACTATTTGCGGACTACTTAGATGACCGATACCAATGTGTTAGAATAGATAATATCACGAGCGATGAGCAGAAAAGTACTGGTTTTGGTGTTCCCCAGGGAAGTATCCTGGGCCCTACGCTATTCCTGATTTATATTAACGATTTATGTAATCTGAATATTAAAGACGGGAAAATTATATCATATGCCGACGACACGGCGTTAATATTTACAGCTAAAACCAGTAGCGAACTGTTCGATATTGCTCAACTAGGTTTTAATACTGTGACTAATTGGCTTCAAAGCAATTTACTAACATTAAATGCTGACAAGACAAAATATATTCACTTCTCTATGCGCAAGCCTCAACTTAACATTACTAACCCTCCTCTATATGCCCATCAATGTGGAAATCGTTCAGTCACCATTTGTAATTGCCCTTTTATCCTCAAAACGAGAAGCATAAAATACCTCGGGGTAATAATAGACGACACCCTGTCTTTCAAAAACCATATTGAAAGTCTAGTTAAACGAGTGCGCAAATTAATGTACGTTTTTAAAAAATTGAGATCATTTGCAGATTCAAAATTAATCACACAAGTTTATTTGGCTCTATGTCAATCTATAATTCTTTACTGCATCACTTCATGGGGTGGTGCACCAAAAACCAATCTACTCCCTCTTGAAAGAGCACAGAGAGCCATTTTAAAGGTAGCAAACTTCCATCCCTTTCTCTTTCCCACAGATCTGCTATATAAGTCCTGCAACGTGCTGACTGTTCGCCAACTTTTCATTATGCACTTAGTATTAAAACAGCACACCATGCTTACCTACACTACTGACAATACTAACAAGAGACGGAATGATATAGTATGCATTTCTAATGCAACCTCAAAACATGTCTTTGTAGAAAGATTTTTTACATTCTTAGGCCCATTTCTGTACAATAGATTAAATAGAAAACTTATTATTTATAAACTAAATTACTTTAGCTGTAAAAAAATTATACTTGAATATTTACTAACCATAGATTATGCACAGACAGAAGATCTACTTGTTGTCTGCAAATAGAACCACTAACTTGCTGTTTTACTTTTATATACCTAATTTTAATTTAGTTTATACTTAGACTCATAGTTAATTTATTACTTTAAGTATTTATGCACTTCCTAGCCTGAAGCACAGGTCCAACCTAGTTCAGGCAAATAAGCAACTGTGTTCTATTTTTTATGATTAAGTAATTTTTTGTAAATGTGCCCGCCCCTCTTTATATAAATAAACGATTTTATTATATTATATTATCTATAGCCGGCTAAACTTAAGTGCACGCACGAGCCGAGCGAGCGTAGCGAGCAGTGCCGTGGCAGCGGCCGCCGAGTGCCAGGGTCCGTTTAGGCACAAGAGAATGAAATGTTCTGGGAATGTGGTGTTTTACAGCGATCTAACCTCAAAAATCAAACAAAATACCAAGTGACGTGTCTTAGTGACAGTGACAAACAATGCAATGCTTAGGGCACTTTAACCGGGCCGAGGCGGTGTTAATAAAGTGCCGGTAGCGGCTCTTTATCCGATAGGGATATATGTATAGAGTGCCGCTAGTGGCACTCTATACACTGCCTAAAAAAAATCATGAAAAATAAAATTTTTTTTGGATATCTCTCCTACACGTATAGTGGGGATGTTCTTTTTTCTCATCTAGCCCATGGTGTTGTTGGAGAGGTCGTTCAAAAATATTGCATTCGTTTGCGAAAATATAATTAAGCTTTAAAGTGCTAATAATATGAGTTAGAGTCAAGTGTGGGTCCCCGGCTCCCCGCCCCCTGTCAGCTAAATGGTTGGTTTCGGATACGTGAAAAAATTCACGGCACTAGTATATAAGGAAAACTCTCACAGCTAAGTAGCCTTTACAAGTTAACGAGTAATAATCGACCAACTTACCATTGCGGAACCCCCCCCGTACGGAATGTATGGGAGAACATTTTTTTCATCTTTGTCTTTCATCTATAAAGTTTGTTCTTGCGATAAATTCATCCCTACTACGGAACCCTTCGAGCGTGGTCTGAAGCGCACTTGGCAGGTTTTCATTATTATTGAACTAAATGCGGAATCCAATATAACTTAATTAAAAAAGTAAGGATATTCATACACATTAATATCCATTTCTATTTCTCCCCATTCGTTCGTATTAGTTTGTTCGTATTCGTAGAATTGTCAAAAATACTTCCTGACGTACCGACCCAAAAAAATCAAGTGGTTTACTCTACTTATTTATTTAGTATCTCCAACAAAAAATATGTAGGTAAGTATTCACAATAATGTAGGATGTGTTGATTTTATTTGACTGTATAAGTCAAATTATTTTAATTTAATTTTCATTTATAATTGACATAATCGACTCATTACAATGTTTTTGTTTAATGAGTTGTATTGCAATCTGTGGTTAGCTAGCGACCTCGACAGTAGATCATTATATTATTCTTGCCTAACTGTTGATTTATTTTTACTTCGATGGTCCTAGTTTATCATAATTATATGACTTCGAGTTACAGCTTTATTAGCTATATGTAAGCGGGCACGCCCTTTATGCCTGGAGGCTTTATAATTCGGGTATTAAGTTCTGTTTACGTTTTTAGTTTTTATTTTTGCTTGAGTTTAGATTTCGATATATTTTTTTGTTGGTACATTGGCGCGTGCTAGCTGTCATTATGGCAAAATATATTTTATTGAATGTTTTGTGTTCATCATCATCATCATCAGCCTATTAATGTTCCCACTGCTGGGACACAGGCCTCCTCTCTGTGAGAGGGAGTGGGCCGTAATCTACCACGCGGGCCCAGTGCGGGTTGGTAGATGTCACATATCTTCGAATTTTTTGGTTCTAAGACATGCCGGTTTCCTCACGATGTTTTCCTTCACCGTTTTGAGAGCAGTGGTGATGAAATTATTTACACAAAGTAAAGCGCCTGCTTGGGTTCGAACCCACGACCTACAACGCGTAAGTCGGGGCCGTTACCACTGGGCCACCACTGCTCGCTGGGCCACCACTGCTCACTGGGCCACCACTGCTCACTGGGTCACCACTGCTCTGCATGTTTTGTGTTGAGTAATGTAAATTATTTGCATACTATTGTATAGAATCAAGTTTTTTTTTTTCTTACTGAACAGACAGCTGTGCTGCTGGGGAGTTTGGTGCGCCACTTCTTCTCTCCAGCAAAAGCACTAGGAAGTGGTGAAGGGCGGGCGTTTTTGGGGGACTGTCTTATGTAATTTTGACGTTCGAAAAGTGCTGATTCTCAGCCTAGTTTGAATAAATGACTTTTGAATTTGAATTTGAATTCTGAATTTGAATTTGATATCACGGATGTTACGGAGCTTCGGTTCCGAATGTTCCGATTCGATCGGAACTTCCGATTAATTTTACACCTCCGATTTCCATTTCGGTTCCGATAATTTTGAATCGGAGTTCGAAACGCAGCGATGGACGGATGGACGTGACTAGAGCGCGCAAACAAGTTTAACTTATCGTCAGGGTAATTTTAGCGCGAGCGTGTATTTATTTTATTTTACTCTCAGTTTAATGTTTTGTTTGTGGATGTTATCGCTAATATTTGACTGATTAAAGAGACTGAATTATGTTTCTATTGTTTCATTAAGCCTTCCCTTAACACATCTTTCTTCTACTCTCTCCTCCAACTCTGGTTCCGGTTCCTATTCCAATCAATCAAATTTAAACCTCCGATTCCAGTTCCGGTTCCGGTAAACCACTTCCGTAACATCCCTGGTTGATATTATGTGGGTCAGTCATTGAGGTATTATGTACTAGAGAAGTCACCACACATCACTACTGCGTTCCGTTCAAGTGCGGTCTATCAGCCGCACTTCACTCAGATGCATTTCTGATCTTGAGCGCCCATGTCATTGTTTGTTTTTAAACGAAAAAACCGTTCAAACGCATTAAATATCGGTCGTGTGTTAAACGATATTACACTAATAATTTAATTAATACGGCGAAATACAAAGGAATAACTTTTCATCGGTGCGTAACGCATAATCCATTTTTTTAAATTTAAATCGAGAAAAATATTTGGTGGACGCCATGTTGCATCATTTGTCATAGACTAAGAATTAAGATGTGACAATTTGAGTAACAAGTGTAGATAGAATTAGCTGACGATTCTTAATAAGGGAAAATAATAAACTTACATTTAGAAAAGAACTGACTGTAGTTATTCAATGAAAAAAGATAAATGAAAGAGATGCTAAATGAGGTCCCCAGATTGTAGCCATGAGTCGTGCGTAATCCCCAGGAAAATAGTTTTATCGACGAATTCTAGTTTCTCTTGACAATACTATCTCACAATCACTACTTTTAACATTCGGTAAAGCAAATCTTATGCATTTCGTTTTTTTCCCATTTAATACAAAATTATTAGCAGTGTGAACCAATTTTGGACCTACAGTAGGGCATTATTTACGTCGTCAAGATTTGATGCATGTCTCCTATGCATGTTATCTTAACCTTCAAGCGGGCGCGCGGTCATTTGTAACGGCAGCGGTCGCGCGTAACCTAAAAGACCGATTGGATATTACAGGGATTTAAAACACGAATGAATTAATAATCACTTAATATTTATTATTTAGACATGTTATCATTATATTAGGACCCAATTTATCGAAAAAAAATTACTTAAAATCAGCTAAATTCAAAATTAAAAAATCAAATAAAAAACTTTAATTTTTTTTGGATGAAAAAAGGAATTTGGCAACACAATATCTATTTACGACAAACTAGCTTTATATAATAAAAAAACAATCAAAATAAGTTGGCTGCATGAGATCAAATAATTAAAATCAAAGTATTTATCATAAACTTGGGTCTAGTTTTCATCAGAATCAGAGTCTTTGACTTGATAACATTAATTGCAAATGAATGTAGGGTCCTACAAATATTTCTCAGACATGATGTGCATTGTGTCTTTGATTGCCTCCTTTCTTTGCTGGGCATATTTTGCAGCTTCCTCTGCATGTGCTGGAACTACTGCTTGGTTCATAACCAGCGTCTTCAACACTCATATTCAAATGCTCTCTTATGTTTCTTTTGAGTTTTCTTGGCAGGTTCACCATCGTAGCCCTTCTTTCAACGTACTCTTTTGTCAGTTCAATGCCTAATTCACTCTACGAGCCATTTTTATATTAATAAACACTATTACAAACTTAATTCGATGATATTCCAAAAAATAATATCTCGCGTTGAGCGTCGCGCGTAACTCTTTCGACGACAGGCGCGTGGCGTGCTTTCGACGCCTGCGCCGCGATTAAAGCAAATACAATCTGTGCGCTCCAGGGGGCGCGGGGAAGGGTGGTAAAATATTTATTTTTTGCACAGTGAAACAATGACAGGCTACTAGGAATAGGAACAATATGCGATAAGAAATAACGGTATTATGAACTAAAATGTATCGAGTGCGGTCGATTCGACGCCGCGCGACCGCTTGAAGGTTAAAAATTTGAGAAGTATCGTCAGCAAATATTGGTCAATCTATGCATCATAAAAAAACTAAGTTGAAGTCTCATTGCCTACGAAATGTATGGGATAAGTTTTTTTGTGATTTCTGACTTTTCTAGTACTCAAACCTCTGTTGGTCCAATAGACGTTTTTGATCCTTATATGAAACAGCATAGCAGCGGTGGCCCAGTGGTAACGGCCCCGACTTACGAGTTGTAGGTCGTGGGTTCGAACCCAAGCAGGCGCTTTACTTTGTGTAAATAATTTCATCACCACTGCTCTCAAAACGGTGAAGGAAAACATCGTGAGGAAACCGGCATGTCTTCGAACCAAAAAATTCGAAGACATGTGACATCTACCAACCCGCACTGGGCCCGCGTGGTAGATTACGGCCCACTCCCTCTCACAGAGAGGAGGCCTGTGTCCCAGCAGTGGGAACATTAATAGGCTGATGATGATGATGATGATGATGATGAAACAGCATCAATTAGCATCAAAAAAAGTTTTTGTGAAAACTGCACATTGTCTCGCTGACTGTTCATTTTTGTAAAAATCTGTGAATGCGAATCAAAATATTAAAAAAAGAGCCTTGTAGAATACCCATTTTTACTTACTCATTGTAACCGTATTTGATTATATAAATAAACAATAACAAAAGTTTGTTTTACTTTAAATACTTTACTTTAAGTACCTACTAAGGTTAATTCAATTAGGTAATAACAAATTATGAAAAAAGTGCGAATTAAGCTTGTTAGGTATACTCGTAAAGCTCTGTCACTTCTGCAGTCAGTCAGCAGTTTATTCTATATGAGCGACAAGTTGTTGCAGAACGTTGAACGAAACGCGTAAGCGCCATGAAAATCTCGGCGCTTCCGACCTTTTGGTCGCGAGATAACTACACATTAGAAGCGTTCTAGCGCTGCGTGTTTATACTGTTTTGTTAGACGACTAATTATTATTTCAGCGCTGTAGCGAACTTTAGTTTAAACTCTTGTCAAAATGGAACATGTCCTTTGCTTAGGATAGCTCCTCTAGTACGTTAGTACAATAATACCTCAATGGGGTCAGTATTCTCTTTACTATGGGTACATATCGAAGATATAAATAGGTACCTACATCTATACATAGATTACAAGGTCGTCTAAAGCAACAATTGTCGGAACGGTCCGACGAATGCAGGACATCGACATGCTGCGCCAAAATAAACACGTCATGTCATAAATGTAGGTGTATACATATAACTCAAATCTCATGATTTCAAAAAACCAGCAAATAGGGGGTCAGACTTACGCATCAAAAGTTCCGTACCTTGGTTTAAGAACATCCGACTTCGTTGGCATACCTCTATCGACCGCCATTATGAAAAAAACTGGTTTTGGCGGCCAATGATGAAACAAGTGTCAATCGATAGAGTAAGTGATTGCAAACAAAAAATATTTAGTGATGAATATCGTAAGTGATATACTTCCTGAGATATTTGAGTTAAAACATGAGAAAAAAAATAAAGCAGCAATATTTTTTTTTAATATCTCCGGAAGTATATCACTTACGATATTCATCACTAAATATTTTTTGTTTGCAATCACTTACTCTATCGATTGACACTTGTTTCATCACTGGCCGCCAAAACCAGTTTTTTTCCAAATGGTGGACGGTTAGGTATGCCAGGTCCCATACAAAAATGTCGGAACCCCTTTCATAACAAAATGTTATTATTTTGCGATCGCACTCAGTTTATTTGTAAAGAGGATTTTAACATTATTTTCAGAAGCTATTATGACCGGTACCTATTATATTAATTTATTTAAAATATCATTTAATTTAGATGAAAATATGCCTGACATCATCATTTAAATGAATAGTTTAAAAGATAACACAGATTCAAAATTACGCGTAACAATTATCGTTGACGGCAACGCATGCGCAGCGGTAGGTAGGACTCAATGACCTTTTCCTCGGCTATTAGGTATGTGATATTGTGATCCCGGTAGTACGTTCCCGTGAGATATTTTGCGAAATCCACGAGGGCGAAGCCGCGGGTTAAAGCTTGTTATTTATAAAAGCAAGGGTAATAATAGAAAATCGTCTTCAAAATTCTGCTTATCAGAACGCAGGATAATATATTATTCTATTTCTGGAAGCATTCGTAATTTTTACGTGCTTAGTACATACTTTTTACCCGACTGCCCCAGAAGGAGGGTAATGTTTTTTTCTAAAGTAGAAAACGATGTTGTTTCTAAATTCAAGTTAAATCCCGCAATGCCAACCGTGTGAACCGTGTAAACTCACTATTACCCCCCTAGCAGAATTTAATGTTACTGATAAATTAAAACATTTTTTCAATTATAAATTAAAAGTAACTTATTTATTCATTTAAAACATGAGTTAGCCTCCCTATTTTAACATGTAAAAGTAAACAAAAGGTTGATCGTCTTCGTCAATCTTTCCTTTCCTCTGCAGATTTTCGTGATAGTTTTTAATTTGAAAGAAAAAAGCTCGCGCCACGCCGCGCCGCCGCGCCCTGGTCCCATAAATAACTTGGGTTTAGTAGTTCTTAGGGTTCCGTACTCGAAGTGTGCCAATCGGAACCCTATGAAGCCTTCACTGTCCGTCTGTCTGTCTGTTAGCGGGCTAAATCTCATGAACCGTAATAGGAAGACAGTTGAAATTTTCACAGATTGTGTGTTTGTATTGCCACTACAACAACAGATAATAAAAATACAATTAAGTAAAAAATTAAACCGTACAAGAAACGTGTTTTTTTTCGGCGTTTTTTGCTTATTGTACGGTAGTACTGAACGCTTCGTCCTGCCCTGATTTTATTTTAATTAGCTGAGTCATAATGTAAGGGTGTGTGTGGATGAGAAAGTTCATTCAGTTTAATGGTCTGGCCATTAAACTGAATGAACTTTCGCAATGTGATCAACATCGTAATCGATACAAGTTGACTCGTTCTGCTCTCGAGTTTAAGATTTTAAAAGATTCGATTTTTATACAGGGTGTAAAAATACCCACCACCAAACCGTTTACGCATTGAGTAACATTAAGAGCAAACATAAATAATTTCTTTGAAAAGACTTTTATTTTTGAACGGGGGACGCAGACGATGTTCATTAATTTCGAATTAAAAAAAACGCAATTGCAATCTAAAATTGTAATTTAAAATTAAATTGCCTTTGCACGCGCCTGCGAATATTAATCAATGATAGGTACCTTGATATTGCTTTGCAGTACGCGGCAAAATCGCATTATAACTTCGCCAGCAAACAGGAATCACACAGCCCACGCAAATCCAGAATTTATAAAAAATAACGCACACACTTTTTTTTATACTGTGTCACTGTCACTGTGAATACACAAACTTAAACAATTATTTTGCGCAGCACCATTTATTTAACCTAAACGTCCTTAATTAAGTCAATACTCTTTATGTATAAATAGACGTCGAGGGACGTCAGTACGGCGCGCGCACAACGTGGAACTGACTGAGTCTAGACAGGGACTAACAAACAAACAATAACTGGCCCGAGACGGGGGAGACTGGGGGAGGCGCGCGCGCCGACGCGACGATGACGTCGCAGTCTCGCCGTAGTGTAATTTAAATTTTTAACGCAAGCTATTGACCTTTATATTATGAATTATGCACTGTTGTGCCAGATCATGGTCACATGGAAAAAGGAGAATTAGTGAATCTGTCCCATATCCCCAAAAATATAAGAAATTACTTTGTTTTAAAGCAAATCTTAACTTATGTGTAGATTTTTTAAATATTCGCTGCCCATCAGTAATTTTATTAACTCTAGAACTTCGAAAACTGCTGTCACAAAATAAAGATTGTCAATGTCAACGATTTGCTGGTTCGTACCTAATGGGCCGAATTACCCAGCGGCTAATGAACATAATTGACAAATGATGTAATTCATAAATACTATTGTGTTAAAATGTTACACTTCCAGCGTAAATAAATATTCAAAATGTTGGCACGAACCTATACCTTCTGCATATTTTTATTTGTCCTTTGTGATTTGTGTCACTGATTAATTAGATAAAAAATTTTGCTACGATCAGAACTGGCTGAATTATTAGATAAAGGCTTTTTAATGCATACAAAAATATTGATGGCAGTGTTATGTCGGATATATTTATGTACATGTCATAAACTCACTAGTTTTTCCCTCGAGGGTAAGCAGAAACTACAGAACGCCACCTACTACGATCCTTACATACTCCATTTGCTTCGTTTACGTTCATACATCTGTGGTTGCGAGTACCACGCACCTGACCTTTCAAAAGAAGACTTTGAAAAAGAAGAACATCACATTTCACATGTTGAACTTCTTCCTACTAAAACCACTCCATTGCCTCAATTCATGAAAGGATCCAGCTGGGTCATTGCGTAATACACTAACAGTAGCAATGGCTTTCATTTTGACAGTTCAACAACATTCATTGCGTTATTTACGTTTTTGAGCAGATTATTTTTTTGAACATTATGAAGCAATGAATTAGCAATATCCGTCAAAATCATTCAGATTGTGACTGAAAGTGTGTTACGAAATTAAGGTGAAGGACTTTAGGTGGAATGCTCCGTGCCCCTCCTGAGCTCACGATACACTCTGAAGGAGGAACTTAGTCAATAGATATTGCAATGAACTGCTTGTCATCTATGCTTATATAACTTGGGACGTGGGATAATCAAACATGATTAGGGAACTGGGGGTAATTTATGGTAATTAATTATCATTTCCAACTAATTACTTATCTAGATTGTATATAATATATAAATATGAATATGCTGAATGGCAAGTAATTAACTAACTACCTCCAGTATACTTATTTATCTATTGCGTAAGGGAAAGCGTAAACTTTACGCTTCGATCTGTCAAAATCGGTGCTTTGTACCGTGATTTTGACAGACCAATATTTTGTAACAATATTTTGATTTAAATTATTTTAAATACAAGACAATCAGACAGTTCGGTAAGAGATCCATCCATTGGGATTTATTCAACAATCAAAAATCTTCCTAGCCTTTTCCCAACTATCTTGGGGTCGGCTTCCATTGGGATTTATTCAACATATTTATTATATCGAATAGTTATTGAGGAATTTACTTAGATGCCCATTCTCCTCTTTTATGTGACTCCAAAAAAATATTATTATATTAAATTCTTCGTCTGGATTCCTTTTATGAATACTAACGCCAGACTACCGCGACAATTTCCTTACAGTTCGATCATTGTACAAACATCAAACTTGCTCATTAGTAGTCAATGTAAGTCATTCGATACGCATTTGCGCTTTATATTTCATTCAGACCATGCATTATCTCTAACCTTTACGACGCGACGTGCGTCGCGTGGTGTGCGTGACGCGTCGTATTTTTTATTGAACTGTATTTTTTTTGGGAGTATGTACCTACTTATGAATATCCATTTATTAGGATTATATTTATACATTTCATTATTTAGATACATACAGTAAAATATGTAGAGAAGCGACGTATAACTTTTGTGTACTTATTGCTAATTTCTTGAGATATTGTCCTTTTTAATCTACATATTTGAAATGCTTACTAAAATACTATGAACTGATCCAGTACCCGTTTTTTTTTTTTTTTTTGGCGTGGGTAATCATCAAATCTTCTCCCGCTCTGGGCGGAGCGGAAGGGCGTCTCAGACTCTTACTGACTAAAACCCACCCGTGTTCCTTCCCTTGCCTTGCCAGGGGCCACGTTTTCCCCTTAGGACTACCCGCAACCCCGGTAGGCATCGGCCCTAGCGGACCCCGTCAGGTTTGCTGACATCCCTTTGAGGCGCGCGTGGAACACGACGCGCCGTCGACCCGGGCCTGGTCCTTATCGGACGGCGAGCTGCTCGATGAATATTGTTGAATTGTCAAAATGAAACAGATTAGTCGGAATAGAATACAATAGACGATGTATACCTAGTAACTTAATCCGCTTATTATCCGCTTGATTCTGGTCATTCGTTAAATAACAATAACACTTTCAAAATTTTACACACATGTGATAAACGTTTCAAAATGTCTGTATTAGAGAGTTTAGAAATTGCAAAAAATAATACAGGAAACGTTACACTGTTGAACGAATTAAATACGAGTATTCCGAGGTCACCACTGTTGCGATTGTTCGCTTATCGCACTGATAACGATCCCGGCCGAGGTGGGCCGATAAGCGATCCTATATAAGTGGGGGTGACGGGCGGTTGAAGCTCATCCCCCCCCCCGACCCTTGCTCGATAACGATGCGCCAGCCCGCGTTTTTGCTGAGCCTGTAGCCTTAAATTCCCCTGATAATAATAATGAACCATCCTTGATCCAGCCTGTCCCTCTTGCTGTCCTCCCGTCAGCGAACGCCCTAAGCCGAGGTTCGTACCCCACAGGGGGTGCCCTTAACGAGCGTTCGCCTAGTTTTAATTAGCTTAGTTTGTATGCCCCTGGCTGGAGGCTTTGAGTTCTTTTAGGAGCTTAAGGCAGCCACAGGAAAGTCCGGTTAAGCAGCGAGTACCTTAGTGGTAACCTGCGAGATGCCCTAGACAAAAAAAAAAAAAAAAAAAAGTTTGAAGCTCACTTTGCGTTCGGCTCGCGTTGATAACACTTCGTGTCCGAGTTCGCAACAGGTCAATCGTCGTCCTGAGGATGCCTCGTTGAGAGGCGAAACACGTGTCGATTTCTTACAGGGTTCTCTAACTCTTTAAGAACGGTTAAGCGGATTAAGTTACTAGATATACATCGTCTATTGTATTTTATGATGGATTTCCGCAAGGTCACGCCTGAGTCAATTAACTAGTCGGAATAGTTTACGAAAATCTGTTGCGTAATTAGTTATCTGGTATATTTTATCAACACTCAAAAAGGTTTTACCTAGGCTAGGTTGTCTAAAAATATCTGTTTTTTTTTTTTGTTTCTCAGTATCATCTCCTTTTATCCACTACGGCACACTATTATTTATTTGTCATGAAAAAAAGGTCTTTGAAAAAAACCTTGAGCTTAGGCATAGTGAAAAGAACAATGTGTTGTAGTATTTGTTTTATTTGAAACGAATTCTGTGTATACTGGTTTGTTTTATAAAATGAACAATACAACTGATAAGAGTAATGGGTTGTATGTAGTATTTTTTTTTTTTGGAAGCTGTGTATTCTGGTTTGTTTTATAAAAAGAACAATGTTGTGTTATTAAACTTTTATATTGGGTTCGGCGAACCCTAAGTAGTTAGCCCCACTCTTAGGCTGCCTGTCCACTGGAGCGGAGAGGAGAGGAGAGGAGCGGAGATGTGCCAAAATTAACCAATAGAATCGCACCTCGAGAGCGGAGTTTTGATTCTATTGGTTAATATAGACACATCTCCGCTCCTCTCCTCTCTTCTCTGCTTCGGTGGACAGGCAGCCTAAGTGCTTGTTTACGGAGACGCGGGGCGTTGAGCGTGGCGTGCGGCGTGGCGTTCGGCAGTGTGTCGGATGTTTTTTCTGTTTACAGACAGGCGGGGCATGCAGCGGCCCGCGTCATCACACGCGCAAACACAAACATATTTTATGGCAATATACGATGTTGTTTACGGAAGCGCGGGGCGTGCGGCGTGGCGTGTAAAGTAGCGGTGCCGGCGGCGTTGCACGCCGCGTGGCACGCGGCGTTGCACGCGGCGCTGCCCGCGGCGTGCATCGTGAGCGAAGGGCGGTAGCTGATATTCAAGCGCGCCCGACATAATAATAAATATATTAATAAATACATAGGATGCATAGGAGGCATCACGCCTATATTCTCCGAAGAGTGAGGCAGAGGTGTTCCTATAGTACCTACACCCACATTTCGCCAGTTATTTTTAAGTCCCATGTAATAGGGGGCGAGCCTAATGCCATCAACCGGGCACAAATCCAGACTCCGGGCTACTACTGAGAAATACCAATAATATTTTGCCCGACCCGGGTATCGAACCCAGGACCTTATGCTCAGCAGTAGTGCTTGACGACCAACGAGGCATTAAAAAAACCGGCCAAGTGCGTGTCGGACCACGCACAATGAAGGGTTCCGTGGTTGGGATGAATTTATCCCAAGAACACACTTAATTTAGTAGTTGACAAACATGTTCTCTCATTGAATACATCGACATACGTCACGGTCAATTCTCCAACTGCAAATGTAAGTTTGTAATCACAAAAAAAAAAAATGTGGAACGCCGCGGGCCCGCCTGCATTTCAAGCAAACGCCTATAAAAACGCTTCTCCGTAAACGCTCTCATACAACGCCATATGTTTGAATTTTGTGCGGGCCGCCCCGCTGCGCACCGAGCATGGCCTACTGTGAGATAGCTTAAATCACACATTTTATCACAATTTGGCCGATAAAACAATTTTGTCACAAATGCTAGCACGGCGGCGTGAGATAATCTCTTGACTTGTGATATAACTTCTTGACGTTTATTTGGGATTCTATGTCTTATTTGCTACTATGGGCGCACCAATTTTGTCACAAATGCCACATAACGACTGTCGTCCGTACGTCGAATAGTAAAGTGAATTACTTCACAACAAAATTAAAAAGTTGTAAAACTGTATGAACCTGCACTATAAAAACGTATTATTTTATTTGGTCGCATATTCACTGATCATAGACATTTAAATTTTTTAAATTAACTGTGTCACACTATGAAGTTAGCAACAAGAAAGGCATGTCGCGCCTCAGATTTTATCACATGGCTGAACCGTGCTAGCATTTAAGACAAATTATAAGACATGATAAAATTTATCATGTCTTCCACAAACGTCTTGGGTACGCCTGTGTTAGCCCCACTGCACGCCACGCCCAACGCCCCGCGTCTCCGTAAACAAGCACTTAGTACTGTGTAAGAACCTCCCCGACACCGACCGACTCCGGTACTACCTGCGCAACCGACTCCGCTACTAACTGCGGGGTGCGTTTACCCAAGGAGGGTTGTCAATTTTGTTGATGATCGGGCGTGAAGAGCGTCGCATGCGCTGCATGAAACCCAGTCAGGGTTTTGAATGGTTATGGTTCTTACACCCTGAAACTGAATGTAACACGTAGAATTCATCCGGAGTGTGAGCTTTTTGCGTCTATAGATTCTTATTCTTTGTTACGCTAAAAGTTCTCATTATAATGAGTATCTCTATATTAAGTAGTCAGTCACTCGTCACCCGACACTCGTAGTGAACGGACGTGTCGATCCCTGTACCAAGATTATGTACATTTTTCACCCATGTTACGTTATGTTCATGGTGATTTATTATTACCTACGCCAAAAGCTATCATTATAAAAAATAAAGACATTACTTCTGCTCTCAAAGAGTAGAAGCCAGGAAGCCTATGCCGTATAACTAAATGGAAGTAAGTTATACCTCTTGCTGGATGTGACCTTTGAAAACGTTGAACGCTATCATCATAATAGCGTTGGTAAAGGTGGTAACCCTCAAGACCACGAGTTCGTTGCCAAATATGCACATGCTGCGCTTCATCAGCTTTCTCTTCCTCCCTCTATTCCCTGGATCCATTGTCTTAACAACACAATACAATTCCGAGAGCGGTCACATCAAAGTCCTCGTTAGAAATTCCAGACCCATTCGAACAATAGCCCAATTCCAGTGAACGCAAATGTTTTATTTGCGTTTACTGTCCAATTCCCATTGTTCCCAAATTCCCAATCCAATACAATGGGATCGTTGCAGGTGCAGACTTAACCTGCCCCCACCACGCGTAACTGTATTTTTCGGTTGTTTGTAATTTCCTGTGTGAGTCCCAAATACTTTTTCTTTCTTGGTCAAAATTTCTCAGGTAGAGAGCATGGAAACATTCGCTCGCCCCGACCCCCCTCTTCTATTTATTTATTTATTTATTTTTATAGGTACTCCAACGACTTATTCACTAATAACATATAACACGAAAGAACTTATATATAACTATCAGTATGGTGAATTTGTCACTTAAAGAAGTACACAGCTTAGACATAGATAGAAAATACATTCCAATTATGAGGATCAAAGTGAATTAAAATGAACTAACAAATATTACAATGAAAGATAATAAGAGATAGGTACATTACTATAGGAAGACAATTTATAAAGAAAATACAACATCAGATAGACTTAGTTAAATAATAATAATATATTATAAATGAGTATTATGTGTAAGACGACTGCAATAAACGTGATCAAATGTTATGAATGGTTGGAGATCATAAGTTTTTTACGGAATTGGTAAAAAGTGTCGGCAAAGATGTCAATGTTGCTGCTATTGTGAGTTTTATTATAATTAACCATAAAACGGTTCATAGGGGCACTGCGGCCAAGGTTTGTTCTTGATGAGGACATAGATAGTATATCTGTTCTGCGTACTGATCTAGTTATAGTGCGCCTAGGGACAGTGATATTAAGTTCAGATAATAGCTCTGGAACATCGGACCGATTACGGATAATTTTAAAAAGAAATATCTGATCGGAGAGACTTCTACGTTGCTCCAGAGATATCATATTGAAATGGTTGAGTCTTTCAGAATAACTGGTGTCTCGATCGCAACTAGAACATCTGAAGCGCAGATACCTGGTGAAGGCCTTCTGTATACGTTCAATCCTATTGACATGGACGCGATATGTAGGATTCCATGCTGGAGATGCGTAATCCAGAATACTTCTGACAAGCGTGCTGAAAAGGAGTTTCAGGGTCGATATAGACCGAAACTCGGAGCAAGTTCTCTTCACAAAACCTGCCATTTTTGTCGCTTTGGATACAATTAGGTCGATGTGGTCAATGAACGAAAGTTTACTGTCGAGCTGGACTCCTAAGTCACGAATGGTGTCAACCTTCTGCAGTAAAACTCCATTTAATCTATATAACGAAGGTACTATATTTTTGTTTCGCGTAAACGTTATGTGGTAGCACTTACTTACGTTAAGGGTCATCATGTTTAACCGACACCATTCATGTATCGCATCTAAATCCTTCTGAAGAAGTGATACGTCCAAGTCCGTTTTAATTACTTTGTACAGTTTCAAATCATCAGCAAACATGGAACATTTGCTGTGTCGTACTGTGGAAACAATGTCGTTTACAAATATAAGAAATAAGATCGGCCCCAGGTGCGATCCTTGTGGTACTCCGGATGTGGAAGAGTAGAATAGTGATTCGTATCCTCTCACAACCACTCTCTGCTTCCGCCCCGTCAGGTAGGAAGCGAACCACCTGAGCAGTTGACCAGTTATACCAAAATGTTCCAGCTTCCTTAAAAGTATACTATGATTCACCTTATCAAAAGCACTGCTGAAATCTGTGTAAATGGAATCAACCTGTACACGGGAATCCAGAGATTTAGCAATGTCGTTGATGTAGTGAACCAAATTAGTGGTAGTAGATTTACGAGCTCGGAAGCCGTGCTGTTCAGAGGCCAATTGCACATTAGTATGCGAAGACAGTATAGGACAAACCATCGCCTCAAACAGCTTTGCGAAGATAGAAAGAAGAGATATGGGGCGATAATTAGAAGTATCGCTGGGTTCTCCCTTCTTAAAAATAGGTACCACGTTAGCAATTTTCCACGATGTGGGGAATTTAGATGTTTCAATGGAGCGATTGAAAATAAGTTTGAGTGGGAGACACAGATTGGATGCACATTTCTGAACAAATAGTGGGGGAATGCCATCGGGTCCCGAACCTTTGGAGATGTCTAGTTTCTTTATTGCTTTTAATACTTCTACTTCTGTGAACGCAATTCTGCTAAGAGCGAATTGAAAATAGTTATGCGAGCAAGTATCAGGAGCAGTCGAATTGTTAGATGGTATGAAGGTGGAAGAAAAATGTGTGGCAAATTGATTGCTTATTTCCTCACCAGAAGAAGCAGTATTGTTTCCCAAACGCATAGTAGTGGGTATGTCACTAGACTGTGTTTTTTTGGCTTTAACGAATGACCAGAATAGTTTTGGGTTTTGCGCTATGTTTGTTTCAACATAGCTTAAATAAGTTTTGTAACAATTTTTTATCATAATTCTTGCACGCTCATCTAGTATTTTGTATTCGTACGGTACTCTTCTGATACGGAAGAGCTCTTCTGAAAATAAACGCGCAGTGCCCTCTCTTTTTCTGACACGGAAAGAAGACTACCGACTTCTCCCAGGATAACATGGTTAAGAAGACTGGTTATGACGATCCCCACCCCATCCTCCAACCTACTGGCGTGAAGGTCCAGTACATGTATCGTGACAAGAGCAGAGATTTTGATAATGATGCTCGTAGTGTGAAGCTACCGAAGACCACAGTCACCCTTTTTTCAGGATTAAATCGGTTTGATATTTCTTTAAGGGCGGTCGGAGGGTAATGTCACGGTCAAGTGCCCGGGTAACCACGCACCGCAGAATGTGCCCAGAGCTAGTACCAAAACGTCCACAGTTCCACTACTCCAAAAAAATTAAATTAATTGACGACACCTGCGTTACAGCTGCCCATAGATACTCTTGGAATCAGCTGAACACAATGAGCTTGGCGACCATCCCTGGAATTCGCCGGACCATAAGCGTATTGCCTGAGAAAAACGTGTTATTCGTTCTTGTGAATGACACTTTTCCATGCAGCGCAAAAGACACCCATACCTTTGTGCTTTTTGCCGCGTGCGTGCGCGAATAAGTCATATGTTTTGATAAAATTCATAAACAACGTACAAAATAATAATAAATTATGTCTATCGGCCGAAGACATGTTGTGATGTAAGGATATATATATCCTACATCACAACATGTACACTTATATTTACAACTTTAAAATAACGTTGTATGAGAACAAAATAGAAAAGCTGCGTGATTATGTTGCTTTTGGAGTGTATTTATTTAAGGCTTAAGTAAGTAATAAATAATCAAGTTTTGACATCAGAAGTCTCCAGATGGCTTTGCTCTTTAGCATAGGCTTCCCCCAGTATAGTAGCAATAACTATAAAAGTTGTGGAGTTATTGCTACTCTCCAACTTTGAAATCATAAGCCTTCTTTTTGCTTCGCCGTAGTTTCGTTATCAGCTACAATTAATTACGGCGCAATTACGCGCTACATAAATCCAATATTCTTTATTAAGCTCGTACAGATAAAAAGTATGCCTATCAAATAAATGATGACCTGATTGGTCAGTACAGTAACCTTCTTAATTTGTTTATATTATGATAAGAATCTTATCTTTATACAATGTGTCCCAGGGATAAGTGACCGCCCGGCGTTAGTGTGTAGGAAATATCATGTAGTTAATTAATAAATTAAAAAAATGTGATATTAAGGGGGCATTTTTTAGATTTATTTTGAAAAAACTGAAAAGAAGAGTTTTCTTCGAATTTTCATTTTGTTTTTTATTTAATGATTTTTTTACCACATTTGAGTTATGTTTAATGATTTTAATTGATAAACTACGATGTCGGCTAGTCAGTAAAAAAAAAAAAAAATTGAAAAAGATGAACAAACTTAGGAAATATCGTAAAAAAACTGCAGCACGTCACGCGTCTTTACAAAAAAAGAAAAAAAAAAGACGTGTGGCACTCGGGGACTACCGCGGCAAACCTATTGCATAGCATTTTTTATCAACTTATGCAATTGTAAAATATTAACCCGAATACAAGAAATAGCAATGATGACATTGACAGGAACTGTTATTCACATTTATAGTTTTTAAAACTTGACACAACGTAATGGGAACATCAAACTAATAAAAAGGTTTTAATTTAACTATTAATAGTCAAGGATCATTCGTCTAAGTAAATTTGAACTTTATTGTCAAACAGTTAAACATAATTTTCAATACAACACTCTCTTATCATTCGTCTAAGTAAATTTGAACTTTGTTGTCAAACAGTTAAACATAATTTTCAATACAACACTCTCGATAGATCATTCGTCTAAGTAAATTTGAACTTTGTTGTCTTTATTTTTTATTTATTTATGGGACAATAAACAGCTACAATATAAATGTTAACAAACAAAAATAATTAAGGCTCCTAAGTAGCGTTAACAATATTGCAGCCCACTACATTATCCGCATGTTAACAAAATTAGGATAACGTAATAAGTGCCACTAGATAAGCGTTACTCAGATAAATAACAAGAAAAATACTAATTATTATTAAAGTACAATACAATAAATTAATTATAAAAAAAAAAAAAAATTAAGTAAAAAATTAAAATGAGATATATAGTCATTTTGAATAAAATTCATAACTTGCGATTGTTCCTTATTATCACAAAAAAATAATTAAGATTAATAAATAAAAAATAAAAAAAGGAATTGACAGTAAAATACAATTCAATAATAAAAAAATAAAAATAAAAAATAAAATTGTCAAGCAGTTAAACATAATTTTCAATAGAAAACACTCTCCTTAGGTACTCGTATTTTCGTTACGGAATTTCTGGATTAGGTCTCCACGCTCAAGGCCCGCGAATGCGATAGAAGCTATGCAATAGCTTAAAAATCATAAAAAAAAACTAAAGCCGCTAAGTCACAAATACAGGGTGTTAAAGTAATTGCGTGCCATAGCTTGGGGGTAGGTTCAGTATCGATAAAGGAAACTAGGAAAAATAAAAAAAAAATCCAGAAAAATAGTTTTAAAAAAACATTTTAAAAAAATTGTAAGGTCAACCTAATTTAGTTTGGAATCAGGTATTCACAAAGATTAAAAATCAACTTATTTACTCATGTTTTAAGTTGATTTGATTGCTATTTTAAGTTAGTAGGTACTAAATTAGGTTTAGCTTGCAATTTTTTTTAAATGTTATTTTTTAAATTATTTTTCTGGATTTTTTTTTTATTTTTCCTAGTTTCCTTTATCGATACTGAACCTACCCCTAAGCTATGGCACGCAATTACTTTAACACCCTGTATAAATGTAATTATTAATAATTTTGTACAAATATTCAAAAAACGCCGGGCGGTCACTTATCCCTGGGACACATTGTATATAGTTTAATCGTAGCGTTGAATATATCAAAACTACCCCAATAGTTTTGAAAAAGGGGGTGTTAACATCGACATATATATGTATTGTTAAAGTTTGTATGGCAGAAAACGCGCGGTCCGATTAATTTGAAACTCAGCATAATCTTTATGAAAAAGTAAAATTTACGTATATTTGGATTTTTCGAAATTAAACCCTTAACTGGGTTAAAAGGGGTAATCAAGTTTTAGGGGAGAAGGTTATTGCTTACTATGAATAATCATAAACCCAAATAATGGAAGATAAATAAACGATTTTCAAAAATCAATCCTTATTTCGGGGTGAAAAGCGAGAAAAAAATTGTATTTAAAGTTCGGAGGGGAAAGTACAAAGTCCGCGCAGACGAAGTTGTCGGCGAAGTGCTGGTGAGTCAATGATCATAAATCATCTAATAAAAGAATATGTTAACAAGCATTATCTTTGTTTTAAAATTTTAAAGTCCAGAAGCGATTATCTTAATGTAAATTCGATTTTATTTTAGCTTCTGCTTGCTCGGAAGTCGTAAGTCACCACAGTGTAGTAAAATAATAGCCACATTTTTATAAAACTTAAAAAAAGTTTTGGGTTCAGCAGGCAAAATATACAGAGGGTCAGTCTGGTGACGCAGGAGCAAGCGACCAACAATTGTCCGTGTGAGAAGCAACTCGTCCTGAGCTGAGGTCGACACCCGCAACCTTCGGTAGCATTTTCTCATTGCTTACGAACTTTTTCGTTTTATTTAAGTGAATAAATGATGTTCCTGCATCATAAATTCATCATCATTCTCTTGCCCTTCTTCCTCTTATCGTATCGATGGCAATTAAAAAGTAACAAATAAAACTTATGTAAACTTAGATCTTTAATATTTTCTTAAAACTTGAGGCTTACAATGAAGAGTAAGAAGGACGTTCACGCCTCAAGCTTTAAGAAAATATTAAAGTTCTATGTTTACTGCTTCAAAAACTTGGCGAGGTAATATATCCTGAACCTAATAAAACATATTTATCCGGTCGCAAACAGTAGATCACAGAAATTTACAAAATATGTGTCAAGTCTAAATTAGA
Source organism: Conistra vaccinii (assembly GCA_948150665.1). Taxonomy (NCBI): domain Eukaryota; kingdom Metazoa; phylum Arthropoda; class Insecta; order Lepidoptera; family Noctuidae; genus Conistra; species Conistra vaccinii. Next base: position 10,971,612 of record OX411330.1, read on the forward strand.
ACAAAAATAGGTGTCTTCCAATAGTGTAATTAAATTCGGTGTACCACAGGGACGCGTCCTTTTGCCTTTATTATTTTTAATTTACATAACTCCCACGCCAAATCCACCATCCCATGGTACTGTTACACCATTTAAATTATAGTAAATTGGCTAAATAGGTAGTAACAACTTACAGCTTGGCCAAAAAGTCGTGAACGTGGTGACATTCGGAACTAAATATTTTACATAATATAGATCTATATAATGATGGCACTACTTTGTCGACAAGTGCTAGATTTTGATTTGAGCCACAAGCAGCGTTTATTGTTGCACATTTATTTTAACAATTTATTTCCCATTCGAAGTGACCTAACTGCGAGAGTGGCGCCCTCTATTTTTTCAACTCTTTTTGGCCAAGCTGTATAAATAAATATACAAAAAACAAAGATAATGCATATTTATCAGAGTTTCGTATCAAAGATCTAAATATAAATTATAATAGTCAAAATGCGGACAGAGTAGATGTTACAAAATTTCTAGAAATATTAATAATTGTCACTCAAGTAATATGGAAGGCAGACAGGCAGAAGCAATCTGTAAAACTTAGCGCATCTGCGTATGCACTTTATAACCTTAATTTTTTTTTTATCAAAACAGTATTATTAGCATATCATAGTGTTGTCTTGCCAATTATGAATTGATTTTGATGATTCTTGTTTTGTTTGGTAGGTCATACCTCAGAGGTGGTCCCATGACGCACTAGTATCATTTGATTCAGACTGTGGAACCCTTTGCGTGATTTGAGCAACAGCTGATGATGTGCGAGCGTCTACAACACCCTCTGTGTGAATTAACGTGTTGTGTTTTTTGTTACAATGTCTGCACGCCCATGTATATTTCATTTTTTTATTAAACCGACTGGCTCTTTAAAATTTGCGGTAGGTAAACTATAGAAGAATTCTGCGGTGAACTATACAAATATAATGTAATATTGCTCATCCTTCATAGCAAATAACGTGATAATTTATTGTATACCCTACAGCCTGATCAGACATAGAGAATAACTAGACAAGAGAATAACTAGGTACTTATGCAAAATTTGAACTGAATTCAGACAAACAGACAAAAATTCTAAAAACTATATTTTTGACATAAGAATCGTTCCCAGAGCTCGTAGCAATTTCTTGTTTTCAAATAATATAAATTAATATTCAATAAAGGTACAGTTTTGAGTCCGCTACGATTTTATTATAATTATGTATAGAATGGATATCGATAATACAATAATAAGGAAACGTGCTTTGGGTAACTACTGAGTTAATTGGGAAAATCCAAAAGTGCACGCCGTATAACACTAAGTAAAAATTAGACAAGGACGTTATTATTAGGTCCAGTCGGTTGTCCTGGCGTCTGTGGACACAGTAAGTATAGTAAAGAGTAAACGAGATAAATAGTACATTACTGTCGAGGCTAGCAAGTAGGGCATTGATGGACGATCGTGAAAATGTGGGCCGAGGCGAAGCCGAGGCACACAATACGTGAGTCCGTCAATGCCTGGTTGCGTTTGTATAGTACTTTTCTCAAATAATGCGCGGAAATTCAAACCAAGTAAATTATCTCGAAGAAGGTTGTCAATATAATGTTCGAATTTCCAAGCATGTTTGAGAAAAATAATTATATTTTCTCTATCTCCTTTGCGTGTGCGAACTCTTTGTAAAAAACCATATTGGTTAGCCATAAACGGTGTACGTATTTAAGTGTTATCTATGGACGGTGGGTCCAAAACAGAAAACGGCTGTAAACTGCACTGCTGTCACGGTACGATTTTTTCGGTAAACTGATTTTGTCGCGTATATCATAATTCAGTGAAAGTTATTTAAAGGGTATTATAGTCCTCCTTACCGATTTCGATAACGGCGACCCTTCGAAATCACTTCCTTGCGTGTGCCCTTAGATGGCTCGCTAGACCGAATTTTGTTTTGAACACCCGGTCACAACTAGAGCAATAAAGTTGGCCTGCAGTGTTGTATGTCTATGTTATAGCGAGCCAATTCTCTTGCTATGAGAGCAGTTTTTCTCTCTGGGCATATAATTTCGGTCGTTGTCTAGTAGAGTCCGTACGTTCCATGTAGCGATGCAAAGTCGTTGGTATTGTATCTTATTATGACTAAATTGCTTCTGTTTCTTTCGACCGCATTTTGTCGATGTCCAAGTGCCCGCGGTTTGGCACCTGGATGATGGGTGAGACGGACTATTTTTGGGCCACCTTTTCTAGACCCCTCCTCTGTGCAGAGGAAAGCAGAGCGATCCTAAATATGGCTGCTTTGTCACCAATTGTGCTGCCGAACCCAGAGTCCCGACTCAATCGACTCCGGGAGCGACCACTCTCCTTTGGCCGCGTACGTGCAGGGTACTGACTAAAGCCTCGGTACATCGATACCTCAGCCCCACCGCCAAAACCCCATCGCCACAGGGCTTTTAATACGCTCAAATCTGGAAGCAAATATCTAGGGTCATCTGCGCGTGAATTGGATTATAGTGGACAAGCAGTTGCGCATGTACAAATCCACTCTCTCGTCCCTTCCTCTGAGGTCCAATGGACTGGTAGACCAGTACGATCGGCAAAGATTGGGATGCAGCGAAAGACCGTAAACCACTGTATGGATCCTGGTAGACGCCCTCAAGGTGCTTCGCATTACCCTGCTGCATTTTTGATCACGATAACGGGGAGGTAGTAAACGCCTATCATGACCAAGCAGAGTTGTGTGCATTGGGGATCTCCCAATTTTCCTTAGTCGCCTTTTACGACACCCATTGGAAGAGACGGGGTGGTGCTCTATTCTTTGTGTCCGGACACCACACGGAACATTCAAACATGCGTGAGGGACATGATACGCACATAATGCGCGAGTTGCGAGACTTATTGGCGACGAGTACTAGAGCTAAAACATTTAGCCAACATTCGGCAGCTAACGCGATTTCGCTCGCACGACAGCGCGGCAGCGCCGTCTCCTATATCTGTTCTTGTCTATCGGTAACTGTAGGTTTGCAACTGTGGTCACACTGATCACAGATGTGTGAGCTTTGCTGCATGTAGTCGTGCGCCGAGCCCAGGTTTACTGATTGCGATGTTAGCGCGTAACATATCTTCCTCCTTTTAATATAACAATGTTTTTACCCGTTATTATCTGACCCGGTTAAGCATTTCACTAAACTACAATTGTTCTAATTTATACCTTACCTTACTGAGATAATAAGAGTGACATTGCCATGACTTGCTAATGGTGTAACGTCGATCATGAAGGGCTCAGGCTGACATTCCGCATTGCCGCTACCAAAACACAGTCAGTATTAACATTTTTAGATTTTTTGTACTGTGATAAGGCAAAATCAAGCGAAGACGCGACGGCGCGCGGCGCCGTGTCGCGGTCGTCTACACGAGCTCTAACATTTTATCATTTATCATCATAGTAAGTATTGTAAATAAATAAAAAAAGTATTATTGCCTTTAGGACAATTTTTTTTAGTTTTTTTCAAAACATAGTTTCTAAATATAAAATGGACAATTTATTTAAACACATTTCATGAAATGAATGTATGTTGTGACTGCTTTTTTACCCATCAATATGGATAAAACTTCTCACCTCGCAAACTTTACGTAAGTAATGTCAAAGACATTTATTTAAATATTTTACTGATATTTACGTCGGTTGCTAGGCAACGGAAAAGGGTCGAAGTTGGAAATATATAGAAATAGATATTATATTATTACGTTTTTTAGTAATTATAATTAAACTACGTTGAATAAAAGAGCCATTTTCAATAGGGCATTAAACGTATGGCTAAAACGAATAAATTAAAAAAGAAATGACTCAATTAATTGATTTTCTCGCAAGCTACAATGTTTTCAGGTTTCATAAATTAATTGAAAGGATTTTTATTAAAACTATTTTGATGTGGTTTTCGTTTCTACGGCATTAAATAATTTTTTGAAAAGTACAGTATTAATCTAAATTAAATTATCTATACAATGGTATATAAATTAAGTAGGTAGGTAATGTGTATATGTAGTTCGATTCAAAGTTAATGGCGGCTCGGAAGTTAGCTGCTCGCTGCGCAGTACCCCGCCCCTCACCCCGGGGTTGACCCATGAATTTGTTACTGCGCAGCGACTCGCCTCATGCTCCGAGCCCTTAGTTTGAATCGGGCTGTACTTGCACGAGTGTAACAATAAAAACAGTTGCTAAAACAAATTTTTGCACGACTCGTAATGCTTCGCATTAGAGTGTGCTCTACGATCGAAAAATATTTTTTGCCCCATTTCTGCAACTGTTTTTATTGTTTCACTCCTGCTAGTACACAGAACCTACTTAATTTATATACCATTGTATAGATGATTAAATGGAGATTAATATTGTATTTTTTAACAATTGATTTAATGCAGCAGAAATGGAAAAAGCATCAAAATAGTTGAAAAAAATTTCCTGTCCGTCAATTTATGATCCCTGAAAACATTGTAGCTTGCGATAAAATCAATTAATTGAGTCAATTTTTTTTTTATACATTCGTTTCAGCCGTAGAAGGAACCCTATTGAAAATGGCTCTTTTATTCATAGTAGTTTAATTATAATTAATAAAATACTAACTAAAATATAATATCAATATCTAAATATTTTCAACCTTGATCCGGTGCCGTTGCCTAGCAACTGCCAACGTAAATATCTTTGTCAGTCGTTGACATTACGACTTCATGAAAAGTGATAAATTGTTCATTTTTAAACTATGTTTTGAATATCTTTTTCGTTTATGAATGAGTGATAAGTATGAGGCGTGCACTTTTGGATTTTCCAAACTATTTTTATGTGCTATTATATTATACGGGGTGTCCGGGACATCGACGCGAAGCCGGTTACCATGGATTCAGTACATGATCCTGAACCCCCCTGTTGGCGTTGAAATTTTTCGTCGGTTATTAAAAAAAAAATCAGCTGCTCCATACATTTTGACCGCGTAGGTATTGCATTTTTCTATGAAACATCTGTTTTTTTTTTTTATAACCGACGAAAAATTTCAACGCAGGGGGGTTCAGAATCATGTACTGAATCCATGGTAACCGGCTTCGCGTCGATGTCCCTGCCACCCTGTATAATACGTGTTAGTCGAAGAGTAGTGGTGGCCCAGTGGCGGCCAGTGGTATCGGCTTCGACTTACGAGCCGATAGTCGTGGGTTTGAATTCAAACCCAAGCAGGCGCTTTATTTTGTGTAATTTATTTTATCACCACTGCTCTCAACACGGTGAAGGAAAACATCGTGAGGAAACCGGCATGTCCTAGAACCAAATATTCGAATGTGACATCCACCTACCCGCACTTGGCCGGCGGCGTCGTGGAATATGGCCCACTCCCTTTCACAAAGACGAGGTCCGGTTCCCAGCAGTGGGAATATTAAGGGCTGATGCTTTTGCTACATGTTAGTCCACCTTCGCCGTCAAGGTAGACCGCGGCGAAAGTGGTGTGTCGATCTAATCATGTTTGCGAGGTCAACAATGTCAACATGGCCAGGGACCGCACAAAATATCCCGGAGGTTTGGAAGGAAAAAGGCGGAGGCCTTTGCTCAGTAGTGGGACAAGTATGTTCCCTTTTTTTTAACCTAAACTTAACAAAAAAAAAAGAACATGCTTTGGGTACTGGTACTGAGTTACTAAATAATAATATTATATATGTGAGCAGTGGTGGCCCAGTGGTAACGGTCCCGACTTACGAGTTGTAGGTCGTGGGTTCGAACCCAAGCAGGCGCTTTACTTTGTGTAAATAATTTCATCACCACTGCTCTCAAAACGGTGAAGGAAAACATCGTGAGGAAACCGGCATGTCTTAGAAGCAAAAATTCGAAGACATGTGACATCTACCTACCCGCACTGGGCCCGCGTGGTAGATTACGGCCCACTTCCTCTCACAGAGAGGAGGCCTGTGTCCCAGCAGTGGGAACATTAATAGGCTTATTATGTTATATTACGTGTAATACTCGTATTATATAATAATAAGGATCTACAATTCGAAAAGTGGTTTTCATCTTTGACTGTCCTAACGCGGGTGGCGTAACAAAGGAAACAAAAGTTTAAAATATTTACTTGCCTTTTACAAAAACTCTAGCAAACGCAATCTAAAGATTTATCCCCAAAACCGAGATATCTGTAGATACCAATATAGTGGGTACACAAACACCTGTTAGAGTTATCTCGCTAATAAGATCGAGATATAAAGGTGTGATGTTTATCGTTTTCAGGCTTTCAGTCGTTGTCCGGTCGTCGGGCGCGCTTCACGGTTTTCAGGAATCGAGGAAAAGCGCGCCAATTTTCCGCGTACGTAGTACTGAAAAAGTTTGCGACCGTTTAACTATTACATGTTTTGTGTAAAGTGATTTTATCAAAAGTTTGTAGTAAATAATTAGATCGATTGGTACAGTTTTCCTTTATTTTAACAATGTTTTAAGTTATGAAAATGTATTAAACGTTTAACTAAACAATTATTTTGGAGCTATTTTCTTATTTGTATGTTATAGATTAAAAAGAAAAGTGATTTTGAGTGAGATTCATTATACTAAACTTATATCATAATTTGTAGATTTCGATGAGCAACATCAATGATTGCAAAGCAAGTACAATTTCAGTAAATTGATTTGACATTCAGGTTCGTTGGAAAATCTGTTGTCAAGATGCTGATAAGCATCTACTGCTGAATCAATTAATTAAAAGCGTACAAATATTTTATGTTCTTAGAACTGTGAAAGTTTTGAACAAGGACTCCACGAGACAGACTCGGCCTAGTGCAGTCTACAAGTTAAAATATTAATATTATTTTTCACTTATATATAACAATAATTTGAAGAGTACCTAGTTTATTTGTATTAGTTTTAAAGAAATATAAGAATACTTTATTTGGTTACGACGACGATTTATTATTATAATAATAGTTTGTTAAAAAAAAATACTTTCTTTAATATGGTTAGGCAAAAAACACTTACAAACAGTATATCTAATAGCAAGAAAATAGTAAATGACAGTAAATAACATCTCTGTTGATAGAAGTAGATATACATCAAGAGGAAACAGAAGGCAATTAAAATGAGAGGTAAGTGAAAACAGGATATTGTTTATCTTTAACCTTTTATTCTAATAGGATCCTGACCGATCAAACGGTATTTTATTTAAGTACACACTGTGTTATTTATAGTATTTATTTTAACAACGGGTTGCTTTTGATATCCCATAACTCTTGGGTATTAATGGGAATAGGCCTAAGCATAATCGGGCATATGAATTATTTTTAAATTACTTTCATTTATTTTTTTTACAAAATAGTTCTACAAAGTCACGATTATTTATGTTAAACACCCTTACGTGATGTATAAATAAAATATAAACGAACTTAATTCACACTATTTATGCCAAAAAAAATAACAACGTTGCATTTTCTTAGCTTTATAATTATGAATGATTGGTTTGAATAAAAATGATTATTAAAAAAAAAATTGATACATACATAGAGAGTCATCGTCAGTCGTTATGTTATCTTCCAAACTATGTATATTTGGAACACTTGTTCTAGGACTTTTATAGTTATTTGTTATACAAGAGTGCAAAGTTGCTTTTTAACCGCGTGTTCAATTTTGATGACCGAGCAAGCGAAGGATTCTAAAATTGAATCACGAGCGCAGCGAGTGATTCAAAATTAGAAGCCTGAGCGTTAGCGAGGGAATCAAAAGAGCACGAGGTGAAAAATCTTTGCACTCGAGTGCAACACGTAACTTTTCATTCCACCTCAGCGAGGAAATGACTAAATGCAAAAAAAAAAACGTTTACAATCACAAGATAGGTACACTTTTATTTCAGTTTAGGTATTAATTACTACATTATAACAGGTAAGTATTACAGAATAATCTTTAAATTATAACAAAATAATACTAAGGTATAATTAAGAAAATTTTAAAGTAACGTTGCTACAGTTATTTAAATTGAGTGTAATATTTTTGTTTGGTACTGTAATATTGGTGTTAGTCACTTGTGTACTGTTTTTCGGTAAACTATCTGTCATACTTAATAGTTGTACCGATTCATCGGATTCCCTTGGCGTGAATGTTGGAGAGAGAGGGAGATGGTTAGGTGTTTCATAACGGCTTATTTTTGATGTAGAAGGGCCAGTCCAAGGATCCGATTGAGGCTCTTTCAGTGTAATGGCTCCTACGATGCCTTCACATATTTTAGACTTATTTTGGATGGAATCCTCTATGTATCCCTCTACAACTGCATTGGACTTCCAGCCTCCGTGGCGCTTAAGGGACAGGAGATCAGCTCCGGAATCAGCCAAAAGTGTGGCTGAAGTTCGTCGGAAACAATGACCCGTGTACAACAGGGGTTCTGGAAGTTCAAGAAATGTTGCTATTTCTCGTGGGATACTGCCAATTTTATTAGTACCCATAGGCTGTCTAACACACTTTCCATTGCGATACTGTAGAAAAAATCGATTGATTGGAGTGTTAGGCGGGCGTAAGGCTTGATATTTCTCAACAATCGTTACGTATTCCTTGCGAATGACGAAGTTGCGGTCTCTTTTTGTCTTTGTATTAGGTAAATTAATTAATAGTAAGTCATCTGAATGTTTCTCAATGTTTTTGACATTAAGTTGTGTTAGTTCATTAGTTCGACATGCTCCGTTTATTCCAATAATAAGAACAACCTGTAACGTAAAGAGTATTGTAGTAGATAAATGAATAAAATTGATATGAACGCATAATTATGCCTATCAACATCTACTAAGTATACTATTTAATTGAGATTAATATACTTAAGTAGATACTGAATGTGCAACTGACTTACTTTTGCCGCCAAATATACGGAATCGGGTGCTTCGTTAAGAAACTTTTCAATATCAGATACTGTGAAAACCTTCGATTTTTTTGGTTGATGACCAGATGAGGCTCTTTTTAAAAATGCCACTAATTTAGGATAGGTATCGATATGTTTGTCTTTTTTCATCTTTATTGTTGCTTTTAACATCGAATACGTACTCCATAGAGTGCTTGCTTTCTTGTTCTCGGATAATTCTATAAAATATGCCAGCAAAACGTTTTCTGAGAAAGTTTTGGCTCCTTTTGCTAGTCGCCACGTGTTGAACATATCGTACTGTTTTAAATACTTCTCGCGTGATTGTTGAGGGAGAAAGCTCATTTGCGCATTATTAACAGTTTCAGTCAATTCTGTTGGCGTCAAGCAAACTTCCTCGTCGCTAGAATCACTCATTTTAGTTTTTTCACTTGTTTTCAAGTTTCTTGTTTTTAATAAAAGGTTTAACAATGACGTGAAAAAATGCCGCGTAAAGAACCGCGTACAAAGCAAATTGAAAAAAGAACACCAAGAAGGTTCCGAGTCTGAGTTTTTAAAAAAATTAAAAAAAAGTTGTATGATATATTCGGCACCATAGAGGTAGCAGTAAATAGGTTTAATGTTTTTTTTAATTCACAAACTTAGTGCACACGATGTTCTAAATTCAATTTACTTTATCCTCTAGACAATAAAGACGGCTTTTCCACTCAGATATTGAAGATTAAAAATACTCTTTCCGAGATGGTGGGATGAAATAGTAGATTGTTTACTAAGGGAGCAAACAACTATTTTTAAGGCGAGAGTGTTTCTTTGAATCCAAAGCGGAGCGAAGGATTCTAGAGTAGAATCCCGAGCGTAGCGAGGGATTCTAAAGTAGAATCCTGAGCGCAGCGAGGGATTCAAAGTACATCGAGCTTAAAATAGTGTTGCTCCCGAGGTGAACACTCTACTTTTTATCACCCTCTATGAGAAAACAAACGTGTGCGGTCCGACCCCCATCAGGAACGAATTTCCTACTCACTGATTGTCAGAAAATAAAAAAAAAATGAAAATAAAAAAAAATCGCAGTCGCCATGTTGGATTCACATTTTGACCTCACTATCGGGTTTACCACCCTCGAAAACTATGAAAACGATACCCATGACGATTTTTTTTTAAATTTTCGCATCCACTATCTTGGATTTAAATTTTGACCTCACTATCGGCTTTACCACCGTCAAAAACTACGAAAACGATACCCATGACGAAAAATTTTAAAATTTTCACATCCGCCATCTTGGATTTAAATTTTGACCTCACTAGCGGCTTTATCACCCTCGAAAACCATGAAAACGATACCCATGACGAAAAATTTGAAAACTTTGGCGTCCGCCATCTTGGATTTACATATTTACCTCACTATCGGCTTTACCACCGTCAAAAACTACGAAAATGATACCCATGACGAAAAATTTGAAAATTTTCGCATCCGCCATCTTGGATTTAAATTTTGACCTCACTATCGACTTTACCACAGTCGAAAACGATGAAAAAAAAAAAACTAATCCGCCATCTTGGATTTTAATTTTGATCAAATTCACACTATCTCTCTCTCTTGCCAGCCTGTTACTTATTCATACAATGTTCGTGATCGATCTCTTTGGTGAATAGAACTTTTACTAACAATTTCCACATTCCAAATTCAAATCACTTTTAGTCCCTAGGGATTAAAACGCTATTTTGGTCCCTGTTTACGAGGATTAAACTACGTCTTTTTGAATAGATGTGATAAAAAATATATTATGTAACCTGGGCCAAATAAAATGTGTTTTTTATTTATTTGAATTTCTAATTAAACATTTAATAAAAACGTTCTATAGGACTTTTTGTATTAGTTTTACATTAGCCTTACCTTAAGAGTTATGGGACGTCAAAAGGAACTTTGTAGTAAAAGATTTTTTCCTAAACAAAACCAACAGAAAAGCTAATAATATCTTTGACGAGGATCGTCATGTTAAATATAGCTCCTATAATACACTTATCACGAATTAGATTATTGGATGTGTGCAGACTTTACTGAAATAATTAGTATACTTAGTACGTATCATTTCACTGGACTCGAGACAGACGATGATGGTTTTCCCTTCACAGTGTGAAAATATAAAATGGTTTTGAATTAACTGTTTCATCATCATTACCTACTTGAACTTTTAATTCGTATTTTCGGAAAAGCTGCAATTTTCTTTGCAGCTGAACATTGTTTTGTTGCTAAAACAACCTACTTTTAAGTTATTTGATGATACTAAATGTATACCTATTACGTATTGTATACATTAATTATGTATATATGTATGCTGTAAAGCATTTTTTATCACATCTACTCAAAAAGAGCTAGTTTATTCTTCATAAACGGGGACTAAAATAGCTCTCTAATCCCTAGGGACCAATAGTTGGTTTGAATTTTGAATATGGATATTGTTAGTTAAAGTTCCCATCACCAAAGCGATCAATCACGAACATTGTATGAACCCTTTATGATCAGTGTCTAACTTTCAATTCGTATACGAAGCAAAATGCCTAAAATTAATGTCGACACAGCAAATTGCCTTCACTGTATGATTGATAAAGTAAACCATACGCGAGGCAAATAAATAAATTAAAGTTTGTGAAAAATATAAAACGCGCGAAATGCATTCCGCCTTCTTTCGTAATTGTTTACTCAAATTCGGATTTTACTTAGTTTTATAAAAAAATGAGTGCGTTTTTCTCAAGTAGTGAGAATGAAACGTAGGTACTATTCTTAGTTTCATTCTCACTACTTGAGAAAAACGCACTCATTTTTTGATAGGAGGTGATGAAAAGTAGAGTGTCGACCTCGGGAGCAACACTATTTTAAACTGGAGTGGCATAATTTGATCTTTATCACACATTTAAAATAAACGGTAAACACAATGCTTTTTTTTTTTGGGAAATTATCAAATGACTTTCCCGATCTAGGCGGAGCGGAAGGGCGTGTCAGACTCTTGCTGACTAAAACCCACCCGTGTTCCTTTAGTTGCCTGTAAGTTGCCAGTGGCTACGGTAACCCTTTCAGATTTTCCCGCAAAACACATTGCTTAGAGAGGATTTTGTATGTCTTACAATACATTGAAATAACGTCAGAACAATATTTTATGCACATTTTTACCTTAACTTACGTAGGTATTTGTATTTAAAAATTAAAACAGTTTAATAAAATTTAGTTTCACAAGGCTCCAAATTATGATGGGGGAAATTATGTTGAATTGTCGAATATTTAAATGTCAAAAAAGACTTCATGGAAAGGATAAGTTGTAGGTCAGCCTGTTGAAATGCTGTGACGTAGTCACTCACCGGTTTAGGTCACGTGGTTGCCGGGTCGCATGTTATTTGGCGCGCTCACTGTATAAACTAGCACGACAGGTTAGTTTTCGTCTAAAATTGACCTGCTATAAGAGTTTATGGTAGGCCACAGTGTTATTATGACCCGCTGGTGCATAATGTAATGAATTTGGAACTTCAACTAAAACATTCGAATGAAAACATTCATGAAAAAAAATAGATTTTCTTTAAAAGTACAGCTGTGGAGCAAAGAGTTCTCACTTCATAAAGATTCAAAATTCATAAGATTTGAAGAAGAGATTCATAGGTTTTATTTTCCGTCTAATTTTGATAGTGTCGAGTCTGATTCGACCGAATTTCTTCCGTACGACACGAATGTGGTTTCAAGTTTCAAGCGCAAGACAGAACTTTCATACTGTCCCCTTTATTTTTGTGGTCAGAGGTACTTTGTATGCTGTCTGAAAGAATTTTTAAGGGTCAAGAAAAAGATTAACCTGGAACTGGATGCGCTGCGATCAAATAAGTATATGTATTCCAAGACTTGTCACTATTAACACACACACACACACACATATACAATATAAAACTGATTTTACATTCGTAAGACGTCTTCAACTTCACAAATATTTAAAAATGTAAATATTGCTGTAAACATTTATTAAGTCCTAAAACTTTTTACAAACAATAACAACCGAATTCCAAAAAAAAAACACTACAAAGTGAAAAATAACTTTAATTTCGGAAGTCGGTGGCAAAAAAAAAAAATCAAAAACGAAAGACACCGACTTTTTGACTTTGTAGTGTTTTTTTTTTGGAAGTCGGTTGTTTAATTTTTGTAAAAAGTGTTACTAAATAGTGGACTTAATAAAACATATTTTAATAAAAAGTTTTTATTTTTCACTTTTTAGTTGTGGTACCTACACTACCTACCCCACACAAATTCAAATACCACTAACTGATATGCAAATAACAGTGACAGGAAGTTATCATTATATCATCCATATAAACTAAGTGGGAAAAATACGTATTCTTGAAGCTAGCTCAAAAACTATCCAAGCAAAGTTAATAAAATTAATATGGGACCAACTTGGGAGCATACCCTTTCAAACAAAAAAACAATTTTCAAAATCGGTTCACAATTGACGGAGATATCGGTGGACATACATAAAAAAAAAAAAACAAACATACGCGACGAACATATATAACCTCCTCTTTTTTGGAAGTCGGTTAAAAAGTAACGTAAAAGTAACATTTAAAATCGTGTAACATGAGAGGGTCAAAAGTTACATTCTGGCAACGTTGGTAAACATATTATACCTTCATAAAAATAACTTTACCACCCAAATAAACACAAAAATACACTTGGCTTCGAAGTTCAAAATCCAATGACAGAGTCAGGAGCAATAAAATCTAAGGAATGTTTTGTTGGTCAACAGCAGCTACCTGAGTCGACCCTTGACTTTAATCCAAATGTCTAAAAATAGAATGCGCACTCACAAAAAAACGAACAATTTTGGAACACTTGACATATTGCACGACTCGTAATGCGAAGCATTAGAGTGTGTTCTACGATCGAAAAATTATTTTTGCCCCATTTCTGTAACTGTTTTTATTGTTACACTCCTGCTAGTACACAGAACCTACTTAATTAGTATACCATTGTATAGATGATTAAATGGAGATTAATACTGTACTTTTTAACAATTGATTTAATGCAGCAGAAATGGAAAAAGCATAAAAATAGTTGAAAAAAAATTCCTGTCCGTCAATTTATGAACCCTGAAAACATTGTAGCTTGCGATAAAATCAATTAATTGAGTCAATTTTTTTTTAATACATTCGTTTCAGCCGTAGAAGCTGTGGAAGTAACCCTATTGAAAATGGCTCTTTTATTCAAAGTAGTTTAATTATAATTAATAAAATACTAACTAATAAAATATAATATCTTTAACTAAATATTTCCAACCTTTGATTTTGATGTCCGCAAGTTGCCTAGCAACCGCCAAGTAAATATCTTTGTCAGTCGTTGACATTACGACTTCATGAAAAGTGATAAATTGTTCATTTTTAAACTATGTTTTGAATTTCTTTTTTGTTTATGAATGAGTGATAAGTATGAGGCGTGCACTTTGGATTTTCCAAACTATTATTATTATTTTGGTTTTTAAATTAAATTTTCTCAGGTTAGTCCCTGGTATTTTCAGAATCTCACGGGTGTGAACCAAGGTGAGATTCTAGTTATTATTCTGAGAAGGTAAATTGCTCTGTACTGTAGTGAAATTATTATCTAAGTCTAGTTGTAGAAATTTTCTTACTATGCGGCAAGTGTTTAATATGGCAGCTTTTTGCAGTGTTAGATAAGTGTATTTTGATACATTAATTTCTGGGTATTGTAATTTAAATTTTTCAAATAATTGTGTGCAATACATGGTTCTGTCCTCTTCAAGCTTCGTAATATGATAGTAAGTGCGCATGATGAATATGTTCATATCTTGAGTCCATTTCATGCGTACTCTGGGTTTTCCCGATTTGGTGGTCGCAGGCTGAGTAGCCATTCATGACTTTAGATGGACCACTTCAGTAGATCCCTAGAAGATATAGAAAGATCTCGCCAGATTAGCTTACACGGGGTTACTGGGTCCTGCGGCAGTTATTCCATCGTATGCACTGAACTGCTCGCCTGAGATCAGGAACGCACGTTGGCTTAGTCCACCCACTTTTCACTGGTTTACACAACCACAGCAAAACAAAAGAAACACTGTTCTTTTTCGATGTCCGGCTAGTAGCTATAACTTTCAATATGTGTTGTGCACATTTCACTAAACGTATAGTAAAAACTGTGACGGAGCACAATCGGGAAAAATCGTGCACTTCAACGTTTCCTGTCTGACTACTTTAAGAAGAAAGGCCGAAACAAACTCAGAGGTCACAGTCTCTTTTAAAGTTCAGACATAATCTTGGTCAGATCAAGTGAAGATCATGTAGATTGATGAGAGACCACGTACAAAATAGAATAAAGTAGAATAGAATGCTCTTTATTAGATACAATTTAAAGCCTCCCAATGTCCCAATCAATTGAGCTAAGTGAATTCTAGTTAGCCCTACAAGCTGAAATCTCTACCTAATGATGCAGTCTTCAGACGTGAGAGGCATTGAACACGAGTATTACACTCCATGCTATATGTATAAGTAGTAGTAAAGAAAGTAGGTCTTGAATTCTAGATAGGTACGTTATACGTGCAATCCAAAATATTGTGCCGCTTGTTGATATACCTAAACTACTGATTATAAATTATTCATTTTAATGTACATTTTTAATTTGTTCAAATATATTCCTTGAACACGGTACTGTGCCCGGGGCGTCGGGAATCGGTAGCCGATTTCCGGCCACCGCCGTAGGCGCGGGCTTGCAGATGGAGAGCAACGGGCAGCTCGCCGTCCGATAAGGACCAGGCCCGGGTCGACGGCGCGTTGTGTTTCACGCGCGCTTGAAAGAGATGTCAGCACAACTGAACTGACGGGGTCCGTTAGCCGATGCCTGCCGGGGTTGCGGGAAATTCTGGGATACCATGGCCCATGCATGGCAACATACAAGCAACTGAATAGAACATGGGTGGGTTTTAGTCAGTAAGAGCCTGACACGCCCTTCCGCTCCGCTCAGAGCGGGAAAAGTTATTTGATAGTTTCCCACCCAATAAAAAAAAATTAAAAGTACGGTACTGTACTGTGTCAAATAAACGTTTTTTTCTCATACTAAGCATCAATCTATGATCGTCCTATATTGCTGCATAACAACTCCATGAAACTCCATCAAATTTTTAGTTCAATAATATTGTTATATCGTCAAAAATCGCATCTGCAGGTCTTTGGTACCAATATTCTTAGATACGAAACCAAATCTACGATCAGCGGCAATGTAGTGCTGAAGCAAATCAGATAGCCTCTGAGCCAATGGAGCGCAGTGGAACTATGTAAAGCCTTTCATAGAACTATGCCGACATGCCAGATATTAATGCTTCCATGGAACCGTCTCCTCAAACCTTTGACAGAACTAAGCAAAAATAAATAAAGCACCTTTTCCTCGCTATGTGGGGAGCCGTATCGTAATCACGACAGACTTCCGAGAACCGAGCTAATTAGTTTTTGTAGGTACCTATGTATATTCCATCTCGTTTTAACACAGTTTTATTCCATTAGGCACACTTTGATTGGCTGAAAATGGAATAAAAGCTTGTCAATATAATTTGCATTCGCGGCGGTTATCAGTACCTACGGTTAACCCCACGTCACTAGTAACACTCAATGCGAGAACCGCTTTTACTGCAACGAAATAAAGGCGCTTTCAATGTCAAATTATTGCCACGTGCGGTTGACCATCCAAGATGGCGGTTTGCAGGAGTTGACTGACTTTGTTTCTGAGTCATGCTACGCCTGCGAGTGATAAAACATCACTCGCAGTAGTAACATGACTCAGAAACAAAAGTACCTACATGTACATTGTACATACATATAGGTACTTATTGTTATTTTAAAATTTTCTATACTTAAACTAGAATTTAAAATAGGTTAATTACTGACCTATCGGATCACTCTTATTTACGTTGTCGTTCAGTTTATTAAACGTTAAAATGGAAAAGTATAAAATAAAAAATTAAGTTTCTAAAACTGTACCTAACCCGACTACGGGAAAATAAAAGTGATCTAAAAAGTACGAAACAAGAAAATATTTCAGACAGAAATCAAAACATAGGTACAAAAATGGTGAAAATTTTGTTGTTTCGTACTTTTTAGATCACTTTTATTTTCCCGTAGTGGGGTTACAGTTTTTGAAACTTAATTTTTTATTTCTAAACCCATCCCCTAAGCCTGCCTGTCCACTGGAGCGGAGATGAGAGGAAAGGAGTGGAGATGTGGCAATAATAAACTCCGGCTCAGAGTTATGATTCTATTGTTTGATATTGACACAGCTCCGCTCCTCTCCTCTAGTCTCCGCACCAGTAAGCTCTAAGTTGCCGATGGGAAACCCCATCGGGCAAACGGCTTGTATAATATATATTTTTATGTAAAACTTATGTACCTACCTATTACGTATTGAGCTATTTTCAGTACAGTGCTAACCAAAACTAAGTATAAGATTGTATGAAGGTCGGCCAGTATAATTTCCTGTGAATTGTTTTGTCACGAACCAAATGTTTAGACAAAACATTGACATCTCACGTATGTGTTAATGAAATACCATAAATAGACAGATAAAGGAGGATGTGATGAGAGTTCATGTGCAACGTCGGTATTGTTAATCGAAGTGTGCAACAAAGTACGTATAAAAGTGCCCGGGAGAACAGAAGCGGCCGAGGCCGAGTTGGACTCGCACACAAACAATTCCGTACCACCGTACAAAATTTAACAATATGATGATAAAAAACGCCGAACAAAACACGTTTCTTGTATTTGGACCCCCTTTACTGTTTTATTTTTATTTATAGCGGCCATAGTAGTATACACTCTGTGAAAATTTCAAGTGTCTACCTATTACGGTTCAAAAGATACCGCCAAGTACTCGTAACATATATACATACATACTCGGACGGAAGGGTGCGGGCGGACGGACAACGGAACCTTAGTAATAGGTTCCCGTCGACTCCCGTACGGAACCCTAAAAACAAAAGTCCGTCCGTTTCTTAGTTTGCCAAGTTTGTGTAAGACTTCTTTGCCACTGACATATGATAAAGGAAACCAAGCATGCTCAATGCTGGAAAAAAGTCTTTCTAAAAGGTCATATCAAATTAGCTAGCGAAACTCCACAGACGTGATGGATATCGAAATTTTACTCGATGAAATAAAATAAAAAAAGATTCGAAACCCATCAAGTTAGCGGAGTTTTGCTAGCTAATTTCATTTGGCCCTGTATATGAAAATAGAACAGTTACTTCCTGAAATAAATTTTAATTACAATTAGTGACGGGAAGCTTAAGGGTAATTATTTCGTATCAATTATCGAAAGTTCCCAGAATTTTGAGACCTTCGTCAAATCAAAGAAGCATAAACAATTATGGTATGGTCATTCAATTTTGCTTGAAGGGTTGTAATGTAAGGCTGTATAATTTGACGAGAGGCGCTACGCTAATTAAATTACTTTATAGCGTTGCAAAACTTACAAATCAATCTCACCTGAAAGGCAATATTGATGAAAGATAGTGTTTCAATTAGTTAAGTAGTCTGAGAGTGTCCCATTGTCATTTTGAAATAGAACATAATATACATTTTAGTTCGCGCCGCCCAAGTGCGCTGGATTGGAGGGTGGAAATCGACAGGACACTATTAGTCCCTCTGAAGACGGGGCGGTGGAACACGGTGGAAGGTGTACTAAAACGAAAATACTATATGTATATTCCACTGTCAAAGGTAGCGAAGCGAGTACTGATGCTCGCACCAAACTGTTACTACGAACTACAAAAAGTAAGATTAATATAAATGAACATTTTATCAATAAAGCAGACAATAATCAACGTTTACAATTTTTTTTTTTTTTTTGACTAGGGCATCTCGCAGGTTACCACTAAGGTATTCGCTGCTTAACCGGACTTTCCTGTGGCTGCCTTAAGCTCCTAAAAGAACTCAAAGCCTCCAGCCAGGGGCATACAAACTAAGCTAATTAAAACTAGGCGAACGCTCGCTAAGGGCACCCCCTGTGGGGTACGAACCTCGGCTTAGGGCGTTCGCTGACGGGAGGACAGCAAGAGGGACAGGCTGGATCAAGGATGGTTCATTATTATTATCAGGGGAATTTAAAGCTACAGGCTCAGCAAAAACGCGGGCTGGCGCATCGTTATCGAGCAAGGGTCGGGGGGGAGTATCATTTACTCGGGTGGGTCGCGGTTGCGGACCTCTACGGCGAGGTCTGAAATTGTGTCGGTGTGTTTTGTGAACTGTACTTGTGGCCCTACTGCTCTCCTGGAGAAGATTTATGGGGTCATCTGGGTCTAAGAGGATATGTCTAGGGCGACGGGCCTTACTAACTTGATTATTGGACGGGACATAGCTAGTTGCTTTGACTATTAGGGGATTCCTATGTTTGACTGCGGAGTCAAAGTACCGCTTGGACATACGTTTAAGGAACTGATGAATTGTGGGGATTTTAAGGTCGAGATGGAGGATCTCGTTCCTAACGAACCAGGGGGCTCCCGTGGCCCTACGAAGGACGTTTACAATACCAAATAACAAAACATTTCTATTAAACAATGAATTTTACACCGACTCCGAAGCAAATACAATACAACCCAGAATTCCCGAGCGCCGCCGTAGGTCCCTAACATGTGGCTACTTTCTAAAAATGGTTATATTATCTTAATGGCATTTGTTTCCGAAAAATAAAACTAACACGTGATTAAAACTTAATTACACTGTAAAGCTTTGGGATCGGCCGTCCTGCACATCATTCTTGGATTTCTTGGATCTTGCCAATAAGTAATAAATAGACCAGACAATAAGCTAAGCCGGAAAACTGTGAATACGAGAATATGGAAGGTTCGTAAAAGTGATATTACAGAAGAAGCAGACACAGAAGTGGTTGAAAATTGTTTGGAAAATCCAAAAGTGCACGCCTCATAACACTTATTCATAAACGAAAAAGAAATTCAAAACATAGTTTCTAACAAAAATGAACAATTTATCACTTTTCATGAAGTATGTTTTGACTGCGTTTTTACATATCAATATGGGTAAATTTCTAATCTCGCAATCCTTACGTAATGTCAAAGACTATTTACAAAGATATTTACTTGGCGGTTGCTAGGCAACTTACGGACGCACGTCAAGTCAAAGGTTGGAAATATTTAGTTATAGATATTATATATTATATATTATTTTAGTTAGTATTTTATTAATTATAATTAAACTACTTTGAATAAAAGAGCCATTTTCAATAGGGTTCCTTCTATGGCTAAAACGAATCTATAAAAAAAATTGACTCAGTTAATTGATTTTATTGCAAGCTACAATGTTTTCAGGCATCATAAATTGACAGACAGGATTTTTTTTTCAACTATTTTCATGCTTTTTCCATTTCTGCTGCATTAAATCAACTGTTAAAAGTACAGTATTAATCTCCATTTAATCATCTACACAATGGTATATAAATTAGGTAGGTTCTGTGTACTAGCAGGAGTGTAACAATAAAAACAGTTGCAGAAATGGGGCAAAAAATATTTTTTGATCGTAGAGCACACTCTAATCCTTCGCATTATGAGTCGTGCAATAAGCTGAAATTATGTTGTAGCAATGCGTTATTAGGTACTCGGCTAACGGTTATTAACCTCCAATAACCCTAAAAAGAGGAAATTTCTAAATTCGCCTTCTTTTAACACTTTGAAGGGCTGTAAACGAGACACAATAGAAGTTTTATTGTTATGACGCCTATACAATGTCGCCCATGCGCATGTGACCGCCCGTAATTTTCTGAATATTCATGAAAAAATATCGAAAATAAACTTCAAAAGGGGGGGTCTATCTATAACATTTTTCATGTTATTCAATTTTTATTTTTTTAAAGATTTGCTTTCTGTTTTTTGACCCATCTCCGAAGTTTATGGGTCGATTTGGATTCTGTTTATTATTTCCAAAAGCTTATGAGTTATTTTAACAGGTTAAGTAAAATTTTTACAAAAAATTATCGACTACGAAAGAAAAAACGGAATCGAAGTCATTTTTTCGGTAAAAAATTGTGTATTTATTTTAAAAAAACTAGTGAAAAATGTTATAGATAGTTCCCCTTTTGAAGTTTATTTTCGATATTTTTTCATGAATATTCAGAAAATTACGGGCGGTCACATGCGCACGGGCGACATTGTATAATGGGCGTTTACTGTCCTTCAAAGTGTTAAAAACATATGTAGGATAGCTGTGCAGTCAGCTTTTTGCAACGAGGAGACTACCTTAGATTTTCGACATAAACACTTACGAGTAGAGAGGAAGCAATATATTCCACATTGAACATGGAAGATTAAGATCAAATAGAAATTTTACGCTACGATATATGTATAAAAAATGTACCAATATAGCCAATCGCAATGCAAGAACAAAAACCACCATGTATATGATTTGAACGAGAAACTCTCGCTCGCTAACAACCAGCTGTGTTGAATTATGCTCTGTAGCTAGTTAAGTTTCGGGAGCGTTGCCGGAGGTTATTTAAAAGCAAACGAGGAGCCTTGCTTAGACGATGGTTTATTGAAGACTAAAGTTTAAAATACAATATTCTTATTTCTAATCGTGCACTTATCGCTATGGTGAAATTTGAGTTATGACCTAAAAAACTGTAGACTTGACAAACTTAAACTTAATATAAATCAATGTCACATTACTTATATTTATCGCTGTGGCCGGGTGACACTTGAGTGAGTGTGAGAGCGACCCTTTGCAGCGCACCTAATAGCTAAAATGTACTTTACATAACTCTTACCCCCTCAAGTTCGAAATTATCGGAGGAATGATTACCACTGGAGTGCTTATCATTACTTCGATTATTTCGATAGAGACTACATTTTATTTTTTTTTCTTTATGTTTTCTATTAACTTTTATTTTTAGTTAATTTATTTTAATAATATTTTTATTAACACTAACATTAACATTACCTCAATGACTATAACTATTAATACGTTATTTTTAAGTTTACATAAAATTATAAGAACTGTTGTTTCTAAATGTTATTTTTGAATTTTAATTAACAGGGTCCATAACTGTACTTTATCTTTAAGCCTTATGTAGCACCTTTAAACACATTATGGTATGCAAATAAATGAAATCAAATGATTTAAAAAATTCTTAAAATGCTTATAACCTAATATGTACTTATAACTACGGATACAATTACAATTTTGTTTAACTACTAAACTTTTGACGTTATTAACTTTTTCACTTTGTTTTTCACTACACTTTCACTGGATTTTAACAGGCTATTTACACAAGTGATTGTCCAGGTCGGTGAGGTCTTATTCTTCTTGGTAGTGCGGTGAGGTTTCAGTGTGTCTAGCAATCTTCCATCATGCATCGTAGCGTTCAAATATGTGCCTTTTATTTTGTCTTTAGTCATTTTGCTATTGTAGATTTTTGGTGAGCATGATATCCTTTACTGTACAGAATAATAGTTCTCTTCTTATAGACTTTATCTGGGCAGATTTAATTTTCACTGGTACAGGACAGCAAGAGTTGGTGTCGGTGCAAAATCTCATCAATGTCTTACTGCAGCACGTATGTATCTTCTATCGGTAGCTGTGGTCGTCCTCGTAATACAAGAATAACGCCTTGTAGATCTCGGTGCAAGGCCGGGAGAGCAAAACCATTTTGAGAACCTTTTACTGAGAGGTAAGGGTATTTAGGAATGATAGGATATTGTTGTTTGGTTAAAAGGATTAGTTAAGGTATGAGGTTGTCCTGTAGTAGGTATGTGTATTCATAATTTCTAAGTATGAATACTTATATTTAAAACGATCGTTATTCGACTTCTCGTAGAATAAGTTTTTATCTCTGATATTAGATTCTTAATTATGTTAAGTATAATATACTTAAAAAAATGAAACTTAAATCTAAATCCTTAATAATACCTAATCTACCGGAGCACATTGTACATAAATAATCATGTGCCAGGAGTGCGATAAGAGGCCTTAGAAAGTCGTTTAATGTCTTCTATTAGTACTTTTGTATCAAGATTTTTAATTTCACCAGAAAACAGAACCTTTTGGAAATAAGGTTTATGTTTACTGCACGTATGGTTTACTCTTTTCATAAATATAGTATCGCCGTCTTTCATATGAAAAAATGTTTGACCACTGTGTTTTTCTTTTACTTTTTTCTTATTTTTGTTCGGAATACCGTAAAAAGAGTAGTTTTTAATAAGTACGCGGACTACTTCAGTAGTGGAGCGGTTGGATAGTGGGAAAGCCTGACCTAAGTTACTAAACGCGTCTATCATTGTTAAAAAGTAATTTCTTTTTATTGATAAAAGATTCATAAACATTACAGCAAACGGCTTTTCCTGTGTTTGAGTCAACTGCAATTCCGGTTTTAAGGGTCTACGATCATATTTTAGTTTTTTACAGGTTTTACAAGAGCTAATGACTCTAGCAACTGTTATGAACATATTTTTCCAATTATAATGCCGCTTTATTTTCATTAGTGTTTCCTGATGCCACGATGGCTCTAGCAAATTATCTTTATGGTACGTGAGTATGACTGAACGTTGTTCGCGTTCATCCTCCAAATAAATTGTTTTAGGTAATGAATCAGCAGTGAGAGTACTAGAAGAAGCAGATTGAACTGGATAAGGTGAGGTGATATCTGAAGGTGATGGAACTAATGGAGTAGTCAATGTTTTTGCAGAGTCGGTTTTTATTACTGGGCTATTGGCTAGTTCAGTATTACCAAAATTACCCTGCATAAATGTATTGCTATCATTATGAGTAAGTACATTTAATTCGATCTGTTCATTTAATTCGATCTGTTCATTTAATTCGATCTGTTCCTTTAATTCGATCTGTTCATTTAATTCGATCTGTTCATTTAATTCGATCTGTTCATTTAAATCGGTTAAATGTAACAGTTGTTGTTCGTCGTTGACATTATCAGACTGGAAAGTTTGACCTTTTATGAATACTTTGGGATAGTTATTATCATTAGTGTAAAATATGTCATTATTATCAGAATCATAAGTAATCATGTTATGTCTAATGGGGCGGGCAGTGCGCATAGAAACATCACTGTCTTGTGAGTGGGGTATAATACGTTGTGGTTGGTGTTGTGGCGGAATGCCAAATTTAAATTGCTGGTTCGGTGTACTAAAATTGGGTCTATTTTGACCGTTATTAAATCGCGGTCTAAATCCTTGTTGATGTATAATACCAAATTTAAAATTGTTCTGGTTCTGAGGATAACCTAGATTTGGTCTATAACCTTCCTGATTTTCTACATAAGATTTAAAATTAGTTTGAGGCTGTTGTACACCAGATTTAAAGTGAGTTTGGTTTGGTACACTAAACCTATAATTATTGGTATTAATACCCGACCTAAAATTATTTTGGGGCGATTGTGGCACTCCATATTTAAAGTTTTGGTTATTAGGATACACGAAATTATTAGAAAACACATTACTTGGTTTTGATAGAGACTGAAATCTAAAACCTTGAGGGTTATTAGTAAAAGAGGAATTTTGCTGAGGTGGTTTTGAACTATTTTTATTCTTTGAGTTATATTGGAATTGGAAATTAACCTCTTCCATGACGACACTAAGAGCGTTTTCTAAACTCGTGCAATTCCTAAGCCTTACGATTCGGATTAAATCTTCTGGTAAATTATATAAAAACACGTTAAGAGCTAAATTGTTATAAATTATCCTTTTTGCAACTTTCATTTCCTCGCTAACAAGCAAGTTGGTCTTGGAGAAGAGAGTGCTGCGAACTTGTTGAATCCTATTACAGAATTCCAAATATGTTTCATTAATTTTAATTTTTAAATTTTCTAGTTCAATAGCCACGCAGTCCTCTGATCTGGGGTCGCCAAAATGTTGAATAAAAAGAGCTTTTAATTGATCCCAAGTTAAAATATCTTCTCTTTCGCTAATCAAAGCTGCTGCTTTACCACACAACCTACTCGTAATTGCATGAAAATTGTAAATTGACTGAGCTACGTTATTTGGACCGTTAAAATTACTTAATATGTACTCACATTTTTTTATAAATAAATTCAAAATATTTTTATCTCCATCAAATCTCGGGATTATGTTTAAGATATCTTTAGGGATTATCTCAACATGTCCAGCTTGTTCCATTTTTATAATTATTTATTTAAACAAACTAGTACAAAAATTATAAAGTAATAACACTTAATAAGTCTTAATTTAATTAAAAGATTTACTTAAAAAATAACTAATCTTATTCAATAAGCCTGCCGATTTTAGTGCAGAAGTCGAATAACTTTCAGCGATTTTTGTCTAAAAGTTATAGGAAAGTCCTACAGGAACAACCACAGGAAATAACAAGGATGAGACGGGAACAGTAAAAAGTTCTACTTACAGTCTGCTCAATCCAATGCCTACCCGTAGAGCTGCTCGTGTCGTGGACAGGAACCTCCAGTCAGCACGCGAAGTGTAACTAATTTATTTGGTTCGAGGATACCCGGAGCTGCGAGCAAGACCGATTTTTGTGTACTCGGACACAGCGTTATTTCGCGGATATCCTACCGGCTGCGCCAGTTAAGTTTCGGGAGCGTTGCCGGAGGTTATTTAAAAGCAAACGAGGAGCCTTGCTTAGACGATGGTTTATTGAAGACTAAAGTTTAAAATACAATATTCTTATTTCTAATCGTGCACTTATCGCTATGGTGAAATTTGAGTTATGACCTAAAAAACTGTAGACTTGACAAACTTAAACTTAATATAAATCAATGTCACATTACTTATATTTATCGCTGTGGCCGGGTGACACTTGAGTGAGTGTGAGAGCGACCCTTTGCAGCGCACCTAATAGCTAAAATGTACTTTACATAACTAGCTATGGTCAAAGAGTTGTTATTAGATTAACTCTTATTTGTATTGGTGCGTTGACGTATCAGCTATACATGCTGACCTAGTATTCAGTGGCCATACATTGTACACACGATACTGGTAAATAGATTAACTATCTACTACTGATACTACTTCCGCACTATTAAATAAGTAGGTACAGTTACTATAGAAAGAAATACACACAGATACATGTTTAAAATGATCTGCCTCGTTGTGGTCGCAAGTGCTAATGCTGAACATGAGGTCCCGGGTTCGATTCCCGAATCGGACAGAGTGTTGTTGGGTTTTCATCTGGAATTTCTCAGTAGCAGCCCAGAGTCTGGATTTGTGCCCGATTTATGGTAATAGGGTTATCCCCTATTACATGGGACTTAAAAATAGTTTGGGAAATACAAAAGTACACGCCTCATTACATTCATAAACGAAAAAGAAATTCAAAACATAGTTTCTAACAAAAATGAACAATTTATTTAAACACTCCACAACGTTTTGACTGCTTTTTTATTTTTACCCATCAATATGGGTAAAATTTCTAACCTCGCGATCTTTACGTAATGTCAAAGCAACCGACAAAGTAAATATCAAAATCAATAGATTTTGATATTTACTTTGTTGCTAGGCAACAGAAACGGGTCGAAGTTGGAAATATTTAGATGTAGGTATTATATTTTAGTTAGTATTTTGCACGACTCGTAATGCTTCGCATTAGAGTGTGCTCTACGATCGAAAAATATTTTTTGCCCCATTTCTGCAACTGTTTTTATTGTTTCACTCCAGCTAGTACACAGAACCTACTTAATTTATATACCATTGTATAGATGATTAAATGGAGATTAATATTGTATTTTTTAACAATTGATTTAATGCAGCAGAAATGGAAATAGCATCAAAATAGTTGAAAAAAATTTCCTGTCCGTCAATTTATGATCCCTGAAAACATTGTAGCTTGCGATAAAATCAATTAATTGAGTCAATTTTTTTTTTATACATTCGTTTCAGCCGTAGAAGGAACCCTATTGAAAATGGCTCATTTATTCATAGTAGTTTAATTATAATTAATAAAATACTAACTAAAATATAATATCAATATCTAAATATTTTCAACCTTGATCCGGTGCCGTTGCCTAGCAACTGCCAACGTAAATATCTTTGTCAGTCGTTGACATTACGACTTCATGAACAGTGATAAATTGTTCATTTTTAAACTATGTTTTGAATTTCTTTTTCGTTTATGAATGAGTGATAAGTATGAGGCGTGCACTTTTGGATTTTCCAAACTATTTTTAATTATAATTAAACTACTTTGAATAAAAGAGCCATTTTCAATAGGGTTCCTCCTACGGCTGAAACGAATCTATTAAAAAATAATTGACTCAATTTTTTTTTCTGCTGCATTAAATCAATTGTTGAAAAGTACAGCATTAATCTCCATTTAATCACCTATTATACAATCTTATATACAGGGTGTTTGGCAGAACGTTGAACATACGAAAATGGTGTATAGGTGGGGTCATCTGCTACTTACTCAGCCCTAATTTATTTGACCCTGGGCCCCGGATATTTAAAAAAAAAACATTTTTTGCTTTGTTCCTTTTTCACCACTTTAAAGTGTAATTTTTATTAAAAATGTTTTTTTTTTTAATCTTTAATGTTGGCAGATTCTTATAAAATTATTGCTTTATTCAGATGTTAGCTAGAAACTCTCTAAAACGCTCAAACTTACAGAAAGATGTAAAAAATACTTAAATTAATTTCAACTTATTTAAAAAAAAAACAAACCAGGGGCAGTTAAATTAGGGCTGAGTAAGTAGCAGATGATCCCACCTATCCACCATTTTCGTATGTTCAACGTTCTGCCAAACACCCTGTATAAAAATCATTTGTTGTTCGTTAGTCTGGCTAAAACTCGAGAACGGCTGGACCGATTTTGCTGATTTTGGTTTTGAAATGTTTGTCGTAGTCCAGGGAAGGTTTAAACGTTGAGTAGATAAGTACCTAGTGCCACCCGTGCGAAGCCGGGGCGGGCAGCTAGTGATATATAAATTAAGTAGGTTCTGTGTACTAGCAGGAGTGTTACAATAAAAACAGATAGTTAATTGACTCAGGCGTGACCTTGCGGAAATCCATCATAAAATACAATAGACGATGTATATCTAGTAACTTAATCCGCTTAACCGTTCTTAAAGAGTTAGAGAACCCTGTAAGAAATCGACACGTGTTTCGCCTCTCAACGAGGCATCCTCAGGACGACGATTGACCTGTTGCGAACTCGGACACGAAGTGTTATCAGTGTTAGTGTTACAGGGTTCTCTAACTCTTTAAGACCGGTTAAGCGGATTAAGTTACTAGATATACATCGTCTATTGTATTTTACAATAAAAACAGTTGCAGAAATGGGGCAAAAATAATTTTTCGATCGTAGAGCACTCTAATGCTTCGCATTATGAGCCGTGCAGTAACTGACGAAATGTGGCTGTACTATAGGTACACCTCTGCCAACCCTTCGGGGAAATACAGGCGTGATGTTATGTACGTCTGTGATTTATAGTCGCCCAGGTAGGGCGACCGATCCCCTGCTCTGGTGAAAATAGAGAATGCTCATTTAATAATATAGGATAGTTCATACTTATTCTATGCTGCCATGAGTGCCATCAGTTTCAAACTCAAACTCAAAGCATTTATTTCAAATAAACCAATTACAGGCACTTTTGAATTGTCAAGGTCAATTGTCAATTTTTGAATTGAAATTGCCTTGTCATGTTCTAAGGTAGCCATCTAGTTCTAAACTTTGGGCGACAGAGCTCTGCTCGGGTGGAAATACGGAGAAAACGAATTTTCTACATCGATTTTTCACCCCCATTCAAATTCAAATTCAAAATATTTTATTTCACATAATAAACCAACAAGGGCACTTATGAAACGTCAGAAGCTAGGTGCACGGTTCCAAATGGTCGTTTCCTATGGAGAAGAGCCGGCAAGAAACTCCACGGTTACTCTTTTAAAAATAAATTGGTTTTTACAAAGATTTTTTTTAAATTACAGTGATAATAGGTATGAGAGGACAGTGTAGGCCTATCAAAAAGTACCAGATACTTAGCAAAATAGAAAATGGACCACAGATATACAGTCTGTTAAGCCTACAAGGTTATCACATTCACAAAATCTAGAGGAAAAGAATCTACCCATATAAAAGATAATAAAAATCTATTTAAACCAAATGCATGATTGTAGCTACAGCTGTAACAAAATACAATTTAAAAAAGATTAATCTATCCGATAATTAACCGATCCGGTAGGTGGCGCTGTTCGGGCAGGACAGGACAACGTCTGCCAGGTCCGCTAGTATACATATATACAGGGCGTCAGGGACATCGACGCGAAGCCTGTTACCATGGATTCAGTAGGTACATGATTCTGAACCCCCCTGCCTTGAAATTTTTCATCGGTTATTTTAAAAAAAAACTCCTGTTTTATAAATTTTGACCGCCTAAGTATTGCACTTTTCTATGAAACAGCAGATTTTTTTTTATAACCGACCTAAATTTCAACGGACGGGGGTTTCAAAATCGTGTATATCCATGGTAACAGGCTTTGCGTTGCGTCGATGTCCCTCACACCCTGTATATTGTATGTTTATATACAAATATTGCTCGTTTAATAGTATATGATAATGATGGGCATTTTTGTATGGAGCATGGCCTGACCGCATAGAGCTACGGCAAGGCTATACAACCATCTTAAACTTTTACGGTGTGTCTACCGTCTGATCTCTTCAACCCTATTAGTGGGTCCCTTAATGAAAATGTGTTGCGTCATTACGCAACACATTTTCGTTAACGATTCCGACTAATCTGTTTCAATTTTACAGTTCAACAATATTCATTGCGTTACTTAGGTTGTTCAGCAGATTTTTTTTTCGAACTTATGAAGCAATGGATTAGCAATCTGGTTCAAAACGTTTCAAATTCTGATTAATCGTGTATTACGTAATTAGGGTACAGAGGTTAGATATCAGATGAATAATAATATTATCCAAGTGGCGCCGCGCTCAATATTATTCAGATTAAATTGAACTTTAATTCAAGATGCTTCTTAAATAATGAAAATTTTATTCAGCGGCTGTAAAGAATTAAACTTAATAATAAGCTTACGGCCAGTAAGCTTATTATGAGAGCTCCATTTTTCTTTCTCTGCTATAGAAAAGAGCGTAGTTGGCTACTGACAGAAATAGGTCAACAACTATAGAACTTCCCAGACGTTATAAAATACTTACCTATGTACGCAGTCGGTTACGATTGTTTTCAACTTGGTCTTAAAATAGGCGTCTTATCTTTTTTGTGATAAGCAAGTTCATACTTCTAATCTCTGCTAACTTGAAAAAAATCGGATGACCAGACTCCAAAAGTAATGTTGAGAAAAAAAAATGTTTTTTATGTCAGATAGATTATTAAAAAATATTAGACACGTATTTTTTCTTTTTTTTACTTAATCAAAAGAATACGCCAATATATTGAGTTAAAATATGGCATGACGTCACTCCCCGGTAGATTTTATACTGACTTGTGATGTAGCGAGCCCCCAATTTTAATTCGTTTTATCAAAACCATTTTTTATTAATAAAAGCAAAAAATACGTGTCAATGTTTTTTTAATTATATTATTGACGGACAAATTTTTTTTTTTTGCTTTCCCCTGTCAAGATCCCTATTATATTGTATCATATTGTGAAACCTAAATCATTATCATTCTCTATTATTCTTATCAGTGATAAGAGTTCAACTGCCACTACCGAGACAATAGAATATTTTTATTGTTATCGCCTTCTAAAAGCAAATTGACAGTTGAGCGGAAACGACGAGACAAGAGAAAAAAACCGGCCAAGTGCGAGCAGCAAGTAACATAATATAAAAGTTCTTGTAGTTCGTTAAAGGTAAATTGCGGTTTACGATTTATGACGTATAAAAAAAAACTACTTACTAGATCTCGTTCAAACCAATTTTCAGTGGAAGTTTACATAGTAATGTACATCATATATTTTTTTTAGTTTTACCATTCTCTTATTTTAGAAGTTACAGGGGGGGGACACATTTTACCACTTTGGAAGTGTCTCTCGCGCAAACTATTCAGTTATGAGAAAAATTATATTATAAATATTTTTTTTCATCAAACCCGTCACGTCTGATGAAAAAAAAAATTGAGTTTCAGTTCGAAGTATGGGGAACCCCCAAAATTCATTGTTTTTTTTTCTATTTTTGTGTGAAAATCTTAATGCGGTTCACAGAATACATCTATCTACCAAGTTTCAACAGTATCGGATCCGCGGGTTTGGAATTTTGATGCGGGATTGGATTACCTAATTACCACGTTTACTCAAGGCGGGTTGACGGATTGGGTTGGGTATTCTTTAAGTGAGACAGAAATAAGACCTGTCTTTTGTTTGTTCCCAGGATTCCCAGAGGCGCTGGTCCTATTCAGCGTGGTGACGGTAGTGACTCCAGGGTTTCAGTTCCGCACCAGAAATGCCTCAGACGCATCAGTGAGCAAGCCTTGTTCCCTCGGAGAACATTCGACTAGAGCCCAGTGCGTGCAGTCACAGTACCGTCTCGAATGCAAGGATGGCTTCGCTAGCTACTGGATACGAGGAATAAAGTGAGTAATAAACCAATATTTATGAAAATTTGGTGATCAAAACAAGAATTCAATTCATTCAAAGCTCAAATTATCTGACTTATACTAACTTCAACTGAGATATGGTATTCAATGTGCGATTCTTCTATGTGATGCGTCTTTGGTGGACGTAACACTAGAATCGGCATGGGTGGACGGTCCACTCAAAAAGGTGAACAGGGACACAACAGAGGGCCTAGTGCGAGTTTCATTTTACCTTCTCGATCAAACGCATCGAGCGCGTTCGGCGCGGGCGTTCCGATTGGCTCTTCACCGGTGTAAACGGTCTAAACGAGTAGTTTTAATAAATTGGAAATAATATATGTGAAATTAAAGCATTTTCTTAATGTAGACATATTTTAGATTATGTTTAAAAGTCATAAGTCATAGTGAAATAATTTGTAAATTAATGTCTAACGCGGATAAAAAACGGAGAATCACGCAAAATCTATCAAGCGTATTTTTCTGAAACCCTCACCATTTTAAAGATAATTTAATTATTAATACACACATCAAAAGTGTCTAGGGATCAACATATATTTTTGCAATAACTTTTCTCCTGATTGATATTAATTAAAATTTTCTTTAAGGATTCATCAAATAAAGTGTTTTCGTTTGTCACAGTAACGATAAACCAAGTCACCTTTGCATTAATAAAGAAATTTGCCATTTTCCTAATAAAGGGATTTTTGACATTTGAACCACTAACATTAAAGTTCGAAAAAAAGACTGAAATAACAGTTTTCTTTAAAATTTTATTGGGTAACTTAAACAATTAATAATCCGTGTTTCTACCGCGAACACTAACAACACAAGAACATCGGTTTGGCATACTCAAAATGAGTTCATCCAAATCACGCTGTGGAATGGCCGCCCATGTTCGTTGCAACAACAAAAAAAGGTCTTCTTGCGACTGGATACCCTCCATATTCGGCAGAGCTCTTCTCTGTAGCATATCCCATGCATGCTCAATCGGGTTCAAGTCTGGCGACTGAGCAGGCCAGGGCAGGACATTGATGTTAGCTGCGGCGAGAGTCTGTCTTACAACTCTTGCGGTGTGCGGTCGTGCATTATCATGCATTAACTGAAATAAGGGACCGATTTGCACTTGTAGAGGAACGATGACGTCTGATACAATCGTCTCAGCATAAATTTGAGCGTTGAGGTTGCCTCTAATCCAAATCAACTCAGTTCTTCCGCCGATCCAAATACCCGCCCATACCATGATGGTTCCACCACTATAAGGATGGACTTCCTGGCAGGATTTTAATCGCTGTTGGCGTCCAGGGGTTCTCCAGTGTCGTATACGTCTTGTATCCGGTCTCATACCAAAACGAGACTCATCAGAAAAGCACACGAAACGCCATTGTTCTTCTGCCCAATTTCTGTGTTCAAGAGCCCATTGATATCGAATCCTACGATTGTGCATTGCTATAGGTGGTACCCGTAGCGGTCTTCGGGAATGAAGGTTCACTTCATGCAAGCGGTTTCTGACTGTTTGGTCGCTAATTAAGTTCCCTGAAGAGTGATGAAGCCTCACGGCTAACATCATGGCGGTTATTGTTGGAGCTCTTCGAGCTAAGATTTGAATGTATCGGTCTTGTCTCCGTGTGGTGCAGCGATACCGTCCTCCATGGCGCTCAGCCACGGTACCAGTGCTTCGGTAACGTGTCCAAAGTCGACTGATAACACTCTGACTTGTATTCAGAGCTAAAGCCACAGTACGTTGCCGGGAACCAGCTTCTATCATTCCCACGGCTCTGAGCATTTCTTCCCTGCTTAAATGACGTCGCTGCTCCATAATAACGTTGGTTTTAATCAGTAGTAGGGAAACAGTAGCACTAATAATGTCTTCAATGCGTTGTATGTTTTTATAGGGAAAATATTGACAGCTGATTTTCATCTTTTACTCGAATTTGATTCACAGTTCCTGATTCAAATTATGAAATGCACCAAAAAGGATCCATATAAATTTATAAAATCATAAATTTATTACAAAGTCACATCTCAATCTCAAGAAATCCGCATAAAAATGCTGGATCCCTAGACACTTTTGATGTGTGTATTTTAGTATACGTGTTTTATTAAAATACATTTTGTTTTATGTATAATAAATTAATAATGCGTCTTATTTGGCGCAGCGCTCCTTGATGGGCGAGTCCTATTACTGGCTAGACGAACGTCGCGTCACGTGAGCCCAGTACAGAATATGCAAACTAACCACTCAAGGTCACTGGATATCTCCGTCTTAAAAGCGTCTTCATAATATGCGTCGTCATTAATTTAGCAACTACTAAGGTTCTGATCACAAGATTACTATTGCCCGGTTTCTGAAGTCCGCTGATAAACTCTCAATAGCTATTGATTAATTAAAGTTAAGCTTTAGATAAACGTCGGTTAACTGTCACTGCGTTTCTGAATACGCAACTAACCATTCAATAACTATGGAACCGATAACTAGTTCCTTAGCTGCCGCTAGATGGGTCTTTATAAAAGATCGCATCTAAAATCGATATTATTCTTTATTTTATTGATATAATTCGTCTTTAAATACTCTTTTTATTTATTATAATATTTTTTTGAGGTTGAAAAAAATATGATAAGTCGTTATTTAAGGCCGGATGTTTGAACGACATCTGTCCATTTTTTTAGAACTAAAGGTCTTTCTTATCTCTTGTTTCACTTCATAGTTTTTCTTTCGCGTGGCCGTTACGGCGGCGTGGTATTTTTGCTTTGCCGTTTGATTTTAAGTTAAAAGTCTATTTGCCTTTCCAATCGTTTGTTTTTTATCCATTCTTTAAATAACATATTGGAATCTGGAAAACACAGTAAACATGTTACTGAAAGAGAGAATTATGCTTCATAGCGAAGTGGCTAAAGAAGAACACTCATTGATTTCACCTTTGAATAATTTTTAATATGTACCTGTTTAGCTTGAACTGGCAATTTAATTCAATAATATACGTTAACATAACCTAAAAGTACATGTAGTCTATAAAATGAAACGTCAAATATAGTTATGGAACCGATAAACGGCACACATTGGTCAGTTAAGTTAACCTAAGTTTAAACGGAGTTTATCTTACATTGCGGTGTTCGGAAACGTACTTTCACGAGTTATCGAACCAATAGCGCTATTGAATAGATAAACCACCGTTAAAAGTGACTCGGAAACCGGGCATATATGTCAGAGTAAAATCTAAAATAATAAGACAAGAATAATTTATGTTCAACGATATGGACGATTATGAGAAAACATTTTGCCATCATTTTGTTCTTGTAAGAAATTTATAGGCTGCCGCCCACACTTCTATTAACTTTTGTATTTTATACACGAAGGTGAAGTTCAGTGTTTTAGTTTAGTGAATAAATAATATTGTTGTTTACACCTACGTATTACACGCTCTTTCGTCAAAAGACTGCTTCAAATTTTGCAATTTATTCGTAGGTACGTATAAAAAACATTGATCAAAATAAGCACCGTATATTTATGTATTTGCGCCAAGTTTTGTTGCAAATAACAACATTGGTTAATTGTGTGTTTAGGCACAGATGAATACAGTACACTAATTAAGTAATACACGATCAATCAGCATTTGAATAATTTTGAAACAGATTGCTAATCCATTACTTCATAAGTTCGAAAAAAAATCTGCTAAACAACGTAAATAGCGCAATGAAGATTGTTGAACTGTCAAAATGAAACAGATTAGTCGGAATCGTTTACGAAAATGTGTTGCGTAATTTAGATAGCTGGTCACTCGGAGTGACTCACTCAGTAATTTAGGTATGGAGCTATAAGTAGGTACGCGGCGGGCTCGACTTGTCGAATTCAGTGGGCGTAATGTAATTAGCGCTGTCCTTTCTTACCGTTTGCGAATTGCACTTTATTGTGTCGTAGCAAGAGTCGCTTTTTATTTAAATGATTTTGCGGAGTGACCATCTGTAGTAATCTGTGGTTTAAACCACGATTATTTTTGATACACTCATGGTTTTGACAAAAGAGAGGCTAATTTTATTATTGATAACCTAACCCTTACTACTTATATAGAAAGAGATAGTTAGGTCGTAACAATCGAAAAACCGAATGAAAGTAACTTTTTGCTGAATGCATGGTGCATACTGCATACAGGGAAAAAGTTACTCCACGATTGATAAGTAGATTGTAGGTTCAACTAGGTTCATCTATCACACACACAAACTCAAACACACTCACACTCACAGTGTAGAGTGTGTGTAAGTGTGAGTATGTGTTAGAACACATACTCACACGTACACTCTACACTTAATTTTAATTGATTTCCTGATAATAATTAATTAGATTTTTGTTGATTTATATTTTAAAACACAATAGACGACGCCGACGTATATTTAGTAACTTAATCAGCTTAACTGTTCTTAAAGATTCATAAAGAACCCTATAAGAAATCGACACGTGTTTCACCTCCCAACGATCCTCAGGATGACGATTGACTTGTTGTGAACTCGGATCGGACACGACGTGTTGCCACGACAAGAGCCGAATGCAAAACAAAGCGGCTTTTCCGGGATTTTCGGCTCTTGTCGTGGCAACACGTCGTGTCCGAGTTCACCTCCGCTCTGTGCACACTCGCTCACACGCACACATTTACAACCATTTATAATCAAACTACACCTCACTGAATACACATGTTTACAAAACCGGCCTCACGTCACTGTTGACGGCGTTATGTCTTGGTTTTTTATTTGGTCTGAGATCTCATAATGATTATTTTATTTTGCTTTGTCTGATGAAGATGTAATAATTTATGTGTTTTATTTCGTATTTTTATTTGGGTTGATTATAGTTTAGTGTTTTTAGTTTTAGTTTTTAGTTTGAAAACCACCGATTGGGTCCCACTAAACGCACGACGACATCGTGGCAGGCCGAGACGAAGATGGCGGGACGAACTTGACTCTTACCGAAAGGACTGGCCGATGCTAGCTACAGACAGAATTGTGTGGAAGAGGGAGAGGGAGGCCTTTGCCCTGCAGTGAGACAATACAGGCTAATTAATAATAATAATAGTATAGTTTTATTTTTGCTCATGTTTTCGGGTTATGCAGTAATCACTATGTTCTATCTATAACTCTGAAAATGTCGCCGAGATATAGCTGGCAAATGCGTAGTTTGGGGGTCACCGTCCAATCTATTTTTGTACAACCTGATTATTAATTTATTGAATTGATTAAATCTAATATTAATTAAGTAAACTACAGTCTATATTTGCGAATTCCGTAGCTATATTTAGACTGGTTCGTTAATCTAGTCAAGTAGTCTTAGGCACTACTTCTAAGCATGAGGTCTTGGGTTCGAATCCCATGTCGGGCAAAGTGTTAATGGGTTTTCTGCATCAGGAAATTCTCAGGGGCAGTCCAGAGTCTGGATTTGTGCCCGGTTGATGGCAACAGGTTCGCCCATAAGCCTTAAACATAATTGGCGAAATGTGGGTGTATATAGATACACCTCTTTCGGGGATTATAGGCGTGATGTTATGTTCAGAGCCGTCTTTACCCTATCGGAGACCCTGGGCAGAAAAAAGTAGATAAGCAAAATTTACAATTATTTTAAATAGTTTGGAAAATCCAAAAGTCCGCCTCATAACACTCATTCATAAGCGAAAAAGAAAATCAAAACATAGTTTCTAACCAAAATGAACAATTTATTTAAACACTTTTCATGATGTATATGTTTTGACTGCTTTTTTTACCCATCAATATGGGTAAAATTTCTTACCTTGCAATCTTTACGTAATGTCAAAGACACTGTCATTTTGATATTTACTTTGTCGGTTGCTATGCAACGGATCTTACCGTCACGTCCTGACGCGAGTTTAACTTTTTTTACCTATCCCAAAAAAAGTGCACAACGCCGCTAAAAAAGTTTTCACTTCAAAAATTGACTCAATAAATTGATTTTATAGCAAGCTACAATGTTTTCAGGTTTCATACATTGATGGACAGGATTTTTTTTCAACTATTTTGATGTTTTTTTAATTTCTGCTGCTTGAAAAGTAAAGTATTAATCTCCATTTAATCATCTATAAATTATAAGTATATAAATTAAGTAGGTTCTGTGTACTAGCAGGAGTGTAACAATAAAAACAGTTGCAGAAAGGGTTTTTTTTTCGATTCTTGAGCACTCTTCAGACCCGAGTTCACCAACAGATGGTTAAATTTTTAACATCTGTGTGTGGTTCCAGAAGCGAAGTTTTGCATTGTGCATCACTTTTAGTTACAAAATAAAAATGCAAGACGCTTTGAATTACATCTTTGAAGAGGATAATGTGTTAGATGATTTAGGAATATTGCGCACTCCCCGTATATTCCGAATATGGCGCAATGATGAATAAAATTTTTGTAATAATTCTAAACTTCGTTTTATTTAATTTTCAATCGAAATTCGCCTAGGGCGAAAGTTTTTTGCACAAAACACCAGATGGCGCCATACGCCATAAATCCCGCAAAATGACTCGAGTGACAGTTTAAAAATGTCGAAAATTGATTGACGTTAACTTTCTACATTCACAAAATATTGACCGCTTGACTGTCACTAATGAGACACAATAAAATTTTAATTGTTATCGAACTGCATCAGTCTTTCGGACGGATGAGCTCCTCGATCATTCGGCCATTTTGGACTCACTCATTCAAAAACGCTTGGATATTTTACCGTTGGTTACAAATAAATGGTGAACACGAAAAAAACGCGGTTTGTTTAAACGACCGTTTAATTCTAACAGAACGGTTACGTTGTAGTTGGTGAACTCGGGCCTAAAGCTGTTTTCAGATCAGCGCGATTTGTCGACACCGGTTATTGTTATACCGTGAAGTTTTGTATTGTTCGTGTCGCGTCGCGCGACAAATCGCGCTGGTCTGAAAACAGCTTAATGCTTCGCATTATGAGTTGTGCTATAGGGAGAATGCGCATGGGACAGGCTCACTCTTTGTGTAAGTGTGTAAAAAAAATGATGTGCTAAAAAAGATTCTCATTTTTCTGTCACGAAATACAAAATATTTCTACCTATGTAGTTTGCCGTGGATAAGTTTTTTTTACTTAATTAGTATGCCAATTAGATAATTATTCAATGTCATTTCCGTATTTGGACTCATTTTATACGTATTTTGATAGTTAGCCAATTGTATTTTTTTTTTCAATGTTCAATGCAACTTAATTAAATTATATAAAACCAATAAAAGAAATATAATCTTACTGATATTTGATAAGTTTGGGGCTAGTCATTGAAGCAGGTACTACCACAGATATTAATCTGTGGTACTACTAAGAACGGAACAGCAGCTGCAAAAAATGAGGAAAAGCCGCGGCCCCCGTTTGTCTCGGGGCCCTGGGCACATGCCCGGAGTGTTCAATGGATAAGAGGGGCCTGGTTATGTTATTTTTAGACAAAGCCTCATGTTTAGAAGATTTGTTGGAATGTGTTACATAATTGAATATCTAAATCGGTATGTTGTTCATAAATTAAACCTTT
The DNA here is from genome assembly GCA_948150665.1 of Conistra vaccinii. Lineage (NCBI taxonomy): Eukaryota > Metazoa > Arthropoda > Insecta > Lepidoptera > Noctuidae > Conistra > Conistra vaccinii. The sequence goes on from OX411330.1 coordinate 11,010,540, forward strand.
TATACATAATTTACATGAATTTACAATCGTTTGTTTATGTTTTTGTTACTTTCTACGTAAATACACAGTCAACATTAATTAAGGAAACTGGCTATAGTGGTTCTGTGGGCGGTTTTTCTTTGCTTATTTTGCTTTAATTAATTTTATACTCTGACTGATCTTTTATCTTTACGTAGGTACTAACGTAGAGTACTAAAAGATCTGTGGCTATGACATTTTAGAGACATGAGGAACAGGGTGTATAGTTCACTCATTGAAAAGGGAGCATCCTCCGACCAGACGGGTTTTGTGTCTGGCGGGCAACTGCCCAACGATTGGTGTCCTTCACCACACAATCGTCACTTTTGAAAACTTCATAAGATTCAATTTTGAGAACGATAAAAAATAGTCAAGAAATAGTCATAAATAGTCATCAAAGTTAAAAAAATAGTCGCATTAAGATTCCGAAGTTATAAGTTGGTGAGGATTGTGGGGTGAACGTCTCCACACAATCCTCACCTCAGTGCAAGCAAACGGCTGGGAGTATCGACTTGGTTTCAATTCCAAAAAATAGTCAATAAATAGTCGTAACGCTATGCCAAATCTCGAAAATAGTCATTAAAACATTACATGGAAAAACATACTTCTACATAATAAACCAGGTCGAAATTATGGTGGTTGGAGACTATTTCTTGTGTATTTTTTGACACCAATTTCAAATGAAAAAACGTAAGCATTCCGCGGTAATCAGGTGAGGATTGTGGCGAGAAAGGCTCACCACGTAATCCTCACCAAGACACCTTTATATCTCTGGAACCTCTTAATGACTATTTTCAAAATATCTGAAAAAAATAAAAATACCTGAAAATCCTACTTCCAGCTAATATGGATACAGAATATGTTTGTTACTCAATCACTCAAAAACAACTAAACGTGTTTTGATATTTGGTATGTAGGTACTAGAAAAAGACATAGGATACTTTTTATCCCAGGAATACTTCCATGCGGGTGAAACCGCGTGACGTAGTTAGTCTAACATACCTACATTATTGCTTACAGCTTGATTCTTAGGAAATCACCCTTATTTATGAAACTTGATTTATCATTTGGGCTTGTCCCCGCAAAACTCCTAAAAATCATTGGCATTAAGTGTATATTTATGATCTAATTGATTGATAATTTTGATTTATAAAAAAATCTAAGTAATTTTGTCAAAAAGTGCTACTTTTCAACCATAGTTTGAATAAATGAATTTGATTTTTTTATTTGAATAATAAATGATTTAACTGAAAAAAAGTGACTGAATGTTGTTTACCTTATGATTTCATGAGCCTTATTATATGTGTACTACCACTCACATCAATAACGGAGTCATCACCATTATTAGTTGAACAAAATCTACCTGCAGAACCCTCACCCCCATTTAAGAAACTTAGGTTATCATTTAGGCTTCTATGAAATATGCTTACGCAGAGACAGCGATCAAACAGCGATTGACTCAGGCTTTTCGGCTTATTCCCAAAGTACTCCAAAAAAAGTTCCCAAACTACTCCATGAAAAATATAACGTTTTTAATTAAGTTTCATTCTACTCCATGATAATATTAAAATGTTCTCAAAGTACTCCACCCCATTTTAATCAAAAAGCTAATTTAAATATGTACCGGATTACTATGGCTGACGTACAGATATGCTCAAAAGCTTTGCAAATATATTTTTAAGTGTAAAGAAATTTTTTAATAAAAGACTTTATAATATAATTCAACAAAAATTTTCAGTATTATAATTTTGATAAATTAAATATATTCAAGAAGAAGAGAAAAAGTCAAAAAAACATGAAATACAAAGAATAAAATATCTAAAATGATATCTGGCAATTAAGCCTAACATAAAATATTTAAAAATTCGACCAATAATCATTTGAAATTTTACATGACATGGTAAAAAATACTTATGTACTATGTGTGTATATCTAAAAAAAAAAACAATTCAAAATCATAAAAAAACGGTCAGAATTAACTGTAAATTTCTCCTTACTGAATGTAGTAACGACAATATTTTTACTTAAAATTTATACCAGAATAAACCCAAGGCCGTCCAGCCTATCTATGGTTAAGGCGCAAGGATAAGGCCGCCAATTGTATATTTTGTAGTGTCAAATTTATATTATTTTCTGTTATGTATTTTTAACTGCCAAATTGCTACTTATTGCGATGCATCGGGTGCTCGAAGTTGAACTGTCAAAACGTAATTTTGTGATAGGCCTCTTAACAAACACAGATTAGCACCCTTAACCGGTTTGACTATCACTAACGTTGCTGCTATTGCACTATCTCGCTCACACACAATTTGTTAGCTCTAGGCGTGCAAACGAAATTGAATGTTTAAAAGTGAGTCGAGTTTATCCGATAGATGACGCATCGATCACTAATAAAGAACTTACTCGTTATTAGTGATCGATGGATGACGCACAAATAATATTATGATTCTAAAATAAACATTAATCTCACTATACTATGTTTTTTTGCTATTATCATAAAAAGCCTACAATTTTAAATATTCATTGACTTTATAACAAAATGCTAAACTTTAATCTTTTTTTTAAGAAATTTTGTGAGTGACTGTAATGAAATATGTATTTTATAGTTAATTATGTAGATGGAGCAGTTTGAGAATTGATAGCGAATAATCGATGGAGTACTTTGAGAATAATTCCAGATACCTATGGAGCAGAATGGGAACAAAATAATAAGTATTTTTAAATAATAATAATTCCTTGGAGTAACTTGGGAATGAATGTATGAGATTCTTATCTTTTTAGAACAAAAGAATGGAGTACTTTGGGAATAAGCCGGCTTTTCAATGGTGCAGATTTACTCTATTATACTACCTAGGGAAGCAATCCTCCCATTTCTAAAGTTCAAAGTATGCTTTAATAATATTTGATGACTTTCTGGAACTGGAGTCTATATAAGAGTTCTTTTTACTTCTATTACCAGAACTTTAGGTAGAATAATAGTGGTTATTTTATATCATAAACTGCTGCTTTAATTAGGCTACAATTAACTCTTTTATGCAGTTAAGCGGCGTTTAACAGTAAAAGAATCCCGTATGCAGCTTTCAGTGACCAAATGCCCTTTTTAACTCTCTATTATAGATGTAAGTAATTAATGGGCTTTAAAATGAACTATTATATAGGCAAGGGTAGTATTTGGTTCCATTATTGCTACCCTTAGTTGCTTTTGTAGCTACAGACGTTATCGGAAGCAAATATGCAACTTAAAACTGCTTCTTGAACTCTTAAGCCGCTATTATATAACTTGAAGCTATATAACCAGGCAGTAAAGGCTTTGTGCAGACCAGCGCGACTTGTCGCGCGACGCGATACTGGTTATTGTTATCCGTGAAGTTTTCTTAGAAATTGTATTGTTCGTGTCGTGTCGCGCGACAAGTCACGCTGGTCTGCAAAAGCCTTTACTGTCTGGTTTGCTCTCTCTGAAGTGTGCTATCTGTGTAAAGGCAACTCATTTACACTCGTCCTTTCCAGTAACTTCTCAAGCATAAAACTATGTCGTATACAATAGTCGTAACAGCAGAACTACGTTTTGACGCCAGACTGTGACGTCGGAGCTGTCCGTTCATGTGACGTCATGTCGACCCTATTCTTTTCGTTTATTTTATGGTAGATAATATCTTTATATTGTATTGTAAAGTATTTATTTAACTCCAGGGAAGTCTCCAGGTTTCTTTGCTACCGTACCGAGAAGCTGTGCAGTGACGCGTTGCCAGCCTGGGGCTATTTTTAATTATTCGTAATAATAATGGTTGCGTTCAATACAATTTATACATAATTGTGTATTACCATTTACCTCTACTTTGTTTCGGTTTGTTATCGTTGAGTTTTTCATGACGTCATATCGAGACTCCTCTATGCCTGAAAGCACGTTAAGCCCGTCTCGGTTGTCAGGCAGATGTGCTGGCTCGGCTGTAGATATTTGACAGCCATTACGGGTAGTCAGAAGCGCAAAAGTCTGAAAACCAGTCTTACCAAGGGGTATCGTAACCCAGTAACTAGGTTGTGGAGGTCAGATAGGCTCTTTGTAAAATACTAGTATTCAGCTGCATCCGGTTAGACTGGAAGCCGACAAAAGGCAAAGCAGATGATGATGAAGTACTAACGTGATCTATTATAGTAATTTCAATAATACCTACGCATTGATAAACTGAAATTTGGAATGACCACAAAATGATGTCATGTTCCGCTACGTGAAATTCGAGTAGCGGAGCATGGCGCGAGCCATGGCGCGAGCCAGTTCAATTGAACTACTGCGGTTTCGCTGCTACGTTTTCGCGGCGGAGATGTGCTACGGGCGTTAAGGCAATACATATTTTCAGGAATCATCCTTTACAAACGACCTGAGCTGAAAGAAAGGTTAGGTACCCACTTGCCCCATATATACAGAAAAGGGGAACAACTATATTATAATACTTGGACCTTCCCAAAAAATATCTATAATGAATAGTCCAGGTACTATTGGCAATGATATTATAAGTAAAAAGAAAATTTTTCAAAAAACAAAAAACCCGACTGCAAAAACACATAACTGAAAAGAGAAAAACAAGCATTATAATCTATAGAATTTTGGTATCGCAGGCGGGGACAAACTAATAACCGGAAATATTGTGTATCTTTGGTTTGTGCCTGCGATACCAAAATTTTATAGATTATAATGCTTGTTTTTCTCTTTTCAGTTATGTGTTTTTGCAGTCGGGTTTTGTTTTTTGAATAATTTTCTTTATTTCAAGCTTTTTAGTTTTATTAATATATCTAAATTTGGAATCGACTCATTACTAGCTTTTATTTGATACCAATATTGTTATACTTAATTTATTTTTAAAAAAACATTCCCCTCCCTTTTTTTTGTATTTGCAGATGCAATATATAAACATTATATAGCCTATAACACTCCCACAATTAAGACGAATCTAACGACACCTATGTTTAAATCCATCAAGCCGTTTAGGCTACAGAGCGTGCCAAAGAAATAGACATACATACATACATACAAACAAACATACATACATACTCTCGAAAAACATTACCCTCCTTCTGGGGCAGTCGGGTAAAAACAAACATACATACATACATACATACTCTCGAAAAACATTAAGTACCCTCCTTCTGGGGCAGTCGGGTAAAAAGACGTAGATAGGTTTTCTACTCAACATTCGATATTCAAAAACGGCACAATGTCACACTATTAGATGACACGTGGAAGTAGGACGGTATGACGTAATTATCGGGAGCGAAAAAGAGACAAGACGAAGAAAATGTAGCTAATTAGCCACATTTTAACGTGTCGCTTGCTGAGCGCCTATAACCTATCTACATCTTTTTACTTATAATATCATACCTAGGTATATAACACAATGTCGCTTTTCCTGACTGTCTGTGTGATCATCTTCTAAACGCAATGGATGTTATTGTGTGTTTTTTACCATCATTACGTATATAATCAGGCTATTATTGTTCCCACTGCTGGGACACACGCCTCCTCTCTGTGAGAGAGAGTGGGCTGTAACCTACCACGCGGGCCCAGTGCGGGTTGGTAGAGGTCACAATACATGTCTTCGAATGTTTGGTTCTAAGACATGCCGGTTTCCTCACGATGTTTTCTTTTGCCGTTTTGAGAGCAGTGATGAAATTATTTACACAAAGTAAACCGCCTGTTTGGGTTCGAGCCTACGACCTACAACTCGTAAGTCTGGGCCGTTACCACTGGGCCACCACTGCTCTACCATCATTAAGAGAATTTATTCCGGAAGGTTTATCCTACTAAATCTACTAATATTATAAATGTGAACGTTTGTACGTTTGTTTTTGCATGTTTGTTAATCAATCACGCAGAAACGGCTGACCGGATTTCGATGAAATTTGGCACACAGATACTATCTGTGTGCCAAATTTAACTATCTGTCAGATAGTTTATAACATGGATTGACGCAAATGATACTTTTTATCCCGGTAGTACATTCCCGTGGGATAAGTTCCGACCTCCATGCGGGCGAAGCCGCGAGCGAAAGTTAGTGTTTTTAATAATTATATATTATTATTATTAAACTTACATACCTGCTTATTATAAAGAAATTCAAATTTTATGTAGTATGATACAAGATAGTTGGGAAAAGGCTAGGAAGATTGATTGCTTGACAAACTGTTCTAAGAACTCTTAGCAGAATATCGCAGGACGGAGGAACACAAACGTTCTACTTCTGTTGCGAGGTTATTATAGCAGCTGTGTGTGACTTCGTGGCCGTCCTACTCCCTAACCAAGGGCGGATCCTGGATTTATTTCTGGGAGGGGCAGAGTGTCTCCCATACCTTGTATTGCACTATGCTGTTTTTGGGTTTCATTATTTAGTAGCCTTCGTCTTCAGCGTTCATCATTGAAGCAATGTCTTGAATGCATTCAGGCCAGTTCATTCAGTCGATTTTATTAAACCGTTTAGGGGCACGTGACCTTATGCCCCCCCCCCCTGGATCCGCCGAACCGATCCTTAAAAAATATGAACAAGTACCAAAACAAGCATTTGATATCGTTGCAAACTCCACCGATAAACTTTTAAACTTTTTAATAGGAGTTTAAAAATATATCTCTCGAATAGCGTGGTAACTCTTTAGTCGATATCATTTTCCTAACTTGACTACGGAGTATTTTATTAAATCAACCCGTTATCTTCAAACCTCTGAAACCAGATGGAAGGATTGCGGATAACGAGATTACCGTTCTCAAAATATCTAGATAAGTCAACAGTATTCGACACGGATACCTTTGCCAGTTCAAAAACAAAATGTCTTTCTGAAAGGTTTGTAAGGTTCCTTTGAAAACGTGAACGACGCAATAAGTACAGTACAAATTAAAATAGTTTGGAAAATCCAAAAGTGCACGCCTCATAACACTCATTCATAAATTAGACACACTCATTAAAGAAATTCAAAACATAGTTTCTAACAAAAATGAACAATTTATCACTTTTCATGAAGTATGTTTTGACTGCGTTTTTACCCATCAATATGGGTAAAGTTTCTAACCTCGCAATCCTTAAGTAATGTCAAAGATTTATTTAGATATTTATTTGGCGGTTGCTAGGCAACTTACGGACGTCAAGTCATGGTTGGAAATATTTAGTTATGGATATTATATTTTAGTTAATATTTTATTAATTATAATTAAACTACTTTGAATAAAAGAGCCATTTTCAATAGGGTTCGTTCTATGGCAGAAACGAATGTATAAAAAAAAATTGACTCAATTAATTGATTTTATCGCAAGCTACAATGTTTTCAGGGTTCATAAATTGACGGACAGGAATTTTTTTTCAACTCTTTTGATGCTTTTTCCATTTCTGCTGCATTAAATCAATTGTTAAAAAGTACAGTATTTTCCATTTAATCATCTATACAATGGTATATAAATTAAGTAGGTTATGTGTACCAGCAGGAGTGTAACAATAAAAACAGTTGCAGAAATGGAGCAAAAAAAAAATTTCGTTCTCTAATGCTTCGCATTATGAGTCGTGCAAAAACCTATCTACCATCTACACGGTAAGAAGAAAAAGTACTGTAAGCCGCACGTCAGTGGTACGCTTTGACCATTAGCTGGTCTAGCGTAGTTCGGAGTTTCAATAGAATACGATGCCGGTTATAGTAATAAAGTACAGGGGTAATTGCGAACAACACTTACAGGTAGGGTTGCCAACATTTCTTCGGCGAAATATAGTATTTTTCAAAATAAGCTATACAAAAATATATAGTTTTTGTATAGCACTTCAAAAAAATATACTTAGGTAACTATTTTATGGAAAAGGCAAAAAATTTACAAAGATATATTTTTTACTTTTTTATTTATATACTTAAAAACTATATTTTTTGCACATTTCCATTTTCTTTTTAGTTTGGTGGCGTTAGTAGCGGCGCACTTAAACTTGACGCAATTTCGTTATCGCTGCCAGTTTCCATGACTAATTTATTTAGTACTTCAACTTCTCAAAACAAAGAACAATATTAAATTGATAATAATTACCAAAATTTTAGCAGATCAAAAATTCGTTTGACATTGTCAATTTCACATTATTGACAAGTTCGGAACGCAATGACAGATGATTTCGGATACATGATAGATAGGGCATTAATCAAAAGTTAATGTAAAGGCGCGTTCATAATTTTTTTAAAGGTAGGATTTGTTTGCTAGTTTTCGGTGTTGCAAAATATAGTATTTTTGCGTACTATATATTTCTTCAACAGTATATAGTACGCAGACCCGAAATATAGTACAATACTATATATTATAGTACGGTTGGCAACCCTACTTACAGGAGCAATGGCTTTCATTTTGATAGTGCAACAACATTCATTGCGTTATTTACTTTGGTGAGCAGACAAGGAATGACGTGAATGGTCTCTCATTCACGTTTTATACATAGTTGGGTGGGTCCGAAACCCAAAGTCGAGACCAGCGAAAAACAATGTGTTACCCTGGTCACGGTAGTCCTCCGAATTTTTTTTTTACTATCTCTACCATCATTCCTTTACCAGTTTTTTAAAAACTTGAAAAATAGTGAATATATTGCGTCCTGTTTCGCCGTTCTTGTATCTTCGGTTCCACTCGTCGAGCGCAAACCTGTACGGATCTGCCACTTGACGAATGAAACGAGTCAGCGGTCATAGTCCGGCTTATTTTTATCTGACAGACGCGATATAAGTATTAAGGTAACTAGATTTTTCAACTTTAAAAACAGCTGAAGCTCGGTAGAGATTCGGAGTCATAGTAAAAAAAGAGAAGGATGACTTCCCCGACCAGGGCAACAAAGTTTTTTTCTATGGCCCAGCACTATAGGTTTTGGGCCCAATATGGATGATCTCCTTTATCGAGCATTAGGGTCCTGACGTGCGGCTACTGTACCGTGTAAAGATCGTAGCATTCCGTAAAATCTGCCTATCACCTTCCATGGGGAGAAGTTGCCAAAATAATTGCCAATCAATTACGGATTTGTTTTAATTACAAAATGAAATACTTTAGAATTGAGTGAACAAGTCCCACAATCAATAAATATTGAAGAGCGAAAGACTCATTCCTATTTGTCGTACCCTTGTAACATTTGACGTTTTCCAAATCCATTCAAGTTTACTTGACGTGCCCAAGGTTACCGAAAATTTGGAGCCTAAAATCCCGATAATACGTTTGTTTTCTCTGAAGCGTACATAGTGTAAATGGTTTTATTCGTAATATATTTTTCTTTACTTTTGTGTTATTTGGAAAAGTTTCAGATCGTTTGATGTTTTTGCTCATCCAGCGGGGTAATTGCGTAACACACATACTTATCGCTATTGGTTTCTTTTTGACAGATCAGCAACGTTCATTGCGTTGTTGAGCGGACGAATTTTTCAAACCTATGAAGCAATGGATTAGAAATATCCTTCAAACTGTCGGATTGTGATTGAGAGTGTGTTACGCAATTAGGTTGCTGGGATTAAGTCATTAAGTGCGCATTTCACCACTGAAATTGAACGCGTCCAGCACATCTAAACGCGTTCAACGCGTTCAAGAGTTGTCAGTGTATAATATTCCATAATCATTTTGACACTGACAGCTCTTGAAGGCGTTTTGGAAATGCTGATCGTGTTCAGTTTCATTGATGAAATCAGCCATAAGTTTAAAGTGCCTAAATTAACTTACTTGTAAGTGAAGTACCCTCATTCGAAGAGTTGGTTGTTGTTGAGATTAGTATGATTAAAGGAACTACAAGTGTCACACTTGTAGTTCATTTTGATGCATGAGTGGTGACCTCATAATATGTGGAACTACAAGTGTCAATACTAAACTCGAGGGCCACGCGAGAGTATGATGAAATTGAAAACACATTGGAGGTCAAGAAAAGGTGAGCCAAAGCGTTTTCAATTACAATGATACCATGAGAAATATATGACATAAATATCTGTAAGGTAGAGTTTTGTTCAAGACTAGGTTATCAAATATACAAATGTCTGCACTACATCATAATTTTCTTGGTGAACGAGAATATAAAAGGAATTCTTACATAAGCTAGTTTCAAGTCGAGTTTGATAATAATATTGCATTTTTAAAGGTCTTTTGCGTCACAATCTTGTTTGCTAACTTATTTTTAGTTCCGTGATGTAGTGCACAAAATGTCATGAGAAAATATTATTCAGACATATTTTTCTATCAATGTATTTAAAACAATTGTTGTACGTATTCTATCATATTATAAGAATAGACAATTTCTTTAGGGCAATCGAATTGTCTTCACAGTTTATATTTACACACACGACCAAAATCCAGTGTCCAATCCAAATTACAATAGCTTATCACAGTTATCACCCAAATCACACGTTTGTCATTTATATTATATTTGTTGGGACGGAAAAAATATGATACATTACTTTTTCTGTCACAAGAATATTATGTGTGTTCTACTATTACGACTTGATAGGTAAGGCCTGACTAAATTGGATTATCCTATTCCTTCCGGCCCTGTTTTGGTAGAAGTTTAGAATTAAAAAAAGAGGGTTGTGTGCTAATGACCACACGATATAAGTGAAAACCGAGTATACGCGATTCAGCGCCGAGTATACGAGATGCAGCGACGAGGATACGCGATTGAGCGGCGTGTGATTCACCACCAAGTATTCGCGATTCAGCGCCGAGTAATAGCGATTCAGCACCGAGTATTCGCGATTCAGCGCCGAGTAATAGCAATTCAGCGCCAAGTATTCGCGATTCAGTGCCGAGTAATAGCGATTCAGCACCAAGTATTCGCGATTCAGTGCCGAGTATACGCGATTCAACGTCACCGACCCGAGCGTGACGCGTCAGTTTCGTTCACTGTTCAGAAAGTTCACTGCTGGACATAGGCCTCCCCCAAGCACTGCCACTTCGCCCGGTTCTGTGCTTCCGACCTGCGGCCTTCACCAGGTCATCAGCCCATGTTGTGGCCTTCCAACGCTACGTCTTCCAGTACGCGGTCGCCACTCCAGACCCTTTCAGCCTCTGCCGCCGGCATCTCGCCAGTCTCTTCTATTGAAACTTCATACGACTGTTAATTAATTCAGCTTTAAATTTAATTGGTAGAGAAAGGTCACAACCGAAGCAGAATAAATACTTATTATACATATTTCGATAGGATATTTAAATAGGACAGTTTATAGTGACATAATAATATGGATGTATTCTTAACCTACCTAGAAGCTTGTATGAGAACATAGAATTTCTATTGATAGGTTACATCGGGCACTCCAAGGCCATTGGTATAACTATCCTGGTTTACGTAAATGCAAATGTAAACCAATGGACCTAGTGCGAGTTTTTATACCTATTCGATCCTACAAATTGGCGTAAATTAACGCTAACGTAAACGCGGGCGATTATGTTTAAAAGCTTAAAATATAAGAAACGACTAAAGAAAAAAGTTGATCAATTAACCTCTAGGTAACGGAATTCGTCGTTTGAATATTCTGCAGTAGTAACCGGTATTTTTAACATGTTATTAAATGCATTCGGCGGCGGCGAGTATTTTTTTTTCTTGGATTCTACGTAATTTGCGGCCGATTTACGTGATTCATTTTTAATTCAAAATAAACAAATTTATTATATTTTATTTCACATAAACCTTCAAGGGCACTTAAGAAACGTCAGAAGCTAGGTGCACTTGGACTTGGTGTACAGTTGGTGTACATTTGGTGGAAGAGACCTCGCGGAGAAATGGTCTCTTTTATAAATTAAATATAAATAAAACAAACATCTTTACTAACATCTAGGTTTTTTTTTAAGATTTGAAAGAGTTTCCCTGAAAGACTGCTGTGAGAGCCTTGTCCTGGGTAGTAGGCTTAATTAAAGACAATAACCTAATGAGTTACGAGCTACAAATGTAATAAATAAGACAATTTTATCAGAACCTAATTTTAACCCCTATTTTCTTTCTGGTTAACCGTTTTTATACTCTCTCTTTTTTTCTAGGCGGGAGATTACTCACCTCCGGTTACAGAACTGGCCAGGGGATTGCTTCAACGTCGCTCGCCTTCAGTACCACTATCCTGAGCTGGTTTTCTTAGAATTCATCAATTCTACCAGTCTCAAGAGCTTCAAGGGACACTTCAGCACTGTGAACAAGATTGAGGTTTGTGTCTATTATTTTGTTTTTATATTATTTTGGTAGGTATATAGAGATTTAGAACTTGCATTATGTATTTTCATTTTGTTTTTTATTTTTTATCTCTTTTTATGCTGCACCGGTTGACGTCATTACATCAATGCCGGCTGTCGCTGAAAACCAACGCTGTGGCTCTTAGGGTCACAGCATAATATGCTGTGTGTGTTTTGCCTAGACATGACGCATATTTTCCCCTCAATTTATTCTTTTTGCGACATATCTCACCAAAAATTGACGTATTTTTAACCAACTTCAAAAAGGAGCAGGTTCTCAATTAGACAGTTTTTTTTTTTTTACGTTTGTTATGCGATTACTCCGCCAACTATGCATTGATTTTGGTGAAGGCAAAAAACGAAAAACCAATGACAGTCGGTGGCATTCCGAAATTAAAGTTATTTTTGACTTTGTAGTGTCTTTTTTGGAAGTCGTTTTTTTTTTTTGTAAAAAGTTTTTCTTTCTTTCTCTTCTTTCTATTGGGTGGCAAATAAGCAGGTGGTCATGGTTAGTGCTCATCACTAGAGACATTGATGCTTTGTCACCCCAGAAACATATAACTGAAACTTGTCCACTACAATGAATCAGTGGCACTAAAAGTAGTATCGTGCTATAATTTCCCAGTCTAATGGCTTCTACAGACTGTCTGTAGCGCGGCACGTGCCCCCGGCTTTTGTGCCTTCATTTCTTTTGCGTTTCTTTCTGCGGCATTGTGCGGCAGGGTCGGGGGCGCCGCCGGCACTGTGTGTAGCAGCCATAACACCTTCACAAAAAGCTCTGCACCTGGCTGGTCCTAAATTTTCCTAAAATCTTTCATTTATTCACTGACAGACAACGTACAGCCTAAAATGCTGGGCCTAGAACCATACAATTTTGCAAAAGAGTCCCCTTTGAAACGAAGGTGAGCACTAAGAAAGGATTGTTTTTAATTCATCCCTTAAAGGAGTTAAATACGGGATCAAAGTTTGTATTCGATTTTGCCGATGCGAAATACCATCGGGTGCACGGCTTCTTTTATAATCATTTTGAAGATGTTTTTAAATTCTATAATAATTTTAAACCTTGTGTGCTGGAAATATGATGGAGCTTAGCATTCTGAGCGTAAAACGAACTGACAGAATACGAAACACAACGCTGCGCTGCATAACAGGCATCCTAGACGTAGGCAAAATGGCTGCCAAACTAAAATGGGATTGGGCGGGTCATGTCAGTGGCATGCATAGTGACCACTGGGCAACCGTCTCCACACGGTGGGTGCCTGAGGATGGACGGCGCTGCCGAGTCCGGCCCAGGAAGAGGTGTCAAGATGGAGTGGTGCATGTCATTAGTTCGATCAACAGGTGTGCGACATGTCATTTGATCGACAGGTCGTTTGTTCGACAGGTCGTTTGTGCGACAGGTCGTTACTTTGACAAGCAATGTATGTTGAACAAATATGACTTCTAGATAATATGGTGCTCGATACCGATGGGGCTACTTACTACTTTTGATATTATTTATATAGAAATGTTAACATATTATTATGTAGATATTATGTATAACATACTATTATGTAGATATTATGTATAACATAACTACTTGATATTGAAAGTAAGAGTTTGGTAATAGTGTTTTTTTTTAAATCGTACGTTTAAGGTAGGAAGGATTCCGCAGGCGACGGCAGACCACAGACGGCAGAGACAAGATCACCACGTATGGTCAAGGTGGATTGGTGATACCAAACTTATATCCTTACATAATATAAAACAAAGTCCCCCGCCGCGTCTGTCTGTCTGTCTGAACGCGATAAACTCAAAAACTACCGAACGGATTTTCAAACGGTTTTCACCATTGGACGGAGTGATTCATGCGGAAGGTTTTAGTGTATAATTCATTAAGGTTTTGAGAAAATTGGCTGAAATATGACGATTATTGTTGAAGATGTCGGAAAAAATCATGCCGACTGGGAGCTTTACTGGCGTGCGCCGCGTAAGCCGTTAGAGATAAATCAAATTTATGTTCTAGAGTATTGTATATCTTAACAAATTCAACAAAAAAGTCCGCGATGGCATATGTCTATCTTCTAAAGATGACCCACAGTAACCATTTTAATCTTTCAAAATTTTATAAAATTTTCGTTGTTATTTCCGGAGCTATTTTGACCGGTATCATATTAATCCTTATCCAATAAAATATGTTATTTAAATTGGGCATTAAATTTCGATTAAAATATGCCTTTACATCATATCATTTAAATGAATAGTTTAAGAGATATCTCAGTTTCAAAATTACGCGTAACAAAATAATTATGGTTGACGGCAACCCGGCGCAGTAGGCTACCACTGCGTCCGCTGAAAGTTAGTCAATGACCTTTTCCTTGGCTATTAGGTATGTATTCCCGGTAGAACGTTCCCGTGGGATATTTTGCGACATCCACGCGGGTGAAGCCGCGGGTAAAAGCTAGTCTATTATAAGTCCAAGCTTTCTCACGATGTTTGTCATCAACGATGTCAGTGATGTCCACGATAAACTTACGTTTCTATGTAGATATTCGTACAGTGTTGTTGTTGTTGCTGTTGCTGCAATGAAACGGCGACTGCAAACGGAATACCAGTAGATATCGCCGTCAGTAGCACAGCAACAAAACGTATTTTTTGGCGCTGCGTCGTAGTTGTGACGTCGCGTTCGGAATCAAAACTGAAGTGGAATAATCACCTGCTTTTATTGCCAACGACTACGCCGGCGCCGCGGTCTGCGGTCTATCCCTGCCATTCTCGTCGCGTAACATGATGTGTTTAACTAGCACAGATTTGTAGAAATCAGAAAGAAAGATAGATATACCTATATGATTATAGTCCGGCCCGTCATCTGAATTTACATTATGACCTCACTATCGGCTTTAGTAGGTACCCTCTAAAACTTCGAACGCAACACCCATGACGAAAAATTTTATAATTTTCACAACCGCCATCTTGGATTTTAATTTTGACAAAAATGACACTTTCGCTCTCTCTCTATTGAATTAGAAGAAGCAGAACAGTCAGGCAGACAAAAGAAGGACAGTCGCAAGTATGAATGCTTATGCGGTTTTTCGATGATTTCCACCAGTTTACTACTACCGCAAGCCGCGTTAAAAAATTTCGCTCCATAAAATATAAAAAGCAGTAACCCCATCGCCACGGTAGACGGTAGAATAACTAAGCCATATCTTAGAAATAAATGCCTACAGCCGCGCGGTACGTAAACATGCGATAGGGCTGCCCGCCTCCAGTATTTTAATTACATTTGCCTACTTTGTGTTTCCATTTAGTTTTGTGATTGTAAATATACTTTTTTTATCTACACAAATAAATAAAATACTTTGTGAATTGAATAACAAAACAAAACACAAATGCCCGAGGTTTTAAAACAAGCGTACCTACCGTATTAATTCATGAACCTCCTATAACTACCTATTTCACTCGTGTTATCACTTTCCTTTACTCTATTCACTTTATTTATTAATCCAGACATCTTTTTTTCGGGAGATAAAAGGAAATACTTATCCATTAAAAATACACACAATATGTACCTACCTACCAGTAAGTAAAATTATTTTATAGTAAGACTATAAAATAATTTTGTTGTTGTTGTTTGTTAATAATAATACCTTTCAAAGTTTCCAGGTAATCTAAAAAAAGTTATCTCTGGATGCGTTATTGCCAAATTCATGCAACCAAAAACAGCAACAATATATCCTACTCGTCATATTAAATATGTACTTGAATTTATTTTTAGTGTAAAAATCGCGCGGTTATTGTTAAAAAAACAACACACCGTTCGTTCGTCACTGCGGCACAGACGCGACCACGGCACGCAAACTTAGAACAAAAATTTTCAACCGTATACTCTATGGTTGGAAGTTTGCAACATGACAAGGTTTCCTCGCCCCCGTCTAACATTCTTCACCCCTCTTTCACCCGGTGCCAAAACCATAGACAATTTACAAATGTGACTGTCAAATTTAGACAGATTTGGTTTGGGGCAAATAATTTAATGTCTTTGGTTTGGGGAAAATATTCAACTTTTCCTGGCGCATCTGCGTTGATTAATTTCTGTACATAATCTTCTCAGTGATTCTAAGCAGTAATATTTTGCATTCGTAGTGCAAGATGTACAACAAGTGTTGTATTGAGCCATTGAACATTGTGGTACTAAACGAAAGGACGTTAAAATGCATCCGTTTCCAGTTAGTGAGACAAAACTCATAAAGTTGCTTCTGAGCAATAACAGTGATATGCAAAAACTTCAAAAACGATGTGTGTGCCAGAAACACTTTGAAAAAAGGTTCATCAGTGAGAAGTAACGGCTCAAAGTTGGTGCTTATCCATCATTGTTTTCGGCCTTTGAAATTACCTCTGGAATACCCACAAAAGTTGACGAAGGTTCGTACGTTTAATAAATATCTGCTAATCTTCTAAAATGAGTATATTCCATTACCCACCCAAGTTTGTAGCGAGCATTAATTTTTATATGAGCTTCTAAGAGGCTGTCCAACTTTACTAGTTAAGATGTACTTAATGCAATTATAATTAGACTGACCTGCAAACCTAATGTGCGCTTTTATCATTTCTAATGTAACAATAATATCGTGGACGTTCACCCGCCCCTAGGACGGCCCACTGAACACACATCCACGTTTATAAAATGTATGGATATAATATGTGCACAACATTATCATAGAAGGAAATTCATATGGTCTTCATGTATTTCCTTACATTTTATATAACTGTGTTATTATGATGCTGTGATGTGGATGTGGACGCTCACGAGAATATTGCCCCGGTACAAACTAGAAGAAGCACACATCTGAAAACGATATTGATCACCACTCTATCACCCCATATTGATGTTAAATGAGCCTTTCCACATAGTTTATATAATACTAATGTATATTGTTTCTTTTTTCAGATGTATATCAGAATCATGACCACAATAATTATTCACGGAAAAGGAAACATGATGATTATACTAATGCCCAGGCAGACGCCTGGTAAGGCTGATATATTATTATAAGTAACTATTTAAAGTTTAAAATATATTCATGTGAACCTGCTGGTTACCTAATATTTTATAATAAAAGGATAATTTTTTTTGTTGATTTTGCCATACAAAATAATAAAAATGTACTTTATTTCAAAAACTTTACTCGCAGTGCCTAAATTATTAGAAATACCAACAATTGATGACGGAGTGTCCTCAATTTCTGACACAGAAAAGAATAAAAATGTAAAACTAATATAATAATAAATATAAAATAATAAGTATTTGTTGTGTTTCATTTATATATTTCTCAGTAGTTCCTTGTAGTTATTATGTTAATTTTAATTTTTTTTTGCTGTTTTCAGCAAAATACCAATGAGTTCTTTTAGAGCTCATTGGTATTTTGCTGAAAACAGCAAAAAAAAATTGTGATCTATCGTGGATACCTACGGTATACGGGATAATTGAGGCTTTCTGTGCGAGCCTTTGCCAAAACCTCAACAAGTAAATTAAAAAAAAAAACAAGCTGTCATGTTCTATTCTTCCAACTTTTGACAACCTATAATTACCATTTTTTCTATATGGGAGTGGGTCGTCTGATACGTAGTATCTCTATGTAGTCTGTGGACGCGACTGTCTGCGTACCTCGCGCATACCTCGATCGAGGCGCGTAGGTATAGCTCGCGCTTCGTCCGTTTCTATGAAGTTGGCCTACCGTCTACCGTGCCATCGCTGTTGAGCACCGTATAACCTTACAAGTCATAAATTTGTTCAACGTACATTGCTTGTCGCACTAACGACCTGTCGCACTAACGACCTGTCGCACAAACGACCTGTCGAGCTTACGACTTGTCGACCCTATGACATGTCGCACACCTGTTGATCGAACTAATGACATACACTCGTCAAGATGATCTAGACGCATACCGCAAGGGTTGGATCTAGGTGGCCCTGCCAAATGATGCTTGGAAGGATTTGGAGGCCTTTGCTCAGCAGTGGGACAGTGTAGGCAAAAATATATATTTAAATAAATTGCTGAATGATCACAATTCAAATGAACTGTATTGTTTATTCTGTCATATTTATTTGGCGTTTTCATATCTTTATAAACTAATTTGGGCGTTAATATAGGTAAATGAAAATGTAGGTTTATTTAATAGAGAAATACACGGTCTGAAAGACAGTAGAGTATCATGATTTGTTTTGTACAAAGACATTAAATTATTACATAACAACTCGTAGGATATTGAGTCTCGTAGTCAAATAAATTTACCTTTTTTTATTGCTAAATGCGCCTGCTCTTGTTCTCGATCTCGCCTGATGGAAAGCGATGGAATGAGCGTGCCCAGAAGATGACTCTTGCTTTTATTTTTATTTATCAATTTATAGCCAAAGACATTGAATTATTACATAATTATATGTCACATCACAAAGTTCAATGACAAAAATAAATTTCGACGAGAAAATATGATATCAGTCTATATATCGTTTGACCTCTTTGCGTTTGACGCCGTTATAAGTACTATTTGGTTTGGCGTTTTGTATGAATTCAAACATCGTCCCAGATTTTCGCTACAAATGATGAGTAAATAGATAGTATATATATTATTTAGTTTTCTGGTGATCCACAGGATTTAAAACTAATTCTGATAATATGTGTGTGCTATAGGCGCGTTATTAATCATCGAAAAAAGTAATTGCTACGAGGTCTGGGATCGATTCTGATGCCGAAGATATAGTTTATAGAATTTTTGTCTGTTTGTCTGAATGTATGTTCCAACATCACACAAATTCTACAGGATAGATTCTGTTCCGGTTGACTTCATCACGTCAACGCCAGCTGTCGCTGAAAACCAGCGCTGGGGCTCTGTCTCGCATAGGGTCGCAGCATTATGCTGAGTGATGGCCATTTTGCGTGGATGTGACGCATATTTTCCCCCAAATTGTTATTTTCGTGTTTCTTTTTCTTTCTTTGCGTCATGTTTACTGCAAATACAATTTTGCATAGTTTTTTCCCTATAAGTCATGAAAACTATGCCTGAGCAGACTTTGATTTTCCCTATCATCGACTATGGTGACATGTGCTATTATGACTTGAATGCGGTTTTGCTGGATAAGCTCGACAAACTGCTCAACAATGGTATGAAATATGACCATGCGTCGAGCTACAGGTCTGAGCTCAAATGGATGTCCATTCGCTAAAGAAGAAGTTTTGACCACTTTACTTTTAGCCCTTCTGAACTCACCTACTCGTTCTTATGTCTCACTTCCTCCTCTTTCTTCATCTATGTTCTTCACACGCTAAGAATCTGCGTTCTTCCAACAATCTTCTTCTACTCTGTCCTTCTCATACTTCTGACTTTGTTAATTCTTCCTTTCATATTCAGTTCTTTTGTAGTGGTTACAAGTTACAAGGCTCAGCCCACTATCGACCTCCGGTCTCCGGAGGGGAGTGATGCAGCGGTTACACCGCCACATACAAAAACATGACGTCACACAAATCCTGCATCGCGCAATTACGTTTACCGCGCGATCGACATACATATATACAAACTCCCCACATCAACTTTCAGGCAGTTGCCCGACAGACATGACATGATGACACCCGTCTGGTAGAAGGATCCTCCCTGTTCTATGGTGGACGAGTGAACTTTACTTACACCCTGTTCCTCATGCCACTAAACATTCTTCTCTGGAATGCGCTTCCTCTTGATATCAGGCCAGCCACAAGTCGGTATGCATTTAAACGGAAATTGCAGAGTTATTTTCAACAACTATTTGTAGAGTCACCTCAATTATCTCTTTTCTTTGAATTTGTATCCTAATATTATATAAATAATGTAAGCATGTACTAATAGTAAATATGTATGTTCGTGTATTATTAAAAGTTTATAACCTATTTATGTACTTGTGTAGGTACCTATTTTATTTATGTTAATAAAAACGTTATGTCTTGCTGCCAACGGAAATTACTTTTGATACTAAATTATAACATTCGATATTATTAAATAAAAAAATCATTACTACATTCAAGATTAAAAATAGCAATAAATTAAAACAAGCAATTTATGAACGCCAACAGCATACAACCACACATTCAACTTTCCTACCCAAAAAAAGGACGTCACGGCATCAAGATAACACTGGGAAGCAAAATGTTTGGAATGTGAAAACACAAATGAAGACACTTTTAAATTTTTGTCCACAATAAAAAAAAAATATAAAGCGCATAATGTTTGCGATATACTTGCTGCTATTGGTTTTTTGTTGGCAATCCAATAAATTCTCAACTGTCCGAAAGACTGATGCAGCTCGATAACAATTAAAATTTTATTGTGTCTCATTAGTGGCAGTCAAGCGGGGGATGCCCGCGAAATTCAAATTTTCTTTAGTTTTTTGCAATTTGCAGGTCTGTGTCAGAATGTTTCAAAATCGGGGGTTTTTTTAGCGTAAGCCCAAAGTAACTATTCCACGCGGACGAAGTCGCGGGCAGAAGCTCGACTTCGCCCACGTGGATGGCGGAAAATATCCCACGCATAACCAGGTTTAGAAGTACCGTATGTATTAATCCAGGTTATAAACAATTTTCTAAATATCACGCTGAGCTTTTCCGCGCAGAACAACGTACCAAAACACTTGTAAAAATTAAACCACTGCTGGTCCGAATTTGGTATACAGACAGTTTTAATCTAGATAACATGCAGAAAACGATGGTCTAATTTAATTTAGTAAGGATATATAAATAATAACCCCAATCGCTTTATTTAAAGATAATAAGTAGGTATGTTTGAAAGCCTTTTTTAGCAATATTTTTTCGTTATTGTGTGTTAATCTTAGAAGATAATATATGTAGACATTAGCATTGCTACAGTTTAATAGATCTTTGGAAGTGTATAGAGTGCTGCAAGGATTCTTGCGGCACTCTAAGGCTGCCTGTCCACTGGAGCGGAGAGGAGAAAAGAGTAGCGGAGATGTGCCAATATTAACCAATAGAATCTTGACTCGACTTGACTCCGCCCCTGAGTTTAGATTTAATTGGTTAATAATGGCACATCTCCGCTCCGCTCCTCTCCTCTCCGCTCCAGTGGACAGGCAGCCTAAGAGCGCTGCCTCGGCCCGGCTCAAGTGCCGTAAGTATTGCATTGTCACTGTCACTTATTATTTTGTTTATTTGTTGAGGTTAGTTTCTTTCATCTATAGCCGGCTAAACTTAAGTGCCTTAATTACTTGGCTCAGCAAATGAAAATGGCTGAAAGGTAGGTTAGGTTAGATAGAACTGTGACCACACAACTCACGAGCCGAGCGAGCGTAGCGAGCGGTGCCACGGCTGCGGCCGGCGAGTGCCAGGGTCCGTTTAGGTACAAGAGAATGTAATGTTTTGGGAATGTGGTGTTTTACAGCGATCTAACCTCAACAATCAAACAAAATACCTAGTGACGTGACTTAGTGACAGTGACAATGACAATGCAATGCTTACGGCACTTTAGCCGGGCCGAGACGCACTTTACCCGATAGGGATAGAATGCCGCTAGTGGCACTCTATACACTGCCTAGATCTTTTTAATCTCGTCAACTAAATCTTTTAAATCCAAAAATATCAATAGGCAACATTGGAGAAAAATGTTGAAACTGATAGTTGTCGCACGTCACACGCAGGGAAAATGTCATAGACGCGCGTGCGCGCTCCGCACTGTATTTCGTTATTTTATTTTAAAAAATAGTCTAAATCGACGGGAAGTGGTACTTATTTCCATTATTATGTAGTGTTACCATCGTGATAGATAATATTGGCACTAAATAACATCGTATTATGCCTATTTTGATCCCACCAAAAAAATGTAAACAGACTCGTGATGAAAAAAGTGAATATTGTGATATTTAGAGTTTTGTGTGTGTTTTGTGTGTGTAATCGCTGGTACTTAAGTCATTTATTTATTATTTAATATTAAATGGTTCATAGTTGTAAATAATATTTGAACGAAAATACACCGTTCAAACATTTTTTTGAACGAAATAATGTTACGTAATGATTGTTTTTTAATTTTTTGTGATTGTCTGTATTCTTAGATAGCTTATCTATTCATAATGTACCCTGCAAAATTTCATGTCAATCGGTGCGATAGTTTCATCATAAATCATCAAAACAATGAACAAAAGAATTCCTGATAAGAATGTTTATTTATCCATACTAGCGTTCGCACACCAAGATCCTAAGCAATATAAACAATTCTTTGTCTTGTCAGGTACCCAAAACCATTAGCGATAAGGTTGTAGACATAACAAAAAACTGGATGCTTGTGTTTATCTAAGCGCGCTCGTAAATCTGCCACGACGACGCGGGTGGTCGCGATGCATCCGCGCAGAAAACGCTACACGTGCGCGCGAACCTGTTCATAATATTATTTTCATATAACTCTATTGGTTTACATTACACGGTGCCCGCCAGTAAAGCTCCCTCTCCTTACAATATCTCCAAGAATCATCGTCATATTGCAGCCAATTTACACAAATTCTTAACTAATTTTAAACGGAGTGATTCATGAGGAAGGTTTTGCCCTCCTCGTGAATCACTCCGTCCGTACCGTATGAAAATCCGTTCGGTGGTTTTTGACATTATCGCGTTCAGACTGACAGACGCGGCGGGGGAACTTTATTTTATAATATGTATGATATGTTACTATTACGTCAATAAATATAACCAGCTGATATGTAGATTGCGAATATGATAACAGCAAACAATATTCAACAAGCCTATTACAAGTTTAATATAAAAAGTGTTTATCTTATCGAGCGAGTTTATCGTTGAAAGTTGTTGATGTTCCAGCTACCGAAATGTCAGATAATAATATCACATCCATTTAGTTCGTATTATTGTTGATGAGTTTAATCTGTTCTTGTTAAAGCATGACTCAAATTCCGGTTTATCGATAACTGAACAGGACACGTGTCTAAACGAACTCTGACGAAATTAAATTATATATTATGTTTCTAGGTATAATACAAAGTTAAGCATATTATATCGTTCATTAGATATTGCAGAGGAATGAGGAATGGTTCTATTGGTGAGGAAGGTATGAAAAAAGGTCACGAACTTGTACCTACTAGGAATGGTTTGAGCATGAATGTGGATCGCTATAAGAGAAAGAAAAGACCGAACGTGGATGGACTGTGTGATAGATGATATGGCGAGAAACGGGGTGGATAACGAGATGGCGACTAATAGAGAAGTATGGAAGAAAAAGACATGTTGCTCCCACCACTAATAAATTGGGATAAAAGCAAGAGAATTATGAAAATAATCGTGAATTAGGTAGGTACGTCCTAGAAGGGACAAGTGCTCTTTATTTATCTACGTTTTATCCACTCATAAAACAGCCAAAATAAAATATATCGAATGAATGATGCAAGTCTGGGCCCATCCGGATAGGGGCTCTCGGAACCAAAGCAGATAAGAAGTAATACGCGTACATACCTGGACTGCACTGGAAGGCACAGCGTTGGTAGGCGTCCCTGAAGGTGGACCTACGACCTGATGATGGCCGCAGGAATCTGCTGGATGTTCTCGTTGTGGTTATCCTTCGGGGAGACTTATGTCATGTCCAGCAGTGGACATTTTTCTTTGATGATGGCGTCCTGCAGCTGTAATAGCCGAGTGCTCACCTACCGATATTTCACAAGCTGTGTCTGGCTAATGTCCAGGGTCCACAAAATGTTCAATCACAAACACAGTCACACAGAATAGGATGCGTGCGCACATGGATTATACATAGCGCACCGCACAGGAAATTAGTCTATAAGTACGTGTTGATCGAACAGACTTGGAAATCACAGTAGCGCCACAATGATTAGTGACGGAAATGACGCATACGACAGTTTGTAAGTAGTTAGGTACCTATAGTTGTTACAAATCACGAATGCGTCTCATGTGACTTTTATGTTATTGCCATAAGCTTTAAATTACTATGATTGAAGTACGCTCGTGAAATACGGGCTGATGTCCATGACTCCACGTCAAAGCGCGGGTTTTGCGTATGGAAAGCAACACTTTAAGTACCTTTTGTTATATTGAGTAGATATAAAAGTAACCTCGCGAGACTTGACTACGCAACTAATTGTTCTATTGAGACACACCATCGCGCATCGTGCAGATAAAAATAATAAAGAAGAAACAAGGCAAAAGTTTTGCAAACAGCGCGTTAAAAACGGGTTTTGACAGTTACATGCAATTGGAACGATTATGTTTAAAAAAAAACGAGCAAAGCCCAAAGCCCATTATAACAGCACCGTTCCACGCCCCGGCATCGCTCGAAAAATCTATTCGTCAACGCGCCGTAAGCAAAGCGACCGCTAGTTGCAAACGCGCCGTAAGCAAGGCGACCGCTAGTCGCCAACGCGCCGTCAGCAAGGCAACGACACGACTCGCTTCCGGCACCGCGCCACTGGGCTGAGGTGACAGCTTGTTGTTCGTTTACATGCGAGGCGTCACCGCGCGGACGGCGAGGCGCCGGCAATGCATACCGCCTGCAGGCGT
Source organism: Conistra vaccinii (assembly GCA_948150665.1). Classification (NCBI taxonomy): domain Eukaryota; kingdom Metazoa; phylum Arthropoda; class Insecta; order Lepidoptera; family Noctuidae; genus Conistra; species Conistra vaccinii. The sequence continues at coordinate 11,035,272 of OX411330.1, forward strand.
TTCTTCGCCAGAGAGCGGGCTCCTCGCTTGAAACGTGCTGTCGGCGCGACCGTGTGACGACTCGCGGGCCACTCACAGCTCGCGAGCGGTCTGTAAAGCCATCGTAAAATATATTTAATGCATTTGACTTAAAATCTTAAATTGAATGACAAGTTATTTGCCGTGTCGGAGTGGTGCTGCTATAATGACCGATGTCCTTTAAAGTAGTCGCTTAAAATGTGACATCTCACTTTGGTAATAAGCAACATTAAGGTTATAGCAACATTAAAGGGGCGGGGCCTCGACAAGGTCTTTTCTGATGGCGAACGACGCGACGGTAGCACCGCGCACGCTCATTGCTCATCTAAAAGCGCGTGCTTCCCCGGCTTCCTGTTACACACTTCCGTCCCTTTTCACGAAATCACTCCCACAGATTTGAATATTTAGACTTTTTTTATTTAGATTTTGATTGCAGGAAAGCGAGATAAAATTTATGTTGTACTTGTACCTACATCAATAAAAATGACTTTATATTGTATGTAACTCATTCAAATCAACCGTTAAAAGGGTTTTTTTGGCCTGAGATCAAGAACCGATAATGAAACTGCGCGGTTCAGAATTAGTTACAAAACAAATGGTAGGATTAATTATTGAACGTGTTTATTTTTATTAATTTTTATTCTTTTTTTGTGTTTATCAGCGGAAACTTGTAAATGGCCTTCAATTTTACACACATCAATAGTATATTATGCAACTAATGAATAAAGGACGGATTTAAAGCGAGGGCTATAGATGAATCACGATTCACGATCAAGTGAAGGATTCTAACGACTGAATCACGACCGTAGGGAGTGATTCATGATGATTGAATCACGAGCGCAGCGAGTGATTCAAGTGTTAGAATCCTGAGCGACGCGAGTGATTCATGGCCCTCGATATAAATCCGTTTTATTCAAGAGTTGCATACTATACTTTATACCATGACTACGAGAAAAAGAAAGATTTAAGCGCAAAAAGGACATTTAATAAAAGGTTAACACGTTCAGTGTCGGGAGCCCTCCTGGAGGGTTCACCTACTTGGATATGGGATGTCGGGAGCCCTCGCGGAGGGCTCATTTTAAATGTAGACATTCAGGGTCGGGAGCCCTCCTAGAGGGTTCACCCACTTGGATATGGGATGTGTGGAGCCCTCGCGGAGGGCTCATTTTAAATGTAGACATTCAGTGTCGGGAGCCCTCCTGGAGGGTTCACCTACTTGGATATGGGATGTCGGGAGCCCTCGCGGAGGGCTCATTTTAAATGTAGACGTTCAGTGTCGGGAGCCCTCCTGGAGGGTTCACCTACTTGGATATGGAATGCCGGGAACCCCCGCGGAGGGCTCATTTTAAATGTAGACGTTCAGTGTCGGGAGCCCTCCTGGAGGGTTCACCTACTTGGGTATGGGATGCCGGGAGCCCTCGTGGACGTTGGAAGTGAAACCTCCTACGAATAATAAAAGTCATAGACTTTTATGGCGGAATGATGAGTTATGAGTTCTATGAAAATGGGTGGAGTCGAAAGTGTTAAGGAGGTTGTATAGCATTGAGATAGAGGTCGAATACATTGGTGTGTTCTAAATTCAAACACCAAAATAGTGATTAAAAGAGCTTTTTATTCACTGTTTTCAGTGAATAAAATAAGCTTTTTAGAGGGGGAATGGTATAAAAATAGTTTGCGATCAGATTGAAAAATCGAAATCTTTTTTGTTACGGGTAGACTATATCATTGTTTTTTTTTGTTTAGAATCTTTCAGGCAGTGTTGGTTGTTATTTAAAAAAAGATATAACGTAAACACTTTTTCTTGATAAAGTATAATTTTCAAATATTAGCCTTTGCTAATGATCACAAACTTTTTTTGATTTGTACGTGTATGATTCCACAAAGACTGTAAGCACGCTTAGAGCGTGGAATAAAAAAAAAGAAACAATAAAAGGAGGAGGGAAGAAAATATTTGAGCCCTGTAACCTTTATGTAATAACCCCCGTTATTGAAATGTTTGAGACTCAAACATTTAATTTCATTCTCTTGATAGCCCTTGATCGATATATGCCGAACTGCCGAGAACAAACCAACGTAATTATGTCAATGAAAAGCTCTTTCTATTCTATTATGTATTTAATACTTTAGGTTATAAAATTGTCAGACTATCTATACTAATCCATAATACTAATAATAAACCTGAAGAGTTTACATTGTATGTTTGTTTGGAGCTGCCAGTAGAATTTGAAAAAATCTTTTTGCATTTCAGAGCCCAATTCTTGAGGAAGGCTATAGGTATATAGGTAGGCTATTTAATACCATGCTTGGGCCCTTGACGATTAAAAAGAAAAAAGTCAGAAAGAACGCTAACCGAAAAGGAAGTAATAGCGCGGGCAGGCAATGCGATGCGACGCGACAGGGTGGGTCTGTGGAACAAGAAATTTCACGCGGAGGAAGTGGCGGGTAGAAGTTAGCAATTTATATGAAGCCCGCGAGGGACTTCATATAGGCAAAGTTATAGAAACTAAAATCCAACTACGACAAAAAAGTCAACTAAAAAGTTATAAACAAGACATCACAGACAGGCAAATTAAAAATCCGGAGTCACAAGTGTTAAAAAAAAAACATTAAAAAAATCCTTTTTTTTGTTTTGATTACGTATGATTCCGTATTTTTAATTTATCTGTCTGTGATGTCTTGTTTATAATTTTTAAGCTCTTTTATTCGATACCAAACACGGCAGACCTAAAAAAAAATGTCCTTATATCCTCTAGAGGGCGCCATATGTGACGTCATATAGCCTATAACCAGCGGACGATCAGGACGCTTCCAACGATACCTCATTTGTCAAATTATAATAAGAGTTTAGAAGTTATGAGGTAACAGATGAACATACATACATATAAACATACATTACATACATACCGGTCAAAAATCATAATCCTTCTTTTTGCTTCGCCGTAGTCGGGTTAAAATGACGAACGTTTATAAATTTCATTGCCGGTGTATAAATTAACTCTGTCAGCTAAAACGTTTTAATTATTGTATTGTTCGGTGTACCAATACAGTATGTAGATATGAAAAGGTACAGAGAAACACTTAATAGGCTACATAAACGAGCTCGTGGTCCAGTGTTTTGCTTTGACACTGTGAGTCACATTACTACCTACTAAGCGCCTTTAAGGAACACGGTTATGCAAATACATTCGTAATGTTCCATCATACATAGTTCATTTTCAATTGCAGCACAACATCACTCTAAAATAAAGTCATGACGTCATTGCATCATCAAGGGCAGACGATATGAGATGTTTTTAATTTGTTTTATTTAAAGTAGCTCTCAGCAAGTTTTTTTAAAACAAGAAACAGACATTTGAAAAAAGAATGAGGTTGTTTCCGTCTAAAAACGAAATAAAGAAAACCAAAAATACGTACTTTTTATTAGATTATGTACCACCAGGTATAGTTTAATATCCTGTTTCTGCTTCCAATACATATAGGAAAATTTATCCAACTCCGTATTGTATATCCATATTTCCCCAGAGATAGCAGTGGCAAATCTCCTCATTTGAAATTATTATCTTAGAATAGTTAGAATAAGTCTTTTTATTCCAAGGTTTTTGTTATATACTAGCTTTCAACCTAAGATGATGTAAATACACTCGAGAGCAATGAATACGGGTCACTTAAAGAATGTTAAAAATCTCGGAAACTAAAAATGATAGGTTAATGCAATAAATTGTATTTAATAGACAATGTAATACTCCTTAAATGAAAGTAAAAAAAATATGAGTCACCATACATTTTATTAACACAAAATTACATAAAGAAAAAAACTGCTGATCTCTCCTTAAAATAAAAATAGGAAACATGAAATTTTTGAACTTTATTACGATTTTCTTGAATTTTAATACTTCGTATTGCCTCCTCGTGCTTCCATTACTGCGTTTACGCGGTTTGGCATGCTGTACACCAAGTTCCTTATACGATTTTGGGGAATATTCTCCCATTCCTCTGTGAGAGCAATTTTGAGCTCACGAAGCGTGATTGGGGGAGGGTTTCGTTGTTTTACGCATCTGCCTAGCTCGTCCCAAGCATGCTCGATCGGGTTGATATCCGGGCTGCGCGCTGGCCACTCCATACGAGTAATGTTCATCTCTTGAAGGTAGTCATTCACAATCCTACCTGTATGAGGTCGGGCATTGTCATGCATAAATATAGCATCCTCACCTAAATTTACCATAAATGGACCAACGTGATCATTGAGGATTTCTTCCACATATCTTACGCTAGTTAAAGAGCCGTTTTCTATGATCACCAGCTCTGTGCGACTTTCAGAAGAAATTCCGGCCCACACAAGTACAGACCCACCACCGTAGGCTACTTTTTCTTCGATGCATGCTTGCTTGAATCTTTCCCCTGGTCTTCGATACACTCTGTGTCTTCCATCGTGCTTGTAGAGCATACATTTTGATTCGTCGGAGAACATAACTTTTGACCAATCTTCAATACTCCAATTTACGTGGCTCTGGGCATATCTTAGTCTTGAAATACGATGCCCACGCTCCAGTTTAGGGCCATTTGCAGGTCTAAGGGGTTTTAAGTTAGATTCAGCAAGCCGACGTCTTACTGTCCATGCACTTGGGTTACTTCCTCCGAGGCGTCGAAACTGATTTGTGAGTTCAGTTCCTGTGAGAAAGCGATTTCGAAGCATGGTGTTCACCAAGTATCGGTCTTCTCGTGCTGTGGTACACCTGGTTCTGCCCGTTCCTGGTCTGCGTAGGTTAGAACCAGTTTCTTCGTAACGTCGGAGAACTCGTTGTACTGTTGACAGCGACACACCGACAGTCCTGGCTGTATCGCGCTGACTCCGGCCGGTTTCCAGCATTGTAAGTATTCTGGTGCATTCTTCAGGCGTAAGCGACATAATTTCAGCTTGAATAATGAATATAGAGCACTATCAACATGGTTTATGTACCCACATAAATGACAGATTACAAACAAAAGCAAAACCAAATGCTGTAATTTCGTAGTTCCATCTTCGAAAGTGGCCCTTTTTCAAATTTGATTTTTTTATGATATAACTTTACAATAACTAAGAAGTTTTAATACCTTCATTTAAGGAGTATTACATTGTCTATTAAATACAATTTATTGCATTAACCTAGCATTTTTAGTTTCCGAGATTTTTAGGATTCTTTAAGTGACCCGGATTCATTGCTCTCGAGTGTATGTGAAGAGATGTATATTTAAACTGTTAACTTGAAAGGCGTGATTTATCAGACCGCGTAGAAAGAAGCACTACTTATCTATTTTATACTCGGCTAGGAAACTTTTAGTCTCTGTCAAACAGAAAGTGCGTCTCTCAAGACAGAGGAGTTCCGTGCTACAGTCTTTCCAACAAATCGGTAAAAGTTAAAAGAAAGAATCCGCTCTAAAGAAAAGTTTTTGAGTACGTCGCACATAACGTTGTCTTCAAAGAAGATGAAACTTGACACAAGGCTTCATCGGAACTTAAGACTTTTCAACCATGTTTGGGCGAAATAAATGGTTTGTGACAATCACTTAACCATCTGAGCTGAGATTTTATAATTCAGCCTGTCGAAGCACATACGGGGCCTTTTTCAAGCGACAACCTGAAAATGGGTCTTGCCTTAAATATGATCAACTTAGAAAGAGAATGCTAGGCTTTTTGCTGAAAGACAGTCTATGTAGATTTCATTACACCCTCCGATTACACCGATACCGATTTTTTTAATACGGCAGCTGTGTTACCGCCGCCGCCGTCACCGATTACTCGTATTGTCTATCGTTTGCAAAACTCTTTTAAGTTACTACGACATAATAGAATATTAGTATACCTACATACTTACCTATTAACATTTTCTCTACAGAAACTGACACTACACGGTCTTATGTCTCTCTGGGAGCTACCGCCGGAGGTCGTCAATGACATGCCAGTTCTTCGCGAGATGGACCTTCGAGGAAACATGCTGAGACATATAAAGTCACCTCTGTTGACGGGACCGAGGAGTTTGGAACACCTTTATTTAGCAGGTGAGGTATAGAGAGAGACTATAGCGTTAAGTTATACTGCCATCAGCATACCATATCATGGGCCAAGTGGGAGTTGAAGGCCTGCTACACGATCTCCAACCGCGTCCTTAACAGAGGTGACCTTGGTTGGCGACCGGCAGAGCTGTTTCAACTATGGTCTTCAACATGCCATGCCATTCTGTCGTGATATTCAAGGAGTAAAGACGTCATGACGAATTTTTGTGACCGATTCTCAGTGGCGTTTGGATCAATTGTTTTCCACTTAGAAACTAAAACCTCTCAAGCTAATTAGGCGTTTTTGATTGTTGTCTTTGAACTGATCGCAGCTGAGATCTCAGAGACAGGGTACGTCTGTACAGCTCGATCAACTCAGCAACAATTAATTTTTTTTCCACCTTTTTGCACTTTTTAATACATAGGGAAACTTGTAAAACTTGCGCTCGTAACACGTGTGCCTCGCGCGACGAGTGACAGCGAGCAACCGCCGTTTACATGGTCGGCCGCCGACTCAAACTCCTCTATTCGTCCTTGGTCGCTAGCGCAGCTCTTTAAACCAAGGTCGTTGGACGGTCAAAGGAAATTTGGTCGTAAACCATCATCTAGACACGGTTGTAAACCACCAAGGTCACCTCTGTCGGGACGCGGTTGGCGACCGTGTAGCAGGCGTTTTAAGTGATTGTTTCTGTTAGCCGTTTGGTTAATGCTTGGATACAAGTGAGCCAGACTGCCCAGAACTGCTGGACACACAGAACATGAAAAAGAGAACAAAATAGTAGAATAGATAATAGGAATAGAAAGGAAATAATATAAAAATAACAAAATAAAAAACAAGGTTAACAAAATAATGCAAATAAAAAGATGTGCCGTCTACACAAAAAAGATCATTCATTATTGCAAAAAAAGCCACACCTGTTTTATTTTATTTAAGTTTTAACCTCAGACAACCTACAAGTTTGGGTTGATGGCCCTCAAGCAATGACTACATAATGCGGAATACGGACATCATGTTTTTGTATTTATTTTGAACAGTAGGTATTTATGATGAACTAAATTAGGTAGGCAATGAAGCTTTGTTATTTTCGTACATATAAATTGAAACCTTTTTAACTAGCTGCCCGCCCGGCTTCACACTGGTAGCAAGCACTAAGTACTTATCTACGGCGCACCTATCTATCTTCCTACCTTGCCCTACCTACCTACCCTACCCTACCTACCTACACTACCCTGCCCTACCTACCTGCCTACCCGCCTACCCTACCTGCCTACCCTACCTGCCTACCCTACCTGCCTACCCGCCTACCCTACCTGCCTACCCTACCTGCCTACCCTACCTGCCTACCCTACCTGCCTACCCTACCTGCCTACCCTACCTGCCTACCCTACCCTACTTACCTACCTTACTTGCCTACCCTACCTGCCAACCCTACCTGCTTATCCTACCTGCCTACCTTACCTGCTTACCCTACCTGCCTACCCTACCTACCTACCCTACATATCGTGAATTCATGCAGACCTAGTACTTTTATTAGTTTACTGCTCAGAACCGGGTTAATAAATCTACTTTTCCAGTGGAATTTCAAAAAAAAAAACTGTCGTGAATTCATGCAAGCCTAGTACTTTTTGTTAGGTTACTGCTCAGAACGGTCTTGATAAATATCTACTTTTCCAGTGGATTGTCGTAATGCCTAGGCTAGTACTAGGCATAAATTTAATGGTTCTGAGCAGTAAACTAATAAAAGTACTAGGTCTGCATGAATTCACGATATGTAGGGTAGGTAGGTAGGGTAGGCAGGTACATGCCTAGTACTAGCCTAGCCTAGCCTAGCCTAGCCTAAAAAGTACTAGGCTAGTAGCCTAGTACTTTTTGTTAGGATTTATGGCATTATATCAGGATATCATAAGTGCAAAATTTATAAAAACATGATTTTTCTTCATAATTTTTTTTTCGTGATTTTTTCCAATGTTTTAATAGTTATTCTGCTATTCGGGGTGGAGACAAATCCAACAAATCCAAAACCATGAAAATCGGTTCAGCCGTTCTTGAGTTATAAGTGTTCGAACAAAACAAACCCGACTTTGTTTTATATATATACACACATCAAAAGTGTCTAGGGATCAAGCATTTTTATGCGGATTTCTTGAGATTGAGATGTGGCTTTGTAATAAATTTATGATTTTATAAACTTATATGGATCCTTTTTGGTGCATTTCATAATTTGAATCAGGAACTGTGAATCAAATTCGAGTAAAAGATGAAAATCAGCTGTCAATATTTTCCCTATAAAAACATACAACGCATTGAAGACATTATTAGTGCTACTGTTTCCCTACTACTGATTAAAACCAACGTTATTATGGAGCAGCGACGTCATTTAAGCAGGGAAGAAATGCTCAGAGCCGTGGGAATGATAGAAGCTGGTTCCCGGCAACGTACTGTGGCTTTAGCTCTGAATACAAGTCAGAGTGTTATCAGTCGACTTTGGACACGTTACCGAAGCACTGGTACCGTGGCTGAGCGCCATGGAGGACGGTATCGCTGCACCACACGGAGACAAGACCGATACATTCAAATCTTAGCTCGAAGAGCTCCAACAATAACCGCCATGATGTTAGCCGTGAGGCTTCATCACTCTTCAGGGAACTTAATTAGCGACCAAACAGTCAGAAACCGCTTGCATGAAGTGAACCTTCATTCCCGAAGACCGCTACGGGTACCACCTATAGCAATGCACAATCGTAGGATTCGATATCAATGGGCTCTTGAACACAGAAATTGGGCAGAAGAACAATGGCGTTTCGTGTGCTTTTCTGATGAGTCTCGTTTTGGTATGAGACCGGATACAAGACGTATACGACACTGGAGAACCCCTGGACGCCAACAGCGATTAAAATCCTGCCAGGAAGTCCATCCTTATAGTGGTGGAACCATCATGGTATGGGCGGGTATTTGGATCGGCGGAAGAACTGAGTTGATTTGGATTAGAGGCAACCTCAACGCTCAAATTTATGCTGAGACGATTGTATCAGACGTCATCGTTCCTCTACAAGTGCAAATCGGTCCCTTATCTCAGTTAATGCATGATAATGCACGACCGCACACCGCAAGAGTTGTAAGACAGACTCTCGCCGCAGCTAACATCAATGTCCTGCCCTGGCCTGCTCAGTCGCCAGACTTGAACCCGATTGAGCATGCATGGGATATGCTACAGAGAAGAGCTCTGCCGAATATGGAGGGTATCCAGTCGCAAGAAGACCTTTTTTTGTTGTTGCAACGAACATGGGCGGCCATTCCACAGCGTGATTTGGATGAACTCATTTTGAGTATGCCAAACCGATGTTCTTGTGTTGTTAGTGTTCGCGGTAGAAACACGGATTATTAATTGTTTAAGTTACCCAATAAAATTTTAAAGAAAACTGTTATTTCAGTCTTTTTTTCGAACTTTAATGTTAGTGGTTCAAATGTCAAAAATCCCTTTATTAGGAAAATGGCAAATTTCTTTATTAATGCAAAGGTGACTTGGTTTATCGTTACTGTGACAAACGAAAACACTTTATTTGATGAATCCTTAAAGAAAATTTTAATTAATATCAATCAGGAGAAAAGTTATTGCAAAAATATATGTTGATCCCTAGACACTTTTGATGTGTGTAGATTAGTTTGTAAGGAATTTTTCCTGTTACAGGTACAAAGTCGCGATAAACAAAAATAGGTAATCGGAGCAAAATTAATTAACTTGAAGCAACTTAAGGGCGAGATTATCACCTGTTCCTATCCCAACTTAAGGCTCTTGCAGACTGGCAACTTATAGCTCGACGCGACACCGGTAATTGTTCTACCGTGAGGATTAGCCTTTACTTGGTTGGACCTACATATTGAGTCGTCACGTCATCGCAGTATTCAATAGATATTTGAAAATTATTGCAGAAAATTATCACACTGCTCGATCGAAGGTTAAGCTACGCTTACCGCGGTCGGTTCATGGATGGGTAGCCATCCATTATATATCGAGACCCCTCCGTGCGTCGGAAAGCACGTTAATCTGTTGGTCGAGGCTGTCATTCGTATATCTTTAACAGTCGTTACGGGTAGTGTGAACTGAAGCCCAAAAGTTTGACAACCAGCACCCTAATTACGAAACGCAAACTCAATTTTAAATTGAAACCAATTGAAAAAGATTGCCAGTCCATTGCTTCATAAGTTCGACAAAAAAAATTAAGCAGATTCTTTTTGTCGAACTTATGAAGCAATGGACTGACAATCTTTTTCAATTGGTTTCAATTTAAAATTGAGTTTGCGTTTCGTAATTAGGGTGCTGTCTTATAAATATATAGTCTTACTAAGGGGGATGCGCCAAGGTAGCCCGCGAAATTCAAATTTTCTTACGTTTTTTGCAATTTGAAGGTCAGTATCAGGTTGTATGTTGATTTAAATATGATTCGCGGTCGTATCAAATGTTTATTTATCGAATTATAACCATAAAAGTCATCAATACAACTCTCTAAGTTTATGTAACTGTATTGAATTTGAACTAATTCATGAAATCATGACATTTGACACCTTTGCTAACTTAAGAAGTTGTATTGCTAATTATAATGATTACAATTCTGTAAAGCCATATTTGTTACGGTCGCGAATCATATTTTAATCAAGATACAACCTGACACTGAGCTGCAAATTGCAAAAAACGTAAGAAAATTTGTATTTTGCGGGCTACCTTGGCGCATCCCCCTTAAGGGGTATCCTGTTATATACCCAGTAACTGGGTTGTGGAGTTTAGATAGTTTATGGTAGTCGCTCCATGTAAAATACCGGTATTCAGCTGCATCCGGTTAGACTGGAAGTCGACCCCAAGATCGTTGGGAAATGGCTAGGCAATGATTGATTTGACACTTGAAAATTACTGTAGCAGGTACACCCACATCGCGCGAGTTATGTTTAAGTCCCATGTAATAGGGGGTGAGCCCGGCTGTTACTGAGAAATTCCAGATTGAAAAACCCAATAACACTTCACGTTTAACCTCTGCCCAACCCTTCGTGGAAACAAGGCGTGATGTTATGTGTCGAAAATTACTTTCAGAAAATTGCTGAATGTGTCCTACCTACGTACACGTGTCTGTACCTCACTTTATTCTGTTTATTAAGAGATGATTAGCACTATTAGCAGGCGCCAGGTGCTATTTCCCATTGGAATAATTCCATGTTATGATATTCACGCATGAGAAAATACATCTTCATCGTTAAGCCCTTTGTACACCCACGTTTTCCTTGCCGTGAAAAGTACGGTTACGGCTCAGAACCTCTTTTATCTGTTCTGAGCCTCAGATCAATAAATATTGGTCTGAGGTGTGCCTCATGATCGTCAGTGTTGTATGGATCACTAATTCACTATGGAAGCTTGCTGACAGACATGTTTTGTCAACGTTGCAGTTTATACGCCGTGTGTAGGCACGGTCGTCAGTGTTTTATGGATCACTATGGAACCTTGTTGCTGGAGACGTTTTTTCGCCGGTTCGTTTATACCCCGTACCGTACAGAAACCGTGCCGTGTACAAAGGGCCTTACTACATTATATTACTGGATCATATATTATGTGGGTTTCATGGGAAAATAAGTGTAATGTTAAGCAGAATATGTTCTCTGAAGTATTACTTTGTTTGTCTCAATATTGGAACTGATGATGGCATGAAAGGAAGGCTACAGAGAAAAGGTTTTCTCATTTCATGGATCAAACGATCTAACAACAAATGTTTCCAATTTTTCCCTATTAGAAGGCTACCAACGAATTCTTAGAAAACCATTGTCCCAACATTTTTAATATTGCCTGTACACACATAATCCTTTCTTTCTTTCTTTTTTTTTGTAAAGGCTTCGAAATTCTTTTAGATGTCCTCCACCCTAGGGTGGACGGAGGGGTCTGTCAGTCAGACTTCTACTGACTAAAACCACCCCTTGTTTTCCTCGCACACTTGCAGTGGGAGCTACGGGGGCACTTAAGACTAGGCACTCTAAAGATAAATTCCACACAAGCTCCGCCCCCATGCACCCCGCTACTCCACTATGTATTAAACGCTAATACTTCAGTAATAAAGTTGAATTTGGCGTGCGCTCTTTGATCGTGTTCGAGCTCGAAACTTAAATGGCGTAACTCTCAATTCTTATTTCGTTTTTATGTAAAGTATTAATTGATCTAGAGAAAAAATATCTTGTCACTGGATAATATACTATATCTTCTTACTGTGAATACTTGTTTTAGAAATAATAGCCGATTAATCTTGATTTTATTTAAAAAATCTTTAAAAAACACATGATTTTTGTAATAAAAAATGAATCTGTTACAATTACGTAAATAATCTTGTACATGGAAAGAAAAAGATCCAATAAATCATTGTACTAAAGTTCCATTTTGATGGTATGCGTGACTGTTTCAGAATATTAATGCAATTAACATACAATTTCATCTTCAACGCAGCCCCCGACTGGTGCTGGACCTCTACGGGCTCCGTCTGGTCAAGCGTACGCGTACGTTACAATCCTCGCCTAGCCTTTTTCCAACTATGCTGGGGTTGGCTTCCTGTCTAACCTGCCTGACCTACTAGGAGTGCTACCACTCAGGCCAAGATCTATAAAAGTCCCCCCTCAATGTTTTACACTTGTAGTTTGACAGTTGTGTGACAGTGACAGAAATAACGCTTAGCGTATGTACGTGCTAAGTAACATTTATACTACTATATTTATTGATTTATTTAATAGACATCTATAAATGTTACTCTGTCCTCGGCCTAACACCGGTTTCTGAATTGCGAAATCGAAGCTAAAAACTTTTCAAACTTTACTTTAGCATTATTTAAGTTGAAAGTTCAATGTTTCCGCGAAACTCAAAGTTTCTCACGATTTTTTGCAGAGAAATTCGAATTTCGCGCGTTTTTATCTTGATGGCAGTGGGGTTTGACTTTATGGTGTCAAAAAACACACTAACTTACTTTCATAAATATTCAATTCAATTCAAATCTTTATTGCATATCTCATGTGTACAAGATCTTAATAATAGTTACAAAGTTCATATACAGGCACAACAATTTAATACAATATTTTATTTTATTTTATTCTATTCGGGAAACTTACAGCTAACTTACAATAGTCGTCTTAAACAATACAAAACTGAAGGCCATTTACAAGTTTCCACAGATAAACACTAACAAAAATAATGAAAAAAGAATAAGGTCGGTACTAACTACCTATTAATATTATATAATATAAATATATGAAAAGTACAATGCTATAAAATCGTTAAGTAAGTAATACAATTAATTGTACGGACGTCATAATAAAAAAGTTGGATAATCTTAAGTTATCATAAAAAAATATCAATTTAATTAAATGATATAATTTTTTGTGATATAAGTGTGTCATAAAAAATTACATCATTAAAAATTCAATTCATTTGAAGTAAATACATAACATCAATGAGGTTTATATAAGCGATAACCTCATTGCATTACATAACAATAATAGTAGAGGATCCGCAGAGTAAAAGTACCTATAATAATAGCCGGTGTCGCGCTGCACCGTCGCGTCGCGCTAGTCTGCACGAATTACTGTTTGTATTTTTACAAACATGAAGCTGATTACATAGAATCCTTTACCAGGAGCTAGGTTTCGCGGAAACTAGGTATTCGTACTTACGTAAAGTATTTATGCTAAGCTAAGCCATTTGCTCTCCGCTAAGTCTTCATTTTATCTGCGTCGGAATTTAACATCAAAGGGTTTAATAAATATTACCTACTCATGTTCCTGTAAAAGTAAAGGAATAATATTTTTACCCGACTTTTTCATATTGTAGGCCAAATAAAATAAAACTGCCGCGAGCGTCTAGAAAAGATTTTTAAATAAAAGATCTCAGACATCCCGCTTATCCAAAGAATAAGAATTTAATCAAATGCGGTCAATACCACATAATTTTGGCCTTCGCTTCTTTTGTGATAAGGGAATAGCTTTATTCCATCAATATTTTTAATTTTTTTGCGATTAAGAAATTTTTTACGATGGGAATTTTAAAGATCATAGGCATGGTTCTTTAACAACTAAATTATCACCGATCGTGACATTATTCAAACCTGTTAAGGTGGGTTTAGACAAAACGAACACACATCAGAGCAAGAGCATTCTTTTGTTGATATTCTAGCTTGACATTTTATTAAGGTAGCTAGCTTCTGCCTACGGCTTCGCCCGCGTGGATGTCGGAAATTATGCCACGGAAATGTTGCTACATGTCATAAATCAGGTCATGGCCGATTCGTATACCTATCATCCAAATTCATTCAGCCGTTAAAGCGTGAAGAGGTAATAAACAGACGGGCAGTATAAATGCAAAACAATCTTATTTTATTTTTTTAAACAGGTTTTTATGATTCTAAATCTCTAACTTAAAAAATAATAATTACTTATTTCACTATTAATTTGAAATACTCTGGCACCGCCATTGACCATTACCATTACATTGTAACATTACATTGTAACATTAAATTATTGTAATTTATTTTGTAAGCTGCTGGACCGACGATGGTAAAGAAAAATTATTTGAAAACAAAAAACATTTATGAATATTTAATTAATCATAGTCTGGCCAGAATTAGTTTTTTGCTAACCCACTCGCGATATTTTTTAATATACTTACTAAAATAAAATACTTTTCATCCATTAAACAGATGGGTGAAGGTCGTCTCTAGGTCGGATCTTAGGCTATGTGAAAGGGCTTTATGGTACTTTCAAGAGAAGACAATATCATTTATCCTTTCTTTTGAATGTAGATTCAGTAGTTTATTTACATACAAACTATAGTGCGCGCGGAACTACATAGTTGGTCGCGCCTTAAATGGCGACTCATCTCGCTATTGCAATCTCATGTGCGTTTTGTCTAAACTAGCCGGAACTTTCAACGCGTGTTGCCGTCGCCAAGTACGGCGCCGGAATAGATTAAGTAAGATAAGGCGCTCAATCTATTTCTATAATAATCTATTACCTAAGGCGCGGCCTACTAAGTAGTTCTGCGCGCACTATAAGTCCATCTACGATCTCGAACATTGTATTGTATTTGCCTATCTATTGTATTGGCTTTGTATTGTGGTCTTTGTGGTATCTACGAGTATAATAGTTACCTACTCAACTTAAGAATAGGACTCCCAAATATTTTCACGTGGGCGTCTTCAATAGATTCATGAGCATACCGAAATCGTTAAATCCATTTATCATTGATATAAGGACTCTTTGTTATTAATGAAAGAACAGTCTGAAGAACACAAACATCTTTAAGGGTTGTACGCACGAACGAAATAAACATGATGAGCACGAACATCGAACATGGCACGACATTACTAAATATATCTACGTTTATTGTATCGAATACGAACAGCATACAACACAGAGAAAACAGTTCGTCTTGTATTTGTGCTCAACCGCTCCGCTCTTTTAGTAGCCATGGATTCGAAATTGAATCGCCACGAACATTTATGACGAACACAGTACCTACATGAAACACTGTGTTCGTCCAAAATGTTCTTGTAGTACCTACGCAAATACGAACAAAGTACATAATATGAGATGTTCGTGTTCACCATGTTCTTGTTCGTTCATGCGTACCACCTTGTTCTTGTTCGTTCGTGCGTACCTTTCGCCTACTAACGACAAAAGATGACAGCTGAAAGTTTTAACGATACCAGAAAATACGCAAAGAAGTTTTTTTAATTTAAACTTTTAGTTCGTAGTTATGTACAAGCACTGCTCTTGATTTTGAACTTTGACATGTTTAAAGTCTGATAAGCTGACACGATGCACTTTGAAATGAACGATGCTCATATTTTGAAGTTGATTCGGCGAAATAGGAGAAGTTAGAACTGGCTTTATAAAAATGAATTCTGATTTGTTGGAAATACGGTCCACAATTTAATAAAGACGCCGAATGAAGTAGAACAAATTATGATTTTGTAAGCGCCCCAACACGTGCATACGCAATGAATAGCGTTTTTCACGTCTTTGTTCACTAAGCGTTTTTAAAATAACATATTTCTTGGAATATGTCACATATTTTGTAACACTTTATGGGGTTCTCTATTGATTTCAATAAGTAATTGTAAAAAAATAAAACACGTGTTGCCTTTCTTTTGTTTTCAATAACTGCCTAAAAAACAAAACCGGCCAAGAGCGTCTCGGACCACGCACAATGAAGGGTTCCGTTATATTTCGGTGAATAACTCCGAAACCTGACACTTTTGGATATTATGTTGTATGACATTTTTTGTTTGTATAAGTGTCCTCTATCTAAATATATAGCTTTCGATTTTCACCGCGATTCTGAAAAAAACTCAAAATGGTCAAAAATTTGATAGATTTTGATTTTGATTTGATTCGATTTTTGTATGGAGGGTTGCCCATCAGCTCTCAGCTCTACTTTTTTATTTTTTATTTTTTGTGTACTGGCAGGCAATAGTTGGGACTGCAGCGACGGTGGCCTCGACTGGTTGGCAATGGAGAATGAAAATGGAACAATCCGAAGAAAAATCGTGGATTACGATGACCTTGTGTGTCATCAACAACTGTATAGAGGGAAGCCACTGAACAAAGTGATGGATATTATTCGGGTGAGTTCGGATTTTTTTGGCTGACTTTAAACTTATTAGCACTCTTTTAGCCGTTTTCTACCCAACCTTCTGAATCAACCGGAACAACCAGCATCCTAATTGCGTACGAAGCATTTTGCAGGAAATTGGTAATTGCATTGCTTATGTGAATGGCTGAAAAGTTCGTCTGTTCAACATAAATATTATAATTAATGTAGTTGAAACTATTGTGTGTTTAAGCAATTACCCCGCAGGACTTACCCTGAAATATCGTTCGGTATTTTAGAGTTGGTAAAGATATTCATTATTCATAATCCTGAGAACATATTATTATGCATCCCCTGAAAATATGCTTGTGAATAGACAGCCGCTATAAGTTGAGTGCGTTTAAGTATGAATTAATTATAACATGTTATTAATAATAACTAGCCTTCTCCTTTGAGAGAAATTGAGTGACGCAATGAAATGTCGAAAAATATATCAAATTCTGTACCTACAGCACTTTTTGAGGTTAATGTATTTCAAAATGCAGTCAGACGCAGCGTATTATGTACTTGATTAGCTATGCTATAATATTATGTTTGTACTAATTAACATGATATTATTACGTAATTTCATTCTCTCGATAGCTATTAATATCGATGTGAAGCCGTAATTGAGTTACCACATTAGTGCAATTACGGAATTTAGGCCTAATCATAATCAAGCATCACCATGCGATGATGCGATGCGATTATCACCATGATTAGCGGAAAGATTTGTGATTTCAGTGTGTTTGTATTTACCTCAAAGCACAATAGCTGTTTTCAACCCCGATAGAGCTGATATAAAATATAGTTTGGAAAATCCAAAAGTGCACGCCTCATACTTATCACTCATTCATAAACGAAAAAGAAATTCAAAACATAGTTTAAAAATGAACAATTTAACACTTTTCATGAAGTCGTAATGTCAACGACTTACAAAGATATTTACTTGGCGGTTGCTAGGCAACTTCAAGTCAAAGGTTGGAAATATTTAGTTAAAGATATTATATTTTAGTTAGTATTTTATTAATTATAATTAAACTACTTTGAATAAAAGAGCCATTTTCAATAGGGTTCCTTCTACGGCTGAAACGAATGGATAAAAAAAAATTGACTCAATTAATTGATTTTATCGCAAGCTACAATGTTTTCAGGGTTCATAAATTGACGGACAGGAATTTTTTTTCAACTATTTTTATGCTTTTTCCATTTTTGCTGCATTAAATCAATTGTTAAAAAGTACAGTATTAATCTCCATTTAATCATCTATACAATGGTATATAAATTAAGTAGGTTCTGTGTACTAGCAGGAGTGTAACAATAAAAACAGTTACAGAAATGGGGCAAAAAAAATTTTTCGATCGTAGAGCACACTAATGCTTCGCATTACGAGTCGTGCAAAAAAAGTTACGTCTGACAGTTTCTGCCAGTTTGAATATGGAAAAACTGTCTAAAATTCAAAATGTATTCGTTGGATAACAACCTCTCCCTAATTCCCTATTAGGCTATTAGGTATAATTTTTTATCGAATTCACTCGTAATAATAAAACGTAAAAAAAACCGTCCGTTCCGTGATGGTGTCGTTAGGTATCGTCTTTCTTATATCTATGGGTATCGTACTGAGAGTATATTTATGAGGAAAATTCAGGAAAGAAGAAAAAAAAGAAACCGCAACTTTTATTTTTCAATGCCGAATTTTCCGGGTTATATATTACATTGTGGGCGCGGGCGGCCGTCGTTTAGCGGGTGTCTAAAAGTCATATCTACCCCTGTTGAAAAATTTTAATGGTTTTGTAGTAATTTTGGTAGGTACTAAAAAAGTGAGTTTTAAAATAAAATAAACTTTTTGGTAATGTAATTGCAGTACCTATGTGCTTACAAGTACCTTGTGACTTTCGGATCGGACAGGTTTTTTTTTACATATTGTATAATTTCTAACTGAAAATAACTGCAATATAAGCCTTATTCTTTACCGGGAATTATACAACTGAAGTCATCGTAATTACTATTTATTTTAACGATGTCAAAAAATATAGGCGATATTTTGCGTTTAATTAAAAGTTTGTTGTTTGTCGTGTAAAGGTTACAATTAAAATAATAACTAGGCTCTGTTGGAAACAGCAAGAGAGCCTCTTGACCTAGACTCGAGACGGAACGTCGGCGTTGTTGCAAATTTTAGCGACGAACGATCAACCTCATGTCAGTAATACCTAATACGAAAATCGACTCTATTGCTACGAAAAAAGGCGCTGTCAATGCTGGACTGTTACCATGGGCCTGTGGCTGGCTGTGCAGTAAGGCTGTCTGTCCACTGGAGCGGAGAGGAGAGGAGCGGAGATGTGCCAAAGATAACCAATACAATCGCACCTCTGGAGCGGAGTTTTGATTCTATTGGTTAATATTGACACATCTCCGCTCCTCTCCTCTCCTCTCCGCTCCGGTGGACAGGCAGCCTTATAGGAGGCGATCACGGATATCGGTAATTATTATTAGCATTGCACTGTTTGTATCATCGGTGTATTAATTTATTGGCGAAAGATGAGAACCAAAACACAGGGGGAGGGTCCTCAAGATACGAGAAGCAGAGGAAGACGAGAAGAAGAAAATTACATCGAGGACGGGTACAGCAAGGTCAACAAACGGGAATCAAGAGTGCATAGTGAAGTGAATGAACACTGACAGACGTAGTGACGTGTACTAATTAAGTGTAACATTTTATTTATGCATTTTAGTTACATTTTTACGTATTATTCATTGACACATTATTTTCTTTTATTACTGCTCTGCATTTTTCACATTGGTTTTTCGACGGTCTGTAATTATGTATTTACATGTCTTCCAGTTAGTTACTGTCGCCATTCTAAGTGGTGGCAATATGTAAGGTGTACGTACATGATTATGAAATATGTATTTTTGATGCAATAAGTTAGTTAGCAGGCTCGCGTATTTGTACTTTGATCGCGACCTACATTTGGAAGTGCATTGACATACGGCGGCGGAGCCTAGATGATGCATTTTTGTACATAATTTAATTAGTGTTCAATTAGACGTGATTTGAGTCGGACAACTTGCATTTTTATTTAGATTCATACCCGTTGAGCATTAATTGACATTCCTTGACATTTTCTGCATACTTGCATTTTGCATTTGCACTGACTTTAATGTTTGTACACCGAACTGCAAGTTTTGTCAATAAACCAGACAAAAATATAATATGAGTTATATTTTTATTAAGAATTAAAATAAACTGTAAATAAATAACAACTTACATATACCTAATGAAATAATAAAATAGAAACATCTATCACGTTATACCTATTACTGTCAATAGGTATAACTCGATGTATATGCATACATACCTTCTTATAACGAGCGAGTCACGCTTGATGTTTTCATTTACCTGAAAAAACAATGGCGTCATGTGCAACGTCCTTGTGACTCTCTTAGTATCATCCAATAATCCAAATGCCTGAAGTAAAACAAGGTAGTTTTGGTTATTACCTAATTACTAGGTACAATAAGTCGCTCGCTTTGTTCTTGCGACTTTGTTTGTCTTATCTCCTAATCAGCCAATAAAGTTTCTTAATCTTTAGCAGTTTGTTACACAAAGAACTCACATTATTTCTTTCATCTTTCTAATTTCATACTATATCTGCTGTATTTGAAAACGATCGTATGTACGAAGTTGTTTAAAGAGTACTTAAATTACTTGTTTAGTTAGAATTTCCATACCGTTCATTTTTCTAAGAATAGATGTTTATGAAAACAATACAAGTAGAATACAAGCGAACTTCTCATGTAAATTAAATGCAGGGTAGGAAAAATCTTATTTCTAGTAATTGTAGATGTCTTGAAACTACCATGTATCTTATTCAAATTCAAACTCATAACCTTTATTTCAATTATTGAACTATTTACAGGCACTTTTGAATTGTCAAGGAGTCGGTCACTCAGAACATGAATCTATTTGCCCATTCCAAAGCATAGTAAGGAGAAGAACGGACAAGAAACTCCATGGACACTCTTAATCAAAAATAATGTTACAATTACAAAATAATGGTTACATAACATGATCCATGTTGAAATTAGGTAGGTTACATAATATTGTGAGAAGTGCCTTTACTGACTGTTGATGAACCAAGTAGTTAGTTACCATTAGGTACTCCATCGGCTTAAGGCGACGCTAACTGACTTTTAATGGTTTTCTACTGAATATCACGTCTAAACGAGTCGTGTTAATGATTTAAAAAAATATATGTTAAATTAGAGCACTTTTTTAATAATTTAATATAGGAATATTTTAGATTATGTTTGTTTTACATAGTGAAATTAATTTGTAAAATTATGTTTAACGCGAATAAATAACTGAAATTCATGCAAAATCCTTCACGTTTTTAAGTTAATTTAATTATTGATCTTTTAATAGACGTGTTTTATTAAAATACCTTTTGTTTTATGTATAATAAATTAATAATGCGTCTAATTTGGGACAGCGCTGCTTGATGGTTGAGTCCTATTATGGGCTGGACATACGACGCGTTGCGTGAGCTCAGTACAAAACACGCAAGCTAACCCCTCAAGAAAACTGGCATATAATATATCTGCGTCTTAATCAAATAAAATTTTATTTGCTCTTATGTGGTATATTATAACAGTGTTAAGGAACCAGCACAAGACATGGACCCTGCAAGGGCAAGCTATTGAACTTAAAAAGTAACTTTTATAGTTTTGAGGTGTTCAGCTGCAAACCTATCAGTTTTGCTGTTAGCACTAAAAATTATCAATCAAACCGTATCGGCATGCCACAAGCACTCGAAATGAGGGATAAGATAATTTATAATCAAACACGTTACTGTCCAAAATTGGATAAGACATTACAAGACAATTCATTCAGATTTTAGATACCGGTAACTGCCTGTAAGGAGAAATGGAAAACACGTCCCCTTGCTTATCAAACATGTTTTTATGCGTTAATGGATCTACAGATTCGTGAGATTTATCTGGAATTTCAAATACGTGAATATCTCAGTTTTCGTTAATCCGATAAATCCGATGTTATCTTGTTTTCGTCTGGGAAAAAAAGATTATCTTGGCTGATCTCGATGTACTTTATTGCAATTGTTTTTTTTTTAAGTTACGTGTTTATAATGCAAAGACATTAATACTTACAGATTATCTTCAGGTGAATGTGTCGAAGTGAACTCCAGGCATTATGTCAAGAGGATAGGAACTGTGCAGTAATATCTTAAGGTGCAACTAGTCGCGGGCTCGAACTCAATGGTGGGCCTGGTCAAAAACCACACTGTCTCACCTGGCATCGTGTCCGACAGAGATAGTATCAGTGATGAGCAGTTAGAAGCTGATCTACATGGACAACGTATAGTTCGCACGCACAGAAACACCGTACCGACCAATTTTAGTAAAACGAGCGCGTCAAAAATTACGAAAAGGCCTTTGGAAAAAAGGTTTTTCTGAAATAACCACTGCATAAATCAATTACAAATAAAATTTATTGAAATCTTCGTAAATTTTTCTGTGTCGGTACGGATTTTGTTTTCGAGATTTCATACTTCTTGTATTACTTATTTACGCCCAAAGTTGCGTTAAAATTAGCAAGAAAAACGAATCTTTGTTGGCTCATAACTTTTTAATGGCTTTTTATTTTACTATTCTGCTTCCGTACAGACAATTTTAATAATGAGACCTAACGATATCATGTTTAACTTTGAATGTACGATGTCAAATAGTGGAGTAAAACCCCTCCGAAGTTTGTATGGAAAAAATATCAAATTGTTTCACCTTAATTAATGTTTCAGAAAAGTGGTTAAGGCTTTACTTAAAAATGTATATTTTAGGCTCGATTTGCATAAAATTAAGCATTATCAGTCTATAGCGTCCCACTGCTGGAACACAGGCCAGGCCAGAGGGAGTAGGCCATAATTCACCACGCAGGCCCAGTGCGGGTTGGTGGATATCAAATATCTTCAATTTTTTGGTCAGGACATGCCGGTTTCCTCACGATGTTTTCCTTCACCATTTTGAGCAGTGGTAATAAAAAAAGGTAAAAAAAATTGGTTGGTTATGGACGCTGTACTGTGATGATAAGATGATAAACAATTTGGTCTATGTTTAGACAAACCAAACGTTATAGCTGCGTATATTAGGGTCGCGCCACACCTGCCGAACGTTCCGCCGCGGAACGCTCTGTTGCGTCATGTTTGCTTGCATTTCTATGGACGTAACGTTCGGCTGATGTGTCATAGGTAACTTGAAAAACATTAGGAGCGTATTCAACCGAACCTTCCGCCGCGGAACGTTCGGCAGATGTGGCACGACCCTTAGGGTTTATAAATAGACAAGTAATTCGCTTCACACCAGATATTAATTGCGCAAAGGTTTCACAATTTCTAGCTAAATCCGTAACGCTTGCAGATGCAGCACAGAATGCTAATTAGTGTTGAAATGTGCAATTATAGTGAGGTGTTACATAACATATCGCCTGTAATCCTGTATTCCCCGAAGATTTAGGCAGAGCTGTATCTATAGGAAGAGCAGTGGTGGCCCAGTGGTAACGGCCCCGACTTACGAGTTGTAGGTCGTGGGTTCGAACCCAAGTAGGCGCTTTACATTGTGTAAATAATTTCATCACCACATTCACCACTGCTCTCAAAACGGTGAAGGAAAACATCGAGAGGAAACCGGCATGTCTTAGAATCAAAAAAATCGAAGAAATGTGACATCTACCAACCCGCACTGGGCGCGCGTGGTAGATTACAGCCCACTCCCTCTCAAAGAGAGGAGGCCTGTGTCCCAGCAGTGGGAACATTAATAGGCTGATGATGATGTACCTATAGTACCAATACATTTCGCCAGTTAAGTTAAAGTCCCATGTAATAGGGGGCGATCCTATTGCCATCAACCGGGCACAAATCCAGACTTTAGGCTGCTACTTAGAACTTCCAGATGGAAAACTCATTAACACTTTGGTCGAACTGGGAATCGAACTCAGGATCCCCGAGGTCCTGAGTTCGATTCTCAGCAGTTGGCTTGTGACCACTAGACCCAAGCGGCAGTCCAAGGAAAGTTTATAATGCCTTCCGGAATATTTATGCTTGTCAAAGCGAAGAATGGCGAAGATTGCCCGTCTCCTTGAAATGAGGTAATGAATTCATAAGAAATTATAGGAAGGTAAATATTCTTTGCAAACTTGTACAAATTCTTTTACAAGAGAACTTTTTATTTTAAATGAGAGTTAATTAAATTTTGTAAATAAGAGTTAATTAAAATGTTCTTGGAGGACTATTTTAATAAAGGAGGCTTCACATAGTTCACCAAGAACATTTTTCTCGATCTAGTTTTAAAATGTAGTACAATACAAGAGAAAACTATTCTTAGAAAAATCTTTTTCTTGTTCTAGTTGTACATTAAGTAGGTATCTTTTGTAGCTTCAAATTGTTTTATTATTTTCTCATTTCTTTACGACAATTATGTCTTCGTCTTCGGGTTATATACAGGGTGGCAGGGACATCGACGCGAAGCCGGTTACCATGGATTAAGTACATGATTCTGAACCCACCTGCGTTGAAATTTTTCGTCGGTTATTAAAAAAAAAAACAGCTGTTTCATAGAAAAGTGCAATACCTACGCGGTCAAAATGTATGGAACAGCTGTTTTTTTTTTAAATAACCGACGAAAAATTTCAACGCAAGGGGCTTCAGAATCATGTACTGAATCCATGGTAACCGGCTTCGCGTCGATGTCCCTGCCACCCTGTATATGTAAAATTCAAATACTAAATGCTCTGTTTTCATATATTATGTATAATAGGTACTACCTTACGAAAACCATTTTCCGGCTCGCCTTTAACAAACAAAATATGTAGAGTTAATATTTCGTTTTCGTTTTTGTAAATTATGTCTTTGTTTTAGGAAAGATTATAATTATCTACTAATCTCGAACGGATTGTAAGGTTTCGCAAAATGTGCAAACTTTATGAGAATTTGCTTATCAGCAAGTTACAAAACCTATTGGTTTGGTACCAAGACTAATGACACAAAATTCATAATGTAATAGTTTCGATGTCGTTATACTGCGCTTGATCATCATCATATTCATCATGTTATTGTTATTAGTCAGAAAAGAGATGTTATTTGTATTATGCTGCTCATTATCATGCTCTAGAAAACTTAAACACTCATAATTCCTATAATTATGACGTTTTCTCTACATCTTGCTAATTTATTTATATATGTATTTATGCACAATTTACTACCTTGAGTATACTGTAGACATTACAATATGGCAGCCAGTAGTTTAGATGTTAGTAAGGCGAGCGGAGTTTAAATGTTAATGTGCACAGCTCTGCTCCTCTCCTCTCTTCTCCGCTCCAGTGGACAGGCAGCCTAACAGTCACAATACTCCCCGTACGTTGGTTCCTACTAATGTGTTAATCCACTCACTGCTCTTTTGTTCCTAGGACGTTCGAACTTCTAATTTGAAAATGAAATCAACATTAAATAAATGTAAGGCATCATAACGATGATGAAATATTCAGTCCTAAAACAAGAGACCATTCGGAATAAAACTTTTGTAACTTCCAAACTCACGAATGAGCGTTACGTAAACAGTTATTTGATGGAAAAATCAACTGAAAAAAATTAATTTGCTTTTATGTAAACTTCGCATTGTTTTTACCTAAAACTTTTCTGAACAAGTAGGTACCGACTTCTAAAATAAACTAATTAATCCATGGTCATTATCTACGTTTCTTTGTGGAAGCGGTGACGTAATCGTCCTGTTTTACGAGTGATTACGGTTAAGGAAAAAAGAACGTCAGAACTATTGTTATCTGCACATACATACATAAACTCACGCCTTCATCCCATGGGGGTAGGCAGAAACTACGGAACGCCACCTGCTTCGATCCTTACATACTCCTTTTGCCTCGTTTACGTTCATACATTTGACGCCGGTTGCGAGTACTGCGCGCACCTGACCTTTCTGAAGAACATCACCAATGAGGTCACTATATACATATATGGGCCTCTACGGCGTCCTCCACCCGGCGCTTCCACTCACATCTGCCTTGTGAGATGTTAGTCAGCCTCTTGTTAGTCGCCTCTCATTCTCTCAACATGACTAAATCAGATCTAAGCATTATACTCTTTTCAAATTTTGTAAAGTTGAATCTTCTTTTAAACCGCACCGTTGCCTTATCACATCATTCTTCAGCCTATCATTCATAGTCACACATGCTTCGCAACGCATTTCCACAGCATTTATTCTACTCTATTCTGTCCGATACTTTCCCGAACAAGCGGTACGAACTCTGACAGAAGAACATTGACATGACCAATATTATTAAAACTATCTTCTTCCACAGACGATGCGCCAGACCTGCCCCGAACCCTGCGCATGCACGATGACGCACGTGGTGTCTGACGCCGCGGGCGCCGTGATCCCCCTCATCACTGTGGACTGCTCCAACAGGGAGTTGGAGAACCCACCACCAGCGCTACCACCTGGCACCACCACTCTTCGGCTTGAGGGCAACAAGGTAAAATGGTACGAAGATTTTTTGATGTTTCATGTTTCAATTTTTGAATCGGGCCTTTGCACTGCTGTGTGGCTGTTGATTGACTGATTTAAAAAGAGCTTAGGCGCGAGACTTACACAAGTGGCGAGGTGCGCGGGCGAGGCGCGGGCGACGACGCCGACGTGACGCAAAACATACACACAACGCCCACGCCGCACCGTCGCGTGTCGCCTCTCCCGCGCCACGCCTCTTGTGTATGTTCCGCGCCACGTCGTTCCTATACATTTTGTATGAATTCATGAAATATGAAACGGGTGGCGCAACGCCTGCGCCGCTACGTCGCGCGGACTCGCGCGTCGCCTCTCCGCGCCACGCCTCTTGTGTATGTTCCGTGCCACTTCGTCGTTCGTATACATTTTGTATTCATGAAATTTGAAACGGGTGGCGCAACGCCCGCGTCACACCGTCGCCAAGCACCCGCCTCGCCTGCGCTCCTCGCCTGCGCTCCTCGCCACTTGTGTATGTCCCGCCCGCGCCTTATGTATTTACGTTTCTTAGGTAGCGCATTCACGATCAAAGAATGACATAAAACCATTAGTACTTAAGTCATTACAATGTAACTCTTATCTCATTGTTATAAAAAATAAACAAAAATGATTGTTGTAAGTTTCATAAAACTATCAGTAAGTAATTATTCTAATTTATACTTTAACTTATCGAGATAAGAGTTACATTACAATGTCTTACTAATGGTTTTACGTCGATCGTGAATGTCCTACCTTATACAAGCAGACGATGCCCTTGGCGATAAGGCTGCAATGTAGCCACATGATTTGAAACTTTATAATGCACCATGTGAGTGACTAAATTATAGCGATTGAACAAGAATTATTGGAACCTAGCCAGCCATAAGTTTTGCTCAGTTCATAGTTTTGTTTTGTCCGTTCAGCTTGGTGGTAGAAGTCAGATTGCCAATACACAGATGAAAAACCATTTGCCTCAATCGTTTGGATAAATCATTATGCGAAATCATGGTGAAAGCTTAAATAAAGCGCGATAACTAGCTAAATGCAAGTAACTGCTCATTATAGCCGCGGCTGGCCGCAGCGCGCTGCATTGCAAAAATGCACCATAGCACATTAGAAGCTAATTGTTTCAGACAAATTCAAATTTCGAAGGCCTACGCAGACAGGGATGTTTTTTTTTTTGTGGGAACTCATTAATGACTTCTGCCGCTCTGGGCGGAACGGAAGGGCGTGTCAGACTCTAATTGACTAAAACCCACCCGTGTTCCTTCCCTTGCCTGTACGTTGCCAAGGGCCACGGTCTCCCATTAGGACTTCCCAAACCCCCCCCCGGCAGGCATCGGCCCTTGCGGGGGTCCGCAAGGGCCGATGCCTGCCGGGGATTTAAGTTTTTTACCAATGGACATTCAAACGTATCTTTATAAAAATACGAATAAATTGCTATACTTTAAAATGATGCCGTGGCATCCCTTTCGATGCCACAGCATCATTTTAAAGCATCAGCAGTCTGCGTAGGCCTCTACTGTTTCCATTCCAGACATTCCAGTCCAATGAGGCTCGCGCACATTTGGGTGGGCCGCGCCAGTAGATAGTACATAAATATAGTAGTTCGGGACTACTGAAAACCAGTGTAAGACGATCCCTGTGTTCGTACATGTTTGGTAGAAGCGAGCGGCCATTTTGTGTTGATTTATAGTTGAAGCAGGAACTACTGTAGATAAGAAGACAATGTAGCATGTACCCAGGCTGCCGTCCGGTTTCGGTGATTAGGATAAGATGCGTGGGTGGGGAATGTGGGGATCAGCGTTGAGTTGAGTTTGATATGACAATGTAAGATGACGCTGCGTAATTAGGCTATAAGGTTGACTTGGTTCTGGTTTGCTCGTGGCGGGTTGGATGGTTGCAGTTTTTAAGATGGTGTGACGTCGCTGGGGGTCAGCGTTGAGTTGGTTCTGGTTTGAATATTGCTTGGCCGGCTGACGTTTTTACCCGACTACGGAAAAACCAAAAGGAAGGGTTATGATTTTAGCAGTCTATGTATGTATGTATGTATGTATATATGTATGTTTGCTTTTACGTGTGTTCCACCGTAGCGCCTAAACTACTGAACCGATTTTGATGAATGAGGTATCAACAGATTCGTAATAATGGTCCGGGTGACATAGGCTATATAAATTATCCGTAAATTCAATATAGTGGACTTTGCACATAAATTTCTAAACTCGAAAAAAATTAAATTGAGATAATTATGACATTTGTGGTATCAAAAGAAAGGCCTTGACGAGGACATTATAAATATGTATATATATCATATTTACAAAGCAAATAAATATGTTTAAATAGCTGAAAACTAGCAAAAGTGATACTGCGCTATAGCGCAGTATCACTTTTGCTAGTTTGTTCCCTACATTTATGATCGCATATCTCGTCAAAATGTAGGGAACAGCTGATTTTTTTTGTTAATTAAGTACCTATGTGAAAAAAAATATGTGTTAAATTAGAGCATTTCCTTAATAACTTAATATAGGAATATTTTAAATTAAATTAAAATTAAAATTCATTTATTTCAGGTACCATAACCGATAACAGAAATCAATCACATTTTAGATTATGTTTATATTACATAGTGAAATTAATTTGTAAATTAATTAGGTCTAACGTGGATAAAAAACCACGAACTCGCGAAAACGCGGATAATTGGAGGTTTTGGAAATTGCGAGTTCTGGCCTGGCTGTTACTGGCAGGACGTACGCCGCGTTGCGTGAGCTCAGGGGGCCTACCACCACCTCTAAAAGCAGTATTATTTTAATATTACTTTAGTGGGGGAAAGAGATGAAGCTCTACAGGACGTATAGCACCATCTTTTTCCCCCACTGAAGTAACATTAAAATAATACTGCTTTTAGTGGTTGTGGTAGGCCCCCACTCCCCCAGTACGGAACACGCAAGCACTCAAGGTCACTGGCATATCTGTGTCTTACAACATAACTGGCGAAATGTAGGTGTACTATGTCCATGGGCGTCGCCAAGGGGGGGCAGGGGGGGGGCGTGGCCCTCCCCTACAGATTCAAAAACATATAGGTATATAAAGCCAATTCTCAAACTCGCCTCATGTTCCGAGCCGCCATTAAATTTTGAATCGGGCTGTACGCCCAGTCATAATACCTATTAGGTTTGTGATTCCATCCATACATTGAAAATGGAAATTATTATTTTTCATAGTTCCTATCGGGACTACCGAGTTAAAAATCAAATGACCACCAGCGTCGATTTTGGCCCATTGTGCGCCGTAGAGGTAAGAGTCGCCCTACAGTGGTAAAGCTTCATGTGCTCTTGTCTCTTGACTGTACCTTCAAATCATACTTTTTCTATCCTCCATATACCAACTTGCCCCTGGGCGATAGCCTGGCGACGCCCTTGCCTATGTCTATCGTATACCGTGGGTACACCTCTGCCTAGCCCTTCGGGGAATACAGCGTGATGTTATGTTATGTATTTAGGCCAATCAACTCCAGCTTAGACTATAATAAGATAAGTTCGTCGTAGCCGTACTTAATAAGGCATTAATAATGCTAATAGTGTATTGTTTTCATCATGAACACTACCGTTTTGCATGTTTGCATATTCCCAGCTAATTAGTTTCGGGTTTCGTCACTAATTTGTTACGTGAAACTTTATAAACATGTCGGCTTTTTCATGAAGTTTGAGGCGTCAAGCAATTCCTGAAAGAAGCCTCGAAAGCTTAATGAATAACCGTCAACAGCTGTTGGCTGTTGGTACTGTTGAGTGGAATTTAAAGTGAAGTGTTTACTAAATACTAATTGAAATTGAATTTGTTTGAATATTATTTGAATTTGTTTCAAATTCTCAACAAATTAAGTAAATTCTATTACGGTACCTAAAGCCAGCATCCCGATATCGGGTAAAATAAGTCTGTCTGACTCAGCTATCTAATTACGCAACACATTTTCGTAAACGATTACGACTGATCTATTTCATTTTGACAGTTCATTACTTCATTTTGTTTGACAGTTGTTGAGCAGGTTTTTTTTTTCGTACTTATGAAACAATGGATTAGCAACCTGGGGCCTTACTCCCGACAGCTTCGAGTTCTGAATCAATCGAGTTCTATTCGAATTCAATGCTGATTCATACTCTTGAATCCGACACTAGCGCACGATCGTGCGGTGGTTCGAAGCGAAACTAATTTCGATCGAGAGATTCGTTAGGATCGAAAAGTTCGTACTCCACACGACATCTGACAGTTGATAATCGAGTTGTTGGATCGAAACTAAACGTCAAATTACACGATAGCAAAGAAGGTACTTTATTGAGATCGAGTAAGGTTTTTTAGTGTTATTTACTGCAATATTTCTTCAAATTCTTTATTATTATGGCTCGCCTGGCATCGTTTTTCAATGTTCTTAAGCTTAAGCAAATCGTATGGATATTTGTGCAAGAAGAAATATGCAAAGGATTAGTCGTTATAACACCCGGGCTATGGAAATGGATAAGGAAGAATTTCGGAGAAATTATTGTTTGTCGAAGATGTTGTTTGATGTATTAGGTAGAAGATTTAACACCATTCATGAAGAAACCAACCAGGCGAAGTGACATTTTAAATTATAAATGTATGTTTTAACCAAACAAGATGTAGACGTACACCGGCAGGCTGATTACCTAAAAATAGCAATTAGCAATTATTGCGTAGACATCGCGCGATCAAATCCATTACTTCATAAGTTCGAAATTTAATTCTGCTCTGCAACGTAATTATCGCATTGAATGTTGTTGAACTGTCAAAATGAAACAAATTATCGCTATCGCATTGCTTCTGCAAGATAGGTAATAGCCCTGCGGGTTACCATTCATTCGGATAGCATAAATATTTAAGTTATCTTTATTGTGACCTTGTCCCAATTTTGTTTTGTCTGTTGGCGAGCTTGTGCAGAACGTATAGGCCCATTGGCAATGCCGGGATTTTCTTCTAAAAATTGCAACAACTTCTCCATTTGTACATATGATGGAAGAGACATTATCAAGTCACACTAGAATTCTAAGAGTACATAAACATTAATCACAAACTTATAAACGTACTATACGCACGCGCAAATTTACCATACCTACATTAAAACACTTACGTACCAAATTAAATCTATCTTATACTTTCATTATTAAATATGAATTGAAATTAAATTATAGCAGCAGACACACAAATAAACTTTTGATCAACAGCGCTCTTCGCATACGATTGGACACTTGACACTACAGCTCGTGGCACAGACTATCTAAATACAAGTCGTGGTTCGGTTTCACTTTATTTATTCCCAAAAATAATAATAAATCATATGTTTTTTTGATAAGTTTTGTTTGTTAAGCGTAAATAAAGCACTAGGGTATCATTTTTTACGTTGGAAAGTGATAGAGAAGTAAAAACATTCAACCACTTAGAAGTTACTAACCAAAGACTTGACGGTGACGTAATCGCCGGATACGCCTAACGACGCTGATAACATTCGAACTTATGCCGATCTTGGTTTACGATTCGAATTGGTTCGGGAGTAAGGTTTTGAATCGAGTTCGTATCAGAATCGAGTTCGAATCGAAATCCAAATCAAAATCGAATCGGTTTCGGGAGTAAGGCCCCTGTTTCAAAACGATTCAGATTCTGGTTGATCGTGCATTACGTAATTAGGGTACAGACTGTGTTATTGCGTTCTTAAGAGACAGATACATGCTAGTGACCTTGAGTGGTTAGCTTGCGTGTTTTGTACTGAGCTCACGCAACGCGTCGTACATCCAGCCAGTAATAGAACTCGCGCATCAAGGAGCGCTGTCACCAATTTGACGCATTATTAATTTATTATACAAAAAACAGAAGGTATTTTAATAAAACTCTTAGACTAAAAGATTAATATTTTAATTATCCTTAAAATGGTGAAGGTTTCAGAATAATACGCTTGATAGCTTTTGAGTAATTATTAGTTTTTTATCCGCGTTAGACACAACTTTACAAATTAATTTCACTATGTAATGTAAACATAATCTAAAATATTCGTAGATTAAATTATTAAGAAAATGCTCTAATTTAACATTATATTTTTCCAAATCATTAACACCACTCGTTTAGACGTAATTTCCGGTATAAAATCATTAAAAGTAGCTTGTCGTCGCCTTAACTGATACTATACCAGTTTCATACTAACGAATATTGTGTTTTGCGAATTAGATCGTTATAAGTACTTAGTAGAAATTGTCCAACTGACTGATTTCAAAAACGCATTCTATCGACGACGCGGACGGCCGGATTGTAGTTCTTAGGGTCATCATAATAACACTATTATAATGACCTATGATGATCTAGGACATCTGCCTAGGCCTAAACAGGCACATGTCCTAGATGGGCCCATTCAAAACACTGTTACGGCATTTTGTAGGTGCATCGATCGTGCTATATTTCAAATTCAAAAGTCATTTATTCAAATTAGGCTGAGAGTCAGCACTTTTCGAACGTCAAAATTACATAAGACAGTCCCCCAAAAACGCCCGCCCTTCACTACTTCCTAGTGCTTTTGCTGGAGAGAAGAAGTGGTGCAACAAACTCCCCAGCAGCACAGCTGTCTGTTCAGTTAGAAAAAAAAAAAAAAAACTTGATTCTATACAATAGTATGCAAATAATTTACATTACTCAACACAAAACATTCAATAAAATATATGCCATAATGACAGCTAGCACGCGCCAATGTACCAACAAAAAAAATATCGAAATCTAAACTCAAGCAAAAATAAAAACTATTGGTGACTAGCTTCTGCCCGCGACTTTGTCCGCAAGTTTTTAACCTTCCTCAAGAATTTGCGCTATCCAATGCAAAAACAATTTACAAATCCGACTGGTAGTTCCAGAGAATACCCCCTACATACAAACTTACAAACAAACAAATTTTACCTCTTTATAACATTATTTCCTTTATTTCATTTACAAACGTAATTTCAAAATAATAATTTTAAATTAATACTAGCGTTTGCACAGGAAGATTCTAAACATTATAAATAATCCTTTGTCTAATCACGTACCCAAAACAATTAACGATAAGTAAGACTGTAGACATAACAAAAAACTCGAGTGCTTTGTTTATGTTAGCGTGGTTAGATTTATATCTGTCACGACGCGCATCCGTGGATAAAACACGACGGGTGCGCCAGAATCTTAGCGTCTCAATATTATTATTATTATATCTCTTATTTATTTATTTATTTAACACTTTAAGCACACAAATGTACAGGGGCGGACTTAATGCCATAGGCATTTTCTACCAGTCAACCTTTGGGTTATGCAGAGACAAACAGTGGTAGGTGCAATATCGAAAATTATGGAATAAATATTTAATTAAATCTAAGGATATAAATATACCTATCAAAACTATATATATAATACAATGTGGAGACTACCATACAACAAAAAATTTAAATACTGGCACTACTAATGCTTAAGAGTATTTTGAAACTGTCAAAAAAATCCTAGCTTCAAAATAAAAAAATGAGTTTTTCAAACAAATTAAATGTAATGTATGCCGCGGATCCACCCTAAGCCTATAAATTCCGTTTATCCAACTAGGCCTTGGGTGAATTTTCGGGCATACATTTCAGAATATCCACCTTAGGGTGGATTTTTGGGGTGGATAAACGGAATAGCCCGAGCCGACTATGGATTTTGCCGAGCTATAATTACTAAACTATTGAATATATTCAATTGAATTTTTTTATACAGAATGGGAACGTCATTATGGACACGCCGTTAAATTTTTTGTTGTATGGTCGTCTCCACCTTGTATACCTAAAATATACATAAAAATAATAATACATAAATACACGAATATACTTAAAACAAATAAGACAAACAATGGGAAAAATATTACCGTATTATTTCATATATATTTCGTGGCGCGAGACGATGGTGTCAACTCGCATCTCGTCCAGTTCTTATCAGCGTGAGACGAAGGTGTCAGTCACACTTCGGCTAACTCTTAAGATCACGAGGGTCTTTGTTAGCGCTTAGAGCTTATTGATATTAAACAATTAATTATTGTTTCTGATATGAAAGGCGACGACGTAACCCTTATTGCGTCGAACGTGGCCGGAAGCCGGCTGGGTGTGCTCGTGGGAACGTTTTAAGACGATAATAGTTAAGCATCAGAGGAGTCTGGATCAGGCAGTCAGTTCCATTTAGACCGCGAGATCGACTGAGCGCGACCCGCGGACTCGTTACGCTCTTCTAATTCATCAATGAAAAGCTTTGGTTATGAATACTTATGAGTTATATGTCGACTTGTCAAGTTAGAGTGATTATACGCGTTTCCTTTGCCCACGAAGTAGACTGACAGTTACATAATGAACGATTTAATTGATAATTACCCTTCTGATGACGTTTGTGAGCCCCTCGGTCGCTCCGACATATATTTATACATATAATTTACATTAGATATGTGTGGGGGCGTGTGTCGGGAAACTCTCCAATGATTTAGGCCTTTTAGGTCGAAATTACTCGAAATATATATTTGAAAGTTCACTTTCACATAAAAAGTATAAAATCGATTTCTTATTATAGTTAGGTTTAATATATCAGTGTCCGTTCCCACCGAAGTTAGCTAAAGAGAAATACGATGCCAATAGTCGGTGACGTGTGTCGGAAGCGCGGTGTCGTAATGCGATCGGTCACTTTGTCGGTACGATGTGCTGAGCTTGCAAGTTGGCCTCGTAATACATTTTTATAAAAACAAAAACATTTTATTATTAGTATAGAATCACAAATTCAAAAATCCGATTCATGTTTACCTGCAGAGAATAAATATTTGAATGACCTACAGGCAATTGTTTTTGGCCTGGGCGTTTGTATGTGCCAGATTTTCGTCTTTAAACAAACACAAGAGGCAGGGGAAATTCCGGTGAAAGTTTTAACCCATTGTTTTTGCATAACTCATTGAGGTTTATGGTTTCCCTCTCGTGTGAGTTTCAGGGTCACACGAATTATTTTAGAGCCCTTTTCTTGAGCTGATCACGCGGCGGGATTGCCAGTAAAACACGTGAGCGATGGCAAAAATTATGTTTAAAAAGTTATTATATTTTTTTTGGATGAAATGTGTCTTCGTAAATACATTTCGCACTTCGTCTACGTATCTGCATGGTGTGGAACATCTGGCGGGCATATTTATATTTGTTTAGACTCAAAACAAATATAAATGTGCCCAGCAATTTAGCTTATTACAAAAAAATATAGTACATTTCAAAAAAATATAGTACACTTCAATAAAATATTGTATCTACCTATTTTATGGAAAAAGCAAAAAAAATACAAAGAAAATTTACTTAGTTATTAATATAATAACTAACAACATTAAACAACAAGGAACATTTAGATTTTTTTTTTTTTTTTTTAATATAATAACTAACAACATTAAACAACAAGTTCAACACGTGTCAAATAAAGAAAAAACCGCATGGTGTTTTTATAAGATTTTATTGTAAATTATTGTTCTTGTGTATTTGTGATTATACGTATTTCTTTGGATAAACCACGCTCTGCTTATTTAATCTTCAAAAGGTTATGTGCCCAGAACGCAGAAGTGTAAAATGGAGCTTTCAAAAATACAGATCACAAAACTTGATGGCCACAATTGGGTCGCCTGGAAATACCGAATGGTTGCCCTACTAAAAGGCATAGACGGAATTAGGGAGATTGTGGAAGGTAAGGCACAAAAACCGGCAAAACCTGCGGAAGGTAGTGGTGATGCCGTAGTTGCAATTTACAATAAAACTTTACGAGATTTTGTTACATTGGAGAGCACAGCCCTACTGCTGATAACAAACAATGTAACGGATGAAACACTAGGGAAAGTAATAAGGTTGTCTACTCCCAAGGAAGTATGGAATGAACTCCATAGGCTGTATGAGGGTCCTGATGAGGGCAGGCTCTACGACTTATGTTTGGACTTCTTCAAACTTAAAAGGGATCCGTCAGACAACATGTCGACTCATGTCTCGAAACTGAAGAATTTATGGCACAGTCTAAAGGAAGAACTACTCAAAGAAGAGAATGTTGAAATGCCTGAAGTTCTCCTGATTTGTAAAATCCTGGATACGTTGCCAGAAACTTATTTTTCGTTCAAGTCTAGTTGGCTATTGATGTCTAAGAAGGAAAGAACAGTAGATAATATTACGGCCCAACTGTGTGCACATGAAAAAGCGCTGAATGCGACGATGGCTGACCCTGAATCGAGTGAAACTGCGCTTTATGTGAAAACTAATAGAAAGGTTGCTAAAGGAAATGACCAAAGAGACCAGCAAAATAAAAAGAGGTACAAATGCTTTATTTGCAAAGAGTCTGGACATCTTAAGAAGGATTGCCCGAATATTGGCAAGAAAGAGAAGGAAAACAAAGCTCGCAGTTCCAACATGATGTTACTGACGGTGAATTCAACAGATTCTGGGACTAACCGT
This sequence comes from Conistra vaccinii, assembly GCA_948150665.1. Lineage (NCBI taxonomy): Eukaryota > Metazoa > Arthropoda > Insecta > Lepidoptera > Noctuidae > Conistra > Conistra vaccinii. Next base: position 11,072,020 of record OX411330.1, read on the forward strand.
GACTGTGATCATTGGTATATAGACAATGGAGCGACACATCACGTTACAAGTCGAGGAGATTTGTTTCAAGATTTTAAACATTTTAGTGAGCCTCACACAGTAACTACGGCTGACGGAAACACGATAAAGGCTGTTGGAAAAGGCACAGTCCGTGTAGAGGCCAATGTTAAAGGAAAAAGTGACTTCCTTTTGCTAACAGATGTTTGGTATGTTCCTCAGATTAGCAAGAACCTTTTCTCTGTGCTTAGTACACAGGACAAGAACCCCTCAAGTATCTTTGAGTCGCGGGTTACAACATGTTCCATGAAGATCAATGGTAAGGTTGTCTTAACAGGAAAAAGGCAAAGGTATGGCGGTTTGTACAAGATAGACTGCAAAGCCATATGTGCTGATTTTTCAGTCAACTTAATTGAACATGGAGATACGCTGCAAGTATGGCACGAGCGTATGGGACATCAAGACAAGAGACATATCAAAATGTTGATAGAAAAGGAGTTAGGAGTAAAGACATCTAACAGAGGAGAATTATGCGAAGGTTGTGTCTTTGGTAAAGCGCACAGGAAACCATTTGGTGTTCGCGATAAGGCAACAAAATCTGGTGAGCGCATACACTCAGACGTCTGTGGACCCTTTCCTTGCAGTGTCTCTGGATATCGATACTTCGTACTGTTTAAGGATGAGTTCACACGATACAGATATGTATACTTCCTTAAAAATAAATCTGAAGTTCCTGAAAAGTTGAAACAGATGATGTCTGATGCTAGAAATGCTGGACATACTATTATCGAGGTTTTAAGCGATAATGGAGGCGAATATGATAACAGGAAAGTACGAGATCAACTTGGACAAGCTGGAATAAAGCAAAGACTTATCATGCCGTACACACCAGAACAAAATGGGTGTAGTGAAAGAGAAAATCGCACTATAGTCGAATCTGCTCGAGCAATGATGCACGCGCATGAGGAGATCCCTCAGAATTTGTGGGCTGAGATGGTAAACACTGCTGTTTACATACTAAACAGGACAGGACGTACTTCAGTGAAACACAAGTCGCCTTATGAACTGTGGCTTAACAAGAAGCCTCAGATAAAGCACCTGAGGATAGTCGGTTCACCTTGCTTTGCGCATGTACCAAAGCAGAAGAGAAGGAAATTGCAAAAGAAAGCTACACGGTGCATTTTAATTGGATACGACAATGATGATGGATACAGACTTTGGAATCGGGAAAGAAATTCATTAGTCCGATCTAGGGACGTTATTTTCGATGAAAGAGCGCTAGAGACTTCAATGAATGAATACACTGAAGCAGTCTGCAGTCCGGAAAATGAAATTGAAGTAGAACTTAGTAGAGACGCTTTGAGAGATAATGGACAAAGAACTCCTGTTATGCCTAATATTGATAGAGTCGGTGAAACTGACATGGATATAGGTGAACAAAATCTGGATGTCGGAGAAGAGTTTCATGATGCAGAAAATGTTATAACTGAACAGTCTATTGAATCAGAGGGAGATGGAAACGTTAACGAAGATGATAATGTCGTTGATGAATATCGAGATGATGTCAATGATGAAATTATCGCAGATGAACGTGAAGATGTGTTCGCGGAACAGATGATACTTCGAGACCGTTCTTTGTTACGTCCTCCAGACAGATTCAAAGACTTTGTTATGAACGCGATAATGGGATACAATGAACCAGAAACGTACAAAGATGCGATCAGAAGCCCAGACAAAGAGCTATGGGAAAAGGCCATGGACAGCGAAATCAATTCTTTGAAGGAAAATGACACATGGAAGCTTGTAAATCTACCCAAGGGCAGAAAAGCTTTACCTAGCAAGTGGGTTTTCAAAGTCAAGATGAACGCTGATGGCTCTATAGAAAAGTACAAGGCTAGGTTGGTGATAAAAGGTTTTCATCAAAAGAAAGGTATAGATTACATGCAGACCTTTAGCCCTGTGACCAGAATGGCAACTGTTCGTTCAGTAATTAGTACAGCAGCGAGCGAAGGCATGTCGATGAGACAGTTCGATATTTCGACTGCCTTCCTGTATGGCTCTTTAGTTGAAGAGATCTTCATGAAACAGCCAGAAGGTTATAATGACGGCTCCGGTCAAGTATGTCTTCTAAAGAAGAGTCTCTATGGGCTGAAGCAAGCACCACGGTGCTGGAACCGGTGCATTCTAGATTATTTCAAAGAAATCGGTTTCAAGGCAAGTGAGGCAGATCCTTGTCTTCTGATACGAAAGAAAGGATGTGAAAAGCTTATAGTAGCTCTATACGTGGATGACGGTCTGGTCGTCGGATCCAATGACGTACTGATAGACGAGTTGATGGAGGAGCTCAAACGTCGTTTCAAAATAACCACGAAAACTGCGTCCTATTTTCTTGGAATAGAGATAGAAAGCAGAGGAGATAGAATTAAGATATTCCAAACGTCGTATGTGCATAAGATCTTGCGGAGATTCGGAATGGACACCTGCAAACCGGTCTCAACGCCGATTGCAAAAGAAGGCACATGGAGTGAAAAGGTGGACATGAGTTATATGAAAGATAACTACAGGCAAATTGTTGGAGCCTTGGCTTACTTGATGGTATGCACAAGACCTGACATTGCATATGCTGTAAGTGTAGTCTCACGAAGTCTGGAAAAGCCAGAAGAATCCGACTGTGTTCGACTGAAGCGCATTATGCGATTTTTGCAGTACACGCCAGATCTAGGTATCACGTACAAGAAAAATTACAAACAAGGCATTTTGGAATGCTATAGTGACGCTGATCATGCAGGAGATATCAGCACTGGTAGATCCACTACTGGAGTGCTGTGTATGTATGCAGGAGGAGCGGTGTCGTGGCTAAGCCAACGACAGGCAAGCGTTTCAATTTCTACCACTGAGGCAGAAGTTGTTGCCGCTAGTGAAGCAGCCAGAGAGACTGTTTGGCTATCTCGGCTTATGAGTGATCTTGTCACTCTTAAAGAGATTCCATGCATAAGAGTTGATAACGAAGCTGCAATCAGGCTGGCTGAAAATCCTGAATTCCATCGAAGGACTAAGCATATCCGAGTTCGACATTTCTTTGTGAGAGAATTGGTGACTGGCGGTGAGCTAAAAGTCGATAAGGTATCTAGTGAAGATCAGCTGGCAGATATTCTGACCAAGCCACTAGCAAGACCGAGGATCAGAAAGATCTCTGACCTAATAGGTATTTGTTGAGAGGAGATGTTAAAATTGGACCTTCAATTTGGTAGCTTAGCAACTGCTTACCTATACTTGTTGATTGTCAAACTCTCGTGTCAAATAAAGAAAAAACCGCATGGTGTTTTTATAAGATTTTATTGTAAATTATTGTTCTTGTGTATTTGTGATTATACGTATTTCTTTGGATAAACCACGCTCTGCTTATTTAATGTTCAAAACTTTGCTTATCTCATGAGAAAATCGGACTCTCCAAACTGTGAGGTGTGTGGTAAATCAGAGGATGCTCAGCATGTGTTGGTGGAATGTGTCCGATATACAAGCAAAAGAAACGCACTTCTCAAGTTGATGAAATTGTCGGTAATGGACGTTGGAATGTTCCATGGTATTTTAGCTAAGCCAACGTCTGAAGCAGCAAAAATATTATATACATTTTTAAATAAAAAATTAGATTAAGTTAATTATCAGACCTTTAGCCCTGTGACCAGAATGGCAACTGTTCGTTCAGTAATTAGTACAGCAGCGAGCGAAGGCATGTCGATGAGACAGTTCGATATTTCGACTGCCTTCCTGTATGGCTCTTTAGTTGAAGAGATCTTCATGAAACAGCCAGAAGGTTATAATGACGGCTCCGGTCAAGTATGTCTTCTAAAGAAGAGTCTCTATGGGCTGAAGCAAGCACCACGGTGCTGGAACCGGTGCATTCTAGATTATTTCAAAGAAATCGGTTTCAAGGCAAGTGAGGCAGATCCTTGTCTTCTGATACGAAAGAAAGGATGTGAAAAGCTTATAGTAGCTCTATACGTGGATGACGGTCTGGTCGTCGGATCCAATGACGTACTGATAGACGAGTTGATGGAGGAGCTCAAACGTCGTTTCAAAATAACCACGAAAACTGCGTCCTATTTTCTTGGAATAGAGATAGAAAGCAGAGGAGATAGAATTAAGATATTCCAAACGTCGTATGTGCATAAGATCTTGCGGAGATTCGGAATGGACACCTGCAAACCGGTCTCAACGCCGATTGCAAAAGAAGGCACATGGAGTGAAAAGGTGGACATGAGTTATATGAAAGATAACTACAGGCAAATTGTTGGAGCCTTGGCTTACTTGATGGTATGCACAAGACCTGACATTGCATATGCTGTAAGTGTAGTCTCACGAAGTCTGGAAAAGCCAGAAGAATCCGACTGTGTTCGACTGAAGCGCATTATGCGATTTTTGCAGTACACGCCAGATCTAGGTATCACGTACAAGAAAAATTACAAACAAGGCATTTTGGAATGCTATAGTGACGCTGATCATGCAGGAGATATCAGCACTGGTAGATCCACTACTGGAGTGCTGTGTATGTATGCAGGAGGAGCGGTGTCGTGGCTAAGCCAACGACAGGCAAGCGTTTCAATTTCTACCACTGAGGCAGAAGTTGTTGCCGCTAGTGAAGCAGCCAGAGAGACTGTTTGGCTATCTCGGCTTATGAGTGATCTTGTCACTCTTAAAGAGATTCCATGCATAAGAGTTGATAACGAAGCTGCAATCAGGCTGGCTGAAAATCCTGAATTCCATCGAAGGACTAAGCATATCCGAGTTCGACATTTCTTTGTGAGAGAATTGGTGACTGGCGGTGAGCTAAAAGTCGATAAGGTATCTAGTGAAGATCAGCTGGCAGATATTCTGACCAAGCCACTAGCAAGACCGAGGATCAGAAAGATCTCTGACCTAATAGGTATTTGTTGAGAGGAGATGTTAAAATTGGACCTTCAATTTGGTAGCTTAGCAACTGCTTACCTATACTTGTTGATTGTCAAACTCTCGTGTCAAATAAAGAAAAAACCGCATGGTGTTTTTATAAGATTTTATTGTAAATTATTGTTCTTGTGTATTTGTGATTATACGTATTTCTTTGGATAAACCACGCTCTGCTTATTTAATGTTCAAAACTTTGCTTATCTCATGAGAAAATCGGACTCTCCAAACTGTGAGGTGTGTGGTAAATCAGAGGATGCTCAGCATGTGTTGGTGGAATGTGTCCGATATACAAGCAAAAGAAACGCACTTCTCAAGTTGATGAAATTGTCGGTAATGGACGTTGGAATGTTCCATGGTATTTTAGCTAAGCCAACGTCTGAAGCAGCAAAAATATTATATACATTTTTAAATAAAAAATTAGATTAAGTTAATTATTGTGTGATTAAGATTAGTTAATTTAGTTGAGGAGTTAGTCGCTATTTGTAAAAGCACGATGGGATTGACATCGTCGCATATGTGTACAAAAATCCCTTAAATAAATAAAGATTAAAAAAAAAAAAAAAAAATTATATTGCTTTTCAACCTTGATTTTTTTACTTTCTTTCGGCGGCGGCGTTAGTAGCGGCGCGATTGAACATGACGCATTTTCGTTATCGCTGCCACTTCCCATATCTAATTTATTTAGGACTTTAACTTCTTCTTCTTCAACATCAAATTAATAATTAGGTACCAAAATCCCAAAACAAAATTATATCAGATAAAAATTCGTTTGAAGTGGTCAGTTTGACATTATTGACAAGTTCTGAACGCAATGACAGATGAGCTGATGAGTTCGGATGAAAAAATTTAATGTAAAGGCTCGTTCATAATTTTTTTTAAATGAGGGATTTGTTTGCTAGATTTCGGTGTTGAAAATATAGTATTTTTGCGTACTATATATTTCTTCAACAGTATATAGTACGCAGACCCGAAATATAGTCCAATACTATATAAGGTGCAATAAAAATATCTGCCACGGCTTTAATGGGAGGTAGTATTGTGTTTAAAGATTACAATAGTGAAGAAATTTTGTACCCCGTCACAGTTAAATCGATTTTAGAAAATAAAGTAGTTAAATAAACATTGACTCTACTTTGCATAACGTGGTTCACAAAATACGCGCGATGTGTCGCTTCGTCAATGAAAACAACTGCTATCTCTTTCCATCTGTTCTGTGAATGAAAACTGAAATCAGCTGACTAGTTCGTCAGTACCTAACTAATCTAGTAGGTACGCAATAATACGCAGGCAAACAAGTGTTTTAAAAGTGCAATTACTTACCAGCTACCGCATTCTTCCAAAAAACTGACGTAAATAAGATGATAAACTTCCTATCACACTTAAAAGAAGAAGAAGAAGTCCAACACTTCTTCTTCGAGTTCGGCAGAGAATGGAGGCCTGCCTGCGTCAACCGGAGGCGGGTCAAAGCGGCCGTGTTCTCTAAATCTGAACACTGCATCCAGAATGGTATGATGACTCACTCGCACACCAAACCTCACTCTTACACTCGCGATAGCACAATACCATTTCAAGATATTCTTGATTGGAATACCGTCGTCCGGGAGGCATTTAAAAAAAAAGCGCGCGCGATATTCCCGACGCTGCACGCTGACCGCAGAACTAACTTCCGAGCGGGCGGGCGGGCGACTGGCGGGCGGCCGCGGGCGGTCGCGGTCGGCTAGCGCGTGTGACGAACGGGGTAGTGCGGGTGAGGGTGGGGGCGCGCGGGGCTGCGCTTTGACGAGCGAGTGGCCGGCGCGCAGCGGCATTGTTTGATAAGAATGGCAACAGTGTATGAACGGCGTCGGCGTTTTGCGAATTGAATTCGGTGCGGTGCGGCAACGTCTACGGGATGGCTTTATGCCAATAAATCAATACCAATATTTTTTGTATGAAAAAAAATATGACAGATGATCAATAATTTATCTTTACTATTGTGATCTATAAACACAATACTGTCTCCCATTGCAACCGTGGCAGATATTTTTATAGCACCTTATATAATACAGTACGGTTGGCAACCCTAGCTCCTGCATGCATATCTATCTACCTGAAGTCTCTTAACTTCAGTTCAGGTAGACCAGGCTTAAAATTAAGTTCAGGTAGAAAAGGCGTTATTTTATTGAAAATAAATAAGGATAAATTTTAGTTTTTGTCAGAATTTTTATGGTTTTATTGTTTATTTAATTTAATTATTGAGTAATATTCAATTGTATGTATTTTAAATAATGTATATATTTTTACCCCAAGTAAAAAAGGAAACATGGACGAAAATTTTAAATAGGTACGTACCTAGATGTTGCTGTAGTTTAATAACTATTATAATTAGATCAGTTAGTTCGGCTGAAACTGGTTAACAAGTTCAAACTTAAATCAGACGTATCCGATTTGGGTTAGATACACAGTTATCCGTGTTTAGATCAATGTTTTCATCCCGAACTAACTTCATTTTGGTTTAATTGACCCAAATATGGAAGTCAATTTGTACCAAATATGGTAATAGTTTCGGCTGGGTACTAACCATAATAACCAGGATGTTATTGTTTAAGAATTCCAAGGTTTTACTGACTGGAAATTGAACGAGAAGACTGAACGTTGAATAATAGATAGTGAATTATTATAAATTGATGAATATAGAATGTAAGACGCTTGAATTGTGAGAAGTGATATATCGGACTGAAGAAGTTATAAACTAATTAGGATACTTTACAACATGTAGATGAAACAACTATCGAAACTGATAGAAAACCTTCTTCTAAATACAGATTACTCAGTGATCTAGCTAGGAGAGCAGCGAGCGTATCACCCAACAATTCGTTGTAGTACCTAAGTCCACAATGTAATTAATAATGCATACTTTGTAAGTCCCTCATGTACTACAAAACCTTTATAATATATAATGTAGGTACCTACGTCAACCTACATACATCATCCTGTATTTTGGCTCGTCAGATGGCCTAAAAAAGTGACACTCTTTTTCAAACCGTTTCGTATTTCTTCAACAACTTTCCGAACCCAACAAGATCATTGAAATATTAAAAGGAGGAAGATATGTTACGCGCTAACATCGAAATCAGTAAACCTGGGCTCGGCGCACGACTACATGCAGCAAAACTCACACACCTGTGATCAGTGTGATCACAGTCGCAGACCTACAGTTACCGATAGACAAGAACAGAGATAGCAGTCGGCTGTCGTGCGAGCGAAATCGCAATAAGTCTCGCAACTTCCGCATTATGTGCGTATCGTGTCTCTCACGCGTGCATGTTTCAATATCTATCTCGCTCTCACAAACATGGCGACGCAAACAGGAAATATTATTGTAACTCATTAAATTAGCATTGTTGGCTGTACTTAAGAGTGGTAAGTAATCCCTTGCTTGTGTCTTATTGTTCTTCTTTGTATTATTACAACACTGTTTATTTGCACAAGAAGTCATTTTGATGGGTATTTATCACAAAAAAACTGTAATTATGGAGCTGTTTGATCAACGATATGCCGTGCGCGACTAAGTGCCGACTACGGGGAATCACGTAGTTTGATAGGACCAGGCGCTCTGTTACTAAGTCCCGTATCTACCGCTGTTAATACATCAATGAACAAGATCCACATTGTGTTCAACTGTATCAATCGAAGAATTTTACTTGTCTTCAGTTATTGTTTTTCTTTTATTTTTTTATATCCTGCGCAATTGTTTTTCCAATCCGCTTTAGACAGTGGCAACGCCGCAGAATAGTCGACATCGGCTTTGCTTGCCATTTAATAAAAATATAATAGAATACAACAACTTTCAACAGAATTTACATAAGCTTTTCGGTAGCTTATGTCAATATAATACATTTTGCACTTTTTCACAATCAGTATTGCTGATAGAATGTCACCTTGTCTAGCTCCTCTGATAGCTCATAGAATGTCACTTTTTCTAGCCCTTCTGATAGCCGATAGAATCTCACCTCGTCTAGCCCCTCTGATAGCTGATAGAATGTCACCTTGTCTAGCCCCTCTGATATCTGATAGAATGTCACCTTGTCTGGAAATGAAATGAAATGAATTGTTTATTCTGTAAATAGGATATCGGAATCACTTTTACACGTCATATTTAAAAAAATGTTTAGAATAAGCTAGATGAGGTCGGCGTTTCCTAACTGACTACTCTGAGAAGAAAGGCCGAAACAAACTCAGAGGTCACGGTCTCTTTTAAAGTCCAGACATAATCTTGGTCAAGCCATATGAGAATCATGTAGATTAGTGTCTGAAATGGTCTTTTGAGGAAAGAACCACACAGATTTGAGTGGACCTGTCCAGTCAGTGCAAGCATTTGTCAGTAATCGTGGAGCTCACTCAGAGCTTAAGGAGCTCAACTCGACGAACAATACCAAAGAAAGGATATTTGGGTAGGCCGGCTAGGCCGCATCAACTACTCAAACTGCCAGACCATCATTAAAACTAACTGTGAAATAAAAAAAAATTAAAACATTAAAGAGAAAAAAAAATAAAAAATACCCACATAGTCCTCATATTCACAATAATTAAAATAATATTATACTTTACAAAGTAATCATGTCATTTTGTATATAATTTTATTATGTTATTATTTTAAGTATAAGTTTTATTCTTCTATGTAAATATTTTTAAATCTGGTTTAATTGATGATTATAAGTAACAATTAAAATATCAAGTTTTATGGTTTTATCACAAGGTATAGCAGAGCGAGCAGCTCAATCCCAAGCTTTTTTATCTTCTAAATAATCTGAAATTTTATAGTACCCTTTTTTACAAAGTTTGGTTTTGATACAGTTTTTAAATCGTTTAATGGGTAAGTTTCGAATGTCAATGGGAAGTTTGTTGTAAAAGCGTATACATTGACCCATGAACGAGTTGCCTACTCTGTGAAGACGTGTGCGATGTACAGCAAGGTTGTGTTTATTCCTGGTATTTAAACGATGAACATCGGACATTTTCTTAAAATTTGATATATTTTTGTGTACATACAATAGGTTTTCAAAAATATATTGTGAGGCTATAGTCAGAATATTTATTTCTCTGAATTTCTCTCGAAGTGAATCTCTTGGACCTAGGTTGTAAATGGCTCGAACAGCCCTTTTCTGGCCCCTCTGATATCTGATAGAATGTCACCTTGTCTAGCCCCTCTGATAGCTGATAGAATGTCACTTTGTCTAGCCCCTCTGATAGCTGATAGAATGTAACCTTGTCCTCCTCTGATAGATGATAGAATGTCGCCTTGTCCTCCTCTGATAGGTGATAGAATGTCACTTTGTCTATTGTCTAGCCCCTCTGATAGCTGATAGAATGTCATCTTGTCTAACCCCTCTAATAGCTGATAGAATTCACCTTGTCTAGTCCCTCTGATAACTGATAGAATGTCACCATGTCAAGTCTGATAGTTTTGGTGTTCCTTCGGTGTCACATATGCTGTCACTTATATATGCCTTCTAAAAATGATCACATATATTTGCCGTCATCTTGACGACAGATATTAATGGATGAATTTTGAAACCAGATAATAAAGCAGAACTGTCCATAGTAATATATATATGCTCGTGACTGCACCGAAAATTATTATTAAATTATATTATTATGATTCATTTATAGGCATTTATAGCATAAAAGACTTCCTGAAAGTGTTGATAAGCTAAACAATGGGGTCAAATTCCAGACAGAACTTCTCTAGTGGTTGATGATGTAGTCACACGTCATTTGAATCCAATTGTTTGTCTGTCACACTCATAAGAGGGCTGATAGAAAGGGATAGAAATCCTTAGCAACCGGACGTTGTTATTTCTGATTAATCGCAGTCACATATTCTAGGAAGTCTGGCATTTGAGAAGGAAGGTTTTGTTTTATTACATTGTTATTAAGTTATACAGAAAGAACATGATATGGTTTAGGTGTCTGAAAGCGAGTCACGTTACTTGGCGGTACTTAGAAGATTTATTTACACTCAAAGGAAATGTTCCCATAGATACGCGAGGACCCAGCACACGTGATTTAAAGCCTCATGCAGACTAGCGCAACACGACGGTGCGACGCGACTCTAACAAAACAATTTCTAAGAAAATTTCACGGTAGAACAATTACGCGCGACGTCGTGTCGCACCGTCGCGTCGCCAGTCTATACGAGGCTTTCTTCTCTTTTTATCTGCTTTCGGTTTTCTAGCCATAGTCAGATGGGGTCTTCGTGTGATTTTGTTTTTGTTATGTTCCATTTAGCGAGCCCGCAGACATACAATTTAGTCGGTGGCCGACTAAATCACAGAGTATACCAATAGGTATAGCGACATATGCTAGCCCGCACATCTTGTCCAACTAAATCGTCCAATTAAATAATTGGACATCGATCGTATCAGAATCGAGATTACGCACAATTAAAAAGTTGTCCAACTATCGGCCAACTGCTCGTTAGTACGGCTCGCCGACTATCCAACTTTGTTGGTCAGTTGCAATATAGTCATTGGTCAGTTGCAATGCAAGATGCAAGGTGACCAGACGCGCGCGCGTAATTTCCCTAGAAATTATATATAATATATTGTCTCCCATATTTTCCTTTTTATTTTATTAGAAATTGTATTGGTCGAGTCTAATCGAGTCGAGTCGAGGCAAATTGTTTTAAAATGGTTGTAATAGTCCGAATCAGATTCTGCTGGGATAATTAGAAAATTCAGGAAGACTGAAAATGCATTCATTTTCACACGACTGTCCAAAAAGGAGTGCAATGTTTTCAAGGTTCATGTCTATAGGATTTTTTAATGAATTATTGTTATTTGGACAGCATATCGTCTGTCGGGTCTACTAGGAAAATATTAACATGAATGTACTTTTAGTTCAAGTGATTCTTAATCTTCTCTAATACCTATTGCAAAATCGAGGTTCCAACATTCAAGTACTTCCAATAATAATTTACGTACGTACCGAACAGTATTTTCCTTAATCATTGAGGACAAAACTCGTGGATATTTTTTATTGCCATTCCTAAGAATTGCAAAAATATTTCAGCAATATTGTCTTTAATTGCTCCATATATTCTGTATAATGTGTATATTGCTAAATGTCTATAAAATTAATGATTTCGAATATCCGATGGTAGATAGTTGCTCCATATCGCAGTCATGCTTATGGTGGAGGTAGCTATCATAATCATAATCAGCCTATAATGTTCCCATTGCTGGGACACAGGCCTCCTCTCGGTGAGAGGTAGTGGGCAGTACCTAATTCACCACGCGGCCCAGTGCGGGCTGGTAGATGTCACATGTCTTCGAATTTTTGGTTCTATTCTAGGACATGCCGGTTTCCTCACGATGTTTTCCTCCACCGTTTTGAGATCAGTGCCAATGAAATAATTTACACAAAGGTCTACGACCTACAACTTGTAAGTCGTGGCCGTTACCACTGGGCCACCACTGCTCTCAGCTAGCAGCAATGCTCCTAGCAGGATGTAGCTATCCCTAGCAGCAATTGCTACAATCTTGACACAGTGAAATGGAGCAACTTTGCTCCACTGAGCATTTCACAATGTGCAGAAAAATTGCCCGTGCAAAAAAATTGCAGAGTGTAAGTAAATTCGTTTCCGATGTTGACTCGTGCGTCGCGGGTCGTGACGTCATCTATAATGGATTTTTTTAATCTTGCTCAGTCGATGGGTGTTAGAATGATCGTTCATCTATACATCGATGAGAAAAGAAACGAAGCGTAAAGTGATTAGGTGATTTTATATGGATCATCCGTTGTATATCTTTTACATAATTTTATTATTAATTAAAGTCGTTTTTCGTGTCTGTCTGTGTGGCGGCGTTGTTCTTCTAAACTACGCAACAGGTTTTGATGCGGGTTTACCATCATTTAGAGAATTTATTCCGGAAGGTTTCCGTGTTTCTGTACTTATTCATTAATATTAAACTTACTTACTTATCCTTATACTATTAAACGAGCAATATTTGTATATACAGGGTGTTAGGCAGATGGTTGAACATACGAAAATGACGGATTCGTGGGGCCCCGGCCGTCTGCTACGTGTTTAGGCCCAATATCAAGAACGGAACTCTACATTTGCGAAAAGTGAAATTAATAATATACAAGCAAATTCTTTTTTACATTTTCGGTTCTACAATAAATTTGTCCAGAAAAAAAAAATGTTGGCAGTTTTGTTATTTTTAAATGAAATTATTGACGTTTGAAGTTTGAGTAACGACGAATTACTAATAAGATAAAAATAAAATCATTAAAAAAATCCTTATGACCTGGGTCTTGTTATTGGGTCTGAACACGTAGCAGACGACCCCACGGATCCGCCATTTTCGTAAGTTCAACCGTCTGGCGAACACCCTGTTTTTTTAATCACATTTTTGAAAACGGCTCTAACGATTACGATGATAGTTGTAGTATAAGGGTTTTCGGCGGCAAAAATCGATCTAGCTAGGTCTCATATCTGGGAAAATTCGTTTTCTCCGTAGGTATCCGAACAGAGCTCGGTCGCCCAAAGTTTAAAACAATGACATGGCAGCATCGAATCTTCATATCACTCCCGTATACTATCATGGCAGCATGGAATTGGTAAGTACCTACTATCACGGCATTAGTATGTACTATACGTGGAATTAGTATACTATTAAATGGCATTCTCTATTTCCACCCGAGCAGAGTTCGGACGACCAGGTAATAATAAAGAAATGGCGATGTGTTAACAAGTCATCAAAACATAAATATTGTTTATTTCTTAGGTTTTCATGCTAAAATGGCTGAACAGATCTAGACGAAATTTGGCACATGAGTAGAACATGACCTGGGTTAGGACTGAGGATACTTTTTATCCCAATATTCCCACGCGGTCGACACTTTACTTTAGTAGGTACCTACTACTTTTTATGTTATGACCACGATTATTGATTGATGTTGAACTTTTGATATTTTTAGAAACATTCTTCGTTGATATTTATGTACTTTTTCAATCACAATGTTTTTCGAACAAATTGCGACACATTTGGTTTCGGTCGTAGTTCCATTCGAGGAATCGTGTTTTTGTTTCCAAAGAGTTTTTATCAAGACTGTGGGTGTACTATAAGTACACTCACTGCCTAACCCTTTTGAGGAAAACAGGCGTGATGATATGTATGATGTGTATATGTATGATGTGTATATGTATGATGTGTATGATATGATATGTTGTATGTTATGAATTTTTAACAAATATGTTTGCACCACCTTGATTATCTTCTTGACTAAGTATTTCTAATTCCATTATTAGTTCCACGAGGTTTACTTTCACTCAGTTATTTCAATTTCGTGCGCTTCCTTCTTCGTTATAGTCAACAAAATAATCATTTGATATTATTTTTCTGTTAGTAATAATTAATTATTTTTGCATAGTACAGTGCGTATCGAGAGGCCCGATTTCTAGATTGACCTGTGACCTCGTCGCGTGATAACCGCTTATCTCTATGTATACTAAGATTAAAACTTAGCTCATTTAAAAAACAAATGATAAAAGTACTCATATTAACTAGATCAGAGGTTCCCAAAGTTGACTGGACCGCGACCCAGCTAACAAAAACTTCCTAATTCGGGACTAACCTTTTGACTGGCATGGTAAAAAGAGGGGCATATCGCGTCGCGCAAGTCTGCACCAGGCTTTAAAAACAAGGAGTGCTATTTCAATGAGAATGATGTATTCGTTTCCTATTTTTTGTCAATAGAGCTTTAGCGTCAGCTTAAATTTTATTTTCTTATAATTACAACGAGTTTGATACGTACAATTATTGATTTTGGTACTTAGTTTTATTTAATATCATGGCAGAAAATCAATCTTTCAAAGCCCACCCAATATTCGCTCGCAACCCACCAGTGGGTCGCGTGCGACTCATAGTTTGGGATCCACTGCACCAGATCAAAATAATAGTTCATGGCCAGTGTTTCTATCACTAACGTAGATTAATTAAGTAACAAACTGATATACAAGACCTAATTGAGTTCAACCGTGACCAGTGCAACAGACTTTTGAACATCCAACGGATTAGTCGATAATTTAAGTAATGTAGGTATCATAAATATCCGGTAGGTATCAGTGTCCATGCCAGACAAATAACCGGCCATCACGTTGTTTCCCGACTTTTGCTACAATCTTATAGGTTTGCTCCTTTTATTTGAGGTGCCAATGCCAGTGCAATTAACTATAATATTGTACAGACGCTAGCACATCAACCTACTCCAATCTGTCAAATTTTCCCAATCAACGTTGAACCTTATACTTTAGCGATAAAGTTGAAAATCTATTAAAGTTGACAGATTGTAGTAACTTGATGTGCTGGCGTCTGTACATTGCTCATTTATCATCAGTCGCAATTGCAACCCCTAAATTATTAACTCTCATCCAACTACCAGAACCCCGCAGAGATAGATGTCTCACGTAACTTTAACTTCCTTTCGATTGCCGTTGTGTACTACCCACCCATTACCCTGCCATAAAGAAAAAAAAAAGTTTCTTGTCACAGAAACACGTGCATACAATGATAAATATCATTGCGTACATACAAAAGGATAATTAGCTCGAGTAATACAGTAACAAAAACTAAAATACAATAGATCTACTTTCACGAACACAAAACCGAAATTGTCGACAGCTGCTGGCACGTCATGACTTTGACAAGAAGGCTTCCACTCAGCATGATGCTGTGCAATGCGGGAGGCACAGCATAGCACTGATTTTCAGTAGTAATGAACTTTGTGTCTTCCAAGGGCTCTATGTACAACTTGTAACATTCATCTTTTATTACAGTTGAACACGATTCGGGCCATAGTACACAATCCTCAGTACAAGAGACTAGCTGACCTGTATTTGGACAACAACAGTATATCAGCCGTCAAGGAGCTGGAAGGCACTGAGTGGTTCTCCACTTTTCGAGTGCTGAGTCTTCGTGGGAACTTGCTGAAGCAGGTACGTTTTATGACTAGCGGCCCACCTGACCATGCGTGGCCAACGCCACGTGGCCACGTGAACTTCTGGAAGGACCTAAGGGCCTTGCCATCCCATAGTTAAAGCGGGAATGTCTGATGTGCTTGTCATTACATGTTATATCAGAAAAAGTGACAAAAAAGCTTTAGTGCTCATACATACGAGCGGTACTCGTAAACAGCAGAGGCAACTGCAGCCGTCGGCAGACGGCTGCCGACCCGTCGCGTCGACGCGTATCGGTGGCTGAAGTTGATATTGAAACATGAGAGACACGATACGCACGTAATGCGCGAGTTGCGAGACTTATTGCGATTTCGCTCGCACGACAGCGCCATCTGCTATCTCTGTTCTTGTCTATCGGTAACTGAGTTTGCGACTGTGATCACCACTGATGTGTGAGTTTTGGTGCATGTAGTCGTGCGCCGAGTCCAGGTTTACTGATTTCGATGTTAGCGCGTAACATATTTTCCTCCTTTTAATATATCGATCTGCTTTAATTCGGAACCTGAAACTTTATAATGTTTCCTTAGTGTTTGTTTACTGATCAAGCAACTAGAACGCCATCCAGTCGACTGGCAAGGTCGCCATGCGATGTGAGGAGATGGAGGGGGTTAGTCAAACACAATGAGATCCGTGTATCAACTAGTAAGAACTATCTTTAATGTTCAACGGTTCAGTTTATATACATAATATGTACGTGATGTCCTTCTACTTATTCGATGAACATATCTGTCTTAACTTAAACTACATATGTGCTGATGTACATGTATGTGACGCACGTGTATGATGTACGTGACACCACACCACAACCATCTTCATTATAATTTGAAATAAATTCGAATACCACTACCTGCTATGCAAATAACAGTGACAGGAAGTTATCATCATATCATCAATATAAACTAAGTGGGATTTTTTTTTATTATTGAAGCTAACTCAAAAACTATCTAAGCAAAGTTAATAAAATTTATCCGGGACCACCTTTGGGAGATTTGCCATCACTCGAACAAAAAAAAATAAAAAATCGGTCCGCAATTGACAGAGAAATCAGTGAAAATATTTTTTTTTTCTTAAACATACATAAAGTCAAAAATAAGAACCTCCTCCATATACATACATTTTTATATAGTATCCTTTTCAAATCATTGACGTCCTCTTTTTGGAAGTCGGTTAAAAAGTAATATTTAAGGATCGTAGTACTTAGGGGGAGGTCTGTGTTCTGTTCTGCTTATCCCCATAGGAAGAAGGCGTGAGTTTATGTATGTGTGAAACTAAAAAGTAATGATCTGAGCGTTTGGAATCGCAAAATACTCATCGTCGTCATCGTCTTCATTTATTTTCGTTGCTTATATTTAGTATGTATGTATTTATGTATCTATTATTTAGGATATGTATTTATCTGAGCATCTATTCTAGTAAGATATTAATTAAGTACTTATTATTTGCACCAACAATGACAGCCCCATTTTAAGTCCAGGCAGATCACTGTCCATTCCAAGGATGCCTGGAAGAGATCGCGGAAAGCGATAAGGCCGCCAACTGTATATTTTGTAGTGTAAAATTTATATTTTTTCTGTTATGTATTTTTGTGGTGTACAATAAAGTATATATAAATAAATAAATAATACCTATCATCTCAAGGTTTTTAATATCAAATGTCACAACCTACGTATAATATGATATTTATCAGGTTACAATTTGTTATTGTGTAAATAAACACGTGGAATTCAAAGAACCTGTATGTGGGAGACAGTTTCGAATTGTATGGAAGCACAAATAATAAACGAACGGTTTCTTTGAGAATTCCTTCCTGAATAAATTGCGGAGAACTTTTGTTCGGCGAAATATTCTATCTCGACATGCTCGGTTCCTATAAACTGAACCTCGTGAAGCTTACCAATGGTAGAATTTTTTATTACAAAACAGTTATACCCTAATTACGTAATACACGATCAATCAGAATTTGAATAGTTTTGAAACAGATTGCTTCATAAGTTCGAAAAAAAAACTGCTCAACAAAGTAAACAACGCAATGAATGTTGTTGAACTGTCAAAATGAAACAGATTAGTCGGAATCGTTTACGAAAATGTGTTGCGTAATTAGATAGCTGGGCATAAAAATAGATTCGTAAGCTAATTTTAAATGCTAATTCGTAAGCTACTTTCATATGGGAGCGTACACTATGCAAAGCTATGAGGTCTTTGCTTCATTATTGGTAAAAATACAAAAGTCTTCATTTTAACCGCTAACGGTTCCCAAAATAAAGGAATCGGCCATTAATTAACATACTGTGACGGTAGGAGTTTGCGCAAATTTTAGGAGTATTTTATTAAAGTTATATTGATATTAAACTCTGAGTTACTTGATTGCCAGAACATTTTAAGTATGCATCTGTACCTTATACAGCGTGTAACAGAAAAGTGTGTGTTATGATTTGAGTAACTTTCACCATGGGGCCAACATCGTAAGCGCGAAAAAATAATCAGCCGTCCCATATATTTGGGGCGACTAGGTATTGAACTTTTGTATGTGGCACAATAGGGATGTTGACAGGGAAAAAACAAAACTATCAAGTCCGTCAGTCAGATAATAAAAAAAAAAAACCACGTATTTTTTGCTTTATCATATTAATAAAAAATGGTTTAGATAAAACGCATATTTGGTCGGGGCTCGCTACGTCACAAGTCAGTATAAAATCTAGCGGGGATTGACAAAAAGATAGCCAATAGCCCTGCAATTTTTTTTTATATTTTGCAAATTCGACCTTTGCCAGCGTTATCGACTGTTTTATTGGCACCTCTAAATAACTTTTGTACCTCGTTAGGTAGCTGATTAAACGAAGATGTCTTCCCCGTAATTTTTTGCGCTTAAAGCCTCATAAAAATTTTGAGATAATCGGTGTCAAAGTTCATGTATGTAGATAATTTTTGAAAATGGTTAGTAAAGGGGTTTGAAGATTTTGGCCCTAAAATCAACCACCATTTTGTTTTTTTTTCAAAATCAATCAGGTGCACAATTATATCATATATTTGGATGGGGACACATATACAAACATAAAACTTCATATAACATAACATCGTAAAGCGTCACGTTTCTGAGATATTCAAAGATAAAAATAACAATTGTTATAACGAATTTAATGTAGTTACTTCATGTTGATTAAGTTATTTAAACATGAATTAATAGACTTCACCTAGTGGATAAAACATATAATAAGATTTTTTAATCATATTTGGTATAAATAATATCATCCAAGAAGACAGCGGGAGGCTGAATAGGATTTTCCATGCACCATATAATACATATACCATATAACACACGTCCTCATTCGGCGTATACATATATTTTTGTCTCTTTCGCTCTTAACTAAAATATTACCTATACATGATGCAATCATGTTTTCATAGTTTAATATTGTACCTGAAGGAAAAAAAAACAAAAATATTCTTTTTCAGGGTTCAGTTTTTGACTTATATTTCGGTGAATAACTCCGAAAACTGACGCTTTAGGATATTATGTTATATGACATTTTTTGTTTGTATAAGTGTCCTCTATCTAAATATATAACTTTCGATTTTCGAATCACGTTAGGGCCACCCTCCATATAAAAATCTTCAAACCCCTTTCTTTCTCTAACTTTTAAGTGTTTAATTTGAAATGTTTGTTGAAGTGTTAGGTATCTAATGGAATAGCTATGAAGGCCATTTAAATTGAGATTTTGGAGAAAAATTATATTTAGTGACAAATTATGGGAAATTTAAAAAAAATCTTAAAAGTTGTATTTTCTCGAATCCCATGTATTTTCGCCTAGGCTCTATGGAGTGCTTAACTGTTGCAAATGGGTCACACTTTCACGTCCTGGAAGGAATACGTCAAATTACAAGTCATCTGTATAACAGACTAATATTAATGTACCTATACAAAATATTGAAACATTTTAAAAGAGTAACGGAGGAGTTTCTTTCCTATTCTTCTCCATACGAAAACTACCTTCTGGAAGGGGCGACTAGAATCAATACAATTTTTTTTTTTTGTAATTTTTGACGTTCAAACGTGCCTTACAAGGTGCAAGGGCCTATTTGGAATTTTGACTTTGACCCTATTGTTTTTTTTTACGATTACGATACCAATATCGTAATCGTAAAAAAACGAAAGTGAACAAATTTCTGCATTCGACCAATCCAATGCAGAATTTGTTCAGTTTTACATTTGACCACACCTTTCTGGGTACATCCTGTATAGGTTCACAGTTCAAGTTTGTAATCAGAGAAAACAATTACAAATGTTTAGTCACGTTACCAGCTTTCTGAAGCCTTCTCAAGTTTTCCTTATTTAAGATCTCAGCTTATTACGTCCTCGCAAGTTTATGAAGTCCTTCAAGTTTTAAATTGAAATGTAATATTCCAGTGGTGCGCGTTCTAATCTTGTGTTTTCCTCCTCAGATCCCTGTGTACGCGTTTGACAAAGCGATCCAATTTAATAACAATATAATGCACGTGTTCCTGGGTGACAACCCCTGGCGGTGTGATTGCCACTTCATCCCTCGCTTCCAAAGCTTACTGCTGAAGTACAAGAGAGTGATTAAGGATCAGCATAACATCAGGTGTTCTAAATCCAGCGATAAGAAGACTTCGCTTATACAGGTACGTTTTTGTTTTATTTGTTACTATCTGCGCCTCGCGGTTTCATCCGCATAAGTCTCAATATGATATAAAGTGATATATGATATTTAAGGACATAGGAATGTCTTTATTCAGGAAATGGTCTACCCATGTGGCAAATTTCATCCAAATCCATTCAGCCGTTTTAGCGTGAAAGTGTAACAAAATAAAAACTTTTAACAAAAAAATTAAAACCGACTTCCAAAAAAAATACTTACTCTAAAGTGAAAAATAACTATAATTTCGGAAGTCGGTGTCTTTAGTTTTGAATTTTCGTTTTGTGCCACCGACTTCTAAAATTAAAGTTATTTTTCACTTTGTAGTATTTTTTTTGGAAGTCGACCCTAACCTACCAGACTGTTTCGTTTCATCGGCACCTCTAAATATTTTTTGAACTTTTGTACCTTGTTAGATAGCTGATTAAATGAAGATGTCTTCCCCGTAATTTCTACGCTTACTGCCTCAGTAAAATTTTGAAATAGTTCATGAACGCAGATAATTTTTGAAAATTGTTATCCTCTAACTTTTAAGTGTTTGATGTTTTAGAAAATTTGGTTACGTTGAAATATGTATTTGTTGAAGTATTAGGTACCTATCCAATGGATGAATGGAATAGTAATGAAAGTAAGATGACAAAAAGAGATTCACATTCACGCTATATAATTAAAACATGCATGTGAGAAAACATGCCAATGGTTCGTCTGTGGTTCTGAAGCACGGATATTTATGTTCTGAACATTCCCTGCGCAGTACATAGATGTTTATAGCAGAGAACTTTTAGTATGCATTGCGCAGTAAAAGCATAATTATTTATATTACTAGGAACATTTATAACGTCATTCAAATATATGTATTGCACGACTCATAATGCGAAGCATTAGAGTGTGCTCTACGATCGAAAAATTTTTTTTGCCCCATTTCTGCAACTGTTTTTATTGTTACACTCCTGCTAGTACACAGAACCTACTTAATTTATATACCGTTGTATAGATGATTAAATGGAGATTAATACTGTACTTTTTAACAATTGATTTAATGCAGCAGAAATGAAAAAAACATCAAAGTAGTTGAAAAAATATTCCTGTCCGTCAATGAAACCTGAAAACATTGTAGCTTGCGATAAAATCAATTAATTGAGTAAATTTTTTTTAATACATTCGTTTCAGCCATGGTAGGAACCCTATTGAAAATGGCTCTTTTATTCAAAGTAATTTAATTATAATTAATAATATACTAACTAAAATATATAATATCTAGGTATAGGTATCAAAACATTTCCAACCTTGGCTTGACGTTCCGTTGCCTAGCAACCCACAAAGTAAATAACTAAATAAATAGTCTTTGACATTACGTAAGGGTGGCGAGGTTAGAAATTTTACCCATATTGATGGGTAAAGAAGCAATCAAAACATACCTACTTCATGAAAAGTGATAAATTGTTCATTTTTGTTAGAAACAATGTTTTGAATTTGTTTTTATTTATGAATGAGTGTGATGTGATGAGGCGTGCACTTTTGGATTTTCCAAACTATTTTCTTGTATATTCACAATGAAATATTTTCGAAGAAAATATGTATATGTGTGAGTATGTGTGTGTGTGTAGGTTATGTATTTTTTTTTATTCGAAGTTTTTTCTTTCGAGATGTTTATTCGTTAGTTCTGTTTACTTTATGTTCCCTGATGCGTCAAACGAGGTGCCAATTAGTGTAAAAGCACAAGTTGAAAGGTGCAGTACTGCATAGGTCATGCTTTTCAATTCATTTCTATTGTTAAATCTAATTAATTAATTCGACGTGAAGTCGGTAGGTAGAATAGAAGAGGCTACATAGAAATGTAATGCATATGTAGGTACTTATGTGTGATTACCTTTCACGTACTTACTTCTTTTTATTCATGGTAACGAACGGGCCACTTAGAAACACATAAATTCTCTATTTAATGGGAAAAAAAATAGGGACAAGTGCCGGCCGACAAGTCAAAACTCGAAAGCAATATGTATTTCAACAAACTCTAAAGAAGTTAGTAAAATATCCGATTTCTAATCGCAAGTAACAATACTAGTGCCTCATCAACCATAAGTTCCAAGGGGTCCAAGTAATACCCAAACGGACCCTTTAAAGTCAATTGAGAAATTGTGCAAAAAGGGCAATAAATCTATTCTGCACATGTGTGGGAACAAGTTTTTTGAGATTCTGAAGATGAAGCAAGGACAGTCGGTTTTTAGA
Organism: Conistra vaccinii; assembly: GCA_948150665.1. Classification (NCBI taxonomy): domain Eukaryota; kingdom Metazoa; phylum Arthropoda; class Insecta; order Lepidoptera; family Noctuidae; genus Conistra; species Conistra vaccinii. Next base: position 11,094,853 of record OX411330.1, read on the forward strand.
CCGGTACCTACGGACCTCAGACCAAATAAAAAGCGGAGGTGTAGTTTTGGCATGCTTCACTGTATTGTTTGTAGCGCTATGTCTTGGTTTTTTATTACGGACGTTCTCGATCCGTGCTTCGCCCGCAACTCGTACATGGCACGGTTCGCGCCCGGCACGGTCTAGCATATGATAATTTGCCATTCCAGCTGAAGTGAATAATCTTCAGCGAACTTTTGGAGGGTACTGTATATTTAACTGAATAAAATAATACTCGCTATCTTAAGACAGCCTACTCGCTCGGGCATGGTCTCTTATTAATCACTAACTCTTCTAACTTAATTAAGGAAAAAAGAAAATTTCATCAGTCTAGAGTAATTTAAAGTTCTCATGTCCCTGCCGTACCGGCACCCTACAACCGATTTATACAATCGCACTGGTGTTCTATCGGTCCGTAAGCTCTATGTTAGTCGGGTACTCCGCAGATTCCACCGTACCACAATCCCCCAGCTGCTACCAACCACCAAGAGACGCTTCATATGTCCAGCACCTTCAGTAAAATCCACTTTTGCAAAACGACACTACAACTCCACCGCACCACGTATATACAACAAACTTACTATTAAAAATGCACAAAATTTGAATAATCGCAATTTCGGAAAGAATGTACTAATCTGGCTCAGTAAATTGGACTACGAGCAAACCGAAAATCTCGTCACCACTAAACCAAACAAATAAAGGGACTGCACTACCAACACACACACACTCACACACACATGGTAGTTCTTACGATTATACACAAAGACACACCATCATGCGCAACACACCACACCACTTGGGCAATAATATTTGTACCTATCTAATTTAGTATTTTTATTTTTTTTAACCCTTTGTTTTATTTTTATTTTTTTTTCATAGATTATAATCATTGTTTTTTTTTTCTCCTTTTAATTATTATTAATGTACAGTACCTAACATGTAAACAAACTGAACTATGTATAAGGAAGGGAACTGTCTCCCGAGATACAGGTTTACTACCTAGTTCGGGAGGCAGAGCTTTCATGTAATGTAGTAACACTGGTTTGCAAATAAATGAATTTTATTTATTTATTTGGAACTGCCACATTATGACGTAAGCATTCATCGTGCAAAGTATGCATGTATTATGACACATGCCTATCATCTGATAGGTACTTATTTGATCAGAAGCCATTTTCATATTTTTATCTTATTTTAGTCCCCCAGACCAATTATTAAATGCAAACAATTAGGGAGAGGAGATCAGTTTCAAAATTTCCAAGAAATACTTCAAATATAACAACAGACGTAGCCTTGATATTTGATTGACTAATTACTGTGATACCCCGCGTCCTAACCAAATGCAAATGTCGCGCGAACATGCGTTCTTTGACTTTTTGTTTGGTGAACCGGAACGCATGGTCGCGCCGACAGAAGTTCCAGTTTTTCGAACGTAAAGTGACTTATCGCGGCGACCGCGTATTCGGGCGAGGATATCGCTTATAGTTAGGACGTGGCGATACAGTTTTCATTAATATTTATATTTACCAGCCATTATTTGTGGGAAATAATGGCTGGTAAATACGGAGCAGTGGTGGCCCAGTGGTAACGGCCCCGACTTACGAGTTGTAGGTCGTGGGTTCGAACCCCAGCAGGCGCTTTACTTTGTGTAAATAATTTCATCACCATTGCTCTCAAAACGGTGAAGGAAAACATCGTGAGGAAACCGGCATGTCTTAGAACCAAAAATTCGAAGACATGTGACATCTACCAATCCGCACTGGGCCCGCGTGGTAGATTACAGCCCACTCCCTCTCACAGAGAGGAGGCCTGTGTCCCAGCAGTGGGAACATTAATAGGCTGATGATGATGATGATGAAATACTGATCAAATAATTCCAGATCAAATAATAGCAGACAAAATTGATAAAACAAAACCGAATTTGTTAACGTACTCGAATGACAAGTATTTTTAATAAAACTTTGTGGCGTCCTTTGGGATCTTTATCGGTTTCAGCTTTGATGTTTGACCAAAACATATTTTATTAATAAGGGGCCGTAGAAGTTGATTACAGGCATATTCTCCTGTATAAGGTTTCTTTTGATCCGATATGTATGCGCAAACAAAGTGGTATATATGTAGAACTTTTTATGACGCGTAATTTTTTGGCAAATTTTTACATAAAGAAAATAGGGTACTTACCTACTTAAGTATAAAATATCTGAGGGTTTTTGAAGAACTGAGACGAGACTGTTTTCAGTCAGAGCAAAGCTCTACGGAAACAATGATGATGATTTAGATTTAGATACCACTCTGACTTGTAAATTAAAGATGTTGTAAGCGTCGTAAATTTCCGAAGAAGTAACATTATTTATTTAATTATTTGTTATACGGCGTAATAGATAAAAACATTGAAAAAAAAAAATACGCTCAATAAGAAAACATAGGGACAATGGTAGATATATAAATCGTAAAAAATATTTGGACTAGTATCATTAAACAGGAAGAAAACAGAGGTTACGAATACGTTATTATGGAATGAAAACCAACGACCACGAGGAAACTCTCACTCGTCACCGCGTTTCCTCGCCCGTTTCCGACACGGCAAATAACTTGTCATTCAAGTTAGGATTTTAAGTCAAATGTATTAAAGTCTATTTTACGATGACTATACAGAATAGTGGAGACGGCCATGCGTTGACGACGGCATTTTTCGAGGCGGTGGCGGTACCGGGGCGTTACTACGCTGGAACGGTTGGGCGATGGACTTTAGTTAGCTCAAAAGGCCTGTTGTTTTTAGATTTCGTATCCAAAAAGTGCCAAACGGAACCCAATTAGGTACTAAGCCTCCGCTGTCCGTCCGTCCGTTCGTCAGTCTGTCAGCGGGCTGTATCTAATGAATCGTAATAGACCGAGACAGTTGAAATTCTCACAGATATTTCTTTTGCCGCTATAACAACAAATAATCAAAATTAAATCGATCGTTCGTTCTGCGATGTTTTTGATAACAAAAATCTCCCAATTTAATTGTTATGTGCCTACATTTTTGTGAGAATAATAGTATCTAATTGTGGTTATTCGTTTATGTGTTATGTTCGTACCTATTATATACATGTTGATTTATGTAATTGGTTTCTTAAGCCGTGTCAATCAAATAAATAAATAAATAAATAAAGTTAATAACTACATACAAGGAACGTGTTTTTTTCGGCGTTTTTTGCTCGATTTTGATACGTTAGGTACCGAACCCTTTGTGTGCGAGCCCGACTCGCACTTGGCCAGTTTTTTTTAATGGTACTTAATTATGTGTTTTTTGTTCCAGATCAGCACAATAGCACTAGGAAACATCTGCGGGGACGACGATGTCATGCCTATTAGTCCAATAAATATAGTCAATTTAATTTTATTATCGTTAATATTATTAGTAGTAGGAAGATTTCTTTACGACTGGCAGAGTTTCAAAAATACTGGTGAACTGCCCTGGTTGTCTTCAATACTACCTTAAAAATGTTGTAAACAAAGATCATTATGTTTACCGTAATTTATCAAATCGAATAGTCTGAACTACGATTCAAATAAAATAGTTTTAATTTGACAAATCGTTTAATTGTGTCTTTCTTTCTCTTTCAATAGATATTAATGTTTATTCTAAAATCATTAAATTTTTAAAGTTTTATCAATGATTCTGGTTGTTACTATGGTTACAACCAAGATGGTTTTAAGGTGGTTGGTGGTATGATAACAAAGCACAATTTGAGCGATCTTTCTTAGCAAGTTACAGCTGAAGTGTAGCAGCGGCGGCTTAAGGTTTCATAATACATGACGCCGGGCCCGGAGTCGCACCGTATGACCGGAGTCGCAAGGTATGACAGGGGGGGCCGCACCGGTGCTCCACAGCAAAAAGAAATTTGGTAATATCTCAGTATCTACGTGGCTCCGGCGCGGCAGCGGCACGTCTGCGGCGCGCGATACTCATTCGTGCAGTCCGGCGCCCACGCCGCCCGGTGCGGCTTCGGCATTGTCGTACTCGTGCGTGTACAGGAAACCTAAGGAATCAGGAAAAAACTAAGTGAAAATTCTTTTCTTTTGCTGGGTTTATAGTCTCAGTATTATGAGGGGAGAAGCTTTATTGAGAGCTGCAGCTTATCCTTTTCCTGAATAAGGCGTTAAAAGCTTCCGGATTTAATGACTGAAATTCGTCTTTCAGAAAATACACTATCTAAAACAAATGAGCCAACTTAGGTCACGGAGTCCGGAGGCCTATCTGATGAAAGTTTACCCAATTAAATATCTATCTAAGCATAGTTATTAAATTTAAACTTTTATCCGTTTTTGAAGCCTGAAGCTGAAGAATAAACTGTGATACTACAGAATTGATATTATCTTGTTCATAGTTTGAAAAGGTCAGATGTGAGTAGTTAGCTGCCAAAACTTCTGACATTTAGCTGACTGAGGTTGAACTTAGGGTCGACGTTATCATAATTAAGAAGTAAGCCTGCTGAAGATGACAGCAAGTAATAAATTGAAAAAATAATTAATCTATTACAAAATTAAATGGTGTTATAATTACTTATTAGGTAATAGATACTTCTTAGGGTCGCGCCACACCTGCCGAACGTGCGGCGCGGAAGGTTCGGTTGAATACGCTCCTAATGTTTTTCAAGTTACCTATGATACATCAGCCGAACGTTACGTCGATTCATGAGCAAGCGTCACATGACGCGACGGAACGTTTCGCGCCGAACGTTCCGCCAGCCGCTACACTTAAGTACTTACTAAAGACAGCGAACTGTAAAGGTTTCCTTCCTCAGATACATACTTTCAGTGATTGCTTCACTGAAAATATGTATCTGAGGAAGGAAAGTTTTATTCTGTTCTCTTGAATGAATCTTTGTTTCATTCCTTCAATATTTTCAGTTGATTCAAAAGTCAGATAACTTTACGTCTCAGAAATCGAACAACGACCATGACGTCAAGAACTGATATCACTTGTCTAACAGATGAGATGAGACGAGAATATGATTCTATCTACATATATCGCAATTCGGGTTATGATAGAAACGATACGTCGCGTATTACGAAGAGGGCTACGTTCGGAACAACGACTATCATTTTTTTTTAAGTTCCAAACCTAACCCGCGACCGTGGCGCGGTAATGGTAAGGAAGACGTGCCCTTAGGAGATGGAAGGATTTGCGAGCCGAACTGGATATGCATCCTAGAGTAGTCAATGGAATAGTGCAGAGACCAGTGATATTTATGTACGGATGGGCATCTTATTACGCCATCGCCGCCAGGTTGGATCGGGTCCGGTAAAGTCCGGTTGGCGGGGTTACGCTGCTTTCTTGGCTCTTTTATATGTCACTGCTGTCTTACACTTTGCTGTTTTCTGTGCCTTCGTCAGAAGTCTCGCTGCTATACGTTTCAGTTTTCAAGTAAATCTCGCTGGCAACCTTCTTAATTTTATATCGGTCGTCATTCGTATCCATCCAAAAGTTAAGTTCCTTGCCGGAAGTTTGTCATGTCCTTTTAGGTTGTCGTTCCATGTGTAAATAGGTCGGCCTATTTTCTTGGATTTGGCTTTGTACCTACTGCATTGCTGCATGTAACAGGTGTGCTTTGCCGCGCCTGTGAACCTGTGCGAGATAGCACATCCTATGGTTCTTGATGAGTTTGGTTACGGTTTTTCCGTCTAAGATTTCGTGCATTTTTTTTTGTCTTGTGTGATTCTTAGTGTGGTTAATCAAGTCTCTCATAATAACTCACATCTATATCTTCTTAGTCGTAACCTGTTAGCTTTGGTGATTTTCGAGACTTTCAAACCGTGTATCATACAAGGTACGATCACCATTCGATACATGAGTCTGGCTAGTTTCCAGTCCATCTTTGAGTTTATTATGAATGGTAACAGTGACTTTGCATTTCTGGTGGCCTGTTCATATCGTTTTCTAATCATGCTTCTCCTGCATGCAGATGATAAGTGTGTGCCTAGGTATTCAATTTTATTGACTGTAGATAGATTTAATCCATTCATTGACACGTAGGTCGCATTCTGTTTAGCTATGGGTCTCTAATAAGTATTTTCGTTTTTGTTTCGCTTATTTGGAGGGCGACACGGTATACGGTTCCATCTAACCCCTCTAGGTCATCTGTAATGAAGATGAGGTCATCCGCGAATGAGTGGGGTGAGTGAGACTTCAAAATCTTGGTCTAGTTTGATTAATTGAGTTTCCTCCTCGAGGGCATATATTTAACTTACAAATAATAAATAAATCTCGATATTTTGTTAAGTCGTAAAAAAACCGTGCGAAGCAGGGACGGGTCCGATATCCGTGGGCGGGTCGCTAGTAGGGTAATAATAAGAAGATAGAAAATTGTATCAATAGTTATTGAGATGATGACATTGACTTACTTGGTCTTACTGCCCAAATTCTTAGGACCGATTCAATTTGTAGCCGTCACCCGATCTTACCTAAATATCATATTTATTGAAAAACTAAATATTACCCACACAAATTCGACCACTTATTTCATAAAAAATGTTAGTAATTTTATTACTATAACTAGCTTCTGCCCGCGGCTTCGCCCGCGTGGATGTCGGAAATTATCCCACAGGAACGTGTAACACGTCCTAAATCAGCGGGGTAATTGCGTAGCACTTACAATAGCAATGGGTTTCATTTTGACAGTTCAACAATTAATTGCGTTATTTACGTTATTTCTCGAACATAATTATTAAGCAATAGCTTCTACTTGGCGCTCTGGCGCGTCATCCCCTGGCTGGCCCGCCCCTCCACCCTCGTTCTGTGCGCCGTCGACTCAATATCGCAGGTCATTCTTATCGTTCTAACTTTTAAACTATTTGTCCAAATTACTTAGTGTAAAAGACAAACTTTATCTACATTAAATACCAAAAGCGATGAAGGTATTTATTTTGATAAGAATTAACTAAATACTCTAAAATATGCAATGTAAAAAAAGTATTCAATTTAACTGTATTTATTGCTCACTATTTTGGTTATAAAGGCTTCCACATAAAAGGTAGATATATGCTGTCGCGGACTTTTATTTAGAACTCTTTAAGACAAACAATCCCACAATACATTTTCTTCATGTAACTCTAACGGTTTAGGCAGCGCACGCAGCATACGGTGGAGGTCTGCCCGGCTTGGGTAGACCACCGCCGTGTCCTCGTGGAGGCGATCGGTGGCGGTGACCTCTCGCGTACGGCCCTGGTTCAGGCCATGGTGCGGAGCGAGAGGGCATGGCAAGCCGTCACCTCCTTCTGCAAAGCAGTAATGCTCGCGAAGGAGAAGGTGGAGCGCGCGAGGGAGTGGCAAAGGCCGCGCCCTACCAGCCCTAGCCGCCGCCGCCGTAGGAGACGTCCCGGGCGTCGGGAATTGATAGCCGATTTCCGGCCACCGTAGGCGCGGGCCTGCGGACGGAGAGCAACGGGCAGCTCGCCGTCCGATAAGGACCAGGCCCGGGTCGACGGCGCATCGTGTTCCACGCGCGCCTCAAAGAGATATCAAGGATCGAAGGAACACGTGTGGGTTTTAGTCAGTAAGAGTCTGACACGCCCTTCCGCTCCGCCCAGAGCGGGAGAAGTCATTGGATGATTAACCGCCCAAAAAAAAAAAAGGCAGCGCACGCAAAGATAGATCTCACAGGGCAGGAATTTTTCCGACTTACTTGATACTTATCGTTATATTATGGCCAAATTACATAAAATCTTTATAAATTGTAGCCTATGTGTTATTCTAATGTATAAGCTACATTATTGGAAAGTTTCATCAAAATCCGTTCAGTAGTTTTTGTGTGAAAGAGTAACAAACATCGATCCATCCATCCTCACAAACTTTGGCATTTATAATATTAGTAGGATTAATGTAGGGCAGTGTTTTTCAACCTTTTTCATGACTTGACCCCATTAGTATGAAAAAAATTTTCGCGACCTCGACCATTCGAGAACGATTTGAACTCAGTCGAAATTCCCGCTGAGTCGAAGTTTCTACAGCACGAAACCTAGCCTGATGTTCCCGAGTTGCAGAGAGCCTTGCCTCACGACCTTCCTAAGATTCCTGTGATCGAACTAATCTCATCCTTTTAGCATTTCTGCTACATTGGGAGAAGTTGGATCTTCTTCGAGGCATTCTTACAATAAAATAGTACTTACTATTTAACACACAGTTATTTAGTAAACACGTACTATCGTAAACAATTAAATTATTAATACTTACAGATTATTATACAGTCTAAAATTGTCACAGTTTAAGTAATAAGTGTTAAGACGTGTAAACCAAACGTACTAACTTTATAAAACAAAAGAATTGCTAGAAAAAATAATTACTAACCTGAGCTAATAAACTTATACTTAATAAAGAAAATCAAGAAAAGAAATGCCTAACCTATACCAAATACTTATAATATTTATATACAAACCCTAAATAAAAATTAAGATAAGTATACCGAAAATCAAGGAAAGAAATTCCTAACCTATAACAAATGTTCGATGTGATTCTTTAAATTGACATAACTTTTTTATTTATGAACCGATTGACATGAAATAAACACTAAATGTTAAGTGAAGCTTACTACAATATATTAGTGAAAACCGCATCTAAATCGAATAAGCCGTTTCTGATATTAGCGTGCACAAACACACAGACAAACAGACAAACCGACAAACAGACAAACAGACAAACAGACAAAAAAAAATTTAATTACAATCTCGGGTTCAGCATCGATATAATAACAACCCCTGCTATTTTTTTTTCATATATTTCCATTGTACAGACACCACTTTTCTACAATTTTATTATATGTATTAATTAATATTAATTAATAATAATATTAATATTAATATTGTTGACAATACCTATATTTCGCGTTTGTAAGTTTTCATTATTATTGTTACAATAAGGTTCATCATTTAGATTGTTAGCTGTCTTGGATATTTGCGACTATTGTTGTTGGTACTTAATTAAATTATTATAGGTCTTCATTCTTTGGTCTGTTATTTCTTAAAATATTGGGATATTCAATGATTGTTATTAGAACTGTAAATGTTTTTTAACTGTTGGTATAAATTTGGGGGTGCCAAAGCTTTCAGGCAATTCGCAGAGTTTTTTGTAAGTTATTAGTTTTGGTCTCTTCTGGGATCTCTTCGATAGTATCAATATAAAAGTAGCGAAAAATTGTTATTTAAGCAACTGTTGTATAATATGGGGTATTAAAACACGAATGTATCGACCGCGTTTGGCGTTCCGATTGGCCCTTCACCGGTGAAGGCCGGCCGGCTGCCAATCGGAGCGCCAAACGCGGTCGATGCGTTTGATCGAGATGGTAAAATGAAACTCACACTAAGCCCTCTGCAATACTGATCAAAGCTGCACCCTAGTTGCGTAACACGTTCTATCGCAATCCGAAGGATTTTGATGGAAATTCTTAAATGAATGTTGTTGAATTGTCAAAATGAATGGCATTGCCATTGTAAGTGTGTTACGCAAGTAACCAGTTAGTCTCTATCCTCATCATATCTTATATCCTTTATTAAAACAATTGCCAACATAGTAAAAACCGCTTGTTCGCTTTACGACAGATTCGCTTTATGACAGATTCGCTTCACGGCAGATTCGCTTTACGGCAGATTCGCTTTACGGCAGAAATTGTACAATCGTGTAGAAATGCCTCCACGTAGTTTTCCTTTTACTACCCTAATGTATGTCAAAGGCTAGAAGACAATTAAGTAAGCTAATATTACTTTCCCAAGTCTATGTCACTTTGTAACTCGACAGACTTGCTCAAGTTATCTCACACGAACTTTGTGGTAATATCTACCGGTAATATTGGTTATCGTTTTATTGGTCGTAAGATCACTTAGAGAGAATAATGACTGTAACCTTCATTTCTGATCGAATCAGAAATGAAGATATCCCCAGGAGAACCAAGGTAACCGATATAACCCCAAGAATTGCCAAACATAAACTAAGTCGCAGTGGACAGGGCACATTGCTCGCAGAACAGATGGCTGATGGGGTCGAAAAGTACGTACCAGAAGACGTAGCGTTGGAAAGCTTCCCATAAAGACTTTTGCAGACCAGCGCGACTTGTCGCGCGAAGCGACACGAACAATACAATTTCTAAGAAAACTTCAAGTATAACAATAGCCGGTGTCGCGTCGCGCTTGTCTGCACGAAGCTTAAAGTGGACTGATAACCTTATGGAGACCGCAGGAATCCGTTGGATAAGGTGAATTAATGAGGTCTGAAATGAATGAGCGAATGAATGACCGTGACCTTGTTTATTTGCCATCGATAACTTGCAATGATTAGAAAAGCTAATATTTCATCATACAGTCGTCCCACGAAGACGTCTAGACAGAGCAATCGTGCGGGGCGAGACGGGTACCGAACTGCTTACATTGCGGGGCGTGAGGGGCGAGACGGGGGAAGCTCGTTCCCGAACTGCTACAGTCCATTCAAAGTTATTTTACCTCTGGCAGCAGTAACCCAATAGCAACCTTATTGTAACGACACTAAAAATCAATATAATTTTCACAGATTTGTCAATAGCAGCAACCCAACAGCAACCTTATTGTAACGACAATAAAGATTACTGTGATTTTGACAGTGACGTTAAATCAGAGGTAAAATAACTGTGAACGGACTGTAGCTGTCGTGAGTTCGTGACAATGCCTACACGTTGTCGGCATTCACAACGAGATCAAAGGCGATGTCCTACTGTAAGTTTTTGTACTGTGCCACTAAGCAGTCAGTTTGCAAATTTAATTTAGTCCTTTTTAGCGAAATTCCCTAAACTACTGTTATTTTAGTTCTAACTTCAAGTATGTTTATTCTAGCTGCCTACAAAAACATACCTAAACCTGACTAGACTCAAACCAAAAATATACAAAGATCGTAACATAAATATTTTGCCTGCCTAGTAACCTCTTTGGCAAAAGATTATTTTTTAAAGAAATAAAGTTGCCCATGTTCTTAATAATAAATTGTACCCAATAAATCGTCAAAGCCTCTCGGCATGACCTCGATTTCTTTAAAAAGCGCCTACACACGATAACCTAATGAAAATAACAAGGAAATTCTAATAACATATAACTTAATGAAAATGACAGGGTCAAAGAAAAATTATTAAAATCATGCGACCATGGTTTTATTTATTTTATATTACTTACGGCCACCCACCAGTAGCGTAGCAATGTTGTAGGTACCTATTTTTAATTATTATTAATTAATTCTTAATTAGGTTATTTTTCTGTCGTTGTATTAAGTAACGCTTTAGGTAACGGTCGTTAAAATTATCTTTCAAAGCAGTAAAATTCTGGGATTGTCAATCGATTTTAAGAATTCTATTTAAAAAATGTCGTGATAGCCCAGTGGTTAAGGCGCGCGTCGCCTCTTATGCACGAAGCTGTCGGTTCAAATCTGGGCAATTACCAATGTGGCTCTTTAAATTCATATGTATTTTCTGAGTTCATCTTGAACATTACTGACATCGGTGAAGGAAGAACATCGTGAAACGACGACTGGACGTCTGGTCGTCTGGGGTTGGACTTCTTGTTAATATATGTCTGAAATCGTCAACCCATTTTGAGCAAGCGTGGTGATTAATGCTTGTGCCTTCTCTGCATGAGAAGAGGCCTATGCCCTGCCATGGCACAGTAATAAGCTGGTATAATATGATTTATTATAATATTTTTTTTCACGTTGATAAGACCTACATTAAAATTTATCTCAGTTTTGAATTTTTTTTGTGAAAATGGTTGCTAATCAACTTTAAATCGTAATAGATCCTAAATGATCATTTAAAATGAAAAATTATTAGAGAAACATAATGATTTTCAAAGACCTATTAAAGGATACCCCACCTCTTGACATAGTTCGTCGACTAAACTTCATTTTATTCTTTTTCACATTATGACGTCTGACATCGAATTTGGATTACTGTCATCTATGACAAATAAATTTACGTAAAAATCTTCAAAACTGGCCCACGTGTTACAAAGAATAGTCATATGTATATAAGCTGATAAACATTACCCTCCTTTGCGTCGCGCAGTCGGGGGTTAATACTGGGTCAATTTTGCCGGAGCTAGTCCAATGGAACTGTTTAACATGACAACACTTCCTTTAGCCATGCGTTTGGTAAACTTGGGATCCATTTCCTTTGGCTGCCTGTCAATTGGAGCGGGAATGTAATACAATAGAATTCCAATAAATGCATGCCTCCGCTCCGCTTCGCTTTAGCGAACATGTCTACAGCACAACGGAGATTTGTTACACAGACATTTCAACTGCTAAATGTATGCAGAGCTGTGTCCTCTCACTACCTCCTTTTCTTACTAAACTATACTAACTATTATTATAAACAATCTCATGCAGTAGGAGGCAATAAGTCAAGGCTGAAATATTGCATTTTAAGTAGATTTGATGATAAATAGCTTCCACGTTTTGTGTATTTTTTTTTGTCGCAGACTATCTTTACTTCTTTAATTGACGAGAGCTGGGAGCCCCAACTACGAATGTTACTCTCTGCAGAATAATTTAGGGACAACTAGGCGATGGGCACAGATCGAGATTCGTGCCCAAAGTGTGAAAAGTACACCCTAAGCCCTCGGCTTAGGGTGTACTTTTAGGAGTGGGATTCGAGATAGAAATAGTTCATTTGATTTCCATCTTTGTTAAAGTTCACGTATTACGCAGTCAGGTTTTTAGATTTTTTAGGTCTGTGTATCTGTAGGTATTTTTTTAAATTAGCGCACTGGCTAATACTCCTGTTCATGCTCCGTCTAGAGAGGCGGGTATCATGATGTCACAAAGTGAGAGGTGACTTTTAAGAAGTTTTAATTTATAATTTTGGAATGATTTCTCACAATAAAATTACAAACCTCTTGAGAATAATGTATTTTATTAAGGACCAGGGGGCCTGGCAGACGTTGTCCTGCCCGAATAGTGGGCACCTACCGGATCCAATTGTATTTTAAAACCATACAGGGACTCACTCAAATATACACACAAAATTTTCATTCAAATCGTCCCAGCCGTTTAGGAGGAGTTAGGTGACAAACACACGTACTTACCGAAGAATTACCTATAATAAAGACTAGCTCCCCGCCCCGGCTTCGCACGGGTGGCACTAAGTACTTATCTACTCAACGTTTAAACCTTCCCTGGACTACGACAAACATTTCAAAACCAAAATCAGCAAAATCGGTCCAGCCGTTCTCGAGTTTTAGCCAGACTAACGAACAGCAAATGATTTTTATATATAAGAAAGAAGATAACTATTTATTTTGCAATTAGGTATTTCTTACAATAACAAAGCTCATAAGATAATAATTTGTGTATCTTAAACGGTTTTATATAAATCTTCTATTTTATAAACGATTAAATTATATAGGAATACACACGCTCCGATATATTTATATATATTCGATGTCGCCAGTCTCCACACTAACCGGAATGCGAAGAAAAAATACCACCGATATAATTATTAGTTTCGCTACATTATGAACGGCATTTTTTGCTTACTCTTCATTGAAGTTCTGGCATGACATATTTGCCTAGGTTTGGACCAAGTGCTGCCTAGGAATGTGAGTTGGTCTAGTGGTACTGTAGCATACACATGAACTATAAAAAAATTAAAAAAAAAAAATTGGTCCCAGGAAAAATAAATAAATCCAGTTTTTGTGATAATGACTAATCTTGCATTAAACAACGTTTTTGATATATTTTTTCTCAAAAATGTATTTATAAATACCCCCCTATACTCCCTTATGGACCCAGCAACCGCGCCCCCCCCCTCCCGTGCCTTTAGCGAGCGTTCACCTAATTAATTTAGAATAGTTTATGCCCCTGGATGGAGACTTTTAGTGTAGTAGCTAAAGGCAGCCACATGAAAGTTCGGTTAACCAGCCAGGACCTTAGTGGTCAGCTGCGAGATGCCAGAATAAAAAAAAAAAACCGACTACTTTTTGCTGTCTTGCGTCACTTGTGATTCATTTTGGTGATCCATAGCCTTCTTCATTGCTCTTTGGGTGACTTTTAGCCTTCTGAAAAGGCCCATTGTGAGCGACCACGTTTCAGTGCCATAAGTCATCACTGGCAACACGCACTGGTCAAAGACTTTCGTCTTGAGACACTGTGGTATGTGGGACGAGAAGATATTGCGTAGCTTCCCGAACGCTGCCCAGCCGAGTCGGATTCGACGATTGACCTCTTTCTCGAAGTTGGACCTACCTAGCTGGACAGTTTGTCCTAGGTAAACATACTCGTCTACAACTTCGAGCGTAGCGTTTCCGATCTTTATGAAAGTGGGTGTTACATGGGCATTTGACATGACCTTTGTCTTTTCCATGTTCATTTTAAGACCTACTCTTTTGGAGGCTCTACTGAGGTCATCAAGCATTATACTGAGGTCCTCCATGGCCTCAGCCATGATAACTATGTCGTCGGCAAACCGAAGATTAGTGATATACTCGCCATTGATGTTGATGCCTAGCCCTTTCCAGTCCAGAACCTTGAACACATCCTCCAGTGCAGCGGTGAATAATTTCGGAGAGATAACGTCTCCTTGTCTCACACCTCGCTGCAGAAGGATAGGTTTCGAGGTCTGGTCGTAGAGTCGGACTGACATACTCACACACCTTTTTAAAGAAGAGTACTACCACACCTCTGTTCCATGCGTGTGGCGTTTTACCCCGAGTAAGACAGAATCAAACAGCTTCTCGAGGGCCTTAAGAACGGGTTTCCCACCGGCCTTTAGGAGTTCCGCCGTAATTCCGTCATCACCCGGCGCCTTGTTGTTTTTAAGCTGCTTTAGAGCCATCCTAATCTCGTACAAGCTGACGTCCGGGATATCTTCGGTATAGTGTTGGGTTAATCTAGCTTTTGGGTCGTTTGCCACATTCGTAACGGGGTTACTGGTTGACGTGTATAACTGTCCATAGAACCTCTCAATAGTTCAAGTTTGGCGGATACGATCCTGCCATCATCGGTCTTCAGTTTTGTAAGCTGGCTCTGCCCAATATCGCATCTTTAATGCGGTCTGCACTAAAGCGGTGAAGGTCGCTTTTCAAGGACTTACAGATCCGTCTATTGAGTTGCCGGTACTTGACCGCATCGTCTAAAGATTAGAGGATCATCTCGCGCCTCTCCTTCATGAGCTGAATACTAGGATCAGAGGGCTTCTTGTTTCTATTTGTACGACGGGTCTTAAAGATCTTGGACCCGACCGTATGGACAGTTTCCACGAACCCATCGTTAAAATCGTCCACGGAGCTCCCTAGGCACTCGAGAAACGATTCTGAAGTTCGAGCTGAAAGCTCTCGGGGTTTTGAACTTGGATTGGTGCTGGACGGAGCGTAGACTTCATCAGTCGAGATTTTTCCAGCTTGATAATTAAGTTCAATGTGCCTCTTACCATGCGGTGATCGCTTCCGGTTTTCACCACGTTGATCACAGAGACATCATTGAATACTTGCTTCTTCGTCGACATAATGAAGTCAATCTCATTTTTTGTTGCCCCATCAGGGCTCTGCCAGGTCCACTTTCTGTGCTCACGTTTTTTGAAGAAGGAATTCATCATAAAGAGGCCTTCCTTCTCCATAAAACTGGCCAGTAGGTTACCCCGGTGGTTCCGACGTCCAACTACAACATCAAAATACAATTACTACAATTATAATTGAATGCACAATAACTGTTTAATAGTTGATTTTGTACATTTGTTGCTACTAAGTTAATTTTTTCCAATAAAAATATTCAAAACAAGAGACTGTTTTTCTTTGGACTCCTGGGATAGATTTATATGCGCTTTGAAATACAGGTAAGTGATGGTCTGAGGAACAAAATGCACTATGTGAGTATTCTAGGCAGCACTTGGTCCAACTTCCATACAAAATTAGGCAATGTCTTTTAATTTTACATTTTCATCAACAGGTATTTGTTATTCAGAATTAAAATTAAGTACTTAAATGTAAATAAATAACAACATAAACCATTAATTAATTTAAGAAATAAGAATTGTATTTAAAAAAAAAAAACTTAAAATCCCGCTTTTTACACGAATTAAAAATAATTAAATTGACTTGTACTTAAAATTAAATGTAAATAAATAACAACATAAACCATTCATTAATTTAAGAAATAAGAATTGTATTTAAAAAAAACCTAAAATCACGCTTTTTACACGAACTAAAAATAATTAAATTGACTTGTACTGTTACAATATAAGTGTAGCGGCACTACGGCACACCTGCGGAACGTTCGGCGCGGAACGTTCCGTCGCGTCATGTGACGCTTGCACATGAACCGACGTAACGTTCGGCTGATGTGTCATAGGTAACTTGAAAAACATTAGGAGCGTATTCAACCGAACCTTCCGCGCCGAACGTTCGGCAGGTGTGGCGCGACCCTAAGTACCGATGCAGCTTGTCACTTCTTTTATATCCAATGATTAAATCAAAATGAGTGGAGCGCTTTAATTAAAAGTACACACAACTAAAAAGCGCCCCACGCTTTTGATGGTTGATCACGCACGGTTGAAGTTGGTGAAAATTACGTTGAATGATTCCGTTACATGATAGATACATGTCAAGCTAGTAAAAGCGTATTTAAAAAATAAACTTAACTAAAACTGGTTGACAATTCTCGTAACCCAAAGACTGGCTTTTACCTTGGCCAGAGGCTAAGCATTGCCATACACATACAACGAGGCAGTGACGCCACTCTCTTGGGTAGAGGCGGGGCGCGTGAGGCAGAGACAAAGGTCGCTCCCTCAAGCCCCTAGCCGCCGCCGTAGTGGACGCCCCGGGCGTCGGGAATCGATCGCCGATTTCCGGCAACCGTAGGCGCGGGCTTGCGGACGGAGAGTGATGGGTAGCTCGCCGTCCGATCAGGACCAAGCCCGGGTCGACGGCGCGTCGTGTTCCACGCGCGCCTTAAAGAGTATTCAGCGAAGCTAAAAGGGTCCGTTAGGGCCGATGCCTACCACCGGGGTTGCGGATAGTCCTAAGGGGAAACCGTGGCCCCCGTCTAGGCAAGGGAAGGAACACGGGTGGGTTTTAGTCAGTAAGAGTCTGACACGCCCTTCCGCTCCGTCCAGAGCGGGAGAAGTCGTTTGAGGACTTCCCACTCAAAAAAAAAAAAAAAACTCTCTTGGGTATATTATCAGTCGACAGCGATGAGGACGAATTTTTCGACGCCATATTTTAGTTTGTTCATCATCTTTAGCAAATTCAACTTCACAGATTGCTTTTCTCCATTTTGAGATTACCTACCTACGTAGGTAGAGTTCGTATTCGCCTACCTACATACACGATCGTAGAAGATCTTCATAGTTAGTACTTATCAACTACTGTTCACATGTCAAAGGAAAGCTTATGTGCTTGTACCAGGATTACCTTGTGACGAGGGTTTCGTAACAATTATTACGTAATAAGCAATATTGTATTTTTAGAGCCTCAGAGGCATGCTGGCCTGCCACCGTGTCCCTAGAACTAAAAGGGCAGTGTTATATGGGTATCGTAAAACTGTAAAAGGCGACCAATTATAGCCCTGTCCGTTAAAGTAAAGACAGTCTTGATTATTTCCTTGAAAAGTGTAAAACGTCTCATCCATTACTAACGAATCGCGTGTGAATTATAGGTTAAATAAGACTGGGCTGATGAATTCACCGTATTTTTTTTTAATGTACTCCAAACAAAAATACATATGTTATTAAAACGATATGAAATATGAAACACAAATATTATTGACGAACAGTTGAAAAGTTCGGGAGCACGTAATTTAATTTAATCACCATGTATTTGTTCACAAGCGAACGTGGTATGTTGTCTGATACAGGGAGTTCATGAGAACGGTACCGCGGTCAATTTTGCGGTCATCGGTTGAAAGCTAAGCTAGTGAGTAGTGACCGGTGATATTACTGTTCCTTTTGTTATTGAACGTGAACAATAGCAATTCTGATATGAACGATTGAACTAAAATGTTCTTTCGTGGAACAGAAAAGCTGGGAAGGCTTATGTGCCGTTGTGGACTTTAGGTGAGTGGGTAAACCAATAAATTGGCATAGAAATGCCACCTCTTGGATTTGAAAATAGAACTAGAATAATAGAAAATTGATTATTTTCCAGGTAATACTGAAGGTACACAAAATAAATTACCAACAGCTAAGTTACATTATTGTTAGTTGTCAGTGACCTAGACAGTTAGTCTGTATAACTAAATCCGAGCCCTCGGGGCTCGGATTTAGTCAGTAGTAGAAGTCCGACATAGAGGCCACATGATAAGAAAAATGTAACATAATTATGACAGCTCCCTGAAAAATTACTACCTATATATACTACATTACATTTTACTTTTTAAACAAGCTAAGTCCCAAAAAATGTTTTTCTTTTCAAAAATTGTTGGGATGTGTGTATTTTTTTATATTACATTATGACAAAAATACTGATTTCGGGTAAGTTGTGGTCTTCTCTGGTCTTAATTTGTTACACACAAATAAAACATATTTTGATTCGTTCGGTATTTTGTATTTATTGTTTGTCATAAGTATTAAAAAAGCACTTTGATGAGTTATTGAACTAATTTGCTACATTCTCATAGATTGGACATTTTGGGAGTTGGACATTTTGGGAATTGGAATTTTTGAGAATTGGACATTTTGACTATTGGACATTTTGACAAATGGACATTTTGACACTTGGACATTTTGGGATTTGGACATTTTGACACCGCTGGACATTTTGAGAATTGGACATTTTGCCCCTGAACGTATTATACTTTCAACGAAGCGGCATTGCTAGTCTTGTTTGAAGGATTCGTTTGCTATTACGTAGAGAGACCGGGGTTGGAAGGATTTTTTTTGAATTTTTAGTAGATACCCATGTTCTTAGATTACCAATGACATTTATATTTGGCAGTGTATCTTATCCATAAGATATATCTACAATCTATCTGCCCGACCTTTTCCCAACTTTGTTGGGCTCGGCCTAACCGGATGCAGCTGAATACCAGTACTTTACATGGAGCGACAGCCTGTCTGACCTGCATACCGGTAAGTAGTGACTATTTGGACATCGTGAAATAGGCCCATAAAGATCGGTAAAGAGGGTTTACGTCGTACGGCATTTCATACAATCTTTAAAGCCCTTATTTTTCGAAATGACTGAACTGATTTTAATGAAACTTCATACGCATATGCAGGATATAAAGGTCTAAAAACTTAGTTAAGAACATTTTCAAAATGTCTTATTTAAAAGCAGAAGTATTAAGGTTTTATATGGATTTCTGTTTACGTGTGAAAATAGGTTTGTATACTACCTACTTATTATAAATGCAAAAATTTTGTTTAAATCTTTTCGTAGGAGGTAATCATATCGTTCACTATTATGTAGGTAGAGTAGCTTATTCACTGATTCAGTTATGTCGGATGGTATTATAACTTGACTTTTGAACTAAAACCTACGCAAAAACAACGTTATCTTTTGAGAAGTAGATGTTTTGAGTACCTTGCCAATTAGAATTTACGTGATTGTCAATAAGGACTCGTTGGCCTATATAACTGTTTTTGTAAGGCTTCAGGGTTCTATTTGATTCTGAATTATCTTTTCAAAATGTTAAAGGTAAGTTAAGAGGCGTGGGATGCCTTTGACTGTTAAGAGATGATCTTCTTGAATCGTGGGAGATAATGTTATCAACAAGATAAGGAATGCCATATTTCATTCTTATTTTGACGCCCACCTAGAAAAGAAATTATACTGTTTACCTATTCAATGACTAAGTCTTGCTCGTGGCATCGACCGCGTTGATGTAGGAAAATATCCCACGGGAACGTACTATCGAAATAAAAGTAACCTATGGGTTAACCCAGGTTATAAACTGTCTGTGTGCCAAATTTCATCCAAATCTGTTTAGTCGTTTTTGCGCCAATCCGGAACATACATCCAGACAAACGGAGAAAAATTCTAAAAACTAAGTATATTTACGGCAACAGACTGGTTCGGGAACACCTCACAGCAATAACTTTGTTCAAAATTATTTAACGTACAGTTTCGACTTCGTTACTTTTTATTACGAGTAGTCTATCATTAAGTATCCTACACCTAATCATTGAATACGCAACACTAATTTTCTTCACGTGACTCTTTTGTTTATCAAAAATACCGACAACGTCACCATTCTAGCAAGTTCCAGAACCATCTCAACGTCACCACCCCGCATCCTTATCGTTGACACCACCCGGCAGCCCTGCAACTAACCGTTGCGACCAGAACCAGCTCAACGCTGACCCCTTACATCCCTATAACCTAAGAAAGCGTTATCGCTACTAGCAACTACAAACCATCTCAACTCTGCTGGCCCCGACGCACTGGATGACAGCATGGGAACTGCAACATTGTCATCTTGTCTACGTGTTAGCAACATTGTCGTCTTATTACAACATTCATCATTCTCCTGCCCTTATCCCAATTTTATTTGGGGTCGGCGCAACATGTCCCTTTTTTCCATACTTCTCTATTAGTCGTCATCTTAGTAGTTACCCCCTTTCTAACCATATTATACTTCACACAGTCCATCCATCGTTTCTTTGGTCTTCCCCTACTCTTATAGCCATCGACATTCATACTCAACAACAGTCTTATTGCAACATTGTCGGCTTCTAATCTATACAGTGACATCCAGCTTCTATTCCTCACAATAACTAAAATAAAATGACCGCCACCTTCTTACCCAGGGGTTATCTTACACTGGTTTCCGGTGAGCCAGAACCAGTAATTCCTATTGTATAGATATGGAAGATAAAGAAAATTGTTTATATCAGTTTATTTACTTACAGTTACTTATTATGAATAATGAACGAAAGTGGCATAATACTACATAATATTTACTGTAAAATACAATTATTTTATTCCTAAACTAACAGATGGTGCCTTAGATACAGATGGATCCTACATCTATTAGGTTGTTTGTCTGTAAAATAACATTGAACCGTTTCCATAAACAATTACAATGGGTTTTACAATTGGTTTTGTATAATAATCAAGTAGTTAAAAAACACGTGCAAACTTCAAACCAGGCCGTGTTTTAATAACACTATTGTAAAGATACTGTTACTATTCGTTGGCTGAGCTTGTTTGGTCACAGATCAATACAAACGGTACACTCCGCAAAATAATTTAAATAAAAAGCGACTCTGGCTACTACACTGTAAAGTTCAATTCAGGCCGCACAGCGCTAATCACCTACAGTTATATTCAACTAGAGGTTGCTTCTCTTTCTATCACGTGACTCTTAGAACTTCTGAATACGTTACACTCACTGAATTGGCCCAGAAAGACGGGCCCGCTGTGTACTTGTAGCTTCATATCTAAACTGCGGATGGTCCCATCTGTATTAATCTGTGCATGTGCTGTAACGGGGCAAACCATAACATCTGGCGGTACTAGCCTAACAGTCGTTCATGAAGGTGTTCAGGGGTGAGAATACACGCACGAATGACTGATGTCGTTTGCTGTTGCTTCGAAGAACACTGTGTGGTTTAGGACCCCTCCGTCTGCCCCGGAGTGGAAAATGTCTATGGTGGTGAGATAATTATGAGAAAAAACATTTTAGAAGTTAGTATGCTGTAAGTACTGTGAAGTGTCATAATCAGCCTATTAATGTTCCCACTACTGGGACACAGGCCTCCTCTCTGTGAGAGGGAGTGGGCTGTAATCTACCACGCGGGCCCAGTGCGGGTTGGTAGATGTCACATGTCTTCGAATTTTTTGGTTCTAAGACATGCTGGTTTCCTCACGGAAAGACGAAAAGAACGAAAAGACGGTTTTCCTAGGGATCACGCTTGACTCAAAACTACAGTGGGGTCCTCACTTAACATCACTTGCAGGGCGGCTAAGTTCAGCCGCTTACGCTGTTTGGAAAATCCGCCAACTAACAGACGTGGATACCGCGAGACTGGTCTATTTTAGTTACTTTCATAGCATCATGTCTTACGGTATTTTGCTGTGGGGACGGGCTGCAGATATTGAGTCTGTCTTTATTCTGCAAAAGAGGGCTGTCAGAGCCATCTATAACCTCCGCAGACGCGAATCTCTAAGGGAACTGTTTAAGAAAATTAACATCATGACGGTACCTTGTCAGTATATATATGAAAACATTATGTATGTTCGAAAAAATCTACATCTTTTTCGTAAGATAAGTGACAGGCATAATTTTAACACTAGAAATAGGAACAAATTAGATCAACCACGTTTTAGATTGTCTAAAGTACACACTTCTTTTATGGGGTACTGTGTAAAATGTTATAATAAAATACCACTCGATATTCTTCAACTTAATGAGAAGAAATTTAAAACATGCATTAAACGCACACTATGTAGACAAGCATATTATAAGTTAGATGATTATATCCTAGATAAAAATGCTTGGCTTAATGCTGGTCCTGCTCCACAGCCACTTGGGCTCACTAGTTGAAATTATTGTATTTGGAAGAGTTGCTACCCCTTTTCTTATTTTTTTATTTTTATTTATATTATTTTTCTGACATTACGAACATCATGTTTATTTTATTTTTATTTTTTATTAACCAATTTTGTATTGTTGAATATTCCAATATTTGATAATGATTATCTTTCTTTTTGATAGTATAATATATATATAGATATATTTCTTTTTGATAGTATAATACATTGCAAACTATAGTTTTGTATAATTTAGAAGCATTTTTTCAGTTTTTGTAAATGTGAGTACCATGGGGCTGTTTATTCTGTTATTATATTATGTTTTATGTTGACTTGAAAGAGCATGGCAGTTGAGACTTTGTCATGCTTACTTTAATGTCTCGCCGATGGTGGCGAGTGTGTTGGATCATTCGGTTCCCTACAAAATGGTTGAGCTGGATGGTGCTGATCCACGCGTCATGTTCGTGAACGGGCGCCGTCGGTTGAGACTGGTCATCTCTTTTCTGCCAAGGCTTATTTTAAATCTTATACTTTGAATTGTCTCTATTTCTTTTTTTCACATTGTTCTCACATATAGAAGCAACAAGAATAATGTACCCAGGATTTTGTAATGTCTTTATTTAAAAGAGTGTCCTGGGAGTTTCTTGCCCGTTCTTCTCCACAGAGATCTACTTTTTGGAATGGGCGACTAGCTTCAACTTTCTGACTAACTGACTGACTCTTTGACAATTCAAAAGTGCCTGTAAATGGTTTAATTGAAATAAATGCTTTGAGTTTGAGTTTTTGAGTTTGAGTTTGAGTTCACGATGTTTCCTTCACCGTTTTGAGAGCAGTGGTGATGAAATTATTTACACAAAGTAAAGCGCCTGGTTGGGATCGCACGACCAACAACTCATAAGTCGGGGCCGTTACCACTGGGCCACCACTGCTCCTGTTGAAGTGTAGTAAAAACAAATCGCTCCTACTTCAACACTCTTCTGACTGTCTGGTCACAAAACGCACACAAAACGCACCTTCAAATATTTTGGAGAAGTCATTATCTATCAACAAAAACAATTATCGTCAATAAAATCGGTGAAGAATAAAATATTATCACTGTGGCAGACATTTGGAAAAGAATTGTTTTTCTTACAAAAGAACTATTGAAAACAAAAGAACCAACAATAAAATGGTCCAGATGGTGAGTTCGAAATCTTAAAGTGCAAATTTTATACTTCTGGCTTTGCTTTTATGATGGGCAGGCCAGTGATACAAATTACAGTAATGATGGGCAAAAAGGGACCGAAACCGGTACGACTAATACCGGTATTGTTTCGGTTACAACTTTTATTTACTTTACCGGTAACCGGTAAAGGTAACCTTAATTCGTAAATGGAGTACAACCGGTACTAATACCGGTTACCGAAATAAAGGTAACCTCTATCTTACTCGTGCCGTCGGCATTAGTCAAAGGGCGCGCACATCGCGTGTGTGTGTTAAAGAGTCGAGTCTAAACGTTACAAAATGGGACGAAGGCGAAAAAATCGTGTTAATGCATATTTGACTATAGGAATCAAATTCATCTAAGATCTGCGTCAGATTCATCATCGAGCTTTCTCTTATAATGCTTATATGTATTGATTTCTTTTTAAAAGCTTTTATTCAACTTGCAATGTTTGTATGTGAGTTAGTTAATATGCTTGTTTAGGTAGAATCTTGCAAGCTGAGTTAAGACCACTTCCTCTTATCTCACGGAGTTGACATTTTATATGTTGGTTCAGTTCTGATGACAATATATTTTTATGACAAGCATGACCTGATTGGCTACCCAAGATTGGCTCCAGATGAGGAAACTCCTCAACGGTCAACAGTACAGACACGAAATTTTATATACGTTTTAAATATAATAGTTTGTTCTAAATTTCACCATGATCTGGCTGTTGCACCTAGGTTTGCTTCAGGCGAGAGAACTCCTCAACGGTCAACAGTGCAGACACGAAATGTTATATACCCTTTAATTATGATAGTCCGTTCTAAATTACACCATGGTCTGGCTGCTGCACCCAGAACTGGCTTCAGATGAGGAAACTACAGAACGGTACACAGTACAAACTCGAATTGGCTTCCGATGAGGGAACTCCTGAACGGTCAACTGTACAGAGACGAAATTTAATAGACGCTTGAATTATGATAATCTGTTCTAAAGTCCACTATGACCCGGCTGTTGCACCCAAGATTAACTCCAGATGAGAGAACTCCTCAATGGCCAACAGTACAGACACGATATATTATAAACGCTTTAATTGTGATAGACCGTTCTAAAGTCCACCATGAAGTGCAACCAGGAAATTTTATATACGCTTGAATTATGATGGTCTGTTCTAAAGTCCACTATGACCAGTATGACCTGGCTGCTGCACCCAGGATTGACTCCAGACGAGAGAACTCCTCAACGGCCAACAGTACAGACACGAAATATTATATACGCTTTTATTATGATAAAATTAAGTGCAGAGAAGAATCGCCATAGCAAGGAAAAATACTGAGGATTGAAAAAAATTATGAATCAAATATAATTTAAAATCTTTTTAAAACAACCTTTTATTAAACTAAAAAGTACAATATAAAACTTAGGTACGTAAACAGATGACTTTAATATTTCTTTAAAAGCTTGAGGCGTGAACTTTAACATAAAGATAAGCCTCAAGCTTTTAAGGAAATATTAAAGTTATCTGTTTACGTAAGTTTTATTTTGTACTTTTTAGTTTGATCAAAGCTTGTTTTAAAAAGATTTTAATTTTTAATTTGTTCATTGTTTCTTTCAATCACCAGTATTTTTCTAGCTATGGTGATTCTTCTCTGCACTTCATTTTTAATGCGGGTATCAAATGAAACTGACTGATCCAAATAAATATATTCTTTGATTAATTCTTCATTCTGACCATCAACCAATATAGGATGGTTTTCTTTATTTTCGTAATTATTTTTGTTTTTGTAATTTTGACCGATAGGCCCACTTTTCTAATCTCTTCTGTCAAGTCGTTTAACATGGTTGCCAAATCTGTCGTAGCGAAGATGACTTTGTCGTCCGCGAAGCGGAGGTTGCTTAAGTATTCTTCGTTGACTCTGAATCCTTTTTTTGTCTAATCAAGTTTCCTGAAGATATTTTCTAAAGAGCTGTAAATATCTTAGTCGATATTGGGTCACCTTGCCGAACGCCTCTTCTTACGGGGAACTTTACACCGTGCCGTTCTAGCCTAATTTTTGCACAGCCCTTCTTGAATATTTCCTGTAACACATTTAGGTATTTTGCGTCGACACCTTGTTGTTCTAGGTTCTCCATATTGAGTTGTGATTGCTTGTGATTCAATGAATCAAACGGTTTTTTGTAATCTACAAAACACATATAAAGTGACTTGTTACACTCTTTACCTTTTCTATGGCTTGGCAGTTGTATGTAGTCCGTAGTTAAAAAAAAGACGTGTGGCACTCGGGGACTGCCGTGGCAAAGCTATTGCATAGCATTTTTTATCAACTTATGCAATTGTAAAATATTAACCCGAATACAAGAAATAGCAATGGTGACATTGACAGGAACTGTTATTCACATTTATAGTTTTTAAAACTTGACACAACGTAATGGGAACATCAAACTAATAAAAAGGTTTTAATTTAACTATTAATAGTCAAGGATCATTCGTCTAAGTAAATTTGAACTTTATTGTCAAACAGTTAAACATAATTTTCAATACAACACTCTCGTATCATTCGTCTAAGTAAAACACTCTCCTTAGGTTTAGGTATTTTCGTTACGGAATTTCTGGATTAGGTCTCCACGCTCAAGGCCCGCGATAGAAGCTATGCAATAGCTTAAAAATTCTTCCGAAGACCGGCCTGTTCACTTGGCTGATTTTCATTCAAAGCCTTTGTAATTCTATTGAGAATTAATTTAGAAGAAACCTTGTACACGCTTGATATCAGGCTGGTGAGCCTATAATTGTTAAGGTCACTACAGTCACCTTTTTATGGAGAAGTACTGTGGTCTAGTTCGACCATTGCTCCGGAGTGGATCCAGTTCTCAATATATTGTCAAATAGTGCTTGCAGAACGCTTTGCAACGGTTCCAAGAGGGATTTCAGAAGCTACCATTCAGGAGTTCCTTCGTCTGAAGCCAATTCTGGGTCAGCAGTCAGATCATGTTGGACTTAAGAATAGTCTTTCATAATTAAAAGTATATAATATTTCGTGTCTGTACTGTGTATCGTTCAGGAGTTCCCTCATATGAAGCCAATCCTGGATGCAGCGGTCAGAACATGTTGAACTTTAGAACGTTCTATCATAATTAAAGCGTGTATAAAATTTTGTGTCTGTACTGTTGACCGTTGAAGAGTTCCCTCATCTGAAGCCAAATCCAATTATGTCTGAATTTAGAATGAACTACCATAATTAAAAGTTATATTCAATTTCGAGTTTGTAGTGTGTACCGTTCTGGAGTTCCCTCATCTGAAGCCAATCTTGGGTGCTGGCAGCAGTCATATCATGGTGGACTTTAGAACGGTCTATCATGTATATAAAATTTCGTGTCTTTACTGTTGACCGTTGAAGAGTTCCCTCATCCGAAGCCAATCCTGAGAGCAACAGCCAGATCATGATGGAATTTAAAACGGACAATGATAATAATTAAAGCGTATATGAAATTTCGAGTTTGTACTGTTGACCGTTGAGGAGTTCCCTCGTTTAAAACCAATCCTGGATGCAGTAACCAACCAGATCATGGTGGAATTTAAATCAGACTATTATAATTAAAGCGTATATAAAATGTCGTGTCTGTACTGTTGAGCGTTGAGGAGTTTCCTCGTTTGGAGCCAATCCTGGGTGGCCAATCAGGTCATGCTCTTCATAAAAATGTATTGTCATTGAAACTGAACCAATATTTAAAATGTCAACTCCTTGGGATAAGAGGAAGTGGTCTTAATTCAGCTTGCAAGATTTGCCCCAAACAAACATACATAAAAAAATTGCAAGTTGAATAAAAGCTTTTAAAAATGTATTTCTGTTGTGTATCATATTATAAAACGATTGCAAAAGACAAGAAAAACAAAAATTGACGATTTTTTATAAAAAAGGGTTGTTAAATCTAGAAAATTTAAGTCTCTAACATAAATATAATTGGTTCTATATCCCACCGTAAGGATATAACGGGAAATTTTGCCGTTAGAAATAGGCACCTATCCTGATTTTTCATACCTACCTGCTCCATAAATATTTTTCGTAAAAAAATCATAAGTCCTCAGTTTTCAAGTCAAATTAATTCATGTGACTTAAGCTCAGACCAATATTATTGGTCTGAGGACTTAAGTAATTCAACTTTGTTTTAAAAAGAAACGCCAGCACGCACGTAGAGCAATGATAGAAAAAATGCAATGTAAACAAAAAACATTTCTCGACAAGTCCGCCGGGCGCCGCGCGCTGCTTGACTACCTACGAGCCGAAAGCGTTGTCACGAACATTGCCGATGTCACCCGAACTCAACCGAAAGCAACGATCGGCTTGGCCGACTAGTCGTACTCAAGGCCATTTTTAGGTAACCGGCATGTAACCGGTATTAAACCGGTTACCTTAATAGAGGTAACATGTTTTTTCTTCTTGGTTACCCAGATATCGGTTACCATAGTCGTAAAGGTAACCTAAATTCTTCGATACCGGTACCGTAATTCATTAGCTCGTATTACGAGCTAACAGGTAGTTCGCAAAACAAACTTTTGTTTAAAAACAAAAGATTTGAAACGATTTCTATTTGAAATGCACATAGATGTTTGCTGAGGTCCTATTAGGTCCTCCGTCTATTGATGGCAACAAATATATTGTGATTTTTTGTAAATAAGTACCTACACTCATTGTTGTGCGAACTACCTGTTAACTCGTAAATCAGATGTTTTTTTAATGTTTCGGGTGTGATAAGGGATTTTTTATCCAATGAAATGAAAGAGTTCTGTGCGCAGAAAGGTATTAGCTACCACATGCCACACACAGTGCCACTTACTTGGGGGTTTAAATTAGATCAATGGTTCTGGGGAGAGGCTGTTTTAATTGCTACTTATTCTATAATTATTAGTCTTACGAAAGCACTGAGGTTGGATAACACACCTTATGAGTTTTGGCATAATACTGAGCTACAGCTGAAGTATTTAAAAGTTTTTGGACCTACTGATTATTTTTTTAATAAAAATAATACAACGAAAATTGACAAAACCGTCGTAAATCAATTTTCGTTGGTTATTAACAAAATAGTTATTGAAAAGTTTGTGAGAGTCAGAGATGTAGTACTTAATGGATGATATTAACTTCTTATCAAATTGAATGGATTATGGCTAGAAATAGCCATAAATCTGTTAACATCTCTGACTATGTAAAGAGGTGTGAATCTGTTAGGAATCAATCAGATTGTATGCGTGAACAAACGGACGCACTACCTACCTACTAATTAATCCTTAATATTTCTAATTCCTCAATTATATACGTATAGAAATTAAATCCAAGGATGATAAGCATCTATGGAAAAATGCTATCAAAGAGGAAATTAATTCCCTTTTTGAATATGATACCGAATAAGACGAAAATAAAACTCATGAGTGGAGTCCTTAAAATAGATCAACACTTAAAAGAAATGAAATGCTTTCTGGAAATCAAAATTAACAAGTCTGAAAACAAAGTGACTTTGGATCAGAAAATGTATATAAAAAAATAATTGAGAAATTACTAAGTGACATGAGTGGCTGTAAGCCCAGGTACGCACGTGCGATTTTCTCCCGCGGAGATTTTTTATAGCACACTGGATTTTCAACGCTCTGAGCGTAGAAAATTCAGTGCGCGATAAAATATCATCGCGATATTTTTACGTCCGTTCGAACGTGGGCTAATTCTGTCACAACACCTTGAAAGTAAACTCGATTACGAAGCATTAAATACGTGTGAAATAACAAGTGCCCCTTGTAAAAATCTTAACGGTTGTATAAAGTAAAAAAATAAATAAAAAAAAATCTAATGATTTATTTCAGAAAAAAAAAACGTTTTTCATGTCTATTATGCTATGTTCTCGACCTGACCTAAGTTTCTCTGTTAACATCTTGAGTCGATATGCAAACAAAAACAACCATTCATTATGTTAGCACTTAAAAAGGGTCTTTAAAGAGAACTATAAATCACATGTTAACTTTTAAACAGATTGATTTCAAAAATATTTTAAGTGGCTCCGTTGATTCTGACAGGGGTAGTAAAGTAATTTATAGAAAAAGTACTAAGGGTTATATTTTGTTATAATTATTTGATCAATGCACAATTTAAGGTGCAGCAATGCACAATATGCTGGCAAACAAATGGGTACCAAACAGTGGCAACATCAGCCACTGAAGCAGAATACATGACTCTTTTCACAAAGTTTTATGTTCTGTGGTGCAAATAAGTACTAGTATATTCCAAACCAAATATAATAAGGTCATTTCATGCCGCTGTGGCCAAAGCAGGGTTTTCCACGTATATTGTGTGGTGAGCTAAGTTGTGCAATACAAGAGTGCAAAGTTGCTTTTTAACCGCGTGTTCAATTTTGATGACCGAGCAAGCGAAGGATTCTAAAATTGAATCACGAGCGCAGCGAGTGATTCAAAATTAGAAGCCTGAGCGTTAGCGAGGGAATCAAAAGAGCACGAGGTGAAAAATCTTTGCACTCGAGTGCAACACGTAACTTTTCATTCCACCTCAGCGAGGAAATGACTAAATGCAAAAAAAAAAACGTTTACAATCACAAGATAGGTACACTTTTATTTCAGTTTAGGTATTAATTACTACATTATGACAGGTAAGTATTACAGAATAATCTTTAAATTATAACAAAATAATACTAAGGTATAATTAAGAAAATTTTAAAGTAACGTTGCTACAGTTATTTAAATTGAGTGTAATATTTTTCTTTGGTACTGTAATATTGGTGTTAGTCACTTGTGTACTGTTTTTCGGTAAACTATCTGTCATACTTAATAGTTGTACCGATTCATCGGATTCCCTTGGCGTGAATGTTGGAGAGAGAGGGAGATGGTTAGGTGTTTCATAACGGCTTATTTTTGATGTAGAAGGGCCAGTCCAAGGATCCGATTGAGGCTCTTTCAGTGTAATGGCTCCTACGATGCCTTCACATATTTTAGACTTATTTTGGATGGAATCCTCTATGTATCCCTCTACAACTGCATTGGACTTCCAGCCTCCGTGGCGCTTAAGGGACAGGAGATCAGCTCCGGAATCAGCCAAAAGTGTGGCTGAAGTTCGTCGGAAACAATGACCCGTGTACAACAGGGGTTCTGGAAGTTCAAGAAATGTTGCTATTTCTCGTGGGATACTGCCAATTTTATTAGTACCCATAGGCTGTCTAACACACTTTCCATTGCGATACAGTAGAAAAAATCGATTGATTGGAGTGTTAGGCGGGCGTAAGGCTTGATATTTCTCAACAATCGTTACGTATTCCTTGCGAATGACGAAGTTGCGGTCTCTTTTTGTCTTTGTATTAGGTAAATTAATTAATAGTAAGTCATCTGAATGTTTCTCAATGTTTTTGACATTAAGTTGTGTTAGTTCATTAGTTCGACATGCTCCGTTTATTCCAATAATAAGAACAACCTGTAACGTAAAGAGTATTGTAGTAGATAAATGAATAAAATTGATATGAACGCATAATTATGCCTATCAACATCTACTAAGTATACTATTTAATTGAGATTAATATACTTAAGTAGATACTGAATGTGCAACTGACTTACTTTTGCCGCCAAATATACGGAATCGGGTGCTTCGTTAAGAAACTTTTCAATATCAGATACTGTGAAAACCTTCGATTTTTTTGGTTGATGACCAGATGAGGCTCTTTTTAAAAATGCCACTAATTTAGGATAGGTATCGATATGTTTGTCTTTTTTCATCTTTATTGTTGCTTTTAGCATCGAATACGTACTCCATAGAGTGCTTGCTTTCTTGTTCTCGGATAATTCTATAAAATATGCCAGCAAAACGTTTTCTGAGAAAGTTTTGGCTCCTTTTGCTAGTCGCCACGTGTTGAACATATCGTACTGTTTTAAATACTTCTCGCGTGATTGTTGAGGGAGAAAGCTCATTTGCGCATTATTAACAGTTTCAGTCAATTCTGTTGGCGTCAAGCAAACTTCCTCGTCGCTAGAATCACTCATTTTAGTTTTTTCACTTGTTTTCAAGTTTCTTGTTTTTAATAAAAGGTTTAACAATGACGTGAAAAAATGCCGCGTAAAGAACCGCGTACAAAGCAAATTGAAAAAGAACACCAAGAAGGTTCCGAGTCTGAGTTTTTAAAAAAATTAAAAAAAAGTTGTATGATATATTCGGCACCATAGAGGTAGCAGTAAATAGGTTTAATGTTTTTTTTAATTCACAAACTTAGTGCACACGATGTTCTAAATTCAATTTACTTTATCCTCTAGCGAATAAAAACGGCTTTTCCACTCAGATATTGAAGATTAAAAATACTCTTTCCGAGATGGTGGGATGAAAAATAAGTTTTTTTTCCACCAAAGCTAAGCGGTGCGGTACAGCGAAGCTCTTTTGGTTTATCGTGTACTCTGGCTGCATGTCTACATAATACTGCATGTCATGTGCCTATTTTCACTAACACTAGATGACACCTAAATTAATGCCTAAATAAAAGCATGTTGCTGAATTTTCAACTTTCGGTGCTGGGCCGAGCCTTGAAAATCCAACAGCGTGCTTTAATGTCTATAAAGTAGGTACTTTGGTACCCTACACTGATATTTTATTACTAACTAGCTGCGCTGCGCCCCGCGGTTTACCCGTATAAGTCTCGATATATACAGGGTGTTAAAGTAATTGCGTGCCATAGCTTAGGGGTAGGTTCAGTATCGATAAAGGAAACTAGGAAAAATAAAAAATAAATCCAGAAAAATAATTAAAAACAAAAATATTAAAAAAAATTGCAAGGTCGACCTAATTTAGTTTGGAATCAGGTATTTACAAAGATTAAAA
Source organism: Conistra vaccinii (assembly GCA_948150665.1). Classification (NCBI taxonomy): domain Eukaryota; kingdom Metazoa; phylum Arthropoda; class Insecta; order Lepidoptera; family Noctuidae; genus Conistra; species Conistra vaccinii. The sequence goes on from OX411330.1 coordinate 11,127,367, forward strand.
ATCAACTTATTTACTCATGTTTTAAGTTGATTTGATTGCTATTTCAAGTTAGTAGGTACTAAATTAGGTTGACCTTGCAATTTTTATATAATGTGTTTTTTTAAATTATTTTTCTGTTTTATTTTTTATTTTTCCTAGTTTCCTTTATCGATACTGAACATACCCCTAAGCTATGGCACGCAATTACTTTAACACCCTGTATATATATACTTTGTTACCACAGCTACAATATTTATTATGCCTCTAACAATGTAACGCCATGTAACGAAAATGTCAGGAATTTATGTGGCTTGCTGTCAGTATGAGAACGAAAGCTGTAGCTATTATTAAAAGAGATAAGCTAGTGATTTCAACCACAGCACAGCTATAATATTTATTATGCCTCTAACAACGTAACGCCATCTAACGAAAATGTCAGGAATGTACGTGGCTAGCTGTCAGTACAAGATCGAAAAAAACAGAGTGCGCTGTCAACACGAAATTTATCATGGGAAGCGTGCGGTGACGATGACGTTCGGTGACGATGACGCGAGTTCCATGATTTTGGTTCACCCAAAAACTTTGCTCAACGTGCCTAAAGAAGTTTTTACTTCAAAAAGTATCCTATGTAGTAGTTCAAACTCAGGTATACACAGTGAAAACAGACAAATTTTAACACAGCGTTCAGTACGTCTAACCAAAGATATCCAAGCAAAAAAAAGGGATTTTATTTTGACCAAAAATAATAAATGGCATTGGGTAACCAACATTTTTGGTATATTTTCGTTAGCTGATTTATTTTTCTTGTAAGTATCTAATGCGGTTTTTTTTTTTACCATTGTCCTTATTTTGGTGGTCTGAATGATTACTAAAAGTTTATCCATCTATTTTAATGGGACCTTATATTTTAAAAAATATAAAACAATTTGAACAAAAATATAGCATGGTCCCATGTGTAAAATTTTATCAAAATTCCGTGCAGCCATTGTTATAGCATGAAAGCGTGAAACAAACAAACAAGCTCACTTCCGCTTATATAATATTAGTTAGGATTAGGATATCAACGTTTAAATTTTGAATATAAAAGCGAACGTGCTCTGAATACGCGTGGTTCTAACTAGCAAACAAACTGAACACATTCACTTCAATTAGCACAGATGTAATCGGTTTATGTGTTACAGTAGACTAACCATCACTTTGTCAGCCGTCGATGAGAGCAAGTAGAGGAACTTCGACTAATCATTTTAATTATTATATTAGTCATTGAATAGGTTAGGGCAGGGGTCGGCAACACGCGGCCCGCGAGCTGCATGCGGCCCGTGACTCTCCTCCTTGCGGCCCGCGACAGTTTTATAAATAGAAGTCTTTACCTTAGTAAATAATTACACTATGTGGGCGCAATGTTTAAGCGAGCGAGCATTGATAAAATGAAAGACGTTTTAATACAGCTACAAAATCAGAAGCAAACTGAAGATTTTGCAAACCCTTTTCCATGTGATATTGAGGATGTACCGAGTCATTTACAAACGAACGTGATTGCTCTCCAATCTAATGACAACCTCAAAAACTCTTTCTTTGAAATCAATGATCTTGTTAAGTTTTATTGCAGCTTGCCGATTTTGACGAATTAATAGGGTTTGATCAGCAGTTATTTACATTATTGGCAGTACCTACTTACTTATCCGAACTAACGTTTCAATTCTCAGTTACAGAAAGAAATTATATGCTTCGCGTCTCACAGATGAGCAATTGAGCATTTGAGAACCATTCTAAGAATTTCAACTACAAACAAATAGAAAGCAACTATAGAGACAGACACAAAAAAAAAAAAAATGAACAAGTGCAGTGCAGCCCGCCTCTGAGCTACCTCATTTTGCCACCATGTGGCCCTTGCCTGCTAAAAGGTTGCCGACCCCTGGGTTAGGGTCATGAGTTCGTATTAAAATGGTATGCGGTTCTGTCATCAGAAACATTTCAATAGAAGTTTAGTACACAACCTCTTCTAATTCTAGCACGAACGCGTGAAGTAAACGGAACATAATTTCGAACGTCTTTTTGATTCCCATAGCATTTTAGTTTATGCGGCAAGCACAATTAGTTATTTTTTTTTGGGTGGTAAATCATCAAATAACTTCTCCCGCTCTAGGCGGAGCGGAAGGGCGTGTCAGACTCTTACTGAGTAAAACCTACCCGTGTTCCTTCAGTTGCCTGTACTTTGCCAGGGGCCACGGTCTCCCTTTAGGACTTTCCCGCAACCCCGAATACCTAATTAGTATCATTGGTAGATAAATGAATAAAGTGTACGTATTCTGTTTTCAACTTCATGACTATATTCAACTGTAAAAGCGTTCGAATTCACTTAATTTTTACCCCGCGTCCTGACCAAAATGATTGTTCGCGCGAATACGCCATCGTCACCCTTGTCTGTCACTTTTTGTTCGGAAAATCGGAAGGCACGCTCTAAAAGACTCTCAACGATGATTCTCCGAGCAAATGAACGTGACTGTCACAAGTTCGAGCGATAATCGCTTTGGTTAAGACACGGCCGCTTTTGTTATCTCTGCACGTTCATGCTAGGACCAAAGAATTGTTCACGTCATGATATCTATTTATTTATTTATCTTTAATTCAGGTACATTATGTTAGTATATTTAATTAAAACAAATAATAATGTACAACCAAAATTATTATTCCAGATTTTTTAGGTAATGAAAATACCTTTAAATTACGAATTAGGTTCTTACAGTGATCATAAATATGCCTGCGAAGGTACCGACTTTTTAATTTTGATGTACATAATCCAAAAAACAAATACAGTCAGAAATAAACTATAGATTTCCGACTCTCCACTGCTTCGTGTCCCAATAAAGATTGTGTATCTAAATGGCATTCATGATGATTAATATAACGTTAATAATCACTTCAGAAAAATATCTTCCTTTCATGGATTAAATTCATACTCTGCTGCCAGCAATATTTATTTGTCAGATCCTTTCAATTTGGACAAACTCAGATTAATTTACTCGTGCGAAAAAAGTCGTACGTATTGCGAACAGAGTGGGAAGTATGAGAACCTTCGATTTTTTTGTTCAACAATATTTTGCGGATTAGCGGATTAGGTATGTTTATTTTATAAGATTCTACAGGTGTATGATCCGTAAATCCGTAGAACATCACAGATTTTCTTAGAATTTATTGTTTGTGAGTATTTCTCTGCATATGGCGTATTTTCTGATAGATTTTGATGAAATGAATGACCATCGATCGGCCCTAGTAACGCTTGTCACACGATATATTTGCCGATAATTTGTGTGAATAGCGGACGATAGAATCCACAGTTTCGACGACCTTCTCATGTACGTAGTCCTACACATTCTTTTTCATGGGAAAAGTTATTATCGGGACGGTGAAATAAGAAGAAATAATTTGCACTTTGTCAGTCAGATGCGTTCCACGTGGAATGTGACAAACGGAGCCGTCCATCAATGTTTCCTACATTTGATGATGAATTTTAGAGTTTTTGTTTTAGCCAGTAATACATACACACATCAAAAAAAGTTTGCGATCAGTTTGAAAAATCGAAATCTTTTTTGTTACGGACGTTACGGTAGACTTGGGTAGACTACATTATTTTTTCTTCTTCTTTTTAGATTCTTTCAGGCAGTGTATTTCTATTTAAAAAAAGATATAACGTCCACACTTTTTCTTGATAAAGTTAAATTTATAAATTATATATCAGCGTTTGGTAGTGATCACAAACTTTTTTTGATGTGTGTATATATGTCAATGGTTTTAGCGCTGTTGTCTGATATCTTTGCTGCATCACTAGGGTGAACAAACTGTGCAAAACTGATGATTGGACACGTTCCTCAGTCCATATTCCAATGAAGTTAAAGACTTACTGACGGTTTTTAAACAACTACAATATCTTTATTATTGCCAATATAAAAAACGCAGTTTTGCTAACACGCAAAAGTTAAAGTTATTATGCATTTCCGGAAGTTATCTCTGGTAAGCAAAGTGAAACTCATTTGAGTAGGTACTACCTACATGTTATAATTTATGAGTGATTAATAAAAAAAAACCAAACCTTTTAAGCAAAAATGGCTTATTGGTGATTCGCCCGAATTTTCTATATTTGTAGGCGAATCGATTTCTAGAGTTGTCAATGCGCCTACAAAAAATATATTAACTTCGTGCGAATCGCCTCAAGAAAAAATAATTTTATTTAAAAGCGTCGATTCGTCGACATCGCAATCCAAGAACAATATTTATAAATAGAGGCAAAATAAAATCCTCATTACTTTTAATGAGAGATTCTAATTGTATCTATGTAACGTTATAGCCCTACGCTTGGCACAAAGGGTTGTTATAACCTTGAACCCTGTACCAACTGGACACAACCGGCGTCAACTCATCGTCCACTCATGTGTCCACAGTGTCCACAATAGAACGTGGCGTCATCGGTAGTCTAGCCGTTCAATACATTCTGGAAACGACATGTTTCCCTATAGGGAAAATCGTATAATGTACACAATGGCCTATCCAGGTAGGCAAATCCGTACTTTAAATATTAGGCTGATTTTAGTCCCACGCTGACCGCACGCTGACCGTCGGCGCTAACAGCCGAAACGTATGAACTTCAGATGTCAGCGCTGAGCGGCTGGCGTAATTTCATAGAATACTAAACTTTATATACATTGTCTTGTCAGCGCCGACGACGGCCAGAGTGAGACTAAAATCAGCCTCTTATTAACGCGTAAGTTCCTCTGTCTGTCATCTTTTTTTTACTTTAACGGCTGAACGGATTTTGATGAAAATTAGCACACAGGTACCTGTGTGTGTGCTAATTTTGCACGGGAACGTACTATCGGGATAAACAGTATCCTATATCCTAATATAGGATACTGTTTATCCCGGTAGTACGTTCCCGTGGTATAATTGCCGACCACCACGCGGGCATTGATATAACGCAGTAATATTATATATTATGTCCATGCACGCGGGCGAAGCCGCGGGCAAAAGCTTTAAATATAAAATAACCAAAAAGTCCAAAAACCGGTGGAGTGTGTGTCGGATCACGCACAAAGAAGGTTTCCGTAGTTGGAATGATTTATCCCAAGAACAAACTTGAAAAACATGTTCCCCTAATACTTCCAACTGCAAATTAATGTAGGTAAGTTGGTATGCACAATATTGACTATAGTTTACAATGTTATTTTAAAACCATAGACTTCTTATATGTAGGTAGGTTTTCCTGTAATCTATAAGTATAGAACTATTCTCTATTGTTTTCAAAATTAAAGGCTTTAGCAGTTTCGAAGATCAGAGGAGGAATGGTACATTTTTATTTATTTTCTTTAATAACTTTAATTAAAACTATTTATTTTAAAATTATTAAAAAAAAATCCTCCTAACCCTTTTTGCTGTTACAGTTTGCAACACTTCTTTTTTAAATATAAATTTTTTTCCCCCAAAGGTGAAACCCATATTCAAAATTCATTTTATTTACGTTACACATTCGTGTTTGAGTCACACCAATTCATATTGTGTAAATAAAAAATGTGTAAGTCGGCTGTGGCAGCCATACAGGCGCACGACTAATCCTATACTTACGGTTTCCGTTTTTCATCCGGACATACGTAACCTTAAAAATAAAAACAAGATAAATGTCTACTTTTTATATCGAGTACTAGTCCTCGATAACAAAGACCTTTTGCCCTTGAGCTTTGAACGTTGATAACAAGCAGTCCTTGCACGGCTTCGGAACCACTCCAGAATCGTTCTTAAAATAACTGTTACGGGGCATAAAAGAGGAGGATGAAAGAAGCTTTATTTATACAACTTGTTCCGTTTGATGTCCCATAACTCTCTATTACATAACACTATACTCAACGAAACTGGTTAATTTTTGAAACCGGTTTTTGACCGGTTAATGGGGGAAACCGTTTTTTTACAAATTCCGATTCTGTTGAGCGAAATTAGCCGTTTAATTTGAGTTTCGACGGTATAAACGAGTTCTAACTACTACGCCATCTTCTTAAACCTACAATAACCAACCTATCGCTCTACGCCAACGAATACAGTAGAATAGGGCCCTGTCAGACATTCCTATGGATGTTAGCCTGGTTAATCAAAATAATAAGCAGATATAACATTCACAAAGAAAAAAAATTAAAAATTTCGTCTGACACATAACCCATATGCGCATGCCTCATTGATTGCCGAATCGGCAACGAAAATCTGAAGCTTCAGATATTCATAGGACGAGAAATGAATAGAACATTGGTAAGTAATGGTTTTTTGCCAAAAACAATGATTTACGTTTCCTTATACAATAGTTTATAGCTAAAAATACAAAAAAAATTAGTGTGGTTTAAAAAACTGTAACCCAACTACGGGAAAATAAAAGTGATCTAAAAAGTACGAAACAAGAAAATATTTCAGACAGAAATCAAGACATAGGTACAAAAATGGTCAAGGTAAAGCCGTGGTCGCATGCCTATAACCATAATGTGATGTGGGTAGCCAGGAACGGGTACGTATTACAATACCGAAATTCAAAAGACCTATTTTAAAATACCTATGGACGAAATCCCGAAAAATTAAACGTCGAATGATTGTTTGGTCGAAAGTTTGAAATCCCGAAAGTTCGTTTGCCCGAAAGCTTAAAATCCCGAATATCCATATCCCGAAGCTTAAAAACCCGAAGATCCAAATAAAAACACAATTATTATTTTAAATATAACAGAAACGAATCGCTGCAAAACCGACTTCACGCAGTCTTGTCTGCCTTACCCCTAGAGTGTAATTTAAGCCCGCGTAGGCGCGGAGGGGTGGGGCGGCCCGCGAGCTGAGGAGCAGGTGGTTTGAAGGCCCGCCGCCGCGGCTGAGGCTGGCCGGCGAAGCCGGTCAGCAAGCCGAAGCTGCGGTGGTGAGCGTTTAAACCATCTGCGACGATAAGCTCGCGTGGGGCCGCCTAAACTCCGCAGTGCCGGAGCCGTGACAGAAACAATGCTTGCTGCATGTTGCATGCCTGCTTGCATGTTGCATGCTTGTTTGCCTGCTTGCATGCTGCATGCCTGCTTGCACGCTGCATGCCTGCTGTATGCCTGCCTGCTTGCATGTTGCATCCTTCCCCATGTATACTCCCCAGTGGTATAATTCACAATATCCCAATTAAGTAATTTCGTAATTGGGATATTGCGAAAACCCGGATACTTAGAAAATGGTGAAATAAATTCTGCGAGCAACTTGGAAGTAGCGTTCGCCGGCCGCTGCCGCGGCACCGCTCGCTTCGCTCGCTCGGCTCACGCGCGGTTGGTCACTGTTCTAACCTAACCTAACCTATTTTACCCACTGATATACTACTTGTACACAGATTTATAAATAGTTCGCAAGTAATGCATCATTTTAGGTATTTTGACCACCATTCGGGATTTCGTCCATTCGGGGTTTCATCCTTTCGGGCATTTGGACATCGGTATTTCATGTTTCGATATAACGGCTGTCGGTATTTCAAACTTTCGGTATTTTGAACTTCGTTGTTTCTGACGTCGGTATTTCAGTCATAGTTATTATGAAATGTCGGTATTGTAATACGTACCCTACAATATACATATATACTTACATACATAGACTGCTAAAATCATAACCCTTCCTTTTGGCTTTGCCGTAGTCGGGTAATAAGACGCAAAGAAAGTATTTTGCTTATGAACACCACACTAGGTTGAGCCTGTATCGTGGATTCCGTGAAACTACTACTAATTACTTGTTGTTGTTTTCCGATTCGGTAGATGAAATCCGAAGCTGCATTGGACGCTAGATGAACCGCCACCACCACCACTTGACTGAAATCCTTACTTTCTCATAGCGACTGTATTCTTTTAGCCTTGTCAGATCACACGTCTCACATAAAATTAGTAAAACACATCTTTTAATATACTTACTTAAAAAGAAAAGGATAATTAACCTATTATTGGGGGAGTTTTCTGAGAATGATCTGACCTCTAAATATAGTAGTCCAAATTTTGCTTTGAACCCAGGCAAAAGGAACGTTTCCCCGAAATATTGGGAAAACGATTTAATTACACTCAGTTCAAAGGAAAGAAGTTTTCACTTTGCTGCAGGTTAGACTGCGACAATAAATATTATTTCTCAATGTTGCCATAATAGCTAGCTATAAATGCTTCGGTACAACCTTACTGACTGGCTTATGTTTTTAATTCATAAAATTTAATAGTTTTCCAGACTCACAGAACAGGTAAAATATCTGTTCTGTATCCAGACTGAATATTGGCCATGGCTACCAATCTCAGCGAAGACTAACTTTCGGCGCGGGAGATATTGAAGACTAACTTTCGGCGCGGGATAGTGCACAAGTGTGTGCGCACACACAGGTCACTCTCTCTTCTCTCACTCTTATAATTCGATGGGACGGTAATCCGACAAGACCGGAGAGAGATCGGGTGCAGGACCAACGGCTTTACGTGCTCAAACAGCCCATTTATAAGAAACTTGGTCACCGCTGCACCGGCCTGCAATTCCAGATGCATCACAGATACGTTGACATTCAAAGACGATCATCTGAAATCTGTCGTGTGCCTGTAAATACACCAGCATCCATTAGCTTATAGTTTGACCTATATTTAATTTTCTATAACAAGAAGTGTCGCCGACTGGACGACACTTCACGTGACCAGAGGGCTGGCTCGTTGTTTGGCCAAAGAATTAGCATTACTATTCAACGTGGCAATGCTGCTGGCACGTTTCTGAATAACAGCGATGCGGACAAATACTTCGACGGCTTTTGTTTTTGTATTTATTTGTATACTAATTTAATTTAGTACCTACCCAGTGTAAATAGTTAGTTGTGTTAAATATTGTAAAAGAAGTGTTTCGGATGTCATAATGGCAGTGTACTGTCACGGGCGTAAATCTCTTAAAGCCAACTCCCACGGTGCGCCATATCGCGGACGCGCACCAGCCCGCACGAGGACGCACCGCCACGCACGCGTACAACGCGCGTCTGCGCTACCACGCACGCTAGGTTTCCCACGGTGCGTCGTGCGCGTGCGTCCGCGATATGGCGCACCGTCGGAGGGCGGCTTTACACTTACGCAAGATTCGAATGCAGTTAAAGTACCTATTGATAGAAATTGTATGGTATTACGAACATAGTATTTTCGGGATTAAGTGTACTATTCTGTAATATGTGTTTTCTCAAAGTTGCAGTCTTTATTTCACGAGAAAATCGCATTTAAATTTTGCGTAAGTGAAAGCTAAATGCTCGTGACTGTACCTTTTGCAGCTGCATTTATTTCTAATTAGGTTAGTAAATTCTGCTACAAAATATACCTGCTTCGAAAGAAAAAGATTCTGCTGAAATCTGCATTTGCACCGGCGGCGGCGTGTCGAATACTACCTACGTATGTAAAATTATATACATACTATGTGTGAATATTATGCAGTTTTATGTACTGACAATTAAGTGATTACCGAGCGTTTCATAGAATATCAAATTGGATATAGGTCATCGTGTTACATTGTTTACGTCAGCTTTATGCATATACAGGTGGTAATTTATTTTATCTGGTAACACAAATATGGCTATTAAATTAAATTAAACAGCTGAAATGAATTATTGAGTTAATCAGTAATGACATAGATTGATGACGGAGATCATTTTATTTATCGACTTCAAAAAGCAGGAGGATTTTAGAAGTATTTTTTTTAAGTTTTGATAAGTACCTCAGAGCTCCGTCATTTCATAAATTTATAAACTGAAATTTTATTTGAGAGGATATACTTCCAGATTGGTCCCATATTTTGGTCTAGTTTTGATGAGTGGTTTTTGAGTTAGTCAATAATACTTATTTTTCCACTTAGTGTATGTTGCTGATGTTAAGTATAATAAGTTCCTGTCACTGTTATTTTCATTGCACCACAACTAAAAAGAGAAAAATAAAATATTAAAAAAAAAACAACAAAATACAAACAGTTTCCAAAAAAAAAAACACTAGAAAGTGGAAAATAACTTTTATTTCGGAAGTCGGTGGCAAACAACGAAAATATAAAACCAAAGAGACTTCCGAAATTAAAGTAATTTTTCACTCTGTAGTGTTTTTCTTGGAAGTCGTATTTTTTTAATATATTTTTATTACAGACAGCAGATAGAGTAGGATGCTGTTATCCCATGATCCCTTCCCACTCATCTAAATAACTACCTACAAGGGAGAGGCTTACAAAATACTGTATAGAAACCATTACGGTGGATTAAAATATTTCATTGATAAAAAACATCAAAGAACCTTCCACAATTACTTAGTCCGATAATTCTTCACTTCATAATCCTGTACGTTATCATTATAGTAATTACTTTTAGCCGTATTCATTGGGGAATCGGGCTAGAAATCCTCGAGATGCCGAAAACAACCGCCTATGAGGTAAGAATTAAAAAAATCTTTTCTAACTTTATTATTAATTACTTGAATCAGATAATTTTTCAGACTTTTAGTTCGAATTATTATCTTAAAAGAGTTCAAGTCCAGAAAAAGTACTATTTTAATTTCTCAGTTATTAGGGTTCCGTACTCGAATGGTGCCAAACGTAACCCTATTACTAAGCCACCGTTGTCCGTCTATCTGACAGCTGCAGCGGGCTGTAGGTACGTCATGAACCGTAATAGGTAGACAGTTGAAATTCTCACAGATGATGTATATCTATTGCCGATATAACAAAAAATAATAAAACTAAAATAAAGATAAAAATTAAAGGACGTTTCTTGATAAATATTGTACGGTGGTAGGTACGGACGGAACCCTTGTCGAGTCCGATTTGAACTTGGCAGGTTTTTTTTATATAGGTAACCTGTGAACCCGAAAAAAGAAGGGTCTCAGAAGATTCTCTATCAGTTGAGATACTAATGCTATAAGGACAGATAAACCAAGGGAACGAGTCGATGAGTAGTTTCACAATCAACGCAGCAATGATATTATAAATTATAAAATTAATGAAATTTGTTATAATATCATTGCAACGCAGCATACGTTTCTCTCAGCTTCAGCATACATTTACTCGACTGATGGAATGCTGTACCCTAATTACGTAATACACTATCAATCGGAATTTGAATCGTTTTGAAACAGATTGCTAATCCATTGCTTCTTAGGTTCGAAAAAAAAACTGCTCAACAACGTAAATAACGCAATGAATATTGTTGAACTGTCAAAATGAAACAGATTAGTCGGAATCGTTTACGAAAATTTGTTGCTTAAAGTTTAGATTGTAACTGTTTAGGTATGAAGAAAAAGTTTAGAAGAAAGCATTGAGATTGTAAAAAGTTTGACATTTAATGCTATTTATATTATAAACATACAAATAACCTTTGTAACATGTAGGTATGTTTTGGCTATCGAATTGCTGTTTTCCCATTCTACTGAAAGTGATTATTGTAAAAACATTTTCTGTAAAGCAAAATAATTATGAGAGTCACCTCTTGCGACAAACTCATTACCGGAACTTTAAAATCCTTTCAGGTTCTATAAAGCAAAAAGCTTATTTTGTGGAGGTTATAAATCAATTATTATGATAAAATGTCGGACAATCGAGTTTGGAACTTTGGATCGAAAGGAGAATTTAAAAAGCTGTCTATTTTATTTATTTTCATTTCAAGCTTACCGTGGGAACATTTCATAAAAAAACTAGTAAATGTTATGATATGACCCTCCACACACTCATTGGAATAACTATTGAATATATTTTACATAAAAGACTTTATTACATACTAGCTTTTGCTCGCGACTTCGCCCGCGTTGAGGTCGAGGTTGATTATAAACTTAATGAAGTTTCGCACTTAATTATCACTGAAGCTAATTCCTTCCATATCCTAAGGGCACGTCTTCCCTACGATTACCGTGCCCACCGGTCTACTCTCTGTTATGCAATGGTCTCTGTAAGACTGTAACACCATGAAGCATGAGGCTCTAGTCTAGGGGCTAGTGCACATCTTTGGGTTCATTCGACTAATCAAGTCTGGGCATTTCATTCATTCAATCATTTATTACTTAACTTATAGTTTTTAACAGTATTTGATCGAATTGTAGTTGCTGGCTTTTCATTACCTAATTAACCAGTTTTGAAGCATTGATGAGGAGCTCGTGGCTAAGTAATCGCATAATACCGCTTAATAGTCGCACGGGTCGATCCATCAGGTTAAGCTACGCTTGCCGAGATTGGTCTGTGAATCTTTACATACCGAGACTCCTCCGTGCCTAGGAAAGCACGTTAAGCCTTTGGTCCCGGCTGTCATTCGTGGATCTTTGACAGTCGTTACGGGTCGTCAGAAGCCCGAAAGTCTGACAACCAGTCTTACCAAGGGGTATCGTTACCCAGTTACTGGGTTGTTGAGTTGAAATAGGCAGTCGCTCCATGTTAAATTCTGGTAATCAGCTGCATCCGGTTAGACTAGAAGCCGACCCCAATATAATTGGGAAAAGACTAGGCAGATTGAACAAGTTTTGATGACCATCTATGATTACAGAAAATATTTTTGGTATATATGGATACGGGAGTGTGTGACGAAATATTTAATTTAGTTTAGGTTCCAAGAATCCATTTCTGAGATTGAGGTCAGGGCTTATCTCATTTATTCGTAAATACCTATGGGTCTTTTGTCGGATAGTATCATGTTCATGTCTGCTCCTGTGACCCGCTGTGATATTATTATGAGATCATTTGAAGAGTAGATAAATAAAGTGACATTTCATTCGGGTACTTGTATTGTTTTTTTTAACCTGTCCTAAGAAAATCTGGATCTATAATTTGCTATCGACGATACGTATTTAATCCACTTTGTGTATCTTGATGATGTTATAATAGGAACTTCCTGTTGTTTATATGTATAGCAAGTAGAGCTATACGAATTGGTGTGGGGTAAGTACGTATAAGTAGGCTACTAGAACTAAAATGTGAAAAATAAAAAATCTTTATAACAAAATAAAAAACAACCGACTTCCAAAAAAGACACTAGAAAGTGAAATATAACTTTTTTCGGAAGTCGGTGGCAAAAAACTAAAATAAATATCCAAAGAGTGTTTTTTTGGACGTCGGATGTTTTTTTCTTATATTCGGTGGTCCTGTTGCGTACAAAAGGAAAATAGCATCACCAATTGTTACTTAAATTATGATCAGTGCCATCAAGTTTGGATCATATTCACCCACCCATATTTAAGATGGAATAGCATGAACTTATATTATTAAAATAGCCTTTAATTTCTCTGAACTTACTTAAACAAGTATTTATTTTCGCTTATTATTGCACGACTCGTAATGCGAAGCATTAGAGTGTGCTCTACGATCGAAAAATTATTTTTGCCTCATTTCTGTAACTGTTTTTATTGTTACACTCCTGCTAGTACACAGAACCTACTTAATTTATATACCATTGTATAGATGATTAAATGGAGATTAATACTGTACTTTTTAACGATTGATTCAATGCAGCAGAAATGGAAAAAGCATAAAAATATTTGAAAAAAAAATCCTGTCCGTCAATTTATGAACCCTGAAAACATTGTAGCTTGCGATAAAATCAATTAATTGAGTCAATTTTTTTTATACTTTCGTTTCAGCCGTAGAAGGAACCCTATTGAAAATGGCTCTTTTATTCAAAGTAGTTTAATTATAATTAATAAAATAACTAAAATATAATTTCTTTAACTAAATATTTCCAACCATTGATTTGATGTCCGCAAGTTGCCTAGCAACCGCCAAGTAAATATCTTTGTCAGTCGTTGACATTACGACTTCATGAAAAGTGATAAATTTTCATTTTTAAACTATGTTTTGAATTTCTTTTTCGTTTATGAATGAGTGATAAGTATGAGGCGTGCACTTTTGGATTTTCCAAACTATTTTATATTCCTCGCCAACCTTTTGGCAGATCATTCTTTCACCATAGAACCTGTCTTCCTCTACGTCTTTTTCCTTTCCTCGGGTACCATTCTGTGATTTATTTGGTCTATTTTTCAGTCTCCGCTTTCATACATCATACTTAAACCTAATAAATATTCAAGCACCATGTGCATCGAATACGCGTGGTCATGAAATAAAGTAAGTGCTGTATATTTGTTGATACATTATTGCACGTTTCGCAACGTTTTAAAATATGTAAGAATATTTAAGTCGGTAGGTGTAATTTTGTATGAGTAAGCAGTAGGTACCTATGCTTAGTTTGCAAGTAAGGTGTATCGTTACAATAACAAATTAAAGTGTAATCGGCACAATGTTCGAATGTCTTATTGTGAAATAAATTATAAACTAATATTATACTAAAGAAAAAAGATTTAGTTTTTTGTATGTTTGTTTGTTCCGCTTGAATGCTAAAACGGCTAAACGGATTTGGATGACATTTACCACATAGGTAGACCATGACCTGGGTTAGAGACATAGGATACATTTTATCCTGATATTCAAACGGAATCGAGATTTATGGGGGTGAAACCGCGGGGTGCAGCTAGTAATAAATATAATTATTTTAATTTTAGTTAAGGGGCTGACAACAGCTGATGTGCGGTCACTGTCGGACTGCAAAATATAAAGCAATTAGGTATTGTTATTTACAACAATCAAAAATTGATGGGATTAAAAGTACTAAAACCACTAGTTGTAATATGTTTTCAACACATTGGTGCCGATTCTCTTGTACACCGAACTAAACTAACTAAACTACGACTAAAATACCTTACTTTTGGCTATGAGAATCTAAAAGCTATTCTGCGGAAAAATATCTCTAAATTAAAAAATAATTTTGACACATCTAAAATTGAATTTGACAGTCACGTCGCGACCCACGTGGTACTTGTTTGCTCTACCCCGTGAATTTTTTTAGAGCCAGAGGCGCGCGGGGGGGGCAGCCTTGACGTATTTTGTATGGAATTTTAAAACTTTTTTTATGGAAAATATGAAAAAATATTACCTGTGAGTAGGGGCATGTGGGTTTACTGCTGGCAGAGGGGGTCGAAATTTCCATTATTTTTGCGCTAGGACGCACCGTTTTCGAGATATAAGCAAAATAAAAAAAAGATAAAGTTTTTGCAGCTGAAGTGTGTGAATTTTAGTTCATGCCAACTCATTTTATTCCACTCCTTTTTAATCGCGTTTAAAAATAGACTGATTTAGTTGGATAATCTAAATTTTTAGGTGAAAAACGTCAAATTCAGAATAGCAAAATTGCCATTTTCACTAAACTAATAACTCAGTGCAATCTTAGTGCTGTCAAACTAAAATATAGTTAAGTTGTGTCACTTTAGACTATTACAGAATGGGAAATGCTCGTTTGACAGGACTAAACTAAATTTTAGTGATTTTTTGTCTAGTTTAGAGGCATTTGTGACAAGAGAATCGGCACCATTATCTAACTAGCTTAAATTCTGAAAAATATTATATTTTTTCCGATTTTGTTTACTGCAGTGGATCATAATTATACTTTTAGGCATTATAAAACTAGCGTTTAGCTGATGTAGCCCCTTAAATATTGTTTTCCATAATTAGGAATTCGCTGATAACAGCGCGCTCTCAGCGCTGTTACCAGCGAATTCCATCCATTCCATTTCATATAACTTTCCAAGACTCTGTTTACGCGGAAATCGGAAATAACATTGTTTCGCAAATTATTACTGCAAAACTATGTTTGTGTTTTACCTACTACTTGATAAATCCTACTATAATTAATAATATAATCGCGAAAGTTTGTGAGGATGGATGGATGATTGTTACTCTTTCACGCAAAAACTACTGAACCGATTTGGATGAAATTTAGCACACAGATAGTTTATAAACTGGATTAACATAATAGAATACTTTTTATCCCGGTGATCCCACGGTATCAAGACTTATGTGGGTGAAACCGCGGGGCGCTGTTAGTCGTTCATACCTGATGTGTAAGTGGAAGGTCTTAGATCAACTCCTTGCTCTCACGTGAAACAATATAGGTATTTGATATAGGTAGGTCTATCAAATAAGATTATTATGTCAGCAAGTATTTTGAGAAAGCAGACCAAGTACCTACGAAATTCATAAAATACGTACCCGTTTCTTATATACCTACCTTTAACTATTATGTTTTTGTTATTTGTTGTTAGAGCGGCAATATAAATACGCAATCTGTGAATATTTCAGCTGTCTACCTATTACGGTTCATGAGATACGGCCCGATGACAGACGGACGGACGGATAGCGGAGGCTTAGTAATAGAGTTCCGTTTGGCACCCTTCGGGTACAACCAATGAGAATTATATAGTCATTGGGTACAACCCTACAATAAAATAGATACATAATTTAAAATCTAAATTGTTGACTAAAGCTTGTCTGTGACATAGGGTGGATGGACGGATGGAATTGAATCAAAAACATATTTTACTTTTTAGGATTTTAATCTAAGCAGAAGGAACCAAATCGGAGAGTACAGGGGGCCAAGTCTACTAACTTACAAACGTCACAATGGTCTCTCGATGGTGAGTTTTTGACAGATTTTGTATGGCAAATCTGTCAAAAACTAACAATGGAGAGACCTTTGTGACGTTTGTAAATTAGTAGACTTGGCCCCCAGATGTCTCGAACACACTATAATGGCTGTTTATAAGACATGTCCTGTCCACTCCTCTGCTTCAATGGATACCTGCCCTAATAAGGATGATATCTCTGCGGATGGCACCTGTGACATTTATGGAGAATGTTTCGTTGTTGGTGACATAATGTCGTTTCAATGTAACAGTTTATTTATGTCCTACTGAGTAGGTAGTCAAGTATGAACGGCAGTGATTTAGTAAAAAAAACTTTATTTACTTGTAAATAAAGTTTTTTTTTTATATGTTTGCATATAAAATAATAATTGGGGCATGGGCAGGGCACATTGCTCGCAGAACAGATCGCCGATGGGGCCGAAAAGTTCTGAAGTGGGGACCGCGTACCGGAGGACGTAGCCACAGTAAACAATGTACATTTGTGACGTAGCGTTGGAAGGCCTCCCACAACGGCCACAAGATGGATCTATTTATTTATTTTAAAAAAGCACAGCCACATCACATACATTAAACTTATTTTTTATTTTTTTACAAAAGGTATATCAAATACCTACCTATTTAATTTTTTTGGTTCTTGGGAATATTCTTGGAACTGCTAAAGAAACACTTTGCAACAGGTAACTGCACTGTGTTAATTATTACAATTATTATTTCCTTTATTTCACTATTTACATAATTATATTATTGTCTGCCTCGTTGGTCTAGTGGTCGCAAGCGCTACTGTTGAGAATGAGATCCCGGGTTCGATTCCCAGGTCAGGCAAAGGGGATTTTCCATTAGGAATTTCTCACTAGCAGCCCGGAGTCAGGATTTGTGCCCGGTTGATGGCAAAAGGCTCGCCCCTTATAAGTAGGTGTGTTTGATTAGACCGATATAGACGTAATGGCTTACGAACCATCGGTACTTACACATTTTTACCCGATTTCGGCGAAGCAAAAAGGAGGGTTATGATTTTGACCGGTATGTATGTATGTGTTCATCTATAACCTCATAACTTCTAAACCATTGATCCTAATTTGACAAACGTATTTATGTAATGTAGGAAATATTTCGGACAGAAATCAAGACATAGGTACAGAAATGGTCAAAGTAAAGCCGTAGTCGCATGCCATTATAATTTTGTAGCCGAAAGGCATGCGACTACAGCTTTACTTTGACCATTTCTGTACCTATGTCTTGATTTCTGTCCGAAATATTTCCTTGTTTCATACTTCTAAGAGCGTGATTTTTGTAGACAAAGGTAATCAAAACAATGACAGTATAATAATTCTGAAATTGGCCACAACGTTAGTTTAGAAAAAGGTGTCGAAAGAGAATGTATAATAATTGGAATCGTCGACATGGCGATTTATTTAAACAATAAATAAAAAGGGTTAGGAAAAGGGTGTCGAGTAAGGTGTTATTACGTCCTGACATTCACAACAGGGAATCGAGTCCTGATATGCACAACTAGGTAGATACTGTTAGGGTTAAAGGGGACACCAAAGGAAAGGCCGTTCTAAGGATTTCTTTATTACGTTTATTATCCTTTTCTTTGTAAGTATATTGGAAGGTGTGTTTTACGAACATAACACGAGACTAACGGTATTTAAGAACGATACTATGAGGTCTCACAGTGCACACCAACGCACATAGGGCCGGTAAATTCTTAAACAAGACTTGAGTTATGTATAGACGCCAGCACATCAAGTTACTGCAATCTGTCATAGATTTTGAACATTATCGCTAAATAATAAAGTTCAATAATAATTGGGAAAATTTGACAGATTGGAGTATGTTGATGTGCTGGCGTCTCACTATGCGTTCACTTAGGAGGTACCCTGAAGCTGGACAGCTATTTTAACCAACGCAACGCATATCAACGAAAAATCAAATGTTAATGCGGTTGTTTCTGTTTGTTTTGTATCAAATTGTGATATTTTATTTTATTCTTAATTTAAACGCGATGGATTACAGCAGAGAAGAAGAGTTTGATAATTATGTATCTTTCTTAATAATAATAACTAGTATAAAATAAAGTCGCTTCCCGCTGTCTGTTCCTATGTATCTTTAAAATTACGCAACGGATTTTGATGCGGTTTTTTTAATAGATAGAGTGATTCAAGAGGAAGGTTTATATGTATAATACATGCATAATATAAACCTGTGGTGTCGGGGAGAAACATGATAAGTACAAAAACGCATATTTTCAGTATGATATTTTAAAAAATTATTTAGATACAGACCGATATTTTGACATGAGTAAAGATATCAGAATTTTACCTATACAATTCTACCGCTTCTGTGCAATGAGTTACCAGGTTTAGACTAAAATAAAATTTGTAAATTCTAAATGTCATTGTAATACCTCTAAAATTCGACCAAATTGGAGTTATCATGTTTCTCCCCGACACCACAGAAACATACACGTATTTAATTTATAAACATACGATCGCTTTTATTATTCGTAATCGCGTAATATAACAGTTTATAGCCCTTTAAACTGAACTTTTTAAATAAAGAGAATACATTACGTATCGTGTGTTTTTAATTGTTTTTTATTATTTTTAATAGGTAAAATTGCGCTTTGTCTGGAACCTTTTTATGTTTTGATTTTTTTGTAGACAAAACGACATCAATCAATCTGGTCGGCCATCTTCAAAAACTATGTTAGGGTCGGCTGCCAGTCTAACCTAATGAAGCGGAATCCAGTATTTCTGCCTTTCTGACCTCCACAACCCAGTAACTGGGTTGATACGCCTTAAAACTGGTTGTCAGACTTTTAGGATTCTGACTACCCTTAACGACTGTCAAAAATCTACGATTGATAGCCGGGTCCAATGGCTTAAAGTGCTTTCCGAGGCACAGAGAGGTCTCGATATTTAATGTCTTAAGCCTCGTATCCACTAGGCAACATTTGGCGCGCGACACGTGAATCTCAACATGTACGGCAACGCTGCACAACAGCGCGCGACGTTGCCAGCTGCCGCGCAACATGACGCGCGGCTTGTTGTTTGTTTAAAGTGCATCGTTAGTTGAGCATCAATTGTTGTCGAGTGGAGACGTGACGCACAACAATGTCCGTAGTGTGGTGTAACGAACGAGTGCTCAAATTGCCGCTGAAATCAACACAAGTTCCTCTGGCGACATGTTGTCGACGACTGAGAATGTGTGGACAGACAACGTTGTTAAACAAATGTTCCGCGTCAACATTCAACAAGTTGCGAAACATGTTGAGCAACATGTCGCGCGTCAAATGTTGCCTAGTGGATACGAGGCTTTACTATAACATAACATCACGCCTTGTTTCTCCTAAGGGTTAGGCAGAGGTGTATAGGAGGTACACCCGAATTTTGCCAGATATGTTTAAGTCCCATGTAATAGGGGGCGAGCCTATTGCCATCAACCGGGCACAGATCCAAACTCCGGGCTGTTACTGAGAATTTTAAATGGAAAAACCCAATACCTTACTTATTAAATTATTGTAAAAGAAAACGAGGAAAGCTGACCCGCCGTAATACAGTTTGTAACTAGTACGGGGTCAGGGTGAATCAGTTTCTTAAACAACCTGAATTTAGTATTGTGCACTGAATAACTAATTGCATGGGTATTTAATCTTTTAGATTCTTAAAAAATAAGTACTAGTGTAAAATTAGTTGTAAAGTTGTTATTCTTTTGGCAAATAAAGATTATCATAATACATCATAATGGATGGCCACCCATCCACGAACCGACCGGGGCAAGCATAGCCTATTGCCATCAACCGGGCACAAATCCAGAGTACGGGCTGTTACTGAGACATTCCAGATGGGAAAATCGAATTAAACTTTGCCCGACCTGGGAATCGAAACTAACACCTCATGCTTAGCAGTAGTGCTTGCTACCACTAGACTTATTATTTAGATAGATGACGCAATTGCATTCTGAATAGGTAACCTACCTAGTTGTTTTACAAACTGCTTCAGGATTCTACGAGCACTGCTACGAGCTAATGAAATGCTACGAGTCGTTGCATCAAAACATTTAAATAAAATGTAAGAACTTTTTTTGCAGGACTTTACTGAATAAATTAAATCGGCTGATATTTTGTTTATAGCACAAAATTCTCTGGTTGTTCGATACTTGCTCCACCTATACGTCAGCAAAAAAAGTTTCTGCAGTGTTACGCACAGCGCCATCTCTCGGACATGATCTAAGGTTCATTGTTTTGAAGTTACCTTCTTTCAAATGTGACAGCTGAGCTTTGCATCAAAGCTTAACGATCGTGTTAGTTCCAACGTTGGAGTGAAGATGTCGTGGATTTGAAAAGTAGTTCATGATAGAGTGATGCTTGTATACAGGGACTTGAAACGTTACTCAAAATAACGTTACGCGTGGATACGGTAACGTTAAATTGTATCGTTCCACCTGAACCGTAACAAAATTAATTCCTTGGCTATAACGATACTGACAAACGGAACGAAATCTCAAAAGGTTTAATAACATTATTAAAAATATATCGTTATAGTATAACGATATAATAACGTTATTCATTTCGATACGCGACGTTGCCAGCATCGTGACCTTGCGGGCTGCATGCGGTCACGCAAACGCAACGCGTCTCTACTAGTAGGTACTAAAACGATCTCTTCGAGCGCAGCAGTATGGCAACGTAGCATTTCGCCGTGTTTATTTATTTACCTAAATTATCTGATTTCAATCGTATAGTTTGAGTTTTGACGGTTTCTCTAATCATGTCATGTCAATCATTTGTTTTTATGTGTGTTCGCGAATAACTTCGTCGTTTATGAACCAATTTTGATGATTCTTTTTTTGTTGGAAAGGAGATATTCCAAGGGTAGTGTCATGATAAGGAAACCAGGATTTAATTATGGCATCCCAGAGAAATCGAGAGGATCCTTCGAAAATCGTTATGGCGACTAGTGCGTTTGTTATTTTCTTAAGTATTTTAAAGCACTACTATTTAATGAAGGTCTGGAGTCCATGTGATGATGTAGCCGAAAGACAGTCGAGGGAACTCCTCAACGATTTACAGCAATTACCTGGTGTTTGGGGTTTATTAATTTGTATTCATGAGAACTTTACACCTAGATGGGTTGCAACTGTCATTAGGGGTCTGATGATGAAGACGAAGGACAATCAAGGGAACTCCTCAACGTTTTACAGTACCTACCTACCGGACGCAGTCAAATTGGCCCGGACAAGAGGTCAAAAAGCCTAACACTGTCCGGCTTTATCCGGACGGATGGCAACACTAACCCCGAGAGAAATCGTCGTTTGACAGGAATAAACTAAATTTTTGTGGTTTTTAGTCTAGTTTAGAAGCACAACAAGAAAATCGGCGTCACTGGTGCCGATTCTCTTGTCACAAATGCCTCTAAACTAGACAAAAAATCACCAAAATTTAGTTTAGTCCTGTCAAACGAGGATTTCCCATTCTGAAATAGACTAAAGTAACACAACTCAACAATATTTTAGTTTGACAGCACTAAGATTGCACTGAGATATTAGTTTAGTGAAAATGGCAATCTTGCTATTCTGAATTTTGCGTTTTTCACCTAAAAATTTGGTGTATCCAACAAAATTTTAGTATTTTTAAACGCGATTAAAAACGTGTGGAATAAAATTAGTTGGCATGAACTAAAATTCACACCAACAATTCGACTTCAGTGCAAAAACAGTACTGTATTTTTTTTTTTCTTTTGCTTATATCTCGAAAATGGTGCGTCCTATCGCAAAAATAATGAAATTTTCGACCCCCTTTAGGAAACCCTTAAACCCTTAAATTTTCCATACAAAAAATTAAAAATTCCATATAAAACACGTCGAGACTGCCCCCGCTGCGCGCCTCCGACTCTAAAAAAATTCACGGGGTAGAGCAAACAAATACCACGTGGAGTCGTCACGCGATAGTCAAATTCGATTTTAGATGTGTCAAAATATTTTTTTAATTTAGAGATTTTTTTCGTCAGAATAGCTATATGATTCTCATAGCTAAAAGTAAGGAATTTTAGTGATAGTTTAGTTCGGTGTACAAGAGAATCGGCACCATTGTCTGGAAAAAATACGCACTCTCGAACGAATACAGCGGGGCGACGCGGGCCGACGACGACGAGCGGTTCAGCGGGAAAAGTTTTTAAGAATAACGTTACAAATAAATCTGTAACGTTTCACCTGTAACGATATACAAGCGGATATGCATTACGTTACTGATACCTATAACGTTACTTAAAATTTTGTTCTACGAGAACGAAATTCTATAACGTTTTGTTTTCATAACGGTATTGATATTTTTTGTTTTTGGTATCGTTACCAAATTTGGAACGTTATAAGATACCATTTAGTGTAACGGAACGAAATTAATTTCGTTTTCAAGTCCCTGCTTGTATAAAGTAAATCCAGTCGAGATTCTACAGTTCTTTAGAAGTTCATAATACCTACGTAAACAATAATACGCACAGTCAAGGTCCTATGTGCACGTATTGGTGCCAGGTGTATAATTGAGGTAATATAGACATTCATATTTCTATGTTGAGTTCAAAATTGCTAACACAGCAATGTCTCAAGTATCCGACCGTAGCTCACAGCCTCGTAGCAGATGTCGTAGCAACAAGCCCGTATCTCGTAGCATTTCATTAGCTCGTAGCAGTGTCTGCGCGTCGGGTTTGATAAGATGATTAACTTCAAGTAAAAAAAAGTACCTAATTATCTACATGAATAAATTAATAATGATAATACCTATGCGTGGCAAGTGTGGCAACTGGTAAGCTTTATATTTATGTATTTTAAATATCTTCAGTTTTGAATTCGAATCATGGAATTAGTATGTACTATACTGTATACTGTGTTATAATTGTTCCTTGATTCGAATGCAAGAATGAGAAATAAAATAATTTCTGAAGTGTGATTTGAAGTCTGTCAAATGTCAAACAACTTCAGATTTTTTTTTCTGTCACCGAAGAATGGTCACAAACTCGAAATAACAAAATCATTTTTACTGTTAGTTTATAATTTCAAGCGATTGTTCATTAATTAGCGTCAATAGTCTTCCAGTCTTCTGTAATGAACAATCGTTTGTGAAATTGTTCGTTACTTCAAAATGGTCAACGAAATTAATGAAGCCGGTGAAAAAAAATTGAGGGTTATGTTTGAGAATATAAAAACTGGTTATATTGAAAAAGATCATGTCCACATTGAGAAGAAAGCGAAGCGCCAATTACAAAAGAAAAAGGCGGTGTCTATGAATAATAATTTTACTCAAAAAACGCAGGACAAAAAGGTTGATGTAATTCGTGCAGAATTAGACAAACCCAGTGATCTGGATAAAACAAAAATTCAAAATATAGCCATGGCTGTGCGGATGGCAAACCACCGAGAGAATCTGGTCACTGACAAATTTCTCCAAGATGTAGAATCACTGATCTCACGTTTCAAAACAGAACTTGACAAAATGCAGGAAATTTTTGTCAACATTCTGCAGAAGTTACCACAGATCCAGTTTGATATTGCTTTAACAACGTGATAATCTGGCCAGTCTCCAGATCATAACAGTGCAGTTTAATAGTAGTAATTAACATATTTTATTATTGTTATCTATAATATTGTTAACTACAAAAATAGCAGCCTGTTATGGTCCATCTTTTGAGTAACATTCAAATACACACATACAATCATTTACTTTTTCATTTGAATAAGAACCTTTCAATTGTTGATACAGTTCTCCAGACCGAATTTGGGCCATGGCGGCCAATCTTAACGGAGACCAGAGCCTTCGGCGCGGTAGATGTTAGGTATAGTGCACAAAGTGTGTGCGCAGACATAGTGCACTCTCTCTTCCCTCACTCCATAGTTCGATGGGGCGGCAATCTAACACGACCAGAGAGAGATCAGGTAGGCGCAGGACGCACGGGGGTATCACACCAACTTCCGAACTCCGGGATGTTACTAAGAAATTCCTAATGAAAAAACGCAATAACATTTTGCCCGACTCGGGAATCGTTCACAGGACTCCACTCCAGTTGTTGATACACCCTAGCTTAAGAAATCATATTTAATTTTATTAGTAGTCTTGGATGCATCTGTACTAGATGATGTGGGTCCCACAAATGAACGCTTGAAAATGGGACTTTCCTATTAGAGCTGTTTTTTAATTCAGACCAGTATACTAAGACAGAATTTTATTTACCATTAAAGTAATGTATTCAACTACTTACATACCGCCGCCGTAGTGGACGCCCCGCCGCGGGCGTCGGAAATCAATCGCCGATTTCCGGCCACCGTAGGCGCGGGCTTGCGGACGGAGAGTGATGGGTAGCTCGCCGTCCGATCAGGACCAAGCCCGGGTCGACGGCGCGTCGTGTTCCACGCGCGCCTCAAAGAGTTGTCAGCGAAGCTGAAGGGGCCCGCCAGGGCCGATGCCTACCACCGGGGTTGCGGATAGTCCTAAGGGGAAACCGTGGCCCCCGTCTAGGCAAGGGAAGGAACACGGGTGGGTTTTAGTCAGTAAGAGTCTGACACGCCCTTCCGCTCCGCCCAGAGCGGGAGAAGTCATTTGATGATTTCCGACCAAAAAAAAAAAAAAAAAACTACTTACATAACTGTTAGCACACAACAAGTACCCAAGTATTTACTTATTTGTCCTCAAAAAACGTGACTAGCATGGAAGAATAATTGAATTAATAACATTGAGCCATCTCTTATTAAATTCAATGTCGTAGTAAAGTGAGAGCATGTGCCAATAAATTGAACTAGAAGTGATTTATCTTGAAAGCCTGACATCCACTACGTACGCCTTCAGGGTCTGAAGCTAACCATGGTGAAAAGTATTGAGGCATAATTGAAGGTTCTCTATTAATTGTATTAATTTAAATTTAAATAAGGCAGTGAAGTACCGTAAGCATTGCGTTGTCACTGTCACAGTTCGTTGTGGAACACCACATTTCCTTCTTACTCTACTCAACATTGCATTCTCTTGTGCCTAAACGGACCCTGGCACTCGCCGGCCGCTGCTGCGGCTCCGCTCGCTCCGCTCCTTCGGCTCGTGCATTGTGTGGTCACAGTTCTAACATTACCTCACCTACTTTTCAGCCATTTTCATTTGCTAAGCCAAGGGGTTGTGGCTACGCTTAAGTTTAGCTGGCTATAGATAAAGGAAATTAACATTAGCTTCTCCACAAAAATAAACTCGTCTTAGAAATATACCTAATCAAAAACAAATACGATAAATCAATACAAAGGGCAACGAACTAACCTCAACAATCAAACAAAATAACAAGTGACAGTGACAATGATTGCTTACGGCACTTTAGCCGGGCCGAGGCAGCGCCACTATTACGAGTATATCGCAAATAGCGGCACCATATCCGACATGGATAAAGTGCCGCTAGCGGCACTCTGTGTATCAGTGTTATGCAACGCGTGTATCGCTACCCCCCGGTGGGGCGCGAAGCCTCTATAGGTCGCGAGGCCAAAAAAAGAAAAATAAATGTTTTTTAATACTTTGGTTGTTTTAGATAATTCCAGCAGGTTTTCTTTTAGGTTGGGCCCCAAACTTGCTTCATATATTAGCTGCATTTAAAAACGTCATTACTCTACTGGGAAATCCTTCGTAGCCATGACCCTCATAAATCCATCAATTATACGACATAAAATTTACTTAAAATATAGGTACTTGGGATTTAATTACGAGGCAAGTGGGATACGCTGTCCCCACAAATCCATCGTATCGCTTTTCCGTGGAGGCGTTTGGCGATGTAATATGTAATTAAGCGATACAGCATTATAAAAATGTTGTACGTATATGATATTTGTATTATAATAAAATACTGATTATAAACAGTGGAGGATAGGGGGTCACGAAAAAAAATGTCGTACTAAGGGGGTTGCGTCATGAAAAAGGTTGAAAAACACTGCTTTTAATAATAAGGTGACCAATCAGCAGTACCATGAAGTTAGTTGTAAACGGGGGACATCTTATTTCCTAGTCGTAGCCGCAGTCGTCAGAGTCACAAGATTTTTTATTCATCCAAATCGTAATTTGTTGAATTTCTGGCCGCATTTTGGAAGATACTCGTATAACGTAAAATTGAGATTGTATATTGAGAAATGGTGAGCCACCACCACCGTCTCGAATGTGGTACGTATAATAATAATAATAGATAGAGACTAATAATAACAGAGTTGGTATTTTAGTTAAATATGTAACTAAAACTACTATAAATCTTTGCCTGTCTTAAATAAAAAAAGATATGGACAAAGAACATCGCCTTTTCAATTCCATTTTCTCTTTTCTCCAGATTTCTGGCCAGCTTTTCCTATCTGACTAATCGAATAATAAGATTATGTACAATCGAGCACAAAACACTAATAAATCGAGTTTGGTGGCGATATATCACATTGGTGGCAGCTCAGCTGAGTCGGCAAGAGGTTGCACATAATGACGTCATCCGTTCGCGGGACGGCGTACGTACAATGCCTTCATTATGCCCTAACAGCTTGCTTACCATTGTGCCGACTGTCTGCCGGTTAATGGAAATAGACCGTTGGCACTGACATCGAGTCCATTTCAGTATTTTTAAGCCGGAATTTTATGGTGTAGTTTAAATTTTTGTCGTAGATAGTCTTTGTAAATTGTAATTGGTTGTAAAAATGCTAATCACAACACAGAAAACAAATTGCGTGATCACGCTCAATCGTAACTTTTAAAGGATTTGGAAGGTTTTATTTAAAGTTTTCCACGTAATGAAATGAAAGGTATTATCAAATATTTTATGAAATTAAAATATATGCGTTAATATGACTTAACTCTACAATATAACATAATTGAACCTACTTCATGAAACAAGCTTCCCTAACTAACTTTCAACTGTAATAGGTACAACCACGTACAACAGTGTTGGCTCATTTTGAGTAATCAGCACTAATTATGGTTATTATCCGTACACGAAGCGTATAACACATGTGTACATGTATGTACGTGGGTGGCTATACAGAGAGTGTTTCCAATTTGCGATCTCTGCCGAGCGTGG
Source organism: Conistra vaccinii (assembly GCA_948150665.1). NCBI lineage: Eukaryota > Metazoa > Arthropoda > Insecta > Lepidoptera > Noctuidae > Conistra > Conistra vaccinii. Next base: position 11,154,935 of record OX411330.1, read on the forward strand.
TACCGTTTATTGGGACTGAAGCGGGGAAACTCTTATTGGAACTTAGAAATGGCTGGTAAAATATTGTGTTCTAGTTTGTTTTTATAAACCAGTGCAGATATTGTTGAATACCATGTGTTTGTAGTAACATAGAGAGGTAAAAATTATAAAAGAGGTATCGTTTTCGAATCACATCCTTGAGTTCTTGCTTACTAACTTTTACAGTTAATTCTAAAGAATCAATCTTCAATCTTCCTAGCCTTTTCCCAACTATCTTGGGGTCGGCTTCCAGTCTTACCGGTTGCAGCTGAATACCAGTATTTTACATGGAGCGACTGCCTATCTGACCTCCAGAACCCAGTAACTGGGTAATACGATACCCCTTGGTAAGACTGGTGTCAGACTTTCGGGCTTCTGACGACTCGTAACGACTGTCAAAGATCCACAAATGACACCCGGGACCAACGGCTTAACGTGCCGAGGCACGGAGGAGTCTCGGTATGTGAAGATGGTCACCCATCCACTGACCAACCCTGGCAAGCGTAGCTTAACCTGATGGATCGACCCGTGCGGCTTGTTATCACTTAGCCACGAGCTCCTCAGTTAATTCTAAAGAATGTTACTAAAGTATCCAAATTAAATTACAAGTACGGCAGTTACCGGCTATAGCATATACATAATCAGCCTATAATGTTCCCACTGCTGGGACACAGGCCTCCTCTCAGAAAGAGGGAGTGGGCCGTAATTCATCATCAGTGCGGGTTGGTAGATTCGAATTTTTGGTTCTTGGAGCTGTCGGTTTCCTCATGATGTTTTTCTTCACCGTTTTGAGAGCTGTGGTGATGAAATAATTTACATAAAGTAAATCGCCTGTCATGGTTCGAACCTTCGACCCATAACTCGCAAGACGCGGCCGTTATCACTGGGCCACCACTGCTCTTGCCAGCTATGATTGTCCTACATAAAAAAATAACCATAATCATAAATTGTGCTGAAAACTTTTACCGAGAACGTACACAAAGAAATGTACCTACCAACATAAGTATACGTACTTATCTTTTGGGATTGATATGAAAGAGAATTTGTCAAGGGTTGGAGATCAAAAAGGTATAATATTCGACCTTTGTTGTTTTTCGAACAATAGGAAGTCAAACCATAATTATTGGACGGTTGGGATCCGACGAATGAAAGCAAATTATGGGGCTTTTTCGGGAACACAAAGATAGAATTAATAATTTATATTTAGAGCATCTTTTTCTTTGTCTGGATGGCAACTATCCACCAGACAATAAAAGTAAAAATAAACTGTTTAAAAAGGAGTAGCGGTGGCCCAGTGGTATCGGCCTCGACTTACGAGTTGTATGTTGTGGGTTCGAACCCAAGCAGGCGCTCACAGATATAGATAGACCTTTACTTTGTGTAAATAATTTCATCACCCCTACTCTCAAAACGGTGAAAGAAAACATCGTGAGGAAACGGGCATGTCTAAGAAACAAAAATTCGAAGACATGTGACATCTACCAACCCGCACTGGGCCCGCGTGGAGGATTATGGCCCACTCCCTCTCACTGAGAGGAGGCCTGTGTCCCAGCAGTGGGACCATTAATAGGGTGATTATGTTAGGTATATGTTATGTTTAAACATATATCCTAATGAACAAAATTATTATAAAATGGTATTTATCGGGTTCGTATCGTATTATCGTTTCGAGTATTTCGGGACATCGCCAAGCGGTTGGTCGACTCTTGACGTGACCAGAGGGCTGGCCAATGTTTAGGTCAAAGAATCAGAATTGTCATCCAGCGCGGCGACGCTGCCTGCCTTTTGGGCACTTTTCCCAATGACAGCGAATTTATGATGCCCAATGAGCTCTTCCCTTTATTTTTATTTTTTGCTTATGTATACTTGTACATAATATAAATATATTTAATGTTAAAAGGGTAGGGGTAAGTAGAAGTAGTTTACATTCCAGTTATGAAACCAAAATTTATGCCAACGAATTAAATTAAAATACCCAATTAAGAAAGTAAAAATAACAAACGGAAATTGTAGGTACTTCCTCATGTAATAAATTTTTGATCCAGGTAAATAACTCAGTCCCCTAAATATGGTGTTCCGTTTCAAATGACGCTTTTCTTCAAAAAATATTAATTGCCAGCCAGTGGATGGTATGAGGCAAAAATTCACTTCTCCTTTATAATTCTTAACAAGGGGAAGGAAAATGTCATTATGAACGACATTTAAATATGAGGCCCTGTTTAGTTAGGTACCTACCTGGCTATTTATTTTAATTGTTTTCTGCAAAAAGGAGCGGAATTAAATCTTGTGGGTTTTGTGGTGCCGTCTATTAACATTGTTGGTGCTTGCTATTTAGTAGTTTGTTTCAAATATTGCACGACTCATAATGCGAAGCATTAGAGTGTGCTCTACGATCGAAAAATATTATTTGCCCCATTTCTGCAACTGTTTTTATTGTTACACTCCTGCTAGTACACAGTACCTACTTAATTTATATACCATTGTATGGATGATTAAATGGAGATGAATACTGTACTTTTTACCAATTGATTTTATGCAGCAGAAATGAAAAAAACATCAAAATAGTTGAAAAAAAATTCCTGTCCGTCAATTAATGAAACTTGAAAACATTGTAGCTTCCGATAAAATCAATTAATTAACCAAAGGAACCCTATTGAAAATGGCTCTTTTATTCAAAGTAGTTTAATTATAATTAATAAAATACTAGACAGCCCCATTTTATGTCCAGAATATCACTGTTCATTTCAAGGTTGCCTGGAAAAGATTGCAGTAAGCGATAAGGCCGCCCATTGTATATTTTGTAGTGTATTACTTTTTCTTTTTGTAATGTAGGTATTATCTGGTGTACAATAAAGTATATGTAAATAATAATAAATAAAATATAATATCTTTATCTAAATATTTCCAACCTTGACTTAACGTGTTGCCTAGCAACCCACAACGTAAATATCTAAATAAATAGTCTTTGACATTACGTAAAGATTGCGAGGTTAGAAATTTACCCATATTGATGGGTAAAACAGCAGTCAAAACATACTTCATGAAAAGTGATAAATTGTTAATTTTTGTTAGAAACTATGTTTTGAATTTCTCTTTCGTTTATGAATGTGTGTTATGAGGCGTGCACTTTTGGAATTTCCAAACTATTTGTGACTGCAAGAAACTTCTATTTATAGTCGGTATTGCAAATTTTTCCTAATACTACTACTACTAAAATAAACGTATTAAATGGGTCGCAAATAGGTATGTTATATAAAGATTTTTGGTTTAACAGTTTCCACAGCTTTTGGAGCAGTGGTGGGCCAGTGGTAGCGGCCCCAACTTACGAGTGGGTGTTCGAACCCAGCAGGCAGGCGCATTATTTTGTGCAATTTATTTCATTACCGCCGCTCTCACAACGGTGAAGGAAAACAACGTGAGGAAACCGGAATGCCTTAGAACCAAAATTTCGACGACTTGTGACATCTAGGTAGATGTCACAAGTCGTCTAAATTTTGGTTATAAGGCGATTACGGCTCATACCCTCTCACAGAGAGGAGGCCTGTGCCCCAGAGTGGGAACGTTATAGGTTGATTCACTAGTAAACAGTAGTTTTGTTTTATGAAGTTTCATACCTGATTTTGTATGATTCCGCCACGCTGATTCCAAATCTGTTGTCAGTTTTTGTCTAGCAGCTCTAGTTTTTGAAATATTGACATATTACATTTTTAGCGAAAAATACTCGAATTTAAAATTTAAAAAATTGTTTCTCTAACCTAACATGAAAAAAAACTTTCTTTTATAAGATTTTCTTGCATGAATCGAAACTTCAGCCTTGTTTTGAATGCTCCAGCAGTAATCAGCCATCATATTTGCATTCCAACGACCCTGTATCGCTCTTCCATCGTGCGAATGTCCTGATGAAACTTTTCTCCTTATTCTTCGCTTAAATCGCCTAAATTTTCTGGGAAGCGGTCTAAACGGCTGAAGAGGAAGTGCATCTTGATGCTCATGTTTACATCATAGTCTTTGAAAGCGCAACATGAGATGCTCAAAGTGTTGAATGTAGTCTGGAGACTTTTTATTTCCTAAGAAATTATGTACACCCCAACAAATTCAATCCATGCAGATTTCTCTTTATACTGTCATTCAATTGGTCTAATTGCTGATTTTAAATGAGGGTAAGTCCATTTGGAACGATTTATGCGGTTTATTCCGGCAACATTCACAACACAAAAATAACAGTCATCGTGATGATTTGTCGGTTCACGCCAAATCATAGGACTTTTGAACTTCAAAGTAGATCTTTTTTTACTAGCCCATAAACGCAATGATATTACGCAACTATCACATACAAAATTTGGGATCCATGGCTTACCAAAAACTTGTAATGGCGCCCCAAAGAAGTCCAAGTAGGCCTTTTTTATAAAGTCAGACGCACTCAAACGACATTCTCGAAACATATATTTACCACAAACAGCACAAAAACTATTTGGATCGTTTAAGCAAGCTCTTCTTAATGTAGACATATCGGTTTATTTATGGAATTTAATCATTTTCTACACTAAAAAAAAATATTAGTAAGCCGCGTAACGAAATTTTAAGAAGTACCTGTATCACAAAAACTAGAGCTGCTAGAAAAAAACTCACAAACTACTAAAACTCACTCAAATTACTAAAAAACAGGTTAGAAACTTCATAAAACAAAAAAAAAGTTAAATTTTATTTACCAGTGATGCTTACAGCTTTTGTGCTGCTTCAACTAGGATTTCAATGTTTTCTTATCATTGCACAATTCGCACCTTCTTATAAATATGTGGCTATGGCTACAAATAGTTTTCACAAATCTTTACATGGTTTACAAAAGCATCCTCAATCAGTATCTATCTACATACAATAACATCCTCATCAACCTAATGAAACGACAACCACCCACAATTAAACTCAACTAAAAGATAACAAAGTACAATAGCAAATACTTAACGAATTGCTAATTTAATTCATTATTCTGCATAATATTTCGTTAACTCTAGAAAGATTCAAAAGCTTTCAGACATGTCCCTATTAAAGCCCCCCTTCACTTGCAGGTGGAACTTATAATGCACTTTGGAGTTTCAGTTAACTTTCAAGATATGAACAAGTTTTCAGTGGCGTGCTTTCGTTCTTATTTGTTTTATGGCTCATCAGACGAACGATGGGTTGTTAAGATTATGCGGCGTTTCGTGACAAAATATGGAGTTGTTTGTTCACAGTACCTGTTGTTCTAAATTCTACGTGACAGCGCGTCATTTTCATGTGGCCACTAAAAATCAGCGCTGTGCTGTGGGTCCCCCATAGCACAGCATCACGCTGAGTGAAAGCCTTCTTGCCACAGTCACGACGTGCAGCTGCCGACTATTTCTATTCTGTGCTGAAAATAATAGATATACAAACTCCCATTAAAATAGAACCCAGTGTTCAGTAAGTCTACCCAAAGATCTCCAAGCAAAAAAAAAAACAATGATTAAAGTGATTTAATTTTGACCTAAAATAATAAATGGCATTGAGTAACCAACATTTTTAGTGTATTTTCGTTAGCTAATTAATTATTTTTGTACGTATCTAATGCGTTTTTCTTAGATATTTTTTTACCATTTATTTTTAGTTCTAACTATTCTCGGGGCCCTGAGGTCCCGGACCTTTGGAAGGCATACGAGGGACAACTGGCAGAGACCCGTTAGACGTTTTTAATGAAATGTGACACACATTATCCCTGTATGTACTATGCAAGTGCAACTTTTTACCATTATCCTTATTTTGGTGGTCTGTACGATTTCTAAAAGTTTATCCATCTATTTAATCTATTTCATGGGACTTTATATGTTTTAATTTTTCTTTATTTTTCGAGTAAATTATCTTTTTGCATGCACGTCTGTGTTTGGCGTTTGGCCATCACGGATTATTTGACACATGAGAGACCAATTATGGTGGTAGTATTCTGCGGGATAATTTCCGACCTCCACAAAAGCTCACATAACGGAGGCTTATCCAGATTATATATATCCTGTCATAATCTACAACCTTTATTTAGCGCAAGAGACAAATAAATCCACCACTACACCATCTAAGTCGAATAAAATCGACCCAATCCATAATAGTCACAAATAACATCATAACTACGATGTTGGTCAATATTTCTGGGTGCCCAGTTGATTGATAGACTCGCTAGGACATAGGTAATGTCGTGTCACACATCCATCACATTTGTCCTTGGCATTGGCAGATTAATGGAGTGCGCACGATCAATCCGTTTTATTGGGAATGGGGACGAAATAACTGCGTGATTAGTGATGTGTTTTCGCCAAATACATAGGGTGAAAAGTTGCTCATAATGATGAGTAAAGTCACGTGTTTAAGTATCGGTCACTAATTAGCAGTCACATTAGCAGTCACATATTAAGGTTGATTTTAGTTTTAGGATCATACTTTTGTCAGTTTTTGCCCACAGCTTCGCCCGCGTGATGGTCTGAAATTATTTAATGGGAACGTAACTACCAGAATAAAAAGTATAATAATTATGTCCTAACCTAGCCCCCCAATTACGCAATGCACGATCAATTTTAAATTGAAACCAATTGAAAAAGATTGCCAGTCCATTGCTTCATAAGTTCGACAAAAATAATCTGCTTAATTTTTTTTGTCGAACTTATGAAGCAATGGACTGGCAATCTTTTTCAATTGGTTTCAATTTAAAATTGAAAATGCATTACGTAATTAGGGTGCAGGTCATGGTCTATTCGTGTGCCAAATTGTATTCAAATCCGTTCAGGCGTTTAGGTGTAAAAAAGATAACAGATAGACAGATTTACTTTCGCATAATATTATAAAATATGAAATAAAATAATAAAGTATAAATTAGTATGGATGAAACTAGTATACCTACACACGCTACGCTACGCGTATGCTATGGGATACGCCAGTATACAACAATGACATCCCTTCCTTACAGTTCATTAGTAGTAGACAGGCTATTGATGATCATAGCCAACATGGTGTCGATGAGAAATCGAGAAGATCGTTAATCAGTAAACTTATGCAAACGAGTGCGAGTATTAAACGCCTGCTACACGGTCGCCAACCGCGACAGAGGTGACCTTGGTTGGCGACCGACAGAGCTGTTACAACCTACATGGTCCTCAACATGCCATTATGTCGTGATATTCGATGAGTAAAGACGTCATGGCGAATGTCTTTGACCGATGCCTCATTGGTGTTTGGATCAAATGTTTCCCATTTAGAAACTAAAACCTCCCAAGCTAGGCGTTTTTTATTATTGTCTTTGTACTGTTCGCAGCTGAGATCACAACAGACAGGGTAGGTCTGTACAGCTCGATCAACTCAGTAACAATTTATTTTTCTTAAGCTATTTTGCACTTTTTAAACTTGTAAAACTTGCGCTCGTAACACGTGTGCCTCGCGCGACGATTGGCAGCGACTACGTCAGTCGATCGTTGTCAATCGTCGCACACGTTGGCAACCACCGTCTACATCGCCGCCGACTCAACCTCCTCTATTCGTCCTTGGTCACTAGCGCAGCTCTCGTTGTAAGGTCAAACGAAATTTGCTCGTAAACCATTATCTACACGATTTTAAACCACCAAGGTCACCTCTGTCGGGACGCGGTTGGTGTGTAGCAGTCACTTTAAGAGATTATTTCTCTAAAGTAAGTAACAACCGCTCGCGCTCTTTGTCAAGACAAAGGAAATACTCGTCATAGATCAGAATGTTCCCAAGTGATGACCTAAAAGATCACGACCCTGAAATACCTATTAGTTGAAGTATTACCACAAACTTATGAACAAATTAAACATCAAAGAAAAACTATAACCACGCGTCACCCATAACCGAGACACGCAATATTTGAAAGATGTGATCAAACTACCGAACTTAGAATTTCCTACATCTTATAGCGAGTATTGGATACGTGGGGCTCGTGTAGTTTCAGAGACATTAATTAAAGGAGGCTGCCAGCACAAGAAGGCGCTTCTACGAGATCAGACAAGCAACAACACATGTCCAGTATAAGTAGAACCTTCACGCCTCAACTGCAACAGTTAAGAACGTACTTTCTTGCCAAAAGGTCGAGTCGTCGGAGGTCAGGGTAAAGTGGTAGATCCTGGTACACACGCGTCCAATAGATTAGTTTAATTATAACACGCCCCTAATAAATGACACTATCTTTACAGAGCTTAGTTTCGAAATTCTGTACGGTAATTGCATGTTCATAATTTTACTAATTTAGCTACAAAGGGTGGTTCATCGTGAAATCTTTTAGTAAATTCTGTAGCCAGTTATAAGTGTGTTGTTGTTTAAAAAAAAAAATGTTATCGTCATGTCTAGTTTCGAGGACATTGACGTTAAATTGTACATGACATGACACACTGTAAGTTCCTGCTGTGTTTAGGAGGATTCGCTCAATTCTAATATTAGTTCGACGAATGCCAACCGAATGAACCACCCTTCCAACGCTCGGTTTGCATAATTAATTTGCTTTGCTTTCCAATAAATGGTTATAATCAATTAATGCTCGTCAATATTAGCAACATTATTTTGAAAACTCAAAGACAAAGCTAAACATCGTTGATAGTTTTGTCATTGTCATCGTTAGTAGATCTTAACTCATATTATAAATACGAAAGTGGGTTTGTTTGTTTGTTACGTCTTCGCGGTAAAACGGCTGAACAGTTTTTGATGAAATTTAGCATATAGGTAGGCCATGACCTGGGTTAGGACAAAGGATACTTTTTATTCCGATATTCTTACGGGATCGAGACTTACTCGTATGTGGGTGAAGCTGTGGGGTGCAGCTAGTTATAAATACTTTACAAAACAAAATTAGTTACCATCTTTAAATTGCGGAAGAAGCGTATTCATAAAAGGAATTAGTTCAAGTCAGAACACCAGAACATTTGATATCAATGAAAACCAACTAAAATAAAACACAGAGTAACGAGAAATGAGACGTCGAATGATCAGAACCAATGTAGACAGTGAAAAGTTTAAAACGTATTTTATATGTCGTGCGATTGACAAATATCAGCCCGTTGTCATCGATCACGAGCACTGAACGGGAACAGATAAATTGATGAAGCATTTTTCGAAATCGACTCCGTCGAACGGGGAACGAAATGTTGGTATCTGAGCGACATAATAGGCACCCATGTATAACGCAAAGTCATGTTTATCTCGACATCAGTTTCCTACCGACACTGAAATAAAGTTTGCTGTGTCGAATGGCTTCGATATTTCAACAAATATTGCCTGAATCGTTACAAATGTTAAAAGATGTTATTTTGTCCTGTGTTGAAGTATTTTGTACTCGTTGTTACAAATTGTTTAGCAATGCCAAACTGAGCGATAAGCATGGAGAAAGGGTTAGCCTATTATCGGAAACCCCGTTGCATACAAAGATTTGATCGATTAGGAATTAGCTAAACTTTTTCAAATATGCCATAATATCACGCAGGCAGGTACAGGTGTATTATGTAGGTATTGTGCACCCGTATACTGCCCAGTATGTTAAAAGTACAACAGACTGCTACAAAAAATTGAAATAACCACTAAACCAAAAAAGCAGTCTTCCTGTGTTGAACTAATAAATTAAAAATCATATATTTATTATATGAGCAAGGCGCACTACCGACATGTTTACCAGGATAAATTTATAATACGTAGGTACCTAAATCACGAATCTTCAATATTGCGTAAATATATCGCATATAGGCACAACATTCTCAATCAAGGATAAAAAATTAATCAATTAAGTTATTCATTTAATACACCTACATGGGCAATTAGCAATTGGGCACTTATGAAACGTCAGAAGCTAGGTGCATGGTTGCCATTGGTCGTTTGCTATGGAGAAGAGCCGATAAGAAACTCCACAGTTACTCTTTTTAAGCTATTGCATAGCTTCTATCGCGGGCCTTGAGCGTGGAGACCTAATCCAGAAATTTCGTAACGAAAATGACTGAGAAACAAAACACTCTAAATGTGTTTTGTATTGAAAATTATGTTTTACTGTTTGACAACAAAGTTCAAATTTACTTAGACGAATGATCAACGAGAGTGTTGTATTGAAAATTATGTTTTACAGTTTGACAACAAAGTTCAAATTTACTTAGACGAATGATACGAGAGTGTTGTATTGAAAATTATGTTTACCTGTTTGACAATAAAGTTCAAATTTACTTAGACGAATGATCCTTGACTATTAATAGTTAAATTAAAACCTTTTTATTAGTTTGATGTTCCCGGCCATTACGTTGTGTCAAGTTTTAAAAACTGTAAATGTGAATAACAGTTCCTGTCAATGTCACCATTGTCACTCTTGTATTCGGGTTAATATTTTACAATGCCGAGAAATTTAAATATTCAAGAAAGAGCAGCTATTATTAATGAAGAAAGTCACGAAAAAATAGTGAAAGAAAATATAGACCTGTTATATTTAGAAGATATCAAGTCTCAAACTTATGTTTCTTATTTCAGTTACCATAAACCTATAGTTTCGTGAATAAAGAACGTGAACTAATTGATCATCGTCATAATTCTGGTCGCCGCCCCTTCCTTAGTGCTGCACAAAGAGCTGACATGAGACGATAATATGAAGATAAGGATTTTGTGTCAACCAATTATTATGCTGAAATATATGAAGTTTGTCCAAGAGTAATAAGAAACGCCTTACACTCAATGGGATTGCATTATAGACAACACGCAAACGAAATGGACTGATGCTCATAAGCCAGCACGCTTGGAATATGCACGCATGCATTTGAACGACGATTGAAGTACGACAATATTTACCGACGAAAAATGCTTCAAATCGAGCCAACATGGGAGGCTACATATAAGGAGATATAACGGTACGAGGTATCTATACAGAAGACCCTGTAGTGCCCAATTTTAGTTCCGGACAAATTTCGGCTATATGGGGATAGATGTCAGCGGTGTATCAGTTACAACACTGCTTATTCAGTTATTCCTTATTTTCAGTTAAGATTGCAGGCTAATAATAAATCTCAATCGACATATTTTCACAGAAGTGATTGTTTGTTTTATTGAAATATATTTAACTCTAGCATTAAATTCGTTTGATTTCTGTGAACACAGGTATACACCAGTGATTTAAGTAGCACGGCGAGTTTTACTCTTTCCTAAGTCAAAAGTAAAACTAGTAGTTCTGCGAACAGTAGACCTCGCGAGCACAAACTTTTTGGGAAAAATTAACCGCTTAGCTTGAGGCTTAAGTGCCTGCTACACGGTCGCAAACCGCGTCCCGACAGAGGTGACCTTAGGTTTACGACGAAACGTTGAAACAACTTTGCCGGTCGCCAAACAAGGCCATCTCGGTCGATTACAATATAAAAACTATGCAATAGCTTTACCGCGGCAGTCCCCGAGTGCCACAGGTCTTTTTTTTATAATTGGCTTTAACAATGCTTTCAAATTACACTATTCATAGGTATGGGACAGTGTAGGCCTGCCGACAAGTACTTAAAAAAATAGAAAATGGTAAACAAATCATTACAATATTATAATAGCGAATATAACGAAGCATAACTTAATATTATGTTTAACATTTTGCTTAGCTGTGAGCCTGTGGGAGTTAGTACACCAATCGATCAATGAAATAACTTTCACATAAAAGTAATTATTGACGTGTCAATTTTCATTACACGGAGGAACACGGCGTGTATTGCATAACTTTAGTTTTGTATTAATTGATGTTGGATTGATCGGTACATGTTCGTAGTATATTTCGATTATACCTACCTAATAAAATGCAGCTTTAACAGTTTCAGTAATCCAAAACCATTTTATACGAGAGTTAGGTAACATATATATCATCAACTTAGATAGCTCGTGAACACGCGCAAATACACAAAGTCATAAAGATTCTTTCTATTAAACAAATTCTTATTAATTTTCAGTAAACATCATAGGAGACAAGATAATCAACTTGCATCTGGGTCGCAAATAGTTTAAAAAAAATCTTTACTGAGTCATCTAATGCAAGACACTACACTTATGGTTTGTTCTGAAAATATGTGACGTAAATGTAAACAAACTGATCAAAAAATTTACCTGTTGATGCATAATTATGTAGTGCCGCTTATAAACTCAGTACTTTGATTTGATTAATTTCATACTTAAACTTGAAGATAAAATTTTAAATCACCTTAAAGATGTTTTTTATCTGACAATTGAGGGTTAATTTAATAACCTCAATATTCATCGATGATTTCAATGACAGTTTAATCATGTAATGAGATATAAAGTTGAAACCTTCTAAATACAAATGAATGTGTTACACCCATTCAGTTTGTGATTGCGAAAGAATTTCACCTGAACACTCTTTGTTTACACTTCCATCAGATATTTTTGGAACCCAGTAAACCAGATTCATAACACAAATAACTTCAGCACAACATTATAGTTAACTGTACATAACAAGATCCTCAAGACTCCAGGCTAATGCATAGGTATATCGTACCATCATCGAGCTAACTCGCTCTCTGCTTACAATGCAGTTACGCCGAGTGGCCTCTTATGTTTTACACACACTTCACTGGCTATACAGCTTGCCTTACGATATACAGCTTGCCTTACGACTTGCCTGCGATAATGCGTCTCAAGTCCCGCAGTCTCGGAGAGTCGGAGTCTCGGTAACAAGACTATTATGTGCTCTGAGAATATAATGTTGTTTAATGAATATCTGTGTAGGTACATAGACTGTTCAGATTTTATTGGGTTTAAAATAAATGTATAAGGATTAGGATCTGACGATTTGACGCCAAGTAAAAGTGGTGGATCTATTTTGTAAAATTTCACCGCGAGCAAAGTGAGCTGGAATGACTTTGGCTACCAAAAAAATACCACCAAATTACTGTAAAATATGCCCATCGCTGCTCAGTGGGTGGTCCTATATATCTATATTTGATGGTTTAATTTTTTTCTAGATAATAATAAAATAGCCAGTCGTGTCCAGAAACAATTTTTTTTTCTAATTCAATATTAATAGTGTATGATCATCATAATTTATAATCATCATTTTTATTTTTATTTTCTTTAATTCGTTGTTGCTAAACGAACCTCTTTTTTTGTAAACAGCGCTTAGCAACCCGCTACACCTTAGCATAATGTTGACGTTCAAACATTTTGCTTCTGGCATTATAGTTTTGTGTATGCACCACTAGCTGTAATACTGGAGACAATAAACGTTATTCTATTTTATTCTATTCTATTCTAAATGACAGTTCACTTCATCTAAATTATCACGGTGAGATTATTTAAGAATGGACCTGCTAGTGTAGACTTTCTCTGGAAGAGAGGGTCTAAGGTCTTAGGGCAGTTTCATTGTCTAGTTGCGTCTTTAGAAACAACGACTAGAGTACGAGTATACGTAAGCACAGATAATATAAACGTAAGTAATTAAAACGTATCTACCTACGAAACTGCCATTGTTAGGTTCAACGTAAAACTACAGAGTCTCAATAACATATCACGAAATCTCTTTTTGAGTAAATATTGACAAGCATTTTGACCTCTCATGAATATCCGTTGATAATGTCTAAATTATCACTATTTTAATGATATTCAGTTACTCCAGTAATGTTTGAGTGGGGTCAACTCAATTGATATAATACTCGTATCATGCTGAGGGCCGTCATCGAGTGAAGTCTCATATTTGTATTTCTCGATACCATGGCAAAGTAAGGTTGTATAATACCACCGATTTTAATATCATCGATTGCATACAAGTATTTTTTTAAATGAACTTTTAAAGCTGTCATTAAATGCTAATCTTCCATTAACTTGTTGCCGAAAACAACATTAGACTTGATTTTAATGGTTCTTTGAACCATGATCCACTACATAATGTTTGTCTTTGTGCAACTACCTTATAAGTCTACAAAACAAACAGCCCCACAAAAAACATACATCTTCCGAAAATCCTAACAAGCGATTCATTTTCAGACCAATCCAGCATTCTAGAAAGATCCACATGCAACCCGACATTACATTGGGTAGTTATCTCCAGGCTAAGAACGTCAGTAAGACGTACTTAAGAGCTAAACCAGTTCGGACAGCCTGCCCCTATCAGCTGCCCCAACGGGCAGGGCTTACGTGCCCCGTAATAGATATTCCATGTAAGAGTAGTCGAGTACTACACGACTGTGTCATACGATAACTCTTAAGTGCCCCGAAATGGGTTGTTTACCGAAGTATTATAGTGCGAATGGTTCTTATTGTGGATTTGTTTGACGTTTTTCGGTGTATTGAGAAGGGTCTGTTTCTTGAAGAAATATTTTTTTATTTGCGACAGTATTTAAAGTAGTGAAAGGTGCTAATAATATTTTTTTTATTCTATTTCATACAATCTAAGCTTTTCACATATCACAATCCATTGCAGTATACAATGCCGCCCATGGACATGTGACTACCCGCCCAAATTTTCAGAAAATTCATGAAAAATTATCGATAATTAACTTTAAAAGAGGGGGACTATCTTTTAAACTAACATGAAAAATACTAAACATACACTTTTAAAGTAAATTTTCGTTCATTTTCACACAACATTGTATATTATTATGCATCTCCCTAGTTCCGTCTTCTAAGCCATCAACGTATCTCAAAAAAAAAAAAAAATTGTTTATTCATCATTGGAAATTGATAATTATTATTTTACTACAATATGCATACCTAGGTAACCCAGCTCAAGGTCAATGTTTTACCACTGACTTGCAGCCTTCTGTAGTACCTATCACAAAACTTCTTATGTCATTTCGTTAGTAAAACTGATACTGCTAGCAAAACAAAAAGTTCATGGTGCAAAGAACATAAATCTTAACTAATATTTTAAATGTGAAAGTGAGTTTTTTTGTTTGTTAAACTTTCACGTCTTAACTGCGCAACCCATTATCATGAAATTTAGCTTACACGTTGTTAAGGGGCATAATATGCCACCTTTCATCCAGTAGCTATAAGTAAGTATGACGAAAAAAAAGGAACCAGACTCCTACTCATTTTAAGAATATTGTGAAGGATTTTCATTCAGGGTTATTTTTAAACAAAACACTTTGCAGACCTACCTTTATCATTCAATTTAATTAACAATGTTGTTCTTGCCTCTGAAAATATAAAGACGGTTCCCGGGTCATTTCGTCTGTACATTTTGATATTTCCATTTTAAGTAAAACATTCGAGTGTACGCACTGAGGAATAGGGAGATTAAAATAAAAACTTCCCGCTGTGGACAGTTACAGAAATCTTGGTACATTTTGTACACTAATGTCAACAGTTCCGTACATATTAAATAGGAATGAGCGATATTAAAAAGATGCATGCGAGAATATTATCATTATCCAGGAAAATTATGATGAGATATGAGTATATATTATATGTTGAAGAAAAATACATAAGTATCTACCTATTATTAACTAAATAAATATCGTTAAAACTGTGATAATTATTAGTTTCATCTTAGAATATCACACACGGAAAAGAATATTACTATTACTCATATAGAAAAAGTTTTAGCGGGTCATGCGGCCCGTGACCAGAGGGCTGGCTCGTTCTTTGGCCAAAGAATTAGGATTGCCATTCAACGCGGCAATGCAATGCTGCCAGTCTTCTGGGCCCGTTTCCGGATGACAACGATGCGGACGAGTACTTCTACGCCCAAGTTCTTTTGTCTTTGTATTTATTTGTATAGTTACTTAGTTGGTCATTTAATTTAAGAGTTAAATTGTATATTGTTTAAAAGATATATGTAAAGATAAAAAAAAAACCGAAACTCATATAAAGATAAATTAATCCAAATCCCCAACACAAAGCGTAATTTTTGTGTTTCTTTTTATAGAACCTAATGAAACATAGTGCAGTACATCTGGGCTGCAAAGGAGCGGAAACGTCTGTATCGGCTAATCAGTAATTAAGAAGATAAACAGTGAACGTTCGCTGTATTTTCCAGCGGATCGCTAAAAGCAGAGGTTCTGAAACAATAGCAGTTTATTTATATTTGCACGGCTAAGTCTTTCCGTGAAAGCTCGTTAAGAGGACAAAGCCATTCTGTTTATTAGCTCTCACCTGGCCCTTTTGTTATTATTATGACGCAGACCAAGATTTTCAAAAGAAACACAACGTTTTAATGTCATTTCGACCATTTTCCGGTTTTTCATGAATGTTCACGATGTTACAACTGTAATATCTAAAGCATAAAGTAATGTATTGTATTTTACATTACGCACAAAAAGGACATGTTTTACCTACAGATTTTGAGAGACATTTCAGTAGCGATGAAATTTTATTGTTAAACATAAAGCAATGTAATAGTTTGTGATAAAATGGATAAAGTTTATACAACTGTAGTTGATTACTCTCGCTTCAGTGACAACAGAATCATAATTTTCTCATTACATTTAGTTATTATTAAAGAGTATAACTCTGGCAAATATCATTAGATGTTTGTTCTGTTTAAAGGACGCTGGTTTGTTCACCACACAGTGAACATTTTAGAAAACTTAACCCCGGTGCACCATGGTAGCCCGCGAAATTCTTTTCTTACGTTTTTTGCAATTTGCAGGTCAGTGTCAGGTTGTATCTTGATTAAAATATGATTTGCGACCGTAACAAACATGGCTTTACAGATTTATAATCATTAGAATCAGTATCCCCCTTAACAAGCAACTACAGATGCATAAATACATTATGTCCATACATAATGTCCATAGGACATTAAAAAACAATCACTCTACAGGTGAAGAAAACTACCATTTATAATAAAGTTGCTTATTTGTGTTCCTTCCCAAGGGAAATGATGCAGACGAGCTTAAAGTTCTTTATACAAAAACTGACAGTACAACAGAGTCTAAGTTGTAATTTTTTTATGAACTTTACTGTAGTCGAAATAATGTTCAAAATGTAATGATTGACTCGGCTGGAACAAAAGCTGGAAATCGTTTTGTTAAGGTCGGTTTAGACCAAACGAGCGGATGCACATTCTATCCCTTCTCTACCAAATTCATTTTGTGTAAACAGGGATAGCGCATTCTCTTGTTGGTATCTCTGTACTAAAATGTCAAGAATATCAAGAAAATAATGCTCTTGCTCTTGTTCTGGTTTGTGTTAGTTTGGCTTAAGCCCGCCTTAATAACACGGATTGAGTTTAAGAAAAAGTTCGGCTAGATTCTAGATTGTCGTCTTTGTCACTCGTGACAGTTAATTTGACAGAAATTTTGGAAGAAGTCTCTTTCAAAATCTCTATGTGTCAAAATAACTCTTGGGTTCTACGTTTAAAGAATGCACAACACACGAAATAAAAAGGAATTTACAGAAATGCTAAACACGGGGGCGTGACTGAGCGGCGTTTCATTAGGGAGAAGTCAATTACAGAAAAAGCCGCCGAGAACATATGGTGGGTCATATTTCAGCTCAAATAACCTTCATTTTGCCTCATATCGTGAATGAAAAAAATTTCATTAATGGAAAATGAGAAACATAAAATGTGTCGTAAATATTCGTTTTATTTTCGCCTTTTGTTTTATTATTTGTCATGGCGTTTCCGTGTATGTGCTACATACGTGTGACGGTAGGAAATAGTGTAATTTTTTACATTCCCAAAACATTTTGTAGTTACGTACCTATTTTGATAAGTAAATTATTACTTGTAGAAAGAAATAAAGAACCATACATGCACAAACAAAATGCACACTCAAAGAAAAAAATACATAGAATAAACACAACAAGTAGCAAAACTTATCACGGGATTACAGGAAAGCTGATATTGCTTTGCTTTTTTGGGGAATCTAATGCCTCGCATTACAAAGCTTTCCTATTCTTAGAACATTTCTGTAAGACTGACGAGATTGAAAACGATCGTCAGTTAAATTCCATAACAAATAATGACCTAAAAATAGGTGACTCCTATGTAGATAAAGTAGGTTGTGGTATACGCTCTATACTTCCATAGGACACATCGCTTTTTGCTCAGGTCAAGGCAGGTCTAAAGGTCCAAATAGGACCCTGATTTAACAAGTTAACTCTAAATAAGGCCCCATTAAATAATCGTTACAGTTTATAGATACCTTACAACCGTTACATCGAACTCCTATTAAATTATAGTCTTAATTAAAAATCAAAGTGTAGTGGAGAAGTAATTAATATTCACAATTTCGTAAAATCAATTAAGATCTAAAGATAAAGGGTTTCGCTTCTTTCATTTAACTTGTTAAGCTTAGGAGCTAGGAGTCAGACATTTAAAGGTTTCTAATATACTAAGCCTCATCCACATTGGTTGTGATGCTCGACAAGATGGACTCTTTTTGTGGTATTGGATGGCAAACTAGCGGTTGACAGAAAAGAATGGAAGAAGAAAAGAAGTAATACAAGACAAGGGTAGAAAGATGATGATGATTATGATGGATGGCAAATTAGCGCCGGCACAACCGAGGATCTACTCTCTAAGTCCATCAATGAAGATACGGGCCTGTCCAAAAGTAACTGATCCATCAAAACAAGTGACATATAAAAAATTTCGGATGGGTAAAACCACATCGGGATTAGGGACAACTGTCTAATTGTATTGTCATTCAATTTTAGTCCGGCTCCGAACTAATCTTATGTCCGTAAGTGATACAGTGTATGGACGGCCAGTGACTTCGGACGAAACTACTCAAACTCAATGCATTTATTTCAATTAAACCATAATTATACAGACACTTTTGAATTGTCAAGGAGTCAGTCAGTCAGAAATATGAAGCTAGTTGCCCATTCCAAAACGTAGTAGATACCTATGGAGAAGAACGGGCAAGAACTCCACTCCACTCCAAAAATTGTTTTACATCATTCATGTTGAAATTATACATGTGAGAACAATGTGAAAAGATGCGCACGTTAAAAGCGTCCGTAATAAAAAGAAAAAGAAAAAATTAAAAAGACGTGTGGCACTCCGGGACTGCCCCGGCGAAGCTATTGCATAGCATTTTTTATCAACTTACGCAATTGTAAAATATTAACCCGAATACAAGAAATAGCAATGATCATCGATAATACACTTAAATACGGCAATGATGACATTGACAGGAACTGTTATTCACATTTATAGTTTTTAAAACTTGACACAACGTAATGGCCGGGAACATCAAACTAATAAAAAGGTTTTAATTTAACTATTAATAGTCAAGGATCATTCGTCTAAGTAAATTTGAACTTTATTGTCAAACAGTTAAACATAATTTTCAATACAACACTCTCGTATCATTCGTCTAAGTAAATTTGAACTTTGTTGTCAAACAGTTAAACATAATTTTCAATACAACACTCTCGTATCATTCGTTTAAGTAAATTTGTAAGTAAATTTGAACTTTGTTGTCAAGCAGTTAAACATAATTTTCAATACAAAACACTCTTTTCTTAGGTAGTATTTTCGTTACGAAATTTCTGGATTAGGTCTCCACGCTCAAGGCCGCGATAGAAGCTATGCAATAGCTTAAAAATAAGCCCCGGCAGCTAAGAGATGACCAGTCCCAACTGACGGCGCCCGTTCACGAACATGACGCATGGATTAGCACCATTCAGCTCACGGATTTATTGATCAGATAGACCCTCAGATGTGAAGATGTCACCGCCGCCGCCACCTACAGCAGATGCGTTTCCAGCCCAGAGACACCGCTAATACCTAACCTTGCTTGGCGATTACTTTGTGTGGAAAGTAATTTTCTTAGAATTTGAATAAAGATCTTTAACTGAGTGAACTAACGGGATAATAAGCTAAGATCTGGGTTACCATAAGCAATGAGGTTCTAGGAACACTACATCTTGCCTTTTGTTTTGTACGTTGAGTAAGCCACAGGGTCTTTAAAGGTATTATGTGGGAGTGTGATTATTCATGAATAATTGTTCATGCGAGCCATCAACAATAGAACTCATGATTTTATATCGTATCGATTATGTGATGTGTAAATGGGTTAGAGTGATCTCGCAGTGGATGCCGAAGTTAGTCGACAACGATGCAGGCCAATAAATTGCTGGCGTGACTATTTGAACTCGTTCAACACCGATTAGCGAAAAAAGGGCAACACAGAGTGGAAAACTATGGAAAGAGCAACATGTTCTATGTAGTGGTAAAAAGAGGTTGTCAAAAATGACTATGATGATCGCACGCGCACCAATCAAGACAAGGCTTTACCTATTGACTACACTTAATTGTATTATAAATTGAAATTGATTGGATATAGAAGTTTAAACGCTTGGCGAAAACATTAATTGAGCTTTTGTTTAGATTGAGACTTAGAAGCAAATGTGATTTTCATCAAGCTCAAGGTATTAGTTTATGTAGAGTGAACTTTAAAATTGGATAACAAAATTAATTAATAAATATTGGACTAGGCTGAGGAACGCTGAAAATGTTTTCTATCTAATATATAAAATTCTCGTGTCACGGTGTTTGTTGCCAAACTCCTCCGAAACGGCTTGACCGATTTTTATGAATTTTTTTATGTATATTTGGTAGGTATGAGAATAGGACGTAAACTATTTTTCGTACCCCTAAGTGATAAGGGTGGTCCACCCCAAGTTCTTTTTTTTCTTTTTTTGGACAATTTTTTTATTGTAATTTTTTTATGATTTGGCATTAAATACATACAATCCAAAATTTTCACCCTTCTACCACCAACCCCTATTTCTTAATAGCGATATTAGTACTTTAATAATTTTCTACTCTTGGCGGTCGATAATTGATCAGTTACCACTCGATCAGTTATTCCCGTCAGGCGTCTAGCGGTGTCACTTCTCATGCCATAAACAGCACAGAGTAAGGATGAGAACGAAGTCGGTCTCCTGTCTTTCTCTCACAATAAGCTTTCTCTCTCTCACTAAATAAAGTTTAGGGCCTAAAATTAATCCCTATTTGAACACGCGTGAACGGCTGGACCGATTTCACTTAATTCTTTTCGTTATTTTAAGGAGAAGGTTCATAGGATAGGTAGGTGAAGGTAGCGTGTAAGGTAGGTAGGGTAGGTACGGTAGATAGGTAGGTAGGTAGGGTTTGTAGGTAGGTAGGGTAGATAGGTAGGGTAGGTAGGTAGGGCAGGGTAGGGTAGATAGGTAGGTCGGGCAGGGTAGGTAGATAGGAAGATAGGTGAAGGTAGGTAGGGTAGATAGAAAGATAGATGAAGGTAGGTAGGTTGGGCAGGGTAGGGTAGGGAGGTAGGGCAGGGTAGGTAGGTAGGTCGGGCAGTGTAGGGTAGGTAGGTAGGGCAGGGTAGGTAGGTAGGTCGGGCAGTGTAGGGTAGGTAGGTAGGTAGGGCAGAGTAGGTAGATAGGTAGGTGCGCCGTAGATAAGTACTTACTGCTACTCGTGCGAAGCCGGGGTGGGCAGCTAGTATCTATATAGATATATACAAAGTCCCACTAAAATAGATGGAAAATTTTTAACACAGCGTTCAGTACGTCTAACCAAAGACATCCAAGCAAAAAAAAAGTGATTTTATTTTGACCAAAAATAATAAATGGCATTGGGTAACCAACATTATTGGTGGTCTGAATGATTACTAAAAGTTTGTCCATCTATTTTAATGGAACCTTATATATACTTAATATAAAGAGGTAAACTTTGTTTGTTTTTAAGTATGTATGTAGGGGGTAATCTCCGGAACTAACGATTTTCAGCACAAAAATACTGGTAGAAAGCTACATTATTTCTAAGTGCTGTAGGCTATAAATTATATTTATGTCATGTATATTAGCCGAGCTATCACAATTTTTAACTAGCAAGTCGAAAAGAAATACCTCTTGAAACAGAATTATTTGCATGTGCTGCCTAAACTACCGATCAGATTTTTATATGGTTTTCACCAATGAACGGAGTGATTTATAAAGAAGGTCCATAGGCTATTTAAAATCACGCTACGATCTTGAGGAGCCGAGCAAAAAGACAAAAACAAAGCGCGGACGGGCGATGATGGTCATTATTTAAATTGCGGGTTTACGTACGTAATTTCATTGTGCACATTCCACTTTACACAGCACTAATTAATCGCATAGATATTTATTATCTCATCTGCTCGACGTCCGTATGTGACTGCAGGGATCCAGCAGAATATCAGTGTAAGGTATATTTGCCTGACACATGCTGCGTTGGACTCCCATTTGGTGCAACCTTGAGAAGCACACCGCACTTTGTTTGTTTCATTAAGTGTTTTAGCCAATAGTGTCATCACAATGTCTTATTTTCTTCTTTAATTATTTTTTGTATATTGGCACTTTGTATCTATAATCATGTATTTAGTTATTATTTAATCGTGTTTTTGTATGTTGTGCTATTTATTTTGTGTGCACCAAATAAACCATTTATCTACCTATCTATCAATCTATGCGACGCGGTGGAACGGAGGTTCGAAGGAGTTTTATAAAAATGTAGCTGTTATTTAAAGCTGCGTCCAGATATGTTACGCTCCGATCCATCGCGAGTCGGTTTTTCGCCCCGTTCAAAGGCGATACGATACGTCCAGAGATTTTGGATCGCGATGCTGATACGAAACGGAGGTACAGTACGGACAAAAGAATATATCTCGACACAGCTTTAGTATATTGTGTATTTTACGTCTTCGACGCAAAGTCGTGGGCTGAAGCTAGTATGAAATAAAAATGAAGAAGTAAATACAAAAGTAACCCCAAACAATTTGAAAATTTGAACTCTTCTAAATTATAATGTACCTATGTGCAAAAATCGTGCTTTGGAAAGTACTTTGTCGCAATTTATGGCCTTTAATTTAGAGTCTCACTTCATGGCTACTCTCAAAACTGCTGCCCGAAGTAGTAAAGGAAGGTTAAATTAAGATAAAAATTACATTAAAATAAAACAGATTTTAATTGGCACTCATTTCATCAATGAACGGATCAACTGTAATGTTGGTCGACCAAGAAGACCATACCAACTTAATAATAATCCTCCAGACCAGCCTTCAGCGCGGTGGATATTATAAGCTCAACCGTCTGAAAGACAGATCCAGTTGGATAACAATTAAAATTTTATTGTATCTCATTAGTGACAGTCAAGCGGATACACAAGTGTGTGCGCAGAGACTGGTGCACTCTCTCTTCCCTCACTCTCATAGTCCGATGGGATTACAATCCGACACGACTGGAGAGAAATCAGGCGTAGGCCGACAGCTTAACGTGCTTTCCCAGGCACTATCACACAGGCAACTCCCTAACTCCTTCCTATGTTCCTAACTATGAAATTCCTAATGGAAAAACCCAATAACACTGCCCAACCCGGGAATCGAACCCAGGACCCCCACGCTCAGTAGTCGCTTTTGAGACTACAAGACTAATGGGGCAGTCCAACCTACCAATCTCTGTTTATTAATTTATATCACCGGCTTCTACACGAACTCCGGTATCAAAGACGATTGTTCTTTTGATCTATAAAACTGCCATTGTCCATGATTTATTAGCGCTGTAATGAACCCACTTGAGCGAATTGCTGGTAATTAGGAGTTTAGCTATCGCTTCTTTTATAACTAATGCCTGATCGTAAATCTGTGTAATGTAGGTTGTGATTTTTTATATTTTTTTGATGATCTTTTTTTTATCAAGTGTCTTTGGAAACTGTTGATAAAAAAAAACTTTTTATAAAAAAAAAAGACACTACAAAGAAAAAAATAACTTTAATTTCGGAAGTCGGTGTATTTGGTTTTGAACTTTCGTTTTTTGCCACCGACTTCCGAAATTAAAGTTATTTTTGACTTTGATAAACTAAGTGGGAAAAATACGTATTATTGAAGCTAACTCAAAAACTATCGAAGTAAAGTTAATAAAATTTATATGGGACCACCTCGGAAGCATACCCTTTCAAACAAAAAAAATAATTTTCAAAATCGGTTCACAATAGACGGAGAAATCGCGTAACAAACATACAAAAATAAATTATAATAAATAATTGAGAACCTCCTCCTTTTGGAAGTCGGTTAAAAATGCTAATCATTGTTAAATGACATTGATTGCCTCGTTGGTCTAGTGGTCGCAAATGCTACTGTTGAGCATGAGGTCCCGGGCAAAGTGTGATTGGGTTTTCCCATCTGGAATTTCTCCGTAGCAGCCCGGAGTCTGGATTCGCGCCCGGTTGATGGCAATAGACTCGTACCTTATTACATGGGACTTAAACATAACTGGCGAAATGTGAGTGTACAATAGGTACACCTCTACCTAACCCTTCGGGGAAATACAAGCGTGATGTTACGATGTTATGTATACATTTTGAGGTCTTAATTTACATCCTGTATTCCTGTAGTTTTGCTGACTGACAAAGCTTTGGCGACCGTCAGGATTACCAATACTGGTTGACGTCCCGGGCAGCGTTAAAGATAATGATCAAGGATTGCTCTTGGTAAGTAGTATTTCTTATTTAATCAGCTTGTTTAGAGAGTTTATGGCGGCCGACCTTTTAGTTTGGTAAAACTCTACGACTCATTAATAAGATGGTTTTTGCTACCACTCTTGAGTTTTCCAGCTGTCGCTGAAAACCAGCGCTGTGGCTCTGTCTCGCATAGGGTCGGAGCATTATGCTGAGCAATGGCTGTTTTGCGTGGATGTGACACATATCTGCTTTGTGTCATGTTTACCAGAAATAAACGTATTTTCTTTCTTTCTAATACAAAAGCTAAAAAGGCCAAAAACAAAACCGGCCAAGTGGGTGTCGGACCACACACAATGAAGGGTTCCGTCCGTAGTCAGGATGAATGTATCCATGTTTGGCATTGTAGTTTAAAACATGATTTCCCATAAATTCCAATAAGTGATTTACCATGTATTTTAAGACCATAGACTTCTTATTGGTTTTCCTGTATTTTTATATATAATAAGCATAGAACTAATCACTGTAAGTATTTTATTTAACATTTTAAGCTCGGCTGTTTCGGAAATAAGTAGGAATGGTCAAATTTTATATATTTTCTTTAATAAATTTAAAACTAGTTATTTTTAAATTATATTTTTGAAGTTGTCATAAGTCATAACAAGCCCTTTCATTTGATATGTCACACGGTACAGTTTACAAAACTTATTATTAATTTTCTTTTTTGGCTCCCAGAAGTGACCCTCATATTTAAAATTTATTTATTATTTACGTTACACGTGTGTGTCACAGAAATTCGTAATTATGTGAACGAAATTTCTACTTTATCGGTTCTTTAGATTCGGACCAAACCTGTAATAAACGGAAAGACAGACATACAGACACACGAGTGATCCTATAAGGGTTTCATTTTTCATGCGGACGTACGGAACCCTAATCTTATTTTGGTCATTATTAGTTGGCCCAAAAAGCAATATATTTCATAAATAGCCTCTTTTGAAGCTTGACCCATAAACATCCGTAATTGTGTCATTGATGATGAATGAATGATTAATCAATAATGTCACAGAATAAGAAAATAGCTTTAGATTCGTTTAGATTACTATTTACTATTGACATAAAGTTTTATTTTATTATTAAAAACATAGTTTTCTGTTAAGAAACAGTCTTTAGCTTCTGTAAAAGTCGACACTAACGGAATATGGAACAGTTGAAAGTCTTGCTCGGTACTGTGGACATTATGAATAAAACCGAAGCGGTGTTGGATACTGTTGATAAACTGGACACGGTTTCAGAATGTAAGATTTAAGCCCTATTAAGATATAAGCGGTATCTCCGCGATATCGCTGTCGCGCTCGGTAGCGATACTGGTCCAAAGTGACTAACCAGAAGGCGAACCAGCAGTCCAGCACCCTAATTGCGTAACACACGATCAATCACAATCTATTTCATTTTGACAGTTCAACAACATTGATTGCGTTATTTACGTTCCTCAGCTGATAAATTTTTCGAACTTAAGAAGCAATGGATTAGCAATATTTTTCAAAATGATTCTCACATCCGCTTCGATCGTGCCATACAAATATGATACATCTCCGCTCAGTGATATCCACTGAAACTGAGTGGAGACGAGATTTGTGTTAAAAACGAAATTCTATTGTTTAAAACACATCTTCCTCACCTCTCGTTTCGTCTCCGCTTTGATGGAGTCCGGGCCTGCCGCATGCAGGGAACCGGTTTCATTAGTCGATAGGGCCCCCGCCCGCATGTGGGGTGCTGGAGATTTCTGTAATGCATGCCATAGGTCCCGTATTCGGGGAACCATTTTCATTAGTCGATAGGGAACGATTGCGGTAGGTATACGGGGAACCTGCACCGCACGTTTGGTAGTTGCTTTGAAGGCTCATTTTCATAAGTAATTTTCATTGGGTGTGAATCTCCGCACGCTTCTTACTGATAGATGAATTTCATTGGGTCGTTACGCCCGCAACGGGAATTCCCCGCAGACGGTGTACCGACCGCGTTATCGACCTATGACTTTAATTATGTCCCCGCATGCTGTATATCGACCGAGTTATCGATGAATGAAAATGAGTCATTAGTTGATAAGCTGTGTATATGTTATTAATATTGCAGCTCGCGACAGTGAGCTCAAAGACACTGGACATGCAAGTGCGAGTGACGCTACAGTGACAGCAGCCCTATGCACCGAATGCAATGATGGTGGTTAGTACCCTTTCATTATTTTTTATGATAGGTAGTAACATGAGTTTCTACTGCTACACACGCCTGCAGGTACCTCACTGACTGTGAGACTGTGTTATGTTCTGTACCTCATACAGAACGTAACACAGTCCTGGGGGCTTAAAACGGCCGGTTTGGCAGAATCATAATAATTATGATAATTTATATTATGAATCACACAAACTATAATATTATCTGCGTTCAATTTATATTACGGAAATCATCTGTTTGACAGTTTTATATTATAATGAAATAACATTTAAACTGTAGAAATAAAAAATAAAAATCTCGTTTCAATTAATAAAAACTGTAAAGAAAAATTATCCGGTAAAATCACGGTCTTAATTTTTTTTCATGCGGCATTATTTACATTTTATATGATTCTGATATAAATTGAATTGAACATGATTCAGCTAAAATATGTGTCACTATAGAGGAATTGCTGGGAATTCAGAAAATGAATTGCTTTTAGAGGAATTGCTTAATGTGGCTGTTTTAGGCCTGCGGTTTTAATTTTCTTTCGTAGTAAACATTTTTAAAATCAGCCTGATATTTTCCCACCTCAGGGCAAAAGCCTCTTCTACATACAGAGAAGACATCTATATATATAAAAATGAATCCCTATTTCCTTGGTCACGACATCACGCGTAAACGGCTGGACCAATTTCGCCAAATCTTTTTTTGTTGTGGTTGTTATAGTAAGAAGATGGTTCTTAGGATAGGTAGGTGAAGGTATGGTAGGTAGGTAGGTATGCAAGTAGGTAGGTATGTATTTTGGTAAATTAGGTATGTAGGTAGGGTAGGTTTGGTTTGTAGGTAGGGTATGTAGGTAGGGTATGTAGGTAGGGTATGTAGGTAGGGTATGTAGGTAGGGTATGTAGGTAGGTAGCTATGTATGTATGTAGGTAGGTAGGTAGGTAAGTAGGTAAGGTAGGGTAGGTAGGTATGTATGTAGGTAGGTAGGTAGTTAGGGAAGGTAGGTGCGCCGTAGATAAGTGCTTACCCGTGCGAAGCCGGGGCGGGCAGCTAGTGATCAATAAAAACGTAGTAAGCTTATAATTACCACACCTTTTAATGCAATTACAGACCTGTATTTATATCTTTAAAAGTGAGATATTAAATAAAAGCAAGGTGTAATATGGCAGTTGATATAACGCTCGGTCGGGAGTCAAGCGGATGGTGCAGACGCGTCGCGTCCGGCGGGGGCGAGCGACCGACGTGCGCCTGCCCTTAAGTTACATTGAGCATGGAATTTACACAGAACAGACATTTTTTCTCGCATCCAGCGTATTCCTGCCTTCACGAGGTCATCGATCCACCGGCCTTCCATCGTCTCCAGTAAGCACAGGACCGATCGATGTGGTGACGCTTGGGCCTATATTCAGTAGTTGGGGACTACGTTGAAAAGTGCTTAAGTGGCTTCCTTGCAAGTGTGTGCACGGGTTGGTTTTAGTCAGTAAAAGTCTAACAGACCTCTTCGTTTGCCTCAGGGTGGAGGACATCCTTGAGGATATCCAGCCCGCTACAAAAAAAAATCCTATATCCAGTAGTGGAAGTCTTTGGGCTGAAATGATGAGTAACTCTTTAGCTGACTGATTGTTTTGCACTTTTTTGTTATACCTACTATTTACATGAGTTTTCTTGCTGCTGACTGGTGGTGTGACGAAGCCATTCAGCTATATCCTCGTTGATCTAAGTCAACTTTGAGTCCTACTGTCAGATTAAAAAACGATAACTATTGAATGTGAAGAAGTTGGAGCACCAAGCCTCGCGTTAACAGATTCAGATTAGAGACAGGAGACGGCTGTTCTGTATTTGGGGGTGAGAACTGCGAAGGCAGAAGTTAGGTTTACGATATTATATACGAACTGCTCCAAGCACTTGTTATGAGTGGCGAGTGACATGACAGTAAACTATCTTATTTTATTTTATTTTATTAGGATCTCCAACAAAGAATACACCTTACATGCTATAATACAAAGACAAGAACAACAATCTATGTGCTCCCTCAATTATAGGAGACCACATCATGCAATAAAAACAAGCAAACAGTTACATATGATTAAATAGAAGTGGCCCTGAAAGTTAAAATTATATACCTAGTATTATTAAGCTTATACTAATACATTATTAAAATTGGTAATCTGAATTTAAATTGAATAAAAATAAAGATTAAAAAGCAACGAATACATAATTATTAGAAAAAAATTGTACTTACAGACAAATAAAAATAGAAATAACGAACAATGCATTACTAGGCGGGCAGTTCAACACTTACACAATATCATTTAGTTGCGTACGGACTAGTGACTTATATTTACCCAGATTATTAGAAAAGATGTCTATGTCTTGTAATGAACATGATAAGGAATTGTACTGCTGGGTCATCCTGGAAACCGGTGCATGTTTACCCAGATTTGTTCGGTATCGTGGGGCTTTGAGTAATGGGCGGGGATAACGCGGCATTCTGGCCGGGACATTAAGATTTATTCTGCTGAGAAGATCTGGACAGTCAATACTATTATTAAGCAACTTGAACAGGAATGTTAAATCAGAGACTGTACGGCGAGACCTGAGAGGAATGATTTTAAAATAATTCAGCTTATCTGCATATGATCTCAGTTTCCTAACTCTAAACCGAAAAGCTAAGTGACGAACAAGTTTCTTCTGGACTCTTTCTATTCGATTTGTGTGAACCTGGTATGTTGGATTCCAGACCGTGCTGCAGTATTCCAACTGACTTCTCACATAGCTATTGTATAACACAATTGTAGTGGATGGTTTTTTGAATTCTTTAGAAGATCGCAGTATAAATCCAAGAGCCCGATAAGCTGAATTAAGCATTTTGTCAATGTGGTCTGTAAATCTCAAATCACTGTCCAAATACACTCCCAAATCTCGGATAACTGTCACTTCATCTAATGTGTTTCCCTGAATATTGTAGCTAGATTGAATTTTATTCCGCTTTCTGGTAAATTTGATGTGGTGACATTTGGTACAGTTTAGATACATTTTATTCTTCGTACACCATTGAGTTAAATTATCTAAGTCCGTTTGTAGCAACTGAATATCAGATTCAGTCAGAATTATGCGTGTCAATTTCAGATCATCCGCAAATAGGTATGGTGTAGTATATTTAAGTACACATATAATATCATTAACAAATACAATGAAAAACAGTGGCCCCAAATTGGACCCCTGTGGTACACCTGAGGTTGCAAAATAAGGGTCAGACTCATCACCCTCTATGACAACTAAAGACGGCCTATTATTAAGGTATGACCTACACCATTCCAATGTGGCACCGGTGATACCCAGGGACTGAAGTTTAATCAACAATAGTTCATGATTTACCCTGTCGAAGGCCTTTGAAAAATCTGTGTATATTGCATCTACTTGTAGACCCTCATCAACTGCGGATGTTAACTCAGTGATATAAGTGACAAGATTTGTGTTCGTAGACTTTTTAACCATGAAACCATGCTGACTTAAGGTTAGGTAACCTTTAACCTGGTTGTAAAATATCGGGTACACTAGTGATTCAAAGACCTTAGACAGAGTACAAAGAATCGAAATTGGTCGATAGTTAGATATCACCTCGCGCTTATCGTTCTTGTGAATAGGCACTATTCGTGCCCGTTTCCAGGTATTCGGGAAGACACCTGTTATTAGTGAAGTATTATATATATTTGCTAATGGAGAGGACACATAACGAGCACATCGTGACCAAAATATTGGGGGTATATTATCAGGTCCTGCACCCTTTGACAGGTCAAGACTGGAAAGTTTATTGCATACTGCGTCTTTAGATATGGCAAAATCATTATTGGGTGGAGAAGGGAATGATGTGGCAGGTGGAGAATCGGTAGAATTGCCATGGTCAAGAGTTTGCTAGTCATATACCGATGAGAAATGATCAGCAAATAAATTCGAGATAGCTTTACTTCCAGATGCAGTTACAGTACCTAAGGTCATTTTAGAGGGATAGGAAGTGTTACTTTTCCGAAGGTTTTTTATATGCGACCAGAAGAATTTGGGATGGCCTTTTATCTTATTTTCTAATTCGTCTATGTAATTATTGTAACATCTTTGCGTAAGTTTCTGACAGTCTTTTCTGAGATAATTAAATTCAATTACATCTAGTGGATTGTTCACTCAAGCAGTTCGACCAATCCAAACCCCTTGCTGTTAGGCATAAAACAAACGACAAAAATTTCTCCACTCTATGTCCCACTCCCACCGTCCGAGTAATTCCACAGCAAGTTAGCGATTTATTATCGACTCACTTCAACGCGGTACGTCGGATGCGATAGTTTATAGTTTTCGCAACTGTTACTTACCGGCTTTACCGCACCCTACCGCTCACGTACCGCTCACGTACCTCTCGTACCGCTTACGTACTGCGTGGTACTATGCTAATCAAGATTGCCATTAGCTGCAGAACGAACGTAATTTGTTCGAATGTTGCCTATCTACGAGTGGATCACATGTTTGTGGGTTTTGTTATAAGTAGGTACCTCGTGGTACTAGCGTGTAGAAAGTTTTCTTCTATGTATGAAGCAAATGTTAATTAGGAATTCAGGATTTGATGTAGCATACAGTAGGTACCCAGTGCCTGGTCTGGACCCAGTGCCTGGTGCCACGTGTTATTTCCTGGGTAAAGTTTTAAACGCTTTTTTATTTACTTTAGCGAAAAGTGACCCGCAGGTCTGGCTTATTGGTAACACACGAATCCGAGCGAATCAACCATTTTAATTATAATAATAATATTAGTTTGTCTTGAGGCGGTTCGCACGAATTCAATTTATTTGTGGACGAATCGACAACTCCAGCAATGCGTACCGTAGTAGTAAAGTACACTGGCGCACAAAAGTTATATTTTGTAAAAATCTCTTCGTGAAAACATAGGTGAAGTATGGTTGAAGTCATGCTTGCTGTCAATAGAGTCAGTCTCTAGCATTAGGTAGTATGACAGCTCACTTCGCGGTAATATTTTTTCTAGAAGACATCAGCAGAACCCAAAAAAGGTAATTTGTCTATACTTAGGTACATTGTAGGTATATTCCTATTTCCAGACCCAAACGAAATGCCCTGTTTGCTTTATTTTATACTGTAATATTTTCCAATATTTGCTGACGCAGAAATAATTCGATTCAGTGAAGAGTACCTATTCGTGTATTGAATAAGATTAAATTCAAACAATAAACGTCAGATAATATTTAAAATGGAGTCAATGTTTAATTTCAATATATTCTGATTTTTTTGCCTCAGAACTTATTTTTATTTGTGTTCGATATTCAGTCATTATTATTTCGTTAATAAAACGTTTATTTTTATACGTGAAAAAAAAACGTAAATATAAGCACCATTTGTACGTTTAGTAGAAGAAAAACGCTGATTCACGCTCCATTATGGAAAATAAATAAAGCGTAAAGCTGAAATTATTTCAACTCTTAAACGAAACGGAGGTAGCCAATGATGATTCTGCAGTTCTGTGGGTCGTATTTGAACAATAGTATCAGGAATATCGTTTATATCGATAACGTAGTAAAATAATACCTATTTAAAATCATGTTTTGGCGTTTTGGTACCAATATTTACATGAACATTGCACGTTCAATGGTAGGTAAGTATAGGTTTACCATATTATTAATGCTTCCTAGAATTTTGAAACTGTTATTTTCCAATTCACTTTAATGAGGCACATGTGTTATTTCAAGTATAATTAATTTAATCATTATTTACCTACTCCAAAATAAATATGCAGGCTGGTTAAAAAATTATGAAGCTTTTCTCTGATTATTTCAGATCTTTTCTCCCCGTTAATGGTTCAAATGTAATTATTAGGTATATTTGTATATTATACATATTATTATGAAGGGATATCTGCATGAACTATTTATCAAGAACTACGTAAAAGAATGTCCAGTAATTGTCTCGTGTAATTATGAAAAAGACAAAATGTACGCTTTGGTAGAAGCATCCAAATCTGAAATTATTTTCGAATCCTTTTTCCATTAACACACAACGTCGAGTCTGGAAATTTTCGACATATAAAAAGGCGGGTTCGGACTTAAGTTTACGAAGCAAAAAATCGGTCGACAATTTATTCGTGGGCGGGTTGGGCATCACTAATCGGCGTCATCAATCAGCTGGTCCCGCGATCGGATCAACTGACGGACAACCCCCGCCTCCCGCAACCCGCGCGTCCTGCCACACCTCATCTCACACCCCGTTAATAGGACCGAGTAGGCCTCGTGTAAGTGGACTGGACTGGACTGGTTTTTCCATTATAAATTTTCAGTTTTTATTTTGTTATGGAAAAACAGATGAAACTTACAAACTTACCCGTCAAGTTACCATTTTGATAAAATGATATGAGTAGGGAAGAGTTCGGGGAACTCAGTTCTGGCATGAAATTCTGCAAATAATAAAAGCATCAATACAACTGCAATATTTATGGATCAGCTCCAGGTATTCGTATCCATTGAATTGGATGTTCGATAACAATATGTTATATTCGGGGAGTAGGTACCTATATTGACTACAAGTAAGTACAACCGTCGAGTTCAACAATAATTTTCGGGTCCAAAATTGAACAAAAATAATAAAATTATAATGGTTTGAAAATAAGCAACAATAGTAGGAAAAATAATAGCAAACGAGAGTTATATGAGGTGGAAACAAAGAATGCTTGAAATTTCATCCGCAT
Source organism: Conistra vaccinii (assembly GCA_948150665.1). Lineage (NCBI taxonomy): Eukaryota > Metazoa > Arthropoda > Insecta > Lepidoptera > Noctuidae > Conistra > Conistra vaccinii. The sequence goes on from OX411330.1 coordinate 11,188,285, forward strand.
AATATTTGACAAAACCAATGTTTACCTGAGTCGTTGGGCTGGCCGTTGTGTTATCTATGACAACAGTCTGCTCCAGCCTTGTCGCGATGAACGCACAGAAATATTCCTGCTAGTCTCACCAACGTAGTATTTATGTCGTCTGAATAGGGTTCAAATCATTTTTGCGCAAAACAATCGCCAGTACGGAACCTTCGCGCTTCGCTGACATGGGTAATGTTTGCACCCGTCTCCGAATTGATTTACCCACATCCGTAAATGTCACGGTTTTTCGCGCCGAAATCGACTATTATTGGAATATGAATATGTCTACAAATATGGCAGTACGGCTTTTTGTTTGTGGTTATTGTTGCGTGGCGTATAATTTTTGATGCGATTATAGTCTGGCGTTAGTTCAGTGATCCCTATCTAGTTTGAGTGTGAATTCACTGCACCTACGTATCAGCCAAACAATTGGGCGCAGTATTTTATTTTTACAAAATATAATTTGAGTTTGTTAGCAAGGGCTTTGTGGATTTCGCATGGTTTCAAATTGTTTTTTAAGATTTGTTTTGTGCTACAAAACCAACATGATAGGTAAGCCTTCAAAATTAAAACCAATTTATACAGGATGAAATTTAATTCGTTGGCAATCTCTTAAGGGGTCATTGAACTCATCATTATGAACAACATTCACTTTTGAACCAAACCAGAAATCGCGAAAAAAAAACAGTTGTTCCCTACATTTATATTCGCATATCTCGTCAAAATGTAGGGAACAGAAATATATTTTTTTCACGATTTTAGGGTTGGTCCCATAGTGAAAGTTGTTCATAATGATGAGTACAATGACGCCTTAAGAGATTACCCACGAATTAAATTTCATTAGTCTGCACTCATTTCCAAAATACATCACGTGCATTTGAAACCTTTCATACATATATTTCAGTAAAATCCACAAAGATTGAACGTTATCAAAACTTCGTCTGGCTTACCGCACTTTTACATTCCCTGTTCGATATTCTGAAGACAAAGCGTCAAGTTCTATAGTTTTAAACCTTCAAAGAATAAGCTTTGGAATAGTGGAAACTCTATTAAAATTATCCTCAGACTTATGGATAAGTTTTGTTCTAATACTTCGCACGTAGTTTGTACAAACGATAGCGCAAGGGCTTAGACGGGTTTAGAAGGGAATGAAAATTCTGTTTAAATGGATTATTTTGCATAAAACTTAAATAAACCTAAACATAATAAACATAGGTTTATTATGTTTAGGTTATGCAACCTATGCATCTTCATTTTAATTGCTGGAGCGATTGCCATTCCAAAATCACTTCATCTTCTTCGTTGTATCAATGATTCCAGTTATCTGTTTTAAATAAGCTTCGACTGAGCCAGCCACTTTGACAGCATTATCGTTATCCTCGCAAGGTCTTTCCTAATGCAGGTGTTGCACAGAAAGCAGGATAAGAGGTGATACTGATGAGCCACAATGCGACTGTAGAGTCACATCGCTAACGATGCCAAAATCACTGTTATGTCATTTCTTCGTGTGCCTTTACCGTTAATCCTGCAAACCTGCTGAATTAGCATTGTGTGGCGTATGCTTATACTTTGTTAAAATCTCACCTTCCGCTCTTTGGAGACCCATAATTTTAATAATATATTCATTTTTCTTTTTCATCTATTTGATAACCTTTCTTTTTACCATTCTGACGTGAATATAATATCAAAAGTTTATTTGTTGTTACAGAACGAGCTATACTGGCCGGCTATGTGTCACTCATGCGACAATGCATTGAGCTCGCTGAAAAAGTTGGAGCAGCTAAGGCTTAGGAAGCAGGTCAAACTGTGTAACTCCGCTATTTAACGCAAATGTTAAGTTTTAAATAAAAGTGACGTGAGTTCACATATTTTTCGTGTAATTTTTGTTTCAAATATGCTTTTGCATGAACGACAATTTAGATGTATAGACAGAAAAATTGACAGAATAATGTTTAGAGTTTTCTTCTATATCGTTATCAGTGCCGCTCATATTGCAAAAAATTGTGACATCCCACTGGAAGCATAAATATCTGACACTCATGTTCAAGGAAGATTTATAGGTACTCCTCCTCCACCTTACGGCGAGGTCATGTTTGAAAGTAGAAATGTAAAAAAATGCTGTTTTTTTTCTTCTAACTATTCTGGCAGTATCAATTATCCATCATAAAGTAGATGACTTTTAATTTAAATATACTGTCAGGTTGTATGCTACCAAAGTGATCTGACATCTCTTTGGCAGCATAAAACCTAACATAATTATTTTCTATCACAAAGAGGACATAAAAATCAAAACTTGAGGCAAAAAAGAGATGACAACTTCCCTGATGAGGATGACCGACAAACCTAAAGTCTATAAGACTTTATGATGCTATTCCTCAGCATCACTTCAAGGCGCTTGAATCCGCAGTATCAAGCTTGTTCGCCCTGCATCAATATAACGAGAAAAGCCTCTTCAAAGAGGCGATAATCCGGCAGTAAGCCAATGACGATAAACACAGATTACTTAAAAAATCTGTAAAGCCTTCCAAGGATTGGGGGCTATTTGTACCTACTCTAGTACTCCTGAATATTGTAGTAGCTCTTTGCTAGACATATCGATCAATATTGGAAATAGAATACTATTTTTGTACCCCGAGGCAAGGCAAAATGAATTGTGTTTTTTGTGATACCTCCCTGTGCGTCAGCGAAAAAACGCTTCAAGTGTCTCTTTATCGTTTTGTCCGACCCCACAGAAAGGGGTTCGAATAAATGTTTTAAAATGCAATTTTGTCATACAATACTGTGTTTATGATCGAGTACGTATGTTAAAAGGTTTCAAAATTGTTATTTATACCTGTAATCTATCAGAAACAGGGATAACAATTTATTCAAAAAAGAGTTTTTTATATAATTATGTATAAACATAATAAACTCTTCTTTGTAGTAGAGAGTAGGCCTACTCTAGTTTCAATAAAAAGTTGCAAGAAAAATATCTCAGATAAATATTAATATCTGAGATTATATCTGTTGTTTATTTTATGGATTTTTTGTCATGTTAAGTGTAAAAGTAAATCAATTGTTTTCCAGAAAAAAAATTATTTACATTTGTATTTCTATCACACTTACAGGTAAACTATGGAAGGCACATGCCTAAAAAATACGAAACCATTTTTAGATCAACTATTTTTTATTTACCTGCATCAAATGAGGGTTACGTGGTGAAGGTGTGACCATGGAGTCCTGCCAAATTTTGAGACATGTTCAAACATGTCCTCTTCGGTGTCCCCTCTGCGTGTATTTACGTCGTCGTTTGCGTTAAAATTATATCAATATACCGCACCTGCTACTAATATATGCATATGTTAGTAATGGTAAACAGCTGGCGACGGCCTTTTTTATTTTGTGCATGTTTAGACGTAACGCTTTTAGGCATTTTGTTTTGATATTTTTTTTTGTCAAGCTTGCTGTTTTTTTCCGTAGAATTTCTGACAGTTTGCTTTCTAATAGTATTAGTTAGAAAATCATGCAGCAAGTCGATTAACCAGGAATGTATACACATTCCAAGTCAAATTGCAATTCAAAGCTTACGTCCTAAAACTTCCTAGTGTACGATTAAGTAATACATTACTCCGATTTTTATTGTCACTTCTGTTTGTATTAGCCTCTAAGTATGACGTAAGCGACAAACTATGTTGTATATTTACTGATACAAATATTAAGTGAATCATCCCGTTAGTAACTATTATTTCCAATTGAAACATTAATGTTAATGCAGTCTTGTATATTTTACCAAAAATTGTCACATGTCTCCATCCTCCGCCAGATATGGCTGCTAAAGCCGATATCAGATGCTTCACTCGAGTGAATAGTTCACTGTTAAATTTTTATTTCATTCCATGTTCACAGGACACCTACATAATTATACTATGTACATTACCAGTGGCGTGCACAGAGATTTCAGACAGGGTATGCACGGCTAAAATTAAAATAAAACGTACCAGTTTCAGCTTGTTTCGTTCGGTGGCCCACCGACTACCTACCCTACCCGACTCTTACGCCATTGCCTTCGCATGATGTTATATCTGAATAATAATCTTATCCGTTATACCTAGATCCAAACATTCTCTTTATCTAGATTTGTAAACCAAATGCAAGGGAAACAATACAATGTGTTGTTTGTGTACACAACCTGTTAGCCTGTGTAGGTACATAACTAATAATAATCGTAAAACTTTTTACGAAAATAACAAGTAGAATCACCTATTTTTTTATTCAATCCAACCCGGGTGCACACCTTCCCTTTGCAATCAATTGAACTTTTTTCTCAAAAGATAACGTTAAAAATACGGCAGATTTTAATTTAATGAAATACGTTTCAATGAATTAAAATCTGCAGCCAACACAGGTTTCACAGGTCTAATTTTAAATTTTTTACAAAACTTACTAAATATTTACTTAGAAAATCAATATATTGCGCCAAGAAAAACAATCGGAACAATAGGTTAAAGAAACTTTGTATTTACGAACTAATACGAACGAATAAATATATGGTTAATCCGACTAAAAAAGTCGACCCTCTACAATCAACAAATAAGAGGTGCTTTTATGGCTTTCAATTCGGACGGGTTGCAATGTAAGCTGTGCTTCCAAAACACAAACACACGCTCACATTTTCACGCACACAGTCACACTTTTGCTGTGTACTACACGAGATGCGTTGTATGACAAATAAGCAACGTGTAGTAATGCTTTTGCTCACGGGGGGAGCCTGCGACGGCGGCGGATGTTCGGCTGTTCGCCGCTTCAACTAGTTCAAAAAAAAAGTAATAGATGGCGCGAAATAAACACGGGGAGCAAAACGCTATGCGATGAGATGTAGATCAATAATTCGATACCATGTATTTTTTTTTTGTTATAGTTATTTATCATTTTGAGGGACTTGTATGTATGGGACTACAGGGTATGCAGAGCTTATTTGCATGTATGGAGTGCACGCCAATGCATTACTATATTATATCCTTCTATTTCATTTTTCAATCATTCGGTAGGCGAGTGAAAGATGCCGAGTGCCGAAATCCAACATCATTGGGTCGGTTCACTAATAAATTCATTTTTCACTTTTGATTCATTTTGGGTTCAGTTACACTTCGAGTGAACCGAATGATATTGGCTTAAGGGAAACTTCACTATCGAAATGATAGAGCAGTTATTGGAACTCCCAAAAAATATCTATTTTCGGAAAATTCATTGAAAATCTGGCCTCCATACGAGAACTTTCTTTTGTAGTCATAGTCTCGAGGTCTTGTCAATTAGATAATAATAAAATTTACTTATTCAAAAATAAAAATTAGTAAAATACGGTGTTCACAGTGTTCAGATGTTCATAAATAAGTAATTAGTTACTAACTGACAGGAGAACATTTTTATCAAAAATATCTTCACTTGACAGAATTCTTCATTAAAATGGTATCTAAAAATAAATTATTGATACCTATTTTTCAACTCATTATTCAAAGGCAATTTGTGCTAATAAAAACGAAAAATGATTTTCATAATTCTCTTGAGAAAAATGTTTCAGTACCTACTTCGAAAAGATACAGAATGAGACGCATGTTCAGTTCAAAGGTGACTCAGACGACCTGACACCTTAGGATGGGTTCACACGTGTGGTATTCAAAAGATTGCTGTAATTCTGTAATTATCAAAAAAGGGAATGCCATTAAGACCTAAAAGCCTTCGTGTATTTTGTTTAGGGGTTTCCCTGAATCGAAAAAATATTTTCACACACCCACGACACCCACCCGACACCCCATAACACGGGACAAACGAGAAAAAAAATGATTTTATTTTACGACTTTGTCAGCGTGATTAATAATATGTATAGACCCATACCAAATTACAGCTTTCTAGTACTAAGATTTTCTGAGATAAGCCGCGGATAGACAGAAAGACAGGCAGACGGACATGGCAAAACTATATCAGTTCTTTGTTGACTACAGAACCCTAAAAACCAGACAAATTATGAGAAAAAAAATTTGAAGGCCAGCTACAAAAATTAACAAATAGGTTTGAATAAATAGCGAGCAATTGACTGTATTTTAGGAGGTATTCTGCTCATCATGCCGCAGATCCTCATCAGATCTTCACCAATTTTTTTTGAGACCATTCTAAAGTTACTACCTTTCAAATGAAAAAAGAACTATTGAAATCGGATCTAATAAGGCAGAGATATCCAGTAGCCCCCTTTTTGCCCCATTTTGGAGGAACTACCCCTCCTATCAAAAATTCCCGACGACAATAAATTTCAAAAAATTCGTTATACCTGTATGCCAAGTTTCATCCAGATCGGTTGTAAAATACGACCAGGGGGCTTACCATGCACTCTTATAGCAGGTCAATTTTCGACGGAAAGTGAACTGTCGGGCTATTTTGTACCATGAACACGTCAAATAACAGGCGAGCCAGCGATCACGTGACTAAAGCCGCTCAGTGGTCACGTGACAACATTTCACTGGTCTGACCTGCGATAGGCTCTACCATCAAGTCATTTTTGACATGTAAATCCTTGAAAACTGAGCTGCCCTGCTGTCATATTAAGCAGGCGTGTAAAACTTACTTTTATTGAACTGTTTTCTTTAATTTAAAATAAAAAACGTAAGTATATGTTAATTTGTGAATATAATGCTATTGTGGCGTTATTTAAAATTATAGACCACAAAAAAACACGTCTCTTTGTCGTCTACTTATGTTGTAGAAATGGTACGAGTGGTAGATGTGAAAGAAATAGAAATAAAGAACACAATACACATAAATAAAAACCAATTTAATGTTTAATAGATGTTTTGGGTAAAAACAATATTCGTAGTCTTAGCAAAAAAACAAACTACAGCTGCCCAGCCTCTTGAATCATCGATAGCACTGTAGCGGTTACACCGTTACATACGAACTACGCAGTAAAGACATGACGTTACAAAAATCTTGCATGATAAATATTTAAGATTATCCGAAAACAACTTTCGGGCACTTGCCCGTCAGACATAACACCCGTCTGGTCGGAGGAGCCTCCCATTTCTCATGAGAAGAGTGAACTTTACACCCTGTTCCTCATGCCTCCACCAACAATAGAATTCACATCATGTTCCAATGTTCCGTCACTTCCGTCCACAATCTGCGGGACATTTCTCGATTTTGAGCCCTTTTTATGTACCCCATTGCAATCCTTGTGATTAAGTATTAAAAAAATCTAATATTTTTATATTTCCAATTTTTATATGTCATCAATAAATATTCTTGTCTTGTTGACAATAATTTATTTGACACGCTATAGTCGTTCCAAAATAGAAATAGCTTTGGTAAGTTTTCATTCAAGTAGGTTGGTGTTGTTGGTGGTACCTTTATTTTACATCTAAAAGGCCTCCACGTCATAATCGTGTTACATAAGATTTTTTGCTGCGAAACATAGTTTTATTTATATTTTAGTTTATATTTTATTTAATTTTTTTGATCATTTTATACTGTTATCAAATTAATTTTATATAACCGTAAAACCGGTAACATTCCGAAAAAGTATTTCCGAACGTTTGTTTATAATATGACGTACCGGTCAACGGTAGCGTAGCAGGTCTGAAGTTGATACATTGCAGGTCAGACTGAAATGCTCATGGTACAAATAGAAAACCTGTCAGGTTAAAATGCCAAGTTGACCTGTCCTGTACTTGGCAAGTATTTAAAATGTTCATGGTACGGCCCCTGTACACGAGTACGTACAAACTGACACACGAAAGAAAATTTTGCCAGTTGATGCAGAGACGGTTCGCTCGCTACGCTCGCTCGGTCAATTAACAGATTAAAATTGCTTTTCTGGAACATAATTTCAACCGTGTCTGTTGTTATTTTGTGTAGGCACAAAATAATTTTGAAAATATTTTCCAACATCGGGCTCCAGTATTCAGGATAGAAATTCATTAAAATCAATAACACAGCGGGAGCTTTATTAATTTATTTTACACCAGCGTTACAAAAGATTTCTTTGGAATAAATTTTGCGCTGTCATCCGAAATATGAAGAATCATAATTATTCGGATCAAAATATTCGGATATTTGAAATTACAAGCGACAAACAATATGAGCGCTGTGAATGACAATCTATTCTTCAAGAAAGTAACTGTAATTGCCTGCGACGAGGTCAGGTGGGTCTTCGTTGGATTTGTAAAGGGCCTCCTTTATTCCCTTCCTCCTTGATTTTCCGGTGCAGAACAAAAGCTATGGTAGCCTGAATGAGACCTCCTGCCCTGTTCTGTTGTCCTAGTACAGATTAGATGTATACTATATACGCACTTAAGTACAGAGGTCGTGAGTTCAAAGAATATCCATTATTACGGATGCTTTATTGTCTTCCGTCTTTGGTATCATAGGGTAACGTTGGACTACACATAAACTCGTATCTACCTATTTGTTGGTTATGTATATATTGGAGGTACAAAGGAGTGTTGTGATCCTGTCTCATATTGTTATTATCTTTCTTAAAGAGACATTCAAAACTCATATTTATAAAATATGTATGTATAGGCACATGATATTTTTAGTTTTGTGTCTGGGGTGGCGACGATGGGTTCCATACTCCATAGACAATGCTGACAAATGGTGAGCACTTACTAATTTGTTTGTCACCCCAACACAATTCAAAGCAATCATGATGTTTATTAGACTTGAGGTTAAAGCTCTTTTCAGACCAGCGCGATTTGTCGCGCGACGCGACACGAACAATACAACAATAACCGGTGTCGCGTCGCGCGACAAATCGCGCTAGTCTGAAAACAGCTTAATGCCTATCAACGCACACAGGGAACAGAAGAATTCTCCTTTGTTTTTCTTTTTAGGTTAATACATATTAAATATTTAGAATAAAAAGAAAATAATGGCTTCACATACCTAATACATATTTTAACATACATACACAAGACAGTTAAACTACTTGTTTGTCTTTCCTATAAAGTTCGCAAATGTAAATACAAGACCGTTCTTTTCCTGTCTCCCGTTAAAAGAAAACGTGATAACCGCTGTAACCCTTCAGAGCAAACCACGGGATTTGGGGTCCCTAAATAAACATTCGCTTTCTTAGTAGTGCCCCAACACATGGAACATTTGTCATTTGTCTTTTACCAACTATGTCGGGATATAGTTGTGACGTGCAAGGGGAAAGTAAATCTTTGGGTTTTTCATAAATGCAACTTGGACAGGGTGGTTTGAATACCGTGTTTCTTTTTTATTTGACGTTTTTTATGGTGTTTTTTTTTGTGTATTTTTTTTGTGTTATTGAGGGTTTCCATTAGGAATTTCTCAGTAACAGCACGGAGTCTGGATTGGTGCCCGGTTGATCGCAATAGGGTTGACCCCTGTTACATGGAACTTAAAAACATATCTGGCGAAATTTGGGTGTACGTTCTATGGGTACACCTCTGCCTAACCCTTCGGGGAAACAAGGCGTAATGTTATGTTTATGTGTCTTTTTTATGGTTTGTTTTTGTTGTTTGCTTTTTGTACACGACTGCCCTAAAAAGGTTCATGTACGTATATAAGTGAGTTTCGTTATTCCACCATAACTTTTAAATGCCTGAACTGGTTTTTTATTTTTGAGAGAGAAGAAAGGCAAGTGTAAAAAGGTAATACACCGTTTATCAGAAATGTTTGGTCATAATAATTTAGGGGTGTTATTATGGTGATGGTCTGTACGACCATCAAACTGAATAATTTTCCTCATGGGACCAACATCGTCATCGTGAAAAAATTATCAGATCACATTTGGGACAAGTAAGTATTGTAGGTCGTGGGTTCGAACCCAGGCAGGCGCTTTACTTTGTGTAAATAATTTTATCACCACTGGTCTCAAAACGGTGAAGGAAAACATTATGAGGAAACCGGCATGTCCTAGAACCAAAAATTCGAAGACGTGACATCTATCAACCCGCACTGGTCCCGCGTGGTGGATTACGGCCCACTCCCTCTCACAGAGGCCTGTGTCCCAGCAGTGGGAAACATTATAGGCTGATTATGTATATTATGTAAGTAGGTATTGAAGTTTTGTATGGGATAGTTGATAACTTTTCGCGATGACGATGTTGGTGCTATGGAGAAAGTTGTTAATAGTTCCCTTGAATAAGATTACACATTACTGATAACACGCTGTCTAAGAAAAAGACGAGTTAAAATTCATTAAAGTAAATTATTTAACGTAATCTGGTTTAAACACTTCATTATATTAAGAACATAAATATAGATAGGCCTATGTAATTTGTATATGCTAAAACAAAACATTTCTAGCCGAAAATATTGAGTCATATTTTACAACAGTTTGTGGCAATTTATATTTCACTTAAGTTACCCTATTACCTACTTTTGAGCGTGGTACAGGGAATAATTTAGATTTAATGGCGCAGAAGATATTATAAGCTACCTCTCTGTATAAGGCATGATGAATCGGGCTAAAGTTGAGAATTTTGTTAAGTTTCAAGGATCTCGTTGGTCGTAGTCTGCGGAAAAGCGCACTGGAGTGTTTCTTTATGATGGAACTTGAGGAATTTTTGAAATATCGATTCCAGAGTTCCATTCAGAGTTTTGTTCTATATTTAGAACTAGCTTCTGCGCGTGACTTCGTCCGCGAGCCTATAACCTTCCTTAAAAATTGTGCTATCCAACGGATTTTTTTTTAATCCGACTGGACATCAGGACAGATGGGCCAGGGTTGTCATGCAGTGGGTGCCTAAAGACGGGCGTCGTCACTGAGGCACACCACCGAGAAAAGCTGGCGCGACGACCTAGACTCTTTCTTGACTTATTAACCCGAAACGGCAGCACATATAGATGAGTGGCGAAGTATGGGGGAGACCTTTGCCCAGCTGTGGGACAATATATTTTTTAGCATATATTGTCCCACTGCTGGGCAAAGGTCTCCCCCATACTTCGCCACTCATCTATGACGTGCTGCCTTTTCCTATAATAAATATATACGAAATATGAACATATATTACATTGTATATTATATTATATATATAGATATAGATTTATTAATAAAGCGCAGGTACTTAAATTCAAAATATTCCCGTGTTCGCTTAATCTTCGGGATATAACTTCAGCCTCCTCTCTGTGAGAGGAAGTGGGCCATAATCCACCACGCGAGCCCAGTACGGGTTGGGGATGTCACATATCTCCGAATTTTTGGTTATCAGACATGCCGGTTTGCTTACGATGTTTTCCTTCACTGTTTTGAGAGCGGTGGTGATAAATAAATTACTATTTTGAACCCACAACCTACGGCACAAGTCAGGGTACATAAGTCAGGGCCGTTACCACTGGGCACCACTGCTCTTGCGGAGCTTCTATTCAGAAAGTTCGCTTCTATATTTAGAATTTATTAATAAAGCGTTCTTAAGCTGAAAATGTGTGGGCGTGTTCGCTTAATCTTCGAGATATTCCTTCCGTGATTCTGATATGATATAAGTGATCAAATATGGTTTGACGTTGAGATTTACATCTCAGACATATTAGGTACTGTAAGAGCTTGTGCACACGAGGCATTGGCGGCTGCGCGGCGTCGGAGCGACGACGTCGCTACGGCGTCCTACATATCCATGGTATGCCATATGGTGCGTTCCTGCGTCGCACCGTCCCGGACTTGCAACTCGCAAGACGAGGCGGTGTGCGTTGCGACGTCGGCGGAGCGGCACCAATCAGTTGTTTGTGCGGCAGAACTGTGTTACCGTCAATGCGTCGAATTCTTTGCGGCGTAGCGCCGCAATAATAATAATAATAATCCAACTGTCATGAAATTTTTTCTCCGTAATATATTTTTAGTATTTTTACCGATTTCTTAGATTTTTACACAATAAGACACAATGTTGTGCTATGTGTTTCCACCATATAATTCCTGACGAAACCAAAATTGACGGCAATACCGAAACATATACCAGGATGGAAGAAAAAATATTATAAACGGATAAACGGAGAACAGTGCAATGCTGACGCGAAGTCGGGCACGACGACTTGAAAACACACACCCAACATCTTCGGGTTCGTCGCTCAGCTCCGCCTCGCAGTTGCCGGATCCTGCTCCAGACGTGAGTCCAGTGATACCGGCCGCTGCAGTTGCGTCGAGCTCGAGCGACGAATACTTCTCGCCACCGACGACACCGCCACCAGTACGTCGGCGCGGAAGAGGCCGACCACCGGCCAGCTTGGGACCCCGAGGCCCACCGGCCTCTGATAGGGTCCCCGCTCCCGGTGGAAGTGTGCGGCGCATGAAGTGGACACAAACTGTCAACGAAAATGTCATGCGCGCATACTTTGGGGCTACAGAGGGGGGAAGTAACCTGACTGCGTACCGTGGTCGGATGCTCTCTCTGTTTCAGGTGCTTGAACCAGCTATCAACGTGTCGGCCCAACGACTGTCGGATCAGGTGCGGGTCATCCAGCGTAACCATATGCTGGATGACGCCGTACTTGATCGACTACGCCTCGAATCACGGAATAACCACGTTACGCCTGCTCTGCCACAGGTCGCGGTGCAACTACAAAATTCACCCAGTGCTCCACCGCGACCCGACCACGTTGGTGAAGAGGATGATGACGGGGTTATATCCGTGAGCTCCCAATGCAATACACAACTGAGGAGCGCTTTGGAGGATGCTTTCCGGGAGCACCGCTCCACTCCACCTGGACTTAGGCCACGTTTACCTCGTTTGCCCATGCATAAGAAAAACAAGGCGCTGGTGTGTACTCTAGACTCGCTGCTGTCAAATTGTTTTGATGGCAGCAAAGACCTCGCTGATACCCACTCGATCTTGTACTGTGCAGCTGTAGCGGCATGTCGTGTAGCTCATGTTAAATTTCCCAACAGTGACAGAGCTCCACGACCAAAACCAGCCGTACCAGCTTGGCAGTGCAGGATTGAGCGTCGTATCGGTGAGGCTAGAGTACTCATCGGCAAGCTAATCTGCTTCAGGGAGGGCAACACTCGCCCTAGAGTGATGCGCTTTGTGAGGCGGGCGTTCTCGGGGACTGATATTAGTTCTCGAGATTATTTGACCCGCGTCACAGAACGTATCGACTTCCTGAAGCAGAAGATCTATGCATGGGCAAACCGTATTCGACGGTACAGGCGGAGAGTGGAGCGGTACACTCAGAACCGCACATTCCAGAGCGATGAAAGGTGGGTCTACAGGGCTTGGGAGCGACCGGATCAAGGTGTGATTGACACGCCCCTGCCGGATGATGACGCCATGTGCTCGTTCTGGCGAAGCATCTGGTCGGTGCCTGTCAACCACACCGAAGGTGATTGGACTAGGGAGATCGAACGGGCGTGCGAGGAAATACCAGAAATGGGGGCACTTACCATCAGCCCCCAAGATGTAGCTCGTGCAGTCCGTCCGTTGCCTAACTGGAAATCCCCAGGGCCGGACGGGCTGCACAACTTTTGGATAAAATGGTTCCAAAGGTCGCACGCCCGATTGGCATCCCAGTTCCAGTCAGCCTTAGAGTCAGGGTCGCTGCCCCAGTTCCTAACGACAGGAATAACCCACCTGCTCCATAAATCAGGTAGTACTGCGGAACCCAAAAATTATAGACCGATCACTTGTTTACCGACGGTCTATAAAGTTTTTACATCCGTTTTGAGAGCCAAAATTAACAACCATATAGACACCAACTCCATCATGTCTGCCTCTCAAAATGGATGTAGGAACGGGTCCCGCGGTACTAAGGAGCTGCTCCTCATAGATATGGCCATTAGCCAACAGGTTCGTCGTTCCCGAAGGGATCTGTCGACATGTTGGATAGATTACAAGAAGGCCTATGACTCGGTGCCACATACATGGCTCATGAGGGTGCTGGAGTTGTATAAAGTAGATACAACTCTACGCACCTTCCTAATGTCATGTATGGGGCAATGGAGGACGGTTCTTCGCTATCCAGGATGTCGACATACCCAGAGGAATAGCGAACCGATAAGGATCGAGCGAGGTATATTTCAGGGCGACAGTTTAAGTCCACTCTGGTTCTGCTTAGCCTTGAATCCCCTGAGCACACTGCTGGAGGATTCAGGGCTGGGCTATCGATTGAGGAGAGGTGGTCAGGTTATATCTCACCTCCTTTACATGGATGACTTGAAACTCTTTGCCCCCAACAATTTGCAACTAATGGAGCTACTGAAGGTAACTGAAACTTTCAGTAGCGCCATCAGGATGGAATTTGGTGTGGACAAATGTGCGGTCATGCATGTAAAGCGAGGGGGGATTGTGGAATCCGTAGGAACCCAACTCTCGGATTCCATACACCTAAGATCCCTCTCCTCAATTGAAACCTACAAATATTTGGGTATGTCGGAAGCGTTGGGCATCAATGTTACTGACATGAAGCAATCGTTGAAGGAGCGCTTCTTTGGCCGCCTAAATAAAGTTTTAAATAGTCTTTTGTCAGGCGGAAACAAGGTGCGTGCCTTCAACGGTTGGGTCATGCCGGTTTTGATGTACTCTTTCGGCATACTCAAATGGACTCAAACGGAACTTGACGCCCTGGATAGGAGGGTCCGCACACTACTGACCGCAAATCGGATGCATCACCCACGCTCATCGGTGATGAGACTGTATATCCCACGGAAGTGCGGAGGTCGAGGCTTCTTAAATGCTAAGACCCTGCATAACCGTGAGGTATGCAGTCTCAGGGAATACTTCCTAGAGACCGACGTGGGGATGCACCGAGATGTGGTCTCGGTGGACAAGGGCCTCACCCCGCTATCCTTGGCTAACGAGAACTGGCGCAAACCTATAGTATTAGATACTAATGACCGCAGGGAGGTATGGCAGAGCAAAGAGCTTCACGGGCGCTTTTACCGGGCCTTGCATGGGCCCGATGTAGACATGTTAGCGTCCGTATCCTGGTTACGATTCGGTGATCTCTTTGGGGAAACCGAAGGTTTTGTCTTTGCGATTATGGACGAAGTTATGATGACGAACAACTACCGGAAATATATTGTGAAGGACGGCACGGTTGACATCTGTCGGGCATGCCACCGTCCGGGGGAATCAATCCGACACATTATTTCCGGCTGCTCTCGTCTGGCTAACGGAGACTACTTGCATAGGCACAACCTTGTAGCCAGGATTATCCACCAGCAACTTGCTCTGAAATACAGTCTTGTGGAATCGGAAGTACCGTACTATAAGTATGTGCCCGACCCAGTCCTCGAAAATGGCAATATCACGTTGTATTGGGATCGATCTATCATCACTGACAGGACTATTGTTGCCAATAAGCCAGATATAGTGGTGATAGATCGATCAGAGCGTCGCACAATGATTATTGATATAGCGGTCCCGCATGACGAGAACCTCGTGAAAGCAGAAAAAGATAAACAGATTAAGTATCTTGATCTGGCTCACGAGGTTGTCGACATGTGGGATGTGGATACAGCAGTCATTGTGCCGATAGTCGTGACGGCCAATGGCATAATAGCCAAGAGCCTCGACCAACACCTTAGGAGGCTCTCGTTAGGCAGCTGGATCAAGGGCTTGATCCAGAAAGCAGTACTTCTGGACACGGCGCGTATGGTTAGGAGATTCCTCTCTCAGGAGCCCTGACCACCGGTAGCTTGGACCCTGTTCCCGATACCGGTGGGCTACTATTTTTTATATTTTTAAATGTTTTTATTTTATTTTGTTTTTATAAAAATATTTAAAAATGTAAATAATTTATGTATATAAATGAAATAAAGGAAATAATAATATAATAATAATATATTTATTGAATAAAAACGTTACAAAAAGTGTACACTTAGTCAACAGTAGAATTTCCCAAATAATAATGATCGTGCCTAAAAAATAAGATAAACTAAAACTAAAATATGTTAGAACAGATGCAAGTAATGATGGTTCGGAATTACAATGTTAGGTAGCGACCCGCCCGAACTAGGTTAATTCAAACCTGTGTTTCAGGCCATCACTTTACATTTCAATTACATTGGAGCACAATTTTTTTTAAGAACTTATATAAAATAATCTAAACTATTAACAAATATGAGAAAAAGCACATTGGTACATGAATATCTAAAACTAAACCTATGTAAATATACAAAAGTAAATACTTACGAGGGAATAAATTATCATCATGACAATATTTCTAGAAATTTTTCTGTGTCTGTGTAATTGAGTATGGCTAAATGTTCAGATAATATTTTACTACATTTTTTATAACTTACACTATAGAAGCTAAGTAACTTGTTGAGCCTATTGTACAGAAAAGGTCCTAAAAACACATAAAATCTATTAGCAAACGCATGTCTAGTTTGAGGCTTTATGCAAACCAAGTCCTTCCTTCTCTTGTTGCAAGGTACTGGGTCAAAAGGAACTGCAGTGTGCTGGTGTAGTACTATACTTAGTATAAATAATTGTCGTACTGTTAGTACATTACATGCTGTGTAGAGCTCGTGCGAAGGAAATCTAAAAGGGCGAAAGGTAGCAACCTTTAGAATTGCTCTTTGAGCACGCTCTAGAGGGAGTAAAATTGTTTTTGCAGCGCCACCCCACGAAGTTATGCAATAGATAAGAATTGATTGACACAAAGCTAAATAAACCTGTTTAATTAATTTATAGTCTGCTACGTTGCGTAAATTCTTAAAGACATATATTAATTTGCGCACTCTAGTACAAAGTAACTCGATATGTTTACGGAAATTTAAATTGGAGTCAATAGTGACACCCAGATATTTTAAATGGTCAGCTTTAGCTAAAGTGGGGCAGGAACATGCAGTGTCAGCGTCCGTGTTACAATTGTGTGCGTACAGGTTTAGATTAGTAAGCGGTATGTTAGGTTGTGTTTTATTTCTCATTGCAAATAAAATGTATTTTGTTTTATCTGTATTTAACGTTAGTAGATTATTATGAAGCCAATTAGATACAATGTTAAAACCATTCTGAGCATATTTGTAGACCTCATCTCTTGATTTAGCTGAGAACAATAGAGCGGTGTCATCCGCATAAGACATTATAACATCATTTTGGAGTGACAAGCGGCACAGGTCATTTATGTAGATTAAAAATAACGTAGGGCCCAAAATGCTCCCTTGAGGAATTCCAAAACAACTATTTTTTAGTTCAGAACTTGTATAATAATCAATTTTTACACATTGCTGACGATCGCTAAGATAATCAGAAAATAGTTGAAGTTGTGCTCCTCTTATCCCAAGTGTTTCAAGCTTGTGCAAAAGTAAAGTACATGAAATTGTGTCAAAGGCTTTGGCTAGGTCTAGAAAGATCCCAATTGTGTGCATACCATTGTCTAGATTGGTAGTGACATGATTAGTCAATTTGTGTACAGCTTGGCTAGTTGATCTTTTGGGCCTAAAACCAAATTGATTATCGGAAAGCAGTTTGTTATCTTCCAGATATTTTAACAATCTGCTGTTAATTATTTTTTCTAAAATCTTTGAAAGGCCTGTTAACACTGAAATGGGTCTGTAGTTATTCACACAGTTTTTGTCGCCAGACTTGAATACAGGTGTGACCACAGCTTTTTTAAACAATTTAGGGAATATACCTTTGGATAAACAAAGTTGAAAAATATGTGTTAGCGGAGGGGCAAGTAAGTAATTAAATCTTTTAAGTATATTATTAGGTATGTCATCCCACCCAGTAGCAATAGGAATGATGACAATTTTTTTTTGTCCGTAATGTAGTTTATGAAAAAATAACGTATACGTATTTTTTCTTTTTTACTTTATCATTAGATTACGGCAATACATTGAGTTAAAATGTGCTATGACGTTACGAGTATGTAGATTTTATACTTACTTGTGACGTATCGACCCCCACTCCCCAACTTCAATTGCGTTTTATCCAAGTAATTTTTTATTAATGTGATAAAGCAAAAAATACGAGTCTAATATTTTTTTATTATCTAACTGACGGACTAAATAGAATAACTTTTTTTTGGATTCAGGCATCATCCCTATTTCATCGTGTGCAAAGGTGTTCTCTAGGAGAGCGGTGGCTGCCACATGACGGCTGTCATGAAAATGATGGCAGCGGGGTTTGACTTTACGGTGTCAAAAGCACTCTTTAGGAAAACACACCAACTTACTTCCATAAATAACGTTTCAGTGACGTCATTCGCCGGTAAATTGCGGATGCTATATGGCAGCCACCAGTTTTCTAGGAAACCGTAACTTTATCGATATTTTCTTTTTAGGGTTCCGTAGTCAACAAGGAACCCTTATAGTTTCTCTATGTCCGTTAATTTAGCATGGGTATACATTATTAATCACACTGACAAAGTGGTAAAATAAAAACATTAAAGAAAATTTTGGATTCAGGGATTCGTTTGCGACATAGTATATAACAAGCAAATTTTTTGTTCGTGGTCTGACACGCACTTGGCCGGTTTTTTGTAGGTACTCTAGTACCACGACCTAAAACAATTAAAATATGTTTGAAAGTTATGCATTATGCTTCGATCGGCGTAATAAAGACAGAGTGGATATTCTGACAAATGAAACTGATAAACCAAATCATGATTAATACAAATAAGTTAGCAAGTTACAATTGTGAAAGTGTGTCCCGTTCTGTTGAAGGCGTAAGGCAGGAGCAATTGTGTAGGTTTATCTCCTTTAATTGTAAATCGTTGAAGCGTTCCATTGACGGTGTAAGAAATCTGTGTAAAATGGGTGATATCGTAGCACTTCAAGAGACGTGGTTGTTACCGCACGATTTACCATTACTGAATGCGATACATGATGACTTTGGAGGAATAGGAACGTCGGCTGTGGACACTTCCTCAGGTTTGTTGCGGGGCAGGCCCTACGGAGGGGTTGCCATATTATGGAGAAAAAGTGTGTTTCAGTCTGTAAAAGTGATACATTGTGATGACGTGCGTATAGCCGCAGTGAAAGTTCGGGTATGTAACAAAACTATAATAATATTTTGCATCTATATGCCGACTGACTGTGTAGTAAACTTACCTGAATTTACGCATTGCCTAAGTAATATTCATTCAATAGTTGAAGACAATTGTGATACGGAGGCTGTTTACATTTTAGGTGACTATAATGCGCATCCAAAGGAACTGTTTTGGAACGAATTGTTTGATTTTTGTAATGATCGGGATTGGACATGTGTGGATGTGAATATTCTGGGTGATAACTCTGATACATTTACTTTTGTCAGTGAGGCGCATGGGTGTGCGAGATGGTTGGACCACTGTGTCGTAACAAAGGCCGCTTTACCGTCTATTAATCGTGTTTGGGTCGATTACAATGTGCAATGGTCTGACCATTTCCCACTTTTTGTTGAATGTAATTTGGGTAGGCTAATTTGTAATAGGGAGGCTGTCCTTACTTCGACCAATAAGATCATATGGGGGGAAAGAACGGCAGATCAAATTGGGTTATATCATCGTCGGTGTCACTCTCAGCTTCGGGAAATCGATTTTCCAGAAGAATTTTCACAATGCTGCGACGGTTACTGTTACAATGCTGCCCATAGGACCTTGTTAAAAGATATGTATGTCAACCTAGTATCTATCCTGTCAGGTGCCGCCGTTGCTTCTTATGAGCGCAGGGGAGCGCAGAGGAGAGGTGGATATATAGCGGGGTGGAATAAACACGTGGCTGGTTACCACAGGGAAGCCAGACTGAAATTTTTGTTATGGGTTCAAGCTGGTAAGCCGAATAGGGGTCAAGTGTATTGCGATATGTGCGAGAGCAGAACAGCTTTTAAAAAACAACTAAAGTGGTGCCAGGATAAGCAGGATCAGATAAAAATGGACATCCTGGCCTCTCGTCATACTAACAAAGATTTTAAGTTGTTTTGGAAGCAAACTGGGAAAATGAACGTTAGGCCTGGCTTTCCTGTGAGCGTGGAGGGGGTCAGTGATCACGGCGTGATTGCTGATCTCTTTAAAGACCATTTTAATATAGCCCCACATTGTGATTCTACGGAACAGAGGCGTCCCTCGACTCTTGGGTGTAATGGTGCTGAGACTGTTACTCAGAAGCGAGTTGTAAGATTTACAGCAAAACATGTGCAAAAAGTTATTAACAGCATGCAGCGAGGTAAGTCTCCTGGCTATGACAGTCTCAGCATTGAGCATCTAAGAGATGCAGGAGTTCATCTGCCGCGCGTACTCTCCATGTTTTACAATCTCTGTTTGTGTCATGGTTATTTGCCGGATGAACTTACCAGAACGATCGTTGTTCCGGTTGTAAAGAACAAGACCGGGGATCTGTCAGATAGGAGCAACTATCGGCCTATATCGCTGGCTACGGTAATGGCCAAGGTATTTGACAGCTTGCTTAATGACACCCTTAAGACTTACGTGGATTTACACGATGCCCAGTTCGGCTTTAGAGGTGGACTTTCTACGGAAAGTGCTATCTTGTGTGTTAAGCGGGCTGTCGGGTACTACACTGAGAGGAGAACGCCGGTATACGCGTGCTTTCTGGATTTATCCAGAGCCTTCGATACTGTTTTGTATGATAGACTGTGGATGAAGCTGGAGAGCGCTGGTGTGCCGGCTGAGGTTGTCTCAGTGTTAAGGCATTGGTATCGGTACCAGCGAAACCAAGTACGATGGGCTGGGGCTCTCTCCCAGGAATATGGCATGGAGTGTGGCGTGAGGCAGGGGGGCATTACCTCTCCTCTGTTGTTCAACCTGTACGTGAATGACCTCATCTGTGAGCTCAGCAGTACTCATGTGGGTTGTTTTGTGGATGGAGTTAGCGTCAATAACATCAGCTATGCCGACGACATGGTACTGCTGGGCCCATCGGTGGGCGCAGTTCGTAAACTTGTGGCGATTTGTGAGGCGTATGCGGCGGAGCATGGACTGAAATATAACTGTAAAAAGAGTGAAGTTCTGGTTTTTAAGAGTGGTAAACATGTTCCACTTCATGTTCCGCCTATTAAGCTTAATGGTGCAGCGCTAGCAGTGGTGAGCAGTTTCAGGTATCTGGGGCACATTGTGACAGACGATTTGCAGGATGACGCTGACATTGAGAGGGAGCGCAGAGTATTAGCAGTCAGGGGGAACATGGTTGCGCGTAGGTTTGCTCGCTGCTCGAGGGAAGTAAAGATAACTCTTTTTAAGGCGTATTGCCAGTCCTTTTACTCGAGCAGCTTGTGGATAAACTGCGGTCATAGGGCTGTTAATACTCTGCGTGTCCAATATAACAACATTTTCAGGATGCTGATGCGGCTGCCTCGCTATTGTAGTGCGTCTGGTATGTTTGCAGAGGCACGAACGGACGGCTTCCATGCGATTGTGCGCAAAAGAGTAGCTTCCTTGTCCCAGCGTGTGCGAGGCAGTAGCAACGGCATCCTGCAGATGATTGTATCTCGTTCGGACTGCCCTATCCAAAACAAATGGATGCGCATTGTTTTGGGCGCTCACTAACACATTGTTTTATGTCATATACTAACGCAATTTTTTGATTTTGATTTTATTGTAAATTATTGAATTTAATGTAATGTTAGTATTGTGTAAAATTCAAATTTAATTTAATGTAATGTTAGTATTGTGTAAAATTCAAATTTAATTTAATGTAATGTTAGTGTATATGTACCAATTGTTTTTAATTTAATTTAATGTATTGTATGGATTATGAATCTGAAATAAATGAATTAATAATTATAAATACCATTTAATAAACCAACGTAGGTTTCTTTACAATACCTAACAACTTGATAATCACTTAAAATACCATTAATTCTAAGGGCGTGGTTGCCCAATTAGTTTTGCTAGTTACCCCATCCCAAATTAATTCCTACATGTAGGAACAGAAGTTGTAACAATTGGGAAACTTGTGACAACGGTATCACGCCTGTCACTTTGGGTGCCAACTATCGACCTAACACCTATCTATATTTGTTTTCAAATGGTTTTAAACGATGATTAAGCACCTATAGGTCTTTAAGGCGATCGATATATGGGACTTTTGCCCGGCATTGAACTTCTTTCGGCTGAAGATGATGATGAAGACAGTTATCGTCCTAACCACATACTCAAACTCAAAGCATTTATTTGAATTAAACCATTTACAGGCACTTTTGAATTGTCAAGGAGTCGGGCATTCAGAAATATGAAGCTAGTTGCCCATTCCAAAGCGTAGGGTACCTATGGAGAAGAACGGGCAAGACACTCCACGGACACTCTTTTAAATAAAAAAATCATTCATGTTGAAATTATACATGTGAGAACAATGTAGTAAGACTTGCACGTTAAAAGCGTCCGTAATAAAAAGATAAAAACAAAAAACAATTCAAAGATTAAAATAAAATAAAATATGCCTTGGCAGCTAAGAGATGACCAGTTCCAACTGACGGCGCCCGTTCACGAACATGACGCATGGATTAGCACCATTCAGCTCAACCATTTTGAAGGGAGCTAAAAGAAACGGTCATCCAATATTTTGTACCTACCTACGCAGCAAGCCATTTTTTCCGCATTTCAATGAGGTACAGCTACTGCACGTGATTGTATATATTGGCATTTTTGATTTGTGTAAATGTGAACTCGGTTTTGTGCATTATTTGCGATCGAAGCGAACATCTGTGACAATGCGACAATACATACAACACTATGAAAAGTTACTTATCGACCACGCATCAGCTGTGACTCGGAAGCAGCACCATATAGTTTTATCGTAGTCGCATCGGTCATGTCAGTGACAAAACTGATGTTTCTGACGCTACCCGCAAAAGTCAACTATTACAATCAATCTTAGAGTATATAACACTCTAAGCAATAAAGCGACGCAAGCACACAATCATAACATAATTAACCTATCTTGAAGAAAGTATGGATCCTACACCAATTTATAACTCACTCAGTCTGACTCATTGTCGTTTCAGTTGTCAAGAGTGTATGGAGCTCTCTCTTATTTTTTCTCATATACCCCCTTGACTATGTGCTAATATTCATCTATACTAAACTAATAATATAATATTATAAAGAGGAAAGATTTTTTTGTTTGTTTATAGGCTCCGAAACTACTGGTCCGATTTGAAGAATTCTTTCAGTGTTAGATAGCCCATTTATCGAGTAAGGCTATAGGCTATATAATTATCATCACGCTAAGACCAATAGGAGCGGAGTACCAATGAAGAATGTTTCAAAATCGAGGGGTTTTATTTGCGTTAGCCCAAAGTAACTATTCCACGCGGACGAAGTCGCGGGCAGAAGCTCTAGAATTAAATAAATTAGTTCTATTATAATATTGCCCTAGTTATCATTTCATCAAAGATAGATTTATTATGTTGTGGTTGTGTGCTTGCGTCGTTATATAAACGTATATGTTTTGTTTTAAAATTCTCTTCGAAGTAGAGGTCGTCAATCCGCAACACATCTCGTGTTTCTCGCCCAGCGCAAACAAGCAACTAACACTGGACTCATATAAGGGTAAATCTGTAACGTAGGACGGGCTCTCAAAGGATTTGCCCGTACAGCCATCGACAAATATTTGTCACTCGCTTTGTTTCCATTCGACGAACATTCTTCACGCTGGTTTCGGACCTCTATGATAGAGATAATATTATTAGTACGTTTGTGTGTATTTACACTTGTCTTCTTGTTTATGTTAAGGTATTATGCCGAAATTATCATTATGGATCGTTTTGGAGACGAAAAATAAATGTTACGTTTTCAATAAATTTGCGTTTTGTTTCTAATAAGTTAATAAACTGATTACAACTATGCAGGTGCGGATCGTAGCAGATGGCGTTCTGTAGTTCCTGTCTATACCCATAGGAAAAAGGCATGCGTATATAATTTATTTATGTACCAAACTAATTAGTCAGAGATTCAAGTGGTGGTGCAGTTGTTAATTTATATTGGGTTATAATTTAGATCGTTGTCACCAGTCTCAAGTAAGTGGTAAAAATTTATGGTTTTCCATGTCCTGCATTGTTGTGGTGCAAATGCGAAAAAAAGGTAATTTGATTTTGCTGGAATACTTCAGTAAATGATACCATTAGGATATTTATAGGTCAGCGGGTAGCAGTGGAAGCCAAATGCCAGTTGGTCTGAGTAAAAGTTCTCATGAAGCCGATCTCAACATTGTTGCTATGCGGATAAGATAAAAAATGAACTGGAAAAAAGGCACCACACGACGCTAAAAATATATGAACTGTAAATAGAAAAAACCTATCACAGGATCTATGAAGCAATGAAGTATACAATTTAGTCCTGAGTTTTCCTGTTTTTGTGTGTTATCGGTAGGCGGCGCTGGTGACGCGACTAACGACCGATGTCGACATTTCAGTGAAATGTCACAATGATTTATCGGCTGTACCACGACGCCGGATATATGTACGTAGATATACTCGAAGGGTATATATACCCGAGATGTATATGTTTTAGTTCTGAGGGACGAAATGAGAATAAGTAATTTCTGGCTACGTACGCATGATTTTATATTTTATTTGTTTTATACATATTATATTATTTTACATGAACTGGATAAGATTAAAGAACTATCGATGACGTAGGGATACTTCAATCATAGCCCTCTCCGTTGCACTTTGAGTGACTTTCAGCCTTCTGATGAGGCCCATTGTGAGTGACCAAGTTTAAGTGCCATAAGTCAATTACTAATCATTTTGAAGAGATCCGTAGGAGAACCAAAGTAACCAACATAGCTCGAAGAATTGACAGACATAAGTGACAGTGGGCAGGCCGATGGAGCCGAAAGCTTCTGTAGTGGCGGCCGCCCAACGGAAGACGGAGCATTGGAAGGCCTCAACAGGGAGGAACGATGATTTCGTGAAGACCGCAGGAATCCGCTGGATGCGAGAAGCACAGAACCGGTCGAAGTCGCGATGGTTGGGGGAGGCCCATGTCCAGCAGTGGACATGTTTCGCCTGAAATGATGATCATGATGGTGAAGGAACTATCGCGCATATGAACGAATGAGAAACACCGATTTATCTTATAAAGTCTTGACTATCAAAACTGACCATTAAAAGATACTGTTTACTTCGAGAGAAATATAAAATAGGTTGCAGAACTTGTATTGCATTTAAATGAACAGATTACAATTTTGTAATTTGTTTTCCAGTTATCTGAACATGCAGTGGACGCTATATATTTTAATATTACTTTACTAAATGTAAGCTATGTTGTATATGGATGAAGTCACTAGACATGAATATTCATACATGTATGAAAATTTTATTTTCGTCTACATTACAACAATTATTTTTAAGTATAAGCATGTCCCAAATTTTCATTGTTTGAAATACTAAATTTTATTCCGACTCATATTTTTTTATTTCTGAGGCCAAAAGGGTTTTAACAGTTTAGATTTATATTTATTGGTATTTCTACTTTACCTATCACGGTATAATTATATAATTATGTGGGCGTATAATTATTTTAATCTACGAAGAATGAAGAAGATTGTTTGAAATAATTATACGCCTACGAGTTCTATATCTTCTATATATATAAAAATAAATGTTTGTCTGTATGTCCTTTATGGACTCCGAAAGGGCTGGACCGATTTTGATGAAACTTTGGCAGGGTGTTCTGAGGACGCCCGGGTTTCTGGGTAAAAAAAACATATTTAGAACAGTGGCATTGCAACGCATGGCCACCCAGCCATGCAGGTAGTGTATAATAAAATTGTCTATAAACTGTCAATATGTATAAATTGTCTGCATGTATGTTCCAAATTGGCGCAAAAAATGGCTGAGCGTATTTGGATGAAATTTGGTTCACAGATAGTTTATAACATGGATTAACACAAAGGGTAATTTTAATCCCGGGGGTACGTTCCCGTGTGTTATTTTCGGACATCCACCCGGGCGAAGCCGAGGGCAAAAGCTAGTACATAATATGGCGTCATTTATTCGCCTTAGCGCTACTGCGGGGTTGAATTCCCGGGTCGGGAAAAGTGTTATTCGATTTTTCCATATGGAATTTCTCAGTAGCAGCCTGGAGTCTGGATTCGTGTCCGGTTGATGGCAATAGGCTCGCCCCGTTACATGTGACTTAAACATAACTAGCAAAATGTGGGTGTACTATGGGTGAACCTCTGCCTAACTCTTCGGGGAATACTGGCGTGATGTTATGTTATGTTATTCGCCTGGTATAGTGGTAAGTAGGTAAGTGTAAGAGCTAATATCTAAGCCTACAATTAGACGAGGCTTTGCAGTATTACTTTTTAAGTAAAAACTTGTCTTGAACTGTCCATCCCTCTTCAGTCGTAACAAAACAGGCGATTTAAGGATTATTTCAAGAGATTTTTTTATTAGTCCTGATACAAATCATCTCCTAGTCTAAGGTTTATTTGATCTGAACTAAACAGACTAACCACACCTTTCTCCAAACATCATTAAACTAATTTAAAATGCCTTCAGTCTAAAATTTACATTCATATTCATTGATATTACGAATTTTGATACACATTTCTGTGGCGCGTTGAATTTTCGATAACCGCGCAGGCCACTTATTTCAGGCAAATTTGTGTACAGACGTGTGCAAAATTGGAACGCAGAAATTTTCGGTTTATACGATATGGGGAATACTGAAGACGGGGCGTGGCGAGGTGATTTGTGCTGGCTTCGTTTTTAATCTTTTTATTTCATATTTATAGGTATTTTTTATTTTGTCGGTATTGTCTATGCCTCCTGGTAGGTTTCCGGGTAAGTTTTCATCTCTGTTTCGGGGAAATGTGTTGTTCAAAGGGGTTTTTACATCTGTCTCATCCAACTTATCACTAAAAAAGACAATTTTCGTCTTTTACTCCTGGTCGGTTCATTAATAAGCTCTAAATAGTTGAAGTAAATCATTTTTCATATCATTTTGTTTCTCTCTTTTTACAAAACCTTTTTTTACGACCGAGTTGTTTCTGTACGCCTTTAATTAAACATTATTTTTAATTAAGCAATATTGCAGGTTTTGCACTTAATTAAATGTTGCCATTTATGAACTGTTTTTAATTTTGCTTGCTTAATCAGGGTTGGTACTGATATTATTATAAATTTTAATAAAGAAAGCTGAAATGGTTATGAAAATAATTATGTAAGTACCTACTTATTTTATACCATCGCATTATAATTGTATTATTTAACTTCATTATTTATTTATTTTACTACATTGCAAATTACAGTAAGTATTTTAAATGAGATTAATCGGATGCTGCGGTAATGTATTTGTGATTTGTTTATATTTCTATATGCACTGTATTAACCTTATTTCAATATTTAATTTGTTAGAGTGGAAATGACTATAACATAATAATAATTATTATTATTATTACGAGTATTCACAATGAACCTATTACTTACGATGTTTATTCTGCGTTAATAACTAAAATAGTGTATATTTCCAGCTATAGTCTGTTCTAAAAATATCTTACGCAAGTGTAAACAAACCCTGTTCAAGTTAAATTATTACGCAATCACTCACTAAACAAAATTTGTAACAAATTCATTTATATTTAGTAGATTTCAACTTTATATCTCACCTCTATTTCAAATAACTTATTGGTTGAATAACTTTATTTAATTGTAATTGCAAAAACATCGAAAATATTGAGGTGACAAAATTAATCTATAATTGTTTTTTTTATTCTAATGATAAACATCTGATGGTGATTTAAAATAATAATTTTGGGTTAAGTATTTAAATAATCAATTCAAAGCACTCAATTTGTAAGTGGCACTACAAATTGGCACTCAAACGTCCACATGTACGTTTTCTGATCCATTTGTTTACATTTTCATTAAATAATTTTGGAACAGACCATAAGGGTGGATGCTGCCAAAATGGTCCGGACTTATGGTGATTATTATGCCTGTTAAATACTGTTAATACTTAAAATATAAAACCTATTTAAATATTATGTGCCTACAAATTATCCAATAGTTTTTTTTTTTTTTTTTTGGCTGGGAAATCATCAAATGACTTCTCCCGCTGAAGGGCGTGTCAGACTTTTACTGACTAAAATCCACCCGTGTTCCTTCCCTTACCTAGACCGGGGCCACGGTTTCCCCTTAGGACTTATCCGCAACCCCAGTGGTAGGCATCGGCCCTAACGGACCCCTTCAGCTTCGCTGACAACTCTTTGAGGCGCGCGTGGAACACTACGCGCCGTCGACCCGGGCTTGGTCCTGATCGGACGGAGAGCTACTCATCACTCTCCGTCCGCAAGCCCGCGCCTACGGTGGCCGGAAATCGGCTATCGATTCCCGACGCCCGGGGCGTCTACTACCGCGGCGGCTAGGGGCTCGAGGGAGCGACCTTAGTCTCTGCCTCACGCGCCCCGCCTCCTCCTTCACGAGCATTACTGCTTCGCAGAAGGAGGTGACAGCCTGCCATGCCCTCTCGCTCCGCACCATGGCATGAACCAGGGCCGGACGCGAGAGGTCATTGCCGCCGATCGCCTGCACGAGGACACGGCGGTGCTCTGCCCAAGCCGGGCAGACCTCCACCGTATGCTCCACCGTGTCCTCCGGGCGATCCACGCAGTGGTGACACCCGGGCGTTTCCTCCTGCCTTATCTGAAACAGGAACCTCCCGAAACTACCGTGTCCGGTGAGGACCTGCGTCAGGCGGTAGGTGAGGGCGCCGTGGCGCCTCTCTAGCCACTCCTCAAAGAGGGGACTTATCGCCGCAATTGTGGCGTGCCCAGATCTAGGTTGCGACAATCGCACTCTCCAAGCCGCCATGAGATCCTGCCGGAGCTCTGTCCGCTGTGCCGTGACTTGTCGCGGCAGCGGAGTTACACCCCGGCGCTTCATCTCCTCGCGCCACTCCCAGATGTGGGCGAGGACTTTCGCCTCCAGATCCCATGGCGGCGTTCCGGCAAGGAGGCTCGCCGCCTCGCCGGAGATCGTACGGTATCCCCGGACTATCCGGGTGAAATTATCCAATAGTTGGCCCCATCGTAAGGCGCGCGCCTCTTCTTTAAGGGATAAAGCAAGATAAGACCACCGCTCCTCTTCACAATTTCCATGGCATTTTCAGACCATCAATTTCAGGTTTCCTCACAATGTTTTTTATCACAGAAAACAACCATAATATTATATTTTACAACTATAATATGAACAATAGGATATCCTGGTTGCTGTCAGTATTCGATATAACGCTTATAATGATGGAAATTATTATGAAGAAGTCTCTTTAAGTAAAGGGTTCATATTCACGAATTTATCTCCCACTTTTAATAGGGATAATAAACCTAACTGAGTTACGAGACAGGGGTCAAATGTTTCACATACAACTATTTGGGAACGCTAAGCGGTAATAGGTAAAGTTAATAGTTTAATCCAATTTATATGACCATAAATCCGGGCTCAGACGTCTGAGTTCTGCATTAGCTTTACGAGTGACTAATAATTTTAATGATACATTTTTGAAATGAAAACTTGTTTAGACGCACTTCACGCTCTTTCTCAACAGTGATTGAAAGTATTGAAACTGAACAATCACGCTCGGGTCAGTGACGCTGAATCGGGAATGATCGGCTCCAGTCGGTCGGTGTCTCTGAATGACGTATACTCGGCTTCAGTCGTAAGTTTACACTTCTATCATGTGGTCACACATTCTCTTTTTTTTTCTCTATGAACTGATTGTTGTACATAATTATGTACAGTTACATCCAAAATATGATCGTCACCTTAAGAGCTATTTTGACTATATTTGAGGTTATTGATTCCTCTACAAAATAGGCGTTCCATTTTGCCCCACCAGTGGGGCGGCTTGGTGGGGTAAAGTGGAAGTACTCAATTTAAAGCGTGAAATTAGATGTTTTGATTTTGTCTTAACAGTCTTACCTACATAGAAACGCGAGCGTAAAATTTGATCGATCCAATCAAAAAGAAAACAGCACTTGGTTTTCGGTGGCATAATGGTCATAGAAGCAGTTTAGGATAGGTTGTTTAAATCATTTCGACCGAACTAATACCATATTTGAGAAAATTGGTAAAAGTGAGTGAACTCGTGTCATTTTCATCAAATGAGATGTTTAATAAACTTCAGTAAAGTATCAAAACTTTTCAAAAAGAGATGACGCCGCAAACTTGTTTTGACAGATTTGCAGTCTGAAATTGAAGATGGTTTCAAGTTAATAAGCATTTAAAAACTCTGCAACTAAGTCGTTCCAAAATGTATAACTTGTCATCTTATTTACAACTTTTATTACTAAGACTTACCTCGAAAATCATACTACCAATTTAAATTTTATAATATAGAGTTCTTACCCGTATCCCTCGTCCTAACCCTAACAAAAGGATCGTTCGCGCGAATACATCATTGTCGCGTTCATATTATGTCACTCATTTGTTCGGAAAACCGGAAGGCGGCCGTCGACGCGACCAGGCGTTCGGGTTCGCCAACCAAAATGTACGCGACGCGGGACGATCGCATACTCGCGCGACGATCACATGTTCGTGCGAACGATTTTGTTGGTTAGGATATGGGTTTATGCAGATATTATGCTACTAATTGAGAAGTGCCAAGGTCACGCAAAACAATATAATAAACTAGCTGTGCGGTTTAACCCGCATAATTATCTCCCGATCCCATGGGAATATCAAACGTATTTTTCTGAATCCTTGACCATTAGATAATTTAATTATTGAAGTGTATAGAGTGCCGCGAGTATTCTTGTGGCACTCTAGTGTCACTGCCTCGGTGCCGTGAGCGTTGCATTGTCACTGTCACTTGTTATTTAGGTTAGGTTAGGTTAGAACTGTGACCACACAACGCACGAGCCGAGCGAGCGTAGCGAGCGGTGCCGCGGTAGCGGCCGTCGAAGTGCCAGGGTCCGTTTAGGCACAAGAGAATGTAATGTTTCGGGAATGTGGTGTTTTACAGTGATCTAACCTCGACAATCAAACAAAATACCAAGTGACGTGATTTAGTGACAATGACAATCCAATGCTTGCGGCACTTTGGCCGGGCCGAGGCGGTGTTACTAGGGTGCCTGTAGTGGCACTTTATCCGATAGGGATAGAGTGCCACTGGTGGCACTCTATACACAGCCTTTAATTATTGATTTTTAGTACACGTATTTTATTAAAATACCGTTTATTTTATGCATAATAAATTAATAATGCGTCTAATTTGGGACAGCGCTCCTTGATGGCCAACTCCTATTACTGGCTGGACATACGACGCTTTGCGTGAGCTCAGTACAGAACACGCAAGCTAAGGTCACTGGCATAATTACATATATCTGCGTCTTAAATATAACGTCACGCCATCACAATACAGACGTATAATTCCATTAGAATAGCGTGTCGACAATTGAAAACGACGTGTTAATGCCGCGTCGATTTGTGTAATGCTGGTTTGCAGTTTATAGCCAATAGGTACATTTAGCCTGTATTGTGGTATCAACAACTGGTATACGTATTACTAAACACCTGTGCTAATGGCTGTCATTAATGAGAATCGTGATTTGGTTACAGGATGAAATGGGCTCTGCGGTCGGGAGCTGTCTACAACTTTTGTCATTGCTGAGGCTATATTAAATGTGGATCAGAATAATTCGGCTGGATTACGTGGCAGTGTTGATTATTGCGTAAACGAATTTTGGTTGTTGGAAATTTTTGTGGTATTTTCTGAGCAGCTGCTTGTAATGAGGAAGATTTTAAATTATTAATTCAGTCTGATTTTCCTCCCTGAAATGCATGATCGGTTTCTGACTTAAGAGCGTTTATCGAAAAAGTTGGCAACGTCACAAATAACTGTCAAATATTTACCTGTTTTGATTAATTTGGCAATATTACTGTATAGAAATAAGAAATGTTGCAAACTAGCTAAGTTGTATAGCGTTGAGATAGCGGTCGAATATATTGACGTGTTCTAAATTCAAACACCAAAATAGTGATTAAAAGAGCTTTTTATTCGCTGTTCTCAGTGAATAAAATAAGCTTTTTAGAAGGGGAATGGTATAAAAGGCTTTTTTACATCTAAAACTAAATATTCGGTGCTAAGATATTAAATATTGCATTTCTTAATCATTTTGCGACGTTGCCCACTTTCAGAATAAACAATAAGTTTAAGTTAATAGTAATAAATATCACGCGTCTATTAAAAATTAAATTTGACTCATCCACAGTTTCTGAAAATCTCTTCAGACAATCCGTTGTTGCATATCGCTCTGAGCGATTAATTTTTTTGTGTACTATCTGCCAACGAATCACAATATTTTAGGCAGCATTACTGATCGGTGACAGGTTTTGACAGATGACAGCAGCACATGGATGGACATTATCAGGCAAAGCTGCTGTACACCAGGGGGCCAAGTCTACTAATTTACAAACGTCACAATAGTCTCACGATGGTGAGTTTTTGACAGATTTTGTATGGCAAATCTGTCAAAAACTAACAATCGAGAGACCATTGTGTCATTAGTAGACTTGGCCCCCAGGGCACTATACCACAAAACTTTACAATTACAATTTACAAGTTTATTAAATTGTAAATCTTACAAGTGTCTTTCTTACCACAAAAGTGTAAACCACATAATTGAAACGGAAAAACCTTACATATATGTAAATTGTAGTGACAAGTCTACAATTTACATATTTGTAATTTTTGTGTAACGCAATATTTTTTACAATAAAATTGAACAATGTAAAGTTTTGGTGCCCAGAAATACCTTAATTTATTTCCCTGAATAAATAATCCAGGACCTGTCACATGTAATCGAAATCATAATTCTTTAAAGGCCTTGCGTTACGTAATCTCTGAACCTTATCCTACTCTGTTATTCTATTAAAACGTAGGATAACAGCTACAATCAAGGAAATTGAAATTTTAATAAACTGTTTAATTTCGCCGTCGGGTCGTCGTAGATTCAATATGGAGTAGAAGTATTATTAAGTTAACTCAGGCTATTTCTTTGCTCAGTTTCATATCGTAAACCCGTCGGGGGCAGCTTATTGCAGTTAAATCAAAACTATGTAATAACGCTGTATACAGGGCGACGTGTAATTTAACATATTTCTTCCAGGACATGATAGTGTGACCCATTTACAACAATTAATCACCCGATAAAGCCTATGCGAAAATTTATGGAATTCGAGAAAAAATTTTTTTTTATTCCAGAATTCGTCACTGAATATCACTTTTCTCTAAAGTCTTAAGTTGAATGGCCTTCATTGCTATTCCAATGGGTACTTAATACTTTAACAGACCTTGCGATGTTACCAGATTTTCTATAACATCAAAAAGTTTAAAGTTAAAGGAAGAAGTTTACTAACCATTTTCAAAAATCATCCACGTACAATGAACTTTGATACCGGTTATCTCGAAATTTTACAATGGCATTAAGCGAATAAATTACGAGATGACATCTTCATTTAATCAGCTTTCTTAGAAAATTTAGTTCAATTGAATGGTTTGTTAAAGTATTAGGTAGGTACCTAATGGAATAGAAATGAAGGCCTTCTTTTCCATACGAAAACTACCTTTTGAAAGGGCGACTAGAATCAATTCGTTAAAAAGTGTCTTACAAGAGCCTATTTGAAATAAATGATTTGACTTTGGCCATTCAATTTGAGAGTTTAGAGAAGAGTGATATTTAAATTCTCGGAAATTTTCAAAAATACGTAAGAATTGGATTTTCTCGAATCCCATGAATTTTCGCCTAGGCTCTATAGAGAACTTAATTATTGCATACGGGTCACACTATCACGTCCTGGAAGGAATATGTCAAATTACAAGTCACCCTGTATAACTATAGAATGTTGTTTTATGTTTTGATTGTATTTTTGAAGTCGTCGTCATCTGGTATCGAACGATTTATAGGGCGAGTGAATAACTGTTTGGAAGAGAAATGAATGAATGAATGATCTATATTTTAGATTTGAAGTTTACATTTTCTGTTTGAATGTTACTGTGAAGTCTAGTTGTTAATGATATTTTAGTTTCGGTGCAGCCATTCAATTAATTTTGAGTGGTGTGTTAGGTTTTGTAGGTTTAATTAATCTTACTGTCAAAAACACTGAAACAGTCTAATAACGTCACATCCAGTTAAAATTAATTAAATAAACAATTAAACTTAGGTATACTATTACGGTAAGTGTTGGTAACAAGATTTATAATCAACATAAACTAATATACTTTTTCGTATAAGTCTAAATACAATTTGATTTCATTTGAAAACTTTAACACATTTCCAAAACATAATCAAACTTATGAAACCGTTTGATATTCCAGCTTTTATGGAGAAAATCTTAATTATAGTAACTGCAGCGGATGGGAATATGTACCTTGCAAAGTGTATTAGACAAAGTTCGGGCGAGCAGGTCGATAGGTGCCACAGTGTACGTGAATTAACTGGAATCGACTGAATTAAATGTCAGCCAAGCGTGGGTATACTGCGCTGTGAACATGGATACACGGAAATGCTACCTTAATACATTTCTGTGAAAGCTTAATATGGATCCATGAAGGAAGGTCAACTTCTATTTTAGTGCAACTTAAATATTAATTAATGAAACCTGCCCAAGAAGGTCCTGACCAACGACAGCGGACGTCAAAATCTATATGGGTGGCGAAAGAGAGAGATAATGAGACTCGCAGACCAGAGAAGCACAGTATACAAGGAAGGAAGGAAGTCCTACAAATTACGGGCTAGGAACCTAAGGAGAGCACAATAAACCACCAATTCCGGGTACCACAAATAGTTCTACAAGTCCTACGTTTGCAGAATCCTGTAAGCTCAGGTTTTCAGTATTGCCCAGTAGGTAATTGAGTTGCGAGGGTCCGATAGCATTTCTCCGCGGCAAATATCGGTGCACCGTGTAGGCTTTAAAAACTTGATTAATTGGATTTTCGCAATAAAACCAATCCACTATTCGCACGTTTGTTAGTAAAGATAGGCGACATGAAAACTGCTGTAAAAGTACCAACTACCAATTACACAGTTACGGGTTTATTTTAAGCTTTGTAATGCGGTTTCATTTCGTGTTATGCCGATCGAATGATGTAGAAATAGCAGCAGTGAACTGTGAAACCTGAACATGATCATTCGTTTTCATTTTTTTTGGAGCTATATCCGTTAAAAATGTATGGTTAAGGCATTTAATAGCTTGCGGCTACGCATCACTCATTTTATGAATTGCTAACTGCGCAAAAGCTAAATTCATCTGTGCAAATGCTAAGTTGAGTGGAAGTTTAAAATATGGTATAGGTTCTTTACTTGTGCGAGGTTTAACCCATGTTCGCACGGATGAAAAAATTTCGCGGCGGGATTTTATCATCATTAAAAGCCTTTTAATGTTCCCACTGCTGGGACACAGGCCTCCTCTCTGAGAGAGGGAGTGGGCCGTAATCTACCACGCGGGCCCAGTGCGGGTTGGTAGATGTCACAAGTCTTCGAATTTTTGGTTCTAGGACATGCCGGTTTCCTCACGATGTTTTCCTTCACCGTTTTGAGAGCAGTGGTGAGGAAATAATTTACACAAAGTAAAGCGCCTGTCTGGGTTTGAACCCACAACCGGGATTTTATCGCTCACTAGATTTTCAACTCTCGGTGTTAAGCTGAGTGTTGAGAATCCAACGCGCTGGGACGCACGCTCGTTGAAAAACCCACTGTTGGATTTTCAACTCTCGGTGCTAAAGTGCAAGAAAAAAATCGCCGTGAGTAAAAATCGCCCATGCAAACCCTGTGAATGTAATAGTAATATGGAATTCAGTATCGAAGTCGCACGGATTTTTTGTGTGGTACCAGTACCATGGCCACAATTGTACGTTATTTTAAAGGTGGATGGGTCGCCAATCAGTCAATCAATATTTGACAGGATTTT
The DNA here is from genome assembly GCA_948150665.1 of Conistra vaccinii. Lineage (NCBI taxonomy): Eukaryota > Metazoa > Arthropoda > Insecta > Lepidoptera > Noctuidae > Conistra > Conistra vaccinii. Next base: position 11,224,092 of record OX411330.1, read on the forward strand.
TCTTTGACCAATTAAATTGATACCTACTTTAACAAATTAATGTAAATCAGCAGTTATTCAAATTATAATTCTCATAGCCTGGTAGGTGTCGACTTGGCAATTTTTAAAGCTATAAATAAATCCACGTTTTTTACGCATAGGAAAAAATAACATGCCCCTTATTTATAATACTGCATGCAGGCGAAAAGTATCGTGATAATGTCGTGTTTGTTACAAATTAACGGAAGGTGGGCGGTGCAAGGAAGCACATTTCTAACGCGACCGCCCCGCTGTCGTCTCTTGAACGCCCCGTCGCCGTCGGGCTCATGTTGTGTTAAAGCCTGAAAAATAACATATGTGACGACGTACGACGACGACGTACGACGTATGTGTGTGTGTGTGTGTCATTCTTTATGTCTTTACCAAGGGGTACACGACAGGCTGTAGAGGAGTTACGATGACAAGATTCATTTGTAGAAACTCTCTTTTGAATTTATCAATACTCTAACAGGGCATGTTGGACTAACTAATTAGCCTGTAATGTCCCACTACAGGTTAAAGGCCTCCCTCTTCCTCTTCCTCTTCCACAAAATTCTGTCTATTGCTAGTGTTGGCCAGTCCTTTCGGTAAGAGTCAAGCTCGTCTCGCCATCTTTGTCTCGGCTTGCCGCGATGTTGTCTTTAGTGGGACCCAATCGGTGGTTCTCTTAGCTCATTTTGTCAACTGACATGCGGCAAGCATGTCCGGCCCAGTCCCACTTAAGGATGAACACGAATTTATTTTTTGTTGAAGGTCTATTATTTATTTCAGTTGCTCATTCGTGTGACGTTATAATATTGCAAGAATTTTTTTAAATTTAAACTTTTTAGAATCACTATACGCACGATGTATTAAGAGGAGTGCTACTCGTGCTATACCTGCTGACTGACTAAACGTTTCACCATGACAAGAACTGCCTGTAAATGATGACACTAGAAAAGAAAAGCCCCTATATTATTACGTTTACTTGTTTATTTGCCTCAGTCCCATCCAGCCTCTCTAGCTCCACAAGTACAGGTGAGCGAGCGGTCTAAGCAAGGTTCTCTAGTCACGTTCGCAACGTTTATCGCGGACACGTTCACTGAAGGTAATAAAAACTTCTCTAAAATGAAATATTTAATGCCACCCCGCCTGAGTGCTGCTCATGTTTCAGACGCGTCAATGAACAAGCGTGTTTATTTTTAAAATAAACTCACACGGTTTATACACAGGTGCCTTTATAATCTGCGAGGTGTGGGTGAGGTGATTTTTGTTACATATTTTTTGGTGTTCACGGTATCTTGGTGGGTGTAAACTTGAAACATTTGTAAGTATTCATGTCGACGTCATATTGATAAAGCCTGGTTGTAGTCAGTTTTATATAGAGCACCTGTCTTTTACTTTGTTATTTACTTTTATTTATTGGTTGAATACGAAGTTTTTGGCTACTTTTGTAAGTGTTTATTTTATATGCGTTTCGTTTGTGCAGAATAAACAATTTTTCTTTCTTTCTTTTCTTTTTATTTATCGCTCTTGGGGAAAATATTTATTTTCTAATACCTACTAAATACTGGCTACGTGATCACGCTTTAGTCTTTAGTTTATTGTACGTGTATAAAACTAAATGAAAACGTCAATATTACTCTCGGAGTAATAACTATTATTCTGAGATATTACTAAAATACAAAGAATATTTAATGTCTTAGCTAAAATACAATTCAAAACTATGGAGTAGGAATATACGAGTACATGAGTATGTGCCGCTGTTAGCCCGAGAAATACCAAAGTAAATATTAAATGGAATACAGCTGGCGATTCAACCGAAAATCTCATAAGACACTGCATTAGGCCTGGGTTTTGACAAGCCTTCCATTTATCTTCGTCGCCAACAAATTCAACGCGGTTGCTAGGATCATAAGTTGTCTGAATTCCATTATAACTTGCCTAGGTGTGTATTAACTTATCTCGAAATTAATACGAATTTCGACGTTCCCATGCGGTGTAAATTAAATATGTTAAAGGCGGGTCAGACTACTAATTCCTGAAATTAGAGTTCATAGAAAATTACCAAATGTAAAGTCCCCGCAGAAGCCAAATGAAGGCACAACTTGTACAGCACAAACACGCTGGTCAAATATTAATTCGGGTCACATTTGCCGCTCCGAATGTCCGTGTTTGCAGAGATACAACTTTCGGGCCATCGAATTTAGAATGGTTTACTTTGGGCCTTGTGTATTTGACTATTTATGTAAATTTAATTTGACTTGGTAACGCGGGGCGGGTGCACTAGACACGGAACCCGCCCGCCAAGCCGCTTGCGTAATCCGATATTTTACGCACCAGTTCTAATTAGCACAATATTCCTTTAAATATTATGTTGAAATGGAGGGTGTCTGTAAGCTTTGAAATCGGCTTCTTTATTAGATAATGTTTTCTTGGAAAATGTTCTACACTAAGCTGACGGTGAAAACTTCTGTGAAGTGCCCTTGAAGTGAGCTGTCAAACCCTAGGTGGAATAACAGCTCTTTTCTTAACTAAGTTTTTACGGTGAGATCGGTACAGAATAGACCTGGCTGGTCAGAATGTGCAAGTGATGTTTTGTTTTCCAAAAAAAAAAACGGAACTTTTGAATTACCTAAACAACAACATTTTTTAAACTACTGCATGTGTCCGAAATGGCTTTCAGATTTCACTACGTATACCTACTATGGATCCTTTGGTTCTTAATTTAATTTTTTTTTCTAGCTACAGTACGACACAACTTAGATGTAGCATCGGCAAAATTCGTAAAACCGATCACCATCCGAACTGATTGCGCCTTCAAATTCACCAATCTTTATTACTGCTTTAGGTGAATATGTTCTTTCATAAACGCAATAACTTGTAAAGTCTTATATCCAAATACATTCGTAAAATTGAAATGAATGAATGAAAATTTTCAAATCTATGCTACATCTAAGTTGTGTCGTACTGTATATTCTTTACTTCTTTTTCCGCACGATTGTATTAATGAACTCAAAATCTATCAGTAGTTAGATGATCGAATTACACCCACAACGCAAGAATGAAGCGCAAAATACATTTTTTATTTCATTGGATTTTCCAGATAGTTGCAGATAGTTTGCACCGATTGACTGATTTTGTTACCAATATCACAGTTCATCGCCTTTTTGTTAGATAAACAGTAGTATGAAACGTACGAAACGTGTGGGGGATAATGGGTGAATTGAGACCTCCATGGTGAGACAGGCAGGTATAATCTCAGTTTGCACGTGGGGGGAGGTGAGGCAGCAACAAAGGGCAGTAAGCCAGAAATCCTCAATTTGATCGCTGTCTGTGAGAAGCTTGACAGATGATAGCCCGGCTTGCGAGGGCAAGATATATCGAGCTGTTGATTATACATGATCACCTGCTATATGTTAAGTTATCGAAATAGTTTTGTAAGAAGTGTATGGTTGGCATTTGTTTGATATATTCAACATAAATAGGAAATTAGGACAGGTAACGAAGTTATTACGTAGATTTTATCGAAAATCATTGCCATAAAATAAAATACCTACAATAGTTTCCTGTAGAACAAACGTCAAGCTTGTCTTGTAACCGCAGAAATTATAACAGTGCCAATGTGAACTCATTTGGAACTAAAAAAGTGTCTTGACACATAGGGTAACGATGTCAAACTTTACCATTATTTTGTTCAGTAGCCCGAAATCCACTTCAGGAGCTCGTGGCTAAGTAATAACAGCCGCACGGGTCGATCCATCAGGTTAAGCTACGTTTGCCAAGGTTGATGCGTGGATACCCGGTGACCATGCATCTTTCAATGCCGAGACTCCTCCGTGCCTCGGAAAGCACGTTAAGCCGTTGGTCCTGGCTGCCATTCGTGGATCTTTAACAGTCGTTCCGAGTCGTCAGAAGCCCGAAACTGACAACCAGTCTTACCAAGGGACGTAGTATTATATTATCTGTGCCAAGGGGTAGCGTATTATCCAGTTACTGGGTTGTGGAGGTCAAATAGGCAGTTGCTCTATTTAAAATACTGGTATTGAGCTGCATCCGGTTAGACTGGAAGCTGACCTCAACATAGTCGAGAAAAGGCAGATAGATTTTTATCCCGAAATCCACTTAGTCAAGATTTTTTTATTTTACCAATAAAACAGATGCGACATCACCACCCACAAAGTACATAATTTGCTGCATAATTATAATCCAAACAATAATGTCAGAACGGCTGTTTCAAATCGGACTCGTGCCTCCACATAATTTAGTTATAACATCCACAATGTTGCCTGTAACACCCACTGTTCCATAATTGCCATATTTAGTGCATTAGTAATATTTGCATGAATTTAATACACGAACTCGCAACTGTATTGTCATAGGCTTAGTAAATATGTTTGATGCATTTAGATTCAGCGATGTGAAAGATACGGTCATACTTCATGAAAAGTGTTTAAATAAATTGTTTATTTTTGTTAGACTATATTTTGAAAATAAATAATTATTATCAATCAATCGACTCAGCCTATCGCAGTCCACTGCCGGACATAGGCCTCTCCCAAGCTGCGCCACAACACCCTGTCCTCCGCCTTCCGCATCCAGTCTGTCCCGGCCATTTTCTTAAGGTCATCGGTCCATCTAGCTGGGGGGCGTCCCACACTACGCTTGCCGATACTCGGTCTCCACTCTAGGACTCGTCTGCTCCACCGGCCATCGGTCCTTCGACAGACATGGCCAGCCCACTGCCACTTCAGTTTGCTTACTCTGCAAGCTATGTCGGTAACTCCAGTTCTTTTCCGGATAATTTAATTTCTGATTTTATCCTTCAAAGAAACTCCAAGCATAGCCCGCTCCATATCGCGCTGTGCGACCTTGAATTTGTGAACCAGCCCTAATATACTACTATATATTTATTTATTTGATACTTCAAGCACAGAAATGAACAGAGGCGGACTTAATGCCATAGGCATTTTCTACTAGTCAACATTAGGGTGATGCAGAGACAAACAGTGGTAGGTGCAATTACGAAAAATAACAACTATACTAATGAATATTGTATTTATCCACATAAATTATAGTACTTTTATACTTATAAATAAAGCAATTCGTGCGAAATTATTCCCAAACCATTCCAAAATATTTAAAAATGTTCAAGTTTTCACTTCTGCCGGCATTCCCGGAGTGCAACCCTTTGTTTTTTTTTTTAAACATAACCTTCTCTATTGGATTAGATTGTAGGATTGGACACTATTACCAATTCGGCTATTCTTTTACCCATATTCAGATTAATAGTGCAGTAGACATACGTAGAGCGGTCGATACAGATTCCTTTTAATTAATATTATTGAGTACCGATTGCGATACAACGAATTACTTTTTTTATTTTTGTAAATAAATAAATAAATTTTGAAAAAAAAAACAATGAATGAATCGGTTAATTAATAAATATTTAATTCTAAAAACATTCTGTTTTAATTGCGGCATATTTCTAAGAAATTTTGTTTTGCCGTACTACGTTAAAAGCAACCGAGCTACAGTAATCGGTAAATCATATCGATTCGCATTCAAACAAACTAATAAATCGTCGGATTTTGCTATGCCTATTTTTTTCCTTTGTAAGTCTGGCCTGAACAATGCAAACTACGGAACATTAGTACATAGCTGTCACGCTTTGAATCCTGAAAGGTACTGCAGATAAATAAGTACCTACCCACCTACTATTTCTCGAGATAATATTTTATATCCAAACCTTGGTATCAAATATCGATGGTATCAGTGAAGACCACTACAACTAACATTCGAACATATATAAACACATTTATAATAACGTCACGCCCATAGATATCCGGTCACGCCAGTTTTTCTGACGGGCAGAGATGTAACATACATCGATTTCGTCAGAAAATTGTCTATAAAGTCGAGTCTCTTTCAACCGCAAAATAAGTATATTTTTAGACACCGTTCACACGGCGATGATTCAAGGCTCGTGCAGACCAGCGTAACTTGTCGCGAGACGCGACATGAACAATACAATTTCTAAGAAAACTTGACGGTATAAAAATAACCGGTGTCGCGCTGGTCTGCAAAAGCCTTAATACGATATTTAACGCTAAAAAGTTGGGATTACAAGTCAACATCCTACTGTTCATACGGTTAATAAAAACAAATGCAACATGAAACTGATCCCAAACTTATACAGAAAATATTCTATTGATCACCGCCGTGTGAACAGGGCCATACTCTAATAAAATGGTGACAATTGAGTTTATTAATTCATTCACTTGCACAAGAGTTCCTTATATAGTAAAAGTGAGCATTAAATAAGTGTTTTTGAATTTAACCCCCTATAGGGGTGAAATAGGGGACGAAAGCTTGTATGGACGTGCGTCATTTTTTCCGATGTGAAATTCCACGGGCACACGGCTTGGAAATAATAAAGTTTACTCTTTTTGTCATAGGGGTCGTTGGTTCCTGTATGTATGGAGGAATATCTCTGTACAAAATATTAGCTCTTTATTCCGCTCTCTATTTTATACTCCTTCTCAATATAAATAATGTAAAAGCATGCTATCTGTTTTGCTGAAGCTTTATTTCGATGTATCGCGAATTTTATGTAGTGTCGTAAAGATCAACTACATCCATGGATGTTAAAATTTTATTCTTGTGGAAATGCAATGCACTAATAAAATATATTTATTGCTACAAAACGATTAATTGCTATTTTTTGTATATAATAAAGTTTTGAGTGATATTTTATTGACAATATATTACTTTTATATCACATACTCAAACTTTTATGGTTTGTTTGTGTCAATTATATTTTAGACGAAAGTACACATTTAATAAATTCACTTTTATTTTATTCATAAAGATATAAAACTGAATTTTTTCACCTATTAAAAAAATTAAATTAAAAAAACTGACAGGAAACCGGAACACTTGCAAATAAAAAAAAAATATATATAAAATACAGCAATCCAATAACCATAAGGGAGCTCTAAAATCCACACATAATCTGCAACCCTCATTGCAAAATTGATTACAGTCATTAATAATACCTAACCTAACCTAAAACTCTACCGCAATGACAAATTACGGGTACAACTGAGCCTTGCATGCCCTTAACATATAGCGAGGATGATTTTTCAATCCGCACCCATTATCTAGCGATTACAAGGGTGGGTCCAGACAGATTTGGGATGTTTTTGCGAGTTTTCGCGTAGCGCTGACAGGGGGCGCGCGGGGCGTAACGACCCACCATGATTTATTGACGTCACTGGCGAGCTGTTATTTTTTAAACCCCGTTTTATCTTAAACGTTTTTCGATCAACGGTCTATGAGATTAACGGTGGTGTGACGCTACGTATAAAGGGTGGGCTCCAGACAAAGAAAGGTAGTTTGCCAAATCTGTGTGCAAGCGCGATCGAATACTTCCATTCGTTGTCGTAGCGCTTTTCTAACTCGTTTTCAATGTTCAGGAAGATTAATCAAGTATCAACGATTTGAATGAATGAATAAATGATATATTTATTTGCAAGAATATAGGTAGTTAACGATCTATGAGTTTCACTATATTCGGAATACACAGTAATTAGCATTGCAGTACACTTAGTAAATTAGCAATAACATAAAAATACTAATAATAATTTCATAATTTAAATTTAGATTACAATGAAATTAATAAAACTAAAATTAAATATATTTCTATTACCTAATTAAAATAATAATTTAGATTAAAGTAGCAATCAATAATAATGTCATTTTATAAAATAAAATAAAATAATTGCCAGAATAATGAAAATTTTCAATATTATTAATATAAGTAATGTCAATTTATATGTAAATGTCATATTAATTATTATTAGTTTGATTTCTCAGCTACCAGCAAAGAAATGATGGTTTGACTTGTGAAAGACGATATGGGTAGGAAGGGGGTGACTACCGAGATGACGACTATTAAGTATGGAAGAAAAATACATGTGCCGACTCCAACTAAATTGGAATGAAGGCAACAGAATGATGATGATCTCGGCTACCCACAAGTATTTTTGCAGTACCCGTTTAGGTTGTAGTCCCTAGTTGTGATTGTATCCTCTCGCCCACCTCGCATTCGTCAAAAAAATCAATCAATCTACCTTGCCTTTTCTCAACTTTGTTACGGTTGGCTTGCTGCGCGCTTTGGTGTTTACTGTAAGTGCAGTAAGCAATTGATATAAATAAATAAATAAAATAACCGGATGCAGCTGAATAACAGTATTTAACATGGAGCTACAACCTATCTGACCTCCACAACCCAGTTACCTACTAGGTAACACGATGATACCCCTTTGTAACACTGGTTGTCAGACTTTCGGGCTTCTGTCGAACAGTAACGACTGTCAAAGATCCACGAATGACAGCCGGGACCAACGGCTTATCGTGCTTTTCGAGGCACGGAGGAGTCTCGGTATGTAAAGATGGTCACCCATCCACTGACCAACCCCGGCAAGCGTAGCTTAACCTGATGAATCGACCCGTGCGGCTGTTATTACTTAGCTACGAGCTCCTCGCATTCGTCAAGTGCTATCAAAATTATGATCTGTTTTAAACATGTAAAGATTTAGCAAACCACGTAAATTTTTTAGGTGGTTGCCGTTTCTTTATGCATCTACTATACCGGACATATACCTGCTATTATACTTGTAGTAGTACGCAACTGATTTCAATGGATCGTTTGAAAATTTCTCCGTCTTCAATCGCTCGTAAGTTGTAAAGGCTACAAATAGTGAAACCGGTTCTATCGATCAGCTCGTCGACATTAAGAGCTATTCATCGATTGCTCTGTACCGGTCCACGGTAGCTGTTCCGAATTAAACTGTCAATGCATCGTTAACTATCACAAGATGGCGCTGCTGGGTAACGTTGCTCATTTAGATGTTAATTGTAGATCTTTTTTAATTTTCACATGCCTAATTAGATTAAGAAAGAAAGAAAAAAAATACGTTTATTTGCGGCAAACATGACGCATAGAAAGAACACAAAATAAAAAGAAGTACACAAGATTGTACATCTGTCAATATTATGCTTTAAACGGCACTGAAAATCTAAGCTTGAAACGGTCCTTTCTCCTCTGGGTAATGTTCAAAGGATTAGGTATGTCTAAAACCTGGTCTTTAGGAGTTTTAAAGCCACCCCAAGGCCTATGACTTGGCTTCATATGCCGTCGAGAAATATCTCTCAGGCATGCCAGTTTCTTCACGATGTTACTCTTCACCGTTTTTGAAGCAAATGATAATTATAAAATACGCACATGATTCCGAAAAATCAGAGGTCCGTGCCTTGGGTTCGAACTCGAGACCTATGACTTGGCAGTCCGACGATCACACCACTATGCTATCACTGCTATAAAGCGTTGTAACTACTCAACAACATTTGTTCGTCCTAGAAAAACAAAAGAATTACGAGCTTCAGTTGATCATTAATGATTATTAAGTAGATCCACGAGAATGTTCATTCTCAGTAGTGGACCTTTATGAATTGTTAGGCAAGAAATCTCTTTATTTTCTTTTTATCTGACTTGAAAAGGTCTGTCAACAAACTAATTTCACGGACGCTAAGTCGGTACTCGCTTCACCGGCCATCCGTGTATACATAGCTGGACATACGCTTCCCTATACTCCGTCAAACCGAATAGCCTTCCGCCTTTTCAATACCTCAACGGCTTACCCTAATCCTTATGTACATAAGCTTTTCCGTAAAAGGAAAAACTTTGCCTTTTGATGCTTCAAAATCGACCAGCAATAAGGATATCATCCGAAAATATTCGGAAAATTACACTTTCCCATCTCAAAATATTTTCTCTGATATAAAACATGACAAGGGTCTTGAACTGTCTGTGACTAACGAAAATCCTAACTTTTTGTATTCGAATAATGCTCCAATTATACGAATGATAACTTTCACATTTACCGAAGAACAGCCTCGTTATTTCCGCCAGAATAATAAATAAAACATCAGTCAAATAATTCGTTCATTCACTCCGGCGGTTGAATTTTGATTCGAACAGAACCGACTCTTCTCAATTTACATGCAAGAGACAGTGAACGTGATAGCTTATTCATATTCAATTTTTCAATATGAAATAGATACAGACCAGTAATTTGTTTAAAAGATTAAACTTTGGACGAAGGCTGTCTTATTAAAACTGGCGACTTAGTATTTAGAAACTTATTCTGTCTGGAACCTTATTTTGAGTCTGCGTCTAAGTACCTACTTGTGGGATTATTGTTTATCTAAACAACTGTTGAAATGTTTCAGCCTCATTATAATGAGCACTGGGATCTTCTCCCAACACTAATGACATGGAAATATAACCAATTTGAGCTCAACATTAAATTACGAGCAAAAACGTCTTATATTTATAAGATCTAAGTTTCAATAATAAATTCCTAACTAATCCCCTCAACGTTCGAACAGAATTTTCCAATAAATAATCTTACTACCTTTTAAATATTTTTATCCAATAAATTGCCTTCAAATATCCATCGCAGCAGACACGTAGCGCCCAATCAGGGAGATCTCGTTTCTTTCTTCATTAGAGCTGCATCAAAAAGCTTATTCCGCTTAAATTAAATTGGTTCAATAATCCCAGCTCAGCGATAGTTGCTTTGTTCAATGAAGCCAGTTTGAACGTGTCTCTAAAAAAAAAAAAAGAAAATACGGTGCATGCAATCAAGCGTCCCCCGCTGCGATTAGCTCGCAAAAGCCGATGACACGAACTCACCATTTTATTATGCCTATGTGCACGCGGTGTGCACCTTGTTATTTTAAATTGGACGCGCAATACGAGAGTAATCGAATAATCAACGTGTTTATATTGATTGCGTTTACATTGCTCTGTTATCCATTTCTTTTATTTTATTACACCTTTCGTTTTTATTGACGAATTATTAGCTTACGAGAATATTGCTATGTATTTATTCAAATAGCAGTATAGTAGGTATAGCATTTTCATCCATAATTTAAAAGACGAAGGAAAAATAGCGCATCTAAGTATGCCTTGAATAGTTTAGAGATGCAAAAATGCTTGTAATCTTAGGAACTCCCGGGAATTCAGCTTTCTGAGTTATTTTATTGCAATGAAATGTTTTTGCAGTGTTGAGCTTAAGTCTTGTACTTCTAGAATTCGAGTTTCTTCCAGATCTAGGATCCTCTCTAATGTGAATGCGAATGCCAGGATAATTAGTAGTCATATTTTGTGCACATGATTTTATTTTAGTTACCAACGTCACACGGATTAGAAGACAGCCACACTGCCCAACTCTCCACCAGATGGTGGAGAGTTGGGCAGTGTGGCTGTCTTCTTGTAACTAAAATAAAATCAAGTGGAATGATGCCATTCCACTGCATCCATCCTGTGGAGGGTTGAAGATGAAACAAACATGATTTGAGAGATTGGTTTCACGATAAAACCACAATGAGCACCTACTTATTATAATTTTATTTCAATATGTAGGTACTCCATTAACAACATTTATTATTAACAACATAATTAGTTTAATTTTCAGTGGATTTGTTGTCGTGTTGTAAAACTTTTGTTATGATAAACTTTTCAAAATGTAAATTGTGAAAAATTGCACTAGATGTAAAGTGACCACTCAAAATAACTCCGGAAAGCAGGAAGTCCTAAAACAACTTTTCAGCTTTGGAAGTTATAGAGGGCCCCCTTGTGAAATAGGTTCGATGCGATAGTTTCAAAAGTCACTGAGAACAAGTTTCCTTAGAGTTTCTACAGACCCGGTCAACTTTGAATTCCACTACCAATTTCTTTTGTGCGTTCGAAATCCGAAATACGGACTTATTTTTGAAAAAAGTGATAATAACAAGCTGAAAAGTTTTGCAGGACGTCGATTTCATCAGGCTTACAAACATAATGTGGGACAAGTTGGCAACGCGGGCGTCCGCTTCAAATTTCGTAATACTTAAAGCAAACTTGTGAAGCAAAGTTAGCGAGTTGTCGGGGAACAGGTGCTGCATCGAATACGTCCTGATATTCAGTGGATCATGCACATAGAAATGAGCAGACGTGCCTTCAAAGACCTCCACATTGCACTGCTAAACGATACGTTTTGTGCTCATGACAACATCGCTTGGCGGCGAAATTCTTTAGTGTTGTGTATAAAACTGGATTTTATTCTCCTTGTCATAATCACAACGGAATTATGATCTGTAAACTTGTGAAGCCTGCCAAGATTTATAAACAAGAAGATTAATGTGACCGTAAAATATACAGCCACTATAAGAAAGAACCCAAAAATTATAATTCTGGGAACTAAAGTCTCGTCTACTGATTTGTATTCCCACGTCCGTCGTACGTTCATGGTATGCGGGGTGCCGCTTTGGGGGTGGCAGTGCAGTTCGAACGAGATAACGAACCCGTTCGAGAGCTACGTGCCTTTCCTGACTCCGTCTGTCAAACTTCGGATTGATTATTTCGCCAAATATATCCGCGTGTGAGCCGTAACTTTGGATAACTTGAACTATCTACAGTTTGAGAACATCTATAATGATTAATTAGTTTAAGACTTAGAGCGTAGATGCTTTTATAAATCTTAAATTTTTATGATTTATTATAACCTCTTATAGTTACTCAGTAAAACTACAAGTACCGTAGTGTATGTATTGGTACAATAACTTGTAACAATAGAACAATACCTTCGACATTTTGTCCAACAATTCAAAGATGAACCCAAGGTTTGTCATTACACAACATTGTTCTAATAAGGCCAAGTTTATACGTTTGAACTGACGACGAAAAAAATAAAAGACAAAGCTTAATAGCATGCCTGGGTCGGGCGAATACCGTAGCTTATTTATAAAGAACAAAGCTGATTAAATTGCTGTTGAGACCGACGAGATGCTCTTTATTGGAGCGCTCGGCTGCGGTCGGGGGCGGTCGAGATCTTCTATACATCGTGAATTTTCTCCCGCGAGGTATATGCGGGCACAAATTCGGTTTAGTTAGGTGTTTTTGGCCGGAAAATATACATTTTTAAACAGGTTGTGATGAGAGCTTTTCTTCGTGCTTTGTAGATTTCTTTTTGAGTAGTAACTCCTGAGCTGGTTCGTCCGGTGTTAACTTATACTTCCACAAAAATATACATTTTTTTATGAATCTGAAATGAATTCTTTGTTTATAAAAGAATAGTAAATCTCAATCTGGTCCAGGGGAAAACATCGTGTAATAAAATGGTAAATAAATACGTCGAAAGAATTTTTATAATAAAATGAAAAATTCGCATGATAAATATTCATAAAATTTCATATGTCATGCCGTTGGTGGATGGGACATGGCAATCATTAATCATTCTTATTGTTATAGGTTTGTTTGTTACAATATTTTTATATTCGTGCGTACGGTGCGAGCATGTGCTTGAAGTAGGGCCGTGCAACAGTAGATCTAGTACATGGGGATTTCAATAAAAAAACGCGCGAGTTCTATTTGTCTGGACATTTTCAAATGAAAAGTAGATTTTTAGTACACGTACTCTCTTTTATGCTTCATATTATAAGAATACAGTGACGTAAACCTGAGATAAATAATAGCATAGGCATAACAACAAAAATCACCTCGGTCGCGAATCCCATGCTATGGACATGGCCATGCGTACAAAAGGTAAGTACCAACAAAGTTCACCAAAGGCGGTCTTAATTCCCAAGTCATAAAATGCAGGCACCACCACACATTGCCGGCATAATTTAAAAATAAAATTACGTATATTTTAAGGTAAACACCTCAGTAACCCAATATTTTATTAAAATGCAGATCCTGGCTAGCACGTTGAAAGTACATGCAAACTAAGGTGGCTGCAAGTAAATTGGTACTTATCTCTCGACTCGACTAAAGGTTGATGAATGAGTATAAATCCCGTATATGTACCGAGGAAGCTCCGGGAAATTTATCCAAGCCTCCCGGGAATAATGGGTCATCGCATAAAATCAAAGGGGTTAGATTGCAAAGTAGGCCGTTATTTGTAACTGGTTGGTAGTGTACTCGGTGATAAAGCTTAATTAAAGCAAACCTTGTGTGCTGTATTAGTTCTAGATAAACTTTTGTAAGTTTCGTGTTTGGATTTTATTGGTTCTTTATTGAGTGTGTCTAGACGTTATTGGTAGCTATTTTCGTGTTGAAAACATTATAAATGGGTCATTCTACCGAATGGATAAAAAATTAAATATATTTTCGTTTTTACAAATTCAACATTTTATTTTCTTAGTATAATAAGTTTTAACCTAATTATCATCCTAATAATAGAATCAGAGATCAATCACAGTAATATTATGAAAAAATTGCACATTTTGTTTTTATCACATCGACAGGGGTGATGTTAATTTCGCCATGAGTGACAGTTTTCCTAAAACAACTAACTTCATATGTAAACTTACATCAAATAATAATCAGTTCGAATTGCTTTTGATGCCAACAGTCATAATATGCCAATTACAAATCGCAATATTATGTTATATAGTACTAAAAAAATATATCAAAAAAATCAACAGAAATGACGCAGTCATAATATTCCTGTAGAATAAAAAAATTAAAAGAAGGGAACATTAGAAAATATTTTCTTCGTCTGACGAATACACAATGTTATTATTAGGAACACATTTCAGAAAATTATCTGAACGTTTTATTGCGTTTTCTTATTAGAGAGACTTATTTCTATACTGTGATGAAGGGCCATCGCTTTGGAAATGTATGCTTGTTAAATTTGGGATTTTACTTTCAATGTGATTAATAATGGGTTTGAGATGTGCGCAAATCAAAACTGGATCATGTCTCAAGTTTTTAGAAAAAGAGCAAAATGATTTAATAGAATCCTTGTCTGTGCCATGTGAATATAAAACTGTAGTACTTATGTAACGAAATTTGGGGTTTAGAACCACCAAATTGTGCCGATTGAATCCAGACCTTTTTTTGCTCTTTCAAACGCTCTTTTTCTGATCGCCTTTTACCCGCCATAACAGTAAAAGCAAAGAAAAGCCGTGCATGTACAGAAGTGCTGTAGAGAACATTTGTCACTTCTGTCGATAAATATACTAAAAAAAGCTGTGCAGTGCAGAAAATCATTACGGCGCAATAAAAAAACAGCATTGTACGTTAGTTAAACTATAAGCTTAAGCGTGTATTTCTAAAACAAGAAAAAAATGTATAAGGAAAACCAGCAAATCTCTTCTGTAGAAAGCTACATCGACAGGAGTGAGTTCTACAGAGGTGAAGTTTTCACATAAAAAATACGTAAGCGGTGCAAAATTTGAGGTAATGAAATCCGAATTCACTTGATTTAGATAATTAACCAACTTATCAATGAGGCCATATTAAGCAAACTAGGTTTATAAATTGTTTACTTACTTTTTTTTGTTGAGTACAGGAGTGAGGAATGAACTATGACACTGATGTAGAACGCTCTTTCAAATTTCAAAATCTCTGAACTGCAATCACTTGCGAAATTATGGCTGAAACCATTATGACATTACATCGTATTGGGCTGCCAGGCATAGAAAATAATATTGTTACTTGAAAAATAAAAAGTCTACAATTTATGTAATTTATTTCTACAGGCGTGATTATTTTGTACGAACATTGTAGAATGTTTTATAACTTTTTAAATAATAAGGTATATTTTTAAATATTTTACTGGTTGCTTCTTTGTCATATAATTAACATGTTCATTGGGCTTATTGGTGACTCGCCCGAATAACACGCCCGTGGTACGAATCCGGACGAATCGATCATTTTAAGAAATATTAGTTTTTCTTATGGCGATTCGTACGAATTTAATTAAAACGCCTGCTACACGGTCGCCAACCGCGTCGTATGTATTTTCGCTCAACAAAATGGCTGTGGTAGGTAGGTAACCAGTAAGAATATACACCACCAAACATGTTAAGACGCAGATATATGCCAGTGACCTTGAGTGGTTAGCTTGCGTGTTCTGTACTGAGCTCAGGCAACGTGTCGTACGTCCAGCCAGTAATAGAACTCGCGTATCAAGGAGCGCTGTCACCAATTTGACGCATTATTAATTTATTATACATAAAACAGAAGGTATTTTAATAAAACACGTATACTAAAAGATTAATGGGGTAATAAAAAAAAGGTTTCAGAAAAATATCCTTGATATCTTTTGCGTTATTTTCAGTTTTTTATCCGTGTTAGACATAAATTTACAAATTAATTTCACTATGTAATATAAACATAATGTAAAATATTCGTATATTAAGTTATTAAACAAATGCTCTAATTTAACATATATTTTTTCCAAATCATTAACACTACTTGTTTACACGTAATTTTCAGTATAAAATCATTAAAAGTAGGTTATCGTCACCTTAAGTGACTGCGAGATGCGAGTGCATTTTAAGTTTTTGATTTTCTTAATTTTTCATTGTTGATTTTTTGTTTGAATGTCATGCACTAATATTGATAATTTTAGAAGAATTGCAATTTTGATGTTTTTTAACCGACTTCAAAAGGAGGAGGTTCTGAATTCGACAGATTTTTTTTTTTCTTTGTTACGCGGGTACTCCGCCAATTATAAATTGATTTTGATGATTTTTTTTGGTTACTTTGGTTACTTTTTTGGGTAACTTGGTAGGTCATACTTCAGAGGTGGTCCCTTATAATTTTCAACATTTCGTTTTTTGCCACCAACTATTATATTTGACTTAAAAAAAAACAACCGACTTCCAAAAAAGACGTAGTGTCTTTTTTGGAAGTCGGTTGCTTTTTTTTGTAATTTATTTAATAATTAATATAAACAAAGATTTTTTTTTAATAATAACCGACTTCCAAATGAAAAAAGATATGTAAATAAATAAAAAATAAAAAAATTCAAATTAATCCGATTTAGATAAAATTATTCCGATTATTTTGATTTCATTGAAAAAGTCTTGATTTTTATCAACTCTGGAATCACCCCCTTGATGGATGACTGATTAAAATCAAGTGATTAAAATTATCTCAACCATGGGAGATTCTACACGTCATATTAAAACAACTTTCGCTATGAAACTTATATCCAACTCGGGAAAATAATTACAAATTCCTTTACAACAAGACTATTTCGATGCATTTTTATTTTTTTGCCTAGTCTGTTATGAATTTCATTATTGAAAGTTGTTCAGTATTACAGATAGAATGGCCCCCTTGACGGATGCATGTGAATACATCGCCACCCTGTATTATTTTCACAGTTTCAAGTTAATTATGCTACCTTAAATCTGAATAATAATTTATTCATCTTTTCATCTTGTTTATTTCAATATTTATATTTTACCCTAACAATTTCTGGGTCCAAGGTCACCTCTGTCGGGACGCGATTGGCGACCGTGTAGCAGGCGTTTATTGATTTCGTACGAATCGCCTCAAGAAAAACTAATATTTATTAAAATGATCGATTCGTCCGGATTCGGACGAGTTAATTCGGGCGAGTCACCAATAAGCCGTTCATTGTTGTGATTTAACTTTAGAATACTTCTAAATATTTTTTAGAGACACTTCAATGTTACAACGTATGTTGCCAACATTCTACAGAACGTGAGTAATCACGTACTGTACTGCTAAAAATAAAGAAAATATGTTAATTAATATTAAAATTGTTAATTGAGATGTTAGATAAGGTCATGAAGATGAAAAATTTGGCTTTGAAAGTAGTTGTAATTTACGGAACTACGATATATTTCAAGCGAACAAAATTTTTGTGTTTCGGTAGAATGACCCAAATAGAGTCTAGAGACATTGGCGACTCTAAACTATGCTCGGATATAATGTCACCAGATTTTTTTTTGCCTTAGGTAAATTATCTAATCAAGAGTATTGATACAAGAAGAAAGAGAAACGTTAAAGGGAAGACTATGCCCTGTAGAGGGACGCATAAAGTTATGGATGGTGATGATAACCTAGTTTATAATTTACAGGCACAGTAAGGCTTTTTTCTTTGAATTTTATCTTTCCTGTTGACTACCTTTTATTATTACGTGAACTTTGACAATAAAATTGTGCAAATGTAAGGCCCTTTATACATACATGTTTTTTTTTTAGTTTTTCACGGTCGTCAGTGTTGTATAGATTCCCTATCGAAACTCGTTGACAGACACGTTTTTTCAACGGCGCGTTTTATATGCTGTCTGTAGGCACGGTCGTCAGTGTTATATGGATCACCATGTGATGGATGCTTGTTGTCAGATACGTATTTTCTACGGCGCGGTGTCTACGCAGTACCGTAAAGAAACCGTGCCAAAGGGCCTAACGGGGCATTTTTCGGTTACTTTACAAAAAACAACGTGAGTTTAATTAAGCGAGCGCGCGCGCGTTTTGTGGCGCTGCGTTGTCATCCAGAAAGTCGGATGTGGTACAGCGCCGGGTTGTGGCTGACTGCTTGCGTCGACCAGGAGAGGGTAGAATATGCTCTGCTTGTGAGACCGGCCGGAAGTGCAGGTGCTGTGCCAAGGTTGCTGATGAGCCTGAGGGTGATGACCAGGAATGCGCGTTCGCTGCATGCTGGTGGTCAGGATACCCGTTGAAGCCGTGGGTGCTGGCTGGCTGTGCTGACTCGCCTCACGAAAGCTTGCGGGAATGATGATGATGACGTCACGGTGAAGTAGTTGCACGAAGGCTGCGTTGACGTTCATACTCGGGGGTCACCAATTTAGTGGTATGAGGAACAGGGTGTAAAGTTCACTCAGCCACCATAGAAAAGGGAGGATCCTCCAACCAGACGGGTGTTATGTCTGGCGGGCAACTGCCCGTAAGTTGATTTCGCATAGTCTTATCAATGTTTTTCGCTCGGTAAACTCTAACTGCGCGATGCAGGAATTGTGTGACGTCATGTCTTTGCTCCGTAGTTTGTATGTAGCGGTGTAACCGCTACAAAGTGGCTAATTAATTACAGCCGCATGGGTCGATCCTTTAGGTTAAGCTACTCTTGCCGGGGTTGGTCCATGAATGGGTGACCATCTTTACATACCGAGACTCCTCCGTGCCTCGGAAAGCCGTTGGTCCCGGATAACATTCGTTTATTTGAGGATTTTTGACAGTCATTACAGGTCGTCAGAAGCCAGAAAGACTGAGAACCAGTCTTACCAAGGAGAATCATATTACCCAGTTACTGGGTTGTGGAGGTCAGATAGGCAGTCGCTCCATTTAAAATACTGGTAGTAGCTGCATCTGGTTAGACTGGAAGCCGACCCCAACATAGACGGCTAGGCAGATTGAATGTGAGTTTAATTTGTGATAAGTCCTCATCTACCAATCAACCGGAAAGCCTGCTACTATAAATTAAATCATACCTATCCGCATTACTGTTGTTTATAACGAAATGTATGCAGGAAAACGCGGCCGGTCGTACATCACGGGATTAATGCCTGCACCCGATCTCTAACTAACGTGGCTGCCATAAAGGCAAATATTATCCGCCTCGCTTGAAACACTGGGACGGCAGGAGCTACTAGGAGCTTCTATTGGTTTAATGGTGAAATATCATGATGATGCGGACTGAGAGCCGTGATTTTAAGTAGGAAGTGATACCGATTTGATGTCCGTACGTCTTTTTCGGGTGACCACTGAAAATCAGCGCTGTGCTGTGGGTCCCATAGCACAGCATCATGCTGATTGGAAGCCTTCTTGTCACAGTTATGACGTGCAGCTGCCGACTAATTCTGTTTTTTATTATTTATTATTATTATTATTCTTTATTCTCAGATAACAAGATCCAGCGTGTTAGTAAACAATAATTAACTTATTACTAGTGTTAGTAGTTAAAATACATTTGAGAAAAAGAAGAAGAAAACAGATTAGAGAGTGTTGTGAAAAGGACATCCCCAAGTTACCGTTTAGTGATTATCCTTCTCACAATACTTTTAATAATCGGAGAGTCAATAGTCTCCGCCATAGTTTTTAGTATGCTGTTTCCACTCGCCCGTAACCTTGATAACAACGACGCGGTTTTCTTACGAATGACGGCGTGGAAGCCGTCAGTTCGGTTTTGCGCAAACATGGTAGACGCGCTGCACCACCGTGGTAGTCCCAACAGCATCCTAAAAATGTTATTATATTGTACGCGTAGGTCATCCAGCGTTTTTTTGGTATAGTTGACCCAAAGATTCCCCGTGTAAAAGCACTGGCAATATGCCTTAAAAAGTGTTATTTTTAGTAGCTTGCTACACCGAGCGAATCTTCGGGCCAACATGTTACCTCGGACCGCCAATGCCCTACGCTCCCTTTCAATATCAATATTGTCTTTAAGGTCGTCAGTGAGAAAATGTCCTAGATATTAGAATTTTGTCACTCTTTTGATGTTTAAGCCGTTTAGGGTAATGTCAGGTATAGTATCTGGGCATTCACCTCCAGCCTTAAAGACAATGTATTCGCACTTTTTAGTGTTGTAAACAAGTCCGTGTGAGGCAGCATACGCCTGACAGACCCTCAGCATTTTATTCATGGCGCCTGCCGTCGGCGCCAGCAACGCCATGTCATCAGCGTAGCTAATACTATTAATTTTTACACCATGGACGCTACATCCGACCCGCATATTGCTGAGTTCCACGATTAGGTTATTAACATACGTGCTAAATAGCCTAGGAGACGTCAGTCCACCCTGTCTCACACCGCATTCTAACCTATATGTCTCCGAGAGTGCATTGGACCACTTAACTACATTTTCCTGGTTCCCGTACCAATACTGTAAGATTGAGGACTGAGAGGTACTGAGGACTCCTGTCGGTACACCCCTATCCTCCAGCTCTCTCCAGAGTACATCATAATTTACCAGATCGAAGGCTCTGGAGAGATCCAGAAAACAGGCATATACCGGCGTTCTACGATCAGTGTAATACTGGACGGTAAGTTTGAGAGTTACTATGGCGCTTTCCGTTGACAGTCCAGGTTGAAACCCAAACTGTGAGTCATGCACAGGTAGATATTCCTTCAAGTAAGAATCTATCACACCGTCCAGCACTTTTGCCATTGTGGTTGCGAGAGATATAGGACGATAGTTTGCCTTATCTGATATATCGCCCGTCCTATTCTTAATTATGGGAACCACCTGTGTCTTCATAAGTTCTGCCGGCAAGTAAGAGTGACTTAGACACATGGTATAAAAAAACGACAAAACCCTTGGCAGATGAACACCAGCAAACTTGAAATGCTCAATACTAGCCCGTCATGTCCGGGAGATTTGCCTCTGCTCATATTTTTAATTATGGTTGCAACTTGTCTAGCCGGAAAGAACATTAATGACGCGTGTCTCTCCCTGAATTTCAGGCTCGGCATTGAACATATCAACCGAAGGACCTAGAGGAGATTGCACTGTAAAATGTTCCTTGAACATATTTGCAACCTCCCCCGGATCACACGGTTTTGTGCTCGTGATTATATTTAAATATATTGTGTTTTATTGTGCTACTCGAGTAAATTATCTTTTCGTATGCCCGTGTTTCTGTGGCAAATATACCTACGTTATTTTTTTCTTTCTGTGTCATATACCGTGTCCAAAAATTTTATTTTGCTTGACTGCCTTGTAGGTCTACCTAGTGGTCGCAAGCAAAACTGTTGAGCACTGGTTTGATCCCTAGGTCCCGCAATGTGTTATTGGGTTTTACTGATATACCCGTCTGGGTTGAGAAATTCTCGCATTTTGCATTTCAGAATAAAATATAAGAATACCTTTGGTTTGATGCATTACTTTTTTAAATCCTGTAGGTGCAAATTCACAACAACACTTTTTTTTTTTTAAAGTAAAAGTTATTTATTTGCTTTAAATGCGGTAATACAAGGGTGTTAAACATAGGTGGTGTTAAATGAGTATTCTTAAGCGATGACACATTTCGCCTTACTTTGGCATGCAAATAGTAGTAAGGCACATTTAATTAAGCAATTATCTTTACATAGGGTTGACAATATTGACAATTTTATCTGTTTGTAAAATTTTTGGGAGATTGTAAAACACTATTAGTCCCTCCGCTGCGTCTGTCTGTCTGAACACGATAAACTCAAAAACTACCAAACCGTTTTTCATACGGTTTTCCCCCAATGAACTGAATGATTCAAGAGATTTATGGTTTTATGTAAATTGGCTATAATATGACGATGATTGTTGAAGATGTCGAAAAAAACGTCGACTGGGAGCTTTAATGGCGTGGAATTCACGATAGTATTTCAATCATTATGTATTATGCTACTAATTGGATTTGGATGAAATTAGGCATACATAGATAAATAGTTTATAACCTGGATTAACACATACAATACTTTTTATCAAGGCAGTAAGTTTCCGTGGGATAATTTCCGAGCTCCATGCGGGCGCAGCCGCGGGGAAAAGAAACTAGTCAAATATAAATTTCGAAATACACCTTTTCGGGCGCCATTGCCCTAGAGCATTTATATTCACAGGTTTATAGTGCATGCATGTGTTGCTCATTTGAAACAAAACTCAATGAAATGGGAGACATCCCAAGAGATTGAACTTAAAGTGAAGGGGTGGCAGACGGTATAAATTGCAAATGTTAACACTTCAAAACATACATACATAAACTCACGCCTTTTTCCCATGGGGATAGGCAGAAACAACAGAACGCTACCTGCTACGATCCTTACATACTCCTTTTGCTTTGTTTACGCTCATACGTCATCAGGGTCATACACGCACGCCGTTTACACTATAAAACGTCTACTGTAAATTATAATAGATGAAAGACAACTTAAGTTTAGGTATGTTTGTCAGTTTTCGCAGTTATAAGTACAAGGCCTGTCCGGAGGATTGTGTCCATGCTTCTTTTTATCGGAGCAGTTTCTAATTGAATTTTATCGGATTCAGAGTGGGTTCCGATTAATAAAATTAGAAATTTCTCCTTGCTGCACCATCGTCTTTGTAAATTATTATATACCTATACTTTTTAGTTACTTGAACTAGTGATGTTACGGAAGTTGTTTTACCGAAACCGAAACCGGAGTCGGAACCGGAGCCGCAGTCGGAGGTGGAGGTACAAGAAAGATGTTCCATAACACTTTTTTTAGCTTCATGTTAAAATGAACTTATCACAACAATTAAACTACTTTACACCGCTCTTAACTTAATTTAACAAATTAACGTGATGCGTCGTTAAAACACAAAACAATAAACTGAACTTCGTGCGCGAGCGTGTATAAAAATTACCCGGGTGACAACACAGACATGTTAAAAATTGTGTGTACGCGCTCTAGTCACGTGCTATCGCTGTGTTTCGATCTTCGGTATAACTCCGATTCAAAATAATTATCGGAACCGAAGTCGGAGTCGGAGGTATAATATTAATCGGAAAGTTCCGACCTTTCGGAGTCGGAATCGCTTCGAAACATCTCTGATTTGAATTACTTAGGGTAAAAGACTGATAATAAAAAAAGGAATAAAAAAGTAGGTATAGTATAAAAAATAGTGATAAAAAAATCTCAATTCGTAACATTCTGATCTAATAAGATTATTTTAAAAGCAACCGGTTGCATTTTGCAATAACTTTAAAATAATAGTTCGCCTGTCTCGATAAATGCTACACAGTCGTGAAATCTGCTACGAAATTAATCGGAAGAAATGTAGACGTCGGAAATTGAAATGGGGAAAATAGGGAAAAGAGGTTCCGTATGTTACTGCTCATTTATTTTATTCATATGATTTGATTGCGTTATTTACATAAAGAATATCATTTTTCGGGTTGTCGACTTTGTCTACTACAATACTTCTTCCATAACATCACGTCTTTAAGCAGAGTTGCACTTGGTAGTAGGTACACCCACATTTCGCACATAACTGGCGAAATGTAAATGGGGCGAGCCTATTGCCATCAACCGGGCACAAATTCAGACTCCGGGATGCTAGTGAGAAATTCCAGATGGAAAACTGAATAACACTTTGCCCGACCCGGGAATCGAACCCAGGACCTCATGGTCAGCAGCGATTGCGACACGACAACGAGGCACTTAAATATTTTTTCTCTTGTTCTAAAATCTTGTGGGAGTCCTATATACCTAGGTCCATACACTTCTTGTTGTTATAAGTATCTACTCTACAATGCAAAGCAGCTTAGTTTCAAGATTACACTTCTGAGTAACGAAGAAGTTGGCTACTCAAAGTTTCATAGCGTTTTACGACTAAACTATTTGCAACATAATCTTAGCATACTAAATGAAATACTTTGGACTGCAATTTGTTATTATTTATACTACAAAAATATAGTTTTATGAGTTAGAAACTACGTAGGTGTTTACACAATCATGTATCTCATGAATTAACATGCCCAAAGGCGCAAAAGTGTGCATAATATCGGCATCCTATTCCGGCTTAGTCGAAATTGAGGGCTTGTTCACAGTGCGCGCAACACCTGTGCCCAAAATGAACGACAATGGGTACGTGTTTGCGAGTTCGCGTACAAATTACGTGCATTTTATTGAACATACGTACCGTAGTGTAGGTAGTGAGTAGGGGAATGCGAGGGGCGTGCGAGTCTTGCTAACTAATCGAACTGCAAAGTGGTTGGAATTTGTTAGGCGCGTGCAAATTAAACGGTTTTTAGGACCACGTGAAGTTCAAAAGTTGTGTCATAAAACTTGCAATGGCAAATATGGGGTTTCCAAAAAAAAAAAACTTTAAGTTTAAACTAAATCAACCTAAATCACCTACACCGCTCTCAAAACGGTGAAGGAAAACATCGTGAGGAAACCGGCATGTCTTAGAACCAAAAATTCCATGACATGTGACATCTGCCAACCCGCACTGGGCCCGCGTGGTAGATTATAGCCTACTCCCTCTCGCAGAGAGGAGGCCTGTGTCCCAGCAGTGGGAATATTAATAGGCTTATTATGTTATATTATGTTGTATGGAACGGTTTTTTTGATGATATCTCTAGCTATCGTTCCCATAAATCCTTATAAAAAGTACTAATTCACTATAGTATTCAATTATTTCGAAAATCCACAGGAAAAGTAGGTAACTATCAAGACCGTTTTGAGCAGTAACATAACAAAAAGTACTAGGCTTGTATGAATTCACGATAGTTTTTCAATCATTAACACTAAATGCTCAAACGTTTGGTGGAACATGTGTATGTTTTAAAAATATCAATCTTTGGGGTGGATACAGATCGAGCAGATGGATTGAATGGAGATCGAAAAAAACGTGTGCAATTGTGCATTGATCTAAACAATGTGTTCATTGATCGAAAATACGATCGAAAACATCGTGTTCATTGTAGCCATTCAACTAAATGGTTGTTCGATAGTTAGTAGATTTTTTATTTAGATATCGAGCTTTGCAATTTATGCACAATCCCATATCGCCGTTGCTTTAGCAATCAATGTAACAATAGAGTATTTTGTTCGTATTTTGTACTAGCTGCGCCCCGCAGTTTCACCCACATAAGTCTCAATTCCGTAAAAATATCGGGATAAAAAGTATCCTATGTCCTAATCCAGATCATGGTCTACCCATGTGCCAAAATTCATCCAAATCCGTTCAACCGTTTTAGCGTGAACGCGTAACAAAAAACATACAAACATTCACATTTATAATATTAGTAGGATAGATAGGATACTTTTTAAATTATATAATTATACATTTATTTATTTATTTGTATAGTTAGTCTTAGTACGTAGTGTAAATAGTTTGGAAAATCCAAAAGTGCACGCCTCTTATATAACACACATTCATAAACGAAAAAGAAATTCAAAACATAGTTTTTAACAAAAAAGAACAATTTATCACTTTTCATGAAGTCGTAATGTCAAAGACTGACAAAGATATTTACTTGGCGGTTGCTAGGCATCTTACGGACATCAAGTCAAAGGTTGGAAATATTTAGATAAAGATATTATATTTTAGTTAGTATTGCACGACTCGTAATGCGAAGCATTAGAGTGTGCTCTACGATCGAAAAATATTTTTTGCCCCATTTCTGCAACTGTTAATATTGTTACACTCCTGCTAGTACACAGAACCTACTGAATTTATATACCATTGTATAGATGATTAAATGGAGATTAATACTGTACTTTTTACCAATTGATTTAATGCAAGAGAAATGAATAAAACATCAAAATAGTTGAAAAAAAAATCCTGTCCGTCAATTTATGAAGCTTGAAAACATTGTAGCTTGCGATAAAATCAATTAATTGAGTAATATTTTTTTTAATACATTGGTTTCGGCCATAAAAGGAACCCTATTGAAAATGGCTCTTATATTCAAAGTAGTTTAATTATAATTAATAAAATACTAACTAAAATATAATATCTTTATCTAAATATTTCCAACCTTGACGTATCGTGTTGCCTAGCAACCCACATCGTAAATATCTAAATAAATAGTCTTTGACATTACATAAGGATTGCGAGGTTAGAAATTTACCCATATTGATAGGTAAAACAGCAGTCAAAACATACTTCATGAAAAGTGATAAATTGTTAATTTTTGTTAGAAACTATGTTTTGAATTTCATTTTCGTTTATGAATGTGTGTTATGAGGCGTGCTCTTTTGGAATTTTCAAACTATTTAATTAATTATAATTAAACTACTTTGAATAAAAGAGCCATTTTCAATAGAAAAAGTAAAAAAAAAATTGACTCAATTAAATGATTTTATCGCAAGCTACTCGTACAATGTTTTCAGGGTTCGTAAATTGACGGACAGGAATTTTTTTTCAACTATTTTAATGCTTTTTCCATTTCTGCTGCATTCAATTAATTTTTAAAAAGTACAGTATTAATCTCCATTTAATCATCTATACAATGGTATGTAAATTAAGTAGGTTCTGTGTACTAGCAGGAGTGTAACAATAAAAACAGTTACAGAAATGGGGCAAAAAAAAATTTACGATCGTAGAGCACACTCTAATGCTTCGCATTAAGAGTCGTGCAATAGTTAATTATATTAAATATAATAAGTTGGTTTATATTATAAAGAAAAAACTTATATTTTCACAGAAATAAATAAAGACTAAATGTTAATGGCATAGGTAGCATAGGTATGGCACCTCTATAAATGTGCATTATTATTACAGCTATCAACGACGCGTCGGATATGGTCGAGATCAAACGTCGAAGAAGAGAAGAATTATTAAGTACAAGAAGAATAATTCTTCAGCAGCTTCAAATGTCAGCTTGCAACAGCACCTTCTAAGTAATTAGATAATAACTAATATCATTATCTTCTTTATGATCTATGTTATTTACGTATGTCTATGTAGCACAGACGACGTGAATTACGTTCCTCACGCACCACTCGTTTTATTTCCATTTCTGCTTGAATTCACCTAATGTTGAGTAGTAGAGAGTAGACCTCACTTTGTTTATGCCACTTATCCAGTCTTATCTTTTATTTCTGTAGTACTCTTATCCCTAAATCACTAGCTTGTTAGGCTGTTTACGCTAATCATTTGGAGTTGAAAAGGGTTCCTAGATGGTAGTTGTAATCACGTGATTATTCGTCTTCAGTAAAATCTTATGAGATAAATTCATAAAGTTCTATTTCAAAAGTTCTTGTGTAGAACGTGCCGCTACAATGACGACATTAATTTAACACATGGGTAGAGCTAGTGGCCAGTAGGTAATCATAAAAATTAAAATAAGATAAAATTCGTAAATAAA
This sequence comes from Conistra vaccinii, assembly GCA_948150665.1. Classification (NCBI taxonomy): domain Eukaryota; kingdom Metazoa; phylum Arthropoda; class Insecta; order Lepidoptera; family Noctuidae; genus Conistra; species Conistra vaccinii. The sequence continues at coordinate 11,251,737 of OX411330.1, forward strand.
TAAAAAAAATTCAAACGCGGTATGCGTTTGATAATTTTTTTTTTTTAATTAACGAATAATTCATAAACGACTATAATAGGGCTCTTTAGAGAGAAGATATTTTTAATTTTGTACTATTATTTTACGGAGACGGTTATTTTTTTTTTGTAATTTTTGTTTTTATTTTTCACTCTTAGATGTGATACTTACCCCACACCAATTTGTAATTGTATACTATTCGTAAATTGAAAAAAAAAATATTCTAACGCTTGCCGTCATAAAGGGCTATACGTATATAATAGGGCTTTTTCCTTCAATTTGCCTACTCTTTGCACGTTATTCGTTTTAATTACATTGATGCGATGTTAATGATCCCTGACTCCGGCAAATGACCTTTACGCTACAGTTCTTTAAGTACAGTGCTCCTGCTATTTTAGAAAATTGTAAATAAATCAATGAATAATAACATTTAATGAAACTAAACGATATTCATAAAACGAAAACTTGGAACCGTTTAGGCATGTGTGTTAAATTAATGGCGCCATTATATGTTACTACCCTGGATATGTTATGTTATGTTGGTCCAGTCAGGGAAATAAATTGTTAAGTGAATTGACACCCTACGTCAATTTACAGTGTTATAGCCATTTCATAGAACTCAAATTTTAACTGTCATTCTCTTCATTCATGTCAAGAATGACAGTTGTGATTTAAATAAACAGACAATTTAAGTTGGTTTGTCAATCAGTTGGTTCCATGGCTTTACAATGAGCGCTCATTGCAGGTTGTGCCATAATGATTTCGCAGCGAACTAATCCCAGAATGCCAATACGAGTAGCGTATATTCGGACGAAAGAAGTGATATATATGTATGCATTGTTATCAACCAGATTTTTTTTACAAAAAAGAATTTACTTGCAAAAAAAAAAACAACTACAAAGTGCAAAATAACTATCTCTTCTTCTTCTTCTGCAAAATAACTAGATCTGTATTTTTTTGCACCGACTTCCGAATTAATTTCACTTTGAAGTGTTTTGTTTTAGGAGCTCGTGGCTAAGTTATAACAGTCGCACGGGTCGATCCATCAAGTTAAGTTACGCTGGCCGGAGTTGGTCAGTGGATGCGTGACCATCTTTACATACCGAGACTCCTCTGTACCTCGGAACGCACGTTAATCCGTTGGTTCCGGATGTCATTCGTTTATCTTTGACAGTCGTTACGAGTCTTCAGAAGCCCGAAAGTCTGACACCAGTCTTACCAAGCGGTATCGTATTACCCAGTTACTGGGTTGTGGAGGTCAGATAGGCAGTCGCTCCATGTAAAATACTGGTATTCAACTGCATCCGGTTAGACTGGAAGTCGACCCAAACATAGTTGTGAAAAAGGCTAGGCAGATTGAAGTGTTTTTTTAAACAAATAACCTCCTCCTTTTTGAAGAGATTACAAAACGGGCTTCCGGTGCTTTCTAGCGAGAGATGAACCTACTAAACTATTTATCAGATATCTTTTTGCCAATCATTCTTATTCTTTCAGAAAAAAGCAACCATATATTGCTGTTTCAGAACATATCCCACATACAGTAAATTGCACATTCCAATATCCAGGGTAGTAACAAAATTATTATTTGCAGCGGGCACTTCGCATGCACTAAGTCGTTAATTATTCAGTGCGCCGACACCTGACGCTTTCTGTTCAGTAAAAAGCTAATAGTTAGGGAGCGAGGCTGCTAATTTATGAATTTATGTGTTCACTTTGTTTATAGGTAAATGGAAATGAGAATTTACTCAACTTTTGGGCTACTAAAGAATATAATTATTTTGTTTTAGGTTGATTCAATATCAAGGATTTTAGCCGGCTAAATATTATGGATTTTTTTTATAAACTCGGAGTTCTATTTTGTTAATTTTCTTGAAATAAATCACATTCGTTAATAGCTTCCATTGGACTTGTATTCTGATGAATGGAAGACATTTTTAATGTTAGAATTATATTATTGTTCCGTGGGAAGACAGACTGAAAGGATTAACTTAATTTAGCATGAATGGCTAACTTGCTATACTAAATTAATATTAAAAAATAAACAAATACACTAAACTAAAATTCGTCCCTACCTATTTATTTTTATATAACCAGGCGATGCAGGGGCGACCCCCTGCATCGCCTGGTTATATAAAAATAAAATGTAATAAAAATGTATTTGTTTAAAAAGGAATAGGATTTGACTGAAGATACAGCATGACATTGGTCGTGTGTGATACGTGCTTATCACTATATTACGAGTATAACTGCTTCCTCACTACCAAAAGTATTGTTTATATCGTCTTTACGACCTCACGTTCAAGATTAATTAACAGAGCGTCCATCAAAAAGCCAATTAAAATAGCCAGTGAAGTAAAAATGCATGTAAAGAGAAAGTTTTAAGAGCTATTGTCTTAATCTGTTTCTTAAAAGATCGTATTTATTTTATGAAGGTTTACGTGACGGATAAAATGTTTGGAAATGCAAATTATAAACCTATTACTTTGGTTTTAGTTTGCATACTAGGTTTGACATTATCGATTAAACCATAGAAAAATTGCCTTGTTTTTCTGTGAAACAAGAAAATTGTTTTTATGTACAGGCAGGAAATAGTAGATTGTTTACTAAGGGAGCAAACAACTATTTTTAAGGCGAGAGTGTTTCTTTGAATCCAAAGCGGAGCGAAGGATTCTAGAGTAGAATCCTGAGCGCAGCGAGGGATTCAAAGTACATCACTCGAGCTTAAAATAGTGTTGCTCCCGAGGTGAACACTCTACTTTTTATCACCCTCTATGAGAAAACAAACGTGTGCGGTCCGACCCCCATCAGGAACGAATTTCCTACTCACTGATTTACACAAAATAAAAAAATTATGAAAATAAAAAAAAATCACAGTCGCCATGTTGGATTCACATTTTGACCTCACTATCGGGTTTACCACCCTCAAAAACTATGAAAACGATACCCATGACGATGTTTTTTTAAATTTTCGCATCCACCATCTTGGATTTAAATTTTGACCTCACTATCGGCTTTACCACCGTCAAAAACTACGAAAACGATACCCATGTAGAAAAATTTGAAAATTTGCGCATCCGCCATCTTGGATTTAAATTTTGACCTCACTAGCGGCTTTATCACCCTCGAAAACTATGAAAACGATACCCATGACGAAAAATTTGAAAACTTTCGCGTCCGCCATCTTGGATTTACATATTGACCTCACTATCGGCTTTACCACCGTCAAAAACTACGAAAACGATACCCATGACGAAAAATTTGAAAATTTTCGCATCCGCCATCTTGGATTTAAATTTTGACCTCACTATCGGCTTTACCACAGTCGAAAACGAAGAAAAAAAAAAAAAAAAATCCGCCATCTTGGATTTTCATTTTGATCAAATTCACACTTTCTCTCTTGCCAGCCTGTTACTTATTCATACAATGTTCGTGATCGATCTCTTTGGTGAATAGAACTTTTACTAACAATTTCCACATTCCAAATTCAAATCACTTTTAGTCCCTAGGGATTAAAACGCTATTTTGGTCCCTGTTTACGAGGATTAAACTACGTCTTTTTGAATAGATGTGATAAAAAAGTTATTTGTGTTACAAGGGGACAAAGTAATATTTTGTTCTTCCCGGGCCTTATTTTGAATTCAGAGCGAAGTGAAGGATTCTAAAGTAGAATCCTGAGCTTAGCGAGGAATTCAATATACGCCGCCCGAGAGCAAAATATTTTGTCCCCGAGTGATACACACAATTTTTTATCACTACCTATGAGAAAAATAAAAGCTACTTACTCGTTTTTTTTACATTAAACCTTCACGCGAGCGCCTCCAACCTAACTACGCAAATCAGTACGCTATCAGAAGCACGGAGCGGACCAATCAGAAGAGAGAAACCTCAAACTCCCTAGGGAGCAAAATTCAAATTTTTCTCCCGCTATCCTCTATAGGCAATTGTCGTTTTTCGAATAGGTGTGATGAAAAATATTTAGCAGATTGACAAACAACGTCAATTTTCATAAGACTGTCAAAGGATGACAGTGTTGTGACTTGAGTAATCTTTTTTCTTTCTTTTTTATCTTCATCTCACCAGATGGTAAGTGATGATCAGGCCGAAGGTGGAAGCGAGCTTCACTCAAAATCAACCACAGAGGAACTGGCTATCTGACCTCTAACTGCCGAAACACAACAATACTGTTAGCAGTGTTGTTATGGCGATACACCTCAATAAGATGGTGGCTAGCCAGGAGGACTTGGAACAAGCCAAACCGAGAAGAAAATTTTGCCCCTGTTGGGAATCGGACCCGGAACGTCTGAGTCTGAGACAGGTGGTCGTACCACTACACCGCAGGCGCTTAGAATCACGTAATCACGAACAATTCAAGTCTATAGGCACTTAGCAAAGCAATCATTTCTCCTTACTCTACATAGGTACATGTAATTTACAATAGTCTACAAATGTAAAGAACATGGCTTAGAGAAACAGGGAAAGGAAGTACGCAGAGCGAGCGGAAAAAGGCAAGGATTGATCGTAGATTGCTTTCGCTATGCAAGCGGTGTTGTAGATTAGATCTAGTGACGTGTGCAAAAGCAGACTTAATAAAAAAAAGACGTGTGGCACTCGGGGATTGCCGCGGCGAAGCTATTGCATAGCATTTTTTATCAACTTACGCAATTGTAAAATATTAACCCGAATACAAGAAATAGCAATGATAACATTGACAGGAACTGTTATTCACATTTATAGTTTTTAAAACTTGACACAACGTAATGGGAACATCAAACTAATAAAAAGGTTTTAATTTAACTATTAATAGTCAAGGATGATTCGTCTAAGTAAATTTGAACTTTATTGTCAAACAGTTAAACATAATTTTCAATACAACACTCTCGTATCATTCGTCTAAGTAAAGGGGAATGCCAACTCTCCATAGACACTTCGGCCTCAAGTGCACACAATTCAAAGTATATGGATAGGATAATATGCGATTTAAATAATGAAACGGTCAAGGTCTTGGTTTAGAAAAAAGTTGGGGTTATTTAGATAAAATCGTTTTTTTCAATGAGGCAAAATCTTCAATTTGTGCTGCACCAAATGTTTTAATATGATTATATATTGATTCTAAAAGTAGATTCCAGGGGTTAGGTACTACTTAAATGGTAATAACAGATTCTACAATCCGGCGGTACATAGTAATTGTACTTACAAAAAAGATGTACCCGCAGTGCTGACGGGACAGCGAGCCGATTGGTCTTGTTACAGCCAGGAAAGAAACATTGATTTTGAGTGTTTGGTGCTCTTACATAATAAGGCAGCAGTATACTGTTGGATGTGTTCAAGCTTTGTCCCGCTTGCTATGCACTGTCAGCTACTTCAGATTGCACCGAAGGTAGGTTGGATGGTTCAAATTGCTCCATAGGCAGACTGGATGGTTCAGATTCCGGTTCTGTAGTTGAACATGATGCTGCTCTAAACTGCTCTAACGAGATGATGATGGCAACTGAAATAATAATAAAAATTAAAGCTCAGTGCATAAAGACAGTAAACGTGAATTACTGTGGTTTTGGTACAAATAAATACACAATCAAAAAAATATCTATCACATTTTATATTATTATTAATTAATTTCTAAAAAATCTTTCTCAAGTTTCTAGACAATCTGTACTATGTGAAATATAACTTGTGCGGACACGAAAGAAGTTGAATATTACACTATAGACTCAGAAGTATGTCAGTATCAAATCTCAGAACTACGCTTGTATTAATTCTAAACTGTTGATAACTTACCGCTCTTGGTACAATCTGACAGGCAATCATTTCGAGTTGTTCATGTGGAGAATCAGACCTGAGTGTATGTGATCTTATTCTCAAAAGCAATCTGCCGCACGCAGCTGATGCACACTTGTCCATGATCTGTACATTTTGTTGTTCGCACACTAAACTGTCACTCGACACTTGTACCTAATAAACAAGTCATAATTATTAGATATCCTAAAACAACACTAACTTTGATAGTAGGTACTCTGTCTATTTATTTAAAAATCATTTCTCAGAGGAAGACATGATACTGACCTGTTGTGTCGAATTGTTGAATAACATTTTGCTCTTTCTGCTATTTCCAAGAAATGCCTTCGTATTCTCGTGACGTTTAAACCACAATTAACACAGCGTAAATGACCTTTTGAATGAATTACTTAGGGAACGGAAGTACTCGGGCCAGCGACAATGCCGGGGTCTTCATAATTTGTGGATATCGAGTCAAAGTTCGTGCTGAGGTTATCGTTAGAAGCGGGAGCGGAATCCATGTTCAGGCCGTGGTCGTCAGGGCTCAGGGTTCAAAGAATCTTCGGAGTCTATTTAATAAGCGTATTCGATGGTTAAAATAACAAATTCGCAAGAAAATAAAGTTATGCAAACGAAAACAAAGAAAGTCGATTTGTGATTTGACATTGACATTGACTTGACAGCCGGCCGGCATAATTCAATGTTGCCACACACAAAAAATTGATAGATCGATATCGATTTTTTTATCGAATCCTAATTTTAATACAAAATTATAATCGCCACTGTGACTCTTTAATCTTAACGACGTCAACTCTGATGACGTAACATTATTTGGTTAAAAAAAATGGATAAACAGTGTATTTTAGTTCAAATAATAAAACGATTAAGTACCTAATATTAAAAAATAAAATAAAGTCTTACCAGCGATTACACGACACGAAACACTCACAAAACTCAAAATAATCACATTCACTTTTTCACTCACGGGTTCCCGACGTTTTTTTTGGTCGGATCAAAATAGGTATTTAATAAACGATGCTAGTTAGTGCAAATATTTATCTACCGCGATGTATGTAGAAACTACTTATGGAAATAACAACACTTCCCGTCGATTTACACACAAAAATAATAAAAAATAACGAAATACGATGCCGAGCGCGCACTCGTGACTATAACGTTTTACCTGCGTGTGACGTGCGACATCAGTCAGTTTCAACATTTTTTTCCAATGTTGGCTATTGATATTTTTGGATATTGGTTTTTATGATAAAAATCGTTAAAAAAGGGTGTATTCCCGTTCGTCCCACTGCCGTCGTCCCCCTGGTGGGACGAACGGGAATTTAATAATTAAATGATTTAGTTGACGAGAATATCTGTCAGGCCATAGAGTTAAATTGCTCACCGACCAGTTTAGCCCTAATTTCATAGTAGAAATAGAGATTTAAACCGTGTGTACCTGCGTCGGCCGTATGTCCGCCTCGGGGTTTGAAGGACAAATAGTTTGCGGCAGCCTTGCGGCTGCCTCGGGAGTTTAAAGGTTAAGAAGTTATGAACGTCTTTGTAAATATGTTTTCTTTAACATATTCTATCTTTATTGTGCTGAACAGCTAAAGAATTATATGTAATTAAAATGTGTAGTAGCGTTTTTGTTATGATCCTATGCATTCATTATTATATCAACTATCAATTCGCTTGTTCATTTAGTATCAATAGTAAAAACATAACAACGTATTTGTTTGAATACATCGAATAATAAGCATTACGGATCTGATATTATAAGTAAAACATCCATGAAAACATAATCGATTATTTCGTGAACGGAATTAATAATTATTGGCAACACTGCTGATTTTATCCACAAAAGGGAATTATTTTCACGTATTTATCGTTTCGGTACTTTTTATTTGTGCAAAAATGTTCCCATCTTGTTCGGATAAATGAATATCTTGTTAGATAACTAGAAATAACGATGTTTTTTTTACATAAACGTAAATTGGTGGGCGTTCTCGGGCCATAAATGGGCATCCTTCTTTGAACTTTGTTGTCAAACAGTTAAACATAATTTTCAATACAACACTCTCGTATCATTCGTTTAAGTAAATTTGAACTTTGTTGTCAAGCAGTTAAACATAATTTTCAATACAAAACACTCTTTCTTAGGTACTCGTATTTTCGTTACGGAATTTCTGGATAAGGTCTCCACGCTCAAGGCCCGCGATAGAAGCTATGCAATAGCTTAAAAAAATGTAAGTGGGTTTTGTGTTCTGTTCCTGAAGCAGGAAGGCTAGATTTGTTTATGTATGTCCAGATTGAGGCATTCGTTAGGCGGTCGCGTCAAGGATTTGCAAAGAATTTTTTTCTCGTAAGCCCTTGCTTTCGGTAGCCCACCTATTGCAACGTTTATAAGAAGGCGGTTATTCCATTTGTTTTTATGGATAAATGTCAATCTTAAATATGTAATTGCGATGTGATGACTGTGATGTACACACGGCTACATATCAAGCTATATATTTCGAGTATAAGATGATCTCGCATTGTATAGGATTTCCGTACAATCAGAGGTCAGCTTATTCTGGAAATTATAGCTTGATATGTTGCCGTGCATACGTATGTGTTGTACTTAATGTGATTTTCGTTCACAATACTAGAGAAATTCCTCTAGTACCTAAGAAAACTTTTAAAGCAATTAAAATCCAAGATCCCTTCTCCTAAAGCCACATAAAAAAGCACAACAGCATTACTCTCGTATCATCAATTACTACAGGTTGGAGGCTGTGACTGGCTACTTTCATAATTGCCTCAGAAGTAACGACGCGGTGAGTTGGCCAAATGATGCGTTACCCCGATGGGGCTAAAGTAGGGGAAAATTGCTATAAGTTATGCAATTTCCCTACGCACCATTAGCTCCAGGCCTCCAGGCAGGGAATTTAGTACTCAACACTTATTGCATCGTCTGCATTGGATTTTCTTTGTTTTAGTACTTTGTGTTTGCCCTTTTGATGTGAAGGTTCCTGAGGGAATTGAATGTGCATTTGTAGTTTGAATTTGTTTTGTTTATGTAGGTATATTAATAGTGTACTTTTACTCTTACTTGTTGGAGTTCCTTGACGATGACTGAGAAGGTTCTATTCTACATTGACTATTCCACTTATTTTTTTCAGAATTTGAGTAAATTTTTTTAGCATTGAATATATGTATTATTGCATTGAATAAATAAAAATAAAACTACGACTACTATTTAGAATAAATTCAAAATTTGAAATGGTATAATCTAGTTTTGACGTGGTTTTTATTGGAATAATCATGTGTTGAGTGCTCTAGAGGAATAACTTCAAGCCACGCCATTCCAAACATAATTTCAAGACACATCATAAAAATAAAAACTCTGCACTGAAGAAATGTACCTAAGAACTAAACTGACTGAAAAATATATGGAAAAAGTGGATTATACTTTTGATGAAAACATGCGTTTTTTTTTTTTTTCTGCTGAATCAATTACGCTTTGGCATATTTTTCGCTGCATGCTGCAAATTTCCAAGCTACCAAACAAAAACAAAAAAAAATGTGTTCTATCGAACGTGGAATAGTGAAGTTTTGAAAAGAAAAATTAGACACTTATTATTTCACTCATCACATGAATTTATTCATCATTTCATTCGTCATTCTCTCTTATTATTTCTTTTCACTTATTATTTTTTTACTAAGAATGCGAAGCATATATTATGTGTCGCTGTTTTGTGTTGATACCGCCTGCCAAAGGTTGGTCCTACTTTAGTTCCTATCCACTACTAGAAAGGGTCATCACTCAAGCAATAATCCTGTACCTCACCTCATCATCTCTCACCCACAAACTAAACCAAAATTCATTAATCATCAGGTGTCCTATTTCCTCCACAGTGCGAGGAGGTTACGTTTCATTAATGAGTGACTAGTAGTAAAAAGGAACGAGGTTCAGCGAGGGAGCGTAACGACGTCGTAAAGTGATATAACTGACGTGCAAGTACTACTTCTTTGACTTTTACTTGTAGTTGTAGTGGCCTTGTCAGGGCACAGTTTATGTACGTACCTACGCATGCCTCTCCGAGACTAGTGTCATTAATTCTAGTTTTCACGGCCGTAGAATTGTTTTTTTTCTTCGTAGAGATGATAGTAGTATTAGGTTCTTCTGTTTTATTGGTGTTAGTCGAATTGGTATTTGGAAGCGTAGTTTTATTTGCGTTTGGGGCAGTATTTCTTTATTTTCATTTTTAGACTAGTTTTTTCGTGGCGAGTCAAAAATTAAATATTTATGCTGAAGTTTATACGAGCGAGATACAAAGTAATTGATTTTTGGTACAATCGTTTGAAGATTTTGACTTGATATTTCGTGAAAATATAATATTATCTATATCAATATTATATATATAAATCTACATATTTTATGATCTTTCATGTTTTAGTTCTAAGTAGATTAGATTTCTTTGAAAGCAATTGTATTATCAGATTTTCAGAATGACTAAAATAATAATGTAAGTACTCATCACTTATTGTTGGGTAAATATCTATTAGGTCTATTATCTCAAATTCTTCGAGTCACAAGATGTGATACTCGTACGTTGTTTCTTGGCAAGCATCATTATCGTCGCCAGCATCATGGCTCAATATCAGGCTGGCTGGTGGTCTAACGCTGGCAAAGTTTTTTTTTTTTTTTTTTTTTTGTAATTTATTAAATTAATAAAACCAATATAACTTATCAACGTCAATTCCCGATTTTCTCACGTCTGATATCAAAGGCATTAAGCGTTTCTGTCGTTAAATTAATAGTCAGAAAGCTCGAGGGGCGTTTATACAAAATCTTTTAAATAAAGCGGGTACGTGACCTCTCGCTACGTCGGCCCTGCCAAATGGTGCAACAACAGATTTTTGTAATGTTCTGTGTTGGTAAGCTAGGTCTGGACCGAAGCCAATTCGGCCATCGATTTACAAGTTCACTTTATGTTTTCCTGATACTTTCCGTACTAGACGAAATAGAGGAGACTTCCGTTTGTTTGTTGTGTTGTCTTCTTGTAATGTAGATGTTGATTTTGTTTTAATTTATGCTGATGGTTAGTAGAAGGTTGTCTGGTGGAGTCTGGTTTAGTTCTCCGTAACATTGTTTAATAGATTATTCTTTTTGAGAGATAAGGTACCTACTCTACAAAAGAACATGTGTATTTTTTGGAGCACATTATTACGTATATTAATCTTATTATATAAAAAAAGAGTAACAAAATCATTTTAAATGGTGGATATTTTTTATAAAGTCTAACCGGAATTACGAAATCGTCATAAAAATGTTTTGTTATTTTTCTACGATTCAGAAAACTAGGCTGACTTCAATTGATTTAATTCCATTGATGCATTTATAGAGTGCCTCTGTCAATAAGAAACATTGTTGAACATTAACTTAAAATGGCCGCACTATTTTATGGAAATGTCCTGCAATATCTGCACTTGTGACTCCCGTCAGCGTAACGTAACAATAGATATTTTTCTTTGATAAGTCAAGATTTAACTATTGAATTTTGTTCCCTCTGTAACAACATCAAAATTATTGCTATCAATAATCATCTTGGCATGATTGCTTATAATTTAATTAGCTTTTGCCCGCGGCTTCACCTGCGTGGATGTTGGAAAATATCCCACGGGAACGTACTACCGGGATTAAAAGTACCCATTCAAGGACACTGAATGAGACACAATAGAAGTTTTATCGTTATAATGCTTATGGGCGTTTTGTGTCCCTCAAAGTTTTAATCGACGTAAACAATGTATTAAATCCGTGATGCATGATTTTTTCCGACATCTTCAGCAATCAACGTCACATTTCAGCCAATTTACACAAAACTTTAATTAATTATACACCTAAACATTCCTCATGAACTCCTCCATCCATTGGTGAAAACCGTTTGCAAATTTTTTCGGTGATTTTTGAGTTTATCGCGTTCTGACATACGAGGCGTGCAACTTTGTTTTATAATACAGTGAGTACGTGATAAACTCACGTGCAAAAGAAACAGTGTAGTATCCTTGCCAGGAAAAGCCCCAACATTAACATCAAATCATACTTATATACAAACATTTATCTCGCATTACAAATACATAGTTGTACTGCACCATCAAATGTATAAATAAAATAGTAGGTAAGGTAAACGCGGGTGAAGTCGACAGTGACCCAGAAGTGGTCATATTATATAAAAACATCAATATCTTTTTCTACTAAACATCAAACTAGCCAATTTTTATGGCAACATATTTTTGGTAATATATTGCATAATTAAAATAACAACACAGAGTTTTAACTGTAACGGCATCTGAAATATTAGACTTGAAAAGTGTGTCTCACAATTTTTTAATTTTTTTGCAAGTTTAGCTGCTAAATGTGGAACTCAGCACGTAGTTTTGTGATTTGATTTATGAAGTTTCAGTGAGGTCTACGGTAAGTCTGATTGTTTGATGAATTAGTTAAGTTAATTAACTAACGATTTAACTTGGAATTTAGAACCCTTTTAACGTAAAAGTATTTTTTATCGAGTGTGACATTTATTGGTACCTAAAAATTCTTACTAGACCTAGAACTCGTCATTTTATGTACTATTGTGATGATAATTGGGACATGCTTGATAGCTGCCTCTAAACTCGTCATGTTGTAGATATTTTTATGTTTTATGCCACAAAATACGAATAATAACTATCATCGGGACCATTTCATAGGTGTTAACTCTCTTGTATAAACAATTATATGGTTTGGACTACATTTGACGATAAAACTGGGATCTTACTGACTCTTAACCTGCTATCTAATTACGCAACACATTATCGTAAACGATTCCAACTAATCTGTTTCATTTTGACAGTTCAACAATATTCATTGCGTTATTTACGTTGTTGAGCAGACTTTTTTTTCGAACTGTTGAAGCAATGGATTAGCAATCTATTTCAGAACGATTCATCGTGTATTACGTAATTAGGTTACTGTTTTCGCTTCGCTCGCTCAATGCTTGAATAAGCGCGCCACGCGCTACGCGCCCCGCTCAGACGTGGCGTCATTGGGCTCGGTTCCCAGGCTCGGTACAAAACTGTGCTTTAGATAGAGCTCGTTTCACTCGCTCTTGTCATGTGTAAGCGCGCTCGACTCAATCAACTCAGCCTATCGCAGTCTACTGCTGGATATATAGGCCTCTCCCAGGCTGCGCCACAATACCCCGTCCCCTCTAGCCTACTTTTTAAGGTTGTCGGCACATCTAGCTAGGGCGCGTCTCACACTGCGCTTGCCGATACGTGGTGTCCACTCTAGGATTCGTCTGTTCCACCGGCCATCAGTCCTTCGACAAACATGGCCACCCTTATGCCACTTCAGCTTGCTTACGCTGCAGGATATGTCGATAACTCCGGTTCTTTTCCGGGTAACTTCATTTCGGATCTTAGCCTTCAAAAAAATCCGAATCCGACCTTGAATTGATGGACTAGCCCGACTTTCAATGTCCACGTTTCGGCACCGTATGTCCTAGCGGGTAGGACGCACTGGTTCAAGATCTTAGCCTTCAAACGCTGCGGGATTGACGACCAGAAGACTTGGTGAAGTTTTCCAAACGCTATCCAACTTAACTGGACCTTCTGTCGGCTTCTTTCTCAAAGTTGTGTCTACCGAGCTGGATGACTTGCACTAGGTAGATATACTCCTTCATAACTTCGAAGAGAGATCCTTTGATGTGGATTGGCATGACGTGCGAATATTACATGACTTTAGTCTTGTCCAAATTCATGCCGAGGTCAACTCGCCGAGAGACTCCATTTAGGCTGTGCAGCATCATAGTCTAATTGTTCCAGCGTTCCTGACGATGTCATCGGCAAAACGAAGGTGTGAGATGTACTCGCCGTTTACGTTGATACCCTGTCCAGTCCAGTCTAGCGGCTTAAAGACGTCCTCCATCGCATTGGTGAACAATTTGGAGGATATCACATCCCTCTGTTTCAGCCCCCTGAGCAGTTTGATGGGGCTAGCTTCCTTATCCTGGATCTGGACAGTCATCGTTGCAGCGTTATACAAACACCTTAAAACTTCGATGTAGCGCCAGTCAATTCGACATTGCTGCAGAGCTGCTAGACCTGCCCCATATTTCGATGAAGTCAAAGACTTTCTCGTTGTCAACAAATGCCATACACGAAGAAGCTGAAGCTTTTTCTGGTGGGTGGAACTCGTAAAGTCTCCTGGCGAGACGGTTCGTGACGACCCTCAAGAACAGCTTGTATACGTGGCTCAGAAGTGAGATGGGTCTATAGTTCTTCAGCAAGGATTTGTCACCTTTCTTGAAGAACAAAACCCCGCATCTCTGCTCCTCGCCTCAGGGCGCCGCACCGCACCGTGTGGCTTGGCCCTCAGGCTTGGTACCTTCTTGAAGGCCGGAGTTAAAAATACTGGAGCCCCGACTGGTTTAAGGAGCTCTGTCGTAATTCGCTAAGCCTCACTCGTGTCCAAGTACACCAAGTACACTGAGCGAAAACACGTTTTCACGTCAAAATTGATCCTAATAAAAACAGATTTTGTGATTCTGCCTATATCTCTTAATTTTTTAGCAAAATATCTTAGAATTTAATTTATCTTGCTATTTTTATTGCCTACTTGCTCTGCTAACAGCTAACTACCTTTAGTAATAGGGATTTTGACAAAATTTGTGTTTTGTTCTATAGATAGATTATTAAAATAAAATGGATACGTTTTTTTTTTACCTTATCTAAAGATTACGGCATTAAATTGAGTGAAAATGTGGTATAACGTCACTCTCCGGTAGATTTTATATTGAGTTGTGATGTAGCGAACCCCTATTCCCTAATTTAAATGCGTTTTAAGTATGTAATTTTTTTTATTATTAATATGATAAAGCAGAAAATACGTGTCTAATAATTTTTATTATCCGACTGACGGACTAAATTGTATTTTGTTTCCCATTCAACATTCCTATTTCTCGGGATTTGGTCTTCTACCTTTTGTTTCTTAGACTTGCCACTCGTATCAAAGACAATCACAATTTGTTTTAATGTGTACTTATCTTGAACTTTATGTTCAAGGCCTGAGAGTTCATATTAGTATCAAAAAATGACGATTACTGGGTCCTTTTGATGAGTAATAGTACAAATCAGACGGCTACTGGTACAAATCACCCTTTTTTTACGTTTGCCTTAATAAGTATTTATTATCACTCAAAGTTATAAAAATGAACAAGTTAATTAGAATAACAGATAAATTTCCTATTTAGTTATGCAAAAAGTTTAATTCTAAATGAAATACTTTTCACACAGCAGTTCTTTAAAGTCAGTGAATTTCAAAACCCGTCGAGTATTGGTACATTTACCTTACGTACAAATGTATAAGTCCATACCTACGTATAAACTATAAGGACTCAGACATGCCAAAGCTTTGACATCGTCCTTATTTTACATACTAATGTTTCACGTTACCGAGTTTTACAAACACAAGTGTGTTCTAAGGCGAGCAATTAAACTGAGTGGTTTTGCGTGTATCTTGCTTAGGTAAGTACTTAGGTACTTGTGCTGTTTAATAAATGGTAATTATACTGTATAGGAGGAAAATAAATTAAATATTTGAAGATTTTGAACTCGAGTAGGCAGAAAGTTTTGTGAAAAGAAACCTGTCTATTTGCTGAACTCAGACGCTTTTAACGTGTATGTCTTTTTTACATCGTTCTCACATAATTATGTTATATTATATTTATAATTTAGACGTTAAAAATGTGACTAATATTTTTGTAACAATATAATTTAAAATAGTGTCCATGGAGGTTCTTGCCCATTCTTCTTCTTTTGTACCTGACTACGCTTTGGAATGGGCAACTAGCTTCATATTTCTGACTGACCGAGTCCGTGACAATTCAAAAGTGCCTGTAAATGGTTTTAATTGAAATAAATGCTTTGAGTTTGAGTTTGATACATATAATTTATTGTATTTTCTTTTTTTTGTACACAAGCGACCCGCCCCTGCTGCGCAAGGTTTTTATGATGAATTAAAGTATAACATAAAATATGAGTTATCGTATAAATTTTTCGGAATAAATTCTCTAGAAGATGGTGAAAACTGCACCAAAATCCGTTGCGTAATTTAGAAGAACAACGCAGTCACACAGACAGACACGAAAAGCTACTGAAATCTTAACTTAACCTACTAATATTATGAGTGAGTTGTGAGTTTGTTTGTAACGCTTTCACGCTAAAACTCCTGAACGGATTTGGATGAAATTTTGCACATGGGTAGACCGTAACCTGGGTTAGGACATAGGATACTTTTTATCCCGGTAGTACGTTCCCGTGGGATAATTTCCGAACTCCACGCGGGCGCAGCCGCGGGCAAATGTTATAATATGAAGCTCGAAAGTTAAAGTAATTATTTTGGGCGTGTTCAAATGCGTTAGTAATAAAAAAGAACTTAGACTTATGATTTTGAATACCAGATTAGGCTTGAAAGGGATTTAATGAACTTTTCGTAATTAAATACTTTATTAAAAAGCAGCAATTTTGAAACTTTCTCTGTTTTTTGAAGTGATAACTTCTTTAGCGTCGTTGTGCACTTTTTTTGGGATGGGTAAAAATTTTTAAACTCGCTTCAGAACGTGCCGTAAGATCCGTTGCCTAGCAACCGACAAAGTAAATATCAAAATAAATAGTCTTTGACATTACGTAAAGATTGCGAGGTAAGAAATTTTACCCATATTGATGGGTATAAAAAAAAGGCCAAAACATACTTCATGAAAAGTGTTATGGTTTATTCTTGTTAGACTATATTTTGAAAATAAATTTATTTACTACTACTACTACTAATGAATATTGTATTTAACCACATAAATTATAGTACTTTTATACTGATAAATAAAGCAATTCGTGCGAAATTATTCCCTAACCATTCCAAAATATTCAAAAATGCACAACGTTAATGTTCAAGTTTTTCTGCTGGCACTCCCGGAGTGCAACCCGTTGTTTTTTTTTTGTTTTTAGGCTATTCGAACTGGGAATTGTTAACCGTCTATGTATCGACACCTTTCACCAAGGAGATTGCTCTAGACATTGAATTATATGTTTCAAAATGGGAACCGTTTCTTAAAAAGATTTATTACATACGTAGGTACGTATCGTGATATACCATCGAAGAACTTCATATCTCTACACCGTAAGGACTATTTCTGCTTGCAGTGCTCGGCGGCTATAGAACCGGGCCGTTAACAGATGTGGACATATTGTTAACGGGATTTTGTATTCAATCTGCCTAGATATAATTTCTTCGATAGTACATTAGATAGGTGTCAGTCGTTACGGGTAGTCTGAAGCCCGAAATGCTGACTACCAGTCTTACCAAGGGGTATTGTGTTATCCAGTAACTTGGTTGTGGAAGTCAGATAGGCATTAGCTCCATGATTTAAAATACTGGTATTCAGCTATATTCGGTTAGACTGGAAGACAACATAGTTGGGAACAGGCTAGGCAGATCATGAATTCAGTAGGAAAAACCTGAGAAATGTATTCTTAAGCCAACCAACCCCAACCAACCACCACCAACCAACCAACCAACCGACCAGGTTTGACCACCAACTTAAATTGTGCGTATTTTAAAATCACAACCGTCACTCTTGAAAATTGTATGAAATAGCAAATTGGTAAAGATTTATCACAACTTCCCCGACAGTAGGTACTACTTTTAGTACTTACTCGTATATCCACATTATGTAGACACTTTCCTAGGCTATTTGGACATGTCTAACAGTCTAAGCAAAGTCTTTAGCCATGTCTAGTTAGCCCCGGAAGACGCTATTTTCATTACTAATGCATCGAGACTGCATCTCAAACAGCTCAGTGTTGCATTGTAAATTCATGTTGGTGGCCTATCTCGTGTTATCTTGCTTACATAGTGGCCCAGGTGCATAGGTCTAGTTTAAGTAAATGCTGTGTAGCAGAAGAGTTTTTGAAGTGAAAACTTCTGTAGCGGCGTTGTGCACTTTTTTTGGGATGGGTAAAAAATGTTAAACTCGCGTCAGGACACGTGACCTGATCGAAAATACGGAGGGAGAGTAGAAATGTTGTTGGCAGCGTTTATTTTTTTGGAATTTTTTGATGGAGCTACATGTTTCGTTCTTGTTTTGACAGCAAGCCACAAAAATTCCTGACATTTTCATTGGATGGCGTTACATTGTATCAAAAAGTAACTTGGTTTTCACTTCTATCGGCAGTCTCCAAAGACTGCCCGATGTTTTTTTAATAAAATCACTTAACATCGCTCCAGTAATTCCAGAAGGGTTAGGCAGAGGTGTATCTATAGTACATACACATTTCGACAGTTATGTTTGAGACTTGAGTTCCATGTAATTATACTCCAAGCTACTACTGAGAAATTCCTGATGGAAAACTCAATAACAATTTGCCCGACCTGGGAATCGAACCCAGGACCTCATGCTCAGCAGTAGTCCTTGGAACCACTAGACCAGCGAGGCAATGCTGTTATGAAAGGTAGTAATGGTTCCCAATTGAAATGAATGAGTAACACAACGTGTTAATGCGGTTTATTCGGAACGGCCATGACAGTCCATCCCTGTGACAGATCATAAACAATATAAAGTTACCATAGACGATACACCAATGAACAAACAAACCATCACCCTTGACAGTTGGATTGGTGATTTGTGATCGCTAATTTTTACCCGACTACGGGGAAGCAAAAAGGAGGGTTATGATTTTGTCCGGTATGTATGTATTTTCGTCTGTTCCCTCATAAATTCTAAACTAGGTACTCGTCATAATTTGACGAATAATATTGGAAGCGACTTGATCGTCCGCTGGCTATAGGCTATGTGATGTCACAATAAATTGAATATGGCGCCCTCTAGAGGACTAAAGATATGAACTAAAAAAAAATATTATAACCCTAAAAACAATTTCATAAAAATAAAAGTTATAAAAAATTAAATCCAACGACGACAAAAAAGATGATGTTTTTGCACACGATTTGCCTCCGGATTTTTTATACCTTTTTGGCTGGAGTTTTTCTCCTAGTTGGGTTTTAGTTTTTATAACTTTTAGTTTTATTTGCAGGGAAGATGCTGCTACCTATTCCCTCGATGCATGTAAGTTGTCTTTTGTGTGTTACAAAAGACAACTTCGAGTGAAGAAAGCGCTGGCAGTGTGGTTTTGCTCAATAAATAAATAGATCAATGCTGGGAACATTATAGGCTCTCTTCGAGAGGGAGTGGGCTACACTACCATGCGAGCCCAGTGCGGGTTGGTAGATATCACATGTTTTCGAATTTTTGGGGTTCTAGGACATCCTCACGATGTTTTCTTTCGCAGTTTTGCGAGCGGTGGTGATGAAATTAGCTACACAAAGCAAAATCGACTCGTAAATCGAGGCCATTACCACTGGGCCACGAGTACCTACCCTCGAGTTTCTTAAGAGACTGGAAATAGATAAAATAACGCAAAACAATAACAGAACAGGGATTACCTAGTTGAGGAATTTCATGTACTGTACGACGAAAACATGTTTCAAAATAATTATTTCATTGTACATGTTTCAATAGACGAGGTAGGTTATATTAGAGCCTAGCGGGTACTAAAACGCTTTCTAAAGCCAGCAACCACGTCATGTTCAAAGTAATCTAGCGATGAGCGTCTTCTACATTGGATAAGGTATGTATTGTCACTTGATTATTTTCTAAGCCTAGCGATTATAGAAAATAGAAAATACTCGTTTCGAATAGAATATTTAGTGTTTTAAAACTTATATAAAAGATAAGATATTTTTTTTTTGCACAAACATCTGTACACATGCAAGAATAAAAACGTGCATGCAGGATAACATCAAGAGAGAGATATCTATATGCGTGATACTTGAGTATTGTGCTTGTCGCATAAAAAACCCAAAATACTTTAGGATAGTTGTTTTTTTTATTCAAAAATCTTTTGAATTGTCGTTCCGTTTCTTCTCTCGTTCGTGCTGGGGCCTCTGTTAACTAATGAATGACAGATTTTGATTCAGTTTATTTCAAACCATTCTTCATAACGACGTCGTCTAGCTCTGCCTTTCAACTTTTAGGTAAAAGTAATACGTGATCAGTATTTATTATTTAGAAGAAGAGTATTTATTTTGTACATCGTAGCACTTTTTCGACAAACTGTACCGTTGCGGCTGATAGGCATATAAAAAAGAGTTCAAACTGGGGACGAGTATGGACGAAGCCATTATTAGAATTTTTTTATTAGCTTTATCATCTTAAATATACTATACCTCTAACACTAACATATATAAATTTGGTACAAGTATTGAAAAAAAAAAAAAAAATAAAGGAAAAAAAATTAGGCATCAAAAATATTCGTCCGCTTTGCTGTCAGTGGGAAAGTAACCCAAAAGGTTGGCAGCATTGCCAAGCATTGCCACGTTTGATGGCAATGCTGATTCTTTGACCTAAACATCCCTCTGGTCACTTGAAGAGACCAACCGCTTGGCAATGTTCCGAAATACTCGATGAGCACTCGGACCCGCCCTAGGGTTTCAACCCCATTTCTGATTGATATTTTTATCGTCAGTCGTAGGCCATGAAAAGCAGTGGACGTTATAATTGGCTGAGTTAACATGTGATAATTATTGTTGTATGTGCTGAGTAATTGAAGTATTTATGTAGCTTGTCAGTACGCTCAAATGATAAACAATATTTTTCTCTTACTGCGAATTTTCTCAACAGAAATGGGACTCGAAACGTAGACAAAAAGTCAGATTTTGAACGCGATTTGTCAGGTGAAGCGAGCCGACAGTAAAATATAGGGATCATTAATTGAATCGCAATATTGCTTTAACAAAACAAAAGGGCACTGTGAATGACAAATTTGTATCGTCCTGAAGGCATCAGTTGCTTACGAAATTTGACGGAACCCGCCCCAGGAGCGATACCAAAATAATAAATGGAATCCTGAACGGGTCTGGCTTTAGAAATTTCTTGATTTGCCAACCGTGCTGCTCATTATGAAGAGAAAAAATGTTCTTAATTAATTATTTTTTCAATGCAATATTTTTACTTTTTAAGCTTCCAGCATATTGCCTCAATTTCAATTACAGTACTGTGCCGCTGGAGGAAAAATATTTAATATAAAAAACGGTCCCGTCATTCAGAGGAAAATGGGACGCTGTATTGACGATTACATCGGGAGTTTCTGCTAAATATAGTCAACATTTTAAGTAAATTATTTTCTTTTATTGAGGTCTGGGAGTTGTTTATTTTTAATTAATAAAGCTTTGATGGACTTTATTTAGGTACCTATGTTATGAACAGACGGAAAGCCATGTTTTGTGACATATTGAAGTAGAATCGGCAAGATGTGGGTAAGTTACAAGTAGGTTCGTCACTGTTTGTTGCTACTATCATGCACTCTTACTTAACTTTTTTCCAGACTTCCAGCTTACTTAATATACCTCTGTATGTGGGCCTTGGAAACTTAATAGCGTTTATTCTGAAAGTGGGCAACGTCGCAAATGTCTCTGTTTTGATTCATTTCACAATATTACTGTATGCAAATAAGAAATGTGGCTAAATTGGTTAAGAAATGCAATAATTAATGTCTTAAGACCGAATATTTAGTTTTAGATGTAAAAATAGTATTTGGAAACTTTCCAAGTGCCTTTTTGACACCTAAAACGGTTGCAACATCTGTTAGAATTGCAATTCATTATTAATATTCTAGTTCGCTAGTTAGCCATAATTCTTATTTCCATACAGTAATATTGCCAAATTAATCAAAACAGGTAAATATTTGACAGCTATTTGTGACATTGCTAACTTAAAGGATAAACGTTCTTAATATTGACTTAAAAATTTAATAATAATTTGAATAAGAAGCTTAGAATAACATGCTTCAACATGTGAAATGAAATTGTTTATTCTGTAAATAGGATATCGGAATCACTTTTACACGTCATATAAAAATTTATTAAAAATAAGCTAGATGAGGTCGGCGTTTCCTATCTGACTACTCTGAGAACAAAAAACGAAACAAACTCAGAAGTCGCAGTCTCTTTTAAAGTCCAGACATAATCTTGGTCAAGCCATAAGAGAACCATGTTGATTAGTGTCTGAAATGGTCTTTTGAGGAAAGAACCACACAATTTGAGTAGTCTTGTCCAGTCAGTGCAAGCATTTGTCAGTAACCGTGGAGCTCAACTCAGAACTTAAGGAACTCAACTCGACGAACAATACCAAAGAAAGGACATTTGGGTAGGCCGCATGTAATTATTAGAACTCCAAAAGAATTTGTGACACAGTGTCTTGCTTCTAGCACACCGAAAATCTATTAAATTGCCTTATAACTTATAACCCTTTAAAGATACTCGCAGGCAAAACACAGAAAACATATCGTAACAAACAGACCTCACAATAAACATCATATTGCACTTAACATCAGCTTTTGTGAGCCGCACGAAGACGAACGATAAACTAAGAAATTTCACTACGTAACCGAAACGTGAAGATGTTGGAACTTGTCTTGAAACTAAGATCCCACTGAAGAGGAATTTATGCAAATGAATCTCATCTTAGTTGATGGAATGCATTGTTCTGGTATATCACACAATGGATGTAACATATAAATTATCTTTGTTGATGGAACATGCGAGGCCAGTAATTGAGGTAAGTTGGGTAACTAAATCTGTGTATTGATTTATTCGCGTATTAATTATGCAGTAATAGAGTTCGCGAGTTTTCCCTGTGGATGTGCCGTGGCAATAATGGTTTCCTCGATTTTAGAATTCCAATTCCGTATCCAAAAAGTTGTTTCTTATTAAAATTAAATAACATTCAAACAACAATCCAACTTTTTGTTACCAATAAAGGAAATGGATTCCCAGGGCTTTGTAAAATATATAAATTTTTAGGATTATTTCAACTTCTTTGTAACTTTACCATTTCTTATTCAAGGCCACAATCAATCCGGTTCGGGTAGAATTTCGCTTAATTTTCAACCCTATAAATTTGTTTGGAATGGTATTTAAAATACGTAGCGATATTTTCTAAAACGCGTCTGAAATTCAAATTTATTAGACGCTCGTATAAATTTTGCAGTTTAGTTTTGTGGCATTGCGCGGTGCGGTCGAGCTATAAATCTGCTGGTGCCGTTGGACGCTAATAGCGTGCACCTGTCACACGCGTGTGGCATTCAGAAAGGTATTCCTGCTATCAGTAGCACTTTGACGTGTCGAAGTTATGATGTCACAGCAGCACAACACGACACGCGTCAATTTTCTGTTTGAAAATGCGCAACATTCGAATCTGTTTTTGAGTTTTTGGTTAGCACTTTGAGCTCTGTCCAGGTGCAATGCGCAAAAACGTTTGGTATTTAGAGAAATGGAACGCGGTAAATAACAAGTGAGGGGAAGATTTAGTGGCGGTATTAAGTAAACTGCCTCGGGTTCTGTTGCTGTTTTTTTTAATACAGACTCTTGTTTGACTACCGCTTTGCTTGATGGCCCGCAAAGACGTCGTTTACAAAGAATACTAGAAAAGAAGATGCTTTTGTTTTTTAAACACCCCTAGGATAAAGAGTCTTGAAAAATTCGCTAAAACACAATTCATGGCTTCCCTAGAGTAAATTAATAAGAGTTATTTGATCCTGACTAAGAATATTACATAACACCTCACATACATTTATGCATGTAATATGCCAATGGTCTACTCATCATAACTTCTTAATCAATCCATTAGATCCATTCCTATTGATCTTCATAATAATAATTTTCGTCCTAGACAGAATAAGGGCCATTCACTTATGATGAAAAGAAAGATAGTATCTTTATTATAATTTTCTCAGAATAAATGATAATAATATCTGTTCCTAAGAATCTGTTGAAAAGTTTTTCGAATTGTTTTGTTTTTATGTGGTCTATGACAGCTCAGCCAGGCGTGTGTATAATGTCTGACACTTAGGGCCTGTTTCACCACGTACGATTAAGTTCCTATTAACTTACTTGGCAGATAATTTCATACAAATTCTGTTCCATTTTTGAATTTATTCGTAAGTCAGTAATACACTTGCCAGTTACTTGCATGAAAGTAAGCAAATGGGTTCAAAGAAAGAAAAAAAAAGAAAGAAAAGAAGAAGAAGAAAAAAATTAAACAAAGAAGATAGCCATTGTGACCAATCAGAAACAGTCATTGAATCTGCCTAGTTTTTCCCCAATTATGTTAGGATCGGCTTCCAAACCAGATGCAGCCGAATACCAGTGTTTTACGTGGAGCAACAGCTTATCTGACCTCCACAACCGAGTTACTGGGTAACACGATAGGAACCCCTTGTAAAACTGGTTGTCAGACTTTTGGGCTCCTGACTACCTGTAACGACTGTAAAAGATGCACGGATGACGGCCGAGACTAACGGATTAACGTGTTTTTCAAGGCATGAAGGGGTATTCGTATGTAAAGATGGTTACCCATCCACGGACCAACCGCGGTAAGTTGACCCCTGTGGCTGTTTTAATGTATTTACTGGCTATCGAGAAATCGTGACTTGAACGTCAAAGCCTCCGTGTTTACTTATTGTGAGCAGTTGAAGGAGTTCAAAAAAATTTTAATGACGTTTCTTTTCAACTTTTGTCTGTTATTCTCGTAGATAATAATATAGACATAAAGGAAGTCGTAGGAGTACAAGGAGGAGCTCGTGGATAAGTAATAACAGCCACACGGGTCGATCCATCAGGTTAAGCTACGCTTGCCGGAGTTGTTCTGTGGATGGGTAACCATTTTTACATACCGAGACTCCTCCGTGCCTCGGAAAGCACGTTAAGCCGTTGCTCCCGGCTGTCATTCGTGGATCTTTGACAGTCATTACGGGCCGACAGTAGCCCAAAAATTTAACAACCAGTCTTACCAAAGAGCATCGTATTACCCAGTTTATGGGTTGTGGAGGTCAGATAGGCAGTTGCTCCATGTAAAATACTGGTATTCAGCTGCATCCGGTTAGACTGGAAACCGACCCCAACATAGTTGGTAAAAAGCTAGGAAGATTGAGAGGAGTTAGTTATGGACTTCGTCCCATTTGTGTTCACTCATGTTATTGAGGCACGTTGAGCCTAGGTTTAACTACTCTTCAGCCTACGAAGTTTCAGTCTTCACTGATATCTATCATAATCATGAGATCTTTTTTCTGCTTTATTAATTTTTTGCACCTCCAAAATAGAAAGTGTAAAAATAATAACTAAACACTGGAGAAAGTGTGTGTCGGATCACGCACAACGAAGGGTTCCATATTTGGGATGAATTTATTCCAAGTACAAGCTTAACATTGTAGTTAAAAAACATGTTCTCCTATACATTCCAACTGAAAATTTAAGTTAGTAGGCTATTGAGCTATTACCATGTTATTTTAAGACTATAGACCAGGAGTGGCCAACTTGATCAGACCCAAGATCTGTTTAATGACCAGTTACATATTTCTTGAATTTTTTTATTAAATGATATACAAATAAGTAGTATTTTAGAGGGAAAACATAAAATTTAAAATTATTCTTAGGAACTACTTATTTATATTAGTGAGCATTGCCTCTGAGCATCTTCCGCTAGATTGGCAGAGTCAGGTTTGTAGTATGAAATTGCCAACAAAGAATCCAATGTATGTTTGTTTATACTACTATGTACAGATTCACATAAAAATATTGAACCAAAACACAAATGCAGTTGTTCAACGCATTTCTTCTTTGGATGTTTCTAGTTGGAAATCAATGCCCAGAAATCTAGACCAGAGGATAACCTTGCTTTTAGAAATATATCGCAGTGCAGAGTAATAATTTCGTTGCGAAATAATATCATGTGATCCATTTGAAATGTGCCTGTATTTTTTTTTGCCATTTCATAGATTTTAATATGATCAATAAAACCTAAGAACCACCAACCATCAACTTCAAAAAATTTTGAAATCATTAAAGTGAATTTTTAAGTCTGATACCACTGCCTTACTTAAT
The DNA here is from genome assembly GCA_948150665.1 of Conistra vaccinii. Taxonomy (NCBI): domain Eukaryota; kingdom Metazoa; phylum Arthropoda; class Insecta; order Lepidoptera; family Noctuidae; genus Conistra; species Conistra vaccinii. The sequence continues at coordinate 11,277,541 of OX411330.1, forward strand.
TTCTGTCGTGTAACTTACGTCAGGAATGAAATTGTAGGTAGGATTTTTTTTCAAATGATCCTTGACATTCACAAATTGACGTATTTTTTTACATAATTATTATTATAATTATAGTTATATTTTTTGCCTTGTCACGATCGACTGGACTAATAGTCGCGATCGATCGGTCGATCGCGGTCAACCTGTTGGCCACCCCTGCTATAGACTTCATAGAGTTTTCCTGTAATCTATAAGTGTAGAACTATTTTCTGTATTTTTTTTCAAATTTCTCATTACTTTCGGAAATAAATGCTAAATTTTATCTATTTTCATAAATAACTTTAAAACGGTTAGTTTTAAAACTTTTAAAAAATACATTTGAGATCCTCAAGGTAAGCCCTTTCATTTGATATGCCACACGAAAATCAAAATTCATATAATAACGTTACACGTCCGTGTTTGGGATACAGAAGTTCATATGTGCCCTAATTTGGACTTTGTCCACGCTGTATGGGAATTTGGCTCGGTGTGGACAGGTACTTTAAGTATAAATATAATACAGGTTTAATAGCTAATACCAGTAGGAAAGAGAATATTGTCATAAGATTGTATCGCGATGCTTCTAAGTCTTGTTTTGGGCACTTGTTGTTTGGAATATAACACATTTTTATTTATACATTTTGTTATTATTCTGACTCATAAGTTAATAATATATTGTCTAGGAACTGGGCAGATGGATATATATTATCTTGGTACCCTGTAGAGCTTAAAAACCAAATTATAGTCCGTACATGAACACAGCAACCCACTTCCCCCTACTATGCAATTGGAGCAACACTGTTTGATTGAATTTCATCCCTGACTGTTATTTTCATTTCCATGTAACATTTTCGTGTTTTCGTTGACACGTACCACTTTTGGAGCGATCCACTGCCTTATAACAGATTCCATTTCCACAAGATCGAGGGTATGCTTTCTCCTTTGCTTGATATCAATACCACAATTCGCACATAGGATCTGTAACACAGTTTCCACCACATGCAGGAGTTGAAGCGAAATTGCTTCGTTCGTATCCGTACGATTCAAAATTCGGCGAGTTCGATATCCATATTTAAGCTGGGGTCAACGGTGGGATTGGTGTCGGAGTTCATAGGCGTGCCGAGTCAACGTGAGAAGTTGTATGAGTACCCAAAACCAAAACAATACTTGAAAAAATATCACAGTAAAACGAGGAAAACAATATTCACGATGCCAAGAAATAAAGTGACTTGAAATGACAACTCTGACATTACCTAAACTTTTTTTTTAATAATCGATTTAATAAATGTTATAAGTGAAACTCCTTGACCAACTCGATACTTTAAAATACTTTCGTTTACCAAATATATTATGGATAAAATATGTTTGAAATAATGTAAGTGATTACAAATAACATCTTTTATTGACTGTAAACTCCAGACTCTAACATGAATGAGGAGGAAGTAGTTGAACTTCAAAAATAACAATTATATCAATTTGTAAATAATTATTTTAATCTATACGATTAATCGTTGCTACGTTGGCATCACTGTGAATTAATGAAAATGAAGGTCGAGTAATGTCAATATGTCGAATTAAACAATTTCAGTACTTATTAAATACACTATTCATGGGTGCAAGTTGATACAAAAGTATAGAATGAATAAGGGTTTAAAAACGAAACTTGATTTTTGATTAATTTGTTTCTTTTCGAGCATCGTGTCCACACGAAGCCGAATTTGGACAAACTCCTTTCAACTTTATCCGTCTATTAGATTCGGAGAAAATTCGCTGTGACAGACGAGCAGGCAGACAGACACGCGAGTGATTCTATTAGGGTTCCGTTTTTTTCATTCGGGCGTACAGAACCCTAAAAACAAATAAAACGAAATATTCTCCACCGCATATATCAGAATTACAGGGCTATACGTATCGGTTACTGAATAAACAAATATTTGTGTGCTCGCTACCAAATGCCGAATGTTATTACGCCACTTCTCTATATGGCAACACATGTATGAAGCATAAATTCGGTCCTGCACGTTAAAATTAGAAATGTAAGCGCGGCGCCGTGAAATATGTGCCTTTAAAATTTATACCGTATTATATTTGCTCACACCCGAACACCAACAATTGTTTTTATCCGTAAGCAAATAGTATCCTCGTATCCTCAGATATATTTTTATAAACTGGCCAGTTCTTTGTTACACCTGGCCCGTTTTTATTCAGGAAAACAGGATTTGGTCCGGCAGTTGTTACAAATCCTGGGTTGATTGTTTGTGGATAATAATTAATTTTTGAGACCCTTTCATGAAATGGGAGTACTTTTGGTACAGAGCGTATTTAAAAAGGTCGCCCTACAAAATGTAATACGGTTCAAGTTAAACAGAAGTGTGTCTGTAGTATAGCATACGTATTACTTTAGATCTACAAAGGATACGAGAACGCGGATTTAAATGTTGTACAAGAAGAACTTATTTAACAGAACTGTACAACTGTGTGTGAGAGTAGCGGTGGGGTAGTGGTATCGGCCCCGATTTACGAGTTGTAGGTCGTGGGTTCGATCCCAAGCAGGCGCTTTACTTTGTGTAAATAAGTTCATCACCACTGCTCTCAAAACGGTGAAGGAAAACATCGTGACGAAACCGACATGTCTTAGAGCCAAATATTCGAAGACATGTGACATATACCAACCCGCACTGGGCCCGCGTGGTAGATTTCGGCCCACTCCTTCTCACAGAGAGGAGGCCTGTGTCCCAGCAGTGGGAACATTAAGCTGATTATGTATGTACATCCACCTCGCCCTTGTGATTTTAGATCATCGTGCCAGCATCGTGGACCAAAAAGCAATCTCTCCCAAAATACGGCTCTTGGCGACAAAATGATACGCAAGAACGTCATTTACTGGGAGTGGTTATAATTAGAACCTTGAAAGGATCCACATTAAATAGATGTGCCAATCAAAACCCTTACACGCTCTACTGAAATGGAAATAAACCTTTATTTTAGAATTATACAGAAAGTTTAGTTGGGTATCCAGTATCCTAAACATGAACTTTCTTACTAATAAACGTATTATATCAGGTGAATAGTTACAAACCGATTTCTCAGTTTCAGTCGTCCGTTTGACATTCGAAAGAAGAAGACAAAGCGTTGTGTAAATATACAGACGCTATACAACGTTTATTAGCAAGGAGGTAACTATTTAATATAACACAACCCTCGATAAAAAAACATAAACCAGCCCTCCAGGAACAAGTATAACATTATTAATTCCAAAAATGTAAAGCGAAGCGCACGTGTATTTTACGGCGCAATACATCCAGCAACATTGTATGATCGTGGGTAGTAAAACCTCCAGAATTCTCATCTACTCGGACACTGCAGTTTAATCAACTTCATTCTTTCTACCGTTATCTGCTAGCCTGGTAACTGGAGTTAGCCGTACGTAGCCAGCGAAACTTTTCAATCAAGAATATCTTGATTAAAATATCGTTTTGAGTATGCTTTGAAGTTTTTGAATTAGTTCCTTTAAGTAGCCGAGTTTTTGAGGATGTCGGATTTGGTTTTTAGGGTGTTTTTAAGCGGCATATTATTGTTAACTCTCTCTTAAAAGAAAGAAAAATGCCTCTATTGGCAGGAAAAATAAAACATGCGGGGCAGTCTTTGGAGACTGCCGATGGAAGTGAATGCCGTAAGTAACGCCATCTAACGAAAATGTCAGGAATATATGTGGCTTGCTGTCAGTACAAGAAAAAAAGCTGTAGCTCCATTAAAACAATTCCAAAAAAATAAAACAGAGTGCGCTGTCAATTCTACTCTTCCTCCATCTTACGAATTTTCGATCAGGTCACGTGTCCTGACGCCTTACGCGAGTTTAACATTTTTTACCCATCCCAAAAAGTGCTCAACGCGCCTAAAGAAGTTTTCACATACAAAAAAAAAGACATTAATATAAAACTATAAAAAAACACACTACAAAAAAAAAAAGACGCATTAATAAAACTATAAAAACAGAAAACACAATAGACGATGTATATCTAGTAACTTAATCCGCTTAACCGTTCTTAGAGAGTTAGAGAACCCTGTAAGAAATCGACACGTGTTTCGCCTCTCAACGAGGCATCCTCAGGACGACGATTGACCTGTTGCGAACTCGGACACGAAGTGTTATCAACGCGAGCCGAACGCAAAGTGAGCTTCAACCACTACTAGACATACATACTACATACATACTACATGTGTTACTAGATATACATCGTCTATTGTGTTTTATGATGGATTTCCGCAAGGTCACGCCTGAGTCAATTAACTATAAAAACAGAAAACAGTGATTATAATGCCAAAAGGGCCTCAGCTCAGCATAATTTCAGATGAAATTACAAGGTGTACCACCTGACGCTGATTTTCAGCTGCAAGTATGCAACCCACGAGTGCCATACGCTAGAATAATAAACACACAGGGAAGTTTGTGTCCGTTTTAATAAATTAAGAGAATATTTTTTTTTTTTTGTAATCATTAATTATTTTATTATTTCTTGGTCTATCGCCAATAGTTATGTTAAAATAAATAAGTAAAAATAAAAATAAAAATTGCCTTTATTTCCTCTGACCTTATATAACAAGTAATAATATTTCCTTAATACTAATAAAAAATTCTTATGATTATTATTTTAGCCTTTTTTAATGATAATCTTAATCAGCTACCAGGTCAGGCTGTCTTGCGACATAGGCCTCCTCTATTTCCCTCCACTTTTCCCTGTCCCAAGCTGTTCTTCGCCAACCTTTTGGCAGATCATCCTCCCACCGTATCACCTGTGTTCCTCTACGTCTTTTTCCGTTCATCGGGTATCATTCTGTGAATTTTTGGTCCATTTTTCGGTCTTCGCTCTCATCATATGGCCTGTCCATTTTCATTCCATTCCATTCCAATAGTTATGTTAGCCCTGTGCAAATAAAATGTTAAATGGTATCTAGTAAGTTTTTGAAAAAAGTGTAATAAAACTGTGGATTTGCCTCAAACCATCTTTAATGATTGAAATTGGTACTACACCGTTTTTATGACGTTTAATAAAATGAAAGTAATAAAAATATAAAGCCTGTCTTCTAGATCACCTGATTTTAAAATTATGAGACTAAGTACGCACCGCTACTTTGTATCGAATTTATTAAATAGTAGCACTTGAAGAATCTTAAAGCACCTCTCTACAGCTTTTATTATCAAAACTTTAAAACGTAAAAGTAAAATACTGCAGTTCTTCAATGTTATTTCTTATTATGAATCTAATTAATAAAAATAACGACTGCAAGTCTCGTCTACAAGACATCGTCCAAATATTTACCGTCTGCAAAAATAACGAAATAGCATTTTAGTAAAATAAAACACTTTTACAGCACTTTAGCTATTATTTTACTTCTATATGAATTCTAAAATCTTCAGTTATTAATAAAGTTGTTAAAACTTTTAGAACATTCGATAACATCTTGTTTACTGTATAAAGTTTCATTTTATTAAAGGTTTATTTTCCTAGAATCTTTGTCTTCGATGCGAACATATTTTACCTGTAATGATTTCGTAATTTCTTTGTTGTATACATCACAAGATTCTTTTGAATACAATACAATCTTTACCGTTCCCTACTGGAATTCTTATCGAGACAAAAAAGTCAACGGTGCAGAAATGTTTGGGGAGAGAATATTTTGTGCTTCGACTGTGATGTTTCATACGAACTGAATTACCGTCGGTTGAGTATAACTGCGGCTTCTGCCTGACTGAAATAACTTTTATTTCGACAATTCATAATCAGCCTATAATGTTCCGACTTCCGTCTGCTGGGACACAGGCCTACTCTCGTGAGAGGGTGCTGGCCGTAATCTAACACGCGGGGCCAGTGTGGGTTGGTGGATGTCACATGTCTTCGATTTTTTTATTCTAGGACATGCTGTTTCCTCACGATGGTTTCCTTCACCGTTTTGAGAGCAGTGGTGATGAAATAATTTACACAAAGTAAAGCGCCTGTCAGGGTTCGAATGTACATCCTAGAACTCGTAAGTCGCAGCCGTTACTCGGGGGCCATCATTGCTTTTGACAATTCTTGCATTGAAATATAAAGTTATCGGTGAGAACAATTTTAAAATAAAAGTAAAAATCAATCGATTTTGCTGTGGGTATTGTCAAATAAAACGATGTTTGACATTGAGCGTCACTTTGAAAATGTGAATACAAAGAAAGCTAAGAAGTCTATTTTCATATACAAACTAATTGAAATTCTCAACTAGCCAAGTGTCGCACTTTGATTTCAATCTAGTCATGCTATTTAAAATAATTTCTCATCTGCAAAACCTAACTACACACAACAAGCATGCAACTACGCTTATATTAAATTCTGTGGTCGAACTGTACGTCGCGACACCGCTCGCTACGTGTGGAAGGGCGTTAAGACTGCGAGCTTAGTGATTTCGTACAGCGAAATGATTTAGTAAGTCGCGTCGGGCCCGCTCGCGTCCTGTCGCGTGCCATTGTTTCACCTCATCACGATTCTCCAGACGTACGCTTTGGTTTGTTCTGCTTTACTCTTTAGGTATGTACGAAGTTGGGACTTTTGTTCAGTTTTTAATATTTTTAGGATAAGACAAGCGTAATCGGGCGTTATTTATGCTGCTGAAAGTGAGAGCCGAAATTACGTTGCATTTGTGACGAGGACTTGAACTCGCGATATGAGTAAGTTAAATAGAACGTAAATTCTAAAAACTCATTTTACGGTTGTTTAGCGGTAGGTACATGATTATAATATTTCAATCTTATAAAAAACAGGAGCAAAATAAATTTGATCTTCAGCAGAAGCAACTGCTACGAAACCGCTACGCTTGCTACGTGTCCGCTACACACCCGCTACGCGCTTGCTACGCACACGCATTCCCAGGGCGCTACAACTCGCAGAAGTAATCGTGTACGCATCGTATACGTTCTAAAGACTTACTGTATCCTTTGTTACAACAGACTCGGCAATATTACATACCTGAAACAATAGGTACACTATACAAGTTTATTATATAATACAAAATTCACATTATAAGTTGCTAAGTTACTTCGTGTAATTTATTTCGATCTAATCTAAAACTCATTTCACATTAAAAATCGATTTATTAGTTGGACATAAATAATAATTTGGTAACTTAACTCTGAAAGGTTTATGTAAAACTTGTAGGTAGGTTACATACGCCAAAAATATAATTAGGAGGGAACGATTACCGTCATTCCTTTAATGATCATAAAACACAAACGACAAAGTAAGAAAGTATTCCATGTGAGCAACAGAAAACGACCTTTACCCTCTAAAACCCCAAATTATTCTACACAATCTCAACAAAAAATCTAAAACAATCTACTCGTTAGAAAAACGATCACGTCGTTTAATCAAACGAGTCGGCCTGAAAAAACCTGATTGAATTCCAACTTTCGCTCAATAAATCAACTAGTGTCAGATAAGTTTACTGTCATCAATTTCATAGGATCATTAATCATCGCTCTACTTACAAGTATGAGCATTATTTATTCGTTGGTTCGAAGCGGAAAAGCCTTTTTAAACAAATGGCTGGTCGCGTTCTTCGCGTTACGTATAAAACTAAAGCATGTTTATAACAATTTCATGGGTTACCCGAGACTTCTCCTTAAGCGACTTAAATTCTAGAGCTGAGGTGTTCCCGGTGAGCACGTATCTTAAGGAGAAATGTTCTTTTTGTCTTCTTCATTAAATACCAAGTTTTTATATTAAAAAATTGCAAGGAGTATGGCTAATTTGAATGGGTTGATTCATAGCTGGGCAATGGAAAGGGATTATGCCTGGAGTTTCCCTACGATCTGCATGAGAACCAAGGTAAACGACATAGCCCGTAGAATTTCTAAACTTAAATGGCAATGGACAGGGCACATTGCTCGTAGAACAGATGGCCGATGGGGCCGAAAGGTTTTGGAGTGGCGATCGCGTACTGGAAAGACGTACCGTTGGAAGGCCTCCCGCAAGGTGGACTGATGACCTTGTGAAGACCGCAGGAATCCGCTGGATGCGGGAAGTACAGACCCGGTCGTAGTGGCGGTGCTTGGGGGAGGCCTATTTTCAGCAGTGGACGTCTTTCGGCTGAAATAATGATGATGATTCGTAACTTCTTTTATCCGAAACATGTCTTACTTTGGTATGATTTTTATTGACTTGAAAAGACCATATACGAGGTCAAATTAAAATAGAGAAACAAAAAAAAGGTTTTTTTTGGTTAACGACGCGGATGGTAAGTATGCGGTGTAGTACTTCGAATAAAAATAGTAAACTAGTTTTGTGCAAATTTTACATACTTTACGGGTATCGATATCTCAAACAAGATAAAACAATAAAAAAAAAACAGATTTTCTCAACTCATACTTTAAGCAACTAGGCACTCTACTAGCGGTCATGGAGCCTTGAAAAAAATAATCAAAACATCGTTTTTTTTTCTTTAATCGTGTTTAGATACCGATACCCTGATAGATGTCGTCTGCGGAGTTTCACTAGCTACTTTAATAATGACCCAGTATTTTCATAATAATCATGCCATTTGCTATGCTATATGCTTTCAAAGCACAACCTTTTTAATAGAAGCGAGCCAGGTCGAGTCCTGACCTTTTTTAAACATTTAAGGTTAATTATTAACCTTAATTTTTTTTTTTTTATCAAGAAAAAAGTAACAAAGTTAAAATTAAAACTAAAAAAGATTAAGAAAAATGGATAAATAAAATGTTATTGTAGTAGTTTAGTTTATTTACATAATAATGTTGTTATACCAAAACCACTACAATTTTCCAAAAACCCTCTCATCTCGGCCATGAACAGGCAAAAAATTTACTTTTTTTAGTCTTCTAAACCCTACGTATGTGAGGTTTGTTAAGGAACCTTATTTTGTCATACAAAGGGCCCGTGCTTTGGAATAATGAGGTTCTCACGAGAGCACACTTCAGCGTCGTTCCTCCTATTTCAAACTTGACTTTACTGCATCAAGACATGAGATGTGAAAAAAACTTTTAGTGGGAGTTGTTCGTTGAAGTGTTTTTTTTTCTTATTACCTTTTTGGGGTTTGTATTGTTGAGTTTACTGTGCTGAATGTTAGAGGTAATTGATGGTTTAAATATAAATAAATCAGTAGTTACCGGAACACACTACCTATTTCTTTTTTTTTTTGTTTTGGTGGGAAAACATCAAATAACTTCTCCCGCTCTGGGCGGAGTGGGAGGGCGTATCAGACTCTTACTGACTAAAACCCACTCGTGTTTCTTCAGTTGCCTGTACGTTACCAGGGGCCACGGGAGTAGCACTTACCTACCAACCACCTACATACATACCTACCTACCTAATGAACTAATTATGTTTTTTTTTTCTTGAATTTTCTCGTTGTTTCTAATATTTTATTCTGCTATTTAGGGCGAAGACAAATCCAACAAATCAAAGATCATAAAAATCAGTCCCGCCGTTCTTGAGTTATAAATGGTGTAACTAATCCGAGTTTGTTATAAAGATACAGATAGAAGATTAAAGTCGCTTTTCGTGTCTATTTGTGTAATCTCGTTGTTCTTCTAAAAGGAAGAAAGTTTATGTGTATAATACATTAATATTAAACTTACGTATAATAAAAAATCTGGATGTTTTGCTAAGTCGTAAAAACCGTGCAAAACAGGGGTGCGAGTTGCTAGACTCACTTGTGTTCTTTATACACCGTGAAATTTGAATCACAGTTTTGCTAGAACAAACGTTGTTCAGACCATGGTCTACTACCATTCTATACCATTCAATAATAAAAAAAAGGTCAATGGTATTTAAAAAAACACTAAAAAATACTGATTTATTTGTTTGCATTTCGGTCCGCATTGGCCGGACATCCTTGTAGTCCACGTGGACTCCTCATAACTCTATTGAATGCCATATTGCTATCGCGATGAGTCCTTTGATGGTACGGTTAATGTAGGTTTGACAATGCGTACTAATACGGTTACAAACACACTTACTAACTGTAGCTTATGAACCACATTTTTCGTCAACTTTTCCTAAAGTCAACATCACTATCCAAGGAAATACTATATCACACAATAAACACGATAAAAATACTCATTTCTCCAAAATGTCTTTGTCTATCCCAAAACAATATCCTCACATTATCATCCCTTCAAACACATCCCGCCAACATTTACCTACACAGACACAAAACTACAAAATGCTTTGTAAAACATCAAAGTGTTCTTATAAAGCACGGAACAAAAATCTATTGCGTTACGTTCCAATTTCTCAAACGTTTACCTGTACAATATATCCGTCTATTATCCGAGGCTCGGATCAATATGGGATCCGACAGAATGTTGTATCATTGTTTATGGAAAGTCATTCAATCGTTTCGTACAATGGAACATATCGTTCGAGTCTTGCGTAGTCTCGTTAATCTTAATCTTTCTATCTGCTGGTCATGGCTCGCTTGGTTGAATGACGTAGAATAATAAATAATATCTGTATTTTTTAAGTGGATTTTCCTTGTTCAATATTTATTGTTGATGTTTATTTTTGTTTCCTTAACATAATATAATTTTATAATTTCATAAAATATATAGTTGGCCTCGTAATTACTTTATCATCCTTAGTATGTTACTGTGTATATCACTTCATCATCGTCATTATCAATAATGAATGAACTCAGCCAATCGCAGTCCACTGCTGGACATAAGCCTCTCCCAGGCTACGTCACAACACGCTGTCCTTCACCTTCCACCTGCAGTCTACCTCAGCCACTTTGTAAAGAGCGTCGGTCCATTTATCCAGGGAGATGTCCCATACTACGCTTGCTGCTACGTGTCTCAACTCCAGGACTCGTCTGCTGCAACGGCCATCCATCCGGCCGTCCTTCGAGAAACATGGCCAGCAATGCAGCATGGCTTACTCTGCAAGCTATGTCGGTAACTCCCAGTTCTTTCCCAGATAATTTCCTTCAACCTTCAGTCTAATCGCATGCAATTCAATACCAGTATTATACATGAAGCGACTATTTATCTGACTTTCACAACCCAATAACTGGTTGCATGTCAAGGGCACGTCATTAACAAAAAAAAAAAAAACGTTTATTTGCAGTAAACGATCTGAAGGCTAATTCTCGTACATAAAAAACGTGCACATTCAAGTCGCAAATAGTCGCAATCTGCCAAAATTTTCAAAAATCTTAGTACCTAAATACATTGTAATTTTGACAAATTGCGAATGAGATGCGAATACGAACGTTCTTAAAAATTACGGGAATCGCCCCTCAGTTCTGTTTATTTTCTAGACCAATATGACAGTTAGTTTGAATCATCAGCACAGACTCTTCCTCTCGTTTGAGACGGACTGGGCCTCAATCCACCACGCGGGCCCAGTGCGGGTTGGTACATGTCACATATCTTCGTATATTTGGGTCTAGGATATACCGGTTTCCTAAAGATGTTTTCTTTCACCGTTTTGGGAGCAACGGATAATTTGCGTAAAGTAAAGCGCCTGTCTGGGTTCGAACCAACGACCTCGTAAGTCGTAAGTCGCGGGCCACTGTAACACCGCTCTCGAACTTGGTGAAATATTAATTTACCGGGATTTGTTGTTAAAATTGGTGAAGTAATTTCGAGTTCGACTACACTTATTTAATCCCGCACATCCTAGTAGCGACCAAAAATGAGTTGTATAAAATTATGTTAAATTAATTATGTGTGTAAACATAAACATCAAAATAAGCCTTTATTAACCTATATTAATAACTGAACTCAGGATAAATAAACAGTTTTACAATTGTATACTAATTCATTACTTGAATTAACCAAACATACGTCAACAAGTACTTCACATCAAAATAGCGCATACGAGAATTTGAACTGGTCCAACACGACTTTAGCATTATTTCAGTGATTTCTTCAATATAGCCCGCGAAATACTTTTTTTATTTTTTGGAACGAAACTTTGTATTTCCCGAGCTTTCACCATACATAACATAACACCAGTTTTCCCCAAAGGTTTGGCCAGTGGGGTACCTATAGTACACCTACATTTCACCAGTTATGTTTTTAAGTCCTATGTAATAGGGTGCAAATCTATTGCCATCAACCGAGCATAAATCCAGTCTCCGGGCTGCTCCCGAGAAATTTCATGTCCTGGACATCATACTCAGCAGCAGCAGCGCTTGAATAGAATGCCTAATTATTGTTAATTGTTCCTGTAGCTATCGAATTACATATTATACATCTATATTAATAGAAGGAGAACCCACGACTTAGCCATTAATGGTCTTATATGACTACATACTTTCATACAAAGTAGAGTATTAGGTACTTACTTGGACTTCAACTGTTTTATTCCAAAACTTATTTATTTAGGTATCCAAGTACATTGTTAAGTACCTTCCCGGTATTGATATTCTGAACACAAACTTAGTAATTCGAAGAAAATCTTCGCCAATCTTTTTGTAGGAACTATAAAAAGTCGATTTGCTAAGAAATAAAAATAATACTTACTTTCCTAAGGAACCATTTTATTTGGTTTCTTTTGTTAGGATTTGGTTTAGTTTGATAGAAATTGTAATTATAAGGGTCTGAGAGTAACCTTACTCTAATAAAATATTGAAAATAACTTAAAGTGAAGTATGTCAACCTCATCATCTATGAATTAATATACAATAATATATTATGTACTAGTTTTTGCCCGCGGCCTCACTCTCGTGGAGATTGGAATTTGTCCTACGGGATCTTACTACTGGGATAAAAAGTATCGTAATTCCTAACCTAGGTTATTCAAATTCAAGTTCAAATTCTAAATCATTCATTTGCAAATGTGGTTAAGCAATGTGCAGATGTTTTACATTCATGTAATAATTGTCACAGACCTTTTGGCATGCAAAATACATAAAAAGAAAACACAGAATAAATAAAAACTAAACAGAATAAAATTAAGAATGAGATCAGTCAAACTTGTTTAAAAATAAACTAATTAAAAAGAATCCTATAGTTTATCTTGCAAATATTCAGTTAAACTGTAATATATTATGCTTTATTTATCAAAAAACTTTTTTGTTGTCTTTTTAACATAACATGCGATGGTGCCTCCATTAAATATTTAGGTAGATGATTGTATACACAAGAAGCCATGCAAAATATAATATTATTTAAAAGAGTTATGGTCAAAACGATTAACGGTTATGGTTATGGTGGTAATCAGTGATGTAATCTTCATCCAAATAGGTTCAGCCGTTTCAAGGTATGAAAATGAAACTGACAGACAGTATGGGTAACAGTTAAAATTGGTGATCAAAATAGTTATAAATGATTTTATTTCTTGTAGGATTGTAGAAACACTTTTATACGTCAATCATATTTTTTTAAACTAGACGAGGTCGGGGTTTCTTATCTGACTACTCTGAGAAGATTAAGGCTGAAACACACTCAGAGGTCACGGTCTCTTTAAAGTCCAGACATAATCTTGGTCATATCATGTGAAGACCATGTAGATTGGTGTTTGAAAGGTCTTTCGAGGAAGAACCACACGGATTGAGTGGATCTGTCCAGTCAGTACACACATTTGTCAGTAATCATACAGCTCAACTGAGAATTTAAGGAGCTCAACGATTCGACGAACAATACCAAAGAAAGAAGATTTGTGTAGCTGGTGCGTCGTCGAACGTCGCTGTCATTCTCCCTCATCTTCTTTATTTACATTTTTCACGCTTTTGAGTGGAACGTGGAGACAGGTTGTTTAATCCAAGCTGGTACTCCATCTTATTCAAGTCGTTGCGGGTAGTCAGAAGCCCGACAACCAGTCTTACCAATGAGTATCGTGTTACCCAGTATCTGGGTTGTGGAGATAAGATAGACAGTCGCTCCATGTAAAAAAATTGGTGTTCAGCTGCATCTGGTTAGACTGAAAGCTGACCCCCACATAGTCCCCACGGAGTCTTTCTTTAATCCACATTAAATATTCCTCATACAAAAATAGGCACCAAAAACCAGCAGACCGGTACGGTACACAAAAAAGCGGCTATATTTTTTTAAAGCCAAACTAACGTTACCTAATCGAAAACTGTAATGAATCAAAGGACTGTTGCGTGGTTCAGATAGCTTTTTCCTGCTCTACCCACTCTTTTATTTTTACCTTTTATCCGTCGGAGTCTCGTTAGCTGGGTCTGAATTGAAATTATCTTGTTATTCCTAGTTTTTTTCAAAGTGGCGGTTTTAATACACCTGTACCTTTTAAGTTATTTTTAGTTTGGTATTCGTAATTTATTTTACAGTGGACTGATTTACTGGGACGCTGATTCTTTGTCTCGTATGTAGGTCAACAGGTAAAGCAAGGAAAATGAGGTTTATGTAAATTGTTTTGATGTTTTATACTTATTTTCATTTAACAACGGCAGAATATTTTTTAGTTCTTAGAACATTTGGTCAATTGTTTAGTTCTTTAACTTATATGTACAGGTATAACTTCTAAAGGTGGTATTACACCGACATGATCGACATCGCATCGATGCCTTGATCCGTTGAACAACCTGAGCTATTAGGTACGCCTACGCGATCAACATGTAGACCTACGTTCATTAATCGGTATTATTGGTCAATCTAGATTGAGTGGGTGTACCATCACCCTAACATACGAACTATACAGTAGGTAGTAAAACGTTAATGGTTTTATTACATCAGTAGGTATGACCATGAATATAAATTAACTAGCAGTTCACCCGCGTCTTCACCTGCGTCTTTGACCGCGTGGATTTCGTATTTTCCAATAAACATTTTAACACCCCCTCCAACACCTTAAAGTATTGACATTAATAACTCAGTTGAGTTATTGGTTAATCGGACCGGAGTTTCAAAACGAATAAAGACATCCTTTTTACTTACTTAGGCAAGTATTTGTGTCAAATTTAAAATTTTATAACCAAAGAAATAAGATTTTTCATATAAAAACCCTCCTATTTACCTCCTTATAGGTAGAGTTTCCAAAAATCCTCGTGCTAAAATGCTCGTCTATATTATAAAAAAAGGAAGCCGAAACTACTGCGCTTCCCCAGTAGTTTCGGCTGTGTCCTTTTATATAAATAGAAGAGTGAACCGTGAGTTTCAAGAAAAATAGAACTATAAAATAATATTATTTGTTCGTATTTTCTTAGCTTTTTCAAAACTCAATCATCTAATACACAATTCCAATCATAATTTTCAATTGATTAATTCAATTGATAGATGTTGAAAACAGATTTGAAGAAAAACAAGACTCGTATGGATAAACTGAATTGAATATCTAATCTGTTTATTTGATACATTTCAGCAGTATCATAGTTTATTTCGTATATTCAATGAAATAGAATAGTACTCTGTAGACGTTATTGATATTCAGTCATATTGTTGGCAACGGTTCTTCACTTGTTTGGCTTATTGTGTAGAAGTTTTGGTCTGTCAGTGTTTCCACTTTCAGGGATTTTTCCCTTTTTTAGGGTTAAATGACCAATAATATGCATGACTTGGGCATATATTTCATCAAATTTACATCTTTTCAGCAAAAGAGGTGATAGACATAATTATAGTACAAGAAATAGGGACCTATTAGTTCAACCAGGTTTCAGACTGGCTAAAGTAGACTCATCTTTCATGGGATACTGTTTAAAATGTTACAATAAAATTCCTCTCCACATACTTCAACTGAATGAGACGAAATTCAAATCTTGTATAAAACGCACACTATGCAGGCAGGCATATTATAAGTTCGCTGATTACATCGCTGATAAAAATGCTTGGCTCAATGCTGGTCCTGCTCCACAACCACAACTTAACATTTGAAAATACTGTTGGCGCTGCTGAAGACTGTAAAACCATCTTTGCATTGTATAAACTCAATCTCCTTTGTATTGTATAATTGCATAGTACATGTGTGAGTACTATGTACAACAGAGCTACCATTTACCGGATAATATGTCTTTCATTGACTTGAATGTGCCCTGGCGGCTGAGTGTATGTCATGCTCACTCAGATGTCTCGCTGATGGTGGCGTGTGTGTTGGATCATTTAGCTCCCTTCAAAATGGTTGAGCTGAATGGTGCTAATACATGCGTCATGTTCGTGAACGGGCGCCGTCAGTTGGGACTGGTCATCTCTTGGCTGCCGTGGCTTATTTTAATCCTTGAATTGTTTTATTTTTAATTTTTTATCTTTTTATTACGGACGCTTTTAACGTGCGCATCTTTTTAACATTGTTCTCACATGTATAATTTTTAAAACATGAATTATGTAACCACTATTTTGTAACAATTATTTCTTTAAAAGAGTGTCCGTGGAGTTTCTTGCCCGTTCTTCTCCATAGGTACCTACTACGCTTTGGAATGGGCAACTAGCTTCATATTTCTGACTGACTGACTCCTTGACAATTCAAAAGTGCCTGTTTACGGTTTAATTGAAATAAATGATTTGAGTTTGAGTTTGAGTATTATTTTGACAGGGATTTTGGGAATTTCGGGGTAAAATTGAATTAGTAACCCTATTGTGTATAGTAGCCGACACTGAATGTATTACTTGGCTCTATGGCACCATCGATTTATTAAAGGGAATTCCCTCAAACTCGTAATGTAATCCGTCTAATTATAGTTTACCATGTGATTTGTGCTATTACCGTAGCTAGAAACGACATCGGAACTTAGTCGCGTTATGTTATAGAGTTGGTTTGTTTTCATTCTGCATCGCGATTGTTTAAAAGTAACGCTTCAGCTTCTGATCATGTAAGTTAATGAATGTTTTATAGGTATTTTAAGTTACTGAGTTCTTTTTAAGTATGTGAAATGATGTGTTATTATTATTATTATAATCAAGCTCCCTAAATCAAGGAGAGAAACAAGACTTTTCTGGGAATTTTAGGAATAATTCATTATGAAACTGGGGACAATCCAAAAACGTAAGTGGAAACATCGGAGTTTTGTCTCGCTTTTTGATTGAGTAAATGAATATATGCTTTATCCATTGATATTTCTCATTGGTATTGATATTAAAGGAATTTAAAAAAAAGTTTTCAAGAAAAGTCTT
This sequence comes from Conistra vaccinii, assembly GCA_948150665.1. Classification (NCBI taxonomy): domain Eukaryota; kingdom Metazoa; phylum Arthropoda; class Insecta; order Lepidoptera; family Noctuidae; genus Conistra; species Conistra vaccinii. Next base: position 11,294,621 of record OX411330.1, read on the forward strand.
TAGTTAGAAATTCGTTGGTTTTATCACAGAATTACAGTAGGTAAAACACCACATAATAAATAAAATAGTCATTACCTACAATTAATTAACTTAAGATTTCATGGAAGGAAACATACAATATTTATAAAATTTAAAAAAATCGCATATTTGTGTCTCTCCGTGATCAAAATCCGGAAATCCGTTTCGTAGTTTTGAAGAACAGTGCAGTCAGCAATGTTCTTCTAAACTACGAAACGGATTTTAATGCGGTTTTCACCATCATTTAGAGAATTCTTTTTAATAGGTTTATGTGTATAAAACATTCAAACTCAAAGCATTTATTTCAAATATACTAATTACAGGCACTTTTAAATTGTCAAGGGTTCGGTCAGTCAGAAAGATGAAGCTAGTTGTCTATTCCAAAGAGTAGGTTCCTATGGAGAAGAACGGGCAAGAAACTCCACGGACACTTTTAAATTAAAATATTAAACTCCACGGACACTCTTTTAAATTAAAATATTGTTACAAAATATTTTTACATATATTAAATATTTAAAATGATTTAATATAATAAAATATTTTTAAATGAGAAACAGGAAGAAGAAGACCGAGGCACATCGCACCGACAAAAGATCAAGTGGAGGTCGCGACGTAAAAGAATGTCAAGGAACTAGCCCTCGTTTAAAAGATGGTGAAAGATGGTACCCCAACAAATTCGTTACACCTACATCCCTTAGTTTAGTTGACGGAGTCGCGCTACGGCCGCCACGCTTTACGTCCATTTATGGTCCTATTGTATTCTTGAAGGTGCATTTTCTCTCGGATCAGTCGCGTTATAGCCGTTCTAACTAAGTACACTCAACGGTAGAAGTGCCTGTGATGAGAAAAGAATCACACAGATCAAATTAAAATTTTGTGAAGCATGGTACTTGGCGAGCAGACTTATCAGGAGATTCTTTTTATCGCCAACACACACGCAATAATGTTGACAATAGCGTATGTTACATATGTTACAGTTTATTTTTATTTAAATAATTAAGTTCCATCAGGAATTTCTCAGTAACAGCCCGGAGTCTGGATCTGTGCCCGGTTGATGGCAATAGGTTCGCCCCCAATTTCATGGTACTTAAACATAACTGGTGAAATGTGGGTGTACTATAGCAGATCCCCAAAGGGCAGACTGAGGTGCACCTATAGTAGGTACACCCACAAGTCTGCCCTTTGGGGATTTGAGGCAAGTAAAAAAAAAGTTTTTTTTTTCCAAATAAAAAAAGTTTTTTAAAACCAAATCGACGACATAGTGACAATGGAAATGATGATAGCTACAAAACTTAAAAACTGTGTCGCAGCTATCAAAAAAGAAACAAATTGACTTAACTGTGACGTAGGTACAGTTTTAGTACGTGATGTTATGATAAGTTAATTAATTAAAAATTTCAGTAACTGCTTTTGATAGCAAACTAAAACCAAGTATTCCATAAAATCAAACAAGTTTTTCTGACAATGGAAACGATGATAGCTACAAAAGTTAAAAACTGTCTCGCAGCTATCAACGCCCGTCTAAAAAATAAGACACATTGACTTATTTGTGACGTGGGTATAGTTTTAGTCGTAATGTTATGTTATATGAATTAATTAAGAATTCCAGTAACTGTTTTGATTACAAACTTAAACAAAGTATTCAATAATACAAACAAGTTTTTCTTCTAATTCTACATCGCGAACACACTGGATATAAGAAGGATCCCTTTCCATTTATCTACATACAAATCGGAACGCCCTGTCAGTGTCGTGGCACGTCGCTCGACAAAGGACGCATTTCCCCGCGCGTCTCGTCATCTCTTTTTACATTGCTTTGAGTAAAGATGGCAGATTGTAAATTACTGTCCGACTCAATTGAGAGGTTCCACTTATTGTCTTTTGTTTAGATTTAAAAGTATCTGAAGATATTTACCGCCAGTTGCAGAAACTAACTTTAACTTTTAAAGCTGTCATTAAATTCTAATCTTCCATTAACTTGTTGCAGAAAGGAACATTAAACTCGATTTTAATGGTTATTTGAACAAATAAATGAAATCATTAGTGTTAATGATCCATTACGTAATGTTTGTCTTTGTACCACTGGGTGTTAGAGTCTTAAAATCTTTGTCAATAGGCTGCTGTCCGATGAACAAAGGCTTGTTGAAAAATGATCCTTTATAACCTTTAACTTTAAAACTACGAAACATCACAGTAAAAAATAAAGTAATCCGACTGAAACTAAAAAGTACCAAACAAGATCCCTTATCCAGCTGTTAGTGGCAGTTATTTTAGTTCAATCTCAGATTTGATGCCATCTACTGCATCAGACTGCACGTGCGTAGTCGGGTCATAAATATGAGCTTAAAATAATTGATAAATGTTTCCTCAACGCCAAGTCACATTTATGGCAAATAATCAGCGGAAGAAACGGCTTAAATCGCACATATTTATACCAAGTAAAATTGTTTAACGTTTACCAAAAGATTCACTGTTTACTGTAGTATACCTTATATTTCCTGTTACAGAACAGAACCACAACAGAACCTTCAAATTTGTAGATACAGAAAACAAACATTGTTAATACATTACGTATAAACAATACAACAATGTAACACAATACTTTGGCACAAATACAAGCAATTATGTTCTCATAACGTGTTTGTTATTACCTAACTATGAGGACATGGTGAACACACATTCGTAATACACGTACATTTGTCTATCTAAGTGCAGCTGCAGACTAAGCTGCTAACCGCAGCAACAGTACGGCCACAAGTCGCCGCAAGCTGCGGTCGACAGTTCACATGCATTTTCTATGAAGTCTGCGCAAATTCGGCATTCGTCGCGCCCGACTAAGTTTGGAAGCTCGGTACGTCTTGTGGTAATTGTGGTCGCGACCGCAAGTCCGTGCTGTCAGGATGGAGATACGTGCGGCTAAAAAAAGATCATCTCGACTACAGAGATACTTGCCTGGGTGGGTAAACAGCAATGTCGACCTATTTTTTCTAATAGCGTCACTTCCGACAAGAATAATTATAATATTTATTTCAGCCCTATTATTGGTAGTTACTTTACAATTTTTAGGATTCCGTAGGTACAGAAGAAAAAAAAAGGAACCCTTATTATCACTTCGTTGTGTTATCTTTTTTTATAGAAAATAAAATATAAAGAGCACATTTATAAAACAATAATAATTGATGATGACAACGAGTTGTCTAGTTTGTAAAAGCTCTTAAAGTATAAACCAAAGTTAGCCAACAAATCAAATGTCTCATTATTTTATGATTACAATGCTGAATTATACAACTGTTTCATTTGTATGTATTTACGTTTATGAGTATGTGTAACTGGTGTGTGATACATCTTTCATTTATCGTTATTATCTGTTTCTATTATTGAGTAGCATCACTATCAACTGCTCTGCTATGCTAAGTTGCTTTTGGCACGGTAAGTGCTTGGATGGATAACCGTACTTTGATAGTGGGGTGTCAGTTGTTTGACTAGTGACTTGGTTTTCCATAACTGTTGACTATCCCATCACTATCCCATGCCGTTTAAAACTGGTAGCGTTCAGCGTTTTTTTCAGTTCTTTTAATAAAAAAAACTGAAATCACGAATTCATTAGCATTATTATTTTCAATCCTTCGTAATATCAGTATTCGTAAAGCGATTGCAATAAAATATTCTACTTAAAAAATCCTCAACAGATTATTCAACTATTCAAGTTTTAAAAATAACTAAATTTGAAAATCATTTCGCATTGTTGTATTGCTTAGCATTGCAAGAAAATAAAGCTGAGATCCTATAATATATCACATGCAATACGACGCGGCGTCAAAAACTTGCGAAGTAAATAGTTTTAGCCTGCTCACAGTGACGTAGTAACGGATAATGGGGACATAAAAGTCATATACTGAATCGTTTTATGACGTATTATTTCGTGATCTCGTCTTGTTATGTTTGTGATGAAAGCTGTGCCATTTGGCTCGTGATTTAAAGACGAATGAGACATCGATGGCGCAATTGTGTTATAGAAGCACAGCCTAGATTCAAAATCGATATTCTGACCCGTTAGTAACGACATTTACCTACTGCGTCCTTAAGATTCAATGGGAACTAACTATCTAACAAGCCCATTCTTCTTCCGTACGGAATCATTAACAGACTTAATGAAAGGGCTCCGCGAAGAATAGCTTCTTTGACGACCGTTTACTCGCAAACAGTCTATAAACCCTTATCGATATCGATTTTATAATCACAATCGTATACCGTCCGTGTTTCCGTATTTCTTTTCCGCATTTAAACTTGAGAATTACTCGATTAATCCCTTGTGCGTAGGACGGTACCCATTCTCTTCATCTCCAAGTTAAAAACTGACGCAGCCGTCGCTTTATTCAAAGGTTTTTCTCCTTTCACACTTTTTGTGCGCGTTCGCGTGACACTTCATTTATAATTCTGCTTAATCCAAGTGAGTGAGTTCTTACCGAATGAATTTGTAATGTAAAGATTAATGATATATCCTACGAGGTCTTTCAAACCGTTCTCTAACTGCTATTCCTTATCGTATTTATCAAACCATACAGCTCCATTGTACTGTCGAATCTAAGCGTGTTTTTCAGCCTACGTAATTCGCGGACTATCATGTATTAAATTGTGTGGAAGGCAAACAGTTTTTTGTAACACAAACACGGGTTCTAACCGATTCGTGTCCCTTATTGAAATGTTATGTTCAGACTTGGGAGTAAATTTAATTGTCGAAGTTCAGATTGAAAAAGTTACAGGCGGTCGCATAATTCCACAAAACGAGCCTCGGTGCCCGCGGCGTAATTATTAGATATGTTTGTTTTGTACAATTTGGTTAATGTAGCCGGTGCCGGGAGAGTTTTATGACTAAAATTTTCGGGAACCTCTTTAAACGTAGGTGGAAATTATTTCTTCAACTTTTATTACTTTCCCCTTAATAAAAGTTTTTAAGCTGCGTTCGCATTAAATTAAACAGCGTAACGCCGAGGTTGTTGCCTAGACGATTACTTGTGTGTTTCAGCTTTAAACATTCATTACTTGTAAATTGTTACTTAGTACGGCGGTATGGCTAAACTTGGTGAATAAAGATAATCATTATGGATTACGTTCAGCTTTTGAAAGCAAGCAATGTGCGTATAATAAAAATAAAAGTATATTAAGGGTCTAAAAGCCTTAAGTGCGTTTATTTGTATCTAAGCTAAATACGTTACCTACCTAAACCTACGTAGAAGAAGGCGGCCAATAACGGGTTCATGTAAAAGGGAACTCTTTGTTATATGATTTATTGGAACGACTTTCAATAATCCGGGGCCCATTGCCTTTCGCGGGCGTTAAATTTCGATGAAATTGGAAAAAAATGGTATGGAGCGGCGGAAGGCCCACGGAAACTTTTCTTTGTACAAAGGAATTTTCTTTATAAACTATAATGAGATTACAGAAGGGTAACGACATACTGATTCAAATTATAAATTTGTGAATTATGTGCTGAATTCCTTTGTTTCAGGTTCAATGGGCAAGAAATTCTTACAAGTTGAACTCAGAATGTTTTTTTTTTCTCACAACCGTATCAAATTCTGTGTATAAGTAAATAAAAGGAAAAAACAGCGGTGGCTCATAAAATAAATTCAATATCCAATAAACCTCTTACTTTTAACAGCATGTAAAATTACCCTTTAAAAAAAAGCATGTACTTCAAAAGACTACAATATCCACAATTTTAAAATAATTTATCGCGCGTCAATAGCATCCAATAAATTGGGGTAAAAATTGCTAACACACACGGCTCGCAGTAACAAGTTTGCTCAACGTTTTCATGTACAGGGTGTCCATTACGCGAACAATCCAGCTGCGGCCGAATTTAATCCATTTAACTGCATAACGCCGGCAAAGTTATCTCTCTGAATATGTGTGTAAAATCAGCCCTGGTTTAATGAGTCCAAAATAACGTTACAGTGTGCGGTCCGTTTATTTGCACGCCGTGTTTTTCTCAATTTGTTAATGTTGTAATTTATTTATTTGTGTGTTTTGTTGACGTGTTTTGTTTTTTATTTATTTTTGTTGTGTATTTGTGTGTTGTTGGATAGACTGACTGTTATCTACCAATCTGTAAGGTCCCGGATTGCCTCTCACGCGTAGCCACTTTGTGGGATAAAGACTGGACTGTTAGGTGCAGGTGCTACGTCGTAGCGACAAGCTACGCCGTAGCACAACGCTACGCCGCTGGTAGTGTTTCTTCTCCATTAGCTTACGTCAGAAACAACGTCTTTAGGTTTTCGGACCATTTAATCTAATCTATCATTCAACACTAAGTTCAGTCGTTCACTATAATTTTTAACGTTATTCTGATTTCTAGTACATCAAATAAATACGTGCAATTCGTATGGGGTTGCGATTCCAATTAGTAAGGTTCGATCAGCGATACAATTTGTAAACGTAACTGCCAAAAGTGATGGTTATGGCGGGTTCCACCCCGTTTGTTGTGGGGATCGCCGGAAATGACTGACGTGGCAGCACAGAATATTTAAACAAAATATAATCTGATGAATGGAGCTTTACTTTAATTTCGATGTTTTTAATTAGAAACGTCTAGATTCCTGGGCAGCAGTCCCAAAACTAACCTTGATTTGGCTAGTCTGTTTAAAAAAAAAAAAGGAAAGAAAGAAAGAATTAAAAAAACTAAACACATTTTTACAAAATAATTAAATAACCAAAAGCCTCGTCCTGGATAATTTAAAAGTTTAAGTTTGACAATTTCGTCCATTGTTGTTTGGTGTTTATTAAGTCTAGACCCAAATCTGATAAATTAAAATACCTAAAACTACTTATGTCCAACTGTTACGGGAGACGATACAGTGAGTTTTGACTAGGTACGTAGTGCGTGTCTGACCTACATAAGTAGTTCGGAAGAAACGAAAAATACAAAATTCTACAGCAAACCATGACTAAATACAGTCAACGAACAACAGAACTACGGCGCAACTACTACGTACTTTCAAAGATTCCATCAGAATGATATAATGAAAACTTATCAATTGAAAAATGGAAACTCGTTTGATCTACTTTAATCCCAGTATGTCGTGTACGAAGCAAGGGAATGAAACTGGAAATGTCTAACGAGATTTTATTTTGAAAAGAAACACGAAAACGCTATTTATTGCGAGTTGCTCTATTTGATTTGCTTTGGTACGGCTAGGTTTTGAAGTGTGCTAACGGATTAAAGCGAAGAAAAATATCTATTTAGCTCCTCTCCGCTAGTTTGTAGTTCTAAGCGGCGAACGAATTAAAGTACTGAGTATGTAGCCTTTTTGAGATATCTGAACTATCCACGTGAAGATAGTTAGTGTGAGGATTTGTGTAATGAAATTTAAGTTTGTCTAATTGTCTGTGTAAGTACTACCCATATTCTATGCATTCCTGTTTCTAAAAAGTATGGTTAAACGAATATAATAACTCATACAGTATAGTGAACAGTGGTGGCGACTTACGAATTGTAAGTCGTAAGCTCGAACCCAGAACTCACTTTACTTTGTGTAAATTATTTCATCACCACTGCTCTCAAAACGGTGAAGCAAAACATCGTGAGGAAACTGGCATGTCCTAGAAATCTACCAACCCGCACTGGGCCCGTGTGGTGGATTACGACCGATACTCTCTCACCGCAAGGAGGCCTGTGTCCCAGCAGTGGGAACATTATAGCATGATTTAGCTATACAAGTATTGAGTAAACTTTTCGGTTATGCTCATACTATATTATCAGGGAACACAGTCATCTTCATTGACATTTTAAAAATAATAATGTGAACTTTTGTTAGTTTACATAACATAACATCACACCTTGTTTCCCCGAAGGGGGTTGGACAGAGGTATACCTATAGTACACCTACATTTCCCCAGTTATATTTAAAGTCCCATTTAATATGGCGGCTTATTGCCTTCAACCAGGCACAAATCCAGACTCTTGGCTGCTACTGAGAGAATTACAGATAAAAAAACAACCGGTTGCACTCCGGGAGTGCCGGCAGAAGTGAAAACTTGAACATTAACGTTGTGCATTTTTGAATATTTTGGAATGGTTAGGAAATAATTTCGCACTAATTGCTTTATTTATCAGTATAAAAGTACTATAATTTAATTGGTTAAATACAATATTCATTAGTAGTAGTAGTAGTAGTATATTTATTTATTTTCAAAATATACTCTAACAAAAATAAACAATTTTATTTAAACACTTTTCATGAAGTATGTTTTGATTGCTTTTTTTTACCCATCAATATGGGTAAAATTTCTTACCTCGCAATCTTTACGTAATGTCAAAGACTATTTATTTTGATATTTACCTTGTCGGTTGCTAGGCAACGGATCTTACGGTCACGTCCTGACGCGAGATTAACATTTTTTACCCATCCCAAAAAAAGTGCACAACGCCGCTAAAGAAGTTTTCACTTCAAAAAACCCAATAACACTTTCTTCAACCTGAGAATAGAACCTTGATATAATTAATATAAAAAATAAGAATAACATGCTGTAAAAAGCAATCAGCTATGGCTGCGTTCACACATAATAACTTAATATACAACACCAAGAATTAGAAGAATTAGACCTCAAATAGTAAGATACAATTTATTTTCTATGTTACTGGCTTGGACACAGGCTGTGAAAAACGTTAGAAATATCTAAGCTCAGTAAGTAGGTACATGGTACACGTACTTGTAACTACTACTTATAATTCCGTGGAAGTAGCGAGACTCACCTAGGGAAAACAGGCTATTACTGGCGCATACGCGTTGACTATCAATGCGTGTGTTTATGCCCTGTTTGGCCAATGTCTTGTACTTAGTGGAGCTTGTTAGATTAGGAGCCAAACTCAACATAGTTAGGAAAAAAGCTAGGTGGATGATAAGAGCAGCTTGTAAAACTGCTGTAGGTAACTAGGTACAGTCGTTTTTGATAATTAAGAGCCAGAGCGTCTAATTCAATCTACCTAACCTTTTCCCAACTATGTTGGGGTCGGCTTCCAGTCTAACCAGATGCAGCTGAATACTAGAATTATTATTTTACAAGGAAAGACTGCTTATCTCACCCCCACAACACACCTAACTGAGTAAAACGATACCCTTTGGTAGACTGGATGTCAGACGAGAGCCAAAGCGTCTATAAACTGGTATCATAACTATCACTATCACTACATATTATAAAACAAAGTCGCTTCCCGCTGTCTGTCCCTATGTATGCTTAGACCTTTAAAACTACGCAACGGATTTTGATGCGGTTTTTCTAAATAGATAGAGTAATTCAAGAGGACGGTTTATATGTATAATACATGCATGATATAGTAAGCTATAATTTATAAATTTATCACGCGGGCGAAGCCGCTGGCGGAAGCTAGTAAGATATAAATATCATCATCATCATCATCATCATCAGCCTATTAATGTTCCCACTGCTGGGACACAGGCCTCCTCTCTGTGAGAGGGAGTGGGCCGTAATCCACCTCGCGGGCCCAGTGCGGGTTGGTAGATGTCACATGTCTTCGAATTTTTGGTTCTTAAGACATGCCGGTTTCCTCACGATGTTTTCCTTCACCGTTTTGAGAGCAGTGGTGATGAAATTATTTAACACAAAGTAAAGCGCCTTCTTGGGTTCGAACCCACGACTCGTAAGTCGGGGCCGTTACCACTGGGCCACCACTGCTCACTAAAGATATAAATATATGTACATTTTATTAAGTAATTATTGTTTTGCAACGGTCGAAATGACAGCATTGTGAAACGTTGATGTTCAAACGAATCTGGTAAAATGAAAGCGATTTTAAAATACTTTGGAAGAAGCTAGGTGGATTATGACTTACCTTGGTGTAAACAAAAGCCGTATATCTACTATTATTGTATGGCAAAACTTGGCTTCAACTATTGCACGCGCGTAAATGTTAACTTACGATTCTTGAACGGAAATTATTTTAGATACATACTTTATGACATACAATCCTGAACGTTCCAGAAACTTGTATCGTTTAAATCAGGATTTGGAGAGGTACTTCCGGCTACAGAAAACATATTAAATTAAATCAGTTTTAGTCAAAGAAATTGGATGAAGGCTTGGGGAATAACGAATTTATTTAACTGATTTTTTAAATCACTAAACCGACCATTATAAATTTAGTCCAGTTTTCCTGTTAGCTAAAATAATACCAAAGAAGTCGCTAGTATTGTACATTCACAGGTCGTCTGTATCGATATTGGGTTTGTCGTTATTTGTCGGGCACAGTTCCAATCTCTGGCTCTATTGAGAGTGTTTCGTACACGAGAACTTTATCACATGCGAATATTTTTGTCTGACTTAGGGATTTTTTCTAGAACCTCAATATTTGTTCTTACGAGTTAAAATTGGTGCTCACAGTAGATATTACTCATGATAAAAGGGAGGTTGATATTTATGAGTTAAGATGACTTTGTACAGTCAACCTCATCTTCTATAGATACATGTCCATACTGAGTCATCACTATCCTGCTTTACAACGACGCGATGTCATTCACAAATTTTCACAAAATTCTAATTTCAAATTCAAATCTGACATGTCCCACGAAAACTTTTTCATAAAAATCTCTGTATTTAATCTGTGAACAATGACATAACAGACGTCGAAGTTCGATAAGTGAAACTTTTTATTCATGTAAATCCATATAATATTATGGATGGAACGGAACAAGAGCTTGCCGGGATTTATAAATGGAACATTCACGTTCAAATTTCAATTTCCTACTAGTAACAGCTATTCTGATTTAAGGTGACGTCATTATGGTAGTTTGTATTAACTACAGTTAGTTTTGTTTTATTGGTTTCGAAATACGTTGATCTAAGGAGTTATAGGGGGAGTTAAATGCAAATTGATAACGATCCAACTTAATTCAGTTTGTTGAACACCCCATTTTTTCATATAGTCAAGAGTCATCCTTAAAGCAAAGAAAAGGTTTTACAAAAGATTTCACATCTAGGTGATTTCACTTTTTATTGTTCACACTTGATTTAAAAGTAGGGGAAAGATCAATATAGGAACCACTGTACGCAAAAACGCTCTTCACATACTATAAATATTATTATTTTTATTGGGTCATTTATAAAGAAATAGCGATCTTCAAATTTCCGGCAATTTGCTACGTTTTGTTAGAAAATTTATGATTGTATTTTACTGTTACTTGATGACTCCTAAACTTTGAAATGTGCGTCATAATAAAATTTAATGATGCTATTTCGTAAATATTCTGTTTGTCAAACATTCTCATTTAAAGAGACGAATTTTTGATATAATAAAGCCTTTGCAGTTGCTTCCTTTTCATTTTAGTATTGTACTCATACTTCCTTTATACACTCGAGAGCAATGAATACGGGTCACTTAAAGAATGTTAAAAATCTCGGAAACTAAAAATGATAGGTTAATGCAATAAATTGTATTTAATAGACAATGCAATACTCCTTAAATGAAAGTAAAAAAAATATGAGTCACCATACATTTTATTAACACAAAATTACATAAAGAAAAAAACTGCTGATCTCTCCTTAAAACAAAAATAGGAAACATGAAATTTTTGAACTTTATTACGATTTTCTTGAATTTTAATACTTCGTATTGCCTCCTCGTGCTTCCATTACTGCGTTTACGCGGTTTGGCATGCTGTACACCAAGTTCCTTATACGATTTTGGGGAATATTCTCCCATTCCTCTGTGAGAGCAATTTTGAGCTCACGAAGCGTGATTGGGGGAGGGTTTCGTTGTTTTACGCATCTGCCTAGCTCGTCCCAAGCATGCTCGATCGGGTTGATATCCGGGCTGCGCGCTGGCCACTCCATACGAGTAATGTTCATCTCTTGAAGGTAGTCATTCACAATCCTACCTGTATGAGGTCGGGCATTGTCATGCATAAATATAGCATCCTCACCTAAATTGACCATAAATGGACCAACGTGATCATTGAGGATTTCTTCCACATATGTTACGCTAGTTAAAGAGCCGTTTTCTATGATCACCAGCTCTGTGCGACTTTCAGAAGAAATTCCGGCCCACACAAGTACAGACCCACCACCGTAGGCTACTTTTTCTTCGATGCATGCTTGCTTGAATCTTTCCCCTGGTCTTCGATACACTCTGTGTCTTCCATCGTGCTTGTAGAGCATAAATTTTGATTCGTCGGAGAACATAACTTTTGACCAATCTTCAATACTCCAATTTACGTGGCTCTGGGCATATCTTAGTCTTGAAATACGATGCCCACGCTCCAGTTTAGGGCCGTTTGCAGGTCTAAGGGGTTTTAAGTTAGATTCAGCAAGCCGACGTCTTACTGTCCATGCACTTGGGTTACTTCCTCCGAGGCGTCGAAACTGATTTGTGAGTTCAGTTCCTGTGAGAAAGCGATTTCGAAGCATGGTGTTCACCAAGTATCGGTCTTCTCGTGCTGTGGTACACCTGGTTCTGCCCGTTCCTGGTCTGCGTAGGTTAGAACCAGTTTCTTCGTAACGTCGGAGAACTCTTTGTACTGTTGACAGCGACACACCGACAGTCCTGGCTGTATCGCGCTGACTCCGGCCGGTTTCCAGCATTGTAAGTATTCTGGTGCATTCTTCAGGCGTAAGCGACATAATTTCAGCTTGAATAATGAATATAGAGCACTATCAACATGGTTTATGTACCCACATAAATGACAGATTACAAACAAAAGCAAAACCAAATGCTGTAATTTCGTAGTTCCATCTTCGAAAGTGGCCCTTTTTCAAATTTGATTTTTTTATGATATAACTTTACAATAACTAAGAAGTTTTAATACCTTCATTTAAGGAGTATTACATTGTCTATTAAATACAATTTATTGCATTAACCTAGCATTTTTAGTTTCCGAGATTTTTAGGATTCTTTAAGTGACCCGGATTCATTGCTCTCGAGTGTAGTAGGATGAATCAATCTTGGGTCCGTTTTAGTTTATGATAAAGCGTAAAAAGAATCAATTTTCTCAAATGCGTTTCTGTTCCCTTCGCATTTCGGTTCTTCACAACATGGTATCATAGGTTAGGTGTAAGGTTCTTCCAGATTAATAAAAACTTCATTGAAAGCTATTTCATTGCGTTTTTCGGGGACTGTCTTGTGTAATTTTGACATTCGAAAAGTGCTGATTCTGAGCCTAGTTTGAATAAATTACTTTTGAACTTAAATTTGAAAATTGGTTAATAACGTTTTTATTAAAGCAGTAGTAACTCCCTAGGTCAAATTAACGCTATAAAGCTCTTGAGCTTAGAATGTCTCCCAAAAATTTAGGTAACCCCACACTGATCGCAACCATAAACAATTTAAAATCCAAAGTAAAAGAGTTTCAAATACAAATTTTTCAAACGTACCTAAGCATAAACAAATGCTTTGACAACTATTAAAAGAAGAAGATTTTTGCCAATAACAACGATACAGGTTTCCCAGACATGAGCGATTTAAGACAAGCAAATCATTAAAACTAACAAAGCCCCGCTTTGTGAAAACATGGGAGGCAGGACGATTTCTTCTATTAAAACTTACGGAGCCAGCCCGTTCAGACCATTCACCCGGATTACATGTAACTTTAAAATGTGGCTGAATAGAAACTGCCTGATTAGAAATATAATACAATTAGATAGAATAGATACTCTTAATACTTCGCGCGATTTGTTTTAACACTCGGGAATGGTGTTTACAAGCTAAGTGGTACTTTGTTTTATTATTTTACTAATACTTTGCTCTCTATTGTTTAAGAAAAACATGTTCATAGATTTTATGTATTTTTTTTTTAACCGGTTTCAAGGTCAGTTTCAAGGTTGTTTCAAGGTCATCCCAAAAATCGAAATTACTTACTCTTGCTTTGGTTTCCTAAGAAAACGGTGAATGGTCACACAATAATGGCTGTGCAAATACAGAGCGTTTTTTTTAAACCTATGTTCTTTAGGCACATACTGGGGGACGCAACAATGAGGAAAATCGGGGGACACGGCAGATCGACCGAAGGTTATCAGTTAAACAAAGAAATGTCAAGTACTGTTAAAATTAACATAATTTAATGATTCATTCGTTTTCGTTATAATTTCGATATTTATCCCAATCATGTCCAAAGGAAAGTTGTCAGGAACACATTCTCTTGGCGGCCAGAATTATGTTGAGTTAAATTTTTCTAATATTAATAAAGGAATAAAAGTCATAAAGTCAATTAAACTTCGTAACCTCACGGGACAATTGCATCCATATTTTAATCGTTACACCGCAGCTTGTTATAGCCAATAAATAATTCAGAACTTATTCAAACAGGCAGTGAGCAAGCTAGAAAATATGCAGAGTAACGACCAACGACCCATTTTTATAGCTTCCTGGTTAGGGTATAAATAAAACACGCTGTACAACGCTAAGGCTGCCTGTCCACTGGAGCGGAGAGGAGTGGAGAGGAGCGGAGATGTGCCACAATTAACCAATAGAATCGCACCTCTGGAGCGGAGTTTTGATTCTATTGGTTAATATTGACACATCTCCGCTCCTCTCCTCTCCGCTCCGGTGGACAGGCAGCCTTATACTCGTATACTATATGGTTGGCATTTTCTTTACGAGTATAGTCTTTATTTTCCAAAGTTTCTCATTTATTATGTTTGTAGTTTAAAAAGTGCGACTGCAGCAGCGACTTCTAACAGACTTTCAATGTAATTAATGATGCCATAAAAAAGGTAACATCGTATTATTTCACAATACCTACTCGTGCACATCAGGGAGCCAAGGCGAAGGCTATTTATTAGGTACACGTCTGCCTAGCCCTTCGGGGATTACAGGCGTTATTTTATGTTTATGTTTAAAACGTTCAAATTTAAGTCGGAACTCATTTCAGCGGCAATTAATGTCAAAAACTTGACAAACAAAAAAAAAAATTTTTTTGTGTTTTTGACATATTGAGACTAAGCTCAGAATTGAAATGTTCTTAAAAATGAGGGGATTGTCCCTCAGGTCGTTTTTAAAACTCGTTTTATTTTGTTGTTTTGACTTCATTATGTACAAGCCTACCACCCTGATAATCATGCCACATCTTAGAGCCTGTTTCACGATGTTCGGATAGCCACTACTCGCCGAATAAATTCAAAAATGGAACAGAATTTGTATGTCTGCCAACTTTGTTAATGCGGACCCTAATCGTAACTGTTGAAACAGACCCTTATAAACTAAACTATTCTTGTTATTAATCCGCCGCTGAACTGAGTGACGTAAATGAGGACGGTTAAACTATTTTTGGTATTAAAACGTGTCACTGAGTCAAAATGAGAAATCCATAAAAGGTTGCTCGCACCGAATGCAGCTCTCAGCGCACGATTCCGCTGTTGACATGTCGCTAATGCACTGGATTGGGTATGTCATCCCATGAATCTTAATTTGTTCACATAATAATAATAACGCAAGGATCATCATGTGCCTAGCCTTTTCCCAACTACGTTGGGGTCGGCTTCCAGTCTAACCAGATGCAGCTGAATACCAATAGTTTACATGGAGCGACTGCCTATCTGACCTCCATAACCCAGTTACTGGGTAACACGATACCCCTTAGTAAGACCGGTTGTTAGACTTTCGGGTTTCTGACTACCCGTAACGACTATCATTAATAAACCTTCGATCAACCCGTGCCGGTGTTATTATTTAGCACGAGTTATTACGCAACGATACAAGAGTATTAATTTCAGTTAACGACATCTATACGAACAAGACTGAACTTTGAGTATTTATTTAAACCCATAGCTTGTATTGTACATACTTAAAGGCTCCCTTGTAATGCAGGGTAACCGAGTGGTCGCATTATGCGACAGTGGCGCTCTCTGGGACAAGTGGCTGCACGGACGTACTATATAAATTGTGCACAACCTGTATGTAAAATGGCGGTGGTTTTCGTTTTATAGTAATACAATTTAAAACAGGCGTAATAGCTTCACAATTTCGAATGAGAAAGAAAAAAATATTCTTTTTATTTAGATATTTTACTTTACTTTTACTAATTGCAGAATTCTATGGGAATGATAGACCGAACAATGAGTGATGAAGTCACAATATCTGTCTTTTCTATTCTCAAAGCTATCCTGAAACCGAACATTCACGCATCAAATCCATATCCACTTAAGTATCTACTTATAGATACAACTTACACAGCCTAAAAGCCATCTACACGTACCTACCTACATGCTCCATATCCGAATCACTTAGTCACGTAAGATGAAAGCATATATCAAGCGGTATCAAAGGATCTACGGGGCCCTAATCAGGTGTATCGCTCACTAATGATCCGATCTCGGCGCTGATCCGGTTCCAGCCAGGCGGGGCAGGGCCACTTTTTCTCGCTAATCCCTTCATTAAAGGTGCTTACAGCTTTCCAAACACACTGTACCGTCCAGGTATTATACGTGGATGGTTTAGTGTCGAGTGATTGATTTGGGATAACAAATTTTATTATGAAAAGTATTAGTGGACGTGAGCTCATAAAAGGGATGTTGACAGCGTAAAAAAAAGCTATTTAGTCTGTCTGTCAGATAATAAAAAAAAATATTTGACACGTATTTTTTACATGCATGCAAAGTTGGGGAGTAGGGGCTCACTACATCCAATTCAGTATAAAATCTATGGGCCAGTGACGTCATGCCACATTTTCAGTGTATTGCCGTAATCTTTTGATTACGTAAAAAAAAGAAAAATACGTATCCATAATTTTTTAATAATCTATCTGACTGTTTAGGGTTTCGTGTTCGGGTTAACCAACTGAAAAAGCGACATATACATGGCTCTGAAACTACAAGGGTGATTCTTAAAAATATAGAGGTACTACTCCCCGGTTTTTGTTTTCATTTCAACATTATACTATGTTATACATTGTAAAGTCAGGGTAATAACTGTTAAGCAAATTGACTACCACCGTAAATTATCCGTATATTCAAATCACAGCTGTCATTCTTTGACAGTCAGTTCTATGACATGGAAAATTGACTGTACTAAGTATTTATATTTCTAAAGAAATGATGATGTATATTTATGTAGGTAGTAAACTAAGTACAGAAATTCCAATATTACAGCTAAGTAATGCTAGTTCGCACTAACTAGTGTTTAATGAATTAACTTCAGTTAACTCTTACCGCTTGCACTATGTTATAAGCGAGTAACTTGGTTCTAAGAACATTGAAATAGCTACTTATCTCGTCTTGTGTATGCACCTGTAGCTATTCTGTATCCTATAAAAAGTTGGAGACGTTGTGGGACAGCGTACCCGGTTAGAGCGAAGATCCTTTGGCTGTATATTATGAATGAATACAGAGGCATCTAGTATGGTCTCGAGTTTCAAGAGACTAAAATACAGAGTTATCTAGTAGAAGTTTTTAGCATGCTAAAAACTAGCAAAGTTTTAACACTTGAAACTGACTTTTTTGGGCGTAACTCTTTTTCGTTACGTGACAATTTCTACCCGTTTACTCCTACCGCAAGCTGCGTTATAGAACTTCATTCCAAAATTATTATTTTAGTTTTATATTATATCCGGTTTATTGATTTGTTGCAGGTACAGTCACGAGCACAAATACCTTACACTTACGCAATATTAAAAAGCGATTGTCTCAGGAAATTATGATTGCAAAGGACCATGACCAATTTTGTATGGACCCTGTCCCCCCCCTCCAACAGCAATGTGATACATGCCAATATGTTTATAAGGATCCAGAAAAAGACTTACTGTCTTGTTCAATTGCAAAATCAATGGGATTTTTTTGTAATAACAAAAAACATTTTGGTTGGCTAACCTAACCTAACCTAACCTTACCCATCCTTACCTAACCTAACCTAACATAACCTAACCTAACCTAACCTAACAGTGATAAACTGATCTTGAATTTTGAAGGTCACATGGCACTCCTGAATGATGAACAGCATTTGTGTATTCTTGTGATTGGGTAATTGTACAAAAGATTAAAAGAAAAAAGTGGGTTAGGTTAGGCTAACCTAACCTCGCCCTCTACCAGCCCCCGTAAACAGGTCTATAGGGACAGCGGACTCGGGGAGGTCCACCGCCTCCCTTCCAGAAGGACCCGTAGTGGCGGCACGTAGTGTTCCAAGCGCGCCCCTTTTTGACGTCGCAGCAGGAGTGAGGTGCGAGACTCACGGGCATGTGGTGGCCCGCATTGTGGGTTGGACCCCGTCCCCCCCCTCCAACAGCCATGTGATACATGCCAATATGTTTATAAGGATCCAGAAAAAAACTTACTGTCTTGTTCAATTGCAAAATCAATGGGATTTTTTGTAATAACAAAAAACATTATGGTTGGCTAACCTAACCTAACCTAACCTTACCCATCCTTACCTTTTTGTTTTTTTTTTTTCTCGGGGTGGAAATCCTCATGGATGTCCTCCGCCCTGGGGTGGGCGAAGGGGTCTGTCAGACTCTTACTGACTAAAACCACCCCGGTGTTCCCTCGCACACTTGCGTCGGGGGGCTGCGGGAGCAAATTGCAACTTCCGCTGCCCCGGACTGGTGACGGCCCGCACTCTGCGGGCCCCGTCCCGTAGGGGGAGTGAGGTGTGCAAACTCCCCCCGTTACGTCTTAGAGTGGCGCGCGTGGAACACTACGCGCCGCCATCTCGGGTCCTGTGTGATGGGGGGCGACGGATGTCCCCGAATCCGTCGCCCCTGGACCCATTTAGGGGGGCTGGAAGAGGGCGTTATCCGCCCTCCGCCGACGCCCGGTGCGCCTGCTGCGGGCCGGGTGAGTGGACGAGATCTCCCTCTCCCTTTCCGCAGCCTCCTTCTGCGAGATGACTGTCTCGCAGAAGGAAACCACCGCGTCCCACGACTCGGCACTCCCGACCATCGAACGAACGACGGCCGGCAGTGACAAGTCGGCTCCAACTTCTGGAACGAGGGCACGGCGCGGCTCCTCCCACGCGGCACACTCTGCCAATGTATGCCGCCCTAACCTAACCTAAGAATTGACGAGAATATCCGTCAGGCCATAGAGTGAAACAGCTCACAGACGATACTAGCCATTATTTAGCAGTAAAAATAGTGATTAAAAATCAAAGATATGGTTTACAACATGTTATTTTGTGCCAAAAATAATAACATTAAAACATGATTTTTCTGGGATATCCCATATTTTTGACAGATGTCGTCATAGTAAAAATTGATCACCTTACCAAGATGGTTGGACTGAGATACATTTTAAATCTGTTGGTCGGTGTAAGGTTTGGGGGGACGTTTTGACAATTGATGTTCCACAGAAGTGGGCCCAGGACCGAGCACTGTGGAATACCGCACGACATCATATATCGTGCCAACACCCGCCGTCACGTCCCCTGTAGGTGACACGCCTTTTCGCCAAAACCTAACCTAACCTAACCTAGGTTAGGTTAGGTTAGTGACAGTACAGTACAGTGATCAACTTACTGATCTTGGATTTTCAAGGTAGCTACATGGAACTACTCAAAGATGAACAGCATCACCGTATCCTTGTGATTGCGTAATTGTACAAAATATTAAAGAAAACAGCAGGTTAGGTTAGGCTAACCTAACCTAACCTAACAATTGACGAGAACATCCGTCAGGCCATAGAGTGAAACAGCTCACAGACGATACTAGCCATTATTTAGCAGTAAAAATAGTGATTAAAAATCAAAGATATGGTTTACAACATGTTATTTTGTGCCAAAAATAATAACATTAAAACATGATTTTTCTGGGATATCCCATATTTTTGACAGATGTCGTCATAGTAAAAATTGATCACCTTACCAAGATGGTTGGACTGAGATACATTTTAAATCTGTTGGTCGGTGTAAGGTTTGGGGGGACGTTTTAACGCATCGTCCTTTAAGAAAATACATAATAAGGTTTGAATACTTCGTTCGTAACATTAAAGGAGAAAATAGCTTTTAAATCTCGCGTAATATTGTAAATGCTCGTGACTGTACTCTAAAGAATTTATTTATTTATTCACAAGACAACTACAACAGGTAACAATCACAGTATATCAGGTTCACGTTATAGGTTTCGACCTGATTATCACCCAAAGCGTAATCGCATAGCATGACTAGCAAAAACAACAAAAATAATAATGGCGCAATTTCATTAGTTGAGTCACCCGCATGCGGGGTGCGAGAGATTTCTGGAACGCGTGCCACAGGGCCCGCATTCGGGGAACCGTTTTCATTAATCGATAAGGCCCGCATGCGGGGTGCGAGAGATTTCTGGAACGCGTGCCACAGGGCCCGCATTCGGGGAACCATTTTCATTAATCGATAAGACCCGCATTCATTAGTCGATAGTGTCTGGTGGTAGGTGTTTTTTTTTGGTATTTCTTTATTTGAGATGCCTGTAATATTTAGCCTTTCCGCAATTTGTTTATACGCACTTTCTCTTGCATCTCGGTTTCTATACAACGTACTAGTCACATTCCATAAACAATCGTAATCTCAATAGATTTCCACAAGTATTAACATTTGCGAATCCGTGATGCGATCAGCCATTTTGCGCAGCGTCTTTCTAATACAACAAGCACTCACGAATGAAATTGAATAATGAAAAAGTATTTGACTCACGACCCGCAAGCTGTATACCGACCGATTTAATATCATGGTCGGTATAAAGCATGCGGGGAATCCTTGCAAGCGGTGAAACGAAAACGTATCGACTTGTAACTTTCATTGGTTGTTATCTCGCCAGCGGGGAGTCCCCGCATGCTCTATATCGACCGAGTTATCGACTAATGAAATTGCGCCAATGATGACAACTACAATAAGAAAAACTAAGTTCACAAAATTACAGCTACAAGGTCTGTGCGTCTGCCCTCCGACACACTTCTACTTATTCAGGGAATGTGTAGGAGACCGAACACGCCAGGCAAAGAACATAACTGATACAAAGTTACATGCGTTGCTTGCGTTGAAATTTTTCGTCGGTTATTAAAAAAAAAATCAGCTGTTCCATACATTTTGACCGCGTAGGTGTTGCAGTTTTCTATGAAACAGCAGATTTTTTTTTAATAACCGACGAAAATTTCTACGCAGGCGGGTTCAGAATCATGTACAGAATCCATGGTAACCGGCTTCGCGTCGATGTCCCTGCCACCCTGTATAAAGAAAACAGTATTTAACCGATGACACGCCGTCCGCCGATGACGTCAAAAACGCTTAAGCCCCGAAGCGCATTCCGAGCGCGCCGGATGTTAATGACCTTGATAACAAAAAACGCTCTCCCGCTGTTTGAAGTGGCTCTCGGCACAATATGAATACTTTGTTGTGTTCTTGAATACACAGAGCATCATGTTATGTATAAACAATGCTCGTAAGACGAGAATCGTATTTATAAACAAAATGTAATTATCAGATACGGGGGAAAAAAACGTGTTTATTCCGGTTTCATGTCTATTTCTGATAAAACTACTGTATCAATTTACAAGAAATTTTGCAAATTACATTATGAATAGTTATGTAATCTAACAAAAGCATTTGTTTGATAGTCCTACGTAATATTTTCATCTTATTGAAACTGAAACTTCATAGCGCGCGGTGCCGACTTTGTCTTTTGTTTTACGGGGAACATTTCTTTGTTCAAAAATAAAATTTTATGATGGTATTTCGTGATAATATTATCTACAACGATGCATTATGTACTTCTAAATGAATATTCATCTATTTGCTGTCAATTACACACAAAAAAGTCGAAATTCATCATAGAATGATAACGCGTCACAACGGTTTTGGCGCGTAAAATTACTTTGCTCAAAAATGTGATTTTATGATGCTATTTCGTGAAACTATTATCTACAACGGTGTAATAACTACTAATAAATGAAAATATAGCCACTTACCTTTTAATTATCACACTTTATTGCACAAAACAACACAAAACAGACACCGTCACCCGCACGAGCCGATCGTTTTCTGAAGTATGAGTAATGTCAGTTTGACTTTCTTTTTTTTAATGTTGCGTTCCGTATATTTTTATTTTTGAATGATTTAGTCGAGTAGAATATTTATCCGACCATAGAGTAAAACCATCCTTATTGGAGACTAGCCTTTATTTGGCAGTAAAAATAGAGAAAAGTGCCGCGTGAGAGGGTGTTACACGAGGTGCGTCACCGGGGCTTGACGGTTTGTCACCATTTGTTACACCGCGAGTAGCAATTTGGCGCCATCGGTAGTGTTACAAGATTAAGAATATAGGTAATAGTCATCCAATGAAATCGTCCTGCGAGACAAGAATCTAAACGCAACTTATTTTATTAATGAATACATCAAAAGGAAATAATAAGAAAGTTCATAATAAGAAGTATCATAGTTAATACTTTTTATGAGCTTAACTAATGATATCCTATAGGTACACTGTTAGATTGCCTCTATAGTGCAATCGCTGAGAATTGAACTCATGGCCCTTTGATTGCCACTCTAACTTCTTTGCGATTGAGCTACTGCCGTTTAAGCATTTAAGGGGAATGCGCTAATGTAGCCGCGAAATACAAAATTTCTTTCGTTTTATACAATTTGCAGATCAGTGTCAGGTTGAATATTGATTAAAATATGATTCTGAACCGTTAAAAATATGGCTTTTCAAAACTGAAATCATTAGAACCAGGAATACAACTCCGTAAGATAAGATATTCCCCAAATGTCATGATTTCATGAAATAGTCATTCAATGGGATTATGAACTTATAGAGTTGTATTGATGATTTCTATGATTATAATTCTATAAATAAATATTTAGATCAACATACAACCTGATACTGACCTGAACATTGCAAAAAAAACCTAAGAAAATTTGAATTTCGCGGAATACCTTGACGCTTTCCCCTTAAACTGTTTTCACTCCATATTGCGTTTTCACTCGCAGTCAGTCTGGAAGTAAACAAATATTTTAAAGAACAGAATATCAGGTTTAAGTGAACTGACGCTTAAAAATCCCGGCATTAAGTAAATCCTGGTATTAGTACGCTCCTCTCAGTCCAGTATTTTGCGAGTAAAGGGGTCGTTATTAAGAGTTTTTTTTTTTTGTACAATTGAGGTTTTTTTTTATACAAATTCTGTGTAAACCTTATTTATTTATTTATTTATTTAAGGACTTTGGAAGACTTACAGCTAAATACAATGGTGATAAATAACAGTATGATAATCTGACAGCCAATTACAGGTCTTCACGTCTAGAGCTTGTCTGATATGAGATAAAATTCATTCAGCATATATAAGCATTGACTACCTCGTTGGTCTAGTGGTCGCAATCGCTACTCTTGAGCATGAGGTCCTGGGTTCGATACCCCCGGGTCGGGCAAAGTATTATTGATATTTTCCATCTGGAATTTTCCAGTAGCAGCCCGGAGCCTGGATTTGTTCCCGGATGGCAATAGGTTCACACCCTATTAAATAGGACTTAAACATAACTGGCTAAATGTGGGTGTACTAAATAGGTACACCTCTGCCTAACCTTTCGGGAAATACGGGCGTGATGTTACGTTTATGAAATAAGCTTTTATGAAATAAGCATTTTTAAATCACACATCTTTATTTTTTCTTCGATCTGATTTATTTCTTTCCACATCAATTCATAGCAGCAGGAAATGCAGAAAACTTCGCTAATAGGCTACACTAATTTTCAGCTCACACATGACGGCGGAGGACTCTCCCGGAGGGTTACTTCGTCTGACGTTACGCCGCGCCGCTTGACTTCGGAGGCCTCTTTTGTGTGCATGCTGTTTATTCGTGGCGTTTTGCGTCACGTGGTTAGAGTTCTTTTGGAATAGATGACAGTAGAGACCTCTTACAGGAGTAGTCGAGAAGGTCGGACAAATGATACGCAGTATTGCACAGACTCACTCAATGTTTATTATTAGAGACCACTAAAAAATTTATAAATATAACTCAGAATGTTACTTCATTTCCCAAAATTTTACATTACACTGCGGTACATTAGTCTGGGCTAACTTACATTTGAGAATACATTAAATGTCGACTCTGCACATATCGCCCGATTTATCCACCGCCAATAATCCATCTATTACAAAAGCTTATTCAACCATCGGTTAAAGTTAATTCTGACAATCAAATCTATGAACGAGCGTCTCATTCCGGCCCGGTCCGGTTCGCTAGCGTCCGGCATTCGGACGAGTACGGCTGTAATATTTTATAGATATTGGACCGCGTTTTCTGTCATTATCGTAAAAGTAGCGTCAGCAAGAAAACTATTCCCTCTCCTCTATTACTTTCATAATACTTAAGTGGATCCGATACTTGCGTAAAGGAAATTGAATCATTTATTGTAACGGCATAATACTGCTTTATCAGATAGGTTTCGGATGAACATACCTATGATTGTTTACTACAAAAGATACGAGCTAACCCTTGCTCCGAGAGAATTGTATACGCCCCAATCATACCGATATCAATATGTCCAATCAATTTCGTGTATACGATAAAATTTTATTCAGCAGAAAACAAGAATAGTTTTGCCATGATTGAAAAAATCGGAAAAATGGAATCCTCTTTTATTTCTGGTAATATTCAAATCCATACTAATATTATAAATTCGAAAGTAACTCTGTCTGTCTGTCTGTCTGTCTGTCTGTCTGTATGTTACCTTTTCACGGCTAAACCACTGAACGGATTTCGATGAAATTTGGCAAGGAGATAGATGGCATCCTAGAGAAGGACATAGGGTACTTTTTGTCTCAAAAATAACCCCCAAGGGGGTGATATAAGGGATGAAAGTTTGTATGGGAAACTCAATATTTCTAAGTTGGGGATATGGAAATTCAAATTTATGCTTTTGGTAAGAAATAAAGAATTACGCTTTTCAGCGTTTTTGTAAAATCATCCCCCAAAGGGGTAAAATAGGGGTTGATTTTAAAATTCACATGTATTATTGATTATTTTTGTTGTCTCTTATTTTTAAGAGATTTAAGGTGTGGTTCCAGCGAGTCGGAACCGAGTGCCGCACAGTTCACAGTGAGTTGGAACTGTCTGCAGTGATTGCGGCGATTG
Organism: Conistra vaccinii; assembly: GCA_948150665.1. Lineage (NCBI taxonomy): Eukaryota > Metazoa > Arthropoda > Insecta > Lepidoptera > Noctuidae > Conistra > Conistra vaccinii. Next base: position 11,319,677 of record OX411330.1, read on the forward strand.
TGGTGATTGTGTTGATTGTGGTGATTGCGGTGATTGAGCTGATTGAGGTGATTGCGGTGATTGAGCTGATTGTGGTGATTGAGGTGATTGTGGTGATTTCGGTGTTTTCAGTGATTGAGGTGATTGCGGTGATTTCGGTGATATCGGTGATTATTTTTGTTGTCTCTTATTTTTAAGAGATTTATGGTGTGGTTCCAGTGAGTCGGAACCGGGTGCGGCACAGTTCACGGTGAGTCGGAACTGTCTGCGGTGATTGTGGCGATTGTGGTGATTGTGGTTCCAGTAAGTCGGAACCGGATGCCGCACAGTTCACAGTGAGTTGGAACTGTCTGCGGTGATTGCGGCGATTTTGGTGATTGTGGTGATTGCGGTGATTGAGCTGATTGAGGTGATTGCGGTGATTGAGGTGATTTCGGTGATTGCGGTGATTTCGGTGTTTTCGGTGATTGAGGTGATTGCGATGATTTCGGTGATTATTTTTGTTGTCTCTTATTTTTAAGAGATTTAAGGTGTGGTTCCAGTGAGTCGGAACCGAGTGCCGCACAGTTCACAGTGAGTTGGAACTGTCTGCGGTGATTGCGGCGATTTTGGTGATTGTGGTGATTGCGGTGATTGAGCTGATTGAGGTGATTGCGGTGATTGAGGTGATTTCGGTGATTGCGGTGATTTCGGTGATTGCGGTGATTTCGGTGTTTTCGGTGATTGAGGTGATTGCGATGATTTCGGTGATTATTTTTGTTGTCTCTTATTTTTAAGAGATTTAAGGTGTGGTTCCAGTGAGTCGGAACCGGGTGCGGCACAGTTCACGGTGAGTCGGAACTGTCTGCGGTGATTGTGGCGATTGTGGTGATTGTGCTACCAGTGAGTCGGAACCGGGTGCCGCACAGTTCACAGTGAGTTGGAACTGTCTGCGGTGATTGAGGTGATTGCGGTGATTGCGGTGATTGAGGTGATTTCGGTGATTCCCCAGTGAGTCGGGGTGATGAGTCTAAGGGTGTTGACCAGGAATGCGCGTTCGCTGCATGCTGGTGGTCAGGATACCCGCTGAGCCGTGGGTGCTGGCTGGCTGTGTAACTCGCCTCACGAAAGCTTGCGGGATTGATGATGATGACGTCACGCTGAAGTAGTTGCACGAAGGCTGCGTTGACGTTCAGTCTCAGGGTCACCAATTTAGTGGTATGAGGAACAGGGTGTAAAGTTCACTCATCCACCATAGAAAAGGGAGGATCCTCCGACAAGACGGGTGTTATGTCGGGCGGGCAACTGCCCATAAGTTGATTTCGGATAGTCTTATCTATGTCGTTCGCGTGGTAAATTCTAACTGCGCGATCCAGGATTTGTGTGACATCATGTCTTTCATGCGTAGTTCGTATGTGGAGGTGTAACCGCTACAAACATTACCTCCTTACTAATAAACGTTGTATAGCGTCTGTATAGTTAAACATATAGTATAGTTACAAAGCTTTGTCTTCTTCTTTCGAATGTCAAATTACTGACGACTGAAAGAGATCATTTTTTCATTTTGAGGTACGCAACCCTAAAATGTGCCTGTTACTTTTTCATGCCGTAAGGGCTGAACGGATTTAGTTGAAAGGCGTATGGTCTTTTAACTAAATCCGTATAGGCCATGATCTGGGTTAGGATAGAGGATAATCTGAATCCCGGTAGTACGGTCCTGTGGGATATTTTCCGACCTTTACGCGGGCGAAGCCGCGGGTAAAAGCTAGTGGGTATATAAATTATTTTACGCAGCGATACATGTCAGACACACATTATTATAGCACGCATAACTATGCAACTGTCGAGTACACACAATAAAACCGAAATTTCCCGACAATATTAAAATGAAGTGCAATTTTATTTGGTCAGTATTCAAAGACATAAATTGACGGGTTAACCGCTCTCACGCGGACTCACCCGTGAAATCATAAAATCAGAACTACAAAGTGGGTGGAACGTCAGGCGTCATGCGGTATGCGTCACACATTAATCTATGTACAGGGTGCGCCACTTGCAACTGTCCGACAAAATCCGCATGCGGTGGCCGACAGAGTAAAGCCCACCGAAAGCTGCTTTGAGTTTGTCCCTGAACGGATTAAAAGCACAAAGTTTGTTGAATGCAATTTTAAAATGAAACTTTTGTAAGCAAGTGCATTCTATTATGTAACAACTTGATTTATTTTTTAAGCAGCTCGAGAGCAATATTGGAAAAGGGTCCTATGTTTAGCTACATATTTATAGCATGATAAAATATTGTTAGCTACTCGTACTAATATGAAAGCTTCTTTTTCCTTTTTTTCCCGACTTCGTAAACGTCTATTACCGAAGCGATATGGGGGTACTTTCGCAAATCACGCACGGATACGTCAAACACATCGCTTTCACATTTAGCAACAATAAAAACGTGCATCAGCGCGATGTCATCTCAAAATCAAAAAGCTTTTAATTTTCTTTTTATCGTGTTCGACAAAGTTTTTCCATTTGCTCCGATTCTTGTATCGGCGACATTTCCGCAGGCAAGTTTTTCATTTTCCCTACTCATGTTACTTTATACGAGTGCTCTCCCTTCTAGGAAGCCGCCTATTGTGCGATAAAGATATTGACAATAACTTTTCATCAGAAACCAAAATGTTCACGTAGATTATATCGTTCATTTGCATCAACACCTTTGTGGAGCGCTGATAACGTTATTGTTTAAAATAAATGGAATAAGTGAGTGAATTTGTATTCACTATGAATGTCCGCTTATCATTATTCTGTTGCACTGCGGTCGGCTTTTTGTATTTAAAGCGTTCTGCTAAACTCGTTGAATATGTTTGCATTATTTTACTCTCGTTAATATGCATTCGGGATTGGCTTTACGAAAATAGATAATAATATGATTTAAAGTAATTTTGTTAAAACTAATCTACTTTATAACAGTGTAATAAAATTCCCAAACGGTATTAGTACACCCTGTAGTTGTTCCAGCTTACAACGAAGACTTCCTTAAATGCAAAGACAACGAGCGTGTACTTTTAACCCTAAAATTAGTTTACATTGTCTATCTAGATAATTATAGTTACCTTAATACCAGCAGAATTAGAAAACTTACTTTAGTCATGCCAGCGCCTTCCCAAAATAATTTTATAAAATCTAACTAGAAGGTGGCAATTCCCATTCCATCTGGATATTCTGGAAGCAGTTTACATGAACCTGGCTCCGTGTGGAGTCGACCATACTTGGGAGTAACTCATCACTTCTTACGACCCCAACTATCCGGCGGAAAAATGATGTAGAGGCAGAGGGAAGGTACCGTTTTAGTTAGTTTTGAGTATAACTCAAAACTAACTAAAACAGTAACTTCCCTTTAGGTGATAGTTTTAAGTTTTATTATTGTATTTGGTTACAAAGCGAATATTTTTATGACAATTGTGTAGCTGTTAAACCAACCATGTTTAGTAATGGAATAAAATAATGCAATATTTAGATACAGGATGCATAAAATTTGATAAGTTGTTGCGTATTTTTCTCAGTGCATTTTTGTTTGATACAGGTTAAAATGCACTGAATTTGTTGATTCATTCATTTTTGTTGATTCATTCGTCATTAAACCGTGGAAATAAAATGGCACAGTGTAAATTCACCCAATCTAAAACGAAAAATACTCATATTATAAAGAGGTATTTGTTTGTAAGTTAGTATTATAGGCGATAATCTCCGGAACTACTAGTCGGATTTGAAAAATTATTTTTGCATTGGATAGCCCAATTATTGAAGAAGGTTACAGGCGTGGACAAAGTCGCGGGCAGAACCTAGTCTATACTAAAAAACGAATCAGGCCTTCGGTAATTTAGCCATACAAAATCATTTCCTAGAACCTAATTAATTACCCAAAACATGAAAGCACGTACTTATATTTTTGCCCAAAAACCTCGCAAACTATGAACTATAAAACGTCCGACATAGTCTCTGTTTTAGTTTCGGCTCCTTTATCCCAGTACAAACATTTACATCAAAGTAAACATTCGTTTCGACTGCACACGGGCGAATTCCTTTGGAAACGATGAAACTTGTAATTTACTACAAGTTTACGGTAAAACTGGGCTATGCTAAAGTTGAACTATGAATTGTATGTTTTATATAGCATATTTTTTTACTAAAAGAACTTTTTATTTTTATAATGGCCAATGCTTACTTGCCTATGTTTTAAGATTCAAAAGTCGTATTTGGGCACTATTTAAAATGAAATGAAATGAAATGAAATTGAAATGAAATGAAATGAAATTGTTTATTCTGTAAATAGGATATTGGAATCACTTTTACACGTCATATTAAAATTTATGTTAAAAATTAGCTAGATGAGTTCGGCGTATCCTATCTGACTACTCTGAGAAGAAAGGCCGAAACAAACTCAGAGGTCACAGTCTCTTTTAAAGTCCAGACATAATCTTGGTCAGGCCATATGAGGACCATGTAGACTAGTGTCTGAAATGGTCTTTTGAGGAAAGAACCATACAGCTTTGAGTGGACCTGTCCAGTCAGTGCAAGCATTTGTCAGTAATCGCGGAGCTCAACTCTGAACTTAAGGAGCTCAACTCGACGAACAGTACCAAAGAAAGGACATTTGGGTAGGCCGTGTAAACTACTCAAACTGCCAGATCATCAAAACTAACTGAGAAAGAAAAGAAAATAGAGAAGAGAAAAAAAAAAAATATCCACATAGTCCTCACATTCACAATAATTAAAATAATATAATACTTTACAAAGTAATCATGTCATTTTCTATGAAATATTCAACAATGTCAATGTTTATATAAAACTGGTATAATTTGATGATTTTACTGAATAATTATAATGTCAAGTTTCAAGGTTTTATTACAAGGTTTAGCAGAGCGAGCAGCTCAATCCCATGCTTTTTTATCTTCTAAATAATCGGAAATTCTATAATACCCTTTTTTACAAAGTTTGGTTTTAATGCAGTTTTTAAATCGTTTAATGGGTAAGTTTCGAATGTCAATGGGAAGTTTGTTGTAAACCCATGAACGAGTTGCTTACTCTGTGGAGACGAGTGTGATGTACAGCAAGGTTGTGTTTATTCCTGGTATTTAAACTATGAATATCGGACATTTTCTTAAAATTTGATATATTTTTCTGTACATACAATAGGTTTTCTAATATATATTGAGAAGCTACAGTCAGAATGCCTATTTCTTTGAATTTTTCTCGAAGGGAATCTCTCGGACCTAGGTTGTAAATGGCTCGAACAGCCCTTTTCTGTAGAACAAAGATAGTATTAATGTCCGAACAGGTTCCCCAGAGAAGAATCCCATATGATATAAGACTATGAAAATAACTAAAATAAACAATTCTGGCTGTATCTACGTCCGTTATCTGTCTAATTTTTTTAACAGCATAGGCGGCCGAACTTAGCCTTCCTGACAATTTTTCTATGTGTGGGGCCCCCCATTGCAATTTATCGTCAATAGTGATTCCAAGAAAAACTGTCGACTCAACAGGTTTGTGTTGTTGCCACAGTTCATCACCATCATTGGAGATACAAAAAGTGCAAAAATTATTTGCGAGTATCGTAATATGTCGCATAAATGGACGTAGGTATTTTGTTGACTTAGAAGCTTGATTTTTTTAGAGCTCCAAGGGACCGTAGACCTATTTGATATGAATTTCAACTTGATACCTCCACGTGTTTCTGAGAAAAAGGGTCATATCAGACAGACCAATAAACGGACGGACGGGCAACGAAGTAAAGGATCAGTTCACTTCACGAAGAAACGAAATCCTTACCCTCCCTTAAGTTTTGAGGTATGGAAGTTACAGAGTCCTAAAAATATCTTAAAAGCTCTTAAAATGGTATCTAACTGCCAATAAACGAATTCTACGAAAAATACTCAATAGTATGCATTCAACACGTTTACCTTCAAGCAGTATAAAACAAACTGAAGCACCAGAGACTTCAGCCCACCTCACCTCGTAATACACACACACATGTAAGGAAGTCACAAAGCCATTCAATTTCATAAATATCTCGCCACCTGCTGGCATATAACCGCGGCCGTCATTTCATCAAGTTTGAGAGCCGTGAATTCCCTATCCCACCTGGAAAACTTATCATTCAAGCGCACTCGAACTTCGTTTACTCTCGTAGGTATCTCTTCAAAGTTACCACGTAGCGTTTTACACAAATGTGTACCTTAATGACAAAGAAATAAAGTGTCACTGGATGGAATATGCTTTGTTGGTTTGGTTTTGCAAACCTGAGACCTTTAGAAGTGCATGAAATATTTTTTATTTGATTTGCTTGTTATGTTGATATCTCGATTTGTGAACAACAAATCGAGATCTATTCACCTTGTTAAGACTTCACAACATAATATTATTACAAACTAGCTTTTGCTCGTGGCTTCGTCCGCGTGGATGTTGGAAAATAGCCCACTGGAACGTATTCTACTAGGATTAAAAGTACCCTATATATTAATCCAGGTTATAAACTATCTGTGTTCCAAATTTCATCCAAATCTGTTCTGCCGTTTTTGCGCCAATCCGGAACAAACATCCAGACAAACAAACAAATGGACAATTTTTTCCGATACTAATAGAAGATCATTATTCAAATTCGATCGAAAGATCCATAAATTGATACGGGTTTCCAAAAGACAAATCAGTATTTTAATTTTAAGTGTCTTTTTGGCCTCACTTAAAAAAGCTGGTACCTCTTCGAAATTGTCTCATTGATGTTATTTTTCAGACTGCCAATCTGAAAAATAACATCAATGAAAAACATAATTTCATGTATGTAAAACACTATTTAATTATATTAATCACGTGGCCTATCCCCGGATTACAACGCATACTCGCATGTTCAACGATCATTTGTTGCATAAGGATTTGGATGTTATCTGAAATTGTTTCATTATGAAATCGTGTATGCGTAACATACATTTAATCATCATGTTAAAAGGCCAGGATTTATTCATTGAAATACTTCTGAATTGTCAATCATCGTGTGAACTTGTTTATGTCACGAAATAGTCCAATAAAGTGGCATGACCTTTAACCCTGGATGATCAACAAATAAAGCTTGCAATAAAAAGTCAAGAAAGTTCCCAAATGATAAGTTTTTGTAACATCACAAATTCATAACCAATCACTCAAAGTGCATAACAACCAGTCTGAATTCCTCAAAAGGTACATAGAGATGTACATTGTACAGTACATCCCGCCAAATGCACCTTGTAATCCCATCACCCTTCCAGTATATCTAACCCCGCACTCCGTATTCCGATTCGAATCGCAAAGTTGGTAGCACGTTGTAATTCCGATGCACTTCCAAGATAACTTTCTAGATCGTGCGGGGCCCAAACGACCTGACAAAGTTTCGCCACCTCGTCCTTCAGATTGTAACATTGTGTTTAAACGTTCAAGAATTCCGGCCATCTTTGAAACGTAAGGTATCCCACCAGTGTCCCCTTTGCTTTAGCGTTGGGCATTTTAGGACGGACTGCGTGCCTTAAATGCCATTTAATGCCATTAAATGTCTTCCCCTTAATTAATTTGTGAATGTGTCGGTGATTGGGTTCTTTTTCATATTTTTATGCTTCGTTGATGTAGGGATTGAGTGAATTTTGACATTTACCTTTTTTGGGGTGCGCTGGTAAAGTCGTTTGATATATTTAAGTCTGGAATTTCACTTATTTTATTTCATTTGTGATATTAATCTATTGGATCGCAAATGACCGAGTCTTCATCGAATGGAACTACTTAAAAGATAAACCTCGTTAGCAATATTTTTAATTCAATCTAAGATAAAAATTAATTCAACATCTTCCTCAAGTCAAACCGACTCATGAAAATGCGATTGGCACAGATCACAATTAATTATTTTAATTTAATAAATAAGTAGGTAGTACTAACAAATAATTGTATCTAATATTTGGTTCCAGGAAATTAAAACTAAATAGTGAAAATATTTTGGGAAAATAACATTGATGAGATTTTAATTAAAATTGTTTTCAGGAATAATTTCGATTAAAATAATTATGTGTTGGTACTATTAAAATAATTTCATCATCAGATTAGGCAAATAAATTGGCAAAAATATTTATTGGAAATTATGTTTAACACAAATTGGTGAACCATATTGAACAATTGCTATGAATGAATTTTAATGAATATAGAACCCAGAACCCAGATCTGTATCTGGGTTCTGGGATCTGGTACTAATTCTGGCATTTTTTTAGGTTCCTGTGTACCTAAAAAAATGCCATTGATGCCGCGATTGCCGCGTGGCCACCTACTGGGCCCAACTCGTTTCACATAATACAATGGTTTACCATCGAAGAAGAAGTACCAGATCTAAGCAAATAGTAAGTACCTGCAATTTACGTCACCAATTGATGCATATTTAAATTATCAAAATAAGAAATATATTACATAATCTATAATATTCTCAACCATATTTACACAAACCTGTTTAAAACAGCATACTTGTTACCAAAACTCTAAGAGCATTTGTCGAGTATGTTCCACAAAATGTGTAACAAGAGCGTTGCAAAACCAAGCACGACGGAGCCAAGACAGGCCTGACATCAAGTGAAAGGACTGGCCCATATTAGCACTGAGATAAGTGGGGACAAGACTGACGGGGATATGCTGGGAATATGCAGGCCGAAAATGAATTAGGTATCTGGGGGCACGGTAAGGCCCGGCCAAGACGAGTCAAACGAAGCGTAAGGGCACTACCTTTTCTCGAAGCCGTTTAGCTACCGTCACATGGGCGTAAGGTGAATAATTTATTCACTGTTCATTACTTTTCTGTTATGCAATAGTTAATTATTTCTTATGTAAAGCCAAGCCACATTTTACATGAAAACGTTTTTGGTGGGATTCATTTTACAACTTAGCTCAAGATGTGAGGACTGCCTCGTCGGTCTAGTGGTCCTCAAGCCGTACTGAATATGAGGTCTTGGGTTTGGTTCCTAGGTCAAGTAAAGTGTTATTGAGTTTATCAGGAATTACTCAGTAGCAGCCCGTAGTCTGGATTTGTTCCCGGTTGAAGGCAATAAAGCTAGCAAGCTTTATTGCCTTCAACCGGGCCTTCAATAGAGAGCACTCCATTACATGGGACTTAAACATAACTGGCGAATTTATTGTTAGGTATGTTGATAAGTCATAATTTTGTAGACTTTCTGGTATACTCAATAGAACTTGAAATGAGAGGTTTCCTATTACGACATGTAATCTCCAATCAATATGATAGTTATTAATTTGATTATTCTGGATTAGCTCTAAACTTTAGCTTCTAGCTCTAAAATATCTGTACTTTTAAATTATACGTACCTTTCTATGCTGATTTCATGAGTATACACATCTACATAGACACTAGATTTCTGTGACCCGTTTCTCAAGCCTTTGTACGTTAAAAACCGACTTAATCAATCCAACTCATGAACCAAAGTAACCTCAAAATAAAACTACAAGGCACAATAAGTCCATTCAGAATCAGTGGCACTTGTAGTACGTCGATTGTTTCTCTCGCACATCGTACTCTATTGCTAAGTCGAGACGACTGCATAAGCCACAGCTGACAACTCAGTTGGTCCCTTTCCAATTTGCGTCCGAATAAATGGAAACGCTCGAATCGCATAAATGAAAACGGTGGAACAAATTGATTTCTCACTCAAACAGAACCGAGCACAGAACAACCTATTACACTTTCTATTTTCTGTTGTGTTCTAAAACTATGTTTTGCAGTAATATGTGGGGGACAATTTTTGTAGTGAACATTTTTGGCGGAATTTTGATTGTACTTTTTCGTGAATTGGAAATATCATGACAGAAAATAAAACAAAGTTGTTTTCAATCAATTTTTTGTATAAAACTCAAACCAGTCTATCAATATGTAGACAGTTTCTACAATTTCATTTTTTACAGTTAGAATCTAGTTTTATTGCTATTTATAAACCAGAGAACCAGAGAATGCCTTTTGGTTTGTCTTCAAGTACATTGTAACAGCGAATCAGTTTTCACGCCCTTAAGACCTAGGCAAAATATTGTATTATTCGGATAGCGCATGATCTAAAGAGGTGCCATAATTATAGCAAAAGAAAAAAAAAAAACCGCTAGTAATAAAAATAATAAGGCCCCGTGTGTATCAAATTACGAACCGCACAACAATGTTTTGGACTAAAATAATTTTGTAAATAGTTACGTAAATCGATGATACAACTATGATGATATCCTAGAGTGGTATTTTTGTAAAGTTCGATTTTCAATCAAACACATCAGACAGAATTCCTTCTTATTTCTCTAACGGTTCATTAGAAGATTTCACCCTCCATCCCGTCCCCCGTCTAGCCGCCCGATACTTTCTGTCTGACGCTCAATCTACCTTTTCATGCCCCAACCAACTCGAAATATCCGAATAACCATGTAATATGTAGTCTAGAACAAGGGTAGCTGTATACATGGTATTTGTTTGCAAATAGAACTTGTATATATGTAAATTAAACTATACACAACACACAAGAACAAGACGCAAACTAGTTTCCCAAGGCCCCGGCCTCACTCCGCTAAGGACAGTAATTCCCTATTTACAAAACTTATATAACATCCGATAATTTTGGCAATAAATCAGACAACTTGTTAACGGAACTGCCACAAGAAAATAAGTTCAAAATTTTCCCTCAATAGGTACATAATATAAAAATAACGACAAAGGGACCCCCCTTTGTCGTTACGTGGTCGTCAGGCAAGCACCACGCACGAACCGACGGCGACCAACGAAGCGTTGACAAATGCCTAATTGAATTTTCAGCCATGATATTGTGACCCTGTCAAAAAGATTTATACTTATAGATTCCAAATTGCTTTTATTTTCCAGTAAAAAGCAAATATAGTGAAGAAAATGGACAAGTTTTAAGGCCCGCTCAATACAGGTCGTAAATAGTTGAAGCCTGTGGCCATTCATCCAAGTCCGGTATGATTGCTACGTTTTTTGTGTCGTTTCTCTACAAAATGGACTATCCTGAATGAATGATCGCTGAAGGAATGGAGTGCGATCGCAAAATAGAAAATAATATGAGAAGAGAGTGGAGTTTTTAAATATTAATAAATTTCGACTTGACTGCGGTAATGTTAGTTGATAGATTGATCGAATTAATCATTATATAAAATTGATATAACTCTTTAATATCTTTAACCTTATCATAATGAAATTGATGGGTCGAACGTCCACTAAGCAATTATTCTAAACTTAGAATATCTTTGATCTGCGTATACATAGGCCGTGTACACATCATATACGCTGAGCATTCACTACGATAATTCGTGTAATTTCCCAGCCCCGTTATACGAAGATTTATGTGAACAGGAACAAATAATGTGCGCAGAGCACACGAATTAATTCCCCATAAACGGATTCACGCTTACATTCTCTCAATATTTTTTATTATAATTCTCATATCTGTTATTTTTTTACTTGGCGGCTTTGCCGACGGATGGGTAATCCTTTTTATCATATTCATATTTTAGGATTTCTCGTTCGTCTATTAGCAGCAGCTGTCTTATAATAAGACCTAAGTGATTTACGTTTTTTTATATCATAATGCCTTGTGGATTTATTATGTAAGCAAGTAATGCTATAATTCAGACTATTTCATAACAAGGTATCTGTTAGATTGTTTAGACATTCGATTGACACGTAATTGAAAATTTAAGGTTTTAATACACAACTCTTAACAAGCATTTCACACAAGGATATAGGTACGTCTAGAAAAGCCTGAGCTATTTTTTCAGCGTAAAAATCTAACGTCATACATATCAATGAAGTACCCACCCCACACACCGCAAATGGAACATCTTAAGCGCCAAAAAAATCAAATTAACCGCTAAAATAAACACGCCATCCACCAATGAGCATGTTCGCTTTCGTTCGAATTTCGAAACGTAGACAAAAACGAATCGACAAATGTTCAGTCATGTATAAACCCACATTATTACTTGTCAATTCAAGTAACGAGATTCCGCTTACAGCCGATATTCGGGACAATTCAAGGCTGACCCGAATTTCTGAATGAGGAAAGCCTAGTCTCTCGAAATCTTGAGGAGGCTTCACTTAATTGAAAGAGATCGCCCCACACTACTTCACGTTGAGGGTGAACAAACTATGTGATGCCACTTGCTTGTACTTGTGTGGAATGTGTATTTTAGGCTTAAAAAGGGCAAGCTCTTTCAAATACCTTGGTTGTACGATTGTGGGCACGTCAGCATTTCAAGTAAAATATAATGATTTGAATAGAACATTGCTAAAAAAAATGGTTTCTGTTTAATTACAACAAAAATTGGATGCTCATATAAAATGTTATTTTAATTAAAAGAGTATTAGGTTTAGGTATGCAAAATAATACATATTCATACGTAATTTAAAGTATCAAGAATCAAAGGGCTTCAGAATCTTATTATTTTGTACTTAACATTAAAATAAGCCAAGTTCAAATTTAAATATTTAAAAAACACTCCTTTAAAATAAACACGCTATCAAAGTAATATAAAGGCACGTAGTTCAAGTAAATACGTTTAAAAATATATTCACATGAAAGCCCCTTAAGTTGAAGTTAATAAAGCCACTTAGTTATCACTCAATGTTATTATCGAAGTAAAACCACTATCTACTATTTTCGAAAGTTAATAAGATTAAAATAATTTATGTTTAAATGTATAGAATTCGTTTTAGTTTAGCTGTATGTTGTTTCGTATTCATGATTTTAAGATTTAAACAAGTCCTTAGTAAAAGTATGCAATTTTAATTAATTTAAAAATCCTTCTATATTTGCGTAGGTTTTCACTACAGTGGCTATTGACATTAGTAAAAAAGAGCTTACATAATTTCATTATTTTGGCACTGTCAATGTCAAAATATTATGCACGATTTGATCATGATAAAAGAACACACAAATCTCTTCCTTTATCAATAAAATTTTAATATTTTCTGTTTATAACTTTAATTCTAAAAGTTTAAATTGATCCAATTTGTGGTCATCCAGTTATAATGGAAGGGTAAACACCGTTGTCACTCAAACTATGGGTAGATGGCTTAAATATAAACATAAAAAACCGAGTAAAAAAAAAATACGTTATTTTCTTTAACAAATATTAAAAAGGTTATTATCCGACACCGTCCGCAAATTCATAGATATACGCCCGCCCGAGTGACGTAATCGATCGCCGCCCGTCCTACCTACCTACACAACACTTGAATAAATACAATACAACCTTTTCCTGGCTTAAGACAGGCAAAAATACCTACCTTAGGAATTGCGTGACGATTCTAAATGTACATCTTTAAAAAAAAAAGTTGTGATTTTCCATTGAATTTATGTTCTATAAACGAAACCAAACCACTGGTTTAAAGGATAACGGTGTTTACCCTAACACCCTGTATACATATTTCGAAAAATTTTGGCTTTGAACGAACTTAGCCTCTTTTACATATTATTAATTGTCTAGCCTTTGTCAGTCGAAGGTATGTACTAAGGCTTGGAATTTTGGGGTTAAACTTTTCAAGTAGGTATGTATTTTATTTTTTAAACGCCTTTATTTTCTCAAGAGATTTAATTTTTGTAACCCTTTAATCTGCATTAATTGTTGTTTTAGTGACATCGTTTTTCAACTGACTGCCCCGTTGGTCTCGTCATCTCGTGGTCGCAAGCGCGATTACTGAGCGTGGGGTTCGATTCCCGGGTCGGGCAAAGTGTTATTGGGGTGTTCTATTAGGAAATTCTCAGTAGCAGCCCGGAGTTTGGAAGTTGGCGGTGTGATACTCTCATGTCTCGGAAAGGAGGTCAAGCTGTTGGTCCTGCGCCTGATCTCTCTCCGATCGTGTCGGATTGCCGTGCCACTGGACTATGAAAGTGAGGGAAGAGAGAGAGTGCACCTGTGTCTACACACTTGTGCACTATAATACACACCACACCTCGCCTGAAACACAGTTCAGGCACATAGTACATCTGGATTTTTCGTAGTTTTAAGCAAATTTATGAATTGAAGAATAAAATTTAATTTATTTTAATATTATTATATACAGCGCCGAAGCCTGGTCTCAGCTGAGATTGGTCGCTGTGGCCGAAATTCAGTCTGGAGGACAATTTTTCTTTTCAGTAGCGGCTATATATCATGTAACATTATATGGCCTTCATTGCCAAAATATTTGCAACATAACCCTGCAATTCTTTCTCAATAAACTGAGATGCGCCACAAAAAATTGAGTGGCTCATTCATATTTACGATTACATCGGTTCGCATTACATACCTCGATATTCTTGTTCCAATATTATTTTATCAGACGGGGGCGGGCGCTTCCGGGATACGCTTATTCTTCAAAGCCTGCTTCGAGAGATGCTCGTAAAGTTTACGAGCGTGAATGACAGTGCCCGGGTCAAACGGTCCTAGCCGGTACCAAACGGGAATTCCGTTTATAACACTATTCTGTGCTAAGATAAGGCCCCCGTAAGCCTCACGATGGCCTCGCCTCTAAGGTGCACACGTTAAGTTCGGTTATAGCGTGCAGATGGTACATAAATCTTTGGGGGAGATATTCGATGTACTCCCTAGGCAAATGGAATTGTTATTAAAAAGAGGTGGAACTCATTTGCCTTTCTTGTCCCGAGTTCTATAGAGAACTTGTATCAGTCAACTCATTTCACTGTGAAGGACTATTACGAGTATGTAGGTAGATTATTTATATAAGGAAATAAGAATTTTATTTTTCCTCAATATATTTTTATCCTTTGTCATTCGTAAATCTCTGTCTGAATATAGATATACAATCGACTATGATTGACCGGCGGAATAATGAATAATACGGCGTGAGTATTTAAGGGTGGATTTTTGATATAGGGCAGCAAGGATAGCTACCTTAACCATTGTAGCTATTAGGAAAACGGTCTTAGAAGACTGTCCTTAACTTTTTGAGACATTTTGCGTTCACAGATTTTGAAAACAATGTACAGTCAGCAAGAAAATTTACAGTTTTCACAAAAACTTTTTCTGATGCCAATCGATCTTGTTTCATAAAGGATCAAAAACCTCTATTGGACTAGCCTATGACACTCACAAATAACGTGGCTTTCTATTTCTAAAAGAATTTACAAAATCGGTATCTGTAGATCCAGAGATTACCCCCTACAACCTCACAAACTTTACCTCTTTATAATATTATTAATATAGATGAGCACTCACCTTTGGCTTTTATTCAACCTTTTCTTTTGTATGCTATCAACAAATACATTCAAACACTGCTCTTATCTCAAAATCAATTGATCATTTGTGCAAAAAACTCATTTATTTGTTACATACAAGTCGTAAACGTCCATTAAGGTTACAAATTAGTTTTTATCGAGTACATTAAGCAAACAGCCGGTATCTCGCTCACGCAATCTGCTCCTAATGGTGCGTTAAGATGTGACTTAAACAACTCGATGACTTGATACAATTTGCTTCGAAGATTCGATTTGACAACTGTGATGATACGGCGGTTTTGTGTTCCAAATTGATCACTTGTACTTACGTAGTTACGATATTTAGGAATTGATTTATTATTTTCATGATTTGTAAAGTTAGTTTTTTATGCCTAATTTAAGTTTGGAAGATGTTTTTTTATGAGAAATCTATAAACATTGGATAAACTTCTGATACAAAATTAACTAACAATGTATATGAATAATAAAAATAAAAATCTAACAAAAATAAACAATTTATTTAAACGACTTTTATGAAGTATGTTTTGACTGCTTTTTTAATCAATATGGATAAAATTTCTCACCTCGCAATCTTTATTAGGTTTGCTTTTTTGGTTGCTAGGCAACAGCAGAGGGTCGAAGTTGGAAATATATAATATAGATATAGATATATTATTTGTTAGATTTTTACTAATTATAATTAAAGTACTTTGAATAAAAGAGCCATTTTCAATAGGGTTCCTCCAACGGCAGAAACAAATCTATTAAAAAAAAGTTACTGAAGTAATTGATTTTTTTGTAAGCTACAATTTTTTCAGGGTTCACACTTGATCGACGGATTTTTTTAAAAACTATTTTGATGTTAAGCTATTGCATAGCTTTTATCGCGGGCCTTGAGCGTGGAGACCTAATCCAGAAATTTCGTAACGAAAATACTACCTAAGAAAAGAGTGTTTTGTATTGAAAATTATGTTTAACTGCTTGACAACAAAGTTCAAATTTACTTAAACGAATGATACGAGAGTGTTGTATTGAAAATTATGTTTAACTGCTTGACAACAAAGTTCAAATTTACTTAAACGAATGATACGAGAGTGTTGTATTGAAAATTATGTTTAACTGTTTGACAACAAAGTTCAAATTTACTTAGACGAATGATACGAGAGTGTTGTATTGAAAATTATGTTTAACTATTTGACAATAAAGTTCAAATTTACTTAGACGAATGATCCTTGACTATTAATAGTTAAATTAAAACCTTTTTATTTGTTTGATGTTCCCGGCCATTACGTTGTGTCAACTTTTAAAAACTATAAATGTGAATAACAGTTCCTGTCAATGTCATCATTGCTATTTCTTGTATTCGGGTTAATATTTTACAATTGCGTAAGTTGATAAAAAATGCTATGCAATAGCTTCGCCGGGGCAGTCCCCGAGTGCCACACGTTTTTTTCGTTTCTGCTGCATTCAATCAATTTTTGAAAAGTACAGAATTACCCTCTATTAAAATATCTGTTATATAAATTAAGTAGGTTCTGTGTTATGTATTAGCAGGAGTGTAACTAAAAAACATTTGCAGAAAGGAGGCAAAACAAATTTTTGATCGCAAAGCACTCTCTAATGCTTTGCATTAGGATTCGTGCAACGCAATATAATATCCTAACATATCAAATTAAAAATATGGCGTCAACAAAGATTTCAATCTTAGATTACTGCATCAAAAGAGGGTCACGTTTCTATTTGGCTTTGACACCTCTGGCACACCCAATAACATAGATACTTAACTTGATTGTCACGAAATGTACCTAAATATTATTGTGCGAGCTCACTTTCTCAGTATGGGCACTTTTTCGAGCAACTTAGTACGGTGAGGGCAAGTCTACGATTTAAATCTTTGGGCGTCAAAGGATTTCTCCGCATCGCTGTCGACTGGTACCTATGGCATGACAATGGCTTTAATCTTGGCTAGAGGCTACTCTGGTCAAAGAATAAGCCAGTTTATGGATCACGGAAACAGTCAACCAATTTTTTAGATATCATTAAACAGACTATGAGCACTCGGACTCCACAACCCGAAAGTTAGTTTGTTTAAACTCAATGAAATGTTGTGTTTGTATTACTGATTATTTCCAGTAAGAAGATTCTGATGCAGTGACTCAGTAAGCCAAAGAAGATTCTGATGCACATATTGTTAAAATACCACCCTTGCGCTAAACCCCCTGGCTGCTGCTATACCTACAGAACTGATTGCCCTGTATAGCCTAATCACTGTCTCCTAAGATACAGGACTACCTACTTTAGGAGACAAAGTTACATAATCTGTGTAGATTTACGTTGATATACCTTGTCATTTTGTACTATCATGAATCTTGTGTGCCATGTGATTTTGTGTATCATGAATCTTGTGTGTATTGTAATAAAGATTATTTTATTCTTATTCTATTCTAAATAGCCCTTAGTGTTATTTACAAAAACGAGTTGTAACGTTCCTTTCACCATAGGTAACCATAAAAGTCTACCCCTAAAAGTTCCTTCGATCTTCGAAAAGAAAAGTTTCCCTATATATGTTATATACCAAAAATCACGTCCCAATAATAAGAATGACTTAACGATCTCTAATCGTCCATAGACTACTTACATTCATATTGCCAGCTCATTCATCCATAGTACTGAGTACAGTTTGTTGAAACACTGTTGATGGGAAAAGTTCGGTTATTGTACTTATTGTAAGCTTTTTGTTACGTGTGTGTGAGACTGAGCACCTGGCTGCGGGATTTGCTGAAGTTGTCTTGTATGTTTTGCTAACAAATTCTTTTGGTAAAATGCTGGGATGTTTACGTTGCGATTAGTTTTGTTTTTTAATGTTTTGGGTGGTTTGTGTTTTCGGACAGTACCTACTCTGTTTAATACCAAAATATTAATATTATATTTTACTTAAATAGATTTACCTATATGAAATAAAATATGGCACGTATGCATTTATGAAACGTCACAGGTGCACGAGTCCAATTGGTCGTTCTCTATGAAAAAGAGCCGGCAAGAAACTCCACTCTTTAAAAAATAATTGGTTTTATGATGCAATTATGAGGTTTATGGCCGAGATAATTATGATGATTGATCCGCCAACCCGTCTTGAGCAAGCGTGCTTATCTTTTCTTCCCGCCGCGCGGCACCGCTTGCTTCACTCGCTCGGCTCATTCGTTGTGTGGTCACAGTTCTAACCTTCATTTCTCCTTTTTGCTACTTCATTTTTCGTCATTATAGTTACCTTTGATCTAATTATTTAAAACAAATACGATCAATCAATACAAAGGGTAGCAAACTAACGATTAGCAAAACTAGGGCAGTGGTCGGCGTGTGCCAGGGTCCATTAAGGCACAAGAGAATGTAATTTTTTGGGAATGTGGTGTTTTACAGCGAACTAACCTCAACAGATAGACTAAAGCAGTGGTGGCCCAGTGGTAACGGTCCCGACTTACGAGTTGTAGGTCATGGGTTCAAACCCAAGCAGGCGCTTTACTTTGTGTAAATAATTTCATCACCACTGCTCTCAAAACGGTGAAGGAAAAAATCGTGAGGAAACCGGCATGTCTTAGAACCAAAAATTCGAAGACATGGGACATCTACCAACCTGCACTGGGCCCGCGTGGTAGATTACAGCTCACTCCCTCTCACAGAGAGGAGGCCTGTGACCCAACAGTGGGAACATTAAAAGGCTGATTGATTGATTGATTAAACCTCAACAATCAAACAAAATAACAAGTGACAGTGACAATGACAATGCAATGCTTACGGCACATTAGCCGGGTCGAGGCAGCGCCACTATTATGCCGCAAATAGCGGCACTTTTTTCGATAGGGAAGGAATGCAGCTAGCGGCACTCTATACACTTCTTATTAAAAAAACGCCAGTCGAACCTGCAGGGCTATTACCTATCTTGCAGAAGCTTTGCGATAGCGATAATTGCGCAATAATTGCAAATATTGCGCAAATTGGTATTATGTATCAGCGATAGCGACACCGTAGCAAAAAAGCGATAGTGCTGCCTCTATGGAACAATCACTTAACTAAAATGTGAATTTTTCTCATTTTTCTCTACTGATCGCATGGTAATCGCGATTATTTCGTATTACGTATCGTTTTTGACAGCAGAGCAACAGTAATCGGCGAGCACATTTGGCTGTCAAATTGCGATAACCTTTTCCCTTGTCACTTTCGCTTGCTAATTACAAATTAGTCTTATAATTCGAAGAATTTTACTTAAAATTGTGTACATTTGAATCCGTCGTGTTTCGTGCGTGTGCTAGTTAGAATGAACTGAGTGTACCGTAAAAGATCGAACTATATACAAAAAAAAATTGTTTGCGTCTCTATTGAGGTATTCGGTAAGGATTGCTCGTGCTGTTCTCTTGCTTGAAGCACATGAGGTCGAGGCCAGAAGGATTGAAAGCCATAACACAGCACGGTTGCGACGTAACCTGCAAGATCAAGTCAAAGCTTTGAACATAAGTATCTGACGCCGAGTTCAAAGCTCATTACAGACTTTCCAAAGAGCTATTTATGAATTTGTGCACTGAACTAAGACCGTTCATAGCACGAACGAGAAGAAGAACAAAAGTTAGTGTAGGATGTAGTGGCTATGATCATAAATGCCTGTGCTGTATTGCATAACATCTGCCACAAACATCGGTTGCCAGTACTGAAGGTGATCTTAGCAACGAAGTCACACCACAACCACAGCAGGATGTGGGTGCTGGTATTGAACTACACCTCCTAGTTAGAGGCCGACAACAACGAGATCGCATTGTCCAAAGATTATGGTAATTCTGGAGGCTAATATGACATTTAATACATGCTATATTACCATCATAATAGTATTTTATTTACATAAATTGTGTAATAAGCTATTAGTACGGTCTACTTATATCGAGACCATACTATACTTTATTTACCACTGTTTAAGTTGATCTATATTCTGATATCCCCTTTAATTAAACAAAACCAGCCAAGTGCATGTAGGACCACGCACAACGAAGGTTTCCATATTCGGGATGAATTTATCCCAAGAACAAACTTAACATTGTAGTTGAAAAACATAATTATTATTCTCTTTTATATTCCAACCGCAATAAAGTTTGTACGCACAATATTTAGAGATTTACCATGTTATTGTAAGACCGTAGACTTCTTATAGATTGTCCTGTAATCTATGAGTAAAGAATCATTTTCTGTATTTTTTTCAATATTTTAGGCTCAGTAGTTTCGGAGATAGGGGTAGGTAATTACTTAATGGAAAATTTTCATAAATTTTCTCTGAAAGTAGGTATTTATTTTAAAATGATACAATAATAATATTTGAAATACTCACAAATACTCACAATAAGCCCTTTTATTTGATACGAAAAGTAACCCTCTTATTCAAAATTCATTTATTTACATTACACGTCCGTGTTTGGGTCACGGAAATTCATGTGTACGAAATTTCAACTAAATCGGTCCAGTAGATTCGGAGCTAATTGGCTGTGACAGACGGACAGCCACACAAGTGTTCCTATAAGGGTTCCGTTTTTTCATTCGGAGGTACGGAACCTTAAAAGCACTAGGCTAGTGTTAATATTGGGATTAGTATGTAATAAGGTGATTTCTTTATTGGGGTTCTAAAATTATGGTTCTTAACAATAAAAAATCAGTACACATAGTATAGAAATAACATTATTTAATTTTATTATTGGCTGTATTTACAATTCTTTGATATTATATTATATTGCGCACAGGATTGGTTCCATACGAGTTTCTTGCCTGTTCTTCTCCATAGGAACCTACTACAACTAGCTTCATCTTTCTGACTGACTGACCCCTTGACAATTCAAAAGTACCTGTAATTGGTTTATTTGAAATAAATGCTTTGAGTTGAGTTTGAGTTAGACGAGAGATGTCCTCAGGGATCAACAGCACAGGCACGAAATTTTCAAGTACCTATTTACGCTATAAATCCCCGTCGTGTTTGATTTCTTGCATATGTATTGATGAGTGCTCTAGATGTTGTTCAGGGTTTGATGATGAAGCCGGAAGATGGCCTTATGAACTTCTCAAAAAAATTAGGTAGCTACATTGAGTTTGGATTTGCACTCATTAGCTTTGTCTTAGCCCAAAGTACTTAATATCCAGGGTCTGATGATAAAGCCGAAAGCTGATCATAGGAACTCCTCAACCAAACATGATAGTATGTTGTGTTTGGACTCATTGGATATGTATTGACAAGTGCTTTTACACTAAGTCGTGTTCAGGGTCTGATGATGGAGCTGGAAGGTGGCCACAGGAACTCCTCAACCAAACAAAAAAGCCCTTTGGCTAAAGAGATTTAAGATACTAACTAAATAGTAGTAATTTAATGTCTTTGATGACTTGTGAGTGACAAATGCATTCCCTTCATAGATAATGATTCCATAGTAAAAAAATATAAAAAGTCTTTATTAACTTGTGCTAACAGTTATAAAGAGGTTCAGTTAGTTTCGATCTTGTTTCGATAGATAGTAATATTGTGACGTTATGGACAATGAATGCGCTGATGCTCTGGCCAAAGATGCTTACTCATCAGCAGTAGCTGATCTCACCCACAATAGTCATCAGGGATAAGACTTGCTGAGCCTTGACAAGTTAAGCTCCAATCTTCATGGCAGGAACAGTAAAACATAACACCACGAGAAAAAAAAGGGCAGGTTTTATTATGTAGTAGGCAACCAACCATAAAGTCAAAACCTTGGTTCGTTCTACGCTAGTTCTACGGCTATAATTTTTTTTTTTATATTTGTCATTTATCGTATTCGCCTCTAGGTTTTTGTTGTACTCCCGTGTTTTTGTAACTCCTCTCTCTGTGTCTGTGAGTGCGGGTTGGCAGAGGGCAATCTGTATCACTCATCTTCTATGAATGCTCAAACAACGCCCCACCTCTATAGCCATCTCCCTAAATTTTAAATCCCTCTTCCGTTTAACTTTCTGCTAACACATACTTCTCCTGAACTGCTCGTAGCGCTGATGACTTTTGTCCGCCACAATTACATAAAATCTATGTACATACCTATATAAAAATGAATCTCTATTTTTCAGCCGTTCTCAAGTTGGATAATTATTTTTTTGTTTTGTTCGTTAAGCTTCGTGCAGACCAGCGCGTCAGTTTTCCACTTAAACATCAACTTTATGCAATAGTGTAAATAAAGTTGATTTTAGACCGACTATTATTGTTGAAAAAGTCATAAAAAATATGAAGTTGTAGCGCAAACTGAACCTTATGGGTAGGCATTACAGTTGTTTTTCCTAAAACTCGTGTTTGATTACATGTTTGGCAAAAGATTTGCGAACGCAGATTAGGTATTTATGCAAGTAGGTAGGTAGGTATGTATGTAAATATGTAGGCAAGTAGGTAGGTATGTATGTAGGTAGGTGTAGGTAGGCAGGTATGTAGGTGTAGGTATGTAGGTAAATAGGGTAGGCTAGGTAGATAGGTAGGTGCGCCGTAGATTAGTAATTAGTGCTACCCGTGTGAAGCCGGGGCGGGCAGCTAGTTATAAATAAATTATTCTGTCTGTGTGGGGTTTATTTTTGAATCATGCAAACTTTTTTTTTCCATGATAAGAGCATTTTAGTCATTGGCTGGCAGAATGGTCGACATGGATTATGCTTGCCATTTTTAAGACCATAGACTTCTTATAGATTTTCCTGTAATCTATGAGTAAAGAATCATTTTCTGTATTTTTTTCAATATTTTAGGCTCAGTAGTTTCGGAGATACGGGGGGGAATGGTAAAATTTCATAAATTTTCTTTAAAACTAGGTATTCATTTTAAAACGATTGAATACAAATATTTGAAATACTCACAATAAGCCCTTCAATTTGATACAAAAAGTGACCCCCTTATTCAAAATTAATTTATTTACGTTACACGTCCGTATTTGGGTCACGAAAATTCATGTGTGCGAAATTTCAACTAAATTGGTCCAGTAGATTCGGAGCAAATTTGCTGTGACAGACGGACAGACATACAAGTGTTCCTATAAGGGTTCCGTTTTTTTTTTCATTCGGAGGTACGGAACCTTAAAAACACTAGGCTAGAGAAATACTTAATGTTAATATTGGGATTAGTATGTAAGGTGAATTCTTTATTGGGGTTCTAAAATTATGGTTCTTTACAATAAAAAATCGGTACATAGTATAAAATAAACATTTACTTAATAATTTTATTAGTGGCCGTATTTACAATTATGCAAAATGATGATATTATAACTATTATATTCGCATTCATACACCTGTCTGCTGCGCTCAGGATTGGTTCCATACGAGAGATGTCCTCAGTGGTCAACAGAACAGGCACGAAAGTTTCAAGTACCTACTTACACTAAATAGCCCCCTCGTGTTTGATTTCTTGCATATGTATTGATGAGTGCTCTAGATGGTGTTCAGGGTCTGATGATAAAGCCGGAAGCTGATCATAGGAACTATTCAACCAAACATGATAGTATCATTGTGTTTGGACTCATTGAATATGTTTTGACAAGTGCTTTTACACTAAGTCGTGTTCAGGGTCTGATGATGCAGCCAGAAGCCCTAGGAACTCCTCAACCAAACAAGATATCCCTTCGGGTAAAGATATTTAAGATACTATATTATTAGGAGTAATTTAATGTCTTTGATGACATGTGATTGACAAATGCATTCATAGATAATGATTCCGTTGTTTAAAAAAATAAAAAGTCTTTATCGACTTGTGCTAGCAGTTATAAAGAGGTTCCATTCGTTTGGATAGATAGTCATTGTGGCATTAAGGACACTGAATGCGCTGATGCTCTTGCCAAAGATGCTTGCTCATCAGCAATAGCTGATCTCACCCACAATAGTCATCAGGGGTATGACTTGCTGAGCCTTCCACAAGTTAAGCTTTAATCTTCATGGCAGGAACAGTGGAACAACACCAGTAGAATAAAGGGCGGGTTTCTCTTGTTTTTTTGATCGCACACTAACGCCATGTTGTTAGATGTATAGAGTACTTCCATACAAACAATAGTTGCCGATAGTAACAATAGGTACCGTTAAATCCGTCTCGAGTGAAGCCAATTAAGAAATTATCTGTTGCACTTTTTGCATGGAACATCATTCCATTCTGTATCTAAAGAAACTCATGTTATTTTCTTTTTTATTGATAAAATAGTTACATGGAAGATTAAAGACAAGATTAAAGCTTAACTTGTGGAAGGCTCAGCAATGTTACGACATTTCTATAATGAAATATGACTTAGAAAAAAGAATGAATGAAAATACATTTTATATAGCACAGACAAAAAGGCACACAGCACAACATAATTATAATATAGCACAGACAAAAAGGCACACAGCACAACATAATTATAACACAAGTAAAAAAAGAGATAATTAAAAGGAAAACAAATAAAAAGTATAAAATAATAATTTAACAGGAATGTGTGCCTCGCGGCTGCGCCAAATAGGCCCAGTTCAGCAAAAATGCCAGACAACTAATGCCTGACGCTGGTTTTCAACTGGACCTGGCGTGAGAGGTGACGGATGTAAATCAGTTTTATACTGCAGTGTGCGTGTATGTAAATTTAAATAAAATAAATGAGTGTAAGATAATAATAATATGTAAATATTTAAAAATATTAACTATATGTATAAGAATGAATAAACGGAATAATAATATCAAGTAATTTGATTAATACTGCAAAATGTGTCTGTATCTATACTTAAATACTTAAAATATACCAGTGTTTATAACAATAATTAATAATATTTCAATACAATATTGTGTGATATCAGATAAATTGCAAAACAACAAAATAAAAACAAAAACATTGCCGACAAATCACTGAAACATACTTAAAGTAGGTAGGTACATATAAATCATATAATTGAGACATTAAGTGTGACCATATCCAGCTTCCGTTGCGCATCTATGAGGTACTGTCGCAAGCGTCGTCTAAAAGCACCTATAGTGTTAATAACTCTTATCGGTGGTGGCAGGTTGTTCCATATTTTGGAGGCCGCATAACGTAAGCTGCCTCTGAAAGCGGCTGTACCCTGAGACTGAGTCGAGCATTGTTGCGAGCATTGCCTTCTCCCGCATTCCCGTCTACTCGTAACCCAACTCAATTTGTTGTATAAGTAGTCCGATTTCTGATATCTAACCACTCCGAACAGAAGGCAAGCCTAATGGAGTTTGCGTCTGGACTTCATTTTTAGAGTACTTGATATCGCACTATGGCTCTTACTCGTACGCCAACGTGACGTAACTTGAGTCCAGATTAGAGTTTAAACTATTAAATAGACAAGATAAGGGCGTAAGAAGCATAATAAAATCCTCACGACATTTTTACCGTGAAGTGTAACTTGTTGTCACACTATGCCACTTAGGCCAATATGATGCAACTTGAGTATATTGGACTCAGTTTGTACTATGAAATAAATAGTATAGGATCATTAAAAGTAGCTCATATATTCAGTTTTCCTCATTAAATACGTGTTGTAGATTAGGGCGCATATCTCAAGACGGTTGTACTTTAGAGCTGAGCTGCCAACTATTGTTTGTGTGGAAGTGCCTCTACACATCTAACAAGGTGGCGTTAGTGTGCGATCACACGATAACACATTCTGCTCATGAACTGCTTGTAGCGCTGATTACTTTCATCCGCCACAATAATATAAAATTATCAATAAATATTCTGTCTGAGTTTTTTTTTAAATCATGCATATTTGTTTTTTCAATGCTAAGTGCATTTTAGACATTGGCTGGCAGAATAGTCGACAACGGCTTTGCTTGCCAAAAATAGAATAACATAGACAAATAACATTGACACTAAATTGACTTTATAAGATTAGTTCCGAAGACTACTACTTAATTGTTTTTGGCGCTAGTTAGCAACAGCGAGCGATTTGCAAACGATCTAATAGGTAATACCGACTTTTATGACGTTTAGCGATTGATCGCGCAGTGAACCCGCGATGTCTGCGCAATAATTGCTGATTGCTATTTTTAGGTAATCAGCCTGCGGATTGAGAACTAACAAGATTCTCCTTTCAAAATAGTTTTTATTCAATTTAATTTGGTCTACCTACGTAATAAACAGGCCGTAGTCCCCATAAAGCTCCCATGGCAAAAGGATTTAAATATTTAAGTACTATAAACAACCCTAATGGATTACAGTAGTTGCAGATCCGATAATCCCTTCACGTGGGGTGATACCTACAAAACTTTATTTCTGACATGTAGGTAGCAAATCGATTTGGGAGGCTTACTGCACACGGACGACTGAGTCGTGCGACTTGTAAGTCTTTTTGAGATTACATGATTATGTGTGCATGTGTAGGCACTTGAAAGTTCCCCTCAAATTTTGGACATCAGAGTGGCGAGCACGGCCTTGTGACATGGCTCGTGTCACACATTTTATCATAGTTTATTCATATAAAATGTCACAGTAGGCCGTGCTCTCTAGTCAGCTATCTAATTACGTAAGGTATTTTGGTACGCGATTACAACAAATCTGTTTTTTTTTGACAGTTCAACAACATTCATTGCGTTATTTACGTTGTTGAACAGATTTTTTTTTAAACTTTTGTAGCAATGTATTAGAAATCAAAACAATTACGATTCTGATTGATCGTGTAAGCAATTAGGGTATAGCTCAGATTGTGGCACTTTTTTTGGAATGTACGAAAATAGTTAAGTTTGTAAAAAGTTTTATGTTAATTATTAGGTACCTGAATAAAACCGCTGAAATCGCAAACAATGGTTTTAAGATTGTGTCAGACCTAAACTGTACATAAGTATTATATGCTATACTTCTATCAATACTAATTACCTCCTCCTTTTGGAAGTCGGTTAAAATAAAGCCGAAGAGTTTGGTTTTTGTTTGTTTGAACACGCTAATCTCTGAAACTAGCTGTCGGGTTTGAAAAATTCTATTTGCATGATAGACCAATCCTTAAGGAAAATTATAGACTACTTAAAACGCCCACGCTACGACTCATATGGCGCAATTTCATTAGTCGATAACTCGGTCGATATACAGCATGCGGGGACATGATCTCGCACCCGATTGGATCGTAATACAATCCATGATCGGATCTCGCACCCCGCATGCGGGCCCTATCGAATAATGAAATTGCGCCATTAGGAGTCAAGCAAAAAGACAAAACGTCAAAAAGAACGTTAAGCGAAACCGAAGTAATAACGCACGGGCGATGTGATGCGACGCGGTGAGTCGGAGGCCGCAATTTTGACGAGGACGAAGTCGCGGGTAGTATCTAGTAAATAAATATGATGAGTTTTTCCATTAGGAATTTCTCAGTAACAGCCCGGAGTCTGGAATTGTGTACGGTTGAAAGCAATAGGCTCGCCCCCTGTTACATAGGACTTATTCATAACTTGCGAAACTCTGCCTAAATCTTTGGGAATTACAGGTGTGATGTTTATGTGTTATTCAAAAATTCAAATTCAAATTCAAAAATCATTTATCGATCCAATCATAATAAATATATATAAAAATAATTAATTAGACAATATAAATAACATTAAAATTATAAAATTCAATTCAATTAAAATCTTAAAACAATAAATAAAAAATTTAAATGTTTAAAAATACGCCTGCCTCTGAGTCATTTGTTTGTTTGTCATTACATTAATCATAAAACAATGGTTAATGTACTGACAATCAAACCTGTCCGCAAACTGTGCTGTTATAACTTTCCTAATGTAACAATACCTTTTTCTTACAGATGGTTCAGCCTCTAGTAACCTATGTTTCGTAATCACCATGCTATAGAACCAGGAAAATGTCCCGTACAGACCGTACCCTCTACAAACCAGTCGTAAGTAATAGTCTACAGGGAAATAATATAAGAGACGTATCACAAATTTATTTCTCTACTTTTGTAATAGTTTTCCACCCCTATTTCTTCCTATCTCCCCCTTTGTCCTGCGTTTAGTCGAACGTGCAACCGTCCACTTAGTCGTCAATTGGTAGCTGACATCCCCCGATGCAATTGATTTATATTAATTTTATTTTAGAAGGTTGCTTGTTTGATTGCATTTACAAGTCTGATTATTAAATAGGAAACAGCTGGAGTGGACATTCCAGCTCTTTTCTGTAATTGAATACTACCAAGTAATATTTTTTTTCATCACACCTATTCGAAAAACGACAATTGCCTATAGAGGATAGCGGGAGCAAAATTCAACTTTGCACCCTAGGGAGTTTGGGGTTTCTCTCTTCTGATTGGTCCACTCCGCTCTTTTGATAGCGTGCTGATTTGTGTAGTTAGGTTGGAGGCGCTCGCGTAAAGGCTTAATGTAAAAAAAAAACGAGTACGTAGGTTTTTATTTTTCTCATAGGTAGTGATGAAAAATAGTGTGTATCACTCGGGGACAAAATATTTTGTTCTCGGGCGGCGTATATTGAATTCCTCGCTAACCTCAGGATTCTAAAGTAGAATCCTTCGCTTAGCTCTGAATTCAAAATAACGCCCTGGAAGAACAAAATATTACTTTGTCCCCATGTAACACAAATAACTATTTGTTGTGGAGGTATCATATTTCCTCTCGCTTTCCTGCGATTGTAAATACTTAGTTGTTTATTTTTATTTTATTTTAAAACGATTTTATTCTTCCTCGTGCGTTCGAATCGCATCAGTCGTAGATTCGCGACAGAGTCAACCCCCCAGTGCGGTCGGTTGGTATTAATTGTGAAAGTTACTCGGTTGTTAGCTACACCAACTAATCTGAACGGTACGTGTTTTCCGTGCGCCACGCAACTGTGACGCACGGAAACTTCTTACTAATTTCCTGGGAATTTCTAGAAAATGTCCCTGTTATTGTTTAGGAATGAAGGATTTTGTTTGGTTTCGTTTTAAGACTGGTGTAGCAGAAACAGTATGAAAACTGAGCAGTAGTTTTACTGACCCTGGCTGCAGCACCAAAGTCATCAAACTATTGTAAAATCTTCGGTTTTCCAAACATATAGTTATTATGGAGCTTCACTCACGTACAGACGTAAATACACGTTTTAACGTTCAAGCCTCGCGGTTTAACACTGACGCGCCCATTACGTCACTTTTGACATTTTTCAGAATTTTTCGGTGTTCCCTATAATTTTTTGACAATTTTACTTCCAATCGACGATAATATACGTCAGGCCATAGAGAGAAACAACCCACAGACCAAACGGAATCTCCGTCAAATCCCACCGTGGCCATCGGGATACGCCGTACCACGAGTATTCGTAGTATTAAATGGGTGAATATTTTACCTTCATTGAAAATCCAGTCTGTTTTATTTTAAGATTTCTATTGAATTAATTTCGCATAATTGGTGAAATGTGAGTGTACCATAGAAACACCTCTGCATAACCCTTCTGGGGATAAAGGTGTGATGTTATGTTATGCTGATAATTTCACAAAAAGATGCTATTTTTCATTTTTGCGGCTCTTTAATCCATCAGAGGTATTTGAAAATAGCTTTGAAAATAGAATAATAAAATTACACTAGCTTCAATAACTCTACTAAAATATTCCTATATACAAATCCCATTCAGCTTTGTTTTGTATGAACAGAAAAAAAGACAGTCGGACTAATAAACTGCACACAACAGCGCTTCAGCAATGCCAGTATCAATTTCACAATCTACGTTTGATTTTGCATCAAAAGCCTTGATCGCTTTTATACGCTGTATGAAAGCGTAGATTGGTCAAAGGTACAATTTTTATTGAAAAAATAAACTTCAAACATATCATGCAAAGGCTCACTGACTATGCAAACAAGTTTTACAATGGGAGTCTATAACACTAAATAAAAAAACCGGCCAAGTGCTTGTTGGACCACGCACAGTGAAGGGTTCCGTAGTAGCGATGAATTTATCCCAAGAACAAACATTGTAGTTGTAAAACATGTTCTCTCATACAGCCAACTGCAAATGTAAGTTTGTACCAACAATATTGAGAGATTTACCATGTTATTTTATGACCATAGACTTCTTATAGATTTTCCTGTAATCTGTATTTTTTCAAAATTTTAAGCTCAGTAGTTTCAGAGATAATGGGGTTAGCCAATTTTCATCAATTTTCTGGAATATATTTAAAACTATTCAAATTAAATTAAAAAAAAAAAAATGATTTGAGATCGTCATAACAAGCCCTTCCATGGTATATCACACGGTACAGTTTGAAAAACATTTTATTTTTTATTTTCTAATTTGTTTATTCCAAATTCATTTATTTACGTTTTACGTCCGTGTTTGGGTCACAGAAGCAATTTAATCGGTCTATTACATTCGGAACAAATTGGCTGTGACAGACGGACAGACAGATAGACAGACAGACAGACAGACGGGTAAGTAATATATGGTATAATTACAAAATGACTAATATTTACAAGATATAACAACTGAATCTATAATTTTATTTGATATAATCATCAGTTAATATAATAAACGATTGATATAATTTTAAAATAAGTAATTTTTATAATCATAACATACATTTAATATAATATCGTTTGATATACCACTCAAAAGACATAAAACATATTTAGTCTAATATGTAATTTCTGTCACAGTAAATAACCTGAGTAGATACTGTAGATATACTTAACTGATTACCACCTGCCAAGATGGTCACTCGCTACGCTCGCTCGCCTTCGCGCGTTAATAGTCACTGTTCTAACCTAACCCCAATGGTTCACCAAGAATAGAGGGGATCTGGCACTCGGCGGCCGCTGCTGCGGCACGCTCCCTACGGTCGCTCGCCTTCGCGCGTTAATGGTCACTGTTCTAACCTAACCTAACCCAAATGGTTCACCAACAAGAGAGGGGGGATCTGGCACTCGGCGGCCGCTACCGCGGCACGCTCCCTTCGGTCGCTCGCCTTCGCGCATTAATGGTCACTGTTCTAACCTAACCTAACCCAAATAGTTCACCAACAAGAGAGGGGGGATCTGGCACTCGGCGGCCGCTACCGCGGCACGCTCCCTTCGGTCGCCCGCCTTCGCGCGCTAATGGTCACTGTTCTAACCTAACCTAACCTAACCCAAATGGTTCACCAACAAGAGAGGGGGGATCTGGCACTCGGCGGCCGCTACCGCGGCACGCTCCCTTCGGTCGCTCGCCTTCGCGCGTTAATGGTCACTGTTCTAACCTAACCTAACCCAAATGGTTCACCACCGCTCGGCGGCCGCTCACGCAAGTTTTGTGTGTGTATGCAGACCAGCCGCTGTGTGCAGCCAGACCGACACCGGTTATTGTTATACGGTGAAGTTTTCTTAGAAATTGTATTGTTCGTGTCGCGTCGCGCTGGTCTGCAAAAGCCTTTAGCCTTCTAACCTAACCTATCCGAGTTGGATGGCTTTGAATCGGGGTGTTAACCATAATGATGGTATCATTATATAATTTAAACGATAGACCTAATGATTTTCGATTAAATAAACGTTATATCCAATAACGTTATACGAAATAAGTATTAGAGTATATAAATGTTATATGTAAAGAAATTATATCAACAGTTGGTATATTTCACGTTTATTATATCTTGTGAACGTTATTGAAATGAAAATATACCAAATAACTTTATATGATATGAGACGCACCCCAGACAGACACATGAGTCCTCCTATAAGGAACCCTAAAAATGGTACAATCAAGCTAAAGAACTGTGCGGGTATGAACACAAACATGATTGCTTTGTTCTCACATGAAATCCGAATAGATACAAGTAATAAAACTGTGTAAATCAAGAAACGTCTCTTCGTTCATAAAACAATAAAAATTCAACGCTCAGGTTTACAAAAAATCTTGGCACAAGTAAAATTGCGCATTCCACTGTTGATTTCTGAATGGACATACAACCTTTTGGATTACAACCACGCCGTGTTCTGAGTCCTCCTGTTTTCATTCACAGCTGCATTCTCTATAAATTATTCTTTCCTAGTCCCTAGTATGCAAGAATATTGACATTACTGTTTGAATAGAAGGAAAAAGTATCGTTTAAATGAGATACCTGCTAGGAAGTGATAGAGTGCCGTATTAGCATTGCAGCTAGTAGCTAGTAGCGCTGCCTCGGCCCGGCTAAAGTGCCGTAAGCATTGGATTGTCACTGTCACTTGTTATTTTCTTTGATTGTTGAGGTTAGTTTATTTCATCTATAGCCGGCTAAACTTAAGTGCCATAATCCCTTGGCTTAGCAAAAAAAAAATGGCTGAAAGGTAGGTTAGGTTAGGTTAGAATTGTGACCACACAACGCACGAGCCGAGCGAGCGTAGAGAGCGATGCCGCGGCAGCGGCCGGCGAGTGCCAGGGTCCCTTGGGCACAAGAGAATGTAATGTTTTGGGAATGTGGTGTTTTACAGCGATCTAACCTCAACAATCAAACAAAATACCAATTGACGTGACTTAGTGACAGTGACAATGACAATGTCACGGTGACAATGGCAATGCTTACGGCACTTTGGTAGCGGCATTTTATCCGATAGGGATAGAGTGCCGCTAGTGGCACTCTATACACTGCCTAACTTCTATAAACCACCATCGTTGATGAATCGTCATTTATACAGAAACATAACGCTTGTTTATCCCGAAGAGTTAGACAGAGGTGTACCTATTATATTATAGTACACCCATGTTTAAGGCCTATATCATAAACATCAACATAAACATCACACCTGTAATTCCCAAAGATTTAGGCAGAGTTTCGCAAGTTATGAATAAGTCCTATGTAACAGGAGGCGAGCTTATTGCCATCAACCGGGCACAAATCCAGACTCCGGTCTGCTACTGAGAAATTCTAGATGGAAAAACCCAATAACACTGACCGACCAGGGAATCGAACCCAGGACCTCACGTACCTCATGCTCAGCAGTAGCGCTTGTCACCGTTAGACCAACGATCTCTATAAAATATTTATTTTTTCTTGATTAGTAGCATTAATTGCTCATTGGTCTGTGTTTATTAACTGTTATTGGATATATCATGTCGTTAAAAGAAATAAAGCTTTCATTTACGAAATAAATCCAATTCTCAATATCGTTTATCAAGATAGAAATTAGATTGTATTCTTGTCTTAA
Organism: Conistra vaccinii; assembly: GCA_948150665.1. Classification (NCBI taxonomy): domain Eukaryota; kingdom Metazoa; phylum Arthropoda; class Insecta; order Lepidoptera; family Noctuidae; genus Conistra; species Conistra vaccinii. Next base: position 11,353,022 of record OX411330.1, read on the forward strand.
ACCTAGTGCTGATATTAGAGGTCAAGAGCTTTTAGAAACAATTCTCAAGGTCAAACTGGGCCAATAATCTAAAATGTGTAAGAATAATACTGAATGAGACCGAGTTTCATTGATACTCGTATAATGCCTAGAGCCGTACATTATCTCTTTTGCCCTAAAATTATTAATAAAGAAGGTATTGTGTTCACAAAAAATGTATCTATAGCGATTGTATTTATTTGTCCAAGTCCATCAATCACAATCAACTCAGCCTATCGCAGTCCACTGTTGGACATAGGTCACTCCCAGGCTGCACAACAATACAACACTGTCCTCCGCCTTCTGCATCCAGTCTGTCCCAGCCACCTTTTTTAAGGTTGTCAGTCCATCTAGTTGGGGGAGGCGTCCTTCACTACGCTTTCCGATCCAAGGTCTCCAATCTAGGACTTGTCTGCTCCACCGGCCATCGGTCTTAGAACAAACATGGCCAGCCCACTTCCACTTTAGTTTGCTTACTCTGCAAGCTATGGGCGTTTGTGCACTACTAGGAATTTTACTGTCCGGCAGTCCGATTGTTTACGGTCCGATCAATCTTCAATCTTCCTAGCCTTTTCCCAACTATCTTGGGGTCGGCTTCCAGTCTAACCGGATGCAGCTAAATACCAGTATTTTACATGGAGCGACTGCCTATCTGACCTCCACAACCCAGTAACTGGGTAATACGATACCCCTTGGTAAGACTGGTGTCAGACTTTCGGGCTTCTGACGACTCGTAACGACTGTCAAAGATCCACAAATGACAGCCGGGACCAACGGCTTAACGTGCTTTCCGAGGCACGGAGGAGTCTCGGTATGTAAAGATGGTCACCCATCCCCTGACCAACCCCGGCAAGCGTAGGTAGCTTAACCTGATGGATCGACCCGTGCGGCTTGTTATTACTTAGCCACGAGCTCCTCCTACTCTAGGAACGATGAGTTTCTTGGAACATCGGCAGTTCGGGAAAAAACGACCCGGAATGGGGAAAAAATCGGACTGCCTTTTTCGGTCCGATATGGCCGGCATAAATGTATACAGGGTGGCAGGGACATCGACGCGAAGCCGGTTGCCATGGATTCAGTACATGGTTCTGAACCCCCCTGCGTGGAAATTTTGCGTCGGTTATTAAAAAAAAAATCTGCTGTTTCATAGAAAAGTGCAATACCTATGCGGTCAAAATGTATGGAGCAGCTGATTTTTTTTTTAATAACCGACGAAAAATTTCAACGCAGGGGGGTTTAGAACCATGTACTGAATCCATGGTATCAGGCTTCGCGTCGATGTCCCGGACACCCCGTATACTAGTTTGTGCACTGTACGTAATTTTACCGTCCGACATTTTACTTTTAACAGTTAACAGTTATAGTGCGCAAACGCCCTAAAGGGATTTTGCGAACACGAAATTTTACCGTGCGGCAGTCCGATTCCGACCAAACTAGGTATAAACATTTATATAGGACCGTAAAAAAATCGGTCTACCGGACAGTAAAATTCCGTGTAGTGCACAAACGCCTGTCGGTAACTCCGGTTTTTTCCTGGATAATTCCTGATTTTTTCCTTCAAAGAAACTCCAAGCATATGCTTCCATCACTCTTTCATAAATCTATACCTACATAGTCAACTAAATCAGATTCTCGAAATTAAATATCCTAATAATGGTATTATTTTCACAATTACCCCGAATATGCCGCCTGCCGAAATGTTAGCGTGCAGGCGTGAGATCCCTGGGGAGTTTTTAATCCAACCCCGAAACTTCCAGAGACACATTAATGAGGAAATAATACCACATTACCTGCCCCTATTTCGTTCACAAAGTTAGATTGAATAAAAGGTTGTATACCTGTATTAGTGTCAAAAGTTTATGATTTAATTTCATTGCATTTATCCCAGGTTTTTAATTAAGTCGAGAAGATTAGTTATTCCAATTTTCGGGTAGGTTTTTATTTTGCTTTTTTCGTTGGAAGTTGACCTTATTTGATTTCCGTGGCAGTTTATAACTTTTGTTAACCATGGATTCTGTTATTAGGGATTTAAAGTAGATAATTCTTTTTAATAAAGGGGAAAGTAATAGGTAAAGAGGAAAGTTTACTGTCTCCTATTACACAAGTGTCGCATGACAGTCAATATAAATATATCTCTGAAAAAATTTTAAACCCCCGGGCCCCGATGAAAAAAGAGAGGATTTACAACTTCGACCGAAGCGGGTGATACAATTTGAATGCGGTTTTTTTTATTTAAAAGCAGGTTTTCTAGTGATGGTTATTAGACATGTTATTATCAAAATCGGTTCAGCCATTTGAAGATTCAGCTCTTTTCTAATTGATGAATGGATATGAGCGTCTTCCACAGGTCTGATCGATTTGAAATTTGGTATTCTGTTACTTCAATGATATAAGAAGAACATATGTAGTAACCTTGAATTAATGTTGCAGCATCACCTGGAACTATAATTTGCAGGATACCCAACTGATAACCAACTTACAGCACAGGTATCGTGTTTTGGCTCATTGAAATTGTCTCAACTAATAGGTTATAGATAGATGATAAACAGGGTCTGGTGATGGAGTAGGAAAGAGAAATGAGGAAGTGTTTGTGTCGGGGGTTTTTTACTTTTACTAATTTCCCTTGTGAAGGAATATTGTTATCACTGCGGATCATTATCAATCGGATACCTATCCGAAAGATAATGGTCCGTTAAATCTGCATTTGCAATTCAACTGGTACCACTTAATTCATCCCCGAAAAAACACACAGTAAAAACCTATAAATTAACCATTCTCTCACCTTCCAATCTCTATTAATAATGAGAAAATTGCGCCACCGAAATGAGGCAGATTCAACATTGTTCCAGCGCCCAATTTCACTCTGGAACGTACTCCTACAATTTATGACGGGACACGTGTGAAGCGGCCCGCGGTTTTAATATCTGCTGTAAATTAGACTGAACGAATGGATACTGCACAAATTGGCCCGTACTACGCTCTTATTTACTTTATTGTTTTAGAAACGGAGGTTGATGTTATCGGCGTTATTTGTAACTGATGGTGGAGTTATGTGATGAAACTTGTGTTGGTTCGGAACTATCAGAGTTTTTTACAAGTGAAATCTTCTTTAAGCGCGTTGAGCGATTTTTGGTAGGAGATAAACTTTTGGACTCGCGTCACCAACATGCTCGCGCTGTAGTGCTGTACTATAGAATATAGATGGCACTAATACAAGTTTTCACTTCTGTCGGCAGTCCCCTGATGCCAATTTTATAACGGACTTAAAAAAGGAGAGGTGCTCAATTCGACTGGACGTTTTTTTTTTTTGTATGTTTGTTACGTGATTACTCCGCCAATTATGGTTTTCGTTTTTTTCACAAAAAATAATCATCAAAATCAATATTTTGATGATTATTCTTTTTTTGTGAAAAAAACGAAAATTCAAAACCAAAGACACAAACTTCCAAAATTAAAGTTATTTTTGAATTTGTAGTTTTTTTTTTTGGAAGCCTGTTGGTTTTTTTTGTAAAAAGTTTTTTAACATATATTATTGTGATTGGTTGTGAGTGTAATACAGATGTTTTATTAACATTGTTGTAGATTTTTGATACTTTGTGTTTACAGATGAGATTGGAAGATAGAAACATCCAGATGTTTACTACTTTAATAATAAGTACTGTGTTTCACGTTTATATTATACTCACAATCAGTTCGAATATTTTCAACCCTAAACTGAAGCTTCTATACTGTTATGGGTACAGCACGCTCTGAAAATGGATAAATGCAATACTGGCTGAGAGGTTTTGCTTAAATTAAAATTCAAAAATCTTTATTTCAATCCATTTAAATTTGAAATAAAATTAAAATTTTAATCACAATAAACGTAATAAAAATAATTAATTAAATAATATAAATATTTTTTTATTATTAAAATCATAGCCATAAGTAAGATAGGCATCAACATCATATCTCTACTAGAATCTGATGACGTAGTTTGCTCATTAATTTAGAATGATAAATGCAGTTTCGTTAAGCCGTAAGAGCCTTTCCGATATGGCTCATTATTAGCCGATAGGAACGTGTTGACAGCGCTTCGGAAAATGGCACTAGGTAATCGGGTCGGTCAGCCAATCGGAGCACCGTGCGGTAACGTAGGCACGTCTGATTGGCTTACGAAGCCTTGCGCTGACCGACGGATTAGCTAATGCAACTGGCCGGGTGCTGCTAAATCCAATACTGTTGCCCCAAATTTCAGGCTTCGGACTAATTAGTCCGTGATTCAGTTTAGCGATTAGGTATGATTTCATTTAGCGATCTTCCCTAAATCGTGAGTTTCATCTGTCATAACAGTTCGGTCTGTTCTGTTTTAACGCTTACTGTGGTCTTTGAATTAACTATTATTTTACAGTTTAGTGCTGGATAAAGGCTACAGTAAATACATGTATGGAACTTTTATTTGCAATTTCATTATATGAATATTTTTATTTACTTTTATTTGCAATTTCATTTTATGAATATTTTATTTACTTTTAATCTTATTTATTGGGCGCACATATTTGGCCTAATGTCTAAGTAATTCTAACTATTACTCTAAAATTAACCAAATCGGTCCATTAGTTCTCAAGTTATGTGCTTACCAACGAACAGCATTCCATTTTTTTATTTAACAGAAGAAGATATACAAAGACCGTTATACCAAACAAACACTCACGTATAAGGCATTTCTCACAACACTAATCCTTTCTAATTATGCATCCCACCAACAAAAAGAGACAAACACAACATTTGTAGCATACCTATTGTGCACTTTATACCCAAAAAAGCTAGCAACATCATGCATAAACTGCTCTTACCCAGTGACCCGTCCAAAACCGACCGCTAATCTAAATTAAACCGTGTTTTGAAGAACAAAAGGTGTATTATCATTTGGTCGGATGGTCACGTCAACTCTTATTAAGTTCGCCTGGTAAGCTCCTTATCAGGCAGTGTATGGTGAAGATAAAGCGAACGCCAATGCCCGCTGTCTGCTGGAATGCATTCGGTGTAATCGCGTACAATGGTGATTTCAGTTTATTTGTCCTACGTTCCGCTTTGAGAAGATGTAATGTCGAGTGCTAAGTATAAATTTACCCGTTTATGGGGCGATTTTGTGATTCAGTTTGCAACGGTTTTCGTACACGGCTACAACTGTAAATTTTACTTTATTTCAGTGATATTGTGATGTCTTGACTGTGCCTTGGCAATCTAACGTATCGACTGTAATATAGTATGTCATTGTTTAAACCCCTAGCAACAATTATAAAGTTGCATGTAATCAAAATACAATAATTATCAAATTAGCCTCTAAATACCGCAAGTGGGGCAACGAAAGTTATGCCACCACCAGTACCTGTCCGAGCGAGTAGGGCGGAAGACCATTTATGGAGCTTTACTGCACGAAATTTGACAGCTTCGCCCCCCACCACCCCGCTTCACCCCTAGAATTTCTCACCCCAATATTATTAAGCTGGCTTTTATCGCGCCCACCTCACCGCGTAAATGAATAGAGGTAATTGTGGCGTACAGTTTAAATGAGTAAAAACTGCTCCGAACATTCAATTATTCGGTTCGGTTGAGGAAATATGGCTGAAGGGGGCGAGCTTGTAAAAACCTTTGTTTTAGTTATGACTGCGTGATTATTGAGATTAATTAGTAGGGTTTGGGGGGAATGGTTTTTTGTGTTAATTGATTTATTAGTCATTATATTATTATGTAGGTACTATTGCGGACACTGGCGGTGCACTTTTCAACCTTATTACTAAAGGCATAAGAGTGACGGTGAAGTGGTCGACCGCCATGATTGTCGTTTACATAATATTAAAATATAATTTAATGGGCGCATCCTAATGTTACATAGAATAATGAATGACGAACACCTAACTTGCTGTATTTTATTTTAAAACTCGTATAAGCAACTACAGTAGACATTGCGCATTGTCATATAAATTAAAAATATTGTAAATTACACATCGTGGAATGCAAATAAAGTATTGAGTATTGAATTACTCGTATGTTCTCTAGCAAGTATCATAAATTCAACTTAATGCCACATAATTACTGAGTACTCACAAACAAGTACAACTAATAATTAAAACCGTAATTTATTTGAAGTTAAAACTTCTTTAGGAGTGTCACTTTTTGGGTGAACAAAAAGCGTTAAGCTCACGTTATCGTCACCGTACAGTTTTCACTTCTTTCGGCAGTCCCCAAAACTTGCCCGATTTTTTTTTTCAATTGTCATGTAAACAATCACAAAATAAATTACATATATAAACATTGTCATTTTTTAAACAGTCATCGTAAAACTTCCAGTACACACGGCTACATATCAAGCGATACATTTCCAGTATCAGCTGACCTATCATTGTATGGAAATCCTTTACAATGCGAGATCAGCCTATACTGGAAATGTATAGCTTGATAATGTAGCTGTGTGTATCATAAACAAAACGAACATTACAATGTAGATTTAAACTACTAATCTGTTTGTATTTGCTATTGGATATGGACCCCTCCTCGGGTGAAGGCCTCCTCCAGCACGACAATGTATAATATATACCTACTGTACAAAAACGTCAAAATGTCATACCAAAATCTTTAACTAAAATGTCTGATATTTCGTCACCACCGAGTTCTAGAGTAATAATTTAATCAAATATAAACAGATCTATTAAATACAAATATTTCTTTAAGATAATATATTGTTTTATTGATGTCCATGCTGGGCCAAACTTGTATGGGAGCGTTATCCATCTCCTTCAATACCTAATTTAGTAACAAAATCTAGTACAAAAACTTTCCTCCAATTTAAAAGTACGCAGGTAATGTAATTTTGTAAGTTAATTTCAATGCTTCTACGTCGCCTTAATTCGTTTAACTGGGTACGCTCCCGAAGAATGTTATCAGGATTTTATGAATATTCAAACCAAGTAATCATGTCGAGGTAAATACGATTAAAACGAGTCTGCTTTAATATTTAATTCTATCTGACAATCTCGAAGTATATAATTAAGGAGGAGCTCGTGGCTAAGTAATAACAGCCGCACGGGTCGATCCATCAGGTTAAGCTTCGCTTGCCGGGGTTGGTCAGTGGATGGATGACCTTCTTTACACACCGAGACTCCTCCGTGCCTCGGAAAGAACGTTAACCTCTTAAGTACAATTATACAACGTAATTTTTTATTAATTACAAAGTTCTTAAGGGGTCATTGTACTCATCATTATGAACAACTTTTACTATGGGACCAAACATGAAATCGCGAAAAAATAAATCTGCTGTTCCATACATTTATGTTCGCATATCTCGTCAAAATGTAGGGAACAGCTGATTTATTTTTCGCGATTTCATGTTTGGTCCCATAGTAAAAGTTGTTCATAATGATGAGCACAATGATCCCCTAAGAGGTTTGTAAAGAACAAAAAAAAAACGTTGTATACTTACGGGTAGGTACTGTAAGTAAAATAAAAACTTCATTATACCAGTTTTACCAAAAATAAAGCAAATGAACTGCAATAGATAAGGACATCTTAAAATCACTAAAATGGGAAGAGAGTCGCCAAAGATAAAGCACTTTCTCATGAGGCAAACCGCGTGTCTTTCATGAGGCAAAAAGATAACTGGAACATATCCTTCGTAATGTCTCGAGTGCTTAATTAAGAAACTTTTAAAATTCACATTAAGTTTTATGTAAGTAGTCTAGAGAAAGTTGCTGACTACCTAATAAAGAGATACAATAAAAAGATTATATTCCTTCTTTTTAAATGCTCCAGAAATATAACAACGATTAAGTTAGTTGTATAGGGTATTCAGTTCAACTGAATACCAGTATTTTACATGGAGCGACTGCCTATCTGACCTCCACAACCCAGTAACTGGGTAATACTATACCCCTTGGTACTGGTGTCGAATTTCGGGCTTCTGACGACTCCTAACGACTGTCAAAGATCCATGAATGAGAGTCGGGACCGACGGCTACCGCTCAAGTCCCCCGCACCCCCGCGTTTTTCTCCAAATTAGTTCCAAGTTCCTTGACAACAAGTTCCGTAGACTTTACAAGTAAATAATGCCGCATTTTTACATACAGTATCTTGGTAGGTAAGTACCTACGTCATCAAAGAATATGGTTGTCATCCAAACTTATTTCAGACGTAAGGGGAAATAAACAAGGAAATGAGAGATGTCGTTTCTGTTACAAGTGCCATTTTCATGATATTCAGTATTATGATAATGTCTTGTAGTAAATAAAATGGGGAAAACTGTACGTATGGAATCTGTGCCAAGGAAACGGCAGGAACTTTTATATGAGTCTATGATTTTTGATGGGAGTAGAAATCGGTGTTACTTACAGATATGGCTGTTTTAAATCAAATCACGATATCTGACACGGGCGTGCACTGTCTGTGTCTAACCGCTTTTTTTTTTTGGTTGTGAAATCATCAAATAACTTATCCCGCTCTGGGTGGAGCGGAAGAGCGTGTCATACTCTTACTGACTAAAACGCACCGCTTCAGTTGCCTGTACGTTGCCAGAGAACACGGTCTCCCCTTAGGACTTTCCCGCAACGCCGGCAGGTGTCTAATCGCCTCTGTGGTCAAGTGGTTAAATCACCTGTCTCAGACCCAGAGGTCCCAGGTTCGAGTCCCAGTGGGGGCCAAATGTTCTGCTCGGGTAAGTTGGTGGTAGGGTTTGTTCTTAGTCCGCCTGGCTATTAGCTACCACCATCATAACTAACTCTGTCACCATAACAACAATGTTAACAGCATTGTTGTTTCGGCAGTTAGAGGTAAGATAGCCAGGTCCTCTATGGTTGAGGTTTCCGGGTGAAGCTCGCTTCCACCTTCGGCCTGATTATCACTTACCATCAGGCGAGATGCAGTATAACCTGTGAAAGTGAGATTGTTTGTTGGTGGTTGGTTGTGGTTATACCTGGAGAACGACATAGGCTACTTTTTATCCTAGATTCCAGACGAAGTCGCGGGCAACAGCTTGTTAAACTATACATTGTCTAAAACTTATCTGACCATTTGAATTTTATTGTATGGGCTTAAAAGACAGACTTCTGAGTTTGTTTCGTTATTACTTATTAGTTATTAGAGTAGTCGGCTAGGAAACACAGATTTAATCTAGTTTCAATGAAGAAAAATTACGAGTTAAAGTCTATTTTTTACCAATTTACAAAATAAAAATCATATACCTAACATTAGTATGTTGATAAGTCGGACACGCAAGTACTGAGCATCGATGCTCTAGGTCTGTGTTTCAATTGGCTGGTGACGCTGCTCGTCCTAGCATACCATACCTATATAGGTAGACGAGGAACGCAGATATCAAAGCTTTTTACAAAAAAACTCACATAACACGTCGGTTGAAGAAAAAGAATGGCCGAATGCAATATAATAACCTCCTACTCGGTTTAAACCAGAATCTCCTACTTTTTTTAAGTCTATTAAAACTAAAACCATTGAACTAAATCAGAGCAAGATGACATAAGTACTGGTTTAGCTTTTTTTTATTTTGATTGGGAAATCATCAAATAACTTCTTCCGCTCTGGGTGGAGCAGAAGGGCGTGTCACTCTTACTGACTAAAACCCACCGTGTTCCTTCAGTTGCCTGTACGTTGCCAGGGGCCATAGTAACCCTTTAGGACTTTCCCGCAACCCCCGCAGGCATCAGCCCTAGCGGACCCCGTCTGTTGTGCTGACATTTCTTTGAGGCGCGCGTAGATTACAAAGCGCCGTCGACCCCCCTTATCGGACGGCGAGCTACCCATTGCTCTCCGCCCGCAAGCCCGCGCCTATAGTAGCCGGAAATCGGCTCGCGATTCTCGACGCCCAGGGCGTCTCCTGCGGCGGCTAGGGGCGTGAGGGCGCGATATTTGCCTCTCCCTCACGCACTCCGCCTCCTCCTTCGCGAGCATTACTGCTTCGCAGAAGGAGGTGACGGCTTCCCATGCCCTCTCGCTCCGTACCATAACCTGGACCAGGGCCGGACGCAAGAGAATACTGGTTCAGCTTATCCTTATTCAAATTTTAATTTAAAAACTTCTGCTCAGAGGCCTCAATGACAATAAAACCAAATTACACAAAACAATAAACCTAAATAAACAAAAGACAAAGAAACTTAGTGAACCGCTTTCACAATAAACTACATAAAATACCGAAATTATAGTCGTTTGAATAACAAAAGCAAGAACAATAAAGAATTATAAGATTCGATGTGAATTAAACTTTTTTTTCTTAGGTACAATTCCGGGGTAAGCCATAAACTTGGTGGAAGTTCTTAAAGGGAAACATTCGGAATCAGTACAAAGGCGACTTGATAATAACGCGCGACTCCATTCAGTGTACTGTAATCATCTTCCATTCCCAATTTCTGAAACTTTTTTCATCTTTGTTCACATCTGTTTGGCCGTCTTTTGATTCTCGTAACGCTTTCTAAAACACTTTGTATCCGGAATTACTTTACAAAATATACGTTAGGCTACTCCCTTGTTTGTAGAAATCTATACAATATGGACATTTCAATTAAAAACCAAATGGCATATTTCTTGCAAGTCACAAGGGTTCTTGTCAGTTTACGAAAAATTTTCGGTTTTTTCTTTCTTTTTCGTGTGGTTCACTAAACACACTCTCCAGGTGTGAGGGTTTTTATACCGCCCATGGGCCTCTGACTTGTGAAGACAAGTCAGAGGCCCATGGGCTGAAGACATGCCGTCGAGAAATATCTCTCAGGCATGCCGGTTTCCTCACGATGTTTTCCTTCACCGTTTTTGAAGCAAGCGATAATTATACAAAACGCCGAAAACTCATAGGAGCGTGCTTTGGCAGTCCGGCGCGCGACGGTCACACCGCTAAACTATCACTGCTTCCCAATTTTTTTGGAATGTAGTACCTAATAACTCATTTTCCGAAGACACAGCTAGCTGTGTCTTTTCCATCAGGCGCTTAGCCGCACAAGAGGAAGGGCCCATAGTAATGGGCCACTGTACAGCTTCCGCGGGCGAGGGGCGAGGCCCCGACCCCGCCTGCCACGCCCCCTTGCGGGGGCGTAGCGACATCCACACTCATTTTCCGAAAGGTGGGTACTGTCAGCCAGGATGTCAGATGTTACATTTATGCTACTACTGTAAAGGCTCGCTCGCTTTTTTTTTTTTGTATGAATCCACATTTTATTTCTACTAATTGAACCGGCTTCTAACAAAAATGTATAGGATGTCAAAGCTAATCGAAGAATTAAACCGAAAACTCAGTCTGCTTTTGCAATATACTACGAAACCACTGAAAAGTTACCCGTACATACCTGTGCATAGCAGTACTTCAAAAAAATCTGCCATCTGCGGTGAGCTAAATTCGTCTTATAATAATGAACATCACCTCTTCACACATTAACGGCTCCTTCTCGTGATAGCTACATTAAGTACGAAAGTCAGTGACAAGAAATCACGTTTTATTTTATCAGAATAGCTGAATACCTACTAATAGTCCTTAGTTTCTTGAGTTTAAGTTATGTATCTAGGCAACTTCTATTAATACTCTTTTCAGTTTATTTATCATTTTAATTGGTACCATAGCTATAAAATGTATCACAGTAATTTATTGTAACTATAATTTATTTATTTATTATTCTATAGCAGTTAAAGCAAACGAGTGTACTGGATAAATCTCATCTGGAAATCCTTTTTGAATGACCATCTTTACAGTTTTCAGTTTGGCTTGTTCGAATAGTATTTCCAGTAGTTTTATAGGACGTGTTACAGACGAATCATCCTCATCATATTCTAATACTTCAGATAATGCTATATTTTCTTTGACGACAATCACGCCGTGCTTGTTCAGAGACATTCGGCATCTCTCAAAGAAGTCAATCAAGTCATAATCCTTTAAATATCCGATTACCCACTGGCACCAAATAAGGTCGTAGAGTTTATCAGGCTTGAAATTCTGAAGACCTGTTTGGTACAGCATTCCTATCTTCGGACCATCTTTGCCGATGAATTCTTTGACGTTTAGTATGAACTTTTCATCCTGATCGACGAGATCGACTTTTTCGAAACGTGGAATCAGTACATATTTACTCACTCTTCCGATACCCGCACCACAGTCGAGGGCTATTTTCGTGGCTGGTGGGTTTTCAAACGACAGTATTTCGTTTAAGAACTCTTTTGATCCATCGATGTCAGTTTGCGAGATGTGACCATATCCTCCGAGCACACCGTCGATTGTTGCTGGTATATTAGCCCAGTAACTCGCACCTCTCGAGTAAAACAAGCTTTCGGTCATTTTGCCATTTTTTTTCACAGAATAGAGATTTTTTAACTTTGTTTGTCAACCATTGTAACGTAAGCATGACAATTAAAATTAGCCGTCAAATTATGACAGATGTCATGTTTTTTAAATCAATTTTACAAACGAGCTGTTCTAAATAGGTTTCATTCATGAGATAAAATACTGGTTTTAAAACCTCTGCACAAGAAACGGGTGCCCCCACAACACGAACCACGAATTGTGCGCGGCTGCCTCGCGCGGCCTGCCGCGCTGTGATTGGACGACTGCCGCGCGAACATTCGTCAGTTTATTCCTAACAAGAGATGTGTCCTGCAAACGCAGCGTGTTGCTGAGGCGCTCTTGCCGGTCAATGTTTGGACACACCTTTATAATGATTTCCAATAATCTAAAAGAATACAGACTATAACAACAAAGAAATCACCCCACTTATTTTGTTCCAGGCTTTAATAGCGGCTGTGAATGATATTGCCAGGAGGAAATCCGCGATGCTAAGTGCCAGTCCCTCACTTGGTGAAGGACACCGTCGCATACAATACTACCATCACCTATGATGACACCGTAAGTACCTACTTCTGCCGTCTGCGGTGTGCTAAATTCGTCTTTATACACATCACGCCAATTTTCTTGACACATTGACGGCTCCGTCTCGTGACGACAACAATGTAATAAGTACCAAAATCGTTTGACAAGCAATCACGGTACTTCACATAACACAATAGCTGGTAGAAACAGCGTGGCCAAAGTTTAATAGATTTTGTTCTAGAACTGGCAAGCATGAAATGCGCGAATCCCTTCCCTTGTGTTCTCAACAAATTCAAAACTGATTCTAAGGGAATATAATACTATTTTAATTTTATATGTACAGTTTAAAAGAAAGTTTGTGGCGCTTACGGCTGCTTAAAGGCTGATTGATCGATCTGTAAGCTTATAAGCTCTGCAGGCTTATGAGGTATGCCTGATTTACCTTAGCTCCTTTATTTGATCACCTTATGGCTTAAGGTGACTATCCCCGTACGCAATATTCGCCATCACTTGAAATGTAGACATCCGTAAATAAAACGATGATATTTTTAAGTACCGTAATTCATTTTGCTTCTGCGAATGTTAATGAAATAGCTAAAAACTAGTTTCCAAGTTCTACGTAAATCGTTCTCGTGAAAGGAGCACGCTTTTGAATGAAACGGGTGCACTAGAATTGGACCTTCTATCAATAAATTCACTTAGCTTGCCGGTGTTCATTCCTAGAAATCTTGCCTTGATATAATTCTAAGTGAACTACTCTCAATATCACGACCGTCTATGTTCCTCGAAGGGACAGGCAGGTAGAGGTGTATATAGTACACTCACAGTTCGACAGTTATAATTCATTCGCTTGTTACAGGGGGTGAGCCCTTAATCATTAACCGGCCACAAATCTGTTACTGAGATATTCCTTCTGGTAAAACCACAAAAAACTTCGACCAACCTGGGGATCAAACCGTCTCTACGCCTAACCCCACGTCCTATTTAAACACGATCCTCGCGCGAATATACGATCGTTCGAACTTTTTGTTCGGTGAAACTGAAAAGAAAGAAAAAAAAAATTAAAAAACAAAAAAAAAAAAGAAAGAAAAAAAACAAAAAAAACGGGTAGAAAATGCCTATGGCATTAAGTCCGCCTCTGTACATTTGTGTGCTTGAAGTATTAAATAAATAAATAAATAATAAATAAATAAAATGAACGCGTGGTCGCGCCGACAGAGGGCGCTTTCCGGTTTTCCGAACAAAAAGTAACATATGCACGAGACCGATCACGCATTCGTGCGACGATAGCTTTAAAATAGGACGCGGCCTACTACAGTGCTCTCCCCCCGACCCTTGCTCGATAACGATGCGCCAGCCCGCGTTTTTGCTGAGCCTGTAGCTTTAAACTCCCCTGATAATAATAATGATCTATCCTTGATCCAGCCTGTCCCTCTTGCTGTCCTCCCCCCAGCGAACGCCCTAAGCCGAGGTTAGTACCCCACAGGGAGTGCCCTTAGCGAGCGTTCGCCTAGTTTTAATTAGCTTAGTTTGTATGCCCCTGGCTGGAGGCTTTGAGTTCTTTTAGGAGCTTAAGGCAGCCACAGGAAAGTCCGGTTAAGCAGCGAGTACCTTAGTGGTAACCTGCGAGATGCCCTAGTCAAAAAAAAAAAAAAAAAAAAACTACAGTGCTCAGCTACACGACGCCGTCACCGCACCACCACCGCGCCTTTAAGCTCTATAGCTTACACACTATTGTGTATGCAACGTAGACCACTGCCGCGCCACTGTCGCGCCACTGCTGCACCATCTCCACCACCACGCCGCCACCACACCGCTAGTAGTGTTTAAACTGTTTTTTTATTCCATCGCCGGCCGCTTGCAAAAATGTACGCGCTTCATAAGTGTTATGGTAAAATCGCACGGCTACGGAGCGGCGGCGGCGCGGTAGCGGCGCGGCAACGGCATCGTGTCCCTGACCACTTAAAGTCGCGCATGAGACTATTAGATATCAACGAGGCAGTCCGCCTACCAGACACAATAATACTTAGAATTTACGACAACAAAGGATCCTAGACAATAAAATAAACACAATCGCAACAATAAAACAAAGCTTAAATAAAGGTGTGATTTTAATGTTAGCGCCCAAATCCAGACTATAACAGTACCTACTGAAATGAATAACTAAACCGAATGTGGAGGATACTCACCTGCGGTCATTTTGTTTAGTATTCTATGGTCAAAGGGATCGTAAAACTAGGTTTTAGGTACGACCTATACTATAAAAGAGAGATACATGAGCCTAAATATTATATTAGCAGTCCCTTTGGTTTGAACGATGTTTAAACAAGGAAATTAAGTGTTTACCAAATTGACACACTGTCAAAGAATGACAGTTGTGATTAGAATATTACGGACTATTTAAAAATGAAACTAATATATGATACAATCACAGAAAGATATACTCGTATTTTTTATTAATACGACCAATTATATAAAGTCAAAGTCAAGTTGTTTGTCAGTTTGCTAGACAATTTTCTCAGACTACGTTACGTAAGGTATTTTATTAAATTGTCTATACAATTACTACTATTAGCACTTCATAAAAAGCTTAGTCAGACAGCAGGTAGGTCAACAGGAAGTACCCTATAGGTTTTGATTTATTTGCTGTATCAAAATAAATGTCGCTTACCGTATTTTTGAAGTGAACTGCTTTAGGCGCGTTGAGCAGTTTTTGGGTGAACAAAAAGCGTGAAATTCGCGTCATCGCCACCGCACACTTGTTTTCACTTCTATCGGCAGTACCCAAAGACTGCCCTGCATGTTTTTTTATTGCGTTGACTTAGAAACTTCATTTTTTTTGAGCTCCAAGGGACTGTAGACCAACGTATAAAGCCGCCCTCCGACGGTGCGCCATATCGCGGACGCACGCGCACGACGCACCGTGGGAAACCTAGCGTGCGTGGTAGCGCAGACGCGCGTTGTACGCGTGCGTGGCGGTGCGTCCTCGTGCGGGCTGGTGCGCGTCCGTGATATGGCGCACCGTGGGAGTTGGCTTTTATATATTAATTTCAACTCGATATTTCCACGCGTTCCAGAGAAAAAGAATCTTGATAGACGGATAGACACACGAACAGCGAAGTGCTCTTACAGGATCACTTCGCTGTGCGTCTCCGGTTTCTATTTTTTCCTTTCAAAGTACGGACTCCTAAAAACCATGAAATATACCCATGACCAATTTTTTTTATTGTAAAACTATTTGTCATTTTTGTGTACATAGTTAATTAACATATCCCTCAGCATTAAAACTAAATACCAAGAAGTTTAAAAGTGTTAATGTATTCTAAAACGCCACAAATTACTTCAACGACCTTCCTTTTAAACATAGCTCTTACTTCCAATCCAATAGCTTCCCATCGATTTTCATGACCTACAAATTCAAATAAAAATCGTAGCACTTAAAAGTTTAATATCAAGGATTCCTTAACGTATTCTCGTCTCAAACATGTCGGTGATTGGTCGAACAGGGCTGCAAGTGTCTACCTACGTGATTCGGAAGCAAATTCAGGGAACTAGGTACAGTTGGCACAAGAAATAAGTATGCGAGGAGGTTGGCTTACAGCAAGGAGAATTTGAGTGACCAAGTATTTAATATTGCTTTTCTAAATGTCTCTGGTGAAGCAATTTACCGCCTTAGGGACTAGTCATAATAAGCGCCAAAGGCATGCGTATTGTACGCTGCGTTATGGGCGCTCAATAAAATTTTATGAATTTCCATGTAACGAATTATTATAACAAGCGCTGCCATCAAAGGGCGCGCGTCATAGGCGCGTCGACCGCGCGATCGCCGCGCGCCCCTCCCGGGCGCCCTTAGCGCGCCCTCGAAGCGTGGACGCAAGTTCCTTTTTACTATTTTTCTTTGTCATTTTCTCTGCATAAGTAATAAACTTAAAAGAAACACTGTTATACTGAGCATGTTAAGGGTTCAAAGTTATAACGAAATGTGGAAATCTTGTTGCGTTTGACAAGCGTCCAACGCGCACCTGAAACGCAGCGTACCTACTGTGCGTGCGCCTCGAGCGCTTGTTATTACTAGTTCCTTAGTAAAAATGATAGGTGCCTGCGTAGTTCATCATCTGCCTTACTTTTTTAACGGACTTCAAAAAACGGAGGAGATTATACTCGGGGAGTTATTTTTTCAAGTATTTTGAGGCCTCCAACCTAATCGGATGCAGCTGAATACCAATATGTTACATGGAGTGACTGTCTATCCGACCTCCACTAATTCCGCAACCCAGTTACTTGGTATCGTATTTTTATGTCACGAAACGACGCGCGCTTTACTTGTGCTTACCAAGTTTACAAACACGCTGTGAATGTGTGTGTCAGCGCAGAAGCTCTCGGTACCATCCGTGGCAATCGCGAAGTCGAAAGTGTATGTGTGTGTGTGTATGTGCTGACGCTACTCGTTGTCACGCATACATTCACAGCGTGTCTGTACACTTGGTTACCACAAGCAAAGCGCGCGTCATCGCTCGCTTCGTGAGATAAAAATACTATATTTAACACGATATCCCTCGCTGGTAAGATTGGTAAGACTGCTTGCGTATTTTATGATGTTTATTGTACCTACGCCTGTATAGTTGACTATTTTGTTACTTGTACCACTCGTACTTGTATCCGAAGTAAGTTTTACGTCGGATTTTACTACTGCAACGTGATTGATACAGTGTAGAATTACTTGGGGAGTCACTTTTATAGCGGAGTCTTTGTGAATAAGAATCGGCCTTGTTTAAAATTTTGAAGATGTTTCTGTTGTTACTGCGAAACTGTTCCTTACAATGTTTTATCGTGGACCGAGTTGAAGAGATAGTACTAAAGAAATGTTTTTATTTCAAATAAATTATTATCGGAAACTTTTTGATATTTTTCTGATAAAATATTTTTTGTTCTTTTATTTTATTGTCCTTACGTTTTTTCCAGTGCTAAAAGAAATGCTGATTTCTTGGGCAGAATTTATGCGGTTAGTAAGTAGGTACCTTCCTGCTAGGTATCATTAGACACGTTGATAAGGCCAAAAAATGGCAAGGTACCTAGAAAGTCTGCCGTGCGATTTTTTTTGGCCGTGTTTAATTTGAACTTAAAAAGAGACTGTGACCTCTGAGTTTGTTTCGGTCTTTCTTTTCAGAGTAGTCAGAAAGACCCGAAGTCATCTAATTTTAAAACATACGTTATTTTTGACATGACCAATTTACAGAAATATAAATCATTTATCAAGTGTCTGTTTGTAATTTCAGAATAGGTACTTACAACTTTTATTAAATTTTTTCTTTTTGTTTTTCTGTCTGTTTGAAACGGCTGAACTGATTTAGACGGGACTTTTACTAGCAGATAACTGATGATAAAAGGAGAAACTAAGGTTACTTTTATTTTAAAAAAAGAATCAGGTTTCACGCAGGCGAAGCCACGGACATAAGCTAGTTTTTTATCAATACCAAATTACGTAATGGCAATACATAACGGTGTAATCATTTCACGTTGTTATGAGGAAATGATTATGGAAATGAGGTCAGTGTCACTGCTTTGTTAATGCAAAATTCTCGTTTAGCGCTAATTTATTGAATATAATTGTGAGCAAAAACAGTAAGCTCTATTTCAACCGGCCGGCCTAACTAACGATATTGAACGCGCACGATTTACATTCAAATTATATCTGCAGCAGGCTGGTCTAAACACATCTGTTGTTGCTAAATTATTACATTTACAGTACAAAGAAATAAAGATATCAAGGTATTTCTTTTCTGTCAGGGTATTTGAATGTCAAATTATTACCAACTTCAATTGTCCGTTTATGAGCTCAAATGTCTAAAACACTGATGCAGCTCGATAATAATTAAAATTGTATTGTGTCTCATTACTAATGAGACACAATAAAATTTTCATCACTAATGAGTCATTCATTAGTGACAGTCAAGCGGATTCGAATGAAAACTGTCATTCTTTGACAGTTGTATAAAATGCCTTTAAGGTGCAACTAGTCGCGGGCTCGAACTCAATGGTGGGCCTGGCCAAAAACCACGCTGTCTCACCTGGCATCGTGTCCGACAGATATAGTATCAGTGATGAGCAGTTAGAAGCTGATCTACATGGACAACGTATAGTTCGCACGCACAGAAACACCGTACCGACCAATTTTAGTAAAACGAGCGCGTCAAAAATTACGAAAAGGCCTTTGGAAAAAAGGTTTTTCTGAAATAACCACTGCATATATCAATTACAAATAAAATTTATAGAAATCTTCGTAAATTTTTCTGTGTCGGTACGGATTTTGTTTTCGAGATTTCACACATCTTGTATTACTTATTTACGCCCAAAGTTGCGTTAAAATTAGCAAGAAAAACGAATCTTTGTTGGCTCATAACTTTTTAATGGCTTTTTATTTTACTATTCTGCTTCCGTACAGACAATTTTAATAATGAGACCTAACGATATCATGTTTAACTTTGAATGTACGATGTCAAATAGTGGAGTAAAACCCCTCCGAAGTTTGTATGGAAAAAATATCAAATTGTTTCACCTTAAGGCTGCCTGTCGACTGGAGTGGAGAGGAGAAAAGAGGAGCGGAGATGTGTCAATATTAACCAATAGAAACTTGACTCCGCCCCTGAGTTTAGATCAGTGATCCTGAGTCAAGATTCTATTGGTTAATATTGGCACATCTCCGCTCCTCTTTTCTCCTCTCCGCTCCAGTGGACAGGCCGCCTAAAACGGAAAACTTATGTCATTGTACAGTGCGTTCATTATGACTTGACCCGTGACGCGATTGGTAGCGCTTTCTGTCAGTCGCCATTTTGAACTCTAGTACATAATATTGAAACTAAGTGCGGATTTCACCAATGAAATTGAATGCGTTCAGCACATCTAAACGCGTTCAAGATTGTACAATATTCCATAACAATTTTGACACTGACAGCTCTTGAACGCATTTTAGAAATGCTGATTGCGTTCCGTTTCATTGGTGCAATCAGCCCTAAGCTTGAGAAGCAATGGTGCCAACATAACGGCACGGGACAAGTTATAGTGAACGGTCTGTAGTGGGTTATAGTAAACGGTGTAATTTTAACAATTAATTTCACTGACTCTACCTATTATAGACCTAACAGAAATAAAAATTGACGTGTTTAATGTCAATTTTTATTTCACGCAGGGCGTGGAGAGAGTCGCCTTTTGCCTCACCCTATAGCCGTAGTTTCACAAGACATCTGGCTGTTTTGAAAGAACACCTATCATCTTAGATTTCCTTTTGCAAGAAAACTACAATTTTGAATTTTTTTGAAATATGTTCAATGTTTGAAGAGCTATATCTCGGGTTCTGTTAGACCTACAGAGCTACGGCTGCGCTCAAAATTGCTCAATTGTAGCATTTTGTAAAATGTATGGTGTGTGTTTTTCCGTAGGATGTTCTTTTTAAAAGTTATAAGTGAAAAACTGAAATTTTGAGCACCACGCAATTAGCAAATGGGTATTCATCCTAACAACATCTCAAAAAATTAGTCCAGTGCAGTTTTTTGCGACCTAACGCGATTTTTGTGTCTACGGTGACTGGCCTAAAAATAAGTCATTTTCATTTTAAGAGTAACCAATAAATTGTTAATTTAATTTTCACCGTGTTAGTCTTTTACTCGACTTCCAGTAGCTATCTAGATAGCACCAAGGCGTTGGCTAGATTCTAGACTAATGGCGTAACTTTGTTAACTTTTACTTATAGTAAAAGCACCCTCCTACAATTTCAGTTCCAACAAACAATTCTTTGTCACACTGACATTATTCATCAAATACTGATACCAGCATCAGACCGGTCGGTTACTATGTGAGCCAACAAATATTGCAAACAGCTTGCAGCCCGGATTGTGTGCCTAAAACACTTCTGGTACACGTATTGTCCGAACGCCATGCAAGCGTATAACGTTCACATTTCAAGCTTAGAGCACATTCATGTAGCCTGCAAAATTTAATACTGTATATATTCTGAGAGCGACTCGGAGAGGTCTGTCTTCTCGCAGATTGATTTATTGGAGCCCCCGGGCCTTCGACGCATTCCTATTCCCTGTTAATGGAAATCGTAACGGGGTGTCCTTTTCATTTTCTACCAATGACTACGCCCGATGTTATAAAAAAAGTTTGAGGATTTTTTTTTACGTTGATTTTTCTTATTCCACTTTTCCTTCTTCGTCGTTTATTGTACCATTCGGATTTGTGTGCTCATTTTTTTGAATAATCCGGCGGTTGATCGAGATTAATAATAAGGAAAAATAAACGATAGGAGTCCAACGGATTGAATTATGTTGGGATAATTGTGGGGTTCTTTTCGATTTAGAATTCACTTGTTTTAACAAAAGTTTGTATTTTGTATATTGGAGATTCTGTATATTTTTCTGTAAAAGCTATTTAGTGAATGTTATTATAATATTTTTAATCATATTAAGTATACAACTATTTTTCAATAAAAATCAAACACTTTCCTACAAAGGCGACTACGCAGTACATTGGTAAAAAAATACTGAACAATGCTGTAATCCATTCCAGACTAAATTAGATTGCGTTCTTAATTAAATCGGTAGAAGTTCATAGTGAAGGTATTTCAATTAATGTAGATATCGGAATATGGTTGAGTTAATTGGAGCACTTTGATATTGCAAGCACTGAGTACTAGGGCATATTATTATTAATATTATTGCTAAAGCTTCGCTTTGGATAAATAAGCATTCTATTAAAATTGGCGACCGATTTTGGCAAGGTGACTTGTAAGAATGCTTAGATGTTTGTTCTTCTAATGATTAATAGGTTATTGAGTTATCTACTGGCAGTAAGCAAATATTAATTCGGCATTAAGTATTAAAAACCGGCCAAGTGCGAGTCGGACTCTCAAAGGTTCCGCACCACCGTACAATATTTAGCAAAAAACGCCGGAAAAAAAAACGTTTCTTGTATGGGCATCCCCTTTATTTTTTTTATTTTTTTTATTATTTGTTGCTATAGCGGCAATAGAAATACACGTCTTTCTACATTGTTCTCACATGTAAAATTTCAACATGAATGATGTAACCCATTTTTTGTAACAATTTTTTTAATTCAAAAGAGTGTCCGTGGAGTTTCTTGCCCGTTCTTCTGCATAGGTACCTACTACGCTTTGGAATGGGAAACTAGCTTCATATTTCAGACTGACCGACTCCTTGACAATTCAAAAGTGCATGCTATGGTTTAATTGAAATACATGCTTTTGAGTTTGATAATCATTAACCGTTTATTACATAAAATATTAACAAAACAAACACCAAATAACGTACTATAATATTCTACTGATTAAACCTGTCTGCAGCAATCGGGAACATAATATACTGTACTTATGTAAGCAAACAGAATACTTCTAAATGATTTATTGAAGGCTCCTTCCATTGTGGCGCGAATCCCTCGCACGAGCTAAATATCAATGACAGTAAGAAAGATTTATTATGTTTCGCAAGAAACACTGCCGGGTAAGTTTCACTGCAGTGGGCTAACCGATAACTTTGAACGGGAGTCGGTACTTAAGAGCCTTTAATCTATTTCTACTAGACAGTTTGAGCCTGGAAAATATATGCATATTTTTGCAAATAAATTGGTTTTTGTTTTTTAGTTTGAGTATTTGTTTTTAGTATTTTTAGCTACGTAAGCTGGCTTCACGCTCACAATAATAATTATTTATCACTATGGGTATCGATTGGTTTTAACTATTCTAGTCGACTGAAAGCGTCTATTATCAGTGTTTTTGATGAATACCTTCCATCTATTCTAGGAAACGTTTAGCTTATAATGGTTATGTATAAGTGTGTCATTTTTACTTCATTTATTTTTATTATTTATTTATTTTTAGTTTTATTTTATGAAGAGTAAGTTTTACTCCATTTATTAGGGTTCCATTCTCGAATGGTGTCAATCGGAACCCTATTACTAACGGTCTTTTTTTGTTTGGGGACATACAAAAAAAGGACGTTCTTTTTTGTTTTTTTAGATGTCTCGTCGTCATCTTTATTGAGAGTTTTGTTCCACACATTTGCACTGCTGAAGGTTTCATAATAAGGGGTTATTATGGAATTTACGTTGCCATACGTAGAAATTCCGAAGTAGCCCAGAGGTGCTAAGACAAAGTGTCATTCTGTCAGCGGTAACGATGATAGAAAGGACAAAAGAGTGTGAGATTGACATAAGCTACCGAAAAGCTTATATCAATCTAGTTTTTTAAGTCAGTATTTATTTGCCTTCTTCCAAAACAAAAATAAATGGCTTAACCTAACTAAAACTATTAACAAACGAAAATATGGCGTCGAAATATTCCTCCGCATCGCTTTCGACAGGTAATGTACCCAAGAGACTGGTGGCATCAATCCAGTCGTTTTAGTAATACGAAACGCTTTGAAAGCAATTGCAACTTGTCTAGGCCCACATTAGGTTACGTTGCCATTTCTCTGTAATCCCGCGTCCTATTTAAAAGTAATCGCCGAAAATAAAGGCGTGAATACGTGATCGTCGCGTGCATACGGGTATGTCACTTTTAGTTCGGAAAACTGGAAAACGCCCTCTGTCGGCGCGACCACACGATCGGGTACAGACGCCCGCACATCAAGTTACTACAATCTGTCAAATTTCTGTAATTGATTTTCAACTTTATCGCTAAAGAATAAGGTTCAATGTTGATTGGGAAAATTTGACAGATCGGAGTAGGTTGATGTACTGGCGGCGTCTGTACACTGAAAAAAACCGGACAAATGAGTGCGATGATCGCGTATTTGCACGACGATCGCTTTTATGCTCAATACACACACAAAGCGGGTGCGTGCCGGGCGCGGGTCGGGACAGGAATTTAGCGGGCTTGTAGGTACATGAATGTCGTGGCCAGATATTAGAATTGATCATTTCATGAAATGGCCAACTAACCTTGGCCAAATCGTTTAAACGTCAACGTTTAATGATATGTCAGTTGACGTTTGGCCATATTATTAATGTAGGGGGTATCCATGGTGTAAGGTGTAGTAAAAATAGCCAAGTAACTGCGACAAACTTGGAAGTAACGTTCGCTGTTTATGCGTTATATAAGTTATCACGTACTCTAAATATAGAAGCGCTATTAACGGCCTATTATGGTTTAGTTGAATCCATCATTAGATATGGTGTTATATTCTGGGGCAACTCAACCGATAGGGATATCATCTTTAAAAGACAAAAGTACTGCGTAAGATCCATGTTTAATCTCAAAACTACCGATAGCTGTAAAAATTATTTCATTAAATATCATATATTAACATTACCTTCACTTTATATATTTGAAATAACAATGTTCGTAAAAACAAATCCGCACTTGTTTCCTCGTATGGCAGACAAATTTCCAAGAAATAGACGTGATGATAGCAAACTATGTTTACATACATCGAAAACTGCACTTGTGCGCAAGAGTGTTTTTTGCATGGCACCAATTATCTACAACAAATTACCCAAAAGTTGGAAAGAGCAAACTATACCTAAACTTAAACAAACAATGAAATTGTTTTTGGCACAAAAAGCATATTATAGTATAACAGAATTTTTAAATGACTCATGGTGATTATTATAAATAAATAAAAAATATTTGAATGCCTATTAAAAGTGATATAAATGGTGATTGTGATAATTGTAATTTGTAATGTTGGATATGGAAAATAAATAATAAATAACTAAGAATAATAGAATGAATATAAGATTTTTTAATTATTAATAACTGTGACTGATATTTAATGTATAAGTTTAAAATAATTGTTTTCTATAATAATAATTGTACGTAAAAAATTTGCACGCCATGAGAAATGGCAAACATGTCGTGAGCCACTCTTATTTAAGATCTTGCATGCATGTATTATTTTAATTCTGTATGTATACACATGTTACAGCAAATAAAATTTCTTTATCTTTATCTTTATCTGGCCGATCCCGTGGCACCGCTCGCTACGCTCGCTCGGCTCGAGCGCGGTTGACCACAGTTCTAGCCTAACCTAACCCATTTGGTCAGGGTGGCACATAAGCGGCGTAAATAAATGAAAAAAATAACCAATATTTAACTGCTATGTTACATTTCAAGTTGCGGGAGCGGCCGGCGAGCGCTACTTCCAAGTTGATCGCTTTCCATGTTCGGAAACCCAATAAAACTCCATCGCCTTTTTTTTGCGTGGTCACCCTACTTTTTTTTATTTGTTGTGTACCGCTGCCATGATGCACAACAAAAAAAAAGTGACATCAACGCGTCTATCGGTGGATAATCTAACTATTTTACGATATAATCACTAATGTTTGGCTACATCATGAAGTAGTCGTGCGTTTAACTGTTCATATCGTTAAACGTTGAGTATTCAATGATCTGCCAGATCTTAAAATTGATAATTTCAAGAAATGATCAATTTTAAGATCTGGCCATGACTATATATTGTTCCCGCTCCCGACCCGCTCCCGACCCGCTCCCGACCCGCTCCCGACCCGCTCCCGACCCGCTCCGCGCCCGACGCGCGCCGACCTGCGCACGCTTTTCATGTGGTGACATCCATGTAATACTAGGAATTACAGTTTATACAAGCCCGTTGTACTGCCGTCCCGACCCGCGCCCGACACGTGTTGAGCTTTAAATAGAACGCGGCCCTACGCCTGTAGCTCCAATCTAGCAGCCGAGGTATTCCTCGAAGCGCCACTATCTTGAGGCGCACCTAATGAGGCGCACCTTTATTATTCCTCGGAGCGCACCTTTTAGTAGCGCTCCCAATAACAATTAAAAATATTAACTTTTTTTTCCTCGAAGCGCACCTATTATTAACTTTCGAATAGAGATGGGATACTAACTGAAACTATCGATAATAAGTAAAACACGTTATTTTATACAATTTGCAAAAACTTTATACTCCTTGACCATAGATTGGTTTTAAAAAAAATAAAGTGAAACGCTCAGGAAATTTGCCAGGATTCGGGAATGAATGCATCACATTGCCTGAAACCAAAGGAAATAATATTTTATTTATTGTCTTTTAATCGCAATTTTGTCCATCCTAAGGTTGCTTGTATGAGATTGCAGAATGTGTTAAGGTACTAGTCTACTAGTCATAGTACTAGTTATAAAATGTAACAGATGTATGACAATATCTAGAATTTATTATTAACATTACAGGCCTCTATGCAAAATAATATTCGTTCAAATCTCAGTTGGAAAAAGGCAGACAATACTAGCTAATAGCTGGCAGTTGGCACCGCTGGACAAT
The DNA here is from genome assembly GCA_948150665.1 of Conistra vaccinii. Classification (NCBI taxonomy): domain Eukaryota; kingdom Metazoa; phylum Arthropoda; class Insecta; order Lepidoptera; family Noctuidae; genus Conistra; species Conistra vaccinii. The sequence continues at coordinate 11,379,158 of OX411330.1, forward strand.
AACAATTAAAAATCAATAAATTGTGTCTGCAATTTGTCAGGCAAAATAATTTTAAGATATAATATTACGAAATCTAGACTTGACGTTTTGAGAAAAGCATATTTTGAGAATATGAATTTTAAGCCGCGGGAATCGGTGGAGCCTCATGTGCACCAGCGGGGATCGACGGTCGGGCTGCGATCAGCCCACATGTGGCTACGCGGGGTTTTATCGGTTGAGAATGAAGGATTTTCGATCGGTGGGTAGCCATAAATGGGCGATCTGTTTTACCGGGCTATATAAAAAAATTACTTACCAGTGTCCTTACATCCAAAAGCGCAACGGTGAGGCATTGTATATATTTTGATAAGATACACACAGCACAAAATAGCGTCTTTTCGCAAATATACAACTAATAAATAACAAGTTTTTCACAATTTTTGTAAAATTGCTAGCCACAACGGTAGTGACTGAAAAATATTAGTTTCCGGGTAGTAATCCACTAACAAGACGAAGGAGAAACTCAACTTGACGTCGTATGTAGGTAAAACACTCAAAAACCAATAATTACACACAAAATGGACACACGAAACACAAACAAGCGCAGACGCAAGTTCAAAGTTGCAGCGGCCATAATGTGTGATGTTGCCAGAATATAATATCACACCACACTTTTAAGATTTCCGTGACAAGGTTGCCATAATCTTGTAATTATTATGTAGGTCCTGCTGCAATGTGATTATTATATGCATATCATTTGTATTATCTGTGCGTTTTATTTATTAATAACATCCTGTTTGAATACACTTTACTCTTTGAAAACACAATAACATTGGTCTTTGAATACAGATTATAGTGCCGAAAGCAAATACATAGTTTTCTCTCAATTTCATACTTTTGGTTAAGCAACTTCGATGATGATGATGCACAAATGAGTTTTTAAAAATCATCGATATAATTTATTACGTTAACTTCATGCTCTTCCCTATTTTTAAACGTGGATGCGCTTCAAGGAATAAAATTTTAATATTTTTAATTGCTATCGGGAGCGCTACTAAAAGGTGCGCTCCGAGGAATAAAAAAGGAGCGCTTCATTAGGTGCGCCTCAAAATGGTAGCGCTTCGAGGAATACCTCTAGCAGCCTATATGACAACTTTTTTTAAAACCTTTTATTTTAAATTCTTTTTACCTATTGCGGTATAGAAATTTTATTCTAGGTACATCGTCTTCACATAATAATATAATAATAATATATTTAATGTATACAAAATATTGATAAACATTTTTAAAAGAGTAACGGTGGAGTTTCTTGCCCATTCTTCTCCATACGAAAACTACCTTTTGGAAGGGGTGACTAAAATCAATAACTTTTTTTATTTTTTTGAGCATTTGACGTTCAAAAGCGCCTTTCATGTGCATAATTGAAATAAATTATTTGGCTTTGACTTGGAACTACGTGCTATCCTTCGCCTTGAAATGGTTTCACAAACGCTTTGACTCTTTCTCCGGGCCAAACGTATACAAAAATTTAAAATTAATGGCCCCAAATCTACCAATATTTAAGCTAATATCGTAATCCATATATGCCGCGATTTTACTATGATAAATAGGGTAATTATCAGTAGCTAATTAAGTAACACTATTAAACGAACATGTTGTATTAATTAGCCTTAAATTAACGTAATAGCTACTGTTGAATAGTGAATGCGTGAATTTAATATGTACAGCTAATGAGTGTCAATTACGAATTACGATTGAACTATATTATTATGAACAAAAGTATTATTAGAACCAGTTTAATATTCATAAAAAAACATTGGTTTAATCGAGAGTAAATTACCTACAAATTCCATTAGCTTCATAATACACGTATAGTGATTCTCGAAATGGTAGATACGTTTCCGACCTCCTTCTGTAATTGAACATAATAAATCTATACGTTCTGTATACTCTAGATCCCTATTCGATAAGAGAGCATTAAAATAGCCTTCCTTTTTTACAACAAAAGAAGCCATTCTCATACGTATAGTTACGATACCGGAGAAGAACAAGACCAGTTACTGAGTTTACTTTTCGTAGAATCGATCGCCATGCTACTACATATTTTTTTTTACATTAATAACATACATAAACTCACGCCTTCATGACATGGCAGAAATTACACAATGCCACCTGCTACTATCCTTAAATCCTCCTTATTTACCTTCATACATCTGGTCATATATGCACGCCGCCGGTTGCGAGTACTACGCACCTGACCTTTCTGAATCACCAATATGGTGATTATGTGTCACTTCTCGGCGTTTCCACTGCACGCTGCGCACGCTGCTCCAGGGTACCGCGGCGGGAGGCGACGGTATACGGCAATATGTGCCGACCGCAGACCATGCGCTGGGGTCTGCCAGGTCTATTTATCCAATCGGTATATAATAAGGTATACAGCGTGGCGCTTTAATGACGACATTAATTTAAAACACTTATACGGATTAGCGTTTTCTTTTTAATAAAATATTTTAATTTTATTAAATGTTTTCATATATTGATTTATTTACAATTTTCTAAAATAGGATCTTGAAACAACCTGTACTTAACAACTGTAGCGCAGAGGCCATTTACCGGGGCCAGAGATCATAATATTGCATCAATGAAAATAAAACAAATAACATGCAAAGAGAAGGCGAATTGAAAGAATGGGAGAGCCCTATGTCGGCGAGCGTTTGAAAATGTAATTTTTTTAAACGTTTTTTTTTTCTTATTATATTTTTATGATTACTGCCTTACCCGTGTGTTAAATTAATGTCGCCATTGTAGCGGCACGTTGTATATTTCAATGCTCGGTGATCGACCTTGGAGCATACCGGCGCATGTCACGGCATACCGGTGGATGCTCCGGTAAGCTGGCGGACGCTCGCGGTTTCGCAGAGGATTTTACCTTGTCAGTGTGCGCTGACGGATAGAAAAATTGCTTTGGATGCTCTCCCCTGCCGTCCACCATTGTGCGCAGGCCCTTACTTGGCCATTCAATAGACTTCGAGGGTTAGTAGTGCAATGGTACACTGACACAATACACATTTTTGATTAAAATCGATGTAAATGAGACATAGATCAGTAGAATCGAATGCAGAGAATGCTTTGTTTAGTAGGTACTACGAATAAAACCGTTTGTTACTTCTTAACAGGTATCTGTTCGACATCGAAACGTTTTCAATGAAATCCTTTATTGAAAATTCACTGTCTTTTAGAGAGCTATATTTATATACTATTACGTTTTGAGAGGTTTTGCCCTTTTAATTAAAATTAAAGAAATTTATTTCTCAAAAGAACTTACATTTCATATCATTTCATTTACATTTCTCACTTAAGTATGAGAAACTAAACGTAATAAACATAATTATATTATATGGTAAACAATTGTATTGTCGTTCGATCTGTCGATAACATAAAGTAATAACAATTTTCTTATTGTTGGTTAGCCAAATACAACTTTAACCTATTCTTAAAAATGTTCACTGATGAAGAACCTCTAAGTTCTTTCGGTAACTTATTATAAAGCTGCGCTCCCTCAAACTGAATGGTTCTTCTTCCGTACAAAGTCCTAACCGAAGGAAATTCTAAACTATCCCTATTCCTGGTGTAGTAGTGGTGAGTTTTGTGTTTGAAGGTGATTATTTTGTGAGTGTATTTTGTTTGTTAAGATTTTCTTTATTAGTATACATGTGTGGTAAGTATATAATTTTTGAAGGTTATATAGCTTGGTCTTAGCATAAATTTCTTTCGTAGGTGTTTAGTAATTGTAATATTAAAAAGTATTCTGTAATATAATGCAATCATCCAAAAAGGTATGTTATGAGTATTTTATTAACCGACAAAAAAAGGAGGATGGTTTCAAGTGGACGCGTATATTTTTGTCCACATTGTGTTATAGCAAGTCTTTGATTTTGATCTTTTGAACATTCATATACTCGTACAGTACAATATTTTCGTAATGTTCTTCGGCTTTGCACTTGGTGCAGACCGGACGCTCTCAATCGACTTGGAAGTATATAAAGAGCATCCGGTCTGCACCAAGTGCAAAGGGCAACTGATAGCAATCCGACAACTGACGAAACACGAAGTTTGACGAGGGACAATAAGGAAATAGTTGTACTGTACACATCTAGATAGGAAATAAAACTTTTTTTTTATTAGGTCATAATAAAAACTTATCCAGATTTTTTCTATATTTTTGAAGCTACTCTCACAAATTAACTAAACCCACTAGTCAATTATAAGAAGTACACACGTACAATAACATACTCTAACGGCTCTGAGATAAGTTCAATTCAGCCTTAATCCACTCCGTCGGAGCAATTGACCTATGAAAGGTCACAATAGGCACAATAATAGAGTGGATATTTTCCAAAGAGTTCCCTTTTACGATAATTGCTTATAGCCTTTCGTAGCTCCGGGTCTGAGCTGTAGAGATTTACGTTTGCAACTATTTCGAGGTTAAAAACTTTAAATATTGATTATCGGGAGTTTCTGAGACGTTGGTAATAGCTTCTGTCTGGTTTCGATAGCGTTTTTGTGTTACAATTAACGTTATTTTTAATGTTCTTTGAAATGTATCAATGAACACCTTAATATTGACACTGACAGGTCCGCAATTTTAATGGTAACAAAACAACTACAAGCTGGCTTCCTATTACATTTATTGAAACTCTGGACTACGCTAGGCCAGCTCAAGCACAAAGGGTTACCAAGGACGTACGGTCTACGTACGGTCGACTGTAACTGAAGCATACATATTATTTTATTCATCAATCTAGTCATGCATTGATAGCTCGTGGCTTGTGGCTAATAACATTCGCACGGTTAGATCCATCAAGTTAAGCTACGCTTGCCGGGGTTGGTCTGTGGATGGGTGACCAATGACCATCTTCACATACCGACACTCCTCCGTGCCTCGGAAAGCACGATCCCGGTTGTCATTCGTGGATCTTTGACAGTTACGGGTCGTCAAAGCCCGAAAGTCTGACAACCAGTCTTAACAAGGGGTATCGTATTACCCAGTAACCGGGTTGTGGAGGTCAGATAGGCATTCCATTGCAAAAGATCAGCTGCATCCTGTTAGACTGGAAGCCGACCCCAACATAGTTGGGAAAAGTCTAGGCACATTAATTTAATCTAGTCATGCATTAAATAGGTAAATAATTAGCAACAACACACATCATGCTACGTCTATATAAGGTTCTTGTACTAGGAAAACACATATTTTCCAGTAAAGTATAAACGTATTCGCATAACACAAAATAAAATAGATCGGTATGTTCCAGCGCATAAAAAGGATTATGTTATTAGGTTACTAATGCATGCACGTTGTATGAATAGCAATGCTCTTTAAAAACTACTATTTTCTGTAGTACTCGTTCAGTTCAGTCATTTGGTGATCAAAAAGGGGGTGGGAAAGCTTTCCGGGAGTTTTGAAAATTGGTGATTTTGTTTATTTCGTTCAACCGATTTTCGCGCAAGCGGTAAAGAAACGAGGTGGCAACTTGAAAATTCAAAAAGACCACGTTGAAATCAATAAAATGACAAATTTTCAAAATTCCCGCTAAACTTTCCAGGTAAAAAAACGACATTTAAATCGGTTCACCCGTTTAAGAGCTGCGGTGACAGACACACACTCATAGCGGTCAAACTTATAACATCCGTCTTTTTGCGTAGGGGATTAAAAACTACCTAATGATTGGACTAATTCAGTAAACTACGAACAGAAATCACTTTTGAAAATCATGATAACAAAAGCTAACCACGGTACGATAATCCTTCTAATTTTGAACGGAATATTCTAGACGAAAACCCGTATGCCATGGCATAAAGAGGTCGTTTAGCAAGCAAAGAAGAAAATACGATTAAATTAAATTTCCGCTAGTCTCAAAGGGTTTTCGATAGCTGCAATATCTTAAGCCGGCTCTCCAAAGGTCTGGCTATCGCGGTCTTTCCTTTTCTACAGCGAGCCTTTTCGTGTAGTAGTTTAGCCTTAGGGCGCGTTTACACGACAAGGAATTGCTTGTTTTTTGTTGGGGAAAACAGAGCGTAATTTTGTGTGTACTTCACACGCGAGGCTGTCATGAAATGAATGAAGGGTTGCGAAATACGTTACGCGATTTTGGGTTACGGTAATCTATTTTGTTGTTCTTTTTTGCTACGTATGCTGGAGGTATATAGGATGAATGTAGGTACACAATATTTTGATGATTCTCATTTCCTGTGTAGCTCAGTCACCATAAATTCTTTGCGCTCAACTGATTTATTTTTCAGAACAAAAAAAAATTTAAACATTAGCATGACGTAGGTCGATAGATAAAAAAAAGAGCAACGCACCATTTCTTGTTGAAGAAGAAACTTTGTATTGGTAAGTATCTTAGACTGGTCGATGCTAGTAAAGCGTACAGGCGAAAGATCAGCTGTTCAAAGTGAAGGTACTTGTTAATTTCTTTTATTGGACTTCGAAATATCTACAAAATATACCTTACTAAGTGACCCGCTCCTGCTTCACGGTTTTTACGACTTGATAAAACAGCGAGATTTCTTCGGTAAACGTAACTTTAGTATTAACATATTATACACATAATCCTTCCAGAATAAATGTTCTAAACGATGATGAAAACCTCATCAAAGTCTGTTGTATGGTTTAGAAGAACAACGCGGACATACAGCCAAACGCGAAAAGCGACTTTGTGTTATAATATGTATTTAGTTAGATTTAGTAATTGGTTTTGTTAACATAGACCTGCTACAACTATTGAAAGAAACCAGTGACTAAAAGCTCCAGTATTTTATACCTACTTATTACAAATTCTAAAGGTTATATACTTCATTAGTTATGTAATCCTCTTTGTTGGCTACTGTTTATCTGTATAATGTAACGCTCTTCTATTAAATGTAGGTAATATGATTAAATTTTCCATTATAATAGCTACGATAAGTACTAGTGGTTACAAGTCTTGAATAGGATTTATGGTTTCTGCTTTCTAGATAGAAGTTCTTATTTCAAGATTATAAGAAATGTCTGCTGTTCTAAAATACCCGTGTATACTCTTAAATTGTAGGTAACATACAGAAGGTACCTACTTGAATACTTTTTATAAAACAATTCAATTATTGTATGTCTGTGTGAAGGTTTAGATCTTCTCAACTCTCAAGGTCTATTTAATTTATTATTATATTATACTTGTTTCCAATTGATGTTATTTCCACTTAAACAAACATCAACTTTATGGAAGTGTAAATAAAGTTGATTCTATAATGACTAAAACTGTTTCAAAAGTGATAAAAAATATGAAGTTGAAGCGCAAACTGAACCTTACGTGTGAGCATTACAGTTGTTTTTTCCTAAAACTCGTGTTTGTTTGCATGTTTGGTAAAAAAATTGCGAACGCAAATTGCACAGTGGATTGTTTTACTGTTTACATCATCATTTTGAGCATTTATCCCGGAAGGTTTCTGTGTAAAACTACATCAAAATCCATTGCGTAGCTAATTATTACAAAAAACAAAAAACCCGACTACGAAAACACATAACTGAAAAGAGAAAAACAAGCATTTTTTTTTTCAGACTTTTTAATTTTATAAATATTTATTTATGAATATATATATATTTAGATCGACTCATTACTAGCTTTTATTTGATACCAATATAATTGTTATTAAAAAACAACCTTTCCCACCTTTTTTGTATTAGCAGATATATAAATATTATATGTAGAGCTGTCACTCCCACAATTAAGACGAATCTAACGACATCTCATGCTAGAATCCAGGCTGCGGAGCGTGCCAAACAAATAGACATACATACATACTCGAAAAACATTACCCTCCTTTTGGGGCAGTCAGGTAAAAAGAACAACGCGGTCACCCACATAGATACGAAAAGCAACTCTACGTAACTTATAATACGTATAGAAGATAGATCAATCAATCTGTCTAGCCTTTTCCCAACTATGTTGAGGTCGGCTTCCAGTCTAACCGGTAATACGATACCCCTTGGTAAGACTGGTTGTCATACTTTTGCCTTGTAACGGCCGTCACGTGGGACTGTCAAAAATCCACGAATGACAGCCAGGACCAACGGCTTAACGTGTTTTCCGAGGCACGGAGGAGTCTCGGTATGTAAAAATAGTTACCCATCCACGGACCAATCCCAGCAAGCGTGTCTTAACTTGTTAGATCGACCCGGGTTGCTGGTATTATTAAGCCTCGAGCTCCTCCATGCATAGAAGATAGATATAGATTTATAAAGCCGCTTTTCTATGAACCTCTGAATACAATACTGAATTACTCGCAAATCATTCAAGCGGTAGACGTCAGTTACGCTCCCCGCTTCCTGTCGTAACAGTTTTCACATATTCTCTTGGGTCGTTTCCTTAGCTAGTTACCGTACAGAAATAGCTATTAATGTTTCAAGTTTTGTTTTGTATATTAGAAGAATAGCGTGTATTAAAACAGCCTTCATAACTGGTCATACTTAAAAGCGTCATGCAACAAAAAAATCTTTGCAACCAGAAAAAATAGAGGTAAAGAACAAACAGAAAAGTATGTCAGGTGCATCTTGGACATTTAGCCCTGGCACCGCCTAAAGTATCCTATGTATAGCTGTTAGGCTGGGAGCTGGTGTACGCAACTCCCTATCTAAACGCGTATTTTATGTACGGGAACACCTAGCTAACTTATTTACTTATTAGACGGAGAAGGTCCGTGCCTCTCGTTATTATCTGCCATACATAAACTACTATGGGCGTACTACGGATAGTGTTGGTTATTGCATAATAGAAAAACCGTTTGCAGTTTAAGAGGGTGCATCCTAAAAGTTGGCAACGTCGTAAACAGCTGTCAAATATTCACCTGTTTCGATTAATTTGGAAATAATACTATATGGAAAAAAGAAATGTGGCTAACTAATTGACTAGAATATTAATAATGAATTGCAATTATAACATTGAATTTGATTTTGTACCCGTTTTAGGTGAAAAAAAGGCAGACATCTAAAACTAACTATTCGGTGTTACGATATTAATTATTGCATTTCATAATCAATATTCTAGTTCGCTAGTTAGCCACATTTATTATTTCCATACAGAAATATTATCAAATTAATCAAAACAGCGAAATATTTGACATCTATTTGCGACGTTGCCAACTTTCAGAATAAACCCTCTTAAATCAAATTATTATAATTTACAATCAAATTGATCACACTAGCAATTCACACACTGTAGCTACACGACATATACCGAACGCGCGACAGTTTATATGTGTTCACTGCTTGATTGCCACCGAAAAACTTTACTTAATTCCGGTCAAGTGTTATGTTGCAGACTCTGTAGAGAGCTGCAAGGTGGCGCTGGCACCCCGATTAGTCAAAACAGTGACGTATTTCCGACATATATTTTACAAAAAAATGTCTCTAGGAGTAGTAATATTTTGGTAAGAGATATTCCTTAAAAAAGGTAGTGTCGATGCAAGGAAGCTCAAAATTGCGCACTATTGCAATGATAAATGATTTCCTATCTGAAAAAAGGTTTATACAAACACTTTTACACGTCAATAATATTTAAAAAACGAAATGAGGTCGCTTTTTCCAATGCGACTACTCTGAGAAGAAATACCGAAACAAATTCAAAGGTTTACAGTCTCTTTAGGTAGGTAGGTAAGTAGATTCAGTACGGTCAACAACTTTAGCTACCATCAACATCGTACCCCTCTTGACCATGTTAGGGTTGGATCACTGCTTGTCTAAACCGACGGAGAAGTTACACAATTTAATATCAATATTTACATGGAAAGACTTCCAGCTGACCTCCGCAACCTAGTTCTTAGTTTGTTACATAGAGTAAGTACGGATATAAAGCTACGAGTATATTTTTGAGCTTACAATTGCCCAAAGACCCTGGGACCTATAACCAATAATGGTGGCAATGTAAAAATTGTTTTTTTTTTCATAGTTTTCTGCTTTATTAAACAGCACCTGTCGTGAAAACGTGATAATATTATATAATTTTTTGACAAATATAACGCATTGTCAAATATTTGCGAGGGCAGGGGTGGCCCAGTGGTAACGACCGTGACTTACAAGTTGTAGATCGTAGGTTCGAACCCAGAGAGGCACTTTACTTTGTCTAAATCATTTTATGACCGCTGCTTTCGAAACGGTGAACGAAAACATCGTGAGGAAACTAGCATGTCCTAAAAGCAGAAATTTGAAGACATGTGACATCTACCAACCCGTACGCGGGCCCAGCCCGCGTGGTCGATTACGGCCCTCTCCCTTATACCGAGAGGAGTTCTGCGTCCCAGCAGTGGGAACTTTTTATGCAGTTACTTTAAAAAGGACTGTGGTAGGTAAAATAAATATGGATCGACCCTAAAACGCTTCTGAACGCTTATTGGTTTACTTCTCTCTTCACAGCACGGGCTACACACAGAAGAGAAGAGAAATGTGTAGATTGCTGCCAGCCAAGGAAGTTGCAGGGCTGTTTGACCAGGGTGCACCGGACGAACACTATTGTCCTATTGCCCGTTTTCACTAACGCTAGATGTAATGCCTGAATATTTTTGCATTGCTGGATTTTCAACTCTTGGCGCTAAACCAAGCGTTGAAAATCCAAGTAATTCGAAAAATATTAAGTGTCGCCTAGTGGTTACGAGCATTAGGTATCGTTATCTGTGCCCATACCGTTTTCAGGGCAGTTGCTGCTGATTTAGGCTCACTGCATATGACTAAAACTGGCTGACACTTATTAAGTCTCACTAATCTAATCACTTTTTTGCTCTGGCAACACTGGTAGCCGGTCGTCATAAAAACGACCTCTTAGGTTTTAATTTAGAAAATTAGTAAAAAGTGTTAAGTTCAATTAGTGTATTATAGTCGTACCTAGTTATTAATTAGCATATTCAGTGATTATACAGTGTTTTTTGTTGCGGGAACTTCGCACAAAAAGGATATTTAAACCGGCTGTCAACTCAACCAACGGTGACGGATTTCAAAAATTCATCAATCCCGGGGAGTATTTTGTTTTATTTCTCTTATTCTACTTAATATTTACATAACGCAGAACATCACAAAATACTGCTCAGGTCTCTGAGCTACGTCCATCACACGCTGGCACCGTTTATGACTCCTTTTGCTTGACAACTAGTGGAAGCAAAATCGAAGACGAAAACATTCGCCCAGACAGTAAACACTACATAATTTACTACACAAAAAATAGGCTCATACGGCCTTATAGTATTTTATTTATTCATACTACCTATTTTTAAACCTGTAATGTGTCACAAACTTGTATTGTCAATCAAGTTTCTTTAATAAAAGCAGTGTTATTCCTTGTAACTTCACTTTTGTCTACCATTAGACATCACTGCAGATTATTACTACACATACAATACCACTGTATGTTGTTAAATTACTGTATTAGTGTCAATTTATGAAATTATTGTTAAAAACTAGATTAACAATTTCTTTAAAATAGTTTGTAGTACCTACCCCCAACCATTTTGCAAACTTAATTTTGTAATTTTCTCTTTTATATTTGGAATATTAATATCTCAAATAAGATATACCTGTGAATAATTAAATTATCATCCCATAATTTAGATGACACACTCTTCATAACTTTTATTCCTTTGTTTTCTTTCAATTCTAAATATTAAGTATACAATTTCCCTTCATCTTAGTACTTCTATCATCCCTCTACATCTTATCCCTCTCTCTTATTCCTTTTACTCACTTAGCTTTCTCATCTCTCATTCCAGGGTTGCACTAGGGTTGGTTTGTCAATATGTTGACCCGTAGAGCTGCATCCTTGGAGGAAAAATTGAAGGCTACATTGAAAGAGTTGGAATGTAGTAAAAACCAGTGCGATCAGCTGCTACATGAAAGGGAAGACAGTGAGGTGGAAATTCAGTTTATTAATAACAAGAACACTGAGCTTAAGAACCAGTTGGCTGAACTACATACACAGCATATGGACATACTTGACCAGCATCAACATCTCCGTCAACTGGTGTCAAATTTCCAGCAATGTAGTGACACCCACGAACTGGCTTTGAGACGCATATCTGAACTAGAACGGGAATTAAGCAGGGCCCACAACACAATAACCCATTTGGAATCTCTCAAAGCCGGTGAAGAGTCTGCGATCACCTGCAGTCTTTATGATGAGTTGGTTGGTAGCGGGTCCGGACCCACATGTATTGAGCCAATTGTAACAATAGATTTAACTGATGATACTATCAATAAAACCAAATTGTTTACTAGTCACAATAAGATTAAAAAATATATTAAAATTAATAAATTCATTAGGAAAACTCAGAAATCATTAAAACGCCTAAAAGTTAATAAATTAAATACAAAACTAAGGCAAAAAAATATAAATTTAAAACAAGACTTAAAGCAGTGTAATAATGAATTACAACTATGTAATACTATGTATGACACTGACACTCAGCATCTACAGGATGAATTGTTTGTTAGGGAATATGCTCTAAAGGACATATTTAGTAAATATGAGGCTTGTCAACAAGATCTAAGTAAGCGCATGCAGGAGGCCAATGAGTTGGCAGACTTGGTCAAGCACAATGCGGAGAGGTATGAGTCTCTGACAAATAACCTCTCTTTTAGCTGTGCCTGTTCCCTGGCAACTCAGCCTCAACTTGTTACACCCACACCCTCAGTGGCTCAGCCAGTAGGTAGCTGTATTAATGAAGTTAATAATAGTATGAATAATTTGGTTAACACAACATATGTATTTTCTGACAAATTTGGTCAAGGTTTTGGTAGAATATTTAATCAGTGTTCACAACAGTATGTTATAAATAATTGTTTACCCGGTGCCAGTGTTAGCCAATTAATTTGTAATATTAAATTGACAAAAATAAACCCCGGTTCAACTGTTATATTATTATATGGGGATAGTTTATCTGTAAGAAAAAAAGAAATAATTGAATGTGTCCATTTGATGTTACATCTCAATGCGACCAATAGTTGTAAATTTATTTTCTGTGCCTTGCCTTATTCTCATTATTTGTCTGATGAGCAAAATAGGCATATTTATAATCTAAATATGTTAATTTATAATAGGACATGTCGTCACAGCGATGCTATTTTATATTTTGATTGTAATCAATTTATCACTGATTACAAACTGACAGAATATACAATGTATTTGCCACCTAGTTGTAGGAGACAAATTGCTAATCTTTTAGCATACAGTTTATACAGTGACACTGGTACTTGTAGTGTACCATCGATTACTGTTAGTAGTGATACTAACACTACTTTTGATACGCCTAGTAGTTTTAAACTATTAGGTGCGACAACGGGTGAGCCCCATATATTGAATGTTGTTCATCAAAATATGCAGGGTCTGTCCGGCAAAGAGCTAGAGTTAAGTTTATTTATGGAGAACTATGATGTTCAGGTGTTATGTTTGACTGAACACTGGTTGAAAGAACATGAAGTAGTGTTTATCAATGATGATAATTTTACTGTACAAAGTGCATTTGTAAGAAAAAACGCCATTCGCGGTGGATCTTTAGTTCTTGTTTCAAACAAGTTGAAATGTAAACAACGTTTAGATTTAGTTAATCTTTCTATCGAGCGCACTATTGAGTTGTCTTGTGTTGAACTCGAGCGGTACGTTATAATTTGCGTTTATCGACCCCCTTCTGGTGATTTTATTAGTTTTGAATCGGTAATGGAGGATTCACTCAATAGGTTAAAATCAAGTAATAAAAGTATAATTTTATGTGGAGATTTTAATATTAATATTTTAGATGTTACTCCATTAAGTATTAGACTTCTTAATCTGTTTAGGTCTTATAATTTAATTAACTTGTTTTTTGAACCTACTAGGATCACGGCATCTTCGTCAACTTGTCTTGACAATATATTTAGTGATTGTGATGCCAAAAATAAATGTGTGTTATGTGACTTAACTTCTGACCACTGTGGTTTATTTGCTAGCTTCCCCATGCCATTACATAAAAAGCCGCGTAAAATAGAATGCAGGCCCTATACAGCTAGTCGTTGCAATAAGTTTAAAAATAATATAGCTCATAGAATTACACCATCTATAGTAGAACTCGAGAGTCCTAATGAAATCTATGGAGCCCTTTTTGATGTCGTGCAAAAAGAGTACCAATCTACATTCAAGACCAAAACTATTAAAATTAATGGCACCAGCGCTGGCTTTAACCAATGGGCCACTCCAGGTATTTATAAAAGTAGAGCGAGACTATACGAGTTATATGGTTTGAAAAAATACAGGTTTGATACTCCTTTCCTAGAGTATGTTAAAAATTATTCAAAATTATTTAAAAAGGTTAGTGTTTATGCTAAATCGAAATTTTTGAGCGATACAATTAAAAATTCCAATAATAAAGTAAAAACCACTTGGAAAATTATTAACAATGAAACGGGTAAGTCGGTTAAACAAGATAAAGAACTTGAGATTATAGTCGACAGTAAATTAGTTACTAAAGCAGCTGACGTAGCTGAGGCGTTTAATGAGTTTTTTGCCAACATACCTTTAACTACGACTCGCTCCTTAATTTCGTCCCCGTCTAAAGCTGAAAACCTTTTGCTTAGTAGTGTGTCTAAAAGTAGTCGTTTATTTAGCTTCGAACATGTAACACCTCGTGATGTAGTTAATGTTTTTAACACACTCAAATCCAAAAACACTGGTGATTACTGGGGCATCTCCATTAAACTTTTAAGTAATATAATAGACATCGTAGCCCCCTATCTAGCTGTTACTTTTAATAAATGTGTTGACTCAGGAACTTTTCCTGACCTCATGAAGAGTAGTAAAGTCATTCCATTATTTAAATCAGGTAATAAAAATGACGTTGGCAATTTCAGGCCTATTTCTATCTTACCTGCATTTAGTAAAAAATTTGAAAAGTTAATACTCAAGCAGTTACTAAGACATTTTAATTTAAATAGCCTCCTTCATAATGAACAATATGGCTTTACAAAAGGTCGTTCGACTACAGATGCGGGTGTTGCTCTGCTGAAACACATATTTAGCGCATGGGAGAACTCGCAAAATGCTATTGGGGTTTTCTGTGATCTCTCCAAAGCCTTTGATTGCGTGCACCATGACACGCTATTGCGTAAACTGCGTCATTACGGTGTGCAAAACGAAGCTCTCGATGTTATAAATTCTTATTTAAGTAATAGGTCGCAATGTGTAGATATTAATGGTGTGAAATCTTCCGGGTTACCAGTTCAGTTAGGTGTACCTCAAGGCTCAATACTGGGTCAATTCTTGTTCTTAGTGTATATCAATGACTAACCATTCTTTTTAAAGGGTATCTGTGAAGTTGTACTGTTTGCAGATGATACCTCTCTTATTTTTAAAGTAGACAGGAACAGACAAGATTTTGACAATGTAAACAGTGCACTCTCAATGGTTACGGATTGGTTTACAACAAATAACTTAGTTCTCAACTCCAAGAAAACGAAATGTATAAAGTTCGCTTTACCGAATGTTAGAAATCTAGGACCCAACATCGTCTTAGATAAAGAAGTGCTTGAAACTGTGGGCTCGGCAGTTTTTCTGGGCATAACAGTAGATGCCAAACTTCAGTGGGGCCCACATATTTCAAGTCTAGCGGGAAGGCTCAGCTCGGCCGCCTACGCTGTCAGGAAAGTAAGACAATACACTGACGTTGATACAGCTCGATTAGTCTATTTTAGTTATTTCCATAGCGTTATGTCCTATGGTATTCTGCTGTGGGGCAAAGCCGCTGACATTCAAAATATATTTGTTCTTCAAAAACGAGCTGTTCGAGCAATTTACCAACTAGGTACCAGAGTCTCTCTGAGAGATTTTTTTAAAGATATTGGTATTCTTACAGTGGCATCACAATTCATCTTCGCCAATATCTTATATATTAGGCAAAATATACACGTATACACTAAAAACAGTGATATCCACAATATTAACACCAGAAATAAAGACAAATTACGAGCTCCTTTTCACCGGCTTCATAAGGTTCATAACTCATTTGTTGGGCTTGGTATAACCTTTTATAACAAGCTACCCACTTCTCTGCTAGATTTGCCTTTTAATGCGTTTAAAGCTAAAGTAAAATCCAACCTTTGTTCAAAGGCATACTATTCTATCAATGACTACTTAAGCGATAAAAATAGTTGGTCGCTGTGATTAACTCAAGACAATGTTTATGTTCTTTCTCCAGAATTAGCTTACCTACTGACAGGTTATTTGAGTTTATAGAATGTTTAATTTATTTGACTTTATTATACAATTTATTTTATTTTTATTTATTGTTGACATGATCTACTCATTACAATGTTTTCGTATGAGTTGTATTGCAATATGTGATTAGCTAGCGACCTCGACAGTAGATTATATATTATTCTTGCCTAACTGTTGATCTATTTTTGATTTATTTTTACTTCAATGGTCCTAGTTTATCATATCTAATTATGTGACTTCGAGTTACAGCTTTATTAGCTATATGTAAGCGGGCACGCCCTTTATGCCTGGAGGCTTTATAATTCGGGTATTAAGTTCTGTTTACGTTTTTAGTTTTTATTTTTGCTTGAGTTTAGATTTCGATTTTTTTTTTTTGTTGGTACATTGGCGCGTGCTAGCTGTCATTATGGCATATATTTTATTGAATGTTTTGTGTTGAGTAATGTAAATTATTTGCATACTATTGTATAGAATCAAGTTTTTTTTTTTTCCTAACTGAACAGACAGCTGTGCTGCTGGGGAGTTTGTTGCGCCACTTCTTCTCTCCAGCAAAAGCACTAGGAAGTGGTGAAGGGCGGGCATTTTTGGGGGACTGTCTTATGTAATTTTGACGTTCGAAAAGTGCTGATTCTCAGCCTAATTTGAATAAATGACTTTTGAATTTGAATTTTTGAATTAAGACACTTTTTGACATATTTTTGAAAAGAAAAAAAAAAAAAATCTCCCTTTTGAGGCTTTTTAACCGACTTCAAAAAAAGGAGGAGGTTCTCAATTCGTCGGAATGTTTTTTTTAATTTTTTTTTATGTATGTTCACCGATTACTCGAAGACGGCTGAACCGATTTTGAAAATTCTTTTTTTATTTGAAAGGGTATACTTTCTAGTTGGTCCCATTGTCATCAAGTCAGGATTGGATGATGGAATCCTGGAGAAGTCGAGGGAACTCTTGAAATGTTATAGGCACACCTATAGCGATTTAGGTATTTTTTATAGTAACTCTTGAATTTGATCTCGGAAATCACCATTTAGTGAAATGGAACTGTTGATGAAGACCACAGATGGCCACCGGAAGTACTCAATAATACGTATTTCACCAACCGGTTGCCAAGCAATTTATGCCCGTCACAATGCATAGGGTGAAGAGGAGCTGATGGCGAAGTACCAGAAGAACTCCTCAACAATGAACGTCCCTGCATCGGGAAAAGCAATATTTAGTAAAAGGTGATGAGCAGTTGACATTAGATTATTGTAACTTAGATAAATTACAAACCGACCCACTAAAAAGCGAGAAAAAAAACTTTTTCACAAAAAAAACAACCGACTTCCACTATAAAGTGAAAAATAACTAAAATTTCGGAAGTCGGTGGATTATAACGAATATCCGTGTCTTTGGTTTAGTATTTTCGTTTTTGCCACCGACTTCCGAAATTTTAGTTATTTTTCACTTTATAGTGGAAGTCGGTTGTTTTTTTTGTGAAAAAGTTTTTAGATTACACTACAGGTATACTGTGAATGCCGAAGGTTCTGTTACCATGACGACACCAAACAATTAGGACAGGAGCCCATGGTGATTATACTCTACAACATAAGCTCCTAATAATTCAGTATCAAACGTAGGCCCAATTATAATAACGGACAATTCTGTGAGAAGATTACCTCGATTACGTGCTTGCCACTCAGATTAATAGTCACACTGTAATCTGCGACTTAATTGTTCGTACTTATACGAGTATGTATGTAGTTATCGTTATCGTGTTAAAACTGCTCTAGATCCTTCTTATATTATCTGTGATCTTTTTATAGGATACTTTGATCCTAGGTAAGATGTGTTGATCTATTAAACATTCATTCAATCAATCAATCAATTAACTCAGCCAATGCAGTCCACTGCTGGACATAAGCCTCTCCCAGGCTGGGCCACAACACCCTGTCCTCCACTTTCCGCATCCAGTCTGACTCAGCGGACTTCAGTATAAAATCGTTAAAAGTAGCTTATCGTCGCCTTAAAAGGTCGTCGGTCCATCTAGCTGTAAAGCGGCACACTACGCTAATATAATTAATAATGTAATGATTAGCTTTCTGTCAGTCTTTCTACACGTGCAGTCTTTGGACCCGTTTTACGCAGAGGACATACAGCGATCTGCGAGTCCAATATAATAACGCATTTAGGATATTGTTGGGGCTGTCGTGGCGTTGTAGTGCATGCACAATGTTTGCGGAGGCGCGCACAGACGATTTTTACGCGATAATAAGGAAAAGGACCGCTTCTATAGTCGGTCGGCTACGCGCCACCACCAACGGTCTCCTGAGCATGTTCTCAGATCTGTGAGATTCCCTTCTGCTGCGCCACTGGGTAAAAATCCATACTACATAGTTAATATTCGTAGCATTATCTCCTTATTACTAACACTAGTTATTAAGTTATTTTGTTGATACTACCACTATGGACTAAATGTCTGAAATAAAGAATTAGAATTTGAATATGAATAAGTTAATTTCACACTTTTTAAGCTATTGCATAGCTTCTATCGCGGGCCTTGAGCGTGGAGACCTAATCCAGAAATTTCGTAACGAAAATGACTGAGAAACAAAACACTCTAAATGTGTTTTGTATTGAAAATTATGTTTTATTGTTTGACAACAAAGTTCAAATTTACTTAGACGAATGATCAACGAGAGTGTTGTATTGAAAATTATGTTTTACAGTTTGACAACAAAGTTCAAATTTACTTAGACGAATGATACGAGAGTGTTGTATTGAAAATTAAGTTTAACTGTTTGACAATAAACTTAGACGAATGATCCTTGACTATTAATAGTTAAATTAAAACCTTTTTATTAGTTTGATGTTCCCGGCCATTACGTTGTGTCAAGTTTTAAAAACTGTAAATGTGAATAACAGTTCCTGTCAATGTCACCATTGTCACTCTTGTATTCGGGTTAATATTTTACAATACCGAGAAATTTAAATATTCAAGAAAGAGCAGCTATTATTAATGAAGAAAGTCACGAAAAAATAGTGAAAGAAAATATAGATCTGTTATATTTAGAAGATATCAAGTCTCAAACTTATGTTTCTTATTTCAGTTACCATAAACCTATAGTTTCGTGAATAAAGAACGTGAACTAATTGATCATCGTCATAATTCTGGTCGCCGCCCCTTCCTTAGTGCTGCACAAAGAGCTGACATGAGACGATAATATGAAGATAACGATTTTGTGTCAACCAATTATTATGCTGAAATATATGAAGTTTGTCCAAGAGTAATAAGAAACGCCTTACACTCAATGGGATTGCATTATAGACAACACGCAAACTAAATTGACTGATGCTCATAAGCCAGCACGCTTGGAATATGCACGCATGCATTTGAACGACGATTGAAGTACGACAATATTTACCGACGAAAAATGCTTCAAATCGAGCCAACATGGGAGGCTACATATAACGAGATATAACGGTACGAGGTATCTATACAGAAGACCCTGTAGTGCCCAATTTTAGTTCCGGACAAATTTCGGCTATATGGGGATAGATGTCAGCGGTGTATCAGTTACAACACTGCTTATTCAGTTATTCCTTATTTTCAGTTAAGATTGCAGGCTAATAATAAATCTCAATCGACATATTTTCACAGAAGTGATTGTTTGTTTTATTGAAATATATTTAACTCTAGCATTAAATTCGTTTGATTTCTGTGAACACAGGTATACACCAGTGATTTAAGTAGCACGGCGAGTTTTACTCTTTCCTAAGTCAAAAGTAAAACTAGTAGTTCTGCGAACAGTAGACCTCGCGAGCACAAACTTTTTGGGAAAAATTAACCGCTTAGCTTGAGGCTTAAGTGCCTGCTACACGGTCGCAAACCGCGTCCCGACAGAGGTGACAAACGTTTTCACACACACACACGCTACCCCATAATGCAGGACAAACGAGAAAAAAAATTACGTGTAGGGTGAGGAGGTACCCTAAAAAACAATCATGATTTTATTTTACGACTTTGTCGGCGTGATTGATAGTATAGACCTATACCTACCAAATTACAGCTTTCTAGTACTAAGATTCTCTGAGCTAAGCCGCTGACAGACAGAAAGACAGGCAGACGGACATGGCAAAACTAAATCAGTTTATTGTGTACTACAGAACCCTAAAAACCAGACAAATTATGAGTAAAAAATTTGTAGGCCAGCTAGAAAAATTAACAAATAGGTTTGAATAAATAGCGAGCAATTTACTGCATTTGAGGAGGTATTCTGCTCATCATGCCGAAGATCCTGATCAGATCTTTACCAATTTTTTTTGAGACTATCTTAAAGTTACTTTCTTTCAAATGAAAAAAGAACCATCGAAAACGGATTTCATAAGGCGGAGATATCCAGCAGCCCCCTTTTTGCCCCATTTTGGAGGAAGTACCCCTCCAATCAAAAATCCCCGACGACAAAAAATTACAAAAAATTTATAATACCTGTATGCCAAGTTTCATCCAGATCGGTTGTAAAATACGACCTGTACACGAGTACGTACAAACTGACACACGAAAGAAAATTTTGCCAGTTGATGCAGAGACGCTTCGCTCGCTACGCTCGCTCGGTCAATTACAATATAAAAACTATGCAATAGCTTTACCGCGGCAGTCCCCGAGTGCCACAGGTCTTTTTTATTTGAAGAAATAGGAACCCACGTACTGGTTTAGATGTAACGTTCATTATACCAACATAATAGTGTAGGATGCGACAGCACTTTTCCGACAAACTATACCCTTGCAGCTGATAGGCATATAAAAAAGCTGGCGAGTTCAAACTAGGGATGAGTATGTACGAAGCCAAATTATAAGGCTAATTAGAGGAACTTACAATCTCTAGTAACATTTTGAAAATCGAATTCTAAGAAAGTTTGTGGCTTATTAAAATGTGGTACATGAAACACAGACGTAAAATTATTCGCTAGCTATTTTTAACTAACTAAAGCAACCTAACTTACGCTCACCGAATATTTTATCTCCACCTCGCTCTATCTACGGTCTGAGTCACATCCATTTGTTCCTAAGTCTCTAATGGTGAAAGTGCAACGCCGAAAGAATGATCGCCTGCTAATACTGCTCCAAAATGGTGAATAGCCGGCCATGCTTTTATTGCAGTCTTTCAAGTGAATTGACCATTGAATTGTCTGCCGCAACTATTGGTGTTTTAGATAAAATTGACTCCTTTTCAATGGATGCTTAGTTTTATTCGAGAAGGAATTGAAAATAAATAACATTATCAGGATATCGACGCGCAACCTGTTACCATAGATTCAGTTCATGATTCTGAGCCTGTGTTGAAATTTTTGTCGTTTATTTAAAAAAAATATCAGTTCTATGAAACAGAAGATTTCTTTTTAGATAACCGACTTAAAATTTCTACGCTAGGTGGTTAGAATCATGTGTTGAATACATGGTGGCATATGAACTCAAGTCAGAGGCCCATGGGCGGCTTTAAAACACTGACACCAGGTTAGTCACTAAACATACTAAAAGAAAAAGAAGATGGTTACAGTTTACACGTCTATGACCCTGCCACCCTGTATTTTCTGGAGGGCAAGTAGAGGTGCTTATTACACTTACATTTAACCAGATATTATTTTTAATTCCCATCAATCTACCCAGCCTTTTCCCAACTATGTTGGGGTCGACTTCCAGTCTAATCGGATGCAGCTGAATACCAGTATTTTACATGGAACGACTAGTCTGAGCTCCACAATCCAGTTACTGGGTATAATACGATACCCCTTGGTAAGACTGATTGTCAGACTCTCGGACTTCTGACAACCCGTAACGACTGTCATAGACCCACGAATGACAGCTGGGACACGGAGGAGTCTCAGTATGTAAAGATGGTCACTCATCTACGGACCAACCCCGGCAAGCAAAGCTTAACCTGATGGATTGACCCGTGCGGCTGTTATTACTTAGCCACGAGCTTTAAGTCCCATGTGAAATGAAATTATTTATTCTGTAGGTAAATAGGATATCGGAATCACTTTTACACGTCATAAAAAAAAATGTTTAATGGAGTCGACATTTCCTATGTCACCCTTGAGAAAAAATTGCGAACAAAAGTCAGGGTCAAGTCTCTTTTAAACTCCAGACATAGCCTTGGTCTGATCATGTGGGGACCATGTAGATTTGTGTCTGAAGTGGTCATTTGAGGAAAGAACCACACAGATTTGAGTGGACCTGTTCAGTCAGTCCAAGCATTTGTCAGTTATATTGTAGCTCAAATCAGAACTTATGGAGCTCATTGACTTGACGAACAACACCAAGGAAAGTTGAATTGGGTAGGCCTCAAACTGCTAGACCATCATTGTATCGAACAGAGAAAAAAGAAAAGTTACCTATATGGTAACTTAAATTGTCCTAAATTATCCTTACTTTCACAATAATTTTATTCATATAATAACTTACAAAGTAAATATTCATGCATGTGTGACAAATATATACTGCCAATAGAAAGAAAGAAAGAAAGAAAATACATTTATTTAGCACAGATAAGGCACACAACACAAAATATTGTACTACAAGTAGAAAAAATCAAAAATAAATAAAATAACAAGTGCATAACACTTGCAATAACACTTTGTTCGACCCGAGAATCGAATTAAGCACCCGTAGCACAAAAGTCGCGGTTGAGACCAGACGAGACGGGGCAATCGAGCAACTATAGGTGATCTAAATTTTGGTGTATTTATAAGTTAACGTGTCCCTCTCACAGTGAGGAGGCCTGTGTCCCAGCAACAGAACATTAATAGGCTGATGATGTAAGCGTTGGTTAATAGGAGCAATGATGGCCCAGTAGTAACGGCCTAGACTTACGAGTTGTAAGGCAGGTTCGAACCCAGACAGGCGCTTTACTTTGTGTAAATAATCTCATCACCACTGCTCTCAAAACGGTGTAACATCGTGAGGAAACCGGCACTTCCTAAGACCAAAAATTTTAAGACACGACGCACTGGGTCCGCGTGGTGGATTACAGCCCACTCCCTCTCACCAAGAGCATTGTGTCCCAGCAATGGGAACAATAATTATAGGCTAATTATAGGTTGAAGTTTGAAAAGGGCGATTCGTAGGTGTACCATAAGCGCTGTCGGACTTCTGTTTACCACTTCAGGGAATACCAACTTCACGTATATTTTGACAATAGTCTGCCTTATTATAACTTTTAGAGACGACACCCACATGATCTTATAACTTGTAGGGCTGCCTTCTACGACCCACATGACCTTTTTATCGTGATAACACGAGTATTCGACGCCCACGCTTTGAAAATAATCTACGATCACCTTACCAGTTGGTAATTAGCCAAGCATCGTGCACCTGTTCATTCTTAACTTCGGTTATTACTAAGTTACGTAACGTACTAATCACGTTAAAGTTGATTGACCTTATGTCAATGTCAAATTCTGCTTCGTTGTTCTATTCACAAGCATCGTGTTATCTGTCGCAAGAGTCGCGTACATCTAGAAGCAGTGGTGACTCAGTGGTAACGGCCCCGACTTACGAGTTGTAGGTCGTGGATTCGAACCCAAGCAGGCGCTTTACTTTGTGTAAATAATTTTATCACCAATGCTCTTAAAACGGCGAAGGAAAACATCGTGAGGAAACCGGCATGTCCTAGAACCAAAAGGTCGAAGACATGTGACATCTACCAACCCGCACTGGGCCCGCGTGGCCCGTGTCCCAGCAGTGGAAACATTAATACACTGATTATGATGTAGTCGCGAGCTTGACTGATGAGCGTGAGTTCCTACGAAGTTCGCAGGACCTTCAGATCAGTTCAGTAACTTTGAAGAATATCCAAACATCAGTGTATTTTTACCCCACTCCAAAATCACCATGATGACGAAATATAAGCGTCTGATTCTGAGTCGGGCAAAGTGGTATTGGTTTTCCGTTAGGAATTTTTCCAGACAGCCCGAGGTCTGAATTTGTATGCCCGGTAGATCGCAATAAGCTCGCCCCCTAATACATGGAACCTAAACATAACTGGCAATTAGTGGGTGTTACCATACAGCATACAGCTCTGCTGAACCCTGGTACAAAATATAGGCGTGATGATATGTTATGTCAATGTCAAAAAGCCACATGACGCGTGCTCGTGATTTGCAACGAATATAAAATTATGACTAGCTAGTTAACCATAATTTTAGTACCTATTAAACGAATTCGGAATTAAATTATATAAAATAGATATACACTTAAAACAGTATTTGGATAGCTACGGATAACGTTGTACACAAACCTTGAATGGATTCAAGGAATAGCACAATATTAAATCGCATTGCATATTCCACGAAAGGGTCGGGTTCCAAAAATACCATCTGTTATGTTGGTAACGTTTCAGTTACTTTAGGTAACAATATATAAGTAACAACAAATTGTTTTCCGTACGCCATACGCATTGCAGTGAACCTTTTTGCTACTGACGGTAACGGGTAGTGAGGAAAATCAATCCATAATGCGCTGAGTATATATTTTTTCTTTTACAGATCAGTGGGGAATTATTTTGATGTTATGGAATGTTTTATGAGATAAATAGCTACCGATATATGAATGGTTAGAGATAGGTATATGATGTATGGTGCCTTATTTTATCTAACCTTGTAAAATATTCTCACAGTATACAGATAAAAAGTAGGTGCATGAGGGTAGCACTTTAACAGAAAGAGTCACAATAATATACCAAGAAGATTGTCAGAAGCGTCCAGCGTAAAAAAATTGGTACAGCGAATAACAGTTTATCTACCACGGATAGTGAAGATGTCACTACCCTTTTAATTGGATCGGTCATTGGAAGGCTCCATGTTCCATGATGTTAACGGAGCTGAGAGAAAATTGCAGAACCTTTAATAAAGCCTTAACGACATACTTTACCAAAAAACCAGCGCGTCACAGATACACAGCAGATTTTAATGAAAAAACTTTCCTACATTTCAATTAGTATCCGTTCAAAGACTGTAATTTTCCGACGTTAACGAGTTTAATTTTATCGAAAATTAATTGCGACATCTTCATTGAAAACTTTTCACTCAACTTTAATACCTACGTAAATTTTCGTTCGGGGAAACTTCGACAATACAGAGTATCTACCGGGGAACTCGGAGGGGTGACTGAGTAGCTGTTACGTTGAAGTAAATCTTAAACAAATTTTCTCTTCAATCACCCGTTGAAACCTTCAACTGGATTGCCAAAACATTATTAAGAAAGTTCTCATCTCGTTTTGTGCTGTTTAATTATACAGAATCAATACAGACGGAAAAGTCTTCTTCTCTTGTGACATGAACTGAAAGACTGGAGAAGTGATTGTTTCTTTTGAAGTATAACCACATTTGTTTTTTAGTTCTTCTAAGCATAATATGTAAACGTAAGTAAATACTTGTTATTGGTCATCTTCTACTTAATCTTACTGCGTACTCAAATGTACCTGTAAGTTTTCTTAAATCAATAAAATAAAATTTAAAACAGTTCATTAAGATTTTGTGAGTGCAATGGATAGGTCCATTGCACTCACAAAATCTACATTTACATTTTTTTGATGCATTCGTGAAGCACAGAATCATGATATAATTTTATTTTAGTTTTAAATTCAACTGTCCCAAACAAATATTTTTAGTTTCATATTTCAATGTTATTATAATTCTCATCACGATGTGTTTTTTCAGTAACTGTTTAATGTGTGTGTTTTTAAACGTTTTGCGCACAGAGTTTTCTTCTATATCTTGGGTGCGTTGACCTAGATTTAATAGTCCATTAAAAAAATATCGTACTGGATTCGAACTGTCACTGCCGCCAATCGCCCAGTCACTGCACCAGCCATGTCGTATTTATTTATATATAAGTACTTCTTTATTTACATATAAGGACACTAATAAGTTAAGGCACCGTATAAAAATATATGTATATTACTTAGATAGACATTTTTCTTAATCAATTAGGTATACTAACATAGTTTAAGTAAAACTAACAAATTATGGGTAATGTACCTAAAATAAAGATAAATAAATAAACGATGCTTTGTGTAGAAATTTTTTATAAGTTCCATAAGCTGTCCGTCATAGATGTATTGCGTCCAATTACCGCTGTCAGTGTTTTTACATATCAAGACAGCCCTATCGATTTAATGTCAAGGTCTGATATGCGATTGAGCTGAAGTAATGAATATTACCTACAAGGAGTTCTTGACTCAATAATTTCACATTTATTCCAGGCTATTTCATTCATACGAAAATTGGTTTACGGCCCGTAAAGTATTTGTAACTTATAATTATTGTTCGATCGACGGACAGATATTATTAAAATCAAACTTACTCGTTTCTATTTCAGTATCTTTCAGTATAAACCAAATCCGTTGAATACAAATTATCGTTAGGGATTACAAGTTTAAATCGCTTCTATGTGTATGAGCATGAGAGAAGTTGTGCGTTGAGCGTCGCGTGTGTGAGTAAATCACCATTAGTGTGTACATCATTTACAAGCCCAAAAATGTTACTTTCCCGCTTCCTCTCGCGGCCCTCTTGTAAGAGGTGCAGGGGTGTGCGTGAGCCGCCCTATGCCGATAGGTTCGCGAGCTCGATGTAGATGTGTAGGTGAACGGTCCGGGCTCGCGTAGCCCCCGCCAGTGGCGAGCCGGCCGTAGCGGCACTACGACGCGCCTACGCCGTAGCACACGCGCTCGCATTTGCCCCCCCTACCCACATCATCGGACAATAGAACCGGCGACGATTCGTGGCGTTTTGTTATTTTTTTGTTAGATGTGAACTCTTTGTGACATTCACTCGTAAAAAGCGGAGACAGTATGCTGAAGGGACACCCTTTGTCCTCAAAAGAGACGGTTATTAAGGCAGCACTATGTAATTTTTGAACATTAATTTGTTGAAATGATAGCTTACAAATTGGGACAGTTTAGTCGTGTTGCGGTAGATTGAGCGGGATGTAAGGCGGCCGCAGCGGGATTCGATGTTGTGTATTCATAAATAAGCGCGAGGAAGCCAATTTTGGCGTATTATTGTAATCCATGTGACGCTAGTGTTGGTGTAACGTAATTAATATCAGACAATTGTACTCAGAGTGCCGGAATGGAGTTTGTATTTCTGCCTTCACAAATACAAATGTAAGGTAAATAATAATACGTTTTGGAACACTTTTCATCTTCCAGCATCCCTTTCCGTTTTTACTTTGTTCCGTTTACGTTGTTCTTTGTTGTATTTGTAATGTTTATTTACTGAAACTTTGTTTGTAAAATAAATGTATTTTCTTAAGAGGCTTAACGGAGACTGGTTGACGAGGAAAACGAGGAAAACAATTGGCGCGAGTATTTTAGCGTACAGTCAAAATCGGAATTATAATTGAACTCAGTTTTATTAGTGGAACAACAAAAAAATTTTTTTTAGATAATTTGGTAAATAAATTAACACATCAATCGATCAAAATTATTGATTGAAAAATTTGTTTCAAAAAGAATATTTAATAAAATCAATTGACCTTACATAATTATCTATGACATTGCATATGCTTTTAATGTCCTATAATTTAAGCTGGTGGTTTTTCAGTTTAATACAATTAGCTGAAACACAGAATTTACTGTAAACTCAATGGGCAATTATTAAGGAATAATTTTTGAACGCTCTATCAAATAAAAAACGTTATATTTTAAATATCCAAACTTAACGATGACATACCTCTCTAATACAAATAGGTACTAGATGATATATGTATTTTATATATATATATATATATATATGTAGATAGACTGAACTTGGTTCTTAGCTTTCAAAGAACTTTGCCGAATGGCACTCCTAAAAATGTTTGGTAACTTTTTACTTGCATTTGGTTTTTTCATCACATTTTAAAGGATTTCAGTATTCAGATCCATAAAATATGCTCAGTCTTAGGGGTACCGTGTTACCGAATAACTCGTATAGAGGTCAGATAGGCAGTCGCTCCATCTAAATTACTGGTATTCAGCTGCATACGGTTAGACTGGAAGCCAACCCCAACATAGTTGGAAAAAGGTTAGGCAGATGATGAGATGCCTCCACTTTCGACAAATAAAGCACCTTCTGGGCAGTCAACTTCACTAACAGTTTTTCTGACTGGCTTATACCACAGCATGAGCAGCTCGTGTGGGCATGATTTTCACTCATATAGGCAGGAGCTGTTCATGATGTATTATAAGCATTAATATTTAGGCGTCATGTCATGGTTTATCTTAGAAACAGCTTCTGGAAAGAAGTCGACTACTATAGGAGGATTGCATAAACTTGTACTTATTGATGTTAAGGAAATCAATGGTTAAGCAAATTGACACCCTATGTCTATTTGCCGTGTAATAGTCATTTGGTATCAACTGTCAAGGAATTACAGTCGTGATTGGAATAATTATCAACACATACTACTATCATAATCAGCCTATTAATGTTCTCACTTCTCACACTTCTCACACTCACTTCTCTGAGAGTGGGCCGTAATCTACCACGCGGGCCCAGTGCGGGTTGGTAGTTGTCACATGTCTTCGAATATTTGGTTCTAGGACATGCCGGGTTCCTCACGATGTTTTACTTCACCGTTTTGTGAGCAGTGGTGATGAAATTATTTTACACAAAGTAAAGCGCCTGCCTGGGTTCGAACCTACGAACTACAACTTATAAGTCGGGGCCGTTACCACTGGGCCACCACTGCTCTCTATCAACAACGGTCAATTATTTATCCTGACTTTACGCGTTTAAAAAAACCTGAAACGCATACCTAACCGTTTCATGTTTTTTGTAAATTGTAAAACTTTAAATGGTTATTACGAATACAATAGACCATATGAGATTAACAAGAGCTGGTTCCATCAAAACTGGAAGAAGGACGTGCGGGTTCGCGAACGATGGAAGGAGTGGAGGGAGGCATTTGCCCAGGAGTGGGATAGCGTATGCTAATAATATTTTTTTAATCCCAACTGAAAAGCAAGGTGTTCAATAATAATTCTATCTTTGGCATTTTGCTGTTGTAGCCACTGACTCAAGTTAAGGAATTAACGGGTCCATGACATGGCGTCATAGGAGTTTCCTCATCCTCTTGTCTTAACAATTTCATGGGCTTCTACTTCCTCTCTCGTATCGACACGAATTGTATAATAATCTATGCTAATAATAACCCAACATCTCTCGAGGCTCTCGTAAGGCAATTGGATTAAGGGCCTGATTCAGAAGGCAGTACTCCTCGATACTGCTCGCATTGATGGAGGTTCCTGTCTCTGAAGCCCTAACCACCAGTAGCTTGAACCCTGCTCCCGATACCGGCGGACCTCTATTTTAAGCCGACTGCCCAGGAATTCACCCTGGACGCGTAAATACACAGGCGGATGCAACACAGACAGTAGTTGCTCTGTAACACAGCCGCATCCGTATGAATAAAGTATTACAAACACGATTACACTACAGACATTTGGAAACTGTCTGCAATATGATCAGTTCCAAAAGACATTGTGTTAACAAAAGCTACTGCAATACAGCTACAAACAAATGCGGCTGCACTACAAACCACTGTGTTGCAGCTGGGTTCGGAAGGACTATTACTGGTTTAAGCCATACGCGATATAATGAAGCACAGACTAGTATGGTGTCTGTGTTGCATCTGCTTTTGTATTTTCGCAACCTGGACAGACAGCTCCGCTACAAACTAGCTGATTGTTCAATACTTTTACCATTGTATTAGCTACTAGCTTAAGCAGACTTATGGGGGTTGTTCCTACTTCGAGTAGACCATTCATTATCAATATGTGTTTCATAGCTACCTTTCCTGAAAAGAGGTGACAATTACCTTGTGGAGGCACTAATGGACAAACTCTCACAACAAAATTACAGAAATAATAATAATAATTATATAGCTTGTTTGTTTAATTCTAGTATGTTCCTAGGGGTGAAATGGGAGGGCAAAGTTCCAAGCAAACAAAGTCGCAGGCACTAATTAGTATTTTATCAAGCACTTTTAATTTAACCCCTGTAACTATGCACTGTTTGTTGCATGTGTGTGTTCCATTTAGTTATTTTTGTTCCTTTGTTTTTACTAAAGTTACTGAACATGCATTGTAGCGGCATTCCTGTTTTATGTGTTTATCTCTGAATAAATTAGAAGAACTACTTACCAAACATTTATTTGGTACACTCATTTGTTTCTACTTCAAATATAGCTTTATAACGCAACAGGACTTTGAATGTATTGTTAAGGATGTAAATTACATCCCGAATATTCAACTATACTTATTAATAGTTTTAATACCAGCCTGCGTCCCGCTGCAGGGCAAAGGTCCTCTTCTCATACAGAGAAGGCACGAGCATTGATCACCCCGCTTGCTCTAAATGGGTTGGCAATTTCAGACTTTTAAGTTCAGGTTACCTCACGATGTTCCCTTCATTTATGTCCGCTAATGTTCAAGTTAAAGTATACAATCATATGTTTAAAAAATCAATAGAGCCCAAATTCTAATCTGATAAATATTGTGATAAGTCCGCTAAAAGCTGGACCGTGTAACTAAAGTAATGTAATCACGTCATTTAAATATCAAAGACAGACAAAGATTTGTACAATGTATGCGTCCTAAAAGACCACCACGACAAGCCTTTAGAAAAGCCTTTACCATTACATACGCTGCTATACACCCTTGACAAATAAATACATTGGTGGATAGCAGCATTTCCAATATATTCTTCCACGTATCAATTCAAACATCAGGCGTGTTTGATTGCTATGCAAATCTTACAACCCTCGAGCACCTGACGTACATTTTCCTCATGTCGACATGAATGATCAAATAAAATATTAGGTAGGTTGGCAGATTTCGCGGATCCCGGTCTTTCATCAGAATCTAATTACGCGGAGGATCTTCATTTTGGCCATATTAATAAGCATCTAATACATGTGAAATACCTTATTTCATTTTCCATGAATGAATGCCGCTAAACCACCGCAAACGAGAATACGGCTCGGTGTTCAGATATTCGATGAAATCTTTACTAAAAACTAACTCTATTCTGAGATATCTACGAGGGCATCGTTCTAGAATTTGGAGTAAAAATCAAGATCGGTTTAATGTAAAAAATACAAAGTTTGGATATTTTTTAAGTGAAAACTCCTTTAGCGGCGTTGTGCACTTTTTTTTCGCGTCAGGACGTGACCGTAAGATCCGTTGCCTAGCAACCGACAAAGTAAAAATCAAAATAAATAGTCTTTAACATTACGTAAAGATTGCGAAGTAAGAAATTTTAGCCATATTAATGGGTAAAAAAAGTAGTCATAACATACTTCATGAAAAGTTTTTAAATAAATTGTTTATTTTTGTTAGACTATATATTGAAAATAAATATTTATACTACTACTACTAATGAATATTGTATTTAATCAGATAAATTAAAGTACTTTTATACTGATAAATAAAGCAATTCGTGGGAAATTATTCCCTAACCATTCCAAAATATTAAAAATGCACAACGTTAATGTTCAAGTTTTCACTTCTGCCGGCACTCCCGGAGTACATCCCGTTGTTTTTTTTCTCTGTATTCGAGGTCCACGTAAGATTTAAAATCTATAAATGGACAGAGAGCAGTACTTATGTCCCATAAATAAACAAACCATTATCCAATCAATTGAGAGGAAAAACTACAAGTACCTACTAGAACGTCGTATCTGTCCAAGAAACAATCAGGATAGTACAAGTAGAAATTAGTTTAAAGCAATTTAACGTAATAGATTGCAGACTAACAGTTACAAGTTAATCCTTTGAACAATCAATACCTGCCCAGTACACCCACAGTTTGTCTATAACTGACGTAGAGAAATACTTTTGAAATACTCAAGCCCAAGAATGTTTTACGAAGTTCAACCAAGTTTATAAAATGGAGAAATACGTACTTTAACGGCTTCACCTTTGTTCTTTCACGGCAGCTGAACTCTGTTAGGAGTTATGTCGGGTATAACTATGATGCTTGAAATTCTAGATTGTTGATCTGATTGTTCTATTTTTGCAATATTATTTTTATTGATTTTAATAATTATACACGTAGGTAGAGATGCATAGACGACTCTGCCCTGGTGAGTGTAAATATGATGCTGTTCCACAAGCGATGGGACACTTAATGTCGTGTCCTGCGTGTCCTGTCAGCAACATGTTACAGGAACTCATGGACACTAGTGATGGCGCCAAACACGTGGCCAAATTCTGGGCCGAGTCTATTTAGATTGCCATAGACGCTAAGAAGAAAAAGATGGACGTAGTGAAGACTTAAAAAAAAAATTAAAAAAATCTTTAATGACAATTGCCTCTTGGATATCAAAGAATATTCCAGTAAGATAAAGCATTATGTGTTAAGGCCGGTTCATCTATGAAAACCCCAATTTATCCCAACCTTTAGGCCGAGGGTCAGCAAACGCTCGCACATTCCTGCATAGCTTACCCCAGCTCACAACAAAAATAAAATTACCTAACAACCAAAGATTTCAATTGTAGATTTGCCCTGCCGCGTCTGATGGTCGCATTTCTGTTTCATTTTGACGCCTCTAACACACACAGTATCGCAGAGACTTGACTTGATAGTCATGGAAACGCCATTGTTATTGTGAGAGCTCGCTCTTCTCAGTAAGGACACTTTTTCGTGCGACTTAGTACGGTGAGGGCAAATCTACGATATAAATCTTTGATTTACAATTTATAAAGGTGTTATTCTCCAATACAATCATGATTCCTGGATTAGTGCAGGGCTATGTTTCTGAAAAAAAAAATCGCTGTGACCCTCGCAACTTTTGCCAAGGCTTCTCTCCTTCTACCAATGAGTGTATGTCTGACCAATCACACACAACACTGAGTCCCAAATATTGTTAGGTACCGTCATCATAACGGAGACTGAAGATTGACGGGATCGATACCAAACTTCATCCCGGTACACAATAGACGCAACCAAAACCCACCTTTAAGTCCCGTATACACTTGCAACAATTCCCCGTTGTTACGCCCAGCGGTGTTGTTTGCAGTAGCAGCGATACCGCGATTGACTGGGTTCATTGTTTGACGCGGCGGCGGCGGGCGTAACTCTATTGTGGACGGAAAATGTCATAGCCCGCTCCGGTGTGTACTCGTCCTGCTTCGATGTGTATTGTATTTTACGCAGTTTTATGACAACTTTGATATGTCTGACGAAATTTAAAACAATTTTGAGCCGTCAGTCGTTGTCGGCCTGGTTATAGGTAGATACAATATTAGTTTGTGACATGTTTTTCGGCAAAAACAGAAAAATATTTTTCGTAATTAATGTTTTGAAAAATGAAACTAGTTCAACGGATTGTCATGTCACTTCGGCTCTTCGGGGACTCTGAACTGCAAAATGTTTAGAACTGCGAAAAAAGTTTGTGACGTAAATATATAATCCATGAACATTTTCGTAGAGTTGGTTTTATTTTCACGTAGGTACCTACGTTTTATGTTATTTCCACAAAAAACACGCCATATTTTTGTGAGTAAATGACACCCTGGTCCAATCAGCGATGTGTCTGAACACTACATTTTTATGCTGTAATGTAGGTACGTAAACTGAATTTACACTATTTATAAACTCGTTTACCAACAAAAAGACAGCGAAATACTTGTTTTCGTGAATTTAATTTTAGATATGAAACCAGAAATACAACTGTATGCTATTTTTGGGCGCTTTTCTTAGTCGTCTTATGTTTGCAGAGACTGGTTTAACGTTGGTTATGAAGGCACACATTTTATACTTTTATGTAAACCGTATTTTGAGGCAAAAAACTGCAAAGTTCACGCTTTGCGTTTACAATACTAACTATCCTTACTAATAATATTATAAATGCGAAAGTGTGTTTTTTTGTTTGTTACGCTTTCACGCTAACACGGCTGAACGGATTTGGATGAAATTTGGCACATGGGTAGACCATGGACTGGAAAAGGACATAGGCTACTTTTTATCCTGGTCCACAGTAGTAAAGTCGCGGGCAACAGTAATAAGCTAATTGAATACCAACTTAAATTATCCGTATATTCCAATCACAACTATCATTCTTTGGTAGTTGTATGAAATGACTGAAATTCGGCAAATTAACTTTGGAAGCTTGCTTAACAATTACATAACATTCAGCCTATTACAGTTCCCACTGCTGGGACACAGGCCTCTCCTCTCTATGAGAGGGAGTGGGCCTTAATCCACCACGCGGGCCCAGTGCGGGTTGGTAGATGTCGCATGTCTTCGAATTTTTGGTTCTAAGACATGCCGGTTTCCTCACGATGTTTTTGTTCGCGACGAGGCGTCACCGTCAATTTTAGCTTGTTTAAAATCATTAATTTTAACTTAGCTTAAAAACTTGTATGTATAGGATAAGTATTTCTTCGCAATATGCGTAATAATAGCATGTAGTATGTAGATTCCTTGTTATACGCAATAATGCGTCATCAAAATATTTTGTTAGAAAAGACCTTTCTATTTATCCGGATGTTGAAATACCAAAAATCTGCACACCTATAAAAGAAAAACTAAAGTTGCAATAACGCAAAACAAAATAATACAAGTTGTGGGCAACGCCTATACTAACTCAAATATGAAAATAGTATAGGTATTAGTAATGCTATCTAGCAGCTAGACACCATCCAAATATCAAATTTTTACTAAAAAAGGTAAACAAAGCCCTTGCACTCCTTGATTAGGTAGGTTAGACAGATATAACGTAAAATCATTTATGGCATCCAGGTCACCTAGACCGAGACCTAGCCTTGGACCTAACTTCTAGAAATCTAGCCCTTCAGGATACCTACTTAATCGAGTTAGAATGCCGCAAAGCGGATTTGTAAAAATAAAGGCTACCCTACCTGTATTCAGAGGCCTATAACTGGCTGAAAAATCTAGATACAATAAATAAAATACTAGATTTCTCTAGGGGAATAGACTAGCCCGAGTGTTCTTTTGGTATGGTGGAAATCGGATCAGAACTTTGTCTGAAAAGTCACTTGCAAATAATTAAATATTTATTTAATCATTTTAATACCGATAATCCTGAAATATCTTTTCAACAGGAATAGTCAGAATCCTGGAAGAACCCTCATTAGAAAGGGGGCAATTTTGTGAATCTCATGATGTATAACATGATGTATATAGCTATTGAAATAAGTGTGTTTAGCTATAAGAAATGTAATTTTATAAGAATTTTGAAAATAATAAAGTTACGAAAACAGGAGGCGATTCATGGGTCTCTATAGGGTAAAGGGCGCTACCAGCTAAGCTAACACGCCATCTCTAGAAATTGTAGTCATCAACATGGAAACTAGTTCCACCTAACAAGTAAAGCAGTAGTCCTGAGGAGTCCTGAAATCGTGTCCTGAATAGTTATGAAGACTTATCAATAAACAGTGTAATCATTCCTGCCGAGCCCGTTTTCCTTCAAAAGGTCGAGTGCATATCCATGTGAGTATTCGAAAATAACTAGCAAAAACTTCGGTTCAGGACGTCAGCGCCGCTTGGACCAGGATAGCCTTACAACCTACCTGAACCCGTATCCAGCGATCACGCCCGTCCGGAATATCTGTTGGTCCTTCGAAAGCCGGATTATTTTCGAATCCTGGAGAGCTCAATTGAAGACTGAAGGATTACCGAAGAAGGAAGATTCCTGGAATAAGAAAATCGGTTCCTGAAGAATTCTTTTTGGAACCTGAAGACTTACGGCTGAAGAATTATTTTTGGAACCTGAAGACTTACGGCTGAAGGATTATTTTGAAACCTGAAGACTTACGGCTGAAGGATTATTTTGAAACCTGAAGACTTACGGCTGAAGAATTATTTTTGGAACCTGAAGACTTACGGCTGAAGGATTATTTTGAAACCTGAAGACTTATAACTGAAGAGTTATTTTTTCCTGAAGGATTATTTTGAAGACTGAAGAGTTATTTTTTCCTGAAGGATTGTTTTGAAGACTGAAGAACTATTTTTGGATCCTGAAAACTTATTTCCTGAAATTTTTTCCTGAAGGATTATTTTCGGTTCCTGAAAACTTTTTTCCTGAATTTTTTTCCTGAAGGATTAATTTCGGATCCTGAAAACTTTTTTCCTGAAGAATTATTTTTGGATCCTGAAGACTTATTTCCTGAAGGATTATTTTTGGACTTTGAAGAATTAACATTTAACATAGAGAAAATAGTTTGACGTTTGAAGATTTGTTTTGAAGATAGAAGAAACAACTTGGAACTTTGAAGATTTGTGTTGAGGATTACAGTATAGTGCGTTTATAGTGAAGTGACGTCCCCGAATCTAAACCAACATGCCGATCACAAGGTCACAAGGCAAAGCGCCTGAAGCATGGACGGTGGAGCTGGACAGAACGCGTACCTCTACAGCTATACGTCATGAGTTACCTCCACGTTCGCCGTCCACTACGGAAGGGACTGAGCAAGTGCCACCACCACCACAAGCCCTAACCGGGGGCGAAGACGTACCTATACCAACACAACCGAAGGAAACAGAACAAATCGAACAACCAACGACTTCCAGGAAGGAAACCAGACTGGAAGGAACTTCAGATAGAACATTAAAACCTTCAAATAAATCAGTGAATCCGAACAAAATAGTGAAGCCATCAGCTGACAAACGGGATGGAACTTATAGAGGAATTATTCCGATGACTACCCGGGGTGACGCCCGTAACGAACGTAGACCGCCGTCGACAATTAAGACGACGCGGTCCCATCTAAAAGTAATGAAAGCTCGTGAAGACCTATTGAAAATTAGGTTAGAACTTGCTGAGATAGCACTTCAGAATGCCGAGGAAGAAAATTCCGACGGATACATGGATGACAGAGATTCCAACGACGAGTACGTGAGATCGTGGCTAGAAGACGCACCAGCGCCTGAGCCATTGAAGGAAGTCCCTTCTGCAGAGGTGGAGAACCATGATTGCGAGATAAGCGATCAAGCACTTTCTGTAGACAACGCCGCTGAAGAGAACGGGAGCAATAGAAGACGGGACGCCGTTGCTGCTCCACGCCCCTCCAAGGATGTTGAACCTATAGTAGACTTCCATCAAAAGCAAGTACCCGTGTTACATCATCCTATAGAAAAAGAAGTGAAAAATGTAGTACCATCGAAGGATTCGGGGGAAGGTCAACTCCGTTCATTTATAACGGACTTGACGTCTGCTATAGCGTCGCTAGCCGACAAGAAAACAGATCAGTGGACAGTAAATAATCCCTCGGCGTCGAAGGTCATCATGACCCTGCCAAATTACAGTGGGGCTCACACGGAATGGTTATCGTTCCGTGCCATCTATGAAACAACTCGTCGATACTTCAACGATGTTGAGAATACAGCTAGGCTGAGAAGGAGCCTGCGCGGACGAGCACTGGAAACAGTGAGTTCAGAACTCATCGGAAATGCCAAACCAGATGACATCATGAGAGAACTCGAGCTGCAGTTCGGCCGTCCAGACTCGATAGCTCAAGCTGAAACGGACAGGCTCCGTGGGCTGCCGCGCTGCAGTGAATCTCCGAAGGATATCTGCACGTTCGCCAGCCGAGTAAGGAGTGGTATAGTCACGCTACGTGCGTTGAAAAAAGAACATTACTTAATCAACGCCGAGTTAATGCGATTGTTGACTGAGAAGTTGCCAAACTCCCTAAGGGTACAGTGGTATAGAACCTATACCGAGAAGTACCAATCGCTGCCAGATTTATCTCTGCTCAGCGACTTCATCACCGAACAAGCCCGTTTCTGCAGTGCTTTCGCTCCGCCCGAAAATATAAATCCCGGCGAAGCGACAGCGACTAGGCGTGTCACTCAAAGGACACACACAGCAACAGACAAGACGGCTTGGAAATGCCGTGTCTGCCAGAAAGAAGGGCACGATGCTTATGACTGCAAGAAGTTCAAAGAGGCATCCACAGATGAAAGATGGGAACTCGCAAGGAAACTGAGACTGTGTTTCCGTTGTTTGCGAGTCCATCGGTCGGATAAACCATGCAAAAAGAAAATGTGTGGGATCAAGGAGTGTACAGGCACTCACCATCAGCTTCTTCATAAAGAAAAGAAGAAGCCTGCTGCAGAAGGTACCGAGAAGCCTGATGCCCCAGTAAAGAAGGAGCCTCAGGAAACGGTAGCCAGCTCGAGATCAACGTCAGACCAGACGTACTTGAAAATAGTACCGGTCCGGGTAATCGGACCGGCGGGAGAAGCAGCAACATTTGCGCTGCTCGACGATGGGTCAACCGTTTCGCTGATAGACGAAGACATCGCAAAGGAAATCGGGGCAGAGGGCCGCATCGACCCTCTGAAGATAGGTGCGATTGGCAACACTACGATCGACACTCCTTGTTCGCGTCGAGTAACAGTCGACCTTGCAAGCCAGCTGAGAAGCAAAGTGCCCTTCAGAGCGCGCACGATACCGAAGCTCAACCTAGCACCGCAGTCAGTCAGCGAAGAAGACATCGCCCAGTGCAAACACCTGAGCGATTTGAAGGAACAGCTGACGTACGACGTTGGCGCACCGAAGATCCTCATTGGCCAGGACAACTGGCATCTGCTGTTGGCCAGTGAGATACGCAGAGGTCCGAGGCACCAGCCTATCGCATCACTTACCGCAATGGGCTGGACCCTGCATGGCGCGCACACCAGAATCTTAGGTCAACAGGTACACTACGTCAACCGACTGACAACGAGTGATGAAGAGCTGAACGAGCGACTTCGTGAGTTCTTCGCCTTAGAATCGCTAACTATCAATCCGAAGCGACCAAGCTCAGATCCCGAGAAAAGAGCGGAAGACATTTTAAATCGTCACACTCAGCAGCTAGAAGATGGACATATAGAAACCGCTATACTTTGGAATAATGACAGCATAGAGATGCCCGATAGTTACGGGACAGCGCTCAAGCGGCTAGTCTCAATCGAGAAGAAGCTCGATAGCAACCCTGCTCTTCGAGACAGATACACAGAACAGATGGACTCGCTCATGCAGAAGGGATACGCAGAGAAAGCCCCCACCACGAGCACACCAGGTAGAACATGGTACCTACCACACTTCGACGTATTCAACCCCATGAAGCCAGACAAGCTCCGTATAGTACATGACGCTGCCGCTAAGTCGAGAGGACTGTCGCTCAACGACTTCCTTCTCACAGGACCAGACCTGCTGCAGTCACTGCCCGGCGTCATGATGAGATTTCGCCGACACTGCATAGCCATTTCCGGTGACATAAAGGAGATGTTTATGCAGGTAAAGGTGCGAGCTCAAGACCGAGACGCACTCCGGTACCTATGGAGAGGCAACAAGAGAGAGGGAGCGCCGGAAGAATACCGTATGACGTCCATCATATTCGGTGCGGCAAGTTCGCCGTGCACAGCCATATTCGCAAAGAACTGGAATGCGAAAAGGCACTTCGAGGAGCAACCCGAGGCAGTGAAAGCTATCATCCATAACCATTACATGGACGACTACCTCGATAGCTACAAGACGGTCGAAGACGCAACGCGCATCGCAACAACGGTGAAGGACATACACCTGAAAGCGAAGTTCGAGCTCAGGAAATGGGTATCGAACAGTGCGCAAGTCATACAAAATATAGATCCGTCACAGATCCGAACTGAAGTTATCAGTATCGGAGATGCAGAAAACACCGAAAAGATACTTGGTCTAATATGGAGACCGGGTGAAGACGCGCTGGGCTTCAATCTAACGCTCGCGCGCCTACCGAAAGGTGTTCTAGAAAAGGAAGCGCCCACAAAGAGAGAGGCACTGAAAATTGTGATGTCGCTGTACGACCCGCTCGGACTCGCCTCACCAGTCACAATTAGAGCCAAGCAAATACTGCAAGAGGCATGGAGGCGAGGAGTCGACTGGGATCATCCACTAGATAAGGACCTGGCAACTCAGTGGAGAAGTTGGATACAGCACCTGCAGCAACTCAAAAATATCAGCATACCAAGATGTTACCCTGGATATAGTGATGCTGTGGAGACACAAATCCATGTGTTCACCGACGCAAGCGAGATGGCATACGCAACAGCAGTATATTGGCGGGCCACATCGATGGAAGGCAAGCAGCAAGTCAGCCTCGTCATGGCAAAGGCGAAGGTGGCACCACTGAAGCTGCAATCTATACCACGCCTCGAACTGCAAGCCGCGGTGATGGGAACCCGCGTGGCTGCAGCCGTGATACGTGAGCACGACATCAAACCCGCATCGGTGACATACTGGTCAGACAGTAAGACCGTCTTGACATGGATCAGGAGAGGAGCACGGGTATACAAACCATTTGTTGCTCATCGCATAGCCGCCATAGAGGAAAACAGCAAAGTAGAAGATTGGCGTTGGGTACCCACCAAATTGAATATCGCGGACATCGCTACCCGTGATGTACCGCGTGACTTTGACTCAAAGCATGCGTGGTATTCCGGCCCTAGCTTCCTATACGAAGAACCGTCGTCATGGCCTGCAGAAAAACCTCCCATCAAAGAGGAGACAGGGGAAGAAAGGACCCTCGTTGCCGTCGAAGAAGCTAACACGCGAAAGCTAGCAGAAGCCATACCAGATCCGGCCAGATTCTCGAGATGGGAACGGTTACTCCGTGCGACAGCGAGTGTTCTTCGCTTCATTGCTCTCTGCCGAGGAAGAACAGAGAAAACGTTCTACAAAAGAACGAAGAAAAACGCAGAGAAAGATCCAGATTGGCGGAAAAAGAAGACGACCCCAAGTCCTCCGAAACAGACAGCAAAGACGTCTGAAATTCAAATCGTGAAGCAAATCTTAGAAGCAGAGTATCTCCACGAAGCGGAGAAAATACTCATTCAAGTCGTGCAACAGCAGTCTTTCGCTCATGAGATAGCGAAACTGCGAGAAGAGAAAAAGTTGGAGAAAGATAGTCGTTTGCGGCCACTGCAGATCGAAGTAGTGGACAATATCCTACGGCTAAGAAGCCGGATAGCCGCAACAGACGAAATATCAGATGACGTGAGACATCCGCCGATATTACACGGCGACCATCACATCACCCAGTTATATATAGACTGGACACACCGCAGCCTACAACATAGTGGAGTAGAACTCACTATCAACGAGGTGAGACAACACTATTGGGTTGTCAAGATGCGGCCGACCACGAAAATGGTGCTAGCCAGATGCCTACAATGTCGCATTCGCAAGGCACAACCACCCGTGCCTGCGACCGGCGACCATCCGAAGACGCGCCTCGCGCATCACCAGAGGCCGTTTACCTATACGGGGCTTGACTATTTCGGCCCACTGTCCGTTACTGTCGGACGCCAGCATCAAAAAAGGTACGTAGCACTATTCACTTGTCTAACCACCAGAGCCGTCCACCTTGAGATCGCCGCCAGCCTCAGCGCAGACTCCGCCATACTGGCGCTGCGCCGATTCGCTTCTCGCCGAGGTTGCCCGACCGAGCTGCACTCCGACAACGGCACCAACATGCACGGTGCCGACAAGGAGCTCCGAGACGCGTTTCAAAAAGAGGCAAGTCGAAGAGGCATCGTGTGGCGCTTTATAACGCCATCGGCGCCATTCATGGGAGGCGCCTGGGAGCGTCTCGTACGCTGCGTGAAGTCCGCATTGTACACTGTGTTACTTGAGAAACACCCAAATGAAGAGGTGTTGTCCACACTATTGTGTGAGGCAGAGTACACAGTGAATAGCCGTCCACTGACACACGTTTCAGTGGACAGTGAAGACGACGAGTCGATAACACCGAACCACTTCCTACTTGGTGGGTCGGCCAGACTCCCAACACCCGGGGTATTCACCGATCAAGACATAGACAGCAAGAAACTATGGCGGCGCTCACAGATACTAGCCGATATGTTCTGGCGCCGCTGGGTCCGGGAGTACCTGCCGGAGTTACAAAACCGGCGGGAGCCGCATAGCCGCGGACCAGACCTGCAGGTGGGTGACCCTGTTCTCATTGCTGACGGCCAGCTGCCTCGCAACACATGGCCGCGAGGCCGCATAATCGCCGTGTTCCCCGGGGCTGATGGTGAAGTCCGGACTGCTGAGGTGCGCACTGCCGGCGGCACCCTGAAGCGTCCGGTGAAGAAACTCGTCCCCTTACCGAAGTAACGAGACGTCGAGACGGCGAGCGTCGCGGCGGCGAGCGTCGCGACTACGGTCGTCGCTCACCGGTGTGATGCAGCGCCGTGCCGACGTCGCTACTAGTCGCCACTGCACTGCATGGCGGGAGAGATGTTCGCGACGAGGCGTCACCGTCAATTTTAGCTTGTTTAAAATCATTAATTTTAACTTAGCTTAAAAACTTGTATGTATAGGATAAGTATTTCTTCGCAATATGCGTAATAATAGCATGTAGTATGTAGATTCCTTGTTATACGCAATAATGCGTCATCAAAATATTTTGTTAGAAAAGACCTTTCTATTTATCCGGATGTTGAAATACCAAAAATCTGCACACCTATAAAAGAAAAACTAAAGTTGCAATAACGCAAAACAAAATAATACAAGTTGTGGGCAACGCCTATACTAACTCAAATATGAAAATAGTATAGGTATTAGTAATGCTATCTAGCAGCTAGACACCATCCAAATATCAAATTTTTACTAAAAAAGGTAAACAAAGCCCTTGCACTCCTTGATTAGGTAGGTTAGACAGATATAACGTAAAATCATTTATGGCATCCAGGTCACCTAGACCGAGACCTAGCCTTGGACCTAACTTCTAGAAATCTAGCCCTTCAGGATACCTACTTAATCGAGTTAGAATGCCGCAAAGCGGATTTGTAAAAATAAAGGCTACCCTACCTGTATTCAGAGGCCTATAACTGGCTGAAAAATCTAGATACAATAAATAAAATACTAGATTTCTCTAGGGGAATAGACTAGCCCGAGTGTTCTTTTGGTATGGTGGAAATCGGATCAGAACTTTGTCTGAAAAGTCACTTGCAAATAATTAAATATTTATTTAATCATTTTAATACCGATAATCCTGAAATATCTTTTCAACAGGAATAGTCAGAATCCTGGAAGAACCCTCATTAGAAAGGGGGCAATTTTGTGAATCTCATGATGTATAACATGATGTATATAGCTATTGAAATAAGTGTGTTTAGCTATAAGAAATGTAATTTTATAAGAATTTTGAAAATAATAAAGTTACGAAAACAGGAGGCGATTCATGGGTCTCTATAGGGTAAAGGGCGCTACCAGCTAAGCTAACACGCCATCTCTAGAAATTGTAGTCATCAACATGGAAACTAGTTCCACCTAACAAGTAAAGCAGTAGTCCTGAGGAGTCCTGAAATCGTGTCCTGAATAGTTATGAAGACTTATCAATAAACAGTGTAATCATTCCTGCCGAGCCCGTTTTCCTTCAAAAGGTCGAGTGCATATCCATGTGAGTATTCGAAAATAACTAGCAAAAACTTCGGTTCAGGACGTCAGCGCCGCTTGGACCAGGATAGCCTTACAACCTACCTGAACCCGTATCCAGCGATCACGCCCGTCCGGAATAGTTTTCCTTCACCGTTTTTAGAGCAGTGGTGATGAAATTATTTACACAAAGTAAAGCGCCTGCTGGGGTTCGAACCCACGACCTACAACTCGTAAGTCGGGGCCGATACCACTGGGCTACCACTGCTCCTGCTTAACAATTATTTTCCCTGAATGTGCCGACTATTCCATAGAAATCAATTTCCTATTTCTACAAGATGTCCCTACATCTTGTTGTTACGTCGTTTGCAATAGAGTCAACTTTCCGCAATATCTGTTACATAGCCTCCAGTCACATTCTTATTAGTCTCGCACTTCATCGAGAGCACAAACCAAAATAAGAAGTTATTCGTCCACGCGAAAATACTCGTCCTATAATATTTCACGTATGGCATTTATTAAACTACTCTTCACCGTAGACATAGATAGTAGACACAGTAAGTTTTCCAAAAAAATTTGTTCAGAATCGTCGTTGTATTAAAATTTGTTACAAATGAAGTCAATAAATTAACAGGACGTTAACGACGGACGAACGGGGGTGTTCGTCTATGACCAAAGGAAAGAAAGAAAAAGAAATTGGAGCACGAAAATGCAAACAATAAAAAAAGAAACTCGAAAAACGAACATAATAAAAAAATGGCAATGAATAATGAAGATATGACTAACAGCATCATCTAAATAATTATAAACATTCACAGCTGAAAAAATACCTAGGAAACTGTAACCTGTAACCTGGACCTGACCAAGATAAACGACATAGCTCGAAGAATTGCCAAACTTAAGTGGCAACGGGCAGGGCACATTGCTCGTAGAACAGATGGCCGATGGGGCCGAAAGGTTCTGGAGTGGCGACCGCGTACCGGAAGACGAAGTGTTGGAAGGCCTCCCACAAGATGGACCAAAGACCTTGTGAAGGCCGCAGGGATCCGCTGGATGCG
This sequence comes from Conistra vaccinii, assembly GCA_948150665.1. Classification (NCBI taxonomy): domain Eukaryota; kingdom Metazoa; phylum Arthropoda; class Insecta; order Lepidoptera; family Noctuidae; genus Conistra; species Conistra vaccinii. The sequence continues at coordinate 11,423,851 of OX411330.1, forward strand.
GGAAGCACAGAATCCGTCGAAGTGGCGGTGCTTGGGGGAGGCCTATGTTCATCAGGGGACGTCTTTTGGCTGAAATGATGATGATGATGAACCTGGATAATAATGAATAATAATCCAGGTTACAGGTACAATATTATTTATCATATAGGTTTTTTCAATATATAGGTACATAAGCAAGCTACATCGAAGCTACTTCATCTCCATGTATCAAAGGAAGACATTATGAGATTGTTACAACTGCAATGGACTCAGTAGGTGTAATTAACTTGCATAGTAATCACGTAATATTACAATCATTGACGTATATAATAACACATTCAAAACTATTATCGGTATAATGTACTTACCTAGATTAGGTATGTGTGGTAACTATTTGCGTTTAATTACAGCCAGTAATTAGCTGTAGTTTAAACCAAATTTTATTACCTGCTAAAGTTAACACAATTTATACTTGCACTGAATTGAACAAAGGATCCACTGTTGAAACCTGGGTTCGAACCCAGGCAGGCAGTGTGTGTAAATAATTACATCACCACTGCTCTCAAAACGGTGAAGGAAAACTTCGTGAGAAAACCAGCATGTCCTAGAACAAAAAAATCGAAGACATGTGACATCTACCAAACCCGCACTGGGCCCGCGTGGTTGATCCCACTCGCTCTCGAAGAGAGGAGGCCTGCGTCCCAGCAGTGGGAACAGGCTGATTATGCTAGAAACCTGCAAAAGGGAAGACCATTCAATATTTACTAAAGAATGCAACGGTGTGTGCTTAAGCATCATTATAACTTTGTTGCATGTGCTAATGCAATTAACATAAATAATATTCCCCCGTCAATAAACTAAAAGTACTTCACTCCCCTCAAGAATTTAAAGCAAAACTTACAAAAAAGTTTCAAAGAATTTTAAAATGCAAGCCAAAAAGCGCAGTTTAATTAAAACATTATTTTTTAAGTTGAGAATCATTTTCAAAACAGCGCAGTTTAAATAAATTAAAACATTTACAAGTATTTTAGTTTCAGTAGGTAGATTTATTCGAACAGAGCCTGTTAGCAAAGTGGCCTATCCTATATTACTCTGTTCGCTGGACGCTTACTTTACTGTCCTCGAGTCAATAGTGGCTCAAAACGAGATTTTAAATAAAAATGGCTCGTTTTGCAATGATAGTTGCTCTTTCGTTGAGTATTCTGTGCCGGATAAAATTAAGTATATTTTTTTGCAGAATTGGTGGTTGGATAATATTTTAACAGTGATTTATAAATTATCGTTAGTTTTATACATATAACTGAGATTGCAATCGTGCCAGTTTCTTAAGTTAATCATTTAATTAAAATGGTTCCCTCTCGCTTTTTTACAGAATATCCATCATTTTAATATTTTGTACCATACATAGGTAAGTCAAAGTCAAAGTCAAATCATTTATTTCAAATAGGTCCTTGTAAGGCACAATTGAACGTCAATATAAAAAAAAACTAATAGTAGGTATTGATTCTAGTCGCCCCTTCCAAAAGGTAGTTTTCGTATAGAGAAGATTGGGCAAGAAACTCCACCGTTACTATTTTAAAATGTTTTACAATATTTAGTCTGTACAATCTTAATATATAATAAATTACGAGTCACGTTGTTTGTCCGCTATAGACTCCTAAACTACTTAACCGATTTCAATCAAATTTGCACACCGCGTGCAGTTTGATCTAACTTAAAAGATAGAATAGCCTTCATCTCAATTTATAGCCGCAATATTATTTTATTGCAAATTAGGGCTACCCATGCGAAGCTGGGGCGGGCAGCTAGTAGTTATATAAGTATATGTGAAAATGAAGTAACGACAGATAAATTAATTATGTGATAGATATGTAGCGGTTACACCGCCATATACGAACTATGCAGCAAAGACATGACGTCACACAAATCCTGTATCGCGCAGTTAGAGTTTACCGCGCGAACGACATAGATAAGACTATCCGAAATCAACTTACGGGCAGTTGCCTGCCAAACATAACACCCGTCTGGTTGGAAAATCCTCCCTTTTTTATGGTGGATGAGTGAACCTTACACCCTGTTCCTCATGCCACTAAAGATACATAGTGCTCACGTATTTACAAACATTGTAAAATATAGTGTATAATATTAAAAGGTTCTAAGTATCCAATTACATACCGATTCTGTCCAAGCGTATTTTGTCCGAATATTTTTAGCGGGTCTCCCTTGTTTCATCTAAAAGAAATTGACAAATTATCCCTTCCCAAACAATTTTCTGCATAATTTCATTTGCCAAATTATTACTTAGCAAATAAACTCTTCACATATAATTGTAACGCAAACCTAATGTTTGGCAAGTGAACGTTTAAACAATAACTTGCTTACCAACTCGTACTTTTACCAATTTTAATTTAGTCAAATATTTCATTTGGTATAACATATTTTACGCAAAATAAAATAAGCCAAATATTTAATTTCGCTAGTTTTTAATTTACGTAAAAAAATCGATACGATGTGGGTGTAGTAGGGTGGGGAAACACCATGGGACACCTTAAAGGCATTGTCCTTGATATTGATGTTATTGACCTAGATGTCAAGGTCAAAATTCTGAAAGTCAAGATCCGCGATTCTCAGGAGCAGTAACAGGTCAATATCATAATTTGCTTGCTTCAAGCATGCAGCATGTAAGCAGGCATGCAGCGTGCAAGCAGGCATGCAGCATGCAAGCAGGCATGCAGCGTGCAAGCAGGCATGCAGCATGCAAGCAGGCAAGCAGCATGCAAATAAACATGCAAGCAGGCATGCAACATGAAAGCAGGCATGCAACATGCAGCAAGCATTGTTTCTGTCACGGCTCCGGCGCTGCGGGGTTTGGGCGGCTCCACGCGAGCTTATCGTCGCAGATGGTTTTAACGCTCACCACCGCAGCTTCGGCTTGCTGACCGGCTTCGCCGGCCAGCCTCAGCCGCGGCGGCGGGCCTTCAAACCACCTGCTCCTCAGCTCGCGGGCCGCCTCGCCCCTCCGCGCCTACGCGGTTTTAAATTACACTCTAGGGGTGGGGCAGACAAGACTACGTGGAGTCGGTTTTGCAGCGATTCGTTTCTGTGTATTTGTTTTACGACAAACAGTTGGTCGGAGACAAAAATTACCAAGACGCTTTTAGCCTTACATAAACTTACAAAGAAGTACCGCAAATAACATCGCATATAAATTATTGTATTAAAATAAAAGCGCATTTTTTAATTATGTATTTACCAAAAAATCTTAATTTTGTCTTTATATTTTTTGTCATAACAAATCAATTGACTAAATGTATTTTGTCTAAAGATAGTTTGCTGTAATAAATCATTTGATTAAAGACCAAATGCCTTAATGACATTATCCTTGGTAATAGTCTGCCAAGTAAAAATTTGACCAAATGAAAATGTGCGTACTAAAATCATTGCATTGGTATAAAAAAAGGTTGCTAAAATTTGTTTGGATAATGAAAATTTGTCAAAATCCTTTAGGCAAAACGGGGGGATCCCATTTTTAGCACTTAGTAATAAAAAGCAACAAAAAAGATTTCCCAAAACCAATAAAGCAGTTTTCGAGTAAACTCGCAACAATAAAAAAACTTCTAATCCAATTTAATTCTACACCGTACTCCCATAATACCGTTTTTACGTACGAAATCAATTGAAACAAGTATTTCTGACCGCACAAGGGTAGGTGCGGCAAAAAGTTGTGCCTTGATCATGCGAATGTAATTGTATCAAAAGGCACAAAAAACCACAAATCGTACGATTAAAAGAAAACTTCTAGATTGCTTGTAAAGGTCTGTAAATGTTACTTTTTGTAGCTCTAGACACTTGCGAGAATTGGAAAGGGATTTAGACTTGATTATTTAAGGAAATTTTGCTCTGCTTTTGGGTTTTTGAGTACGTGCCTAATTGCTGTCGGTTTGGAATTGGGAAATTAGGGATCCTAAGGACCGACAAATGGGTCCTTAGGATTGCAAAAAAAACATAAAAATAAGCCAAGTGCGAGTCGGACTCGCACACTATGGTTTATGGCGTAACTGTATCCGTAGCACCGTACAATAGCAAAAATGCCGAAAAAATCACCGTTTCTTGTATGGTTTAATTTTTAACTTTATTTTATTTTTATTATTTTTTGTTATATCGGCAATAGAAATACACAATCTGTGAAAATTTCAACTATCTACCTATTACGGTTCATGAGATACAGCCTACTGACAAACAGACGGACGCCGGAGGCTTAGTAACAGGGTTCCGATTGGCACCTTTCGGGTACTGAACCCTACAAATGGCTGGGTCTTTTAACCGGTCGGTCCGGAGGTCGTCCCCAGGCGCACGAAAACTCCCAATACCGTCAAGCCTCGTTGCGTCCCCGGGAACACAGTACGTTCATGCAGATTGCAGCTCTATTTATATGTAATATACGGGCTGATATGGTCTGTGGTTGGTTTTGATTTATGGTAGGATAATATACCTGTCGAATAAATCGACCATAACGTCAAAATATGCAGAAACAATTCTAGAAAAAAGTAAAAATTGGACATTTTTGGCACGGCAAAATGGCGTCTGCGCATGCGTTCAGCGCGCTGCACTCCGCGTTCTATTTATTTGTTTTCTATTGTTTTTTAAGTGTAAATCGACGGGAAATGGTGTTATTTCAATAATTAAGTAGTGTCGTCATCGTATATAGATAAAATTTGCACAAAATAACATCGTAATTACCTATTACGGACCCATCAAAAAATGTAAACAAACTCGGTAGTGAAAAAACGTGTTGATGTGGAATTTTGAGTTTTGTGTGTGTTTTGTGTATGTAATCGCTGGTAAGTCATTTATTTTATATTCTTGAATAACTAATAAATAATAAAAATGCATAATACAGAAAGAAAAAGAGTTCAATATTTTTTTGTCAACTAAATAATGTTACGTAATGATACGGTTAACGATTTATTGAACTTTTTTATTTATATGTGTTTTTATTTATTATTATTGTCCGTAAATAATGGTTTTGACCGATAGTATATGTATTCATAATGTATCCTGCGAAGTTTCATGTGAATCGAACTAGTAGTTTTATTATAAATAATCAAAACAATGAACAAAGGAATTTCTTATAAGAATCTTATAAGAATGTTTATTTATCAATACTAGCGTTCGCTTACAAAGATTCTAAGTATTATAAAAAATCCTTTGTCTAATCAGGAACCCAAAACCATTAACGATAAGACTATTTACTAACAAAAAGCTCTCAGTTTTTGTTTATATTAGCGAGCTCTTATCTCTGACGCGCCGCGATCGTGTCGCGGGGCTTGACGGGTGTCGCAAAATGTCGCAAAATCGCGTCGCCCGGCCTGAGAGGATTACTGTATAGATGGTTTTGATAGTGCTATCAAAACCATCTATACAGTAATTTACTACTAAATTTACTTTAAGACCAAATAAAGCATATTACTTCTCCGAGCAAAAAATTTTATTTAAAAAGACCATGTCATAAAAATACCAAATTTTTTAACTCTATTAATGTTACCGCAGGAAATTCCACCCAATAAACACCTCCACAGGAAGCCAAGAAATATGATAAGATTTCATAGCAAAAATCGTTGAAGCATCCAAGCCAATGTCGTGGTCAGGTAGAAGTACCTTTTATGTGCTACGCTCCAAAGAATGCGATCATTGTACTCTTCGAATGTCACCTCGCACTACTGGTACTGCTCCCTCAATTGAGAAAATTGAATTGAGTCCGTAGTACCTCTTTTGAAAATGTCTTTTATAAGATACACGAAATACTTACTTGTTACTGGGAACTGGGAAGCAATAAGTTGAACGTCAAAGATTTGTTTCGAACGTTTTACGTTACGAAAGGATTTGATTTTCTGCGAGTAATTTAAATCTTTCGAGGAGGTGTCTTTTACTGCAGATCTTTTTGACTGTCGCTTGTTAGATACCTTATAATAAAGGCAGTGTATAGAGTGCCACCATTGGCACTCTATCCCTATCGGATAAAGTGCCACTACAGGCACCCTAGTAACACCGCCTCGGCCCGGCTAAAGTGCCGCAAGCATTGGATTGTCATTGTCACTGTCACTAAGTCACGTCACTTGGTATTTTGTTTGATTGTCGAGGTTAGATCGCTGTAAAACACCACATTCCCAAAACATTACATTCTCTTGTGCCTAAACGGACCCTGGCACTTCGCCGGCCGCTACCGCGGCACCGCTCGCTACGCTCGCTCGGCTCGTGCGTTGTGTGGTCACAGTTCTAACCTAACCTAACCTAAATAACAAGTGACAGTGACAATGCAACGCTCACGGCACCCTAGCCGGGCCGAGGCAGTGACACTAGAGTGCCATAAGAAACTCGCGGCACTCTATACACTTCGTATAATAAAATGATTTCCACATTACACATAATCATAACATCACGCTTGTTCTACCTGACGGGTTAGGCAGAGGTGTACCTATAGTACACCCACATTTCACCAGTTATGTTTAAGTTCCATATAATAGGGGAGAAGCCTATTCTCATCAACCGGGCAAAAATCAAAACTTCAAGCTGCTACTGAGAGAAAACCCTGAAAAACCCAATAACATATTGCTCGACCTGGGAATGGAACCCAGGACCTCATGATCAGTAGTTGCGCTTGCGACCACTAGACCAAAGATACATAATACGATAACGTATACCACAATTTCACTTTTAAATCATTTCAGATTTTATATAGTAGTTTATTGCAACCACAAATGTAAAAGTTTTTCATGATGCTATTATTATTATTCATCATCATCATCAGCCTATTAATTGTTCCCACTGCTGGGACACAGGCCTCCTCTCTGTGAGAGGGAGTGGGCTGTAATCTACCACGCGAGCCCAGTGCGGGTTGGTAGATGTCACACGTCTTCGAATTTTTTGGTTCTAAGACATGCCGGTTTCCTCACGATGTTTTCCTTCACCGTTTTGAGAGCAGTGGTGATGAAATTATTTACACAAAGTAAAGCGCCTGCTTGGGTTCGAACCTACAACTGGTTGTTTATATATTTTTTTTTATTATATATTAAGTCGGGGCCATTACCACTGGGCCACCACTGCTCTCACACTTATTATTATTAGTTTATTATAATTATAAAATAAAATTTTGAATATTAAAATATTTATAGACGGCAAAATGGAGATTAGTAAAATAAAGGTAATAATGAAAATAACTCAGAATTTTACAATAAACCAACATCAAAAACCAGTACGAACTTTAATTTATAACATAACATAACGCTTATAATCCCCTAAGGGTTACGTAGAGGTGTACCTGGTACCTAATAGTGGGCATTGGCCATTTATGTTTCAAGTCCCATGTAATAGGGGGCGAGCCTATTGCCAACCGGGCACAAATCCAGACGTTGTGCTGCTACTAAGAAATTCCTGTTAGAAAACCCAATGACAGTTTGCCCGACCTGGGAATCGTGCACAGTACCTCTTACTCAGCAGTAGTGCGTGCGACTACTAGACCAACGAGCCAGTCATCTACACTAATATTATAAAAAGAAAATATTTGTATTTTTTTAACTTTGAGTTTTTGTATGTTTGTTTGAATAAACTCAAAAACTAATGGACCGATTTAAAAACTTCTTTCAACAGTAGTATGCTATATTATAATTGAGTACCATTGGGTATCTTAATAATATTATAAAAGTGAAAGTAAGTTTGTTACGCTTTCACGCTAAAACGGCTGAACGGATTTGGATGAAATTTGGCACATGGGTGGACCATGACATGGAATAGGACAAAGGATACTTTTATCTCGCTATTCCCAAGGGATCGAAACTTACGCGGGTGAAACCACGCGGTGCAGCTAGTAATTTATAAAGATAATAATATCACGCGGGCGAAGCTACTGGCGGAATCAATAATAAAGAGAATAAAAAATAAAAATAAATTATAGCTCATTCGATAGAGTTGCCAGACTGAAAAATATTTTCCATCCAATAAAATAAAAAAAACGGACGATCTCTAATAAAATTACCGGCGTAGGAAAACGGGGCCAGTTATTAATAAAGATATAATTTTCTCTCGGTTATGAGTGCGGACAACCATCCGTTACGCAATTAAAACACGCGAAATGGTTTCATGTCCATTGAGATTTGCATACAGATATGTGATTATAGCCCAAATGGCTTTATGTTATGGATATAATGCGTATGAAAAAGTATTATGTCCCGGTATAGGTATACGTATTTTATTGCTCTGAAATCCGATTTGCAACGTGCAATTTTTTTAGAATAATATTTAGGTGTGATACTTACCTAATTATGTCCAAGTGATACTGGGTTTTTTTTAAATCAGGAACTAGCTGCACTCCGCAGTTTGACCCGCATAAGTTTCGAACCCGTGGGAATATCGGGATAAAAAGTATTCTATGTCTTTTCCAGGTCCTGGTCTAACCACGTGCCAAATTTCATCCAAATCCGTTGAGCCGTTTTAGCGTGAAAGCGTAATAAATAAACAAACAAACAAACTAACTTTCGCATTTATAATATTAGTTAGGATAAGCAACAATTAAACAAGAAAGGATAATTAATTGTAAATTGTGTCTATTCTAAGTTAGCCGTTTTGTAATGAATATTTTTGAAACAAAATCTTGTGATATTTTTATCATGTTATTTTGAAACGCAAGCAACAAGCAACATGTCACCACTTCCCGTGGTAGTAGGTACCTTAATCCCCCGAGCAATGGTCACAGCATCCATCCGTGTATGAATAGCAATTACCAATTATGGAAGCGTGATGAACATGACATTATACAGGAGGATTCTTCGTTAAAACGGACGTGAAATGTGGACGTGAATTGAGGTGGTGTCTGTAATTTTGAGACTTTCTATAACAATGTAATAATACGTAAAATAAGGGAAATTTATTTGACTACCAACTTAAATTACCCACACATTCAAATCATAACAGACTATCATTCTTCGGCAGTTGTAAGAAATGACTAAAACACGGCAAAGAGACTTCCCTGAATGTACCTAGACAATATTCCATAAAAATCAATTTCCTAGTTCTACAAGATGTCCCTACATCTTGTTGTTACGTCAATAGAGTCAACTTTCCACAATATCTGTTACATAGCCTCCAGTCACATTCTTATTAGTCTCGCACTTCATCGAGAGCACAAACCAAAATAAGAAGTTATTCGTCCACGCGAAAATACTCGTCCTATAATATTTCACAGGCATGTATACTACTCTTCACATAGATTTAGTAAGTTAGGTAAAATAAGGGAAATTAATTGACTACAACTTAAATTACCCATAATATATTCAAATCCGTACGGTCATTCTTTGACAGTTTTATGAAATGGCTCGGCAAAATGACATAATTTGTGTCAATGTAAATTGATACACTATGCAATTTTTTTTTAAAGACTGTCTATGAGTTTATAATACTCTGAAATCAAAGATCAGAACGATCCGTAGATTAGGTGCCCTTTAGTTCAAACAAATATTCAATCTTTGCACTTTATTTAGGACCTTTTGGTTTCAGAACAATAAAAATACCAACGTTGTATAATAGGAATAATAAGCTCCAGTAGCCCGCACATTATGAAGAGAACAAACTAGCCCATTAAGATTCTGATGACCCTCTTTTAATTTAATCACCAAGTAATTTGGCACCGAGATAATATTTCCCTCACAAAATAACAAAGCAGAAAATATATTTTAAAACCATCCTGTATTTTATTTTACGTTTGCACGTTATACTGGGACTCCAGTTTATATTTGAATGCTGGAAACAAAAGAGATTATACTACCAAAAGATTACAAGATAAGGCTTTTTGCAAATATACCTAAACAAGTGAAATTACCAAATAGGCAGTACATTATGTAGGGAAAATGCCTGAGGTAAACGGTTTTGTATTCTGAAGGCTATACGACAGTGCTCTGCGACCTTGAATAAAATAGACGAAATTTTTCGCTCAAGGAGGAAACTCATATCCGAGCCTTTGGAGTTATCTATACAATAGCTACATAAGAACGCCTTTTACTTGACCGTGGCGGTTCGGTCGATGTGTAACCATCAATTTTCAGATCGGCAGTAAAGGGAATAAGCTCTTTCTCTTGAGCATGAATTTATTTTCATGAAAATCGGAGTTTGATATAATTTTTATCTATACTAGAACTCAACTTCAGAAAATGAAAAACATACACATCTTGTCGAATAAAGACTTCAAAGACTATTATAATAACTAATCTAGCATTAGTAACTTAAAAAAGTAACGCAAACTTGTCAAAAGTCCGAAAAAGGAAGGAAAAGAAAACAATGAATTCCAAACGTAGGTAATTCAAAACAAGTGTCTTACCATGTCCACATGTCAATGTCTTTATTACGTCCTAGATAGTCGTAGTACGGACATCGGATGTCAGCTAAGCAGGTCAATGTACGCGATTCCAGACATCCACCCATTTATTAAAGATGGTCGCCGCGGCGCGACTAAGTGATGAAGTGCTAGAATAGAATGTTAGCGACATATCGGCGACTTATAGACTTTGCTTTAGTAGCTTGGAAGTATTTCAGGTAGTCGAGATGCAATATACAGAGTGGATTTTTGAGATAGTTTATTTTGAAACGGTGGTGAAGGAGGAGGCCTTTTTTGCCCATTAAAGGCCTCCTCATTCACACCATTTCTATCCTCACCGTTGTAGCTACAGGAAAACGGTCTAAGGAGACTGTCCTTAACTATTTGAGACATTCATAGATATTGAAAAAAAACAGTACAGGCAGTAGGCAATTTTTACAAAAACTGTTTTTGATTCCAATCAATCTTGTTTTTTATAATGAATCAAAATCTTTATTGTAGCGACTGAGATTTGGGTACCTACTAGAAAAGTCCGAAATTGCAAAAATCTTTTCCCTTAGATTGTATTTACTTTAATTTAATTGTGCAATTTCAGTAGAACTACAGTATTTAGTAATTGATCTAGCATATACAACACACAGTTTTTACATCAGCACGCGTAGCATGAACACCGTAGAAACAGGTTTTGTCGACGGAAGAATAGACAAAATGACAGATTGTCATTGTTTATCTATCATTTTGTCTATTCTTCCGTCGACAAAACCTGTTTCTACGGTGTTCATGCTACGCGTGCTGATAGTGCACAGAGAGACCGATTCTGATTATTTTATCCACACAGATAGAGCTGCTCTAGAAGCAGCCTTACACGACATAAGCACTTTTTGATTTGCATAATCTCAACATTCAGACCATAAAAGGTTTCAGATCAAAATCTAGATTTATGTCACCCAGTGTAACCTTTTCCTGTTATTACCAGGGAACTTACGGACCCGAAGGAGATAGAGGAGGAGCTCCGGGCGCTGGGATACCAGCCGGAGTATGTGCGTCACATTAAGGGCGCACAAGGACGACCCGGCTGTGTGTTTCACGCCATCTTGAAGAAGACCCCAGACGTCCGGGCCATATATGACACCACCGTGTTTATGTACATGTGTGGTGTCAAAATAGAGGCCTGGAAAGGGAAGCGTGGGCCCGCACAGTGCCACCGGTGCCAGCGGTTCAGGCACAGCTCGCACCAGTGTCACCGTCCGCTCGCTTGTGTGCGATGCGGAGGCGAACACGCGGCACGTGACTGCCCTCGCCCGCGGGAAGAGCCGGCCACATGCGCCAACTGCGGAGGACCGCATCCCGCGAGCAACATAAAGTGCCCCGTGTTCGAGATGGAAATCAAGAACAAGCGAGCGGGGACCGTCGCCATCACGGCCAAAAGCCGGACACAGACGGCTAGGCCGACTGAGATTGCCACCGTGGAGGCAGAAGGCATGACGCTGATGGCGCCGGCCAACGAGCCCACGGACAGACAGGCCTCCTCCTCCGGGCGGAGGAAGAAGAAGAGACGCGGGGGGAAGAGGAAGAGGACGAAACCCCCCCCAAAAACTGAGATTCCAGTGCCAAACACAGCCGACCCTGTCTCGAACATCGCGCCGGTTGTGTCGACGGGGGTCAGCAGCGACGCTAGCGGCACCCTGCGACAACTGAAGGAAGCTCCGAAGTTCATCAAACATCCGCGGGGCGTCGCTACCGCTGCGCCAAAGCAGCTAGCGCAGCGGCCAATCACAGAGCAGGGAAGCTTCCCTGCTTTGACCACTGGTGTCGCTGCGATCGCCGATACACATCTTGAAGCTTCGTCGAGTAAATCGGCGAAAACCAACAAAGCTTTCACAACCTGCGCGATAAAGCTCTTAATGGAGCTGATTAGAGCACTGAGGCAGGGCCGAGACATTGAGACAGTGATCCTCGACGGTCTGGCCACATTACTATCATTGTGTGATGGCTAGATCGTTGAGGATGGTGCACTGGAATGCTCGCGGCCTTAAGAATAAGGTCGCAACCCTCCGCCACCTCCTTCGGGATCAAAATATCGACGTGGCGCTAATTAGTGAGACGCACCTGGGGACGGAAGATAGGGTAACGTTCCCGGGTTATCACGTCTACAGGAAGGATGAAAGGTCGGCTCAAGACGTCCGGTACCGTGGCCTGGCAGTACTAGTGAGGCGAAGAGTCGTACATCAGGAGCTCCCCTTGCCGTCACTCAGCACTTTTTACGCGCTGGGTGTGCAACTTCACGTTGCCGGCGAGGACATCAACATCTACGCGTGCTATAAGCCGCCCACGGCCCGCCTTGATATGGCTGAGCTGAGGGCGCTTATAAGCGCGCCGCACCACAACAACGCTTCCATCCTCGCCGGTGACCTTAATTGTAAGCACCCAGCGTGGAATTCGTCCACCACGAATACCGAGGGGAGACGACTCTTCGCGGACGCGGAAGCCTTCGGGTACGCGGTGTCCGGCCCAGAGACGCCCACACACTACCCAGACGCGGCCCGCTACATGCCTGACGTGCTGGACATCGTGGTCCACAGAGGGCTACGCTGCCAGGTCACTCAACATGTGATAGACGACGAGTTACAGTCGGACCACCAACCTGTACTCGTCGTCTTATCGGAAATGCCGACCCGACTGAAGCCCTTAGCGCCACGCCGATTAATGGATTGGACAGCTTTCACAGAAAAGATGGAGACCACCACGCCGACTCGGCCTATCGTTTCCTCCGCGGACGTAGAGCAAGCGGCGAATGACGTCACTGCTTGCATGCAGAGCGCCTTGGAAGCGGCGACGACGACGCAGCCGCAAGGGAGAGGGCTATTGCCGCCCTTGCCGGCTCGTCTCCAAGCGATGATCGCCGAGAAAAGGCGCGTACGCAAGCAGTGGCAACAACTAAGATGTCCAACTATCAAAACACTATTGAACCGTCTCGCGGAGAAGGTCAAGGCCGAGTTATCGGCCCATACCGCCGCGGGCTGGGAAGATAGAATAGACGCCGCCGCAGACAGCTGGCCGTCTGTGCACAAACTGTGCCGCCAGCTGGCGAATACCCCAGCCCCGGTGCGCCCTCTACTCAACAGCGACGGGGCGCTTAAGTATGTAGCAGAGGACCGGGCGGAGGTCTTCGCCGAGCACCTGGAGCGTCAGTTCCGCCCGAACCCGACCAGCGACGTCGAGCATGTCGCAGCGGTCGAGAAACACCTGGGAGACTACTTCGCACCGCCGATAGCTCCCGAGGAAGACCCTATCTTCTTCTCGCCTGGCGCAGTTAGACGCGCCATCCTAAGAACGAAGCCTAGGAAGGCCCCCGGGGCCGACGGTATCACGAACACAGCGCTGCGCCACCTGCCGTTCCGTACGGTAGCGGCACTGGCGCGCCTGTTTACGGCGATACTGCGCACGGGGGCCTTTCCCACCTCGTGGAAGGAGGGGCGCGTCATAATGCTGCCCAAGGCGGGGAAGAACGTGGTGAAGCCGGAGAGCTATCGGCCGATTACACTTCTGCCGACAGTCTCCAAGGTGTTCGAAGTGCTCCTGCTGCGACACCTATCACAACACATTGCCCCACGCCCGGAGCAATTCGGTTTTCGGGCGGAGCATAGCACGACGCTTCAGCTGTCAAGGGTACTGCACCAGTTGACAACAGCTAGGAACAAGAAGGAGTACTCGGTGGCAGTATTCCTTGACATGGAGAAGGCCTTCGACCGTGTGTGGCACGAGGGCCTTATACATAAACTGGCCACGTCCGACGCGCCCCGTCGCGTTGTAAGGGTGGTCTCATCTTTTCTGTCACACAGGACTTTCAAGGTGGTGGTCGACGGGGCGCTATCCGGCGCCCGCCCGGTGATGGCTGGCGTGCCGCAGGGCAGCTGCATATCGCCGGCGTGTTATTCGCGTTACACCGACGACATCCCCACCACTCCAGAGGCGACGCTCGCGCTGTATGCCGACGACGCCGCGTACATCACTTCATCGCTTAACGCGAAGTACGCGGCGGTCAAAATGCAGCGCGCCCTCGACCTCCTCCCCGACTGGCTGTCGAAGTGGCGGCTGTCGGTGAACGTGGGTAAGACGCAGGCGATCATCACAGGTTCGTCACCGCTCCCACCACCTTTGAAACTCCACGGAGCCGCCGTCGATTGGACGCCCCAGGCTAAATACCTGGGTGTGACCATCGACCGCCGCCTCACGATGGGGCCCCATGTCCGCAAGGTCGCCGCACAGGGTAGGGTAGCCCGCAACCTCCTCAGGCCCGTGCTCTCTTCCCGCATCCCGACGCGCGTCAAGCTGGGCATATACAAAACGTATATTCGCCCAGTCTTGACGTACGCCGCCCCAGCGTGGTTCGCCCTCACGAGCGAGACGAACCGCAAGCTGCTCCGCGCGCAACAGAGTGTTGCGCTGCGGACCATTGTTGACGCGCCTCGTTTCGTGAGGAACGACATCATCGCCCGGGATCTCGGGATAGAGAGCCTGGACGAGTTTGTGAGGCGACTCGCGAAGGCGATGTTCGCGCGTGCCGACGCTTCTGCCTGGCCCCATGTCAGGCAGATAGCGCCCTTGCATGCGCGCCCGCCTGACGCGAGACCCACCCCCCGCGACCTGGTAGCGGACCCTTGACCCCATCGCACCGATTGTGACGCCTCGAGTTAGCAGCATCCAGGTTACACGCAGCTAACTCGATATAATAAGACTCTACAGATGTACACATACATCTGTTGCGCGATGTATTCTAAGTTAATATAGGTATATCGCGCAACTGAATACAGACATTCACTACTATACAGACGCCTACACACAACACACGCTGACGCAGCGCGGGCCGCGACGCGTGTCTACACTGGGTGGCGTTACACTACATAACTAGCCACCCACACACACATTACTGCTTACCCCTCAAATCGCTAACGGCTAGATCTGTGAACGAGGAGAGGGACGCTTCATTTCGACCTGTAGGTGCGTCAAGTCGGCACCCCAGTCGCTGGTCTGCCTCGTTGGGCTTCCCCCAGGTAACTGGGGGTCTAACCTGATGCGGTATGAACGCCGGGGTGTCCGTGAAGATCGACGCCGTCGTTATAACGGCGTCGCGACGCCTCTACAGATACATTCAATGCAACCACTTACACAGATGCAGATTGCCTGCATCATTTTCACAGGCGCTCTAGCCTAACATGATGAGGGGCTCATCGTCATGAGCCAACGTATTGCTTCCGCGGGCGAGGGGCGAAGCCCTGACCCCGTCTGCCACGCCCCCTTGCGGGGGCGTAGCGACATCCCACACGTTCCAGGGAACTTAGAGCTTGTGTAATGTGTGAAGACTTTCAATTCCGTTAACATCACGCCAAGTAGCGAAATATAAAAAGAAAAGAAAGAAAACGAAATGGTTAATGCGCGCCAATTGCGGTTGTCACCCCAACCGCAACACATCCAGCGTCTAGACTTTTAAGCACTTATAAGTCTTATTCATGTGCGGTTTCCGCAAAGGAAAGTACTCCATTACTGTTTTTTTTTGTATTGGTTTCATTTTTTTTTTCACTTGCGTGGTAAGCGGTGGTGCGGTTGACGGCAGTGCCTAGATGTAACTTATTCCCTAGGGGGTTGCTCAAGGAGTTTCAATTTACGTCAAAAATAAATAAAAATACCAGCAACTTATACATCTGTCCCAATAAAAGTCTACTCACTTTGAATATTTTTCTGTGGATGGATAAATCAATTAATCAATCTTATCTTCCTAGCCTCTTCCCAACTATCTTGGGGTCGTCTTCCAGTTTAACCGGATGCAACTGAATACCAGTATTTTACATGGAGCGACTGCCTATCTGACCTCCACAACCCAGTAACTGGGTAATACGATACCTCTTGGTAAGACTGTTGTCAGACTTTCGGGCTTCTGACGACTCGTAACGACTGTCAAAGATCCGCGAATGACAGCAGGGACCAACGGCTCAACGTACTTTCCGAGTCACGGAGAAGTCTCGGTATGTTAAGATAGTCACCCATCCGCTGACCAACCCCGGCAAGCGTAGCTTAACCTGATGGATCGACCCGTGCAGCTTGTTATTACTTAGCCGCGAGCTCCTCCTTCTCTGAGTTTATGTGGATGGATAGGCGTTCTGAATTCAAAATTGGATTCCTGCAACTCCAACTGCACCTTAACCCTACATACTCCACACCTAATTCCGTCACCTCCAAGAATTGAATTATTTGCGTACATAACTGAATTCCGTGTTAGATAGCAAGAGACATCGATCTCGGAGTCAGTTACTAGGTCAACATGACGACAGTAACGGCTATGAAGCAAACATTCGGATCAGATTTCAGTAATGTCACCAACGGAATTCAATGGGTCAATTTAGGCATTGTAGGAATTTAGAAGCTATTGTAAGCGATTGTGTAAGTGTTTGTTGTATAACAATAATTATATAAGAATAGAGATCTAGATAGATCATAAATGTTTTTTAATTTGCTGCCTCTTGTGTCATTCACGGTCAAACATAGACTCTGGTTAAATAGGTACTAATGCATCTCTGCATCTGAAAGAAAGAAAAATAAAGAATAATGTTTATTTCGACACAGTTCGTGAAACACGTATTACAACATAACAAAATAAAAAAAACGTGAAAATAATATTTTAACAATAATAGTGTGTGCCTCATGGCTGCGCCAAAAAGGTCTAAATCAAAGGTCTGGTCTGGTCTGGTCTAAAGGTCTAATCTGTGTTATTGAAGGACATCAAAATATCCAATAAGTCGATCTGAGACGTCTTCTCTAAACCATTCAATTGACGTACATAAAAATGTTATACAAAATACATAAAGAAACGCATTGAAGCTAAAAATACTTTAAATGGAAGTTGACCCATTTTACACTAGCTTATTATGTCGTCAAACTTCTTTGATTCACTGGTTCTTTGTCGGTGAGCTTTAACTGAGTTATGTTATCATTAGGAACTTATTTAGAGTTCTGTAGCAGTTTCCGTGCCAAACGAAATCCTATTACTATTGCTATTACTGACTATGCTGTCCGTCCGTCGGTTTGCCAGCGGGCTGTAACTCATAAACCGTAATAGGTAGACAGTGAAATTTTCACAGATTGTTTATTTCTATTGCCGCTATAACAACAAATAATAATAAAAAAATTTTTTTTAAGGGATATACAAGAAACAAGAAACGTTTTTTTCGGCGTTTTTTGCTAAATACTTTACGGTGGTACGCAACCCTACGTGCGTCAATCCGATTCGCAGTCCGCCGGTTTTTATATTTTAATTCTTAATTTTTCTATCGTACCCTGTGCAAGACATGTTTTTATATTTTAATTCTTAATTTTTCTATCGTACCATGTGCAAGGCATGTTTTTATATTTCAATTCTTAATTTTTATATCGTAGCCTGTCTTAGAGTATCACTACTCAATGTAGTCTGTTCTTTACAAATTATCGCATTCCGCAGTAGTCAGTGATCTTTGGAAACTGTATGTCCGGCCACTGTCGGAAATACAGTTGAACGTTACGTACGTCACAGAGAAACGTTATCTCCTTTAGTTATAGATTTACAAAGGTATTATGGAAATCGGTATACAGACGAGATTGTTGTTGCGGTTGCAAAAAAACTTTTAAGTAATCGGTACTTAGGTACGTAGACATTTTATGGTCTTTGGTACCGGGCATTAATAAAAATACTTATTTGCAGTAGAACTTTGATAATTATATTAGTTTAAGAAATTCAATTATACATTTCATATTATTTTTATCGACCGCCTGACAGATCGGGGGCGACTGCGAGATTTCCATAATACCTACGTAAATCGATATTTATAACCAAGGGAGATTACGTTTCACTATGTATCTACGGCTACTGTCGGAAATAATCGTGTAGGTAAGTGATTACCTATACGATTATTTCAGACAGTGGCCGTTCATACAGTTTCCAGGTATTAGCACAAGCTATTGGTACACAATAGAGTGAATGGTTTCCATGAAACGATTTTTTGTTCAGCGTTTTCATTATAAGGCTTCGTATTTCTCGATTGGCTTGAGGCTAAATAATAACAGCCCCACGGGTCGATCAAAGGTTATTAAGCTACGCTTGCCACGGTCGGTTCGTGGATGGGTGACCATACCCTCCGTGTCTCGGAAAGCGCGCCCGCTTGTCATTCATACATCTTTGACAGTCATTACGGGTAGTCAGAAGCCCAGAAGTCTAAAAACAAGCCTTATCAAAGTGTATCATGTTACCCAGTAAATGGGTTGTGGAGGTCAGATAGGCCGTCGGCCCATGTAAAATACTAGTATTTCGCTGCATCCGGTTAGACTGAAAGCCAACCCCAACATAGTTGAGAAAAGGCTAGGCAGGTTGAGCTTCTCGATAATGTGATGTTATATATGTTTTATAAGAATGTCTGATGGAGATAATATTATGTTAAATTGTAAATTATAATATTCAATGAATTTTTGCTTTTGGGATGGTACTGTTCAAGTTATTATTTGTCATCAATAGTCTTGGACTGCTGCTGATATTTTGCACAGAGGACAAGGTTAGAATTTTTCAATATTCCTACGGGATAGGGAATAAAGGGCGAACGAAGTAGCTGTGAATGTGCTAGTCTGTCCCTAAGACAGCAAAAACGTATGCGATATGTCTCATATAATATTCATTGGATAGACATAAGGCATAATATTTTCAAAGAGCTGGAACAGTCAAGAATTTGTTTGCCTGAAAAACGGACCCTGAACAAGTGAGCTGTAATAAAAATACAGTAAGATCTAGAGAGCCGTTTCATGGCTTCTTCAGTTAAATATTGTGGTCTCATGAGTATTCTTATAAAGCCTCTACTAGACCTACCTAAGTATGTACCTATCTAAGCCTACGCTGACAAGTTGGTCCACTTAACCTTTTCAGTATTATTCGTATTTTATTGAACTCACGTCATTATAAATATTGAAAAGGACATATTGATCATAAGTTCTTACCGCCTACGCTCATTTTCGAAAACCTATTTCCTTTTGGCTTACTTCTGAACTTCAATTTTCGTGGGTGTCGCTTTTTATGATAAATTATTAATATTTATTTATAGAAATCATGTGTTATGGTTGTGTGTTGTGTTGTATTGTGTGTTGTTTTGCATGTGTTGTGATCATGTGATTGTGTGTTTTTGTAGAGTTATTAATGTATAAATTGTTTACATTTTTGTATTGTTTATTTGGTATTAAAATATTATGTAAGAAGTTATCTCAATAAATATTAAAGACATTCTGACGGAGTTTTCTGTAGTGATTGTTTGCATGATTTTCTCTGATTTCAGAATCAAATAAACATTTAGTTTGTATCACATGAGGTTATTGCCAAAACTAGCTTTCAAAATTGTTATTTTAATGCTTTTCATTGCTTTAATAGGGTAAAAAGATAACTTTTATATCCGACTGCTCTCTAAAACTGTCACATAATGTCCACAGATAGTACAAAACTAGTTTTATACGAGCTTTTAAAACAGAGGTGTCCTTTTAAAACACCGTTATACACAGGGTGGCCATTTTCGAAAAATAAAAGTAAGTAACCCTCGCTATTTACTGAGTAATTAAAGCACTGGCTGGTCTTTACGACCAGACCCAGAATGTTCTATAACATTCAGAAAAGACATTTAAAAAAATACAAAACATTTTTTTAAGCCCTTATTATTATTTACGTAGGTAAATGTTGCTCGTTATGAATAATGCAAGACTTTTGAAAAATATAATGAAGTTGGCAACATTAAAATATTGAATAACATTTCATGGTGGTCCTGGCTTTTTGGGCCATGGCGTTATGCAGTATTGAGCCCATTAATATATTATTAAATAGGTAATTTAAGTCATCATCATCATCATCATCAGCCTATTAATGTTCCCACTTCTGGGACACAGGCCTCCTCTCTGTGAGAGGGAGTGGGCTGTAATCTACGATGCGAGCCCAGTGCGGGTTGGTAGATGTCACAACATGTCTTCGAATTTTTTGGTTCTAAGACATGCCGGCTTCCTCACGATGTTTAATTAAGTAATTTAAGTATTTTTATTTATTTTTATTTTACGTCTTTGACATTTCTCGGGACCCTAGGGTCCCGGACCTTTCGAAGGCGTAAGAGGGGCCGAAGCCAACTCACAGAGGCCCGTTAGACGTGTTTAATGAAACGAGGCACTAACCGACGATTATCCCTGTTCGCACTATGCTAGTCCACCCAAGGACAACCCCCGGTTAGTGCAGGACTATTGCTGGATATGAAAACATAGATATTGGTTTATGGGTTTGGATGGCTAAGTGAACTGGTTATTTAGAACTATGGAAAGACTATGGCCCCTGCCTGACCAATATTTTATATAACAAACACAGGTAAAATGGCAGGGGGTGACTTGCACACTCAATAATGGGCCCCCGAAAACGGTCGCTAGCACAAAGTGTCGCAACGACAAGGGGGCAACATGTCCTGAGGTGCTTATGAGGAGTGGAGCGGTATTCCACGGCTATCAGGACAATCCCGGAAGTACGGTCAAGACCCCTACCAGCATCTTACTGGAATACTTCCTTCCTCCGAGCACGTTTGCTCTTGCGAATCTCCACTCAAGCCGGCCAATAAAGGCAAGAATGAGGTGGGAGCTCTGTTCCTCGTCAGTGCTCACTCCAGCCGGCCAACAAAGGCAAGCCAGAGGTGAGGAGCAAGACTTCTCCCGGGAGATAGGGTCCGTGGGGTCGCTACTGCCCAACAGCTCGCCACATGCTGCCCTGCGGTTTTCTGTATCTCTCTTAGTCTGGCTCCTTATCCTAGACCTGTTCCGGCAAAGTAAACTCTACCGGCACAAACCCAGAGTTCGGAGCACGCAAGCCCCACCACGACGTCAACGTAGAGATACGGCGGTGGGGTTTATTTATTTTATTATTATAAAATTATGATCTCGAATGCCCAAAAAGCTTTAAATTATTATTAGTGGTTGCCTCTACGTTTTAAATACCTGAATGATAAAATACAAGAGTGTTTATTCATACTTATTGAAGCCTCTTTAATGAAAAAAAAAACACCCAAAATTTTTTCTGCCTAGTCAGAATTTGAAGAGGAAATATCAAACGGTCAAGCCCGAACTCAACATCTCCCTTAAACATAAACACGTCGTCTTGTCTGAAACCCTCATCATTACATAAATACTTAGAAGTACCTACACAGATAAAAAACACATAAATAATGTGGACCCAAACGAGACCGGAATATCTTAAAGCAAAGATGCGAGTAAGCATGAACACAATAAATTTTCATACCACTTAAATCAGCTTTGATCATAAATACACAAAAAACCGTGGAAAGGAACCCCAGGGCGATGGTTATCGATCAACTGACCGTGTACGGACCCCTCGGGGGTCGAACGAACGCCCTTTGTAATCAAAACAGTAATCAAACGGTATGAATTGGGAGGACCGAGTGAAAACTTAATTCGAATTTTAAACTCGTATGAATAGTCCTGCCCTAAATATTTCGTATTGATTTTTTTATTCAACAAAGGATTAATTGAACAGATTACTTTAAAACTGTTTTGCATGACTATGAATAGAAGTTACCCTCTTTTTAAATTTAAATGGAGATAGAGTTTTATTACGCCAACTGTTGAGAGTGGTTAGAAAGATGATTTAGATGGGTTTATGATGAGCTATTGTTTGCTTAAATAGTTATTTGTTGAAAGCAGATTTTGTAATTACTTTTTTATATTATGAAAGATTTTTGAGCGAGCTTATTTTCTCAGTCATATACGTAATATTTTGTTGTATTCACTGTCATTTTCCATAAAATGACAACGGTTCATGAACTTTAATATACACGGCTTAAGTAAGTCATTTCAAGTATATCCTAACGATGATAACGTTCATAACTACACCCTCGCGGTGGCGGCACCAAAATCCTTTTAGCTATTCCAGTTTTACTAAAAAACAACATATTCAGTTCATCCTACATTATTATTAAAAAACGCTGAACAAATAACATTATGAAAGTAAATCCACGTATTAAAAGGAGTGTTCGCGCAGTGTTGTCGCACCCGGCCTTAATCTGGCGACCCGCTTCGTTCGCCAAGCAATTATCTACGTGAAATAGTGTCCGTATTAGGAGCACTTACTTTGTACAGGATTAAACCGGATTACGCTAACTGTAAGTAGCCGTCTGTGCTGGTATTCAGTCGGAAATAACAGTATTAGACGAAACAATCATTTGACTGTACCCAATGACGACTCCGACTAAATTGTTTGCACTAATTTTATTCGAATTGCCGAGTAGTGAAATGGACTTGAATTAAGTCTTCGTCTACATGAGCTTGATGGGAATTAAATGTACTGTTATTGCCTTGCCATTGCTACAACATATTGCCGGGAGTAAACAGAAATACAGAGACAAACCGACTTCAAGGAAAAGCGGAGGGGCGTTATCCGAGCCATTTATATTTATTACAGCAAGACATGATGTTATGTTAGGTTGAAATACCCACAATAATCCGAACGATTTCAGAATCTATTTATAACACTAACCGCTTAACAAATCGGCTATATTTGTGTCACACAAATAAAACAAGGTATTTCGTTCCGACCTTTTGATACAGACCCGAAACTAATGCATCACAATAGATAATCCCATCCAACATGGATGTCACCTTTGTTCTGCTGAAAAATAAGCCTTAGTGCTGTATCCGATAAATCGTGTTTCGGAAAAAATACATTGTGAGTGGGTTACGTAACGATACCCATATTATGGGCTGTTTGTGGGACAGAAATCTCTACGTAATGGTTCCCACACGGCTCCTTATTTTAAGGATACACGCGATATAGCAAAATGTTTTCGTAAAATGGCGCGGCCATTTTACTGTATTGACATAGATAATGTACTCTGAAGCCAGTGAGACGGTGGAGGGAGCGACGCGGTGCCCAAGGGAGGTTTTTCTAAAACAAAGCCGTGAAAGCAAGGGAAGATTAGAAACGATGTACTTTTACCAAAGGCGTGGTGTTTCGCTGGGAAATATCTAACGGACGCCGCGAGAACTTAGATAACCGTCTGGGTCAGATACGAAGGACGAGAGAAAATATATTGCCTGCTTTTTATAAAGGCTTCCTATTTAATATCAGAGCAGAAATCTTCCTTTGTGTAATCTAGGAAATATCTCGTAGATTAATTCTGAATTAGAGCGCGTTTTTTGCCAAAGAGCCCAGGTTCGGTTATCAGGCTGTTTGTACCAGTAAATACCAAAATGTGTATTTAATGTTCATAAATGATTTATAACATCCCCGTCAAAACATTGCATAATTTATCAAACCCACTTTAATATTGACGACCGCATAATCGCACCTGGATTCGCCTCATCAATAAGCTTTCGAGCTAATCCCTTGGAGCTAGTGCGGGGACCACAGGCTAGAGAAGAGAACATAGACTAACAGAGACCCAAAAATGTAGATGTGGCCGTTTAGCTACTTATCTACGCCCCCTCGTTTGCTTGTTTTGTTTAAAAGCCCTCGACACCATGTGGCACTGTAAAAACAGACCGACTCGAACCGTCCCCTTTAATCCAGGACACACAGCCGTTCGTACACCCTTCACTCATTTGCATAAGTCCTGTCCGTCATAAGATGGGTTGTAAAACTTTAATAAGACTTTTTGATGGCCGCTCTCAGAGATTTAATTGGATTATACGGGATTATAATGATTGGCGTTGCGTTTAAGTGTTTTGATAAAAATCTCTGTATTTACCTTTTTGTACTTGGAATCTTTTTTAAACATTCAGTAGGGACGGAGAGTGTAAAATTCAATAATTTAATGTTTTGGCCACTGATACATATTTACCACTTTATGTTCTCATCTATTTAACCGATAAACATCAAACTTTGTCAAAATGGGGCCCTTGTAAAGTCGTATAAATGTACACGTTCTCTTCAAATATGTTAATTCATTACAGTTTAGCATTTCAGATGGCGAAACTATAGCCCGTAATGCCATCCCAAACTTAGTTCCAATAAAATACGTGAGTGATAAACCACGTTCTCCTACATAAATTTTTGAACTGTCGTTTCAAGTGGTAACAAGATATAAAATTGCGAAGTGATTGTACAACTGAATCGAAATTGCCATAGAAACTTTTATTACCTTCTATATATCTAACCCCATTCGGTAGATACAAAAATGGCTACAATTGGCTAAAAAGCGACATCACGCCACAAGTTCATCCAATAAATATTCCTAACTGCCGTTTCGTAAGGAAACAAATGCTCGAAAACACAATGATGGCCGACAAAATACAATACTGCTGAGAACAAGTGAAGCGTGTCAGACATATTCTGTTTGTTGTGTTGTGGGGTTCATGTTTTTCTCATGTTGCGCATATTTCTTCGTAAGTTGTTTGTGCGGTAATAGTGGTTGGTAATCGTTCTGATACAGGCTATTTGTTTCAAATATTTTAACTGACCGGAAAGTGTAGAGCACACGGGGAGGGTTATTTGTTCATCGTGGTTGGAGTCGAGAGTGTTTTGATGTCACGAATACGACGATAATAACCATAAAGAGCTTGATATGTGACCATGTTTTTATGTAAAGTTTCTATTACAAATAGAGCACTCGGACAGCTTAATGTTTGCTTAAGTGCGATTAAAATAATATTCATAATGGAAGAATAATTATTTCATCTCCATTTAATTTATTAGATGTTCCATACTCGTTGTTATTACTAAAGTGTCGTTACAATATATCATGAAATATTTGTATCCAACGAGAAAAACTCGTGGTCCTAAATTCATGACGAAGTTGTTTTTCCTTTTGGAAAATATAAGACGAGGAGCGATATATTACTCAGGCATTGATAAAGCGCCCTTCGGCAATCCATAATTTTCCGAGAAAATTATTCTCATGTAACTTATTCCCACAACATTAATTCGTATAAGTTTCAGGGAGGGTTCTTTTTACAACATTTTTGCATACTGTCGAATTGAGTTGACGTAAATTATATTCGAAATAAGGAAAATATACTGCCCTATGGGATTACTCACGATATATTTTCTTCGTTTTATCTTTCTTTGGAAGTAAAGAATAATGTCAACGGTGCGTCGCGTCGGTCAGCGAAGTAACCGAAACGGAACGACGTTATCTTTATAGGCGGTACCTACGCCTATTATTCTGCTATCGCACTTCCTTAGGGTTTCGTAGGTAGTCGGTACCTATACATCGGAACCCGTAGGTATTAGATGTGTAATATATCTTCTATCGGGCTTAATAAAGAAGACATGCCTGGCTCGGGAAGTTGCTAACCAAAGTTTTCTGATGAAAAATGTCGATCTATTTTTCTCCGTCGCTCGCGTAATTTGGATCATGTGGTTGGTTGCGCGATTGCGCACCGAAGAGATTATAATAAAGTTAGGACAGTCTGAAGGGTCATTAATTTTATACAATATTATAGGAAGTTTGATGGAAAATACTTTGGATGTTTTGTATCTGAAATGTTTTCCGGATTTAATAGAATTTTCTCGAAATTGTTTTGGTGTGCGCTGCAGCTAAAAATACTTTTGTGCATTTAAGGTACGTAGAAAGGTATTTAGAAACTTTTAACTTTACCATGACCCCATTTAATAGCTTTTCACAATGTTTACACGAACTTTTCAAAAAATACTTTGAGACAAAATTACGTACGGTCTGTAGAAGAAAAAGTTCTCAAAGACGTCTCCTTGCACGGGTCACTTAAAGACAATGAATTTAAATATACAGTGGACTAAATTCGGAGCAAAAAATGATTTAAAAAGGTACCTTCCTACTTTGCCTAACATACCGTAGAGAATTGGGAATAACAACTTAGAGGAACACTTCGTTAGCAAGAAAATGCGAGGGCAAACAATCTCAGTGACAGGGTCCCCAAATGAAATTTGTAAAGGAAAATCTGCATTAATTTAAATTTTTACTGTTTAGAAGATTTTGTTGATTAATGTAGATGTCTATATTCGTTTTGCGTTTGTTACGTCACAAAATATTGTCATTGGTACGTTCGTAAATGGAATTGCCGTGTTTAGGTGCGAGCGTCTTGTAAACACATCTGTGTAGTTACAGTCTGTATACTATGCGAGTTTATTTGCAAATTAAGCGCTATATGGGTAATTGCTTTCCTTGTTAATTAAACTATACATTTTGAAAATATTTGTGTTAGTATAGCTACCCGCCATTAACTCTTTGAATTAATCAGAATCTTAGATAGTTGGTTGAAATGGAACTTGGACTTTCTTATTTGCGACTTTGAGTTTGTGATCCTTTGATAAGCAGCTACCTATCTAAGATTCTGAATTAAAGTTTAGTAATTGGGAATTAGTGAGATATTTACATTTTAGCTCAAGAGTAATCAGTGTCAAACCTGGGCTGTCATATTTTATGGACACTATTACTCGAAATTTAGAGGATATTAATGTAATGCTTGATCAACATAATATGTAATAGCACTACGATGTTATCAGCTTATAGGTCAATGTCCAGCCAATGTTCGCTGTTGAGCATGGCTTTTCCCTATTAACGTTGTGCTGCAATAATCTGTGTGTTCCTACAATATTGGCGATTTTCGATATTGTTAGTAACTAAGAAAGTAGGTAATGGAATGATTGCTGAGCACACTGCCAATAAAATGTTGAAAATGTTGAAAAACTGTGCGAATAATAACAAGTCATAGTGGTCATTTTTCGGTGAGGTCAAGGAGGAAGTCTAAACTCATATAAACTCATCCACGGCCTTTTTTAAATAGTCAACAAAGAATACAAATACTTGCGCAGTTAAAAGCTGAATCAACTGAATCACCCTTTTCAAGACTCAAAGACTACTCAGCAACTTCCAATTAGATATAATCCAAACAATACTTTTCTTCCCATTCAAACTCAACTTTTCAATCACAAAACAATTTATTTTCTTAGTTCACTGATACAAAATGCACTATACATCGGTACTGGTATAATTTTCGATGAGAAACTAAGGTATTTGTGTGGACTGTGGAGATGGGAATATATCAGAGATTTAGCTGAATGCATGCGAATTTGGAAGCATTTAGAAACCTGAGATCAGAAGAATTTAGCGAAGAAACTTTTGGGGACTCCGTAAAGTATAACTGCATACTGCCTAGGGCTAAGAATTTAATGTTAAGGTAATATTGACTCAAAGACTTCTCAGCAATGCCTTCCAATTAGATATAATCCAAACATTCCTTTTCTCCCCCCTTCAATCATGAAACAAATTATTTACTCAACTGACTGATACAGACTCCATTCTATACGCTGTTCCTATTTTCAATGAGAAACTTATTTGTGCAGAGATTGGCCTACATCAGGGATTTAACTGAATGCAGACGGTAGTTTGCCCGGGGAGCGTACAGGCATTTAGGAAATTTGCATACGATACTATCGGGAAGAATCTAACGAAGAAACTTTTGGGGACCCTGTAAAGTGTTATCGTAAGCTGCCTAATTATGTATTGGGGGCCGAACCTTTAATGTTAGGGGGATATTGATTTTGTTTGCCTTAATTTTAATTAGAAGAGATTTCAGTTTGGAATTAAGAGATTAGGTTATCTTTAATCCGAATTGAGAGTGGTGATTGGATCGGTCCTTGAATATTCGATTGTATTAAAACCAAGGGCCCTTATCTTAATATTCAAAAACCGTTACCAATATTCGTAGATGAATAATTGATAAGTCCTCTGCGCTAGTATCAGAATATCTATTCTTCTTATAAAATGTATATTTGGTTAATTATTAGGGTTGGAGTAATCATCTTAAGTCAACTTGCAAAGTGGTTAAGGAGTTATTAGAATTCAACAGCATAATTGTCACTTTCCACATACATAAAAAAAATTCATACGTCTTACCTTAATAAAGGTACCATAATTTAACTAGATAATATCGAAGTGGCTCTCTAGTGAAATGGTTTTATAGGTACTATTATAATCAACACGCTACTAGTACTAGGTACTATTATAAGTTAGACAGATTGGAGGGAGATACCAATTAAAATGTAACGCTTCCTTGATAAACTGACACTGTCTTGGATGTTGCAATCAAAACGTTATACCCTAACGTCGAACGTTTCTGAATGTGCACAGAATATAGTATTTAGGGGCTCGTTCAATTAATTTTCTATATAAATAATGGTTACAAAGATTCACAAGAAACGAAGGTTTGAACTAAAAGAAGAATTTCGTTTTGTTTTCGATTGAACGTCTACAACTACATGTTAATACTATTGTCAACTAGACGAATGAAAAATATAATTAGATCATTAGATACTCAAATATAAAGACCGCAGAAAATCCAGACAATCATGCATTCACACAATTACGTCACAGCGCGTTACACTTTAAAACAAGCCGTACATTTGGATGATTGAATAATTAAATAACCAAATAAATACTACTACAGCATGATTGTATTCATTTTGAAATTATTAATCAGCATGATAGTAAATTATTAAGCAAATAATAATATACGAAGTCGCATTTCACGCTGTTTAGTATGCAGGCAACATACAACTGAGCTCGCTAGCCGTGCAACGAACAACCGGCTTTTATTGTACTACCCACTTATTAGTAATAAAATTATATGGACACTGGTTCAATATACTTACGTTGGTGCTCGTAGGTTGCGGACGTATTCTGTTTGTATAATATTGTGTCGGGAAATAATGCACAAAAGTAATGGAATTTTTTATTGTGTTTGTGTCGGGTAGATAATTATAATTTGGTTGATGAAATTATGCAACTCATTTTTGGAAAAATTAAAACTATAATCTGAAAAAATATACATCACATTTGGGTAAAGTGTCCTAATTGAAAAAAGGTGCCTACCTACTTATATTCCCTATTAGCAATACTGTTCACCTGTTCACAGATGGTCATGCTACGTACAATATTTGCCCAAATAGATTTATGAACTAACGAGAACCTTTTAATAATTAATTAATGTACTCGGAACATTAATTAATTATTAAAAGGTTCTCGTTAGTATTTAACAGCATTGCAATAAATCAATCAGCTGAAAATTTAATTTACCAGAGCTGTCGCACATTCATTAAATACTTGTCGCTTGAACTTTTATTAAAAAGTACGAAATGCATAAAATACTAAAGACACAGTTCCAACCAGATTGTAGAATTAAAAACAAACGACAACTATCATAAAGTCAAGTTTCCAACTCAACTTACTTTTAACGAGACAAGATGAATATATTTCAAGAATGTTCCTTCGCTTTGCCTCATCTGCGGCTGCCGTTGAATAATGGTTGGCATTAATAAACAGGAATGGTTTGCTCCACAAAGTTGAAGTGAGATCGTATAAGAGGATATAATTAATTACAAGGAAGAGAGAGACAGAAACTATCACTTAGGATTGAGTAGGATTGTGACGAGGAAGGTGCACCTATATCAGCTGTCTCTGTTTATGGGCTACCATACGTTATAGGATGAGTTATGTTGCCAGTGCGACATGTTTGTGTGCCGCATATGCTCATTACTGTTGCTTGCTCGACGGCTGTCACGCAAATTAGTAACCTACTGTTGTCACGGACTGAAGGCTGATTTCGAATTTAATCGCGTTGACTGCAATAAAACCAAGTGGTGGTCTGGTTTCTGGGGCTGAAAAATAAGTTTTGTTACGTACAGTCATAAAAAAAAAAATCTAAGCTGCTTGTTGTTTTATAATCCTGCGTACTAATCAAAACATTCCTGATCCGCAAATTGTTAATCGTGCAGACTTTTTGTTTGCGGACACATTTCGACAATCTCATATTATTATGCTAAGTTAAGATATTTGTTGTTTTTATCTTTCCCAGCTTTCACGAGATCCTCGTCATGAGGGACAGCTATATCAATAATCATTGCACGGTGCTCTCGTCGATCTATTACCACAATATCAGGCTACAATAGTCCTACTTACTAATAATTATATGTCATGTTTAATGCATAACACTTATGCATCATTAACTAATTATATAATTATCAAATATCCTTGTTATATACCTACAAGAAATGAGTAGTTCTAGGTACAAGTTTACTTATGTGTTGGTTTATGTGCTTCAGATATCAATTATCTTAATGGGAAATAGAATGCCTACATAATTATTCGGGATTAACATTTCAAATGGCCATCTACTTACGTACCAAGGGTGTGATTGTGATTCAGGGATGGGAGAGGGACACCAGCTGCGTCCATTTGATTACTTAAATTATATAATGCGCAATCCAACCACCACAGGTGATTAATGGTAGTACTTACCTATCATTCAAATATTATAACAAAATTACATTCGTTTTTTTCTCTCGTATCGAACTAAATTGTGAATAATTCATGCCTTAGTAAGAAATGAAATAAAACAACTATTAGCCAGTCAGAATGTTAGTGACAAGCCTGACTGCTCACACTGCTGACTATTTCAAAGCATTAATAATTCAGTACAAACCTAATTTCATTTTAATTCCTTTTCATGTGTCTAACAGGCTGTCTTAATGATCCAGTGTTGCAAGCATTGCTAATGTCTCTGTGAAACGGAAAAGCTAACCAAGTTAAATGACTACTACAATACCAGAATGCATAAAGCAAAAGCGTCGAAACCTGATTAGATAAATGAAGAAAAGACTCTGTATGGTTTAGTTTATGGGGTTCCGTGCTAAAATTGGTTAAACGGAACTCTTATGGAATCATTTCTTTGTGTGCACTTCTATCCATCCGGCAGCTTTTAAACATCCTTATCACCAAAAGGATAGATTTAAGACAATTGTTGAAGTGAAAACTTATGTATGCGCAGTTTTCGCTCTTTCTGAGTAAGGCTGCGTTTCCACCAGAGATGTGCGATGAAAATGTGTCGTGCGAGGATGTCTAGCTGTGCTGTGAAAATGTGTGGGGGTTTCCACCAAAGCTGTGCGATGAAAATGTGCCTAAAAGGATGTGTAGCGGAGCTGTGAAAATGCGCATTAATGTGTGGTGCGAGGATGCGTTGCGAAGCTGTGAAATGTTTTGACGGGGGTACGGTGTAGTGGGAGCGGAGTAACGCGAACGCCTGCCTGCCGCCAAACCTCGCAACACATCCCTCGCACACATCCCTCGTACACATCCCTCGCACACATCCTTCGCTTGTTTTGTATGCGCAAAAATCTAGCTCCGCTGAGCCGTTTCCACCAGAGCTATGCTCACCGAGGCTGTTACAAACACATCCCTCGCTACGCATCCTCGCACATCTCTGGTGGAAACGCAGCCTTATGAACGAAAATGAACCGTCACGGTCGCGGTGACGCTGAGTTGGATAGACTCGGCTCCAGTCTGTCGGTGACGCTGAATCACGTATACTTGGCGCTGAATCGCGTAGCACACACACTTTTTTATTTTCCCTTACAATTTGTATTTTCCCACGTACCTAACCAAAATGCGTTACAGAACAAGTGCGCAAGTATAGGGACGTGCACTTGGCCAGTTATTTTAATACCAAGAGCAGCTTTTGAGTTCGTGCCAAAAAAGTTTGGTAGTTTTTCGTCGACCACAAACGGGCGGGACCTTACTAATTCATAGTTCCCTAGTTCCCCAATCTGTTACTGGGACACTGGATTTATGAAAATTGATAAAATAGTTTGTGGAGTGCAGTTTGTGACTTGTGGTCTCTGAATGGACCGGTTATTGATTCTTGCAAGTGACGTTGCACGACCTATTGAATTAAAGGAAGGTGGTGAGATTCATGTAGGAGTTATTCTACTTTAAATTGTTATATACTGTGATTAAAGAGGTGTCTTTTTTTGCAAATGTGATTCGGGTTTATGAAACTCAAAAGCTACTTTCATGTAGACCTTCTTGGTTGACTTTCAAGATGAAGACGTTCTTCTTTTATTTTAAACTAACTTTTGCCTGCTGCTTTGCCGGTCGGTAATTATCAAACAGGAGTGAACTACCGGGATATAAAGTATCTTATGGTCTAACACAGGTCACTCGCGTACCAAATGTCATCCCAATCTGTTCAGTCGTTAAGGCGTGAAAATGAAACAGACAGAATTACTTTCGCTTTTATAATATTAGTATGGAACTATGGATATTACCCTACCTAACGCTAACATATCATAAAGTCTACCCTATTCATACAACAAATTTTCATGAAAACAAAAGCTGAAGTATCAAATAAATCCTAGTTTAAATTTGTGGTAACCATAATATTATACAGACCCTATGACTTAGAGCCCTAAAACCACAGAGCAGAAATAATTCAGCTCGGATCGGATTACCAACTGGATGAGAGCAGACGGGTCTAGGGTTAGGTTAAGGCAACCAAGGGTACTTAGGACCACTCCACTGTCACTCCTTATGTTTTAAGTATTGCCGTACTTTCAAGAGACGTTATGTAAGCATCTTTGTCTGGTTTAAGTAAACCTTGAAACATGTGTGAGAAATAGAAATGAGTGAGGGTTCGAAAAACACTGGCATACGAGGGTTGTGCTTGGACTGAAATTATTCTCTGAAAGGTTCATTTTAAATACTGGCATACGAGGGTTGAGCTTTGACTGAAATTATTATCTGAAAGGTTCATGATAAATACTGGCATACGAGGGTTGAGCTTTGACTGAAATTATTCTCTGAAAGGTTCATGATAAATACTGGCATGAGAGGGTTGAGCTTTGACTGAAATGATTCTCTGAAAGGTTCCTGATAAATACTGCCATATGAGGGTTACGCTTTGACTGGCATAATTCTCTGAAAGGTTCATGATAAATACTGGCATACGAGGTTGAGCTTTGACTGAAATTATTCTCTGCAAGGTTCATGATAAAACTGGCATTCGGTATTTATCATGAACCTTTCAGAGGTTCATGATAAATAGTGTATCACCATATTATTTATGTCTGTATATTTTTTGAACAAATTTCTTATTCTTATACCTACCTACTGGCAGTAGCTCCAATGGTTTTGTTGGACTTCGAGCTTTCATATGACGCTGAAACAAATATCTATGTTACATGCGACCGACAAGGAAGGTTAGTGAATTGAAACACAATTATCTGTGAACTATTCACAGAAATTGTAACCACCTAGCCGTAGGCAATAGAAAATTGCCAGAATGTTGTATCAAAGCACTCCAATTAATACAATTCCTAGGACAAGGCAAGGATTAACCCACATTACCTCAAAGGTTTACAAATCCTTACAGGCATTCTTAAGAAAAACGTTACACATGTTCCGGCAAGGAAGATTAGTGAACTAATCACAATTATCTGTGAAGTGACAGGAATTGTAACCTACCCGTAGGCACCGGAACATTGCCCGAATTTTGTATCAAAGCGCTCCAATCACTACAATTCCTAGAACAAGGCATGGATTAACCCGCATTACCTCGAAGGTTTACCATCCCTAACAAGCATTCTTAGGAAAAAGCAATTTTAATGTTCTACAGCTAAACCAAGTTGCTCATCCAATCTGTTACTGAATATTTGAATTTATGCAAATTAATAAAATAGTTCGTCGAGCGCTGTATAGCCTCAGGCTAGGCGGCCGACCTAATTGAAGTGGCCGACAGAGATTCGATGACAAAGAGGAATGTTGTTTGCGTTTAGAAAATTAGACCTTGCTTTATTAGTTATCGATTATCGTCCTTTGTAGTATTATATTATATTATAATGCGTATTATATTGTGATATTTTATTTATTAGAATGGTTATCGAACACGGCAGCCTGTGGACCCGAACCTATCGTTCCCATCCCCTTCAACCAAATACGCAGGTGGCTACAGGAGCTCACCCACACACAAGCGGAGACCTGGTGGAATTCGACACCAGGCTGCAGGCAGTCCAAGGAAGCTATGCCATTCTTGGATAGCAAGCTGACCAGGCGTTTATTACGCCTGGACAGAAATGGCCTGCGCCTGGTGACGGGGACCATCACAGGACACTGCTCGCTAAACAAACATTTCCACACGATAGGCATAACGGACAGTCCTCTGTGCAGGGCTTGCATGGAGGCCGAGGAGACCGTCGCGCACGTGCTCTTTGAATGCACAGGCGTCACCCAGATTAGAACAGAAACCCTCGGGTCACCCAGATCTTACACTGATGTTCTAAACAAACCAGGAGATTTAATTAACTTCTGGAGGGAGGTGGGCTGGATGGAATAACCCCCCCAAACGGCCGCCATGGCCCACGTACAATGGTTCATTTGACGGACTAAGTGCGGAAACCAAACCCTATAACATAGAACATAGAACATAGATGGTTATCGAACGAAATTTAATCTAAATTTATGTGTGCTTGTTCTACACAAGCGGTGAGGCGTAGCTAAGATACTAAGGTCTTATGCACACGGAGTTTTTTATATTGAACGCGCGTCATTTGCGCGGCGATGCGATGGCGCGTTTTCTGCCTTGAAAATGCAGTGCTAGTTGCGTTTGAAGCGCGTATGCGCACCGTCGATAACGCCGTGCGTATGTACCGATAATAATGTGCGGTATGAATTAATACATTCTGGTCACATCTAATTCGTTTAACTCGCGTACTATGTTCGTCAACCGTTTTAATAAGACATGCACTATCTTCATGATTTATAAATTCATGTGTAACATCAATATGCTGACTATATTATTTCCGTTGTTTTAAATTACCTAAATATAGTTATATACGCGATAAACCCATTTTCATGCTTAAAATCATAATAATTAGAAAATAAATAAATAAAACACCCACAATTTCTTTAATGGCGGTTCTAAGTTAAAAGTCAAAAAGCAGAAACCTTTTAACCCGGCAATGCTTGAAGCTTTTCATTAGTACTACCAAACATACAAATTACGTTGCCCGTGGGTACTTAAATAAATATAATTTGTACTAGTTTCCAGGGAAACGATTTCATAATCGTCGCATTATATTGTACATGACCACGCTATTGCAGTTTTTTAAGTGCCCTAAGCACGTGAAGTAACAAAGTGTTCGTTTGTGGACCTAATTACATTAGCCTACATAATGTACCTTATTTGACCTAGTCTTAAGTGGCAGGTACATTTCAAGCATAAGTCATAGCCGGTAACACTTAATTTTTCCGATTTTATTGATCCATACATACGATTAAACCATATCAAGGTAAACATGTATTTTAAGGCGAAAGCGTTAGCGAATAATTTTTTAATCAAGATACAACCTGACACTTCATTTGACTTTATGATTATTATTGATTGATTTGAATTTATTATTATTAATGTATTTGATTTTTTCATTTTACTATTATCTTTTTATCCGTAATTACTTAGTTAAATCAAATAGGCAAGCTATGTAAGTGCTGTGCACAAGTGACAAGTTTGCTGTAGTAATTATATAATAAGACAAGTTCTCTGTTTTTGTGAATAAGTCGTTAGTGTGCCATATTAAATACCTAATAAATAAATTGCATAAAACACAAGAAAATTTGCATTTCGCGGGTTACCTTAGCTCATCCCCCTTAAATACCCGGACAGTCATTAAGAAAGAACTACTCAGCGACAGTATCGATTGTTGAAGTTTTCTAGACCTACTTTGTGTTCTAACAATTAAATAAAAATTTGACACACGGGTAAACCATGAGCTAGGATACTTTGACTATACTTTTTATCCCGGTATTAGGTACGTTCCCGCGACTTATCATTTTCTTATATTATAATTATAATTTCTGGACTCCATGCGGCCTTAGTTATTGTGATATAATATAAATAAATAAAGAAAGAAAGTAAGAAAGCATTTTTTTTATATATTATGGCCACTTCGTGGTCAAATTCCAAGAATTCTTCAGCTCCCTGAAACCAAATGAAAAGTGGTTCACGATAAACAAAAGGGATTTAAAATCTTTAAAGCCAAACAAAATTATAGTTCCAACAAGAATAATACAAGTTTAAACAAAAATGCCTGGAAAAGTCAATTTGTCCAGCTTAGCTCTGAGGTGGCATTTAAATTGCGCAATTATTTTTTCCTGTAGCCTTCATTTGTCATGGCGTGTCCTTAGGCAGGGGTTTCTTTACCAACTGTTTTTGTTACTGATCGTTATCAACGCTTTATTTACTAATTAATTTGTCACTGTCCAGCAAATTATCTTGTCTGAAGGGATCAATGTCGCGATTCAAAAAGTTTTTACGATCGAGGTTTTCTGAATGATTTTATATTGTTGCAAGTAAAACCCGTGGTTTGAATTAATTATTAGTCAGCGGTTTTCTAAAGCAGTAATATATGAGTGAAATTCGATATTTACTTACATTATTTTACATCGAAACAAAATAAAAACATGCGGGCAAGTAAATAATGTATATACTTTTTTACCACAGCTACACTATTTATTAAACAACGTAACGCCATCTAACGAAAATGTCAGGAATTTATGTGGCTTGCTGTTAGTACAAGAATAAAAAAAAAACAGAGTGCGCTGTCAACACGATATTTATTATGGGAAGCGTGCAGTGAAGATGACGTTCGGTGACGATGACGCGAGTTCCATAACCTAACAGTTTTCACTTCCAAAATATTCAGTTCTACACACAACCTCCCATGTAGTGACTATAGCTAGCATACATCGGCATTGCAATAAAAAATTACATATTATGTAAAATGTGTGGCAGCATCTCCATCGCCACATACGAACTACGCATCTCACTGTCGTCACGCGAAATCGTGCATCGCGCAAGCAGAGTTCAGCATTAAACTTCCCAACATCAATCATTGGGCAGTCACCCACTAGACACAGCACCCGTCTGGTCGTCGGATCCTCCCTTTTCTATAGAGGATGAGTGAATTTTAAACCCTGTTCCTAATGCCTCTATAAATGCAATAACCCGCAATACCATCGTCATTTTTATCAATCCGTAAAGAATAATTAGTGCAAATTTCACAAATGATTACAGAATGCAACCCCACGGCAATATTCAACCATCACTGGGGTATAGCGTAGTAAATACAGCGTCATGTCCAAGCTCACAGTTCAAACGTTATCAACCTATCCACATACTCACTCGTCGGGCCATCCAATCGGTTTTACATTTCAACGTATTATCTGCATCGCTTTTATAATAGAATTGCAAATTTAAACCCTTTATAAGCGCTCTGCATTGGGGAACACAAATTTGCTTTTACGTTCATTTGCATTGCAACGTCACAGTTGTGGTGGCTTCCGAAACGCCTAGTCGTGCACATTGCACGGTTATTAATGCAAACAGAGCTAAAGGGGTCGTGGCTTTTAGCATTGTGGATCGATTGTTCTGTGAAGTTAAGCTGCACTTGCTGCGATGAGTCTTTGGATGGGTGAACATTTTAAACACTTCAAGACCGCTCCAGGATCATTTTTAAATGTCCATCTTCGCAGCGGTTGGCTTACTTTAAAAAACCGGCCAAGTGCGTGTCGGACCACGCAGAATGAAGGATTCCGTAGTTGGGATGAATTCATCAAGAACAAACTTAACATTATAATTGAAAAACATGGTTTCACATACATTCAAACTGCAAATGTAACTTTGTACGCACAATATTGAGTGATGTAACATGTTTTTAAGACCTCCTAGACTTCTTATAGGTTTTCTGTAATCTATATGCATAGAACTATTATCTGTATTTTTATTTTATTTTAGGCTCAGTAGTTTCGGAGATAAGGGCGTTGTTAAATTTTCATCTATTTTCTTAAATATCTTTATAATCATTTATTATAAAACTAGAAAAAAAAACACGGTACAATTCACAAAAGTTTTATTTTTTATTTTCTGGTTTGCCCCCCAAAAGTGACCCCCATATTCGAAATTAATTTATTTACGTCCGTCTTTGGGTCACAAAAATGCATAATTATGTGTACCAAAGTTCAACTTATTCGGTTCATTAGATTCGGAGCCAATTGGCTGTGACAGACGGCCAGACAGACAGACACACGAGTGATTCTATATATAAGGGTTCCGTTTTTTCTTTTTGAGGTGCGGAACCCTAAAAATATAAATTCAATATTAATGAGGTAGATAGGTAATATTTTGTAACAATATAGTTTAAAAGAGTGTCCTTAGAGTTAATTGCCCGTTCTTCTCCATAGGAACCTACTACGTTTTGGAATGGGCAATTAGCTTCATTTTCCTGAATGACCGACTGCTTTGACAATTCAAAAGTGCCTGTAAATAGTTTAATTGAAATAAATGCTTTAAGTGTAAGTTCACA
Organism: Conistra vaccinii; assembly: GCA_948150665.1. Taxonomy (NCBI): domain Eukaryota; kingdom Metazoa; phylum Arthropoda; class Insecta; order Lepidoptera; family Noctuidae; genus Conistra; species Conistra vaccinii. Next base: position 11,462,400 of record OX411330.1, read on the forward strand.
AATAAAATTGTTGCGGGTAGTCCAAACACCTATTGAAAACTATACTCCGTTTGAAATAAGATTTGACATTTAAATAAACATTTTTTATAGTCCGGTCAACCGATTTTGACTTTTATACCGTAAGCATATCGATGGCATTAAAAGCAAAAAAATGGTTACAACACCAACTGTTTGCTAGCCATTTGTCATGCCACCAACGCAATAGAAGTCAAAATCGATTTAACGGACTGTAAAAAATTTTATTTAAATGTCAAATCTTATTTCAAATGGAGTACCTATAGACAACTGGTGTTAAAATATTGTTTCTGTTCAGTTATTGGGTTGTGAAACATCAATTTTTTTTTTTTGGGAAATCATCAAATGATTTCTCCCGCTCTGGGTGGAACGGAAGGGCGTGTCAGACTCTTACTAACTAAAACCCACCCGTGTTCCTTCCCTTTGCCTGTGCCAGGGGCCACGGTTTCCCCTTAGGACTTCCCACAAACCCAGCAGGCATCGGCCGTAGCGGACCCCTTCAGTTTAGCTGACATCTCTTTGAGGCGCGCATGGAACACGACGCCATCGACCCGGGCTTGGTCCTTATCGGATGGCGAGCTATCCATTGCTCTCCGTCCGCAAGCCCGCGCCTACGGTGGCCGGAAATCGGCTACCAATTCCCGACGCCCGTTGTTGTGGATCATCTCAGATGGCTATTTGGGATGTAAAACTATACTATTAATCAAAAATCAATCTGCCTAATGTCTTCCCAACTATTTTTGGGTCGGCTTCTAGTCTAACTAGATGCAGCTGGATACCAGTAATTTACATGGAGCGACTGCCTATCTGACCTCCACAACCCTGTTACAGGGTAACACGATTCCGCTTGGCAAGACTGGTTGTCAGACTTTTTGGGCTTCTGTGGATGGTCACCCATCCACGGACTAACCTCAGCAAGCGTTGCTTAACCTTGAAGATCGACACGAGCCTCTCTAGAAGGCAATCCCAACATGATAACAATGTAAACACAGCTGTTTCTCTTGTTTAAGGAGTATTTCTATGAGGCTCTGGATACTTCATTTTATTGGCGCTCCGTAGCATTGTTTTTATGTCTAATTTATTGAGCGCAACCCTGATTATAATTACAACCGGCGTTTAATTAAACGGGCTTAGCTTCGTACATATTTAGAGCTATACATTATATACTTGTATTATCGTCTATCATAAGCTATAATTAAAGCCTCACTGAACCGTTTTGTATGAAATATTCAGCAAAATTAAATTGTATTAAATACGAATGTTTATAGTAATATTGTGGTATTTCAATTTATTTTTAGTTGAGGTACTGAATTACAGTATTAATTTAATTGCTATTGTATTTGAAACACGATTTCACATTGTTGTTTCAGTTTTATTCGGGCTGCACACCAACTTTGAATTAAAATAAAGAATGATTTCTCCCATTTAACAAAATATTATCAAAGAAGAAAAATCATCGTCTATCATAAGCTACTCGTATAATCAAAGCCTCACTGAATCGTTTTGTATGAAATATTCAGCAATATTAAATTGTATTAAATACGAATGTTTATAATAATATTGTGGAACTTCAATTTATTTTTAGTTGAGGTACTGAATTACAGCATTAATTTAATTGCTATTGTATTTGAAACACGATTTCACATTGTTGTTTCAGATTTATTCGGGCTGCAAACCTACTTTGAATTAAAATATAGAATAATTTCTCCCATTTAACAAAATGTTATAAAAGTTAAGAACAAAAATCACTTTTTCACAAAATCCTTTTCAAGATTAAAACCGCGATTTGAATTCCTGATTACGGTAAAGGATTGAAATGAAGGAATTTAGGAAAATTTACATTTGAACGTCGAAGGGCGTGACGGCTTACACCCGTTTATGAAAATTCGTACTCACGCTACGACGATCCTGAACATAAAACTGTTATCCCAATATCCTACTTCAAGGAAAATTATTATGTTATTGAACTACAAAGAGATGGAATACTCATACCTTTACAAAGAAAGAAAGACATTTAAGTGTCCTGCAATAAAAGGAAAAGTCTTGAAGAAGGAAATGAACAAGCTTTAAAGAAATTCGAGCCCTTGTAATCTTGAGTGAGACAAAGACTTTTTGCACTTTCTGTTTATTAATTTATCTACACTGATGAAGTTTGAGAGTTAGGTACCTTGTCGTGTCCTTAAACGAGGAGTCGCAGGTGTTTCTCTTTCAAAGCTAAAATCTAAGTTTTAGAAATGAATTAGGTGGGTACTTAATTTTTATATTGTTACTAATAATAAATGGATTATTATTACATATATTAGTGGTGATGAACTTCAATTATTTTGTGTTATTAATGAATCAGTAAACCGATTTATATTAGTGAGGAATATAATAGGTATTTTATATTTATTAATATTGTGGTTTTTTTTTAATCCTGCTTGTGCTGAATGAAATATGAATTGTATGATTAATATGTTTATTTTAATTAAGGAACAAATAAAGGCTTTAGTAATAATAACACAAAGTTTATCTGATTACACTGACTTATTAGTTGTATTTCTGTTATTCAACTTATTAGCGCCTCTCTTGCTTATGGCACTAATTTAATGCGCGAATACTTGGCACTAGTTTATGGTAATTATGAATGAAAGATAAATTTATGGTGGAAAATAAAATATGAGTGCCTGAGTTTAATTCTTTAACTTGGCTTTCATACGTAAAATTCAATCTACAAATCGACTTCATCCGCGTGGAGCTCAACTGTCATAAATCTTCTATAGTGTACTTGAGTTTTTGGATTATAAGTTATGAATTTTGTAGCTTGTAGTGTAATGTCATTTAATTAATTTAATATAATTTACTAATCGCATGCATTATTCAAGTAATTTAATTAATTTATTAAAATAATTAATGTAATAAGATTCTAAATATATTAGGTAAAAATTTGCACGCCGAAATTAAAGGCATAATAAGAGATCGTTAATTTATCATAAGAACTTTCTGTACCTTATTTATGCAAATAAATGATTTTTGAATTTTGAGTTTTTGAATCATATCATTAATGGTACTGGGCAGTAGTGTTGCTCAGTTCTGCTAGAGATTACTTCTTACAAACATACAATTTTACTTCTTTATAATATTATTCTAATAAACAGACATTACGCCTGTATACAGAAGGTTTTTGCCCGAAGAGTTAGGCAGACGTACACCCACATTTCGCCAGGTATGTTATAAGACCCATGTAATAGGCGAGCTTATTGCCATCAACCGGGCACAAATCCAGACTCCGGGCTGCAACTGAAAAATTTCAGATGAAAAAGCCCAATAACACTTTGCCCGACTCGGGAATCGAACCCAGGTCGTCATGCTCAGCAGTAGCGCCTTTGACCACTGGACTAACGAGGCAGTCAATATTATTATAATTTTATCATTTTATTAAGTTTGTTTTTATAACCACACTAAATACAAGTTAAAAACTCTAACTTTTTAGGAAAAAGAAAACCTACCAATTTCCCTAAACATTGCGTAGACGATAGAAAAAAGTACCGTTCACTGTTCCCATCTACTGAAGCAAAAACAAAGGACAAATCATATAACACGAACGTATATGAACTCAGTAAGTGTGAAGCAGAATCGACCTCTCGTAAGTAGGGCAATACATTCAGCCACCCTTTCCGACATGTGTGGAGACCATAAATTACAACGCGCACCTGTAAGTGCTAGATCATGCCTAGATAAAGAAATGTATATAGAAACTGATTTATGATTTTGTTATATGCACTTTGGGATTTCTTGCGGAATTTATTAGTAGTTGGTACGTATTTTTGGTGAAGAATAGTTGCCCTTTTTAGGTGGGAAGTCTTATTTAAGTAGCTGTAGACCTAGGGGAATATTACACTACCATAAATGTCTATGATCATTATTTATGATCATAATATATTTTATTCTTTAAAAAATATTTTAAATATCGAACTTCGCAAATGATTCACATGTATACATTGTTATTGCTATGCAATATATTGTCATTATTTTATCTATGATTCATGGTACTCTGATCATAGATGTATTATAGTGTAATATCCCCCTTGGATAGATATCAATCAGCGTACGGCGTACTTCAATAATCTATTTCGCCACCAATCCGCAATTTGTTTCGTTTTGAAGTGTTTGGTCTCCTTCACATTCCCTGCCTAAGTAGAAGTATATCGGAGGGCAGACGCACATACCTTGTAGCTGTAATTTTGTGAACAAAGTTTTTTTTTTTTTTTTTACTTTAGTTGTCATCATTATTATTGTTGTTGTTGTTGCTAGTCGTGCTGTGCGATTACACTTTGGGTGATACTCAGGTCGAAACCTATAACGTGAACTTAGTGATATACTGTGATTGTTACCTGTTGTAGTTGCCTTGTGAATAAATAAATAAATAAATAAGTTTGCTAATGTTAAGTTTTTGCAAGAGGTTTTTTAAATAGCATATCAAGAGAACGTGTTCATAAGTATTGTGAAATAATGTTCCTATCTTAGGACGATTTACTAAAAACAATTAGCTACTGTCAACGTTTACATAATTTCCTAACGTGTTTATTTATTCATCTCATGTATGCGGTTTATGGTTCTGCCTTAGCAGTTCAAGTTTAATGATAATGTTAGGTATTCAAAGGATTAACATTACGCTATTGTTGGGATAGAAATAAAGATACATACGGCATTGCTGATTTATGATTTATACGAGCATGCACTTCAGGATTAAGTCTGAAATTTACGAGTGTAGGTACGTTTGATTTAATAGGATTAAACAAAAATGTGTGTTTGTAATCGGATTGGTTCCAAGTGTTTTATTGTCGGATTATGATAATACAAGGGTAGTGCTTATTGTTTGTTTTTGTATGGTACATAAATGGGATTATTTTGTGTTCAATGGGTCCCGTATTTATTTGTGCTAGCGTGTTACATTATCATATGTAAATATGCTGTTTTTTTAAAGCCTTATTTGCTAAGCAGTATTTTTTTACAAAAATTGAAAAAATATTGAAGTTAATGACAATACAAATATATGTGCTCTAGTCTGGAGCTAATCCTGTGATCACAAACAGACTCCTGTTAATCAATATTTTCTCCATATTAATTCTAGCAATTCATTTAAACGCTTATAATATATATAAGTGAAATATGACTGCCTCGTTGGTCTAGTGGTCGAAAGCGCTACTGCTGACCATGAGGTCCTGGGTTTGAATCCCGGGTTGGGCAAAGTGTTATTGGGTTTTTCTGTCTGGAATTTCTCAGTAGCAGCCCGGAGTCTGGATTTGTGCCCGGGAAGGCAAAGGCTCACCCCCTATTACATGGGACTTAAACATAACTGGCGAAATGTGGGTGTACCTACTACAGGTACACCTCTACCCTACCCTTCGGGGAAACAAGGTGTGATGTTATGTTAAGTTATGTGAAATGGATTAATTTATTTTCATTAATAAGTACAATAATTTATATACAGCCTTAAAATAATAGTAATAATATGTACAAGTATATAAAAAGGGGGGGGGGAACAATGTGAAATTAAATATTTTGGTAAATCAAAAAGTTTTATGTTTTTGTACACCACCTTTTTCGCTACTTTACGCTCTTTTATATTTAATTCAATCCAAATAACAAACACAAATCGGATTATTCGTAATTTATTTAAAACCCTTTAAAACCAAAGCGTAGGTATTAATGTACGTGAATCGTACCAGAACCTATTATGTACTCGATGACATCAAGGGCCAAATTAACGTTTGAATTATTTTCAAATCAGTGAACTGAAAACCCCAACATAGTCGTATTATAATATGGTAATAAAAGTGTATATAAAAACGTATTTTGTTGTCACATATTGTCTCTATGAAGCTTTTAGGAAGCATACAGGTGCCTAATGTTCTGGATTATCGACGTTACGAAGGTATTGGGAATCCTTGTGAATATGGGGAAAAGTTTCAGTAGGGACCCAAAGTTTCCAGACAAAATACCTTTTCAAGGACGTCGTGCGAATATTGGGTATTTTTCTGTGTCAAATGTTGTTCGATGTTATTGATGTAATTTATTTGATATTTGTCAACTTGAACCTTATAAAACATGTCTCAGAAAATTAACATTAGGTGGCTTCAGAATTTGCTAATACCACTATAGTAAAAATAAAAGGTATGTTCAATAGGATTCCTATTTCTTTTTTATCTATTTCAAAAGATAATAAAAAAAATTATTACTTAGGGTCTGTTTCACCACCTTTTTTTTTTTTTTTTTGGGTGGGAAATCATCCAATGACTTCTCCCGCTCTGGGCGGAGCGGAAGGGCGTGTCAGACTTTTACTGACTAAAACCCACCCGTGTTCCTTCCCTTGCCATGCCAGGGGCCACGGTTTCCCCTTGGGACTACCCGCAACCCCGGCAGGCATCGGCCCTAACGGACCCCGTCAGTTTTGCTGACATCTCTTTGAGGCGCGCGTGGAACACGACGCGCCGTCGACCCGGGCCTGGTCCTTATCGGACGGCGAGCTGCCCTCTGCTCTCCGTCCGCAGGCCCGCGCCTACGGTGGCCGGAAATCGGCTATCAATTCCCGACGCCCGGGAAGTCTCCTACGGCGGCGGCGGCTAGGGCTGGTAGGGCGCGGCCTCTGCCACTCCCTCGCGCGCTCCGCCTCCTCCTTCGCGAGCATTACTGCTTCGCAGAAGGAGGTGACGGCTTGCCATGCCCTCTCGCTCCGCACCATGGCCTGGACCAGGGCCGGACGCGAGAGGTCACTGCCGCCGATCGCCTCCACGAGGACACGGCGGTGGTCCACCCAAGCCGGGTAAACCTCCACCGTATGCTCCACCGTGTCCTCCGGACGATCCACACAATGGTGACACCCGGGCGTTTCCTCCCGCCTTATGCGAAACAGGTACCTCCCGAAACAACCGTGTCCGGTGAGGACCTGCGTCAGGCGGAAGGTGAGGACGCCGTGGCGCCTCTCAAGCCACTCCTCAAAGAGGGGACTTATCGCCGTAATTGTGGCGTGCCCAAATCTGGGTTGCGACAATCGCACACTCCAAGCCGCCATGAGATCCCGCCGGAGCTCTGTCCGCTGTACCGTGATTTCTCGCGGCAGCGGAGTTACACCCCGGCGCTTCATCTCCTCGCGCCACTCCCAAATGTGGGCGAGGACCTTCGCCTCCAGATCCCATGGCGGCGTTCCGGCAAGGAGGCTCGCCGCCTCGCCGGAGACCGTACGGTATCCCCGGACCATCCGGATAGCCATGACCCTTTGGGCTGCATGCAACCGGCGGGCTGGCCGCAACCTTAAGGTTCGCGCCCACACCCGTGCCCCGTAAAGGGCCATGGACCGCACGACCCCCGCGTAGAGCCTCCGGGTCTGTTTCACCACCTACGATTAAGTTCCTATTAACTTACTTGGCAGAATAGATAATTTCATACAAATTCTGTTCTTATTTCTTAATTTATTCGGTAAGTAGTGGCTATTAGGACATCGAGAAATAGGCCATTAATGTAGCTACCGATTTAATGAACAATAATAACTTAATCATGTTGATTGAATTGAATTAAATTAAATTAAAATTGAATTAATTTAAATTATATTAAAATTGAATTAAATTAAATTAAAATTACATTGAATTAAACTTTTAAAAATAGTTTGTAAGTATTATGTCTACTAACAACATTATGGGCCAAATGTGTCTGAAATAAAAAGATTTTATTTTATTTAATTTTTTATTTTATTATAATCTATACAATATTATATAAATTAAAGTCGCTTTTCGCATTTGTCTGTGTGATCGCGTTGATCTCCGCAACGGATTTCGATGTCGTTTTCATCATCATTTAGAAAATTTAAGTAAAGTTTATTTATATAATACATCAACATTCAAGTCACATAATAATAAAGAAATCTTTATCTTAAGTCAGGTCGTAAAATCCATGCAAAGTCAGGGCGGGCACTATTCTTTTATAAAATGTCATTATAAGCTCAACCAAGAGTAATTTACAAATTAATAATTTAATTAATATTGTACATCCATATGTTAATAAGCATCCAATTACTTTTAATAACTTAATATCGAAGCTTATAATTAAGTTTCACGAATAGGTATATTTTCATTGATTAAATTCAGAGAAATGTGCGCATTAATCAATTTATTTTTAATCTTTTAATTATTTTAGGCGTTTAATTATTTTGCGGTTTTATGTATTTTTTAATGATGCGGTTTTAACGACTGTGAGTTTTATGGAGAAGAATAAACCATATAATAAAAAATAAATTAAACACAAAATATAACATCACGCTTGCTTTACCCAAAGATTAGGCAGAGGTGTACCTAAAAAACAATCACTTTTCGCCAGTTATCAAACTTTTTAATTCGTATTTTTTTAAACAACCAATGTGTTGATCAACCGCCAATATTTCCTCAGTAAGTTTCTTTGTTGATCCTGTAGAATATTCACGCAAAAATGTACTGAAAATGACCTTATACCTCGTTTCTCACAAAGTTTCCTTTATGTAGGCTAGGTTCCTATTATAATAGGTCGGGAAAAAGGGTTAGGTACACGAATGTGCGAATCATTTTCTGTTTGAGCCTAACACATAGGTACTACCAGGTACCTAATCTGTTACTTAACTACTAAAAACAGCTTTAAACAGTACCAAGTTTTAATAATGAACTCACACAATAAGTAGGGATTTCGGTACACGCTTCGCTACACCCTTTGCAAATAGCTGAAATTATGATTACGTAAACGAAAACTGACTTAGTCCCTACAAGTAAGGGTCGGGCCACACCTGCCGAACGTTCCGTGGTGGAACGCTCCGTCTCGTCATATTTCTATGGACGTAACGTTCGGCTGATGTGTCATAGGTAACTTGAAAAACATTAGGAGCGTATTCAACCGAACGTTCCGCCGCGGAACGTTCGGCAGGTGTGGCCCGACCCTTACGGGTTACGTAAAAATTTGTGCCGTCGTATTGATTAGCATAAAATTTTCCTACTATTATTTTAATGACTTCCCGTTAAAGCTTGAGGTAAACGTTAGAAATAACTTGGAATAAGTAGATGTTTTGTAGAGTATTTGGGTCACGTGCGCAAAATGTGGAGTTTTTTTAAGTCATAAAGATAATAATAGTACCTAACATAAATTATATATCTATATTTTGAATATTATTTTGCATCAAATAATAACAGCCGCGCGGGTCGATCAAAGGTTAAGCTACGCTTACCCAGATTGGTTCGTGGATGGGTGACCATTCATAACATATCGAGATCCCTCCTTACCTCAGAAAACATGTTAAACTGTTGGTCCCGGCTATCATTCGTAGATCTTTGACAGTCGTTACGTTTAGTCAGAAGCCCGAAAGTCTGTTAACTAGTTTTACCAAGGGGTATCATCGTATTACCCAGTAACTGGTTTATGGAGGTCAGACAGGCACTCAGGCAGTCGCACCATGTAAAATACTGGTATTCAGCTGTATCTGGTTAGACTGGAAGCCGACCCTAACACAGTTGGGAAAAGGCTAGGCAGATTGATTGAATGGCATTCATTCAACCTTCTTTCCTCGTTGGTCTCACTATTTCGCAAATTTTGAAACAGTTTTCGATATATCTACCAAAATATTAATACCTTTGTTTTATTGTTACAGGTACTAACAGTGAAGTGCTCCCCCGAACAAAATGTTGTGACAAAAGTGCGAATCGGACGGTGGCTTAAAAATGTGTCACCCAAAGAATTCCCTAGATGTGACCAGCAGTAGAACATTTCTGTTCATAATAGTGTTGCTATCCCTAAAACTGTGCAGTCCTCAGGACTTAAATGAGGAGTTTGTGAACGAGGATAGTATAGAGACATCAGATATTAGTATAGTGCCAGTAAAAAAAGTGAAGTTTCCAAGGAACGTTGGTGCAGCGACGCCATGTCGCTTGAGCGAACTCTTGTGTGACACTGGACAGTGTATATCGTTGGACAAGTATTGTAATGGAGAGGACGATTGTGGAGATAAGAGCGACGAGCCCAAGTCTTGTACACGTAAGTACTTATAGTGTTATGTTACTTGAATAATGTAAACGTTGTATAAGATTATTGTTACGTGTCGTGCTTCGGGAGTGGAAACTTGGGTGTTACTTGCACGATGCACGTTTCTTGTCTGGAACCATAGAATTAAATCAACAAATGACTTGAACCGTCTAAACACTGATTAGACTCCGCTGGACTGACCTTATATGATGTTCTTCAGAATGGTCAGGTGCGTAGTACTACAGATGAATGTAGTACTCGCAACCGGCGTGCGTGGATGACCAAATATATTAATGTAAACGAGGCAAAAGGAGTATGTAAGAATTGTAGCAGGTGGTGTTCTGTAGTTTCTGCCTACCCCCATGGGAAACGGCGTGAGTTTATGTATGTACGAAGACTTCGCAACGTTTATTAATGCTATAACTTACCTAAGCCCCATTTACACGATGCAAGTTTCTTGTCTGGGCATAGCCAACAAATGCAAGTGCATTACAGCTTTTATTGGTGCTTCAATTTATGGACTGCCACAAGCAAATAAATCGCACCGTGTACACAGACTTTAATATATTAGTGTCATCGAAGTTAGACCAACTCATATCTAAGAAATAATTTCGAGATTATGAGTACCTTTTGAAAGCCCACAAATACATACGGGGCATTGACATCAAATATGTAATTTGTAAAAGTAATATGTGAAGTGAAAGAAGCCGAACTCTTCATAACAAAAAGGCGCGCGAATAAATCTTTTGAAACTCATTTTAGGTCATTCAAACGCATTTTTAATATGTCTCCCCTTCTCGGTTTGCTGACATCTGTCACAAAAGAAAAGGTAGTAAAGGAAGGCTAAGGATTGAGGGCCTTAGAACAAGCGATCTTGCGAAAAAGCGTAAAGTTTGAGATGTCTAGGCGTTTGTGCGTAGATGTTGATAACACTGGAGTGTTTTGTTTTGTGTTGTACAAGTACCTTTGTTTTGTAGTACGGTCTCTTCTTTCTACTTTAACATTATATTAGGATCTTATTTTTTCGTACTTATCTTGTTAAATAAATAGCTCGTTTTCCCGTCGAAATTTTAATGATTTTTATGAGTTATGACGTACCTAATCGTAAACGGGCTTCCAGGAGCTTTCCAATCTTTTTGAGGGTTTCTTTTTATTTGAATTAACAAAGCCATCGAGAACTAAGTTATCAATAGACAACAAAGTTTATTCTGCAAACGAATGCCACACATTATTGATCCGATTGACATTATAAATCTTCTTGCGGGACCCAAATCGGGGTTCTCGTAGCCTCGAATGCTTCGTCGCGTGGCAGTGGAGTGGCTGTGTCAGCGATGGACAGACTTGGCTCCCTTTTGCCTTTTATGTAATATTCATCCCGGGGAGTTATGCGGGGACTCCGCCAAAACATATTATACAACATGTTTATGGATTTACGTAATCGTTCGGTTGGGTTAGGTTACTGTGTATCGCTTCTGCATTATTTTGTTGCTTAGTTTGTTTGGGAGTTTATATCTGCGTGATGCTTATCAATTAGGATTAGGAAGGGCTCTTGGCTAAGTAATAACAGCCACACAGGTCGAACGATCAGGTTAAGCAACGCTTGCCGAGGTCAGTCCGTGGATGGGTGACCATCTTAACATACCGCCGAGACCCTTCCGTGCCTCGGAAAGCACGTTAAGCCGTTAGTCCAGGCTGTCATTCTTGGATCTCTGACAGTCGTTACGGGTCGTCAGAAGCCCGAAAGTCTGACAACCAGTCTTATCAAGGCAGATTACAGTTTTTAACTTACTTTTATATTAACGGTTGATAAACGTTACGACAACATAAATAAGAGTGATATAATAAGTTAGTAATTAAGATATTTTAAATTCAAATAGCAGTGCATAGTGCCTTGCACGAAATCATAGCGCTATTTATTTCGACGCCTATTGAGCTTCGAAGAAATCCAAAATATAAATATTTTATTGTACTATGGCATTACAAATCGTTACTATTTATTAAGATTTAATTAACTGCGCGTTGGTATCATCGTACATAGCGGAGTCTCACTTTTGCTAGTTGTTAACAATTTAAACATATTTATTTACTTTAAAATATGATATTTATACATATTCATAACGTGCTCGTCAAGACTTTTCTTTTGATTCCAAACTTTTGATTTTCGAGGTTAGAAATTTATGTGTAAAGTCCACCTTATTAGATTTAGGGAAAATTTATATAGAATCAGTCGCCCGCACTATTATTACAAACCCATTGATACCTCATTCATCAAAATCGGTTCAGTAGTTTAGGCGCTACGGTGGAACATACGTTAAAGCAAACATACATACATAAGCTAAAATCATAACCCTTACTTTTGGCTTTGCCGTAGTCGTGTAAAAAAAACAGTGATAATGACTATAACCACAATGCTAAGCTATGAATCAGAAAATCCTTCTAAAAAACTTAAAAGAAGGGAAAGAATAGGATTTGGATTAGAGATTGGATGGCAAAAAGATGTTCCGGGGCAACATGTACTATTTTTAATGAGCTGTGTCAAGAAGAACCACATGTTGAAGTCTATGCGGGTGATGGGAAATGGCGAGCAGGCGAGTAGAATAAAAAAATGTTGAAGTTACCCGGCTGCGAGCTACTGTCCAACTCGCAAGTGTGAGTAACTTGTAAGTTACGTTCACACACTGCGAGTTGCTGCACTGCAGCTACTCAGTAGGCCGACTCGCACGTTGGCTCGCACTGTGTAAACTAGCCATGTTCAATCAAAAAAGTTCTTATTGTCTTTTTGCGGAAAACAACACTATGTCACTCAAAACTCCACACTTCCAATACATAAACCATAGTATACTTTTACACGTCAATCCAAGACAACGAGTCACAATCCGTAAAGCCGCTATAAAGCTCTTCTCTAACCTATAATATAAAGCGTCAGCGGTCAAAAGTTATGAAGCACCTGACCCTTTCTGAAGGGCATCACTAATAGGTTGCCGTACGCCGTATGTCCTTGTGGGGTGTCCTTCCCTGACATTTTCTTTATTATTAGAGTGTTGCATAAAAGCATTATGTTAGGGTGAATCGTAAAATCTGTTATGAGTATTTTATTATTGAAAGCATTGTACGCTATAGGTAGTGTCATTATTATAAAAAAAAATTTTTGAAGAAAAAGAATTCAGGGGTTTGTGAATAGAAACATTTTTCATGATTATTTTTATTGTTCAAAACAAACTTGACGCGAAGTTTGGAAGATTATTCTGGAGAAACAACATTTATTTCACTAGCTTTGTAGAATTATAAGCCGTAGGTACAAGAATTCCGTTTCGTGGATACTATATTCGTAACAGAACAAAGACGAACCTAAACCACAGAACATTAGTGGTAATAATCCCCGTCTATATTAACCGAATAAGCTTTTAGAACGGGCTCCCAAACAAAATATACTCTCGGGTACATTTGCCGCTCCATAGCACTATCGCCGATCCCTAACACAAATAAATTCTCTTGCAAAGCATGCCTTAATCTGCCTCGCGCAGTTTCACCAAAACGGTTCTCATTCCGTGCTCGTAAAATACGTTTTTGCTCAGAAAATGTCTGCAACGATAATTGTCTTACACAAAAGAACTGAAGATGTACTCACAAAGGGAATTGAAAGAAGTAGATTACAATGAGTTTGCTCAGCTCCTTCTCTCAAGGGAGTCGGTGCATCAGTCTGATGCAGACCGCAGAACGAAGATAGGAATTACATTTTTATTGAACGAGTGATTGTACTGAAACAATAGAGTTGCGATTTCAATGCAGCGAATTTGAAGTCAGTCTTTAGGGGATTAGTCTCAAAACTGAATTGAACATACTCGAAAAACATGCTATTATCAAATTAAACTTAATGTAGGTAGACTAAGCCTCAAAATATAGGATAAAGATTTTTGTATTTTAAGATTTTTTTGTCAAACTGTATTCAATGAGACAACCCTAAAATTGGTTTGAGGGCAGGGTCATCGTCAAAGTTACGATTACTATGAATTTATTGGTTCTAGGAATTGTTTGCCTAGTAGTAAACTAACCTTGTGAGTACTACAATGAATAATTTATAAAAAATAAAGCATTTAGTAAACACAGCCCTATTATAGCGAGCACAATGATTGTCCCTATGAATATTCTAGAGAGTTAAACACACACGGTCGTATCTTGACGTGGGTTCCGTGACTAATGTCAGTCCATTTTGTAAACACCGCCACGGTAAACTTAACACCTTATTAAACGCAGGTTTTTTTGTTAATTGTAGCTATATTTTGGCTTAATGACCACCTACGTGGGCACGATAAAAGGGAAAGCTCGTTTTCAGGCGGTCGCTATAATTAAAGAAGGTTTATTGTCCGCCTCAGTCTTTGAGTGGATGGCTATTTAAATTTTCACGATGGTTGCATTTTTTTTTAGCCACCACGGGGAGCTCTTGGCTTGCACCTCACCTGATGGTAAGTGATGATCAGGCCCAAGGTGGAAGCGGGCTTTATCTCTAAATGCCGAAAGACAACCATGCTGTTAACATTATTGAACTATGACGACAGACTTGAATAAGATGGTGGTAGCTCCAGGCGGACTTAGAACAAGCCCTACTACAAACCAAACCGAGCAGAATATTTTGCCCCCACTGGGAATCGAATCTAGTGGTTTAACCACTAGACCACAGACTCCACAGAGGCGGTTAAAATTAATAAATATTTCGCAATTTTTTTGACTGTGTTTTTGTTATTCGCCTTTAACAAAATTTATTTTATGTGTGCGAATAGGTAAGCACAATTATTTTATACAGCGTGTGAATACTCGCCAGTTGATTAAAAATGTTCGGTAGGAATTGTACTAAATTAGGAGTCTTTTTAGGGTTCCGTACCCGAAGGGTGGCAAACGGAACCCTATTCATAAGCCTCCGCTGTCCGTCTGTCTGTCAGCGAGCTCTATCTCATGAACCGTAGTAGGTAGGCAGTTGAAAATTTCACAGATTGTGCATTTCTATTGCCGCAAGAGCAACAAATAATAAAATTAAAAAATAAAGGGGGGTCGCCATACAATAAAATTAAATTTTGAAAAAAAAATAATCTGTCCCTGGCATGTGGGGTATCATTGTCTAGAGCTCATCAAGTAGAAAATAAATATAATTTTTATTTGTTTTTATCTTCAAAAATGATGAATTAGGGGGCCGTAGAAGTTGTCTGTTTTAGACCATTTTTGTACGAGCTCTATCTCAACAACTAAACAAATTAGGAATTTGAAACTTGTGTGTATCATGTACCATATACTGTTTATAATCAACAAATACTAAAAACGCCGATTAATAACGTATTTTATATAATATGGGCGATTTACTGCAACTTAAAAATAATATTTTGTATTTCATGCTAATATTATGCGATATAAATTCCACAGATAACTATTTACTAGTCGGAGTAATGACATGGAATTAGTAAGTACCTACTATCATGGCAGCATATACTATTTCGATTATTTAAATTTCGATCATCCAAAAAGGTCTACAAAATAAGCTCTCTTCAAAAGATTTTAAAACCGGCCAGTATTTTTTGAGTTAAGGAACTTTATCGACTTTTTTCAAAGTATCCCTAGACGGTGTTGCCGTGTTGATGTGTGTACTCGTACCTCATGTTAAAACTACACTCCAATAGACAATAATATTCAGTAACATTGAAATGAATGGTGGTACAGGGTACTATTCAGTTACCTTAAACCGTTGTGGATACAATTTCATATTGAGAAAACTTATTTGTGTAAAAATATTCAGCCACGGCGGCCAATCTCAATGGAGACTAGCCTTCGGCGTGGGAGATATTATAGTGCACAAGTGTATGCGCAGACACGAGTGCACTCTCTCTTCCCTCACTCTCATAGTCCAATGGGATGTGTAAAAACAATTTTTATTTTCGCTGGAGTTTAGATTTCGATATTTTTTTTTGATGGTACATTGGCGTGTGCTAGCTGTCATTATGGCAAATATATTTTATTTAATGTTTTGTGTTGAGTAATGTAAAATATTTGCATACTATTGTATAGAATCAAGTTCTTTTTCGTAACTGAACAGACAGCTGCGCTGCTAGCGAGTTTGTTGCGCCACTTCTTCTTTCCAGCAAAAGCACTAGGAAGTGGTGAAGGGCGGGCGTTTTTGGGGGACTGTCTTATGTAATTAGCCTAGTTTGAATAAATGACTTTTGAATTTGAATTATGACTATCAAAAATAACGTAATACCTGTATTGACGGAATGTTGTAATTAAAATTTGGCGTACTACTTACATTCTATTTTGTACAATATAGTCTGATGTAGCAAGAGAAATCCTTTTATTTATAAGTAACTAGCTTTACTCGGCCCGGCTTCACACGGTTAGCACTAAGTACTTATCTACGGCGCACCTACCTTTCCTAATTACATATTTCTACCTAATTACCTACCCTACCTACCTACCCTAACTGCTACCTAACCTAACCTACCTACCTACCACATATACCTATTTCAATCAATCAATCTTCCTAGCCTTTTTCCCAACTATCTTGGGGTCGGCTTCCAGTCTTACCGGTTGCAGCTGAATACCAGTATTTTACATGGAGCGACTGCCTATCTGACCTCCACAACCCAGTTACTGTTACAACACATATACCTATTTATACCTACTAATACTATGTTAGTAGCAAATAAATAACTTTGAATTTAGTTAATGCATGTTACTAAAATAAATGAAATAGACTTCTACACCATAATTTAACACAACAAAATTTTTTCATTAAAATTAGACAATTTCTTTACAAATCTTTATGTTTTTTTATAGCGCCTCTGTTGTTACCTTTACGAAAGTATTACAAAAATACATAGTGTTAAATCTTGTACGACACGGTATGGAACCCTTCGTGTGCGAGTCCGACTCGCACTTGACCGATTTATTTTGTTTTGTTGTGAGCCCGTTAAGGTTTTGCAGAGTTTAACGTCCGCGCTCAGAATAAGTTAGGGTTATGTTGAGCAGTAAGTAGCCTAGTAGGTTACCTTTTATAGCAAATTAAGATTCCAGTGTAGAAGCAAAGGGTCATCATCATCATCGTCAGCCTATTAATGTTCCCACTGCTGGGACACAGGCCTCCTCTCTATGAGAGGGAGTGGGCCGTAATCTACCACGCGGGCCCAGTGCGGGTTGATAGATGTCACATATCTTCGAATTTTTGGTTCTAATACATGCCGGTTTCCTCACGATGTTTTCCTTCACCGTTTTGAGAGCAGTGGTGATGAAATTATTTACACAAAGTAAAGCGCCTGCTTGGGTTCGAACCCACGACCTACAACTCGTAAGTCGGGGCCGTTACCACTGGGCCACCACTGCTCTCTCTGAATCAAAGGGTCCTTTCTACCAATAAGGTATTATTGAGTAGTCTCTATAAGGATACAGCAGTATGAGGAACAGGATGTAAAGTTCACTCATCCTCTGAAGAAAAGGGAGGATCCTCCGACCAGACGGGAGTCGTAGTTGATGTACAACTGAGTGACGATTGATGTCGGGACGTTGTATATATACTTGTCGCGCGATAAACTCTGCTACCGCGATGCAGGATTTTGCGTGACGTCAGTATGATGTGTAGTTTGCATGTGGCATTATAGATGCCGCTATAAGGAAAATATTTGCTAGCATTTATTGGTCCAACAACAAAGTAGACAAACTTTATACTTGGTAAAAGACTGTGCAGTAAAACAACTTCATTCCAACGTTCTCTCTAAAATCCGAAATTCCTCCTTAAACCTGGGTTCAACACCGCGAACTATCATGAGAGGTATCCAGCGTTATTCCCAAATATTTTACCTTTCTGTGTCAGCATTTTAAATTCTTAGGAAGCTTTATTTCGCTCCACAGACTGCAGTCTTACCGGATACTTGGATAGAATGTCTCAAATAGTCGAGGGCATTAGACGGTGTGTCTTATCTTAGATAGCGTCTGTTTCAGACATGATATTCCTTTATAAACCTGTTACTTTTATTATCACATACATACATAAAAAAACTCATGCCTTTTTTCCATCGGGGAAGGTACTCACATCATGATATTGTACCTTTATATTTTTATAGCTCTTATGTTTATTAATGGGTGATTCGGTGTACCCAAGCATCAAAAATACTGTCCATAAAGGTGTAAAAAAATAAAAAAGTTATCTAGTAACATCCGAAAAAACTCTGAATTTACATGAACCAAAAACCACAAAATAATTTAACTCATTCGCGCAAATTGAAAAATATATTTTGTCGTTTTTACACCCCAATTAAATATGTAAATGGGTCACAACTACGGAGCTTTAAAATAAAATCAATTCGCTTTTTAAATATGTACTCTTCGCGAAAACCAAGCGTACAAAAAATATTAACACAAACCGAAATTAGGTCAGGTGCAACAAAAAACGGAAAGCCGGGTATTTAAAACATTTTGTAAAAATACGCCGCATTGAGTCAAGGCGGATGATACCGGTAAAATACGTCTGCAAAAAGCCAAAAATTATAATGACCCTTATTAGTATTTTCATCAAAAAAATGAAAGGAAATGAAAAATATACCGCAGCTGCAAATCATGATGAGGATCTTGGACTGGGCCTGGGGTAATTTTGCTTATGGCTAGCTACATAATGTTATGAATCCAAATAAGTATAACAAAACTATTAAATGGAGTTTCTTGTTCTTTTACTCCATGACCAAGTTTTGCGAACGCACGACTAGCTTTCTGATTAATTATTGACAAGCTTAATTGAAATAAATACATTCTTATAAATAAATAAATAGAAGTCTACATCCAACATCACGCTTAAATTCCCCAAAATATATAGATAGTGTTGTATAGTTTAAAATATTGATCTCTGTTTAGCCACCATATATACAAATTGTACTGAAATTCTAAACATGATAAGAACTGAAGCAATAATGAGGGATATACGAGCAATTCTCACTAGTTCCAAAATGCTAAAACCTCGAATTCGAAATCTCCCAAAATTGCCAACCCCTATTTGAAACATTTCACCGATTGCATTCGGATAGGTGACCGGCAAATTGGGACAAATTGTGAAAATATCCGATCACGATGGTGGACCGGACTACTCAAGAATCTGGATCAGTGACGCAAGCCGGGTCGCGAACCTGAAAACTAAACATTTTGTAAAAATACTTGAAGATTGCGCCGATGTAAATGTGTGTGTGTTTGTGACGGCGGTGGTGCTGCAATGTAGGGTTGTATGGGTGAATGAGTGTGCTACTTTCTTTAAAACATTTGAGAAAGGTGTTTAGAGTTAATTTTATTTTATTCATAAACATTTAGCTTATGTTAGCTTTTGTTGTCTTTCTTAACCTTTTACTTTTGTGGGTTTCCATGTTCATGTTGTTAAAATAGAATTTTACGAAATTGGAATTGGATGAATAAATTTTTATGAAATTGGAACAACTTGAGTATTTTAAAAATACTGAAAAAAGAGCTTTTCGTTGGAACACGTCGCACGTCGTATTGGGTTTTAGAAAAATCTTGAAGTGGGTTGATTTCTTAATGTTTAGTGAGATGATAAGATCGTATTATGTCAGTACACTGCATCATTCCTCAGTCCTCACTACTCTAAAAATATCACAAAGAACACAATCATTTGACATCGTCACACGATTAAATGATTTAACATTGAATACATCGAATACCCGAATGGTGGTGAAAGAATAATTAACTACACCGCAAATGTAAACGAGACACAGATACGAGTTTGCACACGAACATCGACTGCACCGCACATTGTGCACTCATGTACGATAATGTATGCTGCATAGTCTTTCTAAAATGACTAATTAATGTGTATTAGATTACCAACAAATGACGCAGGAGTTTTGGAAGCATCATAGCTCGTGGCGATCTGTATTTTCTCCTTACCACAATGGAAAAAAAGACGTGCCAGCCTATCTATACAAATCTCACCATGAAAACGTAGGATATGTTGAACAGAGCGGTCAATCCATCACGAGAAATACCAGCTCACTTTAAGCTTGAGGAGTGTAGGATAGAGCAGTGATAGCCTAGCTGTATGACAGTCATACTTCCAAGTCTCGAGTTTGAACCCAAGGCACGCACGCACCTCTGACTGTTCGGATTCATGTGCGTGTTTTATAATTATCACTTGCTACAAAAACGGTGAAGAAAAACGTCGTGACGAAACCGGCATGCCTGAAAAATATTTCTTGACGGCATATGCAGCCAAGCCAGAGGCCCATGGGCGGCTTTAAAACCTCAAATTAGTCACAAACCACAAGAAAAGAAGACTTTAAGCTCATAGAATAGACTGGATGATGTTATTTATGATGTGTAATATCTTTCCTCTCACTTTCCTGCAATCAAAATCTAATAACATCTAAATAATCAAATCTGTGGGAGAGATTTCGTGAATAGCGACGGAAGTGTGTAACAGGAAACCGGGGAAGCGCGCGCTTTTTGATTTGACCAATGACCGCGCGCGGTGCTTGTGTTGGCTGCCAGATGGTACGAACCTATTTTCCGACAGGATGATGATGTTGATGACGATGACGGTGACAATGACGATGAAGGTGACGGTGATGGCGATGAATATTGTTTATATCTTATATACGTCAGCTAACGGTGAAGTAAAACATCGTGAGGAAACCGGCATGTCTTAGAACCAAAAATTCGAAGACATGTGACATCTACCAACCCGTACTGGGCCCGCGTAGTAGATTACAGCCCACTCCCTCACACAGAGAGGAGGCCTGTGATGATGATACGTCAGCCAAAATGTCAGATGTTACACAACACATGCGACTACTGTAAAGCTCGCTCGTTTTTTTAATACCTATACATGGTAATAAAAGCTCATGTACCATCAGAACAGTTTGTTCACTCGTGACTGTATACGTCATGTTGCATTATTTGCTACGACTTGTAGCCGGCGTAGCAGTTGCGTAGCAATTTCGTAGCAACCGCGTAGTCAATTTCCCTTTACAATATTTGCGTCAATAACATTTCCAGCGGCCTACGTGAGTATCATAACAGCCATATCCAGTAGCCTTAATAATATAATACACGTTAATTGTTTAATATGAAGTGCCAGCTTCGTTGACAGGTAACGTGTTAAATGTGTTACTAAAAACGCCGCAGTTCTGGCTAGAATGTAAAAACAGATAAAATTATCACGAAGCACTCCTCCAAATAGAAAACTGTTGAAAGCTTAATTATGTACACCGCAAATAATCCCTCGACGACTGAAGTTAACACATAACTAATTAGTGAAACGCGTGCGCCCATTTGGTAATGCAGTCTTACTAAAACTTGCTGAACAAACTTCGGTGCATGATTTTGCAATGAATTAGAGTACGAGACAAGTTTGCTTTTTAACGCATAAATAAGGACCTTAAATGAAATTTATGGCTTTAAAGTCTGAGTTTATAGAAAACCTCTTAGGGGGTCATTGTCCTCATCATTATGAACAACTTTTACTTAGGGACCAAACTTGAAACCGAGAAAAAAATCTGCATCTTCATACATTTTATGTTTGCATAGCTCGAGAAAATGTCGGGAATAACTGATTTTTTATCGTGATTATAGGATTCGTATCATAGTACTATAAGTTGTTCATAATTATGAGTAAAATGACCCTTAAGAGTTTTCAATTATTTCAATTACACCTTGTAAAGTCTTCTTCTTATTTAATAATTTCTCATGCTGTGTGTCAGTGTGTCTTATATGTGTGTAGGAATATTAGCCAGTCTGCGAGAATAACTGTCGTTTGTGTGATGGATGTACATTGAAGTACTACCAAAAAAAAAGGCAGGCAGGCTAGTATAAAGGCAGTTTTAATATAGGTACCGCATAAATGCTGAATTATATTTTCATTGCTTGGATAGACTAATAAGAGCAAAATTACAATTCTATGAGTGAGTTCTCTGTTCTTAAAAAAAAGGGGATGTGTGCCACACGATATATTAAGTGAAAACTTACGACTGGAGCCGAGAACACGCGATTCAGCGCCGAGTGCACGCGATTCAGCGTCACCGACCGACTGGAGCCGAGTATAGGTCATCGCCCATTATAACAGCACCGCTCCAGCACGGTAGCGCCCCGGCACCGCCTCGAAAAATCTAGTCGTCAACGCGCCATAAGCAAGGCGACGGCTAGTCGCCAACGCGCCGTCAGCAAGGCGACCGCTCACTGCCGGCACGCCACCGGCGAGGTAACAGTTTATTGTTTATTCACAAGCAAGGCGTCACCGTGCGGCCGGCGAGGCGTCACCACGCGGACGGCGAGGCGTCATCACGCGGACGGCGAGGCGCCGGCGAGCGGTTCCCTCGCTTGAAGCGCGCTGTCGGCCCGACGTATGACGGCTCGTGGGCCGCTCACTGCCTGCGAGCCGTCCACTATTCTGTATAGCCATCGTAAAATATACTTTAATGGATTTGACTTAAAATCCTAACTTGAATGACAAGGTATTTGCCGTGTCGGAGCCGTGCTGCTATAATGGGCGATGACCTTATACCCGAGTCAGTTTCACCGACCCTAGCGTGACGGTTCAGTTTCGTTTATTGTTCAGAAACTGCGCAAAGTGCGCTTAAAGAAGTTTTCACTTAAAAAATATTACATTTTGATCGCGTAGGTGGTTGCTCTTTGTTGGGAACAGCAGATTTTTGTTTTCACTTTTTACAGTGGGTCCAATAGTGAAATTCGTTTCACTATTGGACCCACTGTTAAAATGAAAATAAATCTGTTGTTCCCTACAAAGTTCATTTTTATGAGTGTTACATTACCAAATATTATGTCCCTCGTTTCTAGCAAATGTCACAATGGTCTCTCGATGGTGAGTTTTTGACAGATTTGCCATACAAAATCTGTCAAAAACTCATCGAGAGACCATTGTGACGTTTGTGAATTAGTAGACTTGGCCCTCTGTATAATTGTTCAGTGTAATACCAGAATCTGAATTTCATTGGTATTGGTTCAAGTTTAAAAGTATTAGAGATACTTTGTACCGACCTATTTTCGTTTTTATTTTAGTGTTTCATATTTTTTAACTACACTGTATAAGTTAGTTGTAAGTTCCCAGAAATAAATAAAATAAAATAAAATTACAACCATTTAAAAACGCATCAAGTATTTGATTAGAAAATCTTAGGTAAACAGGTCTACAAAGCTAAACTACCGAGTACAGATAACATTAATTACACAGCAAATTCCGACTCATTTACTATGCAAAGTGATTATACCATTCCAACCGTATAATGTGGAATTCGATCAGAATACAACAGCAAACTAAACTGTGTATTTTCTCTTACTGAACATTAGAGTCATTTGGCAACAATTGGAACAGGGAATCTATAATGACTGACATAGCCATGTCTACTGTGGCAAAATATAAACATAAAATAAAAATGATTTCCATACATTTAGATGGAAATCAGCATTTTCGTTCCAAAATGTTTGTCACATTAAAGTTTTGTTAATTCTGACCTGAAAATCACCATTGTAAGTAAGACTTGAAAAATGGTAAATAGAGTTCTGACATCAATAATTACCCTATCTCAATCCCTGATCGCCCTGTGCGTATGCATCTATCTGGTTCTGTCTTCGTATTGATGCACAATTGCACATACACTGGCAAAGTAATACCTAATAACTATTCGCTGCGAAATAAAGCATGCTATGTCTATCTCATTCTCTCTACGTTGATGCACGTACACTGGCAAAATAATAATTATCCTCTCCACAAATGTTCGCGGTACACGCGGGCTCGTACATAATTAGTGCTGGACACAGGATCCTGTAATGCAGTCTTAACAAGGCCTGTTTGTTGCCAGCATTGCTGTGTCAATCTTTGTTACGTTGGCAACATGGGGTTTCTAATGATGAAGTGTACTTGCTGTTTGTTCTGCAGTGCTGTGCAGTAATACGAGCTGTTTGCTGCCTGCATTGCTATGTCAATCTTTGTTACGTTTACTGTACGGTCAGAGTAATAATTAACATAGAAACCATTTTATACGCTTGTTTCAACCGCATTAACCACACTGGTCACCAGCTTCTAAGTTGGTAACAGAAATGTTGTACTAAGTCTATCAGGGCTGAATAGTGTGATCTTGGGATCAATTTCTGGAACAACGTAATGGAAAGGGTTTGAATCCTGTAAGGTTAATGTATAGTCTAAGTTACGAATTGATAAATAAATATTGAATTTATTGATAAGGACTCGAGGCAATGAAACATGCTACATCTTCACGTCACACTTGCAGGTTTGAACATTACTAGTGGCAGATCTAAATGTATGTTCAAGACTGTTTACAGTATTTCTCATGTTTGACGTAACTAGTGAATCCATCCCGAAAATATACATCGTATATTAAAAAGGTCTTTCAAAAGTTATGATTCAAAAGGGTATCTACCCACTCTGTTGTGAAGCTCACTAAGTGCTTACTCAGTTACAAAAACCGTTCCCAAAAAGCTTTCGATTTCTTTGATAGCATCTAAAAAGAAGTCTCACTTAGTAAGCAAACATTTACTTCCCATTCCCTCCTATACCTACTATCGTTCGGCAATCGTTCTAGCTTGCCTATCTGAGAACCGTCTCCGACTAACTTTCAGAAGAACAATTTCGTTCCCATTCTGAGAAAACTTTAGCGAGTACTAACTGCGTTCTCACTAAAATGTCTCAATTATGTTCGCTAAGCAAACACTTCCTTTCGCGTCATTCGCTCCTGGTATATTTGGAACAGTTCTTGCTGGTTATTTCTGGCTTTTATTTGCTAAGAACGGGGTAGCAACACAATGAGTCGAGTCTGTAAACGCTTTCTATTGCTAAAGAGGACTTAAAATTGTTTGAAACATACTAAAGAACAATAAACATTAAATTCTGACAGTATAGGAGTTTATAAAAGTGGTCCAGGGTAAAAACAAGTGACAAACGCATTCAAAATGTTTCGTATTTCTACAAAGACTTTCAACAACATAGACATTTTTTACTTTTCCATAATCGTTTTCGCTAATAGAATGTCACTTTGTCTAGAACTTTGAAAGCCTCGTTGTCTATTTTGTCAGTTCTTGAACATGGACCTGTGAGTATGCTAGTATTGAAACAGTTTTTAAAGACTTCTTTAGAAGTGTAATGGGGTAAAATGGTCTTTAGAATATTGTCAAAGGACTGTGTATGAAAAGATAACGATTGGCAATCAAAAGTTGTGCGAATGGTAACCTTTTATGAAACTATAAATTTTTGGTAAGATAAACGATGAGAACAGTGAGTTTGTCTTCCATTAATCTTTTATTATTACTAAATCCTCTAATAACTTGGCTCAGTTGACTCAGTAATTCAGGAGAGCTAACATAATATTTTCCTCTTACTTAAATTTGCTCTATAATTCAATATAAATTATGTCCCGGGGACCGGCCATAACTTGTCGTTTTTATTAACTATGACTTTGCGGTAAAATATATTTTTTATTACTAAATGTTGAGTAGTATCATTTTTGTTTGAAAATGTTCTTAGTAATTAGTCAGCGTTATATCCTTGTGGGGTATTTGAAATGCCCTCTGGCGTCTGGTCGTAGTTTCCAAGACGTGGTTTAAAAGGTAAGAGAAATTCTCTGGTATACATTTACAGTCTGCATTTTATATAATAAATTATAATCATTCCAATGACTCGGCTAGTTCCTAAGCTTTAGCGCCAAACGTTTCTACCTAGCATTAAAATTAATGAGGAGGCCCACAGTAGAAACTAAAACAACTTTACCGTTTCGACAGCTCGTCTTTCACTTAAAAGTTACATAACAATCAAAACTTCCGAATCTAAGTTATATTACAAGAAATAAACCTAACGAATTGGGTGGTATTATTTTACGTAATTAAGTGGTGAAGTTGTTTTGATATTTCGCGTTTGCCTACCCGAAAACAAAAGCTGGGAACATTAATGGGAACAATGATTCTGGCCCGAAGTGTACACTTGTCTTATGCTATGTAATGCGCTGTCAGTGTAGACAAAAGGCGAGTTTTTTTTAAAGATCGTAAAATATGGCCGGCGTCCATTGTACGGGGCGCTTTATTCACGACCTTTTTCCTTCTCATTTCCCTATTTTTATTCTGAAAGGATTAACAATAGTACAGGTACGGTGGTGTATTTTATAATGACTTGCATAAATTTAGGACATGACGTATTTCTGTTTTGAATTTCCGTGACTATAAAAATTGGACTACTATGAATGATGTCATTTAATGTTATAAAAGTGTCTTTGCTTGATGATAATCGCTGAAACAGAGTACAGTAACCCTGGCCTTTCTAACTCTGAACCAATTTTGGTTGCACGGACTACTCTTTCTTTATGCATCGGAAATACCTCATGGTCCTCTACTCTCATGGTTTCGAAATTGCTGTGACATTTATTTATTTATTATTTTTTAAACTTTATGCAAAACTAAAATTAATCGTACAAAGGCGGGTTTAATGCCTAAGGGTCGGGCCACACCTGCCGAACGTTCCGCGGCGGAACGTTTGGTTGACTACGCTCCTAATGTTTTTCAAGTTACTTATTACACATCAGCCGAACGTTACGTCCATAGAAATATGACGCGACGGAGCGTTCCGCTGCGGAACGTTCGGCAGGTGTGGCGCTAGGCTAAGGCCGCTTTTGTACGATTAAGGCTTAGGCATTTTCTATCGGTCTGTCTTACTTTATTATGCTGTTCTAGGTTACGATGCAGCGAAAACATATCACGATTACTGCTTCATTGACTAGATTACATCCCAAATCGTTGCAATCATTAAGTCTTATATTGAAGTTTTTTGCAACGACCAACAAAGCTTCAACCTGAATTGTTCCATCGCGATCATACAAGACAAATCGAGCCACTATCGACCAATGTCACAGTAAATATTGATATGCATAATTGTAATACATGTTGGGTGTGTTTGGACGATTCAGTTGTATGCACTATGACAGTCTAACATCAATTATGACTGCGCAATAGACATAGCTCCATAACGATTAATATTTGTCGAGTGGTTCAGACAGTAGCTTATGATGTGTGTGAACATTTCTCAAAGGCTTTTGGGAGCGTGTGTGACGGATTTATTATAGTCTACATAATATCATCCGATGTACCGAAATAGGGATAGCGACAATTTTTTTTTTTCCGTCATGTAGATTATGAAAAAGTACATGTACGTTTAATTTTTTACGTTATCAAAAGATTACGACAGTAAATTGAGTTAAAATGTGCTATGACATCACGAGTATGTAGATTTTATACTTACTTGTGACGTGGCGACCCCCACTCCCCAACTTTAATTGCGTTTTATCCATGTATTTTTTTATTATTATGTTAGAGCAAAAAAAAGAGTCTATAAAAAAGAGTAATATTTTTTTGTTATCTGACTGACGGATTAAATAGAATTACCTACTTTTTTTGAAGTGAAAACTTCTTTAGCGGCGTTGTGCAGTTTTTTTGGGATGAGTCAAAAATATTAAACTCGCGTCAGATTTCGCCGTAAGATCCGTTGCCTAGCAACCGACTAAGTAAATATGAAAATAAATAGTCTTCAAAATTAAAGACTGCGAGGTACGAAATTTTACCCATATTGATGGGTAAATAAAAAGCAGTCAAAACATACTTCATGAAAAGTGTTTAAATAAATTATTTATTTTTGATAGACTATATTTTGAAAATAAATAAATATACTACTACTACTCATGAATATTGTATTTAACCACATAACTTATAGTACTTTTATACTGATAAATAAAGCAATTCGTGCGAAATTATTCCCTAACCATTCCAAAATATTCACAAATGCACAACGTTAATGTTCAAGTTTTCACTTCTGCCGGCACTCCCGGAGTGCAACCCGTTGTTTTTTTTTACCCAGGCATCATCCCTATTGCATGAACGTTTGAATAGCGTAGTTTAAGGTATGCATTTTTTCACATATCTTAACACGCATGTATTCCACAAGGAGTTGGGCAGCGGTGCGCCTATAGTAGGTACTATCACAGACACGCATATCAGAAAACCGAAAGGACTAAGCTTGCTTACTGCGCTCGGCCGTTATAGTAACAGTAAAAAAGGGGCAGTAAACAGTTGCAGGCATCGTGTGTACGGGATTTTGTTTTCAAAGTGGTTATATATGCGTGAGCGCGATGGTACACCCACATTTTTGTTTAAGTCCTATGTAATAGTAGACGAGCCTATTGCCATCAACCGTGCTCAAATCCAGCCTGCGGGCTGCTATTGAGAAATTCCAGATGAAAAAACCCAATAACACTTTGTCGTAACCGGGAATCGAACCCAGGATCTTATGCTCAGAAGTAGCGCTTGCGATCACTTAGACCAACGACGCAGTCCATGTTACGTTACGTTTTTTCATGTTCAACAATTGATTTTTGTAATATAATTGTGTGGTAAATAACCTGGCTGGTCACATCATGGTGAAAAGTCACAGGTGCCTTTCGACATCTTAAATACCAGACGCATCCAGGTTCATTGCCATCGCAACAAAGGTGAAATGTCTCAAGTGAGTGTAAAGCACCTCAAATCAGAAATAAACAACGCTGCTTGTCAGAAATAGCTGTTAGTATTGCCTCAGACGAGTTCATTTGCACGTTTGACTTATCATCAGACATCATAATATTACTTTATTTTCCACAAGATAATATTTTTTCTTTTTCTGTAGAGAGAGC
This sequence comes from Conistra vaccinii, assembly GCA_948150665.1. Classification (NCBI taxonomy): domain Eukaryota; kingdom Metazoa; phylum Arthropoda; class Insecta; order Lepidoptera; family Noctuidae; genus Conistra; species Conistra vaccinii. Next base: position 11,491,139 of record OX411330.1, read on the forward strand.
CATCCAAGGGCTTCTGACTTGCATTCTCACGATGTTTTAATTCACCGTTTTTGAAGCATGTGATAATTTTACAATACGCACATGAATCCGAAAAGTTAGAATTGCGTGCCTTGGGTTCGAACTCGAGAACGGTAAAACCACTAGGCTATCACTGCTCTTAAAGATAATATTTACATAATATAAACGTTAACAGACCTAAAATTATAATAATAATATGTTTATGTTTATAAAACATGATAATTATACCAAGTAAACAAAAATTTGTTCACTGTCTGAGTAGTTTAGAAGTGAAAATCGTTTCAGTCGAATCAAAAGTATGTAGATTTGTAGGTATTATTCTACACCCTAATTTAGAGACGCCGAAAACGCGATAATCAAGTCCCTTTCAAAAATTCAAATGTTGTTAATTTCAAAGGCGACCTCTTTTGGTAGTGGATCGAAGTTAATCAAAGCCTTTGCCTGGGCGTTGGGCTACTGCCTTTATAATCAGATCACAGTATCAGATTTTCTAGGCTGCGACTAGCGTTGTTACATTTGTTTTAAGGTGTGCTTAAAGATATTTCGCGGATACTGCTTTTGGCAAATTAAAAGTAACATGACATACGGTTTTGTGAGTAAAGCTTTTTGCAGACCAGCGCAACTTGTCGCGCGACGCGTCACCGGTTATTGTTATACCGTGAAGTTTTCTAAGCCTTAATTATCGAATTGATTTTGCCAGACCTTAAAACAGAGCCAATCTAAAGATAAAAAGCGGAAAAATTATTTAGGGTCTTTTGCATCCCGAAAAAGTCTATATTACCTTTATTACTAGGGTTGGTTTTAGAGACGCGGGTACTGCATTAGTATAATTATGTGTAGGTAACCTTTATTTTATTTAAACATTTAATTTTAAATTAAATTCATCAAAATTACGAATAAAAAAAAAAACTATTTAGGTATAATATAACAAAAAAAAAATAGAAAATTATAAAGAAAAAGAGATTGTATAGATCAATAAAGATTTTCATTATGATTTCTTACATTAATTTGTATCAGTGTTGTGACTGACAAAAAAGAGTCTGTAAAGTAGTGCAACGGGTGTTAAACAATTGAATTTTGTCTAAACTAATATTATAGAGAAATTACTTGTTTTTTTGTATAGTTTTTTGTAATGGATAAACTCAAAAAATACTGAACCGATTTAAAAAATTGTTTTATTATGAGCGAGTAACATGGGCTCTATTTTATCGACTTCCACGCTAACGAAGTCACGGGTTGAAGCTAGTAAGGGATAATCTCTGTTTTATCACAATCGTCTCGGACTTTTACTCTTTAATATTAAGGGCGATCTTTCCTGACAGAAAATCATGCTTAGCGAAATTGTTACAGCCCCACCGTCGCCAGATGGCTCAATAGGGCAGGATCCTTACCATCGCCGTGCCTGCGTAGCCATGCGTGTGCAGCGAGAACTATAGGCGAGGGCGCCAGTCGTTGTATTCAGATCAGACCTTGTAATTTCAAAGTTTCTAACCCTATGTCCATTTATTCGAAGCCTTTCCATAGACAATACACAGGCGGTAAAAGCCATGACGGAAATCAAAAACCGCAAAATGGATATTATCACGTCCCAGCATCAAATTTATGTACTCTACTCGTATGTCTACAATCTTCGCTCTTTCACTTCACGGTATGCTAAATAATTATGTCTGCAAAGAAACTGCTTTTGTTTGTCCCGTGCCAAGACTAACGCAAACTTAAACATGTGTTTTATTGTTATAGTTGTTTGTAAGTAATATTTAACCTAAGTGTTGTTTCTTTATTTTGGCAGTTTTATTTTAAATTTTATTTGGGTGTATGTTGGTTCAATTAAGTGGTGCGGGTTGGTTGAAATAAGTAAATCTGAGCGATAAAGTTCTTTGTTTTTAATAGTAAAAACCTGTAGGTATATTTTTATGTATTATTTTAGTAACTATCTTTACAATAAACTTACGAAGGTCTAACAGGTGACAGGCTCTGTTCAAGGTCCGCTAAGTATACGAGTTATGATTGAAAACTCTATTTAATCTTTAAAACATAGCTTTTAAGTGAGTAAATGAATAGCACACAGAACTATCTCATAACCATTTTAAAAATGTATTTTTCATACAATATATTAATGACTTGAGTTGGCTATATGTTTCTTCGTAAAACCACAAAGCATTTCCCCAGTAGAACCGGTAGAAACCAGTATTTTACATGAAGCGACTGCCTATCTGACCTCCACAACTCAGTTATTGGGTAACACCCCTTGGTAAAACCACAAAACGAATAACAATAACCACCTAAATCCGATTTTCTTTGTTACAGCATGCAACAGGACTTACATGGGGGACGTGGGTCGCACATACGAATTAGAGGTTCGGAGGCCTCGTGAGGACCACCTCCCTTTCGTCTGCCACCTCAACTTCACCGCCACAGGAGGAAACTACGGAGACATTATTCAGGTATTTAGAAATGGCGACGTGATCCGAATCATGAAACGGACCCCCGTCAAACGGATCGGTCTGAACTAGTATGTGATTGTAATCTGAAATAGGAAGATTGTATTTTAGTGGACGGGTGGGGTTGAATTTTGATCGGGTGGAGTTGGTATTGACGTAAAAGTGGTGGGATTATGAAATTGATGGCTAACATTTTCTTACTATTCTTTATGCTGGAAATGTGAAGTAATTTTTCAGGTTACTCATAGTAAGAAAGGGAAATATTGTATTTTAGTTTAACAAGCCCCGGACTCGTGTTGAATTTTTATAGGTTGAATAAATGGACGTAAAACATAAAGTTATGAAATCTAATTTAGATTAAATTATATGTAAGAAAATTAAATAAGTACTAAAAAAACATAATACCAGTTTTCTCGAAAAGATAGGCAGAATTGTAACTAAAATATAACCATATTAATTTCTTTTGCCAATTTTTTTGTACAACTTTCATTAAGGCTTTTATTATTATTTTTAAATAGTCTACCTCAGTAGACCAACAATTCTAAGTCACAAGATTATAAATAAGCCTCAAAGCCTATCAAAACATTAGTTGAAACCGCGTTTGACATGCTTAAGGTAGCTTTAATATTCACAAAACTCTATTATAATTCTAGGAAATTCGACACAGACACGAATTATTATTATAAGATTTATAATCAGACATTTACATAAATGGTGAACAAATTTTATGACTACTTAGAATTTTGAATTGAAATTAAAATTCTACAGACTTCGGTCTCAGTTTGGCCGAAGCAAGGAATACTTAATCCGGAGAGGATTCATAGCTCAATCATAACAAGAGTGCAATTGTGATGCTGTTTTACTAACAATGGAGCACTAAAAGATCATGTACTACGTGCCAAGATACCTGCAGATTAGTGGAAAAAAGGGTATGCTACTGAAAATACTTTACTCGTAGCTATATTCTGGGATGACATAATTTAGATTGCCATCGACACGCTAAAAGAAACATTGATTCATGGCGACACTGCAATGTCAATGACATCTCATTCCACATTTAAATTGGACTCCAACCAGTTATCGTCAGTATTATAAACGGTTCATTATTTGCCGCAGTGTTCGGGGGCAGAACACAAATGGCGCTACCATTCCTGAAATAAGATACGCCATTCCATTTCCTCCGGTATGAATAGAACGCACGCGTCATCTATATTTAGGGGTGAAATTGAAAAGGAAACGTATCGACAAACGAGCTCATTAAAAATATACGCTCCACAGAAGTTACTGTCTTATTCTTGTGAAGGTTTAAATTCTTCTTCATCTGTTGGTCGGCGATCATTAGGACGATCGTGCTTGTTTAAAACTACGTTCTTTTTTAAATGTTTCAATCGAGACAGTGTTTTTTCACCTCAAAGTCACAAATATTGTCTCTTTTTTTAATTAAATTTTATTTGCAAACAAGATATTTAAATAATGATTAAATATAAGTAGACGATAATACATAGAAATATAAAAAAATATATTCTGTAAAATATGAAAAAGGTGAGTCCCACAATGATTTTACTCTAAATATTAAAGTAAAAGTAAAAAAATTGTGTGTGAGTACCTATTTAAAGATCTGTTTAATTTGCCGAATATTGGAAGCACCGTAAAATATTTCTAAAGTTGGCGTTGCCATAGCCCATAAACCCAGACGTTCAAAAGAGACCACACAAAACGCATGACCGTCGTACGCCTGCGCAAGCCGTAACAATAACCATTCAGTCTTGGAACCGGCACGCATTGTAAGGAAGTTCCTCTCTCTGGATCCCTAAAAGGTTTGCTTAAGTCTTACCACCTCGCAGTGGGCGTGGCACTATTCTAAAATAATTATTTTCGTCTATATTTTATATTTTATTTTATAAGTGCCTAGAGTTAAAGCAATAAAACAGTTAAAAAGAAAGAAAAAACGTGTAAAGAAAGAACGCATACAGGAAAAGAACAACATTTGCAACAGGAGAACAGTTTTTTAAGCAAGCAAAAATTTCATCTTTGCTCCTCGCAATATTTATTGGTAAATTATATTGGAGTCAGACAAGCTATATAAGTCAAAGTAATCTCACAACATGAGCTTAAAATAATTCAATTTTAAATTCATTGCTAAGTAAACTAAATAAGCGACACCCTACATCAATATGCCGTGTTATATCCATTTCATAGAACTTTCAAAGAATGACAGTTGTTCAATATAGGGCGGGATTTGTATTGTAACAAAGCAGAATTTACACAGAGTTACCATTAAATGAATATAATTATGAATTTTCACAAAAACTTGCTAGCATTCTAATCCCTGTTTAACGATTTGTTGACGGTACAAAAATATTGATCAGGATGGTAAGGCTATGTGTATCATAATATCCACGTTTAGTTAGAGGCTTATAATTAAAGAGTCTTAAGATAGATATATAGATAAATCGTTTATTTGGTGCACACAAAAGAAATAGCATAACATACAAAAACACGATTAAATAATAACTAAATACAGATAATAAGACATTGGGATAACACACCCTTAAGGCTGCCTATCCACCGGAGCGCAGAGGAGAGGAGCAGAGCGGAGATGTGTCAATATTAACCAATAGAATCAAAACTCCGCTCCAGAGGTGCGATTCTATTGGTTAATTTTGGCACATCTCCGCTCCTCTCCTCTCCTCTCCGCTCCAGTGGACAGGCAGCCTAAGGCCCCTAAAGGCCCTTAGTGGACCACTATGTAGCTGATGATGATCTATATCTTCTACACAAAATATATATAATCTATACATATTATAAATCGAATTCGTTTTTCATGTAGACGTCTGTGCGACCGTGTTAGATGCGGTTTTCAACATTATATAGAGAATTCGGAATGCTTTTGTGTTTATATCAATCATTATTAATAATGTAAATCTTCAGTTTTCCTCAATAAATAGATAAATAGGTCGTAAAAACCGTGAGAAGCAGAGACGGATCGCTAGTATTTAATAAAAAAAAGCATCGGGCAGTCTTTGGAGACTGCCGATAGAAGTGAAAACTAATTAACTTTTTTAACCGACTTCCCAAAAAGGAGGAGGTTCTCTATTCGGCCGGTATATTTTTTTTTTTCTATGTATGTACATCGATTACGCCGCGGTTAATGGACCGATTCACGTGATTCTTTTTTTGTTCGACGCGAAATAGCTGCCAGGTGGTCCCATAAAAATTTCTTTCAGTTTGGTTCAGTAGTTTTTATTTTATAAGCATTATTGTTATTTGGACGATGTCATTTTGACGATACTTTGTATATTAGTATATCGATAACTTTAACATTTCTAATCCGATTTGCGTAATTCTTTTTTTATTCGTTAGGGTACATATTCAAGTTGGTATCCTGGTCATCTAGTCAGCATATGATGATGGGATCCCGAGGAAATCGAGAAGAACACTCAATTTATAAGCATATAACTGTTACGTTTCAGACAATATCATACAGTTTGTTCAATTATTTGCGTTTGATGATGATTTCCTATGGATGAGCTGATGATGGAAGGTACAACTCCTCAAAGGTTAGGAGTTCAGAGAAAATTCTTTCAAAATTATACGTACTTATGGATAGAGAATAGTATTCCTTGAGGCTATTAGGTTGACCTTGAAGGTAAATCTCATTAACGTTTAGGTTTAATAGTGTTAAATGATGTGCTGTGATTGTTAAATAAATAATAAGCGAACACTTCACATCAAAACCACAACTAAAAAGTGAAAAATAAAAAATTTTAACAAAAAAATTAAAACCGACTTCCAAAAAAAATACTACAAAGTGAAAAATAACTTTAATTTCGGAAGTCGGTGGCAAAAAACGAAAATTAAAAACTACAGACACCGACTTCCGAAATTAAAGTTATTTTTCACTTTGTAGTATTTTTTTTGGAAGTCGGTTTTAATTTTTTTGTTAAAATTTTTTATGATACAACGTAACGCCATCTAACGAAAATGTAAGGAATTTATGTGGCTTGCTGTCAGTACAAGAACGAAAGCTGTAGCTCCATAAAAAAATTCCAAAAAAACTAAAACAGAGTGCGCTGTTAACAACATTTCTACTCTCCCTCCGTCTTACGAATTTTCGATCAGGTCACGTGTCCTGACGCGAGTTTAACATTTTTTACTCATCCCAAAAAAAGTGCACAATGCCACTAAAGAAGATTTCACTTCAATAATGGTTCAAGCTAATCAAAAACCCTTGTTCCAGCTAACATTCGACACGTTCACGGTGGGCAAGTTCGTGTCTTTCACCTCGGATGGCTGTCCTGACGGGCACATGACGATAGTGGAGCGCTCTCCGTCGCCCCCCACAGGACAATGGTGCGGCTCTGCGTGGGGCTACACCGTGTACTTCTCAGAGTCAGATTCTATTAATATGACGTTGAGATTGGATAGATTGAGTCAACAGGTGAGATAGATTTTGTGGATAAAGCAAAAGTCCATTTTAAAATTAACTTTCTTCTATCGAGAATCATTTTATACAAGATACTTGACAAGCGATTGTTGGTCATATAGAAACAGTTATTTGTAGTTAAAAAATAAATAAATATCTGTATTTCGAAACCTAATAGGTTTCGAAATACAGATATTTATTTATTTTTTGGTACCTATTTACATGTAGTGAAATTAGAGACTGTCTCTTAAGATACAGGCCTCCAAAGTTTAAGAGACAGGGTTTATATTTTGTCAGGGTTCATAATAGATTTTTGTAGCCTTTCAAAGTTTGCACAAACAATTATTTACAAGTCTATTATATATCTACTCCTGTGTTCAACCTGTATATGTATTGTTTTTGGATAAATAAACATTATTAGAACTTTTCCGGAAGTTACAAATTAAGATGTTCTCAAATAAGATTTGATATTTTATCTCAGTCGCATGAAGGTTGACATTGATTAAAAAAGAGGGCAAAAAGATGAGCCTCTTCCGTGCAAAGAATTTTAAAACCGACATGAAAAATCTCATACACGGAGGTACATTTAGAAAGGGAACACGTAGGGATAAGGTTCAACATACAATTTGTTAACACAACAAACTGACACGTTTAATTAGAGTTTTTGCTCTCAGCAAAGTTAATCCGTATAAATGAACAACAGTATTTATCTTCATTAAGAGTCACTTACTAAGCATCCCTTTGTGTTGTACTGACGTGGTGTAACTAACTACACGTTTTCGCCTGTGACTTGACTAATATTTCACATCGCCCCGCTTTTAACGGTTCGCTGCCTTCCCTTTATCTCTTGTTAGCAGCCGTATTATGTGCACTAAGGGTTGAACTTTCGATCAATTAATTAGGCGACGATTACGGATACCCTCCCGGGACCGCAGGATAAGGATACCTCCCTATTACAATAATGTTATTGGGTACCGCCTTAATTCCTTAATTTAATAACGGGAATTTCGTTTCGGAACCATTTAATACATTTCGAATGGCTCCCTAAATTTTGTTAATGCGCTTCGCCTTTTATCTTTTTACAGATATTTTCCTTTTAAAGCGAATCTCCCGAAATAGAATTTTGCTCTTCTAATTGATTAATGACTGTTTCTCAATACGACAGAAGTTGAAAATTTTAGATTACTTTCCGTTATATTTTTGAGTGGGCTTCTGAAAGTTATGTTGGTGTAAATACTTGGGTAATAAATTAATATCATCCAATGTTCTATACTTTGTTGATGGTAAACAGGGTTAGATACACATACGTTTCACTTTTAAATTTTCAATTTTACTTAACTCAAAGCAACAACTCAAAACTTCCCTTTTCAACTTAATTCCACCATTTAGCTACACGCATTTACTCGTACAAATTTTGACACCCCTTTTTGATCACAGGGCGTGGGCTACAATTTCGACTTCAAGCTGGCTTACAAGTTTTTAAGGCGAAGTGAAGCGAGATTACGATACGGTAATGCCACTGTCGGCGCGTGGAGAGGAGAGAGGGTACCTGGGACCTACTGCGACAGAATACTGAGTGACTGCGACCTTAGAGCTTGTCGCATCCAGTCCCCGAACTTTCCGGGCGTTTATCCCCGAAACGCAACTTGTACATACCGCATTGAACACACTAAGGTAAGCAATGGAAATGGGATTTATCTTTTTGTGTTTGTGTATTCTTGCGTTTTGGATACGAGAAACCAATCATGCGATTGGTTACGAAGAGTTCTAAATAGTGTATTTTGTGATTGTTTTTAGTATCGATTTTATTTGATTTACCTACACATTTAGATCTTTGTTTTAGTAGCGTGTAACTACGTCATGTTTTGGTAACTCTGATTGTACAGGTTTATTGTTATTGGTACAGAAATGAAACTATTGTTCCATTTCGAAATGGAGCACTTTTGTTACCGTATTATTGTTAACTCACATAATACTGTATACGGATCATTTTCATTGTAGCTTCATGCTACAGGGCCAGATAAGTTTTAGAATATTTCACTATAACATTGAAAATGAAACCATGCCTAAATTGCGTCATCATTATAAGCATTATTTTATTCAAAATAAAAGGTGTGAAGCAAAAGTTTATACCAGAGAACAAAGCAATTAAAAAGGTGCTTTTTCCTGGTTTTGTTTAGAAAATAAATCGTAAGCAAGAGATATGTAATGTGGCCTTTGTGTGGCTCTTTGTGTTAATATTTAATATAAAATTCACACCAAACTGCGTAACTGTTACACCTGAAATGTACATAATAAATGTCGGATGCGTAAGGGTTGGAAGTTTTACGGTATACAAAAATGTACTTTGGCAGCTTGTGTATAGAGTTGAATTTACTTTGATGTTTTTCTTTGCAGATACCAGCAGATAAACATGTTTTAGTAGCAGTAAGACAGACGAATAGTCACAAAATACATATCAAAGACCAAATAGTGAAGTACGATAGGAGTCAGCGCGTCTTAAAGTGAGTACACATAAAACTTCTGTGCTTCCTTACTACCGTGAGTCTGTAGTTTTGTTAGTTGACTGAACTACTACGTTTGTAACTCTTTTATACTATAATCTTATTATGAAATATGGGTCTAGAAGGCAAATCCCTGTATTTAAAAACGTTGAAAATCTTGTCGCAATCGCATCTCAGTGATAATCAATGTCAACAGAAATATGAGTCGTATCTACAAAAATTATAATAATAGTAAATTAGAGATTATTATTGACAGATTGAGACAGAGATTAGAATGTGAACGTTTTTAAAATTACGGGTATAGTTAGCGTTTTCATACTTTCATGAAGCAAAAGATCTGAGACTTTTTTTTCATGAATGTAAAATGAAAACGGAGTAAACTACTCGTATTTAGAACTTGCTGAAAATGTCAACAAAATTCTTGAATACTTTTGTCGCAACTGTAGGTAGATGCTATAAAAAAACTCTAGCATGGAGTTCTCTCGGCCCTCGATATTATTACCATAACGTGTCACCATAGCATTGTTGAAATGTGTGGAAAATCGGTTTTCGGGATATGAATGAAAATTCTTTTTCGAGAACCTATTATATTGTTAGACAGTCTGATAAGAAACTGAAAAACTATGTTCGAAAACGAAATTTCTTGAATGAATTAAGAAAATATTTTAATATTTTACAAAAAGGAATAAAAACTAAAACCCGACAACTGAAAAATCACGCTCTAAAAAGCATGAAAGAAGAAAATATTTCGGACAGAAATCAAGACATAGGTATAAAAATAGTCAAAGTAAAGCCGTAGTCGCATGCCCGTCGGCTACAAAATTATAATGGCATGCGACTACGGGTTTATTTTGAAATGACATATTTGTAATGTGTTCGTCAAGCCCTTTCATTTGATACCAAACATGGGATGAATAAATTCGTTCGTCATTTTATGTCCTCTAGAGGGCGCCATATTGAATTTAATGTAACTTCACATAGCTTATAACCAGCGGACGATCAGGACGCTTCCAACGATACCTCATTTTGTCAAATTATGATCAGTAGTTTAGAAGTTATGAGGCTACAGATGAACATACATACAAACATACATACCGGTCATAATCATAACCTTCCTTTTTGCTTCGCCGAAGTCGGGTAAAAAGAAAACAAAATTACACAACGGTGTTTACATTGCCCGTAACTTATATTACTGTTAAATAGTTTACAATACTACTACCGTCAACCTGCAAAACATCCTCTGAAACTCCCATTTCAGCCACCCTTACACAGAACACACCATTACTCATGTCAGATGATAATCGTAATTACAACCGTAATATAGATTAATGAAACAACTACTGTCCAGCCACGTTATTAGTTAGCGCACTGTCTTAGCTGCCTCGTACACTATGCGACATGCGATTGCGATAGCTCGACGACTAGACGCAACGATAGGCTGTAGCCGACAGTTTCATACATTTTGTTCAAAGCTCCGCACACTTGGCGTCTAGTTGCAGTGTTGCATCGACAGGCTAGGGGAGATGCACGCGACGCACTAGATGCACGACGACGTCTAGACGCAGGGTGCACAAACACACTTGATGACAGTCGCATGAAACAAGACGCATCTATGCATTTGACAATTCTGCGTCTTATTGCAGCGTCTAGACGCAGCGACAAGACGCACAGTTTGTACTTCCTCTTACTCCTTGATATTAAACCTTCATTTGTTACCCTAATAATGTTGACAAATTCTATCCGTCCAAGAAATTTTGGGAACGTTATTTACGGTTGATTTAGAAAGCGTCGGAGTGCGAACGAAGATGGGCAAATTAGAATTTTATTTGAAAATGGATTTATTGAATATCTGAGGAGAAGAATTAAGCTTAGTCATTTTTGGTGAATCGACGTTGTGTTGGGCTTTATTGATTTTGATATGAGTGTATAAGCTGTCATTTATTTAATGAATGTTTAGGTTTAGTATTTTTACGTCTAAACAATTAGTAAAGTTTTATGAAAATTTATGTGTCATCCATCATAGCTTATTATGATCATCTACATATACCAACCCCACTACGGGCTGATTTTTACCGAGATAACTTTTATCTGAGCAATAAATATTACGGCTTGTCAGGTTTGTATTATAAAATAGTAGTACTGTAATATTTATTTTACAGATAAAAGTTGGAATAGAATATTGTTATCGAAAAAAGCCAGTCAGTTATCTAAATATTGAAAAATAAGCCCTAATTGTAGTTTAAGTTCAATAAATCTACCCCAAATACAAGACGAAACTTCAAATTATCACTCAACAACACTCCAGATCCCATCTATTCTAAAACCTTAACTTGTCAAACTTCACTAATCCATCAATCTTCTAGGATTTGGGACCAGTGCAATGTCGTGCAAGATTACCTCACAGTTTGGGACGGATTCACCCGCGATTCGCCCGTCCTGGTTCGCCTTTGTGGTGGAGATGCGGTCCCAGATATTGTCAGCAGAGGTCCCAATATGTTGCTGGAGTTTCATACATCGCCGTACGATAATCCGTTTCACCCGGTACCGTTGAGCTACCTGCCCGGATTTGAACTTGAAGTACAGGTGAGTTTTACGGATTGAAAATGTTGTGTGCAAGTATTGGAGACGTAAGATCTGAATGTATATTGTGTTTTGGTATGTATGCGAAAGATCTGTGATGGAAGACTGGAAGAGTGCTAAAAGATGCTATTGTAGAATTTTAAATTCAGTTTTTATTATACAGTATGTTAATTAACGAAAGGCGTTCACGTTAACCAGCAATAGTATAGCGTCATTAACGCAAAAAAAAAACATTAAAAAATAATGTTTTTTTTATTTTTTTATACTAAAATATTCACAAAAAATATAAAATTGATACGTAAAATAAACACTCTGTACACGCGTACTTGTTTTTCAACGTGAAAAGACAAGAGGAACAATTGCGCGTATCGTTAATTAGCATACGTACTGTATTTTCAGCAATTCTTTGAACTACTTAGATACAAATTAATCAATGCTTATAATATATTTGAGTATCACCAGTGAGCGGTAAGCTACTTTCATAAGTATATAATTAAACGCATTTTCATAGTCTCTAAAGATCTATTTGAAACGAAAAACTTCCAACGACAACAAAACACCATTTCAAATGACTTCGTCTTATAAATTGTAACAATTCCAATTGAGACTGAACGATGCTAAGTTAAATCCATACTATTTCTGCACTGAAAAGCTGATTGTATTGCATCCAATACAAAGCGAAGTAGTTGGTACTTGTATATAGTACGATCAAGTAAATATATGTCTTCCTGTGCAGGTGTTGTATGTGGAGAAGGATTCACATTCGTACGTGCGTTCGGATGGTCGGTGCCGTTTTGTGCTCCGCTCCTCAGACAAAACTAGCGGAGTATTGAGGAATCCGAGGCATTCACTGCCACCGAATACTTCGTGTGTCTACTATTTTCAGGTAAATTTTTGAGCGTGATTTTTTTGTTTTGTGCTGTATTTAAAAAAAATAACTGATGATAGTCTGCTTCGGTCCCGCAGCAAACGGCTTTTTCTTGTACTGAAAAAGACCTGTGAAGAATTTCTTGTTATTTAGTATTTCAGAATAAGGCTTGGTATTTCATACGTTTGTTCATTTGGTACGCAAAAGCAGTTCTGCTTTTGCGTACGTTGACGTATTCAGTTACTGAATATTGATACCAATTTTTATTCAACGTTCTTTTTTGTAACACAGTGCCATGATGCTAGTTTTATTCAAGTTATAACAAAAAATCCGGAAAGCAATATCTTTTAAGCGATTTAACTACATTCCATGAAATATTTGTAGCGGAACTAAACCAAATCCGTCCGGAAAAATTCTAAAATGCCTAACGTCAAAAATATTTGCTGTTAGTTTGTTTGCCGAATTAGAAGCGAAACAGTTTCTTTGTTTATCTCTTTATTTATATTGATGTATGTATATCCGATTAATATACTCGTATACATCACTAACAAAATAAATATTTCATCAATCAGTAGATTAATATAATGGGTCACAAATGAAGCGAATATTATTGATCACTTTGTATAACCATAATAAGAATTTCCTTCTTGTGTACAGTCACGAGCACTATGTATATACTTATCAACTTTTTAGAGTTTGTTGCTCCTAATGTATTGATTGTAATTGTATGTTGTTAGGAATACAGTATTTTGGAACCCACAGTCCCACACTACATAATTATGGTTTATCTCAAGTTGCAATCGTTATTCCACGAGAAAATAATTTTGAATTTTGCTAAGAGTAAACATATTTTTGCTGAGGAGCTCGTGGCTAAGTAATACCAGCCGCACGGGTCGATCCATCAAGTTAAACTACGCTTGCCGGGCTTGTACCATGAATGGGTGACCATCTTTACAAACGAAGACTTCTCCGTGCCTCGGATAGCACGTTAGGCGTTGGTCCCGGCTGTCATTCGTGGATCTTTGACAGTCGTTACGGGCCGTCAGAAGCCCGAAAGTCTGACAACCAGGACCAAGGGGTATCGTATTACCCAGTCACTGGGTTGTGGCGGTCAGATGGGCAGTCGCTTCATATAAAATACTGGTATTCAGCTGCGTCCTAACCGGATGCCTACCCCAACATTGATTGTATACATATTTAAGCTCGTGACTGTACAAGGTCCAATATTCCTTGGAGCTTGTTTTTACCTTACTTTCAAGAAAAGAAAGGTCAAAATAAATTGTATTAGTTGACAATATTTTCCATATCGTACGGTCTGATATATTAATTACAGTAGTAAAGCACAATGACAATTTAATTTAATTTTGGTAGACATATTAATTACTGAAGGCTCTATCTAGTATTCAATTAAGGGTAATATAAATGTGTAAAAGTCACGCAACAGTTTCACAATGAATAAGTTACGAGACTTTGTTATTTATTATTCATACCTGAAACAATGTAGGTTATTGAAGAGACATAAATAGGTCTCTTTTTATCGGCAGAATACCTATGTACTAAGCTAACAGCCTGTGGGAGGATGTCTGACTCAATTTCAAAACATAAAACTAATCCTGAACTCTTGTTAACAAAACCGGAGTTATTCGATACTCTGTACCAGTTAAGCTATCCACGTTTCGGTACGGGCAACCATTTAGCATGTCTACTGGCTGTAAAGTAGGGATGGCAAACCTTTTTACATGAGCACCGTATGCCATGAAGTGACACCGATTTCATAAACGATAAGACTAAATTACTGGCATTAAAATTCTTTACGAAGAGCGGTTTTTAAAATGCTACTTCCAAAAGGTTATTTTATTAAAATTGTATTCTTTATATTTCTAGAAAGTGTTGAATAAGAGCCTTTTTTGTCTTGCCTAAATTTTCTGCCATTTGCTAGCATTGGCACGTCTGCGCCATAGTTCTAGTAGTACCATCCCTGATGTAGTGTTTCAAACAAAACAACTAGGGTTGTAACTGGTAGTTAAAACGATTTACGATTTCTAGGGTCGCGCCAACGAGATAGTTTGGGTGTCGTTTGTGAAGTACCATTCCGCTGGAACGGAGCCTGCTGGCTTCGATCAACAAAAAGACTGTTCGTCACAGCTGACGATATGGGACGGTGCCGCCCCTGATGCTGACTTGGATCGGAAGGTAAGTTTACTTAATAGTTTTTAATAGTCAAGTGTGTATTATTATGTTTTGCACATCTTTAATGGTAGGTAATGCCAGAGTAGTCTGGCATTACCTTTTAAGTTCTCAACTTGAAATTTTCAAACCAGAAACCGGGAGATCTTTCGTTTGGTTTATTTCCAAATGCAAAAATCAGTTTTGCCCGCGGCTTCGCCCGCGTGGAGGTCGGAAATTATCCCATGGGAAATAACCCAGGTCATGGTCTACTCATGTGCCAAATTTCATTCAAATCCGTTCAGCCGTTTTTTAGAGGGAAAACGTAATAAATAAACTCATTTTCGCATGTACAGGGTGTTTGGTGCAACGTGTGCCAAATTGAAATGGTCGACTGAAGTGGTCATCTCCTATCCTTTCAGACCCCTTAACATCTCTCATGCCCTGTGGATTTTTTTTATCGACTTATTATTGTTTTATTAAAAAAAGACCCAAATTTGACATTAAAATACATTTTTTTTAAAGTACATAGGTATAAGGCGCAGACTCTGAATTTTAATTTTATTCAGATGTGTATTGTTTTAGAGTATTTTTAAATACAAAATTAGTGACATTAGTCATCTAGTTTTTTTTCAAGCCCCTTCAGTCGTCCATTTCAATTTGGCACACGATGCACCAAACACCCATACAGGGTGTTTGGTGCATCGTGAAGTTAGGATTAGGGTGGCATAGATAGCAGATGCTTCCAGTATCTGTAATTACAAAATATGACTAACAAACGCAGTAATACCGTCGAGTCCCTGTTCTAATCCGATTACTCATGCTCTAAAAACTATAACATTTTATACCTTACCTACTAAATACAAGTCTTTATTCCTAAGATTAATCCCCTAGGTAAGAGTAGGTACTTAACTGAGCGCTCAAGAATTCTATTTTCACAAAGCACAAAGGCATGATTGATACACGGTACCAGTATGACTTATCTACAACAGCGCAGATTAATCTCTGTGCCGTAAAGAAACTGGTATAGTTTCCTTCCTTAGAGTAAGTACACTAAAAACACGTGACGCTATAACGCCGGTTTTTACAAAAGGGATGTAAAGAAAGCTTACTTCCAGTTTTACGTTGAAAGTTTCAGTTCCACGTGATAGAAGTTAAACCAAGACCTTAATTGCGTAACACATTTTTAATTACAATCTCAAGTATTTTGAAAGAAACTGCCAATTCATTGCTTCATTTATGTTTGAAACATTCGTCTGCTCAACAAAGTAAACAACGCAATGAATGTCGTTGAACTGTCAAAATGAATGCCATTGTAAGTGTGTTATGCAATTATCCCGCCGGCGCCGGTTGCTATTTAGAATATCACTTTTATTTGAATTGCGTAAACCTCACTTTGCTAAAAAGTACAAACATTGCTTGACAGGAGAATCGATACTTTATTATGACTGCCTGAAGGGGAGCAGTGGTGGCCCAGCAGTAACTGGTAACGGCCGCGACTTGCGAGATGTAGGTCGTAGGTTCAAACCCAGGCAGGCGCTTAACTTTGTGTAAATTTTTTCATCAGCACTGTTCTCAAAACGGTGTAGGAAAACATGTAAGGAAATCGGCATGTCCTAGAATAAAAAAATCGAAAATATTATGTGACGTCTACCAACGCACATTGCGCAACGCGCATTGGGCCCGCGTGGTAGATTACAGCCCACTGTTCCAGCAGTAACATTATAGGCTGATTATGCATTCTGAAGTCCACTATCTATCTTCTGTAGCTATTGTTCTTTGTTTAGGGGAATGCAGTCGACTCTATTTTACTTTACCTTTAAAATAAATCTAAGTCGACCACATGTTCAGATCCATAGTATACGTATAATGTACACCGAAACCTTTTTTATAAAACCATTAGTAGCCTTTACAAATAGTAGAGCAATACTCTTATCCTTTTTCATCCCGTTCATTATTAGTATTCACAGCCAATATAACCCCACTGCAGCTGCACACAATTTTCACCAATGAGTTCATAAGCCTCTTTTATTTTGTTCTTTTCTGTCCCGTGCTTTTTAATTCCTTTACAATAGGTACCGTATACCCGAATGCAGTCGAATTTTATACGAGGGTATATTTTTAACAAGTAACAGTGTACCGGCTGATTCTCGTTCGGTTATTCATAGCATAAAGAACGCGTTTTATATGCAACGGAGCGTTGTGCGGTAACTTAGCGGGTGAATTAAAAATTGTGTTGAATACCACCAATACCTAGTGTGTTTTTAGTGGATTTTTTTGTAAACATAAACTGATCAAACTGAAAATGAGTGCTGTGCTGTGGGTTGCCCATAGCACAGGATCATGCCTTCTCTCAGTCACGACATGCAGATACCGACAATTTCTGTTTTGTGCTCGTGATTATAAAATAATGTAATTAGTTTTTATTTTTCTTATTACTCGAGTTAATTATTTTTTAGTGTACACGTGTTTCTCTCACAAATACACCTATTTGTCTTTCTGTCATTGTTATGAACCACGTGGAGGATAAAGTAGAAGAGCCGTAAGGTTCTTAGAGGCTCTATAACCATTCTGTCATTATTATCTTTGCGGCTTTGGGAGTATGCGAGAAACCCATGAATATTAACCCTAAACTTTCATTGCTCATCAGAAACCCCATTGATTTTAGACAAGCACTTATCTTTGCTTTTCAATAAAATCATTATTCTAAATTAAAGTGAAGGTAAGTAGGAAATAATAGGTAGTTTGTTCTTCCAGGGCGTTATTTTGAATTCAGAGCTAAGCGAAGGATTCTATAGTAGAATCACGAGCGTAGCGAGGGATTCTAACGTAGAATCCTGAGTTTAGCGAGGAATTCTATATACGCCGCCCGAGGACAAAATATTTTGTCCCCGAGTGATACACACTATTTTTTATTACCTATGAGAAAAAATACTTTCCTCTATGGCGAAGCCTAGTGTGAAAAAGTTCCGAGAAAAAATAAATTTAAAGAAAGAACTACAGTTTTTTTTAAACATATTGCCGCCATAACTTAGAACCAGCCAGTAACTTATTCAAACATTATGCGTTCGACCTATTTGGTTAACCTCACATACCTACTTATCAACAAAGAGTAAGTATACTCGTAATACTAACTCCTTACTAACCAATCACAAAAATGAGTTTATCACCATAGAGAATTGAATGTTATATAGTCAGTGATATTTTTTTTTAAATTAAACCTTCACGCGAGTGCCTCCAACCCAACTACGCATATCTATTAGTTCGAAGCACGAAGCGGACTAATCAGAAGAGAGAAAGCTGAAACTCTTACGGGCGCAAAATTGGATTTGGCTCCCGCTATCCTCTATAGGCAATTGTCGTTTTTCGAATAGGTGTGATGAAAAAAATTATAAATAAAGTTTTTTAACTCCAATATTAAAGCCGATTCATAACGCGCTAATTACATATTTTCTGAGAAATTTAGTTCCCTCCTAATGAGTTAAATATTTATCTTGTAAATGGGCGCAAAGGAATTAGATTTATACTCGAGACAAGGCCGAAATATAACATTTTGAATAATAATTGCAAGACCGTGTTGCTAAGATATTACCGTCATTTGTTATTTTATATCTTGTAAATCGGTATGGCGACATAAATATTATTTGAGCCCACTCTCTGTTTAGAATTTTCCTTTAGTTATACCTAGCAAAAAGTCTTAAATTCTAGACAAGTTGTCATGCCTTAACCTATCTATTCTGTCGTGGCAAACTGGCAATGCATTTTTAACTGGCTGATTTGCAAAGCCTATATGTAGGGTTACATCAAGTATTCATCATTCAATGAATAGATCAATAATTAACTCTTGTTTAGTAATAAAATACAGTAAAAGCACGATTCTAGAAACGCAGAGCCGTCACAACTTTCCAAAAAACCCCTAAAAAGCCATTTCGATGTGTAGTCGCGTAGGCAGAAAAGGGAAGTACCGCACCATGTGTCGTCTAATGTCCCAAATAACACGGTAAATCTCCACTTAAAAGTGTTATTGTCTAACTTTTATACTTATCGGAAACAATTCTTGGCGTTCGCGCAATAAAAATAAAATATTTAAATTGTTATCGCATACCGAATCACAATACCGGGTCGTACGTATAAAATTTTATAGTACATGAATTTAAATGGTAAAAAGTCCGGAGCCAGCGTGTACCGTAATGAAATGTGGATTAAGTTTAGCATGTAGGAGTGAAACTTTCGCACTGCGCAAGACTAACGCGATGATACAAGTACGAAGCGATATAGAATTGGGCGGCATTCTCACTGCCTTTATTCGTGCCATTTCACTTTGCCAACCACCTCAACCTCCCACTTGACGTCGGCAGCCAAACATTAATTTTCTTTAATGTGTCTGAGCACTTTTACCGAGTTCCACCGACTGCAGTGCGGTGTTTCGTTTCATTCATTCATTCGTTCGGTTCTTCAGTTTGCATTAAGAATGGATAAGCGGTTCTAGTTCAACTTATTTTTTGTTGGCACTTTAATCAGAAAAGTTTTTCCGTTCACTCGCAGATACACTATGTAAATAGTGTTGCTGAGTTGAATAACTAAATAATTTATTCAGGGCCTTTTTAGTTTTCTTTCAATTTGCATGAATTTATTGGAGATTATAATAATGAGTCGAGATGTCACTAAAATTGATTTGAACACTGATAGGCTATAAATATTCATTACTTATTGGCCTTTCCCGTAGACGAAAGAAAGAGACTTATGAACCAGAAAAAATCTTTTTGCAAATGTATTATTTGAGCAGTGGTGGCCCAGTGGTAACGGCCCCGACTTAAGAGTCGGGTTACGGGTCGTGGGTTCGAACCCAAAGCAGGCGCTTTACTTTGTGTAAATAATTTCATCATCACTGCTCTCAAAACGGTGAAGGAAAACATCGTGAGGAAACCGGCATTTCTTAGAACCAAAAATTCGAAGACATGTGACATCTACCAACCCGCACTGGGCCCGCGTGGTAGATTACGGCCCACTCCCTCTCACAGAGAGGAGGCTTGTGTCCCAGCAATGGGAAAATTAATAGGGTGATGATGATGATGATAATGATGATTATTTTATTTGCAAAAAGTATTTTCTGGCTCATATAAGTTAATTAAAAAAATTAAGACTTAAATATTAGTCTTCAATTTTTTTCTTAGATCTTACTATTAACTTCCTCAAGGTAGTCAGAATATGCGTTGTTATACTTAAGTATTTTATTAAGTTTATCTAAAATATTTGCTGATCCATAATTATCTCTTTCCTACCAGCTGGATATGAGCGACAAGAAGTCCCGACTCGGACTCTTCTGTCGCGAAGAATCGCCCCGACTTTGCGACCACGCTCTCCTCTCTAACGCGACTAGAGCGACCCGACCGTGCGCCCCCTCTGAGAGCTACATCACTACTGGGAACGCGCTAACTATACTGCAAGTAAGTAAATAATTAGGTCTGATTTACACGTGCTACTTAGTGGCATGAATGTACGCTATCTTTTGAACTAGCTAAGTAGCTTCGCAGGAGATGGCGAAGTGGAAAAGTGTTAGGCTATTGGGGTTTTTGAATGTCATATTTGTTTAGGTTTTTGGTCTTTGTTATGTACGATTCGAAGCTGTAACAAGAGCAATATAGCAGTAATTTAATAGACATTGATCTGAAAATATAAAAAAAAACAGCAATAAACCAATAGTCAAGGTTTTGGTGTCCTAAGAGGCCAGGTTTGAACTCCTACTCTGCTATTAAACAACTATCTTTAGGATAAGATAATATGACTGTCAGATACTTTATAAGAAATCTAAGGCCCGCTTGCACCACAAGACCACAACTCATTATACGTGTTTAGCACTAAACAATTTAAACACCATTCTATCTTGGTCATCTTTAAACGACTTGCAGAACAACAATATTTTAGATTCGTTTCGTGTTAACGTATTCAGTAATTTTTGGTGTAAATGAGCCTTAAACGTCTTGTAGTTACGATTTCTATTTTTCTTTCGTTTATGTAAAACACAATGGCTGAAAACGAGCTTATAATCATGATAATGCTCTTTTAATATGTGCGTCCCAATCTTTTGATGAAAATATCAAAGGTGAAAATGAAAGGTCAAAAGGTGACCGAATTGTTCGTGGTCTAATGGTGATTAATGAAATGTCAAAGGCTTTAACAAAGACCCTATTTTTGTACATAAAGTGGATCTTTAGAAGACAATAGGTTCCATTAAAAACCTTTATCAAAAATCTTCAGTCACCTTTTAATGCAATAAAATGAAATTTGATTTGAGTTTACAAAGGGGTTAAACCTTTGTATTTTCTTCTTGGGTAAAACAAATCAAATCACATTGCTTGAATCCATATTAAAATTATAAGTTCACTTTTATATCTTATTTTTATCGCTAAATCATTCAATTTCTTTACAAATCTCTCGTAGAAAAGCTAAATTCTATTTAAAACATCTACAGAAGTTTTTTTTTACCTTTTATTTTTGCAAACATTCATCACCACTACCTACCCGATTCCACATCAATATGGGACAACTCACAAAAAAATTAAGTATGTAATTAAAGCAACAAACAGCCAACAACTAACTTCCAAAGCTCACATAATTACTGTTGCAAATATTTATCTACCCATTTTAGTACGAACTCTCGTATGCAAACAGCGCTATGACAGGCAGCGAGAAATTTTTAGCCAAAATATAGTAGGAGTATATTGCATAGAAGTGACTCGGAACGTTCATGAATTTAGAAGCAGGGGCTAAAACACGTCACGTGCATCGCAAGATAATAGTGCGACTACTCTTGCGCAATTTTTATGTCTTTCTCGCATATTTCTGACTGAATTACTAAGGATATGGCTTCTGGAATATGTATGGGAGATTGTAATGGAGACTGTGGTGTATTTGATCATGTGGATTCTATTTCTGATTTTTTCCGTGAATGTCGTGAAAAATATGAATATAACTTCACGCCTCTAATCCCCGAAGGAAGAGGCAAAGATGCCCTTCCCTATAATACATCCACATTTCACCAGTTATGTTAAACTCCCATGTAATAGAGGGCAAAGCTAACGCCATCAACTGGAAAACAATGAAAAGTGTCGTGAAAAAAGTCTCAATACTATTGTATGATTTTATTTAACTCATAAAGCACTACGGCGCGGCGCTGTCGACATGCCTTTACAATTTGACAACGATAAATTCTCCTAACAAAAAGCTTAAGTTAAACATAATAAACCCAAGGTTCTATATTTCTTTTGATAAAAAAAAATGTCTTTCACAAAATTATCTTGTAGCTACATGATTTTGTTTGTTGTTGTCATGACCTTAATGACAAGAACGATTAAAAGTCAAAGTCCTGGTAACATCTTTTGGGTTATCTTTCTTTGATGAAAATGATACGTTTCTTTTGTATTTTAATGTCAAAAAAGTAGGTACACGAGTCAACTTTTATGTTTTTCGCTGTCTACTGCCTAATATCATAAGGCAAATAGAAAGGAGAATCGAAAAATACCCAAATTACGATATTCCTTTTCATAAACGACCCTCTCAACAAATCAGAGGATAATAATATAAATCCCATAAACATGATTTCTCCATTATATCAGCCCGCATATATCAGCTCGCTTATATTTATTCTGATATCGATCCAATACTCTGACATTCAAAGCAGCAATCCACACGGGATTACGCCAGTGACTACCATTGTTTCCTTTTCTCCCTTGCTACTGCCCTTTCAGCTGTATTCCCTCAGCTAAATGTAACTTTTCTGGCGTTTGAAACATTCATAGCGGCCAGGATAGATAAGTCACGTGCTACTCCCGTTGCATTTGCCATAGTGAATAATGCAAGAAGCACGTGCTAGTTCGCAACTCTCACAGTGATAGAATGCTTCAGTGTTGTCACGTTATTTGAAGTGTTAGGAGTGTCACCGGATGAGACACGTCCCAGAGTGTTTGTAAAACTCAGATTTATTGCGACTCATCACTCGTTATGGCTGCTTTTATTTTCTTGCGGTGCTTTGCATAAACTCGAAGTTGGAACGTGGTGAGGATTAATATAGGTACGTATTGCAGATGTAGGTACAGACATATTTCGTAGAATACTACATGCACATTACATTTCAGTGGGTCTAAATTTTCAACCAAACTAATTGGTTTACTGACAATTTAGTGTGAGCACTGATAGGTGTCCAATTTTCATAGGATTTCACGATTCACCGTAATTTTGTGCGCATTCCGGTGACTCTACACGAGGCACTAAAATTCGTAATTTGTCAGAGTTGATTTCAGTTTCCAATTTGCGAATACTCTTCTCTCATTTTGCATTTGAGTTTGGTTTCGAATCTATTTAGATACCTAGGACAGCATTAGTTGAATGGATATGGCATACATATTCTGACTATTATCCTAGATCTTGAAACTGTGTAAACTACAAATTGCTTAACCAACAAATCTCGTCTTCGAACAACTGAAAGAACCAGTTAACGCATATAATAATTACAAAAACTTTAACATTGCCATTAGTATTCTACGCAACTGCTCAGCAACTAGAATACGCCCTAGTTAATGTAGGAAACCTGGTCTTAAGCAAGTTGTTAAAGTCACTAGTTGAGAACTGCTTTATTATTCAATATTAAATCCAACAGAGGAAGGACTGAAGCAAGTTTCTAACTAAATATTTGAAGTTTTACTACACCACGCGGTCTCGCTTTACCGTAAGCCGACCTTGGCGATACACTACTTATAAAGTGGAAATAAGTTTTAACGTTTATAGAAAATGGAAAATTGATGGGGATAGATCGTTATGGGTGATTAATGTATGTACTTGTTAGACTTTTACAAATGGTAGCGTCTATTATACTAATGGATGTTCTATAAAGTGTGTCATGACCATTAAGAAGGACACTGCAGATAGTAATTTTGATGATAAGACGTTAGGTGGACAGGTAGTTAGGTGGTGGTGACATCAATGTTTGGATCCATAGTTAGCTGTGTATTTGTTTACAGGAACTTCGTCAAGGATCAGCCCTCTATCCAGTCTCATTTGTCCTCCGCTACGAGTTTGTTGACGTAAGTGAACAAGGACAACCATTGGTAGACTCACAATCAGCTTGCGACAGAGTTTTCAAATCTGCTCAGACCTATTCTGGAAGGTTTCAAGCTCCCCGAGCAATATTCTACTATGGAAGAGGTGGTGCACAAAACTTAACTTGCATACTAAGGTAATAACTATTTCTAAGAACCTCTAAAACCTTGGAAGTACATTAGATATGTTATTGAAATTATGATAATGTTTGCAGATTCGAAGCCAAACAAGGAGAAAGAATACAATTGACCTTCACGAGCACTTACTTTGGAAATAAATATTGTAATACGCACAAAGACTCCCGAACGAGTCGCTGGAAATGCGATAGGCCTGCGAAAAGAACTATTGGGGGCGAAGGACTCGCCCAAATTATTATAACAGAATATCCTTGGGAAGGAGTGCCGATACAAAGAGACTGCATTTGTACGAACAGATCTGAGCCATTAAATGTACATACGTTAACCGCCCCAGTTGTAGAAATCAACTTTACCGTGACGATGATGAATATTACTGAAGATTACGATGATTTTGCTTTTGAAGGCGAATATAAATTTGTTCCGACTGGACCAGGTGATGAAACTGTGTGTTCCACAGGATGGGGCAAGAGACGGCTACGAGGCAGCAGTGGAGAAATCAGACTGTTTGATAAAAGACAAATACCAGTAGCACCTGAAATAGTTGGTGACAGACATGTCATATCAGAAAGTGTGAGAGCAGAAGTTGCATGTGTCCATAGACCTTGGCTGATTGAACCTGGAGGGGATGAAGTTACTCCTGTTCAAGGGAGATATTTATATGTCAAAGTTCCTGGTTATGAGCTCACAGCGTCATCACCTTTCTGTAGCACTCCAAATCGACTGTACATATACGAAGCTCAGGATACATCAAAATTGAGAGAAGTGTGTCCAGATGGTACAAATGTCATAGAATTATATTCGCCAGGGTGGAAATCTGCGCAAACTACTTTGGAGACATCATTGAAACCTCACGCAAGGAGCTACGTTATCGATTTTCTGCAACATGAGCAGGCCGATTATTCAATCAAATGGATTGAACTGATGAAAAAACCGTCTTTTGAACATGATCCTGAATCCAACACTATACCTCCACCTGTGTCATTGGAATGCCGTTATAGGTAAGTCTTGACATTCCTTAAGAATATTTTGATGGAAGTCTATATGAGAGTTCTAATATTGTTTCCTTTTTCTGTATAGCTGTCCGGAGTTGAACGCCTGTATTCCTATCGCACTGTGGTGCGACGGTAGTGCTCACTGTCCTTCGGGCTATGATGAAGACGATTCGAACTGCTCCTTCAGGATATCCTTACCTCCGCCCTACGTAGCGGCCGCTGCTGGAGTTGGTCTTCTTCTATGTGCTATTGCCGTTGCTCTGTGCGCATGTAAAAGACGACGAAGAAAAGACAAGGAATTCAAAGCTAGACTAGATGGTGCGTTACCACCTGAAGAAAGACCGTTTGATCGCGCTAAAACAAATGGCATCCCAGAAGCTGCTCGCCAATATGCTACTGTACAAAAGTATGCGACGATAGATAAGTACAGCTTAAGTCAGAAATACAGTGCCGGGTTGAACGACGCTCGTTACTACGACGAGGTTGCACAAAGGGATAAGCTCGCGGATACAAGGTACGCTAGTTTAGGTCGAGCTGGGCGAGGCATGCGAGTCGAGAACTCAAGAGGCAACGGTTCAAGAAGAGCTATGCCTGATTTGGGTTATCCGGACTTAAAAGACGGTTTTTGTTGACCCTCCCCGGATCTTATAGAGACAACAGTTTAACGTTTAGGACGTTAACATTTAACAGAATTTCTTTTGTGTAAACATTAGATTGAAGACTGAATTTGGCGAAAGTGCCTCCCCTAACATTTGATCAATAGTTATTCAGACTCGAAATTGTGCTGCAGACATCGGCTTCTATTCTTAGGTAATTTGTTTTATAACCGAGACGAAGACTACGACTTTGACTTTGTAGTATATTGTGTAAATAAATTAACTTTAAATAAGTTTGGATAGCAGGCGTCAGAGATACTTAATATTCTTTGCATCAAATCTCACAGTAATTTTATTCTCATCAAATAACATATCTAAATGTACATAAAACGCTTGACAATACGATTTTAAGATACAAAATAAAATCATTTTAAAATGTTAGTAGTATGAGTGGTTAGTGACTGACTCTGAACAATAGAATTAACTGTCGGACTTAAGTGTAAACTGAATTATGTTACGTAAATTCATAATGGGTATTTTCCTGCATCAATCCTATTTTAATATAGGATAAAATTGATAAATGTTTGCCATGGTAATGTATGTTTCATTTATTGAAAGCGAAAAATTAAAGCTTTTGGTTTAATTGTTTTCTTTTTTGCGTAAAAATTATCAGCATACTTGCGTAACACACTTACAATGGCAATGACTTTCATTTTGAAAATTCAACAACATTCATTGCGTCATTTACGTTGTCAATGACACATTGGATTAGCAACCTATAAACTCCTACGAGTTGTGATTGAAAATTTGTAACGCAGTA
Source organism: Conistra vaccinii (assembly GCA_948150665.1). Classification (NCBI taxonomy): domain Eukaryota; kingdom Metazoa; phylum Arthropoda; class Insecta; order Lepidoptera; family Noctuidae; genus Conistra; species Conistra vaccinii. The sequence continues at coordinate 11,517,783 of OX411330.1, forward strand.
CGGATGTAATATTGTTTCAGTGCGTTTCTGTGTAACCAATATTTTTCACGGCAAATAGCTGTTTTTCACCTACATTGTAATGACACTAGACATAAAAAAATGAAAATGTGATATAGGTTGTAAAAATGTAGGTATCTAAGCGTTCACAGAATGTATAACTTAAACTAGTAATTTTCCTTTGTGTATAAAAGTAATTAAGGTTGTAACTAACTAGATATTGATTGTAAATAAATTATAGATTAAGATTTTTAAAGTCTGTAATTATTTCCAAGTAAAAGGAAGATTAAAGTCATTTCTAAAAATTATTCCTTGTGTTTTTTATTATCTCATTCAATAATATCCCAATTCAATACAGTTCACTATCAAGATTATTTTTGTAAAAATATTGGCAGTTTAAAGATTTCTTGATGTTAAATAAACATAGGTATGTCAAAAATATTTTTAAACGAATGTTATTATGAATAATTGTTGTGTAAATAATATTCTTACGTACAAAGAATCATGAACATAATTCAAAGCAGGTAAAAAACGCAAGAAAACAAAGAAAAACAAGATGATGTACCGACCTCTCCGTACCGGCTCTCTTGTACACCTGTAAAAATCTCAGAACGGCTTAAAAAGTATACCAAGTTAATGAATAGGACGTCTGTCTCACAACAAAGAAACAACGAAAATACACCTACTAAGACACTTTTTACGACACTGAAATATTTTTATTTAGTACACAAAAAATGAGACACATTTCGCTTCATTGAGGCCATGATATAAAGGTGACTCCCTGCGTTCTTATATTTCTGTCTTGCTATAATTCTTTTGTAAATTATAGCTTTGTATTAAATTACTTTATGTGACTCCGTCACGGAATAATGCGAACATTGTGTCAGAATTCTTTTGAACGTTTAAAAGCGTGAGTTTTGTTACCGAATTTCCATCGAAACGGTTTACGTTACATTTGACGCATTGAATAAATATTCAAGGTTTTTGAATAACACAACGCAACAACATACCTGTACATTCCCCGAAGGATTAGGAAGATGTGTACCTTCAATATGTAAAAATACCCTGTCCGATCCGAAAGGGGAACATAGGGACTGCAATAACATTACCTAAAAGTAAGAAAAAATCTTATTAATAAAAATAATAAAAATCACATTTGTCACAATCAAAATTACCCCAAATCCATTAAAAATTAGCATTTTTCAACAGGGGGTCATAAGTTATGAGACACCCGCTAGAATATAAACTCCGCTCCAGAGGTGCGATTCTATTGGTTAATATTGGCACTTCTCCGCTCCTCTCCTCTCCTCTCCGCTTCAGTGGACAGGCATCCTAACGACGACCGCCCGCCCGCGCCCCATGCAATAACCCGGTAAATTCCCCATTGAAGGAAATGTTACAAATATTGTTTTTCTTTTTTCTTGCATGAAAATTACCACATAAATGGACTCTCAGTAGGATACCTAACAACAGCCTCACTGATCGTACAGGTTTTTTTACATATTTTTCATAGTAGGTACACTCACATTTCACCAGTTAAGTCTCATATAAGGATGGCGAGCCTTTTGCCATCAACCGGGCACAAATCCAAACTATGGGCTACTCAGAAATTCCTTATGAAAACCCCAATTACCTCAGAACCTCATACTCAGTAGCACTTGCGACCACTGGACCAGCGAGGAATTTTCGAGTAAACATTGTGAAAATTGTAACGATTATTCAGAATTCGCGCGCTTTTAAATAGAAACGGCTTCCGTAATTTTCTCGGTGAGATGCTTTGTTTTATCAACCTGAATTCTTAAACGAAGCGCTACATTCGAAAATAGGACGCGCGGAGGCATGACAATGACAAAATAACTCGTGCAGTCACATAATAAATTGCGCTGATGCCGGAAATAGCAATTTAAATCATGAAAACAAAGCAAACCTGAAAATTCTACAACAAATTGTTTGTATTATTATCTTGTGGAAGTACACTCTGGGAAATTAACTGTTAGCCACATTGATATATACGTAACCATTTCTTACAACTGTCAAAGAATGACAGTTGTGATTTGAAAATTACGGTCAATTTAAGTTGATAGTCAATCTGCTTAATTATTAATTTTCCAGACTGTACTTACTAGCTTAGTACTTTCTCATTCCCATAATCTAGACGGCCATCTTCCAAAATGGCGTCATACTCGTAAAATCAAATAATTTAATAGCAAGCTCGTCCAAGCAGGTACGTACCTACGCAATGTCACTAATTTGTATTTGTCTCGTCAAATAATTAGATTATAGGCTCTAGCTGCATTAGCCTGTCCACTTCGCTGGCGTAACGAGCGACTCGCATACTAAATTATCTGATGAACTAATTAGGATAGAAACTGTACTTGTGTAACAACAAGTGAATTCCCTGGGAAGTCCACGATGTCGAGTTGGGAACAACGCTTCGGATTTTGTTGATCGTTTGTTGAACTTTGGCTGAGCTGTGATTGACTGGCAGTTGGTTTGTTTTGCCGCAAAATGGAGGCGGAATTTGGTAAGGAATAATGATGAATCAGTTCTAATAATCAGATGAATATAAGTTGTAGACACATAATTTATTAAGTTAATAATATGGCTTTTTGGTGATTCGCACGAATTTATTCGATCGACACAAAAAAGATTATTTAGGTACTTAGGAACATGTACAGTCAAGCTATAAAACAGTTAGGCAGTCTTAGGGTTCCGTACCGCAAAAGGAAAAAAACGGAACACTTATAAGATCACTCTCTTGTCCGTCTGTCTGTCCGTGTGTCACCACCGATTTACCTAAGGAACTTTGTAGACCTAGCAAGTTGAAATTTATACCAGATACTGAAGTTTATAGTTCCTATTAGGTGTATAAAAATCAAGGTCCTGAGTCAACACGATAAAAAGATATGGGCCAATTTAGATTTTCGCGAAAACTTGTAAACTGTACCAAAAACATTAATTTTCAACTTTTTTACTTTTCGGAATTTTCTCTTTACTTGTTGACCTAGGATCACGAAATTTGGCAAAAAGCAAGGTCTCACAGGACAAATAAAGGAAAAATTCCATAAAATAAAAAAAACTTGAAAATTAACCCCCGTACATACATAGTTGACGCCAATTAAGATAGTCCTCTGAGATTTTTGGGCGCTCATACAATTTAGAGGACTAGTTTTTGGGCACAGAACTACAGGTACCTATACAATGTCGCCCATGCGCATGTGACCGCCCGTAATTTTCTGAATATTCATGAAAAAATATCGAAAATAAACTTCAAAAGGGGGGGTTTATCTATAAAATTTTTCATGTTATTCAATTTTTAATTTTTTAAAGATTTGCTTTCTGTTTTTTGACACATCTCCGAAGTTTATGGGTCGATTTGGATTCTGTTTATTATTTCCAAAAGCTTATGAGTTATTTTAACAGGTTAATTAAAATTTTTACAAAAAATTATCGACTACGAAAAAAAAAACGGAATCGAAGTCATTTTTTCGGTAAAAAATTGTGTATTTATTTTAAAAAAACTAGTGAAAAATGTTATAGATAGACCCCCCTTTTGAAGTTTATTTTCGATATTTTTTCATGAATATTCAGAAAATTACGGGCGGTCACATGTGCATGGGCGACATTGTATATACGAACGAAGTTCCTTACGGAACCCTCAGTGCGCGAGTCCGACTCGCTCTTAACCGGTTTTTTTATTTTATTTGTACTATGCTTGGTACTTTTTATGTCTATTGAAATTATTTTTCAGAATAGGTACTTACTAACTAAAACAAACTACTTTTATGAACCACTCATATCACCCGCGGCGGGTCAGACAAAATTTAGTTTGAATACCAAGCAGTCTGTATATAAGTAATAAACTCCTACATTGTTTTATTGTGTCATAATTCTAAATGAATATAAAACTAACCAATCTATTCATATTTTATCTTCAATACCAAAACGGATCTCATAAATTTATGCTTCCACATTTTTGCCTACAGACACTAACTTAGTAAACTAAGATAAATGAAAATACTTGGCGTAAGTTTCAGGGCGGGTTTCACTGTCCGGTTATCCAGCTAAACCAGTTATCCTCGGAATTTGAAATTTAAGGAATGTTTCGAATTTACGTTGTAGGCGCTCTGTAAACACGATGTTTTGGAAATTCAAGACCAAAGGGGTGACCGCAGCGAGGGTAGTGCAACTACATGCTAATGGAAGTACGTGGACGCGTAGTTTTGGACGTGACGATTTCCGACGTAAAGCTGTCAAAGTTATCAGTTTAATCATTCTTTCAAGGTGGATTTTTGAAATGGGGCAGTAACGATAGGCTTTTGAGATGGCAGTAAGGGCAGCTACCCTAACCGTTGTAGCTAGAGGAAAACGGTCTTAGGAGACTGTCCTTAACTTTTGAGACATTTTAATCTGGATTCACAGATTTTGAAAAAAAATATAGTAAGCAAGAAAATGGGCAGTTTCACAAAAAAGGTTTTTTGATGCCAATTGTTTCTGTTTCCTATAAGGATCAAAAATTTCTTCTATTTTTTTTTTCTATTACTAAAACCTCAGTTGGTCCATTACAGACAGTCTCCTAAGACCGTTTTCCTGTGGCTACAACGATTAGGGTAGCTGGCCTTACTGCCCAATCTCAAAAGTCTACAATAAAAAATAAAAAAAGCTAGATGGAGTCGACATTTCCTTTCTGAATTCCCTTGAGAAGAAATAGCGAAATAAAATAAGGGGTCAAAGTCTCTTTTAAAGTCCAGACATCATCTGGGTCAGGATCTGTACCACTAAAGAGATGGCGCTATACGTCCTACATAGCTCCATCACTTTCACACCATGAAGTAATACTAAAATAATACTGCTATATGTGGTAGTGGTTGGCCCCCAGATAAATAACGACCATGGTGTAATTAGGTATGACTTCAATAAGGAACTTTTTTTACATAAAACCTATACTCCATTTTAAATTAGATTAGACATTAACTAAACCTTTTTTACAATCCTTTCAACCGATTTTAACTTCTATTGCGTTGGTGGTATGACAAATGGCAGTTGTAGTAAACAGTTGGTATTGTAACCATCCTTATGCTTACGGTATAGAAGTCAAAATCGGTTGAACGGACTGTAAAAAAGGGTTGTTTAAATGTCTAATCTTATTTCAAATGAAGTTTAGTTGACTCAACTTATCAAAATAAAGTAGATACGTTAGGCCACACAAGTCAGTTGTAACAAATTCAGTATAAGTTGGTCTCTTATTCTTTTAAATTTCAGCTAGGCCAGCTCGAGGTGAATAAAGTGTTACCACGACGTGCGGTCTACTGTACCTATGTGAAGAGTTTACTTTCAATGTGTGTAAATCAGGCAAGTGTCACTTTTCAACCACTTTTATAAGTAAATCATCAACTTTATCAATAGTACTTATAACTTACGAAAAAATGCGTTCCTGACACTTACAATTTCTAGTAAGGATCAGCAAAAAACATATTCGTTAGTCTGAGCTCGTGGGTAAGTCTTGTAATAACAAGCCGCACGGGTCGATCCATCTGATTAAGCTTCGCTTGCCGGGGTTGGTCAGTGGCTGGGTGACCATCTTTACATACCGAGACTCCTCCGTGCCTCGGAAAGTACGTTAAGCCGTTGGTCCCAGCTGTCATTCGTGGATCTTTGACAGTCGTTACTTGTCGTCAGAAGCCCGAAAGTCTGACACCAGTCTCACGAAGGGGTTTCGTATTACCCAGGTACTGGGTTGTGGAGGTCAGATAGGCAGTCGCTGGAAAATACTGGTCTTCAGCTGCATCCGGTTATACAGGAAGCCGACTCCAAGATAGTTGGGAAAAGGCTAGGCAGATTAATATTCGTTAGTATGAAACTGAAAAGTGTCAGGTATCCTATACTATAGTTTAAATAAGTACAGTCTTACAAATAATCGTAATAATAACAGTTATACTCGAGAATTATCTAAGAATAAGCAAAATGTCTTGGCAGTACGAATAGAAATGTCAAGGCTATATTTGGTATAAGCTATTCTTTGTTTATTTGTACAGCCTGTATAGTCCAGCCGTCGCGTCATGAGAATGCGTCCTAGACACTTGCTGTCAGTTTCATAAGTATGGGACCTATACTATTATACAAGGTGGACACGACAATACAACAAAAAAATTAACGGCGTGTCCATAATGACGTTCCCATTCTGTATACAAAAATTCAAGTGAATATATTCTATAGTTTAGTCATTATAGCTCGACATAATCCATAGCCGGCTCGGATTATTCCGTTTATCCAAGCCAAAAATCAACTCTAAGGTGGATATTCTGAAATGTATGCCCGAGAATTCACCCAAGGCCTAGTTGGATAAAAGGAATTTATAGGCTTAGGGTGGATTATTACATTTAATTTGTTTGAAAAACTCATTTTTTTATTTCGAAGCTAGGATTTATTTGACAGTTCCAAAATACTCATAAGCATTAGTAGTGCCAGTATTTAAATTTTTTGTTGTATGGTGGTCTCCACATTGTATGAGAAATATTTGTCTCTATTTTCACCCGAGCATAGCTCGGCCGCCCAGGTACCTACTTGTAATTATGGGGAAGGTCATTATCATTATTTAATATTGGAATATTATGTAGGTTAAATTTTTGTATGATATCACACTTTGCAAATTTCTGGGAGAATAGTAAATTACTGTCGCGGCCAGCAATTAGGGCATTGATGGACGATCATACGTGAGTCATCAATGCATGGTTGCGGCCAAGGCTTGTATAGTACTTTTCTAAAACAATGCGTGGTTATTCAAACCAAGTAAATTATTTATAAATTCCAGAAACAATGACGAAAAAAGAAAAATTTTCACGCGCCAATATGTTCATTTGTTTCTTCTTAGTTTAAACAGCTCTATTTGCTAAGCCAGTTTGTCTTTTATAAGTTACCTCCTTGGTTGCCATGCGTTGAAAAAAAAATTTTTCAATTTATAAATAACACGTCAGGTAGGAGTTTTCATAGTAAATTATTTGGCCGCTAAACACAACAGGTATGCATTTTCATACTAAGATTGCCGGCCTGGCGCTCGCATTTTTTTTAACCCGTACAGCAATTTCGATTTATTTCGAAGAAGGTTGTCAAAATAATGTTCGTATTTCCAAGCATGTTTGAGAAAAATTAGATACTCTAACTGTTGGCAAATGTGCGTGTGTTGGAAAAAGGCTTACTAGGGATAAATCCTCATCCTTTTCCAGACTTAGGTGATTAAGGCTACATCTGTCCAGTGAGTTTTTGATCAATAATTAACACCTTGCCTGAATTCTACAGTTGAATTACTGTGCTTATAATTGTGAGCATAATTTGCTGATAGACAATGGACACATAGGTTCATTGAACATCTTCAGCAAGGAGGTAATTGAGCAAAACAGACCAGCAAAGCATATAATAGGTCTATATATACCTATGTACAGCTATATTGTCCCAGCACATGTATTATACCGTAATGTATTAATTGGTTATTATGTGCGTCAAGATTAGCATAATAAACTAGATTGGTTCACCTTGTTCTATGTAATTATGTGTATAATTATAGAATTATTTACACCTTGCTTATTGTAACGATTAGAAAAAAAGAAAGAAAGAAAAATAAGTTTATTTGTCAAAGAAACACGTGCATTAAAAAAAAAGATAATAAGTTCGAGCAGAACAAGAAAATAAAAAACAATAGATTTAACACGTTCAGTGCCGGGAGCCCTCCTGGAGGGTTCAACTAGTCGCATATGGGATGCCGGGAGCCCTCGCGGAGGGCTCATTTTAAATGTAGGTTTTTCTAAGCGAATACAGCATTATAAACCGTGAAAATAAAATGTGATGTATATTTTAACAAGATTTATTAGTATATGCGTTGGTTTTCAAATCAAAGACTCAGATTTTTTTGAATTTCTTGTTTACGGTTACGAATATTCACTAAAATTTAAAAGGTTGGAAACAACGTATAGCGAGAAGACGCCGAGAAAACACTATTTCACTTCGTTTTACAGTGTTTTATAACACGGTTTTAAACCTAATGCCTTTGACCATCCGCGATGGTTAACTTTAGCGCAAACGTAATGCCGGGAACCCTCCCGGACCCTCCACTTACATTATGTATGGCGGCATGGCGTATGAGCTCGACGAAAATGGGTGGAGTCGAAAGTGTTAAATATAATCACGAGCTCAAAACAGAATTAGTCTGCAGCTGCTGACACGTTATGACTGTGACAAAAAAGCTCAGCATGATGTTGTGCTAAGGGGTGTGCGGGGGGGGGGTAATTTTCAGTGGTCACCCGAAAAAGACGTAGGGAAACCAAGTTATTAATTATACCGCCTAGTTACAATGACAATTAACAAGAGGGTCAATGGAACAAATCCGCGGCAGATTGTTTTTTCACCGTTTTGAATGAATAGGTCCATTCAACATCGATAAGCTGTCGAGGTAGACAATAAAACCTGTAAGTAACTAAGACGTTTCCTCGATTTTTAACCACTATACGAATAACCAACAATAACCGAGCTATGTTAAAAGCACACTAGTTGGACTATAGTGCGCGCAGAGGTAGTTGGCCGTTCATCTCATCACAAATCATTTCGCTAATGCAATCTCATGTGCGTTTTGTCTAAACTAGCCGGTACTTTCAACGCGTGTTGCCGTCGCGATAGGGAAAGTTTCCTATCCTATGGCTTCGCACGGGTATCAGAGCATATGCTCTGCTACCCGTGCGAAGCCAGGGCGGGTGGCTAGTATTTAATTAAATGAAACAGTACCTACCTTTACGAAATGAAACATCTTGAAATTATCTAACACCTAATCTGAACCCGGAATTTCAAGATCTTAGCTCGAGTACGTAAAAGATTAACTAAAATATTTGTTCGTTACAAGCAGAAAGCTCCATAAATAAACGATATATAAACGAAACTCCATAATATAAAAACTAGGTTGCGTGATTCGTAAGCGTTTTAAAATAAATAAAATTATAATCCTTGAGCCAGTTATACGACATGGTTTACCATAATAAACTGGAAACAACAACTCAAATCTACTCATTAAGAACGTAATTTCTTCGTTTCAAAGTAAATAATAACTTTTCAGAAGGGTTGAAGAAAATCCTAGAAAAAATAAAATGAGGCCCATTTTCTTGGCCAAATGGAAACAAAACTAAGTTCCTTTCTTACTTATCAGATTGTCTCTTATTTCAAATAATATTGACAAGACCTCTTCACCTATCGTAAATCTAATATCGCTCTGAGAATCCTATTTCATGATTGGGGTTCAATGACTTTCAAGATGGAACTGATTTGATAGCCATTACTATGGCCGACCGATGACAAATTGGTTTCTAATTACAAAGTGTGTATTTCGTATCAAGAGAATGTCATAAAAATATGAGTACAAGTAATTTCCATTTTGTTTCTCTTTACTCACTTCACCCTGTAAACAAAAATATACTTCGATAGGTACAATTTCACTTAACTATGAATAGCAAGTATCCTATACTATTATAAAACGAGCAATATTTGTTTAAATATATATATTTGTAATTACGGTCTCGAAAACGGCTCTAGATTACGATTAAAGTTGCAATATAGCGGTTTACGAGGGCAAAAAATTTAGGTAGGTCTCATATCTGGGAAAATTCGTTTTCTCCGTATTATCGCCCGAGCAGAGGTCGGTTGCATAAAGTTAAAACAAGATACACTAGAATGTCAATACATGACAGCATGGAATTAGTAAGTACCTACTATCAATGCAGCATGGAATTAGTAAGAACTATCCTGTACTGTTCAAAGAGCATTCTCTATTTTCACCAGAGCAGAGCTCGGTCGCCCAGATACTAGTATATTATGTAAGATAAACTCTATTTGAACAGCTCAAGCGAAATCCATGCGATATCACACACAAAGTTCACTCTCCTTTACTAGAGAAATAACACAAGGTGAGAGAGCGTATCGCTCCAAGAAACAAAACCACTTACTGGTAATGGCTGCGATAGGAGTTACGTGACACAAGTGTGAACATGCTTTGCCGGCCACGCATTCCAATTCAAACAAAAATAAACAATCCATATTCTCAGCACAGGTGCACTTTTCAAATGGAATGTGGGAACAAAATTGATTGTATAGGGCCGTTTTCCATTTAGATATGGAAATTCCGACAGTGTGTATGACACCGCAGCGAGGCTCGTTACTAAAAAATATTCCACTAGAAATGTGTTCGCACGTGAATTTTTGCTTTTAACGAGAATGTATAATGGCTGAAATAATAGTGGGTGTTTTATGCGCATTTAAAGTAATGAGATGTCTGTTTATTGCATGCTGATGCCCCAAATGGAGTCCATTTGTTATTGTTATGTTGGCAGACAAATTGTGATAAATTGGGGCTAATTGAAGAAGTTTATTAAGGGATGATTTGCAAGGATCAAAATATAGTGATTGAGATGGATAGAGTGATTAATGTTAATTTTATTTTAATGGAGGGCTTTAATGACTCTTTAATAAGGCTCATTTTACTTTGACTATCATTTTAAAACAGGTATCACGCCAAATCTGCAAAATTTATAATAATTTGCACGAAATAGGGCCATTAATAAAAACTTTTAATTGCAATAATCCGTTTATGTGCTTAGACTTCATTAGATAATAGAATAACGGTGCTTAATTATTCACGAGAGGTCGAAAAACTGATAAAAACTAAATTAGGCCGAGAAAATCGAGTTACACGCAAAATTGGATCTGAACTTTCCAGAAAATTACCGTTGTTGACTTCTTCGATAAGCATTTGTTTGAACAGTATGTTTTTACAATATTATAAGTCGATTGGTGCTTCAGAAATAGAACGTTATAGCAATCAACTGAGTGCTTTTTGTCATTTTGTTATTTATGGAATGATAAAACCCGATCAAAGGGAAAACCGATGACCGGTTGAAATGAAGGCATTATTTTCTCAAACAAATTGGAAATTTCATAAAACTTTTTAACTCTAATAAATATGTATTGCAAAATATATTGGTCCTAACTCTTGAATGTCGTTGAAAATAGAATGAGTTCTATTATGATATTTTGTCCGAGGTATTGTTGGCCTGGTAGAAAACAAAAGGTGTCGTAAATTAAATGCTTCGCGATTTGTTTTGTGATTTTAGGAACTGAGGGTTTCTCTTCGTATTAACTTTTGTCCGGATTTACGAGACTAACCCCTGCGGCTCTGCTTTGTCTGTATAAAGGCTTGAGTGGCAATAGTCAGTCATATCTTAGTTCAAATACTATCTGTTCAGTAATAAACAAGCAAGATACCTATCTATTTTCTATTAGACGTATTTTGTTGGGTTATAATAGTTAATAGTTTTTTTGAAGTGAAAACTTCTTTAGCAGCATTGTGCACTTTTTTTGGGATGCGATGGATAACTCGCGTCAGAACGTGCCGTAAGATCCGTTGCCTAGTAACCGACAAAGTTAATATCAAAATAAATAGTCTTTGACATGACGTTAAGATTGCCAGGTAAGAAATTTTACCCATATTGATGGGTTTTTTTTTTACTTATCAATATGGGTAAAATTTCTTAACGCAGTCAAAACATACTTCATGAAAAGTGTTTTAATAAATTGTTTATATTTGTTAGACTATATTTTGAAAATAAATAAATATACTACTACTAATGAATATTGTATTTAACCACATAAATTATAGTACTTGATAAAATTATAGTGCTTGAAGAAAAGCAATTCGTACGAAATTATTCCCTAACCATTCCAAAATATTCAAAAATGCACAACGTTAAGGTTCAAGTTTTCACTTCTGCCGGCACTCCCGGAGTGCAACCCGTTGTTTTTCCTCAATATCATGTCTGAGTGTATGCGTATTCCAAGTAATTTGGTAGTGTTTATTTTCCCTACAATATATAATATGTAAAAAAACCCTGTTCAATCCGAGAGGGGCCCATAGGTAATGCAATAACATTACCTAAAGGTTTTTTTTAAATTGTTATCCAAAATATAAAGTTATTGCTATTTAAAATTCACATTTTTAGTACTAAAATTACCCAAATCCATCCAGAAAATTTTCAACAGGGGTCATGACGCCAAACAGTCGCCCGTAGCAGCCCGGAGTCTGGATTTGTGCCCGGGTGCAATATGGCAATCTCGACCTCTGTTACCTAGGATTTAAAAATAATTATATATGTAGCGAAATGTGGGTGTACTATAGGTGTCCAACCCTTCGGGAAATACACGCGTGATGCTATTTTATGTTTAGAAAATCAATGTTTTTAAACTTTTACAGGCTAAAGTAAGAATAAAGGAGTATTTTCACTCACAACTACTATAGTAGGTAACTCCATTCTGAAAGAAACATCATATTTTAAGGGAACTTCCACACCACACATTTACAGTAACAATTGATATTTTTATGGCGGTCGGGACAAAATACACAAAAACTTTATTGTCTCTGGCCAGTTTCAGGAGTTGGGAGAGGAAAGCGGTTTGCTATGATGTTTTTTGGCAATGGAATAGCCATCTGCCGTTAGTTATTCATTGGGATAACGTTTTTACTGAACTTATATTTAGTTTTGTGATTGAGGTCACAACGAATAGAGAATACCTATGAGCCTTTTTGAAAGAAGAAGATGTTTACGAGTTTTTTACTGCTTTTGCATCGTTAAACATTATGTGATAAACCTACCTTTGGCAATCAATCAATCTGCCTAGCCTTTTCCCAACTATGTTGGGGTCAGCTTCCAGTCTAACCGGATGCAGCTGAATGCCAGTATTTTACACGGTGCGACTGCCTATTTGACCTCCACAACCCAGTAACTGGGTAATACGATACCTCTTGGTAAAACTGGTGACAAACATTCGGGCTTCTGACGACTCGTAACGACGGTCAAAGATCCACGAATAACAGCTAAAACCAACGACTTAACTACTATAAAAATGGTCACCCATCCACGGACCAATCCCGGCAAGCGTAGCTTAACCTGATGGATCGACCCATGCAGCTGTTATGACTTAGCTACGGGCTCCTTTCCTTCATATCATAATCACTATTCAGCAATCACTATAAACTTTATTAAGCATAATCATAAATCACTTGGGAAGCTGTTCAATCGGTCCCCCGCTACAATAAATTAGGGATATGTTTACCCATAGATATAAAAAGAAGTTTAAAGGAACGATCCCAAAGAAATAAGTATTGTAAAATCTCACACTTGGTAAACGAATGGTTGATTGCAAATGCTATGCAATCATGACTGTTGCTGTAGGCTATACTCGCATTATGTTACCATAGGCGCCTCTTACAGGCCAAAGCATGGCCTATTTTTGTCACACAATGGTAGGGGCATCGAACTGTCTGCTTTGCACCCGAGTGAAGAATTTAATAGTAAGTACCATACAATGACTGAACCTGACTTGATTCCCGTACGTCTTTTTCGGGTGACCACTGAACAAATCAGCGCTGTGCTGTGGGTCCCCCATAGCACAGCATTATGCTGAGTGGAAGCCTTCTTGTCACAGTCATGACGTGCACTATTTCTGTTCTCTATTTTGTTTACTCATGTCTTTTTATAAGCACGTGTTTCTGTGATGAATAAACCTATTTTTCTTTCTTTCTTTCTTACCAAACAAGTGGATAAACATATTTATTTATTTTTTAAGGATTACCAACGAAATATATTACAAGTATCTTTTGCAATATCGAGTAATGTGTAAGCTGTGGTTACCTGTAGTTGACTGTGCATTACAGGATAATGTATTATACAAGTTGGTGCACATGCTCTGAATACAAAATTCAGAATACATAAAGATAAACAAAAGCAACAAAGAATTACAGTCCGCCTTTGTACAGTTTTTTTCACTTGTGCATAAAGTTTTAATAAATAAATAAATAAATTACAAAATAAATTACAAAATAACTTACAAAATAAAAATACAAAATCTCTTCTTTCTTTTTAAGAACAAAGGCCCAATTTCTATTAATTTGTTTTTGCCTTCAAGTTGTCAAAATTTTATAAAAATATTGAGACCACGACCGATTTTCCCTAAAAGAGAGTGTTTTGTGAATAACAATTACGGGAAAACGGAAATATGATGTAATTTTTTTTTTGTTTACCTCAATTTGGTTGTGGGTTTGAAGTTTTGAACCCAAGCAGGCGCTTTACTTTGTGTAAATAATTTCATCACCACTGCTCTCAAAACGGTGAAGGCAAACATCGTGAGAAAACCGGCATGTCTCAGAACCAAAAAATTCGAAAACATGTGACATCTACCAACCCGCACTGGGCCCGCGTGGTAGATTACAGCCCACTCCCACTCACCGAGAGGAGGCCTGTGTCCCAGCAGTGGGAACATTAATAGGCTGATGATGATGACCTCAATTTACAGTGCTAGTGGTAGTTAGTTGTTATATAATATGTATTATATGTGAAAGTTTGTATGTTTGTGTGTTTGGATGTTATTTAGACAACGACGTTAAAACGGCTAAACGGATTTGGATGAACTTTGGCCCAAAGATAGTTTATAACCTGGATTAACAAATAGTATACTTTTTATCCCGGTAGTTCATTCCCGTGGGATAAGTTAGTATAAAATAAAAAGCACTACCTCTACTGAAAGGTTATAGCTATATTACATCAATTAACCAAGCCTTCTCCGAAGTATGTTGAGGTCAGCCTCCAGTCTAACCGGATGTTACTGAATACCACTTCCAATTATTTTGTAATCATAAATGTAACTTGCTGCGCCCCGCGGTTTCACCCGTATAAGTCTAGACCCCGTGGGAATATCGGGATAAATAATACCTTATGTCCAAACCCAAGTCATGGGGTATAGTCTTGTTTTCCATAATATTATTTGTCCTATTATTGTTTTCCATAATCGTCCCCACTCATAATATTTACTTGCACTATTATCATTTATACTAATAACGCTTGCCATATCAACTTATTTGACATAACTTTTATTTGCCATAATATTAGTTTCCATAATAACATGTGTCATAATCATTAAATTCTATACGTAACACATTACATAATCGATACTTGACATAAGCAACATTTAACATTATTTAGAAACGTTACAGACAGATGTCCTCAGTATTGTATTATATGATATGTATTATTCCGAATGTTCATTTAAATACAAACATACGTACATTTGCAAAATAGGATAGATTAGGTTAGGTTTTCTTGTTCAGACAATAAACAGTTTGTCAAATTCGAAACGGGTAGGTTAGGTTAGGTTAGAACTGTGACCAAACAACGCGCGAAGGCGAGCGAGCGTAGCGAGCGTGCCGCGGCAGCGGCCGCCGAGTGCTAGATTTCCTCTTTTGCAAAGCAAACATGCATGGCAGATTAGGGTAATTTTTAGGTTTTCTTGTTCAGACAATAAACAGTTTGTAAATTCGAAACGGGTAGGTTAGGTTAGGTTAGAACTGTGACCAAACAAGGCGCGAAGGCGAGCGAGCGTAGCGAGCGTGCCGCGGCAGCAGCCGCCGAGTGCTAGATTTCCTCTTTTGCAAAGCAAGCATGCATGGCAGATTAGGGTAATTTTTAGGTTTTCTTGTTCAGACAATAAACAGTTTGTCAAATTCGAAACGGTTAGGTTAGAACTGTGACCAAACAACGCGCGAAGGCGAGCGGACGTAGCGAGCGTGCCGCGGCAGCGGCCGCCGAGTGCTAGATTTCCTCTTTTGCAAAGCAAGCATGCATGGCAGATTAGGGTAATTTTTAGGTTTTCTTGTTCAGACAGTAAACAGTTTGTCAAATTCGAAACGGGTAGGTTAGGTTAGGTTAGAACTGTGACCAAACAACGCGCGAAGGCGAGCGAGCGTAGCGAGCGTGCCGCGGCAGCGGCCGCCGTGTGCTAGATTTCCTTTTTTGCAAAGCAAGCATGGTACATACTGAACTAGCATTGTTGTGCTAGTATGGGCTTATGAATATTATTAAATGTTATGGAAAAACGACATTATTGAAAATGAAAAATATAGCAAATGAATTTATGGATTAAAATTATTATGACACTTGATCGATTATGACCAATGAAATTAGTGAAAATGATTTTATGTCATTTCACGATTATGGCAACTGAAGCGTTATTACTAATGAAATTATGGCAAATAAAATTATGGCATATAAAATTATGGCATATTAAATTATGGCAAACATTAGTAAACCAAGTCATGGTCTACCCATGTGCCAAATTTCATCTAAATCCGTTCAGCAATTTTAGCGTGAAAGCGTAACAAACCAAACCAACCAACAAACAAACTTACTTCCGCATTTATAATATTAGTTAGAACATACAATGTGCAATTGTTTGGTTCCCTAATTAAAGTAAATAAATGCCTCTCTGACCTCCACAACAACCCAGTTACTGGGTAACATAATACTATTTGGTAAGACTGGTAGTCAGACTTTTCGGCTTCTGATCCGTAATGACTGTCACCAATTTTTGTATGACAGCTGGGTTGTTACTTATACAATAATACATAACTTAAATGTCAATATTTTAAATGTAGCTGATCATTTCGGAGATTATCAATATCACTTACTACATTAAGCTACCTGATTGTTGACATTAAAAAGATCATTCCATCCTTTCTGCTTACATTCACGTAGGTGCACTTAAAGGGCATAATTAAACGTATCATGCGATCGAATGAACAATATTTCTCTTTGATGTTGCTGTTAAATGAATATTCCGACGCGGTACGTATTATTTCGTTAATTACACGCATTATGAAAAGCAATGTGGTCTGTTAATTTCCGCTCCACTCATATTGTGTAGTGACATAGTATAGGTACATGTCGTTAGTATATTGCAGTTCGCATGTCATTGTTTGGACGGCGGCGTTTGTGCTTTGTAGGTTATGTGGAATGAGTTTGTCGCAGTGTTTAAAATGTAATGTAGATGGTGTATACTGGATAGTGTGTTGTAGGAGTATGGGGCATCGTAAAAGGCGACTGTAGAATAATAAGAGGAGGATGGGTAGGTAGCATCTTACTTTGGACGGCAATCATAAGCTCATCGCTCATTATAGCAGCACGGCTCCGACACGGCAAATACCTTGTCATTCAAGTTAGGATTTTAAATCAAATCCATTAAAGTCTATTTTACGATGGCTATACAGAATACGGCTCGCAGGCAGTGAGCGGCCCACGAGTCGTCACACGTCGCGTCGACAGCTCGCTTCAAGCGAGGAGCCCGCTCGCCAGTGCCTCGCCGTCCACGCGGTGACACCTCGCCGTCCGCGCGGTGACGCCTCGCCGGCCACAGGTTGTGGCCTTGCTTGTGAATAAACAATAAACTGTTACCTCGCCGGTGGCGTGCCGGCAGCAAGCGGTCGCCTTGCTGACGGCGCGTTGGCGACTAGCCGTCGCCTTACTTCCGGCGCGTTGGCGACTAGATTTTTCAAGGCGGTGCCGGGGCGCTACTGTGCTGGAGCGGTGCTGTTATAATGGGCGATGACCTTTATTGTGATTTTCTTAACCTATCCTTATAGTTTTCTTGTCAGAACTATTAAAAAAATTAGTTTTCTATTGTTTGTGATGGTGGTCCGAGGACGATTACTTTGGCCAAAGACAGTTTTTCTATATAGTAACATACACTTGCGAGCAGAATTTTACCAGTCTTGCATTATAGTCTGGTCAACTGAGCTCTGCTTGGGTGAAAATAAAAACATATCGTCCAGGTACTCCAACGTTTTATCAGATTTTTGGCTGTGAAAATAAAGAAAACGATTTTTCCCAGATATGAGACCTAGTTAGATCGATGTTTTACCCCCGTACACCCCTAAATTGCAACTTTCATCGAAATCATTGGGGCCGTTTCTGAAATTCAGATTATATTATTTACATAAATATATACAAGAATTGCTCGTTTAAAGGTATTGGATTTTGTTCGCATTAGACTTTTATTAAATTAACTAAGTGTAAACCCAGTGTAATTTATTATAAATTATTTAGGTTATTATTCATATTCTTCATTTTAATTACAATGCATTCATCACACCACGTAATTAGTTTTATCAACTTTGAAAGAAAATCTGCGCTGCCTTATTTATAGCCCCATTCGAAATTAACGGGGGTTCATAATTGCCTGTAAAATGATTGGGGTTCAAAAGTCCCGTCATCCCGTATAGGTTGAAACTTATTCTCTTACAATCTCTGTTTTATAACTGGATATTTTGGTGGAACACTCTCAAATTATTGCTTTTTTACGATTATCTTGTAACAGGTACTTAAGCTCGGTTCCTATAAACAAAAACAAATCGGTTTACTTACCAATGGTCATCATCATCATCATCCTATTACCTAATGTTCCCAATGCTGGGACCTGTGTCCCTCTCCCTCTCACCGAAAGGAGGCCTGCCTTCTCTCTGTGAGAGGGAGTGGGCTGTAATCTACCACGCGGGCCCAGTGCGGGTTGGTAGATGTCACATGTCTTGGAATTTTTTGGTTCTAAGACATGCCGGTTGCCTCCCGATGTTTTCCTTCACCGTTTTGAGAGCAGCGGTGATGAAATTATTTACACAAAGTAAAGCGCCCGCTTGGGTTCGAACCCACGACCTACAACTCGTAAGTCGGGGCCGTTACCACTGGGCCACCACTGCTCCTACTGACTTACCAATGGTAGGTTTTTTTTATTGCCAAACTGGGCATGTAAATAGATTCGTAAGCAAATTTTATATATGATAGCTACTTCTACTTGGGAAGGTTTACTATTCAAACCCATGGGGTATTTGCTTCATTATAGGTAAAGATACTTAACCAATAACGGTACGTAAATTATAGGAATCGACAATTAGTCTCAATATTTTTTAGAAAAGTTATTGTTTAGTCATTCAGTGTGTTCTTTTGTGCAACTTTTGGCAAAGAAAACTACAAGCAAGGATAGTATATTAACCTACCACACTTTAAAATATTCCAATTTTATTAAACCACGAAAGAGTTTGCAATCTCCAACACCACAATAACCGCGTTTTACAAAGATCAAGTAACGAACTACGAGTAGTAGGCCCATCTGGCCTTGACGCTGTACGCAGCAGAAGTGTTTTTGCGTTCCAAATGGAACCCTTCCGGTAAACGAGAAGTTATTCGGGCGTAACATGAACTTTCGAGTAAATGTAGCATGTGTTTAACCACAACCATAATTTTAACGTAACGACCCACTACGTGAGAGAGATAAGTCGAAGTTTTCGGCAGCAAAGGTATTCCTGGTTTATCGCACGCACGTTGGAAGAAATTTTAATGAATGCGCTATAGTTAGTGGAAGATTTATTAGGTTCGCAGCATTGCGTGCGTCCACGGCTTAGATCCCATTGATTTATATATGAAATGAACCCTAATGACATCGTTAACTCTTTGTATTTTTAACGATTTTTGATTGCGTCGTTTCCGATAGGATTGAGTAGGGTCAGTGTGTAATGAGGTGCGAGGTTATCGGGCTGGCCGTTTGATGAAAGTGCGCAAGTAGGCAGTTTTATGTCGCCAGCATAAGTTGGTATTCATGGAAAATCAATAGATTCTTTTACTTAGGAATATGTGTTTGACCGTAGTTTTTCTTGAGTGTGTCTAGAGTTAGGATCACTCAAGTCTTTATTGAATTATACGCGTACGAAGTTAAGGGACCGAGGAAAAGTAGGTTCATACCTTTTTGCTTTGAGTACCAAAAGGGTCATTGAACTTTTCTTGCGTGATGAATATACTTCACCTATATTTACATATAGTCTTTTTTAAATAAACATTTGTAAGAGAAATGCTGAATTTCTTGTAATTATCATATTCAGTAGGTACCTAGGTAATTCTACCTACGTAGAATAGATGTAAATATTAATTATTTCTACGATATTTTTTCACGATTTTGTAACCTTGTTTATGTTTGTTTCACCTTGTTTACAGAGTGTGGTATTAATTATGGAGTCTTTCCATCAACCATAGATTCATATTCAGTAGATTATATTACATTCAATGTGCCTAGGCTTTTCCCAACTATGTTGGGGTCAGCTTCCAGTCTAACCGGATGCAGCTGAATACCAGTATATTACATGGAGCGTCTGCCTATCTGACAGCTGAATACCAGTATATTACATGGAGCGTCTGCCTATCTGACCTCCACAACCCAGTAACTGGGTAATACCCCTTGGTAAGACTGGTTGTTAGACTTTAGAGCTTCTAACGACCCGTAAAGACTGTCAAAGATCCACGAATGACAGCCGGGACCAACGGCTTAACGTGCTTTCCGAGGCACAGAGGAGTCTCGATATGTAATGATGTTCACCCATTATACGGACCAACCCTAGCAAAGGTTGCTTAAACTGATGGATCGACCCGTGCGGCTGTTATTACTTAGCCATTATATTGCAATACAAAGTAATATCCAGATCTACCTCTCCAAATCAGCCAACATTTTTTTCTTCAATATTCCGCCGTATGTTTTTGAACTGTTTGTGTAATTAGTTTCCATACTTACAAAAAGCCGCCGGACAGATAACGTTAGTGTCTAACTTTACATAGTTCAAAAGGCTAGGTATATTTTTAGTCCTAGCTCAATTTTCCAGCTAGCTTTTTGTTGGGACTTGTGCGAGAGTTCCAGTCTAGTTTTAGCTTAGTGTTTTTTTAATCCTCTAACGCTGAGAAGTTGTTCTTTGCGATAAAATTAAAACGTATGGTCTACGGGTAAGAATAATCCGCCTGATTAAAGCGTGTAGGATAAACTTGGTGTTAATTTTACCTACCGCCTTACATGGCCATATGTCGTGATGGCCCACTAGAAAAGGCCTCACCTCTCATGCACAAGGTTGTGGATTGATATCCGGACAAGTACCTACCAATGGGAATTTTTCAAATAATAAATATAACGGAGAAGGGTATGTATCTCTTTCGTTATTATCAGACATATTTTAACTACTGTGGGTAGTGTAGTTTATTGCGCAGCAGAAAAACCGTTTACAGTTCAGATAAAATTTTAATTTACAATAAATTAACCACACTAGCAATTCACACACAGCAGGTACAGACGCCAGCACATCAACCTACTCCAATCTGTCAAATTTGGCCAGTCAACATTGAACCTTATTCTTTAGCGATCAAGTTGAAAATCTATTGAAGAAATCTGTTCACTACACAACTATTTAAAATGCGCGACAGTTTTTAAACGTGTTCACTGCTTGACCGCCACCGATGAACTCTGCTTAGTACCAGCCGGTCCGAGTGTTATGCTGTAGATTCTGTTGAGCGCCGCTAGGCGGTGCTGGCGTCCCGATTAGTCAACTCAGTAACGTATTTCCGACAAATATAAGTCTGAAATTGCCAACAAGTCTTGAGCAAGCGTGATCATGCCTTTTGTGTATAAGAAGAGGGCTTTGCCCTGCAGTGGGCAAGAATAGACTGGTATTATTATTTTACATCGCCATTGATTGAATGGTGGCCTAGTGTTAACGGCCGCTACTTACGCTTTGCTTTGTGTAAATTATTTCATCACCATTGCTATCAAAACGGTGAAGGAAAACATCGTGAGAAAACCGGCATGTCCTAGAACCAAAAATTTTAAGACATGAGACATCTACCAACCCGCACTGGGCCCGCGTGGTAGATTAGAGCCCACTCCCTCTCACAGAGAGGAGACCTGTGTCCTAGCAGTGGGAACATTATAAGCTGATTGCTGATACTGTGG
Source organism: Conistra vaccinii (assembly GCA_948150665.1). Lineage (NCBI taxonomy): Eukaryota > Metazoa > Arthropoda > Insecta > Lepidoptera > Noctuidae > Conistra > Conistra vaccinii. Next base: position 11,539,449 of record OX411330.1, read on the forward strand.
ACAGCAGTTCGGAAAAGAATCGATGTCCATGCTCTGCATGTTTACCAATAGTATTTAACACAAATTGTAGTAGGATTTCGACAAGAAACTAATATTATACCTACTAACAGTTGTCCCGAGATGGGATGTTTATCAGCGAGAGATTTGTATCAGTTAACCCACGAAAAAGACGGAATTCCTGATTTTTCGATTATTCTAAGCAAAGATTTCACACTTAAAATCACCCTAATTCAAACTAAGAGGGTGATTAGCAAATAAATCCACCTGGTATCAAAATTTCAATTACGTATTAACATTAGCTTGTCTTAAAAGGGAGGGGACGAACCCTGCAGAGAATTATAATTATCTATTCGGCCCCAATTGGTTCTTCTCGAACATTCCCGAACCTTTCACTTTGATTCTTCGTTAAATCTATTTTACTAATTATATTCAACTAGCCATTTACCTTTAATGTCCTACAACTTTAATCCCTTTATCCGTTTTGTGTTTGAATTTCGAATTTTCGAATAAACCCTTCTTGTTTTGATTTGGGCGTATTGTTGATGAGTTTGAAAGGCTTGAATTGGGACTAAAGTACCTAACCGTCTGTCATAAGTGAAGTGGGTAGGTAGGTATTGCATTAGAATTTAATGAAAACTTAATTGAATTAATTTTTCGTGGGACTTGGGCCCTAATTTTTTCCGAAAATGGTATAGTAGGTATAGTTTATCTATTATGTCGGAAATACGTTACTGAGTTGACTAATCGAGACGCCTGCGTCTACAACATAACGCTCGGACCGGCTGGAGCTGAGCAGACTTCATGGGTGGCGGTCAAGCCGTGAGGATGTTTAGAAACTAACTAGTAAATTATAATTTGATCTGAACTGCAAACGGTTTTTTTATTGCGCAATTACCAACACTACCTATAGTAATATGCCTGATAATAACGAAAGAGACACCTACCCTCCTCCGTAATATTTATGAAACAAAACCTATACCTATTTCAATTAGGTAGGTATAAATAAAATTGCTTTTTTAAGGCAAAGTTCATCTTTAGAATTATGGCGGCATATTCGTATACAGCGATGTATCACATATATACGAACTACGTATCACACTGACTGACGTCATGCGGAATCCTACATCTCGGAAGCAATGTTTACAGCGCGATTAGTATATAATATATAACTTCCCGACATCAATAGTCGGGCAGTTGCCCACCAGATAAAATCCCCTTCTGGTCCGAGGATTCTCCCTTTTCTATAGAGGATGAGTGAATTTTACACCCTGGTCCCCATGCCTCTTTAATAGTGATCCCGATTATGTCCATCAGCGCAGCTTTCGTGCGACTACTTCAGCGTGACCTCATCATCATCACTTCCGCAAGCTTTCGTGAGGTGAGTCACATAGCCAGCCAGCCCCCACGGCTCCAACGGGGTCTTGACCGCCAGCATGCAACGGCCGCGCATTCCTGCTCATCACCTTCAGCCTCATCAGCAACCTTGGTACAGCAAACTGCACTTTCGGCCGGTCCACAAGTAGAACCTTTCTACTCTCTCCTGGTCAACGACAGCAGTCAGCCTCAACCCGGCGCTGTACCACATCCGACTCACTGGATCATAACGCAGCGCCACTCCAACTCACTGGGAAATCACCGCAGACAGGTTCGACTCACCGCCAACTATGCGATACTCGGTTCCGACTCACTGGAACCTCAACTGGCACTGGCAAGCATCGCAAGATACAAGACTCAGCCCACTATCGAACTCCAGTCTCCTGTCTTTTATAGTGGTTTTAAATACAAATGTTAATATAATAAAATAAGGTAAGAAAACATACCATCAGAAAAATTAAACGTCTTTTCAAAGATAATCAAATTAGCAAGACATTCAACCAGCACATTCCACTGAAAGTACTCGTACACTCAAGCACACAATTCGATTCAATGTCTCCGCCACTAAACGTAAACGACCATCACTTCATGACGTCACGGGTACATTACGACCACACGATTGAACGCGAAGGTAGTTCCAACCCCAAAATTATCACTTAAAATACTTAATATGCTCACAAACGTTCCCAACAAATTCGTTTCACGTCCCCCAACGAAATGTCAAACGCTTAGAGAACCTTCTCAAATACTCTAAGAGGGTCGATTCGACCCCTTGACAGCTCTAACCAGTAATCCGTCGAAAGCGAAGGGTCACTTTCCAATTACATAATTGTCTACTCGAGCGCAACGTACGTTCTCCAAATGTTGGCGAAATGGCGCTGATTATACAACTATTGATAAAAATCGGTGCCAAGAGCTGAATGTTTTCATTTTGACTATAAAACGCCCAAAAGACAATAAAGATGCATTCAGTCAAAGTCAAAGTCAAAGCATTTATTTCAAATAGGCCTTTGAAGGCACTTTTGAACGTCAAAAAAAAGCTCACCTGCACTTTACACAATGTCAGGAATGCCAGTGATGCCGTCATTAAGGCACTGACAAGAGGCAAATGTTAAAAGTCCGTCTTAAACAAAAAAAAACAAATCTATATAGTTTGTGGTAAGGTGGCGGACAAAATATATGTTAATCTTGAACTATTGATATTTCTCAGAACTTGGTTGTAACCAAAAAAAGTCGATAGGTGTCGTGGGACACCCGGTGGGAACGAAGTTCTTTTAGCTGCATATTATATATTAATACAGAGCCATCTAGTATAATTTTTAACAGGGCTATCTTTCTATACTAGATGGCTCTGAATTATAAAACAAAAAGTGTCGTTACAACTTTTGGTCTTAATTTTTTCCGTCTAGCCCCCTTTCGCAACTCGCGAAAGGGAACTTCGTTCCAACACATTTGAAAAAAAAAACTCAGTACAAATTAACAGTAAACTAACCTTTTACCTTGAGTTCTAATTAAAAAAAATTGTATTAAATATCAACGCACGTTGGCATTTTAATTAATAACAAGAAAGTCTTATTTGAATGCAGTACTTGGTTGTTTTCAATTTTCGATTACTAAACTCATTTCTGAGTAAATAGACAAAAGTTTCATGTTTTTTTACAATAAAATACAAGCGTTGTGTCATCGCTCCTCTGTTTCTTTTCTATGTAGTCCGACAGTGACCGTGGTTTAGCTGTTGTTAGCGTCTTAATGTGACTATTTGCTGACCCCAGACAACAATAAGACATGTACTGTAGATACAAAGAGAAGTAGTGCTTCAGAATTCATACTATGCCTAACCCTTCGACGATTACAGGCGTAATGTTAAGTTATGTTAATATAATTAATAGAACCAGACACCAGTATACAAGAGAGAGAGCCATGCACTCGTACCAATATATTTCTGCGTCCCATCCAAGCATATTTCTGCGATAACCTCCAAGACTTGTCAATATTCAAATTCAAAGGTCATTTATTCAAAATAGGCTGAGAATCAGCACTTTTCGAACGTCAAAATTACATAAGACATTCTCCCAAAACGCTTCAGCACTTCCTAGTGCTTTAGCTGGGAAGAAAAAGTGGCGCAAAATACTCCCCTGCTTGTCTCCATAGACTTGCTTGGTTAATACGCCTCTTAACTTAAAAAATCTGACTCTTCATGTAACTGTTTCACCATTTTAGATTGAACATAGTTTATACGGAATTTGTACCTAAATGCCTACAATACCCAACATTCTACATCCTTTACTGTACCTAAACATTAATTATATATAGTTTCAATATAATCCGTCTTACTTAACCACATTAATGTGAACTCAACCAAACTAGGATCCCTTCACATACCTAAGTTATATAACATTTTCGAAATTGTTTCCATGTGAAGTTACAAACTACGAGAATGCCGCGAGGCGATTTCCTAGAAACCCCCTGTATACGATAAATGATTTTATTTCTGTAAGTAGGTTTGTACTAACTGTTACACATCAGTCATATTATTAGAAAACTAGATGTCGGTTTCCTATTTGACTACTCTGAGAAGAAAGGCCGATACCAGTCAGAAGTCACAGTCTCTTTTAAAGTCCAGTAATCTTAGTCAAATCATGTGAAGGCCATTTATATTGGTGTCTGAAATGGTCTTTTGAGGTAGAAACCACACAGATTGAGTGAATTTCTCCAGTTAGTGCATTTAATTGTCAGTAATCGTGCAGTTCTACTCAAAACAGGAGCTCAACGATTCGACGAACCATTCCAAAGAAACGACATTTGGGTAGGCCACATAAATTAATCAAACTGCCAGACCATGATCTTCACTAACTAAGAAAAAAAACAATGACCCACATAGTCTTCACATTCACAACAATTAAAATAATATAATACTTTACAAAGTAGATAATCATAATGATTGTATAAATAAAATTCATCAATGACAATGGGTATATGAAAAACTGGAAATAATCTGGGTCATATCATTTGAGGACCATGTAGGTTGGTGTCTGAAATGACCTTTTGAGAAACGGAACAAAAAGATTTGAATTGATCGTCTAATCAGTCCATGCATTTGTCAATAATTATCATGCAGCCATAGAAAAAAAAACATGTTTTTATGTTTTAAGTTTTATCATAAACCGTTTGTCCACCGCACCGTGAAAAGGACGTCAACGACAAAGATATGACGACACCAAAGTAGCGACAGCACATTTACTATGGCCGCGTAATCTCGTTTCTCGTTGGCATCCCGTTCACGGTGCGATGGACAAACAGTTTAACACTTCACTGGAACCAGCGGAGGTCGAAACCGTCAACGTAACTTTGCCCACGACTGGTAACTTTTGCCAATGTACTGACTGAAATATCGATAAGGGTGGTCTAAAATATTGAAAGCGTTAAAAGCATAGAATGGTTTATGCTATACTTGTTTGAAACTGGAGCAACACCTTGATTTATTGGCCTTGAATTCTCCGTCGCAGCGTCCGACCAACTTTACTAATTAAGAGAAAGATTAATTTCCCTTTTGCCTTAAACAATTTCCTTTAAAAGTTATAACACTTGGAAACTCTTTTTTGGTTATAAAAATAATCTGATTCTCCCTAAACCCCAGTTGGAATATTTAGCCAAGATTTTCCACGAAATATTTACCAAACAAGTAATTTTCTTAGAATTACTTAGGAAGATGAATAATAACAAATATCATTTTTACTAATCTCGTATCTCAAACTAAATATAAAATATGTTTTAGATGTACGTTACCTACGTAGAATAGTATCAAACATGGCAAAATGTGACTTCGTAGAAAACATTGTTCGTGATGTTCATTTAATCACAAATAAAAAATTAAAATTGAAAGTAATATCACATGTACCCGTGTATAGATCAAGGGAACTGAAGTATAATGTCAATCGTGCGGAAGACGATACTTTTAATACCAAAAAGAAGAAACATAGAAGGCTCGAGAACAAAAATGTGCCATCAAAAATCGATCGCGTGCGTGTCCATAATGGAAACATTACATAAATAAACAACGTATACCGAAAAAAATACGATAGAGCAATTGTTACGATACAATATCTAAATAAAACCAACAATAGAACCATGACGTTGCGTGAACCTTCGTAACAGTTATAATAACGCAAAGATTTTTAACGTTATTTACTCAAACGTTTTAACATTAAAGCTCAAGTTTTGATCCCTAATGATACAATGGAGGTACACTAACACGCCATAAACTCATTTGCTGGCGACTCCCTAATCTTGGCTGCCAGTGTATTTAGTTTCACATTTATGAACACCGTTGGCGTGGAACTTGCTTCGTACATAATTATTAATATGGGCTTAGAGCTGTAATGAACCACAAAGCTCGCGCTCCATAGAATATCGTGTACTATTTTGATTGGTCGCATGTGTTATTTGGAACTGGTAACTGCACATTAAAATGACAATCACGGTTTGGATAATGATGATCTATTCTATGTTAATTTGACACATACGAACAATTTTATGTGTTAGTATAAATAATGAGTGATGTCTTTGTAAGAACAACTATTAGGATGTCGAAGCTTGTTTTGAAATAGTTGTGAAGAGTTAAAATGTTCACTGTAACCAGTTTAAATAATTGAGATTCAATTTAAACTAGAGAAAACACCGCGAACAATTTTTTTTTTTATTTGAAGATTTCACGTACTGATCTTTTAAACCGGGAACAATGGATAACATTTGTGAAAAAAGAATCGCAAGAAGTATACGTGGTTGCCAAGTGAACAATCCCACATAACGTTACAATGGAAATCAGAATAATGTTCTGCAGTTAAAACTGTGTTTGATATCAAGTACGCAGAAGAAGCAGACTATGTCGCATCTGCAGGTATGGCTACAAGAACCTCCACGCACCGCGCATACACCACATTTGTCAAACTTGGCATCCATTTTATGCTTGTGGTGCCTTCTCTATTTTACATTAATCTCAATGGAATAGAGCAATTTGAAAATTCATAATTTCATATATTTTTTCGGGGAACAGAAATTATGATAAAAATGTGAATTAAAAAAAATGACTGAATACTTAAAATTATTATACCCCGAATTAAAGTGTATTTTTTGGAAAACAAAAATATGGGGTTCTGATAATTTTACTTTGAATTCGAAACAGTTTTTAATATATTGTTACCGTTTGTGTTTCCTGCAAAGCTAAAGACGCTTATTAAAATCAATAGTGTGTTTGATGCAAGTGACAATTTTCATTCCGTGTTTTACCTAATCAAACCAGTCAGGAAAAGCACAAGAAGACATCTGATTTTTATTCATATCGTCTCATTTCTGCATCATCACTTCACCTACCTACTAAATATAAATCTTCACCCGTCGTCTAAACCAGTTCGACCAAAAATCGATCAAATGCCTGAAGTTTGGCGCGGTTTGAAACAAATTTGCAAGCGTTAGCATGTGCACGGATGCTCTCGACACGGTTGCTTGCTGAGAGCGGAAGCGAAAGAACTCATTTGTAGCGGCCAGATAACTGATAGTTTGCAAGCCGAATGTAACTGTCTGTGTTTCCTCTAGGGTTTGAATACCGACTTAATATTATAAAAGCGACTAGTAAATCTGTCTGTTTGTCTGTTACCTTTTCACGCCTTAGCGACTGCACGGATTTGTATGTTTAGCATAAGGATAAACCATGACCTAGGTTAGGACATACACTTTTTATCCCTATAGTACTTTCCCGTGGGATATTTTTAGACCTCCAAGCGGCTACATAACACCATGATTGCATTGCTCGAAAGGGTAGTTTCGCAATGATATCCGTATTTGAGTCGTAAAAGATGACTTGACAACTGAGTCTGTGTCAATACAGTGTCAATACAGTATATGGGACCAATTCGCAATTCTTCATTCAGAAGTTGTTATTGTGCAACGCAATATTACGATCGCGATAGTACCTAACCTTTTATTGTCAGTGGTTTTGGGAAAGCGTAAGCTGATACTGATGGGGGAAAGGCTTTTTACCAATGTATTTGTTCAATGTTAATAATGAATGACTACAGGATTACGTATATGTCATATTTGTGGACATATTCTGTAGCTTGTCTCAATATTTCCATAAATTAAACTGACAAAGGACAAAAGGGTTCAGTTTTTATCTCAAAATTTTATAACTTCGCATATTTTTTTATTGCAAAATTAAAAGAAAGAAGGCAAACATTAAAAGCGTTTCACTTGACTTCATTTATTTAATAATGCCGTAGAGACTATATAACAAAAGTTTGCAGCTACTACGCTATGCGTTCAACTTAGTCCAGACTTCATTTCTGTGCCACTGAATGCCATATTCGTGGCAACTAGGTGTTATAAATGAACTCATTTTTCTGGAGCGGGACTTTTTATGGATATTGTTTTGCTTAATAATATTTTCAAGTGCTACTCTGATATTATGCAAGCAATCTTAGAACTCGTTTCTTTGAAGCAAAAGCGCAGATAGAGCTATTTTAGAATGATGTAAATAATAGATTTTTTAAACATGCCGTGAGAAATTTATGGACTCTTCGGGATGAGTTATAATGTTTTTATACTAAAATATGAATGTAATAATAGCTGTGTTTTCAGATAATTTAATGGTACTGTTATGGGGTAGTAAGTGCTCCATTTAATATACATTATTTTCTTCTCAAACATTTTTTCTTTTTGTACGATTTTATTCACTTGTTAACATTGTCACGATTATTTTGCAGTAGTACTTACATATGGATGGTAAAACCAATCAACGTAATTATTCATGGTATAATTAATGGTGATTGAGTAGGCTACTAAGGGCGGGTAGGAGGGTAGTTGTCCTGCGATACCCATGGGTCCTTTGCCCAAGGGTAACCGATCTCAAAAGCGATGAGAGATATAATTATTAATCCTCATGTGGTACACCGATGACGTTTATAAATACTTAGTATTATTAATAATATAATACGTACCTATTATTAAACCCAAAGCCGCAGAACACCAATGTCGTTAAGCGTTGTAATAAAAACAACACTTTTTACATAAATTATTTTAATTTCAAAATCCTAAAAACATGCAAAATGAGAACTGAGAACACAGGGTACGTGCTTGCCGAATTCTTAATAAAATTATCCAATAACCCGATAAATACACATCGGTGCACAAAAAGGAGCCCCTTGAAAAATTCTCACATTAAAATTCAGCGGGCTTAATCAAATATTTGTTATCGAGAAACTGCCAGCAATTCTTATGAACTGAAAGTGGAGTTTTTTTACCCCTTTTTACTTGTAAGGGACCGCTCGGGTTATTGTATTTCGTCCATGTTTCTATAAAAAAACCTTCAACCAACAAGTTATGGCTGAGAGTAACTTCTGAGACGAGTATTTTTATTTTTCTTTTTTAGAAATTTGCGAATGTTGTGCTGTTCCCTCGGGTATTCTGAACTTTCTTGTTTCGATGCCTTTTCAGCGATATATTGGTATGCTGTTGTTTTATTTACTGGGCGATTCTTTTGTTAGTACGTGTACGAAGTGTGTCCTACATTTGTAGTCGGATTTGGATCGTTTCTCTGATTCGGGTTCTTTATCGAAGTATAGAAACGTTGTAGGACTGCCAACCTTTAAGTATTTATTTGAAACTTTCAATAAATATTTACTTGTAGTTTAAAGATATAGTATTGTTCTTCTCCTTTTAGGCAGGGAGAGAAATCTGTAGGTAGGTACCTACAAAATGGTGACATTTACAAACTTTTCTTTCATTCAAGCCAGTGTAATTTTTTTTTTTTTATATTCGTCCGGTGCGTCAACATTTTTGGAGTCACGAATTATTTACCAGCTACTCTACCTGTCTAAGTGCCACTACATCAAAATGCTTCTCGACTCAAACGTTTCTCAAGTCTTCTGAACCCACTTGTATCTAATTAGTGTGCGCTAATTAGCAGGTACAATCGTGCATCCATAGAGAGGAGTTCATGGCTAAGTAATAACAGCCGCACGGGTCGATCCACCAAGTTAAGCTTGTCCCCGATGTCACTCGTAGATCTTTGACAGTCGTTAAGTCGTCAGAAGCCCGAAAATCTGACAACCAGACTTACCAAGGGGTATCGTATTAACCAGTTACTGGGATGTGGAGGTCAGATGCTCCATGTAAAATACTGGTATTCAGCTGCATCCGGTTAGACTGGAAGCCCAACATAGTTGGGTAAGGGCTAGGCTAGGATTTATTCATGTATCCATAATAATACATATTAAATAGCTATAAACACATAACCACTAGGCCTAGCACGAGCGTGCGGAGTTAACATAATGTAAATTCAAAACTATTTTAAAATGTAAAATATTTGTGCTGCACAATAATTCCATTTACTTTGAAGTTTGTATTCATGACTAGCTGCTGCTCGCGTCTGCGCTCGCATGTACCCTAATATTTTTTCTAAAATAAACGTACCTAGCCCAAGTTACTCCTTATAACATCAGCTATCTGCCAGTGAAAGTTCCATCAAAACCAACCGACTCGGAGATTATCCGGGACAAACAGACATACAGAAAGTTAAAAAAAAAACAACGGGTTGCACTCCGGGAGTGCCGGCAGCAGTGAAAACTTGAACATTAACGTTGTGCATTTTTGAATATAGTTTGGAATGGTTAGGGAATAATTTCGAACGAATTTCTTTATTTATCAGTATAAAAGTGCCTTTATTTTCAAAATTATAGTCTAACAAAAATTTACAATTTATTTAAACACTTTTCATGAAGTATGTTTTGACTGCTTTTTATTTACCCATAAATATGGGTATCCATAAACATTTTTTACCCATCCCAAAAAAAGTGCACAATGCCGCTAAAGAAGTTTTCACTTCAAAAATTGTGTTATAAGTACCGTATCAGAAGCCTGAAAGTCTGACACCAGTCTTACCAAGGGGTATCATATAACCCAGTTACTGGGTTGTGGAGGTCAGACTAGGCAGTCGCTCCATGTAAAATAGGTAGGCCTACTGGTATTCAGCTGAATCCAGTTAGACTGGAAGCCGACCCCAACATAGTTGGGAAAAGGCTAGGCAGATTGATCTTTCCAACCACCCATTGACCGCCCATTGTGTCACTCTAGGTATGTAAAATTTCTAAATTTATGTCTGTAATTTTTATGGTGTACATAATAAAGAGTATTCTATCTATCTATCTATCTATCTTTCATATTATTATGCATTTAGTAAAGAAGCTGTTATTTTGACATAACAAACAAACACTTCAATTTTATTTATTATGTTATGTCAATAGAGTTTGTACTGTTTTTGATTCCGAAACATTGTTCTTGTGATACTAAGGTATTGCACGACTCTTAATGCGAAGCATTAGAGTGTGCTCTACGATCGAAAAAATTGTTTTGCCCCATTTCTGTAACTGTTTTTATTGTTACACTCCTGCTAGTACACAGAACCTACTTAATTTATATACCATTGTATAGATGATTAAATGGAGATTAATACTGTACTTTTTAACAATTGATTTAATGCAGCAGAAAAGGAAAAAGCATCAAAATAGTTGAAAAAAAATTCCTGTCCGTCAATTTATGAACCCTGAAAACATTGTAGCTTGCGATAAAATCAAATAATTGAGTAAATTTTTTTTTTATACATTTGTTTCAGCCGTAGAAGGAACCCTATTGAAAATGGCTCTTTTATTCAAAGTAGTTTAATTATAATTAATAAAATACTAACTAAAATATAATATCTTTATCTAAATATTTCCTACCTTTGACTTGATGTTGCCTAGCAACCGCCAAGTAAATATCTTTGTCAGTCTTTGACATTACGACTTCATGAAAAGTTATAAATTGTTCATTTTTGTTAGAAACTATGTTTTGAACATTGAGATCAAAATTCTTATTCGTTTATGAATGAGTGTTATGTATGAGGCGTGCACTTTTGGATTCTCCAAACTATATTTGTTTTTTTTTATTCAAAAATCGTACGATTTTACACATTTTTGTACGCGCGTTTGTGATACAGCCTTTATTCATGACGAGTAACGTTTGACCAGTCTTTTTAAGTTCATTATTATATCTGGGATTTTATAGTGGATACCTTGGTGTCTAAGAAAAACTAGTTTTAGCCTAGAAAAAGCAAGCATATCATGCGCGTGTAACCACAAACACAGCTTCATAAATGAACAGGCCATATTTCAAACCCATATTTAATTTTACCTGGCTATAAACATGCTCTAATTGTAACAAATTTCTATTAAGTTGGAAGCTCGGTGTAAGATAATGAACGAAGTACTCTTAGAAAGCAATAATGTCTGTAAACTCAAAGTTGTATCGACTTCAGTGAGAACTCTTGTTGTATTTACACAACAATTCACTGAGACTTAGTGAGGGCACTAACTAAGCAACATTTAGACGTAATAATACCTTTTGTGACTCCGCTTCAAATCTCAACTCGAAATTAGGTTTTTGAAGTCCCGAACGCTCTTTTGTTTTGATATTTATTCAAATGTGAATACTTTAATGTTTTCTTTTATTGTTCTCATAGAAAGCGTAGTGATAAACTATTTTGGAAATTCTATGCTTCGAAAAGCACGTTAAGACGTTAGTCCGGGCTGTCATTCGTAGATCTTTGGCAGTCGTCTTGTGTCTTTGACATGTGACTGGAAACGCCGGGAGGGGACGACTAGGGACGAGGGGATAGACTAATATTATTGGTGATGTTCTTCAAAAAGGACAGGTGCGTAGTACTCGCAACCGGCGTGCGTACATCACCAGATGCATAAACGTGCAAAAGGAGTATGTAGGGATGGTAGCAGGTGGCGTAACGTTCTGTAGTTTCTGCCTACCCCCATGGAAAGAAGGCGTGAAATTATGTATGTATGTATGGATGTATGGATTGTGGAGGTCAGATATGCAGTCGCTCCATGTAAAATACTAGTTAGACTGGAAGCCAACTTAACATAGTTGAGTAAAAATGTTTTTTTTTACTATTTCGGAATGGGAATACAATAATCAAAGTTAAACAAGCATCTGATTCCTCGTGTGCCGACACACGCGGCACACAATTAATTGCAATCCATAATCAATATTTTAATAGGTATACTATACAGGGTGGCAGGGACATCGACGCGAAAACTGATACCATGGATTCAGTACAGATTCTAAACCCCTGTCGATGTCCCTGACACCCTGTATAGTGATATTTCATATTCTGTTTATATTTTTCTTTATGTGTATTTTATCTCATCATAATCATCAATTAAACCCGATTTAAAAATATTTACATAGAAGAATAAAATATATACATAAAATAATAACATAATACAATTATATACAAAATGACATGATTACTTTGTAAAGTATAATATTATTTTAATTATTGTGAATGTGGGTATTTTTTTAATTTATTTTTTTCTCTCCTTAATGTAAAAAAAATATATTTCTCAGTTAGTTTTAATGATGGTCTGGCAGTTTGAGTAGTTGATGCGGCCTACCCAAATGTCCTTTCTTTGGTATTGTTCGTCAAGTTGAGCTCCTTAAGCTCTGAGTGAGCTACACGATTACTGACAAATGCTTGCACTGACTGGACAGGTCCACTCAAATCTGTGTGGTTCTTTCCTCAAAAGACCATTTCAGACACTAATCTACATGGTTCTCATATTATGGCTTGACCAAGATTATGTCTGGACTTTAAAAGAGACCGTGACCTCTGAGTTTGTTTCGGCCTTTCTTCTCAGAGTAGTCAGTTAGGAAACGCCGACCACATGTAGCTTATTTTAATATTTTTTTTTTAATATGACTTGTAAAACTGATTCCGATATCCTATTTACAGAATAAACAATTTCATTTCATTTCATTTCATTTCTCTTTTTTTTGTATTGTGCAGATTTTTTTTTTCTATACCTAGCTTATTTAGTAATATTGATAAAGTTAATCAAAACAAAAAATTATTGCCAGTTAATTGCGATTTTGCCAACTTTAAGAATGCACCCTTAATATTTTAGTAGTTGGCTACCAAAACTAGGAAGTTGCTAGTTGCTCTCAATAGTAGGAATATGAAAAATTCTGTTTTTTCTTTCTATATCTATAATTTCGTCATCAAAACCAAATTCACCAAACATGTTGACTTCACGCTGCCTGTAAACATAATATTTTTTATACAAACCAACTCTGTACGTACCTATTTATAGACACACATGCATCTAATTGTATTATGCGCATAAAATATACGTAGAGTATCGAACAAGACCCACGCCGCACGCACATCGAATTCAGATCAAGCAAACCCCTCCTGATGGAGATTTGATGACATCTGTAGCCGACTGCCCATGCACATTTTATTGTTTTTTCTTTATCTTTTGAACAGTTTTTCTGACGTCTTATTAAATTTATTTTAAGGATAAAACCAAAAATGTGACTGGAATGTTTATTTGTTTGTCAGTCGCAATGTTTGTTTTCAGTAATCGGTTTTTAATTCGAATTATTCGGTTTCTATGAAAATAGAGATAGACAAAAATATAATAAGATGTTGACAGACGTAGTTGGAAAACTGTCAGAGAAAACTAAATAAAATAAATAAAAAAGAATAAGAAAAAGAAATTTCAATTCTAGTAAATATAATATAGCTATTATTTGTCTGAAGTTGTATTACAATATTAGGTCTGCGAGAGTCATGTTAAAAGTAGCCAAGCTAGGATTTGCTCTTAACCCAATAAACATAAAAAATGCGTCAAGGGAACATGCAAAGTGAATAAACGAGTTGTTTCACTCATTGTGGTCCATTCGCAACTGCGCCGTCATGCTCGCACCTAATTACTAAATAGCTTAATGGATGGAACGGCCTCATTAGACCGGAGTGGAGTGGCGTTTAGAAAGACATTCTATGGCCATTGGCAGCGAATATAAGGCCGCACATTCGCAATGTTGCTTCATCGGGAAATTACGCTTTAAAAAGCTGCTTTTTTAACCACGAAGCGGCAGGTATATACACGTGTGGGTGGTTTATACGCTCGTCAGCAGCTTTTGTGAATCGGTGTTGGTAATTTTGACGTAGTTTTTTGAGTCGGCTTTCGTTTGGAAGATGCGAGAAAATGTTTTCTTAGAAATGCTGAACAAAATCCCAACTTTTCTTGTATAATAATACTGAATACAATGGAGTCCTCATTATACAATTTTTTATGAATAAAACTAAAAATAGAAATGAACAATACGAAGTTTATAATATTGTGCTTCGAACTAAAGCATTCCACACGTCACGTTACTCGTCTGACAAACAAAAAAATATGCGACGCAAGTTTGCTCTAAGAATTTTTTATTGGTACTTTTTTGCAGAGTCGACTCCCAACACAAGATTTGTGTCCACTGCATACGGGAACTTTGGTACACCCAGTTAGATTTATGAGGCCGAAATTTCAGTTACAATGGATGTTGGTGGAGACTATTTTGCTCTCAACTCGACTGCATGCTGTTTTCTCTGTACGGTACGCAAAATTCTGTAGCGTATTTGGAAAGGAAAAATCACTGAAACATCAGCTTGTTTTGTTTTAATTATTCACTATTGCGTAGTGTTAGTTAGTTTTTGTAACTTCTCATGAACAACGCTTGTGGTTATTATTGTTTACTGTTGTTGTTAATTGTTATGTTATGGTTGCTATGGTATGCTATGGTTGTTTGTTTGTTATTGTTACATTAAATTTTATCTACAGGTTGTTCAGAAACGTGTGGTCATATTTAAGGGTGTGGTGTAGACCATCAAACTGAACTACTTTCTGATAATAAAGGTCTTTATTTTTTTATAGAAACTTTTTATAGAGATTCTCGTTTTCCCTTGGTTTTTTATGTTTTTTTATTACTATTCTCACACATAGGTAGGAGATTATTTGTTGCTTTTACAGTTTTACTCGTCAAACTTTCCAGTTTGATGGTGAGAAGCGCTTGTTAATAGATATACACCAATAATGTAGTAAAATTACATAACATAAACAACATAACATCACGCCTAGTTTCTCCAAAGGGTTGGACAGAGGTAGTGAAATTAACCTTTAAACTACCAACTATGCACAAATTCATGCTTCTTTTTGCTTTTCATTATTATTTGCATAACGTTCCTACATACGAAACTTTTCAGCTTACCTACTTTATTTTTATCGTACTGATCAATGTCATCAAAACTTCAAACGAAATCAACTTGCTCATTTGCGTATTGTCCCTTAATTTTGAAACACAAGCAAACTCGGATGTCAACTTTGTTTCGAAATGTAAATTATAAATCTATTATCCAAATCCCCAAGTGTCCGTTTGAGTTGAGAGCTTCTTCTCGAATGATAACGAAGTGTCGATACGAAATTTGTCCAAAGTTTCTGTCCCTCTTGTTTTGTCCAGATTTGAATATCTTAACGAGACAAAGCAAACAGACACAAAGTCTTCAAATACACAATTACTTTTAATTTTGACAATTTTCTTTTGAAGGAGGAAAATTTTGTAGGAGTGTGTTATTTTAATTATCTTAAAAATGATCTTCTGTAGGAGGAAAAGTAATCTAAAATGTTATACGTACAGACTCGTTTTGTCATTCTTTTATTGGAATGAAACGTTTATTCAAATTTTAATTAAGTTGTGACTTGTGCCGTTTTTAATAAAATACTTCTGTTTATTATAGAGGACAGGAATCTCATATCATGAGATCATAATATTAGAAAAATAATAATATCTTATATAAGGTCTGACTTTAGAGATAGTAGCTCAGAGAAAATAAATTGCGTAACGTGCAACAATTGTGTAACAGCTATTAACCCAAATTAGTGTACCTAAATAGGAACTAAATGGAAGTTTCTAGTATCTACTACGGTTCTGTCTCGTGTTCTCAAGGTAACCTAAGAAATTTATCAACATTTACGTACTTGATAAAATTAAAATAGGGTGTCTGTCTGAATTATTAAGTAATGACACAGAGTTTGTCTTACTATTGATTCCAGAAAAATAAACGATAAAATACGTGAGGACCCTTATTTATTTATTTATTTACTAAGGCACCAAGTCCCAATATACTATTCACAACTAGGTAAGTACATACAATTCGTTCAATTCATTACATCATTAAAATAAAATCCAATCTTTTTTTTTTCTTTTCTCTTGTCTTTCTTATGCAAGCAAGCTATTTTTTTTATTTCTTTTCAACACTTTACCTAAAGCTTCGTGTAGACTATGGTGACGCGATAGCGCGACGCGACACCGGCTTTTGTTATACCGTGAAGTTTTCTTAGAATTTGTATTGTTCGTGTCGCGTCGCGCCGTCGCGTCGCACCGGTTTGCACGGCCTTTAACCCGGTAGACGTTGTCCTGTCCAATTTTCAATAATTCATTAAAAACACCCATAGAAAATAGACGTACGTTTTTTCTGAATTTGAAAAGTTTTCAGGAACCTTTTCTAATTTTTGTTTTCATATTTGATTTGATATTAGCCTTTGATTTTATTTGTTATTAGTTTATTGACTGGAAGCCGACCCCAAGATAGTTGGGAAAAAGGCTAGGAAGATTGATTGATTGATTTGATTTGATATTAGGAAGATTTTAAAACAAAAAATAGCCTAATTGGTCCAGCCGTTCTCAAGTGATGCGCTTAAATTACCAACGAACAGCATTTCATTTTTATATGTTGCAGTATGATGGCTATAACCATGATATAGTTATATTCCTAGGGATATAGCTATTTACCATAACCGTCGGAGTGCCCTAATTTTGTTACTGCGACCAATTTAGACATAACTTATAGTTGGTCACAGTTCTAACCTAACCAACCTATTTGGTCGGAGTGCCCTAATAGTTATATTACTAGAACGTGCTCGTATCATAGTTATATTCCTATAGTAAGATAGTTATGAACCGCTTTCAGAGAAATAACTATATTACGGTATATAGCTATATCCCTAGATATGACTATATCACGGCTATAACCATCTTACTGCGACATATATAAAAGAACTGTGCCACATAATTCATTCATATGAACAAACTATTGGGACAAACGAAATACGTCTCTTCATAGTTATTGAAAGAACTTTTTGTACGAAATATAAAAGCAAATAATCGAATTCGAGAAGCATTCAATATTTTGACGTAGTCCTCTACAATACTTATTGTGCTTATAACACAAAAGGATTCGAACATTTGGTTTTGCCTGCTCATAATAATTTTAATTCAATTGAGGACAAGTGACATTCAAGGACCTCTGTTTCGTCGAACTAATTATATTAATAATAAAACCTCCTTAGGTAAGGAGCTCTTCTAGGTAAAGAATACGTGATATTCTTGAGGTGCAGACGGTATTCTAGTACACTAGATATTATTAGTATTTCTTGTGAAATGAGACCTAATCTTGGTTAAATCTTTTTCGAAATGCGTTAATACTAATTTATTTCGGACTAAGATTGTAATGGAACTGTAAAACAATACTTAATACAACGTGGTGGTAAGCAGTACCTTTATACTTAAATTATAACAATGTGGTATTTTTTCGTTGAATCTGCGACCAGTTTAAAAAGCACAGTGTCATTCAAAGGTGTCGTAATTTTTTGTTATTAACTTAGTGATTTTTTAAAAATATTTTTATAGTTCCGAACCCAAAGCGTGCCGACGAGACCCTATTACTACTCGTATAAGGCTCCGCTATCTGTCTGACCGTCACAAGCCTGTATCTTTTGAACAGTATTATACAGACACTTGAAATTGTCACAGAGTGTGTACTACTATGGCCGCTACAGCAAAAAATTATACAAATAAAATAAATTTAAAACTAAGTTGGCCACCCCCTTTAAGTTTAATAGTACATTTTTGTCGAGGCCAGCAATTAGGGCATTAATGGACGATCGTGAAAATGGGGGCCGAGGCAAAGCCGAGGCACACATAAGTGAGTCCATCAATGCCTGGTTGCGGCCAAGGCTTGTATAGTACTTTTCTCAAACAATGCGCGGAAATTCAAACCAAGTAAATTATAAATTCTTATAAATTCCAGAATCAATGAATAACAAAGAAAAATTTTCACGCGCCTGTATGGTCATTTGTTTCTTCACAGCTCTATTTGCTAAGCCAGTTCGAAATTTAAATAAAATCTTTGATAAGTTACCTCCTTGGTTGCCACGTGGAAGTAAAAAGTTAGATCCATTTTTAAATAACAGGACAGATTATGAGTTTTCATAGTAATTTATTTGGCCGCTAAACACGACAGATATGGATTTTCATATTAAGATTGGGCGCCTAATGGTCGCTTGTTTTTGACCAGTACCTACAGCAATTTCAATTTATCTCGAAGAAGGTTGTCAAAATAATGTTCGAATTTCCAAGCATGTTTGAGAAAACGTTATTTTATTTAAGGCGACGATAACCTACTTTTAATGATTTTATACTGAAAATTACGTCTAAAGGAGTAGTGTTAATGATTTGGATAAAATATATGTTAAATTAGAGCATTTTTTTAATAACTTAATATACGAATATTTTATCATTATGTTTATATTACATAGTGAAATTAATTTGTAAAGTTATGTCTAACGCGAATAAAAATCTGAGAATTACGCAAAAGCTGACAAGCGTATTTTGCTGGAACCTTCACCATTTTAAGGATAACTAAAATATTAATCTTTTATTATACGTGTTTTATTAAAATATCTTTTGTTTTATGTATAATAAATTAATAATGCGTCAAATTGGGGACAGCGCTCCTTGATGGGCGAGCCCTATTACTGGCTGGACGTACGACGCGCTGCGTGAGCTCAGTACAGAACACGCAAGCTAACCACTCAACGTCACTGTCATATGTCTGCAAAATGCAAAAATCGAGTTTTATTGGGCTTTTTTTCTCTTTCTTTCGCATCCAGATCCCATGGCGGCAAACAGGCAAGGAGGCTCGACGCCTCACCGGAGACCGTATGATATCCCCGGACCATCCGGATGGTCATGACCGCGACACGTGGCCGCTTTTTTTTTCAATTTTTTTTACAATTTTTCTTGCGTTTTGGCAAACACAAACGAACTTTCTTCTCAAACCATTAATGCACTTATAAAGCTATCTTGACTGGAAATTACAAGCGAGCAGTCCTTTAGTGACTAAATCATAAAATAATTTGCTAAAGTTTCTTAGGCTAGAGTTAATTTAAGTGGAGATCATTATATTCAAATAAAACTCGAATTTCTCATTAAGACTTCGGTGAATAATCTCTTTAAAACTTTAGATATCCAATTCAAAATTTCCAAAGTCGAAAGCAAAGACGTGTGAAGTGTGAATATGAGATTCATTCTTAGAATTTGAATTACTTTAACCCTCGGCATGTCTGGGTCTGTCGGACTCACCTCTACACATAAACTACTGGTATTTCTTACCAAATCGCACTCAGTAGCTGGAGGCCTACTCCCTAAGCGAAATCCGTAGTTTCGGCAGAACTTACGGGCGCTTCGTTCTCCGTCTAACTTACGGTATGTCCGTAAGCGACATTAACACAAATTAGCGACATTTTAATGTTTTCACACACTAGTGAAAATATTGGTACCTACAACTTATTTAAAAAAGTTAAAAATATGGGTCTCACAGACCCACCAGACATAGCGTGTAACTTTTTGCCACCAGGCATGCCGAAGGTTAAAGTAGGTATTAATTTATAACGAGCTGCTTTATGATCATTTAGAACTTGACTTGGATTTAAATTGTGTAATTAGTAAAGCTAGCATTAATTAGTGGTTTTAAGACTGAGACATCTTGGACTGGATGCAAGGTGTATGGAGTTCAGGGTCTCAGAAATTATAGTGAAAGATCAAAATTTTGGTATAGAATTTCCTTTCTTTTGTTTCCAATTGATGTTATTTCCACTTTAACAAATATCAACTTTATGCTAGTGGAAGTAATGTTGAATTCAAAATGATGAGAACATATATTATAACTACTATTGAAATAGTATTTTTTTTAACCCAAACTGAATTTAATGTCTGAATAATAAAGTATTTTTCCAAAAAAACTTACTTGAAGGCCAATTCCAGTAATTAAAAATGTTCAAAATCTAGTCTTAATCTTATCTAGCGACAAACAATGTAAAAAAAATAAAAAATATATGAAGATTGGAGGTATTTTTGACAGATTCACGCCGCTAAGTTAACAAAGATGTGAACAACAATGTAGACCAGAGGGGTAATTTCCGTATTTTTAAGAACGTTCACACTCTAATCTGTCTCACGCTGGTAGCACACCGCCGCCTCGGAACCATAGTAGCAAAATCGCAGTACCTAGTTCAAATGGCTCGCGTCAAGTTCCGCTACTGGCATCGATTAGTGTAGCGGAACATGACGCGAGCTAGTTGAATTTAATTACTGCGATTTTACGGAAATTACCCCTCTGGTCTACATTCTTGTTCACATCTTTGTCAACTTTTGCAAACGCAGAATAGGCTACAATAACCAAGAAAAGAATGTAGGTTACTCAATTAAAGTGTAAGTATTGGTTTTACTTACTACCAGATGCGGCTCATTTGCATTTTACATTTGCAAGAAATACTTATATTCTCATTTTGCAGCTTACGGGGTCTTGATTAAGAGGCATACGGAAGACATGAAGTATAATGTAAAGCTATTTGTAACTAGGACCGAGGGGCTACTTGCTAAATTATAACAACCGCAAGGCTCCAGACGAAAGAAGTATTAGCTGCGTTTGTCGAGGTCTGTCCTTGGATGGGTGATCATCTGTTACGTACCAAGATCCCTCCGTGTCTAGGCTAGGAAGGTTTAAGACCGTTTATTCTGAAAGTGGGCAACGTCGCAAATAGCTGTGCAATATTTCGCTGTTTTGATTTATTTGGCAATATTTCTGTATGGAAATATGAAATATGGCTACTAGTGAACTAAAATATTGATTACGAAATGCAATAATTAATTCGTAACAGTGAATATTTAATTTTAGATGTAAAAAAAGAATTTGGAAACTTTCCAAATGCCCATTTTACACCTAAAACGGTCACAACATGAAATTCAGTGCTATAATTGCAATTCATTATTAAGGTGATATATTGAAAAAAGGGGACTTTTTCTTTTTCGTGTACCTTATTAGGTTTAAGGAATAGGGATTCAATATTTCAGTGTATGTTTTTTGACTATATGGCCTAGTATCCTGGAAAAGGAATACACGATACAATGAAATTTTCTCGATACAAAAAAATTGCAAAATTTCATCTATTTTTATGTTTTTTTGAGTATCACAGCGTATCGCTTATGAGTTATTTAATGGAATTTACTTTATAACATAGAGAGTAATCATATCAAGTTTTAAGCAAAGCAGTTTTAGTTTTAATAATACTTTTAATTTATAAAATACGGCATTTGGTTTTGGCACATATGCTGTTTTATTCCGACCGAACACACAGTATCGTCATCTCTTCTTTCGCCTATAAAAAGTATTGTCATCACTTTCGTTCGTTCATAAATCAGTCGCTCGGTGGAGCTCTTCGACGATGAGTCTATGTCATTTTTTTCCAGATCGGTGCTGTCAGATGTACGTAATTTGAATAATTATATTTACAGGAAAAATCGAGTTCAGCAGATTTAAGTTATTTTAAAGTAAAATTACTGTCGAATAGGCATATAAACTGCGTATAATAGAATAAATTTACGTGACTGTGAACCAAAATAACAATTATTTTTGGCTATTTGTGACGTCATATATATAAATTATTTATTAAAAAATATGGGAAGAAAAACCAAAGGAAAACTAAATAAAGTACAACATTTGGAACACATGAGGGCGAGGGCTCAGCACATGATCCCAGTGTAAAAGGTAAGTAAACAATAATTGTTTCTATATACATACTTACAATATCTAATGGGCTCATGAGCTACTTTTGTTGTGGGATTGTTCTATTGTTGATAGATGCCCAATTCCCATCCAATCCATTCGTAACAATAGACTCATTTTACAGGGAATCAATAGAAATTCATGATGATAACGAATCGGAGTCACCACCTTTACTCATCAATTTGTACAACTGGCAACAATATATCCTACCATTGCAAAGTAATACTGGGTAAGCACTCAATTTTCTAGAACATAATGTCTGTTTTATTTTTAGTAATTATAAAGAAACAGGATAAAACGTATTACTATTGATGTTACAAAAAGGTACTTCAAAATTGTGTTAATGCCAAATAATACTGTCGTTCTGAAGTTAGGTTGCGCATGCGTGCCGGCCATGCGCGCTACTGTTTTATAAGGCAGATTGACTACTGCGCAGTCATTTGTAATCTACGTCAGAGCGGCTTCAGGACGCACAGTGGGCTGAAAATCGATCTTCATAGACTTAGGGATCAACTTAGTAATTTTTTTCATTTTACGGCAGAAATGGGTTTACGTATCGTATAATGATCAATTTAATGCTATTTCAGTTTTACAATAAACCTTTTCTTTTACTTTATAGCACTTGCTTGAAAAAAATGTATGGAGATATATATAAAAAAGCATAATCATTTTCTAGGACTGCATCA
Organism: Conistra vaccinii; assembly: GCA_948150665.1. Taxonomy (NCBI): domain Eukaryota; kingdom Metazoa; phylum Arthropoda; class Insecta; order Lepidoptera; family Noctuidae; genus Conistra; species Conistra vaccinii. The sequence goes on from OX411330.1 coordinate 11,562,339, forward strand.
AGGTAAAAAACAAAAACTCGTTATTGTGAATTAAATTGGGGCAAAATAGTTAACAGGAAAAGAAAATCGAGTTGCACAACTAATGTCATATATTTGGATAGGGGACACTTATACAAACATATAACTTCAAATAACATAACAGCATAAAGCGTCACGTTTCTGAGATATTCAAAGATAAAAATAACAATCGTTAATAACGAATTTATTTATTTATATTGTAGTTACTTCATGTTGTTAAGTTATTTACACATGAATTAATTGACTACACCTAGTGGATAAAACATAAGATTTTTTAATCATATTCGGTATAAATAATATCATCCAAGAAGGCAGCAGGAGGCTGAATAGGATTTTCTTGGTGTCGCGCCTTTGCTATGCACCATATAATACATATACCATATGTCACACGTCCTCATTCGGTGTGGAGTATACATATATTTTTGTCTCTTTCACTCTTAACTAAAATATTACCTATGAACAATCCTTGTTTCAGGGTTCAGTTTTCGACTTATATTTCGGTGAATAACTCCGAATCCTGACGCTTTAGGATATTATGTTACATGACATTTTTTAATTGTATACGTGTCCTCTATCTAAATATATAATTCTCCCGCGACTCTGAAAAAAAAAAATGGCGGCTTCACGTTAGGGCCACCCTCGATACAAAAATCTTCAAATCCCTTTTATTTATATTATGTTAAAAAAATTGTAAAACTAATATATCGCTGCTTAAATTCAAAAGGGCCACAAGTCGAAAAGTCACTTTTTTACAGGAGAGCCCGTCAAAGTTTTGATATTGGTTTTTGTTTATTATTTTTATTATTCTACGTTGTAAATCTATGTGTTATATATCATCGGATGTATATTTTAAGCCTCTATTTGTCTTTAATTTGATATTTCCTATAAGTTTTACCCAGTTAATAAAAACATCACATAAGTCCCTTTTGATTATAAAAGACATTTATAATGTTTATGAATTTTATAAATAAAAAGCCACAACTCAAACAGAAAATAAGTTTTATTGTGTCATTTCGTATAATGTTTTTTGTTTACTATACTAGTTTTTGTTTATAACTAAATGGTAGCATATTAGCAATACCTTGCAATAAAATTACAAAAAATCAACCATAAAAAGATACAAAGCAAATAAAAAACGTACATTTTTAAATGTAATTTTAGAGATAATCTCAAGATATCCAGGATTTTGACTGGAATAAGCAATATCGACACCTAACCATGTCACATACAAAAACAAAAATTAAAATTACATCAACTTCTAAAGAAAAAATGTACTTAAGTAAGTTAACAAAACACAAATTGCTTATAAATCTCTAGCACACCATGTTAACAAATTATTAAAATGCTTATTTTCGTAACTAAATTAAATCTTCTCTTAAAGTAAATCACAAATTAAAAGGCGACGTAAATCTTTGACTTACAATGAGATATAATATTATGATTAATATTAACTAAATCATCACAGTAACTTCTCTTAAAAAACTTATAACTAACATTTCAAATTATTACTCTACTGAAATCAGTCTATGGGTTTCAATCAGTCTAAGCAAATCCTGGTGTTAGTAATTATAATAACTAATTATTATTTGAAGAAACTTTAAATTAAAGATTTGTATAAAAAGTTTTATAATACCTTGGGATCACATTCTTTTCAATTAAGTTTAAAATACCTTGTTTTTTCACTGCGGCAACCTGTAGTTTATTGGCATAAAGTTTTTTTACAGTTCGAAGACCAGTTCCAGGTGAATTTTGCCTTCTATTCAATGTTGTAACTTTAGTAAACTCAGCGTCTTCGTAGGAAGTTTTATACAGAAACATGTTTTTATGCTCTTTGTCAGTTTTAATAACTTTAAGATCTGCCCATTTCACCTTGCCTCCATTTTCATTGGTAGTGTAGTTGCCAATAGCCAGCGATTTTAAATTCATAAAACTCTCATGTGTAAGTTCCTTTACTGTAAACGGTGTTCCTTTCTTCTTGGCTGTTTTAATCAAGGTGATGTACTGATCAGGTACATAAATTGGTGAAGATTTTAGTGCACTATTGATATTCCTCTGAATGATGGAGTGAACAGCATCTCCCTCATTTTGAGTGTGTCCTTTAATTAAAAATTTATGGGTTATGCTTTTAATTTTTGGAAACTCATTTATGGCGTACTGGTACATTGCCAACATAAATTTGTTCTTTTGCTGGCCGCAACAGTTATCGCTGTAAAAGACGATGTCAAAATCTTCGGTGGCTTTATCATGTAAGCTTTTTAAATACATAAAAACGCACGAGCCTATTTCGTTTGCTCCGCGGCCTCCTTCTCCTTCATGCCACACAAAACATGTAGTGTTTTTAGTGCCAAGCTCAGTAATGGTAAAATTTAACAAATTCAGCTTTGAGACGTAATAGAAGCTTGACACTTCACCTCGTGGACAAGGCATCACCGCTTGTAAGTCGTAGACTGCGACCACAAAGTTTTTACCAACATTTTCCTTGTCTTTCTCTTTTTCTAATCGCACAAGACATTTTTCTTTAAGGTGCAAATCGTACTTTTCTTGCAGCAAAGCCTTGTTTTCCGCGTTTTTATAGGCAGTGCAATCTTCGCACTGATCTTTCTTCGGGCACCAAAATGAAATATTAAAATCATTCATGAAGATATTGTAATAAATTTGGTATGAAACATGAGGTGTTCCTTCAGCTTTACATAGCTCAACGTAGTCTCGATGAAGCGCTGCTACCGTATAACCACCCTCAATGTATTCCCGTTTTGTTTGAGCACGGCAATAGTGGCTCTCTATACGTGGAATCGAGTTAATATGCACCTTGACACCATCCGTTAAATTAGAACACAACTTGTGATGGTTGTCATGTTTTCCTCTACATTCCTTGAGCTGATCATCCATAAGATTACAAGTTTTTTTTACAACGGTTCTAATAGTTTTATCAGAAACCGCGAGAGTGTTCATGAAAAAAACTTTGCATACGCGGATGCGTTTATTTTCTCGGGGCAAATAATAACCATGGTTGAAATTTTGTCGAGTACTGCCTACACGAATGTATCGATATTTTGGTTCCAAGGTAGTCATATTGCTGTAGATAAATCTTCTCTGAGCTTGTAAATCAGCCATATGCCAATATGTTTCAAAAACCTGGTACCGTTCGTTAGATGAGAATATTTCACCACATTTAAACTTGCACTTGTCAGAACACGTAGGTCCCATTTTCTTAGCATTCATTAGTTTTTTTGATTTTGCCATAGATGTGTAAGCTTTACCACTGTTTCGCAATAGTTTACTTACATTCGTCTTCCATAAACCGGGATTGGCTTTTCTTTTACGAGACCCTCTTTGTAAATCAACAGGATGTTCAACACTAGGAGATTCAACACTAAGAGATTCAACACTAGAAGGTTCAACACTAGGAGGTTCAACACTAGGAGGTTCTGGTTCAACGCTTGTTAATGACCGAATTTCAAGGCTGTCGGTTGGCTTGTGGATTTCAACGTTGGGAGCCTGGGATCCAATACTGACTAGCTGATCTTCGACGTTGAGTTGCTGAATTTCAAAGCACGAGTCTTGAATGTCTTCATCCGAATCCGAATTAGTTATTGCATGAACTTTGAAATCAGGATCCTGTACACTATCATCTGACGAAAAATCTGTTGTACTGCTTGTGCCGGAGCTCGTAGACGAAGAATCACTTGAATCACTATCTGATTCACTGTCAGAGGCGCTTTCTTCAACAACAAAATTTGGTCTTTTTTCTGGCCTTCCATAATCAGATAAACTAATTTCATCAAGTAATGAGACATCAAGGTTGTGTTGGCTGTCTGGCAATGAATTCGTATCAGAAGAATCATTCATTGATCGGCTATCTTTTTCACCATGTAACAAGGTATGTGGTTCTACTTGAATGTCATTAGACATTACTAGCGGCTGCGGTAATTCATCGGGCTCAACAAATTCGATAATTGAGCTAAATTGCGGGTCAATACGTTTTGAAGTTGTTTGACATTCCTCGTTTTTTGTTTTGATTATATTCATAATCCGGCGAGCTCTGGTATTCATTCTATAAATAAAGAAATAAATAATAATATAGTTACCTATTACAGTAGAAACTCGATTATCCGGCCCTCAGTTATACGGATTCGCGATTATCCGGACTACCAACCACGATCAATTAAATAATTAAGTCATATTGAGCCAAGTTATAAATTTTTTAACATATTATGTACTACAAGTCGAATTTATGCAAGCATGAAAGTGTCAGAACTGGCATTATCACGCCCGCTACACGCGGGATCGCTATTGTTTTAGTTAGCTAGTAATTTTTACTCCGCTCTGATGACGTGCGTGTCACGTCTACATTTTGTTTAAATAAATACTACAACAATCACCATAATTTTATATGCAAAACAGAAGCATTCCAAATACTGCACTTATCTTCAATACAATAATAATAAAACACATTATAATTTAACTCAAAATGGACATATCACAAAATACGGCACTTTTCCTTATAAGATAATGTTATACTTACATGTATTTTTAAATCAATACGGTCTTATTTTGAAATGTGGCACTTTTCACTATAACTTTCGATCAATTTTAAGGTCTTTTTTGGAATGTGGCCCTTTTTCACAAAACAAACGTGCGCTCGCGTTGACTGCAGGGTCGCAACTGGGAAGATGGCGGCTTTGATTTGAATTTAGCCACCTAAGTGTCAAAATGCAAAAAGGGCTGTTGTGCAATTAGCTCCATTTTAATGCGAAAATACTGTGTGTCTTTTTCGAATATAAAAATTAGGGTAGAATTGATACGATTTTTGCTATAAAAAGGATTTGTAATTTTTTCGACTTGTGGCCCTTTTGAATTTAAGCAGCGATATTATTTCAGAACTAAACATTTTACAACAACAAAATCCAGACCCTGAGTATGATCTTCAACGCAGTCATCGTGCAACTACTTAGTCAACTATTCTAATAATATTTAAAAATCAAACATTTTCCAGGACTTTATCAAGGTAAAAAACAAAAACGCATTTTTGCGAACAAATTGAGGCAAAATAGTTAACAAGAAAATTCTGTTTATATTATGTTAAAAAAATTGTAAAACTAAATATTATTTCAGGACTAAACATTTTACACCAACAAAATCCAGACTTCAACGCAGCTTTCGTGCAACTACTTAGTGAACTCTAACATATTTAAAAATTAATTATTTTCCAGGACTGTAAAGTAAATTATAATTTGCTTCACAAGCAGTAAAAAATTATAAATTAAATAAGGATAAATTTATCCCAACTACGGAACCCTTCATGCCGTGCCGGTTTTTATATAAATAATACAGAAGATTAATTAACAATTTTTAATTTCATGTTGTATAACTATAATTAATAAATATTTTAGTTGATAATTAAATATTTTGTATTATTTGTGTACTCCATAGCTCGCTATGTGCAAAAGTTTCATAGACCGAGATAAACTAACGTTCCGTACTCAGCACGCACTATTTTCATAGATAAATGTTTCCGTCTTTATCTTGCACTTTTAGTTTGACAGTTGTGCGGTAGTGACAAGAATAATGCTAAGCATGCTAAATAAGTAATATTTGAAATTCCGGTCTGCGATTTCGTTAGTTCAACTTTTGGTCACTGGTTCAGATAAGTTTGTATCGGTGACGTGGCAGCCGACCACTAAAGATGGAACCGCCACTCCCCGCGTGCGGGGGAAATAAGCCACACCCTTCAAACTAATATTTATTTTCAGGGTAGGCCCTTAATATTCTAGTTCACTAGTTAGCCATATTTCTTATTTCCATACCATATAGTCCAGTGTTTTTCAACCTTTTTATGACGCGACCCCCTTACTTTCATACTAAGGGGGTCACGTCATGATTTTTGAATCCCTAACCACCACTGTTTATAATCTGTATTTTATTATAATACAAATATTTATAAGTAAGTAATATATAAATAAGTACATACAACATTTTTATTATTTTTTATAATGACGTATCGGCTAATTTCATAATTAACAGATACTTATATTAGGCTCTCGCTATAACTTCATGAGCATCAGATTTTTAAATTAGCATTTAATTAAAAAAACTTATAAATATTTTAAAATCAGTTTCCGTTTTTCACTTACCTATTTGATTAATCCGTGGACAATAATGTGGGTTAAATGTTTAACTATTTATCTTAAGAATCTTATTGTATCGCCCTAAAATGTAACTGTTTTGTTTTAATAATAAATAAAATATTACATCGTCAAACGCCTCAACGGAAAAGCGATACGATAGATTTGTTGGGACAGCGTATCCGACTCGCCTCCTAATTAAATCCTAAGTATATTTTAAGTAAATTTTTATATATTTGATGGATTTATGAGGGTCATGGCTACGAGGGATTTCCCAGTAGAGTAATTATGTTTTTATATGCAGCTTTAGATTAGGCAAGTTTGGGAATCAAATAAAAGAAAATCTGCTAGAATTATCTAAAGCTACAAAACAAAGTTGAAATATATATATTTTTCTTTTACTGAGGCCTCGCGACCCCCTTATAGAGGTTACGCGACCCCCCTGGGGGTCGCGATCCACAGGTTAAAAAACACTGATATAGTCTAACGAACGACATCTACCCATTCTTAGGAAAAGCAAATTAAGCTCAGTAGGAAAATATATAACCCAAACAAGTAATGGAAATCTTGGACTAAAGTATAACTCCTCTTCAAACTGTCATAAAAGTTCTATACAATTATGCATTCATAATACCGTCTCCACAGATTATTGGACCCAATTTTCAAGTCGACTTTGAAGAGGCCAGTTAAACAGGCAACGCGGCGGAGCAGTTTTGTATATTGACATCAAAGAGGGCTTGCGTCAACCGTTTGTTATGCAAATAGAAGACGGTAGTTAGGGCTGAAGGGTTAGCCACTTAGTTTAAAGATATTCTTGCAAGGAGAGCCAGGATTTTCTTTGTAATATTTGTTTTAGTTTTAGAATTTGTTTTAGAATTGAAATTTTTGGCTTAGATTGTTTTGGAGGACAAAAGAAAAGAAAAAAGAAACTTTTACAGAAAGATATAAACAGACTGCTATTATCAACCGCACGTCATTAGTAACACTTTTAACCACATTTGCTGCTACGAAATAAAAGCAGAGGCAAAGACAAATGTTATCATAAAAAAAGAAGTTTGACTATACATAACCGAATAATCAGAAATACGTCAAAATAAAAAAAAAGCACGGTCGCACAAAATGAAAACACTGTGAGAAAAAGCTCTTTCCCCTTAAAAATAATGAATACACTGACATTATAATACCACAAAAGCAAAGTGCAATATCGTGCCAGCAATAAATATGAATAGAACTCAAAACAGAGGGACAGAAACGAAAATTGTTTTAAAGAACCACCATTAATTTGTGTAGGAAGTGATATTTAAATTCAAATTGACTAATATATCAGTTAAATTGCAAGCTTTATGTCACTTCACGAAGCTCTTGGTTTGTTGTGTTTGATTTAAAATAGCTGTACTTGGGACCGTCCGTGTGTACGTCAGAAAACTAAATTAGCTCGTAAGTTAAGTGAAAAGAAGTGTTCTAATTATATGACATTTGGAACGTGTAAACATTTGCTAATGTAATTTGCAACATGAAATCATAGTCTTTGGTTCTTCTTATTCTTTTCCTGTGGTTAGTGACTAACCTGGTGTCAGAGTTTTAAAGCCATCCATGAGTTGTGACTTGGCTTCACAAATATCTCTCAGGCATGCGGTTTTCCTAACGATGTTTTCCTTCATCATTTTTGAAGCAAGTGATATTTAAGGTCTTTAGTTCCTGTTTTGTTTGTGATTTTAGTTAAAGCGACTCGATACACTAACCGAAATACGTAAGGAGAGATCGAAGTCCTCCTAAGCCTATTCCTTTAACTCTGCCGGTTAACTCTATTGCATTCGTTGCGACCTGGTATTTACAAATAAATTCGGCGAGTCATATTAATTAAGCAATTGTAGGTATGTACACAAATCAACAAACTGTTAGAACACACAACAAGAAATAGCAACCGATATTGATTTTATCATAAAACTAAATCAGTCTACGTTTTTGATTAAAAAAAAACTGGATTTTCTCAAGTTTAAGTTAGTTAGTTATAATTGGAACCGAAAAAAACGACCAATTGGAACCGTGCACCCCTAGCATCTGACGTCTCATAAGTGCCTATGTAGGTTTATCTATACTCTAACTCTATACATACATACATCTGTTTGTAATGTCAAAATAACAGATTTTTAGTAAATGCATACGAAAGTAATACGATCCATACAACAAAAACACAATTTTTTTTTTTTTGTCTGTCTGTCTGTTTGTTCCGGCTAATCTCCAAAACGGCTGGATCGATTTTGACGGGACTTTCATTAGAAGATAGCTAGTGTGAAATAAAATATTTAGATTTTGTCTTCTTCCGGTTCTTCATCAACAGCCTAAGTTTTTCATAAAAAACCTGATTATATTCATACCAGCGATATATAATATTCTATTCAGAATCGGTAATCGAAACTGTGGTGGTGGTCAAAACAATTAAATAATGCTTCAATTAGATGACCCATAATCCCATAATGTTACTGTAGCATAAAAGCTGCTAGTATGCATAATTTCATATAAATCTATTTACAACTGATCTAGTATATAGTAGACAAATAAACAGTCAAAGAATACAATAAAATGTCTAAACACATTCCGTCAAGCATTTTGAACGCCTGTCCTCATTTGTTGTGTCAATAATAATTATTGTCAAAGTGTGTCAATAATTGTCAATCTTTTGTGTCTATACTTATTAGACACAAAAAAATAGGTACAAAGTACAGTTTTACTTCTCAGGGTGTTGATTCTTCTCAGGCTTCATAGATGGTTATTTTTGTACAGTCTTATTAAATATTTGTCGGCTTGTTAAAATGGACGTTATTTATTGAGTCTGGCGTGAATAGAGTAGTTTTTTCATTTGTTTTGTGCGCCGAAATGAATTTCAACTGTGTATTCGGCCAGTTACAATGTTAGCTTTGGTATATTGTCATAGCTGTATTTACTGGTAACCTAACAGCAATGTAATGTAGTTTTGTAGGTTCACACATATTCATATTATATGAAGAATGCAATAAACATGATACCGAAAACAATTTCATGAAAACGCAATGTCAGTAAACCAAACTAATCAAGATTCTTTTTATTACAAGAAAACTTTACAGCTTGCATTAAAACAGACTTGTTCACAGAAGAAAACATGAGTTACCATAAACACACCTACATGAACTCAACCACATTTGCACAACTTCGCTCCAAATAACGTACTTCACATAAAGTGGTACTAAACCAAAAATGCAAAACGCACTCACACACACACTCCCTTTTCAAACTTCAGGTGCTTTAATTAAAACACCACACTCACACACCCACAGAATTAGCGTGTCTCGTGAATACGTACGCACTCGTCACCACTTTCTATGAACCACAGAAGTTTCCTTTGTCGTCGTAGAGTTACAATTTGCGGAGTAAACAATTGTATATGAAGACAGCTTAAATTTCATAGGATGGAAAAGGAGGCCATTGAGGTAATAGGGATGTTTTGGCCCGTTTTACAGACGAAAACCTCACCCGAGATCACGTAACGTTTTCATAGCACTGGAAAATTCCAAATATATTACCTGCGACCGTTGCATTGTTGAGAATAGGAGTGGGGTGGAGATGTTTTGTTTCGTTGTTTAATTTTATTTATTTTTCTTGTTTTCTAGACAAGGTTTAATGAACAGATATCTGCATTAATCGAGTACACCCTGTGCAAACGAATACAAAGTAAAGCTTATATTAAAGCTGGTACCTATTAATGAAGCCGACTGAACAATACAAAAAGCAATTTTAGTTACATTAGTCAGCTTTACCCTGCTACATAGTAAGCTACTTTATTTCAAAGTCAGACATGATATCGTGAACTTTGAAGCTGTAATTTTTGGGGATGTGTTGTTTTCATAGCACTAATTTCGTTCACAAATGGAACAAAAAATAAAGACCCAGCAAAATTTTCCAAAAAAATACAAAGTACAGTCACACACTCAACAGTTCCACAATAAGCTTATTAAGTACAATCGCATCCACAGCAGCATAAGGCCGCTCAAGACTGGCGCACGTGTGCTCGCCGCGGAATTTCCTCGTTGCATTTACCTCTGATGACGCGTCCCACCATTACCTACGGGACCGCCCCAGCAATTTTATATTTCGCTGCAATATCGTGCTGGTTGTCACACAGCTTGATAGATTATCTTGTACAGCGATATTTTATAGATTAAAAGTGTAAAATGGGGTGGTGTCATCGTTCGTTGTGTCTGTTTTTGGTGGCTAGTTTGCTGGTGATATGTATTTTAGTGAAGATTTTTGATAGTGGAATAATAATTAGCCAATGTTTTCATTAATTTGAGACGTAATAACGTCTCTTACAAAAAGGAATAAAATGATAAAATGTATTGACATAAGCATAAATACTAATTCATGCTACACCCATGTGAGTATTTCAAACACGTATTGACATAAAGTTATCGCATAAATAAAGTCAAACATGTAAATTACTGATTCAAAGTTTAAGGGTGTCGCAAGAGCTCAAAGCTACTTTAAAACGCAGAATTCTAAAACGATATTAGAATGCAAATCAAGTCAGACACGGCGATCAAAAAAAAGGAAAAAAAAAAAGCAACACGCTTTCCAATCCAGTTTACGGCTTAAAATGATATACAGAACTCTCTTACGTTTCCGCCGCTGCGTTCCCCAATCTGAAACGGCCATAACTCACTCATTCCCCACGTACTGTGTTTTATCAAATTTACACGTTTGAAAAATCCAATCGGGTAGTGTTGAACGAAAAATGTCACGGCAAAATAGGACTTCATAATACAGAAGCCGTGGCCGAGCCAATATGCTGACGTTGGTAGGAACACTTGAAACTCGATTTTCACCGTTCCGTGGAGTGGTGAAATTTATAAGTAGCTCGGGTTTGTTATACCGACAGGTTAGTGGTGGGTTTGGAAAAAGTGCTTTGATATTTGTGGCAGATTTGTGGCAGATGTGTGAGAAAGTGGAATGTCAAAATTTCTGGAACTGCAGCTCATAGCATACATACTCTATGATTAATGGGTTTTTGACTACCTCATTGGTCCAGTGGTCGCGAACGCTACTGCTGAGCATGAAAAATACAATAGACGATGTATATTCAGTAACTTATTCCGCTTAACTGTTCTTAAAGAGTCTTGGAGAACCCTGTAAGAAATCGACACGTGTTTCGCCTCTCAACGAGGCATCCTCAGGATGACGATTGACTTGTTGCGAACTCGGACATGAAGTGTTGCTACGACACGAGCCGAACCCAAAGTGAGCTTCAACCGCCTGACAACCCCACTTATACAGGGTGTTAAAGTAATTGCGTGCCATAGCTTAGGGGTAGGTTCAGTATCGATAAAGGAAACTAGGAAAAATAAAAAAATAAATCCAGAAAAAATTAAAAAAGAAAACAAAAAAAATTGCAAGGTCAACCTAACTTAGTTTGGAATCAGGTATTTACAATTATTAAAAATCAACTTATTTACTCATGTTTTAAGTTGATTTGATTGTTATTTTAAGTTAGTAGGTACAAAATTAGGTTGACCTAGCAATTTTTTTTAAATGTTTTTTTTTTAATTATTTTTCTGGATTATTTTTTTATTTTTCCTAGTTTCCTTTATCGATACTGAACCTACCCCTAAGCTATGGCACGCAATTACTTTAATACCCTGTATAGGATCGCTTTGCTGAGCATGAAATCCTAGGTTCTAAACCCGGGTCGAGCAAAGTGTTATTGAGTGTCTCCTTCAGAAGAAAACACCCAAAACCAAACACCGGTCTGGCTTTGTGCCTGGTGGATGGCAATAGGCTCGCCCACTGTTACCTGGTACTCGTACTTACAGACTTACACCCCCTGTTACATGATTAATATAATTTGCGAAATGTGGGTTTGCTTTAGATACATCTCTAGGTGTGATGTTATGTAATAGGTTTTTAATTTGGTACTAAGAGAACTGAAGATAAGCCCTTGCATTTACAAAATTGTATTGCGTTATAGCTTTAGGGATACCAAGAAAATTGTATTTCTAAAATTACTCTAGACACTAAGTCTAAAGTAATTTTAGAAATAAAATTTATTAAGAACCAGTTTTAAATTGTTTCATAATGATTCGAAACTTTTGCTAGATCGTTCTCTGAGTCCGTGAACAAAATAGTTTTATTTGTTTTATTATTTTATTTTGAGTAAGCTTTTTGAGTAAGTAATAGATTTTATCTAAATAAATAAAGTTTAGTTCTTTGTTTCAATTTAAAACTATTTTGTTTAAATTGGATAAGACTTAGTTAATTGGATAAAAACTTATGCTGGCCTTTTTCTTTAAGATAACCTTCGAGGTAAAGCAGGGAAATCAATTGTTAAGCAAATTGACTCATTATTCTCCTGCCCATACCCCAATTTATTTGGGGTGGGCGCAACATACTTTTTGATCCGACTTCAAAAAAGGAGGAGGTTCTCAATTATTTTCTTTACGTGTTTTCGGGCATAACTCCCTCATATTAGAGGGTTTTGAAAATGTTTGAAAGATAAGAAAGTTATTTTATTATTAAAGGTTATGCTCTCGAGGTGGTCCCATATAAATATTAACTTTGCTTGGGTACTTTTCGAGTTAGCTTCAATAATTTTCTGGAATTCGGTTGTTTTTATTTTTTGTGTCTAAAAGATTTTTCTTCTTTATTGTCTACAAACTTAAATTGTCCATAGATATATTCGAAACACACTGTTATTTTCTGACAGTTTCATGAATTGGCTTTAACACAGCAAATTGACATACGGTCTCAATTTTCTTTTCATTCGTAAGGAAACGACCGGCAATTGTAAAACTTGAAATAATCGTTTTCAAGGACGAAGGCGCTCGGGGATCTCCGGTGTTATACCCAAGCCCGAGACAGGCAGTAAATTTAGGCACTTGTGCGAGCTAGTATTGTGATTTATAATGTCCACTTTTATGGACTGCCAATTAATGCTTATGCATAAACATAACACCACGCCTTTATTCCCGGAAGGGCTAGGCAGAGGTGTACCTATAGGACACACATAATTATTTCGCCAGTTATGTTTAACGCTGCTCCCACATCTCCGCCGCGAAACCGTGGCAGCGGAACCGCTGAACCAATTCCGCTGCGAAACATGTCCACATTATGTCGCGAATCTATGCGGAACAAACGCGGAACCGCAAAAAACCGGCGGACTGCGTGCGGAGGTGTAAACGGCTTCCCAGCAGATCGGCGAAATCACGCGAGAAAGAGATACAATCATAATCAAATCTGTACGATAGAGCAGGCAGTTTCGCTTCCGTTTCGCCTTTCGTACAACGGACAAGTCATGGCGGAATTTTTGCGGTTCCGCTGCCACGGTTTCGCGGCGGAGATGTGGGAGCAGCGTCAGTTCCATGTAATTAGGGACGAGTCTATTGCCATCAACCAACAGCCATAAATCCAGATTCCAGGCTGCTACTGACAAATTCCTGATTGAAAAACCTAGTGACTTTCCCGATCTGAGAATCGAACCCATGTCTATGCTTATACAGGGTGGTTTTTTGAGATGGGGCAGTAAGGATGTTGTAGCCACGGGAAAACGGTCTTAGGAAACTGTTCTTAACTTTTTGAGACATTTTGATGTGCCTTCATAGATTTTGAAAAAAAATTACAGTCAGCAAGAAAATAGGCTGACAAAAACTTTTTTTGATGCCAAAATAAGCAGTTTTACAAAATCTTTTTTTGATGCCAATTAAACCTGGTTCATAAGAACCAGGTTTAATTGGCATCAAAAAAAGATTTTGTAAGATTTGTGTTTCCATATAAATGGATGCCTGTACATTTTTTAAATTATTAAAAATTAAAATGAATTGAATGATTAGAATGTCTCAAAAAATTATGAACAGTCTCCTAAGACCGTTTTCTTGTAACCACAAAGGTTAAGGTACTTGTGTTAACTGCCCCATCACAAAAATCTACCCTGTGTAATAATAATTATACAAACAGGATATTATAAAAAGTAATTCAGTACTTGCGAAAACATTTTATTGGAAGAAACTCTAAGAGTACTTCGCATTTCGCGCCCTCTGCGATGCCACCTGCAGTATGCATCGTGACATACGTTCCAACGTAGTGGACTTGTTCACACGTTATATAAAACGTCACGCTGCAACGCAACCTGAATATCGTCGCCATGCAGTGGAGACGTCGTAAAGAAAACCAACTTAACATTGTAGTTGAAAAACATGTTCTCTCGTACATTCCAACTGCAAATGGAATTTTGTACGCACAATATTGAGATATTTACAATGTTATGTTAGGACTATAAACTTTTTATAGGTTTTCCCGTAATCTATGAGTAAAGAACCATTCTCTGTATTTTTTTAAAAATTTTAGGCTAAGTAGTTTCGGAAATATTGGCCAATTTGCATCTATTTTCTTAGATATCAAGATATAAAGTATTTATTTTAAAATTATTTCAGATCCTCGCAACATGCTCTTTCATTTGATATGTCACACGGTACAGTTTTTACGGTTTATTTCTTTTATTTTCTTATTTGACCCCTAAAAGTGACCCCCATATTCAAAATTCATTATTTACGTTACGTAAAAGTAAAACAATTTTATGTTAAGGGGTCCAGTACCTCAAAATGGTACCATTTTGAGGTACTGGACCCCTTAACATAAAATTGTCCAAACACTGTCCGTGTTTGATTCACAGAAATACATATAATATAAATGTACATAAATATTATATAAATACGTAGGTACTTCTGTGACTCAAACACGGACAGTGTACATATTATGTACCAAATTCTGTGACAAACGAACATACAGACAAACAGACACACGAGTGATCCTATAAGTGTTCCGTTTTCTCCTTTTGAGGTACGGAACCCCTTAACATATAATTGTTTTACTTTTTATTTATTTGTTGCGTAAGAAACCTCGTAAAGCATATTTAGAACCAACGTGCATAATATGCATGGCATAGTGTGGGACGCCCCCCAGCTAGATGGATCGATGACCTTAAGAAAGTGGCCGGGACAGACTGGATGCGGAAGGTGGAGGACAGGGTGTTGTGGCGCAGCTTGGGAGACGCCTATGTCCAGCAGTGGACTGCGATAGGCTGAGTTGATTGATTGTGCATATAAGATAGTTCTAAGATCCTTATATTGTCTTCTACTGATGACAACCTCGGAGAACGTTAATGACGGCCATTTTTTCAAGCAGATTTTATTTTCCCTTGTAAAATAACGTTCACCAACGCTCACAACCACGAGGCTTTCACTGCACGATAACGATATGTAGAGTAATTTAACCGACTTCCAACAAAGGATGAGGTTCACTGTTCGTTGAGATATAAAAAAAAAAAAAAAGACGTGTGGCACTCGGGGACTGCCCTGGCGAAGCTATTGCATAGCATTTTTTAATAACTTACGCAATTGTAAAATATTAACCCGAATACAAGAAATAGCAAAGATGACATTGACAGGAACTGTTATTCACATTTATAGTTTTTAAAACTTGACACAACGTAATGGCCGGGAACATCAAACTAATAAAAAGGTTTTAATTTAACTATTAATAGTCAAGGATCATTCGTCTAAGTAAATTTGAACTTTATTGTCAAACAGTTAAACATAATTTTCAATACAACACTCTCGTATCATTCGTCTAAGTAAATTTGAACTTTGTTGTCAAGCAGTTAAACATAATTTTCAATACAACACTCTCGTATCATTCGTTTAAGTAAATTTGAACTTTGTTGTCAAGCAGTTAAACATAATTTTCAATATAAAACACTCTTTTCTTAGGTAGTATTTACGTTACGAAATTTCTGGATTAGGTCTCCACGCTCAAGGCCCGCGATAGAAGCTATGCAATAGCTTAAAAGTATTTATAATCTTTACTCAAGTTTGTAGAAAGACGAGTATCGAAATACACGTTCGCCCAAACATTTGGACGAGGAAAGTGCAAACTGAGGTTTTCTATATTTTCCAGCTTATTATAAATATTATACCTACCCGCCAAACAAAGTTAACATGTAGTACATTGTAAACACTTCCGTTTGTATGTCATATGCTTCACATAAAAGGTACACACACATATAAATATATTAACACCAAACATGAAACGCTCCAATAAATTAGTATTACTTTTTTCGACGCCACACAGCGTTTTTCCGTGATGGCAATCGACATTTTTTGCCTTATTTACGGAGAGATCGCTCCCGCTGTGTTACAGCAGTCATGGTTGTGCAACACTATAAATATCCCCTCCGGAAACATGACAAACAATTGTATTGTGGACAAAAATAAACAGCGATTCGACGAAATGCCTTCCATCGATAGTGTGGCGATACGACTGAATACAAGTACCTTACACGTGATTGTGAGTGTGTGTGTGTCAATGGCGTTGTGTTTATTTGTGTCAGTGAATTGTAATAGTAATACGTGAATAGCTACTAAAAGTGGTGTTATTTTACGAATTGTCGCTATAATTATACATTGTTTGAATATGAGGTGACTATAGATCCAATATGACGAGCTAGATTATTTAATCATTAAGTATGATTTTTTATTTTTACTTAGGCTAGGTACGCACTATGCGGTTAGCCGGAACACGGTCAGCCGTCCGGTTGACCGCAATCAAAAATAAATTATACGAGAAATAAGTTTTTATCCGCACTGTGATGCGGTTGCTGGCCATACAACAGCGCTCCGTCCGGTTGACCGCGTTCCGGCTAACCGCATAGTGCGTTGGTACCTTTAGAGCGAACGTGAAGGTACACAGTCAACTCAAGGTAAAAGTTTACGAGTTGGCTACGGCGTAGTGGCCGTGCTACGCAAGCTACGGTGGCGTAGCGAATTATTATTTGAATATTGTGTATATCGAATACGCTTTTATCTGTTTCTCCCGCTGCATGCCACCTTTGCTGCTGTCTTTTCCCAATTACGCAATTTTTCCATGTTTTATGCCTATCTAGGTCGGATCTTTCCTTTCTAAGTCCAGATACAATACAGTCTACTTACAATACATCTAAAACACATATAATTGCTAACACACATCACGCCTCCCTTCGTTCAAATCACATATTACCGAACAATCACTTCACGTAGACGTCGCCCGATGACTTGTAATAGACGTCGTGTGGGCGGACAGGCCCACCGGTGGGCCATGAACGTGCCCGCTCTCCCGTTGATTGCATTTATTCTATGACGGGGGCCCATCTAGGGGCGAAGCTCGGCTGGGCATAATGACGTGCCCCAGGCGAACAGTGCGATCAGAAATTCCCTTGTTAATAGATTTCTGAGAGTCGATTCATGTCAATTATGTTTGGACGTTCGGAGCCTGGGCTTACTAGAAAATCAATTCGGGTATTGTTCTTTTTGTTGCGTTATTTTTTATCTGGGGTAGGCTTTGTGGAGCCAAATTAGTTTCAATATGATGTATTACGTAATCATTCGGTTCAATAAAGACATTTTATTTTAGTGGATTGAGGATGTGGCAAGCTTGTAGGTATGTGCAGCAAGATATGTACATTTAACGGCACATCAGTGTTGTCAATTTGACATTGACACAGCCTGACCGACAGAGTCGATGCAGTAAGGGCGATTTTCGTTGTGCAAGTGTTACCACTGATATGCGATGGACTGTCCCTAAGTGCTCTCTAAACTTTTGCATCAAAAATATTGTTAGTTGTTAGTTTATTTACACTCTAAGTTTGATGTAGTAGGTAGGTAGGTTATTTTATACGCGAATGAATTATAACACTCAGTGAAACACCAAAAAAGCGATATTATTCAAACATAATAAATCTATTAAGCTTATTTTAAAATCCGAACCAATGTCTATACAAAGCTAAAAACATCGAAAGTAAACAAAGATTAAGATAAGTATTAAAGTAGATAATATTGAGTACCAACTTCCTCTAAACTTCATTTAATACCAGTAAGCTATAAGCAGTTAATTAGTTTTCTGGTACTTTTCGATAAATGAGGCCGAAAATTTCGGTACCCACCTACTAATTATATCGAGCCTCCGATATTACTGGAATATTAAAGCGAAAAACAGTTAATTATAAGGTACCTGTTGGATATTATAAAAATGTTCGAAATTAAGCCTGCGTACCTATAATAATTAATGTAGGGACATTGGATTATGTATCCTTAACTGTGTTGTTAAAATTATCAATTGTACAATACGAGTAATTTTCGTATATTTCGAGGAAATATCAGTAATTAACATAATATACCTAATTATCATATCGAACTTTTGTTCCTTCTTATTGTTTTATTAATAACGTATTATTCGCTTTATTAAATGTTGCTTAAAGTTAATATATATTAAGCTTAAATTTACGTCACATTGACTTAATCATAACTTAATTTTAATAAATCAATTCAATTTCGTTAATTTACTGAAAAAAAAAGAATTCCAAATAAGTTTACAAGGAAAATTAAATGTCAAGATTTCAAGAACGTAGAAACAAGGATGTTTCCACCCTTGCCTGCAAGAAACTCTATTACCCGCAGTTCCTTTGTTTAACCTGTGTATTTTATATCATACAATTTTACACATACTTCTTAACAAGCTAAGTTTATGATATACATCTTATACATTTGTGCCCTCGAGATTTTTAAGTTTCAGCGAACTTAAAACTCGTGCGGGGTCATTTGGTATCTCAAGTTCCCGCGGGTACTAACTTACCTAAGCGGTTGGGTTAAAAAGTAGCCCGTTTCTTTTTTCTTTTCTTCTCTGTAGCACTTTCAGTTACTCCGTTGAGACGTGGGGGAGTAAGGGTTCTTGTGGAAGTTCGTTTGTCAGGGGAATTATATTCGATTGTCATTTTTGTTTAATTTGAGGATAATGATCCCGCTTTATTAGAAAAGTAGTTCCCCAGTATCTTAGTTGTTCTCAATATATGAATGACCATATATTTTTTTATTTTTTTTATTTATTTATTTAATACACAATTATAACACCTTTACAGACTACATCCAAGGCGATGTTATAAGTCACAATTTCTGCACAAAATGACAAAAGTACAGGCTGTAAGCAAAATTACAGAGCACAAAAGATTAAAAATAATACAATCTTAATAGGTACATGACAATGTTTATAATATTCCTACCCTTTCAATAATTATTTGGGCCATTTGAATGAATTTTCGGCAGGTTTTTCCCAAATATATCCTCCGATTCCGTAATAACGTTAATAATTCGTGCGGCTCGCGACATAGGGGAAAACTTGAGTAGGTTAGTCCTAGCCGCTGGCACGTCTAACAGAGCGGGGCGGCGACGCGCACCTATGCACCCGTCCGGTGCGCGAAGCCGCAGCGCTGCCAGCACCTCCGGGTGGTGCAGCAAGCCTAGCAGTACGCGAGTCACGTACTTGACCAGTGCGACGTCCCTTCTTACTGCCAGCTTGGTGTACCCGACCATGCCCAGGACGAACAGACTCGGGTACATCAGGGGATAAAAGGGATACACCCCGTACTGTTTACGGTAAAGGAATCTCGCAAATTTGTTTTGAATTTTTTCCAACATGAGGCTGTATTTCCCTTCATGCGGATTCCAAATGATTGCACTTGTTTCTAGATGACTTCTCACAAGTGCATTATACAAAACTTTAACAGCTGCAGTATCGGTAAAATCCTTACACTGTCTCAAGATGAAACCGAGATTTCTGAACCTGATATATATATGTGATGTTACCCAGGACTAATCACGATATAATCTTTTCAAAAAGTTCGTTTATATTAAATAATTTATAATAGGACACGATGTTTTCCTTCACCGTTTTGAGAGCAGTGGTGATGTAATTATTTACACAAAGTGAAGCTACTGCCTGGGTTGAACCCACGGCCTGCAACCTGACTGGATTCGAACCCACGATCTACGACTAAAACTAACTAATAAGTATGTCATAATGACAGTGATCTTTATTCTCATTATTATAAGGTTACTGTTTGGTTGCTGGTATCAGAGGTTAAACAACTAGGAAAGGACTATAGAACTTCGTCTCAGTCTCTCAAGCTTGTTGTGATTATCGGCCATCACTCATGCACTTTTCCTTTTCGTGTGGTTAATGACTAACCTTTTTTTTTTGGTGGCAAATGATCAAATAACTTCTCCCGCTCTGGGCGGAACGGAAAGGCGTGTCAGACTCTTACTAACTAAAACCCACCCGTATTCCTTCACTTGCTTGTACGTTGCCAGGGGCCACGGTCTCCCCTAAGGACTTTCCCGCAACCCTGGCAGGCATCGGCCCTAGCGGACCCCGTCAATTGTGCTGACATCTCTATGAGGTTAGTGACTAACCTGGTGTCAGAGTTTTTGTACCGCCCATGGGCGTCTGACTTAGCTTCATATACGGTCGAGAAATATCTCTCAGACACGATGTTGTCCTTTATCGTTTATGAAGCTAGTGATAATTATACAATACGCACATTACGCATATGGATGCGAAAAGTCAGAGGTGCATGCCTTGGGTTCGAACTCGAAACCTATGACTTGGTAGTCCGACGATCACGCCACTGGGCTATCACTGCTCTACTACGTACCTAATGCAAAAAGTTCATGAACGACAAAGGTAGACATACACACTCATCTAAAATCCAAACACGACACCCGTCAACGACGAAAACCAATTCCTTTTAAACGAAAGCCCCTTACAAATAATTAACTAACCAATAAAAGGTTTCACATAACAAAGCGAATAGCACTCAATGCAGTACCAATACCTCTTTATTTTGAAAACACCAATAAACTAGGAACCGTTGGGTACTGGGTTTTATTTTATTTACTTCTCAAACAGCTTAAGTGGACGTATAAAGTGTGGGAAATGCCAAACGGTAGGTATTTTAGGTGCCGTAGGTGATTTGCAGCAAATTAAAGCTAGTCCCCTCCATCCTGGTTGTCTGAAAAGACCATGAGACTAATTTATGTTAAGGGGATAGGTGGCAGTGCTCGAGTGTAGGTACTAAACTAACTAAAGCCCCATTTACATGATGCAACTTTCTTGGACAATTACCAAATAAAAAATGAAATTAAAATAAAAAAAAACTTTCACATAAACCAACATGGGCACTTATGAAACGTCAGAAGAAGAAAGTGCACGGTTCCAATCGTTCGTTCCCTATGGAGAAGACCCGGCAAGAAACTCCACGGTTATTCTTTTAAAAATAATTGGCTTTTACAATATTTTCAAATAACAGTGTTAATAGGTATGGGAGGACAGTGTAGGTCTTTCAACAAGTACCAGGTACATAACAAAATTGAAAATTGTCAATAAATCTACAGTCCATTAAGCCTCACATTCACAAAATAGAAAATAATCTATCATCATCTGCCTAGCCTTTTAATCTATATACCTAATAGATTAATAAAATAAAAACCTACTTTAAACGAAATGACATGTTTGCTACAACTGTAACAAATCTGAATAATTATCATGTCCACAAAAGCCACAAATAAAGAGTTGAAGTTAAATTGAAGTACAACCTTCAATTTAACTTCAACTCTTTATTTGTGGCTTGTAGCATACCAAAACATGAAGTAACAATAAAAGTCGCACTGCCTAACTGTGTGTAGTTGATCCAAGTAATTTTTTGCTTCAGTTTTATTTTACTCCACTGGTAAGAAACTTGTGCCGTGTAAATGGGGCTTTAGACTACTCGCGGTTAATCTTTGTGTGGGCTAGTTAAGTGTAAGGGGGAGAGTACTAAGCAAACTATTATTCCAATCAGTACACAGACCACCCTTCAATTTCCAATAGCATTAGATAATAAAACAGGATTCTATCTCGGTAATTCACCAAATTAACCAGGTTTTGGTACAAAATTTACTTCACAAATTAATTTATTTTAATTTGCGCCACAGAAGCGTACCTACGCTACGTTACCTTCTATGCATATTGATTTACTTTTGGGCGGTAGAATGTGCGAAGTAGGTATAAAAAATTTGACGAGTCCTGAAATCTGGTCGTATGTAATTAACGGGAGCTTCCAGTGCGCAATCGGGACTAGGCTCCACATTTTTCATGTGCATTGTCGCGCGAAATATAAATAATGTGATATTCATTTTTATGGAAACAATATGTGCAGATGAAATGAGAATTTAATGCGGAATGAATAATTTCGTAAATTTTCTGATTACTCTGAAAATATGAGAAGTATGCTTTTTTAACATTCACCTTTTCATCTACCACCTTGGTTGCCTCCAATTGACTATCTCGCTTATTGGCAAAAACACTCCACACCCATTTTTTTTAATTATTTGATCATAAACCCCCTTTCATTCATCAACTTACGTCTAATAGTAAAAGTATACTCATGGATCTACGAACACATTTACAACAGAAACACACTTTTTACACTATTATTGTTGGACGTAAACCTACCTACCTATATTATATTCTCTTAGTTCATCATCTGACTAGCGTTTTCCCAACTATGTTGACCACCTATCATCATCATAAAGATGGTTACCCATTCACGGACCAACTGCGGCAAGCGTAGCTTAACATATTCCATAGCCATATTCTCTTTATAGTTTCTAGTCCATTATTCGCCTTAGTATTTGATGTAATCCTGATGATCGAGCTGAAGCCGCGCCCGGTGATATTCCGTATGACCGGGCACACGGGATTGTGGATGACATAATGCGTCCCCTAAAACGTTTGCTGGATTTGAATGCATTAGCTTGTCGAAAACTAAAACAGATTGAACTAATTTTGATCGGAGTTCATTGTGTACTGATCTATGTTAGAATAGGGGAGAGAAATAATGGCCGGATAGATACTATGTGGTAATAAATGAACCATAAGGGGAGGTAAAAATTTACTTTTCTCAAACATGCTTGGAAACATTATTTTGACAACCTTCTTCGAGATAATTGAGATTGCTGTACTGGTCAAAAACAAGCGAGCATCAGACCGGCAATCTTAGTATGAAAATCCATATCTGCCGTGTTTAGCGGCCAAATAAATTACTATGAAAACTCATATATTCTGTCCTCTATTATTTAAAAATGGAACAAACTTTTTACTTCCACATGGCAACTAAGGAGGTAACTTATCAAAGATTTTATTGCACGACTCTTAATGCGAAGCATTAGAGTGTGCTCTACGATCGAAAAATTTTTTTTGCCCCATTTCTGTAACTGTTTTTATTGTTACACTCCTGCTAGTACACAGAACCTACTTAATTTATATACCATTGTATAGATGATTAAATGGAGATTAATACTGTACTTTATAACAATTGATTTAATGCAGCAGAAATGGAAAAAGCATCAAAATAGTTGAAAAAAAAATCCTGTCCGTCAATTTATGAACCCTGAAAACATTGTAGCTTGCGATAAAATCAATTAATTGAGTCAATTTTTTTTTTATACATTCGTTTCAGCCGTAGAAGGAACCCTATTGAAAATGGCTTTTTTATTCAAAGTAGTATAATTATAATTAATAAAATACTAACTAAAATATAATATCTTTATCTAAATATTTTCAACCTCTGTCTTGATGTTGCTTAGCAACCGCCAAGTAAATATCTTTGTCAGTCTTTGACATTACGACTTCATGAAAAGTGATAAATTGTTCATTTTTGTTAAAAACTATGTTTTGAATTTCTTTTTCGTTTATGAATGAGTGTTATGTATGAGGCGTGCACTTTTGGATTTTCCAAACTATTTAAATTTCCAATTGGCTTAGCAAATAGAGCTGTGAAGAAACAAATGACCATTTATATTATAGCCGCGTGAAAAAACTTCTTTGTTCGTCATTGATTCTGGAATTTATAAATAATTTACTTGGTTTGAATTTCCGCGCATTGTTTGAGAAAAGTACTATACAAGCCTTGGTCGCAACCAGGCATTGATGGACTCACGTATGTGTGCCTCGGCTTCGCCTCGGCCCACATTTTCACAATTATCCATCAATGCACTAATTGCGGGCCTCGACAGTAATTTACTATTTCACTTTCCAGTCAGCAACATGTTTCAGTCACGAAAAAATATTCGTGGTTCTTAATAGTAACTTTTTGTTGAAAAAAAAAACAGAAACGACTGCTCAAGAAAATGTTTCCACGAATGTTACGAATTTAATCTGTAAGTGCTAAGTCTATTGATATAAAACGTTTCTAGCTTTACTTAATACTACCATTATAATATAATATTATCGAGCAAAGTTATAATTTAAAAAAATATTTAACGCTCTTAAAATCCGCCTATCAAGATTTTCTTACTTAATAAGTAAAAAGAAAATTTCTCACGAAAATAAACACTTAATGTTAGGAGGTACATAAAAAATCCATTCCACTTTGCCAAGTTCAGAGAAGTTAAATTTAAAATCAACTGCCAACATCCCTCCAGTAAAATCAAATTATTTTTGCCACCGTGAAAAATGGGAAAACATTTTTTTCTTCTTTTGATGTAAGAAAACATTGCGTCCAATATTTTGGGTAAACATCAATTTGGCGTAATGACCTGTTCGGCGTATAATGTTGTCTAATGATTTAAATAATGTTCCAAATTCAAATAAAATCGGTTGGGTCGTGTTTGGGTCTCATTAGTAACAGTTTAGTAACACAAAGGTTTGGTTTACAATGAACTCGGCACGCTATAGCATGATGGGAGATCGTATTATGAGAACTTTAATTATATCGGTTAACAGCTTTTCTAAGGACTATTATTATATATTTGGAAACATAATTTCAAGGAAAACGGAAACGTCGATATAACTGAGGTGACGTTGGTGTGGTTTCTAGTTGTACTCATAAGTAGTGTTACCTAGTATAATTAGACATAGTTATGCAAACTAGAACCAATCCCGAAAAAAGAACTTTTGAGATAATAAAATTTTTGTTTCAAAAGTGTGTAGAAATAAATAGGTAAGTTACTTCAGAAAAACAACTTTACAACGTTAAGGTTACTATTGATGACGTTATAGGACAACTAGATTATTTGAATTTTTGTTAGCTCTAGTATCTGTTTTAGATCAAAAACTTGATGGTTCCTTATATCAAAATTACTGTTTTGTGGGTTGGTTCTTATTACAATAATTGTTTAGGTGTTTTGATAACATGATTAAATTATACTCGCCCGCTATAGAATGGGACTTCAATGCCGAAAGTTTCCGAGACGAGAAGACACGTGGCTGGGGATGAAATGTCGTCAACATGAACAAAATTTTATAAAATTCAATCTCAAAATCCAGCCTGAAGTTTATCACTAAACGTGGCTTAAAACACACTAAACGTCGCATCAAAGTTACTTCTTTAATAAGATTCACGTTATCGAAACTCCAGACAAGATTAGTTACGTGTTGACGCATAAACTGTAAACGATTTCCACATATTTCTCTAGTACATAAAAATCTAGCTTTGTGTCTTGGCAAGGAAATGAAAATTGAAGGCACAATAAAACAAGAAAGACTCGTGTTGTGCGTTGAATAGGAATCATAACGTAATATTTGATATTGGAGTTACAATTTAGAGAAAAAAATTATGACATATTCTTGGAAAGAAAATGGGACAAAGAGTGACGATTTTTTACAAGTTGTTAATGAATTACTTTTTTTTTATTTATTTATTTCAAAAAAGTTACACAAGTGGGTATTTCACAAATATTCGGCCATACTGCAGGACAGTTTATCGGAACTGTTCTGCAGACTGATCATAAGTGTGGCTGATGATTGACACGCTCTAAGTGAGATGTCATCATTAAAGAATTTTTGTACAACCACTACAAACGAGTTCAACAAATATACGGTTTATCCGCATATTCAAATTAAAATCACAAATTCAAAGCAAATTTTGACATTCGAAACCCAAGCGTTTAAAGCTCACTATTCAACTCAAAACGGGCCAATCAGTGCGCAAAATGTTCTTACAAACAGGATTTTGTAGAACGTCGATTGGTGGATTTCCAGTAGACCTAGCATTTCAAAAACGCATTGGGGAATGAAAAGTGGCGTGATATAGTTTAGATTGTGCCCTAGATTTGCGTTCTTCAACGCAGTCGGTAGCCATTTGGCTTCATCCAGGGTGAACAAGCGGTGACTAGGCGGTAGCGGGCGCGGTGGCGAGCGCGATTATGTAGCCACAATACATCGCGAGTTGATGTAGTGGACAGTAGCGGCTAAAGTCTGATTTATACGGTGCGATTTTTTTTTGCTGTGGCATATAATGAGTTGAAGAAACAATTAAAGTTACACCTTCTTATTATTTAAATAGTGCTTAGACAATGCAAGTCATTTGTTGCTGCTTTTATTGTATGCCATAGGCAAAAAACTAGCATCGTGTAAATGGGGCTTTAACAAACATAAATTAATAGAAATCATAATCGTAAAACAATAGAGTATCCCTCACTAGCTAAGTCGCTCGATGCCGTCGAACTTGACACTTGCCGTCACTTCACTTATATGAACACAATCGGCTGTTTCATGTGTTTGGCTAGCTTTTGCCCGTGGAGGGTCGCAAATTATCCCACGGGAACGAGCTCCCAAGATAAAAAAAAAAAATATCCTAACCCAAGTCATAGTTTAACCGAGTTCCAAATTTAATTCTAATTTTAGGAGTGAAAAGGACAGACAGAGTTACTTTCGCATTTTTAATATTAGTATGGATGGTTCACGTCCGCCTTATCATCCGCGCAAGCTCCTCATCCTGCTCGAGGCGTTAGTTTTCAGGTCGCTGCAACTGCGCGTGCTTATATTTGCATGGTCGTAATAAAGCAATAAAATGTTTTTCGCGTGGCTGAGAGCTCATTTCATACAGCTAGTCTTGTACACACGGCTACACAGCAAGCTATACATTTCCAGTTTAAGCTGATCTCGCATTGTATAGGATTTTAGTACAATGCAAGGTCAGCTTATACTGGAAATGTATAGCTTGATGTGTAGCCGTGTGTACGAGTTAAGGCTCTATAGATGGCGTTTGTTTTATGTTTTATAGCTGGTTTTTAGATCCCAGATGTTTTTAATGCAGAAAGTTTAACAAGTTTAAGAAACCACTACTATTGTTTTTTTGTACGCACGTGTTAATGTGACAAAAAAATAATTTTAATTATATTTTTTTTTTTCTTTCGCTGTTTATCAACATGATCAAATCATTTTTGTAACCTTTGTTCTGTTTCTGTTTCTATTGTCTTCATGAAATAACAGCATTGCGTCACTATAAACCGAGTCGGACTCGCGAACCGACGGTTCCGTAAGGAGCTTCATTCGAAACAATTCTGTGCCCAGAAACTAGTCCTCTAAATTGTATGAGCACCCATACAACTCAGAGGACTATCTTAAAAGGCATCAACTATGTATGTATGGGGACAACCTTTAATTTTTAACTTTTTATATTTTTTGGAATTTTTCACTGCCACTCAAGTTACCAAATAGTTTACGTTAAATAAATAGATAACACAAATGATTTATTATTTAGGTACATAGCTTATATTATTTATATCAAGTTCATCATAATACATATTTAAAAGCCAAAACATCTTCGCATAACCAGAGCACTCCTATTACGTTTCGAGAACCATTAGACCCCATTCACAACCAAATTTATTTCCATTCAACTTTCATGCGGACTCCTAACCATAATGAATGGCTGTTAGCTCGCTTGCAAATCTTATGGCTATTCCGAATGCCTATAGACATGACCTAGATGCCACACGCTTAGCATTCCATCATAATTTTTTGTAGACGGACTCTTAAAGCAATTTTATTTATTTAGTTCTTGTTTTTGTCGACTATCTTACTGTTTTACTTGTAGTAATTTTTACGAAAAACAACGTTAACTACATTATGGTTATTCTGTGTAGTTTTTTGTAAAGAAAATTCAATATATCTTAAAACACGGATAATTAAATGGCAAAAAGTCGGATTATAACAATCCTCCGATATGCATAGGTACAAAATTACAAGTCAAAACTTATACAAAGTACAAAATTACAACTGTGATTGTCAATCCGTCCGCAAACCGTCTTTATGGCTACATCTTTTTTCATTTTCATGATCATTGCATTGTCCCTCTTGGTCCTCTTTAACCACACGACAATACATTCGGCATTACATGGGACTCACTTTGTTCTATGTTCGAGGGTTTGATTTCCGCACTTAGTTCTTCAGGTGGACCATTGTGCTTGGGTCATAGCGACCTTCGGTGGTTATTCTAACCTCTCTCCCAGAAATTGATTATGTCTCCTGGTCTGTTTAGAATATCTGGCCAGTCCAGTCCTCTACCTGCCCTTTCAAGGATAAATGGCGTTAAATTACGCGTTGTTTGATATATCCCTTTAACAAAAAAACTCACTTGAGGTTATACAGAATGGAAGGTTAAACACCGTTGTCACTCAAACTATGGGTAGTTGGCTTAAATATAAACATAAAAAACCGAGTAAAAAAAAATTACGTTATTTTCTTTAACACATATTAAAAAGGTTATTGTCCGACACCGTCCGCAAATTCATGGATATGCACCCGCCCGAGTAACGTAATCGATCGCCGCCCGTCCTACCTTTCTACACAACAGATAAATAAATACAATACAACCTTTTCCTGGCTTAAGACAGGCAAAAATACGTACCTAAGGAATTGCGTGACGATACTAAATGTACATCTTTAAAAAAAATATGTGATTTTCCATTGAATTTATGTTCTATAAACGAAACCAAACCAAGGTTTGAAGGTTAACGGTGTTTACCCTAACACCCTGTATAAAGCCAGTGTCCATCAGTAAAACTTCTATGAAACGTCAATCAACATACTATAAAAGAAAAACTCTCACAAATAAAACGTACACACATTTTGAGAGTGCAATCTATCCAGCCTCTCAAAGCGACAGATGGAATCAGTTATCCGACGGATACAGTCCGTATGCACTCGTGTTATAACAAAAGCATTAAGGTGTTGATACACGGGCAACTTGAATTGCTTAATTCTGGGGAATATTGGTCATCACGTAACGTTGTCACGTCACGGCAATATTCAGCCATTTAAGCTGATGCCAACATGTAGCGACATTACACCATATTGCGCAATATGGAGCAATTTAATAAACTAGGTTATTTATTATTTTATTAATATAATTTTATTTATTTCTGTAACAATTTTTACATTGTATCGAAATTTTACACAACATTATAAAACAATGACAAATTAAAAGAATTACAATATAAAATTTTAACATAACATTAGTCAAATAAAAAATTAATAAAATCTGTCAAGTGCGAGTCGGACTCGCACACGAAGGGTTCCATACCATGTCGTACAAGATTTAACACTATGAATTTTTGTAATACTTTCGTAAAGGTAACAACAGAGGCGCTATAACCCTCCCTCCCTCCCTCTGGTATAAGAGGGAAATTACTCGACTGGTGCAAAGAATACCTTCGGAACCGAAGTTATCGCGTCAAAGTTGGTCCTAGCCTTAGCAGACATGTAAACGTGACGCAAGGCACAGCCCAAGGTTCAGTGTCTGGTCCACTCCACTATCTGGCATACGTTAATGACCTTGAAAATATTATAACACACTGTTCCCTTTATCAATACGCTGATGACACCTGTATACTATCTGCTAACAAAAACCTTGGTTTGGCCGCAGAATATTTGCAGAACGATTTTACTTCTATGACTAAGTGGGCCCATGACATGGGACTTGTTCTGAATCCACAAAAAACTAAAGTTATACACGTACGTTCAAGTCACTTATGTACCTCCCATCCCTTTCAAATCATAGCTCACTGTCATGATTGTCTGCATAAAAGCGTACCAGACTGCCACTGCGCGCCTATAGAGCAAGTCCCATGTCATACCTATCTGGGATTAATAATTGATAACCGATTCAACTGGAGTTACCAGGTGGAATCTGTTTGCGGTAAGTTACGTGCGATACTCACCAAGTTTTCGATTATAAAGCGCAATATACCGTACAGAATCCTTCTTCAAATGTACACAGCTCTTGCCGAATCGATAGTCTCCTATGGACTCACCAGTTATGGACGCACATTTAAAACGTATCTAGATAAAATACATAACTTACAAACACGTTTGCTGAAACTTGTAGTACCGAACTATGTAAAAAATAAATACCAAGATAATTACACAGGGTTATTTAAACATTGCAAGGTATTACCTGTTCAAGCGCGCGCTGAGTATCTATTCCTCATAGAACATTTTGATAACAGTGATTTGCTAACCCCAGTTAAATATGACGTGAATACACGACAAGCCAAATCTAAATCATTTCAAGTGCCTCGCAAAAATAACTTTTATGGCAGGCGTACCGCTTCTTTCACAATACCCAATTTACTAAACCAAATACCTGTAGACATTAGAGACTCAATGAATAGTAAAAACATAAAGCGTAAGCTGAAGGAACATTACATCAACTCGATTATAAAATAACTGTCAATAGCGCGTTGATCAAATCTCAGGCCATGGCATGCTAAGACAGACCCCAGAGGTCTAATTGTGTGCTTTGTTTAAGTGTAAGTTTGTAATTTATAAAATAAATAATTAAATAATAATAAATAAATAATAAATAAAAAAACAAAGATTTGTTAAGAAATTGTCTAATTTTAATGAGAAAATGTTGTTGTGTTAAAATATAGGTGTAGGAGTATATTTCATTTATTTTAAGAGAAAAATATTAAGTTAACTTTATCCAGTAACATGCATTAACTAAAGTCAAAGTTATTTATTTGCTACTAACATAGTATTAGTAGGTATAAATAGGTATATATGGTAGGTAAGCAGGTAGATATGTAGGGTAGGTAGGGTAGGTTAGGTACCTACCTACCCTGGTAAGAAGGGTAGGGTAGGCAGGTAGGGTAGGTAATTAGGTAGAAATAGGTAATTAGGAAAGGTAGATGCGCCGTAGATAAGTACTTAGTGCTAACCGTGCGAAGCCAGGCCGGGTAAAGCTAGTTACTTATAAATAAAAGGATTTCTCTTGCTACATCAGACTATATTGTACAAAATAGAATGTAAGTAGTACGCCAAATTTTAATTATAACTGTGCGTTTGCACTGGCGAAACATTCACAACAAAACATGTTGGAATCTCTATTTTCTGTCAATTTTTCATACAATGTTTGACAGGAACTAGAGATTTCAACATGTTTTGTCGTGATGTTTCACCAGTGTAAACGCACGAGTCAATACAGGTATTTATTTACGTTATTTTTGATAGTCATACAGAAATCTATTATTTCTTACTTATTATTTTTACACATCCCATCGGACTATGAGAGTGAGGGAAGAGAGAGTGCACTCGTGTCTGCGCACACACTTGTGCACTATAATATCTCCCGCGCCGAAGGCCAGTCTCCGTTGAAATTGGCCGCCGTGACCGAATATTTTTACACCAATAATTTTTCTCAATATGAAATTGTATCCACAACGGTTTAAGGTAACTGAATAGTACACTGTATGTGCCAGCATTCATTTCAATGTTACTGAATATATTGTCTATTGGAGTGTAGTTTTAACATGAGGTACACACATCAACACCGTCTAGGGATACTTTGAAAAAAGTCGATAAACTTCTTAAACTCAAAAAATACTGGCCGGTTTTAAAATCTTGTGAAGATAGTTTATTTTGTAGACCTTTTTGGATGATCGAAATAGTATATGCTGCCATGATAGTAGGTACTTACTAATTCCATGTCATTACTCCGACTATTAAATAGTTATCTGTGGAATTTATATCGCATAATATTAGCATGAAATACAAAATTATTACTTTAAGTTGCAGAAAATCGCCCATATTATATAGAATATGTTATGAATCGGCGTTTTTAGTATTTGTTGATTATAAACAGTATATGTTACATGATACACACAAGTTTCAAATTCCTAATTTGTTTAGTTGTTGAGAGCTCGTACAAAAATGGTCTAAAACAGACAACTTCTACGGCCCCCTAATTCATCATTTTTTAAGATAAAAACAAATAAAAATTAAATTTATTCTCTACTCGATGAGCTCTAGAAAATGATACCCCACATGCCAGGGTCAGATATTTTTTTTTTTCAAAATTTAATTTTATTGTATGGCGACCCCCCTTTAATTTTTAATTTTATTATTTGTTGCTCTTGCGGCAATAGAAATGCTCAATCTGTGAAATTTTCAACTGCCTACCTATTACGGTTCATGAGATAGAGCTCGCTGACAGACAGACGGACAGCGGAGGCTTATGAATAGGGTTCCGTTTGTCACCCTTCGGGTACGGAACCCTAAAAAGTACCTAAGACATTAATTTGCGATTCACTGTTATTAACAAATAAACAAAAAAAATCACTATTCAACAAAAATATAATCTAATGTCAATAAAAATAGTGATGTTATAAATAATATGGTAAATAAAGAATATAAAAACAAATTAAATAAGATTCAAAACTGTCAAAAATAAAATCTATCATGTCAATAAGAATAATATAATAATAATTAAAGTCTAGTTGTATGTGTCAAAGAGAAATTCATCAAGGGTGTAATAGCACTTTTCTATCAAAAATGATTTTAACGGCTGCTTAAACTGATTTAAGTTGTATAATGACTTTAAGGTAAAGGTAAAGGTAATTCACTTATTGGCAATACAGCATAAAATATTATGGAGAAATTAGACGAATCTCTCTTCTTAAAACAGTGAGGGAAAATATATAGTGGAATCGCGCATGTCCTAGATTTTAAGACCAGAAATTCGAAGGTATGTGTATTGTGTGTCCTTCGCCAACCACCCACACTGGGCCAGTGGAGGATAACGGGCCGTTTTCTCTCTCAGAAGGAAGATCTGAGCTGTGGGATCATACTGATAAACGCTTATGTTAGAGGAAATCATGGTCACGAATCTATAAATTGCTTCATTTGCTTTTCTATCTACCTCCAGCAACAGTAACTGTGCAATAATTGCTGATAAAATTGTATTGCCCGTGTAACCACAGCTTTATAACAAAAGCGTTACCGACGACATCCCGAGATTTTCATTATTCAGTGCCGCACATATTTACCGTTTCTTTGTCTCGGTATGCTAACGCTTGTTTCATGTGTAACTTTGAGCGTATGTCTGTAAGATATATGTATACTTGTATGTGTAGGAATGGTGCTTATGATTGCTAAAGAGAAAGGGTTTTTTGTAGGGTAAATAATATTCTACGAGACATCCAAGAGTTGTGTTTAAAACATATGGCGTAGCGTAACATGGAATAGGTACAGATTCTTGTGTAAGAATTCGTTCAAGGAATTACAATCACAAGTGTTTTAGTCGTTCGGATAAAATAAATTCTAAGAAAAATAAATTGCCGGTGTCGAGTCGCGCCGTCGCGTCTCGCCTGTTTGCAAGATCCTTAACGTTAGTTTCTGAGTTAACTTTATTTCAATCAATCAACTCAGCCTATCGCAGTCCACTGCTGGACATAGGCCTCTTAACTTTATTTGTCCAATAATAAAAACGTTAAGATCGACATCAATATCTACATTCAAATCTGTCATTGTTCTGTTTTATGTATATTATGATATTTATACAAAGTCAAAATATTGTTGGGGAACGTCACAGACCATTGAAATTAAAATAACAAATTATGTAAAGATTTTATAAACTCATAATTTTAAATAACTACTGATTACGATTAAGTGATTACTTACTTGAAACCATAACATTAGATATTTTCCATTTCTGTTTTATCGTCATTAGTTATCACGTCATCACGTCTGCGAAGTTTCGGCAGCTAATTTTATTTGACCTTGTATAGATTTCATTTATTTATTCGTTGAGAGAGCTCGTGGCTAAGTAATAACAAGCCGCACGGGTCGATCCATCAGGTTAAGCTACGCTTGCCAGGGTTGGTCAGTGGATGGGTGACCATCTTTACATACCGAGACTCCTCCGTGCCTCGGAAAGCACGTTAAGCCGTTGGTCCCGGCTGTCATTTGTGGATCTTTGACTGTCGTTACGAGTCGTCAGAAG
The DNA here is from genome assembly GCA_948150665.1 of Conistra vaccinii. Taxonomy (NCBI): domain Eukaryota; kingdom Metazoa; phylum Arthropoda; class Insecta; order Lepidoptera; family Noctuidae; genus Conistra; species Conistra vaccinii. The sequence goes on from OX411330.1 coordinate 11,596,419, forward strand.
CCCGAAAGTCTGACACCAGTCTTACCAAGGGGTATCGTATTACCCAGTTACTTGGTTGTGGAGGTCAGATAGGCAGTCGCTCCATGTAAAATACTGGTATTCAGCTGCATCCGGTTAGACTGGAAGGTGACCCCAAGATAGTTGGGAAAAGGCTAGGAAGATTGAATTACTTTTAATAATATGAAGTACTCAAGTACACAACAGTCATACGCTCAGCTGACATTACTCCAGAAATACTGACAAGATCTTGCTACATTCGTCCTCGAACACATCACAGTCAGGCTAAGCATTCAAATCATAATTATCCAATTAGGGGTATTTTTGATGAATGTGTAGGGATTTGCGATGAGGGTATTTCACTCGTGTACCACGCCGGCGGCAAGCTGCTAGTTAAAATAAAATAAACACACATCGGCCCATAAATTATCACGGAACGTTTAAAATTAATTTGTGTAAAATATTGGAGCACTAGTTACCATTTATTTACCATGACATGTAGTGTAAAAGTGTAATTTATAACTCCACACTTAAAATTTATTCGTCTCTTCATCATGATTTATTTATTAGAGTTAAAAAACGAGCTGGAAATAATATTAATTCTTCGTCACGTAATATAAAATTCAAATTGCAGACCATCCATTTATTCAAGTCCAAACATCACTTTAAAACAATTTATAATTGATTAAATTCAATTTGGTTGTGTTAGACAAGGCGCTACGGATTGTCGATGTAGTCATTCGTATGCTGGGCTCGTAGCACCTCGTAGATCCTCGTAGCGCCTCGTAGCGGCTCGTAGCCTCGTAGCCGACACGCGTCACAGGCGCGCTTGAACGTCAGTTCTGTCGCCTCGGGCATTCCTAGTACCCCTTTGTGTAAACGTCGAATTTATTTCACTTGAATTGTTAATCGATAAGTTGAATAAATGTGTTTCTGCAGTAATAGTTATAATTGAAAATGAACGTGTTGTGAATACACAAGAGAGGAGTTAATGCAATCCGGTGGTATTCAAGTTAAAATTGGTTTTGTATATTAAACTTTAATAATACCAGCCTGTTATTTGCACTGTAAGGCAAAGGCCATTTCTCATACAGAGAAGGCACAAGCAATGGTCACCACGCTTGCTCAAGATGGGTTGGCAATTTCAGATTTAACTATAAGTCCAGGTTTCCTCACGTGGTTTTCCTTCACCGATGTCAGTGCTGTCCAAGATAAACTTAGAAAGTACATATGACTTGAAAAAGTTACATTGTAGTTGCCCGAATTTGAACCCACATCCTCGGGCATGAGAGGCGTAGTTTAAACTACTCGACCATCACGATATAATATACATTATCATTTCAATATTTATTTAGCTACAATCCATACGCCTGATGGAATTTCCCATCGGCAAAACGACGAAATTCCATACAAACTATTATCCCCTAAAAGTCCTATAGAGGACTCCTTTCCCCTAAAAGACGATGTTTTTTTCCAAAATCCTTGTTTTGTGCTCATTTTCGTTGTATGTGTAACACTTGTGCATTGTTTATGAGTGAAAATTAAAGAATTTATTAAGTACAAGATCCAGCAGAATGCTTTGATAATCCACTTCAGAGTCAGATTTAATAAATTTCTCAAAACTTTATAATCAAAAGAATAACAACAGCCAATGAAATTGCTTAACATAATAATTATTATGAGACGTGACTACAGATGAATCTGAATACTCATTCAGAAAGCTGATACTCTCCTGGATCTGAACATCAATACACATTTTTTTTTCTCTAAAACCTAATAAAACCAAAACATCCTTTGTACAAACGCCAGCACATCAACCTATTTCAATCTGTCAAATTTTCCCAATCAACATTGAACCTTATTCTTTAGCAATAAACTTGGAAATCTATTAAAGAAATTTGACAGATTGTAGTAACTTGATGTGCTGGCGTCTGTACCATCCACCTCAACCAAACCGGTCCAAAGTTTTCGTATTCAAATCTAAAGGCTAAACCTAAACTGCCCAATCAGCAGTCTGTCGGGTAATCCAAATTGGGCAAACAAAATCGTCCGACCGGTTGTTTTACTAGTAATAACTGTATGCTGGCGTGCCAAGAGTTCGGCAACGCGGCAACATTTTGTCTGACTGTCAGGAGTCATAACTTACTGTCTTCTTGTTATCAAATCTATCAAGAGATGAATATTAATGTTATGATTTTTAGGGTTGCCTAATGGCTAAAACGGAACTGATATAATTTCGTCATGAGAGATGGATGTCTCTGTCTGTGCATGCGTAATATTCTTCCCGACAAAGGAACTTTTTACTGTGCGTGATACCACACGCTCTTGGGCGGTTTTTGGTATTTTGTTTTGGTTTATACCTACAGCAAATGGCTAGGCTTTTCAACTATTTAGTTTTTGTGTCTTAAAGCATCAGTCACAGCCTTTTACAATCACTTTGTTTGTACAGTGGGTTATAGCTGTTACCTGACCCACGGCAACGGTGGTCAGCAACGGCAAGGTGGGTCAGGTAACAGCTATGACCGTACATTTTGTTGCTACACCTATGTCAGTTTCAAGTCAATTACAAAATGACAATTTAAAGACTGTGGCTGATGATGAATGGATGTGTGATTTAAGTTAACCTTTACGAATAAAATAATAACTTTAAATAACCCTGTTATTAAAAAAACTCACCTTGTCAAACCTAAGTTTTCTGGACTATGGTACCTTAAGACAGAAGATATTGGAAGTTATTTCTCCCAGTCCGCATTTCCATTTAAACCTTAACATTTATATCTTCACAGTTACATAAAAACATTCCTCCAAGCAAAATAATATCGAACTCGAAAACATAATATTTGGTCTCCAATTAAATATTAATGGTTGTAGCAAGAGCAGCATAGTTGCACATGTCATGAACGTCTGATCATTTCATTTTCAATTAATGCCACGTTTGAGTTCGACATGGTAATCACGAAGAGTTACGATTTCAGACGGGCGGATGCGAATTATTTTGTGATGACTTTTGAAATTGTGCTGTCAGACTTTTCTCACTGTTTTTATAGATATTGACGGTTCAGAACTTCATATTGAGAGAATCTTTGTTTATTTAACCTACTAATCAAATTATAGATATATACCGATATAGCACATTCGGTGATTGGGTAATTTTATAGTGTGGCCCTTAAATTGTGGTATCTAAAGTATTCTTAAAAAAGTTGACCCTTGAGAATAAATTAAAAAAACCAGTCAAGAGTGAGTCGGGCTCGCGCACCGAGGGTTCCGTAAGGAGCTTCATTCGTATAGCTACCTAAATAGTTCTGTGTCCAGAAACTAGTCCTCTAAATCGTATGAGCGCCCATACAACTCGGTGGCAACTATGTATGTATGAGGTCAACCTTTAATTTACAACTTTTTTATTTTTTGGTATTTTTCCTTTATTTGTGCTGTAAGACCTTGATTCTAGGTCAACGGGAACTACCATATATAGGTTTTGCGACCCAAAACCAATAGGGTACTTCCGGATGACCTAGAATTGTCAATTTTTGTTAAAAGCAAGGTCTTTCAGCACATGTAAAAGGGAAAATTCCGAAAAATAAAAAAGTTGAAAATTAAGGTAAATTTTGGTACTTGCAAGTTTTCGCCTAAATCTCAATCTGCCCATATATTTTTATCGTGTTGACTCAGGACCTTAATTTTGCGGATGATTAATTCAACGGGTTGGTATTAAACAATTGTTTTGAAAAGTTGTAAACAATTGTTGTTGTTGTGTTGTGTTGTTTTGTTGAAGCAAGGATTTTGGAACATGTATTAGTGCAGTTTGAAGTACAGTTAATGAACGTGTATCACTACATTTCGATATGAAGATCACACCGCACACTGGTACATTGATCACGTCAGCCGTTCACCACAATAACCTATTTTACTTCAGTGACTACATTGTCTACATTATGCATTCGACTGATATGCAGATAATAGGCACATTAATATACATATAGTATTGATGTGGGCATAGTATGTTAAAATATGAATCTAAATATCCTAGTTTCAGTAGATGAGGTTAATACCCAGTAAAAAGTTTTGAGTTCACAACAAAATCTACAGGCAGAGTGATATCAGGAAATAATAGAACAAAAAAATTGCGCGTGCAGCACCGGACAAGTGATAAAAGAGAAACTTCTTAGTAAATAAAGAATATGAGTGGTGTGGGAGACAGAGAGAGTTATATGTCCCTTCTCTCTCGTGTAAAGAAATGTGCAAACGTGAAGCGTCCTTCAAAATCTCGTCCAATTCGTCGTATTGTCTCGAATAATCTAATACCTTTAAACGAGCAATTCTTTATGTATATAATCTGAATCTCGGAAACGGCTCCAACGATTTTCGTGATATTTAGTATTCAGGGGGCTTCGGGGGCAATAAATCGATCTAGCTAGGTTTCATTTTTTGAAAACGTACCAAAAAAACCGAGCAATTAATTATTAACAACCCAGATATTAATTATATATTAAACTAATATTGATCACGACTGATTTTCAATATTTCCAGAAAAGTTCATAAGAAGGTAGTCGTTTATCATTATGTTCTTCTAAACAAATGTCTGTTAAAGTCTGAATTTATTTGGTACATTCATTAATAAGCTCAAGATATACGAGTAGGAGTAATATTACAGAGTTCTCCATTAACAAATAAACAACTCAATCCACTATGTCGTCCTATCGATTATTTGTACCGTGCCTATTTATAAAGGCTCGTTCAAATCATTCGACATAAGTCAGGCTACCAAGCGCAGTCAAATTAAACCGACACGCGTCGTGCATGTGTACTTATGAAAGTTAAATTAATTAATAACTCGCTCAATTTCGGCTTGTTTACTGTCACTTACAACTGAATGAAGTTTTTGAACTGTATTTTTTTCGGTAATAGGTAGATTAATTAAGGCTTTTATGTATGCTTAGGCATTAAATTTTATCGAGTTCTATTTAATCAACATGACCAATAAACTAACACTCTGTTTCTAATATGAAAACTTATCAAACTACTTTACTCAGAGCGAAATAACCCAAAAGTCATTTTTATAATAATAAAATAACTCACATACCTAACTCAATTCCACACTCACACATTTACACACGCACACACATTCAAAAACTCACTCACATACAACACACAAATGCGCTAATTGTTGGATTTATCTTTTTAATATTTTTTTTAGTTTTTCTATTGCATACCTGTTATTATGATAAATGGAAGAGCGGAGTCACCTAACATAAGCATTTCCTTGCTTAAAAGGTGATCTCCAACGTATGTGTGTTAAGAATTTATTTAAATGCAATAAACATTTTTATTTATTTTATTTTATTATTTTGAAGTGCCTACCTTAAGTAATGCTAGAGTTGCTTTTAACAAGTTCTCAACTTTAAAGTCTCAATTCAGAAACTTGGTGTAAGTATTACATAATAACATCATTTTGAATTATTATAGTCTTATTCAAATTCGTGGTCAGAAATAAAGTTATAAGCATAGTTTTCATAGACTAAACATTAAACAAATGAAAGTCAACCTAAAGCAGATCAATGAATTCCCGTGCCTGCATTTCTATATTCTTATTACTCTTCAATATTTCGGAGGAAACTGTTATCACGTCAACCGTAACAGCTGTTTGAACGACACATTACACTTTGATTTTGTTTGAACTTGTTCTTAACTCGCGCCATGAACTTCCTTAACTATGCAATCTACACGTTTAAATTTACGATACTGTATGGATATCTTCTGTATGTACTTTGTCTGAAAGTAAAGTAATTCTATTCTTTTCTATTCTGTTCTATCATCTTTATTTATTTATTTCGCTATTATATAGTGAAAATGGTTATATTTTTGTTTAAGTTTAATAAACAAGTAATCCGAGTGGCATTTAAACCCGTGCTCAAATTGATCTTACAATAGTGTCTAATTCACATTCTGAGTAATTAGTGCTTGAATTTAAAGTATTTAATTTATATAGAAAGGATAGGTATTAAAAATTAATTCATTTGAAGGGGAAAATTCATCATCATCAGAATACAGCAGTCCACTGTTGGACATAGGCCTCTTCAATTGCACGCCATTCAGCTCGATTCTCGGCAACTCTCATTCAGGCGCTAAAACGCTTGCTACACGATTGCCAACCTTGGTAGGCGACCGGCATACCTGTTTCAACTACATGGTCGCCAACATGCAACATGCCATTCTGTCGTGATTTTCGAGGAGTTAAGACGTCACGGCGAATTTTTTTGACCAATGCGTCGTTGGCGTTTGGATCAATTGTTTTCCGTTTATAAACCAAAACCTCCTAGGCGCTTTTGATTATTGTCTTTGTACTGTTCGCAGCTGAGATCCCACTGGTAGGGTAGATCTGTACAGCTCGATCAACCCAGTAACAATTTATTTTTCTTTCGCCATTTTTCACTTTTCAAAATATAAGTATACTTGTAAAACTTGCGCTCGTAGCACGTGTGCCTCGCACGACGATTGACAGCGAGTGACTGACGTACTCGCGGTTGGCGACAGTCGTCTACATGGTCGACCGCCAACTCAACCTCCTATTCGTCCTTGGTCGCTAACGCAGCTCTTTAAACCAAGGTCGTTGGAAGTTTACACGAAATTTGGTCATAAACCACATCTACATGGTTGTAAACCACCAAAGTCACCTCTGTCGGGACGCGGTTGGCGACCGTGTAGAACACGTTTAAAGGTGGAAAATTCATTAGTTTAATATAATAATAAAATAATCACCAAAAATTTAATTTATTTTCAAACAATATTTGACATAAAAAAATTAAGATTTGTCAATTTAAAAATTCCATTAATTTATACCTCGGGTGACATCTTAAATAGTGATACTTTAACTAAATTGTATTATGTTCAATAAAAAGACTGTTTGATACCTAAGCAAAAAAAAGTATATATCGGATATCTTTCGACCAAACCGTCCTCAAAGTAGGTAACTAACATATCTACTCACCAATCTCTATTATCTATGTAGATTAAATGTGTTTAGCTCTTTCAAAGCGTCCCTAACCGAATCTAAAAATAAATCCGAGGAAATTGTCTTCGAACACGACAACACAACAAATGCAAATTGGCAGACAGACCGCTGTATGATCTACTCGAGACTTAATGCACCATGAAATTACGTATTTACCTACTTATCTAGTCGATAGGAAAATTGGTTTCTACATCCCAGTTGTCCATTCGATGCAGGAAAGATTGGCGTTTGACAGCAGAGAGCTTCAAGCCGCGGTATTAGATGGATCAATCTGATTATAATACTAATCGTTTGATCTGTTTTATTAATAAGAATCTGGGATTTATGAGTAGCGTTTGGATCATTTTGTTGGGATGTGGATTGGAGATTGTGCTTGTGTCGGTTTTTCGGTTTATTTATTGATTTTGAATGATTGTTTATAGCACTAATGGTTAGCGGAAAAATAACATAATTGTTTGGCTTTCTTCTTCTTCTTAGCCCGTCGATGGCAAAAATAAAACGAAATAAATAATGCCTGAGGAATGCCTAAGGCATTAAGTCCGCCTTTGTACCTTCTTGAGTGTGAAAAGTTTAAATAAATAAATAATAAATAAATAAATAAATACATATATTATGTTCTAATTTTTTTTATTTGTTTGGTCACGTTTGGCTTTAAAACACGAGAAGTAAAGTAAACATGGGTGATTGTTTCATAACTTACTAAAATCTTTATGCCCAGAGACTTTTATTAATTTTGGGTCCTTTATGTAAAAGAAAATATAGGTTCATTCATAAATCAGAAAAAAGGAGTTTATTGTCGCTTTACTTTATTGGCTCATAAATTCTTGATTATACCTATACCTAAAGCATAGAAGCAATAACTTTCAGCTTGGTGGTTGGCTTACTGCTATTATCATCGATTTCCTTCACAGTCATCAATCACGTTACCCTATATAAAAATCGGGTACAATTAATAATTTATACCTCGTCGGCGAAGTAAGTAAAGAAAGTTCTTGGCTGTCAATTTTTTCGTTTGGTCCCTTTGAAAAATTAGTAGTCATCAAAGGTTCAGAGGGGATAATAAATTTTAGGGTGGTACTTTCGTGATTTCATTCGCTTTCCCCTTAGAACACGGGGCGAATGCGATAAATTATGCCCATCAATAATACCCAGGCAGCCTTGTGTCAACAACATTCTATACTAAAGGCATTTGTAGCAATTTATTTAGGTTATTTTATCCTTCACAGCTGCGGTGTGACGTCATAACTTCTGCTTGTCTTAACCATGGATTGTTTTATGCACGATAAATGATTTTACGAGTTCGAATACCAATGGTGTATTATTCAATTACTCACAAAAGATATTTGGCAACCGAAGCAGAAATATTCATGGAAGAAATAAGCTACATCAAAGGATGTTTAAATAAGACGAATTGGGATTTATTATTATTTCATTAATATAAATTGGAAACAACAAAACCTCGTTGTGATTCCACAATCTTGTCTTCTATTAACATAACCTAAATGAATTCGTATGAACAAGGAAACAGTGCCTAAATTAACCAATAAGACGCAAATCCGGTCCGAATATCATACAATATCCTATCTAACCCACATCCGCTGCGGAATCCTAAAAAAGGGAGCAATGTTTATTACTTTACCCAAAATTAGTTTTCTTTTTTATTATACGCTACTATAAATAAACCTGCCAAAGTTAACTAAAACCCACTCGTCCTTTTATTCCGGAAAGAAAAGAGCCTTTTACCTGCGGGAATACCTTCTATGTTTAACGAGAAAACTGGTCGCGGTTCGGTTTGAAATTTCAAGTGTACGTACCCCTTTCAGGGTTCAATCGGAATAACCACAAAACATTCGGATCCTATTTCCGATTCCCGTCACAGTGCCTCCATCATTCGGGAGGTTGGGACGGGACCGAGGTGGGTAGAGCCACTTTCGATGCGTATTCAGGGAGCGTACGTGTATCGGCGTGCTGTGATCGTGTATGATTTCTATTGAGCGAAAGATTAATAACTGTGTTTAAGATTTTTTTCGTTCGAATTTCGTTTGGAGGATTATATTTTGAGGATTTAGTTATTGCGGATTTTTTTATCAATGCAATTTGCTTGTAGTAACAAAATAAATTAATTTAGGGATTAATGAAACAACTACAGAAGGTTATAAAACAGGGCAAAAGGGTGTAGAGTTACTTTCAATAGGGATTCAGAAATTATGGACACGAGTTCAAAATTCTTTGATTAAGGAATATTTCTACATCCAGCCTTATTGTTTTTATATCCAGAAAAAAAACCTGTAAACTGACATTTTGCAGGTTGGAAAATTCGAAGTAAAAGTATGAAGTAAAAAATTTTTGTGACCAACTGAACAATTCATTGAATTGACTTTTAAAGTATCGAATACCGTTACCAAAATATAGGCCATACAAAATCTAAGCACGTACATTCACATGAGTATCTAAAACACGAAACTTGAAATTTTGCCTACGTACATAATATATTATAGTTACATAAGAAACGGTTTTTTTTACTGGCTTAAAACGGATTTTCTTCTAAATATTGAACTAGAACTGAAACTTCTACATTATTTCTGTGCAGGTAACACAGGAGTAAAGTCTAGAATATTTAGAAGACTTTAGTACAAATCAAAAACAATAGTATGTACTCCTGCAACTTTGTTAAGCGTTTGATAGACTCAAGCGGATGGCATTTGAATAAGCTTAGGCTGTAAAATAAATTTTCAATTTCCTTGTAGTTCTGGAGTCGAAGGATGATTTACAGACCAGTATTTTGCTTGGCGCTGATAAATTCAAGGTTCAATCATAAGCACTAGAAGTTTTTGTTAGTATAAGAACGACGATATTATGACCATTATGTAAAAATATATTCCGTACTAATTTTGAGAAGCTAGGATTCATACTAGTCCGGTCAATATAGACATTTCAAATAACAAAAATTCAACTCTCCACCAATATTTGGCTCTCCGGAAATTTTTGTTATTTGACCACTATTTTTATGTCAAAATTGACTGGACTATACCTATTAGTCACGGTTTCTAGTCACAATAATTATCGCAATACAAACATTTTTATTGGAACTTTGAACTATGAAAAATTTTGTTCTTGACACTTACAAAAAAAAAACGAGCATGCCTTACAGGAGTCGCATACGATATGTAACATCACCAAATAAGCAACATTGGGGTAATAAACAACATAGGGGCGGGGCCTCGTCAAGGTAATTTCTGATGGCCAACTCTAGCACCGCGCGCGCTCATTGGTCAAATCGAATAGCACGCGCTTCCCCAGCTTCCCGTTACACACTTCCGTCGCTTTTCACGAGATCACTCCCACAGATTACTGAAAAACCAGGGGAAAGATGTTACACATAAAAAAAACAATGGGTTGCACTCCGGGAGTGCCGGCAGAAGTGAAAACTTAAACATTAACATTGTGCATTTTTGAATATTTTGGAATGGTTAGGGAATAATTTCGCATGAATTGCTTTATTTATATCAGTATAAAAGTGCTATCATATAAGTGGTTAAATACAATATTCATTAGCAGTAGTAGTATATTTATTGATTTTAAAAATATAGTCTGACAAAAATAAACAATTTACTACCCATCAATATGGGTAAAATTTCTTACCTCGCAATCTTTACGTAATGTCAAAGACTATTTATTTTGATATTTACTTTGTCGGTTGCTAGGCAACGGATCTTACGGTCACGTCCTGACGCGAGTTTAACATTGTTTACCCATCCCAAAAAAAGTGCACAACGCCGCTAAAGAAGTTATTACTTCAAAAAAACTGCTTTTCCCATGCTGACCTCCAAACAAACTTGTTTTACTTAGAAATTACCCTTAATAGTACCTAACTATTAGTAAGTCCAAGGCTATTGTTGTGGGCTTGTAAAGCCAGTTGTGTGAGTAGGCGTGATTAAGCGACATCGTGTAAATATTTCATTAGTAAGAGGGCAGGAATCGCTTAGTTAAACGAATGGTACTTGTGGGTCAATACTGGACGAGAAAGGCATGCTTAACGAGCTTCTAATCGGTCAACGTGTTTGTTGAAGATACAAGGATTTTTAAAGTAACCGACAAATCTATGTAGTTTACAAAAACATTGCAAACAAAATTACTAATGGTTATCTATACAGATATATTATAAACAGAAGCTGTTAGTCAACATTTATTCATAATATAAATAAACAAAATATTTTTTGTAAACGAAATGTTCTTTGCTTTGCTTAAATTTACGCCTATCTTATTAGTTTGACATTCTAGTAAGATAATATTTAAAACAGAAATCTAAACGTACTTAAGGTCATCGCCCATTATAACAGCACCGCTCCAGCACGGTAGCGCTCCGGCACCGCCTCGAAAAATCTAGTCGTCAACGCACCGTAATCCAGGCGACTGCTAGTCGCCAACGCGCCGGAAGCAAGGCGACGGCTAGTCGCCAACGCGCCGTCAGCAAGGCGACCGCTCGCTGCCGGCACTCCACCGCGCACCAGCGAGGTAACAGTTTATTGTTTATTCACAAGCAAGGCGTCACCGTGCGGCTGGCGAGTCGTCACCGCGCGGACGACGAGGCGTCACCGCGCGGACAGTGAGGTGCCGGCGAGCGGGCTCCTCGCTTGAAGCGCGCTGTCGGCCCGATGTGTGACGGCTCGTGGGCCGCTCACTGCCTGCGAGCCGTCCAGTATTCTGTATAGCCATCGTAAAATAGACTAATGGATTTGACTTAAAATCTTAACTTGAATGACAAGGTATTTGCCGTGTCGGAGCCGTGCCGCTATAATGAGCGATGACCTTTAGTCGTACCATGTTTAATCATAATAAATACAATATAAGTACGTAGCATGCCAACTGCTTCTATTGAGGAAGCATTTTATCATGTGCCTAGCGTTTTCTCAACTATGTTGGGGTCGGCTTCCAGTCTAACCGGAGGTAGCTGAATAGCCAGTAAGGACCGACTGCATATCTTACCTCCACAACCCAGTTACTGGGTAAGACTGGTTGTCAGACTTTTGGGCTTCTGACTTCTCGTAATGTCAAAGATGTGAAAACGACAGCCAGGACGTTGGTCCTGGCTGTCGTTTACCAAAATAACGACGAGCCGTTCCAAGGTACGTAGGGATCTCGATATTTTTAATGATCCACGGACCACCCTCCGTACATTTTGCAGTTCGACTCTTGCGGAAGCTTTTGTAAGCATCAAATTCAGAAAAAGGCTGCCTAACCTTTCCTAACATTAACTACGCATCTATAGGCTAGGTACCACACTCAAATAAATATTTCAAAATGAAAAAAGTGTTCCAATAAAATCTCCTAGAGTTTCCATGTTATTAAAACATTTCACGCGTCACCCCTCACTTTGGCCAGGGCCTGAAGTGGAATCAATATAGATGCTTTTCGTATTCCGTATCACGTAGAATCAATTTAAGAACTCCTGCTGCGGGTCAACGGATATTTATGAAGATAACTTCGATTTATAGAGATTGGTTTGCGTTCTTTACACCGCCGAGCAAAGTTATGGCGCAGCGGTGTTGCTTTAAGTGCTCGATAACATATCTTACCGCAAATGAGTCTTGGGTCTTATTTATTTTAGAGGACACTAGAGGTGTCTCTGTTTAAATGGCACTTGTGAGTACTTGGGTCAGATTTTCTGATTAGTCCTGGCACCAGTCTGCTTCCAGCCAGCTTCAATTTCAAATGGTGACGTTTGAATAACCTGTCGCCCACAAGATAGTAGTAGGTACGTAATAGTAAAGAGGATTGGCAGCGATGTCAACATACTACTCGACCACTAATCAATCATACTGATATTGTCATTTATTTTGGCCAATATTTTGTTCAAAGACTTATGAACATTCACGAAAGAAGCATTTTGTAGCTTCTGCCTATCCCCATAAGAAAAAGGCGTCAGTTAACGTATTATTACGTATGTAGGAGAGCATTCATAAAAGTTTCATATTTGACGTCTTTGTACCAAATACTTCGAACCTTGGACGCAAAATAAACTTTAGAAGGTGGACCTTCTACATATATATATCGTCTTAAAACTATATCAACGCGGTCTGTGGTCTTAAATGGCTAATGTCTGGAATTTATAGACATCTGCAACTAATACGATGTTGACTGGAATGAGTACAAAGAATTGTTCTGCTGTCAGCTTCTCAAATGTTTTGTGTTTTTCCTCTTGGAATTTATTTCTATGTATTTATTTCATACATTGTATTTTCTTTGGTAGAAAGTTTTCAACTTTATGTTGTATTTTAAGCTTGTTGTTTTACATTAGTCTTTAGTACGAGATTGTACATATTTTTTAATTTCAAATAACAACATAATATTGAAGATTATATTTTGATACCGAAATAAACATGGTGCTAACAAGACAGAAACATACATGTAACACCTTCTAAAATTAAAACAAACTCTTTAATCCATAAAGACGCTTCCCCCTTACATCGGTTTACATTTATTTCCCCAATTTCCATCAAAGAGAAAACGGAGAGAACCCTCCAAGAAAATCTGCCAGTAAAAGAGCCGTGTGCAAATTTAATAATACATGTTTCGGCAGATTTCCTCACTCACATAATGCACTTGGTGATGTCACTTTTTCCGATGTTTGGTTCCCCTTGGCCCATTAAATGTATTAGTTTTGCATCGGTAGAGTATTGTCAATACGTTGAAATATTAAAAATGCCGAAGGGGTATTTTTGTCTGTCTGTTTGTTGCGTTTTTATGGTTAAACCACTGAACCAGTTGTGGTGTTATTCGGTAAGTAGGGCTCTGTTTTATCTATTAGTATCATTTACTTCTAGTTTAAACCTTAAACACTGGGAATAGACAACATCATATTAAAAAATAACCTTTAATGTTGTGAAATAGGGTGTTGAAGTGTCAATGGAGCTCCCTAGCTAGGGGGTTTGGAAATATCTATGGAATTCCGAAATCGAAATCCACGCAGACGAAATCGCGGGCAAAGTGCTAGTGTGTCATAAATAACACTTTAGCATTGGGTTTTAGTGTATTAGAGGGGGAATGTCCAGATGTTTCACGATAATAAAGTACAGAGTGGGTGAAAAGTAATTTGTTAGAGTACAATAGTTTTGAAATATTCTTTTTTGCATGTTCCCGCTGCGAGATTAATTGAGATACGCTTGGGGAGGGTAGGTGATAATTACTATGTTTGAATATAATCGATGTACTGTGTTCATTGCCAGATATTCAGTAATGGAGATAACGGTTACTATAGTCAGTTTAATTGCTATGTCAAATACTGATTGCACTGATGACAGCGAGGATTTTAGCAGCTGTCATGTAATTATGCTTTCGTACACGTTTAATTAATATATACAATAGTTAATACAATATGTACTGCTGAAGTGGTGAATATACCTATATGTAATATTATATTAACTTCAGTAGTAAGATAACCTAAAAACATTTTTTGAAGTGAAAACTTCTTTAGGCGCGTTGAGCAAAAATCATGGAACACGCGTCATCGTCACCGAACGCTTCCCATGAGCTTTATTTTGTATACTGTGTATACGATACAATTGACAAGTTACTTAGTTTTCACTTCTATCGGCAGTCCCCAAAGACCCGCAGGTCCCGCATATTTTTTTTTTGTCTATGTTACTATCTATTATATTTCTCGTCACTTTTTATACACTTTTGAAGTCGTTTAACATCTGTGTGACGTAGAAATTATTCGTTTTTTTCTGCAACTCATCTCTTAATATTGCTGGTAATAGAAAGAGGGATGTGTGACGGGCTCAGCATTATTACAATCTTTTTACCAAACCTCAGCCGCCCCTGTATATAACAACGGTTTTACGGGATAAGAAGAGGGATGCCATAAGAGCGCTTATGGTGTATTGGTGATTGAAGTACCTACATAATCCTGTTAGTATCCCAGGTGGATGCCACAGTCCACCCCTCTTTTGATTTTCTAATCGGGATAGTGAGCTGCAATCATCGCAAACGACGGTTTTCGTTTCGTGAAAGAAGCTGTGATTAAAGCTCAGAATATAATGTTATTCAATGATAAAAGAAAAGGTTAATAAACACATAAAAGTATAATAATAATAATCATCCTCAGCCCACGCATCACGTTCCCACCATTGGGACACTGGCTTCCTCTCTATGTGAGAGAGTGGGATAGCTTAGAATACTCGTACAATGTTATCCAATGACAAAAGAAACGTTAATAAACACATAAAGTATAATAATCATCATCAACCGATAAAGTTCCCACCGCTGGGACACTGGCATCCTCTCTGTGTGAGAGAGGGCCGTAATCCACATAATCGCAGGACCAAATGCAGGGTGGTCGATGTCAATACACAGGTAGGTATTTACTACGAAAAATAATATCTTTGTAGGATCTATCTAATCTACAATCTTCTTCCTAGCGTGTCGACCTATCTAATTTACACTGTAGCGGTTAGACCGCCACATACAAAAACTACGAAACAAAAAGACATGACGTCACACAATTCCTACATCTCGCAGTTAGAGTTTACTGAGCGAATAACATAGATAAGACTATCCGAAATCAACATATGGGCAGTTGCCCGCCAGACATAACAACCCGTCTGGTTGGAGGATCCTCCCTTTTCTATGGTGGATGAGTGAACTTTACACCCTGTTCCTCATACCCCTAAAACACTAATATTATAAAGAGCAAATAATTTGTATTTTTGTTTGTACTTAATAAACTCAAAAACTACAGGACCGACTTAAAAAATTCTTTCACCAATAGAATGCCATATTATCACTGAGTAACATAGGCTATAATTTATAAAGATATCACGCGGTCAAAGCCGCTGGTGGAAGCTATTATTACATAAACAACCAAAAAAGCTATAACACTCAAACACAGTTACACTTTCATAATACGGTACACCAACAATAACCAAAAAAATCTTATACCTACATACCCGAAACTTATTTCCCCACACTACAATATACAAAGTAAGTAATGTTTTATTTGTAAATGCAGAACTAAACACCTGGGCCCTTGTAGTGACGACACCAGCGAACAAAGCGGACAAGTGAACACCATTACTCTTACAGAAAATATTCCGCTCCTCAAATTTGGTAAGGGAACAAATGCTTTTAGCAATGCGGTACGGTAATGTACGCCGACCCCCTGAATTTTTCATTCCCTTGTGGCTCGACAACTAAGCATTACCAAAATTGCGTCATATTTCTTTTCCAAAACATACAGAAGGGGGAATAGTGAGGATTGCTCCGTTATGGAGGAGGACGAGGAACTTAGTGATGATAATTGGTTTTGTAGAGAGTAATGTCAGTGATGGCCGATGTATAGTAACTAAGTGTCAAACGATGATTTGTTAAAACATATTCGGTAAAATGTAACATTTTATATCGTTTTAGTTAGTATAATGCAAATATATGCCTCGACTCTCTGACTGCCTCATTGGTCTAGTGGTATAGCGTTGGTAGCATGACGTCCTGGGTTCGATTCCCGGGTCGGGCAAAGTGTTATTGGATTTTTCTATCTGGAATTTCTCAATAGAAGCCCGGAGTCTGGATTTGTGCTCGGTTGATGGCAATAGGCTAACCCCCTATTACATGGGACTTAAACATAACTGGCGAAATGTGGGTGTACCTGCTACAGATACACCTCTGCCCCACCCTTCAGAGAAAGAAGGCGTGATGATAAGTAAAAATAAAAATATCCATTTATTTCGAATTTTGTTTATTAATTGTATTTTATATGTTTATAAGTTTCGTTTACTGACTACGTGAATGCTGTGTAACTATAATAGGTATACATACCAGTATTTTTATTATGTTATTGTTCTGTTTGAATTTTTGGTATGTACTGGCTGTTGGTGTACTGAATAAAGGCTACTCTACCTACTTGACTAAAATGTATTTAAAAAATAAAGAATTAGGTACAATACTAAGTACATGGCTTAAAAAAAAACTGGTCTGTAGGAACTGAAGACACCACGTTAGTCTACGGTACCCGGACGAATAAAACACTTTATAGATCAAGCATAGGATAATTATTCCTGGAATTGGAGCTACGATAAACATGATTATATTTTATAACCGACCGTTTCACAAGCCGGGGGCCGGCCGTCTTCCCCTTTTTTTCTGTTCTAATTAACATCAAATGATTGTCTCGTATTCAAGCCATATCTGAACTGGATGAGATTTCATTTTAAAATCATATGGAGTAAAGTCTCTACAGTACCGATATACATTATAAACAGCAGCAAATAAATTATATCTATTCTATTCTACGTCTCACGACAAAAACATACCTAAGTAAAAGTTCAGTTTTTTCATAGTTTCAGAAAAAGTCAATGGTTAGTAGCGTTTCTCATAAAATGGTTCATAATCTGCTGGGACGGCTTCCTGACTAACTGGATGCAGCTGAATACCAGTATTTTATATGGGGCGACTGCCTGTCTGACCGCCACAATCCAGTTGCTGGATTATACGATACCCCGTGGTAAGACTGGTTATCAGACCTTCGGACTTCTGATGACCCGTAACGACTGCCCCTGTAACGAATCCACGAATGGCAGCCGGGACCGACGGTTTAACGTGCTTTCCGAGGCACGGGGGGGTCTCGGTATGTAAAGATGGTCATCCATCCACGGACCGACCGCGGTAAACGTAGCTTAACCTAATCGATCGACCCGTGCGGCTGTTATAAGTAATAATAGCCGTACGAGCCGTCCTTTACGTATCGTCTATAAAGCGGATAAACAAAAATAAATAAAAATGGTATTTAACATCTTTCAAAAAGTTTGAAGTTATTTTATTATTTTCTTATCACGAACACAACTTGCCGCCGCATAGGTACAGTCAACCTCAAGAACATACAACGACAAGACTTCATTTAACAATTTGTTTTCCATAATACTATGTCAATGTGTAGGTACAATTAACGAATGTGTAACATGTTTTGTGGCTACCCACTGATACAGAAATAAAAAACAAAGATTGTAAACAATTAAATTAATGCTTTTCGACGTATACATCTTTTTGAGTATGACTGTACAACTCTATTTTGAACAACGTTGACTAATGATAAAAGGACAAAAATAGTATCATCAATCTTAATACATCTTAATACTTTCTCGATTTAATTGGTTAAGAGGCAACGTAAACAAGGTTTCTACAGTTTATTTTTATCAATTTATATTTAGTAGGTATAATATCGATTTCCAGTATGCTGAAAATATATGTATACAAGGTGGAGACGACAATACAACAAAAAATTAAACGGCGTGTCCATAATGACGTTCCCATTCTGTATACAAAAATTCAATTGAATATATTCAATAGTTTAGTCATTAAAGCTCGGCAAAATCCATACACGGCTGGGGCTATTCCGTTTATCCACCCCAAAAATCCACCCTAAGGTGGATATTCTGAAATGTATGCCCGAGAATTCACCCAAGGCCTAGTTGGATAAACGGAATTTATGGGCTTAGGGTGGATCCGGCATACATTACATTTTAATTTGTTTGAAAAAGTCATTTTTTTATTTCAAAGCTAGGATTTATTTGACAGTTCCAAAATACTCTTAAGCATTAGTAGGGCCAGTATTTTAATTTTTTGTTGTATGGTAGTCTCCACATTGTATATTGCCGAGTGCACGTTCTTAGCATCCCAGTACAGCGAGAAAAATTAGCGCTGGAATGCCACTGGAATATTGTGAACCGACACTGGAACACACTGCAATGTACCCATTCCAGTGAACAATCCAGTCCAGTGACTGGATGGACAGTATACTTTTTAGTTCTACCCCGCAGAATTCCGGCGCCACTGGAATAGTGTAGACGGTCAATCCAGTGCTGGATTAAACGTTGAACAGTGAACACGCATTGTTGTTTTTTGTCTGACTGACTGTATAACTGGAATAATGTAGACGTTATGATCCAGTCTAGCACTGGACTGGATTGACTCGCTGGATTACTGGACTGGACTAATGTGAACCGGGCATAAAAGGTCTTTACCAGCCGTCGATCGTCAATCTATCAATTTTATGTGGATATTATAATGTTTTACGTATCGTTTGCTGGACGCTGAACTAAGGCCAAGATCTATCAACGGCACTTGTATTTGTTGTGTGACTGTGACAGGAAAAACGTTTAGCCAAAGTACGTACTGAGTAACGTTTATAGATCTCGGCCGAAGTCTTACTCTCTAAACTTCCTAACACCATGCTTCTTATCTCAATTTTATAATCACTCGCACGCAAACCCAACAAGCAATAACCCTTGGATAAAAAACGTGAGCCCAGCTAAGTAGTTTAAAACACACTTCAGTGCCTTTTACAACTCTATTTTACCCCACACGCAAAAAAAGAACGAGTGCCGTGTTTATACCTAATTAAAAAAATATTCCATTTACTGATCCTACATTACGGTCCCTCCAGCTTACGTAGGCATAATATTAAACAAATATACAAATCTGAATTTATATTAATATAATAAAGCTGAAGAGTTTGTTTGTTTGTTTAAACGCGCTAATCTCTGGAACTACCAATCGTATTTGAAAAATTCTTTTATCATTTGATAGCCGAATTCTTCAGGAAGTTGAGGCTATTTATAAACATCTCGCGACGACTCTCAGGAGCGGGGTAAAAAGAAAAAAAGTCAGAAAGAGCGCTAAGCGAAATAATGTAATAGCACGGGTGGACGATGCGATACGATGCGGTGGGTTGGAAGCCGAAAGAATTACATAAAAATGTAACTATTTTTTGTGTATCATAAGACTTCCACGCGAACAGAGTCCCGGGCAGAAGCTTGTAATATAATACATAAATAAAATAGATGTGTCTCTGTCTGTCAGCAGAGTATTTTCTTTTGTCTTGGTACTTATTAATACCGAAGTAATTCTTTCTTTCTTATATTATTATTTCTATAGAGTAATAATGTTATACGATTATGCGGCTCAAGCCTTGGAACCGCATAAATTATTATAATCCGTACTTATATTTGTGTATGTCTGCGTAGGATGTCCTTGTTCCTTTTGTTAATATTAATGGTTGGCATATGGGTGAATATAGAATGGTCCTTAACGATTTTTATATATCAGTATTTTTTTAAGGCTTTCGTCCGGGATGTACCTTTTTTGTTTTGGGAGCTAAACCTTTAAAAGGCACCCAGACTTTTAAGATAAGACCGGGGAGTGTAGGATTCTTACGTCACTAAAACCACCCCGGTGGTTACCATCAGCATATGGCAAGGAGCACCGTGTCTTCTTGAAACAACAGCCCTGGGGACCAAGTCTACTAATTTACAAACGCCACAATGGTCTCTCGATGGTGAGTTTTTGACAGATTTGCCATACAAAATCTGTCAAAAACTCACCATCGAGAGACCATCGTGACGTTTGTAAATTAGTAGACTTGGTCCCCAGTTAGGACACATAGCTGGGGAGATTGGGGTCCCCGTGAGCTTCATTGTCCACGGCAGCCCGTGATCACTGTGCCACCGTACCGGGGATGTACCACCATACCTACACTGTTTCTGCCGCCGTCTCCGCCACCGTTTTGGAGGGTTTTTTTTATTTGCATATCGCAGGACAGCCTAGTAGGTTATCGGCTGCTTAACGTTCCAGTGGCTGCCGCAATAAATTAAGGCCTCCAGCCAGGGCACAGGATCAGGGAAAACTTAGAAACTATGCGATTACACGCTAAAGGCACCCCCTGTGGGGTACAGACCTCGGCTTAGGACGTTACTGGGGGATGACAGCAAGGGACAGGCTGCAGGTTCAGCGGCGCGGGCTGGCTCGAACAAGGGTCGGGGCGGGTTGAAGGGTTTGATTGCGTAGTTATAAATACTGGCAGACAGTTTTGGCTCTGGGATGGCATACGCTCCATGTCACCGCTGCAACACTGGAGGCTGCGTTGCCTCCAGTGTTGCAGCGGTGACTTCTTATCATGAGATGGGCCGCCCACTAGTTTGCTACCACAGCACGTACACATAAACTCAGGCCATCTTCCCATAGGGGTAGGCAGACTCTACAGAACGTCACCTGCTACGATACAGACTTACTCCTTTTGCTTTGTTTACGTTCATAAATCTGCTCCTCAATAACATAAAAAGTGGAACCTGAAACTATTCCCACGATACTCTATGAAACTCCACGAGCAAAGTCGCGAACAAAATCTAGTAAAACTTTATTACGATATTTGCGTTCATATCACTTATGTCGATATGAAGTTGAGCCGCCTGAAGTTTACGCGTCAGCTGAAATTAAAGAGAAAGTAGGTACTTTGGTGGAATCACGGTAACTTGCCAGACTCGAATTTGCGAAATTATTTCGTGGATATGTAAAAACACAGTCAGTTTTCACGAATTTCATAAATATAAGGGGCTCGTGGTTACAATGATAACAGCCAAACAGGTCGATCGAAGGTTAAGCTAGGCTTGCCGCGGTCGGTTCGCCGCCATTACATATACCATCCTTGCCTCGGAGAGTATGCTAAGCTGTTTGTCCCGGCTGTCATTCGGAGATCTGTGACTACGATACGATTAGTCAGAAGGCCGAAAGTCTGACAACCAGTTTTACCAGGGCGTATAGTGTAACTGGGTTGTGGAGGTCAGATAGTCAGTCGCTCCATGTAAAATACTGGTATTCAGCAGCATCCGGTTAGACTGGAAGCCAACCCAAATAGTTTGTAAAAGGCACAAAATCAATAGCGATTTTGTGTGCTATTTTAAGATAACGCGTAGGTAGTACGGCTGAATGATTTATATTAAAGAAAACCTTCAGAAGGTTTCTCGGTAGGTTTCTTAGAAAGTTTCAGAAAAATACAACATAACTTATTAACCTGTTCCATTTAATTTTTATACCTTTTTCTTCTCAGGAGTTTCTATTTTTACAGTTAAAGGGTCGTTCATTAATTACGTGAGGCCGTTTAGGGGGGCGAGGGGGTGGAGCGGAATCTCACCCAATCTCATATTATGTGTTTTTTTTTCCGCATTAAACAGTTTTACGAGAAATCTGAATAAAATTAATAAAATGGGCTAAAGTAATAATAAATTAAATTATGAATGCAATCAAGAACAGATTATGGTAGATATTTACACTAAACATAGGTACGGCTTTTGAAAAATTTCACCGGAGATTAGGGATGGGAGAGGGGGTCGAGTCAAATCTCACGTCATCTCACCAAAGGGGTAGGGATGGTCGATAAAACCCCAAAATCGCCTCACGTAATTAATGAACGTCCCCTAATAAGAAAACTACATAATTATTATATAAAAAATATTGTACTCATAGAATTAACAATATTATATAAAGTATTATTCTTTCTATCTATTTAAAAGACAGTGGTCTGATGGTGTTACAGGGCGTTTACACATGAATGAATCATCAATAAAAATTCTACGAAGACTTCCTGAACAATTTTTTCTACGTTTATTAGTTTCCATAGTGACAAATTTTATCGGATCACCCCGTATAGTACGAATGTAAGTTACTTAGCATAATAGCCATTTGTGAATGCCGTCAGTCTATTGGGTACATTACCAGTCGACAGCTCCATATGCCGATGATTTTTTCGACGAAATATTTTAGTTAATTACGAGTATTATATACTCGTAGTTTTAGTTAAGTTAGGATATTATATTGGTATTTTTTTGAATAATTAGGTATAAGTTGTTATTTATGTACATTTTATTTTAGTTCCAAATAAACTATGCTTAAGTTGTATAATTGAAGGACGGATTGACCAAGACTGTATTTAATTAAGTACCCACAACCTAACTATTAAGTACGAGTATTCTAATGATAAGGCACTCTCATCTCAGAACCTACATACCTATATAGTATACGACACCCCCTTAATTTTTATATCATCATCATCATATCAGCCGAAAGACGTCCACTGCTGGACATAGGCCTCCCCCAAGCACCGCCACTTCGACCGATTCTGTGCTTCCCGCATCCAGCGGATTCCTGCGGCCTTTACAAGGTCATCAGTCCATCTTGTGGGAGGCCTTCCAACGCTACGTCTTCTGGTACGTGGTCGCCACTCCAAAACCTTTCGACCCCATCGGCGATCAAACTTAAGTGGCAATGGGCAGGACACATTGCTTGCAGAACATGCAAGCAATGTGTCCTGCCCATTGCCACTTAAGTTTGGCAATTCTTCGAGCTAACCGAAGGTTAGTGATATACTCAATGGCGAGTATATCACTAACCTTCGGTTTGCCGACGATATAGTTATCATGGCTGAGATCATGGAGGACCTCAGTATAATGCTCGATGACCTCAGTAGAGCCTCCGAAAGAGTGGGTCTTAAAATGAACATGGACAAGACAAAGGTCATGTCAAATGCCCATGTGCACTCTCATAAAAATCGGAGACGCTACGCTCGAAGTTGTAGACGAGTATGTTTACCTAGGACAAACTGTCCAGCTAGGTAGGTCCAACTTCGAGAAAGAGGTCAATCGTCGAATCCGACTCGGCTGGGCAGCGTTCGGGAAGCTACGCAATATCTTCTCGTCTCACATACCACAGTGTCTCAAGACGCAAGTCGTTGACCAGTGCGTGTTGCCAGTGATGACTTATGGCACTGAAACGTGGTCGCTCACAATGGGCCTTATCAGAAGGCTAAAATTCACCCAAAAAGCAATGGAGAGGGCTATGATTGGAGTTTCCCTTTGTGATCGAATCAGAAATGAAAAGATCCGCAGGAGAACCAAGGTAACCGACATAGCCCGAATTTTTATATCATCATCATCATCATCAGCCTATTAATGTTCCCACTGCTGGGACACAGGCCTCCTCTCTGTGAGAGGGAGTGGGCTGTAATCTACCACGCGGGCCCAGTGCGGGTTGGTAGATGTCACATGTCTTCGAATTTTTGGTTCTAAGACATGCCGGTTTCCTCACGATGTTTTCCTTCACCGTTTTGAGAGCAGTGGTGATGAAATTATTTACACAAAGTAAAGCGCCTGCTGGGGTTCGAACCCACGACCTACAACTCGTAAGTCGGGGCCGTTACCACTGGGCCACCACTGCTCCTGTCCAATTTTTATATACCTAGCTTTAAATATTTTTTTAATTTATACCGCATCAAAAATAAAGTCCTCTTTAAAACGAAGTACCTTTACGAGAGAACTCGAGTGAAATCGAGCTTCTAAAGTAAAGTTGGCTGAAAAAACGTCAAGCTCTTTTCTTAAGGACTGTTCCTTGACGTTTTTGGGACGTTGCATGAAAATATAATCACGTACACGAAACATGTTTTTTTTTACATAAAATCTTTGAATAAATCAGTGGTTTGTAATCCCTCGTAAGCAACGCTTATCACATTGGTTTCTAAGTCGTAATTGCAAATAGCGACTTTTGGTCAGGTCCTTCTGAAGTTAGGTAAAAACTCGCAGAAAAATATAGTAATATTCTTTGTTGTTGCATTGATAGCCCGCAGCTTGAAGCAGAATATTATTATAGCAACAAAAAACTTTAACACAATGGACAAACAGATTTTTCCTAATTTTGATGTTCCTAATTTCATCAAACTAACGCAGCCAAATTACATGAGACAATCCAAAACAGCATTCGTCTACCACAATCAGAAAACGATAGAGATTTCTTTTTATTAGAAATCGTAAACGTGCTGATAAACTTGAGCATTCACTTATAATGAGCATTCTAGCGAATGTTGGATTTCAGAAAAATAAACGGGAGCGTTTTAGCGAACATTCTAGCGAGCGTTCTATCGATCATTCTAGAGAAAGGACAGTAAATTTGTTTCTCACTTTTTGCCGAGCCGAGCCATTCTGTCATTGTTCTGTTTCCATCTTCGTGAAGAATATTTTTTTGACGAGCATTGCCTGGAGCGTTCGCTAGAATGGTCTTGAAAATGTTCGTAGCGATGTTTGCCTCTATGCTTGGCTCTGTTCGTTGTTCAGTTCGACAAATTTAAAAACTGCGTATGCTCGATGTTCAGTTGCATAATGCTCAAGTCAAAAAAATATAGCAAAAATAGTTTGGAAAATCCAAAAGTGCACGCCTCATACATAACATTCATTCAAAAACGAAAAAGAATTTCAAAGCATAGTTTCTAACAAAAATAAACAATTTATAACTTTTCATGAAGTCGTAATGTCAAAGACTGACAAAGATATTTACTTGGCGGTTGCTAGGCAACTTACGGACATCAAGTTAAAGGTTGGAAATATTTAGATAAAGATATTATATTTTAGTTAGTATTTTATTAATTATAATTAAACTACTTTGAATAAAAGAGCCATTTTCAATAGGGTTCCTTCTACGGCTGAAACAAATGTAAAAAAAAAATTGACTCAATTAATTGATTTTATCGCAAGCTACAATGTTTTCAGGGTTCATAAAATGACGGACAGGAATTTTTTTTCAACTATTTTGATGCTTTTTCCATTTCTGCTGCAATAAATCAATTGTTAAAAAGTACAGTACTAATCTCCATTTAATCATCTATACAATGGTATATAAATTAAGTAGGTTGTGTGTACTAGCAGGAGTGTAACAATAAAAACAGTTACAGAAATGGGGCAAAAAAAAAATTTCGATCGTAGAGCACACTCTAATGCTTCGCATTAAAAGGCGTGCAAAAATGAACATCGACATTTCAGTTACCTCGGCAACGTATGAAGTTCATTCACACTCCTCATCGGTTCGCCGCTAATAAATAAGGGCTCATCAATAAGTGAAGCTTCTCGGTATCTTCGGGAACAGCGTTCATTCGTCAATGTACGCTGCGGGCTTTTTCTTACGCAGGTATTTACTTATTTATAACTCTGCTAAGGATATTTATGTAGTGTTTTAGGTATTCAAGGATAGAGCATTATTGATAGGTTACGTAGTATTGTTGTAAATAGACTTTCACTGAACTAATGTAATGAAGAACTGATAAATGTTGTTGGTTTACTTAAATCGTTGATCAAGCGGTAGGTAATGCCCAAGTTACACGAGGTTAGTTTTTAAAAGCTAGGATAGCAAGTTAGAACCTCAATATACTATCCCGGCTTGCTGTCCTGGCTTGGCACATACTAGTGCTTACATGATGCCAGATAATTTTAAGCAAGTGTACTGTAAAGGTTGCGATCAGAAAAATTTAACACTCTGCCTAACGGACAAAAAAAATTGGCGTTTTTGTCGTAGTTGGGTTTTCGTTTTTATAACTTTTATTTTTATTTTTATTACTTTGGGGTAGAAACATATATTTTTTTAATTGGGCTAATTAAGCTCTTTCATTTGATACCCAACTTGGAAACAAAAAAACGTTTTTGACTTTATGTCCTCCAGAGGGCGCCATATACAATTTAATGTGACGTCACATAGCCTATTAACCAGCCGATGATCAAGACGCTTCCAACCAATCTTCCAACAATACCTCATTTTTTCTAATTATGATACGTAGTTTAGAAGTTATGAGGGAACAGATGACCATACATATATCGGTCAAATCATAACACTCCTTTCTGTTCTGCTTCACCGTAGTCGGGTAAAAAACAAAATCATTCAACCTACCTCAGATTTTAATCAAGAAACTCACTTTCTTCTCACATTCTTCCAACCTTACTTCTACACAAATTCAGCGCACACTGTCATGTAAATTATATTCATACAAATACATTATTCATAAAATAAAGATGTACATCAAAAAATGGAAGCTGGCATAAAGCGTATTCGAGAAAGGACGTACTGTAAACACTACCCCTGGTCGGGGGTAAATGTTCCATGAAATTACTCCAGCATTTCGCTAGCAATGAAACTCGTTTTCCACCGGACAATTCCGACTTTATTCGCTGAAGCTATCTCGGCAATTGTATAACTAGATAATGATAATACGTGACTTCTAGTCCGTGTAATGTAATTTTTTATTTATGAAAATATTGGCTGAAAAGATAAAAGAAACGGAGTGCTTTTATTTTATACACTTGCAACTAAGGCTGGAAGCAGATGGTTTCCACTTTTGAACAAGCTTAGGTCCCCTAAGGGACCATAATACATGAATATTCATAAAAAGTATTTACTTCAGTGCAGAGTATTTTGAAATCATCAAATAAGTAAATCCAAAAAAAGAAACTTTTTTTTTCATACAATTTGAATAGAGCTATTTATTTATTTAATACTTCAAGCACAGAAATGTACAGAGGCGGAATTAATGCCATAGGCCTTTTCTACGAGTCAACCTTAGGGTGATACAGAGACAAACAGTGGTAGGTGCAATTACAAAAAATTGAGGATATCATATATTATGGTCTTGCCAATTACTTAGCCGACGAGCTATAGTGACTAATCTTATACCTTTAAACGAGCAATTCTCCTATAAACGGGTCCAACGATTTTCACGAAATTTTGTATGCAGGGAGTTTCGGGGGCGTTAAATCGATCTAGTTATGTTTCATTTTTAGAAAACGTACCAAAATAAAAACCGAACAAAGCTCGTTACCTAGATATTTGGATATTATGTAAGTAGTTATTTAATTGAATTACTGTTCGTGTTTGTGTACTGGAAACGTCATTATAGTCCGGCCGTTGAGAAAATACGTTCCTGACACTCAATCGGTTGAACAGTTTCTAGAAGTATCATTTTCGCAAAACACAAATTCATCTGTATGAAACTGATAGGTGTCAAGAAAGCATTCTCTCGACGGACTGTAGTAAGATAAACCAAGTTTAATAATCGTATTGATATCCTAACCCTCTATTACACACATGATTTAAACTGTGTTCCTTCGTGTGTGCTTGCTAAAGCTTTGAAAGCAAAGAAAGCGGACAATGGTAACATAATAACAGATGTCCAAACAGAATGTTTTTTGACAGCTTAACGTCAAATACTGGTGATAATGACAGATTTCCATGACAGCAAGAACATTTCAATTCAATAAACCCAATCTATAGTTGCAAGCTCAAAACTCTAATTTAACTTGTTCTCGACTAAAACAGATTGTTTTAATTAGAACAAGATGAATGTGAAAAGTTTCTTGTCATAATTCAACGGTAAGTTATCGCAGGTGTCGATAGAACGTACGGATTCAGCTGAGTCGTGGCAAACGTTCAAAGTATTTATGCAAAATAAGCTGACTTTGAACTTTAGTCGAATATAAAATCTGTTAATAGTTTTAGTTAGATTAGGTTAGTTATTTTTAGTTTTGGGATAAGATCTTTAGTTGTATATTTTACAAGAAAATAAAAGGCAGTAGTATATAAAAAATCTCGAGTAGGTTAAAAAGTGATATTTCCCGCCATACGTATGCTCCAATGGTACTAAAACAGAACTTTTTCGAACTGTATCAAAAAATGCTTCGTAATCATAAGCCTTCCACCTTGCAATCAAGTGAAAAAATGTGAGCTCAACTTTTATTAGGCTTTCTTTCTTTTCTTTTTTTGTTTTTAGTGACTAAACTGGTGTCAACTCAGCCGCCCATGGGCCTCTGACTTGGCTTTACAGGCCGTCGAGAAATATCTCTCAGTTATGTTAGTTTTCTCACGATGTTTTTCTTCACCGTCACCGTCGCCTTTTTTATTAGGTATAACGTATACCTAATAAAAACACAACACACACAACACATTATCTACTATTAGATCAATGAGGCACCCAAACTCATACGTCACGTATCAATTCGATAAAGAGTTCCTATGTATGATTATAGCGCACCCAGGTCTTCTGGAATGGTTCCGATCTTCAGTGTACATGTGGTGACTCCCCGCAGACCATAACCCACCTGTTGTCTCGCGCCGTATTGTCACCTATACAAGTGAAAATCTAATGTTTACGCCAGTGAATGGTGTTATGATAGCATTGCTCCCGAGTGCTGGGCCAAACAAAAAATTAAACTTATTTTCAAACAATATTTGCCATCGACACGCTCTTCCTCTTGTCGTGTGTGAGTGACTAAACTGGTGTCAGAGTTTTAAAGCCACCATGAGCCTCTGAGCCTCAAGAAATATCTTTCAGGCAAGCCAGTTCCCTCATTTCTTTTCTTCACCATTTTTGAAGCAAAGTTGATAATTTTACAATACGGACATGAATCCGAAATCTCAGAGCTATGCTTCGAGCTCGGGACCTATGACTTAGCAGTCTGACGATCGACACGTTAAGAAAGAGGTTAACGCCGAAAAATTAAGGGACACAGCAACCATTTAACATTTAACCACCATAATAATATAATCATATTTTTTTTTTGTTTTTTGTTTATAAATATTAAAATATGTATGTTTAGGTTAAGGCTTCTATGGGCCTGCGTCGCCTGAAATAAATGGTATTATTATTATTTTTATTATAATAGTAATTACAAATCCACTGGCGCTTGAAGATTATAGCTAAATCTCTACATGATCATTTCTCGTTAAAGTCTATAAGTATATCCTACAGCGGACATTACGGCCGACAACTTAAGAAGATTGTATCGAATTTACGTGACCCACATAAATAAATAGGTCACAATTACGACTCAATTATTATTATTCACTTCATTTTTCTCCCACCCCTTTTCAAGTCATAGTGAAAATATTATAATAACGACTCCATTATTATTCCGACCGCAAAATATATTTATCTAAAACAAAACAACTAAGAAATATCTCGGAAGATAGACATTTCCATTGGCCCCGGAATAAATTACAAACTCACTTAATTTTGTGTTGTTTGGTAATCCCCACAATAATTTCTTTCAAGGCCTTCATTTCAATCTGGGGGAACTCAGTAGCATTGAGGATTAGGTATGATTTACGAGACTAGAGAAATTATTATGAAATAATGAGTATTACCGAAGAAAGCTTCGTCCTTATTAATAGATAAATACGAGTTATCCTCGTTTAAACGTGGAAAAATGTGAGGCATTTTTGTAAAATAAGGAGATTTTTATTTTCACCGGGTATCACGTGTCAGGGTCAGAGAAAAGCTGAATTATTTTGTAAGAAGTTTACATTTTAACTTTGGCTTAGAAAATATTTCAGATTTCTTAATAAATTTGGTATTATAAATGATACTGGATAACATAGTATTCGAGTAAGAAAACTTAAAGTGTGAACAAAAACAATGTTTTATTTTTAAGAGGTTACACTTGACATTTAATTAGTTTTAGTTACATACCAAGCTTTAACACATCGCAACAATAATCGGAACACCAATCAAAGATCAAGACCCCGATAACGTCAATCCGTTTCCTGCGATAAATCCTCGAGAATTGCATTTCCTTAGCACGAGGAAGTTCCCTGCAAGTTGTCGTGACAGAATCATAGATGACGTGACGGACGTAATCGACTATCAACTGGCAACACCGTGTGACAGCTGCTGTCATGTTGGAAAGCGAGGGAAACCGGTACGTGGCAGTGTCAGTCGTCTTTGGTTAGGTTTACCCGGTTTAACATTCTTGATTGGCTAACTGGTTGTTTCTGTTTTGAAGGCCGTCGTAAATTCTTAGACAAATTCTTTTGTAAGGCATTTTGTGGTATGATATTGATAAGTACAACACTGGGCAGGGTGCTAGCTTAACGTGTTCACAGAACAGTAGTACAGGAATTAGAAGGACTACAATATTTTATTGTTAGTAATTCCCTCCCTTTACTAAACCGTGCTAATTAAGAATAGTGAGCGATTTGGGACGCTGGTTAACTATGGTTTTCCCCTTCAGCTTTACCTCAAAATTATACTTAACAATAGGTACTCCTGGGATGGGTTCTGAAAATATTGACCACATTATGTACAAGGGAATGATTATGAACATTGCTAGCTTTTTCTCCCAAAAGCCGAATTCAGAACATTCTATAAAC
This sequence comes from Conistra vaccinii, assembly GCA_948150665.1. NCBI lineage: Eukaryota > Metazoa > Arthropoda > Insecta > Lepidoptera > Noctuidae > Conistra > Conistra vaccinii. The sequence goes on from OX411330.1 coordinate 11,627,203, forward strand.
ACAATAACACCGCAGTTCTTAAACAAATGCACTATTTTATCAACATGAAAATGCACAAGCCATTAGTATCGGTGAATTACAGTTAATATGCCAACAAATCAGAAATAAAGTGGGTATGTAGAGGGCAAAGTTTACGAACTTGTTCTTAGTTCGAGCCGCAAATCAACTTAACTAGCGCACGCTCCTACACACTACTTTAAACTACGTGGTGCGATCGATTTGAAACTAACTTAACCGCTACTAAGCCTGGCTTGAGTACAAATATCTGATAATGTTTAGATTACTGCTTACTAGTATCAAACTGAGCCTTTTTCGCATTATATAATAAAATATATTACTCTGAAATAAAAGTTATTTTTATTTGGAAAGTTATTATTTTATTTTATTATTAGTCAGTTGTGAGAAAATGGATATTAAAGGATCGTGACTTCGATAAAGATAAGCGAAATTCAGGTTTATTTGTTGAAATTTTTTAAAATTTGATATTCTTTTATTTGCAAAACCATGTAGAATAAATTATCTAATGACGACATATTTCGAAATCATAAATTATCGTATACAGATTTTATTTACCTTTCGAAAAATTTGGATTTATTATTTTTTACATGTTTTAAATTCATAAATCTTTTACCAAACCCTCGCACAACGTTATATAGCAACACAATATTTTAAATTAGTGATAAATAAAAAAAACACTAACACTATACAAATTCTGAAACTCTTCACACAAATTCTTCACTTCTTTCATGACTTGTGTTTATTCTGTCACACCAGTCACAGGTTGTATACTTCACACAACGCAAACGTAGACCTAACATAGCCTACTCACACAAAACAAAACTAAGTAATAATACTAGCAAACAAAACACTCGTTTCCAAGCACGAAGTAACAACTGCGTAGCTCGAGCTTGCTAATTGAGTAATTCCTTTAAGACGTTCGTTATGATTATCAACTAGGACAGACTCCCCGGGGTGAAACTTTGCGAAGTACTTAGCACTTCTCTTCTGAATACGTGTGATATGTAGGTGCCTACGCTGCGGTGTGAGGCGTCGAACACAGATGTGCGAAGACACTTTGAAGGAGCATTGAAGGACATCCTAAGAATCAAAAATTTAATTTCTTGGGTGGGACTCTCAATTTGGAAAAGGCGTAGCATATATTTTCTTAAATACATAAATCAACCGTCATCTCAATGTACTTCCTAGGAACTTCATCTCCAATATTCTTCACTAGATTATTTCCGTAGACCGTTGATAGCCTGTTATAGTCCTTGCTGATTTTTTTTTTTTTTTTACAAAATATGACATAACCCAAAACAAGCTGTTAGGAAAGCTGTAGTGCTTGACGACATCAAAGAGTGTCAGGTATCCGAAAATGACATCAAGTATAGAGCGAAGCGGAAGAGAAAGACCAGGAAGGCTGACCCCACCACCATGCGCGATACATAGCCAGGAAAAGAGGGAGAGAGAACACATCAATACCTATTTTCATATAGCTCGACCAACACGAGGAAAGCCCCTTTGTTACAAATTGATTAACATAAACTGCAAACTCCGGCCAACACAGACGAAAATATTGCAGACAAAACTATCAACATTAACTGAGTACATTCATTTCACCCCCATTTTCCGGAGTTGGTCGCTAGTTACGAAGTTATTTCGTAACTTCGAGTTACCAACACAATGACATAAGGGGCGTCGCTTTGAAGCCACTTCCGTTTTCTGCGTAACTGTTATTAGGCAGACGCTCCACTCAATTTCTATGCCATTTTCCAGGAAGGTGGGTAGTTATAGTGTTTCTAGATATCGATATCTGTGTGTGGAACAGCTTTGTGGATGTTTAAGTCGTTAGCGGTCGGTGTGATGGTTTGATAATGGGTGCTTGAGTGTTTGTGAAGTGCTGTTGTAAGTTCGATTGATAAGACGGAATCCTGTGTGTTTAAAATTGATACTTGCTTGGGAGAGTATGATTATTATAATGTAGATATTCTTGGATAGCAACCAAGCCACGACCGGCTGCCTCATGGTAAGGTATGGTTATCGACGCCTATGCACATTTTTAATGTCAGAAGTATCGCGGAAGCGTTACCATACTCCAGACAAAACTACAACGTCTCATATGTGCACATAGCCTTAAAAAAATAAACAATGTAACACTGTTTGGTGGTAGATAAATATATATTACTAGCTCCTGCTTCGCACGGTTTTTATGACTTTACAAAACATCGAGATTTCTTAGGTAAACGTAACTTTAATATTAACGTATTGTATACGTAAACCTACCGGAATAAATTTTCTAAATATTGGGGAAAACTTCGTCAAAATCTGTTGCGTGGTTTAGAAGAACAACGCGGACATACAGACAAGCGCGAAAAGCGACTTTGTTTTATAATATGTATAGATAAGGTATAGTGATAGCTTTCTTCTTCACAAAGAGGTTCTACTATTTATAAATTATTGATAATCATAATTTTGCATGAAATTATCATTGGCTTGTAACCAGATAAGGCGCTGTAATAAACCATTAAGAACTTGCAACAAATAAATGCACATCTGTCACTCAAGAATATTTATTATTATCATCTAAAACAATCAATTTAAACACATCACTTATCCAGTCTCCTAATCAAATAATAAATGCGGACTCAGACCGCGAGTCGCCTTGCGAATCCACACCCTGTTTTCATAAACATAAAAGCTAGTGATAAATCTTCAGTGCTGATACATCTCACATCGGAATCTCTTGTGATACCAATAGTCGCGGTGTTGTTGTTAGAGCACGTTGTCACGTAAGGGGGATTGTACACTGCGGTGTAAAGCAAGAAGAGGGAAGATATGCAAGAAAGGGAGTGTTAGGAATGATTTATGCTAGACCGTGGCGGGCGCGAGCCGAGCCAAAATTTCACGAACATTTCATGCTACACCGTGCAGCGTCCATGTCCCGTCCGAGTCTTGTCCCCTACAAATTGAGCAGACACGGACGGACGAGCATAAATCATTGGTGTGAAGTATTTTTTTATGATAGATTAAATAAATTAACTATTTGTTGATTACTTATTATTTTATAATAACTAAAACTGTTATAACTGTTTTCTTTTTTCGTTTTATCTATAAGTTATACCCTTTTACTAATCCTGTAAAAATGATAAGACTACAGTAGGGTCAGATAGAAGCGTTTGCATGAAAAAATAACCTTAAGAAACTAAAGTCAGTAATGGGATGGTGTGCCGTTATATTAAGTTACGGGTTACGGCTCATATTTCCTGGTGTAATATCCGACAACATTGAAGGGATCGTTTAATTTTGGAGTTAAACAAGTGAAGGTTTTCTCATAGATAGTTTTATGGGTCATATAAAAATATTGCTTATAAAACGACCGACCGACAAATATAATATTTCCTTTCCTAACATTGAAAAACTGATAGCTCACTCTCTGTTGAATCTTGACAAAAGAAAACGTTTTTCCTATTTGGGATTAACCTACATATGGTGTTTTCCTTGTATTACGGTATAGCTTGAAGGTGAAGCATTTTCGCAATGGCCCCAGGTGAGAACAACTCTGTTCGGTAAGATTTTGTCACTACTTACAGAAGGTAACACGTTATTTCTGGTTGTGAATTGGTTGTATTGCATTTTTGTTACTTTTAGTGCCACCATAATTTTAAGGAAATTTTGGATTATCTACTAGCTAGAGTACATTATAGTCATTGTTTCGAAATATACTTGGAATTTACTAAGAATAAGAGACCTGGTACCTGACATTTTTCCTCACATCATTTTGAGTTGTACGTACAGTCTTTTTTGCGTAGTTTTGTAGGGGTATGAGGAACAGGGTGTAAAGTTCACTCATCCTCCATTGACAAGGGAGGATCCTCCGGCCAGACGGGTGTTATGTCTGGCGGGCAACTGCCCGTAAGTTGATTTCGTAGTCTTATCTATGTTATTCGCTCGGTAAACTCTAACTGCGCGATACAGGAATTGTGTGAAGTCATGTCTTTGTTGCGTAGTTTGTATGTGGCGTTGTAACCGCTACAGTTTGCTGTCTGATTTTTTGGTGAATTAGTAGTGCATTGTCCGTTAAACAATCAGATTATAAAACAACTGTTCTATAATGTTTAAATTTTCTTCTGGCATTGTCTTAGCGTGGATGTGACGCATATTTCCCCCAATTGTTATTTTCGTGTTTTGATCTTTCTTTGCGTCATGTTTACGGCAAATAAACGTATTTTCTTTCTTCTTTTATTGCATCGTACAGTCGGTGTAAGTTCACCTTAAGCTTGGCAATCGTCCGAGGCGGAGTGACGACGCGCGGCGCCACTTGTCTCCACAGCACACATGTCGTGAGACGGTTGCATCGCCACTCATGCTGTGATTAGTGCTGCGATGTTTTCTTGTAATTCCTTTATATCGAAATTGTTTATCGTAAAACTGCGTACTTAAAAATAATCATCTTTGAAAGTCGGTTAACATGGTTAGAAAACGTAGTTTATTTATTTCAGTTTACTGCTAAATTAACTAGACTAGATATCTCCCAGATCTCATAAATTACGTAAGAATTTTCTTATTTAAAATAACTCAATTACAGAAAAAGAAAACAGTATCTCTTTACTACTTTCAGTCTATAAACCAAATGAATCGAAGCCCCTAAACACTCTTCTTAATTGCACGAAACCCTCTTACTCTCGAACCCATACATTCCAACAGCAGATTACATTGTAAACCGTAATCGTAAATCTAAATATCGATAAAATTGTAACATTTGATAGGGGATCACTAGTGTAGTCCCTGAACGGTAATGCAACTGTATCCAATTCGTTATCGGATCCGACTTGGATTTGTCGCCGTCTCAGCTCACAATAGTAAATTTTCGATGTGGCTACAACGCTGTTGTGTGGAATTCAATGTGTCTATCGAAAATATATTGGTCTCGGTTATGCTAAAATTCAGTGGTCAGTTTTACAGTGTATAAGCGAAAAATGCCTCGAAAAGCACATTAAGCCATTGGTCCTGACTGTAATTCGTAGATAATGAGGTTATACTAACCTCATTGTTCGTAGATATTTGACAGTCGTTAGGGGTAGTCAGAAGCCCAAAAGACTGACAACCAGTTTTGCCAAGGGGTGTCGTGTTACCCAGTAACTGGGTTGTGGAGATAAGATAGGCAGTCCTTCCATGTTAAATACTGGTATTCAGCTGCATCCGGTTAAACTGGAAGCGACCTCAACACAGTTGAGAAAAGTCTGATTGATTGAGAAGTGAAAAATGCAAAAAAGTAGGAAATTAATGTATTTGCAAAACATATTGAACAGTATTTTGCTGTAAAATACTTGTAGTTATACGAAACCAAGATAGTTTATTTAGCTCCATTACTTTAGAATGGTCAACTCAAAGATAGATTACTGATTAATACAAGCTTCCAATCAATAATCGTGCGATATCCACACGTACAGGTCAATAGATTGTTATTAAATAAATAAGAAAAACAAATCACAAAAGATAATAACACAAAATCCGATGCTCAAACCAAAACCACAACGCAAAAAATAAATAAACGAAAGCTCTGATTCAACACCCGTAATTTCGATCAAAATTTTTTACTTGAACAACAAAAACCCGATTTATCGAATGAATTCGTTAAAATTTACATCGCAAATACAGAACATCAATTTCATTAGTAAACAGTATTAATCTCAGCATTGATCTTCTTTGAGTACATATAAAAAAATCGTGACGAAATCAAAACTGTACTTACATTAAATATTTTTGAAAAAAAGTAATTGCTACGTCCTCACCACGTAGCAATTACTTTTTTTCAAAAATATTTAAAGAGTCAGCTGCCAAAAATTTTGTATTTAGTATTATTTCCGTTTGTTTCGATGCCTTTTCCGGATTGGCGCAAAAACTACTCAACGGATTTAGATGAAATTTAGCACGCAGTTAGTTTATAAAATGAATTATCACATAGGGAAGTACTCTATGTGTTAATCTATTTTATACACTTGATACCGGTAGTACGTTCCCGTGCGATATATTCGACATTCATCCGGGCGAAGCCGTGGGCAAAACCTAGTAATACCTACGGTATATTTACTCTGTAATTGCCTTCGGGTATGCGTGTAATTACACAGATAGTTGTTTGTCGTAGCAAATTAATCGATAACGTTATCGGTTAATGATGTACACCTCTATTGTTGTCTTTTTCACTGTTGGCTGTTGGCAGGATGTTAATTTATTGTATTGAATTGAAATTGAATTGAGTTGGTTTTACACGTATTATTTTTTGATAATTTTGTCTTTTCAGTAAATATTAATATGAATGATTATTATTGCTTTATCACCACACGCATAAAGGAGAAGACATAAAAAAATTTAGGTAATGTATTTACAAAACTGGCCAATTTGACGCACTGACTGATTAACCTTCTTTCAAAAAACATAATAAACATAAAGACTTACTTAGCTAATGTTATTAAGCCACAAGTAGAAAATCCTTATTGTATTTTAATGAAAATCCTGGTACCTCCCTACAAACAAAACACATGAAGGAAGGTGAATATAGCCACACAACAACACGACCGCACAACATTTCCTCGGACGAGCTGTGTAATTTCTTTAAAACAATGCTTTCTTATCTCACAATAGCCAACAAAAGACGTCAAAAAGGGGAGCTGTCCTAATGGCACAGAATTTCAGATTAATTTTTTTTCAGGTGACCTCAAGATAAAAGTTTTCAAGGCAATAACAAAAGCCGTACCTTAATGTAACCGGTAAAATTTTTAATGTAAAGAGCGATGAAAGGTTACGTAAGAACGCTTTCGAAGCTAATGCTTAACGTTCAGAATTGACACGAACCAAAAAAAAAAAACTCCGTAAAAAGACAGCGAAGTCAGTAAATTTTTGATATAGGAAGGTACGCTTAAGGATTCCGCAGAAAGTTTCGGTCAAGGGCTGTATAGCTTTACGACTTACGGCAAAGGTTCGGAAAATTGTAAAAGTAAACGCGGCGAATATCAATAAAATTAGTTTTATGTCGCCAATGCGAGAAGCGGAAACTTTCTCAATCATTTTATCGAATCAGAATGCGTGTGTAAAGGGAACATTTTACGTAATATATGTTTACTTATTTAAGCAGTAGCTGTTGCCCGCGACTTCGTCTGCGATCCAGGATGAAAAGTAACCATAATCTACCCATGTGCCAAATTTTATCCAAATCCATTTAGCCGTTTTAGTGTAAAAGAGTAACAAACAAACATACAAACAAACTCACTTTCACATTTATAATATTACTAGCTGCACCCCGCGGTTTCACCCCCATAAGTCTCGATCCCGTCATGGTTTTTTCTCCAGGTCATGGTTTACACATGTGCCAAATTTCATCCAAATTCGTTCAGCCGTTTCAGCGTGAAAGCGTAACAAACAAACTTACTTTCGCATTTATAATATTAGTTAGGCTATTAGAATATACACACATCACAAAAAGTTTGTGATCACTAGCAAAAGCTGATATGTTTTTTAAATTTATCTTTATCTAGAAAAAGTGTTTACGTTATATCTTTTTTTAAATACAATAGCACTGTTTGAAATTAAAAATAAAACCTTTTTATTATTTTAATAACAATAATTGAGTAATGCAATTCTAAATTATAACAGAAAGATGGAAAGAAAAAGATCATTTAACGAAACTTTTACAACAATTTATAAAAAACTGGTTTTTATTGAATACAATATAACTCCTCCCCTAGCTCGCACACATCCGACGATCCTCCTAGGTATGCTGAGGATCAAGTTATCCAGCATTTCTTGCGGTATCCAGTCCCTTTCTTGAATAGCGGCTTCCCTGATCTCTGCCACTGCCTGCGGAGGTGGCTGACGGTTCCAAACAGCTCGCTTTAGAGCATCCCACGCGTGCTCTACTGGGTTTAAGACAGGCAAGCCGGCAGACCAGTCTAACCTTGTGATATCGTATTCTCGGAGAGCAGCATTGACTCGATGAGTTCGATGTGCGGGCGCATTATCATCGACCAGTACGAATTGGTGCCCATGGTTTACTCGGAATAGTCTAACAATTCCATCAATAGCGACTGTTTTGTACTTATTTGCCTTCATAGAGCTTTGATACGAGATCAAAGGCGTTCTAGCTCTAATCATAATTCCACCCCAAAAGGACACCGATTTGCCGCCTTGCTGAACGGTTCCAGTGGCAGTTCTTTGCCTTTCAGAGTCTCCAGGTCTGCTCCAGACACGGTCACGGTGGTTATCTGGATTAGTACTGATTCGCGATTCGTCAACGAACAGACTATTTTGCCAAATGTTTTCCTTCTCATCTTCTTCATTTGGCCGGAGCCTAGCCCACTGCAATCTCCGTCGCTGACGTTGCCGTGACTTGGTACTCGCCAAGACCTCCGTGCTCGTAGTCCCGCCTGGTGTAAGCAATTCCGAATGGTCTAAATGCTAACTTCAAGTCCAGAGGCGGCCCGCACTTCTGCTTTTTTTGCAGTGGCGTTGATTGTTGGGTCACGGGCTGGCAGCAATCTGATATATCGCTTCTGAGCAGCAGACGGAACAGTTGGGCAACCACTGCGGGGTTGGTCAGCTAAATTATCCATGCCGTGGTACCTCTGCAACGCGGCCACGACACAGGATTGGGATACAGCAACTCTGCGTGCTATTTCTCTTGTGGAATATCCTTCTTACCTCAAAGTTACGATTCTTGCTCTTCAAACTTCTGATAATCCTCTTGGCATTTTATCAATAACAACTTTCCTTGAAAAAATATTATAAATCCGTTAAAATTAACTAAGTCAGATTTCTGAATGAGCGTAAGCTTGGATTGAATTTCTTTTTATACGGAAAAACAATTGAATTTGTTTTTTAATTTATATTTTAATTCTATATTATTAAGTAAAGAATCTAAAAAGAAGAAGAAATTATAATATAATCTACCGTAATAAAAAAGATATCGATTTTTCAAAGTGATCGCAAACTTTTTTTGATGTGTGTATGCACACACACGACTGTCACTAATGAGACACAATAAAATTTTAATTGTTATCGAGCTGCATCAGTCTTTCGGACAGTTGAGCATCTACGAACAAACACGATGAAACGAACAGAAAAATACGTACAAAGTGATACGTACGTACGTGTTTAGTGAGTTGGCTATTCAATCTGGGAGTACTATGACATACTTGAAATGTATTAGACGCGACTCTCTGAGGTACTGAAACACGTTACTTCGTGACGTTATTAGACTAGCTCGAAATTGTTCCGGAGCTTTCACAGTTGCTTAAATAGCTTCACATTTCCTTTTCAAATTATAATGTTTGTAACGTGAACCTACAAAGCGCATTGTTTTAAATTATAAACAGGATACATTTTTAACCAGTGCGCAAACTTAAACACATGACTTTACTCATCATTATGAACAACTTTCAACTGAAATCGCGAAAAAACATCAGCTGTTCCATACATTTATGTTCGCATTAACTCGTCAAAATGTTGGGAACAGCTGATTTTAGGTTTGGTCCCATAGTAAAAGTTGTTCATAATGATGAGTAAAGTCATGTGTTTAAGTTTGCGCACTGGTTAAAAATTTCTCCTGAATAAAGAAAAACATCGTGACTTTTTAGAAATTAGCTTTAAAACAGACAATTCCTTATTTTTAAGAAAGGTTGCATTCTAATTTCAATCTGAATCTGTCAATAATCGTGTAGGATTTTTGACATTATTGTCGCTGAAATTGCTCCTAGATTTGAAACGTTTTTAATTACGGGAATTGGCCTTGAAATAAATTGATCTTCCCGTTTAATGATAATTCAGCATCGAGCTAGCGTAACACAAGCTACAACTGCTCATTCACTACTTCCATGCACATTATTTTTACTTGTCAAACAATGTAACCAAACATACAAAGTTTCCGCACACTTCACCCAAAAACGAAACAGCGACCCACTTGAAAACATACTAAATTTTTATCACAAGTTCTCAACCAAAACTAGTGCCCTCTACTTAATATATGCGCGATTACCCCATCACGCCAGCCTATAGAAACTTTGTTTACGGCCACCATATCTTAACTTACCTATGTTTACGGAGGGTACGCTTGGTACTAGCATAGAATAAGAATGGGTAGAGGTGAAACTCTCGCTCTGAACGCATTGTGAATACCTACAGAAAAGTCTAAAGATCATCGCTCATTATAACAGCACCGCTCCGACACGACAAATACTTGTCATTCAAGTTAGGAAAATAAATCAAATGAATTAAGGTCTATTTTACGATGGATATACCGAATAGTGGACGTCTCGCCGGCCGCTCACTGCCCGCAAGCCGTCACACGTAAAATAGACTTTACACAGCCTACTTAGTGACCGCAACCGTAACCATGGTCGCTGTGACCAGCATTTTACACTGACTTAGTCATGATAGTATGGTATGCAGGGTTACAATTAATGTAAGATCTTGGTGGCATTGACTATAGTCACGGTTGCAGACATAGTAGCAGCAGCTCTTAAGATTGTGTCTATAATGCGATGTACGCTACTCGCTCCACGTTCGATTATTTCAATATTGGTAACCCTGTTTAGGCCTGAGCAAGCACAGGTCTTAGTAGGAGCAGTAGATAGATACCTACCTAGTGCTCCTACTAAGACCCGTGTATTTTGATGACATCGGCGCACACATAAATCAAAATACACGAGTTTCGGTTCCGTTTATCATAATGATCTGCCTAGCCATTTTCCAACTAATTGGGGTCGGCTTCCAGTCTATCCGGATGCAGCTGAATACCAGTATTTTATATGGAGCGGGTGCCTAGGCAGCTTCGTAGTTTCGGTTCTGTTGTGGTTTTCTTATTCTATGGTATCAGGTAGAGAAATTTAGGGGAACTATACTATCATTAATCCCAGGAGACAATGTAGTTAACTACGACCCACTTTATCTATATTTCTTGGGGCCACTAGTTCCCAGCACGATTAGTCGGTCTGATATTGGACGAGATATTAGTTTGAGGTCTGTTCTATTGCTCTTTATGGTGATAGCTATTTTTATACAGAGGGGTGTAATCTGTACAGAAAAAGTGATCCTGATCACTTGAACTTGTTCGATGGAGCAATTTGTGGCTCAAATCAAGTACACCTTTGCCTCACTTTCCATGGTTTACTGGTGAATGTTATGTTGTGTGTGATACATTATACTTCGAAGTAGCAATATTTTTTTACGAGGAACCTGACGACTATTATTTTATTTGTCAGTAAAGGATTTCAGTTCAGATACATGATGCATTTCGATTGGCCTCAGTATTCTTTAGTCACGACGCGCGACGTTCACGTAAAAATATTATCAATTTCTACTACATAGTGCCGGTCAGAATTTTTTTAATTGCTTTCGACAGAGTTGCAGTTCAATCCCACGGGATATTTTTACCGTTTCGCCAATAATTTAAGGTATGTCGATTTCTTGATTGGTTTCCTCCCCGATACAAATCGGGTATTAGCAATATTTGAACCATATTTATGACTCCTCCATAAAAAAAAAAAAACTGCACACACATAAACAGACAAGAAGTAAGGAACAGAAAAATATTTACAAAGATGATGCTTATTTCTAAATAAATCTCTTCCAGCATACCTGCGATAGGAAAGTAGATAAAAAGAGACGTAGACAACATGTAAGAGTACAAAAGAAAACAAATACATAAATCCAAAAAACAATTATTATTTTATGGGTAGGTAGGCAGTAACTATCAGTCTATACTCAATCATCATGAGTATCTGGTTAAACCACTGGTCTTGTTTATCGCTCTAGTCTTTCCCACCACGTACAATAGATAGATACACCAAAATGATTAGTGGACCTTACCCCAGCCTGTATGTGAACCGAAATATCCTTTAATTTAAATGAGGTCTTACTAAAGACCAGAAACAAGAGGCAAAGGTTCACTTAAAAAAAAAATGCAGTCAAAACAAAAGAATGAATGAATGAATGAAAAACTCACTCTGTCATAATTAGAATGCGTATTGGCCTCTGAGGTATTGGCAATTCAAAATGTCATAGTCTTCGGAAGCTATTTGGGCGCTACGATGAATAATAATGGTCTCACCTCACCGCTTCAGTTTACGTTGTAAATCTGCTGCGTCGTGTATACAACCGTTTGTAATTAACATTTTAGTAAGCGAGTGTAATATTAACGTTTAATTAGGATGTCTACGATTTATTTATAGCAACGTTTTAAGGAAAATTTTCAAGCTGTTTCCACTCTTGATTAGTTTATGAATTTAATATGGTGTTTGTCGTGTGGTTTGAGAGTTTAAACTTTTTGATAAAAGGGTTCAATCATTGTGAGCAGTGTCTTAAGATTTTGGTACCTAGGCAGCTGTCCCACTGACCATTGAAAGCGACTACCTATCAACAATATTCTTGCTAAAGAAACATTAGAAAGATTGTACAGTCCGTATATGTAAAAGAGATTCATTAATTAATAGTTGGTCGCTGACTGTTCACACTGCTGGCGAGTACTCGTTTGTCACAGCTCCAAGAGCTACTCGCTCAGCAACACGTACTCGCTCAGCAACGCTCCTTCGACGGGCAGAACTCTCACTGGGAGACTCGTGCTTGGTACTTACGCATATCAGCGAGTAAGGCCCGTCGCCGTTGCACACTCGATGCTCGTTGCTCGGCAACTCGTTTTTAGTTGCTATCTCTACTCGCTTCTCGTTGATCGCTGGTGGTGGGACAGCGAGTGCATGACGGTGACGAGCTATTACTCGCTGGTATGCGTTAGTCTGTTTAGCGAGTATTCTGTCCGCCAAGCGAGCTTCACTGAGCGATTACTCTCTTTGATAGTTGTTGTCGCTGCAACAAACGACTCGCCGGCGATATGAAAATCAGCGATTAACTATTCATATATGTACCTATCTCTTTTACTTACACGGGACCTATATAACAATGTTTTGATACAAGCCCATATGTTAGAAGGTAGATTACTAAAATAGCTAGGTAGGTAGTAAAATAGGTAGGCACTTATAGCTAAATTAGTAAAATTTAAAATAATTATTTCTTCATACTTATATTAATTATTTTTACTTTATTTATTACTTTTATTTTTTTACTTTATTCGTTGTGAATTATATTATCTAAAGTAATATATTATATACAAGGTGGAGACGACAATACAACAAAAAATTAAACGGCGTGTCCCTATTAAATGACGTTCCCATTGTGTATACAAAAATTCAATTAAATATATTCAATAGTTTAGTCTATTATAGCTCGGCAAAATCCATAGTCGGCTCGGGTTATTCCGTTTATCTACCCCAAAAATTCACCCTAAGGCCGCTTGCCCACTGGTCGGTAAGTGTGCGGGGCGATATCGTTTCGGTACTGCGTGACGTCACGCATTTTACTGCATCGGTACTGGAAGCTTACCGCGCAGTGTTTCCACTTTTAGGGATTTCTCCCTGTTTTAGGGAAAAAATACCAATATTAAGTTTGGTTTAGGGATATTTTATTTTGACAGGGATTTGGGGAATTTAGGGGTTAATATGAATTTAAGTTGGTAACCTTATTGTTTATAGTAGGCATCACCCAATATATTACTTGACTCTATGGCACCACACTCTATTAAAGGATTCGATTTATTCAACCACCGATTTATTCCCTCAACCCAAACTCATATTGAATGCAATTCATCAAATTTTAATTTACCATGTTAATTGTGCCATTAGGTACCTTATTATTTATAATCATGCTCCCTAAACCAAGGAAATTTGAAGATTTTTTAGGGAAATTTAGGGATAATTCATTCAGAAACTGGGGAAAATCCAAAAACAAGTGAATTATATAGTACGAGAGCCCATGACCAAAACCATGTCACATCGTTTTACGGGAATAATTGTAAAAAAATATTTACGTTTTGATGATTCTGAACCCGACTCGGTGGGCAGTACCGGTCAGAAACGTTACAGTTTTATGGGAGCCTATTTCTGCTATGTCAAAAAAAATTGGCAGACGGTTTCATCACAATGTGTCTGATAATAAAAATATACAAAGATTTCGTAATTTTATTACTAAAAAGTTTGTTTTCAGATATTTCCGTTGCGTCACTTTGCGTGTCAAACGTGGCCTGCACATTTCCAAAAATGACATATTCGAATCAACTGACCAATGTTCACCAGAAAACAAGATTTTCAGATGGATTGCTATGGGTTTTATTGTTTGCCTCAAATTTAATTTTTTCAAATGGTCTCTTGGGTACGTACTCGAAGCTACTGGTTTCTGAAAATGGTGTTTTCGGTATGTAAAATCTATCATTTTTAAACATGATAAAAAAGAATTATCGACATATTTAAAAATGCGGTCAGGTCAGAAGATGTGACGCGGAAAATTTCTGAATAGGATTTTTGAATTTAAGAATAACCAAATCTATCGTTTTTATACGATTTTGTTCGTAAAACGATAAGGCAAAAATGTTGGTCATGCTCTCTCGTACTAATTGAATTAATTTGAATTTGGAATTCTAGATGAAAGCAGTGCAGTACACAGATATAGATATATAATAATACCTAGATAAGGCAAGTATCACGATCTGTATGAAAACCATGCATGGCATTTTTGAAAAATGATCAAAGCGCCTATACCATGAAACTGAAGCGATATACGATAGTATCACTTGTTTCGATTGTCATAACCTGTTAACACTCAACGTCACATCAACCGTTCCTAGTAAAAAGCTATAAAGTATTACGAATATAGGCATTTTCTATTTTATTATTTATGTCCGACTAGCGCGGCGGACAGGCGCAGACCATAGACTATATTATATAAAATGAGACACACTGAGCCACGTTCGGGCTCGCGAAGTAGATGCTCTTGCGCTATCTAGGTATATCTATATCTGTGTGCAGTACCGATTCGGTACAGAGTGCTTACCGACCAGTGAGGAAACATAAGCAGTACCGCGCAGTACTGTACAGTACTGCGCGGTAAAATACCGACCAATGGGCAAGCGGCCTAAGGTGGATATTCGGAAACGTGTGCCCGAGAATCCACCCTAGGCCTAGTTGGATAAACGGAATTTATAGGCTTAAGGTGGATCACACACATTCAATTTGTATGAAAAATTCATTTTTTTATTTCGTAGCTAGGATTTATTTGACAATTCCAAAATACTCTTAGGCATTAGTAGTGCCAGTATTTTCATTTATTGTTGTATTGTAGTTTCCACATTGTATCTATATATATAAAAATGAATCCCTATTTCCCATGGTCACGGCATCACGCGTGAACGGCTGGACCAATTTCGTTAATTCTTTTTTTGTTGTGTTTGTTGTTGTAAGGAAAAGTTTCTTAGGATAGGTAGGTGAAGGTAGGGTAGGTAGCCGTAGAGTACTTAGTGCTACCCGTGCGAAGCCGGGGCAGGCAGCTAGTATATAAATAAATAAATATTATAATAAAAATAAATAATTTGTTTCTTTGTATATCTGTTTGTTACGCTTTCACGTCTAAACGGCTGAACCGATTTAAGTAAAATTTTGTACGGGGATACTTTGGACCCTGGGAACGGACATAGGCTTCTTTTTATCGACATAACACGCGGGTGAAGCCGCGGGTGGAGGCTAGTGCAAATAATATTCTATGGCTATATTATTGGCTATGTTCGTGAACTAGACGAATTATAGGCTATGTTCGTGAACTATTAAGTACAGACGAATAATATTGTATTTTTTTCAATTGTATCCATATTACTCACACGGTAATAAATAGTTAATACGATAATTTGTGCCACTTACAACCGCTTCTAGGCGTTCCTCGTTTCGAATTAATCATTCATTATTAAACGTGTAGGTTTCATAACGTATTTAGTTCCAACGCTTGGAGCTGATAATTTTACCTGTAGGCAGCACGTACTATAATTATTTTCATTACTTGGTAATAAAATGAATATAGTTCATTTTATTGTTACCTTGTTCAAAAATTATTTATTTATATCAAGAGGTTTAGTTATTCAGTGACGATTGGTTGAAGTAACTTTAAAATTAAACTACGCTAACGTTATGCTTGTGCTTTATATAATATTATCTTGTCATGTCATCCAGTCCTAGTCAACAATAAATCTTTACTTTACTTTACTTTAAACTTGCCGCTAAAGCACAGGCGTCCCCGAATTGGGGAGAATACGGCAATCTCCGTCAAGCCCGGCTGTCTCCGAATAGGGGTCAGTCTTTCACGCGATACAAATCTCTTTTTTTACTTTCAAATATGGACTAATATCATCTGTGGGCTGTTTCTCTCTATGGCTTGACGGATATTCTCGTCAATTAGTAGTAAAATTATCAAAAACTGCCAGATAACAACAGAAAAATGTCTAAGGGACTAGTCATAACAAGCGCCCGAGGCGCGCGCCTTGTGCGCTGCGTTTTGTGCGCTCCATCAAATTGTATGAATTTCTATGTAACGGATCATAACAAGCGTTGCTGTCAAAAGGCTGTCACCGGGTGCGCGTCCGAAACGTAGCGTTCTGTGCGCGTGCCTCGTGCGCTTGTTATAACTAGTCCTTTAAGTAATGCGCACGTCAATTCCAAATCGCGGTGCTTGACGGTAGAAACGTCTCATTTCTGGGCTTTAAAGGGTAGGTAGACATAACAACTAATGAAAATTAATAAATGTTTTGAATTATAATTATGACTAACATTGGGTGAAGATTTAAATAGGACTCTTATTCACAAATATTTTGTTTTGGATTCGCATCTCACACGCAACCTGGAAGGTTGTCAGCTGCTTAATCTTATTCTTATTTCGGTGAATACATTAATAAGTTAAGGCCTCCAGCCACGGCATAAAACTTATGAACTAAGCAACTACACGCTAAGGGCATTCTGAGGTCTAAATGAAGATTCTCATTGTGAACCTAGAAGAGGGCTCCCGTGACCTTTCTTAAGAAACTGTTCTAGAGGGTCTGCATCCTAGGGAGATAGCGTGGCTTAGCGTGTGCGAAGACGAAGTAAACATAGGTTATGATGGGATGGATGACCGCGGTGTAGATGCGCAAATTGTACTCGAGTGACAATTTGCTGCGTGCGGTCAATGTGAATTGGAGCCTACTGAAAGCGAAAGTGCCGAGCGAACGAGCCGCTCTTATGTGCTCACTGAAGGAAAAGTGGTGCTCAAGGATCACATCTAGATATTTTGGTCGCTTCTCCCAAGGGATCGGCTTGCCTTTGTTGAGACGTCGCTGTTTACCAATATCCAATAATGTAATTGGGTGCCACACAAGCAGACCCACCTGAAAGTTTGTGGTCATCGATGCCTAATTAGACATTATGTGACAAAGCTGAAAAGTTTCATATGCCAGTGATTACACCAGCACCTTCAAACTGAAACACAGCAACACTGTTTATTGGCAAAGATGTGAACGGCTTTAGTATCTACGTCCCCGAAAAAGTTCCATTGCAAAGAACTCTACTATTACATAACATAACATCTCGCTTGTTTCTGCAAAGGGTTGGGCAGAGGTGTACCTATAGTTCACCCACTTTTCGCCAGTTATGTTTAATTCCCATATAATAGGGGGCGAAACTATAGCCATCAACCGGACACAAATCCAGGCTCCGGGCTACTACTGAGAAATCCCAGATAGTAAAACCCAATATCACTTAGCCCGACCCGGGAATCGAACCCAGGACTTCATGATCAGCAGTAGTTCTACTATTACCAAAATAAAGGTATCTAAGATCGCCATTCTTGCGTATTTTATTCGGTTTCATTTGTGTAGGTAATCGAAATTTTTCGTTTCCCTTCATAGAAAAAGGAATATTAACCACTTCAATAAACATTCAGATTTATTGAACTAGAATTCTCAGTAGAAACATTTTATCGAAGTATTTTAGTTATCATATTGCTCTGTTTCATTTTATAGGATTTTTGTTATATTTGTGTAGATGTAAGGTTGATCCCAGACGACTTGAGATGATTTCTTTTTGTAACGTAAATCTGATGTTCAATTTTGGTCACTGATATTATTAGAATTTTATGAATTGAAGCACATTATAATTTGCTTGTATTTAAAATCAATTTCATTTTATCTCTTGGATCCCATTGTTGTAGTTATGCCTACATCATTCTCATCGTCCTTCTACTCTGTTCTATTGGGATCAGTACAGCATTTCTTCTTCATCTAAAATCTCTATTAGTCCCACCCACCCACAATATACGACTTTATCTTCGTAGTTGACACGTTTCAAAGTTTACAACGTTAGATTTCCTACGTTAACGACAAATCATGGGTTATCCAAATCTTTTAGATATCATTCGTCTGGGTTCGACCAAATTTTTTATATTCAGTGAAAGCGATATTCTGTTAAGGTCTCCAAGTACCTTTTGATCTTCAATAATTTAAGGTGCTTCGCGACAAAAGACTAATCGAATTTACGTTATGAAAAGAAAATAATTTCAATTTCTCTTTACCTCCTACTGAATTATCCTCGCGTTCTTTTCTTAACGTTAGTAGAAATAACCTTAGGAACAATGAGTTAACTTTTATGGAAACGAAGGACAAAAATTCTGTATCTTTTTCTGTTGTAATAGGTCTGTAACAGACTGATATGACAGCTTTAAGACATTGGTAAAAAAAAACTGTCTTTATGTGCATAGGTAGGTACCACTCAGGAAAGGTGATTATTAATTCTAATTCGAGAATAATTATATACCATTCAAGAACTAAGTAGTCATTAAAAGCGTTAGACAAACAAAAACTTTACGGAAAGTACTGTAAGGTATTATGCAATTAACAACCTTATGTTGTACTGGCTCCTAAGAAGATAATTATAACATTTGAACCATCTGAGGATTCATATTTTAAATTAGAATAGGAAGGTGGCTAAGTAGTCATTAAAAGCGTTAGACAAACAAAAACTTTACGGAAAGTACTGTAAGGTATTATGCAATTAACAACCTTATGTTGTACTGGCTCCTAAGAAGATAATTATAACATTTGAACCATCTGAGGATTCATATTTTAAATTAGAATAGGAATGTGGTATTTGTTTTAATGAAAAAATAGTGGAAGGCTAGCCGCCAAATAAGATAGGCGCGCATTTACGAGTTTTATTTTATAATATGTTTAACTTTAAATAATTAATCAAATACAAGCTATAAATATAGTAATTCGGTGTATCATTGATGAGAATCCTCTATTTACACGCACGCACATACGTTCCCTGCAGTACCATATATTTTCATGTATTAGTTCTTTTAATAATATTTCATGGTTTAATCAGCAAATTAAGAATCAGCCACATTTATATTTATGAGGATCAGAAAAAAAGACACCTTCGTAAAGGAAACCACCATGTATTTTCCTCTTCCCCTCGAAAACAGGCGAAAGCAACATTAAATTGATATTAGCTGCAAGTGTAAAGCCATTTTATTTCCCGTACATTAGCTCCTAGTTTTCGCACTTAGAGGTCTCTGAAGAAAATATTTATTAATGGCGGGGCAGCTACAGGTACACCTCAAGGAATAAAAATAAAACACATTTAAGTGCGGTAAAGATGTAATAAATAACTGATGTTAAATTGACTGCGAAGAGCTTATGGGCCCGAAACTCGAAACAAAAGGGAAATTGGCTTGTTTTTCCATTGGTTTTCAACGGGGAAAAGAAAAACGAGTTTAAAGAATTCTATTTAGGGATCTTTGTGATGTAGAGAAGAATATTTTTCGGGTTGGGAAATTGAATCTAAACGTCCTATTTTTATCAAATATTACACGTTTTGGAAACATGTAGGCACTGTTGGGCCTAAAAAACAACCATAAATAGGCAATAATAATATATGAAGTTTCCATTTCAAAATGCATGATAAATATTGAACTATGTAGGTCATTCTGTTAGGTACTTATTCTGTTTAAACTTTTTTTTGATTGATGGATGGAATATGGTGTCAGAAATGTAAACGAAATGCAATCTCGTCTTCTGTCTCTTTTCTTTTCTCGTCTCTCTCTTGCACTGTCAACTCATGTCTTGTCATGCATAATTATGTTCTACTGATATCCAATAAATCCTTTTTAATTAAATCAATCTTTGTCTTCTTTCATCAAATTCATCAATATGGTCATAGGGACTAGGCTTGACTTAATGTTCATAAAAAAAACATTTTCTTTAGTTATTATTCTAAGATACTATCCTTGATACCATCCTATAATTATTCTTCGTAACTTTAATTAAATAGATAATAACATATTAATTTTCTTTATAGAAATGATTGATAATTAGGTATTCAATTTACGTAAAATCGTGGCAGCCTTTCAATGTCATGGCAATGTCAATGTCAAGCAATGTATGTATGTATGTATGTAAGCGGGGTAATTACGTAACACACATAAATTGATAGCAATGTGTTCCATTTTGACAGTTCAGCCACGTTCATCACGTTATTTACGTTGTTAAGCGAACGAATTTTTCACACCTATAAATTGACAATATGAAGCAATGTATTAACAATATCCTTAAAAACTCTTCGGTTGAATATGTTGTTTAAGCTAGACTTAATGTTCACAAAAAATAACATTTGCTTTCCTGTCATCGTTATAATTATTCTTCATTATTACAGGCACATTATAAAGACTTTTATTTCCCTTAAAAAACGACAACAGCTTGAGATAAAAACAAGGGTGTATATGATAAATTGCAGCGAATGTAATGCTTGGGTAAGACTATGCGGTAACTCCATCTGTCAAGGCGGGTATAAACTTAAGGGACAGGTACTTTTATCGTTATTTATTTGTTTTTATCCTGTGTAAGGCATTCTGAACACTGATACCTAGTATTTGCGACTTTGTTCAACGGTAGGTATTGTTAAACGCAACGTCTTTATTATGTCTGTCTGTTAGTGCGTATAAAATTCGAGAACTTTAATTCGATTTACGTTTTTGTATTCGTAGATATTTGACCCAGGTTAGTGACTAAGTATTATAGGTGAAGACACGGTTAAGTTTCCCATGACTTTAATGGGCGCTATCAACAAAAAAGGACATTATCAAACCATAAAAAAAACACCTTCTGATTTAATAAAAATACAAGAGCAACAAAATACTTGTTTACCTTCCAATTTGAAACTATCACATTTCAAACGATTGCGCAGTTTGGATGTGCATTTATTTGGGAAACTAGTTTCCATCATGAAAATTAGTTTTGGTACAAAATTCTCGCATTTCCATCAAAACTTTTTAGATAGAAATTATATAATATTTCAATTCGGGATTAATTGAATTTTATTGCAGAGCTGCAATCAGTGTTAGGAATGTCTTTTATTTGTCCAATCAGGTTGTAGGTTTCGAACTGATGAAATTAGATACATATGACGGAGGAGGGTATGTCTCTTTCGTTATTATCAGGCATATTTTAACTACTGTTATCGTACTGTGAGTAGTGTTGGTTATTGCGCAATAGAAAAACCGTTTGCAGTTTAGATCAAATTATAATTCACGATCAAATTAATCACACTAGCAATACACACACTGTAGGTACACGACACAACTATTCGGAATGCGCGACAGTTTCTAACCGTGAACACTGCTTAACCACCACCGATGAACTCTGCTTAACTCCAGCAGGTCCGAGCGTTATGTTGTAGACAGTCGAGCGCCTCTAGGCGGCGCTGGCGTCCCGATTAGTCAACTCAGTAGCGTATTTCCGACACATAGATTTATCTGTGGGGATAAGCCGTAGTAGGCATATAACGGGTCTTGCCTGGACTATTTAATTCGTGGTCCTTCTTATTGTTAAGCGGTCAATGAATATCAGTTTTCACACGGTATATAATTGATAATCAAACGCCTGAAAATGTGACAGCTCTATTACTCGTCAAATCAATAGTTTTACACCTTCAAGGCTTGACTACACAGGCGGTATATTGGAGGTAATAGGACACCCATTTTATTTAGGAAACATCTAAAATATAATTATTTATTGGAGGTTTCTAAATAATAGTCTTTTTCCGATAAGTAAGTATAGGAGTAAGTTTTGCAGCTTCATTGGGTAGTCCTTGGAAAGTCTTTTAAGGCTTCGCCAAATTGAACGCGTACTAGCCTGACGCGCCGCTATTTCGCCGAATTGTGTTGTACTATAACGTTTGCTGTCAAACAGAGTGCCGGCGCTAACAACGCCGTGACAGCGCTGCGTGCTGCGCTGTAATACCTAGCACTCTAACGCGCGCTAACTACGCGTGTATTTGGCGAAACTTTAAAACACTTTCGAAGGACTACCCAATCAAGCTCCTAAACTTACTCCTATACTTACTTATCGGAAAAAGACTATTATTTAGAAACCTCCAATAATTCTATTTTAGAGGTTTTCTAAATATGTCCTATTACCTCCAATACACCACCCATATACTCAAAAATTACAACTTTTATTACCCTAAACACGTACAACACAAAACCCTATAAATAAATCTAGGTACACCGCACTGGGACTATTGAATACCATTTTTCATGATATACTGAACTTCGCTATTATCATAACGGCTTGAAATGATATACTGGGCTTGTTTTGACGTACGCTCGGTAACCATGAAATGGAAAAGTTATATTCAGTACTGAACGAACGTGTAAGTAGTCTCTTATTTATTGAGTGGATGTTCAAGGATACAATCTTGTAGACGGTTTTTTGTGGGATATTGTCAGAAATTATTTTATGTTTACGCGAGTACGGTTTTTATGGAATCAGTCTTTTTGGAACCTACAATAATTCATCCTAAAATAATAGTTATTCGTGACTGTTTGTGTATTTACTGTCTAAATTATGAAGCTGACTGTGTTATTTCTTAAATACATTCATACATACATAGATAAATAATTATAATTAATATATTATGCGTTCTTAACATTAATTGAGATCCCTTATGGGTATAATCGATCTCAATAAATATAAAGAATATATTTAAAAATGGTTGATTGTTACATATATTATTATTTTGTTTTTTAATTATATTTTTATTTTAAGAATTATTTTTAAACTTATTACTGTGCGCTACAGGGTCCGTAATTGTACCTTAGCTTTAAGTCATTGTAACACCTTTATACCTACATCATAGAATGCAAATAACGTTTAACGAAAAGTATTTAGGTTATGTTTGTAACTATTTTATTTTATAACAAAGTTACACCATACAAGTACTTGACCATGTTGTTAAAGTGAGTACCTACCCACATGTAGTGGGTACTCATTTTAACAACGCAAAGATAAATTACCAAAACATCTCTTCCGTTAATTTACTTTAAAGAACTCTCAACCGCCTCTTACGTAGTTACCACACAATACAACAAGAAACATCATATCATAATTGTTGGTAAAAAAGTTTTCCGTTTCAAGAGTTTCGCGATACAAACCGAGGGAGAGATGTATAAATATTTATTGTACAGGTGGTATAAACCGCCCGAGGATATTGGAGGATAAATTGATTGTTCGGGGTCGGTTTTCCATTTAGATATGGAAATTTCCGGGATTGTGTACGAAAATCTTCGATTTTACCTACCTACCTTTTTTTTTTCAACAAATCACGCTAAAGCGAGCGAGCTTTTATAGATTTTTTTCAGTACTCGCTATTTGAACATGTATTTTGCTGGGCAAGTAAATATAGATATAATACAGTCAAATAAATAAAAGCTTAAGTTTAATTTTATTGTAGTAAATAACCAATTTTCGGTTCTAGAGCTATTGAAAAAAAACATTTATTAATATTTCACTGTCAATATGATTTATTGTGAAGAGAAAAAATAACAAGCTCATAACGTAATAAATACACAATAACCGATAATGATAAAAATCTAAAAACTAGTGTTAAATTAAACTAAAATTTAATAAGTGTACCATATTTGACTTGGTTATAATTGCATGTGATGATGATATAATGTTAACAATTTGACATTGAATTTATTTTTGTAGCATTTTGCTTAGGGACTTTGTTCTGTATAAATAAAAATATTAATGTTTGTAAAGTTTAATTTTTTGGGTGAGGGACGAGGTGACATGGTTTTGAAATTGTTTGTGTTGCTTCTTTTTGTGTACCTACCTACTGTGCAAATATTTCGACACAAATGTATTTTTGTTATGAAATAAATAACTTGAACTTGAACTTGAACCGAAGGTAAAACTTTAATAGAACCACAATACGTCAGGCCAGTTAAAAGGTCCAAGCAATTTCGTTTTCGCTTCGTCCATAAAAGAAATACAGCGGTCACAAATTTATTTATGTTCAGTTATTGTACGTCAGGTCCCAGCGATCGTAATAAAACATAGCGTTTACATCCGTAGCCCACAAGAGACACCAATCAAACAAACGTGACCTTTTCACCATCATATTATTAGATTCAGAATGAACGTACATAACATATAAACAACGGTCAAACGATCGACTTTCATGATAAAGGGTTCGTCCATACGAAATTAATTCAATAACAAAGGTCACTATTGTCTTGTTGTCTCCTTCTTTTTATACCAAATTGGATATTCGAGATGTTTCATTTCACTCTTATTCGGTTACAATTTGACTTTTTCTCTTATTGAAGATTGAAATTGTGTCTAACTCTGCCCGCGATTGCTTGCCTCAAACTTTCCAAGTTTTGATATCGTATTACTCAACGTTTTTAGATATTGCCTATTCAATAAAAATATATTATTCCTTATTTTATCGACAGCTCTTTGCTAGTTTTCGAAGAATAGAGGCGCTTAAAATTATTTATAGCTGTCGTTTAAATACTCTGGGAAAGACATACGCGTCTGGGAGACTTTGGAAACGGATTTATTTTATAACGCTACCTAGCTTCCACAATTTGAATAATAAATTATATAATTTCTTATACGTTTCAGAGCTGCCTTCATAAATTATTTTCTCGGCCATTAATGCTTTCGCGGTCTATATCAAGAATATTGGGTGAAACTTGGTCAAACTAACGGAAATGCCCCAAAACTAAATTGAAACGAATGGCTTCAAGTTATATACTAATTAGACGACGACGCCAGAACTTTATACGTACAGCACGTCTCCTTAGAGTGTCGAAATTAGAGTTAAACTAAACTTGTTTACCTTTCTGCTGAGCTGTTTATATGAAAGTTTGCAAATACGCCACCTCTGGGAAGTAAAATTTTGCTAAAAGTGCCATGCCCAAAGTTTGCTTAGTTCTCTCATGCCTCAAAGTAGTTAAGTAATTTGTATAAAATTGTTTTACTTGAACAAGTTTTGCATCTGTTCGCGTACTTTGCGGTTATCATAAAAGCTATGCGACGTACATGTATATTCAGTAATGGGGGCAATACTTTGTTTATTTTTGTCAAAATCTGCGATATATTCGCAGATTTAGACTAGGTAGGTCTTCTTCTTTTCGTGTGGTTAGCGAATATCCTGGTGTCAGAGTTGAAAGCCACCCATGGGCCTCTGACTTAGCCCGCCGAGAAATATCTCTCAGACATGCCGGTTTCCTCACGATGTTTTCCTTCACCGATTTTGAAGCAAGTGATAATTATACAATACGCACATGAATCCGAAAAGTCAGAGGTGCGTGCCTTGGGTTCGAACTCGAGACCTATGACTGGGTTAACACTGCTTAATTGACTAGGTAGGTAGGTCAATTTCTAAACAACACAACACATTTTCCCTCCTGGTTTTTAGAGACTATGTGGAAAATTAAGATGGACATTGAAAGCTTGATAATAGAAATAGGTATATTGGTTTTCTACAGTATTTTTAAACCGATAGACAAAAGGTAAGAGATACAATTACAAAGTGAGACAAACTGATATATCAATATATCTATATTACCACGCAAGCTTAAACAGACTGAAAACAGATCGGAACCTGTTAGCGAACGCAAGGGATGTTTAAGTAATCTAACATTTATAACAAACAGATTACCTCATTTATAAATGACCTAATAACCTATCCCTATTATTTCAAGAAGTAAAACTTGACAGTACACTAACTGTCTTTTTATGATAGCAGTCAACGTGCACACCACGTTTTATTTATTTATTATCTATTTTTTCTTTATTTATTATCGTTTTATCTTTCTTTTACGCCCTTGTAAAGACAAGTATCCATATTTATAGAATTGGATTTTTCTATGTGCAAGGTTACGGTATTGTCCTAGTAGACTAGCTATTCAGATCCAGAATAAAAAGTAAAGTTATCCTTTGTCAGGTCATGGTCTACCCATGTGCCAAATTTCATCCAAATCCGTTCAGCCGTTTTAGCGTGAAAGCGAAAAAAATAAAAAAATAACTTTTTCGCATTTATAATTTATTAGTTACGATAATATTATGGAAGAAAGATAATTCAAGGTGAGATCTGTTTACTTATTTAAAAGACAAACAAACAACTGATTTGAGCACATATTAATTAAATTTTTGATCGGAGTCGGTATATCGCTATTAAACTTATATCGGTATATCGCTTATTTAACATTTTCCAAATGAAAAACACTCTGAAATTTAAATTTTCTGGTATTGATTACTATTGATTTGTCTTAGATGAAGTTTTGGAGGGCAGCTGACATTAATTCATTCACATACATTTGGAATTCTGACTTGAAAGTAGAAAAATAAGACCTAAAAGGTTGATCATTCGACCGTCGCTCCAGGAGCGGCAGAAGCGCTCAAAAGTATTGGCGTTTTCGTCGCTCCGTGATGCGCAATGGGGATTTAGCGGTAGTAGTAAGTGAACAAAACACAATTCCAAAAGGCTGAAGCCTGGACTTGGAAAAAAAAACCCGTGTTGGACCACCTACAATGAAGGGTCCGTAGTTGGGATGAATTTTTTATCCCAAAAACAAACTTAACATTGCAGTTGAAAAACATATTCTCCCATACATCGATATACGTCGCGGTCAATTATCCAACTGAAAATGTAAGCTTGTGATAACACTTTCCGGACTTTTTCCTCTATAACCGCCAAATTTCATGATTCTAGGTCAACGGGAAGTACCCTGTAGGCTTTGATTTATTTGCTAGTATCTTAATATGTCGTTTATATGGCTGTATTTTTTTATTGCATTGTTTAGAAGTTTACGTTACATTTTTTTAGAGTTCTATTAACCTCTCAAGCTACGCGGCGCGATTTCGCGACAACCCGTCAAGCCGCGTGGCACGCCCGCGGCGCGTCAGAGATAAGAGCTCGCTAACATAAACAAAAACTGAGAGCTTTTTGTTACGTAAATAGTCTTATCGTTAATGGTTTTGGGTTCCTGATTAGACAAAGGATTTTTTATAATACTTAGAATCTTTGTAAGCGAACGCTAGTATTGATAAATAATCATTCTTATAAGATTCTTATAAGAAATTCCGTTGTTCATTGTTTTGATTATTTATAATAAAACTACTGGTTCGATTCACATGAAATTTCGCAGGATACATTATGAATACATATACTATCGGTCAAAACCATTATTTACGCATAAACACAATAAATAAAACACATATAATTAAAAAAGTTCAATAAATAGATAACCGTATCATTACGTAACATTATTTAGTTGACAAAAAAATATTGAACTCTTTTTTTCTGTATTATGCATTTTTATTATTAATTAGTTATTTAAGAATATAAAATAAATGACTTACCAGCGATTACATGCACAAAACATACACAAAACTCCAAATTTCACATCAACACGTTTTTTCACTAACGAGTTTGTTTACATTTTTTGATGGGTCCGTAATAGGTAATTACGATGTTATTTAGTGCAAGTATTAACTATATACGATGACGACACTACTTAATTATTGAATTATCACCATTTCCCGTCAATTTACACTTAAAAAACAATAGAAAACAAATAAATAGAACGCGGAGTGTAGCGCGCTGAACGCATGCGCAGTCGCCATTTTGCCGTGCCAAAATGTCCAATTTTTACTTTTTTCTAGAATTGTTTCTGCATATTTTGACGTTTTAGTCGATGTATTTGACAAGTATATTACCAAATCCATAGAATAAAATTAACTGTAGACCATATTAACCCCTATGCATAGTACAAATACAGTTTGAATCAGCGTGAACGTACTGTCGCTAATCGTCGACAGCCCGGCTTGACGGTATTGGAAATTATTGTCCCTAATTTTCGACGGCCCGGACTTAGAGGACTTAGAGGACTTAGAGACTTTTCAACTTGCTACCTCTACTCTTTCCTGAGAAAAGTGCCTTGATAGACTGACAGACGGACGGACCACAACTTAAGGGACTCCGGCTCCTTTTGAGGTACGGAACACAAAAAAAGGTAAATACTTAAGATGACTTAAGTCGTCAATCAAACCTTATTTTTCGAAGTCAACTTAGTATGACAGAAATAACGACACATAACGAAAAAATACATCCCAGTTATTAAACTTAAAATACACCTACATTTCCAATGTCTACAAAATTTCGTTCAAAGTGATGGAAAAGGGAGAAACTTCTCCCCTTACATTTTGTTTCTTTTCAATCAATTCTTTCGGTTCAACGCAAACAAGTAACTGTCAGTTAGAAGAATGCGTTTTGGATATAAACTTCGGATTTTATTAACTTTGGGAAAATTAATCTCTGTAACGTTTTCTTTTTGCAATTTTATTGGATTTATTTTTGTGTAAAAAGTTCGCTATTTTTCGGGATATTGGAGTAGAAAGTTAGACAGTTTTATATATATTTTGTTTACGTTGGTGATTAATCTTTGCAGTTTTGAAAGGGTCCGTGGCTTAGGCCCCCAGTGGTCGAGGCACCTGTGGCCGACTCCCCCGATATCCTATTGACATTAGGTCTGAAAAGCCAATTTATTAACTGTCGAATTCAATTCAGAGATTTCTAATTCAACCAAAATAAATATCGTTGTATACATTTCTTTTTTGCATTTGTCTTGTTCCACTGCTGCGCAAAGGACTCCTTACTTTATTGTTCTATAATATAAGTATCATAATCTCTCTATCTCCATAGCAACAAAAAAAATGAAACAAATAAAAATGCCTCATTTTATTAAGATCGACATGAAAGACAGTATTTTAATATTCATTCTATGTAACCACGGTCGTTTTTATATAAAAAAAACTACATCAAAGGGGTCGTCATCGACAAAGAAGACCGCTACCAAAAGGATTGACATAATCGTGTAGCTCCCATTTCGAAAAAAATAAACAGTCACATATTCTCGTTGGCTATAGAAATACAGGAAACGTGACGTCACCATATTTTCCTGTTGAAATTTCCGCCACTTGGAAAAAGATTAGGTTATGTATATCTTTACGATCTAACTTTATTCGGGTAACGTGAAATTGAAAGCGGTAAAATATCGCGAAAAAGATATCATGAGTAATATCTATTACGAAGAATATAAAGTTCGTATGGATTGCCTTCTTGAATTTTTCTTGATGATCTGCGAATGGTAGTAGGTATAGTTGTCACATTTCATGAACAACTACAATTCATACCTTATTACAATGTTATAAGAGTCACATGACGCACGCTCTTGAATATCAGCTGTCAACGTTGTAACTTAGGATAAAGAACTACTTTTGCCTTTACGTCGCTTTTACTAGGTTCTTATATTGTATCACTAAACTAATATCGTATTCTTACCACGTATAAAATTTGACCTTCAATGTACAGGGGATTATATTTTAGAATCATTAGAAGTTTTTCATCCTCCTGTAAAACTTAACTTATAGCATTTTGTACACTACTTTAGAGGTATGAGGAATAGGGTGTAAAGTTCACTCATCCTCTATATAAAAAGGAGGATCCTCCGACCAGACGGATGTCGTGTCTGGCGGGCGATTGCCCGATGGTTGACGTCGGATAGTCTTATATATGTCGTTCGCGCGGTAAACTCTAATTGCGCGATGCAGGATTTGTGTGACGTCAGGATTTTGTGTGACGTCAGGTCTTTGATGCGTAGTTTGCATGTGGCGATGTAGATGCCGCCACACTAGCAATTACCTAGAAACAAAGGGATGTAACCAAAAACTGATTACAGGATTACAGATATTGACCGTTAGCTTATAAGCTAACGGTCAATATCTGTAATCCTCATAAAAAGCACTCATATAAATATGAGTGCTTTAAAAACACAATTATCTATCTATACTAATAATAAAGCGGAAGAGTTCTTTTTGGATGTGTAACATTTTTCTCTCGCTTTCCTGCAATCTGTGGGAATGATTTCGTGAAAAGCGACGGAAGTGTGTAACAGGAAGCCGGGGGAGAGCGCGTGGTGGTAGAGTTCGCCGTCAGATAATACCAACCCATTTTCCGAGAGGTTGGATCATGATGAGGGTGAAGGCGATGGTGATTGTGATGGCGTTGGCGATGACAATGGTGATGGTGATGTTCACCATCACCATTGTCATCGCCAACGCCAACTGTTTATATCATTATTATATACGTGAGCCAAGATGTCATGAAATCTTATTGCATTTGATAGCCCAATTCTTAAGGAAGGCTATAGGCTGTTTAGGATCATGCTAAGACCCTTAGATGCCGACTAAAAAGAAAGAACGATAAGCGAAAACAAAATAATGGCAGGTTCAGTGTCTAATAATTTGAAAAGAAATATGTTGAACATAATTCACAGAAGAAAAAAACAAAATAAACTTACAAAACCAGTCCATAATCGCCCTCAATTAACAAGTCACTCAATTATAGTAGCGTGCTTAAAAGCAAACATCGAAGCCTTCCCAAGTATTGAATTATAGATGAGTTCCGAAGAAAAATAATTACTTACCGGGGAGTACTTACGTTTAATTATTTCCGAACAATTCAGTTGGCAGCCTCGAAATGGCGCCGACTAAAAGAACCTTTCAGCGGGAACCAATTAGTAAAAGTAGGTGCCTACAATGCGTTCAGATAGATCAATAGTTTGGAAAATCCAAAAGTGCACGCCTCATACTTATCACTCATTCATAAACGAAAAAGAAATTCATCACTTTTCATGAAGTCGTAATGTCAACGACTGACAAAGATATTTACGTTGGCAGTTGCTAGGCAACGGCACCGGATCAAGGTTGAAAATATTTAGATATTGATATTATATTTTAGTTAGTATTTTATTAATTATAATTAAACTACTATGAATAAAAGAGCCATTTTCAATAGGGTTCCTTCAACGGCTGAAACGAATGTATAAAAAAAAAATTGACTCAATTAATTGATTTTATCGCAAGCTACAATGTTTTCAGGGATCATAAATTGACGGACAGGAAATTTTTTTCAACTATTTTGATGCTTTTTCCATTTCTGCTGCATTAAATCAATTGTTAAAAAATACAATATTAATCTCCATTTAATCATCTATACAATGGTATATAAATTAAGTAGGTTCTGTGTACTAGCAGGAGTGAAACAATAAAAACAGTTGCAGAAATGGGGCAAAAAATATTTTTCGATCGTAGAGCACACTCTAATGCGAAGCATTACGAGTCGTGCAATAAATTATTAACCTGACTACAAAGAACACGCTTCACAGGAATAAGTGGCGGGAAAACTACATTTAAATAAAGTGACAGTTCTTTTTTTTGTTCAGTAGCTTTGAAGTTTGTCAGAATAGAGGTGACTTTTTGTGTGGGTTTCAATTTGTCGTTTGTAGCTTGATTAGTTTTTATTTTATTGTACCCGTTTATGTCACCCGCGTGATGTCTTTATAAATATTATAGCTTGTTTTTTTTTATATCGATGCTAAATTTTTGAGTTCAAAACATCAAAAATAAAATCTTTTCTCTTTATAATATTAGTTTAGAAAAAAACATAAAATTGAAAAACAAAATTCATTTATTCAAACTAGGCTGAGAATCAGCACATTTCAAACGTCAAAATTACATAAGACAGTCCCCTAAAAACGACGCGCCCTTCATCACTTCCTAGTACTTTAGCATATGATAATAATATTATGTTGATAATACGTAATGCGACAATACCACATTGAAAAAAATCTCTGACATGAGAAAGGCTTTTCGAAACAGACCTTAACTTTTTCAGTTTTTTATTTTATTTACTCGTTTTGGTGGGGAGAGCAGTGGTGGCCCAGTGGTATCGGCCCCGACTTACTAGTTGTAGGTCGTGGGTTCGAACCCTAGCAGGCGCTTTACTTTGTGTAAATAATTTCATCACCACTGCTCTCAAAAACGGTAAAGGAAAACATCGTGAGGAAACCGGCATGTCTTAGAACCAAAAATTCGAAGACATGACAGTGACGTCTACCAACCCACACTGGGCCCGCGTGGTAGATTACAGCCCACTCCCTCTCACAGAGAGGAGGCCTGTGTCCCAGCAGTGGGAACATTAATAGGCTGATGATGATGATGACTCGTTTTGGTTGCTCACCTGTCCGTCATCTCTGAAAGGAAACCTCGGATAGTTTAGGTAGGTATATGAAAGGATATGGTGATTGCAAAATCGTTCAGATTTGTTGGTTGATGCGGCAATGTTTGCAAACATAACATACGATCACGTGTATAATCCACCATGTACCTACAGTGACACTCACATTTCATCAGTTTTCCTTTACAGTTTTTTTAGAAAACTACGGGATTTGATGATGAAATATTACACTAGTCTCCAACCAGAAACTATACCCTCTTTGTCATAGCACAGGACGGATGGAAGTAGCCTATTCTCAGTGGGAGCTACATTGCATTAAAGCTAAAGTATTTTCATCTCACTTCTAGCCATTTTCCTTGAGAAATAATTCATTTCAATCACAACGGACAACTGAATCTCGTCGCGAAATGAACGCGGTTTATTTTATATATTTTTATTAAATTTCTGAGATATTATCTTTGTAGTATTATCCGGGCTTGGAGGCGAGGTTCAACGTCAGATCGACTACACTATCTGACCTATTTAACTTAATAAAGCTATAAAAAAAAAAACACTTTTCATATAGTACGACTACCATGACTACCCAGTTGTGATTGTTTTGAATTTTAATTTTTGAATTTTAATGTTCATAATTATTATACTTATTTAAAAGAGCAAATGAATTGTAATGAAACTTGTTTTATTTTAATGATGTAATGAATTGAATGAATTGTATGTAGTTTTGATTAGTATATTGGGACTTGGTGCCTTAGTAACTAAATAAATAAATAAATACAACGATTATTAATTATATAGTGCAGCATCTAATCTGCATTCGGAAATCATTTTCCAAAAATGTAAACAAACACGAGCTTTAGGAAAAAAAACTACTGTAATGCGCTGTGTAAAAGCCTTCGTATAAGGTTTAGTTTGCGCTACAACTTCATATTTTTTATGACTTTTTCAACAGTAGTAGTCAGTCTAAAATGTACTTTATTTACAGTCGTGTAAAGTTGATGTTTATCTTAGTGTTTGTTTACATGTTTAGCAAAGACATTACGAGCGTAGATTACAGATGATTTCCTTCGAAGTGGAAGGCAATAAATATACTACATTAACATTGATCCTTTAAATACTTTGGACACCTAAATAATTGTATATAGAAAGAAAAATAATGACTGTAGAATCATTCACAGTCTTTTTTAGGTTATAAGCTACGTTAGGAGCATAAAACCGTAGCACGCTACGAGGCGTAGCAAGCAAGCTACATCTTTTTGCTACGCTTAAAACTGAACAGAAATTTTCATTAGACGAAGAAGTACTAATGCGAAGTATGCGTTTAATACTACGATACTAAAATAATGATATTTACAAGCAAAGTCCCGATAGAAAAGTTACAAGTATGGTAGGAAAAAAATGCGTTGGAAAGCAATATTTATTTATTTTATTTATTAGCCTTTTAGTCGGACAAACAAAGTGTAGTCTTCAGTCCCGTATTTGGTGTTTCTTTATTTTTTGCATGTCCGTTTGCCAGTCGGCAAAGGCCTCCTCCAACCTTATCCATTCCTGTCTCTCTCTGACCACTCGGCCCCATGTCGTTCCAGCAACCTCTCTGATGTCATCGTCCCACCTTTTCTGTGGTCTACCTCTCTTTCGTTGGCCATTTCTTGGGTACTACTGGGTAACTATTTTGCTACATTTGTCCTTCCCTCTAATCATGTGTCCAGACCATTTCCACTTTAGTCTTCTGATTTTTATGGTTATGTCCTGAACCTTGGTCTTGTGTCTGATGGTTTTGTTTTTTATTTTGTCGGCTTTCCTGGCTCCTAGCATGCTTCTCTCCATCGCGCGTTGGCATGTAGCAAGTTTACTTGTTGAGTTTCTTGTTAGACCCCATGTTTGACTTCCATACATTAATACCGGTAGTATGCGGGTGTTTAACAGTTTACTTTTTGTTGACATATGATGGTTTCTGTCTTTCATTACCTCTCTCAGGCCCCAGTATCTCTTCCAGCTGTTTGCTATTCTTCTGTCAATTTCTTTGTTTATGGTGTCTTCTGGTGCCATCAGCTGTCCCAGATATATTATGTATTCTTCCACATAATTTATTTGTGTTTCGCCTATGCTAATGGTATGTTTTTCGCTGTTGGTCATTATTTTTGTTTTGTCAGGATTCCGTTTTAGTCCTGCCTTTGCACTTTCTGTCGATATTTCGTTTATCATCCTGTTTAGGTCTTCTGGCGATTTTGCAAACAACACAATGTCATCAGCGAATCTTAAGTGTGTTAGTGTGCGACCGTCGATATTCAATCCTAGATTTTCCCATTCAAGGTTTCTGAAGATCATTTCTAATACAGCCAAGAACAAAAAATTTTGGTGAAAGGGGGTCTCCCTGTCTTACTCCTTTCTGTATGTTAAATAGTTCGCCTTTCCTTTCTAGCTGAATGCATGCTGAGCTGTGCTTGTAAACATTTCTAATTAGGCTTATATATTTATGTTCGATTCCCTGTTCTTTTAGTGCTTCCCATCTTCGTATGTATTAATGAGTCAAATGCTTTGCTGTAATCGATGAATGCTATATAGTATACAAGTTGGTACTCGGCATATTTCTCCATAATTTGTCTTACTACATGGATATGGTCTAGAACTGAGTAGTCCTTACGGAAGCCTGCCTGTTCTATTGGCTGTTGCTCGTCCAGTTTTCTTTCTATTCGTTTGAGTACAATCTTTGCAAATATATTATAAAGGTTGGACATAAGACTGATGGGCCGGTAGTTTCCTATATCGTATTGGTCCCCTTTTTTAAACAGAAGAATTATGCTGGATTCAGTCCATTGTTGTGGAATAGTCTCAGTGTTGATGATATATCATTAAAAATTTCCGTAAGAATAGGCACTATCTTTGACTTAGTTTGTTGCAGAAGTTCGTTATTTATGCCATCTGGAGCTTTGTCTTTCTTTTGAGTGTTTATAGCAATTTCAATTTCTTCATGCATGATGATAGGTATGGTTGAGTTCTCTAACAGTTCTATTTCACTTTCAGTTGTAGTACTCTCATATAGTTTTGTGTAGTATGATGTGGCAATTTCTAAAATATCTTGTCTTCGACCTTTTAAGCTATTGCATAGCTTCTATCGCGGGCCTTGAGCGTGGAGACCTAATCCAGAAATTCCGTAACGAAAATACGAGTACCTAAGGAGAGTGTTTTGTATTGAAAATTATGTTTAACTGTTTGACAACAAAGTTCAAATTTACTTAGACGAATGATACGAGAGTGTTGTATTGAAAATTATGTTTAACTGTTTGACAATAAAGTTCAAATTTACTTAGACGTATGATCCTTGACTATTAATAGTTAAATTAAAACCTTTTTATTAGTTTGATGTTCCCATTACGTTGTGTCAAGTTTTAAAAACTATAAATGTGAATAACAGTTCCTGTCAATGTCATCATTACTATTTCTTGTATTCGGGTTAATATATTTTTATAATTGCATAAGTTGATAAAAAATGCTATGCAATAGCTTTGCCGCGGCAGTCCCCGAGTGCCACACGTCTTTTTTTTGTTCCAGTATTATTTTTCATCTTTACAATCCAATCCTTTTTGGTACTTAATTCTTTTTAGGAAACTTTGGTAGGAAAGCAATATGTATAATGTTTATCGTATAACGTTAACATTATTAGTTGCTATTATTAACCCTTATTGCACGACTCGTAATGCGAAGCATTAGAGTGTGCTCTACGATCGAAAAATATTTTTTGCCCCATTTCTGCAACTGTTATTATTGTTACACTCCTGCTAGTACACAGAACCTACTTAATTTATATACCATTGTATAGATGATTAAATGGAGATTAATACTGTACTTTTTACCAATTGATTTAATGCAAGAGAAATGAAAAAAACATCGAAATAGTTGAAAAAAAATTCCTGTCCGTCAATTTATGAAGCTTGAAACATTGTAGCTTGCGATAAAATCAATTAATGAGGAACAAAATGCAAAGCTAATTGCAGAGGTCGCCACCAGCAACTGTACTTATGTCAAATAATTTTCGCATTGTTTATATTAGTGGTTTTTGCAATTTTTTGTGTTGAAACCGATCCACCAAGGTTATTGCTAACATGTATTGTTCCTGGAAGCCTATAGAATTGAAAGACGACCTAAACAAACCAGGAGCAAGGATTACTGGAAAGAAATGAGATATTATTGCAAGGTAGACTTCTATCTAATAAAATATTTTTAATCAGTGCTAGGGTCCAGATTTGGATCATTTTTTTGTTGTAAGATGTTAATTATTACTTGGTTCATGGTAGGAAAATTTACGAAAGTTGAGAGAACCGTACTTTAATAATAAATGGTATTCTTTATTGTTTAGGTTAGGTTTATTTTTCATTAGTGCTAGACTCTAGATTTGGGTATTTTTTTAGTTGTAACGTGTTAATTCTTACTTGACTCATGGTAGGAAAATTTACGAAAAATGAGAGATCATTTACTTTAATAATAAATGGTATTCTTTATTTTTTAGGTTATCTATGACCGAAATTTTTATTTCAGCAATCAAAGCCCTCAAGCTTCTGAAAGCCAAGCAATTGATGTTCCTGCTGTAGAACTTTACCAAGACGTTAATAGCTCCACCAGAGCTCCACCATATTGCCGAAAATTACCAATCAACATACTCAAAGTTACTTTTAGTTTTACTCTTTTAGTTTCCCACTTTCTATTTGCGTAGTATCTTTGGGAAATAAATGAACACCGGAGTAAGTATTTTAGTACATCGTGGCACAGCACAATTATGCATATTTCGAGAAAACTTGAATTTACTGAATGATAGGTTATAAAATGTATGGAATTGACAGTTTTCAATGGCCATGTCGACGATGCGCCACCTATCGTGATAAAATGGCAGTAATCATCCCCATTGAGTAAATTTTTTTTTATTACATTGGTTTCGGCCATAGAAGGAACCCTATTGAAAATGGCTCTTTTATTCAAAGTAGTTTAATTATAATTAATAAAATACTAACTAAAATATAATATCTTTATCTAAATATTTCCAACCTTGATTTATTTTGTTGCCTAGCAACCCAACACGTAAATATCTAAATAAATAGTCTTTGACATTACGTAAGGATTGCGAGGTTAGAAATTTACCCATATTGATGGGTAAAACAGCAGTCAAAACATACTTCATGAAAAGTGATAAATTGTTAATTTTTGTTAGAAACTATATTTTGAATTTCTTTTTCGTTTATGAATGTGTGTTATGAGGCGTGCACTTTTGGAATTTAAAAACTATTTTTAACCCCCTAGCATCGAACGTTCCCGCCCGCAAAAACCATTAAGTACCGGAGATCGCCCGCGGCGCGTCGGAGATAAGAGCGCGCTAACATAAACAAAATCTGAGAGCTTTTTGTTACGTAAATAGTCTTATCGTTAATGGTTTTGGGTACCTGATTAGACAAAGGATTTTTTATAATACTTAGAATCTTTGTAAGCGAACGCTAGTATTGATAAATAAACATTCTTATCAGAAATTCCTTTGTTCATTGTTTTGATTATTTATAATAAAACTACTGGTTCGATTCACATGAAATTTCGCAGGATACATTATGAATACATATACTATCGGTCAAAACCATTATTTACGAACAAACACAATAAATAAAAACACCAATAATTAAAAAAGTTCAATAATAGGTATCCGTATCATTACGTAACATTACTTAGTTGATAAAAAATATTGAACTCTTATTTTTTTCTGAAAAATGGCATTTTTATTATGCAATAACTAATATAGAATATAAAATAAATGACTTACCAGCGATTACATACACAAAACACACACAAAACTCAAAATTACACAACAACACGTTTTTTCATTACCGAGTTTGTTTACATTTTTTGATGGGTCCGTAATAGGTAATTACGATGTTATTTAGTGCAAATATTATCTATATACGATGACGACACTACTTAATTATTTAAAAAACAACATTTCCCGTCGATTAAACTACTGTCAATTTTTATGACAGCGTATAATGATTTGCCGCTGAAGTTCAAGTTCAGTATTTGTCAGTAGATTTAATTATCAGAAATTCGTACCGAAATTAGAACCACGTCCAAACGAAAGTGACGTAAAGTTTTCTAGCGGTTAGGTATTATTCTTTATTTTATTTTATTAGGATCTCTAACAAAGAATACACCTTACATGCTATAATATAAAGACAAGAACAATAATCTATGTGCTCCCTCAACTATAGGAGACCACATCATGCAATAAAAACAAGCAAACAGTATATTAAATGGAAGTAGCCCTGACAGTTAAAAATTGTATAGTATTATGATTATACTAGTACATTATTAAATATGGGAATCTGAATTTAAATTGAAAAAAAATTAAAAGCAAAAAGCAACGAACACATATTAGAAAAAAATGCACTTACAAACAAATAAAAATAGCGAACAATGCATTACTAGGCAGGCAATTCAACACTTACATAATTATCATCTATCGTTTAATTCTTCTACAGTTCTACACTAATATTATAAAGAGAAAAGATTTGTATTTTTGTTTGTAATTAATAAACTCAAAAACCACTGGTCCGATTTAAAAATTCCATTAATGCTCTATTATCACTGAATAACATTGGCTTTATTTTGTAAAGATATCAAACGAGCGAAGGCGCTAGCGGAAGCTAGTATAGTTTTATAAAATAAAAGCCAACATTAATTTCAACTTTAGCTACAAGAATCAGTTTTACTAACAACGCTTCAAGAATTCTCGTTAGCCATACCAGTCGGACAATGCTAAAAATGTCAGCTTTTCGTCGCTCCATACAAAGCTGAACTGAAATAGCTCTGTTAGTGTCATTGTTGAAATGAATATTTTAAGAAATATTCCCGGCATAACTACTACGTTAAAAATACCTTGGAATATTGGAGGATATTTTTATGATACGGTTTATTATTGTAACGTTTTTGTTAAAGCTAAGTATTTGGTTATTCCAAAAACAGGTTTTTATAAAGGAGCCTATTTTGTTTTCTTTACAATCTGACTCCCAATTAACCACGATTTATTTTAACAGTGTTTTTTTTAAAATAATTTTGTTTGTTCAAACGCTATTAGTAAAACCATTAAAAGTCCCTAAAGAAATTCATGAAAAAAAATGAATGACATAGATTGAACTCATTAAATATTCTGTTGACATGTCCGTAAAGCCACTGAAATAAGCTTTGTAAGAGCTCGTTAATTTGCCTAATTATGTCGAACTTTTTGTCGCAAAAATCAAAACATTCAGAACTTAAAACGACAGAATGTGCCACCAATTAAGAGAGTTTATTTTGAAAGTGGGCAACGTCG
The DNA here is from genome assembly GCA_948150665.1 of Conistra vaccinii. Classification (NCBI taxonomy): domain Eukaryota; kingdom Metazoa; phylum Arthropoda; class Insecta; order Lepidoptera; family Noctuidae; genus Conistra; species Conistra vaccinii. The sequence continues at coordinate 11,666,866 of OX411330.1, forward strand.
AAAATAGATGTAAGCATTATATTCCGCTTTTTATATTAATTCGACAAATAGTATGGAAATAAGACATGTGGCTAACTAGCGAGCTAGAATATTAATAATGAATTGCAATTATAACATTGAATTTGATGTTGTAACCGTTTTGGGTGTAAACATTTGTAAAGTTTCATCTTAAAACTAAATATTCGGTGTTACGATATTAATTTTTGTACTTCATTATTAATATTCTAGTTCGTTAGTTAGCCACATTTAAAATTTTCACAGTAATATTGCCAAATTAATCAAAACAGGTAAATATTTGACAGCTATTTGCGATGTTGCCAACTTTAAGGATAAGAGCTCTTACTACGTAGATTGACAAGCCAACATTTTTTTTCCTTTCCTTCCTTTAAAAAAAAGTGTTCCATATTATTCTTACTTCCCTTTACCGCCATTGCACTACGCCAAATATGTAATTCAAAATTACGAATGCAGCATAATAAAAACCGCGTCTTCCGTGCAATAACGTATTCCAAAGCGTCATAGGTCAGGTGGGTAGACCGCAGACATTCCGGCTGTGCCGTACGTCTGCTACACCGAAATTGAACTTGTTTACCGAACAATCCCGCGAGTTGTACGAATACAATGTACGGAGGTAGCGGTTAAATTAATTTTCTGTGCGAATTGTATTTTGTTTAAAGTAGTGTTTTGTTTTAATTGGAATTTTAGGAAAAACATTATTTCCGGTTTTATCAGTGGTTGAATTTGATTTTCTAACGTGATCCTCGTGTTACATACCATTTCATCCAAAAAAGTTGGCAACGCCGCAAATAGCTGTCAAATATTTACCTATTTTGATCAATTTGGCAATATTAGGTACTGTATGGAAATTAGAAATATGGCTAACTAGTGAACTAGAATATTAATAATGAATTGTACTTTAAAGAAATAAGAAAAATGCCTATTTCTTATTGCCATACAGTAATATCGCCAAATTAATCAAAACAGAGAAATATTTGTCAGCTATTTGCGACATTGCCCACTTTGTGTATACACGCTCAACAGCTCGTGCGAAGCATCAAAATTCTGGAGCGCTCAGATAAAGGTCATCGCCCATTATAACAGCACCGCTCCAGCACGGCAGCGCCCCGGCACCGCCTCAAAAAATCTAGTCGTCAACGCGCCGTAACCAAGGCTACGGCTAGTCGCCAACGCGCCGGAAGCAAGGCGACGGCTAGTCGTCAACACGCCGTAAGCAAGGCGACCGCTAGCCACCGACACGCCAACGGCGAGGTAACAGTTTATTGTTTATTCACAAGCAAGGCGTCACCGTGCGGCTGGCAAGGTGTCACCGCGCTTACGGCGAGGCGTCACCGCGCGGACGGTGAGGCGCCGGCGAGTGGGCTCCTCGCTTGAAGCGCGCTGTCGGCCCAAACGGCAGGGCTATTACCTATCTTGCAGAAGCAATGCGATAGCGATCATTTGTTTCATTTTGACAGTTCAACAACATTCAATGCGATAATTACGTTGCAGAGCAGAATTAAATTTCGAACTTATGAAGCAATGGATTAGTAATCTGTTTCAAAACAAATTGATTGTGTATTACGTAATTAGGGTACGGGTGACGGCTCGCGGACCGCTCGCTGCCGGCGAGCCGTCCACTATTTTGTTTAGCCATCGTAAAATAGACTTTAATACATTTGACTTAAAGTCCTAACTTGATTGACAAGTTATTTGCCGTGTCGGAGGCGTGCTGCTATAATGAGCGATGATCTTAACACAACTTTTTTAGTGTTGTGCCTAGTGCACGCGTGCATCGATGGCGGTGCAATGGAATGTTGCCATTTTAAATATTATATTTGGCATGTACAATTATTATAATTGGTCGGTCCGTGGGTAACCTTCCATGTCGGGCTCTTTTGATACAGGAACTCTTAGTACAAGAGCCAGGGCTACACAGATGTCTGTGAATTTGAAGTGTAAATAAATAAATCATTAATATTATTAAACTAGCTTCTGCTCGCGACTTCGTCCGTGAGCCTATAACCTACCTCTAGAATTGGGCTATCCAATGCAAAAAGATGAATCATCATCATCAGCCTATTAATGTTCCCACTGCTGGGACACAGGCCTCCTCTCTGTGAGAGGGAGTGGGCTGTAATCTACCATGCGGGCCCAGTCATGCGGGTTGGTAGATGTCACATGTCTTCGAATTTTTTGGTTCCAAGCCATGCCGGTGTTCCAAGCCATGCCGGCCATCCTCACGATGTTTTCCTTCACCGTTTTGAGAGCAGTGGTGATGAAATTATTTACACAAATTAAAGCGCCTGCTTGGGTTCAAAAAGATGAATGAAATAACAATATTCATGAGATTAATCAAATATATATTTAACAAACTATCCACGTAATGATAAAATTGCGATTAAATTAAACTATTATACCTACAACAAACTATTTCAATCACTTCATGCGTTATAAATGAAAATGATGAATTTAATGTTAGATCAGCTGAATTTGTGGTTTCAACGTTGCTCTATTATAACCAGTGATTTCTGACAGCTTGTCAAACAATATTGATATTGTTCGCCGCATATTTTATAACGCAAACCACCTAATAACTAATTTAATAGCTATTGTGTTAATAATTAAGCTCTTATTTCACATATTTCAGGGAATAGTGCTAGCATTTAAACCGAAATATTATAAATTTGCTGTACATTGATTTACATTTTGAACCGGAATTACCGACATCGCTTGCAAGCCGAAGTGGTAGTGGGCTGGGTATGTTTGTCGATGGACCGATTTCCGGTGGAGCAAACGAGTTCTGTAGAGGAGACCGCGTATTGGCGATCATAGTGGGGTTGTCCCCCAACTAGATGGACCGAGGACCTTAAAAAGGTGGCTGAGACAGTCTGGCTGGACCGACGACCTTAAAAGTTGGCTGGGACTGTCTGTATGTGTAAGGTGGAGGACAGGATGTTGTGGCGCAATCTGGGAGACGCCTATGGCCAGTAGGGGACAGCAATAGGTTGAATTAATTGAAGTGATAGTAGGTCATAGGACATTTTTCGCCTTGAAATGCTTCAGCGCTGATGTGGTTTCTTTTAGGAAAATAACCTTTCAGATGGCCATAAGTTGCATGAAAATTGAATACTATTACTGTTGAAATGGTAGACGGTACATAGTTTGCAAAGTGACGTGTTTCGACATGTTTAGCTTAATTTGTCTCTGCACATTGCTACGGTACTACCTGCAGCAGCTCAGTGAGGTATAAAAATGTAGGTATAGGTAAAACTGTTTATGTTGAACGCAGTTGAAACCTTAAAAATGTATTTAATAAGATGTAATGTTTCTGAACTGGGTCATAAGTTCTATTAGAAAGAAAAAAAGATTTTTGTGCAGATAATTTGTAGTGTCAGCTGGATAATTTTGTTCAGTAATATATTAACAAACTCTTCCAAATTACATATTTATTTAATGTCCCAAATTTACTTTTCAGAAAATACCCATTGTTAGTATAACGAACAAATAATATAGGATGTTCTTCGCAAACGTACCGTTTACACACTTTGTAACCCAATGTAAGCTGTGTAATACCTACTGTGTGTAGACAGAAATTAATTTTACATTGGGCCGGAACCGCCGAAGGGACCGAGTGGCGCGCAAGTAATTATAAAATTCATTCACTCACCTCATTTTGCTCATTCAAAATATCTAGGGTATAATATTCTTGTATTTTGAAGTAATCGCGGCGTTTGTGTTCCTTTATGCAAAGATTTTCCTGTGTTATGGTAACTGCTTATGGCTGAACATCACACTGAATTCGTTATTTATGCTGGTGGAAGAAGCTGGTGATAATATTCAACGCCATCTAGGGACGGTAAGTTAGACAAAACTCCTTTGTTTCTTGAGATAAATATAAATTGTTTGAACATGACACTTCATCCAACGCCAGCCGACTTTCTTTTATTTTCTTTCCAAGGAATATTTATTTATAGAATGCCTGGATATTCTTTTCATAATCATATTCAGTAAAGAAGTCATAGAACAAACTTCGGTCACAAAAAATATTACTTTCTCATTCACATTTCATACGCCTTTAACCTCGAAGCCGCGTAAGAAATGAAAGGCGGTCGTGCAGCCATATGCTAAGACCAATAAATCATATCACAGACTCTTCAAACATTCACATTCAAGGCTAGATATACATGAATGGTGCGCAAAAGTTATCTGGGGAGCATGTTGAGTACCTCACCCCTTAAAATAAATCATATGTAATACCGTGCTGAGGATGTGAGCCTGACGTTGCTCAATAATCCGAGCTTGCCGTATCTGGCGGCTCAGATTTCATTATCATCTGATATGTAGATGTAAGAATTATTCGGAGATGTATTATGTATCGGCTGGGTTTGAGGGCGCTCATTTTCTTATTTCGGATGGTTATTATAATAAAACCTTTACGACCTAGTCCTAGAATAACTAGGAAGACAATTTAATTCCACCTCAAACATTTTATTTTATAATCTGCTTGGACTTATGTTTTTGAAACTTTTATCAAAATTTTGGAACATAGGTACACATATAATTATCATTTTGATATATCTACCAATCGAACCCAATTTAGTAGCTAATTTTCCTGTTAGTAGCCTAGACAGTTTTCATATTGTTGTTTTTCGCTACCGAATCTAACTTCCGCAGCTCTTTCTGTTCAGTTAATGTTGTTCGGTGCACTATAAAAACCATCCAGAGCTAGAAAGTTCATTAGAAAAATAGCCCCGGCTTCAACCCAGCAGTAGCATCTATACTCTGTTGCATGGAAATGGTAAAACTATCAAGAGTATTTGCTGCATACGATTTGCTATAATAGTATTATACTCTCTGATTAGATCGTCAATGTAATTGGTTGCTTAGCCAATCGTAGACCGTAAATTTAGGATCGAATGTAGTGTTGGCCGGTGATTGGTTGTCCAAATTATTACGACCAATCATGTTAGATTACTAATAATAAAATCGTTTTAAGTTATTCTGTATGTCTGAGCTCAACAGTCCACACCACAGCTCTTCTTAAAAAATAAAACAAAGTCACTATTCGTATCTGTGACTGTGACTGTGTGTCTGACTAAAATGCACAATTAATTTTTGAATGTTTATATTTGGTTTCATTCAATAATATCAATTTCAAATGACTGTTGTGTCAAATATTCTCCCTCTCTGCTTTGCTGCGTTAATAGTCATTACAAGTTTTCATTTTCACTCCGTGTTTTATTATAGTAATCACAAGTAACCCAAACCAATCATAAATCTTCAATTTTAATGAGGTTTTCACTATAATTTAGAGCATTTATTCTTGAAGTTTTTTGTGTAAAATACGTTGATATTTAAATTAGATACAGCACAGAAATCTTGATGTTTTGACATGTCACCATTGCACCCGTGTAAAGCACGCTAGATCAAATACTATAAAAAAGAATATACAATTTTCTAGTCCAGCAACTCCAATAATAATAGCCATCTAGTTTGACATTTATGACATCATAGACAAACGCTTCTCAAAGCATCAGAAAGTTTTAATTGCTAACGCCATCTCGCGGGAATCGCCGTGATCAATATTTTAACGAGCTCTTAAAGCGCAGGGGAAGCTCGTAAACATACGAGATTAGATCTTATATTATGACTTCTGACCAGACATTGCTTAACCATGAAGAGAGAATCAGGTTATAGTCTCATGAATGAGCATGAGAATTTAAAAGACTTCGTAATAATAGGTAAAGGTAGAAACATCGTAATAATAGGTAGGTAGGTAATTATTTACTAAAGTAAAAAGATTCTTGATTGCCACTCCACTTACGGTAGATGCCCAACAGCTGTGTTAAGACCGCGGCGACCCTAGAATTTTCCATACAAACGTAATACCTAAATCATTTGCAATTTGAGCATATTTCCATCATATTATGTTAATATTCGGATTTAGACAGTATTTATCTAGGCTTGTACATATTTTTTTTTTCAAAAAAACTTACCTAAAATAAAGTTTAAGCGAATTGAAATTCGCACAATTTTTAGAGCTAAATGATATGTTTTCGTACTGTTTTTTCTGTATTATAAACAACAATATTTGGAATATTGTTTCGGCAGAAGCATAGCTTATATTATCAAGTTACAAAGTATAGAAAAAATTATGAAAGAATATTAGGTTTTCATTCATCATTTTTGGTATTACGGAACACATCCCAATTTATCATAAATTGCGATAGCTAGTAACAACGCTAACAACACACAACACACATAACACACAACAGACACAGACAACAACAACAACACAAAAACACAACAGAACAGAGATAACAATATTCCAAACGCATTTTGGAATATTGTGTTCGCCGGACCCTTAAGATCGAAGCATGAGAAATACTTGGGCCTAATTTTGGACAGTAAACTAACATTCAGACCACGCATTGATGATGACAGAGGCAGATTAAATCCGTTGACAGGAGGTCTGCGCAATATTTTTAAATGAGTGCCATTTCAATTAAGCTACACAACGCATACAAATAAATACTACACTAGGAATAGGGATTGTATAGAACTCAACAGTTAGGACTTTGTACAGAAGAAGAACTATTTATTTTGGGGAGGCGCAGTTTTATAATAAGTTACACAAAGAAAAAAGAGAAATAAGAGATCAATGAACATTATCAAAAATAGGGGGTTGTATTTGGCTAACCAACAATAATAAATCATTATTCACAGAACACACTCGAAAATTGCGTTTATTGCTTAAGATATTTGGTTAAGTTTCTCATATTTAAGTGAACTATGTGTGTTCTTTTTGAGAAATGAATTTCCTTAACCGAAAAAGTCGTTATCCTTTAGATGAAAGAGCAACCGAGTTATAACACCAATGCCTAAGGGGGCTCAGTGGAATGCGACGTGTACACATGCTGATCTAAATCGAAAAGATTTGGTCAGACTATTTTTAATTAACGTGGAAAATACTGAAAGACAAACAAACAACTCTCCTCCAATACTTATTGACGTAAAGATCAAAGGTTAAAACAAAAATGTAGCAACATTCCACATACTACGTTGGGAAGCAGTAAACCCCGAACTAAAGCAACAGATTAAAGCAATACGCAGAATAAAGCGCCAAAAGGATAAGGGGAAAATGTAGGTAGCCGACAATAAACGAGTTGAGAATATTCGAGAAAATTCGCTCTGCATACTGCAGTCAGAATGCGCTTACCAACAGCGACTGGCTCGAAATTAGAACATACTTTGTTTTATGCGTAGCTTTGCACTAAGCACATAATGTAGCAATTTTTGTGTTCGAAACCGATTGACTTTACGTCGAATGGAAACGAGGAGATTGCGAATATATTTTCTGTGTTAGAATTGCGCTTGATTTTTTCTATTTTCTAAGTTAACTCCAGCGAGTGTTTTAGATTGAGTACTTTTTTATTGGAGTGGACTGCATGCGGGAGGCGAGTCGAGTTGTGGTGCTAGGGAGTGGTCTAGGGTTAGAAGTAGATGAGATTTATATATTTACATTAGTATTTATGATGATGATATTAGATCGATGAAATACTACGAATATTTTCAATATCTCAAGTATCAATGATCTATAAGGGTTTACCAAAGAGATATTTGGAAAGTACACCACTAAAATTGTAGTCAACAAACCAAAAATAGGTATTTCACCTTCATTATTTAACCGAACTTATTACAGGGTATCAAATCACGTAATTCGTAGAGCACATGATATTTTTAGCCAAAATCTATTTCTATATACACGTAAAATTCAAAACTAAAGCACTAGTTTGAATGTATTTTTAAAAGCTTTATTCAACTTGCAATGTTTGTTTGTTTGTTTGTTTGTTTGTATGTAAGTTAGTATGTTTGTTTAGGTGGATTCTTGCAAGCTGAATTAAGACCACTTCCTCTAACTCCATGGAGTTGATATTTTACATGTTGGTTCAATTCCGATGACAATACATTTTTATGACAAACATGACCTGATTGGCTACCCAGGATTGGCTCCAGACGAGGGAACTCCTCAACGGCCAATAGTACAGACACAAAAAATTTTATACGCTTTCATTATAATGGTCTGTTTTAAATTCCACCACGATCTGGCTACTGCATCCAGGATTGGCTTCAGACGAGGGAACTCCTCAACGGTTAACAGTACAAACAGGAAATTTTATATACGATTTTATTACCACGGTCCGATCTAAATTCCACCATGATTTGGCTGTTGCACCCAGGATTGGCTTCAGGCGAGGGGAACTCCTCAACGATCAACAGCGCAGACACGAAATTTTATATATCCTTCAATTATGATAGTCCGTTCTAAATTACACCATGATCTGGCTGCTGCACCCAGGACGGGCTTCAGATGAGGGAACTCCTCAACGGTCAATAGTACAGACACGAAATATTATATACGCTTTAATTATGATAGACTATTCTAAAGTCCACCATGATCTGACTGCTGCACCCAGGATTGGCTCCTGACGAGGGAAGTCCTGAACGGTCAACAGTAGAGACACGAAATTTAATATATGATTGAATTATGATAGTCCGTTCTAAAGTCCATTATGACCTGACTGCTGCACCCAGGATTGACTCCAGACGAGGGAACTCCTCAACGGCCAACAGTACAGACACGAAACATTATATACGCTTTAATTATGATAGACCATTCTAAAGTCCACCATGATCTGACTGCGGCATCTAGAATTGGTTTCAGACGAGGGAACTCCTCAACGGTTAATAGTACAAACAGGAAATTTTATATACGCTTTAATTATCACGGTCCGATCTAAATTCTACCATGATTTGGCTGTTGCACCTAGGATTGACTCCAGACGAGGGAACTTTTCAACGGTTAACAGTACAAACAGGAAATTTTACATACGCTTTAATTATCACGGTCCGATCTAAATTCCACCATGATTTGGCTGTTGCACCTAGGATTGACTCCAGACGAGGGAACTCCTCAACGGTTAACAGTACAAACAGAAAATTTTATATAGGCTTTAATTATGACGATCCGATCTGAATTCCATCATGATTTCGCTGTTGCACCCAGGATTGGCTTCAGGCGAGGGAACTCCTCAACGATCAACAACGCAGACACGAAATTTTATATATCCTTCAATTATGATAGTCCGTTCTAAATTACACCATGATCTGGCTGCTTCACCCAGGACTGGCTTCAGACGAGGGAACTCCTCAACGGCCAATAGTACAGACACGAAATATTATATACGCTTTAATTATGATAGACTGTTCTAAAGTCCACCATGATCTGACTGCTGCACCCAGGATTGGCTCCAGACGAAGGAACTCTTCAACGGTCAACAGTACAAACAGGAAATTTTATATACGCTTTAATTATTACAGTCCGTTCTAAATTACAGTATGATCTGGCTGCTGCACCCAGGACTGACTTCAGACGAGGGAACTCCTCAACGGGCAATAGTAGAGACACGAAATATTACATACGCTTTAATTATGATAGACCGTTCTAAAATCCACCATGATCTGACTGCTGCACCCAGGATTGACTTCAGACGAGGGAAGTCCTGAACGGTCAACAGTACAGACACAAAATTTAATATACGCTTGAATTATGATGGTCCGTTCTAGAGTCCATTATGACCTGACTGCTGCACCCAGGATTGGCTCCAGATGAGGGAACTTCTCAACGGTCAACAGTACAAGCAGGAAATTTTATATACGCATTTAATTATGATATTCCGTTCCGTTCTAAATTACAACATGACCTGGCTGCTGCACCCGGGATTGGCTCCAGACGACGAGATTCCTCAATAATTAACAGGATAAACACGACATTTTATACATGGATATGTATAATGTCCTATTATACTTCAATGGAATTCAGGGTCTGATGATGGAGCCGGAAGATTAACATAGGAACTTCAAAAAAAAACTAGACTACCATCGAGTTTGAAATGGTTGGTTTTGTCTTGACTAGAACTATAGCCCAAAGTAGTATCCAGGGTCTGATGATAGAGCTGAAAAGAGATGACACATTGAAAGTGGTCATAGAAAATCCTCAACTAAATAAGATCTTTTGTCAAAAACTATTTCCCGAGGTGTAGTCTAGGGTGTGATGATAGTGCCGGAAGGTAGCCACAGGAAAACCTCAACTTTACAAGGTAGCCCCGTTGTGTTGAACTCGTTGGATTTGTTTAGACAAGTGAAAGTGACAGAACAGATATTTTATCAAAATACTAATGCTAAAAAACACAAAATAAAATATTAGTAAAAATCTTTTTAAACCAAGCTTTTATTGAACTAAAAAGTACAAAATAAACCTTACGTAAACAGATAACTTTAATGTTTTCTTAAAAGCTTGAGACGTGAACGTCCTTCTTAAACATAAAGATAAGCCTCAAGCTTTTAAGAAAACATTAAAGTTATCTGTTTACGTAAGGTTTATTTTGTACTTTTTAGTTCAATAAAAGCTTGGTTTAAAAAGATTTTTACTAATATTTTATTTTTTAAAGGATAAATATATTTATAAATAAGTGCAGCCCAGAAAATACATTTTCTACCAGAGAATCCATTAGTTTCGTGCAGTTAAAACTTTTACAAACTTGATGTTAGTAATTACGTACCTAAAATACTTTGTAGTAAAAGAACATCGGTTCCACGAAAGTACAAATGAATTTCCTTTTACTGCCATGAAAGCTCGGCGAGAACTCAAACTCGTACTTGTTGGGTTTTTAGAACTTAAAAAAGTTTGACCGCTAGTTTCTAACGATAAATTACTAGTCATGGTAAAGTAAAACCAGATGATTTCTGGCTGAAAGTAATCAATCTGTGCATATTTCAAAAAATAGGTAAGTATAGTTTTAATAAATAACGACCCAGTTAAAGTGGGAATAAAAATTATCAACTTTAACTTAGGAGGAGGAGAGCGGCGCCGATCTCGGGTCACATGAGACAAGAGCAGGATAATGAACTTAGGAAAAATCGGTTCAGAAAAGAATACTTTTTAATTGGGACACCTTAAATATTACAGCTATAAATGTAGAAAAGTTACAAGGGGTGACACAATGGGCTGTCTTATCGCTAAAAGTGATTTTTTTAAAGACAACCAGATCAGGTCAGTATAGAGCCTGTTTGTCGTATCTTTGTTCCCTGATAACTGAAGTAAGTAAACATTTATTTTAGAAAACAGTACTTAAATAAGGCACATTCTTGAGTAGCATCAAAACCTGAACAAAAAACGCGTTTCACGATTAGTATTCAGGTGTCGTGAAGAGAGGCGCAAGACATTAACCTTTAAAAAGGGGTCAATGCGTGAAGTTTTGTCCCCTAATATCTTATTCTGGGCGGCGATTTGTCGAGGGACTGTTTGGAGAGACAAATACTTACTTTGAATATTGATGGTCCACCTCATTATAAAGACAATTAAAGTCCACTGATAAGATTTTAATAACAGACCTTCACTAACTTTGCTTTTAATGAGAGAGCATAAGGTTTCCAGCCAGTAACAAGTCACGTCGATGATGGTCCCTTAGGTAAAAGTTGACTGAGAAATAATGAAGGTTTGTGTAGCGATATCTAAAAGTATTTTGATATAGTTACAAATAAGAATGGGCCAGAAGTATAAGTACTCAAATGGATGCTCGAAATTACGCGAGATTTAAAAACACAATATGAAAATTGATGATAAATATAGAAACAATAATCAATTAATGAAAATCAATTAATGAATGAATGAATGAGTATTAATCTACGTTCCATGTTTTGTTATAAAAATGCCTCCAAGCAAATCCCGTGATTGCAATATCCGAAAACAATAACACAGCACCCTGCACCCGATATTATAGTTTTCAGTTACAGTCGCTGTTCAAAAGTTCAACAGGTTTTACTGTGTAGCCGTAAACGGTGCTAACGAATCTTTATTTGTGACTTTGAGTCCGCAAATAAAGGAAACATACACCTTCTTATATTGATGGAGGAAGAATCTTTTTAAATGATAACAAAAGATAACGAAGATGAAAGACTCAATAATGAAGGACGCAAAGAAAGATTACAACATAAAATTCATATAAAACGGAGAATCGATCGTCGCGCCTTTCTTGTCGTAACAATAACACTTTGAAGGAAAATCTACTTCGTTCTCGAGTACATTTTACAGGAAACTTCCAATGGCGAGTGACTTTGTCAGGTGAATAATAAATGTTCTGGAAGTCACCTGTGGGCTCTTATTTTTGCTGCCAGGTGAACATACAGTGTGGCTAAAAAAGACACGATTAAATATTCATCTTGTTCCAAGAAGACATTTAATAATAAAAGTAGAGATAATATATTAACAATAATTGCAGTTTTTTGCTGCTGTAAAAATATTGGTGTCAATTATATTTTCATAGATTCTTTTATGTAACACCAACAGACAATATACAACGGAAAGACTTAATACTTTGTCGATAAAAGTTCATTGACGGTACATTTAGCGAGGTTAATAGTCTATTTTTGGCCAAGGCATCCGCGACGCTGTCAAACTGGTAATGGACGTTGCAAGTTTAGATACGAGCTATTGCACTCCAAACTTTAAGTTCCCCTTACCGTTATTTTAATCTAAGCGCAAGAATAAAACCATCTGCATTAAAAGAAGCCTTGTCTTTTCAAAAACTTAAATAAAACATTAAGACTCCAATGAAGTCATAACCTCAACAATTTTATTGATTCAACACGAAACGTACTAAAGTGAATCGGGTTGCGACCAGCAATAAAACAGCACTAATTTAGTGCCGATCCTCACGTAACAATGTTACACACATGACTCGGTATACAAAAGGCGATGCTAGCTTTACGAGTATGTACTGACAATACCAATTTTAGAGCCTTGTCGACTTGCAGTAGTTACCGGCATTGTTCGAATTTTATGATGCTGCCGCTGTTCGACATGTGAGAACGTTTTCATATACATAGTTAGGGAGCCACTCTATCGATTCTTTTTATATTGCATGTGTTCAATGAATATTAATATCGAACCCTGGGCATTATCGAATAATAAACAAGGATTTTTAGTCATTGTTTGTCGATAAAGCTTTGCGTATTGGAGTTTAACTTCATCACATATCATCTCGCTATTACAATCATGTGCGTTTTGTCTAAACTAGCCGGTACTTTCAACGCGTGTTGCCGTCGCGAAGTGAAAGTACCGGCTAGTTTAGACAAAACGCACATGAGATTGCAATAGCGAGATGATTTGTGATGAGATGAGCGGCCAACTAGTCGCGCGCGGACTATAGTTCATTACTAGGCAAAATATTAGTTTTCTTGAAACAATGCTTGGTGAATCTGTTAACATAAAATACAAGGTTTAAAAATGAAACTGGAAATAAAACTAAGTAAATCTAAATAACGACAAAGCAGACAAACAATCTGTAATTTTATTTATTAAAAGAAACAATGAAAATACATAATATAACTATCAGCTAATATAGAAAGTATTGATTGTAAGGAACAAAACCCGGGTTCCTATTAGGCAGAGGTCTATGCAAAAAGCCGTCGTAATACAAACCTGCTAATGGCCTAAATTCACTCGACGTCGAAAACATTCCCCCCAATGAAGAGAAGCTCCTCCATCGATCATCCCGTGGCGGAGGCAAAGGTGATTCATTTGTATAAGAATTTGTCGTAATTGATACCTGATCAATCTCCGCATTGTGGTACAGGGCAGCTGGATAGGGACCTTTTATTGTACTGTCAGTCTCATTTACTGATTGAGATGTAGTAGTATTGTCTGAATTTTCTATGGTCTCGGTTGTATTTTCTTTAGTTATATTTATATTGGCAGTTACTGTGAAGTTTTTCCATTCTTCGTCTAGTAAAGGTGGTAGCAAAAAAAAATTTGGTGGCCCGTCTGTTATTGTTATTGTGTTTACAACTTGATCTTTATAGATTGCTGTTGGGTATTGTCCACTAGCTTCAGTAGTAGTAAGTTCTGTAACATTCTGGGGACTATGATCGGTTGTAGTAGTTGTATCTAGTGTGGCCGTTTTATTTTCTTGAATGGTGTTTTCTACTGTATTGTTTGCAACCACACCAGCGCTTTGCATAGTATCATTAGTTTGATTTTCAATCACGTCGCTTTCGTCAAGACTTCCTCTGTTTAGTGCCTGTCTGAAACTCACTTCAATGTCACTGTTTTCTTCATTAGCTCTAGTGCCGTTAAGTAAAATTGTCACTGGTATAATTTTCTTTAATAATGCACTTTTTTCTTCGTAGTTTTCATCATTGTTCACTGCTTGATCACTCCCATTGCGTTCTTTATTTACTTTAGGCACAATTATTATTGGAGATATTAAAAATGCTGGAATTTTCAAGGTTTGACCTGATTTGTAACCTTGTAAATACGCTATTATGGTCAGTGCTTTCTTAGAAGTTTGTTTATTATTTTCACCTTAAAAAGAGACAATAGTTTAATATAGGAAGAATCACTATTCGATATTTAGTTCAATTGTATAATAACTTACATAACACTACACCATAAAATAAAAACAATGTAACACAAAGAGTACGCAGATACATTTTGTTGAAACTGATGTACCTACTGATGCGTTACGTAGGTATTGGAAACTAATGTCACGGTACCCTTATGTGTGATAATAATGCAATAAGTACAGTATACGTAAAAAGAATAGAGAATTTCACGAAAAACGTTGTTTATTCTCGAGACAGAAATGAAAATTTTATGAATAGGATATGACATAACATAACATAAACATAACATCAAGCCTATATTCCCGGAAGAATTAGGCAGAGGTGCACCTTATCCACATTTCGCCAGTAATGTTTAAGTCCCATCTAATAGCGGGGCGAGCCTATTGCCATCAACTAGAAACAAATGTTGCCGGGCTGCTACTAAAAAATTCTACATGGAAAAACCCAACAACACTTTGCCCGACCCAGAAATTGAACCTCATGCTCAGTAGTAGCGCTACCGACCACTAGACCAACGAGATAGTAGAGAATAGTAGATATATTGATTTAATATCTGAGTGCATAGAAAGAAAACAATCGCTGCCAGTGAAAACTTTTCAATTATTTAAACCGGTCACGTACGTACGACGAAAATACACGTTTTAACGTCAAAATCCCGCGGTTTAACACTGACACGTCAATTTTGACCTTTTTCAGAATTTTTGGGTGTTACCTAGATATCATTTTTGACAATTTTACTTCTAATCGACGATAATATACCTCAGGCCATAGAGAGAAACAACCCACAAGATCAAACGGAATATCCGTCCAGCCCCACCGTGTCCACCGGGCTACGCCGTGACGCGCGTATCCCGGTGGATACGGTCGGGCTTAGAGGGGGTGTTAGTTTGCTATCAATATGAATATAGTCGGGTTTGACCGGTAGTAAACAATCTTATAAACATATGTACTCTTGTTAGGTATATTTCGTGTTAACGAAAAAACATTTATATAATTTTGTTCAAAAATTACATTGAACCTTTTTTACCACAAACCGATTAAAAACCCCATCTCCATCTCAAGATTAACGCAATACATCCAATTTTCTTATTAAAATGTTTACATTTCATCTGTTTTCATCAAATTTAATCTTATAACCCTCCTTCGCGTATACTAAGTGAAGTGAAATCGAAAATAAACATAAGCCACATCAGAATGCGGGTTCGTCAAGCCAGCATTCAACTCCGCTATCATTCTTTCACATTGTTTATCATTCATGTTTACGATACTGTGTACAGTTTCTAACATTACAATCATTGCTGTAATAATAGTATGAAGTGGAAAACTTTCCAACAGAAAGTTTGATGATATTACTCCGCATAAGTTCTTGTAATAACAAGAATATTTGGGGGTGTGTAACTTGACTTGCCTACTTGGTCAACTTCTGTTTTTGTTTTTTTTTTTATTCTGGTACATCATCATTTTTTCTGTTACTTCTCTAAGATTTGACAGCTAATAACACTGCGGTCTTCTCATGCATTCATTATGTCATTGTCAACGGCTGTCAGAAGCACAACCCTTAAACAAAGTACCTATTCTCCGACGTCATCAAGATATTTACCAAACACGTGTTTGAGAAACCTGTTGTTTGCTTGAGACTTCAAACTGCCATAAATACTAAATGTTGCGGTTCTATTCAAAGCTATGCAACGATAATGTACTGAGTTGACTTGTGGGTAAGCTAAACAAGTTTACAACTTGGACAACGCTAGAAGTCACAAGCAACAGCATCCAATATTCAAAACCTTTATGGTCAATTTCAGCGTCCTTAAAGGAAGGTGGAGTGTGACTATAGTTACGTGGCTGAGGTTCTCGGTAAACTCCTTTAAACTCTTTGGTGCTGTACAAAAGTGACTAAAAATCTCTTAGTCAATTTGAACAAGCAACCTTACTTCCAAAAAAAATCACATCCTAAACAGGGAAAAATCACGCCTGTCATAGTAATCAACAGACACAGTGGCGTCATACGTTTACGTTTGAGTCCCATGCAATAGGGGGCGAGCCGACTGTCATTAACCAGGCACAAATCCAAACACCGAGCAGCTACTAAGAAATGTCTAATGGACAATATTCAAATAACACTACTAGACACAAAAAACAAAACAGAATAGTAATTGTCTCATGGCTTATAAACACTAGGTACCGCGGTACCTAATCTCACACCGTCAAAATACAAACAAAAAATTCGAGCATAACAAAAGTATAATCAAGAACAGACATCGATGACAGGTAAAAAGCAGCTATTATTATTTTCCTTGAAATGAAAGCGTTCGCTCCTTTATTTCGGTGAGGCTTCACTGAAAATAAAATATCCTTTGAAAAAATAATATCAACTCCTAAGGGGGACGCGAAGGTACAACTGACAGTTTTAGAACAAAGCATTTTTTCTTCTTCGGTTTTACTTATACTAGAGAATTTACTTATTGCGATATAAAAAATGGAACAGCTTGTTTGTCGGTATATTTATTTACTCAATCCTCAACAGCAGTAATGAAAGTATCTTGGAAAACGTATCTCTTAATGATTATATAGCATAAACACAACAGTTATTAACATATACAATACACTACGCTGGAGGTTATTACTATTTTGTTTTCTAGAACAATAAAGTTTTTATTATTTTATTTATTAGTTACAATCCAATGATTTCAAATAAAAGTGACTATGATTATGGACTTCAAAATGGATGCGTTCTGCGTCTGACGGTCATTTATGTTATACGTATTTTGTTTGATTTGACCACACCGTAGGACGTAGAACGCATTCAGTGTGACATGGCATGCATTTTTACATGACTCTGTTGTTATTATAAGGGAAACTAATCCTACTATCTATATAATAAATATTATAAATGTGAAAGTTTGTATGTTTGTTACTCAATCACGTAAAAACAGGCAGATAGTTTATAGCCTAGATTAACATATAGGATACTTTTTATCCCGGTACGCTTCCGTGGGATAAATTCCGAAGTCCATGTGGGTCTAAAATTTTATATTACAGTACCTATACAAAAATGATTTCTTAAACAAATTTCGCATGAAAATGATATTGTTATTATGAATATATAAGCTCAGTCTTATACGAGACTTGAAAAAATGTTATTTAGATCTAAATAAATGCGAGTCATTTTTATTACTTACCCAGAAGATTCATTTAAAATGTACCCACGTTAATATATTTTCTCCATAAAGTGCTTAGGCCTATCATATTTTTGTTGTATTTTTTTATTTATTAATGGGGATGGTTAGTTATCATTTTTTTCAATCGAAATGTCCCCTTGGTGACCATGTTTTCGAGTTTTTGAGGTGGATTCAGAAAAAACGCGATAAAGGAACATAACATAAAGACATAACTGTATATAATTATAACTATAGAAAAAAAAAGAAGTCATTTATTGGCATCAGAACAAAAAACACCTTAACACCGTATATTGCTCCTAATCTTCAGTTTCTCTAAGAAGTGGAAATAAACCTAGCAACTATGTTTCTAGAGTCTAATAACTCAGTATTTGGGTTACGTCTAGGTCTAGGCTCTTAGGCGTAGCAATAAAACATAGGCTCCGATTCAGTTATGAAAATCTGTAACACATGTGCAAAAGAAATTGAGAAATTGCGTGATATATGTTTTTGTTCTGTCGAGATTAAAATTACAATACCTTTTTTCGAGGCAAAAGTGTGTGCCGAAGGATTACTGAGCTGAAAAAAGAAACAGATTTACCAACTGCCTTGATCTATGAAACTAGTAAAATACGGAAATTCCTGGTTGTTCTAATACATATATTTATTATTACTTTTATCGTGTGTCGGCACAAGCTGTACGAGAGCTAGTCAGCAAGATTGGTACCAGGCGTGCAAAAGTATCGTGAAGGTCATTTTATTGTACTCTTGTCCCGGAGTGTCCCTCTGTGCCCTCTTGCTAGCTCAAGTGGGGAGCCTCACCGGACAACGTTTGTTAGTGTAAGGTGGCAGAACAATGAAAAACAGACTGGAGTTCAGACAGGAGTATACTGTTTAATGGTTCAGCACATAACACATATTAATAGAAAACTTAATAAAATATAATGGAAACTGTTAAATGATGGCACTTTACAAGATTATGAAATTAATAACTATGTTGCAGACAATAACGAGCCTCAGCAAGCTCCAGAGATGAAGTGACGACAAATCTGAAAAATGAGTGCATGAGTGTATGCGTCTGGCGAACGACAGGCGTTCTGAATTTGAATTGAAAATAGAATGATGATGTGGCTTCACATTTGGATTTGAATTTGAATCGAGAATTAGAATGATGATGAAGTGGCCTGACATAAAAATATTGCCAGCAATAAGTGAGGAAGGAAGGACCTCGTCACACCCTGAAGACTTACATTTAGCAGCACTAGACACTCTAGTCATATATTACGGTAAAAGGCACAAAAAAACTTATAGGCATTTTAACCAGCCCACATAAGCCAACGCACCTACAAAACGATGACGCAACACACAATTATAGAGTCTTGATATCCGAATATCCGAAACAGAATGACAGAATACAACGTAGGAGTAATATGCGCTTATATTACGCGAAGGGATCCGTGATATCCGCTGACAGAACGTCGCTGGAGGCTCACGTCATCTGTCGTTCCGTGACGTCAGCGTTACGTCGCATACCCAAGATTATTAAGCTTTATTTATAATATCATATATCAGGCATTGTTATTATAAGGATTTTAGTTTAGTTTTAGTTAAAATGTAATTTACGTATTAGATGCATAAGGATTAAGTGTGTAAGGAAAATAAAGCTATTTTATTTTTTATTTTATTTATTTTATATCAGGCGTTGGACGCACTTAATTTCATTTGTGGATTTCCTTGCCGCCCACAGTATGTAGCAATTAAAATGTATTTGTATTTTATCGCCCCCAAATATCTTAATGGAAAGTACAGATTGTGATGACTTTGTTTTCTATATTTTGGTAGAAAATGAGGATTTTATTATTAGAACACAATATTATGAACATATCGTAAACCAAAATTGGTAAACATATCAAATAGGTATGTGATATTGGATGCGATCTCGGTATTGTGTAGGTGTGAACTGCCTATAAATAGGCAAAGCATTTCTATTCATATTAGACTAGCGACCTGAGCCTGATTCGCATAGTTTTTACCACTTGACAATTCCTAGAGTTTTCTTTATTATTTCCCATTAAAATATTAATATATTATACACATAAACCTTCCAAAATAAATTCTCTAAATTATCGTGAAAACGGCATCAAAATCAGTTGCGTAGTTTCGAAGAACAACGCAGTCCCACAGACACGAAAAACGACTTTAATTCATATAGATAGATATGAAGAGGTAAGAGGTATATAAATAAGGCTTAGCGGTGTTAAGTACAAATCCTTTATGTTAGTCTATAATTATTCGGTATTTAATATTACAAGTTTAACAGCTTATGACATAGGTACCACCTAAGCCTAACGAGCTAACTACCAACTGAAGCATATACATACGAAACAAGACCACACAGTTACCCATTTTAGATTCAGCTGTCCAATTCGAGCCAAATATTCAAACTTGATGTGTCGCTTCAACTATCACCAAGATGAGAACTACTGTTCTGTTTTGGGAACAAAGGTAGTAACCGCTAATACTTGGGTTTCTCGAAACATTCTCGTTGGTGTTTCACTTGAAATTTTATATTTGATGAGTGGAGTGGAACAAATTCTTGAATGTCATCGAAGGAGACATTTTATAATACCACTAGCTGCGCCCCGCGGTTTAACCCGCCTAAATCTCGATCCCGTGAGAAATCGGGATAAAAAGTATCCTATATCCTAATCCAGGTCATAGTCTACCCATGTGCAAAATTTCATCCAAATCTGTTCAGCCGTTTCAGCGTGAAAGCGTTGCAAACAAACAAACTCACTTTCGCATTTATAAAATTAAATTCTATTCAGGATATCACATCCACTTCTTGTAACACTTTTCATTAACATCGACAAAGTAACAAGAGATCTTAAGGCCTATTTCATAGAACCGACGGGCAACAGGTTACTGGCGACAATCTGACTTTAGGTATTATTACCCGCCTAGCTACGTGTACCTAAGATCCCCTAGTTATTAAAACTAATCGGATTATACTACAAAACTTATTACTAAAACACCGTAATACCAAAATGATATTATAGTATTCAAATCTTACTTAATATTATTATTTTACAATTCCCCTTAGCGATGAAACAAGTAGGCATAGGGGCATTAAGACGCTTATACACGAGTATATTAATAATATTACTATCTCGCTGCCAATCACGGTAGGGTGCCGATATTCTCGAGAACGCGCTAAATTTCAAGTTACCGAGTTAGACGGAGTTCTACAGTGGTACACATATATATATTGTGATATATATACTGTTGTAGTAGACTGTAGCAGGTTTAGTAAATTATATTCGAGTTCCTATCGTCTGCTTGAGAAATAAGTGAGTTATCGAAGCTTCTACAGACTATAACTTTGTAAGGATATTAAATGTTAAAGAAGAAAATGTTTTGGGTAAAAGTATTTTGTCATGTTATTTAGTTATTAAAGAAGTAGGTATTATGAAACTTGCCGTCTTCGTCGGTTTCGCTGATGAGAAATCGTTATAAAAGTTAACAAACAATTAATGGTTAGGCAAACTTACTAGTAGACAGAGAGAGAATAACTTTGCGACAAGCTTCTCTTTTTTTCGCGTGGTTAGTGGCTAACCTGGTCTCAGAATTTTAAAGCCTCCCATGAGCCTTTGAAAAGGTTTCACATGCCGTCGAGAAATATCTCTCAGGTATCTATCCTTACGATAATTTCCTTCATTGTTTTTGAAGCAAGTGATAATTATACAATACGCACATGAATCCGAAAACTCAGAGATGCGTGCCTTGGGTTCGAACTCGAGACCGATGTCTTGGCAGTCAACCACTAGGCTATCACTGCTATTAACAAGCACGAATAAGTAATGCAGCTGTAATAAAAAAACCGGCCAAGTCCGAATCGTCTTTCAAAAGGCAAAAATCCACAGCAGTTCTTCGCAGTGTAAATAATGTACCCTCGTACATCGGCCTTCATAACGATCGATACTAAAACTGCAAATGTAAGTTTTTAACTATTTTCGGATTATTTGTATTGTTAGACCTTGGTTCTTGCCAAATTTCATGATGCTGGATCAACGAGACGTATTAGGTTTTACGAATATCAGAAAATGTGACAAAAATGACTGTATTTTGAATGCGTTGATTTTAAAGATGGAACTTTTTACTCGTCCAAAGGGCCGCGTATACAACGTTATTTTTTGTTTTACACTAAACCTCTTAAGGGGTCATTGTACTCATCATTATGAACAACTTTCACTATGGGAACAAAGCTCAATTTGATACCACTACCCTTTTCTGAGAAATTGTCTGTCCGTCTATCAAGCAAGACCCCTTGGTCTTGCTTGATAGACGGACAGACAATTTGGTGTCGTTTTTTGGAGGCATGATACCCTAAGGTACCACTATTTGCTTAGTGGGGGTTTTTGGGGGTTTGGCTTAATGTACCACTATATTTAAACAAAAATGATATCAGTGTAATTATTAATTAATTGAAACGAACAACTTTTATTTCTCAAATGGAACTGAAAATGTTTCACAGACAATTTATTCTTCTTTCTATTTATGAGCTAAATAAGATATTTTATAAATTCTATAGAACTGTCGATTTTATTGTATTAAATGTCATTCTTACTTATCTCGATATCCTTTGGGAGGTTATTGCAATTTTGAGTCTTATGCTAATTACATAAAACTTATTTTGAAACCCTCCTACAAACACTGCTTACACGCAGCTACCGAGCTGCAACCGTGCAGTTTTTTTTTCGACACCTTTGGGTGTACACTCGCATAAAACGCGTAGTATGTCGATACGTGGCCTAAGGCTGAAATAGCCCCTCTTTTGCTTTTTTCAAAAAGCGTTTTATTTATAAATTGCCTTCCTACTTTTATAAACGATTAAGCAACTTAATCCCAGCAACTGATAGCGTGAACTATGTTTATTATATTATTATATTACGGCCAGTACCGGGTATCTACGGTCGTCCTTCGGGAGCATTTCGATACCGATATACGCAGTTCCAGTCCGTTCCATAACTTGTGATCCCCTGGCTACGTTTGGTGGTCTATTACAATTATGTTGCTACGATTACTTATTGGCCATATTTTGGTGGAGGATTCCGATATTTTTTTGGTTTGTTAACGTGGACAACTTGATTGGTTGAATGTTTGTTTTAGCGGGGACTAGATTCCATATTTTTTTTAATTATTTATTAACAAACGAGATTTTTATCTGTACGGATATGCCAACCCCATCGTACCTTATCAACTATTTAACTTTTTTTAAAGTAACTATGTATAACTATAAACTTTACTGTACCAGAAATGTAATTACTCAGTGACTTGGCATAATTTTCACCAGGCCACACAACCTCTTTTCAACCGTTGATCTAAGGTTTGCTCAAATGTTTTGAATTAGCCCAACGTCCAAAATGTTCAATTTAAATTCTTTGATCAATGATTCCCTTTCATTCTTGCTCTTTAACACACTCCATCAACAAATGTAGCACATCTTCAATTTTGGTACATATTTCACAATAAGGTGATGCGACCTTCCGCATTAGGAAAGGAAATTTTACCGATGGATAGTGCCCAGAATGGATTCGATATAGAAGATGCTTTTCTAACGGCTGTAGATGAAAGCACGTGAGATAATTTTTCTCTTACAAGCTCAACCATGATTTTTTTAAAGACAGGGTTGTAATAAATATTCTTTTACTTTATTCTTTTAATATTCTTATACTTACTATTTTTATTATTCAACGGAAATTGAGTCGGCTCCCGCAAAGAGACGCCATATTTGAGTTTCGGTGTGTTTGTCTTCAATTCCGGAACGGTAAAATTTTTATTTCTAAATTGTGTCGATCGAGTTTAGTTCGGCTCAACGTCGGAGCGTGAAAACGGAGAATCCCAATCTCTCTTTCACATTACTCCACCTTTTGTACACTGCGAATTTACATAAAGAGCCTCACTCGGTCCTTGGGGTACCTTTCCGGGTTTTCCATTTTGTGCTTGAATGCGACGTAGCGGCCGGATCCTAACTATAGCTTGAATCTGGCAAAGCGGCCGCCTCGTTTTATTTCGTTCGAACCACAAAAAGGGTTAGGTTTTTTGACGGCTGACTGTACATTTTTTGGTAATTGGAAACTATTCCTTTTATGAGGGTACTTTCGAGACCTCGGCATTGTAGCCTTAAGGATATTTTAAACCTTAATGGTATATTGAAAAAGGTTTATTTGGTGTTTAGTTTTTTTTAGATTTTCCAAACATTTAAGTATCTTGAAGAAAATAATTTTCTACTTAAATCATTTTGTTCTCTATTAACGAGCCTTAATTTTCCTGATCACGACCACACTGACATTCACATCCCTCTTATAGTTGAACAAGAACCTTTTACAACTACCAATGAAAAACGACCGGGACTCAGCCGACGTAATCACCGTTTCCCACGACACTATCGCAGAACCGAGATATAAAGAAAAAGTGACGGAAAGTTCAAGAACACGTTCTATTACCCAGCTGAACTATTCTCACCTCCTAGCCTCGCCCGTTCGTCTCATAAAGTAAGAAAATCGTCCGCGGACGACGATCAGTGAAAGTAATCTTCGCAAACATTCTACCTCCGGGCGGAAAACAATTTTCGCTGATGTATTTTTTTGAGAGGCTCGTGTGTTCCAACATTATTCTCAGTAATACAGGATTGGAGTTTTTTCTCTCGCCCGTAATTCAAAGGGAGTTTTACGGGGTTTTTTAGTACGCCAAAAATAATTCAGACCGTGTACAAAACGTCCATTGTCGACCGCAGATTCAACGCTGTGATTCCTCATGAGATAATCTTGTAACCTCATTTCTCTTTCTACCACTATTTAGTTAATCCCAATTTTAAACTTAAAATTTTGAGCATTTCGCTGTAATGTCATTTCTCAGCTTTAAGTTGGCAAATAAGACTGCTTTATATTTAGCAAGAAAATTAAGGGCTTATTTTGTTATTATTTGTTGAAATCAGACTAGGGCGCGGGTCGGGACGGCAGCATGGCGGGCTTGTATTATATATCAGCACAAGAAACGCGTGCGCGGGTCGGGCGCGGAGCGGGTCGGGAGCGGGAGCCGCACACGCGTTTTGTGTTCTGACATCCTTAAAATATATATACCTATAATACAAGGAATTACGATATATACAAGTCCCATACTACCGTCCCGACCCGCGCCCGACTTGCACCCGCCTTGCGTGTGTGCCGAGCTTTAAAGTTTTGAACGATCGTATACATAAAGAAATTATTAAACTTTTCCTTCAGGTAAGTACCAAAAAACATACTCATAATAAAAGAATAATGATGATATTTTTCACAATTTCACTTCATAAATAAATAGAATAAATTGTCCCTACGGGGGCGCGGTGAGCGTAGGTACTTATTTATAGGATAGGAGCACAGGTGGGTTTTGGGTCTTAGCAAACGTGTTTTACGCTGCCCCGGGGCAACCTGCCGTGACGCATTGGCGGCCCGAGACCGTTAGATACGCCAGCATACATAACTCCCACAGTAATTATAGCGGGTGTTAAGCATAAGTTGAAAGTCGGTCAGTCTGTTGTGGTTTAGGCCTCAACTTTGAGGGAATAAGTCTGGCTAGTTCTGTCCTAAAATCCTAATCCTGCTTTTGGAAGTAAAAAAATTCGATTAAATAGATGAGACGGACATTAAAAAGTTTGAAAGAGTGCTGTCGAACAAATCGGTCTCAGAGGCTCAAACGTCGTCGTAAGTCAGTTGAAAACACGCTTTGATTTTCCTAGTGGATGGGTTATTTTTGTGATGATATTTGATTATAAGTAGGTACCTAAATGGGTATGTGTGATCACATTCACTTGTTGTGTTTGACTCTTTTCCAAATGACGCGCCGGCAATATCTTCAAAATGAAATTCTTATGATATCGTAAAGATAAATTGTAAACGAAACATTCTCATTACTCAGGTAAATTAAATAATATATCAAATGAAATACGCCGTATACGATTATAAAGTAAATATTTACTTTACCCGACCTTCTTCGGTTGAGGTATAAAGAATTCTCGACATAAAATGCTGGAGATTTTTCCACGTTTTTAACTTGATTAACTTTGGTAGAGCCCATCTTAAAAGGAATCAATTCTGTTTTAGGTACAGTTTGTTTAAAATATTGCTGGAATTTCTAGGGTGTTTGCTTCGGGTTTTGAGATAGGATGTGTGTTGTATTATGTATTAACTTTATCGATCTGTGAATCGTTAAGGCGAAAGCGTCAGGGTAGCCCGCGAAATTCAAATTTTCTTAAGTTTTTCGCAATTTGCAGGTCAGTATCAGGTTGTCCGTTAAGTTAAATATGATTTGCGACCGTATCAAATGTTTATTTATAGAATTATAATCAAAGAAATCATCAACACAACTCTATAAGTTCATGTAATCCCCAAATGTCATGATTTCATGAAATCAGTTGTTATTCTATCAAATGAGTTGTTATTCTATCATACGGAGTTGTATTGCTGATTCTAATGATTATAATTCTGTATAGCCATATTTGTTACGCTCGCAAATCATATTTTAATCAAGATACAACCTGACACTGACCTGCAAATTGCAAAAAACGTTAGAAAATTTGAATTTCGCGGGCTACCTTGGCGCATCCCCCTTAATAAGATTGAGTTAGTGAACGAAGGGGGTAAGTTGCCATATCACCATACTTTTCGATGTACAAGAGGATCACAGAATAATAGCGCCACTAAAGTAAGTACCAGTCAGTAGGTAGTCGGGTAAATTACCTAATTGATTTTAGAGTTATGAGGAACAGGGTGGAAAGTTCACTGTTCCTCAATTGAAAAAGGAGCATCCTCCGACCAGACGAGTGTCGTGTTTGGCTGGCATCTGACCAACGATTGATGTTGAATAGTTTTATATCTCACTCTCGCGGTAAACTCTAATTGCGCGATGTCATGATGTTGTGTGACGTCAGGTGTTTTTGATGCGTAGTTCGATGTACGTAGATGCCGCCAAAAGATTGAGTCAGTGAACGAAGAGGGAATTTTGCCATGTCACCATACTTTCCGATACACACCGGGATCACAGAATAATAGCGCCACGAAAGTACGTACCGGTCAGTGGGTAGTCGGTTTAATTACCTAATTGATTTTAGAGGTATGAGGAACAGGGTGGAAAGTTCACTGTTCCTCAATTGAAAAAGGAGGATCCTCCGACCAGACGAGTGTCGTGTTTGGCTGGCATCTGATCAACGATTGATGTCAGATAGTCTTATACATATATGTTGCTCTCGCGGTAAACTCTAATTGCGCGATGTAGGATTTGTGTGACGTCAGGATTTTGTATGACGTCAGGTCTTTTTTGATGCGTAGTTCGCATGCGACTTAGATGCCGCCACAAGATTGAGTCAGTGAACGAAGTGGGAAACTTACCATATCACCATACTTTCCGATACACACCGGGATCACAGAATAATAGCGCCACGAAAGTAGGTACCGGACCGTCGGGGAAATTATCAAATTGATAAACCACGTCATTCTGCCGTTATAAAGCCATTTCTTAAAAGTACAACTTTCAAAGGACCAGTTTCTGTAATGAGAATTATTGTAAAATTAATGTGTAGAGCAGTGGTGGCCAAGTGGTAACAGCCGCGACTAACGAGTTGTAAAGATCATAGGTTCGAACCCTGGTAGGTGCTTTACTTTGTATAAATTATTTCATCACCACTGCTTTCAAAACGGTGATGGAAAACATCGTGAGGAAATAGGCATGTCTTAGAACCAAAAAATTCGACGACATGTGACATCTACCAATCAGCACTGGGCCCGCGTGGTGGATTACGGCCCACTCCCTCTCACAGAGAAGAGGCTTGTGTCCCAGCAGTGGGAACATTATAGGTTGATTATGGTTATAGGCTTAATGTGACAAATCATGAACTGTTGCGATTGGCTGTTGATAAATCATTCAAACAACCACTGCAGTTTACTCACGTTTGACATTTTGACATATTAATAATATGTCAAAATCCTAACTAATATTATACGTATATTTATGCAAAAGTGAATACTTCTTTAGCGGCGTTGTACACTTTTTTTGGGATGGGTAAAATATGTTAAACTCGCGTCAAGACGTGACCGTAAGACCCGTTCCCTAGCAACCGACAAAGTAAATCTCAAAATAAATAGTCTTTGACATTACGTAAAGATTGTGAGGTAAGAAATTTTACCCATATTGATGAGTAAAATTCATTAAAAAATGCACGACGTTCATGTTCAAGTTTTCACTTCTGCCAGCACTCCCAGAATGCAACCTGTTGTTTTTTTCTTACGCTTTCACGCTAAACGGCTTAACGCAATTGGATGAAATTTGGCACAGAGATAGACCTGATTTTTTTTTTATCCCGGTAGTACGTTCCTGTGAGATAATTTCCGACATGTACGCGGGCAAAGCCGTTTGCAAAAGCTTGTTTTACGATAATTTTTGTTCTAGAAACTGGTCCATAGAATGACAATTGTGATTCGAATTATCGATCTGCCTTGCCTTTTCCTAACTATGTTGGGGTCGACTCTCAGTCTAACCTCGAATATACGGACAAATGATGATAGTCTTGCTGATAAACAAACCCTGAATTTACAACAAAGCCAGCACCTACCTATTACATTTATTTATTTCTAAATGCCGTTGTAAACACTTCGCTGGACATCCGCACATCGATTTGCTCATCATATTTTTTCTTTCCCGCTAAAAATGAAGCCAGCGTTGGCAGCCATTGTTGCCTTTTTGTTTTTAGTTTGTGTTTGCCCAGCGTTCAGGTGTTAACTCAAAAATATTGGAACGGTTTTTAGCGAATGAAACATCGGAAATTGAAATCATTTTCTTATAGCGTACTTTGTTTGCAAACCCTTTATTTGTAGAAGGTACAGATTGTTACAGTTCTTATTAATTTGGTTTGATGAAAAAATAATAATATTATTACAACATGGCTGCACGCTAAGGTTTTCTTGCCTCAAGTTGGAAAATTTATAAGCTTTTTAGAGCCCATAAAGTTGTGTCAAGTCTGGATAATAAGGTAAGCAAAAATAAAAGACATTTAAAGGTACTGTATAATGTTCCGTCAGGCTAAAACAAAGAACTACATTATGAAAATGATGCTCGAGAACAAAATCGCAAGAAAAAACAAAAGTGAATCACAACTTTTCAATCACATCGAAAAGAGTTCCATTTTTAAAAACATTCTGCTTAATCCATATTTTCAAAAATAGTTTGGAAAATCCAAAAGTGCACGCCTCATACATAACACTCATTCAAAAACGCAAAAAGAATTTCAAAACATAGTTTCTAACAAAAATGAACAATTTATACATTTTCATGAAGTCGTAATGTGTCAAAGACTGACAAAGATATTTACTTGGTGGTTGCTAGGCAACATCAAGTCGAAGGTTGGAAATATTTAGATAAAGATATTATATTTTAGTTAGTATTTTATTAATTATATTTTAACTACTTTGAATAAAAGAGCCATTTTCAATAGGGTTCCTTCTACGGCTGAAACAAATGTATAAAAAAAAAATTGACTCAATTAATTGATTTTATCGCAAGCTACAATGTTTTCAGGATTTTTTTTTCAACTATTTTGATGCTTTTTCCATTTCTGCTGCATTAAATCAATTGTTAAAAAGTACAGTATTAATCTCCATTTAATCATCTATACAATGGTATGTAAATTAAGTAGGTTCTGTGTACTAGCAGGAGTGTAACAATAAAAACAGTTACAGAAATGGGGCAAAAAAATTTTTTCGATCGTAGAGCACACTCTAATGCTTCGCATTAAGAGTCGTGCAATAGAAAATTTTAAAATATTCTTTCATATTTAATTTTGCTGCAATTTTCCACTTCATTAATTTTAGTTGGGACAACAGCGTTCTTTTAGTAGGTCAACGGCGGAGTGAGCTCGAAATGAATCCGTATCATTGATTTCCCTGGCGCCTGGTAAAACCAAACGTGCCTTTATTTAAATACTGTCTGCTTTTTCGTAGTACTGCCGGCCTATTCTGTACACCGTGAAAACCTAGGGGCATGAAGTGAGCTGCAAATAATGTCAATCTCTAGCATCAGAGATCACGGCGCTCCGATCAGCCCTACACCAGCGAAGTGAAGGGCCGGGAAAGCAGTCGATGCGTAAAGTCGAGAGGGTTAAAAGAAACTCACACTAGCGCCTCAGGTGGAAAGACGCTCACTTTAAACTCTCTTCACCTAAGTTTTTACGGTAAGATTTTTACAGAATAGGCCGGCTGTAGACGTTCTATTCAAATTCGCTGTACTGCCTCGTTAGTCTTGTCGTCGCAAGCGCTACGGCTGAGCATGAGGGCCTGGGTTCGGTTCCCAAGTCAGGCTAAGTATTATTAGGTTTTTCCATCAGGAATTTCTGAGACTCGCCTTCTATTACATGGGACTAACTTATCTGGCAAAATGTGGGTGTACTATTAGGTACACCTCTGCCCAACCCTTGAATGTGAATTTCTTAGTTTAGATTTGTATCCAGTTGATGGCAATAGGCTCGTTACTATTACATGTGACTTAAAAATGCTTGGTAAAATGTGGGTGAAGATACATACTGTATATACCATCGAAGAAGTTCATAACTTAACCAGTTTGAAAACAAAATCGTAAACTCGATGACCACATCTGTTACCGGCCCGGTTCTATACCTGCCGAGCGCTGCAAGCAAGAATAGTCCTTACGGTGGTCTAGTTATGAACTTTTCTGATGGTTCACACGGCTACTTATCAAGCTATACATTTCCAGTATAAGCTGAGCTCTCATTGTGTATTGTAAATCCTATACAATGCGAGATCAGCTTATACTGGAAATGTACAGTTCTTCGATAGTACGATAGGTACACCTTTGCTTAACCCTTCGTGCAATACAACCGTGATGTTATGTGATTGCACCTAATGAGTTACGGATGAATATTGCTGCAAATCAATGGCTCACGACTGTATGAAAGTGGTTCGTGTTTGGCTTCTGGTTAAAACCTTAGCATTGAGGCAGATACATGGATTAATCGCTAAAGTCCCGTTAAGTTTAACCGCTGAAGATCCGACGTTTTTCACGTTGACACTGACGCGCGCAATACGTCACTTTGAAAATTTTTCAGAATTTTTCGGTGTTACCTGTCATTATTTGGTAATTTTATTTCTAATTGACAACAATATCCGTTAGGACACAGAGAAAAACAGCCCAGAGACGATATTAGTCTTTATTTAGCAGTAAAAATAGTGATCTAAGCCGCGTGTACGTGCCGTGGCCATATGGCCGCCTCGGGGCTTGAAGGAGATATAGCTTGCCGCAGCCTTTGGGCTGCGTCGGTAGTTTAGCGGTGATCAGTGTTTTGAGCGCGGTTTAGTGACTTATATTTTAGGTCATAGATATAAAAATGCTTTGTATCCAATAGTCATATCTAAACTTCTAAACTAATGTTAAAAAGAGAAAAGATTTTATTTTTGTATGTTTGTTTGTTTCTCTTTCACGCTAAATTGGAACGGATTTTGATGAAATTTAGTGCATGTGTAGAACTTGATCTAGGTTAGGAAATATAGTATTTTTTAACCCAATATTTCCACTGGATCGAGACTTATGCGGATGAAACCGAGGGACATAGCTACTGAATAATAATTCACGTAATAATTAACCACCTTATACCAGTGGTGTAACTAATCCACTTAACAAACAGGGAAGCTTTGACAATACAACCCCTAAATAATCCGTCATCGAATCAATATACTTATTATTCATAATTATAAGGCCCATATTAGCAGTACACGCTTTTGAATAATTTATAAAGACAGGTATACACGAAGACCTACATTAATCAACAGCTAAGATTGTTCGGTGGACGTTAGTATTATATTATTCGGTATTTCATCAAAATATCATCCTAAACAAACGTATGGGGCCTAAACAATATAAATTATTCAGCAACTAAAGATGACGGTACCCAGCAATCAGGCGTTTGACTCCAATATTCGTATAATTTCGTTAACAAGACCCGAAGCTTCTGAACCTATAATTATTAAACCACTAGTTAGGGTAGTTTAGTTTAAACTTCCGTTTTGATTGCTGGTTTTGTGACCAAAAGTAGCCAAGAAATAGTGTCTACAAACTGTTGTTTAAGTAACAAAGATTTGTTTATTGATTGTGGGGCTTTAATAAAATATTAATAGATTATTAAGGTACTTTAGAGGTATGAGGAACAGGGTGTAAAGTTCACTCATCCTCATTAGAAAAGGGAGGATTCTCCGACCAGACTGGTGTTATGTCTGGCGGGGAACTGCCCGTAAGTTCGGATAGTCTTATCTATGTAGTTCGCGCGGTAAACTCTAACTGCGCGATGCAGGTTTTTTGTGGACGACATTTGTCTTTGCTGCGTAGTTCTTATGTGGCGGTGTAACCGCTACAGTTCCATTCCGTAGTCGCTGGTGACGTGTCGCCGCGAATCAACTGGTTTCTATGAATTTATATGATATATTATATAGCTAGCGACACGTCGTTTGCAGCTCCGGGCGAGCGACAGACGACACGTGTAGCCCGACCGCAGACCAGTACTGCCGCTAACGCTCGAGCGATAACACGTTTTTCTATCTTCTGTCTACCGACTGGAATACGGTCTGCTGCCGCCTGCGGTCGAGTTCGGAATCATGACTGCAATGACATGACGCGTCGATACGTTACCTGCAGTTGTCTCCGGCGGTCAGGTACGCAATGGTACCTTTAGAAAACCCTGTTGGTCCTGGCAAAGAATAAGATCCTCCACATGTGGATGAAAAGAACGGGCAGCATCGTCGAGTCTGGACATTATTCCCATGGGGGGTAGCCAGAAACTATAGAACGTCACCTGCTACGATCCTGACAGACTCCTTTTGCTTCGTTTATACGTTCATGTATCTGGTCACACACGCACGCCGGTGATGGGAACTACGCACCTAACCTGTATGAAAATCATCATCAATAAGGTTAGTATATGTCCTTCCAGGGCGTCCCCCCCTGGTGTTTCCACTCACATCTGCATTGTGTTAGTCGCCTTTAATAAGCTATTGTAATTTAATTAACTGACAATAGACAGTTACCTATGTTAGAAATTAGATGTTTACCAATTGATCGCAGTTTGTTTCATTTTGACAGTTCAGCCACGTTCATTGCGTTATTTACGCTGTTGAACAGACGATTTTTTCAAACCTATGAAGCAATGGATTAAGAATATTCTTCAAAATCCTCGGATTTCAATAGAAGGTGTGGTACGCAATTAGGGAGCAGGAATAGACACAGGAATAACAAAGGAACTCTGGTGGACACTGCTCGCTAAACAAACACTTCCACACAATAGGCATAACGGACAGTCGTCTGTCTCTCTCTCTATGGAGGATGAGGAAACCATCGTGAATGTGCTCTTTGAATGCACAGGCGTCACCCAGATTAAAACAGAAACCCTCGGGTCATCCAGATCTTTCACAGATGTTCTGAACAGACCAGGAATTTTAATTAACTTTTGGAGGGAGGTGGACTGGTTGGAATAACCAACAAACGGCCGCCATGGCCCACGCACAATGGTCCACCTAACGGACTAAACTGCGGAAACCAAACTCCATAACATAGAACTAGAGGAACTCTAAAACGTCTTCTCTGCTACCACTCAAGCAAAGAATATTCTTTAATTTTTTATTACACTTAACTTCATTAGCGGCCAGCGGCGCCATCTCGTATGTAATAGGATTCGGCGGTCGGTAAACCACAGTATGGTGACTGTAGGTAAACACCCTTTAAACCCATGCCTAAGTCCGGTACAAGACGATGCCGTAATAGCAACTTATTGCATCTTAGGATTAGATGAGTGAGCATTGCCATACAACGTGGCAATGCCGCCAGTGTCAGTACATTACCAGTCGACAGCGATGCGGACGAATTTTTCGACTCTATATTTTAGTTTGTTAATAGTTTTAGCTAGATTAAGAGGGGGCACGGCCCCCCGCCTCGGGGCGGGGGAGGGTTGGGGGGTATATCGTATTACCCAGTTACTGGGTTGTGGAGGTCAGATAGGCAGTCACTTCATGTAAAATACTGGTATTCAGCTGCATCCGGTTAGACTAGAAGCCGACCCCAAGATAGTTGGGAAAAGGCTAGGAAGATTGAGATTGAAGATTGAAGAGGGGGGGCACTCAGTGTTGCATGCACGTCTTTATGGTCGTGGGATCGGCCGCACTGGGTGGTGAGACCCGCTAGGCATGGCAGGCTGATACCAGTTGCGGGTGCGGCGAAAGTAGAAATATCTCCCGAGCACATGGTAGTAGTAGGAACAGTGGGGTTTTAGTCGGTAGGAGACCAACATAACCCTACGTTCTCCTAAGACGGAGGCCAACCAAACCAAAGACGGGCGGAAAAAAAAAACAAAATTCAAATCAAATTAAAATTATTTATTTTTGCAGCAAACACTGTTACAATGGTGTTATTAAATAAACATGTTTCGAATGATTCTACCATAAGGCTGCCTGTCCACTGGAGCGGAGAGGAGAAAAGAGGAGCGGAGATGTGCCAATATTAACCAATAGAATCTTGACTCCGCCCCTGAGTTTAGATCAGTGATCCTAAGTCAAAATTCTATTGGTTAATATTGGCACATCTCCGCTCCTCTTTTCTCCTCAAGTATACAATCATGGTTTATCAAAATCAAGATTGACACTGAAATATATAAAATTAAATTAAAATATTTTAAGATATTAAATTAATAGAATGTCCTTCTTAAGTTCTATAGATACAGAATAATTATTTATTTAATAATTATTAATAATAATTAAATTATTTCAATGTCATTTCTAGAATTATTACAATACATTAACACCTCAATTTATAAAGATACATGCAATTGGTCTATTACTTGATATCATTGTGAGGTTGGGAAAAAATATCGAAAAAATATATTAAAAAAAGGTAACATACTTTAATTTTATTAGATGAGTGAGTGAGTAAAATCACTAAAAAAAATCTAACTCAAAAGACATAGCCTGAGATGAACTTTCTTTCTGAAAGGTTGGAAGAATCAATCTTTGCGTTTGAAAAAGTAAGTATAGAAATTCTGCGAGGTTCTAATTACTGAAATAGGTATAAGTGCAATTTGATTGGGTCTTAATTATTTATGTTATCACAAGAAAGTAAATTAATTACTTTCTTCAGCCCTAATTAAATTGTCTTGATTCATCAATATTAAGTAACGATGTTGGTTTTAAGCTCGATTTCAGTACAAAATTATAATTCTTACTGTCAAAACCATAAATAATGTTAATAATACCAGCCTATTATTATCCCACTGCACGACTGAGAAAGCACGCTTGCTCAAGACGGGCTGGCGATTTCAGACTTATATTACCCACTGACAGACATTTTGCCCTTCGGGAACGGAACTCTTAAAACCAAACCATATCAATATTTGAACATTATAAGTTTTCTCGTCTCGCCTATAAATTGATATCAAACTGTAATCGCCTTAAAGGTCGCCCATTTATAAGTTTACATTAAATTAATTTACTTAGGTTGAAATTGCCTGCTCCAATGTAACCTTGATAGAAATTCGTTAGAATTAATTGAAACCAATATTTGCTTTACATTCTCGAGCCTATTAAAATACTAGATTGATTTATAATAATATAACTAGGTCGTTTAGAATTTATTAAAATAACGAACTAGAAATTCCATTGTTTTTATTGAATAATATTTTTAGTATTTTGTTAAGAGGGTTTACGTCGTACGGCATTTCATACAAACTTTCAAGCCCTTATTTTTCGAAATGACTGAACCGATTTTAATGAAACTTCATACGCATATGCAGGATACAAAGATCTAAAAATTTCGTTAAGAACATTTTCAAAATTTCTTATTTAAAAGCAGATAACAGGAAATCTCTGTTTCTATAGAGAATTAAAAATCGGTCTAATTTGGCTGTAACACTATTTTTCGAAAATGTTCTTAACTAAGTTTTTAGACCTTTGTATCCTACATAATTATGCTTAAGAAGTTTCATTAAAATCGGTTCAGTCATTTCGAAAAATAAGGGCTTGAAAGATTGTATGAAAAGCCGTACGACGTAAACCCTCTTAAGTAGTTTCACTTTGGTGAAAATTCATTTTTCATGATGTAGGTAAACTTGTAACTTACTGAACATTAATTAATGACAGCTGATTTTTTACAATTGGTATTTTTATTCTTGTTCTTTTATATAGAAAGTCATGAGCTTTATAGCTACATAACATGTAGCTAGAGATATACTGTACTAGCTTTTGACCGCGTGGAGGTTATGGTCTACCCATGTGCCAAATTTCTTACAAATTCGTCGTTTTATCATGTATGGATGCGTAATTAACAAACAAACTTACTTTCGTATTTATAATAATATTAGTTAGGATTGTAGTTACTAAAATCACGTAGAATCATGTTCTCAGTAAATAAGATTTAGTACCTAAGATGTGAATCAGTAACGGTTAGTTGGGGTAGCAGAGAACATTTCTCATTTCGATAGGCTAATTCGACTATTTGAATGCGACTAAATAACAGTACCTATCTCCTATTGGAGTAGAGACACGGTTTTAATTTTTTCTGATCATGTCGTATTTTTCTGTTTTTATCTCTTTTTTTTCTTCAACAATACCTACATTACAAACAGGGTGCCGATTTAGTGACCTGTATCCGTCAAGGGGGTGATTGGTACCTATCATACCTAAACAATTTTCGCTATGAAACACATCTATCTGAGTAAGACTCGTAAAAAAAATTAAAAAAATTGTGTATCGACATTGTTTACTGTTATATAGTCATAATCATAATCATTTATTTGTCAGAATATGGTACATTATATGGTCTTAAGATTGCAATTTATTATAGCAATTTGTTTTTTTTAACACGAATTGCATAATGAGTTTCATTGTTGTATAGTCATAATCATAATCATAATCATTTATTTGTCAGAATATGGTACATTATTTATGGTCTTAAGATTGCAATTTATTATAGCAATTTGTTTTTTTTAACACGAATTGCATATTGAGTTCATGGTTTTTGTTTAGTATGACGGTAGAATCACCCCTTGATAGGTGCAGCTGTCTAAATCGTCACCCTGTATTTAACAACATCAGATTCAAGTATTTACATTACTCTCATCCAACTTTTTGCGTTTCACAGAAAAGCGAGATAAAGGTATTTAGTAATGTTTACGTTCGATAAAAAAGTTTTACATCCATCTAAGGCGAGGTACTCATCGTTATTTATGTTTCTTTTTCAACTTTAATCCTTTTCTTTTCCATTGATAAGAGAGGCTTTACGAAGTTACAAAGTTTCTAGTACCTAACTGCCTTCAGAGTAAGCTACTTTTAGGGTTCTGTACCCAAAGGGTGCCAACGGAACCCTATTATTAAGGCTCCGCTTTTCGTCCGTTCGTCTGTAACTGGGCTGTATCTTTTGAACCGTAATAGGTAGATACTTGAAATTTTCACAGAATGTGTACTGCTATGGCCTCAAGTAATACATTTAAAGAGAAGAAACGAAAAAAAATGAGTTAGGCGCAGTTCGAGCCCGTGCCGCAGAGTTTCGTGAAAACGTGTGGTGTAAAAATAACAAACTCTAACGATGTTATTTCAAATTAACAATGAATTACAAAAATGAATGTGTAGCGGTTACGCAGCCACATACGAACTACGCAACAAAGACATGACGTCACACAATTCCTGCATCGCGCAGTTAGAGTTTACCGAGCGAAAAACATAGATAAGACTATCCGAAATCAACATATGGGCAGTTGCCCGCCAGACATAATACCCGTCTGGTTGGAGGATCCTCCCTTTTCTATGGTGGATGAGTGAACTTTACACCCCGTTCCTCATACCCCTAAATTGGTGACCCCGAGTATGAACGTCAACGCAACCTTCGTGCAACAACTTCAGCGTGACGTTATCATCATCACTCCCGCAAGGTTTCGTGAGGCAAGTCACACAGCCAGCCAGCACCCACGGCTTTAACGGGTATCCTGACCACCAGCATTCCTGGTCATCACCCTCAACCACAACACGGCGCTGTACCACATCCGACTCACTGGATGACGACGCACCGCCACCCCGACTCACTGGGGAATCACCGCAGACAGTTCCGACTCACCGTGAACTTATGGTCTATGCGGCACCCGGTTCCGACTCACTGGAACCACAGCTGACACTGTGAAGCATCGCAAGATCCAAGACTCAGCTCACTATCGACCTCCGGTCTCCGGAGGGGAGTGATGTAGCGGTTACACCGCGACATACGAACTACGCAGTAAAGACATGACGTCACACAATTCCTGCATCGCGCAGTTAGAGTTTACCGAGCGAAAAACATAGATAAGACTATCCGAAATCAACATATGGGCAGTTGCCCGCCAGACATAACAACCCGTCTGGTTGGAGGATCCTCCCTTTTCTATGGTGGATGAGTGAACTTTACACCCTGTTCCTCAAATCACCAAAAATGTTAATTGCATTCCTTTCATCGATTGTGATATTTTTCAGAGACGATTTTTTATTTTTTCTTACGTTTTCTGATACTGACGTTGCTATTATATTTGCTCGGCCTGCATTAGATTTTTTAGGCTCATTACTTTCCTTATGATGCAAGCTTTGACTGCGTTCTCAATTTATTTGCCAATCATGTAAACAAACACGAGTTTTAGGGAAATCAACTGTAATGCAAATAAGGTTTATTTTGCGCTACAATTTCATATTTTTTACGATTATTTCAACAGTACTAGTCAGTCTAAAATAATTCTTATTTACACTTGAATAAAGTTGAGGTTTGTAAAAGTCTTGCAGTTATTAGCGATTGAAATCATACATGTTTTTGAAAAATTTAAGTTAACTACGAACCTACCAGTACTCCGAACGAAAAGACGCATTTACGTCAAAATATGTTGTGATTAATATGGTACCATGGTACGGAACCCTTTGTGTGCGAGCCTGACTCGCACTTGGACGCTTTTTTATTATTTATATAAGTACCTTTTTTAAAGGTAATAATGGTTATTGTCTCAAAAGCTAAGTTTTATGAGTGTTTTAATCTCAGATTTTAGCTCTTCTTTTTTCTTCTTCTTTTAATTTTTTATGGATATTTTTTATTACTAGGTTTGTGTTTATAATGACTGAACTCTTCCCGTAGTTTATAGCATTCAAAATTATCTTCTTGTTTGAAATCGATTCAATGAATTTACATAAATAAAGGCATTCCGATATCTACGACATCTACGTACGCAAAATACGCGCTTTGACGTGAAGTTGCGGATACCAGGGAGCCTACCACTACCTTTAAATCTTACTTCAGTGGGGGAAAGAGACGGGGCTATATGTCCTGAAGAGCTTCATCTCTTTCTCACCCTAAAGTAATATTAAAATAATACTGCCTTATATGTGGTGGCTGGCCCCCTGCCCGTATTACCTATCTACATAAACTAGCAAATAATTTAATTTAATGTTTCGTGTTGCGTAATGTAAATTATTTTGCATACTATAGTTAAGAATGATAGTGAGGAGCTCGTGGCTAAGTAATAACAAGCAGCACGGGTCGATCCATCAGGTTAAGCTACGCTTACTAAGGTTGGTCAGTGGATGGGTGACCATCTTCACATACCGAGACTCCTCCGTGCCTCGGAAAGCACGTTAAGCCGTTGGTCCCGGCTGTCATTCGTGGAACTTTGACAGTCGTTACAAGTCGTCAGAAGCCCGAAAGTCTGACACCAGTCTTACCAAGGGGTATCGTATTACCCAGTTACTGGGTTGTGGAGATCAGATAGGCAGTCGCTTCATATAAATACTAGTATTCAGCTGCAACCGGTTAGACTGGAAGCCGACCCCAGGATAGTTGGGAAAAGGCTAGGAAGATTGACTATTGTAAAGAATGATTCTAACTCCATTTTTTTTTTATCTGAACAGACAGCAGTGCTGCTGGGGTGTTTGTTGCGCCACTTTTTCTTTCCAGCTAAAGCATTAGGAAGTGGTGAAGGGCGGGCGTTTTTGGGGGACTGTCTTTTGTAATTTTGACGTCCGAAAAGTGCTGATTCTTAGCCTAGTTTGATAAACGACTTTTGAATTTTCAATTTTACTAGTACCCATTTAATGACTCATAAAATACTAAAGTATACTAACGAAAAAGATAATGCATTTAGTAGGTATCCCAAAGCCTGAAACCACTGTTCCTAGAAATGAAAACTCTTTAGTGTAGGGTATTTTACGACGTAGGCAACCACTTAAACTGGATCTTCTCATAAAACGTAGTCAACTTTGCCTCAAATGAAAGCCTTTATCTTCTGGTGTAAAGATAAAATGACTGTTCATCAATTTTGTCGCGCAAATGTCTCTTTTCTTTCATTTCAATTTTGTTTATTGGGGCTCTCTTAATTTTTTTTTGGGGCGAAAAATTATCACATGTCTTCTCCCGCTCTGAGCGGAGCGGAAGGGCGTGTCAGACTTTTACTGACTAAACCACCCGTGTTCCTTCCTTTGCCTTGCCAGGGGCCACGGTTTCCCCTTAGGACTTCCCGCAACCCTGGTAGGCATCGGCCCTAGCGTACCCCGTCAATTTTGCTGACACCTCTTTGAGGCGCGCGTGTAACACGACGCGCCGTCGACCCGGGCCTGGTCCTTATCGGACGGCGAGCTAATTGGGGTTCTCTAAGTTAACTCTTTATCTATTTAAACTCCCCTGGATAAGTGATAGGTACTTGTACTATTCGGTGGATGAGACCATAAAGTCGACCGTCTTGCTACTGCTACGCAAGCTGTGCATGGAAAGATTTGCCATGCAAGCCGCGCAGTGCATTTGTTTGCCAGCCAAGCATTTGTGCGCAGCGTGGCCATGGGTCGCAGTGGAGTGACACCTTTAGAGGAAATTCTTCAAACCCATACACAATCGACACAGCAATATTGTAATTGAGTATTGAGTTGCTCAGCAATGAAGAAATAGAAATAGTACTTACCTACAATTTCATTTCCCACAATCAACAAATAATTTCCAGATCTCCTTCCTACCAAAAGTAATAAAACGGATCAAGAAGTATCAATAGCCATTCCGTAACATGAGCTCTGAAATTGAGTCTCGTCCGCTAAAAAGTAAAAACCTATCTTAGCCCGCATCATAAAAATCCGTATTGCACCGGCTTTACTTACAAAATACTTCTAGAAGCACTCCAAGTTCTTACCAAGGAGGTGCTCCCAACTTGAGAGTATGTTTAATAGAACCATTTTTCTACGTTGTCTGTTTTTTATTATTTATAGCTTAGGAGTTTAAGTAACAAGTTGAAAGTTCGCAATTGAGATGGAATTTTGCGTGATGATGAAGTTTGAGATGGAATGTGGTGTTCTTGATAAAACGAGTAATTGCATTTGTTTTACGAGTGTGATCAGCATTTTTACTAACACAGGGTTAGTAAAACAACTCGATAGGCACTATTCGGGTTATAACAGGCCCCATGTAATAACCCGATAAAATTACCCATTGAAAAAAATTTTTTTTTTTTTTTTGCTGAAAATTACTACATTATATAAACTCTCCGTATGATTCTTAACAACACCAGCGCGAATCGGACAGAGTTTTTGTTACACGCTGTATAAGCTAAACTGGAAACTGCATACGGAACAAACTCTTGTATGAATTGTCGGTAGGTACCTATGTCTGTTGAATACAAATACTAAATTGCATTGTATTCGGTACTGACCGGAGAAAATTAACCGTTTCTAACCGAGTTGATGCCGAATTGTAGTTTCCATTGTGCGAAACAATTCTGTTGATGACATAAACAGCGAGATTGGATTGTAATGTTACAATACGATCAATACAGAGATTATTAACTAGGTACCTACCTGTATAACAATTACTATTATAGTCGTCCATATCAAAGCCTTGTTCTAATCATCATAATTATTATGATTCAGTTCCACATCTGGGCATAGCTCTCCTTTGAATGCTATTAATCTGTTTGTGTGCCGGTTGGCTTAAAACGGCCCTTAAAATTAAAAAAACCGGCCAAGTGCGTGTCGGACCACGCGCAATGAAGGGTTCCGCAGTGCGCATGAATTTATTCCAAGATAAAAACCTAACATTGTAGTTAACTGCAAATGAACGTTTGTAATAGCAAAAAAATCTTTTTTCATGTACAAATTAACGATTTTCGGATTTTTTCCTTTACATAGTGTGAGACCTTGCTTCTTGCCAAATTTCATGATTCTAGGTCAACGGGAAGGCCCCTATAGGTTTTGATTTATTTGCGAGTCATCGTCATCATCATCAGCCTATTAATGTTCCCACTGCTGGGACACAGGCCTCCTCTCTGTGAGAGGGAGTGGGCTGTAATCTATCACGCGGGCCCAGTGCGGGTTGGTAGATGTCACATGTCTTCGAATTTTTTGGTTCCAAGACATGCCGGTTTCCTCACGAAGTTTTCCTTCACCGTTTTGAGAGCAGTGGTGATGAAATTATTTATACAAAGTAAAGCGCCTACTTGGGTTCGAACCCACGACCTACAACTCGTAAGTCGGGGCCGTTATCACTAGGCCACCACTGCTCTCAATTTGCTAAGCTGCTATTTGCGAGTATCAAAATACGTATGTTTTAATACGTTGACTTAGACACAAAATGACTAGGTTCTCCTGCGGAACTCTTCATTTCTGATTCGATCACGTAGGGAAACTCGAAGCATAGCCCTCTCCATTGCTCTTTGGGTGACTTTTAGCTTTCTGAAAAGGCCCATTGTGAGCGACCACGTTTTCATTTCCATAACTATATATGTTATTAATTTTAAAGTTGCTTTTCGTGTCTGTTTGTGTGACCATGTTGTTCTCTTAAACTCCACAACGGATTTTGTGTGATCACTATCATTTAGAAAATATCTTTCCGTCTATCCGTTTTTTAAATTAATTTTAAATTCACATTTAATACCAATATTTTGACGTATTTTCTAGTCGTAAAAACCGTGCAAAACACGCCCCCCCCCCCTGTTTGTCACTAGTTTAAAACAATAACAATAATAGGTTCAATCTGAATCACTCATGTCAAAGTGGCCGAACGTCATCGTAATTCAATAAGGTGTGGCAATCAGTACGAACATTAAATAGATCACTTCTTATTCCCCCGAGCATCGGGCGTGAATCCGTTCGATATCAG
This sequence comes from Conistra vaccinii, assembly GCA_948150665.1. NCBI lineage: Eukaryota > Metazoa > Arthropoda > Insecta > Lepidoptera > Noctuidae > Conistra > Conistra vaccinii. Next base: position 11,709,702 of record OX411330.1, read on the forward strand.
AATATCTGCCAGTGTGACAGCAAGTTGGCTAATAGATATTAAAAATGACAGATTTTTCAGAATAAAAATCGTTAAAGAATGAGCGCCATCATATTTCTAGATTTAGAGAGAGATTCATTGTATACAGGGGCCACCCTGTATACAATGAATCTCTGCATTGACGAATGCAGGTCACTAAATCGCGACCTGCATTCGTCAATGGGGTGATTTTACCTGTCATACTAAACAACTTTGGCAATGAAACATAGATTCATGTAGAAGATTCGTAAAAAAAAAACATAATTACGTGTATCGAAAAATTCTGTCTACTGTTGTATAGGATTTATTTTTTTCATGAATCAGCTATGAGTTTCATGGTGTAAGTTGTTTAGTATGACGGGTAGAATCACCCCCTTGACAAATGCAGGTGTCTAAATCATCACCCTGTATAAAATCCCAGTCAAACCAGTTTGGCTGTACCTATTACAGTAGCCGGCACGTACCTAACTTGGCAAGGTTTTGGCATAGTGTAAGTAAGTTTCTGCATGTACACTTAGTGCAACAATAAAATGTACCTGCGTGCTTGTCATTATTCTATGGTTTTTACCATCATTTATTTTTCGAACATGTTTGCTTAGAAAATAAAAAGAAATGGCATACTGCGCGTCTACGACTTTTGCCAAGTTACGTGCCGGTCTGTATGATCTGTATATGTGTAAAAGTACACATGTTTTTCATTTCGTGTCGATAGTATTTTGCTTTTATGTTGTTTGAGCTCAGTAGGTTGCCATGGTGATTGCGGCATCAGTGGCATTCTATGTCATCAATGGAACGAGTGAATGGGCACTTAGGACACACTCCAGCAAGCGGGACATGGTCTGAACAGAAGCACCGCACAGTTTTACACATAACACATACCGTAAACGAAATCTATCCGTATACAAAGATGGGCCCCTAAAAGCAAATGACCCTAATAGCAAAACGACACTTTAGCCAAACGTCCTAACATCAAGTAAAAGAAAAGCAAAATTACTGAAGGATATAAGTAAGGTATTTGATACTGTTATATGCTCACAAGATACAGTATTATGAACAACAAAACACAAAATCACAAAACATTTTTGGCGTAACCGTATCAACAACGTCAATACGACCCGAAGCCACTCAATATTCTGTTGTGAATATATTTTTGACGTGCATTGTACCGCCCTCGTGCCAGCCTGCTCCCAGGAGGGTTGAAGCTGACAGCCTCAACCAAGAGGTAATCCATTAAAGCCGCTGTAAGTCCCTACAATAACATAATATGAACAGTGGCAGCCCTAGCAAGTTCGCCTACCGTTAATGTTACCTTATTCTTCATTGTGTACTATTTTGACGGTAGTTCTACAGTTTGATGGAGGGTCAAGGGATTTGTCGTCGATGGGCTATTGAAGAGGTTTTGTGTTGCCTTTATAGCTATAAAATTGGCACATAATATATAAAGATTTATTCTCCTTGTGCTGCTGGTTTCGAAATTAAGATCTATCTATCGGGCTTCTGACGAGTGATGACTCGTAACGACTGTGAAAGAACGGCGGACCAACGGTTTAACGTGCTTTCCGAGGCATGGAGGAGTCTTGATATGTAAAGATTGTCACCCATCCACGGACTAACCCCGGTAACCGTACCTTAAGGTGTACAGTAGGCTCACTGACCTTGTGCATGTGGGCGGAGCTAAACGCCCTACTCTCCAATACGTAAAACGCGCGCGGTGGCGCACTAAACTAAAACGACGATCAAAGAACATGCAAAGGCGCAGACATGCGCACGTAGGTCGCATTTTTTGCCTAAGATTCCAGAAGGAATCGGAGGCAAATCTGAAATTGTACGCCGACTACCATAATATATTTTGACCCGCATACGAGTATTATTTTAAATACTTTGTTTTTGAAGAACATAAAAATTTTGCATTCCTGGCAATAAATAAAATATCAGTGTGCGTGTGTTTGTAATTCTTCTTATGCGAAACGGCTTGACTGATTTAGATGTTTTTTTTTCAATTCTTTTTGTGTCACTTGGATGGTTCTTAGCTATAGATAGACCCGGGTGGCGCTGTTGTCCTTATGCATCGACCCGTGCGACTGTTATTACTTAGCCACGCTCCTCAGTAACAAATACGGTACCTATGTTGTATCTATTCATATTATAAAACCAAATCGCTTTTCGCGATTGTTTGTATGCCAGCGTTGTTCTTCTAAACCACGCAACAGATTTTGATGTGATTTTCACCATCGTTTAGAGAGTTTATTCCGGAAGGTTTATGTGTATAATACGTTAGTATTAAAGTTACTTTTCCATAAAAAATCTCTATGTTTTGTCAAGTCAAAAAACCTTGCGAAGCAGGAACGGGCCGCTATTATTGAAAATAATATGCCACCTTTTTACGGATTCAAAGACTATAAACATAAATAGAGAATCGACAGAGTTCCGTTCTTATAAAATAGAGAAATGTTCTAAGAATTAACCTTTTGTCATCAGTTAAACAAAGCTTCATTAATAAGAAGTATCAATTAATATTACCGACTAAATCCGATTTTGCGTACACAGCAATATTCAACTACTTATAACATTAGTAGGTAATCCGGTAAAGCCCCTGTAAGACGGAACCTACAATAACATAATGCGAGGAACAACATAACCTTTGCCCCTCCCTTAGTAACCCGCAGTGTACTTAGATATCAACTTTACTTAGCTGTATTAACTTGACTTCTTTGTAAATAATCTTTTGAACCAAGAAATGCTAACATTTCTTTTTAATATTAAAAAAATACCAATTCAACGTCCTACCATTTGGGTTAACAATGTCACCATAATTGTGTTCAACAAGATCATGAGACAAGTATTTACTCATCTCACACTTTAGTGAATTATTTAGATGATTTTATCTTTATTGCACCCAGTGAAAGCGAATGCAGTGAAGAAAATTAGCACAGTCTTATATTGAAACAAGTATTGGCTACTGTTCCTTATACAGAACTACAATTATGACGGTTATTGAGTTTAAAATCAGGGCTGTCAGGGCTTTAAAATTTCATGAGTGCTTCAATATATCACATGAAGACTCATCATCTGTTCCATAAACAGAATACTTACGTATCTACGTGCAGTCTTGTATTCATTCATACTCAATAATGACGTCGTTGTTCAAATCAGGGATGTAAAAATATAGCTTTTTAATTGTATGAGTGCTTTCCTGCAAAGTTAAGCTTGTAATTATTTATCGACGGTCAAAGAAAACATCGTGTAAAAGCTATGTGTGAAACTCAAACTCAAAGCATTTATTTCAATTAAACAATAACTTACAGGCACTTTTGAATTGTCAAGGATTTGGTCAGTCAGAAATATAAAGCTAGTTGCCCATTCCGAAGCATTGTACGTACCTATGGAGAAGAACGGGCAAGAAAGTTCACCGACACTATTAAATAAAATAAAAATTTCATAAAATTATTAGTTAGGTACCTACATCAATCATGTTGAAATTATAAATGTGAGAACAATGTAGAAAGATGGGCACGTTAAAAACGTCCGTTATAATAAGATGGAAAGAAAAAACAATTCAAACATTAAAATAAGCCATGGCAACTAAGAGATGACCAGTCAGTCAGCCAGTCAGCATGGATCAGCACCATTCAGCTCAAACTTTCTGGATTGGACAGGTCTAAATCGCAAAATGCTTTATGCATGCACTGGTGATCAGCGCTCGATCCTTCTATGAATGAGAAGAGACATTTGTCATTCAATGGTTGAGTTAATGTTTGCATTTAGGTACGTAGCAATTTATGTAACAATAAGTCAATAATCCCAAAAGATTACCTCTACCAAATTCTCCTCAAGAGCTTTAAATAATTTATCCGTTAGATAAATATTCACTTCATTTAAATGGACGGAAATGAAACCTTTGGGTCTCTTTGAATCGGGCAGATCGGCCATAAATCTCTTTTTATTAGATTTCAATGTTATAGGTATTAAATAAAAATGGAATTATTACAAAGCTTTTAATTTTATTTTAAAGTCACAACGGGCTTGGGTACTAAAAGTAGGTAAATGGAAAACTTTTTATTAACTCGAGATTTTTAGTACCTTCGTACTGTACTTAAAATATCCGTCGATTACCAAAAATCTGTTACAAATCGTCGATTTTTATACTTTTGTACCGCTTTGATATTAAATATAGGCAGCAGATTTTTAGTACCTAATGGAGACAGTAGTAAGTACAGTATTCACTTATGGAAAGTAAAGATGCCGCAGTTCACCGTACCTAGGTAACCGTGTGTTAAAAAAGAAAGATGATGTTTGTAGATGCTACGGTATCCTTACATCCTTACATTATTATAAAACGAATTCCCCCCCCCCGGCCGCGTCTGTCTGTCTGTTTGAACGTGATAAACTCAAAAACTACTGAACGGATTTGTAATCGATTTTTACCAATGATAGATTGATAGATAGATCGTTTATTAACCCCCGACGGAAAACGAAGGGGTAAGAGGGGGGGGATAAGTTTAACGTGTGTATCTGTGTATCTGTCTGTGGCATCGTAGCTCCCAAACGGTTGAACCGATTTAGTTTATTTTTGTTTTGTTTGAAAGGTGACTTGATCGGGAGTGTTCTTAGGTATGATTCAAGAAAATCTATTTAGCCGTTTGAAGATTATCAGGTCTTTTCTAATTGATGAATGGATTTGAGCATCTTCCACAGGTCTGATTGAGTCTAAATTTGGTAATCTGTTACTTCAATGGTATTAGAATAACATAGTAACCTTGAACTGATGCTGCAGCATTACCTGGTACTTGCAGGATACCCAACTCCTCACCAACTTACAGCAGTGGTATCGTGTTTGGGCTCATTGGAATGGTCACAATAAATAGGTTATAGATATATATTTAGCAGGGTGTGATATGGAGAAGAAAAAATAAATCAGGGTTAATTAGTAACTAACTTGACTGTAGGAAAAATACGCACAGTTGCGCAGATTTATGCGAGGCACGTGTCGATCGTAGCGTATGTACTAGTAATTAGTATAGAATAAAGTTTAAAAAGCAGGAAATAAAAGTTAAATTAAAAATTTAAAAAACCCCCGACACAAACAAAATCCTTTAAAAAGTTTCAAAATAAAATATTATACTGGCCCTTTATGTTTAATATAATTTGTAGTTAATATTTTGTCGTCGCATCGGGGGTCGGCATGCTATTGTAGAAAAGATATTTTCATTCGTCGACCCCCGATGCGACGACAAAATAATATCACAGATTCTAAATTACGCGTAACAAAATAATTATGGTTGACACCGGTAGGCGTGGCGCTAGGACAAAGGTCAATGTCCTTTTCCACTGCTATTAGATATGACATGTGATCATTGGTTCGCTTCCTTTTAATCCCGGTAGTACGTTCCCGTGGGATATTTTTCGACATCCACGCGGGCGACGCCGCGAAGCAGCGAAGTATTATTGAAGCTTGTTGTTATTTTAATGTTTTGCCATGATACGTCTAAATCTATATAATGACCATCTCAACTTTACCCAGCTACCGATGATTTCATGACGCATAACATACCTGTTAAAATGTAATATTTTAATGTTGTGCAGTCAAATAAGTTATTAAAATTTATTCTAGTATCTTGTAGTTGGGCTCATAAATAAGAACTGCAAGAGTAAAGCAGTGCTTGTGTGACAAGATAGCTGGGACACATCCTCCCTTATGGTTCCGCCGCGCGCCGCGGTGGCGCGGTAGCGCTAGCGTGCATTACTGAAATTCTTTATTTTTCACATTTTCTGGACTGGACAGATATGCGGTCGGAACGCCGCGTTTGTCTTGAAATGGCCGGAATTTTAATTGTAGCTTGAATATTTTTATATTTTTGGGATGAACTGGTATTCGTAAATTCGTAAGGAATGAAAGGTACAAAGATGACTGAGGAAGTATTATCTGCCAAAATTATTAAAATACATTGCTTTAACTTAAATTTTGTAGCAAAGATATAGGTATCTTGTTTTTATTCCCAGTCAAGTAATGTAACGACCCTATACATCCTTAACAACTAATCGAATATTCCCTGATAGATTTACTATTGACAAACAACATTTCAAAGGGTTCAAAGCCAATCGCAAATTCTAAAGTAAATACAGCACGCCATCAAATATTATTACTACCACTAATACGAACATTAGACTCCCCTCCTGAAAACGTTTCAAACGTTTACAGTTTCGTTACCAGCATTGATTAACTACTAGGATATTCAGTCGCAAGTATACACGGAATACTTAAGGATACAATGCATGATGCATAAACATGATGTAGGCATACTTGATCCTTTCAGTATCTGAGAAATATTCCGATAAATTCAATTTTGTGAACGCAATTCGATGTAGGTAATATTGTAATATTTATTATAATGCCGCAAACGTCAACTTAATCTATTCTATCCAAGTCAAGTCATAGGTTTAAAGTTCGAACCCAAAGCACAGACTTTTCGGATTCATGTGCGTATTGTATAATTATCACTTTCTTCAAAACAGAAAACATCGTGAGGAAACCGGCACGCCTGAGAGATATTTCTCGACGGTCTGTGAAGCCAAGTCTCAGTTTAAACTCAGACCACACGAAAAGAAGAAGATCAATTCTACAGCTGGTATAGGTATGCTCTACTACTGACCGATAGGTACAACAGTCGGCATTTAGGCGGATACCTATATAGCTAGTCTCCACTAGCCATGGCTGTTTTAATCTAGCTATATTTAGCCACAGTAATATATATGACATACCAAACTGGACTCCTACTGTAGTCACCTAGCCTATTGGTGGACCAGCCTGATGATAGTGAATATCATCATTATATCCAGTGCTATATGGTTCTCCCATTGGCTCTCATAGATAGAATTATAGTCAAAGCTGAAAACGCCATAATCACCAGACTTTACAGACGGTCTGGTGATTGTAGTTCTTTGTTTCCAGCAGACAGACGAGTAACTAAACATTAACTAAGCAGTCAATAACCTCCTTTTATTTACTTCATCAACGTTTAAAGTAACGTTAACATTAGAACCACGTCTGAAACGTTCGTTTGCATACACTTTGTGAATAAATCATTGTCTTCAGAACAACAAGATAGTGCGTGTTGCTTTGGCAAATTTCTTTTTATATTTCACAGAGTTCGAATAAAGGAGCGGAGCGGTGCAAGAATATTTTAGAAGAGAAAATATTGCTGTGTGTTTAAGAATGACAAATTAATGTTACAAGCATATTTGTAAATGTTGTTGGAGACAAATAATGGGATCATTACCATTTATGATGGTAGTTAGAGTAGTCACGTTTCTACGGTATATTTGCTGTGTTCTATGTTAAAGGGTTTGGTTTCCGCACTTAGTCCGTCAGGTGGACCATTGTGCGTGGGTCATAGCGGCCATTTGATGGTGAGTCCAACCAGCTCACCTCGCTTCAGAAGGTGATAAAGTCTCCTGGTCTGTTCAGAACATCTGTGTAGGATCTGGGTGACCCGAGGGTTTCTGTTCTAATCTGGGTGACGCTCGTGCATTCAAAGAGCACGGTCGTGCACAACGGTCTCCATGTATGCTCTGCACAGAGTACTGTCCGTTATGCCTATTGTGTGGAAGTGGTTGTTTAGCGGTTAGTGTCCCGTGATGGTCCCCGTCACGCGTCACCAGGCGCAGGCCATTCCTGTCCAGGCGTAATAAACGCCTGGTTAGCCTGCTGTCCAAGGATGGCATAGTAGACTGCCATTGTTGGTGAAGTGAGGTCCTGGGTTAGATGCTAGGATTGAGCAAAGTTCCTCTGAGATACACAGCCAACAAGTAACTTCTTCTTCTTCGATCGAGTCACAATGAGTTTTTCGAGAATGCTGGGGTGATTCGTTTCTCAGCAGATTGGTAGCGGAATTGGTTCGTCATAGAGCGCTGCCGGGTGAAACACCGCCACATACAAACTACGCAGCAAAGACATGACGTCACACAAAGCCTGCATCGCGCAGTTAGAGTTTACCGCGCGAATAACATAGATCAATCTATCCGAAATCAACTATCGGGCAGTTCCCTGCCAGACACAACACCCGTCTGGCCGGAGAATCCTCCCTTTTGTAATGAGGATGAGTGAACTTTACACCCAGTTCCTCATACATCTAAACGTTTAGCCTAAGTATCGTCACACGTGGAAGCGCGCAAAGAGATAAATAATTATTTGTGAAAAATACACTTTAAAAGATCACATATCGACACTCGAAACAATTAATATAAATAAACCTGACACTCAATTAAAATATACACAATGGGTACAAAATACGCACACATACACGCAGACTCCCATACATCACACTCACATCACACATACACAAACACATAGTAATATATGTATACCATACCTGAAATCACTCTACTCTGGAATTGGTACCCCAAGCCCCAAGACACACATTAACTTGGGCACGCCACAATTGCGGCGATAAGTCCCCTCTTTTAGGAGTGGCTAGAGAGGCGCCACGGCGCCCTCACCTACCGCCTGACGCAGGTCCTCACCGGACACGGTAGTTTCGGGAGGTTCCTGTTTCAGATAAGGCAGGAGGAAACGCCCAGGTGTCACCACTGCGTGGATCGCCCGGAGGACACAGTGGAGCATACGGTGGAGGTCTGCCCGGCTTGGGCGGAGCACCGCCGTGTCCTCGTGCAGGCGATCGGCGGCAGTGACCTCTCACGTCCGGCCCTGGTCCAGGCCATGGTGCGGAGCGAGAGGGCATGGCAGGCTGTCACCTCCTTCTGCGAAGCAGTAATGCTCGTGAAGGAGGAGGCGGGGCACGAGAGGCAGAGACAAAAGTCGCTCCCTCGAGCCCCTAGCCGCCGCCGCCGTAGTGGACGCCCCGGGCGTCGGGAATCGATCGTTGATTTCCGGCCACCGTAGGCGCGGGCTTGCGGACGGAGAGTGATGGGTAGCTCGCCGTCTGATCAGGACCAAGCCCGGGTCGACGGCGCGTCGTGTTCCACGCGTGCCTCAAAGAGTTGTCAGCGAAGCTGAAGGGGTCCGTTAGGGCCGATGCCTACCACTGGGGTTGCGGATAAGTCCTAAGGGGAAACCGTGGCCCCGGTCTAGGCAAGGGAAGGAACACGGGTGGGTTTTAGTTAGTAAAAGTCTGACACGCCCTTCCGCTCCGCCCAAAGCGGGAGAAGTCTTTTGATGATTTCCGACCCAAAAAAAAAAAGACAGATTAACTGTCTATTTTGGGGCTCAATGGTAAATAATATTTTATAACCTAGCTACTTTATGTAATGTTTTAAGCAACTCATGTCATCTCAACTTGGTGTTAACTTGCTTAGGTACTGTATTATCTGGCCACTATACTATTTTCTATTTCTATTTTGTATTTCGTTGCTTAACATCATTGTAATCTCATGTACATAGATTGTCAAAGTTCATTAGCCCGCCACGTGCTACAAACTTCACCTATTAACTCAGTTCGTCAACATCAACTTCAAGAGACACGGTAATTTAGCTCCAGTGCGTAATTCGATGAAATAGACAATTACCGGCACTTATCCAACGAGGCGTAATTACGAAAGTACCAAAGCTTTCTAGAAAAGAAACTGTCGGTACCTACTCGAATTACTCAGAAATCTAGAGAGAACATTTGGGGCTAATTTGGAGGTGGGTGTGCAAAAAATTTACTAGGTAAAACTTGAAGGTCTGAAGCAAAATGTTGGGCGAACTTACTTCCAGATGAGAAATCAACATGGCGGGCAAAAGTTTCTAGCTGCGGAGCTGTAATCGTTTATCTTGTTCAAGGTGAAAAATTACTTCATATTTCCGTGGCCGCAAGTTTTATGATATATTTTTAAGGTGAAAGTTTTATATTTATATACATAATTAAATTTTATAAAACATGAGGTGTCTGGTCGCTTGGGGCTATTGCTGCGGTGAACCGAAGATTATGGCGTGAAGAGAGGATAAATAATTATTCGATATACCTATTTAGATTCACTTTTTTCACAAGCAAACATCTGTGATAGGTAGGATAGGTCTTTTGGTAATCTAAATGCCGACATTGACCAATCGACTATCAAGAGAAAACTCGCATGTATGACTTAATTTAGTTACAAAATAAAATATCAATGCCATTTATGAAGGTACAGGCAAATATTGGTTGAAAATAAAACCAGTGAATATTTTTAACACAACACACTTTTGTTTCATTTATATGCATACGTTCTTCTATTTTTTTTTTTTTTTTTTTGGGTGGGAAATCATCAAATGACTTCTCCCGCTCTGGGCGGAGCGGAAGGGCGTGTCAGACTTTTACTGACTAAAACCCACCCGTGTTCCTTCCCTTGCCTAGACCAGGGCCACGGTTTCCCCTAAGGACTTATCCGCAACCCCAGTGGTAGGCATCGGCCCAAACGGACCCCTTCAGATTCGCTGACGACTCTTTGAGGCGCGCGTGGAACACTACGCGCCGTCGACCCGGGCTTGGTCCTGATCGGACGGAGAGCTACCCATCACTCTCCGTCCGCAAGCCCGCGCCTACGGTGGCCGGAAATCCGCGATTCCCGACGCCCGGGGCGTCTACTACCGCGGCGGCTAGGGGCTCGAGGGAGCGACCTTAGTCTCTGCCTCTCGCGCCCCGCCTCCTCCTTCACGAGCATTACTGCTTCGCAGAAGGAGGTGACAGCCTGCCATGCCCTCTCGCTCCGCACCATGGCCTGGACCAGGGCCGGACGTGAGAGGTCACTGCCGCCGATCGCCTGCACGAGGACACGGCGGTGCTCCACCCAAGCCGGGCAGACCTCCACCGTATGCTCCACCATGTCCTCCGGGCGATCCACGCAGTGGTGACACCCGGGCGTTTCCTCCTGCCTGATCTGAAACAGGAACCTCCCGAAATACGTTCTTCTATGCTAGTGCTGTGCACTTCTGTAAGTGACTAACTCACAATACCTAAAACTTTAAGTGATTTCTGTATGTTTTAGTGAGTAAGTCGTTGAAGTGTCTTATCAATAAATAAAATTGAAAAAAAAATGTCGTCAACAAACATTATTTTGACACAAATTATGTCAGACAAACATTCAAATACACGGTTTGTACATACATGCAAACAAAATACCTATTTTATTCATTTGTTTTGTCTACAACTGAAAACTGATTGAACTGAACTACTTATTTATTTGTTTTCAGTTGTAGACAAAACAAATGAGAACACAGTTTCATTACGTTCAAAAACATTTCTACAACATAATGCACAGTTTGAACGCTATTGGTAAAATCTGAACCGTTCAATGAATTTCCTACTAATTAAAAGCTGGAACATTTGATTCGATGCTCATGTTCGACCAATAACGTAAATAGTTTTGGTTTACGTGAGCCAAAACGATTTATGTTATTTCTGTGTATAATTGATGCATATGAAATAGGGAAAAGCATCAATTACATGGAAATAGTTGACCTAAAATGTGATGCGATGCAATTTGTGGTGAAAAGTTTAATCGGTTTTCACTGGAGCACAGATGAATACAGATGCGGTTCACTCCACATTTTAGGTATGAAGCTGCAAGTGCGCGGCCGGCTCGACGTATTTGACCAATTCAGTGAGTGTAACGTAGTCAGAAGATCTAAGAGTTACGTGATAGAAAGAGAAGCAACTTCTTGGTGAATATAACTGTGGGTAAGAGTTATGCGACCGGAACTGCACTTTATTGTGTCGTAGCAAGAGTCGCTTTTTATTTAAATGGTTTTGCGCGAGTGGACCATCTGTATTAATCTGTGGATGAAGCTAAAATAAATGCAACTTTTGCGCGCTTTTATATTGTTGAATTTTCTACTATTATTCACGCATTAATTTAGTTGTCGCCTAGGTTTGTGAATACGGACTTAACTCTTGCTTGAAACGTGAAATATAATAACTTATTTGATAGAATGTTGATATTTCAAGGCTGTGCCACAACACCTTGACCTCCGCCTTCCGCATGTTACCAGACACCTATTTAAGGCCATCGGTCCTTCGACAAACATGGCCAGCCCACTGCAACTTCATCTAAAATGACACAAAATTATTCAAAACATTGTATCAGAATAGTATCATATAAAAGCAAAAAGTTAATATTATTGCACGACTCGTAATGCGAAGCATTAGAGTGTGCTCTACGATCGAAAAATATTTTTTGCCCCATTTCTGCAACTGTTTTTATTGTTTCACTCCTGCTAGTACACAGAACCTACTTAATTTATATACCATTGTATAGATGATTCAATGGAGATTAATATTGTACTTTTTAAAAATTGATTTAATGCAGCAGAAATGGAAAAAGCATCAAAATAGTTGAAAAAAATTTCCTGTCCGTCAATTTATGATCCCTGAAAACATTGTAGCTTGCGATAAAATCAATTAATTGAGTCAATTTTTTTTTTATACATTCGTTTCAGCTGTAGAAGGAACCTTATTGAAAATGGCTCTTTTATTCATAGTAGTTTAATTATAATTAATAAAATACTAACTAAAATATAATATCAATATCTAAATATTTTCAACCTTGATCCGGTGCCGTTGCCTAGCAACTGCCAACGTAAATATCTTTGTCAGTCGTAGACATGTGCGTAGACATTACGACTTCATGAAAAGTGATAAATTGTTCATTTTTAAACTATGTTTTGAATTTCTTTTTCGTTTATGAATGAGTGATAAGTATGAGGCGTGCACTTTTGGATTTTCCAAACTATTTAATTTTACCTCTGTTCTGATTTTAATTATATATTTAGCTCAACATAGATTTTGAAAAACTACCTATAGTGTTATTTTTGTCGCTGATTATACCTACCGCAAGTTCTGTACAAAGTTACATACCTACGTACTCGTAGAACGAACAGATGCGTTCATATTTACTTTGAACTAATCAAACTCATCAAGTTCTTCATAACTCATTTGCGAGTCCATTACTGTGTTAGGTAATATGGAGTTTTATTAAAACGTTGTTTTAGGTGCTACGCTTTTCATAAAAGTGATAAAGTCGGTCAATTTAGACATATAAATAGTGGTCAAATAACAAAAATTCCCGGAGACCCAAATATTGGTGGAGAGCTGGGGTTTACCATTACAAATAAAGTTTTAAAAATCCCCATCGGCATCGATCCTATGTGTGCTACAAAAGTTATTCGGGGTCAAACGTCAAAATTTTAGGTTTTTTGAATTTTTATCGAAAACGGTAAGTTTTATCAAAAAAAAACTTGAAACCGAAGTTGTAATCTTAAAATTATCTACAAAAATGGTTTTCATAATTTTTTCCTAAGAGTTATCATTCCTGAGATATCGCGATTCTAAGAGTCACATTATACATGATATGCACACATTTCCACGCCACCTGTGATGTAGTGTAATCGGCACGTTTTTTTTACCGTGGTTTCCCCTGTAGGCCTACTCCACTAACTGTCATGACAATTTTAGGATAATTTAAGGGAACAATACCCGTCAAGTTCTAGATATTACCTTATTATTGATATTGATTTATTGATATTTATAGGATAACTATTGTTTTGATTTCTTTAGATATTTTAATCAGATTCATACTCTTGAAAGTCTACTTCAACAGTCATCTCTTCTTTGATTTCTTCTTCTTCCTCTTCCTCTTGCTGGATGTTCCTATATAAAATTGTTCAAATGTGGCTGAGTTAGTACAGAAGGGGCAAAGCGTCAGTATTTAAATTATTCGAAAAAAAAAAAGATTTGACTGACTGCGCTAAAGTACTTATTAAGTTATTTGAAATGTCTTTATTGACCGGACTAATGTGATGTTTTTAACTTCCCTGGGTTTACGTCAGGGAAAGTAAACACTTAACCAATAGGAATGTTGACAAAAACTTTTTTTGCCCGTAGAATACAAAATATTGGACAACTTATTTTTTCTTTTTTTACGTAATCAAAAGATAACGGTAATACATTGAGTTAAAATGTGGCATGACGTCACTCTCCGGTAGATTTTATATTGAATTGTGACATCATAGCGAGCCCCCACTCCTCAACTTTATTGCGTTTTATCTAAATCATTCAACCTGTAAAGCAAAAAATACGTGTCTAATATGTTTTAGTAGTCACCAACTGTTCGTTTATTCAAATCACAGCTGTCGTTCTTCGACAGTTGTATAAAATGGCTATAACACGGCAAATTGTCGTAGGGTGTCAATTTTCTTAACAATTAATTTCTCTGACTGTAGCTTCTGTCTTAGCTTTTTATCTCCTTTTTATGCTCCGGTCCCACGGCACGCTTTCTCACAGGCTAAATCGCACCAGGCCGGGCCGTGGGCACCATTGCATCCGATGAAGCCTGCGGTGGCTGTCAATTTTCTTAACAATTAACTTCTCTGACTGTGACTTCAGTGTTGGCTCTTTATCTCCTTCTTCTGCTCCAGTCCTATGGCACGGTTTCTCACAGGCTAGATCGCACCAGGCCGGGCCGTGGGCACCATCGCATCTGATGAGGCCTGCGGTGGCCTGTCGTCCGATCCGTCGCGAGAGAGAGATGCGGCGCGAGGAAGCTTGTTGCAACCTGTACTGGCATTTCTTCTTCTTAGTTTTGCACTGAATAAAACCACAGCGGCTGCACAAGCAACTATGCGCTTCGTACCACTTAACATGTTGGAATAGCGGCCAACAGTCCGCACCAGGCCGACATACGCCTTGGGAATGCTCAGCACGTGCTGCGGCTGGCCTCGACAGGCGTAGCAACGCCTGGCGCGGCCTGTCTGTTACCCGGCCCTTGGACCGCGGCTTTATTATGACTATTAGCTATAGCCAAATTAGGTAGGTACCAATTATGAAACAAATACAAGTTTTATCTTAAAAAAAAAACATAACACAGGTTTTTTCTTTGCATCATCCGTTCAGACGAAAATTACGCACGTCACATTGTAATTAAAATAATGAAATTTTAAGCTGCGAACATATTTACAAGGCTTACGGCCCAAAACTAAAACCACTTTGAGTTTTCCCAGAAGACCTGTGGACTTGTCTGGATAAAATTTCTGTAGGTAGTCAGGTACTTTAGCAAAATCTAGGTCTTAAGTTTTTAATTGCTGTACCTACGCAAAGTTCCATCTGGGAGCTCAAAATTGGTTAAACTTGTTGCTAAAGTAAACAATATGCTTTTTGCGAAGTAATTTCAATTTAGAAAAGGACAGACCGACATCTAATTAGTGTGGCGTGTTCAAGAGTAGCAAACCTACTTTTGAACTTATATCGTATATATAGGTACCTACACTGATACAACAACATTACTTTAGTTTGACTCTCAACTTGTGAGTAAGTAGTTTAGTACACGCCTCGTTAGCTCATTTAATATTGTTCTAGGCGTGATCTAAAATTAAGTGTTTTGCATGGAAGTCCCTCGGACTTGCACTTTGTAATTTATCTCAGTAATTGAGTCATCTTAAACATTCTAAAGCTTGCATTTTAAGGTCTAGGCTTCTTGAGAATAACTTTCAGTCTACTGCCACAGTATGAATAAGTACAGTATTCAATCTTCATAGAAAATGGCCGAAACAACGATCTTCGAAATCTCGGTGTACATAATATCAGTACGCAATAGGATCGAGTGCGCGGCAGCTACGCACGGACGCAGAAGCTTTATCCACCGAGCGGCCGTAGGTAATTATTTCAAGGTCACTGCTGAGATAATTTAATACTTCTACTCATTAATTCTGTAAGTACTACTTTACAAATGTAAAAAAGTAACAAAACACGCTCATTATGAAAAAAAAAATGAATCACGTCAACAAAAACCTCTTTTGACATTTAACGAAATCAAGCGCACTTTCGACAGAACTCGTCAACCGTTTCAAAATCAGTCTGGCTGCACAAAAAACAACGAAAAATATATTTCGCAAACACGCCCTCGTCTCGTGCTGTTTGCAGTTAATTAGCAACAATCGCTTCCGGCGCCTGTTCCACAGCCGACGATTAGCGAGAACCGAGTAGAGCTAGCAACTAGAAAAGAGTTGGCGAGCAACGAGCAGCGCGTGTGTAGTTCTGATACTTTTGTCCGCTGGGCTATGAGCGTCGCGATGAGTAGAATGACTGCCCAGTCAGTTGTTGGCATGCTTAAGCGAGAGTCTCTCAACGAGTATTCTGCCCGCCAAACGAGGGTCGCTGAGTGAGTAAATTTTTTTTATAACTCTTGTCGCTGCGACAAACTAGTGGACAAACAGAGTTTTCACCAGCGCAGTGTGACACAGAACTTGCATCTATTGTACGTTTCTTGAGCGAAAAAATTGGCGGTAGCTAGTCGCTTCTTCGTCGACGGTGGCACAGAAACGTAGTAAAGATTGTAGGCCCGTGTAAGTAAAAAAATAGTATTATATAAATAATTAATCGGTGACTTTTTACAACACCGACGAGTAATGGTTTTGGTCACAGTAACAAGAGCTGTCAAAGAGAGTTCTAGCTCAGCAACGCTCGCTTGGCGGGCAGAACACTCGCTAAGAGACGGGTACGTTTGGTACATACGCATAACAGCGAGTAACCACTCGTCGCCGTCGCGCACTGGCTGCTCGTTTCTCGCCAACTCCTTTTTAGATGATAGCTCTACTCGCTGCTCGTTAATCGCCGGCAGTGGGACAGTTGCCATAAGTACTTGACGCTGTTTCATCACGCCAAACCGAATGATATGAGGATTTACATTCCTGTATGCTGATTGGATGGTTCTGATTCACGCACAAATACGTGCTAGAGTTGTGTGGGAACAAATTATAACGTCTAATTAGAATTTGTGAACACTCGTTATCTCTAATTTGGCTTGCGTACTTTGTAAAATGCTAAGTCAGTGAAACTGTATTGGTTTCTCTGCCCCCAGCTCAGTGTTGCTTCTAGTGTAAATGTTTTTTTTTTAATATGCGTAGTTTTATCATTATCAAATATAATTCTGCATTTTCCCAAAAAGAGCAGTTTGTAGTTTTTTTCAGAAAAAGCAGTGGTGGCCCAGTGGTAACGGCCCCGACTTACGAGTTGTAGATTGTGGGTTTGAACCCAAGCAGGCGCTTTACTTTGTGTAAATAATTTCATCGCCACTGCTCTCAAAACGGTGAAGGAAAACATCGTGAGGAAACCCGGCATGTCTTAGAACCAAAAAATTCTAAGACATGTGACATCTACCAACCCGTACTGGGCCCGCGTGGTAGATTACGGCCCACTCCCTCTCACAGAGAGGAGGCCTGTGTCCCAGCAGTGGGAACATTAATAGGCTGACGATGATGATGATTTTCCCAAAAATATAAAATTAATTTATTTGAGTCACAGAGGTGAAAGTAGAAAAAAATCTATTCACATTTTTCTAATGGCATTCATGAGTCATGTTAAACAGAAATCTTATAAAATATACATATAAAAATATTATACATAAAACAAAAGGAATTTTTAGTAAAACACGGATACTAAAATACCAATATATCTTTAAAATGGTGAAGGTTTCAGAATAAAACGTTGGATAGATTTTGCGTGATTCTCAGTTCACTATATTACATAGTGAACTGAGATATATATAATCTAAAATATTCCTATATTAAGTTATTAAAAAAATGTTCTAATTTTACTTAATATATTTTTTTCAAATCATTAACACATATACTCGTTTAGACGTGATCTTCAGTAATAAAATCATTAAAAGTCGGTTATCGTCGCCTTAATATTTGGCGGAGGCACCTCTTCAGCCTCTAAAACATATTTTTATAATAACCGACGTGGAATGGATTAAATTGATTGCTGCTGGATTAAAGATTACGCGTTTTAATCGAGGATTTCGTTTCAATTAATTTTAAAGCGAGTTTTATTAAGCTTGGATTTAGTTTGAACTTTCGATTGTTTTTAAACCGGCAAATTGCGTGTCAGCCCGTAGTTAGATGAATTTATCCCAAAGACAAACTTAACTTTGTAGATGAAAAACATGTTTTCCCATACATTTCAACTTCAAAATATGTAAGTTTGTCAAGTACGCACAATTTTGAGAGATTTACCGTGCTATTTTAAGACCATAGACTTATTATAGTTTTTATGTTGTTGTGTTTATGTTTTTAGTTTTTTTTCATATTATCTTTTTTTTTATGCACGTGTTTCTGTGACAAATAAACTTATTTTTCTTTTCTTTTCTTTCTTTTTCTTTTATGTAAACTGGTTTAGGAATTTTGCAACATAAAAAACTTTGAACTAAGCACACTGTTTGGAAGGTTGGATGCCTATCAATAATCATCAGCTATTAAAAAGACATACGAAGACAAATAATTATTATTTACTTCATCAATATAAGACGACTTACAACGATGACTCAACGGCTTCGTGACTTTCAATTAATCTGCCTAGCCTCTTCGCAGTCCGCTTTCAGTCTAACCGGATGCAACTGAATACCAGTATTTTATTTTTTTAGCGACTGCATAACTGACTTCCTCAACCCAGTAACTGGGTTACACATAATCCTTGGTAAGACTAGTTGTAAAAATTTTGGGCTTTTGACAATCATAGATCTACGAATGGCAGCCGGGACCAACGACTTAACATGCTTTCCAGGACACGGACAGGTCTCGTCTCGATATGTCCATCCACAAACCAACCGCGGCAAGCGTAGTTTAACCTGACCGACCCGTGAGGCTGTTATTATTTAATCGCGAGCCTCTCAATCTTTCTACCAAAATCATTAATACAATGGAAGACACAACGTGTTAGTAACAACTTTATGTACCTACCAAAATAGCTGTCATCCACATCCTAGAAACAAGGACCTAGCAATAAAATACGTTACATAAATGAATTTAATGAAACAGAAGGCACACTAGAGCCCCTCGACCGTCAACTCCGCTGGTCCAGCGGAATAAAAATCAGGTCCCTATTCGTCGGAAGACACAACACGTGTTAGTAACAACTTTATGTACCTACCAAAATAGCTGTCATCCACATCCTAGAAACAAGGACCTAGCAATAAAATACGTTACATAAATGAATTTAATGAAACAGAAGGGACACTAGGGCCTGTTATTTATAAACTAAAACTCTGTCAAACAAAGTACAAAAGGATTAAACAAAGTTAACAAATAGTCCTATATACTAAGCTGGGTTATGCTAGTCAGAAACTTTCGCCCACATTAGATTTTCAAAGGATTTTAACATTACTTTATTGTAGAGATCTCTTCACTTCTCTCATTCAAAATTACCGACACAGAGATATACCTCTTCAAGAGGTATAACTCATTTAGTAGAATCCAAGTTAGGGGAAGGCGACATTAGCGGAGCAGCCAGGATTCTTTTTAGTAGCGATGTGGTGGCACCGTGTTCTCCAGAAACTCTCGCAGCTTTGGAGAGCAAACACCCTGCCCCAGCGGATGGCCTTTCTTTTCCCGACCCCCCTGATCCGGATAATCACTCCCTCACCATTACAGGTCGAGAGTTGGTCACAGCCGTTTGTTCTTTCCGGAGCGGCTCCGCTGGCGGCCTCGATGGCCTGAGTCCTCAGCACCTTAAGGACCTTATTTGTTCAGGCGCCGGGACAGCTGGTGAGTCGCTCTTGAAGGAGCTTACGGCTCTGATTAACCTCATGCTCTCTGGCAAGGTGAACGAGTCCGTCATAGACGTTCTATACGGGGCCAACTTATGCGCCCTGCGTAAGAGGGATGGCGGCATTCGTCCCATTGCCGTGGGCACTACTTACCGTCGTATGGCAGCCAAGATTTGTTGTAAATTTTTTGGTGAGGCTGTTTCGGAAAAATTTCAGCCCCTGCAGGTAGGTTACGGCTCCAAAGGGGGCTGTGAGGCTGCCGTACACGCCTTGTCGACCTACCTAAATTCTGATAAAGGAGAGGTCATCCTGAAGGTTGACATAAAGAATGCCTTCAATTCTGTTAATAGGGACACCTTGCTGGCAGAAACTAAAAAAGAAATACCCCAAATTTATAGTTTCCTTTGGCAATGTTACAGACACCCCTCTAAATTACTGTTTCGGGACAACCTTCTAGAATCTGCTGTTGGCTGTCAACAAGGTGACCCCCTCGGGCCAGTGATTTTTAGTTTAGCCATCCACCCAATTATTCGACAGCTAAATTCAAAATTTAATGTTTGGTACCTCGATGATGGTACCCTGGGAGGCGATGTAGAAACTGTTTTAAATGACCTTCAATTCCTTAAAAACGAACTTCATTCCATTGGCCTTGAACTCAACCTTTCAAAATGTGAACTTTACCTAGCGGACAGTACAGACAGACATCACACACTTTCCAAATTTAATGCAATAGCCCCAGAAATCAAAATTATCGAAAAAAGCTCTCTCCGCCTGCTTGGGTCACCAATCTTCGAGGATTCCTTTCCTGTTTTTATTGAGGAAAAAATCAAAAATTTCAATGACGTTTCGGAAAGATTGCTCCAAATTAACATGCATTCGGCTATAACCCTAATCCGTTACTGCTGTTTCGGCCCTAAATTAACATATTTCCTTCGCGCTTCCCATTTATGGACACAAACCCCTCTTTTAGACAAAATGGACCAAATTATCCGACAAACATTAACTTCGATCTTAAATGTGGCCTTGGACGACCGAGCTTGGGCACAAGCTACACTTCCCATTCGTATGGGAGGCCTCGGCGTCCGCAAAATTTCTAGTATTAGTTTACCGGCTTTCATATCTTCGGTCCACGGTACTGAAAGATTAATCAGGAAAATCCTAGCCCCTACACTGGTTAATTTTGATGTGCCGTGCCTCACCGAGGCTATGGATGCCTGGAGACTCGCTTGCCCGAATTCAGATCCGCCCAACCACCCTTTTTCCCAGAGACGGTGGGATGAGCCGCTCTGCAGAGTAGTACAGAACAATTTACTTGACACGTCTGCTACTCCTGCGGAGCGTGCGCGCCTGCTGGCTGTGGGGAAGTGGGAGTCGGGCCTCTGGCTTCATGCACTACCGTCGTCGAACTTAGGTACTTTGCTCGACGACACTACTTTCCGCATCGCTGCTTCCTTGCGACTAGGAGCTCCCTGTTGTTCTCCTCATCGCTGTCACTGTGGCGAAGTTGTCAACAGCCTCGGACACCACGGCCTGTCTTGCAGCCGAAGTGCGGGCCGCTTAGCGCGGCACGCGAACATTAATGACATCATCCGACGAGCTCTTGTCGCCGTCGGCGTTCCAGCTGTATTAGAACCCAATGGCTTGGCACGCGACGATGGCAAGAGACCGGACGGTATGTCTTTATTTCCATGGAAGATGGGTAGGCCTTTAGTGTGGGACGCAACGTGTGTCGATACTCTTGCGCCATCCCATCTTCCTGGCTCAGCGTGCTGTGCTGGCGCTGCCGCTGCGGCTGCAGAAAACCTCAAGCGGCGAAAGTATAATAACCTCATAGCTAACTATATTTTCGAGCCGTTTGGGGTTGAAACCCTAGGGCCGTGGGGTCCGAGTGCTCATGATCTGTTCAATGACATTTCCAAACGACTGGTTGACACTTCCCGTGACCCAAGGGCTGGTTTTTACCTGGGCCAGAGGCTAAGCATTGCCATACAACGTGGCAATGCCGCCAGTCTCTTGGGTACATTACCAGCCGACAGCGATGCGGAGGAATTTTTCGATGCCTTATTGTTTGTTTCCTAATAGTTTTAGTTACCTAAGTTAGGTTAATTATTTTTAGTTTTGGAAGTTCATGTTAGTTGTTAATTATTGAAATCTTAATCTTAATATATTATATTATTAATGAAAATAAAAAAGTTCATGATTCTCTTCACTTGAATGTAGTGTAAATTGTTTTTTGCCTGAGTCGTTTTATACCTAGTGGTACTTTGTACGTATTTAGATGGTTGAAGCCGTGTTATAGTTATATCCCTAGGGATATCTATAACCCGTAATATAGTTATATGAAAGCAGTTCACAATTGTCATACTAGGAATATAACTATGATACGTAAGATCTAGTAATTTATACGAGTAGGTAAGGTTACGTTAGAACAGTGACTTACAATATCTAACCTAACCTAACCTTTTTGGTCGGAGTTAGTCACAGTAACAAATATAGGGCACTCCAACAGTTATGAACCGCTTTCATATAACTATATTACGGTATATAGCTATATCCCTAGGGGTAGAAGAATATCACGGCTTCAACCATCTTACTGCGACATTACCACAGTCTAAGAAATCCAGGGATATATTACTTCGAGATTGATTGAGATTTCGGGTTGCAGCAGTCTTATGCATTAAGCACTTGACCTACTGATACATTCGACCAACTGTCAAGAAAAAGTCGGTGAAAAGAAAAAGAAAAGAAAGAAAAATATTTTATTTATGACACACAGGAAATACAAACAGTACTTAAGGCTGCCTGTCCACTGGGGCGGAGAGGAGAAAAGAGGAGCGGAGATGTGCCAATATTAACCAATAGAATCTTGACTCCGCCCCAGAGTTTAGATCAGTGATCGATTCTATTGGTTAATATTGGCACATCTCCGCTCCTCTTTTCTCCTCTCCGCACCAGTGGACAGGCTGCCTTAAAAGGGGAACATTCATAACTAGGTTGGCAAATCCCTTCGTAAGAACTATAAATTACGGATCATCCCTTTAATAATCACAGACTCAAGTCAGGAATAATGACTATCAGCATCCATAAACTTTATTTCGCCTTTATATCTCCCAAGGGTAATATAAAAATGTAAAAAAACAGTCGTAATTTTGCATGTAAAAACAAAAATCAACTCTCAAACGATATTTTATTCATTTAATATATCCATCACATCAATAACAAAAATAGCATTCCCAATAGACAGGCTCACAATAGAGGATCTCATTTTTTCATAATAATATCCCCAAGAAATGGGCCATTATCTCTTATTTATCGCGTAAACTCGTGAACTGTATGAGGCTCAACTCTTTTTTACTCAACAATAATTCTTTTGGCCTAAATAAAAATGTCAACTTTGTTGGAATTACATGGTATCAACATTTTCGCCTGAAAGGGTGTAAATTTTATTTTAAGAGGATGTGTAGAGCTCCTTGCTTGTAGTAACTGCACTACGTATTGCGAGCACAGTTCTCAAAGCCTAAGGGTCGCGCCACACCTGCCGAACGTTCGGCGCTGAAGGTTCAGTTGAATACGCTCGTAGTGTTTTTTAAGTTACCTATGACACATCAGCCGAAAGTTACGTCGCGTAACGCGCTGAAGTAAACGCCGCCGACCGTTCGGCGCGTTTGGTGTGTAATGCCAACCGAATACTACGACCGATCATTCCGTCGCTGAAGTGTCGGCGCCGAACGTTCCGACTGGTGTGCCGCTACACTAACGTTTCTTTACGAAGCCAAACATTAAAATATTAACGCCCACAAGCACCCACAAAGCGCAACAAAGCATACATCTGGAATATTTTACTTCAATTTTGCTTTGCTTGTGACAGATCGGTCATGCCAATCGTACGTGTAGTCGTAGCTCATCTCACAATCTCTCTTCATCTGGTTAGGTTAGTACTCATCCACAGGAACGGCACGGTTAAACGCCTATGGCAACTACAACCGTTGACATGCGTTGACGGCAACTGTATTTGAGCACCGTACTCAAATACAGGAGCGGCACGTTCTCGACGGCAGCCGTCGACGTGTGGACGGTGCAGTTGTCTCTGCCGTTGACGAGTGCCGCTCGTGCGTATGAGCATTTACATGACAGTCTGGCCACAGGTCTGGCGCCGCCTCCAACCGCAGATGTAATTTGATTAGCCTACCTCATCACCTCTCGCGTGGTCTATTACCCTCTAATTTTACGTACTTACCTTTTAAAATACGAAAGTGACAGTAGAGAGATATCCTGGATTAAAATATAGAATACTTTTAGGATAATTTCCAAACTCCACGCGGGCGAAAGCTGGCAATAAGATTTTATATTATAATATGCTATACTTATCAATAAGATTTTAACACACGATTTTGTTTATGTCAATAAATTTAAATTTAAATCACAATAAAACCTTTTATAATAAAGGATTTTATTTTTACTTGGTACCTACCTATTATTGAGCGTTTTTCATCACTTTCAATAATCCCTCTGCAAATATGAAAATATATTAACAAAAAGCTTACAACGAAATATATAGATCCGTTTTATTTTAATTTTGATGTCACTAAATTCATCCTACATCAATTTTCAACACAATACTGCCTTGCATTTTTGCATTGCTACAATACACACTGAGCAATAGTGGCCCAGCGATAACGGCCCCGACTTACCGAGTTGTAGGTCGTGGGTTCGAACCCAAGCACTTTACTTGTAAATTATTTCATCACCACTGCTCTCAAAACGGTGAAGGAAACCATCTTGGGGAAACCGGCATGTCCTAGAACCTAAAACTCGAAGACATGTGACATCTACCTACCCACTCTGGGCCCGCGGTGAATTACAGCCCACTCCCTCTTACCGAGAGGTGGCCTGTGCCTATATTTTCCCACTACTGGGAAGCAGTGGTAACAATAAAGGGAGATTATCTTAAGCTACACTAAATTTAATTATTTTATGTTATACAGAATTTTTGATAACATGTAATATTCAGAAATAAAGTGCACCAAATAAATTAATTTCACAAACTTATTCTAATCTGAATGAATGTTTTGTATAAAAGACTTGAGATTTTAATTAACAGGTTGGTTCACTATAAACCCGAGTCCCTAACGTTCCCTTTTCACAGCAAACCGCAAAAATAATTGACAAAGAAGGTAGGCGAAGAGACCGTGAACCGGCCGCTCCCGACGAACGCATTAACAGACTGTTTGAAGAAAAAAAACTTGTTTGCGCTTATTGTTAGAGAATATTTCCGTCCAAATATAAAAATGTTGCATCAGAAAAACTTCAAAAGCATTCTCAGCGCAAAAACTTGGAGGTTTTAAGCTTACTCAAACTGGAAAGTTAGGCAAATGACACCGCGGGGACCGAAATATTTCGCAATCTTCTCACAAACCGAGATGGGATGCTTTCTTGAAGTTTTTCCAAAAGGAAGTTGGCCCGAAACGAGTAGCGTTCCGTCGCCGCTGCTTCATAGCTCAAACAAGACAATAGATCGGTACCAGAATAGTTGAAATGTTAACTTTTGTTCTTGCTGTTGACAGCCCGCCTTTTCAGAGAGGATTTCTCATTTTCTTAAGGCCTAGTGTTTGTCACGGGTATAGCGCTGCCGGCGAGGTATTGACTTACTTAATGACTTGGTTACCTGTTTTAAGAACGGATTTCGTTTATTAAAAGCTGTAAACAAGAATTGTTGAATGAGTAAATGCTTGTTCTACAGAACTACTAACTATCTTTTGTTGTTTGTAACGCTATTGTGCAAAATGAACGGAACAGTAACCATGAAGGATGCATGTGAATGATAGTTCTATTGATTTACATGGAACAGTTAACACTCGAGATTAATGACTTAACTTAAAACCGTATTCATTTAACGAATTTTTAATTTTTGAAGTGAAAACTGCTTTAGGCGCGATGAGCACTTTTTGGGTGAACAAAAAACATGGAATTCGCGTCATCGTCACCTAACGCTTCCCATGATAAATTTCGTGTTGATAGCGCACTGTTTTTTTTTGTTTTTTTTTTATTGGAGCTACATTTTTCGTTCTTGTACTGACAGTTAGCCACATAAATTCCTGATGATGGTTACTTCGTTTTCACTTCTATCGGCAGTCCCCATAGACTGCCTCGCCTGTTTTTTTGTTCACTTTTTCTAGTGAACCGACAACACTAGTATACAACTCCAGTACATTACGTGTCCAGGCTTTACATTTCTATAGACTTTTACATGATCCAGAATCTCGTACGACTTACACACGTATCCCAAAACTTAACTTGACACGTATATTTTAATCAACAATTCAAAAGTCCGGTCCAGGCTTGGTACGTAATCACTGCGCGTGCCATGTGGCTTGTTCGGGAAATGAAAATCACCGGCGCACATCCTTGCCTCGGTGCGATGCTAAATTGGAAAAGCAACACCTGTGCCGGCCGTGTTTCCCAACACTTCCCCTTCATCTGCAGAGGTTTTATTGACGTTTTCTGAGTTAGGTTTTAAATCGTTTTACTTTGTAGCGGTTTATGATTGACGGTTGCTGTCTAAAGTTTGTGCTAGTAAAGTAAAACAAAGTAATACGTCGTCTCTATAGTAATATCTTTTAATAGAAAATGGTAACAGCACCGAGTTCCTCTTTCTATAATAAAGTAATGCAGATGTATAAATACAAAAATGAAGACAGTATAATAATATATTGTCCGTTTGTTTTTATCTTTTATATTTTTTTAAATTTATTTGTATAGTTAGTATAGTTAGTTAGTCATTGTTTTTTAGTACGTAGTGTAAATAGTTTTATTTGTGTGAAATATATAAATAATATATTATACTAGCTTTTACCCGCGGCTTCGCCCGCGTGGATGTCGCAAAATATCCCACGGGAACGTTCTACCGGGAATACATACCTAATAGCCAAGGAAAAGATCATTGACTAACTTTCAGCGGACGCAGTGGTAGGCTACTACAGCGCCCGCGTGGTCAACCATAATTATTTTGTTACGCGTAATTTTGAAACTGTGATATCTCTTAAACTATTCATTTAAATGATGTGATGTACAGGCATATTTTAATCGAAATTGAATGCCCAATTTAAATAACCTATTTAATTGGATAAGGATTAATAAGATACCGGTCAAAATAGCTTCGGAAATAACAATGAAAATTTTATACAATTTTGAAAGATAAAAATGGTTATTGTGGGTCACCCTTAGAAGATAGACATATGCCATCGCGGACTTTTTTGTTGCAATTTTTAAGATATACAATACTCTAGAACATAAATTTGATTTATCTCTCACGGCTTACGCAGCGCACGCCAGTAAAGCTCCCAGTCGGCATGATTTTTTCCGACATCTTCAACAATAATCGTCATATTTCAACCAATTTACACAAAACCTTAATGAATTATACACTAAAACCTTCCGCATGAATCACTCCGTCCAATGGTGAAAACCGTTTGAAAATCCGTTCGGCAATTTTTGAGTTTATCGCGTTCAGACAGACAGACAGACAGACAGACAGACGCGGCGAGCGACTTTGTTTTATAATATTATACTAGCTTTTACCCGCGGCTTCGCCCGCGTGGATGTCGCAAAATATCCCACGGGAACGTTCTTCCGGGAATACATACCTAATAGCCAAGGAAAAGATCATTGACTAACTTTCAGCGGACGCAGTGGTAGGCTACTACAGCGCCCGCGTGGTCAACCATAATTATTTTGTTACGCGTAATTTTGAAACTGTGATATCTCTTAAACTATTCATTTAAATGATGTGATGTAAAGGCATATTTTAATCGAAATTGAATGCCCAATTTAAATAACCTATTTAATTGGATAAGGATTAATAAGATACCGGTCAAAATAGCTTCGGAAATAACAATGAAAATTTTATACATTTTTGAAAGATAAAAATGGTTATTGTGGGTCACCCTTAAAAGATAGACATATGCCATCGCGGACTTTTTTGTTGCAATTTTTAAGATATACAATACTCTAGAACATAAATTTGATTTATCTCTCACGAATTACGCAGCGCACGCCAGTAAAGCTCCCAGTCGGCATGATTTTTTCCGACATCTTCAACAATAATCGTCATATTTCAGCCAATTTACACAATACCTTAATGAATTATACACTAAAACCTTCCACATGAATCACTCCGTCCAATGGTGAAAACCGTTTGAAAATCCGTTCGGCAGTTTTTGAGTTTATCGCGTTCAGACAGACAGACAGACAGACAGACAGACGCGGCGGGCGACTTTGTTTTATAATATGTAAGGATATGTAAGGATATAGCAATAACCAGTGAATATATTTATAGGAATATATTCAATGGTAATTGCTAATATTGTTATTGATCATTTATATTTATCTATTCATTCAGCTACACTTAATTCACAAATAAAGTAATTCGCCAAATACGATTTCGTTAGGATCGAATTTATTTCGTTTGAACCATCACTAACCATAATAATACCGAAACATTAACGTCTATTATTAGATATACATACATATAAACACAAAACGCCAACCTACCGGAACCAAAACATAAATCACAAAATCTCAAAATGTCGTAAATTGTTGCATGAGTACTATGTTTGTATACTCAAATCAATTATTTTGTCTCTCAATATTTACAATAATAGAAATTGAATTCGTTCGATTCGTGCTTACCAGTATGTAATAATATTATAGGGATTGAATCCGACGCACTTCCGGATTTCAGAATTAATTCCGGATTTAGTATTCCCTGGCGGCAACATGAGATAAAATCAAGCAGTGCTTCTAACTTAGAACCGAAATGACGAACATATTGAATTTTTAAAGACTGTTGAGCTGCTTGTATTTTTTTTGTATACAGTTATGTTATTGTCTTTAGGATCGTTAACTTCTCGCCGAATATAGTGAAACCCATAGATTTTAAGAACTTGTTAATACCTATATTCTTGCAAATAAATATTTCATTCATTCATTCATTCATTCATTCTGCTATAATCTGTAATAAAAAAAATATAGAATTTCAACTTTATCGCTAAAGAATAAGGTTCAATGTTGATTGAGAAAATTTGACAGATTGGAGTAGGCGGATGTGCTGGCGCCTGTACATCTTTTTTTTTTGTTGCGATGTTTCTTTTGATAATTATACAATTGAAAACTGTTCTCTGTTTTTCCACGTATTTGATAATAAATGTTTCTCTGTTTTTACCCGACTGCCCCAGAAGGAGGGTAATGTTTTTCGAGAGTATGTATGTATGTATGTATGTATGTATGTATGTATGTATGTCTATTTCTTTGGCACGCTCTGTAGCCTAAACGGCTTGATGGATTTTAACATAAGAGGTGTCGTTAGATTCGTCTTAATCGTAGAAGTGACATAGGCTATATAATATTTATGTATTGCATCTGCAAGTACAAAAAAAAGGGAGGGAAAGGTTTTTTTTTAAATAATTTTCAGCAATATTGGTATCAAATAAAAGCTTGTAATGAGTCAATTCCAAATTAAGATATATTAATAAAACTAAAAAACTTGAATTAAAGAAAATTATTCAAAAAACAAAAAACCCGACTGCAAAAACACACAACTGAAAAGAGAAAAACAAGCATTATAATCTATAGAATTTTGGTATCGCAGGCGGGGACAATAATAATATAACAATAATAACCGGAAATATGGTGTAAGTACCTAACTTTTGTTTGTCCCCGCCTGCGATACCAAAATTCTATAGATTATAATGCTTGTTTTTCTCTTTTCAGTTATGTGTTTTTGCAGTCGGGTTTTTTGTTTTTTGAATAATTTTTCCATTAGTGGAAAAACAGAGAAACATTTATTATCAAATACGTTAGCGCACGATGACGTCTGAATACCGTTCACAAATCTTTGCATCTAGACAAGGCCACAGTCGTCCACGTCTGAGAACTTAGATGCACTATCTCAACCTACCACAGCCATATGTACCACAAAACCATAATTATTGATCTCCCAAGATAATTGGGATCGCATCCGACATCTGTTGAGTTTACGTAACAGTGATAGTAATCAATTTGAAATCGACCGTTCAGCATCCAGCACCGCCTCGTTTCACATATTGAAGCTCACCATTTCATGTCAATAGGGCTTTTGTATGGAAACCGCATAGTGGTCTAGCCAAAGGTGGTCTGAGCAATTAGCAGATAGCATTGCCTCCATCTCTCTCATTTTGAGACATACAGGTGGTATGGATGGGGCATTTGTTGGATAATTTTGAGATTTTCAGTGCTTACAGTGTTTTGTAAAAGAGGATGTCAAAGTTTTATTAAACATCATTTTGCTATAGCCAAGTAAAAGTTAACGTGACGATGTGATGTGTGTGCGTGTGTGTGTGTGTGTGTGGTAATGTGACGGTTAAAACTTGATTCGTTTGGATACTAGTAGTGGTAGTAAGTGGTCCAACGACGTAATGCAATAATAATAAGCAGAATAATTAGAAATACCGACGTCGAATATTAACCAAGTCATCATCAGTCTTTTGTGTTAAGTGAGCAACTTGAACCTCAACCTCTTAAAATAATGGCATGATGCTCAAAGTCAGAGGCACTCCAAAATTCAAAATTCAAAATTCAAAAGTCATTTATTCAAATTAGGCTGAGAATCAGCACTTTTCGAACGTCAAAATTACATAAGACAGTCCCCCAAAAACGCCCGCCCTTCACCACTTCCTAGTGCTTTTGCTGGAGAGAAGAAGTGGCGCAACAAACTCCCCAGCAGCACAGCTGTCTGTTCAGTTAGAAAAAATAACTTGATTCTATACAATAGTATGCAAATAATTTACATTACTCAACACAAAACATTCAATAAAATATATGCCATAATGACAGCTAGCACGCGCCAATGTACCAACAAAAAAAAATATCGAAATCTAAACTCAAGCAAAAATAAAAACTAAAAACGTAAACAGAACTTAATACCCGAATTATAAAGCCTCCAGGCATAAAGGGCGTGCCCGCTTACATTTATAGCTAATAAAGCTGTAACTCGAAGTCACATAATTAGATATGATAAACTAGGACCATTGAAGTAAAAATAAATCAAAAATAGATTAACAGTTAGGCAAGAATAATATATAATCTACTGTCGAGGTCGCTAGCTAATCACATATTGCAATACAACTCATACGAAAACATTGTAATGAGTAGATCATGTCAACAATAAATAAAAATAAAATAAATTGTATAATAAAGTCAAATAAATTAAACATTCTATAAACTCATATAACCTGTCAGTAGGTAAGCTAATTCTGGAGAAAGAACATAAACATTGTCTTGAGTTAATCACAGCGACCAACTATTTTTATCGCTTAAGTAGTCATTGATAGAATAGTATGCCTTTGAACAAAGGTTGGATTTTACTTTAGCTTTAAACGCATTAAAAGGCAAATCCACCTGTTTTTTTTTTCGTGTCAGTCTCTTACTGATTAAAACCCACCCTTGTTCCCTTCGCCTGTGTGCCCTGTCGGACGTTCCCGCAACCCCGACAGGCGTTGGCCCTAACGGACCCCGTCAGGAGCCACCACACCTGACATCTTTGCAAACGACCAGTAGCCTTGTTGCACGTTGCACAGATTACCTACCAAACGAATAAGAACTTGATTGACACAACCTACAACCCATGCTGGTTAAATATTTGGGCTGCTTTTAAAATAATCCTGATTTTGTTTTTGTTTGTGAATAATCCTGAATAATGTATATTGTATTTAACATAAATTATAGTACTTTTATACTGATAAATAAAGCAATTCGTCCGAAATTATTCCTTAACCATTCCAAAATATTCAAAAATGCACAACGTTAATGTTCAAGTTTTCACTTCTGCCGGCACTCTCGGAGTGTAAGCCGTTGTTTTTTTTTTTTGTTAACTTACGTTGTCCCACTGCTGGGCAAAGGTCTCCCCATATTTTTCCAATTTTCATCGTTGTGGCTTCTCGGGCCAATCGGTTAGAAACACGCCAGCGTTTCGTAGGCCTGCTTCGGTGACGACAACTGCGGTCTTCAAGCGCCCACTGTGTGGCGATCCTGGTCTGTCTTAAGGCGCAAATATATGACTTTTAATGATTTTAAATTGGCAATTACTTTTAATGATTTTAAATTGGTAACTTCTTCTTCGACTTGTCTTATATCTTTGAAAATATATGTTATACTAGACTTTTTTTTCGTAATTTGATATGAGAATATTTTAGAATATGTTTATATTACGTAGTAAAATTAATTTGTAAAGTTATGTCTAACGCGGATAAAAAACTGAGAATTACGCAAAAGCTATCAAGCGTATTTTTCTGAAACCTTCACCAAATTAAGAATAATTAAAATATTAGTCTTTTAGTATACATGTTATCTTAAAATACCTTATGTTTTATGTATAATAAATTAATAATGCGTCAAATTGGTGTTGGCGCTCCTTGATGGGCGAGTCCTATTACTGGCTGGACGTACGACGCGTTGCGTGAGCTCAGTACTGTACACGCAAGCAACACTCAAGGTCACTGGCATGTATCTGCGTCTTAATGCATCCTATAGGTGTGACCCACCCAGTCCCATTTCAGCGTCGCAGACTTATCGCCAACATCCAGTTTTATTGAAAATTTGTCGAACAAAGTGGCCGTATGTAACAGCATAATGCCAGCTACATGCTTCGAGCCCTTAGCTAATAGCCAGGCTACTCTTAGCTATATCAAACGATACGAATGAATAAGCTGTGACAATACAGATACCTATGTTTAGCTAGTAGGCTATCTATGTAAAGCTACCACCTGTAAAGTTGATATCAGATGCTTCAATTTTCGGTAAATATTTGCCTTTCATTCGGCTTCTTTCACTCGAAGTGAAAAGTCTCTGAACGCAACCGTTCCAATGATGTTGGATTTCGGCACTCGGTATCTTTCACTTAACTAACAATTAATTGAAAAATTAAATGAAAAAAGCAGATTAACGTTAATTCCTAAATAATTGTGTCGGTGTCGTGTGAACGTGGAATAAAACAAAAATGAACGACTAATACGTCGTAATGAGCATCTTATATCGGCTTAGCTAAACTGAATGAAAATATATACTCGTATTTTTAAACAAAATATTATCCTACAACGATGGTTCAGGTTCCTACTCTCAACTATTTGATCAAAAGCGTCGTAAATGAAGCAAGTTTGTGTGGATCAGACACTAAACGATATTTCTTAGCTGAAAACCAAGACCCATCAGTCTGACTTTTTAAAATATTTTTTATTAATTTATTTAATTTTTCTAACGTTCGTATATATACTATATAAATAACAGGAAGCAACAGAATAGAAAGAACTAAATCTAACAAACAATTAAAGGTAAATACAGCATTTTCTTATTATCATTATAATTTATTGATCCAGTAAAACCAGTGGAGTACACACAGCTCAGCCCGTCCATTGCGTTATTTACGTAGTTGAGCGGAAGCACTTTTCAAACCTATGAAGCAATGTATTAGGGTTTTTTTTTTTGGGTGGGAAATCATCAAATGACTTTTTCCGCTCTGGGCGGAGCGGAAGGGCGTGTCAGACTCTTACTGACTAAAACCCACCCGTGTTCCTTCCCTTGCCTGTGCTAGGGGCCACGGTTTCCCCTTAGAACATCCCGCATCCCCGACATGTATTAGGGATTTCTTTCGGATTGTGAAAGAAAGTGTGTCACTCGATTGGGGTGCTGATCATCCCGTTATACATAACTGTCCACAATATTTTGTAGTATCTAAGTATGTAGTAATATTTGTATGTTGTCGTAGGAACTGCTCTATCATCAACAATGATTGAGTTGGATGACCATGACGAGGCAGACTTTAATTGCAAGCAGAAAAATATTTATTGGTAGATACCTAGGTATATGTGCAGTTAGACGTTACATTCAAATGTATTTTTATTGAAATTGTGCTTTTGGCCATAAAGAAAAGAAATAATTTTGGACTTAAAGTAAAAATGCTTAAAAGTTTAGCTGTATTTATTGTGCCCTAACTACTAAGACCTGTAATCGGTACTATTAATAAGTAATACCCTAACATTTACCTACCCACAATTTTATCGCGCTACTCAAAATAACTGAAAGGAACTAATTACCTCATCTGTATTACCCATTATTACCCTCAATTAGTATAATAAAAGTTCTAACTCAACCTCGGAACCTACAATAAAAAAAGAAAAAAAAACCAATAAAATGATTTGGCCATTTTTAAAATCGGAACATCACACAAAAAGCTTCGATATTTGATAAATATGGCCCTGATGGAATATAAATTAAATAAGTCGTAGGATCTCCACGCTGAGATTTTTATTGATGGCCGTAATTTATTTGAACGGCACCCGCAGTGTGCTTCGGGAGAAATATGAAAGGCATTACAGCAAAAAGGCCTCTCCGAATTTATGAGCATCTCTTTCGTTGTTTGATAACGTTCGAGTTTTCGCGGTGAGATGGGGCGTTCGATTTTTGAATAACTGTTTTTTTTTTAAATAACTGGCCTTGTTTCATGTCCGGTAGATATTGTAATACAGGGTGTTGCATAAAATGCTTGTTTGCTTTTTTTAAATCATGTGTTACATGGCAGCTCAAAGCTCATACAAAGTCAATTTACTTAATAACCACCTACAGACATCGTTTTCGACATATCGCCAAGGTGACCTTTTTCACTGTCTTAAATTCTCGGAAAATCGCTCGCAGCCAGTTGTATTATTACAAGTCTAATTAGTAACTAGTACTTTAGCGTCTGAAGTATTTACGGCCACTCTTATCGATTGGTTCAGTACGCCCCGGAGACTGCTAACTAAATTATAAGTCTGTAACGAACAATGCTAAATCTAAATAATTGCTACGTGTAGACGGCAAGCAAATATAAACGCAAAGGCGTTCTACCGTGTATAATAAATGTTCTTTTGTTGTTTGAACGTAAATGTGGAAAGTTTTAGATTCTATGGTATTGGTTCAATTGTTGGTTTTGGTAATAAACTAATAAGCCTTCAGTTCTAGACGCTCAGACGTTTTTAATATTTTTAAGAGTATTATTACACTCGTAAAAAAATGACCGGAAAAATCAATGCTGAGAACATTATATTGGGTTTTTATATTTAAACTAATACAAATATTGTAAAGAGGTAAAATTAGTTTGTTTGTTTGTAAGTTTGTATGTAGGGGATAATCTCCGGAACTACTAGTCGGATTTGAAAAATTATTTTTGCATTGGAAACCCCAATTCTTGAGGAAGATTATAGGCTCACGGACGAAGTCGCGAGCAGAAACTAGTTTAATAGAAAATTGTGACTAAACAAAATCCCTGTAGGTACTAGGTACCATTCCTCAACTCTAAATAAAATACGTATCAATTTCGGAACAAAGTTCAAAATCCCATTACTAAAAACCTACGCCTTTTAACCCTTTGATCACCCAAGATACCAGCAACAACCAAGTAAGCAATTGAACAAATATTCACATTTTTACTCGCCTAACTAAAGCACACACCAACGTGTCTGGGGCCAAACGCTACATATATTTTTGTAATTAATTTCCCAGGTGAGCTGTAAACAACTGCAGAGAACCCTATTCCGTGTTTACGCTTCTTCCCCAGCCACTTTTATGAACATATTAAGCTGTCAAACGTAAAATTTTCTTTGGTTTGCACGCATGGTCTGGGAATATGGCAGTGCATATTTTATAGGGTTTGACGGAATTGTGATTTTAAACCTATTACAGTCAAATATAGTTTTGTTGCTAATCTGATTATGTTTCCCTACAACCTAATCTGTACTAGCTTTTAATTTTGAATTCGGCTGTGTGTTTGTTACATTTTATAATTGAATTTATTTAAAAAATTTAATAAAATGCCACGAGATAGTGGAACTCCCTGAAAACAGCCAAAATACAGTAAACTAAACTTTCAGTAATTTCTTAATCCTCTTTTCAGAGACTAAAACTATATTTATATTGAAAATTCTACAGAAACTTAAAAAAAAAAAGAAAAAACTGATATTAATTTGTGTTTAGCATGGTTTTGAATCGATGTATAAATGTTACGCATAATTACGTTCACCAACATATTTTAATTTAAGTATATAACATGAGAGAACAATAAAAAATATTATTAAATATTAACATACATAACATCACGCCTTGTTTCCCCGAAGGGTTGGGCAGAGGTGTACCTGTAGCAGGTACACCCACATTTCGCCAGTTATGTTTTTAAGTCCCATGTAATAGGGGGCGAGCCTATGCCATCAACCGGGCACAAATCCAGAAAATATTAAGTATTATTATAATTATCACAAGTGTTAGTGCAATCTTTTCCTTCCCTTTTTAACACGCATTTATATTACCTTCACTGGTAACTAACAATGTAATCAAAAATCTTGGAAGTCAATTTTAATCTACTTCTAATTGTCGTATCGAAATAAAACTTTGAATGCATACATAGGTGGTTCGGATGACAATACTATATTTTAGTATCTTGGAGCTGATCTGATGATAGGGCCAGGAGGTGGATAGTAGATCTCTTCAGTGGCTAACTA
The DNA here is from genome assembly GCA_948150665.1 of Conistra vaccinii. Classification (NCBI taxonomy): domain Eukaryota; kingdom Metazoa; phylum Arthropoda; class Insecta; order Lepidoptera; family Noctuidae; genus Conistra; species Conistra vaccinii. Next base: position 11,745,788 of record OX411330.1, read on the forward strand.
GTTAACCGCTCAAGTCATAACTTCGTTGACTAGACTTATAAGCTAAATGAAGAATATACATAGACTTAAAAATAAAAAATAAAATTAGGTAGTTTAAAAAAATAGTCTTTTGTTAATCCAAAAAGTGTAAAATGCTTTGTTTAAATTAATTAAAAGTACACACAACCAGAAAGCGCTCCACGTTTTTGAAATAATCATTGTATAATATAAAAGAAGTGACAGTCTGCATAGGCAATCGAAAATAATATAAGTCAATTTAGTTACTTTATAATTTTTTACGCGTTATAAAAGCGTATTTCTTAGTAGTTTTTTAACTGCATATTTTGTTTCTTTCCCCGTCTAATGAGCGAGAAAGCAAGGATGTGAGAGATTAATGTCTCCCCGTCAGACTAGGAGAGAGAGAATAAAACAAAATCTAGCTTCCATACAATTTACTTAGAGGAAAGTGCATTACATGTACGAAGGCACACGAGCACGACATAGTTCCCAGAAGTTGTTTCAAAATAAAACTTGGTAAAAAGACTGCAGTCTGGAGTTCGTGGTAAGGGTTTGGAGTAACATGCGAGGAAGTTATTAGGGCCGAAAATACTAGATGTTTTTTAAAGTTCGAAGTCAGTGCTGTTAACTATTTCCTTCAATTAGTTTTCGGGCAACGAGGAAACGTTCTTCATTCATGTTTTCTAATCTAATATATGTTTAACAAATAAATAATCATTCATTCATTCGTTCGTTCATTCATTCATTCATTCATTCAATCATTTTGGTTGGGTTAGTAGGTATAAGAGCGAGTTTATTTACAGTGACCAATTGAATTATTTCTTCAAATCTTCACGTAATTATTACTCAATTGTTTAAGTTCGTCCCCGTCATATAAAATCAACCGCATGCTTAGGTCCGACTTAGTTTTATTTATTGACTAGTTGTTACCCGCGACTTCCTCTTCAATCCAGGATGAAAATTAGCCTTTACCAATCTCCTGGTCATGGTCTACCGATCTGTCAAATTTCATACAAATCCGTTCGGCCGTTTTGGCGTGAAACCGTAACAAACAAACAAACTCAGTTTCGCATTTATAATATTAAGTATTAAAACTCTTACTTTGTGGTTACTTTTCAATGTAAACACAAACCAGTACCTACAAACTAGGTGGCTTAAAACGTTTATTCGTAAATCCAAAGTAAATTCAATAAAAAAATAAACAGAACATTTTAAAAGCTAATAAATATTCAGGTAAACCTATTCAGAATTCTGTACCAGAAATTATCAGGTACATAATATATGCCGATATACTTGGAAGTGCCCTTCAGGATAGCTGGATCCATGCCTGTGAAATACTTGAATACCATCCAATGCTAACGAGCGCCAATGAGTGTCGGTCGATTCCTAGAACATTCTGCAATATATTTCCGATAGATATTTGAAATACCTACCAATTGTTGCACTTGAAGGTTCAGGAAGATGGGAATTTATTTTTGTGCCTTTTTACCCAACTAGGGCGCTACCACAGATTAATACAAATGGGACACTACGTAGTTTAGGTATGAAGCTACAAGTACGCGGCGGGTCCGTCTTGCTGGGCCAATTCAGAGTGTAACGTAGTCAAAAGATCTAAGGGTTGCGACTTCTAGGTGAATATAACTGTAAGTAATAACGCTGTGCGACTTGAATTGCACTTTATTGTGTCGTAGCAAGAGTCGCTTTTTATTTAAATGATTTTTTTTAAATGTCCCATCTGTAATAATCTGTGGCGTAAAACGAAAGGAGAGTTACGTTTTTAGATGATTTAGGCTGCCTGTCCACTAGAGCGGAGAGGAGAAAAGAGGAGCGGAGATGTGCCAATATTAACCAATAGAATCTTGACTCAGGATCACTGATCTAAACTCAGGGGCGGAGTCAAGATTCTATTGGTTAATATTGGCACATCTCCGCTCCTCTTTTCTCCTCTCCGCTCCAGTGGACAGGCAGCCTTAGGGCTGATTTTGCAATAATCAAATCTGTAAGGAAAATATGTCTTTTAAAGAAAATAAGTCAAACTGTCATAGTTATTGAAAAATCTGAACTAAATGTTGTACAATATCGCAGAATGACATAGATATCAAAAGTAAGTTCAAAATCCGACTACTGAAAAAACCAGCGGTCAAGACGATTCCAACAATACCTCATTTTTGTCAAATTATGATGAGTAGTTTAAAGGATTTGAGGAAACAGATCAACATACATACCCACGCTAGCTTCTGCCCGTGACTTCGTCCGCAAGCCTGTAAGCTTCCTCAAGAATTGGGCTATTCAATGAAAAAACTATAATTAGCATTTTTAGAGATTACATACAAACTTACAAACAAGTTTATTGTAAAACATTTTAAAAGAGTAACGGTGGAGTTTCTTGCCCATTCTTCTCCATACGAAAACTACCTTTTGGTGGTGGCCCAGTGGTATCGGCCCCGACTGAGAGCAGTGGTGGCCCAGTGGTATCGGCCCCGACTTGTAGGTCGTGGGTTCGAACCCAAGCAGGCGCTTTACTTTGTGTAAATAATATCATCAACACTGCTCTCAAAAACGGTGAAGGAAAACATCGTGAGGAAACCGGCATGTCTTAGAACCAAAAATTCGAAGACATGTGACGTCTACCAACCCGCACTAGGCCCGCGTGGTGGATTACGGCCCACTCCCTCTCACCGAGAGGAGGCCTATGTCCCAGCAGTGGGAACATTAATAGGCTGATGAAGATGATGATGATGATTGATTTTTGTGTTGTTTTTTAACAGTGTATGTTCAAGCTGGTTTTTATGGCTTATAATTGCGTGTACATTGCGTTAATTCTACAAGTACATTATAATATAATATGTATGCTGAAACCGGTTAGAAAATTCAAGGCGAGAAACTAAATTAATGGTATTGGCTATCGCATTACAAATACCTACTTTTTAATCAAACAATCGCAGAGGAAAATATTAACAGAAAAATTATGCAACAAGCAGAATAGATAAATAAACTACCTTAAAGAAACAATTTTTTAAGTATATTAAATCAGGAAATTAGCTCAAAGTAACCGCCAAAATAAATCCGAGAACAAAAAAAAGTATTCATAATTAACTTAACATTTGCTCCCTTGTAAAAAAGTTAAAGAGGATGCCATAAATTCTATTTTCTTCTAGATTTATAAGAAATAAAAAGGGAATTCACGCGAAGTTCCTCAAAGTTTTTTGAAGAGTTCTCAACTTGAGCATTAGAAAGGAAATTATCGTGGGGCAGAGGTATAATTTCGAAAGTTTCGTTCTGAGCCGCTTTGGCCGAGGCGCACAACTTTTTAATGTATACTGTCGGGGCACTGATGTGTTATTGAGTTCTCTTTACTCAATGTCAGATGCGTTACACTGAGTGTTTTGCGCTTTTTATTCTTAAAAAAGGTGCTCCAAGAGGTTTTTTGTGTATTAAAAGTTGCAAGTAGGTATCCCATTATTTATTGTGTCTAGGTATAAATATGTTTTCATGAAACAAATGCCTACTTCCTGCTCAGTTACAGTAACATTGACTATACCATTGATATTTCATAATTAAATGCCAATAAATTGTTTCCGAGAGCAGTGGTGGCCCAGTGGTCGTGGGTTCGAACCCAAGCAGGCGCTTTACTTTGTGTAAATAATTTCATCACCACTGCTCTCAAAACGGTGAAGGAAAACATCGTGAGGAAACCGGCATGTCTTAGAACCAAAAAATTCGAAGACATGTGACATCTACCAACCCGCAATGGGCCCGCGTGGTAGATTACAGCCCACTCCCTCTCACAGAGAGGAGGCCTGTGTCCCAGCAGTGGGAACATTAATAGGCTGATGATGATGAAATTGTTTCAAGAAAGTCCCTAAAGCACCTCTTTATTGATTTAATAAAACTTTATACGTAGTTAAGAGCGTGCATCCTTAAAGTTGGCAACGTCGTAAATAGCTGTCAAATATTTACCCGTTTTGATTAATTTAGAAATAATACTGTATGGAAATAAGAAATGTGGCTAGAATATTGTCTATTTTTACCTGACTTCGGCGAAGCAAAAAGGAGGGTTATGATTTTGACCGGTATGTGTTTATATGTATGTATGTAAGTAGGTATGTATGTATGTTCATCTGTAACCTCATAACTTCTAAACTACTGATCATAATTTGACAAATGAGGTACCTATCGTTGGAAGCATCCTCATCGTCTGCTGGTTATAGGCAATGTGAAGTTACATTAAATTCAATATGACGCCCTCTAGAATACATTAAAGCGACGACAGTTTTTTTATTTTTTATTATTACATGTAGGGTATCAAATGAAAGGGCTTGACAAGCACATTACAAATATGTATATAATTATTTCATATTGTCTAAGTAAATAAATATGTTTAAATTGTTAAAAACATGCAAAAGTGAGACTGCAACGTACGGCGCGGCTGTATAATTAATACCTATTATACAATTAAACCTAAACAAAAAAAATTTAAGCGGCTCTGCAAATTATTTATCACGAAATTATAACCCCAAAATAATTTAAATAAAAAGTAAGTTTAAAAACTAAAACCCGACTACTCAAAAATCACGCTCTTAAAAGTATGAAACAAGAAAATTATTTCGGACAGAAATCTAGACATAGGTACAAAAATGGTCAAGGTAAAGCCGTAGTCGCATGCCTCTCGGCTACAAAATAATGGCATGTGACGACGGCTTTACCATTTTTGTACCTATGTCTAGATTTCTGTCCGAAATATTTTCTTGGTAGGGCTAGCTTAGTTACTGCGATGACTTTGGATCGTGCGTGATTTGTTTCAGTTTAAAACTAACCTAACCCGCAGGGCTATTACCTATCTTGCAGAAGCAATGCGATAGCGATCATTTGTTTTATTTTGACAGTTCAACAACATTCAATGCGATAATTACGTTGCAGAGCAGAATTAAATTTCGAACTTATCAAGCAATGGATTAGTAATCTGTTTCGAAACGAATTGATTGTGTATTACGTAATTAGGGTACCGTTTGGGCGGGGTACCATAGCTTAGTTACTGCGACCAACTGTGAAAAAAGATCAGAAAATTAAAAAGAGACTCAATTATTAAAAAAAACTGTGCATCATTAGAAGCGTAAAAAGGTTTTAGACGATCACTGAAATATTTCCCCTACTTAATCTATAGCTATACTATAATATAATAATAATATTAAAAAGGGGTACAATTTGTTTGTACATTAGGGGTAATCTCCAGAACTACCAGTCGGATTAGATTTTTTTTTGCATTGTGCAGCCCAATTCTTGAGGAAGGTTATAGGCTATTAAAATCACGCTACGACTCACAGGAGCCGATAAAAAAAAAAAAAAACAGAAAGAATGCTAAGCGAAGTAACAGCGCGGACGACGGGAAATTTCAAGCGGACGAAGTCGCGGGCAGAAGCTAGGAGTAATGTATTTCTGTCTCCCTAGAATCGCTTTATGCAGAAACAAACGTCACAGATTGTTCTATCTATACGTTATGTCGTTGTTATTCAATGTATTCAGTGCACGCCGGAACTTCATGCTCAACATGACGGGTGGCACTATCTATAGCCGATCTCGAAGACAAACATATAATATTATATACATATTATATAATATATAATACCTACATTGTTGTTGTTACATAATTATTATGTCCAGCACCTAGGGAGGTAAAAGAAACTGTAGCATATTATGTAGCCTTCGACAATACACAAAAAAAAAACGAAGAGTTTGTGTACAAAAGTTTACCTACACGCTGAGCTAATCGATCGGTAATAAGACCGATAACTTTCTCATCCCTGAGCTTATGAAACTGCCTTCACCAGCGATGCTTTGCTGCCACCTGGAATGTCCCTAGAAGTTTCGACTGTGGCCTACCGCATATAGGAGGCCACCGTCGAAACCTGAAGATATGGTCCGTAAAAGTACTATGTAATTCGGAAAAGTGTGGAAACCAAACAGCATACAATATCAGATGAATGTATCAGCACTCATAATACGCGTTGCAAGACAAAAAATGCAATCACCGAGTAAAAGCTTAGTCTGTTTGACTAGAATGTACCCACACGCAATTTTAAATTCAATTTTGGAACAGGATCTCTCAGAGCAAAAACCGACCGAACTAACGAAAGTCCTATTTGTACTTATGTACTCTCACAAATAAATATTACTCAAATGTGTGTGTTTCTTTCCTCAAAAGACCTATTCAGACACTAATCTACATGGTCGTTACATGTTCTGACCAAGATTTGTATCTGAACTTTAAAAAGAGACTGTGACCTCTGAGTTTGTTTCGGCCTTTCTTCTCATCATATTTTAATCAATATAAACCTGACACTGACCAACAGATTTTGAATGTGCATATATTTTGTCGTCAGTGACTTTCAAAATTAGGTACTTTACCATGTCTCTAAGCGTTACCAAAAAGAGTTGCCTCGCAGTAAGCAGAACTCTTGATGTCATTACAGCACTAAAGCAATACCTCTATCATAGTAAGTGCAATATAAATAAATTAAACACATGCACAACTGATTCAACATTCTCACACCGATGCATAGAACCGATATCTAAGGCTTACTGCAGACGATGTACACCGCAGACTACACTAATTACCGTGCACATACGCCTCCTTACTAGCCGGGTGAGGGCAGCCTAATTGACATCGCAACGGATGTCACTTAGCAACGATTCCGCTGTCTCGCCATACAAATTAGATTCGTTTATTAGATTTCCTTGTAAATGAGATTGTATCAGTTTTTTGTCTTTCCTTTTTGTCTGTACGTAGGTTTATTATTTTTTGTGGCTTTTCAGCAGGCTTTTGTTTTCCTGTATGCGTGGCTCATCAATTTTGTATTCATTGGCTGTTGCTAGTCGTCCGGTAAACGGACGAATAACCATATAAATTAATCGTCCGGTAAACGGACTAATAACATGTAAATTAATCGTCTGTTTATCCGATGAATGACATCTTAAAAGGTTATCTATTCGTCCGATAGTCGTATGACAATATTTTTTTTTATTCATCCGTTTAGCGGACGAGTAGACACTTCGTATTGGGCTTAAAACGTTATCTATTCGTCCGATAGTCGGATGACAATTTTTTTTTTCACACACTTCGTATTGTATTAGTATTGCTAAATATTTGTCAAATAGTTTCATAACTTCAATTCAAAAATACAGCCGGGATCGTATTGTTTTAAGGGTGGTTCCTTTTCTTGAATCAGAAGTATGCCTGCATACGCCTGTCAAGCTCCGTTGCATAGATAAAAAAAAACCGGCCAAGTGCGTGTTGGACTACGCACAATGAAGGGTTCCGTAGTTGGAATGAATTTATCACAAGAACAAACTTAACATTGTAGTTGTAAAAAAAATCTCTCATACGTTCCAAATGCAAATGTATGTTTGAACGCACAATATTGAGAGATTTACCTTGTTATTTTAAAACCATACACCTCTTATAGGTTTTCCTGTAATCTATATGTATATTTTCAAAATATGAAAAAAAAGTTTGAGATCCTCGCAAGACCTTTCATGACTTTTCAATATGTCACGAGGCAAAAATTAAAAAAAAATACAAATAATGGTCCTTTACTCATAGATTACATATGGCTGGCTGGCTGGCTGGCTGTTTGTCTGTCTGTTACACCCAATTTGCACCGAATATACTAGACCAATTTAGTTGAAATTTGGTACACTAATGTATTTTTGTGTTCCAAGCACGGACGTGTAAAGTAAATAAAAAAAAATTTTATGTGGGTGTCACTTTTGGGGGCAAATAAGAAAATTAAAAAAAAATGTTTTGAAACTGTACTTGCCTTTCATTTAATGTTTCAATTAGTCTAGTATATTCGGCGCAAATTGGCTGTAACAAACAGACAAACAGCCAGCCAGCCAGATACACGAGTGATAAGGGTTTGGTACGAAATCCTAAAAATTGATTTATAGAATAAAGATGAGCCATACATCATTAACACCAAACAACTATCTCCCATGAAATCATATCAAAGAGTCGCCAATATATTTCTTAATACTCTTCCTTCCGCATTCAATCATGACACTGCATCGATATAAATCACGAGCGAAAAACAACCAAAAATAAGAACGCCATTATCCATTTCGCACAACTAACAAACGACGCTCGATATTTATCTTAATAACTAGCTTCGGGCTGTGACTTTTTCCGCGTGAAATTTCTGCCCCCGACCCACCGCGTCGTATCGCATCGCCCGTCCGCATTATTATATCGTGTTTGCTTAACGTTATTACTGACTTTTTGAAGTGAAAACTACTTTAGGCACGTTGAGCACTTGTTGGGATGGGTTAAAAATGTCAGGCGTCAGGACACCTGACCTGATCAAAAATTCGTAAGACGGAGGGAGAGTAGAATTTGTTGACAGCGCACTCTGTTTTATTTTTTTGGAATTGTTTTAATGGAGCTACAGCTTTTGTTTTTGTACTGACTGCAAGCTACATAAATTCCTGCCATTTTCGTTAGATGGCGTTACTTAATTTTCACTTCCATTGGCAGGTTCCAAAGACTGCCCCGCATGTTTTTTTTGTTTTTACTGGACTCCTTAGGGTTGTAGCGTGCGTGATGTTCTACCTTCCTGAAGAATTTGTCAATCATATGCAAAAAAATAATAATTACAAATCCGACAAAGAGCTTGTTTGCTTGTTTGAACACGCTAATTTCTGGAACTACTTATTAATAAGTAGTTCCAGAAATTAGCGTGTTCAAACAAACAAACAAGCTCTTTAGTTTTAGTAGGTACCTATAGTAGAATATATATAGATAATCGTGAGTACAAAAGCTATATATTAGAACGCTATCAGCAGATGGAACGAACGATTGTTTTCCGGATGTAACAGACATGACGTTAAAATAAATAAAGCTGTGTACAGCACTCGATTTCCTATGTTCCGCCGCTTCCGTTCCAGTTTGCTAGAAAAGATATTTTCTCGCCTCTCAGTGAGCTTATCAAAACCTGGAAATAATGATTTAGTTCAAGCGTTTGCTTTGTTGAAATATTTATTACAGCGTTTATTTATTTATTGTTTCTGGATTTATAACAAAATGAACATCTCTTCATCTTTTGGTGTGGACATCCACCATGTCGGTGGTTTATTTTCTGTTATTCAAAATCTGTGAGAGCCCTTCATTTAAAACGTTACTCAATACTCAAGTATATGACTTGCATTCCACAATGCGAACTTAAGTGGTAGGTTTACAAAGACGTGATCATTGTGGACCGTCGGACACAGCAAAGTAGAAAAGAGGACGAGGGCTTTAATTAAACGTTTCGATTGGGTGGAGTTATAACATGTATTTCGTTGACGATTCCTTCATGCAATAGGAGGCGATCAAAGGCTTTACCAACTATAACAAATTTCAACCTAAAAAAACAACCAAAAACATGATAATTATAAAAAAAAGACAGCTCCAGTTAAAATACATTAGACCTCCACCTAAACTCCACAACTCCAAAATGGAAACAGCAGTTAAAGCACTTAGGTATCGACTTCCAATAGTTTGTGTCTATTTGGTCAAACTCGGTGACATACAAGTTGGGACAAACAAGAAATGGCTCGGTCCCGCATCTAAAGCAGGTCAAATTACAACTGACTAAGAACTTAAACACACACCAAGTTCAGACAGTAATATTAAGGCTGTTAAGTAGCTCCACATACATGTCCAAATTGCTTTAAGTAATATTTATGCGCAAACGTAATTAAGTTTTACGGGTTTTGTCCAAATAGCGTAACCTCTTAAAGGGTACTTTGCAAACAACTTGGTCTATAGGCGTTAATTGAAATTATGGTGACAGATTTTCTTATGAAATATTACTTTGGTTATTCCAATTTGGGTTGGCCACATTGTTTTGGGTGTTATCAAAGATGGTGAGAAAATTAACTCGAACTTAAAATAACAACTAAAACAGTCATCTGAAATCTGCACTTTTGGATTCATCTGTCAATATTTTACGTTGCTGAAAACCTTCCATTTGGTAGATTGTAATCTGGTTGGATCTACATTGCCTATTCAAAACGGATTCATAGGTTTCGATAGAAAAATGCAAATGAATTTGTTTGCACTTGCAATTCAGGATAACTCTGACGTTATTCGGTGTCCCAAGAGTCAATCTAACAACGAGAATTTTTATCATCAGAGTATCTTCATTCAATAGCTTTGTCTCTGGAATTTTCATAAATTTTGCAAATAGTTTTACTTAAGGCAGTGAGGTCACCTCAGAGATTATAACTTTGATGGAGTCAATGACCCGTTCAAACAAAATGGTTCACGGTACACGTTTAAATAGTTTGCATGAGTAAATATTTAACATTAACTGTTGTTACTGTGTTGTTTGTTGTTGTGTTAACTGCTGTGCGGTTGCTACTTCGACGTTCTTGGCAATAACTGGTTTGTGCGGTTCTAGAAGGATTCTTAGAATACGTGATGTCCACCCTCGGGAACAGATATTCTGGATTGACTAGGAGACCTAATCTACTTATGCAGGGAGGTGGGCTGGTTGTAATGACCAGCGACGGCCACCATGGCCCAATTACAAAAGTTCACTTGAAGAACTAAGTGCGGAAACCAATCCCAATTTATGTAGAAATTAAAAAAAAAATATTAGAACTTTAGAGGTCGTCACTAATCCCAGCTAAAAACCACAGACTTAAAATAGTCCACACATCCTTGTCCTACATTCTGCAGTCGTACGACGCAATATTGTTTGTATGTGGCGAGCAATCCGATGTTGTGAGTTCCGAGCCGGCCAATAACGAACACGAGTGGTGTTTGTGTAATGCACTTGCTCCCATCGGCTAGTGCTTGCAACACTGTGGAACTTTTAACATAAATTACTAGTAATTTATATTGGTGTGGTATTAAATTTAGAAAAACTTTACGTGTTTTCTTATAATAAAGTTGTACGAGTAGTTAGTTGAAGTTATGATTAGAGAAAAATAAGTATTATTTTTTTGTGATAGTAAAGGTTTTAGACATACTATTCTGATTAACTACTTTCTCTTACTTCTTAATTAATCCAAAAATATTTTACCGAACATTTATTTATTATATTAATAATAAATAAATGCTCGCTTTTGCCCGCGGCTTCGCACGCGTGGTTGTCGGAAAATATCCCACGGGAACGTACTTGCCAGGATTAAAAGTACCCTACGTAGCAATCCAATTTTTTTTCCAAATTGTTCAGCCGTTTTTACGCCAATCCGTAAGAAACATCCGGACAAACAGACAAACGGACAAAAAATCTTCGTTACTATTTTTTTTATTATACTATGTAGGTATAGATAAGACCACCATTCCTTGTTGACATAATCACTTCGCGGCCTTGTAAGTGACCGCAATAAGATGTTATTAGTCCACATATTATTCTGTTGCCCATCCCACAAGCCACGGCTTATCCCTTAGTCGCACCCATGGGAAGCATAGTCAGCCCTAATAGTACCCGGAAAACAGATGTCAAAGTTGACCAACTTAACCTCTTTAGTAGGCTGTGACTTAACCTCAAAATATAGGCCTATCACACACACGAAAAACTTTTTGTCTTTTAAACCGCGGGCAACATGTCACTCAAAAGTAATTTCATTGGTGTTCCAAAAAAATGTTTCGTTTTTGTTGTGATGCATCCCGGGGCTTGTCACAATAGCAGACATACCTGCACGCTTGTAAAATCATGTTAGGGAAATCTAGTTCACGTCAACAGTTTGTAGAAATAAATATGACCCAGAAAAATATCGACAAAAAAGAAACGATAAGCTTTTCCGGATATGCGTTTAGATACTAAAATCATCATTAAATAAAATTACATATAATTAGCCTATAATGTTAACTGCTGGGGCACAGGCCTCCTTTCTTCGAGAGGGAATGAACTGTAATGTATCACACGGGCCCAGTGCGGGTTGGTAGATGTCACATGTCTTCGAATTTTTGGTTCTAGGACATGCCGATTTTCTTCCGATGTTTTTCTTCACCGTTTTGAGATCATTTGATGCAGGTGATGAAATTATTTTCACAAAATAGCGCCTGCCTGGGTTAAAACCCACGACTTACAACTCGTAATTCGGGGTCGTTACCAATGGGCCACTACTGCTCACATTATGAGATTGTTAATATAATTGAATGACAAATAATGGAAGTGGATTTCTCGAGATAATCATTGCTGAGGAAATATATTAATAATGGCCCCAATTTGGCTTATTGACAAACAACCAGGTTTTCCTGCTCTACTGTATTTAATTCCTGTCAGAATGCTATACAACGTCTATGATAGGTACACACGGCTACACATCAAGCTATACAGTTCCAGTTTATGCTGTTAGCCAATTCTCGTACTTCAAAAACGTTCACATTCATTTCAACTTGTCAAAAATGTTTGTAAAATGATTGTATTTTTGACAGATTGCGAATGAGATGCGAATGCGAACGTTCTTAAAAATTACGGGAATTGTCCCTCTGCTGATCTCGCGTCGTAAATGATTTTCGTACAATGCGAGCTCAGCTTATACTGAAAATGTATAGCTTGATGTGTAGCCGTGCGTACGCCAACTTTTTGTTTTGATCAATTAGAAAGTTAAATATTTAATGAGAGAATGTTGAGCTGGATTTGTGCCTGGATCTACATCGCCACATGTGAACTACGCATTAAAGACCTGACGTCACACAAAATCCTAACGTCACACAAGTCATGCATCGCGCAATTAGAGGTTACCGCGCGAACACCATACCTATGTAAAATTTTCCGACATCAATCGTTGGGCAGTTGCCCGCCATACGCGATACCAGTCTGATCAGAGGGTCCTCCCTTTTCTGAGATATGTGGAGTGATGAAAATGGATAAAGTAAGAAATGAGTACATAAGGGGTTAACTGACATAAAAGTTGAAAGGAAATCGTTTGGCCTGGTATGGACATGTGATGGAGAAGGAGAATACACCATGTAACTAAAAGAGTGATGAATATTAATGTTGATGGATGGAGAGGGGTGAGGAAGGGCAAAGAAAAGGTGGTTGGATTATGTGAGGAATGATATGAGAGAGAAGGGAGTGAATGATTGCATGACTATTGACAGGGGAGAGTTGAAAAAGAAAACGTGTTTCGCCGACCCCAAGTAACATGGGACAAGGGCAGGAAGATTATGATAAAAAAATAGTTGAAGAAAATTAACACACGCTATATTTGTTTATGGCGACGTAACATAGAGAGAAGAACCACTGTGCGGTACAAGTAAATTATACAAAAATTAAACCAGCCACGTGTGTGTCGGACCACGCACAATGAAGGGTTCCATAGTTGGGATGAACTTTTTAATTGAAAAATGTTCTCCCATACATCGATATACGTCACGGTCAATTCTCCAACTGCAAATGTTATATCGCATTTTTTATATATTTTTTATGTATCAATACTATAAACCGTTTCGGACATTCCATCATTTCCTTTACTCGTGCTGTGTCCTTGCTTCTTGCCTTTCATGATTCTAGGACGTAGTTTTAGACCGACCGTGACCGTAGGGGATTTGATATTTTTCAACTTGATACCTTTACGCGTTCCTGAGAATAAGGGCCTGGACAGACAGACAGACGGACAACGAAGTGTTCCGTGTTTTTCCTTGTGAGGTATGGAACCCTAAAAATCGTTTTAGTATTTTTTTTGCGATGTTTCAGTTAAGAAGCCTCCTGACCGCTGCCAGCTATCCACATTTGTGGCGTGGCAAACAAAAACTACTCTGAAGGACCAAAATTCGAGCACCTCAGTCCCATTAGGATTGTAATCCTAACGCATGCGTGTGATTCGACAATGTTTAGCCTACAGGCTAAACACGAATTACTCTCATTTCAAATGAAATAACTACAAATCATAAGTTCATAACCCAATTCCATTTTGTTTCTGCAGAATAAACAATCTTTCTACAAAAAAAATATCTCAAATAAATTGCCAACAATCAAACCAAACAAGCAATATGTCAAACAAGGAAGAAACTAATAAAGACCAGTAATTTTCCTGCTCTGTTTTAGTTAACAAGCGCCCTGACCGCTACAGGCCGTCCACATTTGTGGCGAGGCGCGACGGCCAGAAGGACCACAGTGTGCTAAGCTAGCAATTACTCACAGCTAATGTACGACAATGTTTAGCCTGTAGGCTAAACATTGTCGAATCACACGCATGCGTTAGGATTACAATCCTAATGGGACTGAGGTGCTCGAATTTTGGTCCTTCAGAGTAGTTTTTGTTTGACAACGTAATATCGGAAACGTAATATCGACGAATCTCTCAAAAACGAATCGTCCTGTCGGTGAACAGTCCAAAGGAGAAACGACTGTCGGTGAACGCTTGCAGAATCGTTTGAAATACAGTTTTTTTATACAAAGCTAACAACTTGCCCGGCACTTATAAGTTTTCAGTTTTTGGAATTTCGTACCCAAACGGTGTCTTCGGAACCCTAAGGCTCCGCTGTCCGTCCGTCCGTCTGTCAGACACTTGAGATTTTCACTACTATGGCCGTTACCACAACAAATTAAAGAAAATTATGTAATTAATAATTAAAGGTGGTCACACAAGAAACGTGTTTTTTTCGGCGATTATTTTTTAAGTACAAAAGAAAGAGTATAATCAAAAATTTTACGGTAGTACGGAAAACTCCATGTGTGAGTCCGTCTCGGACTTGGCCGCTTTTTTATTAAGAACTTTACCGTAGACTAAATACAGTTCGATTTTCAAAAATGGCTCCATGGTGCAGTCCTGGGTCTGACGATAAACCTTATTTTGCAACAAGACGGATAAAAACCATTTGAGAGATCTTCAGCAATGATTAGCTATTCTAACCTATTATATTTTCATAATGGAAGTAATAAAATTGCTTTCAGCTTGATTTAATACTAAAAGCTTAAAATGATCTACAATCTGAAAGCAGCCTAGTAGATAATACCTTTTATGTACTTAAATTCCTACGTATGAATCCTCTTGATCTTGGCTATCAGGAATCAATTGCCTAATATAGCCATTGATACCAGATGGTTAGTACCAGATACACAACCGTAACTAGTTTGTGGTGTTAGGGGCTAGCCTATGTGTTAGGCTCGACTTTAATGGCATCCTGTGTGTTTGTAGTACAATCAATACAGATGGATGGAATTGGTTCTTGGTGAGATGATTCAATTACTGAATCAGAGTTTAACTGTATTTTGTCTCTTTTTGCGATGACGTAAGATATAATGTCACTTATGTCCTAAGTTACTTTCGTCCTAATCAATCAAATCATTGGTACGGTCATGAAGCGATAGTGTTAAGCTATTTTCAAACAAGTTTTGAAGTGAAACCTTCTTTAGCTACATTGGCTACATTTAGCGATTTTTTGGTAGGGGATAAACTTATGGATTCGCGTAACCGACATGCTCGCGTCGACTTGCTGTACTATAAAATATAGATGGCGCTAATACCAGTGTTATGTTTTCACTTCTGTCGGCAGTCCTCAAGACTGCCTATTTTTTTTACCCGCCTACGGCGATGAAAAAATCGAGGGTTATGATTTTGACCGGTATGTATGTTCATCTGTTACCTCATAACTTCAAACCTATGAATTATAATTTGACAAATAATACCTCGTTGAAGAGAGAATCGACGATACCTCGTTGGAGGCGTCTTGATTCTCCGCAGTTTGGTCGGTCGCATGCTCGCATGCCTGTATAACTACGAAATTATAATAGCATGTGACGGCGGCTCTACCCCGACCATTTTTGTACCTATGTCTTGATTTCTGTCTGAAATATTTTCTTGTTCCATACTTTATAGAGAATGATTTTTCAGTAGTAGGGTTTTAGGTTTTGAACTTACTTTTTTTCGCTCATAGTTGTCGCCATGTCATCTTTTCGAACGGTCATTTTCATTAAAAACGTTGGCAATAACGTACTCGGAAAAATACTAAAGTGCAAGTAAAAATTAACCTTATGGTGCACATCTATCACACACTTGAAGTAAATTCACTTTAAAGCATTTAAAGATAATAATATAGGTATTTACTATAGTACACTTAGCTTCATTGGTTGAATTTTATTCTCTTCAATTTATACCACCGCAGTTTTACATTAACGAACGCCATAAAAAACCTTCAAATTACAGGAGCTGCAATTTTTTGTACGTAAACCGTCTGTTTCACAGATTTTAACAAACGAATATTCGCATCTGTTTTCGAAATGCCGACCAACGTCGGGCAAAAACGAAAATCATTGTAATTGGGGGCAGAAAGTTTATATATTGCGATATTTTCTGGTATAACAAAGTATTCAATATAAATGTTTGATTTATTTTGTATTTCAATGATTAATTATGTACTTCAACCAATTAAATCTAGCATTATTAGTAGGTAACTAAGGCTGCGTTTGGCTTTTATTCGTTGCTTTTGTCGATAGACATTTACCATGTAATATTTTTATTAATTTTGTTAGTCCTCATGTATGTTAGTACAATAATATCTCAATGTTAGTCCTACAATTATTTTGCAAACTAGATGTATGTCATTCATGACACAAGTGACACTGCGGATTTTCTTGAAATACTAATTAAACCTAAAAACAACCATTGTAATATTTCACTCCCGCGAACCTTTTATTATAAAATTCGTGCCAAATTCAATCTTCAATCTTCCTAGCCTTTTTTCCCAACTATCTTGGGGTCGGCTTCCAGTCTAACCGGATGCAGCTGAATACCAGTATTTTACATGGAGCGACTGCCTATCTGACCTCCACAACCCAGTAAAAATTCTAAATAACATAAGAAAAACCTTTGACCATGTAATTATTTAATCAATATGGTAATCTGAACTACTACTGAAATGACGACTAATAGAGAAGTATGGAAAAAAGGGACATGTTGCGCCGACCCCAAATAAAATTGGGATAAGGGCAGGAGAATGATGGTAATCTGAACTATACCTTTATAAATATAACATCCAGTCTCCTTTATACATGTCACGGGAATTACCACAAATTCTAGTGAATAATTTATGGGATGAAAATGGGATACATGGGAATGACGTTGACGACCGGGCGGTCGCTCCCATGTCATCCGATACTGGACCCGAATAAGTGATATCTGGTGTTAATAAACCTTTGGGTTTTAAAGTTTTATACTATTTTAAAACCCAGTAAACTTAAACACACACTGTCAAAAAATCATATCTGTCCAAAAATAACAATGTCGTAATATTATCTGCTATAAATTTATTCTGTGGTAAGGACTGTAGATGTTTTCATTTAGATTTATGGTAATAAGATAGGATAAAAACTAAAGAGGGATTTTCAGACTTTTAAAGTTGACACAGAAAAGTAGTACTTTTTAATCACTAGAGGCAAAATATGTAACTGACGTACGTAATTAACTGCTTAACCATACCTGTATACAAATACATCTTTGTAACATGAATCGAATAACTCTATCCTATACTAACCCAACAAGATCTACATTGTGTTCAACTGTATCAATCGAAGATTTTTTTTGGTTTTAAACTTTTTTTTTTTGGGTTATCGTACACACTTGGTTTTTCCAACTCACTTTAGACATTGGCAGAATACTCGACATCGGCTTTGTCTGCCATTTATTAAAAAAAGAAATAGAATAGAATAACTCCAATCAAACGTTCAAAAATAGAACAGGCATTCCATCTTTAACGAGCCGGAAGGAAAAATATTTAGGATCAATAGAATCAGATTAGAAGATATATTTACCGATATTTGTTACCATCGGAGTAGATTGCGATTGGCGACAGTGAGATATCATCCTTTCTTGTTAAATTATATTATCAATTACATTCGGTTCAATGGGCCGTGATTGTTATCTTTTGTGCTATTCTCTTGACGAAACGATACGGACACAGAATAGATAGATTCAGAAGGTCAGCTTCATACAACGAGATCCGTAACGGATAGGCAACTGTCCTACCGGGCGGTGCCCACCGGGCGGCGCCCGGCGATTCACGAGAAGCGCCTACAACTAAAACTAGCAACTAAAAACAAGTTGGCGAGCAACGAGCAGCAAGTTCGCGTCGATGGCATGAGCGATAACTCGCTTGTATGCGTATGTACCGAGAGTGAGTCTCTCAGCGAGTGTTCTGTCCACCAATCGAACGTCGCTGAGCGATTGATCCTGATCCAAATTCATACAGACACGGTACCGCCACGACGACCGTATGCGTTTTTGCGAAGTATTGTACCTTCCATACACACACACATGCGGCACGGGTCGTGTCTTTTCGCGACGTCACGGGGACCGGCAACTGTGTATGTGTGAAAGCTATAGGTACAACCAAATCCGTGTGAATGGTCACCATAAAAACGGAAGCCGAGTATGAAATAAAGGGCCTGAGAGCATGCGCCTGTTTTAGCTCGGTGTATGGAGTTAATCTTCTGTAGATATCTATCTGTTTTGTGAAGAAACGATACGGACGTTGTTAATGTACAACCTTCATTGACTCTTTGTTCTATTTCAGTAGCCTTTGATTCAGAGTCAAATTGTGTTAAAGCTTCGTGATCAAAGATATTAATAGACAAGCCTTAAAAGTTCTTTCAGGGCTTTAATGTAAAATTACTTTTCGTAAAAGCAAAGATGATTCGCCAGATACGACGTTATATAAATAACAAAATAAAAATATCTTGAAAGAGCTTTGACACATTTTAAGTCGTGCTAAGTGAAAATGTTAATATTGAGAGTGTTCAAAGTTTTAGGCTTAGTAACAACTTACGGAGATCTTTACAGAAGAGATTAAAAAGGATGAATAAAGATGTTTCTAGGACTTTGTGAACCTACAATAAAGGTAAATATTTCTATTGATTTGTAGATAGTACTTAATGAACTTAGCGCGGAAGGTGGAGAAAGTTGTGGTGTTATTTTGGAGAGTCTTTTGTTCAGCACTGGAGTGCAATATTAGAAAGAAAGAAAAATAAGTTTATTTGCCACAGAAACACGTGCATACAAAAAAAAAATTACTCGAGTACCTTAAACAGTAAACCAATTGATTTAAAATAATCACGAGCACAAAACAGAAATAGTCGGCACGTCATGACTGACAAGAAAGCTTCCACTCAGCATAATGCTGTGCTATGTGCCACAGCACTGCGCTGATTGTCAGTGGTCACCCGTAAAAGACGTACGGAAACCAAGTCAGGTTTAATGACTTATACATAGATAATAAATAGGTAACATAAATAAGTATTAAACAGCTTATAGATAGAAAAATAATAATAATAATTAATACCCTAACTTTCACCTAAAATCGCACACTACTAATGTTAAATAGGTACCGACATATGACATGTGTCATAATTCACACAGATTATGACATCTAAATTAAATCTCGAACAAACATGGATTGATTGATCAGATGTGATTGTGCAATCAATGTGACCAATCAGCCGCACAGGTGATTATCATTCATGGAACACATAATTTTGCGGTTGAAATTGGATGGGCTGACATTGGATGTCACATTAATCGCTAGATTAGTGAACCAAATGATATTTGATTAGCTATCATGGAGGATTACAACGCAGAAGCCGCCAGATAATAATGGTTTCCGTGTAGTTGTTGTTGTGATCAATGATATGTGGTAGCTGGCTTGATATTTAGCTAAAATGACGAAAAAAGACTATCATTGTTTTAATAGCCGTCCATTCTCTGATTACGACCGAGTGTGCTATGATCTACAACGGTTAAGACCGGTTAACGAAATAAAAACAGATTTCTCTAAATTCCTGGGACTGACTTTTGTAGGATCTGAATATAATGTTTTTTTTTACCCATAACAGGGTACCTTTTGGCCTGCATCTTACCTGATGGTAAGTGATGATCAGGCCGAAGGTGGAAGCGGGCTTCACCCGGAATCCTCAACCACAGAGGAACTGGCTATCTTACCTCTTTTCACCTAACTTAAATCTTTAAAAATTAAGTCGAATAATGTTTTCTATATATTTTGACTGATCACTACCTACTGAAATAGAGAGGTAAGTACCTACTTCTCAGGCAATTCTTATCTCCAAGAAAGATCTGTCAAGAAAAGAAAAAAATCAATCTATCCTTGTTCCCTCGTTCCCAGTTTCAGATTGTTTTGAAGATTTCTAATAAATACAAGTACCGAAAATTAGGGATAAAACAAACGGTTTGTTACAAAGGATAATGTCGACAAACAGGTTCTGGTGTTATATTTATGACTTCTATTTGTCATTTTGAGCCAACAATTCGTCTCATTGCTGGGCAACGGCCGCCCCTTTTCTTGTCGAGATCTCTATCTCGTCTTACCGGAGAAACGGTCCAAAACCTCGCTCCATTTACGATGTTGTCCGACTTGACATCTTTATTTTACCTTGTATTTATAACTTAGAATGTTTCCCGGAAATAAAGGTAAGTATGTTTTTTGAATCTTCAGATATTATGTAATTAATATAGGTACCAACATAATAATATTTATTTCAAATTAAAATTCATTTATCTAGCTTACACAAAGTTCTTAAACATGTATGTTTAAGAACTTGAATTTGAATTTGAACAGTGAAACTCCGCAGACCTGATGGAATATCGATATCTTACCACAATTAAACAAAAAAAGGATTTGAGGATTGTTTTGAGGTCAACGACCGCAAGACGTGTTGCTACGTAAAAAGATAGAGTGAGTTTATAAAATCAGTTTGTTTAAATTTTATCGTGTTTAAATATCGATACACATAATCGTCTGCGGAGTTTTGCTGACTAATTTAATTTGACCTTGTAGTTATACACACAACATCACGTCTGTATACCCCGAAGGGTTAGGCAGTGGTGTACCTAAGTACACCCACATTTCGCCAGTTATTTATTTATTTACTATTACCACTTACATTTGTTTTTACAGGTGGGAACCCAATACAACAAAGTAGTCACAATATCACACTCAGAGACGTCACTCGAAAACCGATTATATACCACCACTAGTCTAGTGAGTTACACAGAGGACAATATGTTAAGTGTCACCCTCTCGAATTCCGCCAATGAGCATGTGAAGATATTCACTTGCTTGCTTTGTTATGTTTTTAAGCCCCATGTAACTTAAAGGGGCGAGCCTATTGCCATCAACCGGGCACAAATCATAACATATATTATATACATATCATTGATATTTAGTTTCATTAAAAAAAGGAATTTGATGACTTATTAAAACATTTAACTTGTTTTTTTATTCCTTTTCAATCTCTATGAATACTCAGTACTAGAAAGCCACGTGACATAGTGTTCGCAATTTCGTTCTGCACCAGTTTAGCAGTTCGTTACGTAAAGTTATGTGCCCCACCTGTTACTGATATGGAGTGTTCAGCAGCTGAAATGAGAAAAGCTGGAGTCTTTTCTTATACTACACTTTAGTGCCTAGAGATTTTCCGGTTTTTAAAGGCACGTTTTTCTAATAATTCACTCTCAGAATGTAGTACCGTAGATTTAAGATGGTAACTATGTAGTAACTCATCATCATCATAATCATCAGCCTATTAATGTTCCCACTGCTGGGACACAGGCCTCCTCTCTGTGAGAGGGAGTGGACCGTAAACTCTCACGCGGGCCCAGTGCGGATTGGTAGATGCCACATGTCTTCGAATTTTTGGTTCTGAGACATTTCCTCACGATGTTTTCCTTCACCGTTTTGAGAGCAGTGGTGATGAAATTATTTACACAAAGTAAAGCGCCTGCTTGGGTTCGAACCCACGACCTACAACTCGTAAGTCGGGGCCGTAACCACTGAGCCACCACTGCTCCATGTAGTAACTAAATAATTATAAGTAGTACCTAATGTAGGTACTCAATTTACCTAATTGATACAGAGTCAGACTACCTTGTTGGTCTAGTCATCGGAAGCGCTACTGCACATTAGGTTCGATTCCCGGGTCGAGCAAACTGTTATTGCGTTTTTCTATTTGGAATTTTTCATTTGTGCCCGGTTGATGGCATTAGGCTCGCCCCCTGTTACATGGGACTTAAAACATAACTGGCGAAATGTGGATGTACTCTAAGTAAGTACACCTCTGCCTAACCCTTTGGGGAATACAGGCGTGATGTTAAGTTATATTTTTGTAGATAAATATAAAATTGCCTGGACCTTCTCCTTCTTTATTCTTTCGCTGGAATTATTATTATCTATGTTAGTTAATGATGTTATTAAGAATTGGGGAGATAATATCTCTAAAGCAGAACGTAATTTTGGGTTAAACCTAAAAATATTTAAGCCCTATTTTATTTGAAAGCCTATTGTATCTTTTAAGTAACTTGCAAACTTAAAATGTATAGTTTACAGTGGTTTATCTGAAGCTTATAAGAAATAGAAACGCAATAAAATATAAAGTTATAATTGATTAATGTAGCAGACTTTTGTAGTTTCTTAATAAGTTATAAGTTGAGAACGAGCTGAAATTTTATTAATAGTCTAAAATTGTCCTTATACCACGATGAAATGATATAAAATGATGATGATTGCCGAATTGGGATATTTTTTTTTTACTAATCGGTATTACTGAAGTTCTCCGATATTTGGAATCGATAAACGTCTATGCCTATTATGCTTAACCCTCTAAAGCTGTTGTTAAGAGGATAACAGTTTTAGGAGCAGGAACAAGAGATCTAAGATTGTTTCAAATCAATAACTAGTGAAGCAATTATTAGCCAAGCTACACAAAACGCAAGTTACAGGAGTTCAGGACCTACGCTTCATCATCATCATCATTTCAGCCGACAGACTTCCACATGATGCACAGAGGTCTCCCTCAAGCATAGCCACTTCGACTGGATCTGTGCTTCTTGCATCCGAAGGATTCCTGCGGCATTAACAAGGTTATGAGTCCACCTTGACCCTTCCAACGCTACGTCTTCCGGTACGCGGTCGCCAATCCAGAACCTTTCGGCCATCTGTTCTGTGAGCAATATGTCCTGCCCAGTGCCACAATTCTTCGGGTTATGTAGGTTACCTTGTTTCTCCTACGGATCTCTACCAACGCTTAAGTAAACTAAATGGTCCTATTCTACCTAAATCTTACTTAAAACTACTGAAATATTAATAAACTACCCCACAACGAATACAATAACAACGCACGTAGAGGTAGCATACGAGAAACCTCCAACACATTGAACTTACAAATCCTTCCATTCAAATGTAACATCGATTCAAGTGATAAAAGTGTTAAACATACAGTTCTTTTGTAACGAAAATGTTTTTAACTTAAACAGGTACGAGTTGGCGGAGTTGCGTTGCTTTGCCTCAAGTTATCCAGCCAGTGGCATGGACGTAACTTGCTACAAAGTTGATTGCTCTGCAACCGCACTCGACACAAGTTCTAGCTTGATTTCTATACTGTGCCTTTGGAGACCCCATTCATGACTCCATTCGGTTTGGTTGTTACTAGGTTTCGTTGCTTTACACAAGTTGTTCGATAAAATTCTACTTTGACATTTCTGTAATAGTGATTTGGGGCCTGATGTTATCGGATTTTTGAAGTCAATACTTCTTTAGGCGCGTTGAGTACTTTTTGGTTGAACGAAAATCATGGAACTCGCGTCATCGTCACCTAACACTCCAACAAAAGACATCAATGTGAGAATCAAAAAGTTACTTAACGAAAGACATCATCGCGAGAATAAAAAGTTACTTAACGAAAGACATCAACGCGAGAATTAAAAAGTTACTTAGTTTTCACTTCTATCGGCAGTCCCCAAAGACTGCCCGATTTTCTTTTAACACGTAACATAACAACATCACGTTTGTAGGCAGAGGTGTACCTGTAGGTAGATATACCCACATTTCCATGTTTAAGTCCCTTATAATTGGGTGGCGGGGGGGGGCATCAACCTTGCACAAATCCAGACTCCTGGCTGTTACTGAGAAATTAATTTATTTATTATCTATTATTATCTTTAATTGCTTTAAAGCGAATTTCGGATGGAAAAACCTAATAATACTATGCCTGACCTGGAAATGAACCGACTGCTTTGCATGAGGTCCTGTCTCATGTAAAACAGTACCGCTTGTAACCACTACACTAACGAAACAGTAACAATTTTTTTTTTTTTAAATTGGTTAGGTACCGAATTACATCTGTAATTACATACAGTCTAACACCTTAACATGTAATAGAAGAAACCTACCCTGAAAGCACAAAAGTTAAAACATTACAACGAACAAAGTAAGTACTGGATTCGAATATTGTAAGTCGAAAATAATCGTTTCGGCGATTAATTTTTTCATGGAACAACCTTGTTACAAATAAATGGGTTAATTATACGACGCTAGTCCGGGAATGTTTGAGCTTCGAACGAAAATGGCTTACAGGAATTAAAAACTCATTACTATTAGCGAACAACTGGCAAGACTAATTCGTGCAGGCACGGTGGCAAAGCAAAATATTACATCCACCTTCCTCAACTTAGTTTTTAATTAAAATATTACCTTCTAGTGTCTAAGTGTGCCGAAGCCCAGGGGGCCAAGTCTACTAATTTACAAACGTCATAATGGTCTCTCCATTGTTAGTTTTTGACAGATTTGCCATACAAAATCTGTCAATAACTCACCAACGAGAGACCATTGTGACGTTTGTAAATTAGTAGACTTGCCCCCCTGTTCTTATGGAGTCATTGTAAGTCTTCTACAGACCATAAATATCCAGTTTAACATATCTGTCCGCACCCACACACACCACACCATACCACACACAAACACATATTACATGTGGTTCCCACGGTTTCACCCGCATAAGTTTCGATCCCGTAAGAATAATGGAATAAAAAGTATCCCATGTTCTAACCCAGGTCTTTGTCTATCCATGTGTCAAATTTCATCCAAATCATTCAGCCGTCTTAGCGTGAAAGCGCAACAAACAAACTAACTCATTTTCGCATTTATAATATTAGTTAAGATTACGTCCTTTATAATACTGCCAAGTTTTATTTGCCCACTCTTCCAAAGTCTTGGCAGCTAGCAGCCCTGTTTGTGAAGTTTCATTTTATCGCCGACGCTGCCATCTTGTGAGTAGGTGACAGATTATAAAAGGTGTATCCAGAAACGAAACTTTTCTGATTTTATCCATATTATAACATTTTACGTTAAGAGCGTTTACGCTGAAAGTAGGCAACGTCGCAAATAGCTGTCAAATATTTACCTGTTTTGATTAATTTGGCAATATTACAATTATATAATTATGAATTGTAATTACATCATTGAATTTGATGTTGTACCCGTTTTAAGTGTAAATAAGGCATTTTAAAACTAAATATTCGGTGTTACGATATTAATTATTGCACTTTGCATATTTGTCTTAACATAGGATGCTTTTTATCCCTGTATCTTGTGGAATAATTCCAGACTTTCATGCGGGGAAAGCCGCGGGCAAAAGCTAGTGTAAAAGGAATTGAGTTTTTTGTGTTTTTTTTTATATAACGGAAGTTATATTATATAAAAATATATATACATTCACATATATTATATATTTATTTTGTATACATATATTTACTCAAATTTTCTGTTATTTTATTCCATTATCATATTATACAACCGTTCGTACAATATCTTACTTACACATTCAATATTTTAAAATTAACGTAAATTCAGTTGTTGCTCCGAAAAGGCCACTTTTATTAAACCTTTCAGCAAATTGTGAAATATTTTTGTGGTAAATATTAATATTTATACTGATTTATTTATTTATTTATCCCTTAGTTTACCTGGTGACCTCAAATCACTTAATTTACCCCATGGAGTCCATGGGACTCCTTGCATAAAAATCATTGATTTTGGTCAAAATAAAAGCAAAATGTGTACTCAAAAATGGTTTATTATATTTAGCAACATTATACTTATATGTTTTAATATCAAATTTCGTTATTAGATTGTAACAGTCTTGTTGACAATTTAAAAACCTAATAGACTAAAAAATAAGAATACAATAATCAATGCCACTTGTGGCTCAAAACTTAAATACAATAAATTATTATTTTAAACTATTTCCTTCAATAATAAGTCTAAAACATAATCAACTTTTAAAAACTAAATAAAAAATGGCACACGTTAATACAAGAAAAAAAAACGTGCAGCGGTTTTTACTCCTTATCTTTAGCTCAGCTTAGCTGCACCCCAAAAATAGACTTTCTTTGTAAATGCCAAACATACTGGCCTCACACAGTATGGCATAAGTATACTGTCTTTCTATTCAGGCGGATGAGACATAATTATGACCGTATTTTCTTTGGTCTCTGGGCAACTTGTCATCTTGAGCATTTTGTTCATCTGTGGGTAGGGGTACAACTCATCATCACATCTGAGCCAGTCTGGCTACCGACTCCGCTTCTGGTTGAAGTAAATTGGCTGACCGAATGTGTGAAGCCATTTGGTAGCCTAAAACACAAACATAAGACTGAATAAATGATAACATAACAATCCAGCGAAATAATATACTTGTCACACAAATACCCCCATGGAGTCCGCTGGACTCCATGGGCACCATTACTCACCTCTACGGGTTGCGCAGGCAAACGTCCTCTTCACCCTGCACCCGGGCCGCTCCTACAGGAAGGTACTGAGACGCGCAAAAACAAAAACGCGATAATAAAGTTTTTAGAACAAAATGAAACTTCGCGCGGAGTCCCTGGGACCTAACAGATAAATTAAGGGTTATATAACAGTGATAGAGTGTATGTTATTAATTAAAGGCATATACTATACACGAATAAAAACTACAAAAAAAACATACAATAATTCGAGAAAACAATATCATTAAGCTGAAATATTTTGCAAACGCGGGAAATGTAAGTAGAAAACAATTTAAGTAAATTCTCAGCAAAAAGAATTCCAAGCCAGGTTAGCTGTTTATTTGCGCCGATATTTTGTGGACAAAATATTTTTAAAGCACCTACGGAACGCTCCCAAGGATTCCCTAATGCTGCTAATCTTATTTTAATTTATATGTAAATTCATTCTCAGCATATTATCTCTAATATTTCGGCCAAATGTTCAGAGTTCCGAAAGTTTTTTTGAGATATTTTAATATTATAGCAATCTCTCGCTTATTTCCCCTTTTATTACCTCGACTTTTATCTTTAATTCCGCAGACATGCCATAGGAACGCAATGATTAC
Organism: Conistra vaccinii; assembly: GCA_948150665.1. NCBI lineage: Eukaryota > Metazoa > Arthropoda > Insecta > Lepidoptera > Noctuidae > Conistra > Conistra vaccinii. The sequence goes on from OX411330.1 coordinate 11,772,934, forward strand.
GGGGGAGAATGGGGTGGGAAGAAACAGAGAGAAAAATGTATAATGAAGTCTCGTCGAACCCTACTTCCCTTGCTTTGTTGCCATTCTTTAAATCTAATCAAGGGTTACACTTTGTAACGAAAGATAAATGAGAAATGTAAACTCTTCCCTCCAATATCGGTGTATTGTCACTTATAGGACTGTTATCAATATGTCGAAAGTACGTTATTGAGTTGATCAACCGGGACGCCAGCGCTGCCTAGCGGCACTCGACAGAGTCTGCAGCATAACCCTCGGACCGGCCGGATCTAAGCAGAGTTCATGGGTGGTGGTCAAACAAGAATAGTTGTGTGGTGTACCTATAGTGTGTATTGCTAGTGTGATTAATTTGGTCGTGAATAATAATTTGATTTGAACTGCAAACGGTTTTTCTATTGCGCAACGCCCGCGTGGTAGATTACAGCCCACTCCCTCTCACAGAGAGGACGCCTGTGTCCCAGCAGTGGGAACATAGGCTGATTATGATGACGTAACTTTATAACTATGCATTCTTGTCACGTATTAATGGCCATGACACAAGTTAGCGTTTCCTTTTTGTTTATTTCCAAAGTAATTAAGTACAAGGAGGAAATTGTCATAATAAAATTTCCCGTTTCCATCAGTATGAAAATTAAATACGGCAAGAAAGTTTAGTAAAAATTACACATTTTTAACCCAAAAGTTTCTTTCGGTTAATTAAGTTCTTCATGTTACGAAACTTTAGGGGTTGTTCATTTCCTTCAGCTGTTTGTTACGTACAAGTGAAAATGTGTTTTCTTACGAAAATTCTATTTTTGCAATGGTCCGTAATATAAGGTGGGGCAAAAATAATGTCATAATGTGAAAATGCCATAATTTTTGCAATTGGCGTCATAATGTCAATATGATTTGACAATTACGTCGTAGTTAGATAGAGAATTTGTTGACAATGTAAAGGAGTGATACACACAAGTCAGGAAATTACGAAAATTTTTAAACCCAATTTCTGAACCGTATTATCCCTCGTTTTGGCGATTGGAAGTAGCTGGCCAAATCGCCAGATCTGACGGCGCCAGACTTCTTCCTTTGGAGCTTTTTGAAATCTTGTTTTTACCAACATAAACCACAAACCTTGCAAGTCTTTGAAGCCAACATTGGACATGAAATCACTAAATTGAAGCCAGATTAATTGAAAATGCCGTAAAACAAGCACAAATCGATATCTGATAAGAACAACATAGTATCTATTTTTGCTGAGTGCTCGTTTTACAGCATTTTGAAGATAAAAACATAAAAAATTGGTCAAATGACCACATTTGACAGATATTTATTTTTTTACTTAAGGTTAAACTTTTCAAGAAAATAGAGTCCAATTTTTTTTTATTTCACAATGGCAGCTAGTTGCATAGTATGACATTACTTTTGCCCTACTTTGTATTCCAAAAAGTTTCAAAAATATGCCTTACATAACAATAACCCTTGGAAATTAAGTGAGACGGGATAAAATATATGATATTTCGTTCTGTAGGAACAAGAAATTTTCCGGGAAATACCTTGCCAAATTCAGGAATCCCTACACAGACGTCAGTTATTGTTTCCGCTTACGGAATCCCGAAATGAATTCAAGTAGCATTGCTTGCAAACAGATAGATCCATGCTTCTGTGAATATAGTATGAAAATATACCTACAGCGAATACGAAGTCCCAAAGACCGTGGATATAATAGTATATACCGATAATTTATATAGGGTACATTATTATGTACCCTATATAAATTATCGGTATGTACTATTATATCCACGGTCTTTGGGACTTCACTGATTAATAATATGGTACTGAGTTCTAGACTTCCAGACCGGACTTCTTTTCAACTTCAACTTCAGCTTTTAAAGATGTGGTAATAGTGATTGAAGACTGCACGTAACTGGGCCGCGTAAATACAAAGGCGAATGCAACACAGACACCGTTAGTTTATTCTGCATTACCTTGTGAATGGCTTAAAGCAGTTATAGACCATCTGAACCAGGCTACAACACAGCGGTTTGTAGTGCAGCCGCATTGAAACGGCGGATTCAACGCAGACACGCATAGTATTATTTCCGTTAGATAAATAATACTAACAACTACAACTGTCGAAAAATTGTGAAGTGTGTGAAATGAGTTAGGTTAGGTACTTCCAAGTTACCGCAAGCATGTTTGATACATACAGTGTAGGCAGAGCGACTTATAAGCTGTATTGCAGTCGTTTTTGTCAAAACAATGTCTTTCTTTGTGAAATGCCTTTGGTGTAATCGTATTTGTAATACTTTATTCATACGCACGCGGCTGCGTTACAGAACAGGTACTGTCCGTGTTGCATCCGCCTTTGTATTTACGCTACCAAGCCGGAAAATAATATCAAAACGGATTTATTTGTAAACGGAGCCGGAAAATATAACTATTCGCTCACCTCTAACGGGTGGAACCCACAAAATATTGTCCTAAAAATACACCCAGACTCGTCATTCAAACCAAAAACAATACCTTTTCGCGTACGGCCACCTATATCTGTTCGCGAGTGTACATGTAACGGTCACATTGTGTCGACACCGCACATACGGTACAGTCGAGCGCAGGAGTATCTCCTAGTTAATTACCATCACTTGACACCTGGCTTCGTACCACTACCTGTTAGCTAATTGACAGTGGGACGGCCCGACAACCAAAGCCGGGAAACGGATTTACCGCTGAATTTTCGCCCCTCGAATGTAGATACTGATTTGTAACTTACTTGGCGAAAAATACTTTGTTGTTCGAGTATATTGTTTGCGGTCCGAAATAAAAGAAAGTGCGTTATTTTTCTTCAGTTGATTGATTTTTTATTGAAGTTGGTGTACAATCCAATGTTTATGTATCCGTATTCTAAAAATGTTCACAGAGAATTGATTTACGTTTCAAGTGTTGGCGTACGTAATACTTTCTGAAATAATACATATCTGTTAGAAAATAATCCATCCATTAACAACGTGAATGAGGAGTATGACAAATTTTTTGGTAAACCATCCAATCATATTTTATATTCACTGGGCGTGCCATCCCATACAATGTTGCATCTTGCAAAACTTACAGTTTATTGTGCATATTAATTATATAATTATGGAGGTAGATTATTTGTTCTGTATCTAGTTTGAAGCGTTATTTCTTCTTAGCAACACACGTTTGTCGTTAAAAATAAATCCAGTTCGAATAGAATATTCCAACAAAATAATCATTCAAATGCATCTTATAGAATATGTCACTCACTGTACACGTACCTAATAATCGCTCTAGGTATTCACGATGCAAACACAGATATGTACCTGGAATTGACTGGAGTAACGTGAACTAATATAATAAATTATATTTATTGGCATAAAAAAATGTGTACATACAAAGTGAAGCCCTGACTCCTGAGCTAGGTAAAACTACCGGTGTTACAGGGGCCAGTTTCTTCTCCCAATCAGTAGGTTCTGGATTTTATGTAATCAAATTCTACTGTACTTACCAAGTGAGCGTGACCGTGCAGGAGCTGGTACTTACACAGGCAGTTATACACTCATCACCACCGCATTACAGCCGATTGGAGTTTCACCAACATTGAACACGTACCGATTGTAGAACCCTGTTAATTCCATAGTTAAGTTGACAATGATCGATAACACATTCGGTCTTACTACAAATAATATTTGGATCCGGATTTTACCATCAATTCTTTTTGAAGTTCGAACCATATTCCAGTATATTTTAGTATTTAATTTCAGTACTTAAGTACAATAGTTCGGTTTTATTTTAAATAAAACTAGCTTCTGCCCGCGGCTTCGCCCGCATGGATCCTATTTTTTTTCTAAGTAAAAGTAATTATAATGGTCCATAGAACATCAACTATCTGCCAGTGAAAGTCCTGTCAAAGTCGGTCCAGCCGTTTTGGAGATTAGCTGGAACAAACAGACAGACTAACAAATATTAAAAAAAAATGTTTAATTGTCGTTTTTATTTATTTATTTGTACTTATAAAAAAATACTGTGGTTGTGATTAAAAACATTTTCCAAGAACTGTTCGTAGCTTTTATTTACAAAATATTTCTCGCAAAATCAAAGAGATTTCCTCAAATACCGAACTGTGTTTTACTGTCGAACAGGAAATATACAGTGCAACGTCGAGCCGGGAGGGGACGTACTTTTTCACTTATACCTGCGAATAATTCCCGGGTACCCAGTAATAGATTTCGAAAAAGCGGAAACGAAGTCAACCATAAATCCGCCGGCGAATGACGGAGTGAATAGCTATTTAAATATCTGGATGCGACAGTACAGGGTTGTATCTAGATAGGTACCTACGTATAGTCGACCTCGTAATTGGTTTACCTGTTTTGACAACAATTCCCAGTGAATTAAGACTTTACTAAGGTTGAAACATAGACATAGAAAATTGATTGAGCGTTAATCCAACCACAGACGTAGCTCTACTATACAGGGTTATTTGTAAATCACCAGCAACCCCTTAAGGGGTCATTATACTCATGATTATGAACAACTTTCACTATGGGACCAAAGTTGAAATCGCGAAAAAAAAAACAGCTGTTCCCTGTATTTATGTTCGCATAGCTCGTCAAAATATAGGGAACAGCTGATTTTTTTTCGCAATTTCTTGTTTGGTCCCATAGTAAAAGTTGTTCATAATCATGAGTATAATGACCCCTTAAGAGGTTGCTGGTGTTTTACAAATAACCCTGTATATTATAGCAAGACATAATATATGATTATTTTCCATAGTAATCTTCGAGTGACCTTAGACGGAGCGATAATATAATCTCCAATTCAATAGTCTACTCAAAATCAATATTCTAGAAACCGACAACTACTGACCGCACATTAGCTTTGTCTCTCTCGTACTTTTCGGCCTATATTTACTGCACAACAGAATATACGCTCAGTACATTCTCTATATCTATGGGTTGAACTATCTTTCACATTTATTTTGAAAGAAAATTAGGCTTTGTGTCGTGTATTTGCGAAAGCGTAAGTAAAAACTAAAAAAGGTGGGCTTTCCTCACACATTTAACTCTCTTAGAAAAAAGCATCGCTTTTTCAATAATAAACAAAGATTTGAGTTTCATTCCTTTCTTCGAAATAGGTAGTAGTATTGTTATACTACTACCTATTTCGAAGGAAGGAATGAAACTCTTCGGAGAATACTGACGTGATGTTATGTTTAACATCACGTCAGTATTCTCCGAAGAGTTAGGCAGAGGTAAACCTATAGTACACCCACATTTCGCCAGTTATGTTTAAGTCCCTTGTAATGGAGGCGAGCCTATTGCTATCAACTGGGCACAAATCCAGACTCTGGGCTGCTACTTGGACAAATTCCAGATGGAATAAAAACTTTTTATAAAAAAAGAACAACCGACTTCCAAAAAAGACACTACAAAGTCAAAAATAACTTTAATTTCGGAAGTCGGTGTATTTGGTTTTGAACTTTCGTTTTTTGCCACCGACTTCCGAAATTAAAGTTATTTTTGACTTTGTAGTGTCTTTTTTGGAAGTCGGTTGTTCTTTTTTTATAAAAAGTTTTTATTTTGCACTTTTTAGTTGTGGTACCTACCCCATACAATTCAAATACCACTAACCTGCTATGTAAATAACAGTGATTGGAAGTTATCATCATATCATCCATATAAACTAAGTGGGAAAAATACGTATTATTGAAGCTAACTCAAAAACTATCCAAGTAAAGTTAATACAATTTATATGGGACCACCTCGGAAGCATACCCTTTCAAACAAAAAAACAATTTTTAAAATCGGTCCACAATTGACGGAGAAATCGCGTAACAAACATACAAAAAAAAAAAAAAAAAAAAAAAAAAAACAAAAAAAAAAAAAAAAAAAAAAACATACAGACGAATTGAGAACCTCCTCCTTTTGGAAGTCGGTTAAAAACCCAGTAACACTTTGCCCGAACCGGGAATTGAACCAAGAACCCCATGCTCAACAGTAGCACTGGCGACCACTAGACCAACGAGGTAATCGAGTCAAAAGCAAAATCAATGGAAATTGCAAGAAAATAAAAGAAGAAGCGATTTGGACATTTTTGATTTTTAGCAAACCAAAAATACCAATTAATTCTCAGAAAAATAACCGAATTCACTCCTCAAGCATGTTCCTCATTTATAAAATGGTCCCGTACAAAAACTAACCCATTGAAAAGTGACGAGCAGACCCACCATTCTCTTGTTGGCTTTTAATTAAACTGAAAATCACAGTCATGGTTGGAAGTGAACCGGCCGGGATATAGCTAAGCTCGGTACTTGAAAAAAGTTAGTTTAGCTTTGCAAATGAGATTAAGTCTTATGGCAGTGTTGCTCTTTATATCCGTATTTAGTTCAGCGCGGTTTTGTGTACCGCGCTAAATATATTTTTGAAGTATTTTCTACTTTTAGTTCAGGTTTGTGGCGTTGCAGTTGTTTCTTTGGGTCTCTTGTAACGTTGGCGTTTAAAGACTTTTAGTAACAATTTTTTCGGACACGTCAATGAACAATACAGAGTCAAATTAAACTACTCCTCAGACGTGGTGGGATAATATATATAAACACGATAAAAAAAGATTTGATTTTTTTTTTCTGGGTTCAACGACCGTTGTCCGTTAGTAGTGTAATTACTTGAAGTTTGAGTTGAGAAAAATCTTTTTATTTTAATTTTATCGTGTTTAAAATATCGATACCTATTACGTCTGAACAACTAATATTCCAAGTAACTACACTACATAAGGGTCATTAGGGCCACCTACAAAAAAAAACTTCACATCTTTTTTTTGTTTTAACATGAAAATCAATAACCATCACGTCTGCGGAGTTTTGCTAGCTAAATTAATTTAACCCTGTATTACCTGTATAGTATAGTAGATGTATAGTATAGTAGAAAAAAAACAGACTTCCTTTGCCGAGAGTCTAGTTAAACTTGCAATACTCAATCTAGATCCGTACATACCAATGTCTAATTTACAATTTCCGCTTACAACAAAGAAAATTATAAAGCCCCAAGTACACGTTGGGCGAGCCCGTTGCCTAGCGGTCGACCCACGGGCTCGCCCAACGTGTCCGTCGCTTTAAAGATATAGTACTTTCTACCATCACAAATGGCAAATACTAGACAGTCGTTAACAGACCATTAAACCTTTGTGAATGTAACATCTCTACTCATAACCCTAGAAGACCCTAACTTCAGAATAATTAAATACATAAACACACAATTACAAACATAATTAAAACAGACATTATAAAAACGCGATCTCACCTAATTAGTCACAACCCTATAACAAAAAAAAGTAATTAAAACAAACAAAGACAAGTAGGACATTCATAAGCATTGGTATGAACACCGCGATAAAACTCCCGCAGGTATGCTCACCGTTAATTAAATTCAACCGCGGAACGTGTCGCCTCTTAGGATATATTAATCCCCTTTTACCTAGGCGTCTGAAATCAGAACAAAACTGCCTTGTCGCGAGGGTTAAGATTAACAGACCAGGTACAATTTTATTAGCATTTTTTCCTCTTTCCGGGGTGCCAAGCTCATTTCCTCTCCTCTAATTTATTACAGGCATTCGGAACCCGTGAAATTAGTGATATCAAACAGTCATAACCCTCTTTCGTATTTACCTCGAGGAAATTTAATTTTAGGAATTCGATTAAAATGTGATTAAGTCGAATTTAAAAAATGTTTCACGTCCCTGAAATATTTTATGGAAGATTTAATCGTCTGTTTGAAGTAGGCTAATCTGTGTTTAACACAAAAAGTAATTTTGGTTGAAGGGTTTTATCCTTTTCTAATGTAAGTAGCTTGGTGGTTTTTCGGGGAAGGAAGCATAATGGGGCTATAAGGCTCTCAAACTACTCTTACATATAAATGATGGGAGTATTTTAAATTGAATTTTTCATCGCTCGCTTCATATTTGCAAGATAATAAATGCACTCTTGAGATTTCGACAATAAAGGGGATTCATCTATCCACCCCTCAGTATGAGTTTGAAGGGTTGCAATAGGAAAGCAGATAAAAACTTAAGCAACTAGATGTACTGACTCTTTCATCGTTACACTCTCTTTGTAACGCCATTTTACTCCTATCCATTCGATGATAAGAGTATGTTTTAATGAAAGTCCGGGTGTTTCATTACAACATACAGATTTTTATCACAGTTTTAATTGTATTTTAAATATTGAACAGCGCGAAATATGTTTAATTACTTCAATTTGGCTGTTCGCCATTATTTTAATTCGAATTGTATGGCAGTACGAAATAATTACGATTTCAGCAGCTATACGAATTTAAAATTATGTTTAACACGTGATTCTGTTTGCCAATTTTAAAGGGTCAGTTTTGGTTCCAAGAAATCTGGGATTTCGGAATATTATTCTGATGTCAGTTAGAGGAATCTAATATGCTCAAAACCCAAAAACAAAACAGACATTATTTTTTTTTGATACCAGGTTTTGATCTAATGATTTTCGGCTTCCAGTCTAACCAGATGCAGCTGAATACCAGTATTTTCATGGAGCAACTGCCTATCTGACCTCCACAACCCAGTAACTGGGTAACACGATCGATACCCCTTGGTATGACTTTTCATTAGGTAAACATAACCTACTATTCAAGAGTTTTCTATTTTAACATTTAATAAAAGTACGCTGCCCCAAATAACCACTGCAGAATTATTTTGGGCGAAGTCCAGATTACCTAGAAGCTATCGTATCTCCCCAAAAGAACTACATTTGTATCTTTCAATCAAAACGGGAGCCATCTGTATCTACCCGACCAGCCAACTCTTGCATTACCAAAATTGCTCGGAACCAATTTTCTTTATGCGATTTCGTGAGATACACTTTGAGGAGAGTTGCAAGCCACTCATATTTATTTGATTGATTTATGTTTTAGTGAAATATTTTAACAGTTTACAAAAATACGAGGATTTTGTTGGAAGAATGTTGCGTATTTACATTGTTTTCTCTATTTAGAATAATATGTATATATGTGCTTTTACAATATTGTAAAAGGGAATATCTATTTTGTAGGTACGCCCTGTGTATTAACTTAATGAAATAGACATAATTATAGTAACACATTTTGGTACAAGCCTTTATTTTAGCACATTAATAACCCAATTAAGTTCAACAAATACACAACACACCAATTACTTAATTGCTACATTCGTAATTACATTCCAAATTAATGATACTACATCGAAGCTTTTTAGCGAATTTCATTTCAATAAATGAAAGGATGAGTCCCTTGATACCTTCGAACGAGGGGCAAATCGGTATAATAGACACATTGATGAATCTCCGGCTTAATGCAGCACAAATAAATAAAAAAAACTTCTAATTTAATAAAGGCAGTTTGCATCGACGCTGGAGGCCTAATGACGCCATATTTACGGATAACATGGCGGGAGAGAATGTAAAAAAAAATCTCCCAAACATTTTGCGCAGATGGTGAACTGAATTAACCACAAACTTGGGCCATTATTAATTCTGTTTTCGTGTAGCCGACGGCTAATGTTTCAGCGGGCTTATTATTGGGAAATTCTGTAATGACTGTTAATAAAACGATCACGCCACGGCTTCAGGCACGCGACCACGAATAAGGACAAGTTGTATCAAAGTTCAATGCACTTACCTTCTGACTTCAATTGGGTTAATCATATTATAAGTTCCGTGCCCGGCTGGTACAGGTTAAGTTGGAAAAACTAGCATCGTGAACTATTTCAAGTATCTAAAAGTTTTCTGTTATTCGAAGCTCAAAATGATAGGAATAAGTAATTGTACTGCAGTGTCATTCTTTTTTTAAGAAAAACATGAAAACTTGTCTCTAAGTTTCAGCTTTTAACATCGATTTATTCTGAGCCAATAAAATTCAGCTATGTGGTTTTGGCAGTGGAGTAAAAATGAATATTTGGTGCATAATCGGTCAGAAGTGTACCTACACACATACATCCCAAACATCCCGTCTAGAGATATACTCAAAATCATTTTCAGCTTTTATCACCTAAACTTCTTTTCAGAGGTGCTAAACTTGGGACCCTCCTATCATAGTTACCACCACAACTTACAGTTATCTAAAACCCCATGCATCCGACTCAAAATACAGTCAAGTGTGAATTCTCCAACATGTGATGTTGAATCTACCCACAGATAAGAGGTACCTTTATCCCATTCATGCATCAACATACGACCATTTTTCATGTCTTTGTTGGCTCGCAATAGGCATTAGGGTGACACTGTGACAGTGACGCTCACTATCCTCCTACCCTCCCTGTAAAGATTTTAATACTATTTTTTAAATTTCATATGTAGGCACATGTGTCATTGGCGAATATTATATAAACAAGAAAATTTGAGTTACTTTATATTAGCTTGCTCTGTTCGTATGTGTTTCCGGTTACTCCAATTGACATCCATTTTTCAAGCACTTCTTGGCATCCGATTGAGCTGAAACTTGGCTACTTATATAAGTATCGAGACATTTTGAAAAAATGATAACATGGAGCTGGTCTGATGATGGAGCCAGAAGTTGGCCATAGAAACTCCTCAATCAAACAACATAGTATCATCGTGTTTGGACTCATTGGCTATGTATTAACAAGTGCTTTGACACTAGGGTCAGGGTCTGATGATGGAGCCGGAAGGTGGCCATATGTGTTTCTAGTTACTCCACTCCAGAACTAAATAACTAAAATTTTCTTGTTTGGAGAAATTAGGCGAAAATATGCGGCATGATTGCATCAAATTGCATGGGTGTTACGAAAATGGTGAGCTGACCAAAAGTCGCAGTTATTTAGTTCCCCACCTACGCTGACGATATTTTTCATTAAGCTTGTTGGCATGATTGATGCTTGTTATAAAGGAATTTTGTAACAAAAAATTGTTTATGAAATAGTCGACAAGTTACACTATCTGTCAGTTCTGTAGGCAATTTTTCTAGGATAATGGTTGGGATTTTAAATTGGGCCGTATAATTGGTTAGCTGTGTGACCAAATTTTCGCTGTTATAACGTTTACCCATAAATAATAATAATAAAAAGAAACATCACGCCTTGTTTCCCCGAAGGGTAGGGTAGAGGTGTACTTGTAGCAGGTACACCCACATTTCGCCAGTTATGTTTAAGTACCATGTAATAGGGGGTGAGCCTATTGCCATCATCCGGGAACAATTCCAGACTCCGGGCTCCTACTTAGAAATTCCAGATAGAAAAAACACAACACTGCCCGACCCGGGGATTGAACCCTGGACCTCGTGCTCAACAGCAGCGCTTGCTACCACTAGACCAACGAGGCAGTCAAATAAAATAAAATTGTTGAAAAATCTTTGAAATAATGTAGGTATTACAAAGTATGATGTTAGGAAATAAATCTTCATTTAAAATCAATTACATTATTATCACTATCCCATAATACCCTCTATATTAATCTTCCTAACTACGCTATAAAAGAATTGAATATTCTATAAAAAGTAACAGTAATAAAGTAACAAAACCTTAAGGTGATATATTGAAAAAAGGGGTCTTTTTCTTTTTCGTGTACCATATTAGGTTTAAGGAATAGGGATTCAATATTTCGGTGTATGTTTTTTGACTATATGGTCTAGTATCCTGCAAAAGGAATACACGATACAATGAAATTTTCTCGATACAAAAAAATTGCAAAATTTCATCTATTTTTATGTTTTTTTGAGTATCAAAGCGTATCGCTTATGAGTTATTTAATGGAATTTACTTTATAACATAGAGAGTAATCATATCAAGTTTTAAGCAAAGCAGTTTTAGTTTTAATAATACTTTTAATTTATAAAAGACGGCATTTGGTTTTGGCACATATGTTGTTTTATTCCGACCGAACACACAGTATCGTCATCTCTTCTTTCGCCTATAAAAGGTATTGTCATCACTTTCGTTCGTTCATAAATCAGTCGCTCGGTGGAGCTCTTCGGCGATGAATCTATGTCATTTTTTTCCAGATCGGTGCTGTCAGATGTACGTAATTTGAATAATTATATTTACAGGAAAAATCGAGTTCAGCAGATTAAAGTCATTTTAAAGTAAAATTTGTGTCGAATAGGCATATAAACTGCGTATAATAGAATAAATTTACGTGACTGTGAACAAAATAACAATTATTTTTGGCTATTTGTGACGTCATATATATAAATTATTTATTAATATGGGATTTAATATGGGAAGGAAAACCAAAGCAAAATACAACATTTGGAACACATGAGGGCGAGGGCTCAGCACATGATCCCAGTGTAAAAGGTAAGTAAACAATAATTGTTTCTATTTACATACTTACAATATCTAATGGGCTCATGAGCTACTTTTGTTGTGGGATTGTTCTATTGTTGATAGATGCCCAATTCCCATCCAATCCATTCGTAACAATAGACTCATTTTACAGGGAATCAATAGAAATTCATGATGATAACGAATCGGAGTCACCACCTTCACTCATCAATTTGTACAACTGGCAACAATATATCCTACCATTGCAAAGAAATACTGGGTAAGCACTCAATTTTCTAGAACATAATGTCTGTTTTATTTTTAGTAATTATAAAGAAACAGGATAAAACGTATTACTATTGATGTTACAAAAAGGTACTTCAAAATTGTGTTAATGCCAAATAATACTGTCGTTCTGAAGTTAGGTTGCGCATGCGTGCCGGTATGCGCGCTACTGTTTTATAAGGCAGATTGACTACTGCGCAGTCATTTTTAATCTACGTCAGAGCGGCTTCAGGACGCACAGTGGGCTGAAAATCGATCTTCATAGACTTAGGGATCAACTTAGTAATTTTTTTCATTTTTCGGCAGAACTGGGTTTAGGTATCGTATAATGATCAATTTAATGCTATTTCAGTTTTACAATAAATTGTAAAACTAATATAAATATTATTTCAGAATTAAACATTTTACAACAACAAAATCCAGACCCCGAAAATGAATGTCAGCGCAGCCTTCGTCAACCCAGAGTACTGTCTTAATTGGCGTCAACTATGTATGTATGGGGCACCCTTTAATTTTCAACTTCGTTTGTTTTTGGATTTTTCCTTTATTTGTACTGCAAAGACCTTGTCTTTTGCCTAATTTCGTGATTCTAGGTCAACGGGAACTACCATATAGGTTTTCAACCCAAAAACTATAGGGTACTTCCGATTGACCTAGAATTGTCAATTTTGGTTAAAAGCAAGGTAAAGTATAACTAAAGAAAATTCCGAAAATTAAAAAACTTGAAAATTAAGGTAAATTTTTGGTACTTACAAGTTTTCGCGAATATCTAAAGGAGAATGGGCGCTATTGTATGGGCTCCGTCCCCAGACTGTATCAAATTGAGCAATACGTCTTTTTAAAGCTTATTATAATGGCTTTATTTTATTCTATTACACCAACCACCGCACTCATGCAGGGGAAGAACTACGAATGATAACATTTTTCTTCAGAAAAAAAATATTTTCTCTTAGTTTACCACAGGGCTCGGAAACCGGTTAATTTTCCAAACCGGTTTTGGTCATTGACCCCGAACCAGAATCGATTGCGGTTTAGGTTTCGGTTACCGGTATTTTAACCGGTTAATGGGACAAACCGGTTTTTTACTAATTGTGATTCTGTTGAGCGAAATTAACCGGTTAGTTTGAGTTTCGACGGTAAAAACTAGTTCTACATAATACGCCATCTCGCTTACACCTACAATAATAAAGCTCTCGCTCTACGCCAACGAATGCGCAATTCCGCACTCACAAGCAGATTGTATTCGACCGCGTTGCTAGCTGAGTAGTTTCGTTCGACGTGTGTGCAACATTTTATTATTTTATAAGGTAGATTTGTGGTTGACTTGCGTAAATAAATGAAACCTTATTATCAAATGAAATACTTACTGGTTGGAGTGTAGCTTTATGGGCGATGACAGAAAAATTAAAAATTTGTGTTCCCTAATTTTATTGCAGTAACCTTGGCGTAAAACATATTTTTTTATTTTTATAAAATGCATTAGATTTCCAAAATGGTAGCTCGAATGAGAATCTTTTCTCGAAAAAAATTGGTGCTCTAATCGAAAACCATGAGATGATGTGAAAAAGCTAAGGATTTTTTTAAGTTTTATCATGTTTGAGAAAAAAATACAGTATTTATTCCTTAAATTCATATTGGGATGCTGCACAGAGAGTAAGACAGTGGGGGGGAAGTAAAATTTGGATTATTTTTTACTTATACAGTATGTTAACTAACAGAGGGCGTTCTCGTTAACCCGCAATAGTATAGCGTCCATGCATGCTAGAAAAAATACTGAATGTGAAAAAAATTAATTTTTTTTTTTTTTTATGAAATTTTCATTTTTTTTTTTAATTGATATGTAAATGTAACGTATGTACACGCTCACTTGTCTTTCAACTTGGAAAGACAAGTGCGACAAGTACGCGTGTACAGAGTGTTTGTTTTACGTATGAAATTAATATTTTTCGTGAATATTTTATGATAAAAAAAAAATATGTTTATTTTTTCGTTTTTTATATTTTTTCTAGCATGTATGGACGATATACTATTGCGGGTTAACGGGAACACCCTCTGTTAGTTAACATACTGTATATTAGGTCGCACCGCTTACGAGATATTTGGTTTATGGTCATCTGATTTGCTCATTTCGTTCTCATGGTTTTCGACTAGACGGACAATTTCTTTCCAGAAAGGATGTTCATCAGAAGTTCCATTTTGGAAATTAAGAAGGTATAAAAAATATTGCGAAATCTCCTAACTCGAAAACGGCGCGTCGTAGAACCATGCATCTCAGTGCAAGTTGCTTTTTTTTGCGCAACCGCAACAGTGACACTGCAATGGATAAAAAGACAGTGGATCGCTAGGTAACGAGCTAGCAAGGTGAGCATCCAGCACGTCAGTTTGTGGACCCGAACCTATCGTACCAATTGTCAATTTTTTATTTTATTTGACTGTATAAGTCAAATTATTTTAATTTAATTTTTATTTATAATTGACATAATCGACTCATTACAATGTTTTTGTTTAATGAGTTGTATTGCAATCTTTGGTTAGCTAGCGACCTCGACAGTAGATCATTATATTATTCTTGCCTAACTGTTGATTTATTTTTACTTCGATGGTCCTAGTTTATCATAATTATGTGACTTCGAGTTACAGTTTTATTAGCTACTAGCTTTTACCCGCGGCTTCGCCCGCGTAAAGGTCGGAAAATATCCCACAGGACCGTACTACCGGGATTCAGATTATCCTCTATCCTAACCCAGATCATGGCCTATACGGATTTAGTTAAAAGACCATACGCCTTTCAACTAAATCCGTTCAGCCCTTACGGCATGAAAAAGTAACAGGCACATTTTAGGGTTGCGTACCTCAAAATGAAAAAATGATCTCTTTCAGTCGTCAGTAATTTGACATTCGAAAGAAGAAGACAAAGCTTTGTAACTATACTATATGTTTAACTATACAGACGCTATACAACGTTTATTAGTAAGGAGGTAATGTTTGTAGCGGTTACACCGCCACATACGAACTACGCATGAAAGACATGATGTCACACAAATCCTGCATCGCGCAGTTAGAATTTACCACGCGAACGACATAGATAAGACTATCCGAAATCAACTTATGGGCAGTTGCCCGCCCGACATAACACCCGTCTTGTCGGAGGATCCTCCCTTTTCTATGGTGGATGAGTGAACTTTACACCCTGTTCCTCATACCACTAAATTGGTGACCCTGAGACTGAACGTCAACGCAGCCTTCGTGCAACTACTTCAGCGTGATGTCATCATCATCAATCCCGCAAGCTTTCGTGAGGCGAGTTACACAGCCAGCCAGCACCCACGGCTCAGCGGGTATCCTGACCACCAGCATGCAGCGAACGCGCATTCCTGGTCAACACCCTTAGACTCATCACCCCGACTCACTGGGGAATCACCGAAATCACCTCAATCACCGCAATCACCGCAATCACCTCAATCACCGCAGACAGTTCCAACTCACTGTGAACTGTGCGGCACCCGGTTCCGACTCACTGGTAGCACAATCACCACAATCGCCACAATCACCGCAGACAGTTCCGACTCACCGTGAACTGTGCCGCACCCGGTTCCGACTCACTGGAACCACACCTTAAATCTCTTAAAAATAAGAGACAACAAAAATAATCACCGAAATCATCGCAATCACCTCAATCACCGAAAACACCGAAATCACCGCAATCACCGAAATCACCTCAATCACCGCAATCACCTCAATCAGCTCAATCACCGCAATCACCACAATCACCAAAATCGCCGCAATCACCGCAGACAGTTCCAACTCACTGTGAACTGTGCGGCACCCGGTTCCGACTTACTGGAACCACAATCACCACAATCACCGCAGACAGTTCCGACTCACCGTGAACTGTGCCGCACCCGGTTCCGACTCACAGGAACCACACCTTAAATCTCTTAAAAATAAGAGACAACAAAAATAATCACCGATATCACCGAAATCACCGCAATCACCTCAATCACCGAAAACACCGAAATCACCACAATCACCTCAATCACCACAATCAGCTCAATCACCGCAATCACCTCAATCAGCTCAATCACCGCAATCACCACAATCAACACAATCACCACAATCGCCGCAATCACTGCAGACAGTTCCAACTCACTGTGAACTGTGCGGCACTCGGTTCCGACTCACTGGAACCACAATCACCACAATCGCCACAATCACCGCAGACAGTTCCAACTCACCGTAAACTGTGCCGCATCCGGTTCCGACTCACTGGAACCACACCTTAAATCTCTTAAAAATAAGAGACAACAAAAATAATCACCGAAATCATCGCAATCACCTCAATCACCGAAAACACCGAAATCACCGCAATCACCGAAATCACCTCATTCACCGCAATCAGCTCAATCACCGCAATCACCAAAATCGCCGCAATCACCGCAGACAGTTCCAACTCACTGTGAACTGTGCGGCACCCGGTTCCGACTTACTGGAACCACAATCACCACAATCGCCACAATCACCGCAGACAGTTCCGACTCACCGTGAACTGTGCCGCACCCAGTTCCGACTCACTGGAACCACACCTTAAATCTCTTAAAAATAAGAGACAACAAAAATAATCACCGATATCACCGAAATCACCGCAATCACCTCAATCACCGAAAACACCACAATCACCTCAATCACCACAATCAGCTCAATCACCGCAATCACCTCAATCAGCTCAATCACCGCAATCACCGCAATCACCACAATCAACACAATCACCACAATCGCCGCAATCACTGCAGACAGTTCCAACTCACTGTGAACTGTGCGGCACTCGGTTCCAACTCACTGGAACCACAATCACCACAATCGCCACAATCACCGCAGACAGTTCCGACTCACCGTGAACTGTGCCGCATCCGGTTCCGACTCACTGGAACCACACCTTAAATCTCTTAAAAATAAGAGACAACAAAAAAATAATCAATAATTCATGTGAATTTTAAAATCAACCCCTATTTTACCCCTTTGGGGGATGATTTTACAAAAACGCTGAAAAGCGTAATTCTTTATTTCTTACCAAAAGCATAAATTTGAATTTCCATATCCCCAACTTAGAAATATTGAGTTTCCCATACAAACTTTCATCCCTTATATCACCCCCTTGGGGGTTATTTTTGAGACAAAAAGTACCCTATGTCCTTCTCTAGGATGCCATCTATCTCCTTGCCAAATTTCATCGAAATCCGTTCAGTGGTTTAGCCGTGAAAAGGTAACATACAGACAGACAGACAGACAGACAGACAGACAGACAGAGTTACTTTCGAATTTATAATATTAGTATGGATATGTAAGCGGGCACGCCCTTTATGCCTGGAGGCTTTATAATTCGGGTATTAAGTTCTGTTTACGTTTTTTGTTTTTTTTTTGCTTGAGTTTAGATTTCGATATTTTTTTGTTGGTACATTGGCGCGTGCTAGCTGTCATTATGGCATATATTTTATTGAATGTTTTGTGTTGAGTCATGTAAAATATTTGCATACTATTGTATAGAATCAAGTTTTTTTTCTAACTGAACAGACAGCTGTGCTGCTGGGGAGTTTGCTGCGCCACTTCTTCTCTCCAGCAAAAGCACTAGGAAGTGGTGAAGGGCGGGCGTTTTTGGGGGACTGTCTTATGTAATTTTGACGTTCGAAAAGTGCTGATTCTCAGCCTAGTTTGAATAAATGACTTTTGAATTTTGTACCCATTCCGTTCAACCAACTACGCAGGTGGATACAAGAGTTCACCCACACACAAGTGCTGCAGGTAGTCCAGGGAAGCTAAGCCAGTCTTGGATAACAGACTAACCAGGCGTTTATTACAACCGTACAGGAACGGCTTGTGCCTGATGATGAGGACCATCACGGGACACTGCTCGCTAAACAAGCAAGTGCTTGTTATATATATAATAGACATAACGGACAGTCCTCTGTGCAGGGCGTGCATGAAAGCAGAGGAAACCGTTGCGCATGTGCTGTTTGAATGCACGGGCATCACCCAGATTAGCACAGAAACCCTCGGATCAACCAGATCTTTTGAATAGACCAGGAGACTTACTCAACTTCTCGAGGGCGGTGAGCTGGTTGGAATAACCACCAAAGGTTGCCATGGCCCACGCATAATGGTCGAGATCGAAGGACTAAGTGCGGAAACCAAACCCTCCATAACATA
Source organism: Conistra vaccinii (assembly GCA_948150665.1). Lineage (NCBI taxonomy): Eukaryota > Metazoa > Arthropoda > Insecta > Lepidoptera > Noctuidae > Conistra > Conistra vaccinii. The sequence goes on from OX411330.1 coordinate 11,791,708, forward strand.
GAACCTCACTGTGGCCTGGACATGAATAAAGCCAGCAAACCTGACGGAATAGGGTGGAAGAGTCCCGAAAAGCTGTGCTCCAGAGTTGTCTCCTGTCTTGACGCGCTTGTATCACCTCTCTAAAAACTGGAGAGGTGCCGAAGACCTGGAAGCTTGCCAATGTGGAGTCAGTACCCAAATAGGGTAAGCGTGCCGACCCTGTCAACTACAGATCAATCGCCATAACCTCCATACTATGTAAAATGAAACGGGCTCTTAATAATAAGCTGCTAGTATGCCTGGAAGACAATGAGCTCCTCAGTGACCATCAGTATGGCTTCCAGTGCTTCCACCGTGGTTCGTCAACTCAAGATCTTCTTGTGTATATTACACATCGCTGGGGCGAGGCCACTGAGAGACACGGCGAAGCCTTTGCTGTGTCCCTTGATATATCAAACGCTTTTGACAGGGTCTGGCATGCTAGTCTGTTGGGTAAGCTTCCCGCATTCAGAATCCCTGCTGACTTTTGCAACTGTATTTCAAACTTCCTAAGTGAGCGGTCGATCAGAGTGGTCATTGATGGCTACTCATCGAATCATATTATGGCTACTGATGCTAGTGTTCCTCAGGGGTGTATTCTTTCTGCGACTCTATTTCTGCACTATATTAACGACCCGCTACAGCTGGGTGCTATTGGGTTCGCAGATAACAGCACAGTCTTAGAAAAACACCTATCTAGTGCAAGAGCCAGCAGAGAGGAAACAGCTACTCTTAGAGAAGCCATGGTGGGGTGAAATCGATCTTAAATGTTTCACAGTGGGGCGACGATGATCTGGTCAACTTCAACGCTCAGAAAACACAGCCCTGTCTTTTCACTGGCAAAAGGATCCAGTTCCAATTATCACCTAGTTTCCGAGGTGTTACCGACCGCCTGGAGCTTTTGGGCATAGAATTGACGTCAGATCTCAACTTGGCTCAACCACCGAGTCAAAAGCACAGACTGCAGCCAAAAAAGAAAATACTGCCTCACCTTATTTAGGAAACCCGGCTATCCTAAATAAGGTGAGACAGTATTTTTTTTTTGTTTGGTTGGGAAGTCATCAAATAACTTCTCCCGCTCTGGGCGGAGTGGAAGGGCGTGTCAGACTCTTTCTGACTGAAGCCCACCCGTGTTCCTTCAGTTGCCTGTACGTTGCCAGGGGCCCCGGTCTCCCTTTAGGAGTTTCCCGCAACCCCGGCAGGCATCGGCCCTAGCAAACCCCGTCAGTTCTGCTGAATCTCTTTGAGGCGCTCGTGGAATACAACGCGCCGTCGATATCGGAGAGCTACCCATTGCTAACCGTCCGCAAGTCCGCGCCTACGGGAGCCGATTTCCGGCCACCGATTCCCGACGCCCAGGTCGTCTCCTGCGGTGGCTAGGACCGTGAGGGCGCAAAATTTACCTCTCCCTCACGCGCTCCGCCTCCTCCCTCGCGATCATTACTGCTTTGCAGGAGGAGGTGACGGCTTGCCATGCCCTCTCGCTCCGTACCATGGCCTGGACCAGGGCTGGACGCGAGAGGTCACCGCCGAGGTGACCGGTACTTCACATCTGAACAGATTCTGGGTTTGTACAAAGCTCAGGTCCGTTCCTGTATGGAATATTGCAGCCACTTATGGGAAGGCTGAACAATATACCAGCTTGGCGGATTTGGTGGAATGCAGAGCAAAAAGGCTCATATGCGACGAGGCGCTGGAGGCTAGGCTGTAATGTTACCTGCCTGTCGGTTTTCTACAGACTGTACTTCGGAGAGTTTCTGCGTTCAAAGCAAGAGTGAACAGGCATTTTCTGGGTTTGCTCGTTTTATCATAGTTCTCATCCATCGCATTTCGTCAGGCGAGATCGAGGTCAAGAGCAAACTCATATTGCATAAAAACAAAAAGATCGACCGTCCCTTACCAAGTCTTTTTGGAACGAAGTTCCCTTTCGCGCGTTGCGAAAGGGAACTTCGTTCCAAAAAGACTTGACGGAAAAAAATTGTACCAAAAGTTGTAACGACACTTTTGTTTAAGACCAAAAGTTGTAACGACGCTTTTGTTTAAGACCAAAAGTTGTAACGACACTTTTTTATGTATTTGAGAAAAGTTTTACAAATTAAAGTCGAAGTCGAAATCAAAGTCAAATTCGAGGTCGATGTCGAAGTCAAGGTCGATGTCGAAGTCGAGGTCGAGGTCGAGGTCGAAGTCAAAGTCGAGGTCGAGGTCGAAGTCGAAGTCGAAGTCGAAGTCAAAGTCGAAGGCAAAGTTGAAGTCGAAGTCGAAGTCAAAGTTGAAGGCGTCGAAGTCAAAGTCATATCATTTATATACGTCAGCCAATATGTCAGATGTTATTGTTTTTAATTCAGAGCCATGTAGTATAGAAAGATTTTTAGCCTTGTTAAAAATTATACTAGATGGCTCTTTATTAATATATAATATGCAGCTAAAAGAACTTCGTTCCCACCGGGTGTCCCACGACACCTCCCGACTTTTTTTTTTCATTACTTCGTAATTTTTTTACATATATTTTTTGTGTCTTGTAAATAATCGAACATAGAATATATTTTACTCTCCTCCTTTTTCGTCATGATACATGTTATTATAACACTGTCTATGCTATTATAAAACACGAATTAAGTAGCGGCCGCACGACACTTCTTGTATGAAAGATGCGAACCAAATTCTCTTTGCGACGAACTACGAAAGAAAACAAAACACAAACAAGCGCGTGAGAATGTAAAAAATGGCGGCGGCAGGCGTGCGTCTGAGTAAAACCGGTTTATTTAGGTTAGCGCGAGTTTTAAAATTCTATTCTCTGTAATAACCGGTAACCAAAATTATTTAGGTTTAGGCGAAACTGTTTTCGTAATTAACCGGTTAATCGCTGAACGGTATTTTACCGGTTTTATGAACTATATTAACCGGTATTTCTTAACCGGTTCCAAGCCCTGGTTTACCATCGTCCACCTCTTTTGCCCCTGCAAATATCCTGGGGTATGCCTAGCTAGACTATTCTATCCATCCAACGTTTTTTTTTTTCTATTTTAATTAGGGCCAGTTAGGCCCGAACAGTAATAATTACAGATCGACTCCCTTATCGTCGTTCTTGTATTAACTAAAATGTCATCATCATCATCATTTCAGCCAAAAGACGTCCACTGCTGAACATAAGCCTTCCCCCAAGCACCGCCTCTTCGACCGATTTGTGCTTCCCGCATCCAGCGGATTCCTGCGGCCTTTACAAGGTCATCGGTCCATCTTGTGGGAGGCCTTCCAACGCTTCGTCTTCCGGTACGCGGTCGCCACTCCCAGAACCTTTCGGCCCCATCGGCCATCTGTTCTACGAGCAATGTGCCCTGCCCATTGCCACTTAAGTTTGGCAATTCTTCGAGCTATGTCGGTTACCTTGGTTCTTCTACGGATCTCTTCATTTCTGATTCGATGACGTAGGGAAACTCCAAGCATAGCCCTCTTCATTGCCCTTTGGGTGACTTTTAGCGTTCTGATAAGACCTATTGTGAGCGGCCAGGTTTCAGTGCCATAAGTCATCACTGGCACTGACACGCACTGGTCAAAGACTTTCATCTTGAGACACGGCGGTATGTGGGACGAGAAGATATTGCGTAGCTTTTCAAACGCTGCCCAACCAAGTCGGATTCGACGATTGACCTCTTTCTCGAAGTTGGACCTACCTAGCTGGACAGTTTGTCCTAGGTAAACATACTCGTCCACAACTTCGAGCGTAGCGTCTCCGATCTTCATGAGAGTGGGTGTTAGATGAACATTTGATATGACCTTTGTCTTGTCCATGTTCATTTTAAGACCCACTCTTTCGGAGGCTCTACTAAGGTCATCGAGCATTGTACTGAGGTCCTTCATGGTCTCAGCCATTACAACTATGTCGTCGACAAACCGAAGGTTAGTAATGTACTCGCCATTAACATTGATGCCTAGCCCTTTCCAGTCCAGAACCTTGAACACATCCTCCAGTGCAGCGGTGAATAGTTTCAGAGAGATAACGTCTACCTGTCTCACACCTCGCTGCAAAAGGATAGGTTTCGAGGTCTGGCCCTGGAGTCGGAATGACATAGTGGCGTTTTTGTACAGACACTTTAGCACCTCGATGTACCGATAGTCGATCTGGAGCCTTTGAAGAGACTGCAGTACAGCCCTTGTCTTGATCGGATCGAAGCCTTTCTCGTAGTTCACAAACGCTAAGCAGAGCAGCTGGTTATACTCTTCGGTCTTCTATATAACTTGCCGCAGCGTATGCATGTCGTCTACTGTGCTAAAGCCTTTATGGAATTCGGCTTGTTCGTACTACAATGTTGGAGTAATATATTCGATTGGATATATGACGTTACTGAACACGGCCTCTCAAAAGCACTCCTTCAACATTGAGCCCGTAAAGTGCTAGGTCGGGAATTATGGTCTCGCTTAATACTGGGAATGCCAATGCTCGTACAGCTTCATCCATAATAGTATAGAACGCTGCCCTCTGTCGATTGAGATTGTTTTATTTGGCTGATGAAGTCTTTCTTGGATTTCTCTGATTATTTGATTGGCAAGTGGCGTGTTTGTCACAGGCTCATTAAACGTGTTTGTTATAGCGGCAGCAATTCGTACATCTTAGAACATATGAGGCAGTGCTCTGTTGAAATATTCTTGCCGTAATATTTTAAAATCACGATTTAGGCGACAATTTATTACCTCCACGACCCATCTGATTATTGCCACCAGCCGGGACTTATTTGCATCTTCGGTGCTGCAAATAAGAGTTTTGTTTGTGATTCGGTGGGAGGCATATAAGCATTACAACCATGGTCTTAAATATCTCCAAAGAGTCTCTGAAGCCCCTGTCTAAAATGAGTACGTCACTATCACTAGCATGAAGTACAACATGTATTGGAGCTTCATTATGAATTGATTTCGACATAATCGCAGCATCTGATACGTGTTGCGTGCGGTCCGGTAACATCAACAATAGCAAAGGAGCGACGGCGCCGACAGGTAACCACCCGCACCGCACCAAATACGCCAAATAAATAGTAAAAAATACACAAAATAATTGTCCAAGCTAAAAATAATACTTATTATTAAAAAAATAAAATTAAAATAGTTTATGGTTCCTTCCCTGCACGAGTTTCGTTGTTGGTGTCAAAGTTTAACAAAAAGTCTGCAACGGCATACGTCTATCTTTTAAGGATGGCCCACAGTATCCATTTTTATCTTTTACAACTTGATAAAAATTTCATTGTTATTTCCGAAGCTATTATGACCGTTATTTTAATAATCCTTATCTAATAAAATATGTTATTAAATTGGGCATTTAGTTTAGATTAAAATATGCCTTGACATCATATCATTTAAATGAATAGTTTAAAAGATATCGCAGATTCAAAATTACGCGTAGCAAAATAATTTTATCGTTGACGCGAACGCGGGCGCAGCGGTAGGTAGGAGTCTATGACCTCCTCGGCTTTTAGGTATGTAATCTCGGTGGTACGTTCCCGTGGGATATTTTGCGACATCCACGAGGGCGAAGCCGCGGGTAAAAGCTAGTAAATTATAATTTGCTACAGAAGCAGTAAAAAAGTATAAATTAAATAAGGATAAATTTATCCCAACTACGGAACCCTTCATTGTGCATGCCGTGCCGGGTTTTATATAAATAATACAGCAGATTAATTAACAATTTTTAATTTCATGTTGTATAACTATAATTAATAAATATTTTAGTTGATAATTAAATATTTTGTATTATTTGTGTCCTCCATAGCTCGCTATGTGCAAAAGTTTCATAGACTGAGATAAACTAACGTTCCGTACTCAGCACGAACTATTTTCATAGATAAATGTTTCCGTCTTTATCTTGCACTTTTAGTTTGACAGTTGTGCGGTAGTGACAAGAATAATGCTAAGCATGCTAAATAAGTAATATTTGAAATTCCGGTCTGCGATTTCGTTAGTTCAACTTTTGGTCACTGGTTCAGATAAGTTTGTATCAGTGACGTGGCAGCCGACCACTAAAGATGGAACCGCCACTCCCCGCGTGCGGGGGAAATAAGCCACACCCATCAAACTAATATTTATTTTCAAGGTAGGCCCTTAAAATTAAATCTTCCTCTTAGGCCACTATTGTATAAAAATGTCTCAGACTTCTTTTATTATTCAGATACTTACCAACTCAATATTTCCACTTCACAAAGTCTGAATTTGCCTTTGGGAAAAATTAAAAAAAAACGGTTCAAGTTTATTAAAAGCCGAATTGGGCAGACCTCTAGTCGTTAAATTCATGATGAATTTCTTTAGAACTTTTAGTGCGTCGTAAATTTGTGTGTCAACAGGGTTGTAACTAGAATAAACAACGATATCTTCTTGAAAGGAATTGCTCGCATTATCTTTAATTTTTATTATTATATTATTATACTATCTCACTGCTATGGACAAGTCGGTCTAAATAATAATTATTTCAATTATGTGCTCTTTTGCTAAGAAATTACTAAACATTTGCTTCATAAGTTCGAAAAAATCTGCCCAACAACTGAATGTTGTTGAACTGTGAAAATGAAACAGATTACTTTTAATCGTTTACCGAAAATGTGTTACGCAATCAGATTGCTGTACCGATAGCCAAAAAGAAACGCCAATTTTAATAATCATACGGAAACCAAATCAGCAGAAAATAACTTACCCACATAATATAGTAACCCTACTTCCCCCATAAGTAAGAGAATAAACAAAAATAAAAACCAAATCAGACATCGATATAGAAAAACGTGATGCTCATTCTAATGATGCAATGGAACGCTAGATACGGATCCGTTCAATAGCGATACGTTCTGTTTGATAAAACCGTGGAGTATGGAATAAATAGAGGGCAAATTCTCTGGTTTTGGCAAACTGAACCAACTGAATCCCTCGTTGGTCTATCGGGCGCAAGCGCTACTCCTGAGCATGAGTTTTTGTAAAGGATCCTGTGTCCAGCAAAGTGTTGTTGGGTTTTTATTTATTTATTAAAACTTTATGCACAAGTAAGAAAAATACTGTACAAAGGCGGACTTAATGCCTGAGGCATTTTCTACCAGTCAACCTTAGGGTGATGTGGAGACAAAACATGGCAGGTGCAATAAAAGGGATAGATAAATTGAAAATTAATACATACTAATACATAGATACATACATACGTACAAACATACATACATATAAACCGAATAAACTTTGTCAGGAGAAATAACGATAGGTAGAGGAGAAAACAAATCCAGCTAATCAGCGCTGCAAAGATTCTGCCAACTTTCTACGAATATGTTCACGTGCCTTCACTTTGAATGATTTTCCATGAAGGGTTTTTCCATCTGGAATCTCTCAGTAGCGGCTCAGCCTTTGCCTTCACTTTGAATGATTTTCCATGAAGGGTTTTTCCATCTGGAATCTCTCAGTAGCGGCTCAGAGCCTAAATTTTCACCCGGTTGATGACAGTAGGCTCACCCCGATCACATCTGGTGAAATGTGGGTTAGTATAGGTGCACCTTTGCCCAATCCTTCGGGTTTCTTTCCTTATTATCAGCCATATTTTAACTATTTTGGGCGTACTATAGGTATTGTTGGTTATTGCGCAATAGAAAAACCGTTTGAAAATTATTCACGTTTAAATTAATCACACTAGTAATTCACACACTGTTGGTACACGACACAACTATTCGAAACGCGCGACAATTTCTAAACGTCTTCACTGCTTGACCGCCACCCATGAACTCTGCTTAACTCCGGTTGATCCGAGCGTTATGTTGTGGACTCTGTAGAATACCGCTAGGCGGCTCTGGCGTCCCGATTAATCAACTCAGTAACGTATTTCAGACATAAAGATAGAATACTCTTTATTATTTACACCATAATAACTCCATAAATACTCTTTATTATCTACAGTAACAAAAATTAGCGGACAGACATCACAAATTAATTTCAATAATTATATTACCATAATATCACACCTATAATCCCCAAAAGGTTATACAGAGGTGTACCTATAAACCACCCACATTTCGCCAGTTATGTTTAAGTCCCATGTAATAGGGGGCGAGCCTATTGCCATCAACCGGGCACAAATCCAGACTCAGGGCTGCTACTCAAAAATTTCTAATGGGAAACCCAATAACACTTTACCCTACCTGGGAATCGAACCTAGAATCTCATACTCAGCAGTAGCTCTTGCGTCCACTAGACCAACGAGGCAGTCCCTATATTATAGTATCTGGTAGTTAATTCAGTCTGCTCTTATTTATTACATCATGGCTAAGCCATTCGCACCACATTCTTCCAATAACGATTTGTTAACTAACTCGGGTAAGTTACTAGGCGGGTTCTTAAATCAAACTGTAGAGAAACTTTGTTTGCAACGTTAACCGCTGAGTTAGAGCCGTCTTCCACGATACTACATGTACACACGGCTACACATCAAGCTATACATTTCCAGTTTTTTGCTGATCTCGCATTGTATAGGATTTCCGTTCAATGCGAGGTCAGGTTTTACTGGAAATGTATAGCATGATGTGTAGCCGTGTGTACTACATGTTGGCAATATATTGCAACGAAGTTGTTTCTTTTATGTTTCCCTTTTTTACGTTAAAATATGAGTTTTATTCGATAAGGCGATGTTACAGGGTACCCGTTGACCTAGAATCATGAAAGACAAAAAGCAAGGTAAAGGAAAAATTCCGAAAATCGTAAGTTTCTAGTTTTGCCACATATATACAATACACACAACTTACATTTGCAGTTCAAGAATTGACCGTGACGTATATCGATGTATGGGAGAACATGATTTTCAAGTATATAAAGTTTAGTTTGTTTTTGGGATAAATTCATCCTAAATACGGAACCCTTCATTGTGCATGGTCCGACACGAACGACCTTGGCCGGTTTTTTTTTTTAAGTTCGGAATCTTTAATGTACTAATAGGTTCTCCGGAACCTAACAATCTGATATAACCTACTACCACCAACTTGAAGGATGATGAGGTCATACAATAAAATTATATTGGACACTAGAAAATTGGCTACAACTCTAAAGATTTCAACTTTTATTGCTTCAAATTGTTAATCATAAATTGGTTCTGCTCTCAAAATGGTGAAGGTAAACATTGTGAGGGTTGGGTATTCCACCACAAACCGTTGCGGTGGAATACCCCGGCAATGCGCATCGATAATCATTGTACCATTATCTGTTTAAACTTTAACAGATATTAATTATTTAAATGATAATTTGGGGAGCGGTGGTGGTCCGTGGTATCGGCCCCGACGGCGCTTTGAAACTCAAAACGGTGAAGGAAAACATCGTGAGGAAACCTAGAACCGAAAAATTCGAAAACATTTGTGACATTAAACAATTCGCACGGGGCCGGCTACCTCACAGAGAGGAGGCTTGTGCAGTGGGAACATAATGGGCTGATTATAAATGATAATTTGTTTTTACGAATAAACTGAACCAACGAAACCTTCAAACCGAATGAAACATACCATTATATAAACGTAATCATCATACATTAATTATCGAGATAAATCTTCATTTCATGTTACGAATTCAGTGCAAACCAATTGGTTTGAGGTTTTGTAAATCCACGATAATTATTATTAACAACCGAGACTTTGATCATAATCAGATGATGATCTTGGTTCAACGTTAGGTTTTTACAATTCGTTTTATATATAAACGAATCGTTCGTTTTAGTTTTTAATTTTTAGTAGTCAATTTTTTTACTCGAAAGTGTGTTGAAAAACGTCGTATGAAACGCGTGTAAAATTTGAACATTAACGTTGTGCATTTTCGAATATTTTGGAATGGTAAGGGAATAATTTCGCACGAATTGCTTTATTTTTCAGTATAAAAGTACTATAATTTATGTGGTTATATACAATATTTATTAGTAGTAGTAGTATATTTATTTATTTTCAAAATATAGTCTAACAAAAATAAACACTTTATTTAAACACTTTTAATGAAGTATGTTTTGACTGCTTTTTTTACCCATCAATATGAGTAAAATTTCTTACCTCACAATCTTTACGTAATGAGAAAGACTATTTATTTTGATATTTACTTTGTCGGTTGCTAGGCAACGGATCTTACGGTCACGTCAAAAATAACAATTGAAAAGAAGTGTAAAGTGCGATGTAAGAAACTAATGTAGTAAAGTGTGCTTCACGGCTGCGCCAAAAACCTTTCAACGTCAATACATTTTAAATTTATAATCATACCAGTCTAGTGGCCCAATACTGGGCAAAGACTTCTTCTCATACAGAGAAGATATGAGTATTGATCACCACGCTTGCTCAAGATGGGTTGGTGATTTCAGACTATAAGTCTCATTTACATCGTGAGCAAACCTTTCCTCACGATGTTTTTCCTTCATCTATATCAGTAATTTCCAAGATCACATTGGTACTAGCCCGGATTTGAACCCACAACCTCGTCCCAACCCCACCATCAAGACAATTAAAATTCATAAGACCACTGTTTGTTTAAGTAGTAGGTAAAGACTGCATATTTATTTCATTGATAGTGCGGGTAAAAGAATCCAATAATAGTATTTAATAAGCAGTAAAAGTCATGAATCAGTGCTACGAGTATATATTGCACTTTGAAGCACTCAAGCTTTTCAAAGCACGTTAATATCTCGAAGCACTTCAACGTCAAAAATGTTTACTTAAAACAATTTAACTTGATTTATTCAACAATTTTATAGCTCCGCGTGCCCGAGATTCATGAAGAGTGGTGAATACTGGAACCGGGAGCTTTATATAACCTTTATATAACTCTTATACAACTTCTTTATAATTACTTTGTAGTCGGGCAGGGTCAGTATTTCATTGTTATGATCAAAGTTAGCTTTATTTCGTACAATTGCTTCGACTATTTTGTAAAATTTATTGTTAGGTCTACCAACGTGTGCCATGTGTTGTTTACGTATTGCGAGAAATCAAAATGGGTTTTGTATTTTATTTATTGTGATTTAGTTCTGCGATATAGACTGGAATAATCTAGTGAACATATATAATATAGCGTACCTACTACCCAAATAGTTAGACAATATGGCAGGTAAAGAAGGGGCATACTTTAAGTGTGCGGAGTTTTTCATTTTCAAGAGTACCTACTCTTGAGAAAACTTTTACTATGGGATCAACTCTGTAAAAACAGCTATTCCATACAAAATCTGTCAGTCTGTCTGTCATCAGCCTATTAATGTTCCCACTGCTGGGACACAGGCCTCCTCTTTGTGAGAGGGAGTGGGCTGGAATCTACCACGCGAGCCCAGTGCGGGTTGCTAGATGTCACATGTCTTCGAATTTTTTGGTTCTAATACATGCTGGTTTTCTCACGATGTTTTCCTTCACCGTTTTGAGAGCAGTGGTGGTGAAATTATTTGCACAAAGTAAAGCGCCTGCTTGGGTTCGAACCCACGACCTACAACTCGTAAGTCCGTTACTACTGGGCCACCACTGCTGCTGCATACAAAATCTATTAAACATAATTATTATGATGTAAACCCATCAACTTTGATAATAATTACGATAAAATTCAAACCTTGGAAATGTAAATGAACATTTTTATTTGAAATATCTCACGATAATTGACAGCAATTAGCACTTTAGCCGCCCCTTGCAACGCTAACAATGTCGTTGGCAGGTCACATTAAAAACTAAACACTGAAGTGAGGTCGTGTAGAACAATACTATTTTATTAAAACACGCTATACAATCATAAAAATTATAAGCATTTTGCAACACTGAGCCAATTATTTTTCTAGATAAGCAAAGAACACTTTGTAAGGCAACATTTTATTTTAGCGTATGTTGAGCATAACCAGCCTTAATGTTGCTACAGTTACGACACAGGGTTCTCTGTGAGAGAGAGTGGGTTGTAATCTACCACGCGAGCCCAGTGAGGGTTGGTGGATATCACAATGTATTTGAATTTTTGGTTCTAGGACATGCCGGTTCCTTCCATGTTTTCCTTCATCATTTTGAGAGCAGAGCCAATGTTTCATTAGTAACAATTAGGAGCACTAAAATCTTAACAATCATAGTCAATTTCCCAGTGCCTAATTTAATTGTTTGACCTCTTGGTCCTTCAAGAGTAACCTCTCGGTCCATGTTAAAGCAATGGACGTCGAATCCGTTCTGTAATTCAATTCAGTTCACAACCATACGTCACTGACCGCAAGCCGTCACGCTTACATTTTTAACAACACCTACGAGGTCGGCAATTTAAATTTGCACGCGACGTCAGGAAACTAAAATCTATGTCGCTAGGTACTGAATTTTCTCTCGGTATACCGTTGACCCACAAAAAGGCGCTCACTGGACTATTAATAGTAAAGGTTTGCTTCGAGTTTCCGAGTGAATTAATAAATGATATACTGCAGATAGTCTTAACTGTCAAGATAGCTCACAGGATCAGCCAGCTGCCTAGTACAAGGCGGCCATATTACACATTGGGCAGGCAAGTTCTTGAGTGGACACCGTGAATTCCGTGAATCAGCAAATAATGCTGTGTGGGACAAGCAGTCAAAGTGGAGCGAACATCATCGCAAGTAGGATAGAAGTGGCTGAAAATTTAACTCAGTTACATGCATCTTATGTCCAAAACTAGACTTATAGGCTGGTGATGATGATAAGCTTCAGATTGGAGTAATTTCAAAACTCAAAAGCAAAGCATTTATTTGAATTAAACCATTTACAGGCACTTTTGAATTGTCAAAGAGTCGGTCAGTTAGTCAGAAAGTTGAAGCTTCCCATCACATTTTCAGTTGCCCATCCCAAAAGTAGATATCTGTGGAGAAGAACGGGCAAAGTAGCTCAGAGAACACTCCTTTAAATCAAATTATTACAAACTTCTGGGTACATTATTCTTGTTGCTTGTATACCTATGTAAGAACAATATTAAAAAAAACCGGCCAAGTGCGTGTCGCACCACGCACAATGAAGGGTTCCTACATACATACATCGATATACGTCACGGTCAATTTTCCAACTGCAAATGTTTGAAATAGCAAAAAAAAAATATTCTAGGCCAACAGTAAGTAAGCCCTGTAGGTTTAAATTTATTTGCGACTGTCAAAATATGTCACTTATATGGTCGTATTTTTTTATTGCGTTGACTTAGAAACTTGTTTTTTATAGAGCTCCAAGGAAACATAAATCTACGTATTTGATTAGATTTCAACTTGATAACTCCACGCGTTCCTGAGAAAATGGGTTTTGACAGACTGACGGTCGGACAACGCAAATCCTGGCAGTTAATGGCTACTACACACAGTGCCGGCGGCATGGCCACAGCCTTTTGCCGCGCGGCACGTGCCTCCGGCTTTTGCTCCTTCATTTTATTTGCGTTTGTTTCTGCGGCTTTGTGCGGCAGCCATAAGAAATGACTAGTCTCAACACTGAAGGTTTCCCGAACTTGACGTGCGGATCTGCGCCATCCAGCTCAATAATTTTGAAGGGCTTTTCCTTTATTTCCTTACTCTTAAAGTAACCCCTCGATGAACGACCATACTAGCCACTCCATACGAGTAGTTTAGCATGTCCAAATTAATTACAGCATATTTCATACTTAACAACACAAATCATACCACCTCTGATTATTTATTGGTGTAGCGATCTTTTTAAAGTTTTTTTTATTCCCGAACACGCTAAGGCAACATTAAAGTTTTCGTGCATTTGCAAGCCGTAGCGTGAGTAGCCTGCTCGTGTTGTTATAGAAAAAAAATACAATGCGATGTCACTTAACTATAGCTAATTTATTGCAAGAGATCTTTTTTTTGTGTTTGAGTCTATTTTGAAGAAAGCAAAAAGTTTAGGCTGTGCGCAGACCTGACTCAAGACTGTGTCAGATAGACTATGGGTCTATGAATACAATAATGGTGCGCACACTCGTTATTTCAAAAGTTGGCAAGGTCGCAAACAGCTGTCAAAAATTTACCTATTTTTATTAATTTGGCAATATGGAAATAAAAAATGCCGCTAACTAGTGAACTAGAATATTAATAATGAATTGTAATTATAACGTTGAATATCATGTTGTACCCGTTTTAGGTGTAAAAAAGGTATTTGGAAAGTTTCCAAATACTTTTTTTACATCTAAAACTGAATATCCGGTGTTGCGATATTAATTATTGCATTTCTTTACGATATTGCCAATTTTTTGTATGCACGCTCTTAATACAATTAAAAAGAAAAGCTTTCTAAGCGTACTTGGGCCCGGTAGGTATAATACATAATCGAAAAGTACCACGAATCTGAATGTTGATAACTGCCTATCCTAACTAATATTATAATGCAAAAGTTAATTAGTTTATTTGGTACGCTTTCAAAACTGTACATTGCATATTATTGAAAGCGGCAAAGATACGAGGTGGTACAGTAAAAATTCGAAAAGAGCAGTAACCAATTTTCAAAACTCCATGAAAACTCATTTATTTTCATTGGACGTACGAGTAGGGTAATCGAATTTTGATTAACTTATAGCTGCAGTCAATTATTTTTAGCACAGATAATGAATGAACCAATTAATTCAGGTAAATTAACGCAATTAATTTAATGTAATTCATTATGACATTTAATTGTACAATGATAGAAGATTATGACTACTTACTATTAAATTAAAACAATATAGTAGGGTATGTAAATAGAATACAAAGGGCCATGCCCAATTTTGGTGCCTTTTTTTTTTATCGCACACTAACGCCACCTTGTTAGATGTGTAGATTACTTTCATACAAACAATAATTACTATGGCAGCTCAGCTCTAAAGTACATCCGTCTCGAGTTATTCGCCATAATCTGTAACGTGTATTTAATTAGGAAAACTGAAAATATGAGTTCTTTTAATGGTCCTATACTATTTATTTCATAGTACAAACTCTAATGGAGTCAAGTTGCATCATATTGGCCTAAGTGGCATAGTGTGACATCAAGTTACACTTCACCGTAACAATGTCGTGAGTATTTTATAAACAAAACTGAAAATATTTGTGCTTCTTACGCCCTTATCTTGTCTATTTTATAGTTTAAACACTATCTGGACTCAAGTTACGTCACGTTGGCATAAGTGGCATAGTGTGACATTAAGTCACACTGTTTCACTATAGGAATGTTACGACTATATTTTCCAATTAGAATGACAATAAATGAGTTTTTTCACGGCCTTGTTTATTTCATAGTGTAAACACTATTTGGACTCCGGGTATTTCCGTTACAGATTAGGGCGAATAACTCGAGACGGATGTACTTTAGAGCTGAGCTGCCACAGTAATTATTGTTTGTATGAAAGTACTCTATACATCTAACAAGGAGGCGTTAGTGTGCGATCAAAAAAAAAAAGGCACCAGTGGCCCATACATTTCAGGCAAAGCCCTTTACATACCTACTCCCCTATCCTGTTTTAATTTTCCCAGAGAATTAAGTTCGATAAAAGACCTCTTGTATTTTAGTTTCTAGTTTTTATTACTCAATAATTTGTAATGTATAATTACGTAATTATATAAATGAATATGTACATCAAGTGTACATAAATTCTTTTTAAAAACAAAACAATCAAAATTGATATTGAAGTTATCGTTATTAAATCATTTAAAATTAACTGTACCTACTTAGTAAAGAATGACATTTGAATATTTGTACATCACATGATGTGGTAGAATGTACAGAACTTACAAAATAATAACATCAAAATATTAAACATACAATATATACATTCTGATTCTTATTCTAACAAGATACACCTCTTAATCTAATTAAACAGTATTTACGTACAAAATACTCCCAACTTGGGCAACCATCTAAAAACAATTGAATATTGAATTACACTCGATATAATAACGAAGTAACCCTAATTTCGTAAATACAGTTACAAAAAAAGCTGAATCAAAGTCTAGACGTTATTGAATCTAGGATCTCGGCGTATCGTGTTACCAACATAACGATATAAGGCGAGGTAATGTCGGTCGCCGAAGGACCTAACTATGTTACTGAGAATTTTGCGTTTAGTTCTGTAAAAAATACAAAAATTTTCGTACTTCTAAATATTTACATGGAATTGGAAAATTTTAGAAAAAAATTATGATAAAAAATCAGCCTGTGGCGTCACACGTCGATTTCGAAGAATTTTTTTCCTGAAATTACGTTCTATTACAACCAATTATAAAATAATTGGTCGAAAAAATTCGACAAAAAACCTTAAATCGTGACCTTTTTACCTTAAATCTTATTACATTAACGGCGAAACTAGGGTTAAATAATTCAAAACGATTCCGAGGTAGTTTTTATTGTGGATCAGAGTAAAAAAAAAGGAATCTCGAATTATCTACCATCGCCACTCCTGGACAGTACTCATAAAAAGTGTGCAGAGCCACGACGTGACTGCGATATGCCCCGTGTTTAATTTTGAAACGGACGGAGGCGAGAGATTTTAATGAGAGATCAGGTTTTTCAATTATCCCCACTTCTTTTCACGAAGTTTTACGTCAGATTTTTATCGGCTGCGCACTTTTATGAGTACTACAGCATCCAGAAATGAATAACCTTGGATAAGTCACGGCGCCTCTTTTAATTTATTGGTCTATTCTGAAATTGATGAGTGAGGGCGAATATTTAACAGGATGCGCCATGTTTTTCGTTTTTTGAATATTATGATAAAATATTCAATATATTTCCCGAATTGGAATTTAAATAACGCGTCGCATACAGCTTTGTGTTCGTTAACCAGCGGCATATTGAATATTGCACTAACATTCATCGTATAAAACATTTTTATTAAAAGTACATTACCGCAGAATTTTTCTTTAATAATATACATAAGACCACAAAATACAACCAAAACAATATAAGTAAGGTATCAAGGTAAGGCAAGGTGTATGAAAGGTTATTTTAGTTGTTTATAATAATTATTAACAAAATTATATGGTCCTATCTTCTGCAGTCTACTGCTAGATAATACCTACCCACCTAAGCATACCTAATTGGAAATAAATCAATCAGACTCTCTACTGTGGGTCTATTTTCTCTCTTACTTATGCTGAATCTGCTGTCCTCCGGAATTGTACCACAGTGGCAGGTTCTTCTATCATTCCTCTTTAGTGAAAGTAAAAACTAAATATTTATAAAAGGAGCCTGTATTCAAATAAATACCGAATTGATAGCTTAAATATGATTTAAAAAGTCACCATCTACGCCCCCCCCGACCCTTGCTCGATAACGATGCGCCAGCCCGCGTTGTTGCTGAGCCTGTAGCTTTAAATTCCCCGACTAATAATAATGATCTATCCTTGATCCAGCCTGTCCCTCTTGCTGTCCTCCCGTTAGCGAACGCCCTAAGCCGAGGTTCGTACCCCACAAGGGGTGCCCTTAGCGAGCTTTCGCCTAGTTTTAATTAGTATAGTTTTTGCTCCTGGCTGGAGTCTTTGAGTTTTTAGGAGCTTAAGGCAGCCACAGGAAAGCCCGGTTAAGCAGCGAAGACCTCAGAGATGCCATAGTAAAAAAAAAAAATCACCATTTACGGAAGACGGAAGTGTTAAATATACAAGTAAGTACCTAAGTTTCACTGCGGTCTGTCAATGCGTTTGGGTGGTTTTGCCGTTTCGGTTTGCGGTCTGCGGTCGCCTTCGGAATTGTACCTTAACAGTGGCAGATTTTTATATCCTCTTTAGTGAAAGTAAAAACTAAGTTATAAAACGAGCCTGTATTCAAATAAACCGAATTGATAGCATAAGTACGAGTAAGATTAAAAAGTCACCATCTACGGAAGTGTTAAATATACAAGTATCTAAGTTTCACTGCGGTCTGTCATTGCGTTTAGGCGGTTTTGCCTTTTCGGTTTGCGGTCTGCGGTCACCTTCGGAATTGTACCTTAACAGTGGCAGATTTTTATATCCTCTTTAGTGAAAGTAAAAACTAAATATTTATAAAACGAGCCTGTATTCAAATAAACCAAATTGATAGCATAAGTACGAGTAAGATTAAAAAGTCACCATCTACGGAAGTGTTAAATATACAAGTATCTAAGTTTCACTACAGTCTGTCATTGCGTTTGGGCGGTTTTGCCTTTTCGGTTTGCGGTCTGCGGTCACCTTCGGAATTGTACCTTAACAGTGGCAGATTCTTCTATCCTCTTTAGTGAAAGTAAAAACTAAATATTTATAATACGCGCCTGTATTCAAGTAAATACCGAGTTGATAGCTTATATTATGATTTAATTCTGTAGCCATTAAAAATATGAACCACCAAAGGTAAATGGCGTACACGAAGAAAACCAGTCACATCAAAGTAACTGTAAAACTCGGGGATTATCGGATTTATTTATTTGTGACTTTTCACCCCGAGGTCAAGTTGAAAGGTGTTTTTTATGTTCTTTTCTTTACTTAATCATCCTAGCCTTTTCCCAACTATCTTGGGGTCGGCTTCCAGTCTTACCGGTTGCAGCTGAATACCAGGATTTTACATAGAGCGACTGCCTATCTGATCTCCACAACCCAGTAACTGGATAATACGATACCCCTTGGTAAGACTGGTGTCAGACTTTCGAGCTTCTGACGACTCGTAACGACTGTCAAAGATACACGAATGACAGCCGGAAACAACGGGTTAACGTGCTTTCCAAGGCACGGAGGAGTCTCGGTATGTGAAGATGGTCACCCATCCACTGACCAACCCTGGCAAGCGTAGCTTAACCTGACGGATCGACCCGTGCGGCTTGGTACTACTTAGCCACGGGCTCCTCCTTCTTTTCTTTACTGAACGAATATAATACACTTATTTTAAGTTAAAAAGAAACATAACCAACTGGAGAACTTTTGAATAGGACTGATAAAACGGATTATTTCCTGACTTGTGGAATCGAAGGAATAGTCATGTTATTATTTTTATTCAACTAAAAGTAAAAAACTCGCCAAGTGCGAGGCGTAATCGCATATAATGGGTTCCGTACCACCGAAAACACACGTTTCTTGTATTTCTTGTAATCCCCTTTAATTTTTAATTTTATTATAGTTGTTACAGCGGCAATAGAAATACGTAGCAGAATCTGTGAAAAATTCAACTGTCTACCTATTAAAGTTCATGAGGTACAACCCGCTGACAGACGGACAGCGGAAGCTAGGTTTTTCTTTTTTAGTTCAGGTAAATGAAAATACTGAACGAAGAATATTTTAAATCTTAAATTAAAAAAATTGCTAAGATAAATTTGTATTTACTAATGATACTTCATCATTATGAACACGTCGTGAATAGTAACATATTGAAAAGTTAAATACCAAACATTCAGCAGCAAGCCAGCAACAAAGGAAAATCACCGATTGAAACGCATAAAAATATACTCGACCTATTAAAGCTTATGTAAAATATCAGAGATAGTTGTTTTAATTATGAAAAGTGTTTAAACATTTTTAAATTTAATTTCAATCCAGTTTCCGACGCTTTGTAAAACTCTCTCCCGCTCATAAATCTGTCATACCAAAAGTTTGAACGAATAAAAAAATTGAATGGTCTACTGAAAGTTTTAAACACATTTTTTGTTCAGAAACGGAACTCATGACTTGTGTGCCCGTCCATCCGTCTGTGTCAGGCTTTGTTTAAAAGTGTGCTGAAAAACATTCCATTGAATTGTTTAAAAACAAAAAAAACTATGCAACATTTTCATAGCGTAAACTCACTTTATGTAGAATTTCGGGATTGAAGTATTTTTTCTGTCGATCCACTGAATCCATATCTACTCGTATGTTGATGTTCTGAAAAATAACTAAGCTGTTTTTAATAACTGTTAATTTTATTTTATTCAAAAGGAACAACAAACAGCTACAATATACAATATAGAAAAAGAGATACACATAACATTTTACAATATTGTAGCCCACAACGCTGTTCACAGAATGTGTGTTAATGTTGTTTATTAATAGCTTTGAAATCTCTACATATAATATTCTATGAAAGTATATCGTAGTCCCATTAGTAGTAGTAATAGCCCAGTGGTGTGATCGTCGGACTGCCAAGTCTAGGTCTCGAGTTCGAACCCAAGACACGCACCTCTGACTTTTCGGGTTCATGTGCGTATTGTATAATATCACTTGCTTCAAACACGGTGAAGGAAAACATCGTGAGGAAACCGGCATGCTTGAGAGAAACTCGATGGCCAAGTCAGAGGACCATGGGCGGCATTAAAACTCTGACACCAGCTATCCAATTACGCAACACATTTTTGTAAACGATTCCGACTAATCTGTTTCATTTTGACAGTTCATCAACATTCATTGCGTTATTTACGTTGTTGGAAAGATTTTTTTTTCGAACTTATGAAGAAATGGATTAGCAATCTGTTTCAAAACGATTCAGATTCTGGTTGATAATGTATTACGTAAATTAGGGTACAGGTTAGTTACCAACCACACGAAGAGAAAGAGTCCCATTTTATCGGATGAATGACCTCCGCTAAAGTATCTTGGTCATGAGAGCTTTTCAACCTTTTTCTACAGAGGCTTTCAAGAAGAAGTTGTAGAAATGAAGGAAACGTTGTCAATGTATAATCGGCGCCAATACTGAAGTCTGGCGGAAAATTATGGAACTACATTTTTTTTAATACAATTGATGCAATGACATGGACACTAGCGCTGCGTCAAAAGGACTGCAATAGCGGCGCGGAGTCTACAAACAATATCTTTGTAGATCGTATGCCACTATGTAAAAAAACGAATATGTTTTTTAGGGTTGCGACCTTGAAAGATAAAACGGAACCTTTATAAGATCATTTCTCGGTCACAGAGGTTTTTTTTGGGATTGGTTTTCACTAGGCAAATGTAGCAATTTCAAGCAAAATTCATCATTCACTGGTATTTATGACATAACTTGACAGACATTTTGTCATGTGTGACTGAAAATGTCAAATTAGACCTAACTTTAAATAAGTTGGTATTACAGAGTCAAATTTTGACACTTCAAGAACCAACTTCTACCATTAACACTTCTACCATTACCATAAACGAACAAACACACGCACGTTAAATTCCCGCGTTTACCAACGCCGCCATCTTGACACGTTTTTGCTCCAGCTAAACAACCCCGTAGATACCGCGGTCGCAGCCACTTTTTGTACCGACGACGCGACGATAAATGACGCTTCTTGAGCAGGGAGCACATTGTTTGTTGACCACTGCCGTGTTTATGGCCTAGAAACGGTGCGATGCCACTAAAGAAGATTTATTCACACTTTACTCTATGACTGTACAGCGTTTGAGTTAAGTCGAGTGTTAAAAAGTTTGCTATTAGCTGTATTGTGTACGCTCGTGTGGAAAAGTTTTCTGAATTGTAGTAGAGAAATAATGTTATCGTTTTTAGAGTTCCGTAGTGAATAAGGAACCCTTATAGTTTCGCTATGTCTGTCTGTCTGTCTGTCTATCTGTATGTCTGACTGTCTGCTTAGCTCAGAGACTTTTTGTACTAGAAAACTGTAATTTGGCATAGGCATAGGTACATAATGAATCATGCCGACAAAGCGGTGAAATAAAATCTAGAAAAAAAAACTAGGTAAGTATTTTTTCTCGTTTTTTCCCATTTTGTGGGTCATTAGAAAGGTCGTTTAAAACCATTGTGGGTGTGTGAAAACCATTTTAATTTGCAAAATATTAAGCGTTAAAGTGCAGCAGTAGCGCTTACGACCACTAGACCAACGAGGCAGTCACGGTTGTGTTAGAAAGTATTGTTTGTCGTGGCAACACCAAATAAACTATGGTTCATAGTAAACTAACTATAGAAGTGTATGTTGGGTCTATGACCTTAAAAAAATAAAATCAGCAATCTGTCATTAGCTCTCACAGAACACGTCGTTTTAATTTAAATACTCCCGTTATATTAGGTTGTAATAAAAAAAAGGTTGTAAATCTCGAGATTTCATTATTTTATGTTATTTTAATATATACATATATGTGTTTTAGTGTTTGTTGTTAGAGTCCAGTGTCATTTAGCAGGCAGGGCCCCCTGCCTGTTGTTTTTTTTTATGTGAATAAAATCTAACAGGACTCATATAACGAAGTTAAAAAGGAAAACTATCACAGCTAAGTAGGCTTTACATTATAAGTTAACGTGTAATAATCGACCAACTTACATTTGCAATTGGAATATAAGGGAAAATATTTTTTTCAACTACAATGTTACGTTTGTTCTTTGGATAAATTTCATCCGAACTACGGAACCTTTCATTGTGCGTGACCCGACACGCACTTGGCTGGTTTTTTTTTTAACGAATTATTATAACAAGGAAATAAATCTAAAATAAGTTTATAGAATGTCCAGGTATCCCTTTTAAACCAAGATCCCGAAATAATTAAATTATCAGTTTGTTTAGAAATATTTTTGGAATTTGATTATTATGTTCAGACGCCAAATAATTTTGATATTTAATTTAATTTCCGAATCTCTTTGTATGATTTGATATTGAAAAAGGATTTTCCTTTCTTGGCTCCGGGAAAAACGTAGTCAGAGCGATTCCAAGTTCCAAATAATAATTATCGTTTTGGTTAATATTTATAATTTGTTAAATCATTTTGCTCGAAGAGTTTCTTATTAACTGTAGAACGATTACTAGCTTCTTCTTTTTTAAGTGACGTAAATACAAATTAAATTCCAAATATTTAAAAACCTCCTCTTAATTTAAAAGGCCGTAAAGTGCTTTTCAGTGCTTCCTTGTCTATCCACTTTACCTTTTACCAGTTTCTCGACGAAGACATAGTTTTAATTGGACTCCTTCCGCTTTGCTTAAGGTCTCCTAATTGAATTTTTTGCATTTTAAATTTGAAAGCACTTAATTTGGAAGTTAAGATTAATTCACCTCATTATACGTAATAAAGGAGTTGAGAACTTAAATGAACTCTTGCTTTATCTTTCTGACTTCATTTAAAAAAGGTCTTAAGCATTTTTTTCCTTTTAACTAGTCAAAATAACGTAAGATTTTTATTACTTTGTAGAACATGAAGTTACAAACCAGACCAATCCCAGAACAAAAACCCGCCTCAAAACTCAGAAATTCCACTTCAACACGTTCTGTTGCTTCCTTATTACATTTGCATACGTTAATACAAAGCTCACAATGTATCATGTAACAAAGTAACTGGCCACAATATAATAAAAACGAATAAAAGTATACTGAAGCAAGCAAGAACGCAACATCACTAGTCAGTCACGGAAGGGTGTTGCAAAAACTCAATTAAAACTTACCTAATACGAACGCGAACGTGAAGGGAACTATTTCTTTTGTCTCATTGCTGTGATTGAACTGTGTCAAAGTACTGAGCCAGGGTTACTCAATCTTTTGTTTAATTTGTAAAAACTATTGCATTTTTCAAAAGTTAGTTGAATCTGTTGGACTTAAAAAAAACCTGCGTTGGACTAAAGGTTATGTACCCCACAGTTCTACTGGAAGAAATGCAATCAAATATCGATAATAATATTTAAATTTTAATGGAATACTTAGATGTCTTTGTCATATAACCAGTCTTACCAAGGGGTATCTTGTTGCTCAGTAACTGGGTTGTGGAGGTCAGATAAGCATTCACTCCATATAAAATACTGGCGTTCAACTTCATCCGGTTACTGGAAGCCGAGTTGGGGTCGGCTTACAGTCCTAAAGGAGGCCGATTGATAAGAATAGATATATTTTTTTAGAATTATATAAAACAGTCTAAATAAGTTTTCAGTTAAACTGCATATTCGAGCACAGAGGAAACAAACAGTTTCTGGGTAGCTTCATAAAAAGCTTGAGTTTATGATCGTATGCAATTTAGTTGTTACCGTACTCACGAAAATCTTAAACCCCCAAATAATGTACCCAGCTTGAGAAACTCTGTATTTCGCAAATGTAGAAGCATCGAGAGCCCTTTACAGTATCTCCATTTCCACAGGACGAGTTTTGTAACTCTTAAAGCTAGATAATACTGCCACTGGATGTAATTGTGGATTGGTTTTTCTTTGTAAGCACTAGCTATAGAAGTTTTCAGTTGAATTCTTATGTTATTGCAGGATTTCAGTTTTTGAAATTGATTAAAAGAAAATGGTAGAAAAGTTACTTTCGCGTGTTGTTGTGCGCTTTTCCTTACCAAATCATTATATTGTATTTATGACGGAATAATTTTTTGTCGATTTAAACACGCAATCAACGAATTATAACAAATAGTAGGTAAGTATTGACTGTAGTTTTATAACATATTTTATTGTAGACATAAAGCAGCAAATTAAAAAGCCTAAGATTCTGTTTTTTTTTAAATTATTTAACACTTTGAAGGACAATAAACGCCCACAGACGTCATAACAATAAAACTTCTATTGTGTCTCGTTTACAGCCCTTCAAAGTGTTAAAACTAGAGTTCAAACGAATGTTACATAAAAACCAGCTATAGGTTTCAATTCTAGTGGCCATTACATCAATCAAAGTCGACTTTTAGGTCTCCTTCTAGGCCCTGCCGGTCTAAAAGCTACGCAAATAAAGATTTAAGGAGATAGATTTGGACCCATTACTTTGGCAAATGCTTTACCCTTTCCTTCTCTATATCAGATGAAACCTGTGCCTTAAGGGGAACAATAACAGGCTGGTAACATTATTTACCTCTTTGGTCCTGGTGGTAGCAACCGTAAATGCTGACCATGGGGATCTAGGCTCGAGCCTACGGTCGGAAAAATGAGCCCGGCAGATGCCAATAGTCTTCTGAGACTATTGGCATCTGCCGGGCTCATTTTTAGCCACGAGATCTTGCTTAGTCTGCTAAGCAAGATCTCGTGGCTAAGTAATAATAGCCTCCCGAGTCGATCAATCAGGTTAAGCTACGCTTACCGGAGTTAGTTCGTAGAAAGGTGATCTTTACATACTGAGACTTCTTCGTGCCTCGGAAAGCACGTTAAGCCGTTGGTCCCAGCTGTCATTCGGGAATCTTTAACGTTGTTACGGGTCGTCAGAAGCCCAAAAGTCTGACAACCAGTCTTACCAAGAGGTATCGTTAATCGTATTACCAAGTTACTGGGTTGTGGAGGTCAGATAGGCAGTCACTCCATAAAAAACACTGGTATTCAGCTGCATCCCGTTACACTGGAGGCCGACACCAACATAGTTGGGAAAAGGCTAGGCAGATTGATTGAAATGGGAATAGGCAGGCTTCCGGCAGCCGGCGTAATGGGAGTTAAACATGACTGACGAATGATCTCAGAAAGTGCATATGAATTGAGAAAGTTACATTGGTACTTGGCTGGACATGAATTACTTAAAACTAAATGTGTAATTTTTTGTAAAAAAAACTAGATAACAAATTCCATGCATTAACAATAGTTGTAACGTTCCAATATTTGCTCAGCGAATACAGAATAAACATTCTGAACAAATTGAGTGTGCAAGCAAGTTGGCCACCGCCCAGAGCAAACTGGGAACGGAAAGAATCCGTTCCCAGGATACCAAGTTCAGTTGAAACTTCACAAATGACACCAAGGAGGCCACGATAATTTACCAGCTAATGTCAAAGTTCGGAGTTGTTTGAAATTTTTACCAACATAAAGTAGGAAGGTATCATTATTCGTCCTTCCGTTTCGTTCAAGTTCGGTTTATGGTAAGTGCTTCATTAAATTACGGGGCTATTAAAGAAGTTATTCTTCTTGAAAAGGATGGTACGTAAGGTTTATTATGCTGGTAATGAGTGCTTATGATCACGTGGTATATATACAAGTTTAGGTAATTTTATGTTATAAGACTTATAAGGTACCGTTTCTTGGCTTATGAACTCATTGATGTCTTCCGCCCGGGGCCCCGGCTTATTGGTGACTCGCCCGAATAAACTGGTACGAATCCGGACGAATCGACCATTTTAATAAATATTAGTTTTACTTGAGGCGATTCGTACGAATTCAATTTACTTGTGGACGAATTGACAAATCTAGCAATACGTAGTAGTAAAGTACACTGGTGCACAGGAGTGGTTAGGGTAAAATATAATATAGATATTGAAATATACAAGATGAAAAACGAATTAATTATTATTCAGACTAAAGGTAGCATAATTAACTTTAAACTATGAAAATAATACAGGGTGGCGATATATTCACTTGCACTACTAAGCCTAAATAACTATTACAATTGAACTACTAAGCCTAAATAACTATTACAATGGTATAGTAGAAGTACATACATTGAGAGACTTATGCTAGGTACATACATTGAAACCCTGACCTCTAAACTAGGTTAGTACCTGTATCTTAGAAGATCAGTGTCCGTGTATGACCGGTAGGATGGCCCCCTTGACGGATGCAGGTGAATAGAACGTCACCCTACAGTTTCAAGTTAATTATGCTACCTTTAATTTGAATAATAATTTATTAATTTTTCATCTTGATTATTTCAATACATTATATTTTACCTTAGCCACTTCTGTGCACTAGTGTACTTTACTACTACGTATTGCTGGATTTGTCGATTCGTCCACACGATCAAAATTCGTACGACCCGCCTCAAGAAAAACTAATATTTATTAAAATGGTCGATTCGTCCGGATTCGTACCAGTTTATTCGGGCGAGTCACCAATAAGCCGGGGCCCCCGGTCAACTCAACCCGAATAATAATACCAGATTCTACGTCGTCGTAACGCCTAAAAAAGTGGTATGTACCGTCGGAAGGGCGCGGATTTTTTTTTGCAGAAATCGCCTTCTTATCTTTTATGTTCTAGACTATTATAGATGTGCAAGAGAAAACTTTTATGTTGTCATCAGATCCAATGTGTGTCATTTTCTTAGCAAAGGAACGCTCGTCTTTTTTGAGTCCAAAGAATTAAATAAAAAAAGTTATGAACTGGCTACTTAAATAGGTATCATAATTAAAACGAAAGTACTTAGTACTTTACATTTTTTTCTTATCTATTATTAGCAACAAAATATTATAGAAATGTTTGTCGTGCTTTAGTTTGTCGAGCGAAAAACTTAGTACCTGCTTTACATTTTCTTTCTTATCTGTTATTAGCAACAAAATATTATAAAAAAATGTTTGTCGTGCTTTAGTTTGTCGAGCGAAAATTGTGTCGCGCTAAAGTTCGTCGATCAAAAGTTTCGTCGTCCCAAGTCCCATCGATGGTCGTGAAAACAATCAGTCGCACTAACGTTCGTCGATCAAAAGTTTCGTCGTGCCATCGTTTATCGTGAAAACAATCTGTCGCACTAACGGTCGTGCTAATGTTGCTGTCGCACCGCTGATGGTCGACATATCGTACTGTCGCCCTAGCATTTGTCGCGCATTTGTTTGTCGCAACTATAATACGGAGTCGTTGTAGATAGTTATGTTTTCTTGCTTTGTATATATAAAAAACCTTAACTTCAGAAAAAAAAAAAAATTGTAATGATTTATTTTAAATAAAATATTGATTTTCAGCCTGACCGTATAAATCACCGTAATCAGGAGTGAAATATCTGGTAGGTAAAATTATTCGGGTTGAGTTAACTCGGGCCGAGGTGTCACTGAGCCGCAACACTCCACCCGGTCTGTCAGACTTACTGACTAAAACCACACGCTGTTCTTTAACCACCTCTGGCCGGCGAATGCTTGTGCAGTCTTAGCAATGAGGCCTGAGCTATAATCATCATTAATATCCTAGTAATCGTTTTCCTAATTACAAAACTTCTTCTGAGTATATAAGTCATGGTTTTTATATCTTTTCGTATCCCTAGTGGGATTTATCGATCGGTACTAAGTAGTGCCAGGTGCTGCTAGTACTACTTAACTTAGGTATCTTTAAAGGTCACTCGATATTATAATATCAAGTAACCTTTAAATATACCTACTGCAACATAACCGAACGACAAATCACGCAATGCAGACTATTAAAAAGTATCCAATTATCCAAATTAAGCTGTGCTTTAACAAAATCAAAACGTACTGAGGTAAAAACTTCGCTCCACTCCAGTTTTGACGTTTGGCGCAGTGACAAGAATTCATTAATGTTATTTTTTTTTTTCAGAACTAGATTTGTATAAGCCTTGTTTGGAGACAGCAAAGTTTATGAAACATCGTTGAACAAAAAGGATAGTTTTGTGATTCCTGTTTTTTGTTAATTTGACTAGCTGAAATGCAGTATGTTTTCGGTCGATAAGTTCGCACCCAAGCAGGCGTTTTACTTTGTGTAAATAATTTCATCACAACTGCTCTCAAAACTTTGAAGGATTAAATCGTGACATGTGACAACCAACCCATGTGTGCCGTCTACCAACACGCACTGGGCCCGCGCGGTGGGCAACTCCCTCTCAAAGAGAGGAACCCTTTGTCCCAGCAGTGGGAACATTAATAGGCTGATCATGATGATGAGCCCCGAAGGGTTATGGAGACGTGTAGTACACCCACATTTCACCAGTTATGTTTAAATCCGCTGCAATAGGAGGCGAACTAATTGCTTTGATATCAACCGGACACAAATGCATACTCCCACAGTATACATTTGTGTCCGCTACTGTTTTATTGATTTATTTGTTTATTTATTTATTTATTTATATAAAGGCACCAACAGTGGCACCAACGTGGGAATATTAATAGGCTGATGATGATGATGATTTATTTATATTACCATTAATATATGTAAGTGGTAATATTAATAAATAAATAAATAAATTATTACATTATTGTACTGAGGACTCAGGACTCAATCACACATCACTCAGACACCCAGTAATTCACCGCATGGTTGATGCAACCAATGATCAGCGAGGCTGTCACAGTTTTAATTTTCATAGATCGCCTAAAAACTCAATAATGTGACCAGGGGGCCTACCTTCTACTTCAGTTGGGGAAAGAGCTGGAGCTAGACGTCCTGTAGAGCTTCCTCTCTTTCCTACAATAAAAAAATATTAAAATAATACTGCATTATGAGGTGGTGGTTGGCCGCCTGGAACACGTCGCGTATACCTTGCATATAAACAAGCATACATTTTTCCTTTTTAAAATCAAGTGAGACTTCACGCATTAGAAGTAGTGAGATCTTAAAGCAAGCTATGAATATTAAAATAATGTTTCAATCTGCTAAAGACAAATGACGTCTCAGAATTAACCGAGTAATAACCATAGGCTATTTGCATATTAATAATGCCTAGACACAGACGTTTAGTAAACTAATGTTATTGTTGGTACGAAGCAAATTTTGGGTTTAGTGAATTACATCAAAGCCGATTTCGAAGAAATTTGATTTGAGCAATATGTGTATTGCTTTGTTACTGGCATTATTTGATTTTAAGGATAAAGACAATACAAGAATTTTTGGTCTTCATCAATCTACAGAACACCGTCCACTGTTGGAATTTAGGCCTTTCCAATAGGGATGTCAATAAAATTTTTTTTTTGTCGGTCTGGTAGATTATTAAAAAATATTGAACACGTATTTTTTCTTTTTTTACGTAATCAAAAGATTACGGCAATACATAGAGTTAAAAAGTATCATGACGTCACTCCCCGGTAGATTTTATACTGACTTGTGACGTAGCGAGCCCCCGCTCCACAACTTTAATGCAACCAATTTTCATGAATATGATATAGCAAAAAATACGTGTCTAATATTTTTTTATTTTCTGACTAACAGACTAAATAGTTTTTGTTTTTCCTAGTCAACATCCAAATTGCACACCATTCAGATCGATTCTTAGCAATTCTCATACAGCTGCTAACAGCCACCCTGCAAAGATTGTCGCTCCACCTATTTGGAGGGCGTCCTACCTGACGTTTGCCGATTCGCAGTCTCCACTCAAGAATAAGTCTACCCCAGTGGACATCGATTTTACGGGTAATATTGCCGGCCCATTGTTATTACAATAACAATGGGCCGGCAATATTACCCGTAAAATCGAGCCAGTTTTGGTAGGAAACACCAAAAACAATACATTGTTTTTGGTGTTTCCTACCAAAACTGGCTCGGTTTCATCCTGTCAGTTGGTCCAGACGTCTGCATGCTAAACACAAATTAATAAAATGTTCTTTATCATAAAGCACCGTGAAGAAATTGTCATGACCTAGAACTAAAAATTCGAAGACATGTGGCATCTACCAATCCGCACTTGGTCCGATTAAAGCGCACTCTCACAGAGAGGTAGCCTAGTGTCCCAGCAGATACGAGATGTAATGACCCACTATGTTGGGTTATAAGGACGCTATGGTAATAAAATTATCTGATTTTGGCAAAAAAATAACTCTTGAACGAGCACAAGTATACAACAGGTATAATCACTTATTCAATGCATTCAAGACATTGAGTCTTGACTAACTGAACATTTAGTTGCAAATAATAACACCCTTCCAAAAAACTAAATGCATTTGATCGGTGTAGCATAATTGATACAGTGACGATTGCGACGAACTTTTTATTTATAAAACAAAAACTGAAGGATTGTTCTCATGTAAGTGACTTTGTGACTTTTTTGAGAATCTTCAAACCCAAAATCAATAACCTGCAATTCATAGCATCCAAATCTTTAGTAGAAAACAATTGAACCTCCAAAGAAAGGGTTGAAACGCCATACATAGATAATATACATAGCATATTTTATCAAGTTCCGTATGCTGCATATAAAGTAAGTAATATGTGAGCCCGTCTCGCATGATCTCAGTTTCGTGTCAGTGTCAAACAAAAGCCGAATTGTCTTTGTAAAGCAGGAACTGAATAATACATTTCACTTGAGTTTTAACATGACACCTCTTCTTTGTTTTGTGCGCTTCCACTCGTCACTACAGAGTATGTGATATGAACATATATACTATGTACATTTGTGTTACACGAGAGTGTAAACAGAAGTGGAATCTAAATTGGTAGCTGCTCATGAAAAATTTTGTAGCTACTGTATTCTATCGTTTATGGCCTATGAATTTTGTTTACCTATGCATGGTTTTAATTTAAGATCGCAATACGTACTCTAAGTTATTTATAAAAGTTTTAAGAAATTGGCAATATGGTTTCTTCCCTACCTGCAAAATCCAACTTATCTCGAGAAACTAATGTAACATAACATAGTTAGGGTAATCTAATTGGTATTAGTTCCTATTACATAAAAAATATTGCCACTTCTTCGAGACTTTCTTTTGCATTGAGAGAACGTAGAGCGTCTCCACTGCACTTTTGTTTACATTCCTGGAAAAGACAAAAGATAATTCATTCCTACGTACTACGATGTAGTACCAACATATATATATGTATGTATGTTGCCACTTATGCGGCTGAAACTAGCTACCTATAGAAAAGCTTCCACAGTGCAAAATAATAATTGGAGAGAGTTTTATTGTTTACACTTGTTCAAATATTTGAAGCAAAAACAGCAGTCATGTAATACTATTGAAGTATTGGTTCGTTACTAAATTGTAAACAATAGATATTTTGTTAGCTTTAGACGGGTTTTAACTAGTTTTCAAAAGCTTGGTGGGAAGTACTTTATTCTTGTTGTTATTCTGAAAGTCAAATTATTTTGATAAACGTTTTCATAAAAAAATATGACGACCGTGAAGGCTGAAGGAATACGGTGGCTGTGGCAACACAGGACCAACCTTTGTGGCAATGCTTATGTCCACCAATGGACGTCTTTTTTGGAGGAATTGATTATAGTCGAGTCATAATAATTATAAAAACTTCTCATTAAAACTACAAGAAAAGTTCCACCGTATTAATAAACAATTTCTGCTGTATATTTTGATAACAATTTATTTAAAGATCATTTTAAGGTTTCTATGTAATACAATACTAGATTCCATGTCAAAGCTTTGATGTACTGTCTACCCAATTTAAGATTTTTACATCAAATCTCGGTTGAGATATGTAAGATACAGATATTCAATATATTGCATCAGACATGATTTCCTTTGGCAGATGGATGAAAGGCGCTACAACTTATATAGAATTTTATTCTTACAAATAGAAAAGTTTACTAGTTCAGATATTTGCAAACACTTTAGTGGTTTTATGGAAAATTTTTCTGATTATTATAGTATGTATAATAATTTCACTTTTCTGTAGGCGAGGCAAACAAGTTACTTATAATTTGAGAATTCTTGAGCTTAGACATCTTACTCTAAACTCTTTCTTTTTATAAAGTGTTGTAGGTTTGATAAATATATATTATAATAAAAATAAATAAATTAAAGATTTAAGGTGTTGTATAAATAAATAAAGATCAACATCACAAATTAATTCAAAATATGGAATAATATAAGGAGAATAAGCTCGTGGAGAGGCTCGTGGCTACATGATAACAGCCATACGGGTCGATCGAAGGTTAAATTATGCTTGCCGCGGTCGGTCTGTGGATGGGTTACCATCCATTACATATCGAGACCCCTCCGTACCTCATAAAGCCGTTGGTCTTTATTGTCATTCGTAGATCTTTGACAGTCATTGGGCAGTCAGATGCCCAATAGTCTGACAACTAGTCTTACTTAAAACAGAGTTGTCGAGGTCAGATAGGCAGTTGCTTTATGTAAATCCGTTTAAACTGGAAATCGACCGCAACATAGCTGGAAAAAGGCCAGGCATATTGACTGAGAATAATCAATTTTTGCTCTCAAAACGGTGAAGGAAAACATCGTAAGGAAACCGGCATGTCTTAGAACCAAAAAGTTCGAAGACATGTGACATCTATCAACCCACACTGGGCCCGCGTGGTAGATTACAGCCCATTCCCTCTCACAGAGAGGAGGCCTGTGTCCCAGCAGTGGGAACATTAATAGGCTGATGATGAAGCAATTTTTGAAGGTCAAACGTCGCAAAAGCGTGTGTGATCTGGGAAGATGCAATTGCAAAAATCCCCAGCAACCCGAAAATAAATTATGAACTATAACGATTTTAACTAAAATAAATAAAAAATCGGTCAAGTGCGAGTCGGACTCGCACACGAAGGGTTCCATACCATGTCGTACAAGATTTAACACTATGCATTTTTGTAATACTTTCGTAAAGGTAACAACAGAGGCGCTATAAAAAAACATAAAGATTTGTAAAGAAATTGTCTAATTTTAATGAAAAAATGTTGTTGTGTTAAATTATAAGTGTAGAAGTTTATTTCATTTATTTTAGTAACACGCATTAACTAAAGTCAAAGTTATTTATTTGTTACTAACATAGTATTAGTAGGTATAAATAGGTATATGTGGTAGGTAAGCAGGTAGATATGTAGGGTAGGTAAGTTAGGTTAGGTAGCAGTTAGGGTAGGTAGGTAGGGTAGGTAATTAGGAAAGGTAAGTGCGCCGTAGATAAGTACTTAGTGCTAACCGTGCGAAGCTAAAGCTAGTTACTTATAAATAAAAGGATTTCTCTTGCTACATCAGACTATATTGTACAAAATAGAATGTAAGTAGTACGCCAAATTTTAATTACAACATTCCGTCAATACGGGTATTTATTTACGTTATTTTTGATAGTCATAATTCAAATTCAAATTCAAAAGTCATTTATTCAAACTAGGCTGAGAATCAGCACTTTTCGAACGTCAAAATTACATAAGACAGTCCCCCAAAAACGCCCGCCCTTCACCACTTCCTAGTGCTTTTGCTGGAGAGAAGAAGTGGCGCAACAAACTCCCCAGCAGCGCAGCTGTCTGTTCAGTTACGAAAAAAAACTTGATTCTATACAATAGTATGCAAATATTTTACATTACTCAACACAAAACATTAAATAAAATATATTTGCCATAATGACAGCTAGCACACGCCAATGTACCAACAAAAAAAAAATCTAAATCTAAACTCAAGCGAAAATAAAAACTAAAAACGTAAACAGAACTTAATACCCGAATTATAAAGCCTCCTGGCATAAAGGGCGTGCCCGCTTACATTATATACATACAGCATACAGAAATCTATTATTTCTTACTTATTATTTTTACACATCCCACGTGTCTGCGCATACACTTGTGCACTATAATATCTCCCGCGCCGAAGGCTAGTCTCCATTGAGATTGGCCGCCGTGGCTGAATATTTTTACACAAATAAGTTTTCTCAATATGAAATTGTATCCACAACGGTTTAAGGTAACTGAATAGTACCCTATAGGTACCACCATTCATTTCAATATTACTGAATATTATTGTCTATTGGAGTGTAGTTTTAACATGAGGTACACACATCACACCGTCTAGGGATACTTTGAAAAAAGTCGATAAAGTTCAAAAAGTGAAAAAAGTCGATATACTCAAAAAATACTGGCCGGTTTTAAAATCTTTTGAAGAGAGCTTATTTTGTAGACCTTTTTGAATGATCGAAATAGATGCTGCCATGATAGTAGGTACTTACTGATTCCATGTCATTACTCCGACTAGTAAATAGTTATCTGTGGAATTTATATCGCATAATATTAGCATGAAATACAAAATATTATTTTTAAGTTGCAGTAAATCGCCCATATTACATAAAATACGTTATTAATCGGCGTTTTTAGTATTTGTTGATTATAAACAGTATATGGTACATGATACACACAAGTTTCAAATTCCTAATTTGTTTAGTTGTTGAGATAGAGCTCGTACAAAAATGGTCTAAAACAGACAACTTCTACGGCCCCCTAATTCATCATTTTTGAAGATAAAAACAAACAAAAATTATATTTATTTTCTACTTGATGAGCTCTAGACAATGATACCCCACATGCCAGGGTCAGTTTTTTTTTTTTTCTAAATTTAATTTTATTGTATGGCGACCCCCCTTTAATTTTTAATTTTATTATTTGTTGCTCTTGCGGCAATAGAAATGCTCAATCTGTGAAATTTTCAACTGCCTACCTATTACGGTTCATGAGATAGAGCTCGCTGACAGACAGACGGACAGCAGAGGCTTATGAATAGGGTTCCGTTTGTCACCCTTCGGGTACGGAACCCTAAAAAACCAGCAATTGATATACAAAAGAAGAAATGAAGAATAGGTAAGTATATCCTACGATCATTAATTTGTCAAGAAAAGACCGTAGGCACACCAATCTTAAGCTCGACTTGATAGCTTTACTTTCTATAATTTAAAATCTTTTATCTTAGGAAAACTCTCTGGTAATAATTTATTTCCTTTCAGGGTAGGTACCTCGTAAATCAATCACTGTAATTTGTGCTTGATCAGTTTTTAAGCTTTTTTTCGAACGGGAAAAGATATAATTCCAGTGAGGGTTTCTTAGACTTCCATGTTTATTATTAAAGTTTTAAACTCTTTAAACTAAGATCTATATTGACTTAAAACATTTTATTGCTAGGTTGGAAAGGGTAGGCTCTTTTATTTATTTTTATTTTTCTAGTTGATGTTTCTCTCTTGACAATAAGCGAAGAAACTTAATAAGGAGATTATTTTCTCGTAGCTGTTTTATGGTTACGACGATATTTATTTTCTCAACTAGATATAAAATGGCAACAAGTTACAAAAAATCCTCAAATCGTTCTAAATCCTGTTTTGTGCCAATATATGAAAAATATTTCCCTTCCTACTCATAAAAACAATCTGTAACACCAGCGCCCCAGCATCTTACTCCCGGGGTATATATCTGATAGCGTCGGCGTCGCGTCCTTACATCAAGGGGCGTCGGCAAACACCTAGCGTGCCAACGGCATTTGTCAACTTCACGGACAAGACACTCGTGCCACACAGGGCTCTTCGGACAACACAACACTGCAACATTATAGTGGCTTTGGGGTATTAATAGGATAAGCTAGAACTCTTTCGCCGTAAAAGTAAAAAAAAAAAAATAGACGACGTATATTTAGTAGCCTAATCTGCTTAAAAGAACCCTGTATGAAATCGACACGTGTTTCACCTCTAAACGAGGCATCCTCAGGATGACGATTGACTTGTTGCGAACCCGACCGTGTGCCAGACGTGTTGCCAAGTCAAGCGCCAACAACAAGTTAATCGTCATCCTGAGGATGCCTCGTTGAAAGGTGAAATACGTGATAATTTTTTACTGGGTTCTGTTTAAGAACAGTTAAGCGAATTTGATTAGTAAATATACGTCGTCTATTTTATTTTATAATGGATTTCCACAAAGTCACGCCTGAGTGAATTAACTAACCATCATGAAAGACATCCTCAATCAAACAAAATCAAACTACCTACTTCATTTCCTACTTCTACGCTTTTATTCCGAGCTCAAAAGCCTTCTACGACACATTCTGAAAACCATTCAGTATAAGAGAGCTTGTTAAAGATATAATTTATCTTCCGGTGTTATGAAGAATTACAAAAAAGTTAATTTCAATCTAACTGACTTTGTTTATTTAAACAAAGTATATTTCGCAGGTATGTTTGTGGTCTAACGTTTTCAGTGGACAATTAATTTAATATAACATAACTAATCGTCGAAAGATTAGGCAGAGATGTACCTATTAGTACACCCACATTTCGCCAGTTATGTTTAAGTCCCATGTAATAAGGGACGCAACAGATTTTGATGCAGTTTTAACCATTATTTAGGGTGAAGCCAAACGAGTGTAATTTTGTGAGTCGTGAGTCGCAGAATTTCGGTCGCAGAAATTCTGCCTGGCAGAAATTCTGTTGGGATGCCAGACGAGCCCATTTTATTCAGTTACTAATGTTACTATCCAACGTTTATAGCGGATGTTTGTGTCGTGCAATGGAACCGTTGAAAATTTTGTGTATTTACGAAGCATAATGTAGAAGACGAAGATGTAGATTATGCCAGAAAAAGATGCTGAGTAAATCCGCTTTATGGTGAAAGACAGAATTCGGTTGCCCCGCAAACTCAATTCGGTCCGAATAATGCGTGTGAGTCGGCAGACAACTCATTTTCCGTCGCCGTGTGAATGAAACAGGAGTTTTGTATGAAACCGAATGAAGCAGAAATTACGCGACCGAAATTACGCAACTCTTGGCTTCAGTCTTAGAGAGTTTATTATGGAAGGTTCATAAGTATAAAACATAATGATTAAACTAACATACAATAAAGGTATCACAATGTTTGTTAAAGTAGCAAAAACAGTGCATAGCAGGGGCGAGTCACTAGTACTACACAAGTATATTTTATTGTTGCATAAAATTCGGTGAGCCGCCACCGGTGAAATACAGCCATTATTCAATCCCCTATCTATACTGACACGGACTTCCGAATGCGCGGTCTATAGCCACATTAATACTTCAAGGGTACAATAGAGCATCCTGTATCTAAAGGACGGTATCTCGAGCACCGAATCAATCAACCGACACGTGTATAGGGGGAGTCCGAAACACTCGCACCTCCTCCAAAGCCAGGCTGCTTTTAAAATAATGATGAGTAAAGTGCATCGCCTTGGTAGCGAAAAACATTGTATATTTTTAAGGTTGTTTCGTAAGAAAAATATCATAGCGTTTGAAGGGTTGAAAGTAATAACGCTTATTTTTTCCAGATGGGTTAACGATGAAAAAGGTCGATATTGTCAGATTTTTATTGGACATAACTATGATAAAATGATATCTGCATTACTAAACGACTACCTATATTATTATTCAGTTCCGCCAAAATGGATAACATTGCAGTTACGTCTACACTGTCTTTCCTTATGTATCTAAGTAACTACTGCTTACCATTTTCCTTTGTATTTTGGTGACACTATCTATACCACATAACATCACGCATTGTTTCCCCGAAGGGTTGGGCAGAGGTGTACCTATAGAACACCCACATTTCGCATGTAATAGGGGGCGAGCCTATTACCATCAACCGAGTACAAATCCAAATTCCATGCTGCTATTGAGAAATTCCAGATGGAAATACTCAATAACACTTTGCCCGACCCGGGAATTGAACCCAGCACCTCACGCTCAGCAGTACCGCTTGCAACCACTAGACCAACGAGGCATCTATGTACCAATTTACGGAATACCAATATTCCAATCGCTCTCAGGAAGAAGGGTTAAAAAATAATAATCCCCTAGAAATCGGTTGATTTATCAAAGGGTTTACTGAGATATTTTTTCCTAAAGCACCTTTAAAAATTTGTTATGCAAATGGAAAAGCCTTATTACACTTCCTTAATTATTTCACAGTCTTTATTCAAGCGCAAAGTCCCTCTAATATTTTATGACGTAATTTAAAAGACTGTCTTTGAAAATGAGTTCTACGTCCTCAACGAGGGATAATTTTCAGCCATTGTTTTACATTCTGTCGAAATCTCGGGCCCTGATTAGTTTGTACAAACGTAAAATTTGTCGAAAAAAGAATATTGTCGGTGAGCAAAAGTGGAGAATTTGAATTGAAAGCCGCTCTTTCAGATATAATGTAAATCCATGAGGATAGGCAAATATTGGTTATCGGTTTTGACAACCGATCCACAATAATTTAACCATTTCGCATCATATGCTTCAGTTTCATGTTGCAGTTTGAATTTTGGCTGCTAATCACGTAACGTAGTGACAAACCGAATTTCCACCAAATCTTGAAAACAGATAAGACTTAAATGCATCCGAAAAGTTTCTTGCAACCTTTTCTTTATCGCGGTAGAGACAAATCACGCAGAATTTTTGGGGATTACATGCGTACAAAACATTTTATCGGACGTAGCTAGAAAGTTTTTTTCAAAGATATCTAAAGCCTCGGATCTCCCTATAAAACTTGCCCCAAACTTTAGTTTCCTGCTGCTTTAATAATAGCTACTTTTTCTTTCCGTATCGTAATAAAGAATCTACTGTGTGCCATCTTTTCATAGTGCGGTGGTGGAAAAGCTGTGGAGATTAGATCAGAGTTTATAATACTGCCCATATTTTTTTATGTCTGCTTCAATGTAGATGAGTTATATATACGGTGACAAAAGCAACTAAGTGAGATCCATTTTCTTTTACTCCAGCAGCCCAGCTGCTGCTGCTGCTCTCTGTTCAATTTTTTTTCCTATAAAAAACATGATGTTGTAAAAAAAATGGATGAAAACTTGGCGTTTAATAGTTATAATTCTTGTTTGAGCTCTTGGTATAAATGTGGTGCTGTTACAAAAAGAATGGGGTACTTAGGCTGCCTGTCCACTGGAGCGGAAACGAGTGGAGAGGAGCGGAGATGTGCCAATATTAACCAATGGAATCTTAACTCTGGAGCGGAGTTTAAATTATATTGGTCAATATTGGCATCTCCGCTCCTCTCCCCTCGTCTCCGCTCCAGTGGACAGGCAGCCTTAAGCGCAGGCCACACCGCCAGCTAGCGGGCGGGCGGGCGAAGCGAACGAACATCGTTTCACCTCTTTACATACTTCGGTTCACACCGCGAGCTACCGATATTTCGCGTAGTTTGTATAGTTTCCTTCGTTCGTCTCCTTCGTTCGCTTCGCCCGCCCGCCTGCTAGCTGGCGGTGTGGCCTGCGCTTTAATGTCGTGACTACCGTGTCCTGTTGCCTACACGTTGCAGGACTTGATGGACGCTATACTGAAGGTGCCTCGTAGCCAAATTCTGGGCTGACATACATACGTGACGTTACCTCACATTACGTAAACGTAAACCTAGAAATGACTACTCGTAAACGCCCCAGTATAAAAACTAAAGTGCCCCAGCACAAACATGTCAGAGTCACTCACAGCCACTAGTTAGGTAAAGATTGGATATTTTTTTTCTGTAGCTT
The DNA here is from genome assembly GCA_948150665.1 of Conistra vaccinii. NCBI lineage: Eukaryota > Metazoa > Arthropoda > Insecta > Lepidoptera > Noctuidae > Conistra > Conistra vaccinii. Next base: position 11,831,291 of record OX411330.1, read on the forward strand.
TGCAAACATCAATCCTTTTACGCATTGGTATGCAGGCTGCGTGGGTCGAAATGCAAAACACTTACCCTCGGTAGAGTTCAAAGCGTAAACTTTTTCTGTCCCAAACATTATTCCGGTCTCGTAGTTCTGCTTTGCGTGTTTGAGGTTTGAAGTATTTTTCGGTTGAGCCTTGGTTTCATTAAAAAGTTGCCCGCACAACTAATATTCGAAGTGATTGAGCAACTTTCGATTGCGACGTCTGTAAACTGCTTTTGTCGTCATTGTTATTAGAATCTGTGTAGCGCTTTTTCCTAGGCTATGGTCGGTATCTATAATTTGGTTTGAATTCATTTTAAAAAGCTAAAATATAGTACAAGTTTTAATTTAAACAGATGTAATGGTAGATGATGATGAATAGATGTAAAAATAGTTGATAATTAAAGATTTGATTAATGACAACCTATCTGAATAAGGCCATTGTACTGAGTTATTAAATTTACAGTTTTTGACAGATTGCGAATGAAATGCGAATGCCAACGTTTCAACGAGGATGGAAATGTTAAGGAGCTCGTGGCTAAATAGTAACAAGCCGCACGGGTCGATCCATCAGGTTAAGCTACGCTTGCCGGGGTTGGTCAGTGGATGGGTGACCATCTTCACATACCAAGACTACTCAGAGACTTGAGACCGAGACTTCCGTGCCTCAGAAAGCACGTTAAGCCGTTGGTCCCGGCTGTCATTCGTAGATCTTTGACAGTCGTTACGAGTCGTCAGAAGCCCGAAAGTCTGACACCAGTCTTACCAATTGGTATCGTATTACCCAGTTACTGGGTTGTGGAGGTCAGATAGGCAGTCGTTCCATGTTAAATACTGGTATTCAGCTACATCCGGTTAGACTGGAAGCCGACCCCAAGATAGTTGGGAAAAGGCTAGGAAGATTGAAGATTGATTCTTGTCATTAAATGTCAAATCTTCCATTATCAACTTCCAATTTGCTGCAATCAGTTCAATACATAATTATAAGACCCATTGTTAATGGCCCATTGTATTCTGTTTTGGTACTTGCATGGTTTCAGGTTACATTTTCATCTCTACAATTAATTATTGGAACCACAACAATATGTGTAATATACATTGCATATTGTATTCGGTTACTCTTATACTCGTAGCTCAACATCCCTCACATCTGAATAATCAAACGAAACTCTCTGTACTTAAAAGAGACTGTCATAGGTGGTGGAAAAGCTGTGGAGAATTAGATCAGAGTTTATAATACTGCCCATATTTTTATGTCTGGTTCAATGTAGATGAGTTATAAAACGGTGACAAAAGGATGCATGTACTAAGTGAGATTCGTTTTCTTTTGGTCCAGCCGCTGGTTCTGTTCAAACTTGAAAGTCATGCATCATGATTTTTAACCGACTTCCAAAAGGAGGAGGTTCTCAATTCGTCTGTATGTTTTTTTGTATGTTTGTTACGCGATTTCTCCGTCAATTGTTGACCGATTTTGAAAATTGATTTTTTGTTTGAAAGGGTATGCTCCCGAGGTGGTCCCATATCAATTTTATTAACTTTACTTGGATAGTTTTTGAGTTAGCTTCAATAATACGTATTTTTCCCACTTAGTTTATATGGATGATATAATGATAACTTCCAATCACTGTTATTTACATAGCAGGTTAGTGGTATTCAAATTTGTATGGGGTAGGTACCACCACTAAAAAGTGCAAAATAAAAACTTTTTACAAAAAAAGAACAACCGACTTCCAAAAAAGACACTACAAAGTCAAAAATAACTTTAATTTCGGAAGTCGGTGGCAAAAAACGAAAGTTCAAAACCAAACACACCGACTTCCGAAATTAAAGTTATTTTTGACTTTGTAGTGTCTTTTTTGGAAGTCGGTTGTTCTTTTTTTGTAAAAAGTTTTTATGAAGTGAAAACTTCTTTAGGCGCGTTGAGCACGTTTTGGGATGGGTAAAAAATTTTAAGCTTTATTTTTTTGGAATTGTTTTAATGGAGCTACAGCTTTCGTCTTGTACTGACAGCAAGCCACATTAATTCCTGAATTTTTTGCGTTAGATGGCGACTTTTTGATACAACGTATGTATCAAAAAGTTACTTAGTTTTCAGTTCTATCGACAGTCTTCAAAGACTGCCCGATGTATTTTTTTATTACCTACAACTTGATGAAAAATAGTAATCATTGTTTTTCTTTCCCGCTAATTTTCTTTGAACGTGCCAATCAAGTTATTAACAAGACAACTTTTCGTAATCGCAAACACCTTAAAGTTCCGAAGGCGATCGGAGACCGCAAACCGCAGCTGCAAAGCCGCCCGCCCAATCGCAATGACACACCACAGCGACATTGCTGGTTTCTATGCAACTTGAAAACGGTTCCGTAGATGGTGAGTTCACGCCGGAATTGTACCTTTAAAAGTCTAATTGAAGTTCTTTATCTGATCATAAATCAAATGTGACATTTTCTGAAATAATGTATTATCATAATCAGATAAGTAAGTATTTTCATACTTACCTCAAGACACAGCGTAGATATTTAATCACAGAAACCACAGTATATCCATAAGTAATTGCAGAACGACTACCAATCTATACTCTGTGGCTACGCTGTAAGCTAATTTAGACTTAGCCAACTCGTAAGTAGATAAGTCAGTGAGCTAGTCAGCTAACAGTAAGTTAGTACGGTGCGGGTGTGTGGTCGTAGACTAATACAAATAGTAAAGTCAACTGCAAAGTTAACGTGGCTGCAGATGTCCCAAATTTTGGGACCAGGGTTTAGGTATTACATTGTATTGCTTTGAAGAACCCTTTTGGTTGTATTCACAGTGCGATCTGAAACAATATGTTCATAGTATTAAAACTTGAAGCAAATGATTAATTAATAAGTAGGTACATTAATCTACCTACCTTCATTCCTGGTACCTGAATTCCTGAAAATTTAAACAATCTATGTGATAGGTTTTACAATTCTCCCACAAATGATTTTATCAGATATCGTAATCTTTATAATGTTTAAGGCGCATTTTTGGACGAGAAATAAAATATTAATTTATTATATATTAATTCTGAAGAATTATTAAAGGTCACAAAAATATCGCTACACAGATAAAAAAAATCTTGAAAAAAAATCGGTAAATATAACCGATCACTGACTGCTCAAGGGATTTCTTTTTTAGATATTTTTACCACTATGTAACATAAAAATAGTAAGGTAAAAAGAGCAATGACCTGATCAATACGACGGTAAACTTACTCGTTAGCAATTCTGAAGAAAACAATTAAAAAGCTGCGGAAAATAATAAAAGTGAAGCGCTAAAACTGTAATTAACTTAGCCTGAGGCATCAAACTGCTAATTTAGCCTGACACAGGCAATAAAGGCCAAGTTTCGCGCTTTGATTCCTTCTCACCTGCATTATTTAGTTTATTGGAAGACTGTGTAAAATTAACTTTGAAGTTCTTTACGTAGATATTATTTATTCTTACAATCTTTTTTAGTGATAACACAACTAAATAATGTTACATCAGTACCGTTATTTAGTTTTGTTTTATTATCATGATACGTCAATGAAAATCTTTCATGACGTGGTGATTATGTTGACTATATTGGCCAAAAAGCATGATGCTTGCGGTGACGACTCCCCAGGTTGCGGTTCATATTCAAATAAGCGGTTGCGGTTGACTTACGAGCGTGTATACTGAAAGTGGGCAACGTCGCAAATAGCTGTCAAATATTTCGCTGATATCAATCTTCCTAGCCTTTTCCCAACTATCTTGGAGTCGGATTCCAGTCTAACCGGATGCAGCTGATTACCAGTATTTTACATGGAGGGACTGCCTATCTGACCTCCACAACCCAGTAACTGGATAATACGATACTCCTTGGTAAGACTGGTTGTCAGACTTTCGGGCTTCTGACGACAGTAAAGACTGTAAAGATCCACGAATGACAGCCGGGACCAACGGTTTACCGTGCTTTCCGAGGCACAGAGGAGTCTCGGTATGAAAAGGGCCATCCACGGGCCTACGGGCAAGCGTAGCTTAACCTGATGGATCGACTGGTGCGGCTGTTATTACTTAGCCACGAGCTCCTCCCCCACAATCTCTTACTGATAACAAAACTAAATAATGGTACATCATCATAATTATCATGATACGTCAATGAAAATGTTTTTAGGAGTCTCATGACGTGGTGATAATGTTGGCAATATTGGCCAAAAACACACCAAATTTATTTTAAAAAAAACGTGTTACTTAAGAACGAACAGTATCGAAACATTACTAGAAAATGAATAATTGAGGTGACAGATTTGAATGAAATCCTTGACTTTTAGCTTCGTTGTAAACTTCCAAGAAAAGTCTAGTCCTTTGATAAGCTGACTGAACCTGTCAGACTGAGGTAAGAGAATTTTTGAATTACAATAGAATACCAGGAATTCATTAAATATCTACTGGAATCTTAATCATTCAGGTTTTTGCGAATTGTAATCAAGCATAATCTAGTCTCAATTCAATTAAAATTCAGTCAGACTTGAAATGAACGCCCGAAATCGTAATTTATTATTTGACGGAATTTTCGTTTTAAAAGCGTCTGTTTATAGATTTTAGTTTTCAATTTAACAAAGCCCTAGTGGCAACACTGATAATATGATTAAAGCACGCACTCCACTTAAAATTGAAGGCATGTAAAAAGGGCTTTATTTATTTTACAACTTAATTTAAAATTGGAACCTTAATCTTTTTATTCCATAAAGATAATCAACTCTATAATGCATTATGATATGAGATCTTAATTATGTGGATATACCAATAGATTTGGTTTTGTTTTAAAAACGCAAAGAAATTGACCAAAGACTTTGTCCCAAGATGAGGGTCGTACCTGCAGCAAATATTTCACTGCCAACAATTTATATATCCCGGGCAATCCCGGGTCACCATGAGTCCCGGACCAAAACCAACTGTGAAACGATATACATCTATTTTGTGTGGCCACCTCCACTTGATTTCCCTTTGCTAAAAAACGAAGTAAAAGGCAAAGATTTATGGTAGTTTTTACAATTTTACGGTCAGCGAGTTCGGTTGGTACGCAAGGGAGACATTACGAGAGATATCGCAGATTTACTTCAAACTTGATGGCTTCTCTGGAGGGAAATCACGAGATGGGGTATCATTGCAGCATGATTCATTCGACAACGCACCGCGAATGCTGCTGTTTTTTTTTAAATCTATTTCCACGCCGCGAGACTGAAATGTGTCTCGTGGTTTTTTTTTTTTTCTTTTATTTATACTTACTTCTTTTTTCGAATTTTTGGCCGTGTTCATGTCTTTATTGTATTACTTACTGAACATAACTGAAATAAAAAAAAAATGTATATATGTAATATGAAATGGTAGATTTTTCCTAATTTTGTACCTATATCTTATTTGCTGTTGTTTCCGTACTTCAAAGAAAAATGACTCCCTTCTTCAAGACACAAGTTTAAGAAGAAACAACCTGCTTGTTTTCAAAGCCGCCATATATCGTTAAAAAAGAAATCATTAAATTCAATGCGTGGCGTGTAATGAATTCTGAAATATTCCCTTTTCGGTAAAGTAATGAGGCCAACGCCTCTTTTAAGGAGCACCTTAAAAATGCATATCATGTTTCAAAATCGATACCGTCACATTTTCCTTGTTTGATGAAAAAGTAGACATAGCTTTTACCCGCGGCTTCGCCCGCGTGGATGTCTTAAAATCACCGGAACACACTACCGGAATTAAAAGTCAAAGAAACCTATATGTTAATACAGGTTATAAACTGACTGTGTGCTGAATTTCATCCAAATTCATTCAGCCGTTTTTGCGCCAATCCGAAACATACATGCAGACAAACCGAGAAACAGACCAAAATTAAAAAAAACTGTATTTTCATCAGACAGACTCGTTTCCACACGTCGAAGCAGTTTTTTTTTTTTTTTGTTCAAAAATAAAATCAATGTACAGTTTTGTCTTCGTTACGATTTTATTTTATGTATGTATACCATAAAGATGTAATACCTACCTATATGTTAACGATCCCTTTGGTCGCACACAAACTGATATAGATTATCAACCCCTGGCCCTTATTCGTACAAAGCCTTTATCGAACACGAACCCTAGAACACTTCAAAACAAAGAAAAGGTCGGATAAGAAGATTATAGTGCCGTCGCTGAATTGAAAAATGAAATAGAAAAATATAACGTTTATTCTTTGTTTGTTGTCAATATTGAACGAACTCAATAGAAACGCAACGCTAAATGAATTTATATTTTCAAGATTATCATTCTATTGAATTTGAATAGATCTTTGCAACCGCGTCATCGATTTCGAAAATAAGGTTGGGACCTGTCAAAAATAATTCCATTTTTATGTGAGGGGTTCTCAAGAATGGGGAGAGAGCCCCTCCTCGTTATTTCGTCTTCGTGCGCTCTGTAACGTCTATTTTCATGCTAAATATGTTTTAAATTGCCATTCGCGTTCGATGATTACGACAATAACATATTCTTGCTTCAGCGAAAATGTAAAAGTGAGCAAATTATTTTTCAAGATAAAACAATTGAGGCTCGCAACTTGTTTGACAAAGAACTTCACAAAAATTTAATTTGAAATGAATTCAAATTAAGGGAACTTGTAGTTTTTAGAAGATACTAGCTAATGCCAGCATTAGCAAAATTTTCATTTATTTTTTTGTTAGAACCTGCTCTGGCACGCAACAACAACGTACCAAAGTTTCATCACAATCTGTCGAACCATTTTTGAGTTTTTGCGAGACTAACGCACGGCAATTGATTTTTATAATTATTATACAGTGTCAGGGACATCGACGCGAAGCCTGTTACCATGGATTCAGTACATGATTTTTTTTTAAAGCACCTGTTTCATTGAAAAGTGCAATCATATTATACCTACGCGGTCAAAATGTATGGAACAGCAGATTTTTTTTAAATAACCGACGAGAAATTTCAACGCACGGGGGTTCAGAATCATGTACTGAATCCATGGTAACAGGCTTCGCGTCGATGTCCCTGCCACCCTGTACTGTATATAGATAGAAAATAAACATAATTTTCGAATCATGTAAAAGGCGTAAATGTTCATACATTAACTTACCTAATTATACTCACTTCATTAATTTTGTTTTTGTTATTCAAAGATAGATTTAAGTTTAACTATGTGAAGAAAACATTCAGGTGAATTATGTGGCAATAAAAACTATTTTATTTTATGTTTCAAAAGCTCAACGTGGACTCGAATGCTGAATAGTTTATACAAACAGTACCTAGAGTCGTCTCAAGTATGGCTACAAATAACGATTTTAATTCGTGAGCAATTTTGAGCACAAACTTAGAATAAAATACTTTTTCTCAAACATGCTTGGAAATTCGAACATTATTTTGACAACCTTCTGAGTTAAATTGAAATTGCTGTACTGGTCAAAAACCAGCGAGCATCTGGCCGGAATCTTAGTATGAAAATCCATCTGTCGTGTTTAGCGGCCAAATAAATTACTATGAAAACTCATATCTGTCGTCTTATTTAAAAATGGAACTAACTTTTTACTTCAACACATGGCAACCAAGGAGGTAACTTATCAAAGATTTTATTTAAATTTCGAACTAGCTTAGCAAATGGAACTGTTTATAGAAGAAACAAATGAACATACGGTCGCGTGAAGCTTTGTTCGACATTGATTCTGAAATTTATTAAATTACTTGGTTTGAATTTCCGCGCATTGTTTGAGAAAAGTACTATACAAGCCTTGGCCGCAACCAGACATTGATGGACTCACGTATGTGTGCCTCCACTATCGTTTCCAAATTCCCGCAGTTGCAGGCCACAAAAGTAATGTACTACTCTTATTAACTTCATTTATAAATTACTAAAGACTCTTTTGCATAGCTTTTTGAACATGAAAAAAGCTTTTGTCTGTCTTTCGTAGGTAAACTAACATAATTATATAAGAATAAGGGTGTCGATTGGGCAGAGTTAATTTAAATCACCTTTTTTACCGTTGTTATTAGCAAAAACACTTGGTACTAATATTGGGGAGTGCAAGCCGAAAACGCTAGGCGAATGACTAATATTGGCGGGTAGGTAGGGGAAAGAGGGGGGAAACCGGATAGGGGGTCAAACCAGATAGTTACTATTCCATTACTCCGCGTACAGCTGTCTCGTTCTACCTAGTGGAGAAATATGCGCGAACGCTTGCATAGTTCGGTTACAAATGGTGGTGACGGTCAAATCTCAGCACGTGCGTCTATAAACGAAAATTGAAAACAAAGGTAAGTCATCTAATATTTTGATTTCCTTAAAGTGTTGTCATTAAGTTTAGCTTTAAGGTATCATATACAGTTGTATTTCTTAAGAAGTAAATCATATTTAACCTTTTAAAACGATATTTGTTGTTGCTATGAGTGTAAACATAAACTGTTAGTTATTACAATTTCAAACGTGGTACCTGCGGGGTACAAGCGGACGGGGAGATTTCGTCTATCTGGTTTTACCCCGATTCAGGTATTGTGGACGTTTGTTTTATTCCTCTTTTAAGTTACTATTTTTTTTACTTTATACAGAGTGCAAGCTTCAACATGCCACGCAAAAAGACGAATATAGAAAACTACCATGAGGATCCGGAGTGTTTGGTTTGTGGCGAAAAGTACAGTCAAATTAAGTCCATAGATGAATGATACCAATGCACTCTTTAGGTGCAGTTGTTCTAAGCAAGACTTATTATTGTTTGTATGCAATAATTGCGAATAATTTTAATATTTAGTTTCATTTTTAGTCATTTTATATTCATCCCTTGAAAATAAAATACCTATCTGGTTTGACCCATAGGTATGGGGTGAAATCGGATTTATAATTTTCAGTTAAAATTGTCCTATTGTGTAGTTATTAAGATTGATCTCAAAAATTTTCATGCCGAAGTTATGCCTAAGGTATACTTAAGCATTTATGATATTGATTATGTCAATAAATACCATGGTGATTAATTTATTGTGTCTTTATCTTAACTATCCGGTGTCCCCCCACCTTCCCCTAGGTAGACGAATATTTTGCCAACAACAACCCCCAAGAAGTTGAAGATATTTTACGAACAAACTACATTACCTGACGACAATATAAATAACGTAAACAAGAAATTTGATAAAGCCGACATCTCAAAGAAATAAGGAAAAACTTGTAGGAAACACAATAAATCTTTGTAGTTATATAACTGTGCTAATAAACGAGGTAGAACGACGACCTAGCCCTTTCATCTGGCTCTGGTCGTAAATCCAAGATGGAGGGAAGAGAGGGAAGTGCCTCTAGTGATGTATTCGCAACATTAATGGAATTACGCGGCCGGCCGATATGTAGCACTTGTTGTTACAATTTAAGGATAACAATTTGTATTGAGTGGTTCGCGTTTCCTCGTTAAGATCCTAGTTTTCTAGTTGATTTCATTATCCAGTTTAAAAGTGTAATTTAATAGACGTATAGTTTTATCTCAAATACTTGCTTGACCTTTCTTGTTTGTGAATGGGTGACTATCTTTAAATACCAAGACCCCTCCGTGCCTCGGAAAGTACATAACACTGTTGGTCCCGGCTGTAATTTGTAGATTTTTGACAGTTATTACAGGTCGTCAGAAGCCTGAAAGTCTGACAACCAGTCTTACCAAGAGGTATCGTGTTACCCAATAAATGGATTGTGGAGATCAGATAGGGTTCTTCATGTAAAATACTGATATTCAGCTGCATCTGGTTAGACTGGAAGCCGACCCCAACATTGTTGGGAAAGGCTAGGCCAATGATGACATGCAGGGATTTTCACAGTTTACTATCGTTTTATTTCACAAAATACTTAGAACAATTTTGATGTAACACGACGTGATTTTCCTCACTGCATTATTATTTAAACTCTCCTTAATAAATTATACGACCCAAACTTTCGTAAAGGTCAATGTTCATAAACTAAATAGTAGCAAGTCTGATTGATTGAAACTGTCTTCGAATTAAACAAGATATTTCAGTGTTGATACGATAATTCTGTTTTTTTTTCTGTTACTAAATTAAGAAAGTTTAATAATCACACGGCCTTGTGAGCATAGTTTAGGGTTCCGTACCTCCCAATGGAAAAATGGAACCCTTATAGGATCACCCGTGTGTCTGTCTGGCTCGCTGGCTGCATATCCGTCTGTCACAGCACTCACAGCCAATTTGTTCCGAATCTAATCGACCAATTAAGTTGAAATTTGGTACACATATAAATTTTTGTGACTCAAATACGAACGCGTAGGATCGTAAATAAATGAATTTTGAATATAGGGGCCACAGAAAATTTCAAAAAACGTTTTGCCAACTATACCGTGTGCCTTATCAAATGAAAGAACTTACTGTGAGGATCTTAATTTTTTTTATGATTTCGAAATAAATATTTTTACAGTTAAATAAGAAAACAGATAAAAATTTACTTCTCTCCCGATTGTCTTCTGCTGAGCCTACAATTTTGTAAAAATACAGAATATAATTCTGAAAATAATATAACAAAAAAATGTGAAGTACTAAGTACTTTCGTTTTTAATGTTTTTATTGGCAATATTCTTTATTGTCAATGTTAAATGACTGCAGTGTGCGAGAGCAGCTACGAGGAAGGTAAGCGAAAACTATGTATTAAAGATCCTAAAACATAACATTTTTTTTCATATCTGCTACTATCAACAAAATATTATAGAAATGTTTGTCGTGCTTTAGTTTGTCGAGCGAAAATTGTGTCGCGCTATCGTTCGTCACTCAAAAGTTTCGTCGTCCCGTCGATGGTCGTGAAAACAATCGGTCGCAATAACGTTCGTCGATCAAAAGTTTCGTCGTGCCATCGTTTGTCGTGAAAACAATCTGTCGCGCTAACGTTCGTCGACCTGTAGCTCTACCATGAGTTGCCATCGAAAATTTACTCGCTAGCGTTAAACTCGCTAGCGTATTAACGTTAATCAAATACATTTCGATAATGTCAAAACTTGCTAGCGTCCCCGTAAATGATTTATATGAAAAGATATTGTACAGCACCCCTAGCGGTCACAGAAAGAATTAAAATTTGTTCCAAGAGCACTATAGTTTTCGATAGGTAAGAAACCTAACGTAATCTATTCGATAGTCGCTAACGTTTTTCAGCTGTCACCATACAAAACGGCACCATGAGTCACTAAATCGACAGACGCTATCGAAAAATACGCTTGCGATAGTAGTTACGTTGCTCACTACCATTTTGACGTGTGAAACATGTTTACATTCAAATTATATACGTTTTTAGGTCTATTAAAGGCAAAATAATGTCTGGAAGAGATTATTTAGCATGGAATATGTTAGTGGCCCCAAAATTTGGAGGCCAACGACTGGAAGAACGTAAATTTCAAGAAACTATCTTATTTAGTTCTCTTACAAAATATTCTATTTGCCGGCGACGCCGACGGGACCGATTTGTTCTAAAAGTTTTAACTACATAAGTTAATTAATTGTATAGTGTTTTATACGAATAATCTACAAAGATTGTAAGAAATTCTAATAAGAAATAAATAAATGCACAATTCCAAGAATTCGGCTTGCACCACAATATCCTAACGGATTTACTTACTATAAAAGGCGTAGGTACCATTTTGTGGGCAATTCAGTCGCAGTTCAGCCCTAGATAATACACTTAAATACGGAGCTCAGCCACCAAAGAAGAAACATACCAAGAAAAGCCGAATTCTCCGGAATCATTCAAGATAGTAAATCAGTGTTTTATTTCGCTGCCTCAAGATAGTCCTCATCGTGGTCACTGTGGGTTATGGTACCCAACCTAGGTACGTATTCAGGGGTCCGTGGTGGTTGTGCAGCCAGCGGATTCACCGAGGGTCAGTTAGCAGGGAGCGCACATCAAATATCAGTGGGAGATCGTCCCAAGTTGCCTGCGGTACTGTAGGTACCTCTGCCGTCCGCAACACTATTATTGTAAACATAGTTCATTTTAAATTTAAATAAATAACGCCGCGAATCACACATTGTCAACAAAATTACAAATTGAATAGAGGTAAATAATTATTACCTATAAGGAATAAAAATTCAACAACCCCTAAATACCATAAAAAGGTGCACTAACTGCCAACCTTTCTATTTAGTCGGATTGTTTGATTATACTTATTGACTGTCATAACATTGTTACCATAGCGATACCTTATGTGTAGTGATGGGCAATTCTCGAGAATATTCTCCTTGCGAGAACTTTGCTGTTAAATTCTCGAGAACATTCTTTTGGTAGGGAACTTATGAGAATTTAAAAATTGGATGACTGTATTGAATCGGTATTTTTTTTAGACTAATAGTTTTTAGTGCATTTGAACGTTTTACGAAGTTTGAGTTTAAAATAAACTACACCTCAACTTAAATTCTCAGTAAATTCTCCTGAGCCAGAACATTCCCGAGAATATTTTCGAGAAAATTCTCATAAATTCTCTTAAATTTCTTAAGGTAGTAATGTTAAAGTATGATTTCTGTATTAAAACGAACTTTATGGGTTTAAAATAATCAGCATTAATAAAATGAATAAGAAAACAACATTATAAGAAAGGTTTATGGTGCAAATAATTAAAAACAAAATAACAATCAAAAATAATTTTGACGCAACTAAAATCGAATTTGATAATCGCGACTCCATGTGGTACTTGTTTGCCCTACCTTGGGAATTTTTTTTAGAGCCGGAGGCGCGCAGGGGGGCAGCGTCGACGTGTTTTGATATGGAATTTTTCACTTTTTGTATGGAAAATATAAAAAAATATTACCTACATGTTGAGTTTTGGGGGTTTTTTCCGATGTGTTTTATATGAAATTTTTCACTTTTTGTATGGAAAATATGAAAAATATCAAGGAAAATTTTAAAAATGATTACCTGCATGTTGAGTTTAAGGGTTTATGGGTTTTAAAAATCACACCAACACCTCGACTTCAGATGCAAAAACAGTACTGTCTTTTTTTTCTTTTCTTTTGCTAATATTTCGAAAAAAGTGTGCCCTATCGCAGAATAATGAAAATTTCGACCTTCTTTATGAAACTCATAAACCCTTAAAACTCATCATGTAAGCAAACATTTTTCATATTTTCCATACAAAAAGTGAAAACTTACGTATAAAACACGTCGAGAGTGCCCCCCAGCGCCCTTCCAACTCTAAAAAAAATCACGGGGTAGGACAAATAAGTACCACGTGGAGTCGCTATTGGTGCCGATTTTCTTGTTACAAATGCCTCTAAACTAGACTAAAAATCACCAAAATTTAGTTTAGTCCTGTCAAACGAGGATTTCCCATTCTGAAATAGACTAAAGTGACACAAGTGTGTCATAGTGTTTAGTGATAGTTTAGTTCGGTGTACAAGAGAATCGGCGCCATTTCCAGTCCGAAACATAATACAGTAACGTTTTTTCGAGTAAAGTATAAATAACAACAATAGAAGTTTACTTTAGACCTTGAAATCGAAACTTATTGTATTAAAATTTAGCAATTTTACTTCCATTTTTAAATTCTCGTATATTCTCCGTCGAAAAGAATATTCGAGAATATTGCAGAACATTCTCGATCCGAGAATATTCTCCGTGTGAGAATATTCTCCCGACACATCACTACTTATGTGACGTTTTGATCATATGAGCCGTTCCCTCTTCTTATTACTGAGAAAGATAGAAACAAAACATAAGAATGAAGTTAGCTAGACGACCAGTGTGGAAGATTTCTACCATTTTGGCAGATTTCGCTCCAAAATGTGGTCTGTGGCAGATCCTGCTGACGATTTACAAAAGTGGCAGATTTTGGCAGATTTAAAAGACTTCAAGGAAATTCACTTAACCTTATTAGAATTTTCCTTTTTTTATTATTATTAGGTATAATAATGCATAAGAAAATTGTTAAATATTTTTGTTGATTAATGATATTTCATTGAATTTGTGTCTATTTTTTCCGTTTCCATGAAGGCATATTTTTGGCATTTTTGGCGCCAAGTGTGGCAGATTTTGGCAGTTTTTTTGCCCAGTCTGTGGCAGATTCGCCATTTATGAAATGGTCACACTGTAGGTGACACGATCTATCGAGCTTACCTTAGCGCCTGCATGAGACTCCGTAAAACTCATGGTGCGAGCATTATCGAAATCAGTTTGATCTACGTCAACACTTCCAACTCCACCCGCTTTTCATAGAGCTCATACGTCATGCCGCCATACATATTGGAAGTAAACCCTCCGGGAGGGTCACCGGCATTTCGTTTGCGCTAAAGTTAACCATCGCTGACGGTCTACGGCATTAGGTTTAAAACCGTATTATAAACCACTGTAAAACGAAGTTAATTTGTGTGAATATTTGTAACAGTGAGCAATTTTTTTATTGATACGAGTAATTAAATTATAAATTATAATATCAGATTTTACTATCACAGTTTATAATGCCAGCTGTATTCGCTAAGAAAAAACAACATTTAAAATGAGCCCACCGCGAGGGCTCCCGGTATTCCATATGCGACTAGGTGAACCCTCCCGGCACTGAACGGGTTAATACGCTAGCGCTAGCGAGTAAATTTCGATGGCAACTCATGGTAGAGGTACTGATGTGCTGTCGCACCGCTGATGGTCGACCTATCGTACTGTCGCTCCAACATTTGTCGCGCTTTTGTTTGTCGCAACTTTGATACGGAGTCTATAATTCTATACTTATAGATTACAGGAAAACCTTCTTATAGGTCTATGGTTTTAAAATAACATGACAAATCTCTCAATATTGTGTGAGTGAGTTTGAATGTATGGGAGACCATGTTTTTCAACTACAATGGTAATTTTGTTCTTAGGATAAATTCATCCCAATTACGGAACCCTTCATTGTGCATAGTCCGACACGCACTTAGCCGGTTTTTTATACAGATCTCCAGTTTATGTATTAAATTCAAAATAGCCTTTCTCAGAGAACTATCCAAATACGAAACTAACTCCGTGTGACTCTACCCATGGTCAAAGCAGATTTCTCGTTCTTGTTTAAGTTTAGGGTAAAATAAACACACTAGTGTTTCACAACTAAACAAGTGTCTAAACAGATGGACTGCATTTCGACAAGACTGCGCAGTCGGTTGGCATTTTCGACGCAGCTAAGCATCGAAAATAATATGCTCACAAGCATTCAAACTGCAATTTTGCAGCTGGCGTGCAGTTCAAATGCAGTCCGTCTATTTTTCCTAATGTTCTAGACAGACGGACAGCATTTCAACTGCAAATCAACAGTTGAATGCAGTTATCGACACAGTTTTATTGAAGTCGTACTAACTGCATTTAAACTGCAAATTCGCAGTTGAAATGCCTGTCTAGAGCCTAATAAACATGTCCCCAACAAGACATTGCCTTTTAAGTAGAGGTCTGGATTTGTGCCCAGTGTCCAGTTGATGGCAATAGGCTCGCTCCCTATTACATGGGACTTAAACATAACTGGAGAAATGTGGGTGTACTACAGGTACACCTCTGCCTAACCCTCAGGGGATTACTGGCGTGATATTAATAAAAATTTGTTAAGGAAAAATCATACTTGAAAACAAGTAAAATCATAGCAGTAACATTTTCATTGTGCGCCTTAATACGAGTAAACGACCGCAATACAGCGCACGATAAAATAACGTTCCCCTTTCATAGCAGGTGAGGAGCGACGTAATTCCCACCACAATTTTTGCAAATCCACAAACTACGGGCGGATTGAATCCTGGGATACAACGATGTGCCTTTGAACGCTGCATCCGTGTATCAAAAACATGTGAAACCTTTTGCAACGGAAAATAAAACATGGACAAAAAAACTGTTAATGAACCCATATGTTGCTTACTATCTATCCAAGTATGTAGAACTTACATTTTATTTTAGCATCTCATAATTAAAATGCGGACTTGTAAGAGCTTTCCTTAATGAAATTCTTGCTTAGGAAAGTTCCCGGTTTTTCTTTACATTTTGTCGAGATTGCATGACAAGTTTGTTTTGCAAGTTTACTTTTTAACCGGCTCTTGATTAGGTATGCCGTATGAGATCCGGCTGAGTTCGAAACTAATCGGACCGTCCAAAAAAGAAAACCATAAGAAAATAATAGTAGATTATAGACTAAGGGGATAAATTTGTGTCTTATTTCACGGGAGCTACATTGAATTCCAAACGTAGCGAAGAATTCTAGGGCTCCCGAGGACATCAAGGGAGCTCTGAATTAACTCCTGAGCAAGCTAGGGATTCAAGCATGCACAAGAGGAACACAGTAACTAAAGTAAGTGAGAAATTGTTGGTCGAGCTGTACTTTATTAGAATTAAGTTTATTTTATCATCGTAAAAGGTTTCATACGAATATTTTAGTTGAGGTTCCAAATTCAATCAATCCGCCTAGCCTTTTCCCAACTATGTTGGGGTCGGCTTCCAGTCTAACCGGATGCAGTTGAATATCAGTATTTTACATGGAGCAACTGCCTATATGACCTCCACAATCCAGAAACTGGGTAATACGATACCCCTTGTGGTTGTCAGACTTTCGGGCTTCTGGCGACCCGTAAAGACTGTCAAAGATCCACGAATGACAGCTGGGACCAACAGCTTAACATGCTTTCCGAGGCACGAAATTCAAATCACATTATTGACCAGCAGGTTAAAATGAAATTTAGCACAATATTATTGCCTGGCTAGAGCCTAGGGCTAATTACTTACTTTGGGTTAAGTTTGCATAACATGAAATTAGCGAGCAAGTGGTGTGGAAACACTTTCTCTCAAACATCCAATCTTAACTTTTTATTTCCATTTTTTCAAGTCCTTGTGTCTCGTTTTTTTTTTATCCAAGACTAGATACGTAAATATACGCGAATATGAAATTTTTAATATCCTCAAGACAGGCGAAACTCTTGCTCTCAAAAGGTCGTGCTTTCAATATTTTATGAACACTTAAAACTAAATTAGATTTTTTCTTGAGTTTGAGCAAAATATTGGACGGTGGAACACCTTCTACGAGTTATGGGTTAAACTTAGAGGAGAAACTTCAGTAATTAATAAATCTTTACAATTAGTTTTTGCTTGAATAGTTTTAATTTAATAACAGTGTTCGTTTAAAACTCTATTACAATTTAGTGCCTAAGAATGTATTTTCATTACTTGAATACATATTAAATTACTTATTACTAACATCCATTAGTTTCATCTCAGAATAATTATTTGAAGTATTATGTTTTATAAATGAATGAGGTATTTTTAGTTTATAATTCATTGAAAAATAAAACAAGAGCTTATTATTATGCATACGTTGTATGTTAGTCTTTGATATAAAGTTAAGTATTAAAAATATTTTTCTGTGTACATCGTAGGTACAGTAATGTTATGCATGATTAATCCTACTCTGCATTAAATAGAAGTAAAAAACAAATATTTTAAAAGTAAAAAAATATGCATTAAATCTTTCGTAGAGAAAGATTTCAAATAGTAAAATGCAATCCCGTATGAATTATGTTTAAACTTTTACATACTAAGTCAAGTTTTTCTATAATATTATAAATAGCTTTTTGAACATAACAGAAACCGCGGGGCTAAGCTAGTAACCTAATATAGAGAGAGAGCAGTGGAAACTCAGTGGTGTTGGGGGTCGTAGGTTCATAGGTAACTCTGACAGGCCTTTTACTTTGTGTAAATTATTTCATCACCACTGCTCACAAAACGGTAAAGGAAAACATCGTGAGGACACTACGTGGGCCCGCGTGGTAGATTACGTGGTAGATTATTTATTTTAATTTAATTATTGACATTTTAATTTATTATTGATATAATCTACTCATTACAATGTTTTTTTATGAGTTGTATTGGAATATGTGGTTAGCTAGCGACGTCGGCAGTAGATCATATATTATTCTTGCCTAACTGTTGATTTATTTTTACTTCGATGGTCCTATCGTCCTTTATCATAATTATGTAACTTCGAGTTACAGCTTGTAAGCGGGCACGCCCTTTATGCCTGGAGGCTTTATAATTCGGGTATTAAGTTCTGTTTACGTTTTTAGTTTTTATTTTCGCTTGAGTATAGATTTCAATGTTTTTTATTGGCACGTGCTAGCTGTCATTGTGGTAAATATATTTTGTTTTGTGTTGAGTAATATAAATTTTTGCCTAAATTTTTGCCAAATTTCAGCCTTTGCCCAGGAGTGGGACAGCACAGGCTAGCATAAAAAAAAAAAAAAATATATAAATTATTTGCATACTATTATATAGAATCAAGTTTTTTCTAACTGAACAGACAGCTGTACTGCTGGGGAGTTTGTTGCGCCAATTCTTCTTCCCAGCAAAAGCACTAGGAAGTGGTGAAGGGTGAGGGTTTTTGGGGGACTGTCTTATGTAATTTTGACGTTCGAAAAGTGCTGATTCTCAGCCTAGTTTGAATAAATGACTTTTGAATTTTGAATTTTTACGGCCCGTTCCCTCTCATCGAGAGGAGGCCTGAGTCCCAGCAGTGGGAACATTAATAGGCTGGCAATGCTTTAACATAATATATTTCCCCAAAGGGAAAGGCAGAGGTGTACCTAGAGTACATCCACATTTCGCTATGTTTATGAAGAACTTAAAGAACTTATAGTTCAGTTTAAAACATCTCCAGGTTTCTACAACGTGAACAAGCAATTAAAACCATGTAAATTCTACGTAACAGTGTTAAGGTACTCGAAAACTTAGTCGCTCGCTAACCTAAGTTCAATAACAAACTCATCTTGTCTTCCAAACTCCTCTATTGTTTAACAAGAGGGGTCAATCCCGCCATTCTGCAGCCAAACTCAATACATTCTAGAATGTCGAACTTATGTAATAACAAAATGTTAGTGAATCAAGCGCCAACGGACCAACCCCGGTTGCCAGCAGACCTAAACTGGGTTCGATTTCTAGGTCAGCCCGTGTTATTGGGTTTTTTCAGTTAGAAAGTTTTCAGTTTCGATCCGATGTTAGGAATTAAGCCCCGTAAAATGGAAATAGGCTCGCTACAGTTGTCCAACTTTTTATTTTTTTTGGTGTTTTGTTAAAAACGAAATGTGCCTACCAGTGTTTTGGGTTTTTATTGTGGGTGCGTTTACAAACTCGAATCAATACGAAAAGCTCCAATGAAAACAAAAAAATGTTCATTCCATTCTGTTCTGCTATATATTTAGAACAGAATGGAAACCGAAGGACTCTGCTTGTAAGAGACAACCTATACATACTGAAAGTGTAATTACATCCATCTGCCTACCCCATCATGAAATCTAGCGTGCTGTTGTAACAAACCGAGCGAACATCGAGCGAGTGAAGCACAACTCAGCTTATCCGGGTTACAAGATCCGGTCAGATCTGGGCCACATCTAATCGCCAAATACACGGATATTCCATTTGCATTGCATCCGGGCCACGCAACTAGGCGAAACTCATCCGAACGTAAACTATCAGGTTTGGTTGGTAGGTGTAATGATCACACGCTGCGAAATTATTGGAATCGAAAATTATGGTATTTGGACCGGGATAATCGTTCTATCGAAGAGCAGTGGTGGCCCAGTGGTAAAGTCCTCGACTTACGAGTTGTAGGTCGTTGGTTCGAACCCAAGCAGGCGCTTTACTTTGTTTAAATTATTTCATAACCAAAACGGTGCTCTCAAAACGGTGAAGGAAAACATCGTGAGGAAACCGGCATGTCTCAGAACCAAAAATTCGAAGACATGTGACATCTACCAACCCGCACTGGGCACGCGTGGTAGATTACAGCCCACTCCCTCTCACAGAGTGGAGGCCTGTGTCCCAGCAGTGGGAACATTAGTAGGTTGATATGATTATTTGTGATTAATCGTGCTATTGAAGAGATTCTCGTAGAGGCAAATTATTTGCAAAGCCTTTTCTTAGCTAAATTAGTGTTTGCATATTTTAGCTCTTTTATAAACTCCATATTAACTCGCGATTGATAATAAAAAAGATCTTTCTTCGTAGTAGAGTTTCTTCGAAAACATGCAGCCATTTGATATAATTTATGTGCCATGTAAATAAATTAAATGCATTAGTTGCACACCTTTACAATATATATAATCAGTCGAGACAGTCTACACCACAAACCTCGAAAACCAATCCCAAATAAAGACTGAAATATAATCCTCAAATATTTACAAACAAACAACCACATTTAATCGATACAACTCACAATAAAACAAGACAATTTCTAAGATAACCGAGATATACCTGTGATATATCAAAACAAATAGCGATTCAGAGCATTTCGTATGCATGACCGATCCAGTCAAAAGACTGGACATTTCAGAGATATGAACTACGTACGTGGAATTCAAAAGGACATACGGATAAACAACTGCTAATATTTAGATAAGGACCCCCATTCGCAAAAGCGCGTTCACAGAGTCGGTAAGAGATGGAGTAAATACAGGCAAAGAAGGGACAGACAGCCGGTTGCAGACGCTTACCTGAATTTTGCCTTAACAGGCTATGTCAACCAGTTTCGATACTGTTTATTCCTGTATTCTACATTATAAATCAGAATGAGAGAGTAATCATACTGCACACATACAAATATTCACCATATCTGTGATGTTTCGCCAATTAAATCGAAAAGAGCATGTATACACACACAAAATGTCTATTATAGAAACATCGACGCTGGAGATCGTCCAATAACGCATGTGTGGTACACAAAAAATGTACCTAATCGGTAACAATGTTAATTGAAAGAAAGAAAACTATTTGACACAAAAATACGTGCGTACAAAAACATAAGATAACTCGAAAATAAACACAAAAATAGATCCAATCACGTCGTGAAATGGATTGTAAAAGCGAACTATGAATACTCCATGTTTGCCCCACTCTGTGATCCCGTATGACCAACAAAGTTAAAGCTGCAAGAGATAAGAGGAACCGTAAAACATACGTGCTTTCTTTGTGCTTACGTCAAAACGATGAGTTTTTTTACTCACATTGTCATAAAATTGTGCAGGGGTTTAGGGGAATATTTAAGTGTGCCGTAACCGCTTCGTAATGAGACTGACAGAGTTAATGACTGAGATAGGATGCAGTTGACATATTCACAAACATTTGGGTAAGTCGAGGGTTGGATGACCCCTTTCTTTTGTTTTGTGAGTCCCATGTCGCCCGTGCTGGCGGTACACATTAGACATACCTACTACGCCTGTATGTCAAGAACGGATTTCTTTAGATTTTTTATTATCATACACCCCATGATTATGACGATAATGCATAATCGTCCTATAATATTCCCACTGCTGGGGCACAGGTATCCTCTTTTCGAGAGGGAGTGGGCTTTAATCTACCACGCAGGCTCAGTGCGGATTGGTAGATCTCACCTCACGTCTTCGAATTTTTGGTTTTAGGACATGCCGGTTTTCCTTCACCGGTTTGGGTTCGAACTCGAACTCACTCAACTCACTAGACCACCACTACTCTCTACTACTTCAAAATATGGCGTTATTACTACAGTATAATAGCAGCAAATAAAAATTTGAAGTAATTCGTTAAACAAAATCGAGATAAAAACAAAATATAGAGAGTTTTAAGTCCCTGAACCGAAAAGTGTGTAAACGGTTAAAGGTAAAGAAACAAAGAAATACATTTATTCAGCACAGACTAAAAAGGCACACAAAATAATTACGCAGCAGATAAAAAAAAAACAAATAAAAAGTGTAAAGTGCGATGTAAGAAGAAATTAGCAGGGGAGTATGCCTCACAGCTGCGCCAAAAAGGCTCAGTTCAGCAAAAATACCAGACAACTATAAGCGCCTGACGCTGGGTTTCAACAGGACCTGAAGGTAAGGTGTCATCCAAGCAGTTACCTACAAATTTAATTATGAAAGGTAATGTGTTCACCGCCAACGGGTGACTCTTAAGACCAACTTCATTAAGTCCAGGGGTTGCAAATATTTTATAACTTTTATATTTTACCCGTCTTGGAGAAGTTGCAAGCTCGAGAGTCCGTACCGTCCTATCAGCCAGCAATCTTGCATTTTAGTCACATCTGATTTGGCAGCGGTAGTGTCTACGTTTCTCAGCAGGTAGTTTTCTTAATAAATGTAGAGAAATGTTGAATACCCCGAGAAAATCTTGGCTCATACAAATCTTGATAGAAATGAAATGTAGAATTAATACCTTGACCTTTTTTAGTTATGTGTATGAGTTTTAAAGTAGGCTTGAAACATTTTCAATATATAATTACTTTAGAAGAATAAAACATAATATTAAATGTACACACATCATAAAAAGTTTGCGATCAGTTTGAAAAATCGAATTCTTTTTCGTTACGGTTGACTACATCAGTCTTCTTCTTTTTAGATTCTTGCAGGCAGTGTATTTCTATTTTAAAAAAGATATAACGTCAACACTTTTTCTTGATATCTTTACATTCCAATACCCATCCGTGACTCGGAAAGCACGTTAAGCCGTTGGTCCCGGCTGTTATTTCTAGATCTTTGACAGTCGTTACGGGTAGTAAGAAGCCCAAAAAGTCTGACAACCAGTCTTACCAAGGGTATCGTGTTACCTAGTAACTAGGTTATGGAGGTCAGATAGGCAGTCGCACCATGTCAAATACTGGCATTCAGCTGCATCCGATTAGACTGGAAGACGACCTCAACACAATTAGGAAAAGGCTAGGCAGGTGATGACGTAATGAAATTATTTACATAAAAGCGCCTGCCTAGGTTCGAATCGAACTTAAAAATGAATAGTTAGTACTTACGCGTTCTAACGTGAATGTTTCTCTAAGCACCCTTTAGACATATTCTTGTATACGAGGGACAGAAATTCCATGTATTTGTGAAATCCCTTTATGTCGCCGTCCTAGTCCAACTAACTATTCTAAACATGTTTCTAATAAGTCGCTACTCACTAGACAGATACAAGAGTACCAATTAAAATTTACTGAAATACATGAATTTGCTTTAAATCTAACTAAGTAAATGATTTAAATGCATAACTTAAACAATATCTATACATATTTAAAATTAAAATTGCTTTTTGTGTATGTCTGTATGACCGTGTTGTTCTTCTAAACCCCGCAATAGATTTTGATGCGGTTTTCAGCTTTATTTACAGAATTTATTCCAGAAGGTTTATGTGTATAATACATAAACCTACATAATATATATATTAAACTTACATAATTCCATGTTTTGTCAAGTCGTTAAAACTGTGCAAAGCAAAGGCGGATCGCTATTAGGTAGATAAGGTACTTTTTCTTAAGCAAATATTCTATTTCGTGCAAAGAAAAGACGAAAATACTTAAATACTCAAGTTGAACGTTATCCGATCAACAACGAAGAAAATCGAATAGAAACGTCCATTTTGAAATTTGTCACCCAAAACGCTATTCGAGAGCGTAGACGCTCGCTGAATGTAATAACAAAATTTCATAATATACGGAACGACAGGTACAGGTAGTTACAAAACTGAAATCTTCGCGGAAGCACGTAACATTTTCATGGCGCTCGGTGCAAAATTTCACCAGATAACGTCACCTACATAAATGCTAAGTTTTAAGTTTTTTGTGTCCTGTTTCGTTTGCGGACGATTTGCATAATTTGTGAACGCTACATTAAAGACTTGGCGTTATCGTTATTGTCAGGATAGGGATCAGCAACTTTTGAGGTATTAATTTTTGTTTTAAGAATATTGAGTCTGATCGTCAGATGTTTTATTGAATTTTTATTTTGGGTGACTTTAGACTTTTTCCAATAAGCGTAAAGTTAAATTTTTCGAGGTACAACACACATATACTCACTCATACGCTTTCCAGCGTCGAAGGAATTTAGTATTATTCTATGTCTTAATTTGTTTAAAAAAATTCTATTCAAACTAATCAATTACACAGTTTAATTATTTTAGAAAAATTTTACCTCAAAGTAGAGCAAAATATCGTCCTAATACCATGAATGAATGAATGAATATTTATTTATTTATTTGGAAAATACATTTGTTCTTCAATAACAATTCAATTGACTCTCTATGTTTTTCCCGGCGTACAAATTTTATAGTTACAGTGGTTACAATAATATTAAAATAAAATTCAGAAACTTATTAAATGATTTAATTAAGTATTCATCCATAATCGATACCGCCTTTCTTGAAACAAAAGGTGTCAGTGTTACGCCAGTGGCGTACAGTGGGTAAGGACAATAATATTAAAACTAAATTCCGAAACATAATAAATGATTAAATTAAGTATCAATCCATGCCATCAATACTGCCTTCCAGGAAACAAAAGGTGTCAGGACCGCAATGATTGAATGTTGCTCACAGAACGTAATAGTTGGCAGCCTCGCTTTGAGTTCAAGCACCAACTGTCGGCGCTTAATGAAAAACCAGTTCCAAAACAGATGTCCGACCTTTGTTTAGAGGAAAATTGTCAAGTCTTTGTGAAAAATAGGGGCGTGGGTTGATTAGTAGATGTTAAGGGATAATTTTAAAGGATTTTGTTGTTAGATTACATAATTTGTTGTTTGTTTTTTAAAATAAACTAATTTGCTTTCTTTTCCGTTTCTTTTTTTGGTTACACGTGTACAAGTTCACGTTGTACAAGTTCTAATTGATTTCCTATAAAAACATTTAGGTAGATATTTATTGTTTTAAGATTCAATCTACATCTTAAGTGCTTACAATTTCGGAAATATGACTAAATTAAAAACAAGTTAAACTGAAACAGATTTTCTTAATATTACTCGTTTTTGAAGCCAATTATTTCCAAGGGCACCTTTCGATATACACAAGGTGGAGACAACAATACGATCATAAATTAAACTGTGCATTTCTTATAACGTTCCCAGGCTGCATACGGAAATTCAATTAAATATATCCAATAGTTTAGTCACTACAGCTAGTCAAAGATAGGCAAAACCCATAGTCGACCCATCACTACTATTTCGTTTCTTAGAAAAAAAAGAGCATAAAAATTGCATAGCATTTTTTATCAACTTATGCAATTGTAAAATATTAACCCGAATACAAGAAATAGCAATGGTGACATTGACAGGAACTGTTATTCACATTTATAGTTTTTAAAACTTGACACAACGTAATGGGAACATCAAACTAATAAAAAGGTTTTAATTTAACTATTAATAGTTAAGGATCATTTGTCTAAGTAAATTTGAACTTTGTTTTCAAACAGTTAAACATAATTTTCAATACAACACCCTCGATAGATCATTCGTTTAAGTAAATTTGAACTTTGTTGTCAAGCAGTTAAACATAATTTTCAATACAACACCCTCGATAGATCATTCGTCTAAGTAAATTTGAACTTTGTTGTCAAGCAGTTAAACATAATTTTCAATACAAAACACTCTCCTTAGGTTTAGGTATTTTCGTTACGGAATTTCTGGATTAGGTCTCCACGCTCAAGGCCCGCGATAGAAGCTATGCAATAGCTTAAAAACCATATTTTTTTTATTTAGGATTTATTTGATAGTTCCTATAGTCCTATGCATTTGTATAGCCAGTGTTTTCATTTATTGTCGTAGGTACTAGCTGTTGCACACAACGTCGTCTGTGATCCAGGTTGAAAAGTAGCCTATGTCCTTTTCCATGTGCCAAATCTCATCAAAACTCGTTCAGCCGTTATAGCGTGAAAGGTTAACAAACAAATAAACTCACTTTCGTATTTAGTTAGGATTGTCGTCTCATTGCATACACCATTTTCATTTATAATACGTGTTATTCTTCCATAATTATAATAAAAAAACAACAGCAACTGCAACCTGCATCCCTAATTATCACAGCATAACTGTCGCAATTAAATATTTAAATAGACAGACCACAATAATTACACAGTACTAGAAGAGCTATTATCCATAGCCTTTTTACCCTCTCGAGTCTTTTATGTTCTTGCCAACGAAGATATAGTTTTAATTGGAGTCGTTCCGAAGCACGCAAAGAGTCTTTTAATTAAAATTTTAACTCTTCATGTTTAAAAAGAGTATGATGGCTCAGTATCCGACGGTATTGCTGTAACTTCCGCAACGATTTTTTTTCTTTTATGAATTCTTTGAGTTTTTCTATGTCTGGATAAAGTGGGCTTTACAGGGCAAGTTGTTTAAGAGTGTTTATTTTATTTTATGGGGATTTGAATGGAATGTGTCTCCGTTTTTAATGACAAGGGAATAATTTTGACGACACGGTTGGCGCAGTGGTTAAGCGATTGACTGCTGCGGTGCGTGTCGCGGGTTCGATCCCCGCACAGAACAAATTTTTGAATGATCTGCAAGTAGGAATTTAAATGTTTGTAAACGCACTCACAATACAGGAGAAATTCCTAGTGTGGGGCAACGTTTAAAAAAAAAGTATATATAGATATAATATATTCTTTTTAATACATTATATAAAAAATAAAAAATATATCTATGTAAGGTTACGTACCTAAAATGTGTGAATTTTACTTAAAATATGTAGGTATAACCATTTTTATAATTCTAATCAGTAACCAAGTTTAGTGTACACTAAGGACCTTTTTGTTATGTAAATAATTGGGGTTAGTAAGAAAGAAAAGTTAAAGTAAAAAAAAAAAGTATCATCAATATTAAAAGTGCTACGATATAGTACCACGTACAGTAGCGTGCGTCAGTGGTATCAAACCCTCATAAGCTGGCCTTGCATTCTACTGAAACTCTGTACTATGCTAGGCCAGTTCAAGGACAAAGTGTTACCACCGACATGCATTCGATTGTACATTCACGACATGAAATTAAATATTTTTATATCGGATTCTCTCCAGTCTTCCACAAAATAGTCCCGTATATCAAGAGTTAATCTGTATGTATAAAGCTATGAATCTGCAACTCATCATTTTATTTTTTCCCAGTTCCAATGATTGACGTTCAAACAAAAACTGCCATGTAAGCACTTGCACAAGTACTCCAATCTTTCCAGACATTGCATACTTGCAGATAGTTAACTACCCACGTAAAATGCAGAAGACATTTCAGCGTAGAAACGAGCAACTCTCAAACAACTTCTTGATTTATTATTGTAGGAAACTATTTGAGTATTTAGTCTAGTGGCTTGGGCGTCACTCTTATCAGGGTTTCAACTTTACCAACTTTCACTATTAGTTGGTAAGCAATTACTTACTCAACTGAAAGGAATACACAACTGGTTTGAGGGGAAATTATCATAAAACTGAAGTTGCACGAATAACGAACTTTGTGACGAATGCTTTATGCTTGTCTGTTTACTTAAAAATTGGTTTCGGAATCAAATTTTAAATTTCACTATAAAAATCTGCCTATCCTTTTTCCAACTATGTTGGGGTCAGCTTCCAGTCTAACCAGATGCAGCTGAATACCAGTATTTTACACGGAGCAACTGCTTGACAGACCTCCACAACCCAGTAACTGGGAAATACGATAACTCCTTGGTAAGACTGCTTGTCAAACTTTCGGGCTTGGCACTGTCAAAGATCCACGAATGATAGCGGGGACCAACGGCTTAACGTGCTTTCCGAGGCATGGAGGAGTCTCGGGATGTAAAGATGGTCACCCATCCACGGACCAACCCCGGCAACCTCCCGAGCTCCTCTTAAACTTTTACTATAGAAAAGACATAAATTGATTTGACTCATATTTCAGCGTTTTAGTGAAATAAGATAGTACCTTATAATACCAGCCTATTATTTTCCTAATACAGGGCAAAAGGCCTCTTCCGTTATAGAGAAGGCAGGAGCATTGATCACCACGCTTGCTCAAAACGGATTGGTGATATCAGACTTATATTAAAACTTCAGGTTTCCTCACGATGTTTTTCCTTCACGGATGTCAGTAATGTCCAAGATAAACTCGGAATGCGTATATAAATTGAAATGCTCACATTGGTACTTACCTGGAATCGACCTTGGTAGGTAGGTGAGGCCTTAACCACTGGGCCATCACGACATTATTATTATATACGTATATTCTTAATTATTGCACTCTTAATTAGTATTAGTAACAACGACTAAATAGTTAAAAACTATGTTAGTCTAACTTACAAACTAACCTAACAACTTATAGATACGTGGCTCAACACATGTTGGCACGTGCCTCCACACCCAGTCCATAAAGGGGCTGTCCACCTTGTCATACAATGTTTTTAGGAGGCTGTTGGAGCTTCCGCGCAACCTACCCATAATTGACGCTGCCCTCTTTCTCATCATGAAAATCACCGATATGGGCTTCTACGAACATCTGCGAAGGCGCTGCAGAAGCGTGAAAGCTCCATTAACAACTTAAATTATTGTACTGAACGCGCAGAACGTTGTAGGCCTTCTGCCCCCACAAGATATAAGATTTATAATACTTCATATTAACTCAATTAAAGATTATTAGGCAAAGAAAACAATGCGTCCTGTGATTTCGGCAATGACAAAGGCGTTGATGTTTACTATGGTGATTAAGATTTAATATTTATGTGCAGCGCAGTTCCGGCACTTAAACTGAACAGTTTAGCCTATAAAACGCCGTCATAATACAAATTAGCAGTGTGTTTTAGCCTCGCTTAATACGCATTACGAATTTATGATAAACCCGGATTCCCCTGGTTTCCCCTGGTTAGCACGCCCATAATTTTTACTACTAAACAATTTCCCGAATGAATTACGATCCTTTTAACTGACGATAATGGTACTCGTCATAAAATGTTGCTTTACGATATTATAGGAACTCGTAAAACAAACTTTGTTTACGTATACCGCGTGGCCTAATTACGTTTTGTGATACTGTAACACATTATTTTAATTTCTAAAATGTTTTAAAAGTTACTTTGAATATCAGAGTTTTAATTAAGTAGATACGATCTTGTGACTGCGAGCAACTTTGCGACCTTTAGGGTCTTTATTTATTTAGTGAGAGCTATGCGATATTCTCGTAGTACATATTACGGTCTGAGCAATATATTGAGTTGGAAAGTCAACGTTATAACGTTGCGATAGACCTTGAGAGAAGATAGTCTCATGTACAGGGGGCTTACTCCCGCCCTCGGCAGTGAACAGTCATAAACTGGTACAATTAATTGACCACCACTACGCCTATTTTAGAGTTAGCGTAGTCTACACTAACTCTACACTGACAGACGGCAAGCTTGCGATTTAGCGATTACTTGAAAGTTGATAACACACATAATTATTATTTTCTTGTACGAAAATTACATCGAAACTCTTCTTCTTTTTAGAAGATCGAAACATCACCCCTGTATTTCTCCAAAGGGATAAGCAGTCGTGAATAATACACCTATATTTCACCAGTTTTGTTTCAATGCCATTAAAAGTCACGGAAATTAAATGATACTAGCAAATGAACTACTATTCAAATCAAAACTGTCATTATTTGACAGTTGTATGAAATGATTATAACACAGCAAATTCTCTCTTTTCCCTTTATTTTTAAAACATTGCCCCTCACTAAATAAATTAAAGTAAGTACTAAATTGAGGTAGGATGTTAATTTGCTTAACGATTGACTGAACCTAGGTAGTCAGCCAATCGGTTCATCAGTTCGTTCAGCCGGCATTTGGTAGGTACCAAATACCGGCTAAAATCAACTAATTAAAAATATCGTCATTAATAACGTATTCATAAAATCACAGCTATTTATTATAATTCGTAATAGCAATAACCATTAAAATCTTGAAACCCTCTGCAATGACAAATTATCTAACTCCGTAAAATGAAGCCGATGAGTTACAGGCGCTGCTGCCTTTTTCAAGTAGCGAGACGTAAATGTTTTGCCGAAGCAGTGGCAGGTATAATTTAATTTAATTTGGGGGAGTTGGGTTGATTATAAATTTAATTTATGTGAGCCGTGACGTCAGACGGCCCTGCTTGTTATTCGCAGAGCGTGCAATTTATCGACTGCTTTGATGAGAGCTGACAGTGTTACAACCATTGGAAAATTTATGAAGAACTGATTATTAGGTTTCATACGCTTGAGTGTGTGAATAAATTGTTTTTTTTTTTTTTAAACTTTACTTATAATTTGAAAATCAATAAATAACCCGAATCTAGAAACCGGCCCAGTGCGTGTCATACCACCCACAATGAAGGCTTAACGCCACTTTAGGGTAGGGGAGGTACCCTAAAAAGATTTTTCTTGATTTTATTTTACCCCTTTGTCGGCGTGATTAATATACCCATGCCAAATTACAGCTTTCTAGTACTTACCGTCACTGAGCTAAGCCGTGGACAGACAGACAGAAGGACATGGTGAAACTATATGGGTTCCTTGTTGACTACGGAACCTAAAAAAGGACGTTATTCAGTCTCTAGACAAAGTATGTCGATTATGTTGTTTTGGGATACTTTTACAAGCATTAAATTATCTTTAGAGATTCCATTTTGTTATTGATGACCGTCCTGTGTATATAAATATTGTAGGTCTTTACTTAAAAATTTGCCAGTTTTTCTGTGAACCGTTTATCAAAATGAATAAGATTAGGTTCTTTGCTCAATCTTTTTATGAAAAAGGGTGGAAAAATAAGTTTACATTTATAATTGAGTAAAACAGTAGGACCTATTTTCGTGCGGCAAAATAAATGCTTTTGATCGCCCACAACTAGAATCCCCGGTTCAAACTGACCTGAAATAATAATACCTTTTATTATATTTCACCTTTCCTGGGAATTGAACTCGGAAAGTCAAATCAAGTCTAGAATAAATAAATCCAAACTAGAGTTTTCTTTCCTTTTATCTTTGTCCTGGTTGTAGTTTCAAAAGATATAGTTTGATTACTTTTATCTGTCCTACCTATTTCTTTGATCAATATTGGTTTACTTTACCAAACGGAAAAAGAATTTCGTAATATAAAACCCCAAAATTACTTTTTAAATAAGTATCTTATGAATATATTAATTGTGTGCCTATTTTACCTGATCTATAGCATCCTTACACACCTATGGCTAGATAAAATAAAATAAAAACAAAAAGCCTTTTATTTCTAGTTTTCAAATTAACATATAAAAAGAAAAAACAATTATCTACCTTTAAATATACAAATACGAAAAAAAAAAAAAAAACTTGCTATAATATAAGTTTTTTTTTTTTTTATATTTGTATATTTACATTTTAAGTATGTAGGCACTTAATTATTATTTCACTGGAACCCCCCTCAGGTAAAGGCCTCCTCCAAAGTTTTCTGTTTCTCTCGGTCTTGTTATGGCTAGGTAAGCCCACACAAAAGATATTATTTGTAATTTCAGAAGTATAAGGAGGCATTTCATAATTTTTAAAGCCTCAAAGCACCAATGGGAGAGGAAGTGTCTGAAGGGGTCGTTTCAGAAGGACATGCCCTCACCATATTGATGACGTCACTTCAAAAGGTCAGGTGCGTGGTCCTTGTCACGGCGCACTCCATAAAACCATGAATATGGAAAAGTGGAAGAGATGTACAATTTTATGAGAACCGTGACGAGATGCCTTCTGAAGCGTTGTTTACGAAAAAAATATCTAAATATTACATAACATCACGCCTATAATTCCCGGAAGGTTTAGGTAGAGGTGTACCTTAACACGTACACCCACATTTAGCTACTATTGTTTAAGTCCCATGTATTAGGGGGCGGGCCTATTGCCATCAACTACACAGAAATCCAAACTCTGGGCTACTACTGAGAAATTTCTGATAGAATAACCCAATAACACTTTGCTCGACCCAGAAATCGAACCCAGGTCATCATGCTCAGCCGTAGCGCTGCGAATAAGAGTGACCAGTTTAGGTTTACGAACACGGTTAAAATTATAAATGGGGTTCGGACTGCGTAAAAAGAGTTAATATGTTAAAAAGTAAAGTAGACACAATAGAGTGCTTACTTTAACAATTTTTTTTTTGTAAATGTGTCGTCATTTTACTACTATTAAAATACTGTACTCTTTAGGTCATTATTATAAACAAAATCGATTATAGATTACTGTTAAAGAAAATGTTTCTAAGCTCACAAAAGAGCTACCTATTAATATTTTCCAGGACAAAATTGAACCTTATTCTGTAGTATTTACAGCCTTTTGCCGAACCTACTGCCAAACCTATTGTTTATTTATTACATTAGTTATATTTCCAAATTCCTGCTAAACGAATAGTTAGTTTCCATATAATTTACAAATGACGCTCGCGGGAGTACATTTAAAGTTATAATTTCACAGGTAATGACCTTTTAACATCACCCTAGTTGGTACAACTCTCAACGCGTGTTTTGTTAAATTATACCATTACATTGTTACATTATCATTAGTGAAAATTTATGTTTCATTATTATTATTGTGTAGTTTGGACGAGTCAATGTGCTTGCAAAATACCATAAAGGTAAATATCTGCCGAATTAATACATCTATATCCATACATACATATTATGAATTAAAGTCGCTTCTCGAGTTTGTCTGTGACCGCGCTACGCAATGGATTTTGATGTAGTTTTCACCATCATTTTGAGATTTTTTTCCGAAAAGTTTATGTTTTGACAAGTTGCAAAAACCGGACGGATCAGTTGCGAGTCCCTAGTAGATCTATAATTATGTTTGTTGTTATACAGTACTTTTTGTTATCGACTCTACGTGCTGCTACGAGACGTGCTACGGCGTAGCTTGCACTGTGCTACGATTGTGTAGCCTAGATATTTCTACGTCAGAGATTTTTCTCTGTAAAAATACAAATACAATACTTTAAATACAGCAGATTTTTTAAATCTCACTACTACACACTAAATAGGCGGAGAAAAGCAATCAGCTATAATCATGATGTACTCATAAATCATAGAGAACTTTAGTCATCTAATAAGTATTTATTAAGGAACGGCCATTAGGTAATACAAAAATGCTTAAATACAAGAATACAAGCATTAACCATGCATGAACCAACCAAAATGCTCAAGAACTGAACAACTTAAGCGGTATCTTCATATATTATTTAAGTATGCACCCCAATAAATTCCCAAAAAGAATTGCACTACTGAAAAGTTATGTTAAGGAATAGTCGTAGCCAAAATTCTAACCGTACTTATAAGTAAATGTAGTAAAATAAATCTCTAAAACGTTTGGCAAATACATACGAGCTCCGATATAGAGAGACTTTAATCACGATAATGTCGACATGTAGGTGCATTAGAAAAATTGCTTGTATCAATAGCTCTTAGGCACCTGCCCCACCGCGACGAGAAAGCAACGAGCTGTACGATTTCCTCGCTCAAGAACCGTACAAGAGATTTTAGGTCCCGTGAAAGTAAAAGAAGAAAAGAGAGCAGTGGTGGCCCAGTGGTATCGGCTCCGACTTACGAGTTTTAGGTCGTGGGTTCGAACCCCAGCAGGCGCTTTACTTTGTGTAAATAGTTTCATCACCACTGCTCTCAAAACGGTGAAGGAAAACATCGTGAGGAAACCGGCATGACTTAGAACGAAAAATTCGAAGACATGTGACATCTACCAACCGCGGGCCCGCGTGGTGGATAACGGCCCACTCCCTCTCATAGAGAGGAGCCCTGTGTTCCAGCAGTGGGAACATTAATAGGCTCATTATGTATGTATGTAAGTAAAAGATATACTCGTACATATATTAATAGTTGATCGCTGACTGTCATCGCCGCCACCAGCGAGTATTAGTTTGATAAGATAAGATATATTTATTTGTTCAAACATGTATTGTGTACACATATATAGAAATAAAAACATGCATGCAGGATAACATTTAAAAAATTCAGGTCCAGACATGTTTGCCACATATTAAGGCGTGCAAATATGAATAACTATTATTATTCATAACGTTTATTCTGAAAGTTGGCAACGTCGCAAATAGAAGTCAAATATTTCGCTGTTTTGATTAATTTGGCAATATTATTGTATTGAAATGCGAAATGTGGCTAACTAGCGAACTAGAATATTAATAATGAATTGCAATTATAACACTGAATTTGATGTTATAACCGTTTTAATACTTTTTTACATCTAAAATATTCGGTAAATATTTGACAGGTATTTGTGACGTTGTCAACTTTTAGGATAAAAGCTCTTAATAATTTAGGTAGTCAAGTCAATATAATTAATTTAACTTGAATTTTGCAAACATTAATAAATTTTAAATGTCAACATTAAAGCACAATAATTCTTAAAATCTACGTCTAATGGTTCTGTCAAAAATTCCTTAATTTATAATATGCTTTGTCAGTTAGAAATTACTTTAGCTGTTTCAGCAATTGTACATTATTAAGCTTTTTGTTGCAGCGATAAGAGTTATCAAAGAGAGTTCTCGCTCAGCGACGCTCACTTGGCGGGCAAAACACTCGCTGAGAAAAATGGTACCATATGTTTGGTACTTATATACCAGCGAGTAATCGCTCGTCGCTGTCGCGCACTCGCTGCTCAGGCAGTGGGACAGGGGCCTTAAGCAAAATTCAAATGTGGAACTGTGGGTACGAATGTGTGAAGTTTGATGAATGTAAATATATGTACTTACTTGCTTTGAAGGTTTTAAGTGCGTGTTTCAAAGAAACATTGTTTCGCCGAGTGAGGTTTTATAGCTTTGAACGTTACTTACAGATATATTCAAACATGGGTAGTAGA
Source organism: Conistra vaccinii (assembly GCA_948150665.1). Taxonomy (NCBI): domain Eukaryota; kingdom Metazoa; phylum Arthropoda; class Insecta; order Lepidoptera; family Noctuidae; genus Conistra; species Conistra vaccinii. The sequence goes on from OX411330.1 coordinate 11,865,888, forward strand.
AAGTCGAATTAATAGCTTTTATTGGATTAGATGTCTAGTATTATAAGGGGTTAGGAATCAGGAAGGGGGGGGGACGGGATCAGAGGAGGAGAGCATCAGGAATGAAAATTATCTGGAAAGGAAACGAAGTTACCGACAGAGCTGGCAGAGTAAGCAACCTGAAGTGACAGTGAGCTGGCCATGTTTGTCAAAGGGCAATAGGCAAGCGTCGTGTGAGACGCCTTCCAGCTAGATGGACCGACGACCTTAGAAAGGTGGCTGAACAGACTGGATGTGGAAGGCGGAGGACAGAGTGATGTGGCGCAGCCTAGGAGGCCTATCTCCAGCAGAGCCCTGCGATAGGCTGAGTTGATTGATTGATTATAAGGAGTATTAACAAAAGGTATTTACAAAGCAGATGTGAGTGGAAACACCGGGACACGCCCAGAAGGATATACATATAATGAACTCATTTGTGATGTTTTTCAGAAAGGTAATGGTGCGTACTCGTAACCGGCGTGCGTGTAATACCAAATGTAACGAACGTAAACAAAGCAAAAGGAGTAGGTAAGGATTGTAGTAGGTGGCGCTCTATAGTTTCTGTCTATCCCCATGGGAAGAAGGCGAGAGTGAAAAAAAAATTAAACAAACAAACGAAACAAAAAAAAGTTCGATCTTACACCTTGTATACCATGTTTTATGCAAATAAAAATATTTTATCTTATTTTATCTAAAAAAAACACATTGGAGGAGCTCGTGGCTAAGTAATAACAAGCCGCACGGATCGATCCATCAGGTTAAGCTACGCTTGCCGGGGTTGGTCAGTGGATGGGTGACCATCTTCACATACCGAGACTCCTCCGTGCCTCGGAAAGCATATTAAGCCGTTGGTCCCGGCTGTCATTTGTGGATCTTCGACAGTCGTTACGAGTCGTCAGAAGCCCGAAAGTCTGACACCAATCTTACCAAGGGGTATCGTATTACCCAGTAACTGGGTTGTGGAGGTCAGATAGGCAGTCGCTCCATGTAAAATACTGGTATTCAGCTGCAACCGGTAAGACTGGAAGCCGATCCCAAGATAGTTGGGAAAAAGGCTACGAAGATTGATTTATCTAAAAAAAACACATTACCTTTAATTATACACAATCTCCTATGTGAGTAACAATTTGGCATTGACAGCACCTTTATGTTGTAGCAGTAAGGGCGACTTTCGTAGTGCAAGTATTAGCACTGATGTGCGATTGGCTGTACCATTCCAGAGTAATACTTAAAACAGATACCTTCTCATTCTGAAAGGTAAGCACAAACAACATTTAAAACGAATACCTAATGAGGATTTGTATATAATCGTAATACATCCAAAACGCTTGCTTTTCATATCCGCATATCTTGCCTTTACAAAACCGCAGACATCCGCGACACAGCTAAAATTTTCTCACTAATTAAGCCACGGCTTTTTATTAAAACATTCCAAAAATGATAACGAGTTATCATTTCAGGAGAGCCGCGCCATTATACCGGGTGTAAGATAGTCATCTACAGAATGGCTTTTCATTTACGAGAACAAAGGGACAAATCAAAATAAAGGGCTGTTCCCGACTTCTTTTAGCTCCAGAATATCTTTCATGTCAGTCAGAATTTAATTTGCAATTATAAATTTGAGCCGCCCTAAATTAAAGGTACGCAAATAATTGAACACAATAAATCTAGAATTTATTTCAGTCTAGTTGTTTTGTTTTATTTAATTTAATTAAAGCTGAGAATTGATGGAATTTAAATTAACTGTAGGATTTGTTGTTTGGCGTGTCTCTTGCGTGAATTTATTCGTATTGTTTATTGACTTACAGACATTTGAAGTAACTTTCATTATTGATTTACGCTAAATGAACGACTGCTGAGAGTACCTCACATCATCATTATTTCAGTTGGAAGACTTCGCCACATCGTTCTGAGCTTCTCGTATTCTTCTACTCTGAGAGTACTTACATATCGAAGTCAAATAAAAGATTCAGCAGTCAGGATTGTACTCTTGTTCGATTGGTTACGATAGTCTAACACAACTACGTGGAAACATAAACAGTGATTCTAATCTGATATTCAAAATCTCATCAAGGCCCGTTCCCGAGAACAAATTACATGGATGATTCCACAGAAATGGCAGCCTTGTCCTCAAAACTCATTACAATGACACCTCCACATCAGTTATAGACATGAAATTTCAGAAACCCCTGCGGATGCGACCTATCTCAATTTAGAGAGCTGCTTGCTTTACTGCTCCGACAAAAAGCGACCGCCACGAAACCAGGCCAACGGCGCATCTTTGCTTAAAAATTCAATATGGCTAAACGTACTTGGACTGTGGGATATATCACGTGGAAGCAATTTGAACACCTCTCGGTAGCACTAAACGTTATTTATGGTAAGCCCACGGCACTCAGTGGATAGCCCACATTGAGTTTCAAAGGATTTTCGGCAGTAACGGGTTTTACTATCCGGCATTGTCACATACTTATTGTGCCGCCTAATGTTTGGTCAGTTTTGATAGTTAGTCGTTTGTTTGTGTTACAATTTTCCTAATAAAGTGTTGCTGAACATTTTCAAGTATCTACCTACTTATTATAAACTAGATTTTGCCCGCGTCTTCGCCCACGTGGAGGTTGAAAATTATGCCACGGGAACGTACTACCGGGATAAAAAATATCCTATGTTCTAACTTAGGTCATGGTCTACCCATGTGCCAAATTTCATCCAAATTCGTTCAGCAGTTTTCGCGTGAAAGCGTAACAAACAAGCGAAATCACTTTCGTATTTAATATAAGATTAGTTTTGGTACGTGGTGCAAGAGGCTGACTCACAACAATAAAAGATCTTTTTTAGCCTATGTATTGAGAAAGGTTGCTGATGATCAGTGTTTGCGCGAATTTATTTTGAGAAATAACCATGGATATGCGCACGAGCGTATGCAAGTAGGACGTTACTAAACTCAAAAAAAAACATCTGTATTTTTCGGCATAATTCATACTATTAGACTGCAGTACTGATACAATATTGTTAATGATGACGTTTCTCCTAAACATCTGCAGAACTGTTAAAAAGTATTCTTAAAATCAGAATCTAAAACACCGAAAAGACCATTACAACGTTTCACTTTTTCAAACAAAACAACTAAATGAAGGATCCAAAGTAAAGTAAAGTTACCAACAGTATTAAGTCTTCCTAAATAAAGATAATCTCCTAAAAGTAATCACCAAATGGAGGCAACACGGAACTCTAATTTTACACAGCCGGTTCGATCAGCTCATCCGCTTAGATAGGGAAACTTGGCTCCCGTAACAATCCGTCCGGCAACATTAGTCAAACTCGACTTAATACTGCCCGAAATAGACTTAATGTAATCCCCTGAAATAATAATGAATTAGATTGATAGAGATGAGCAGCTCAACGTGAAATTGCGTCTTTCTCACTACACTATCACATAAACCTTTTAGACGACTCAAAGCCTGCAACTAGTAGAAATTCTAGACGGATTTCAAGAATGACATGTCGACAATTGATATACTGGTTCAGTGTCTGGGTCGCATTAAGCGCTACAAAATAGATTGAATTTTCGGCTTATGCTAACAGCGTATATATTCTCAAGCGACTTAAAATAAATCCTAGATGCGATCGCGAAATAGATATGAGAGGAGACAAAGTTTGTCCTACATTGAGGAATGGATTCTGGGGAATGGTTTATATCTATTTTGTTAAGGATAGGGATTTATCGTAGCTTAAATTGGAATTCATAATAATCTGTTCATAAGATCCTTATTTTTTATTATTATTAAGTTAGGCATTAAACTTGGGTCTCACAAAGGCAATGAATGAGTTTTCTTTGACAAATGACGGTGGCAACAATTAACTTCTTCGGCATCACCAATTCGTTCGTCAACCGTGTGATTATTGAAATAACTATTACAACCACATCAAGAAAATTGACATGCTTTTTTATATATTATACTTTATCATCCACATAATTAGTAGGATCAGATTCAGAGGTAGACTAACCTTTGGCATGATTTTTGACGATCCTTAAGTCGGTTCACACAAAAAGTTCCGTCAAATTTTATTACGTCCTCCATAAAGTTCTCTAACAGAAACTATGAGATTCTGCAAGCATATTCTGCACATACATCATGTAGCGAACACTACATTCAACAGGCACATCTCAAATTCAAATCCCTCATCCACCAAGGCGTCTATTCTCGCGCCATAGTTTATTTGCATCTCCGTATTTCTTAGCTCCTTGAAAAAGCATGTAATGAATAAGTAAGAAGAAGGCCACGGGCGCGGGCGGGGTCACCAACAAAAGCTGGCATAACAAGCAAGGCTCAACCCTTGAGACAAAAGAAAACTCTTCGACTAACGATGTACCGGCTCGCACTTGACACCCGACGAGCGTTGCTACCATTTCGGGGATTAATTTTTAACATGTAGCTATATTTTTCGCGTGATATTATTTTTCTTGCGTTTTCGGGAAGTGTTCTAGGAAAGGGCACTTGTGGGGATTTTGTGAGTTTATTTTGATGTATCTCATCGGTAAATGTAAGCATAATGTTTTGGTAATACTTTACCTGTCATTATAATTTTATTTATATCTTGTTTCCGTGACTAAACAACAACAGCCGCAGGAGTCGGTTGAAGGTTTAACCTCCGCCACGAAACCATAGCAGCGAAACCGCATTAGGTCAATTCAAAACATCCATTACATATCGAGACCCCTCCGTGCCTCGGAAATATCACTAAGCCGTTGGTCCCGGCTGTCATTCGTAGATCTTTGACATTCGTCAAAAACCCAAAATGTCTGACAACCAGTCTTACCAAGGGAAATCGTTTTAGCTAGCAAATGGGTTGAGCTCCATGTAAAATAATGGTATTCAGCTGCATCCAGTTAAACTGAAAGCTGACCCCGACATAGTTTTTTTTTTTTTGGTGGGAAATCATCAAATGACTTCTCCCGCTCTGGGCGGAGCGGAAGGGCGTGTCAGACTCTTACTGACTAAAACCCACCCGTGTTCTTTCCCTTAGACGGGGGCCACGGCTTCCCCTTAGGACTATCCGCAACCCCGATAGTTGGGAAAAGGCCAGGCCGATTTGATTTGATCAGATTGTAATTTTTTTTTTTTAATAGGGTATGTAGCTTGCACGTCATTCTCCTTTCTTTTGTCATTTGCGTTCTAGTGCGTCGCGACAATAGGTGCTCGAGAAAAAATTTAATTTTGCGGTATATGAAATCTTATTATTAAAAGGTAAGTGTGTTCAACGCAAAAGTGACAATAGTGAGAGAAGACAACAATAATAAAGGTTTGATTGAAAAAGTGGTATGTGTGGTGTCGATCCCATGTTAGGAAGGTTTGCAAGTCATCTGTGACGTCATGTTCGTCGTGCAGATGGCAATAGAGGTCATTGCCCTTTCTCTAATATCTATCCGTAGGAACCCAAACAATAAACTATGTAAGGTTTTTCGTTATGTTGAAGTTCACGATAGATATTGATTCAGGACGATAACAGACTTCATTTCCATTAAAGAATTCTAGAAAAAGTAGGTGGGTCAATGACCGGTATTGCCACGCTAAAACGATTCGGGTATAGACCCTAGTGGGTGCGTGTCGTGCCACGGACGAGTCGCGAACGAGACACGGATTCAGAACATTTTATATGAAGCAGTTCATTCTACACCATGCGACGCCCGTGTCTGACGAGTCTCGGCCCTTAAGAGGGAACAGGGCCTGCGAGGAATTAAAAAAATAGTTATTTGAAGAAACTATTGCCGTCGTCTTACCTCAAGTCTGCCCCCGTAGAGTGCAATAGGGAAAGCTGCAGCTCAGACCGGTTTTAATACAAAAAAATTGACGTGATCGACATTTCGTATTCCCCTTTTTCTCCACGAAAACTGAGCCGATTCAATTACTTTTTACATAAAAACTTTAAGAAAGAGTATGTCTAGGTTCCTATCATTATCTTTTTAACCCCCGACGGAAAACGAAGGGGTGTATCTGTATCTGTGTATCTGTGTGTCTGTGTATCTGTGTATCTGTCTGTGGCATCGTAGCTCCCAAACGGTTGAACCGATTTAGTTTATTTTTGTTTTGTTTGAAAGGTGACTTGATCGGGAGTGTTCTTAGGTATGATTCAAGAAAATCTATTCAGCCGTTTGAAGATTATCAGGTCTTTTCTAATTGATGAATGGATTTGAGCATCTTCCACAGGTCTGATTGAGTCTAAATTTGGTAATCTGTTACTTCAATGGTATTAGAATAACATAGTAACCTTGAACTGATGCTGCAGCATTACCTGGTACTTGCAGGATACCCAACTCCTCACCAACTTACAGCAGTGGTATCGTGTTTGGGCTCATTGAAATGGTCTTAATAAATAGGTTATAGATATATATTTATCAGGGTGTGATATGGAGAAGAAAAAATAAATCAGGGTTAATTAGTAACTAACTTGACTGTAGGAAAAATACGCACAGTTGCGCAGATTTATGCGAGGCACGTGTCGATCGTAGCGTATGTACTAGTAATTAGTATACAATAAAGTTTAAAAAGCAGGAAATAAAAGTTAAATTAAAAATTAAAAAACCCCCGACACAAACAAAATCCTTTAAAAAGTTTCAAAATAAAATATTATACTGGTCGTTTATGTTTAATATAATTTGTAGTTAATATTTTGTCGTCGCATCGGGGGTCGGCATGCTATTGTAGAAAAGATATTTCATTCGTCGACCCCCGATGCGACGACAAAATATTAACTACAAATTATATTAAACATAAACGACCAGTATAATATTTTATTTTGAAACTTTTTAAAGGATTTTGTTTGTGTCGGGGGTTTTTTTAATTTTATGTTAAAAACCTTCGAATTGGTCTGGTAGTCCTATTTGTCTAATCACGGCGGTAAAAATGGGGCTTTTTTGCACGACTCGTAATGCGAAGCATTAGAGTGTGCTCTACGATCGAAAAATTTTTTTTGCCCCATTTCTCCAGGCCCTCCAATTCATACCAATATAGACCAATTGGCTCCTCACCGATACCTTTCTTTCTTACAAAACATAGACAAAATTCTCCTCAGAAATTTTATTCGTACAATAAAAACTTCTATCAGCTGTCTCGCGTACAGGAAGACTAAGTCAGTAATCCTGTCACATTGAGGCCATCGGTAATATCAGCCTCAAAAAGATGTATAAATTAAATGAATTCTTGTCGATGTAGGATCGACAAGAATTCATTATTTTTTATTATTATTGTAGCTATACAATGACAGTATCAGATCCTTTGTACACACACGTTTTTTTTGCCGTGAAAAACCACTGTTATTCGCTATATGTAGGCACGGTCGTCATTGTTGTATGGATCACTATGGAAGCACGTTGACAGACAGACTTTTTATACGCCCCGTACCGTAAAGAAACCGTGCCGTGTACAAAGGAACACAAATTGTAGACAATCAAACGAGTTTCTTGTCGACTTGTCGATGTACCTATACATCTTTTTGAGACTGACTGTACTATTGAAAACTCGTTGTAAATCTTTTGCCGGACGCTAGCGTCGCCTCTCGCGTCCGTTTGGCAACAGCCCAAACTAATGTTTTTACGAAAAAGTTCTTCAACTAGACTCGTTGTTGAGTCACAGAAGTTACTACTAGGTTATAGTATAAACTGTGGTTGGGGCAAAATATGCATTTTTGGATTGTTTTGTAACTGTTGATAGGTATAGTTAGCAACAAGGTCCTGTCACTTTTACATATCATCAAAATTGGCATAAAATGAATCGATAAACTACTTTTAAGCTTTTCATATGAGAGTTAAAATCTTTAACTTTTACTTTGTTCCAATTTTAATCAAATACTTATTTTGCTCATTACTTAAATAAGATTTTTTTAAATTGTAGTTTTAATCGATTTTTGTTGCTGGGCACATACATGGACGACGACAGGAATATCGTTTCATTTCACTGGAAATCCCAAATTGGGGGCAGTTAGCCCTCGTTCCCACGGACGCGAAAAACACGCGCGTGATAAAATCGCGTGGCGCGCTTGGAATGGAACAAATGCAAAGCGGTACATCTGTTCACACGGCCGCGATTTTTCCACGCCGAGATTTTAAATCGCGCCGTGTTCGATTTTCAACGCTCGGCGTTGAGCGTTGAATGAATGTGACATACGAAGTTCTGTACTTCTGTTCCCACGGACGCGTAAAAATCGCGCGCGTTGGTCAGTACGGCACGCCGGCTCGTAGAGTGCGGACATGTCGCATGCTCAAGGCCGTAATAAAACATTGGAATAATCAGTCAGTTCTGGGCATAAGTAGGTATTTAGGTGGAGTTTATCATAAATAAAGTATGATAAAAAACAGTAGAAGAAACATGCTATTTATTATAATTTTCAGGATATTATTTCCAAATAATTATATGGCTTAAAAAAATGGCTTTTTAAATATAGTTCATTATTCTAGGGCTGGACCGATGACCTTGTGAAGGCCGCAGGAAACCACTAGATACGGGAAGCACAGAATTGCAAAATTCTCTTCAATGGTGCGGTTGTTCCATTTAGTACTGATGTGAAGGACCTAGGCTTGCACATGGATAGTACTTTGAACTGGCGTACTCAAGTCGCGAAGGTCAGCCAGAAGGTTACTGGAACGCTACGGGCTCTGGACCAACAGCTACGAAGACAATGCTTGTGCAGTCCTTAATTTTCCCTATCATCGATTATGGTGATGTGTGCTACTATGACCTGAATGCAGATCTCCTCGACAAACTTGACCGTCTTCTGAATAACTGCATTCGATTCGTTTTCAATCTGCGTAGATATGATCATGTGTCTGCGTATCGGACGCTTCTAAAGTGGTTGCCCATACGCCAGCGCAGAGAACAAAGGGCGCTTACCACCTTGTTTTCATTTCTAAATTCTCCCACTTCCCCTAGTTATCTAGCCCCCCACTTTCAATACATTTGTGAAATCCACAGTAAAAATCTACGCTCATCAAATAATCGCATGCTTCAATGTCCTACTCATCGCACAGACTTCATTCACTCTTCCTTCTTCGTCCAGTCTATCTCTCTGTGGAATGCGCTCCCCCTGGAAATCAGGATGGCAACCAACCGATTATCCTTTAAAGTTAAAGTTCGCGAGCACATTCGTAAGAAGCTGGCAGTATCATCACAACGGTAATGTTTTCCCATTGTTTGTTTTAGTATAATTTTGTATTTATGTATATTTATTTGTTCTTATATTTATACTATATAATTAGTTATATTTATATAATATGTATAGTTTGCAATAGGTATCTGTTTATCATTATATTTAAAAAATGTTTAGTCTTCATTTTTTATTTTTTTCGAAAATGCCTATGGCATTAAGTCCGCCTCTGTACATCTTTGTGCTTGAAGTATAAATAAATAAAATAAATAAATAAATAAATAAATTGCTCGAAGTGCCGGTGCTTGGGGGAGGCCTATGTCCAGCAGTGGACGTCTTTCGGCTGAAATGATGATGATGATCATTCAAGGGATGCATCCAAATTTTTTTTTGCGGTTTTCTGGCCTCCTAACTAGCCACCGCTAATGATTTTGCGGAACCCATCGTACGTCCGCACTGCTCGCAGATTTAATTCCAAGTGATTTTTTCACGCTCGTTCGAACACTCTGTTGAAGGCGGGGAAAAATCGCGCTGGGCGATTTTATCCCGCCGCGATTTTTAATTATTTCATCACCACTGCTCTCAAAACGGTGAAGGAAAACATCTTGAGGAAACCGGCATGTCCTAAAACCAAAAATTCGAAGACATGTGACATCTACCAACCCGCACTGTGCCCGCGTCCTAGTTTACAGCCCACACCCTCTCGAAGACAGGAGGCCTATGTCCCACCAGTGGATACATGATAGAAACCTGAAGGTTAGAATAGTAACACATACTATGTATACCTATTGTATATCTTAGACTATAATAGTCTATTACTTAAAACTATACGCTGTCAATAACACGCACATAAAAAAAAACAACGGGTTGCACTCCGGGAGTGCCGGCAGAAGTGAAAACTTGAACATTAACGTTATGCATTTTAGAATATTTTGGAATGGTTAGGGAATAATTTCGCACGAATTGCTTTATTTATTATTGCTTTATTAATTATAAAAGTACTATAATTTATGTGGTTAAATACAATATTCACTAGTAGTAAGTAGTATATTTATTTATTTTCAAAAATATAGTCGACCAAAAATAAACAATTTATTTAAACACTTTTCATGAAGTATGTTTTGACTGCTTTTTTTTACCCATCAATATGGGTAAAATTTCTTACCTCGCAATCTTTACGTAATGTCAAAGACTATTTATTTTTATTTTTACTTTATCGGTTGCTAGGCAACGGATCTTACGGTCACGTCCTGACGCGAGTTTAACATTTTTTACCCATCCCAAAAAAATGCACAACGCCGCTAAAGAAGTTTTCACTTCAAAAAAAATCGTAGCGAACATCGCATAAGTATGCTATATGCCTGACGAGATTTTATGACCGAATTAATACAGGACAAAGCCACATAAAGTAGATACAAAGCAACCAAACATTAAATTGTTCCAAAATCCCAATTACTTATCGTTTAAATTCCTATTGTGGAATCCGTAGCCTAGTTATAAGCGCTAATTTCCCAACAAGTCGTATACAAAGCATTACCATATCGTGCAACACCGGCCCGTATTACTAATTAAATTAAACAATTACTTCCAATCCCACGTAAAACGAGAACTCACTACAATTTTATACACGAATACAACGGTAAACAAAAGGAAAACAAATGAACATTTCTTGAAATTGAAACACAGAAGCCAATTTCATTTGTTACATACACAAAGTTAAACAGGAACACACTGCAATAACGTTTTACTCAGTACACGTAGAAGAAAATGTGGTAAGAGAACGCTATCAGGCTTGAAACCGAACGTATCGTGCAATAAGCGAGTACTGTAAAAACCTAAAACATTAACAACTCGACCGGGAATAAAACTGCGTTACAACAAGACAGAGCTGGCAACACCCATTCACAAACAATAAGTTCGCATACCTACATGCTGGGTGTAAAGGAGTCAATACACGGTGCAGTGTGGTCTGTCGTGTCCTGGTTGATAACTCGGACCACGTTTGAAAGTTATTAGTTTACGCCCGGTATTGTAATCCAGCAGTCGAGCATTTCCATTATGGCGCGCAGATGAATGACTCATTTTAAAATATTGAATATTACAAGACGTACCTAAATACTTGTTAACCTTGAAAGTAATTGACAAGATGATATGCTATTTTATTCTACAATCATTACATTTATTATTAAAAAAAAAACAACGGGAGTGCCGGCAGAAGTGAAAACTTGAACATTAACTTTGTGCATTTTTAAATATTTTGGAATGGTTAGGGAATAATTATGCAAGAATTGCTTTATTTATCAGTATAAAAGTACTATAATTTATATGGTTAAATAAAATATTCATTAGTAGTAGCTGTGGTACCTATATTTATTTATTTTCAAAATATAGTCTAACAAAAATAAACAAATTATTTAAACACTTTTCATGAAGTATGTTTTGACTGCGTTTTTTACCCAACAATATGGTAAAATTTCTTACCTCGCAATCTTTACTTAATGTCAAAGATGTATTTATTTTGATATTTACTTTGTCGGTTGCTAGGCACCGGATCTTACGGTCACGTATCCTGACACGAGTTTAACATTTTTTACCCATCCCAAAAAAAGTGCACAACGCCGCTACAGAAGTTTTCACTTCAAAAAAACCTAATTAAAACAACATCTGCTCGAAAAGTACTTTAGCCGAACGAACCTAATGAACAGAGTAGACCTCAGTTCTGCTCAGATTTCTTAGTGTAATTGTAAACCTTAAGAAAATTTAAATGGCCGTACTCTCAAGAGCGTACCTATTAATACTTAACATTTTTGACTACCGCGCCCAGTAGACTAGTTAGTAGTTAGTAGAGAGCTAGTTTTCGTGGTCGAACCGTGTACGCGGGTCTTAATAGTTTGGAAGCAAGGCGCTCATTACTGCAACAATTTGTCACGGGCGCACCGAGCGCTTCCAACTTTAGTTGCGGCGCTCCTTACCCGGCTCAGTTTGATGTGGTCTGAGAAGTGCGTACTTGTCTTGTCTAGCTAGTAGGTAGTAGAACTATCAGGACAGAGATTTGGATAGTTGAAGGGGACTTAGTAGATGTAGAGGTTATAGGAGACAATTATTATAAGCGTATTTTTTTTAATGGAACAGGTATAATAATATTATACCATTATAATGTACTGACCGTGACTGCCTCATTGGTCTAGTAGTCGTAAGCGCTACTACTGAACATTAGTTTCTGGGTTCGATTCCCAGGTCCGTCAAAGTGTTATTCGGTTTTTCTATCTGAAATTTCTCAGTATCAACCCGGAGTCTGGAGTTGTGACCGGTTGATGGGTATAGGCTCGCCCCGTATTACATGGGACTTAAACATAACTGGCGAAATGTGGGTGTACTATAGGTCTATAAGTACACCTCTGCGAATCCCATGGGACTTAAACATAACTGGCAAAATGTGAGTCTACTATAGGTACCTACACCTCTGCCCAACCCTTAGGGGAAACAAGGCGTGATGTTATGTGTTATTAGGTATAACGTACATATGTAAGTCCATGTTGCTGGAGACAATTTATCAAATCTTTAAATAATTTAATTTAAAGAAAATTCAATAGAACGCAGTAATTGCTAGTGAAAATTTGTAGAAGCTGAATCTGGATACAACTTATACCTTCATAACTGAGTATTGTATTAAACGAGTCCACTTAAGTTATTTCTGCTATATCTTTATGAAACGCATGTCAACAAGGCGTCTTGAACTAACATAAATAAAAGAATTGGTTAAAATCGTAAAGTCCAATGCAATACACACTCTCTGTTCTGTAACTTTATGAAGTCTCGACGCTACAATGCAGTGATTTCGCGGTCACAGTCGCCTTCACAAAAAAACCACACCAAAATCATAATTAAACTCCTTAAAAGGGGTAAACCAACAGATGTTAAGTTAAAAAATATGGTAATTGTTAAAATTAAACAAGCAATCTCATTGTGTACCAAACGGGGGCCGACTCGATGGCGTTCCGTGAAAATGGGCTATTGCCTCCAAATGTACCAAGTTTAAACAATGATTAGAATCTGGATTTATAGTAATTTGCAATGTAAATGTTAATGGAATCGGTTTATGAGCTGCTTCGAAAATATGGCCTTTATCCACTTTAGGTTATCGTTTTTTATTCGATTGAAGTTATAGATAAGGTTCCGTATCGGGATGTTATCAACAGCGTCGTTATCTGAGGTCGTTTTCTCGGATAGCTAGGGCTTAGATCTAAGTAATACAATTTCGGAACCTATGTCGAGAATACTTATTCAGTACCTTTCTGGTTATTTCGCTTTTCACTTGACTTGGAATAATGTAGTAGCCACAGGGTTTGATAAAGGTTGTCAGACGCTGTCTATCCCATCGGCATCTGTCCAAGGACTTCTAAATCGAATAATAAAAATTGGTTTACCTACCAGTGCTATTTTAGTATTAGCGACTGCTATTTTAATATTATTACTGTACAAAAAACAAACATTATAAGACAGTAATAAGAGTTGGAAAAACTCTTATCGAAAAGAAAACTGTCGCAGAAGTTAAAAACATTCCGTACGGAGAAATAGAGCTGGTCCATTGTGGAACCAAGATTCACACAACCTTGAGACGCATTCATCGAATCTGATCCTCCTATAGATGTAAATTAGGATGAAAATTCAAAAGAGCACTTAGTTTTAAACCGGAATCGGGCCACTTCAAGTATTAATTGCTTTTCGTGGCTCATTGTTAGTCAGATCTGTGGAAGTGAGATGCAAATTACGCTAAACTTTGCAACTGCCCCACTTTTCTAACGGAAATGTGAAAACTTTCATGAAAAACAACGTCTGTTGAATAGAAGTCTATCTACAGTTTACAAAAAAGGGTTTGCGTTTTTCATTAGTTCGGTTTTGAGTTTAACAAATTGTTGGAGGATATTGTAAAACTTTTTTTAAAGAAGTGATTTTAGTCTGGAACGTTAACAAATGCGTGCTATCGTAGCAAAACAAACATTCTAACTATAATATTATAAATTCGAAAGTGAGTTTGCTTCTTTGTTACGTTTTCACGCTGGAACGGCTGAACGGATTTGGATGAAATTTGGCACATGGGTAGATCATGTCCTAGAGAAAAGCATAGGTTACTTTTCACACGAAGTCACGGGCCACAGCTAGTATGCCATAAATGCCACCCAAATCTCTACATTACTTTTATATGCATCTACTTTTACTCAATTATCTGTTAATCCGTTATAGTCGATTTGATTAAGAAAAATTAAACAGGTATTGCTTTATTTCATTGAAATATAACTAAGTACTTTTGTACTTATACTAAATGTTCATAAACCACATCTAATCCACGCGTATTTGATCCAAATCCATCCATTTATCATTCTATATTTGAATGTATCTCATTATAAAAGCCAAAGCTAGCCATTTGTGTTACAAACCAGCTATTATGGCGAAGTTGAATCATTTCATACTGCCTATTCAATTCTAAATTCAATAATAATCATGAGCATTAATTATTCTAATCAAGTTAATATTATTGGTTGTATCTATATATAGGCGACCTTATCAAAGCTTTCACGAATATGTACTTGTACATAATAACTATATTCTACCTTTTTTTCCTGAATTGACAAAGGTTGAACAGATTTGAACTGTTAACGCTCGGCCGAGCGCTGACGGTACTAGGATAAATAAAACACTTGTTTTTATTCACGTCGGGGTCACCAATTTACAGGTGTGAGGAACAGGGTGTAAAGTTTACCTCTTCCTCTATTAAAAAAGGACGATCCTCCGTCTGGTCGGAGTCGAAAGCCGAAAGTGCAGGTGCTGTGCTAAGGTTGCTGATGAGGCTGTGACCAGGAATTCGCGTTCAATGCATGCTTGTGGTCAGGATACCCGTTGAAGCCGTGGGTGCTGGCTGGCTGTGTGACTCGCCTCACGAAAGCCTGCGGGAGTGATGATAATGATGACGTAGTTGATAGTAGACACGCTGAAGTAGTTGCACGAAGTTTGCGTTGACGTTTATCACGTCATGGTCACTAATTTAGAAATATGAAGAACAGGGTGTAAAGTTCACTCATCCTCATTAGAAAAGGAAGGATCCTCCGACTAGACTGGTTTCGTGTCTGGCGGGCAGCTGGCCAAAGATTTATGTCGGATAGTCTTATATAATATAGGTATCGTATGCGCGGTAAACTCTAATTGCGCGATGCAGGATTTGTGTGACGTCGGGATTTTGTGTGACGTCAGGTCTTTGATGCATGGTTCGTACGCGCGCCCGTGTTATCCAATGCGGGTTGGTAGATGTCACACGTCTTCGAATTTTTTGTTCTAAGACATGCCGGTTTACTCACGATGTTTTCCTTCACCGTTTTGAGAGTAGTGGAGATGAAATTATTTACACAAAGTAAAGCGCCTGCTTGGGTTCGAACCCACGACCACAACTCGTAAGTCGCCGTTACCTCAAGGCCACCACTGCTCTCATTATTAATTAATATGTATATAACTCCGGGGGGCCGACAATCGAACTTTTCTTTAGATTCTTTAATTGCATCAACGGTTATCCTATAATTTTATGCCATAATTACTATAATAACTAAAAAAGATTATTTATTAACTAAATAAGTTACGACCTCTACCGTACTGAATCAAATTTATTTATTTGTATTTTACCTACCTCCTACGTTCTTTTGAGCGTGTAAATAAATAACAGTCCGTATTTCTACAAGTTCGTAACATCAATTTAAATAAACATAACAAACAACTGACACCATCACCTGTCAAATTCGAATGCCATCAGATTCCCAAAATCTACCAATTAATTCCACATCATGCCGTACAATTCACAGTACACCATACGCCATGCAACCGACGCAGTTATCAATAAAATATTGGCAGCCATATTGAAATATTTACGTTCTCATTAGCCCGGTGTACGCATGGAAACCGGCTGACATGGCACAAAACCAATCGCGTTCCCGTTTGCTCGCCATTGCATTTTACTAATTAACTCCTTGTTGAACGAAATGCGTACCATAACGTAAATTACATTTCCAATATCTTTCTCCTTTTAATTGGAGTTTAATTTTTCAAATTATTAACGTATTCGCCGTTCGTTCGGGTTAATTTTTATAATGCTGTCGATGTGAATAAATTATATCATTGCACTGTAATGTTGCCGTGCTGGTTTAGAGTAACGTTTTTTTATGTGGATTCAGTGGATGTGTTACTTACAATTATTTTATTCAGTTAAAATACTTACATTTTCATTTTTTTTTATCGAATATACTGTGCTGCTGTTAATTTTATTTCTTCATGAACTGGTTAAGTGGAGTGTTAACGTCATAGCCACAGCACTAATTTATCTATGGTCACAGCGCTGGGTACCTACTTAACCACGTGTGATTTGTTAGAACTAAGAAACTTTCTTACAGTCAACTTTCAGAAGTTTAACGAAGTGTTTTTCTAGTTCTGCTGGATCTTAACATTCGCTCAATTTCTTGCAGCACTATCCTAATAATACAATGTGGGAAAAAGCATGGTTTTAATCTATTCATTAAATATAAGACCACCGGGCGATAAGCGACTTAGCAACCTACCCGGAGAAATCTTTCGCTTGAAAGTTGCAAGGTCATGTGCTCAAAGTTTGGGTTTATAATAGCACCTGATTGTGCTATAATGTTCCCACTGCTTCAGAGAGTGGGCCGTAATCCACCACGCGGGCCCAGTGCGGGTTGGTAAATGTCACAATGCTTTTTGACATACCGGTTTCTTTACGATATTTTCCTTCACCGTATTGAGAGCAATATTCAAGAAATAATTTACACTAAGTAAAGCACCTGCCTAGGTTCAAAGCTACGACCTACAACTCGTAAGCCTCGGCCGTTACCACTGGGCCACTACTGCTCTCTGAGTTTATAATGCTGAAGTGGAATTCAGTTTCCTTTACGGGAGAGGAAATAATAGCCAATATTATATAAGATGGCTTGATAAAACCAATCATAATTTAGTTAGAATATTTAATAATCTTGATAATTATTTCATTTAGGATTGAATAGGTTGGATATTTGGGCAGATAAAGAAAGGTTTATAGAGATTAATATGGGATTTATTAAAGAAACAGAAAAACACATTCGTACAAAAGTCTTGAACGGACGGAAGGGGAAAACGTCTGTCAAAATCACAAGACAGATAATATATCACAAAAAAAGGTTGCGTTTAGAATAGTTCTAACACTGGCCCTTAAACGCAAACTAAAACAATATTTATATTATATAAAACTAAAATAATAAATTCACAAAACATGCATAGCCATAACTACACAGCTAACATTAAATTTGTAAACTCACAATGTTTTTGTTTGCAAAGTGATTTTGTTAATACATCAGCCAACATTACATTAGTTGATAAGTACTTTACTTCAACTATACCATTATTAACAATTTGTTTTATAAAATGATGACGAATATCTATGTGTTTCGTCCTAGAATGGAACATAAAGTTCTTACAAAGTTTTATGGCAGACTGATTGTCATTGAATATGATCACTTTAGATATGATACCAAGCATCTCAAATAAGAGTTTCCTTATGAATAATGCTTCTTTACACGTGTCAGACAATGCCATGTACTCTGCCTCAGTACTAGATAATGCAACAGTACGTTGCTTTCGACTTTCCCAAGAGATAGCAGACTTCCCTAAAAAGAAGACATAGCCCGTGTACGACCGACGATCTATATTGTTTGATGCCCAATCTGCATCAGCATAAGCTCTAATATCCATACTACTTTTAGTGAAAATTAGACTCAAACTCAGTGTACCTTTTAGATATCGTAAAACCCTCTTGGCGGCCTTCCAATGAATTTCACTATAACAGTTGTTAAATTGACTCAGGTAGCTCACAGCATAACTGATGTCCGGTCTTGTACAAACTGCTATATACATAAGCGACCCTACTAAACCTCTGTAGTCATAAGTATCATCCTTTTGAGTTTCTTTAGGTAACTTTAGACTAGTCTCCATTGGGGTTCCTGACGGTTTACAATCCTCCATCCGAAACTTCTTCAGCAGTTTTAGAATATAGTTCGACTGATCAAGAGAGATTTCATTACCTTTTCTTGACAGCTTCATACCAAGAATCTGCTGGGCTGGCCCTAGATCCGTGATATCAAATTCTTGCTGCAATTTCGCTTTAATTTTGTCTTTTCCTTGGAATGTCGGAGAACAAAATATTATCAAATCATCGACATAAAGAGCTATGAGCATCATCGATTGGTTTTCAGACCTATAGTAAACACATGGTTCAGAAGTTAAACGACAGAAGTTCAACTTATCGCATAGTACCTTGTTAATTTTATCATACCAAGATTTAGATGCTTGTTTAAGGCCATAAACAGCTTTGTTGAGCTTGCATATCATATTTTCACTCCCCTTAACTTCAAAACCCTGTGGTTGCTGCATAAAAACCGTTTCTTCCAGCTCTGCATTCAGAAATGCTGTTTTAACATCCAAGTGCTCAATACTCATGTCATATTCTGCTGCTAAAGCGATCAGTAGCCTTAATGTGGAGTATCTCACGACAGGGGAAAACGTTTCTAGATAATCAACACCATATTTTTGGGTGTAACCCCTGGCTACTAAACGAGCTTTATATTTCAACAACTCACCATTTACTCCATATTTTTTCTTAAATATCCACTTGCACGACACAGGCTTATGATGCTGTTCTCGTTCTGTCAGAGTCCAAACTTTATTTTTAATAAAAGAATTATACTCATCAGTCATCGCCTTACGCCAACTATCTGATTCTGGTCCATTTAAAGCCTCGGCCGCAGTTTGAGGTTCATCAGGATCATTGTATTCCAGTATAGTCACGAAGTTGGTCATGAGATGAGACTCAGAAGCATCATCATAGCTGCAGTCTTCTGGAGATTCTGTCTCAGAATCTTCTCCTGGAAGGTAAGTTGGATCCAAGCGGTCATCTGATTCATCACTTGGTCTTTCACTGTCGGAATCATCTAGTGTGATTGTGCTTATTCTTTGTTCAGTATTCTGTGATATTTTTATGTCATCAGATATATCAGAATTCACAATGGGCGATTCCGATGATTGAATTACATTTTGATTCAAACTAAGATCAACAAACAGCTGTTGATCACCTTTATCATCATGTGACATTTCTTTCATATAAAATTTATTTTCTATGAAAACAACATCACGAGAATTGACACAATTCCTTGGACTATCCGGATTAATGAGTCTATATCCTTTAGATTCTTCATTATATCCCACAAATATGCATGGTTTACTTTTAACGTCAAGTTTCTTTCTATTTTTCACCATGACATAAGCAATACAACCAAAAATTCTTAAATGGTCAAGTTTTACCTTTGTTCCACTCCATTTTTCTTCTGGAGTTGTACCAGGAACTGCCTTAGTTGGACTCCGGTTTTTCAAATAGACAGCAGTATTTACTGCTTCAGCCCAGAATTCCATACCCAGTCCAGCATCTCGCAGCATACACCTGACTTTTTCCATGATAGTTCTGTTAGAGCGCTCAGCAACACCATTTTGCTGTGGAGAATCAGGTATAGTTTTCTGATGTTTAATTCCATTAATCTTGAGGAAATCCTGAAATTTTGAACTCATATATTCTCCTCCTCTATCACTTCTAAGTATTTTTAACTTGTTTCCAGTTTCATTTTCTACAAAAACCTTAAATTGCTGAAAATACCTAAAAGTCTCATCTTTAGTTTTCAGAAAATAAGTAAAATGTTTTCTTGTATAGTCATCAATGAAACTCAACACATACTTAGCACCACTTAGAGATGGAGTTTGAATAGGCCCACATAGGTCTGTATGCACTAAACCCAAAATATCTGTAGCTCTAGTATACGATTTCTTGGGGAAAGGCAATCTAGATTGCTTTCCTTCAATGCATGGTATGCACTGTTTATATTCAGACACACTATAATTAATACCAGTTGCCATACCTGACATTAGAAGCTTCATACTCCTTGAGTTGAGGTGTCCTAGACGTCTGTGCCACGTGTCTTGGGATGTCGAACCCGCTACCGCAGCTGCTGCCCCTGATGTATTTTCCTTATCCTCAGCACAGCCATTGTCTGACACAGTGTCGAGTTGATACACACCATTGACTTGAGTACCAGTAGCTAAAATATCAGAACCATCATAAACAGTACATGAACTACTATCAAAAGTTACTATATAACCCTTTTTAGTCATAGTGCTGACTGACAACAAATTTGTACTTAAATTAGGTACATAATATGCATCACTTATTGTCTTTACGCCCTTTTTTAAATGAACTTTCACTTGTCCTATTCCAGCAGTCAATAATTTTTCTCCATTTGCAATACTCACTTCAACAGTTTTATTTGAACTATTGTTTACCATTAGTTTTTCATTATTGCACATATGGTTAGTGGCTCCGGAGTCTATATACCACACATCACTATTCACCTTTACAGAAAGAGCAGCGACAAGAGCCTTGTCCTTTGGTTTAATCTTCGGCTTGTTCCTATCTCGACCATGACTGTGACTCTGTGTCTCCTTTTCTGATGCAGGTTGTCCTGTAGTTTGTTTATCGGGACAATTCTTCAAGAAATGGCCAATACGCTTACACTTGAAGCATCTGGGTTGCTTCCGAGTGATCAGTGCGGTAACACTATCCTGCTTGTCCTCTCGTCTCCGTGTCTCTTCCAATAGTTTGACCGAGACAAGTTCAGTACATAATTTTGTTCCAGCATTTTCAATGGCCATAATCAATGGATCAAAGTCTTCAGTTAGACCACTCAACATTATAACAGCTACGAATTCATCATCTAGTGGTGACTCAATTTCACTCAACTGATGTAAGGCTTCCTTAATTTTGTTGAGGTAATCCTCCATCGAGCTGCTATCACGTAGTTTTGTGCCAAACAAACTTCTGAGAAGACCTAGTCTTCTACACAATCCGCGACCTTCGTATGCCTTCTTCAAGTTATTCCATGCTTCGTAAGCAGTTTTTGCCGAGCGAATGTATGGAATCACTGCTGGTTGCACTGATAGGGCAATTCGTGCCAACGCCTTTTCCGCCTTCTTTTGTTTCTCATCGTTCACGTTATTCTCAACAAATTCCCATAGTTCTTCATGGATTAATAGCATTCGCATCGAGAACTTCCAAGTTGAATAATTTTCTGACCCCTTGAGTTTCTCAATGGAATTCATGTATTGTGATGAAGAAGCCATTTTTTCAATTTTTACCGTTGGCGTGATCCTATTATATAGTTACCAATTTTCTTCGACAATCTGTCCAAAATACGAGCGTTTTCCGAGTGTTAATAACCACGCTCTGCTACCATGTTGGATATTTGGGCAGATAAAGAAAGGTTTATAGAGATTAATATGGGATTTATTAAAGAAACAGAAAAACACATTCGTACAAAAGTCTTGAACGGACGGAAGGGGAAAACGTCTGTCAAAATCACAAGACAGATAATATATCACAAAAAAGGTTGCGTTTAGAATAGTTCTAACAAGCATGTCCCTCTAAGGCCAAGAACGCACTAAAGGCTAGCTGCAATGCGGCGAGCTGATGCGGCATGCCGCATGTCTATTTTATTATGAAATCGTATGATTCCAACGCACTGACTTGCGGCCAGCCGTCAACCGCTCCGGTTAGGTCGAGATTGAATTGATGGGCGGTATTGAACCTTATTCAATACCTTAATATTATTCCGTACCCTCAAGTGCGGCAGACCGCAAGTCATGCGGCCTGCCGCAACGGTTCGCCGCATGCGGCTAGCCGGTAGTGCGTTCTTGGTCTAACAGAGAGAAGGCTTGTGTCACAGCACTGGGAACGTTATAGGCAATTATGCTAAGGTATAAATAAAATCATGGACTATAGTTTGACCGAGACCGCTGTACAGCGCGTTAGGTATGTGCGCGGCGAGACGGGGGGGCAGTGCATGCCGCTCATTCGTCAACGCGCACCGCGGTCCCCGCCGGTCATTTCTTCAGCGCTGCCCCCGCCTGCCACGCATTCCTAAAGCGTGGTACAGCATTAAGTTAATCAGCCTATAAAAATAACACCGTTTTTGCCAACAAGTCTACACAAAACTCTACATTTTTTTTTTTAACTATCATATTTTTTTATTTGAAAGGGTTTTATCACTTAGTAGTTATAATGTAATCACCCCCGTAACAGAAATCATTCAACAACTTAAAATTAAACAATGGGTAATTAGCAGTGGTAATCAGTTAATATGGTTAATATTATAGTTATGACACACTTAATACACAAAAGAAAACATTAGAGACATTTTACGTATCACTAATTTAGTAACGCCTTCATATTTCTTAATAGCAAAATGTATTAGTCTGTTGAAACTCGTATACTTTGTATTTTTTGCCATCATATTTAAATAAGTACTGCTGGGACCACAAAGCTGCCACGATGTTTCAAGGAAACCGCTTTTCTTTTGAAGTATGAAAATAATCTGTAGAGCCCTTATGTTTTTTAGGTTCGCCTGCAGACACAACCTGCTTAATGGGTTTTTTATAAGATTAATGATGTTATCTATTCATTAAAGCAATAATCTTAAATACAATAATACATAACTATCACTAAAATAAGGGTTAATAGTTTTTTTTTTGTTCATTAATTTTTGTGCTCATTTTCCAAGCAAGATTTTTAAACATTTAACAAACATAATTTGCCAAAAACTAACATTCCATCAATTGCCATTAATCAATTAACTTCTATTTATAATTTTCGTTTACATGAATTGTCTGTAAAAAGGAAAAGACTGCATACTTTTTTTGTTCGAATGTACCTATACATTACATCAGTTGGCGCTCTATACCTTATTTTATCTCCAAGACCCCGTTATATCGCATTATTAAAAATAAATATTTTAAAATAACGAGCACTGAGATCGGGTCTTAGCTGGTTCTTTGTGGGCCATATCCGTTTGTCGTGTAGGAAATGTTTTTGTTCCATATGAGGGATTAAGTACGTCGTTTGATCCGTGTAATCACATGCAACCTTGTACAAATCTGTAATAAGTTTTATCTGGGGTGAGCAGATTGCTTTGGAAAGCTGCAGCCTGGCATGGTCAAATTCGTACTTACTGGTTCAAAACCAAATCATTTATTTCAAGTAGGCCATTAAAAGGCAGTTTTAAACCTCAATAGTAGAACGATCGATAGTAGATGCGGCTTAGCAACTAGCTTCTGAACTGTGGATCACTTATTTGATTCCTGCACGCAACAAATATTTTCTTAAGGGGTATGCGCTAAGGTAGCCCGCAATTTTTTTTATTTTTTTACTTTTTTTCAATTTGCAGGTCAGTTTCAGTTTGTACCTATCTTGATTAAAATATGACTTAAATATGGTTTTACAGAATTATAATCATTAGAATCAGCAAGACAACTTCATTCGTTAGAATAATCCTAAAATGTTATGACTTCATGAAATAGTCATTCAATAAGATTATATGAACTTTGAGAGTTGTATTGATAATTTTTATGATTATAATTCTATAAATAAAATAAATATTTGATACGGTTGCAGCTAAATGTCAGTTACGATTTACAGAAAACAAAAATTCATAGATTTCGGACAAATCCGACCACATCTACGTACCTATGCACTTGTACCATTTCCAATCACATTCATAAATAAAACATTATAGGTAGTAGGTGAGTACATTAATAATGCAGGAACACTAAAACGTTTCCGTCTCACCAGTTACAACCGTCACCCCAGTTACAACTGTCACCCCTCTTGCATCTGACTTGCATTACCATCTAAATGTCAGGGATAATAATCCCCAAGGGGTTTGACGTAGGTCATTCTTATTGCCATAAAACCATGGACCGACAGACAAAAATAACCCTTATTTATTTTTAGGGTTCCGTACCTCAAAAGGAAAAAACGAAACGTTTATAGGATCACTTCGTTGTCCGTCTGTCCGTCTGTCCGTCTGTGTGTCTATCTGTTAAGACCCTTTTTCTCAGGAACGTGGAGGTATCAAGTTGAAATGAATATCAAATACGAAAGTCTATGAACCCTTGGAGCTCTGAAAAATTAAATCTTCTAAGACAAGGCAATAAAAAAAATACGGCCATTTGTGCGACATATTTTGATACTTGCAAATAAATCAAAACCAGTGTGCTTGCCGTTCACCTAGAATAATGAAATTTGGCAGAAAGCAAGGACTCAAAGCACAAGTAATGGGAAAAGTCCGAAAATTTTTAATTTGTAGTTTTATCACAAAAAAAAATATTTTGCGATTACAAACTTACATTTGCAATTAGAGAATTGACCGTGAAGTATAATTATCAATTTATGGGAGAACATCTTTTTCAACTACAAAGTTAAGTTGGTTTTTGAGATAAGTTCATCCCAACTACGGAACCCTTCATTGTGCGTGATCCGACACGCACTTGGCCGGTGTTTTTTCTTTGTAAAACTCATTTGATGAAAAAATTATATTTTTTTTACTGCTGTACAGAAATTTATCAAAGTTTCCATTTTTCGCAAAAGTAGTTTGGTATTACCATTATCTTAGATATTCACTGGCCTCGTTCTATCCCGATAGAAAACCCTTATCAACAAATACCTATATTACTATGGAAACGAATTAATCAGAAACTATCATCTGTAACGATGAAGTTATAATTAGCTGCAAACTTCTAATTGAAATGAAACCTCGCTACTACGAACTGAGAGTTAATCAAATCACTCTTTAGGTTACTGTTTCTATGTTATGATCAATGAAACTACTAAACTCAATATTTTAATCGGGAAAAGAGTGCCAACGAGACCGCATTACTCGTAAACTCTGACTCTTAAGGCGAAAGCGTCAGGTTAGCCCGCGAAATTCAAATTTTCTTACGTTTTTTGCAATTTGCAGGTCAGTATCAGGTTGTATGTTGAACTAAATATGATTCGCGATCGTATCACATGTTTATTAAAAGAATTATTATCTTAAAAATCATCAATACAACTCTCTAAGTTCATGTAAAATTACTAGTTCCTATTGAATTACTATTTCATGCAATCATGACATTTGAGGATTATGCTAACTTCAGGAGTTGTATTGCTGATTCTAATTATTTTAATTCTGTAAAGCCATATTTTTTACGGTCGCGAATCATATTTTAATCGACATATTATATTATTATATATAAATTGCCATCGACACGCTACTCTGCTGTCCGTCCATCCGTCCGTCTGTCACGGGGTTGTATCTTTTGAACTGTAATAGGTAGACACCTGAAATATTCACAGAGTCCTATTATAGCCGCTATAACAACAAATAATAAATATGTAGTATTAAATATTGCTCAGTGGTATATACGGAACCTTTCGTGTTCGAGTCCGTCGCTTTTCTCATGTTATCTTACAGTGTAAGCATATCACCGTGGAAAAAACCTACAAAAAATTACCTAAACGTTAATTTAGCAAAATTAATAGGTATGTAATCATATCATTCGTAGAACAATACGTATACATTTTTCTTTATCTTGCTTATATGTTTCCACCGAAGATAACTTTGATAAAACGTTGCTGGAGACTTGTAGGCAGGTATATACCTACTTAAATATAAGATAGCCGTATGAAATGTGGCTCGTTTGTATATTTTTCATTATCATCATCATTTCAGCCAAAAGACATCCACTGCTGGACTATATGTGACTTTGAAAAATCGACAAAATTTAAGGGGGTGTTCTACCCATCAAATTAATATAATTAATTTTACCATGGGACCAATTCATTTTTTTTTTTCAAATGGCCCCATGTAACAAGTAGTTTATATTTGATGGGTACCCTTAAATTTTGTCGATTGTTTTTGTTCGCGACGAGGCGTCACCGTCAATTTTAGCTTGTTTAAAATCATTAATTTTAACTTAGCTTAAAAACTTGTATGTATAGGATAAGTATTTCTTCGCAATATGCGTAATAATAGCATGTAGTATGTAGATTCCTTGTTATACGCAATAATGCGTCATCAAAATATTTTGTTAGAAAAGACCTTTCTATTTATCCGGATGTTGAAATACCAAAAATCTGCACACCTATAAAAGAAAAACTAAAGTTGCAATAACGCAAAACAAAATAATACAAGTTGTGGGCAACGCCTATACTAACTCAAATATGAAAATAGTATAGGTATTAGTAATGCTATCTAGCAGCTAGACACCATCCAAATATCAAATTTTTACTAAAAAAGGTAAACAAAGCCCTTGCACTCCTTGATTAGGTAGGTTAGACAGATATAACGTAAAATCATTTATGGCATCCAGGTCACCTAGACCGAGACCTAGCCCTGGACCTAACTTCTAGAAATCTAGCCCTTCAGGATACCTACTTAATCGAGTTAGAATGCCGCAAAGCGGATTTGTAAAAATAAAGGCTACCCTACCTGTATTCAGAGGCCTATAACTGGCTGAAAAATCTAGATACAATAAATAAAATACTAGATTTCTCTAGGGGAATAGACTAGCCCGAGTGTTCTTTTGGTATGGTGGAAATCGGATCAGAACTTTGTCTGAAAAGTCACTTGCAAATAATTAAATATTTATTTAATCATTTTAATACCGATAATCCTGAAATATCTTTTCAACAGGAATAGTCAGAATCCTGGAAGAACCCTCATTAGAAAGGGGGCAATTTTGTGAATCTCATGATGTATAACATGATGTATATAGCTATTGAAATAAGTGTGTTTAGCTATAAGAAATGTAATTTTATAAGAATTTTGAAAATAATAAAGTTACGAAAACAGGAGGCGATTCATGGGTCTCTATAGGGTAAAGGGCGCTACCAGCTAAGCTAACACGCCATCTCTAGAAATTGTAGTCATCAACATGGAAACTAGTTCCACCTAACAAGTAAAGCAGTAGTCCTGAGGAGTCCTGAAATCGTGTCCTGAATAGTTATGAAGACTTATCAATAAACAGTGTAATCATTCCTGCCGAGCCCGTTTTCCTTCAAAAGGTCGAGTGCATATCCATGTGAGTATTCGAAAATAGCTAGCAAAAACTTCGGTACAGGACGTCAGCGCCGCTTGGACCAGGATAGCCTTACAACCTACCTGAACCCGTATCCAGCGATCACGCCCGTCCGGTATATCTGCTGGTCCTTCGAAAGCCGGATTATTTTCGAAATCCTGGAGAGCTCAATTGAAGACTGAAGGATTACCGAAGAAGGAAGATTCCTGGAATAAGAAAATCGGTTCCTGAAGAATTATTTTTGGAACCTGAAGACTTACGGCTGAAGGATTATTTTGAAACCTGAAGACTTACGGCTGAAGAATTATTTTTGGAACCTGAAGACTTACGGCTGAAGGATTATTTTGGAACCTGAAGACTTATAACTGAAGAGTTATTTTTTCCTGAAGGATTATTTTGAAGACTGAAGAGTTATTTTTTCCTGAAGGATTATTTTGAAGACTGAAGAATTATTTTCGAATCCTGAAGACTTATAACTGAAGGGTTATTTTTCCTGAAGGATTGTTTTGAAGACTGAAGAACTATTTTTGGATCCTGAAAACTTATTTCCTGAAATTTTTTCCTGAAGGATTATTTTCGGTTCCTGAAAACTTTTTTCCTGAAATTTTTTCCTGAAGGATTAATTTCGGATCCTGAAAACTTTTTTCCTGAAGAATTATTTTTGGATCCTGAAGACTTATTTCCTGAAGGATTATTTTTGAACTTTGAAGAATTAACATTTAACATAGAGAAAATAGTTTGACGTTTGAAGATTTGTTTTGAAGATAGAAGAAACAACTTGGAACTTTGAAGATTTGTGTTGAGGATTACAGTATAGTGCGTTTATAGTGAAGTGACGTCCCCGAATCTAAACCAACATGCCGATCACAAGGTCACAAGGCAAAGCGCCTGAAGCATGGACGGTGGAGCTGGACAGAACGCGTACCTCTACAGCTATACGTCATGAGTTACCTCCACGTTCGCCGTCCACTACGGAAGGGACTGAGCAAGTGCCACCACCACCACAAGCCCTAACCGGGGGTGAAGACGTACCTATACCAACACAAACGAAGGAAACAGAACAAATCGAACAACCAACGACTTCCAGGAAGGAAACCAGACTGGAAGGAACTTCAGATAGAACATTAAAACCTTCAAATAAATCAGTGAATCCGAACAAAATAGTGAAGCCATCAGCTGACAAACGGGATGGAACTTATAGAGGAATTATTCCGATGACTAGCCGGGGAGACGCCCGTTACCCACGTAGACCGCCGTCGACAATTAAGACGACGCGGTCCCATCTAAAAGTAATGAAAGCTCGTGAAGACCTATTGAAAATTAGGTTAGAACTTGCTGAGATAGCACTTCAGAATGCCGAGGAAGAAAATTCCGACGGATACATGGATGACAGAGATTCCAACGACGAGTACGTGAGATCGTGGCTAGAAGACGCACCAGCGCCTGAGCCATTGAAGGAAGTCCCTTCTGCAGAGGTGGAGAACCATGATTGCGAGATAAGCGATCAAGCACTTTCTGTAGACAACGCCGCTGAAGAGAACGGGAGCAATAGAAGACGGGACGCCGTTGCTGCTCCACGCCCCTCCAAGGATGTTGAACCTATAGTAGACTTCCATCAAAAGCAAGTACCCGTGTTACATCATCCTATAGAAAAAGAAGTGAAAAATGTAGTACCATCGAAGGATTCGGGGGAAGGTCAACTCCGTTCATTTATAACGGACTTGACGTCTGCTATAGCGTCGCTAGTCGACAAGAGAATAGATCAGTGGACAGTAAATAATCCCTCGGCGTCGAAGGTCATCATGACCCTGCCAAATTACAGTGGGGCTCACACGGAATGGTTATCGTTCCGTGCCATCTATGAAACAACTCGTCGATACTTCAACGATGTTGAGAATACAGCTAGGCTGAGAAGGAGCCTGCGCGGACGAGCACTGGAAACAGTGAGTTCAGAACTCATCGGAAATGCCAAACCAGATGACATCATGAGAGAACTCGAGCTGCAGTTCGGCCGTCCAGACTCGATAGCTCAAGCTGAAACGGACAGGCTCCGTGGGCTGCCGCGCTGCAGTGAATCTCCGAAGGATATCTGCACGTTCGCCAGCCGAGTAAGGAGTGGTATAGTCACGCTACGTGCGTTGAAAAAAGAACATTACTTAATCAACGCCGAGTTAATGCGATTGTTGACTGAGAAGTTGCCAAACTCCCTAAGGGTACAGTGGTATAGAACCTATACCGAGAAGTACCAATCGCTGCCAGATTTATCTCTGCTCAGCGACTTCATCACCGAACAAGCCCGTTTCTGCAGTGCTTTCGCTCCGCCCGAAAATATAAATCCCGGCGAAGCGACAGCGACTAGGCGTGTCACTCAAAGGACACACACAGCAACAGACAAGACGGCTTGGAAATGCCGTGTCTGCCAGAAAGAAGGGCACGATGCTTATGACTGCAAGAAGTTCAAAGAAGCATCAACAGATGAAAGATGGGAACTTGCAAGGAAACTGAGACTGTGTTTCCGTTGTTTGCGAGTCCATCGGTCGGATAAACCATGCAAAAAGAAAATGTGTGGGATCAAGGAGTGTATAGGCACTCACCATCAGCTTCTTCATAAAGAAAAGAAGAAGCCTGCTGCAGAAAGTACCGAGAAGCCTGATGCCCCAGTAAAGAAGGAGCCTCAGGAAACGGTAGCCAGCTCGAGATCAACGTCAGACCAGACGTACTTGAAAATAGTACCGGTCCGGGTAATCGGACCGGCGGGAGAAGCAGCAACATTTGCGCTGCTCGACGATGGGTCAACCGTTTCGCTGATAGACGAAGACATCGCAAAGGAAATCGGGGCAGAGGGCCGCATCGACCCTCTGAAGATAGGTGCGATTGGCAACACTACGATTGACACTCCTTGTTCGCGTCGAGTAACAGTCGACCTTGCAAGCCAGCTGAGAAGCAAAGTGCCCTTCAGAGCGCGCACGATACCGAAGCTCAACCTAGCACCGCAGTCAGTCAGCGAAGAAGACATCGCCCAGTGCAAACACCTGAGCGATTTGAAGGAACAGCTGACGTACGACGTTGGCGCACCGAAGATCCTCATTGGCCAAGACAACTGGCATCTGCTGTTGGCCAGTGAGATACGCAGAGGTCCGAGGCACCAGCCTATCGCATCACTTACCGCAATGGGCTGGACCCTGCATGGCGCGCACACCAGAATCTTAGGTCAACAGGTACACTACGTCAACCGACTGACAACGAGTGATGAAGAGCTGAACGAGCGACTTCGTGAGTTCTTCGCCTTAGAATCGCTAACTATCAATCCGAAGCGACCAAGCTCAGATCCCGAGAAAAGAGCGGAAGACATTTTAAATCGTCACACTCAGCAGCTAGAAGATGGACATATAGAAACCGCTATGCTTTGGAATAATGAAAGCATAGAGATGCCCGATAGTTACGGGACAGCGCTCAAGCGGCTAGTCTCAATCGAGAAGAAGCTCGACAGCAACCCTGCTCTTCGACACAGATATACAGAACAGATGGACTCGCTCATGCAGAAGGGATACGCAGAGAAAGCCCCCACCACGAGCACACCAGGTAGAACATGGTACCTACCACACTTCGACGTATTCAACCCCATGAAGCCAGACAAGCTCCGTATAGTACATGACGCTGCCGCTAAGTCGAGAGGACTGTCGCTCAACGACTTCCTTCTCACAGGACCAGACCTGCTGCAGTCACTGCCCGGCGTCATGATGAGATTTCGCCGACACTGCATAGCCATTTCCGGTGACATAAAGGAGATGTTTATGCAGGTAAAGGTGCGAGCTCAGGACCGAGACGCACTCCGGTACCTATGGAGAGGCAACAAGAGAGAGGGAGCGCCGGAAGAATACCGTATGACGTCCATCATATTCGGTGCGGCAAGTTCGCCGTGCACAGCCATATTCGCAAAGAATTGGAATGCGAAAAGGCACTTCGAGGAGCAACCCGAGGCAGTGAAAGCTATCATCCATAACCATTACATGGACGACTACCTCGATAGCTACAAGACGGTCGAAGACGCAACGCGCATCGCAACAACGGTGAAGGACATACACCTGAAAGCGAAGTTCGAGCTCAGGAAATGGGTATCGAACAGTGCGCAAGTCATACAAAATATAGATCCGTCACAGATCCGAACCGAAGTTATCAGTATCGGAGATGCAGAAAACACCGAAAAGATACTTGGTCTAATATGGAGACCGGGTGAAGACGCGCTGGGCTTCAATCTAACGCTCGCGCGCCTACCGAAAGGTGTTCTAGAGAAGGAAGCGCCCACAAAGAGAGAGGCACTGAAAATTGTGATGTCGCTGTACGACCCGCTCGGACTCGCCTCACCAGTCACAATTAGAGCCAAGCAAATACTGCAAGAGGCATGGAGGCGAGGAGTCGACTGGGATCATCCACTAGATAAGGACCTGGCAACTCAGTGGAGAAGTTGGATACAGCACCTGCAGCAACTCAAGAATATCAGCATACCAAGATGTTACCCTGGATATAGTGATGCTGTGGAGACACAAATCCATGTGTTCACCGACGCAAGCGAGATGGCATACGCAACAGCAGTATATTGGCGGGCCACATCGATGGAAGGCAAGCAGCAAGTCAGCCTCGTCATGGCAAAGGCGAAGGTGGCACCACTGAAGCTGCAATCTATACCACGCCTCGAACTGCAAGCCGCGGTGATGGGAACCCGCGTGGCTGCAGCCGTGATACGTGAGCACGACATCAAACCCGCATCGGTGACATACTGGTCAGACAGTAAGACCGTCTTGACATGGATCAGGAGAGGAGCACGGGTATACAAACCATTTGTTGCTCATCGCATAGCCGCCATAGAGGAAAACAGCAAAGTAGAAGATTGGCGTTGGGTACCCACCAAATTGAATATCGCGGACATCGCTACCCGTGATGTACCGCGTGACTTTGACTCACAGCATGCGTGGTATTCCGGCCCTAGCTTCCTATACGAAGAACCGTCGTCATGGCCTGCAGAAAAACCTCCCATCAAAGAGAAGACAGGGGAAGAAAGGACCCTCGTTGCCGTCGAAGAAGCTAACACGCGAAAGCTAGCAGAAGCCATACCAGATCCGGCCAGATTCTCGAGATGGGAACGGTTACTCCGTGCGACAGCGAGTGTTCTTCGCTTCATTGCTCTCTGCCGAGGAAGAACAGAGAAAACGTTCTACAAAAGAACGAGGAAAAACGCAGAGAAAGATCCAGATTGGCGGAAAAAGAAGACGACCCCAAGTCCTCCGAAACAGACAGCAAAGACGTCTGAAATTCAAATCGTGAAGCAAATCTTAGAAGCAGAGTATCTCCACGAAGCGGAGAAAATACTCATTCAAGTCGTGCAACAGCAGTCTTTCGCTCATGAGATAGCGAAACTGCGAGAAGAGAAAAAGTTGGAGAAAGATAGTCGTTTGCGGCCACTGCAGATCGAAGTAGTGGACAATATCCTACGGCTAAGAAGCCGGATAGCCGCAACAGACGAAATATCAGATGACGTGAGACATCCGCCGATATTACACGGCGACCATCACATCACCCAGTTATATATAGACTGGACACACCGCAGCCTACAACATAGTGGAGTAGAACTCACTATCAACGAGGTGAGACAACACTATTGGGTTGTCAAGATGCGGCCGACCACGAAAATGGTGCTAGCCAGATGCCTACAATGTCGCATTCGCAAGGCACAACCACCCGTGCCTGCGACCGGCGACCATCCGAAGACGCGCCTCGCGCATCACCAGAGGCCGTTTACCTATACGGGGCTTGACTATTTCGGCCCGCTGTCCGTTACTGTCGGACGCCAGCATCAAAAAAGGTACGTAGCACTATTCACTTGTCTAACCACCAGAGCCGTCCACCTTGAGATCGCCGCCAGCCTCAGCGCAGACTCCGCCATACTGGCGCTGCGACGATTCGCTTCTCGCCGAGGTTGCCCGACCGAGCTGCACTCCGACAACGGCACCAACATGCACGGTGCCGACAAGGAGCTCCGAGACGCGTTTCAAAAAGAGGCAAGTCGAAGAGGCATCGTGTGGCGCTTTATAACGCCATCGGCGCCATTCATGGGAGGCGCCTGGGAGCGTCTCGTACGCTGCGTGAAGTCCGCATTGTACACTGTGTTACTTGAGAAACACCCACATGAAGAGGTGTTGTCCACACTATTGTGTGAGGCAGAGTACACAGTGAATAGCCGTCCACTGACACACGTTTCAGTGGACAGTGAAGACGACGAGTCGATAACACCGAACCACTTCCTACTTGGTGGGTCGGCCAGACTCCCAACACCCGGGGTATTCACCGATCAAGACATAGACAGCAAGAAACTATGGCGGCGCTCACAGATACTAGCCGATATGTTCTGGCGCCGCTGGGTCCGGGAGTACCTGCCGGAGTTACAAAACCGGCGGGAGCCGCATAGCCGCGGACCAGACCTGCAGGTGGGTGACCCTGTTCTCATTGCTGACGGCCAGCTGCCTCGCAACACATGGCCGCGAGGCCGCATAATCGCCGTGTTCCCCGGGGCTGATGGTGAAGTCCGGACTGCTGAGGTGCGCACTGCCGGCGGCACCCTGAAGCGTCCGGTGAAGAAACTCGTCCCCTTACCGAAGTAACGAGGCGTCGAGACGGCGAGCGTCGCGGCGGCGAGCGTCGCGACTACGGTCGTCGCTCACCGGTGTGATGCAGCGCCGTGCCGACGTCGCTACTAGTCGCCACTGCACTGCATGGCGGGAGAGATGTTCGCGACGAGGCGTCACCGTCAATTTTAGCTTGTTTAAAATCATTAATTTTAACTTAGCTTAAAAACTTGTATGTATAGGATAAGTATTTCTTCGCAATATGCGTAATAATAGCATGTAGTATGTAGATTCCTTGTTATACGCAATAATGCGTCATCAAAATATTTTGTTAGAAAAGACCTTTCTATTTATCCGGATGTTGAAATACCAAAAATCTGCACACCTATAAAAGAAAAACTAAAGTTGCAATAACGCAAAACAAAATAATACAAGTTGTGGGCAACGCCTATACTAACTCAAATATGAAAATAGTATAGGTATTAGTAATGCTATCTAGCAGCTAGACACCATCCAAATATCAAATTTTTACTAAAAAAGGTAAACAAAGCCCTTGCACTCCTTGATTAGGTAGGTTAGACAGATATAACGTAAAATCATTTATGGCATCCAGGTCACCTAGACCGAGACCTAGCCCTGGACCTAACTTCTAGAAATCTAGCCCTTCAGGATACCTACTTAATCGAGTTAGAATGCCGCAAAGCGGATTTGTAAAAATAAAGGCTACCCTACCTGTATTCAGAGGCCTATAACTGGCTGAAAAATCTAGATACAATAAATAAAATACTAGATTTCTCTAGGGGAATAGACTAGCCCGAGTGTTCTTTTGGTATGGTGGAAATCGGATCAGAACTTTGTCTGAAAAGTCACTTGCAAATAATTAAATATTTATTTAATCATTTTAATACCGATAATCCTGAAATATCTTTTCAACAGGAATAGTCAGAATCCTGGAAGAACCCTCATTAGAAAGGGGGCAATTTTGTGAATCTCATGATGTATAACATGATGTATATAGCTATTGAAATAAGTGTGTTTAGCTATAAGAAATGTAATTTTATAAGAATTTTGAAAATAATAAAGTTACGAAAACAGGAGGCGATTCATGGGTCTCTATAGGGTAAAGGGCGCTACCAGCTAAGCTAACACGCCATCTCTAGAAATTGTAGTCATCAACATGGAAACTAGTTCCACCTAACAAGTAAAGCAGTAGTCCTGAGGAGTCCTGAAATCGTGTCCTGAATAGTTATGAAGACTTATCAATAAACAGTGTAATCATTCCTGCCGAGCCCGTTTTCCTTCAAAAGGTCGAGTGCATATCCATGTGAGTATTCGAAAATAGCTAGCAAAAACTTCGGTACAGGACGTCAGCGCCGCTTGGACCAGGATAGCCTTACAACCTACCTGAACCCGTATCCAGCGATCACGCCCGTCCGGTATAGTTTTCAATGTCACCCTGTATGTAACTTTAACTTTGATTTCAAGGTAGGTACTGGCTTCGGATTATTTTAGGGGGTACACTCACAGTATCTCATGGTTAAAGTTAAAACAAAAATAAGGAAAGAATTATTGATGATTAACCTTCATTAAAACAAGTCTTTATTTTTTATTTACCTTTGTTGTCCCACTTCTGGGCAAAAGTCTTCCACAAACTTTTACAGTTTTCCTTAATATGTTCTCTAGCCAATCGGTCAGGAACGAGTCCAAATTGTCACGTTGGCCCTGCCTTGGTGACGATGCCCCATTTTGTAACGATAAATATATTAATTATATTTACAACTGTGTTTTGATATTATGAAAGTAAATATTTTAAAACTAGAAGGAACCAGAAAAGTTAAAAAAGAGCCTAGGGTCGCAAAGTAAAAAATTTAGATAGATTGAATAATTTTAGACAAAACAATTTATATTTTATAATTAGTACCTAACGGAACCTAACTATTACCATTCTACGGAAATAATTGGAAAACTTACTACCAGTAGGTAATTTAAAATTCTAGTCTCTAGTTAGAACGACTTTATGTTTATGACATTGACTATCTTCTACCGAAATAGTAAGAAAATGTATTATGTTCCTTATAAAAGCGACGTGTTAATACAGTATTCCAATTAACACATCTAATACAAAAAGCAATATCCTGCCCAAACACGCTATCAAACATAGTTACATATTATAAGGAAGACATCTGTATTCTCTATTTTACCTTATTAGAGAATATTCGTATGCAGTGACGTCGTCAGCCTTATTATATCCGTGATAAACAATAATAGTCATCGTCACGAACATAAAGTGATATCCTAGTAGGTGTACTGAGTGACAAAAGTGCTCGTTTTCACGCAACTGTCTGTATATATGTGTTTTGTTGTAGACTTCTCTATTTGACAGTACCCACGATAGGATAGTAAGGGTGCGATGTTAAATGTGTTTGTCCTAAAAGTTGGCAACGTCGCAAATAGCTGTCAAATATTTACCTGTTTTGGTTAATTTGACAATATTACTGTATGGTACTAAAAATTTGGCTATCTAGCGAACTAAAATATTAATCATGAATTGCAATAATTATAGGCAGTGTATAGAGTACCACCAGTGGCACTTTATCCCTATCGGATAAAGTGCCACTACAGGCACCCTAGTAACACCGCCTCGGCCCGGCCAAAGTGCCGCAAGCATTGGATTGTCATTGTCACTGTCACTAAGTCACGTCACTTGGTATTTTGTTTGATTGTCGAGGTTAAATCGCTGTAAAACACCACATTCCCAAAACATTACATTCTTTTGTGTCTAAACGGACCCTGGCACTTCGCCGGCCGCTACCGCTACCGCGTGGTCACAGTTCTAACCTAACCTAACCTAAATAACAAGTGACAGTGACAATGCAACGCTCACGGCACCCTAGCCGGGCCGAGGCAGTGACACTAGAGTGCCACAAGAAACTCGCGGCACTCTATACACTTCGATAATTATAACACTGAATTTGACGCTGTAACCGTTTTAGGTTTAAAAAAGACATTTGGAAAGTTACCGAATACTTTTTTTACATTAAATGTAAATATTCGGTGTTAAGATATTTTTAATTAATGCATTTCCTAATCATCTAGTTCGCTAGTGAGCCACATTTCTTATATTCTTATAATTATTAAATTAATCAAAACAGGGAATTTTTGACATTTATTTGCGACGTTGTTCACTTTCAAAATAAACGCCCTTAAAGTTCGTTCTGACAGTTGTGCAGCTGGGCAGTTTGTTGCGCCACTTCTTCTTCCCAGCTAAAGCACAAAGAAGTGGCGGGCGTTATGGCCTTTTGAGGGACCGTCTTATGTATATTTCACGTTCAAAAAGTGCTGATTCTTGGCCTAATTTGAATTTATGACATTTGATTTTAATTACCTATGTTGAGAAATAGAAAACTTGCTAATTACCTCCCCAATAACACAAGAATTTGAAGAAAATTTACCTACAAGTAGGATGTGTTTTCCTGTATCTGCCACAAAAGGCGAAAACACGTGTTTTATATTAATTAAACATGGGTTTATTCATAAACGCTGCACGCTGTTTAAAGTTAAGTAATAATTTGCGACTTACTGGCGTTTAACCTCTCTTAACTTTTATAACAGCAGCAACATTTATAAATAAAGGGATTTTTTTAATATTTAATGTTAAACAAACTAAGATACTCAATATTTATAAAAATCTTATTTTTCAAAGGCTTTAATAGTAGGTACTGTGCTCTCATTATTTTTCTAACTTCTATTTAATGTTATGAAAAAATTAAAATATTCGTCCACAATTAGCTAAAAACCACTTTATAGATCAAGCGTAGCATCATTATTCCTAGAATTAGAGCTACGTTTCATATTAAAATTATTATTTTATAATCATCCGTTTGACAGCCAGGGGGCGACTGTGTACCATTTTTCTATTCTTATTATAAACTCAATGTTTGTTTCGTTTAAAGTGCCAACAATTTGGACACACTAAGGATTTATTCTAGAACTATACGAAGTACAGCCTCTACAGTAGGTACCTAGAAAAAGATAATAATTATAATACCGACTTTGACGACGACATGTTTAAAAGCTTAGACAAAAACCGGAAACATACGTATTTCAGAGCGTGCATACTAATCTTACGCCAAATCAAAATTTCCCTCTTTATCGCCTTATCCTCTTATCGTCTTATTAAAACAAATATTCCGAGATGGAGTGATATTATTCTTGCTGTGGGGAAGATTCATACCACTGAATCGTGTTTCCAAAGAAAAACGATCACCATCTGCCTGCCTTTTCTCAACTATTTTGGAGTCGGCTTCCAGCCTAACCAGATGCAGATGAATAAAACCACGTTATTTGATGACAAAAAGAAGATCTAATTAATCAATTGACTGGTGAAATCTAGGAGTCAAAGTCAAAGTGTTTGATTTTGACTTTGACTCCTAGATTTCACCAGTCACAGCATTTATTTCATTTAAACCATAATTATACAGGCACTTTTGAATTGTCAAGGAGTCGGTCAGTCGGAAATATGAACCTAGTTGCCCATTCCAAAGCGTAGTAGGTACCTACGGAGAAGAACGGGCAAGAAACTCCACGGACAATATTTTAAATAAAAAAATTGTTACAAAAATTGATTACATCGTTCATGTTGAAATTATACATGTGAGAACAATGTAGAAAGACGTACATGTTAAAAGTGGGCAGTCTGGGACTGCCGATTGAAGTGAAAACTAAGTAACGCCATCTAACGAAAATGTCAGGTATTTATGTGGCTTGCTGTCAGTATGAGGACGAAAGCTGTAGCTCCATTAAAAAAATACCAAAAAAATTAAACAGAGTGCGCTGTTAACAAAAACATTAACGTTGTGCATTTCTACTCTCCCTCCGTCTTACGATTTTTTGATCAGGTCACGTGTCCTGCCGCGATTTAAAAAAAATTGGCCCATCCAAAAAAAGTGCACAACGCCGCTAAAGAAGTATTCACTTCAAAAAGATAAAAATGTGTCTACAACACCTCAGCCTATCCGTCCTGGAAAACGGCGTAATGTAGCGTTATGTTAATTGATAAGGAAACTGACAAGATTCCATTTATTTACCTTTGCCAAGTGCGTGGGTTTTTTACTACTCATAATGTACATTTCTCTAAGACTACGGTAAATAAGAAATGGCAATCTCGTTAAGTACCTAACTCGTGAGTTCAAGTAATTATGTAATTGAAAACGTAGCATCGCCCATACAAATAAGACTAGAGAATTAAAAAATAAATTTAAATGAATGACCAAAAATAGCCTGAAAGGCTTATATCTGAAAATAATGATGTACCTAAAGTCTTGGAAATGTGAAGAGGAAGCCCTAAGATGTGACTGAGGTATCCGTTAAAGGTCAGACCAGACTGAAATAGATAGGTTGGCTGTGTTACCTTATATTCTAAGAAGGATTCACCTTCTTCGAATTTAAGGAAACATAGCAAACTAGATAATAATAGTTTTGTCATACTTTGAAGTCGTCGTGTGACGAGCCCATAGAGTGACGTTAGCGCCGGGCCCTAGGGTCGAGCGAGTGGAACGGTGGCACTAGGCGCCAGATGGCATGGGGCGCCCAAATTGCTAAACGCAATATAACATCTTCATGGCACCTTTCGAGAGGCGCGGGAGCAGTGTTGCCAGATCAGATTTTAAGCTATTGCATAGCTTCTATCGCGGGCCTTGAGCGTGGAGACCTAATCCAGAAATTTCGTAACGAAAATACTACCTAAGAAAGAGTGTTTTTTTGTATTGAAAATTATGTTTAACTGCTTGACAATAAAGTTCAAATTTACTTAAACGAATGATACGAGAGTGTTGTATTGAAAATTATGTTTAACTGTTTGACAACAAAGTTCAAATTTACTTAGACGAATGATACGAGAGTGTTGTATTGAAAATTATGTTTAACTGTTTGACAATAAAGTTCAAATTTACTTAGACGAATGATCCTTGACTATTAATAGTTAAATTAAAACCTTTTTATTAGTTTGATGTTCCAATTACGTTGTGTCAAGTTTTAAAAACTATAAATGTGAATAACAGTTCCTGTCAATGTCACCATTGGTA
Source organism: Conistra vaccinii (assembly GCA_948150665.1). Lineage (NCBI taxonomy): Eukaryota > Metazoa > Arthropoda > Insecta > Lepidoptera > Noctuidae > Conistra > Conistra vaccinii. The sequence continues at coordinate 11,905,771 of OX411330.1, forward strand.
TTTCTTGTATTCGGGTTAATATTTTACAATGCCGAGAAATTTAAATATTCAAGAAAGAGCAGCTAATATTAATGAAGAAAGTCACGAAAAAATAGTGAAAGAAAATATAGATCTGTTATATTTAGAAGATATCAAGTCTCAAACTTATGTTTCTTATTTCAGTTACCATAAACCTATAGTTTCGTGAATAAAGAACGTGAACTAATTGATCATCGTCATAATTCTGGTCGCCGCCCCTTCCTTAGTGCTGCACAAAGAGCTGACATGAGACGATAATATGAAGATAACGTTTTTGTGTCAACCAATTATTATGCTGAAATATATGAAGTTTGTCCAAGAGTAATAAAAAACGCCTTACACTCAATGGGATTGCAATAAAGACAACACGCAAACAAAATTGACTGATGCTCATAAGCCAGCACGCTTGGAATATGCACGCATGCATTTGATCGACGATTGAAGTACGACAATATTTACCGACGAAAAATGCTTCAAATCGAGCCAACATGGGAGGCTACATATAAGGAAATATAACGGTACGAGGTATCTATACAGAAGACCCTGTAGTGCCCAATTTTAGTTCCGGACAAATTTCGGCTAATATATGGGGATAGATGGCAGCGGTGTATCAGTTACAACACTGCTTATTCAGTTATTCCTTATTTTCAGTTAAGATTGCAGGCTAATAATAAATCTCAATCGACATATTTTCACAGAAGTTATTGTTTGTTTTATTGAAATATATTTAACTCTAGCATTAAATTCGTTTGATTTCTGTGAACACAGGTATACACCAGTGATTTAAGTAGCACGGCGAGTTTTACTCTTTCCTAAGTCAAAAGTAAAATTACAATATAAAAACTATGCAATAGCTTTACCGCGGCAGTCCCCGAGTACCACAGGTCTTTTTTTTTTATCCGTTGGGTAAATCCGTAAGCTTTCTTCATGTTAATTAAAGAAGCAGGAGTATATTAATAAGATTTAAATTCAATAAGTAAGTTGATATTTGTAACGATTGTAACAAAAGTTGATTTTTGAAAATTTGGGAATTATTATTTATTTAACATGAAACCCAAGTAAAATTTACGTAAAGTGAAAACGTCGATCAAAGGGCGCTGAAAGATAATCTCGCAGTCTCGCTCTACCCTGATTATGGGCTAGGGCCGGTGCTGTGTGTCGTCAAACCTGCAAATGTTTTAAGTTTTAAAAAGAGAACGCATTAGACTTTTGTCACCTATTCACTTTCATTTGTTTAAGTCAGTATAATTAATTTCATAACAGTCTAAGTTTGTTGTTCTACGAATGAACATAGATAAGAAATACAGATTATTTGTCTTGAGATATTGCGTAAGTATGATTTATTTGTAACGGAATTTACCAAATCAATGTTATTAAATTATTCAACCTTGTATTCGAAAGTAAAACAGATAGCTTTGAATGGTTTATTTCGGCTTCTTGTTTCATCGGGGGCGTAGCTCAGATGGTAGAGCGCTCGCTTAGCATGCGAGAGGTACCGGGATCGATACCCGGCGCCTCCAAGGTTAACTTTTTGTAAAAATAATATTTATGAACATCTTTTTATTTGACTTCTAGAAAGTTCCAAATAAAGTAAAGAATAAAGGCCAACCATCAAAAGATGACAGCCATATTTGTAAGGCAATTTAAGCCAATTACGGGTACAAAGAAAATTATAGAATATTAAACATTATTTTAATAACGATAACAATATAACTTTCTGTACAAGATATACAAATAAACATTCAAAAAAATAATTAAGAAAATGCAGGTATTCCAGTGATACCTCTGCCCAATATAAGTGCGTGAATATCATGTGTTCCTTCATACGTATTGACTGCCTCTAAATTCATTACGTGTCTTATAATATGATACTCATCAGACACTCCGTTCCCTCCAAGCATGTCCCTAGCATTTCTAGCTATTTCCAAAGCTTTTCCACAATTATTCCTTTTCAATAAAGAAATCATTTCAGGAGCTGCCTTATCTTTATCCTTCAGGCGACCTACACTCAGACAACCCTGCAAACCGAGGGCTATCTCCGTCATCATGTCAGCCATTTTCTTCTGTATAATCTGGTTGGCTGCGAGAGGTCTCCCAAATTGTTTCCTATCTAATGTGTACTGACGGGCGATCCGCAAACATGTTTCAGCGGCACCGAGAGCGCCCCAAGCGATCCCATATCGCGCGTTATTGAGACATCCGAACGGCCCCTTCAGGCCTACTACGTTGGGCAATAAATTGTCCTCCGGTATAGCCACTTCGTCGAGCAATATCATGCCCGTTGCCGACGCTCGCAAAGAAAATTTGCCATTGATTTTAGGAGTATCCAGACCCTTTTTGACTTGCGACCGGTCGACGATAAAACCTCTGACTTTGTTTTCGTCGTTTTTAGCCCACACGACCAGTATGTCTGCAATGGGCGAGTTCGTGATCCATGTCTTCGAGCCTGAGAGAACGTAGGTTTTATTCTTAGCATCGTATTTAGCCCTTGTTACTAATCCACCAGCATCACTGCCGAAATTGGGCTCCGTCAAGCCGAAACATCCTACTAATTCTCCTGTTGCCATTCTTGGTAAGTACTTTTGTTTCTGTTCTTCTGTTCCATACATGTATATAGATCCCATAGCCAAGCTGCTTTGCACACTCATTGCTGACCTGTACGCTGAGTCTACTCCATCCAATTCTCTTGTCATCAATCCATATGTAACCGAAGACACACCGGCGCAGCCATACCCTTTAATAGTGCATCCAAGTGCTCCCAATTCTCCCAGCTCCTTGTAAATTGTTCTATCAAAGACTTCATTTCTGTTCGCTTCGATTATTCTCGGTAATAGTTTCTCGTTGCAATAAGCTTTGAACGAGTCCCTTATCGCCTTTTCGTCGTCATGTAATTGTCCATCTAAATTCAGGGGATCCTCCCAGTTGAACGTAACTTTTGCGTTTTTTGAGCTTGTGGTGGACAATGCTCTTATGTTTACACTGTTTTTACACAAAGACAACAATTTAGTGGACACTGACACAGCCATTGCGAACAATTTCACTGCTCGACACAAATACAGTGGCGCGACACTCACTATCAGTTACTGTTGTTTACTGATTCTTGTTTATCACAAATCTAGAACACTGACGCTTTGTACTACGTGTTATTTTATTAGAAATGTGTATCACTACAGTTTAATTTATAAACAAGACTAATTTCCACTGATTTACATTTATAATCGCTTTTTATTTAATTTGTCCAATTTATAACCTCTCCAGCCAGTGACCTAGAGGCGACGAATTGTTAAAATAGCGTTCCGCTGCTATCTTCATATCGTTGAACTTTACGTCACTCTGTGTGTGCTTTGCGTAACTCTCGCGCATGTGTGCGTCAGTTATCTAATTTCCATGCGAGAATTTTGTGGGCGTGTCTATGTCATTCAAGACTTTATAATGGATGAAATAAGATTGTTTTTAGCTGGTGTAACAAAGAAGGATAAATATTATTTCACTTTGATTTGTTATTTGTCTTAATTTTTATCAAGTAAAAACATAATGATAAGGTCTGTTTGATGATAAAAGTACAGGTAACGTGCAAATTATCATATTCGCTAGATAAATAACGTAGAAGGTCAAATCAAACGAATCTGTGTATAATTTTATTACTATTATTCTACAGCAACTTTTTTGTCGTTGGAATACCTAATTAACAATCATAATGAACTTTTACTTGTTGATTTAGTTCGCCAGTAGTTTTATAAAAACAATACAAAACCATTTTTCACTAACCAGCACTGTATAATGAACATGAGCTATGACAATTCCAGGGAGCGCTGTTCCAAAAAGAAGTCTATAGGAAATATTATAAAACTCATTTTCCCAAGCACCGTTTCGTGGCTATTACGACCTTTCAGCACACAATTGTTTCAAACTACAAAATCACCGATATATCTTGGGTCTTGACACATTGAATGAATTAAATGAATTTAGTGTGTACTGAATTCGGTTGTCATTTGTTTTTGACTAGCAGCGGCAGCGCCATATTGGACACAAATGTAACTACATACTTTAGACAAAATGTTGAGTGCCTAAGTAAAAGTTTAATATAAGCCTACGTTTTATATACCTATGTCTGTAATTTTTATGGTGTACATAATAAAGAGTATTCTATTCTATAAGGCGTGATCCTATATTTCCCTAAGGTTTGAAGAGAGGTGTACCTAGTACACCCATATTTCGCTAGTTATGTTTAAAGTCCCATGTAATAGGGGGCGAGCCCCATTGCCATCAACCGAGCCGAGCTGCTACTGAGAAATTCCTGACGGAAAAACCCAATAACACTTTGCCCGACCCGGAAACCTACAGATATCCTAGATAATTTGCAGATTCGCGACTGGGCATAGCAGTGATATCCTAGTTGTGTGAACGTCGGACTGTTAAGTCATAGGTGCCGAGTTCGAACCCAAGGCACGCACCTCGGACTTTTCGGATTCATGTGCGTATTGTATAATTGTCACGTGCTTCAAAAACGGTGAAGGAAAACATCGTGAGGAAACCGGCAAGCCTGAGAGATATTTCTCGACGGCATGTGAAGGTAAGTAAAAGGCCCATGGGCGGCTTTAAAACTCTGACATCAGCACCCTAATTACGAAACGCAAATTCAATTTTCAAATTGAAACCAATTGAAAAAGATTGTCAGTCCATTGCTTCATAAGTTCGACAAAAAGAATCTGCTTAATTTTTTTTGTCGAACTAATGAAGCAATGGACTGGCAATCTTTTTCAATTGGTTTCAATTTAATATTGAGTTTGCGTTTCGTAATTAGGGTGCAGGTTAGTCACTCACCACACGAACAGAAGAAGAAGCGACTAGGCAATAAAGTGTTGCCCAAAACCACATGCTTAACAGTAGCGCTTGCGCTAGCAATTAAACTTTTACTAAGACTCGTTCTGGTGGGGACCGGACCAACGAGGTAGTCTTAGTAAAAGTTTAATTTCCAGCAAAAATACAAAGTAACTTCCCCGAGGCAGAAGCATAGTTTAAACAACTAACATTCCAGTAGGGCGCAGTTATTACGTACTTAGGTGCGTTCTCAAAGAGCTAGCGAGGAAAACTTGGCGGTGGGAATTACGTAATTGTACATCTTAGCAACTAATTAGGCCCTTGAAGGAGAGTATTTTGTTCTGTGTTATTATTTTTAACCGACTTCCAAAAAGAAGAAGGTTATATGTTCGACTTTATGTAAGTTCATCGACTTCTCCGTCAATTGTGGAAAGATTTTGAAAATTGATTTTTTGTTTGAAAGGGTAGAAGTGGTCCCAAACTTTATTAACTTAGCTTGGATAGTTTTTGTATTAACTTCAATAATCCGTATTTTTCCAATTTAGTTTTTATGGATGATATGATGATAACTTCCTGTCACTGTTATTTGCATAGCAGGTACCCGAATTTGTGTGGGGTAGGTACCACAACTAAAAAGTAGAAAATAAAAACGTTTTCCAAAAAAAAAAAACTGAATTCAATCGAGTAGTCAAAACAGGTAAATATTTGACAGCTATTTACGACGTTGCCAACTTTTAGAATGCAAGCTAGCCTTTTAAAATAAATCCACTAACCAAGGTATCCCACTTAAGGTACCTGTTAAAACTATAATGACAACCCAAGTAGCAAAATTTGGTCATATGAATATCCTAGGAGCATGTATTTTTTTGTCCTATTAAAATCCTACAAACGTTTATAAAGTCGCATTTGGGCGCAGTTTATAGGAACATTACGCACTAAAGTCGTTTTTTTACAGTCCGGTAAAGTGCAATTCGATTTTATAATTATCTTATTAGGTGTTTTTACAAGATATAATTGTCCTATAAAGATCCGGTAAACGCACTGAATAAGCGGGATTAGTCCTCCAATGATCTGACTAGTGCCGCTACTGGTTTAATTGATCCAACAATTGGCAGCGCGATGCTATTACTAGAGCATTCCTTCGATTATCTTTTTGTAACGATGCCGTGCTGGTAACTTAAGAAAAAAATAAAATATTTTCAAAGGGGAAGTATTCCACATTCTAATAATCTATTTGAAATAGGTAACTTTTGTGTTTTGACTGTTGAGTATAGAATGCCTACTCAACTTGCAAAATTAATTTTATTGATGAAGTATTCGATGCTAATAAACATATCTTCACGCCCCTTCAAAACTATACATATTTGTTATTATTTTATTTGATAATAATTAACAAATACTTAAGCCGCCATGGCAGCTGGATTACGTGTCATAATATTGCATTATCAAAACTTTTACAAAACAATTTAGTCAAAGTTAAGACTACTACAGGATATACCTACTTCGCCACCATATTTAAGTTTTAGGGTTCTTAGTAATACAATAGAAAGAACTCCGCATGCCAGTACATTTAAGATAATGTTTTAAACAGAACTAATATTTTCAGAATAGTGTCAGAATTACTTTGAAACGATTTTATATTTGTCTATAAAATTGAATACGAAATAGATCAAGAGTGGGCTGTGTAGGGATGCAAATCGGTAATAGCAAATATAGGACACTAATAAGTAGAATCTTACCTATAAAAATCGGAGGGCATGCTAGTTTGGTGCTAACAATCCATTAAAAGTCACGACTTAGACAAATCAATCCTATAATATCCTTGACCTATAGCAGCTATATCTAAGACATTTATAAAAGTGCATGTCTTATAGAAGAATGAAACAAGACATTAACAAGAGCAAATAATTATATTAAATGCATTTATAGGATCAAAAGCGACACTTTCCTAATTAGTTTTATAACATGCGCTTATAAGACTGCACGCTCTAGTAAGAATCTTATAAAGTAATCCTGTAAACGTTTATAAAACTAATTATAGGATCGTATGTACTTGTAGCGCAAATCGTCTTGTAAGATGCTGTTTTAAAATCACTGTCTTAGTCAAAGCGTTTATTAGATTCCTATATGACGTTTATTCTTGTAAGTCGATTACTATAGGAAAATTTTGCTACTTGGGAAGTACATGCACGTACCCACCTAATGTCTACACACAATGTACTTTGCTAACATCCCTGTTAATCCCTCGAACTAATCTAAATGTGCTTGTTTTAGCATTGGGTTTGCCACAATAGATCAACGGGGTCGGATCAGAGCCCACGACCTCCCAATCGACAAGGTCTTATTGTTTCAAATTGATTACTTTTGTTTGGGACTGTTACGGTAATTGAGAAGGTACGTTTTTTTTTGGGTTTGTTGACAACTAGGAACCCTTATAGTTTCGCCATGTCCGTCTGTCTGTCTGTGTGTCTACGGCTTGGCTTAGCTCAGAGACTGTACTAGAAAGCTGTAACATGTTTTCAACGATGTTAAGTTTGTTCTTGGGATACATTCATCCCAACTACGGAAGCCTTCATTGTGCGTGGTCCGACACGCACTTAGCCTTTTTTTTTTGAAGTTCAATTTATATATCTTTTTTTAATAATTTAGGCTATAGCTTAGCTATAGACGTAGTTTTATTATATCATTTCTTTATTAAGTTAAATTAGGTATTTATGTTAGGAGGATAAATGATGTCATAAAAACACATATTGAAATAATAGAATAATTGAATTGAATTAATTGTACTACAACAACAACATAACATCACGTCTGTATTCCCCAAAGGGTTAGGCAGAGGTGTACTTAGGTATAATATAGGTACGTATAATACACCAACATTTCGCCAGTTATGTTTATGTGCGTCTAGCTGTTGCCCGCGACTTCGTGTGCAATCCAGCAAAGTAGCCTACGTTTTTCTCCAAGTCACGGTCTACCCATGTGCCAAATTTCATCTAAATCCGTTAAGCTGTTTTAGCGTAAATGCGTAACAAACAAACTCACTTAAAAGTTCATAATATTTGTTAGGATAATATGTACCTACTTAATAGGGGGCGAGCCTATTGCCTTCAACCGTTGAACCGGGCAAAATTCTTAATGGAAATACCCAACAACACTGCCCGTCCTGGGAATCAAAACCAAACCTCATCTTGTAAAAAGCAAAAACAGTCTGTAGGTATCGTTGTATAGATAGGTATCCCCGCAAATTAAAAAATTGTTAACTAACACAAAAAATGGATTCCGCAAAGCATATTAGCTTTCCTCTCGTGCCCTTTGTAAAACAATCCAACAGATAAATCTAACCAAAGCAATCACACAACTGTTCCTCATTAAAAATGTACAAAAATTAGTAACAACACACAGTGGGGCCGTACGCGGACAGTGTGTCCATTTGTTCACGCCCCAGGACAAAAAGCACAGTGTTATGAATGCGAAAAACGTTGCACACAAACTACATTGTTTTTTTAAGTTTCTTTACGTAGACGAGTAAAATATTTAATTTTAACTAGCTTACAGACGTGCCACGTAATTTATTGCATTACTTTTGTTGTTATTCGGGTATTGTGCCATTTTTGGGTAGAACTTTTTTGGTGCGGGCAGCACCACAGCACGGCAGGAACATAACTGTAATTAACAATGTGCATAATGCATTTTGTGATATATTATATTTTCGCACGTGTGCAATGACGACATGTCAAAACATAGATGTCTTTGTGCTATCTAAGTTAAATATTAATGTACTACATGCGCCGCGCGGTTTCACCCACATAAGTATCGATCCTGTGAGAATATCGAGATTAAAAGTATCCTGTATCGTAACCCAGGTTATGGTCTATCCATGTGCCAAATTTCATCCAAATTCGTTCAGCTGTTTTAGCGTGAAATCGCAATAAAGTCACTTTCGCATTTCTAATATTAGTTAGGAATAAACAAACCGGTTCCGTGCCTCGGAAAGCACGTTAAGCCGTTGGTCCCGGCTGTCATTTGTGGATCTTTGACAGTCGTTACGAGTCGTCAGAAGCCCGAAAGTCTGACACCAGTCTTACCAAGGGGTATCGTATTACCCAGTTACTGGGTTGTGGAGGTCAGATAGGCAGTCGCTCCATGTAAAATACTGGTATTCAGCTGCAACCGGTAAGACTGGAAGCCGACCCCAAGATAGTTGGGAAAAGGCTAGGAAGATTGATTGAGTTAGGAATAAACAAATAAACCTGGAATAAATTCCTAGAATAAAATGAAGGTAAAAACCAAATCAAGATCCATTGTGTAATTTAGAAGAACTACTAAGCGGACACTAATACGAAATGTGACTTTGTTTTACACTATTTTATAGATGCTACATCTGGTTTAGGTTACTTAAGGTCTAGGTACCGCCATCCATGGTACCAAGTACCAAGCTCGCCTCGTCTTGGACATTAATGCCCGTTTTCACCTTCACTAAGTGGCATTAAAATGAATTCCTAAATATAAGTGCACAATTTCGTTTTCAACACTAGGCTCAGCGCTGAGAGTTGAATATCCAACAGTGCACTTTTATTTAGGAATTAATTTAAATGTCACTTAGTGAAGGTGAAAACGGGCATTATTCTCATATGTCACTGACAGCCAGCCAGCGCAACACATTTTATTTTGAAGAATAAGTCATATGCCGGGTGTAATTACACACGAAAAACGTTTAAATAGGAAAACTGATATTCTATTCAAATAGAAATCGAAATGAAATATACTCTGAAATACATTGACGCAACACCAAACAAAGAGTATCATCATAACAATGTAAAAGGTATTTATCCAGATACACCGGTCGCCTTATATCATCCGATTTCCTCAACAATGGGGATGCTCGTAAAGCAGGGGGATGAATCTTCTATAAATTATTCACTCTCTATTTGCATGACAAACGACGGGAGAGCAAGGAAGGTCTTAGACCTTTAATGGCACCTCTTCGGCCCTTGTTAACTGTATTTTAACCACTTCATCCTTTCACACTTCTAGGGACACTCTTTAATGGGCCAGTGATTTTTCCCAGTCATATGCAAATGTCAGATTAGCATACATTTTATTCGGCGCTCCTATTTTTGCAGACGAAAACGTTGATAATATTAAAAACGCAAATTTTCTTCTTGATGGTTATTGCTAAAGGCTTTTGTGTTGGCGCTTCTAATTTAAAGCGGACCGGGCTGAGTAATCTTGACGTTTTAATGAAGCTATTTAGTTATTTAAATCGTTTACCTACTTTAGTAACCAAAACAAGCCATAAAATTAGATAAAGGAAAAGATAAATCAAGTGAAAACGACGGTACATTTTAACATTTTAGAAGCTTTCAAATAATAAATGATATTGCTGACAATGTCTTCGACAACTGCATAATGTAAAGTGCCAACTGAAGTGACATTCCAAAATTAGAGTTCCAGGAATATCTTCACAAGCATAAATGGAATAGTCGTGTAGTTCGAGAGCCCAGAAATACGAGATAATCTCGGTAGGTACCCATCTAAGTCCTAGTATGAAATTGGTTTCACTGTTGGCGTAAAGTGATTTGAAAATAGAAAAGCTGAAATATCAAAGGAGTTCCCAGGCGGGAAATAGTTTTGAGCTGTTTAAGGATATTTGTGGTTCGTACGTTCTAGTTAACATGTTTAGTACTACATTTTATTTTTCTGAAGGTCTGGAATAGAAATTGATAGCTATGTAGTCCCTGGCTTGTGAAATGTGGATTTCTTGGAGAAACTTTTCGAGTAAATGCAATATTGTGTACTTAATTTAATAAATTTTATTATTTTTGCAACACAAAGTAACGACGAATTTTCCTTGCTTTCTTCATAACAAAGAATGTTCTGTTGTTTACCGTCTGAAAGAATGAATCTTCATCATTATCATCCTCCTACCTTTAACACCATTCAATTCACTTGCTCTGGTCATCATTATATTAATTAAGATTTCTTGTTTATAAAACACAGCTAAATAAATAGGTTCTTCATAATTTTCGTATAAAATCATCAAACTTTCATCAAATTGTATTCGCCCCTATTTAAAACCCTTTTCGGAAGCTCAACAGTTTAGTTAGTAAATGAGCGTAGTTCTAATTAGTTTTGTTTTGACCCAATAACAGATGCAAAAGTATTAATTATGTCGAATCTCGTAGAATCCTACGTGTTGTTGGGAAAATTGAAAATTCTAAGATAAAAAAGTAGAAAAAATTATTTTGCGAGTAGAATTATAAAAAAAGTTTACATTGTTTTTATGTTTAATTGGAGCAGTGGTGGTCCAGTGGTAACGGCCCGGACTTACAAATTGTAGGTCGTGGGTTCGAACCCAGGCAGGCGCTTTACTTTGTGTAAAATAACTTGATCACCACTGCTCATAAAACGATGAAGTAAAACAACATGAGGAAACCGGCATGTCCTAGAACCAAAAATTCGAAGACGTGACATCCACCAACCCGCACTGGGCCCGCGTGGTGGATTACGGCCCACTCCCTCTCCCAGAGAGGAGGTCTGTGTCCCAGCAGTGGGAACATTAATAGGCTGATTATGTTATGTTTAATTTATAGAATGAAGATATTTTCGTGAAATAGCCGTATAAACAGTGACCTCAAAATCAGCACACGTAGTTCCTATCGTGTAACTAAAAATATATAGTGCTATCTCCTGGGTTAAGCAACAATCACTGATCAAGTGATCATTCGTGATTGAGGGGCTTGTGGCTAAATTAAAGCCTCTCCCACACACGCGCGTTTTTATCGCGCGATAATACCGCAAGCGTTATTGCAATAATGCGTCCTGATTCCTTGCATACAGCTGCGTTTTTATCGTCCGATATCGACGATCGTCGAACGTTTGCATGTAACCTACACTACAGGCCCCATGTCCGCACTACACCTTACTAACGTTATTAACGCAGGCAAGACATATATCGGAATATCGCAGGATGAAAGAACGCAAACGTCCTACTTCTATTGCGTCGTTATTATCACAGTAGTCTAAAATTTAGTTTATATAGTGTGTAACTTCGTAGCCGTCCTAATACAAAATGTACTGAAAACAAAAATCGCCATGAAGCTTGCGTTATTATCGCGCAATAAAAACGCTTCTGTGGGGAAAGAGGCTTTCAATAGAAGTAACTTTTTGTCTCGAAACCGACAAAAATTCAAAAGGTACCTAATTAATTTTACCCCATCGCCATGTTGCAAACGATACCTCACTGCGATTTATCACCAATTAATACAAACGCGAAAATCGCGACCACGCCCCGTCGGATCCGTTATATCGTAAGAGATTAATGTAATCTGTTATAATTAGGCTTCACCCAGCGATTGCCTCCCTGGAGCCAAGGCTCTAATTGATTAATTTGCTATGAAAAGATCCGAAGTACCTCCCTGTTCACCGTGTACTGATTTTAGGAGGAAATCAGGTTATTGTGCTTATTTTAGGCTCGTAAAGATCATTTTGTAATTTGAAAAAGTTTATTTTTAAGTAAATTAAAGTTTCTATAGAACAATGGTTTTTCTATCAGGATTTTTTCAGTAGCAACCCGGAGTCTGGATTTGTGCCCGGTTGATGTCTATTAACATCAACGGGCTCGCTACACCCACTACATGAGACTTAAACATAACTGGTGAAATGTGGGTGTACTATGGATACACCCCCTCCCTAACCCTTCAGGGAATACAGGTGTTAACAATGTTATTTACTAACTCTATTGTATTCTATTACAATTCCGTTTATTAATATTAAATGGTAGTTATTTTGACGTCAGTAGCAAACGGAAGTACGTAGCATTATTTTGCTAGTAGGTATCTCAATTGACTAACGTCTGAATTATAAGATTGAAGCTGCGGACGGCATTCGTATTGTAACCGTCAAGTCGTATAGTCGTTCATAATATTAAGTGTAAAACTGTGCTGATTGATCATGTTGAACGATTAAACGAAGAAATATAAAAGTGACGTATTATTACTAGTTTAGTACAAGTGAAATGTAAATGCTTTTACACAGGCATGATGTTATTTTATTATAAACTACCCTTCATAGGGACGTTGAAGGTTCAAGAGCTAATCAAGAAGAAACTCTCATAGTTTTTTTTATTAGAAAAGATGTAGCTTACAAAATTGATGTATTGTCTCCTGTCACCTGTCGGTACGCCTATGATGTTACGCAATGATGCGGTCAACGATTATAAGCACCTACCTATTTAATAGTACAGTGCACGCTTGCCTAGAATGAACCTATATTCTTTCAGTTACAAAGGTTATCATATCAATATTACATTCGCAGTGACTGTGTTTAGTCATTATATCACTTACAATTTTCTGTTAAATGACAAAACTCGGGAGAAAATATCCATCAGGTTTCTACAGTAACAGCATTAATTCTAGCGATGGACGTAATTTCTGTAACCGTATTGACCCCGGATGTGAAAAACACCAAATGTCAGTCATGCATGATGGCATGGCGACTAATAAAACTAAAAAACTAAATTGATATAAATTAGGTACACATAACGAAAAAGTATCTGAGCAAGTACACTTTTTGTTATCAAATTGTGGTTGTCTGTTTTATGTTTTTGTCCCTAACTAACTAATAACCTCTGTGGATCACTGTTGTCTGAATAAATATTATTTTAAATTTATGTTTACATTTTGTAACATTAGAAGAACTAGGATGAACTGAGTGCTGTCTTATTATTTTCTATTGAAAGAGATGATGTTAATTATAACATAAAATCCCAGCACAGCTAAACTACGTATTCAGTACAAGGCTTGGAACCGGTACCAAAAGTACAGGTGCTGTACCGGTACCAAAGTACAGGTTCTGTACTCGTACTTAGCGGTTCTTGCCATTTCGGTAGGTACCTACTCTGGTACCGGTATCACACAACATGGTCAATGGTACCGAATCTCAAAAATACCGGTATTTCAAACCCTGATTCAGTAGCAATCACTAATCTACGTTCCAATCAAAACTTCTAAAACAATTCAAAACAAACTGTCAACGAAACGAAAAACAATAAATTCAGTAGTATTAATGCCTTTATTAAAACGTTCTTTATACAAAAGGGACACGAGTTTGTTTCAGTCCGCCCTTTCTTCTTACATCATAATTTTCGGTTCCTGAACTCTAAACTCGGAACAAATTAATGTTAAAACAAATTTCAATTGAAGCCATTACTTTGAAGTTCGTAAGTTTGTAATTTAATGTCAAATTTTGTTACGAGCAAACTTTAACAATGAGCCGTTTGACATTAAATTTTCTTTATAAATATGATACATTGTGAACTTAGCGCGGTTTGTTCAATGTTATGTACTGTATCAGGTAAATTTGTAAATACAATAGACGTTATATATTTAGTAACTTAATCCGCTTAGCTGTTCTTAAAGAGTTAGAGAACCCTGTAAGAAATCGACATCCTGCGGATGCCTCGTTGAGAGGTGAAACACGTGTCGATTTCTTCTTACAGGGTTCTCTAACTCTCGGATTAAGTTACTAAATATATATCGTCTATTGTATTTTATAATGGATTTCTGCAAAGTCACGCCTTAGTCAATTAACTAGGTAAATGTGTATCTTTCTAAATTTTAAGGCACCCTCAGACAGGTGCAACGCGGTGAATCTAGTAGAACTATTTGTATGAAAACTTCATGGAAATTGTTCAACCAAAATCGTGTCTGTGGAGACCCTTTAATGTAAGTTTGGCTGAACCCACTTTATGAAGGGTTGAGCTTTCCCACGCCCACGGGTTTTTGGTTGGTACAGTCAGCCTCAAAAAGACGTAGGTATACATCGACAAGAATTCATGTGACTGTCTACAATTTGTGTTCCATAATTCTGTGTCAAAATGTAGTTTCGCCTAGTAGGTACACAATGTGTACAAAATGCTGTGTGCAATATGTTGACTACACATTGATGCAATATTATATAACAAATATTGTAGACAATTAAAGGAACTCTTGTCGATATACAGAACTAAAATTATTTATATCAATTGCAGGCTCTGCAAGCATTTTTTTTAACTCTGGTAAAAAGAGCATATTCTTGTTTAGTGCTGGCACAAGCTGTTTTGTGCTGGCTGCTGTGTGCGTGGTGTGTGGGATGTTTGTGAGTGTATGTGCAGGCTGTTTGACCACGTATTCTAACCATGATACTTACTTCTACAATTAGGAAAAATATTTTTTCGATATTTTTAGCCTAAATGAAGAAGTATTTTAGAGGTTTGAGGAACCGGGAGTAATAAGTTCACTCATCCTCATTAGAAAAGGGAGGATACTCCGGCCAGACGGGTGTCGTGTTTGGCGGGCCTCTACCCAACGATTGATGTCGGATAATAATTGTAAATATCGTCCGCGCAGTAAACTCTAATTGCGCGATACAGAATTTGTGTGATGTCAGAAGTCTTTGATGCGTAGTTCACATGTGGCAATGTAGATGCCGCCACAGTATCATGGTTAGATTACGTGGTTAAAATATTTCCAATGAATTAACTTTCAGCCTATAGAGGTTCCTACATAAAAACTGAAAACTAAAATCAAAACCATGAAAAGGCATCACAGTATAATGTACTATTCAATCGGAATACTTGTAGTACCAAATTCCAATTAGATACCTACCGCACGGTAAATGATAGATTAAAGTTATAAGACTTCTTCACTAGTTGTTAGTAATTCGATATACATATTATTAGAAAATCTAAAACAAACAGCTTCTCGAAATCAATTACTGAATTGAAAACTTGGTTCAAAACGGTTCGGTTAACGATAATGTTTCAAACAAAGTTTTCAGACGTTTTCGAGTGCCTCATAAATTAGGAATAGTCGTTAGCAAAAACAAATAAATTGACGACCCTGGTTGAGGAAAAAAACATGAAAAAATAGCATTATTTAACACATTATTAGAGTCCAATTTTGAGTCTCAAATTGTTTATAACTTAACATCACGCCTGTAATTCCCAAAGGTTTAAGCAGAGGTGTACCTATAGTAGAACCACATTTCGCCAGTTATGTTTAGTCCCATGTAATTTTAGGCGAACCAATTGTGCGTTGGGGAGAGAAAAAACTATATCCAGCCTTTTCAAAAGTGCTTATTCCAAAGGGGTTCTGTCTTTTTCTCTCAATCGCATGGCCAAAATCCTTTATGGATTTTTGTACATCTGCATAGCACAAAAAAAAACAGGTTTTCCTCACATTTCACAGAAAACATGTTCCATACATTTCTAGCAACTCCACAAACGAAACATCCTCGGTAGAACTGATATAATATCACAAAAGGCTCTCACATTCCGCATTCAATTCCACACAGTACGTCACGGTATTGTGACGGGTATAAATATCGTTTTTGTTCGCGCTCGCCAAGCAAAAAGTTGCATGCAGAGCTAGGACATGGACGGCTGGCATAAAAAGCGACGCGGATGCGAATATGTAGGTACAATTATATATGTAATGTTCGCAATATCATAAAAGCTTGTTATTTTTCTGGCTTTTATAAAGGAGGCTGTGATATGCCTCCTATCTCGAAGGAAAAAGGAAACTGAATACGAAGCTTTGAATGAGCAAAGTATTGAAACTAGAAGGCTTTGTAGCTGATGTTGATAGTAACGAAGGAATAACTGACAGTCGTCCTTGCACATTTCAATAAATGTCAAGACAGACAACCACTTAAAGTTATCGTACCGTAGTTTTTCAGTACAAATCTGTGAACATTTCAGAATTAATGATGCTCCAGAGGTAGCCCGTCGACAAAAAAACAAACTCAATTAATTTTTACCACAATTTTAAAGTCTCAACACTAAAATAACTTACAAATCGTCACTAACGAGTCCCAATCCAGCAAAATCTCTATGACGTTGAAGACTGATTTTCATTTCCCAGGCGTTGGCATTGGCGTTAATTCCCTTCAGAACGGCGGCCAGATTGCAAAGTTTTAATTGCAAACTCTTAATGAGATAGGCCTGGCCTCGAAATAGACCAATGTCGCGTATCCGTAGTCTCCGCTAAATCACAGAATAGTAACTAGGTACAGAAGGCTGAGTCGTTACAAACGTGTGAAAAGAAACGTACGCAAACATTGATGCGTACGTTCGGCGATCTCAACCGAAACGTCGAAGTATTTTTATCTCATGAAACGACGCGCGCTTTACTTCTGGTTTACTAGTGTACAGACACGCCGTGAATGTATAGTAAAAGTAAAAAAGGGTTATTCAATTCAGAAAAATACGGTACAATATAAAAAACGGGTAACAGAACACATAGGCCTTAGGTGCTAGATTTTTATAAATTCCCTGGACCCCACACTAGGATTCCCCGTGTCGTGAGGTCCAGTCTCTTCCCAAGTAAGGCTAACAATTATTTATTTAGGTGAACTAATAAACTTGGAAAAAAAAGAAAAAAAATGTGTGTGTAAGCGCAGGAGCTCTCGGTACCGACCGGGACAATGGCGAAGACGGAAGTGTGTGTGTGAGTGTATGCGTGCTGCTGACGCTACTCGTCTTCACGCACACATTTATAGCGTTTTTGTACACTTGGTTACCACAAGTAAAGCGCGCGTCGCTTCGTAGGTTAAAAATACTGTAGTCGAATCTGCGCTTGCATTCACTATAAGTTAGTTAATTGACTCAGGCGTGATTTTGCGGAAATCCATTATAAAATACAATAGACGACGTATATTTAGTAACCTAATCCACTTTATAAAGAACCCTGTAATAAATCAATCCTGTAACGCAAAGATGCGTTCGGCACTTGTCGTGGCAACACGTCGTGTCCGGGTTTGCAACAAGTCAATCGTCATCCGGAGGATGCCTCGTTGAGAGGTGAAACATGTGTCGATTTCTTACAGGGCTCTTTATGACTTTTTAAGAATAGTTTACTAAATATACGTCGTCTATAGTTTTTTTTTTCAGTGTTAGTAAAATCAAAGTCATTTATTCAAATCAGGCTGATAAATCAGCACTTTTTTAACTGTGTGTGTGCATTGTCGCATGTCGCATAAGCAGACCCTCTGTATTATTCTGTGCCAAAGTCTAGTATCTGTAGTCTGCGCTAAATGCACTGCGGCGAATAATTGCTTTTATGTCGTCTGCAGATAAAATTGATACTAATTAGGTTGGGCCTTTCCTTTGAATAATTTTGGGAGGATGGTGTTAAGTGAAGCTCGTGTGTGGGGTTTGGATTTGTTAATTAGGTAGTAGCATCCACTGTAGAATACGGAACGAATTAAAATGGACTGATAAAAGAGATTGTTTTTTGAAAATTTATCTTTGCTTCTGGCCAATAATGTAGGTAAGTATTGTAGACTATTTACTACTAATTTATTTAATTAAAGAAGAATCAGAATTTTCACATACCTACTTAGTATAAAAATTCATTGACATAAATATAGGGTGACTGGTAATTATAGTGACCGATACTTAAACACGTTACTTTACTCATCATTATGAACAACTTTTACTATGGGACCAAACATGAAAAATCTGCTGTTCCATACGTGGCAAATTTTGCGTTGTTTTTTTTTTTATATTATTATGCCAAGTCAGCATTATGAACTAACCACACGATTTACCAATATTCAAATGCCATTCAGTCATGCCATTACCAATGCCATTATTTATTCTAAGTACAATTATTTTTAAGAATTTTACTTACAATAAGTCTCACAATAAGTCCAAATAAGAATATTATAATTAGGTAAAATAAATGTCAAAATTGATTAAATCTTTGATTTTTACAATATACCGGTCAGTCTAGATCGTTGCTGCAAGGCGGCGAAAATTCCCAATACCCTAAATCTAGATCGCGGCCTTGAGGCCGCAGTAAGGCTCATGCAGATTACAGCGTTATTTTTATTTTAAATACGGTCTGAAATGGTCTGTGGTTGGTTTTATTCTATGGATTTGGTAATATACTTGTCAAATAAATCGACCAAAACGTCAAAATATGCAGAAACAATTCTAGAAAAAAGTAAAAGTTGAACATTTTGGCACGGCAAAATGGCGTTCGCGCATGCGTTCAGCGCGCTGCACTCCGCGTTCTATTTATTTGTTTTCTATTGTTTTTTAAGTGTAAATCGACGGGAAATGGTGTTATTTCAATAATTAAGTAGTGTCGTCATCGTATATAGATAAAATTTGCACAAAATAACATCGTAATTACCTATTACGGACCCATCAAAAAATGTAAACAAACTCGGTAGTGAAAAAATGTGTTGATGTGAAATTTTGAGTTTTGTGTGTGTTTTGTGCATGTAATCGCTGGTAAGTCATTTATTTTATATTATTTAATAGTTAGTCCATAATAAAAATGCCATTTTTCAGAAAAAAATAAGAGTTCAATATTTTTTATCAACTAAGTAATGTTACGTAATGATACGGATACCTATTATTGAACTTTTTTAATTATTGGTGTTT
Source organism: Conistra vaccinii (assembly GCA_948150665.1). Lineage (NCBI taxonomy): Eukaryota > Metazoa > Arthropoda > Insecta > Lepidoptera > Noctuidae > Conistra > Conistra vaccinii. The sequence goes on from OX411330.1 coordinate 11,925,044, forward strand.
TTATTTATTGTGTTTGTTCAAAAATAATGGTTTTGACCGATAGTATATGTATTCATAATGTATCCTGCGAAATTTCATGTGAATCGAACCAGTAGTTTTATTATAAATAATCAAAACGAATTTCTTATAAGAATCTGATAAGAATGTTTATTTATTCCAACTAGCGTTTGCTTACAAAGATTCTAAGTATTATAAAAAATCCTTTGTCTAATCAGGAACCAAAAACCATTAACGATAAGACTATTTACGTAACAAAACGCTCTCAGTTTTTGTTTATATTAGCGAGCTCTTATCTCTGACGCGCCGCGGGCGTGCCGCGCGGCTTGAGGGGTTGTTCCGAAATCGCGCCGCGCGGCCTGAGAGGAAATGAAATCACTAATGTCAAAAACAGTTATCCAATAACCTTGTTAGCTTTTTCTTGAGCAGGCTTTATAGAAGGCGAGCGTATTGCTATCAACCGGGCACAAATCCAGACTCCTAGCCACTACTGAGAAATCCCATGGGGATGGAAAGTTCTTTAAATGAGTTAGTTAAATTGTTATACACATAGATAAGATAAATGAAGTACTGTGTCGTTAAAAAATCGCGCTCGTGAATATGAATGAATATCGTTGCAAGCATAGTGCACAATATGGCAATGCAAGCGGCCAAATGGGGCAACCACAGTGCTATTACATTATAACAGTCTAGACCGAATCTAAGATGTGTAATGGGGAGCGCAAGCTTAGTGGCCCGAATCAGCCTCCGTCGGGGAAGCCTCCAGGCTTGCACATTGCGTAATTGAGAACATAATTGTAGTATATTGAACTACTCGAAACGGGATAAAGGAATCCATACTACTCGTAATATGAGTTGAGAGATAAGTTTGTATGTAGTTGTAGGCGTGTTCTCCGGAACTATACTGATCCGATTTCGATTTTTTTTTATTACACTAATACAATGAAAAGCAGATTACTTCGAGATTATGTTTAATGAAATAGTTAAAACGGACTAAATACAACAAAGCCAGTTACGTTCGCAGAGTAGAAAGCAATAGACAACATAATATGAAAGAGGAAGTTTACCAGACTAACCCTCAATCATGACAGTCTCAACACTTTTAAAAAGAAATTATATAAGCACTTTCGGTTAGATGACATTTGACTTATCATTCCAATAATTGAATAATGTATATTTAATTTATATCAAATTTAATTTAATTTATAATTCAATGTTAAACAATTTTTTTTTTTATAATTTTTACTTTTTTATTTTATTCATACTATTTTTTTTACATTAATTAATTCAGACATAATACTGTTCACCAAGCTAATGCTTGGTTTTACTGTATTGTATTCGTGTAAGTTTAAACTTTTTATTAGCATGTATTTTTTTCTTTTATGTATTCTTAATTTAATTTAATTAATTAATTAATTATGTATTCAGAGCATGTGTACTCGATAATGTGTAAGCTGTGGTTACCTGTAATTGAGTGTGCATTACAGGTTAATTTGTATTGTTTAATTTTTTGTTATGGTAAAAGATGATTGTAATGTATCTCGTTGGTAATCCTTAAATAAATAAATAAATAAACCCTTTCATGCAGAGATTAGATAGCGGAGAATGAAGTAGTATGGTGTAACTGAAATATTTCTAGAAGTGGAATGTGATTGATTGTAAAGGCCAATCAACTCACTCAAGTTGATTGACAGCTATCAATCAATCCGTTGAGGCATCTTCGAGAATTCGGTGCACATTCATAAATAAAAATTACTTTACGAGTCAAATTGAAGTCTAAACTTTTGGAAGTCGATTAAAAAGTCTCGAAAGCCGAAATCGATACCTAAAACCATAAGTTTGCTGAAAGAAATTAGTGACAATAAAAAATAACTAGGTACTCATAGTTTCATCCACAGATGAAGACAGATGGGTCACTCTGCATTTAAGTACGAACATTCAAGTAGGTACGCGGCGTGCTCGACTTGTCGAATTCAGTGGGCGTAACGTAGTCAGAAGTTAAAAGAGTTACGCGAAAGAAAGAGAGGTAACTGTAGGTAAATAGCGCTGTGCGCCCTGTATTGCAATTTATTTTGTTGTCGCAAGAGTCGCTTTTTATTTAAATGATTTTGCGGAGCGACCCATCTGTACTAATCTGTGCTACTGTACCTACTTATTTTGTGCGTAGGTAGAGGTACATCTGAAAAACATTATTTATTATTATTATTTATTTAATAAATCACAATTATAACACCTTTATGGTGCTCCCACACTGCTGTTAAAAAATGTTAACAAACATTTTCTAACATAGGTTTCGAAAGAACTACAGTTTCAGGTCTGTTCAAAAACTATGTTAGAAAATATTTTTTAACAGCAGTGTGGGAGCACCTATACAGACTCATCTAATTCGATGCTATGTCGACACATAAAATGACCTGGGGGCCTACCACCACCTCTAAAAGCAGTATTATTTTAATATTACTTTAGTGTGGGAAAGAGATGAAGCTCTACAGGACGTATAGCACCATCTCTTTCCCCCACTGAAGTAAGATTAAAATAATAGGTACTGCTTTTAGTGGTTGTGGTAGGCCCCCTGTAGACGTAGATAAGCAAAATTACAAAGAACTTCAAACTAATATATTATGTAGCAATATAAACATGACAACGTTTATAATAACAGACCTCTTAGTTTAATCTATCTATTTTTAACAGACGAAAAAAAAAGGAGGAGGTTCTCAATTCGACACGTATATTTTTTTTATGTATGACCACGCATAACTTTTTACTGAGTGGTCCGATTTGAACAATTCTTTTTTTATTGGGAAGGGTATACCTCGAAGTTGGTCCCATAAAAAAATAAAAGTTGAAACCCACCCCTAAGTGTAAAAAAATTGGGGTTGATTGATGTTTCACGTACTGAATTTTCAACTGTGAACCGATTCTGTTGTAATTTCGCACACATAATAGTTCTGATGACACAACTACACAATAAAGACCTGGAGTTGATCTGATGATGGAGTCAGAAGACAGTCGCGAGAGCTCCTCACCAGTTTACAGCAGCTACATCGTGTTTGGGCTTATTTCATTCCCCCTGATGAGAACTTAATACCTAGCTGGGGTATGACTGTCATCGATGGTCAGAGGTCTGACCACGGAACGGGCGGCGCGAACGGCGCGGCGGCGGCGGTGCGTCTTGCGGGGCGAAATTCTATACATTTGTTTTAGTCGCAAGACGCTTCGCCGTTCGCACCGCGCGAATTTTCGCTGTAGCGAATGTCCCGTGGCCACGCGGTTAATGGTAACTCAAAAGCTAAAAATAAAAAACTTTTTTGCAAAAAATTAAACCGACGAAATAAAACTGAAAAGCGAAAAATAAAAACTTTTTTGCAAAAAAAGCGAAAAATAAAAAATTACTATGTATTTAGTGACAAATTGATGACCTTCAAATAACAAATTTTGAGGCGGCGCCAAACAAACATAATTATAATTACATAAAGCGTAAAATGTTAGCTTGATAGATCTTCGTTGAATGTGTTTTAGGCGCCGCCTCAAAATTTGTTATTTGAAGGTCATCAATTTGTCACTAAATACATAGTCATTTTTTATTTTTCGCTTTTTTTGCAAAAAAGTTTTTATTTTTCGCTTTTCAGTTTTTTTTCGTCGGTTTAATTTTTTGCAAAAAAGTTTTTTATTATCATCTGACTCATCGATACCTAGATCTCTTAATCTACATACACGCTTGGCCAGCCAGGTACTCTATAATTCATTCCGATTCTGCACAAATAAAAAATATGTACTTAGAAACTCAATCGTAAACCCATTTAAAATTTCGGCGTGAAAATCAACGACTTCCTACAGTAGCAGGTATCAACAGGAGATTAGACAAAAAACGGATGCGAAAACCGACGGATGGTCGACGTACGTCGCCGGTATGTTGATTTTAATTTGCGTCCTGTTCCAACTCTGTTAGTTTTACATTTACCTTTCAGGGTTCCAGACAGACGACTGATAAATTTGTGATACGTGTGTGTGAATGTATAGTGTACTTTTACCTGGAGTGCACGAAATCGATGTGTAATGAACGGACTTCACGACGAGCTGGGAAGTTTTCTGTGCGATCCATTGAATGGTTTTATTTCGTGCTGCAGAGAGTTAGGATAAAAGTACATTTATCTAGACAAAAGTAGCTTCCAATTATTTGGTGTACCTACTTAGTACCTAAGCTTTTACATAACATCACACCTGTATTTCCAGCAGAGTTGGGCAGAGGTAACACTTTGCCCGACCCGGGAATCGAACCCAGGACTTGTTTAGCAGTAGTGCTTGCAACCACTAGACCAACGCAGCAATCATAGATTCATAAACCAACACGAATCTCCAATGCCACTTGTCGGAACTGAAGAATCCATCCAATTCATGCATTTGGATACCTCTTTGGGCACAGCAAATTTTTTAAGTTTTTAATTTTTCCATATGTGATTTTTCAATTCTTTGACATGATTAAATAAAGTTGCCGATCGATTTACTTTCCTACTACCATTCAATTTCAAAATAATTTACTTTATGTGTCTACTCCCATACAAAAAAAAAACACTTAACTTTTTTTCTCACGCGTGGGTATACTAAAGCATCATTACGTTATTATGACGTAAAGGGAGGTGACACCAGACAGACAGACATCACGTATTTTTTTCTTTAAGTTTTTTCTCGATTCTCAGACCACTGTACGGCGTTTCCGGAGGATCCTCCGACCAGATGGGTGTTGTGTCTGGCGGACAACTGCCCAACGATTAATGTCGGGGAAGTTATTTAATATATATGGTGTCCGCGCGGTAAACTCTAATTGCGCGATGCAGGATTTGTGTGACATCAAGATTATGTGTGACGTCAGGGCTTTTTCAGTAATCATTGCTGTGTAACTGAATGTCATTCGCCTATACGAGGTTCGAACTGGGGGGGACTCTCTGCATAATCATGATATGATCATGATACTCTGTATGATCTTGTGACAAGGGGTCAAAAGATCACGGTGACTAAAGACATTAAATTAGATAAATTATTAACTCATACGCCATGAGGAGTCATATCATTCTGTTTTTATTTTTAAGTATAATTAGTTATATCAACAAATAATAATTCTTGATAACAAAATATGGGATTCATTCTTGGTCCGTACTTGTCAAATGCCAAAGGTCAAAGTTTATTTATTTATAACGTAGTTATTATGTGTGTTTCCAGAACACACAGCATGAGTGAAGAGACGTTCTATAAATTAAGCCTAACAGGTCACACAATTTCATTTCATACCTGTTCCTCTTCGTGTTACCTGTCTGTTTCACTCCTAGCAGAGCGTTGCAGTTTTCCTGAACTGGAGTGCACCTGTCAATGTCAACTCATAGCGTTCATACTCGTAAATGCCGCGAAACCACACAAAACTTTCTCATGGTGAATACTTGATTAAGTTAATGAGGTAGGAGAGCCTCAATATTAAGTTTTTAAAAATTTTGTTTTTCCTGTTATTGATTTTTAGAGAAATTCTTATGTATGTTCTCGTTGATTAGTTAGAACTTTAGTAGTTTTACTACTTAGTAGTGTAGTATACACTACTACTACTACTTTATACTTAATAATTATGAACTTATGTTTGTTTTGATTCTCTAAATTATGTAGTCGATGATTTTGGTGCACGGTAAAACTCTAATGAGTTTATGTCTGCACCAACTTAGTATGTATAAAGATGTTACTACACTACTGAATGAATAAATAAATAAATAAATACATTGTTTCAGAATTTTTTCAAACTCAAACTCAAAGCATTTATTTCAATAAAACCATTTACAGGCACTTTTGAATTGTCAAAGAGTCGGTCAGTTAGAAAGTTGAAGCTAGTCGCCCATTCCAAAAAGTAGATCTCTGTGGAGAAGAACGGGCAAGAAACTCCCAGGACACTCTTTTAAATAAAGATATTACAAAATCCTGGGTACATTATTCTTGTTGCTTCTATATGTGAGAACAATGTGAAAAAAAGTCTTGGCAGAAAAGAGATGACCAGTCTCAACCGACGGCGCCCGTTCACGAACATGTCGCGTGGATCAGCACCATCCAGCTCAACCATTTTGTAGGGAACCGAATGATCCAACACAATCGCCAAATTCGGCGAGACATTTAAGTAAGCATGACAAACTCTCAACTGCCATGCTCTTTCAAGTCAACATAAAACATTATAATAACCGAATAAACAGCCCCATGGTACTCGCATTTCATTTCATTTGGAATATAAATAATTGCAAATTTGTTGTTAGCGTTCATAATACCTTTACCCAATACAGGTTTCTTCACCAGCTGATATCAAACAGGTCTTCATCCATGCTGTGTGTTCTGGAAACACACTTAATAGGACTGTTTTGCATTCAAACAAAACAGTTATTATGTGTGTGGAAGAACACACAGCATGGAAGCAAGGTGCTTGCTGGTGGTTGTAGAAAACTATGAGTTGACATTGACAGGTGCACTCCAGTTCAGGAAAACTGCAACGCTCTGCTAGGAGTGAAACAGACAGGTAACACGAAGAGGAACAGGTATTAAATGAAATTGTGTGATCTTTTAGTATGCTTAATTTATTGCTGTGAGTTCTTCCACACGCATAATACCTAACTGTTTTATTTTTATGCAAAACACCACAGATAATATAATATACCCATATGCAAATAGATACTCGTATATATGAAAATATTGCACTCCATGTACTTAGACGCGCTAACTACCCACAGGCCGGAGTAGTACAAATATGTACTGAGATCTTTTTCGAAAGAGGCAGCCCTGGCAATTCACAATAACCACGCGGCGGCGCGCAGCTACAAAGCAAAACTCACTTTAAGCTTGTAAGGTTAGGTACATTTTCGTCCGCAGCGTCTAGCGTCTAGGTGTAGGCTATTAAAGCAGTAGGTATTGAAAATTTTGTATGGAGTGCACCATCTGGTAATCTGTGGTTACACTATCTATCTGAAAGTATTTTATGGTTTTAAACAAGGCAAACAAGCAACGTAATATTAAAGAAACACCTATAAAAGACAGTATCAAAGTACTTACTGAGAAAAAATAAAAACAAAGTGCGTACTAATGAAAGTCTGAGTACACATGAAAGAGGTTCGCAATCTCAGTCTGTCGCATTCGAAATTCATAAGTCAGTCAGAGCACTCGCCCACAGCATACTCTCTCGCGGCACTGGACAAAAGACTCGCCCCAACCTGTGCCTTGTTCAAACACCAATGTTCCGTTCAAATATTTGTCTAATTATAAACTGTACGTAGTTTCAGGTACGGTGTTACGGCGTGATGTGGCTATGTTTAGGCGCTTTTCAGATAGATTAGAAAATGGAAGGTTGAGTTTTTTTTTATATTATCTTGGAAGGATACCTTTTTAAGGTCCAGTTGAAAACCAGGGTCACGCACTAGTTGTCATTTTGCTGAACTACTGGCCCTATTTGGCGCATCAAATCGGCCCTCGCCCACAGCAAATTAAATCTAAAATAAAAAAAGTATTGTGTCACACACAATTTTTTTTATATATTTATTTCCAACTATTTTGATGATTTTTTCATTTCTGCTGCATTAAATCAATTGTTGAAATTGTATTAATCTCCATTTAATCATCTATACAATGGTACCTAGGTACTGTGTACTTAGCTAAAATTAAAATAAAAGTATTGTGCCACACACAATATTTTTTTATTATTTTAGATTTAATTTTATGCGTTTATTTTATGGACAAAAGAAGTTAAAACGAACAACAAAAAAAGGGAATTTAAATAAACGAAAAATATTTATGACGCCATGACTGAAAAACGTCAAACCTAAATCAACAGTTTTTTTTCATACAATCCAATTAAAAAGCAATAGCTCAAGTATTACTTTTTCTGGTAATTAGATAATAACCTACTCCTGTAAAAACTATCGAGATGAGAAAAAAATGGAGTTTGTATCTATGTCACGTCCCGATTTCATTGACAAGTACAATTTATGCAAATGACAGTCTGAACGGATTTAATTTTTTAATTTCTTCGTGTGGTTAGTGACTAACCTGGTTTCAAAGCCGCTCATGGACCTCTGACTTGGCTTCACATGCCTTCGGATACAATAAGGATTATGATAGTGAATGTAATTTTAAGATTCATAACAAAAATATATATGCCTATTTCGCAAGTGACTCAAAAAGTGGTTTGTGTACCTAAATCCAATAAAGTTAATAACAATTTGAAATTAACATTAAACAAGATAGATAAAGAGTAATACCTATTCCTTTTTTATTTTAGTTTTTACAGGATGACAAGATTTTATCGATCATTCATTCATTCATACAGGATGACAAGATTTTATCGAGATATCATAGGAATGTTAACCAGATCAAAGTAAATTCCAATATTTTTATACCTATATTTATTACAAGAATAATATAAATAAATTATAAGTAAAGATTCAATTTTACTGTCACAACTTTCTCGTTTCTATGAAATATTAATAACAAAGTCTCTTGTTTACCGATACTTTGGGATGGATTTGTGTATATTTACGTAATTGAAAATAAAATTAAAACAAGATAACTTTACACAACCACACAAATATTATATTTTATATTATTACTATAGAATACCTAATATTTACATAAATATCCTAAGATTATTGTAAGTCTATTGCAGCGTCATTCAAACCAATATATTCGTATTTTATTATGTAATACTTCCTGCGGCTGAACACTTTTTCCCAAAAGTTTGGGAATCAGTACCAATACCTTTGTGCAATACACTAATACGATGCATATATTATCACTCTAAGATAAGATGTATGTATTAACTGGCGACAATAAAGAATTTTTATTTTTATTATTTATTTATTTATTAAATAATAATACAACGCCTCTTATGTTCGCTTCTTCTTTAGCTTCTTTGATGGTTTCGAGTTCAATAAGCTTATTATAATCTCTAGTACTTTCAAAATCGCATACACAGCCACTAGTATTAATATTAAAATAAAAGCGTAAACATCAATCATGGTATACGCGACCCAACTTAATTCCATGGCTGGGTTCTTCATGTAATGTGCGCCATTATTTCTCAAAACATATTCGATCCAAAACATGGCAGTATCCAAAGCGCTCATTGGTCTATCCTTAAATCTAACCGACAATTCTTTAGCCTTTATCCTGTACGAATCATTTGTAAGTATTTCATTCAACGTTTTGGATAACGTTTCTTCATTGAAGTGCGAGTATTCCAATATTTTGCCATAGCCTAGGGACTGGACTTGTAATAAGTTGTTGTACTGGTCTGCGTAGATTGGGATGCCTACCATTGGAACTCCATGGAACGTAGCCTCTTGTGTTCCTATTAATCCGCCGTGTGATACGAATACTCTGATGTTTGGATGAGCTGCAAGAAACATAGTTGGAAGAGATTTTAGTGTAATTTATTCTAGTCATGTCAAATGCCCATGTAACACCCACTTTCATAAAGATCGGAAACGCTACGCTCGAAGTTGTAGACGAGTATGTTTACCTAGGACAAACTGTCCAGCTAGGTAGGTCCAACTTCGAGAAAGAGGTCAATCGTCGAATCCGACTCGGCTAGGCAGCGTTCGGGAAGCTACGCAATATCTTCTCGTCCCACATACCACAGTGTCTCAAGACGAAAGTCTTTGACCAGTGCGTGTTGCCAGTGATGACTTATGGCACTGAAACATGGTGGCTCACAATGGGCCTTATCAGAAGACTAAAAGTCACCCAAACAGCAATGAAGAAGGCTATGGATCACAAGTGACGTAAGACAGCAAAATGTAGTTGGTTTTTTTTTTTTATTCTGGCATCTCGTAGCTGACCACTAAGGTCCTGGCTGGTTAACTGAACTTTCCTGTGGCTGCCGTTAGCTACTACACTAAAAGTCTCCATCCAGGGGCATAAACTATTCTAAATTAAAATTAGGCGAACGCTCGCTAAAGGCTCGGGAGGGGGGGGCGGTTGCTAGGTCCATAAGGGAGTATAGGGGAGTATTTATAAATACATTTTTGAGAAAAAATATATCAAAAACGTTGTTTAATGCAAGATTAGTCATAATCACAAAAACTGGATTTATTTATTTTTCCTGGGACCAATTTTTTTTTTTTAATTTTTTTATAGTTCATGTGTATGCTACAGTACCACTAGACCAACTCACATTCCTAGGCAGCACTTGGTCCAAACCTAGGCAATCTCCTTTCAAAAGAACAACGTACAAATCAACAAAGTTTAAAATAACGACGGTCATTTGATCAAAAGTTCAGCTGACCAAAGTCTGGAATATCAATGTTTAAATTATTTATTACACTATTGACCAAATCGTTTAAAGGTCAAAATGTATTACTGGATAAATTATTAATTATCAAATGGTGTAACTGAAAAAGGTAAAAATAATATTAATATTAGATCCCCTCTCTTGATGGTGAACCAGGTTGGGTTAGGTTAGGTTAGAACAGTGACCATTAACGCGCGAAGGCGAGCGACCGTAGGGAGCGGGCCGCGATAGCGGCCGCCGAGTGCCAGATCCCCTTTCTTGTTGGTGAACCATTTGGGTTAGGTTAGGTTAAGGCGAGCGACCGTAGGGAGCGGCCGCCGAGTGCCAGATCCCCTTTCTTGTTGGTGAACCATTTGGGTTAGGTTAGGTTAGAACAGTGACCATTAAATGATTTGATATTTTAAAATAGGGTATTACACCCATTTCTGAAAAGTGTCTCAATTGGATTCTGTAGTGCTAATGTACCACTAAAAAATTCACAAAATTTTTATTCAATCGTTAAGTGCCATAAAAATGCATTTAAATTTTTCATTTTCAAATTTCGCGCGTAATTTGACGGAAACGCTGAACGCAGTGGACGCCATATTGCTCTGTTCTCATGACGTCAGTTGGCTGTGTAAACAAATGCAGTGATTGGAGGTACACTGATAGTTGACAGTTGACACTTCTAAGTTTACATAGCCGTATGACGTAATAACATGGCGAGAGCATGGCGAATATTATTTGGTGTTATGAAACAGATTAAAAAAGCTGAAACCTTTGAATTGAATTTAAAAATTTAGTTTGCTATTTTATGAACTAAGACTAACGTTTTCAGACTGCTTTTTGCCTAAACTATCTCAATAATATATTTTTTGATTTTTTCTCATATAGAGTAAAATACCCTATTACATCTAGCAACTTTTATCAATCGTTCATTTGATGTCACATACATTGGGATTCTAATTTTTATCTAAATAAAACATTTGGTCATTTTAATTTTGTTATTTCGTTTATTGTTCTTTTGAAATAAGCTCGAGAAAGTTTTGATTTTCTAATATGCAACCCTTTTATTATGTTAACATGTTTGACTTGGTGTTAAGTCATTTGTCATAATTATGTTTTACTAGCTCCTGCCCGCGACTTCCTCCGCAAGCCTTCCTCAAGAATTGGGCTATCAAAAGCAAAAAGATTTTTTTAAATTGGACTGGTAGTTCCGGAGATTACCCCCTACATAGAAACTTATAAACAAACAACCAAACAAACAACTTTAACCTCTTTCACATGATCTATAGAATACATTATTTGTGGGCTATATACTTACATACAGTCTCATGTTCAAATAATACGCAATATCTAACTCTGATCCTGCAATATTTTTTCTATATATTATCAATGATTTAAAACGAATACTCACACAAGATTTCTTTTTGTGGCAACCATTTTCTTACGATAAGATTATCAGGTTTGTTTTCCAATTTATCGTCTTCCCATTTCCATAGGACAGTTTGTTTAAGTTTCCTGAACACGTTGAGGACTGCGTTTCTTTTTTCAGCTGGCAACTCTGAACTGCGTACATTCGATCCGAAGTTCATATACACGGCTCCATGTTTGGCATTATCTAATATTTTTTGGAGATCCTATAAAAATATCCAAATGATAAATGTTTATGTCAACATAGAGTTTAAATAAACTGTTTCAACATTTAACTACAAATTTTGTATGCATAGTGTCTTTCAAAAACAAAAAATAATTAAGAAATTTAGAATAACACAAACAGTATTAAAGAGCCACAGAAAATATTTTTGCAACTAATCGTAGGCATAATAAAGAGTTTCAATTTGGAATTAATTATTCTAATTGTGTTTTTTATCTAACACTAAAACAACGGATTGAGTTTGAAGCACTTCGTGGATGTAGTCAAATTGTCTGAAATTGTATCAAATGACTCAATAAGATTCGGTACTGGCCCACTAACAAAGCTGAATAGAGCAACAATTTTATTCATTAGTAAATGGTCAATGGTAGACTCATCTTGACACAAATTAATTTTATTCATAGGAAAATGGCCAATGGTCACGGCTTTGAAGTTATTATGTTTAGCAGAAAAGTTTTCTTGGTCATTTTCCTTCTTTTCAACACCCAGTATTAAGATGATGTAACAGATGTTAATAAACTATGTATCAAACAATACAGTCCATAATTTAAAAGCATCTATTCTAATACCAGCTCAAAATAATTATGTACAATCAACAACTATTACTTCGTAGATGATGTAGGCGGAATACAACTTGAGCACTAGAAAACAATGCCCAATGTTAGTAACGATCCCAAATTGAACATTATGAATGACAATGAACGAACTGTAGAACTAAACATTACAGACAACATAATAGATGTCAATTTGTACAATTCTATATCATTAGGTAGTTGTCTTAAGTTATTATGTACGTTGTGAGATAAAGACAGCCACTTACATAGAAGTAATGATATAGAACTAATACAAGTAGTTTAAGAGTAGGTAGGTATAATCGTGTATCACTCATGCGGCTACCAGCTGATGAGTTCATAGACCAAAACTATATCAACATAAAGGCACGTGAGGAAATGGTTTGTCCATTGATCACTACGATTAGAGATGTTTATCGACTGAAGATTTTACTAATAAATAATTATAATATGATATGATTAGCGGCATGATAATGATTGGTTATAGTTATTTATTTTTTGTGCAATAATGGTATAATTAATAATACAAGTGTGCAATGTTGCGAGCACGATATGGGAGCCGAGTGTATGTCAATGCACACGCGTTTCATACGACGTTTTACCACACACTTTCGAGGAAAAAAACAGTATTTTTTTAAGAACTTATGCTACAATAACGTAATTATAGAAATGATACATTTAGATTTATAAAGTTCAACTGACTTTTGTTGGGTACTAGTATCCGGAGCTTCTTTTAAAAACGGTTCAACGTCGCTTCGGGACAATACTTTAGATTTCGTATTTTTGATAATAATTAACCACACAACAAAAACGTTAACAAATATTTATGGAAAATGACGAGCTGGTTATAATGATAAAGATAAAAGGAATGAAAATTAAAAAGTGCCGCGTTAGCGATGCACGCACAGGTGTAAATAAAGGCACTGGCAAAACCGCAAAACAGCTGATTTTTTTTTTGAATAAACATAAAATAATGTTTTGATTACACAAATTAAGTGATAATATGTGTAATATGTAGTGAAAATTATATAATTTAATGAAATATTATGTTAATTATTTATCATATTATTTTATTTATTTACACAGTAAGCATAAAAAGGCATAAAGGTACTTTGATGAGAATACACTGCATTATGAAGCTTAAAGCGGTTCAATAAGAGCCACTTTACGAGCAAGTGTGTTGAAAAGCATATTCTGTCTATCTATCTATACAAGAAGGTATAAGTACTTGATCTACATAATGACTTCTATTCATCTTGCCGGAAAATAATAACAGGTACAACAATAAAAAAAACCGCATCTATATTATTATTGGGCCAGTAATATTAATGAAATTGTTTCTATTCCAAATCATAGAAAAATGGTACAAGTACAAAGTATTTTATAATTTGCTTTGCAAATGCACATAGGAGTCTTAAGCCCAATAAGTTACGAAATACGAAGTACTGCATGTGGTTTGGAACGGTGCCTAAAATGTTGGAAATTGCATAGTTGTGCCTCCACCATAAAGATAAAATATGCATAATAATTATCTTGAAATGGAAACAGATTACTACTAAAAAGCGAAGCAACATTATCGTAATATAATTATTTCTTGTTTTTATTGCAAATTCCATCGACTTGTCCTTGGCACTCGATCAACTTTTTTATGAAAACGTTTCCAGTCAGTGTCCAGTTTATGGATATTTATTTATAGACTTAGAACAAGTTTTTGAATAGACGTTATCCAAAAAAAAATTACTTAAATAAGCTTGTTGCCTTATTTCGTATATCTAAAACCGAATAGTTATTCATCTAATATCATATTTGTTTACTTTACTAGAATCTTAGAGGAATATAAAAAGTGTTTAAAATTAGAAAGAATAATAGGTTTATTTGTCACAGAAACATGTGCTTATAAAGAGACAAGATTAAACAAAATAAAGAACAAAAAAGCTGAGAGGTGTCAAGGGACACCCGGATGGAACGAAGTTATGGAATGAACCTCACAAAGGCATGCCACTAATTAGTACCTGTGGTCGCTCACAGATGGCGTTATAATAAAAAGTAAAAAGTGTCGTTACAACTTTTGGTCCTAATTTTTTCCGTCTAGCCCCCTTCGTTCCAAAATAGTCAGCTGCACGTCATGACTGTGACAAGAAGGCTTCAACTCGGCGTAATGCTGTGCTATGGGGGACTCACAGCACAGGGCTGATTTTCAGTGGTCACCCGAAAAAGACGTACGGGAATCAATTAGGTTTGTATCGGAAATATCAAGCTACATACCTCAGGCAATTTTGTGTCACTCTCGGTCAAATGAACTCCTCCAATTTCCACTGCATTCGGGAGGTAAGCCGCTGAGGTATCAAAACTGAAATGTCCATTCATCAAAATCAGGGAGGCGTTTTTTTGCAATTCGTATAAACTGGGGACTGGCTTCGGTAAATCTGGCAAGTACTTCCTCACAAGCTTTTCTTGTTCTTCTAGATAAAAATAACTCCAATAAACGTATTCGTATACTGTGAAATACAAATTCCTTAGTCTACCCCAAAATGAAGTCGGTTCCCAGACATAGAGAAATTCTGAGAGAACCGTGGCGACCTGTAGTGGGTTCCTAGCTACAACATTGTGCCTCATGCAATTCCCGAATGTCGTAACTAAGACTAATGGAGCATTGTACTTGTAGGCTAAAACATTCAGCGCTTCTTGAAAGAACTGTTCACTGATGATCAAGTCAAACTTGGTGTCTTCTTTCAGAAGGGTTCTGATTTCAGTTGAGTTTAGTACAAGTTCCGTAAAAGCTATGCCACCTTTCCATAGAACGTTGTGGTGGAATTGCTCCGAAGATGCCTCTACCATGTCGAAAACATTTGGTCTGCCGCCTCCTAGAAATAGAAATAATGTCGTTTTATTGTTACGTCGTAGCTACATGCTTCACACTTGTACGGCAATCGTAAAATGATGTTTCAAGGTTTCATCATATTTAGCTTACATCATGATCTAATAAAACGTACGTTAGTACAATAATACCTCAATGAATAAAACAAGGTCTGGCATTCCGGGAGTGACACATGCTTACCTACGTTACTATCCAGTTGCCACTTTATTGCAACAAAAAACGAATTAAGGAAAGATTTTATGTTAACATTCTGTTAAAAAATATACTATAAAGCATTTAAATTCTCGTTTCGTTTGTCTAATCAAACGGAACCATTCAATTTAAACATTTACCAACCTAATTGTTAAATAAAACCTCATTGTTATATCAGATTCGCACAGGTAATAAAGGTGGTTGGGGAGTTATTATTACACACTACTGGTAACACAGATGTGTCACCCACGTGAGCACTGTGCCTCGGAATGCTCTAACTGGCGAAGTAAGATAACATTATACCCATGGCTTACATAAAGATATCTACAGGAATACTAGAAATGTAACGGACATTACGGAATAAAGATAATTAATTTAGAATAAGAAAGGAGGAAGAGGAGGGACAGTATATTATACTGGGACACAATGTAACCAAACAATTTTGTTTAATAATAATGATAACTTTTATATTTTTAAATGTTTTTTTATATATTTTTTCAAGAAATATTTTTTATTAAATGATAATTGGTAGTACATAAAATAGAATGATAAAACCTACATTGTTAAAATTAAAACTAAAATGTATTAAGCCTCCAAACATTTCTATCCCAGACTTGTGGATACCGTACTCTATTTAACTCTTCCTAACTTGAAGTAATTTTCCTCCATATAAATAATCAGAGTTTTCCTCATACCTCACTCGTTAACGATAAACAAATACTTAGATCATTCCTAATAAACACAAGAATCCGCGAAAAAGAGTTTTATCCGAACTAGTATAAGTTAAACTAATTGGCTATGTAGTCTGTGCCCACAGCTGGACAAAGGCTAGCATCTTCTTTTTCCACACACATAAATAAAACACTATCGTAAATAAAATATTACAAAAAAAAAAAAAAAAATAGACTTACCTATAACATCCCAAATCTCCTTTTTATCTACCATATATTGGTGATAATTCGGCGGAGGGTTAGTTACTCTGTTACCAGTAATCACAGTCACATTATGCCCCCTTCGAACCAGCTCCAATCCAATAGGTTTTAACATAATATAATGAGATTTCGACGTAAAAGGCACCACATACAAAATATTCGCCGACTCACAATATTTTGCCACAGTCAAGAAAAACAAAACAAATTTTAAGATAACCTGAAAAAAGAAATTAAGTATTTAAAAACTTTTTGCACGAATTTTAAAAAGTTAAATTTAGAAAAACACGCACCATTTTTCCGAAGTTTTTTGTTCGAAATTTAAGCGGTTTGTTTTTATTTTGTTCTAAATGGATACTACCCGCTGCTTAGAAACATTATACTAAACTAACTTACAGACGAGCATACGTTACAATACAATTATGCCACAGTGGAAGTGTACATTCGTTATCGTGATGTCCGACTCCGTAGTAGATTTTTCTCGTAGTCACACACAGAGCATGTAGTGTCACAGTCACAGCTCAAGTTTGAACTACATACAAACATTATAATAATTTCCACTTTTTGTGCTATTTATAAACGATGAATAAACTAAATGCAATCCAGTGTTTAAAAAAAGTTATTTAAATAATACTCTAGGAGATATTTTTTATTTTATGATCTTTACCATAAAAGTTTGGACGTACCTACCTTGGAATATTTAACAAAATTTTTTTGACTGCTTGATTTCATTTAAAAAAAATTCATTGTCGTTTTATGGATGTTGCATCTACAAAATCTAACCTTTATCAAAAACAATTTAAAATACCCCTTTTTTAAGTGCTATTTTCCTCATATCCATGC
Organism: Conistra vaccinii; assembly: GCA_948150665.1. Classification (NCBI taxonomy): domain Eukaryota; kingdom Metazoa; phylum Arthropoda; class Insecta; order Lepidoptera; family Noctuidae; genus Conistra; species Conistra vaccinii. The sequence goes on from OX411330.1 coordinate 11,942,391, forward strand.
CCTATTTTTGCTTCCGTGTTGCTTATACAATCTAGTCGTGTGCTCGTTAGCACCCCTTCGCCAGTTCCTCATCTATATAAATGCCAGTTCCTGATTTTAATCATGTGCCTTTAAATTGTGACGGAGGGAAAAATACAACTACCTAAGAAGTAGGTACCTAATTTAGTTGTGACGATTTCTGTTATCCTCGTTAACTAAGGAAATCTTTAGATTAAAATGTTTCTTATTTAAAACATAGTTAATCTACAGATATCCTATACTCCATTTGAAATAAAATTAGACGTTTAAATAAACCATTTTACAGTCCGTTCAATCGATTTTGTCTTCTATACCGTAGGTACTCGTATAAGAATGGCATTAAAAGTAAAAAAGTCGGTACAATACCAACTATTTACTGCCATATGTCATGCCACCAACGCAATAGAAGACAAAATCTTATTTCAAAATGTAAGTACCTATAATTTACTATATATATATATATATATATAAGTACTAGTCAGTCTAAAATCAACTTTATTTACACTTGCATAAAGTTGATGTTTGTCTAAGTCGAAAACTCGTGTTTGTTTACATGTTTGGCAAAAACATTGCGAACGCAGATTAGGTAGTTTGCATATGCGTGACTGTGCAATAACGTGTTGCGGTTAGAACCGTTACATCATTTTAGAATAAAACTACATGTAGGTAAATGTTGAAACTACGTTGTATGTAAGACATAAACGTAAAAATGGCATGACTTCAAGCAAACCTCAAATAATTCCCATTTTTTTTTCCTTAAAATATTATTAAACGGTCCAATATAATGACTGCGCCTCTTTTTGTGAATCACAAATAATTTCTATTTTGGAATTCTAAAAATACTAAGTACCCAAATAACTGCAGATGTAGCGCTTGCCGGCTGCTGCCGCGGCACCGTTCGCTTCGCTTGCTAGACTCGTGCGCCGTTGGTCTCAGTTGTAACATACCCATTTGGTCGTGGTACTAGCTTAGTCACTGTGACCAAAAGGCCAGAATGTTTTAGAGGCTCAATTATTTAAAAAAGTGTAAATAAGTTTTTCGCCGTTCATTAATTGACCGAGCGAGCGAAGCGGCTCTACTTCAAGTCTAACAAAATTTGCTTTCGTGTGTCAGTTTGTTGGTACTTCTCTACAGGTCATATTTTACAACCGATCTAGACGAAATTTGGTACAGGTTTTACGAGTTTATAGAATTTTATTGTCGTCGGGGATTTTTTATTGCTTGGTACTTCCTCCAAAATGGGGCAAAAAGCCCGCTACTGGATATCTCCGCGTTATGAGATACGACAAAGGTAATTTTTTTTAAATTTGAAATGTAGTAATTTTAAATTGGCCTCATAAAAATTGGTGAAAATCTGATGAGGATCTTCGGCGTAATGAGCACAAAAGCTCCTGAAAATGCAGTAAATTGCTCAGTTTTAGGTTTCTACCAGTGGAATCGGCCGTTTTACTATTAGGTAGGGATTGATGGAGCACTTGGGACCACCACAAAACTAGAGAACTCTGAAAATTAGGTCCCGTCGTACATTTTGTGTGACTAAGCTTTGCTAGGTAGGTGTAAAGTAGCTTCAAAAGTAAAGTCTCCTGTTTAACAGATAGTAGTTGGTTAGTTGTGGGTTAGTTTATTTCTGTTTACATGTCGTCTTGCCACCATAATTATGCTTTTTAGTAACCTACAGCCGCAGTCGGACGGCTTTAATAAAGTTGGATATGTATTTTAATTTTAAGATTTTCACTACTAAATTAACTTAAGACGCAAACAAGATTGTGTTCGCGAGGTCTACTGTCCGCAGAACTACTAGTATAAAAAGCGTACATTATTAGAAGGTCAAAAAAATTAGAGGATCAATTTTATATTTCGTAAAAAAATGTTATTAGTTTATGTCTTACGTCTTATAAAAATTCAAGTTCACTTCTTGGAAATTTTTATAAGCAGCAAAACAAAAAAACTTGCTTCTTCTAATAACACACCCTAATCAGTATCTTATAATATAAATTTATCTCTTATTGTTACAAGATAATGCCCAAATATTAGGGTAAAGTTTGCCTCATTGAATAGTCCGAGATACCTAATATTATACCCTTTAATTGTTATCCACTCTCATATCCGGATTATTGTATTCAAACAATGGTAGCTCTATTTAGTTGAAACAATTTGTTGCCTAAAGATGATAATAAGATTGGGGACGGTTTGGGTAAGAAATATTCGTATTTAACTCCCTTGGCCCTTGTCCATGCAAAACACCCGTCCTAATGTCCCTATCTGTTCTTTGTTTTCAGTATATCTATGCTAATTAAGTTAAATTTCACTAGCAAATTGTTAATACTATGGTTTTGCTAAAACCGCTTTTGTTTAGATAACATTTTTGTTTTCATAATTATGTGTGTGACCACACTGAATGCGAATACTTTTTGTAACAACGCCATCTACAATAGCATTGACGAACTACGAAGAGACTTCATTCCTAAAGAGCTGGCTTCTAAAGATTTTACAAAAGTAGTGTTGTGCTCATGATGTTTCACATAGATTTTATGTTACATGCTTTTGTTTCGGATTTCAGAAACAACATTTTTTACTGATCGCAACGAAAATGAAAATATTCTGAATGAACGTGATGGAACTAGGATACCCACACCATGATAATAAAAATAATGCTAACAATGAAAATGAAATATTCCACATGCTAAAATAATATACGTGGAGTTTGTTATCCACACTATCCACAGCTGTATCAGACAAATTGGATAAATTATATCGGTAGAATAAAGAAAATCGATTGCAACTTTAAAGATTATTATGTAAATTGATATTTATTTTAAGTAATTGCCTAATCTTTATGTAAATAGCTGTGGTACTAAACATAACGTATTGTTACTTTTAATAACCGTTGCTTGCTTCAATTTGACAATAGAGGTATAGTCTGTGGACTTATCTGGGTCAGCACCTGTGGCCTCCAATAATTTCCCATCATGGTGGTCGGACCATGGAGTAACTGAACGCCATGAATTAACCATCATTAGAGTAATGTTTAGTTGGACGTCAACCATAAAGATCAGCTGTATGTATCTAATAAGTATCTAAGGCCTTTGTTGACCTATGTATCCAGAACCTGCATAAACATTATTTGGCTCTATTCAATTAATTAAGAAGTCTATTAAGTTTTTCCTATTTATCTTTGAATTATCTGGTTTTATGTTGCCAGCTTCTTCCATATTTTTCAAATTCTTGTACTTTTTGTTTGTACTAATCGCCTGAAATTGGTTTGCAAATGATAAGAACCCCATGAAAAACAGCTTACTGTTTAGGTTAAACTGCTAGATAATGCCTCTATGCGATTGGATGTGCTAAAATTAAAATATTATTACAAAATAAGGAATATATAGACGTAAAAAGATGACGATCTGTTGGTATCTGTCATGCAATTAGTATTTATTTATCGAAGTGTATAGAGTGCCGCGAGTTTCTTGTGGCACTCTAGTGTCACTGCCTCGGCCCGGCTAGGGTGCCGTGAGCGTTGCATTGTCACTGTCACTTGTTATTTAGGTTAGGTTAGGTTAGAACTGTGACCACACAACGCACGAGCCGAGGGAGCGTAGCGAGCGGTGCCGCGGTAGCGGCCGGCGAAGTGCCAGGGTCCGTTTAGGCACAAGAGAATGTAATGTTTTGGAAATGTGGTGTTTTTCAGCGATCTAACCTCGACAATCAAACAAAATACCAAGTGACGTGACTTAGTGACAGTGACAATGACAATCCAATGCTTGCAGCACTTTAGCCGGGACGAGGCGGTATTACTAGGGTGCCTGTAGTGGCACTTTATCCGATAGGGATAGAGTGCCAATGGTGGCACTATATACACTGCCTTTATTTATAGGTACCTGAAGACGAACTGAAAAAACAAAACGATATAACTACTCCAAAAAAACATTATGTACGTACTGTATTTTGGCATTTCTTTTTGTCTGTAGAAACAGAACATTTTATTATCCTCTTGAAACTATAAGAGCAATCCTTCGAACTGGGTTTATTATACTTTATTTAGATTTGTGATATCCATTTATTTATTTATTTATTTTGGTTCACCAACAATTGTATACACTGGTATAAGCACAGAAAACAGAAGCAACAATCAGAATAAAGTGTAACAATCACTTATAGGTAAACTCTACATGCACACAAAACATTTCCTAACAAACACATTATTCGAAGTTAAACATTATGCCTCTTATATTTACTTACAGACGTTTGAACACATTACTAATTGCATCCTTTTTGTTGTCAGGTAACTCGGAGCTGCATCGAAGAATCAAACCAAACTTGACATTACGGTTTATGTCACTCAAAATTAATGCACATATTCAAAAATAATCGAATTTACGATTTTAAGTATTTCCAAGCTTTAATAGCAGTTACTCCATTAAGGCTGCCTGTACACTGGAGCGGAGAGGAGAAAAGAGGAGCGCAAATGTGTCAATATTAACCAATAGAATCTTGACTCCGCCCCGTTCCCGTCCCCGCTCCGTTTAGATTTGATTGGTTAATAATGGCACATCTCCGCAGTGGACAGGCAGCCTAAAGCTTAGAAAATAAAGATAGGTATGGATTAGGTAAAGCTCCATTAAGGCTTGGAGCCTTGAGTCGCTTGACTCTTCGTTCGAACGTGGATTCACGCGTGACACAATGGCTTGTTAAATTGTTTCTATAATTACCCGCATCATCATTAGCCTATAGCAGTCCATTACTGGCATATAGGCCTCTCCAATTGCACGCCATTCGGCTCAATTCTCAGCAACTCTCATCCAGCTGTATTCTCGGCAGCTCTCATCCAGCTGCTACCTCTTACCAGCCACCCTGCGAAGATCATCGCTCCACCTAACCTGAGGGCGTGTTACCTTATGTTTCCCGATTCGCGGTCTACATTTAAAAACACGTCTATCTCAACGGTCATCGGTTCTACGGCTAATATGGCCGGCCCATTGCCACTTCAGATTGCGTATTCTGAGCGCTATGTATTACCGACAAAGGGTTAAAGCCAATCATCATACTCCTGCATCTGTTTAACTCACCATCTGCCTAGCCTTTCCCCAAATATGTTGGGGTCGGCATCCAGTCAAACCGGTTGAGGCGACTCCCTATCTGACCTCCACAACCCAGTTACTGGGTAATACGATACCCCTTGGTAAGACTGGTTGTCAAACTTTCGGGCTTCTGACGACCCGTGACGACTGTCAAAGATCCACGAATGACAGCCGGGCTTAACGGCCAACGGCTTAACGTGCTTTTCGACACACGGAGGAGTCTCAGTACCTATGTAAAGACCCAGCACCTATCCACGGACCAACCGCGGGAAGCGTAACTCAACCTGATCGATTGACCCGTGCGGCTGTTATTACTTAGCTTCAAGCTCCAGTTTAACTGTAATGTTTATATCCATACTTATCTATTGTGGCCTTGATACTTACTTTTCATCTCAAAGGTTGTCATTGCCCACCATAACAATCACGGACATCCTGTAAAAATCTCACCGTGACGTTAGCTGAACTTAGACTCAGCTGTCATTTCACCTTTTGCTAGGGATCAACACTTTTGACAGCTTACTTCATCTCAGTTTTCAGTTAGAATTTTACAGAATAGATCCACTGGTACTATCAGTGGTCTGAGGATGATTATTTTAAATCGATTTCAAAAAGGAGGAGGTTCTCTATTCGAATATGTATTTTTTTTTTTTACTATTATAAACGCGATGCCGTTCTAGTGATTTTCCAATGGCAGTCTACATATGTATAATCAGTATTAGTCAAAAAAGGATGATACAGATAAAATGGTCCTAAGGTACTACTGGTTTTAAAATAAAACTAAAGACTTTAGTGCGTATTAACACATTATAATTTTATTGATACATTTTTATTATAAAATCTTATCTAATTTATTATTACTTATTATTTTCTTATACAGTATCAATAAATGTTATTAAAAAATATAAAGCTATTCACAAAGTTAACGCTTTCGATTGTAAAAACTTGCGTACCCGAAAATGTTTTAAATTCGTTAAAAGTACACTGGACGGAATTAAACCAATATTACAGTTAAATTAGTAAAGCTCTATGACTTTTTACATGATAACACGAAGCTCCTTAACGAACATTAACAACAGTTACTGTGTGTGAAAATAAAGTTAGATAACTTACTAACTAAAGCGTTTCAAAGATTCAGTCTGTGTATGACTTTGATTCATTTAGTACATTCGAAAAAAATATGGCAGAATAAACATTTAAAATTAACTTTTCTCAATGTTATACATGTTACTAATAATCTCTTATTTTCTCGATTACTTTATAGTTACTACTCCTTCGTTCCGAGTACAATGGACCATTCTTGGACTCGTATCCGTGCGGAGCGGGGCGGATACCGTTTTCTATATACTTGGGGCTCGCTATTGGTTCGCCTTTGTACCCCCTGCTTTTCGTCACAGAGTTTATTTCCCTTGACTCGATAATCTCTTTTGAGCGGCCGTCTCTGGATGGCACGATCTTCTTACTAACGGTTTCTACGGTGTCTGTGACGCTGGGACGTTCGGGATCACCTGAGCGAGTGGTGTACCGGTACGTCTCTGAAAAGTTATCGCTACTGTTGCTTCCTCGCCGTATCGCCGGTGACTTTATTCTCGAATCTAGGCGGGATACGAAGGGACTCGTTTCCCTATTGAGCGATTCTGTCTTATACAAAGGTGTTTTCCGTTCTTCTGAGATACGGTCTTTGTAATGCGGCGAAGGTGTGTTGTATCGGGATGATAACCTGCTGCCATCCGATTCGTCGTCTGCGTGAAGCGTTTGATATAATTCTGGTGCTCTTTCACGAAGTCCTTTAAGGAATATCTTTTTCTTATCTGTTTCATCATAAGATTTACTGTAGCCATTTGTATGTCCGTTGGTCACCGGGGTTGTTTTTCCATATCTAGCTCCGAAAAGGCCATCACGCCTGCGCTCTGTTTCGCGAGACACGGCATCAGCGAGGTCGCGCTGGCTGCGATTAATAATAGACACGATTCCAGGGCTTTTGAGTTGTTCTGGAGTCTCATCAAGCCGACTCAGGTGGGGGTTTGATTTATACATAGTTGAGTAATTGCGATTCATTGTAGATGTGTAACGTGGGTGAGTCTCCTGTTCAGGAGCTCCCATAGCAAAACTCTTGCTCCTATTGAGAGCCTTGTAGGTCCGCGCTGGTTTCGCAGGCCCCGGTGGGTATCCGTTGATTTTACCGTCAGGTGCAGTTGTCACGTTGTTTGAGATGTTGACGGCGCTACTGGACCGCTTGTTGGGTGTGAGTTTGTGCCAATATTTATTGGTACTGGGTTTCTGGGGTTCGGTGGTTTTTTCTTTCTTGTCGTGCAGTTTCCTCGGCAGCGTCTGCGCGCTGCGAGTGTACTCCTCGTCGGGCTCGATGTTCGGATTCAGTCTACTTGTCGAGTGACTGAACCGACCCAGCGTGCTCGAGAATTGACCCCTGAAATCATTAAAGAAACAATTGAATATTTTTTATACAATCCGCTTATAAGATTTATTGGCGTTTCGTGATGGTGTAATGAGCCAGGCCCACGTACAATTATTGTGTTGTAGGTAAGACGCAAAAACTCATAATCTTGTTGGTGTTCTGGTAATTGGATTCAATGGGGAATCTCCACCCACACGCCTAACGACCATGCTTTGTTTTCGTGCGTTTAAAACGTCTTTGTTAAGGCCTGAACAAATGGTACACAATATAATTTAGAACTAAAAATATTTTTTTATTGGTTTGTTTCCTTAGTGTCTAACAGAGATCTGGAGGCGTCACTAAAACGAATGTTTGTTATATAAAACAGCGGAAGCAGAAGTGTGTCTATTGTAATTTGCAAAAATAATTATAACAAACTAATTTGCATACACCAACCTCCACCTAACATGTGGCAGGTGTTTATTAAGAACATTTCCTTAGCATGAGTCATTTGTCGTTTGTCATTGCGGATCGGCACATACTTCTCAATAAAGACACTGTTTCACTTGACAAACCGGAGTGACTCATGCACTAAATAAGGGTTTCTTTGCGAATAAAGGCATATTTACCCTTAATAGGCAATACCCACGGACGGCGACGGATGAAAAAGGCAAGATATGCCGGAACGTAGTTTTAATTGAAAGAGCATGATTGCTGAGATTGATTGGAGAAACTATTGTCGTGTCCATTCATAGTGAATGAAATAATTGTCTTTGTCTCGTAATTAGTTCTGGGATTGAGTTTAATTAAAGTTAGTTTCGTGTCATTGTAACACTTGGGAAGATTGTCTGATTGATCTTTATCGTGTTTGATCATTTGTGATTTAAGTGATGAAACGTAATCAGTAGGCTTCTTTTAGGCAAGGCCTCCGCAAGATTTTTTTGTTTATTTTAGGTTTCCCTCTATTATTAGGCCGCGGGGACATTTCATCAGCAAATGTTTCCTCGGCCCCAGCTCTAGTTTAAAATACCAAAATACTTAACACACACTCACACACTGAGATTCACACACACACACACACACACACACACACACACAGATTCTAACTTCGACAGAAACTCGAAATTGATCGAGTGTCTGCCATCTGTTGCATTCTAGGCTTATTACTCTAAAATCATCATCACACACTTTACAAGCGCAGCTATTAATGGCGATGTACTTGCGCGATAAGAGTATTTTCCATGCAGTTGGACAATGCAGCTGCTTTTATTGTTACATTAATTCCATCTGACCTCGGCAAGCCTTTGAAAAATCATTGCATTCTTGTATAAAGCATCATGTTACGTACAGTGGGATGTCGTTGTTATTATAATAATGTATTTAAATTAAATAACAAATTCAAATACATTAACTCTAGCTCAATTAACACACATAATTCCTTATAAGTTGAAACCTAAGAAGTACTAATGAATTTGCATGCATAATAAGTTAACCTTGGGTAACTTTGCCGGTATACGCTACTGTGACGAGGGATGTGTCACGGGTATTGTAGAAGCTGTATGTCACAAATCTGTGACACTCTCATACGGTCCTTCGAGTCTTAGCATTCCCTATTTTGGTATTTTGTTTGTAATTGGTCGACATGGTTTGCATAATGTGAATAGGTAAAGTTTCCGCAATTTCTAAATGTTTCTGCATGAATAATACTCGTATTTAGTTTCGTGTTAGCTACAGTACCTATGTACTCGTACTGTAGCTAACACGAAATTGTACATAACAACAATTTCGAAAAATGGGTTGATAGGTGTTGATTTGAAATGAATATAATTAAGAATATTCATCTAAAATATGTTTAAATGATAATATGAAAACTAAGGAATATCTAAACATGTATGTGGAACACCTATCAGCCGTTTTTCCAAAAATGTTCTACTCTCGGAAACAATAATACCACGAAAACACTGGAAATACTCATGCATAAGAGTATTTTGGAATTAAAAAACACCAAATCAAAAAGTGATTTTTTCGAACAAACTAAATTATGTACGATGGTCCTATTATGGGTTTTGCTAATCTTTGACTGAATTTTTGTATGCAGACTGGGAACGTCATTAGATATTGTGAAGTCTTATTTACTATCGTATTGTCGTTTCCATCTTGTTTATATAGGGTGACTGGTAATTAGTGACGAAACTGAAACACTTCACTCATCATTATGAACAACTTTTACTATGGGACAAAACACAAAATCGGGAAAAAAAAAACGAGTCGAGTTTTACGAAAATATACACAAGTTCGTAAAACTCGACAAAATGTAAGGACCAGCCGTTTTTTTTTTCGCGATTTCGGGTTTGAAGTGATTGTGAATTATCTAAGGCTTACCACCTTTTTAACCGGTGAAGTGTTTGTTTTGTTTGTTAAAACGTATCTGTATAATATCTAGCGATATTAGATTTCTAGCGTACAATACTTTGTACGAGTATATTATTTAAATACAATATGTACGCAGATATCAGGAAGTATTAATGTCTCTGCAATGCAATTGAACAACGTTGTAACTTTAAGTTATAGAATATCATAATAAACTGAAACAGAAGTTTTGAACTTATTTAAAAATCCCCTGAATATTCTTTTGTGTACAAAACCTCGAGAACTTATTGTTACCTCACAATAGCTGCATGAAAATGGCACTAATGAGTTCAACTGTTCATTGTAATCTACACTAAGACCAAGAATGCGACTGCAAGGTTCATCTAGCTACCTTATGTACTGACCATGTAAACAATAGAACACACAGACTCTGTGTGGCGAAACAACTCATACATAACTCAAACACATGCTCTTTTGAAAATACGTTTAAGTTACGTTAACGTTTTATCACGAAAACCTTGTTCAGCCCACATGCTCCGACTTAAAGCAATCTCTATCTTTATTATTATCGACTCCTATCAAAACGCCGTAACTTTATGATAATATAAACACAAAGCATTAATTAAAGGTTTGGTAGATATTAATGTAGGTGGACACGTCTGGTAGTAAGACAAGCTTCTATTTAAGGCTCATTGGATTACATTTTTTTATGAAAATTGAATATCTATCATCTAAGATCATGGCTAAATGGGCTCGACACCAAAAGAGATAAACACGCTAGAGGCTGTTTTGTTCACAGCCAAATATGTAGCGACACATATTTTATTACAATGGCTAATTAATTTTATTGATGTTTTGATGACAATAGGAAGTTGTTGATTGCTCACCTGTCGCGGTGGTCACGGGCGTCGGCGGCGGCGGCGCGTCTCGAACTGCCCTCGTACTTGTGCTCTCGGCCGTAGATGCTGGGCGCGAAGGGGTCCTCTCCGAGGTAGTAGCGGTGCGGCGGCGCGACGGGGGGCGCCAGCTCGCCGCCGTACTGCTTGTACGTGCGCGACGAGTGCTCCGGCGACGGCGTCCGAGAGGTGCGCCACTTACCACGCCGCTCCGCAGACGCCGAACGAATCTTTCCTACCAACTTGCGGATCGAATTCCCAATCGCAGACCCCACAGACTTGCGCGCCGGTGACGGACGTCGCCCATTGTCAGCAAAACGCGTCTTCTGATTCTGCTTGCGCTCATCCCGATCCCGTCGCCTTGGAGGCGTACGATCCCTATCGGAACTTTCACGCCTCTCCCTGGGGGGAGAGTAATCTGGCGGAGGCTCGACGGCTCCCTCTTCGCGACTGTCACGCGACCTTCCCGAATTTTCATTCCTGGAAGAGCTTCTGTAGCCACTGTCATAGCGGTGCTCTTCAGACACTCTTTGTTTCGTTGGTCGTTTTCGTTCCGGCGCGATCGGCCGGTAGTCGTCCTCGACCGAGGGCTCGCGGAACGAGCGCTCGGCTTCTAGCGGCCGGAAAGGCGAGCCGCGCGGTGGACTGTGCATAGTTGACGACGACACGTAGGCGGAGTCGTCGCGCGAGGGCGGGTGGCGGCGGCCGATAGGTGATGACCTCCCCTGAGGCGAGTCGCGCTTCCCGTACACATGTCTCGGGGAGGAGCCGTTTAATCGATCGTCGCTAGCATATGGTGAACGCACTGTCGGTGGTGACGGTGATGAACTGCGTGGCTCAGGCATTCTGGGCTTGCTGGCGCGTCGCTGCGACCAGTCCCCAACCCCCTTGAAGTAGCCACCGGTCCTGTTCACTGGTGCTGCCGGTCGTTCGTCTGAGGGCGTCGACGATTTCGTTTTGCGAAGAACTCGATCTCCATATACGGGTGGTGGAGGTACAGATGATGTCTTCCCGTAGTATCCCTCGTCTTCGGCCTTTTTGTAGAAGGCGGGGTCCGGTCTTCGTCCTATTTCTTCGGCGATGGAGTCGTGTGAAGAGCGGGATTCGCTGCCGAAATGATTCTCGAGCCACTTTGATGTTTCTTTCTTGCGTGTTTCTTCCTCGACGTCGTAGTCGAGGGGACGTTTGTAATCCTTGTCGTGTTCTGAAAGCAGAGTGAACTATGAGCGCGGAGCGACACTGGCACACTGCGGCGCGGGCGCACGCGCTGCGGCTCTCGGTGGAGTGGCGCCGCGGCGCATCCTCTGCCACACGCTATGGCGTAATCATTCAGTCAATAAGTTTGCCAAACTATCGAAGGTCAATGCGATGTATACTCGAGACAACTTTACTTAACCGCTACGAGACATTACCGTGCATATTATTCACTGAATGATAATTTCTAGGTCAGTATTGCTTCACGTTATGTTTATGGTGTTATGTAATTATTGTCAGCTTTGGTGGTCATTTAACTTAGATGGTAATACAACTATTGTATTCAGATCTCTATTCTTAGCGTAGTGGCCATTTTAGGTAATATCTGAGGGATAGAAATTGTGGTTACTGGCAATAATTATGAATAGACAAATAGATTTCTAATAATACTGAATAGGGTCTGACACGCAGTAAATGCTAATTAGTTCATAAATAAGACTTGTATGGCTAACTGTAGATCATTATAAACAATCCGCCCTTTTAAATTCGTTCTTAAAATTTTTAAAAGGGCACCGTCCAAATGAGTTGAGTCTATATATAAAGCTGTTACGGCAAGATTGACAAGTCGCTGACATTACGACATTATGTACGGAACCGGGCGATCTTCGCAATCAAGTTTACACGCCCTATAAGCTTCACGACATTGCGAAAACTGTGATTAAATACACATTTATGAGGAAATTTCTCTAATTTATGCGTCGTTCCTTTAGCCGGTTGGAACAACTACAACTACTTATTAAGTATCTAACACCTTTTGATTTCTAACAAACTCTTTCAAGTCTATTGAGAAAATTGCTTTGGATTTTGTAATGGAATAAAAGACATTTTTCATTTCTCGTTGTATGCTAGGGTGGACGATCTTGATGCCTATAGGATCCACGTTCTCAAAAGTCATGGAGACCTAAATTAGAATTTCAACTTGCAAGTCTAATTACACAAGATACTGAGCAACCTACTTGTAAATCACAGCATGTCGACTTGCTGTGGATTGAAGCTGTCAAAAATACAATGTACGGAATTTACGTAGCTTTTTATGTGGTCCAATTTGAAAGCTACGATAGTCCAGCAATATATACGCTAACTGGATGAAATCAGCATAGGATTGACTGCATTTTAAGGGTCTTTTTTTTTTCGACGATTTAGTTTTGGGTTCGATTTTGGGTTAATTTTGCGTCGACGATTTAGAGCCCGAGGTTGTTATACCTACATTGGTAAAGTAAGTAGGTACTAAACAGCCCCCAACCTCCAGGGTCTGCAGTCTCAGCTTTACGACCGAATTCGGTCGCATAGTCCTGATGGGGTGGGTCCCTAGACAGTCAACATTGCATGACAATCACGTGATTTTTTCTTGCTTGTCTGCAGCCCTAAATATAAAATTATCCGGATATATCAATATAATAGAATAAACCTTAGTCCTTATGAAAGAGGGGCAGGAGCTGCATAGTCCGAATAGAGGAGTAATACTCGTAACTATTGGCGAAGGTACGACAAACTATGGATTAATTACTTCATCCAGTTTGAATAGGCTAGGAAATGAAACAGTCATTAACGGATGCAGATATCAACTAAAATTGAGGATTTACATATACAATTAGTCGTTAGAAATGACTCACATTAAAATAAAATTGATTTCCAAGTAACATTAACCAAGTAAATGAAAACAGCATGGCCTAGTGATGTCTATTAGATTTTTAATTATTTCCCTTTGGCCATTAAAATGATCCATAATAATATTTATTGCTGTAAACTGGCTCAAAAAAACACTTTTACACGTGAAAATTAAATTATATTTTAAAACTAGATGAGTCCGATGTTTACTAACTGACTACTCTCAGAAGAACAAAGTCAGAGGTCACAGTCTCTTTTAAAGTCCGGACATGACCTTGGTCAGGCCATGAGGACCATGCAGAATAATTTCTGAGATTGTCTTTTGAGGATACAACCATCCAGATTTGAGAAGGTCTGTCCAGTCATTGCGTGCATTTGTCAATAATCGTGTAACTCAACTCAGAACTTAAGGAGCTCAACGACTCAATGAACAATACCAAAAAAAGGACATTTGGATAAGTCGCACACAATATGCGGCCAAATGTCAAATGTTTGAGTATTTTACTCAAATTGCCAGATTATCATTTAAAAAAAATTAAAAAGATAAAGTTTGGAATACATCGTAATATGCGAGTATATTTCATTTTGATTATTTGAACAGCCTATGTGTATTGCCAGTTATTACATATTCTAGCAATATTTTTTATCATGTGCCTACTCGTAGCGCAAATCCCAGGTGGGAAGAAAAGTACAACATTATCATCTATATAATTACAGACCTATTTACAACCAAGACAACACATCACGTCCCCAGCAACACAACACATGTACAAATACTATAATAACACATTAAACAAAACGCGGAATGAATCACATTATATTAGGTAAACCATAAAGTTATGCTTTCTGAACTTTAATGTTTTATCACAGCATTCAATGCTAAAATCTTATTGTTCTGCAGGTCTGCTATTTTACGAGAACACGCGCCGTTCACTGTAATGCGTTGTAAATGATGTCACTGTAAATTCTGATTACTGATACTAATACGAAGCACGATTTCTAGCTTTTTGTGTTTACTTAGAATAGGATACCTTGGGAATTTGAAGACAAAATGCTATTTTGGTATAATAACATGGTAATGTGAGCTTCATGTCAGGATAAAGCTCACGGAAAACTCTACAGTGGCAGTAATCGTATGTCTGGTTAGGAGAAAGCTCACGAAAAACTCTACAATCATGTTTTTTTATGTTCGCAAATTATTTCAAGTGTAATATTTTTCTTGTCGTTTTCCTGCAATCAAAATCGAAATCTAAAAAACTAAAATAATCAAATCTGTGGGAGTTATTTCGTGAAAAGCCCGACGGAAGTGTGTAACAGGAAGCCGGGGAAGCCCGCGCTATTAGATTTGACCAATGAGCGCACGCGGTGCTAGACTTAGCCGTCAGAAACGACCTTGACAAGGTCCCTCGTAATATTGGCTATTACCAAACCAAGGTGACATGTCAGATGTTACATATCAATGCGAATACTGTGGCTTGGTAATTTTTTCTTTTTTATATCGACTCTACAGATGTAGGTAGCTACGGCGTCATATCCTAAAGAACGTTAAACTTTAAAAACTATAATAAATATACTCTGCAAAACGCCAAACAAACCGCATGAGTCATACTATGGTCGTACTATTTCAGCTGAACAAACATGAAAGTCTGTAACACTGCTTACGTTATTTACGTGATGTTTTAAATGCAACAAAATCACACAAATATAACCAAACAATAACAGCACAATGTCTGAAGAGGTGAATAAACTCTCTTGTTTTTACAACAAAAATGTCTTCACTATGATTTTCACATTGTCAAATATTCGTTTTGGAAATTAAACCTACTCGATTTGCATAATGTTTTTCCAAAGATAATCAATTTCCCTAATTTTATTGCCCTATTCGAACAGACCTTCAGATCACATCAAATCTAAACACACTATTATGTCAATGCATTTGCAATATAATATGAGAATGGGAGACATAATTTTGGTGCATATCCGAATGACGATTTAACAAAAATTTAACTTTTAAACCACAATCCGATTTCCCTTTTTCTACCATTTATATTTTACTCAAATTTTTCATCAGACATATTACGGTAAGCGGACCCTAGCCATGTCACAACCGGCCTCAGAGCGTAGGCCCAATGACTTGCCATATGTGGCCAGCTGATGGGCATGTAGCATTAAATTGGCCACTTAAACTCTCGTTTAAGCGTGGCACGTGTGTTTACTAACTCCTTAATTGTTCGCAAAAGGATTTACCTACCAAGTTTGTGAGAGAAAGTGAATAGAATACTGCGTCATTGGGTTTGAACCGATATTGTCTTTGACGTTTTATAGAGATAAAATCACGTAACCCAAGTATATATTTTTTTGGGTTTTGTGTAAGACCATATCTAATATCTATACCAAAGGTTTCTGAATAGTTTTTCGAAGGACATCAGCAGACTAGTGTAAAGGAACGACGTACAACGCTTTGCATCGATTGCAACAACAACTTAAGAGCGTTCCAGAAACTTGGCAACGTACCTGTTTTGATTAATTTTGCTATATTACTTTAAGGAAATAAATGGCTAACTAGTGAACTAGAATAATAATAATGAATTGAAAATATAACACGTAATATCGCCAAATTAATCAAAACAGCGGAATATTTGACAGCTATTTGCGACGTTGCTGTATAAACGCTCTTAAGGAGGACATCAAGAATTTGGAGACACAAAAGTATCTGAAAAATGTGCATATACTTGCACTAGGTCAAAGGAGACAGTTTATACGGCTCTCAACGACTTACAAGGCAGAAAACTGCGAAGGCTTGGCATTCATGGATGTGCCAGGAAGTGTCCTTCGCTCCTTTTACGGCCATCCTACGTGGTGCGTGAGATTCTAACTGTCCTAGATTACTTACTGGTTGCAAGAAGACACAATCCGAGAGGCACTGCATAATAATAATGGTAATTGTTTCTATGGGTACATAACGCAATATAAATTATTTTAGCGTTATTTTGTGTCTACGTTTCTTATTGTAGTGCCTTTTTTCAGAAAATTGTACCTTTAGGTTAAGTTTGGAGTTGGAAGGTTGTTACGTTCTGCATTCAAATCAATTGCTTATACAGGGTCAATTTAGATTAGCTAGCAAAACTCCACAGACGTAATGGGTATTGATATCTTAACATGATAAAACAAAAAAGAAATTATTTTGTTGTTTTTTTTTGGGTCATCAACCGTAGTCACTTAAAATATCAGTTTAAAAATCAGCTTGTAAACTTTACAGACGTGATGGGGGGAGCTCGTGGCTAAGTAATAGCAGCCCGGGTCGCTCCTCGCCTCGGGTTAAGCTACGCTTGCCGGGGTTGGTCCGTAGATGGGTGATCTTTACAGTCGAGACTCCTCCGTGCCTCGGGAATCACGTTAACCCGTTGGTCCCGGCTGTCATTTATGGATCTTTGACAATCGTTACGCGTGGTCAGAAACCTGAAAGTCTGACAACAAGTCTTACCAAGAGGTAACGTAATACTATACCCGGTTACTGGGTTGTGGAGGTCAGATAAACAGTCGCTTTATGCTGAATACTAGTATTCTACATGGAGCGACTGCCTATGTGACCTCCACAACCCAGTAACTGGGTAATACGATACCTCTTGGTAAGATCGGTTGTCAGACTTTCAGCGTTTCGCTAGCTAATTTAATGTGACCCAGTATAATCACCAAAGGAAACGCATTAAACCTAATGACAGGTAATCTCTTAAATCGTCACTACCAACTAACAAACGCTGTCATTGATGGTAAATGCACGAACAAACCTAAAAAATCGTACGACGAATCCGTCCTCACCATGACTGCCTTTTTTCCTCAATTTGTCATCTCAAGCGTCCAAACCTGGAGAAGTATATGCGACGTACGTCCTTTGCAAGTAGGAAGAGCATGCACATGCTCGTATATCATGGACCGAGTAGTCGAGTAACTCGATCGATCAACTTGAACGCAAACAATGGTCGAGTAGTCGAGGCAGGTTAACTGGCGACAAGGTCGGTATGTGTACCACTTCTCACTGGCTCACTAGACTTGTGTATTTTGTCAGAACTATGAATATATTACCTACACGTTTCAAATGTTTATGATGGACTGTCGACAATTGAGTTATTTATTGCGCCTAGTTTTGCAACGGACAGATTGATATTTGGAATGATTTAGAGTGATTTCTGTAATCAAAATAATTATAGATTTAACAAGATTTTTTAGAACCTTCTGTCTAAAAAACGCCCTAAATGGTTGTCATTAGTAGAAGTTAATTTTAACGAAACGTTATTGTACTCAATGAATCCGATTATATTGATATTAGAAAAAGATTAGATATGGTAAACAAGGTGTGGATGGGGACCCAATAATTTTACTGAAAATCCTAGTGAAACCTACTTCGTACAACTGATGTTGTGTTATGTAGATTGTAAAATTATTTGGTACGCGGTCTCATCATTTCAGCTGGAAGACGTCCACTGCTGGACATCGGCTTCCGCCAATGCCCCAAGCACCGCCACTTCCACCGGTTCATTGCTTTTCGCATCCAGCGGATTACTGCAGCCTTTACCAGGTCATCGGTCCATCTTGCGGGGAGCCTTCCAACGGTACGTCTTTCGGTAAGCGGTCGCCACTCCAGAATCTTTTGGCCATCTGTTCTGCGAGCAATATACCCTGCCCACAGCCACTTAAGTTTGGCCATTCTTCGGGCTATGCCGGTTATCTTGGTTCTCCTAAGAATCTCTTCATTTCTGTTCGCTCGCGTAGGGAAACTCCAAGTATAGCTCTCTCCATTGTCCTTTGGGTGACTTTCCGCCTTCTAAGGTCGGTCAGTTTTTACTTTTCGGCTATCAGTTGGTTATTATGAACACGCGGATTGTAGACTAGCTTTCGCATAATCTTGTTTGTCCCGAGGACCTTTTAACTACCCTAACCTAAAACGATTAGTGACCCCACTAATAAAGTGAAATAAATTGTTCGGTGTTTAGTGGTGTGATGGTGAATCATCTTGCCGTTTTAGTAAGTAGAGTAGTACCTATGTATAGTTCACGAAGCTAACTGATTGTCAAGTAATTTATTACAATTAAGCTGAGAATCAACATTTTCAGAACGTCAAAATGATATAAGACAGTCCCACAAAACGTCCGCCCTTCAGCGCTTCCTAGTGCTTTACATGTGCTTTAGCTGGGAAGAAGAAGTGGCGCAACAAACTCCTAAGCAGTTTGTGTCGCCAATCCCTGTAGGCACAATATATTACCAAAGGGGCCTGATGGCATAAAGCGCTCATTTACAAAACTCGCTATCGATCGTGGCTAGACGGTAAAAAAATCTAATCACCTACGCAGCAAAACAATAAATAACCCTATCACATAATATTTCAATCAACTTCAATGAAAAGTGGAAAAAAATCTTGATAACTCAATAGTTAACTAATAATATGATCAATTTTAATAGCTTATAAACCATCCAATTTGCAAGAAGTACCCAAGCTTGACT
Source organism: Conistra vaccinii (assembly GCA_948150665.1). Lineage (NCBI taxonomy): Eukaryota > Metazoa > Arthropoda > Insecta > Lepidoptera > Noctuidae > Conistra > Conistra vaccinii. The sequence continues at coordinate 11,961,503 of OX411330.1, forward strand.
GGCATTAAGCCGAATTCAGATAGACGCGATGCCGCGCAATATCACTAGATCCTAGTCAGTGCTGTGCCGTCACTACAAGACAACGTCGCGCAAATTACATAAAGATCAGCTTTTTTTATTATAAATACGTAATCAGCCTATTAATGTTCCCTCTGCTGGGATACAGGCCTTCTCTCTGTGAGAGGGAGTGGGCTGTAATCCACCATGTCACATGTATTCGAATTTTATTGGTTCTAGGGTATGCCGGTTTCCGAACGGTGTTCTCCTTCACCGTTTTGTATTTTCATCACCGATTATTTTACACAAAGTAAAGCGCCTGCCTGGGTTCGTACAATTTGCAAATCGGGGCCGTTACCACTAGGCCACCACTGCTCTATTACATTATTCGACCTAAACCAAGTCGCACCACAACTGACACCCCTGCGCAGACTAGGTAGGAAAGATCCTACCTAGTCTGCCCTCGCCACCTTCTTCAGGTCTTTGGGGCATGTAGCTTTGAGATGGTAGGCTCTCTTAGGAATATACATTTTCTGATTCACATTTATTTTTACGGTCTTCAGTCAATGATTCACCCGACTTCAATTGTCATCGGTGCCATAACCAACTCGCCGTATGGTTATGACACGAGCTACAGGAATCCCGCGACTATCTGTTCCAACCTTTATATCAGTGTTGTTATTAAACTGCTTGAAGAAGGTATAATTATTTCATTGCGAGTCACTACGACAGGTATCTGCCCACGGCGCCTGCCCATAATGTATTCTATGAACATTTAAGGCAACTAGTTATTGCGAATAAAGCTTGTAACTACCGTGACGCTGCGTGTTCTTCGACTAATCCTATTGGTTGTTAGGAATATCTTTATTTAATTGAACCAATAAGAATGGTTGTATCATTTTATTCATCATTGACTGATGTAAATGTTGAGACTAATTAAGATTCTATTTTGAATGAGGTATGCGTATAAGAAGTAAATTGCGCATTTATTTGTCTACTATGTGGGTAGCTTTTGATCTTGTAACTTGTACGTAGGTTCATGTCATAAATAAACTGGTACCTATTTTACTTGGATAGGATACCTACCTGAGATAGGCAAGCTCATCGATTAATTTCTTAAAACACAAACTTTCATATATTGGCCTTACGATACCTAATACCTACACGATAACCGATTTAAAAGGCGACACAGGCTTATCATAAAAAACTACAATATCCAAAAGCACAACTTTCAAAAATACTATTTAAAGAACCAAAGTCAGGGCTTGTTTTTCTTTGCCACTCGGAACTATTTGACCACCAAGGCTGACTTGCCACTAAAAATGGCGACAGTTCGACCATCGACCCAAACATATCGATCGCATTGAAGACACAGGTGATTCTTATGAATGAACATATTTAGTAATGAATGACGAACTTCAACTCAATAAATTATAGAAAACACCTCAATGTATTATGTAATACATACCTACCTATTTTCTTATGATTCTTAATAAGGTATTGTAGGTTTACATATTTAATCAATTTAGCAAATTATGGATCAACGATTTTTGTCTTTAGGTAGGTATGATCCTACATGGAAATGAAATTGAAATATAAAAAAGACATATATCGATTTATCTACTTAAAGGATAAGAATTATCAATTTGTTTTTATAAAAAAAAAACAATTCAAAAGTTGGTAAAAAAAAATTTTATAGTTTTAGATAACCTGCACTTTAATTTCTTATTTTAGCGCCATCTGTTGAAATTCTTTCCCACTACTAAGCTAACGTTTTAACTAAATGACGCAATAAAGCGCCATCTATCAACGAGTAGCTGAACCATAATTCAAAGCCACCTAGTGGCATAACAACGAACTAATTAGTTACAACTCTTACCGACTTGACGAAGGCGGCGTTGGCGTCGCATTCTTACTGATAGACTGTCCCAGTCGTCATCCATGTTTGGTTGCCCCTCTCGCTCCACTGCAACAAAAATATGCCACATCACGTCACTCATAAAACAAAGAGGTTTCTATATATCCATGAAACTTAAAAGTTTTCATTTGTTTATCCTACCCATCATTTTTGCAAACACGCAGATCATTCACCTGTAGATTCACCAAAAAGGTGCACGTTCATGTTTTCATGATATTTTACAAAGTTCAAACGGAAGGTGTTACACCTTTAATTAACATTACACCTTTAATCATGACCTAAGCAAAAACCAGAGTTCATATTTTTTTATACAGACCTTCTTCAGTGCGGGATCGTGAGTTGATATGCGTAGCGACCCTCAAGCCGCCCGCCATCAGATCAGTACTCTGCTCAAGGTCTACTCGCTTCCGCCTCTCGGTGCCACCTGTCTCTTCTACCACGCTTTTGTCACTCGGCAGGGATTTCGCCTGGGATATAAAAAAATGAATTAGTATATACCGAATAACAACTGGTTAGAACATTACTTTTACATGGGAAGAACAAGATGATGACGCCGAAGTAGCGACAGTACATTTACTATGGTCGCGTAATCTCGTTTCTTTACACAATTTTTCACATAATTAAGAAATAGTAGATTGTTATACAAGGGTGGAAAGGAATCAATTCCCATACGAGGTATTTAGACGCCCGAGCGCAGCGAGGGCGGCTATAGTCCGAGTAGGAATTGATGTCTTTCACCCGTGTTAAACACTCTACTTTTCATTTCGAATATAAGGAAAGTAAAAAATAGTGTTTAAAATATTTATTCATATTGAATAACATGAGTAGTACCTATTTAAAATGAACTAACAAGTTAGAACAATTTGTAAAAATGTTTAAATATGGAACGCACCGCATTACCGCTGCGGGCCGTCCTGCGTGTAAGTTTTTTTTTTTTTATTGACACTGGCTGTTTATAATATACTCACAAGACCGGAGCCCAGTGCTTCCACTTTTAGGGATTTCTCCCTTTTTTTAGGGAAAACGGCTAATAATAAGCATGGTTTACTGATATTTTATTTTGGCAGGGATTTAGGGAAAAATTTAACTTGAGTTGTTAGCCCTATTGTTTAATTAGTAGGCAGAACCCAATGTACTACTTTACTCTATGGCACCACCGATTGATTAAAGGGGATTTCCTGAAACTTGTAATGATTGTTATTCGTCTAATTTTAGTTTACCATGTTATTGTTAATAGTACTATTTCCGTGGCTAAAGACGACATCAGAAATAAGTCGCATTATACCTACAGTTGGTTTGTTTCGTCTGTCTCGATTAATAATGAATGTTTTCTAGGTATTTAATGACATAAAAATTAAAAATTCCCTAAACCAAGGAATTTTTATATTTTTTAGGGAATTTTAGGGATAATTCATTAAGAAACTGGGGAAAACCAAAAACGTAAGTGGAAACACTGCCGCAGCTTTTATTTTTATTCTATTCGATATTTTTCTTAAAAAGTTTCGTACCCACAGATATTAATCTAACTAGATGATGCGATTGTACGTAAGTATGTACTTCGCGTGTCAATAAACGGAGTAAAATTACGATCAATGATCGTAATCTGAGATTTTCATTTAGCATTATCGGCACCGGAAATCCACCAAAATCTAGAAAAATTTCTTTTTAAGCCATATTGAGCTGTATAGTAAAATTGAAAAAGTGGCACGCTTGGTTTTCATAAAGATGGAGGGACTTGCGATATCTAGTTAGATTTATATCTGTGTTCGTAGCCGACTACCTAACCATAAGTTCTATTTTTAAAATTCATTCCCGCCCTAGGGCGGGAAGCAATTACTATGAGTCTTTCCTGCCCTAGAGCGGGAAGCAGCGTCTCCCACCCGCTACTCGGATCAAACAAACACTACTTTCCGAGCATGAGATATGAAAAACAATTTTACCAGCCTAGGTTAATATAACCTAGGTAATATAAACAGTCACATGTGGTATGGCCTAAAAATCAACTAAATCTGTGTCAGACTGACAATTCACTTGGTTACCAATAACATGTTCAGAAACAGAGGTTTATGTAAGCAAATTCTAGCAATCGAGTGCAAGAATTTCGGCAATATTTCCACTTAGTGTTTTGCAAATCATTCATCAATTCATTGTCTTTGAGGTAGAAATCTTACCCAGATAAAATGATAAATGATGAGTTTGCCATTTAAGAGGAGACAGGCACATTTAAAGCAAGCATTTTGATATTTTCATTTATTGTAGGTTTACAAAATCATTAATGATGCATCTTTGTTATTTGTGTGAATATGTAGAAAGCTTGGATTGAAATCGAAATTTTAAAGTGTGGACTTCGTAGCAAAAAAAGTCATTTCAACTTCAATCACGGATGGATTAGTTTCAATCCTATCCGGGCACGTTTTTAAGTTTTAAAGCTCCAAAAGTTCAATTAGGTATTGTTATGTGCTCGTAGGAGCACTTGCACACAACAGGCTCGTAATATCTATAATAATAGTAGTGTTAATATAGATATTATGAGCCTGGTATGTCCTCTATGTGCAAGGCAAAGGCATCCCTTCTGTCTTTAAATTTTTCTCTGTTCTTTGGAATTAGATCCCAAACCTCCAAACTTTGATCACTCTCGCTCTTCATCATCTGCGTAGTCTTTTCCCAACTGTGTTGGAATTGGCTTCCAGTCTAACCGGATGCAACTGAATACCAGTATTTTACATGGAGTGACTGCCTACCTGATCTCCACAACCCAGTTACTTCGATAATACAACCGCCTCCAACCTTCCCAACCTTCCCCTTGGTAACACTGGTTATCAGACTTTCGCTTTTGCTCTTATTATACTTCCTACAATTTATTGTTTTCACAATCTCACCCACTATTCCAACATTACCTCGTCTTTAGACAGTTCTTCGTCGCAGACCCGTTCTTGTTCCTTGGTGTGTCGCGTCTCCGTCACAATCGTGCCATCTGGCCGCAGCGCCCGCAGCTCTTCCTGCGACAAACGAATACGGTTAGCTATGCACAAGTTATAATAGAAAGGCCTACTTACTCAATTTATTTATGCAACATCACGATCTTTGACTGTACCCAAGTACATGTTATTATTGACCAGGAAACGGTTAATGCCGCGATGTACAACGTGTTAGGTCTTAAGATCAATGGGACTGTTGTTGTGATTTATTATCTAGTATTTTATAGGCTTCTATGTGCTCTTAAAACAGGTAAAATTTTACAAGCTGGAATGAGGTTGGCTAATTGGTTATCACTGTCTTGACAAAGCATAAAAGTAAAAAAATATTATCAGGCTTCGAAGGCCCACCGCGTCTCAGTGTTACAGATTACTTAAAACCTATGTTAGTACCTACAACAATTAGGCACACATACACAATTCATATATTTCGCACAAAATTGAAACCAGACTGGACTGAAATGGATGCTTAATTCATTCAAAAGTTCAATCCAGTCTATCATGTTACTTTAATATTAATATCTGGTCAACCAAGCTAAACAAACATGTCTTCCAGGTACACCAACGTTTTATCAGATTTCCGAAGCATTGAAAATAGAGAAAACGACTTTTCCCAGATATGAGAAAAGTCGTGATATCGATCACCCCAGTAAACCCCTAAATTGCAAGTTTCATCGAAATCGTTGGAGTCATTTCTGAGATTCAGATTATATTTATTTATTTATTTTATTTTATGTTTTCATGCACAACATTACAGAATATTTTACCCCAAGGCGTTGTACAGAACAATATAGAAACTAAAAAGTGGCACACAACCTATTAACAAACAAAATATCACTTGTATAATATACAAACTGTAATCAAAAGAAAAAAGAAATATAAATTAATAATTTTTCATCCATCTTCTCACAAAAACTTAAAAATCCACGACACACATCTATCCACCTCCCAGCAAACAAGTCACATTCCGGTGTTGATGTCCGAAAAGCATTGAGCACAGTAAGGGCCCGAACGAGGGGCGAGTTAGTTCGCGACACTGCGCTCACCCCGCATAATATGGCAGGCAGTGATAAGCAAGAAATACTAACGCCTTACCGCCTTACTTCGAGCGAATTAAAATTTATTACCCCGAGTAAAAATTTTGTAGGATAGAGAAAGGGGCAGTATCCGAAGAGTTTTTTGTAAAGAAATCTAAGGAACGCCTTCTGGCCTTTTTCAAGAAGTAAAGCGTAAGTGCATTCGTAAGGGTTCCAAATCACTGCAGCTGATTCAAGTTTGCTCCTGACTAAGGCCATGTAAACCAGTTTAATAGCCAGTGGATTGTTAAACTCACGCATATTCCAAATAACAAATCCCAGTCTCCGGTATGATTCAGCAGCGAGTTTTTTCATGTGATCCCGAAAAGTTAGTCTCGGGTCGAATAGCACTCCGAGATCTTTCACAGAAAGAACACGGGCTATCGGTTCCTCGTCCAAAACGTATTGTGCATGCCTAGGATTATGTGCACAACTAAAAGACATAACGCTGCATTTGTTAATGTTGAAAAGTAACTTGTTGTCAACGCTCACATAGAATTGCTCGTTTAAAGGTTTAAGATTATGGTTTAAGATGTCAATATAATATATCAAATGAGCGATACTGGTATGAGTAGGTAGAACGTAGATAAATAAGTTTGTATGTTTTTATATTTAGAGGCTTCGTTCAAACTACAATTTGAATTTCGGTTAGTATGTGTCAAGCGTTATGTAAATAACGCAAAATTGGTGAAAAAATGGACCGTTGCTCTTCAAATATTCACTTTTTGTTTGCTTTTGTATCGATAAATGCCTTATGGTTCCAGTCGTCCCTGACCTACAAACACTCAAAGTATTTTGACGAACAATATGTACAGTCCAGACAAATGTACACTTTGTACGTCTATACTCTATAGACAGCCATACATAATGAATGACATCGCGACGGAGTTTTGGTAAGTAACTAAGCGAAATCCCAGCTCGCGTAGTAATATGTGGTACGTATGAGATTAATTTCTCTCATAAGGTAGCAGGTACCTGCAGCAGATTTTTTAATATAGATATAATAGCTTGCGCTAACGAGGGGACTGTTTTTGCAGTATATAGCCATTGTACGTTTTTAAACAAGAGCAGTGGTGGCCCAGTGGTAACGGCCCCGACTTACGAGTTGTAGGTCGTGGGTTCGAACCCAAGCAGGCGCTTTACTTTGTGTAAATTTTCATCACCACTGCTCTCAAAACGGTGAAGGAAAACATCGTGAGGATGTGACGGATTCGTGGAGTAGTTAGTGGTTAAGAGCGTTTATACAGAAAGTGGGCAACGTCGCAAATAGCTGTCAATATTTCGCTGTTTTGATTAATTTGGCACTAAATAATGATTAACTAGTGAACTAAAATATTGATTATCAAATGCAATCATTAATATCGTCACACTGAATATTTAGTTTTAACTGTAAAAAAAATATTTGGAAACTTACCAAATGCCTTTTTTACACTTAAAACGGTTACAACATCAAATTCAGTGTTATAATTGCGATTCATTATTAATATTCTAGTTCACTAGTCTAGTTAGCCATATTTCTTATTTCCATAGAGTAATATTACCAAATTAATCAATGCCAACTTTTTGGATGAACGCTCTTAACCATCATTCTTCAGATCATCACAGATGTTTTCCTAGGGGATTTCTTTAACTTTAATATTAAGAGATAAAGAACTTACCGTGTCATCAGTAGTGATGGTAGTGTTGTATGCGGTGGTGTCCTTCACAAGCTTAGGGCCGCGTGGCACGAGCGCCAGCTGGTGCTCCGTCTGCGACTTCAGAGCATCGCGGATATCTTCCTCGGGAGTCTCATTCACAGCCGCTATTAGAGCCTGGAACAAAAAAAATGGGGCTGTTACTTCTTTATTGTTACCATAGTTATTATGCTTTTTGATTATTGGAAAACACCTAATAAATTTTTCATCTGTATGTTGTGGTATGGGTACGTTTAAAAGAGATTACCCTAATATGATTTCTTTGAGCGATGCTGAATGTTCAAACCAAGGCGTGATGGTCATAAAAGACAATATAGCAACATCTGAAGTATTAGAATCTGATAAGGATGATTAGTCTGTAACAAGTCCTATAAAACTGGAAATACTATTGGAACAACCCAAACTGAAAACTGTAAAGATGGTCATTCAAAAAGAATTTCCAGATGAGATTTATCCAGAACACTCGTTCGCTTTAACTGCTGTAGAGTAATAAATAGCTTATTACTTAGATCCCTTGCTTTATTATTGAGTGTCAGAATCTATTGCTAACAGGTTTCATTTACGACTTTAGTTGGATATTTATTCACGTCTTAATACAAGTGAGTTTATCTTTGTTAAAGTGGTGAATCGTGGCCCGAATTCGTGATAGTGTCGTTTAATAAAGTAGGATCCCTGGCGTGCCGCGGCTTCGCAACCTACTCGCAAGTGCATTCACCGTTTTGGTGTTAAGTTACCAAATACTTGCGTCAGAAGCCGCAAGGACTTCGGAATTTGATCTCTTAGCTACAAGGCTTTGTGTTGATACCTAATACTTTTCAGTAACAATCGTATTATTAGTAGGTCATTCTAGAAGTGATTTAATCTTCTGGCCTTTGAAAAGAGGCAATGGAGTCCCTGCATCCGCAAGCGGCAAATATCATGACTTACTGTGACCTGTAAGCAAGGAATTTCAATTGAGGTAAGATCCGTGCAATGATGGCGTATCTCTGATAATTAGCCGTTGAACGAGCGATGATGTTCAATCAGAGAACAGTTAGCGATGAATATCGCACCGCGCTCTATTATTAGGGCCGCGTCAATCTCTACAGCGTGGTATCGAGCCTTGCCCAGCAATTTGATGTTACAGTTACATTCAGAAACGGGGGAATGTTCAGGCCGTAGGTTTGATATACGGTTTTCACGTGCGAAACTAGTTGCGTTTTACTTCCTAGGTAACGTTTTAATCAGTATTAAGCTCGCCTTGATATAAAACAGTAAAGCGACCTCAGTCGCAGCAAAAGGTAGACGAAATTGTAAATGTCACGAGTGCATGACGGTGACGATATTTCTGTCGATGACCAAACATGACCCGCGTATCGATGTTCCCAAAGATTGTAACTCAAGATGTGTTTACAATTTCTTTTCACGTACTTCGGTTAAAATGTAACGTTACTTTACGTATAAGAGTAGCAATCTACGAGTCACGACTAGCTGTAAATTTATTGATGTTTACAATAGAAAGAAGATTGGTACGCATACTGTTGTAATTGCTGAACTTCGCTCATATACCTAAGCGTACATTTTGATATTCTACTTCGTGTTTAGATAATGTGAATTCTCATGGTGCGGTCGTTGCCCAGTGTAATCTCGGCGTAGATGTCTTTTTGCTAAAGTTGAGTCGAGGTCAGGCTAAACTTATTAAAAACGTAATTAGCGATTAGTGACTCTGCGTTCGTAACTTAGATTAAATTACTGTGATACGTTTTATTACCATGGTTCTTGTTTTGCTAATTTAAATGAAAAATATACTAAGAAGAGTATTAATAAAAGTTGCCTAGAAAGAACCACATTAACTTAAACACAAAAAAAAACACGGACGAGATATTTGCAAAAAAAAATGGGTAAGTACCAATTTTTTTACCTGTTTTAGCCAACGATTTTATGTAAATACAAGTTGGTAACTTAATATTAGCCATGACATTCAACCTAGCTAATAGAAACACAGAAAACGTGATAATCGTTAAAATAAATAATCCTCTAACATAATGCAACGAAAACAGGTTGTCATTTCCGTTGTGTCGCGCAAAAAAAATGGTTGACAAGCGTTTTAGAGATAAGTGAAGCTGGAACGTGACTTGGGATGAATGAGAGCGTCAGTTGGCTGGCAAACCTACAAGATCACGCATGACGGCAAGACCCTACTTTTGTTATTCACGCTACTGTAAGTAAATTAATCACGTGGGGTTCAGAGCGGGTCACGGGAAATTTTACCGCAAATAAGGTTGTATGCTGCTTTCAAAGTCTACAATTGAATTTATGCATGACACATAACACATAAATCAGCCTACAATGTTCCCACTACTGGGACACTTATGCCCCCTCTAGATGAGAGGAAGTGGGCCTTAACCACCACGTGGGCCCAGTGCCGGTTGGTAGATGTCACATGTCTTCGATTTTTTTATTCTAGGACATGCCAGTTTCCTCACGATGTTTTCTTTCACCGTATTGCGAGCAATGGTCAAGAAATAATTTGCTCAGAGTAAAGCGCCTGTCGGGGTTCCAATCTGCGACCTAAAAGTCGCTATTCGCGGCCATTACCACTGGGCCACCACTGGCTCTATGCATGACACTGACAATGCTGAGCTTAGCTGACGGTTGATAGAAAATGCTTAGAGAATTTTACGGAAGGAAACCACGCTGTGACAACCATAATGAATCGGAGTTTAAGCGCAGTACACTGATGATCAAAATGTTTTGTGAAATATCGTGGCGTATTTTCTGACCTTCCTAAAAATATATGAAGCCACTTTGACTGTCTGTAAGTTAAATTAAAACGACTTGAAAAAGTGAGGTTCTCAAGTCGTCCCTACTCAACCATTGCCAGCGCAATTAAAGTATTGATTACACAAATATAAACGACCAAATTACGTAGCATCGATCAAAATACTAATTACCAGAGCCTTCTACAAATATGACGTAATTACAGGCATCACCGCACGCACAGTTAATTAAAAGTACATAATTATTTACTTTGCTTTATCGTCAATCAAGCTAATAAGTAAAAGTAACAAGGAACTAAGTATCTCGACGTCGACCGGTCGACAATGTTGCTTTGCATCCGCGCATGTTTTACCTCACATTTTTTATTTAGAACAGTGGTTCTCAACCTGCTGCAAAAGGGGCGGACTGAAAATGTTCTGTAGTGTGACTAGAGCTATGTCCGGCTTTTTGGTCCCCATCCGGACTTTGTCTGAACTTTTAGAAACGACTCTTTAAAAAAAAATAAGTTTTATGTGTAGGTACTGAAACAAGAAAGATTAAAGTTAAATGTCAGACTTTTTAAAATTCGAAATAGTAAAGTGTGAGAGTGGTATAACATTTTTTATTAAACGTGCTCGGCCTTTGAGATTGCTGCCAGTGAATGAGAAGACAAAGTGCTTGAATTGCTTGATGTAAGTAAACGTAAAGGCAAATGAACAGTTGTTATGAATACTTAGAAATTTTACATAGATAATAATAGATCCATTGCTGATTTCAGAAACGGTGACTGATTCTGTTACTAACAGCACTATAGGTGACGAGTATGTGCTCTGCTGTTAGGCTAACGTAACTTCGAAGTGAAGATACGTCCACAGTTGATATTTTACAACGGCGACTGCTTACAGTAAATGACAGACAAGTCTACAGGAATGTTGAGAACAACTGAAAAAGGTTGAGCACATCTGCTTTGGAACATTGATTTAAATCTTAATACCCACAGATATTATAATCTGGCACTTTATTATGTGAGAATATTTTGGGAAAGGAGTTCTTTCCATGTCTTCATTTGAGAATGTACGATGAAAAGATTGTCTACTTTTTCAAAAGGATTTCCGAAGCAGTTTAAAATTAATATGAAAAAATCACTTTCTGACGTATCTTAAATGATGATTATTGATTTCACAGAGCTTAATTTTACAAAAGTACCTACTTAGTTAAAATTATAGATTCTTCAGCAAACAATATTTTCTGAAGAATCTATAATTTCACCTAAGTACAAATATTTTTTTTATATTTTATCCTTCTCACATAATATAACGGAAACATTAAATCACATGCATTTATTTTAAAGTTAGATAAATCTTATTACCAATAGTTATTTTATTTATATAAATAATCATGCATATAATCAGAACTATAAATAACTGAAAAAGCAAATACGGATTTCACGCCTGAACATCCTCTCGATTTCTTATTATATCGTGAGATAACATAATTAATAATACTTATGAGAACGGATATATATCTCTCTATGTTAAAGTAAAGCAGACAACTTAAATGTAAATGAGTAGGTAAGTATGTAGGTAGGTACTAAAAGTGAAATCAATCAATCGGCCTAGTCTTTTCCCCACTATGTTAGGGTCGTCTTCCTGTGCCTACCTGCCGTGTTACTGGATAACACGGTCCCCCTTGGTAGGACTGGTTGTCAGACTTTTTGGGCTTCTGACCAGTCGTAACGAATGTCAAAGATTTACGAATGACAGCCGGGACCAACGGCTTAACGTGCTTTCCGAGGCATGGAGGGGTCTCGATATGTACTGGATGTTTACCCATCCACGAACTGACCGTGGCAAGCTTAGTTTAAACTTCAAACGACCTGTGCGGCTATTAATCATTTAGCGACGAGCCTCACCGTGAAATATTACATACCAAATAATTTATCTAAAAATATTATAAATAATAAAAAGTAAACTAAAAAAATATTATAATTTATATTTCAGTCTTAAAATGAAGTAGGTAGGTACAGTTAACTTCATCGGTAAGAGAGGCCATTGGACTTTATGTTTAATGAATGATTCTTGTAATTTATTGTGCAGCTAATGTGATAAACAAATGAAGACTTGTTTTAATTAAAAGTAGGTGTGGTAGACATGATGGTACTTGTGATTTTAATCGAATTATTTGAGAACACAGAACCGGTTGAAGTGGCGATGCTTAGGGAAGGCCTATTCTTAGTCCGGCTGTGGACGTCTTTAGACTGAAATAATAATGATGATGATTAACATGTACATCTCGCTACTGGAATACGCCATTAAGGGTTCAGTTATATTAAAAGTTTAACTGAGAAAAGGATTGGTATACGGAATTTATACTCCGATAAATATTTTATGATAGGATTTTTAATAACAACCAGCTTACTCGCATCACGTGAACAGAAATCTTATTATGTATTAAGTTTAAAATGTTTTTGTCTTTAATTTTGCACCACCAGTCACAGTTAATGTGAGATAAGAGCAGTGCTGGCCCAGTGGTGGCCACTGCTCTCAAAACGGTGAAAGAAAACATCGCGAGGAAACCGGCATATCCTAGAAACAAAAAATTCGAAGACATGTGACATCTACCAACCCGCATTGTGCCCGCGTGTAGGATTACGGTCCACTCCCTCTCACAGAGAGGAGGCCTGTGTCCCAGCAGTGGGAACATTGTACTTAAGCTGAATAAGATTATGCTTATGCTAGGAAAATAGCGGGAAAATTTGAAGAAACACAGTCCCATCATAAGCTTATCAATAAACATAATTATTCTTTCTTTAAAAATAATGTCTTAATAAAATATTAATTCTGATACCAACATGCAGTCTAGTTACATTCACGTCAAATCTTTCAAAGGAAAGTGAAACTGTATACAAGAAACCGGAAATCGATTGCCACCAGTAAATAATTCTTGTAAGTAATAGTTACTAGTTACTTACGATTGACTTATTTCTATTGAAATATCGTAATACATAGGTTTGTATATAATATGTTATAATTATATATTTATATTATATTTATGTAACATTTGGCGTATATATGAATATGCATTCAGCAATGTTGCATAAATATAATATAAATACATGAAATATTTCTGCTGGTGTTTATAATCTCTAAATTTGCATAATTTGCAAGCTTTTAACGTTTGCAAGGAACATCATTAGTTTGTGGTATTGCGTAATTTCTAAAACGTTTCACAAGACGACAAAAATAAAAGTGGTTTGTAAAATATTATTTCCCTTGACTAAAACTCTTTTACTCCGTAATAATATCCGTCCTGAAGTTTATAATACTTATGTTGGGGAAGTAGTGACCATGTCCAATGTCCATCGTTGATTCGTCTCAAAACCCTATGTGACAAAATTAATGATTTTTTGACAACATGTCTGAATCTTTCACATTAAAAATCATTTCTTTCCCCTCCTTTTTTATATACTACACATTATACACTACATTTTATTATTATTTCAAGAGTTGTTTTAGCTTATATTTTACTAGTTTTTGGCTTCGGCTTCGCCTGCACTGTCGGGATGATAAGTAGGTATCCTATGACCTAACCCAGATCATAGTCTACCTATGTGCCAAATTTCATCCTATTCCGTTCAGTCGTTTTAGCATGAAAGCGTAAATACTTTAGCATTTATAATATAACTAAAAAACTAAACTTTTTCATAACTTTGTCTAAGATTATATTTCCATCCTAACGATGTTAATTATAATCGTGAAAAAAAATATGAAAAAGTGGAGTTATATATTTTAATAATTAACCATTACATAAAATGATTCCTTTCGTATAATTTAAGTTGAGCTAATTGCCCACTCAATAATAATTTAAATAATCATCGCATCATTTCACCTCATAAAACGCTGAACCCAGACGCCAATATTGTGCTAACAAAATGACTATTAGCTTTCCCCGTCATAGGGCGTTTGTGCACTATACGGAATTTTACCGTCCGGCAGTCCGATTTTTTACGGTCCTATATGGCACGCCATAAATGTTTATACTAGCTTGGTCAAAATCGGACTGCCGGACGGTAAAATTCCTTGTAGTGCACAAACGCCCATAGGCTACTTGTTTCCAATCATGATTTATCCGCAGCACCGCGCGGAAGATTTATCTAACATGTGAACGTCCCATGACATTGATTTAATTGAATATTGTGCCGCTTCTCATTACAAAATAAGAGTAACATTAAATTACCTTGGCCAGTGGGAGAGGACACGACTATCCACTTAGTTGCTACCCGCTAGTGACAACTTACCCTGAATTAAGATGGTATCGTGCGAACTGTATCTTAACTACAAACTACTCAACTTTGTAGTAAAAAGATCAATGTTTCATTAAGTGCAATTTATCTGAAGGAACAGGTGTTGTGTTGTTTATTTCGCAGCTGTTTTGCGATGCGATTGTACTTTTTGTGGGCTGTGTCTGTGTACTGCGTCGCTTCCACTTTTATGTAACTTGGCCAAGTTATGTCTATAATTAGTAATTGTTTCTGGCGTTCTTAACAAACCTATGTCTTAATCAATTTGATTGTTTCTTTAAAATGTATTAAATTCAGTGAACTAGAATATTAGATAACATAGGTATTTTATTATAACCAACAACGTGAAACAAAACATCATTTCTTGAGTTACATTAGCGATCATTAATTGTTTCAATTGATTTAAGTACCTGCATGCTTAACTCTAAGAGAGTAACATTAAGCCTTTTATGCATTCCCAGCATAACATATAGGTAGCTAACAATAATTTGTAAAAGTTGTACCTACAGCATTGCCTACAAGTGCTACATATCATGTCCTACTATCCTCAATAAAATCGTCTAAGATACAATTACGAGAATGAACAAGACATTTTTTTCATTCCCATGTTACTATAAAATTATAACAATCAAGAGAAAATACTCAAAGTGTAACATGTAAACCACAGAACAGCATAGTTTTGTTAGTTAATTTCAAGTTTCGGAGATTAGATTGTAGGTGTTCTAAAAAGAGACTTAGTTTGGGCTGTTGAAAGTTCATAACAACTATCCCATTGGCAAGCTGCATTATTTAAGTGAAGCAAGATTTCCTTGTGATCGTAGCGGTCTATTAAAAGAGCCAGCAGTGTACGTATATGGGTTGATATAATGAAGATGACCGCTATAAAGCTTTGTGCACTTTTGGCCAAAATAATTGACCAATTTTATGCGATTTGTATAATCATAGAAATCAACCTGAATAAAGTAAAAAGTATTAAATAATTAACAGTTTCTTTTAGTGAGCTTGTTAGCGTAGAAGTGTAAAGATTATTTCCGTTGATCAGAGGATATGAGAGAGTGATATATCGTATGTGTCAGCTGTCCGGAGATTATCACGCGATAGTTGTCCAACACATTAGTGGCCGGCAATTAAATTATAAAAAAGTTGGAAGTAATTACATAAAGCGACACGTGTTTTTTCACTTTTTATTTCATAGTGATACATTTGACGACATGTATAAGTTATTTAATTAGTAGATAACTTCACTTGCCGCCGTTCACATTTCGCCAGTGACATTTTAAATATTTTTAAGTAAAAACATTTTGATCACCTATCTACGGGTCCATTAACCTGCTGTTCACAAACATTACTGGCCACATTTCCGAATATAAAATCAAGGCTGGAATTCATAACTAGGTAAATTAAAAGCCTGGGGATACAGGCCTATTGCTAGAAGATGTGCCTAAAAGATGTAACTGAAAACTTCTAAAGGGTCATTGCCTTCATCAACTTTTTATATGATACCGACCCTGAAATCAGTAGAAAAGAATCAGCTGTTCCCTACTTTTTGTTGAGTTACGCGAACATTCAATAGAACAGAGATTTTTTTTGCGCAATCCCATAGTAGAAGATTTCATGATGATGAGTACAATAATCCCTTAAGAGGGTTTCAGTTATTTCCATACACCTTGTAGGTATGTAAAGCCACAAATATATGTTTTATATAAATCAAATTTACTTTAAGCCTGCCCCTCAACAATAAAACCTACCTACCAACAAAACCGTCAAGTTAGTTAATAAAAGGAAATGACGGAGTCTATTTAATGACCAAAACCGTTCCGTTTTTTGACAACTAAACGGGCAACAGATTTGACAAGCTGATAAGTTTTTGTTTCAACTTCTGGGAAGGCAAGATTACATCCTAATATGGTGTTTTACATTACCGTAATTTCGCTCTGTTCTCTTATTATTTTGACAATTTATTATCATGTAATGAGGAGAGAGATGGTAATCTTAAAAATTAGCAACTAAAACAGTTACCAAAAAAACAAATGAATGTCACTCACGATATACATTTTTTGGAACCAAGCCGACCGCAACTGGGCGCATATTTAGCCATAACTTGGTAACTGTTCGGTAGATTTTAAAACGGTTTTCACCACGTTCGAAGAAGTTTTCGGTATTTCAAATTCTCAACTTAAAAAACCGCTAGTAGCCCGCTATCCGCTAGTTCTTTAGAACTCCACAACCGCAACAGGAACATTTTTCTAAGATTTTTTTTTTTTCAAACTGCTTTTTCTACTTTCAAAGCTCGTTAGGACAAAAATAAACACTAGTATGCTAGCTCTTGATACCTTTTTGTAGAACAATTTTATAATCATAAATCATAACGCAATTATTTTTTTGCCTCGTTCATGCTGTTGTGGCTAACTTTAATAAATTAAACGCCAACTTTTAATAAAGCTGAGTTTGTTTATAAATACTAAAAATATACACGTATCCGTAAAAAATATCATGAACGAAAACTGTGCCTAGGAGTTACAGAAGCATCAGGAGGAAGCAAAGAGATCCTCAAAAATACAGTTGTGAGTGTAATTCGTGTAACATTTAAACAAAATGTATGTTTGTTAGCGGTAAGTAATATACCTAGGTATATTACTTACCGCTAACAAACTACAAACGATAGCAAAACAGCAATATCATTACACTATTCTATATTACAGTCACAACCACCCCATTCAGAACTAAGACCGTTTTGCGAACTATCTAATATCTACTATAACTATCGCATACCATAAAAGCTTATAACTATAATAAAATAAAACAAGATAGTCACTAATGAGTACCTTGTATTTATCTCACGGAAAACCCACGCAAACTAACTCCACCATGTAACTCATTCATATCCAGCCTCTACGAATCTAAGGAATCTATTAATAAAGCTGGATACAGACTATAAAGTGAGTATCGAGGAGTTTCAAGATATCAAGAAATATCTCTATAATTTAATCGAATATCTAACTATAACCTACTATTTTTATGACAGCCGTTAAATATAAAACCAGTAACGGATATAGGTTCTATGGTTAATATTAGTAATATTACTTTATAGGTATTAGGATTAGTAAAGTACTTTCAATCAACATAAAGTCACAACAGTGATAAAAAAACAAGACAGGGGTGAAAGATGTTAATCAATATGGTAGGTCTGTTTAAACTGCTTGTCAAAAATGGCTTTTTACTAAACTATAGTCAATATAGAGAAATATTTAAAAAAGTATCAATTTGATTTAAACTTTTCCATTTATTTCTCAATTACTCAAGAATGTATAATAATGGACTGCCGTAACACGGAGCCCTATTAAACACATTATGAACATAAACTAAAGAATTTTGAAAGTTATTATTGCCAGCAAGTAAGCAAAATAAAGCTTTAAAATATTTAATTATAAGTTTGATATGGCCTCACTCATAATTTTAAATTGGGAAAAAACTAACGTCATACTTGCATAACTAAATATTTGCGAATCTTTTTTAAAATATATTCAATATATTAACATAATTCGTTTAGTCCACTCTCGGCCCCTCGACCCCTAAAAAAAGATTTGTTTATTTGTTTCCTCTCAACCCTTAAACATAGTTCAAACTCGACCCCAGGGAATGAGACTGAATTTTCATACAAAGGACAGGCATACCTCGTCCACTTTCAACCCCTAGTTCGGGAACTACCTAAAATTAATATTTTGGTACAGTAAGGTACAGACTAAAGGCAAAATTCAGTGACGCATCGCGTCTGCTTTGATGACGTTCATTTTGTCATTCATTATATTATGCAATTTTATTCATGTTGATTTTCAGGTCAAACATTAATTCCGAGTCATGTGATTCTCTTCTAAATGTTAACAATAGTTAATATAAAATTTGTTGAATGTCTTACACTTAATTTCGTGTTTTCATATATCATCAGATGTACCTAGTTGGTTACCTACGTGCGTACTTTCGTCTCAGCGTATCGATGGCAAATATAGTTTGAAAATGAGACCTGAAATCTGATGAGCCTTTGTCCTGTATTGAGATGGTTGTGTCCCCGGAGCCTGCAAGGAAATGGCTTCTTCGTACTGATTAGGAACCAGCATTGACTGAAGAGTATTCTATTCCATTCCATTCTATTGATCACCAATCACCACGTTTAGTCACTCTCGTGTTGTTGATTTACCCATACAAACCGTGTTGACGAATTCAGAACACAAAACCCAAGTTTCCGCACAATGGTTTCCTTCACCGTACCTAACTCAGAAGTGTCTTAAAATAACTTCGTTCTCAATGATATTAAATCCTAACTGATTGTCAAGCTCCGCCTGAGTCTAAGTCCTCATTCTATCAGCTTTAACATCAAGCGATTAAACTGTCCACTAAACTGAAGGTATATTCTAAATCTTAGCATTATTACTTGCATTGAATCTTGATTCTCGCCTATATTCTATTGCAATTGAATAAATTAATTGTATGTTATAGCGTCATTGTGTGGGATATCTGGCTTTCAATTTCTTCAGGTGGGCTGGAATAGATACCTGGAATTTATGCTATCAGAATTCTTATATTCTATCAAAATTTGAAGGAAAAAAGGTCTTAGATAGAGATAGATAGAATATTCTTTATTATGTACACCATAAAAGTACAGATACACGAGGAAATAGGTCTTCCTTCTTTATACTTATCACAGTTTTATTTTCGGATTCATGCGCGTATTATTTAATTATCACTTGCTTCTAAAACAGTGAGAGAAAACATCGCGAGGAAACTGGCATGCCTGAAAGATATTTCCCGTCGGCATGTGAAGCCAAATCAGAGGTCCATGGGCGGCATAAAAACTGACACCTAATCTAACCTGACCACAGGAATAAGAAAGAAGTTTTTTTATAAAATATTTATAAATAACAATTGAATTTGAGTAGGAGCTAAAAAACGACGCTATGAGTTTTGGCAGGATGTTCTTTGCAGGTCAGTCACCGAAAGCTAATAAGAAACCCTGTTATGATGCCCTGTTATTTTCAAACATTTCCTAGGTTTGCAGAGTTTCCCAAATGAATGAATCTGTCATTCTCTGTTTCATGAATTTATATATCAGTGCGCTACGAGCGTAGCATCGAAACGAATATCCGATTATTTTAATTCAAAGAATTGCTTATTCATCTACGTTATTACTACTGCTAATATATTTTAGTAAGTACCCTGAAGTAACAAAATAGTTTCACTTTTTCTGATCAGTAGCGTGTTTGATGTTCCGTCATACTCACGAGCTCACGCCTCTTAATGGGAGCCTAGTCTATATGTAAGTTTATCTTATGAATCGGCGTATCGCCGAGACTTTCTCGAGACATCTGCCGAGCCTCCTGATTGAACACGCGATACCGAGCGTAAAATACTTAGAAATAATTTCACAATCATTCAACTAGAGTCTGCCTTTTTGTCCCGTCCATAAAGCAGATAACATCTAGCTAGATAGTGCTGCAGACACACGGTTAAATGATGTCACTGAGGAAATTCTTCATTTTAACCTCGCAGATTTATTTTTAGTTTCATTATGATTTTTTAATTTTAGTTAAACAAATATCAGAGTAGTTTATGTTCGGTGAGTCATCTTATTGGCATGCATACAAGGTCTTATTTGCACCGATCCCTCCTTTTGAATTTAAATCAATTGCTTTCAGAATTCGAACTCGTTATCTACTTAATATTCTGTTCCAATACAAAACTGCTTCACTTTTCCCGGTAAATATATCAAGTATCAACTTTAGCTTAGTGCTACGCGGTGTAAGTTTTAACGTAGTATCATGAATCTATGGTTCTTCGTCTCGCCAACGACCGACCTTCGCATCCAGCTGGAAGTCACCGACAGAAAGACTTTTTTCTCTTCGCAAAATGTTATACGAATAATTTATTACATCAATGTATATTGAAATAGCAATTTATAATAAAACGACGGTTGAAACTGGTTTGCGCAGGGTGGTCGCGCAAATTTAAAGCCTATATTTTTACTTATTTGAATGTATTTTCTTAGGCGCCTTTAGCATCAGCAAAAAATCTGCAAAAAAGGAACTAAAAAGCCTTGCATTCCTCTGCTATACAGCTATAGAAATGAATAATAGCAGTATAAAAATGAACATTTTCCGTGGTAGAATCGACAGGTATACAGGTGGGGTCGAGCTCGCCACGATTCTCGAGATATCTAAGTTGTGCATCGGCCTTGAGAAAGCCGCCGCTTGCTGCCGCTCGCTCCGCGCGCTGACCTTTCCGCTCCTCTCCGCCCAGCGTGGTTATTTATTGCTATCGAACGCGTGATAAATCCGCAGCATCTGTGCCGTGTACATCCGTGTTGTCTTCGACGAAATGAGTAACGAATTGTTTCGCGGTGCTGCTTTGGTAGCGCTCGATGACAACCGCGGCGACATGCAGTCATAGCCACTCGTAATATTGATTTATACTTATTGCTGGCTTTGATTTATTCTGTGTTAGCAGTCTGCTGCCGCTGTGTGAGGTACTTAGTTTTAAAGGTGATCCATAACTGGAGCAGTATTTGAAATGAAAAGAAATATAGACTCAAAGCATCTTCGTAAACGATACAGTCACTAACATAGAGTGCATTGAAATCCGTGGAAATGTAAACAACGATTTCGTGAACGTTTAAACCGGCACTAAACTGATCTAAGTTTCTCCACATCTTTATTTACATTCGCCGTAGGTACTTAATTGGCAGGTACAGTTACAATTTATTATATCAATTTCACCATACGGTACGTACCGTGTTGCAAAATCTCGGAAAACATAGTGCCTTTTCCCGCTGGGTCTTAGACTTGTCCGGGCTTCTCAAGATTCACTATCAACTTTAAACTTTGTACCGCTCGTGGCAGCTTTGTCGTTTTATCAACAGCAGAACGTTATTTATTGGGTCCCATATTAGCGGGCACATGATTTATTAGATGAACTTGAAAGACATGAAACAAGGAACTAAAGTCGAGTGTCTAAACCTCCAGCAATATTTGTATGAATAAAATGCAAGAGTCGTTAGCGACCTCGGTTTATGAAACTCGAAACCGCCTCGACTGGACCAGTCACAGCGGCTCAGCGGCTCGATCGGTCCCTAGACAAGCCATAAGTCAACTGCTCCCTTTCGCAGCATGCAATTTTATCAAACTTGAATAGGGAGAAACCGCTCATTACTGGTAGCCTACATAAGTTGCGAAGAAAAGAAATTGCTGGGACCTTGTTCAATAAGTTGGAGGAGAAATTACTCGTTCGGGGAGTCTGCAAGGTGAGCCAGTCACCAGTATGGTCTGTGAAAGTTATTACTTGTGCGATGGACAAGTGTCTGCGCCCGCGCCGGTTCGGTAACGCAGACCTAAACATTTAATTGAGCAGCTTTTTGTATGTGTGCACGTGATATTATGAAAATGATTATGAACTGATACGAAAAATGAAAGTGAAGGCCGAGCTTAAACTAGATAATGTCGATAGCTTGTCGTAGATGTATTGAACAAACAATTTGAAGTGAGATTGACAAACTGTACAAATAGAAAAGTGTTACTTTTTGTCGCTAAGACAAAACGTTTAAAAGCAAATTATGATACTGACAGCTCTCAAGAGAAAAAGACGTTAAACAAAGCCGCAAGACAAAGAATATTATATACTAATCCATATTAAGTTCAATTTCTCGTATGATCCCGTGCCATGTCGATTCGCCTACAAATAAATTAACTTCGTGCGAATCGGTTCAAGAAAAAATTATATTATTCAAAAGCGTCGATTCGCTCGTTTCAGGCCTAGTAAGTTCGGGCGAATCACCATAATATGCGCTCCAGTGTCCACGTATTAGACAACGCACCGGTATATCTCCATTGTTTACTGGACAACTTCCCACGGACGACAAAACGCCACAACAAAACGCCGCGACAAAAACTTACATAACGTAATCACAAGTCCTTGACAATCACATTGACGGCGCCCGATGTAAACGCGATTGATTTTTTATGCCCTAACAGGCAATGGAATCCAATTTATCTACTTAACCACTTAAACAGACAAGCAAATAGATTTAAGTGTCCTCTAACTCGTTCCGACAAATAGGCAAGTCGTTATTATTATTATTTATGCAACCACATATCTTTTCTTTCTCCTAATAAATAATTTTCGATTATTGTGTCTCTTTATTTTGCTACACAACGTTTGAAGTCAGTGACAGCTCGGCCCGAGTCAACTCAACCCGAATGTAATAGGTTTTATGTACTTTCTCATTTATGCTTGTAAACATTACGATTTCATTTCTGGCGAAATGTGGATGTACTCCTTTGCCTAACCCTTTGGGTAAACAAGGCGTGATATTATGCATTAACATTTATGTTCAGAATTTCTACAGTGAAAACAATGCGGCATTATTATCAACGTTGCGTATCAAAAATGCATTTAATGCACTTGAGTTTTAATGACAACCGCAAAGTGACACGAATTGTATCGTTCTTTGTTAAATTCTTAACATTTATATTAAATTGAACATTAACCTACATTATGATATACAAAAGCTTTATTACTGTGTTCGTGAAGTTCATAAAATTCATGGTCAAAGGTGGAATCGAATCATTCATAATCGAAACGAATCAAATCAGTATTCATTGGCCGTACTTTTAGATCACGTACCTACCTATGTTCCTCGAATAATTGCAAATGCAATGTGTTCCATGCCTACATCGATAGAATCGCCACTCGCCACACACAATATAATATAATTTGTATTCACCATTGATAGTACTATTGGGAACGCAGTATTTTACGATCGTTCCAACGCTAGAATATACAAAACAGATATAAATGTTGATGTAAACAGCACTAAAGTTAACGAAACTGGAAGTTTTGAAATGATATTGTGACATTCTAATATTTCCTTATGAATACATTATGTGTAGAGTTGCGCAAATAGTATGTAAAATTGGAGACCTATGAAAATACAATTAGAGCACACATTTTCTTGGTTAGTTCTTCACTTCAGTGGGAGTTTATTTATTTAACAGTTTACGTTCTATAAACAGGCAAGATGAAAGCAACAGAAATATACGTTTAATCTGATACATTCATTAAACTTAAGTCAAACACCTCTTGTCTAAACAAACCACTAAATTAGAGCTTGACAAAGTGCTGAAAAATAACGTAGCTGAAGCAAATCAGTATCCTTTTCTGCTCCAAAACTACACAATTATCTACCATTAAGATAATTAAACGCACATTCAGTACCTTCAACTTTTTACAACGTTTCAATAACGTGTTTGACGCTAAAAACCGCGGATCGAAGTCAATCAATTTTATTTCATTTTATTGTATCCGCTCTGATTCCCTGCCCAGATTACTTCGAAGCCACAGAGTAGGCATTTTGGAATAGTTGCACGTTCATTGAGTGTACTGGGTATCCGAGGTAGGCTGCAGGCGCCACCGTAATTAGATTAAACGATTCTTTTGAATTACGCGAATGTACATAACATACTCAGACTGTACAATAAAAGGAATGGCACAGGATGCCGGCTGAACGAGGGTTAGCTACCAATGAATGACAAGTCTGCTGACACTTGGAATACATTTCATTTTGTGCGAAAAGCTTTTGACACAGGTATCTACTTCTAGCAACTCTCGAGAATAGCGTGAAAACTGTAATTAAATCAATTCAGTGGTTCTTGAGACACACGTAATCAAAGGGCGTGACTTTCGAAAGAATGCAAATCCTTGTGTAGATATTGAAAGTTAGAAGTGGGAAAGAAAATGGGATTTTTTTCTAAAAGAATTTCTCTGTGACAACAATACCCAAAGATTACCTATCAAAGCATTGTCCCAGTCCTTTTAAACACACAAACACAAATTAATTTCATCTAATTACACGCTGCACAGTGCTATTTCACATGGATATCACTCGTATTAATAAACAATGCCAAGTGAGAATCTCTTTGTGTGCGCACGCTCATCATAACTGTGCTATAGGAAGTACAATTGCGTTAACAATCCCGTTAACTATTGCATGCTATATTCAGAACACATTCATGCGTATTCCAATACACGTTTTGCGAGACTTAATATCTGCAATAGTGAATTCCTGGGAGCGATTTGATACACCCGTCTGGTTTTGGTCATTGAGTGAATGAAAAGACAAAGCTCGATGTGAAAGCTAGTTTATAGAAAACTTTATTGCCATCTTTAAGTAGAAATATTAAATTGGTAAGTAGAGAAAATACTTGAGGTATGGTTGCAAGCGGCTGGCTAACATAAAACAGCATTTTATTTTGAAAGTACATAAAAATAAAGAAAACTTGGCACCTTGACCTAACCTCAACTGCTAGTCTAATATTGCTCGGCTAATCTTGACACGATCAGACGTGCGTAGTCGGTCCATATACAGATTTCTTACATTTCGCAGTCTTTAAACACATTTCGGTAAACAAATTTAAATAGAGCGTAAAGCTTCTTAAAACTTTGAACCAAAATGATCCTGTTTTTGGCAGTCTTTAAATCAATGAAACAAAAAAGAAAATAATATTTATTGACATAAAACAATTTTTTCCAGGCAACATAAGAATTCTCTGGCTCCTGCGCTAGTAATAACTGTGTTGCAGGAGCCAGTCAAGCCATCAAGCTTGATCAAAGCTTCCTAAAACTTTGAACCAAAATGATCCTGATTTTGGACACCAAAATCCTTATTAAAGATGAGAATATCGGACCTTAACGCAATCTACATACCGTCTTTCATAAATTCGCGAGTGAGCATTAAACATTTGCATTCAAGCAGAAGACTCGGAGTCCGGACTATTAGTTATTAGTGTCGCAAGCTCCCGGTGCGGACACGATAATATGTGATAACTTTGCCAACTTCATACAATGGCGATATTGTCATACAAATGATTTGAATTACTTGCCTCTGAGAACATGTGTTTGCATACCCTTTGCATACGAATCAGGGTTGTTAGCAGGGGGAATTGGATATTTGGTACTTGTGTAGCGGAACGACATTTATAAGACTATCCGACAACAACCATTGGGCAGTTGCCCGCCAGACACGAATCCCGTCTGGTCGGAGGATCCTCCCTTTTCTATGGTGGATGAGTGAAGTTTACACCCTGTTCCTCATGCCTCTAAACTTGGACTTTTGGTTTGTCAATCGAGTTATGGGTGTGTTGGATTTTGGCCAAAATGCAGTCGAATTTTTACAATATAAAAAAAATAATTTGTATATAATATCGTCACAACTCTTTGAGTACATTTTAATTAGCTCAAGATGTGAACGCTATTCATAACTTCGTAAAACCCTATATCACCACATAATACCCATTTAACTAACATTAAACACAAATCAGAACGAAAAACATCCATACTAATATTATAAATTCGAAAGTAACTCTGTCTGTCTGTCTGTCTGTCTGTCTGTCTGTCTGTCTGTATGTTACCTTTTCACGGCTAAACCACTGAACGGATTTCGATGAAATTTGGCAAGGAGATAGATGGCATCCTAGAGAAGGACATAGGGTACATTTTGTCTCAAAAATAACCCCCAAGGGGGTGATATAAGGGATGAAAGTTTGTATGGGAAACTCAATATTTCTAAGTTGGGGATATGGAAATTCAAATTTATGCTTTTGGTAAGAAATAAAGAATTACGCTTTTCAGCGTTTTTGTAAAATCATCCCCCAAAGGGGTAAAATAGGGGTTGATTTTAAAATTCACATGTATTATTGATTATTTTTGTTGTCTCTTATTTTTAAGAGATTTAAGGTGTGGTTCCAGTGAGTCGGAACCGAGTGCCGCACAGTTCACAGTGAGTTGGAAGTGTTGGAACTGTCTGCAGTGATTGCGGCGATTGTGGTGATTGTGTTGATTGTGGTGATTGCGGTGATTGAGCTGATTGAGGTGATTGCGGTGATTGAGCTGATTGTGGTGATTGAGGTGATTGTGGTGATTTCGGTGTTTTCGGTGATTGAGGTGATTGCGGTGATTTCGGTGATATCGGTGATTATTTTTGTTGTCTCTTATTTTTAAGAGATTTAAGATGTGGTTCCAGTGAGTCGGAACCGGGTGCGGCACAGTTCACGGTGAGTCGGAACTGTCTGCGGTGATTGTGGCGATTGTGGTGATTGTGGTTCCAGTAAGTCGGAACCGGGTGCCGCACAGTTCACAGTGAGTTGGAACTGTCTGCGGTGATTGCGGCGATTTTGGTGATTGTGGTGATTGCGGTGATTGAGCTGAATGAGGTGATTGCGGTGATTGAGGTGATTTCGGTGATTGCGGTGATTTCGGTGTTTTCGGTGATTGAGGTGATTGCGATGATTTCGGTGATTATTTTTGTTGTCTCTTATTTTTAAGAGATTTAAGGTGTGGTTCCAGTGAGTCGGAACCGGGTGCGGCACAGTTCACGGTGAGTCGGAACTGTCTGCGGTGATTGTGGCGATTGTGGTGATTGTGCTACCAGTGAGTCGGAACCGGGTGCCGCACAGTTCACAGTGAGTTGGAACTGTCTGCGGTGATTGAGGTGATTGCGGTGATTGCGGTGATTGAGGTAATTTCGGTGATTCCCCAGTGAGTCGGGGTGATGAGTCTAAGGGTGTTGACCAGGAATGCGCGTTCGCTGCATGCTGGTGGTCAGGATACCCGCTGAGCCGTGGGTGCTGGCTGGCTGTGTAACTCGCCTCACGAAAGCTTGCGGGATTGATGATGATGACGTCACGCTGAAGTAGTTGCACGAAGGCTGCGTTGACGTTCAGTCTCAGGGTCACCAATTTAGTGGTATGAGGAACAGGGTGTAAAGTTCACTCATCCACCATAGAAAAGGGAGGATCCTCCGACAAGACGGGTGTTATGTCGGGCGGGCAACTGCCCATAAGTTGATTTCGGATAGTCTTATCTATGTCGTTCGCGTGGTAAATTCTAACTGCGCGATGCAGGATTTGTGTGACATCATGTCCTTCATGCGTAGTTCGTATGTGGCGGTGTAACCGCTACAAACATTACCTCCTTACTAATAAACGTTGTATAGCGTCTGTATAGTTAAACATATAGTATAGTTACAAAGCTTTGTCTTCTTCTTTCGAATGTCAAATTACTGACGACTGAAAGAGATCATTTTTTCATTTTGAGGTACGCAACCCTAAAATGTGCCTGTTACTTTTTCATGCCGTAAGGGCTGAACGGATTTAGTTGAAAGGCGTATGGTCTTTTAACTAAATCCGTATAGGCCATGATCTGGGTTAGGATAGAGGATAATCTGAATCCCGGTAGTACGGTCCTGTGGGATATTTTCCGACCTTTACGCGGGCGAAGCCGCGGGTAAAAGCTAGTAGTTAATAATTTGAGAAAATCCACCTTTCTAACGGTGCTACAAAAATTATAGCCCCATTGTCTTAAAAGCGTACGTAACACAGTTAAACGAACCGCACACGAGTATGTAAATCAATTTGTAAAGAAACTATTCACAGGGAAACACTCGAAGCACTTCCGATTGCAGCTTCCAGAGGAACTCGACAAAACATTTAATAACTCGTAATTTAACAATTTTACTGAACAAAAAGGTAACGATGTACCGACAGTACCTCCCGAAGTCCCGAGCATACCGAACAAGACCCTATTCAAACAAAGTTGCCAGTTATAAAATTATGCGCCGTGACTAGCAAAGAGATTCGTTTATTTTCTTTCTACAAGAATAATGCGAGTTATGCATTTAATTATTAGCTCAGGATCTTCAGCGGCTTACAATTCAATTTGCATTAAAATCAGATTTTCTTGCACGTCATCGCAATCGCTTTAGTTTATGCACAGCGCTTTCTATAACAATAATTAATGCAGCAGTTCTCCTTAGCTGTCACGATACACTTGACTACAATGTCTATTGACAACATAACTCGAGTATCAATTACGTATTGAATGGCCTTTGCGATTACGATCTCAGCTATTGAACTGTGTTCTAACGCTAAGGTTGGGCTTGCGTTCACGAACATAAGCGTATAATCATTTATCGTTACTTTATTACTTTGTTTTCATTCGGAGCTCTTTAATTGATTTTCGTTAGCAGTTCACTGAGTAACGGAACTGAGGAGTTTATCATCAGTTATGAAACTTAACTGTTGCGGAATATTATATAAACGAACTAAGTACATTCCTACATTTCCTTCTGACACTATTTGTCTGTTTGTGTTATCTAAGCCCAATCTTATAAATTGTCTAGCTGAATTTAGATATAGCTTTCACCGACGCTTGAAACCGTAATTCGAGCAAGTTTTTGACATATTCATTTTACTAGTTAAAAATCCGTCGGCGTGAAACTCTACCACTTGCGTCTGGGCCAAATTTCATCTCAATTCGTTGCTCTGTTACGGCGATTGAATAACAAACATACATTCAAACTTTCGCATTTGTAAATCATGAAATATAACAAGTTAATTTGATAAGTATGTTATGCTATAAACATACTAAGTATCATCACTGCAGAAATTGTAAGCCCAGCTCTGTTTACGATCCTGTTGACTAACTAATTAAGTTTCTTGAGCATTAAACTAGTCTGGTGTAGTCACTCTCCACAAATATGCGCTTCACTTTACATTCCCACATGTCAACTGGTGACAATGGGATGGTGAGGTTGCTCACCTCAATTGTACTGGCTTCGTACACCGCAACTATCTAATGCTGTGACGTCGCATAATTAGAACTGATTGTACTCAACGATATTGCATGTCTTCTATAAAGTACATGCGTTCATCAACGACCGTGATCACGTGACAACTAATTGACAACTAACATTTCTATAGTATTATGCATTATGTTAATTGAACTATTATAGTTATAGTATAGTCACATGGTTTTTGTGGAGGATGACAAATTGTCTATTATTTATTTTGTTGTGAAAGAAGTTTTATTTACTCGTTAATTGGCTTAACGGGTTATTGTTTCAGTGTATAAGGTGTTTTTAATTGATGATAAATACGGACATTTTGCTGTCCTAAGTTATACAATGGACGTTGAGGCGGTGCATGTTCTCTGCTGAACAATAGACGACCCGGCAGGCACTGGCTAAGTGTTGGACTTTCTGTGGTACATTTCACAGTTTCGATTACTCCTCTAAGTCTCTAACAAATGGTTGTGCTATGACCTGTAGGGTTTTTAATCAGAGTCTAGGTCATGAGACCAATAGAAAAATAAAGTAATTAACGGTTGGGTACTGCTGTTTTCTGTGACTGGTGAGAAAAACAATACGTCTTCGAGACATGATCTGACATTTACGACTGCTATTAAAACTCTCTAGAGACAGGATCCGTGACAACCTCAAGGCAAGGTGAAGTTATTAATCGATGTACAAGGCACACCTTCTACTATTAATATATTCACAGTCCTAATCATATTAAAAGCGGCTTTAAGCGGGCGGTGTTCCAAATCTGGAGTAGGTAACGCAACATTCCAACTGAACGCGAATATCGGAATGCTGGCAACCAGTAGGGCGTGTCATGTACATATTTACTGTTTACAAAACACTAAACGACGTGTAAATATCTGGACCACGTAAATTAAGTTGTCCATTAAGTCTATATCCATCTTGTTTAATAGTTAATTACTATTCAGTAGCCGTTAGAGCGAGAATTGATTAAAATATCACTTAGCACTTAATTCAAGATTCCCACGATTATTTTTGCGAAAAAATCTTAAACTGGTTTGGAATGATTGAGCTCTAAAAAACGGTCAATTTTGATTCATTATGTTTAGATTTTTTTTTTACTCTCATGGTTAATTTGATTAAATAACAATCAAGATCAAATATGAAGGCTTTTATCAATTTTACCAAGTTGTTTAGCTAACGATATAACTTAAATTCTTCTATAAAATAAACGTAAATATTTTCAAGAGTGGAAAAATTTCAAAACAGCCAAATAGTTTAGAATTAAGGTACCATACAAAAAAAAATCAATATAAACACAACAAATACCAATAGAAATGTAAATGTGTAAGTATTTTATTCATCACAGAAACAGGTGTATGCGTAACGTAAACAGCGTTACTAATGCGTGTAAATAATACTCTAATCTGTGCATCAACGTTGAACGATAGTTCATGAACGAGTGAACGATTTTCCGGAGGCTGACCGCGTTCATTCACTCTCGTCGCCACATGGCGTGACGTTTCCACCCCATTATTAACTTGTACACGTGTTTTATGATGAGTGGGTTTATTATTTCAAGTGTGACGTAAACACCTGTTTTGTTTTTAAATTATGTGGTGTTAGAAGATTATTAGTGTGTTGACTTGTTCAGTGAACACGCAAAACAAATCTGATGTCACTTTAGACGTTTTAGCGTGAAATTACAAACAAAAGTAGTATTTTACTGGTTTGTGTTTTTTATTGTAATATAATACAAGAAATAAACTTCTAATCATACTGAGAAAAAGTTTTCTTAATTTTCCTATTGTAAAGTCGTATAGTTAGAAACAAAGATCTTGAAATTATTGATTTTCCTATAGTAAAGTCGTATAATTTTAAACAAAGGTCTTTAGATTTTTGAACATTTTCATTTAAATACGGTCAACTGTATTTAAGCAGTACAAACCTTTAGGCTCATGACATCATCCTGTGCCTGACCTGCTTAATGAAGGTTAGGGTAATCTGCATACGTATGTACCTACACAAAATATTTTGTAATCCTTTATGGTCAATAAGGGTCTGACTCGCTTCTTTATTACCGCATCAGTCCGTCTACAGACCTGGGCCAGGACGATAACCTTTTGCAAGGCAGTGTAAATGGAGGACAGGTCGAAGTGACCGAAACAGCAGGTATGCATGCACCGCACATATTTCAGTCACACACCTTTATTATTAAAACTTTTTATGAGTTATTGGCCTGATTTAAAAGAGCATGCAGGTCTCTGATGAGGCGGACTACACTCGTGTTCGGGTCGTCATGAATCGGCACAGCCAGGCGGCAAAATCGATGTAGCTATACAGGGTGGATTTTTGAGATGGGGAAGTAAGGGCAGGTTAACCTTGTCGCTACAAGAAAATGTTCAAAGGAGACTGTCCTTAACTTTTTGAGATATACATATTATTGATCTGCAAAAGTTGGAACGATTTTTGTGATTTCTACATTTTCTAGTAGGTACTCAAACATCAGTTGGTCCGATAAAGTCCGAGAAAGGGTTTTTTATCCTTATAAGAAACAAGATCGCATAGCATCAAAAAAAGATTTGTGAAAACTGCCCATTTTCTTGCCGATTGTATTTTTTTCAAAATCTGTGAATGGAAATCAAAATTTCTCAAAAAGTTAAGGACAGTCTCGGAACACCGTTTTCCTGTAGTTACAACGGTTAGGGTACCTGCCCTTACTGCCCCGTCTCAAAAATCCACCCTGTTTTAAGACACAGATAAACGGCGAGTATGCACGCTATTTTCCCATATTTGTAGATAGAAACTGCAGAACGCCACTAAATAGATGTCGATATAATGTTCGGGAAAAAGCCGCTCGAATTGTGCCGAACCGACACGATAACGATTCAGGTATCATAGATCCCCAATGGAGTTTACCTATCCGCACTAGCCGAATGAAAACCGAATACGTTTAGTAACAACCGAATCGAATGTGGCCGACCCGAACAAGTATCCCTCCTGATCCCAGAACGCGCCATTGCCATTATAAAAAGTAACATAATTGCGAAATTTGGGTGTACTATTAATAGGTACTATTGAGGAACTTCATATCTAAACAGTTTGAAAACAAAATCCCGGGAACACGATGACCACATCTGCTACCGCCCCGGTTCTATAGCCGCCGAACGCTGCAAGCAGAAATAGTCCTTACGGTGACAATCTGCCGAGCCTTTTCCCAACTATGTTGATGGGGTCGGCTGCCAATCTCACCGGATGCAGCTGAGACCAGTATTTTACATGGAGCGACTGTCACCCTGGACTGCCGTCCTTACGGTGTATAGATATGATGTTCTTAAAGCCCCCAAATGGTTGGGGACTACAAGCGTGATGACATAACAAGTAACAACCTAACTATGAGTACGCTGAACCCTCAAGTACGAAGGGCTAACTTCTAATACGACCGCAAAGTAGGCATCGGCGCAGTTTGTGGTTAATTTAGCAAAAAAGGTAACATTACATGACAGGTTGTCGACCTGTTACGAAACCGCAGCCGATATTATATAATAGCGTTTGAAAATATCAATAAGGATAACAGATATTTACATTAATTGATTAATTTAGACTTTGATACTTATCGAAAATGTAATTAATAAGTATTAGCCAAAATATTTGTGTATGACGAAAAAACTATCTAATGTCCGTTCTCACTTGCACTACGCGGCATCTAAATGTATTGACTAATAAAAATGCACTATTGGATTTGCTTTGGTTTGCAAGCTCAAGGAGGTCGTCGGCTATAATAAAATGCGATTATGAAAGCCGCTTAATTTTTTCTATTTAATTAAATAAGAGTAAGGTCGACCGGGCTTAGCTCTAGTGAAAATAGAGAATGTTCATTTAATAGTATAGGATAGTTCATACTAATTCCATGTATAGTACTTACTAATTCCATGCTGCCATGATAGTAGGTACTTACTAATTCCATGCTGCCATGTCATTATTCTAAGGTCGCCATCTTGTTCTAAACTTTGGGCGACCGAGCTCTGCTCGGGTGAAAATTCGGAGAAAACGAATTTTCCCATATATGAGACCGAACTAGACCGATTTTTGACCCAAATATTGCAACTTTCATCGATATCGTTAGAACCGTTTTCGAGACCGTTGTTACAAATATTGCTCGTTTAATAGTAGACCATTATTAGAGGTACTTGAAGTTGACAGACTACGAAAACCAAAAGTTCCTAAACAAGTCTCTGCGGCTTTAAATTACATTTATTACATCATCTAACCGTCTGGCCGCTAGTCTACTGGACGGTTATTTAAATAAACAAAATATTACCTCTCGTTCCATATAAATAATTCATGAACAGTCTGTCCAAACTGCAAATATAACAAATTCAATTATGAATATTAACAAGAGTATTAATAACTATTTAAAATGTAGTCGAGAGATCACAGATCATGCATATGTTAATATTTCTTAACGAACATTATTGGCCTGTTTAAATTCGGAAGCTATCTTAATACGATCTGCTGATGACGTTCATGACATACTTATAGATTGAGTGATTTCGTAGCGTATTATGTAAATGGGACCATTCACAGCGGGTAATGGAAGCGTGACTCTTTTAATGCACCTTAATGGAGATAATGAAAGACGCCTCGGTTCCTATAAACTAAAACGAATAGTTTTGTTTACCAATTGTAGTATTTTTATTGCCAAACAGTGAACTGTGATAGCTACTTCCATATGGGAGGGTCTACTATGTAAAGCTATGAGGTCTTTGCTTCATTATAGGTAAAGATACAAGAGTCTTAATTTTAACCAATAACGGTTCGTAAATTTTAGGAATCGGCCATTAGACGTTTACAAATGACGACAACGCAGCGTCTCTGGACAGTCAGCCCTGACGTTTGCTAACTGGCTTAATTTTTAGAAAAAATGCCATCGCCATTACGTACGATGATCTGGCACTTTCTCGTTCAATCAAATGATTGAACAATTCATCTATCATCATTCCTCATCATTCAAATATCTATAATATTTAACTATACTCTACGAAAAGGCCAGTATCAACTGCTTTTGATAATAATGTCAACTAAACGCTCAACAATACAAACATACATAACCTTCTGCAATGATATTCATAGTTTAAATTCGTTAGCTATCTTCAATACAATCTACAGATAGCGAGTATACAATATATATAGTAGATTTAATACCTCTCGTATTATGTAAATGGGACCATTCACAACGGATAATAGAAGTTAAATACGATATGAATAAATGCAAGCGTATCGAAGTATTGATACTAAAGGCCCCGGATGCATTGGGCGACTGAATTGTCTTGGACGACGCAATGGTAGAGTATTACTAGGGTAGCCTAACCTTCCTCCCAACAGGGTTGGGTTAGGCTACCAGTCTGACTAGATACGGCTTGATACCAATATTATTAGCCTAATATGAAAGTTTAATTGATATTGGAAGCTTACATGTTGTCAGTGGTAAAAGCCCCGACTTACGAGTTGTAGGTCTTGGGGTCGAACACAGGCAGGCGCTTAACTTTGTGTAACTTATTTAAACACTACTGCTCTCAAAACGATGAAGAAAAACTGGCATGCCCTAGAACCAAAAATTCGAAGACATGTGAATCCACACTGGGTCCGCGTGGTTGATTATGACCCACTCCCTCTCACAGAGAGGAGGCCTGTGTCCCAGCAGTGGGAAGGTTATATGCTGATTATGTTATGTATGTTGTCTGTATTATGTAGCTTCACCAGACTCCTAATACTACTTGTTATCTCTTTCCCAGACGATGTTGCATCCATGATGGTGCCTTTGAAAGTCGGAGAGTTTTTTTTTTGCAAGGGTTACACCTGAAGGGTCAATACCCTCATAATCTCGTCTCAGAGTCAGGGAATATGAAATTAAGGGCAGGATATTCGAGCGCAGTAGGCATTTAGCGCTACCTCAATCCCCGCGAGCCAGTCGCGCGGACACGCAGTTCAAATGAACTCGCTGACCCCGCTGTGCAAAAATTTTGCGTCACAGTAAAACATTATAACAGTAAGCTAACTTTGTTTTACGGAATTCATGTTAATGTTTCGGGTGTTTCGTTTTTAGGGAAATATAAGCAACACAATTTATTTTATTACCTACCTACAATTGTTTATTTTTTATGTCACTAACACTGTTTCCTTTTCTTTCATGACTGTTACAGCGCTTCCGCTTACAATGCGGTTTTTTGAATTTTTGTTTGATTAGAAAACTACTGGAGGGATTGTATTGGGAGTTTCGGTATTCTGTAGCTTTAGTTTTCACCTATAACATAGGATTTATGTTTTATAACTAGGTTATACTCCACGCGTACGAAGTCACGGGCTTAAGCTAGTAATTTATTATTACTTAAATAAATTCCAATAAAACTCATTACAATATAATACAGTGTGTATTATATTGTAATGAGTTTTATTGAAATAGTAAATTCTTCATCATTCATCAAAAATCACAAAACGGTGCTTGGACCTGGTTGCTGCAAATCTGGTTGAGGTAGAGAATGTGTACTGGATGTGCACTTATCAGGCTGCTCATTTTCCTTGTCGATAGATAGATAGATCAATGCAAAAAAGCCACTTTAAGCTGAGTTCAGACCAGCGCGACTTGTCGTGCGACGCGACACCGTTTATTGTTATACCACGGTAATACCTATTATCATACTGTAAAGTTTTGTATTGTTCGTGTCGCGTCGCGCGACGAGTCGCGCTGATCTGCAAAAGCCTTCAGCCGCATTTGCAGGGTTATCCTTATTGCTAAGTTTCATAGGTACCTATGTAGTGTATTATAATAAAAAACGAAGTATAAAAAAAAAAAATATTAAAAAAAACAAAAAACCCGATTGCAAAAACATAACTGAAAAGAGAATAACAAGCATTATAATTAGGGCATGCAATTATCCGCTCATTTTACTATTCGAATATTTCGGATACTGCCAGACAACTATTCGAATATATCCGGATAATATGGATATTTTGCAAACCACTGTAAAAGAGGTAAATTAAACTTATATTAGTTTACAATCGACATTTTTATTACAAAAACTTCAATAATCGTATACTAAAGTATCTGTCATTGACGAGAAAAGCTATAATCCACGGGTTATCTACCAATGGTATAATAGATCGTGAGCTGGTCAAATGTTATCTTTGTTAAGATGGCTAGAACAATTGAAAGCACATTAGATGAAGACTGTAAGTCTTATAAAGTAGTGCTTGGTAATAAATGAGACAAAATCACACTACTGACATTGCTAGATGTCAAAGTATCTGATGTATAAGTTGGATCAGCACAAACTAGTAGCCGCGAATGGCATGTACTTTCATCGATTCCCTGAATATGAACTATCTTTTGTGCGTTTTGGGTCATTCAGTTCTTGTTATCGCGATTGTGCAGTCCTATCTTCCGTTGGACATATATGTGAAACTGTGGGTATTCCTAAAGAAGACTTTCCGGATTGGGTTTTTACGGTCCAGGTAGGAAACGAATTAATGCAAATCATGAATGCCGAGAATCATGATGAGGCCTCTGCTCCGCATTCCTACTTCCCATATCAATCTGATTTTGGGTTGGTTACCAAAACAGCTTGTTCCAGTGTAGCAAATCCTAACCTTTTCTTTATGTTGCATTTAGCAGGAACTCTATTTTGTTCTGTGAGATCTCGTCAAGCAAGACACAATACAGAGATGAATCTAGAGAACAACACTACTAATCAAAGCCATCATTCTTGCCAATGCCTTTAAAGTAAATGCCAAGCTTGTCAATGCATTCACTGTTGATGGTCAACCTGCAGAGTCCTTTAAATTTCTTTGCTTATTTTCTCTGTTGAAGTAAATGATATTTCAGTTTCTGCTGCTTGTAATCACTGAGTGCTACGTCATCACCATCGCTGTCGTCAACTGAAGTCGAGCTCTGTGCAAAAGCACTTTTAAATTTTCTCTATGATGAATCTACATAGTAATTGTGTCATTAGATGGATTTTTGAAGATATAGCATGAATTGTCACGATTGCGAATACCTATTTTATTAAAACACAACGTTAAATGTTATATTATCAAAAGGAAAATGGAACAAAAGTAACTATCCGTATTATCCGCCCATTGTATATTTTGTAGTGTATTACTTTTTTTTTTCTTGTAATATATTATCTGATGTACAATAAAGTATATATAAATAAATATCCGGATAGTAAAACAAATGATATTCGGATAATATTTTCGACGGATATCCAGATAATTCGGATATCCGGATAGCATGCCCTAATTATAATCTATAGAATTTTGATATGGCAGGCAATTTCCCACAGGAAGTCAGCCAGTAAATCGGTAAGTCTGCCGGTAAGTCAGTCGGTAAGTCGGTCGGTAAGTCAGGCGATAACAGATATCTACACTAGTCACTATTTTGTGTGAAAGTACAACAACATCAACAACCTTGCATTATTATTATAATTTGTACAATAGATACCTACAGTAGACGCGCGAGTTGAATTGATGCAGAGTAGGTACACTAGGTACATGTCTGATGCTCACAGAACCTACCTATTGCGCCTGAGCGAGAAGCAAATACTGCCGTCGCGTCATCGCTATTCTAAATCCCATTATAAAAATCGAGTTGTAGGGTAGGTACTTATTGTTAGCCTGTGCACTTTTTTGTAAATACGCATTTGTATCTTGGTATCGATAAACTGCAAAGATAAAAAGTTTATTTGCAAAAATGATCTTTGGTGTAGTTGTGCTACTGTTCTTTCTGTAAACTGTAATATTAAAAACGAGTAGGTAGTTTTAATATACGTAGAAAAATTATAATCAAACTTACCTTATTTTTTTTTTAAGCTTCCCCAGTTCTATCCTGGATATATTTTTTTTCCTTCTGTTCTTATTCCCCATAATTTAATCTTAAATACCTCTTATACTACAACTTAAACTAATATCTACAGTTAAATTATTAATACTAGAACCTAAAACTATATAATATACAGACTGATTTTAAATACTAACAAACACGGAAAATAACATTAATTTATCGTATATTTTGCGGGGAACGCAGCGAGCTAGCAACAGCGACACAGGTCCTACCTCAAAGACGCCTGGCCGGCTACTGAATGGAAGCGCGCGGGCCGCCTTATTAAATAATATCTTGTTAAAACAATAAAAAACTGTTTTGAGAAAAATTAACCGTAGAATATTCTTTGTAATTTCATTGCCGATTTTTTGACATGTTTTTCGGAAGTAAAAGTTGGGTCTACTTCGAGTACGACTTAAAAAACGATCAAAAAATCGCGAAAACAGAGAGTTTTCGCGATTTTTTTTGATCGAGTGAAGTTGTTAATATCGTGTTTTGAACCGTAGAATAATCAAGAATATTTCTTAAACTACAACATGTATTTTTATCAGATCAAAACTAACAATATTTGATTGTTTAATGTTGAATCAAAAATAGGTCGATTCTGAGAGTCCTGGCCTTAATGAGTTTCTTTTGGGCTGTACGGTCGGCGACAAAAGTTGATTAACGCTGCTACTTTTATACATCATCTAAATTGACTCAAGCATTCGATAGATTGTATTTTAGTTCAGCATTTCTTCAAATAGCTAAGAATTAATATTCTTTTCTAATTTTAATTAAATATTGTAATGTAAGTAGCTCAATATTACAATACAACAACATAGAACGTTACACCCGTAACGACTTTGGTTGTCAGACTTACCAAGGGGTATCGTACAAACCAGTAAGTTGGGTTATGGAACTCAGATAGGCAGTCGCTCAATGTAAAATACTGGTATTCAGCTGCATCGGGTTAGACTGGAAGTCGACCTCAACATATTTGCCAACAGGCTAGGCAGATTTCAACATTTCAATTCATTTATTCAAACTAGGCTGAGAATCAGCACTTTTCGAACGTCAATTTACATAAGACAGTCCCCCAAAACGCCAACCCTTCACCACTTCCTAGTGCTTTAGCTGGGAAGAAGAAGTGGCGCAACAAACTTCCCAGCAGCTCAGCATTTAACTAGCTCAATAAAAAGATTTAAAAATCGAAGGGTTAGTAACTGTACCTGCATAATTTAGTTATTCTGCTACTCTACCGAGCTTACTAGGCCTTACTGATTGAATATAAATGAGCCCTAAGACCTTGGTTGGCAGGATATTGAAACCTTTTTTAGGGTTCCGTACCCGAAGGGTGACAAACGGAACCCTATTCATAAGCCTCCGCTGTCCGTCTGTCTGTCAGCGAGCTCTATCTCATGAACCGTAATAGGTAGGCAGTTGAAAATTTCACAGATTGAGCATTTCTATTGCCGCAAGAGCAACAAATAATAAAATTAAAAATTAAAGTGGGGTTGCCATACAATAAAATTAAATTTTGAAAAAATAATAATCTGACCCTGGCATGTGGGGTATCATTTTCTAGAGCTCATCGAGTAGAGAATAAATATAATTTTTATTTGTTTTTATCTTCAAAAGTGATGAATTAGGGGGCCGTAGAAGTTGTCTGTTTTAGACCATTTTTGTACGAGCTCTATCTCAACAACTACACAAATTAGGAATTTGAAACTTGTGTGTATCATGTAACATATACTGTTTATAATCAACAAATACTAAAAACGCCGATACATAACGTATTTTATATAATATGGGCGATTTTCTGCAACTTAAAGTAATAATTTTGTATTTCATGCTAATATTATCCGATATAAATTCCACAGATAACTATTTAATAGTCGGAGTAATGACATGGAATTAGTAAGTACCTACTATCATGGCAGCATATACTATTTCGATCATTTAAATTTCGATCATCCAAAAAGGTTTACAAAATAAACTTTCTTCACAAGATTTTAAAACCGGCCAGTATTTTTTGAGTTTAAGAACTTTATCGACTTTTTTCAAAGTACCTACGGTCTATCCCTAGACGGTGTTGATGTGTGTACCTCATGTTAAAACTACACTCCAATAGACAATATATTCAGTAACATTGAAATGAATGCTGGCACATACAGTGTACTATTCAGTTACCTTAAACCGTTGTGGATAGATACAATTTCATATTGAGAAAAATTATTGGTGTAAAAATATTCGGTCACGGCGCCGGCCAATCTCAACGGAGACTGGCCTTCGGCGCGGGAGATATTATAGTGCACAAGTGTGTGCGCAGACACGAGTGCACTCTCTCTACCCTCACTCTCATAGTCCGATGGGATGTGTAAAAATAATAAGTAAGAAATAATAGATTTCTGTATGACTATCAAAAATAACGTAAATAAATACCTGTATTGACCCGTGCGTTTGCACTGGCGAAACATCACGACAAAACATGTTGAAATCTCTAGTTCTTGTCAAACATTGTATGAAAAATTGACAGAAAATAGAAATTCCAAGATGTTTTGTTGTGAATGTTTCGCCAGTGCAAACGCACAGTTATAATTAAAATTTGGCGTACTACTTACATTCTATTTTGTACAATATAGTCTGATGTAGCAAGAGAAATCCTTTTATTTATAAGTAACTAGCTTTACCCGGCCTGGCTTCGCACGGTTAGCTCTAAGTACTTATCTACGGCGCATCTACCTTTCCTAATTACCTATTTCTACCTAATTACCTACCCTACCTACCTACCCTACCCTTCTTACCAGGGTAGGTAGGTACCTAACCTACCCTACCTACCCTACATATCTACCTGCTTACCTACCATATATACCTATTTATACCTACTAATACTATGTTAGTAGCAAATAAATAACTTTGACTTTAGTTAATGCATGTTACTGGATAAAGTTAACTTAATATTTTTCTCTTAAAATAAATGAAATATACTCCTACACCTATATTTTAACACAACAACATTTTGTCATTAAAATTAGACAATTTCTTTACAAATCTTTGTTTTTTTATAGCGCCTCTGTTGTTACCTTTACGAAAGTATTACAAAAAATCATAGTGTTAAGTAAATCTTGTACGACATGGTATGGAACCCTTCGTGTGCGAGTCCGACTCGCACTTGACAGATTTTATTTTGTAATTCAATGAATGGAGAATAGTGATGGGCAGAGGATAAATACTCGGAGGATAAATACTCGAGTATTTATCCGAAACGGATAAATACTCGTTTTTACTCATTTTTATCTGATATTTACTCAAAATGATGGATAAATATATTTTTAGCGCTTCCGATCGTTATTTTTTTAAATTTTTATGTTTAGTATTGCTGTTTGGGCCTTCCAAAATACTACATTATTTGCCGTAGCCTACAATAGAGCCGGAGGCGTACAGGGGCCAGCCACGACGTGTTTTATATGGAATTTTTCACTTTTTGTATGGAAATCATGAAAAATTATTACCAACATGTTGAGTTATAGGGGTTTAAGGGTTTCCTAAAGGGGGTCGAAATTTTCATTATTTTTGCGATAGGACGCACCATTTTCGAGATATAAGCAAAAGAAAAAAAAGATAAAGTACTGTTTTTTCACCTGAAGTCGAAGAATTGGCGTGAACTAATTCAACTACACTCCTTTTGAATCGCGTTTAAAAATAGTCTGGTCTAATGGGATCTGGGAGGCAAAAGTCCTCGCGCACATTCGGGAGTGGCGCAAGGAGGCGAAACGCCAAGGCGTACTTCCGCTGCCGCGAGTGCGATTGTCGCAACCTTGTGCTGGGCACGCCACAATTGCGGCGATAAGTCCCCTGTTTGAGGAGTGGCTAGAGACGCGCCACGGCGTCTTCACCTTCCGCCTGACGCAGGTCCTCACCGGACACGGTTGTTTCGGAAGGTTCCTGTTCCGGATAAGGCGGGAAATTCCTGTTCCGGATAAGGCGGGAAGAAACGCCCGAGTGTCACCATTGTGTGGATCGCCCGCAGTACACGGTGGAGCATACGGTGGAGGTCTGCCCGGCTTGGGCGGAGCACTGCCGTGTCCTCCTGGAGGCGATCGGCGGTGGTGATCTCTCGCATCCAGCCCTGGTCCAGACCATGGTACGGAGCGAGAGGGCATGGGAAGCCGTCGCCTCCTTCTAGAAAGTAGTAATGCTCGCGAAGGAGGAGGCGGAACGTGTGAGGGAGAGGCAAATTTCGCGACCTCACGACCCTAGCCGCCGCAGGAGACGCCCTGGGCGTCGGGAATCCTAGTCCGATTCCCGGCCACCGTAGGCGCGGGCCTGCGGACATTGTGCAATCGGTAGCTGGCCATCCGATAAGAACCAGGCCCAGGTCAACGGTGCGTTGTGTTCCACGCGCGCCTCTAAGAGATGTCAACTGACTTGGTCCGCTAGGGCCAATGCCTACCGGGGTCGCGGGAAAGTCTGAAAGGGATACCGTGGCCCCTAGCAACATACAGGCAACTGAAGGAACACGGGTGGGTTTTATACAGTCAGTAAGAGTCTGACACGCCCTCCCACTCCGCCCAGAGTGGGAGAAGTTATTCGTCAATTTCCCAGCCAAAAAAAAAAAGGCACGCAGCTCTGACTTATTGGATTCATGTGCGTATTGTATTTATCACTTGCTTCAAAATCCGTGAAGGAAAACATCGTGAGGAAACCGGCATGCCTTTTTTTTTGTTTTTGGTTGGGAAATCATCGAATAACTTCTCCCGCTCTGGGCGAAGCGGAAGGGCGTGTTCGGGCGGGCTCTTACTGACTAAAACCCACCCGTGTTCCTTCAGTTGCCTGTACGTTGCCAGAGGCCACGGTCTCTCTTTAGGACTTTCCCGCAATCCCGGCAGGCATTGGCCCTAGCGGACCCCGTCACTCTTTGAAGCACGCGTGGAACACAACGCGCCGTCGACCTGGGCCTGGTCCTTATCGAACGGCGAGCTACCCATTGCTCTCCGTCCGCATGCCCGCGCCTACGGTGGCCGGAAATTGGCTACCGATTCCCGACGCCCAGGGCGTCTGCGGCGGCTAGGGGCATGAGGGCGTGAAATTTGCCACTCCCTGACGCGCTCCGACTCCTCTTTCGCGAGCATTACTGCTTCGCAAAAGGAGGTGACGGCTTGCCATGCTCTCTCACTCCGTACCATGGTCTGGACTAGGGCCCGACGCGAAAGGTCACTGCCACCAATCGCCTCCGCGAGGACTGGGCGGTGCTCCGCTCAAGCCGGTCAGTCCTCCACCGCATGCTCCACCGTGTCCTCCGGGCGATCCACACAGTGGTGACACCCGAGTGTTTCCTCCTGCCTTATGCGAAACAAGAACCTCCCGAAACAACCGTGTCCGGTGAGGACCTGCGTCAGGCGGAAGGTGAGGATGCCGTGGCGCCTCTCAAGCCACTCCTCAAAGAGGGGACTTATCGCCACAATCGTGGCGTGCCCAGCACTGGGTTGCGACAATCGCACTCTCC
The DNA here is from genome assembly GCA_948150665.1 of Conistra vaccinii. Classification (NCBI taxonomy): domain Eukaryota; kingdom Metazoa; phylum Arthropoda; class Insecta; order Lepidoptera; family Noctuidae; genus Conistra; species Conistra vaccinii. The sequence goes on from OX411330.1 coordinate 12,005,209, forward strand.
ATGACGCCATGAGATCCCACCGGAGCTCTGTCTGCTGTGCCGTAATTTCTCGCGGCAGCGAAGCTTTACCTCCTCGCGCCTCTCGCGAGGACTTTCGCCTCCAGATCCCATGGTGGCAAACCAGCAAGGAGGGTCACCGTCTCACCGGAGACCGTACGGTATCCCCGGGCCATCCGGATGGCCATGACCCTTTGAAACGCGTTCAACCGGCGGGCTGGCCGCAACCTCAAGGAACGCGCCCACACCGAAACTGGCATGCCTGAGAGATATTCCTCGACGGCATGTGAAGCCAAGTTAGAGACCCATGGGCGGCTTTTAAACTCTTACACCAGGTTAGACACTAACCGCACGAAAAGAAGAAGAAGAAGTAACGCACAAATGTATAATTTTATCTAACTTTGAGAGTGATTAATGAAAATATTCATGAAATCATTGGTATTATACGCTTTTTGTTATGGTTAAAGTGATTAATAAAGTACGGTACAAATGTATATTTTCAGATTGTCATTTATTTCAGTCCTTTTGTTCGTAAAATTGCAAAATTTACGATTCATAACGTAACGAAAACTGTAGATAGTATTTATCCGCTGTTTTGGATAAATACTCGAGTAAAAACGGATATTTATGAGTATTTATCCGTTTTGAGTATTTATCCGGATAAAATCCCAACACTAATGGAGAATTATTAAATTATCTATTAAAACCTGTTTGAATAGACCTGCTTCGTTACTCGGTCGGACGCAATTGCAGAAACTGAGAATTGATTTGGAATAGTTTGCGTTTTATTTACAGTTTATAAGTTAACCACCTCTCTGTGGTATAGTGGTTAGACCACCTGTCTCAGACCCAGAACAGGATATCGGAATCTCTTTTATTCGTCATAACTTACTTACTAGTATCGGTACTTCCCAGTATCGATTACATTTAAAAAACCTGGCTGACTTTATTGAGATCTCTCATTTACTTACATAACGATATTTCGCTGACTACTTTACGAACACTGCGGTCTAATTGGTAACGACGCGTCAATATTACCAATAACGCTCGGTAAGATATAGGAACTGGGTTTTACCCTCAAGGGATCGTCCATTAATCACGTGATGTTTTTAGCAACTTTTTAACCCCCCCCCCCCCATTCTCCCCCTTGGTGATACGTGGTAAGATTTAACACTAACCCCTCCCCGTCGACCCAAAGTCATGTGTATTTTTTTGGTGCAAAGTTTCTTATAAACTATAGAATATTTTTTATCTTTAATAGAAGGAAAGAAATAAAAATAATTATCTTATTTGGGGGGGGCGTTTTCGGTTTGGTATTGCGCTTTAAACGAAAAAAATTATACACGTGATATCTCACGACACCCTCCCTGGGACCCTGTGATATTTCGTGGATTTTTCCAAACCCCCTCCCCCCCCTTTCGAGCCTCACGTGATTTATTTACGGCCCCCAAGAAACAAAAGCCTCTCTATTACATTACGTATTACATCAAATCCATCGGTTCCCAACATTTCTCGCCAACGGTTAATTGTTGGTAAACAATGACTGTGTCAAATGCTACAGCCTTCGTAGTCCGTACTTTCGCCACTACAGCCTATTAAAATTACCGTAAATTACCGTACGACCATTCAATTGATTGTTTCAACTAAAATATGCAGTTTGCGAACCGACCTGACTTGAGGCTAAGGTGTATTGTTGCTCATTAGTCTGGAGAAAGCATGTTTGAAGACTTTACGATCCTGGGTTTTAGGTTTCCCACGACTTGTAGGTAATTGATTTTAGTTTCTACTGGAAATAGAAACAAAAATTACGAATTAATGAAATTGACCCGTTGACAAATTTCCACACAGTATTAAGTTTATTTTAGAAAAAAAAACCTAATATTATAACTTAACTGAAGATTTAATCTGATCCTTATTGCTGATTTCACCAATGAAACTTATGAAACGCGAACGCGATCAGCATTTTTAAAACGTGTTCAAGAGCTGCCAGTATCAAAATTATTATGAATATAGTACACTGACAGCTTGAACGCGTTCAATTTCATTGCTGCATTTGTGAAATTCGCACTTAGACGTAACGGAAGTTTACGTTGAACAAACCCTAAATCTATTTTTTATTGATTGAATTACGTACCTAGACGTAGTTTAATTTAAACGATGGATTATTTTGTTTTATTGCACATAAATAACTTTGTTTCATAACGCATCTAACTTTGTTGGCACTTACCTAACCCTTCGTATTCAAAATAACATCGTAAAATATAAACTTAAACCACAAAGCATACAAAATTACGAGCTTAACTTACCCGAGAACTGAAACTGCGATTACATTGTTTCACACCCGTAACTTTTCTAGCTTCGCCCGTTCCGAAATCGCGGTTTATGTTTACAGTTAACCGCGGCTCGACGGTTAATTTAAATAATTTTTTAACGGCGGTTTTACCCGCACTTAACTATATGATAGTTATAATGTGGTGTGTGGGGCTCGAAGCTAAATAATAACAGCCGCAACTGTCGATAGAAGATTAAGTTACGCGTGCCTCGGTTGGTTCGTGGATGGGTGATCATCCATAATATATCGAGTCCACTCCGGTACTCGGAAAGCACATTAAGCCGTTGGTCCCGGCTGTCATTCGTAGATCTTTGACAGTCGTTACGGGTCGTCAGAAGAACCAGTCTTACCAAAGGATAACGTGTTACCCTGTAAATGAGTTGTGGAGTTCAGATAGGCAGTCGCTCCATGTAAAATACTGGTATTCAGCTGCATCCGGTTAGACTGGGAGACGACCTCAGTTAGGAAAAGGCAGGCCGATTGAGCTGTGCTAAACCCAAACCAAGCCTGTATGTTCGTTATTAACTTGTTGCTCAAACTTGCTAACTTTCAACGTGAAATTAAATGTAGTTGTTTGAAAGCTGTACCATTGAGAACTGTTTGAAACTGTAAACCGGAGTTATTAGTAAATTGAACTCTGTAGAAAGTTAGGCGGCTTTGCTATATTTCCTTTAAAAGTCACGATGAAGCTTATGTTTTTGTTTATTTTTATAACTACGACCCGAGTCATCAATAACTAACCCTTTCATATAGACCGTAATTATTCCAACTAGTGCTTTATTTAAACCTAATATAACATCACGCCTGAAATTCTAGTCAGACAGAGATGTACATATAGTACACCCACATTTCGCCAGTTATGTTTAAGTCCCATGCGAGCCTATTGCCATCAACCGGGCACAAATCCCAACTCCGGGTTGCTACTGAGAAATTACTACTGGGAAAAATATTGTCATAAATTGTGGAAAGAATTTCATGATGTGAGATCAAGAGTAAAAGGTATCTAACACCATTCAGCCTGAGCCTAATTATATTACTTACTTAAGTAAGTAAGTACTTATAATAACTGCTCACTCAATAGAAAAGAATCTCTCATACAAGTAAGTACCGACAAACAGTGAGACATCCCACTAAACCTGCGAGAAAGATATTTATTGATCGATTTTTGTTTATAATATTTTCTGCGCAGGTACTTTAACGGGATGAATAAATAAAAGGCCTTATTCATATTAATCTCCTTTATTCAGTTTTAAACAAATATAAATTACATTTTTAAATATTAAAATAAAAATTATAAAAACATTTAAAAAATAATTATTAATTAAATTAAGCTTATTATTATTCCTAGAATAATTACGCTGTCAGCTCTACAAAATGATATTATATTATTTTCTGATCTTCTAAATCCCAACTTCCTAACTAATATTTTAAATGCGAAAGTGAGTTTGTTTGTTTGTTACACATTCACGCTAAAACGGCTGAGCGGATTTGGATGAAATTTGGACCATGGCCTGGGTTAAGACATAGGATACTTTTACCTCTAAGTTCCCACGGGATCGAAACTTATGCGGATAAAACTGTGGCGTGCAGGTAGTAAGAAATAGCGTTTATCGCATAATACATTCCATCCACTTATAAACTACTTGAAGAGGTAGAGAGAGAAGCCACGCAGACTAAAACCCCTGTAGTACAGTAGTAGATGTGGGAACTTTCCTCAAAGACTCAATAATATCCGCTTCATTGCGGATGATTCGCTCTAGCAAAACACTTATTTACACCTTTGCACTATCGGTTCTCGAGAAAAAACGTAACAATGCATTCCCTTATTTGTTTTCAATAGACAGACTACACAACCCATTTTATGTACTGTGAGATCGTTTAATGGAACTGTGTGCTAATTTTCTTATTGTTTAGTAATTAAATGTGATCACGAATGTTTGAATCATAATGGTAAGAGCTATTAAGTAAGCGATTATGATGTTTAATACCGACTTGACACGATAAACCTAAACATATTTTAACGCGCCTCTACATTTCATACAATTAGCGGTACTTAAAATAATACAGGTATTTCTATAGATCAAGCAAATATGACGGCAGGACATTGATAATAATAAATTAAATACTTCCTAAACGACCACCAGCAGCAATCCGAATATTTATCGAATATGAAACGCCACTCGTGTTCCATCATTCAAAACCGAATCGAGTTTTAATCGAGAACTATTATTTATATGAAGCGATTAAAGCGGATCTACGTGGGTTTGTGATTAACCGAGCGGCGAAGGGCCCGAGCGCTCGCGGGTTGCGGGCGACAACTCGCCGCTTCCTCATTGCTCTGCCGGCGGTTATTGCGCCTGCGCAACCGAGCCGCGCAATCGTCAAGTTCATTTCTCAGGGTTGTCTGTATTTTGTTCGAAATTGAATGCTTAAGTAATCAATCGTCCATACAAATGCGGTAGTTCATTCACTGAGTCGAAGAAATGAATCGAGACTTTGAGTCAATTTTAAAAGTTATACGTACCGATTTAATGCGCAGTCTCAGACCACACAGATGCGGATAAAATTTCGCAACTTCAATTAACTCCACAACTTTAACGTCTAGGTTTTACAACCTATAAAATGAATGTGCGTTACACACAGCCTATTAAATCTTTAGACATACGTACCAACGAATACCTAAACAAGTAAGGCTGAAAACTGCAAAAACTCGTTCTTGAACAATTAACACGTCTGGCAGCAATTTTCTGGTATCAAACAACAATACATTTAATTTCCTAAATTAGTAAATTATCCGTTACACGGCAGGTCAATTTCGTACGTGGAAAACGAACGATTGTTCAAATTAAATATTTGATTACAGTTACCTTTACAGTAGATTAGAGGTCAATGGCATCGAGTAACGGTTTTGTTTAGTGAGGTGCATTTTACGGTACGAACTAGACACATTTCAGTGCAAATTGTAGGGAAATATTGACAACACATGGTCCTGTTTGCACTGTGATTTGCATATGTGTAAGAAAAACAGAGACCGTTGTCTGTCGAAGTTAGTCGAACCAAGACTAGGCCACTTCCCGAGGGTCTTGTTTAAGAGGGTGCATCCTAAAAGTTGGCAACGTCGTAAATAGCTGTCAAATATTTACCTGTTTCGATTAATTTGGAAATAATACTGTATGGAAATAAGAAATGTGGCTAACTAATTGACTAGAATATTAATAATGAATTGCAATTATAACATTGAATTTGATGTTGTACCCGTTTTAGGTGAAAAAAAGGCATTTGGAAAGTTTCCAAATACTTTTTTTACATCTAAAACTAACTATTCGGTGTTACGATATTATCAATATTCTAGTTCGCTAGTTAGCCACATTTTTTATTTCCATACAGAAATATTATCAAATTAATCAAAACAGCGAAATATTTGACACCTATTTGCGACGTTGCCAAGTTTCAGAATAAACCCTCTTAAATGTAACATAAAAATAATTTCAAGAGATAATGATAACCATAGCCGCGTTGGTCTAGTGGTCGCAAGCGCTACTGCTGAGCATGATGGCCTGGGTTCGATTCCTAGGTCGGGCAAAGTGTTATTTATAAGTTTTTTTTTTCATTTGGAATTTCTCTGTAGTAGCCCGTATACTGAATTTGAGCCCGGTTGATGACAGTCGACTCGACATGGAACTTAAACATAACTGGCGAAATGTGGGTGTACTATAGGTACACCTCTGCCTTACCCTTCGGGGAATACTGGCGTGATGTTATGTAATGTAATCATATTGTTTATTTGTCCTTATGCACTCTTTATGGCTCCCTTTTTGAACAACTTTCAATATTGATAAAATACAGGCTGGATTTTGATATGGGGCAGTAAGGACCATATCCATTGTAGCTACAGAAAAACGGTCTCGAGAGACTGTCTTTAACTTTTTGAGAATTTTTGAGCTGCATTCAAAGATATTGAAAACACAATAAAGTCCGCAAAAAAAATTGTAATTTTCACAAAACCTTTTTTTGATGCCAATAGATCAGATCAGATCATATTTTTGATTCTTATAATGATCAAAAACTCTATGGGACCAACTGAGATCCACCCTGTATAGAAGAACTCCTAACTATCAAGTTGGTAAACTAACAGAACTTCTAAATATCAAGTTGTTAAACCAATGCCCTATATACACACATCAAAAGTGTCTAGGGATCAACATATATTTTTGCAATAACTTTTCTCCTGATTGATATTAATTAAAATTTTCTTTAAGGATTCATCAAATAAAGTGTTTTCGTTTGTCACAGTAACGATAAACCAAGTCACCTTTGCATTAATAAAGAAATTTGCCATTTTCCTAATAAAGGGATTTTTGACATTTGAACCACTAACATTAAAGTTCGAAAAAAAGACTGAAATAACAGTTTTCTTTAAAATTTTATTGGGTAACTTAAACAATTAATAATCCGTGTTTCTACCGCGAACACTAACAACACAAGAACATCGGTTTGGCATACTCAAAATGAGTTCATCCAAATCACGCTGTGGAATGGCCGCCCATGTTCGTTGCAACAACAAAAAAAGGTCTTCTTGCGACTGGATACCCTCCATATTCGGCAGAGCTCTTCTCTGTAGCATATCCCATGCATGCTCAATCGGGTTCAAGTCTGGCGACTGAGCAGGCCAGGGCAGGACATTGATGTTAGCTGCGGCGAGAGTCTGTCTTACAACTCTTGCGGTGTGCGGTCGTGCATTATCATGCATTAACTGAAATAAGGGACCGATTTGCACTTGTAGAGGAACGATGACGTCTGATACAATCGTCTCAGCATAAATTTGAGCGTTGAGGTTGCCTCTAATCCAAATCAACTCAGTTCTTCCGCCGATCCAAATACCCGCCCATACCATGATGGTTCCACCACTATAAGGATGGACTTCCTGGCAGGATTTTAATCGCTGTTGGCGTCCAGGGGTTCTCCAGTGTCGTATACGTCTTGTATCCGGTCTCATACCAAAACGAGACTCATCAGAAAAGCACACGAAACGCCATTGTTCTTCTGCCCAATTTCTGTGTTCAAGAGCCCATTGATATCGAATCCTACGATTGTGCATTGCTATAGGTGGTACCCGTAGCGGTCTTCGGGAATGAAGGTTCACTTCATGCAAGCGGTTTCTGACTGTTTGGTCGCTAATTAAGTTCCCTGAAGAGTGATGAAGCCTCACGGCTAACATCATGGCGGTTATTGTTGGAGCTCTTCGAGCTAAGATTTGAATGTATCGGTCTTGTCTCCGTGTGGTGCAGCGATACCGTCCTCCATGGCGCTCAGCCACGGTACCAGTGCTTCGGTAACGTGTCCAAAGTCGACTGATAACACTCTGACTTGTATTCAGAGCTAAAGCCACAGTACGTTGCCGGGAACCAGCTTCTATCATTCCCACGGCTCTGAGCATTTCTTCCCTGCTTAAATGACGTCGCTGCTCCATAATAACGTTGGTTTTAATCAGTAGTAGGGAAACAGTAGCACTAATAATGTCTTCAATGCGTTGTATGTTTTTATAGGGAAAATATTGACAGCTGATTTTCATCTTTTACTCGAATTTGATTCACAGTTCCTGATTCAAATTATGAAATGCACCAAAAAGGATCCATATAAATTTATAAAATCATAAATTTATTACAAAGCCACATCTCAATCTCAAGAAATCCGCATAAAAATGCTTGATCCCTAGACACTTTTGATGTGTGTACATACAACCATTTATTATTTACCGTCATTCAGTTTTAATCAATGTGTGATTATTTTATACTCCTATTTACCGTTATTTATGATTAACTTACATTAGTACGTTGTAAACCCGGTGTTATTAAGTTTAATAACCAAGTTTGGCTTATTATTTGTTCATTAACTAAGATACTCGAAGTAGTCTATTTTAATACATTTCCCGAAGAAAATTTTCGCCGCAGTTTTATCGAGTTACATCAAAATATTATTTTAACAATTTCTTAGTTAGTAAACGTACCTACCTAACTCACATGAAATTCGAAATACAAAACAATGTTCCTTGGATATTGAATACGAATGAACGCACAAATGTCATGAGAGTTTCAAGAAAATTAAACAGGAAATCCTCAGTGAGAGTTTTAATGCATTTTGACCCTGAAAAACCCTTGGTTCTCCCTACAGATGCTTTACCTTTTGGACTTGGAGCAGTTCTGTCGCATCGATTATCGGACGGATTTGATCGACCTATTTTGTATCACGCTTTTGTACCACGTTCATTGACGAGAAGTGAAAAAAATACAGTCAGAGAGACAAAGAGGCCACATACATATAAAGCTTCGCGCAGACTAGCGCGACGCGACACCGGCTATTGTTATACCGTGAAGTTTTCTTAGAAGTTGTATTGTTTGCGTCGCGTCGCGCCGTCGCGTCGTACTGGTCTGCACGAGCCTTTAAGCACCTCCGTCCCAAAGCGTCTAGTTGTCAAGTTCCGACAATTGATTCAGCTGCATAATATGTGACAAAATCAGAACTTTAAAATGTCGCTACGATCTTAACTTTATCCATACAAATATTGTAAAGAGGTTAAACTTGTGCGTTTGTGTGTAGGGGGTAATCTTCGGAACTACTGATCGGATTCCGAAAATTCTTTCTTTCACCAATGGGAAACTGAACAAGTATTGCCGAGTGTCATAGAATATAATTATTTTATGTTATTATTTATTTATTTCCAACTTACATCTATCATTCCAGGGTAACCAATTGCGATAGCGTACTTATCTAACTCTAATTCTAACTTATTATTAACTTAAATACTGCATTTTTAGAGGTATGAGGAACAGGGTGTAAAGTTTACTCATCCTCTATAGAAAAGGGAGGATTCTCCGATCAGACGGGTGTCGTTTCTAGATTTGTGTGACGTCATGTCTTTGATGCGTAGTTGTAGATGCCGCTACACATTCTTTGTGCACTCACTCAGAGAACAACAGAATAGGTCCGTGTCATTAGCTATGAGGTTGAGAGTGCGGAGTGCATGCACAAGACATTACACACGGACGAAAGCGCGAGCAGAAGCTAGTCTTTCATAATATAAGTTTCAATCTATGATATGACCACTTTCATTCAAGTGTTTTAATTATGCAAATAATGTGTTAACAAAATTAAAAACTTATCCGGTTTTAGATTGACGGCACTGATAATTTCAATACAGTTTGTAATTATTTTTATAATACGACCAAATACATTTTTTTGAATGATTAGTCAGTGTGTGTACAAATTAACATTATGTAATTCACTTTCACTGGCAACACCATTCTTCTATTTGCTCATTCCAATTAGCATCAAAAAAGTAGCACTAGGTATTCTATTTTCAAAACTCGGTAGCTTACGTCACTATTCGTCAATAGTCGGGCCAATACGTCTCGCCGATTGGCCAGTCTCGTTCAGTGTTCTGTTCAGTTACATGTGAAATTAATTTCATGGTTTCAGAGCGTTACATATTTTTTATAACTTGCGTGTTCTCGGTAACGGGGTCACAGTTTTACGGGAGAAATTATTGTATTATTCTAAGAGTACATTTGTAATACTTTCGATGTTTTAGTGTAACATTTCTCTTTTATTGCTTTTTACCCGACTGCGTCGCGCAAAGGAGGGTACAGTACGACACAACTTAGATGTAGCATCGGCAAAATTCGTAAAACCGATCACCATCCGAACTGAGTGCGCCTTCAAAATCACCAATCTTTATTATTGCTTCAGGTGAAAATGATCTTTCGAAAACGCAATAACTTGTTAAGTCTTATAGCCAAATACATTGGTAAAATTGAAATGAATGAATGAAAATTTTCAAATCTATGCTACATCTAAGTTGTGTCTTACTGTAATACGTTTATCAGCCAATATATGTTGTTAAGTTCCTTTGTGGCGCTCTAGAGACCAAACACTTGGGCCGATTTTGATGATTCTTAAAACTTCTAACGTTCTGTCTAAACTCTAAGCTAACCTGTACCCTAATTACGTAATGCATGATCAATCAGAATTTGAATCGTTTTGAAACAGATTGCTAGTCCATTGCTTCATAAGGTCGAAAAAAAAATCTAAGCAACAACGTAAATAACGCAATGAATATTGTTGAACTGTCAAAATGAAACAGGTTAGTCGGAATCGTTTACGAAAATGTGTTGCGTAATTAGATAGCTGGTAGTTTGGAAAGCATACCACTGCCTACCGACGAAATAGTTTAACAGTTCTGTTTTTGAAACTAAATACTAAGTAACTGCAGGGCATAGGCCCAGACAACCCTCTTCTTTTTCCACTCAATTCGATCCTCAGCCAATCTGGAGCAATCCCTTCCGTAAACGTCAAGTTTGAAACTATTTGAAATATTTTCACAACACAAAGATTACAAAACTACTTTATAACTTCAATCTCTCGCTATCACTTCTAAATCTAACGCAAAAATAATTCGACACATCAATAATTGCTAGTTCAAACAAAAGCCCGTTATTATCGCGAGAAACTTAATATAGTTAATCGAGAACTCGGTGATTTGATATGGCCGGCTATCATTATAGCCGGCCATATCGAAAGAAGGGGGTATAAAAAATGATAGCCATTCACTGATACAAAGCTCTCTTGCTAATGAACACGAAGTTCGTTCCGATAGATGGCCGCTGTCTCGACTGTTGCACGCTTTAATTTGTCTTTTTTGGCGTCGGTTAGCAAAACGTGGCACACTGGGCGTTGCGATGTCCAGTAGGTTCATATGAGATACTATTTTAGTGGCTGCTCTAGCCTTTTCCCAACTATGTTGGAGTCGTCTTCCAATGTTACCGGATGCAGCTGAATACAAATATTTTATAGCTTCTGCCCGCGACTTCGTCTGCAAGAATTGGGCTATCCAATGCAAAAAGAATTTTTCAAATCCGACTGGTAGTTCCGGAGATTACCCCCACATTTACACTTTCAGCATTACATACAAACAAACAAACAAATTTTACCTCTTTATAATATCAAGTATAGATTATAGTATAGATGGAGCGACTACCTTACTGACACATCCAGTTTCAGGATATCATGATAGAGTGGGTTTCATCAAATAGTGCCCATGCCGTATACGGCAGTGGTCTTATAACAGTGGAGCCAATATTATAATATTGGCTCCACTGTTATAAGACCATAAGGGCCAAGCCACACGACGGCGGCGCGGCGCCGGAGCGGTGTCGCTGCGGCGTCCTACATACAAAAATGTATGGTATGGCACACGGCGCCGTGCGGCGCCGTCCGGTGCGCCATACTATATGACCTGCAGTGCGGCGCCGCACCGCACCGTGTGGTTTGGCCCTCAGAATACGCTACGCCGCTACGGCGCTACCTAATAGGTCCATTGTGGAGCCAACATTACGGCAAAAGAACTATTTGATGATACGCACTATAGGTACAGACGATCAGGGACGTTCAAATAAGATAATACTACAGTGCACAGTAGGTATTTCGGTGGCTGTAGGTACAAGAATATTCAATGCATTTTTTTACAGTCTCTCTCAGTCAGATATAATTGTCGTAAAAACTGTGGCATAAGCTACTGGACTTAACAGTATGACGTATTTTCTTCGACTTGAAAACGTTTTTTTTTTAAGAGTTATAGAGGAAAAATTACCTAGATTAAGTTTTTCTCATGCGAGGAAGTTAGCACGAATAACCAGTATGAATAATCATTTGTAAATAAAGCTTGTAATGTTTTTAACATTTAAACTATGAAGAGCACATTAAACTCATATGTTGGACTTGATTGCGGTTAATTAAAATAATGTATGCGGTGAGTGTACAGGGTCACGAGACGAACCTCGAACTCTTGGCATTGGATCGGAATTTGAAGATGGAACGTTCTAACGGCATCAAAAAAACATTGTACCAAAAAGACTAATATTTGATTAAGGACATAACTTCCGGTTTTATTTATTTAAATTAGTGTTTCATTTAAAAGAATCGAATAATATATACTATTTATATAAATTATAGTGTCGTTTTTTCACACTTTTCTTGGCATTTAAGAAGGTTCAGAAGGTTAACAAGAAACCAGTTTAAAGTCTTTAAAAACGCATTCTTTACTGAGACTCCTATGATCAGTCTTGTTTCTTAAAAATGCCTGTCGAAAAAAACTCTTATAAGCCAGCTTAGCTAAGTAAAAACTACCTAAAGGTACAAGTCCATAGCCGACTCCAGGCAGCACCAGCAGACGACATGTCGTCGCGACACTACTGGTTTCTATGTACCTATTTCTACGAAATACTAGAAACCAGTAGTGGACTTGTACCTTAAAGGTACGTTTCACAATCGTTCTGTGTTCCGCTTTTATTATATAATTAAATGAAAATATGTTCCACGTCAATTCTCTACCTATTAAGTAATTAGAAAACAAGCCATTGTTTAAGATTCTCAAAGTGAGGCCATTTTAAGGCGTTTTATGATTTACGTAGAATTATTTTACGATACAATCCGGGCTACACCTACAATCAAGGCATATTATGCAAGGCCATAACATAACAGTCTTGCAATTGACCGCAAAACAAGGGAGATAGAGAGGAAATACATGAAATCAAAGAAATACCCAGTTATTCTCTTAGGGTCGGGCCACACCTGCCGAACGTTCCGCGGCGGGACGTTCGGTTGAATACGCTCCTAATGTTTTTCAAGTTACCTATGACACATCAGCCGAACGTTACGTCCATAGACATATGACGCGACGGAGCGTTCCGCCGCGGAACGTTCGGCAGGTGTGGCGCTAGGCTTATATGCATTTTAGCGGAAACAGAAAATCAGACACAAAGCCTAGCTAACCTAAGCTTTAAATCTGATCTTCAAAGAATCAGGAATATCAGGAACAGTACAACACTCAGAGCCTGTTTCACCACCTACGATTAAGTTCCTATTAACTTACTTTGCAGATAATTTCATACAAATTCTGTTCCATTTTTGAATTTATTCGGTAAGTAGTGTCTATTCGGACATCGTGAAATAGGCCCTTACTGGCACTGGCCATCACAGCCAAAAATTTAATGTTAAAAAAAGTTCATAAAGTCCGTATACATTCGAAAATTTACAAATTACGAAGCAGCCGACATTCCCCGCAAGTTACTGGTTGGTAAAAAAGTAAATCAAATCGAATTTGGAACGTGATCGAGAATGCTGTGTCATGGCATGAACTACCGGCGCTGCTTCAATACGCAGAATGGCACTTGCCGTGACGTGACGCCCACGAAGCCCCTCAATTGGGAGTTATGATAGCGGAGGATAGTATCTTTAGCCTACGATGTAGCTATGAGAAAAGCTAAGCTAATATTTTGTGAACAATAATAATATTGCTAACTATGAGGAAATTATTTGTTTTCTGGCTAGGTGCTTTTCATTTGGTACAAATAAAATGATTATACTAGGTTGTTATGGTAATAAGACCATCGCAGCACATATTTTTCCCACATACAATTAATAACTGAGTGATAAATTTATGAAAGGCTGAAGAAAGTATTAATGCGACAAGTTTTTTTAAACATTTATAAAACCTGCCGCTTCAATATTTTTAAGCTTTTCAGCACCTTTTACATATCAATTGGTTCAACCACAAATTCTCAACTACTCCGACGCCGCAAAACATCTCATTCGATTACCGACATTACACTATCCAACCCTCACTTCACACTCGTAGGCGTTTCTCTCAACCCGTGCGCTGCTTAGGTTGAGTTACAAACACAATAAGTCGCGTCCCGGTGGTAACATCGCTCGCTCCGGGGCCTAATCAACCGTGGCGAACGCTTCCATGCCTTTTGTTTTTCGAGCCGACGACTTGTGGAGCGATCGTGTTTTCTCTAACATCTAATTGTAACGAGTATTGGTTGGTTAGAAGTTGATCGTCTTTTGTTTTGTGTCGATAGTACAATGTGTTATTGCGAAGTTAGTCTATGTTTTCGATAATGAACAACAGACTTTTGAGATTCCCTATAAAGGTTCTTCTGTTTGCTGTTTTAATCAATATACTTTATAAAAATTAGCAATACAATGCTAAATCAATTAAACGTGACAAACTACACGAATTTATACATGACCTAATAGACCAGTAATTATCGCAATAAATCAACGAATCCAATTCGAATCCCCTTTGTGTCTTCAATAGCCGTATTATATAAACCAAAATTAATAATAGACACATTAAGCTAAACGTTATCGCTTTGTTACGCAACTTGATCGATGATGGCAACGCAACGTGCAACGCAACGGACGATAGTATCTGAGGCACTTACCTATGACACCCACCGAGATAGCAATCTCTTACACGAGTAACTTTCTCGCACGCCTACTAAATGTTTGGGCAACGCTTTTTTGTTTGTTTGCCATACATTCGAAACTTTGAATTTCGAATAGAAAAGATTCGATGATACGGATGGCAAAGTTGAAATTGTACGGGTCATTAGGTTCATTGGAGATGGACTTGTCATGCTGTAAGATAAGATGACGGTGAAGACAAAGAAGGTTACAATTGATGGTAGACCGTCAACAAGACTACTGAATGACATGGCTAGTCAAAACACAGGACAATATCAAACATAGGTGTGTCATAGGATAATTTGATAATTCAATTATTTGCAAAAACCCTAGGTATATTGCGAAAACACGGATAATTAGAAAATGGTGAAAACATTTCTACGAGCAATTTGGTTGAAATAGGTATAGTTAGGTTAGGGTAAAACTGTGACCCACCGCACACGAGCCGAGCGAGCGAAGCGATTAGTGCCACGGCAGCGGCCGGCGGGCGTTATTTACAAGTTACTAGCATAAATGTTTTCACCATTTTCTAATTATCCGGGTTTTCGCGAAAATTCGAATTATCAAATCATCCTACGACAGGTATAAAACGAATGTGGATGTCTTTCGTATATTCGGATAGAATTAACTGTAATCAGAATTATGGTAAAGCTACATACAAGTAGATAAACACTACTATAAGTATATTTAGCGTTCGATTGACGTTGACGGTGCTGTTGGTAAACATTTATGCATATTTTTTTTTTTAAGTGAATTCTTCTTTGTGTGGTATTTAGCACTTTTGGGTGAACAAAAATCATGGAACTCGCGTCATCGTCACCGAACGCATTCCATGAGCTATATGTATATTGTGTATATATGTGTATTTTTTGGGTGAACAAAAAGCGTGAAACTCGCGTCATTGCCACCGCACGCTTATTTTTACTTCTATCGGCAGTCCCCAAAGACTACCCCACCTGTTTTTTTTTTTTTGTGAAATGTGCCTAAAGAACACGATGGCGGCGTTGCGTTGGTTCCATATTTTGACCAAGCGCCGAGAAATTCTTGTACACCTAGCTATACGATACAATGACCATAGACATAGAAAAAACATGTAGGTACCCCCAAAGTTCAACAAAAAAGCTGTTAATACGTGTGAACCGCGATTCGTTATGGGAAACGTGCCGCGGAAACTGGGGGAATCAAGTTTGATATAACTATTATCCAAATCTCGAAGCCAGCTCTCGTCTGCGACCGCTTTTTTTGCTTTTTCGGTTTCAAAACTATTTTAACGATGTCTTAAGTTACAAAAACACGGGGAGATTGTTAGGAGATTGTTTTAAAAAAATAGAAAACGACTTCATTTTGCTGCTAGACGGTGTAGATTTCAGCTTGTATTTTAAAAAGTAACTTTTTAAAAAGCAGGTTCGATTTGATTGTCCTTTTTTTGCACAGAATACTGCCCGTATATTGTGCACCACCACTGTCAGCTTCTCAAACATAACATCACGCCTTGTTCCCCGAAGGGTTGGGCAGAACTGTACCTGTAGCAGGTATACCCACATTTCGCCAGTTATGTTTAAGTCCCATGGAACAGGGGCGAGCCTATTGCCATCAACCGGGCACAAATCCAGACTCCGGGCTGCTACTGAGAAATTACCAGATAGAAAAACCCAATAACACTTTGCCCGACCCGGGGATCGAACCCAGGATCTCGTGCTCAGCAGTAGCGCTTGCTACCACTAGACCAACGAGGCAGACTTCGGACGAGGCTTCTCAAAATATAACTTAATCATTTTATAACCTCGTCACATACACACACCACACAATTACCAACACACCCACCAAACCAAATGCCAATACTAGTGCCAATAATTGGCATATTGGTAATTATGTGGGGACAATTATCGTCGCAACATAATTACTTATTGATGTATTTGAGACAGTCTTTTCGAAGTTTTAAACTAGATAGCAAAACTTAGACATCAGAGTATAATCAATAGACAGAACTAAACTCTCTAAATATCTTAATTCAGCTCCAACGAACAATTTCTCGAGTTAAACTGAAAGTTACGCATTTCTATCTACAACATCAAGATATCAACGGTCTTTAAATCTTGCTAAGGATTTAATTGACACATTCGCTAAGCGCAAACGTTATTACAGATGAATGGTGGCTGTTTATCCCAGGGTAACTACTAGCGTAACGAGGGACAGCATTATGAATATCGATAATGCGTTATTCTCATACGTAATCGGCGAACTCGGAGGCAGTATTATCGATAAGCGTGCTTGGGGCCATCGCATCCCTATACATCAGGGAGATACGATCTAACCCTATATCGCTCGCAACTAAACTCTGCAATTACGTGATAATATACGTTTGTAACGATATCACGGTGTTTCGCGCTTTACGTGAAGTGATATATTAAGATTTGGTTATGTAATGAGCCCTGATAAAGCTAAGATGAAAAGTGTAGAACTGAAAATTAAGTAGGCATCCGATTCGTTTCAGGTGAAAATGTTTTCTTGTATCTTGTTATCCGTATTTCACAGAGAAACCATCCCAAAATAGTCTTGTTTTCAGGGTAGACTAAAGTATGAAATATTTACAAAGAAATCTTTTTACAATCCTCTAATATTAAATGAGCAATAATTGTATATAATATGGTTTAAGAACTTTATTATTCCTCATTAAGAATTAACAATAATTCACTTACTGAGAAACTAAATTAACATAAATTGTTTGTGAGCGTACAAAAACGACGTTAAAAGTAAATTTATAAAAACAGATAGGATAATATACTCGTATATACGTTCTCCAAAACGGCTCTAAGGATTTCGAAGAAAGTTGCAATATAGGGGATTACGGGGCGACAAATCGATCTAGCTAGGTCTCATGTTTTTGAAAATTGGCGTAGATATTGTGACTTATAACATCGCCTTGGATAAGTCTGTAAAGGTGTTATAATTGTGATTTAAATAAATAAATAAATATCCTATACCCGAGCAGAGCTCGGTCGCTCAAAGTTTAGAACAATAAGGCTATCTTTGAATAATGACATGACAGCATGGAATTAGTAAGTACCTACTATCATGGCAGCATGGAATTAGTATATACTATACATGAAATTAGTATGAACTATCCTATACTATTAAATGAGCATTCTCTATTTACACCAGAGCCCGGTCGCCCAAGTACTAACGAAAAAATGTG
Organism: Conistra vaccinii; assembly: GCA_948150665.1. Lineage (NCBI taxonomy): Eukaryota > Metazoa > Arthropoda > Insecta > Lepidoptera > Noctuidae > Conistra > Conistra vaccinii. Next base: position 12,023,040 of record OX411330.1, read on the forward strand.
TTCGTACGTACGTCTACCATTCAATTCCATACGCAATATACCAGCTAAAATATTATCAACGTTTCTTTTATTTGCGGACTCATATTGACATGGAGGCCGAACGTTAGTTATTGTGTTACAAATTGTATTTCTTTATTAGACACGTACGAACGAAATGACTGCTGTAATGGACCTCGTCTACAGAGAAGAAACTTTTTTATTGACATGCCTATTTAGTTTAATATGTAGAAATTGCGAGATTGTTTACGAAGTTTGTGAATGCACAAAAAAAAGAAGGGAAATGACTACTCTGTAGTCTGTACCGGTGAAACGCATTATGGCAAAGACTAACTAATATTATAAATGCGAAAGTGAGTTTTGTTTGTTTATTTGTTTGTTGCGCTTTCACGCTATAACAGCTGAACGAATTTGGATGAAATTTGACAGATAGATAGCCTGGGACCGGATAGAAGGAGTTAGGCTACTTTTCATCCTGGATGGCAGACGAAATCGCGAGCAACAGCTAGTCTTTAATAAATATTCAGAACAAAATTATGAAACAAAGCTCGGTATATAAAATTTGTATAATTATGACGAAATAGAAAAAATATCTGGCAAATTATGGGCAAGAACAGCTAGATTACGGGATGAATGGAAACATTTGGAGGAGGCGCCTCAGGCGGTCCTTACATTACGGAAACAAACATTAGTGATACGAACACGCAATACTAACAAATATAAAGTTAAGATTTTTGTTTCATTACTAACACACTAATATACTTAAAAATATTTTCTCATAGTCTGTGTATTGTAAGGAATTAATAAAAGCAATTTTTTTTTATTTTTTTTTTATACCTATGTTAAAATATTGTAGCCAAAAGTATAGTGATTGCACTATACTTTTGGCAACGCCCGTAGCGAGACAGAATATGTATAATTATAATATTTTCGAAGCAATAAAAAAAAATTACGCTATAATTTCATAATTACAGCTTTAAACACTAATTTACATACTCACCCACGATTTTACTTTCTCCGTTTTATCGTTCATTCAAAATCAATATGCCCTCAAAATATAACTGCCTAACTGAACACAATAATCGTAAACGAAGTTATTTTCTAACTTGTTTACTTTTACATAACATCATCAGCCATGTACCTTTCTCCGTTCGTTGACCGCCGTCCATTCAAGGCCAGGTGACGGCCAATTATAAGCGTTTTTAATATAATTTACGCTTATTACGCGTTTTTTGCTGTGTAACTTCGTGCTTGAATTATATTTAGATGACTATCTTTCTGTGAGTTCTGAAACTTAATGAAGGAGATTAAAGCAGTACCTCCTACACTATTTGAAATGCAAGAAAATATACTTTATCGCAAAATTTAAGAACTAAAAAAGTACCACAAATTGGTGCAAATATTTCAACGACTACTCTAGTGCCTCAAACCATAATAAACTACGTATACTTACCAAAATTTTGCCAAAAAGGTATATATTCAATGCTGCAGTCGTCCAAACTCTTTTATTTCTTTTTTTTAACACAATTATGTAAATACTTATTTAAATTCATAGAGTTCATGAAGGATTAAGGCTACATAATATAACAAAGAAATTAAGTTGTTTCCGCTTTTTTAAATCTCTCTAAAATAATATTCATACCACGTTGCGTTGATATTAATCAAAATGACAACATTAGTATTCCTGCCACGACCAGCATAAAGAATAGTTATGTCTATTTTATAATTTGAATTAATCATAACATGGTAACACTATTACGTAAAATGTTTTATTCATTTATATAATCCTTTACCCTATAGTTATAGACGATAAGCCTTTCATCAAATTAATTTTGCCGATTCTAATAAATGTGGCTATAACTTAAGTTAAAAATTAGCAATTCAATTTCTTTTAGGTGAAATAATTATGATTAAAATGTTATGTCACTCTTTTTTATATTTTTATCTATAATCGAACTGCCATTATAATTCTGATTTAGTCATAAAACTATATTGAAATTATTAAACATAAGGATTTTTTTAAGGTCTCTAACATAAACAAATTGCTGTGGCTTCTCTTTTTTTTGTGAGATTATTCACCATAGTAAATTAGGCATAACCAATGCATAGCATAATGATTCATCAGAATAGTCAGTAGACAGATTGTCTATTACCATTATTTTTACATGGCCATGAACCTCAAAACAAACGATGTTACTTATAGAACCTACTACTGATTCAAACTACTTAAGGAGGTACAGACCATAATTATTATTTCGCAAACCAGAGTTTTTATTCGAAACATCACACGGTAAGAAGTTTGACAACAATGCTTATTGTTAAATGTGCCAACGGTTTCTAATGCTTAACATAACATGTAATTAAACACATTAAAGCAAATTATAAAATATTGTTTTTTAATATTTAACATTTTGATTTAATGTTTTAATTTTGTAGTTATTAGGTGAGATAGACACTATAAATAAAAGTTAATCTAAATTTAATTCTGTTACATTTTAGCTTGAACCGCTATAACAAACGCCCAGAGCGCTTATAAGAACAGTATGTTTAATGTTGTTGGATAGCAAAATATAGAATTAGGTAATTTAATGCAAAAAAAACTTTTTACATTTTTGCTTGAAGTACAGTTAAAATATTTAGGAGGAGCTCGTGGCTAAGTAATAAGAAGCCGCACTGATCGATCCATCAGGTTAAGCTACGCTTGCCGGGGTTGGTCAGTGGATGGGTGACCATCTTCACATACCGAGACTCCTCCGTGCCTCGGAAATCACGTTAAGCCGTTGGTCCCGGGTGTCATTTGTGGATCTTTGACAGTCGTTACGAGTCGTCAGAAGCCCGAAAGTCTGACACCAGTCTTACCAAGGGGTATCGTATTACCCAGTTACTGGGTTGTGGAGGTCAGATAGGCAGTCGCTCCATGTAAAATATTGGTATTCAGCTGCATCCGGTTAGACTGGAAGCCGACCCCTAGATAGTTGGGAAAAAAGGCTAGGAAGATTGATTTACAGTTAAAATATTTCGTAGTTTCATTTTTATCATAATTTCCGTGGACGATGTTTTTTTTTTTTAATTCAGAAAAAATATATCAGTTTTACCAATTTTTTACATAATGTTAGGAAAATTTTCTGTTACTACTAACTATTTTGCCTCAAGTTTTATTCACAAAATCGCGTTTTTGTTTTTTTTTTATCGTGATAATGTCCTGACAAATGTATATTTATTTATATTATTTGAAGAGCTAAGTTCAAAAGCACGATTAAAGAAAAAAATTGCTGTTAAGATTTAATGCAGGGTTCAAACCTAATTTCCGGGCCTGTCCCATGTAATAGATATTACAACTTAATTTAAAAACAGAACACTTGTTTGAAACGAACATAGATACTCAAAAAAAGTCTTCAAGACTTTCTATGTCAGCGAAACAAAACGCAATCGATCATTGATCTATCAAAGAGGTTTAAAAGCAAATAAAGTTTATTGTGTAACTTTCTTCTATCTCTAGAGCGGGTGCGAGCTGCGAGGCAAGCAATGCGTTCGTTTTTGTCGATGGTTACGTAATCCGCTGTCAAGCAACGTCATGCCGCGTCAACGGTCATTATCACATCGTCGGCGAGATGTTAAACAGACTGTTACTGACAATTTTATTGCCTTTCGTTTTACGTTTTTTAGGTACATGTGTCAAACAAGTGGTTCGTGTTTTAAAACTGTGATTAATGTTTTGTTTCATTCAAATATTGTAAAACAAATACTGTTAGATTTAGGGATCAACATGTTACCATTTAAGCATCGCTCACAATCATGACATCAAGCTTTGTTATTAGGCTTTATTTATAGCAACTTCAGCAGGGTGTGTTAAAAAGCCTTCTGCAGCCTTGGGCATTCAGCCTCATTAAAAGATGACTGGCTATTCTCGAACAGCAATTGCTTCCATGAAAGAACAACAAGAAGGGTCATCTTCATCATGAACAATTCCTCAACAGCAGATATGGTAGATATTTATTTCACCGTTGCACTGTCATGGCACATAACACCTGTTTTAACAGGCATCAAGAAATTACTTAAAGAGTTAAGACCTACGTGCTCAAACGCTTAACTTTCAAGAACCATAGAGTCACCGCAGAGTTTTAGTTTTACGAGTTTCCACTGTTCCTAAAGAAAGTTGTGAAACTGCATGCACCATTCAGTATTCTGTCGGAAGATTTCTTTAGTGATGCGCTTGAACATAAAATCATATTGTTACTTACTGATGAGTCATTGTTAGATAATTTTAAAGTTAAAAGCTGCCATTTTCATCGTTATTTTATAGTGTCTCTCTAAGGTAAGGATGATATAAAATCATTGGTGAATTTGATAAACAGCGGAGTCATTAATTTCGCAGCGGTGTAAAGGCTAAAGGCGGTGCGTGTCCATAAAGAGAAGGAAGGGCCATTAATTACCTCGCTGGCTTACTGCATCTTGGCAATTTTAGAATTTGGACATACTATTGGTCTTTCTTGCTTTTTCGTGTGGTTGGTGAGCCCCATCGGCCTCTGACTTGGCCTCACATGCCATCGAGAAATATCTCTCAGGTTTCCTCACGATGTTTTACTGCTCCTACTACTACTTCTACTTCTACTTCTTTACTATTGGTTAATGCCTCGACTCTCATGTATGAGGTTGTGAGTTCAAATCCGGGCATGTACTAATGTGAGTTTTTAATTCATAATTATACTTACTCAGTTTATTTTAGACATTACTGACCGATGTCAGTAATGATGATTCTGATCTATGATTTCCTTCACCGTTGTGAAGGAAATCATCGCGACTGTATCACGTTCCAACCACGATTTTATTAATAATAAAAACACAATTTCTAATTTACGTTGATTGATATAATATTTATTTTACTCTAGTAAGCAAGCATTTAACCCAAAATATCGCAGCGCTTCAGCGTAACTGCCCTTTGGTAAATCAGCACAAAGGAGATTCACTTAAGGCACAGTTGCTAATACTGGTAGCTCGTTAATTATTTACAGCTGAAAAATCTGTGAATTGTCCTTAATCATTTACAAAAAGCATCAACTCAAAAAGTATATTTTTTTAAGGAAATTATGACCTGTTTCACCACATCCTGATAAGACCAACTGGGTCTTACCGGGATGTTGTGTGTGAACTTATTGTGTCAGATAAGTTCAACAAACTCATCTCAACTAAAAAATCTTTTCTGGTTTTTAATTTGTATGGTGATTCCTATTCGCAGATAACAAAACAGAACTTCATTGCCATAAATTTAAAAAAATCACCCGTTCTCCAGATAAAACGAAGCACCTACTAACAAATGCGGTCGAAACCTCCTTTGTGTCATCCGTGTGCAATTTTGTTATTAACTACAACAAGCTTTGTCTCTTTATGGTATTTAGATATCCAGGTTAGAACATCTGTTCACATTCAATTCAGTTCACAAGTTATCTAGAGTTAAGCATTTACTTTTCTTGCTTTGAATGTAGTCGATATATATGAAACATTATACAAGGTGGAGACGACAATACAACAAAAAATTAAACGGTGTGTCCATAATGACGTTCCTATTCTGTATACGAAAATTCAATTGAATATATTCAATTGTTTAGTTATTATAGCTCGGCAAAATCCATAGTCGGCTCGGGCTATTCCGTTTATCCACCCCAAAAATCCACCCTATGGTGGATATTCTGAAATGTATGCCCGAGAATTCACCCAAGACCTAGTTGGATAAACGGAATTTATAGGCTTAGGGTGGATCCGGCATACATTACATTTAATTTGTTTGAAAAACTCTTTTTTTTTTCGACGCTATCATTTATTTGACAGTTCCAAAATACTCTTAAGCATTAGTAGTGCCAGTATTTTTTTTTTGTTGTATGGTTGTCTCCACATTGTATGCAAACAAGGTAAGGAAACCTGGACTTATAGTTAATATAAATCTGAAATCGCCAACCCGTGTTGAGCAAGCGTGGTGATCGCTCGAGCCTTCTCTGAATAAGAAGAGGCCTCTGCCCTGCTGTGGGATAATTTCAGGCTGGTATTGATTTTATGATATACTGTCTACTTTCACAATATGTTATTTATATTGTCTACTTAAGACATCTTGGATCGACGCGCCCATTTATCTCATGAAATATAGAATAGGGATATTAACACAAACATTTTTTTTTTTTAAATATTGGACAGGTATTTTTACTTTTTTTACGTAATCAAAAGATTACGGCAATACATTGAGTTAAAATGTGGCATGGCGACACTCCCCGGTAGATTTTACACTGATTTGCGATGTAGCGAGCCGACTCCCCAACTTTAATGCGTTTTATCTAAACCATTTTTTATTAATATGATAAAGTAAAAAATACGTCTCTAATATTTTTTTATTATCTGACTGACAGACTAAACAGTATTTTTTCCCCATTTAACAGTCCATTTACATATCAAAAGTTTCTCGCCAAATAATTCAATCAAAACTTGCTCAAACGCAACTACGCTCATTCACGTTAATTTCTTAAAGCACCAAATCAGAGGTCATAAAATTTTACAACCTAGTGTCGTATAATTTGTGCAATGGAAAATTATTACAACGTCCGCAAACTACTTTCTGTGATTTATTTCTCTATTAGTATGTGTCTTGTGAAAGTCTATAAGTTGACCCATGACATGAAATGGGAATCGTAAAATTACCTACTTCATCATTTTGCCTAGCCTTTTCCCAACTATCTTAGGGTCGTCTTGCAGTCATTGGATGCAGCTGAATACCAGTATTTTACATGGAGTGACTGCCTATCTGACTTTCGGGCTTCTGACGACTGCAACAACTGTCAAAGTTCCACGAATGAGAGCCGGGACCAACGGTTTAAAGTGCTTTCCGAGGCACGGAGGAGTTTCGGTATGTAAAGATGGTCACCCATCCACGGACCAACCCCGGCAAGCGTAGCTTAACCTGATGGATCGACCCGTGCGGCTGTTATTACTTAGCCACGAGCTCCTCAAAATAACCTACTTATTGGTATGAAAAACAATTGTCCGACCAAACGTCGGAAAATGGTTTTCATAGAACAATCAGAAATGTTTGGGAGCATTGTTTAGACTTACAGAACCTGTTTTGAAACTAGACGAAAAATTTAGCAATGATAAAATTCGACCCCGTATTACCTCTAGCTTTTCCCAAACAACAATTTGATTTTCCGATGATCGAACCGAAAATAAAATGAAATCGAACGAATACGTGGGTTTAAATTATAAAACCATGGATTAAGGTCCTTTAACAAGGTTTTCTTTAAAGTTTCAACGAATTGAAACCACTCATCACTTGCATCACGATTGATTCAAGAAATACAATCTTAGGAATCGCCTTCAGAGAAAGACATAAGAGCTTGCAATCCTAATATTCTCTTTTGTCAATACAAGAGATGGCCCTTAAGGACGTCTCGCCCTCCCCCTCCCCGCACCCCGCGCCCGCCGGTCTGACAAGATCCAAGATGCAAGAATGCAGGTCCACGCCAGTGCTTCGCTTTCGAAATAACTCGCCACTCGCTAACACTTCTTTCATGTTGGATGTTAAAGTCGCGTAATTTTTGTAAACACTACTAAGTTTATATTATTTGTAAAGGTAATTAGTTGTTTGGTACATTGAGTTTTTAGTCGTAGGATTAGATAAGTTTGAATGTTGTTCGGGTTTACACAAATGAATGAATGAATTGAATGAATGGGTGCATATGAAAAGCTAGCTTGAAGTTAAGCTATTTCTATAATAGTCAACAATAATGAAAGTTTTTCATATTGAAATTATCAAGAAAAATCTAAACACAAAATATTTACCTAGAAACAAACAAACATGGTTTTTCCAAAGATATATTCCGTTTCATTAACTTTACATTGATTTCTGATTTTCAGTTTTAGTTTTTCGATACCTGTGATAAAGTTATTTCTTCTTTTTTTTTATTTTAACACTATTCGTAATATCGAAACGTGTTCATTCATTTTGAAATAAAAATTCGAATGTTATCACGTTCCTTCAATACTATTGTTTCCTATTTGATCGAACTTTTTGCACCGAAGGCCAATACGCATTCCAATTTTAAAAGGTAACGGTTTTGTTATTATTATTATTTAACAAAGCGAAGTAATTTATCACTCAAATTAAAGTTCAAATAATAAGTAGTACAATTACCTTAGTATGACCCTGATACCGGGGAAACTCAATAGAGCTGAACTTAAAGCTCAAATCATCGTACCAAATTGACACTTAAAATAAATGTCAGCTTACATAAAATCAATTTTAGACCAAATAAAAACGTTTTCCTAAAACGTTTTGCACCATTTATATAATCAAATTGATTTGAATGTTCATTTCGTTACAAAATATATTAAGAACTCATTTTATATTCACATCTACGCCATAATAACACAAGACACGGACATCCTTCACTACTTCCTAGAAACCTGAAGGATAATTTACAAAACAGGATAGCCAGGTATCCGGTTATCTACCAGATGTATTCTTATCCTCGCAAATTATACTTATTAACTGCCTCCCATCACGCAACAGCTAATGTCAATATTGTAGGTCTACTGAAGGATTACCTACAGCAGTGTATATACGTTTATAAAACCAGTAAAATATAATTAGCTTAAAACTCATACAGTTAAAATGTCACTCACCTTTTCGAATTAATTTTGACTGCACCAAAAATATATATTTACAAATGTCACAATATATAAAAATCCAGACAGACACAACACTATTCACTAAAATTCCAGTTCCACTAAAGAATAAAAAATATATATTCTTTGAACAAAAGAAACTTCAATACGGTTGAAAATTGTAGTTTTCGTAGCACTCCGAAGTGCAAAAGAGTTCAACGCGCGAGCTCTCTCTAAGCAGGCCCGTCGTATACTGAACCCTCTCGCGAGGCCGTACACTATCTCCTCGTACAACTTAACGTACCTGATAACGCATACCTAACAACCATCTTGATACTTAGCCTTCTTATTTCAAAATATTGTTTTTTTTTTTCTATTCATCCACACTCATATTTGAATTGAGAATTTAAACCTTTTTTTTTCAGAGTTACCATACGTCTAGTATTAACGCAGCGCTAGTGCGGTCGCCGCCTCCGATTGATACAATCATGGGCGAAAAGTAAATGGTTCTTAATAAACGATGCACCGCAAGTGCACTAAGTTAACCTTTTTATCGGGAGCTTTAAGCTCGGCGGTGAGTTAAATAAAGTGGTTTCTAAATATAAACGGCGTATCTGGACGCGCCATTGGCAGGTGCGAGCCTACGCGTAAAGGTTTTTTGCCACCATCTCTATTTTTTATTACATTTTGTATTTTTTTAAAGGGACAATTTTATAATTAAAGCTAGTACGTTTATCGAGCACCGAGGGAAGTTTTACCGAGAAACTGTGGTCGATGATATCTATATCTTATCCCGCCGACTTAGTACTAAAAAATGTTAATTAATTTTATTTATTAACAATGTCTACAAGTTTTTATTTGCGGAGTTTATAATTAATATGATGTTTTACAGCGCCTGTTCAGATAATGTCGCAATTTTCAACGTTGTAGTTGTAAATGGAGATAAAATCGGGAATGTTAAAAATAACAAATTACGTTCATATATAAAATTAATTGTTGTTTGTTTGCATTCATCATCATTATAACTTGTTAAATGTTATGTCATTTATGACCATCATTTTAATCGTTATTTGCTTCACATGAACTGTTTGCAACTTTTTATGGTCAATCAAGAAAATAAATTACGAAAAAAAGAACGCATTTTACCATTTAAATTAAAAGTAAGTGCTAGTATAGATAACGTTGAAATAAAAGTAAGTACTCAACTAGCTTGAGACAAACGATAGATCCATAACAATTAAATAAAAGTAGTTCTGAACAGACGGGAGCGAGGAGGATCGGGGGTGAGGGGGGGAATGACCGATAATTAAAAAGAGTGTAATGCGCGTATGGTCCCACGGCCCGTTACCGTTATCGCGAACGTAGGTAATGAAACTGAGGAAATATTGTAGAGTGTGGTACAAGCATAAGGATGAAGTGGTTTGATACACAAATTAAAACTATATAGCTGATAGGTTGGACAGAAGCTTGAATTGTTATTTGTTTTTATTACGGACGCATTTAACGTGCACGTCTTTCTACATTGTTCTCACATGTATAATTTCAATATGAGTAATATTTTGTAACAATTTTTAAGCTATTGCATAGCTTCTATCGCGGGCCTTGAGCGTGGAGACCGAGTCCAGAAATTCCGTAACGAAAATAACCTAACACCCCTGTCTCTTTAGTTCAGCAACTCGCCTCTAGGTGGCATTGGTTGTATTATAATTGCGTAAGTTGATAAAAACAGCTATGCAATAGCTTTACCGCGGCAGTCTCCGAGTGCCACACGTCTTTTTTTTATTTATTTTTAAAAGAGTGTCCGTGGAGTTTCCTGCCCTTTCTTCTTCATAGGTACCTACTACCCTTTGGAATGGGCAACTAGCTTCATATTTCTGACTGACTGACTCCTTGACAATTCAAAAGTGCCTGTAAATGGTTTTACTGAAATAAATGAGTTTGAGCCCCTGGGACATTGGATACGCCTACATAATGCCACTATGGCGTATTGATGAATAGTTTGTATTGCTTTTCTGGTAGATGTAAGTACTAACACTACTTTCTAACTCGTATGTATACTAACCAAATGGACTATTTTTATGGATCCGATATCCAAAGTTCTTTACGACTCCTTAAGATAAGTTAAGCGGATTAGGTTACTAAATATACGTCGTCTATTGTATTTTATAATTTATTTCAGGAAAGTCACGCCTGAGTCAATTAATTATCAGTTAAAGTTTTGGCTGAATGGTTTTTCTTATACATTGTGGCACACACCAACATTCTGGACGTGGAGTGTGCTTAAATCTTAACTAATTTCCACTTCACCCTTATCTATCTAATCTGAGATACGTCGTGTCATCAACCTTGTAATGAGGACGATCTCACCTCATAACTTTGAAGTGCATTTTTAACGTTTATTCGTGTTTTAATTGCTTCATGCTACAACGTAAGCAAATACTCGACTGGTGGAAAAGGAAAACGTTTGTCGTCATTATGTCTAATTTTCTCCTTTTACAGAACTGCCTAAATGAAACAACACTGCTGTCACCCTTTTCTGGTGGAATTCTTTTGTTTTTATTTGTTGTGAAAAAATAGTTTCATCAGAATAAGTAGGTATATACTAGCATAGCAATAATTTTAATGTTAATAAATGTTATTTTAATTTAATTTCAATTTTATTTGTAAATGTGTATGCCTATTCTATTATGAGTCTATGTTACTGGAAGGAAATGATTTAAATTTTATTTTAATAGAAATAATTATTATAAAAATATGTCTTCATCATACAATAATTTTGACACATCCACAATGGGCGCACTTGAGTGCCATCAAAGAATAGCACAGGCTAAGTAAAGCGATTCCAATAGAAAGCCGTGACAGTTTCCACGCCACGCATTGGGGTCGCCCATTGTGGAGCGGTTATTGTCTACGTTTCTGTTTAATTGCGCCAATAGGTGGTTGTTATATAGTTATGAATGTCGAGGATTTTTTTATATCATAATATTCCTTGTTCTTTAGTTTTGGTTAATTTATGTTATCAATAGGTAATTGAAGTTATGATTGTCAGGGAATGTTTTATTACATAATGTTCCTCGTTCTTTATTGAATGTTATCAAGAGCCTATAACAAGTACTACCACTGTCTGTCTAGCATAGCTTAGTTATTCAGTCCCCTTACGAGTATCATCTTGCTGACTGTCTCATATTATTGCACCGCATGAGCTATCCTAACTACATAATAAATAAACGGAAAAGTGAGTATTTTTGTTTGTTCATTTGTTTGTTTGTTTGTTCATTTGTTTGTTACGCTTTCACGCTAAAACGGCTAAACGGAATTGGATAAAATTTGGCACATGGGTAGACAATGACCTGGAGATGGACATACCTAGAATACCTTTCATGTCGATATTCTCACGGGAACGAGACTTTTTTTTTTGGATGGGAAATAATCAAATATCCTCTCCGAGGGCGTGTCAGACTCTTACTGATTAAAATCCACCCGTGTTATTTCAGTTGCCTGTACGTTCGAAACCGCGTAGTTTTCCAATAAATCTTTCTGTTATATAAGAAGAAGTATCGTTTATTGTTTGGGTATATTATTTCTGCCTACCTCGTTGGTCTAAGGGTCGCAAGCGCTACTGTTGTGCATGAGGTCCTGGGTCCCAAGTGCTATTGAGTTTTTCATTTGAAATTTCTCTGTAGCAGTCCGGAGTCCGGATATGTGCCCGGTTGATACAAATAGGCTCGCCCCATTACATGGGACTTAAACATAACTAGAGAAACGTTGGTGCATCTTTACCAAACCCTTCGGGAAATATTTTTTTTAGCGCTAGCGTGATATTTTTTTTGTTGTATATTTTATTTTATTAATAGCCATACGTAATAAACAAATGCCACTAAATCGCAGCGGCAACAATCTAAAGTAACTACAGGTTATACGTACTATGCGAGCCAACTAAGAATGCGCCTGTCAAGACGCCATTTTGTTGCCATTTTGACAGTTTTGCAGTACTTTATCTGTCAGGAACGGTCAGGAAAGTACTGCTATCGTGTGAAGTTGGCAACAAGCGCGATCCCATTCTTAGTTGGCACGCATAGTACCTACTAGTTTCAATACATCTAATACCTTTAAACGAGCAAATCTTGTATATATAAATAATCTGAATCTCGGAAACGGCTCCAACGATTTCGATAAAAGTTGCAATTTAGGGGTTTACGGTGGTGAAAAATCTAATCTAGCTAGGTCTCATATCTTAGAAAAATTGTTTTCTTTATTTTCACGGCCCCGGAAATCTGATAAAACGTTGGTGTACCTGGATGACATGTTTACATTTTCACCCCGAGCACAACTCGGTTGACCAGATATTGATAGTTTAACACAGGACCATTCCAGTTTTCTGTACCTTCCATAAAGTTATTCATAACTTCACTTGCGTTCTTACATTCATATTTATTTATAACCGGAATCAGACAAAAATACTCTCACGTAGTTCTTACGTCATAAAACTCCGCATTCTATTAAAAGGATATACTGTTTGAATAAATTGAATATTTAATTTAAACAATAACATCGTATGTACAGACAACAAAGAGGATGATGAGAGATGGTATGTAGGTATCGATCTATCCCAATTTGGTTTTTAATGAGTTGTATTTAGCTAAAAAATACAAATACACACATACAAAGTAGCCAAAAGTCTTGTATTCAACCAATAAAAGTTTAACAATTTTATCTATTGCTGATGTGGTGATGATGGTGTTCCGGTTTCGATGGCTAGGTCGGCAATGTGTGTGTATGGCTTTTTCTATGCCAAAACTTTTAGTGTCTGCCTAGAGTCCTAATTTGTGACTGGTTAAAGGCAATAGGATCACCCATATTAGGTACCCAAAACTGACGAATTACACTAAAAATTTCTGCCTATCCCTTCGTGAAATACAAGCGTAATATTATGTAATTCATACAATAGCATCGTATGAACGTTCCCAAGATTATTTAGGTATTAGTCAGTGACTGACACAGATCAATGGATAGACGGCTAACATTTGAGCTAACGATCGTTATCTCGAAGTATCGATCGACAATCGATTTATTGTTTGTTGTGGTTGTTAATGTTGATGTTGCTACCTTATGTGGGTGTTGGATCAGGGTGATAAGTTAAAAGAAGGGAAAACTATTTAACATTTGGAAATACAAATTAATTTCTATGTATTTCTAAATATTATTATAAATTAATTTCGATTTTCGAGTCTGTTGTTTTTCTAAACTACGCAACGGATTTTGGTGCGGTTTATTCCGGAAGGTTTATGTGGACAATAGATTAATATCAAACTTACTATATAATAAAGAAATATAAAGTCGTAACAACCTTGCCTGCAAGCAGGGCTGGGTCGGCTAGTTCGATATAAAAACAGCCCCAAATGACATAGAGCCATAAACTAATTCTTAATCCATATTCAGCTTTATCTTGAAGTTAAAATTGATTTTAATGCATTAAAAAGTTTGAGCAAAACCCGGGTTGTTTCAAACACGTGATTCACTCAAAACTATCCTTTTTTCCATAACACTTTTTAGGTTTAGCGGAGTAACTCGATGATATTCAGATTATCCTGAATGTTATATTTCTTGGAATGTTATTTCATCTTTAGGATCGTATACTTCATTACTTCACCAAAAGAGCGTCCTCCTACCATTACACTCCAAATTTCTGCTAAACCAGCCAAATGGCAACAATACCTAACAAGTACAGAACAGAAGGGCAACTAGATACCATTACTAAGGCCGACATCCATAAACGTTACTTAGCACGTGCTTTGACTTAGACACGTTCTCGTTTACACCTTGCACATGTGTATTTTAACAGTTGTAAGACACTGACAGGAGTAATGCTTAGCCAAAGTACGTGCGTAACGTTTATAGATCTCGACCTAGGAAACAATGTGATACAACTTACATGTTTCAATCGCTTATGTGATGCGATATTGCCGTGTTAGACAAGGATGTTAAATGTAACACTTCTTTGAAAATGTTTGTTTAGGTAAACTATGTAAAGAGATATTTCTGTTGATGGCAAAAGCTTTTTTTAATTGTGTGAATTCTAACATGGAACTAATTGGATTTTTTGCTTTTCAAGTTTTTTTTTGCATTTAATTCGTTCAAACCTTGTTTTGCGTGGAAAAGTACCTACTTAAGTACTAAAAATATATATGTTTACAATAGGGAAAGGCGAAAAGTTTTCTAAAACATAAATCCCAAAAGAAGTCTTCTTTATTAAATTAAATGTGTTTAAACCTAATCTCATTCTCAGCATTTAAAAGAAAAATCCTTTCTTTTTTTGTTCTAACTGCAGGCAGCCCTGACACCTCGGAAACGCCAGCGATGCGCGTACGCCGCCGCGGCGCACAAAGGAGCGGGATTTAACGCACAAAGTATTGTACATCCTCACGGAATATATTGCCGCAGCACGCTTACGAATAGGCGTGGTAGCTAGTTCTCGCTGCACAGGACTGGATTTGAATTAGGAATTTAGAAAAACATAGATTTAGTTGGAACAAAGAAATCGTTGGAGAAAAATGGACGGTCGTCAAAAAGTATCTACATATATGCAGTTGAAGAAGAAGAGAAAATTTGGGGTCTGAATTCCGTAGCAGTAGGTATGTGAAATGAAAATATGCACAGCATCTTACAAAATAATGATAATGTAGAATGAAAATCTTCATCTTGGCAGTAACCAGGCAATCTCTTTATTGTGAATAATAGCTAACAATATGTACTCTCACTCTTCAATCCATACTTAATTGAATTTGTAATATTAATGTCAGAAACATAAGAACTTAAGTAAACGAAGATAACCCGGATTATCAAGAGCTTTACCACATCACACAAAGTAAACAAACCTTGTAACAAAGCATTCTTATTTTTATCATAATTACATTTTAAAATGGAAACACACATTATGGAATCTCCCGAACATTAAAAACATGCACAGTTGACATTAACACGGTCCCAGACTTGAGACCTCTGACCTTCGAATGACAATCCAAAATGGCGACCAACATATGAGGTAATGGAACTATGCTAATTTTAATAATACATTATAGATTATTCAGATAAGACCTAAATGCATAAAGTAGAATGGCTAATAATATTAAAAGCCAACTCGATTTGTGTTAAAACTGAAATCTTTATTACAAAACATATTTTTTAAATAAATTATTCGGCAAGAGTAAATAATTAAATAAATTCTCAACAAGTTAATCGGTTTATCTAAAACTGTAGTTATTAAATTACATGCAGAAAATTGCTTTGCACTACAATAAAAAACTATGGTAGCAATGTGCGTATGTTAAATGCTTATCTTCTTTATTAAATAGTTAACAGGTACGTGGCTAATAAAAATGGAAAACGTATCGTGTGTAGTGCGGTCCTGTGGCTGTAAGTCGGTGCCTATATTATTAAATAGACCATATCTTGCAATCTGTCGGGTCTGAATGGATAATAACGCGGGGTCCGGCCGGCTCTTCTATTACGAATAGGACCTCACTCCCGCCCCCTGCCCTGCCAACAAGGATTCAACCCAGTGCTTAACTCTAATTGCTTACGTGTTTTTGCAATTCGACTGATTTCGCCGTTTTATAGGGCTGTTAAAGCCTTAAAGCTCCTATCCTCTATTGGTCGGCGCTTTACGCCAAACGCATCAAATTAACATTAGTTGCATGCGAGCTGGGAGCGGTAAGCATTACATAATTTCTCGATATTCATTCATAGGCGTTGGTACTTGGTTTAATTTTACTATCAACTAATGTAACCCAGGAGGACTCACTGCCATTAAGGAGAGGCTCCTTTATGGTACTAAATAGTATAGCTACTAATGTAGGTAATGTGCTTAGGAATAAAATCCTAGACAAATTGTAAACTTAAATAGAAGAGAGAAAATAAGTTTTATTAATGTAGAGGTCATAAAAGGATTCCGTAATGAAAGTTTTCTTAAATTATTTTTTTATTACTCAAATAGGTAGTAAGATAATCATTATACATACAAGCAGTCTTTGATGTTGTTTGCGTGAACAACAACAACAACAATATATTCAAATTGGTACATTAATAATAATCAGATAATTACATCGTTATTTAACGTAACAATGTAGTCACATTTCAGGCGCATATTAAATATCAAGTATCAACAGGGTAAATACTTAACATTATAAATAACCATCAATACATTCCAATCCAGACTTCAACAACGAAATCTAAAGAAATACCCACACCTCAAGGATGGTACCCGATACATCCATCATTCCATCATTTGAATAACTCACTAAATTGCTCGACACACGCGAATCATCGATTTGTATATTTTTTACTCAGTTCTCGATAATATTCTCGATGGGAATGAATTTGTATCGAGAGTTCGAGACATAGTACCTAAAGAGTAAAAAGTTGTTTATAATTCAACTGCCACGCAATTGTCTCTAAATGTTACTTTGTATTTGTGCCTTTATATTTATATGTATGTTGTTATTGTATCTCCGGCTAATTATTGTATGTTGTCAGTGTCACACTTGTCACGCGACTTTTTGCCCCTACTAATGTTTTTTTTAATACATTTTTTTCTATGTTCTATCGCGACATTTTGCGAAAGCGACATTTTGCGAAAGCGACATTTTGCGAAAGCGACATTTTGCGAAAGAGACATTATGAGAAAGAGACGTTTTACGATCAGTAGACATTTTGCGAAAGCGACATTTTGCGAATGAGCCCCTATGAATGTAATGTTACCTATTATTAGTGAGCGAGACCTTTATTCTAGGAATAGGTATTTTATTTATTTTGACAACTTATCACACACTGTTTTATCTGTATTACAAAATGTATCTTACAATATTGTTGCCCCACAATCGATTGAATCACTTCAGGTCATACAATGGATACCTCAACAACAAATGAAAATTATTTATCCAAAACGTATTGATTTGCGTAAGACAGTTACACTGATACTCCACCAGTCATATAGGTCAAAAGGACAATAAACAGAATATCTATTATCCATATAATTTATTGAAATGTAAACAAATACCAATTGACCTGTTTCTTAGGCAAGAGCAGTGTAAAGAACATAACATAGTGTAATACTCGTAGTTTAAGACAAGTCATGAACTCGATTTGTACTAGTTGAAACTATTGCAATCTACAAGTCAATCACAGAATAGATTATAAGTAAGTCACGCTGCACGTTATGGTAACTTTAATAAAGCAGAGTAGGGCTAAAGCTCTGTTCTAGCTGGGTCCAATGAGTGTCAATGATTCTTTAAAATCATACAATGACGTCACAGTTTACAGGAACAAAGTTCCGAACAACGCAACGCGTAAAATAAAACGAACACGAAAAACGCCACACAATGCAGACGTAAACAGAACGTTGAATGCAGTACGAATTTTCGCATAAGCTCTAAACCGCGCCGCGCCCCAACACGATGCAATGCACTGCCCAGCTAATACGAACGCTCCCAACATTCACTACCAAATGAACCTGTTCGGAATGCGCTCAAACAAACTGCACTGAATCAAAATGTCAAAATAAAACATTATTATTATCCGCTAACTGAACCTGTGGGGTACGTCAGTGATGCAGTAAATGTCAAGAACGAACGCTATTCGTACTGTCGACTGCGGAACAACCATGGAACCCATAAATATTCCACCGACATTACAGTTGCTAGAACTCATTCGATTAACGGTAAAATCGATAAAACAATTCACTCGATATCTATGCGTAACTGTATCGAAGTAATGTGCATTGATTCAATTAGATTCAATACCTACATTTAATAATATGCGACTAATAAACTATTTATTATCTCGAGGTACGATGGCGAGCTGCTACAAAGAAATACAATAAAATTCTCGTTTTCATTTACTTTGTTACATAAACGTGAGCAATTTAAAGTTACAAAGTACCAAATCCTACGATATTTCTTCTATCTAATCGAGTGTGAATGCGGTTTGATACTCGAATAACAGGCGGTACTACTTAAACCACAATTTCTATATTTTAATGTTAAACCAAAAGGCTTACGTAATTAACTTCAACTCTACATTGTAAGGCACTATCGCCACATTTCAGTCCCTTTTGTTCGAGAAGGTCAAGGTCGATAATATACACTTTGAAAATATTATTCATTGACCAAAACAATCGCGGAGAACAAAGATCCGCAAACGAGCTCTACGGTCAGCACAACAGTGTATTAACACAGGATATCATAAATCTTGTGATGCAATGAGCTTTGATGAAGTACGCTTTTCATTTCACCGAAATAATTAATGGAAGTGCAACAAATAGGTTGTAGATTTAATTATGAGAACAATACAAGGTTAGGTTCAAGAAATGAAACCACCATGTATTCTTACGGAATTGACACGTCATACAATAAGTAAAATAAAAAACCAGCCTTACTTTCAAATCCATTAATTCTAAAGTCCATTCTAAATATGCTTAGCGTGCAAATCGTCCATATAAATATGAATGCTGAGCACATCGGCGGCTACACGCAACGCGGGCTGCAGGGATTCATAATCTTTGACAAAGAACAGGTCCCATAGTCGGAGATAATTTTTCGTAACATCACCTCGTAGCGGCTATATCTAAGATTGGATCTTGGAGGTGATCACATGAATTCTTGGGCACACCGCACAGGGCTTGTAGATGTTATCTAAACATCTTAAATTATTGTCCTGAGAGCAGCTACTCGGCTCTCATCTAGCGTTATAATCGCGGAGTTGACTAGAAAATTCACCTGAACCTAACGTTGGATGAGGCAATCGATGCATGTTCGATAATATAAAACGTCAAATAGCAAACATCTTTTCAATTTATCTAGAACATTTGATTAGCATGCACGATAGTCGTTGCTTCGTAAACATGTTTAAAGCGCATTCACTGCACTATTGCGGCATGCGCGGAACTTTAAAGATTTGCAACGTAATTTTGAGCTCAGATAGAGATGTAAAACGACGCATACTTATTCCAGAATTTAAGACCAAAGACCTTTTTTTTGTGTTGCCAAAAATTGCTCTCATTACGAGATACATAACGGGTGACATCATACCGCCTCAATCTCAGCCTCTCATGTGCGAAAACGGCCACATCCAAGAAGTTTCGCAGCATTTTGTAAATGTGAAGCACATATTTTGTGGTTTTATTGCTATTCGCGTTGAAAGCACGGCGGGCACTCCTACTAATGCTCGGCGTAAGGTCAAATTACTAGCCGACGTTGCAAAGCCGAGTGCTTAGATAGGCACTGTTCAAATTGCGTCGAATAAAAAAATAGGTTTAGTGAGATTGCAAGCGTTTCCAATTGACTTTTACGTTGGGAACTCGAACGAGCCCTATTCAATCGGAATATAGTTTTTTTTAATCTTGTTTTCTGATACACAATTCAGTATTGTAATTGAAGAAAAATCATATTCGTGAAATCGTGATTACCATTAGTGCATAGCTTTATTCTAATTAGATTCGATAGACAATAATATCAGTCAGGTAGTAAAAAGGTTAGCAATCTTTCTTGAGGTTATTGCAGCTATATATCAAACAGTAAATCATTTCTGGATGATGAATGATGTATATCAAGGCTTCATTACAGGCAGTGACTTCATTCTCGTGTGAAAGACTGCCTAATACCGAAGACCGAAATTCAGAATACGAATAAGGGTATAAGTGTTCGAGATGAGTCGTTAATAGTGTGGAGTTATTGGTCGTTTGCTTCGGGCGACGCGCAAAGAGGCCGGCCGCAAATGGGCGATCACTTTCGTTGGAACATCACTTTCGATGTCGCAATAGCCTCCTATATACATTATCTAGGTCGAATGTGCAGAATAAAGGCCGAATTGTAATTCCGAGAATGTCCGAATCCTTATTGCGCGGTTGCATTGATGGGTTTAGCTGCATTGTAATACTGATTTAGCAGTTTTGTAATTTGTTTTGTGCTCTTAATTTTGATTGTATACAATGCGATAACTTGCCTACTTATTGAAATGAAGTTGCAATTCGTGTTTGTTTGTATTCAGTCCGATATTATCTCATCAGTGATCGTTTCTAGATTAGTGTCTTCACGGGTTAGTAACGCATTTCGCACATATTGCAGGTTCAAGCTTGAAATTCATTATTGTTTTTATGACCAAACTAACCAGTTATCATTCGAAAATCTTCTCAGTTCTCACCTACCCACACTAAACCCTAGAAAATGTCAAGACAATCTACGCTTGGAATTGCAGCAATAGACGCATTTTGCTCATAAATAAATAATTTGATCATTTTAGCGGTACACCGCTGCAGCAAGTGCAGTTTACTCAGCGATTGCAACATGTATGGGTCACGGAGCAAAACACCGACTTGTGAACGAAGCGGCTTTAAAGCGGTGAAGCTGCTTAGTGATGAAGTCACAAAATATAACACTTATAGTGACTACTAACTAACTTATTGTTATGAGTGCTAATTTGGGACATGTAAATAACAGTATGTAAAAAAGCTTTTGGTTGATTTGGATGTTGTGGGTGCCGAATTTGTCTTTACGAGCGTGTGCCGAACCCTACCTGCCTACCCTCATTGAGTTGAGGTTTGTGAGAACCCAAAATTATCCTACACCCTTCTAGGGTAATTTTGAGTTTTTGAAAGTGTTAAAACTACCCTTTTATTTGCAAATGAGGTGCAGAAAATTACAACAAAAGTAAGGATTCTTTATTCAAGCAATCAATCAATCTATTTATAAATACATGGGCCAGCCACGTAGGTTTCATCTGAATTATGAAAGACACAGGTGGAAATGACCACGCGCGTTACAAAGGCAGATCTTTTGCAAAGCTCATGCAAAACTTCTCTAATGTCATCCCATAACTCCTATCGACGTTCCAATAAAAAAATAACATTTAATAACATCTACAACAAATCCTTAAAACAAAGCCACCATAAGAAAATCATCTAACAAACGCAGAACAAAGCGCTTTCCGATGCGCAGACGCGCTGCGTGGGCGCGGCGCCCCGGGCGACCTATCTCCATGAACAAATTATAATTTCAAAATCCCCATCGATTTATGTGGATGCTCATCTGAAGAAACCGGTGCTCTATTTTACACTCTGTATCTTACTATTGTTTTTCATTTCGAAAAGAAAAAAGTATTACTGACAAGTTCTATCTAGGATTAACAGTGTCGCTAAGGTGTAATAAAATTGCGCGGAATTATGTTAGGTAGATTATATTGTGTGGGTATGTTCAGACAATATTTTATATGAATATTTGTGTCCTGTGGCGTTCGGAGATATCGTACACGCATTGAAAGCATAGCAAACGATTTTTGTTTTGAAATGCTAAAGACATTTTTCTCATCGTACGCTTGTCCTGTGGCTAAAAATGGATATTTTTCATTTCCAATAGTATAATGGTTTGTTTATTGACGTGTTACTTGTTTCCTCTCGGTTTGCTGCAATCTGTGGAAGTGATTTCGTAAATTAGGACGGAAGTGTGTAACAGGAAGCCGCGGAAGCGCGCGCTATTTGAATTAACCAATGAGCGCGCGCGGTACTAGAGTTGGCCATCAGATAGTACCAACCTATTTTCCGAGAGGTTGGTACTGTTAAGATCCCAGATGTTACACATAATATTATTATGCGAAAACTGTATAGTGTTTTAATCATTTAATTTCTTCTCGGATATTGTACACAGTTTTTTTTTGCATTCAACCCTATACCTACCTTTTCGATAATTATTGGTCACTTTATCATAGATAACATAAGGAATCGACCAACATCATAATCCATGGCGTGGTAAACCTTAATTACGGGTGCGCCAAAGTTCACCAAAATTTTCAACTCCGATAATTGGAAATCCGAAAATGTTCTTCCTAACATTTTTCATCCTAACAATCACAATTCCTAACTACTCTGTCTCTAATGTTCATAATTCCGAAGCATTCAACTTCATAATGTCAGTAGCAATAATCATCTATTATACTTTTATTTGTTTTCCTATATTTTCTCAACATAACCATCTTTTACACTATTATTCAAAGTCATATCTTTTTTGTTTAGATTAGGATTAGGTTAGGTTAGGTTAGAACTGTGACCAACTACGCGCGAGCCGAGCGAGCGAAGCGAGCGGTGCCGCGGCAGCGGCCGGCGAGCGCTACCTCGAAATTGGTCGTGGATTTTTCTAAGTATTTTTTTCATAGTGCCCCCAAGACGACACTTTGACCTGAATTTCATTCATTTAAGACAAAAATCAGTGAAACGACCTTTAATCATTCTAAACAGTTGGTTTTTAGACATAATTAGCTCAGGTATAGTTAAAGTAATAAATATGTAACAACAATAACCAAAAATAAAATGGCTAAATGTAAAAACAGTTGTTTTGTAATAACAAGAAATAGTTTAAAAACAAAGTTTTGTAATAACAAGAAATAGTTTAAAAACAAACCTTTTCCTTCAAAGCATCTGGTTCATTATTATGTTCTCTCAGTAGGATAAAAGCGTTTTATGATAAAAAACAGTAGGAGTTTAAATATATTTACGTTAATGATATTATTAATTACAATTTTCGGAAACATGAGTGTTATGAACATCGCCGGTAGCAGTACAAATAGTATGAATGAAAACTTTAGGATGAAAAATTTTAGGGAGAGTGATCATTCGGATTACAAATCGTTAGGAAGAACAATTTCGGGTAAAGAACTTTAGGTGAGCCAATATGGACCCCTTAATTGCACTTTGATGGTGCCTGATTATTACATCAACCACGGCAGAACTGGGTGGCCGGTTATCCTGAGACCGCACACCATTATGTGGTGTTGTTAATAGCCTCTTAAATACCATTTTAGGCGAAACGAGGTTAAATTCAAACTGTCTTCTAATACGAATTACTTCGTGCAAGTATTTGTCTTCTCAAAGCACGTATTATGTCAAAGACTCAGGCTTTTGTAATGTGGTCTATTTACGATCGAAGCATGCAATATACTGTAATCTTTCATTGATCTGCGTTTACCTAAAACTCCAATTTATTCGTCGTGTGTAATTTTTACGCAGCGCACATTTTTAGATTGAGATGTGGTGTTTTTGGAGCCGTTTATTGAACAAACTGGAATGTATTCATTTGATGTACTAATTGTACATCAAAACAATATGATCCAGCTTAAAAAAAAAATCTGTAGGACTGTCATCTCGGAGAAAGATTCAAACCGTTAAGGCTTTTGCAGACCAGCGTGACTTGTCGCGCGACGCGACACGAACAATACAATTTCTAAGAAAACTTCACGGTATAACAATAAACGGTGTCGCACTGGTCTCCAGAAAGGTTTAAAAGTTATGTAGCTAAAATAAAGACACGACAATTATGAAACAAGTCACACCTCATGCACTGATAAAATGCATTTTCAATTCTGATAAAACACTTTTAATTATTTTAACATGAAACCCTACTTACTCTACAATATAATAAAATTCTAATCAAAAACCACCTTAATAAAACAACCACAAAAAATACAACAAAACCATTGGTACGAAGCATTTAGAACTAAGTTTATGTAACACGTAAATAATAGGTGTTCAGACTTTCTCATTACACGAACAACAAAAATCCCTTCGTAGGCGTTAAGGAGAAAAATAAGCTAGTGTTGTACTCAGGCCGTGAATCACTCGCATGCACCGACTGCTGTTATTCGAAACCATCGACAACTGGCTGGTTTAAAGGAGACTATTTAAAAAAAGAATTAAAAAAAATAGAGTAATAAAAGTGGGTTTGAATTCAGAATGTAGAACGTATTGGCGATTGAATTCAGGCTGCAAATTATTTGTGGTTACATCTTGCACCTTTTTTATTAGTGAGCACAAATTACCCATATTTTTTTTTTTTCTATAATTAAAGAAATTGAAGAGTCACTGCATTATGAAGTATATTTAATTTTACTTGTTGTCTATGAATTTGAGCAGTTTTAATATTATGCACCAATAAACTGTTCTCTAAACCAACAATCATATAAAATTCCACTTTCTCGTGCCATTAAGAATACCATTTAAAGATTTAATTATCATTTATTGAATGCGATTCATCGTCTCTAAGCACCAATTGAAGTGTGCCAATCATTGATTGTGTCCGACCTGTGCTCATTCGTTCGTGTAGTGAACTAGTGATATTAACACTCATAAGTATGTTGGATGTGGCTGTTACGTGATTTCCGTAGTACGAGGTCGCGAGCTTCATGAAGGCAAACTTGTTACTTAACACTTGGAAGCTCTCGAAAGCTTGCATTGTATTAATAGGAACTATTTCCAGGTTTTGCCGATAAGTCATAATATGAAAAGCTACCACTAAAAGCTTTACCTAAATTAAAAGAATTAAAGACCATTAGAAATGTCTGACTCTGTAGTTAAATGGCTGAATTTGGCATTCATCGTAAATTGACAAATTCCACTGAAACAGGAAACTGCAAATTTTAATAATGTTTTAATTTGCAGTATGAAATCTAATTATTGTAGGTACTTTAAATATTTAAGTTGTTATACCTAGGTATTCTTTTTTAAGTCATGATGGCTTAGAACAATAAACATCCCATTATAAAGCACCATTCTAATTAATTTAAAACAATCACAATAGCACTATTATGTCATTAAAGTTATGCTAACATTTCGCTTAGTTAATTACCTGTCAAAGGTTTCAACATCGCATAGGTATAACATAATAATTATATCGAACTTTGAAATTATTATGTTAGCAAATACAGAGCTACATAGAATTAATAATTGATTAGTTGTAAAAACTCTCTGAGACTCAAGCTTACGCTTCCTATCAATTTGCAATTTAGTGATTTGACCTAATTCATTGGTTATGTATTCGTCGTAATAAAAATGTAATAATTGCCAATCATCTATGTACTTAATGTGGTCAAAATAATTTCAAGTATGCATATTTCATTTTAGTAATATAACAACATGAAATAGGACGTATTATGTAATCTAAAATACAAAACGATTATAAGAGCTATCAAATGTGGTTGATTTATTATTAAATAAGACAGCAGCTACGCCAAGACGTTATTATTATTGTCAGCCAAGCCGCATTCCAATTACGAATACAGAATGACATAAATGGGTATGACATTAATGATGTCATTCTCATCACAGTAAGTAATAATGTTTGAAGCATTTAATACGTTTAACAGAATGCAATTATAGTATTTACAGTAATAATTATTGTGATCTATAATTGGATAGGATTGCAATCAGTAGATATTGCAGAAGAAATTCGCATGATATGGATTTTTTTTTGTTTTTTTATTTATTTATGTAAAATGTTTTAGTGCCCTTTTTTCTCAACAGTTAA
The DNA here is from genome assembly GCA_948150665.1 of Conistra vaccinii. Lineage (NCBI taxonomy): Eukaryota > Metazoa > Arthropoda > Insecta > Lepidoptera > Noctuidae > Conistra > Conistra vaccinii. The sequence goes on from OX411330.1 coordinate 12,049,025, forward strand.
GTTATTTAGGGCAAAATAATGTAAGTACACCCCGATTCAAACTTAATTGCGGCTCGGAACAAAAAACGAGGCGTTGCGCAGCGCAGTAAAGAATTGATGGGTCAGCGGGGGTGAGGAGTGGGGTCGCAAGTATTAGCGTGACGGTCGACGAAGTCCACAACACGTAGCTTTCCCGGAAAGGAAGACTTTCCTAACTTTTACAAAAAAGCGAATCTTCTCTCATTAGTCTAAGGAGACTGCACATGATTTTAATTGCGTGTATTGCGTGTATTATTTTTTTTGCGTTGGAGCGCCAACACCATCCTGAACGTGCTCAGCCACAAGCTGGACAGCCCCCTTCTGGGGCACTGGGTTCAAGCACAAGTGCGTGTGCACGGGGCCCCAGTTTTTTTTTAATAGTTCGTAATTCTTTCTACTAGCAATATATATGGGCCGAATGCGTCTGAAAAAGTTTTTTTTAATGGACCGCGTAAATAAGCGTTTCCTTTTTCAAAACAACCCACTATCGTACATCCACTACCGACTCCAGTAGCATAAATTCCATCCACGATTAGGCGAATAAGCAACGTAAGGCGAACTAAAAACAGGTCTTATCACAGAAATACTTCAGCATAATAAGACGAGTACTGCTTCCCATGACTCCATTAGCGTGTATCAGCTGGTATCGAACCCCCGGCCTGCGTATATCGACACCTCGACATGTCCCCAGCATCTTACGGGGCGAGATAAGGCACGTCATCTAAAAGCTAAGAGTGCTTGTAAATTGCGGCAATCAAGAGTTTGACGTGGGTTATGGAATTTGCATGTTTGTCCTAAGCTTGGGAACGGGGAGTTCTTGTGTCTATGATTTTAGGGTTATCTGTGGGCATGATTTATGGTGGTACAGGTTGAATAATGTTGAGTAGTTTTTCGCATTAGCATGTTGATGGCAATCTAAATAGACTCGGCCCAGAATTCGGCTACGTGTTTGGCGCCATCACTAGCGTCCATCAGTTCCTGTAACGTGCAGCTGACAGGACACGCAGAACACGACATTAAGTGTCCCATCGTTTGTAGAACAGCACCACATTCCAAGGCGGAGTCGTCTATGAATTTCCACCTAAACAGATTTTCCTTGCTTCGGGCAACCTGGGTCCGTAATCTGTTTAAAGACTTCCAAGTTATCTAGCTAGGTATATAGGAAATTACGTAAAGCGTTTTATACGAGAACACGTTAATAAAAAGCTTACAAATTGGACACAAAATAAATAACGTTTGCTTCTTCTGAAATAGTTAAAATACGCGATACATATGTACCTGTAGTTATTAATGTACCTATTCATGTACTATGCATACAGATGCTATAGGTACCAATGCGGAAAATCGAATAATAAAATAACTGTTATTAATAAAAGCACCGCGCGCCGGTCGACAAAATGGTAAATAACGTACCTACATAATAGTCTACAAAAAAAAAATGATTTTGTTGGTATTACTCTTATCTCGTACACTTTAGGTACTGTAATATAAAAAAAGAATAAAAAAGCGAGTACTCACATCATGAGTAGTATCCCCCTTATGTATCCGCTCCTCCGTCTCCTGCACTCGTTCGGTGATGTTTCTGGTCAGCACTCTCTTGTCGTGGCTCTCTCGCACCTTGCCGTCGGGGTTGGCAACAACCAGTGACGTCACGTTCACCGTGGCGCCGGCGGGAGCTACCACCCCGCCGATGAGGGGGCCGTCCACTTCTAAGGAGATAATTTTTTTTATAACCAAAGAATATTGTCGAATATAAAACCCTCCATGCTATGAGACCAACCCTAAACTTGTACTATATTTACCTACTAATATGTGCAATATTATATTTGATTATTTACAAATGCTTTCATACTTTCAAAGTAGTTTTACGTCAGTCAAATAAAGAAAGCTGATTTTAAGGTTTCTGTCTACCCAGGAACTTGTATAATTTATGAATTGGATAAAATATTATGGGAAATTAATTATTGATTTGATATTTACCATCAGGTGGCGCCCCGATCGCTCCTCCAGCTTCATTATCCTCCGCTTCGTCGTCAATCTGCTCGTCAGGTATCCGATGCTGTCAAAAGAAAATGAGTAAATAGGTGTGTAAAACCTTTTCATTCTTAATTTTCCTGTATCTATTCTACAATAGCTTAAGATACTAAATGGGCCTGGTATTGACCTCGATCTTGCCTGGAAGCATGAAAAGCGAGGCATGAATATTCTTCTTTTTAGAGCTAAACCGAAATAAATAGAATAATTAATCTACCTCAGTCTGTTGATAATTGGTGGTATGCGTGTCTTCGTTAACAGAGGTAGATATCTTGGGCCCCGAGTCCCTCAGAATGCGTCCATCTTCCAATATCAGCTCGCGCTTGACTCGGGTTGCTATCTGACGGGTCGTTGTCACTTCGCTTTTTTTCCGCGTCACCCATTCTTCTACAAAGACAAGCAAAACATTATTATAAAAACATCAAAAAACCAATCGGAAAAAAACAGAATATTTCAAGTCCAGTACAATTATTATTAATTCAAGAATAATATAGGTACAAACCTTCTTTGGTTGTTGCTATTGTATCCCCCGGCTCGGCCTGTAACAAAAAAAAAACCATTCATAAATTATAATATAAAATAAACAAATTGATGGAAATTGGAAATCTGAATGGTAGTTGGTTATTGTTGCGTACAGCGCCATCTCTTACCGAGTAGCTGAACTTATATAAATCATAGTTAGTAGGTTGGTCAGCCATGAACTGTAATAGTACTCGCGGCCGTCGCTTGATGGCGCCATGTTCGCTTAACGTAAAGACTGTCACCATTAAAATTCATAAAATTTTGCACTATCCGCGGAAAATTGCACTGCACAAATTCAGTCACAGTTCACTTTTATAGTTTATTCACCATATTTAACTATCCACACAGTTTTCACATATAAATAAGTAATGTTTGGAAAACATTACGATTTACCTGTACACAAACAAACACACTATGAACTAAAATATTCTACGAGCTATTAACTTTTTACGTGTAATAACTGAAGTAGCGAATACCGTGTATTCTAGTGCCGTGTTAATAATCGACTGAAGGAAAATCAAGGCTTAGCTGTAATTTAATTAATGAGCCGTGGATTAACATTTTCTTTTGGCACACAATGCTGTAGTAACGCGATGAGTATTCCGTCCATACGCCTCTGCTTCCGTTGGGACCAAGCGATATATTGAACTCTTCATACAATAAATTAATTAAAAAGGACTCAAGCGGATTTTCCGAGGAAATTCACTTATTATTTTTTTAGTATGAAAAATAAAGTTCCCTTTAACTACACATAGGGGACTCACTGTTTACACTCACAAATAACGATCAAAAATACTCAGCAAACTTTTAATTTCCGCGAAAGAAATTGATTTCAGTTTTCCTCTTAACATTTTCTGCTCACCGGTTTCCTAAAGGTCAACAAAGTGTGTCTAACAAAATAATAGAACCTCTCATCCACATCCCATTCAAGTACTTGAGACCCTAATCCCTATTTGAATTTCACGGAAGGTCTATTTTTCAAGAGCTTTCCTACATTAATAATGGTCTGTGAAGCACGGTCTATACAAAGTTACATAGTCTATGAATCACATTGATTATTAACGACACGGAAAGTTTTTCCATTTGTGTTCCTATGGGGGAAGTAGAAAATATTGCACGTGACTGCAAAACTTATTACCTCGCCAAACGCGACTGTCGTCAGGAAAATATGTATAAAGATAGATATTTACAAGGTACTTAGTAACATAGGTAGTTAAAAACATTGTTTATTTTTTCTATTGACTTACAAGATTGCGATGCACATACAATACTTATGTTTTGTTCGTTTTTATTGTGTTTTAACACGAGTGAGTATAAATAGACAAGTGACTTAATAAGAGTCTCTTAAATGAACTTGAGTCTTCTTATAAATAGTTAACTTACTACCTACTAAGTAGGTGGTAGGATCAGCAATTGCAATTTTTCGCATGTCGCATTTTACGCATTTGTCTGCTGCCTATTCGATTTGATCAATTGTTAAATCTCAACTTTTATGAAATGGTTATTTTTAGGATTCCGAACGACAAAAGAAAAAAACAGAACCCGTATAAGATAACTTCGTTGTCCGTCCGTCTGTCTGTCTGTCAAGACCCTTTTTCTCAGGAACGTGTGGAGGTATCAAGGTGAAATTAACAAACACATATACAGTCAGTCCAATCATGTGATGAACTGATGACAGAGAAGGCAGCATTTTCTTCTTTGCCATTAAATTACTACGCTATACTAATATAATATTTGCATAATAAGTATATTATGCAAATATTCTTTTGCAACACAAATCATAACTAATCATTCCTTTCAACACGTCACCTTACTCCCAAAACATGTCACTCAAATCCAAATACATATTCATATGATAACATCGAAAAGATCCCTCGTACCATTGACCCGAGTTCCGTGCAAAACGGTCCTGATTGACAAATTGTTACGGCACAATATGATATATGGCCACTGTTGCCACTTCCATGTGGCCAGTATAACTTGACATACGGCCGAATTTGGAACTATAATTTAAATGTACTGTTTTTGACAGATAGTTGACGTTAGCCGTTGCAAGCAGCGCCGCTGTCAAATGTCATGATTTATTGGCCAAGGGTACACGTGTCGACGGTATCGCGTCTCCACTACTCTATTGAGGATAATGGATAGATGTGCACTTAGATGACTACACAGGCGTTTGTGTTGGTTTTTATGACAACATGTTTATCTTTTGTTGTCAATTTTGTTATTTGGGGCTAATATTATTGGACTGGAGTGTACAGGGCTGTCACGCAGCTAAAGTAGGGTATTTATTGTAAGTTAGAATTTTATTTCATGATCTACCTATCTATTTATATACATTTAACCATAACCAGCTGGATTTGCCAATTCGCGGCCTAGGGATAGCAGATTTTAGAGAGCGCTTGCTCGCTTTGGTAAGCCGTCAACGTAATACTCTAACAAGTCACTTGTTAACAGATAGAATTTTCTATCTATTAAATGTTAAATCTAAATTGGTTAAAATATTTTTCTTTTTAATAGACAAGTATAAACCGGCACTGCGTAACACCTAGGTACTTAGGTATCTATAATACAGCAACTAGGTATGTAAATATTTAAGTAAAGTACCCGTTTTCTAAACTTAACTTTTGATATACTTCCTAGAACTCTTTGCGGATGCAAAGTCATGAAGATCTGTCCTTGACTTGAAGGTGAGCATTGGGGCTGTGTCGTCGCCCGAACAGTCAGTCCCAAAGAGGGGGCACGCAGTGTTGATGGGGCCCGTTAGGCATGGCGGGCTGATACCAGTCAGGGGTGCGGCGAATGTAGTAGTAGGAACAGTAGGATTTTCAGTCGGTAGGTCCGACATACATAACCCTCATGATATCCCAAGAGAGAAAAAAATGGAAGGTGAGCAGATCACCATTTATGACTGATACTAATAGACCATTCAGTTACAGTCCAAAGTTCCTAAGTAATACGTCAAAGGGTATCAGAAACCTAAATGTGCTTAACCTTCTAAGAACGACGATTGTCATTTGTCAAGCCGTGTATGTCCCATTGTGTCTGACTCATGACAACTGCTCACTGTATGGCAGGTAGGTAGGTAGTATCGGTCTGACGTGTGCCTGTCGATTGCCAATCAATCGGCATGAGCTCTGACATCAGGTTAAGCACCTGAGCTGACCTCGCCATTGATGGTAACATTATAATTACGTCGTAACATATATCAGCAGTGACTTCCAAATATGTTTGGCGATCAATACTGAGCCCATTTGTCGGGATAAGGGCATGGGGGCATAATGACATCGGAAAATTAGCGTCTGAATTTATTTTTTTCCTTAACGACAGCCATAGAACAGAAAAAGCTCGCCCTCTATTACATGGGACTTAAACTTAACTGAGGAATACCATAGGCCTCACTATAGGTGCACCTCTGCCTAGCCCTTCGGAGAATACAGGCGTGAAGTTATGTTTGAATGTCTGTAAAGTTACCTACATTCGAAAATCTCTTATTTCTTTTTGTGATATAAAATCTTTAATTGGCCCTGAAGCCTCCTTCTTTCTTATTTTTTTTTTTACCTGGCATTATTAACATTTAAACCATTGCAAAATGTCAATATTAATCTTTTATGTTTCTGTTAATTAATGTAATTGGTGTTGTACCGTTTTAACTATAAATAAAAAAAAAGATTAATGAACACACCTTAACCACGCGTCAAAAACCCATCATAAATTCAGACACACCTACTGACCCTGCAACTTAAAAAGCCGCTACTTAACACTAATCTAACAGTCAATTAATTCCCCTCTTATCACCGAACCATCGACATAAAAACTAATTAACACATTCGTAAGTGTCACAGGCCCATGATATGTCGAGAAAAACTGAAAAGGCCATTAAGCCATTAAGCCATTAGGCAATTAGGCCGAAATACCTCAGTATGAGTTTGTGGTGGCATCTACAAAGCCACAAGCAAACTACGCATCAAAGACGTCACACAAATCCTGCATCGCGCAAGCAAAGTTTACCGCGCGATCAGCATATATAACTTTCCGACATCAATTGTTGGGCTGTTGCCCACCAGACACGACACCCATCTGGTCGGGGGATCCTCCCTTTTCTATGAAGGATGAGTGAAGTTTACACCCTGTTCCTCATATCTCTATAACCAGGCGTCAAACAACCCATCATAAATTCAGACACACCTATACTAACTCGCTACTTAAAACTAATCTAACAGTCAATTAATCCACCTCTTATCAAACTCATTGACATATAAACAAATTAACACATTCGTAAGTGTCACAGGCCCATGATAAGTCAACAAAAACTGAAAAGGTCATTAGGCCGAAACAAAAACTTCAGTATGAGCATTACTCATGTTCGTACTGATGCGTGGGAAGAAATATAATCAAAACAAAATTTCAAAATTATTCCCTTTATTACTTTAGTCTTTTTTTAAATATTCGTAGGGCACAACTGATACGTTGTGATAAAAAACTCTTTCAGTATAATCCTCAAAGTACTTCTAATATGCAACCACGTCATCATCATAATCTGCCTAGCCTTTGGTTTTGGTTGGGGTTGGCTTCCAGTCTAACCGGATGCAGCTGAATACCAGTATATTGCGACTATGCAACCACGTCTACTATTAAATTATAGCGTGTAACTCAATAATTAATAACGTGTAACCACGCGCTATAAGTCCCCTCACACATGTTTTTTTTGTCATCTAATAACTCCTGCCCGCTATTTAACACCAATCTCTCACTCAATTAATTAGCCCCTTATCAGTGTCCAATCAGCACGTTAACAAATTAACACATTAGTAGGTGTCACTGCGGAGGCCGCGCCCTTGTGCCCACCGCAGCGAGACGAGCGAGGTCGGTGCAATCCTGCGCACATTGTGATGCGCCCGCGCCTTTGCGCCTGCACCGTATTGTTTGGTGTTGACTTAATTCGGTCATGGCCTTTGCACCCGCTTTTGTAAGATAATTGTTATAGAAATTGATACGGGTGTTTTTTATTGGGGTTTTATTATTTGGTCCTGCGTTTTTCGATATTTTATTTGCAAGGTGACTTCTACTACAAATCAAATATGACTATTCAGGATTAGGAGGTTTTTTCCTCCTAGACATGGACCCTCCAATTAATTTGAGATTTGAGTGAATAAAATATGATTTTTATAAATAAAAGTATATACGTAGTAGTATTAAGCTACGAAATTAAGGAATTTGATTTCGAAAACTAATGTATGGTTTTAGCACCTCTGCCTTCCGAACAAGTTTCTGTAAGAAACCTGTCTATTTATCATTTAGATAGCTCCTCTAATGATATCGAAATAGGCAAATACCTACATAATTAAGTAATAAGTGGTAATGCCTAAATCTTCCAAAATTGTCTACAGCGAATGGATTTCGTCGGTAAATCCAGATCAGCCATTATAAACAACACGGATTTTAGAAATGTATGTAATAAATGTAATAATCTGCCAAAAGAAATATATTATAGGTAATACCTCTATTTATATATTAGACCAGTTGCGCCCCGCGGTTTCATCCGCATAAGTCTTGACACCGTAGGAATATCGGGATAAAAAGTATCCTATGACCTAACCCAGGTCATGGTCTGCCTATGTGCCAAATTTCATCCAAATCCGTTCAGCCGTTTTAGCGTGAAAGCATAACAAACAAACTTACTTTCGCATTTATAATATTAGTTAGGATAGCAGGTGAGCTCGTCAATAATGTGTGCAGGTGTAAACACGCTTGCAATGTGGATCTACATGTGTATGACATACGAGTCTTATTCAAATAATTAACGGGAAACCCTTCCCTGGAAAATGTTTTTCTAAAGCTTAAGAAAGATATCTCGTACAAACCAACTGAGAAATATTAGAATATGAGCTTCGACCTCCTGCTGAGTACTGGAGCATTTCGGGTTCAATCCAAGGTTCCTAATTCAATATAAATCCTGTTTTCTTCTATACTGCACGCCTTTAACCTTTCAGAAGTTTATTATATTTATTGGAAACAAGTTCGTTCAACTTGTTCAATTAATAAATTGAATAATCTCAATGTTGCAGTGGAATGACCTACCTAAAGTAGGTACCTATCGGTTGGTGCCTAAAGCATGTAGCACACCTTGATTTATCGTCACGATATTCTTAAGATTACAAGTTCGGTAGACAAATTGCTAGGTGTGAAATATTACAAGCATGTGCATTTGTCTTCAACCATGTTGACAACTAGATTTTAATGAAGCAAAAGAAGGCTGTTGAAGATCCATTGGCATTTTAATTGAAGACTGTTTAAACAAGCTAAATCTCTTGGAACACGATTTCTATGAAAAGAAGAAGAGATAAGTAAATCCTTTCGGAACAACTTATGGTCGTCCAAGATGATAGCACAAAAAATGCGGCATGGCAACAGGTAAATTAATTAAGGACATTTGTTTGTAATGCGTGATAATAATGTTATAATAATGTAGTAATAATAGAATCTACATAATAATTATGACATTTAAACATGAATAGTTTGCACGCTTGCTTATTGGCAGAATACAATGAATTTAAGGCTGTAAGATTCCATTGGAAACCATGTATATTCTTGCTAATAAACAATTTGAATTTAGCAGGCATCTCTGATTTCCTAAAAACAATATATATAGACTATGATCACTATAGTCCGTGAGTTTGAAAAGTGTAATAATGATGGTGTCAATCACTCAACACTCCACTATCGTCACGACTACCAGTCAAATAACTGTCTTTACATAAGGAGGCTAACCATGTCTTGCAGTAGACTATTTATGGGCTATTGCAGGGAAACTGACTTTGAGAAATGATTGGCAGATTTCGCTGCTGATATCTCCCACACCCAAACCTAACAACCATACTTGGCTCCACAAATTGTTTTCCCCGTTGTCCTAGTGACTTGGTAACAGGGTGAGAGGTACCATAACCGGCCCATGTTTCTCTCGAGTTCTGCTTGGGGCTATCGCTTGTATCGCGCCCGGCCATCAATTCGGACATACGCCTCTCAGAAACAATGTGGTGTTTAGGACTCTGCGTACAATACAATATTTAGACTGCCGCTAATGGTGGGTATCGCCTTGTATATAGGGCTGTCGGATTTTGAAAATAGTTATTGAATTTTAATTGATTTTGTTTTGTTTTGCCTTCGCAGGTAGGTAAGATTTAATTTGGTTTCTTATGATGTTGTTTAAGAAAATTAAAAATAGTTTTCTTTAAATGAATAAACTAGTTTTTTCAGGCTTATTTTTCGTGTAAAACTTTCGCACGTAACTACAGACTTTTTTCCCTCTAGGATTATTTTATTTATAGGTATAATATATGGTGCGAAATGTGTAAGCTAAAACCAATGATACGTATACATACCTAAGTACTATACATTTTTGGAAGCTTCAGCTACTGTAAACTATTACATCTTCATCCCAAATAATAAAAAAAACAATCCATATTTCACATATTTTTCACAATTCCTGCCTTCATTTTCCATCACAAAGAGACCACACACAAGCCCGACCTCTAGGCAGCCCTACACACAGGCACGGGCCGCACACAATGGGAGCTATCGCCGAGCAATCTCGACGTTCCACCCGATGTAATGGAACGGGGGCGGTGTAACAGATCATAAACATTGACAGGAGACGTACTCAAGGTCCCCCACTATCTACCTACTTATATAGCTCTCTTTTCAAAGTAATCAATCAAGGTATTACAGGTACTTGAACAACGCAATATAAACAAAAGAATTTCGAAATTGTTTTAGTTTCATTGCGAGCTTTTTTTTTCGTTGATTCTTATCAGTGTTCTACGTGGATTTAAAAATAGTTTGTGTTTAAGTTTTGTTTTTTTTACCTGTCAGTTAGATATTAATCTGATAGTGCGATATGGTTTTTGTTTAGACAAAATATTACGCGAAATCTGTCTGTGTAAAAATTTATTGTTCAGGAATGACAAAGTTTAAGCAACGTTTATATAATTGATTTGTGATTAGTGAGTAGAATATTTTACTGTTTTTATTCAATGTATATTGTTTGTCCGTAGATTAGTTTAATTGATAATGTAATGAGTAATAATTCTCAGATTTCTACAAGCAACTATTTAAAATTTTAGGTAGCAAGAAATATGTGCGTGTATTCATTATCACATAGGTAAAGGTATAATTGCGTATAAATAAGAAAGATAACATCTTAATTAATATTCATTATGCCCCCATCAATATCTCCACAAGGAAATCAATGAATAAATAATGCATCGATGAACAATTTTTCTTTACAAACATTCATTGTTCAATCGAGTTCATTTATAAAACATGCCCGAAAGGTCACCCCAAATATAGGCAGGTATTGCCAAAATGATACTGGTAGAACAAAGTAGATATCATGGTTCCTTTACTCCTGGTAAAAGGTCGATGGTTCTGTTAGGTTATACCTAAAAGAATTTAATATGGTAGACTGATATCTAGTGTTGCGTCAAATTGATGACAGAAAAGGCCATATTTCTTGAAGTAATTTGTATTTGAGATATTACATAACATCTCGCCTTATTTCCCCGAAGAGTTAGGCAGAGGTGTATCTATAGAACACCCACATTTTCCCAGTTATGTTGTAGTCACATAATAGGGGGCTAGCTATTGCCATCATCATCATCAGCCTATTAATGTTCCCACTGCTGGGACACAGGCCTCCTCTCTGTGAGAGGGGGTGGGCCGTAATCTACCACGCGGGCCCAGTGCGGGTTGGTAGATGTCACATGTCTTCGAATTTTTTGGTTCTAAGACATGCCGGTTTCCTCACGATGTTTTCCTTCACCGTTTTGAGAGCAGTGATGATGAAATTATTTACACAAAGTAAAGCGCCTGCTTGGGTTCGAACCCACGACCTACAACTCGTAAGTCGGGGCCGTTACCACTGGGCCACCACTGCTCTCTGCTGCTATTGCCATCAGCCAGGCACAAATCCAGACTCCACGATCCTACTGAGAAATTCCAGATAAAAAAACCCAATATCACTTTGCCCGACCTGGGAATAGAAACCAGGACATCATGCTCAGCAGTAGCGCTTGCGACCACTAGACCAGCGAGGCAGTGTTTGATATATTAATGCCCTGAATTTTCTGACTTCGCTGAATCTTTCAGTTATAGTAGAAATAATTCCACATAAATTGCTAGAAGACGCTACGTCACTTTCGCCTACCATCGTTCTACGAAACCGTAGCATCGTCTACGAGACGAAAAACCTTTTCTTTTATTTGACTAAGTCGTTATTTGATTAGCTTTTATATCTTTGACTTGTCTTGTCTACCTGGATTTCCAGACAAAATTAATACAATACTTTCAGACATTTCTTGTCGGTCTTCAGTTCACAGCCCTATTTATAATTCACAACTAAATGTTCCAGTTACTCTGTAAGTGAACATTCTTAGAGCGTTCAACTCAAAATAGGTCAATAAGATTTTCCACGAACGCAAAATTCACGTTTCGAATAACAATTTTCAAATAATTCGAGATAGCACTGCTAGGTTTCTTTATTTATAAAAGGACTAGTTTCTGCCCGCGACTTCGTCCTCGTGAAATTTCGGCACCCTATTCACCGCGTCGCATCCCATCGTCGTCCCACGCTATTACTTCGTTTTCGTTTCGTTTTCCTTTTGCTTGACTCCTTAGGGTCGTAGCGTGATACTACGTAGACTTTCTGAAGAATTGGGCTATTTCATGCAAAAAATATTTTTCTATCCGACTGGATGTTCCGGAGGTAACCCCCTACATACAAACAAACAAATTTTACCTCTTTATAATATTAGTATAGATACATATAATATATGTATAGATCATGTGTAAATAATATTACTCAAAACTTATTGGTATTTAAGGCTTACACGTGTTTGAACAAATCTTTTTATATCCTATTGAACGTCTCTCTATAGGGTATCTACCTGATTGTAGTGATGGGGTTTATTCACATATTCCGAAGAGGTTCCAAAGGATTTGCTTGTTCGCTAGTTAGTTACTTAGAAAAGGGCTATCGTGTCTCACAAACGTATCTATTCTAATTATTTCCTGTCTTTATAACAAATTCTAAAGTTCACCAACATCAACAACACGCTCATTATGCATAACTTATCCCATAATTATATTCAAATTACGAGTACAGTTACAAATCAACTCATACGCATGACCCTGGCGTCACCGGAAACATAAAGAATAAAAACTCATTAAATTAATAAATGTCAAAACGGATTAATTTAAACATCAACTTATATTGCATGATCAAATTATTTGTAAGCAATGTACCGTCAGGTCAATTAATTGTAAACAAAGTGACACTCTACGTCAATTTTCCGTGTTATGAACACGTGCGTGCGTTTTCCGCGTGCTATTGACTTATATGGCTTCAGAATGACAGTTGTGATATCTATTTGAGTAATGGTGACCCAGTGGTATCGGCCCCGATTTACGAATATTTGTGATTTCAAATTTCAAAGTATACAAAGTAGTAGTCTGGGTACTACTTTGTATACTTAATTTCATTACCACTGCTCGCAAAAATCGTGAGGAAACATGCCGGTTTCCTCACGATTTTTGTAAAGGCAAAAATCGTGAGGAAACCGGCATGCCCTAGAACCAAAAATTTGAAGACCTTTGACATCTACCCACCCGCACTGGGTTCGCGTGGTACATTATGGCCGACTCCCTCTCACAAAGAGGAGGCCTGTGTCCAGCAGTGGGAACATTCTATGCTGATTATGTAACCTATTTGCTAAACAAAAAATTTTCCTGACAGTTCTCAATAATGATTGATCAATCATTTAAGTAAGTTGTAACAGTTTATCTCGTAAATAGTTCTAAGCAGGTTTGAAACCGAGAGTGTATTGTGAACGAACTAGCCCATCGACCGAACACCTGACCCTTTGGTGAGCAAGGCCGTTCAGTCATTCGCTTAGTGACTGACGCACTCGAGCTACAATTTCATTTCACCCGTAAAATTGTTTATTGTTAATTAAAACGGTATCACTTTTTGGGGTATGAGGAACAGGGTGTAAAGTTCACTCATCCTCTTTAGAAAATCCCTATACAATAAACGTGCTTTTTTCGAAACTTTTTGCTCGATTGAAACTTAATACGGTATGGAACCTTTCGTGTGCGAGTCCGTCTCGCACTTGGCCGGTTTCTAGTCTAGATTTTCCTATCTGAAAGAGATGATCTACATGGAGCGTTTCGTTTTGAACTTTGTAGGAGATACTTAAGTCTGATTTGATTACGTCACATTCAAAGGTCATATTATCGTACTAATGCTATTCCACTATCCGTTACCACTCACTCAACAAAAAATATATCGACTAACAAAATCGAATTCACGAAGCTACACCCTAGCCGCGCCATATCCACGTAGCTATCAAAATAACACGAACAGTCCGGAATACAAATGTGCAGCTAACAGCTAACAGCTCGAGACAATGCACCGTGCGCCTGCACATAACAATATTAATAGATCGCTATTACGTGACCAAACCGCATGTACTCGCTTTGTCTTCTACGTAACTCGATGAATCGATTCAAACATCGATGATGCATTCGATTCTATCGAGTACCGATGCTTTTGTTTCGTTGTTTTTCCTGGTGGACTTATGAGGGTTAGAGTTTTTGTTGAGTGTTTTGCCGAGTTTTTGTGTGCGTGTGAATAATTGCTGGCAGAAAATAGTGCGGAATGTATTGGTCGCACTAACATACTGTTATGGCTGCCTCAAACTGGAAGTCTACCGAATCATACATAAACATGTAAGTAACCTATACAGGAAAAGCAACAAGCATGTGCATATGCACGTGGAAAGCATGCATGAACATGTGGATATGTTATTCATGGAATGTTGCACCTAGTATAACTGACCTAATAATGCAATCTTGATAGACACTTTGTATAATTTTTATTTTATTTTTAATTTTAGCTTTCTAAGACTTAGATTTTCAACGTTAAGTAATAGCTTTCTAACAATATTTTTGTCTGTGCCCTGACAGGGTGTACGGCTCTAAGTTCTAAGCCTTTTGTTTTACCTTGTGGAACGCAAATAAATGAATATGAATACTTTTTCTTTAGTGACAACAGTTCACTAGGAAGGTAACCAAACCCTCAAATCTATATCTATATATACTTACATAAAAATACAAATAAATAAAATTGAAGTGTCTGTTTGTAATGTCAAAATAACAGCTTTTTTCTTAATCATTAAGAAAGTATACGGTACATATAACAAAAAAAAAAAACAAAAAAATCTGTCTCTCTGACTGTCTGTCGGTTTGTTCCGGCTAATCTGCAAAAAGGCTGAACCGATTTTGACGGGACTTTCACAAGCAATTAGCTGATGTTATAAGAAGTAACTTAGGCTACTTTTATTTTAGAAAAATAATTAGGGCCCACGCGGAGCCAGCAGCCGTGTAGTATAAAATCGAAATCTTAAAACGCGTTTTTGACAATCTATATCCACCCAGAGCTCTTTTATTCGCTCATACATATTTAATTACCAATCTCGAAAGACCATTCACTCTTTAAAAAAAAATGAAAAAAAAACACTTGATACATATTAGGCACAGAATCAAAAATAGAATATGTCAATACAGCTATCAAGCAAACCAATTCGTATATGGTCACAAGCGGCGCTTGAGTGACCAAACGTATCCAGTTTCGCACTGAGTCACCGCAAGGCGATCCCAGTTGCAAGGTGACTGCACTGCCTAATACGGGTACATTACAAACCTTCAACTTTTCAAAGACATTTCGTATTAAATAACATATGAATTTGAATGATTATGACACTTTTTGAGTCATTGACTTCATGCTTCAATGGGCAAGTCTGTTGGGTGTTGCTATCGTAACATGACTAGACTAGACGATCAATGACAACTTAATCGCTGTTACTAAATAGGTATCCCCCGTAGCACCCCTAAATACTGCTTAGTCAAATTTTAGCTTAGGGGAATTTTATATTTTTGTGGTACCTAATTGAAGTGGTAGAAGAAGAAGAAGTGAATTTAGATTTCTGGATAATTGTTATGTAATTTATTGATCAATAAAGCCTAGCCTTTTTCCAATAAGTTGGTGCTGGCTTCCAATCTAACAGGTTGCAGCTAAATACCAGTATGTTACATGGCACGACTGCCTATCTGACACCCACAACCCAGTTACTGGGTAACACGATACCTCTTGGTAAGACTGGTTGTCAAATTTTTGTCTACCCATAGCGACTGTCAAAGATCTACGAATGACAGCCGGGAGTGGGATCAACGTGCTTTCCGAGGCACGACTTTCAAAGATCTACGAAAGACAGCCGAGGCCAACGTGCTTTCCTAGGCACGGAATGTAATTTATTGATGAAATAACATAATAAGCACTACAAACACATATTGTGGACCAAAGTTGTCTTTAAAATAAATAAATATATTTTTATTTTTACTCAGTTCACTAAAAAGAAATGATTCGCATCTTTTTAATTCTACTTTTATTGAAAGGAACAGCAAACAGTTACATTTAAAGAACGTACATGACATCTAAGATTGATCGAATTTCGAGTTGTAAATTACGTAAGCTGGATAATTGACCAAAGACAATGATATGGATTCGTTAACAAATGATAGTGGCCTCGAGACCTAAAATGATAGATTTATCATTGTATCTACTAGTAGGTAATTCGGGTTGCACATAATCAAGGTCCAAGCTTTTACGATCAAAATGTACACTATATTTCAATATTGTAATCTAATATTTCCTTAAAAGCAAGGGAGTGTTCAGTAGTGATACTGGTATATACATATATATACATACAGGTATATACATGTATCTTAATGGGACAGTGACTGATGATTCGACCTGGGCCTCATGACAGTATGACAGACTCCTTATTTCACTCACTACTGTATACTCTAAAGTCTAAATAAGTCGAAGTACGTAGGCCATGGACACGAATGGTGAGCTGTAGAAATCTAATCTGAGTTACAAAGGTATCTGGGTTACTACCGGTAGAACTGCTACCGGTAGTCGTAGAAGGTATTCAGAATCTATAAAGGACAAATGAAAACTCGGATTAAAAGAGCTTGCAGTGAAATGCTTATTAAATAGCGAATTGTATTTTTTTACGTTCCGTAGCAACTCTCAAGTCAACAACTTTTGCCCTGGCAACAATTTTTTTTTAATAAAAATCTGGCGCATAAGTGCACTGCAAAATATCCGAAGCATGAAAGCACAAGCTGCCTTGACATATTAAAAACTTGACTGTATTTGACCTGATTTGAAAGAACCTAAGAAAAAAGTAGATATGTATGAGCTACAATTTTCTTAGGTTCTTTCATGACCTAAGATTGTAACAAAGTATTTTGTTAACCTACATCTAGATTGGAAGATCCACAAAATCAAGATGAATCTGTAAAATTATGTGAAAGGCAACGTTTTATAAAATCTTAATTACCCAAGACGACTAACCTTTTAAAGTGCCTCTAGCTAGAACATAGTTCTCATTCGTTGGTAAAACAAACGTTTTTACCCGACTATGGCGCAGTAAAAATGAGGGTAATGACGTGCCTGAGTTATGGATATGATCATACATCCGTTGAGCATTAGAAGCTAAAACAATTCGTCATCACAGAATCCGGTATGATGATTACACGTGACAAATTGTTATAGTTTTTAAAGTTTTTATGCGATAGCGTAAAAAGGAGCGTGATATTTTCTTTTTGTTCATGTTTTTTGTCGAAACACGAAATTCTTCAACCATCAAGTACAAATGATTGAGTATTATAATTATCAAAAAACAAATACAAAAAAATAATTAAAAACACACACACACACACAAACACTTATAAATACATTTTTTTTTTTGGTTGAGAAATCATCAAACGACTTCAGAATCCACGAGGACATGGTGGTGCTCCGCCCAAGCCAGGCAGACCTCCACCGTATGCTCCACCGTGTCCCTCCGGACGATCCACACAGTGGTGACACCGTTTCCTCCCGCACCTACGTACCACCTAAAGGCAGATATTATTGTGTAAAAGGAATACAACCCAATGAATGGTAAGAAGTATTTCGGCTATATTATCACTACCAGCTTGTATTCTCGTAGCATACATGATATAAAAGAAACAAAGCTTGTAAAAAGGAGTTAATGACGGTATAGTGGTTTACAGGGGAAGATGGAAGAAAAATAACGTGTTGCGCTGACCTCAAATAACATGGGAGAAGACACCGTCTTCCAGTGACTTCCAGTGACTACCATTGACGTTTCCTCCCGTTTTGGGGATCATACTCGTGAAAGTCCCACTACAGTTATTAAACAGATTCATATAGTAGGTATTATCTTTAAGAGACTAACCACACATAACTTTAATCTCTGTTTACCAGAACATTCTACTACTTAACAAAAGTTGTTTACTCTCCGATATAACTAAATATAAACATGAAGTAGTAGTTTATTAGCGGTTCTGATACATTACCGCGTATGATGCAACCGCGTTTTAATGCTGGTGACTCCACGTGACAGGTTTTTGTCGTGATCTATGACTTACACGTGATTCTGACAGACTAACATAATTATATAGGAGTTCTTACTGCTGGAGGTAAAGAAAACGTGAATCTGTTGTTTAATATCCACTAGAGACTTGCACCTGTTTCACCCGGGTTTAATCCTCTGATATGGTGACACGTCAAAATACAGAGATTTCTGTGCTGTATCTAAGTTCATTAATAACTTATTATACACTCAAACCTTCCTCCCGAATTAATGCTCTAAATGATGGTGAAAACCGCATCAAAATCAATTGTGGAGTTTAGAAGATCTAAGCGGTCACACAGACAGATACAAAAGGCGACGATAACCAAATTTTAATAATGTTATACTGAAGATCACGTCTAAACGAGTAGTCTTAATTATTTGAAAAAAATGTATGTTAAAATAAGAGCATTTTCTTAATTACGTAATAAGTATAGGAATATTTTAGACTATGTTTATATTACATAGTGAAATTAATTTGTAAAGTTATGTCTAACTTGGATAAAAAACTGAGAATCACGCAAAATCTATCAAGCGTATTTTTCTGAAACCTTCACCATTTGAAAGATAATTTAATTATTGATATTTTAATATACGTGTTTTATTAAAGTACCTTTTGTTTTATCTATAATAAATTAATAATGCGTCTAATTTGGGACGGCGCTCATTGATGGGCGAGTCCTGTTACTGGCTGGACATACGACACATTGCGCTTGGTACAGGAAAGGCAAGCTAACCACTCAAGGTCACTGGCATATATCTGAGTAGTACCTGTGCCCTAATTACGTAATACACGATCAATCAGAATTTGAATCGTTTTGAAACAGATTGCTAATCCATTGACTCATAAGTTCGAAAAAAATATCTGCTCAACAACGTAAATAACGCAATGAATATTGTTGAACTGTCAAAATGAAACAGATTAGTCGGAATCGTTTACGGAAAATGTGTTGCGTAATTAGATAGCTGGTCGACCAAGCTCTGCGCGGGTGAAAATAGAAAAAACCGATTTTTCCCAGATATGAGACCTAGCTAGATCGATTTTTCGCCCCCCCCCCCCCCCCATGAATTGCAACTTTTATCGAAATCGTGATAGTCATTACAAATATACATATATTTACACAAATATTGCTCATTTATTAGTACAGGATTATGAATAGATCTGTTCTGTCTATCTGACCGGTACCTTTTGATGATTCAATTAACGTCCATTGCTTTACAAAGGTAATAAACTTAAAACATCCTTGTTCTTGACCCACTGTAACAGTCGTTATGTGACGGAACGTTGCCTCAACAAGCATGTTTAACAAATGAATTATTGAGCACAGTTCTAAAATCGTTATTGCATTAAGAAAGGGTCTTCCTAATTATCTGAAGTAGATTAAATAAATAAATCTTTTATTTCTCCATAAATGCATTTACATTATTTTGATCTAAAACTGGCTTAACTTAATGTGTCTTAATGTTCTAAAGAGAGATCTGAAGGCCAATTACTCTAATTAAAAACGTTTATAATCTTGACGCACTCTCATCTCGGCGATAAAATCTATTTAAATTTTTATACATTTTTGAAAAAAATTATATAATACGTGCATTTCTTCATTGCTGTCAAAAATACTCGTACCAGTATGTACTGGTACGAGTATTTTTGACAGCAATGAAGAAATGCACTTAAGAAGTTTTTCTGACTCTCTAGAATCCGGATGTAATTTTTTGGACAGAACACCTGCAGGGTAGGGCAGGGTAGGGCAGGTGTTCTGTCAATAGTCAAATAGTCATCTGATAGAAGGCATATTAACTGCGGTACCTACTGAAAAAAGTCTTGAGGCAGATTTTTTTATCTTCAAATAACTTTTATCTGGAGAATATGTTTGACGTTTTGACAGCTTTTCTATAGAAAATATGTCAAACCGCCATATTTATTCCAAAGATAAAAGTTATCTGACGATTGAAAAATCGGCCCTTACTTATCAATATATCATAGCACTAACCTTATTATTCAGAACCTTAAGGAAGAAGACGCTTCGGTAGTTATAATAGTAAAGTAAAGTAAAAAATCTTTATAGTAATAATTAGTATATGTATATTTAGTGTGAGTAAAAGACGCATGATATGGAAAAGAATACATTCAACTATGAATGCCGTTTTTGTCGTGAAAGCGAGCATGGGAACTTCTTTATTAGACATTGAAAAATTAATGTTTTGTACACTTTTTTTGAGAAATTACGCACACGGTGTAATTTAACCCATGCACCATTAACAGTTCTGTTTTTAATTACTTTACAATTGTAATTATTGTTAATTACAAATGTAACGTTTCTAAACTAAACGTTCTTACTAAGTTAGGTGAGACAGTTAAGATTTTAGATAATAAAAACACATAGAAACAATGTAGTTTCATAATTATGTACTCAAATCCCTTCAGTAGGTAATGATCACTAACTGAAATTAAGTAACTCGAATCGTGTGAAAGACCAACAACTAATAGCGTAAGCACTGGCTTTAGTACGAAGAAAAGGGATACTATTACAAAATGAAACAAATCTACATCTAAAATCGTGATTCCTCTCTCCATAAATTCATGAATGCAAACTACTCATTGAGCTATAAAAACCGCGTGAAATCTCTCACGAAAACTGACGACTTTTCAACTTACAAACGACCTTTCATCTAGTCAAATTTACTTAATTCGAGGTGATGTAGAAATGCGGTAGTTAGCTCGTTGGAATTTACATAAAACGGCGCTCCCACGGCGACGCGGGCGGCGCGGGCGCAAGGTGAACCGGCTATTCTTAATTTGTCGCTGTTGGGACCGTTGTGCGTGAATGGTGTTGTGTAATACGACATACACACCATCGTATGGTATTGTTATTCTTTTCTTAGTCTAATGGAGTTCATCACATTTTTTTAACCTGTTTTTTGACATTTTTCCGTGTGGCCTAGACTAGACACGCCGAATGGTAACGAGGTTGAACTTTAACCTTTACGACTATTAAAGTATAGTTAAGGGGTATCCCTTCTCCACCCTTTGGTAACCAACCCTTGACAGCAGTCTTGTCAATTTACGTAATTCATAACGCACCAAACAGAAGAAGAGTGGCATTAATCATATTTTCCGGAGAGCTCAACACCACTGAAAGACTTCTTGGTCAGAAGCTAAAATTATGCCCTCAGAAAATCTGACATTTAAGACAAGTAAGGTCATCCTAAAGATATTTTTGTACCCTGCTATTTTGAAATGTTGTTTTCCATATTTTATATAAGTATTAAATGATCCCAGGACATCTATACGTATTATAAAAAAGGTCGCTTTTCGCGTTTGTCTGCATGTCTGCGTTGTTTATCTAAACCACGCAACAGATTTTGATGAGGTTTTCACCATCGTTTAGAGAATTTATTCTGGAAGGTATATGTGTATAATACGTTGATAATGTCAATGTTTTGTCAAGTCGTATTATAAAAACTGTGCGAAGCAGGAGCGGGTCTATAATAAATAAGCGTATAAAAGGATACTTCTACTCTACCATCCTCTTAAAGTCTTGATGGACACATTACAACATACACACTAACATAAATTACCCATAATGTATGTGTGTTTTACTATAATAATACATCTGAAGTGGCATGATGATACCATACATTATAGTTATTAAGTAACCAACCTTTAAGTGAGATGGATTTACGACCAAGGCTACACTGAACGTAATTTGTGATACAACGATCGTAATACACAGACATTGGTATAAGGTTAGGAGAATGCCAAATATTGGAATTGGTGTGAACTATCGGTTTATGGCTAAAAAGGTGGTTAGTATTATATGAAACAAGAATACTCCTATGCTTGGGCAGAGGCTAAGCATTACCATACCATACAACGTGGCCATGCCGCCAGTCTTCAGGGGTTGGGTCTTCAGTCAGTCGTTTGGGTTCATTACCAGTGGAGAGCGATTCAAAGGAATTTTTCTACGCCATATTTTAGTTTGCGAATAGTTTTTTGGTAGTTAATTTAGTAGAAGTTATCCAGTGTGTATATTTTTATCCTCTATAATAAATACCTACCTACATATAATAACAAGTGAATTATATTAAAATTTGAAAAACCCCCGATAAAAATATTTCCTCATTTCTCTTTCCTACTCCATCACCAGACCCTGTTTATCATCAATCTATATCCAATGAGCCCAAACACGATACCTGTGCCACAATATACATATGGTGTAAGTTGGTAAGGGAGTTGGGTTAGGTTAGGTTAGGTTCCTGCAAATTCCAGGTGATGCTGCAGCATCAGTTCAAGGTAACTACGTTCTTCTTATATTATTGAAGTAACAGAATACCAAATTTCAAATAGATCATACCTGTGGAAGACCCTCACTTCCATTCATCAACCATCACCATTCAGAAAAGCTGATAATCTTCAAACGGTTGAACCGATTTTAGATTATTATTATTATTAGATTTGATTATTTTTAGTTTGTTTGATTTGGTCTGTATTTTTGTGTGTCAAGAACTGTGTCCAAATAAACGTTTTTTCTTTCTTTTCTTTTTCTTTCGATTTTGATAAAACATGTCTAAGAACCATCGCTAGAAAAATTGCTTTTGCAAATTAAAAAAACCGCATTCAATTCGGTGAGCTATGGTGCCACAGACAGACACACACATAGCGGTCAAACTTATAACACCCCTCTTTTTACGTCGCCGCGTCGTCGGCGTCGGGGCTTAATAAAAAAAGTAAAGACACAACCCTAAATAAATTGGGACGCGGGCAGAAGATCGATGTAGGTACTGATGATGTCGGCTATACTGAGTATATATGATATTATATCTATAGAGGCTATACTGAGAGTATATGCGGAAGACCAAAGAAACTGAATGGATTCTGTGAAAGAAGATATGACTAGAAAGGGGGTGAATACTGAGATGACGGTTAATAGAATCCAATGAAGACATGCAGCGACCCCAAATAAATTGGAATAAGGGCAGAAGAACGATGATAATGATTATTATCATAATACACCTGATTGTGCAAACAGAGCTTTACAAAAGAATGTTGTTTTGGTATTAAGATTGGAGGCTCTGATCGTGAACTGATGACCTATTCGTGTACGTTACAATTATGTAGTGAACGGCCATACTTATCATTAACTAGGTACCTCAGAGTAGTTGGTTCCTAAAGGTATTTTTATCTTTATGCAGAGAACCATCTGGGAGGAGATCGTGGCTAAGTTATAACAGCCGCACGGGTCGATCCATCAGGTACGCCATCGCATACGCTTGCCCGGGTTGGTCAGTGGATGGTTTGACCATCTTTACATACCGAGACTCCTCCGTGCCTCGGAAAGCACGTTAAGCCGTTGGTTCCGGCTGTCATTTGTGGATCTTTGACAGTCGTTATGAGTCGTCAGAAGCCCGAAAGTCTGACACCAGTCTTACCAGTATTACCCAGTTACTGGGTTGTGGAGGTCAGATAGGCAGTCACTCCATGTAAAATACTGGTATTCAGCTGGATCCGGTTAGACTGGAAGCCGACATAGTTGGGAAAAAGCTAGGTAGATTAATTGATGTAGACCATTTGGTGATTTTATTATATTATACAACTAATTATGTATTGTAATGGCATAAGGGGTTGATATTTAGTTACCAGATGCAAGGTTTATTAAAAATATTAATTAGTCTCTCATTAAAACTATGTAGTTAGTAGTTATGTAATCACTAGAACACGTTCTAGTATTTACTTATGTACAAACAATTTACAATATGTACCTATGTTCAAGTCAATCTCAACTATTATTATCTTTTAATAAAGGTGTTTGTTTAATACCCTGCTTCAAGATTTCTTAGATAAATCTTTAAACAATTCGTGTTTCAATATAGAACTTCCGTTTCATTAATATCCAGCTGTTGAAACAATACACGGACACTTGATAACTTCCGAGTTCAACCGTAAATTACCGCTTGCCAGTTTACATTTAAATATATTAATTGATACGTAATTTTATTACGCTCGGTATTCATTTAAAAGGCCTTTTATTATTAATGGATTTTTCAGTAAAATTATGTATTGATAATTGCGTATCCTCATAATAAAATCGATGACCGTACTGCGACAATTTTCAGATAAATTTTCCTGTGGTTAGCCGCATAACTTTTCATCACGAAGACATTGTGTAATCTGCACATAATAACTTGCTAGTTACTAGCCGTTTACGTATATATTTTGTGAGTGATCAATTCGCTACTATTTGTGTTAAATAAAGTGAGCTCGTTATAGAACTATAGCGTAAAATCTGAAGCGTGAAGTCGAGCCCACAGCCTAAAAAATAATTCCGTGAGTAAATCACTGTCGTGACCGATCCAATACTTCAGTGTTCGTGAGAAAATCGCACCCAAACCTCGCACAACTTAACTATACATATAATTAGATCGATCTCAATAAAAAAATAAGCCAAGGTCCCTTCACAACAAACCGTTACACACGTAAATGATTCACGGCTACGTTTCAATTGTAAAAACAAATATTTTTTAACGATCGATCCCATAAAACCAACGATATGTAAATCACGATAGTAGGTTCGCATCATAAATTCGCCACTTATTCTATCATCACTTCACATATGCAGTCACGATCGGACTCACACACTCGTTAACTGTTGTCATTTACGACGAATATGACGTGTGACTGATTTGTATATATTTTTAATTTGTCGGTGATAACTCGCGGCAAACGCATCGGAGAAGGCCGCGCGTCGGAAGCTGTGAACAAACTAAACTACTAAGCTATTGTATGCAGGTGGATTGTAGTACGTCCGTTTGCCTTATTATGGCCATTTTCCATTCACACAGTGGGGCAATCCGCTCGCTTGGATACGTGTCGCAGTATGCCACACACTCCGCACAGTAGCGTTTCGGTAGCTTCGCCAATGTCTGTGCTAGTCGCAAGTCAAGGTGATAGGGAATTAGCATAGCGAATCAATGTTTAAACTCCTTAATATGTGTGATTTGGTGCTATTTCTGCAATATACTCAACAGTTTGTTTGCACTTAAAAATTGATTTGTCAATGTATTTTACAATTTTATCTACTTTAGACATTTCAAGATTTTCTTTATCTTTCTAATGAATTATTGCTTTTTCGAGCTATGACAATGCGTGTTTGCTTCATTATTTAGTACTGCAATACAGTCCGTAGATCTCTTTCAAATAAGATGGCTCTCCTGTATTAAGTTACTTAAAACTGATTTTCAGCTCCTTCAGATTCGCACGCGTCGGCGCCTTGTAACCGAATCGATGGCATATTTTCCGCTACTAATGATCCAAAATTATGATTTCAAACACGACA
Organism: Conistra vaccinii; assembly: GCA_948150665.1. Classification (NCBI taxonomy): domain Eukaryota; kingdom Metazoa; phylum Arthropoda; class Insecta; order Lepidoptera; family Noctuidae; genus Conistra; species Conistra vaccinii. The sequence continues at coordinate 12,074,478 of OX411330.1, forward strand.
ACCAACATGAAACGGTGAGGTAACCCACTCGTACGTAAATAATAAACACAAATATGCCGAATGGTTTGTAACTACGACAATAGGAAGCTCACGTTTGGCACGAAATGCCGATACTAAGTCATACAAATATGAAGTAATCACGCTACCTCAAGGAAACTGCAAAAAGTGAAAATGGACATAGTATCTAATCATACGTATCAACAGTTATTGATATAATATGTAGTAAGTCGTATTACTGCCATATTGAATTGACGTACAAATTGGCGATCGCTGCCTCAGACCAAAAAAAATACAAACAGGTAGCGCTGCGAACAATACAGTGAATCATGTCAAAACTACACCTCCGCTCTGTGCGTATACGCTCACACGCACACATTAACAACTATTTACAATCAAACTACACCTCAGTTAGTGCACACATATAATTGAAACCAGCCTCACGTTATTGTTGCCAGCGCTATATCTTGGTTTTTTATTTGGTTTGGGATCGCAGCATGTTGTTTGTAGCACAAAAAGGCTACTGATGCTCTTGCGCGATAAAAAAATCTGCCTAGCGTTTTCCGAACTATGTTGGGGTCTACTTCCGATTGGCGATAGGTTAATTTCCAAAGTTTCCATACCACTTCATATTCGTCCTACATATCCTAATCTTTATGTGAGATAAATATTTATTTATTAAATATAATCTCAATAAGGTATTCTGCCCTTATGCTAAAAATCATATACGGAAATTCATATTTTTTGTGGATTCGCACGTCATCGTCGCGTTTCTTGGACGCTTGAATTAGTTAATCAGTAAAGAATTTATGTTTGTCATTGATTTTCTCGGGAAAATCCTCAGTTAATTGCTAATAGATAATTGCAAACACCAAACCGAATTGTGAATATAGTGACACGTAGGTTTTTCCTATTTTCACTGAATAGACGTTATTTACTATGACTTTAACCATACAAAATTGACACTAATCAATGTTGAGAGCAGTTTTATTGTTTTGTTTTGCGACAAGCAGCGCCATCTACCTATAATGTGTGGAACTTGCAGAAAATCAATAGTGTGTTTTCTTCGCAATATTTAACTTTTCTGTAGTTTCTTTTTTTTTCGAGTTTTCTTTTTTTTTAAGTTCTTCGGTCCTTGTACCCCGATCCTGTTTCTCCTGATTATATTTGACGAGTAATAATTGAACCTCTTTAGTTACGATTCCAGTTCCTGTAGGTACTGGAATCACAAGATTTCGGTTACCTGCCCTCCTACCGAAACCGTTCATATCCCATCATATGTGCAACACTGTCTAGTAAATACAGTACGTAGTTAATACTTCAGTAATACATACGGTGGCTAAAGCCTCTTCATATGTGGCGGCGAGCAGCGGCGGCGACGCGGGCGGCGTCTCACGAGACACGGCTGTTATCGGCATGTCAGCACATTACTTGACAGCTGTGGACAAAAGAAGAGCGTTATTTTAATACAAGATGTTTTGAATAAAATATTGTAGAACTTTGCTCGTCAAATGATTTTGTGATCTCAATGCTCATTATGTTTTCACGAGCTCACTGATCATGCTGTTGCTCATCCTCAAAAATTAAGAATATGATTATAATCCTTGAATTGCCAGTAGTTTAAAGTAAATAGATATGATCTTCGTAGTATTTCGTTAACTATACATTCATCATCACCTTTCATGCATCATTCTTCCACCTCTCCTATCTCACGATGTTTTCCTTCACTGTTAATAATATATCATCTTTAAATTCGTCTAACCCAATTCGTTTATCTACATAATCTCCAATTTCAACACCTCTCTTTGTTTTTTTTGTGTCATTAGCAGTATAAGGTAGAAAAAACTTATCCTAAATCTTGAAGTGCTGCTGACATCTTAACATGATTACGCTATTAAGAATTGCGAAACATAGTCGTTTTACGCGTAATTGAATGATCCTTTAAACTTCAAAGCCAGATTTCACGCATTCATTACTACCTATTAGTAAACAAACCACTATTTGTAGTCATTAATTCTGCTTAGAATAGAATGACAGTACGAACGACACTTGATCAATCCAATATTGTACCAATAATTTATGTTTAGAGACTCCCAACAATAGTTTGGCATACATTGCTACTCCGGCTCATAAATCTTGGGCGGCCAATGAGATAAGAATAACAATGTAACGTATTGCAAATTCGGAATATCTGGCTGTTGATCATACGTTGGTGTGTTGGTTCACAATGGCTCTTGACCTTGGCTCAAGTGTGGCGTCGATGTGACGACTGTGTAAACACACATTACCATACTCGAAGACACCGTGACTAAGCGTGTACTGACATTAACAGGGGTGTATTCTAATGTCATGTTGTGGTTATGTTATTTACTTTTTGTTCAGCTGTAGGTAATGGACAGAAAAAAGGTTATTACAATATAGATCGAGTAACTGAGTTCGGAGGTTTTGGCGCCAATTCTCATGATATTTTGACCCGGTGTGCAATGTTTCTAATGCCAAGCGACCCTAAACAGAATCACTATCGTCGTATAGTCTGGTCCTAACTGCTTATTGGAAAGCTTGGTATTCCTATTTGAATGAATTTCAAGACAAGTCCGATTAATTCAGTACCCCACGCGTACCAAGGTAATGTATCTCTATTTGTACAGTTTGCATCTATTTCTAGCGTGGATCTAATTGTCCATGATCGATTAAGCCAGTCCGTTTCAAGGCCGAATCCGAAGGCCTCAATACATTAATCAAATGCTTCATTGTTTCGGCATTCTTATCATTCCGAACGATCTACTATGATTCGACCAATTTTTATGCAGATTTATTTAAATTAATTCTATTTCGTCTTCATCTATTAAGGTCATGTAACTCTGTATCATAAGTTTGTCACAAATTTCCTAATCCTTATAAAAGTAAGACTGACACCTGCCTCATTTATCTTGGAAAACCCATGGAAGTAATAAGCATAACCATACCTACTTCTTCTTCTTAGCGACTCAATGGCAATGTAAATAGACTCGACCCAGAATTCGGCTACGTGTTTGGCGCCATCACTAGCGTCCATCAGTTCCTGTAACGTGCAGACGACAGGACACGCAGGACACGACATTAAGTGTCCCGTCGTTTGTGGAACAGCACCACATTTACACTCTAAGGCGGTCTATGAATCTCCACCTGAAATGGTTTTCCTTGCTTGGGCCAACCTGGAATCTGTTTGAAGGCTTCCTGGTAACCATTCTGGTGATACAAGCAAACAGAAGTTCAAGAATGTATGGTTCTAGCAAACAATCCTGAGCTTGAACACGTAGTGTGTGCGGTGAAGCTAAATAAAAAACGCCACACTAAACATAGTTTACATTTTAGCATAAATAATATCTCATTGAATATTTTATGTGACAACTGTCAAATAACCTGTCGAGTGACTCCGAAAGATGGACACATACAAATAAATGGTGTATTCTAATCTGAAATATATTATAATGAAATTCTACACGATATACGAGGGGTCATCGGCATCGGTATCCGTTACCCTCTGGACGGTTGAATGTATCGAGTGATTTGACAATACGCCCCTGTGGCGAATTGATGTGAACGATAAAGACATGTGAACAGCGAAACGTGAGATCGATAAAGTTATTCGAACTAAAAATAAAATTGTGTACTGTATTCGATTACCGGAGCTCATAGGGTTGGGAATTGTTTTATTATTTTGAAAATATTCGCTGTTCGTATTATTGCGTAAACTATCGGCGTGTTATTCCTTAAATAGAAATAAGTGAGATAACTGCTGATTATAAGCTTCGTTTATACTCTACACTAGGACGGATTCTTAGGACTATGAACATACATAACCATAACCATGTTTGAGCAAGTGCATCAGCAATCAAAATATATATAACGATATTATAATAGTACCTGTAGTAATAGTAAGTAAGCATAAGGAATGCATTTTTTTTCCAAGTATAGAATTTTTTTTAAAGCCGACGGGTGACTGAATTGAAATATTCTGCAATGCCATATACGATTTTCTTTACTTTTAAATAAATTTACTCTTAGAAAATCGAACTCGATGATAGACGAATTAATTAAAGCAATATTTCAAAGATAACATCGAATTAATGCTCGAAGATTTTTTTTACGGTGCACTCGGAATAGCAGTTCGCAGGGTCATAAACCCACATCCTTCTAAGTCTCAATTGACCCACTCAACAATTGGAATTAAAAATATATGACCCTAACGGTGCATCGCCTTATAAAATAATATATACATCGGACATAAACTGCAAAATCAGATAAATAAGAAGAATCAGAAGATATCATATGACTTGATGTGACTTCAGATAGATTTTTACGGATGATATCATTTTTTGTTTTGATTATTCATGACAAACGGTTGATCACGAAATAGATATTCGAAGTTTTAAATAAATTACCGAAAAAAAACAACTCATTGACCTAGAACTGTAGAAGTCGCAAACGCAGCTGAATACGGGGAAACTGAATACGAGGCTCATTCATCTACCTACATATCAGTCTCAAGCTTAACAAACTTTCATAGTAGTTAAGGAGATTTAATATAACATCACGCCTGTATTCCCCGAAGGGTTAGGCAGAGGTGTGTCTATAGTACACACACATTTCGCCAGTTATGTTAAGGAGATTTCTTATAGTGAAACTGTGTATTATATTAAGTAAACATTAATGAGATACTCATTCGTTTTAAGAGAATTGAGGGTAACGAGAATTTAGTTTCTAAATCCTGCGTCGAGTATATCTAGTAACCTCGACCTCGTTACCAATAATCGGTAGTGTACTCATTGTCGAATAGCCTAATAATAAATAAATAAACTTGAGGGCAATCTTTGGAGACTGCCGATGGAAGTGAAAACTAAGTAATGCCATCTAACGAAAATGTCAGAAATTTATGTGGCTTGCTGTCAGTACAAGATCGAAAGCTGTAGCTCCATTAAAACAATTCCAAAAAAAACAACGGGTTGCACTTCGGGAGTGCCAGCAGAAGAAAAACTTGAACATTAACGTTGTGCATTTTTGAATAAACACTTTTCATAAAGTATGTTTTGACTGCTTTTTTTACCTAATAATATGGGTAAAATTTCTTACCTCGCAATCTTTACGTAATGTCAAAGACTATTTATTTAGTTATTTACTTTGTCGGTTGCCAGGCAACGGATCTTACGGTCACGTCCTGACGCGAGTTTAACATTTTTAACCCATCCCAAAAAAAGTGCACAACGTCGCTAAAAAATTTCTCACTTCAAAAACGTGTGAGTGCGCTGTCAACAAATTCTACTCTCCTCCGTCTTACGAATTTTCGATCAGGTCACGTGTCCTGACGCCTGACGCCTGACGCGAGTTTAACATTTTTTACCCATCCCAAAAAAAGTGCACAACGCCGCTAAAGAAGTTTTCACTTCAATAAATACAGCCCTACCTAATTAATTCTTCAAGATAAACACGTAAGTACACGAATAACGAAGACATCCTTGATGAACGTCCAAGTAGGCTTCATCATCTTAAGGGAACCTGCTCACCTTTGGCATGACATCAAGAGTATCTTAGATCTCGCATCAACATTCCACAAACATCGCTTCCTCATTAGTATCTCACTCACGATACAACGACATAATAATGACTTGAATTGTGAATGAACAATGTAAGTAAATACTTACTACTGGATTTGAATTTACTCTGTCTTCTCTCGTTTCGGCCTGAATTATGAGAATTTTTTTTTGCCACCGTGATACAAATAAGTAAGCAAGGTGGTAGCGGGGGTAACTACCTATATATGACTTCATGACTACATAATTATTATCAAAGAAAGTCCCCCGCCGCGTCTGTCTGTCTGTCTGAACATGATAAACTCAAAAACTATCAAACGGTTTTTCATACAGGTTTCACCAATGGACGGAATGATTCATGAGGAAGGTTTAAGTGGTGGTGGTAGTAGTGGTGGTGGTAGCCGTGGTAGGTTTAAATTTAAATGTATAGAGTTTAGTGGTGGTTGGTGTATTAAGGTTTTGTGTAAATTGGCTGAAATATAACAATGATTGTTGAAGATTTCGGAGAAAATCATGCCAACTGGAAGCTTTATTGGGGTGCGCCGATTAAACCAATAGTGTTATATGAAAACATCCATATCTTATGCATCCATTCTTTACTTTTTCAAATATTTGCGGGATTAGAAATGAAATACATAAAAAATACTCCAAGTAGGATGAACATCAACATGCTCGACGCAATAGGCTGATACGAAACATCGACAGAAAAAAAAATGTTGCTGTATACAACATGTAACGTAATTAACGCACACCCTCAAACACCCCAATTAGAATATTATGTTATAATCATAATACATACACTGAATTTTTAATTTAACATGTATATGCATTGTTATTTACTAAATTAGGTTCTTGGAATAAGGTTTATTTTTCTTTATTTTGTATTGAATGATGGAATTTGTATGAATACAAATAAAACTGCGATTTTAAAAGTCTTATTACTTTGACTTACGGTCCATTTCAATTTGTTTTGACTGTACAGCGTTAATATGACAATAATTTCCGTAGTTTTAATTATTTTTGGGATAAAAAATTACCTAAAAATTATATAAATCGATTCAGTAAACGATTCTGAACAAACTATTTTCAGGATGTGCGTTAATTAAGTTACATGTTGTATGCCTAATTTTTTTTTATATACGCTTAAATGGTCTGCTACCCCTGCAAAGCCGGGGAGGGTTCCAAGTAATAATATAAATGTGAAAATAACTCGGTCTGTCTGTAACCTTTACACGCCTAAACCATTGAACTGATCGTTATGAAAACTGACAGATAGACAGATAGGTAGCCTGAAACCTGGAAAAGGTGGTACCAAGAGTACTACAAGGGTTGAAAATCCTCATGGATGTCCTCCTGGGGCGAGCGGAGGGGTCTGTCAGACTCTTACTGACTAAAGACCACCCTGTGTATCCTTCCCACATTTAGACCGAAGATCATGAGAACTTGTAAACCGATCCCCGAACCCAGCATCACGTCTGTAATGTCGGTAGATCTGTTATGCAATAATTCCCATATAAAAGACGAGACAGAGATGTTTTTCGCCACGCTGGTATGTTCTACTAAATTGCAGGCTGCTACAAATCACCAACTGGTGGTCTTAAGTGCCAAGCAGTCCTTTGAGAATTTACTTGTATACATCTTGAACTATTGGAACGATTTATTGCAGCAGACTTGATTGGGTTCCGTACTACGAATTTAGATCTCGGGTCAGTTACATCCCCGTAGGGAATAAGGAAACAAATATTGGTGTCGCCGGTAGCGAGTATAGTTGGTAATTGTTCCGGGCCTGAGTATTCGTGCATGTCAGATTGTGTATCTGTATACTATGGTATCCACATTTTGCAGTGTATTTTTTTATATTTTCTCTAGCCTTGATTTTTTTCAAGTATAATGTAGGTACAAGAAAATTATAAGGTTGTGTTCAGTTTGAGAAAAAACCAGCCAAGTGCGAGTTGAACTCACACACGAAAGATTCCATACCACCACCGTACAATATTTAGCAAAAAACGCCGAAAAATACACGTTTATTGTATGGAGAGGGGATCCCCTATAATTTTTTACTTTATTTTATTTTTAATATTTATTTTTATAGCGGCAATAGAACTGTGAGCATTTCTACTGTCTACCTAATACGGTTCATGAGATACAGCCCGTTGACAGACGTACGAACGGACGGACAGACAGCGGAAGCTTAGTAGTAATAGTGTTCCGTTTGGCACCCTTCGTACGGAACCCTAAAAGTGTAGTTATAGGAAGCTGTTTTTATAAAGGTTGTATTGTTTTTAAATGTTTACCTACTTCATTATCCAGTATCAATACAGGCTATCATCTTCGTATCTCATTCGATGGATATCTTCTTAATTTATCGATCGATATAAAGAAATAAGCTGTGCAACCTTTAAGTCCATATAAGGGCTGATCATGAATCATTCGACCTCACTCGATCCGGAAAGGAAACTTGTTCGGTGATACTTTCTTTGGTTTTCGATACTACTTTATTACTTGCTTGCTCTTCAAGTTTGTGGACGTAAGAAAGATTTTTTCGATGGTTCGATGATGGACGATCCTTAATTATTAGTATTCTCATTAATTATTGAATTACATGAAATACCTATGATAATTTATTATATTTTTTATTTTTATGAATATGAATTTTATAGTAGCTACAAGGTCAACAAAATCAATAGATAAATGGCAAGGCAGTTTAACTTATCAAAATGTTACTTTAGACAACTTTAAAAGCTCTCCTCATTTACGATATAAGACGATCTAAGTTTTATGACGACAATAAAACCAACACAAATTCCTCAACAAAGCAATATAAAAACTTAGTCTGCGACTACTCTATTAGATTCAAGACTCCCGCAGACAGGCGCGGGATAGCACGACGCGACTCTAGTAGAACAATTTCTATGAAAACTTCGTGGAAATTGTCGCGCTCGCCTTGTCTGCGGAAACCTTCAATAAGTTAACCCTAACATGCAGCCTGCATAAGAATCAACTATCAGCAACTTTATTTGACAGCCTTCTTAATTAGGTTAAACAGTTGAAGAACTGCCAATGTCGCTACTATTTCGGAATCGTCGATAGAGTCACACACACGACCTCCTTTCCTTATTTATATGCTATGATACTTATGTGTTTAGCCATTTAACGGTTATAAGTAACTGTTTGGACATATTTTTGTAACAATGGTAGTAAATAAATCTCTGGGTATTGGTAATGTTTTTGCGGATTAAGGAGAATAAGCTTCATTTTAATAGATTTTGTAGCCTTCATTAATATCATAAAAAATAGGCAGTTGGTGTGCGCTTTTATCTTTTCTGATGTCACGATATGGTTAATGTTTAGAAAAGTGCCGCCTCGCTAGAAATAATGTGAGGTTATTTGGGGGTTCTGGGTGGGTTCTGTATTCTATACTTACTTCACAAACTTAAGCAATCAATCTTCCTAGCCTTTTCCCAACTATCTTGGGGTCGGCTTCCAGTCTAACCGGATGCAGCTGAATACCAGTATTTTACGTAGAGCGACTGCCTATCTGACCTACACAACTCAGTAACTGGGTAATACGATACCCCTTGGTAAGACTGGTGTCAGACTTTCGGGCTTCTGGTTCTGACGACTCGTAACGACTGTCAAAGATCCACGAATGACAGCCGGGACCAACGGCTTAACGTGCTTTCCGAGGCACAGAGGAGTCTCGGTATGTAAAGATGGTCACCCATCCACTGACCAACCCCGGCAAGCGTAGCATCGACCCGCGCGGCTTGTTATTATTAGCCACGAGCTCCTCACTCAACTTCACAAACTTATACAAACACAGTATATGGATCAATCAATCAAGTTTAATTTAATTCATATACGAGTACCTACACTAATTTAACATAATTAACAAACATTACAATCGAATGTAACACATTTTCTATTCTGATTCACATTTGGCGAAGTTATGTGATAATTGAAATTTCATCGACCGATTTAGGTAACCACTTATTATTGATGATGTTACACACAAGAAAAACGAACACGCCTCACGGGTATCAAACAAGAATTTGATTCTAAATAAACCTAACTCATGCACTTAACCAATTTAACGGAACATGTGTACAATTACGTCTTACGAGTGGTTATCAAGTCGTTTCGCAATAACAATGTTCAGGTGTTGAACATAATCTTACGCGAGTCGTACATCTAACCCGTCATCGGCCGAACTATGCTCGTACGTCATCGGCCGAACTCGGATCGAACCAAAAATATGTAAAAGAAAGCGAGTGCATGCACTAAGTAGGCACTTCAACCGAAATTGTCCGATGACGTCCGATAACTAGGTGATTTTTGGCCCGAGGACGAGTCGCCGACGACGTACAAGCACAGTTCGGCCGATGCCGGATTAGATGTACGCGAGTATCATCCGTCCAGGCGTGTCCTTATTACGAACCATGACTGGTTCTCAGTTCTCACAGACATACCTACGTAGGAGTCTACCAAAAGCTGCATTTGCGCAACAAACTCCTCCGATCGGTGCAGTACTCTCCCATGTAATAACGAATGTTAATTTTTCGATTCAACAGACTAATTAAGCGTGAAGGCTAACAGATTTTGTTTATTGTTTGTTTCGATTTCATACCGAGAATTTGTGCGAGCGTTCGCCGACTTTTGTAAACAAATTATAAAACTTAGGTTTAAATGTTTCGTCTGTATTTTCTGTTAATTGGATTCTGTTTTGTTATACTTTATTGGATTCTGTTATTAAAGATCCGTCTCCATGAGAGGTTTAGATATTGTTTTGGCTTTATCTTAAGCATATTAATCTTAAGCTAAGATAAAGTAATAATTTCATAAAAATTTCAAAACATGGTAATTCAAGGCAATAATTCACGCAATACCACCATGACGCGTCTATATTGTTTTTGATAGCATCAAAGCACTGACACATATTGCCAACCTGTTCTGTCTTTCAAAGCGATAGATAAATATGTATATTTGCATCTATATCTCAACATCTCCCACATACAATAGAAGCAACAGTCATCCTAATGCTCAATTTGTCATCCAAGCTTTCATACTGTATCCGAACACTTGTAAGAGTTCATCGATTTACGAAATCTCGCCAAACTCGATATTCGATACCGCATTCGGTATCGATAAATAATTCATGAGTCTCGATCGCACAATAGGGTTTGCAGAATCTGTATATAGCGATTTTAGTGCGGGAAAAAATGTCGAAATAAATATTCAACGGCGGTCATTCTTACCAAATTAAAGGTTGATCATCGAAAAGAACCTCAAAACCTAATTCTTTTGAAGAATATTCAGAGCTCAACAGTTCGTTAGACGTTAAAATCTGTAAAAACTTGTCGTGTTTCTCTTGTTAAGGCTTCAGATAAAAAACAGACATGTTTATTGATAGTGACTAATAATTCAGATGTTTTATTGGTTATTATTTTTATAAGGCTGGATTCATCTGAAATCTTTTAACCTACATTATATTTATTTCTGGGACTTTCAAATGAAAATAATTAGTTACAAAGGGGATGAACTGGTCAAATTCTGCCAAAACTGGAAGAAGGACGCGCGGGGTCGCGAACGCTAAAAGGAGTGGAGGGAGGTGCCCAGGAGTGGGAAAAAGACAGGTTAACAAAAAAAAATTCAAAAGTGTCAATACACTTTATTCTAAATGGCTACGTTTCATATATAATATAACCATCTAACGAAAATAAGTTAAAAAATTATTTCGTAAGTATAGAGTTTTGCAACAAAACCTGTCGTTCATACCAAAAGGGATTCTAAGCAGTGCTCTTATCCCAATAGTAATCAATCATACATAAGTGTGTGGCAACATAAATCATATATTGTATTATGTAACAACTTTACTAAATAATGTCCCAATTATTTGAAATGATAAACATATTTAACTATAGCGACAACCTCCCATTACTTATGTAATCAAATTAATATGAATTTATAGCAATATCATTAAGAATTGACATGAATAAATTGAATTTAGATTAGTAATTTGTGATTCTCCGATGATTTATTGAAAATAAATTCTTTGAGTTGATCAATGATAGATTTTCGATTATGTTTAAAAGTCACATTAATAATAACAATTTTAAACTGTGTAATATCTTTTCAAATTAATAAGAATTATGAACCTATTAGACGTAATAAACCGCACGTTCTTAAAGCTATTTATATATATTATATTATATAATTATATTTAATACTAGCTTCTGCCCACGAAGACAAGAATTAGGCTATCCAATGCAAAAAGTTGTTCCGGACATTATCCCCTACATACAAACTTACAAACAAACAAACAAACAATACCACTATATAATATTAGTATAGATAATTATCTACAAGTACTTTACCTTTTTGCTCTTTGTAAGTATGGCGAAGTTATAAATCAATAAGTACTTAAGTGCTTAGAGTAGAGAGAGAGCGTCGAAACTTCCCCAAAACACGGAAATGAAGTCAACTGTCTGCAGGTCCTCTACAAAAGCGCTGCTAAACGATGCCCACCTACACTCCAGTGAAAGTTACATTAAAATAGGTACAGCAGTTTCCGAGTTTGTACTTAATTAGCCATCTCCTATTCGTAGAGCCGTGCGCATCCCGCGCTTTGTTTCGCTCAAGTAAAACACATATATACACATGTCGTTAGCATTACATCACGGTTATGTAAACGTTTTGACAAGCCTAGTCGTGTCATATCTATTAATATATTATGTAGATTTAAAACCAGCCTACCACGACCCCTGTAATGTTTAAAAGTAAATAACAGTTACTTCAAGATCTAGGGTCGTCTTGGAGTGGGGTAGATGCGTCTCTATTCGTGGGAAAAACATATGACATTAGTATAACTAGTTCGACACTGTTTTATGCAGATATAACAGATACAGGTTAGTCGGCTATACACGTTTTTCCAATTAGATTTCATAATTGGTTGAAGCTCAGTCTAACGAGCGAGATTTTGTTACGTATCGGTTGATGGATGGCTAGGCAAGTCGTTAGGCTTAAGGCGACGACAAGCTACTTTTAATGATTTTATACAACAAATTACGTCTAATCGAGTAGTGTTAATGATTTGGAAAAAATATATGTTAAATTAGAGCATTTTCTTAATAATTTAATATACGAATATTTGAGATAATGTTTACATTAAATAGTGAAATTAATTTGTAAAAATGTGTCTAACGCGGATAAAAAACTGAGAATTACGAAAAAGATATTAAGCGTATTTTTCTGAAACCTTCACCATTTTAAGGATAATTAAAATATTAATCTTTTAGTATACGTGTTTTATTAAAATACCGTGCCTTATGTATAATAAGTTAATAATGCATCAAATTGGGGACAGCGCTCCTTGATGAGCGAGTCCTATTACTGGCTGGACGTACGACGCGTTGCGTGAGCTCAGTACAGAACACGCAAGATAACCACTCAAGGTCACTCGCATGTATCTGCATCTTAAGACACCGATAAATGCCAGCGGCCTTGCGTGTTCTGTGTTGAGCTCACGCAACGAGTCGTACGTCCAGCCAGCAATCGGACTCGCCCATCAAGGAGCGCTGCTGTCCCAAATTAGACGCATTATTAATTTATTATACATAAATAAAAAGGTATTTTAATAAAACACGTAGTAGGTAAGAAAAGATAAATAATTGAATTATCTTCAAAATGGTGAACGTTTCAGAAAAAAAAATACGCTTTATAGTTTTTGCATGATTCTCAGTTGCTTATCCGCGTTAGACGACTTTACAAATAAATTACACTAGGTAATATAAACATAATCTAAAATATGCACAGACTAAGTTATTAAAAAAATTCTCTTATTTAACATATATTTTTCAAATCATTAACACTTTAGACATGATCTTCAATATAAAATCATTAAAAGGCGCTTAATTTATGTTGACGAGCAGTGATAACCCAGTGGACACAACTGCGACTCACGAGTTGTAGGTTGTAGGTTCGAACCCAGTGTCTTGTTTATGTAAATAATTTCATCACCACTGCTGTCCAAATCGTGAAGGAAAACATCGTAAGGAAACAGGAATGTCCTAGAACGAAAATTCGCAGAAATGTGACACCAACTCGCACTGGGCCCGCGTGGACATCTAGGGTTGCCAAGCCTATATAATATAGTATTCTGCTATACGAGTATTACAGGCCTAAATACTAGATTTCTGAAGTAAAAATATTGTAGGCGAAACTACTATAAATATTTTTATTTCAATACAAAAGGAACCAATATCGTATAAAAGCTGAATTAATGATATTTTGTAACCTTCTTTAATAGTGTAAAAAAAGTTGTAATTAACGAAACATAAAAAAACCTGTTAATAAGGTTCATAGTAGCAAAAAATATGCATTTAAAGAATAAAAATATTTATGAAACATACCGGTCTACAAAATTTGTTTTTGCGCCATCTAGTATGTTTTTACAGGCAATGGCTTCGAAAATACTATATTTGATGTCAAAAAAGTTGGCAACCCTAATTACAGCCCAATCACACAGAGAAGGCTTGCGTCCCAGGAGTGGGAACATTATAGGCTGATTATGCTAATTTATGTTGAACCCAACCTCAACAATAAAAGTAAAACCTATTTTGCAATGCAATTAAGGTAAGTTCCCATATAAATAAAGCAAAATCTTGTTAACAATAAGAGCGTTTGTTCAATTCGCACGTCCTTAAATGTCACTTTTTGTTATTACCCCACTGGTTATTGATCAGAAAACAAAACAAATTAAACAATGCATTGTTTAGTAGCCACAAGCTAACGTTTAAACTGAGCATACAAATTAACATAAGTTTTTTTTTACACGTTTGGATTTTTGAGACGGGGCAGGTACCTTAATTGTTGTAGCTGAAGGAAAACGTTCTAAGACTATTCTTAACTTTTGAATAATTGCATTCACAGATTTTAGAAAAGTCAGTCCCTTTGTTTTTATGATGCCAATCGATGCAGTTTCATATAAAGATTAAAAGACAATTAGAAATCAACAAAGGTAAAAATAGTAGTAGAAAAGTCACAAACTGCAAATAACTTTTTCCATATTATGTTAGTTTCCTAAGAAATTAAGTGAAATTCAAAATGTAGTTTGAATGGACACTTTTCATAGTTTACTTCCATTAGAAAATAATATATTATAAAATACTCCATGAACGTTAGACTACCTAAAAAGCGCAATCTAACAAAAGTTTATGGAACTTAAAAAAAAATTACTGATAAATTATGGTTTTTAATTTTGTCAATGACATAATTTTCTTTTCTTAAATAATAGCAGAAGTTGTAAAAGATCGTAGATATGATGATTGATCACTATACGGGAAAAGGTTTTTGCTATTTGTAGCTTTTCTACCTACTCTAAGCTTAGCTGTTGTTCTAGAAGAGTCTATCTTAAGATATTATGAAACTGTATAGTTTGGCATTATCAAAATAAAACGAGTGGAATAACTTTTTTCCAATATCTGTCAAAGCGGTTAGTCAAAAAATTAAGGACAGTCTCGTAAGAACATTTTCCTGTAGCTACAACGGTTAAGGTACTTGCCCTTATTGCGCCATCTCAAAAATTCATTCTGCATACGACAAAAGTTCAAGCGCTACGCATTTATAAAAGCTCAAACTCAAACTCAAACTCTTTATTGCATTCATGTGTACATTTTTGCTACGCGTAACATGATGCGCTGAAAATTATTCAATTTTGCGTACTGAGTAACAATAGTAGATTGTTATACAAGGGTGGAAAGGAATCAATTCCCATACGAGGTATTTAGACGCCCGAGCGCAGCGAGGGCGGCTATAGTCCGAGTAGGAATTGATGTCTTTCACCCGTGTTAAACACTCTACTTTTCATTTCGAATATAAGGAAAGTAAAAAATAGTGTTTAAAATATTTATTGATATTGAATAACATGAGTAGTACCTATTTAAAATGAACTAACAAGTTAGAACAATTTGTAAAAATGTTTAAATATGGAACGCACCGCATCACCGCTGCGGGCCGTCCCGCGTATAAGATTTTTTTTTTATTCACACTGGCTGTTTATAATATACTCACAGGACCGGAACCCAGTGCTTCCACTTTTAGGGATTTCTCCCGTTTTTTAGGGAAAAAGGCTAATAATAAGCATGGTTTACTGATATTTTATTTTGGCAGGGATTTAGGGAAAAATTGAACTTGAGTTGGTAGCCCTATTGTTTAATTAGTAGGCAGAACCTAATGTACTACTTTACTCTATGGCACCACCGATTGATTAAAGGGGATTTCCTGAAACTTGTAATGATTGTTATTCGTCTAATTTTAGTTTACCATGTTATTATTAATAGTACTATTTCCGTGGTTAAAGACGACATCAGAAATAAGTCGCATTATACCTACAGTTGGTTTGTTTCGTCTGTCTCGATTAATAATGAATGTTTTGTAGGTATTTAATGACATAAAAATGAAAAATTCCCTAAACCAAGGAATTTTTATATTTTTTAGGGAATTTTAGGGATAATTCATTAAGAAATTGGGGAAACCCAAAAACGTAAGTGGAAACACTGCCGCAGCTTTTATTTTTATTCTATTCGATATTTTTCTTAAAAAGTTTCGTACCCACAGATATTAATCTAACTAGATGACGCAAAAACGGAGTAAAATTACGATCAATGATCGTAATTTGAGATTTTCATTTAGCATTATCGGCACCGGAAATCCACCAAAATCCAGAAAAATGTCTTTTTAAGCCATATTGAGCTGTAAAGACTGTATAGAAAAATTGGCCGAGGCATTGGAAATGTTTTCTTTCATTGGTAAGTTTTGTTTTTAAATTGTGTGTGAAGAAGTGGCACGCTTGGTTTTCATAAAGATGGAGGGACTTGCGATATCTAGTTAGATTTATATCTGTGTTCGTAGCCGACTACCTAACCATAAGTTCTATTTTTAAAATTCATTCCCGCCCTAGGGCGGGAAGCAATTACTATGAGTCTTTCCCGCCCTAGAGCGGGAAGCAGCGTCTCCCACCCGCTACTCGGATCAAACAAACACTACTTTCCGAGCATGAGATATGAAAAGGATCATTTTAGTATTACTCAAGAAAATGTTACAAAATATATGTGCCTTTTAATTTACATATTTAAATGCAATGCAATAAAACATATTCTCCGAAACCAATACCCACATTAGCTCATTAACCTCATTTAGTATTCCGTCCGTAGTTTGACACTGAGAACAACAAACCTTCACAATTCGCGAATTACGTGGGTTAATTCGACTCATAGGGTCATGTCAACCTCGACATTGCCGACGATTTCCGAGGACTGCCGAGGAATGCCGAGGACTGTCGCGACATACGCGCGTGCCGCGAATATAGACATAAAGCGAATTAACTACGGTTCAATGCCATTGTATGGATTTACCCGTAGAATATTTTCATTCATTGTTTGTCTTTCATTGAGTGTAATAATGAACTTTGCGTATAGTTCTAGTGGTTATTACACAATGTCTACCAACGTTCAATGGTTTGAATAGTATCAAAACACTTTACAGATATAATAAGAATGACTAACTTAAAATACAGCTTGATAGAGAAGAGAATCGAAAGAAAAACTGAGGCTGTTGCTAAGAGCTTACTGAGAGTCTATTTATGTGGTAAAATATAGGAACAAGAAAAAAAATAGGGAATTTTAACGGGTTATTTACATGGGGCGCGGTATTAAAATATTACCGTGGCGCGGGCGGCCGTCGTTTAGCGGGTGTCTACAAGTCATACATAACTTATGTATAAGTCATACATAACTTATGTATAAGTCATACATAACTTATGTATAAGTCATACATAACTTATGTATAAGTCATACATAACTTATGTATGACCGCTAATGAAAATTTACCAATTTTTAAAAGAATTGGGATAATTTTGGTATTAAAAACGTGATTTTTTAATAACAATAAGTTTTTTACTTTCCGTAATCATAAGTTTTTTATTACTTTTTAGTAATGTTATTGCAGTACCTATGTGCCCTTTTCGGATCGGACAGGGTTTTTGTAACACATTGTATATCTGAATAAAAAATTGGGACGGAAAGACAGACATAAGTCTTATCATGCACACAATTTATAATCCTTCCTTTGTAGAGCAAAGTAACACAGTTCTTGTAAAACTTTTATTCAGATACACACTGTAAAAGATCTTTGAAATCACTCCTAACATAGGTAATTATTTAAATAAAATGAAAGTAAATCTGATGAAGTAACACGAGGTAAACATTCAATTAAAGAATGACTAATCTGATTGACTCACCCATGTACTAACGAACCCTTGAACAAAAACCATGAAATTCGCCAACACTTGGCATGACGCAAACATCTTGCACAATAACTATGGGAGATTTTTCCTTGATTTGCGATAAGATATTTTTGAGAAAACATTCCTAGTCATGTCGGTATGATACATGGCTTAACCGGCCTTAGAGGTGTTCCTAAGAATTATGGTAATTCTAGACTTGGTCAAAGCTTCTTATGTGTCAAGGAAAATATTTACTTTTTTATACGTGCTTGTACCTGTTATTAAAACTTGCAATTAGTTACTGCTAACTATTGAATAATCTACATAGTTCAAGCCTGGGTAAACTCTCAGAGATAATCTATTATAAAAAATGTTAGCTTCAGAAAACAAAACTTGTGTTAGAGCTTTTGTTTAATTTCAGCCATAGTTTTCAGCAAAGCACTGTGTTGTTTTATGAGCGCCGGGAGCAGGGTGCAAGAGGATGCACTTGCACCTCCCTGGCTTCAGAATAAAATTTAGGGGTAAAAATATTCAGAGGCGAGATCCTTAAGTTCTGCCATCTCTCAATTCTAAAGCTTCTGTGCGCACAAAGTACCGAAGTCCTATTTCCCAAAATCTAATCGGCCCTAGGCAGGGTGATAACTTTATTGAACTTGCTTCACTCGCTCTTGCATCCTACTCTATCTTAATTCTTAAACTTCTTTGTATAAATCGACACAATTACTCCTCGTGTGAATGGACAAATTATAGCCTAACAATATACGAGGTGAACTGCAAAAGTGATCGAGCTCGCTTCGTGGAGCTGAAGATGCAATCCCTGAAAATAAACCTGCCGGCGTCCGTGGTCATTGTACACGTGTCAAATGTTGTTAAACTCGTCACCTTTTATCAATTAACAAAATCATCAAATAATCATATTGTAGTGAATCCCAAGATCCCTGCTTAGACTCTTAAAATATACCTTGCGGTAAATTAACCGTCATTGACAGACTTCTTCAATAAAAACTCAGATACATTTTTTCAAGCGTTCGACACTACCATTTCTTTTATTCCCAGTTTATTTTACTTTACAAAAAAGTGAAATATGATAATAGATTTTAATCATCTCACATTGATCATCGTCAGTGCGCATGATTGGCTGAGCAGCAAAAACAATGACAAGGTCAGCGCGGTCACTGCGCGACCGTCCTCTGAAGGTCGACTTAGGTCTCTATGTCACCAGGAAATCTTAGTGCTAAAGTACGTAGTAGGCAATAAAGATGAGTTAATAGATGTGTAGTAAGATGCTTTAAGCGTTGTTATCGTCATAAGATAAATAATAGGCATTATGATAGGACCTTCATTAATGCTCTTGACGTCGTCAGCTAAAATTATTTCTTATAATATACCTAGTCTATATCATCCCAATGTAGGGCAAATATCTCCGCACCCTACTATCAGAATATAATATGGATTTTCTCTAAGAATAGATTTAGCCTGATTGTATCCAGAGGCTTCTTGACGACTAAAAAGTATTCGACTATATGCATTATTCGACTATTTCGATTTGCTCTATTTTTTTAACGGGGAAATGCCTCATTGCCGTCCAACAAGGAAAGGCCAACAAAATTTCATAAGTAAAAATAATATTTTGCCTCCTAAAATAAGCCAATGTCACCACTTTCTACAATCAAGATATATTTCCAGTAAAACCCAGATACCACTACTAAAACATACATTCCAAGTTAACCCATCGTCATTCTAAGCAATTTTCCACTCCAACCAACTTACGAGGAAAATCCGCTTCAGAACTGATTCCCGAGTCGTTCCGCCAACTTCCGCAGGATGCTCAGCGGAAGTGTTTCAGTACTTGTAGGTAAAGGAATCTTTATAAAATGTGCTGTAAAATCATCTTTTAACGGAATCGAAAAGAATCTATTTTCCCAATGTAGGACAGGCCTCATTCTATTTCTTCACGTGCTGTTTCATATTTTGCTTTACTAGCGACTGGCCCTGCTTCAAACGGTGGTTAGGACTTACCGAAACGTCGAGATTTCATTATAATATAATTTAATATACATGTCGGAAATACGTTACTGAGTTGACTAATCGGGATCGGGACGCGCGGCCTAGCAGCGCTCGACAGAGTCTACAACATAACGCTCGGACCGGCCGGAGCTAAGCAGACTTCATGGGTGGCGGTCAAGCAGTGAAGACGTTTAGAAACTGTCGCGCGTTTCGAATAGTAGTGTCTTGTACCTACAGTGTGTGAAATGCTAGTGTGATTAATGTGATCGTAAATTATAATTTGATCTGAACTACAAACGGTTTTTCTATTGCGCAATAACCAACACTACCCACAGTACGCCTACAGTAGTTAATATATGGGTGATTATAACGAAAGAGACACATAACATCCCCGGTCATACCCATACATTTTCCAGAATAAATTTTCTAAATGATGGTGAAAACCATGTCAAATCCGTAATCCGAAGAAAACTTTGTCGCAGGATTACTATTCCCAATTGACGTTTATTTTAATTTTATTCAAAGCTTTGAACAAAAAAAGACGTGTGGCACTCGGGGACTGCCGCGGCAAAGCTATTGCATAGCATTTTTTATCAACTTACGCAATTGTAAAATATTAACCCGAATACAAGAAATAGCAATGATGACATTGACAGGAACTGTTATTCACATTTATAGTTTTTAAAACTTGACACAACGTAATGGGAACATCAAACTAATAAAAAGGTTTTAATTTAACTATTAATAGTCAAGGATCATTCGTCTAAGTAAATTTGAACTTTATTGTCAAACAGTTAAACATAATTTTCAATACAACACTCTCGTATCATTCGTCTAAGTAAATTTGAACTTTGTTGTCAAACAGTTAAACATAATTTTCAATACAACACTCTCGTATCATTCGTTTAAG
The DNA here is from genome assembly GCA_948150665.1 of Conistra vaccinii. NCBI lineage: Eukaryota > Metazoa > Arthropoda > Insecta > Lepidoptera > Noctuidae > Conistra > Conistra vaccinii. The sequence continues at coordinate 12,095,242 of OX411330.1, forward strand.
TAAATTTGAACTTTGTTGTCGAGCAGTTAAACATAATTTTCAATACAAAACACTCTTTCTTAGGTACTCGTATTTTCGTTACAGAATTTCTGGATTAGGTCTCCACGCTCAAGGCCCGCGATAGAAGCTATGCAATAGCTTAAAAAATTATATTGCCCGCCTAGGGTATCGAACATTCGCAAGCTAAAAACCTCTAATAACCTTCTTTTTGTACATAAATATCTCAGGAGGCCGTTGTGAAAAATAAAGAAGTAATCAATAGGTCAAATTACATCCTACGAACATAAAAAACCTTTCTTAAACCGTACCAAATATTTTAATATTTGCACGTCATTATAATATTTGTGTACTTTGCCGCTAAGCACCGTAATTACTAAAACAAAACAGACAGTTCCAGTAAAAACAACCAGACATTATTTTTAAAGGAAATTCTTGCGGTCAACCGTCATCACGCTTAAATAGATACGTCTCGTAGTCCGTATTTATAGTTTAGGATCTGATTATACCTGCGCCGAAATTATGCAAGACTATACATGTATACATAATTAATTACAATCAGTTGGAACATCGATTTTCGGAACTTTTTGCTGGTGATTAAAGATACCATCGGGTTGTGCAATTAAAATTAATTTCGCATTTGAATCATTAATCAACGAACCCGGTACGTAATTTGTTTGATAATTTTATAGTAGGTGTATTGACTCATATATCATTTGAATTTTGTTGTAAATAATGAACATCGTCACACCTGCCTGTATTCGAAAACTTTTCGAAAGATAGTTTGCTGATGCATAGGTATAAGTTTACAACTGCCCCGTTGATCTTGTGGTCGCAAGCACGACTACTGAGCGTGGGGTCCTGGGTTCGATTCCCGGGCTAGGCAAAGTGTTATTGGGTTTTTCCGTTAGGAATTTCTTAGTAACAGCCCGGATTTTGGAAGTTGGTGGTGTGTTACCCCCGCGCCTCGGAAAGCACGTGGTTTTGCGCCTGATCTCTCTCCGGTCGTGTCGGATTGCCGTCCCTTCGGACTATGAGAGTGAGGGAAGAGAGAGTGCACCTGTGTCTGAGCACACGCTTGTGCACTTTAATATCTCCAGCGCCGATGGCTTGTCTCCGTTGAGATTGGTCGCCGTGGCCGAAATACGGTCTGGAGGACTATATATATACATATTATATATAAGTTTATACAGTCTCCTAGTAATGAGCGTTCCCGCTTATACACAAATGTATTTATTTATAAAGCTTTGTAGCAGCTCTTAGTTCGACATTTACAACTGTTAACGACGCCTCGGTTTCCTAGCAGCACGGTCCACAACTCACAAGGCGAACCGGAACCGCCGACAAATTAATGAAATCGACGGTACTTCGGCAGGGGATAATACATTCTCTCTTTAGTAACGAGCCGTTGCAAGCAATGCTAGGTTCGGGTAGTTAATAATCAGCTAGCTGCTAACATGAGCAGTGCCTAGGGTTACCATCCATTCCGGACATGTCCGGTATTTTGACCGGGCGTCCGGACTTTGTTTAGCCATGTCATTTATCTGGACTACTCGACAGCAGGAGATTTTTTTGATAATAAATCAGTAGTATTATAAATAAAGAAGAAAGATTAAAAACTAAAATGTCTTGGTTTTTTTGTAAAAGTCCGGCTTCTTGTCAGGACTTTTTAAATTTTGAAATGGTAACCCTAGTCGTGCCAGGAATGCGTTCAAAGGCGCGCGCGACGCCCCGAGCACCGGACAACCGGCTGATCATAGCATTTTAAAATATACCTCCAACGGTATTAGGAATTCTAAGTTTACGGTAGTGGGAGGAAAAATGCTAATTGTTTTACTATGTGAACCAATATATCGGAAAGTTCGATTAAGTAAAGATATTCTTCACGGTCAATTGCAATGTTTGAAGAAAGTTTTCATTTATAATTCAGAATCAGAAATGATCAGCAGGTCAGTTCACTCGTTTACTGAATAAGTGGCCGCAATTTTTTATGTACCTAAAGCAGCTTAGGTATATGAAGTATTTCAACAATCATAATAATAGGTAGGTACTTTCGTTTTCTTCTGTACAGCTTCATGTACAATATTTTTTTCATCTGTTGGGCGTTTTTAGGCTCAGCTTATTGTGAAATATTAGGTCTTTTTTTGATAAACAGTTTGTTGATATCGGAGGGCCCAGCTGTCATTCATAGATCTTTGACAGTTCTTACGGGTCACTAGTAACCCGAAAGTCTGAAAATCAATCTTACGAAGGGATATCGTATTGCCTAATGGGCCTGGGTTGTGGAGGTCAGATGGGCAGTCGTTCCTTGTAAAATACTGGTATTCAGATGCATCCGGTGAGAACGGAAGCCGACCCGAACATAGTTGAGAAAAGGCAAGCAGATGATAATGAGTTTGTTGATAGCGCTTTCTTTACGCATCTACGTTTATTATTTTAAGAGCGTTTATACAGAAAGTGGGCAACGTCGCAAATAGCTGTAATTTTTTTTTTTTTTATAAATAACAAATATGACTAACTAGTGAACTAAAATATTGATTATGAAATGCAATAATTAATATCGTAACACCGAATATTTCATTTTAGATGTAAAAAAAAGTATTCCTCATAAGCGTTGGACATGCAATTACCAGTAATTGTTTATTCAAAGTAAGTGATAATTGGGATTCCAGTCATTAGCGTCTTTCGTTTAAACGCGTCATGAATGAATACATTCTTTGAATGTCAATGACATGTCATGTTTAGCCAGATTATTATCATTTGCTACAAAGATAAAAGCGCTTTTTCTATGACAGAATTATTGCTCGTTGAGTGGCCTTTTGAAACACAACTTGTGTGGGTAAATAGATAGCTACAAAGCTACAAGTTCAGCACACTTAAGAAATGAGTTTAGTCTGATTAATTCTTCAATAATGTTGGTGTATTGCGAATTTTCGATCGTGGCTCTTTTCAGTGTATTTCTGCGCTCGATTGGGTTTTTAAGAAGCAAGATTGGTTTTTTTTATGAAGCAATAACAGCTACCGCTCTACCCCCTTGACCGTCACGCGCTCAGCGTGGTAACTGGCTCCAATTGTCACGCCCATTTTGGGTTGTCCGAGACCACCCACGAAGCCTGACCATATGAGATTAAAACGGTAATATCTTATAAGATTCTTGTTGGAGCTGTTTATAAAGCTTATGTGGTTGGAATCGTTATAAAACAAGCTAACACAATAAAAATGGATAGCTACATGTTTGTTTCGTAATGTATTGTTTATTTTAATGTAAAATCACGGGAAAGGGGGCTTTTCCCCATTACCGTGAAAGAGAAATTTATTGAAGACAATTGGAAAGTGGTGGATTTTTTTAAATATTTTTTAAATATTGTGTCACTAATATAGTTTAATTTAAAAAATAGCCCCACATGCCCCCTTTTATTATATTTAAATTAAAAATAAAACTAATTACTTACTTGAATGAACTCCTAAACCCAGTAACTGGGTAATACGATACTCACCCCTTGGTAACACTAGTTGTCAGAGTTTTGGGCTTCTAATGACCCGGAAAGACTGTCAATGATCCACGAATGACAGCCGGGACCAACAGCTTAACGTGCTTTCCAAAGGCACGGAGGAGTCTCGGTATGTAAAGATGGTCACCCATTCACAGACCAACCCCTGCAAGCGTAGCTTAACCTGATGGATCGACCCGTGCTCTAACCTGTTATGTTATTATTATACTTGACTAATTGCGAAATAATCTCGCCCCACCCATTCAAAATCCAAGTTCTAATAACTTAGTTCAGCCGCACACGCAGCATGGCAACTTAATGCGTTTATAAGAACTTATTTCCTCCACCGAGCTAAGTAAAGAAACATAGCTTAGTATGACATAGTTTCTTAGAAAACGATTGCTTATCATGCACGGATGTGACTAACATAAATCCTGTCCGAGTTTTTACGATTATTAGTCTTACTTCGTAGTTATGTACACACCACCACATGTTGTTGTCTTGTGTCAAATCCTGGCACACGACTATCGGTATTATTTCGTGGAAAATACAGATTATAGTCGTCTGAACTTTTCCGTTTGATTAAGGATGTTGACTTCGGTATCGAAGTTACGAGGTAAAGAAAAACTTTATACCTTCGATCGTTTGGTATTATCTGAATAATCAAATAGCAGAACAGTCTAATTAAACATTCAAGAACAACTATTTACCTTTACAAATATGGCGCACGATATTTTGTCTGTTTGTTTGGTGACAAACTATAAAAAACTACGTGAATAAAGGTTCTCCTTTTATGGATCACTAGTTGCGCCCCCCACCCCTGTGGTTTCTTCCGCATAAGTTCGATCCTGTGGGAATATCGGGATAAAAAGTATCCTATGCCCTAACCCAGGTCATGGTCTACCCATTTGCCAAATTTCATCCAAATCCGTTCAGTTGTTTTAGCGTGAAAACGTATCAGACAAACAAACTCACTTTCGCATTTATAATAATTTAGTTAGGAAGTTAGGATTTTGATAGAACTGTTTGACTTTTCATGTTTTTAATTTTAACTCATAAGTATTATCTGCATTATTTATGGGATTTTATTACATATATAAAACTCACGCCTTCTTCCTATAGGGGTAGGCAGAAACTACAGAACGCCACCTGCTACGATCCTTACATACTCCTTTTGCTTCGTTTATCTTATTAATTGATTTTTTATTAATGTCCTGCTTACTTTTATACTTCAATAATTACGATCCCAAACCTGTTAATTTAAAAAAAACGCGATGAGTTTAATTTATCTCAAGACACAGGTACCAGAAAGAAAACAAAAATTTAATTACCAAACCGATCTCGATGCACGCTCTTGACTTCACACCTAATGTCAAAGATCAATGATCTGAAATAAGCATTATTTTATTATCTGTGTAACAATACGTATCAGTTTGATCGACAAAGATGCGCCTACGCACTTCTGGCAAACAAACCGCGGCTATTATACTTCAATCTAATATAATAACGCCTCCACAAATGTTTTGTGGCCCTTTTTTTGTCAGTATATGACTAATAATTATGTCGAGAAATAAAAATAATAGTTCTGTAATAATAGCGTGTGTTCGTTATTACTATGTTACTGTAATGGCTCATTTATGCATCTTATAATGTATGTGAGGCTTATGATATGTTGCGAAAAGTTGAATGGTTTTTCGTGAATATGATATTTTTAAATGACCTCTGGGGGTAATGATGAAGAAATTACTGGGATATTAAAGCAAGTAATTGGAGGATTATTTACCTAAGGAAATTATGTTTTAGGTATCAGACCACCAACTAAAACAAATGAAGGTGAAGAAAATGTAACTTTATTGATTCTTTCATTCGCTTCAGGTTGATAAAAGATGATGAAAATTCTTTACCCACGTCATCCTGAGCCTCATCGTAAAATTGTCTTCAGAAACATTTTCTAAAACAATAAACTTCGATAACTTCTTACTTCACAAACAATAAAACAAACATTCGTCTTCGTACGACAATTGTTCACAAATAGTTTTGAACAGCATTAGAACAAAGTATGCGCAGAGACAATGGCCGACACGGATAACGCAACGGTTACAGCTGATCGGTCGGTGTGGTATGTTTCCTGAGCATACGCAGGGATCGCAACAGTATCGATACTTTAAACTCGATACCGACTTCATTTATAATCGATACTAGTGGAGAGATACTTCTTATTACGATAGTTAGTAGTTGTACTCGATAATTTTGAACTTTAGCTCTATGAGTTTCTTGCCCGTTTTCTCCATAGGAACCTACTACGCTTTTGGAATGGGCAACTAGCTTCATCTTTCTGACTGACCGACCCCTTGACAATTCAAAAGTGCCTGTAATTGGTTTACTTGAAATAAATGCTTTGAGTTTGAGTTTAATAAATGAATGAGAACTCAAGTAGTATCGCTTTAACTGTAAGGCTACCTGTCTACTGGAGCGGAGAGGAGAGGAGAGGTTTGGAGATGTGTCTATAATAACCAATAGCATCTTAACCCAGGAGCGGAGTTTAGATTCTAATGGTTAATATTGGCATATCTCAGCTCCTCTCCTCTCCGCTCCGCTCCAGTAGACAGGCAGTCTAATGATACCCCAATAAAATAATTTATTTATACTTATTCTTTACAAACGATGCTCGATTAATATCGATAGTATATCCAATACTCGATACTTTTAGGCGAGTTGACAAACTCCTGAGCAATTTTTCAGCTTTTTTAATTACAATATTTACAATGCTTGTACGTGTATCGATACTTTTCATTCAAGCCTAGTTACAGCTGATCGACAGTTTGGTATGTTTCCTGCGCCCGCGACGAAGGGCCGCGACTTCCGTCGTACGCGCTGACGAAAGCCGCATAAGCTTTAATTGACTTTGTAATTATCAGTCTGTATATGGACCTGCTAATAGACTGTGACAATGAACCGTTATACGAGAATATTGCCGTAACGTATATACAAGGTGGAGACGACAATACAACGAAAAATTAAACGGTGTGTCCATAATGACGTTCCCATTCTGTATACAAAAATTCAATTGAATATATTCAATAGTTTAGTCATTTAGCTCGGCAAACCATAGTCGGCTCGGGCTACTCCGTTTATCCACCCCAAAAATCCACCCTAAGGGTGGATATTCTGAAATGTATGCCCGAGAATTCACCCCAGGCCTAGTTGGATAAACGGAATTTATAGGCTTAGGGTGGATCCGGCATTTTCGTATGTATCATAATCTGCCCCGTTTTTCCAACTATGTTGGGGTCAGCTTCCAGTCTAATCAAATGCAACTGGATACCAGTATTACACATGGAGTGACTGCCTATCTGACCTCCACAACCCAGTTACTGGGTAAAACGATACCCCTCGGTCAAACTGGTTGTTAGACTTTCAGGCTTCTGACTAAAGTCGGTCGTCACGACTGTCAAAGATCCATGAATAACAGCCGGGACCAACGACTTAATGTGCCTTCCGAAGCACGGAGGGGTCTCGGTATGTTATGGATAGTCACCCATCCACGGACCGACCTCGGCAAGCGTAGCTTAGACTTCAATCGACCCGTGCGGCTGTTATTATTTAACCACGAGCCTCTCATGTGACCTCTCTATTCATATTGGTAATTTCTTTAATTAGTTTATGTATGTTGTAGGTTTTATGGTCAATCGATTCTGCTGCCCACACTTTCCAAATTATCCTACAGGTGTTTTGCTAAAACAAATGGTCACGTGTCACGTCAGTATTTAAAACCAGAGTAATTGCTGATTACAGGTTAGCAGGCAGCGTTTTTCATGTTTCCATCAAAAAGAGGGTTTGTTTATTTTTTTCTTTAGCGGCGTTGTGCACTTTTTTTGGGATGGGTAAAAAATGTAAAATCGCGTCAGGACGTGACCGTAAGATCCGTTGCCTAGCAACCGACAAAGTAAATATCAAAATAAATAGTCTTTGACATCACGTAAAGATTGCGAGGTAAGTAATTTTACCCATATTGATGGGTAAAAAAATGCAGTCTAAACATACTTCATGAAAAGTGTTTAAAAAAATATAATTATATATACAAATATTTTTGTTAGACTATATTTTGAAAATAAATAAATATACTACTACTACTAATGAATATTGTATTTGACCACATAAGTTATAGCACTCTTATACTGATAAATAAGACAATTCGTGCGAAATTATTCCCTAACCATTCCAAAATATTCAAAAATGCACAACGTTAATGTTCAAGTTTTCACTTCTGCCGGCACTCCCGGAGTGCAACCCGTTGTTTTTTTTGTTACAAACTAGTGGAGTCATAGACCCTTATAAGTTACTTGATAGTTGTATAATTGAAACATTAGTCCCAATATACACTGTCTACTACTTAAGTCCTAAAACTGTTTGAGTTCATACCCAATGAAATAGAGAGGAGTGCTTCCTTATCAAGAAACACTCCTTATACAAAGCCTTTAAAGGTTTAAATATTTAATTGACTAACTAATTAATACATGTAAATGTGTTTGCACATAAAGACGGTCTATAAATGCATATTAAATGGTATGAATGGTAATCAGTAGGAAAATTAAGTAATGTGCAGTCCGTATTAGTAAAATGTACTCGTAGAGGTTCGCATAATAATGAGATGTTCTTAGAAGATGTTTCACAAACATCCTCATAGCGTTCTAATGACGACTACTGCTCGAAATAAAACTCTTCAATGATTGCTAAAATGATTAGAAATGATTGCTTCAAAGATATACAAATCATGAAAAACTAACTGAAATAGTGCCTCAATAATTTTTCAACATTATTTTGGTAGCTTTGATAGCCCAACAACAGAAAGAGCTGCACTTAAACACACCAGCAACACCTAGGATTGCCGGTTTGTTACAAGTGTTACAACCAACCTGTTATTATTCAGTGTCTCATCTCCGAAAATATTCCGAATTCCGAATATATTTATATAAGTATCCTCCTCAAAGGTAACTAAATTGAGGATTCCAGCAATATTTTATTAGACTTTATTTTCCACTACTACTGAGCATGAGGTCCTGGGTTTGATTCCCGGGTCGGGCAAAGTATTATTGAGATTTTCCATCGGAGTTTCTCAGTAGCAACCTGGAGTCTGGATTTGTGCCCGGTTGATGGCAATAGGCTCGCCCCCTATTACATGGGACTTAAACATAACTGGCGAAATGTGGGTGTACTGTAGGCGCACCTCTGCCTAACCCTTATATATAGGCGTGATGTTATGTATGTATGTTTATTTTTTTTAATGTTCATTAGTAAATCTCACAATGAACAAATTAATTCCTCATACTAACTTAACCACTTGATCGTCTCAATAATAAACAAACTGATTAATTCGCAGTAATTCTCCGCTTCAGGAAACAAACATTAACATAATCACATACACAATGTGAAGGCATTATGGTAATATCTCCACCTAACCTGCCTAAGCGACACCTACGTCACTGAACATTATGTCTCACATACCATCCACAAAGTCGTTATGTCATTTCTAAGTTTAACAATGAAAACTGAGCCGGAAAATCGCAGGTGAAAATGCGTCAGTATTCCTTATTTATTTATCTATAACTATTGTGTATGTCCAAACAATACACCACGACTTATAACGAATTGTGCTTCATCATATAAATGAGTATCAAGACACAATTTAATACAATTATCAACCTCAACATGTGTAAGTGATACCATCTTTACACCGCAAAAAATGTGTAAAGACTCATAATATCGTGTAGCATATTATCGCATGTATAATTAAGTAGTTACAAACCTCTGTTTAATATAAAAAAAACCACTCGTAAACTTCACAATTTACACTAAAAAACCGCGGCACAGTTTTATAAACTTTCAGTCACTATACACTGAAAACAATGAAAATTATTCACAGATTATTTAAAATTGAGTTACACTAACTAACTACGTTAACGATGGCACTAAAATTCCGACACGTACAGGTTATTGTTTTACGTTTTACAAGGACTTTTCATTCAGAAAAATGTTTGAAACGTATTGGTGAAAATCGATGGTGTTGATCGATCGCACACGCGGTGGCGAGCGAGAGGGAGACACTACACTATGACACCGGCGCGGTACTGCGCCTCGTGTAGTGCGCAAGAGTGGGGGCGCGAGGACCAACATGGAAAACTGCGTGGACGCAGCCTTAACAGTGACGGATTAAGGTAACGCGGCCCGTGCCGTAGCATATCGTATTAGCTACGAGCCCGGAAAATTGGGTATTAATTTGTAATGGGTTTTTCTTCATTGTCTGTTTTTTTTAATAGCGGTGCGGGTTTTCTTCACGTGGATCATCACAGAAAAAATGCTTTTATTCAACATTATAATGATGTGATTACTTGAATTTTGAAATAAAAAAAACAGTTTACCTTACGGTTTTTAACCCAGAACAGGAACAAATGACTTATTTTAATCAGTCTGAGTCATATTTTTTTCTAATGCTTCTTTAGCTTATTAAAGCTTTCCCGAAATGCAGGTAAAACAAAACTAATATCTGTCATAAATAACGATTATAAATGAGTAGATATAACAACTCTAAAACCCCTCATCGCTCTTTTGTTACCTGACCAAAAGGACCAAAAGCACAAATCCATGGGTTTATCAACTTTTGTTAATCAGTAAATCCGGCCCTGGTTTACAACTTTAATATCTTATTTAAATTAAACGGCGACTGTGTTTCGCATTAAGTATTGCTATGGGGAACAATCTGGTTATTCTACATTTAAAACCGGTTTCGTTTAAAAACACCTTTATGGTTTTTCTTTACCTGTGATGTTCGAATTAATAGCGTCAATACGGTGATTATCTCATCGTTCCTAAAATACTTATAGCTAAGTATCTCCGTAATTATAGATAGTTTCTTTATTTTTACACATGTATGAAAAGTTTTGTTGATTCGTAAACGCAGGTTTTGTAAATCGCTTAGGGCTGATTTCACCAATGAAAATGAACGCGATCAGCATTTCTAAAACGCGTTCAAGAGCTGTCAGTGTCAAAATTGTTATGGAATATGGTACACTAACAGCTCTTGAAAGCGTTTAGATGTGCTGAACGCGTTCAATTTCATTGGTGAAAACCGATCTTAGTGTCTGTTATAAGTACACGAGCATTTATAGTCATACAAAGATGACAAAACTTATGCCAATCGAATCGGTTATTATTCATCTTAATCTTAATTATTTAAGAGACATAACAAAAGTACAGATTAGGGCCCACATACATGACAATTCTGTCAGTAGCAAAAAATAATGATTGGTTCAGTGTGCCGCCCCCGATTGACTCAGCAAAAATGTTGTTTTGCCTTACAACAACGTATTGAGAAAAAAAGACGTCTTGCCATAAAAAGACAGGAGCTCGAAACGCAAGATCAGTCTGGAGTGGGCCTAAGTACATTACAGTAGCAATTGCTGGAATTTAAACTTCCTGATTAAGTAATAATATTAAATATAGTAGTACAATATCGAAAAGCTGGTTTTAGGTACAACTGCATAAATCAGGAATTTTCAATAGAAGTAGAATTATCTCCGGTAAGCTTTTGCTGTGATTTCTGGGAGGTAGAACTGTTAATAAGAACTATAAACATTACTAATACGGATGTGTATTCTATTAATCTAACATTAGTGGTGCTCATTGTGTCTATGACATACCAGCTTGTATCTCCAAACATAATAGGTACTCATGATGAATCATGGAATTAGTAAATACTACGTTCACCCTAGCTCTCAATAATTCCATATTTGGAGCTTATTGAATCGTAAATGTGACGTCAATTTACGATGAGAAAGAGATTGACTAAGACACGACTCAGGAAAAACCTGTAGGTACTCAGTTTGGTACTGCAGTACCTAAACACCCTGGATTCCTGGGAAAAACATAGAGCTAAGAAATTAAGGTTCAATATAAGACTTCCCAAGGTTTAAAATAGCATCTCTGAGATTTATATTAATACTTTTGAAGACTCATCGCATCAGTTTCATAAACCTCAAAAATGTGTAAAGTTTACAGACAAAAGTGGACTCTAGAACACCCACATTTCGCCAACAACATTAAGTGGTAAGGCGCTACTAAGCCACTATTATTCATATTAACGCCAAACATTGTCAAAAGCTTACCTTGTAATATCCACAATTATTAAGTTAACTTATATATAATAGAGTAGGAAACTTGCAAAAGAGATACATTAAAGGCTAGCGCAGATTGGGACGGGCCGCCGCGCCGCACCGCAACGCAACGCCTTGCAAAAATCCTCCTTTATCATTTACATTTTCTATAAACCAACGCATCGTACAGACGGGTCACACTCGACTTTTTTGTATGAAAATGCGTTCCGCTACGGCGCGTTGCGGCTGTAATGTGCGCTTGGCTTTAAGACGGTCCGGTGGGAGGGACGGCTGCCCACCGCGCTTGTTTATCGCCGCGGCCCCAGATGCATGCCAATGAGGCGTGGGCGCACTTCTGCATAAACATTACCAACTATGTCATAATCCAAGTCGCCAACACTGTAGTAATGCCTCGCTCAATCGACTTGTCTAGATATAGCCGTACACTTACCTTTGTTACGATTATGTTTTTATCTGGAACTAGCTCCGCCCCGTGGTTTCACCTGCATAAGCCTCGTTCCCGTGTGAATATCGGGATAAAAAGTATTTTATATCCTAATTCAGATTATGGTCTACCCACGTGCCAAATTTCATCCAAATCTGTTCAGCCATTTTAGCGTGAAAGCGTAACAAACAAACTCAGTTAGGCATTTATAATATTAGTTAGGGTGTCTAGTTCTCAAATAGAGTTTATTTTTTTTAATATTTCTATTTCATTGAAATAACTACATTGCTATCCGATGCCACCAGTTTTTCAAGCTGAAAATATACTCCAGATACCAATTAATGACTTACTCCCGGTCACAAATCAGCCGTGATATCTCACGGCTGATTTGTGACCGGGAGTAATTCCGATTCGGTCCTTGTGGAAGTGATTGCTTACTATAGTAAGCAAGTGATTGCTTACCCGAACCGGACCGAATTTGTCGCATTTGCAAAACAAGTGCGGAAATACAAATAATTTAAAATTGTGTAAAATGGGCAGAACCTGGATGGGGCTGGAGCGTGGGAATTGGCACAAGAAAAGAAAGTCCCATCCTCAGCAGTGGTCGGGCTGTGAATGATGAAGAATGTAAAATTATCATATTTTTTATATATTTCTATTTCATTGAAATAACTACATTGCTATGAGATGCCACCAGTTTTTCAAGCTGAAAATAGAATAAGAATAAAGAATAAAAATATACTCCAGATACCAATTAATGACTTACTCCCGGTCACAAATCAGCCGTGATATCTCACGGCTGACGTGTGACCGGGAGTAAGTCCGATTCGGTCCTTGTGGAAGTGATTGCGATAGTAAGCAAGTGATTGCTTACCCGAACCGGACCGAATTTGTCGCATTTGCAAAACAAGTGCGGAAATACAAATAATTTAAAGTTGTGTAAAATGGGCAGAAGCTGGATGGGGCTGGCACTGGAGCGTGGAAATTGGCACAAGAAAAGAAAGGCCCATCCTCAGCAGTGGTCGGGTTGTGAATGATGAAGAATGTAAAATTATCATTTTTTTTATTTTATCAATTCATCATCTTCCTAGCCTTTTTACAACTATGTTGGGGTCGACTTCCAGTCTAACCGGATGCAGCTGAATACCAGTATTTTACATGGAGCGACTGCCTATCTGACCTCCACAACCCAGTTACTGGGTAACACGATACCCCTTGGTAAGATTATTGATTGTCAGACTTTCGGGCTTCTGACGACCCGTAACAACTGTCAAAGATCTACAAATGACAGCCGGGACCAACGGCTTTACATTCCAAGGCACGGAAGCGTCTGGGTATATACAGATGGTCCACAGACCAACCGCGGCAAGCGTAGCTTAACCTGATCGATCGACCCGTATGGCTGTTATTACTTAGCCACAATTCCAATACGCAAGAAAGATTACCTGTGGATATGATTTGCTGCTACGATTGACGAACATGCTGTATAATTCAATATTATGAATTCATAAACAGTATATCTAATAGCATATTCATATCCCAGAAATTTTGTATGCAGCAGCGACAATATTACTTCCAATAGGACTTTAGTTATGCGAGGAATGTAATAGAATTTATTGATGATAATGTTGTAAAGTCGCCGAGGTTTTCGAACTTAGTGTCTGTTAAATTGGCGTCTAGCGTCCACCCACACTAAAACATAAAAAGACAATATATACGAATACTGTTCTATCTATTGAATTATATTGTGTGCTTATTTTGTAAACGTTTTCCGGGGTCAAGCAATTTCTTAGAGGTAAATAGCAATATCAAATTTCTAGGTACCGTTTTTCAGTATCTCATCAAGTTGTTCCTTTACAGCCCACTAACAAATACAAGAGAACTCTTGAGCACCTCATGTCGTTTCCGGTCCTCCACCTCCGTGTTTTTCCTTGACTATGAAGGCTTTTGCAGACCAGCGCGACTTGTCGCGCGACGCGACACGAACAATACAATTTTCACGGTATAACAATAACCGGTGTCGCGTCGCGCGTCAAGTCGCACTGCTCTGCACAAAGCTTAACACGTCTTGATCAAGACAATATTATATTGAATTCATATTCAAATAAGAATTCTTTTGAAAATTGTCTACAGTTGCTACATTTGGAAATATGCATCGAAATCAAAATATACGCCTGATTTTCGGATTATTCCAACTCAAGCTAGCAAAAATACACTCTATTACTTCAGTCTTGACTCTACAAAATATGATAGTCAATATTTATCCTCATCCAAAGACGGAAATATCAAAAGAGCGAAAAAAGTCCAGTGACAAAACGACCTACCACAAACATCCATTACAACAGCAAAGAATCACTGAACTGACTCAGCGATCATTTTGTTTTGCCGTGGTCCTTTTACTGGTCCTACAAATGGTCATCAGGCATATCTTGATGGACTGTAGCTAAGCGATAAGCTTGAGAAAACATTTCATTTGCTATTCCGAGACACACATGTGTATTTTGTATTTTCCTTACAGATTATGGCAATCTGCCGACAAATGCTGACAACGCTGAATGTTTTCTTACTTTGTGAGAAGATGTAAATAAATAAATAAGCAAATAAAAATTTGCATTAACTTATTTTGATGTCTCTTTGTCTTACTTTTATGTTGAAGGGAATTTGGATATCGTACAGTTCTTACACCGTAATGGTTGGATACTACATCATGAATATAATATGGAAATCAATACTGGTATGCGGATCAAAGGACAACATATTCTTCCCATCTAAAAGTATTGTATAAACTCTTTGCATGACAAATATAATAATGTAAAACAATAGTAACATTATAATAATCCTTTACGCATCAATAAGCAATGAGCGCGCACCATCGCACAAATCGGTTATTGAGGGCACATATCCATTGTTGAATAATGAAGCAGGCTTAAATAAATAACACATAGAACTTAGAAGCCTTATGTGAAGTAAATCTGAAAGCTTTGAACGACAAAAGGTTTCTTTGTGGAATTCCCAAACTGGTCGTGTAAGTAGGTTATATTACTGTAAGGTTTTAAATGGAGGATGGAGGGAATCTTGTAAATAGCAGTAATCAATTATTCATTTGATGAGACTGTGAATTATCTTCCGTTGCAGTCGACCACTTTTATCTTTAGACACTTGTATCATCTTTAGGACCTTCTAGGAATATAAGTTTGTACTCATCATATCATCGCTTAAGACTTTTGAGAACGCAGTGTTCATTTCAATTCATGCTAATATATTTCTTCGTAAAAATACCATCACATATTCTATGTGTAATTCCGACATTAATAAAATAAAGGTAGCCGCTAGTACAATGTTCTAGTCTGTGAATATTAATGTCGACATCCGTAATCTAACATGTTCAAAATACGGTACATGAAACATATAACGCGACAGTTTTAATGACTGCTTTAGTTTTAAAAGGACATAATGACTTCCTGCGACTATAAATCTTATGAAGGTATTCACTATTCTGTTAATTGACACCAATTGAAGACGTTTCTCTTTTAGAACCATTTAACATTCGGCCTTTATTAATCAAGACAACTGCTCTTGCGATCAAAATTCTGAATAGATTGTAAGTACGTTTCATAATCAGTACCCTCGTGCCCTTACCTCAAATTATTTATTTCGGCTCGACGCAATCTTATATCTTCTTTCATACACCTCCATCAGTTCGGCATCTTAGTTCGCACCATCTTACTTGCCATTTTCATTTACATTTGTGGATATGATTTGAACCTTGAACATAACATCCGTACACCTACTTACTACACAAGTGCAATAAAATATTTGATCTTGAACCTTATTAAATTATTTGAGTTTGAACCTTATTGATCTGGTTTATGTGCGTCTAACGTATGATAGACAGCAGATCCACCAACCTTGCCCAAAAGCTGTTTTTTTGGTTGCCTCGAATTATTTTCATACAGGTCGTGTTAAAATGAGGGAAGAAGATAGTCTCTCACAGCGGTGGTCACAATCGGTTGAACCACGGATATCATGGGTAGAACCCTATGTTATGTTGTCCTTGTCGGTAGTTAAGCGGATTAGGTTACTAAATATACGTCATCTATTGTATTTTAGAATGGATTTCCGCAAAGTCACGCCTGACTCAATTATCTATAGAACCCTTGGGCCTGCTCCTCCTGATTACATATCCACAGATTTTTATCAAATTTACATTCCATTTACTGAAAAAAGAAAAAGACATATATATTGGAATAAGATACGAGAGAATGAAGATGACCTTCCCTTTACCACCTTTACTGAGTAACCCCTGTCTCTTCAAAATATCCGTATACAAACAAAGTAAGTAAGCACTAAGCCACACTAAGCTACATTTTTTCTGGTGTATGACCATTTTAAATATAATTTGGGCTTGTAACGACGTCTGCCGACTAATTGGACGTGGGTCGTGTTTTTTATCTATCCTCACATAATATCAGGCTCATGCTTGTAGATTGTATGTAGCTGGTACATTATTGTTACATACGTGTGTATCATTAGTGTTTTTATTAAAACTCCAATACCTATGAAAAGAAATTGAAATGACAATAAATGAAATTGTTTATTCTGTAAATAGGATTTCGGAATCACTTTTACACGACATAATTATAAAATTATGTTAAAAATTTGCTAGATGAATTCGGCGTTTGCTTTCTGACTACTCTGAGAAGAAAGGCCGAAACAAACTCACAGTCTCTTTTAAAGTCCAGACATAATCTTGGTCAGGCCATAATTATGAGGACCATGTAGATTAATCTTTGAAATGGTCTTTTGAAGAAAGAACCACACAGATTTGAGTGGATCCGTCCAATCAGTGCAAGCATTTGTCAGTAATCGCGGAGCTCATCTCTGAACTTCATCATCATCATCAGCCTATTAATGTTCCCACTGCTGGGACACCTCAGGCCTCCTCTCTGTGAGAGAGAGTGGGCCGTAATCTACCACGCGGGCTCAGTGCGGGTTTTATTTACACAAAGTAAAGCGCCTGCTTGGGTTCGAACCCACGACCTACAACTCGTAAGTCGGGGCTGTTACCACTGGGCCACCACTGCTCTGCAACTCTGAACTTATTGCAGTTTATTCCCTTTAAATCTAAACGTTAAAGTACTTTACCTTAACCAATTCAATATTTAATTTCGAACCTGATATTTTTATAACATGATTATAAAATATATGGATTAGTTAGATAATATCTAAGCACATGAAATACGGGATATTATTTAAAATTAATAACTATTCTATTCTTATCTGTCAACAATCTACTTGTACCTAACTAATAAAACCGTTTCGCAATGCTCCCACATCCTCCATTCGAAGCCATGTCTATAATTATGAGACATTCTCAAAAATAAAACATATCTGTTTAAATATATCTTTGTGTTAACTTCATCTAAACGCCCACTGAGTGCCCCAGGCTCCAGTCTAGTCAATTGTAAGCAATAACTTATAATTCCCTGCTTTATTAAACTTTTCTATTAATCAAAGCTAAAGTTAAAACGGTTATTCAAGTTTTGATCAATGATAATGTCTTTACAATCAAACTTTTCTGATTAAAATTGGTTAGTGAAATTCATTACGTTTAAAGTTTTATTATGAGTTACTAAAATTTACACGGGTTGAGCTGTTGAACAATACACATGTAACTTTTTCACCGTCACATACGAACTACGCATGAAAGACATGGCGTCACAAAAATCCTGCAATTAGAGTTAGAGTTTACCGCGCGAACGACAACTATCCGAAATCAACTAACGGGCAATTGCCCGCCAGACATGACACCCGTATGGCCTGAGGATCCTCCCTTTTCTTATGAGTGAACTTTACACCCTGTTCCTCAGACCTCTAAACACATAATAAAACTACCACTTATCATACCTTCCCGTTGACCTAGAATCACGAAATTTGGCAGGCCGTCAAGCAAACTAGGTCTTCTCACAGCACAAGTAAAGGAAAAAGTCTGAAAATTTATAATTACTTATTAGTTTTATGAAATAATTATTTTTTTTACTTTTACACGCTTACATTAATTTGCAGTTGAAGAATTGACTGAAACGTTCATCGATGTATGGGAGAACATGTTTCTCTACTTTTAAGTTAAATTTGTTCTAGGGATAAATTCATCTCAACTACGGAACTCATTGTGCGTGATCCGAAACGCACTTGGCCGAATTTCTCTCATGGTCCAACTGACATTCACCATCATCTGTCACTACAACCCAACACTATGACAAGTTCTAAAACGATTCATTATCACATCACTATCGTAACAGCTACTGTTAGTAACAAGTGGTCAAATACCGCAAGCCTCGGGCACAGTTTCGTAAGACACTTCAAAAATAAATAGAAGGTTAGTTTTGTATAATCTACTAATTGAAGACTAACGTAGGTGGCACTACAGGACTACAGAGGCCCTACCACGAACGCGCGACGTACCTAAATGTAATGTAAATACGAGCGATTTTGAATAAAAAACTGACGTCCTCATTGGCCTAGTGGTCACAAGCGCTACTGCTGAGTATGAGGTTCTGGGTTCGTTTCGTGGGTCGGGCA
Organism: Conistra vaccinii; assembly: GCA_948150665.1. Taxonomy (NCBI): domain Eukaryota; kingdom Metazoa; phylum Arthropoda; class Insecta; order Lepidoptera; family Noctuidae; genus Conistra; species Conistra vaccinii. The sequence goes on from OX411330.1 coordinate 12,113,907, forward strand.
AAGTGTTATTGGATATTTCTATCTAAACTTGCTCAGTAGCAGCCCGGAGTCTGGATTTGTACCCGGTTGAAGGCAATAGGCTCGCCCCCTATTACATGGGACTTGCAAACATAACTGGCAAAATGTGGGTGTACTATACGGGGTGTCCGGGACATCGACGCGTAGCCGGTTACCATGGATTCAGTACATGGTTCTGGACCCCCCTGCGTTGAAATTTTTCGTCGGTTATTTAAAAAAAAATCAGCTGTTCCATACATTTTGATCGCGTAGGTATTGCACTTTTCTATGAAACAGCAGACGAAAAATTTCAACGCAGGGCGTTCAGAACCATGTACTGAATCCATGGTAACCGGCTTCGCGTCGATGTCCCTGCCACCCTGTATATACACCTCTGCCTAACCCGTCCGGGAATACAGGCGTCATATTATGTTACTATGTTGAAACGAAAATAGAACTAAGACTAATAGACTTGGTTAAAAAATTAGCGACAAACTGAATTTGTATCACCCATCTGGATAGTCTTCTAATAAAATCAATATCATGTGCGAAACGACTATTTTCAATTTCATATATATTCAAATAGTTAGAATTTACTGGAGGAAAATGTCGAAACAAAATATTACAGTTCCTAGTATAATGTGCCCTAAATTCGTACAACATTGCAATTTGCAGCGTATGTGGGTTCTTGTGGCAGTAGCCTTTCTTCCTTCCTTGGGAATCAAATCGAAGAATATTGTTAAATGTATTTCAACTGATTTCAACTGATATCTTTTCTTATAATAAGAGCATTTACACTACAGATGGTGCGAATCAAGGCACGGAAGGTGTAAAGGACGCCGAGCACAGCATCATGAAAAACATAACATGTATGTAAATAGGTTAGAAATAAGGTAGAAATTAAGAAAATAGCAAAGTCAAATAATGTGTATGTTGCCCTGAGGTCAACTCTTACGTAGGCGCAACTAGCGGCGGGACCTCAGCGGAAATTTGATGTTTATTTTATTCTATTTTATGTTCTAATTAGGTTAATTAAGTTAGATTAGGTTCCAATTTGTATGTTTTTAAAGATAGTTTTGTAATTAGAATCTAATAAGAATGTTAAAAGTGAAATAAGTTACGTATTTGTCGAAAGTAAGAAATTACGTAAGTTGAAATTGAGGTTTTTTGTTTATGGTGATATCGTCACCAAATTAGTGTCAAACGACAGGGTTTAATTAGAAACGTTGTATTCCGTTTAGATTTTTAAGATCGGACCACAGGTTCCGAAGATATGAGCGTGTAAAGTAATCAAAATGTAGCAAACCTTAATTTTTAGTAGTCAATGTTCTAGAAACTTTTTTGTTTATTAAGTTATGGTAAAAGTAATTATGTCATTTAATTGGAGCACATGTAAGCTGAAAAATATGTAAAAACTGTAACGATCCGACCACGGGAACTAATTGAAACAGGGGTTCAAATGGGAATCTTGTAAGAAATTTTGAACATTAAAATGGTCTCAAAATCAGCGGTCTCTATAAGGTACCGAAATCGCTCTATAAAAGACGTGCGGGTCGAGCGGAACGTGACAGTCGGATCTCAGCGCTCGAACAAGAAACATCTCAACAAGGAACAAGAAAATAGAAGAAGTCTTGAAGCAAATAAGTCTTTTATTAGAAAGGTCCCTACAAATAAATATACAGTCCACTTCAGTCTGGTCCATCGAGCGGCGGATATCAAGAACGAAGAACCCGCCACAGGATCCTGGTCCACGGAGCTGCAAGGAAGAACGAAGAACCCTGCAGCAAGAGCGAAGAACGAGATTCGTCAGTCGTAACTGGTTTGAACCTGCCCACGACAGGTTTAAACTCGACCGGTTGGACTGGTCACCCAACCGATCGACCGACGCGTCAACCAGCGGGCAAACTGACGTGACGACTCGACGTGTCAAGATCGCCGAGCCGAAGTATCGTCACCCACCCGCCGTGTCAAGCGTCACCGTGTCAAGCGTCACCGTGTCAAGCGTCACCGTGTCAAGGTCACCGTGTCAAGCGTCACCGTGCAAGCGTCACCGTGTCAAGGTCACCGTGTCAAGCGTCACCGTGCCAGCGTCACCGTGTCAAGCGTCACCGTGTCAAGGTCACCGTGTCAAGCGTCACCGTGCAAGCGTCACCGTGTCAAGGTCACCGTGTCAAGCGTCACCGTGTCAAGCGTCACCGTGTCAAGTTTGGTTTGTATTTGTATTTGTCACCTCCTCCATAGAGAAGCATAGGGCTGTAAGAAAGGAATCGAAAAATAAAAATGGGTGGGTACCTTTCACTTTATAAGGAACTTATATCGTATTTATTTATTTTTCCTGCAAATAACACTATTATTGACTAGCGCTTACCTTGCATCCTTATCTTTATCTTCCTCGTTTGTCTACGCTTTTTTTTTTTGTTTTACTTCCACTTCCACTTTTGCCAACGATGTTTGGCTGACTTATTTATGTACGTAAATACCATCGTCACAGATTACACCATATTACGCCAATGTCAATGCAACCCAAACGATAAGTTAAAGGATTTATAGGTGGGAAACGATTCTTAACAAAATCAGTTGCATAACTGTCCGTGAATAGTCCGTCGCAATCGGCTGCTTGCAGCGTATTGTGCGATGAAGACGCTGAAGTGCACGGATTATCTAATTATGTTTGTTGGAATGTGGAAGTCTGGCAACGTTTCAAAGCAGGCTTTTTTTATTGTGTTCGTTTCGTTAGTTTTATATTATATCATGCGTTCGTCTCATTTATTTATTTATCAGGTTGATTTGTTTTGTTGTTTTGCAATTTTAAATATTAGAATATTATTAATTATTTTTACACTGGTCTTTCTTAAGTATTTAAGTATAGATACATACACATATTTGCTGTATTAATCGAATTTGGTATTTGTAATTATTATTATTATCTTACACAATTTATTTTATCTAAGTATACATACACACACACTGTAGTATAAAACTGATTTGCATCCGTCACCTCACACGCCAGGTCCAGTTGAAAACCAGCGTCAGGCACTAAATGTCTGGCATTTTTGCTGAACTGGGCCTATTTGGCGCAGCCGTGAGGCACACATTCCTGTTTATCTTTTATTTTTTTTAATGTATTATAATTATGTTGTGCTGTGTGTCTTTAAGTCTGTGCTAAATAAATGTATTTTCTTTCTTTCTTCTTTCTTTCTTTCAAGCGTCACCGTGCCAGCGTCACCGTGTCAAGCGTCACCGTGTGAAGGTCACCGAGTGAAGGTCACCGTGTCAAGATCGCCGTGTTGACGTCACCGAACCGACGTCACCGGACCGACGTCACCGAACCGACGTCACCAAGCCGACGTCACCGAACGTGCCGACGAGTTGCCGAACCGAAGCCGTGCCGAGCCGTGCCGACCCGAACCGAAGAGGATCGACGCGCCGAGCCGGAAAGTTGCCGACCCGGAAGCCGAACCGACGTCACCGAAGCCGTGCCGAAGAGTTGCCGAACCGAAGCCGTGCCGAGCCGTGCCGACCCGAACGAAGAGGATCGACGCGCCGAGCCGGAAAGTTGCCGACCCGGAAGCCGAACCGACGTCACCGAAGCCGTGCCGAAGAGTTGCCGAACCGAAGCCGTGCCGAGCCGTGCCGACCCGAACGAAGAGGATCGACGCGCCGAGCCGGAAAGTCGCCGACCCGGAAGCCGAGCCGAAGAATAGGAGCTGAAGCCGAAGCATTGCCGAACCGAAGCCGTGCCGAGCCGTGCCGACCCGAACCGAAGGGGATCGACGCGCCGAGCCGGAAAGCCGACGACCTGAAGCCAAGCCGAAGAGTAGCCGAACCGAAGAGGTGCGGAACCGAACGTGCCGACCCGAACCGAACGTGCCGAACCGAACGTGCCGACCCGAACCTGAGAAAAACGCAAAATTTGAAGATCGATCAAGATCCGAAGACACCTGCGATCAAGAAGATTTCCGAAGAAAAGGTGCCCAGGACTTAGAAGATGGTGGTCACAAGGAGCCAAGGGGATGCAGCGGACATGGAGGAACAGCGACGCATCCAGTTGCAGCAAGAGGCGCGACAAAGGGAAGCGGAGCTGATCGAGCGAGAGCGTCAGAGAAGACTCTCGTTGGACCCACCAGCGTCACCATTCTCCAAGCCAGCATACACCAGCACAGCGGGACCATCGGGAATCCAAACAACAGCAACAGCAGTACAGCGAAGGTTAGGATCACCAACAAGATCGGTGAGGTCACAGCGGTCAACAACGAGCATCACTACGAGGCTACGATTGGTGGAACTGGAGGCAGCAGAGAAGCTAGCTGCCATCAGGAAGAGGGAGCTGGAACTGGAAGCGGACCTGGTCAAGAAGCGACTAGCCGTAGAAGTTTCAGTTATCAACGATGAAGATAGCATCCACGAAGAAGGACCCGCCCCTCCCCGTGAGGAACCACATCAGAAGGTGGACGAATGGCTGAGGACCAACCCCCTCAGTACACGGGGGGAGGAAGCACGGGCAGAAGAAGGAACCCGCGAAGAACAGAAGCAGCTGCGATTCGAGGTTCAACGTGGAAGATCGCCGACTCCAACGAGGAACAGGAACAGCATCGAGCACCTGGCAGCCACATTAGAGAAGATGGCCAGGCCCAGGCCTCGACACACGGACCTGCCGACTTTCTCAGGAGCGGCTAACGAGTGGTTGCCGTTCAAGGCGGCCTACAGAGATACGACCGGTATGTACCAAATTTCTGCAGCAGAGAACATCCAGCGGTTGAGGAGCTGCCTCAAGGGAGATGCAAGAGATGCTGTGGCCGCCCTTCTGCATACGGCCACCGATCCAGACATCGTGATGAAGACCCTCGAGCAGTGCTTCGGAAGACCGGAAGTCATCATCGACAAGGCGCTGGAAGACCTGAAGAAGCTGCCGAAACCTGGGACATCAGCGGCCGAACTCAACAGCTTCGCGATCAAGCTGCAGAACATCATCTGCGTGCTGAAGACGATCGACCGAAGAGGATACCTGTTCAACCCCCTGATGACAAGAGAAGTGTTGGAGAAGCTGAGCCCGCATCTACGATCCCGATGGTGCGACTACGCATACGATCAAGAAGGAACATCGGACCCGGAGATTGTCGTCATGTCTCGCTTCCTGATGCGCGAAGCGGACCGAGCCCTGAGGTACACGTACGCCCCAACTACGTGCGCCGCCAGTCAGAAGAAGGAGACTCGACCGACGATAATGCTGAAGAAGAAGGCAAGCGTATTCAACACAACTGCAGGTGCGGAAGAACAACGGGATAGGTGTCCCAAATGTGAACAAGCTCACATGTTGGCGCAGTGCCCCAAGTATAAGGCACTTGCGATAGAAGACCGGTGGAAGTTCCTGAAGAAGAAGGGGATATGCTTCAAGTGCGCCCACAAGCAACACAGGCGCATGAGTTGCAGAGCGAAGCCGTGCGGAGTGAACCAGTGCAGCCGACCACATCATGCGAGCCTCCATCAAGAGATGAAGAAGGAAGATCCGAAGCCTGCAGAACCAGCCAAGGAAGAAGCGGTCCTGTCGGTAGCAACCAAAGCTGCTGGATCCAGGTCAGTGCTGTTGAAGATGTGCCCTATCGTCGTGTCTGGACCACGGGGGGAGGCGAGGACATACGCCCTCCTGGATGAAGGAGCCACCATCACCCTCGTCGACAAGGACCTGGCGGAGAGCATCGGAGCAGAAGGACCATCGCAGCCACTTCATCTGAACGGGGTCAACATGTCGCAGCAAGAGATGGAGAGTCAACTGGTCAACGTCCAAGTCAGAGGACTGAAGAACGACGGCAGCTACAAGGTCAGAGCGAGGACAATGAAGAACCTTCGCCTGCATCAGCAGTCCATCCCAGATACGCTGCTACACTACGAGCACCTGAAGGACCTGACACCGGAGGAGGTGTGCTATGAGAAGGCGCGCCCCGGGCTTCTAGTGGGGACAGACCACTGGGAGTGTATCGTGTCCCGCGAGCTACGAGTCGGCGGGCCGAATCAACCGGCCGCATCAAGGACACAACTAGGATGGGTGGTGCACGGAACAGCGCCACGTCATGCCATCTGTCAAGAAGGGAATGTGCTGCACGTCTACGAGCCCGACCGAACGACGGGCACGAGCAGCCAGGAACTCCACGACTTGGTCGAGGGCCACTTCAGGATCGACGCACTCGGCATACAAGGAAAGCCGAGGATCAAGGACGAAGATCTACGGGCCATCAAGATCGTCGGGAGTACAACAAAGAAGATTGACACCGGGTACGAGGTGGGACTGCCGTGGCGACGAGACGACGTCACCATGCCACCGAGCTACGGGCAAGCGTTCCGGAGACTTCGGAAGATTGAGCAGAAGATGGACGCTGATGCAGACTTCGCCGGTGAGTACTCCAAGCAGATAAATAACCTGTTGGAGAAAGGATACGCGACGCCGTGCGACGGATCTGAGGAGAAGAGCGCCATCTGCTGGTACCTGCCACACTTCGCGGTACAGAACCCGAACAAGCCCGGCAAACACAGGCTGGTGTTCGACGCAGCGGCGAAGAGCAACGGCGTGTGCCTGAACGACGAGCTGCTGGAGGGACCCGATCTACTGCTATCACTGCCAGGAATCCTCTTTCGATTCCGGGAACAGGCAGTGGCGATCACGGCGGACGTGCAAGAGATGTTCCTGAGGATCAAGATACGGCCGGAAGATCAACCAGCACAGCAGTTCCTGTGGAGAGGCGACCAACGAGAGGGGCCTCCGAAGAAATTCAAGATGACAAGTATGATCTTCGGCGCTGCGAGCTCCCCGTACATGGCCCACCACGTCCGCAACTATAACGCCGACGTGTACGGGCAGGAGTGTCCACGCGCCCTAGAAGCCATCAAGAGGAGTCATTATATGGATGACTTAGTGGCCAGCTACAAGGACACCGAAGAAGCATGGAAGGCGGTCGAAGAGACGAGAGCTGTACACGCGCACGCGGGATTCACGCTACGAGGATGGAGCTCCAACGACAGGACGGTGCTACGCGACGTGCCTCCGGAGCTACACGCCACCTCTCCCACACAACTGGGGGGAGAACAGCCCGAGAGCAAGATCTTGGGGCTGTACTGGAACGCGGAACGAGATGAGCTGGGATTCAACACGTCAATGAACAGAGTTCCAGCCGAAGTACGAGCAAGAACCCGCGCGCCGACAAAGCGTGAAGCACTCAGCGCTGTGATGTCTATATACGACCCGCTAGGATTGCTGAGCCACTACACTATACGATCGAAGATTATTTTGCAGAGCTTATGGAGACTTCAGATCACGTGGGACGAGCAGGTGCCAGAAGAAGAGAACGAGCTGTTCGCAACCTGGCTCGCCCGCCTGAACGAGCTCACCCATCTTCGATTGCCGAGATGCTACGTGAGGAAGAAGTACGAGCGCATTGACCTACACATCCTGTGCGACGCCAGCGAGCAAGCATACGCAACCGTCGCCTACTGGAGGGTGAAGAACACCGATGGGAGCGTGGACGTCGTGCTGGTGGCCGCCAAGGCCAAGGTAGCGCCTCGTCGGATCCAGACCATACCTCGTCTGGAACTACAAGCGGCCGTCATCGGAGCGAGACTGGCCGACACCATAAGAAAGGAGCATCGCATCGAGGTCAGTCAGACAACCTACTGGACTGACTCCACAACGGTGGTGCACTGGATTCACCACGACATGCGACGCTACACGCCGTTCGTCGCGCATCGCCTGGGAGAGATCGCCGAGCTGAGTAAGAAGGAAGAATGGCGTTGGCTGCCCACAGCCAGCAACGTTGCCGACGACGCCACCCGGCTTGTCGACACGCCCATCAACGAAGCGGATCGGTGGTTCCAGGGGCCGGACTTCCTGTACCTACCGGAAGAGCAGTGGCCCATGGCGACGACGAACGAGCAAGAGGACGAAGAGGTTCTCCACATTGCAGAGAAGACAGAACAAGACAGCTGGCTGCCGAACCCAGCCCGCTTCTCCAAGTACGAGATTTTGGTGAGGGCTACCGCCAGAGCCATCGCCTTCACCGACATCTGCAGGAAGAAAGCAACGACGATGGAACATCGCCATCTACAGCGCGCCGAGGCTGAGCTGATAAAGCAGGCGCAAGAAGATAGCTTCGGGGAAGATTTGAAGAAGATCCGGTCTGCTCGTCCAATCATGAAGACGAGTCGGTTGTATCGACTGGATCCAGTGCTGGAAGACGGTATCCTGAGGGTGCGGGGCCGGATCGAGGCCTCCTCCGCGCCAACCGAGACGAAGCGGCCAGTCATACTGGACGGCCGCCATCAGCTGACCAAGCTCCTAGTTCTGCGGGAGCACTGCGCTGCGGGTCACGCCAACAGGGAGCGCGTGACGAACGACCTACGGCAGCGGTACTGGGTCATCCACTTGCGACCCACGGTACGCGCCGTAGAGAAGAACTGCGCCTTCTGCCGAAGACGCCGAGCGACGCCGCAGCCGCCAGCTACAGGGGACCTGCCACACGCCCGCCTTGACCCGTTCCACCGCCCGTTTACCAACTGCGGGGTGGATTACTTTGGGCCGATGATGGTCAAGGTGGGGCGCCGCCGAGAAAAGAGGTGGGGCGCACTCTTTACGTGCCTCACTTCCCGCGCCGTGCACATCGAGCTCGTCGCATCACTCTCCACCGACTCAGCCATCATGGCGCTGAGACGTATGGCTGCGCGCAGAGGCTGGCCAAGACTAATGTACTCCGACAACGGGACCAACTTCCGCGGGGCTGATCAAGAGCTTCGCAACGCCTACACCGAGTGGCTGCCTGCCCTGAACGACGAGGGGCTACTGCATCGAATGGAGTGGCGCTTCATACCTCCTGGCGCGCCCAACCAAGGCGGCGCGTGGGAGCGAATGGTGCGCTCAGTGAAAACTGCTCTCAGCGTGACACTGCGGGAGAAGGCGCCGGCAGAGGAAGTCCTGAGAACTCTACTGACAGAAGCCGAGTTCTCCATCAACGCAAGACCGCTGACCCACGTCAGCGTGAACCCCAGCGATCCCGAGGCCCTGACCCCCAACCACTTCCTGTTGGGGTCATCAGATGGGCTGCCAACGACGGGACCCTGCGACGAGACGGACAGAAGAACCTGGCGAGCGAGTCAAGCGCTCGCTGATCACTTCTGGCGACGGTGGCTACGCGAGTACCTTCCCACTTTGGTACCTCGCGGCGAGCCACAGAACGACGTGCGACCGATGCAAGCTGGCGACGTGGTCCTCGTGGTCGACAACACGCTGCCCAGGAACACCTGGCCGATGGGAGTCGTCGAGCGGACACACTGCGGACCAGACGGCGGCATCAGGATCGTCGAGGTGCGCACCAGGACCGGCACCTTCCGACGCCCCGTGAGCAAGCTCGTCGTCGTGATGAAGAAAGAAGAGGCTACGCGAGCTGCGCCGGGGGGAGAAATGTAAAGGACGCCGAGCACAGCATCATGAAAAACATAACATGTATGTAAATAGGTTAGAAATAAGGTAGAAATTAAGAAAATAGCAAAGTCAAATAATGTGTATGTTGCCCTGAGGTCAACTCTTACGTAGGCGCAACTAGCGGCGGGACCTCAGCGGAAATTTGATGTTTATTTTATTCTATTTTATGTTCTAATTAGGTTAATTAAGTTAGATTAGGTTCCAATTTGTATGTTTTTAAAGATAGTTTTGTAATTAGAATCTAATAAGAATGTTAAAAGTGAAATAAGTTACGTATTTGTCGAAAGTAAGAAATTACGTAAGTTGAAATTGAGGTTTTTTGTTTATGGTGATATCGTCACCAAATTAGTGTCAAACGACAGGGTTTAATTAGAAACGTTGTATTCCGTTTAGATTTTTAAGATCGGACCACAGGTTCCGAAGATATGAGCGTGTAAAGTAATCAAAATGTAGCAAACCTTAATTTTTAGTAGTCAATGTTCTAGAAACTTTTTTGTTTATTAAGTTATGGTAAAAGTAATTATGTCATTTAATTGGAGCACATGTAAGCTGAAAAATATGTAAAAACTGTAACGATCCGACCACGGGAACTAATTGAAACAGGGGTTCAAATGGGAATCTTGTAAGAAATTTTGAACATTAAAATGGTCTCAAAATCAGCGGTCTCTATAAGGTACCGAAATCGCTCTATAAAAGACGTGCGGGTCGAGCGGAACGTGACAGTCGGATCTCAGCGCTCGAACAAGAAACATCTCAACAAGGAACAAGAAAATAGAAGAAGTCTTGAAGCAAATAAGTCTTTTATTAGAAAGGTCCCTACAAATAAATATACAGTCCACTTCAGAAGGATACTGGTCGTTTTTGACAGTTTAAGAATGGATAATAATTGTTCCTCAGTGTGTATATCTCCTTACTTCTAAACCCTCTTATTCTATGGCCTTCAGAAGTGTAAGTTACGATAGTTTATTGCTCATTGTACGAGTGTTTGATCAGCTGTCGAAAGTGAGATGCGCACGAGTGTGACAACACGGCCGCTGTGGTGACAGACTAAAGGTCAGAAGCACGGTACTGTTTATATATTTCGTATTGTTTTAGTAACGTGTCATAATTTTATTATTTGATGTGCACTTGTATCTTTATACTTGCGTATTTATTTTCGCGAGTATTGTCAGTTATTGAGTTATTGTGTGGTGTTGTAAAAATATCAGTTCAATATTTATTTAATTTGGAATTAAATCTTTTTGATTTACTTGAACGGAATGGTCAAATGTAGACTGATTAAGAAGAACCAAATGGATACCTGATCTGTCACCTGACACCTACCCGTATTCATCTAAATAAATACCTAAACATAGCTTGGTCATGGATTTACCAAGATTCAATAACGATTTAAAGTATTGATTAAACTACATATTCTAAGTTTTACAAAGAACTTGACCTCTGTGATCTCGTTAAAAACAGTAGACATCCGTTCGCATGCCTATTATTATTATTAATCCAACAGATAATAATGAATCAACTTTAACGACCATGTCATAATTTTATATTTGCTCACGTCCTTGCGATACCAAATAGAGAGACGAGGTGTTCAAATTGGATAGACGGACGAAATGTTGCCACCTAAGGATACTGAAGTAATCAAAATAATTGACAAGGCTTTTGGGTCACATAATCCATTAATTTATATTAATTTGTATGCTTATTACTTGGGTTTACCAAATACAAGAATTTCGGGTTTACCCATTAAAGTTTCGGTTTTTTGGCAGTTCTGTCTTTTTGGAAAGGTTATAGATACTTATTACGAAAGATAATGAAGATGGCGGGATTTTCATGATATCCAAAGACCACTAATTAATAGAAGATGCTCAAAATTGTAATCAAAAACGTTTACACCCCGACGCGAGTAATTTAGGTACAAAGTGGCTAAACACGAAACTCCATTAAGAGCAACTCTAAAATGTTCACAGATAAAATATTCAAACTAATTCACTTAAACCAGTGTTGTAAGACTAGATAAACATAATACAAAATACGTAACTAAACTACCCAGTGAATTAACAGGTTTCAACGCTCATAATTATATACTTTTACCAAATCTCTAATGTTACACTTCAAAACCACTAAGCTAATGTTTGCTTTGACTTAATAATTAGAGCAACCTATTAAATGGGTATACAATTATTCGGTACGTTAACCGTTACCCCTCTATTAAATTTATGAGTAGGTAAAGGGGAACTGTCGCTGAAATGCGACTTGGCGACGACGACGGTGGTGTTAGAGTTCACATCGTCGCGGTGCCGTTTAGACCTCGTGATTGCAATAAAGGTTATTTTAGAGGGGAAGATAATAATTATAATTAAGAATGCTGTCTGAAAAATGGTTGTCATTGACGTTCTCCGACGACGTCAGTAGAAGGCATAAGAAGAACCAACTTAGAGCTTGGTATGTTCTGAATATGCATTACGAAATTGTGTACACAACAAATAAATAAAAAGAAAAACAATTCATTTTTCTTTACGATGTTTGATGTTTTTACGGCCACGATATGGTAAAGGGTTTAGTCAAGGAAAGGGCCCACATGTTACGATATTGAATCTAAAATTAAACCCAAATATAGGAATAACTTTGTTGACCTAGGTCCTAGAGGGTAATAACTGATACGGACAAACCCTCAAGCACCGCTGGAGCAGGGTGATCATGATCCTCGGCCATGTCGGTCCGACTTCAGGTGGCGAGACCCGAAATGTTAAAATCCATGGCGTCTTGTTTTAACCGCCTCTATCCGCCTCTGTCTCAGACCCAGAGGTTCCGGGTTTTATTCCTAGTGGGCCAAATTTTCTACTCGGTTTGGTTGGTGGTAGGGCTTGTTCTAAGTCCGCCTGGCTAGCTACCACCATCTTATCTAAATCTGTCGCCAAAACAACAACATTAAAAGCATTGTTGTGTTTCGGCGGTTAGAGGTAAGATAACCAGTTCCTCTGTGGTTGAGGATTCCGGGTGAAGTTCGCTTTCACCTTCGGCCTGATCATTACTTATCCTCAGGTGAGATACAGGCTAAGAGCATCCCTGTAGTGGTAAAAAAATACTCTAATCTTAAGATACTAATTCAATATTTTGTAATGGCTTAGGACTACTGCAGCACCCCAAAAACGCCCATCCTTCACTGTCACTCCACTTAGCAACAGCACTTGGTCGTAATGACAACACCAATGACAAGCAAGACAACAGCGCGTACAAAATTACAGCCTTGTCAAATCTCTAACAGGTACCTTTCATCGGATCCGTTGAGCAAATACTCTGTGCTACTTTGACATAATGATAAGAGCAAACCATCCATTATATTGAGCTGGTAATATATTCTAATAACGGTTGTAGACGTTATCGTTAAGACTACGTTTTGGCACAATGACTGTAATCATCGTTTTCCTGTTTGTTAATGTAATACTTACATTCAAAATGATATCGTTGTTAAAAATTTTAGTAAAATAACGGTCTGATAATTACGATTTTTTTAAGTGAAAAATTCTATATGCGCGTTGAGCACTTTTTAGATGAATAAAAATCATGGAACTCGCGTCATCGTCACCTAACGCTCGAACGAAAGACATCAACGCGAGAATCAAAAAGTTACTAAACGAAAGAAATCAATCAAAAAGTTACTTAGTTTTCTATCTGCAGTCCCCAAAGAGTACCCGTTTTTTTTTCAGACATCATGAATCCTAGCCGTGAACAGTTAAACGATTGATTTTTATACTTAGGTGGTCTAAAATCTAGATAATATGTAAAGGAAAGTGGGAAGCAAAAAGAAACAACTGAAAATTACGCGAATGATAAAACTAATGGTCGTGATGTGACTCTTAGAAAAAAGACTCAGAAAAGGAGAAAAAATCTAATGATGAAAAAAATACATTTTATTTCGTGAACCTTGCTCCATAAGTTTTTATTGGTTCCCATGAAACAGAAACCCATAAAGTTTTGACGTAAGTATTAGAAGTTTATTAAAAACTGGTAGCCTAATCGTGAGACTTCAATCATATTCCGAATTTATTTCACTTTAGTTGATACATAAAAACTTATTAAAGGAAATTGATACCGATGCAACTAATTTAGCTATCAATCAGAACTGTTGCAAAAACTATGCATAATCGAAGTACCAAAGGATATTATAGTGAAATCCAGTGATTAATTCCGTTGGTTCAAGGGAAACCATACTGAACATTGATTTGCTCATCAGGTGTTTTATGTGTTTTAAAACGTGCATGTCAAATCTATAACAAATTATTGCATAAAAACATAGTCATTATTTCCTTTTGATCTATTTATTAATTTATTAACCTTCCCAATAATTTGCCGAAACCCAAATTGCGTATAACCGCCTAATATGGGTCGCTAATAAATAATTACATATTAATGGAAGGCCAGTCTATGGCCGTGTCCTAACCGAAGGGATCGTTGGGCGCGTACTTTATTGTCCCGCTCATAGATATAAGAATCAAATCGAATTTCTATGAAGTCGTCTGATTCTCCCGCTTGCGGTTGGCTACGGAATTGTTAAAACAGCGGGACCATATATTTCTATGGTCATAGAAATTCGATTTGATTTCTTAGAAATACAATAGAAACCACATTGTGCGACACGTCGCCTGCTGCTGCCACCTGCGTTCGGCTACGGAATTGCACCTTTATATTAAGGTGGAGACGACAATACAACAATAAAATAAACGGCGTGTCTCTTATGACGTTCCCATTCTGCATATAAAAATTCAATCAAATATATTCAATAGTCTAGTAGAAGATCGGCAAAATCCATAGTCGGCTCGGATTATTCCGTTTATCCACCCCAAAAAATCCACCCTAAGGTGGATATTCGGAAACATATGTCCGAGAATCCACCCTAGGCATAGTTGGATAAACGGAATTTATAGGCTAAGGTTGGATCGGCATACATTATTTAATTTCTTTGAAAAACTCATTTATCTAATTTCGATGCTAGGTTTTTTTGATAGTTCCAAAATGCTCTTAGTGCATTAGTAGAGCCAGTATTTTAATTTATTGTCCTCTCATTTATTCTCCACATTATAGGAATCTGACGAACCCACGCGGTCAATCAAGTCGCGTTTGACCGTCATAATTCATCTAAACGATCGCATTGATCGTGTAGTAGCGCGACGATGCTCGCTTTCGGTTATGACTCAGGGTTTATAATCGAGGTGTCATTTTCCATAATATTTATTAGAATTGGAAACTAAATAAGTTAGCATAAAATTGAAAGCGTTTAGGTCTATATTTGGAGCTACGTATACCTGTATATGAAGTGCCATCGAAAATCCAATCGACCTACTTCATTTGGCCAAGTCTTGCGAGACACCCACGACATAATATTCGGGATGTCACTTTAATAAAGATTGGCAATTGTTTACACAAAGTATGAGACAAGGAGACTTTCACATGCATTACACAGAGGTGTACTTATACATAGTGTAGTAGTACATTGTGTGTATCGCCAGTTATGTTTAAGTCTTATGTGGTTATTAGCCTATTGCCATCAACTGGGCACAAATCCATACTCCGAGCTGCTACTAAGAAATTCCAGATATAAAAACCCAATAACACTTTGCCTGACCTGGGAGTCGAACCGGAGACCGGAGAGGACCACTAAACCAACGAGGCAGTCTCGATTATTAATTATGATGTCACTTTAATAACGATCGGAAATTGGTTACACAAAGTATGAGACAAGGAGACTCTCACATGCATTACATTTATTGTTATTTGGGTCCTAAAATCGAGGCGGTCCAAAATATAACAAGAGTTTATTTTGTATTTCTTATTTTTTTATATGTTCTTTTGCCACTAGTAAAATTGCCAAAACTGTCTGTTTTGATCAAAATTTACGTGTTTTTACAATTATTATTGTTAATCAAACCGATGAGCTGTATACAAACAGCAAAAATCTTTAAAATGTTCATATCATCATACTCACTTTTGGCATATACATACCTATATATTTTCGAAGATATATTTTTAGGAAATAAACTCCCCATTTTGTACATTCTACAACTGATTTACAAATAATTTACAGCCCAGCTATTCAAATGACGAAATTCATTGCCCTACTTCTATCGACAATTTTAACTAATACCACACCGTGCACCGATATGCATACATAATTTATAATCGCTTGATTGGCTCTCAACCTTAGGGCCGTTGCAACCTGTTAAGGCCTAATTGCTGCCTTGTATTCGTTCATAATCGTTCATTTGCCACTATGTACCTACATGAAGAAACTGGGTTACTGAAATAACTCACGCAATTCTCGCTTTGCAATTGGTTTAAAAGGTCTTGTATGAAAGAAAGAAAGAAAGAAAGTAAGAAAATAAATTTATTTAACACAGACCAAAAAGCACACAATTTATATAGCAGATAAAAAACAAACAAACAATAAAGATAAAAATAAATCAAACAGTATAAAGATAAAAATAAAATCTAACAAAAAGTGTAAAATGCGATTGAAATTAGCACGGGAGTGTGCCTCACGGCTGCGCTAAAAAGGTCCAGTTCAGCAAAAAATGCCAGACACTATAAGTGCCTGACGCTGGTTTTCAACTGGACCTGGGTATGCAGGTAAGTGATACATTTGGAAGAGGTCCAGTGATGGTGACAGCGGTAACCTTTGCGTCACGTTCACGTCAGCCGCCGATCTAAAAGACCTGTGCCTGTAATGTCACCGACAGATCCTTGTAAACGCATAAAACAAAATGCTACTTGATGGCAGTAACACAAACCAGCAGCAAAAGTGTTTATGTCACTTCTGCCACAACAGTGCGTTGCGGCGTCGCATCGCAAAAACAACATTGCACAGCTATGCGAGGCGTCGTTGATTTTTGCGATGCGACGCCGCAACGCACTGTTGTGGCCTGGCCCTGAGGCCTGAAAACGAACGCTGCCTTATAGGTCGGCTACGCCTACAGGTAATCTTGTCATGGGTTTTGATAAGTTTATATAGAAAACTTAAAGTAGTAATCAAAAATCTAATTGAATATCACTAAATACGTGCAATTTTGCACGTTTTTTGTTTTGATTTTTTTTTAACAATCATAGACTAAGGTATATCCTCAATCCTATTTTTTCAATGACTAGTGAAACTCTTCAGCAGGCTATACGTTTTTTTTCGTGTTTCGTGGCTACTACTTTGAGTTTTCTAAATTAACTTTAACTGAACTAACCTAACTTTGTCAAAACCCATAACACGATTTCCTATAATAAGAAAACTCGAACGATTTTTTTTAACAAAAAAAACCTCTATTCTTTAGCATTTCGGTTCAAATTTTTGCGACAAACACAATAAGTATCATGGCACCCATCTAAATTAATAAACAAGTATCTTTAATTTTAAACACGTCTAATTTACGTTTCGTTTACTTCACACGTTTGTGGTAGGGCCACTGGCCCGTAAAACAACAGGCAATTCAAAAAACACAATAGACGATGTATATCTAGTAACTTAATCCGCTTAACCGTTCTTAGAGAGTTAGAGAACCCTGTAAGAAATCGACACGTGTTTCGCCTCTCAACGAGGCATCCTCAGGACGACGATTGACCTGAAGTGACACGAAGTGTTATCAACGCGAGCCGAACGCAAAACGAACGCTTTGCGTTCGGCTCGCGTTGATAACACTTCGTGTCCGAGTTCGCAACAGGTCAATCGTCGTCCTGAGGATGCCTCGTTGAGAGGCGAAACACGTGTCGATTTCTTACAGGGTTCTCTAACTCTCTAAGAACGGTTAAGCGGATTAAGTTACTAGATATACATCGTCTATTGTGTTTTATGATGGATTTCCGCAAGGTCACGCCTGAGTCAATTAACTAACAGGCAATTCAGTCAAGAATTTTGTTTGATAGTGACAAATTATGAACAATGGACAATGGCGCAACACGAGAAATGGGGGTATCCATCAGCAGAGTAACAGTTCAAGGGAAACAGATGATATAACGATTTTATTGACAAATCACTTGTTGAACCAATTTCTAGCCTGTGCGCTAGATGTGACTATGCGCACTTATGACACAGTCTTTCAAATGCCCAGCACTTGAAATGAGCAAGAAAACTGTCATTAGTAAAATCGTCTATCTTGTATAAACCACTGTAGGTTTATACAAGATTGTCGATTTTACTAATGGCATATAAGAGAGTTAGTTTAATCAATTAACAACGGCTATTAAGACATTGGAATTCCATGAGAGAACTACAAGAAAAGCTACCGAATTTATTATCAAACAAAACACTTTAATCGCGGAGTGCAAGAACCGCGCTTGACAATATCACCGCATTTAAATTAACTGAAATACTCTAGCTTCGACTATTCATTTTGAAGCGGACTGGAACCGACATTACCAACATTTTACCCGGCTATTAATTATTCAATTACCAAATCAAACGTCTTATTAAATGGATAATAACTTAGTTTTAGAAGCGTTTCAGTGAATTAGGAACTTGTAGTAACATTACACCGTGTCCCGACTGGAGTTGCGTGGGCCGTCGCTCAGGCTGCTTTATGGACAAGCAAAATTCAGGGCATTCAGACAAATTCCTATAAACTCTTATCGTTGATCGAGTTTCGTATAAATTATAATAAACATCGTTAAGCTGGTACTTAGTTACGTAGGACGTGAATACTAATGAGGTTGGTACAAAATATTGCAGTATTTGCAATATTTAAACTGTTTGCTAATATCCGTTTGGGCGCAATAAACGACCGTTAGGTATCTATTTCTTACGCTGCTCACGTTAGGCTGTAATTATTGATAATAAATTATTTGATTTCATTAATATAACGAGTGATTTTATACTGCATTGCATATGCCACACCTAATACCCCAGAGATAGGTAGGAACGCAGGAAGGAAAGTGAAACCGCCTGTGCCCGCTCACCGATTACCAATGACAAAATTAAATAGAATAATACATTATGTAGCAAAAGGCCTTGACTACTTTTATTGGTACAAATCGATATAATTTGAAATGGAACGCAACCAATAAGCAGCCAATAGCTGTTATCTGTCTGCTGTATATTGTCTTTGTCTTTGCGTCATTGCTCTGTACCATTTTTGAATTTTTGTGCAATATACTAATTTTTTTTTATTCCAAGTTCCATATCCATTATTTATATTTCACAATCAGTTAGTTTCCTACATTATCTCTTGTATATATTGAAAAACATTAAAAAAGTCAATGCTAAAATATGCATGGGGTAGGCTACGAAAGAAACTCAAAACATAAATACTGCTTGTTGCATCATTAATATTGTGTCCAGTGACTTAGCAAAAACTCAAAACAAATGCAACAATTATAACACCGCCTCAAACAATTGACAGCCACCTAAATGCAAACCTGAACACCTCATAAATGTATGACAATGATCTCATTACTCCCACACGCATAAACAAGTTACTGTAGCAGATTGCGATGGCCTACAGCAGGAGTACTTAACTAAGCTGCGATAATGTAGTCATGCCGAAAACACGTCGCACTTCATGAGTTCCATAAATGGTGCAATCTGCACTAGGCCGTCGGTGTAAGGTCAATACCGCGCGCCAAAAATGGCGAGGGGCACTTAGATGAATGATATTTGACAGAAACGCTACTTTGGTCTTTGAAATATGACAAACCGGAAGCATGGAGCAAATAAGCTTCAAGGTTGAACTGTCAGTTAAAATTATAACAAGGACGTCAATCGTCAGATATTGAACTATAAAATAAATCAACAGAATCAACTCTTTTTCAATAGTACATTCGCACCACTCTTCAGCAAACACCCTGCCTCTGCTTGGTTTTAGCTCCTCGTTCTAAGATATGGGATGACCATATCACAATGGTCTTCTACTAACCCATCTGCTAGATGAAGCTGATTACAATCCTTGCAATCAATATGCATGCATGCCCAATATGCATGAATTGGGCATCAATGCTCTAGGGCTCTAGAAGGTTCAAACACTCTGAAATCTGTCTGTTGATGTATAACACCTATAATTCTATTTGATAGCGGTTCAATGTCGCAGCGTAAACAAAGCACGCAGAAGATAAAACGTAGTCCGATGCGCGTGGGCAGTCTTTGTGTGCAAATTGGGAACAACTTGTGGAAGAAAAATATTATAAACATTAGTCACTCCAACCGGTAGTTCCACTCAATTATCATATTGTTTTGTGACATTTAAAATAATGTTATGATTTTATAACGAAGTATTTATTGGACTAACATTAATTAAATAAAAAATACATGTTTGGGCTAGGCGCCTCGTCTACAGAGCACTCTAAAGTACAATGTTAATACTCTAGTACTCGAGCTCGAACACTCAACGTAAAAATTTGAGTCAATTCTTAATTAATGCGAAACCCCATTTATACCAAAAATAAGATAAAAGCTAGCAGCAGGCGCAGCAAAATGAGCAACAGCTTCAGAAACAAAAACTTGGATCCTCATTTTTGTTATCAGGATTCCACGAATATCACCCTCATCTAGCTGAATACTCTGATATTACTAGATAATAAAGTCATATCTCCACTCGACACGTCTACAAATTCTTCCCCTCCTCACAAATGAGACTGTTTATTCGCGCACTTACGACCGCGCGAAGTAGCAACATAACATAATTACATAAACAGCGTGGGACAGCACGACGGGTGCTATCTTCACAATTATGTGCGTATTATTGTTCTCTTCATCACTCCCACATTGCCAAGTTTATGGCCGAAAGTTTCTGACGATGTGCTGCAAAATTGCTGCAGAAGGTTCAGCAGACGCAATCATAAGGTTTGTTGGTCTGACCCTGAAACAAAATGGGCTATGGTCAGCGTCATTATGCCTGTCTATTTATTCCATCTGTCCTTTCTTTCTGCTGAATCGGTCTGCTCATTCTGTCTACTTATTCTGTCTTGTTTTGTTCTATATTTATTCTTCTATCTGAATAATGTGATGATTTTTAGTAGGTATTAATTTCTTATTTGACACTTCATTCAAATAGTCATCGACAGACCAATGTTTTGCAGTGGATGCTTTCGAATAGAAGACATGAGACTAACTGTTTCTTTTTGAAGCACACTTGAGCAAAAACTATTCAAGCTTGTATCTGATTGAGCATCAGACTGCCCATGTACGCCGCGTGCGTGCATGTACTTCCGTTCTAATTGCGTTTAAGAGCCTCATCTTATGTTGTGGGTAGACCCAGGCTTCTTTAAATACTCCTTTGACGCTGAACATCTTTAAGTAGCTAACTATTACAGATTTCGTAGAACTGTTATATGTAGAAATAAATGAACCAGTGATACTCAATTAGATACTTGTTACTTTGCAAGCAATTGTTCGTCTGCTGATGAATATCTTTTTACAAAAGATACGTTTAACTTTACCTTATTTTTTATCGGTTGTACTGCCACGCATTCTTAAGTTATACTTAACGAAAGGCTTTTCCACTTCATCATTTCAGCCTAAAGACGTTCACTGACTGCTGGACATAGGCCTCCACAAGCATCACAACTTCGACCGGTTCTGTGATGGTTTTCGTATCCATCCACTTCATTAAAAATTAAACAAGTAATATCACGCACGAGGCTAAAACGTGTATCCGCAAAAACACAGTAAATGATCTCGTCGGGAAATGTTCAAAAGCTCGCAGCGGTCTTGACTCCGCCATACTTGAACAATGTCAAATACCTCATGTTCGCTACTTGCGCGTAATCAGAGGCTTTTAATCGGAGCGTATAGCCCATCATGGCCATCATCCAGGCGACAGCTGTATCTGATCGTCTGCAAACAAAGCGTGCGTCCTCATGTAAGGTCGTTACCACTGACGGACCATACGTCTTGTCACTGTATTGTCGTTTTTGCAAAAGGCAGAAAATAATCAATTTGCTTAACAAATGATGAGCTTTGAAACAAATGTTTTTTTGGGAGTTGGTAAAAAAAAATATGGTAAACAAACTTGATATTGGTATTTAAAGGATTTTAACTTGTTCAATTTCCTCGCCCTGTTTATGTGGTCTGCAATGCACACTACTTGTACTGTTGTAAAGAAAACGCTGAAAATGAAAGCTTTCGTGAGCCGCGCTACTATTGGTCTTCATAAAATGTTAGAGTATATACATTCTTCGTAACCATAAAGCTCACAAAATCTAACTTTACTCACTACTACTAAATTAGTTGACAGAGGAAGCTACTACCTCCATTTTATGGACGTTGTCTCTTTAGGCCGGGCTACAACTCTACGATCACGCCAGCTATAGAAGTAAAGTTGGCAGGACACTTAAAGGACTTTACTGTGATCGCTACGGTCATTACGTCACCAAGGCACGTAAGTACTACTTAGGTACGCAGTAAAGCTCAACAAGGAAATGTCTGCCCAGAGACTAATAAGTAATAGTATCGGGATAATAGTACTTCCTTTTAAGACCGCCGACGTTTAATCGCTTGCGTTAACCGGACGTTATGGTTGACCAAAGCAGTATAAAACTTACCCAATCTAAATAAACGCCTTTTTTTCATTTTTTTTTTATAATCCCGTCGTCGTCGTTGGATTGTACACATCTTGGAACAATGTTTAATACTCCACTCTACTGCTTGCCACTGCTGATTTGTCAAGCATGAAGACGATACAATATTCCGAATATGTGAAGGTCCATGTTAGAAAGACGTTTGGGGCTGATTTTTTACTTTTACAAGCTCTATAATATGAAATATTTTGAATTTGTAAAGTCCGCACCGGATTCAAATGAAACAAGTTTGTAATAACGCCATCTATCGTAATATTTTATTGAATCCTTTCAGCAACAGATGGCGTTGCTGAAAGATTAAGTGGTTAAGCTATTCATCAAGAGATGGCGCTACTACTACTACTATTTAACATGGTTTGTATTTTGTTGAGAAATTTAGAAGTACGTAAAGCAAAAAAATCATTATAGTGTCCCGTCCGTAGCATACCTGCTGGGCCAACAGTGTTGGCTAGTCGAAAGTAAAACCTTAAAAACCGCGTGTGGGGCGCGTGTTTTGGAACTCTGGCATGTAGAAGACTTTGTAACAGGAACTTTGTAATACTAAAACGAGCCGCAGATTTTTTAACATAGGTTACTTACTTACTAAAGTTTATAAATTTTATTTCAGCTAGGTACTAGGTAGGTATATTTTTTATTAGGTAGGTACTCATTTAAGTTACTGGGTAGGTACCTACCTACCTAGTACAGAGATCGGCGTTCATAATTGCTAGAAGAATAATATTATCTACTGCGATTTTTAATTACCACAATTAGCCGTTTACAAAAGTCTCATAAACTTCACACTTATAATCAATCAACAACTTACACAACTAATGATTATTTAGAATGAAAGAAGATTGCATGTAGCTGAGATGAGCATGTTGAAATGGATGTGTGGAGAGTGGAGTGAAAGAATGTGGATAAACTAAGAAATTAGTTTGATACTTAGATAGAGGAAGCTGGAAAGTCGCGCCAGTGATAGAAATGTTGAAAAGGAACTGATTGTCTTTAGTATGGACTTATGTTTCCTTTTGTAGGTAAGTGATGGGAAGATGTATCTAGGAAAGTAACTAAACGAATTATGTAAGGGGCCAGGCCAGAGGGACATAGGAGACCATAGACAGTCAGGATGGATTGTGTGTGTGTGTGAGAGATGACAAGGATGAAAAAGAGAGTAAAACATTTTGCGCCAACGCTAAATAACTTGAACAGGCAGAACAAGAAGACAACTCATTATATATTTGCAATAATAAAGCTTAATAATAAAATGTACCTATCATTATATAAATGTATAATATCACACCTAACTATTATCACCTAATAATTATCTATGACCCGGAACTAGGGTTGTATGTACCTACCATTCGCCATATTATCAACGCATGTTGTGCTAAATAAATAATAGTGAAAGTAAGACCAACATTCACATGTCTGAAGCTTGGTAGGAGAAACCTAGCAATGGCGCCAACCTATGTATCTAGGTACCTGGCGCTAGCAGCCCGATGGGGGGAAAACGCTAAGAGTAATGATGAAGCAGGTTACGTTGCAGGAGGCGTAGAGAAGTTTTTCGTCAAATTGAAATATTTATTACAAATACAAATACAAAATAGTTTATTGTGACAAAAGAAAATTACAATACATTACAAAACGTGTTTGGAGCCTCCTTCTAAGCAAACAATGCCTGTATTAGAAGGCTCCGCTCTTTCACATCATTATCGTACACTAACCATTATTGCCCTCATATAGTAAACTTATTAGTTATTACAGTTTAAAGGGTCCATTATACAGTAAATTAATGTAGGAACATCTTAAATAAATGTATCCAAAATTATAATCTTTTAATCCTTACATATTATAAAACAAAGTCGCCCGCCGCGTCTGTCTGTCTGTCTGTCTGTCTGTCTGTCTGAACGCGATAAACTCAAAAACTGCCGAACGGATTTTCAAACGGTTTTCACCATTGGACGGAGTGATTCATGTGGAAGGTTTTAGTGTATAATTCATTAAGGTTTTGTGTAAATTGGCTGAAATATGACGATTATTGTTGAAGATGTCGGAAAAAATCATGCCGACTGGGAGCTTTACTGGTGTGCGCTGCGTAAGTCGTGAGAGATAAATCAAATTTATGTTCTAGAGTATTGTATATCTTAAAAATTGCAACAAAAAAGTCCGCGATGGCATATGTCTATCTTTTAAGGGTGACCCACAATAACCATTTTTATCTTTCAAAATTGTATAAAATTTTCATTGTTATTTCCGAAGCTATTTTGACCGGTATCTTATTAATCCTTATCCAATTAAATAGGTTATTTAAATTGGGCATTCAATTTCGATTAAAATATGCCTTTACATCACATCATTTAAATGAATAGTTTAAGAGATATCACAGTTTCAAAATTACGCGTAACAAAATAATTATGGTTGACCACGCGGGCGCTGTAGTAGCCTACCACTGCGTCCGCTGAAAGTTAGTCAATGATCTTTTCCTTGGCTATTAGGTATGTATTCCCGGTAGAACGTTCCCGTGGGATATTTTGCGACATCCACGCGGGCGAAGCCGCGGGTAAAAGCTAGTTAAATATATAAGTAGGTAGGTAAGTTGTTACCGCCTCGGGCTCCCAATTCTCGAGAGTACCTAAATAAAATCCTAAACAAGCCTGAATATGTTCAGTGTAGCTAAGTAAAAGGCCGTCTGTAGTCGGAGGCCCCAACGTATGCAAAATATAACCGAAGAGTGCTAAAACTCCGCCGGGGTTGCGGGTAGTCCCAAGGGGAAACCGTGGCCCCTGGCATGGCAAGGGAAGGAACACGGGTGGGTTTTAGTCAGTAAAAGTCTGACACGCCCTTCCGCTCCGCCCAGAGCGGGAGAAGTCATTGGATGATTTCCCACCCAAAAAAAAAAAAAAAAAAAAGAGTGCTAAAACTGACTGCCTCGTTGGTCTATAAGTGGTCGCAAGCGCTACTACTACATGAGGTCCTGGGTTCAATTCCTAGGTCGGGCAAAGTGTCATTGGGTTTATCTATTTGGAATTTCTCAGTAGCAGCCCGGAGTCTGGAATTGTGCCCGGTTGATGGCAACAGGCTCGCCCCATATTACATGGGACTGAAAACATAACCGGCGAAATGTGGGTGTAGGTACTATAGGTCACCTCTGAGAGGCTCTGCACAACCCTTCGGGAAAACAAGATGTGATGTTAGGTCCGCTTGACCGTTACAGTGGACATCAGGTGCCCCATAACAATTAAAATTCTATTGTGTCTCGTTAATGACAGTTTTTTTTTTTTTGGGTGGGAAATCATCAATTGACTTCTTCCGCTCTGGGCGGAGCGGAAGAGCGTGTCAGACTCTTACTGACTAAAACCCACCCGTGTTCCTTCCCTTGGGTTTCCCCTTGGGACTACCCGCAACCCCGGCAGGCATCGGCCCTAGCGGACTCCGTCAGTTTTGCTGACATCTCATTGAGGCGCGCGTGGAACACGACGCGCCGTCGACCCGTGCCTGGTCCTTATCGGACGGCGAGCTGCCAATGCTGCCAAATCGGCTACCAATTCCCGACGCCCGGGGCGTCTCCTACGGCGGCGGCGGCTAGGGCTGCTAGGGCGTGGCCTTTGCCTCTACCTCGCGTGCTCCGCCTCCTCCTTCGCGAGCATTAGGTACTGCTTCGCAGAAGGAGGCATTACTGCTTCGCAGAACGAGGTGACGACTTGCCATGCCCTCTTGCTGCGCACCATGGCCTGGACTAGGGCCTCGTTCGTTAATGACAGCTGAAGGTTTAAGTTTATGTAGAGCTAAAATTTACGAGCTCGAATAGCTCGCTCTTGCATCTTGCATACTCTTGTTTTTCAAACTATTCTGCATGTAAGTCGACTAGTACCTATCTCCTATTTCTGTAGGTATAATGGTCAAAAGAAAACCTAACCTTACCGAGGCGGGATGCAAAAGTTTTCAAGCTCGCTTCGCTCGCTCTAAAAGCCAACTCCCACGGTGCGCCATATCGCGGACGCGCACCAGCCCGCACGAGGACGCACCGCCAAGCACGCGTTCAACGCGCGTCTGCGCTACCACGCACGCTAGGTTTCCCATGGTGCGTCGTGCGCGTGCGTCCGCGATATGGCGCACCGTCGGAGGGCAGCTTAAGATCCTATTTCCTATAACCAAATAGGTACCTACTCTAACTTTTCTGCATGAGTCGACAAAAAAGATTACCTATTTATGTAAGAACGGTAAAAAAGAAACCCTAACCTTTTGTCCGGTAGAAGTAGTACCTACGTCAAATTCCTGGAGTACCTATCTTATAATCAGCGTGTAATAAACCCCTCTACACGGCCACTTGCTTCTTTTGTTAAGGAGACGGGAGGAGCACTATACCGTAGTAGGAGTACCCATATCTACCGCAAATTACCATTAATCTGGTATTGGATTGTAGGACCACATTTTTTTTTCAAGTCTATTGCCGGACTTAAGCATCTACCAATATGCTCCAAAAATCAGAGATCTACTAGTAACATAAAACCCATAGTTTTAATACAACATCTCTTTAACAACAACTGAAATATTGCAATAGTTTACCTGTTTTAATAATTACCAACTGAATTCGAAAATGAGTTTCTATTTCGGCCACTTTTATCCAGAAGTGACACATAACGACCGAGCACGGGGCTCGGTTAAATGTGACCGCAGATTTGGCCAGAGCTTAAAGTTATGCAGACCACGAACGAGCACAAAATGCCGTGGAAATAAATGCAAACGCTACAAGAACAGCGACTCGACCGAATGTTTAGTAGTTTATTTTTAAGACGTATCCTACAAACAAACTATTTAGCACTGTAGAGTCTGAAAAATGGCATTCTTAGAAAAAATGCTACGTTATTGTAGCTAACAGTAGAGACTGATGGTTTTCAGCTGTTTATATGGTACCTAACGTGCCGATCGAGTGTCGATTATACATGATATTCAGATTTAACATGATAACACTGAGCTTATACTTATAATCAGCTAAGTCAAAAACATGAAGAGTTACTTGGACATATATGCATATATATAATTATACTTTCATTTCAATCATCTAAACTCAATATTTTCCTTTCAGCTGTAGTTGAGTAAAATCACAAACTAAAGTTGTAAAATAAACACTTTATTCCGCACATCGGATATTCAACGCGCGGTTGAGTGCATTTTGTTACCTAAGTTGTATTTTACTTTTCCCGCTGACGTACGAGTATTTGAACGTAGAAAGTTGAATCAGCTGTAGATAAACATTGTAATAAAATAGCTACACTTTAACAGTTCAGTATTTATTAACAAAACAAAAATGCATTTTACAGGAATGTCATAAATATTTTATGAGGTATTTCGTAAATTAAAACAACAATAACTTGTACTTTGACAATTAAACATCAAATATTCAATTCGTTTTTCATTTACTTTCGCTTGGCAGCTATAGCGTTCATTTTCTTGTAAGACAGAACGGACAGGGTGCCGTTAACGATGTAGGTGGAAATACAGACAATGCAGACGTCATGCAGAACAAAGGTCAGAAGGTATGCCAGGTAGAAACACATTGGTATCGAAGAAGCAGCGATTAGAAATAGAATACGGCCCACCAGCAGCTGGTCGAATGTTGCTGAAATAAACAAGAATTGGTTGTTACTGTACCGTTGTCTGGTCTAGAACTCTAGATGATGAAAGTCGTGAGAAACACATCAACGTAATAGCTTGGGAGACTCGGTGAACAAATACCTACAGAAATCGAAATATTTGTATAATTGCGTAAGTAGTAAAATATCTTGTCTAATATTTTCTAGAAGCAAAAACTTTCCACTATGAATCAGGTAATTTTTATTTGCCTTTTCATTAAGAGCATTTGTGGCATCATTCTGGATAAGCCCTTAGCCCGTCAAGTCCCAAGTCATGCACGAGGCAATTGATTATCTATTGTTCTTGACCCGATTCGACTCCTTTCCTTGGAAGATCAAAGGGTACTTAATTTCCATGATTGTGCTTTTACGATCTTACTAACATCGAGAAGACCCTTTGCAAGAAACCATGCTACAAATAAATAATATGCAATTCAAATGGTTATTAATATAGCACTAAACACAGTTCCTAAACTTAGAAAAGCGCAATGACTGGTTTCTAAGCTCTAATATTATTTAATGGGTCATAAAATCAAATCAAGCATAGAGCAATTACAATGACAGATTATGACCACTCAACACAACAAAAGAGATCAAACAAAGCGGCTGTGGCTTATTTCAATATCAGACTGAAATAACACAATGGCCACTACAATTCCGAGCATTTACGAGCGTGTTTCACGGAATTAACATTTTAGCGAAGCAATAAAACCTCACGCAAACCCTCTAAATATTCAAATAGAGAAACATTTTATTGTTATAGACTTTAATGCTATTGGGAATATTAAATAATTCAAATTCGACTTTCTTATTCGCTCTGAGGACGGTGGCTAATTTAACTAATTCAGATCGATTCTGATTAAACACAAACGTTAATTAAGTTGCGTATAACTTTCGGTTATCGCAACTCTACTAACAATGATAAAACGAAACTAAACGAGCTCCAATTGGCGCGAGCATATTTTCCCTAAACGTGTAAATTATTTTGGCACGTAACATTTCGCACTTCCCAGGAGTGTGTACCAATGTTAGCCTATTACGATAACAGTTATTCACGGCTAGTGATGGGTCTGTAGAATATTCTCACCCGGAGAATATTCTCGGATCGAAAATGTTCTGCAATATTCTGGAATATTCTTTTCGACGGAGAATATACGAGAATTTAAAAATGGAAGTAAAATTGCTAAATTTTAATAGAATATATTTTGGTTTCAAGGTCTAAAGTAAACTTCTTTTGTTGTTATTTTATACTTTACTTGAAAAAACGTTACTGTATTATGTTTCGGACTGGAAATGGCGCCGATTCTCTTTACATCGAACTAAACTAGCTAAACTTTCACTAAAATTCGTTACTTTTGGCTATGAGAATCTTAAAGCTATGGTTTTGCTTATTCTACAAAAAAAAAACTATAAATTTAAAAATAATTTTGATACAACTAAAATCGAATTTGACAATGGTGCCGATTCTCTTGTACACCGAACTAAACTAACTAAACTGTCACAAAAAAATCTCTAAATTAAAAAATATATTTTAAATCTAATATTTCCAAATTAAAAAAAAAATACTAATTTGACAATCACGTGACGACTCCACATGGTACTTGTTTACTCTACCCTGTGAATTTTTTTAGAGCCGGAGGCGCGCAGGTGCAGCCTCGACGAGTTTTATATGGAATTTTTCACTTTTTGTATGAAAAATATGAAAAATTATTACCAACATGTTGGGATATAGAGGTTTAAGGGCTTCCTAAAGGGGTTCGAAAATTTCATTATTTTTGCGATAGGACGCACCATTTTCGAGATAAAAGCAAAAGAAAAAGAAATACAGTACTGTTTTTGCACTAAAGTCGAAGTGTTGGTGTGAATTTTAGTGCATGCCAACTAATTTTATTCCACTCGTTTTTAATCGCGTTTAAAAATAGTCAGATTTAGTTGGAAACACCAAATCTTAAATTTTAAAAATTAAAAAAATTCTCAATATTGTTTTTTACAATAGACATTTTAGCTTAAATTCTTATTTACTTTAGCTTATATTATCTCGAAAATGGTGTGTCCTGTCGCAAAAATAATGAAAATTTCGACCCCCTTTTTAAAACCCTTAAACCCTCAAAACTCAACATGTAGGTAATATTTTTTTATATTTTCCATACAAATAGTGAATAATTCCATATCAAAACACGTCGACGCTGCCCGGTGCGCCGGCACGCCTTCGGCTCTAAAAAAATTCCCAAGAGAGGGCAAACAAGTACCACATGGAGTCGCGATTGTCAAATTCGATTTTAGTTGCGTCAAAATTATTTTTGATTGTCATTTTGTTTTTAATTATTTGCACCATAAACCTTTCTTATAATGTTGTTTTCTTATTCATTTTATTAATGCTGATTATTTTAAACTCATAAAGTTCGTTTTAATACAGAATTCGTACTTTAACATTACTACCATACGAAATTTAAGAGAATTTATGAGAATTTTCTCGGAAATATTCTCGGGAATGTTCTCGCTCAGGAGAATTTTCTGAGAATTTTAGTTGTGGTGTAGTTTATTTGAAACTCAAACTTCGTAAAACGTTCAAATGCACTAAAAACTATTACTCTAAAAACAAACCGAGTCAATAAAGTCATCCAATTTTTAAATTCTCGTAAATTCCCTACCAAAAGAATGTTCTCGAGAACTTAACAGCAAAGTTCTCGCAAGGAGAATATTCTCGAGAATTGCCCATCACTATTCACGGCTCGTGAGCTACCAAATAAGCTTAGAGTGAGCACAAGCGCGGAGTCTCGCAATATTTTTCTCGTGGTAAAGTCACGAAGTCGGCAAGGCAACCACGAACCGCATTGATGTGCGAATTGCACGCCGCCGACCGACGCCGACGATGCATCGTAATGCTACGTCGTTTATTGGCATCGCGATTGTAATGACTACTAGCTTCACCACTCGTTAATACAACAAATCCGACTTTGGAAACAGTTTTTATGCGACTTTTACGATTCTCAGCCGCCTCGCGACTCTATATTAAGACTTAGCTTATAAACAGCTTTATAAAGTGGACATCTTTATTTAATTAATTGATGGATTTCTTCTTTTTGGGTATAAATGACAGTTTTACTGGCGATTCCATCTGAACGTCGTAAAAGTTGATAGCATTTAATTTTTATTGTTTTCGGTTAGATCTGAAGAAAAACGACTGCATTAATGTGCTCTATGTAGATATCTCACGCAGATGTTTAAAAGAGTGGGTTAACGTCGTTAACTTTACTACAGTTTTATTGAGAAATTCTGCGAAACAAAAATCGGGTCAGATAGCTCTATAAACGTAATTATAAGTTTTTATACGTACTTAAAAATATTAAGAGACAGTAGAATATTACTCCGTAGACGGGATTGGGTATCCTCAGGGGCGACTCTTTTGGAATAAATCCAAAACCTTTTGAGTACCTGGAATAAAATATATAAACGTTACATATCGGACTCCAATTCTTAATTATTATTATTTCAGCTAAATAATGAATGTAATCTTCGCGAACAAAATTGTAAAAGGTATGCAGTACTTTAACAACAAGTAACCTTCGAAACATTAACGAATTTTTCCTTGTTCCCAAATAACTTGACTGGCCCTAGTTACTTGACTAGTATGAATAATAATTTATACTATAATAATTAAATAATAATTTTTATTATAATTTACACAATTTTTTCCAGCGTAGTCAGAATCGGCAACGCTAAATGTCAGCAACCTAGCCGGTCTGTCGTCAGCAAATTTATTTGTCAGAGGAACACACATAGTTCACTTAAATATGAGAAACTTTTTGCTAAGTTTCTCATATTTAAGTGAACTATGTGTGAAAATTAAATCGAACGACAATTTAGTAATAATCAAAATTGTCGTTCGATCTATCAAATAAATACATAGGTACCACATAGGTAACTGGTACGTAAGTGATGTTACTAGTACGTTTTTGTTGTAAGCAATAATTTTTTGAATGGTCTATGATGAAGAATCTCTTATACCTATATTTATTCAATACAAATTACAATATTTAGTATTTATATTTCAACTTACTCCGAAGAAAGAACCCGAGAACAGCTTGCGTACTCCGCGAGGTCACAGAGTGCCGCATACTTTGGATTCGCCTCTACAGACATCTCCACGTATAACGCGTAAGTGGACAGCAGAATGCCAAGAATGCTGGCCAGCACTATGACACGGTTCAGTTGTTTCAGCTCCATGATTATCTAGAAAATAAAAAGACATAAGTAGTACCTACATGGTACAAATTTTTAGAAGGGACCTCATGAAAATCTATTATATGCTAAATAAGTTGAGCAAAGTGGTCAAAAGACGAAGGAGCTCAATAAAAAAAAAATAAGACAACATTGCAGTTATAGTTTTATAAATAAAAACCGGCCAAGTGCGAGTCGGACTCGTACACGAAGGGTTCCGTACAACCGTACATTATTTAGCAAATAAATGAAAATACTAAACGAATAATATTATTAAATTTTGATTTACTGAAAAAAAATCGCAACAGGTATACCTATTTGTATTTCATAATGATACTATGAATTACAAAGTTATTGTTGCAGTTGCAGAAAATCACCCATATTTAAATAAAATACCTTATGAAGCGTCGTTTTTAGTATTTCTTGATTATACAGAATGGATTTTTGAGATGAAGCAGTAAGGGCAGCTACCGTTGTAGAGACAAGAAAACGGTCTTAGGAGACATTTTGATCTGTTTTCACAGATTTTGAAAAAATTTACAGTCAGCAAGAAAATGGTCATATATAGGTCTACCGGAATCTCATGGCATAAAAAAAATATAAAAAATATTGATTTTCATATGGCAATGTCAATTGTCACTTGTCAAATCAAATTACGAGATCTGTCAACCGCTGCTGAGATTTTGTGTTATCTTCTTGACAATTTGTTGATTTTGTGAAAATGTCGAAAAAGCCACTTCGATCTCACGCGAGAAATATTGTTTTCAATGTGTATCGTAAAATAAGGGAAGAAGAAGGCGTAAATCAAACTCAATCTTTGATTTTAAAGCGCGTCGTAGAGTTGACCGGTAAATTGGACTGAGTTGTTTTGATACTTGTAGCTTATTTCATATTTTTCTTACTTAATTGTAGCTTCTCTAAAGGGGTTTCCAGTACTACTATACGACGAATTGTAGGTGAGGGCACATCGAATGATGGTGTATTTTACACGCCTGGTAAAAAGCGGAGAGGGGGGAAGAAGAAAATCAACTTGGACAGTTTCGATTTAGAGTTAGGAATAAAGTAAAAGAATTCTATACAGTTCGGAAGGAAATTCTAACAGTAATGAAACTGTTACAAATTCTTCAACAAGATATTGATTTCAACGGAGGGAGAGATAAGAAAAATTTAAAGTAATCCCTCTCACTCGTAAGAGGAGGCCTGTGCCCTGCAGTGGGACGTATATAGACTGATGATGATAATGATGAATAACTAAGCTATCGTTTGAGTAACATGATAAATGTTATTATTTTTTACAGACGTATACTTAAGAAGATTGGTTTTGAATATGTTAAATGTCAATCAAAAAGGACCATTCTGATGGAGAGAGATGACATAAAACTACAAAGATACAAATTTTTGAAGCGTATAAAAGAAAACCGCGAAGCTGAAGAGCATAATAAATTGGATGTGATTTATTTAGATGAGACTTATATTCACGGTTCATGTTAGATCTATGAACAAGTGCTGGTAAAGCAAAGATATTGCAGGTCCATCTAAAAATGTTGTGAGCATGTAAAGAAAAGTGAAAACGATTTCATCAAGCAATATAGAATAATAAAAATGCTGGAAGAGCGATTTATAATAAATACCTCTTTATCTTCATCGTCTGATGAAGAACAAGAAATGCAAGTAGAGTTCTTGGAATCGCGTTCGAGTTCTGAATGAGGTGTTAAGTTTTAGTATGATTTAAATGATATATAATAAATTAGTACATAAAGTAATGTACGATTGATTTATTTTTCATGACATATTTTCCTATGTTAAGAACCCAATGTATTACAACATTCTTCATACACATACCTTATATACTTCAAGTTCATTAATACTAAGGACATAAATAAAAATAAAACAGTATCAAGATCGTTTAATCCAATTTCCCCAGTATTGCACGCAACAAGTTTTTATTTCTCCATTTGCCATGAGATTCCGGTAGACCTATAACAAAAACTATTTTTGATGCCAATCGATTCTGTCACGACAGTTCAACAAAATTATACACTAGGGTGCAGATGGTAAGGTAACACCAGATTCAGTCGACAACACCTTAGTCTCCTCTAGGTGTCAACCAAAGGGTGCCACCATAGAAATATAAATTCTTATATCTATCTATGGGTGCCACAATACACTACACATTGATACCTCCCGACGGCACTTTTTTTAGGAACTCCGACTCTTAGCCCAGCCTGCCAGGCAGTTGCGTTGTTGTTATGTCAGTGCAATACCGAAATTTCAGTAGAAATAGTTTCTTTATCTATGTATCTACCTACCTATGGCCCAACATCTTGGAGTATTAACACGCAACGTAGGTACAAAAAAAGCTTTTGTTTCTAGTAGTTTCCTTTGAGACAAAGCTCATATAGGATAAAGGTCAATAGTGAAGGGCATCCGTACGGTCGTGTAACGAACCAAGTACCAACCTATTAATATTAGTAATATTATACAGGTGGACCAACAAAACACGTCATAAAAAACAATTAGATTCCTCATGTCCAGGGATATCCGAAAATACCCCATGTATGTTCCGCGATTGTTTGTAGTTTTCGAGTTATAATTTTTTTGTATTTTTCTTTTGTATTTTTTTTAGGTTTCTGCTGGTGGAGTTTCAAAAATTCATATCTATTTTTACAGTAAGTGTTTTTCAGTTTTTTTTTTTGCGTCCTTATCGTCTTGACTGTTACTTTCATTCATAAAATAAAAAACGTGCTAACATTCCTGCAGCTGCAAGTTACTCAAAAAAGTATCGATCACAAGATTTTTTTTTGTGGTAAGACTGAAAGGAGATCCGCCAAAAAAGCCCTAGGCCCGACCCAAAAGAAATGTATCTCAGATTTCAGAGTAATAATAGTAGAAATATTGTAAAGTATCGCTATTGCCAAATTCAATGGCTAACATAGTTTTATTGCCCGTTGAACTTTCATAATCGATAGATGTAAAAATGACACTTTTCAAAGGAAAAACTGCATCTTTCTGTGTTCTATGCTTATATTTTTATATGTGGCATACTTATGTGTAGGTATATACGATTATACGTACATTATTTATAAAAAAATGCAATACTTGCTGTATAATTTTTGCTTATTTAAGTATATTTAGAATAGCTAGAGGTGTGTGCGGACAACTGGGTTTTTTTCGTTTGAAACCTTTTATTCGGATATTTCGTTTAGTTTTTATTATCGCTTGAGTTTAGATTTCGATGTTTTTGTTGGTACATATATTGGCGTGTGCTTGCTGACATTATGGCAAATAATTTTATTTAATGTTTTAAGTTGAGTAATGTAAATTATTTTGCATACTATTGTATAGAATCATTTTTTCTAACTGAACAGACAGCTGTGCGGCTGGGGAGTTTGTTGCACCACTTCTTCTTCTCAGTTAAAGCACTAGGAAGTGGTGAAGGGTGGGCTTTTTGGGGGACTGTCTTATGTAATTTTGACGTTCGAAAAGTGCTGATTCTCAGCCTTATTTGAATAAATTACTTTTGACTTTTGAATTTGTTAGTTAAGTCCAAAATGATGAAGTTTTTCCTTAAAAGTGTCATTTTTACACCTCTAGCGCTTAAGAAACTGCACCAGACAAAAAAACTATGCTAGCCACCGAATTTTTCCCGCCAAAATCGGGACGTCTGGCAACGCTGATACATACCTATATCTAGTTAAACGAATTTATATTTTCCTTCAGCTGCAAAGTATTTCTTCATATTAGTTGGTAGAAGCATGATAAATAATGAATGCAGTAGTAGGCACCTACACAAAATGAAGTCATATAATTTATTTGAATATTGATGATTTTATTTTAATTCTTTAATCATTTATGTATGTAAAACGACCGATACACGCAGTGAGAGTAATTTATTCGATAGGTCGATAAAGTTCTCCTATTTTATTTTAACTTCATACATATTCATGATTACTGAATTTCAATTTTTCCACGTTTATACGTGGAAAACTTTAAATTAAAAGTGTCATTTAATTTAGTGTTAGGTTGTATATTGTAGGTATATACGATTTATATTATTGATCGAAGGATTTACATGTAAAGAAAAAATAATTTGTTAGCTATGCTCTAACTAATTATACTTAACATAAAATTAAAAGAAAAAAAAAAGGTATCGATCATAAAATTACAATAAGTAGGTATTTTATTAATTTAATTATTTACGTGAGTATTTATATAACAATAAATTAAGAGTTAATTAATAAATTAACACGTTAAAGCAAAACAAAGTAAATAAATTATGAATCTGGGGGCACGGTGCCCCCCGCCAAGACGAGCCAAGCGAAGCGCATCAAATATTACCCAAATCCATTCACACGTTCTTTAGCGATGTAAATCAATTTTATTTTAAAAGGGGAGGCCGCAAGCTCTACACAGCAGCAGCGGTTAAAAAAAGTAAATTTATAAAAAGCACCGCCGCCGTTTAGTCCTAGGTCCGACTCGCCACCCCTTCGTGAACACAAGGTATTATAGCCGCATGGTATAAAAATTAAAAAGAAAACAAACAATGCAAGCCCCGCCGGAGGTCTAACGTTTTATTAGCATAAAACCACTAAAGCATAAAACACTAATCGTGTTACCACTCGCAAAACTGCCCACAAAATGTTCTTAAAATAATAGCGAAACATTTACATACAAATTTTGCACTGAAGGTAACAAAAAAACCCGTTTTTAATAACACGATATTATTTTAAACGACATCATTATGTAATTAGCAACATCGTTTTATCAAGGTGGCATTCAAGAACTGACGGCTGGCCGGCAAGTTGAAGGTGCATAATTATGAACACAAAAAGTTTATTAATCAATAACAACATACCTTTACTGCACAGACCGATAAGACTCACAAAATCAATCTCCACGTCACGCTACGAATAGATAATTCTGTTCTTATTACTTCTTATTAAGTACAACATTAATGGTAATTTATGTTTGCATAAATACTGTCATATCGACATTTAATCTAAATCACGTTTTTAATTGATAACACACGAGTTCCTTTCATAATATCTCAAGCTCAACTGGATCTATATCACCGTTTTCTTATGTTAATAGGTATTTTGTACTTAGATATATTAAGTTTATTCACACGCCTCAAACGTACTATGAACTTGACCCGACGCAAACTGGTTATAAAGATGATGTGTCATGAAGATTAATTTAGATTTGACTTTAAAAAGATAATTATAATTCAAACTTTATTCATACGCTTACTTTTAACGTAGGTATATACATATTTAGAAAACGATGACGATTTCATCCACACAAAATTATGATATTTGCAGATTTTCAATTTTATAGGTAGTACAAAGCCACAAGTTTAAATATCTACTATATGGTACTTCACAAAGTCAATAGGAGAAACTACAAACCAAGGTCCCGGTAAGCCACAGCTTACTTTTCCCCACGTGGATGATGTGAAAGGCCACTCATCCTATAATCCTAACTAAGGATGGGATGGACCGCATGCTGCCTCGTACGGGGTGGTTAATGAGTTGATATTCCTCCTTCATAAACAAGTTCAGGACGTTCAGGTGTTATAATTCAAGTTGGTGATTTTAAAACTACTTACATAATACCATCTCAGTTCTAGCAAGAACTGCCTTTTACATGGATGATTACAGTAAAGTACAGGATCAGTTTCATTGTAAGTAGTTCATTAAATTTATGACCACTTAGGTACCTACATAGCTAAATCGTCACGCATCACAGGCATAATAACTACCGTACAGTACATTCCGTCGATTACCGTCACCGGCATGCGGTTTAGTCCCATATTGTGAAGAAGCGTAGTTGGTTCAACAAATCAAAACCAAAATAAGGTTTTCTGGGTCTCTAATTTATGATAGACCTATTTCTAACCTTAATTCAGAGATGAATTACAGAAGAAACACGAGCGTAACGAACGGGGAGGGGCAGCCCCCTGGATCAAACTCTCATACATTTTGCTGGTATAAGTAGGTAATATAGGATAATAGGACTTAATGATCCGGAAACCGGGGTTACTGACAAAGACTTTAAAGAATTTAAAGTGGCAGTGGGCTGGCCATGTTTGTCGAAGAACCGATGGGCAGAGGAGCAAACGAGTCCTGGAGTGGAGACCGCGAAACGGCAAGCGTAGTTTGCACTTTAAAAAGGTGGCTGGGTCAGACTGGATGCAGAAGGCGGAGGGTGTGGTGGCGAATCCTGGGAGAGGCCAATGTCTAGCAGTGGGCTGCGACATGGTCATTTGATTGAAGCACTATAGACAATAGGGAATTCCTGTGACCCCCCAACCATCGCCGCTTCTGTGCTTCCCGGATCCAGCGGATTCCTGCGGCCTTCACAAGGTCATCGGTCCATCTTGTGGGAGGCTTTCCAACGCTTCGTCTTCCGGTACGCGGTCGCCACTCGAGAACCATTTGGCCCCATCGGCTATTCTACGAGCAATGTGCCCTGCCCATTGCCACTTAAAGGCAATTCTTCGAGCTATGTCGGTTACCTTGGTTCTTCTACGGATCTCTTCATTTCTGCTTCTATCACTTAGGGAAACTCCAAGCATTGCCCACTCCATTGCCTTTTGGGTGTCTTTTTACCTCCCTGATGATCCTCCGGCCCATTGTGAACGACCACGTTTCAGTGCCATAAGTCATCAGTGGCAACACGCACTGATCAAAGACTTTCGTCTTGAGACTCTGCGGTATGTGGGACGAGAAGATATTGCGTAGCTCCCGAACGCTGCTCAGCCGAGTCGGATTCGACGATTGACCTCTTTCTTAAAGTTGGACCTACCTAGCTGGACAGTTTGTCCTAGGTAAACATACTCGTTCACAACTTCGAGCGTAGCGTCTCCGATATTCATGAGAGTAGGTGTTACATGGGCATTTGACATGACCTTTGTCTTGTCCATGTTCATTTTAAGACTCACTCTTTCGGAGGCTCTACTAAGGTCATTGAGCATTGTACTGAGGTCCTCTATGGTCTCAGCCATTATAACTATGTCGTCGGCAAACCGAAGGTTAGTGATATAATTGCCATTAACGTTGATCCCTAGCCCTTTCCAGTCCAGAACCTTGAAGACATCCTCCAGTGCAGTGGTGAACAGTTTCGGAGAGATAACGTCTTCTTGTCTCACACCTCGCTGCAGAAGGTTTCGAGGTCAGCCCTGGAGTCGGACTGACATAGTGGCGTTATGGTACAGACACTTTAGCACTTCGATGTACCGATAGTCGATCTGGCACCTTTGAAGAGACTGCAGTACAGCCCATGTCTAGATCGAATCGAAGGCTTTCTCGTAGTCCACAAACGCTAAGCAGAGAGGCAAGCTATACTCTTCGGTCTTCTGTATACGCAGCGTATGTATGTGGTCTACGGTGCTGAAGCCTTTACGGAATCCGGCTTGTTCGGGAGGTTGGAAGTCGTCAAATCTGCGCGCGAGACGGTTTGTGATTCGTGATGACTCTTGAAAACAGCTTGTAAACATGACTCAGAAGTGGGCCTATAGTTCTTGCAGGGTTCTTGTTGGTTCTTATTGTATTTAAAATTAGACAGAATGAATTGACGGAATTATTACCAACGACATTTTTAAATAAATAATTTACAATACCTACAATATAATATTTTACAATACCATAGCATAGAGGGTTCTAAAAATATCATAGTACCTACCTACTTAGTTTATTGAGTACCACTTTTATACGGAGGTGAAAAATAAATTCAAGTTTGAATGTCTCAAAAGTACATAACATAACATCACGCCTTGTTTCCCCGAAGGGTTGGGCACAGGTGAATCTGTAGCAGGTACACCCACATTTCGCCAGTTATATCAAAAGTACATAGTTACGTCAATAAATTTTACCACGTACCCTTTACATAAATGTTAATAAATGTTATATTAAATTATAATATATAATATATAGACCGTAATTATTAAAAACACTGTTACAAGGATCTTTTGGCGCCCCAATGACGTTCACAGGGTGCGCTATTGGTAAACATTTTATTGCATTATTTTTTTGTGAAATGTATTGAAAAAACAAGATGGCAGCATTCATTCCCATTTTGGCCATGCGCCAAAATCTGTTAGAATTTATTGAATAAATGGTCTATTTAAAAACATCATACCTACCTGTTCAAAACGTCAAGCCGATAACCATCGATGTCACTACATAATCAGTTCAATGAGCAGGATTAACAACAACATAACCCGCCTGATTAATTTTGAAAAATAATATTAAGTGTTACAATTTTATAGGTACCGTCTCTGGTTCTAATCCAAAAGTTTTATCCAGTGTTGTTGAAATTGGATAAATCTTTTACGTTCTTGGGCAAGTTTTGAATAGGTTCTTGTAGTTACCTTATTGTTTATACAGGGTGGACCAAAAATACACGTCATAAAAAAAATTGATTCCTCATGTCCAGGGGTATTCGAAAATACCCCATGTATGTTCCGCGATTTTTTGTAGTTTTCGAGTTATTATTTTTTTTGTAATTTTTTTTGAGTTTTCTTGCCAGTGGAGCCTCAAAAATTCAAGTCTTTGTTGTAGTGAGTATTTTCCAGTTTTTTTTTATGGCGTAACTATTTGGACTACCTATTTTTAAAGCTTAATACTTCAAGCACAGAAATGTACAGAGGCTGACTTAATGCCATATGCATTGTCTACCAGTCAACCTAAGGGTGATGCAGAGACAAACAGTGGTAGGTGCAATTAAAAAATTTTAGAATCATTTATTTTATTTAAGTTAAAAGGATTTTTAACCTAACCTTTGAAGGCCGATTACAGTGAATTTTTAGAAGGTTAAGTACTAACTTTATTTTAATTTTTTGCGTAGCTTAGGAACTTGCATAGTTTTTAAAGTCAGCTAAAATATATGGAATCTCATTTTTGTATTTTTAAATTGAAGTTAAAAATTTCAGTCTTACCACTAAAAACTTAAATTCCTGCTATCAATACTTTTTTGAGTAACTTGCAGGAATGTTAGCAAGTTTATTATTTTATGTATGAAAGTAACATTCAAGACGATACTGTCACAAATAAAAAAACTGGAAAATATTTACTACAAAAAAATAAATGAATTTTTGAAGCTCCACCGGCAAGAAAACTCGAAATAATTACAAAAAAAATAATAACTCGAGAACTACAAAAAATCGCGGAACATACATGGGGTATTTTCGAATACCCCTAGACATGAGGAATCTATTTTTTTTTTTATGACGTGTATTTTTGGTCCATTCTGTATATTGTATTGTAGCCTACACTGCGCCGATATCGTCATGATTCAAGTTCGATCTTGATTATGTGACATGCGTGATTTTTATAGTGGAAAAACAAATTATTATTCTCAATAAAGTAGGTATAAAATATAAGTAGGTACAGATTCAACAAACAGAACAGAACGTGGGCCAACCTTGCTCCAGTTGCCCCTGATTAAAAAATAAAATTTAAATCATCTCATAATCATATGAATCATTTCAAACTTCCTATAATATTAAAATTCCAAATACATTATCATCTATTATATTTAACTATTTTACTTGTAATAAAAACTCCATGCCTACAATATTCACAGATAACGAAGCTTTTTTATTGTGAACGCAGCTGTGGAACGCACCCTATTACTTAAACGTCAAAATCAACACATGCACAAACTTCATTTTATTAGCTCTTTTCAAACACCAGTTTTTGTGAGACATTTTTTAACACAGTGCCTCTAAAAGTAGAGTAAAATATACGAGAAGTTAAAACACTGTGTACCACAGAGTATTAATAGTTGGAAAACTTGTACTCTAAACAAATTCGTTCACGAAATGCCAACATGAAAGATCGAAATTAGACGTATCCTCAGTAATATGGATTGCAGTATCTTGTAAAGAAAAAGTGCTGTATCTGATACAAATATGTATTATTTCATTCGTATATTATTAGTACATTAATTGATTCATGTGGACACTTGCGAAATAACAACGATTTAAAATTAATATTTGTGTTGTTAAAAGAGACAACCTTACCAGTTAGAAGAGTATGACCAAGCGCCACATTGCCAATGACGCCCAGTATCGCGGAATGTCCGTGCATAAGGTTGGCAGCTCTGTTTTTAGTTCACCATCGCGACCGCAACGCAGCGTTGGCGTCGTGTAACACCTTTCATTGTATTGACTATTGACTGATTCTGAACACAGAGAATAATGTATAAAGTTAATTTATCGTATTATTGTCTTAATTCTTGTTAAAATATATAGTAGTATGTTTTAGTTTAAGTGGAATAATGCCTCCGTTTACGTGAATGTGAAAGAAAGCAGCCCGTGGAGTGCTACGCGGCCATTTTACTTGCAATGCGGCAACGGTGTACGATCCGCCATTGGAAACGGCCAGTGTCTTTTTCTGAGTGCAAGATTTGTATTTCGTTGAATAACGCGGCGTAGAAACAACGGATAACCATGTGTGATAAAAGTGTAGTGCGGACTTTAGTGTAGTGAAGCACGGTGGTCGGGTGTTTCGAATAATGTGTGAACGATGGAAAACGAAGTGAAGCAGCGCAATCAGAGAAACAGGCGAAGGGAGCGGGCACAGCGCATGCAAGCACAGCGAGAGAGCAAAGTTAAGGATGGAGACAGCGGCGAGGACGAGTCTCCTACGAGAGAGAAGCCGCCTCGTCCTCCTGCCAGGAGGAAGAAGTCGCGGGAGCCGCTGGGGGAAGAGGACATCATCGATGGTTTCGCCATAATGGCATTTCGCACATATGAAGATCTCGAGGTGAGTACATAATGGTCTGAAAAGCTTTGTACCCTGTTTTGGAAACAGTAGTAACTTTGATAACAAAGTGACAAGCAGTAGAATGTATATTTTAAGATATTGCCTTGTGTTTTGCCTTTATATACCAATTATATACTGCAGAAGAGCCTCTAGAGGTTGTTTACATTTGCATAATAACCTACAACCTTGCAATTATCGTATTTATTCACTATATCAAAAATTGGATAATTATCTGGTAACGTGATGACGACATCTATTGTCGTCATGCAATCGCTGCCACCAAAATTGATAGATTTTCAAAAAATTTAAGAAACGACAAAATAAGTCTACTAGGATGTTCAGTCTTGTATCCCATTATAAAAAACGGCGCTCTGTAATCGCTTTGGACGTCGCCTCGGAAGTGCATTGACCTAACGAATGAACCCTGCGTGTAAAAAGTAGATAGTGAAATTTAGTTGTTATTTACGTAAATGAAAGTAGGTCTTTTTAAACTTCGATAAAAATAAAACCTGTATTCATGGAGTGTTGTATTATCTATAGATACAAGTATTTAGCGGTTATGTATTATGTAGTGAGCAGCTGACTGTCGACGGGCGCGCCTGTCGGATCGCAGAGCGCCGTGCTCGGCTAGCGAGGTGCAGCCGCGGTCTCCCACAAAGTGTAAATTTGGTCTAAGTGGCTTTCGCTCGTTTGTGCTCATTTATCGCGCCGTCCTCGAATGGCAATATGTTGTGTACGTTGAAGTCTCGTATGTGCACAATAAAACTACATTCCCCGCTATCGTTTTAAATTATGGCGACAGGCTTGCCGTTTGTGGCTCGTTGGAGCGGCGCGCGCGTATATTATAGGCCCGAACAGGTTCCTTTGCTCCTATTTAATTCACCACATGTGGTGTGTAATGCTTATGCAATTTATACTTACAA
This sequence comes from Conistra vaccinii, assembly GCA_948150665.1. NCBI lineage: Eukaryota > Metazoa > Arthropoda > Insecta > Lepidoptera > Noctuidae > Conistra > Conistra vaccinii. The sequence continues at coordinate 12,157,441 of OX411330.1, forward strand.
TGGCCGTAAGTTAATTTTCTACTAGATACCTAAAGATATTTACCAACTTTAGACTATCGAGATACTGACCATGATGGCACTTCTCTTTAACAATGTTATTTATTCAATTCCAAATGAACATAAATGATCAAATAATTGCTGATCTTCTGATTGATAATGATATGACATAAAAGAAATGACCCTAAATCATTAGTTAGGGTCATTACGACATTAACAAGGCTCACTAGCCTTGATAATGTCGTAAGGTTTTTAGACAGCAAAAAAGTAAACTCATAAGGTGCTAGGTAACTAATACCTATCCATAATTTCTACGTTCACGTAATTATATAGGTACATAAGTAATTAACAATTTAATAGAGTGTTATTTTATTACTCACGAATTATACCTACGACGCTATGTTAAGACGTGGTTTTCTGCGACATTTACTTATACGTACATTAGGTAACACAGGTATAACTACATGTAAGAAGTACCTATGACGAAAGAAGTAGGTGGGTACGCTAACAGCGTAGGTAAATAAACTTAACAAAGTAGGTATCGACGGTGCCACCTATGCATGTTTAAATGTGATTATAAACCGTGTTTATGCACTATAATCGCAAAACTAATTCATTTACTTACGAATTTATACAACAGTCTCACGATAACGTAGACGTAATCGTTATCGTTTCGTAAAAGTAGAAAGGTAGGTAAAACTTAATTCGTTTTCAGGTTTGAAGTCGTCGTAAACTGTAAATAAGACCGATTTCACGATACCGATATTGTAGTAACAATATTAAAGTTATTCCATGTCTTGGGACTGAACTTAATTCCGAACGATCGCCCGACTCGACGAAAAAACAAAGGTTTAGGTATTGTTGAAATGAAACATTATCGCTTACATGTTTTGTTAATTTTAGACGCTGTGTGCTGTAGGCGTAGCATTTCAATCTAAGGTGCATTACGCGTTTAAAGGTATACCTACTCTGTTTTTTTTTTTCGTAACTATTTTTGTATGTCCTTGGTAAAAATTCAGGAATTTAATAAGCTTTACATTTTTATTGAGGGATTATCGGTACTAAATCGTTTTGAATCGATATACCTATCATCAAGATAATAAATAATGAAATAATTAATTTGTCGTATTAAAATTAAAACTTATCGACACGACATCTGTAGATACTTTGATAGTAAGTAATTTGAAATGTTATTTGCAATCGCATAGCTTAATGAAATATGATGTAGTTAAAATGCTTTTTAATTGAACAACAAAGAAAAGAAACTAATAATTGGTCATAAAACAATATTACATTATGTAGCCACTTTAAACTTATCGTTTTTAACTTTAAATCTTAGTTATGGTAGATTGAAGTACAGTTAATCGGATAAAAACAGCCGAGCGTGACGATGTCGTCTGACGCCTGTTGAGAGACGATCGACTCTTGAATATCGACAATTACCTTGGCGTTAACTTATTATTTTCCCACGGTGTAGATACGTCAAGTTGCTACGGATTTTAGTGTAAGAAGATTGATTTATATCAAATTCCCTTTTCGTATTGTTATTCGTAAACATAACGTAATGTAAAGTAACATAAAGTTTGAATAGTAAGCTGTACTTGACGACAAGGGTCACTTATAGGATTTTAATAAGACATCCTTTGAAAATAAAGGATAATAAATTAACAATGTAAGTTTTTGCAAGATTAACACAAGGTTGTTTCTTGAACTCTAATACCTATAAAAGTTACCAAGTTAAAACTAGGTTTTATTGGTTTAACGATCCCTAAAACCCTGTCTTTTGAACTCTCTTGAAATATGCTATAACCCTGGAAGTATGCTGAATAATACTGATTCAAATTCAAACTCAATGTAGTTGTACCCATGTAAAATATCATACACAATACTTATACTATTGCCCATGGCTATGGCTACAAAGAAATTTACAAGGCACAACAAGACGACAAGATGTTACATCTTAATTCACCTAATATACCAACTTGATCCCACCATTATCCTGATATTTCGCCGCACCTAACACAAAAGAAAAGAATACACCTTTTATAATTCTTACATATCTAAATAAAAAAAGAATGTAAAAAACTAATTTGAAAAGTTTGACAAGGTCCATCTACCTGATAAGCGATCGAGAAAAATTGGATGGGGCATGAAGAAGTTAGCGGGCGTGAAATATCGTAGACATCGGATTTACCGAGGGATGCCTGTTCGGAATTAATTTTCTTCGCAGTTTTATATTGAAAAATATTCTAAACTGTTTGAAAACGTAATTTTTTATCTAATAAAAATGTATAATTTACGTGTAACGTTATAATCTATGATAGTTTTACACGTTCAAAACAAACGTTAATGACTTAAATTCATGCGTGTTCATGAGTATTTTTTACACAAATTCAATATTCAAAAGGATGTTTACAACATGAACAAGTCACGTTTAAACTCGGAAAAATGCTTTTACGTGGCAATCACGACGGTATTACTGCAAACTCTTATTTAGTAAACCACCGAGTAATAAACATTAATATTGCTAATCTGCGAAATTTTGCCTCAGAGCTGACAAAGGGATTAGCCTACCTACGTAATTTGTATAGTACCTAATTCGTTTTCTTTATCGTTATCTCTTAAGCTTTCCTAAAGTAGTACTCTGATTCAAAATGGGGTCATACCTACGTATTCAATTTAATTATTTTCTACGATCGAAAAAATTAGGGGAATAACATGGATTCGCCAATACTGTTTATAGCTTATAGATTGCATTTAAAAGAAGTCGTTAAGCTCCACGTGGGCTACACAATAAAATGCGATAAAAAGATAAGTTAAACGCACGAATCGTGTTGAATGCACTCTGATAAGTCAACATTTTTATACAAAATCGATAGCTATCGTTTGCCTTACAAGACAAGCCACAAGCCCACAACGGCCGGGAGCACCGATGTCTCGGGGACACGGACACCCCTTTGACCCATCCCCTTGTAGTATTCCCCTGAGCACAATGTTAGCACGTTGCGACATAAATACTTACCTGAGTAAACTTTAAACTACATCGTTTCGCTTTTATTGCTACTCAATGAAACCACGTTTTAGCTTTTATTTAGACCAATTTGATTTCTGATTCGAGTGCACAGCACGGTGATGTAAGATTATTAGTTATGTTTGTACTTTGTAACCTACCAAATAGCTATGTTGTATATGCAATGAATAGCCTGTTTAGTTTCGTAAACACGGCCTGCCCATTCATACTTTATACCTAACACACATTGCTAACTATCTGTCGAAATAACAAACTGTGTAATAAATAAACTGAAGCTTGTTTAATAAACTGGAATTTACAAATTCTTTTCTAAGATAACATATTGACTTCGTGACTATTTCGAAGACTACAGATCTTATCGTAGGTAGCTACTTAACGCGACAGTAGGTGGGCAGTAAATTGTACAAATTGAACCAAACCGACGATGACCCGACGGACGGTACGGGAATTCTCGACCTTGACCGTAGTTGAACAGATAATGCGTTGATTGTTACCAGATACTTGACCTGTAATTGAGAAGGCAATAATATCATTCGATAGTATAATGACAGCTATGATATTTATTTATTATGCGACAGTCATTGATATATAAAGCGACAGTCAAAGACTGCAAGATGATTTAAAACTTATGGATTTCATACCATTCTCGAATCAAATCTAGTTGAAAATCGGCAGTCGTGAATGATTTTCGTTCTACAAAAAACAAAGACAGAGACTTCAAAACTGAAGAAAAAATTCTCCAATACCATTACCATGTAGCCAAAGTTATGATACTTTGCGATAACGGAGAAGCTATATTATGTATGATTATGTTATATTGACCATAAATAAACTTCAGGAAAACAGTATGTTTAAAAATAATGTAATATAATATTCCCTTTTATGAAGTCGATCTAAATTTTTATTACTCATTATTTACATGAACAATTACAATTAAATGTCATGCCTCATTTACTATTCAATTCATAAACAAAGTAGCAACGTAAGTCCTTTGATCGTCTGGAGGTTGAATCAACACAATGTATAAGCTATTGTAATTTACATGAACCTTTTTACATCAAGTTACACTATACAAACAGTTTATTGGCGTTTTTAATATTTATTTATTGTCTTGTCTCTTATATTCTACCTCCTTTGCTCCCCACTCCAGGGGTAGTTTCAGTATGTCAGTGCATCTGGCAGCAATATTTACTTGCGGAAGATCTCTACTGCCGCAGCAAAGCTACGTCCCTTTGATAACTACGGCAAGTTGTTTGGCTTGTGTACAGTTTTACTCTACGTAATTGAATAAAAATATTGGTTAGGTATGAATTTTCATCCAAAATTTGGTACGAAATAAAAACGTGGACGCTTTTGAAGTTTTCAGGTCTAATGTACAAACTGAAATGGTTATTTACGCTACTATTTAGGAACAACCGTTTTGACCGTAACATCATGTGTTTATTGTTTCAATTTATATTTGTTATTTATTTACGACTATTATCAAAAACTATTCACAAAATAAAAGAGCTCAAAAGATAGACGATACTCAACATTTACCAGAGAAAAGTATACAAAGTGGGATACAATCACAAAACAAAACGGGATACAAAGCTATTAAATATTATGATGCAAAACAATGCTAATCATCAATACTGTTTGTGATTTTAATTACCCATTACCGCACACATTGTAGAGAGAAGAGATATAACGATACAACAAAGGTAACAATTTAATAATATTGTGAAACCTTCATGTGTATTTTGGTTACAGGTATTTTTACGAGCATGAAAACAGACTATAAAATATATTTTCTGCTTTCAACGTCCAACAATAAACGCAAACTAAAATAACGAATGAAATCCAAAAATGCATTCACAATTCACAGTATGTTCTGCTATGAAAATGTGATGTGAAAACTGTCGGTCCATTGTTTTCACTTTATGAAACATAAAACATAAATTTTACAAACAAATTAACATTGAATTTAAATGTCGAGATGGTATTTTCCAAGAAACATTGAAGGCAATAAAACGAGGAAGGTTTTAAGTATAACAGATCAAAGGAAATAAAACGTCGTTCAATCCAGATTTTAATGGTAAATGTATTACCCACTCGAGAGACTCGTTATAAGATGTGCCAAGTGCCCCAAGTGGTAAGAATCGCGATGTCGGTGGAGAGTGGCGCCGACGTCAGGGGTTATTCGGCGGCGGGCGGCTGCGGGGCGGTCGCGACGTATCTCGGCGATCTGCCCGCGATCGACCGAGCAGCCTCTCGGCCATCGCGATCTAATAGTCTGAAGAGAGTCGCAAGAGCCAATGTGAATATGTCGCTCTGGCTGCCGCTACTTGTGATGCCACTTGACTACGCCGAGAACCGCTCTCAGGGCTTATCGGATTTAGCGCTTTATATGCGTAACTTTCGTTCTATTTCTAATTTGTAAACTCTTTGCAATTTCTTACCAATAGAACCGCTCGAACTGAAGTAACTTACTTGATTAGTATGAGCAATAACTTACCCCTTTATTCATAAACGTTGCTTAAAGTTAAGTAATTATTAGCGACTGTTTAACCATACATTTTGACGTTTAATTAAACGTCTCATAACTTTTATGAATAAACCCCTTATTGTATAACTAGTTTCTCCATTAATTTATAATATTCTGCTTGGTTACGTTAACGTGACTTTCCTATATCATTTCAACAATAGAATGCTAAATTGCTTTGTGTTCATAGCTTTGCTTGGCTTTTGAAAGCTCGTTAATATTAATATGCTCATTGGGTTCGCTCTCTCACAACATCTATTAATTATAACAACGAATAACTTCATTATAATTTGTATTTCATAAATTGTTTTCATAAATTTAAACTGAAATATGAATTTCTCTTCGCGTAGTAGAATTATTCATTCTGTTATTTATTGATTATCTACCGTGAACCGTGTATTAGCGTTGAGTGCGCGACATAATATAAACATTAGTAACATATTACTCCATTATCGCTAAATACACGTCAGCTAAAGCAAATGTTTACCGAGAAGTTGTTAGCTATGCGACGGTGTCGGTAGAGAGCGGACGTGTCTCGCTCCGTCTGATTCAGACTGATAAACAGTGAAACGTCTGAGATATTGCTTTTGATATAATAAGTATTGTCGATCGTGTATTGTTTCTATTACGCTATTGCACGACATTGTAAATAAAAATCATAGCCGTGGTGAATTTTATCAATGTACCTTTTCTCTTTTTGGTTCAATTTCTCTGATCATTGAAAACTGTAACAATCGAAACCAGTCATAAACAACTTTATTTTCTCAGTATACTATTTAGTAACAAGTAATTAAATCTAATGTCTTTTACACTATCTATCTATCTAGTTATTGCTTAACTGTTAACTCTACATAATAAAGTAAAAATTCAATTACAACTGCAATTCAAAACACAGTGGGATTCCTATTTAGAACAGGAAGCAAAGATTTTAATTACACCACTGCGAGTCATAAACCACGGATCTTATTAGATAGAATGCCACACAATATTACTTTACATGAAAACTAGTCTTTATTCCCTGGACATTTGAGCGTGTGGCAGTTGACAAGCCAGGTAATCGGTTCGTGGCACGCGACGTACATTTACAAACATTTCGATTACATCCCTTCATATTTGTTTTCACGCGCTACTATTTCACCCCATTCAATTATACAGCTATTGGGGCTTTCTGTTTCACTCGCGGCTCGATTTAAATATTCATACGTACATTTATTTTATGTTATTTACTACCCATAAAATTCACACTGTTGTTATTTTCGGATATTGTTTTTATTAATCAAACTTAAGAATTTTCTGTTCTTGGACCGCGAAATTGATGGGGCTCTATCAATTTCGCGGTCAACAGAAAATTCAAGTTTTTTTCAGCTCAAATTTCTCAATAACCTTATAGGTATTTGTTTCTTTTTTTAATGCAAATTCATCACCTATTTAACTAGTAAGTGTACGAATTAAAATTTTGATAACTACTGTAATACTGTATTTTTTACCTTTACCTGACCCTGAGTCATTTCATTTTAATACATAATATCCGCTGTTCTACAGCACAATAATGATTATTTAACCGTCAACTTCAGTATGTAGATACTCATGATTCGTTTACCTGCACAATAGTCGACAACGACTACCCAGTGGAAATAGTTCTTTTGTTGGAAGTTTTTGCTAGAGTTTTTGTAAAGCTCCCTGTTTAACAAAAAAAAAATTTTTCTCTTGGCTTCGGCGTAATTCTTACAACAATAATTGTTTTCTAAACATCATTTATATCCGGTAGGTACGGTGTGGTTTCTTTTGATACTCCACTTGTTCCATTATTACAGCACGTTTTTTTGCCTTATTTTTTCTTAATCCTTCCCAATGTGCATTTTACCAAATACATCGGTGTACATCATTCATCACGTGTTCTAGAATACTAACAAAATCAATTTTACACCCTAACAAAAAATTACGACTAACCTTAAAATAAAAGAGGAATAATAAATTGAATGTCAGTACCTAATTACTGTTGAACTGATTATTCGCAGTTAATTACGCGCGGTCGGCGCTGCTTGTGGATGATTTAAATTATTACTACAGATTAATTTGCTGCTGAAAATACTGTTACCTGGGGCGAGTTAATTATTTCACTATCAATAACCGTGTTGGCTCAGCGGAGGCTTTTCTGCCATCCGCTGACCTTTTACGACATTTAAACCTTTCAGTACTTTATCTGGCTCTATTTTTATAGCTCTTAATAAATACCACGGTTTTATTCAAGTTTAAATTCATGCCTACAAATAATAACTTGAATATAAAAGTCAACAGGAAATTATGTTCGACGACATTAATTTATTTCGTAAGGCGGACTTATATTCAGTGTTAAAGTTTAAACAGCCTACGCCTCCCCTCCAAGACCCCGGTTCATGTTATCTATAAAATTACATCTTGTTCAACCTATTAGAAAAGTGGTATAATCGTTCATTATCACGCAGCTCAGTATCTAATCCGCGCCGTGCTACCACGCCGCCGGCTTGTCTGATGACTTAATTAATGACCCGCCGTGTCGCTGTTAATTAAACAGCTCAGGCAAATTGAAGCTCATGCCTGTGCCCGCGGCTGCTCGAGATTAAAAACAAAATGCAATTTGGTGCGCACCGCGCGACCCGGACTGAAGTGTGATTAACGCACAAGTGCACAAGGCCGCAAATATCGTCAATGAAGAAGGACGTGCTTAACAATGCGAACTTATGGAGTCGATGTTTAAGATTTCCCTTTCTATTCACTCCATTAACTAATCTGAGTGTGGGTGTTACGTACTTCACGTTAAAATATGTCCAAATATTGAAACAATAACACTTCATCATACATAAATAATTAATTAATACACGAGTGACCTGTCATGTAAATTACACGTAAATAATTTATGGCCAATGTTATAAACCTACAGTTGTTGTGATATTATGAATACTTATGATTATGACGGATGATATTGGTGGTTTATTTAATTATTAATTAAACTATACTTTATTGCCGTCACAGATTTATTAATCTAGTTTGTTTGAAAACAGGAAATACCTGCACAAATCTATAATTGTAATTACTAATAAGTACCTACTCTTCTAGCGGTAAAGCCCGTTAAATGGCAAGCAGCATTGGCGACTGCTCGCGCTGCCTGTTTAGCGAGGTAATTGAGCATGTAGTTTCACATTTCCAGTCTCATCTCCGAATATAATTTCGAATTTATCCAACGGAAAATAATTCTGAACTGTAATTTCTACTGTGCGGTTGACAGGTTATTTGTGAACACAAACAAGCGTAATTTAATAACGTTATTAATACCCAAATTACTACATAAATACTGCGCATCTGGCAATTTGCTTTTAATCTTATAGATAAAATCAACCATTTATGTAGTCAAGTAAAAAGAATTAAAACGATGTTAGTTGGTGTTTAGGGATACTTTGTTATTAATTTATGATTCTCTTATGCTATCCAAAAGTCTAAAAGACATTTCCAAATAAATCAAAATCTTAATTATATTTAATTTTAAAATCTGCAGTTATTGAACGGCCGCTTCGACGTTGCCTCATTAATTATTGTAAATTTATTAACTGATTAAATTCGAACGACTAGTTTTTGTTGTTTATTCGATATGAGTAGCTTAATTAATGCAATATTATTCATGAGCTGAACGATACAAATTACTGTAACTGCCCATTATGTTATTATTTCTTAATAATGGTGATATCAGTACTGTCACATTAGTGATTAATATGTTGTTGGTGAGGCAATTACAGCAAATGACCGTTGTCGGCGAGCCGTTCGCCGAGGTGTGACCGCGCAGTGGCGTAGGTAGGCGATTACCTGGCGGCCTACTGAGTTATTGACCGATGCTAATTATTTGACAGCGTCTTGTAAACACAGAACGTGACGTTTACACAGTGTTAACATGTTAATTACTGAATCACGAAACTAGTGGAGCTAATTTGTTACTTTAACGTTTATAAAGTAGTTTTAATATTTGATAACATTATACACAAATTGTTGGGTATCAAACTATCAGCGTAAATTGAAACTATGATAAGCTCGCGGGCATCGAAAATCGAGCTGCCTTTCCCACGGGGAGCAACGCCGTCGGCAGAAAAATAACTCGCTCGATTTCTGTGAATTCGTGATAACTTTTTTTATGAGGCTGAAATGAATTGTATAAAATCTTTTGTGGAAGTCACAAAGTTCTCTCGAGAATTTTGCTTTCGTCGCGGTTCTGAAGAGATTTATTCCTTGTAAATGAAATTTATTCTTCCTTTTTTATTATCTTGTGTAGGAGTTTACTTTTCTATGTATTCTTTTTCTGAGATGTTATCTGTATTCATTGCTCAATTTAAATGCAGGCATAACTAATTAAATACAACTTTACAAGTATTGAACAGGTTATTTCTATGAATAATCTTAACAAAGCTTTATCTGGTATACAGTAGTGTTGTCGGAGACAATAAAAGGGTGCCAAAAGGAAACCCTATTACTAAGCCTCCGCTATCAGTCTGTCTGTCAGCGGGCTGTCTCATGCATGAACCTTAATCGTTAGACATTTGAAATTTTCACAGATTGTGTATTTCTTTCGCCGCTATAACAACAAATAATAAAATTGTAATAATACAAGAAACGTGTTTTTTTTAAGTGAAAACTTCTTTGCGTGCGTTGTGCACTTTTTTTGGGATATGTAAAAAATTTTAACTCGCGTCAGATTGTGCCGTAAGATCCGTTGCCTAGCAAAGTAATTATCAAAATAAATACTCTTTGACATTACGTAAAGATTGCGAGGTAAGACATTTTACCCATATTGATGGGTAAATAAAAAGCAGTCAAAACATACTTCATGAAAAGTGTTTAAATAAATTGTTTATTTTTGTTAGACTATATGTAGGTATTTTGAAAATAAATAAATATACTAATACTACTACTAATGAATATTGTATTTAACCACATAAATTATAGTAGGTACTTTTATACTGATAAATAAAGCAATTCGTGCGAAATTATTCCCTAACCATTCCAAAATGCACAACGTTAATGTTCAAGTTTTCTCTTCTGCCGGCACTCCCGGAATGCAACCCGTTGTTTTTTTTTGCGGCGTTTTATGCTCGATCTTAAGGCGACGACAAGCTACTTTTAATGATTTTATACCGGAAATTACGTCTAAACGAGTGGTGTTAATGATTTGGAAAAAATATATGTTAAATTAGAGCATTTTCTTAATAATTTAATCTACGAATATTTTAGATTATATTTACATTACATAGTGAAATTAATTTCTAAAGTTGTGTCTAACGCGGATAAAAAACGAAGAAATACGCAAAAGCTGTCAAGCGTATTTTTCTGAAACCTTCACCATTTTAAGGATAATTAAAATATTAATCTTTTAATCTACGAGTTTTATTAAAATACCTTCTGTTTTATGTATAATCAGATACTAACATTATAAAGCTGAAGAGTTTGTTTGTTTGTTTGCTTGAACGCGCTAATCTCAGGAACGACTGGTACGATTTGAATCTTTCAGTTTTAGAAGTCCATTTATCGAGGAAGGCTATAGTCTATATATCATCACGCTAAGACCAATAGGAGCGGAGCACCAATGATGAATGTTTCAAAATCGGGGACTTTTTTTCCTTTTGAGAGCTTCCGCTGCGTGCGCTGCGTAAATGGTTAAAGTTTCGCAAAAATCATGTATAACAGAATTGTTTCTCTTTAAAAATTCTATAAAAAGTCCGCGACAGCATATATGTCTATCTTTTAAGGTTGGCTCACTATAACCTTTTTTATGCTAACCAAATTTGTTCTAAAATAATGCATTATTTGTGAAGGTGTTTTTATAAACATGATATTAATCCTTATCCAAATAAATACGTTTTTCATCACAAGTATTTAATATCAAACAAAATTGGTCTTTACATCATTCGATTTCAATGAATATCTTAGGAGATATCGCAGTTTTAAAATAAGTACTACGCGCGCATTTATGATGTGCATCGTATTCCACGCGCGCCTCATAGATTGTCAGCACAGTTGACGGGGTCCGCTAGGGCCGATGCCTTCCGGGGTTGCGGGATGTCCTTCGGGGAGACCGTGGCCTCTGGCAACCATTTGATTTCCAAAATATCATCGTATAATACTTTTTAGATGAATAAGTTAGTACAGTAGTAAGTTTTGTTTTAGTTTAGTTATTTTTGTTAATGTCCTTATTATACATTATTTGATTTTGCAGTAAGTATTTAATTTTCTTTAGGGTATTGTTTTTGATTTTGTAGTATTTTAGGGTAATTCAGAGCCCAAAGTAACTATTCCACGCGGACGAAGTCGCGGGCAGAAGCTAGTAAATTAATAATGCGTCAAATTGGTGAGAGCGCTCCTTGATGCGTGAGTTCTATTACTGGCTGGATGTACGACGCGTTGCGTGAGCTGAGTACAGAACACGCAAGCTAACTACTCAAAGTCACTGGCATGTATCTGTCTCTTAAAGGCAAGCAAACAGGAGCGACGCGATTCTGGTGAAACAATTTCCATGACATTTTCATAAAAATAGTTTTACTAGTGTCGCTACGGTACGGAACTCTTCGTGTGCGAGTACGACTCGCACTTAGCAGGTTTTTATTTATTTTTATTGCTATTTTAACCCAGCAACTACTACCGTACTATTATATTAAATACGTCGTTATTAATACAAATGGTGTAAGCTATCAGCTGTGGGTGTGGAGCGTGTAGTTTATTGTTATTTAATCTCGTTGGGCGGTCACGGTAACACGTGTCGTTCAGTGGCACGAGCCACTTTAAATTAAATCATAGACCATAAGCTAGGTAGTCAACTCGTCTCGGTATCGCACGTCTTGTTCCCGTACTGGAAGCTGACTAAACACTCTCACACCAATTTACCACACACCCTCGAGCTATTTAATCGAGGGTGAAGGGGTTACGCGTGTACTATTGTTAATTCGCTCTAAGAGCTAAGCCTTTGTGTTGTTCGGGTACAACCGTACAACTAAACTAAGGCTATTATGACAAGTCGATTTCTTGTAGACGTTTGCAGTCTCCGGATTCTAAAAACTTGTGCTCCATATTGTGCATAACAACTACTTTGATCAGGAATGTAACAATTTGTTATTAGAAAGGAAAAAGAACCTCTTTGTGTTGTTTGGGTACAATCGTACAACTAAACTGACGCTATTGTGACAAGTCGACTTCTTCTTGAGTTTTGCAGTCTACGGACTTATAAAACCATTGTTCCTTAAACCGTACTTAGTATGTACTACTGTGATCTGAACAAGAATGGAACAATTTAGAAAGACAGAAAAGAAGAAGAAAGAAAATACGTTTATTTGTTGTTAATTTGTTATTAGAAAAGAAAAAGAAATGAACAGGAACCTCCTTTCACGTACCTACTTGTGCATCTAATGTAAATTTTTACAAGTCTGTTTAAAAAAGTTAACTATCGACGACCAAAACTAAATAAACAGAGATTAAAACTGAACACAACTGTTACCGTTATGAATGACGGTGAATGATCCCTCTGATTTTTTTCTCATCAATTCAGCACCCCAACGCGATTCGCGTCACGTCACCCTCGCCTGACCGGCCGATCGAATATTTCGTTCAAAAATATGTCAGTGGGACCCTTATTGTGTCACCACTGCCAAACATATCTCCCCTACAAATTGTTTAAACCCGGTAGCACGTGTTACTCGCACGCATTTCACTTTGTGATTTCTGAATGAATAAAAAAAAGATTTCCGCTTCTGTATTTACATAAGAAATCTGCACCGAGTTTACGACAAGTATTTCATTTGTTTGATACTCACGAGGTTATTTTCGTTTATCTCTTTTAGTGTAGGTGTGATGTTATTGTTATCATTGCATTTATAGATAACTAATTTAGGTGTTGTGTGTGATATGAAGGTTTGGCAGTATCACAAAATCTACAAACCGTGTGAAAGTAAATCAGGTTACAAAAATAATATTATTTTGTTTGATTAATTTGTTAAAATCAAACACACCTTATAAGTTTGCCAACAACATACACATACAATTGAAACCTGCGTTTGTGTCTTGAAAAAAGAGTATATTACTTAAGTATATAAGATTTTGTGAAATTACTGAAAATACAATAGACGTAGATTGTATTTAGTAACCTTTTCTGCTTAAAGGCTTTTGCAGACCAGCGCGACGCGACACGAACAATACAATATCTAAGAAAAGTTCACGGTATAACAATAACCGGTGTCGCGTCATGCGACAAGTCGCGCTGGTGTGCACAAAGCTTAACTATTCCTAGAGTCATAAAAAACCCAGTATGAAATTGACAAGTCAATCGACATCCTCGTTGAGAGGTGAAACACGTGTCGATTTCTTACAGGGTCTTTTATGACTCTTTAGGAATAGTTAAGCGGAATAGTTTACTAAATATATCTATGACTATTGTATTTTATATGGATTTCCGCAAGGTCACACCTGAATCATTAACTATCACTCAAAATGTCAAATATTTTCGTTGTGAAACACGTTTGATGGATATTTTTGATCAAAGGGAATCCAACGCGAACCTCAACCAGCCGTGTCGGGGTGTAAAGGTAATCGATTGGAATATGGTCCATAATTTCAAGGGTCCCCCTAGCCATTTCAGGATAATTCTTTCAACATAATACACTATAGACTTAAACTTTCAGGGTATTCGCGGTAATATTTTGATTCAATCCGAAGCTTAAAACATTGCTCCTAATTACCCGAAATAGATCGTTAGGTTGTTTTTTTCGAGCTGTTAACCCCACAGTTAACCTTAACTGCGATACATTAAAACTACCAATGAATAAACTAAGAAGAATTCTTATTTGGCTCCATAGCATCTAAAGTGATCGTATCTTGCTACAAACATATTATAATGTTAACCTACAGTTACTTAAACGACATAATAAAAGCCATCATACTCGTAAACTCGCAAAGTCGTAGTTTTCTCAAGTCGTAACTATTAAGAAGCGGAATACTTAGTCAGCACATTCTTGCTCTCGGGCGTATTCAGATAAACGGGCGTACATGAGACTATGATAAAGTGGGTCCATATAACTTAGACGAGAAAATCTGTACGCTAAGTACGGCTTTTCACGTCCTAACAATGACGTAAGTTCCGCTTCGAGCACAGACGAACTCGACTTGTTACAGTTATTTGATTAAGTTAATAATTAAACAGTCCGCGTATTAATATTATTAGGCAGCACGCCCCAAATTAGTTGTTAATTCATATTACAGAATTTCTAAACATTGTAACAAATATTATAATGCTTGTATTTTTGTCAACAGGCTGCTGTAAAATGCGCTTCTTCTCCTCGCACAAATGCCCTGTCGACCAAGCCTCGCTTGCCTTTGGCGGCGCTGGCGGCCGACCCTGGGCGAAATCATCCGCCCAACAACGTCAACTCTCATGTAAGTAACACCCATTATCTTGTCTTAGACTTGATGTATATGTCAAACAAAATGTGGTAGATTGCTGTCATCTTACTACCGAACTAATGGTGTGCAAACGCGATTTAGAACTATTGTAGAACTGTTTAATGCATGTGTTGTCCGTGTTTGTTTTGAATAGTTCCGTAGACATAACACAGTAGCTGGTACACTCTATTTGTGCAACAGTACATCACTTGGAATTTTAGTGCGATTCGTGCGAATAGCGGCAAATTGTTTTTAATTAAGCAATAACTTCACTCTTAAAAACAAAGTCGAGCTTTGTTAACAGTGATCGTCCATGTTCTTACAGCTGCACCTAAGTTAAATGTGTCTGATGATCTCACACGTCTAAATGCAGCGAATCTAAATCTGTAAGCCATCGAGCGTGCCTCTTCCGGGATCCGCTTTCTCGCCAAACTCATAAAACGTATGCAAACTGCCAATCGACTTGTCAACGCGCCTCGACTCATCTTCAAGTTGGCTTTTAAACCTCTGCGAAATGCATACTTTGTTTACTCGTATTTTAAATAGTTTGCCAAACCATTAAGCTTAGAATAACCGCGAGAGTAAACTTAAGTTCACTTTGTACTGATTGAAGATAACCTAACCAAACGTAATTTCCAACTTTACTGCACCTGCATTTTTTCAAATACTTCGGGCATCTATTTTTGGTGATATTGTGTTGGTTCATTATGCTGTAGGCATAGTTTCAATTTACTGTTGTTTTTAATTAATATTAGCTTCTTTGAACGCGTGGAATCATATCAGAGAAGAACTCATCAAAAAATTTGAAATCCAATTCATTTCTGATGCTGATTGGAGATCTGTGTTTCCAATTAATATAAATTGACAGTGTTTAAATTAAAAAGCGTTTTGAACTAATAAACTGTTATTAAATATGTACACCATATTACATTAAATTGGCTACAGGAATCGTGGAAATTCCTTGGAAAGTTGAAACCGAAAATAGACGTGCCAAAAATCATTGCGAAATCCATGTCGAATGCGAAATTATTTATTAATCGGGCCAGTCGACAATGGCAGGGGCTGTCCAGCGACGGCACTGCTCTCGACTAAGTATTTTTAATTGACTCTTATGAAATTTTTATTAGATTCTGGTGGGGTTTACACTAGTGTTTAGTTCATGGCCTTTATACAGATACCGTACGAGTATACATATATTATATACCTACATATACCTTTATGTAGATATAAGATCATTTAATATTGCCAATAAAAACAAGAAAGTATTCGACCTGCTTGGTATGCCTTTCCGGTTTGCGAGAATCGAATATTTACTTCTTCACTCGACGACGCGTGTGCTTGAGTTCTAAATAGGTTCACATTTCTGATTCGAAAGGAGCACTCTGAGCGGAATGTGAGCAGTTTACCCTGTGTGCTCCCCCGTGAATTTCGACAGTTCGCCGACGCCAGCCAAGATATGTCGCAATCCTATCCAATTTGCCTCCCGCCGCTCGTGCTGTTGCTCGAATAAAGCGGAAAATCTTGCTCCGCAGCGCGCCGCCGACGGAATAAATTATGTCAGCTTCAATATGAAACTGTCGGAAGCGAAGGGCGCATATAAAACGTTAAGCTTAAAGCTAATCGTTAATAAAACATGCTTATCTTAAATTAAATGCAGATTTATTAAGCGTATGGGTAGATGTTTAAAAGAAAATCAAGCCAATATTTACAAACTCTCATCTCCATGCAGAATGGTGCAGTGCAGCTATG
Source organism: Conistra vaccinii (assembly GCA_948150665.1). Taxonomy (NCBI): domain Eukaryota; kingdom Metazoa; phylum Arthropoda; class Insecta; order Lepidoptera; family Noctuidae; genus Conistra; species Conistra vaccinii. The sequence goes on from OX411330.1 coordinate 12,174,186, forward strand.
TGGTTGTTTTATTAGGAGTCCATTCGGTTGCAGTTTACCGACTATATCACGGTTTGAACAATATCTAGAGTTGAGCGGGGAATGAGCACGATCGTTTGGCACGAGCTGGGAACGCGCCGCTGCGGTGTCGGCTAATAGCTCTTCGCAGATTCAATTTGCTGTCGAATAGAATATAGCCTCCCGGTGCGCACTACGCGATCATTAAGTTACGCTCTCGTCTCCGACGACGAGCCAGTAAAATTAGCTTCAAACACCTACCACTCAAGCCAACTAGCTCCTAACTTTAATTTAATTCGCTTCCTAATTAGTTGAGCAAGTAATTGACTTAATGTGACCTCGGTTAGGTTAAAAACTTAATTAAGTTCTAAGATTTTCAGTGCTTGCTATTTCTTTTAGAACTTTTCTATAATGATCAATTATCATGAAATCAAAATACAAATAGGCAGCGAATTTGGATAGTGAATGAATTTCAGACTACCTGAGGCCGATAGCCATCATAATGGCTGTTTTAAGATCCGAATGGTCCCCAAATAATTAAAGCCTCGTGCAGACTGGCGCGACGCGACATCGGTAATTGTTCTACCGTGAACTTTTCTTAGAAATTGTTTTGTTAGAGTCGCGTCGCGCCAGTCTGCACGAGACTTAATTGTACCTACTTATCACATTTTCCTTTACGCTCAATGCCTAGTACACCTAGGTACTTGAAAATGGTTTTCCGAGTCTCAAAACACAAGTCTGTGTGGGTTTATTTTTTACCTGACCAACTTATACAGTAAACATTACACACATACCAATAAATGTACCTGTGTTTGTAAGTTAACATGAAATTGGTTGCGGCGGACATGGATTGCTTTCGACAGAAGAGCGTCCTTATTGTGTTGTCTCCGGGAAAGCTGGCGTATCGCCATGGACGCGACACGCTGCCAATGCCAAATGTTTTTTATTCCCCCTTTCTGGACGATATTGCCGTTTGCTTACGTCGCCCTCACTTGCCTTATCTTAAACGACAAACGGGTCGCATCATTCATGGTTCAATAGAGCTGCTTACTTTTAAATTTTTCAGAATTTTTGCATAGGTACCTTAACGTAATTATTGTAATTAAGGGGAATTTTTAATCTATCCTTTAAAAACGTGTTGATCTTCTATTGGGGATCGCTGTAACTAAGCTAGGGCAACCCAAACAGATCGGTTAGGTTGAATTAGAAGCGTGACCAACAACGTGCGAGCCGAGCGAGCGAATCGAGCGGTGCTCAGTAGTGCCCGGCGAGCGGTACATCCAAGTTTGTAGCGGTTACTAGGCCGGGGTCATATCGCAAAAAGACGACCAATGGGTATCTATTATACTCACTGATCCCTTATTTAACCTCAATTACGGTACAGTTAAAATATAATGTACCTATTTAAAATGGATCAAGAAGGCTAATAATAATATTTCAATGATTTCGATTGAAATAAGCCACGCTCACGTTCATTAAACACAGCAATGGAGTTGATACGTTTATTTACAAAGCGCTTTGCAAATTTAATGGATTTATTGGTAAATGATGTCTTCATTGAACTTTAATTGAAATTGCACAATGGTCCGCAAATTAACAATTCCCAACATCCAGTGAACCGTAGAGAATTTTATAATAATGTCAAATGAATATGATGCACGTTAATATTTGTTCACCTACCCCGTTCATTTAATTAATTACAAAACAACAGTCCAACATTGCATAGCTGTTTATTATATTTTGCATACATTACGTGTGTATATGACAGATAAATTAGGCTTCCGAGAGTAATTGGATTATGCGCCCAAATGAGCAATATTAAAAACTGTTTCTCAATAACTGTGAGAACCATGTCTAGAAACGTTTTCTGTTGGAATGTATTTTACTTCTGTATAAAATTCAAATATACAAGTATTCTGGCTGTGTTTGCCGAGAAGTCGGTGTGATTTGTTCTGAGAACTTGAGCCCCAGACGAAATAAAATGTCAAACAAGTTTATTTAATGCATAACGACATGACTACAGCTGGAAATTATGTTAGGAACCTGACAGCATATTAATGCTTACAGTACACGACTACACCACGGAAAATGTTTCGTAAACTAAAACTGTCTTTGACATTTACACTTTTATTATTTTCGCTGTTCATTTTATGTAAAACCCGCAAATTATTAGTACGTACTTCTCTGCACTCCATTACATTTTATGTGCAATTAAATAGTTTGTTTCGTTCAGTTTAACGGGTCATTACGTACTTTAATACAGCTATTTTTTGTTTGTTTTGCTATCCGCACAGAACAAAAAAGGGCTTTGTACTCTTTAACCCAAGATTTGCCAAGTGTAAAAACGCGGACTACGGTGTAGGTAAACAAAAACAAGAAACATACCTATGTAGTTAGTTAGGTAGCAACTCAGTTCCTATTAAATTGTAACAAATATTGATATTCCAATGTAACCAAATACAACTATTTAAAATTCCGATATAAATATCTGATGTAACGCCCACGGCACCCTGGAAATATTAATTCAATCACATATCCATTCAACCGGCTTGCCATTGCTGCACTATATAAATTCTAGAACGGTCTGTCGCAAAATTCCATTTGGAAATACCACGGGCTAACGCCGCGCCGCTTGATGTCCGCGTCAGATCTGATTGGTTCGCTGTGCTAGGCTGGCTACGCTTAATCCACATGTTTTTGTGGAAATCTCCCCTTTCCTATTTGAAGCATAAACTTCAGTCGTGTTTTGACAATATTTGAGTGCGAATATTCGCGACGTCTACCAACCCGCACTGGGCCCGCGTGCTAGATCACGGCCCACTCCCTCTCACAGAGAGGAGGCCTGTGTCCCAGCAGTGGGAACATTAATAGGCTGATGATGATGATGATTCGCGACGTGGCTGTCGGTCGCCAAAACTAAATCTTTCTATTCGAATCCCAGTATTCTAGTATTAATGCTAGTCTAGTGCGTTGTAAGACATTTGACTTTTTCTTTCGGTCCTAACTCCTAAGAGCCAAGAATAAAAATTCCGTACACACAAAAGAGTGAAGTGAAATGGACAAAACTCGACACATTTGCGAAGATTTGTGTAAACAACAAAAAATCACACCTTGGCGCAGCATAATTACAGCGCGATACTAGAGTTGTGTCAACGAAACAAGAGGAGTAACGTGCTACCACATAAATAAATTATGCAATACGCCACTTAACGACACCGCACCCTTGCACCTCGGTAGAGACACAGTGTAGAGATATACCCCGCTTAGAAGTAACTAAACCAGATCTCCATAGTCTGGTTTAGTCACTTCAACCATATTTTAAAACAGTAACAATTTCAATACAGCAGTTTACTACCAAATTCAATATCAATCTGCCTAGCCTTTTCCCAACTATATTGGGATCGGCTTCCAGTCTAACCGGATGCAGCTGAATACCAGTATTTTACATGGAGCGACTGCCTATCTGACCTCCACTACCCAGTTACTGGGTAATACGATACTCCTTGGTAAGACTGGTTGTCAGACTTTCGGGCTTCTGACGACCCGTAACGATTGTCAAAGATCCACGAATGTCAGCTGGGACTAACGCCTGAAAGTGCTTTCCGAGGCACGGAGGAGTCTCGGTATGTAAAGATGGTGGTCCCATCCTCAGACCGATCCCGGCAAGCGTAGCTAAACCTGATGGATCGACCCGTGCGGCTGTTATCAATTAGCCACGAGCTCCTCAAATTGTTGCCATATAATTTACTACCAAATTGTCGCCATAAAATAAATTACACAACGTAAATTAAACAAACCGGTTGGAACCGGTAGTAATATGATACTTCCATCCGGAGGGATTTCATTACTTATGAATTATCATCTGACATCCAGTTAAAGTTAAACTGAACCCGAGAGTGCATATCCACGGGAGTGTGTTCATGAAAAATGTAATTGAATGATTTATCTCGTTGGTCACGTTTCGCCGCCATATGGACTTCTCATGAATAAGTAATGTTCGGCTGCGGTCGTTGTTTCAATTAGCGGTTCTGTCGACGGTCGTCGGTCGGGCACGACTGCTTCCCGCCAGCCACCCGCCACAGACAGCTTACACAGAAATCAAAACTATTGTCGAATAATGCCGTATCTTTCATAGAATTTGTTGTATTTTTTCCGTGGAAATTGCAGTTTCCTCTGCAAACGTGTCCTTGTCCTTTTCGTTGCTGCCTGTTATCTAATTACGCAACACATTTTCGTAAACGATTACGATTAATCTGTTTCATTTTGACAGTTCCACAACATTCATTGCGTTATTTACATTGTTGAGCAGATTTTATTTTCGAACTTGTGAAGCAATGGATTTGCAATTTGTTTCAAAACGATTCAGATTATGATGGATCGTGTATTACCCAATTAGGGAACGTCAGTCCAGGTTTTGGAAACCGTCTTTGTTCATATTTAGCTTTGTTCATGATCACCCTTGAAAGGGGAATAATGTTATATGAAGTACATGTCCCTTGGCATATCTATCGATCACTTAGGTATAATTTATCTTTATTTCATATTGACATAATTAAGATAAACAAAAAGCTTTTACTGAAGTGACTGGCATTAAATCAAGGTCTTCTAAGTAAACAGTAACAAAACTCAACATTTTGCACTTGAACAAACCTCGTGAATAGGAGTGAGCCCCGTGTTATTCCTATAATTGGGGCGTACGATAATGAGCGAAAGTAATTATGTGGCAACATCCCCCGTTACATCTCCGAGAGACACGACCCATTCAGGGATTAGAGGGGATCTCGCTCGCCTACGACGGATTAAATTGATATGTGCGACGCTGCTTAACTCGTTTTATGTAAAGGGTCGGAAAGCAATCCCTTTTATTACAAGTGGAGACATAATCTTGTGCGTATGTCTTTTTGTTGTCTATTATGGGAGCTGAACGTCTCAACTTTTATTGTTTTTCCCATTTTCATAACCTACTTGGGATGCTATTTAGGAGGGGTTGTTTATAACATCTGCTTAGTATTTTGACAATCATGCTTTTATGTGTCTTGTGAATCTTGTGATGTACTAATTTATTTGCTTGATATTAATCTATTTATTTATTCTTAATAGATATTGTTCTGAGTATGCGAATTTCACCAATATTATAACCAACCAATTATACGTATAAAGATTTGGTTCCGGTCGACGACCGTTCCCGGAAATGGTGTCGTTTACATAAACCTAAACCGGCCGCGAGTAATGGCCTCTACAGTTGTACGGTTCAGAGATACGACTTGAATTGCAATGCACTTTGTAATTCATTCCGTTTTAGCTTAAGAATGATTATGTTGTGTTTCAAACCTAAATTATACATATTGTATCTAAAACTAGATTAAAGCTTTGTGCAGACCAGCGCGACTTGTCGCGCGACGCGACGTTATTGTTATACCGTGAAGTTTTCTTAGAAATTGTATTGTTCGTGTCGCGCTGGTCTGCAAAAACCTTAATTGGTCACAAGCCGTTGTTCGCATGAACCCCTTTTATTTGATTTTATACCCACTTCCACTTATGTCATTATAGTACAGTATAGTACACTCGGAATTGAAAATTACTTAATTAAAGCACGATATATCAAGATCAACTATCAAGTATCCGGCACATATTTATCCGGTCAGTTACGCGAATATAGCACGTACAATTTAGTGGAAGTGGTACCTGTTAGTCATTTACCCCTTTATAAACATTGCTTAAAGTTAAGACAAGCTTAAACGTCATAAAATTATGGGTAAAATCAAGTGACGTTAAACAGTACGTATAAGTAACGTTTATAAGTAAGGGAATAGTGTAATCAAGCAACAGGTAAAATATGACCTGTTATGTATTAATCTCAAAGTTTATAACGGAAATAGCATTTAACAACTGAAGCAAAACATATACATATTTTATGAATAAGAAATCAAATTGAAAGTTAATAATCCGTAAAGTTATATAATGATTTAGAAGTTCATTGCAAAAGGGTCGTCGAAGTTATCCATTTACGGAGAGTTATACTCGTTTTATTTTCTTTTAGCAGTCCTGTATAGTGTTCGTCGCTGAGCATCACAGTCGCTTCCCCCGCTTGAACGAGCGCCTTTCGAACCCTACCGTAAAATAGACGCGAAATGTGATAAATGGAAAACTCTTTTTATTGTCGGGGCCCGGGGCACGTTACGTTATGGGTCGGCTCCACTCATCCCGCCGGCACCCTCGCTTTCCCGGCCCGTCTTATCAAGTTTTCTTATATCCTAGTTACCGCTCAATTTTGTGAGCCTTATATATAAAAAGCTTTTCCTCTGCTCCCCTCTTTGCAAAAGAATTGATCTTAAGGTATCTGTCTGTACACGAGTCTCTATCACTTAAGTGTGTAACAAAGCTTATGATTTTCTTGCCCTGTTGAGTGCGGGCCTGATATTTAAATTGACCCTGCATTTGTTTTATTCAGGGTATTACGCTGCTTCAAGACGCTGGTACGTCGGATGACAGTGGACGGGCATCAGAAAGGCTAACGGGTAGTTCTGTGGCGCCTCGCGATCCCGATTCCTCACGTGATCGTCTTAGTGACGTAAGTATTTTAATCTTACATCACTTTACGCCCTGGTACCCATTACCAAAAGCAAGTCTTGTCTTAGTGCATAGAACCTTCAGCAATGAACTGCAAAGCCCTTTCATATTATTTCTCTATCTAAGAAATTCACGTAGGTATGAAGATTCTTACCGAAATCATTTACATCCTGTTCGTTCTCTACGCCACAAATGTGGTCTATCTGTGTCGTGCTTTATATTAATAAGAATACGTTGACTTTCAATGAGGTGCATGTATGAATTCACTTAGTGTTGTGATTGTAATGCGTGTTAGATCGTGAAATAATAGTATACCTAAATGTCTTCTATTTTTTTGCATATCTTCTCGTCTCTCCTATTATTATAATTGGCAATATTGAAGATACAATTCTTTCTTTAGAAGAACGCTTTTTCTCTGTTTGCTATGTTACTTTGAAAGCATTGTGGCTAAGACGAGTGTTAGGAGAGACGGGACAAACTTCACCACCCCTAGTCACTCCAATCCACTCATATGTTCGCTTTCTCTCTCCTGCCTACAGGCCAGTAGCCGCTGTAGTTCCGGAAAAGGCTATATCGTGAGTATTATCAATGTTGTCCGTTTGCTGTGTAGAACTTTCTTTATTATTTTTCTTCTCTTTCACCACGCACGACTCAGTAGAACCCTTGCTGCATGCATGATTGATAGGCTGAGGTAGAAATGAGTAGATGTATTTTCTTCAGAATATGAAACATGTTATGCTAAATAGATATCATAATTATTGTCATTATGAATATCTAATATGACACTAACCCATAAATCAATACGGTCTATGAATAAATTGAATGAATTAAAGTCGAAATAACCCTTGTCTGTTCGAAAAGACATGTAATGGCTATAATTCTCTATTACTGTGTGCAAATTTACCCAGATCACGCAACACACATAGACCCTGTTCGATATTCGGCGCGTATCGCAGCTAAATCACGAGATTTGTCGAGGCGGTGCCGTTCCGTACTACATAACATTACCTGCGCCCGTCCTGAATACTTCATGTTCTGTATTTATTTGAAATTGTAATATCTCAGCCTGATCCCTTGTTGTTTCCCCCGGCGTGAACTTACCTCATAAATAACGCGTAACGTATTCGTCGATTTATGTTACGATAATAGTCTTCTTTTCCCATATGAATTGGACTTTCCCGAGATTGTTTGATGGTAATTAAGTATAGCATACGTTCATCTACTGCTAAACACTTCAGTACGATCATATATTCTGTAACAGCAATAAACAAGCTACATTAAAAATCACCTCATTATTTTAAGCAGACTATTCGCATACTTAAAATTCTAAGCAATTTGTTTTAACATACTGTTTCGAATAAATTGCACGCTTGGTTTAGGTGTGAGTTCTATTCTTAGAAAATAAATAAATGATTTCGATTTTGTGGTAAGAATTATGCTGGCAGCTTTCAGATAATTGCGGCTTTAATCTTCAGCTGCGGATTGTAGTAACAAATGTATCTTATTAAAATCAACATGCATGAATTGAGCAAAGCCAATCCACTTCCTCTAAACGCCACATTTTTTACTCAAATATGTTTTTTCTCCTTTTGCAGTGTGATAGCGAAGGCGACGATGACAAGGCAAGTACTTTAATATTAATATCACTTCTCAAAACTTCGCAGTTAATGTTTCTAAACGATATTTACGAATCGCGTAAATTAATTAAACCACTCTTCAAGTCCTCGACTCTTTGAGAGTTGGAAAAGTTGAAACAGAGCGTTGGAAATAAATGTCCGTGTAATGTAAGTGGCGAAGTTGCTCGTTCCCGGTTTATTACCCGGTCCGACTTGCCAGTACACAGTGATTAATCTCGCGGGGCGGTACGCCACGTTCTAAGCACCTGTTTACAAAATTGTTTACTTGGATTGTGGTTAATGAATTGGACCTGATTTCTTAACGTTTTGTACTTAGAACTAGCTTGAACTTAACTATAGTTATATTATAGGTAAGACTGTTCTCTGGCGGTTGTGCTAATCGAATGTAGGTAGTGCAAGAAGTCCGCTTTGTAGTCGGACTGTACAAGTGTACACGCTCTAGGGGCTTAACTAACTCGTCAACAGGTTGTGAAATGCCAGTCAAAAGCGGCCAGAGTTTGAGTGTTGAGCGCTCTCCGACGCGTGTCGACGTGGCAAAGGGCGCTGATTACGCGCCGTCGCTCTGTTCAGTAATTACTAGATTGGCGCAGTCTGGAAGTACCCGTAATTAAATACATTACACCGCCTTTAGCGGTACTAACTACTGGCAGTTGCGGTATAACATCTCATGTTATTATACTAAGCCTGTTGTTAAACTATTACGTTGTAAACATTGAGCGTTGCTGAATTTTTATTGATTTGTGTTTATTTAAATTTTATTGTAAACTCTACTCTTTTGATTAATTAGTAATGTCTTAACACTGACTTTGTTCACTTCAAATACAGCCCAGTCTAAAAAAACAACCTCGTAGAACAATCTGTGACAGCAGTCGTGCAAATCCGAAAGCTTTAAAAGACTGATACCATTGTTCGGGCGACCGCAACCCCGACTCGACCGTTCCCCTTAATCTAATTATCTGGCCGCTTCGCTGCCTGCTCCGGACGAAACACCCCACCCCCAATTTCTCTCAATTTTCTCAGGAGAACTAAGTATAAGTGTTTTATTAGACAATCTATCCCTTGATGTGTAATGAAATCTCGGTTTTGTATAAGCTTCTTGTTGAAGCAATTAATACTTTCGTGAAGTCGTCAGTTCAGTATGTTAATGCTTTGCCATCATCATGCTGCCTCCAGATACGTCAGTTCCAAATACGTCAGTTCAGTATGTTAATGTTATTGCTTTGCCATCATCATGCTGCCTCCAGTGCTGGAAATTGCCCTCCTCAAAGCATCGGCACATCGACTGCTTCTCGCACCCAGCTGACTGCAAAGACATTCGCTATGTCATTAGTCCACCTCGTGTGGGGTACCCACGCTGTGCCGCTGTGCCATTTAGCAGACGGAAGCCACCCCAGAAACTTTCGTCCCTTCGGACACTTTATCAACTCTTTTCTCATGGAAATATATACAAGCTTGTTAGGCCAAACGTATTCCATGAAACCTAAGCCGAATGGATTTAAAACCTGTTCTTCTCCTTACTTATTTATTTAAGTTCAGTTTATCAAAAAGCAAACAAGAAATCCCGAAGTACCAATTCAAATGAAATCAAATTTAAACAAAATTAATCTCGTAGTTGTCAAACATAATCGAATTATGAAGTTGAACGGCAGGCACAATAATGGCAGTAAATGGATATCTGAGGAGGAAATCAGACTCGAGTCTGTGTTGTGCCGTAGTCGATTAATTAAATTATCCCGTGAAGTTGACAGCGCTGAGCACATCGCTCGGAGCATCGCAAGCTGGGAGCGAAGTGTAGGTGAGAGCGGGTGCCGTGGTAGCGCGTGCTTGCCATTGCTCGCTACACTTAGCTAGAGAGCGCCACTAACTCGATCCGATTCCACTTGGGCTATTTGCACTCCGAGTTCAATTATGCCTCCACTTTGATATGCAAATCCGGTCGCGTTTGGCTAATTACGTAGACGCTTCCGTAACATCATTTCAAACGTCAACTTACTGTATCTACGTCACGTAGACTTGTGCGTACTGCTAGAGCTGAAATATTATATTAAGTATGCCATTTATTTTTTAAAGTAATAACTCGCTAGTCATATTAATAATTATGTTAGACTTTGTCAGACGGTAACATGAAAACTAGTTCTTCAGTGTCTTGTATTTATAGTTAAGTTTGCTTAAGTTACTCAAATTGAACTTACTTAAAGTTCCCTGAAAACAATGGAGAGGTTATGAATATAGCTTGAACATGAATCTGGGCAAACTCTCCGAGCTCGGTAAACTCTGTTATTAGCTTAGTAGTAACAGAAGCCGGCAACTGGCGATGCAGGCGGTGAACCGGCCCGCCCGCGCCCCTGCATAACCACAATCCGTCGGGTTGCGCACTCGTACCTAACTTGCCATTAACAGTTAATGCAACTAACACACCACACCCTTGTTCATTGTCATAATGTTAATCAGGTAGAATAATTTTCACATTATCATATTTCAACCTACATATTTTATAAGATTATCTATTACTGTCCATAGACTTTGACAAGTTTAATGTAAATAAATCTGTGTCGCAGGCTCATCATCATTCATCAGGTGAGCATATCACTTCTGGTCCATTTAAGCGGGTGGTGGGTAATCTGTGCGTACAGCTACAGCCGTAAGGGGAGGCTGCCTAGAGCTGTCACATTAATAAGCTCATGAATACTGATCGGCTGCCACCAGCCTTAAGTGCTATTAACACTAATCTCGTTTATATTTGTGTCCGTTGATAAAAAACAAATCGATTATAAAACCCCATAAATAAAATAGAAAAAACTTTTATCATTTGTATTCGGTGGAAGCATTCATTTCTTTTATGCAGCATGGGGTGCCACTTGGCAAAATTTTCCTTACGCAAAGCTGCCTCGGTTAATTGAAAGAGCTTCTTTCGTTTGGTGTAATATTTTACGGCACAGTCTGTGCCTCGTTGCGGTAACAGCAAAACGGTCTCGCTCCGACACACCAGCTTTCTTTAGTGCTCTCTCCTTGGGCGGCCGCTTACGACTCCTTTTAGAACTCGTTTTAGAAGCAACAAGAAAATAATTTAATCTACTCCACAGAATCGAAACATAAATTTGTTTTCAACATTATCTTAATCGCTACTTCTCTTTTATCATCTTTCAGCGTTGGCTTATTTCTTAAAATTCTTTTTACTTTCATTTCCTTTGCGTAGAATGCCCTCAGAGTTTTTCAAATCAGCAATTATGGTGAAAATTTGATTTGAATTGCGGAGAAATTGTGTGGGCTTCTGAAGATTAGGATTTCATTCCGAGAATATTTCCTTTTAAGAACTTTTTTTCATATTTTATTTATACCCCGCGTGCTTTTTACTGTAAAATGTGTGTAAACAAGAAAAACATGAAGATGTTTAGTGTAGTAGTAGGCCGAGTGTGGTATACCAACACGTACCGCAATAAATCGGCCGCACCCACGGCGACGGCGCTGCGGCACGCGAGATAAGGGTCACCGCAACACCATTAAGTACTACAATGTCACAGTTCCGCCGATCAACTACATAAACCCCTCGCCGCCCACTACGAGCTTTATGACTTACTCGCACCTACTAACATTTCATCCATCAACTAACCACCAACGTTGGCATCTGCACATACCGGTGTTATTTTAATTTAATACTACTGTAATTATAATAAACTACATAACTGCGTGATTAACATAATGTTTCTAGAATGTTCTACTTTTGTCTTGTAAACGAGCATAAAGTGAAAGAACAAATTGCGAGTTTCCCCAGTATTTTCCTCGCTCGGAAAAATATATGTTTTATTAAAGCTCGGCATTTCCGAGAGCGCGGCAACCCTCGGGGAGAGGGTGGGCTGGCTCAGGGGGATGGGTTCGGCGGCGCGCCAGTGTATAACAGACAGTAGAGGGATATAAAACATATTTACGCGCCTATAAAGTACTCTCGTACGCTCGCTCTCCACCATTTTCTTTTGTTCCTTGCTCGCAGCCAATGATAATGCTTTCTCCCGTTCGGTTAAACTTATTTCTCTGCCGTCTTATCTGGCTTTTCTTCGGCACTTTTATTTATAACCGAAGTGGTGAAATGTAACAACGTGAAGTAAACGATTTTGGTTTCAGCTTGCTTTTTGACATCTTGTTTTTTGTTAAAGGTTTATTTGTGTTGCTTTGTTATTTTTATTTAGGCATTTTGTTTATATGTATAGACGTCTACTTTTAATACATTTACCATTAATTGTTGAACACGTAGCATTTTAATTTATTGTTAACGAAACCAGCGGTTAAGGTGTTTACCCAGTGGCCCGCGAATTATAGTCATTCATACAACTCACTAAGTTAGATTTATTCCATAAGAACTTTTCCATAATAGATTTGTTCGCTGGCTTCCACTGCGGATCCTCCTTAAGCCAATAAATCTGTTAACCATTTGATAGTGGATACTTATCTAGTAGACCGATACTAATGAATTGGTTGCTCATTAATACACTTAATGGATGTGATAAAAGTATATTAACGTTGACTGAAAGAAACTGTAGGGCACACTTAAAGCTATTCAGAACAAGCAGAACGGAAGCCAAAGTGTTAACAGCAAAGCGAGGACCGTCTTAATCTTGCGCTACAGTACGGCTCAGAACAGAAACCCCTTGCGTAGGTGAGAGGGTGTAATAACAAGAGTCGCCCGTTCCCCGCCACGCCACCCTTCCGTCGCCCGCAGGCTCACCCGCTCGCAAAGTTCTACGGAGATTCCTATTACTCCGCCCGTGCTCCAGTCTAACCGGCTTGACTTAGATAAGACCTAACTTGCAACGATGTAAACTGAACCTTAAACCCTCGTACTTACATCACTCACATTTCAAGCCTTTGTTAAATGCCAAACGTTGACTTATTCCTATCGGTTGGTCATGTAAACAAGTAATATAGAGCGAACGTATTCCTATTATTAGAACTCATGCAATAGAATAGTCTATTGAAAACAAGTTTCAGCTCATTTAGAAATAATTCTTGCAAGTGAAAGCGAAAAACAATGTTGCTGCTTTCGAAACGTGTAGGACAAAGAGGCGTCGTCAAAGGGCCGTAATCATCCGAAGGCAGGCGAGTGTTAGCACTCGACGCCGAGGTCGGGATATCTCTCGACGGATCAGCAGCTCACTCGGGATGCACTCTGCGATTCCGTTTGTCACTGCACCCGACTGCGGTCTGAGCTCCCGCTCTGATAAACGCATGTCAACGTGCTTTGAATGCCAAGCGCATTTAACCACTGAAGCCGGATAGAAGCTTACCGCGTACGGTATAATTCAGAACTATTCGTGATATCGCAGTGTTAAAGCTCCTAACTAATAATAATGTATTTGCTACCATACCTAAAGCATTGACTAGGCTTTAGGTTCTTGGTTAGTGGTTACCAAAAACTTCAATGAGAAATTATGGGTCTCACATGTTAAATGAACTATAATTTAAGAATCTTGTAGTTATTTTCTTCTTGTTAATAAAGAATCAGTAAATCCGATACCTGTTAATGTCAAAGTCCGCGAAACTCAAATAATTATGTATAAAAAGTGGACGGTGAATTGCTGAATTAATTTTAATGTATCACGAGCCACAATATATCAAGCGGAGCAGGGTACTGCGGGCGCGGCGCACGACATGTTACGCAGATAAGCCGCCCGGCTATTTGCACGTCGTTGTAGTCGTGTGTACGACCCGGCCCGGCCGTAATTAGCCGGCCGCAAAGTTCGCCGGAATGTTACACGAACACCCCTCGAGCCCACGACTAACACAATACACGCTGCCGTACGCAAATTATACAAGTCCCTTGGAACCTATGAGCTTTGTCCGTTTGTGACATAACTTTGTTTGTGTTTGGAATGGTGACTTCACATGCTTCCCATATACACAAATCAGCCTTTAGTTTATCAAGGTCCGCTTAAGATCTATTATTAATACTTCCGGGTTTATTTGGATTGTTAATTGTACGGACACCAAATAATTATAATAATTTACATATAAAGTTCATATAAAGGCGAGCTTAACTCAAAGTTGAGTTTTCTCCCAGCAAACCTTTAAATACTCAAGCAATTCAAACTCAAAGCATTTATTTCAAATAAACCAATTACAGGCACTTTTGAATTGTCAAGGGGTCGGTCAGTCACAAAGATGAAGCTAGTTGCCCATTCCAAAGCGTAGTAGGTTCCTATGGAGAAGAACGGGCAAGAAACTCCACGGACACTCTTTTAAATCAAAATATTGTTACAAAATATTGGTTACATCATTCATGCATGTTGAAATTAAACATGTGAGAACAATGTAGAAAGACGTGCAAGTTAAAAGCGTCCGTAATAAACCTCCAAAAATACATACACCTACGACGGTGAATTTTCCAAAGATGACCAAATTGTCTAAAGAGTCCAACATCCCAATGAGTCTGTCAGTTAGTCAGAAAGTTGAAGCTAGTAGCCCATTCCAAAACGTAGATCTCTATGGAGAAGAACGGGCAAGACCTCCAATACCTCGTTCGACTCTACGTCCTAAAAGTGCTGATTCTCAGCCTAGTTTGAATTAATGACCTGATTTTGACCCCACCGCGCCGAGGTCCCGGGGCTGATTTTGATAAAAACTGAAATAAAACCTCTATGTAGGTCCACTAACCAATTTCCTACGTACTCATACCATTTCTATACAGCTCATTCTATTCACAATAAGTATTTTGAATCTAATTATAATAAATACTAGAACAAGCGTTCAAAGCTTTCGAAAAGATAACACCTAACGGTTAAAGCCTCAGCAGTCGTTATTTTCGTCGTAAATAGCTCTAGGTCGTTAGTGGCCCGAGGAACCGGGAAAACAAACATGTTACGCGACGACAATGTGATAAAGCAGTAGAATACACCGTCCCGCCTGACTTTAACCGTTCCACGTCCATTAATAATTCGCTAACTTTGCGACAACACCCAATTTATACATTCCGTCTGGAGTGAAATTTCAAGGAATTATTATAAAGTAATCTAAGTTAGGCGACCCATAGAGACACGAGGGGGATGACAGGTGTTTAAAATATACCGCAACGCTTCCCCACACCGCTTAATTTGTAGTCCAAGACGGAGTCATTGAAGCGCGCTGTCGCCCGAGCTTACTGAACTTGCTTCGTTAATTACTTGTTATGACTCGGAATGCATTTCATATCTCAGTGGTTAGGTGCATTGTCTGCTTTGAGGATTTGCCAACTCAAGCGTGATTTGTTAATGTTTTACATTATAGCTTCATGTTTATTTTATTTAGATTGATTAGCTGTTTATTTATGCGATACATAAACTGTCAGGATGAACGATCGGTGCTTAACTATTTATTTTAGAATTTACAACCCGGGAAGTTAATAAAGCATTCAAACGTGAATAACTTTTCTGTTATTGCTATTTTTGTAAATCATGAAGATACAGAATAGATTATAATATTTTTGTGATCATTGCTTTCGATATCCTAGCACTAGCACACAGCATTGAATTTTAAAAGCATTGAGAAAACAATTCTGAATTTACATCCACGTAAACAAAACGGGCCAATAAAAGCTCTGTAAAAGCTTGTCAATTACAACAATATACATAATTTTATAGTTCGTATCCATACTTAGGTAATCCAAGTATGTATATTTTGTCTTAGAATGTTGATATCATTCAGTGTTAACTTATTAACGGTAAAATAAAAATGTAAATTTAAATGTAAATATTTTCTGATTCAGAAGTCTAAAATTAAAATTCTTAGAAAAGCAATAGTCTGCTCATAATTTACTGCTAGTAAAAGTAAATATTTCATTCTTCTAAACCCATAAAAATGCTAAACAGCGTGATTATCTTGTTACAAAGTGCCAAATAGTGTTTATATTGTATTTTACCCCACGTCGGATCATAAATTATTTTCCTTATCGATGCCGACACGCCGTTATCGTCCCCATCTTACTTTTACTCGACTCCCACGCCTGCGATCACGACCACCGTTTATAGTAATTTGTCGTCAAAAGCATTAATACAACACTTGGTTCTTTTTATTGATGCTGTTTTTGTAGACTGTTAATGTTTATTAATATTATTAGCTTCTTAATATGCATTTCCATGGTTTTGTTTTACAACATAACATAAAATATACTTGTAAGACACATCATTATTATATTATGAACTCTAAAGTACCTTTCTGCGACGCTTTAGTGTTCGTCGTGTCGGATTATTTCCCTCTTTATGCCGGCGAGCGAGATGCGTCGACCACTTTGTTGTTTTATACTTCGTCTCGAAGCGACTTTATGCATCGCCTCATTGCTCTCCGCCGTTTCGCTTAGTTTCCCCTCTCTATTTTCAACTCACGTTACTACGTAAATTTATTTTGAAACAAGTGATCCGCCGACATCCTTATACGTACGTTGTTGCGTTTTATTTATTTTCTCTTTGTGTTGGTTTTTAGGCAAATTACTGCTTTTGTTTCATGACTTTACCTACTAAATATGCAATGCATTCCAACATCGTACGATCAAATTTTAATAGATATGGTAATTTTGTTAGGATTTAGCATACTGACATGTATTATTTATATGGACGATTGTCTTTAAAATAACAGACGGTGGTGATGGTGGGTATATATCATTCAAAATAAATACCTACTTAATTAAAACTAGTACCTAGTCTTTGTTAAGCACTAAAATCATCCTGCCTGACCTCCCAAAATTTTTGAACATAACCTACAAGGAAAAAAGTATCTGCTGAGATCATAATAAAAATTATTCGTTATAAGAATTATAATATGTACCTATCTAACTAATGTTTATATATTATTATATTTGTGTGGTTTTGACCGATTTCGTATAAATTGTTTGTTTACGTTTATAGCAGAGTAGCATGAAGTGCAATTGTTATAAATCATTGTTGCATTCCTTATGCTAACAATCAAAGGTAAATCATAAGTTTTGTAGAACTTGCAAACCAACGATTGCATTGCATGCTTCAACAACACAATAAAAGAACATAAACAAAACAAAATTCAATAGATAAAATCCGTTTAATGATTTGCACGCAAACAAAATACGATTGCGAAAAACTTGATAACACAAGCCACCCACAATTGTCGGCGCGCCGTTTACAAACGTTCAGAAACAAACTACATTTTTATACGGAGAGTAAACAAAATGAGTTAGTGGTGCCGTAGAGTCGCTTTTCCCGGTATTTCCAACGAGCGAGCTTGAAAATTCGCTTTAATACCTTTGTTCTACAGGGCTTTACAGCTCTCATGTTTCGCGGAAATATTTTCCGAGCGCACAGGGTTCCTTTACCTATGTGCGAATATTCTCCACTCCATTTCGCCCCTTTTAAATATTTTTGTTTCAAAATTTTTTTCAAGACTCAACGATTTTAAAGGTTTTTAGAGAGGTCCTTTCATTGCATTCCTAACTTATTGAGAGATTTATGTGCACAATTCAATCCTGAATAAAATTTGAAGTAGTCTGTTTTCTTAAAGTTATGCAATTCATCGCTTTTACTGTGCTATAATAAATCAACGTTACTCAATACATTCATAGAGTAAAAAAAAACATAAAACGTTTCACATGATGTCTGTTAGTTCAATTCAATTCAAATAGAAGTGGATAAAGTAATAAAAAAAGCACAACAATTTGCCAAATCAGTTTGTTAAGTGTTTAAGGTATGATCGCTCCCATTGCGGAATTAAATAAAATTATAGAACCTCCCGGTTGAGTTTATTCATTACAACCCACGTCGGGTCGACGGTGGGGGCGCCCACCCTCACTCCACTCGCTTTATGGATATAACCTCGACAAAATACCCCTAAAATTGCACTGTTTTTATTATGTTCTCTCTTTATCTCTTTTGGTTTGTTGCTCCTTTTTACGACGTTATTATTTTATTAGGGAATAAAGCAAATAATAGAGTCAACCGTGATTAACTACTACCAATACCGATATAGGTTCTAGCACGATATTTTATGGACATCTCTATCAAAATTACGTAGTGTATTTCTACTCAACTATGTCATGATTCGATCACATATACTTTCGTTTTAAATTATTTAACGACGAAACTACAGAAACCAAAATTTTGTTATTTAAATTTTTACAAAAACATGAAGTCTAATGACATGACGTAAAGTATTTTGACCCCGTGACAAATAGAGAACATAATAACTTTCACAGTCGTAAAATGACCAGGCTGGAATTAAATAATCATTGTTAAAACTGTCAGTGATGACACATTGAAATATCTGATGCGATTTTTCTGTATCATTAAATAGAAACATTGTTTAGATGCCAAATAGTTCGCGAGAGCGATAAAACAAAGCGGCTGGCAAACGACCAAGTCGCGCAAAGCGACACGAGTGGATGGGCGCGCGATTTGCAACGAACACTGGTTACTAGCGTCGTCGTGAAGCCATGTCGCCTCATGCCTTGCACGCCGTGCTTAGCTCAGATTTGCACGGATACATTTTAAATGGAGCCGCCAGATCGCAATTACACTCCCTTTGAGCTTGCGGAATGCGTTATGTATGACATTCAATTCAATTTGGCGCACAAAGCCCGCGTCGAAATTCTCTTTCTCTTTGACCGAATCCTCTTATGCAACAACGCTTTGTTGGCGAAATATGTAGTTTCAAGTTAATAGCCTACGTTTGATGATATTTGGACATATTTCTCTGCATGTTGTGCAACATGTGCTGCTGTATTTGTTACACCAACTCGTAGTTAATTCTGAATGTTAGTGTTACATAATTTGAATCGGTGAATGTTTCAAGTCAGATTGAAGAGTTTAGGCGCTACTCTAAACCTTGTTGGCATGAGTGTGCTATGTCTGCGGAATGTCGGACGTGTCCACCTGGTCCGTGGGCGTGCACGTAACACCGCCTCCCTTTGAAGTAACGAACACACACATGCTTCGTGTCAGCTTCTGATAAATAAACAAAACAAATACCTTGCAATGCAATCAACCTACATAACAAAGTAATACCGCTAATTGTTGTCTCGTACATACATGGCGTGTCTGACGTCTGTCTTCTTCACTCGGGCTATTATTATTGATAGATGCACTAGATACAATGTAAAAAGATTAGATAATCTAATTCACTGCAAACTAAACCAGCTGACACGCAGTATTTCAGTATGGTCAAGCAGTTTTTAATTGAACTAAACTTGTTTGTGCCGAATTAAGGTTACGTTTCATGTTCAAAGAAGTAAAAATATTAAAACATAATCGTATGTAAATTTAATATGGTAGGGTTAAGTCGTTGTTAATTAATTTAAGCCGAGCGAGGTGAGGCTCGATTAGCGGAATAAATTGGGCTTGCGGCGGGCACAATCCCCGGCGCAGTAAACAGCGCCGACAACAAAGGCAACTCGGCAGCCGCCCCTGCGCGGGAAAGGCGAGCTTAATGCTTACTCATTATTTATTCACATCTATAACGAGATTGTCAGTGCTCCCTGTCCCCGCCCGCTTCTCTACAGCTGCCCCGCTTATTTTATCTCTACTTGTAGACTCTTCTTTGCCGTATTATTTACTCTCTCTCATACTTAAATAATTTTATTTTCCCTCGAGTTATAAAGTTATTACAATTTTTCTCCAAGTTCTTTCATTCTTTAAAATTACGATCGAGTACAGAGCGCTTGAATTGTAAGTACTTTCCTCGTGAATACGGTACGGTTTTATTGAAATATATTTTTCCGACGTTGGAAATACTGTTTTATTTACATACGTTGGTATTTTCTGAATACTCGATATGAGGATGCGCTTATCTACTTTGCAGCATTATAATATTATAGACATTTCTTTAAGATAAACTCTATTACACCCAGTTGCACAAAGACTACCATTAATGATTCATTCATTACGTAATGGATCGATAACGCTAATGATTTTATTAATTTCATCAAAGAACCATTAAAATCGAGTCTTCATGTTCCTTTCTGCAACAAGTTAATGAAAAATTTGTATTTAATGACTGCTTTAAAAGTTAAAGTTCGTTTCTGCAACTGGCTATAAATTAATTAAATATATTCCTAATCAAAATGTAGTACTACTAGTTAGTTATTATAAATTTTCATCTCGACGTTTATTGATCAGTACTTCAGTTTGACTAGATTCGTCTTTTATACAGGTCTATTCAATATTTCCTGGTCCATGGTGATTTCATATTAACAAAATTTTCAAATATCTAAAAATTAAACTACGAATGACTTCATGCTAAGGTTAAATAACTATAAAATATATAGATCAAAGTTTTTCTTGAACATACGTCTCAAAATGTTATATGAATTACGTTTGCAAATTCTAAAGTAATATTACACTAAATTTTATTCAAAAGATATGAAAAGCGTCGGAGCACTTGCAAACAGCTAGATAATGCCGTCAGATACTCAACGTAGTCGTTGAAAATTTTATGTCGCCTCTCGCTGCATCCTCCTCTGCAGCCCCCACCCCGCATCTGTAATTCTACACCCTCTTCAACGCTCTTACTATCGGTATACACACGGTACATAGATTTTGTTAATTCTACGTTTTAATTACATTTTTGTTCTACCGATTTCGTAGTCGAATGAAGCAAAGTCCATAAATCCACCAACTCGCAGATACCTTCGTTGAACATTTTAAAATGATATTTTCTTTACTAAAGTTAGACCAAACAAAATTCTTTTTACGAACAGGCGTAATAAGTTTTTTTTATTCTTGCAAAAATGCTTTAAAAGAAAAAACGGATGACAAGGAAAATTCGGAATAGCAAGTATTTCTTCCGTTGTTAAAATCCGATTGTGGAAGTATTTTCTGGCTTGTAGTTGTTTTTCCTTTCTCTTCGGTATCGTTCTATGCCACTATTTAAAATACACTAACATAAAATTTATCCAAAAGTAATTAATTAAATTCGATGGTAGTTAGCATGTCCTAAAAATAACGTTTAGTTTCAGTAGCATGTCGTTCATCCTCATCACTATTCCGATTGAGCAGATACGAGTCACATTTGTATGTCTAGTGCGTTACTTTGCATTCGCTTTATTGTGTCCTCGTCTGTTCTGTAGAAACACTTTCAAATTTTTGCCGACGCTTTCTCTTTTATTATACTAACAGCTTCGCCAACAACATCGTTTCTAAATGAGCGATAAAGATACTCAAACCTGAAGAAAACAGTGGGTAAATACATATTCAGCCTGGAACAAATATATTTTTAACCAACATAACGTTTATACAGTGAGGGAACGATACAAAAACGCAATCCAACAATACGTTTACCGCAAATTGAATGAGGCTCGAAATAAATCCTGCGGTCGTTGTCTGACTCTCAATACCAGTACCTCCCGCTCGTGTCTCTCACCCTTGTTTGTCGTTGTTGAGGTTTCATTCGACGAATAAAATAAAAATATCCATAAAATATGCTCGTATTGTTCTACGGATATTGTTTATTTTTTATACAATAAGCGATATTTTTTTAGTACATATTGTGTTCTGATAAGTTAAGAATTTATGATAGATCAGAGAGAAAAATTAAAATATATAATAAAAATTAAGGGTCGTGAAACGTAGCTTGATCGTTATCGAGGGCCCATTTTCTCTCCCTCGTTTAAGACCCAACCAAATAGGGGTCCCCGAGGTTCAAGCGTCGTAAACCAAGCACTCTAGTGTATCGTAAGTGTTAATTACTTTTGTCACTCCGCAACTGGGCGGTTAACAAATCTCGTCGTTACCTATATAATTCCAACGCTGAGAACTGTAATTTACATCGACTGACGCAACATTGTTTGGATAATAAATTATTATGCCTTGAAGCGTTCTTAACGGGCGGCTAAATCGATAAGCGTCGTTTTTATTGCACCATTAACAAGCAGTGTGAGGGGCGAACTGATTTCAATCTGCGTAATCAATGCTGTATATCGCACAGTTTACACTGAACGAAAACTAATTGATGCTAGTATTAGTCGATGAGCACTCTTACATAGCTTAGCCCTCGTCGCACGTCTTTTAAAACAATTCTAAGTTAACACGTATGTAGATAAAACATTAACCTATTTTAATGTAAGAATTTGCACTTACAATGGTTTGGCAACTTGACATTTCCGCTACTGTTCTTTAAAAGGTGGATCCCCAATTTAAATTTTCTTGCGCTTCGAATCATATTTGATCAAGATACAACCTGACACTAACCTGCAAATTGCAATAAACGCAAGAAAAAAAGTTTATTTTCGCAAGCCACAACTGCGAATCCACCTTAAGAAGGTACCTTTAACTTTCAAATTATCAAAAAGCATCATTGCATCACAATGAAAAGACCACCCTTGTTTTCGCCTATGGAAGAAACAAGCTCGGTGAATACTGAGTTTAATAACCATGACAGATTGATGGCACACTAATCCCTCTGGGGACCAAAACCCCCTCGTTTTAATTCCCTGATGCAGTCAACGAGCGGCGAGCATACAAACAGTCATAGCAAGCCGAAAACATTAGTTACGTACTACGAATCACAGTATTCCAAATTGTAGCAAAAAAGTCAACTAGTCGCCATGTCATGAAAATTCTTGTTTTGGTTTAAAAATAATATTGGATTCAAATACTGAAAAGTATATATTGTTAGGTTTAAAAAAAAATTACTCGTTTTTATTGCTACCGAAAGTGGGAAAACGAGAGGAAAAAATAAACAGCATGGCTGTCGCTCGCGAGCGAATTTCCGGCTCACTGCCGTTCGGGACGTTTCAATTTTACAAAATATAAACTTTGCCCTCTGGCTCGTAACAATCGGTTCACTCCAATTTATCATGTGAAATTGAATGTAATCTAAGTTTTGTTATGATCCTATGAATTGTAGTTTTGCGGTTTAACATATAACAAAATATTTCATTTAAAACCGTTGTTTGTCATTGCATTACTGTAATATTGATTTAGTATTTTATAATAGTTTCAGTACCGTAATTATTATTAAGTAGCTTTGCAATCAAATTGCTCGTTAGCTGAGAGATGATAATCGTACATTTTACAATCTCGACATAAACTTATCATAATGTGTCAGTAAAAGGATAATTAAAATTATATGGCGTGACTAAGATCTTTAATTTATTGTTAGTTTAACAATATTGTTCTCCGATACACCTTGGATTTAACTGGCAAGCAATCATAACTAAGTAAAAAACAAATATAAGTTTCTAAATGTAGCAAAACAAATCACGCTTGTATCCTAGGCTTAGGCAGAGGTTATTATAAAATGATTGAGAAAAATAAGAATAGTATTTGGGTATAACTTTTCTCTGACAGATTTTTTTAATGAGTGTTAGTAAAAAGTTCCTCCTTATTTAATAAACTATTCAGTGGCATATGATAGGTCTCGTTAGTATTGTATACATGTATTTGGACCAAGCCCCACACATTTTCCCCATAACGAGCCTTTGCCCACGACTTCGCCTATCTGTCGATCTGAAATTATCTCACGGGAACTTACTATAACTTCAAAGCAATTTCGCAACTTACCTCAATATGCTATGCCTGGTCATAGCAGACCAGTCGCGCGCGAGCCGATCGAGCGAAGCGAGCAGTGTCGCTGTCGCAGCACCGGCCGGGAGCGCTAAATCCAAGTTGATCGCAGTTACTTGACTATTTTGTATTTATAGGACATCAAAATAGGAATTATTTGAGGTTCGATTAAGTACATGCTATAACAAAGTAGATATCAAACCGCGTTTCTTGTTAGTTTGTTACGGTGATGATAATAAAATAATTACAAATATCCAAAGTAAATTGCTTTTCCAAATGACTGCACAATAAACGTCTTCTGTTTATCTCTTTCAGTATTTTTCGTCACTATTTATACAAAGAGATCCGTTCATATCGTTTTAATTTCCCCTCGGTATTATACGTTAATATTTTACGTGAGATCACAATTCCCTGCAATAATAATCTGTTCCTCTCGTTGGGGAAACTCTTACAAATGTTTTTTATATTTATAGATTATTCTTCGGAGACGGTTACTGTAGACAAGTCGAGATTTATCTCGGTTATCCCTGCCGCTTTACTGTTTCCTTCTAAATTAAGAGGTCTTTTATACGTTTTTCTTGCCGAATAAAGTATTTTCAAATTATTATTTAGGGGAGGAGAAGCTTTTAATACTAGAGTACTTAAGTAAATTTGTTTTTATATCAAAGAAGGTTGTTTTATTATTGCAAATACACACATCAAAAGTGTCTAGGGATCAAGCATTTTTATGCGGATTTCTTGAGATTGAGATGTGGCTTTGTAATAAATTTATGATTTTATAAATTTATATGGATCCTTTTTGGTGCATTTCATAATTTGAATCAGGAACTGTGAATCAAATTCGAGTAAAAGATGAAAATCAGCTGTCAATATTTTCCCTATAAAAACATACAACGCATTGAAGACATTATTAGTGCTACTGTTTCCCTACTACTGATTAAAACCAACGTTATTATGGAGCAGCGACGTCATTTAAGCAGGGAAGAAATGCTCAGAGCCGTGGGAATGATAGAAGCTGGTTCCCGGCAACGTACTGTGGCTTTAGCTCTGAATACAAGTCAGAGTGTTATCAGTCGACTTTGGACACGTTACCGAAGCACTGGTACCGTGGCTGAGCGCCATGGAGGACGGTATCGCTGCACCACACGGAGACAAGACCGATACATTCAAATCTTAGCTCGAAGAGCTCCAACAATAACCGCCATGATGTTAGCCGTGAGGCTTCATCACTCTTCAGGGAACTTAATTAGCGACCAAACAGTCAGAAACCGCTTGCATGAAGTGAACCTTCATTCCCGAAGACCGCTACGGGTACCACCTATAGCAATGCACAATCGTAGGATTCGATATCAATGGGCTCTTGAACACAGAAATTGGGCAGAAGAACAATGGCGTTTCGTGTGCTTTTCTGATGAGTCTCGTTTTGGTATGAGACCGGATACAAGACGTATACGACACTGGAGAACCCCTGGACGCCAACAGCGATTAAAATCCTGCCAGGAAGTCCATCCTTATAGTGGTGGAACCATCATGGTATGGGCGGGTATTTGGATCGGCGGAAGAACTGAGTTGATTTGGATCAGAGGCAACCTCAACGCTCAAATTTATGCTGAGACGATTGTATCAGACGTCATCGTTCCTCTACAAGTGCAAATCGGTCCCTTATTTCAGTTAATGCATGATAATGCACGACCGCACACCGCAAGAGTTGTAAGACAGACTCTCGCCGCAGCTAACATCAATGTCCTGCCCTGGCCTGCTCAGTCGCCAGACTTGAACCCGATTGAGCATGCATGGGATATGCTACAGAGAAGAGCTCTGCCGAATATGGAGGGTATCCAGTCGCAAGAAGACCTTTTTTTGTTGTTGCAACGAACATGGGCGGCCATTCCACAGCGTGATTTGGATGAACTCATTTTGAGTATGCCAAACCGATGTTCTTGTGTTGTTAGTGTTCGCGGTAGAAACACGGATTATTAATTGTTTAAGTTACCCAATAAAATTTTAAAGAAAACTGTTATTTCAGTCTTTTTTTCGAACTTTAATGTTAGTGGTTCAAATGTCAAAAATCCCTTTATTAGGAAAATGGCAAATTTCTTTATTAATGCAAAGGTGACTTGGTTTATCGTTACTGTGACAAACGAAAACACTTTATTTGATGAATCCTTAAAGAAAATTTTAATTAATATCAATCAGGAGAAAAGTTATTGCAAAAATATATGTTGATCCCTAGACACTTTTGATGTGTGTATATGTATGAATATATTAGTGATCCCTGAGGGTTTGTTGGGCTTTTGTTGCCTATACAAAAACAAGCAATGTGAAAGTTCAAGGGATTTTGTTTTTATACGTTCATATAAAATAAATAACGGTAGCCAAATGTATGTATGTTTTCTATAATTATTTTGCATAGATCTATCGCTTTTCGTGTCTGTTTGTATTACCGCGTTGTTCTTATAAACTACACAATTTTGATGTGGTTATCACCATCTTTTAGAGAATTTATTGCGGAAGGTTTGTGTATAACACATTAATATTAAACTTACTTGTTAATAAATAAATCCCGATGTTCTGTCAAGTCGTAAAACCCGTGCGAAGCAGGGGCCGGTCCCTAGTCTTCAATAAAAACGGAATTTACTCAAAGACAAGGCCTATATTATCGACTACAAAACATGAAGTATTCATAAAATTATCAATATACAGTCAGTTGAGTTGATTATGGGTACCCTACAACGACTGCATTAATCGCAGTCGTAAAGCAATAAGTTATAAAATGAATATAAATAAATCGGTTTACGGCCGTTTTACTGCTTTTCGCGAATGTGTTATTGCTACGAACGGACGCTATGCGTTTCACAGCATTCATGTACCTACCTACCCACGTAATAAAAACTGTACCTATTGCTTGTACATAGAAATCCACGTACTTTAAAAACCAAAACAATAATCCATTCGTGCTAAGATGGACCTATTTTAGTACCTAGAACTACCCAAAGAAATTGATGCAATTAATTAAAATCTTCGTTTTAATCTCGAATGAATAATATTTTGTTGAAATAAGTATGATCTGGATTTTTATCTGCAATTAGATATCCTGGTGAACTTCGTACCACGTAAGAGAAAATTTAGATTATTTCGATTTTTCGGCTGTTCCTTTGGGTCTTTCCTAATTTTTTATCTTAAGCCCAGTATTGAGACGAATATCGAACAAAACAAAACAAAAAAAAAACTAATCGATCGAGCCATTTTCGAGTTTTTACATACAAATAAAATAATAATAATTAATTACATAATTAATTAATTATAAATGCTTTTTGGTTGTGTCAGTTTTGTGTGTCGGTATTCGGATGTGCGCGACCAAAAGCTAACCCTCTAAAAAGCAAGCGCCGAACGAAACTATTTCACAGAATATCAGCATACCTTGTGATTTTTTTTTCCGGTTTCCGGGTAACTTTTTATGGTACCGAATTCTATATTTCCGGAAAATTGATTTTATCAAATTCTTTTCTCTAGGAGACACGGCACTTCCTTTAGCGAAGTGCGATTAATCATGGAATAAGAGTAGGCTCATCACATGAAATGAAAATTGTCTCAATTAGTAAAGAAAAAAATATTTTCAACATAATTTAAATATTCAACACGAAAGACATAAATAATCTCTTTATCACTAACTGTATTTCTAAATGGTACACACGGCTAGTCGGCTACACATCAAGCTATACATTTCCAGTTTAAGCTGATCTCGCATTGTACGGAAATCGCTTACAATGCGAGATCACCATAAACTGGACGTGCGTACACATAGTACACGTTATAAGCAAAAAAAACGATTAAAAAAATTTCGGGGCGGGACGGGAGACGGGACTGCTTATTTCCTATTAATTTAACCCAGCTTTAATATCTGAAATTTTAAGTTTAGTTTACCTCTGAAATTAAATTATTTATAATGTCTCTTTTGACATATTTTCGCCCACGCATATTGGTATCTGTCGGCATTTTACATTTGTGTAGCAAGATA
Source organism: Conistra vaccinii (assembly GCA_948150665.1). Classification (NCBI taxonomy): domain Eukaryota; kingdom Metazoa; phylum Arthropoda; class Insecta; order Lepidoptera; family Noctuidae; genus Conistra; species Conistra vaccinii. Next base: position 12,201,896 of record OX411330.1, read on the forward strand.
TAGAGTCGGTATGTTGGGCGGGCGGCGGGCGGCGCGTGCGCGAGGCGCGGGGCGCGGGCTACAGCCAGCGGCCGACGACCGGCTGCGGGCCGCGCCGCACTCTCGCCCCGCACGTCGGGCGAACTGTTCGCTGTCTGTCGATCATCTTTTTCTTTGTCTTGCTTACGATCGCGATACATCGTTATTTTTGCTCTGTCGAACTGACATCTAGACCTGCCTTGGATACCTACAGTTCTCTGGATTTCAGTGCTAAAGGATTGCAGTGACACTAGTGGAAATGCGTTTTTGTTGATGAGTTTGTTTATATGTCAAGTGCACTAACAAAGTTTACCGTCTCTTAATAACAAAGTGTTTATAGTATTTAAAAGTGATTGGGACAACATTATAGAACAGTGAAAAGTGGTTAGTGACTAGGCATGACTGTTTAAGTTAAATGGTGTACTTTTTTATAATTCTGAAGTTTCGGATTTCACCAAAAGTCAACTACAGTCACCATAGTGAGGATCAAAGATTCTGCTAAGAACAATGCAGAAGGCAGCAGCAAAAAGGAAAGCAAGAAAAAAAATAATAAACAAAAGGCGGAAGGTCACGGGTCGGTGACAGGGAATAAGAAGGAAAAGACAGCTTCTGCTACTGTTAAGGCGGACAAGGACGGCAAAAGACCGTCGCCGACCAAGGATGTGCCAGAACAACAGGTAAAATCTAACGGCAAGATGCCTAACAGATTGAGGAAAAATGCTATGAAGAATAAAATATGTAAACAACTCAATTCTTTATTAATAAACATTTATTCATTTTAATCTTATAGATCTATATCGATGCTGTCCTACAAATCAAATAACCATTTCGGACTACAGATAAATATATTTTTAATTCCTTGTGAACAGCGCGCATATTTTATCGTAACGCCTTACGTGACCGGCATCGTTAACATTTACCCCACTTTGGTGAGATTAACTTGAACAATGGAAACAACCTGCTATAGAATTCATATTTAATTTACACATATTCGCATTGAAAAACTAATGGAATGGTTATTGCGCTTGGTCACGAACTACCGAAACGCTAACCTTACATGACTTGCTTTTACTACTGTTAGACTACAAGTACTTACAATTCCGGTCAAATGTTTATGGCACTATGAACGAGGTAATTATAGTCTCCACTTGCCAATCAGCTGACTCGCCTATTACTGTTTGTTTTTATAAGGCCAGCTAACTATAATAGGCTATTTACTGCTTTACCTTTATTAACGAATGTTATATGTAGACATCAACTGCCTCGTTGGTCTAGTGGTCAAAAACGCTAACTGCTGAGCATGAAGTCCTGGTTTCGATTCCCGGGTCGGGCAAAGTGTTATTGGGTTTGTCCATCTGGATTTGTGCCCGGTTGATTGCAATAGGCTGTCCCGGTCGCCCCCCTTTTACATGGGACTCAAATATAACTGACGAAATGTGGGTGTACTATAGGTACACCTCTGCCTAACCCTTTGGGGAATACAGGCGTGATGTTATGTGTATATGTAGACCTAGCTTTTAGATTTATCATAAAAAAGACACCTTAACAAAAATGAAAACTAGGTTACATAAGTATTCAACTTTCTTTCTAATTTCTAAGTCAAGAAACACCTTGAAATACTCATTACGAAAGCTATTTGAAACTAACTTGAATGTATAATTCATTGTTAATTATTCTTGGAACAGTACCTAACCTACTATGTCTAACCACAATGATCGCGTCGTTAATCCACAAAATTACAGCCAATTATCTAGCAGACTGTAAACAAAAGACTATGTATTCTGATTATAATTACAACATTATTTTTGTTGACTTTCATAAATCAGTATCCAAAGAAACTCTTACAAAAGATTGTCTATTAAATAGTGATGTTTTTTTTTTTTTGAAACTACTGTAGCGATTGCTTGTCGCTCTTGTAAGCCACAATATAAATAAAGTCACCCACCAGTGCTACATACAAAAAAAAAACACTTTTATTCTGCTATCAGAACATTAAAGCCGTATTGCAATCGTGGTAATAAATATATCTATCTTTTTATTAAGCATTAAATGTCACTGAGAACAAAAATTGGTATGCAGCATTAAATTCAGGTCATGAACAAACAACTCTTAGCTAAATATGCGCGGTGAATACTTAGCGACTTAACGCTTTCCTCTTTTTATGTGCGAGATTATAATTTATTACTTCTTATGTTAATCCGCCTAACTTCTGGTGTTGACACATTAATTTTATTACTCAAATACAACTGGAAAACAAATTTTTATTGAATTATTACAAGTTTTTGTTTTATTTCGTGAAAACTAGATTAAGTACTTATTTACTAATTACACGCTCACTTAATTGATTTTCAATTATTACAGAAATAATCAATTATTTATTGCAGCTAACCTATGATTTAAATTTCGGATCTACTAATTGTGCAATCGCCAATCTGTCAGAAATTGGTGAAATATAATTAATTATTCATATTTTGCACAACACAAGAATAGCAAACTTGCCAGAAAAATAATACTAATATCAATAAGAATATTGTTTTATATTCATATCAACAATATGATCGACACATGACCATTGTCGCAACCAATCTTGTACGTTTATACCTATTTTAAGGTGATCTGCAAAACAAAAATAAGAATGCTAAACTAATCGCATTTCAGTTCTATGTATTCGTCAAATTTTACGAAGTAGGTAGATATATTGCCTTTTAAAGATCGCAGGGGGGTCACGGATCGGTATGACTGAACTTTTGCTTAGAGAGATGAAATTCTCCTTGAATTTTAAGTCCCATCCTATTAAAAGTTTGTGAAAGTATTAGAATTTGGAATGAGGGGCGAAAAGCTATCACGCCATTTTTTCCGACTCTCCCCGTTTCCAACACTGGGTGAGGAGGAGGCGGGCAAAACGGCCCTGAGGCTGGGATCGCCAGATTATGCTTCGCTGTTTTGAATTCAGAATACGAATTAATTAATTCAGAATCGTAAAGTTCATTCATATTAAAAGTTATTAACTTTTTATAAACGCTTGTGTGGGTGGGTGTGCAACGTTCCAAACGTTGGCTTATTTTATTTTTATTTTATTACCTTGAGTTAATTGCTTTAACGACTCTACTAATGGAATTTGATAACGAAAAAAAAAACTAATTTAGAAACATAATTCAGCAACGCAAAGAAATAACTTCAAATTTTAGTTTGTGTAAATATTCTTAGTTTTATTTTGACAACGTTGACTAATGCGGTCGTTTATTTTTATGGCTGATTTATTTAGAGTCGCGTGTATTTCTCTTCGGAGGTGGGCTCAACGGAACTATTATTACTTGGCGACACGACATCAGTCATCGCGCTAATCGTGCTGAATTATTATTATCTTTTATGTAACAGAGTTTTGACAGCCAGCCAACATTTGTCAACGTTGATGGACATCCCCTATTTTCTTACATACGCGAGGTTAAAGGGATCTCACTAATAAAGCAATAAATTAATAATCAAAGAAGTTAGTCTATTTATAGACCTCTCAGAGTTGCCTCAAAAAAACAGTCAATTGTTTGATCTAATATTGAACATTGATATTCTATTTAGACAAGTCGCAAGGTGACAGAAAATGTTTTAATAGGCTGGCGGTGCTTTTGAATGTCTTTATTGTAGTGAGAGGCCGGACGCAAAGCCGCCGCGCCGGGCCGGGTGCCGGCTGGCGGCACGACACTCGCCGCCCGCCTGGCACGCGCGGCCCATACTTGATTTATCACTCCATTGTTGCGGAGCGACGACCCACCCCCACCGGATAAGGCTAAACATTCAATTGCCGGAACGCACCCGAAACGATTTGTTCCCCCCATACTATCGATTGACTATTTCTTCCGGCTGCCAGTATTTAAAGGGTGTTAGAAGAAAGTAAAGCGATGAGAAAGAAGATTTGTATAATATAAATGAATATGTATATTGGCTGCTATGTCAGGGGTCAATATTGTGGGTATTTAAGTTACTAATGTTCTTTTTGTTTCCGGTTAATTTACCTACTATTACGTGTACATGTACTTGTCAAAATATGTTTATGACAGGTGGCTATTCATAAAGGCTTTTTTACACAGCTGCCCAAAAAAAGAGTGTAATTGAAAGAATATATTGCTCAATTATTGAATGCGCTATCTTAACTTCCTAAATAGAGTAGAGTAGAATAAAATTATTTCCTCATCAACATGCAATAAAAATAAAACCAATTCGAATAATAGAAAATTAAATCAACTACGGCAAATCAGATTTAAGAGACAATGCTACTTAAATTGTGTCCATCGTAAAAGGCGCGGTTAGCCCGCTAGTTTTATTGAGTCGTTCTCGGCGCTAGCTCGTAAATATCACTGGGTAATTACTTTCCATTCCCTTTAAATACTTAAAACCCGCGCCGTAAAATAAATAAACTTTTATTGTTTCAGAAATTGTTAGCATTTATAACGTTTTGTTTAAACTATTATTTTTGTAATTGAGTGAACATTGGGTTGTCATGTGCCACGCTGTTTTGTGTTTAACATGTTTTAAATGCTCAATTATAGGATTAGAAACATTTTTCTTGTTAATTTATTTACTCGTTTTAGTATAGTCAATTTCTCTGTTTCATTTTATCATCAATATGCATTAAAAAAGAGAATAAAATACTGACTTTCCGATTCGGAACCAGTTTCGGTTCGATTGTTTAATCCGATTAGGGCGTTTGCGCACTTATCCGTATCCGGTTCGTATTCGATTCGTGTTCGTTTCTGATCCGGTTTGGCCATCCTAGTAATTGTATGGACGTTTGTGGACTCATGCGTATACGGTTCGTGTTTGATTCGTAAATTCTCACTTCGAGTCGTTTTTTGACGAATGTAAACCGAGTATATCAAACAAAACGAATAAAAAACGGATAATGGGGCAGATGCTAGAACGTGAATATCCCGTCCATTTTTTTCACGTATCGAATACGAACCGGCTACGGATAAGTGGGGCAAGTTGACAAACGTTCTTACTGAGGCTTAAAGATTATCGCGTGAAAAAATAATGAATGTTTTCATCAACAAACCGTGAAATACTTGTGAAAAGAAAAGTAAAGCTTTAATTAATTACTTTTCATTTGTTTTTTTTTTTTCAAACAAGAGCCTTTTATGATTACAATCTACCAACTTCCTTCTTTTATCCGCGACGGGGCCGATTGTTTATTCGAGTCTTTCCCTTTGTTGGTTTTGTCATCTTTATATTACGTAACCCACTACAATGGATAGTTAGTCGGTTATGAATAAGAACGATTTCAATAGGTACTAAATTATTGATAGCCTTTTAAAATCAATATATTAAAATTAATTACGTGCCTATCGCAAACCATATCATCATCTTGGTTTAACCTATTATAAATTTGAAATAAAAAATGTTATAAGTTTATAACATTCCAAACAGCACAGTTTGGTAATACCCACAATCAAGTAACACGTACTTAAGAATGTATAATTGAATGATGTATAAATGCGATCATTTTACTTATAATTCTCATTAGCATGTCTTTGTGTCAGACGTGATTTCATCTTCATCTAATGAATACAAAAAACCCGAAGGCGGTTATTGTGTTAGGTTTGAACAATAGGCATACATATTGTGAATACTAATCATGTCGGTACATAGACTGACGGCCCAACGGGGTCGCACTCGCATCGCTTCGTTCCTCTGTGCTAGCAGTCTAAACGCGAGTACATACAGATACGCGTCTTTATATCTTTGGAATTTATGGAAAAATTCAACGCTGTTCATTACTAATGACGATCTTTATTAAACTACGTTTCGTTCCGATTAATGACTATCCGTGTCATATTAATCGGATTGCCTCTTACGTGAGTCTCTACCAAAAGTACCTTCATATTAAATCGGGATCAGTACCCTAATTACGTAATACACGATCAATCATAATTTCAATCGTTTTGAAACAGATTGCTAATCCATTACTTCATAAGATCGAAAAAAAAGTAGTCGAAGTTTCAAACTCGAAACTGATTGATTTGATATTTTTGTTTTTTTTTTTTTGTTCGCCTGTATCCTGGGGTGGTTTAGGAAAAAAGAAAATTTGGAAAAACCCAAAGGAACAGCCGAAAAATCGAAATAGAAACTGACTGGACAACGTCTGACGTGTTAGCTAGTAATATTATAAATGCGAAAGTAACTATCTCTATCTATACATTTTGATTAAATCTTCCTTTAGATTTTGTGAATGTGAGAACGTCAAGACTGTAGATCTGTGGCCCATTTTATATTTTGCTAAGTATCTGGTACTTTTTGATAGGCCTACACTGTCCTCTCATACCTATTATTATCACTGTAATTAAAAAACCATTGTAAAAACCATTTATTTTTAAAAGAGTAACCGTGGAGTTTCTTGCCGGCTCTTCTCCGTAGGAAACGACCTTTTGGAACCGTGCATCTAGCTTCTGACGTTTCATAAGTGCCCTTGTTGGTTTATGTGAAATAAAATAATTTGAATTTATAATTTAGATGAAATTGTAAGGCACGCGGATATACCATGACCAGGGTTAGGATATAGGATAATTTTTAAGTTTTTATCCCGGTAGTACATTCCTGTGTGATAATATTCCGACTAACACGCGGGCGCAGCCGCGGGTAAAACTAGTGATTTAATAAAAATGTAAGTGAGCATAAACTAATCGCACTTCGTGAACGTATTTAGCTCATTCAATAGCATCGTCGACGTCCTGTCGCTAGTTGACGGCTTAGCGCTAATATTTTAACGGTCTGCTGTCGTCAGTGGCCGTTTCTTATAATTTATTAACGACGTGTACACACGCATGTCAGTCGCAGTCCCCTTTGATGACTCGCGATTTGTGCGCAAATTGGTTACCATGATCCTCCGTTATAATTTATCTAAAATACTGCAGCACTAATTTTGAAATAAATATTATGTTAAAGTTGAGTATTTTAATGTCAAGTACTTTGTTTGACGAAAACACGAAAACAAGTTAGCGTATTTGTGCATACTTATGTTACCGTAACAGGTGTAATAACTTGTAATTTAGCGTATTTGTGCATACTTATGTTACCGTAACAGGTGTAATAACTTGTAATTTACGTAATTGATGTCAATTATCAAGTTCCATTTGTTTGTCCCGATCGTAAGAGACACTTATCGATGCTAATTATTTTGTTCGTTATTAGATTTATTTGTAGTAACTTTTGGTCTAACTAATGTATGTAGTACAGTCAGTGTGCTGAGTTAGGTAAGACGCATTGTTTTCAATTGACTCATTAATGATATTTATTATTTATTTGAAGATTTGTTTTTTACAAGGCTGCAGGCTCATTCGTGAACAACATATTATTGACTAGCTTTCGCCCGCGTGATAAATTTATAGATTATAGCTTACTATATTATGCATGTATTATACATACAACCTTCCTCTTGAATCAGTCTATCTATTAACAAAAAACCACATCAAAATCCGTTGCGTAGTTATAAAGATCTAAGCATACGTCGACAGACAGCGGGAAGCGACTTCGTTTTATAATAATTATGTAGTGATGTAGTGAAGTACAACTATAGGTAGTATTTTATTGAAGTAGTATCTATACTATCCTACTTATTGTAAATAACTTCGTGTTAATCACAAGACACCACCTTAATCAGTGTGGAAATTAAACAAACACATCACTATCGATATTATGATCTCGATTTTAGGTAATCGCTTTAATTTGGTGACTTTTATTTTCAAACGCGCTGGTCCATATTACTTAGTTTTCGCGATGATTCTCAAAAGCTTATATTTAATCCTTTATTTCTGCGCTGAGCAAAATTTTTTATATTTTGATGTTATTTGTTCCAGGCGAGTCCCGAAAACAGCAGAAATCCTTCTCCAAGGTACCACGATGCATCAATGGAAGATGTAAGTTACCTACTCAAAGTTTTAGTGGCGGAATTTAAATTCAAATGAAACTAAAACAAGAGTGATTAATTGAAATGAATTGTTTACAGGCATCGGACGCAGGCTCTCTGTTTCGGGTGGCGGGCGCGGCAGCTACTGGTGGAGGCGCCAAAAACGAGCTGGTCGCGCGAGGCGGCAGCGGCGGCGCGCTCGCCTTGTCGCGTGCGCCGGTGGGCGGCAGCGCCAGCCCCGCGCCGGCGCCGCTGCCGCAGCCCGCACCGTCGCCCGCGCCCGCCGCCTTGCCGCCGCCTGCGCTGCCTCCTCCGCCTTTCCGCGCCGACACGCCGCACCGGCCCAACGGAGCGCACATTCCGGCTCTCGACGGTCACGCCGCCACACAAATCCCGGCGCGGCCGGTCGGCGCCGCCGGGCCCGACACGCCCGAGCGGCCCGCCAGCAACAGCAAGCTGCAGCCGGGCGCGAGAGCCTCCGCCGACAGTCCTACCCCCGCCCCGCCCGCTCCCCCTGCGCCCTCTCCTCTCTTCCCCTCGCATACCGCCTACCAATCTCAGTCTCAATCGCATGCTGCCGCCGCGTTGCCCGACTACCGCCACACGAATCATGAAACGCGAACCGACCCTCCGGAACAGCCTCCAGCGCCCCTGGACCTGCACACGCACCACCCGGCGCACCACACGCCGCGGCCGCCGCACCTGGCGCCCAGCCCGGCGCAAGCCCCTCATCCTAGTCTACAGAGCCGCGTCCCGCACTCGCAGGCGCACCCAGTGATGCCAGGCCATGACGTTCGAAATCAAGCGGTCGCAGCTCAGACTCATCCCTCCGTTCCTACCTCGTTTTCGAACCGCGTCAATGGTGTGCCGCAAAGCGTAACACCACATTCGACGCCGTCTTCAATTCCGAGCTGTCTTCCGAGTCAAACTCTCACGGGACGGTCGCTCTCTCCAGCCGCGCCGACCTCTCGCCCCTACCCTACCCCGTCGATCGGGTCTAGTCATGTAAACTCCAGTATAAGTTCCAGTATTCACGGTCACTCAATAGCTTACCAGAGTCAGTCGAGTTTACAGAAACATTCCGTTCAATCTGTGTATGCGAACCGACCGTCACATCTTGCACCCTTCAGCATATCCAACCACATTTCATCCAGTCATATTCAGCCTTCTGCAGCGATTCAACCTCCAGTCCCTCATATGAACCATCCAATAAACAGTCATTCCGTTACAAGTCTCTCCAGTCACCTTCCTGTTGTCAACCCGAGTTCCTTAGCGACGTCTACACCAAATCACATTGGTCCTCCGTCTACTCTAGCTTCTATTACAAGTACCACAATGTCTTCTTTCACCCCCAGCCTTAAATCACACCCGGGCGTCAATATACCGCAACAGCCGACTGCTGCCACTCCCGTATCTTCTCATTTACCGAGCAGTCATGTGGATTCATTAGCCACGTCAAATTGTACTCCCACAAACGGGACGCCGGTGTCGACGAGTAGCAGTGGAAACAGTAACCACCCCCTCGCTCCTCCCGTCGTGGATTCGAGGCAAGCTCCGATACCATCATGCGAATTGCCTGCGCGTACCGAGAGTCCAATCGTATCCTCAACCCTGGCTTCCAATAGTTATCCGCCTCCGGCTGTGTACTCGGGATCTTCGTATCCTCCGCTGTACACACCTTACGCCGCCACAATGCAACACAGTCCTTACCTACCACCCGCTGCGGCTTCACCGAGGAACTCTGCAGACACGGTACGAATGACTGTGAAATGTACCTAATGTTATTATGTGCAATTAGCTATTGTATAAAATAAGATTTTTAATAATTGAAAACAGTAAATGCTAGTATTGTTGAATTTGTATCGTATCCAAATCAACAAAGGTTTCCATTACTCAAAGTATTCTGTACATTTTTGCAGAGAACGAGTTTATCTGCGTCACCTTTAGTTGCACCGAAAACACCAAAGGGCGTGCGGCCTCACACGCCGGGCTCGACGGGCGCGGCCGGCGCGGCGCTCTCGTACTCCCCGCGCGGACACAGTCCGAACAGGGAACGCGAGAGTTTCAGGTACACTCCACATGCCTCATTGTTAATACCCATTCAAAATTTAATTATTATAAAGACAATCTCATTCTAAAAATTAAATCTGAATGATTTTGTGTATTTTCGCGGATTTGGATTGATTTCGCCGACTGGAAATACGCTGTACGCCGGAGATCGTCCAATGACCGAAAGTTTCCCCCTGCACACCTTCAAAATTCGGTAAGTTTCATAATGCGTGTCGTTAGTACTGACTACTTTTCGTGGGCACTGTGTACTATCACACGATTGATTGAACTGAAAGTTTATCTCACACAACGATGTGATTGATTTCAGCAGCAACATCAGCAGTTTGTCTCGCAGCACGCCGGCCTCGTCGGCGGCATCCTTGCCGTCGCTCGCGCCGTCGCTCGTCGCACCACTCGCCGCTCCGCTGGCCACACCCTTAGCTGCGCCGTTACCGGTAATTAATACTCCCAAATAATTAATTGTTCTGCACAGCTGTTCAAATAAAAATGAAATGCTGTTTGTTGGTAAGCTTGAGAAAGGTTAAGCCAATTTGGCAATTTTTTGTTTTTAAATGTTTATTATTATGTAGTTGGAATTCAGTTTAAAAATTGGGAAAGGTTCCCGGAAATATTTCAAGTTCGGGAAAAACTAAGCCACCTTTTTCCTTCCTTTTTTTTTTGGACAGGACAATGTCTGTCCGGTCAGCTAGTTTGTCATAAATATGGCCTCCATATTTAAGACAAACTAGCTGACCAGATACCATGCTGGTGATTCATGAAAAACACTGAATGAATGTAAAACGAATGCGAACGAAGGCAGTGATTCATACCTGCGCTTTGTTCATTCTTCCGTAATCGCTAACTATAGTCGTTCTTATTTATACTTTAAAGGTTCGGACAGAAAGACATGAACTGTATAAACCTCAGGGTCCGCTGCCGGTGTCGCTGCCGGGCCCGCTGCCGCTGCCGGCGCTGGCGCCCCCGCTGGGCGCGGCGCTGGCGCCCCTGGCGGCGCCCGGCCTGGCGCCCGGCCTAGCGCCCGGCCTGGCGCCCCTGGCGGCGCCCGGCCTAGCGCCCGGCCTGGCGCCCCTGGCGGCGCCCACGCCCACGCCGGCCGCGCCCACGGCGCCGCACCTCACGCACTCGCTGGCGCCCGTGCCCACCGTGCCCAGCATCAGCTCCAGCGCCAAACCGCCGGCGCACTGGGGAGTGACGTAAGTACAACATTTTGGCTTTGCGAGCGACCTTCTCGACTGATTACAGTCAGTCGCGAAAACAAGCACGCGGCGCCGTGGTGTCTCGTCTCATATCTGATGTAGAGCACGTCCACACGGAGATCGTAATGGAGATTCCGCTTGGGAAATAATTAATTTGTATCATGTGTATGCATCTTTAATAACGTTTGTCGTATATCTTCCAGCAGGCCTACCGGTGCGGAGCGTCCCTCAGGTTTCGCACCCGCTCCTCCACTGTTCGGTGCGCCGCTCCCGCCGCCTAATCCTAATCCATTCTCCGCCGAATCGCTCTTTCAAAGCAGTAAGTCATTACCTGTAATTTTTTACAATAATAACATTCCATTTAACCGACCGATTCACTCGAACTGTCATTGTATCCGATAAATCTAATTTGTCGATTAGTTACAATATTGTAAAAAGTGGTCGTTGGACATGTAGAGGGGTGCTTTTCAGGCCCAGGCGCGGATCTGCTGCGGCGCGAGCTGGACAACCGGTTCCTGGCGGCCGCGGGCGCCGTGTCGGCCGTGCGCACCGAGATGCACCACCACCAGCACCAGCACCAGCACACGCACGTGCACCAGCACCCGCCGCACCACTCCGCGCCGCACCCGCACCAGCTGCTGGTGCCGCACGCGCCTCTCGTACGTATCTAGCGATGTTCTATCTACATAGCACCAGCACACGCACGTGCACCAGCACCCGCCGCACCACTCCGCGCCGCACCCGCACCAGCTGCTGGTGCCGCACGCGCCTCTCGTACGTATCTAGCGATGTTCTATCTACATAGCACCAGCACACGCACGTGCACCAGCACCCGCCGCACCACTCCGCGCCGCACCCGCACCAGCTGCTGGTGCCGCACGCGCCTCTCGTACGTATCTAGCGATGTTCTATCTACATAGCACCAGCACACGCACGTGCACCAGCACCCGCCGCACCACTCCGCGCCGCACCCGCACCAGCTGCTGGTGCCGCACGCGCCTCTCGTACGTATCTAGCGATGTTCTATCTACATAGCACCAGCACACGCACGTGCACCAGCACCCGCCGCACCACTCCGCGCCGCACCCGCACCAGCTGCTGGTGCCGCACGCGCCTCTCGTACGTATCTAGCGATGTTCTATCTACATAGCACCAGCACACGCACGTGCACCAGCACCCGCCGCACCACTCCGCGCCGCACCCGCACCAGCTGCTGGTGCCGCACGCGCCTCTCGTACGTATCTAGCGATGTTCTATCTACATAGCACCAGCACACGCACGTGCACCAGCACCCGCCGCACCACTCCGCGCCGCACCCGCACCAGCTGCTGGTGCCGCACGCGCCTCTCGTACGTATCTAGCGATGTTCTATCTACATAGCACCAGCACACGCACGTGCACCAGCACCCGCCGCACCACTCCGCGCCGCACCCGCACCAGCTGCTGGTGCCGCACGCGCCTCTCGTACGTATCTAGCGATGTTCTATCTACATAGCACCAGCACACGCACGTGCACCAGCACCCGCCGCACCACTCCGCGCCGCACCCGCACCAGCTGCTGGTGCCGCACGCGCCTCTCGTACGTATCTAGCGATGTTCTATCTACATAGCACCAGCACACGCACGTGCACCAGCACCCGCCGCACCACTCCGCGCCGCACCCGCACCAGCTGCTGGTGCCGCACGCGCCTCTCGTACGTATCTAGCGATGTTCTATCTACATAGCACCAGCACACGCACGTGCACCAGCACCCGCCGCACCACTCCGCGCCGCACCCGCACCAGCTGCTGGTGCCGCACGCGCCTCTCGTACGTATCTAGCGATGTTCTATCTACATAGCACCAGCACACGCACGTGCACCAGCACCCGCCGCACCACTCCGCGCCGCACCCGCACCAGCTGCTGGTGCCGCACGCGCCTCTCGTACGTATCTAGCGATGTTCTATCTACATAGCACCAGCACACGCACGTGCACCAGCACCCGCCGCACCACTCCGCGCCGCACCCGCACCAGCTGCTGGTGCCGCACGCGCCTCTCGTACGTATCTAGCGATGTTCTATCTACATAGCACCAGCACACGCACGTGCACCAGCACCCGCCGCACCACTCCGCACCGCACCCGCACCAGCTGCTGGTGCCGCACGCGCCTCTCGTACGTATCTAGCGATGTTCTATCTACATAGCACCAGCACACGCACGTGCACCAGCACCCGCCGCACCACTCCGCGCCGCACCCGCACCAGCTGCTGGTGCCGCACGCGCCTCTCGTACGTATCTAGCGATGTTCTATCTACATAGCACCAGCACACGCACGTGCACCAGCACCCGCCGCACCACTCCGCGCCGCACCCGCACCAGCTGCTGGTGCCGCACGCGCCTCTCGTACGTATCTAGCGATGTTCTATCTACATAGCACCAGCACACGCACGTGCACCAGCACCCGCCGCACCACTCCGCGCCGCACCCGCACCAGCTGCTGGTGCCGCACGCGCCTCTCGTACGTATCTAGCGATGTTCTATCTACATAGCACCAGCACACGCATGTGCACCAGCACCCGCCGCACCACTCCGCGCCGCACCCGCACCAGCTGCCTGCCTTTATTGTCTTCATAGATTAATATTGAAAGTCATTATATAAAAAAAAAACAAAATTATAATATTGTTTATTCAATCGTTTTCAGTTCAAGGATGTGAGCAAGATGTCATCGTTGTACCGCAGCGGCATCGGGCTGGGCTACCCGTACTCGTCCAGCCTCCTGCACCCCAGCGGCCCCTACGTGCCTCCCGCGCCGCTTACCACATATGCTCCTAAGGTGAATTGCATTTTTCACATCAATATTGTCATTTTGTAAATTTTCAAAGTTAAAAGCAAGTTTAATATGTTACCAATTAATTCATAAACAATTAATAATGCATGCATAATTTATTCTTGTTTCTGGATCAGTTTCTTTATAATCAACCATCTTTCAATGTCTTTTGTATTACAGATTTATAGAATTAAAATCTAACATTCAAATGTAGCCTTCAATATCTTTCTCATGCCATAATAATTCATTTCTTTACTGACAATTTTCTTGAAATACTTGCTTATGCTTATTTTATGTTATAATTTGCTCCAATCATTAACCCTGCATCGCATAATGTTAACAGCCCGTAGTGTCAGCCGCAAGCGACTCCAACTCTAAACCACCACCACGTCCCGCTGTCGCGGTAGGTTTCCTTCTTAGCACTACATTACTTACTTTCTGCATGCACCTGTTATAAATATTTGTCGAACTCGACCTGCTCGCACGCCAGGACAGTGACGACCTTTACAATAAAGAATTCATATTCTATGGCACTTTGCTAACATGATCTTTCTCGAACAGAAAACGGGAAAATGGAACGCGATGCACGTGAGGATCGCTTGGGAGATCTACAACCACCAGCAAAAAGAGAAGACCGGCGGCGGCGCCGTGCCGGGCGGCGACAAGGACAAGCTGCGCGCCTTCCCCGCGCCCGCGCCGCCGCCCAGCTACCGCTCGCCCTACGAGCTGCCGCCCGCGCCCTACCTGCCGCACCACCCGCACCTAGGTACGCTCCGCCGCTACGAGCCCGGCCTGCCCGCGCCCGCGCCCGCCGCCTCTCACCGAGCTGTGCGCGTTTCAGGCGTGTCCCCCTTCGGCCGGTACGGGCCCGGCGCCTACCCCGGCGCGCCGCCCTTCGGCCTCACGGCGTACGGCCGCGACCTGGCGCTGTCCGGCTCGCTGCACGGCGTGCACCACGCGCCGCCGCTGGGCGCGCTGCACGACGCCTGGCGCACCGTGCGCCCGCCTGCGCCGCAGGCCGCGGCCGAGGCGCGGCGCGAGCACGACGAGCGCGAGCGGGCGCGGCGCGAGCGCGACGAGCGAGAGCGCCGGGAGCGCGAGGACCGCGAACGGCGGAAGGCGCGCGAGCAGCGTGACCAGCGGGACCGCGAGCTGGAGCGCGCCCGCGCCCGCTCGCCGCTGCGGAACGGCGCGCCCGAAGCTATCAAGGAGGAGCGCAAAGAGCCGCCGCGCCACGCGCCGCCGTCGCTGGGCGCCTACCCGCCGCCGCCGCCGTGGGACCCGTACCGCACGTTCGACCCGCTGCAGCACATGCGCTTCGCGCCGCTGGTGGAGGCGGCCATCCGCGCCGAGGAGGACCGCGCCAAGATGCTGAGCGCCTACGCGCACCACCAGCAACTCAAGGCGCAGCCGCTGCTGCACCGCGCGCTGCCGCCGCACGCGCCGCTGCCGCCGCTGGGCGCGCACGCGCAGCTAGGCTCGCACGCGCCGCTCGGCCCGCATGCACCGCTCGGCCCACACGCGCCGCTCGGCCCGCACGCGCCGCTGGCCCCGCTGGCGCCCCTGGCCCCCCCTCTGGCGCCGCTCGCGCCTCTCGACCTGCTCAAGAAGGAGGAGCCGCGATGATAGCGATGCGGCGGAACCGCCGTGACGCCGAGTGTGTACATAGAGTAGCGTAAACGACGTCGCAAGTGAGAGTACGACTAATTTAATGTATATCGTTTCGCAGTATCGGTTTAGAGAATTATTTATTGTAACGTCGCTTACAGAACGACGATTGTCGGTTCCGTGGGCCGCCCGCCTCGCCGGTGGGACAGTGTAGTCGCGAGGCGGACGCGGCCCGGAGAGGTCGAGCGCGCACGCTAGCTCGACATGTGCAATATTGGACGAGAACACGCGGCGCTCGTCGCCGCCGGCCTGTACACTACTGCTTGTTTATTTACATGAAAATATCTATCGAGTTGTTATTGTGACCATTATTAGTTAATTATACATGAAAATTGCTGATTATTGTGAAAGATAGGATTATCGGAATCGCTATCGATATAATTATACATATTTATATATACTTATAAATAAACTGTAAATATTAGTATGTAAATTAGCGTTAAAATATAGAATTGGTTTATTTAACGTCATACAAAAGAAAATCCCATAAATTATTATTGCATCGGGAGTTTAATTTACACTTCCGTTAAAAATCTCAATGGTTTTTCAATTGTACCAGTGGAGTTTTATTTATTTATTTATACTCCTATTAGTGAACACAATTTCAGGTATAGCAGTTATTTCATTTTAATGCATTTAAAATATGTGATATTATTGTATTGTGAAATACATTTTGTCTGACTTCAAAGTAGTGTCTATTCTCAGGTATCTAGATGTAACAGTAATACAGTAATGGTTGGATTTGTATTTATCATGAATCATGTTGTTTTTATTTCAAATTGTATTTGTGAACAAGCGAAATATTTCTGAAAATAATTGTTTAGTGACCTTATCATGACATGTACTAGTAAACTCTTATGTGCCATTGAATCAATATTAAAAGGGCATTGAGTCAGACAAAATAGAATTTATGATCTGTCATTATACAGATACATCTGACGGTTTGTGTTCTTAAAATCTCAAGATTGACTCAGAATTGTTATTATAGTTTATTCAAAATCATTCTGTATACTAAAAAGTAAATGAAAGCTTGGTGCGATTCAGAAAATACCATTAAAACTTTTGATTTTTATACCAATAAGATTTTTTTTACACCCCTATCCTCCACGAAAATAATGTACGAAGTAAGTTATTTCCTGAAAAGATAGACAATACTATGTTTAAAATCTAATAAGGAAGTCCCAGTTTATAAACAAAGCAAAACTGGCATTTCCTATGATTTTCCACATTATATTTATGTTCAAAGCATTTGATCTACACCAGCTACACAATCGGTTAGTGCAATAAAACAGGTGCTGTCTGTTTTTGTAAAAAAAAGTCATTCGATTCCCGGCTCCAACAGGGGCGCCACAACTGTGGTAAAAATTAAAAGAAATCATGTCGCCTTTGCATGTGCAAAGAGCATAAGTGCTGCGCACATTGATATATTATAATACATTAAGCTGCGCATCTCATTTATTGCAAAGTAGCGTTGCGGTGCGCTGGGTGGTGGTGCATTTGTTGGCGCCCGGGGCACGTGCCCGGTTTGCCCCCCCCTAGATCCGGGGCTGCCTACCACCTACCCATAGTTTCGAATTTAGAAAAAAAGTTCCCGTCGGAAAGACTAGTCTGATTGTCAATCTTGACCACTGGAAAAAACTCCGATGTGCCATCGCAAATCATGTTCGTTCGCAACTGACATACCTAATTCTCCTCAAGTCCTCAGTCCCCTTATTTCCTTTCAGCTGACTATTTTTTTTTGGGTTCATGATGATCCCAATAATCAGATTTATGGTTTTGGTGCGGCATAAAATAACCCTTTTTTTTTTTGTTTTTTATCAATTTGACATGGTCTTAACTTTACTGGAGCAGCAAACTATCAGATCACTTTTAATAGGACGCGGGGTTAAGAGACTGACCGATCGTCGCGCGAATACACAATCGTTCGAACTTTTTGTTCGGTAAACGAACGCGTTTCCGAACAAGTGACAGCACGCGAGCGCAACCGATCGCTTTTTTAAGAGCTTGTCCACAAAGGGCGAATTCGCCGCGATTCTCTCGTGCGTATCACGCGCGACCGTTTCGCCCAGAAAGAGCGTACCTACGCGCGAGCATTTGGGGACTATAAACAATTCCGTATCAAAATTTTGGCGCTCCATTTCCCTGGATACGTGCATTCGCTCTGGAGTTCGCGCGTCAACTGGACGCAACAAGGAGTCTCTAAGGCCCGTATTACAGAACGTCACTCAAAACTCAAGCATTACTTAAAACTCGTTTAAAGCCTTTTGATTGGTTGAAACTAGTTTTAAGTAATGCTTGAGTCTTGATTGACGTTCTGTAATACGGACCTTAGTCTCTAGTATCTCGACTCGCGCTTGATTCGCGCGTCGAGATACTAGATGCCGGGTCCCGCCCTCGCGGAGGGCTCATTTTAAATGTAGGTTTTTTTTAGCGAATTCAACATTTTAACAAGATTTGTTAGCGTATGAGTGTTGGTTTTCAAATGAAAGACTTAAGATTTCTTTTTAATTTTTTGTTCTCGGTTACACAAAACAAAAAATTTAAAAGGTTAGAAAAGTTACGTATAGCGACAACACCCCCGAAAACACTATTTCACTTCGTTTTACAGTGTTTTATAACACAGTTTTAAACCTAATGCCGTTGACCATCCGCGATGGTTAACTTTAGCGCAAACGTAATGCCAGGGGTTCCCGGAAGGTCCAGTTGCAATATGTATGGCGGCATGGCGTATGAGCTCGACGAAAATGGGTGGAGTCGAATTTGTTAAGTTCGGCAATTCTTCGGGCTATGTTCTATACGGATCTCATTTCCGATTCGATTCGATCAAGTAGGGAAACTCCAAGCATAGCCCTCTCCGTCTCCAATGCCCTTTGAGTGACGTCAGTAGCGGATCCAGGGGTGGGGAGGCTAAGGAATCTGAGATCTTCTATGACTTCTATAGTTCTATGTGAGAAATCTTTAAAGTGAACCTGATATTATTCTAATTAGTCTTTTTACCATTAATAGTAAAGTTATCAATTTTTTTTTTGTTTTGTTAGTAGTTAAGATATTTTGTTTACGTGACGAATTGTGAATCCGCGCGCCATTCTGCTGCTCACGCTGCTCGGTTTGGCCCCCATGTATATTCACCGAGATATCTCTGGTAGCCGACCTAACGAAGTCATTGGGGAATTGTGAAATGTGTGCTTTTTTAGTGTATGCTTTGCTAAAACCTACCTACCTCCAGCGGGGTCAAGCCCCTCCCAAACGACAATCCTGGATTCGCCACTGGGTGACGTTCAGCCTTAGATATAATGAAGCCCATTGTGGGCGACCACGTTTCAATTCCTTAAGGGCTATATTTTCCCAACACATTTTCGTAAACGAGTCAGACTAATTTGTTTCATTTTGACAGTTCAACAACATTCATTGACTTATTTACGTTGCTGAGCAGATTTTTTTTCTAACTTATGACGCAATGGATTAGCAATTTGTTTCAAAACGATTCAGATTGGTTGATCGTGTATTACGTAATTAGGGTACAGGACACCATGGCGGCGCAACCAGTAGCCGCTACCATCAAAATGTATACCTACAGCTCTATAGAGAGTTACTTACCTGGTGTCCGTTTGGTTGCGCAACCAATTGGCGGAGCAACCAGCTCGAACGCGTGCACTAAGTCATCACTGGCAACACGCAGTGGTCAAAGACTTAGTGTAGTAGTCTCTACTTGGTACAACAATATCAATTGATCCTCCAACTTCACCCTTTAGGTAACCAGTAATTCTGCAGCATCATGATTGAGGAGTTGGATGTTCCGGAGTTCAATGAAAAAGGAACATACACGGACCATGGACCTCTAAAATGATGAACACCATTTGCGTAGATATTCTTGTGATTGCCGCGTACACGCAACGGATGTTCCGAGGATCCGCGCGCACGCGCTCGAACTGTCTTGCGGATGCTCGCGTACGTCTCGGCTCGTGCTCGTATCGTCACGGTATGACGATAGTATCGTCATATCATCAGAATATTCAATTATGAACAACTAGCGTCCACCCGCGGCTTCGCCCGCGTGGAGGTCGGAAATTATCCCACGGGATCGTACCTACCACCGATGTATAATCTCTTACATATTACGCGGCGACTCCCAGTCAGTCGGCATGAATTTTTCTTGACTCCGATGATCACTGCACCCGCGTAGCCGTCAACCATGATTATTTTGTTACGCGTAATTTTGAATCCGCGATATCTTTTAATCATTTAAATGAAATGATATCAAGGCATGTTTTAATCTATATTAAATGCCCAATTTAATTAACGTATATTGGATAAGGATTAATACGATCCCGGTCAAAATAGCGTCGGAAATAAAAATTAAATTTTTATCAAATTCTGAAAGAAAATAACTACTGTGGGTCATCCTTAGAAGATAGACATGCTATCGCGGACTTTTTTGTTGAACTTTTTAAGATGAACCATTCTGTAAAACATAATTTTTATGTATCTTTTATGGTTTACGCGACATGTCACTCAGGACACAGATTAATCTCAGGATGGCTGGACAAATCTTCAAAATAGCTCGCATTTAAGTAGGTCAACAGGGCACTTTATGTGACGGCTAAACACCCTTATCTCAGAATTTGTGACGCTACAGAATCTTAGATAATCGATCGAAAACGTGTCCAGCCAGCTTGAAAAACCACTTTTCACTGGTCTCTCAATCTCGGTAACGGAAGTGATTTTGACGACTTTTTGCATATCAACGGGCGTCACATAAATTTGTGACAGGCATGGAGATAAAAGTTTTGAGATACGTACAGTGGTTTAGTAGAAAAATGCAAAAATCTGTGCCAGCCATCTTGAATTTACGTATAAAACTTTTGGCTGGCACTTTCGAATCTCAATAACGGTAGCGTTTTCGAATATGACTCCTTTACTAATATTTAGTGACGCAATTTGTGACAGTAATAACGTAATAATGATTTATGGCGGCACATGTAAGGGTTTACGAGAAATCAATAAAAACTAATGTCCAGCCAACCTGAAGTTCAAGATGGCTGGACACCTGTATCTCCGCTGCCTGATGATCTACGACCTTCAAAATGTGTTCAAAATTTTGTGACGGGGACGATAATGATAACCTGAATTTGTGACGGAGAAACTTTGCGTAGTTTCAAAGATATTGATCATTTAAACTTTCCCATACAAACATCCACTAATATTGTGAGGTGACCATATTTTTTACTTAAATAAAGGATTTCTTTTTAATCGACTAATCTGCCGGTAGCAGCTACTGATGCTGTGATTGTTTTTGTGTAATAATTGTCTTTTATAAATAGGTATTGAAGAATATTTAAGTATATTCAGCTAGGTATTATGATTAAAATGACGACCACCGACTTCATTTGCGCTTCAAGCACTTAGGGCGGTGGTAAAAACAACGTTGTGGTACAAGGCGAGGGTTACTGAAGTGCAAATGGAGTTGATCGTCGTCATTTGAAACGCTGTATAGGTACAAATTAATAAATGTGATTTTATTTACAGCAAACATTATTTTTTCATTTAAATACCTTAGAGCATTAGTTATCCTGACTATAGATGCTGGCGGGAAAAATTCCGAATCATTCCCGTTGAATACTTCGGAAGTATTCGGAAATATTCCGAAGCTTTGGGAATATTTCAACTGTCAA
Organism: Conistra vaccinii; assembly: GCA_948150665.1. Classification (NCBI taxonomy): domain Eukaryota; kingdom Metazoa; phylum Arthropoda; class Insecta; order Lepidoptera; family Noctuidae; genus Conistra; species Conistra vaccinii. The sequence goes on from OX411330.1 coordinate 12,223,226, forward strand.
AAAACAAGATGGCGCGGACTCAGGCACATTCTTAGTTGCAACTTGCAACGCACTCTATGTAATGATTAATACCTACCTATGCGACTCGTACTTACTTACCTAACCCTTTTAAAAAAAACCAATCAAATATGCTAGGCCTGGTTTTTTATTCCACAACAGACATAAAAAAAACTTGAGAGGTGTGAAGGGACACCCGGATGGAACGAAGTTAACTTGCTATCGTTAAGCAAATGTTTTCCGACCTTCAAGCGATTTTCGACCTTATTGACATTTATGCAAACACCGGATTTTAATGGAGCAATGTTAGCTAACGAGAATGTGAGAAAAAACAAACTAAATTTTAAATGTCAATAAGGTCGAAAATCGCTTGCACCTGTTTTTTTAACTTGCTTAACGGTAGCAGGTTAAAAAAAACGTTCAAGCGATTTTCGACCCTCCACCCCACTCCACCCCACTCCACCCCACTCCACTCCACTCCACTCCACTCCACACCACTCCATTCCATTCCATTCCAGTCCAGTCGTCCATTCCATTCCATTCCATTCCATTCCATTCCATGGTAATAAACACATTACCCTCCTTTGCGTCGCGCAAAAAGTGTCGGGTAAAAAGTGTCGTGACAACTTTTCGTAAGATTTTTTTCCGTCTAGCCCCCTTTCACAACGCGCGATAAGGAACTTCGTTCCAAAATAGCATTCGATTTCGAAATAAGTAGGTACCGACCTAAAAACAAAAGAATTAAAATCCTGTTAATCGCAGGCTAACATAATAAAATTATCTACCTATAAAAATATCAACATAATACTTAATCAATTCCATTTATAATAAAATAAACATTTATATTTTACTGACGTATGTGCCACTGAACAATAATAAACTCACCCACCACACCACACCACAAACAAACACGTTTATTCCCATTGAATTATTCAGGCGAAATATTCCGCGGAAACATTCGATTGCGGGGTACGAATCTTTCTCGCGGGGCGAAGGAAAACTTCTCCGGGGAGCATCTCCCGAGTCCCGTCTTACCGCACCCCGCACCGCCATTGCCTGCACGCACGACTCGAGGAGCGCAGCGGCCGGCGCCGGCGCGGCGCCGCATAGAGGGGCAGCGGCGGCGACGATCGACGATCGATGCAAAATACGATTTTTCAGCAAAAAAAAATCTTAATTAAATTCATTTTGAATAATTCTGATTTAAAGAAACTTTCCCAGAAGTATTCCGGAATTATTCAGAATTTTTCAGAAGTTTTGCAACTATTATCCTGACACATTAACTACCATGTACTTACCATGAAAAACACCAATACCTACCTACTAAAAGGAGTAGATATCTGCACGTAAATAATCAATAACATTAAAAAATTACCCCCCTTCCTCACTTCTGTCTTCTATTGATTTAAATATCTACAGTTGTTCTTATCTAGTATCACCAATACACGGATTTTCGTCCATTAAAGAACACACCATAAAATATATTTAGTCCTACATAAAACCTACAATATTGGTAACCCTACTGCAGTGTTTGTATGGGAAAATTAAAATGTTCAATATCTTTGAAACTACGCAAAGTTTCTCCGTCACAAATTCAGGTTATCATTATCGTCCCCGTCACAAAATTTTGAACACATTTTGAAGGTCGTAGATCATCAGGCAGCGGAGATACAGGTGTCCAGCCATCTTGAACTTCAGGTTGGCTGGACATTAGTTTTCATTGATTTCTCGTAAACCCTTACATGTGCCGCCATAAATCAAACGTTATTACTGTCACAAATTGCGTCACTAAATATTAGTAAAGGAGTCATATTCGAAAACGCTACCGTTATTGAGATTCGAAAGTGCCAGCCAAAAGTTTTATACGTAAATTCAAGATGGCTGGCACAGATTTTTGCATTTTTCTACTAAACCACTGTACGTATCTCAAAACTTTTAGCTCCATGCCTGTCACAAATTTATGTGACGCCCGTTGTTATGCAAAAAGTCGTCAAAATCACTTCCGTTACCGAGATTGAGAGACCAGTGAAAAGTGGTTTTTCAAGCTGGCTGGACACGTTTTCGATCGATTATCTAAGATTCTGTAGCGTCACAAATTCTGAGATAAGGGTGTTTAGCCGTCACATAAAGTGCCCTGTTGACCTACTTAAATGCGAGCTATTTTGAAGATTTGTCCAGCCATCCTGAGTGACATTACGCGACGCGTTTATGGAATCTATACCTTCACCCAACGCTCATGACGTCAGAGACCGTGTTGGCGTCGGGTATATTTTCAAATCCAGAAATCGAGAATAAATTAATTCATTAAAGCGTACCTTTACCTAACATTTGTGACGTCACTGGCCGAGTTGCCATTGGGTATACTTTCCGATTTAGGATTTCACGCGTAGGTATTTTAAAATATACCCGACCGCAACCAAGCAATCGTACGGTATTCTTTTGTATGGTATTCTTTTGATGTAGTGTTCAGGTGGTATAACATGTATTTTATCGAATATTCAATTGGTGTTTTATTCAATATAACTATTAGGGCACTCCGACCATATAGGTTAGGTTAGGTTAGAACTGTGACCAACAACGCGCGAGCCGAGCGAGCGAAGCGAGCGGTGCCGCGGCAGCGGCCGGCGAGCGCTACATCGAAATTGGTTGCAGTATCAAAATTAGGGCACTCCGACAGATGAACCGCTTTCATATATCTTTCGACTAAATCATTATTAGTCTAGTGAAACATTAGTTTAAATGAAATTAGTGCATTTGAAAATTCGGTCAAATGACATTATTTCAAAGAAATAAATATGCTAAATAAAAATCTACCAATTAATTATTCGGTCAAATGAATAATTATACGAAATGACTTTATTGCAACTAAAATTAGCTGAAGTGATTTTCGACGAAACGTTGTAATACCAAACAAGGGTAAACCGTTTTAAACATTTATCTTATCTTATCTTTTATAACTGAACATTGTGGACTTATCGAGAGTTTGGATTTTGAATCAGGGGAAAAGTACTCCATGCAATTTACACTGAAAGCTGATCAAAATGAAAAACAAGAACGATACGACGACTTTGAAAAAATCTTATTTTGAATTTGACTAATACATGCCAATTGTATTGTTATAGTAAGAACATTTCTCTATTTAATAAACGTTTTTATCCTCTTTTCTTCTTGTATACATACATACAGCCTTCTTGTATAATTTATCTCAATCCTAACATATAAAATTAAACGTCCCTTAGTCTGTCTCTGTAGATATTCGTTACCGTAATTAAAAGTGGAAAGACAGTGAAACGGGTATACATTACAGTATAGCAAAATGGAGTCTCCTACATGAAAGTATGCGGGAGTTATATTCTCCCGAACAATAATTGAAATAAAACCATTCACTAGAACACTGGTTATTTAATAATATGCACAGCAGACTACAATTATTTATAGGGTAACTAGCTGCCCGTCCCAGCTTCGCATGGGTAGTCCTAATTAGCAATAAATTAAAATTGCGGCTATAAATTGAGATTTAAACTATCCTATCTCTCAAGTTGGATCGAACTGCACATGGTGTGCGAATTTTATTATAATCGGTTAAGTGGTTTAGGAGTCCATTGAGGACAAACATTGTGACACGAGATTTATATATATTAAGATAATAGGCTTATAGGCTAACACCCGCGAAAAAGTAAACGTCAGTTTCTGTGTCAAAAACGTAGTGATGTGCTCTCTGCCGTAGGGATGTTACATCGACATTTTAGGTGAGCGATGTGTTCATCGCCACACCACCCCCCTACGGAGAGAACAAAACCGGGCTAAAATAACTAACATCGTACACAGTTATATATAGCACATCAATAAACCATTAAACAGGAACTTAATCATAATTCTTAAATCTAACGCGCCTACCCGAGCGTGTGGTATAGGGCTGCTTTACTGACAAATGAACCGGTATTGACTGTTGCAGGATTGAGGGCTCGGGCGACTTATCCCTCACGGCTTGCCGTGGAGGAGGATCAGCCGGGGTGGGAAATTGCGTAGTTTGTGTTTGGTTGGCAGCGTCGAAATCAATGTCAAGATTATGGTTTCTGCTCTCGTTTGAAACACGACGACAGACGCAGGGAGTGGGCACTCCGGCGCCGGGGCGTTGGCACTTGTTTGTCTGGCACTGGCTACTGATTACAGGTACAGGTGTAGCTAGCGTGATTTTGTAGTCGGGGTCACCAATGCGGGAGTTATATTCTCCCGAACAATAATTGAAATAAAACCATTCACTAGAACACTGGTTATTTAATAATATGCACAGCAGACTACAATTATATACAGGGTAATAATAGGCTTATAGGCTAACACCCGCGAAAAAGTAAACGTCAGTTTCTGTGTCAAAAACGTAGTGATGTGCTCTCTGCCGTAGGGATGTTACATCGACATTTTAGGTGAGCGATGTGTTCATCGCCACAAGTATACCCCAGAACAATGTTGCGGGCGGGTATATTTTCAAATCCCTAACACGGGCGTATATATTTTTATTGTATACCTGAACCCAACACTATAGAGCGTTGTGTGAAGGTATAGATTCCATATACGCTTACGCGACGCACGCGAGTAAAGCTCCCAGTCGGCATGAGTTTTTCCAACATCTTCAACAATAATCGTCATATTTCAGTCAATTTACACAAAACCTTAATGAATTATATACTAAAACCTTCCGCATGAATCACTCCGTCCATTGGTGAAAACCGTTTGAAAATCCGTTCGGTAGTTTTTGAGTTTATCGCGTTCAGACAGACAGACAGACGCGGCGGGGGACTTTGTTTTATAATATGTAAGGATAAGGATTAGCTACCCGCCCCTACATCTCACGGTTTTTACAACTTGAAAACACCGAAATGTCTTTATTCTATTTATGTATGTATACCTAATATGAATGTATTAAGTATACGCAAAACTACCGGACTAAGTTATCTAAATTATGAGGAGATCAAAATCCATTGTGCAGTTTACAAGAACTCAAAGAGTAGATTATGTAGAACTAAACTCCTTGACTGTTCACAAGCGTCGACCCGCGTTTTAGCGAGGAACATTACGCAAACCATGGGCGGATCCAGGATTTCATTTTGGGGGGCCATTCTGACAAGGTTCGGAGCTAGGGTTAAAATTACAAGTAAACAAAAAACTTCCGAGGTTTCCCTCCCTACCTTGTGAACCGTGAATTTTTTTTAAATTTTCTTATGGAAATATTTAAAACCTACATATTTGCGACATTGCCCACTTTCAGAATAAACTCTCTTACCTCCATTTCAGCTATGTTAAGTTCATTATCAGTGGAGTTGCGGAGTTGGACACCAACCCGTCTTACTACTAAAGTTCATTAAAGTTATATATATGGTTCATTTTCAATGAATCAAGCTGCTCATGCATCCTGTCGCTCCTTCTGCTCGAGCTTCAAGCGTTGCGTCGAAGCCATACTAGGGTCTGCCGTCTGCCCTAGTATGGCTTCGACGCAACGCTTGAGCTTCAATGTTGGATTTAATTTAAACAATGATAATAATTATATGCTTGTACTATAGCATTTATTACTGCAACAGAGGGTTAAATTTGCATAAATATAAAATCATCTACTATTGATTGAATTCATTTATCTCCTGTACCATACTTGAAGAGTTTTCATTCGTTTTACTTTCTTCTGTAATTGAAGAACTCCATAGAGTAAAGCTTCAGCTGTTGGTGGACATCCAGGCACATAAATATCAACGGGAACTATACGGTCACAACCTCTGTGAATCAAATAGAGAAAATTGATTAATTAAAAATAGTCATGAGCTTTTAAATTACATTTGTAACCAGGTGGAGGTAATTTGCTTTTTCATTAAGCTTTAAAATGTGAATTTGTATTTCACCAAAGACAGAGCGCTGTCAACAGTGAAGTGAAACAGGTTTGATAAGCATGTGTGCACTTTCTGTGGTGCAGTTTTATTGTAGTGTCATTGTGAAAAGTTGTGTGTGTGAGAGCATGTTTGCACAGAGCGGCTGTGTAGTTTTGGCATGCTTCACTGCATTGTTTGTATCGCTCTATCTTGGTTTTTTATTTGGTCTGAGTTTTGGGATGATTATTTAATAAGTAAGTAGATTTATTATATATACCTTACAACTGAGTAAGAGTAATGGTAGTAACCACCACCATTCGCACAGCTGCCCATAGAAATTACCCATCGTGGGTCAGGCATTTGATCATAGACTTTCCTCAAAGCAGGTGCCATTTTGTTGGTCAAAGTACCAGCTACAATCATCACATCAGATTGCCGGGGAGATGCACGGAACACCACACCATACCTTGAAAATATAATAAAGTGTGACCGTGAAACAACTTTCAAAGAACAACTTTCTACTAATCCTTGGCAGATTTTTACAAAATTTTCTTGTAATGGTTCAAATTAAAAAATATTAATAAAATCAGGGCTGCAGCTAGAGTACCACATATTACTTAATGTTCTAATCTTGTTAGATTAGGGATATTTTCATAGGTAAATTTTTGGCCCTTTGGTTGATAGGAATGTGTGGATTATTAAGGTTTACAATGATGAATTCATCATTGTAAACCTGCTACATACCTGTCCATGTCATAGCGAGGAGCTGCAATGTGCATCATCTCCACCGCACAACAGGCCAGCCCAAAGGTCATGGGCCATATTGAGCCTTTTCTTCCCCAATTCAATAAGTCGTCAAGCCTAGCTACTGCCATCTCAGCCATGTTGCTAGCATCTTGAAATGGCGAATATGGTCGTGTTTCATTTGGCTTGGGAGCGGGTAAATGAGTTTGCCTTATCTGATCTACGATGGGCGCAAAACCACCTTTCTTAACAACAGACAAAAGCGTTGAAGGAGCCGTGACTCCCAAAGCTTTAATAGCCTGCATCTTGCCTGAAAAATACGTAAACACAGAACCACACTATATTGTCATCAACATAAACACAATAGTTTTAGAAAATTGGTTTATATAGACAGTGCACTTACAATATCAACGCATTAAGCAACTATGACTCGTGTCGAATATAAATACGCAATTTCACTTAAAACTAAAGGATGGAAAATCTGTAGGAAGGTGCCAATTTTACGTAATTTGTGGATCGTTCACAAAGAAAACAATAATTTGAGACTATGAAAAATAATGAAGACGACTTTATTGTTATGTTTTAATTGATTTTATTAACCCAAGTACGTATAAAATATAATAACTAATATACTTTTTGGTATAAAAATGTGAAAGAACTTTTGAAATTAACATTAGCGTTTTATAAATCATATAATATTATCTCACCTGCCTGTTACCAAATTTCGTAAACGAACAGTGTAAAGTCAAACGAAATATCTAAAGGGGTATATACACGGTCGGTATGTTTAGCAGCGGGTTTTAGTTTGTATTGTCGTAGGTCTAGTGCTAACACAGTACAGCAAAAATCTGGTTCGGTGGCTTTGATTGGAACTAACATAATCAGCATTCAGGTTTGTACAGCTTGACAAAACAGAGTTGGAAATAATTCAGTCACTTCGAATGGGAAATAAATTGTTAAAATAAATGTGCAACAATAACCGCTGCTTGTGGGCGACTCAAATCAAAATCTACTAGCACTTGTCGGCAAATTAGTGCCAACATTCTATGTCTTTATCTCATTAATTTCATTTTTTCTTTTTCATTCAGAAAAATATTTAGTTCTAAATGTCACCACCTTCACGTCTTTTTGCAAGCTGTAATTTTTTGTTCACCGACAGCGCCATTTCCGGGCTAGATAGGTTTGCTGCTGCAACATATCTGCAACGATTTGTGACTCCGTTTCCTATTATGTTATGGTGATGGACTGATGGTTCCTCACAATACGATATAGAAATAATTTCTCTATTATTACAGTAGGTTTCATGTTTATGGGTTTATGGTTCTCGTTGGCGTAGCTAAAAGGAGCAGTAGCCAGGTTTGGTAAAATAATAGAAAAAAAACATCCTCAGCTGTCGCCTGTCCCTGAGGCTGTCCCAGTCTTCCTGTCAGTCTGAAACAGTCTGTGTCAGCAGCTGACAGCTGAGTGCTGTCGACCGAGACGTTTGACAGGTTGACTGCTCAACTGCAACTGCTGTTGAAAGTTTTGAATTTGATTCGGTTGTAATTTTATTTATTTCTTCTAGTCCTAAATAAAACCTTTCTCAAAATGTCTAACAATTTAAAGAAGGTAAGTTATTGATTTTCAGGTGTAAATTGTTAGGTTTTTCTGTACCTACTCAATCATCATCAATTTTATTTGGTACTTACAGGAGAAGAAATGGTTCAAACCAATGTTTGATTTTGATGATGAAGAGAAACCATCAAAAAAAAATAAAAAGGAAAAGATCACTCAGAAGGTTCCCGAATCCATAGAACCAGTAGAAAGTGAGGTATGTTTGTGAATGCCTACAAACGAAATTGGTGAGATTTAAAAAAGCTGTGCCAATTTATAATTTTATTTATTTCAAGTTGTTGGATTCAACCTTAAGCCGGAAACCTGTTATTATAACAGATCATAAACATTGGATGAAAACATTTGAACCTGTTAATGTAGAAGATTTAGCTGTACACAATAAGAAGTTGCAAGAAGTAGAAGAATGGGTCAAGGCCGTGAGCAATAACAATAACAGTGATATGCTCCTCATGACCGGGCCTGTTGGTTGTGGGAAAACCATAACTTTACGTGTGTTGGCAACTAAGTATAATGTTAGAATTACTGAATGGATCACCCCTGTGGATATTGACATTCCCTCTGAAAATGGTAATCTCCAGTTCTTTAATTTCACTGAAAAAAAGTAAAAATAACTATTTGTCTATACTTAGTCAGAGGAAGTGATATTAAATTTTATTGACAGGATGAACATGACTTGCCTTTTTATTAATATTTCTGTTAACTACTTGTAGTTTCGTTTACAGGAGAATTTGAATTTAAGCAAAGACAATCTGTCCGATTCCTGGATTTTATATTAAATGCAGCCAATTTTACATCTCTGTTAGATGATAATAGTAGAAAATTGGTATTGGTAGAGGATTTTCCCAATACCTTTTTGAGAACACCCTCAGAATTTACAGAAGTGTTACAGTAAGTTATTTTTTTTATTGTTGTCTCTAATAATGACCCTCAGAAGGTATTACTTATGTACACTGTAATTTATTTTGATTATGTACAGGCAATACAGGCAGAGGGCAAAATCACCAATAGTATTCATTTGTTCAGAAACTCATACAGATAATAAGAATTCAGCTACCAACATCTTCACACAAAATTTGAAAGAGCAGTTCAACATACACCATATTTCGTAAGTATTAGCAGTCTACTTCTAAACGTTGGTACAGTTTGATTCAAAATTAATGGAGGCTCATAGGTGAGATACTCGCTGCGCAGTACCCCACTCCTCACTGCCACTGACCCATGAAATTGTTACTGTGTAGCAACTCACCTCATCTTCTGCCACCATTAAGCTTGAATCATGGTGTATCCCTTGATGAGAAGCAATGGTATTACCAATATAGTTGTATGTACTAGTTTAAATTTAGTCTTACTTATTAACAAAATGTTCGCTTTTACAGGTTGAACAGTGTAGCACCAACAAATCTAAAAGGTGCTCTAAAACGAGTTGCAAGCATAATAAGCAAGAAGCACACCTCAGTTTATAACTGCCCAACAGCGGAGGTGATAGAATGTGTGGTCAACTCTTCAGCAGGGGATGTGAGGTCGGCAGTATTGAATTTACATTTTGCATGCTTGAAAGGTAGGTCCAATCTCAATCCCCAACTTACATCAGTATTTATGCTATTTTCCTACATGCCAAAGGTTGACTTGTACTTACTTTATTATGAACACTTCATTTAGGAGGATCTAAACAAAACATGGACACAAGCATAGTACAAGGGAAAGAATCAAAGAGCAAGACTATTAGAAAGAAAAAGCAGGGTACTAGTAAATTTATGTCATTAGGGAAGGATCAAACAGTAAGCATCTTACATGGAGTGGGCAGAGTATTGAATCCTAAAGGTATTTCTATTATACATCTAAAACATGTTTATTTATGCTGTGTGTGAGAAAAGCAATATAAAGTTCAATTTTATCTGTTTACAGTAATAGAATCGGACACTGGCGGTAAAAAGTTTACAAATTCTCCTGAAGACATCATTGAGCAGTTCATAAGTCAGCCCATTTCTTTTGTCAACTTTTTGGAAGAAAACTACTTGCCTCATTTCTCGAATATTGATCACGTTGACAAAGCTGCCTCGGCCATCAGCGACGCCGATTTCATGCTCGCAGAGTGGAGGGTAACTGATGATAACTGACTGTTTTTACTGGATTGAATTAACTGCACCACAGATAATATAGTACTACGTACAGATACCCAATCCCATACAAAGAAATGACACCTCCCTAGTCGGGCTATTGACTGGCAAAATGTGCTACAGATAGGACAAATTGAGTAAAACGCCATCTATTTCAAAGAGCCCTAAACAAAAAGGTTTTATCTTTTTTTGTTGAAAATACGAGATTTATGAGTTACAATAGATAAATCAGCATTAAACAAGGAAATTTTGATTTTTACTAATCTTCAGCCAAAATCTTCCGAGAAATCTTTTTAGTGACTGTTAATGTCATAATTGTTACCTATGTTGCCATCTATGATCTTTTTTCAAGACTTATTATAATTTGTTCGAATTGAGACCCCATGGCTGCACTATGTATGTATGTATTCAATTTTATCATTTTTACAGGAAAAAATGTGCCAAGAATATGGTTTGTATACTGCGGTCGCCAGTTTGATGCTTGCAAATAAAGCACCTATATCAGCATGGAATCCAGTGAGGGGTCCAAAAAATATGAAGATACAATATCCGTAAGTAGATAATGTAAAATGAAAAACAAAAAATAAGAACAGTCGACCTCGTAATTACTTTATCAGTTTTGACAAAATTCCTCCAGTAAATTGAAAGTTCACCAAAGTGCTGATTTCACCTATGAAACTGAACGCGATCAGTGCTTTTACACCGTATTCAAGAGCTGCCTGTGTCAATATTCCACAGCAACTTTGACACTAACTGCCCTTGAATGTTTCATTGGTGAATTTAGACCTAAGTTGAAACCACATAAACACTACCCGTCTTATTACAAAACACGGTCTAAATTTGGTCCAAGCTTAATCCTTCCAGTCAGTTGTTTTATTTCGAACCTTATTCCGACTGGTTTAAAATTCTTAATTCAAAATTGACAACTTAGACTCGGATTTAAAATCAGTTTTTGTATTTAGAACTTTAACGATGTCAAAATAAATTTCGAAATTCAAAAATGGCTCCCTGGTTTAAACCTGGTTCTAAAGATAAACCTTGTTTTGTAATAAGGCCGTACATGTCTGTCATATATAAACTCACATTCAACCTTATGGAGGTTTGCAACAGTGTTAGCCTAGTGGTGTGACCGTCAGACTGCCAAGTCATAAGTCTTGAGTTCGAACCCAAGGCACGCACTTCTGAGTTTTCGAATTAATGTGTGTATTGTAAAATTATCACTTGCTTCAAAAACGGTGGAGGAAAACATCGTGAAGAAACCGGAATGCCTGAGAGATATTTCTTGAAGCAAAGTCTGGGCGGCATAAAAACTTTGACACCAGATTAGTCACTAACCACAGGAAAAAGAAAGAAAGAAAGAAGCCTTGGGGTGGTAAAGCAATTACGAGGTCAACTATACACCAATATTTATATGCTTGAACGCATTTTTGTTTTAGTTCTGTACGTGAGCTCCTGTTGCTAGAAGATAACCATTTATACAAAGGAAAAACTTTAGTCTCCGATTACCAAACATATTGTAAAATTATTGGAAATAAAACTGGAACCTGATAATTTGTAATTATTTTGGATTTACGACTATCTGTGCCCGCGGCTTCGCTCACGTGATTGTTTTTTTGGCATTTAGGTTTAAGTCGATGGAAACGTGAAGTCCAGGTATTGGCAAAAAAAACAAGATTGAATCATTATTTTATGTCTAAAATAAGTATTCACAGTAATTAAATATAGTTTATTATCCAGCCACAGGATATATTTTTTCTCTTATTACTTAGTTAACGAAATAAGAATTGAGACTTACGTCAATTAGTTTCATGCTCGCAACGATCAAAGAGCGCACGCGATATTCAACTTTATGACTGATGTGTTAGCGTTTAGAACATATCCACGTAACGGAGTGGCGATGTGCATGGGGACGGAGCTTGCTGGGAAATTGTGTTTAGTGCGGTCTTAAAGCGTGCACCCTAAAAGTTGGCAACGTCGTAAATAGCTGACAAATATTTACCTGTTTTGATTAAATGAAATGCAATAATTAATATCGTAACACCGAATATTTAGTTTTAGATGTTAAATAAGTATTTGGAAACTTTCCAAATGCCTTTTTCGCACCTAAAACGGGTACCTACAACTTCAAATTCAATGTTACACTTGCAATAGGTACATTATTAATATTCTAGTTCGCTAGTTAGCCACATTTCTTATTTCCATACAGTAATATTTCCAAATTAATCAAAACAGCGAAATATGTGATAGCTATTTGCGACGTTGCCCACTTTCATAATGCACGCTCTTAATACAGCCGTCTCTAAACGCTATAGGTAGGTACCGACGCGACGTGACGATTGCGTGCTTTGTGCCTAGAACTATAAATATGTATATTGAAATCAGAGCAACTGCTATCTGACCTCCTTGTAAAATTAAAACATTTTCAATTTGTTTACGAAAGAATGAAAATGGGGCAAAAACGGCAAAAAAGGCTAAGCAAAGTTTTGCCTCGCCGATCGCTGTGACCAATACTATTTATGCAAGACTCCTCGTCATTCTACCGGGCGATTACAGTCGCTTCATATTAGTGTTATCTTGGGGCTTGATTCTGTCAGAATGGCAGCTAGGTTTACATCAAAAATGACGTGAGATGTTTCGTGTATTTTATTTCAGATTAAAGTATTGTCATTGAAAAGTGTGGTATCTTTGAAGACAATCCTTTTACACTGGCGCCCAGCTAGTGGCCACGAATTATCGACGACGCCAGTCGCCGTTTTCATGAGTTTTTGTTGGAACTGTCACGATCGCCAATTGTTTTGCTGGTGTGCGACCCTCCACTAGGAGTACTGTTCTGTGAGTGCAACGCTGCTACTTCTACGTCATGCCGCTCGTGCCGAGACGAGCCACAGGCCGTCGCCACGGCCGCGCCGATGACCAGGAGCAGAGCAACACGGACGACGAGGCCCGTGAAGTCGCCAGCGCCGAAGCGCCCGGTGAGGCGCTGACGCAGCAGCAGCCGCCACCAGCGACGGGACCGTTGCAAGTAGTCAACGAGCTCACAACATTTATGGAAGCCTTTGCCAGGTCTCAGGCGGAGGCCAATAGAACGTTGATAGAGACGCTTCTTTCTTCGTCCTTCGCGCGGTCGCCTGCACCGACGACTGCCGATGGGTGCGCTACAACGAGCTTCGGGACCAACCCCTCAACAGGAGGAGGGAACTTCAGTACGTGTTCAGCCCGCTTCGACGGTGAGACGAGAAAAGTCGAGGTTTTGGAGGCGTTTATTGACGCGGTGCAGGTGTTCAAGGACTGCGCCGGGGTCAGCGACGAGCACGCGCTGCGAGGGCTACCTATGCTACTCGCCGGCGAGGCGGCGGTATGGTGGCAGGGAACCAAGAAAAGCGTGCAAGACTGGGACGACGCCCTAAAGCACCTACGTGGAATGTACGGCACCGTTAAACCCGCGTACAAGGTGTTGCGCGAGATGTTTGCTGAGGAGCACACGGTTCCTCAGCGCAGCGAAGTATTCGCATGCAAGATAAGGGCACTCATTAGTACCTTACCATACGGGTTGTGCGAAGAGGCAAAAGTGGACATAGTGTACGGACTCTTGGACCGTAAAATTCGCAAACGTCTACCACGCGAGTCGATTAATACTCTTGACGAGATGGTATGCAAGCTGCGACACGTTGAGGAGTCCATGGCGGAGGTAGAGGTAGTAAAACCGACCAAAACCGTAAGTAAGCAAACTAAAACTTTTAGTAACGACTTAGTACACGATACCCCCACTAGCCCAAACATTGCTACCGCTATACATCCGAGATATAAAAATACCAAAAACAATATTAAAGGTTTGTTTTGTTATGGTTGCGGCCAACAAGGCGTCGTAAAGTCAAAATGCGATAAATGCTCGCAAAGTAGTAAAAGCATTTCAACTAAAGGTGCATCATCTTTCAATTCGATTGAAATTAATTGTCATCTGCCTACCCACGAACGAGATTGTGAGTCGCATTATTTTCATCCCGACCAATTTTTTGATCGGCCGTGTTTCTATAATTTTGACAAAGAGGCCTATTCTGAGAAACGTTCCTATTCTGATCATTCGAAAATAATGTCGAACTCGACTTTTTCCGAATCACATAATGTCGACATGGCTGTCGAATATTTATCGAGTCATGTATCCAATAATAGGGGGTCGGCAGAGCCTGTAACTATTTTTAGCGCGGATATCATTGCCCCCGACCAGTGTTGGCCCTTGGTTAACATTACTATCGGAAATTCCGAAGGGGTGGTTTTTATTGATACAGGTGCTTCGCATTGCCTCGCTAGCCCGTCGCTTCATCGAGTATTGATGGATGCTGGTACCGAGTTTGTAGAAACTCGACGCCCCGTCACTCTAGGCGACGGATCGAGAACTGTGCGCATGGTTCTCAGCGGTAAGTGTAATGTGAAGATACAGGGACGCGATGTGTTGACCACGTTCTTAGTTATTGTTGGGGCAGATTCGAGAACTCTATTGGGCCGCGACTTTATTACCAATGCAGGTATTGTACTTAACTTGCCTCAGTTGTCTTGGAGTTTTGTCGACGATCCCAAAAGCAGGTACGATTTTGTTCAAACCCCTAGTCATGTATTGTCGAATTATGCGGAAGCTCCATGCGTGGAGGCACATCAGCTGTATTTGCGAGAGGACGAAGGCATGCATTTGTCAGCCGAGCAACGCACCCAGCTGAACAATCTAATTGCTGAGAATGCCGAACGCTTTTCTGCAGAGGGCGAACCTACGATTTTCGCCACACATCATATCAAGGTAGGAGAGAAACAAGAACCAATAGCTTCTCCCCCCTACCGATTATCACCAGCCAAAAGGCTGATATTAGAGAAGGAGTTAGACAAGCTGCTGAGTGCCGACGTGATAGAAGAATGCGAGTCTCCATGGGCAGCCAACGTGGTCATGGTGACCAAGAAGGACGGAGGTACGCGACTCTGCATTGATTACCGCAAATTGAATGCAGTCACAGAGCCAGATAGGTATCCACTTCCGAGGATAGATGACGTTCTCCACGCGGCCAAAACCAGCAACTTCATGTCAACCCTTGACCTTCGGTCAGGTTACTTCCAGGTTGCTGTAGCTCCCGAGGATCGTGACAAGACTGCGTTTGTTACACCGTTTGGCACATACCGTTTCAAGCGGATGCCGATGGGCCTACGTAACTCTGGCGCCACATTTCAGCGAATGATGGATAGGTTCAAGTCAAACCTTCAAGACACGTCCCTCCTATGTTATTTAGATGACCTGATCATCCTGTCAGACAGCTTCGATCAGCATCTTAAGGACCTTGAAGCTGTGTTTGACCGGCTTGAACTATTTAACTTAAGAGTCAATCGCGAGAAAAGTTTTTTCGCCCGGGGCTCTGTCAAGTTTTTAGGACATCTCATTGTTCCCGGCGGGATCCAGGTTGACCCTGGTAAGACGGCTGCCATTAATAATATGGCCGCCCCTAAGAACCTTACTCATTTGAAGTGCTTTCTGCAGACTTCTAGTTGGTTCAGACGCTTCATACCTAACTATGCTGAAATAGCGAGGCCATTGACTGCCCTTTTAAAGAAGAATAGTAATTGGCATTGGTCGTCTGATCAGCAGTCTGCATTTGACAATATAAAGTTACTGCTTGTGTCTGCACCCATATTACGTCAGGCTGACGAGAACCTACCGTTTACCCTCAGGACAGACAGTAGTGGCTACTATCTCGGAGCAGTTCTAATGCAGGGGGAGGGACCCGATGAGCGCCCTATTGAATATGCCAGCCGTCTGTTAAACCAAGCTGAACAGAACTATTCGACTACAGAAAGGGAAGCCTTGGCAGTAGTATGGGCGGTAACTAAATTCCGCGGCTACATAGAGGGCGCTGAGACCATCGTAAAGTCGGATCATCAGCCTTTGAAGTGGTTGATGAACGTCAAGTCACCGAGCGGACGCTTGACCAGGTGGGCATTGACTCTACAGTCGTATAACTTACGCATCGAGTACACCCCTGGTAAGTCCAATGTGGTCGCCGACACCCTCTCACGCCCGGCCTGTACTGACGAGGTAGATTGCGATTTATGCCAAATTGTAGTTGATATTCCAACTAGGGGTGCCCGCGATTACCGCGAAACCCAGTTGGAGGATTCCGATGTCCGCAAGATTATAGAAGATCTAGAGGCATCAGACGAACCATTTAGGGGGAGAGCGTGGGCCGATCGCGGCTACGTCATCTCCGATGGTGTACTTTATAGATATGGACCGGAGACGAGTGAGAACGATGATGCGCGTCTAGTGGTACCGTCGAGTGAGCGAAGCAAAGTTCTCGCTGACTACCACGACGCACCCACCGCCGGTCACCTAGGCGTTGAACGTACCTTGCAGCGTATCGCTTTGCGATATTACTGGCCAGGTATGAGGACGTTCGTCACCAATTATATTAAGGAATGTGTCCCTTGTCAAAGGTACAAAGTAGACACTCGTAAACCAACTGGGCTGGTTCAGTCACCAGCCGTGACGCAGCGGTTTGAAGTCATTGCTGTAGACCTTTTCGGACCACTTCCGCAGACTAAGTCAGGTAACAAGTGGATCTTGATTGTTGAAGACGTCTGTTCACGTTGGGTGGAATTATTCCCTTTGAAGAACGCAACTAGTTTAGACTGCGCCGAGATCCTGATTAATGAGGTTTTCTTGCGATACGGTGTTCCTCGGAGAATGATCAGCGACAACGGGGTACAATTCATAAGTGAAATTATGCAACAGGTGTGTTTTATCTTCGGTATCGACCAAGCGCTGACACCATATTATCACCCTGAAGCGAACCCCGTTGAACGCAAAAATCGCGACCTGAAACCGCAGATTGCCATCCACGTGGGTCAGGAACACTCAACATGGGATGTTCACCTGGCGGCCGTAAGGTTTGCCATGAACTCAGCCGTGACTCATAGCACAGGTTATTCGCCTGCTATGGTAACGTTCGGGCGTGAATTACGCACTCCCGCAGATGTCGTTAACGACATGCGCGCTATTGTAGATAGTGATAAATTTATAGCAAACGTGACGCCTTTTCTTAAGCGTCTGTCGACTGTCCTACTGGACGCAAGAGACGTCCACGAGAAGGCGCAGCAGACTCAGAAAAAGTACGCGGACGAGCATCGCCGTCCTGCACCTGATTATAAAATAGGTGATTTGGTGTTGCTCAAAACCCAAGGGGCTAATGATGCTGGTCGAGGGCAAACTCCCAAATTTATTCCCAGGCGTGATGGGCCGTACCGGATACGCGAGGTATTGAGTAGTGCGACTTACAATCTCGAGCGTGTCCATGGGGGGGAGACATTAGGGAAATATCATGCTTCTCAACTTACGCCTTTTATCGGGCAGGCGCAACCCCCTTTGCAAGGGA
Source organism: Conistra vaccinii (assembly GCA_948150665.1). Taxonomy (NCBI): domain Eukaryota; kingdom Metazoa; phylum Arthropoda; class Insecta; order Lepidoptera; family Noctuidae; genus Conistra; species Conistra vaccinii. The sequence goes on from OX411330.1 coordinate 12,240,959, forward strand.
AGCGGAAGAGAGGCCGCCCGCGTAAATCTTAAATTCACAGAGTTCGTTAGCGTTTTTATTTTTTGTTTTGTACTACTCCAAACGCGAGGACGTAATGTTTGGACTAGAGGGGGAGCCTGTAACGTGCCAGCACGCTCCTCAGCGTTTCATAGCTTGCGTGCCATGCGCGTATGACGCGCATGCGATCTAAAGTGATTCTGTCAGAATGGCAGCTAGGTTTACATCAAAAATGACGTGAGATGTTTCGTGTATTTTATTTCAGATTAAAGTATTGTCATTGAAAAGTGTGGTATCTTTGAAGACAATCCTTTTACAAGTATTATTTTAATATTACTTTAGTGTGGGAAAGAGATGAAGCTCTACAGGCTGTATAGCACAATCTCTTTCCCCCACTGAAGTAAGATTAAAATAATACTGCTTTTAGTGGTTGTGGTAGGCCCCCTGTTACCGTATATGTCAAAGATTTATCCTGAAAGCTTACCTGTGCATTCACAATATATTTAAATCTCTGAAACCTATTCAATAACGACAGGAAATTTAAAATAAGTACCTCTAAACTTTTGCTACAATTTCTATTGCCGTCCAAATTCTTAAATGTAGCAGGACCTAACGCCTAGCAAAATTGCCGTGCCGTTGTTGGCTTAGTTCCGCTTAGACCAGAGATATTATTTGAACCATGTTCAAAACAGAATCTATATTTGCTTGACTGGAACATACATTCAGATAAACAGACAAAAACTACTATTATTGTTCCCAGACCTCGTAGCAATGGCTTTCGTTTTTCAAAAATATTCAATGTACAGTTTTGAGTTCGCTACCCTTTTATTACTTACTAGCTGCAATTCTCGATCCCGTGGGAATACCGGGATAAAAAGTATCCTTTATCCTCATGGTCATGGTCTATCCATGTGCCAAATTTCATTCAAATCCGTTCAGCCGTTTTAGCGTGAAAGCATAACAAACAAACAAACATACAAAATCTAATCTTTTCTGTTTATAATATTAATTTGGATGGATGTACATGTCGTGGCCACATCTTAGAATTGATCATTTCATGAAATGAACATCGACCGCCTGTTCAAATCATGATGTGGTCTGGCCAGATCATTGAATACTCAAGGTTTGACGATATTACAGTTAAATGCACTACTTCATGATGTGGTCATGAATAGGTACATTATTGATCATAATCGTAAAATAGTTAGATTATCCACCGGTAGAGGCGTTGATGTAGCTGTTATTGTTGTGCATCATACAAGTCAATCAAAGAAAGGAGACCACACAAAACAAAAGTCGGTGGATTTTTATTGGGTTTTCAAATATTATGATCTTATGAAAAGCGATCAACTTGGAAGTAGTGCTCGCCGACTGCTGCCGCGGCGTGAAATGCAATTAGCACTTAAATAAATTTACGCTAATGTGGCACCCCGACCAAATAGATTAGGTTAGGTTAGAACTGTGACTACCAAAGACGACATGTGACTACTGTTATGTAGCAGCGGCCGGCGAGTGCTACTTCAAAAGTTGGTCGCAGTTACTTGGCAATTTTTACTACACTTAAACCAAAGATACCCTACATTAATAATTATGACCAAACGTCGACTGATATATCATCAAACGTTGACGTTTAAATTATATGGTCGACTTAAAGCTAGACTAATAAATGAAATACATCAAGGTCCTTAAAAAATTATTATTCGTAACATTTATGATGAGATACATTCTGAATTATTATTGCAGAACAAGTTTTCTACTTGGCATTGGAAACCGGATCTTTGGATCTGGGAATAAAAATTAAAGTCTGATTACTAATACAATTTATTAGAAAAAAAAAGTCAGGATTCCTCGGATATTACAAATACATTATTATTACATTACACTTCACACTGTTTATAGTCATATTTTGATACAGTTCATCTGCATTGATCACTCACTCAGTTGTTTCCATTTTGCAAGCTTTTATAACAAGAAATTTCTCGTTAAAAGTTTATTCAAATAAATGGTGCAAAGTCATAAAGACACAAATACTTACCTGCACATCATATCGCCATTATTACAACAAGTCTACAATACAATTATTATACTGGAATCGACCGTAAAGATGGGAAGTAGATTTATACTTACCTCAGTGTTATTTCTGGAACATGTACCATTGATTGGTAACTTTGAGAGCCTCCCAAACTTAGATAGGTCAAAAAATCTGTTGTGTTGGGGTATTTCATGCAAGGGTGTGTAGTGTGTGTGTGAGTGTGCGTGTGTGGAGGAGTTATCGGGAGGAGGAGGAGGAGGACCTGGAACGTCGGCGGCGCGGGGCCGCGCGGGGCGAGCGCGAGCGAGAGCGGCGCCGCCGCGGCGGGGAGCGGCGCCGGGGCAGCGGGCTGCGGCGCCGGTACCTGCACACAACGGAATAAAATATTAGCACTGTCTAGCTACCGAATTTAATTAAGACATTATCAATAACAATGTAGCTTAGGCTTTAGCCGGGTCCAGACTCCAGATCGGCCTCACGAGGAAACACTCTGTCTGTGCGGACGCGACTCGTATGAGGCGCGTGACATTTCACGTTATTTACGCGTCAGGGCCTTGCCTCGCGAGGCGGTTTGTATCCGGCTATTGAATATGGTTAGCTTCTTAACATTCTCTTAGTTTTTTTTTTTTTAGATAATGCTCAACTAATGAAATCTAGCATAGGTACTAATACTAACCGAGGAGGAGAGTGTCGTCGAGGCGGGGCATGTCTGGGCGGCGGCGGGCGCGGGGAGGGCCGACGAGGACGCGACGGTATCAACACCGGCGCTGCTGTAATTTCTTGGCCGTCGATCTGACCTATAATAATAGTGTACATTCTGTTATAGACATTTTTCTGAAACTGGGATACATACATGGTTTAATTGAAAATTCTCAATAAAACTAGGAATGATTACCATTTCTGTCTGTGACCATATATAGATGGATGGATTCTAGTCAGATTAATGTACTAAAATAATTTAGTAAAGCCTTGTCTTATTTACCTCCATCCATGTGTTTCATGGCATTCTCTGCCTCGTCAGCATTACTGAACTCAACATATGCATATCCCCGTCCATTGTGGGGATGTAATCTGTCCATGGGAAATTCAACTGCTTTCACAGTACCATATGTAGAGAATATCTCATGAACATGATCTCTGGAGACATTCAAAGTTAAACGCCCTATGTGAATTCTTGTGGGGCGCGGCGGAGGCGAGCGCTCACGCTTTTTGCGGCCAGGTGATCTGAATAGAAACAATTATTGAATTAATTTTTAAAACAGACTGAGCATTACAAAATGGAAACAAAGTAATGGAAATTATTAGCTGGGCCCCGCGGTTTCACCCCCATAAGTCTCGAACCTGTGGAAATATCTGGATAACAAGTATCTTATGTCCTAATCCCAGGCCATGGTCTACCCATGTGCCCAATTTCATCCAAATCTGTTCAGCCGTTTCAACGTGATAGCGTAACCAACTTTTGCATTAATAATATTAGTTAGGATTTCTGGTATTACTAGCAGTTACAGCTAATCTGAACACAATAATAAAAGTAATTTAATTTGAATTATGACCACTATTTACCTATCATGTTTCTCCTTGCTTTTGCCCTTATCATTAGATGAGGGTGCAGCTAATTTCTTCTTATCAAGAGGGGATCTGTCCCTTACTTTATCTCGGTCAGGTTCACGGCGATCCTTCACAGGGCTCTTATTCGGGGAAGTTCTGAAATAGGTTACCAATCGTTTATCATTTTTATGTCAATATTTACAGATCAAGAGGGTATACGTAACACTAAAGCCACAATTATTCTCTATTACTATTAGTCATGTTTATTTTTTATGTAATTAATTAGTTGAAGGACACTGAAATCTATTGTCTAAATAGACATTTTATTATCAATTAGTTATTTAGTGTCTCTAAAAGTGTCAAATACCTATTTTCAAATTTAATATTGGCAGTGTCAGCATTGTGTACTTACTTTTTCTTTGGTCTGGAGCGGTCATTGTTGCTACTGCTGCTGCTGGACGAGCTGGATGATGAAGAGGAGCGAGAGGAGCTGCCGGAACTGCTCGACGATGACCTGGACGATGAGCGAGATGAGCTGCTTTCTGAGGAACTACACAACAAAATTCATATACTAGTTAAGACTAGGGAAGAACTATATCTTGAGTTACTGACCAAAAACTATATAGATAGATCTGTAGACTATATTATAGATAATGAAAGCTACAGAAAATGAATACCCTCCCTACGTATACATTACCTATAAAAATTACAGCTCAGAAACATAACCTAACTTATTATCAAACTACAAAAAACTAAGTATAGGAATATCAGTACCTGCCACTACTCTCACTGCTGCTAGATCCAGAATCACCTTTCTTCTTTTTGCTTTCCCGTGGTTTCTTTTTGTCTTTATCAGAAGCCGCCGAAGGCGATTTTGTTCGCGCCCTGAAACCAAATTTCACATAGTGAAAATAGCTCACTTTGATTTAATGAAAAATATATAATCATATCTGTCAAATTACACACATTTAAAACGTTTTCACAATCAGATGGATAATAATTAATTTTCTGCACAAAACAAATTATTTTCCTAGCGTCGCCGTGATCTGAAATGAACGAATGAACGAATGAGAGTTCGATAGATTGAATGATTGAAATAAATAAGTCAGTCACAGACAGACTATGAATATGAATATGAATCTATATGAATGAAGCCAGTAGACTATAGAGTAATACAGATTATATAGGTAGTGCTCAGTTCAGATACCGATAATACCGAATAATATTTGTTTTTTTGGAAAAGTATTTGCAATACTCCACATGAATTGCTATCTTGTTTGAGTAGGGTAGGAAAATATTATTCATTGTGTTCCTTCCTTGATACTGATAACTGTTTTACACACACAAACTTAAGTTTACTTTGAACGTTCACACAAACGTGTGAAGTGTGTACGCAGATTCATACAATCCATAAAAACTTTGGAGACTGCCGATGAAAGTGAAAACTAAGTAGCACCATCTAACGAAAATGTCAGCAATTTATGTGGCTTGCTGTCAGTATGTACAAGAACGACGCTGTAGCTCCATTAAAACAAATTCCAAAAAAATAAAACAGAGTGCGCTGTCAACAAATTCTACTCTCCCTCCGTCTTAGGAATTTTCGATCAGGTCACGTGTACTGACGCCTGACGCCTGACGCGAGTTTAACGTTTTACCCATTCCAAAAAGTGCTCAACGCGCCTAAAGAAGTTTTCACTTCAAAGAAAAACAACCGACTTCCAAAAAAGACACTAAAAAGTGTAACTCTCTGAATAAGAACTCGGTGTCTTTGGTTTTAAGTTTTTTTTTTGCCACCGACTTCCGAAATCAAAGTTATTATTCACTTTTTAGATGTAGAGTGTCTATTTTGGGAGTCTGTTGTTTTTTTTTTTTTTGTATAAAGTTTTTATTTTTCACTTTGTTGTGGTACTTACCCCACACAACCTCGAATACCTGTTATGTAAATAATGGTGACAGAATTCAAAATTCAAAATTCAAAAGTCATTTATTCAAACTAGGCTGAGAATCAGCACTTTTCGAACGTCAAAATTACATAAGACAGTCCCCCAAAAACGCCCGCCCTTCACCACTTCCTAGTGCTTTTGCTGGAGAGAAGAAGTGGCGCAACAAACTCCCCAGCAGCACAGCTGTCTGTTCAGTTAGAAAAAAAACTTGATTCTATACAATAGTATGCAAATCATTTACATTACTCAACACAAATCATTAAATAAAAAAATATATTTGCCATAATGACAGCTAGCACACGCCAATGTACCAACAAAAAAAAAAAATATCGAAAGCTAAACTCAAGCGAAAATGAATACTAAAAAAACTAAAAACGTAAACAGAACTTAATACCCGAATTATAAAGCCTACAGGTATAAAGGGCGTGCCCGCTTACATATAGCTAATAAAACTGTCACTCGAAGTCACATAATTATGATAAACTAGGACCATCGAAGAAAAATAAATCAACGGTTAGGCAAGAATAATATAATGATCTTCTGTCGAGGTCGCTAGCTAACCACATATTGCAATACAACTAATTAAACAAAAACATTGTAATGAGTCGATTATGTCAATAATAAATGAAAATAAAATGAAAATAAATTTACATAAACAGTCAAATAAAATAACAATTATATAACTCATATGACCTGTCAGTAGGTAAGCTAATTCTGGAGAAAGAACATAAATATTGTCTTGAGTTAATCACAGCGACCAACTATTTTTATCGTTTAAGTAGTCGTTGATAGAGTAGTATGCCTTTGAACAAAGGTTGGATTTTACTTTAGCTTTAAACGCATTAAAAGGCAAATCTAGCAGAGAAGTGGGTAGCTTGTTATAAAAGGTTATACCAAGCCCAACAAATGAATTATGAACCTTATGAAGCCGGTGAAAAGGAGCTCGTAATTTGTCCTTATTTCTGGTGTTAATATTGTGAATATCACTGTTCTTAGTATATAAGTGTATATTTTGCCTAATATATAGGATATTGGCGAAGATGAATTGTGACGCCACTGTGAGAATACCAATATCCTTAAAAAAATCTCTTAGAGAAACTCTGGCACCTAGCTGGTAAATTGCTCGAACAGCTCGTTTTTGAAGAACAAATATATTTTGAATGTCAGCGGCTTTGCCCCACAGCAGAATGCCATAGGACATAATGCTATGGAAATAACTAAAATAGACTAATCTAGCAGTATCAACGTCAGTGTATTGTCTTACTTTCCTGACAGCGTAGGCGGCCGAGCTAAGCCTTCCCGCTAGACTTGAAGTATGTGGGCCCCACTGAAGTTTAGCATCTACTGTTATGCCCAGAAAAACTGCCGAGCCCACAGTTTCAAGCACCTCTTTATCTAAGACGATGTTGGGTCCTAGATTTCTAACATTGGGTAAAGCGAATTTTATACATTTCGTTTTCTTGGAATTGAGAACTAAGTTATTTGTTGTAAACCAATCCGTAACCATTGAGAGTGCACTGTTTACATCGTCAAAATCATGTCTATTCCTGTCTACTTTAAAAATAAGAGAGGTATCATCTGCAAACAGTACAACTTCACAGATACCCTTTAAAAAGAATGGTAAGTCATTGATATACAGGAACTTATCATCTTAACATCCATATAAATCATCAAAATCAATTCATAATTTTATTAGCGGAGTAATCGCATAATCTCAACCGTCCGAAAGACTGATGCAGTTCGATTCGATAACAATTAAAATTTGATTGTGTCTCATTAGTGACAGTCAATCGGATCAGTTCATGAGATACAGGCTGCTGACAGACAGACGGACGGACAGCGGAGGCTAAGTAAGTATTAGGGTTCCGTTTGGCATCCTTCGGGTACGGAACCCTAAAAAGTGATAAATACAAGACTTTTTTACAAAAATAAAACAACCGACTTAGGTCACAGATTAATATAGATTCGACTCTTGGTACGACACAATAAAGTGCAATTCAGGTCGCCCAGCGCTAATTAACTACATATTCTCCTAGAAGTTGGCTCTCTTTCTATCGCGTGACTCTTAGATCTTCTGACTACGTTACACTCACTGAATTGGCCCAGCAAGCGGGTACTTAGCTTCATCCTAAACTGAGGAGTGTCCCATCTGTATTCATCTGTGCTTAGGTAAATTAATAGTTATTTGTTATACAAGAGTGCAAAGTTGCTTTTTAACCGCGTGTTCAATTTTGATGACCGAGCAAGCGAAGGATTCTAAAATTGAATCACGAGCGCAGCGAGTGATTCAAAATTAGAAGCCTGAGCGTTAGCGAGGGAATCAAAAGAGCACGAGGTGAAAAATCTTTGCACTCGAGTGCAACACGTAACTTTTCATTCCACCTCAGCGAGGAAATGACTAAATGCAAAAAAAAAACGTTTACAAGAGGGAGAAAGCTCATTTGCGCATTATTAACAGTTTCAGTCAATTCTGTTGGCGTCAAGCAAACTTCCTCGTCGCTAGAATCACTCATTTTAGTTTTTAGGGTTCCGTACCCGAAGGGTGACAAACGGAACCCTATTCATAAGCTTCTGCTGTCCGTCTGTCTGTCAGCGAGCTCTATCTCATGAACCGTAATAGGTAGGCAGTTGAAAATTTCACGGATTGAGCATTTCTATTGCCGCAAGAGCAACAAATAATAAAATTAAAAAATAAAGGGGGGTCGCCATACAATAAAATTAAATTTTGAAAAAAAAATAATCTGTCCCTGGCATGTGGGGTATCATTGTCTAGAGCTCATCAAGTAGAAAATAAATATAATTTTTATTTGTTTTTATCTTCAAAAATGATGAATTAGGGGGCCGTAGAAGTTGTCTGTTTTAGACCATTTTTGTACGAGCTCTATCTCAACAACTAAACAAATTAGGAATTTGAAACTTGTGTGTATCATGTACCATATACTGTTTATAATCAACAAATACTAAAAACGCCGATTAATAACGTATTTTATATAATATGGGCGATTTACTGCAACTTAAAAATTATATTTTGTATTTCATGCTAATATTATGCGATAAAAATTCCACAGATAACTATTTACTAGTCGGAGTAATGACATGGAATTAGTAAGTACCTACTATCATGGCAGCATATACTATTTCGATCATTTAAATTTCGATCATCCAAAAAGGTCTACAAAATAAGCTCTCTTCAAAAGATTTTAAAACCGACCAGTATTTTTTGAGTTTAAGAACTTTATCGACTTTTTTCAAAGTATCCCTAGACGGTCTTGATGTGTGTACTCGTACCTCATGTTAAAACTACACTCCAATAGACAATAATATTCAGTAACATTGAAATGAATGGTGGTACATACAGGGTACCAGGGTACTATTCAGTTACCTTAAAACCGTTGTGGATACAATTTCATATTGAGAAAACTTATTTGTGTAAAAATATTCAGCCACGGCGGCCAATCTCAATGGAGACTAGCCTTCGGCGTGGGAGATATTATAGTGCACAAGTGTATGCGCAGACACGAGTGCACTCTCTCTTCCCTCACTCTCATAGTCCGATGGGATGTGTAAAAATAATTTTTATTTTCGCTTGAGTTTAGATTTCGATATTTTTTTTTGTTGGTACATTGGCGTGTGCTAGCTGTCATTATGGCAAATATATTTTATTTAATGTTTTGTGTTGAGTAATGTAAAATATTTGCATACTATTGTATAGAATCAAGTTTTTTTTCGTAACTGAACAGACAGCTGCGCTGCTGGCGAGTTTGTTGTGCCACTTCTTCTTTCCAGCAAAAGCGCTAGGAAGTGGTGAAGGGCGGGCGTTTTTGGGGGACTATCTTATGTAATTTTGACGTTCGAAAAGTGCTGATTCTCAGCCTAGTTTGAATAAATGACTTTTGAATTTGAATTATGACTATCAAAAATAACGTAATACCTGTATTGACGGAATGTTGTAATTAAAATTTGGCGTACTACTTACATTCTATTTTGTACAATATAGTCTGATGTAGCAAGAGAAATCCTTTTATTTAAAATAACTAGCTTTACCCGGCCCGGCTTCGCACGGTTAGCACTAAGTAGGTACTTCTCTACGGCGCACCTACCTTTCCTAATTACATATTTCTACCTAATTACCTACCCTACCTATCTAACCTAACCTACCTACCCTACATATCTACCTGCTTACCTACTACATATACCTATTTCAATCAATCAATCTTCCTAGCCTTTTTCCCAACTATCTTGGGGTCAGCTTCCAGTCTTACCGGTTGCAGCTGAATACCAGTATTTTACATGGAGCGACTGCCTATCTGACCTCCACAACCCAGTTACTGTTACAACACATATACCTATTTATACCTACTAATACTATGTTAGTAGCAAATAAATAACTTTGAATTTAGTTAATGCATGTTACTAAAATAAATGAAATAAACTTCTACACCTATAATTTAACACAACAACATTTTTTCATTAAAATTAGACAATTTCTTTATAAATCTTTATGTTTTTTTATAGCGCCTCTGTTGTTACCTTTACGAAAGTATTACAAAAATGCATAGTGTTAAATCTTGTACGACATGGTATGGAACCCTTCGTGTGCGAGTCCGACTCGCACTTGACCGATTTATTTCACTTGTTTTCAAGTTTCTTGTTTTTAATAAAAGGTTTAACAATGACGTGAAAAAATGCCGCGTAAAGAACCGCGTACAAAGCAAATTGAAAAAAGAACACCAAGAAGGTTCCGAGTCTGAGTTTAAAAAAAAATTAAAAAAAAGTTGTATGATATATTCGGCACCATAGAGGTAGCAGTAAATAGGTTTAATGTTTTTTTTAATTCACAAACTTAGTGCACACGATGTTCTAAATTCAATTTACTTTATCCTCTAGACAATAAAAACGGCTTTTCCACTCAGATATTGAAGATTAAAAATACTCTTTCCGAGATGGTGGGATGAAAATTACTTTTCACGCTGTAATGTTTTCTTAGAAAGTCGGTTGTATTCTCTTTATTTATTCTGAGTTGGATTCCTCGGACAAAGTGTTATTGGTTTTTCAATCTGAACCTTCTTTCTTAGTAGGTACCTACACGTCTGAAGTCAGGTTTGATGTACCTAAAAAGAGGTAGATACCTACCACCTCTGCCTGAACCTTCGGGGAGAATAGGCGTGATGTTATGTTATCCTTCCATTTCCTCACGACCGGGCGACCGTCCGCGTCGGTACGACCGAGACGATTCGTTGTAACAGCCTATTAGGAGTATTAGGCTCCCCAGCAATAAACGTTTTAGGGGTGGCATAATCAAGATAGTTGCATTAGTTACCTTTTTCTTTTGCTGGGTACTAAGTATTTATGTATAATATGCTGGTGGATGTATAATAAACAAAGTAACCTACCTAAGTACCTGTTCGTCTGCTCGAACAAATTATTAGTACAGGAATCAAGGCTCCCGCAGGAAGCCAGGACGCGACACCGGTAGAAAAATTTTCGTGAAGTTTTCATACAAATTGTTTCACCAGAGTCGCGTCGCGCCAGTCCGCGCGAGCCTTTACAGGATGATTGGCAATTACTAATACTAACACCATTTATTTGAAAAAATTATAAAAGAGAGAAAAATACCTTAATCCAAACATACATAATTAATTTATAAAAAAACTTGAACTATTGCGTTTCGACTGATTGCGACGGTGATTTTTGCGTGAAATGGGCAACTTTGACGTTCTTATTCTGAGTAACTGAAAGACTTCGACAACTATGACTTATTTAATGGTGGAATAGTTATTAGTATAGTTCATAGCGGCCTCGCTTTTTGCAATATTTTCTTAATTATTTATATAAAGCCAAAATTCAGAAGCAAGTCTCAAGCAAGCGGCCTCAGAATTTTGAAATATGTATGGGATATCTAAAAAAATCCAATTCAAAATCATAAAAAACGCTCAGATATAACTGTAAATTTCTCCTTACTACATTCATATTTTTACGTAAAATTTATACCAGGATAAACGTTGGTTCAAATTAAAATTTCATACTTAGAAAACTTAGGCCCTTATTACAGAACCTCACTCAAAACTCAAGCATTACTTAAAACTCGTTTAAAGCCTTTTGATTGGTTGAAACTAGTTTTAAGTAATGCTTGAGTCTTGAGTGAGGTTCTGTAATACGGGCCTTAAACTTAATGATGTAACTCAGAATAAGCATAATTACAACTGCGAAATTGCTACTTAATGCGATGCATCGGGTGCTCGAACTGTCAAAACGCAATTTTGTGATAGGCCTCTTAATAATTCGATTAAAAATATGTTAGTAACACTTCACTTCACTAGCTTGACCTTGTACTTGTCTGGTATAACTCCTGTGGTACTTGTCCGCGGACGCGACGTAACACCACGTCTTGTGGCTAAGTCTTCTTCTATGACGACGGACAGATAACAATTCGGTACTCGCACCACAAACGCCTTGAAGTTGACGTTGCGGTGCGACTCCAGTAACTGCATCCTCCCCTCGACGTGTACCTCGTTTTCTGGCGCATGTACTCCACGATGTCCTCCGCCTTAGCTTGTTTACGGACACGCGGGGCGTTGGGCGGGGCGTGCGGCGGGGCGGCCCGCACAAAATTCAAACATATGGCGTTGTATGAGAGTGTTTACGGAGAAGCGTTTTTATAGGCGTTTGCTTGAAATCCAGGCGGTGCCCGCGGCGTTGCACGCCGCGTCGCACGCGGCGTTGCCCGCGGCGGGGCACGCGGCGGGCAACGCTGCGTTCAACGCCGCGTGCAACGCCGCGGGCAACGCCGCGGGACACGCGGCGGGGCCCGCGGCGTCGTATGTACGCTCAATACCTACGAACTACGAACATCGGCGATATCCACATATAACATCAAATAAGTAAATCTATGTTCCGTTGGAGCTCTAAACAATTAAAGCTTCTAAGTGAACGAACGAACGAAAAATATGGCCTTTTATGTGAAATATTTTGATACTCGCACATGAATCAAAACTTACCGGGTACCTACTTTCTGTTGACCGAGAATCATGAAATTTGGCAGGAACAAGTTTTTAATTATACGCTTTATCACAAAAAAAAAAAAATTGTGATTACAAACTTACATTTTCAGTTGGAGAATTAACCGTGACGTATATCGATGTATGAGAGAACATGTTTGTCAACTACTAAATTAAGTTTGCTCTTGGGATAAATTTTATTCATCCCAACCACGGAAACCTTCATTGTGCGTGGTCGAACACACACTTGGCCGGTTTTTTTAATGCCTGGTTGGTCTAGTGGTCGCAAGCACTACTGCTGAGCATAAGTTCCGGGTTCGATACCCGGGTCGGGCAAAATATTATTGGTATTTTCCATCTGGTATTTCTCAGTAGTAGCCCCAAAGACATTAAATTATCCAGAGTCTGGATTTGTGCCCGGTTGATGGCATTAGGCTCGCCCCCTATTACATGGGACTTAACATAACTGGCGAAATGTGGGTGTAGGTACTATAGAAACACCTCTGCCTAACTTTTCGGAGAATATAGGCGTGATGTTATGCATCCTATGTATTTCTTTATTTATTATTAAATATTTCGGTCGCGCTTGAATATCAGCTCCCGCCTTCCGCTCCCGATGCACGCCGCGTGCACCGCCGCGTGCACCGCCGCGTGCACCGCCGCGTTTACCGCCGCGTGCAACGTCGCGGGCACCGCTACATTTCACGCCACGCCGCACGCCCCGCCGCACGCCCCGCGCTTCCATAAACAACATCGTACATCGCCATATGTTTGTGTTTGCGCGTGTGATGACGCGGGCCGCTGCACGCCCCGCCTCTCTGTAAACAGAAAAAACGTCCGACGCACCGCCGAACGCCACGCTGCACGCCACGCTCAACGCCCCGCGTCTCCGTAAACAAGCACCAGTAAGTGTAGGCGGGAGATGTACCTACACCGGTGTGTTCGGCTTTGCGGCATGCAAGCTCAGTTTGGACTCTGCAGGAGCTTTGGGTGCATTCAATTCCTTGAAATATTCCCCGATACTTAACTCAAAATGGGTTATTTTGGAGACCCCGAACTATTTACGTCCCTAATACGCACCGAACACTACCTACGTACCTACCGGTCCAATATTTTCGACCCCACGCTAAGAAAGTACCTACCTATATTAGGAAATTCCACTCCCAAGGGGGTTATATAGGCGGCCAAAGTTTGTATAGAAATCCGTCATTTTCAAAGTATGGAAGTTCTTAAATAGGGGAAGAAAGTTTGTATGGGAGTGTGTTTGTACACATTGAGGAGATTTATACCTACTCTATCTCCGACGTTCTTCATCAGATCCTCACTAAATTAATATGAGACCACACTGAAAGTACCTACTAAAATTGTTACTAATCCTAGTGTGTAAGTTGTAGTATCTAAGGTGTGTTACTAACAAAAATAGTTCCCATGTTGTCCCGAATAAAACAAATTTTATTTATTTATTTATTTATAAGGGTCACAGAATAAAAAATCAATTAAAATATTATAATAATATGTCCACGCACGAGACCAGTGGCGTCTTAGAACCAAAAATTCGAAGACATGTGGCATCTACCAACCCGCACTGGGCCCGCGTGGTGGATTACGGCCCAGTCCCAGTCACAGAGAGGAGGTCTGTGTCCCAGCAGTGGAAACATTAATAGGCTGATTATGTGTGTTTTTTTTTGGTAGTCGGTTGTTTTTTTTTTTTTCATTAATAAAGTAACTACATCGTCAACTTGGAATTACGTTTTAATTAAGACCTAAACAATTTTTGCTTGCGGCCCTCGACTGAAACGTGTGTGTGGCCCCTATAAAAAAAAGGTTGAGTATGGCTGATTTAAACGAAAGAATTTAGCCAAGCACAATAAACCCTTTAAAACACAAAGGAGATGTGCAAACATAGTGAAAACCCAGCTTCACAGAGAATAGAAACTATCTCCAAAAGTACTTACTTAGAACAGTGCAAACATATTGAGTAATATGTTTCTGCAGGATAAGGATCTGCATGGTTGCCAGGAACAGGAAACCCACGAATAAGCAGAGGAGATAGGCCATTAGAACCATTCCGTGTAGGTTGCGGAGCTCCGGTACAAATGCGTAGACCGCTACCGTCAGTAGGATGAAGAAGCAGGAGATCAGCATGCCTGGAAATATTATTGATAATATATTATTATATAATATATTATATTTAAACATCTAAGTATATCAACCTAAGGTTGATCTTTCAAACGCCAGATATCGTTATCTGGGTAATAATTAAGAGAAGCTTATTAGCCTTTGGTAAAAAAAATTGTACTTGCGAGTCAAATAATTTAATGCTATTTTTATTATATTCATGACTAGCTTTTACCCGCGGCTTCGCCCGCGTGGATGTCGCAAAATATCCCACGGGAACGTTCTACCGGGAATACATACCTAATAGCCAAGGAATAGTAGATTGTTATACAAGGGTGGAAAGGAATCAATTCCCATACGAGGTATTTAGACGCCCGAGCGCAGCGAGGGCGTCTATAGTCCGAGTAGGAATTGATGTCTTTCACCCGTGTTAAACACTCTACTTTTCATATCGAATATAAGGAAAGTAAAAAATAGTGTTTAAAATATTTATTGATATTGAATAACATGAGTAGTACCTATTTAAAATGAACTAACAAGTTAGAACAATTTGTAAAAATGTTTAAATATGGAACGCACCGCATCACCGCTGCGGGCCGCCCCGCGTATAAGTTTTTTTTTGTTTATTCACACTGGCTGTTTATAATATACTCACAAGACCGGAGCCCAGTGCTTCCACTTTTAGTGATTTCTCCCTTTTTTTAGGGAAAAAGGCTAATAATAAGCATGGTTTACTGATATTTTATTTTGGCAGGGATTTAGGGAAAAATTTAACTTGAGTTGGTATCCCTATTGTTTAATTAGTAGGCAGAACCCAATGTACTACTTTACTCTATGGCACCACCGATTGATTAAAGGGGATTTCCTGAAACTTGTAATGATTGTTATTCGTCTAATTTTAGTTTACCATGTTATTGTTAATAGTACTATTTCCGTGGCTAAAGACGACATCAGAAATAAGTCGCATTATACCTACAGTTGGTTTGTTTCGTCTGTCTCGATTAATAATGAATGTTTTCTAGGTATTAAATGACATAAAAATGAAAAATTCCCCAAACAAGGAACTTTTATATTTTTTAGGGAATTTTAGGGATAATACATTAAGAAACTGGGGAAAACCAAAAACGTAAGTGGAAACACTGCCGCAGCTTTTATTTTTATTCTATTCGATATTTTTCTTAAAAAGTTTCGTACCCACAGATATTAATCTAACTAGATGACGCGATTGTAAGTATGTACTTCGCGTGTCAAAAAACGGAGTAAAATTACGATCAATGATCGTAATCTGAGATTTTTGATCCATATTGAGCTGTAAAGACTGTATAGAAAAATTGGCCGAGGCATTGGAAATGTTTTCTTTCATTGCTAAGTTTTGTTTTTAAATTGTGTGTGAAAAAGTGGCACGCTTGGTTTTCATAAAGATGGAGGGACTTGCGATATCTAGTTAGATTTTTATCTGTGTTCGTAGCCGACTACCTAACCATAAGTTCTATTTTTAAAATTCATTCCCGCCCTAGGGCGGGAAGCAATTACTATGAGTCTTTCCCGCCCTAGAGCGGGAAGCAGCGTCTCCCACCCGCTACTCGGATCAAACAAACACTACTTTCCGAGCATGAGTTATGAAAAAGATCATTGACTAACTTTCAGCGGACGCAGTGGTAGGCTACTACAGCGCCCGCGTGGTCAACCATAATTATTTTGTTACGCGTAATTTTGAAACTGTGATATCTCTTAAACTATTCATTTAAATGATGTGATGTAAAGGCATATTTTAATCGAAATTTAATGCCCAATTTAAATAACCTATTTAATTGGATAAGGATTAATAAGATACCGGTCAAAATAGCTTCGGAAATAACAATGAAAATTTTATACAATTTTGAAAGATAAAAATGGTTATTGTGGGTCACCCTTAAAAGATAGACATATGCCATCGCGGACTTTTTTGTTGCAATTTTTAAGATATACAATACTCTAGAACATCAATTTGATTTATCTCTCACGACTTACGCAGCGCACGCCAGTAAAGCTCCCAGTCGGCATGATTTTTTCCGACATCTTGAACAATAATCGTCATATTTCAGCCAATTTACACAAAACCTTAATGAATTATATACTAAAACCTTTCACATGAATCACTCCGTCCAATGGTGAAAACCGTTTGAAAATCCGTTCGGCAGTTTTTGAGTTTATCGCGTTCAGACAGACAGACAGACAGACAGACAGACAGACGCGGCGGGTGACTTTGTTTTATAATATGTAAGGATTATTCTTCATATCAATCGCAAGAATATGAGAAAAGTCATTTCAAATGCTTGAAATACATTTCACTATTTTGACTGTATCAACTTTGAACTCCGTTTTCCCGTAATAATGTCCTGTGAAGTACCAACTTTTTTTATGTTATTTTGAGAGCTAAGGAACCCATAAAGTTTATAAAATTATTTACATGTCATTCAGTCAGGTGTAAATATTTTTTTTTTAGCCAAGCAAGTCAAGTGGAAATTTGTCTCAAACATAAACTTTGTAAACAAATTATGAGCTTCTAGTAGTTAGAATTTGCGTTTTTGTTTTTATAACAGGTGGACACACATTTTAGCCATAATACAGACAAAAAAAAATATCAAAGAAACCCAGAAAAAGTTAGAACCAAACCCGCCAACAATATAAAAAAAACTGAAATTACAAAAAACAAACGTTACTCGAAAACTACAAAATATCGCGGAACATACATGGGGGTTCAATCGATGCGTATTGGTGTTCCCTGATCACAGACCTTCGCTGGTACAGGTTTCCAGGGACACCCTGTATAGATGGACAGACAGACAGGGCGCAATTATAGAAAAGGAAGAAAGAAAAATAGGTTTATTTGTCCCAGAAACACGTGCATACACAATAGAAAAACTGCAACTGCACGTCATGACTGTGACAAGAAAGGCTTCCACTCAGCATAATGCTGTGCTATGGGGGACCCACAATACAGCGCTGATTTTCAGTGGTCACCCGAAAAAGACGTACGGCTGTCAAGTCAGGTTCAGTCATTTGTAAATAATAAAGGCATGTATTTAATGCGGCAACTAAGTAAAATGAATATAGGTTTAAAAAAAAAATAGAGTGGGTACCATAATATAATGGGTTGGCAGCTAATAAGGAGTATCGTAATAAGTAATAAGTAGCATATTAATATATCTATACATATAATAAAATCGTAGCGAAGTCAAAACTGTACATTGAATATTTTTGAAAAAAAGTAATTGCTACGAGGTCTGGGATCGATTCTAATGCCGAAAATATAGTTTTTAGAATTTTTGCCTGTTTGTCTGCGTGTCTGTATGTATGTTCCAGCATCACGCAAATACTACTGGACAGATTCTGTTGAAATTTTGCATAGATATTCCCTTTAAGTCTGGTCAAACGGTAGGGTATAAACTATCACGCTATTTGTTAAGGGGGATGAGCAATATTACATTATGTTCGTATTTTTTTCCGCAAATTGTAAAAAAATGCACCAAAAGGTTTGCATATTGTAGACAGTTTAGTTACCGATTTAACTTTTTAAACGATTAACATCACGCTATGCCTTTATGGAACAAAGCAGTCAATCATGAAATACATAGGAACGGCTATTTTAACTAACTTTCAAGTAAGCGAATAGCTAAGCGGTTAGACGGTTGCTTTGTAATCCTGAGTTTGTTAGTTCGAATCCCATCTTATTTTTGTTTTTTTTTTTTGTGGTTCTCTTTTTTACATTTTGTAATACGATTTTTAATTGTGAATATCAGGTTGGCGGGTGTAATTTTCAGAAATGGTCGAAATATATCAAAAGATTTAGTACCTAATTAGTACCTAATTGTACCACTAGTGAAATAATTTGTACCTCGTGGGATCGCAAGTTATTGCAATAGTTTTATACACCCGCGATTCTGATAATACTCTGTAGCCGAGATTACTGAGAAGTTAGATATAAAACATACATGGATATTTAGTACCTAATTGGTACCTCTCTAAACATACCTTAAACCAAAGAAATCTCCTCGGAATTGGGCAGAAATTGAAAAATAGTTTTTTTTTATACAGAGTGTTACAATATGTTGCTTGTTGGACACAAGAAACACAACAGTGGAAACCGGGGATACTTGACTATAGGGTTACTTAGCATCAGGGGGAATGACAGCTCATTTCATGGTAATTTTTTTACAGAATAGACCGCAGCAGGTGTCGTTCCACCGGCTGACCGGGATGTCATTTAGTTGCCTGAAAACACATGACGTTAAAATTTATTTGAAAAAGATATGTAGGTATATTCGCAGATGAATTTATTAAAAAACAATCTGCCTCTAGATCACGTTACACACTAAATCATGAATGGCAATCCTAGGTCTTAGTAGGTAGGTATCTTAAATATTAGTTTACATTTATCATAAGCGAATTGCCCAAAATTTTGATATCTGTTTGCAGATAGCCGACCTGAGTCTCAATATAATATGAAATAATGTTTATCTTCAAATTCACTTACTATTTCTAGCCATATTTATGGTAAATAGAAAATCGCCAGTATTTTTAATACACTGTTAGTAACAAAATAAAATTAATTATACACAAAATGCAACTTGGCCACTTAGTACAGTCAACAGCAAAAGTAGATGATCAAAATCAGAAATTCAATACTAATGAACGGAGTTTGCGTCAGAACTGTGTGGAGTCGTTCCCATGCAAACTGAACCCATAATCTGGTTGTTCTTTCACTTTTAGAACCATATTGTAGAACTGAAAGTGGCATAGAAATACTAACAATCATTATTTTGTTCATGTAGGTGAAGTGAGCTGTCATTCCACCTGATGCTAAGTATCCCTATACTCAAGAATCCCCGATTTCCTCAACTGGTACGAGAGCTCATGACCAAAATTTTTACCTCATCGCTTTACGACCAAAACCGTATAAAATCTTTTGCTTAATATTCTGAATCAAAAACCCCTTTTTGAGAATTTCTTCACGTCTCGCCTGACCTGCCCGCTTTTTCAATGTGAAAAAAAAAATCCGAACTGTATCGTAGTAAGGATGATCGGCAAAAATGTATGGAAGCTGGTCCAAGAACCAATAACAACCAGACATATGTCATTAGATAGGCATTTTAATATAGATCAACAACTACTATGGCGGCTCATTTCAAATCGCTGTGTGAAAAAAGTTGTGGCGATGTTTCGCAGCCCTGACCTGGACGGTAGATAACGGAACACTTGAATAATTATCACTTCTGGTGGTCTAGTCTGAATATTTTCAAATGTATGCATACATTTTAAAATATTCAAACTAGACCACCAGAAATGATTAATATTGATTAATATAATAGTGACAGGCATAATTTTAACAGTGACAGGCATAATTTTAACACTAGAAATAGGAACAAATTAGATCAACCACGTTTTAGATTGTCTAAAGTACACACTTCTTTTATGGGGTACTGTGTAAAATGTTATAATAAAATACCACTCGATATTCTTCAACTTAATGAGAAGAAATTTAAAACATGCATTAAACGCACACTATGTAGACAAGCATATTATAAGTTAGATGATTATATAGTAGATAAAAATGCTTGGCTTAATGCTGGTCCTGCTCCACAGCCACTTGGGCTCACTAGTTGAAATTATTGTATTTGGAAGAGTTGCTACCCCTTTTCTTATTTTTTTATTTTTATTTATATTATTTTTCTGACATTACGAACCACATGTTTATTTTATTTTTATTTTTTATTAACCAATTTTTTATTGTTGAATATTCCAATATTAGATAATGATTATCTTTCTTTTTGATAGTATAATACATTGCAAACTATAGTTTTGTATAATTTAGAAGCATTTTTTCAGTTTTTGTAAATGTGAGTACCATGGGGCTGTTTATTCTGTTATTATATTATGTTTTATTTTGACTTGAAAGAGCATGGCAGTTGAGACTTTGTCATGCTTACTTAAATGTCTCGCCGATGGTGGCGAGTGTGTTGGATCATTCGGTTCCCTACAAAATGGTTGAGCTGGATGGTGCTGATCCACGCGTCATGTTCATGAACGGGCGCCGTCGGTTGAGACTGGTCATCTCTTTTCTGCCAAGGCTTATTTTAAATCTTATACTTTGAATTGTCTCTATTTCTTTTTTTTCACATTGTTCTCACATATAGAAGCAACAAGAATAATGTACCCAGGATTTTGTAATGTCTTTATTTAAAAGAGTGTCCTGGGAGTTTCTTGCCCGTTCTTCTCCACAGAGATCTACTTTTTGGAATGGGCGACTAGCTTCAACTTTCTGACTAACTGACCGACTCTTTGACAATTCAAAAGTGCCTGTAAATGGTTTAATTGAAATAAATGCTTTGAGTTTGAGTTTGAGTTTGACATTTAAAATGTCTGAAAACAGGTTTTTGGTAACCATACAAAAGATTAATTTAAAATAAAATAGAATCAGGTTGCTAAGAGACAGGTTGAAATTTTTATTTTGACAGTTTTGAAAATGCGCTCTGGCAACATATGCTTTCAAATAATTTCTGCTTATTTCAAAGAATCATCTACTTATTTCGGGGTAGAAACACCAGAGATATGAGGTAACTGCATATACACCTAATGTACACAAACAAAATTGAAGAACGAAGAATAAGAACCTCCTGCTTTTTTGTATTTTATTTAAGGGCCTGCGCAGACTGGCGGGCGGGACGGCAGAGGATTTTAAAGGAGATTGCCTAGGTTTGGACCAACTGCTGCCTAGGAATATGAGTTGGTCTAGTGGTACTGTAACATACACATGAACTATAAAAAAAATTAAAAAAAAATATTGGTCCCAGGAAAAATAAATAAATCCAGTTTTTGTGATAATGACTAATCTTGCATTAAACAACGTTTTTGATATATTTTTTCTCAAAAATGTATTTATAAATACCCCCCTATACTCCCTTATGCACCCAGCAACCGCCCCCCCCCCTCCCGTGCCTTTAGCGAGCGTTCGCCTAATTTTATGGAGACTTTTAGTGTAGTAGCTAAAGGCAGCCACAGGAAAGGTCGGTTAACCAGCCAGGACCTTAGTGGTCAGCTGCGAGATGCCAGAATTAAAAAAAAAACCGACTACTTTTGGTTGTCTTACGTCACTTGTGATCCATTTTGGTGATCCATAGCCTTCTTCATTGCTCTTTGTGTATAGTGTGACTTTTAGCCTTCTGATAAGGCCCATTGTGAGCGACCACGTTTCAGTGCCATAAGTCATCACTGGCAACACGCACTGGTCAAAGACTTTCGTCTTGGGACACTGTGGTATGTGGGACGAGAAGATATTGCGTAGCTTCCCGAACGCTGCCCAGCCGAGTCGGATTCGACGATTTACCTCTTTCTCGAAGTTGGACCTACCTAGCTGGACAGTTTGTCCTAGGTAAACATACTCGTCTACAACTTCGAGCGTAGCGTTTCCGATCTTTATGAAAGTGGGTGTTACATGGGCATTTGACATGACCTTTGTCTTTTCCATGTTCATTTTAAGACCTACTCTTTTGGAGGCTCTACTGAGGTCATCAAGCATTATACTGAGGTCCTCCATGACCTCAGCCATGATAACTATGTCGTCGGCAAACCGAAGGTTAGTGATATACTCGCCATTGATGTTGATGCCTAGCCCTTTCCAGTCCAGAACCTTGAAGACATCCTCCAGTGCAGCGGTGAATAATTTCGGAGAGATAACGTCTCCTTATCTCACACCTCGCTGCAGAAGGATAGGTTTCGAGGTCTGGTCGTAGAGTCGGACTGACATACTCACACACCTTTTTAAAGAAGAGTACTACCACACCTCTGTTCCATGCGTGTGGCGTTTTACCCCGAGTATGACGGAATCAAACAGCTTCTCGAGGGCCTTAAGAACGGGTTTCCCACCGGCCTTTAGGAGTTCGGCCGTAATTCCGTCATCACCCGGTGCCTTGTTGTGTTTAAGCTGCTTTAGAGCCATCCTAATCTCGCACAAGCTGACGTCCGGGATATCTTCGGTATAGTGTCGGGTTAATCTAGCTCTTGGGTCGTTTGCCGCATTCGTAACGGGGTTACTGGTTGACGTGTATAACAGTCCATAGAACCTCTCAATTGTTCAAGTTTGGCGGATACGATCCTGCCATCATCGGTCTTCAGTTTTGCAAGCTGGCTCTGCCCAATATCGCATCCTTAATGCGATCTGCACTAAAGCGGTGAAGGTCGCTTTTCAAGGACTTAGAGATCCGTCTATTGAGCTGCCGGTACTTGACCGCATCGTCTAAAGATTGGAGGATCATCCCGCGCCTCTCCTTCATGAGCTGAATAGTAGGATCAGAGAGCTTCTTGTTTCTATTTGTACGACGGGTCTTAACGATCTTGGACCCGACCGTATGGACAAGTTTCCACGAACCCATCGTTAAAATCGTCCGCGGAGCTCCCTAGCCACTCGAAACGATTCTGAAGTTCGAGCTGAAAGCTCTCGGGGTTTTGGACTTAAATTGGTGCTGGACGGAGTGTAGACTTCATCAGTCGAGATCATTCCAGCTTGATAATTAAGTACAATGTGCCTCTTACCATGCGGTGATCGCTTCCGGTTTTCACCACGTTGATGACAGAGACATCATTGAATACTTGGTTATTCGTCGACATAATGAAGTCAATCTCATTTTTTGTTGCCCCATCAGGGCTCTGCCAGGTCCACTTTCTGTGCTCACGTTTTTTGAAGAAGGAGTTCATCATAAATAGGCCTTCCTTCTCCATAAAACTGGCCAGTAGGTTACCCCGTTGGTTCCGACGTCCAACTCCAACTACAACATCAAAATACAATTACTACAATTATAATTGAATGCACAATAACTGTTTAATAGTTGATTTTGTACATTTGTTGCTACTAAGTTAATTTTTTCCAATAAAAATATTCAAAACAAGAGACTATTTTTCTTTGGACTCCTGGGATAGATTTTTATGCGCTTTGAAATACAGGTTAGTGATGGTCTGAGGAACAAAATGCACTATGTGAGTATTCTAGGCAGCACTTTGTCCAACTTCCATACAAAATTAGGCAATGTCCTTTATCAATTGAATTAAATACTTTATATCTTATCGAAATAAGGTATATATTTCAATGCTCGGTGATCGACCTCGGAGTATCGCAACGCAGTTTTCTCTGGAGCATCGAAGAGCACGCTGGAGGATACCGCGGCGGGAGGCGGGCGGTATGCGCTGGAGTCAGTGTGCCACACTCTTTCAAAAGCAACAGTCGCTAGTGGGATACCTAATCAAATCCCGGCGAGCGGTGGCTACTCGGCGAATGTTGCGGAGTTGCGGCATACCGGCGGATGCTCCGGTAAGCTGCTCGCGGTATCGCAGAGGATTTTTCAGTGTGCGCTGGTGGATAAAAGAATCCTCCTCGATGCTCTCCTCTGCCGTCCGCCATGCGTAAAATTTTAGACAATGTATAATGAATAATAAATAAACGGAAAGAAAAAAAAACGCTTTCAACTTTCAACACACGCTTTCAATGTCAAGTTTTGCATGTCGTGCAGTATGTAGGTAAATCACGAACCTAAGGCATCGAGTCGCAGGCAACTGCTTACAAATCCAACTATAGTTATGTATAAGTACCTAATAATTGGACGTGATTTGACACAAATATTTTGGCATAATTAATCTGCAGAGTACTTTTGGCAATTTACCTACACATCACAACAAAATTTCAACACAAAATATGGCCTTTTCTACTAAAAAATTCTTCAGACCAGTACTTTAAAAGCAAGTAAACAGTCGATTGATGACGTACTTGGGTAATCACTCTCAAAGACTGGTAGCCGTTAAGTGACCGAAATGATTAGCTATAGGCCTCCCGCTGGCCGACATGGGCCGCACATTAGAGCAATGGGAAGGCCGTGTTGCATTTACGATAGTTCGCTCACCCTCGCCATTGTGACCTCTTCAGCCCTTCCTTATTTAACATAGAAGGTTGGGAGACTATGAATAAAATGACATGAAACTAAACTTGGCACAATTTTGTTGAGTATAGATTTGCGTTGCATGTTGCATTATAATATCCGCATCTGCTGCATTTTCTTGCGAGCGGGAGGGCCATCTGTGCCAGGATGAAGACCAACAACGCGGCCCAACTTCCTTCAGCAGTGGCTGGTTATCCTCATTTCTGACAACGAGGGAGTCAAAGTTCAGGCTGTCGTTGCCGGTACGCCACTTTACTCGCTGCTGAAGCTTGAAGACATATTCCTTGCTCCATCTCAATCAGAAATGCTGCCGCAGCTGCTCAATACGTTGCGAGCCCAGGCAGGTGCTGCATTCTGCTTCCAAGCCTGGAACTAGGCTTATAATGTTCGCACTGCTGGGACTGCTGCTTCTCTCTTCGAGAAGGACTGGGCTGGGCTGTAATCTACCACACGGGCCCCGTGCGGGTTGGTAGATTTGCTGAATTAAATTTTAGAATAAATTTTTGCATTTTAATGTCATGGATTTCCATTACCTACGTACCTAAGGGCTGTTTCCATAACTTACAGTATAATATGTTAAGAGTTCTAGAGCTCCAGGTTTACAGTCACTATTATATTGCTGGAGACTAACGTAGCAAGGCATTGATAATAAAGCATCTAAGTACTTCTGAATATTTCACTGATAATTGACACCACGTCAGCCAATATGAACTAAGAATGATCATACTTCCGAAGGAGCACATAGTAACTTTTCTTGAAAAATCAAGTAGGTATACAGGGTGTCAGGGACATCGACGCGAAGCCTGTTACCTTGCACCGTTGAAATTTTTCGTCGGTTATTTAAAACAAAATCTTCAATTCCATACATTTTGACCGCGTAGGTAGTGCACTTTTCTATGAAACCGCAGTTTTTTTTTGGCTTCGCGGCGATGTCCCTGACACGCTGTATAACCGTCAAAACCGGGATAAGTAGGTATATAATGTATGTCGTAATAGGGTTTAAGCTTTGTGCAGATCAGCGCGACTTGTCGCGCGACGCAATACCGGTTATTGTTATACCGTGAAGTTTTCTTAGAAATTGTATTGTTCGTGTCGCGTCGCGTGACATGTAGCGCTGGTCTGCAAAAGCCTAATTTACAATGCTCAGGTCAAAAATGTATAGATTAAAACGTGCATGCTGGAGACACCTTTAAATCAGTATTATTTTAATCTTACTTCAGTGGGGTAAAGAGATGGGCTATACCTACGTCCTGTAGAGCTTCATCTCTTTCCCACACTAAATTAATATTAAAATAAAATAATACTGCTTTTTGGGTGGTGGTTATAGGCCCCCAGGTATTGTATTTGGCAAGCAAATACATGAGTGAATAATTTTTTACCAAACTGCTCTAGAAGGAGTTTCTGTTTATAAGTAAATCATTACCTACCCTAGGTAATGATTTGCTTATCTACAGAAGCAAGTGAATAGAGGTACTTTAATTGAAACGCCGCGCCGCCCCGCGCCGCGCCGTTTGTTGTTGACGTTGCTGTCGGTTGCGCATTAAAACACACGTGGGGGTCGGCATTATTGCTTCTATTACCCTGTCGTATATTTTACAGCGCCACTTGTAAGTATATAATAATATAGGTACATTGTGTGAGATTATGTATTTCTCACGATAAACTCACTATTACGGTTATTCTTATCGGTTATTTGATGGCGGCCCTTTATGGGTTTTTAGCTTTGAATATCAATAGCCTCCGGGCGTGCTCATGAAAGGCTTGATAGTCAAACTATATGATCACCTCACGCCGATAAATAGTTGGCGGTAAGCCCTGGATTTGATAACAATACATTTTCATTACTATTGCCTCTTAGAATTATTTTATGGTAGGTATTTATCTACCGGTGAGTATATGCCTAGTGTATAGAGTAGTTCAAAAATATTCTTAAAAACTGTAATTACTTTCATAAGTAACTAAGTATCTAAATAAATGTTGTACTGTTGTTGTTGTAGTATGTAAATTGTTAATGAATAAATAAATAAATGAAATGAAATGAAATACTTACTGATATCATCGTATATATGCAAGGGCGTCGCCAGCCTATGGCCCAGGGGGGGGGGGGGGGCAAGTTGTAAAAATGAAGGATGGGAAAAGTATGATTTGTGACAAGAGTCAAGAACACGAAGTTTTACACTTGTAGTGCGACTCTTACTTCTACGACGCACAATGGGGCCAAAAGCGACGCTGGTGGACATTTATTTTTTAACTCTGTAGTCCCGATAGGAACTGAGAAAAATAATACATAATTTCCATTTTCAAAGTATGGATTGGAAACGGACCTTTCGGTCGTTTTTCCGAAAACTATTCAGAACTTTAGAGGTGAAACCTGTATTATTGGGCGTACCACCAATACATAGATACGAATATTACGTCCCGGAACTCCGAATTAGACCCCGTTTAGGAGATATGGAACTTTAAAAAACCAAATAAAAGTCTCCAAATAAACAAACTTTGCTTTATAATTATTGTAGTTTCTTTACATTAGATGCCTTGTATTTTTTAATCTCTCTGCCCCCCCTTGGCGACGCCCATGTATGTATGTCTGTGATTCAGAAAAAAATACCGTCCAAAATAATAATGTAAAGAGCAGTTTGAATCGTAATAAAAATAAAAATCAACGCTTACCTTTCTCGTAAATTGTAAAAAGAATGCTAAGTAGATAAACGTATTATAACTTGTACCTATTACTTTACTGAGTTTCCCACGTTTATACAAATTTTATCATGATTTATTTGTTCCAGGTCTAAAGCATAAAATACCTACTTACCTTGTTGTTTGCAATAGCTATAAATAATAATAAGTTGATGTTATCAACTTTCTTACTGGGTGCTTATTTAGAATTATAATATAATGTTCATATATAACAACTTATGCCTAACAATAAAATTAAAATATAAATATAGTATCCTAACAAACTAAAATATAGCGCCGAAAAATATCCATCCACCGATCACCTTCATCTTGAGGAAAAACGCAAATTTTCAAGTATAATAAAATAAGGTAATCATTATCTTGTCTCGCTGGTGGTGGCGTCGTGTGTATTGGATCATTAAAGTTCCCTTCAAAATGGTTGAGCTAAATGGTGCTGATCCATGCGTCATGTTCGTGAACGGGCGCCGTCAGTGGGGAGTGGTCATCTCTTAGGCTTATTGGTGACTCGCCCGAATTAACTTGTCCGAATCCGGACGAATCGACCATTTGAATAAATATTAGTTTTTCTTGAGGCGATTCGTACGAAATCAATTAAACGCCTGCTACACAGGCGCCAATCACGTCCCGACACAGATGAAATTGGTGGTTTACAACCGTGTAGATGATGGTAAGGTTCACGACCACACGTTGAAACAACTTTGGCGGTCACCAACCAAGGTGGTTAAGGTAGGGGGTCCAAACGCCTCCTGCCGGAGGCTCTACGCGGGGGTCGGGCGGTCCATGGCCCTTTACGGGGCACCGGTGTGGGCGCGAACCTTAAGGTTGCGGCCAGCCCGCCGGTTGCATGCAGCCCAAAGGGTCATGGCTATCCGGATGGTCCGGGGATACCGTACGGTCTCCGGCGAGGTGGCGAGCCTCCTTGCCGGAACGCCGCCATGGGATCTGGAGGCGAAGGTCCTCGCCCACATTTGGGAGTGGCGCGAGGAGATGAAGCGCCGGGGTGTAACTCCGCTGCCGCGAGAAATCACGGTACAGCGGACAGAGCTCCGGCGGGATCTCATGGCGGCTTGGAGTGTGCGATTGTCGCAACCCAGATTTGGGCACGCCACAATTACGGCGATAAGTCCCCTCTTTGAGGAGTGGCTTGAGAGGCGCCACGGCTTCCTCACCTTCCGCCTGACGCAGGTCCTCACCGGACACGGTTGTTTCGGGAGGTACCTGTTTCGCATAAGGCGGGAGGAAACGCCCGGGTGTCACCATTGTGTGGATCGTCCGGAGGACACGGTGGAGCATACGGTGGAGGTTTGCCCGGCTTGGGTGGACTACCGCCGTGTCCTCGTGGAGGCGATCGGCGGCAGTGACCTCTCGCGTCCGGCCCTGGTCCAGGCCATGGTGCGGAGCGAGAGGGCATGGCAAGCCGTCACCTCCTTCTGCGAAGCAGTAATGCTCGCGAAGGAGGAGGCGGAGCGCGCGATGGAGTGGCAGAGGCCGCGCCCTACCAGCCCTAGCCGCCGCCGCCGTAGGAGACTTCCCGGGCGTCGTCGGGAATTAATAGCCGATTTCCGGCCACCGTAGGCGCGGGCCTGCGGACGGAGAGCAGAGGGCAGCTCGCCGTCCGATAAGGACCAGGCCCGGGTCGACGGCGCGTCGTGTTCCACGCGCGCCTCAAAGAGATGTCAGCAAAACTGACGGGGTCCGTAAGGGCCGATGCCTGCCGGGGTTGCGGGTAGTCCCAAGGGGAAACCGTGGCCCCTGGCATGGCAAGGGAAGGAACACGGGTGGGTTTTAGTCAGTAAAAGTCTGACACGCCCTTCCGCTCCGCCCAGAGCGGGAGAAGTCATTGGATGATTTACCACCCAAAAAAAAAAAAAAAAAAAGGTGGTTAAGGTAAAATATAATATTATATTGAAATAAACAAAATGAAAAGATGAATAAATTATTATTCAGATTTAAGGTTGCATAATTAACTTGAAACTGTGAAAATAATACAGGGTGGCGATGTATTCACATGCATCCGTCAAAGGGGGCATTCTACCTGTCATACTGAACAACTTTCAATATGAAATTCATAAGCGACTCGTCAAAAAAAAAAAAATGCGTCGAAATAGTCCTGTTGTATAAGAATTTGTAATTATTTTCCCGAGTCGGATTTAAGTTTCATAGCGAAAGTTGTTTAATATGATGTATAGAATCTCCCATGGTTGAGATAATTTTAATCACCTGATTTATCAGTCATCCATCAGGGGTGTGATCCCAGGGTTGATAAAAATCGAGACTTTTTCAATGAATATATTTTTATTTAAATCGGATTAATTTGATTTAAATGAGATTTTTTTTTTATTTATTTACTTACGTATCATTCTTCATTTGGAAGTCGGTTATTATAAAAAAAAATCTCTTTGTTTATATTAATTATAAAATAAATTACAAAAAAAAACAACCGACTTCCAAAAAACACACTACGTCTTTTTTGGAAGTCGGTTGTTTTGTTTAAAGTCAAAAATAACTTTAATTTCGGAAGTCAGTGGAAAAAAACGAAATTTCAAAACCAAATATACAAAAAGTTTTCGAATACCTGCTTCAATAACAGTGACATGAACATGATCCATGTGGATGAAATGATGATGCTCTTAGTCTATGTAGACTAAAGTGGAAAAAATACGTATTAGTGAAGCTAACTCAAAAACTATCCAAACAAAGTTAATAAAAATTATATGGGACCACCTCTGAAGTATGACCCACCAAACAAAAAAATCATCAAAATCAATTCATAATTGGTGGAGTTTTCACGTAACAAAATTAAAAAAAAATATAGTCGAATTCAGAACCTCCTCCTTTTTGAAGTCGGTTAAAAAGAATCAAAATTGCAATTCTTCTAAAATTATCAATATTAGTCACATAATATTTTTATCAACAATGAAAAATTAAGAAAATCAGCATCTTAAAATTGACATTAAGGCGACGATAACCTACTTTTAATGATTTTATACTGAAAATTACGTCTAAACGAGTAGTGCTACTGATTTGGAAAAAATATATGTTAAATTAGAGCATTTTCGAAATAACTTAATTTACTAATATTTTACATTATGTTTATATTACATAGTGAAATTAATTTGTAAAGCTATGTCTAACGCGGATAAAAAACAGAAAATTACGCAAAATCTATCAAGCGTATTTTTCTGAAACCTTCACCATTTTTTAATTACCACCATTAATCTTTTAGTATACGTGTTTTATTAAAATACCTTCTGTTTTATGTATATTAAATTAATAATACGTCAAATTGGTGACAGCGCTCCTTGATGCGCGGGTTCTATTACTGGCTGGACGTACGACGCGTTGCGTGAGCTCAGTACAGAACACGCAAGTTAATTCGGGCGAGTCACCAATAAGCCATCTCTTAGCTGCCAAGGCTTATTTTAATTTTAGAATTGTTTTCGTTTTTAGGGTTCCGTAGCCCAATGGCAAAAAACGGAACCCTTATCTTATGGATTCGTCATGTCTGTCTGTCTGTCCGTCCGTATGTCACAGCCACTTTTTTCAGAAACTATGAGAACTATACTGTTGAAACTTGGTAAGTAGATTTATTCTGTGAACCGCAATAAGATTTTCACACAAAAATAGAAAAACAAAACAATAAATTTTGGGGGTTCCCCATACTTAGAACTGAAACACAATTATTTTTTTCATAAAACCCATACGTGTGGGGTATCTATGGATAGGTCTTAAATATTGAGGTTTCTAATATCATTGTTTTTCTAAACTGAATAGTTTGCGCGAGAGACACTTCCAAAGTGGTAAAATGTCTGTAAAAACAAAAAAAAAATGATATATATACATTACCATGTAAACTTCCACCTAAAATTGGTTTGAACGAGATCTAGTAAGTAGTTTTTTTTTAATAATAATAATAATAAAACCGCAGGGCAGCATGTGGCGAGCTGTTGGGCAGTAGCGACCCCATGGACCCTATCTCCCGGGAGAAATCTTGTTCCTCATCTCTGGCTTACCTTTATTGGCCGGCTGGAGTGAACATTGACGAGGAACAGAGCTCCCACCTCATTCTTGCATTAATTGGCCGGCTTGAGTAGAGATTCGGAAAGGAAGTATTCCAGTAGGATGCTGGTAGGGATCTTGACCGTACTTCCGGGATTGTCCTGATAGCCGTGGAATACCGCTCCACTCCTCATAAGCACCTCAGGACATGTTGCCCCCTTGTCGCTACGACACTTTGTGCTAGCGACCGTTTTCGGGGGCCCATTATTGAGTGTGCAAGTCACCCCCTGCCATTTCACTTGTTTTATACATAAAATATTGGTCAGGCAGGGGCCATAGTCTTTCTATAGTTCTAAATAACCAGTTCACTTAACCACCCAAACCCATAAACCAATATCTTTGTTTCCATATCCTGCAATAGTCCTACACCAACCGGGGGTTGTTCTTGGGTGCACTAGTATAGTGCGAACAGGGATAACCGTCGGTTGGTGGCTCATTTCATTAAACACGTCTAACGGGCCTCTGTGAGTTGGCTTCGGCCCCTCGTACGCCTTCCAAAGGTCTGGGACCCTAGGGACCCGAGAAATGTCAAATAATAATAATAATAATACCATATATTGCAGGCAACACAGGCCCATAGAACGCCCATTAATACTTCATAAATCGTAAACCGCAAGTTACCTTTAACGAACTACAAGAACTTTTATATCATGTTACTTGCTGCTACGGAACCCTTCATGGGCGAGTCCGACTCGCACCTGGCCGCTTTTTTATTTTTATTACGGACGCTTTTAACGTGCACGTCTTTCCACATTGATATTTTGTAACAATATTCTGTTTAAAAGAGTGTCCGTGGAGTTTCTTGCCCGTTCTTCTCCATAGGAACCTACTACGCTGTGGAATGGGCAACTAGCTTCATCTTTCTGACTGACTGACCCCTTGACAATTCAAAAGTACCTGTAATTGGTTTATTTGAAATAAATGCTTTGAGTTTGAGTTTTATGGTCATCGGTTCATCTAGCTGGGGGCCTCTTACAATACGCTTGCCGATAAGCGAGTCCACTCCAGGACTCATCATCATACCTACCTACCCTTGGACATCTTCTAAAATAGCTGTGTACTCAACAACTTCAACAAATAACAGATAGACAAATCCGCGTTTAACCTAGTACTGAAATACCTTCATGTTAATGAACGGAGGCGTTTACGGAGGAGTATCTATCATGAGTGCTGATTGAATATTATAGGACTACGCTACGACATTATTTTTATAAGAAATGATGGATATCTAGTATTCAGGGTCCCTGGAATAAAAACTTCATCCTAATGCTATAGAGTTGTAAGACTTTCGGACTGACAATATAGAGTGGCCAATCGGGAACGACGATTTGACATGCATTCTGAGACAAAGAGGGATCTTAATAAAGCTCAATCCACCCACTTTCAAAACAGACTTTCCGGCGCTTTCGCATGTGCAAAAATTATTTTTTTTTCCATAATCGTGGACTCATTCTCATAATTATGAAAAATTAAATGAGAAAGGTGATGAACAATTGAACAGCCTAGGAAAAAGTTAAAAAAAAAAAAAAAAAAATATGTCTGCTGCTGTGATAACTATACTCAATCTCAAATTTTCCTAGCCTTTTCCCAACTATCTTGGGGTCGGCTTCCAGTCTAACCGGATGTAGCTGATTACCAATATTTTACATGGAGCGACTGCCTATCTGACCTCCACAACCCAGTAACTGGATAATACGATACCCCTTGGTAAGACTGGTGTCAGACTCGGGTTTCTGACGACTCGTAACGACTGTCAAAGATCCACAAATGACAGCCGGGACCAACGGCTTAAAACGTGCATTCCGAGGCACGGAGGAGTCTCGGTATTTTTTTTTTATTTATTTATTAAAAGAACACCAACAGCGTATACATTCAACAAGTATGTAAAGATGGTCACCCATCCACGGACCAACCCCGGCCAGCGTAGCTTGACCCGTGCGGCTTGTTATTACTTAGCCGCGAGCTCCTCCTGCTGTGATAATTACTACTCCAAATAAAAATCCACTAAATAAAAAAATTAATAAAAAATAAAAATGATTTATTTCAGACGTTACAGTCCATAGATTGTTAGTAATTAGTTAGTAACAATTTGTGCTTACCTGCTATGTTAGTAATGTTAGTGAGTTTCTTTATTAACATGTTAAACCTAAAGCCACCTCCACCAGGTGCCTCTGGATGAGACAGTCTGGTCTCGCAACAATCATTTTCAGGATGCTATTCCGACTGTTACGTAAACGTTGTAGTAAGGATGCAGCTTTCTTGCGCATAATGGCATGAAAGCCATCCGTATGTGCTTCCGCAAACATGCCTGACGCACTACGACGCCACGGCAGCCGCAACAGCATCCTGAAGGCGTTGTTATATTGCACACGCAGGACGTTGTAGGCTCGGCTCGTGTGTGATACCCACAGACCGCTCGAGTAAAAAGACTGGCAGAACGCTTTAAATAAACTCACTTTAACGTCTACCGTACATCGAGCAAACCTGCGGGCAAGCATATTTCCCCTCACCGCCAACGCCCTGCGTTCGCGCTCAATGTCGTCGTCATCCCTTAAGTCACCAGTGACAACGTGGCCCAGGTACTTAAATTTATTCACTAGTTTGAGTACTGCGCCGTTGAGATATACCGTAGGTACACGGCGAGGCCGTTGTTTAGGCGCTCTGAACACCAAGAGCTCACTCTTCTAAAAAACACTAAAAAGAAGCATAGTATAATAAACAATTTCATGGTCGAGACAGCACACGAACAAAAGCGTACGCCTTGTGTGAATGTCCACCAATGTATCTACTATGTGTCCCACGGGATTTCATTGATGGGACGCTCTTTGTAAACATAATAAATGGTTTTCTAATGACCAGTCACATTTTGTCGTGGGGTTAAAGTTATTTCGCCCACAAATATAAACATGCTCTTGTATACGAAATAATGTCTATGAAATCTTTGCAATAGAAGTTCCACGAAATTCAACTGTAAAGCGTTTCGCGGAAAAAAAATGTAGTGAATTAATAGTATCTTCTTTAAAGTAAATACCTAATGTAAGTAGATAAATTTTATTCTCGTTTATTTACCTAATTCACTGGGCTATGAATAAAACTTGGTTTTCTTTTTCTCGAGATATCATAAACTATTAAATGAGTAATATTTATATATATCCTATACTGTTATACGAGCAAGTATATTATATTTATATATTTGTAATCACGTTCTCGAAAACGGCTCTAACGATCGCGATGAAAGTTGCAATATAGTGGTTTACGGAAGCGAAAAATCGATCTAGCTAAGTCTCATATCTGAGAAAATTCGTTTTCTCTACTATTTTCACAGCCTCGGGAATGTGATACAACGTTGGTATACCTGGACGATGTGCTTATCTAGTTTCACCCGAGTATGAACCAGCTATCTAATAACGCAACACAGTTTCGTAATTCCGATTGATTTGTTTCATTTTTACAGTTCAACAACATTCATTGCGTTATTTACGTTGCTGAGCAGAATTTATTTTCGAACTTTTGAAACAATGGATTAGAAATCTGTTTCAAAGCTATCAGATTCCGATTATATACTTATATCTCATACAAGTACATAATTACAAACTTGAATTTACAAAACCAACGAGTACTTAATGTTTAAATGAGTAAATTACATTCTGAATTATTAGATAGGTACCAACACCAAAGCTGAAAGGATAAGACTTGAATTTCTGTTCTGTTAGGTACTTAGCATTTTTTTACATTACATACTATACCTAAATGACGTGTAGATCAAGCCTAATCTACTAGTACGTTCATTAATGAACTCCTATACTGTGTGCGTACAACAATATTTTTCAAAACAAACCAGTTTGTGTAGGTGCACACGTTGGGCGGCTGTATAAAGGCTTGGGCGGCGCGCTTATCGCCCTATATTATCACTAGAGCTTTCGCGCTCCACTACTGCCTCCGGTTACAGACCAAACTGTTTATGACGAAAGTTAAATAAACAAACTTGATATTAAAAAGTGAAAATATTGCAGTTTGTTAACGAAGTTGTTAATAACGCGCGCGTTTTTTATATTTTGTGAGTATTTTTAACTTATTTTCCATTAAAGTTCGTAATCTTTATTTTTCATTAAAGTTAGTAAGGTTTTGATTAAGTCGTTATTTTATAAACAATGTTTAAATGTGACCTTTTCTTTATAAACGACTGATATTAAAATATTTTGTAAATGGTTGGTTCAATGCATAAACATTGCTTTTAATTATGTGGTTAATTACAAAATTCTAATAGATAAAATAAGTTTACGAAGAGCTTAGCAATCTATTGTTGTCATATTTTAGGAAAAGTTCATAATTATATTGTACCTAAATTCAAAGCTGTGATTAACTTTCTTTTATAATAACTGGACTACTATATTTACATAATATAGGTATATCAAAAATAATTTATAGGTACAAGAAATTACCTGTAAGTGCAGTTTCAGCAAACAGAGTAAACATAAATCGTACATTAATTAATTGCATTTGTTAATGCTTGCATGCTTCACTGAGCTTAAAGATTCTCAGTAATATGCAAGGTGAAAGCTACGGCTTCAATAGGCAAGCCTGCATGGGGGATAATGAAGGTCATACAAATAAAAATATAATAAATTCAAAGTCAATATTCAAATAATTTATTTCAAGTAGGCCACTATAGGGAATTATGAACGTTAAAATTGTCCAAAAAAATTAGAATCGATTCTAGGCGCCCATAGTGAATCTTTCAAAATGTTTAACAATATTTTAAACACATTAATTATATGTGAAGACGATGTAGATTTTGAGTTTTATATCGTTGGCCAAAGAGATGGCATTAAAAGCAAAAAAGTGGTTACAATACCAACTGTTTACTGCAGCTGCCATTTGTCATGCCACCAACGCAATAGATGTCAAAATCGGTTGAACGGACTGTAATAAAAAAGGTATAATTAAATGTCTAAACTCATTTCAAACGGAGTGTAGAACAACATTACTCATATTAGGTACTACAAATTATTAAAAATTAAACAATGACATACATTAATAAAGTATAAAGATACATTGTGCTCACATATTTAGGTATAATTAATATTGCTACCGTGAACTATTTTTCCTAACATTTTAACAAATCAATGATGCCGATTCTCTTGTCACAAATGCCTCTAAACTAGACTAAAAATCACGGAAATTTTGTTTAGTCCTGTCAAACGAGGATTTCCCATTCTGAAATAGACTAAAGTGACACAACTTAAAGTCTATATTTTAGTTTGACAGCACTAAGATTGCACTGAGTTATTAGTTTAGTGAAAATGGCAATTTTGCTATTACTGAATTTGACGTTTTTCATCTAATTTGGTGTATCCAACTAAAACTGACTATTTTTACGCGATTAAAAAGGAGTGGAATAAAATTAGTTCAAAATTCAAAATATTTTATTTCACATAAACCTACATGGGCACTTATGAAACGTCAGAAGCTACGCACGGTTCCAATTGGTCGTTTCCTATGGAGAAGAGCCGGCAAGAAACTCCACGGTTACTCTTTTAAAAATAATTGGGTTTTACAATATTTACAACAAAAAATATATAAAAAATACAGTATTATTAGGTATGCGAGGACAGTGTAGGTCTTTCAACAAGTACCAAGATGTACTTAACAAAATAGAAGATGGTCAACAAGTGTACAGTCCACTAAGCCTACAGCGTTCTCACATTCACAAAATAGAAAAGAATCTATATAAAAGATAAATAAATTAATAAAAATAAAAACTATTTTAAACGAAATGACATGATTGCTATTACAACTGTAACAAATCTGAATAATTAACATGTCCACAAAAGTCACTAATAAAGAGTTGAAAATTAAATAGTAGGTATATAATGTCAAATAAAATTATGATTATGTCAAGGAAGAATGTAAATAAAACAAAAATATAAACATAACAGTAATTTGAGAGCAGTTAATAGAATCTTAGGTACATATTTTGCCGTTAATGAGGTACCAGGGAAGCCACATGTGCAGAGGGAAGTTGTCATGGACTAAAATTCACAGCAACACTTCGGCTTTAGGTGCAAAAACAGTTTTTTTTTTTACTTATATCTCGAAAATGGTGCATCCTATCGCAAAAATAATAAACATTTCGACCCCCTTTAAAATACACACGTCGAGGCTGCCCTCCTGCGCGCCTCCGAGAGTGTAAACAATAATTTTTCATATTTTCCATACAAAAAGTAAAAAATTCCATATAAAACACGTCGAGGCTGGCTCTAAAAAAAATCACGGGGTAGAGTAAACAAGTACCACGTGGAGTCGCGACGCGATTGTAACATTCAATTTTAGATAGTGTCAAAATTATATTTTAATTTAGAGAATTTTTTAGTCAGAATAGCTTAAAGATTCTCACAGCCAAAAGTAAGGAATTTTAGTGATAAGTTTAGTTAGTTTAGTTCGGTGTACAAGAGAATCGTCACCAATGTGTCAGTTAAAGTTTTCACAGAATGTAGTATTAATGACATAAAAATAAAACAAAATATTTTTATAATGTACCCAAACAAAAAAAAAAACTTTTTAAGATACATTCAAGTTGTAATCCCCAAACAAACTTTTTATTTGTTTCTTCCACACTAGAACTTTAATATGTGTTAATAATGTGTTTTAAAATAAGAAACGATGATTCATCAAGTTATCCAGTAGGTAAATAAGTAGATCGTGACATAGTGCACAAATATACTAAGGATAAAGGGTTTCCCTTATTCTGATGACAATTTTGTGAATAAAATGTTGATATAAATAGTTTCCTCATCATTTTCATGCCAATTATAATAGAAGGACAATATTTTAACAACGTTTTGATTCTTATACGTTCGTTAAACGTATTTTCAATAGTAATATCAATTTACTTTAACTAATTAATTAATAGTAACGATTTAATATGCTCTGTGAAGAATTAGCGCACGTAACCTTTCTCGGCAATTGTTTTAATTTTTTCTTACAAACATAATTAGTTGATTAAACATTAACCCAATCTTGCATGAGTAGTACTATTATATACATCGTTTTGATTTTTCCCCAAACAGGAAAAACGTTAATTTAACTTCTAGAGGTAGCCTGCTAGTAGCCATAGCAACACCAAATATTAAATGTGGCTTAGTAAGATGCATTTCATACAAACTTTTATATTATGATAACTATTGCTACAAATAATATCTTTGACATTCTATAGAGAGCGTTACAAAGATTAATGTATATTATATGGTCAGTGCGGTGCAACATTTAACAGAAACATGAACTGAGAACCATAAAATCGTTATTTCTCCTCTACCGATCGTTATTTCTCTTGACAAAGTTTATTCTGTTTATTATGTATGTATGTATATATTTATGTATTTATTCTTGTATTTTATAGTTATTTTCTTGTTCTCAATCTCGTATGTTGCACCTGCCATGTTTTGTCTCCGCATCACCCTAAGGTTGACTGGTAGAAAATGCCTCAGGCATTAAGTCCGCCTTTGTACGGTATATTTTTTACTTGTGCATAAAGTTTTAATAAATAAATAAATAAATAAAAGTACAAAAATAATATAAAAAATACGTATATACAAGGTCCCATTAAAATAGATGGACAAATTTTAACACAGCGTACAGTACGTCTAACTAAAGATACCCAAGCAAAAAAAAAATAGTGTTTTTTTTTTTGACCAAAAATAATAAATGGCATTGGGTAACCAACATTTTTAGTGTATTTTTGTTAGCTGATTTATTTTTCTTGTAAGTATCTAATGCGTTTTTCTTATTTTATTTTTTACCAGTGTTCTTATTTTGGTGGTCCGAATGATTACTAAAAGTTTGTCCATCTATTTTAGTGGGACCTTATATAGAATGTTTTCAAAAGAGCATAATTTTGCTTAACCTATACCAACATAACCTGTATCTACCTATAACTTACCCATGTAATTGAAAAATGTATCCGCAGATGTCAGAAAGAGATAAACATTGTACGAAACAAGGCGATTATTATCCCCTTTCAAAAAGAAATACGTAACTTGTCATCCGCTCATCAAACTGGCTTTAACTCGAGGTAAAGAGGATCAACGCTTTAGAGCCCTATCAAATTGATATCGATACTTTTATTATTTTCATTTCTGAG
Organism: Conistra vaccinii; assembly: GCA_948150665.1. NCBI lineage: Eukaryota > Metazoa > Arthropoda > Insecta > Lepidoptera > Noctuidae > Conistra > Conistra vaccinii. The sequence goes on from OX411330.1 coordinate 12,280,456, forward strand.
GGTTACAAGGATCGTAACATCATCGGAAAGGTTAACACAAGTTTTAATGACGATATCATTGATCTTCTTTTTGTTTTTCTGGCTCCGTAGTTGGGATGGTCTTGACGCAGAATGTCCCATTCGCAAAAAGTCCCGTCGACGCAGAACGTCCCATTCGCGAAATGTCCTATTCGCAAAACGTCCCATTCTCAAAAAGTCCCATTCTCAAAAGGTCCCATTCGCACAATGTCCCATTCGCACAACGTCCCATTCGCACAAAGTCCTATTCGCATAAAGTCCCATTCGCACAATGTCCCATTCGCATAAACTCGTATACAGGGTGTTAAAGTAATTGCGTGCCATAGCTTCAGGGTAGATACTGAATAAAGGAACCGAGGCAAAATAAAAATATTATAAAAAAAAAAAATGCAAGATCACCTTTTTTATAATTTGTAGGTTTTAATTTTGAAGGAGATAAGCACGCTAAAGTAGGAAGAAGAAATACTTGGAATTGTAATATTTACGTACCTAGTTACCTATCCCTCACTCGGTGTTATCGAAGTGTTCAGGCGTAGGTATTTCATTGCGCTCGATAGTAGGTAGGTAGGTAGGTAACTTTAGGAAATTACGAATTAGTATTTAAACAAAATAAAGAACCATTTTAAGCAATTCTAAACGATCGCTATTTAATTAGTTGGTATGTACATTAGGTTCATCTTATGATAATTTTCGTTAAGCTTAAGGTATTTATTTTTTATGGGTTCCTTTATTGATACTGAACTCACTCTGAAGCTATGGCCCGCAATTACTTTAACACCCTGTATTGTGCGTCAAATACCAATGGTAGGGGAGCCCACGATGCTAAATGGGGATTTATTCGAGCGTCATAGATACCTATTGGGTTGCAAAGCTTAGATGATAAGAAGAAAAAAATGTTATACACACATCAAAAGTGTCTAGGGATCAACATATATTTTTGCAATAACTTTTCTCCTGATTGATATTAATTAAAATTTTCTTTAAGGATTCATCAAATAAAGTGTTTTCGTTTGTCACAGTAACGATAAACCAAGTCACCTTTGCATTAATAAAGAAATTTGCCATTTTCCTAATAAAGGGATTTTTGACATTTGAACCACTAACATTAAAGTTCGAAAAAAAGACTGAAATAACAGTTTTCTTTAAAATTTTATTGGGTAACTTAAACAATTAATAATCCGTGTTTCTACCGCGAACACTAACAACACAAGAACATCGGTTTGGCATACTCAAAATGAGTTCATCCAAATCACGCTGTGGAATGGCCGCCCATGTTCGTTGCAACAACAAAAAAAGGTCTTCTTGCGACTGGATACCCTCCATATTCGGCAGAGCTCTTCTCTGTAGCATATCCCATGCATGCTCAATCGGGTTCAAGTCTGGCGACTGAGCAGGCCAGGGCAGGACATTGATGTTAGCTGCGGCGAGAGTCTGTCTTACAACTCTTGCGGTGTGCGGTCGTGCATTATCATGCATTAACTGAAATAAGGGACCGATTTGCACTTGTAGAGGAACGATGACGTCTGATACAATCGTCTCAGCATAAATTTGAGCGTTGAGGTTGCCTCTGATCCAAATCAACTCAGTTCTTCCGCCGATCCAAATACCCGCCCATACCATGATGGTTCCACCACTATAAGGATGGACTTCCTGGCAGGATTTTAATCGCTGTTGGCGTCCAGGGGTTCTCCAGTGTCGTATACGTCTTGTATCCGGTCTCATACCAAAACGAGACTCATCAGAAATGCACACGAAACGCCATTGTTCTTCTGCCCAATTTCTGTGTTCAAGAGCCCATTGATATCGAATCCTACGATTGTGCATTGCTATAGGTGGTACCCGTAGCGGTCTTCGGGAATGAAGGTTCACTTCATGCAAGCGGTTTCTGACTGTTTGGTCGCTAATTAAGTTCCCTGAAGAGTGATGAAGCCTCACGGCTAACATCATGGCGGTTATTGTTGGAGCTCTTCGAGCTAAGATTTGAATGTATCGGTCTTGTCTCCGTGTGGTGCAGCGATACCGTCCTCCATGGCGCTCAGCCACGGTACCAGTGCTTCGGTAACGTGTCCAAAGTCGACTGATAACACTCTGACTTGTATTCAGAGCTAAAGCCACAGTACGTTGCCGGGAACCAGCTTCTATCATTCCCACGGCTCTGAGCATTTCTTCCCTGCTTAAATGACGTCGCTGCTCCATAATAACGTTGGTTTTAATCAGTAGTAGGGAAACAGTAGCACTAATAATGTCTTCAATGCGTTGTATGTTTTTATAGGGAAAATATTGACAGCTGATTTTCATCTTTTACTCGAATTTGATTCACAGTTCCTGATTCAAATTATGAAATGCACCAAAAAGGATCCATATAAATTTATAAAATCATAAATTTATTACAAAGCCACATCTCAATCTCAAGAAATCCGCATAAAAATGCTTGATCCCTAGACACTTTTGATGTGTGTATAATGTAATAACAGATAGACAGCACTAGTCAATACTAAAAAAAATACTAGAGGATAAGAGGAGTGCCAGTCATATCGCGAGAAAACATCAGGTCGAGTAGGTATTAAACACATTGTATGGAACAGCTGATTTCCTTTTTTTATGACTGGTGCTCCCGAATGGGACATTGTGCGAATGGGACTTTATGCGAATGGGACTTTGTGCGAATGGGACGTTGTGCGAATGGGACATTGTGCGAATGGGACCTTTTGAGAATGGGACTTTTTGAGAATGGGACGTTTTGCGAATAGGACGTTTCGCGAATAGGACATTCGTTTTCACAGTGACATTTTGCGAATGGGACATTCTGCGTCAAGACCGTTGGGATGAATTAATCCAAAGAACTAACTTAACATTGTAGTTGAAAAACATCTCTCTCCCATGCATTCCAACTGCAAATGTAAGTTTGTACGCACAATATTGAGAGATTTACCATGTTATTTTAAGACCATAGACTTCTTATAGATTTAGAGAATGGAATGGTAAATTTACATCTATTTTCTCAAATATCTTTAAAAGTATATAATGTTAAAATTATTTAAAAATAATATTTTGATCCTCGCAACAAGCCCTTTCATTTGATATGTAACACGGTATATAGTTTACAAAACATTTTTATGTAATTTTCCAATTTGCCCCCATGTTGAAAATTTTCATTTATTTTCGTTATTACGTATTCTGGTTACAGAAATTCCAAATTTCAACTATGTTGGTCCAGTAGATTCGGAGTAATTCGTTCCGTTTTTTCATTCGGACGGTACGGAACCCAAGAAGCAAATCTCTATTTATCTTTGATCTCTACAGACCGGCCTTCGGTTCGTCAAACAATAGTTGATCAGTCTCATCTCTTCCAATCTACGGATGTGATACGACTGCTCCGTGCTTCCGCATAAATAGCTGGCCGTCAGGTCTATAGAATGTTGCAAAGATCTAGTCGTAGAACATATTAGGGGATTTAAAAATTGCCTTCAGTGGCGGTCTGAAATATGAGCATTCATATTATGTGCCATAAGAATGTATGCTATGTATGGACTGTGACACATATAGATCTATCGCGATGATTAATGTAATGGGTTGGCAATGTTAAGTACTAAGCTTGTTAACCAAACCCAACCAAAATGAAGTAAATTAGCAGCATTTATAATCAAGTATCATGCAAATGTCATAATTGGACAGAAGCATGACCCACGGTATTTAAAAATATCTCACAGACCACCACACAATCCCTTATATCTCTTGAAGTCACGCAACTCGTTGGAGCCAATTTGGAGACCATTGTATGGTGCTTCAACGACCCGCGTCCTTGCCGCGACGACCCTTTATTTCAGTCGCCAATCTGCTTACGAAATGTCATGATGATATCGCAACACTGTGCTTAGCAGTCTGTGAGCGACATAATGTTTGTGTACTGACCTCTATCAAATCGGTTTTAAAACATTACAAATTGTAATATTGACTTTGATCTCTAAAGCATTAGAAGGGGGAAGTAACCAAAATGTTATTTATTCAGAAAATTTTAATGAACAAAAACACAAATTTTTGTTCCACAATTTTTTAACTTTCTACTATTTTGTCATATTATTTTTATTTTATACCTAAGTCTTATCAAATTCATGAAAAAACAATTTGAAGATTGTCAATTTTGCCTAAAAACGCGAGTTGTCCGAAACAACATTTGGTCCCAAGTGACAACTTTTAGCTACATCCAACAGTAATTTACCATAGAATTATTTATATAATAAATCTGTAGACGAGGCGTTTCTGTACATTGAAAACAAGAATATTTTTGCCCTCACAGGCAAAAATACCCGGTTCGGTTGAACAGGTATCACGTAGTACGAAAGTAAGTACGAAACCAATATGATCACTTTTATACTCAAATATTGTGTGTAACACGGAGTAACTACTACTAACTACTAGTTCTATCCGAGTCCACTGTGTCGGTTTGTGGATAAGTTAGTTTTTTACAGTATTTCTCCGAATTTACATAATTATGACAAATAGAGTTTGGCCAGCCAGTCGTGGTACAAGTAAATGGCGTTAAATTTAAAAAAATCTTCATTCAGCTGGCAACATGAAATATAGTCAGAAAATAAAACGATTAAAACTTTTGTATTTTTATGTTAATTCGATTGTTGATATGAGTAGGAATGTAGTATTATGATAACATTTCAAACTATATTTAATGTTGCCAGCTGAAGATTGTTTTTTGCCGTCATTTCCTTAGGCCCCGACTCGCTGGCCAAACGCTATGACAAATATGATTAGAAATACTCGTAGTTCGGCTTTGTAGAGCGTCGTTTCTATTATTGATATCTGTGAGTTCTTTCTGAAGCCCAATACAAATGCGATGCTCGATGCCTCTTTCTGAACCACTATGCCGAGCTCGAGGTCTATACGACGTACCTACGTTCTTTCTTCAACAGGTTTGTGCTGTGTGTGATGACCATCCAGCGATGATGTGCAGTCCCGTGGCACTGCTGCTACTGGCTCTTGCGAGCGCACTCGCGGCTCCCGCTATTTACGACGACTACACGGTTAGTTCACTTTCAACTTTTCTATATTCTTCACTCTTCACTCCAGAATTGTTGAAATTGATAATTCAGTTTCAACAATTGTAGGTGTCATTAACTGCAAGCATGCAGTGTCTGCTGGAGTTTAATTATACCTAAAAGGTGACAATAATATCCATTGGGATATTATTGGATCATTGGATTATTGTCACCTTTTAGGTATAAATCATGCACTGCTTTATCTAAAAAGATTTGTTGGTAGTTCTTTTTTCGAAACACAATGCCTGAGCAGTAGAAAATAACTTAGTAATCCGTAAAAGAAGTATGTGCTTAGATCTCCATATGTATGCTTAGATCTTTAAAACTCCGCAACGGATTTTGATGCGGTTTATTTAAAGTAGATAGAGTGATTCAAGAGGAAGGTTTATATGTGTAATACATGCATGAGCTATACCTAATTCATAAATTTATCACGCGGGCGAAGCCGCTGGCGGAATCTAGAATCTATGTGACCTCTGAATTTAAATAAGAAACAAAAACGAGTTGTTTCACGAATTTTGTCGGCCATGCAATTAACTAAGTTACTTTGTTCACACATTGCTAGTGTGGGAGCTTCAGATGACAACCGTCTGATGGACATTTTGCTGTATGATAAGATGTCTATTAGAGCTGTAAATACGGCATATTTTACGTTCATCACCTGGATTTTCGTGACGGTGAATTATTTGAACTTAATCGGGGGTACCACGGTTCACTTGTCGCGTAGTTTGCGTGTATACTTTAATAGTTTGGCAGCCCTGTTAAAACCTCAAAAGCCACTCCGCGACTTGTGAGTATGACGACCTAGGTGCCTGACGTATGATGTATTGCTACGTTAGAAAGTACTGGGAGGGCCATAAACCAATTTAGTTAATTCCATTATGACACAATTTAGAATATTTCAACAATTTTCAAATTCGTCCTATGCCAGCATTATCGACTGTTTCATCGGCACCTCTTAATATTTTTTTAACTTGTGTACCTCGTTAGATAGCTGATTAAAAGAAGATGTCTTCTCCGTAATTTGTACGCTTAAAGCCATAGTTAAATTCTGAGATAATTGGTGTCAAAGTTTACGTACGTAGATGATTTTTGAAAATTATTAATAAACTTTTCCTTTAATTTTTAACTGTTTTAGAAAATTTGGTACATCTAAAGGTTTGTTAAAGTATAAGTTATCCAATGTAATAGCAATGAAGGCTATTCTATTTGAGAGTTTGGAAAAAAGTGGTATTTTGTGAAGAAAACTGGGAAATTTTCAAAAAAACATAAAAGTGGGGTTTTCTCGAATCCCATGAACTTTCGCCTAGGCTTTATGGGGTGCTTAATTGTTGCGAATGGGTCACAATACCATGTCCTGGAAGGAATATGTCAAATTGCAAGTCATCCTGTATTGATAAAAATCTAGGAACACAAACTAGGTAGACCGTTCTTATATAATAAATAGCCTGCTTTGAAAATAGTTTGCCTAAAAAAAATATAATTAAGAGAACAAGATCAAAAAGCTAAATTAGGACGCAAACAGCCATTTCCCAAGTATTTTTTACATAATTCCGACAACTGAATACGGTTCGTTAGATGGCATTTAAAAAGCCGAATGTTTTGCCGACTGCAAACATTAATTCGTTTGGTAAATTAACAAATTCACATGGCTTAACTGCTAATTGTATGGTTTATTTTATTAGGTGTGAGTACTTGAAACAAAAGAAATATTTGCTCAAATGTAGGTATATTGAAGATGGTAGGACAAAAATACATGAAGTGCTCGCAAAATAATTAAATACTTGATGAAGAATTCCTTGAAGAGCTATCACAAATACATACTTTATTTTAATGATGAATGTTAACTTAGGACGCAAATAGATTTGTATTGAAGGTGAGAGAGAGTAAATTGGTAGGTATGCAATTATGCATATTCACTTCTATAATTACTTTGCAAGAAACAGTACAAAACAATCAATTTTAAAAATGGAATGTGAGGTACTATGTGTTCTATCCTCGACGTCTTTTAACGATGAAATACTTTTATAGGCACGTACCTGTATAGACAAGTTTAAGGTTCTAAAATATGTTTGACCCGTGACATTACTTAAAGATCAGTTTTCGAAATCAAATAAAGGAAATAAGAGTTAGATACGAGCTCATATTTCCGTCAAGAGAATAACAAATAAACTCAATAAGGACGTTGACTCGGAAAAAAAAACTATTTAGTCCGTCAGTCAGATTGTTAAAAATTATTATACACGAATTTTTTGCTTCATCATAAAACAATAATTCAGACAAAACGCATTAAAGTTGGGGAATAGGGGCTCGCTACGTCACAAGTCAGTATAAACCTATCGGGGAGTGACGTCATGCCACATTTGAACTCAATGTATTGTATATATATGAAAAAAGAAAAAAACATATTTTTTTTTTTATCTAACTGACAGACAAAAACAAAAATTTCGTCAACATCCCTATTAAGTCTGCTGCTATGCAGAGACGTCCATGTTTACCACAGGCGATAGCAATGAAATAATTAAATAATAATAAATTACATAAAAATTGACCAGGTGATGTAAAAGTGTTTAGGATACAGCAACAAGAGGAGGACAGCGTCCCCGATCACCAATTCATCTGCTAAGTTTAGGATTACGGCCACTTCTTGTAGCCTTATATACATAGCGTAGCGACATAATATAAGAAGATGCTTTCCTTTTCACTTTCATAATCGATTAGCAGGCTCGTGATTCAATTCAACCGATAGCTTTTGCAAAGGCGATGATTTTATGTCCCAATCATTGTTGGTTTTTGCAAACCAAAATTTGCTTGCATTGTGCAAGCAAACAAAAACAAGCAAGTTGCACAAGATCTATACCTCATACTTTCATGTCACAGGAGGTGGTCCCCCAGAAGCGAGCAGCTTTAGTGCTGGATCGGCTGTTGGTGGCGCTGCAGAAAGCGTTGCACGAAGACAACGGGCCCCCGCGAGCGTACGGCGAGCGCATCGACCCCAATGGACCGAGGACAGCACCGCTGCGGCTGGCTGATGATGAGATGAACGATCTGGTTAGTACTACTGCCATTTTTGTTTCAGATAAGACGCATGTCCGATGGAATTTCTTATCATACCGAAGCAGTGAGGAAAATTGTTTACAACTTTCTATAGAAAATAATTTTGCTGACGAGTTTATGTTATATCGTGGTTGTGTTTACAATTACAAACAGCCAACATGAAACTAATATACATAATTCTGTATACATGTTCGTATAAAAAACACCGTGTACCTAAAGATCGAAATTGAACCCGTTTCACATAGTGCAGGAATCAATCGCTCAGCCACTGCGCCAAACGGCCGTGTTTTTACTACCCTGCCGAGTGAATATTTGGTTTTGATTGCTGTTCTGCCGATGTTCGCTCAGAACAGAAAAAATCTGTTTTCACTACAACGAGAAAACGAACACTACTTCTAAACAGAAGCTCGTAGTGAATGGTTTGCTGGCGCAGCTGCGATCTCATTCTCACTCGGTAGATATGGATGATCATGAGGTTCATTTGTTTTGGCTAGTGCAGCGTTTGTAATAATTGGAACTTTACAAAAAAATTAAAACGAAAAAGGCGGTATTGGGTGTCAAATTGTATTTTAAAGCATCGTTTTTATAGCGTTCTTTTTGTAATATTTTCCCATAAACATGGATGGGCTCTATAACTTACAATAAGTAGTTATGTAGTAGCAAAGTTTTTTTTTGTTTCCACTCCATGTTGACGTAGAATTAAAAAAAGATCGGAGCCAAATGACCACATCTAACGTCGAGCGAATGCACAGACAGAGCAACTGCTCGCTCGCCGATGACGTCGTTTTCACTGAATCAATGAGCGAGCGAGTCCAAGCGGTCATCACTGAACAAACATGTTCGCTCGTTCAAATGCTTTTATTTACCGCGCGAACTAACGCTTGTTCAACGCTATGTGAAAACGCAGATTAACTTATAAATACCTATGCAGGAATCAGGATGCGTTTGGTAGGATGGTTTCGATAGTTTGTAGAGAATTATAATACTCATTCCTTTTCACTACTTAACTGAATAACCGAACTCAAGATCACATATACCTAAGTCGTACACATGAAGTGTATGCTCTCCTTTACACTATTGTTTATGTATGCTCCGTTATAATTATGTATCAAGTTAATGCATGATAAGCGTTTTATGTTACTTTACTTGTTTCGTATTAAATATAGACATTATACTTTTGGCAGCCAATCTGATTTATTCTTTATAAATATCCTTACAACCCTAAACATCTCATGGCGACCCTGCCTAGGGCTGTCCTTGGGTTTCGGCAGTGTAGATTGCAAGTTTAAAGTATAATCACCATACCAAACTGTACTTTTCCGGAATAACCATAGAAGATGTGCCGCTCAACGGTCGAAAAAGATGAGGTATTCATCACCCAAAACGCTGCGGGTAGCAACGAGGCCACTTTGAAGGGCATTGGTCAGCACATGGAGCAAATGAATATTGTTATGTTCGTACTGCAGGCTGTATTCACCATAACCATTGCCTACTTTATGGTGCGGCTATACAGAAGGTGCCATCGTCGTCGTACTTTTTACACAAGAAAGTTTATTTATGGCATTATACTTCGAATCCCAGCGGGGCCGCTATAGAGGGGTTTGACCATAAATTGAAGGTCGCAGAAATAAATTTTTATCTTCATATGATGAGACGTGTAACTCAATTGAACGGGACTTTATTATTCCAACACATTTTAGTACCAATATGACCTTAAGAATAACTGATATTACCAATGCAATAGTCAAAGGTGCTCCGAAAATATCGTAAACATTCGTTTAACGTTTTCATTGGTTTTTACGACTTTAATAAATATATCCTCATAAAAAAAAAAAACATAAATGACAATTTAACTTAATCACAAACCTTTCGACAAAAATATCACGAGTAGATAATCTTTATGTGCTACGCGCACGTAGCATGCGTAGACGTTTTCGTAGCAGCGACGTAGGCTTGCTACGAATTCGTAGAATATGGTATACTAATGAATTACTACGAAATTATAAGTACGTACTACATCCTACTGACAAAATTTAAAAGCGTGGGCGCTAGTATTTGTTTGTAATACGCTACGTAGCATGCATAGACAAATTCGTAGAACCGGCGTAGCCCCCGTTCCAGCTTTTGGCGAATGACCTACTATAATCATGATCACTTTGCCATTATCCGGTATAGAAATATATAAAATAAGGTAGTTGTTCCTAGTTGAATTCTTAGTATTGTGTTAATCACGATGAACTAAGAATTACGTAGCAAAATTCGTAGTATCGGTGTAGCCTTGCTACGGTTTTGTCGGCTGGTCGCAATACCAGTGATTAACTTCAAAATTATACCTCTATATGAAATGAAATGAAATGAAATGAAATCTTTTATTTCCAGATATGACATCCACATATAAGTTTCAATAAATACACATATATATAACATACTAAGTATAGAATAGCATAAATATTACATTCACAATTCAAAAACATTCACATTACACACACACACACCCACACACACACATTGAACTATCTAATCGGCGTGTGGTAGGACTGCCACCTTTTATGTAAGGGGCTTTGGTTCCAATCCCTTACTGCAGCCACCAAACAATTGACCGATCGATGTATGGCGGTGCGTGCGGCGGCCGACCGGCTCCTCAGCAGCGCCTGCCAGCAGGGCGTACGGCCCGCACAGAACATGGCGCTTGCGCTGCACCACCGAGGCAGTCGAAACATCGCTCGCCACGCGTCGTTGTACTGCACTCGCATATCACTCAGTGCTGCTTTGGTGTAGTTTGTCCACAACTCGACTGTGTAGACGCTTGTGCAGTAACTGGTAAACAGCTGGGCCTTCACCACGTCGCTACAGCGGCTAAACCGCCTAGCTAGCATGTTGCCGCGCACCGATATGGCTCGTCGCTGTCTTTCTATATCCGCATGATCGGAGAGGTCGGCTGATATTACGTGACCTAAGTATTTGACCACGTCGACTTTCTCAAGTGCAGTGCCGTAAAGTTGAAGTGGCGGCAGATCCGACCAGCGGTTCGGGCTTTCAAACACCATGTATAGTGATTTGTCCGGGTTGTACAACATGTTGTGGTCTATAGCGTAGTTTTCACACACAGACAATAGTTTGCGCATCGCCGATATCGACGGAGCTAGCAGAACCATGTCATCTGCATATGAAATATGATTTGTCAGAGTCCCATTAATCGAACAGCCTACACCTGTTTGGTTGAGTTGGTCCGATAGCCCATCCATGTAGACGTTAAATATTGCCGGGGACATGCTCCCACCCTGTCTCACTCCGCACTTAAGGCCAGAGGGCGCCGATAGCTCATTCTTCCATCGGACTCGATTTTCCTGCTGCTGGTACCAGTTTTTCAGTACCCGCACCACCTCGCTGGGAACTTCACGGTCGGATAGCTTTTGCCACAACAGATCATGGTCAACACGGTCAAAAGCCTTGCTGAGATCTAGATAACAGGCTATTACAGAGGTATTTCTACTCTTGTAATATCCCACAACCTGTTTAAGTACATATATAGCAGTACTGGTAGATACGTGGCTCTTGAAGCCGTATTGGCAGTCCGAAGATCTTATAAAAGGAGCTGCTTGTTTATGTAAAATCTTCTCCAACAGTCTGGCTACAATATTCGCAAGTGCAATGGGGCGATAATTACTAGCGCTAGAGATGTTCTTTCTTCGGTTCTTGCATATGGGAACAATAACTGTGTCTGTGAGGGCCTTCGGCACGTATCCAGATTTTAAAATGGCAGAAAATAGAATCGACAGAACATGGTACATCCCTAGACCTCCGTAGCGTATGTGTTCAATAGTCAGGCCATCTAACCCTGGCGATTTACCGCCAGCTGTTTGTCTCACAGCATCTGCTATGTCCTGTACAGATATCGTTGTGCTGCTTACGTCATGAGTGTCTTTTGTTTTAAAACTCAAATGTTGCTTCGCGGGTGCAGGTTGGCAGAATAAATTGCCAAAACGATTGGCTATTTTCTTATCGTCGGTTATGCCATCGATGTGTGATGGGTATTGCGTCGTCGGCTTAATAATCTTATTAATACTTTGCCAGAATTTGGCAAAGTTTTTGTGTTTCATATCTAACGCAATATTGTCCATAATTATCTGATCGTGATTTCGTTGACAATAATTAAGAGCGCGTTTGAATGCAGTACGACAACGTTTACGTTCCTCAGCTATAGGCCCGCTGGAGGGGCAACCGGTTTGGTGCCACAGAGCAAGTGACCGTCGCGAGGCGGCATATTCATCGGCAACGTAAACATTCCATCCAGGTACAATAACTATAAGTGCCATGTTTACTTGTAAGCGAACTATTTCCCTAAATAGCACCTTGTTAAACGTTAATTATTTTCCTGCTGAGCGTGGGGTCCTGGGTTCGATTCCCGGGTCAGGCAAAGTGTGATTGGGTTTTCCATTAGGAATTTCTTAGTAACAGCCTGGAATTTGAAAATTGGCGGTGTCCTGCGCCTGATCTCTCTCCGGTCGTGTCAGATTGCCGTCCCATCGGACTATGAGAGTGAGGGAAGACAGAGTGCACCTATGTGTCTGCGCACACACTTGTGCACTATAATATGTCCCGCGCCGAAGGCTAATCTCCGTTAAGATTGGTCGCCGTGGCCAAAATACGGTCTGGAGGACTATATGTATATATATATATTTTTTTCCTAAACACTTATTTATTTATTTATATATTCATTCAGTAGTGTACTAACATCTTTATACATAATAAGTTGGTGCAGACATAAACTCATTAGAGCTTTACCTTGCACCAAAATCATCGACGACATAATTTAGAGAATCAAAACAAGCTTAATTTCATATTAAAAAAATATACAATAGTAAATAGTATAAACAAAAACGAGGGTAACAAGCGAAATATTTATCTATTACTAACGAACGAACATCGATGACGGTGGAGGAATGTGATTTAGATTGATACAGGTTGTTCTTAAAAGTTGTTATTAGTAATAGTTAATTTACCTATGATATTGTTGGGTACGTGAACAACAACAATACATCAAAAGGCGTAATGTTCGCGTAGGGGCCAATTCGTTGAAAGTTACGAAGGACGCGAAGGTTGTTAACCATTAAATTAAATTACTATCTTGTAATAGTAACATGTCCGAACAACTTCGAGCAACGTTGATGCCAACAAATGTGACCTCGTTTTCCGTCCATGGACGAAGGCCCATGGTTAATGAGCCCATCGACCAAGTCTACTTGATGAGGCAAAATTATTGTAAATGAGTTTAATTCATGCTCAATGACCCATACTAGGACGATGAGTCATTGTTAAAACATGTTGTCATCAGTTGTTTGTAGTCTGAAACATAGGTTTGAATTAACCTAGATCGGGCGGGTCGCTACCTAACATTGTAATTCTGAACCATCATTATTGCACCTGTAATAAAAATATTTTAGTTTATTTTTAAGAACTATAATAGTTTGGGAAATCTTACTGTTGACTTTCTCAGTATTCAGTTTTCTAATGAGCAAATGTTATGGTTTTCTTATTGTGGTTGGATGCCAGTTAGTTGTGATGCCAAATTATATTAAATATTTATAGTATCCTGTAGAAGTTACTTCAACATACAATTTGCTATCCATATATTTACAAATTCTTATCCAGTATTCATATCCGCTTCCAGTTTACGAGTGAAGAGTATTTAGGTTTAGATTATTATCAACTAAGTATACAATTGGGATTGAATGTTTACGTGGCAACCGGCGAAATGTGGGTGTACCCCCTATAGGTACAGCTCTACCTAACTCTTCGGGGAATACAGCGTAATGTTATGTTATGTGTGTGCACAGTAAACAGTAATTATTATCGTTTGTTTACAGAGTGCGCTGCAGCGGCGCGGCAGCGGCAATGGCCGGGGGCGCGTCCTCCGATGTTACTTCAACGCGGTCACATGCTTCTAACCTTATTTATGTCCACTACCGTACGTGTTGTATATCAGTAACCTAACCAAACTGTAGTGTAATTATAAATAAGTATATGTACTGCAAACTACGAGGAATATTGTATAAGTACCTACATATAACTCCAAAATTAATGTTTAAAATGTAAAATAGGTATTTATTGTTGGGAATTTTAAGCTTATGGAAAATTATCTTAGCATGTCCAGTTTTACATTTGTGCCAAAAACCTACAACTATTTACTATACTTATAACATGATAGTAGCTGCCTTTCATAAACATCCTTTAACTTCAATGGAGCTCCCCATTGAATTCCCTTCTCACTCTATTGACATGAAAATGATAAAGACAGATAGTGATGTTTCTAAACGTCTAGTTTTATGTATGAAGGGGTTACAGAATATGTTTTGTAATATAGAACGTACTGTTTAATTATGTCCTAAATTAATTGTTCTTGCCCTCCGAATTTATTCCCTGTAAATATCCAATAATAAAATTTTGTTGCAATAACTCGTAGCTTTATTTCTGTGAAATTGCGTTTGTCGGTAAGCTCCGAAAGTGATTCAAATGTATGCGAAATGAACGTTGAGTAAAAGAAAAGGCGTAAATCACACCTCATTTATTTCAGTAGTATTTTCAATAATAACTTTAACTAAAGGACCGTATTCACTGTGAGCAATCGATTCACGATTTTTTTTTTGCAAACATTGGTGTGCGAGCTTTTGTTACACAACGAACATTTGTTCGCGAAATGAACGGTTTGGCAAGTACGTGAATTCAAACATAAAAAACTAATTCTGTGCTTGCGAAGGGTAGCTTGTTTCGCTTAATGAAAGCTTGTGCAACGAATTTTTGCAAATCAAGGACGAGAAGCGTATGCTCGCGGTGAGTACCGTACTTTAGAATCATTATGGAAATAATGCATGATGACATTTCAATAGATACCTCTAAAATTATATGTTGCTAAGTTGCTTGTTCTTATTACGAGTAATAGTTATGAGTTCATGGTTTATCAGTCAAGCATAAATAAATTACTCGGTCATGTATACATGGCCTGAAAGCACACCCCACGTGTGTTTCAATACACGTGAATATTCAATATTCTAATATTTAGACTAGAACAAACACATTGAAACCGCCCCAAGTATCACATAACGTAACATTATAGTATAAACAGACCACACATGAAACATGTGCTTAATGTGCTTTGATAGAACTTACTTGGAGAGCTAATTATGTATACCAATAATAAATTTTACGGTAATTATTATTTTGGTTTCTGATGAAACAATAATACTATGAATTTGGTAATACAAAATCCCACCAAAAACATTTTCATGCAAAATGTTGCCAAGTCGAGGCCATAATATTGGCTCGGACTGTTAAAAAGTTATCAGATCTCATGTAGAGCCAAGCTTCTAACTCTACACGCCCTAACTTCACAAACTCTACACTTTAGTCAAAATATGTGACTTGGCCGTTTCCGGCCCGATGGCCGTTGATTTTTTGGTGGGGCGTTTAGAGTTAGAAGTTTGGCTCTTCATGAAAAATAATTAACTAAATGAATGAATAATTAACAATTGTAGGTATGTTTAACAGAGAAGTAATGAACAGTGAATACATTTTTCATTTCTCATGCTCGGAAAGTAGTGTGTAGTAGTGTAGTAGTGTGTTTGTTTGATCCGAGTAGCGGGTGGAAAACGCTGTTTTCCTCTCTAGGGCGGGAATCAATTAAAAAAATAGAACTTTTGGTTAGGTAGTCGTCTACGAAACTTTTTACATGAAAAATATCGAATAGAATAAAAATAAAAAAGCTGCGGTCTTGTGAGTGTATAAACCCCCAGTGTGAATAAAAAAAAAACCTAATACGCAGGACGACCCACGGACGAGACACGGAACGTTCCATATTTAAAAAAATTCACAAATTGTTCTAACTTCTCAGTTAATTTTAAACAGGTACTAGGTACCTCATGTTATTAATATCAATAAATATTTTTTCAACACAGTTGCTCGTAAAGTGGCTCTTATTTAACCGCTTTTAGGTTCATAATGCAGTGTATTATAGACACGTGCTTTTTTCTTTACATAATCGCACTAATGCGGTAATGTGCGCCATAGATAACTAAGAGAAATTTTTACAGCCGCCATCTTGGATTTACATTTTGACCTCACTGTTGGCTTTAGAACCATCAAAAACTACGAAAACGAAACCCATGATGAAACATGACAAAACTTTCGCAGCCACCATCTTAGATTTTGATTTTGACCTCACTATCAGCTTTAGAACCATCGAAAATTACGAAAACGCCACCCATGACGAAAAATGAGAAAATTTTCACAATCGCCATACTGTTTTTTTACCCGACTGCCCCAGAAGGAGGGTAATGTTTTTCGAGAGTATGTATGTATGTATGTATGTATGTCTATTTCTTTGGCACGCTCTGTAGCCTAAACGGCTTGATGGATTTAAACATATGAGGTGTCGTTAGATTCGTCTTAATTGTAGAAGTGACATAGGCTATATAATATTTATGTATTGCATCTGCAAATACAAAAAAAAGGGAGGGGGAGGTTTTTTTTAAAATAAATTACAACAATATTGGTATCAAATAAAAGCTGCTAATGAGTCAATTCCAAATTAAGATATATTAATAAAACTAAAAAACTTGAAATAAAGAAAATTATTCAAAAAACAAAAAACCCGACTGCAAAAACGCGTAACTGAAAAGAGAAAAACAAGCATTATAATCTATAGAATTTTGGTATCGCAGGCGGGGACAATAATAATTATAACAATAATAACCGGAATATGGTGTAACTTTTGTTTGTCCCCGCCTGCGATACCAAAATTCTATAGATTATAATGCTTGTTTTTCTCTTTTCAGTTACGCGTTTTTGCAGTCGGGTTTTTTGTTTTTTAAATAATTTTTTTTTCGTGATGGTAGGCTGTTCAGCGGTTCTGTCAGTGCCTTGCGCGCGCATCGCTACCCGAAAAAAAATTAAGGGCGCCATTTTTCATAAATATTTGTTATCGTATATGTTGTGTGGTTACTGCAGGTTACATATTAAGAAAAATACGAACCGACGTAGAAACGTTTTTACAGGAAGTGGATAGTCAGTACCTGGCAACAAAGGTCAGTTGAACTTTATAAATCTAAATGTATCATTTCTCTAAAGTTACGTTATTGTAGCATAAGTTCTTACAACAAGCCGGTTTCTTTCCTCGCAAATGTGTTGAAAAACGTCGTATGCAATACAGCACACTCGTATCACAATGTAATATAGAAATACTATTTTTCACTTTCCTTGTATTCAAAATGAAAAGTAGAGTGTTTAACACGGGTGAAAGACATCAATTCCTACTAGGACAATCTACTATTTCAATAGACTTTAAAGGGATGCCCTAGTTTTGATCTTTTTATGTTTACCCTATTTTGACCCGCTGCTGTATTAATTTATTTAAAAAAAGAGGTACCTATTATACCAGTCTTAATGTCAGCAGAAGTCGTAATCAATAGTTACAGAAGATGTAGGTTAAATAAGGAACAAAATGTTATACATACCACTAAATAAACAAAACCTCATAAAGAAATTACGACACCTACACGAAATCTTATTAAAACATAAACGCCAGCTGTGTGAATTTACTGCAAATCTGACGTAATAAAAGCCTTATATTATTTTAGGAATGACAGAACAGTTCGCCGTTATTCAATGTAATGTACCGAGGACCAACAAGTACCTATGATGGACGGAGTCTTTTGTACCTGACTGCCTGAGTGCGGACCTTAGGTTCCGATATAAAAAGCTCGTCTGGATCCCAAATTAGATTATAATGAAATTGAGTATAAAGACTTGGCGTAGGTAGTGGTACTGAAATTGGCATGTATATATGTCGCACTAAGATGGTGATATAGTTACATGAAAGCTAGGGATATAGCTATATACCGTAATATAGTTATATGAAAGCGATTTTCCCTAGGATATAACTGTATCACGGCTTCAACCATCTTACTGCGACAAATATAGACTACAAAGTTGGTAATAAGAGCTAGGGCTCTTATTACCAACTTTGTAGTCTATATTTGTAGTCTGTATTTTTTACATTTCGACTGATTTCGACGGTGATTTTTGTGTTAAATGGGCAACTTTGGCGTTCTTATTCTGAGTAACTGAAAGACTTCGACAACTACGAGTTATTGAGTGGTGGAGAATAGTTATTAGTATAGTTCATAGCGGCCTCGGTTTTTGCAATTTTTGCTTAACTATTTATATAAAGCCAAAATTCCGAATTTACTGTAAATTGCTCCTTAGTACTCCTTACAACATTCAGATTTTCACGTAACATTTATACTAGAATAAACGTTGGTTCATAGGAAATAAAAATTGCATACATAAAAAACAAAAACTTAAATATACAGGGTGGCAGGGACACCGACGCGAAAACTGATACCAAGGATTCAGTGCATGATTCTAAACCCCCCCTGCGTTGAATATAACATTATAACACACAGTATAACTCAAAATAAGCATAATTACAACTGCCAAATTGCTACATATTGCGATGCATCGGGTGCTCGAACTGTCAAAACGCAATTTTGTGATAGGCCTCTTAATAGAAGAAGAAGATTTTTAAATAACTTGTCCAATTTGAATGCATGGTAAAAGAAATAGGCTTTTAGTTCATTCGATCAACGGGGACATTATTCCATATCGTAACTACTTCACAATATCATCATCATCATCATTTGTGCAAAAAGATGTTCCTGCTGGACATAGGCTTCCCCCAAGCGTCGCTACATTGGCCAGTAGTGATATTGTCACAATACAAACCTTTAGCTCCATTATTGAACTTAAAAAACTTTCCATCGTAGAAAACATACAAGAAGGTACCTATAAAATTCAACCACTTATGTCGTAAACTGTTAACATCGATCAAAACCGAAATCTAGAGTGCAGACATTTAATGGTGTATTGACCATAGACTTTATATCTAGACCTCACTAGCGAATGTGGACAAAACATTAAAAAACTAAACGTTTTGCTTTCCATGGACTTTCTTTTACCTTTCCATTCGCCAATAATTGTAATGACAATTAAAGCAACCTCAGAACAATGACTATCCCTGTAACCATGAAAAATAACATGTCACAATTTCATTGTATTTATCTATGGAGGTTTGAAATTAGCACTCAAGTTGTGTATTATATTGTTACGATAATATTATTAAGAGTCTAGCCTTCTTAAATAAAAAATCAGGTAATTAAATCGTTGAGCTATTGAAGTTGGATCCTTTACTAGTTTATTGCCTGTGGCATACCATAAAATTGAAGCAAAGCAAGCACAACGACAACAAAGAAAAAAAATACATATTATTATGTATTTTTTTATAATTTTATTATAATTATATGTAGGTCAATATTAAATTAAAAATCGGTACTTTGTGATGGCAGCGCTTTTCATGACCACGGTGCAATTGATACCTAAACAAAGACATCTAGCGTCGAATCTCAGTACTGCAGAGCAGGAGTAAACCACGATATTAAGGAGACCTACAGCCAAGCGATATATGCAGTGTAGTTCAACCGGTCTCCTGAAATTTTGAGCTGAAACTAGATGGTGCTAGTAGTCACTAGAATTGTGTTGTTCGAAAAACTGGGGATGAGTGAGATACTTCGAGATTTTTCTCATAATTGCTTAATTGCTATAATACAGTATAGTGTTGTACTGTTTAGTTGGCTTAAGATTTCCTGATGAAACTAAACATTTGTCGTGTAACGTCGAGGTGATTTAACTATGCGTACCTCATGTTAGTAGGTAGGTATTCTTCGGTAACTTAAGTACATAAGACGATCCCTGCATGGCCGTTTGATGTTAATTACTTTACTTGTTTAGTTTATAATTGTCTGATGTGGTCTTCTCTCCTTTATGTAATTAGTTAATCAGTTGGTTATAGTGGTTGGATATGTGATGACACAGTGTATTCAGTACTTTGCAGCCCACTGCCCGAGAAGGAGAATAATATGTTTTACTAGCTGTGCCTCGCGGTTTCACTCACATAAGTCCTATGTCCCATTCCAGGTCATGGTCTATCAGTGTGCCAAATTTCATCTAAATCCGTTCAGCCGTTTTAGCGTGAAAGCGTAACAAATAAACAAATTCACTTTCGCATATATAATATTTGTTAGGATTATTTAAAAACATTTTACAGGAACATGTACTTGTCCACTAATTTTTCTGAATGCTAGGTGCACAGTATTCTGTTAGCCGATATTGAGTCCTGTCCTGCCCTCTTTTAATATTTCTACCCGTAGTAATTTACTAAGTAAGAATATTAAATTATCTCAACTTTACTTACACGACATACTTTAAATTAATTAATTAGGACATCTTCAATTAAAATACTAGTAGGCAGTAAGTAAGTAATAAGGTAGTTATATCAAACTCAAACTCAAAGCATTTATTTCAATTTAACCAATTACAGGTTCTTTTGAATTGTCAAGGGGTCAGTCAGTCAAAAAGATGAAGCTAGTTGCCCTTCCAAAGCGTAGTAGGTTCCTATGGAGAAGAACGGGCAAGAAACTCCACGGACACTCTTTTAAATCAGAATATTGTTACAAAATATTGGTTACATCATTCATGTTTAAATTATACATGTGAGAACAATGTAGAATGTGCACGTTAAAAGCGTCCTTAATAAATATAAAAACAATTCTAAAATTAAAATATCGATACTAATGTTTTGAGTTTTCATAGTTGAAATCACTTTTATACGTTATTATAAACTGAGTGGGAATATGATGTTCCGTTTTCCATATTTATTTATATCTCCCATATCAGAATGAAGGTCTAAAGAAACGACATGCAATGTTATCTAGATATAGATTTTTTATCGCGTAGGTGTCTGATGGAATAAAAGCAGTCACCCTTGAAGAGCACACCTCTATAGAGTCGAACGTGAACGCTTCCATGGTCTGACAGCGTGTCTTTTCTTTACGGTGCGAACAAAAGTGGCTGTACTGTGGAAATGCTTCGTCTGCCGTCGCATCGATGCTCGCTCATTTGAAAAGTCTATAGCCACAAAACTGCACGAGTTCAGGGGAACGCAACAGTTTAGCGAGTTCAAATCGTGAGACTTGAAAAAATAAGCCTTTTAGGATACGTATTTGTGCAGTAAGAAATTACAGCAGATTATTGTTGAATGCTTCAAACTTGCAGAATTCTAACTTTGCATTGTAAAGTGATATTCATGCAACAGCAGCTGAAAATTCAGGATAGAAAACAACTTATGTAATTAAATCAACGGGACTATAAATTAGTTAATTAAATTTCCATTTGTGGAATTGCACTGTACAGTGACGAAATTATTGGGTCGCTACGTTTTGTTTCATATTAACGAGTTGGAGTTGCTAATTAGCATAATTTGTATGAAACGTGATGTAACGGAATTACGGAACAATTATCTACGAGTATATAGACTGCTTTTAATTTTGGTGGCTGCGGTGCCCACGCAGAGTAGGAAATAAATATCTTCCTTTTGTTCAAAAGTTTTCCCATTGCAATCCACCGCTTGAATTGAAACTGCTCTGAACAAGATGCTTTTTTTTTGTAGTTGACCAAGAACCTACATCGTTACCACATTTACTGTTCCTAAAGTATGAAATATGACCTTTATAAATCATTTAATACATCATATTTCTACAGAAACAAGGAAAGTGGAAACTATACCCTATAAGAAACATGTATTCTCAATTCTTTATTGCATTCCATAATGTTGGTAGGCTTAAAATTAATGTAACAATTATGGACCTTGTCGGGCTCAGCATAGTAGGAGAGAGGAGGAAGAGCGCTTAATTGACGAGCGTTTATATTATTTAACTATTCTGCTAATTGGACCCTATCAGAATACCAGCGCTGCGGTATTTATTTTTTAAGTATCGCAGCATTATGCTGAGAAACGAGGCCAAAAAGGCCCCTAGCCTTTTTGGCCCCGCACAGGTCGTTAATAGTTTTTAATTTTAATTTTTGGTTAATACGAAATTTATTGTTAGTTTTAGATGCTCCTTTTAGTTTTATTTTTTTATTACTGTTTGTATTTCCTGTGCGTGTCCCAAATAAAATATTTTAATTTCTTTCTTTCTTTCTTTTTTTCTTTCTTTCTTTCTTTCTCTCTTTCTTTATTTCTTTCTTTCTTTCTTTCTTTCTTTCTAATTGGATATTTATTTTATTACTACTTTTTCTTAATCTTCTAATATTTAATTATTTTAATAATATGTACTTATTCTATGTAAATATTTTGGCTTTATTTCTTTAAGTTATAAATATTACAGTACGACATAACTTAGCTGCTTCAGTAAGTAGATCTTTGTTATGTTATACCAATATAGTTTTAGTTAGTTATTCCTGTTGTTCAGTATGTAAGTAACTGTAAGTGAAAATTAATCGATGTAGACAGAATTAGGGGCGAATAATATAATCAAAACGTAATTTAGTAATTTCTCAAACAAATTGTAGTGAACTTACGAGTTGATTTGCCAAAGTTGCCCAATATATTGCCTTTTTGGACATCAATAAGGCTAGAGAACTTTCCCTAGTCACGATTATGCCTTCTACGTGTTTTTACTTGTACTAGTTTAGGGTAATCGTCGGTAGTTAGCTGTACCGGCTATTGAAAGGGGTCCTGGTGCGTGATCGAATAGCATACAGGGTGGCAGGGACATCGACGCGAAGCCGGTTACCATGGATTCAGTACATGATTCTGAACCCCCCTGCGTTGAAATTTTTCGTCGGTTATTTAAAAAAAAAACAGCTGTTTCATAGAAAAGTGCAATACCTACGCGGTCAAAATGTATGGAGCAGCCGATTTTTTTTTTAATAACCGACGAAAAATTTCAACTCAGGGGGGTTCAGAATCATGTACTGAATCCATGGTAACCGGCTTCGCGTCGATGTCCCTGCCACCCCGTATACCTACCTACGTTAAAGCTAGGGTCACATGATTACATCGAATTATATATAGTTAATATGATTAATTTTTGTAGCTTTGATTTTGGTACCTATTCAGACGTAGGTAGCAGTGTCACTGTTTTATCTCTTTAAACACAATTTTGTACTGTTGTTGAGTGTGAGTTACCTTTTTGTGGTATTTCTCCAGTAGTAAAGTAGGTAAGTATAAATAATCCGTATAGACTACGGACTTAAAAAAATGTAGATACTAACTACAGTAAATTAATACTATTTACTAATTAATTTGCCAAAGAATTTACATTTCCATTCAACGTGGCAATGCTGCCATTATTCTGGGCACGCGTCCCGATGACAGTAAACGTGGAGGAGTACTTCGTGTTCTTTTGTTTTTGTAAATTTGTTTTTTATTGATTATTTATTTAATTTAGCACCCAGTGCAAATTGCTGTTCTTTTTGTACAAGGGTGTTTGCAATAGTGTGATTTTGACATTAATCCCGACCTGTTGGGCCTGGAGCTTACAAAATTATCGTGGATTTATTAACTTTCAGGGTTATTATCGTCCTGTTTTCTCTAAACCAAATTGCCAAGGTTTCCTGTTAGATAGATAACGTGTTACACAAATTCTCCTGCGTTCAATATTTTGGCTTCGCTGTCGCTGTACATTTTTCATAACAACAGAATATTTTATATTGAGCCTGTTTTGTAACTATAGAAAAGTTTTATGTCCCATTTTCCACCATTTCAATTTCCACAGGCTATTGATTCACAGAATTACAATACCAGTATTCAAATTCTGTGAACAGATAACCACTCGACGGATTATGAATAATATACTCGTATGTATATGAAATAAGTTGTCAATATGGTTTGAATCACAAAACTGAAAGTAGTCATAGCAACTAGTGGTCAGGGAAATAAACAATACGATAATAATAAACATAAAATATTTACCCATATCACGAAAGCCTACCCGGTTTGAAACATACTCAACTTTAATATTGAGTTGTAAAAGTAAAATTCTACTGTAGAGAAATATTCTCAATTCTATGAAAATTCAGTACATAATCATATCGGAGGGTTGGCCAAAGTCAAACTCAAAACTTTTAGTAAATTCGCTACGCAATTAGCACTATCAACGTATTCGTTTGAGAGAAAACTAGGTTTCAAGCTGTTAATAAGTACTACAAAGTTTGTAATTTTCTTCAAAACGTTTGCTTTGAAAAGTGTTAGGTACACATATGCTGTGGGATAAGAAGATGGGTTGCGGGAGTTTAACTAAAGCGCAGGCCACACTGGGTACGAAGCTAAGTTCGTTTAGCTTCGCTCATGCAGCTACCACGTCTTTTCATACTTTGTTTCATTGCACAGATGAATATACAAGGTGAAATTGAATTCATGCGACACCTCTTAAGGGGTCATTATACTCATCATTATGAACAACTTTCACTATGGGACCAAACCTGAATTCGCGAAAAAAAAAACAGGTGTTCCCACCATTTTGATGAGATATGCGAACATAAATGTAGGGAGCAGCTGTTTTTAGGGTTCCGTACCAGAAGGGTGACAAACGGAACCCTATTCATAAGCCTCCGCTGTCCGTCTGTCTGTCAGCGAGCTCTATCTTATGAACCGTAATAGGTAGGCAGTTGAAAATTTCACAGATTGAGCATTTCTATTGCCGCAAGAGCAACAAATAATAAAATTAAAAAATAAAGGGGGGTCGCCATACAATAAAATTACATTTTGAAAAAAAAATTATCTGACCCTGGCATGTGGGGTATCATTTTCTAGAGCTCATCGAGTAGAGAATAAATATAATTTTTATTTGTTTTTATCTTCAAAAATGATGAATTAGGGGGCCGTAGAAGTTGCCTGTTTTAGACCATTTTTGTACGAGCTCTATCTCAACAACTAAACAAATTAGGAATTTGAAACTTGTGTGTATCATGTAACATATACTGTTTATAATCAACAAATACTAAAAACGCCGATTCATAACGTATTTTATATAATATGGGCGATTTTCTGCAACTTAAAGTAATAATTTTGTATTTCATGCTAATATTATGCGATATAAATTCCACAGATAACTATTTAATAGTCGGAGTAATGACATGGAATTAGTAAGTACCTACTATCATGGCAGCATATTATACTATTTCGATCATTTAAATTTCGATCATCCAAAAAGGTCTACAAAATAAACTTTCTTCACAAGATTTTAAAACCGGCCAGTATTTTTTGAGTTTAAGAACTTTATCGACTTTTTTCAAAGTATCCCTAGACGGTGTTGATGTGTGTACCTCGTGTTAAAACTAAACTCCAATAGACAATATATTCAGTAACATTGAAATGAATGCTGGCACATACAGTGTACTATTCAGTTACCTAGCTTAAACCGTTGTGGATACAATTTCATATTGAGAAAAATTATTGGTGTAAAAATATTCGGTCATGGCGGCCAATCTCAACGGAGACTGGCCTTCGGCGCGGGAGATATTATAGTGCACAAGTGTGTGCGCAGACACGAGTGCACTCTCTCTTCCCTCACTCTCATAGTCCGATGGGATGCGTAAAAATAATAAGTAAAAAATAATAGATTTCTGTATGACTATCAAAAATAACGTAAATAAATACCTGTATTGACCCGTGCGTTTGCACTGGCGAAACATCACGACAAAACATGTTGAAATCTCTAGTTCCTGTCAAACATTGTATGAAAAATTGACAGAAAAAAGAAATTCCAACATGTTTTGTTGTGAATGTTTCGCCAGTGCAAACGCACAGTTATAATTAAAATTTGGCGTACTACTTACATTCTATTTTGTACAATATAGTCTGATGTAGCAAGAGAAATCCTTTTATTTATAAGTAACTAGCTTTACCCGGCCTGGCTTCGCACGGTTAGCACTAAGTACTTATCTACGGCGCATCTACCTTTCCTAATTACCTATTTCTACCTAATTACCTACCCTACCTACCTACCCTACCCTTCTTACCAGGGTAGGTAGGTACCTAACCTACCCTACCTACCCTACATATCTACCTGCTTACCCACCATATATACCTATTTATACCTACTAATACTATGTTAGTAGCAAATAAATAACTTTGACTTTAGTTAATGCATGTTACTGGATAAAGTTAACTTAATATTTTTCTCTTAAAATAAATGAAATATACTCCTACACCTATATTTTAACACAACAACATTTTCTCATTAAAATTAGACAATTTCTTTACAAATCTTTGTTTTTTTATAGCGCCTCTGTTGTTACCTTTACGAAAGTATTACAAAAATTCATAGTGTTAAATCTTGTACGACATGGTATGGAACCCTTCGTGTGCGAGTCCGACTCGCACTTGACAGATTTTATTTTTACTACATTTATTTAGCTACATATACGCGGCGAGCTCGTCTTGTTGGGTCAATTCAGTGAACGTAACGTTGTCAGAAGATTTAAGAGTTACGCGATAGAAACAGAGGCAGCTTCTAGGTGAATATAACTGAAAGTAATTAGCGTCGTGCGACCTGAATTGCACTTTTTTATGTCGTAGCAAGAGTTGCTTTTTATTTAGATGAGCTTGCGGAGTGAAGCCTCTGTATTCATCGCTCATGTAGTTACCGTGTCACATACTTCGGTTCATAGTTCGCGGTGTGAACGAACTTAGCCTCTTTCCCAGTGTGGCCTGCGCTTTATTTGCACGCCCTAAATGTGCATAAGAACTTGCAATTGGACAGAAATAATTGCAACAATATATGCATTTGGTTTGTCTTAAAAAAGTAGTACAGCTCGTTCATGTATTATTTCTTGGCGTTTCTGAAGTGTTCTAGTTCTACTCAAATAAAATGAAAAAGTTAATAATAAACACTGAGTATTCAAAAGTGGCGGAATACGTTTTGACATACATAGGAAGAAAGAAACACAAGTTATTTTTTTAATCTACCTAGCAATAACAATTTATGTAAACACTAGCTGCGCCCCGCGGTTTCACCCGCTAAGTCTCGATCCCTTGAGAATATCGCAATAAAAGGTATCTTATGTCCTTTTCCAGATCATGCTCTACTCATGTGCCAAATTTCATCCAAATCCATTTAGCCGTTTTAGCGTAAAAGTGTAACAAACAAATAAACTCACTTTCGCATTTATAATATTAGTTAGGATATCTCTAGGGCCTACGCCCTAAATAAAATGTTCTATATTTTGACACATATTGTACAGTATTATTGTAGGATATCTGCCTTACTTTTTTACAACAGGGTACAGTTCTGTGCTGAAATATGTTTAAAGTGTAAACATGTTTCAGCACAGAACTGTACGAAATGTTGAAGTGTTTTTTTTTAAATTGTCTACCGTAGTTACCTAGAAGATATTGTACACATAATAGTTTAGGGTAAGATTAAAAAAATTGACTCCCTCGTTGGTCTGGTCGTCGCTAGCGCTACTGCTGAGCATGAAGTCCTGGGCTCAATTCCCAGGTCGGTAAAAGTGTTATTGGGTTTTTTCAGCGGGAATTTCTCAGTACCAGTGCGTAGTCTGGATTTGTGTGTAGTGTGAATGGCAATAAGCTCGCCCCATATTTCTTGGGACTTTAACATAACTGGTGAAAAATAGGTGTACTATGTAGGTATACCTCTGCCTAACCCTTCGGGGACAAAAAGCGTGATTTTATCTTAAGTTACGTTGTTTAAAAAAAAAACCTACTCCTACAAAAATAAATCACTGTAAAATGTCGCAAAGTGGTTACGTATTTTTGCACGTGACTGTATCATATGAGAAATTAATGATTCAGCGTCGTAGTAATAAATTGCAGGCGCGAGGTGAAGGGGGTGTATTATGTTATACGGAATATCGCGTCGCACCTGAAAGGTTATCTGTTACAAAAGATAGATATGAAAATGTCATATCTTTTACAGATAGTCGGTACACACATGGGTACATAAGATTACGTTTTTCTTTTTCGTGTTACACATTCCTGGTTATTCGTTTGACTACTCTATTATAACCTATCGGCTCTTAGTCTTCATAATATCGAAAAAATATTAGCAAAGTTCTTATGAAACTTTGAAACTTAAGGACTAAGGCTGCCTGTCCACTGGAGCGGAGAGGAGAGGAGAGGAACGGAGATGTGTCAATATTAACCAATAGAATCGCACATATGGACCGCTCCTCTCCTCTCCGCTCCAGTGGACAGGCAGCCTTACTCGGTAAACATTATACTACCTCATTTAATTATGACACACTTTTGTCTTAGTCATTTGAAAAAAAACAGGACCCAAATTGTTTTTGATATTCATGAAATTGGCTTTATTTAATATAGGACCCTGATCAAAAAAAGTAAAAAACTAGTAGATATATGCATCCAGTACCACAGCGGACTTGATAATTATGTATGTAATTCATATGATTACCACCACTACACCATAACAAACTAAGACGTTTGGCATCAGTAGAGCGTTC
Source organism: Conistra vaccinii (assembly GCA_948150665.1). Taxonomy (NCBI): domain Eukaryota; kingdom Metazoa; phylum Arthropoda; class Insecta; order Lepidoptera; family Noctuidae; genus Conistra; species Conistra vaccinii. Next base: position 12,308,958 of record OX411330.1, read on the forward strand.
CAATACATGTTTTTGACAAGATATTGCCATCATCAATCACTAAGTTTGACTGACACGTTGATGGTGTTCGCAGTGGTACGTTATTGGTACCTACTTACAATTACATAGGTACCGTTACCCTATTATCCGCGAAGTTCATGCCTGCAACGCAATTCCCGTAATTTTTATCATATTTCGCATTCGCATCTTATTCGCAATCTGTCAAAAATACAATCAATTTACCAACATTTTTGACTACTTTGGCAGATTGCGACTTGAATGTGAACTTTTTTTAAGTACGAGAATTGGTCTTCTGGTCTACATAGCTAGCCATTTATTTAATGCGAACAATAAGCCGCTCTTGCGGCCCAGACTACGTTAAAAATATAACTCTCTATAATTGCAATTTAGGGCCCTCGCCCACCGCGACTTTTTGTAGCGATGCAGTAGCGATGCTGTCACGCTTCTGCATCGATACAGTCGCGAAGCTGTAATTATGTATGAAGAATGCTGCGCGATAGTAGCGATGCAGAAGCGCGCTTACAAAACGCGCGACAGCATCGCTATAAAAAGTCGCCGTGGGCGATGGCAGTGATACATACAATGTATTTGCCATATTTTATAACGTTAACTATAATCTAGAATTTGCCAGTGTATAAGTAAATGGTTTAATGGACAGGGTGTTTTCTTAGGGGAGGAGAACTTTAAATTGGAATATAACACAGTAAATTGTTTTTAATATCCATGATATTGGTTTTATTTGCCAGATAATTTTATAGCATTTCGGGGGTGTCCTGCCTTTTCGCCGAAAATTGTTTGGCCGATTATCACTTGCCACGTAACGTTTCGCCGATGTTTCACTTTGACAACTAACGATTAACAAATTTTTGTATGACAACGTTTCATTAGGTAGAATTACTATTAAGCTGATTATTATAATGACACAAAACGTTTGGGACATTAATCATTTGTCAAACATTTTACTAGGCCACACAACTATTAGACGAATGACGTTTTGTCAGTGTAACAGTTCCCTTTTCATACATTGATTGATATAATGATAAAAAATATACAAATTTTTACATACATTTTTTATTTAAGAATCTCAAAAATAACATTGGACCTTTAAATTGGCAGCTAAGATTTCTGTTGTTATACTTATTAAAAAAAACTTATTTGTTTTAGGCAAGTTCAAGACCACGGTTTCGATAGGTTAGGTTAGGTTAGAGTATGACAAACAACGCACGAGCCGAGCCAGCGAAGCGACCGTGCCGCGGCAGCGGCCGGCGCTGTGCATGAAGCGAATCGCTTTTGAAAAGGAAACAGTTAAGTTAGGTTAGGTCACGTTATTTGTTTTAGGCAAGTTCAAGACCAGGGTTTCGATAGGTTAGGTTAGGTTAGAGTATGACAAACAACGCACGAGCCGAGCGAGCGAAGCGAGCGTGCGGGCTGCCGCGGCAGCGGCCGGCCATGAGCCGGAAGCGAATCGCTTTTGTAAAAATTAGGTTAGGTCACATTAAAGATAAAGTAAAAAAAAAAAAAAAAAAAACAATAGCTACCTGTATTTAATTAGTCCCAAATGAAAATTGCATCCTTGTAAATATAATAAACGTAAACATTCTGCTACTTGAAAGTTGGCATTTTAAAAAGTGTCATTATGAAAAGCAGACCAAACGTACAGTTGGTAACTGTGAGGTTGGGAAATAAAACAAAATTATATGATAAGTTGGCAAATGATAATTCGGCGAAACAAAATTCTGCGAAACGTTGGTTGGCAAGTGATAATCTGCCAAACAATTTTCGGCGAAAAGGCAGAGAACCCATTTCGGGCTTGTGCCGCCGTGGCTGGCGCGTACATGGCGTAATCTGACCGTTTCACACAGTTTTCACAGTAATCAGGCTGTATTTCGGCATTACGTCGAATGTTTTTAACGTAGTTCGTCAAATGTTTCTTTCAGTAACGCCGGTAGCACATCTCCGCCGCGGAACCATAGCAGCTAAACCGCAGTGGTTCAATTCAACTGGCTCGCGTCATGTCGAAATTCGGGTTTCGCTGCTATGGTTCCGCGGCGGATATGTGCTACTGCCGTAAATAAAGCCGTTAAAAAATTAAGCTTTCAGTAAATTAGGCCTTCGCGTCAACAATTAAAACTTCTCCGCCTCAAAAAAAACCACTCGATACATATACCTAATGATAGATGGATTGCAATAATTGGTAACCTCTTGCAAGGTAGGTATTGCACGACTCATAAAGCGAAGCATTATTTGTATTTGTGTTGTTTGAAGTTTAGAGTTGCTTTGAGATCGAACAATTTGTTTTGCCCTTGCAACTGTTTTTATTGTTACAGTTCTGGGGGCCTACCACCACCTCTAAAAGCAGTATTATTTTAATATTACTTTAGTGTGGGAAAGAGATGAAGCTCTACAGGACGTAAAGCAGCATCTCTTTCCCCCACTGAAGTAACATTAAAATAATACTGCTTTTAGTGGTTGTGGTAGGCCCCATGCTAGTACACAGAACCTAATTAATTATTGCACGACTCGTAATGCGAAGCATTAGAGTGTGCCCTACGATCGAAAAATTTTTTTTGCCCCATTTCTGTAACTGTTTATAAAAACAGTTACAGAAATGGGGCAAAAAAAATTTTGTTACACTCTTGCTAGTACACAGAACCTACTTAATTTATATACCATTGTATAGATGATTAAATAGAGATTAATACTGTACTTTTTAACAATTGATTTAATGCAGCAGAAATGGAAAAAGCATAAAAATAGTTGAAAAAAAAATCCTGTCCGTCAATTTATGAACCCTGAAAACATTGTAGCTTGCGATAAAATCAATTAATTGAGTCAATTTTTTTTTATACATTCATTTCAGCCGTAGAAGGAACCCTATTGAAAATGGCTCTTTTATTCAAAGTAGTTTAATTATAATTAATAAAATACTAACTAAAATATAATATCTTTAACTAAATATTTCCAACCTTTGACTTGATGTTGCCTAGCAACCGCCAAGTAAATATCTTTGTCAGTCGTTGACATTACGACTTCATGAAAAGTGATAAATTGTTCATTATGAACTATGTTTTGAATTTCTTTTTCGTTTATGAATGAGTGATAAGTATGAGGCGTGCACTTTTGGAGTTTCGAAACTATTTATTTTTCTTTTTTTATACCATTGTATAGATCATTTAATGGAGATTAATTTGTACTTTTCAAAAATTGTACCCATATTGATGGGTAAAATTTTTGGATGAGCGTTATGAATCGTGCACTTTTAGATTTTCCAAATATTTGTGTATTATTATGGCCTTATTTTAGCGCCTTTTAGCAGGCCAAGGATTTTGTCAACGTTCCACGTACCGTCAACTGTGGCATCTTTACTTTCCATGAGCGACTTTACTATACAAATATTTCTGGATTACTACAAATCTGTTACAGATAGTCGATATTTCTATTCTCTATCTCTTTGATATTAAATGTCGGCAACAGATTTTTAGTAATCGAGAGATATTTAAGTACAGTACTCATGGGTAAAGTTACTCATGGAAAGTAAAGATCATAGTTCGATCATGTTATTTCGTGAAGCCCGAATGCGGGCGCAGTTATACAACTTTCAATTCTGCTGGGTGCGCAATGGAACCATTTACGTGCGGAAAGCAGAAAAACAGGCATCCATACCGATTCGGACCCCGCTTGACCTGGATGATAAAGTTGGTCTCCCTCAAGCCGTGGACTCCGTCTGCCTGGATGATAACGAGGGACCTTCCCAAGTCACGGATGCGTTTGCGGTTTAGTATAATTTATCTATGTTTAAAAAAAAACTATTTTTTACTTACCTTATCTTTATTATTCAACTTTTATTTAGTACTGAAAATCTTATATAACTTGTTTAAGTCTGGTAAAATGTGCAAGTATAATATTATGTTACTTTCCAGCCCAATAGACCCAGTACCTAAGCATTCATTACATGCACAAACTACAGTTAGATCAATAATCCCTAATGACTGCAAATACAATATACTAAACACAATGACATGTTACAAACATACAATTTATTTAATATTATATTTCTTAATCTGCCTTATTTTGTCTAAACATGATAAAGACACATCTTTCAATAACGATCCAAAAACTTCTAAACGCGTTCTAAAAATACATTACAGGTTCATGACAATTATAGTTATAATTCTGCCAAATATTTTCAACTCTACCTCCCAAGTTACTGACACAAAATTAGCTTATAGCCCTATTCAATTCTTTTTTTCATGTACTCTAAAAAATGACGAACTTTATATCCGCTGAAGTAGACAACAGTATCGACTTGGAGTGTCAGGAACTTGACAGAGCTGAAAACTGTCAGAACGTATTGACTGAGAATTATAACTTAAAGATTTTGACTTTCAATATCCGCAGTATACAGCGTAATTTCAATACATTTTGTATTGCCTTAAGACGGCTTAATATCATGTATGACGTTATTGTTCTTACGGAATGCTGGTTATCAGATGGCTCTTTAATTGGACAGATTGAAGGTTACACCTCATATCACACAGTAAATAACCTTAACCAGAGCGGAGGAGTTGTAACTTATATTAGGGACTGCTGGAACGCGACAGTTTCAGAACCCCCGCTTCAAGACGCTGAATCTCTTTTAGTACTACTGTCTAACAGCATTTCTGTAATTGCCATCTACCGATCCCCATCACGCAAACCGGATAGCTTTATCTCCTCTCTGGATGAAGTACTTAACTCAATAAGCAAACATCCAACTATCATTGTGACCGGAGATATTAATATCAATCTTTTATCAACGACAGACGTTTCAAACTCTGATTATTTATGTTTAATGTCTGAACACGGACTGAAACAAGTTATTTCAAAACCAACTCGTCAAAATTCATGCTTAGATCACATATTCATTAAATCAAGATATCAAACGGTTATAGGTTTAGTTTGTGATATTGATATCACCGATCATATTATGGTAATGATGGGATACAACATGCTCATGCCTACCGGCTCAAAATATCAAAAACGTAGCATAAATAAAATCAATTTCCCTGCGCTGATGGAGGAACTTAAAAAAGTAGACTGGTCTGGAGTGATGTCCGAACTAGATGTAAACATCGCAACCAATGAATTCCACAACATTTTAACAAGTGCCGTACAAAAACACTCGGTAGAAAAGATATTTAGCCGCACTAAATACATCAGAAAACCCTGGATAACTCCAGGACTTATTAGATGTATGAACCACAGGGACAAACTTCATCGTGAATCAACTAAACACCCTAACGATCAAACAAAAAAATTAATTTACAATCGTTACAGAAACTTCTTTACAAATATTGTACACAGGCTTAAACGCGAACACGACAGTAAAAAACTAGAGGATAATAAAAACAATGTTAAAGGTTTATGGAAAACTATCAGAAATATTAGTGACCAATCGAACAATAGAAGTAACCCTAATGAACTACTAAAAAGTGAATCATCACCACAAACTTCAATAAATAACTGTAATGATTATTTCTCCTCTGTTGGCAAAAACCTAGCCAGTAAAATTCTCTCAGACACTAATGAAACCCAGGAATCCGTTATAAACAAACTACAGCTAGGAGAGCCTCTAAGCACAAATTTCTTTATGCATCCTACTGATGTTTTTGAAATAGACAGAATAATCTCTAATCTGAGAAACGACAGCGCACCAGGCCCAGATAATTTTACACCTACCTTTATCAAACAAATTAAAACCGAAATCATAATTCCATTAACTCACATTATAAACCTTAGCTTAGAGTCAGGTACATTTCCTAACATATGGAAAGAAGCACAGGTCACTCCAGTTCATAAGAACGGTCCAAAACAAAACCCAACTAATTACAGACCCATTTCACTGTTACCAATATTCTCCAAAATTCTCGAAAAAACAGTTAACAAACGACTTACTTCATACCTAGATTCCAACAATGTATTATCCAACAAGCAGTTTGGCTTCAGACAGGGAAAATCCACAGAAGATGCAGTAAGTCTTTTAGCCAAACTTATAACGTCTTATTTAGATGAGAACGAAAAATGCATAGGAATATTCCTAGACCTTGCAAAAGCTTTCGACACCGTTGCCATTCCCATACTCCTAAAAAAGCTCGAGACGATTGGTATTAGAGGACTGCCTCTTAAATGGTTTGAGACCTACCTTACTAACAGAAGGCAATATGTGAAAATTGGGGATACCACCAGTTGTCAAAGCAGCGTAGAATTTGGAGTACCTCAAGGGAGTGTCCTGGGCCCGACACTATTTATCATCTATATTAATGATATTCATCACGCCATTACTCAAAATGTAGAAGTCATCTGCTGTCTGTCTGTCCGCGAAGAAGCCCAAAACGGATTAACTAGTATAAAAAAATGGCTCGATCTGAACCTTCTGTCACTTAATATAAAAAAAACGAACTACATCTGTTTCCATAAAACACTTTCATCGGCACCAAAACTTCCTTTACATCTTAAAATCCATCCTTCCACTTGCAGCACAGTTCCTTGCACCTGTGAGGAAATTAAAAAGGTTGATTCTCTTAAATACTTAGGGGTTCTGTTGGATCAACGTCTCTCATTCAGACCCCATTTAGACTTAGTAGCGAAGCGAATCAGAAAACTGATTCACGTTATGAAACTGTTACGTAACTCGGCCAACAAAAAGATCTTGCATTTGGTGTATGTGGCATTATGTGAGTCAGTTCTCTGCTACTGCATTACAGTATGGGGTGGAGTCGGAATTACCTCAATGATACAACTGGAAAGAGCCCAAAGATCAGTGCTAAAAGTTATGTATAAGAAACATTTTCGTTACCCCACAGAACTTATGTATAAAGAAGCATCAGTACTTAATGTCCGACAGCTATACATCCTTAAAATAGTACTAAAACAACACAAAATAACAATCCAATCCAAAGAATACCACCATCTACTCAAACAACGAATCTTCAAATGTCCACTTAATGTAGTAAAAACCACTTTTGCACAACGTATGCAAGAATTTATGCTCAGTTTCGTTTATAACAAAATTGCAAAAATCTGTGAGATCAAAAATTGTAGGACCAAACAAGTTAAAAAAATTATTAAACAGTGGCTGTTAGCTCAATCCTACACAGAATCCGAAGCCTTCGTTCGAGTATTGTCATAACATATAATTTACCGTAAACACTCTCTCTCACTCACACCCTCAATCACAACTTCACTCTCAAACTATCACCCAAACCCCTTCATACTTTTACATTCATTCTCTCGCATGCACCCTTGCTAAACATCAAACAATAAGTACTACATTTGCATCACAACTACGCTCACTACTTCAAACATATTTGATTTACTATTTTGATTTTTGTTTTATTTTTAATCTTTTGTTATTGTTTTTACATCAAATTTTTAAAACAATATGTAATAAATACAATAGTATCGACCCTGAAAATTTTAAATAGTTACACTCTCAAGGACTCCATGAGACAGGCTCGACCTAGTATGGAGTCCACAAGTTAAAATATAATTATGTTTCCTTTATAATAATAATTTTAGGAATAATTTATGTGTACTACTTTTAAGGAAATGTAAAAATTACTTATTTGGTCAATAAACGATTTTTTATTATTATTTCCTTTATTCAGTATTAAACATATTAATTACATTTTTAAATATTAAAATAAAAATTATAAAAACATTTAAAAATATAAAAAATAGTAGCCCACCGGTATCGGGAACAGGGTCCAAGCTACCGGCGGTCAGGGCTCCAGAGAGAGGAACCTTCTGACAATGCGAGCCGTGTCCAGGAGTACTGCTTTTTGAATCAAGCCCTTAATCCAGCTGCCCAACGAGAGCCTCCTTAGGTGTTGGTCGAGGCTCTTGGCAATTAAGCCATTGGCTGATACGACTATCGGCACAATGATCGCTGAGTTCACATCCCACATGTCGACAACCTCGTGAGCCAAGTCAAGATACTTGATTTGTTTATCTTTCTCTGCTTTCACGAGGTTCCCGTCATGCGGGACCGTTATGTCAATAATCATTGCGCGCCGTTCTCCTCGATCCACCACCACTATATCAGGCTTATTGGCAACAATAGTCCTGTCAGTGATGATGGATCGATCCCAGTACAATGTGATATGTCCATTTTCGAGAACTGGGTCGGGCACATACCTGTAGTACGGCACTTCCGATTCTACAAGGTTGTATTTCAGAGCAAGTTGCTGATGGATAATCCTGGCTACAAGGTTATGTCTATGCAAGTACTCTTCGTTAGCTAGACGAGAACACCCGGAGATAATGTGTCGGATTGATTCTCCCGGACGGTGGCATGCCCGACAGATGTCAACCGTCCCATCCTTCACAATGAATCTCCGGTAATTGTTCGTCATCATAACTTCGTCCATTTATTATTATTATTATTATTTTTAGATTTTAACTATTCTCGGGACCATGGGGTCCCGGTCCTTTAAAAGGCGTACGAGGGGCCGAAGCCAACTCGCAGAGGCCCCTTAGACAATTTTAAATGGAATGAGGCACCAACCGACGATTATCCCTGTATGCACTATGCAAGTGCACCCAAGGACAATCCCCGGTTGGTTCAGGACTATTGCAGAAAATGGAAACAAAAAACATTTGGCTATGGGTTTGGGTGGCTAGTGGTTTGGTTACCTAGAACTATGGAAGGTCTATGTCCCCTGCCTGATCAATGTTATGGTATACACGGATAAAATGGCAGGGGGTGACTTGCACACTCAATAATGGGCCCCCGAAAACTGTTGCTAGCACATAGTGACGTAGCGACAAGGGGGCAACATGTCCTGAGGTGCTTGAGGAGTGGAGCGGTATTCCACGGCTTTCAGAACAATCCCAGAGCCCGGAAGATGGTCAAGATCCCTACGAGCACTTACTGGAATACTTCCTTCCTCCGAGCACGTTTGCTCTTGCGAATCTCCACTCAAGCCAGCCAATTAAGGCAAGAATGAGGTGGGAGCTTTGTTCCTCGTCAGTGTTCACCCCAGCCGGCCAATAAAGGCAAGCCAGAGATGAGGAACAAGATTTCTCCCGGGAGATAGGGTCCGTGGGGTCGCTACTGCCCAACAGCTCGCCACATGCTGCCCTGCGGTTTTCTGTATCTCTCTTGGTCTGGCTCCTTATCCTAGACCTGTTCCGGCAGAGTAAACTCTACATTTATAGTTGACCGTATCAATATTGTTCAATCTGCGAGGAAAAAGAAGAATTTTCTATTACGCTGTGACGATGTGCCAGTCGACTGGTATCAATTATCCTGCGTCATAAAGACGTGTCACACGACACCGTTTGCGCCGCTGATTGAGTGAAGCGATACTCTGCGATGCACCGCAGCCAAGGTAACGTGACATCGAGGGCTGGTACGCATGCCATTGTTAGTAATCAGGATTTTTTGTTATACTTATGTTAGAAAAATATGATTTAAATTTGATTTCGTCATGAATTTTTTTAAGGTACTAGACGCCTTACAATGGGTGCTCCAAAGGCATAATCTATGGTTACCGATCTAATTAAAATAAGAGACAATTTATAATTAAAATTAACTTAAAATTTTTTTTTTTTAAAGACATGAATGTTCAAAAAAATCCGCGTGGACCTTAAAAAATTGCTTGAATAACATAATATAACATCACGCCAGTATTCCCCGAAAGGTAAGGCAGAGCTGCACCTATAGTACACCCACATTTCGCTAGTTATGTTAAAGTCCCGTGTTCCCCTTGAATAATAATGTTTATGTTAATAGGAACAACCGAAGCAGGGATATTACAAAACAGCTGCTGTCCGCGGCATCGCCCGTTTGGACCCTAATTATTTTTCTAAAATAAAACTCTTACTCCTTATAATATCAGCAAACTTCCAGTGAAAGTCCCGTCAAAATCGGTCCGCCGCCGTTTCGGACCGATAAATAGACAATAAACATATATGTTTTTTTTTGTTTATTATAGTTATGGTATGTTATAGTATTATATGCATTTAGTAAAAAGTATGTTATTTTTTCCATTACAAAAAAGCTTCTTATATTAATTTATTTGTATTGTGTATTGTATAGAACATGTATAGATTTATAGGTAAAGAGAAAATGTGTTTTCAAGTGACCCTATTACGTTATAGCAAATAAAAAACATTTCACATACCAGTGTCTTATTATGATATATGTACCAGTAAAACAAATAAAGGTAAGTTAGTAGATTTTACATGTAGGTACCTTGATCATTTTCAGGGAACGAAAACAAGATTTATTTGTAGACCCAGAATTCTTTTGCATTATTAAAAAATATAGTTCCATTCCACGTTTCTTGAGATGACCTTGAGGAACGAGACATAGACAGTTTGTTAAAAAGAACTTCCATTGATGTATGTATGACAATGGTCACCCTACTACAGAATTGCTCGTTAACTTACGTAAAACTTACCTCTTTCAGCAGTACGGGATAAAAAATATGTCACCGATATTTTCTCTCTTCTGTTTTCTTTTTCTTTCAGTATATTATGCAGTATTTAGATCTCGTGGCTAAGTAATAACAGCCGCACGGGTCGATCGACCAGGTTAAGCTAAGCTTGCCGCGGTCGGCCTGTGGATGGGTGATCATCTTTACATTCAGAGACCCCCCCGTGCCGCGGAAAGGACCTTAATTCGTTGGTCCCAACTGTTATTCTTGGATTTTTGACAGTCGATACGGTTCGTCAGAATGTCTGACGACCAGCCTTACCAAGGGGTATCGTACTACCCAATTTGTTAGTTTTAAATGCTCGTTTTTTGTTTTTATTTGATACTGTTCATATCTCATGTGCGTGCTCCAAATAAAATATATTTCTTTCTTTCTTTCTTTGAGTATTGGATATTGTCCCCAAATATCTGAAAAAAATTAAACCTCATTCCCGAAATCTTCTTAATTTTCAGGATTAGACTTGAACCTAGTTTCTCGAAGCAACTGTTGTTTTATCAGCCATTTACAAAAAAACTAACGTGAGACTGGACAGCACCCTTAAACATTGTCTGTGTTTGTTTCAATTCAAATTCAAAAGTCATTTATTCAAACTAGGCTGAGAATCAGCACTTTTTGAACGTCAAAATTACATAAGACAGTCCCCCAAAAACGCCCGCCCTTCACCACTTCCTAGTGCTTTTAGCTGGGAAGAAGAAGTGGCGCAACAAACAACAAACAGTTTGATTCTCTGCGTCCGGGGCTCGGCGTGGCAACACATCTTGAGGATGCCTTGAGAGGTGAAACACGTGTCGATTTCTTACAGGGTTTTTTATGACTCTTTATGAATAGTTAAGCGGAATAGGTTACTAAATATACGTCTATTGTATGTTTTATAACCATGTCAACATCATCATCATCATCAACATTTCAGCCGCAAGACGTCCACTGCTGGACTTAGGCCTCCTTCAAGCATCGCCACTTCGACCGGTTCTATGCTTCCCGCTTCCAGCGGTTTCCTGCGGCCTTCACAAGGTCATCGGTTTACCTTGTGGGAGTCCTTCTAACGCTACGTCTTCCGGTACGCGGTCGCCACTCCAGAACTTATCGGCCCCATCGGCCATCTGTTCTGCGGGCAATGTGCCCTGCCCACCGTCTACCCCTTATAACCGCCTAATAAACTGTATTGCCTCGTTGGTCTAGTGGTCACAAACGCTACTGCTGAGCATGAGGTCCTAGGTTCGATTCCCGGGTCGGGCAAAGTGATATTGGGTTTTTCTATCTGGAATTTCTCAGTAGCTGCCTGGAGCCTGGATTTGTGCCCCGTTGATGGCAATAGGCTCGCCCCCTATTACATGGGACTCAAACATAACTGGCGAAATGTGGGTGTACTATAGGTATACCTCTGTCTAACCCTTCGGGAAATACAGGCGTGACGTTATGTTATGTAGTTTATATTTTTTTTTTATTTTTTTTCATTAATTTTTTTTTTTTGTTTTTTTTTTTTTTTTTTTTTTTGACCCTTTGTTTTATTTTTATTTTTTTTCATAGATTATCATTGTTTTTTTTTTTCTCGTATAAGGAAGGGAACTGTCTCCCGAGATACAGGTTTACTACCTAGTTCGGAAAAAAGAGCGTAATGTAGTAACACTGGTTTGCAAATAAATGTTTTTTTTTTTTTTTTTTTTTTATACTACCGACTTGTTAACATCGTCCGGTCTGATTGCCTATACTTAGTAAGTAACACAAGTACCAAGACAGCACATTTGGTTAACATATTTACTACACCAATTAACAGTTCTATCTAAAACGTTTTTGGACACCTCGGGGAATTCAATTTGGACAATTTGCTAAACTTATATTGGTCAGAGCAGTTAAATTAGATAACTTAACTAGTGCGAATTCAAATATTGACCTTCATTTCTTGATTGCTCTCGCGTCCCTGGACGGACCTTGATTATTTAAAGTAATCCTGTTTATGTAATAATAATTATCTGTAGGTACTCGTTTACGTCTGTGTCGAATGAACCTTTACATTTAACGAAGCGTACGAGTCTCATCTTCTGTTGTTTTTGCTTTAAAAAGTACTAGCGGAGCCCCAGAATCCAGGTCATGGTAGACCATGACCTGGATTCTGGGGCTCCGCTAGTACTTTTTGCGATGACGGCAACGGCTGAACAGATTTGGATGAAATTTGGAACAAGGGTAGACCCTTGTTCCAAATTTCATCCAAATCTGTTCAGCCGTTTTAGCGTGAAAGCGCGCGCAAACTCACTTTCGCATTTATAATATTATTAGGTATATTTAGGATTATGATAAGCACGTTGTCTGCTAACCTTCGTTAGACATTTAATTGTTTTAGATAATTTAAAAATATCAGCGAGTAAGCCTAAATAAAAATGATTGTTGAACAGACAAACATTAAATAAAATAAAAAACACAATGATTATTTTGTAACGAACTAAAATGGTTTTATTTTTCATATACTGCAAACGCAGAAACCTATTTGCTAGCATTTCCGGTACAGTACAAGCGAGCAGACGGAAATTCCCCTTCGTATCATAAAGGAAACAATAATATTTTCTACTACAAATGCAAATTAAAAGAAAAATCCACGGAACTCATGACCTTCCGGCGGTGCATTGAAAATGAAAATGACTTTTTTATGACAAATGGCCAGATTCTGAACGAAATATGTGAAATCACCAAAAAGGTGCCTCCGAAACGGTTTTAATCCTACCGGAACCAATGGTATCATTTTGAAGCCCTTTGAATTCTTTAGGATATTTTTTTAATGTTTTCTATATCTGTTTCCGTTATTGAGAAGTTTAAGATTCTATAAAAAAAGTCCCAAAAGAAACGGTAAAAAATTTGCGTTATAAAAATATACAAACATTTTACAAAACTATTTTTTGGAATATTGTAGAATGTAGTCCTTTCAGTAACGCATATTTTGATACCATTTACATTCTATCGAAAAAGCATTTTCAATGCTAAAAGTTTGTTGTTTCGCACAAGATTGGGATAGCAATTTGTGAAGAATTAATTGGAAATTATTATCTATCCTTGAGAGGATTGTGGGTATACAGCATGTATGAGAAAGGTGTGGTCATTGAAGGTTTTGGTACAGACCATCTATGACATCTCGACTATGGAGAAAGTTATTCAGTTTAACTTTCTCCATAGGACCATAAACATAACATAATCAGCGCCATCCAATATATTTGGGTCCAGCAGGTATTGAAGTTTTGTAAACAGTTGATAATTTTATCGCGATAACGATGTTGATCTCATAGAGAATTTATTTGTGGAGGTATCAACAACTCCAGAAATAAGTATTACGCAATTGGCACATTTTGAATTTTTATGCTGTAGAGTTCTTTTTTCTTAAAAATTTTATGCAGTAGAGTTCTTTTTTCTTAAAATTAAAAAGGTGCCAATTGCCTAATACATATTTCTGAAGTTGTCGATTTGCCCACAAATAATTATGTATGTTGCGAAGCGAATCACGAATTTAAAAAATAAATAAATTGTGATTGAGTATATTCTTGCGAATCAACCAATAAGCCAGCTGTTGTTCAGTTTGATAGTCTTTTCCACACCCTTAATAAAGATTAGGTACACCTTTCTGGTACATGCTGTATAATTATCCCGAAGCTTATTAGATTAATTTAAAATTACGAACGCTTTTAAATAAACAGCCAGTAGACGATTATTATGTTATAAAAATTAAAAAACGGTTTATTTTTATGACCATTTTATTGGTCGTAATTCTACTATGGCCATCGATAAAAAGTACATGGTAGACTTGGCTGCAATGGTGGGGTCTGCTTAAATCCTCACCCCGCGTCCTATTTAAAAGAGATCGTCGCGCGAACTCACGTTCGTTCGAACTTTTTGTTCGGGGAACCTCAACGCGTGGTCGCGTCGACAGAGAGCGCTTTCCGGTTTTCCGAACAAAAAGTGACATAATGCATGCGACCGATCGAGTATTCGTTCGACGATCGTTTTTAAACAGGACGCGGCCTTATAGCACACTTAAGAACCAATGATCAGCCAGTTCGGACTCTAAAGAGAGTGTTAAATTATGTTATCATAAGTAGTTAAAGCAGTGATGGCCCAGTGGTAAAGGCTCCGACTTACGAGTTGTAGGTCATGGGTTCGAACCCCAGGTGCTTTACTTTGTGTAAATTATTTCATCACCACTGCTCTCAAGAAGGTGAAGGAAAACATCGTGAGGAAACCGGCATGTCTTAGAACCAAAAATTCGAAGACATGTGACATCTACCAAGCCACACTGGGCCCGCGAGGTGGATTACATACAGAGCACTATAAAATACTGGTATTACAGCCCACTCCATCTCGAAGAGAGGAGGCCTGTGTCCCATCAGTGGGAACATTATAGGCTGATCATGGTTATGGAAGTGGTTAAACAGGGCGAACGGGGCCCGTTAAATACCGTTAACATATTTTTAAGGTTATCAAAGAGTTGTATTTGCATTTTGCATATAGTGAGCTGTTATTTATAGAACTTGCACACAAATAGAAGTAAATCTTTAGCTACACGTGGAAATTGCGCAATGGTTCACCGATAATGATAAGAATTTTACTTTTACTTTGATATTTTTATTTATAATAAAGGTATTTTATAGGTAAGGTAACTGAAGCATGGCAGTTAACTCAATTAATGGCTCCTACACACAGTGCCGGCGGCCTTTTGCGCCTTCATTTCCTTTGCGTTTCTTTCTGCGGCTTTGTGCGGCAGGGCCGGGCATGCCGCGGTATGCCCGGCCCTGCCGCACAACGGCAATCCCGCCGGCACTGTGATTAAGAGAGGCCTGTGCCCAGCAGTGGGTAAGGTTGGGCTGTGGATAATGATGATTCTATATTTTTTTAATTCTCTTCTAAATAAAATTCTTAATCCATAATTGCCATGTTGACCAGGCCGTTTTCTCATTGGTCAGTGGGTCGGCGATGCAGTATAGTATGCTCTGTATACCGAAGCGATACCGTAATGCTTTCTTTTATGGATCTGACGGTATTTTTTGTGCAGTACCGCTTAATTCGTGAGAAAATGTCGTCTTCGAGTGATGAAGATGTTGTAGCATGTTATATTTATCTCCGTTTATAAAAAAAAACAAAAGCGCTATTGGCGCCATCCATAAATTGAAATAAAAAAGACAACTCAAAACACTGAGCCGACAAATGACCGATTGGATGTTTGTACCAAGATGCGATAAACCGAAACGAATCCACCCCGCTTACGCGCATACCGAGCCAATCAGGAAACGCTCATTGAAATACAACCTTATTTTTTATTCATTACAAACCTCTTAAGGGGTCATTGTACTCATCATTATGAATAACTTTTACTATGGGACCAAAGCTGAAATCGCGAAAAAAATCAGCTGTTCCCTACATTTTCCCATAGTAAAAGTTGCTCATAATGATGAGTACAATGACCCCTTAAGAGGTTTGTAATGAATAAAAAATAAGGTAGTACACAGACCCCTTAAGAGGTTTGTAATGAATAAAAAATAACATTGTATACGCGATCGGTTCATGCTAATCCCGCACCGATGACGCACCGAGCAGTGAGAAAAGGGCCTAACACGTACCTAAGTGGAACAAACCAACTGGTATCCCGCAGATAAGTTACGGAGCCATGTGAGAATCGCTTTTACAAGTCGTAAATAGTAAGTGGATTGTAATGGACTCAATCAAAGCCTCCTGGAGGCTGGAAAAAGATCAGTTCCTTATCGTCCATACATTATTTATGATTCAATGTGTTTTTGAAGCCACAAGAGGACTCGTTCGATTTGTATGAAGATTATTTAATGTTTCTAAATCTGGTTTCATAGATTGAAAGCAGATTTAGAAACAGGAAATAATATAAAATTACACGTGCGTCACACCTGTTGACATAAAAGTTACTTACCTTTAAGTATACTTGATAACGATGAAAAATCATTTTATTTTTTATTTTTAATGAATTTCGGTAACAATATACCACCAAAGTAGTAAGAGAAAATAATAATTATTACATCGTTATTATTGTGAGTCTGTTTAGATGTGTCAGGGAATAAAAAAAAAATAAAAAAAATTGAATGTAGGTATATTGTAAGCAATGGTGCTAGATTGGATACAGCTTCAACAATCCACACTAAGTCAATACGGGCAAAAGATGAAATTATATCCCAGAGAACAGATAGTCATAAAATCAAAAGATGCGTGGTTAGTGACTAACCTGGTACTGTCAGAGTTTTATGATAACTAAAAAATATTCTCGTGAATCTTCTACTTATCAAAAATCCTTTTACTAAAAAACAACGCGCAGTCTAAACCACTGGGTCTTGAGGCTAACAACTCACGGAGCGGTTTTCAGCCGCGTCCGCTGCGGTGGCGGGTGCAGGGGACCCGCAAACAATCGCGCAAGCCACGGTCATAAACCGCGTCGTGTTTACCTACTAATATCTACATTTCCATGTACAACGTGTTCGTACGAGTGTTTGCGGTTCCGCCACCGCGGCGGGCGCGGGTGAAAAGCGCTCCGTATGTTCTTGGCCTGAAACGTGAAATTTTTCACAACACTTTCATTAAGAATGTTTTTAAAGTATTAAGTAGGTTAATTAAGGAATGAATGTTTGTATTGTCATTTTTGCCGATGAGAATTCTCGTGGACGCAGCTTTTAAATAAGAAACGCCTAATATTTAACGTCTCACGTAACATTAAAACGATTGTTACTCGTCTTCTAGAACAAATACACGTACATGTAGATAAGCTAAAGAAACAATTTTAGATCTTCGCGCGGAATTACTTTCCAGTTTTCAGTTCATAAAATACGTCACATTTACAAATGTGACGTATTTTATTCCGCGCTTTGTATGTAGAATTGCAAACCTATTTCCTCTCGTGAATGACTCTTTACAAGCTATATGAAATATCCGTGTTTAGAGGGACTTGTTTAGATACTCATATTATGCTTTACTATGAATTGTCTTGGTGGTTTGGTGATCGTAAACACTGGAAAAGTGTTTTTGGGTTTATAATAGCAGCATTCCGAGAAATTCTTACAGAAGACGTAACAAAACTGGCCAAATACACAAACAAAAAAATCGCATAGTTTATTTAGTACTCAATTAAAAATCCTTGTTATTCACGCTCACATTTTGAACGATATCAACTATTCACAACAGTAAAACAAGCAGTTTCCAGAATATTAACAGAACAGTTCATTCAATATTTTTTTCATTTCCCGGATTCAACCGCGACCGGCAGCGAGCACTGCGAAATGCACAAACCATTGGAAAATGTAAAAAATTAAATACACCGAAGACTTTATATTTTCAGCTTCAACGAAGCTGAAACCATAAAGTTCTCTAAAGATTTTTCAGATTCATCTCTCTGAATCTGAAAAAATCTTTACTTACTCTTTATGGTATATTACTATTTACTATATATATTATCTATATCCTTACATATTATAAAACAAAGTCGCCCGCCGCGTCTGTCTGTCTGTCTGTCTGTCTGTCTGAACGCGATAAACTGAAAAACTGCCGAACGGATTTTCAAACGGTTTTCACCATTGAACGGAGTGATTCATGCGGAAGGTTTTAGTGTATAATTCATTAAGGTTTTGTGTAAATTGGCTGAAATATGACGATTATTGTTGAAGATGTCGGAAAAAATCATGCCGACTGGGAGCTTTACTGGCGTGCGCTGCGTAAGCCGTGAGAGATAAATCAAATTTATGTTCTAGAGTATTGTATATCTTAAAAATTGCAACAAAAAAGTCCGCGATGGCATATGTCTATCTTCTAAGGGTGACCCACAATAACCATTTTTATCTTTCAAAATTGTATAAAATTTTCATTGTTATTTCCGAAGCTATTTTGACCGGTATCTTAATAATCCTTATCCAATTAAATAGGTTATTTAAATTGGGCATTCAATTTCGATTAAAATATGCCTTTACATCACATCATTTAAATGAATAGTTTAAGAGATATCACAGTTTCAAAATTACGCGTAACAAAATAATTATGGTTGACAACGCGGGCGCTGTAGCCTACCCCTGCGTCCACTGAAAGTTAGTCAATGATCTTTTCCTTGGCTATTAGGTATTTATTCCCGGTAGAACGTTCCCGTGGGATATTTTGCGACATCCACGCGGGCGAAGCCGCGGGTAAAAGCTAGTATATAATAAAAATGAATTCCTATTTCCCTTGGTCCACGGCATTACGCGTGAACGGCTGGACCAATTTCGATAATAATTTTTTTGTTGTTTTATTGTAAGAAGGTTCTTAGGATAGGTAGGTGAAGGTAGGGTAGGTAGGTAGATAGGTATGCAAGTAGGTAGGTATGTTAGTAGGTTAGGTAGGTATGTATGTATGGTAGGTAGGTAGGGTAGGTCGGGTAGGTAGGTAGAGTAGGTATGTACCCGTGGGAAGCCGGGGCGGGCAACTAGTATTTATATACTATTATAAAGAGGTAAAATTTATTTGTTTGGTTGTTTGTCTGTAAGTTTGTATGTAGGGGGTAAGCTCCGGAACTACCAGACGGAATTGAAAAAATCTTTTTACCTTAGATAGCCTAATTGGACGAAGTCGCGGGCAGAAGCTAGTATGAAATATTTTAAGATATTCCAAGAAGCAACATTGTTGGTAGGAGGTACTTTTACCTAATATTCTGGGTAAAATACAAGAGTTTGATATAAAGCCTTATACAACATCCGTTTTAATGTTAGCTTAGTAGCGAAATGAAATAGTTGACGAACTTTGCATAACCACAAAACACGTGAGTTAAAGTATACTGAAGTAATATCGATTTATAATGACGCACATTTGTATTACCACATGGTTTCTGTGCAAAATTCGATGCTCTAAAAAGGATGAGGAATTGAATAAGTAAAACATGTAGCATGTACCTAAGATCGCAATTTGAACCGGCGCGGCGGCGTCTGAATTCAAATTGGTATCATATCATAGCCTTAAGCTTTGTGCAGACCAGCTATCTAATTACGCAATACATTTTCGTAAACGATTCCGACTAAACTGTTTCATTTTGACAGTTCAATAATATTCATTGCGTTATTTACGTTGTTGAGCAGATCTTCTTTCGAACTTATAAAGCAATGGATTAGCAATCTGTTTCAAAACTATTCAAATTCTGATTGATCGTATATTACGTAATTAGGGTACAGGGCCGCAGTCTCGACATAATTATGTAGATAGCGATCGCTATACGACCGAATTCGGTCGCAAGTTTCTAATGGCGTCTCTAGACGCGAGCGACGAGCTTGTCAAGCGCGTGATTTTTTCGTACTTGTCAAGCACGTCACAAGCGTCTCGGGACGCCATTAGGACTTTGCGACCGAATTCGGTTGTATAACGTTCGCTATCTATGTCGACACTGCCGGCCCGGCGCGACTGGTCGCGCTACGCGACAGCGGTTATTGTTATACCGTGAAGTTTTCTTAGAAATTGTATTGTTCGTGTCGCGTCGCGCGACAACGTCGACGACGTCTGTTAAAGCCTTTAACCAATAATGAGATAGTAAAATTCAATAGACTCATAATATCATATTAGTATTAATTACAACTCTATTAGGCATATCATTTGATAATCCTATCCTAACTAATATATAAATGCGATAGTGAGTTTGTTTGTTTGTTACGCTTTCAAGCTAAAACGGCTGAACAGATTTGGATGAAATTTAGCACATGGATAGACCACGACCTGGATTAGGACAAAGGATACTTTTTATCCCAATATTCTTACTGGACCAAGACTTATGCGGGTGAAACCGCGGGGCGCAGCTAGTCAACGATAATTGAAAATTGAATTAGTGTGTGATGAATTTAAAGGGCCTTGCCCAATATTGGTGCCTTTTTTTTTGATCGCACACTAACGCCACCTTGTTATATATGTAGAGCACTTTCAAACAAACAATAGTTACTATGGCAGCTCAGCTCTAAAGTACATCCGTCTCGAATTATTCGCCCTAATCTGTAACGCGTATTTAATTAAGAAAACTGAAAATATGAGATACTTTAAATGATCCTATACTATTTATTTCATAGTACAAACTCTAATGGACACAGGTTGCATCATATTGGCATAAGTGGCATTGTGTGACATCAAGTTACACTTCACCGTAACAATGTGGTGAGTATTTTATTAAAAAAACTGAAAATATTTGTGTTTTTTACGCCCTTATCTTATATATTTTCTAGTTTAAACACTATCTGGACGCAACTTACATCACGTTGACGTAAGTGTCATAGTGTGACATCAAGTCACACTTCAATATAGCACAACACATAACGTAAATTAAATTATTAGCCATATATCAGCTAGCACACGCCAATATACTAACCAAAAACATCGAGTACTATACTCAAGCAGAAATAAAAAATAAAAACGAAACATAAACAGAACTTAATGTCGTCGTCGCATTCACCACTAAACTAGTGATCCACACCACTCATCGCTAGCCGTTCTTACTACCGCTTGCAGCGAATTCATCGTGGCCAGGACCTAATAATACAATGTGAATATTCTCAACCCTCAGATTTTTCGTTGTAGATCTAAAAATAGTATTTATACCATTCCCCCTCTAAAAAGCTTATTTTATTCACTGAAAACAGTGAATAAAAAGCTCTTTTAATCACAATTTTGGTGTTTGAATTTAGAACACGTCAATGTATTCGGCCGCCATTTCAATGCTATACAACCTCCTTAACTCTTTCGACTCCACCCATTTTCATAGAACTCATACGCCATGCCGCCATACATATTGGAAGTCTATGACTTTTATTATTCGTAGTTGGAACTGAAACCTCCGGGAGGGTTGCCGGAATTACGTTTTGTTAAAATATACATCAGATTTTATTTTCACGGTTTATAATCTGTATTCGCTAAAAAAAACCTACATTTAAAATGAACCCTCGGCGAGGGCTCTCTCTGGGTGAACCCTCCAGGAGGGCTCCCACCACTGAACGTTAACCTTCCTTTTTTCTTCAATAAATGTCTATTTTCGCTTACATCTTTCTTTTTCTCGTAGTCATGGTATAAAGTATAGTATGCAACTCTTGAATAAAACGGATTTATATCGAAGGCCATGAATCACTCGCGTAGCTCAGGATTCTAACACTTGAATCACTCGCAGCGCTCGCGATTCAATCATCATGAATCACTCCCTACGGTCGTGATTCAGTCGTTAGAATCCTTCACTTGATCGTGATTCATCTATGGCCCTCGCTTTAAATCCGTCCTTTATTCATTAGTTGCATAATATACTATTAAACTGTGAAAAAAAACCAGAGTGGACTGTTTTTATTGCTTTTTTTCAGCCAGCCCATCCATCGTTAAAAAGTAGGTTGGAGTCTCATTTTTCCTACAAAATACAGTGGTGGTCATATAATTAGAAACAGAGAGTCACTTGGTAGTGTGAATTACTTTTTATGTTATTATTGCAATTTATTGGAGGTAAAAGATTCAGTTACCACATTAAAATGTACGCTCGTAACTCTAAGTTTAAAACCTATAATTAACATTCCGGTAAGTAATAAAAAAATATAAAAAAATAAAACTTCGAAAAAAAATATCAATATCTTTACTACTAGCAGTCGGACAACTAATTAGAAACACAAGAAATCAACACTAAAAATTTATCAAAACTCCAATAATTTGGATAAGTTGTGAAAGGATACTATCGAATACCTTATTCATAATAAATTAGTACCTACTTCGTTGACAGAGGCTACCCTCTGTTGTCGATTACAGCTTTTCAACGACGTGGCATTGATTCTATCAATTTTTCCCTCATTTCCAACAGAATAACCGCTCCAAACTTCAAAAAATGCGTCGTAAAGTTGGTTGACGTTAGTGATATGTTTATCGTCAGTGTTTTCCTTACGATGTGCCACAAATTCTCTATCGGATTTAAATCTGGACTATTAGCAGGCCACTCCAACATTGTCACCGATTGTTATCTGAGAAACACTGTTACGCTGTTTGGTGTATGCTTTGGGTCATTACCGTATTGAAATATCCAAGTCACTGGCAAATTTTCATCGGAATATGGGATCATTGTTCCCTCTAAGATGCCTCTGTACTGATACTGATCCATTAGGCTTTCAAACTTTCTCACGGGACCAACCCCGTAACCCGAAAAACATCCCCACACTGTAACATTTCCACCGCCTGCGCAGCGCGCCGTGCTTAACTGTCTTTTTGGTATACTTTTCATTCAACACCTCGATAATTTGTCGTCGTAATATCGTTTACCGTCCGAATTTACCAAATATATCGTAGTTTCATGCAAAAACAAAAGTTTTTTTAGAGATGAACAGTCTAACTGCCATATTTTCTAACGAAGGTTAGACGATTTTCTCTAAGTTGCACGGTAGGAAGTACCTACTTTCCTAGCAAGTCTTCCAAACAATTTCCCTTCACCCAACCGTCTGAGGACTAGTCCTGGTCCTGAGGACACGTTTCGAGGGTCGTCCTGTGAAAATACTACTTTTCGAATAATATTAGGACCTTTGAAGGGATCCGTGTTAGCCAAACGAATCATAAGCCTGTCTTCTTGAATTGTGGTCTTCCTTGGGTGAACTGTTCTAGGCACATAATCCGATGTTCCATGCTGTTTGTAATGTGCAATGGCGTTAAATACCATCTTTACGGAACACTCTAAGTGAGTAGCAATTTTTCTGTAAGCCCATTTTCGTTGGAAATGAGAATTCACACAAATTTTTCTTGTTGCTGCATCAGAGCTATTGTTTTTACCCATTTTAAATAATAAAATCACTCAGAATGTAACATAATTAAATGAATAAGAAAAGGCGGCAAACTGCCTAATGTGATGACAATATGGAAGATGCATCCGGTAATTTAAATAAGTTTAATAGCACATTAATTAGCAAGTTAAGTGCTCAGGGCGTAAATATGTCCAATGGCAATATTTTGTATGAACAATTCTTTTCATTAGTGCAAACAGAGTTCAATAACTCTTTTAAGAAAAAAACTAAAACTATTAGCCCTAAGTTTTTATTCAGTGACTGGGCAACTAAAGGCATCAGGAAAAGTAGGGAAAGACTATTTGAACTGTATGGCCTTAAGCCGTATATTAACACGGAAACTTTTAATAAGTATGTTGCTACTTACTCTAAAATTTTTAAACAAATCTGCAAAGCAGCTAAAGCTTCTTTCATTAGCAACAAGGTTAAATCAGCTGACAATAAAATAAAGACAGTTTGGAAAATTATTAACAATGAAACGAACAAGAACAAAAGACATAACACGGATTACACACTGGACACTTCCCGCGGTCTCATTAGCGATAACATCGATGTTGCTCAGGAATTTGTAACTTTCTTTACCAATATTCCAATTAAAACTACAGAAACTTTAAACTCCTCCCCCTCACTTGCTATTGATTTATTAAGAGCGAATGTTTCTGCCTGTCCTGTGGAATTTAAATTTAAACATATAAACCCAGTGGTCGTTGTAAAGACTTTTAAGCAACTTAAGATCAAAATTACCGAAGATCTGTGGGGCATGTCTACTAAAGTTTGTCAATCAATTATTGAGACAATTGCACCCTATTTAGCTTTAATATTTAATTTATGTGTAGATCAAGGGGTATTCCCGGATTTAATGAAGTACAGTAAAGTTATTCCACTTTTCAAATCTGGTGACAGCAAAGATACTAATAATTATAGACCCGTATCGGTTTTGCCGGTTTTCAGCAAGGTGTTTGAAAAAGTAATGTTAAATCAAATGCTCAATCATTTTAATCGTAACAACATCCTACACGATCAACAGTATGGTTTCACCAAAGGACGTTGCACAACCGACGCCGGTGTCACCTTATTAAAACACATCTTTAACGCATGGGAAGAAGCACAGGATGCAATAGGCATCTTTTGCGACCTTTCCAAGGCATTTGATTGCGTGAATCACGAAACACTGCTCTTAAAACTTGAGCATTACGGATTGGGTAAACTTGCGCTTAGCTTAATAAAATCATATTTGAATGATAGACTGCAGCAAGTTCAAATAAACGGTGTAAATTCATTGGGTTTAAAAGTCAAAATGGGTGTACCACAGGGCTCGATATTGGGTCCATTCCTCTTTTTAGTATATATAAATGATTTACCTCATTTACTGCAAAACCGACCACAAATGGTGTTATTTGCCGATGACACATCACTTATTTTTAAAGTTAACAGACATGCACAGGAGCTTGACGACGTAAATAACGCTATGCTTAAGGTCCATAACTGGTTTACTGAAAATAATTTGGTATTAAATGAGAAGAAAACTAAATGCATAAGATTCGCGTTACCGAATGTTAGAAGTAGTGAATGTCACGTTGTATTGAATAAGGAGACACTAGAATTCGTCGAAAAGACGGTTTTCCTAGGGATCACGCTTGACTCAAAACTACAGTGGGGTCCTCACTTAACATCACTTGCAGGGCGGCTAAGTTCAGCCGCTTACGCTGTTTGGAAAATCCGCCAACTAACAGACGTGGATACCGCGAGACTGGTCTATTTTAGTTACTTTCATAGCATCATGTCTTACGGTATTTTGCTGTGGGGACGGGCTGCAGATATTGAGTCTGTCTTTATTCTGCAAAAGAGGGCTGTCAGAGCCATCTATAACCTCCGCAGACGCGAATCTCTAAGGGAACTGTTTAAGAAAATTAACATCATGACGGTACCTTGTCAGTATATATATGAAAACATTATGTATGTTCGAAAAAATCTACATCTTTTTCGTAAGATAAGTGACAGGCATAATTTTAACACTAGAAATAGGAACAAATTAGATCAACCACGTTTTAGATTGTCTAAAGTACACACTTCTTTTATGGGGTACTGTGTAAAATGTTATAATAAAATACCACTCGATATTCTTCAACTTAATGAGAAGAAATTTAAAACATGCATTAAACGCACACTATGTAGACAAGCATATTATAAGTTAGATGATTATATCCTAGATAAAAATGCTTGGCTTAATGCTGGTCCTGCTCCACAGCCACTTGGGCTCACTAGTTGAAATTATTGTATTTGGAAGAGTTGCTACCCCTTTTCTTATTTTTTTTTATTTTTATTTATATTATTTTTCTGACATTACGAACATCATGTTTATTTTATTTTTATTTTTTATTAACCAATTTTGTATTGTTGAATATTCCAATATTTGATAATGATTATCTTTCTTTTTGATAGTATAATATATATATAGATATATTTCTTTTTGATAGTATAATACATTGCAAACTATAGTTTTGTATAATTTAGAAGCATTTTTTCAGTTTTTGTAAATGTGAGTACCATGGGGCTGTTTATTCTGTTATTATATTATGTTTTATGT
Source organism: Conistra vaccinii (assembly GCA_948150665.1). Lineage (NCBI taxonomy): Eukaryota > Metazoa > Arthropoda > Insecta > Lepidoptera > Noctuidae > Conistra > Conistra vaccinii. The sequence continues at coordinate 12,334,805 of OX411330.1, forward strand.
TGACTTGAAAGAGCATGGCAGTTGAGACTTTGTCATGCTTACTTTAATGTCTCGCCGATGGTGGCGAGTGTGTTGGATCATTCGGTTCCCTACATAATGGTTGAGCTGGATGGTGCTGATCCACGCGTCATGTTCGTGAACGGGCGCCGTCGGTTGAGACTGGTCATCTCTTTTCTGCCAAGGCTTATTTTAAATCTTATACTTTGAATTGTCTCTATTTCTTTTTTTCACATTGTTCTCACATATAGAAGCAACAAGAATAATGTACCCAGGATTTTGTAATGTCTTTATTTAAAAGAGTGTCCTGGGAGTTTCTTGCCCGTTCTTCTCCACAGAGATCTACTTTTTTGAATGGGCGACTAGCTTCAACTTTCTGACTAACTGACTGACTCTTTGACAATTCAAAAGTGCCTGTAAATGGTTTAATTGAAATAAATGCTTTGAGTTTGAGTTTTGAGTTTGAGTTTGATGTATTGTAGTTTCAAAATTCTATTTTAGAACATAAGTTACACTTTGTTTCTAATTAGTTGTCCAACTGCAAGTACTAAAGACATCGAGAATTTTTTTCAAAGTTATATTTTATTTATATTGTTTAATACTTATCGGAATGTTAATGATAGGTTTTAAACTAGAGTTACGAGCGTACATTTAATTGTGGTAACTGAATCTTTTACCTCCAATTAATGGCAATAATAACTGAACACTACCAAGTGACTCTCTGTTTCTAATTATATGACCACCACTAAGTTTTTTTTGCGATTTCTGACTTTTCTAGTACTCAAACTTCAGTTGGTCCAATAGTTTTTTTATTCTTATATGAAACAGTATCGATTGGCATCATACAGTTTTTTTGTGTGAAAACTGCCATTTTTCTTGCAAATTTTTCAATATCTGTAAATGCAGATCACAATATCTCTTCTCTCTAAAAGTTATGGACAGTCTCCTAAGACCATTTTCTTATAGAAACAGCGGTTAAGGTGCCTACCTTAAGATGGGGCAACAAGTCCCATCTTAAAAATCTACCCTAATACCAATAACAATACTAATATTGACAGCTAAGCATTGAAAATGCTTTTTCGATCGCTTCCGTAGGCTACCCGTTTTCAATAAAAATGCGACCGGGCTAGCGTCCTCAATTATAAAAAACAAGGCCGTGAAAAAACTATTTTTTTCTTTTTTATTGGAAAAAATTGTCGTATCATTGCTATGGTGAAGTGTGACTTGATGTCACACTATGCCACTTACGCCAACATAACGTAACTTGAGTAGACCAGAGTAACCAGATAGTGTTTAAACTATAAAATAGACAAGATACGGGCGTAAGTAGCACGAATATATTCAGTTTTGTTAATAAAATACTCATGACATTGTTACGGTGAAGTGTAACTTGATGTCACACTATGCCACTTACTCCAATGTGATGCCACTTGAGTCCATTCGAGTTTGAACTATGAAATAAATAGTATAAGACCATTAAAAGTAACTAATATTTTCAGTTTTCCTAATTAAATCCACGTATAGATTAGGGCGAATAACTCGAGACGGATGTACTTTAGAGCTGAGCTGTCATAGTAACTATTGTTTGTATCGAAGTACTCTACACATCTAACAAGGTGGCGTTAGAGTGCGATCAAAAAAAAAGGCACCAGTGGCCCATACATTTCAGGCAAAGCCCTTTAAATGAACAACAGTTCATTTAAATCCGACTTCCATACTGACGTTATTAAAATTCTGACGAAACATACAAGTAGGTATAGGCAGATTGCAATTTAATTCGTTAACCCTACCTTCAAAAGCAATCGAAATAACTTCATCAGTTTCATTTTTTGTGTAACTATCCTTTGACATTTTCAAAGGATTTCGAAAACAGCGAAAATAATAACGAATTCACATTTTACCTAGTTATTCCTGAATTTTCATGAAGTTTTTTTTTATCCAGATTCAGGACACCTAATCCGTCTTAATTAAAAACTCAATTTTGTAACGTGTGTGGAATTCTCTTGAAAATGGACCTCTATTATGATCAGATTGGTTTTGAACACGACTCGGTGTACGTCCCATCCTATGAACTAATTTAGGACACCGAGTACTAAGCTCGTATGCTTTGGCATATATTTATTAGTTTGGATCCTATAATACGTTAGGTTTAGTATACAGTATGTATTGTAGGTAACAAACGAGCTTTGACGTGGAGTTGTGGACACCAGCCAGCCGTCCGCCAGTGTGCGCGGGCCCATATTGTGTTTTGGCGCAGCCGAGAGGCACACACTATTGTTGTTAAAACATTATTTTCATGAATTTTACGAACTGCGTCCAAATAAACTTTATTGTTTCATTCTTTCTTTTTTCCTTCTTTCTTTATTTTTGTATTTATACAGCAGTACATGCATTTGCATGTACATGCATGCAGAAATGTGTGTCAAACCACACCCTTAAATAAACTGCTGCCTGGAATACTTATAATGATTTTATATTCTACACATTGCCGATTGAACATTCGGTATTGTATAGAATGCCTAAGCAAAGTATGACATAAATCATATTTCATACTTTGGCTGAACGTTATAAGCATTCTATAGAATGTCTACAGATTGCCGATAACATAACCACACCTTTCTGATTCACCCTGTATAAATACAAAACACAATAAGAGCCTGCAGGCACATCGGACGTCAAGGGAGAGATCGAGGGGGATTCCTCTATCTGCCAGCGCACACTGACAAGAAAAATCCTCTATGATACCGCTAGCGTCCGCCAGCTTACCGGAGCATCCACCGGTATGCCGTGGTATACGCCACGTATGCTCCGAGGTCGATCACCAAGCATTGATATATATACCTTATTTCGATTGGATGAGTAGACCTGGCAGACTCCAGCGAATGCTGGCGCATATCGGCGCATTCCGCCGCATACCGCTGCATACCACCGCCTCCCGCCGCGATATCCTCCAGCGTGCTCTTCGATGCTCCACAGAAAACTGCGCTGCGATGCTCCTATATAGGTTGATCACTGAGCATTGAAATATATTATACCTTATTTCGATTGGATAAGTATTAAATTCAATTGATAAATTCAAAATCCTATGCCGTTCCGTCCGCCAGTCTGCGCAGGCCCTTATTATTCGATCTGCAGTCGCCGAAAGGAACCTTATTGTCATAACTTTTTTTTTACACCTTTTGCATTGCGCCCATATCTTACTGCGACCAGTATTATCGACCATTTTGCTCTGTCAATCGCCAGGATGACCTACCTAACCTCATATCATAAAATCGCTAAGTAGGAGTTAATGGCACCCAAGGTTTCATTCTTTGCAGTGTACTCCGTCATAAAATCGCGTATATCAATAAGTTTACATTGAAATTTTAATTCAATCACGCTGTTAATATTTTATCCTACAGTGTTAATGTGCCTCCCCTTGGATACCCTTTTAAAGCACTTACGATCCATTATAAATAAAATTATAGATCTGTGTGATTTAACTGTTGAAGTTAAGTTTTATAGTGCTGCCCGCGGTTTCACCCGCGTGAACACCCGAATTCTTTCTCTAAAATAAAAGTAACCTTACTCTTTATAACTTCAGCTATCTGCCAGTGAAAGTCGGAACAAACAAGCAGACAGACAAAAAAATAAAAATTGTTTTTTGTTTTATGTACCGTCTCTTTTATGCATTTAGTAAAAAGCTGTTATTTTGACATTACAAACATACACTTCACAATAGAACAATAAATGAAAATACTGACACTACTTACTAATGCAGAGTATTTTGGAACTGTCAAATAGGCCCAATATATCCAACTAGGCCCAGGGGCCTAGGCTTCTCGGGCATACTTTTCCGAATATCCACCTTAGGGGGGATTTTTGGGGTGGATAAACAGAATAACCCGAGCCGACTATGGATTTTACCGAGCTATATTGACTAAAATATTGAATATATTCAATTGAATTTTTGTATGCAGAATGGGAACGCCATTAGGGACACGCCGTTTAATTTTGTGTTGTATTGTCGTCTCCATCTTGTATAATAGATGTATAGATGAGTAAAAACGCGACTCAAAGTGAAACATAAAAAAAAACATAATTTATCTGTTTATTTAGATAAATTATGGTCTCTTTCTTGGTAACTCAATTATTCCAAAAGTAGGTGATTTTTTTTCTAAAATATCGGCTCTTAGTTTGAATTTCAATTAATATTATTTTTTCTAGTGTTAGCTTTAGTCTGAGGTAGAAAAGCTGTGACCACGAGACGGGAAATGAAACGTAAGATAGCTGCAGATGACCTGGTAAGCACGTAGACGTGGTAGACGTAGTCGTCTCATTCATTCATAGTTGTTAGATATTCCCACGGAATAGAAAAAATATTCCGTGGATATTCCCGTCATTGGACTCAATGTGAAGTTGAAAAGATCAAGACACGAATAAGGCACATTTGTATCAACTATCAACATTTCTCATGAATTATTCCGTCTATTGATGAAAACCATGGCATGTTCGTTGAGAACAGAGTTACTGATTTTTACGGGCTCTTGAGGAGACTCAAGGCATCTTTCCTGACTCGATTATGTGCGTGTTATAGTGTCTATAATATCTCGTTGAGTACGAGTATACCTGCTAAGACGCTAATATGATGGAATGATAATCTTGTACTTTTAATTTAATGTTATTTAATTTTAATAATGTAATGTAATTTAATTTAATTAATTGTTGTAATATTTTAATAACAATACATTGTAATATTCCTATGGGTTAATACCTGAAAATAAACAATTTTTTTATTATTTATTTAAACCGTATGAAAATCCGTTCAGTAGTTTTTGAGTTTATCGCGTTCAGACAAACAGACGGGGCGGGGGGACTTTGTTTTATAATATGTAGTGATTAAGTAGCATTATTGTAAGTAAAGTAACGTTACGGTTACACACATAAGCTAATAAAAAGTTATGATAACTCACAGCCAACTGTTTTGCGGTTTAGCAAATACTGATTACTGTTGCATTGTGTATCTAATATTTTGGAAATAAATATTTCTTCTGAGGGTGAAAATAATGTTTCGTAGCGACCGCACACAAAACTGCATCTGTAATGCGTCCAATTTTTTTTTTTTATCTTTAGAAGTGTTGAATGGAAATGGAATCAAAATAATCGTTTGTGCTACGGTCGACTTTGTCATTTACCTAGTATTATCAAAGCAGTTGCATTTCGGTTGTGTTGTGGCGGTGCCTATTACTACGGTCATATTCCTTATAATGAAATATGTACAAAGTTCCAAGTGAGCTCGGAAACACACAAAAGGGAGTGACGAGTTTTCGCACTCCGTAAACGGCGAGAATACAATGTTGTATTTTTATGTTATATTTTTCACTAGTTTAATTGAACAATTAGTTAATTGACTAATAGTTACTGTGTCAGACGATGACAGTTGAAAATCAGTTAATAACTTACGCCTACGTGTCGTCGGTGTAACGTGATGTATGTAGGAGTATGTATTAATAATATTACATGGTGTATATTTAGAGACGACGAGTATATGTAGACGTTCTTTTCGCTGCATCCTTATACCGCTACAACGAGCAATCTTGAAGAGTACCTAATGTAGAAGTTGTCACAATTCAGCAGGATCAAGCTTATGTAAAACTAGCTTTTGACCACGGCTTCGCCCGCGTATATGTCGGAAAATATCCCACGGGAGCGTACTACCTGGATTAAAAGTATCCTATGTGTTAATCCAGGATATCTAGGATAGAAACTATCTGTGTGCCAAATTTTATCCAAAGCCGTTCAGCCACTTTTGCGCCAATCCGGAACATACATACAGACAAACGGACAAAAATGTAGATTTGCAGGTTTAGTACACTCAGTGTCAGAATAAAATACATTGGCCGTCAAAACTTAGTACCACACTTTTGAAATTGCAAGTAAGTACACAAGATATTTAAAGTTCACTGATGAGTCTCGATTCTTACTATTCACTTCCGATGAAAGGCGAAGAGTGAACAGGCGACCTGGTGAGTGATACTTTCAAGCCTGCTTCTCAGAAAGAGTCCAATACGGTGAAGCTATAGGCTGGCATCTCTTCAGAAAGTCGCACAGAGCTAGTGGTCCTAGAAAATGGCACCTTTACTGGGGAAAAAATTGCTCAAGAGATCCATAGTGAGTATGCATGGCCATATTTCCTCAATGTGGGTGATGGATCGTTACTCATGCTGGATAACGCCCGGCCACACACCGCTCGGGTCGTACAACAGTACATTCAGGAGGTTGGTATAAGTCGTGATCTCAGCCCGATCCAGTATGCCTGGGATGAGCTCGAGGGCCTGGTCAGAAGCCACAGACCACCTCCTATGACCCTTAGGGCCCTCAAAACAGGCCCTGATGGAAGGATCGGAGAATGTTCCCCAACATCCCCTCCGAAAATGTTGTTTGAGTTTTTGCCAGTAAGTTAACAATGGCTACTATTTGTTTTTTATCTGTTTTAATGTATAATAAACAATCATTTAAAAAAAAGACGTGTGGCACTCGGGGACTGCCCCGGCGAAGCTATTGCATAGCATTTTTTATCAACTTACGCAATTGTAAAATATTAACCCGAATACAAGAAATAGCAATGATGACATTGACAGGAACTGTTATTCACATTTATAGTTTTTAAAACTTGACACAACGTAATGGGAACATCAAACTAATAAAAAGGTTTTAATTTAACTATTAATAGTCAAGGATCATTCGTCTAAGTAAATTTGAACTTTATTGTCAAACAGTTAAACATAATTTTCAATACAACTCTCTCGTATCATTCGTTTAAGTAAATTTGAACTTTGTTGTCAAGCAGTTAAACATAATTTTCAATACAAAACACTCTTTTCTTAGGTAGTATTTTCGTTACGAAATTTCTGAATTAGGTCTCCACGCTCAAGGCCCGCGATAGAAGCTATGCAATAGCTTAAAAAATTTATGATATTTGCTATGAAACGTTTGTTATTTCAAAACTCTGACTTCTATAGTTTAAGAGAAATTACAACTTTAAAAGTGTGGTACGTACTAAATTTTGTAGGCCAGTGTAATATTCGATAAGAATATCTTTAAGAAAGTAAGTACCCGTTATCTTGAGATCATTAGAATGAATTTCGAAAAACAAAAGCTATCTATAATATTGGCCTTACCTTCTATTTGGCTTCCATTAAAATCGTAAGTGGATAAAAGCTTCAGCAGCAAAAAGGGATTCTTTAAAAATTTACATATTGTTTCGTGTCATCTCGATAAGTAAAATCTATGAATCCTGACTCTTGAAGGAGCTTTTCTTTCTTCCATATATTATGTACAATTATGACATCGACTTATACTCAGATCAAACAGATTAGCGTTTACAGTGTGCGTAATACGATTAGATATATTACTGTTTCATCATATTACGTTCGAGATGTTTTCTTTCGCAGTATTTATAAGAGGGTTCTCTTAGAGATTGATACTAACTGAAATATGATTCAAAATCAATATTTTATTTCACATAAACCTACAAGGGCACTTATGAAAAGACAGAAGCTAGGTCCACGGTTCCAATTGGTCATTTCCTGTGGAGAAGACCCGGCAAGAAACTCCACGGTTACCTACTCTTTTAAAAATAAATATCTTTTACAATGTTTTAAAATGGAAGGACACAGTGTAGGCCTATCAACAATTACACACGGCTATTCATCAAACCATACCTACATCTCCAGTATAAGCTGACCTCGCATTGTACGGAAATCCTATACAATGCGAGATTAGCATAAACTGGATAATTATACTTGCTTGATGTGTAGCCATGCGTACCGGGTACTTAACAAAATAGAAAATGGTCTACAAATCTACAGTCTATTAAACCTTAACGTTTTCACATTCACAAAAAATATAAAAGATAATTTTTTTAAGAATTCATTACGGAGGTAACCTGTGTACAATCTGCGTTTTGAATGACGGTCGGCGCAACTTGTCTTTTTATACCATACCTACTTCTCTATTAGTCTGGATTCGTCTATCTTCATCTATGTATTTAGCCCGCATTGTCGCACTGTTAGAGGCAAAGGCCTAGGCTCTAGGCTCCCTCCCTTTTCCACAAACGTATAATCTCCCAATGCGGACCAGTCCATTTAGAAGTCAAGTTCGTCAAAACCATGTTTATAAAAAAATCTTGTTCTACTAATTGGCTTAAAAGGTGTTTCAGGTAAAATTAAAATATAACAAAAATCCCTTATCTCAAATGTGCAGCCTTTTAGGTAAGTTCGCAGATTTGCAGTTTAGTCAAGGTACTTATTTATGCAGATTTCTTGCGTGTATTTCCTAGACTGCATGCGAAGTTGTGACGTAACTTATAAGAATCTAAGTAATACTAAAGTGTTAATAGTACGTGGCAATGCTGCCAGTCTTCTGGGGACGTTTCCGGATGACAGCGATGCGGACGAATACTTCGACGCTTAAGTATCCGTTTGTTTTATTTTAATTTATTTATTTATTTGTATAGTTAGTTGATCTTAGTGTAAATAGTTAATTATGTTAAATGTAAAGTAATACTGATTAGATTTAATTGTTTTTTTTTTACGTAATCAAAAAGATTACAGCAATACATTAAGTAGGCAATACGTTAAAATGTGGCATGACGTCACTCCTCGGTAGATTTTATACTGACTTGTGACGTAGCGAGCCCCCACTCCCCAACTTTAATGCGTTTTATCTAAACCATTTTTTATATATATGATAAAGCAAAAATACGTGTCTAATAGGTCATTATTTTTTATCTGAATGACGGACTAAAGAGTTTTATTTTTCTTCAGTCAAATCCCTATTCAGCCTCAAAATTCACCCGATTTCTGGATTTATTTGGTCGGATTTTCAATTCTTATTTGAACAGGTGGAAAATTTTATGAGTGTCCAGTGGGTGTTTTAATAGGTCGTTCAACGATCAAACGGATCTAATATTAGACGATTCTTTTATCGACAATCCCAAGCCCAGCAATAGGTTTTTGTTTCGCTAAGATAGATTTTTTTATTTTACCGGTTTATGGCTTTAGCGCAATCTAAAACAAAACTGACGAAATGTGGGTATACTATAGGAACACCTCTCTCAATCTTTTGAAAAAAACAGGCGTAGTGACCTCTCTCTAATCTTTTGGCGTAGTGGTATGTTATGTTTACATAAGGTCACTTTAGTTTATGCGTAAATAAAATAAAGTTAGTGATTGCTAAAACAACTGACGAGGCGTATTTGTTTAGCTGAAGTAAAAGTCAACGAACTGTCATTACAAAGTGTGAGTTAGCATGTTTTGGGCATCGAAATAAGACATTTAGTCCCTCAGTATAAGCCTCATGGAAAATTTAAATACAATAGTCATACATTCACCCTTTCATTAAATTGATTAATTATAAAGCTAATAGTATAACATTTCCGGAAAAGCCTTTCTTTTGATTGGATTAATCGTAGAGAATGGAAGGATTATTTCTTAATTATTTTTGCGGTTAAATATGCAAAAAAAATCTAGGTAACTAATGCTCGAGGGATTCTCGAAGCGAGCTCGTTGTCTGCTTATTTTCAATTGAATGTAATAGACCCAGCGGCCGCCTACAATCATTGGTTCCGCAGTTCCTCGTATTTCTTGGTCGTCAATATTATCCAATCAGCCGATCGGTCTGATTAGATAACGGAAAATCAGTGAGTTTTTTCCCTTCATGTTTTCCTTTATATATTTTTTCGACAGCGCTTTTATGTCGTAGCAGTATCTACGTAGCTGAGAAAGATTTTCTAATTCAACAGTTGTTTGGCCAATCTGGAAGTTCCTCAAGATAGAAATTATTGCACGAGTTTATATTTAACTAGTAGCATTTAGCCCGTTTCAGATAGATTCATTCTCAAACGAGCAGAGAGGCAATTCCCGTATTTTTTAAGAACGTTCGCATTCGCAATCTGTCAAAAATACAATCAATTTACCTTTACCAAAGTTTGACAGATTGCGCCTAGAATGTGAACGTTTTTTATGTACGAGAATTGGCCTCCAGGCATGTCAAAACGTAACACTGTAAGTAGGTAGATATGACATAATGTAGTCGTAGGTATAGTTAATACAAAGCCATGAACACATTAAACACACATAGGTACATGACATGACATGACATTGACATTGACAATGACAATGACATTTTACATTAAAATAACCAAAATCTCAATCTCCCCTATGTCCGGCAATGGACGTCTATCGGTTGACGTCATTACAATAAAAATTTAACTCCTAACAACGATTATATAATATATTTTTTAAAGTTCTGTCACTCTTTGTTCAACAATGTATAGGGTATCGAAATTGCAAATGAGACTGTCGCTCTTTTTGTTTTTGTGCCTACACGGTAATGTTTTAAAGAACGGAAAGTTTTCTTTATTTATGTTTCTATCGACGTCTTACCGATATTTTGTTGCAGCCATAATTATGAGAAGAATGACTAGAGAATATATTCAAAGTACTTCGTACGCATCATGTTGATAAACTGCTGTTTGTTTAGATGTCTTTTACCTTTAATATTTTCAAGCCTCAGATGAATTGTTTTATATTATAACACGAAAGCTGTTTAGTGGTCATAAATTTAGTTCTGTATATTCAGTGATACCTAATGACCGTGGCTAAGTCATAAAAGCCGCACGTGTCGATCGATCAGGTTAAGCTACGCTTGCCGCTATCAGTCCGTGGATGGGTGACCACCTTAACATACCGAGAACCCTCCGTGTCTCGGAAAGCACGCTAAGCCGTTGGTCCCGGCTGTCGTCAGAAACCCGAAAGTCTGACAACCAGTCTTACCAAGGGGTATCGTGTTACCCAATAACTGGGTTGTGGAGGTCAGGTAGGCAGTCGCTCCATGTAAAATACTGGTATTCAGCTACACCCGGATAGACTGGAAGCCGACCCCAAAATACTTAGGAAAAGGCAGATTTATTGACATTCAGTGAAACCCAAAAAGAGAAACTAAAGCAAGAATCGCCGTTACCAGAATCCGATTCTGATATTGATGAATCCGTCAACAACTTTATCTTTCAATAAGAAAAATAACCAGACTTAAATAAATAGGTAGACCACGGGCATAACAAACCCAAACTCTTGAAACCTTAAACATTACCCGCTTTTAAGTCTGCCAAAGTTGACAGTGGCTAAAAACTTGTACCTAACTCTATGACCCACAAATAAGGCAATATTCTGCTTTACTTCATAATTAATATTTAGGGGAGCATTCACCCACATAAAAGGTTCTATTGATGTTCATACATGTCACATTTCTATTTTACACAACAGACTCTTGAGTATTGTTTACGTAACAGCATCGTTATCACGACATTTTTGTTTTCATCATCTTTGTTTAAATTTCACGCTTGTGTTCCCCAAAGCGGTAGGTAGAGGTATATCTATAATTATAACACACCCACATTTCGCCAATTTTGCTTCATCTATCAAACCGAGCCACCAATCCGCACTGGGCTCGAGTAGTGGACTACGGTCCGCTTCCTCTCACAGAGCGGAGACCTGTATCCCAGCAGTGGGATCGTTATAAGCTGATTAAGCTTATGCTATCAAACCGAGCACAAATCCAGACTGCGGGCAGCTACTGATGAATTCCTAATGGTAAGTCCCAATAACGGGGACCGAACCCATGACCTTGAAAGCTTTGCAGTCCTGACGACCACTAGACTGACGAGGCAGCTGTGAATTTATCTACAAAATATGAATGTTGCCGATGTTGTTGACCATTAGGATTTGTACATCGAAGATACAGACTTCACTAACATTCCTTTAAGAAGACTAAGGTCCGCTTGCAGTACAAATCGCTAAATACGTTTACCCCTAAAAGTATTTAAAAACCCCCTACCCCTAAAAGTATTTCGTTTCTGTCATTTGTAGATGCATAATAACATAATCAGTCTATAATGTTCCCAGTGCTGGGACACAGGCCTCCTCTCTGTCAGAGGAAGTGGGCTATAATCCACCACGCGGGTCCAGTGCGGGTTGGTAGATGTCAAATATCTTCGAATTTTTGGTTCCAGGACATGTTGATTTCCTCACGATGTTTTTTCTTCACCGTTTAGAGAGCAGTGGTGATGAAATAATTTACAAAAATTAAAATGCCTGTCAGGGTTTGAACTTACGACCTACAACTCGTAAGTCGTGGCCGTTGACAGTGGGCGGTGGCCCATCCCGTCGTCTACAAATGGACTAGCGGTGACTACTCTATTTGTAGATGACGACGTAGAAAGAATGACGTTTTAAATCATTTTTATCGCTAAACTTAATTTAAATTTGCATTCTAATTTAAATTGCATTTAATTACTTTTGTTAAATTAAAATTCTTTCACACCAATGGCATTGTTTGATTTATTTACACAAAGTGGTGAAACACGTTAGAAATTTCTTAGAAATTTTCAAAATTATCGTGCACTTGAATTCTCAGTGTTGGGCAAATAAACCAGTAAAATATCGTCCAAGTGTTAAAAATATTTGTAGGACGGCGAACAAGGTATCGACATTTGAATAGACTCTATGTACCATTCATGTTACCATCGATTGAAATGCGTGAACACCAAATATATTCAATAGAATACATTAATTTGTTTAATTGGAATTTAAAGGAAGGTATTACGTAAAACGTCTAAAGGTTTTTGGGTGATTCATTTAAGTAATTACACTGGAATACATAATTATATTAAGACAGTATGTAAACGTCCATGATGTCTATGAATATGTATCGAGTCAAAGGAAAAAAAGAAACGTACACAAAAACATTTTGTACCAAATGATAGCGATGTAAACGAAGCAAAAGGAGCATAAGGATCGTAACAGTGGCGTTCTGTTGTTTCTTTCTACCCCCATGGGAACAAGGCGTGACTTTATGTATGTGTCTTAGCGGTGTAATTAATCATTTATGTAATACTTGATAACCCGTCAGACATTATCTTGTAAAAAAAGGATTTTTCGGTTGTTCCTTTGGGTTTTTCCTAAGTTTCTTTTTCCTAAACCACCCCAGGATTCAAGGTGTGCGTTACGATTGCTCCGCCAAGTTATCCAAACAAAAAAAAAAAATCGCCAAAAAAATTGTTGGAATTTGTCAAAATCGAAGGGAACAAACCAAAAATTTGTGAAAGTAGAAATAAAGAAGATACAAGGGTACGGGGGTAAGGGGAGTGAACAAAACAAAAGAGAATAATATATTCAAATCGGTCGAGTTATTTTCGAGTTTTGGCGACACCAATGCACGGCAATTGATTTTTATATATATAGAGATTTATATATTTATTCGAGGAAAACAGGCTTGATGTAATGTAGGTAGATTTAGCTCTATTCGAAACACAGAGTTAAAAAGTTATCAGTATTCAATAACTTGATGCTTATGAATAGGGTATTATTAAAAAATAATCTACTTTTATGGAGAGGTAATGGAGCAGTGGTTACCTGGTGGTAACGGCCCCGACTAATCGTGAGTTCGAACCCAAGCAGGCGCTTTACTCTGTGTAAATATTTTCATCACCACGCTCTCAAAAAGGTGCAGGAAAACCCGAAATGTCTCAGAACAAAAAATAAGACATGTGACATCTACCAACCCGCACTGGGCCCGCGTGGTAGATTACAGCCCACTCCCTTTCGAAAAGAGGAGGCCTGTGTCCCAGCAGTGGGATCATTACAGGCTAATTATGCTATATAGAGGTATTGTGTTTATCTACTAATGACAAAATGAAACATCATTCACTACCAGACATTACATGAATTTACGAAATGTTTGAGTTGAGTTTCCATTTCCATTGTATTATACACTAATTAACTCATTACTATTGAATTACTAGACGGGTATAATATCAATATAGTATCAACCTAATAAACACCTATTGGTCTGTTTCACCTAATTAACGTTTTCCAGCAAACGACACAATGACTTGCATGTGTTATTATTAACACCTAAACAGTTAATAATGAACACCGTACGACACGCTATCAGTATTTATTTCACCTCGCTTCATGTTTAATAACTCTCTCCAGGATATACGTGATTCACAAGTGATAAAAGCTTTAAGAGAGCTTTATCCTATTGAAGCTATTTGTCATTTTTATCTTGATAGTGTACACAAGCATTTAATCGGTGCTCGCCATTCAGTCCCCAAATTGTTATTAAAGCCTATCGTGACATATTAAGAGATACTTTATCAAAGTGTTGATGTATTGCCTCATGGCTGCCAACAATCCCATTAACTGGGTGTTGACCGAACGGAAATTGGTTACTAACTATTTTGTCATTGATGGATAATTATATAAACGGCGAATGAACTTTAAAGTTTTTGATGACAGATCATTTGAAAAACTTTCCAATTGCTTTATCAAAACGATTTCTTTTTTTTTGTTTTTTTTTTAGACCGTTATAAAATAACAAAATGTCATATATTCATGAAGGACACAAACACAATGTTTGTTACCTTTTAAATTTTTCAAACAATGTCATTCGATCATTTCGTAGATAATATATTTTGTTACGCGGTCTTACCCATTATCATTGTACGAAATGTCAACTGTCTGTAGAATGAATGCTTTCTAGTCAAAATTACTTATTAACTTAAAGTAATAATACCAACACTCTTCACGAAATATCGCAAAAGTAAAATTATAAACGCCATTTCTGATATCATAACTGTAGGAAATATTGCTAAAATCTGAAAAGTAATTTAAAATTTAAATCATTAATCTCTTCTATTGCTGCGAAATTTCATTATTACGAACTTTAAACAAGTCATTATTTTTTTAATTATGTTGGTATGTACTCCAACTGTATAATTTTACAAGTTAGTAAACAATGAATTTCATACTGAATTGAACTGTTAATTACAAAATGCCAAACAAAGTAATTAATTAAATCGCAAATCTGTGCTTGTTTGAAAGTCCAGTTAAATTCGTAGCTTCGTAGCACCGCCGTAGCGCCGTAGCAGCGTAGCGCTCTACGGCACCTACGCAAGTGAAACACACGGCGTAGCTTAGTACCGCATCGCTATATAAACCGGGCCGGCACTTCGAACCGTTCATTTGCTTTCAAAAACCATCGAGGGAGACCACGGAAGCAGCACTCGCAGCCTCCCGTACTTACTTGTAAAAGTGATCGTAACTAGTTTCACGTAAACCTTCAGCAGTTAACAGCTGAATTTGTTTCCACGTTCTGAATTTTAAAGGTAAGTTATTTTTTCAGATTATTGTTCTGTAATAGGAAGTAGTTTTTTTTTACTTTTGTTAGTTTATTCGTAACTCAGTTTATCGTCATTTTATTTTCAAATGGAAACACACACGACTGAACATCATTTCATTTCGAAGTTGGTTTTAAAGTAAATAAAAGAAATAAACATTGAATAAGTTATTCAAAATTGACTTCTTTAAATGTGGGATATAACAAAAACTTTTGACATTTCAGGAATAACAAATTACTGTGTTCTCTGATAGTGTAGCTGAAGTTCCACAAAGTAAAAACACAATATTCGTACAACTGAAAACCTAATTAAAAAATGTAGCTGCATTAAAATCTTAACTAGCCTGTTAATTTAAACAATAGGAAAACTTTATGAATATAAAGTTAAAGCAAATCCGTGGAGACTTCAATTTACAGCACTTTCAGAAGCACATAAAATTGTTTTGAAAGTTACGCCGCGTTAATTAATAATCATTAATAATGCCGATATTATATCTTGTCTTTTGTTTCCGTAATATCTTAATACAGTTTACTAAAAAACTAGCTTTTTATTGTTTTCATTCAGCTGTATAATTATTAAATTGTTCTTGTTAGTACCTAAATCTTAATAACATGAAGCCAATATTTTTCCTTTGCAAGTACGAGTAGGTCAATAATAATTAACTATTTGATATAAATCTGGCGTACTATAGACCTCTACCTACCCCGTCGGGAAATATGTGATGTTATGTTATGTTTGACATCAAGTTATAGTAGTAGTTATATTGGAGACGATTGAGCGGAAAAATGAAAGTTTCGGGAAACAACATGCTGTACAAAGAACAAAAAAATAATTCAAATTAACTACCGATTGTAAAAGACTTTTCTATAAGTTTTAAAAAAACTGCTTCCAAAATAATTATTTTGTATTCTTGTACCTTTGGATTTGAAGAAGTAAAAGTCTATTGAAAGAAAGATGGTTAATTTCCTAGTATACTAGCTAATTTAATGGATATCTGCGTCAATCTAATACAATTTCCACATCTAAGTGGAACGCGATAATGTTTACTTCACGCTATTTCATTGTTTTTATAACACTGTTGTATCTCTTTTGGTAATTTTATTATGTTTCCAGTTTCGTATTATTTATTACTAGCATCTGCCCGCGACTTCGTTCGCGTGGAAGTCGTATGACACAATGACTAAATAACTAAAACATTTTTATAAAACTTCGCTGTATACGACGTTTGTAGTTTTGGCCTCAGCAGCTATTAATATACAGACAGTTAGGACTGGTGACGTGGGAGCAAGGGATGTACAGTTGCCCGTGTGAGGAGCAGCTCGTCCTAATGTCTCCACCCGCAAACTTTACGGGTGCTGCAATTGCATTGCTGCAGCAATTTCCCATTGCTTGCTTACTTACTAACGTAGTATAGGCGTTTCTGCATATTCTACCTAATGACACAACACTGATACACTGACTGATGCATTCTAACAGGTTGTTCCTGACGAACGGCTATCGCTAAAATAATATAACAGTAGATTGTAAACACATGGCATTTCTCTTTAACAGTCACCTAACCATAGATATTTATTTTTATTATAACCATAAATGACAGAAAAGCTCTAAACTTCGTGTTTTTCTGTGTATGTTCTACGAACTATCATGTAATAGCATAATGTCAGTCTCTTCATCATAAAAGAGTTCTGAGTCTCATTACCGAAATTAAGCTTTTTGAGATTTTGATTGTTTTAACTTTTCTAGTACTCAAATCTCAGTTGGTCCGATAGGATTTTTTTTATCCTTATATGAAACAAAAGTTTTTGTGAAAATTACCATTAACTGTGCCATTTTTTTCAAAATCTTTTAAATACTAATCTAATGCCCGTTTTCACCTTCACTAAGGGACACTTAAATGAATTCCTAAAAAAAATTGCACTGTTGGATTTTCAATGTTAGGGTTAGCGCTGAGAGTTGAAAATTCAATAGTGCACTTTTATTTAGGAATTCATTTAAGTGTCACTTACTTGTCGGTGAAAACAGCATAAGTTTCTCAAAAAGTTAAGGACTTACCCTTACTGACTCGTTTTAAAAATCCACCCTGTGTATGTCATGATTGACTGCTTAGCTCCATTAAGGTATAGCGTGAAGATAATCATTTAAAAAGTTATCTGAAACTATCTACAATATTCTAACCTTTTGGCATGTCTTTTTACAATTTGCGATAAACTATAGAAAAATAACATAATACAATATTCATCGATTATCTCCCATAGCAAATAGCGTGTTAGTTTTATAGCCAGCAGACTGACCACACTTAGGTATAGGAAATATTTATTCAAATTTTAACAGAACCTATCATCGTGATGCTGGAACATACATTCTGAATTTCTGACAAACAGACAAAAAAACTAAAAACTATATTTTCGGCATTAGAATCGTTCCGCAATTATTTTTTTTCAAAAATATTCAATGTACAGTTTTGACGTCTTTACGATTTTATTATATTTGTATAGATTACTAGCTGCGCCCCGCGGTTTCACCCGCATAAGTCTCGACCCCATAAGGATATCGGGATCAAAGCTAGCCTATGTCGTTCTCCAGGTCATGGTCTACCCATGTGCCAAATTTCATCCAAATCCGTTCAACCGTTTTAGCGTGGAAGCGTAACAAACAAACTCACTTTCGCATTTACAATATTAGGTAGGATGACGAAGCACAATAACTATACACCGTGACATTTTAATCACAGTTTTGCTAGAACAAACGTTGTTCAGACCATGGTCTACTACTATTATATACCATTCAATAAAAAAAAACACGTCAATGGTATTTGAAAAAACACAAAAAATACTGATTTATTTATTTGCATTTCGGCCCGCATTGGCCGGACATCCTTGTAGTCCACGTGGACTCCTCATAACTCTTGTGAATGCCATATTGCTACCGCGATGAGTCCTTTGATGTTACGGTTAATGTCTGAACACGTTTGAGCAACATAAGACTTATTTGAGAACGCCTAGTTTAGTTTGTTTTAATAACATATTGGACGGTATAGAATGGTAGTAGACCATGGTCTGAACAACGTTTGTTCTAATAGCAAAACTGTGATTCAAATTTCACGGTGTATAAGGATTGTAGCAGGCGGCATTCTGTATTTTCTGCCTACCCCATAGGAAAAAGCATGAGTCATAATATTTTTACGGCTTCAAATGCCACTTATGGCTAATATCTCTCTTTAATGGCTCTCCCTTTATATTGAGTCATTAGAAACGACATACATTCCTGAAAGATAAAAGCTCTTACAAAGTAGGTTAGCTTCTTCGTGTAAATTATAATTATGTCGGCATTTCGATTAAATTAATAAATATTATATTAAAAGTTACCTCATTAACTGTAGATTAAACATTCATCATTTCAGTTATAATAAAGAGGTAGTGTTAATAATATTATTTGATCGTTAAACCGGCAAAGGCTAGAAAATCCTTTCGTGTTATTTATTCGGGAAAATTTTGGTACATATTGCCTTGAGCACTTGGTTCGGACACTGTTAATGACGGCACATTCCTGTAATGCGCAGATTTCAGTTTTAATAATAAAATTCAAAGTGGTCACGGTATAATAACGTTTTATTATGTTGCTTTTAAATGTTTTCATACTGTTTAAATATTAATATGTTTAATAATGATTATTCATTACCAGTTTCATATTTTTTAACTATTTGATTTGTCTTTATGGATCCTCTTCCTAGTTTAATACGTTATACTATTATACACACACGATAAACTTTTCCATTACATAAACTTATATTTCCAACAATTAGACGTTTTTTCTTCTACTCCTAACTAAAATTTGAAAAGGGCATCATCACTACATAATATAAAACAAAGTCGCGTCCCGCTGTCCGTCCCTATGTATGCTTAGATCTTTCAAACTGCGCAACGGATTTTGATGCAGTTTTTTTTTAGTAGATAGAGTGATTCAAGAGGAAGATTTATATGTATAATATATACATAATATAGTAAGCTATAATTTATAAATTTATCACGCGGGCGAGCCGCTGGCGGAAGCTAGTAATATAATATAAGAGAATTATCAAAAGCACTCATAGCTCCAGATAGGCACCAATCATCAGGAAAATATTATCTTTATTTTTTATGTGGTTAGTGACTAACCTGGTGTCAGAGCTTTTATGCCGCTCATGGGCCTCTGACTTGGCTTCACATGGCGTCGAGAAATATCTCTCAGACATTTCCGGTTTCCTCACGATGTTTTCCTTCACCTTTTTTGAAGCAAGTGATAAGTATACAATACGCACATGAATCCGAAAAGGCAGAGGTGCGTGCCTTGGGTTCGAACTCGAGACCTATGACTTGGCAGTCTGACGGTCACACCACTATGCTATCACTGCTATCAGATAAATATGAAAATGGAACATTATTTGTATCAAAATTTAATATCGGTAGGTGGCAAAGGCTATATTATGAACTCCTCAATGTTTAAAAAAGTCTCACATGCATTAGTCGACCACAATATTGTTGCAAGTTCACATTGCATTATTATAGTCACATGAATATTAAGATCTTATTTTGAAACAACTCCACATCGAAATTGAAATCCCAAGCGAAGGATGTAAAAAGGAAATGGTTGCGTAAGAAAACACTACAAATGAAGAAAAAGAAAAAAAAACTATGGCTTCAAAATACTCGTAGATTATCGTTTCTTTTTTATGACGTCATTGTCAACTAGTGAAGGTGGATGTACTATAGGTACATCTCTGTCTAACCGTTTGGGGGAAACAGGTGTCATGTTATGTGTGTTATGTCATCGATACAATTTTATTTTAAAGACAGTTGTATGTATAATACGACAGTTAAAAACACGCCATTATGGTGTATGGTGCGTATCAAATACTTTAAAAGAAAATAAAAAACGTAAGAGAAAACTATACAGCAATTAGTACAATTCTGTACCGAAAACCAAATTCTATTTACATACGTGCAAAAATCGACGGTCCATCACCGCGTATCACGCAAAACCGACAATTCTTTTTTTAGCACGTACGTGTCGCTGCAACCAAAAAATTGTCGATTCACTCACGAGTTAAACCGTTCTAGATTTAATGACAGTGGTTCAGAGGAAGTATTTAAAAATATACTACTTTGTACTCTTTTATTACTATTATAGAATATGCGGAATTTCAGGAGTTTTTACAATATTTCTTCCACAACTTTTTAGGTACTATTTTTA
The DNA here is from genome assembly GCA_948150665.1 of Conistra vaccinii. Classification (NCBI taxonomy): domain Eukaryota; kingdom Metazoa; phylum Arthropoda; class Insecta; order Lepidoptera; family Noctuidae; genus Conistra; species Conistra vaccinii. Next base: position 12,355,254 of record OX411330.1, read on the forward strand.
TTTTATTTTATTTATTCGGGAAGACAAACAATAGTACAGTGAGGATTTCATAATTATAAAATTTAATTAAATCTAAGGATGGTTACAGTACAATCCACTACGTTTCCACGGATAACAATAATCAAGGTACAGTGAAGATACAATAAATTATTAACTAAAACAAATTAAATATAATTGTTTCAATATTATTAATAAATTAAATTAAATCGAACTAAAATTAAAAAAAAAGTAATAACTACAAACTAGAAACTAGATTCGATGATTATATTATACGGCTTTCTGTACATGACCGGAGGATGAATTTTAACACGCGACGCGCCAGTCCGGGGCGTTATGTACAGGAAGCCTAACGGTTGCTCCCCGTTTCACGCAACTCGATTTATAGGTATTAATTACTACTATAATTAATTCAAGAGATCACCTACAAGTTCTGTGAAGGACCCGTCCATTTTCTCCGTCTTGCATTGCCTCCCGTAATTTCCGGCTTGCGTTTGCAAATGCAAAGGGAGTAATTAATTAAATTTTCTAAACTGATCAACATGGGTTAAAAAACCAGATTACGTAACCACGTAATCTGGTTTTATGTTAATCCATGTTGATCATGTTTGGAAAAGTTTAAATGACCATTTGTTCAATCTACCCTAGATTGAACAAATGGTCATTTAAACTCGTATATCCATGGTGGGTATATCGAATAAAGTTTTATGAGAGAAATATTGCGGATCAATTGCGTTTTTAACCGACGAAAATAAGGTGGACGTTCTCAAGTCGACGCATATTTTTTTTTGTTCTTTTTATGTATAACATCTTCCATCTCGCTTTCCTGCTATCCGAGGGAGTGGTTTCATGAAAAGGGACGGAAGTGTGTAACAGGAAGCCGGGGAAGCGCGTGCTATTTTTTGACTAATGAGCGCGCGCGGTGCTAGAGTTGGCAGTCAGATGGTACCAACCCATTTTCCGAGAGGTTGGTACTGTCAGCCAAGATGTCAGATGTTCAGTGGAACATCTGCACACATCTGAACATAAATGTAGTGACATATGCGACTCTTTAAGGCTCGCTCGATTTTTTGTTAACTCAACTTTTGTGAAAAACATTGCTATCGAGAATCATAGATATCATTTTGCATAATATCTTTTATTAAGCGGCCTACTAAATATATACCTCTTTGTTTTAAAGGAAGAACGGACTCTTCATTCGCTCTGATAAAATAACTGGCTTACCTATGCCTACGTAATATAATAGAAAATAAATCAAGTACCCTTCAAAGTGGGTTACTCGACCTGTAATTGGATAAATCTGTTTTCTCCCATCGATATCCACCGTGAGTCCTTGAGCATAATACGTTTACGACGAGAAACAGCTAAAAGGGTCTTTCTAAATTCGTATATAATATTACTTGCTGACTTAAGCAAAACAAAAGGTAGACCCGTGAAATATGTCTATAAATTGATGTGATTTATATATTATACTTAAGTATATATCTCTCTGAATATATTGCGCTCCCCATCGTCACAAATGTATAGAATAATAACATCATTTCCATTGAAAAAGATTAATTTTATATTTATATTGCGGAATGGGCCAACTTTTGCCTTCGATCTCACTTGGTGGAAATCGATGGGTGAGGTCTATGATGGAACGAGCAAGCCCAGAAGATGCCTGTTCACTCTTGCTTTGAAGGCTGACGGGGTTTTCAAATATTCAACTAGTTAGAATATTTCATTGCTAGAATTATATATTAATTCTATTATAATGTTTGAAATAAGCGCGAACATTCATAGTTCAGATAGACCCAAAATTTTCTAATTTTCAGTTATAACAATGTAGGTATTTCACAAAAAGAAATCTTATTTAGCCTTTTAAAAATATTTGGCCAGTGCCTTGCAGCTTATATTATTATACGACTGTTCTAAAAGGACTGTAATGTTTTTCTTTATACCAAAGAAGACCTAAAATAATTCTCAACCTATATGATATCAATTGTTGAAATAATAGAGAGAAATAGACAAAGTACTGCCTCATTATTCAATCAGAATATTTAGACATCTTCAAAATTCTACATATTTGCGTATCCCAAACATCTCACTTAGGAACCTTTCCAAGTCCTGAGAGCTGAAAAAGGTTCTTGTATACCTACTGAACTAAGAAGGGTCATATTATGAGAAAAATATATCGTGTCACTCTGAGTCCTCAGTCGCACATACTTACAAAGTGAATCATAACGAGGAGGAGGGTTTGCATAGATGTGCACAGACCATAAACACAAACTAGCTTGTAAACAAGCTGTGCCTAAAGGTACATCGTCAGTCTGTTTCCTTCAGAACCGTTTATTTAATTTGAAAGGTTTTTCGTCCATACGGCGTTCATCATCAATATAGTTTGTTTGTTTTTCAACCTTATTATTTTAATGGCTCTTAAGAAGTAACAATACATTATCAAAAGTGCGTTGTAATAAATTTCTTGATCGTGTAAAACTAATTGTCTAACGACCCTTTTACGGCTATCGAATTATGTAAAAAGAAAATAGGTAAAATTATAACAGTTCAGTCTAGCACTTAATTTAAAAGTAATCTACATAATCTGTAGTATTCCATTATCCATAAGTAAACGTTTTCTTAATATTTTTGGGAGTTTCACAGTCTGCCCATCTCTGCTTTTGTGCTCAATTTACACATTAAAATATTTTCCTTTTATATTTTTTCCGCAAAAAGAAACGCTCGGCAAACAGTGTCCGTTGAGACCATTACTGGGGACGGGAAACGAACATTATTTAAAAAGCGAAAACCTTATTCATGGCACATTTTGGAAATAACAACTAGATCCTTCACAACAGTATCCTAGCAGTAAAGCATCATCGGATATGACAATTCAAGGCTGGATTGCATTGTGACTTGTGATTTGTGAGACCGGAAAGGTTTTCACTCGCTCACCCAATATTCACGAAACTTCGAGATACGTGACCTAACTACTCATATTCAAGTTTCAAACCTATTTAGGTGAAACAGGGATGAACAGAAATAAAGACATCATTTTAAAGATAGACGCAGTAAAACATGCGCAGATAAACTTAAGTACGTATTCAATAACAAGTTATTCAAATGAGACTTTAAAACGTGTCATTAAAAAACGCTAAAAAGCTTATTGCACCAAGATACTAATATTTAACAACATGCAAGACTGGGAGCGCTTACTTTATGCATCGTATTCGTTCAGCTTGATCGCTTTTGTTATACTTACGAGGTAATCAAATTGAAAATTGTGTCGTTTACGGAAATTGGCTTATTACCATAATGAAATATTTTTATTTTCTGTATAATTTCGCTGAAAAAATAATTCTATAAAGAAAATGTTTTAAACTGCTGTAAAAATTTATACATGGTAAGTAATTTGTAAGTTAGATGCTTTATTCAGACATGTTATGTCTTCGCATAAGCCTTTGCTCGTGTAACTTTTAACAACTATAAAAGTAACTTAATACGTAGTTACGTAGGTAGCTGGAACACTGGAACATTGTAAAATCTGACATGGTAATTTTACGTAACTAAATCTGAATGTATTTCAAAGAAAGGCTAGAAAAGAAGCCTTGACAATATACAACATTAGGTAATTCTGAGGCTTATAAATGTGTTGATATAATACTTAGAAAATACAGCGCGCAATCCTGTTGCACCGCAATAACGCATTACTTAGCCGCGGTGTTCATTCCGTACGTAATAAGAGAACACTATATTATTTTCATTCTTCGCAGAACAGTCGTTATTCATAGCTCGCAAAACTTTTCCTCGATAAGGCAGGTAGTTCGAAGGCTTATTTCTTCGTAGATTGAACACACGTGATTTCTGGAAGGATCGTCATGCGTCTTTTCATCAATCCTTACTTAGTTACAAACTTAGATAAGTAAATTCTTGGCGAAAAGTTTTTCAGGGATTTGTCAAAGAGTTCCAACAACATGAGCTCTTTTTGTTTCCCAAATACTTTGACCTGTTTTATGTATGTAGGACAGTTAAATTAAATATCGGCAGAGCTTCTACGTAACTAGTTTAGGGTGGATAACAAATACACAAGTATGTAGATACATTGGAAACTGGTTTAAAAGGTTTGGTAAGTTTTTTCATCACAATACCTACATTTGTTATTTTGGTAAGAGAGCTTTGAAGAACCAAATTGTCTACTCGGCTATATGCTTTTGATTTCACAGAAGTACTTGTTTTGTATATACGTGTTCAGCGTTTTAATAACATTTTGGCTAGATTTTATAAAAAAAAACTTAACAGCTTTTATCGAATTGCGCGCTAAATTAAGTTTAATTTATTTTATTAAATTGTGTTAGTTTTTTTTTAAGATCCATTTGCATAATATTTATATTTGCAATTACGAAAAATATTATTATTATTAATTAAGTCAAAGACCTAACCTTGCGACTTATTCTATTTTACCGTATTAAATGTAGATAAGATGTTCTTAATAACAGAAATCTAAAAGCAATAGTATTTTTGCATTTGCGAGTCTTTTGTAACAGCCGATGTGCGTAGTTGCAGGCACATCTATTGTCTTCACAGTTCACAGTAGACTGAGAGCCAGCCAATGGGAATTATAACAAAAGCTTTATTTTTGCACAGATTCGACATCGCTGGTACGCTGTCCCTTTTCATGAAGCGACACAATGTTTACTCATATCTTTACGAAAAAACGAGCGGTGTATCGATAAATAGTGTCTCACATATCCAATTTATTTGTCAAGGCGATTCCAAATCCTTAGGGTGACCGTAATTTGCGCGCTTTGTGATACGAACCCCCACTGGGATGTTATGAAGACGTATGAGAAAGGTTATACCCCAACCTTTATAATGGCTGCGAATTTTTTTTTTCAATGTATCTGTATAAAAAGATCAATTTAGTTGATCGTAGGCGGGATTTTTGATTTTTCATAACCCGATGAAAAAGTGAATAATGGATTCCTTTCATGTTATTTGCACAAAACTTAACCTTTAATAGCTCCAGGTTTCATTTATTAGCAGCCAGGGGGTTACAAAGCTTTTTTGACAGTTTTATTAGTAGGTACCTAGATATTACGGCTGGGTTCTGGGTATTAAGATTTCAGATATGAGAATGCCTAATAATTTTGGCAATAAAGATAAAATGTCCAACATAAGAATTTGCAGAGTAAATAACAAATTGTTTTTAAACGAAAGATTAACGTTTTTTCGTCTTCGTAGCACTTCGTGTAGTTTCTTGTCGAGAGGCTGATGTGATTCGCCTCACGATTCCCCGTCATCTACTCCGTTTTTTGGAGTTCTTAGTGCACTTATACACGGGATCACACACTGTAGATTTAATTTGGTCAGTCCATCTCATGGGTGAGCGTCCGCGTGATCTAGTGCCCTCCACTCTACCTTTCACGTCAAGGCGCTCTACAGAGTCACCCTCACGCCTCCAGACGTGTCCGAAGTATTTGAGGATGCGCGTTTTGACCAGGACAGATAGACTATAATGAAGAACGTTATCCAAATAGGTGTAATCTTTCATGTGTAATTAGTTCTGTACCTGTCTTGTTTGATTGGGATTTAGCTGCTGGGGAGTTTGTTGCGCCACACTTCTTCCCAGCTAAAGCACTAGGAAGTAGTGAAGGGCGGGCGTTTTCTGGGACTGTCTTATGTAATTTTGACGTTCGAAAATTGCTGATTCTCAACCTAGTTTGAATAAATGACTTTTGAATTTGAATTTGATGGAAAGTTAAAGTAGGTATTTATACTTACACATGTTTTGTTAATTTCCAATGTCTTACTTCAGATTCAATTACATAGAATAGAAAAACAAAAATAAACCCTATGAAACAGTAAACACGTCCTTTCCGTAAATAAAGTAAAATTAATTTGTAGCATATGAGTTTATTTATCGTGTACTAGCTTTTTCCCGCGGCTTCGCTCGCGTGGATGTCGGAAAACCAAGGAAACGTACTACCGGGATAAAAAGTATTCTTTGTCCAGGTTATAAACTATCTGTCGCCTAAATCCAAATCGCCAAATCCTATTAGTAGCATTTTGTTAGGTTACTGTTCAGAAATAGTGCACGATGTCTAATGATAGAAATTGATGAATTGATAGAAATTGAGAGAAGAATTGTAGAGGAGCTGGAAACTAAGTAATAACAGCCGCACGGGTCGACCCATCAGGTTAAGCTACGGTTGCCGTGGATGGTCTGTGGATGGGTGACCATCTTGACATACCGAGACTCCTCCATGCCTCGGAAAGCATGTTAAACCGTTGGTCCCGGCTGCCATTCATGGATCTTTGACAGTTGTTACGGGTCGTCAGAAGCCCGAAAGTCTGACAACCAGTCTTACCAAGGGGTATCGTATTACCCAGTAACTCGGTTGTGGAGGTCAGATAGGCAGTCGCTCCATGTAAAATAATGGTATTCAGCTGCATCCGGTTACACGGGAAGCCGACCCTAACATATTTGGGAAAAGGCTATGCAGATTGATTGTTTAATAATTGAAATACTATATCGTGAATTCATGAAACCCTAGTACTTTTTGTTAGGTTAGTTTAGGTACTGCTCAGAAATTGTGCACGTGTCATGAACAGAATACCGTCTTGAACTTCGATTGCAGCGTCACCTATCGGGCCCAATTGCGAATAGCAAATTCCAAAAAATAGATGTCGTTGCGTGTATCTTGATAAAGGTCAGTGCGATGCAAATAAAATATTTCAACCCTTTTCATCTCGGTAGGGGTTGTTTCCGAAAAACATTGATACACGTTATTCGTTGTTTTCGGTTTTAAGTATAAAGAGAGTGAGTTTCGAGTAAATCAGACCTCGCATAAAAAATCTTTCATACAAACTTTGACACCCCTAATCCCCATTTATTACTAAGATAAGTATTCGTACGAAGTACTCTCTATCGGCTTTAGCACCCTCAAAAACTACGAAAGCGCCACCCATGACGAAAAATGACAAATTTGTCGCAGCCGCCATCTTGGATTTACATTTAGACCTCCCTTTCGGCTTAAGCACATTAGAAATCTATGTAAACGACACCCATATAAATATTCACATCCGCCATCTTGGATTAACTTTTTGACGTCACTATCGGCTTTAGTACCCTTGAAAACTTCGAAAACGACACCAATGACGAAAAATAAAAAAAAGAATTCACAGCCGCCATCTTGGATTTACATTTTGACCTCATTATGAAAGAAAGAAAGAAGAAAGAAAGAAATTAAATTTATTTAGCACAGACACAGACAAAGGCACACAACAAAACTTATTGTACTACAAGTAAAAGATATTAAAATAAAAAAATAAAAACAAATTATCGGCTTTAGCACCATCGAAAACTACGAAAACGACTCCCATGACGAAAAATAAGAAAACTTTCGCAGCCGCCATCTTGGATTTACATTTTAACCTCACTATCGGCTTTAGCACTATCGAAAACTACGAAAACGACACCCATGACGAAAAATAAAAAAGGATTCGCAGCCGCCATCTTGGATTTACATTATGACCTCATTATCGGCTTTAGCACCATCGAAAACTACGAAAACGACTCCCATGACGAAAAATAAGAAAACTTTCGCAGCCGCCATCTTGGATTTACACTTTGACCTCACTATCGGCTTTAGCACTATCCAAAACTACGAAAACGCCACCCATGACGAAAAATTTGAAAATATTCACAGCCGCCATCTTGGATTTACTTTTTGACGTCACTATCGGCTTTAGCACCCTTGAAAACTACGAAAACGACACCAATGACGAAAAATTAAAAAATAATTCGCAGCCGCCATCTTGGATTTACATTTTGACCTCATTATCGGCTTTAGCACCATCGAAAACTACGAAAACGACTCCCATGACGAAAAATAAGAAAACTTTCGCAGCCGCCATCTTCGATTTACATTTTGACCTCATTATCGGCTTTAGCACCATCGAAAACTACGAAAACGACTCCCATGACGAAAAATAAAAAAACTTTCGCAGCCGCCATCTTGGATTTACATTTTGACCTCACTATCGGCTTTAGCACTAACAAAAACTACGAAAACGACACCAATGACGAAAAATTAAAAAATAATTCGCAGCCGCCATCTTGGATTTACATTTTGACCTCATTATCGGCTTTAGCACCATCGAAAACTACGAAAACGACTCCCATGACGAAAAATAAGAAAACTTTCGCAGCCGCCATCTTCGATTTACATTTTGACCTCATTATCGGCTTTAGCACCATCGAAAACTACGAAAACGACTCCCATGACGAAAAATAAAAAAACTTTCGCAGCCGCCATCTTGGATTTACATTTTGACCTCACTATCGGCTTTAGCACTAACAAAAACTACGAAAACGACACCCATGACGAAAAATGAGTAAATCGCAGCCGTCATTAAAATATTTTAACCCTTTTCACCCCGTTAGGGGTTGTTTCCGAAAAACCTTGATACGCATTATTCTTTATTTTCGATTTTAAGTATAAATACTGAGTTTCGAGTTATTCGGACCTTGCGTAAAAATTTTTTCATACAAACTTTGACACCCCCCAATCCCCGTTTAGGGGGTAGCTTAGAAAAACTAAAAATGAAAAACTTTATGATTTACTTAGATAAGTATTCGTGCCAAGTTTCAAGTCTATTAACTCAAGGAATAAGATTTTGCATACAATCGAAATCCCCCCTTTTCACCCCCTTAAAAGTCGAATTTTCAAAAACCCCTTCTTAGTGCTCCCCTACATTATTAAAGGAAGCTGTGTGGAAAATTTCACGTTCCTAGTCCCAGTAGTTTCGGCTGTGCGTTGATATGTCAGTCAGTGAATCAGTTTCTCCTTTTATATATATAGATATGACGTGTTTGTCACCGGTGAAGGAGATCCGGGTAGTAAAATAAAACAATGTGTGTAATCGGCCGACTGTCCACCCCAGACGGAGCATCCCTGGCCTACGTACATGTCAATGAGGGTGTTGCGTGCACACGGTTAACGTGTTCTTCATATTGTCTACGTAACACTCGAGGTGAAAATGAAATAATAAAATAAAGGAGCGGGTAATTACGGAGCTTTACAGACGGGCGACCGGTGACATATTGTCTGACAGGTTCCATTGTTGTGCAAATTCCGCACGGGTATTCGGATGGTGGGTGTTTACGACGGTACATAGAGCTACATATCAAGTTATGCATTTCCAGCATAAGCTGATCTCGCATTGTATAGGACTTCCGTAAATTGAGAGGTCAGCTTATATTGGAATTGTATAGCTCGATGTGTAGCCGTGTGTACGTGAGTGTGATGCCTATAAACCCATATTGCAGAATGAAAGCATGTTCAAAAGATGCTTATAATATAACAGTGGTGCTGTTGTGCTTTACGCCGTGCCCAAAAGCGATCGTCATAATTATTTATGTCATTCACTTCTTCGGAAAACTGGAAGACGACGCTAAGTCGACGCTTCGACGCGCTTAACTTTGCCGAAAACACAAAATTAATGCGACGAACACCTAGAGAATCAGTCCTTATTAATAATCCACGAAATTCAGACCGCTGACTAACATACAACTTGCCCAAGATCAACACTCGTTCTGCTATTTGAGTGAAACCACGATTGTGTGGGTTTTCTTTATACTTTACTAGCGCCTCGCGCTGCTTCGCAAGGTTTTTACAACTTGACAAAAAAACCGAGATTTCTTCATTACTATAAGTTTAATATTAATGTATGATACACATAAACCTTCCGGAATACATTGTCTAAAAAAATAAAGTCATAAAAACGAAAACGGACAAAAAACTCAACTAAAAAGGTATATAAACAAGACATCACAGACAGACAAATTCAAAATCCGGAGTCACACGTATTAGAGCATAAATCAATCCGATTATATACGTGTAGGTACACATACTGGTCAATATCATAACCCTCCTTTTTGCTTTGCCCTAGTCGGGTAATTATGTTGAAAACCTCATCAAAATCCGTTGCGTATTTTAGAAGAACAACGCGGACATGCAGACAAACGCGAAAAGTGATTTTGTTTTATACTATGTATAGATTGTACGCCAGAACATACCAAAAAATAAATTGAACACTAACAAATCATATAACGGGCTGCCTTAGCGCCTGCTGCGATCTTTCCACACAAATTATGCCTGAAACCACACTTTCATACTTAAATCAATGTTTGATTGTAATTTCAGTCCTACTATTAAAATATTCAGAGCAGAAATATTAATTCTCTGCTTGAAATACTGCTTTGCAGACTGCTCAAATGGAAATACCATTTACTTTCGACAAAGTATAGTACTTTCCAATTCTCTTGGAGCTTGGTTCTAGTACAAATTATTTTAACCCTTAAGCTGGATATTATTCAGATAATTCAGGTACAAGAGAGAGCAATGGTGGCCAGTGGTAACGGCAGACTTACGAGTTGTAGGTCGTGGGTTTGAACCCAAGCAGGCGCTTTACTTTGTGTAAATAATTTCATCACCACTGCTCTCAAAACGGTGAAGAAAAACATCGTGAGGAAACCGGCATGTCTTAGAACCAAAAAATTCGAAGAAATTCCGTCACCGTCCGTCATTTTAACGCATCGTGTGGCATGTCGTTCAAATGTGGAACGACAGAGCGTCACCGCTCAGTCGACGCAGCTCCAACGCAACGCACAGACAACGCCCGTGTAGCACCGCCCTAAATGGTCAGAAATGTGTGCACCAAGGTTTTTTTTTTATAGATGAGGACCTTGAAATTATAAATGGGGTACCCATTTATAATTTCAGTTATCTGTCTGTAAGTGAAGTGGTAGAATCCACTTCCTCACTTACAGACAGATCTACCAAGTAGATAGTCATAAGCAACCGACCAGTGAGGACAGGGCATAGAGGTGAATTTGATTAATTACCAAATCAATCACCCCTAACAATGGGGCGTGAAATTTGAACGTATGCAGGTATCTACTTATGAAAGTACCTATTGGTTTAAATTTTAATCACGTATTTTATATGGTCTTTGCTATTATTTAATATCAGTAGATTCCTTGAAATACTTCCATCTAAAGTGTCTACTGTACGTAGTTAATAACATATCAAACGATAGTCCACTAATACACCACTAAATATTATCACAGACGGTCCTTTGATAAAGTGATAAGTTTATGATCGGAACCTGTTGCGTATTTATTGCTGATAAAGCTACCTGAGCGGCAAGAATCAGCTGTGTTTGTTTCCATTATCTTAACGAGAATATCGCGTCAAAGGCCTCGGACATAAAACATCACGTCACTTAAAGATTTTATGGGGTCGACCCTTAAGTAAGTGGTTTTACTACTCCTATTGACGTGACGAGGTCCTTCACAAAAACAATGAAAGTTCCTTTTTACCCCCAATACATTTTACGCCACCCAATTTTATAGACGCTGTTAAGTATTTTTTAAGAACACAAAAAAAAAATTTAATTCGAGTGTTAAGGCAACGAAATAATTGGCATCAGCCTAATTGACTTTCGCGTAACCCATTAAAACGTGAGGGAAGAAAAATCAATTATGTAATACTAGCTTCGCCCTACATTTATGTTCGCAAAATTCGTCAAAATGTATGGAACAACAGATTTTTTTTACGAATTTTGCGAACATAAATGTAGGGAACAGCTGATTTTTTTTTCGCGATTTCAGGTTTGTCCCCATAATAAAAGTTGTTCATAACGATGAGTAAAGTCACGTGTTTAAGTATCGGTCACTAATTAACAGTCACCCTATACTCGTATATAGTAGGAAGTAGGATTTGAGTATTAAATCAACTTTGTGTTAATTATTTAATGTAAGTTCTTTGTTATAGCCGAGTATTCATTAGGATCCTTATTAGCTGTGTAGGAGGGACAAGTGAGCCATGTTCTAAATACGTGCCGAAATATGTAATCTACCTGATGTTCAGGAAACCATAATAAATTCAGACTAAAAATTATTGTAATCTTTTAAATCTTTTTTCGTATTATATGTAGCATACTTATTATTGTTATCATAACTGGCGAATTGTGGGAGTTATTATTAATTACATTTTAATTAACATTTCAATTTTTTTTGGAATTTACTCCATAAGAGTCGATTTTCATATAATGGCTGCTACACACGCAGAAAGAAACGCAAAGAAAATGAAGGCACAAAAGCCGGAAACACGTGCCGCGTGGCAAAAGCCGGCGGCCATGCCGCCGGCACTGTGTGTAGGAGCCATAAGGCTTCCGATATGGAAATTTTATGAAGAGTGACATTTATACAAGCGTTAACTCAAAAGTGTTTCGTTTTGGATTGTGTAACACGGATTGAAAAAAAACATATTACATACTAGCTACGCCCCGCGGTTTCACAGGTATAAGTCTCGACACCGTAGGAATATCGGGATAAATATTATCTTTTGTCGTAACCCAGGTCTTGGTGTACCCATGTGCCAAATTTCATCCAAATCCGTTCAGCCGTTTTAGCGTGAACGCGTAACAAATAAACAAACAAATCCACTTTCGCATTTACAATATTAGTTAGGATTAGGATTTCACACTTCGATCTAGATATTTCGGCCGTGCGATACACGATTACTTGCACTTTACTGCATCCAATCAAATCGCAAAGAGAAGTCTAAATTATGATCTAATTAGTGTTTCATTTGACTTATATTAGGATGCCCATTGTTTTTGTTTATAATTTTTGAGATGCGTTTATAGACAAAGAGGGTAACCTCTTTGTCTATTGCATATTCAAAGACAATCGTATTATGGAGTAAACTCAAGTCGTGTGTCAGCTTTTTTTCATACAAGCTATAATTAAATTATTTTACAATGTTTAACACAAATAACTATTTACACTAGGTACTCAAATTAAATGACTAACTAAATAAATAAATAAATACAAATTAATTATTAATTAATTACGTGGATGTATACTTTAAAACAGCCTAGCTTGTGGCACTCGGCAACAGAGTAGTTTTCTAAGATAGTTTTTTTTTTTTTTTATCGGATGAGTAGTTTCGGAGATTACCTCCTACATCGAAACTTACCAACTTTACCTCTTTATAATATTTGTGTAGATCATTGCAAATAATTCCTTGCTTATCCTGAGAAGCGATCCGCGCTAGCAACTACTGAAAATGAAGTTGCTATATTGTAAGGCAAGCTGCGTAGTTGACTGATTTGCTAATCTAATTAGTTGTTTTTCAGTTGGAAAATCACAATGAAAGCGAGCGCATACAACGTCTACCTGGCCATCGTCGCCGCCACCTTAGCTTTGCTGTTCGTCACCGTTCATGCTGCACCAATGGTAAGGTCAAATTTGTTTTTTATGGGGGGTTGGCCACTCTATGTTTCACTATTAAAGTATTAATACCCTATTGGGTGAGCTTAATATTCTTACACATACGCATTAGAATAGTGCAGCCAGCACAAGGTTTCAGGGGGTTTTAGCTTTTATATAATTAATAACCTAAACACGTTATATGTAGTTTACATTGACGAGTACATTGTGTCCATGGTGGCCACCTCACCCTATGATTCACGGAATGAAAACTCCCCAAATCCCGGGACAATTCCCAATTTTCGAGTATTGTACACACTGAGCTCTTGATGGAGCGTTAATATTGTATGCTTTCATTACTAACTACTAGCTATTTTAGAAACTCAAATATTGGCTCGGAACGATCAAACATACATGACAAAAATTCGAGCTAAAGATATCGAATTTTACGAGTAACATCGAACGATAACGAAATTTTCTGTAAAACTAATTAAATTTTTCTGTATTTAAACACGGAGTAGAGTAACATTAACGCGTTATCAGACAGGGCTGACATATTGTCGTTTCCCAACCAATATTGGACTTTGCAAAGTAGCTTTTAGTGCTAAGTAGTTGATAATAACACGATACATTATTAACTTTTCATCATCATCCATTATGTGTCACCAAATAACTTCTAATCGCTTATGAACTCAGAATCATGCACCTATTAAGTCGACTTGCCTATTTTATTTAATCAATATTTGTTATCCAAACGTTTTCTTTTGCACGACTCGTAATGCGAAGCATTAGAGTGTGCTCTACGATCGAAAAAATTTGTTTGCCCCATTTCTGTAACTGTTTTTATTGTTACACTCCTGCTAGTACACAAAACCTACTTAATTTATATACCATTGTATAGATGATTAAATGGAAATTAATACTGTCCTTTTCTACAATTGATTTAATGCAGCAGAAATGGAAAAAGCATAAAAATAGTTGAAAAAAAATTCCTGTCCGTCAATTTATGAACCCTGAAAACATTGTAGCTTGCGATAAAATCAATTAATTGAGTCAATTTTTTTTTTATACATTTGTTTCAGTAGTAGAAGGAACCCTATTGAAAATGGCTCATTTATTCAAAGTAGTTTAATTATAATTAATAAAATACTAACTAAAATAAAATATAATATCTTTAACTAAATATTTCCAACCTTAGACTTGAAGTTGCCTAGCAACCGCCAAGTAAATATCTTTGTCAGTCGTTGACATTACGACTTCATGAAAAGTGATAAATTGTTCATTTTTGTTAGAAACTATGTTTTGAATTTCTTTTTCGTTTATGAATGAGTGATAAGTATGAGGCGTGCACTTTTGGATTTTCCAAACTATTTTAAATTTTTCTGACAAAATACGTATCTTTGTAAAGTATAGATAATAAGAAGTTTGAAAACAGAATGGAATACTTAGTGACTTCACATAAATGAACCCTGAACCAAGTCACAGAAAAGCAGATTTTACTGATGCGATAATAAATTAAAAGTAATTTATTATTTCAGGCACTGTCACTTCTCAGTCCCGAACATGTCTAATAAGTATAACGTTAAAAGTAAATTAACGTAAGAGGTTCTACAAAGAGTGCTCTTTAGGTCAATTTGCTAAACGAAATATCTAAGAGCTCATTTTACACTTTGTGTAGCGGATGCTAGGACGAAATAGGAAATTATTTTTGCGACAAAGGGTCTTCTGACGAAAACCAGGCTTATTTAATTACACGAATGAATACGGTCAGAGAACGAATATGTGGTTTCGAGAAATAATTACATTTAGGAGGCTTTTTGAAGTGTGAGCAATCAGTGGGTGCGTTGTTGTGTGTGGGTGGGATTTAGCGAACCGTCTGACATTGCTAATAGGCGTCTAATGTGAAGCTAATGGTTCGCTGGACCACCACGAGTGGTGAAGTTGGCTCGGTACACAGAATACATATCGAATCAGAAGACGCCTACGATCATAATTCCATGCCGTGCACGGTGTCCAAAAACAAAATAAACTTCCACACCGACTTCTCTTCCCACCCACTTTAAATGGCTAGTTCGGAAACAATTGTTTTTAGATAAATATTATCTCCTTTCTGTCACACGCATATTACTAAAACAGACTGTTATTGTGTTAAAACAGTACAATGATATTTTGGCGCGATACAATTTCTGTGACAATATCACAAATGTTTACTAACAAAGCCTTCAAATGTCAATGTCTTTCAGACCCTAAAATGCTAACCTACAATGCTGACATTACTAACAAGAGACGAGATGATTATAGTATGCATGTCTATGGTGGATCCACATAGCCCGGCGGCATGCGTCGGCGGCCTGGCCGGCAGTCTGCCCGCCGGCTTTGCATGCGGCAATCGCAACAAAGCCGGCGGCCAAATTGCCGGCGAGGCCACCGGCGGCTTCACCGCGCGGCATCGATGGAACATCTTCTTTTGCAATTTTTTTTCTTATTAAGACAGAGAATATACACCAAAATTGCAACAGCAATTGCGATGTTATCGTCTATTTTTGTCTCCAGTATCTGCGTACAACTCACTTCACCAAAAGTCACAAGATAACTGAGAATATCGATTCACAGCCGCCCTTGCCGGCAGATCTTGCCGGCGGCTTTGCTTGAGTCAAGCCGCCGGCAGTGCCGCCGGGCTGTGTGGTTTCACTATGCCCCATTTCTGTTCAATAGATTAAATAGAAAAAATCTATAAATTAAATTAATGTAGCTGTAAAAGAAAACTTTAATATTTACTAACCATCTCTAATGTACAGACAGAAGATCTACTTGTTGTCTGATATTAGAACCGCTCACAATCTATTTTTCTTTTATAAACCTAAGTTTTAATTCTCTTCTCTTTTTTTATACTCATTTTAGTATTTATGCACTTCCTATAACCTGGAGCAAAGGTTCAACCGAGTTCAGGCAAATGACAAATTGTTAAATTATTCATTGTAAATGTGCCCCTTTTTTAAATAAACCATTCTTATTATATAAAAGATGACTTGTAGCTTATACCAGTGTCGTTTTAATTACCTCAGTTACGAGCCTTCGCCGCTTCTGGTTTTTTCTGTATTCTGTGGCTGGGTACCTACACAGGCTCAAGTGAGCGATGTTTTTTCAGGAGGCGGAGGACGAACAAGCGGACAACACTCTCGGAGCGCATCCGGACGGGGACATGGAGATGTCGGGCCCGTGGGATGCCATCAACACTGCTGCGCTGCGGAAAATGCTGCTGCAACTCGACGCTGAGGAGAGGTGACTATATTGTTCTTGCTTTTCAGTAGGTATAAGGTATACTAATATTATGTTGAACGACAAAATAATGTTGCAAGGCTAGACCGCAGAAGTGACGAAAATGTAGCCAACATGTTAAGATTTCATTTAATTTGTTTGCATGGAGCATATAGGGTGACTGGTAATTAGTGACCGATACTTAATTACGTGTCTTTACTCATCATTATGAACAACCTTTAATATGGGACCAACGCTGAAATCGCGAAAAAAAAATCAGCTGTTCCCTACGTTCGCAAAACTCGTCAAAATGTATGGAACAGCAGATTTTTTTTTACCCATGTAAAGTCACGTGTTTAAGTATCGGTCACTAATTATCAGTCCAGGGGGACTGATAATTAGTGCGTTATTAGTGTGTTAGTTAAAAAAGCTGTCTTCATCAAATTAAAATATAATATATAGGGATATTTTATATTTTAATTTGATGAAGACATAGCTTTTTTACCACAAAATGACATCGACTTTAGTAACCATACGTTCAGTAGTAAAATATTGAACTTTTAATTGTAACTGAATCAGAATGAGTTTACATATAATAAATGCTTCAGTTAGTTCAGTTTATATGTAAACTAGCTTAGTTTACATATAATAAATGATTCAGTTTACATGTAAACTAGCTGGATTTACATATTATAAATGATTCAGTTAGTTCAGTTTATATTTAAACTAGCTGAGTTTACATATAATAAATGATTCAGTTAGTTCAGTTTATATTTAAACTAGCTGAGTTTACATATAATAAATGATTCAGTAACACCCCGCGGTATCACCCGCATAAGTCTCGATCCCGTAAGAATATCGAGATAAAAGTATTCTATGATATCTTACCCAGGTCATGATCCACCCATGTGCCAAATTTCATCCACATCCGTTCAGCCGTTTTAGCGTGAAAGCGTAACTAATAAACAAACAAACTCACTTTCGCATTTATAACATTAGTTAGGATAACATAATTCATTCTGAAAACTTACTTTTAATAGCTTGTAAACACTGTTCTGTAGTTTCAAAATGTTTCGAAAACTAACTACTGATGTAGAACAAAGTGTGAAGTTAAGTCGAACTGTTAGTACGAACGAGGCTTATGTTACTTTGTGTTTAGCTCCCAGCCCCCAACTCCGGCGTCCTTAAGTAGTAGGTAGCCGGCTCCTAACTAGAGGACTGGCTCCTCACAACATTGGACCTTGTTCCTAAATATGTTTCTCACTGAATACAGAACAATGTTTTACGAATTGAATTAATTTAACGAAAGGATGAATGCGGCTGTTGCCTGTTGTTACACGTACCAACTAACTCGGCTTTTACCGTTGAAAGTGTAGTTTTTATAAATACATATATATCTATATATCCTTACATATTATAAAACAAAGTCGCCCGCCGCGTCTGTCTGTCTGTCTGTCTGTCTGTCTGAACGCGATAAACTCAAAAACTGCCGAACGGATTTTCAAACGGTTTTCACCATTGGACGGAGTGATTCATGTGGAAGGTTTTAGTGTATAATTTATTAAGGTTTTGTGTAAATTGGCTGAAATATGACGATTATTGTTGAAGATGTCGGAAAAAATCATGCCGACTGGGAGCTTTACTGGCGTGCGCTGCGTAAGTCGTGAGAGATAAATCAAATTTATGTTCTAGAGTATTGTATATAAAAATTTGCAACAAAAAAATCCGCGATGGCATATGTCTATCTTTTAAGGGTGACCCACAATAACCATTTTTATCTTTCAAAATTGTATAAAATTTTCATTGTTATTTCCGAAGCTATTTTGACCGGTATCTTATTAATCCTTATCCAATTAAATAGGTTATTTAAATTGGGCATTCAATTTCGATTAAAATATGCCTTTACATCACAACATTTAAATGAATAGTTTAAGAGATATCACAGTTTCAAAATTACGCGTAACAAAATAATTATGGTTGACTACGCGGGCGCTGTAGCCTACCACTGCGTCCGCTGAAAGTTAGTCAATGATCTTTTCCTTGGCTATTAGGTATGTATTCCCGGTAGAACGTTCCCGTGGGATATTTTGCGACATCCACGCGGGCGAAGCCGCGGATAAAAGCTTGTACTAATAATAAAGCTGAAGAGTTTGTTTGTTTGTTTCAACGTGCTAATCTCTGGAACGAATTTGAAAAAATCTTTTTTCATTTTATCAATAAGAAGAAATAGTCAAAAACAACGCTAAGCCAAAACGAAGTAAATGCGCAGGCGGGCGATGCGATGCGACGCGGTAGGTCGGGGGCCGTGGGGGTTTTATTCAATTATTGAATAGTCGTTTACATTATATTATTGATTGAGTTTTAATATTTGTCCTGATTCTCATTGAGTAGGAAAAATATACATCAACAACTTTTATGCGTGTTACACCAACTGTAAAAATACGGAACTTTTGAATCACTTATTACACAAAGTATTAGCCAAACATGTTTGGTGCAGTGAAGTAAATATAAAACAAAGTTGTAAAAGGAAACTGCTAACCATAAATTGATAATGATTACCCTATGGAAAGAGTTTGAAAAGGATAAAATAAATACAGTATATAATAATATAAGTAGGTACCTATCTATAGCGTAAAATAAAGTTTTGATAAAGCTTTTTTTTTACTTACGTAGGTACCTAGGTACCTATATGTCAGGATACGAATTTATAACATTAATAAAAAATAGTACGTAACTAAGGCAGTGCCTAATCATATGAATCTAATACCATCAAACGAGCAATTCTTGTATATATGTATGTATATATAAGGTGTTTTTTTATATCCCATAACTCTAGGCTAGGGTATTAATTTTCGGTAGGGCATAGATATATATTTTTTTTAATGATAATTTACCACTAGACTCTCGATGTGTGTATCTAAGTTTCGTTGATAAGTACGAGTAAATCAGTTTCATTCAAACCAATTAAAACAATTATAACCAATTAAAACCAATTAAAATTATTCAAATATTTAAAGCTAAGAAAAAGCGACGTTGACGTATTTTCTTTTTATGAACTAAAATAGTCTGAATTAAGTAATATTTCACCTAAGGGTTTTTTACATAAATAATCGTGAATTGTCGAATTAATTGAATAAAAAAAAAATAAAAAAATACGCCAGTTGATTCTTTGATATGGTCTCATTTATATCCTAGAGTTATGGGATTTAAAAAAAAACACCTTGTATATAATCTGAATCTCGGAAACGGTTCCAACGGTTTTCATGAAATTTATTATGCAGGGGGTTTATGGAGCGATAAATCGATCTAGCGAGGTTTAATTTTTAGAAAACGTACCAAAAAAGAAAACGAGCCGAGATACTGAAAAATTTCAGTCATTCACACCAATGACTTTGATTACTGTTACCCAACACAAACTCACAAAATTATGTTCACAAACTTTTGTAGTATGCGTGATTAGTGCCACTTGTAAGGATTTATTGTTCGAAGTGGCTCATACGCGTGCCGGCCAATTAAACCTGATTGATTCCGTTGCACACGTTGCATAACATAATTGATATCGGTAACAAACAAGTTACATGAGAGAGCTATACGAAAATAGGCAAATGGACCACTACTGGCGTATATTATATAAAATTCTCACTGGAAAAACTTTGGTGAAGCGGGTTGTCATTCTGTCTGATGCCAGGGATTGACATTATTAACCGTCAGCGCCGGCCCTTGATCAGGGTATAGCGAGATTGTCTTTCGGCGCCCTTTGATCGACGCTTTCACTGTTACACATGTACATATTAAATAAATAGAAGAAAAACTCAAATTTAAAAAATCAACTTTTATTTTAATTTTATATTTAAATTAAATGAAGTACCTCTAATTAGTGTACTCCTGCTTCTTTAACATAAATCTTTGAAAAAATCTGATTTCGCTTTAAACAAGTCAGGTGATCTACGGATTTATCTAGAGTCTAGAGGTAATCTACGGACTTTTCAGCGTCACTCTACGGATTAAAAAAAATCTGATCTGGCAACACTGCTCCCGCCACTCTCAAAAGGCGTCATAAAAAATTGGTTTTGCGCTGGAAATTGTTTTTCGCGTTTTACTTTTTGGCGCCCTTTTACCATCTGGCGCCTAGAGCGACCACTCCTCTCGCTATACCCCAGAGCCGGCGCTGTTGACAGCTCTCTTCAAGCTCACTTCATCTAAATTTTCGCGGTGAGAGTTTAAAGGTATCTGCACACAGCGGGCGTGGCGGGGCGGGGCTCGGCGTGGCGTGGTGGCGACGGATCGCTGGCGTGACGGGAGCGGTCACACTGCGGGCGCGATCACGTCCCGTCCCGCCGCGAATTGTGAGAGAAAGAATATAAATAAAGTAAACAGTTATAAGTTCACAGTAACTAAGTTAGTTAAAGTAACTTATAATTTATTAGTTACAGTTATAAGTTAAAGTTTTAAGCTTTAATACAATCTTTCAATTCTGAATGTAACCGTCACGCCCCGCCCCGCCGCTTCTGACTTGTATTCACGCCCGGCGCGGCGGCGGCGTGGCGTGACGGTTACCGTCGCGCCAAACGGGACGGGTCTGTGTGGAGTCGTCCGTAGTATCTAGTATATTACAACTGCTCAGCGTCACGTCGCCGTCCCGTCCCGCCACGCCACGCCCGCTGTGTGCAGTGACCTTTACAGAATAGATCGGTGGGTATCTTTCTTTTAAATAAAACTTATCTTTGTGCTCTAAAAACTGAAATATTCATGAAATGAACGAGAATGAAATTTAAAAAAAAAAATACATTTTGACGATCGTGTAGGTACCGATTAATAGTTGCTTTTAGTTAAAGTCTAATATTTGAACTAGACATAAGTGTAACCAGCACTTGTTGCCCATGGTAGTGTTCGCAAGTTAATAAAATAAAGCCTCTTTCTACGAACAAGTTCTGACTTAACAGACGTTGACTTGCAAAGCGACCGCGAAAGAAATTGCTTTTTTAATTCTGATTGAAATTGTATACATTTAAAGACGTTTGTTTTTTGTCGTTATTCCCGTGTGATCGTAAAATAAATAGAAAGTAAGATTAGACGATTATAGTTTGAATTTATGTATATCAATAAATGCAAAATATGCTTTGAGGACTTTCTTTGATGTTAGTGTTAAATAAATGGTTTCCTTATTGAGAAAATTTTGATTCGATATTTTACAGATAATAATGGTTAAAAATAACGCTATTATATTGATTGGCACAGACAGGTATTCTTACTTTTAGCGTATAATTTCAAAATACAGACACACATTTTTTTAATTAACTCGTTCCCTTATTGTTCTTTACTTTAGTAATAAGTATTTACAATAGAACTGCTGACGATCTCGTAGTAATGTTGGCTATTCCTTCTTGCCCACTTTACACCAGAAAGCAGAACCAAAGCTCATATGTACTTAGTTTGTTCATACTTATTATGAGCATAAAAAGCGCATACTTACTTCTTCGCGCTTCTTCTTCTTATTCTTTCTTTTTTCTTCCTCTCTCCTAATTTTGCTGTGCCCGACAGGGTCCACAATAGCCTTTTACTATGTTATACCATCTATGTAATACATATGGAATGCAATAAAGAATTGAGTATTTAGTAGGTACTTCTTTTTTTTCTGAGTAGCAGCCCAGAGTCTGGATTTGTGCCGCGTTGACAGAAAAAGGATCGCTATCTATTACTTGGCGAAATGCTGGTGTACCTACCTTATGTACCTATACCTCTACCTAACCCTTTCGGGGATTACGGGTGTGATGTTAAATTATGTTATATAGATGAGCTGCTGGCGATCACTTGGTTTTATTCCTCTGTACCTGATTTATACACCAGAAAGCAGGCAGGCAGGCTTTAGGAATCAAAACTCATACTTATTTTTTTTTTATCAGGCTGGGCAGGGTGTCCCGCTCGTGGCCGCAGGCGGAGCCCCGCGGCTGGGGCGTGCGGGCGGTGGACGGGCGCCTGGCGAGGCAGTGGCGCGCTGACAAGCGCCAAGTCCGCTTCCGTCAGTGCTACTTCAACCCCATCTCTTGCTTCCGCAAGTGAACGCCTCCAACTCAACGACGCATCGACCCTATGACCTAGTTGTGTAGCACTCAAGTGATTTCAACAATTTACCATAAAGTAGCAACCTAAACTCAACGGCCATATTGTGAGACGCCCACATCCACAATTATTGTCAAATTAATTATTATATTACTATCTATAATATAGCGGCCGTTTCATAATGAGGTGGTTGACCATCCCAAGTTAATTATAGATACATTAATTCAATGTAAATACATATTGTAGTCACTTAAATGTCAGCTAAGGTACTAGTAAACAATACTTATTTATCTTATAAAAACACCATGTCGGGCTTGTATTAAAGATTAAAGCGACTATTTTATAGCCCATGAGGTTTTTAAAGTACTAAATTGAACGTAGGCCGTGCTAAGAAAACTTTGACTAAATAAACGTATTTATAGATCATTCCTTCACTCGGTGACAGTGTTCATGAGATTAATTAACTACTGTTAATTACATACCCACCTAAGTAGATCGTGTCTAGTCATAGCGTAAATAGTCTATCTAGGTCGTGGCAAATATATTTTAAGGTAACATACTAATAAACTTTTCATTTGAACTCTCTTCCACTGAACGATTTTGTTAAATTTTATGTGTTCAGTCTGAAATATTGTTTGCTAAAGACCTCTATATATTTACATTATAATCTCTACATTATTATAAGTACTATTTATACAAATATAAAATCTATTGTAGATAAGTGTTATTATTAATAAAGGTAATCAATGAAATAAACTTTTGTTTGTCTAATTCATGTTTTATTCCTTTACTGGATTCTTTTTAAAACGAAATTTCTGCAGACTTTCTTACGCACTCACGGTATGTAACTATTGGAAGCAATCGTAATGAATATACTGTAAATACGCCTGAAAAGTAATTACATCACATTTTTTTTTATTCCAAAAAAAAACATGAAAATTGAGATCCAAAGAGTTTTCTGGATCGAAGAACAGATATGGATGGGTTTTAGTCAGTAAGAGTCTGACACGCCCTTCTGCTCCGCCCAGAGCGGGAGAAGTTATTTGATGAATTATTTGTCTACTGAGAACTCCTATAATTCAACTATTTCGCTACACAGAGTGCCTGAAAGTCTGATTACTGTTTCGACACCCTAGAATATTTGTGAACCGGCAGTACCTAGATACTCAGTTGAAGGGTAAGAATAAACAGTAGTATCTGTAACACGAACTTGACCCAATTTGGTAAATACTGAAGACACAAAATAAGCAACAAAGGAAAGTTCCTGTATTTGACTATGTTTCTACAGTGCCCATAACAATAGTAGTCTAACATTCAACAACATTCTAAACCAACCTCTCAGAAACGACTTAAGAAGTAGGTATGAGAATAACTATTCAACAGTTTAGTTATATATTTCGGACGTGTAACCCAAATGAAAGAGCCATTTCAAATAGTCAGAAAGGAATTCCTAGAACAAGTTTTAACCACAATTTACTGTAGAACAGAGAAACATCTCAATTCATTAAGTTGTTCCTCAGTCTTTTGTGAACAAAGGACCTTACACAAAGTTAAATACAGGCGATTATACAGTTCTTTGTACTGCAAACTACTAGATATTTCACTCTGTACATTAAATGTAAATTATCCATGTTGCTGTGCAGTTTACTTTTCCTTCGATCGGTTAACAGGGAGTCTTATTGAAGACAACATTAGCAACACAAATGTTCCGACGCGGTCCCAGTAATCCGCAGAATTCAAATAATGCTGAACGTTTCAAAATACCTCGGAGCAAACGTTTAATGCCCAAGGGTGGAAAGCTATTAGGCATTGCGTTCATTTACATTCAATTTTTTTTACCATTACACCACTTCATATTCATGCGAGATAGGGATTTCATACTCTTTGCTTTAGGTTCATCGAATTTTCTTATTGCCATTTTTGACATTGCTTTGAGTGACGTAGGTAATGAAATATGAAAAGAGAATTCTTTCGAGGTCATTTAAAGTGTTGCTTAGCACACCTACCCAGTTAAGACAGGTAAATAAAACCAAACAGAGAGAAGACTTTGAGGCGTCTGAACTTTAACCATTAACACGGTACCTACGAACGAGACAAGAGTTAATAGTAGATTGTTATTCAAGGAGCTAAAATGACCCATTATAACGAGGTAGTTTTACTCCCGAGCTTTAGCGAGGGAGTAAACAGAAACCGAGGTATAATGGGTTTTTAGCGCCGTGTGTTACACTCTACTTTTCACTACGATTGCGAGAAAATAAAATAGTAAATAGAATAATAAATATTTATTAAAAATTATTTCTTTTCCTCTCTCATCCATCTGCAAATTAGGGCCTCGATTCTCACTAGATGATGACATTTTCACTGTTGTAAATCATATTACGGTCACCAATGCAATTTATTGGAGGAAAATTAGAAATATATCGCACCAGTCTTTTTTTTTATTTCCTCTGTAGCCGCAACACAATGCACGCATTCTATCGAAGAGAATGCCGCTTTAAAAGTTTTTTTTTTTGTTAAACTGTAATAAGTCGAGTCCTCATTCATGATTATTCTACACTAGCTGCCCGCCCTGGCTTCGCACGGGTAGAACTAAGTACTTATCTACGACGCACCTACCTACTACCTACCTACCTACCTACACCTACTTACATAAATACCTATCTACCTACCTACATACATACATACCATACCTACCTACCTACCTACCCTACCCACTTTACCTACCTACCTATCTTACCTATCTTACCTAACTACCTATCTTACCTATCTTACCTATCTTACCTATCTTACCTATCTTACCTATCTTACCTATCTTACCTATCTTACCTATCTTACCTATCTTACCTATCTTACCTATCTTACCTATCTTACCTATCTTACCTATCTTACCTATCTTACCTATCTTACCTATCTTACCTATCTTACCTATCTTACCTATCTTACCTATCTTACCTATCTTACCTATCTTACCTATCTTACCTATCTTACCTATCTTACCTATCTTACCTATCTTACCTATCTTACCTATCTTACCTATCTTACCTATCTTACCTATCTTACCTATCTTACCTATCTTACCTATCTTACCTATCTTACCTATCTTACCTATCTTACCTATCTTACCTATCTTACCTATCTTACCTATCTTACCTATCTTACCTATCTTACCTATCTTACCTATCTTACCTATCTTACCTATCTTACCTATCTTACCTATCTTACCTATCTTACCTATCTTACCTATATTACTTATCTTACCTATCTTACCTATCTTACCTATCTTACCTATCTTACCTATCTTACCTATCTTACCTATCTTACCTATCTTACCTATCTTACCTATCTTACCTATCTTACCTATCTTACCTATCTTACCTATCTTACCTATCTTACCTATCTTACCTATCTTACCTATCTTACCTATCTTACCTATCTTACCTATCTTACCTATCTTACCTATCTTACCTATCTTACCTATCCTACCTATCCTACCTTTCCTACCTATCCTACCTATCCTACCTATCCTACCTATCCTACCTATCCTACCTATCCTACCTATCCTACCTATCCTACCTATCCTACCTATCCTACCTCTCCTACCTATCCTACCTATCCTACCTATCCTACCTATCCTACCTATCCTACCTATCCTACCTATCCTACCTATCCTACCTATCCTACCTATCCTACCTATCCTACCTATCCTACCTATCCTACCTATCCTACCTCTCGTACCTCTCCTACCTATCCTACCTATCCTACCTATCCTACCTATCCTACCTATCCTACCTCTCGTACCTCTCCTACTTATCCTAAGAACCTTCTCACTATAACAAACACAACAAAAAAGAATTAGCGAAATTGGTCCAGCCGTTCACACGTGATGACGTGTTCAAGGAAATAGGGATTCTTTTTATTGTATACTAGCTGTTACCCGCGACTTCGTCCGCGATGATGTCTATACATAAACTATAAAATTGGGATAAGGGCAGGAGAATGATGATGCATTTAGTATAAAGCTGTTATTTTGACATTACAAACAGACTTCAATTTTATTTAAGATTACCCACGACTGCACCTGCGTGGAATTCCATACATCAAACTCCCGTCAAAATCAGTCCAGCCGTTACGGAGATCAGCCGGAACAAACAGACAGACAAAAAAAATTAGATTGTGTTTTGTTGTATGGATTGTATATACTTTCATATGCATTTAGCAAAAAGCTGTTATTTTGACATTACAAACCGATTCAATTTTATTTAAGACTAGCTTCTGCCCGCGGCTTCGCCCGCGTGGATGTCGGACTTACAATAGCAATGGGTTTCATTTTGACAGTTAAACAATTAATTGCGTTATTTGCGTTATTTCTCGAACATAATTATTCCACTCGGCGCTCTGGCGCGTCATCCCGGGCTGGCCCGCCCCTCCACCCTCGTTCTGAGCGCCGTCGACTCAATATCGCAGGTCATTCTTATCGTTCTAACTTTTAAACTATTTGTCCAAATTAATTAGTGTAAAAGACAAACTTTATCTACATTAAATACCAAAAGCGATGAAGGTATTTATTTTGATAAGAATTAACTAAATACTCTAAAATATGCAATGTAAAAAAAGTATTCAATTTAACTGTGTTTATTGCTCACTATTTTGGTTATAAAGGCTTCCACATAAAAGGTGTCGCGGATATGCTGTCGCGGACTTTTATTTAGAACTCTTTAAGACAAACAATCCCACAATACATTTTCTTCATGTAACTCTAACGGTTTAGGCAGCGCACGCAGCAAACGGTGGAGGTCTGCCCGGCTTAGGTGGACCACCGCCGTGTCCTCGTGGAGGCGATCGGCGGCGGTGACCTCTCGCGTACGGCCCTGGTTCAGGCCATGGTGCGGAGCGAGAGGGCATGGCAAGCCGTCACCTCCTTCTGCAAAGCAGTAATGCTCGCGAAGGAGAAGGTGGAGCGCGCGAGGGAGTGGCAAAGGCCGCGCCCTACCAGCCCTAGCCGCCGCCGCCGTAGGAGACGTCCCGGGCGTCGGGAATTGATAACCGATTTCCGGCCACCGTAGGCGCGGGCCTGCGGACGGAGAGCAACGGGCAGCTCACCGTCCGATAAGGACCAGGCCTGGGTCGACGGCGCATCGTGTTCCACGCGCACCTCAAAGAGATATCAGCAAAATTGACGGGGTCCGCTAGGGCCGATGCCTGCCGGGGTTACGGGTAGTCCCAAGGGGCAAGCGTGGCCTCTGGCAAGGCAAGGGAAGGAACACGGGTGGGTTTTAGTCAGTAAGAGACTGAAACGCCCAGAAATCATTGGATGACTTCCCAAACAAAAAAAAAAAAATGGCAGCGCACGCAAAGATAGATCTCAGAGGGCAGGAATTTTTCCGACTTACTTGATACTTATCGTTATGTTATGGTCAAATCACATAAAATCTTTATAAATTGTAGCCTATGTGTTATTCTAATGTATAAGCTACATTATTGTAAAGTTTCATCAAAATCCGTTCAGTAGTTTTTGTGTGAAAGAGTAACAAACATCCATCCATCCATCGATCCATCCTCACAAACTTTCGCATTTATAATATTAGTAGGATTAGTAGGATTAATGTACGGCAGTGTTTTTCAACCTTTTTCATGACTCGACCCCCTTAGTATAAAAAATTTTTCACGACCTCGACCATTCGAGAACGATTTGAACTCAGTCGAGATTCCCGCTGAGTCGAAGTTTCTGCAGCACGAAACCTAGCCTGATGTTCCCGAGTTGCAGAGAGCCTTCCCTCACGACCTTCCTCAGATTCCTGTGATCGAACCAATCTCATCCTTTTAGCATTTCTGCTACATTGGGAGAGGTTGGATCTTCTTCGAAGCATTTTCTTACAATAAAATAGTACTTACTACTTAACACACAGTTATTTAGTTAACACGTACTATCGTAAACAATTAAATTATAAATACTTACAGATTATTATACAGTCTAAAATTATCACAGTTTAAGTAATAAGTGTTAAGACGTTACGTTTGGTTTACACGTCTTAACTAACTTTATAAAACAAAAGAATTGCTAGAAAAATTAATTACTAACCTGAGCTAATAAACTTATACTTAATAAAGAAAATCAAGAAAAGAAATGCCTAACCTATACCAAATACTTATAATATTTATATACGAACCCTAAATAAAAATTAAGATAAGTATACCGAAAATCAAGGAAAGAAATGCCTAACCTATAACAAATGTTCGCCGTGATTCTTTAAATTGACATAACTTTTTTATTTATGAACCGATTGACATGAAATAAACACTAAATGTTAAGTGAAGCTTACTACAATATATAAGTGAAAACCGCATCTAAATCGAATAAGCCGTTTCTGATATTAGCGTGCACAAACACACAGACAAACAGACAAACAGACAAACAGACAAAAAAATTTTTAATTACAATCTCGGGTTCAGCATCGATATAATAACAACCCCTGCTACTTTTTTTTCATATATTTCCATTGTACAGACACCACTTTTCTACAATTTTATTATATGTATAGAATAGATATAGATGTAAAAAGATATTGTGTAGATACTGATTTCATGGGTTTTAATTTTTTTGCGCGAAACCCTAAGTCTTTTTCTGAAACAAAAGTAGCCTATTTTAATCCTTATAAAATAAGCTATCTTCCAGTGAAAGTCCCATCAAAATAGGTCCAGCCATTTCGGAGATTTCCCTTAAATGTTCCCGTGGGAATATCGGGATAAAAAGTAGCCTATTTTACGCCCAGTGGCCTCAGCTATCTATTAGTGAAAGTCTCGTCCAAATCAGTCCCCGTTTCGGAGATTAGCCGGAACAAACAGACAGACAGACATACAGACAGACAGACAAAAAAAAATTAAATTGTATTTTTGTTGTTTGGGTCGTATATACTTTCATATGCATTTAGTAAAAAGCTATTATTTTGAAATTACAAACAGACACTTAAATTTTATTTATTTGTATAGATGTAAAAAGATATTGTGTAGATACTGATTTCATGGGTTTTAATTTTTTTGCGCGAAACCCTAACTCTTTTTCTGAAACAAAAGTAGCCTATTTTAATCCTTATAAAATAAGCTATCTTCCAGTGAAAGTCCCATCAAAATAGGTCCAGCCATTTCGGAGATTTCCCTTAAATGTTCCCGTGGGAATATCGGGATAAAAAGTAGCCTATTTTACGACAGACAACTATTTTATGCATTTAGTAAAAAGCTATTATTTTGAAATTACAAACAGACACTTCAATTTTATTTATTTGTATGTATAGATAAATAAGAACAAAGACTTTTCGTTTTTGGGTGGTAGGCTCGTTGGAAACAGACAAAAATAAAAAAAAAATTACTTTAGCCCCTAGAGGATGAAATGCTATTTTATCTCCGCTCTGGTACGCTACATGATTTTTGAGCAAGAGGAGTGAAAAAATATTATAATTGATTTATTTTAT
Source organism: Conistra vaccinii (assembly GCA_948150665.1). Lineage (NCBI taxonomy): Eukaryota > Metazoa > Arthropoda > Insecta > Lepidoptera > Noctuidae > Conistra > Conistra vaccinii. Next base: position 12,385,296 of record OX411330.1, read on the forward strand.
TTATTTATTTAAAACACATACAACTATCATCACAGGCTTACCTAATACAATAGTGTAGTTATATTTAGCTATACTTAATAGTTTACAAAGACTTGACTTAGGTACCTAAGTCAAATCCCCGCAAACCATCAAGTATAACTATTAATTATTAATATAATTATTATTCTGATCCACTAAAAGTAATTTTATACAATGCGGCCCGTGTGAATTCACTCGGAGTACAATTGAAACAGTCAATCTGTTGTGACACCATATTGAGTGTACGCAGGGCGCGCGTCAGCGGCGTGTGCTGCAGCAGGTTGGTGCGAGCGGGCGGCACCCACAGCAGCGGCGGTCGCCTCCGTCGCCCCACGTGCCCATCAGGTACACACAACCCAACCGTGCGTAAAACGCCTGGGTTGTGTATTTTACCACGCATAATCTTAAATAAGTAAGTGGCGAGAGCTACTTCCCTTCTTACTTCCAGTTTATTATAGCCTACCATGCCCAGCACAAATAGAGTAGGATACAACAGCGGATACCCTGGATACACACCATACTGCTCTAAGTACAGGAATCTCATAAATTTGTTCTGGATCCGTACTAGCATTAGTTTGTACTTGGCTTCATGTGGCGACCAGACGACAGCATTGCATTCCAAATGACTTTTTACAAGCGCTTCGTACAACGATCTCAGAGCACTGTTGTTCGTGAACTTGTTTCCTAGCCGTAAGACAAACCCCAAATTGCGGTATGCTTTTTTACAAACATCAGTGGTATGCTTACGGAAATTTAAATCTGTTGTAAAACGCACACCTAAGTCTTTAACCTCTGAGACACGTTGCAGTTGGGTTCCATCCATGCAATATTGATAATGACTTGGGTCGCGCGCACGGGTAAATGATAATACCGAACATTTTGCCACATTGAAATACATTCTATTGCTACGACTCCACTCTACTATCCCATTAATATCCTGCTGCAATATGTCATGATCAGTTTCCTGTTTTATTTTAAGAACTAATTTCAAGTCGTCAGCGAATAATAATGGTATGGATTTATTGACTACTCTCGGCAGGTCATTAACTGCTACAATGAATAGAAAAGGCCCCAAATTACTGCCCTGACTGACGCCTGATCTCGTGAAATAGGGCTCAGAGAGCTGCCCACTGCAGTCGACGTACTGACAACGGTCTCGTAAATAGCAGGCAAAAAACGACAAAGTGTGAGGTGTATTGATACAGTTTGTATGCATAATCGTCATTACTATAATATAGGGACCTACGCTAAACGTTCTTGACGTCCAGAGGTCCTCCAAACTCGAGTACGTCTTGTATCCGGCCTCATACCGAAACGAGATTCATTGGAAAAGCAAACACAACGCCAGTCTTCTTCCTCCCAATTTCAGTGTTCGTGAACCCATTGTAAACGGGCCCTATCATTGCGGGGTGCTACAGGTGGAACTCTCAGCGGCCTTCGGGAACACAGACCCACTTCACCTAAACGATTTCGGATGGTTTGGTCGTTAATCAGCAAGCCTGAAGAGCTGTGAGCCTCGTAGCTGGTGGCAGTCATGGTACGATTCCGTCGAGCAGTATTTTTGATGTAGCGGTCCTGTCTTCGCGTGGTGATGCGAGATCGTCCTCCATGTCGCTCAGCCACGCTGCCCGTGATGCGATAGCGTGTCCAGAGGCAGCTTATAACGCTGTGTGTAATGCCAAGAGCGACAGCCACAGTAGGTTGCCTGGAACCAGCTTGCAACATTCCGACGACTCTCATCATCTCTTCTCGTGTCAAATGATGTCGTCGCTCCATATCGATGCAATTTTATTCAGTTCCGATGCAGAAATTGTAATGATTTTGTAAAAAAGCTATTACACACTTTTATAGGAATCTTGATTGATAGTTGATTTTCTATTTTTAAAAGACAATTCTTTATTCAAATAGTGAAATTGACTAAAAAGAATCAATAACGATCCAAAAAAGTTAAAATAATAATCCTCGATTGCAGCGATACTCTAAAACGTACAAGTACGTTTTAGAGTATCGCCGCAAATGATACCTGCACTGCACACATCAAAAGTGTCACACTTCTGATGTGTGCAGATATATTTTAAAAGGCATATCGAAAACTCTGTATATAAATCAATCATCGACCGAAATAAACCCGAAGTGATATTCCGAGACCGTTTGCTGAAAAGGCCTAGGAGAAAATGGAACGATCTTAATCCTCTATACTTCTGTTAGTTCTACTCGATTTCAGAGGACAGACGTCTCACAATACAGGCACCTATTGTGCTCTCATTACGTAATTGCGACGCTCCGGAGGGGTTTCGAAAATACCATACCTACTTTTTAAACATTATAATGGTTCGTGAGTGAAATAGGTTCTTGGAACAGAAGCAATATTAAAAGTTTTATATCTAGACATGTTTAGATGACAAGATGCCCACTGTATCTTAAAACATTGCTTCCAATTGAATCATGTTGTTTTTTTTTGATAAATGCAATAATTTAACAAACAATTTTATTTCCCTGTGTAAATAAGCTTTAACAATATTAATTTCTCATATCACTAGTACAAATAACTAAGCTAAAATGTGCAACTTGTCAATCGCGTTACTAATAGATACTTTGATTCAAACTCACGCCCTAAGTTTCAGCAGTTCTTCACCATATTTGCTTGAATAGGTATATGTTAGTTACTTTGAATGATTGTACCAACTAACTAATATGCTAATAATGCATGTGACGGTAGGAATAATAAATGGATGTGACCAAAGTAGAACAATAAACAAGTCATTGCTCGACCACCGCGTTTCAATACCTTGTTCCTGTCTCCCAAAATAACATATGGTTACATTTATCACATGGAAACGGTGAACTAACTACTCTGAGAAACTTACGTTTTTGGTCAAATAGGAATGTTGACTGGGAAAAAAAAACTATTTAGTCCATCAGTCAGATTATAAAAATAATATGACATGTATTTTTGCTTGGTCTTATTTCTAAAAAAAACTATTTAGTTCATCAGTCAGATTATAAAAATAATATGACACGTATTTTTGCTTGGTCTTATTTCTAAAAAAAACTATTTAGTTCATCAGTCAGATTGTAAAAATAATATGACACGTATTTTTACTTGGTCTTATTTCTAAAAAAAACTATTTAGTTCATCAGTCAGATTGTAAAAATAATATGACACGTATTTTTGCTTGGTCTTATTTCTAAAAAATGATTTAGATAAAACGAATTAAAGTTGGGGAGTGGGGGCTCGCTACGCCAAAAGTCACCATAAAATCTACCAGAAAGTGACGTCATGCCACATTTTAACTCGATGTATTGCCGTAATATTATACTTACGTAAAAAAAGAAAATGTACGTGTCAAATATTATTTAATAATATACTTTACGGATAAAAAAACTTTATCAATATCCCTATTACTATGACTATCCCGCCTACAAACAAATTATCTGTCGCGCTTTCATGAGCAACGATATCAATAGCAATTAGGGATACTTTTCTAAGAAGATCGAAATAGAATAAAAACTAGCAAAGGCAAAATGATTGCCGACCTATAAATGATAATCAAACGGATTAGTTACACGTGTCGATGTGACGTCGACAGACTCATGTTTACCTTTTCAAATAGGAGCTATTTATTCCCCATGAATCTGAAAATCAGCAAATGGAGGCCATTTTATCCACAGGGGTTCAAGCTGCGGTCGCCTCATGGCAATCAAATGCCATTTATTGTATTTATTTATCTTGCTCGATTTCTGGGGAACTCTGAATGGGATAAGTAATATTGCTGATCAACATGATCAAATACTTATTTATAGACATATATAATATCATGCCATGAAAATTATTAATTAATTTTGAACAGAATTTGACGTATTTGAAGAACGATACTTTTCCCTACAGCTGTTTGTATATACGTGCGCAAATCTAACTAAAATATCACAGCATCGTTTATTTGTTCCAAACTACAAAGAAATATTTTAAAACGTGAGGAAAGAGTAACGAATTTTCGCATCGAAATAAAGTTTAGCTACGCCGTAGCAGCGCCTACGCGCGTCGTAGCAGCGGCGTAGGCTATGTGACAGCGTGTGATACCACCTCCGCAGTTGTAGATTGATCATTATAATTTTATTGAAGCATTATGTAGATGGAAATTTTTAAATAATTATCTCCAGCAACTGACACGATATAGCCTTTATTAAATGCTTTAACTTTGCTAAATAATTTCAAGGACTTTAATCATAAAACGATTATAACACAGTGAGTTGACATTTTAAGAAGTATTTAAAGTCGGGTAATAATCTCTTTAGCTGGTTATAACTTTCTAAAGATATTTTGTTGGTGTTCAAACTAACTATACAATTTTGGCTATTTTAAGTTAGTAATATATTTTAAATTACCTTAGTAATTGGATAAAATTCTGAAGTAAAGGTCCAATAATTCTAAGCCGCGGCCGCACTCTTGAAGGATAACGAACTGTCTCTCTTCTGTACTCGTAACATTATGGTTAATTATAGTAAATTGACGCTTCTCTATGCTAGCGTTTGTTATGAAAAAAAGCCTTGTTATCGGATTAGTCTGCTACGTTACTGGAAGTAATAAAAATTGTAGAATGAAAACATCGGGAATTAATATCTAACGGCTCCATATTAACTCAATTACACTTTTAAAATAAATATTAACGAAATAGGAACATTATAAAAATAAGGTAGCCAAATGCGAGTAGACACGAACGAAGAATTTCGTAGGAAAGAAAAGAAAGTAATTGAGGTTAATTAAATTAGCAACTTAATTTTAACGACTCAAAAATTCATCCCACTTATCATCATACTGAATTTCCAGACTCTTTGCGACAGCTGCGCAAAAACAATGCCTTTTAGTAAAAAAAAAATTGTGTAAGTAGGGATCCTTTTTAATAATTTACCGCTACATAATAAAGACATAAGGAGCCTTTAATGTTCCCACTGCTGGGACTCAGACGAGACTCAGGTAATCCATCAGGCGGGCCCAGTGCGGGGTGGTAGATGACATATTTTTTATGCATGTCTTTGGATTATTGGGTCTAGGACACACCGATTTATTTAAAATTATTGAAGTGATAACTTTTATGGCAGCTTCGTAACATAACGCGTTACGGCGCCAGTCTGTCTGGCTTCCCTTCCTCTCACGCATACGGTTTTTTTAGGTGTAGCTTTGATTGGTACGGTATATCATCGAACTCAGGGCCTTAACTTGTAAGTCGGTGCCGTCACAACCAGGCCACCAGTGCTCCATCTAGGCCTATTTTGCGCTTTACGTACCTACTCTCAATTTGCCACTGATGAAAACGCTTCCGCTTTTTTTGCTTAGCCCTCGTTCACTCAAAGCTACATGGTTTAAACGCGCTAATTTATAACATTTAATAAATATCTACTGCGCATGAAAGAGTTTAAATTCCGTTTTTTATTTGGATTTGAACAGAACTTTGGCTGGTTTAACAAAACTTTTAATGAACGGGCTGTTACGATGGTAGGTCACGTGTTCAAATTTTACTGAAGCTATATTTTTGCACTGAAAAAAATGCTGAACCACGTGGAGCTATGTATTACATACTTATCGTCCTTCACGACTTGTGTAGGTATTGAGTACCTACTTGCTCGTTCTTCAATGATACCAATCTCTTTGGATTTAGACTTATCCCTCTTTAAGTGTAGGCAAATTAAAGTAGGCAAATTGTAGTATAATCCGCAAACATGCAAGCAAACAAACAGGCAACCTGGAAAGTAAATCTACAGGATGACTTATAATTCAACGTATTCCTTCCAGGATGAGATAGTGACCCCTTTGCAACATACACACCCCTTATAGCCTAGGCGAAAATTCATGGGACACGAGAAAATCTAAGATTTGTGCATTTCTGAAAATATCCCAAAATTCGTAATTAAATATAATTTTTCTCTAAACTCTCAAAATGAATTACCGTCAATGCTATTTTATTTGGTAGTAGGTAAATACGTTAACAAGGCTTTCGACGTAATCAAGTGTAAAACATCAAACAGATAAAAGATACAATAAGTTAACACTTTCGACTCCACCCATTTTCGTCGAGCTCATACAACATGCCGCCATACATACCTATTGCAAATGGACCCTCCAGGAGGGTTCCCGGCATTACGTTTGCGCTAAACTTAACCATCGCGGATGGTCAACGTAGGGCTGCCATCCGTCCGGGTTTCCCCGGATTTGTCCTAGTTTAGAGGGCGTCCGGGGAGCGTCCGGGCGGGGTTGTCAAAAAGTGTCCGGGTAAAACCCGGACACTTTAGTGTCCCGTAGGGGATTCCCGATTAATTGAAAGATAAGCGTTAAATCTAAACAAATCTTATTTAAAAAATCATTCGTAATTGGTAACCGCAACCAAGCTAACTCCGGCGCTTCAAAATAGCCGATGACGGCCGATGTCTAAGAGAAACTCGCTAAACACACACACGGTTTCTTCTCTGATCAAAATTAATAGTATATTATGCAACTAATGAATAAAGGACGGATTTAAAGCGAGGGCCATAGATGAATCACGATCAAGTGAAGGATTCTAACGACTGAATCACGACCGTAGGGAGTGATTCATGATGATTGAATCACGAGCGCAGCGAGTGATTGAAGTGTTAGAATCCTGAGCGACGCGAGTGATTCATGGCCCTCGATATAAATCGGTTTTATTCAAGAGTTGCATACTATACTTTATACCATGACTACGAGAAAAAGAAAGATTTAAGCGAAAATAGACATTTAATAAAAGCATAACACGTTCAGTGTCGGGAGCCCTCCTGGAGGGTTCACCTACTTGGATATGGGATGTCGGGAGCGCTCGCGGAGGGCTCATTTTAAATGTAGACATTCAGTGTCGGGAGCCCTCCTGGAGGGTTCACCTACTTGGATATGGAATGCCGGGAACCCTCGCGGAGGGCTCATTTCAAATGTAGACGTTCAGTGTCGGGAGCCCTCCTAGAGGGTTCACCTACTTGGATATGGGATGTCGGGAGCCCTCGCGGAGGGCTCATTTTAAATGTAGACATTCAGTGTCGGGAGCCCTCCTGGAGGGTTCACCTACTTGGATATGGAATGCCGGGAACCCTCGCGGAGGGCTCATTTTAAATGTAGACGTTCAGTGTCGGGAGCCCTCCTGGAGGGTTCACCTACTTGGGTATGGGATGCCGGGAGCCCTCGTGGACGTTGGAAGTGAAACCTCCGGGAGGTTTCACTTCCAACGTCCACGAGGGCTCCCGCTCCAACTACGAATAATAAAAGTCATAGACTTTTATGGCGGAATGATGAGTTATGAGTTCTATGAAAATGGGTGGAGTCGAAAGTGTTAAGGAGGTTGTATAGCATTGAGATAGAGGTCGAATACATTAGTGTGTTCTAAATTCAAACACCAAAATAGTGATTAAAAGAGCTTTTTATTCACTGTTTTCAGTGAATAAAATAAGCTTTTTAGAGGGGGAATGGTATAAATATAATTTTAAGGACCTATTATAGCTGACTTTAAAAACTATGCAGGTTCCTAAGCTACGCAAAAAATTAAAAAAAGTTAGTACTTAACATTCTAATAATTCACTGTAATCGGCCTGCGAAGGTTAGGCTAAAAATCCTTTTAAGCTTTAAAATAGGTGGTCCAAATAGTGACGCCATAAAAAAAAAACTGGAAAATACTCACTACAAAAAGACATGAATTTTTGAGGCTCCACCGGCAAGAAAATTAAAAAAAAAATACAAAAAAAATATTAACTCGAAAACTACAAATAATCGCGGAACATACATCGGGTATTTCTTTTTTAGGACGTGGATTTTTGGTCCACCCTGTATATGGCCACACCATTGATCTATTAAAAGCCTACCGCTTTTATTATATCATTGATATATTACGGAACTTACCTAGTAACAGCGCCTGGTCCTATCAAACTACGTGATTGCCCGTAGTAGCCCATAATCGGCACTCAGTAGCGCACGGGATATCGTTGATCAAACAGCTCCATAATTACAGTTTTTTTTTGTGATAAATACGCATCAAAATGACTTCTTGTGCAGCTAAACAGTGTTTTAATAACCCTGGGGCTACACTGTCATGTTATCGCGAACTTTACTTCACGCGCTCTCCCTCGCACACCGCTCGACGTGTCGCTGAGCAACAGAGTGTGCATGAAGTAAAGTTCGCGATAATGCGACAATGTAGCCCCAGGGTAATACAAGGAAGAAAAATAAGACACACGGACTTACCACTCGTAAGTACAGCTAAAAATGCTAATTTGTTGAAAGTTATAATATTAAGTTAATTAATGTTTGCTTCGCCATTTTTGTGAGAGCGAGATAGATATTCAAACATGCGTGAGAGACACGATACGCACATAATGCGCGAGTTGCGAGACTTCTTATTGGTGACGAGTACTAGAGCTAAAACATTCGGCAAATCTTCAGCAGCTTGCACGACAGCGCCGTCTCCTATCTCTGTTCTTGTCTATCGGTAACTGTAGGTTTGCGACTGTGATCACACTGATCACAGATGTGTAAGTTTTGCTGCATGAAGTCGTGCGCCGAGCCCAGGTTTACTGATTGCGATGTTGGCGCGTAACATATGAAAGAAAAGAAAGAAAGAAAGAAAAATATTTTATTTGGGACACGCACAGGAAATACAAACAGTAATAAAAAAATAAGAAAAAAAAAAAACTAAAAGGAGCATCTAAAACTAACAATTAAACGAGTTCAAATTAAAAACGACCTGTGCGAGGCCAAAAAGGCCACTATCTCAGCATAATGCTGCGATACTTAAAAAATAAATACCGCAGCGCTGGTATTCTGATAGGGCCCGCTGTGATGCCACGGACATACCTACGGACACATAAATCCCATTAGGGGATTACAAAATAAATAAATAAATAAACAACAATTATTAGTAAAAAATAAATACAAATAGAAAAAAACCGTAAACTAACATAAAGCTATCGGCTCACGCACGACGCCGACGCTCCTACATCACTTATCCTAGTTATAGACTAATTGTCTATGTCATAGCGCATGACAAGTGAAGGGACGCGGGCGCACTGCATGATGCTATTGTAGTCTGTGGTTATAGAATACATTTATACATCTGGTTTGTTTATAATAGTAAAATAAATTATGAAAAAGTAATTAAAGTATTGATAGGAATACAAATATACTACTCTGTACCTTGTTGATACAAATAACCAATTACTGAATAATAATAGATACTGCAAGAAAGTGGTCCAAATAAATCATATCTTCCTCCTTTAAATATATCAATGGGCCACATGCATGCAAAAACACAATAAGTTGGCTCAATTACAAGAAAAGTTATTAAGTTTTTTGTCTCTCCTGAAAAGTATCGGTTTTGTGGATACACCCCTATGGTTTGAGACCCGCGATATACAGGGTGGCAGCGACATCGACGCGAAAACTGATACCATGGATTCAGTACCTACATGATTCTGAACCCCCCTGCGTTGAAAATTTTCATCGGTTATTTAAAAAAAAGGCAGTGTATAGAGTGCCACCATTGGCACTCTATCCCTATCGGATAAAGTGCCACTACAGGCACCCTAGTAACACCGCCTCGGCCCGGCCAAAGTGCCGCAAGCATTGGATTGTCATTGTCACTGTCACTAAGACACGTCACTTGGTATTTTGTTTGAGTATCGAGGTTAGATCGCTGTAAAACACCACATTCCCAAAACATTACATTCTCTTGTGCCTAAACGGAACCTGGCACTTCGCCGGCCGCTACCGCGGCACCGCTCGCTACGCTCGCTCGGCTCTTGCGTTGTGTGGTCACAGTTCTAACCTAACCTAACCTAAATAACAAGTGACAGTGACAATGCAACGCTCACGGCACCCTAGCCGGGCCGAGACAGCGACACTAGAGTGCCACAAGAAACTCGCGGCACTCTATACACTTCGTAAAAACAATTTGATGTTTCATAGAAAAGTGCAATACCTACCTACGCGGTCAAAATGTATGGAACAGGAGATTTCTTTTAAAATTTTTCGTCGATTATTAGTTTCAGAATCATGTACTGAATCCATGGTACCAGTATTCGCGTCGATGTCCCTGACATCCTGTAAATTTGAGATCTTCACAACAGGTCCTTTCATTTGTTATGTCACACAGAACAGTATTCAAAACTTTTTTCAAAATTATTTAGCGATAGTAAAACCGTTTCTGTAATAATTAGCTGCTTAATCGATAAACGGTATTATAACCGGTATTTCAAAACCGGTTTCCTGGGCCTCTATGCGTATATAAATAGACTTGTCTCTATAGTTTTAATATTTTTTATCTGTATCAGATTCACTTGTCAAACTTTTTGCGCCAAGAATGATACAAAAATATTAGGTATTCTAAGCAAAATTACAAAGAGAAGAGAACTTTTGTTGTCTATGATTGCTCTCTCGTCTGTCTGTGCTGAGTTGCTGACTGACTGTGACTCGTAGAGTATATATGTTCTGTGGACTGTGATCTGTGAAATATTTGTTTGAAACTTAGCTTGACCGGGCGCTGAAATTAAAACTTTTGAGAAGTGCTTCATAACTTTTATGTCCAAACTTTGAAACACAAAAATCAAGATGGGAGACGATTTGCTTCCAGATAGTGCTAATGCTGTCAATACGCAAACAACTAACACACAAACGCAAAATTCCGAAGTTGACTGGAGTCAGCCTATTACTCCATCTTACATTCCTACGATATGGGGAAGATTGTATTCTACTAAAGTTTCTGTAAGTGGGAAACACTGCTGGAATAATGCCCAATATCCTGAATACTACGGTAAGAACATATTATTTATCTTTTATTCCATAATCATTTGAAAAATCATTCTACCTTCATATCGTTTTTCTCAATTCCAATTTGTTTAACTCTTATGACTTCTGTCCTGTGTTTGTCGGTTACCTACTAATGGACGCATATTGTTTTTTTTTTTTTGCCTAACAAAATTTGCTTGTTATCCTTCAATCTACCCCTTGTTTGACCCAAGGAACATGGGGTCTTTACGCGGCTTCTAAGCAGCTTCTCTGAGGGAAGAAACTTATTTGTAAGTTAAGCCCACCCTAAGGCTACCCACCGACCCACCATTGGCAGTTAACCCTGCTGCAACCTTGTTGACTGAATAATAGTTAATGCCATGATTATTACATATCATCACGCTATTCCCCGAAGGGTTATGCAGAAGTGTACCTATTCATAATCATAATAAGCCTATATTCCCACTGCTGGGACACAGGCCTCCTCTCTTTAAGAGGGAGTGGGCTGTAATCTACCACACGGACCCAGTGCGGGCTGGTAGATGTCACATGTCTTCGAATTTTTGGTTCTAGGACATGCCGGTTACCTCATGATGTCTTCCTTCACCGTTTTGAGAGCAGTGGTGATGTAATTATTGACACAAAGTAAAGCACATGTCTGGGTTTGAACCCACAACCTACAACTTGTAAGTCGGGGCCGTTACCACTGGGCCACCACTGCTCAAGTCCCATGTAATAGGGGGTGAACCTATTGCCATCAATCAGGCACAAATGCAGACTCCGACCTGCTATTGAGAAACACTAAGATGGAAAACCTAACAACACTTTCAAAACAAACCACTTTCACAACCTTTCCCATTCAAACCTGGGACCATATGCTCAGCAGCAGCCCCAGCGACTACTAGACCAACAGGCAGCCATGATTATTGTCCATCTTATTTACCTTTCGGCTTGGAGCGAGTTAATATCATGTATTATTTTATACACAGATCTCATACAGCCAGAGTTTACTCTGGGAAGGGCGCTCAACTGCACCTTCATAGTGAAAAGAGACATGATAAAAGAAAATATTATAAAAAATGTCAGCAAACAACAGTTTATCATAAAAAGGGACATGTCGTAAGTTTCTCTAACTTTTATATGATTACCATAACATCATTAACATTTTCAATATAACAACTAATACTTCTTTTCAGGGAGCCTCTTTGTCCTGCTATAATAACTGATCTGTCATACAATGGAACCTACGTCAATGGAGAAAGGATAGGCAAAGGAAACTGCCGCATACTAGATGATAAGGATGAAATATCAGTCACTCATCCCATTGTTAAAAGTTTGTATCATTTACTTCTTTGAAAAGTTTTGTGGTGGAATTCTGAATTAATATCTATCACATAGATATTAATTCAGCTTGAGAATAGAAACGCAAGCTCAACGCACACACAAGTTATGCGCTGGTCGGCAGTAGAGATGGGCGGTGGGAAAAAACCGGGTATTTATGTGGGAAAAAACCTAATAGACGGGTGTTTTCATTATCTACAGTTCTACACTAATACAATAAAGCTGAAGAGATTTTTTGTTTGTTCGAACGCGGTCATCTGTGGAACTACCGGTTGGATTGTAAAACATCTTTCGAGCAGCTTATTGGTCGCCAATAGCGGATATATTTTACATTACGTAACCAAAAAATAGGTCTATAACTTTTTTATTTTATTCTTTATACAATGTCGCCCATGCGCATGTGACCGCCCGTAATTTTCTGAATATTCATGAAAAAATATCGAAAATAAACTTCAAAAGGGTCTATCTATAACATTTTTCATGTTATTCAATTTTTAATTTTTAAAGATTTGCTTTCTGTTTTTTGACACATCTTCGAAGTTTATGGGTTGATTTGGATTCTGTTTATTATTTCCAAAAGCTTATGAGTTATTTTAACAGGTTAATTAAAAATTTTACAAAAAATTATCGACTACGATAAAAAAAACGGAATCGAAGTCATTTTTTCGGTAAAAAATTGTGTATTTATTTAAAAAAAACTAGTGAAAAATGTTATAGATAGACCCCCTCTTTTGAAGTTAATTTTCGATATTTTTTCATGAATATTCAGAAAATTACGGGCGGTCACATGCGCATGGGCGACATTGTATATTTAGGCTGCACTATGTATAATGTATTTAATTATAGAAATAAATAAAGTTAGATAACACGCATAACACTTGAATATAATGAAATTTTTCAGGCTATACTACTTTACAATCTCCACTTAGGGACACGGTATCGAAACTGTACTCATCAGTAGTATACACAAAAAAAAGTATCTTACACATAAAAGTATTGAAACAAAAGTATCGATACTTCAAGGTATCGAGTACTTTTCTTAGTTAGTTTCCTAATGCGCATAGAGCATAGATCAATATCAGTCAGTAAATAACGCCAGTTTAACTTCAGTAGGGCAGGACATGAAAAAACAAATGGTATTGGTACACACATTTAATACAATAATAGAAGAACACAAATGTAACTACTAAAATTAAAAAAAAAAAAAAAATAATATTTAGTACTTTAGGCATATAAATTAAAGTTCCCATTCCTCCTTCGTACAAGCACTTATGTAAGAGTGATTGATTAGTGTAGTAAATGAATAAAGGAAAGGTTGGGAATTAAACTGTGAACGGAAGGAACGATTTCGAACAAAGATCGATGTAATGTTTTAGAAGATTCCGAACGAATGAACTAGATGGCGTTGTTGCCATAAACAAAGCCGTAAGGTCGCAAGTTTAAATGGGTAATTTCTAAGATTACCCATTTAAAACTTAATTTCTTATTAGATACGATACCTGCCAAAAAGTACCCATTGAGTAAAAGTATCGAGTACAAAAGTATCGGTATAGAATGGAAATGTACTCGATACCACAAAGTATCGATACTTTTTTCGTGTCCCTATCTCTACTTATTTATTACTTTACCGTACCATCTGAAACTTACTCGTACACACGGCTACACATCAAGTTATACATTTCCAGTTCATGCTGATCTCGCATTGTATAGGATTTCCGTACAATGCGAGGTCAGGTTATACTGGAAACGTATAGCTTGATGTGTAGCCGTGTGTACAGACGCCAGCACATCAACCTACTCCAATCTGCCAAATTTTCCCAATCAACATTGAACCTTATTCTTTAGCGATAAAGTCGAAAATATATTAAAGAAATTTGACAGATTGTAGTAACTTGATGTGCTGGCGTCTGTACAACAATTTTTGCTTTATCACTTCATTCACTGAGTTATAAATGTTATAAGAAAGAAAAACAAACTTGCCTTGACTAACTAGCAGTATAGCTTATCTTAGTTGAAATGACGTGACCCACTACTTAATTATTCATACTTTAAACTTTTAAAGCTTGTGTACAGAAAATGTGTTAGTGGAGTGCGTCATTTCAAATTAGACAAACTCAAACTAGTTGTAATAAAGTTTAAAAACTATGTACCTACTATTTAATTTGTGTATCTAAATATTACACAAAATATTTTTTTTTCTTATTCCGAATACTTTCCCAATCGGGAATTTTCCCGGGTATTTTCTCCTCGAATTTTCCCACGGTTGGGTTTTTTCCGGGTGAATTGCCATCTCTAGTCGGGAGCGGAAGCCACTCACGCGTTTTGTGTGCTGACATCCATGTAATACAAGGAATTACAATATATACAAGCCGTACTGCCGTCCCGCGCCCAACACCCGCCTGTGTGTGTTTTGCTTTTATTGTAAACTTTCATGAACATCAAATAGTAAGGAGCAGTTTTTATAGAGAGATTTTAATTTATTTTGCTTTTATTGTAAACTTTCATGAACATCAAATAGTAAGGAGCAGTTATTATAGAGAGATTTTAATTTATTTTATTTGAGTTTATTTTTATATTTTTTTTGTTTTCAGTTTTTGTTTTCAAAGACTTGCTGAAAAATGAGCAGGATCAAGTTCCTAAAGAAATATCAAAAAAGTACTATATCTCCAGGACATTGGGCCAGGGTGCCTGTGGCTTAGTTAAACTAATTTATGACAAAGTACTGCTTCATATTTTTTATTTTAATAGTCTATTGATTGTGTTATAGCATCACATTTGAACAAATTCTTAATTTCAGATCAAATGTACAAAGTATGCCATGAAAATAATTAAAAAGAGCAGAATGACAAATGGACAAATTAACCATTTAAATGACCCAGAAAAGATAATGAATGAGATTACTATTATGAAATCTGTAAGGCATGTAAGTAAACTAGGAAGCTTAAAACTTGTGTGGAAATAATCAGCATAATCATGCCCTTATCCCAATTGTATTCTCCTCTGTTTTATTTCATACTTCTCTTAGTTCTCATCACTTGTGCAAAAAATATAAAATACCCTACTTTACCTGTTTTCCTATGCTTGAAATGTTTGCATACCAAACTGATGAATTTTCATAATATGAAAATTCATCAGTTTGGTAATGTATAGTAATGTATATCATACTATGCAATATACATACGTACATGAAAATTCATCAGTTCTTTTTTTTTATACTCTATGTTTTCGTATTTTTTAGCCGTGCATAATCTCCACTGAAGAAGTGTTTGACTCGCGCGAAGCTGTCTACATTGTCCTAGAACTAATGCAAGGAGGAGAACTATTTGACAGGATCACTAAACAGGGTCACTTGTCTGAACAATTTACCAGATTCCTATTCAGGCAAATGGTGCTAGCTGTACAGTACCTCCACTCTCAAGGCATCACCCATAGAGACCTAAAGGTTTGTATTATTCATTTTTCTTTGTTATGTTTACCCTTGGATTAGTAAATATATATCAGATACAATAAAATGCCCAATTTTCAGCCTGAGAATGTGCTACTTGAGAGTGAGCTGGATGACACTCTTGTTAAAATAACTGACTTTGGCTTGAGTAAATTTGTTGGAGAAGACAGTTTCATGAAGACCATGTGTGGGACCCCACTGTACTTAGCCCCCGAGGTGTTGAGAGCAAATGGACAAAGGAGCTATGGCCCTGAAGTTGATGTGTGGAGTCTGGGAGTCATTTTCTTTGTGTGGTAAGAATAAAGGATTCTCGAAAATGCTTAATTATTA
Source organism: Conistra vaccinii (assembly GCA_948150665.1). NCBI lineage: Eukaryota > Metazoa > Arthropoda > Insecta > Lepidoptera > Noctuidae > Conistra > Conistra vaccinii. Next base: position 12,401,207 of record OX411330.1, read on the forward strand.
TTAAAGCTCTCTTTATTTTGTATACAAATAGATCATAGAACCAAATAATTTATTCTGATTACTTTGTAGTTTGGTTGGGTACTTGCCGTTTTCGGCAGATTACAAAGACATGAACCTCAAAGATCAAATTCTGAGTGGGAGGTACAGGTACTCGCAGCCACACTGGAAAAACATCAGTTTGCAGGGCAAACTGCTGATGAAGAAAATGCTTACAGTACAAGTTGGCAGGAGGATCACTCTCAATCAAATCCTGAACCACAGCTGGATGCAGGTAAATGCTGATTTTTTTAATGGCTACTTCTAAATATCATCAACATAACTCCTATGTAATAAGTTATTGTTTGTTTACAGGACAATGATGTCATCATCAGAGTAGAAAAATTACTTTCCCAAAAACAAGTAATGTTGGGCATGACTCAATTGACAGTTTCATCTTCTTGTGAAGATGATGAGAATGGCAATGCTGACACAGTTACTGTGATAAGGTTGGTGGCAACTGGAAAACGTGCTCTGAGCAACAGCTGCAGCTCATGTGAACCTAATCCTAAGAAACTACGAGTCGGAATGTCTATTGAAAAACATAATGATACTACTTCCACAAACAGCTACTGCTCCGATGACTAGATTTGATTAAAATCTTTGACAATTTTATATATTACTGGTTCTTAATAATTCTATTGTCATGTTTTATACAATTATGATACTCAATTTGTGACTACATTCCAGGTAACGATTTTGGAAGTATGATTAATTAATGACGGGTATTTTCTGTGTTAAAATACCATTTTATTATTTTGAATTGTTATTATTAATAATTATTTTTCTAATTTTGTTCAGTAAGGACATGTGATATTTTTTAATGTTTCTCAATTTTAATTAGTCCAGTGTGGCAGTTTTGTTAAGAAATACTTATTAATTTGTAATGTTTCTAGTGCATAGTGTGCAAGTATAGCAGAATAAAGACAAAAAACTAGTGTTCAAGGTGTGAACAGAACATAATTATACATTTGTGATATGCACAGATTGTGACAGTACGTTTTTTTAATTTTAATGAATGCATGATTAATGATTGCTTTGTTGTTTTTTAAGTGCCATATTATTATTATTATGCATAGTGCCTTAAATTTAATCAGGCTTAAATATCTGTTAAACCACTGCTATTTTTGTATTTTTGGGAACTATAATTATATCTTTATAAACATAAGTGGCCAGCCAGCAGTACCAAATGATTACCTTGTACTTAAAGTAATTAAAACCCAATGATTGAAAACCAGCTGATTCCTAATAGTCATTAGATAATGTACGAATAATTATATTAACCAAGACTTTTGTAAACTTAAGACCTCAAATCCGCCTCGGATACCACCGACTTAGTTTTATATCATGTTAGTGTGGATTAGATATTGTTGATTTTTTTAAATGGTAATTGGTTTTATTGTCAATAAAACAAATGTTTTCAAAAATAAATTATATTTTTATTTCAATTCCGTGTGAAGCTATGTACACGGTTATGTACAAACACGATTAATGTAATTATTATATTATTTGAAAAATTTAGACAAAAATTAAATTTATTCAGTCTTCTATGATATTCAATACAGTTTAACTTTGTCTTTCTACAAAGAAATGCTTGGAACAATAATAAATATAGTTATAATAACCTTAATAAATTACATAATATTACACACAAATCGATTCGTTCGTTTCGTAACTCTAAATTAATAATAACATACATCTTATTCAGAATCAGTTGGGATCCTTTATAAAAGCTGATGATATTAACATCCTCATATAGTGTTAGCACTTTCATTGAACACTAACAATGACAACATTCATAAATCAACGTCATGAGTCGGGTTTGCAAGCAACTTCTCGAGACCTTCATCATAAAAACCAAGCATGAATAAAGAAACCATAAAGACATTCAAAAGGATACACAGATTTTATAAATAAGCCATTCATTTATCAGGTGCAATAGCTTCAAACATCATTTGTTACATTACACCTAAACCTAAAGAACTACAACCATTAGGAACTCGAAACGACAAAGATTGTTAAACTGCATGAATAATTTCATATTAGAACACTGTTCAAACTACTAACTACAGATTTTATTTCGCTTCGATAGATCGCAAATAATTAATGTGCTAGTTAACATTTCAATAAATATGTGTTGATTTTTATAACAAAACAGTTGAGGTAATTAAAATACCAACACAAAAGATAAGAGGCATTACGGATATAATTATGTGCCTGTACATTGATCAATAATTGTATTACTACAAATTACAAAAATAATATGAACAACTGCTTGCATTAATTTATTATTTTAGTAGGCACATGGCTTCTTAATCAAATAGGTAACAGTAGCTACTGTGATGCCTAGTTTCTAACTATGTACTCACAATTACACAGTCGTTTTCACTCTATAACATAACCAACCCTCTTTTTAGCAATATGCCTTACGACTCAGTCTTATAAAATAATTGTGTTGCAATAAAATCACTATAATTATTGAATTCCCCGTTAAGTATCTCGTCCGGAAATTACTCGCGAACTATGGGATAATTATAGATCAAACTATATTTTAATTTGCTAAGCTGGAATATACAATGGCGATAGTTGAATAATGAAAAGGGATCCTAATTATAGTTATTTAATTGGAACATCCTGCTCTGTCCCAAAAGCGTTCTCTCACTTTCCTATCACGGAGGTAATTTCATCCAATATAAAATAATGTCATCACGTGTTTATTCACCTTCGTGAGCTGCACTGTGCGAAGGCTCCCTCGATTGTGATTCCGCTTCTGTAAATACAATCTAAAATTATTTCCATTTCAAATCAAATGTGAAGTCTTGGTAGTGCGCCCCGCCATTGTCACCAAAGCTACAGTTATGCAGAAGCATATTATAATTGCGCTGGGGGACTCACCTACCACGCTACTACATTACTTTTGAAGTAACTGAAACAATGTGAATAGTTTTGGTAATAGGTTGTAATTGGCATAAAAGAGTCCGATCAATTATTATTGTATATGTCGCAAATGGATTGCCTAATCGGCGGTTTTACAAAACCATTAGTTGTTTAACAAAACAGCTCCCTAATAATAATTGCCATTACACTACGTTTAACAAAACTGGTACCCAAGTTTAGACGAAATGCAGAATGGCTTATCTGCAGTCACAATATTTCTGTTTCGCACGCCATTATTGTTGTTATAATAATTATAACACAGACAGCCACGAGCGACAAAATTTAAATCTACAATATTATGACGTTGAATTTCACGCTGTTTTACTTAGTCTCTAACCGTAGACCCGCTGTATTGATATATTCAAAAGATTTATGCAACTCTGCGTGTTAAAGGCTTTCAGTAATTATGAAAACTGCTTAACGTCGTTCAGCTGTTTTACATTACTGAGCTGTTTTGTAAAACAACTAATTAAACAATCTATCTGCGACATGGTGACATGTGCATAACTTCTTACATATAACACATGAAATGTTCTTAACATAATTATAATGAAACCGTCATATCAAGCTTTGACGGCAGATGAAGAAAGTACGCCGTGGTTAATTTGAATAGCCATAATGAAGCAAAAGCTAGATTGTAGACATTTCTCAGAGAAACACGATATACCTACTAGGAGAAACCATTTTATTTAATTACTTTACTAAATTAGTGAAATAGCTGTGTATTTATTTACTCACCGGCAATGGCTCGCTCGACTCTTGATTTGTCTCTAACGATGTATATCGCAGTTAACAAAAAGAATATGCCACCAATGACTTCAACAAAACACGTCATGAACAGTGCATATTGTAACGACTTGAACTTTACTAGAGGGGTAGGGATCACGTTATCACCTATAGGTGACAAGGATATTTTTAAATGTTCCGATATCTGAAACAAAAAATAAAAAACAATAGTAAAATAACTGTAGTGATAAATAAAAACAATGCAAGATTTCTTCCATCCCATGTTTTCATTACCAATTAAACACGCCTACTCTTTTGGTGGTGGCAATCAAATATAATTATAATAAGATTGTATTGCTATCACAAATTGGTTGGGCACGCGTAGAGAATGTGGCAATGATTCCCTTATGGCGGATACCGGGATACGTCGCCAGTTCTGCTGCGTTCATGCTGTTCATGCTGGACGTAGAACTATAACCACAGCCTACGATTATTATGTGATAACTACTTACCAATCCGACTAAGTAGGGACTTCCAGCGTCGCCAAACATGTGTGATATCAAAATTTGGAAAGCTTCTGCTGTAGACCGCCTCGGTGGAATCACCACATACTGAAATATAATAACTTCGTTAGCAGCTATAAAATAAACACTATGTTTTATATGCAACAAAACATCACTACATACTTTTGTCACAATCACCAATTCACAAACTATTTAGTACCGGTTTAACATGACATGCAACTATTCTTACAAAACAGTTATACAAGAAACCCAAATACGTAGGATTTATATATCTTTATCAAAATCGTATGATTGAAACTACAAATACTAGTAATTAGTGTTAGGTATTGAAAGAAAATGACTAAAATAAAATTAGCACACTTATTGAGATAAGCGCCATCTGTACTGTCTTACATTTATTACTTGTCTAAGTAGAAAGGATGGAATCAACGGGAGTAATTACCGCAAGCTAAAACCGACAGATGGCGCTGTTACACACACATTGAAATCGGTCCACCCGGCTTGAATGTTCTAAAAATATTCCAATGAGACCACAAGTTCCGGAAATACTTAATCACAACTTGGCAATGGTGAGCCGTCAATATGTGCTAATGAGTGACTGATTCTAAATATTATGAGTATCGTATACAAAGCAATAATAAATAAATAATTTAGAATGATGCCTACGCAAACCATGCTAACTTTTGCATGCATCTAAATACTTCAACCAAAAATAATCCAACAAAACCATATTTATACGCATTAAGCAAATTGCTAGCAGCACAACACAAATAAATAAAACCACCTCAATAGGCTGCCCCTGAATGCGATCGGTTTTGTAAGCGGGGAAAAACCAAAACCGATAGCCAGAGGCGTCCCTGCGGTCGGAGTCTCTTACCAGCAATATATCGGCTATTATTGCCCAGTTGAGATTCAAAGCGACTTGTCCTATAAACATGAAGATGAACGCCGCGTAGTAGTTGGTCTCCGCGAAGATGATCGCGAGCGTCATGGCGGGCGCGGACACCAGCAGGCCCGCGCCGCAGATGACGGGGTGCGCGCGCGGCCAGCGCTTGCGCAGCGCCGTGCCCAGCCACGCGCCCAGCGGCACGCCCAGCAGCCCCGCCACCATGGTGACGCCGCCGAACGTTAGCGACACCCTTCGTGCAAAGTATCGGAGCGGTCATCACATGCACCGCTCACAGCGGCTTTGGGAACCTCATACGGTATCGAGCTACTCCAGATCTCTCGTTACTTTAGATTTTGACGATTGACTTACGAGCTTATTTTGGCAATTGTCGACTACTTCTGGTTCGACACGAAATACCATATCACGAAATCGTACGCATCCCGACCAGATCGTGTCGAACTTGAATTAGCAAAGAATTACCGAAATATGCATGTGAACAAAACCGTAAAAAACTTGCTTTACAACGAGAATATGCCATTGTCCATCTTTTCTCAAAATTTTCTTTTTCATAAGGTATATATAATATGTAATATTTTCCCAATTTTATTACGAAAATTGTAGCGCATTCAATTGCATGCTAAATGTATTGGTTAGATAAACATAAAAACTTATATCTTGAACTGAATACTATATGATGTTCGACTGAGTTTGCCATGCATTTAATTTTTATTAATGTACTTAAAGTAAATATAATTTATTTCGAAAAACATGTGTAATTGACATGACTGAAGCTTCTGTGCATTAATTAGGTGTGTATTATCGAAGCGGCATTCTCTACAATTAGCACTTTGATGAGATGATTGTACCGCATCATGAATTCCCACACAACATGATTAAGTAACGAATACAATGAAGTGTTGCGAAACCGCGTCATCTCATTGGAATATTTTCTCCAGAATCAGTTCGAGCCGGTGATCGATTTCTGCTTTAAATAGCTTGCATGCGCTGTCGAGCATGCAAGCCGGGTCCCGGCAACGTGTCCAGCTCTGCATCACTTTATAATTATGTGCTCCACAAAAAACAAGGAAATATTTATTAGATGACACATTCCCGGGACCAATAGAGACAGAAAGCGCTCACCAGAATGATATCGGCGACAATCGACCAGGTAAGGTTGAGAGTCGTCATGCCGACGAACATAAGGAAGTAGGCGAGGCCAACGTTGTAGTCCACGGTGACGAGGGCGAGGAAGACGACGGGCGCGGAGGCGAGCAGGGCGAACCCGCAGATGAGCGGGTCGCAGTCGAGCACGCGCGGGCGCAGGCGCTGCGCCAGCCACGCGCCCAGCGGCACGCCCAGCGAGCCCGCCGCCATGCCCACCAGCCCAAACTTGTACGACACGCTGCACCACGCTCATACATTACTTTTAGCCGTAATTTCAGTAGTCACCCTCTCACTCTAGCTAACTGTCTATCTAATTAATGCTATTCTAAACCCAGAGGCGACAACTACCATTGATGTCATTAGTTAGTAAAAAAATCTTGTGGAATTCAAACATTGTTAGCGTGCAATAAATCTGATCGGCAGTCGGCACACACTTGATTCCTTGCAACCTATGAACCTATACAAATATTTGTCATACCAAGACTTTCTTTCTAGCGGAAATCGAATCCGCTAACTCGTAAAGAAATACACAATTTTCATGAAAGTTAGAATACATTTAAATTATTAGAGCTTCAGTCTGCCTAGAATTTTAATTTTCCATGGAAACCATTTGTTGAAGACTCACCTGTCAATAGTAATATTAAGTTCGGGTTGCATTTTGAGGCCCAGGAAGATGAATTGCGGACCCCACCACGCGAGAGCGCCTGTCACGAACGCTACGCATGTGAACGCGAGCGTCGACAGCATAAACGACGGACTGAAACACAACAAGTTACTGTGAACTTCAAATCTATCAAGATAGATCAGAGATAGATCGATCAAAACTAAAATCTATGAATCGTTTTTTATCCCATTAAAAGAATAGATAATTTTTTTACTGATGAAAGAAAGGTGAAGTTTCTCAATCGATGCGTAACTTCTTTTTCTTTTTAATTTATGACCAGTTGACTACGCATAACGAGATTTTACAGATGTGGACGATTCTTTTTTATAAAAAAATTGGTCCCGTCTAAAATTAAAAAAATAGAAATACTACCCCCCTAAAAAAATAGGGGTTGATTGATTTTTCAACTACATGATTGTCGCCTATGAACCGATTATGCTACAATTTGGTACACATAATATAATTCTGATAACACTACAACATAATAGACACCCGCGGGATTATACGTAACACGCGTACAAATCGTACAATGGCAATGCCTTTAATTTTGACAGTTCAACAACATTCATTGCGTTATTTATGATGTTGAGCAGAGGAATCTTTCAAACTTATGAAGCAATGGATTGATGGAGCAATTTCTTTCACGCGTGGTACGCAACTAGGGTGCCGCCGGAGTTTATCTGATGATGGAGACGGAAATCAGTCGAGAGAGCTCCTCAACCATATTTACAGCAGCAGGCATCGTGTTTGAGCTTTTTTTATTCATCTTGATGATGAGAACTTTAGACCTACCTACCTTAGAATTATAATATTAGGAAACCAAAACGAAAAAAAAAAAAAAAGTGATAAACAACTTTTAGTCCAAGTTCGTAAATGATCAAAATTACTTACTTAGCAACTTATTTAGACTAAAAGGTGATTTAAAAAAAAAACGGTTTTCTGATTATTTTTCGTCGGCATTTTGTATGTTATACATATTTTAATTGGTGATAAAAATGAATGTGTCATATTTTCACATAACACAAAGTACCAAGTGTTTATTCATTCATTACATGTAATGAATGAATAAACATCTCGGTAGATTACATCCGTTAGTTTAAAAGTTTCAATACTTACTTCCTAATAAGGCCGCAGATGTCCTGGCGGTAAGTGGTCGGTTTTATTTGGCTTTCTTCGGCATGTCCTCGCGGGGGATCCTGCATAACCCAGTATACGAGTACTACGGCCACCATACCGAGGAACGGCGTAATGCGGAGACCCCAGCGCCAATTGCCTGCCGCGGCTCCGGCTAGTGAACCTACTATGTATCCGAGACCACTGGAATTGCGGAAAATGTACATTTATGTATTAATAGACTTAAAAAAAAGGTTAAGGTTATGCATTCGGCAGGTTTTGTTTTCAAACAAAATTGGACAAGTCTCTCTCAAGTTCTGAGTTGTGGTTGCCCTCAGTCCCTCACCATACCTACAAGAGGGGAGAGAAGGTGCTGAAAAGTATGCAGATAGATCTTCAAAATGTCATATTGCAGATTTTTTTTTAACTGACTTCAAAAAGGAGGAGGTTCTCAATTCTACAGTATGTTGTTTTTTTTTAAATGTTTTTTCACGTGATTACTCCGCGAATTATGAATTGATTTTAATGATTCTTTTTTTGTTTGGTAGGTCATACTTCAGAGGTGGTCCCATATAAATTTTATTAACTTTGCTTGGATAGTTTATGAGTTAGCTTCATTCATACGTTTTTTCCCACTTAGCCTATGTGGATGATATGTTCCTGCCACTGTTATTTACATAGCAGGTAGTTAGGTATTCGTTTTTGTGTGGGGTAGGTACCACAACTAAAAAGTGAACAAGAAAAACTTTTTACAAAACAAATAAGTCGGTTAAAAAGACACTACATAGTCAAAAATAACTTTTATTTCGGAAGTCGGTGGCATAAAGCAACATGTCAAAACCAAAAATACACGTTTTTTTTTTTTGTTGTTACTTTAATATAAATTAATGAGGAATGTGATGAGTTACCAAAAGTAAGGAATTCGAATTCGATTAAGTAGGTACTACTGATTTCGCACTTTACCTACCTACTCCCCAAGTAACACAACTGGGTGGTAAAATAGCTCTATATCATATCTGTTTGTAACCTTGGGTGAAATATATAGGCATGAATAAGTTCTATATAGGTGGAGAGAACCCATATGCAAACATTATAGAACCACGGGGAGAAAAATTGCAGCTTAATTTTGGTTCCAAATGAAATCCATAGGAGTTCTCACGATCACCTTAAGTGGCAATTAGAACTATGTGTGTAAGTTGTGCGCAGTGAACGGTTGATTGAATGATATGACGTTTCAATTCATTCATTGAGTGACAAATGAAACGAAAATTCTTTTATGGGGCGATAAGTTATGTGTTTTTGAATTTGTACTGTGAACAGCCATTTTATTTGGATTACATCTATTTGATGAGTATTAAAACTTCACGTGTACTGATATAATGCAGGCATTGATTTACAGCACAAAATCCTTGCGAATGTTTTGTTACTGTGAAAGTATAGTATGGTTTCTTTGTAAATTTCGAAGCGCCTTCGATTTGATCAAGAACAATTAAATAAAATGTGCTAAATCAATTGGCGAAATAATAGTATAAAAAAATAAAACTGTTAAAAACCTAACGTAATGGTTTTAGACTAAGTATAATGTCAAAGTACATCAATTACAATTAACAAAACTCAGTGATTATGTGTCAGTGTGATAAAACACTTTCAAAACAAAATATTCTTAAGGACAACCATTTTCTAAACATGGCGATGTTTATGGCATCTCTTAGTTTTTATTTTCATTTATTTGTTCCCTATTTGGAACTGTAAGGTCTAAAAATCACTTATTTGTATGTTGCTAGTGGCTGACCAGTGGATGCTACTACCAGCAGTAATAATTAGCTCGTACAATCTGCCGATGATAACCCACATCGCTTAATTTTTTTCCATTTCACGGAATTCAAGTTTGATGAAGTAGTTTAAACTATGAACTTTACAACAACAGAAACAGAAAATACTATCAACAGAGTGACGCGTAGCACGATCTGACATATGTAATAATAGGTCGCAATTATGTATTTCGGGAACTGGTACATCGTTAGTGGTTATAAATAAGTGTAAATAGCTGCTGTTGGTTTTCAAGAACCCACTATTGAAACTTATCTACGCGTTGGAGTGGCATAGGAGTGGTAAAGATGCAATCACGTTAGGTTCCAAAAAGGTTGCAAAATTATCCGTTTAGCCACTACAGGTGATATACTACTCTGTTATACTACTCGTTTGGAAATAGAAGTGCTAAATAAGGGTATGTTACAGCTTAAATGGAACAGTTGCTTACAAGTGATTTAAAGGCCTGATATACCACTGCGCACTGTTGCTTCTAAATTGGTAACAATTAAAACCCGTTTTCAACTTTAAGTAACAAAATCGACTCTATGCAACTACGAGTGACAGGAAGTACTCATATACAAATAGGAGTAGTGTTTGAAGCTATAAGTTCTATCAAATACTGTTATACCACTCATTTACAACTTAAAGCTATAAGATAAGTAGCAAAATTCACTAATGTGCTACTTGGGTCAGCTATTCTATAGGTAGCTATCTAACATGATTGTATCTTACAAATACAAAGCAGAAACAAGTTCTACCGTCTGTATCTAGTAATAAGCCAGTAATTACATAAGTTAAATAGAGCTCGCTTAAGTCACGTAAAACGATGAGAATGAAAATACGTCATCATTAGGCTCTAATTGGATCTTTCTGGCTTGTAGGTAATCTAATTTATAACACGTATGAACGTCGCTACTAAAGTTAATTTCAACGTCCGAAGTCAGCTTCGCACGGACGTGATTTAATCGCGGCGATTTTTTTATTCTTACATGGATTTTCAACTCTCGGTATTGAACCGAGCATTGAGAATCCAACAGAGCGCGTGCAGCGCGTATCCCAGCGCGTCAAGAAAACACTGTTGATATTCAACTCTCGGCGCTAAGCAGAGCGTCGAAAATCCAATACGCGAAAAAAAATCGCCGCGATTTTATTACGTCCGTGCGAACATAGGCTCAGTGGGTACGTGAGAATTTGTAATTTAAATGTAGCTTCATAATAAACACCTCATCACAAAACTATTAATTAAAACGTAAGAGGTAGTAGAGGTATGCAGTTACTCATACAACCCACCACTTTCCCTTTGAGAGGGAATTCCATGTAAAGTTTGCAATACAAAAACACTTGGCGATTGTTTGTTGACCATACGATGTGTGTGTGTGATACTATGTGCAGAGTAACGAAACCTATGTTAACTCAACAGCGCCTAGGTCAATTGCGAATATATAAATAAGTGAACACATTACAAACACGTGTTTTCCCATACCCTAGAAACATCAAGTTTCCTTGCACGAGTTGCACGCCAAATCCTAATCAATGCCCGACCGAGGTTCTAAAAGCACGCCTGCAGATGGTAAATCACTAGCCGACGTAAATAGCTGGTTATGGGCATAACCAAAATCCATTATGACTACAGTATCATCGTCATCTGTCTGTATACAGTCATATAGGTACAAGTGGCAGTTAATGGCAATTGTAAGGAAATCATTTGGCTTGGGATGGACATGTGATGAGGAGGGAGGAAACTCATGTGACTAAAAGAGTGATAAATATAAATGTTGTGTGTGATGGATGGAAAGACGAAGGCCAAAGAAAAGATGGATGGATTGTGTGGGAAAGAGAAGGGAGTAAATGATAGCATGACGGTTGACTGGGGACAATGGAAGAAAAAAACGTTGCGCCGACCCCAAGTAACATGGAACAAGACCAGGAAGATCATGATGATCAGCCGTAAATCAAGCTACTTACTACTACAACAACAATAACACACAAAACAACAAGTAGTGACTACAACTTCCACAGCAGAAATATGCCTGCCCCATTAATTTGGACGCAACAGACATCAGGATGGCAACCAGTCGGTTATCATTCAAAGTGAAGGCACGTGAACTTATTCGTAAAAAAAAGTTGGCAGAATCTTTGCAGCTGATTTGCTGGATTTGTTTTCTCCTCTACATATCGTTATTTCTCCTGACAAAGTTTATTCGGTTTATATGTATGTATGTATCTATGTATATGTATTAGTATTTATTAATTTTCAATTTATCTATCCCTTATATTGCACCTGCCATGTTTTGTCTCTGCATCACCCTAAGGTTGACTGGTAGAAAATGCCCCAGGCATTAAGTCCGCCTTTGTACAGTATTTTTTTTACTTGTGCATAAAGATTTAATAAATAAATAAATAATTTCCACAGGGGATATTGATAACTTGATATTACCTGCCAACTGGTATAGCGAAGTAGAAGACAGCCAACATCTTTGATCGCATATTGCCCACGAAGAGGTCGCTGATGATTGTGGGTGCTATCGTCGAGTATGAAGCCTCTCCGATGCCCACCATCCCGCGGAATATGGCAAACAGAGCGAAGTCCTGAAAAAGAAGAAAACATCTATAATTATGATCTTGCTCAATATAACAGTATTCTAAAGCCCAGTCGACGGGGCTTATGAGTAGCTCTGATCTGAAGCAGTCGGGTAAAAACAGATTGATGTTAAAAGTTTTGAGCAGTTTAATTATCGAAGTAAACACTTCGGTATGCTTATTCTCTTCGTACAGCCTTCTGTACGAAGAGAATAAGCATACCGAAGTGTGCTCTAGGATATACACAAATAACAACTTACGTGTGCGAAAGAGCCTAGTAACGTTGTCATGCTCCATAGCCCTACTCCAAATGCCATGATGACACGCCGCGAGTACCTATCTCCAAAGTACCCGAATATCGGCGCGAAAACCATATACGCAATCACGAACACCGTCTGAAGGAACCCCGCTTTGTCATCGCCGATATGGAATTCATCTTTGACATCGCCCAGTACACCTAAAAATAGATAAAGAACATTATTGGTTGTTATTGTTTATCTCTAGTTTTAATTATAGCATGTTTTGTTATGTGTCGCCACTAAGGGACGTTTGTTTTACGCACAGCAGACACGGTCATGCATGTATATCCAGTTACCACACTATTGTATTTGACTATTTATCCTAAGCAGACATTTTTCTCTAAGCAGATTCTAAACTGGAAAATAATGTGTTCTGGGTTGTTGACGTTATAATTATTATGAATTAGCTGAGTCAAAGCGCGGTTGATAATAACACGTTAATAGCGATAACACTGCTTTTGGCATATAGGTACCTAACCTATGTTATATAACATAGTTCAAATATTAAAGCATACATCAATTAATCAAAGCTATGTTAGCACGTCTCGCGTTCCGTTGTTTCTAAACATTATTGAGAATTGTGGAGAATGATAGTATAGGATGTGGGTGTGTGCTTGAGTCACACAGGTGTTTCCTAGATGAAACGAAATAATTAACGTGCGAAAGATAGGTACTACAGACTTCATAGTTTTGTCTGTAGTTGCCAGATTCTATGTGAATCTAATGTTATATCTGCCAAGAAATGGTGCTCGTATAAAACTTAAAAGACAAAATATTTTTTGCGGCCTTGAAAAGGTGAGTGGCCTCACATTCGCCTACAGACGATGCAAGAAAATTTAACTCAATGGTAAGAACATAATTTGTGGTGAAGCGATGCTCAACCAGTTCAACCAACAGATAAGTGACGCAAGTGTGTACGTGACAAATCCAAGAGATAAATATATTTCTAGCCCAGGGAAATATTGATATTGAACTTGAAGGGAAGGTGTAGATTGCTTTGTAACGTTTGCAAAATAAGCTTGGCACTACCCGATAAACTAAGTAAACAGACAAACACGGGCGATCTCTGGTTCGCCCGATACAGAGGTACCTACGATAAATAAACTGAAGAACCAGCACATGAATAAAAATAAGTCTACGTCTACACAAGACACGTTTGGGTAATCGATTAGATTAACATAAAGCACCCAAGTTGATTCAATTACCATAAAATACCACGAGTCACGAAGTCTGACGTGAAGGAAATAATGTAAAATGATTTTGTACTTACTTACTTAAAATTGACTCTAAATTGTTTTAGATTATGCATTTGAATGCCCATTATAATAACCATGCTATTCTGATTTTCTAGAAATTTTCCTATTCAATTGTGTTATGGTTAGGTATTTTCATCATACCACAATTGAATAGGAATATTATAGTCATTTCCCTATAAGAAATCCTATGTTTACTGAAAACAGTCGTTTATTTTAAAATTAAAATTATAAAAGGAAATAATAACCATTAAAAAAGCTGTCGCAGGCTTCAATTATTTACTTATGTTCTTTTCTCAATAATAAAAAACTATTAAAATCTCCAGACTCCTATTCTAAACCCCGTATCATTTTGACACCTCTATGAATCATTTCTTTTATTACAGGGTCCCTATTATTTGCTCCGTCGTTGTTTGTCGAACTCGAAGCCCCCAGCTTTTATTCGGTCCACGTTTGAGTTTTTATTTTATTTTCTACACGTTTTAGTTTTTTTTTTTCAAAGCGGAGTGAATGTTACTCTGTAACAGTTTACGTAGGCAAAGGTGGAACCATATCAAGGTGAATAAAACTTGCATACGTCAGTACCTCAGTACACGTAAGTTAACCGACAACAATAATGCTATCTGAATCTCAAGATTGTGGAACAAGATATTTTTCAATTTCATCATTCGTTAATTTAACCGCCTAAACTATTTCCTTATGAAAACTAGGTAATTTAATTAATTAAATATTTAACTAACATAGAAACCTATCCTAGCTATGGAATCTTCCATAGCTAGGATAGGTTTCGAGAGTAGTAGTAGTATAATAGTAGTATTAGTATTGTTGTCCGAACAGTTTTGTATCTACAAAACTGTTCGGAGTTAACGAGTTGTTTTTTCCTTTTACTTCCATAAAAAGTGTGCAACCACATAATTGGATGGTGGTCCTATGGTGGGCTGATGTGACGATGACGTGTATACACTGGAGTGGCGTGATAAAAGGTCGCCGAGTGTGACGCAAACCCACGGTCAGTTCACGGTCGCGCAAATTACATGAGCAAAGGCTAATTAATCCCTGCAAACAGGCAAACATTTTATGCATAAGGAAATTGTATACAGTCTGGTACATTGATTAACTTTAGGAATTTACTCGCATAACATTATGTAAAGGATAACTTATGCAATTTATTTGCACTAAGCCGATGTGGAATTCATCAGAGATAGGAATGATTTTCTCATAAAACATGATCCATAAGTATGGATTATGAGGATGGATTCCATACTCAAGACGTTTAATATTTTGTATGGTATAGTGGTTAAAACGGTGAAAGTATGACTAACTAGGCTACAAGTACAAGTATTGATCCGTCAGATGTACCCGAAAATTGACACTAGGTACACCAGACTTGGGTAAAAGAGAAAAGGCAAATACTCCGAATTTATTTATTTTCATATTTATTTCTTCAATATGATTTTATGCTGACGCAACACGTAAGTACCTACTTATAGTTTTAGAAAAGAAAGAGAAGTTAGGACAACATCGACTTTTACTGATTGATTCTTCGCATTTGGGATGGGATCTTCTTTATACCTACTTACATAAAATGTCAGATATGTTTATAGCATGATCAAATTAATTTAAGGTGAAACAATTTGATATTTTTTCCATACAAATTTCGGAGGAGTTTTACTCCACTGTTTGACATCGTACATTCAAAGTTTAACATGATATCGTTAGGTCTCATTATTAATTTTGTCTGTACGGAAGCAGAATAGTAAAATAAAAAGCCATTAAAAAGTTATGAGCCAACAAAGATTCGTTTTTCTTGCTAATTTTAACGCAACTTTGGGCGTAAATAAGTAATAGTTTGGAAAATCCAAAAGTGCACGCCTCATACTTATCACTCATTCATAAACGAAAAAGCAATTCAAAACATAGTTTAAAAATGAACAATTTATCACTTTTCATGAAGTCGTAATGTCAACGACTGACAAAGATTTACTGGGCGGTTGCTAGGCAACTTCAAGTCAAAGGTAGGAAATATTTAGTTAAAGTTGGAAATTTTAGTTAGTATTTAATTAATTATAATTAAACTACTTTGAATAAAAGAGCCATTTTCAATAGCGTTCCTTCTACGGCTGAAACGAATGTATAAAAAAAAATTGACTCAATTAATTGATTTTATCGCAAGCTACAATGTTTTCAAGGTTCATAAATTGACGGACAGAAATTTTTTTTCAACTATTTTTATGCTTTTTCCATTTCTGCTGCATTAAATCAATTGTTAATTAAAAACTACAGTATTAATTTCCATTTAATCATCTATACAATGGTATATAAATTAAGTAGGTTCTGTGTACTAGCAGAAGTGTAACAATAAAAACAGTTACAGAAATGGGTCAAAAAATTTTTTTCGATCGTAGATCACACTCTAATGCTTCGCATTACGAGTCGTGCAATACAAGAAGTGTGAAATCTCGAAAACAAAATCCGTACCGACACAGCAAAATTATCGAACATTTCAATTAATTTTATTTCTAATTGATTCATGCAGTGGTTTTTTCATAAAACTCCATTTTCCAAAGGACTTTTCGTAATTTTTTACGCGCTCTTTCTACTAAAATTGTTCGGTACTGTACGGTGTTTCTGTGCGTGCGAACTATACGTTATCCATGTAGACCAGCTTCTAACTGCTCATCACTGATACTATCTCTGTCGGACACGATGCCAGGTGAGAGAGCGTGGTTTTTGGCCATGCCCACCATTGAGTTCGAGCCCGCGACTAGTTCCACCTTAACTGGTGAAACTAGATGTGATGGGTAAGCAGGTAAAGTTTGAAAGTGTGAAAATGTGAAGTGAGTTGGACATTATGAGGCGTTAACCTCTTTTATTAGGCACAAGCTCTGCTCATACCTCCAATGGCGTCATGAATAAATGCATAATAACATGCATACGGCTCGCTGCACCGAGAATTGATTTTGATTAATTTATTGTTCGTCCCTCGTTTAAAACATGATATTGCCCCGGTGACTTCTAACCAAAACCAATGAATATAACCGGTCAAATAATTATTCTTAGTTGAAAAAAATAACTAGCATTAAAATAACAAGTCAAACAGTGAAGGACAATTCGACAAAATAAGACAAGGCACCTAACACGGTTCTTTGACTTTGAAATTTAAGATGATCTAATTTAACTACACTCGTCCCTCTTGCCTGGTCTGGATTTAGAATAGAACTAAGAAGATTAGGAGCTGTTTTAAATTTTACATTTTTAAATAAGTTGACTTGTTGGTCCTTATACTTACTAAGTTTACCAACTCTGCTTAACAAGATCGAGCTCTACAGTTTTTGCCAAGAGTGGCTGTTAAGGAAATAACAATTATGTTAGTTTTAGAAATCGTGCTTGGAAATACCCATATCCGCTATAGGATGATTATAAGATCAGGTACCTACTAGTGACTCAAGTTCATGATAGATTAGGTAGGTATAAAGGTCCTAAGCAGATAGGCTAGGTAACTTTATTTTAGAGAACGTACATAGTTACTAGATATCTACCTATTGAACTTCTGCAGTCGATTTTACAGTAACGCTATACAAAATCGATAAGAAATGGCCAGAGTGTAGTTTTATCGAATCGGTGTTATTGTTTGTAGAATGCCTTCATCATCAAGATTAGTGCGGTGGGTGACCTTCATAGCTTGTGGGCGTCGTATAGCGTGGCGCGTCGCGCGATCATACGCCATACGCTACGTCATCCTCGATGTAGCGGTCGCGTGGCGACTGGCCGACTGGCGGCAGCACTGGCGCACGACTCCGCACGAGCACGCCCGCCGGCGAACGCACCGGCTTTGCACATCACGCCACCACGGTAACCAATCAGCAGCCAGAGATTCGTGGCGCGAACGCGAACCACCCATCCATTGCACAGCGTCTCGTGACGACGAAAGCATGCGGTGTTTTCTCGGTCATGAGTATGACATTATGACGAAACTCTACGTTTATTTATATCTGTTAAAATATTTTTGCTGACCTACGTGAAAAGCCAGTTACCTAATCATGTTGAAATCAATTACAATATTTGCAATGAACTCACGTTGCATAACATAGGAGTAGGACAAAAATAAGAGAAAAAATAAAGTTTCTTTGCCACATGATCGGCAACCGGCAATCGGCAATAGGCCTCTGACTCTGACATGACATGTACCTAATAACATTTTCACGACATCGCTGTAATCGCCATGGAAGAGATTGAATGCCGGCTTTCATTTCCGCCGACACATTCGATTACTGGAGGTGACAGATCACTCACCCTGGGGGTTTAATAAAATACTGAACACCACACATAGGACCCTCCATTACCTACCTATTGGCAGAGACGATGAGGATATTTATTTTAAATATTATTTATTTATAGATTCATACAGGAAAGGTACCTATTTAGTAGTAGGTACTGTATGTCTCTCTTTTCGTGGAATTATTTTACCGTAAATACTCTTAAAAAATAGTGAAGGTCTCCTAAGAACGTTTTCCTAATGTAGGTAGTAGCAATTGCAACAGTTTAGGTAGCCTTTACTGCCCCATCTCAATTACCAGCCTGTATATTTTCTATTATTATTTACTAGTATTTACTGTTACCACTTGGTGTATAAACCAAACATCTACGCTCTATATGTACCTATGTATATATCTGTGTTGGCTGAATTGTGAAAAAAAAATGGTAAGAGGGTTTTAATGACAATAGTCTAGGAATTCTAGCCAGACGATCATGTGAATGTGATGCAAGTGCCCTGCCCTATTAGCAGCTAAGCGCCAGGTAGAACTATTTTATATTTATAGTTGGTACACACTTTTAGTGCCAGTGCGTCTGCCAAGTGTGTAAATGGAGTACCGACATGCCTCGCGACAAGTGTGTCAAATACCCAATACTTATCAGTAACCGCTATTCGTTATTTGCTTTTCAGTGCATTTTACCATATATTATCCTCTGACTGGCGATTACCTACAAGTCATTAAAATACTTAATAATAAAAAAATAAGTTCTTATACTTAACTTTTTTTTTACGGAATAAGTACCTAATATTTTCTTCTAGATAATAGCTAACTTGCCGCCTACCTGCTAAACTAGTTACGTAAATTGTCTGAAGCACAGAATATTTGTATCCCTGAATATAAAGCGGATAAGAACATACACTGGCTACTTTAAATAAGTCCTAGACATTATGCATCATCATCATGCAGCCAATTACAATATTCCTAATGAAAACACTGAAATTGTGAAATCAGTGAACAAATTAGGTTAAGGCCTCGCTGACAATAATGTATTGTTTTCAGTATTTCTACAGCAGACTACTTAAGAAGTATTGATTGCGTGCACTTAGATTATACTAATATTCCAGTTAAATATGTACAATTGTACATTCTACAAGTTTTTATGATATTATAATTAATAACTCAATACCTCAGACACCCCAACAAATTTTTATTGTAATTAATTGATTTTAAGCTATTGCATAGCTTCTATCGCGGGCCTTGAGCGTGGAGAGTTGGAGACCTAATCCAGAAATTTCGTAACGAAAATACTACCTAAGAAACAAAACACTCTTTGTGTTTTGTATTGAAAATTATGTTTAACTGCTTGACAACAAAGTTCAAATTTACTTAAACGAATGATACGAGAGTGTTGTATTGAAAATTATGTTTAACTGTTTGACAACAAAGTTCAAATTTACTTAGACGAATGATACGAGAGTGTTGTATTGAAAATTATGTTTAACTGTTTGACAATAAAGTTCAAATTTACTTAGACGAATGATCCTTGACTATTAATAGTTAAATTAAAACCTTTTTATTAGTTTGATGTTCCCATTACGTTGTCAAGTTTTAAAAACTATAAATGTGAATAACAGTTCCTGTCAATGTCATCATTGCTATTTCTTGTATTCGGGTTAATATTTTACAATTGCGTAAGTTGATAAAAAATGCTATGCAATAGCTTCGCCGGGGCAGTCCCCGAGTGCCACACGTCTTTTTTTTATTATAAAATATTGTAAAAAAATAATTTGTAATTTTTGGTGTTTATTATTCTAATCAATTTACCTTATTTTATCAAAAAATATTTGGTAAGTATAAATTAACCTTTCAGGTGCTTATTCAAATGTAATAAGGTAATCGATACTATACGCTCGATTCTGAAAACACTAGTTTCAGAATTCGAGTAAGTTTATTTCAAATAAGGACACCCTGTAAGTATATTGTGATTATGAAGGTTTATGGTACCTATTGTGCAACAACACGATGCAGCAAGTGAACTGTCAATACCAGGAACCCGAGGTAACCTAATCTGGACATATCCAGTTTCACAGAATGTCACACGTAGGTACGTCGAAAAATGATTTATGAATTACTTAATTAATAATTAGCGATACCTGTATTCAATAATCAATACTTATGAAAGAAACATGAAAAGAAACCTTTAATAATTTCTACATATTTAAAAACACTCAAAGTGAAAAATAACTTTAATTTCGGAAGACGGTGTCTTAACTTTGGTTTTTAATTTTCGTTTTTTGCCACCGACTTCCGAAATAAAGTTATTTTATACTTTGTATTGCTTTTTTCGGAATGCAGTTGTTTTTTTTATGTAAAAAGTTTTTATTTTTCACTTTTTAGTTGAGGTTTGTTTGTAGTACACACGGCAGCACGGCTACAGATCAAGCTGTATAAAGCTAAATGTATAGCTTGATGTGTAGCCGTGTGTACCTACCCCACACAAACTCGAATACCAATATAAATTAGTTACGGTAAATTATGACATCACATCTATTATTGAAGCTAACTTAAAAATAACCCAAGCAAATGTATAAAATTTATATTATGGGACTACCGCGCAAGCTTCCTCTACCAAATGAAAAAAGAATTTATCAAATCGGTTCACAATTGACGAAAATATCGATGAACATACATACAGACGAACATAGAACCTCTTCCTTTTTGGAAGTAGGTTAAAAATTATTGAAATTATAATTTCAAATTCACAAAATTAGGACAAAACTACTTCAACCACATTCAACAATAAAGAAACCGCTCATAACTTTTATTAACTGGCACAAAAGTAATAAAAACTGATGTCGTTTTGTTATTACTTCAATTAAGGTTAAAGACGTAACCAGACAGCTGAACTATTCTCCTAAGGTACCTAATTAATACAACGTTAAGTAGAGACAGTACAGAGTGAGAAACATTGTTAAAAAAAATGATAAATATGTCAAGCTCCTGGTGCTCAGATAAATCATAAAGAAAAGTTCAATAACATAGAAATCGTACTTATCAGTGGCAATAATATACTTAAGTACACTAAACTATAATAAGTAAGTAAGTAAATAAATAATAAAATTTATCACAACTGAAACACAGCGGTTCATTTATAGCACTATAAAATTAGTGCTACCGGACATTAATCTTCCAAACATGGACACATTAATCTTCTAAACATAGCTGTAAATAGTATAGTATAAAGCTTAACCCTGATCCCAGCTTCGTTGCAGTCTGTTGGCGATCTTTTATCATGCGTGATATTTAAAATACATATTTTTCAGAAAGAAAAAAAAACATAGGGAGAGATAGAAGTGGAACTAGCTAAAATAAAAATTGGCGCCTATGTTTGAAAGCCGTGTTTTTTTTCTCGGAGGGTGAACCTCGAACCCCATTTGCTAAAGGGCGATTACGTCGACACGACGACGATTGACGATATTCCCACACTAGGTTACTAAAGAGAAATGGCCCTTTACTTTCTCTCTTTTACTCGGCCAACTAGCACTATGTTGTTGGCAGCCACTTTTTTCGACTCAGTATGGTGGAATACCTTTCATAATACAAATTATTGATTACAAAAATTATTAATTCAAACTGTACAATATCCATTGTTATTTTAACATAGAGGTAGGTCGCTAAAATAATATTGACAGAAAGCGGAAATACTAGCACTAGCAGTGATAGTAATTAGTAACTTTTATTTACACACGTGGGCGTTGTAAATACTAGAAGTCGACAACTATGTCCCATCAACAGCGGGAAAAGTTTGTTGATTTTTCAATCTCGAGTACACACGGCTACACATGAAGCTGTATACATTTCCAGTTTATTCTGATCTCGCAATTGTATAGGATTTCCGTACAATGCGAGCTCAGCTTATACTGGAAAAGTATAGCTTGATGTGTAGCCGTGTGTACGTACCCCAGAAACTCTCACAACATTAGAACAACAGATAAGCTTACAATCTCGCTAGGAAGCTAAAAACAGAAATGAAGTAACGGTGCGGTGGCAAGTGGTATGAATCTCGACTGTAGTCTAAAACTGTGAGACAAATTAAAAAAACGAACGGAAATAGTGCGATTTATTGAATTGAAGAAGTGATAGAAAAACAACAGCCTTGGAAGTTTTTATACTTTTTATAATACATATTATGAACGACGGAATGCCAAGCAACGATTATCATCACAAACTCAACCGAAATGCGGAGTTTTATAGCATGGCATCGGAAGTCGTAACTTTGAGGTGGTTGAAGCAGGTATATAAAATGAGAAAATAATCAAAATAATTTATTAATACCTAATTATATGAAAAAATCCCCATTTTTTTGTCAGTTAATTCAAGGTGCTGCTAGTCTGCTACTGCTGCCTTAGGAAATTGTCATACTTTTTCGATGACATTATTCGTTTTTCTCCGTTTCATTAACTAATGATGCTAACTTGATTTGCGTGTAACCAGTACCCTAATTGCGACACACGGTCATTCACAATCTGAATCATTTTGAAGGATATTATTGCTAATCCATTGCTTCATATGTTAGAAAAATTTGTCTGCTCAACAACGTAAATAACGCAATGAATGTTGTTGAACTGTCAAAATGAAACAGATTGTGATTGATCGTGTGTCACAATTGGGGTTCAATTTTGAATAGTGGTTGCCACGGTCGCATCGCTCGCTAGCGTTCGTATATGAACTCGCAAATCGTAACAAGTGTTCATTATCGGTAGTACCCGTATCCTATCTACAGTAAACATTGATCCACTTGACGACTCGGCTTGCCTGAAGTTGGAGTATGTTGCAATGTTACTGCTGACATATCAGCATTTTTATCTTTAACACCGATTTTGGCAGTCTTCGCTCCGGCCGGAGTAGGTAGTAGGTACTATCTAGGAATTTGATTATTTATTTACCTGCACCATTTTTATTAAATTACATTTAAAGGCGTCGTCGTCCACGAAGAACTCATTCCTTCGTGTTCTATAGCTCAATATTGGACCATTCTGATTACTTTGCATCACATTTTGTAGCTTTGATAATACTGTGGAAATCCTCATTCAAATTGGAATTCAATCGAAACTACATACCTATAAATCATTCTAGAATATAAAAATTTATTACTTTTGAATATTAAAATTTATGAAAGTTAATGATTCAAACATTACTAAATATAATAATCCATAATAGATCCGAGATTGAAACTAGTGAAGTTCATTATAGCATTAAGTAGGTATATTGATTAACTATTTATAACTGACATGAACCTTTTATCATCTGCTATCGTAAAAGTGGAAAGTTTTCGTCGTTTGGTTGAAACGATTGACTTTTCTCAGATAGCCTCACAGTCTACATTGTCGTATGATGTTGACGACCAATGTACTATCGTAGAACTTTATATTTAAGTAGTTTGAAAACAAGAACACGATGACCACATCTATTACCACCCCGGTTCTATAGCCGCCGAGCGCGGCAAGCAGAAATAGTCCTTACGGTGTATAGATATAAAGTTCTTCGATGGTACTCGTTCCTATCTTTGCTAAACCATTAGGTAACTGTAAAAAGCGATAGTTTCATATCACATACATACTACGACATGAATATTCAATTTTTTAACTATCCAACAGGCCTAAATGTTATCGTCATCTGTTGATATAGTATCTCTAAAGTCGGAACTAATTGGTCCCAAGTGGAGTCTCGATGGGCACTTGAAACATGGGCCGATGCACAGGCAAGCGGAGCCGCGGTATCTACGTTAGTTATTATGCACAGCTGCATCGCATCAAATCAAAGGAACTACTGTTGGAGCTGCTCTGGACTTCCAGCCTGAGAGATCAATTGCTGTGCTATAAAATCAGCTTATTGTCCGCACTGCAGTCGTATCAGTAATGGTATCTATCCACAATATTCTAAACTTACTATTTACAAATTCAAAAACACGTGTATGCTGGTATCCAATTACAAGATAATTTAAGATGAAAACGTGATTATTGTGATTGTTATACTCTAACTACAAAACAATAGTGGTCACAACTATTTTATCATCTAAACAAACAGATAATGTTGATAAACTTTACTATCAGGAAAATACAGTGGAATGTCATGATGAATGGAGAGATGAAATTTTGTGTATTTCATCTCTCCATTCATCATGACATTCCAAAGACTTTCGCTTGATGAGGAAGAAGCCTCACTACAGGAACTCGTTGCAGTTATTGATGGCTTCTTGCGTAACATTGTAAGTTGTAACGCTCATAAAATATCCAAGGGACAAGAATAAAATATTATACATCAAGCCAAATCCGAGTTACTATGCCTGCCAGCTATAAGCCTCAATTTCCCAGTAATCCTCTTTGATCCTCAACCACATGATACTGAAACCGCAGGATTAATGGCTACAGATTAAAACAACGTTAAAAAGGATTGCTTTTAAGCATACCACATCTGTCAATGGTCTATATTATGTCCTTTTGTAATCAATTCTCTAGTATAGCTTTATAAAGGCAATCACTGTGAACGACAGACAGCCAGACTTTTACGATTTCTTGTGAACCTTGGCTTTGCATTTGAGCTTTTGAAGAGATCGCGAAGCCCGAAGCAATTTTACGATTTACACCTAAGTATCCATATAACTGATACTATAAAAAGGTGGTGGTGGTGTCAGTGTCAGTGATATTATTCATCGGTGTAGAACTGTCAAGTTACTGAATAATATTAAAAGTTCAAGTATAAATCGAAACGTAAGTACTTAATTCTATTGACGCCTGAATATTATGTTTGAATTATGTAAAATAAACAAATAAAATCGTGAAAGTGCGTATCGTTTATAATGTTACATCTAAATTGATCACACACAAACACCATAATATTGAAATGGTCTATAAATTGTGGCGTCCCTAAAAAGTAACCGCATTTTTAACCCCTCACTAGGCGCGGTGCGCGGTAAAACCAACAGCTTCTAAGCTTTCACATATTTTATTTATTAAACGATGTGCACACACCCGGGGCCCATCCCATAGCTAACACAGCAAAATAGGGATCACAGGAACCCTTTTCTAATTCAACGATTCGGATCGGGATAACATATTTTTATTACCCACTAGTAACATGGATATGGTCATTATGGTAATATGGATGGGCAACATTATACAAATGCGTGATTCAAGTGATGAATATTATCCTAACTAATAATTATAAATGCGAAAGTGAGTTTGTTTGTTACGCTTTCACTAGACTGAATGGATGAAATTTGGCACATGGTAGACCTGGAGAATGAAATAGGATACCTTTCATCTTTATATTCCCACGGAATCGGGACATAGGCGGCTGAAACCGCGGGGCGCAGCTACCTAGTTAAAGTAACTATAAATTATGATTATCTAAAAGTTGTATTACTAATACATATAATCGACTTTGTAGTTTGGAATGGCCTCTTTTCCTGAGTCGTTAAACAATAAGATAAAATGGGATAAGACCAGCAAAGCTATTCACAACCATTCTACACGCCTCCGTGCTGCACAATATAGTGCTGAATCGAACAGCAATCAATGTTATCAAAAGGATTGGTGAACAGTTCACCAATCCGTAATCCGAAAATTTTGTCAGTTTAAATCAAATAGACGACCGCCAACGCTATTTCATTTCGGGGGCAAGGCAAATAACTTCAAATAAGTCATTGAAAATGTGTCGTTTTCGATTAGACAACCGGTCGCATGTCGGATGGTTGTGAATAGAAAATATAAAATCTATGCAGGGTCATTTACCTACCAGACAAACTGTCTCACGGGCAATATGGTAATCAGTTTATCACAAGTGTGCAATAACGGTAAAAAATACAGAGTCTGACTCATTTTTGAGTAATCAATGATTCGTAGATGACAACCATGATAACCTTTTGTCAAACTTTAGTAATGCGCAAACAAAACGGTATGAATGAGATACAAATTAAGCAAACAATAAAAGCAAGTGATTGTTATCTTCAAAGGTTTTATATTTCTATGGTTATCTTCATTGCCAGCCGGCACGAGACTCACTAAAAATATTTCATTAATAAATCATTAAGATAACAACATAACCAAATTCTTTAAAGTTACTCAATCGTTCCTGGGTCATCCTTTTAAAATCTATTAATATCCGTAGGGCTATGTGACTAATTTGTGGTTCTTGATTATTATGTTACTTATCTTTCTTTAATGACAACCGTATCGTAATTATAATCGAGTAGGAACCTAGGTAAGTTTAAATGAATGTCTACCATTATTTAAACAATTCAATTGAAACGTACCTATTATAAATATTGTACCTAAAACTAAACACCTGCTTATTTTTATCTTCCGCAGCAATCATCATTTTATCATTGTGCGATGTCTTTGACAAATTGAACCTCATGATTACTATAAGATTTTAATCAAGATAACAATTTATCTGCAGCGTGTTATTGCGGTGGTAACTTGTGGATTGCCCTCTGGGGAAATCAACCCTCCTGCGCCCCTCCAGTAATCGCGTCAATATAAAAGGAATATTGCCTATAGCTTTTACACACCCACGAACTTACTGTTACTACTCCTTAGAGGGAGTCTACACTTATTCATATTTTTTTATGAATCGTTTGGGAATCAGAAGTATTATATCCACTTTTCCTTACGAGACAAATAAAAATAAACAGATTTACATGCCCACGAAGAGTGTATAGGATAGGTATGTTCAAACGAATACTCGTCGTAATTCCACAAACAATCGAGTTAGGGAAATAATAATGGTTCCGAAAAACAAATTAATCTCCAGCGATCTGTGGCCGACTATTATTCTAATTAACCAGCGTTATAATGAATTACCGACAAAAAACCCAAAACCTATACGAATAAAAATATCCAATTTAACAACAAATAAGAGCATGCTCAAATTACATTTTCTCCTAAAAAAAAATGGATCTTCGAATAACAAAACTAAACTTCCAAATAGAATACTGAACCTCCGACAAAATTACTAAGTTACCGACAACAGAGGTTTTGTCAAAATAATCATATTTTTACAACTTGCATGAACTGTTTTAATTTCTATTGTTGGTTATCAAATTTATTTTTTAACTCTCAATAATGATGAAAATACCTCAACTGTTCGGCCCGCGCGATCGGGTTCGGGTCGCAAAATGCAACATATTTTTTATTTAATTAGACAATGTACGAATTTCACTCCTAGGTCGTTCCGTTTTGCGTTCAGACAAAGTGACAGCGGATTTTAATGGTTTTTAGTAGTACCTATTAGTGTAAGTTTTTGAATTTTTGCAAACCGAATCGGGGCACCCCGACTTTACGTAGTCTTTTGGCTCCTACCCCTAGAGTGTATATAAAAACCGGAGGCGCGGAGGGAGAGCAACCCCCGCCCGCTGTAACAAAGCATAGGCACCTGTGCGAGCCGTAGCGGCTGAGGCTGGTCGCCGGAGGCGACCAGCAAGCCGAAGCTGCGGAGGTGAGCATGGGTGCCTATCCTTTGTTACGTAAGGGCGAAGGGGTTGCACTTCCCGCAGCGCCGGAGACGATGCAGAAGCAACTTAGGCGCCGAGAAAAAAATCGCCAAAATAAAAATAAAGGTACCGTTATCGAAGCATACCCGTGGTAAGTAAAATTCATGATATATGATGCAAGTAAAAGTTATTGTTACAAGTACATTTTTATATTTTTTATAAGTTTCTGTGTAACCACTCAGAATAAAATTTTCAGTATAATGTTACAGTTAAAATAGCACCACAGTCTATGAAATATGAAAGGTAATTTATGAATTAATAGTAGGCAAGTAAAGATAAAAATTACAAAGCATAGTTTTCAGTAGAACGTAATTTATGCTGGTAGAAAAGTATTATCGCAATAAATAGTCATGTTTATTTTTCGAAGATTTCAGTATCTCATTCGGTCGTTTCGTCATTTTTATTCGGACAAAAGTAGTCGGAAAGTTAGTATTTTAGGCAGTAGATTTAATATTTTGAGTAAGGACAATTCTTCTTTTTTTGTCGGAGCTTTTATTACTACCCATCGAGTTATAACGCCTGTTCCATATTTAAAGGGCGACATTGTATTCGTTGAAGAACGAGAAGAGAACCCACGCACGTGAGTAGACACTGGAGATTAGTTCTCTGATTACGTGACATCGACACACCCTGGGCGTTCACCATTCATTCATAGAAATTTATTGACGTCTAATGCACACTTTTATCGCATTGATTAACGTGGAACCGTGTATTTGAATTCATTATGGAATTATAAAAGAGGAACCGGCTTACTGAGTCTTTCCGAAACACGATTACCCTTATCTGACCATGTTCTGAGTGGCAGTGACTACTCGTGGTAGTATATCGGTTCCTTTTGGAGCCACATTTTCAATTCCGTAACAAATGTTGAGATATAAATTCAACCTGTCCACACGAAGTTACGTATAATAATCCTCTAACTGCCCACGAAACATTCCATTCTTTGTGTGCTTTTAGAGGTCCTGGGTGGTTTTGAAACTTAAAAAGTCAATGACATCGTTCGTGGCTTAACTCAAAATGTAAACATTACGTAGGTAGGGTTCTGAATATATTTCGTAACAGGATTCCTCCAGGAATTTTAAGTAGCGACAGTAAAGTGCGTCCAAGATAAAAAGGATTATTAACTAATCTATTTTAAAGCCCGCTTTTGACGCAGGAAGATGTAGTTTTATTTCGACATGAAAAAATTAACCCACCAAAAGCTCGATGATGTAACATGGACTGCGTCATTTATAGTTATTACTTTTTCTCTTGTGAATTAAGCCTTGTTGGTTGTTTGTTACCCTATCGATTTTATGTTCTTTATAGGTTGGATGAGTTTCATGTTCATTTCAGTTATGAAATGTAATAGGCCCATTCTAAATGAAGACATCTTCGAACCAAGAGAAAAAAATTACATGAACAAGTACCTATCAAACTGTTTGCAAAGCTCTAACCTTCGTGGAAATAAGCCAATTGAAGACAAGAGGTGTGGCGGCTTGAGCGTGACGATTGTTATGAAGTTTATGACGAATTAAGAACTTGTAAAGTTGTAATGTACATTATGAAGTGATTGGTAAGATTGGTTAGTAATTATTTCATAAGAATAAGAATCAGTTAAAGATAACGCTAGAGTGGATACTCATCAATAGTACCAGTGACGATCATACGACAAACCGTCACGATTTCAAAAAGGACGCAAGCAAGCGATCTTGTTACTGTGGGTTGATTTTGTTAGGTGGCCATCAGACAGACAGAATATTAGAAGTATATAATATAGGTGCATTTAGGTCTTAATGGTTAGTCCATTCGTAGAAATGTTATGTAAAATAAAATCAGCATAAACCATGTCACAAGATTTATCGCGGTTCCAGGTAGTGATTTCCAAGTTAGTTACCTTGTTTATCGTATTAATAATTATGCACAAACTTTTGTTAACTGAAAAAAGAATGGCTATTAATCACGGAATATTTTAGCTACAGACGTAGCTTTGGCATTCATGCAGATAAGATAAAATTTGTCTATGGTTAAACAAAGCCCTTGACTAAAAAAATACCGGTGACGTAACCGTTTAACATAGTTAGTGAGATATAGGTAGATGACTAAATCAGACAACAGTCACAGATGCAAGCGAGAGGTTAATGAAAATTATGATTAGGTGACTATTATTAGTCTACCTCTATGAATCATTCGAAATGAATTTACAGTTACGTTCTTACGAGTATTCGTACAAAACGTCTCTAGTTATGGATTCGTTTATTTATATTTTTGAGTTATTAAAATTATGGTCTGCGACGTGATTATTAAAATAATAATTATCTCTTTACATTGCTACACAATTCATAGGACAGTACTGCATATAAATAAGACCCTTAATTATTTTAATGCAGTCACACTGCGCTATTTTAGGGTTTCTTCGACAGCTATAGGAAGGAACCCATATAATTTCGTCATTTCCGTTCGTACTGCACATAGTTAAATGTATCATAGTTGCTTGGAACAAATCCTATTTCAATTCGTAAAAAACTTAGAATACGATTTACTTGTTTTTACCCGACTATGGCAGCCGAAGGGTTAATTTATTTACCCGAACTTCGAAAACTAAGTGGAGCGAGTAGACGTTTTGTTTTGTACTTTACGAGTTATTATAATGATTGAATTAAAACAATCACCGCGCCGAAAGCCTTGGGTTATCTTCACACAATGTCTCGTGATTAATTGGTGCAGTACCCCCGATATTATTGTTAATTAAGAAGATTAGTGGCGTGTTCCGCTCGTCAAAGATATAATGAATCCAACATGCTGACGCGCATATCTAATGTCACTGAAGACTGAGTAATAAAATAAACAACATGTTATTTATACCTACCTACAGCTATTTATAAATATAATACATTGTATCAATAAGATATAAAGGTAAGGTAATGCGGAAGTTGATTTGTAACAAGTAATAATGGTGAAAACATGCACTATGTACATTGATGTATTAGATCAATGACTATGTATAAAAATAATTAGGACTAGAATGTTGGACAATGAAAATATTTGAATAGGAAGTAAGGTCAAGTACACTTTACTAGATTAAATATTTACTTTCATTGTATTGATCACTGAAAAGCACTTTTACAGCAGTTACATGATTGTAGGCTGAAATGGTGAAGTACAAAACAAGTGCCTTGTATATTCTCCACAGTAACATTTTTGGTGTTTGATCGTTACGACTCTAACAATTTCACTTCATAAGATTTTGATTGATTATGCAACTGAAAAGGCACTTGCACGTATGACTTGGGTAGATAAGATTTCAAGCTTATGTTTTGTTTCTAAAATTTAATTTAGCTTCAATATTTATTTAATTATTTTCCAAACACAACACAACTAGCATTACAGGTTACCCAAAATCGGTAACATGGTCTTAAATAATATTTTTCCTATTACAGCTTATCACATGTAAAGTAATTTTTTTAATTCTTTTCTTTAGTTGTGCAAATGTATAAACATTTTACCACATATTACCATATGTCTCACTCCACGTACTTACGCGCGATAACTACCTACCGGCCGCCGGTTCCCGCGAGACCCATTTCTCAGTGGGCTGCCGACAGCCGCGAGCGCGTACGTACTTAAATATTTCGGTCAACTGACGTGTTATTAGTTTAAAATTTTTAAGATATGGATGGTTCTGGTGTATTATGTGCAGTTGATGGATGTAGATCCAGCAAATGAAGAGATAAAAACTTATCTTTTTTCAGTTTACCTGCTGATACAGAAATGTAAGGATCTAATTTGTTTTATTATCGTTTTTTAAATAGTTAGGTACTTAAATTGTTTAAAGTTGCATGTTTTGTGTTTTATATTTTATTGGTAGATACGTAATTACTTCTACGACGTAATTTGTACTTCTATTATTGCGTCTGAGATAAGAATAGAAAGGTCAATGACTTCCATTTGTCAACTGTCATTTGAAAATTACTTTTAGCAAAAATAAAAAATATTATCTTGTTAATGTTACTTTCATACAGTTATTGTATATTTAAAAGCGTGCAAGGGTTAGAAAAGCGTGTATAATGTCACAATAAGGCTGTGTACACGTCACGTCGTCGTTTGTATGTCACAAGAGCCCAGGTTTATTCATAGTGTAGAAGCATAGTAGTTACCTATTAAAACTTTTTGTTCGTTTCCAAATACTCTCTACGTTAAAGTTCAACAATCGTGAATTTCGACAAGGGAAAAAAATAATTAATCATTAAGTATATAAAAATAAAACACCTGTAAGATTTTTTATTTCCTTTATTTCAGACGTATTTTTAACAAACATGCTAAAACATTATAGTTTAAAGCATTTTATTTTATTTCATAAAGTGTGACAAATACCTACTGACATCTTTATCGAAAGAAGCAGCCCTAGCAATTCACAATACCTACGCGGCGACGCGCGGCGGCGCGCAGCTACAAAGCAAAACTCACTTTACAGTTGTAAGATTAGGTACATTTTCGTTCGCAGCGTCTAGCGAGTTGAAGGTGTAGGCTATTATAGCAGTAGGTATTGAAAATTTTGTATGGAGTGCGACATATGGTAATATGTGATTTTACAAACAATGCTGTATTTTTCTACTCCTTATAAAAGTAGGTTTATTACTCAGATATGGGTGCCAAGCTAAACAATGCAGTAAAATGGATTGACTTTTGTATAATTTATAATATTAGATGGGTTTAGAACATTTGAAGTCTTAAAATTTTGATATAATACAATCTACAAACCTAGTAAAAAAAAATTACACGGTGAACCTGTAGGTGTAAGACTCAGCCAATAAACTCAACAATTAATTTGTATTAGTAAAAATATAAGTCTTAGATTAAGCAGGTTTTCAGACCCACCTTGACCTACTACGAGTTACAGTAGTTTCTTTCTACATTTTATAATATATTCAGGAATCAATATTATTGTAATGTTGAGGTAAATCTTAAAAAAAAAAATGTTGTTGTTGATAACCTAATGTTACAATCGGTTTTAACACTGACTGACTATACTCATTTTGAGTAAGCCCTGACTGACTATACTCATTTTGAGAGGTAATAAGTGTGATATTTATCACTATATTGTGTGTACACTTTCCTATATTGCAAAAAGTTAATTACATAATTGTTGTGTACTGAATGAAATAAGAAATTTGCTTGGTACTGGAGCCATAAGAATTTTATTTCACATAAGTATGATTGTATGATGGAAAATTCAAATTAGAGGTTTTATCCTATATTACAAAATTTGACCTTCTGAGCCATGATTTTGTCAGGGTAACGGTTAACACATTCAAGTTAATAAATTACTTCCTGCATCACATTCTTATTAGAAAATAATGAACATGAGGTTCTAATTGGGGTCTCCTGGATGTGGAATAAATTGTTTTAGCCAGCGCCAGCTCAAAAATCATATGAAATACGAATTCATCCAGTAAAGTACCTAATATAAAGTAATTGTTCAAATAAGTTCATAAAACGTACCAGCCAGGGTGAATCTGTCCATGTAGTTGATGAGGTTGACGAAGCACAGTATGCCGACAGTCATGTATTCCACGAAGGTTACTTCACTCAGAGTTTCTCTCCTACTTTGCTTCTCCTGCAGTAGCGCGGTCGCAGATTCATTATCACTGTTTATAACAAGCTGCTGGTTCGAAGTGTTCGGGGTTATACCACTCTGGTCCATGTTGCTAACGCTACCGATATACTACTAAGATCACCTGTGCAGTATGAGCTACAGCCAACTATCACTTTCAAGAACAAGAACTTTGAATGCCGAAATTTTGATTTCTCCGCAGTAGCTTGTCGATTAAACTCCTAAATTTATAATTTTACTACTATAGACTAATTAAATTAAACTGAATATAATATAAATTAATTATAAAATACTGTAGAAGATAAAAATAATTAGGAACTCAAATCATGATTTGACGTTACGTAGGACTCGAGCACCCGTGATGACAACTCAACGTTCGTGACGTGAATATTTTTGAAACACGAAGCTGTCATGTCACGTTGAATTGAACGATGAACGAATAAATTTAACACAGATAATCTATACAAACGAATGAAATATGGACACACACGGTCTGAGATGTATAGACTGATGCTCCCATATTATTATTATACTCTTTGGACTGATGGGTGATAATTATAATAGTATCAAGCTACATATTCTATGTATGAATAAAAGAGTAGTATTTAGGAAAAAAAACCCACTGGCTGGACCATTGTCTAAGTAACGAATATCTTCTAAAGTATAGCTCACAGAAAGTCGAAATTTTGGATTTGTAAGGTACATAATAGTATCAAGCTCCTAATGCTATTGTATGATATAAAAGAGTAGTATTTAAAAAGGGGCCCGCTGGCTGGACGTTTGTCTAAGTAACGAATATTTTCTAAAGTATAGGTCACAGAAAGTCGAAATTTTGTATTTGTAAGGTACATAATATTTTCTAACTCCGAGCACTACTGGGCGATCTGAAAGTATAATAACAATAAAAATAATCATAAGGGGCCTGCTAGCTAGACACTTCATAGAAACGTCTTAATTAAAAACTGTCGAGGTACAAAAATCTTATTTGTTTTCTATAAGTACAAAATAATGTCCTTATGTAAACCTATCACCTGTTGATAAATCTCGTTGGGGCCTGCCAGATAGACTCACACGCTTAGGAGACCTATCTGAATGTCTAAAAATTATCATGTCAAATTCTGACTTACTTACTTTTTTTGAAAATCCGTGTACTTTACGCCCTTTTTTAAAATCTACCGTATTTATAAACTGGCAACACCGTAATCCATTATTTGGAGTTGGCAACACTGAGCCGCTCACTGTCACCACAGATTAATAATAGTACTGTCACTCGTGTCAGTCAGACGGGACTACCAGTATTCTAGAGTGCTCTGTGGTCAGACTCGTCAGACTTATGAGTATAGGTGTTCTGTGCGTCGTCAGACTCGTCCAATAATACACTAAAATACTCGTCTCATCTGGTCTCATCTCTCATCTCAAGCTCGAATAATTGTGCAATAACGTCTTTAATTCAATACAAAAATAATTCTCTTCTATGAAGTTTCACCTTGTCTAGTTTTAACTGAAAAGTGTTGATTTCTCTAAATATGGCTAAAATACTATTTTTCATCATTTTAGTTTGTTTCACTATAAGTTTAGCTAAGAAGCCCAAAGCTGAGGAAAAGCCGGATTGGGCTAAAAAGGATATAACAGATTTCTCCGATGCTGACATGGAAAGGTAATTCTTTTTTTTATTACAGTTGCCAGTGTTTATATTCTAAATAAAATACCGCCCCTAAGGCGACCCACTGACCTAACCAACCATTTTATTAAAATTTCCTTGATAACGAATGTACTATATACCTACGTGGTCTTACGGTATAGGAACACATCATTTTTTAATGGATAAGGAAAACGATACAAGATAACACTTAATATTATTACATCCTACACTTCTTTTTCCAGGCTTTATGATCAATGGGAAGAGGATGAGGAGCCGTTACCAGAAGATGAACTGCCGGAACACCTTCGGAAACCGCCGTCAATAGATTTCACCAAACTGGATATGTCTGACCCAGGAAATGTATTGCAAGCAACTAAGAAAGGACAGACTCTCATGATGTTTGTATCCGTAGCAAACAAACCTTCCAGAGCAAGAACTGAGGAAGTAACTAAGATATGGCAGACTAGTCTATGGAGTAACCATATTCAGGTGGAAAGGTTAGCATATTTCTAATGAGTCCTCCATGGCTGATAGGTTCAAAAGTTTTATGTTAAAAAACATTTTATTCTTATTAAAACTATAGGTATTGGATAATCTATTAAAAAATATTGCTGCTTTATTTTATTCATATTTCTGTTCCAGATACCTTGTTGATGACGACAGAGCAATATTCATGTTCAAAGATGGAGCCCAAGCATGGACAGCGAAGGAATTCCTTGTAGAACAAGAAGAACTAAAAGAAGTTCAGTTAGACAGTCAAACATACCCAGGAACGAAACCTGATGTGAAAAATAAGTCTGTTCGGGATGAATTATAATAGTGTATTCAAATTTTTTATGGTAACAGTAAAGTTTACGGGTTATCTACATTTATAACTATAACAAAACTATTTACAAGAAAAACAACTTCTGATAAATTCTATATTAAAATAACTAGTTTGATAACTGTATGTACCTACTCTATGTAATTTTTAATCAAAAGTACATTATTTTCCTGTGTGAGTGGGAGATAACATCCGTTGGATATTGTAAGTTAATACTGAATATTTTGTATTAAAATACAAGCATTTCTCATATAAGTAATTGTTTTATTACTACTAGCCTAGAATGTAAGCTTTAGGCGTGGCGCCCACTATCGGTGGGCATCGGTGCGGCTCGGTACAGCCAACAAATAAAAATATAACTTATGTGTATGGCAATAAAATTTAAATTCAATTATGATGCCTAAAGACGTCGATGCATGCCGAAGCATGCCTAAGGACAGTGCGGCGCATCGCTGATTTTTCAATTTTATTGTCATACACATAAGTTATATTTTTATTCGTCGGCTGTAGTGAGCCGCACCGATACCCACCGTTAGTGGGCGCCGCGCCATAGGGTGAAACTACTACAAATAAAATAGAATGTTTTTGAAAAATGTTTTTTATTTGAGTAGTAAGTAATTAATGATTTGGTGGTGTAGTGTACATAACAAAATTAGGGAACATAATGATAATGCCAGTTTCATACATTTTGGTAGTCCTTAGAAAGCATCAGTAGCTCGGTAATGCTCTTCATCAATTGTTGAGTAGATATGACCTTCACCACACATCCATTCCAAGATATTTCTGGAAATATAAAAATGGTGTAAATAAAAGAGGAACAATTTGAGAAATTAATGAAGAAAAAAAAATGGGGTGAAAATTGTATAGTAGTTACAAGAAGAAAATAATTATATTATTAGTAAAATGGCTATTATGATGTGGAAGTTTGAAGCTGTATTGTCTGTTTTATAGTTGAGAAAAATCAATATAAAAAAATTTCAGGTTCTGTGTCCAGAAGAATAAAGGTAAACAAAAGGATTATATAAGGATTATTGCAGGTGGCTCTGTAGTTTCTGTCTATAAAAGGCGCGAGTTTAAGTATGTACGTGTCTATGTTACAATACTTACTCAAACTCCACCTGTGCCATACGGTCCTTCAGTGTGCCATACATGTCTTCTTTACTGATACCCTGCTCCAGGGTAGAAGCCCTTATCAG
Organism: Conistra vaccinii; assembly: GCA_948150665.1. Lineage (NCBI taxonomy): Eukaryota > Metazoa > Arthropoda > Insecta > Lepidoptera > Noctuidae > Conistra > Conistra vaccinii. The sequence continues at coordinate 12,438,267 of OX411330.1, forward strand.
GTTAAATACCATCATTTGTCGTGGGTTTAGGCCATTCACTGATGCGCTGCTTTCAGTCACACCAACCATGGAATTGGCTGGTAGACCACCAGCAAATGTTGAGTTATTGTTTTCAACCTTTTCCTGTAAAAATAGTCATAGTATAGTTGTTGGGAAAGATCTGTAGGAATGGCAGGACAATATGGAAAGTTCTGAAAATAATGGATACAGTCAATTATATTTAGCAGATGATATAATGGATCCTTTAGACTTGAGAGTAAATTAAGCTATTATTACCAGTAGTATAAACTTTCATAAATCATAATTACCTTTTTAGAATCAGCTTCCATTTTAAGCCTATTTTGGATACAGTGAAGGTAATGGAATGTGATAGCATTAACATCTGTTATTGGCATTATTTTGAATGTCATCAGTACTTTCTTTCCTTTGTTGGTCTTCACAGTGCCATATACTTGTATGTAGTCATTCACCTGCACTTTTGGTGTGGCTTTATCCTGCAAGATTGGTAGTAGAATCCGTTAGTTCAATAACAATAAGTGGCAGAAACAAATAAAGGATGATGATGGATGATGTCTAAACCTATGTCTGTAATTTATACTAGGTATCTGTAATTATTTATGGTGTACATTATAAATAGTATTCTATTCTATTCTATTCTAAAGGATGGTGCAGTATACCCGTAACAAGTAATTACCATTTTATAATTATTTGAATGTTTGTAAGTATTGTTATGGTGCAGATGTAATAATAAGGTTTCATCTCAAACTAATTGAATAAAAAAATCCTTACATCTTCATCAGCTGCTTCCTGGTCCAGCCAAAGCACAGCTCTCATCCTGCCAGTGATATCTTGTATGGTATAAGTAATTTTGGTGCTCTGCATCCGGATGTTCCTCACGCGAGCCACAATGGAAACTATCTGGATCTCTGTTCCCCATATCTTCACACCATCATCACCACTGTGTAGAGCTTGACTGATCACTACAGGAGCTGTCCGCGATGCTCTTCGGCCCTGAATAGAAGTAACAAGTTATTTTGTAGTAGTAGTACTGTATAAACGTATGTAGGACCAATGATAAGGGTAATTTGAAGTACTTACCGGTTTTTGAGCCTGATTTGGTGTGTTAACATTTCCAAATTGGTTTGGGGAGTTGAAAAACCCTCCACCAACAGCAGACTGATCTGAAACATGGTTTACAAACAAGTCTAGAGAGGGCACCGGTTAGATATTATACTCTTGATGATGATAAGAATTGTTTGATTGATCATCTGAGATTACTTTTCTAGGTACTCTTAGCGTTAACTACTTACCATTCCACATTTTACGAAAACAGTTGATCTTATAAAAATAACCGCTTGCTTTTAATTTCAATTAACAAACTTTCAAAACTAATAATACAATATTCCTTCTTTTACGTTTTCATGACAGAGCAGACGACGAGTTTCAACACGTCGTTTGGAGGGCGCGGGAATTTTGATGTTTGAGTTTGACAGTGACAATTGATTGACAATGACAATGAGTAGTTGGGCAGGTGCACAGTGATGTATTCTTGTCAGAGTAAAAAACCGTAAAAATGTGAACTTTACTCTTTGGAAGTCTAATGTATTCATAACCCTATATTAGAAAATCGACTAAGCTTATGAAACGGTGCAGATACACCTCTCTAAAAAATGTTTGTCTGCGACTGTGAGTGTGAAAGAGTGACAGACAATATTTAGAATGTACATACTCTGTGGAGTGACAGTTTGAGATTGACATTTGTTGAAAGTTTACGTTTTGTTTGGAACACAGACTACAATTATATATAGGAAGTTCTAGACAAAATATTATTCGGTTTATTGTGACTATGTTGTATGTGTTACTACTAAAATAATGGCTTATAAAACGTTCCACAAAGAAAAATATTACATTACTTTTAAAAGAGGTTTCGAAGACTGCAAGAAAGATGTGACTGTAACAATTGACAAACTTTTTGAAACCGATACTCTGGTTGGTTTCTCTGCTCTCTAACTTTCAAATTTGTCTAATAATGTTATCAAAAATGTAGTAAATAATTGAATTCAAAATGAGTTTATTAAATAAATTATTTAATTTCAGCGAATATCTTTATCGGATGATGAAGACCCCATATTTTTATGTGTGCTTACTATCACTCGTATGGACTATGAAGATTTAAAAAAGCAACAGGGTCTTCTGGTAGATTTTGACAACTTCCCATCACAGCTTGTGAGGCTACTACAGCAATGTGCTTCAAACAACATGTGAGTCAAGTGGTAAACAAAGGATTTCAAGTTTAGTGAGGTTTCAGTATTGGGAATAACTGGTGCATTTGTACTAGCTTAGTATTAGCTGTATATCTGCTTGACTGTCACTATTTCACTAATGAGACACAATAAAATTTTAATTGTTATCGAGCTGCATCAGTCTTTCGGACAGTTGAGCATATACAGTTGATTCATGTTAAGTTAAAGGCTAACAATCCAACTAGGTGAATACTGTGATAAAAAACTAATGTGAATTACTTCTTCCAGGTTCCTAATAATGCAACAGAAAAACCCAGTGCAATATTATTTAGAAGTAATAGAGCATAATGAATTCAAAAGACTTGTACATTTATCTTTGAAGACTGGACCAGCTACAGATGCAGACATCAAACAACATATGGCTGATACAATCATTAACCTAAAGGTAGTTTTAAGTTACTGCAGTTTGCAACATCATATAAAAAAAAAAGAAACTAAGATTAAATTGAAATAAGAGTAGTAAAACTGTAAATTTCTCTTGCAGCAGGTTTTTTTACTTTTAACTTAGCCCATATTGTCCCAATGTTGGGCAAAGACTCTCCTTCCACCTGTCTCTGTGGCAGGTTGCTGTAATGTTTTTTAAACTAAGCAATACTAGCAACCACTGTAACCACCTCCAGCTTCGCACGGGTAGCAGAGCATTTAAATGCCTAATTTACTGTTCTGCCAAAGTGTTGTATCAAGCCTGTTGCGTCAAGCATGTGGGTTGTATTAAAATGTAACTGATGTTTCCTTCTTGGAGTATTCAACATCATCATATTTCAGCCAACTAACACAAAACTTTAATGAATATATAATTATTATATTTAATGAATACACCTAAACCTTCATCATGAATCACTCCTTCCATTCATGAGAACCATATGAAAATCGGTTTGGTAATTTTTGAGTCTATCGCATTCAGACAGACTTTGTGTTATAATCCGTAGAGATAAGTGATATTTAACTCTTTATAATATTAATGATTACAGAAAAGCTTGTCTTCACATAAAAGTTCAGCCATGAGTAATGAGACAGTATTAAATGAAAAGTGTATGAACATGGAAAGAAAGATCCATGATCTGACACATACCCTAGCAAGAATGGAAGAAGAAAAGTCTAAATATGAATTAGAGGTCAGAGAAACTTTAAAACAGGAGAAGGAAAAATTGATGCAGGTTGGTTGAAATATACAAAAAAAAAAAATATCCTCCTTTTCTTCCTATTTATTCTTTAATTTGGATGGACTAGCTGCGCCCCGCGGTGTCACTCGCATAAGTCTCGATCCTGTGGGAATACCCATGTGTCAAATTTCATCCAATCCGTTCAGATTTTTTAGTATGAAAGCGTAACAAACTAACTCACTTTCGCATTTATAATATTAGTTAGGATTAACTTTCCGTGCTTACAAAACTCTTGCTAAATAAATGTTACAGGAAAAAATGCTATGGCAACAAAATGCGGAACTAAATATGAAAACACAGCTCACCACATATCAGGATAGTCTGAATAAGAAAGACAAACAAACAGACGAAATTAACTCTCATTGTAAGCAGTTGCGTGATAACATTGGACAGCTAGAAAATCAGTTGAGGTATAATTTACACATCAAACAATGAGTTTTCCTAAAATTTTCTTGTAATATTACTTTGTGTTCAATATTTTTGAATGTTTTCAGTGAAAAAACCCAGTGTTTGAACATGTTAGAGAAAGAAGTTCAAAAATCACATATTGAAGTAGCTACATTAAAAGCTAAAAATGCTTCATTAGAAAGGGATGTAATGGAAAAAGAAAAACAATATCATCAAATGAATTCCAAATGTATTAATTTAGAAAAGGTACTTATTTAGACTAATCATCAAAGCATATTAATATCCAATAATGTTGATCCATGTAAAATACTAGTATTCAGCTGCATCCGACTGGAAGCCAACCTCAACGTAGTTGGGAAAAGGCTAGGCCACAGACATATAAACTCTTTATATGTCTGTGGGCTAGGCAGATGATGAATGTCCATCCAAAACTGATTGATGATTTTATTCCATTTACAGACAGTGAAGGATAACTCGGATGTTATAAAAGAATTAAACAGTTCTCTACAAATCGCAAAGAAAGAAAAGGTTTGTACAGCTTTTCGGTGGATATTATTCTTTAGTTCCATAAAATAAAAGATGTATAAATCAAATAAAAAAAAAAAAAAATTGCAAACAAAAAAAAATAAGAATCTTTATTATCAATGATTTTTCCACTAAAACATTTTTGTATTATATTATTCTTTTTCCACAGTTAAGTTTAGAGGAACGGTTAGCTTTGAGCGAATCTCTTGTAAATAGGCATAATGACGCTGTTCAATCAACATCAGAGCAGCTTTTAAAAGCGAACCAAATTATTTCAAAACAAAATTCTGACCTAATTGAAATGAAGGAAAAGGTAATTTATTTATTATGCACTTCACTTGTCATCATCTGTTGTAAGTTAGTATGTTGTCCTCCTGGACAAAATTTAATTTTAAACACCTTTCATTTAATATTTCTAGCTTTTATGCAGAACAGCTATAGCATTAGAACAAGAAAAAGTTATAGAACGCAATACGAGGGAAACGGAAGAACTAAAAGAGCGACTTAGTAACACTAATCAGTGCATGGACAAGTTGCAAAAAGAGCTCGAAGATTTAAAGGAAAAGCATGAAGCCAATAAGAAAGCTCTCAAAGATAGAGATGAAACTATTAAGAATAATAATATGGGTAAGAATTTATTCTATAACCCGCAACTGAATCAGCAGTTGCATAAAGGCGCGTCTCACTAGGGCCGCGCGGCTTGACCTCACGGAGCCGGACGCCCCTAGTGGAAAAGCGCCTTAAGGTGAAACAATTTGATATTTTTTCAATACAAATTTCGGAGGGGTTTTACTCCACTGTTTGACATCGTACATTCAAAGTTTAACATGATATCGTTAGGTCTCATTATTAATTTTGTCTGTACGGAAGCAGAATAGTAAAATAAAAAGCCATTAAAAAGTTATAAGCCAACAAAGATTCGTTTTTCTTGCTAATTTTAACGCAACTTTGGGTGTAAATAAGTAATACAAGAAGTGTGAAATCTCGAAAACAAAATCCGTAAAGACACAGAAAAATTATCGAAGATTTCAATAAATTTTATTTGTAATTGATTTATGCAGTGGTTTTTTCAGAAAAACCTTTTTTTAAAAGGCCTTTTCGTAATTTTTGACGCGCTCGTTTTACTAAAATTGGTCGGTACGGTGTTTCTGTGCGTGCGAACTATACGTTGTCCATGTAGACCAGTTTCTAACTGCTCATCACAGATACTATCTCTGTCGGACACGATGCCAGGTGAGACAGCGTGGTTTTTGGCCATGCCCACCATTGAGTTCGAGCCCGCGACTAGTTCCACCTTAACAATTAAAAACTTCTATTGTGTCGTTATTGGCAGTTAAATACCTTTGTCAATGGGTCTGTGCTGTGCAATGAATTAATGAAATTCACCGATCCCAGCGTGGTTTAACCAGACTCGATAAATCGAATGAACCCCAAGATTTGCACTAGCCCCTGGAGCCGCATGTTGCATGGGGTTACAGAAGCCATTGCATATCAGGGAGTAGACCGGGGGGCGCTGTAATGATAAGGATAAGAACGTGCCCTCGGGATCAGGAAGGATTAGCGAGCCATACCGGATATGAATCCTTGAGTAGGCAATGGTCTAGTGGAGAGACGGGTGATATTTGTCTATGGATGGGCATCTTTTACGACGTCGCCGCTGGATTGTTTCTTGTCCAGCCTGTGTCCAGCTTCGCCGATGTATTTTTTGCCGGGGTTAACTGCTTTTTCGGTTCTTTTCTATGTCACTGCTATGCTGTGTAACACGTTGCTGTTTCCATTGTCATCGTCTGGCTGTTATCCATTTCAGGTTTCTTGTAAATCTCGCAATATTTAAATATGTAAACTTAAACGCTTCTTCACACAAATAACTTTACCACCCAACTAAACACAAAACTACAATTGTCTTCGAAATTATTGGCTTCACAATCCAATGTCAGAGTCAAAGAGCAATCTAAATATATAATAAAATCTGTCAAGTGCGAGTCGGACTCGCACACGAAGGGTTCCATACCATGTCGTACAAGATTTAACACTATGAATTTTTGTAATACTTTCGTAAAGGTAACAACAGAGGCGCTATAAAAAAACAAATATTTGTAAAGAAATTGTCTAATTTTAATGAAAAAATGTTGTTGTGTTAAAATATAGGTGTAGGAGTATATTTCATTTATTTTAAGAGAAAAGTATTAAGTTAACTTTATCCAGTAACATGCATTAACTAAAGTCAAAGTTATTTATTTGCTACTAACATAGTATTAGTAGGTATAAATAGGTATATATATGGTAGGTAAGCAGGTAGATATGTAGGGTAGGTAGGGTAGGTTAGGTTACCTACCCTGGTAAGTAGGGTAGGGTAGGTAATAGGTAGAAATAGGTAATTAGGAAAGGTAGGTGCGCCGTAGATAAGTACTTAGTGCTAACCGTGCAAAGCCGGGCCGGGTAAAACTAGTTACATATAAATAAAAGGATTTCTCTTGCTACATCAGACTATATTGTACAAAATAGAATGTAAGTAGTACGCCAAATTTTAATTATAACTGTGCGTTTGCACTGGCGAAACATTCACAACAAAACATGTTGGAATCTCTATTTTCTGTCAATTTTTCATACAATGTTTGACAGGAACTAGAGATTTCAACATGTTTTGTCGTGATGTTTCGCCAGTGCAAACGCACGGGTCAATACAGGTATTTATTTACGTTATTTTTGATAGTCATACAGAAATCTATTATTTCTTACTTATTATTTTTACACATCCCATCGGACTATGAGAGTGAGGGCAGAGAGAGTGCACTCGTGTCTGCGCACACACTTGTGCACTATAATATCTCCCGCGCCGAAGGCCAGTCTCCGTTGAGATTGGCCGCCGTGGCCGAATATTTTTACACCAATAATTTTTCTCAATATGAAATTGTATCCACAACGGTTTAAGGTAACTGAATAGTACACTGTATGTGCCAGCATTCATTTCAATGTTACTGAGTATATTGTCTATTGGAGAGTGTAGTTTTAACATGAGGTACACACATCAACACCGTCTAGGGATACTTTGAAAAAAGTCGATAAAGTTCTTTAACTCAAAAAATACTGGCCGGTTTTAAAATCTTGTGAAGAAAGTTAATTGAAGTTTATTTTGTAGACCTTTTTGGATGATCGAAATTTAAATGATCGAAATAGTATATGCTGCCCTGATAGTAGGTACTTACTAATTCCATGTCATTACTCCGACTATTAAACAGTTATCTGTGGAATTTATATCGCATAATATTAGCATGAAATACAAAATAATTTTTTTAAGTTGCAAAAAATCGCCCATATTATATAAAATACGTTATGAATCGGCGTTTTTAGTATTTGTTGATTATAAACAGTATATGTTACATGATACACACAAGTTTCAAATTCCTAATTTGTTTAGTTGTTGAGATAGAGCTCGTACAAAAATGGTCTAAAACAAACAAACTTCTACGGCCCCCTAATTCATCATTTTTGAAGATAAAAACAAATAAAAATTATATTTATTCTCTACTCGATGAGCTCTAGAAAATGATACCCCACATGCCAGGGTCAGATTATTTTTTTTTTCAAAATTAAATTTTATTGTATGGCGACCCCCCTTTAATTTTTAATTTTATTATTTGTTGCTCTTGCGGCAATAGAAATGCTCAATCTGTGAAATTTTCAACTGCCTACCTATTACGGTTCATGAGATAGAGCTCGCTGACAGACAGACGGACAGCGGAGGCTTATGAATAGGGTTCCGTTTGTCACCCTTCGGGTACGGAACCCTAAAAATCAATGCCACTTTTCGTTGTAATTTTATAACTCGAGAACGGCTGGGCCGATTGGGCTGATTTTGGTCTTGAAATGTTTGTCGTAGTCCAGGGAAGGTTTATAGGGTAGGTAGGGTAGGTAGCCGTAGATAAGTACTTAGTGCTACCCGTGCGAAGCCCGTTCATTCCCAGTCGCCCTCGCGGGGATTGCCACCGGAGGCAAATGGGAATAAAAATTCCCAGTCGCCACCGGCGGTGACTGGGAAGTCATTGCCCCCACTTCATTTTCGCTGTACATTGTTTTCTCCATTGCAGAGATTAAAAGGATGAGGTAACTTATCCTAAACTTGCCTCTAATCTCTAAAAAAAGACAAAGTGCTTTAATGCACTTTGTCTTTTTTTTATGAAACTGAAATGGGGGCAATGATTTCCCAATCACCGCCGGTGGCGACTGGGAATTTTTATTCCCTTTTGCCACCGGTGGCAAATCCCGTGGGGGCGACTGGGAATGAACGGCGAAGCCGGGACGGGCAGCTAGTAAAATCTAAAAGGAATGCTTTTTTGGTCAACAGCTACCTGCGACCCTCGACTCACACTAAATGTTAAAACAAAAGAATGCGCACTCGCAAAAAACAAACCATTTTGGAACACTGCACTACACAAATAATCACACACGTATTATAGTTTAAAGTTAGTCGAACAAATTGTAAATACAGCATGGATTGTTGGACAGTATGGATTTATAATGAGAAGATCCACTCTTGGCTTTAGGCGGGTCTCTTCATCAGATTTCTTAAAGATAGGAAAGGCCTCACCAGATAAACTTGGAACTGGGTGATGGGTCCTGCGGCAGTTACTCCTTCGTACTTAAGCACTAGAACGTTCGCTTGGTGTCAGGAACGCTTAGTCCATCCACTGTTGTACTGTTTTCATGTATTTCTCGCGACATAAAGTTACAACCACAGCAAAACAAAAAAACACTTCTATTTTACACTTTGATTTTGCCCGGCTTGTAGCTGTCAAACTTGCAACATCTGTTACCTACGCACATTTCACTCGGTCTACCTGTGCTGGGCAAAAAGAAATAAATTAATAACTTGTTTCAGTAATACAATGGCTTCATAAAAAGCTGGATAACGTTGATCCCACTGACTTGGTACAGAACAAAAAGCTTGGAATCCAAACTGCAACAAGTTCGACGCCATACTTCCTATCCAGAAACAATAACCATACTGAATCGTCACACGGCATAACCGAAGAATCTATCGACTTTTATGCCACTTCGAAATCGTGAGTGAAATTGATTGACAGATTGTTGAATTAATTAAAAAAAATATTTTAGCCTTGTCAACCAAAATAATCAGCTAAATAAATACCTAGAATGCGGTTCACTTACCGCCTCAGGTCCATAAAGTTAATAATGTTGTTGTTTTGTCACATCTAGGGCCTCAAATTTAGAAGAGTCACCAGGTTCTATAATCCAGGATAGAGTTTCTAAAGTTGGATTGGACCCGAAATATCTACAACCTTCTGAAACAGACAACCAAATTGGAAAAGGTATATAAGTAATATTATGTCAAAGTTATAAGAAATTAGTTTGTGTTTCTACTGTGGATTATGAGAGACTATTCCATTTTTAATTGAAGACTAACTAGGCTGATGCTCAAACTTTGATGTTGTCTACAGGTGCGAAAACGAAGCCTAATAACCCATCAAGTCAGACAGGCAAAGAAAATACGAATATAAACTTACCTAAAGTAAACTACAGGGAAAAGAAATCTACACGAGGATCTACCTACCGGGCAACACCCGTCTCCGCCTATTTTCCATAATTTATTTATCTGTCGTCATAAGTGAAATAAATAATTATTATTTCTGTTGAGTTTTGTGTCTGTGCTTATTATCGCTATTACCTGTACTTTTTTTGAAGGTAAACAGCATCCACCTTCAATAATTAAAAGGTAACTTTAAGACTAGCTAGGTAAAGTACTTTGTGGGTGTAGCATTCACCTTGAACTGTATGAGAGGGTTATTGATATCATCAGCCAAAATGCTGGCTGTAAGGTCAATTCCTCTCATGGGTGTCGTAAGATAAGCCTTGAGAGACTAGAGAAGATGGGCAGCAGTGTTCGACGATAAATTTATCAACAGCAATACTGCTACCCAAGATGGGCAGCAGTATTGCTGCTCTAGGAATGGTGATTAACTGATTACCTATGTCCCTATGTCAACAAATTTTTATTTTATATTTTGAAGTGAAAACTTCTTTAGGCGCGTTGAGTACTTTTTGGGTGACCAAAAACCATGGAACTCGCGTCATCGTCACCGCACGCCTCCCATGAGCTATATGTATACGGTCTATATATGTACATAGATATACCTCCGTGCGTTATTAGTATAAATTATATATATGTATACAAAGAGTATGTCTCTACAAATATATCCATAAATGTATGTAGCACGACGATACAATTCACAAGTAACTTAGTTTTCACTTCTATCGGCAGTTCCAAAAAACTGCACCGCATTTTTTTTATCTTGGGCATCTTGCAGCTGACCACTAAGGGGTCATAACTGCTTTTCCAGGGGTATAAATTTATTTTAATATTAAAACTAGGCCAGCGCTCGCTAAGGGCACCCCCTGTGGGGTACGAACCTCGGCTTAGGGCGTCGCGGAGGGGAGGACAGCAAGAGGGACAGGCTGGATCTGGGATAATTATAATTATTATAAGTCGGGGAATTTATAACTACTGGCTGCTGGCTCGGCATCGACCGACGCGAGCTGGCGCATCGGCAAGCAAGGGTCTGGGGGAGTATCATTTACTCGGGACCGGGAGGGTCGCGATCGCGGACCTCGCTGTGTGTCGGTGTTTCTTTTTGTATACTGTACTGGTGGCCCTACTGCTCTCCTGGAGGAGGGTTATGTATGTGCCTCGGGCGGCGGGTCTGACTAATATTGGAGGGGGTATAATTGGCCGCCTCGACAATCAGAGAATTGCGATGTTTGGCGGCGGAGTCAAAGTAACGCTTGGACATGCGTTTTAGGAACTGATGGATACTGGGGACTTTGAGGTCGAGATGGAGGATCTCGTTCCTAACAAACCACCAGGGGCCTCTCGTGGCGTTGCGAAGTAAACGGTTCTGAAGGGCCTGCATTCTATGAATAAGGTAGGGTTTTGCTTGTGCAAAGACGCAGTCCCGGATCTAGAAAGCGGGGCAAAACCTGCCACTTGCCGCCACCGCCCCCCCCCCCTCCGAATCCTTTTTGTTTCTTTAAGAAGCCGTTTTTTTAGGTGAAAACGTCTTTAGCGGCGTTGTAAAATTTTTTGGGATGGGAAAAACAACCGACAAAGTAAATATCTAAATAAATACTTTGTCGGTTGATAGGGCAGTAGGGCTAATAGTCTTTGTCAGGTTTTGCGAGGTAAGAAATTTTACCCATATTGATGGGTAAAAAAAGCAGTCAAAACACTTACTTCATGAAAAGTGTAGCAATTCGTGCGAAATTATTCCGTTACGGAATAATTTCAATACATAATTTCCATAAATCCCAAAATATTCAAGAATGCGCAACGTTAATATTCAAGTTTTCACTTCTGCCGGCACTCCCGGAGTGCAAACCGTGGTTTTTTTTTTTTTGAACACCGTTCCAATTTTCAAGTTGAAAGCAAGAGCGAGCGTAGCGAGCTCAAAAATTTTAGCATATTAACAAAATCGATCTAAAATACGCCAATCCAACAGGGGCGCCAAAACTGGGGTAAAAGTCAAAGGAAGTCGTGTCGACTTTGAATACACAGGCGCCGACGCGGGACGCCCGGCATCCCCACTAGGCAACGTAAACCTTAACAGATCGACCACAGAAGCGCTCATCGAGTTCCTGGAAGAATTCAACTCCGCCTGCTCACAACCCGCTCACACCGTTTGACGACCTATACCTACGCTAATCAGTTAATCAGTAATTTCCTCAGTGCACCACCCGCAGAGAAAGTGCTGAGACTTGCAAAGTTGCAGTGTGCTGGGTGGTTCACTCGTCTGCCACGCTTGAATTTGGCGCCCCCTAACGTTGGCGCCCGGGGCACATGCCTCGGTTTGCCCACCCTAGATCCGGGCCTGCAAGGAAGGTGCCTGCATAGGTAGGGACACGGTATCGAATAGAAAGTATCGATACTGTACTCATGAGTAGTATTGAAACAAAAGTATCGTACTCTCATAAAAGTATCGATACTTCAAGGTATCGAGTAGTTTTCTTAGGGCCTAATGCGCATAGAGCATAAGTCAATATCAGTCAGTAAATACCGCCAGTTTAACTTCAGTAAGGCAGGACATGAAAAAACATATGGTATTGGTACAAACGCCAGCACATCCACCGACATCCACCTACTCCAATCTGTCAAATTTTCCCAATCAATATTGAACCTTACTCTTTAGTAATAAAGTTAAAAATCTATTAAAGAAATTTGACAGATGGTAGTCACTTGATGTGCTGGCATCTGTACACAAATTTAATACAATAATACAAAAAAGCAACTGTAAATTAAAAAAGATTGAAACAAAATGAAATTATTTAGTAATTTAGGCATATAAATTAAAGTTCCCATTCCTCCTCCGTACAATCACTTACGTAAGAGTGATTAGTTTAGTAAATGATGTAAAGGTTAGGAATTTAACTGTGAACGGAAGGAACGATTTGGAGCAAAGATCGATGTAATGTTTTAGAAGGTTCAGAACGAGTGAACTAGATGGCGTTGCCATAAACATAAGCCGTAAGGTCGCCAGAATGGGTAATTTCTGAGATTACCTGTATAAAACTTAATTTCTTATTCGATACGATACCTGCCATAAAGTACTCATTGAGTAAAAGTATCGAATGCAAAGTATCGAGTACAAAAGTATCGGTATCGAATGGAAGTGTAGTCGATACCACAAAGTATCGATACTTTTTTCGTGTCCCTATGCATAGGGTATTTATTTTAGGGCATTAGTCTGGTTTTCCATAAAATTATTTGTACTATTATTGTTTTCCATAATCGTCCCCTCTCTAGACAATAAACAGTTTGTCAAATTCGAAACGGTTAGGTTAGAACTGTGACCAACCAATACGCGAAGGCGAGCGAGCGCAGCGAGCGTGCCGCGGTAGCGGCCGCCGAGTGCTAGATTTCCTCTTTTGTAAAGCAAGCATGCGTGACAGATTAAGTTTATTTTTAGGTTTTCTTGTTTAGACAATAACAGTTTGTCAAATTCGAAACGGGTAGGTTAGGTTAGGTTAGAACTGTGACCACACAACGCGCGAAGGCGAGCGAGCGTAGCGAGCGTGCCGCGGCAGCGGCCGCCGAGTACTAGATTTCCTCTTTTGCAAAGCAAGCATGCATGGCAGATTAGGTTTATTTTTAGGGTTTCTTGTTTAGGCAATAAACAGTTTGTCAAGTTCGAAACAGGTAGGTTAGGTTAGAACTGTGACCACACAACGCGCGAAGGTGACCTAGCGTAGCGAGCGCGCCGCGGCTGCGGACGCCGAGTGCTAGATTACCTCTTTTGCAAAGTAAGCATGCATGGCAAATTAGGTTTATTTTTAGGGTTTCTTGTTTAGACAATAAACAGTTTGTCAAATTCGAAACGGGTAGGTTAGGTTAGGTTAGAACTGTGACCACACCACGCGCGAAGGCAAGCGAGCGTAGCGAGCGTGCTGCGGCAGCGGCCGCCGAGTGCTAGATTTCCTCTTTTGCAAAGCAAGCATGCATGGTACATACTAAACTAGCATTGTTGTGCATGGGTAAGTATGCAGTATGGGCAAATGAATATTAATAAATGTTATGGAAAACGACATAAAATGACAAATATAGCAAATGAATTTATGGATTAAAAATTATTATGACACTTGATCGATTATGATTTATGACCAATGAAATTAGTGAAAATGATTTTATGTCATTTAATTTTCACGATTAAGGCAACTGAAGCGTTATTTCTGAAAAGTCTTGAAATTATGGCAAATACAGTTATGGCATATAAAATTATGGCATTAACATTAGTAAACCCCTGCATAGGTCGCATGATTGACCGAATTCACACTGTAGCTAAATAGATGCGCAATTTTCACTTGAGTGACAATTTGCTGCGTGCACGCTGTGCACGCATTCAAGACGTAGGACGTAGTCACAGATTACAAATAAATACTTATTGGTGTGTCTACCAAGAGCGAAAGCGGGTCGCGAACGAACCATCTTTGTGTGCTCTGCGAAAGAGAGATGCTGATCCAGGATTACACCTAGATATTTGGCTCAATAGAAAATATTTTCTATGACCGTTAATAGCATAGGTCAACGATCGACCATGACCAAGTCAAAAGTGTATTATCTATGATCATGGCCCCTAAACTACATTTTAAATTATTACTGTGCGTTTGCGCTGGCGAAACATCACGACAAATCATGTTGAAAATTTGAAATCTCTAGTTCCTGTCAAACATTGTATGGAAAATTGACAGAAAATAGAGATTCCAACATGTTTTGTTGTTTGTGAATGTTTCGCCAGTGCAAACGCACAGCGCGCAGTTACTAGGCTAGGAGGCATGGATTGAAATATTGTATCAACCGATACCCACAGCCAGTCAGTAGTTTCAAAAACATTTAAAAAATGATCTCTACGGCTATCGAGAGTATCAGACTTTTTAAGTCGTGCTGTGGATACACTGCTTATTCCTTTTTTTTTTAAGTTCTACATCCACAGAGTCTACATCTCTAGAGCTAGAGGAGCTCTACAGTGGGAACCACAGACTACAATGTGGGAACTCTGGGAAGCATTGAAAGCAATCGGTTATCATCGGATTAGTCGATTATAAATCGGGCTTGGGAGTTGGGAAAGGTAAATAATAATTATCTGTAAAGTCAACTATACGAACGCACGAAGCATCAAGTCAAGACGATTCATCAATGAAATTTTCAGTATGTTATAATGTACTCTGTGAATGAAATGTACGAACGACAGAAGCAGAAGTGACGGACCGGATTAAGAAAATGAGAATACTATTGGGATTGGTCGGGCGGGGAAGGTTATCATTATTTTGTTTGAGTGATTCATTATTAAGTAATTTTATACTATTTACTGAGTTCTCCTAAATGTGACTAATTATAAAGAAGTGCCGCAATGTTTGAGTTCTACAAACAATGTTAGTGATTTGGACAGACCGTTTTATGAGTTTTTGTAATAAAAAAATAGTGTAATTTGTGGTGTGTGAGGTTGGAAATAAGTTCCGACATAATGCCGTTCGATTTTCTGTGTTGTGTGCGGCCTGGCGTCGAAGATGTCGTGGAGTTGGATTATTCGCATCAGTCACTGGTCGATTTCCCCACTGAAGTGTTTGTGTACGAAAGAACGCTTGAAACTCTGCTCTGCCAGAGTAACCGTGTTACGGAACTCCCGCGCCAACTATTCATGTGCCATGGATTAAAATACTTGGATCTTAGTGATAATGAAGTGTCAGGGCTACCCGCAGCCATATCTTCGTTAGTGAATCTTCAACACTTGAATATCAGCAGGAATACTTTGACATCAATACCAGAGAATATGAAGGCCCTAAAGTATCTGGCATTCTTAGATCTTAGTGTTAATCCATTGGAAAAACTACCAGATGCTATTACAAATCTTACTGCATTACAAGAACTATATCTGAATGACACATACTTGGAGTATCTTCCAGGAAACTTTGGACGGCTAGCGAATTTAAGAATACTGGAATTAAGGGACAATTATTTGATGATTTTACCAAAGTCATTGTCTCGGTCAACCGAATTACAGAGATTAGATATAGGACAAAATGATTTTCAACAGTTTCCAGAAGTGATTGGAAGATTTGTAAAGCTTAGAGAACTATGGATAGATAACAATAGTTTGACATGCATTACATCTGTTATAAAGCCATTAGAAAACTTGATACATTTGGAGGCAAGTAATAATATGATAGAAGAACTTGCTCCTGAGATTGGTTATTGCACTCAACTGGTGGATGTGACATTATCATTAAATATCTTGACACAGCTTCCAGACAGCATTGGGCAGCTGTCTAACTTAGCTACATTAAAATTAGATAATAATAGATTATATTCATTACCAGAGAGCATAGGACAGCTGGCCAATCTTGAAGAATTAATGCTTATGTGCAACTATTTAGACAAAATACCATCTTCTGTTGGACTTCTGAGGAAATTGAAATATCTTAATATTGACGATAATATGTTGACATCAATACCTCCTGAGATAGGGAGTTGTACAAAATTGTCTGTACTATCGCTTCGATCTAATAAATTGACTAGAGTCCCTCCAGAAGTAGGCCATTTAACTTCCTTAAGAGTGTTAAACTTAGTAAGGAATTCATTAAGTTGTCTTCCTCAGTCCTTGTTGAATTGTGATAATTTAGTAGCCCTCTGGCTATCTGAAAACCAAAGCAAACCTTTAGTGCCTATGCATTCTGAAGTCGACCCTCAGACCTATGAACAAGTCCTTACTTGTTTCCTCTTCCCCCAAGTGCCTTTAACCCCTATTGAAATGAAGTTGGACAATGACAAATCTGAAAATGTGGAAGCTAACTCTTCTGCCCGCCATATTAGTTTTGTTGATATGAAAGCTGCTCCTAAGGTTACAGAAAAACCAGGGCAGTTGAGGAGAGCCCCAACACCTTACCCAAAAGAATTGAGGGCATTAGCAAAGCATGCCAGGAATATACACAAGGATGGCACACAAGATGTTACACCTCCTATGCAAAATGCAGTACACATTAAAGCTGCCAAAATAACACCTACATTACAGCAAAGATTTGCATCTGATAACAAAATGGAAATGGAAGGTGCTGGAAAAAGTAATTTGGGAGGAACAAATAAGGATCCCATGAAAACATCTGTTTATGATAATCTTCCTGCTGAGAATGCATATGATAAACCTCTGGATCTTTCATATGAACATGATAAAAGTTACAAAAGTGTTGACCATGCTTTGTATCCTGAAAATACTGGGACTGCTAACACTGATTTCAAAGCAGAATGTGGAGATAATTATCTATTACCACAAAGACAATATGGCTCCAAGCAGACTGACAAATACAGTTCTAGACAAGATATGGATAGAGCAAACATAGCTTTACCCCAAAATATGTACAGAGGACATACAGAGCATAAAAATTACCAATTACCAAATGATGTGAACTACCGAGCTGGCATAGATGACTCTCACAATAGATTGCAAAGGTTGAGCCTCAGTTCGCAAGAAAGGCAGCCAGTTAATGAAGGCATTATATCACCACATTTTAGTGAAACTGCCTACAACAGCAGAACTATGATGGAAAATATTCCTCCTTTTGATCCTATATATGCTAGGAAAGATCACATATGCCACTCTGTGTCAGAAAACAATTACCATGAAAGTATATATGACAGCGACAATTGCACGCGTGCCAAAGATAAGATTTATGGTCAACGGAATTATGATACCTATAATTATCACTCACACGGGAATCGTGATTTGCCAAGTCCTAGGTTACACACTGTTAGTCAAGTGGTTAGTTCAACAACTATGCCTAATTTAAGTGGCTATAGTAATGTTTATCCTGGTGGCGTTGTGGAAAGTCATGAGTATTCAACAGCTCTTCACCAGACACAACCACCAAACGCCAATATTTACGGCATGACAGCAAGTCCCACTTATGTATCAACACAATCTCCGGAACTATACTCCCCGACAGGACACACTAACACAACTAATCCCTACCGCATGGCTACCACGCCATTGATATCAGATGATGGAAGTTACAGTCACGTGCATTCACCAACTAGCCAAAATATGTACGATTTGTATGATGCCATACCAACTTCATCTAATCCTCCGAGTGTGGTTAACCACCGGCATAGTCCTAGCATTTCTGAGCCAGTTTATGGTCGAGGTCAACCTCCGCCTTATCACATTGCAGCTCCGTACACGAAACACGCACAGTATTTCAATGGAACAGGTGGATAGTGGTGACCTAAACATGGAAAACCACGAGGTTTTCTGAAAATGCACTCTTGTGAACGTTATTAGGATGAACTGAAAATTTATATTAATGGATTTAATTCCTGTTTTGTAACATTGGTTTTCTGTTCTATGCATGTGCAATTTAAATGTGATATAATTGTGTAAAATAAAATAATGTTGTAGTAGAAACTAATTTTAAGGTGCTAAGGGACGGAACATATTTGTTGTTGGAAAATCTATCAAAGGAATATTACTATTTTTAAAAGGTTGAATTTATTCAAATATAAATTGAAAATAATTGTGTCTTTTATCTAGTTATGGTTTTAATTTTTATTAATGTAGCAAGCATTTAGAAAGTGGTAGGTACTGATTAAGTACGAATTGTAACAACTGTGTTGTTTCAAAAAATTATTGTAATTAAGTAAGTAATTATTACATTCTGTCTTTTTACTTTTCTAACTCGAATTCTTAAATATAGCCTGAACGGAAAGTATGTACCATTCTTATATTTTATCAGTATCAGAAATTCAGAAGTGAGAAAATACTATACATCCACCATATTTTTGAGTGGCAAGGTGCTGTGCCCTAAACTATATGTATAAGGGCCTAGTTTCCGGGTAGGCTACAGCTAAATATTGTACATACCTAAATATTTATATGACTAATTGACGACATCGTGTTGTAATGAATGTCTATGATATATTATATTTTTGTAATTATGTGATATTTGTGAATTTATTGTTATAATAATGTTTTATTTAATTAAGTCGAATACATGAACTACGTCTCATCTTCAAGTCATGATCAGATGATCACCAATACGCAGACAGTTTTAAACATAAATTGTCAATAGTCTTTCAATCCGTTATTCTTGTTTATTTCTTCAAGTAAGTAACGCAATCTATTCTGCATCCTAGGGTTGTGCCTACCTGACACTCCCAAGTAGGTAATTATTTTATATGGGATTTTTTTGTAACTCCCTACAACAAGAATAATAACTTCTTCATTCATCAATCTATGCTATTTTGTTCAGCTAGACAACCGCTTCTCTTATTTTGTCATATTGTACTCTTTGATACCTTCGTCAGTTTGCTCCGCTTCCCTATTAGTCATGCTTCATGGGAGCCAAAAAGGCAGTTACCTTATCCGTTTGCTGCGACAATATTAATCGATCTTTGTTTGCGGTAGGCACATTTGCATCCTGTTACAAGCACGTAAGATATCTGCTCAATTCGTTCACAAATAAGTGTAGTGTAGGTACAGACGCCAGCACATCAACCTACTCTAATCTATCAAATTTTCCCTATCAATATTGAACCTTATTTATTTGCGATAAAGTTGAAAATCTATTTTAAAAAAATTCACAGATTTTAGTAACTTGATGTGCTGGCGTCTGTACCTACACGGTTGAAATAATTTACCGTTCGCTTTTCTATCCGCATTACCATATTTTGTCAGTCGAATTTTTGCATGACCATATTTTATATGCTTATATAGCATTTATTGTATAAATTGAAAACTTATAGTATATACTTATATTAAAAGATTTGATAATATTTGTATATTTTGTATTGATACATTTACACTTTCCATTTAATTGCACAAAGATTTCATTCAAGCTTTATTTCTGAGCAGTAATAGCTCTTTTAATTGATAAACGAATGTATGTACCTATAGCCGCCAAATCCGCCTAATGGATCCTAAGGTCCATCAGGCGGGTTTGCCCCTTGATGTACTTACCTGCTGATTGTTGACTGTTAGGTAGAAGGGATGAATAAAAGCATTATTATTAAACTGAAGATAAATAAAATACATAACTGGGTTTTATAATAAACGAATAGATCGGTAAATTCACCTTTTAGGCAGTTTTTTTTATTAGCTCCGGAGTCTATCCTGGATTCAGTCCGGCTGCATACTACTGTAAGCTTTTCTATCTATTCTCAGAACACCTAGTTCTATCTTCAGACCAATATCTTGTTAAATTCCAATAAAGTTTACGGCAAAGGATAAGTAAATCACATTCTTTTTTAGGTTGTTTTGACTAGCCCTAACTTGATACTCAGATTCGCACCATAGTGCTATGGACAACCTCGGAAGTACCTTTAATGTTTTTTAGCCAGCATATTTTACCTAGTTCAAATGCTTAAACGCTATGACTGAGACCCTCGAACCCTCCAATTTAAAGAGGGTTAAATATAACTTCACCCCGCCGTCCATGCAGCCTTTCTGGGTTTTGTCATTTTGAAATGGACCTTATTATTTTTTATGGATGCGCACATTTATTATATATGTAGTTATTTTTGCACTAAATTATGTACATTTTATCATTTACTTGTGATTAACTTGCAATTTGTCCAAATTTGATTGTTATGTTTGATTGTAACCCAGTTTCTTTTTTCGACTTTTGTATAAGGGGTTGAACTTTTCATATGGAAGTTGGCATAGTCACTCCATATCACTGGACATTTTTTGTTTGATTAAGTGTTCTCTTCCCATATAATTATGCGAGAATCAACGTGCGCTGCAACTTTGAGGAAAAATCTATGACGATGGGATGACTATGCCACTTCGATTCTATGCCCCCTAAAAATAAAACGTATTTATACAAATTGGTATCTATCTAATAATATCATATATTGTGACTGACTAGGTGCATAATTATTATTGCATATACATTTTTGCCCGATTTTCTAGACCGACATGGTAATTTTACCAGACCTAGGTAGTAAGTAGCACTGTACTACTTACATAGTTTGTTATTGAGCGAGGTTTTCGATCGACCAAACCGAGTTAATCTTGCCTTATGGCCGTAGCAATACGAAGGCCGATTTATCTCCGGTTCGAAAATCCACGGGAACCACAGCATAGCCGACGCGTCGGCGTTAATCAGCGCAAATCATTTTAAAATGAGCTAATTTAGTATTTGCAATTCCATGTCGAGTAGGTATCTATGTAGGTACCTATTGTTTTTAAATTATTTATAATACTTGGACGCTGATTTACTATAGCTTTGCTATTTACAAACAAAATTAGCCTCAATGAAATTACAAAAATATAGGCAAATATTTCAGGCAACTAAAGTTTCAGTTAGCGTAATTGCGTTGCTTTGTGTAGATTGCTACCTGATATAAATGTATTTATTTTTGTATTTTCTAATTAAATTAGTTGATTAATTAATGTTCAGTACCTGTGACCTGTGTAAATGAAAATTACATAAATCCTTGTGTTATAGCTCTCTACTATTAGCTAATAAACAGTAGGTTATCTTTATTATGTAGTATAAAACATAGAATAAATTACAAATCTCTGTTTAAATATCAGACATTAATAAATAATTAAAACTCGACAATCTTAGATGTGTTGAGTATACCTGTTGTAGCAGACCTGTAGAACCTTTAAACAGAACATATATGAGAACTTTTGGCGAATAAAATAGATAATTATTTTAATTATGTACATGTCATATGCACATTTAACTATTTATTTTATTCGCCAAACGTTGATAAGTAGGTAAACCTTAATGTTGTGCTGAAAATTCAATTTGTTGAACCAATGTGTAACTAGGTAATTTTAGTAGGTATAGACATTTTAATGTTTCCCTTAATTGTATATTGCACATATAAATTTTAAAATACACTTGTGTCATATTTTTGTTGAAATATATTACAAATAATTGTATGTTAATATAATATTTATACTACTTACCTATTTAACTTGGAGCGAATTCCCAGTTACGTTTTCTACGTATGATATTGTAAGATGAAGCATGTTACTGATGAAGATCCTCGGATCTCATGTTGTAGTAGGAGATACTTTCTATGAACCGAGCCAATTTCATGAATATAATTTATTTTAATATTTATTTACAATTAGACGAATACAGAGTATACTGCCAGTTCTTTATCATAATGATAAAGTTATTAGAAAAGAAAATAATGTACCATCGCGGACACTGGCGGTGGACCACTTTTCAACCTTATTACTAGTGTGAAAAGTCGTCGACCGCCATTGTCCGCGATTGTACCTACTTTTTATAAAAATTAACATTTTAATTTAATTTTCACAAAAAACATTCGTAATTTTTTTCATGATACTTGTACCTATGACACATTCAAATAACTGAATAAATATTTTTTTATAAATGTTAGCTTATTTTATTTTACGACCTCTGTTGTAATAACATAATAATACGCGAAAAACTTTGTTATGCAAAGATATCCTTTGTACCTATTTGCGTCACAAAAATAGACCCTCATTGCCGAATCTGACTTGCACCGAATGCTTGTGCTATCTCATTACCTAACGGTAAGCAAGTGGGCACGAATGAAATAGTATTTTCTCCAACATTTAAATTTAAAGTTAACTTTTTGTTGCGCTATTAGTGACGATGAAAAGCTCGGTGAATAAAGCGTTTGTAGGTACCCGCATATACGTAATTAAATCAAAACTGTAAGTACTGACTTTTCTTAATAAAAACTCTGGTCAGCACACTATTTAAATTTTGTAAGTTCCTTTGTGCAAAGGCTAATTAAATAATTTTTAACATACATTTTTATACTTAGGTATCTATATTATTATGATAAAAAAGAAATCTAGTCACTACTTATACGGTTAAGTATATTAAATTTGTATTACTTACCTACTCTAAACTATTTTTGTGGTAATCCTCCAAATATGTTTAACATTGGGACCATTAAATCGTCAAAATTATAACTTGTTTACATTTTTTATAAATATAAATATATCTAAGTCAAAAGCTGAGAAATTGTAAGTACATAAATATAATTATTTATTATGTCACACTTGTTAAAGTTTCGTGGCAATTGATTATCTATTTAATAAAATGTAAAACTACCCACAAAAAATGTTTTGGGAGTTAAGATACGTAAATGGATAAATATACAATAATTAATAAAATATAAATACATTAATAGATGTATTGTTTCAAATAGCCCGAATTTATCTTGCTAATTATTAAGGGGTTAGTACTTAACAATGTAGGTATCTATCTATTAGATAAAGCAAAAATATAACAATAGATTGTTGCCGTTACGGGCCATATAAGTTAAGGCACAGTTGAGTGCCATTTAATATACCTACCTAGTACCTATTACGTTAGATAAGTACCTACGTTTATATATTGTAATAACTACGGAGGTAATTGTATAAAGTTCATAAAACCAAAATGCTACATTTTCTCAAGACTGACGCCTAAAACATATCATTTAATTGTATTTTCTTGTAACTAATGCATTATTTTATGGTACCTACATTGTATTTTATGTAAATTACATTCTTAAACACATTAATAACACTATGCGAATGCGACAGACTGTCTATTGACTATTGTATAAAGTCGTGTTTATGTATATAATATAATCTTGCTTTCTTATAATCTTGTACTTCCTTTGACAAAGCAATTTACTTAAAAAGAAGGTACAGTACCTACTCGGGCGTTAATATGACACATCGAGCTTCAGGGGGCCTACCACCACCTTTAAAGCAGTATTATTTTAATATTTCTTTAAGTGTGGGAAAGAGATGAAGCTCTACAGGACGTATAGCTCCATCTCCTGCCCACACTGAAGTAAGATTAAACTAATACTGCAGGTGGTGGACTGGTGGTAGGCCCCCAGAAAGAGACTCATTCACGTGACAGAAACGACGATCTATAGTACCGAAAATTTCATATAAGTAACTCGTGCCGTATTAACGCTCGCTTAGGTAGGATTAAGATACCTAAGTATACATAATATATTTCAATACCTACATCTAGCTTTCTATAGAGGCCTATTCAGATATAAGCGATATTGCTGTCCCACTCGATGGCGATACTAGTCCAAAGTGACTAACAAGCACCCTAATTGCGTAACACACGATCAATCATTTTTGAACGCTATTGCTAATCTATTGCTTCATATGTTCGAAAAATTTGTCTGCTCAACATCGTAAATAACGCAATGAATGTTGTTGAACTGTCAAAATGAAACAGATTGTGATTGATCGTGTGTTACGCAATTACGGTGCAGAACTGTATCGCTATCGAGCGCGATCGCTTATATCTGAATAGGCCTCAAGGGGGATGCTTTAAGGTAGGCCGCGAATCATATTTAGATCAATACACAACCTGATATCTACTGAACTGCAAATTTGGAAAAAAACGTAAGAAAATTTGAATTTCGCGGGTTATCAGTCAAAAGCAAAAGCTCTTTTCAAATTACCCCAAATTATCTTGAACTGTTGTTTTGAGTCACATTTCAAGTCTACAAAAATTATCATAATTATTTTTGGTATTGTGTTGGTCCGTTAGGAAATTAATAACAAGTCTCGATTTAAATTATCAATTTGTTACATAGATTAAAGTCTTTGTTTTTAAATTAAATAGTTAGGTACATGGAGTTCTACTGTCGTGAATTTGTCTACCACGCCCTTGGCTTGAAGAAATTGTTCTTTCTAAAGAGCCCAAGGTTTATCAAATCATAACACGATTACGAAGCTCACCTATGCATGTCTTCACCATGTTTCCACTTAGGGTCCGTTGCCACATACCTCCTATCCTACCTACTTTTTTCTTTCAGCAATACCAATTGCTTTTATGATCCTAATTCAGAATGAAAATTCTGCCGAAACTAAAGTAAATGGAGAAAATAATTAGTTAATTTTGGTCGAGAAAACGTTTTTTTTCATGTTTTTTTATATATAAAAGCCTGGCTACTTTGGGAAAGGAATATATAAAAAAAATACAGTAACCTGTATTCGTTTTTTAATATTTAATATTATGCTAGGTATTGTATGTTACGAACAAAATATTATTCACCTCATACCGGAAAATGCATGCAGGTAGGTATCACAGTGCGCATAGAACAATGTTTAATTCAGGTATTACTTATTTTTTGTGGAAATTGCCAAAACATTAAATGTTTTTTTTTTATTTGTACCTATTTTTATATCACTAAGATTTTGTAGGGGAGTATTATTTATTAGCTTATAATAAGTAGGTACGTAATACCTAATTTAAGTTCATGCCGTTCTGAATCAATCTAATTGCAACGTTTATTTCTTTACTATCACGCCACGTCATCTAGCTACTCTACGTCATCTAACTACTACACAGGTACATAGTGTTTTAATAAAATGTTGCTTTGTGTCACTAATTGATTAAATTAAGTCGTGTAGGTACTTTTATATATTTTGTAAACACAGTTTACGTTTCGTCTGTAATACAAAGTAGAAATAAAATGTTAATAATTTGAATGGAAGGCTGTTTTGTTTTATTTCGCTGTTAAAAGTCAAAGAATCCTTTATAGTGTAGGGAAACTATCAAACTATAAATTATAATAAGAATCATTATGAAAATGCCCTGATATCACAACTTCGTGTACCTGAAGCCTGTAATTTAAAGCTTCAATAATATTATGTGAAGACTTCCCCAAGCACGCATTGTGGGCCAATTACTTCAAGTGGATTATTTTACTTAGCCCAACCAATCTGTCCCACCAGTGTGTGACAAAGTGGAATGTTCACAATTTTAGTCCTCTGTGTGTTCCACTAATTGATTTTGATGGGCAAATTACACTCTCACAAACTCTGAGTTCACTTTTTCCCACAGCACTACCGTGCCAGCCCTAGTGGGAAAAAGTGAACAGTCGTTCCGCTTTGGATTAATCCTTAAGACTATAATACCTATTCTTAGGGATTAAGCCAAAGCGGAAGTCAAGTTTTTAAGGAGCAACGACTGTGATAACTGGTAATAATATGTAATATAAGAAAGGAAAGATATCAAGACTGAGAAAGATCAATCGTACCTAGGTAGGTACCTATAGCAATATGAATAATGATTCCCCTTTTGGGTAAGAGAAACTTGCTGGCAAAAGGACGACAAGAAAAACAGACTAAAACAGCCTCTGAATGAAACCATTATCCAGAACAAAAACCCAGGTTTAGCTCAAGTTAAAAATAAATGGCGTAGGCGTACCTAGTATTGACTTCGGGAACGAGCAAGGTTCAAATAATTGTTGGGAAAAAAACTAGAATGACGTACGTACCTACCTACATCACGAAATACTTAAATGAGTTTATGTAGACATTAATTCCTCGTATCTACCTATAGGTACCTACTAAATTGACAGAGAGCTTTTATAGTCAGCTGAAATTCATGAGAACCTTAACGATCATCGCACATGCACACGATATCTATTAATCTACCTAATAATTCGAGATTTGTCGGTACAGATAGTATTAAAGTAATGTAAACGAGGTAGGTAGATGTAGATACTTATCTAGGCACGTTAAAAATCACTGGCACGTTGGTCAGCTCGTTAACGATCTGCGGTTGACCCAGTTCTGAGATCATTGTTCTCACTCCATCCGATAGCAAACAGTTTTATTGCTATCAGAGGTGGGTAGTTGGGTACTACTCCCGGATAAAGTAGTAAATGGTATTTAAATCACTGTTTTTATTGAATTCGATAACTTTCTCAATTATTCAGAATATTGATGAATAACATTCTCTAAATATTTAAGTTTGGGGAATTGCTAATTGTAAATCAACAATTGCGAAAAGCTGTTGGTAGTGAACTTGCTTTTGTTACTGTTAATATTATAATTACGACGACATTAGTAGATATTTGGTAGTTGTGTCGAACAACTGGTATAGTCAGACTACACACAAGAAAAGCTTATTGAATAGGTAACTAACCCACTTCAACAACACATCAAAGAGCGCTTCGAATAGGAACGACCAGGTACGTAGCTGTAATGGCAGGGTCACAGAACATAAAACTAAAGAGTGACAGGGTGCAGCCAGAGCAATCCATCTACCTACCCACCACCACTTATTGCAATAAGTGGTTCATCCACTTATTGAACTAAGTGAGTAGGTAAGTAATCTACTTCAGTAGGCATTGGCACGTAGGTTATCGGCTCAGGGAATACCTAAAAACCCTTGTAGCGGTTACACCACCACATACGAACTACGCAGCAAAGACATGACGTCACATAAATCCTGCATCACGCAGTTACCGCGCGAACGACATAGATAAGGCTGGATAAGGCTATCCGAAATCAACTTACGGGCAGTTGCCCGCCAGACATAACACAGACGGGTGTTATGTCTGGCGGGGAACTGCCGTGGTCGGAGAATCCTCCCTTTTCTATAAAGGATGAGTGAACTTTACACCCTGTTCCTCATACCTCCAAACCCTCATGAATAGATCAATGGAGCAGTTCTATCCTATTAAATACTTTCACGAAATAGGCAGAATTATTTTGAAGGTAGACGGTAATTGCCGAATATTTAACGTTCTTTCACATGTTACTGTTCTTACTGACCCTGGTTGTGTGTGATGGTGATGGCTGATGATTCTATACATTTTAAATGACCGCCTCTAGGCAGCTCGTTCATAAAACAGGACCGAATGAAACCTGAATGTGTACCCCCGATCTTGCTAAGCTGGTCAAGCGCGCATAACTAGGTCACTATCTTGCACTGCCGCTATATCGCGAAAAAATGAGTGGGTATAGCTTAATACCTAATAGTGGGAACGTATGTGAGAAGTCTTCTTCCGTTACCGGTTAAGTAAATTGAGCTTGACTAGTACGCAAGGTTATCAATTATTTTAGAGAAAAAAAAACGACGTAGTTACCTAAACTAGAGTTCAATTAAAATACCTACTTATTATTTTTGTATTTTTTTACATTTGTTACCAGTCAAGTCTTCTAAACATACAACATAGCGTAAACATGACTATACGTAGTTACCTATCAAGAAATCGATTAGTTGCGCGCGCCGACTTATCTTCGTGTAACAGTTGAACAAGTTCACGCAAATATCGTCAGCTGGCTTTTTAACATCAGGTATTGTTCAAGTCTTACTACAGTTCCAATTAGATGAATTAAAAACAAATGTTTATAAAGGGTGTCCAAGAAATTTCTATAAAACGTAGTTTTCAACAACGGTAAAGCCTTGAAGTGTAGTGGAATCTGAACGCAGTTCCTAATATAGATCTACCATCATAGTGACAATTCTACGTCCATAAATAACTGTAGTAAGTCGTGTAGTGGTGTTTTACCTGCTTGCATTCATATACTTAATAATAACTTGATGTCCTTATGCTTAGATATTTACTACAAGTAGTTTCTTAGGTATCTAATCAAAAATTTTTTTTTCATAGTCACCATGCCGGGAGCCAGGCATAAGATTCTCGGGCACGTACTATCTGGCTTTTGCCACAAAATGAATCGTCGTAAACCTATATACGGAGACTCCTTGGATACCCCATTGAACCGATGTCTCACTACCTTGGACATCACTTTATTGGGTGAGTAGTAGCATGTACTTAGTTAATTAGTAAGTGGTTTTCTGTCAATTGGAACAATCTGAGAGGTTCCAAGAAAGTTTCTTTTGCACTCAAGTTATTTCCCCAATGGATTGAAACCGTTGCGGGCTCTACAAATAATCATGACTCTAGCTAGACGCTCATTGTAGCGTTAGTTTTTAACCGACTTCAGAAAGGAGGTTCTCAATTCGACTGTATGTTTTTATTATTCACATTCTATAAGGATGATGTTATAATAAGTTCCTGTCACTGTTATTTACATAGCAGGTGGTATTCGAATTTGTGTGGGGTAGGTACCACAACTAAAAAGTGAAAAATAAGTTCTTTAATTTCGGAATTCGGTGGCAATAAACGAAAATTCAAAACCACAGACACCGACTTCCAAAATTAAAGTTATTTTTCACTTTGTTTTTTTTTTGGAAGTCAGTTGTTTCATACTTACTGGTAAAAATATTTTTTTTGTTGTGTTACCTATCCCACACAAATTCTATGCTGTAGATACGGCTCATTGTACCTACAAATCCTGGCCACAACAGAAGTATTTATACTTGTATGTATATTTTGTAGGAAGACCCCGCAGCGTTGGTTGTGCCCGGTGGCGAGTCCCCACAAAATGTGAGGTCTTAGTAGTAGATGGCGTCCGTTAGTGGTCGTCGCAGTATCTCAAATCTGAGAGCCTTAAAACCATTTTTTTTTATTCCAGGTGTGGGGCACATGGTCGGGGCTGGTATTTACGTTCTGACGGGAACTGTTGCTCGGCACATGGCTGGCCCAGCAACGGCTCTAAGTTTTCTGCTGGCTGGAATAACTTCTACCTTAGCTGCTCTATGCTATGCTGAATTTGGGACTAGAATCCCGAGAGCAGGCAGTGCATATGCTTACACGTACGTCAGTATTGGTGAATTTTGGGCTTTCATCATAGGTTGGAACATCGTATTAGAATATATGATAGGTGAGATTCTGCAACTGGATCTATATTTTAAAAAATATGCTATAACTCTTCTTTTTTTTCATGTTTTGGAGAACCGAGCTACAATTCTGCTTTTTGTTTTAGGAGCTGCCTCCGTGGCTAGAGCATGGTCAGGGTATCTAGACGCAATGTTGGACGGTGCAATAAGTAACGCTACTATTTCCATAACTGGAGAAATGCACGAAACTCTTTTAAGTAGATATCCAGACGTTCTAGCATTTCTAATATGTATCGTAGCATCCTTAATTTTAGCAGTTGGTGTAAAGACCTCAGCCTATATTAACAACGGTCTTACGATTTTAAATCTCTTGGTTATATCCCTTGTCATATTTCTTGGTTTCTATTACGCCGATCTCGGTAACTGGTCAGAAAAGAATGGCGGGTTCATGCCGTATGGCGTAAGTGGCGTATTAGCTGGAGCAGCTACGTGTTTCTACGCATTCGTGGGCTTTGACAGTATATCCGCGTCAAGCGAGGAAGCTAAAGACCCGTCACGGTCGATCCCCATCGCCACTATCCTGTCAATGGCACTTGTTGCCTTTGGCTACATTCTGGTGGCTCTAGCACTTACCTTAATGGTTCCGTATCAGACTATCAACCCCGATGCTGCGTTACCGGCAGCCCTCGGTGCAGTCCACGCTGACTGGGCTAAATATGCTGTTGCGGTTGGAGCCGTCTGCGGTATGACCACAACTCTGTTAGGCTCTTTATTTTCTCTGCCACGCTGTTTGTATGCGATGTCCGCAGATGGTCTCCTTTTCGGTTTTCTCAGTGACATTAGTAACAAATCACAAATTCCTATTGTTAATCTGATTATCTCGGGTCTGTCATCTGCTTTGATAGCTCTTTTGTTCGATCTGGAAAAGCTTGTGGAGTTTATGTCGATAGGAACTCTGTTAGCGTACACAATTGTTAGTGCTGCAGTGATCATACTGCGTTACCGGCCCGTACCTGCGGTAGAAGATAAGAGTTTTGGAATTCCACAACTGGAATCTCCTGGTGACCGGGAAGATAGCTCAGCGACTGGCACACCTGGTACTGATGGCGGTTCTTCTTCTTCCGAGGTACCTAGATGAAGTTATTTTCTCATGTGATTTTTTTTTCTGGATATCTAATAATCTTTCTCATTTTCATTTCAGATGTTTGAAGCTCTGACAGTGGGCCGTCTTCGGGCGCAGTACGCTTGGTTGGAGCCGGTGGCAGGTGGCCGGGCTCCCGGGGCTGCGGTCACGAGCTGTGTCTATTTGTTTACCGCCGCCGCAGCTGCTCTTTGCGCCCACAACCACTTCTTAGCAGAGCCAGCTGGACTGTGGGGGTTGCTTCCAGATTTCGTTCTCAGTTTCATTATTGTTGCTTGTAAGTGTTTTTTCTCCTGCTGGTGGCTCTATTCCATCACAGCCTGACATGTTGAAGTCAGAAACTCAATATTCTGTCAATATATTCTTCAGGTTTGGTGATTATTTGGGCGCATCAACAAAGTCCGACGCGGCTGCCGTTCCGTGTGCCGTGGGTGCCGTTGCTGCCAGCCCTCAGCGTTTTACTCAACGTTGAACTCATGATCAACCTCAACGCACTCACCTGGGCCCGTTTCGCTATTTGGATGACTTTTGGTCAGTTACATTTTTCATTGTTTTTTTTTACACCGCAAAATAATGTACGTGCCAAAAACGTTGGAACTTTTCCACCTAGACTAATTATGTAGTTGTCACTCATTACAAGTAGTCACATTACCGTGGTCGTGATAGGTACCTATATTTTTTACGTACACACATCAAAAGTGTCTAGGGATCAAGCATTTTTATGCGGATTTCTTGAGATTGAGATGTGGCTTTGTAATAAATTTATGATTTTATAAATTTATATGGATCCTTTTTGGTGCATTTCATAATTTGAATCAGGAACTGTGAATCAAATTCGAGTAAAAGATGAAAATCAGCTGTCAATATTTTCCCTATAAAAACATACAACGCATTGAAGACATTATTAGTGCTACTGTTTCCCTACTACTGATTAAAACCAACGTTATTATGGAGCAGCGACGTCATTTAAGCAGGGAAGAAATGCTCAGAGCCGTGGGAATGATAGAAGCTGGTTCCCGGCAACGTACTGTGGCTTTAGCTCTGAATACAAGTCAGAGTGTTATCAGTCGACTTTGGACACGTTACCGAAGCACTGGTACCGTGGCTGAGCGCCATGGAGGACGGTATCGCTGCACCACACGGAGACAAGACCGATACATTCAAATCTTAGCTCGAAGAGCTCCAACAATAACCGCCATGATGTTAGCCGTGAGGCTTCATCACTCTTCAGGGAACTTAATTAGCGACCAAACAGTCAGAAACCGCTTGCATGAAGTGAACCTTCATTCCCGAAGACCGCTACGGGTACCACCTATAGCAATGCACAATCGTAGGATTCGATATCAATGGGCTCTTGAACACAGAAATTGGGCAGAAGAACAATGGCGTTTCGTGTGCTTTTCTGATGAGTCTCGTTTTGGTATGAGACCGGATACAAGACATATACGACACTGGAGAACCCCTGGACGCCAACAGCGATTAAAATCCTGCCAGGAAGTCCATCCTTATAGTGGTGGAACCATCATGGTATGGGCGGGTATTTGGATCGGCGGAAGAACTGAGTTGATTTGGATTAGAGGCAACCTCAACGCTCAAATTTATGCTGAGACGATTGTATCAGACGTCATCGTTCCTCTACAAGTGCAAATCGGTCCCTTATTTCAGTTAATGCATGATAATGCACGACCGCACACCGCAAGAGTTGTAAGACAGACTCTCGCCGCAGCTAACATCAATGTCCTGCCCTGGCCTGCTCAGTCGCCAGACTTGAACCCGATTGAGCATGCATGGGATATGCTACAGAGAAGAGCTCTGCCGAATATGGAGGGTATCCAGTCGCAAGAAGACCTTTTTTTGTTGTTGCAACGAACATGGGCGGCCATTCCACAGCGTGATTTGGATGAACTCATTTTGAGTATGCCAAACCGATGTTCTTGTGTTGTTAGTGTTCGCGGTAGAAACACGGATTATTAATTGTTTAAGTTACCCAATAAAATTTTAAAGAAAACTGTTATTTCAGTCTTTTTTTCGAACTTTAATGTTAGTGGTTCAAATGTCAAAAATCCCTTTATTAGGAAAATGGCAAATTTCTTTATTAATGCAAAGGTGACTTGGTTTATCGTTACTGTGACAAACGAAAACACTTTATTTGATGAATCCTTAAAGAAAATTTTAATTAATATCAATCAGGAGAAAAGTTATTGCAAAAATATATGTTGATCCCTAGACACTTTTGATGTGTGTATTTGTAGATAGCTACTGTATATTATGAGTTCCAATTGTTTACTCGTGTTTACGGCAGTTACTGCCGTAAAAGGTGACTAAAGTATTATAAATGAAAAGATGGGCAGCAATAAGTTTAATACCAACCTACACTAAGACAATGTGCCATTAAATATCCCTTTTCCAAATTATTCAAAACTGCCATTAGAACTGCGCTGTTATTCTTTGCTTGTCACTTGAAATTGAAAGATAATGGTTTTGAAGTAGAAAATTCTTTAGGCGCGTTAAGCACTTTTTGGGTGAACAAAAATCATGGAACTCGCGTCATCGTCACCGAAGGCGCCTTGAGCACTTTTTTGTTGACAGCGCACTCTGTTTTATTTTGTTTGGAGAATTTTTGAAGTGAAATTTCATTTAGGCGCGTTGAACACTTTTTGGGTGCACAAAAATCGTGGATCTTGCGTAATCGTCACCGAAAGCGCGTTGAGCACTTTTTTATTGACAGCGCACACTGCTTTATTTTTATGGATTTATTTAATGGAGCTACAGCTTTCGTTCTTGTACTGACAGCAATCCCCATAAATTCCGTTCAATCCCAGTTGCCCCCGCGGGGATTGCCACCGGAGGCAAATGGGACTAAAAATTCCCAGTCGCCACCGACGACGGTGACTGGGAAGTCATTGCCCCCACTTCATTTTCGCTGTACATTAGTTTTCTCCATCGCAGAGAATAAAAGGATGAGGTAACTTATCCTGAACCTGCCTCTAATCTCTAAAAAAAGACCAAGTGCTTTAATGCACTTTGTCTTTTTTTGAATGAAACTGAAATGGGGGCAATGATTTCCCAGTCACCGCCGGTGGCGACTGGGAATTTTTAGTCCCATTTGTCTCCGGTGGCAATCCCCGCGGGGGCGACTGGGAATGAACGATAAATTCCTGACATTATCTTTAGATGGCGTTACTTAGTTTTGACTTCTATCGGCAGTCACCAAAGACTGCCCCGCATGTTTTTTTAGTTATATGAATGAGTATTTGAAACAACGTTAAACGTGATATTTTCAGGCCTTCTCCTATACTTCCTATACGGCATCCACCACAGCAAGCTGGGTGAGGGTGTCACAGGCCTGCTGTCCCGGTCAGCCAGTGGTGGTGGGCACAGCGGCGGATGGGGCGCGGTCGAGAAGACCAGCGCCATCGCCCGTCGCGTCGGACGCTTCGCTCGCGGCAGCAAGGGAGACGACCGCAAGCCAATCATTAGCGACGACGACCTGTCTAGGCGTGAACCTTGATTCTAAATCACTGAATGTAGGTTTCTCTTTACATATTCAAAACAACATACTGTGTTTGACGTTTTCTTAGTCTTGCCAGCTTTTTAGAACAGATTTTTGCTAAAGTATTGCCACAAGTGTGGCCGTTATAATCACTGTGATCACAATTTTGCGGGAGTATGGACAGATGAGCATAGTTTAAAGCGCATCATCATATCTTATTGTCCTTTAAATAGAGTTTGATTATTGAGTGTTTAATATTCGTTAGGGCTTAAACCGCAAAGCAGCGGCAATTTATGTAAATTGTACTTAGTTATGTAATATTGTATTAATTCGATTTTGCTAAGCTAAGAAACGAAAATAATGACATCGCTTCATAAACGGTTAGACGCACTAGAATTTGGGTGCTTTATTCTTTAATTATACGCATAATTATGGAGTATTATGATATCATAAACTGTAGTTCTGTAAATGAGAAAACTAATTATATACTTACTTACATTGGTAGTATTGTATTGTATAGTGTGATCGTATTATAAAATTATAATCAATAGTGTACAGGTACCTATAGAATAGTGAACAAGAGTCTCAATTTTCAAATACCAAATGTATTAAAAAATATACCAAAGAATGATACTTATGTTAGAAAAATAAACCGAAGTCTTTTAGGAGTTAGGCATAGTTGTTGCAAATCACGAGCTTGCGATATCGGACTTTAATGTCATGAACATTACGGTTTAAATTGCAATGATTGATGCGAGCTCGTGAAATGCAACAACTGTGATGAGGTTTATTTGTGTTTGGGGCAATGACTGAAATTATTTTATTTTATTTCACCAACTAGGCTTTCCCTATTTGCTTTGATTTGTTGGTAAAGTATGTAAAATTATTAATTGCATTGCTAAGTATGTGAACCTACCGGAAGAGAATCTCCTGCTTTGGCTTCCTAGTTGAACTCGTTCATACAAGTAACTCGGATAAACTTTAAGAAATTTATTTAATTAATTTTAAAACAGTAATAACAATAGATAACTAGAACTATATTTTAAAATAAGAAAATCAAATCATTTAATGGTTTTTATTGTCAAACAAAATTCATTTCACAGTGCCATTTTGATGTCAAGTATAACAGGGTCAATTAATGTATAAAACAAAGTGCTGCGACACTGCGGCAGCTCAATTACATTGAGTTTGTCGAAATTATCAATTCTAGCTTTTTTACTTGTTTTGAATAGTTTGCATGAATATTGCAGCGTGGAACGATCATTAGTTCAAACTAATGAATGGTAAATATGATTTTATTATAAAATATATTGAGCAACAAGAAAAAGTGAAACAAAAGCATAATATATGATTGTTATTCCAGAGAGTTTCGAACTGTTTATAAAAATGATTTATTGTACGAATGCACGAAATGTTACTGGCATTATGTGAGTCCTTTCACATAGATTTTATGTAGAAATATTTCTTCCAGAAATGCTTGGTTATGTGTTACTTATATAATTTATTTTAGGAATATACTTGTTTAGAATATATGACATTTGCAAGTTATTACTAGCACAAAGTGTACTCTCATTACTTATTACGTAAATGTCTTCACATGTATGGATTTTATTGTGTATCTATGGCGCAAATTACATAAATGAACTATAGCATCGTTGTTAAAAAGATTGTATGTTTAGTTTTATTATTAAGTGTTGATGTGTACATAAAGAAATTATAATAATACGTCACTACTGCTTTTTTATTATTCCCTGTACATTATATTTACATAAAAAAGATCTTAGACAATAAATATATACAGAAAATTGAGAAAACAATAAAAATTTGTACTGTTGACAAAAATACAATAGATATCCCTTACTTATAGACGTTGTACGCTAAACAGTAATACTTAAACATTAAGAAATGGACGTAAACAATTTATAATAGACAACAATTTTATTTTAAAGGAATCACGTTCAACATAATATACTAATTAAATAATAATCACACATCCTTATGTAATATTAACGAAAATTCTTATTTAAACTACCTTACTGCTACCTAAATACGTCGACTGACGACTTTATAAAAATTATATAAACTGTCATCATAACGGAATAATTTATTGCACCCTTTGTAAAAAGATGCGTTCAATGCAATACATGTTACTAAAATATACATATTATATAGTGGGGCAATTTTATAAATTCAGCTTTGGCTAAATCAGCTGTGTTAGTTAGAAAAATTTAAAATGTAAAGTCTTGTGTTGTTTATAAATGTATAGTTCAGGTATATTTGACGAAAAATAAGATTGCCAAGTCAGTTATAGGCCGCTTTGTACAGTTAGGAGGATTTGAGGATACAAAATATATATAGGTATTAATTAAGATTACGGTCCACTTATAAGCATGGAGCACCATCAACTATAGTATATGTAGAGAGTATGGTATACATATATTAAAAAAAAAAAACTCTTTATATCTATGGAAAATTCATAAGAAAGTATTTATACCTAATTTTAAAAAAAAGTTGAATTTTGATAGTTTTACATGCTCCTTTTTTTACTTTTTGTATTACACAAATAAATTACTTTTTTTTCTTTCTTTGCTTTGCAGCTTCGATAGGCAAATGATATGCGCCCTACGTAGAATAGGGACTGCATCTAAAATAATAATATTGCGTTTATCTCACTCGTGGAATTGTACATACTGAATGTTGTGTTTCGTTAGTTGTAACTACTAATACTTTGTAACCGTGTTTATTTTAATTACTCTATTATTTATAACCATGGGGCGGTTACAAATAATTGGGTAATTCTTCGAATTCTTCGAAAGAAAAATCTTATAAGTACGGCTTTGCTACCATAATAACTAATTAATTACAATAAATTGTACTAAAATCCAAGCCATATGTTTTCAACCGTGCTTCTAAACGAAATACACAAACATTTTAAATTTCCTGTATTGTAACAATTAAAAGATTAGTTTTTTCTAAGTATTGTATGAGTAAATCAGAAGACGTATTTCCCTGGAAACCTTTACATTATATACATAGCGGAATTAAGAGATTCAGTCTTATCTGTTATATCGGTTGATTTGCCACGCGGAAGAAGGCAGCCGCTGTAGCTTGTTGATGGTCGGCTTGCCCCATTGCAGCCACAGGAAGCCCACCACTAAACATAGCGCGGTTTCTATGTAGAATCCGTCAATTCGCACGTTGCATGTGCCCCCGCCTGATTTACATAGCTGTGAACAGGAAAATATAATTGCTATCAAAGTTATAAAAACTAAAACCCAACTACGACGAAACGCCAACTAAAAGGTCACAAGACAAGACATCACAGACAGACAAATTCAAAATCCGGAAACACGAGTAGGTAATCTTGTTCGATTTATGCCTTATCACGAAGACGTGTGACACCGGATTTTTTTTTGTTTGTTTGGGTTTTTGTTTTTAAAACTTTTATTTACTTATAATAAATATTTTTGAAATGTGCTAATTAAGCCCATTAATATTTTTCTAATTTTATTTCATGACTATGTCCTCTAGAGGG
This sequence comes from Conistra vaccinii, assembly GCA_948150665.1. Taxonomy (NCBI): domain Eukaryota; kingdom Metazoa; phylum Arthropoda; class Insecta; order Lepidoptera; family Noctuidae; genus Conistra; species Conistra vaccinii. The sequence goes on from OX411330.1 coordinate 12,475,852, forward strand.
CACCATATTCAATATAATGTGACCTCCCGTAACCAGCGGACGATCAAGACGCTTACAACGATACCTCATTTGTCAAATTATGATAAGTAGTTTAGAAGTTATGAGGGAACAGATGAACATACATACATACATATCGGTCAAAATCATAACACTCCTTTTTGCTTCGCCGTAGTCGGGTAATAAACAGGCATATAAGTAAATATTATGTAGTTAGGTACTGGGTTTTTACAACTAACTGTATAACTATGTATCAGTAGCTAGTAGGTACAGTACATTCAATCACGTTCACCGTCGCATTGTATAAGGGGAATTTTTTGAAGGAATCATACTCTACAAACTAAAGTAGTAAAACTTACACAACAAAAAATAAGGAAAACCTTCTTTAATTTAGGAAAAACGAAAATTGTACCAGCCTTGGATTCACTAGGAACAGTCATGTGGAATACCATTGAGTTATATTCAAGCTGGCTTTCGAAAAACACTTTTAAACATAACGTAGTTACAAGATATTTTAGTCAGAGGTTCATACAAAACACTCATTTATTATTATTACAGTGTTACGTACCGATTCCTCCATTGGCGTAGCACACATGTTGTCATTATTTCCTGATATTGAACATGTCTTGTACGTAAGATGGTCAATGGCCCAAAGAGCGAGAGTATTGGGCCAGTTAGTGCCAAGGTTCGACATTGTGTTCAAGAAGGTCATATAGGTGCCACCTACGGCTGGGTCCGACACTTTGGCGAAGAAAGCCATCACAGCCACAAACATGCAGTACAGGCATGTCTGAAACAATCATGCAGGATTATTGATATAAACTAGAACAAATTATGGAGGTTTTTTTTAAATAACTAGGTAGAGGTACGGTTAACGCACGCTGCGTTGTGGCAAGCTACCGGCTTTTGGCGGATCATAAACGGATCCTTAAGCAAAACTCAGCGTCGTCAAAAGTTAAGGTATACGCGCTTATCGGCCGGTGTTTAAAAGGACTATGAAGTGGAATATACCAATTTGTATAAACTTGGCGGCCATATCATGATATATTTAGGTCGATCTTTAGAATTCGGCCAGCATGTGTAGAATCCAACCAACAGAGTTTATTTATTTAAGGACCACCACCACCAATAGCGTATACATTGAACATTGGTTTACAATAGTGTTAGGGAAAGGTATTACAGCTAATGTACACAAATATAGGTGACGGTGTACAGAACATTTAAAGAGAAAAGACATACTAAGTAATTATGTCCTCCGTCCACATACCTGATGAAAGACGTAAAGCATCATCAAAACGAATAGATATGAGTATGTTGGGCCAGTGTCGCCCAATAAGTTGGGTGTGAGGGCCACGAGACCGGCCGCCAGCGGTCCCACTAGGAGTCTTAGAGGGAACGCGCGCAACCATAGTGACAGCGGCGCGGGACCCGTCGTGTGCTTCGCTAAAAGCTGAAATGAAAGAGATAATAATGTAACGTAACGCATTTACGATCAAATTTGAATCTTAGGGGGGGGGAAGGGTAAGCCGACAAATTCAGCAAAAATGACTGGAGGAAAAATTGAGAGAAGCAGAGAAATAAATCTTATCTTTGTGTTGTCATCTGACATTATGCTGAGCTGAGGCCCTTTTGGCATTATAATCATTGTTTTCTGTTTTTTATAGTCTTAAGGTGTATTTTTCTGTTGTAATGCCAATAAACGCATTTTTCTTTCTTTCTTATAAAAATTACAATGCTCAGCACTGTAGGTAAACAAATACGAAAGTCGAATATACTTAGTCAATTTATAAGGCTAAGACCCAATTTCACCAAACACAAAAATTAGCTAACAGGCCATTAAACTCATGTTACTGCTTTGATTGGCTCACTGACATGACAACAGCCAATCACAGCAGTTGACATGTGTGTTAACAGTCTGTTATATCTAACAGAGTATGGTGAAATTGAGCCTAAACAAATTAAATAAAATTCTTAAAATAAATTCACATTAATTTTGTAATACAGCACAGTAAACATTTTCATTCCCTATAGTAAAATAATATGCAGAGCAGTGGTGGCCTAGTGGTAACGGCCCCGGCTTACGAGTTGTAGGTCGTGGGTTCGAACCCAAGCAGGCGCTTTACTTTGTGTAAATCATTTCATCACCACTGCTCTCGAAACGGTGAAGGAAAACATCGTGAGGAAACCGGCATGTCTTAGAACCAAAAATTCGAAGACATGTGACATCTACCAAACCGCACTGGGCCCGCGTGTTAGATTACAGCCAACTCACTCCCTCTCACAGAGAGGAGGCCTGTGTCCCAGCAGTGGGAACATTAATAGGCTGATTGATTGATTGATAGCAAAATATAATAGATTTCTTAGAAAAAATATTATTTTAGCGGCTGTAACTTCTTAGATGGACCAGTAGGTATATTTAACCGATTTGTCATAAGCGTTTCCTGATGCTGTTTTTCTAATAGGCAGTAAGAAAGAACAGGAAATAAGGAACCAACTATTTTGAGCACCCGAAGTGAAAAAGAAAGATTTTCCTACGATTTTTGAGAATACAAGGAAATTCTCCCGAATACAATCGATTTTACATTTCTAAACTGGCAACCCTTTTCCTTTCCAAATGGTTCCTATGTTGTCCCGAATAAAACAAATTTTAATTTGATTTAATTTAATTTTCGTTTCGTTTACGTTTCATGGGGGATTCCCCAACCATGTTGACAGAAGTACTTGGTTATTTCCGATATGTATGCAGGTAATATTTATTATAGGGAAATACCCTTATAGCCTACAACGTGACCTTTAGTCATCACAGAACGTTATAATATACTCTACAAGTTTAGTCATTCTCAAGGTGATTTGGTTGTCTATTTAAGCAAAACCTTTGGATATAATATTTTCATTCGTTCAACACAGTTCCTGGAGAATCATTTCCGTCACATTGAAGTTTGTAAAATAGTGTAGCGATTTATACACTATTTTATATTTCATAAGGTTTCATACAATATAATATATTATGCGAAGTCTGGAAGTTATGTTCTGAAATTGAATAGTTGATGTTGGTGGCAGATAAATCATACAAATATTGAAGTGCGTGTGTAAATTTTCTAAGTAAGTACCTATCTACTTATTTATAAATCTATAGTACGTAAGAAAAAGGCGACAAGACCGGCTAAATCAGGCCCTGCCTACCTAAAATAGTACATTTAAAGAATTTTCGTCCACATGGTTATTCGTAGGTTTTTATGCTTACATCTTTTATGAGTTGACTTAAATAAATACATAAGCTCACGCCTTCTTCCCATCGGGGTAGGCAGAAACTATATTACATTTTATAACATAAAGATCAGTAATAAGCTTCGCGTTTGAGTGGGGGAGACACACTTGTATTATATTTATTTATATTTCAACATTTACGATTTTTGAGTTGAATGTCTCATTACTAGAAGACAACTAATTGTCTTTTGGATGGGTGCATAATATATCTAATCTATTCTTCTATTCTTATTCATTAATAATCTTAATATTTATAATCAATAATAATATTCTATAGAGGTTTAGTTGCTTGTTTGTAAAAGGTAATCTACACTATTACTGTTGCATTAAGTCCGCCTCTGTACATAGTGTACTTTAAGTACTAAATAAATACTGAGGGACATAGAATATAAATTTAACATGTACTAGCTGACCCGACACACGTTGTCCTGTCCATCATATTTCATACTTACAAAAATTTCAATTTAGGTGTAAAATCAATCAACCCCAATTTCTTTTCCCTTGGGGGTGGTTAACTTTACATGGGACCAATTCGGACCAAATTCGAAGTATACCCTCCCCAATAAAACAAGAAACGTCCAAATCGGACTACTCAATAAAAAATTATACTATCTACTACTAGTTAACTAACAGAGGGCGTTCCCGTTAAGGGGTAAGTATTCAGACCATTCTATTTTCGACTTCATGTTTGTTTTTTTTTTTATGTATGTTCGCAGATATCTCTGTCATTTGTGGACTGATTTAAAAAAAAAAATTGTTTGAAAGGGTACTCCCGAGGTGGTCCCATATAAATTATATTAACTTTGCTTGGATAGTTTTTGAGTTAGCCTCAATCTCGTATTTATCCCACTTAGTTTATATGGATGATATGATGATAACTTCCTGTCACTGTTATTTTCATAGCAGGTAGTGGTATTCGAATTTGTGTTGGGTAGGTACCACAAGGTACTAAAAGGTGAAAAATAAAGACATTTTACAAAAAAATAAAAACCGTATTCCAAAAAAAAAAACACTACAAAGTGAAAAATAAAAGTCGGTGGCAAAAACGAAAATTCAAAACCAGAGACACCAACTTCCGAAATTAAAGTTATTTTTCACTTTGCAGTGTTTTTTTTTTTGGAAGTCGTTTTTAATTTGTTTGTAATTAAGTTTATAGATCAAAGTGCTACCCTACATTATAAAAGGTGCCGAGTGCAAAACATGTTCCAAGTCACAGTAGTTTTGGCTGTGCGTTAATATGTCAGTCAGTCAGTTTGTTCTATTTAATACAGGGTTAATGGTAAATAAAAAAACAAAACAACGTTTTTGCACTCCGGGAGTGCCGGCAGAAGTGAAAACTTGACTGCTTTTTTTTACCCATCAATATGGGTAAAATTACTTACCTCGCAATCTTTATTTAATGTCAAAGACTATTTATTTTGATATTTACTTTGTCGGTTGCTAGGCAACGGATCTTACGGTCACGTCCTGACGCGAGTTTAACATTTTTTACCCATCCCAAAAATGTGCACAACGCCGCTAAAGAAGTTTTCACTTCAAAAACACTGCCATTCCCTACATTTTGACAAGTTATGTGAACATAAATGTCTACATTTATGTTCACATAACTTGTCAAAATCGTAGTATTTGTTTCGCGATTCAGGTTTGGTCCTATAGTAAAAGTTGTTCATAATGATGAGTACAATGATCCCTTAAAAGGTTGTCAGATAACCCTGTATATTAGATTATTGTGCTGTTTTTGGACTTCGGCGCGTACGAGAAACGTTTCAATACTAACCACCGGCATTATAATTTGTACTGGAACTAGTGGAACTGCAAGCAGGGCCAAGTCTTCTCTCGGTACTCCTGCCTCTACGAGTTTCAGTCCTGACACCGCATCAGCTGCAGAGAACCCAAGCTGTAAAAATAATAAGTACCAGATTAATTACTGTAGCCTGGGATGATGTAGTGTATGTTTCATCCGTTAGATATTTACCTTAGCAGTAAAAAGGACCAAAGCTAACGTGCGTACCGCCGGCAACTTAATAATTGTGTAGAGCTGCTTATAAGCGGTCACAACGTCACTGAAGCCTTTCACATTATTATGTTTAGTGTTAGCCAAATCGTTAATTTCATGCTTGAACACTGCAATGAGTGTGGTGGTGACTATGAACACCCATCCCCAGAAGAGAAGGAAGCTGCCCAGAGTAACAAGACCAGTTTCTTCTGGCTCAGAGCGCAGGTATTTGTTGCAGAAGTATGGAGATTCTAGCGCCAGGAACATTACATATCCGAGGAAGAATCCGGCAGTTTGACCCACAGTATTGCATGTTGAAGCATGTCCTACATTACACCTGGAGAATTATAGAGCAAAATTATTTAATAGAAGTGATTATTATCTTATCAATAATTATCATAATATGTACTGATAAATTAGAAAAAATATTTGATTGTTTAATTAGTACTTATTACTGATATATATTTAACTGAGGATTACACTGAAAGCCAATTTCAACTATCTTTAAAAAAACAGTATTATTATCAGACACACAAATGATCTTATGTATAAAAACTTCATTACTAATATTACGCTGCCGCGCCGGTAGCATACCTCCGCCAGCAGCAAAACCGCAGTAGTTCAATTCAACTGGCTCGCGTCAAGTTCCGCTACGCGAAATTCGAGTAGCGGAACTCGAGTTCTACTGTGGCTTCACTGTTACGGTTTCGCAGCGGAGGTGTGCTACTGGCATTAAGGTTACGAAATGAATAGTCCCAATGAGTCTGTTGCTCATTGCCTCTCTGTATGGGGAAAGCAATGCCTCCCAGAACACAGAAATGTGGTTGTAGAATTTATGGAGTATGATGATTACATGTTGCTTATTTACCTTTTAAGCATGGTAAGAGCCCATCCATCAACGGCAATATCTTGTGTAGCAGCCAAAAAGTTTAGGAAAAGAAATGATATTGTGAGTACAGTCATTGAGGGAGCTACCTCATCAGATCCCAGCCAACTAGTAACACTGTATGACATGATGATCATCACAATTCCAATTAAGTATTGAACTGGTACGAGCCAGGTTTTTCTTCGACCAAAGTTCGGCCAGAATAGAGCATCCACTATAGGAGCCCATAATAACTTCACACTAAAAGGCCAGTTGACAAAACTGAATTCTGCCTGAAAAGTAAATAGTATAATATATTTAATTTTCTAAGAAAACAACTTGTTTTACATTACTGTAAGGGCCTGTTTCATAAGGATGGAACAAGAAATTAACTGCCAAGTAATTCAATGAGACTTTACTCGGGAGATGGGAGGTGGCAAATTGCTGTTTTTCTTCTTCTCTTCTTATCTTCAGTAACTTTTTTTTATCATATAGCTATCAAAAGCATTGTAAATGTTCCAAGGCTTTTAGAATTTGTTGAGTTGAATGAAATTGATAAAAGCTGAAGAAATTGTATTTTCCAACCAATCCTGTATAAAGGTGTAAGGAAGAGCACCCTTGACACCTCTCAAGGGCTATTACATAGAAACAAAAATAATAAAGTGCTATTTATTTTGTGATTCCACACAAACATAAATCATTATCAAAGAAGTGCAATAAGAGAAAAACTCATTACAGTTTGCAATCACAAATTGTAAGCATTTAATAGTTATCATAAAAGGCAATTTTATGAGTTAAACCCATGCAGGATTGATTAGCAGCAGAAATATTGAATAGCATAAATAAAGAATCCTTACCTGTTGGGTGTAAGTTATACCACGATTTTGAAGGAGCATGGGCACAGCTCCAGCAAGTCCTAATGGTATACCCTGAAGGGTGTATAGAAATAGCAAAACAGCAATATTAAATTCATCTCCTTTGATATCACTGCGCCCATCCTCTACTGGATTGTCACCATTTTCAATTAACTCCTCCTTCTCAGGTGAATGCTTACGCTTTGTTATCGGCATGACTGAGCCAAGTATAGCCTGAAAATTGATCAAAAAATAATTTAAATCCACATGACACCACCAATGTAACAAATACACGTCATTGAATTAGATTTTGTTACAGCTGACTACAAACCTTAATTTTGCCCTCAATTAATCAATTTGTATGAAAATTAATTGTCGTGCTTTGCTGTGAAATATGAAAAGTATGACTGACCATTCATATAATCCTATTTTAAATCATTTCATCTAACCGTAAGAAAAAATAATGATTAGTACAAACGCGTTTCCTAACGTCACAAACGCGAATGGATGGGGGGGGATCTGGGGGGATCTGGGGGGATCGGGGGGGATGGATGGGAAATCAGGAAATGTCAGATTGTAATTTTCCACAGACTTAAAAAGAGATAGAGGTCTGTGTGTGTAATTTTCAAAAGTCAAATGTATTATCAATAGGTCTGTGTTCAGATAATTATTACCTGCTTAATACGGTTTTTGCTGGAAGTATGTCATAGACATATAAATCATTATAAGTCATTGAAGTATGTACAATTGTACATTAGGTCGGATTGTCCCTCCCTCAGGGATTTGGTACGTTGTAATTGTTGTAAGCGACAGTGCTGTGACCTGCTGTGACAGCATAGATAATACACTTGTGACAGGCCAACTAAAGCCAACATCGTCCTGCCTGCATCGTCAGACAAGCTCGTGTTAAACCAGTCATATAGATCAGTCACGTCATATGTCATAGGTCAAATTCTCAAGGATATAATGTACTCGCTACGGTCCTCTGTGCTACGGTCTGCATTTACTTATTCGTTCATTGTACTGATAGAAAATAAAGTATTAGTTGTGCCAAAGGTACTGGCGTGTGGTGATAGTTCTGTCAGCAAAAACGGTAGACCGGTAGTCTAATAAAACGCTGTATAACTGTCGAATACAATATTTTACGTAAGGAATAATTTCTTATATAATAATAAAATAAAATAAACAACAATGAAGATTGAACGTCACGACGACGCGGCGACGGCGGCGCTTCAAGATTCAAACTCAGGGCAAACCGGCAAAAAAGAGGCACCTGGCGCTTACCATGCGAGACTGGCCCTACAATCTCACAGATTCATCTATCCAATCTGCTTCAGTCCATTTATTTGAAGGAATAAAGAAAATAATAAAAGTCGCAATTAAATGGAGAAACCCATTGAGCTATGCTATGGTTTCCGAGAAAATCAGAGAAAACGCAGAGTTTTGACATTGGTTTGACATTGACATTAGAACAAAACGTCCTTCTCTTCTTGTCATTGTCAAATCAAATCAAAATAATACATCCAAAATGCTAGTGAATCTGAAAACGCGTATTGTTATTTTAAGAATTTAATTCACAATATTGTAATCTTATAACTTCTTTTAATGGGTTCTGTAGCTCGCTCTTGTTTCTTAAAATGCTTGCTGGATACCCATGCACCTATACAATTATTTCACGATGTCGAAACAGTAATAGGTCGCAGCAAAATAACAAGAATTAAGGACCCGGCTTGTTCTCGTAAGCAACGTAAGTAAAATTATGTCTGGAAAACCAAAGAAGATAACACTGCCCAGATTTGATTTAAAGATTCCAGAAAAATTACATCACCATTAGTATTAACTTTCTGAAGACCTTTATTTCAATAAAATACAAGTTGTCTTGTTATACTTTTTCCAGTTTTCCTTAAAGCCAACTGTGAAGAATGCTTTGTTGAAGTCATACAGCTGGGAGTAAATTCCTCAGGTCTTGATGGATTTGCTCTAAAAAGGAACCAAGAATATGTAGTAGAACATGGCTCTAGAATTGAAATCTTGTTGAACGACTATGTTCATGTCATAGAATTTAATCCACCACCAGATATCTGTGACAAACCAAATCTAAGCAACAAAAGAAAACTAGAAGAAGGAGAGCCTCAGAGAACGAGGAAAAGCTTAAAAACAGGTACTCCAACAGTAAAAGAAGCTATGGAAAATCTGTGGGAAGATATTGACAAAGGCCAACTCTATGTATTTACTAGAAAAGGTGTCAAACCTAGCCAAAAAATAGCAGCATTTGATATGGATGGGACTTTGATCAAGACCAAATCTGGTAAAGTATATCCTGTCGACACTAATGACTGGCAAATAGCTTTCCACAATGCTCAAAAGAAGTTAAAAGAGCTCATAGAACGGGGTTATAAGCTTGTGATATTAAGTAATCAAGCACCAATAGGCAACGGGAGGGTTAAGATAGAAGACTTCAAGATAAAAATTGAAAATATTGTAATGGCGTTAGATGTTCCTTTTCAAGTATACTTTGCCACAGGTAAAGGATTTTACAGAAAACCAGTCACTGGAATGTGGAAAGTGTTGTCAGAAGAGGTAAGCAATACTTCATACACTAATTATACTTCATATACTTCATTTTAAAGTGTTTTAGTAATAGTGTCTTGTTTTCTTTTTTTTTTTTTTTTGTATATTGGCACTTTGTATCCATATTCATGTATTTACTTATTATTTAATCGTGTTTTTGTATGTTGTGCTATTTCTTTTGTGTGCACCAAATAAACGATTTATCTATCTATCTATACAGCTAATTCTTTGTTATTCTTTTGGTAAAGAATTAATCTCAATGTGGTTTTTATGTTTTAGAAAAATGGTGGCTTGGAAATTGATATGGTCAAAACCTTTTATTGTGGTGATGCTGCAGGCAGACCTGCAAATTGGGCTCCTGGCAAAAAGAAAGATCATTCTATGGCTGACAAACTTATGGCTGACAATCTTGGTCTTCAATTTTACACTCCGGAAGAATTTTTCTTGGAACAGCCAAGAAATAAAGTCCCTATGAATAAACCAGAGTTTAACCCTAACCAACTTGGGTCTGGAACATTTAATGATGATTTAATTGGAAAAGAAAAAGAAGTATGTCAAAATTAAAAAAAAAATTGAAGTATGTAATAATATTTTAAAACTTGTAATAATGTGTTGTGTATTGTCTAGATACTGGTTTTGGTTGGGTTTCCTGGCAGTGGAAAGTCATTTTTGGCAAAACAAATTGAAGAGAAATCTGAGTACAACTCTGTCACCGTATGTAGAGATGTCCTTGGTTCTTGGCAAAAATGTTCTGCTGAAGCAACCAAGGTGCTGCGGGTAAGTTCAAATTCTTAAATAGACTATTTTTTTGTGCTGTAATCCTTATGCTGAAGCAATATGGTACCTTTTTATTGATAATTTTAAAGTGGAAAAACAGTCTGAATTTATAACAGTGAAGGCCCATGTCTTATGGCCATATCCCTCAGTTTCTTAAACATAACTAGTATTCATTTCATAAAAAAATAAACAAGGCTCCTAAAACTCCATTTTCTACCACTATTCAATACAAAAAAGCCTATCTTACCTAATCTATTGTTGTCTTTCCAGCGAGGCAAAAGTGTAATAGTTGACAGCACTAATCCCGACAAAGAATCTCGCGGCCGCTGGGTGTCGCTCGCCCAAGAAATGCAAGTGAGCTGTCGATGCGCGTACCTGACGACTAGCATGGCCCATGCGAAACACAACAACAAGTTCCGAGAACTTATGAAAATCAAGCACATTCCAGTCAATGACATTGTTTATCATACTTACAAGTAAGTGCACTAAAGTCTTACTTAGTTTAGGCTTCAAGGAAATGTGAGGAAAGATTCTTTGGTTGTAAAAATAAAAAGTAAGTATGGTTCCGTTATTCCTTTTAATGAAAAATAAGAAATAATTTCTGGAAATGCCAAAAGATATACTTTAGAATTTTCTTATTAAGTTGGATTCCCACTAGACTACAAAATTTCGTATGCCTACAGTTTAAATTTATGACTGCTATGTGATGAGTGATGACTTCTGATGTATGAATGAATCCAATTTTACCCTGTGACTTCAAATTCAAATCATTTATTGTGGATCATAGGTTCATAAGACGTGTTAGTTATCGGTAAGTCTGCTATGTCCCGCCATTGAGGCACACAAAATTCTTAATACCCTTATCTATCCTACGACTAAAGGCTTTTGCAGACCAGCGCGACTTGTCTCGCGACGCGACACAAACAATACAATTTCTAAGAAAACTTCACGGTATAACAATAACCGGTGTCGCGTCGCGCGACAAGTCGCGCTGGTCTGCACAAAGCTTTAATCTATCTTGACGTTACCCTGTGACATAATCCAGCTTTACCCTGTGACTTAATCCAACTGTACCTTGCGACTTTTTATTACAGTCAAGATATCATTCAGAGGAAAATTAAATCGGGAAATAAAAAATGAAATAATTTTGCTTTGTTTCAGAAACAAATACGTTTTGCCATCAACTAGTGAGGGTTTCAAAGAAGTGATTCCTGTTGATTTCACTCCTATTTTTGAAAATCAAGAAGCTGAGAAGCTATATAAAATGTACTTGTTAGAAAAATAAACTTTAAATAATATTGTTAATGCTTGCTATGAAATAAAACAACTGTGATGCGAATCAGCATTTTTATTGCAAAATTAATCACGATCATATCATCATCTATTGCTATAACATCGTGTAGGCCGATTTTCTTACAGTAGCAACACTAATCCTGACTGAAAGTTGTATTACCGTCAAAAGGTTTAGAATTCAAACATCTTTCAATTCAAGGGCTATATTATCCTGTCTATTTATTTGAAATGCTTTTATGCAACTTTAAGATTTCTTTTATAAATCTGTTCAATTTATTTACAATCTTAACTTACAGCTAACATGAATAGTAGTGAAAAAATACAAGGTTTTTTTTTTTCCTTATAATTACTTACACGTGATTAATTGCATGAGGCAAAGCGTGCCCAACATGGCAATGGCGGAATGGACGGATGAATTTTTAACAATCATGTACGACATTAAAAAAATAATTAATACCATATTTACAATCACATTATCATGATTCAATTTTGAAAATTAAGATCGCACCAAGCTAGCGTAAAATCACCTAAGAATTAAGTACCTACCTATTAGATTGAATGTACCTCGATTACACATACAAAAAAGATCAAAAGGTTTTCTAATTGGTATTCAAATATATACTAACAGCTAGCATGAATGCTCACAAGTTATCTAGGCACTACAACTACAATACAATTTTACAAAAAGAGCGATTTTCCTGTTAGTTGGTTACTTTAGGTACCTACTACTGACTCAATGTTGGTTGTAACGTGTCGATAAGTTAGGTACCTACCTTATTTAATAGTAGTCCAAGTAGCGATACCAATTATAGTGGGTACCTAATCCTACACATCTTTATAATAATAATCCGTTGAATTTAGTAGGTAAACCTACAAGCATCAGTAGGATGAGTTTTCTACCATCTAGCTAGCTATTTTGTAGCACAAGAGCGCTTTATCATCAGCCCAATCATTAAAAAACCTCCGTAGGTAAACGAAATTATGAATTGTATTGATTCCGATACATCGACATGATTATCCAGGTTTATGAGCCAATCAGCCAACCTGCATTAGCCAATAAGCCATCGTGCATTAATCAATGAAGTCGTAGTGAGATGATTAGGGGGCGATGATAATAATAGCATCAGCCTGTTGTCATTCTCCGTCAGGATCGTCTTCCTCCGCGTCTAATAGATTATCCAGACTCGTATCCGAGTCATCTTCTTGTCATCTGGAAACGAGTAGCGAGGATTTTAATGCAGACGAGAGGTGTTTACTTTTGAACCAGGAAGTTTACCATCGTTGATATCTATCATTTACAAAATCTGTGATAAAATGTCCTTCGGCGCAAAAGTTTGTTTATAGTTATAAGAATTTTATCATAATAATTTATTTACTATCTACACTTTCTCCAACCCCAATAGCTTCATTGTATGAATTTGAACCAATCTATCTCACTCGCCTAATGTATTTTTACCTGGCTATATACACGGTGTCTATGTGAGTCAGACGAGCGCCGCTGAGGGGTACAGTCGCCGACAAGGGCCTCAACTTGCGTCTCTCCAGAGCATTGCGGGCTTGCTGCACAGCTAGGTCGCCGCACCAACGTTCACAGCGAGCGTATATCACTACACCTGCAATGCACAGGAATTTTGTATGTAGGTAATTATGTGAAAATTGATCATCAGCAGACAGCATTTTCTACGTTTCCCACAAATCTACGGGTCCTGCAACTGGTCTGACTGAGGTACGAAAACAGGTAGGTACCTACATCCTATTAATTGGCGATGTAAGAAAAAAAAAATTATAGTCAAATTACGCAACTTTGCTACTTATGGGAGGCAATTGAAGGTGAAAAGTATTTTTTTTTTAGGATCCGCTTTTTCCATGTCAGTACGAGTCTAAGTAGGTAAAGTCAGACGTCAGGGAAACCGAACGTCTGACTTAGGGTTAGGCTGGTTTCACAGCTGTCCGGGAGACCTGTACGGGTAGCGCCTGCAGAGCTCTGAAACGAGGGAGTAGTACGATACGTTGTACGGGCTCTACCCGGAGCGTACGGCCCAAATCTACCCAATCCGCGTCGCTGTGAAACAATGTTTTAGTGTATCATGTGTATCTCCGTTCCGGGAGCCCGTTCGGGCCTCCCGGACAGCTGTGAAACCAACCTTAGGCTCTCAATCACTCTATTCTAGTAGAATAGGTAAGTACTTACCAGCGCCTGCGAAGAGAGTAATAGCTGGCCAGGAATCAAGTAGTAACGGAGTCAGGAACAGCAAAGCAGTCAGCATAGTTATTGGACCTTGGATACTTTGCGCCTTCCTCATACCCAAGTTATGAGCGGGCTGCCACGCGCACATGAAAGTACCCGAAAGCCAAACTGCAATACAAATATTCAAAGAATATATTCTCAACAATTGATACGAGTAGGTACTCTACTAACCAATGCAGAGATTAAAGAGATTTTGAATGATGTTGGGAGCAATTCAATGCTGTAATTTGTAATGGGGTTTTTTACTAGAAATTTCTAAAGTAGCAGCTCGGAGTCTAGATTTTTATTCGATTAATGGCAATATGCTGGCCAGGGGCGTAGCTACCGCCGTATCTGCCGTATCAATTATACGGGGCCCCCCGACGTGCGTAAGCAAAAAATAATAAAAACTTCCCAAATTTTATTTATTAAAAAAATGACAAAACTCAAAAGAAGCTATTTCTTTTTTCCCGCGTAAAGCGTGCGTTCAAAAGTTGGCAACACCCTACATCGGTTATCGCGGGCTGCGGGATTTCCCCTTTTAAGTCATTTACTTCCCACAATAATCGATGTATGTACATACGATGATAAACCACGGAGAGTCGGAGAGCAGTGTTTATTGACACGTTTTATTTAATAATTGTGCATTACATTGTAATACAATACAAACAATTGTTCTTCTGGTTTAGTAGAATTAGTAGCGATTTGTAATTTAAAAAAACAATGAGTGAAAGGAAAATAGATTATCCCAGCGGAGCTACGAAAAGAAAAAGTAAGTAAACAAAAAAGGGAAAAGGTGCTGGAAAAAGTGACAGATAGATAATTATGATAAATAAATATTTCTTTTAATTTTATGCCAACATTTTTTTTTTTTTTGTGAGAAATATTTACCCTTCTTAAGGGCCCCCAAACAAATTTTTATACGGGGCCCCGCCGAGGCACGCTACGCCACTGATGCTGGCCCTTATTAAACTGGCGAATCTTTCAGAAACGTGATGATATGCTATATTTGGTGTATATGCATAATGTTAATCTGCCACTAACTTAATTTATTGAATTGGCTTAAACCACAATTTCTTTAAAATATTTAATTGAGGAATTCTTACTTGCTACTGGAGTACCTAGGTAATAAAAACATTCTATTCTTACGTGGTATCCCAGTAGCAAACATAGGCACCCTGATAGCTTCATTGCAGAAGGCGGCTGCGATCAGAGCATCAGCCACAAGTTGCACCCCAGCACCCGCTGCCGACCAGCGTGAGCCGCGCACACACGGTGGAGACGGCGCGCTTGATTCGGGAACTGAGGTCACTACCTTCAAGGTAAAATATTAAAGTTTGAAATCAGGTACAAAGAAAATATCTTTTTCTCTGGAGAATCTGCTGGGCAGCGTAATTTGTCGTACAGTCAGCGAAAAAGTCGCTAGTCATTTTGTAACATCAATAATTTTGAATCTTGGAACCTAATTAAAGTTATAAATACATATTATATTGTAATACTAGTAATTAGAGAGCAGTAAGTAGTGTTAGTAGAGCAGTGGTGGCCCAGTGGTAAGGGCCCCGACTTACGAGTTGTAGGTCGTCGGTTCGAATCTAAGCAGGCGCTTTACTTTGTGTAAATAATTTCATCAGCACTGCTCTCAAAACGGTGAAGGAAAACATCGTGAGGAAATTACCGGCATGTCTTAGAAACAAAAAATTCGAAGACATGTGACATCTACCAACCCGCACTGGGCCCGCGTGGTGGATTACAGCCCACTCCCTCTCACAAAGAGGTTGCCTGTGTCCCAGTAGTGGGAACATAGGTATAGGCTAATTATGTTATGTATACTAGTAATTAAAGTATTGTTACACATAAATTATGTGCTCTAGGTGAGTTATAATAAAATTGACAAGTTTTAATTAATAAAACTCTGATGTTAGCCGACCTATGTCGCTGACTACAATTAGCAGTAGACGCAGTGGGTAGACACACCCATGAGTATATCAGCCTATAATATAACTGACCACTGCTGCGACACAGGCCTCCTCTCTTCGAGAGGGATTGGGCTGTAATCTACCACACGAACCCAGGGTTGGTAGATGTCACATGTCTTCGAATTTTTGGTTCTAGGACATGCCGGTTTCCTCACGATGTTTTCCTTCACTGTTTTGAGAGGTGTTTTGAGAAACAATAGATTTAACTGCGTGTTAAGGTACCTATCTCATGACGTGCCAGCAGCTGCCGACTATTTCTGTTTTGAGTTCGTGAATTTAAATCTACCTATTGTTTTTATTTTCTTGTTCTGCTCGAACTCATTATCTTTTTTTTTGTGCACGTGTTTCTGTGACAAATAAACTTATTTTTCTTTCTTTCTTTCTTTCCCAGTCTGCAATTCTGCCTACGAAAATTCAATCAATAATATATTTCATGTAGGGGAGACCAGGGCTACAATTAACAGAGGTAAGTATTAACAAGTGATTTTCTCTAAAACTATAAACACTACACCTACAGCGCTAGATCACGCCGCATGGCTCGGGGTTGGTCAGCTACGGTCTGCGCGTCATGCGAATATGTTATACAATGTCGCCCATGCGCATGTGACCGCCCGTAATTTTCTGAATATTCATGAAAAAATATCGAAAATGAACTTCAAAAGGGGGGGTCTATCTATAACATTTTTCACTAGTTTTTTTAAAATAAATACACAATTTTTTACCGAAAAAATTACTTCGATTCCGTTTTTTTTTTCGTAGTGGATAATTTTTTGTAAAAATTTTAATTAACCTGTTAAAATAACTCATAAGCTTTTGGAAATAATAAACAGAATCCAAATCGACCCATAAACTTCGGAGATGTGTCAAAAAACAGAAAGCAAATCTTTAAAAAATTAAAAATTGAATAACATGAAAAATGTTATAGATAGACCCCCCCTTTTGAAGTTTATTTTCGATATTTTTTCATGAATATTCAGAAAATTACGGGCGGTCACATGCGCATGGGCGACATTGTATACCGAACGACATTTTCACGCACGTAACGAACTTTTTTAACTTTTTTTTTTTTTTATTTATTCGCGAAATATACGGTGTAATGATTATGTTTTTTATTTTCCTAGAAGCATATTTCATACGTTGCTGTATTGGTGTAATTATTAACCAATATTTTGTTATGTTATTTAATACTAAAAATGTACCTTTGGGGTTATAATTAACAAATCGGCGGGGTCAGTATTAACGTGTTAATACCTACCCCAGATGTGGTGATAGCGCAAATATCTTATGAACCGGTAGCTGGATCATCAGGCATGTAGAAATATGCTAGTGATTTCTTGGTGGAAAACCATAAGAACTCTGCTAAAAGCTCTACCACGAGCTCAGTAAAAACCTATAAACGCGCTAAAAATGTAGTATCTATATGTATTTTACTGTGTACAGTACATAAATAATAATATACATCAAACAATATTTTTGTATTTTTAGGGCGTCTCCTGTAATAAAGATACATCGTGCTGACTGGATTCAATATACCTATCTCTTGCAATTACTGAGCCTAAGATAGGTGTATCAAAGGCGACATCACATCATACACTTGCCTGAATTGTATTTGATATGTATTGTAAATTAATAAGAAAATGTGTTCCATACAATTCTGTATTAATTTCACTTTTATTAATACTTACCAAAAAATATTGTCATACATGTATTTGTTTTCTTCTATATTAGTTGGCATAACATAATGTTAATTGTTGCCCCTTCTGTTAATACTTACCTCAGAGCTGTTAATTCTAGCCCCGAAGATGAGGTAAGAATTAACAACTGACTTTTTGGAGAAAAAGTGTTCTATTTAAGACATCATTTCTTTTCTGTTTGATTTATGTTAATAACATGATACCTTACAAGTCTAAATGTTGATTCATTTCGAAGATACAACTAAAAATATTTTTTTTTTTTAATTGTGGCCCCGGTCTCCCCTACCTACGTACCTATAGTCCCTATAGCTATTCGGTTGAACGGCAAAATCCAAATCCAAAGTCGGCCCATCACTAGGTACTAGGCCACTATAGATAAGTCATAGTTTGTTTAAAAAAATCACATTATTAATTTCGATGTCAGGATTTATCTATTAGTTTCAAAATACTCCTACAAAATACTCCTAAGCATTAGTATATTGTCAGTGTTTTCATTTGTTGTCGTATTGTCGTCTTCACATTTTAAAGATACCTATAGACTTCCTACCTATAGCTAGGTACATATACCTATGTTTGAGAATTTAGTTCATGTAGATTGAAGATTGAATAAAATCTAAAATTACGAATTTTGCTTTATGCTACTTACTTGAATTCTATCCCTATATTCCTTGACGACAGCGTCAATATCTGTGGAGTCATCTCCGGAAGACATCTCTTGTTCGCTGGCTTCGGCGTCAGATACTACGTCAACTTCAGCAGTGGCCATCGGCACACCGCTGCTACTGCTCGGGTCATTCTCCTCTATTGGACAGCCTGCATACTCATCGAGGAGGAGGCACTCACGTTCCTCAGTTTCTGAATAGAAAATCTCGGAGTCAGATTTTTTTTAAGTGTCAGGTGGCTTTTCATACGCTTAAATCAATCTGCCTAGCCTTTTCCAACTATGTTGGGGTCGGCTTCCAGTCTAACCCGGATGCAGCTGAAACCAGTATTTTACATGGAGCGACTGCCTATCTGACCTCTACAACCAGTAACTGGATACCTTCCTATTCCCTTGGTAAGTCTGGTTGTCAGACTTTCGGGCTTCTGACGACCCGTAACGCCAGTCAAAGATCCACGACTGACAGCCGGGACCGTGCTTTCCGAGGCACGGAGGACTCTCGGAATGTAAAGATGGTCACCCATCCACGGACCAACCCCGGCAAGCCTGACGGATCGACCCGTGCGGCTGTTATTACTTAGCGACGAGCTCCTCTCTCTCTCTTTTATAGGCTTAAATGAAGTTAAAAAAACATTTCCAAAGCAAGATATAGTTGTAGAAAGGAATGTTATTTCTACTCTGAATAAATCGTGAGGATATAATGTTTTGAAAGGGGTACTTAATATGATGTTGGAAAGGCCTGCATTATAGAAGGGCCAAAATTCAAGATCAAAGTGAAAAAAACTTGAACAGAAATCGGATCCTGAAATAACACTGAAGAACTGACGAAAAGATTAAAATTTACTGTAGTACCTTTTGTCACTTTAGATTTGATACTCTCCAGAGTCTTAGTGTGGCGGATAGCAGATGGAATGAACCAGAGTCCAGAACGCTTGGGCTTACTTCCAGACGCCTTGGATCCTCGCGCGGCTTCTCTTCCTAAGCGCTTGTATTCAATATCTGTAATATCACAATGCATATTGTAAGTTAAGGATGATTCGATGTCCATGAAAATTGTGTAAAAAGATGAAATTCGTAGACTCACCCCCTGCCTCCTTCTGTTCGGCCGTAGGCACACATCGCATTATAATAAAATGCAACGCCTGTATCGATATCCCGAGCAAATGGCTCGCATTCATCAGCGTGATCATATGTGACAGGGGACACGCAAATGCAAGTATCGCTGCCAAACTTCCTGTAAATAATACATCAATTAAGGCCTCTCCCACACAAATGTGAATCAGGACTGTAATTTGATAATTCTAGTTAGTAGTTACGTGATTAAGCGATAACCAGTTATCCCACAGAGTATCGTGGTTGGGTTGCTAAATGACATCATCCCTGATTTATTCGCTCGTTATTACCAATTGGCAGGACGTCGACGCCTGGCAGAGTTGCTATAGTATTGCGTAAAACCCCCTAATTTCGTTAAATACTACTGAAGGTGCAATTAACATGTTGATACGAACCGGCAGTAAAAACAGCGAGAACTGGACTGCCAGTGGTTGTGCTTTCGTAAGTCATTGACCTAGTAAGCACCTTCCATTCTGGTGAGGCTAGTGCCACTAGGACAGTGAAGAGTAAGGGGCACAGTTCAGTTAAGGCTAAGCAGATCCCGGCGACAGTCACAGCAGCGAGTACTGGACAGACCCAGCCCGCGGCCCTCGCCTCCAGCAGAGTGGTCACTGGCAAAGCTGCATCGATGCTGTTCCTGTAAGATAATGAATAAATGAGCAAGTAAACAGATATGTACGATTATCTATTATTATGCCCATTAATAGTAATATGATGAAATGCTAGATAGATAGGTACCTACCACGTTTAGTGAGTAGAACGACCTACCTTAAAAAGGAGACCTCATGATAATGACAGTCCATTTGGATGTAAATTTTTAAGTAGGTAGAATAATATCTGCTTACCCTTTAAGCATATTAGTGTAAAGGAAACATAATCCAGAAAGCACTATAGTGGGTAGCCCAATCATTAGAAACAGATTCTTCTTAAGAGTTCCATTGTCTTTGGGGAGTATCACATTGAATGCGTAAGATATTGGTGCACCTGCAGCAAACAGCTGAAAAAAATAAGTTTTATTTGTATTCATGTTGTAACAAGATATTTCGCGTTGACGAGTGGTGCAGCTTACCTCATATACAGTAATTGGTATTGGCATATTAATGTTGGCAATATCGAAGTTAATAAGGCCGAATATGGCAAAGAACTGGCTAAATATGTACAGCAGAATTAATAGCATGAAGGTGAACATCATGCTTTCCTGAAACAAATAGTAACAATTAATATTCAAGTCATACTGTTTTATTTTCGGTTAACTAAACGTTTATTGGAGATTTTCGTAGGAAAATCAGAAATAAATATTTGGTTGGGTAGGTACAATGAATATTCTACGAGCCTTATAGAAAGCTTCCAGCTTTGCATAACTATCACCAAACAACTGATCAAGCTTTTCGATTATGGCAATCAGTGAAACCTAAAACTGTATGTTACGAAATATTTAAGTTGCAACACTATTGCAGTTACCTATAGACAAACAAGTGATCATATCGAAAGTTACGTAGGTAATCGAAGATCAAAATCCGTGGCACAAGATCGAAATTGTTAATTGTAAAGTGGATGGTATTTACCTCTAATCCACACATGAACATTGCGCAGACTACCATCACAACGGTGACTCCTAGCACATCAGGCCAGGGTTCCCCTAAGGCTCTGGTCTCGTACCCAAACAGCCACCGTCTGGTCCGACCACCAGTCACATGGTCCGCGGTGGCGCTCAGAATACGAGCACAGATGGCCACAGCCACCAGATGCGACAGAAAAGTCATCCACATTGCCATGAAGTCTGCGAAAGAACGCAGGTTCCGCTCCCGACGGCCCCTCGATGTTTTGGGTGGTGGAAGTATCTCAGCCAACTTTTTGAGATCTTTGCATGTGAAGGCTGTAAGAAAATTCATGTAGTTTATATACATATGACTGTAAGTTTCTTTTTTTATACCTACACATTGAAGACACACCTATGGTGGACTGGGGAAAGTGTCTTACGACATAAGAAAGCCAGGATAATTCTGGTTACTTCCAGTTTTAAAGCAGCAAAGAAGTTGAAATCTTTCTGTCCTCTTACTGGCTATAGTGATGAAGATGGCCAGTAACATGACAGCGGGTACCGCGCAGTAGCTGGAGTTGGCTGCGGCCAGCGGCGCTAGGAGAAGCGCTCCGAGCGTCCACCGCGCCCCGCACGCCTCCCCGCCGCTCAGCGCGCCCAGCGCTTTGCTCATCTTGCTCCGCTCGCACCGCTCAGTCATCTTCGTGTTTCTGTAAAAAAAAAAATTAAAAGGCTAATTTCCTGCGTTATAATTAGGATCAAGAACGGTTGACAAAAAACCAAAACATAGAAGTAACAATAAACACAAATGCAAGTTTTTCGCCGTTGATGTTTTCAGCAGCATTTCAGGCTCAATCACGCCCACTTATGAGATAATGCGTTGAGATTACATGACTGTCGTTTCAGAAAGCAAATAACAGTAATCTTATCAACATCAATGTTGGAAAATTATATATTAAGTTTGATATTGCATAAAGATTTTCTTGCCACTTAGCTGACAAAAATCTTTTAAAACAAATTGGTTTACTTTATATAATTTTATTAAACAAAAGAATGTAAGATAAAAGATTTATGGAGAGTAGAGTCGTAGAGGAATTAAACAATGAAAATTTATTTCCTCTGGGAAAACCAACGGCGAAATCTTTGTTACGCATTTCTCTAGACAATTACATATATTTTACACTTTTCAGCAGAAAAACTGGTAGGTAAAGTTACAAAATAATAAATTAGATCTTACCATTGTCGCAGCGCGGCGCAATAACGAATTAACAGCACTTTCAATAACAAATCCAATTCCACATAAATACACTACATTTTCAATGGATTTTCATATAAAATACACTTTTCCCAACGATTTACGTAATTTTTTACTTTTCTGGCATAGATTTTTGGATATTCCTGGGTGTTTTAGCAGAGTGTGCCGGTAAATAAGGTCGTGTTTTCATGTTTATGCGACAAACGAGCAGGGTGGAACTATAGCTGCTTCTGTGTTGTCTCACTCGCGATCGATACTTGGTATCGGTTGGGGTGACCATTCTCATGGAAAAAGTTTTCAAGCGTATCTTAAATAAAGTTATTACTTTTTTTTAAACGTGTCGATAGTTTCAGCCAGTGACAATTGTTAGAAACAATCTAGTTGTTATAAATCGCTTTAATTTTGTCCCGTATAGAATTTCAGATGTAACTTTTGTGGCAATACCTGAAATGGCAATAAAACGAGAATTTGAATTAGATATTTTATTCCAAAAGCTAGCTTGCTTGATTTTTCCAGGAATAATATTATAATAACTGACTCATAACTATAAGTGAGTAATGAATGATTTTCTGAAATCGTAGCAAACGACAAATATTTATGGCCACTTTATGCTTGCCTAATGCCATCTAATTTTCTAAGGCTTCCCTCTAAACGGTCTACTTGACGTGTAAACCTTGTCTGTTAAAGTACTTCCTACTAATGCTGAGTAGACGTAGGTATGCTTAATTTACTGTTAGTATTATTGTCCTATAAGCCTTCAGCCTAGACAGAATAATATCTACAACAGAAAAAAAAACAGAAATAATTGACTAAGAAAACTGGAACAGGGTTGACATGATGTATAAACTTAATTAATGATATCAGTGCTGGGACAGATGACGAAGCAAGGAAGGGTTAAATTAAACTTTATTGGTCGAGAAGCTAGCTGAAGTCTCGAAAAATCTCGCTTGCCACGTAATATAGGAATTTACAAGCGTAAAAGGTTAATCCAATTATACAATCTGACTCAATGTTCCTCATTGCAGTTCACGGAAGAATTTACTCGAGGCACACTGAAGTCATTGATCAAGTTTCAGACAAACAATTTAATTGAAGCTTGTTAACAGACATGACAATATGGATTTTATTTAGTGTTGTTGTGGTTGGAAAGTTCCTATTCGTAATTACGAGTCGAGTTCTTTATATAGAATCATGTTGTTGATGCATGTTTGCTGACAACAATGATATCAACAGCAGGTACCTATGAATGCTGAAACTGATATCCTTAGAACAAATTTTGTCTTTCCTATATAGAATTGGCCTTCAGGTTTCTTAGGTTTCTTCAGGCCTAAGTCGATTACAGAACTTAGCGATGGAAAGTTTAAAGCCCACATCAAACGTGTCCGTATCAAAAAAGCATACTAAGTAAGTATAAGATGTTTGGCAAATTCCTTCTGCACATGTGGTACCTCATTAACGGCATAACTATAAATGTCTATTAACTGCTCCCAAATTACGATGATTATTTTATTTTATCTTACTTAATTCCTTGACATAATCTTTTTATTATTTGACATTATATACCCTCAATATATAGATTTTATTTTTTTCAATTATATTTGTTACAGCTGTAGCGGCATGCAATCATGCATTTGGTTTAAATAGATTTTTATTATTTTATTTATCTTTTAAGTATATGGGTAGATTCTTATCCTTTAGATTTTGTGAATGTGAGAACGTTGTAGGCTTAACAGACGGTAGATCTGTGGACCATTTTCTATTTTGCTAAGTATAGAATCTGGTACCTGTTGATAGGCCTACTCTGTCCTCTCATACCTAGTAACACTGTAATTTAAAAAACCATTGTAAAAACCACTTATTTTTAAAAGAGTAACCGTGGAGTTTCTTGCCGGCTCTTCTCCATAGGAAACGACCATTTGGAACCGTGCATCTAGTTTCTGACGTTTCATAAGTGCCCTTGTTGGTTTATGTGAAATAAAATATTTTGAATTTGACTTGTTTGTTTTAGTTCGTGGTGCTCTATTAAACAACTCAAAGAATAATCTTCGGTGGCAGCAATCGGTACCCTTTTACCCAGTTTATTACCTACTATAGTTGTAACTTGTCTTAAGAGGTAATGATTTCAGTTCTAGCTCTCTAATGTTGGAGCAACATCCAACATTAGAGAGCTAGAACTGAAATCATTACCTACTCATCAGAATTACTGATCAGCAGATTTATCGGTCATTAGTAGGCAAAAAATGCACAATGTAATGTTATCATGATCTGCTGTTACTTTGCATGATCCAGCTAAGAGAAAAGTTTGCGTCTTTTATTTGGCCCCAACTTTGAAGACACAGCACAGCACAAAACTAAATCAAATACCTATTAACAAAAAATTTAAGTCTCATTGAGAACTCGACTTTTAAGTCGATAAAATATAACTTTGTAGGAAGTAGAAGCATAAATAAACTTTCTTTTCCTTTTCAATAAGTATGGATAAGATAGATATAGACACAATAGATAACATGTAGACAACAGACTGTCGTCAGTGGAGCAGTGGAGCTATACAGGTAATGCAAATAGAAAATAATTTCATCAGTGGTGATACGGTGCGGACAACAAAAGAGCCGCACATCTTATCTCAGGGAGAATAGAGCATTGTTCTCCCACACTCACAGCCATGTTAAACGAAGAATCACTTCTTCTAATTCTATTAGATACCTACCTACCTTTCAATTAAAAACCATATTAAGCTGGTAAAGTTTCATGAGTTAAGTTAAAATTTATGAAATCATCATCATCATCATCATCATCAGCCTATTAATGTTCCCACTGCTGGGACACAGGCCTCCTCTCTGTGAGAGGGAGTGGGCCGTAATCTACCACGCGGGCCCAGTGCGGGTTGGTAGATGTCACATGTCATCGAATTTTTTGGTTCTAAGACATGCCGGTTTCCTCACGATGTTTTCCTTCACCGTTTTTGGGAGCAGTGGTGATGAAATGATTTACACAAAGTAAAGCGCCTGCTTGGGTTCGAACCCACGACCTACAACTCGTAAGTCGGGGCCGTTGCCACTGGGCCACCACTGCTCTCATATGAAATCAGTTTTGGTAATTTTCTTTTATCAGATAGTTAATTCAAGCTCGTGGCTAAGTAATAACAACCAGGCGATCCATCAGGTTAAGCTACGCTTGCCGAGGTTGGTCAGCGGATGGGTGACCATCTTTACATACCGAGACTCCTCGGTGCCTCGGGAAGCACGTTAAGCCGTTGGTCCTGGCTGCCATTCGTGGATCTTTGACAGTCGTTACGAGTCGCCAGAAGCCCGAAAATCTGCCACCAGTCTTACCGAGGGGTATTGTATAACACAGTAACTGGGTTGTTAGATAGGCAGTCGCTCCATGTAAAATACTGGCATTCAGCTGCATCCGGTAAGACTGGAAGCCGACCCCAACGTAATTGGGAAAAGGTTAGGCAGATTGATTGAGATAGTTGATTCACCCTTATCAAAAGCAATTTATTTTTGATTTGCGTTTTGTTTTAACTCAATGGCTGTTCCATGATAAGATAAGAAAAATAATACTCCCGATTAGAGCTAGGCTTATCTAGTTAAATACTTAGGTGAACCTAGGAAAATTGACTGTTCCATTAAACTCAAGCTGAATGCGTTGTTTTTATCTTTACTGTGCATTTGAGTTGTAATACTATAAAATATATCATATAAAATATAAAATATCATATTTTACCAATAGTATACATTTTTAGGTTTCAGCTAATATTACTGGAAGGTAACCATAATATTGTTAATCGCACTCCTGAGCCACAAGATACAAGCGATGCTTAGTTTGTGGCTCACAGAATTTGGCTAAATTGTATTGTTACTTTTTGATTAATACACTTTATTATTATTATTTATTTTTAGTTTTAACTATTCTCGGGGCCCTGGGGTCCCGGACCTTTGGAAGGCATACGAGGGGCCGAAGCCAACTCGCAGAGACCCGTTAGACGATTTTAATGAAATGAGGCACCAACCGACGATTATCCCTGTATGCACTATGCAAGTGCACCCAAGGACAACCCCCGGTTGGTGTAGAACTATTGCAGGATATGGAAAGAAATATATTGGACTATGGGTTTGGGTGGCTAAAGTTGACTGGTGACCTGGAACTATGGAAAGACTATGGCCCCTGCCTGATTATTATTATTACAAATACAAAAATACAAAAAGTGTTAAATGGCAAAGGAAAAGTTGATGACATACAGTGATCTTACATAGTGCAGCATTGCGCTGCCGTTCAAGCCTCTTTTGTAGTTGTAAAAGTTTCATAAACTATTATTTCTTTTAAAAATTTCGAATTGAGCACATTTTCAAATTTTGAATTCTATATCGTTCAAAGAAAATCAATTTTTTTGACTTGAGTCATTCTATTGTGAGTCGCGCTGGATAAAACGTCATGGAATAAAATAATTTTTCTTTCTGCTTCAAGCGTCTAGTTTTCAGTTCAACAAACGCATTAAAAACGATGACGATAGTATCTTTGTGCTAGCTGGTCGCAGTTTTAATTGCATCGAGTTCATTGTGGTGTCTAGCCCTCAAGTTAAATCTATAGTTCGTACCAGCCAATCGAGCGTCTAGAACCACTTTTATAGGTGAAGTATTTACTGTACAAACATATAGCAAGGCCGCAAGGCCTTTCCTGGGACCCCCGTCCGTCGCGTGGACAGGATCCTGGCGTTCTCTAGTCCCAGCCTGCGTCAACACAGACCCACGTCTTCCAACCACGTCGGGTTTCTCCGGCAACTGAGGCGAGATCGTACCAGACAGCAGCAGGACGGCGCTCGGTGCTCAGGAGTTCAGGACTCATTGGCTTATAATCTTCATCGGATTAGTCTTAACTTTATTTTCGAATCTTAAGCTAGGCAATCCATCGACCGCGCTGAACTCAGATTTATTGCCGGTTTAATTGCTCTGTTCTACCTCGCGTCTCCGGGATTAAATTAGTAAAGGCCTATACATATTTAACCCGCGTGCGATCGTACACTTAACCCTCAACCGCATAATTCTCCGTTCGGTAAATAAAAACAACCATAGTTATAAGCGGCTCGCAATAGTCCTTTAATTTATTTATTTCCTTTTATACCAAACTGTTTCTATTTTTTTACTTTTGAATTATAATACAAATCATTATTTAAAATCTTCTGTTCTTTTTCTTCGTATTTAGTTATCTAATGCAAGTGTGGGTTCGATTCTCACCAGGCATTTCTAACAAGTGGCAGAATCTGATTTCTAACACTACAATAGGTACAGTTAAGTTTATAAATATACATCACAATGTTTGGTTTGACCGCTGACCCCCAAACTAAGCAGGGTTTGTATCTTGGGGGTCGGAGTGCGATTGAGTAGAAATAAATAGTTTGGAAAATCCAAAAGTGCACGCCTCATACTTATCACTCATTCATAAACGAAAAAGAAATTCAAAACATAGTTTAAAAATGAACAATTTATCACTTTTCATGAAGTCGTAATGTCAACGACTGACAAAGATATTTACGTTGCCAGTTGCTAGGCAACGGCACCGGATCATGGTTGAAAATATTTAGATATTGATATTATATTTTAGTTAGTATTTTATTAATTATAATTAAACTACTATGAATAAAAGAGCCATTTTCAATAGGGTTCCTTCTACGGCTGAAACGAATGTATTAAAAAAAAATTGACTCAATTAATTGATTTGATCGCAAGCTACAATGTTTTCAGGGATCATAAATTGACGGACAGGAAATTTTTTTCAACTATTTTGATGCTTTTTCCATTTCTGCTGCATTAAATCAATTGTTAAGAAATACAATATTAATCTCCATTTAATCATCTATACAATGGTATATAAATTAAGTAGGTTCTGTGTACTAGCAGGAGTGAAACAATAAAAACAGTTGCAGAAATGGGGCAAAAAATATTTTTCGATCGTAGAGCACACTCTAATGCGAAGCATTACGAGTCGTGCAATATGTCAGGTTACAGGGCATATTATATTGGAAAACAGTTACGCGAAACGAAGTGCTAGGCAGAAGTGTACATAGACACCATGTCATAGCGATCGATTAAGAGTTGATGTATAATTATATTCAAGCTGAAACCTGAAAATGTATACAATTGGGAAAATATGATCTTCAAATTAAAATTACTTGCATGTTATATTATCTGTAAGTAATTTAAATTTGTCTTGTAAGAGTTTTAATTTGTCTTGTAAGAGTTTTAATTCGACCCAAAAGAATCAGTCCATATCCATGCCTGTCAAGAGTCCAGAGACATTAATTAACGAGTTAATTACGCTGATTGTCCTTTGTAACAAGACAACGTAGCATTTCTGTCATACCTCGTCTGGACGCCCGTCGCGCGTCGGGAAGAAAGTGAGTAGGCGTGTGTACTTTATAAATGCTGGAATCGCAGCCATCCAGACATTCCTCACAACAACTGATCGCCCACAGGACGTCAACTGGGAACAAACGTATCGCTTCTAGTATTTTCGCGACTTTGAAAAGTTTATCGTTGTTTGTGAAAATGAAATTACGTTACGTGTGTTTAATTTTCGGGGTAATTTTGTGTTCGATTGCAATGTACGAGGCGTTCCCGTTTCGAGCGGGAAATATTGATTATGTGAGTACTTTAAATAATTAGAACAATTATAGTAGGTACTATGGTGGAAACTCGTTGCGTGTTAAAGTACATAGCTTATCGATGTTTTTTTAAAGTGCAGGTCATAAACTTATTTTATACGTTTTAATGATAGGTTCTTGGCGATCCTGACTAATTTATTCCATGATACTTCTCAGTAGCAAATAAAGTGAATAACATGACCAATGTACGAAAACTTTGCGAAATCCTCAACTAGGTTATGTTTTAATGACATATATCACTGCACATACAATATATAGTATTCTGCCCCTTTTCTGACCTATAAATTAAGGACTTATTCGTTTTTTACGAAATCTCGTAGCACTGCTACGAAAAAATAGGGCTCTCAAAATTCGTAGCAGTAGCTACGAGAAAAACTTGCACCCGTTTTCTTAATATTCTTGAGTTGTTTTAACTTCTATTTACTGACATTTGTCCAATAATATACTTACGTCATAATATAGGTGCATATCAGAAATTAAAATAAATACTTACAGTGCCGGAAAACGTACCTGTTGAGAAAACCTCGATTAATTTGTTCGTAGTTTGATAACTCGCCGCGAGTGTTATATGATCAATGCTAATTTGTTTCGTTATCTATTGAGTTGGCCCAAAGTTACAGCCTACAGTAACTTTTATGTCAGTAGGGCAAAGAGACCTTTGCTGTGTAAAAGTTACAGGCTGCGTGATACCATTGTGTCATAGCCAAAGTTGAGTAAAGCTCAAGAATTTTATAATTTATTCTATTCCAGATGGAAGCAATTCGTCGCATGCAGCAGATTCCTCAGTGGCACTGCATGAGGTACAGGAAGTTCCAGCTGCACGGTCACTGCAGCCGCTGGCTACTCATGCGGAGAACCTGATACACGGCGATTTCGCCCAGGCATTGGAGGTCTTGAAAACGATCGTATGCGTCGACTGTGAAGTTTATAGATCAAATTATGTCACCAAATCGGAATGTTGCTTTAAAATTTTATGAATGGATGATTGCGAGATATTTTGTGCGACAGACTATCTTGTCAAACACGTCGAATATTTCATATCTGTAGGAATTCTGGGACGCAATTTGTTTGTCTATCTCCAGCGATCTCAGCGTTTGGACATTAAACTAGAATATCTACTTATATCTAATTACTTTAGACTGTCGCAACGGATGTCAGCTATCATTATTATGATAATGATGTTAGTTGAGACACATTTTGTAAAAGTTGCACATCTTATGCACTTTCAGACTTTCGAAATTATGGACTGACTCTAGGGACCTTTCATTATTTCATAATGTATCGCAATAACTTTATACTCTTTACTTACTATTTCAACAATGTAGTTGATTTATTAAAAATTTGCAACTATATTTGATAAGGTTTATGTCATCATCAATAGCTGTAGAATATTAGGAGTGTTTTTGAAATGTCTTTTAAAATATGCATGGATTTTAAAAACTGACATAATTATAACAAAGTTCGGTTTCATCGTAGATAGAGTAGGTTTGTATCTAAGTGAAATTGTAAAAAAAAACATAATGTTCGAATTTATGGTTACTAAAAGGTTTTATAAAGTTAAGATGCTAGATAAATTAATGTGGACTACTATTTCGTCTGTTT
Organism: Conistra vaccinii; assembly: GCA_948150665.1. Lineage (NCBI taxonomy): Eukaryota > Metazoa > Arthropoda > Insecta > Lepidoptera > Noctuidae > Conistra > Conistra vaccinii. The sequence continues at coordinate 12,506,204 of OX411330.1, forward strand.
TTGTAATCTTTTCTATCTTACTGTAAATTGACTGAAAGTAGAAGAAATAATAACTAATAATAGATGTTACCGTAGATTGTTCATAACTTATGTAATAAGTTAGGTACAGGTAGATAAGAACACTGCACATTCTCTTGTAAAACAAATAGTGTCTTGTTTTAACAAAACGAATTTTAAAAGTGTGTTTTTTTGGCCTAAATAAATAAAAATCAACAAGAGAACAAAATCTTCTAATCTATCTTCTAAAAACACAAATAAAGGTTGAGGTCACGCTGAACGGGTATCACCGAAAGTACTTTTATGCTAGAACCTTTCACCGTTTCACTTTGAAATACCTTTAGGGTCAGCGGTGTTAATGTTTTCTAGTCGAAGGTGGAGATTTTGGTACCATTGACCCAGTTTCATCCTAACAGAGCTTAGGACGGTTATAACTCGTTCTCTTCACAGACTTTGATATCAGACGTAATGACAACATTATGCCAGAGATCAAAGTCTGTTTTAGATACTATTAACAATGACGTGTCTGCACCACCGCAACGCCAAACCAGTGTGACCCCAATCTAACTTGTTTAAGTACTTATAATATAACTTATCAGTATTACCTTTTTTACGGTTATCTACTAAATGAATAAGTATATATGCAGAGTAAAATAATTATTGTAGTAGTTATAGTAGAGAGTAGGTACTGATTTTGTTGTTACAAAAAAATATAGAAATTGGTCTTAATATTTGTTTTATTTCATTTAGATCCAACAATTTAAATAGCCACATATTAATAAAGAACTGGCCCTTAGAAGTTACCCAACACACGTCCTTAAACACGTATCTATCAAACATAATTGAGCACACATTACGAGATGGGCTGTCTGTAAAGAGCAATGGGCTCTTACATCGAGTCTAACCGATGTCTTCCTGTACCGACTGGTAACTGGGCCACTCCCAGAAAGTGCACACACTTCTATTTGAACACTCGGTGACTGGACCATTTCGTAATGAAGTACCTGAGAATCATGTTACGTTGTAATGCTGTAACATTTGGGAAGTAACGGTAGTACTTACTCACAGTTAATCTGATCTACCCGTAATCTGACGCAACGAGGAAATGCATTTAATAAATTTATTAATTTGTTGCAAAAAATGTTATCTGCAAAGCAAACTTCAAATGGGCAAAGTTAAATAATAATTGTATTACGATTACGAAACATTTATTCAGAAAAGTTGAAGTTTTTTAATAATAAATAACCATATAGCGAAAAAAGCAATTTCGCCAAGAGAACAATGTAAAAAGCACAGGAAACGAGGTACACATGTGTTGAATTCGCTTATTTTATGAATAAAAAGCTGGCAAGTAAAGAATACGATTTAACCAAAGTGGCTTTACATAATTTATATTTTTAACGTGGCTGCATTAATCTCTTAAAGAAACTTTGATAAAAACTCGATTACTGTGAATATTTAAAGTTACTTAGGCTTGTTTAAAGTCTGGTTCAATTTATGATCAAACGTTCGGACTCCACTTGTAACATACGCTTCTTCAGTCACATTATGTGGTACGATTTCATCAAGTTCAGGCAGTTCCTGCAGGACAGGTGTGCTAACAGGTTTGACAGCCGCAACACTCTCTCTCTTTTTCCTTTCCATTAAGATATTGCTGATAAAGCGAACGGTGAAGAAGAAAAAGAGTTCGACGAAGCTGAGCAAGCTGGCTCCCACGAATAGTCCTGTTGTACCTCCAACTGACACTAAAAAGATTTCATAAACTCATATTACTATCTTGCTCTGCAGAGTATTATCTGAGAATTATATAAACTTAAAACTCAAAGCATTTATTTCATTTAAACCATTTTCAGGCACTTTGAATGGTTAAAGAGTCATCATTCCATCATCATTATCAGCCTTTTAATGTTCCCACTGCTGGGGCATAGGCCTCCTCTCTGAGAAAGGGAGTGGGCTGTAATCTACCACGCGGGCCCAGTGCGGGTTGGTAGATGTCACAAGTCTTCGAATTTTTGGTTCTAGGACATGCCGGTTTCCTCACGATGTTAAAGAGTCAGTCAGTCAGAAAGATGAAGCTAGTAACCCATTACAAAGCGTAATAGGTGCCTATGGAGAAGAATGTATGTAAAATTCCATATATTTACCAACTAAATCAAGACGACTCCTTACAACGTTTCTCTTGAACCTTTCAGTAGGTAAATAAGCGAGAACAATTTCAATGCGCGCCTTCTTTTTGTGAACTTTGCCCTTAACCCTGAAACAATAACGGCTGATAAGAAATTAAACAAAGAGACCCAATAAACAAGCTGATAAATAAATGGTAATGGTGAAAATGGTAAGCTATTACAAAGGGATGTACCTAATCGTTAATGGAGTAACATCATCACAATCCGTTTTATTAAAGGGCATATTATCTCGATGCTTATTTTCGTGATGAACTAAAGCCTAAACTTATAAAGAGGGATAAGTAGATGATGGTACTGTAACGTCAGAGGGACGTCACTCTATATACTTGTGTGCATGGGCGTACCCAGCTTTTGGCCCAGGGGGGGGCAAATCAGAAATTTCAAGCCGCGTCACCCGCACATTTTTTACCCTACACAAGTAGGTACACACTTCACGAAACATGAGTATGTAGTGTGTAGGCATCGTGTGTAGGGGAAACAAAACACCCGCAGGAGATCCTGTTTTCAGTGGTGGACTAATGTTTTAGGCCCGGCCAAGACAGAGCGCTTTGAAAAGGTTAAGTTTTCTTTTGACTATTGATATAGAAAAGCTAGAGCATCAGACGAATTGAGGCCATGAGAACCATAGCGGCCTATTTTTCATTATGGCAGTATTATAATAGTGCTCTGTACATTATGGACAAGCCTTTTGAATACCATAGAAAACCAAAACAGTATTTTTTCAACAAAAAAATAGGAATAACTTAGGTTAACATATACAGTAAATTGTGAAACGGTAGGATGCGCTCGAAAATTTTGGCACGCTACCCCGGATAGGTACGGTTTTGATTTGACTATTCGTACATAAATAGTAGTTGCTTTGTCGATTTATGCAGAGAAGTCTGAGAAAAAAGAGAATGTACGTTGCAAGAGCGAGCGAAGCGAGCTCGAAAATTTTAGCACCCTACATTTATATTTAGCATGCGTAGGGGTTCCCCAATTACAAACTGCCTTTTACTTACTGAAAATAAGATTTATATTTTGGTCTTGTTTATTTATTTAGGATTTCATTAAAAAGTACCTATTTCTGAGTTTTTGGGGCCCTCCCAGGACTCGAGGCGGACTGCACCTTAGTCCGCTAGTGCCTGGTTTATCGGTAGCAAAATAAAATAAATAAACTGTGTGTTTGCTACAATATGACCGAGACACATTTCGCATGATACAATATGACCAGCCGCGCAGTGCGGTTTTTTCCAAAATTAATGCATTAGTAAATTGTAATGGTAAAGTAAGTCCTAATGTGACTCTAACATAACTCTAACACAACTTGTATGCACAACAGTAGGTACTTAGTTATTCAACATCCAGGGGGGGCAGCTGCCCCCCCCTGCCCCCCCCTGGGTACGCCCATGCTTGTGTGTGCCGGAGTAGTGTAAGAGGGAGACTACACAACAATGATAGAGGGTATTTCTCCATATTTTTATAAAGTGCAAACAGTTTGATGACTAGTTTTCAAAATTTTTTTATTATACAAATTACCATTTTCCTTTGTTAACCGACTTAAAAAAAGGAGGAGGTTCTCAATTCGTCGGAATATTTTCTATTTTTTTTATTTTATGTATGTTCCCCGATTACTCGAAGACGGCTGGACCGATTTCAAAAATATTTTTATTTGTTTTAAAGGGTATACTTTCCAGGTGGTCCCATTGTCATCAAATCAGGATCGGATGATGGAATCCTGAAGAAGTCGAGGGAACTCTTGAAATATTTTAGGCACACCTATAGCGATTTAGGTATTTTTTATAGTAACTTATGAATTTGCTCTCGCAAAGCACTATTTAGTGAAGTGGAACTGATGATGAAGACCACAGACGGAAACCGGAACTACTCAATAATACGTATTTCACGGGTTGCGATTCGATTACTTTAATATGGTTGCCAAGCTATTTATGCTTGCATAATGCTTAGGGTGAAGTGGAGCTGATGGCGAAGTACCAGAAGAATTACTCCTCAACAATTAACGTCCCTGCATCGGGAAAAGCAATATTTTATAAAAGGTGATGAGCTGTTGACCTTAGGCTATTGTAACTTAGATAAATTATAAACCGACCCACTAAAAAGCGAGAAAGAAAAACTTTTTCACGAAAAACGCAACCGACTTTCACTATAAAGTGAAAAATAATTAACATTTCGGAAGTGGGTGGCAAATAACGAATATCCCTGTATTCGTTATTTGCCACCGATTTCCGAAATGTTGTTATTAGTTATTTTTCACTTTATAGTGAAAGTCTGTTGTTTATTTCGTGAAAAAGTTTTTATTTTATTTCAAATACAAATTATTAGAATGTTTGAGTGCTCTTTTCTTAACAGCCTGTGCAATATAAGGATGCTTATCGCATAATACCTTACAGTAGTCTAGTACTACTTGGAAATGTAGCGCGTCGTGCATGTGAGCAGAAGCCTTTTCATTTGTTTCAGAATTTTAATATTGTTTGTTTGTTATAAGGATTTTAAAGATCTTACGGTGTAGTAACATCCTTGATGATGGTAATCTCTGTTTCGTCACAGGAAGGCAGACAGTTACAAGACAGTCCAGGACGATTTGCCCAGGGCGGCTTCAGTGTGGTCAAGTGACTCGACAGTGTGTTAAGACAAGCCATTCCTGATAAATTGCATCGTGTTTCTTCAGCTGAAATCATTGTAGATGTTGTTATTATTCTTCTACTCAAAGTTTTGACATACAGACAATTAGAAGAACCAGTACCCACCGATCTTCAAACTCGATTAAAGGTCAAACTGTGCGCTACTTAGTCTTATATTGCTAAACAAGTTACTGGTTACAATTAGATTGCGTTTGGTTATACAACATGTAAAATAAAAAAGTTGTGCGTCTCGGGACGCCCGACAGAAGTGATAACTTAAACTAATCTAAGTTGAACTATACTGACAGATTGGCACCGTAACGCGTTACGTAACGAACCGGCTCCCATAAGAAGATCACTTCAAAAACCCTGTCCGATCCGTGAGGGTGTAGTTAGGTATCGTACTGAGAGTCTATTTGTGTGGTAATTTTAAGGAACAAAGAAAAAAAAGTCACATTTTTTTCAATGGGATTTTTGCGTGGTTATTACATGGGGCGCGGACGGCCGTTCTTTAGCGGGTGTTTACAAGACATACCTAGCCTCTGTTGAAAATTTGCTGAATTTTAATGGAGATGGGGTAATTTTGTTATAAAAAATTGATTTTTAAATAGCAATAACTTTTTGACTATCAATAATAGGTAATAAGATTTTTTGTTACTTTTAAGACCAGAGACTACAAGCGACCGCGTCGTGCTCGACAGCAAGGAACTCGGCTCATCTTAGAAGAATTCCACATTCCACTGCTTCTTTCGGATCGGACAGGGTTTTTTTTACATATTGTATTACGAAAACAGGTGATATTCAGTATGACAATAAACGGTACATTTACTTATTTACGTAAAAGAGTCATTACCTATGTGACTGAAAGGAGCAATCAATCTTCCCTTTTATCATGCAATCCCAGATCCCAGATGATCATAATCCCTAAAGGCCTGTGTTCACCAGTGGAAGTTAACATACGAGATGATCATGTAGGTATGGCTATATTATTCTACAGCAATTATTTGTTTTTCTATCGATTCATTATTGAATTTCTTTTTAGTAGAACATCCAAGATCGAATTGACCAACGCTATTTGTATTAAAGATAAGTGAATGTAGGTAAATAGACTCACTGGTGCCAAGTATGAAGTGGTCGTTGCATTGACAGGTTTCGAGCTGTGCTTGCTTGCGGCAGAGCACAGTGCAAGCGCTGTACGAGTAATGAGGGTACAACCCCCCCTCGTTCTCGTGGTGGAACCGACAGGCACGCTGCTCTGGCGTCGTCTCCGTTATCAGGGGATCGTTTTCTATGTTGCGCACTGACAGTATACGGCTGAGTGAAGATACAATACAACATTAAATGCTGGAGTCTTAAAATAGCTTTGTTTGCAATCTCTAAGTACATTGTAGATAATTATAGTCACAGTTTTATTTATTTTGAAAGTTGGCAACGGTGCAAATAGATGTCAAATATTTCGCTGTTTTGATTAATTTGGCAATATTACTGAATGGAAATAAGAAATGTGGCTAACTAAGTACCTAGAATATCAATAATAAATTGCAATTTATAACACTGAATTTGATGTTGTAACCGTTTTAGGTGTAAAAAAAGCATTTGGAAAGTTTTCAAACACATTTTTTTCATCTGAAGATATATATTATTGCATTTCATTATCAATATTATAGGTACTTAGTTAGCCACATTTCTTATTTCCATACAGTAATATTGTCAAATTAATCTTATCAGGTAAATATTGGACCGCTATTTGCGACGTTGCCTACTTTCAGAATAAACGCTGTTAACATTACGCCTGTATTTCCCTGAAGGGTAGACAGAGGTGTATATAGTTCACCCACATTTTACTAGTTTTCTGGGATGAAATTGATTATTCATACGTTGCTGCATGGTTTCCACCTGCACTCCTGGTATTGATTTTTGTTACTATTTTTTACTTCTTACCGGTAAATGTAGCCAGGTTGAATCTTTAAAGTAGAAGAATGCAGCGTAGTCACAGTTGGAACTTCATCCTCCCCCAGAGTGTACATCTAAATTGAGTTGAGTTTATATCAAATTATCTATGTATCTACACATGATATCAAAAAAAGTTTGTGATCACTAGCAAACGCTGATATATTTTTTTAATTAAACTTTATCAAGAAAAAGTGTTGACGTTATATCTTTTTTTAAATAGAAATACACTGCCTGAAAGAATCTAAAAAGAAGAAGAAATTATATTATAGTCTACCGTAACAAAAAAGATAAGTATTGATTTTTCAAACTGATCGCAAACTTTTTTTGATGTGTGTAGTTCGATTTTCAGACGGATCGATTTACAGTGCCTGAACGATTTTTCAAAACGTAGAACCGTACCTAATACGTACGGTTCTAAGTTTTGAAAAGTCATTACCATTGTTGTCAAAAATGCATCGAATTTAATAACTCCGCGCAGATTTTGCAAATTGTTCACCATTGGATATGGGTGAGGTTTTCTGAAACAAAATCGTATTAGCACACCAGAATAAAGTTCCTTAGATTTCATTTTCACTAACATAAAGTACCTACTTTGTTTGTATCGAATTCAAAATGAAACACGGTCCTATGTCAGTTTCAATGGGTTGAAAATATTCACAACATGGAAATTCTTCATCGTTGTAAGTGCAGTTCTTGATGATCTTGGTGCAGTCGCTGCGCACGAGACTTGCGTAGTAGGTGTAGTTCGATTTAGGGCACAAGGGATCAGGATCGGGGATCAGGTAGCATGTGCCAACGAGGACGTAGGCTACGCCACGAAAGTAGACTATTTCCTTTAGTGCATCCTCCAAATCTAATAGATGACCGGGTGGCCAAATTCTGTAGAAAAAGAAAAATAACAAGATACCTTTACAGTTCTTTCACAGCTATTTTACATCTGACAGCAGCAATCCAACATGAACCTTATTTTAACAACAATAAAGATCACTTTGATTTTCACAGTGATGCAAAATCAGAGGACATAAAGAACTGTAGCTATTTCTACTACAAAGGGCTGATTTCACCAATGAAACAGAACGCGAAATAAAATAATTTGCATTTCTAAAACGCGTTCAAGAGCTGGCAGTGTCAAAATTGTTATGGAATATTGTACATTGACAGCTCTTAAACGCGTTTTAGAAATGCTGAAATCCGCACTAAGTAACAATATTTCGTTCAACAATAAGACAACTTTAGAAAAACTTTTTCTTACTCACGTATCAGACACGTTGAAGATTTTAGGGTTGTTTGCTATTTCACAAATGGCCACAGTCGGCATCTTCGTCTCCCAGTCAGTGTAGGTGGTCTCCAAGCCGAAGCTGATGGGGCTAGTGAGGAAAGCATCCCATGCCGAGATGATGAGGAGTGCAGACCCGTACCATGATAGAATTACTAGCACCAGCCATAATATTCTGGTAAAATATGGGTTTCTAATTTAACAGAGATATTAGGTAGGTATCTACTTTTCTTAGTATTGTCTTCCTAAATGTACAGAACATGCAGTGATATTTTTTTTTTTTTTTTAGTGTAGAGGTGATAAAAAAATCAATTGACCTCCTACCTTACCTTTCAGTTACATGTTTAGTATCATCAGCAATATAATGTATACCAGCAAACGTGCAATTAGCACAATAATCTTTAATTAACTCCTTACATATTGTAGTTTTTGTTTTAGACATATTGAAAACAATACATAATATGTTTATTTGCAGAGGTCCTTTATTGGTATTGTCACGGCTGATGAAATTAATATTATGGTCAATAAAAAGTTACACTAGTAACGGTTCATGTTATGCAAATGCTGTGAATTATTAATTATGTAGAATTATGAAATATCATGATTATACAGCGCAACAGCGAATGCCTAGCGTCCAAGGTCATTTCATCCATTTACAATAAAACAACCTTCTGTATGTAATTGTTTTGTTTATTTTCAACAATGGCGGTTCACACTAGAAAATCAACAAACACAAAATAATCATTTACAAACAATGTTGTACTCAATACAATCACAAAGTGGCACTTTACACTAACGATGTTTAAGTTTATTTACAGAATTAAATCTATCTTAGTCTTGGCAATATATTAGATAGGATATATTTAGACCCAATAACGTAAGAGAGGGGTCATCGATCTCCTTTATTATCTAAATCCTTAATCAAAACTAACCATGAATTGAATGGTGACGTGCTTGAATCGCTTAAATAAAGCTGATTAAGTTTTGATTTAATCGCCTAAACTTCACATCATTAATACGACTACTACTAAAAGTCGTCACATAACTTAACCTAGTTTTTTTTGGAAACCCCCGAATACATTAAACAATTTAACTCTACATAACGTGCAAAACTACAGTCTACAAGTATTGTAAGAGATCTTGGTTTGGGAAGTAAGATGAATCATAAAATTGTCGTTCGCTCCATTCTTCAGGCCAAGTAACTGGGATGTGGTTGTTTTTATGACTCACTTCTGATGGTGGAAACCTTTTCCTCGGGATCAGACCCGCGTGTGTGAGGAGTTTATATATTTCTTCACGGGACACATCATGCGCATCTCTTGCGTAAACCTTGAAAGTAAAATATAAAAAGTCAATGTGACGTTGCCGTAAACTAGTTTGCTAAATAGAGAGCAAATCAATTAGAATATTTTTAGAAAGAAAGAAGAAAGAAAGAAAAATAGGTTTATTCATCACAGAAACACGTGCATACAAAAAGACATAAGTAAAAAAAAAAAAAATTGAGAACAGAAATAGTGCACGTCATGACTGTGATAAGAAGGCTTCCACTCAGCATAATGCTGTACTATGGGGGACCCACAGCACAGCGCTGATTTTCAGTGGTCACCCGAAAAAGATGTACGGAAATCAAGTCAGGTTCAGTCATTAATGTGAATAAGTATATAAAAAGTAACAAAATAAAATAAACAGTACTTAGAACATAATACAATTATACAACTAATTAAGTTTATCTATGAATAAATATTATTATGTAACAAAAAAACATAAAAAGTTTATCCGCAGGCATCACTGTGCATAAATAATGTACCTACTACTTTTAGAAGTTCAAGGAGGAAGGAGGTTCATTAATTCGAATAACTACGGAAAATATGGGGATATTTGGGACTGCGAAAGTGCAAATTAATTAAATATGTGCTCCTTGTTTGGAGTCAGTAGTTTTCATTCAAAATTCAAAATTCAAATCATTTATTTGCATAAATAAGGTACAGAAAGTTCTTATGATAAATTATCGATCGCTTATTATGCCTTTAATTTCGGCGTGCAAATTTTTACATAATATATTTAGATACTTATTACATTAATTATTTTAATAAATTAATTAAATTACTTGAATAATGCATGCGATTAGTAAATTATATTAAATTAATTAAATGACATTATAAGTACTACAAGCTACAAAATTCATAACTTATAATCCAAAAACTCAAGTACGCTATAGAAGCATTTATCAATGAGTATTTTTGTTAAAATACGCTTAAATTTTAAAAATGGAAGTGTCTTTAATGTATTTGGAATTCTATTATACAATTTGATGCACATAATATAGCTGTTGTTGGATGTAAGTGTGAGATTCGTCTTGGGCTGATACAACTTATTAGTATTATGAGATCGAGGGGCATAGTAGCTTGTCGCCTGCTGAAAAAGATTCTTATGCTTGAAAACAAATAGACATGTTTCCAAGATATAGATGCACGGTAATGTAAGTATCTTATATTTTCTAAAGAAAGGGCGACAAGAATCTATTTGTTTCAGCCCAAATATAGCCCTTAAACATTTTTTTTGCATCACGAATGCTTGATCAATTTCCACACAGCGACCCCAAAGAACGATACCATATCGCAAAATGGAGGAAATATAGCCGTGGTATGCAGTGATTGCGGCGTTTCGAGAGATTTCGCAGCTAATACGTCTCAGAGGGTAGACAAAACTATTTATTCTACCGCAAATGTCATTTACATGGTTTTTCCAAGAACAAAATTTATCCAAAGTTATCCCAAGAAATTTTACTGAGTCAGTTTCTGTTAAGGCGACCCCTTTATATACTACATTTAGGTTCAAAGGTTTTGTTCGGTATGTATGAAATTGCATAAATTTTCATTGATCAGATATATCGAGAAAGAGATATAATTGAGTCCTTACCAGATTCTCTCCTTTGTGTAACAGGCTAGTCAGAGGCAGCACTTGCAGTAGGTGGGGGTTGCGTAACGCTGGGCTCCTCTGTAAAGGGTGCAGGCGTTCTTCTTCCCGCCTCACTGCGAGGACATCGGGGTGGGGAGGCGGTAGGCACCTCACTAGGCACGTGCATGTTGTTATCAGGAACACCAATGACTTCATTGTAAACAACTGCAAATGTGTGGTCAATATGAAATATTTCCTTTTCCAATCTACAAATCTGAAACATTGACATCATCCTAACCCCGCGTTTGCACTCATAACAAGTTGTGATAAATGTGTTGACAAAAACATGTCGCGTATAAAAGATGAGTCGATGAGATGAGTTTTTTCAGACCTGGGGGCCAACCACAACCACTAAAAGCAGTATTATTTTAATCTTACTTCAGTGGGGGAAAGAGATGGTGCTATACGAGCTGTAGAGCTTCATCTCTTTCCCACACTAAAGTAATATTAAAATAATACTGCTTTTAGAGGTGGTGCTAGGCCCCCTGTATTGTTAATTATTTTGTTCATCTTTTTACATTTTTGACCAATTTTGTGTACAACTAGTCTATACAACTTGTATTATGTACGTAATCAGCCTTTAATGTTTCCACTGCTGGGGCACAGGCCTCCTCTCTGAGAGAGGGAGTGCGCCGTAATCCACCACGCGGGTCCAGTGCGGGTTGGTAGATGTCACATGTCTTCGAATTATTGGTTCTAGGACATGCCGGTTTCCTGACGATGTTTTTGCTTCACCGTTTTTAGAGCAGTGGTGATGAAATAATTTACACAAAGTACTAAACAACCTGTCTGGGTTCGAACCTACGACCTACAACTCGTGTGTCGCGGCCGTTACCACTGGGCCACCACTACTCTATCTTGTTTTATGTATAAACGATCAACGAAGAAACAGAATGTAGAATAGGCATAATTTATACCTTGGTGAAATCGCTCGGTCAGATTTACCTACGCTCCAAAAAAGTGGCGCATTTGCGAAACACGTGACCCGTGACGGCCGTGACAAGTTAATATGACAAATGAAAGATCAAAGACAAGTAGATAATATGTATTATATATCTAGGTATCTATCTAATCTATCTACTCGTATCTAATACCTTTAAAAGAGCAATTCTTGTATAAGTATACAGGGTGTTAAAGTAATTGCGTGCCATAGCTTAGGGGTAGGTTCAGTATCGATAAAGGAAATTAGGAAAAATTAAAAAAAAAGACATTATTTTTGTGGATTTTATTTTTATTTTTCCTTGTTTCCTTTATCGATACTGAACCTACCCCTAAGCTATGGCACGCAATTACTTTAACATCCTGTATAGGTATATAATCTGAATTTCGGAAAAGGCTCCAACGATTTCGATGAAAGTTGCAATTTAGGGGTTTATGAGGGTGAAAAATCAATCTAGCTATGTCTCATATCTGGGAAAAGTCGTTTTTTCTATTTTCACAGCCTCGGGAATCTGATAAAACGTTGGTGTACATGGACGATATGTTTATATTTTCACCCGAGCAGAGCTCGGCTTGTATAACTTTTATCCGATAATAACGTAATGTATTGTTGGTTAAAATAGAACAATGCATTGTTTCATATAAATAAGTCAAGTGGCGCATTATTTTGTCAGGGACGCCAGATGCTTTTGCCATGAATCATAGTAATTACTAACGGTGACATGACCAGCCATTTGACGAGACAATTGCCTTGCTATTCAAATCGTGGCTTAAATTCCATACATTAAAAACCTTTTAAAGTCATTAAAATTTAACTCTGTGACGAAAGACTTTGTTTCGACTTCCTCCTATGTCAGAAATTGTGTAAATGAGGAAATTGAAAAGAGCTCTGTAGAGAAAATTAAATGCTAATATTGCGCACACATAGGGCTGAACGATATCAGATAAGAAATAAACTTTTTTGAAAAAAAACAGCCTTTCGGAAGTGTTATAACATTCCAAAATTGTTGAAAAGGCTGGCACATGTGGCAAAAAACCAAAAAATTCAATTGTAAAAAAAAAAAAAAATAAGAAGTAAAAAAAAACGAGGATATGAGATTATGATTCGTCGCTGATAGTAATAAGTTTTTTGCGAAATTGGGAAAATGAGTCTGTAAATATATCAATATTGTTGGAGATATCTATTTTATTATAATTAGCCATTAATCGTTTCAAGGGGGCATTGCGACCTAGGTTGGTTCTTGATGAGGACGGTGCAAAGGTATTTATTTTGCGTAGAGATCTAGTTACGGTACGCCTAGGCACAGCTATATCAATTTCTGATAACAACTCGGGCACATCCGCCATCCGCGGTTATGGATGATTTTGTAAAACAAGAGCTGATCAGAAGTGCTTCTACGTTGTTCAAGTGGTAACATATTGAAGTGATTAAGCCTTTGGGAATAATTAGCGTCATGAGGGCAACTAGGACATCATTTTTAACGCTTTGGCTACAAAACAATCGCGTTAATATGATTGATGAAAGTTAGCTTGCTGTCGATTTGGATACCCAAATCGCAGATGGTATCAACCTTTTGCAGAGGAACTCCATCCAACACATAAGATGATGAACGTACTTGTTTGTTACGCGTAAAAGTCATGTGATAGCATTTGCTTGCATTGAGAGTCATCATATTAAGCCTGCATCTAAGTCTTCCTGAAGAAGAAGAATGTCGCAGTTTGTTTTAATTTCCCTGTATAGTTTCAAATCGTCTGCAAACATGGAACATTTATCTATCCAAGCAAAGTTAATAAAATTTATATGGGACCACTTTGGGAGCATATACCCTTTCAAACAAAAAGATAATTTTCAAAATCTTGTTGGTTCGCCACAGGTTTACAATTGACGGAGAAATCAGAGAACATACATTAAAAAAAACATACATAAAGTCGCACATAGAACCTCCTCCTTTTTGGAAGTCGGTTAAAAATTAACCACAAGATTCTTGAACTTTACGATTCAATCTCGTGAACTCATCGATCTTGATGAGTATGAGTACAACGTAAACGTCTATAAGTAAGTAATTTTCCAAACACTGCATGCAACTCTTGCACTTGACACTAATAAACAACTGTTACTTCAAGTTATAGTAAGACCAATTTACGGCTGACCGTTAGCAATACACACGTGCTTTCGGACAATGCGTCAAGGTCGGCGAATCAAAACATAACATACTTTCAAAACATCATTCGGATTCGGCGGACAATCCAATCGGAGCCGTTGGTCAATGTTCGAGAACATACACATCTACTACCTCTTACCTTTATGAGACTATAACATGTTAGACGATCTTATTTGCTGTCGTTACCATATTGCTACAAGACTAACAAAATAAACATGTCGGTAATGAGAATGTTTAGCAACAAAATGGTGTTTTGGTTACTCAAAATGAAGTAATCGCCTAACTTGTCTAGATGAATTTTAATGCAAATAATCTGCAAAAAATGCACGTTTCCTTTCATTCAGAAGGTTGCGACATAGGTCAACAATTAAATAGCTGTAAGCTGGGTACAGCAGACTAGGTACAGACGCCAGCGCATCAAGTTACTACAATCTGTCAAATTTCTTTAATAGACTTTCAACTTTATTGCTAAAGAATAAGGTTCAATGTTGATTGGGAAAATTTGACAGATTGGAGTAGATTGATGTGCTGGCGTCTGTACTTTAACAAATGTTTGCACTTTGGACGGAGCACTTTGAACGAAGAACTTACCACATACCCATTAAAAGAGCGTTGACTCACCAGTCACTAAACAGAAACAATGGACATGAACGCACATAGGCAATGCGTGGACATGTATACTTAGTTGAACACTGGAAATGACTCTTTTTAGGGAACTGTCTTCAATAAATTTGAGCAAGATAGAATATAAGATCTCTCGAACGACGAAACATTGGTTGTGATCATGGCGATACGGTACATAGTAAGTAGGTACCTACTACTCCACCAAATAAAATAGACAACTATTAGTCGTGAAAGATATTGATTAAGGGTCAAGGGCATTTATGGTTACAGGTAGAAGCAACAAAACATACAAAAATAATTTTAAAAACTAATTTATTACAAAATAATATTATTTTCTAACTAAAGACATCAACGCCCATAACCTAATTCAATTTTTTTTGTCAAGGTTCATTGTTTTCTATGTGCGTTTGGGGTAGTTAGTTATCTAAAATGATAATGTGACATTAGAAAAAAAACTAAAATTCACCACTACAGCTATCAGCTTACCTGAAAATGTGAGAATCCGTTTTTCTTCAAACACAATGGACCGAAAACTGTTTCTCAAATATTTGTCACAAATACCAACCAACACTCCACTATGGTAACAAACACAAAAAAACTTCGGGATTATAAATACTTAATTATGTATCTATTGAAGCTGGTGTCTTCGAGTGAGGCTGACCAACATTTGCAATGGGGAATCGCCAAGAGAGTGGTCACCGGCGCCGGCGCCTCCGACCCACCTCCACTGCGTGTGTTGCGCCAAACCTTATTGTGACAACAATGTTCCAAAGCATTAATTCTTATGATGCGCTGTTGGTACATACCGACCTACCTAAAAGTTTTCCAGGATATGTAGCTTGTTTCCTTTTTGTGACTTTCTGTGAAAAATTTAAATTGCAAACGGGTCAATTAATTAAAGATAGGTTTATAACATTTTCACGACATTATTGTAGAGGTAAATAAGGTGAAATATGGAAACATGATTGTTTCGTACCATAATAATAAAAGTTTTAGTAAACATTTGTAAACGTTCATTAAAGTTAAGAGACGTTTAAACTTCAAAAACGTGTGGTTTATTACAAATAAGGGGTTATTGTAACCAGTTAGGTACGGTTAAGATTCCTTTTTTTGTTTAAAATATAAAAAAATACAAAAAAATAATAATAATAAAATATAAAATTAAAATAAAAGAAAACAAAGCCTTGAAGGCTTTCAACACAGTCATAATGTTAAACGATGACTCATCAAAATTAATTGCAAAATCTTAACAAACCGATCGTCCTTTTATATAAATAATATAATTCATTGCCGGATTCAAGGATTTTGTTTGCGCGGTTTGCGCTCTAATAATTCGAAAAATTATTGTAATTATCTACGAATCAAAGGCTTATTATAACGATGAAAAAAGACGGTCGAATTTAAAAGATATATATATATTCTCTAAATACTGTGCCCACTACTCGAATATAGTAAGTAGGTGTAAATTGTGACAAACTTAAATTGATCGGAATTCGAACTTCAGACCTCTTGATTGCAACCCAACGGTTAGGCTGTTCGCATAATAAAAGCACTTTAATAAACCTCAACAGGCTCATAAATTATTTTTATAGTCACATACCACTCAATGATAACAACTTGTTATTACGCTTTGGTCTGCACTATGCAGTAAAATTGTTGATTGACGTGAAAATATCGTGTGCATTGTATTTTTTTTTCAATGATAGGTCAGATTAGCATATAACATGCAAGCAAACATTATTACCTGAAGTACGTAGTACTAATTGTTACAACGAATAGGTACATATTAATGTATCAACTGTGCTTTTAGGTGTTTATGTGTAGTAGTTTTATACCCAGCATGACAGGTTTTATGTGTGTAAATCTATTAATAAACGAAAAGTGTTGCGGCTTTACAAATATGAAATTACATGTTACTCTGTTGCGAGACTTAAAATCAAAGGTAAGCAATGAAATCGCAATTAAGAGTATTTCAAAATTATTTCATTTCATCTACACTGTAATATTACTATAAACGAATAGCTTTGTATTTTTGTTTGTTCTACACTAATATTATAAAGAGAAAAGATATGTATTTCTGTTTGTAAACTGTAACTCAAATACTACTGGACTGATTCAAAAAATTCTTTAATATTTAGAATACTACGAGTATATTATCAATTTATCACTGAGCTATAATTTATAACGATAACATATTATGGGGTCGAAGTCGCTGGCGGAAGCTTGTTTCATATAAAGTTACACACCTATGTTGTTTTCAACTGATGTAATTTAACTGACTTGTAGTTAAGATTTAAAAAAAAATACTCCTGTTTTGGAATTTAGAACACTAAGTATATGTATACTGACATGATTTAAAGGTAAATATTTTGCTGATCTAGCCATAACAAATAGTAGGTCAGATTACATCAGTTCCACCACTGCTCTCAAAACGGTGAAGGAAAACATTGTGAGGAAACCGGCATGTTCTAGAACCAAAAATTCCAAGACATGTGACATCTACCAACCCGCACTGGGCCCGCGTGGTAGATTACAGCCCACTCTGTCTCACCGAGAGGAGGCCTGTGTCCCAGTAGTGGGAACATTATAGGCTGATTCTACTTTACATTCGTTTAAAATGCAGATAGGTATTTCGATATTTTGACATTTTTCCTATGCTATACCGAGACTATGGTATATACTAAAAGTTGCCAAGTGGAGCCTGTATACCATCTGGTATAGTCAAACGGGGTTGCTTGATTAGGTTTAACAATTACGTCAAGGAAAGTTTTAAATAAGTGAAGCACATGCCCACCACATAAGGCTTTATATCTACAATATGTAAAAAAAACTATCCGATCCGAAAGTGGCATATAGGTACTGCAACAACATTACCAAAAAGTTTATTTTATTTTATTATTATCGTAAGTTAAAAAGTTATTGCAGTATTGCTATTTAAAGTTCATATTGTAAGTACCAAAAATACCGTCGTTTAGGGGGATAATGTCAACAGTGGTCATAAACTATGACTTTTCTAAACGACGGCCACCCGCGCCCAATGTATATAAACCAATAAAATACCCCATTGAAAAAAAAAATGGCGAATGTTTTTAATTTCCTGAAAATTTCCGCATAAATATACTCTCATTACGATACCTGTAGGCCAATTCTCGTACCTAAAAAACGTTCACATTCAAGTCGCAATCTGTCAAACTTGTCAAAAATGTTGGTAAATTGATTGTATTATTGACAGATTGCGAATGAGATGCGAATGTGAACGTTCTTAAAAATTACGGGAATTGCCGCTCTGATAACACCCTCACGGCACGCATCGGACAGGTTTTTTTTACATGATGTACAAGTAAGATACTATGGAACTAATGTTTAATACTTATATTAAAACGACTCTTCTTTATCAATTTGAGCATAATGTCTATTATTATTAGGCTCGTTCCCTATTACATGTGGGACTTAAACATGACTGGCGAAATGTGTGTGTACTATAAGATACAGCTCTGCCTAACCCTTTGGGGAATACAGGCGTGATGTTGTAACACACCTACATCTCTTATTTATTTATATATACTTTATAGTACACCAGAAAATACACCAAAAAAAAATACACTACAAAACATACAATGGATGCGATAATGATGCGTACATAACTAATCGTGTCAAATTCTATATTTATTTACTAAATTAATATTATTATAATATCATGTGTAATCTGAACAGAAATGTTACGCATAACAGTTTCATTGTCTCATGCAGATTAGTTTACGCAAGAGCGCGTGACCAACGGAGGCTGCGCGGGCGCCGGCCGCCGGCGTCGTTCTCAAGCGATGGGGAAAGGACGTCAGAACTGACCACCTGACCAGACTCTGTGGATGTAATAACATGTGCTGGTAATGTTACAATTATTTTGACGTAATTTCTGCCGACTATGGATTTAGTTCACAAACTATTGCATGAGTTCAAAGTGCTGAACGCAGGCTTTAATCCATGTTTCGTTAGCCTAGCGAAGAGGTAACAGAGAGATTATAAATTGTGTAATTAATGGGTAATTGTAAATAATAAGAAGATTCTGGACAAGGTAGAATGTGTAGAACTATAAAATTTCAGTATTGATAACTAGGTATATCTTTCTTATTTCAAAATATTTAAACTCGGAAATGCGCAAAACTTTTTTGGAAACGGGACCGCTATTATTAATGCAAGGGAAATATCTTAATCATCTTGTTTCGAACGACAAACATGAAACAGATAACTGTTGCATTATCAAAAAGGTAAAATTCCACATATTATGTGAAGGTGGGCGGAATCGGAGATGATCAAATTGTTTGGCAATGGGTTTTGCAATTATGTTGCGAGTCCGATCGAAATGCCTACCTATGATAGTAAGGTGCTCGATCCATAGTCATGTGACCAGCTTTCGGTTACGTCAATGTTATTTTCCAGTTTAATTTAAACCATTATATTTCTAGGACGGCCGTTCTTGCAAAAATTTAAATGTTATCAAGAATCAGAATTACGCACAGACCGACCTTGAATTGAGATTCCTTAAACTCTTTTCTCTTGTTGTTGACTTCTATCGACTAAACGTATACAGCTATAAATCATATTTTATCGCTTTCAAATCAATAGACATTAGTAATACACGAGAAGAATCGATAAATCACAGCGATTAACCTCACATCAAAGCTCGATGTTATCGTCAAATAGAATATTTAACAACTGCTATTTACTTTCCCATATAGAACTTTAAAAACAAATTAGACTCATTGGTTGGTTGGAATAGTACGTTAAAATCGTTTGTTATAGTTTAAAAAAAAACTGGTCAAACCAGGCGTACAATGGATAGAAATTCACAAAGTTCGTATAAATGTGCATATCGTCGTCGTTTACGCAGGAGAGTTCCGGAACCGAACCGATTTGCAATACTAAAGGCGAGTATGAAGACAGTCAGCAAGGAGTATTGCGAGGAGTCCTCCATTTGCGGGCTGAAGCATCTTGTTGACGAAAATACTCCGTACATTGAAAGGTATGTGGACATACGTGATAGTTACTTTGCGAAACAGGTGGGTTAACACTTATGTACGTACCTACTTGGATTATTGCTCATTGCTCGTTGCTGAGTTGCAGATAAACTTGTCATGAACTTGTTCGGCTGGTAAGGTGTGTTTGCCGCAATTACCTACTACTATCTTGAAGTGGAAAGGCTTGTTTATTACATCACTTGAGATAAATTACGTTGTAAACTTAGGCGTTAATCATACAATTCAAATGTATCAGTGCCATCAGAAGCATATCTAATATCTATAGGTAGGTACTTACATCTTTTGTGACGACTGTCTCTGTCTTTTTGGCTATCTTATCTCTTTGCCAATAACCTATAGGTAACCGCGATTGTTGAATTTGTCGCATTATCTATAAAAAATCTTATACATACATTATTAATTTCATCTTTATCCGTTGACATCCTTAACTATAAATTATAGGCAGTGTATAGAGTGCCACCAGTGGCACTCTATCCCTATCGGATATAGTGCCACTACAGCCACCCTAGTAACACCGCCTCGGCCCGGCCAAAGTGCCGCAAGCATTGGATTGTCATTGTCACTGTCACTAAGTCACGTCATTTGGTATTTTGTTTGATTGTCGAGGTTAGATCGCTGTAAAACACCACATTCCCATAACATTACATTCTCTTGTGCCTAAACGGACCCTGGCACTTCGCCGGCCGCTACCGCGGCACCGCTCGCTACGCTCGCTCGGCTCGTGCGTTGTGTGGTCACAGTTCTAACCATAGATATAATATTTCTATGGTTCTAACCTAACCTAACCTAAATAACAAGTGACAGTGACAATGCAACGCTCACGGCACCCTAGCCGGGCCGAGGCAGCGATACTAGAGTGCCACAAGAATACTCGCGGCACTCTATACACTTCGTAAATTATATTTTGCCACTTTTCGTTGTCTGTCTGGTTCTACGGTGCTACACTTTCCACTTCGGTATTTTACAGAATCATTTGGATCATAACACTAGTGGTTGGAGTGATCTGCTCCATATCTTTGGTGTGGATGACGTTCGATAAGTACTACAGCGCGCCGCTGGTGACGACACAGCTGCCCGAGGGTGTGTCGGTCAACAAGATCATATTTCCTGCCGTCGGCGTCTGCACTAACAATAGAATCAGCAGGCGAGCTGCTGCAGAACTTGCCAAGAAATTGTAAGAGGGCAATGTTTTTATTTAGGCATAGACCACAGGCAGGTTGTTATATATTAAAAATAAAGATATTTCTGCTGTATGAATTGCATTTCCCAGACAAAATAATTAGTAATGTATACAAAAATACCATGTGACTAATTATAATTGCTACAAAGATGTTGAAAAGGAAATAATATACAAATACTAAATCGTGTACTAATGCAAATCGTTTGAAAAATGACAACTACCGATGCATGGCGCATTGTTATTTTTATTAGGTACCGTAATTTTGTCTTCATTACAGACTCAAAGCGGAGCGCAATCAACATTACACTGAGAAGGATATGATGTCCCTTCTCTTCGGGCTGGGACAGCTGTACGGACTAAGTGCTGTCAATTTCAACAACGTGTCGCCGATCAAACTGCACAACGCTTTAGGCGAATATGATGTTCATGAACTGATGCGAAATGTACGTCTTTGTACTAACCGATGAATTATGAACGCGATGATGTAGTTAGTGTCTACCTTTGTAGCTACTACTTTCTAGCTTTGGTTTTAGTACTTCTTAATCCACAGCTACAACGTATTCATTTCATTTTTGTAGACCATCCAATGAATCGACGGGCTGGTATTCGCAACTCCACGTCAAAGCGCGTATTTTGCGCACTGGTGGGAAAATCGGTTATTCGATCCTCCCCAGCTTCTCAAATAAGGCCAGCAAGGCCTTAGTGTTACTGACCACGTATCTAATCATGTATTATAGAGTACCTGGGTTACCGAAGTACTTTGCCCTGTATGTGGCGACCACCGGGCAGTTTAAAAGCACATGAGCTGCTGTCTCGTCATCCTCCATGCAGACGGAGAACCTGTTTTGTGAGGCGGCCATCGATTGTGTAGTGCCTCCTTGGACTATCTGCACTCACCTTTGTCCAATCATAGTTTTTGATGTTGGTCCCTGGTTCGTTTCCTTTCCAGGATGCGTAGATCCGAAAGGGAGTGGCGCGATGGGTTCAGGCCCCACTGGTGCCATGCTCGACCTCCTTCTGGCAAGTTCGTCGGCTCCGTCGTTGTCCCGCAAACCGCTGTGTCCTTTGATCCATTTTTTTTTTGGCTGGTATATCATGAAATGACTTCTCCCGCTCTGGGTGGAGCGGAAGGGCGTGTCAGACTCTTACTGACTAAAACCCACCCGTGTTCCTTCCCTTGCCTTTGCCAGGGGCCACGGTTTCCCCTTAAGACTTCCCGCAACCCCGGTAGGTCCTTTGATCCATTGAATGGTTATATCCATTAAATGGTTATATTATTGAGGCTACCCACGTAGCGTTTTAGGGGTATGAGGAACAGGGTGTAAAGTTCACTCATCCACCATAGAAAAGGGAGGATCCTCCAACCAGACGGGTTGTTATGTCTGGCGGGCAACTGCCCATATGTTGATTTCGGATAGTCTTATCTATGTTATTCGCTCAGTAAACTCTAACTGCGAGATGTAGGAATTGTGTGACGTCATGTCTTTTTGTTTCGTAGTTTTTGTATGTGGCGGTCTAACCGCTACAGCGTCACCAAACTAACGAGTCTAAATAAATATTGATTAACCACCGCACAAAGTAAATTATCTGTTTGCTTTTACATTAACATTACGTTCGTTGACTGCAGTTAACACCGCGTTGTGAAGATCTTTTGGTTCGCTGCGTTTGGAACACAAAGGCGACGAATTGCCAAGATCTGTTTGACTTTCGTCTGACTATGAACGGTTACTGCTGCACCTTTAACTATTTGCGACCCCACGATACTTTGTTTCAAAGGTAAATATTTAAAAACCTCCTTCAATATGGGTACACTACATAAATACGAAAAACTTTATTCCGAACGTCACAAATACGAATTTCATAATACCGATTATCAGAATTCCGAATGATTCAAAATCCCTAATATAACAACTCA
Organism: Conistra vaccinii; assembly: GCA_948150665.1. Lineage (NCBI taxonomy): Eukaryota > Metazoa > Arthropoda > Insecta > Lepidoptera > Noctuidae > Conistra > Conistra vaccinii. The sequence goes on from OX411330.1 coordinate 12,529,051, forward strand.
GATTTATCATTAATCCTATTTTTATAATTCCAAAATTTCAATATTCCTAACGTTTATAATTACTATTCTCAAAATACCGAGTTTCAATAGATCGAATAACAAAAAGTCCGAATTAATTATAATTCGAAACATCAAAAATACGAATTCCGATTAATAAAGTACCGATTAATTAGAATTCCGAAATAAAAAGGCCTTGTAAAACTGAAAAGCAAGACAACAAAACACACTGGTCACAGTTCCAACCAAACCCATATGATTCACCAACAATAAAGGGGTTCTGGCGCTCGGCGACCGCTGCCGCGGCACGCTCCCTACGGTCGCTCGCCTTCGCGCGTTAATGGTCACTGATTTAACCTAACCTAACAGAAATGATTCATCAACAATAAAGGGGATCTGGCGCTCGGCGACCACTGCCGCGGCACGCTCCCTACGGTCGCTCGCCTTCGCACGTTAATGGTCACTGATTTAACCTAACCTAACCCAAATGATTCACCAACAATAGAGGGGATCTGGCGGTCGGCGGCCGCTACTGCGGCACGCTCCCTACGGTCGCTCGCCTTCGCGCGTTAATGGTCCCTGATTTAACCTAACCTAACCCAAATGATTCACCAATAATAGAGGGGATCTGGCACTCGGCGGCCGCTGCCGCGGCACGCTCCCTGCGGTCGCTCGCCTTCGCGCGATAATGGTCACTAATCTAACCTAACCTAACCCAAATGATTCACCAACAATAGAGGGGATCTGGCGCTCGGCGGCCGCTGCCGCGGCACGCTCCCTACGGTCGCTCGCCTTCGCGAGTTAATGGTCTCTGATCTAACCTAACCTAACCCAAATGATTCATCAACAATAGAGGGAATCTGGCACTCGGCGGCATTAAAAACTCATAGATTTTGAATTTATAATGCGTAACTAAATATTATACTAATTGAATCAGAATCAGAATCCTAATTTTAGTAGTTTATTCGAAGTATTGAAAATCGGAATGTCGTTTTTCGGACCGAGAACCCATCGAGCATTTGATTCTTCGAATGTATGAAAATCGGAAACCAAACAAATCGTATTTACGACTTTCGGTAAAATGAATTTCGTGATTTTTAATAATAGACATTATAATTCTTAGGGATTATGAAATTCGGACTTTTGAAAATCGGAACAACGAAATTCGGAATAAAATATTTCGGAGTATTTGGGTGTTCCCCTTCAATATCTTTTATTCTGTTAACAATTATTTATATATTTACATTTATAATGTTGTTTGCAGTAAAACCAGCAGCTCAAGAAGCATTGATATGTACAGGTACGGAAACAAATCATTCTTTGACTTCGATCAGGGACTCAGAGTTTTGTTACGACTCAATGAAAGCGACGACTTTTTCTATAATATACCGTTACAAGGGGCTCAGGTATTGGCTTATATATTTAAAAATATATATTTTTGCAATATTAAATGTAGTTTAAAATTTTCGTTTTTTTGCAGCTACAGTTCTCAGATGCATACGACTTTCCAGATTCGCCAAGTGGAAGTTTCGCTATGCAAATCATTAGTCCTCGTGTTGAAGTAAGAATATAAAATTATAAATCCGTTATATAGCTTCAGCACGAATCATGAAATATATTTAGTCGTCAGCTCAATGAATTGTAAAAATGACTTTCCACTACGATGAATCTATTCGCACGAGTGAGCAACGCTTTAAGGTGTATTCTTTAAAACTCATTCATGTGTAAGTTTAACGTTATAGAACTTATAGATGACGGTGATGGTAACAGCTAGCTTCACAGAAGCGTCCCGAGACATCCAACACGTGCCGATACAATTGAGGAAATGTAGATTCTATGATGAGTCGTCGTATCTCCCGTTTTACACGTACAGCGACTGCATGCTCAAATGTAGAATGCATTTTCTATTAGATAAATGTAACTGCACGCCGTTCAATATGCCGAAGATGCGTTCTGCTAGAACGTGTAACATGAAAGACGTGCCATGTCTTAGAACCTACTATTGTAAGTATTTTCGACTTTTGAATAATTTCCGTAATTAAAGCCGGTGTGCTCTGCTGTGCAGATGCTCATAGTCTATACCTAAGTTATGTTTAAGTGGATTCGTTACGATCATCATAATATTTATTCTTAAGTGTCTTCACATTTTCAGCACAATCCATATCTGTTCGTCCATACGACCATGAGAATATTCCAGAAGAGTTAGAGCTGGACGCAGTTAACGGAGGCATCGACTGTCCAATGTGCAACCCGACCTGTTCCAAGACAGCTTACAGTTATGACTTCAACAATGTGCTCATATACCCGGAGTATCTCAACACTGTGCCCGACACCGAACGAGATGATTGGCTGTAAGTTCTTCTAGCTTTCAGCACCGTAAACAAAAGTGATCCAAAGTTGTTGCAGCAACATGATTTTCTTTTGCTGTCGTCGCTGAAAACAAGTTTCACGCAACATAAAACAGTTGCTGCAACCACAACAAACAACGCAACTAACTAAACAAATGTATTTTATTTCTTTTTACCCGACTACGGCAAAGCCAAAAGGAAGGGTTATGATTTTAGCAGTCTATGTATGTATGTATGTATACATATATGTTTGCTTTTACGTGTGTTCCACCGTAGCGCCTAAACTGCTGAATAAAAGAGGTTTCAAACTTTCAATGGATTCGTATTAATGGTCCGGGTGACATAGGCTACATAAATTCTCCCTAAATTTTATATGGTGGAGTTTAAACATAAATTTCTAACTTCGAAAAAAATTAAATTAAGATAATCATGACATGTTTGGAATCAAAAGAAAGGTATTAACGAGCACATTACAAATATGTATATATATCATATTTTCAAAGTTAATAAATATGTTTAAATTGTTGAAAACTAGCAAAAGTGAGACTGCGCTACGTACGGCTCGATATGATACCAACGCGCAGTTATTCAAATCTTAATAACTAGTAACGATTTGTAATGCCACTTTTAAGAAGAAAAGCAAGTACAGCAAAATACTTCTAATATGGATTTCTTCGAAGCTCGATAAATGGTGTTGGCGTCGAAATAAATCGCGCTGTGGTTTCGTTCAAGACACTATGCATTGCACTGCTATTTGAATTAAAAAAAAATAGATTAATTACGGACCTATTGTATCACTCTGATTTACTTTGTCGTACCGTATACTAAGCGTTAAAACGGAAAAGAAAGAAAAAAAAAATAGTTTCAAAAACTGTAACCCGACTACTGGAACATAAAAGTGATCTAAAACGTACGAAACAAGAAAATATTTCACACAGAAATCAAGACATAGCCTGTACAAAAATGGTCAGGGTAGAGCCGTCGTCGCATGCTTGTAACCATGCCAGGAACTCCTACAAAATTATAATGGCATGCGACGACGGCTCTACCCTGACCATTTTTGTACAGGCTATGTCTTGATTTCTGTGTGAAATATTTTCTTGTTTCGTACTTTTTAGATCACTTTTATGTTCCAGTAGTCGGGTTACAGTTTTTAATTTTTTTTTTTTTTCAACTTTTGTTTATAAATACGATGAGGCTTAACTAATAACTGGCCTTTCTGGGGTTAGAGTTAGTTCCAGATCTGAGTGAAATTGCCTGATGCTAACTTAACTATTTATTTCTTTTCTATTTAAACATAAGTTGTTAAATTTTGTGGAACATAATTTAATAAGTATTATCTTCTTTACTTGAAACTCTTATTGCATATTATTAAACACTAATTTAAATGATTAATTATTTTAGATACTTACTTACCTAATAAGACCTAAAATAATTCAATAATATAAAAAAATAACTAGGTAAGTACCTCTATAATAATGCGTTCTATACAATAAATGAGTTCTTAAATTATAAGCAAAGTTCCAAATATATTATGATCTCACTATACTAATAATCCTAATCATAATGTACCAAATTATAGAGATTTTAATTTCTTAATTTTTACCTCATGATTTCAATACTTAGTAACAATTGAACTGTTTTTGTAAGTATATAATTTTATTTTAAGGTATTTTTTGCATGTTGAAATAAGTAAGCAAAATATATGTGGTGTGTAGGTGTGTGTGTGTAAGTGTTAGTGTGTGTGTGGTGGAATATGTGGAAATATGTAGAATGCCGCTTGCGGCACTGCCATATTTATAATTAAGACCAATAGGTACCATATTTTATGCAAAATAAAGAAAATATTATTATTAGGTACCTAACCAGAAATAAAGGAATAGAATTCTAGAAGAGGATAATTTATTCGCATTTCATTGATATAAAAAACAACAATGTATAAACAATTTAGACTATTCAAATTCATATATAAGGTACAATCAAGCAAAGTCACATTTTCATTATTTTATTTGCGTATCTCAAAAGTTTTAAAAGCGCAGCTAGTTATGGGACTCTCGTTTTTGAATGAAGCTTTTTCGATCCGCGATTTGGGGCTTCCCTCCTTTTGCAACCAAGTCTTCATTTTTCCGACAGCTATGAGAGGCCCTTGCAACTGTCCTACCACAGTACCTTGAGCAGTGTTCATCACCCACCCCTTGAGCCCCAGATCCCAGGCTCTCTTTTGAGTATGTTTCCTAAAGAAAACACCTTGCACTTTGCCGAAAACTTCAAAGTCTACAGTTGTATAATTACCATCTGCCATATCTACTGATACCAATTATTATTATAGTTATACGAATTTTAATAAAAACACAGAAAAAAATCTAGGAATATTTGAGGACTATGAAGAGTCAACTTCACATTTTGTCAGTTGTCAGTATTGTTTTTGTTGATATCGTCGTTCGGGAAACGAAAGATAAGGGCGTCGTTCATGCCTGTTTATTGCGAAGGTTGTCATGGAACTAACAAGTAGGCCAATTATGAAATTCATTTATAACTTCATACAGCAATAATTAAAATACCTTTTAGATAATAAATTAAAAATATGATTGCAAAAATATACCTAAACGTGAACAAAGAGATTCCAAAGTATCTCACGTGGGAGGAACCTAGGTATATTTTACTGAAAATGAAACAACTCCTGAAACAACTCATAACAAAGTGCTGCCAGCACTTTGTTATGCGAAGCACGTTGGATACATTGAATACATTTGTTCTGAACTAGAACAATGGCGTTTGTTGCAGGCAAGGCGTGAATTTCACCGGAACCTCGCAAGTTCGAGTGAAGTACGCGAGGGATGTAGCCGACTGTTACGGGCAGAATGTTATTATGAAGTGGTTCGATTTGATTAGTAAGTCATTGTTTATAGACACACTAGCTACAGCTTCTTTTTCTACCTATGTATAACTTCAAATTCGTAGTCCATAAATCACTAACTGTAATAGTCTTCCAGAAATACTTAAATTGGGGAGCCTAATGAGTCATGCACTCGTGCGTAGGCATTATTAAACCATTAATAATTGGGATACCTACTTATTACCAATTTAACACAATTATTAACAGAGCTCACAGGAGGTTAAAATAGAAATGTTTTACTTATAGTGTGAAGCCTAGTGCAGGTACTAATTCTTATTTTAATATCTTCTTGTCATCAGGCAACATCGGTTCTACCTGTGGCTTCATCACCGGTTTCAGCTTCGTTTCGGTGTTAGAATTCATTTACTTCTTCACCGTGAAATTGGTACGAGAAGTTCGTTCGCGACGGCAACGTGGCGAGAGAAGTACTAAACTGACCATAGAACCTCAGAGACCAGCACACTTCGAGCACGTCAGGAGATACCAACCCATATACTGGAACGAAATTGCGGCCAGTACTAGACCGGCGCAGAAGTCTACTTAAGAGGGTGCATCCTAAATTTGGCAACGTCGTAAATAACTGTCAAATAGTTACCTGTTTTGATTAATTTGGAAATAATACTGTATGGAAATAAGAAATGTGGCTAACTAACTAACTAGAATATTAATAATGAATTGCAATTATAATATTGAATTTGATGTTGTACCCGTTTTAGGAGTAAAAAAGGAATTTTAATACTTTTTTTACATCTAAAACTAACTATTCGGTGTTACGATATTAATTGTTGCATTTCATAATCAATATTCTAGTTCACTACTTAGCCACATTTTTTATTTCCATACAGAAATATTATCAAAATAATCAAAACAGCGAAATATTTGACATCTATTTTCGACGTTGCCAACTTTCAGAATAAACCTTCTTAAATATTAGGGAACAAAGAGTATGCGAAAATATTGTAACTTGTAAATTGTTGGATATTTTAATAGGTACGGTAGTATTGTTCAAGTTGCAATCAGTTAGATCTATCAAACACTTTTTGGACAGGCATTCGATGTGGGGGTATTTATTGGGTTATTTTTGTCTAGTGGGTAGAAGCATATAAAAGCTTTGTGTAGTATACACAGCATTAGATATTACGCCACAAAATTATACAAATTGTTATCAGTATAATGGTTCTACCATTTGAACAGCTGTGCCGTTCTCATTCTGATTTAAATCTATAGGACTTGAGCACCTGTCGTAAATTCGTAATCATCATTACATCTTCATTATTTATTTGTTCTGAATCATGTACGTTGTTGTAACGCACGTAAGCTGTTGTATAAAAATAAAAAGCTAAATGAAAATAGTTTAGTCATTTCGGATCCTCAGCACTTATAGGCATACGTACGTGTGATATGTCATCAAAAGAATCCTGGAAAAGGTATTTGGAGATTTGGTGGAATGGAATCAAAAGTTTGCCGCAAACGACGTCCATCCATGGTTTTAGATTCATTGCTGATAATCAAAGACATTGGGTGGAGAGGTAATTAAAATAATTGACACAAATTATGTTCTGACTCGCGAGACTGAGACTGAGAGGAGCTCGCGGCTAAGTAATAACAAGCTGCACGGGTCGATCCACTAGGTTAAGCTACGCTTGCCGGGGTTGGTCAGTGGATGGGTGACCATCTTTACATACCGCGACTCCTCCGTGCCTCGGAAAGCACGTTAATAAGCCGTTGGTCGAATCCCGGCTGTCATTTGTGGATCTTTGACAGTCTTTACGAGTCGTCAGAAGCCCGAAAGTCTGACACCAGTCTTACCAAGGGGTATCGTATTACCCAGTTACTGGGTTGTGGAGATCAAATAGGCAGTCGCTCCATGTAAAATACTGGTATTCAGCTGCATCCGGTTAGACTGGAAGCCGACCCCAACATAGTTGGCTAAGAAGATTGAAGATTAATTTTTATGTTCTAACTCTTCAATTAATTTTCTGGGTGAATTAAATGAGAAGTTATTATTCCGACTTTGGAGAATCTTGAAATGTAGGTAACATATTTCGTATGTTTCAGAATATTTTGGCTGATAGTTGTAGCCCTGTCATGGTACGGCTCGTCCCTGTTGATCGCAGCTCAGTACGATGCTTTCCAGAACAATCCCATCTCGTTCGTCGTGGAGACAACCTACAAGGACTGGAACACAGAGTTCCCGGCAATTGTTGTTTGCGAAAATGACAATTCGAACCGCGTCGAAGCAATATCTGATAAGTAAATCTTGTTTTCCATACATTCATGTCGTTCAACGCTCGGAAAAGTTCGGAAAAGCTCTCACATAGCGGTAACTGAAACTTCAGCGGTAGGTTTTGAAATGGCAGTTAATTTAAACTTTTATACCAACTAAAATCATAAAATCTATGTCTAATTATCCCCCTTGGTATAAAACCCCTCTAATCAAAATTATTAAAGAAAAATTTAAATATCACTCCAAGTTTAAGAAATACGGCAATTTATCAGACTATGATTCTTTTTTAACTTTGCGAAGTCGTGGTAAATTATTAGAAAAAGAAATGTATGGGAGTTATATTGAGCTAATAGAAAATAGTATTAATGAATCGCCTAAAGCTTTTTGGTCTTTCGTCAAAAGCAAGCAACAGTCTTCATATACATTTCCATCGGTTATGAAGTATGGACATAGCTCGTCGGGACAAGGTGAAGAAATATGCAACATGTTCAGTGAAGTTTTTAAGCATAATTTTCTCCAAAATACTACCCCTGGTGTAACTCAGTTGGATAGCGGCATGCACTATCCTCAAACTTCTGCCTCTGATATAAGCTCTGTTGAAGTCTGCGAAACCGAGGTACTGAAACTCCTAAAGGCTATTGACGTGAATAAGTCAGCAGGACCTGATGGTATTCCTGCTGTACTTATAACTCGGTGCGCACAAAGCTTATCTTTACCACTTACCCTAATATTTCAGCGTTCCCTTAGTGAGGGAGTTGTGCCTCACATTTGGAAAACAGCGTTTATTACCCCCGTGCATAAAAAAGGCCCTAAAGACAATGTTGAGAACTACAGGCCAATATCTAAGCTTTGCTTATTTGCAAAGGTTTTGGAAAAAGTTGTTTACTCTTCGGTTTATAGTGCTATTAAACAATCACTTAATAACCATCAACATGGCTTCTTAAAAAACAGGTCTATTGTGTCAAATTTGCTTATCTGTTCCGATTATTTGTCCTCCACCATGTCTGAACCCTCCCAAGTGGATGTGGTCTACACTGATTACAGCAAAGCATTTGACCGTATAGACCACGGTGTCCTTTTACGTAAGCTGCTTGCAGTGGGTATCAGAGGCGATTTATTCAGATGGTTTACTTCTTATATTGAGAATCGCTGTCAAACTGTTGTACTGAATGGATACAGTTCTGTAACTGTTAAGATACCCTCTGGAATACCACAAGGATCCCTTTTGGGTCCTTTACTTTTTATTATTTTTATAAATGACATTGGTTCGTGCTTTACCCATTCCAAAATAATTCTTTACGCCGACGACATGAAAATTTTATGCCCTATATCGGAACTTTCCGACTGTTTTGGTTTACAGCGGGATTTAGATGGACTTCAAAATTATTGTCTCCTAAATAAACTTGAACTTAATGTTTCTAAATGTTTTGTTAGTACCTACACACGCAAACCACATGCAATCACGTTTCGGTATAAGTTACATAGTACTATTATAAACAGGATAAGCGTTATCAGGGACTTGGGCGTAACGTTTGACTCTAAGCTGCTCTTTGATGCACACATCGAAAACGTTGTTAATAAAGCTTCCAAAGCACTTGGATTCATACTTAGATTATCAGCTGATTTTAGAAACATAAAAACGTTTAAGATCCTCTATTGTGCTTTTGTCCGCAGCCACTTGGAGTACGCCTCGCAAGTGTGGAACCCCAATTATAATATTTATATAGATAGAATTGAGGGAATTCAAAAGCGGTTCCTGCGTTTCTTGCAGTACAAAACTAGGAAATATACTCCAAATTATATAGCGCGATGTAAAAGGTTTCACATCTTGCCTCTGCATGAGCGCAGACGCATTGCAGATATGACGTACTTATTTAAAATCGCAAATGGTACTATAGATTGCCCTGAACTGTTAGGTAGATTAGGATTAGTTACGCACTGCAAAACATTTCGCAAACCTAGCTTGTTACATGTCCCTCATTCCAAGACCGCGTACAGGCAGAATTCATTTCTAATCCGTGCGAGCAGAAGTTTTAATAAACTGTCTAGTGAACATGATTTGGATATATTCACTACCAGTGTTTCTCGGCTTAAGCATTTGTTGGTGAAAAGCTTCTTTACGGAAAAGTAATTGTTGGAATATATGTATCTTAGTTTGTAATTTATCGTGTACTATTTGTTTCCAAATTTATATTATATAATTATATTAATAGGTAGGTAGTTAGTACCGACCTTGTTCTTTCTTCATTTTTATTATTAGTGTTTATCTGTGGAAACTTGTAAATGGCTTTCAGTTTTGTATTGTTTAAGACCACTGTGTAAGTTAGCTGTAAGTTTCCCGAATAGAATAAAATAAAATAAAATAAAAAAATGTATTTTAACATTAAAATCTTCCTCTGGTTGTGTACGTTGGCAGACACTAAAGCAAATGTAATTTGTTTTTGTGATGTTCAATGTTAGCAAATTAACTGTCAACCACTTGGCGATTTTAGCCAAGCCTGTCTCAGCACTAAGTTTAACATTCTGCCATGTATCACCAGTGAAGACTACAGCAGTATCATCCGCGTAAGAGAAGACTTGTGCGTTTGCAACATTTATGTTACAAAGTTCATTGACGTAAATAAGAAACAATGTAGGTCCCAATACGCTTCCTTGAGGGACGCCGTATGATGTGTTTGCGTCTTCACTAGTATACTGGCCCACTCTAACCCTCTGCTTCCTGTTTTCGAGATAATCCTTGAAAAGGCTAAGAGACACTCCGCGAACCCCGATACATTCCAGCTTTCTTACAAGGATTGGGACAGAGACGGTGTCGAAGGCTTTTTTTAAATCTAAGAATGCAGTTATACATTTTTGACCTTTATCAAGCTGTTCAGTTATATGAGTACTTAGTGCAGTAACTGCATCTTCGGTGGAAATCCCTCGACGAAAGCCAAATTGTGACTCAGATAGTATGTTGAAATCTTTTAGGTATGTTAAAAGCCTTATATTGATAAGTTTTTCTATTATTTTTGATATAGAGGGTAATACAGATATGGGCCTGAAATTAGATATATCGTCTCTGTCCCCACCCTTGTACACTGGTGTTATAATAGCCAGCTTTAAGGAAGTCGGGAAGATGCCCCCACCAAAGCAAAGATTAGAAAGATGTGTAATTATAGGAACAACCTCTTTTCTTATATATTTGAGAAATGCAGTAGAAACATTGTCCCAACCAGACGCACTGTCTGATTTGAGACTCATAAGGACATGATTCACTTCATCATCGTCAGTGTCTAACATTACGAAGGAGTTGGATTGAGTTCGTTGTGAACCTTCTTTCTTTCACTTTCTTTCTTTTTCGTGTGGTTCTATGTGACTAACCTGGTGTCAGACTTTTTATACCGCCCACATGCTGTCGAGAAATATCTCTCAGACATGCCGGTTTCCTCACGATGTTTTCCTTCATCGTTTTTGCAGCAAGTGATAATTATACAATACGCACATGAATCAGAAAAGTCAGAGGCCTATAATAGGGTTCGAACTCAAAACCTACGACTTGGCAGTCCGACGGTCCCACCACTACTAGGCTATCACAGTATCACTGCTATCTCTCTTTGAGATACTTTTTAAACTTCCAATTTTTATGGCTGAGCGAAGCTCTCTTAGTGTATATTGTATATTGTAGATTATGGGGAGAGGATCACGATTTCAACATGGAAGAAGTGTTAAAAGAGCTAGCTTTTTTCAAAGGAATTACTTATTATACGTCAGAATTTTGTAACTTGGTGGACCCGCTGCCGGACTGTATGCAAACGAACCTGACATATTATGCTAATTTAGTAAGTATCTACGCCTCTTAATGTAAATAAATAGATAAATTCAGATTCCAGTCCACTTATGTTTGCAATTTATTGCAAAACATGAAACAGCGTAATGGTTTCTGATATTAAATTAGGTTATTGGATGCTAGTTTGAACTTAATTTAATCTGGTATTTTGCTGCGTGGGTCGTGGAATTTAGGAAGGAGTGGTGTCGTTCCTACTAAAATAAATTCTTCTAGAACATTCAAGTACTTATAATAATCTATGAAAGTGGGTGTTAATACATATTTCCAGGTCAGGAGCACCTGTGAGGAAACCTTAGCGAACTGCTCATGGAATGGGATTCCATTCGAATGTTGCAAGTATTTTAGACCGATGGACACTGAGCTCGGAACGTGTTATGCCATTAATACTTTGCAAGGAAGGTAAGGGAAAGTGTCGATAGATACTCGTAGGTATGTGGAAGGTAAAACTACTGCACGTAATAATCTGTTACATCATTTTCTTCTTGTGATATTGAAATTGCTTTAAAGTAAAATATTTCTGATGACTAAGAATTACTGGCTTCTTCGATGGGTAGTCGTCTACGGCAGATGCTTGAAAATTGGAGATGTGTTATCAATCCCTTATGTTGCACCTGCCATGTTTTGTCTCTGCATCACCCTAAGGTTGACTGGTAGAAAATGCCTTAGGCATTAAGTCCGCCTTTGTAGGTACAGTATTTTTTTTTTTACTTGTGCATAAAGTTTTAATACTAATAATGATAACCCCACCGCCGTATCTCTACGTTGACGTCGTGGTGGGGCTTGCGCTGTCCGAATTCTAGGTTTGTGCCGGTAGAGTTAACTTTGCCGGAACGGATGTAGGATGAGGAGCCAGACCAAGAGAGATACGGAAACTCGCAGGGCAGCATGTGGCGAGCTGTTGGGCAGTAGCGACCCCACGGACCCTATCTCCCGGGAGAAGTCTTGTTCTTCATCTCTGGCTTGCCTTTATTGGCCGGCTTGAGTGGAGATTCGCAAGAGCAAACGTGCTCGGAGGAAGGAAGTATTCCAGGAAGTGCTTGTAAGGATCTTGACCATCTTCCGGGCTCTGGGATTGTTCTGAAAGCCGTGGAATACCACTCCTCCTCAAGCACCTCAGGACACTTTGTGCTAACGACAGTTTTCGGGGGCCTATTTTTGAGTGTGCAAGTCACCCCATGCCATTTTATTCGTGTATAACATTGATCAGGCAGGAAACATAGACCTTCCATAGTTCTAGGAAACCAATCGATTATAGCCACCCAAACCCATAGCCCTATACCGGATGACTTTTTTTACCGTCTCGAAAAAAAAATGGTATATTAGGTGAACGGAGTAGAAGCTTATGGCATACCTAGTTTTTTTTATTTTTTTTCCACATCTTGGAAAAAAAAATATCTATCATCAAAAAACGCTACAATTTTGAAGTACTTAAACTTTTCATATTAGGACAAAGAAAGAGAAATTTTGAAAAAAAACAATTTATTGATAAAAAATATTGAATTTCAAATCATACGCAAGTCGCGTATGCTTTTTATTTCGAGATTTTTTGAAAAAAAAAAATCTCGAAAAAAAAAAAATACTGAGTATGCCATTTGCTTCTACTCCGTTCACCTATTATACCCATTTTTTTTCGAGACGGTAAAAAAAGTCATCCGGTATTTTTTGTTTCCATATTTTGCAATAGTACTGCACCAACCGGGGGTTGTCCTTGGGTGCATTAGCATAGTGCGTACAGGGATAATCATCGGTTGGTGCCTCGTTTCATTTAACACGTCTAACGGGCCTCTGCGAGTTGGCTTCGGCCCCTCGTACGCCTTCCAAAGGTTTTCTCGGGACCCTAGGGTCCCGAGAAATGTCAAAGACATAATAATAACAACATAATGATTACTAAGCATGATAGTGATGTCATACTCCTTCGGTGCCCCATCTTTTGGATATAATATATATACTTACTAATTTGTTGAACATTTTTCTTTTAGAGAAAGAAATGCTCCTAGATTAGACATGGCAAGTAATCGTACAACAGGCCCTGGAGCTGTCAAATTCGATGTTATGGTGACCGCAAACATATACATTTTGAACGAGGAAGAAGTGCCGACGCTCACTACTATAGGTTCAGATGTTTTAACAGTGGGACAAGAAATACTTCACAAGTAAGTCATATTAATAATATCTAAATGAAGGACAACGTAATAAAAAAGTGTGAATTTGACTATTGATATAAAAAACTATAACTATAAACTATAATGAAATAACCACGTCCTGTTGTGCCATTTTGTGTTGCATCACGTGCATGGCTCTCGTAAAACGATGGCTATCTAACGAGTTCATCGAATTAGGTGACACTTAATAAATTGAGTCCAAGGAATTTCACATGCAGTGCTGTAATAATGTTAATTTTAGTAGGTAATCCTTTACATGATTTGTAGGCGTTATATAACCATACGCAACATAGAGAATGACGCTGGCGCCCGCTTGATATCACCAGAAAAACGAAAATGCCGATACACTGACGAAAACTTCCTGCAAGTGTATCACCACTACTCGTACACAGCGTGCACAGTGCAATGTAGAAAGGACGCACAGTTGCAGCTTTGTAACTGCACTAATTACTTCATGCCAAATGTTCCGGAACATCACAGATGTAATGTCAGCGGCATTATCTGCTTGAACAGCCACGTCCATGAACTTTCGGTAAGTATAATCGATCATATGGAAAAAACAAGTGCCAATTTATACACGTATCACACAAGACCATAGGCCATGTAGTTGTAACAAGATTCCCTGCAATTATATCGATACCATTTAAATCAATTACATAAACATAACATAACATCACGCCTTGATTCCCCGAAGGGTTGGGCAGAGGTGTACCTGTAGTACACCCACATTTCGCCAGTTATGTTTAAGTCCCATCTAATATGGGGCGAGCCTGTTGCCATCCCGGGCACAAAACCTGACTCCGGGCTGCTACTGAGAAAGTCCAGATGGAAAAATCCAATTATGTATATCTATGACCCGGGAATCAAACCCACGACCTCATGCTCAGCAGTAGCGCTTGCGACCACTAGACCAACGAGGCATTCTCAAGCAATGAGGCAGTTAAATCAATTAGTTGGGAAATAATTGCTTCGCGCTGGATTAAGAAGTGTTGAATTAAGTTGATTACACGATTCGCACACAGTACATATTTTGAATGAGGAAAGTTTCACTATATCCGTTCCGTTCGTAATTTTGAGAAAAAGAATCTGTTTTGAATGTAGGTCCTGAAAGCCAGCTGGTCGTCCCGTGCTGGCCTATCTTGCAACTGCCTACCTTCGTGTACGGAGGCAGAGATCACAATTACCAAGGACTTCAAGTTCGTCACGACCTACAGCTACGCGAGTGTTCACATAGAGCTGGCAGTGCTGCCCAGTGAGCGGTACAGGAGGAATGTGGTGCGTGGAGTACTGGATTTAGTCGGTAAGAGATTAAACTCCCTTTGTTACTTTTAACGGGGATAACGGGAATACACCTTTATTACTTGGGAAAACTGAAAAAGTAAATGCTGAAATTACGTTCGTTCGTGTAAAATCAAGAATAGACTGAGACGGTAGGACTAGGGAAAACCTTATCCAAGTATGGTTGTGAATAACCAGCTGCAGGAGTTAAAGAAAACGAAACTACTAAACCTCAGTAATTGTTCAGTAACGCACTAGCGCCGACTTTGAAAAAAAAAGTTCATTAAAAGAAGGTTGAAAGTATCTCAGTTAAAGATGCAATTTGTTTTACAGTATCCACGGGGGGAACTGGCGGTTTGTTCTTAGGTGCGAGCATTCTCAGCTTTGTGGAACTGTTCTACATTCTGCTTATTCGTCCATTCTGCGACATATACAGCCAGCGAAACGACGACCCTTGGCACAGGAGGTTTGGTATGCGACGTCTTCAAGATAATAAGTTTATCCCGAATTGGGGCTGGACATACAAAAGGAAGATCGGAGACTAGGATACACCTAAGATTGAAGATCGTTCTCATTAAATTCCCAATGAGGAGCCTACGAAATTAGTCTTAAATATAGGTACCTACCTACCGTGCCTTTACCGTGACTTTATACAAAATATTCAATGAAGAATGAATGCCGGTAGGTAACCGGCATTCATTCTTCATTGAATGGAGGAAGCGCCAGCGCCCTCCACGTCCAGCACGCTTAGCATGACTACAATAGAATCGGTTTTGTCTGCAGTATAATAGCGCGTTCAGGGCAGTGTTGGGCTGATGCTACAGTAGGCAGCGATTTGCGATGCGACTGGAAGAGCGAAACGAGATAAACATGGTATGGCTACATTATAAGCGAAAATCCGGCGTATATTTGGCGATGACGTGACAGTACACATGCAATGAATGCGATCAAATCAATCATCGCGGTTTACTATACGCAAAATGTAGCCACATTTAATAGCTCTATTGAACTAGTCGTGCAAGTGAGAAATTTTCTAATAAATTCGCTTCAATTTCGCTGATATGTTGATGTAACCGATGCCGTGATTACAGTAATATTGTTCCTATTGCATAAAGAAATCAAAGATCGCTAGTAATATTTGATGTACGGTGTAGCCATATTCGTGAGCATTCATTTATTTGTTTTAATCGCTCATGTGTCGTAAGTCGTGTCGCGGCCTAATGTAGCCTTAGCCTTAGGGCTGCCCCACTTCTACAGCGCCTCGGGCATATTTGCGGAAGCGCGCACCGACTGTTTTTACGCCACCGTGCGCAAGCGGTGCGCGTCCTTAGTGCGCAGGGTGTGGGCCAGTTCCAATACTGTTCTGTTGATATTAATCGCTGAACGATTTGACAGCCCCTACATTATAATAGACAATGCTGTAACAGACATTTATAGCCAGGGCACTTAATTTTGATTGACTTTGACCTCGCTATATTATTATATTTATATTGACTTGTTTCTATGTATTATTTTAATATATTATTTTTAATTTTTAATTCTGTGACCCTGACAATTTGTATCTTTTAACTTTGTTTATTTGAATATCATTGATATTTAATTTAAGTTTAATTCTGTGACCTATTTACATTCATTTTAGTTGTATTGACATTTAATTGTTATGTATTCTGTGGCAGTATTGTGAATTATTAATTTTATTTTGTGTACTATGGGTCTTGCCTGAATCAAATGAATATAATAATATTTTAATCTAAATTAAATTCCCAATTTAAAGAACATATTTTATTAGATAAGGATTAATAAAATACCGGTCAATACAAAGATATGCCATCGCGGAGGTTTTTTATTGAACTTTTTAAAATGTAAAATCCTGTAGAACATTAATTTTATGTGTCTCTTACGGTTTCTGCAGCGCACGCCAGTTAGGCTTCCAGTCAGCATGATTTTTTTCGACATGTTCAACAATATAATAATTATCTTATTTCAGCCAATTTACACAAAACCTCAATGAATTAAACATCTAAACCTTCCTCATGAATCACTCCGTCCATTGGTGGAAACCGTTTGAAAATGTGTTTGGTAGTTATTGAGATTATCGCGTACAGATAGACAGACAGACGCGGCGGGGGACTTTGTTTTATAATATGTAGGTAATGTAATGTAATGTAAGGAAGAATAAGGATTTGTCGTCTAATACAAGACATAATATCACACCTGTAGGTATTCCCCGCAAGTTTAAGGTAGAGGTGTATCTAGTTATAGGTACGTAGTACAAAACATAACTGGCGAAATTTGTATTGATGTGCTAAAGGTACTTACACAGTGTCGGCGGCATGGACCGCCGGCTCTTACCGAGAGGCCGGAAGTTCTTTGTGCGGTAAGCCGGGTGGACCACGGCTTGCTCAGCAGCGAGGTCGGCGTCGCTGTGTGTAGGAGCTTTAATAATTTTCAAATGGGCAACGGATGTAACGTCTTTTGTTTTTCTTGCTAGGCTAAGCACTCACGGAGCGGTTTTCAGACGCGCCCGCCGTGTATTATCTATGGCGCCCGCCGCGGTGTCGGGTGCAGCAGGACCCGCAAACAATCGTGCAAACCGCGTCGTGAACTATCTACATTTCCATGTACTACGTGTTCGTACGAGTGTTTGCGGTCCTGCCGCCGCGTTTTGCGCGGTGAAAATCGCTCCGTGAGTTCTTAGCCTGAATGTTATCTTGACACGTGTAGGTAGGTAATTTTTTTATAAAATATAAAATAATTAAGGTAGATTTATAGCAACCACTCTACAAGGTGTGTTTAATAAAGTTACACATGAAGTAACTTCATGTTTACTTCTTATCGTACTAATTTATTTGCCTATGAACGTATTATTTTGCAGGCATACAGTATCTATCTGCGATTTCTTCAAAGATTTCCATGACTTTTTGTTTGTAATCTGAATTACTTTCCATCATTTTCTTAATAAATAGTCCTTTATTTTTTGAGAGTATTTCATCAAACTGAGCATTATCACAGAAAATTTCGGTAGTTAGATCATCGTCCAACCAAAATTGTGGAATAAGACAAGCACAACCGATGAGCCCCCACTGTCTTTGTTCTTCAGCAGAACTCATAAATTCTTCTTTTGTTAATATTCCATCGATTTTTACATTATAGTTATTTAGTATCTTCCTAAGTTCTTCATAATAAGTATTCAAAAATATATCCATGTTTTCTTCTCTAAAAGTTGGATCTAAATTACAACAGAGTAAAAACATGACATCACCGGCTGGTGGTTGGTACCTTATCGCTTGAAAATCAACCAACACGCAATCATCTGGCTCTGAGCGGTTCTCTTCGTCCTTACTGTAGTGAAACATAAGGTTATTATTCCACAGGTCGCGGTGGCAGATTACATTCTTCTGTCGAGAAGAGAAATCACTTAAACTCAAAGCAGTGGACCACACTTCACGCCAAAGACTCTCAATCACATTTATTTCTGTATCGTCATACTTTGAAAATGATTTCATAGCTTCTAATGCCCCTGTCATACACTGACAGAACCAATCTGATGCTAGATGGTATCCACCTTTGTCCAGGGATTTTTCGTACTCATAATTAATTCCCTTGTATTCCCCCATAGTTTCTTTACTCTTCTTTTCTTCATAAATAATGGAAGATGCGTGAAGTCTGGCTAACGTCTTCAATGCTTGAACAGTGTGAGCCATGTCGAACCTATCAAATTTATTTCGTAATTTATACTGTTTGGCATTTAAATCTTCGAAAACCATCGCATCGCTCAGAGCTGTTATTAACCTCGCGGCCCATGGTTTGATACCTAAAATAATTATAACCAAAAATATTAAAAACCACGTCATCATGTGAAGTAAAAATATACCGTCCACCGGAAACAAAATGTCTACTCACCCGGTAATTCAATGTTCTCCTTGATCACTGAATGGAAGAACGCTTCTTTATCAAAAAGCCGCATTTCCTTCACCATGTTTGCTTTTGCTGCATTCGATCGGGACATGGCTTTGATGAAGAAGAAAAGGACTTTTCGATTCGATAAATGCACTTTCAGTTTCCAATATTCTGCTAAAAATCCCAACATTTTATCACTGGCGGGGTGAACAGAATAGTTTTCTATCATTATTTCTTCATTTGTACGGTTATAGCTACTCAAAATTAATTTGATATCCTCTTCTGTTATAAGACTAGTTTGTTCGTTAAGTTCGATAGCAGCAGCCGCCATTTTTTCCAGTAAAAGCCTATCAACTTGTTGGATATGGAGAGCAACTGAGGCAAATAGGCAAATTTATTTAGTGAGAATAGAATAGCTAAATAAATATTGATATCGTAAGTATAAATTAGTAAGAGTAAATATAAGATAGTCAGAGTATGCTTTGGGATAAAATGTAAAGACGCAACGATTTTGAGAATTTTCGCTCGTGCATATCTATGCTTAAGGTATCTACATATTAGCAATGGTTGGGAAGGTAGGTAAGCATAGCTTAACCGGAGAGTAGTCGAATACCTATTAGACGTGCTACACACATGTTCGAGTCGGATTGATTCGGCTAAACTGGGCGGCAAAATAAACATAGGTACAATTTTGCCACCCGGCCTGTGGCGGATGACGCCCGAACATGTATGTAGCACACCTTATGCGTCTGGCTGAATTGGAAGACATTTTACTACAAGTCTCTCCTTATAAAAATCTTTGCGTTTGCCAGGGATGGGGATTGGAGGATGACTGTTTCAGCGGCCTCTGGTATTGTAGTACCCTATTTCAAATATATGTGGTTTGAAAATCATTTTGTTTGTTATATTTCATTAGGTAGGTACCGATAGGTACTCTTCACGTTTGTGAAATTCCGCTAATCATTTTAATTTGACTTTATAAATTTATCTTTTGGGATTAAACCTATACCTAATAGCTTTAATCCCAAAAGCTATAAGTACCTAATACTTTGAGCTATTTGGAAATAATCATTTACCCAATGGTAATTATACCGGTCTATGATGAATTAGGGAGAAGGAAATGGATGTTCACAGATCGGTAAGATAAAATAATGGCAGTGTATAGAGTGCCACTAGCGGCACTCTATCCCTATTGGATAGAGTGCCACTAGCGTCACTCTATCCCTATTGGATAGAGTGCCACTAGCAGCACTTTATCCCTATAGAATAAAGTGCCGCTACCGGCACTGTATTACACTATGTAAGTACACCGCTTTGGCCCGGCTAAAGTGCCGTAAGCATTGCATTGTCAATGTCACTAAATTACGTCACTTGTTGCTTTGTTTGATTGTTGAGGTTAGATCTCAGTAAAACACCACATTCCCAAAACATTAGGTACATTCTCTTGTGCCTAAACGGACCATGGCACTCGCCGGCCGCTGCTGCGGCACCGCTCGCTCTGCTCGCTCGGTTCGTGGGTTATGTGGTCATAGTTCTAACCTAACCTAACCTACCTTTCAATCATTTTCATTTGCTAAACCAAGAGAGCACTTAAGTTTAGCCGGCTATAGATGACAACAAAATACCAAGTGACAGTGACAATGCAATGCTTACGGCACTTTAGCCGGGCCGAAGCAGCGCCACTATTATGCCGCAAAAATTCTAGCGGCACTCTCTCGCTGTATACATTTCCTAAAATAAATAATTTACTGAAAAGCAAGCAATAAGAACTATAACAACTTCTTTGATAATTTTATCTAAGTCAAACACAGTGATAAGACAAATAGATAGAAAATATTAGTTTATCAAGTAGCTGGGTACACAAGTCATAACCAAGACATAATGTATGTTAAAAAGGTATTAACATTTGTGATCTTACATTATAGTACTCCCGATGCCTGCTTTTTTATTTAATTCAAAAGAAAACTGATTTCAAAATTTTTTGGAAACACAAATCTCTCTACAATTTCGTCAAATAATTCCGTTACTCTAATTCGGTATTTCTCATCTTCTTTAGCTACATCTATAAACTCTTGACTACGACTTACTACGTTGGCTCGTTTTGATAACTCGGGATCACAAAATATTTCCTCTCGTTTCTCCTTACTCATACATACGATAGGTGTTATGAGCGCAGCCTGAGTTAGTCCGAACACTATACTTTTGTTGTATGCCTCTGTAAGAGTAGCTTTATCAAATATGTGCATTATATCTACTCCGTCAGCTTGCAGTTCCTCAGACAGGACTGCATAGTAAACCTCCATAAATTCATCCGTCCATTTATTTCTATCACCCCTTGTAGTATTGAAATATATCAGGGAAGACAGGTCAAGCATTGGAGAAGAATATATAACAGTTTGAAAATCAACGAACAAAGCGTGACATGCTGAATTTTGATCCTTTTTGAGGAAAATATTATTGGTCCAAAGATCACGATGCGCTACTACATTCCGATATTCTGAGCTGGGCTTCATAAGGTCCATAGCACTATCAAATAATGTAGGCAGAATCGTTTCTACGTATCGATTGAAGTTTGGCTTAGATTTATACTTAGAAAAGACTTTGAGATAATCAATCACTGCGTTCCTCCCTGTGTCCCGCCAGTCGAGTCCCCTGTTGGGTTCTTGAAGGTACTCACTATAATGTTCCCATATTCTGTATGATTTGCTCAACTGTTTACTCTTCCTCTCCTCATAAATGTATGATTGAGCGTGAAATTTTGCTAGCGTTTCGACAGAAGCTTTCAATTCTTCGAAAATCATGGTGTCCTGATGATGTGGCATTGCATATCCAAGTAGTGAGACGTTTTCAAAAACAAAAATGTCTTCTTTGATAAACAGTAATTTAGGACGCCATTTTCGTGACCCTGTAAAATTTTGTAAGAAACATTTATTTAGTTTACAAGATTTTGTCGTCTAGTAACAGTTATTACAAGGCCGCCCATTGTATGTTTTGTGTTATATTTATTTTTGTTGCTATGTTAATAAAGTATACAATGTGTTTGGTCTCGGACTGTACAAACTTCAAGGGAAGGTAGTTTGCTCTATTTTATCAATAAAATTATTCTACATGGGGGGTCGGAACCCAACCCCCCCTGAATGGCAGCCATTTTTGTTTTTTGATCGCATTTTATGAAGCGTGCATACTAAAAGTACTTTAACTTTGGAATTTAATGTCCAATTTTCGTAAAATAAAAACTCATAATAAGTGAAAAGTGTTAACAATGGGATAAATAACTCAAATATTGACAATAAATGCTGCATCATATTGAAATAAATGATAGAAGATCAATTTCACGTTAAAATTAACATTGTTTTTTTAGTTTATCAAGGTTATTACAAAATTCACCCCCAGGAAC
Organism: Conistra vaccinii; assembly: GCA_948150665.1. Classification (NCBI taxonomy): domain Eukaryota; kingdom Metazoa; phylum Arthropoda; class Insecta; order Lepidoptera; family Noctuidae; genus Conistra; species Conistra vaccinii. Next base: position 12,551,085 of record OX411330.1, read on the forward strand.
TTTCTTTTTTTATGTACTCGTCTAATAGATGTTTAGTTTACCTAAATAATGATACCAAAAACTCGATTCTATGACAATTGGTTTAAGAGATATTGGTGTTGGAACATAGGCTTGCGTAGGTAGTGAGGTCATAACGGTTTGGTTTTTCTGTAGACTTTTACAATGATGATCAATGATAAACAAAGAACAAGTACTATCTATCTGCCTAGCGTTTTCCCAACTATGTTAGGATTGGCTTGCAGTCTAACAGGATGCAGCTGAATACCAGTATTTTACATTAAAATGATAAACAAAGCACAAGTACATCTATCTGCCTAGCCTTTTCCCAACTTTGTTGGGGCCGGCTTCCAGTCTAACCAGATGCAGCTGAATACCAGTATTTTACATTAACTATTATTTAATATTTACAAAAGTACAAAATTTGCCCCCCCCCCACCATTTTGAAGGCACACAATAGCTCGGATCAGCCATAATTATTGCTGCAGCAACGCGAATACGCCGAGCAGCTCTTCTCAGGTGTTGACTGGCTTCATCCATCCCCAAAGACCACCCGCACCCCAAAGAGCCACCGCGTTTACCAGACTTAACGCCATTGGACTATCTTTGCAGTTGGATGAAGTAAAAAGTTCATTTTGAGCCAGGTCAACACCAGAAAAGAGCTGCTGGGCGTTTTCGCGTTGCTGCAGCAGAAATTATGGCTGATCCGAGCTACTGCGTGCCTTCAAAATGGTGGAGGGGGCGGGCGAATTTTCTACTTTTGTAAATATTAAGTAATAGTTAATACTTGTTCCTTGTTTATCATTGATCATCCTTGTAAGTCTACAGAAAAACCAAATCGTTATGAACTCACTACCTACGCAAGCTTATGTTCCAACACCAATATCTCTTAAACCAATTGTCATAGAATCGAGTTTTTGGTATCATTATTTAGGTAAACTAAACATCTATTAGGCGAGTACATAAATAAAGAAAGTTCTCGGGGGTGAATTTTGTAATAACCTTAATAAACTAAAAAAACAATGTTAATTTTAACGTGAAATTGATCTTTTAGCATTTATTTCAATATGATGCAGCAGATAAATAACTCAAATGTCAATATTTGAGTTATTTATCCCATTGTTAACACTTTTCACTTATTAAAAGTTTTTATTTTACGAAAATTGGACATTAAATTCCAAAGTTAAAGTACTTTTAGTATGCACGCTTCAGAAAATGCGATCAAAAAACAAAAATGGCTGCCATTCAAAATGGTTCCGACCCCCCATGTAGAATAATTTTATTGATAAAATAGAGCAAACTACCTTCCCTTAAAGTTTGTACAGTCCGGGACCAAACACATTGTATATAAATAAATTACTACAAATAAAGACAATAGGACAAAGGAGCTAAATTAAAAAAGGAGCTATCTTACCTGTACCATTATCAAATTCATTAAAAAGCGTGCTCAGCATAACGTACTCCTTATTGAAGAATCCAAGCTCCCTAAGATATTGTGCCTTCCATTTATCGAACCTCGGCATGCACTTCACAAACAGGTTCAGTGTAGAACTGATCCCATTCAACTCCACTTCCATTATCAGTTTCATATGGTCACCCAGATATCCAATAATTTTGTGTGGAAAGTCCTCCATCTTCCAATCTAACACTTTAGTAAACCCACATTGTTTTGCGATGAAATTAATTTCATCTTGACTTAGTAGTTCCATTTTGTGCGTGTTTCTTGTAACATTAGCAATGTATAGTTGGTATCTAAACAAATAATTGCAGTGTTTTATAGGGTAGTTAGTGTAGGTAGCGCAGATTGTGTTATAATGTGACAGATAACAGAAAAACTGACTGTATGTAGGGACAGCAAATAAACGATGTAAGTGGCAACGTGGCAAAATAATTAAAAAAAAACCAAAACGGAAATTATTATAAAATTTATTTAATGAATAACCAAATAACTACACGCCAAACATTGAACTGGTAGAATGTAAGTCTAGGAAGGGTTCGTTCATGATTTTGTTCAATTTCTTCTCTTTTACGGCTTCGTAATTGGGCGTCCACAGTTCCGTCACTCTTGGGGCATAGGGTCCGTTCAGTTTAGACTCATTTCCGTCTTCATCATCACTGGAGTCTTCGTCTATTTCCATCGGCTTGTCTTCTTGGGAGTCGTCAGCTTGTTCAAGTTGTTCCATACCGGAAAGGCGCTGTAGGAATGATGTGCAGAGAAGACTCACGGGTGGGACCATGTGCGGTGACGCTAACGAGAACTAAAACAACCAAAAACAGGAATTAAACATCGTAATCGGTTAGTTACATAATTACAAAAAAATACTGTTTACAGAAAAAGAATAAAGCAAATTCTACTAAGTTGATATTTATTTAAAATCTGTACATAATCAGAAGTTATCATATAGTAAATATATATGGGCGCCAAACCATTATTTGATTTTAATTTTAAGCTTGTTTTCATTATTTAGTACTTAATCTGACTTTCATGTTATTTATTGAATTAATACTTGTATTTCCGGTAGAATTGATAAAAGTTTCTGTTATGTTACCTACTTCCTTTTGATTTATTTAAAATATTGTGGTTTCCGGTTGAATTTGTATAAAGTTTCTTTTCTTATACTTCCGTTTGATTTATTTGAAATATTGTGTTTCCGGTTGACTTTAAGTTTCTATGTTAGTTTACAGGATTTATTTTGACATCCGCTTGAATTATTTTAAATGTATAGAGTTAATATTATTCAGGATATATCTTGACATCCGCTTGCTATTTAAAATGTAATTTCGTTTAGAGTTTATATTATTATGGACTTATTTTGACTCACATATCCGTTTGATTTATATAAATTCTTTCTGGCGGTAAAGTTTCGCGGTTAAGGTTCGCAGTTAAGTTTAGCGGTAATTTTGTGTAATAAATACTGTTGTAATACGAATGGAAAGACATTCTTTGTGCGCTGCTCCTGGAATAAACACCCTGAATTGAAGTAAGGTATTTTCTTTCTACTCTCTGAAATATTTTCTTGTTATTCTCCATTTGTGCAACCAATGTGTGACTCCGGCGACGGCGGCGATGATGCGCCGACATATACATACCTATATTATATAACGTTACACAAGAAAAACGCCAGGGATTAAAGTTTATTTACACAGTTGATATTTACTTTTTATATCTGTACAGACCCAGCACATCAAGTTACTACAATCTGTCAAATTTCTTTAATAGATTTTCAACTTTATCGTTAAAGAATAAGGTTCAATGTTGATAGGGAAAATTTGACAGATTGGAGTAGGTTGATGTGCTGGCGTCTGTACATATTCGGAAGTTATCATAAAGTAAAGTTCCTACATTATATAACGTTACACAAGAAAAACGCCAGGGATTAAAGTATATTTATAAAGTAGGTATATACAATGTACTAAAAAGAGTTTTACGTCATTCGTCAAAGACGCACTTCCGTATTAACGTAGTGGTATTCTTTTCCCAAGCTCTTTCAAAGGTGAATAAATGGCTTTTCTTATTAGGTTCACCATATGTGCAACAGAAAAGCAAATTCAGAAATCATATTTTGACTTATTCTGTCAAGATTCTTGAAAACCTGTTAGTTGCACAACAGTCTTCAAGGACAAGTTGATAAAGGCGAAGTTACTACGCCTACGTCATATCGCAAGGATACTTGCACAATAATAAACAGGTCAATGTACTATGAGTCAACCAGGGTATCGGAATCGCACTTTTTTGTAGTAATATTTTCTGTTGAGAAATAATATACAGGGTCAAATAAAACTAGCTAGCGAAACTCCGCACACGTGATAGTCGCCGATAGTGTAGTCACACCAAAAGTTTAAAAATCAGTTTTTTTTTGTGTAAACTTCACAGACGTGATGAGTATCGATATCTCAACACGATAAAACAGATTTTATCAACTCGCACTTAAAGTAACAAAACTACCAGCGGTCATTGACCCCAAAAAAATTTTTTTTTTCGTTATAAATATCGATACCCATCACGTCTGCGGAGTTATGCTAGCTAATTTAATTTGACCCTTTCTTTTCTGTAACAAAGAGATTTGATGCCAGACTTAGCCCAGGTACGTACGATTTTTCATCGTGCACAGGATTTTCAACTCTAGGTGTTGAGGCAAGCATTTAGAATCCAACAGAGGGCACCCCAGCGTGTCAAAAAGAAATCGTTGGATTTTCAACTCTCGGTGCTAAGCAGTGCGTTGAAAATCAAGAGCGATAAAAAATCTCCCGTGAGTAGGAAGGCTTATGCTGGCTTACTACACGACGCGTGATATCTTCAGCTTGTGTTTGTGGCGTAGCGTAAAAGTTTTTCATACGTCTGTCTGTTCGTATGTATGTCCCTTATTGTTAACGCCCAAGTTGCGTTCTTTCGTACGTGTTTAGTGGGAATTTTTCTATAATTTTATTATTACCTGAGCTATAGTGGAGGCGGCTAGGTTGTTGACGTCAATGACATTAGCGTCGGCGGTGGCCGGCTGCACCTCGGACAGATGTTGTTCTGCTAACATCGCGCTGAAGTTGGATGTGGGCAGCTTGCGGTGAGATATCACTTCGAGACGACTCTCTTCAGTCTGTTCTGGTTCTATGCAGTAGATCTCCTGAAAGAGTTCAAGAATTGAAACTAATCACATAGGTGAATATGGCGAGACAAACTAAACTCTCCTCTTAAGTTTCATGAGAGATTGGACCGCAACAGCAAGTAGCCGTGTGAAATGGAAAGAGTACCAGTAGTCTTTTTTTCAAAGAGTGAAGGCCTTTGCCCAACATTGGGACTGTAAGAACTAAATTATTCCCCGAAGGTGAATCATGATTTGATGGCGACAATTCATAGACATGCGTTAAGTTTCGCCAGTTAATTTAATCTGACTTTGTAGAATACTGTAGATAGAAAACGCTGTAAACAAGGTGTTTGTTTTGATATCCCATAACTCTAGCGTATTAATGCGACGATGTCAAAAAATCAAATGGCATGTTTTTTATTTAATTTTTCATACTAATGTATTCGACAAGTCACGATAAATTACGAAAATTTTTTTATTAATTTAGTCTAATTTGTCCCTAAAAAAAATATGACAACGTCGCATTTTCTTAGCTTTAAATATGAATGATTGGTTTGATTTGAAACTCGTACTTATCAATGAAACTTAGATACACACGTCGAGAGTGTAAGTGTTATGGTATCATCGAAATTATGTATTTTTGGAACACTTGTTCTAGGACATTTTGTATTATTTTTACTTATAGCCAACCTGAGAGTTATGGGACATCAAAACGAACACGTTATATAAGAGTAGAGTAGAGTTGGGGAAGACCTAAGAAACGATGGACTGTGTGAAAGATGATATGACTAGAACGAGATGTCGACTACTAGAGAAGTTTGGAAGAAAAGGCAACATGTTGCGCCGACCCCAAATAAATTGGGATAAAAACTATACTGTAGATAGACTGACTAGTATTATGGCTTGGGTTTGTATAATATAATCGTCTTTTATGTGTGTTCTCTGCAAAATGTTTGTGGAAAAAGTTGCTGAAAAGATTGTGTATACTTACAGAGTCATTTCTCATAAGGTACAGTCTAATGTCATCATCGAAGCAGGCACCAAAAGTACATTGTTTGAATACGCCTGTGGACGGGTCCAGTATCCGCTTCTTCGTTAATATTGGTTTTGAGTTGTGCGGTGTGAACACGTAAACTGAAATAAAAAGGTGATATTAGCCTACGCTTCTATTGGGTGTCTAAGCTAACTTACGAAAATAAATTTAAATTAAAATAGAACGACATTTCCTGACACCGATAAGAATTAATAGAAAAGAACGAGAGAACACTATTCAAATAAGTAGAGTTTTAGATGTTGCAAACAAGTTAAGACACTTTTAAAACAAATTGCTTTTAATTAATGCAGAATCTTGCTTGAATGCTTACCATCATTATTTTTGGTAGCTACAGCCAGTTTATTGGAGAACCTATGAGCGGTCAAGCACGTTGGGTTGATTTGTACGAGCCATTTCACTGTCAACGATAGTAAACTCCACACCGCCACGCAAGTTTCTGTCGTGCACACCAACTAGAAGTAAAGAACAAGGTTTTTACATCATTTACTAAGAAGGACATCTAAAAAAAACGTACTTAAACTTAGTACAGTAAGCGTTTCATACAAATATTAACCTTATTGAAGTGAAAACTTCTTTAGCGGCGTTGTGCACTTTTTTTGGGATGGGTAAAAAAATTTAAAACTAGCGTCAGAACACGTGACCTAATCGAAAATTCGTAAGACGGAGGGAGAGTAGAAATGTTGTTGACTCTGTTTCATTTTTTTTTTTTTTTTTATTGGAACCACATCTTTCATTCTTGTACTGACAGCAAGCCACATAAATTCCTGACATTTTCGTTAGATGGCGTTACGTTGTATCAAAAAGTTACTTAGTTTTCACTTCTATCGGCAGTCTCCAAAGACTGCCCCATTTTTTTTTTGTATTCTTTTTAATGTTCATATTCGTATGAAACACACTCTGCTTTTGGAAAGTCTAAACACGCTTTATATATCTCAGAGGTGTCCAAGTTTGATACTTACGTAATGTGCAGCGTCCCTGTTTCCGAATTGCACGTGTACCCCTTTAGGCCGTAACGCAGGGTGAGACAAAGTTGTACTGAGGTTACATAGATGAGTGTCCCATAGAGTCAGCTTGCAGCCAAACCACGCGGCGATCAGAGAACCATCCTGTGATATCGCTACACCCCCCATATCGTGCTCACTATCCCTCCTCGTAGGCACTTTGATTGTCTCATCGGCAACTAAAGAATGCTCTTTATGAATGTTGAACAACTTCTTTATAACATCATTATTCTTTTCAACCTCTCTCAAGTATGGCAAGTCTTCATCCCTACCAGGCTTATGTTTGACGCCATCTTTGAAACCGTTGAGAACACTGTTTGAAATGAACTGGCCAATCCCAGACGAGTAGTAGCACGCAGTTAAACAATTCCAAGCGATCTTTTTACGATGTGTCTGTGAAGTATTTTCTTTCCTCCATATTCGGAACTTTTGGTCTGTGCCGGCTGATACGCAAAAGTCACCTCTATAGTTGAGTGCAAGAGAAACTACATTGCATCCTCCGTGGGATAGGTTGACGCATGTGTTGAGTTGGAAGGGTGTAGAGTTTTTGTATTGTGCTGACCAGAACTTGAGTTTCTCCTCTGGGTATATGATGCCGTCATTTCTGTACTCTGAGGTTACGAGCCAGTCGCCGTTACCGCACACCGCAGCGCATGTCACCTCTGTTTCTAATGGCAATAGATTCCACCTCTCTGATGGTAAATTGTTCATTTCTGTTATGTCAAGCTGCAACGAGAAAGAGAAAATACAGTTAATTTAAATAACATATAAGTTATTGTACATATACTTGGGCCAAAGGTTGGGCACACGTGCAAAGCATCGTTATCACTAAACAGCAAGAATTGAACTAGGGATCAGATTAGTACTCCTGCAGCGCACAGTGCTGTCCTATTTTTCGATATTTTTGTATTGCGTGCAATGTAACTAAGTTCTGCCTGAGTATTGTTGTTTCAGATCTTCCTAAGATATCGAGATTTCAGGACAATGTTCCTAGTAGAGATTCAAAAAGTATGTACTCACATTGTAGAGCACTTTGTCGGTAGTAGTGGAGTACAGCTGCAGATGCCCCGTGCGGCCCGCAGCGAGCAGCGCGGCCAGCGGCGCCACGTACACGAGCGCGCCGCCCACCGCGCGCGCCGCCACCGACACGCCGCCGCACTCCAGGATCGTGCACACCACGCGTAGCTGTGCGTTGGCTATTACTACCGCTGAAATTGTAACATTTTGTTACAGGTGATGATGAACTAAGATTTCCAGTATTGTAGGAATATTGTATCAATATTTTTACGTTAAAACTTTCGGGAGACACATCGATTCCGTTGTATATTATTTTATTTTTGTATGTAGGTATATACAAACACTTTTACACATCAATATTTTAAAAACTAGATGAGATAGATATTTCCTATCCCACTACTCTGAGAAGAAATCTGTGTTTGTTTCGGTACTTGAAAGTCCAGACAGTGTAGTATACAGTTTTTTTCACTTGCATGTTGTGGGGCATTATAGTTAAGATTCGCGACCTCATCGCGTCTTGAGCTTATATCCGTCAGGGACCAAAAAGAGTTCGCCAAACACGTGAGTGAAATCGTAAACATCGGGCATCTAAAATCATCTAGAATAATCAACTTTAACTCTTTTGTAATAAGGTGGAATTTCTATTGCACTTACAATTATTAGTTAATGTCAAGGCAACATGGCTGTTGTTTGTAGTAATAAATCTGATCATTCCTGGCAGACGAGGGATGAAGGCCTTTTCATTGGCTCTGTATGCTAAGTTGCCAATAGTCCATTTGACCAGCACTTTCTCCATTCCACCAGTGTACAGATAATTTCCTGAAAATTAAAAAATAAAAACGTCAGTAAGTTATAAATTGAGGATTTTCGATTCTTTGAATAGATTTTTAGACCTTATATGCCATAAGTTTTTAAGCTAAATATTTCATTCCAGATCATTACTGGTGATAGCTCCAGTTTTATAATTGAATCTAGGCAAGTAACTGGGTATGGACTTTAGTTCTTGTGCCTGCAGCAACTTGCGTTAAAATGTTTAATGTGATATGTTTTGATACTTTATTTTCAAAATTACCTTGCAGCGAGAAACATGTAGCCAGTGGGGGTAAAAAGTGCCAATGCAACACTTCTCTTGCAATTTGTTTATAGTCAAACAAGTTTCCTCTGATGACCGTGGCTCTGCCCAATGCATCGGTAATAGCTACGGTGTTTGCTTTCTGATGGGCTGACACTGACATTATGCGGTAGCCATTGTGGTTGATTATTCTGTGATAAAAAGAATATAATATTATTTCCAAGGTTGTGGTCTTAAATCCAGGTAAGTACCAATGTGTATTCATGTGTACTTTCTGATTTTATCTTGGACATTATTGACATCAGTGAATGAAAAACATTGTGAGGGAACCTGCTATCTAATTACGCAACACATTTTCGTAAACAATTATGACAGTTCAACAACATTCATTGCGTTATTTACTTTGTTAAAGCAGATTTTTTTATCGAGCTTATGAAGCAATGGATTAGCAATCTGTTGAAAAAGGATTATTTTCTGATTAATCGTGAATTACGTAATTAGGGAAAGGACTAATAGAAGTCTGAAATCGACAACCTTTCTTGAGCAAGTGTCAACCAATGCTTATGCCTTCTTTGTATGAGAAGAGGCCTTTGCCCTGCAGTGTGACAATAATAGATTGGTATTATTATTTCATCATTGATTAATTATTTGTAACGTAAGTACTATAATCTGTCTTATTATTAATTTTGACTTGTTCAGAATGATACTTAAATAAATAAAACTTACTTACCTAGTTTTAACATGTGGTTGCTGTAGATTCTGTATGTATAAGAATTTTGTTCCATTAGTAACTGCTGCATAACGGTCTCCATTACACCATCCTAATGATACACAGACCATGTCACCGTATGTTGGTTTTGTGTCTCTGTACTCATATAACAGCTCACCGGTCTTCACGGAATAAGTGCTGAGATTTAGTTGTTTTTGTTTAGAGGAGCTTGTAATGCAGCATTCATTGCTGTCCACCAAGTCAAATGTATGAACTTTTACATTGTTTGGGAGTCTGAGTTTCTGCAAATAAAAAATAATTTTATACAAATTACACAATATTATATTTAGACAGTATAAATAAATGAATAAATAGAAAAGATTTTTTTTTCAAATAATAGTTAGCCTTAAAGAATAAAATATGAGTAACAATATAATAAAAAAAGAAAAAATTTACAGTAAAACTAGTGCAATTAAGTCAATGTTTTGATTTCAACAATACTAACAATTTCTCTAAGAACAGCTCCATTCTCCCAAGTCCATGTTGTAACAAAGCCCGTGTCTGAGCATCCATACAAGTTATAGTCTTCATTTTCTGGAAACTGTATGGCAATGAGCTCATTTACTGGACTCTCCGTTTCAAGTGTACGGACACAGTCTCCTGTTTGAATATTGTACACTCGTACTATGTTCTCGACGATAATTGCTACTGATCTGAAATCACCATGTAGCTGTGTAAGTAATTAAGCTTAGGAAGAGATAATAGAAGACGTAATAAAGTAATTCAACATACTCTCCATCCGGTGAGAAAATAGGACGATGTTCGATGATACTCCGGCCAGCTTTTCTATGAAAATTATAATTAACGCCTTTTTCACTGTCACCATTCACCATAACACCCATTTTGAAGATTTTAAAGTGTGTATTTAGTAAGTTATTCTTCACGTAATTCAATAAACACACGAATGTTGCACTCGAACATATGAGTTAACCTCAATCCTTTATGTCATTTTGCAGTTTATTTTATTCAAGTTTCTAGCATAAAGCATTGATAAAAAAAGAGTTAGTGATAAAATTTGTTCTATGAAAGAAAGAGACTGCTTCAATGACACACATGTCCTGTCCTTAACTTTTTCGAAATTGGGATCTGGAACGCAAGTACATTTCGTTCGGAAATACAATGTCTTAAAAAACATCCAAAAAGAACAAATGATAGGAGGACAGGGGCTGGGGACTAGGGGTCTGATTCATTATAATAAAATATATTGTGCGCTATCTTTATTATTGTGCATTGGGCACTAGTATTTTGCCACTGAAAAGGGAAGAGGGCTATTATACTACTGTATGTACACTACTTTCCTGCAGAAGTAGAAAGTGTAGAAACCAGTTTCCTAACGTTTACATTGTTGATGTCATATTTGACAAACTGAAAAGCATGTGTCAATGTTTGTCAATTCGGAATAGCAGTTTTAAATTATCGAGATTCGAGATTCTGTTGAAATTAATTTATGTGCATTTCTATCATAATTTATCGTTCGCATTTGCTAAAACACTACAATGTCTGCCGAAATAGCAGAAGCCCAATTACAAGTTCGGTTTATAACCAAACAAGAACAGTGAGTAACATTGTGCATCCGGCGTGGCGCGGCATGGTAGGCTGCTAAACATACTAAATATTGTTTTTCTGTTACAGATATGCAGTACCAGACAGTCCTTATGCAATTCAGAGTAACACTCAAACGACAGAGTTGAATACGTTGATAAATGCTTTGTTGAAAGAGACAAATCCATCACTAGAGAAGGCTGTCGAGTTTGATTTCTTAGTATGTGGGGAGCTGTTGTGTACGTCGCTCGCAGAGCATTTACAAGAGAAAGGAGCGTCTACAGAAGAGACATTGGAAATAGAATATCTGGAAAGATTTCCTGCACCGGCACCACAGGATTGCTTGATGCATGATGACTGGGTTTCTACAGTCCATGCACACTCAAACTGGTAAGTGATAAGTTTTTACAACATCTTGTTCTTGTATCTCTAGTATAATACTTGATTTTAGCTGCTTGTGTTTTTAAAATTTAAATAAAATGTTTTTCCAGGATTTTGTCTGGTTGCTATGACAACAGCATTCACATTTGGAGTACTAAGGGTCAACACAAACTTGCCATTCCTGGACACACATCTCCAGTAAAAGCTGTTTCTTGGGTCTCTTTCAATGGTGATCAAGCAGTATTTGCAAGGTGAGATAAATAAATAATACTAATTCAAACAATAAAACTTTATTTAAAGTGCTGGTTAAACAGTTCTGAATAACCATAAATCTGTTGTATTTTCTAAAAAAAATTGTGTTGTTTCAGTGGCTCCCATGACCAGTCAGCTATGCTATGGGTGTGGAACGTACCCCGCAACTCAGTTGACTGTGTGGTGACATGTCGCGGACATGAAAAAGGAGTAGAATGTCTAGCAGTATCTGCTGATGCCAACCGCTTTGCCACGGGCAGTTGGGACAACAATGTTTGCTTGTGGAGTACTAGTAAGTTCTTTTAAAAAAATACATTGATTTATTCGTTTTTATTCTTTTGGTGCCCTTTGTCATTCCTTTTGAATAGTCCTGCTTCTTTTTTTTAAAACCTCATTGTGTTCTGAACTTCTGACAGCTTGCCTGTTTTATAAATTATTATGCAATTTATTAAATATATGTTTATTCATTTCACTTTCCAGGTTTATCAGATGAGGATAATGTACCAGCAAAGAAAAGAAGTAAACCTGAACAGGGAAATTCTAGGGTTAGTATTATTAATCTTACTTAAAATGCTAACTTTGAAGATTTTACTAACAGAACATGTGGTGCAAGCACCAAACATTATGCTGATAGAAGAGAACAAACTCCACATTCTTGAAAGCCTTCTTATGATGATTGTTGGTAAAAGTTGATAGCTTATATATATTTTTAAATTCACACTGTGAGCTGTTTAGTTAAATTGTAATTTAAAAAGTAGATGAAAATTTACGAAACTAAGTTACGTTATAAAATTACCCACAATTGTCAAATAAAAAACATCTTTATGGTGATTTAAAATTAGAATTTTGGGTATAAGTATTCAAATAATTTAATCATTTGATATTAAAGCACAAAATTTTAAGTGGGTACTAATTTGTAATTAGTACCCACAGGTTTCCGCATCCATTTGTTTACGTTTTGACCAGATACTTTTGGAACAGACCATTTAGATTATTATGCTCAGACTTGCTTTAATTCTAAGTTAATTTAATGGATTTGATTTTCACTAGGAGCCTTTGTCAACTTTGAAAGGCCATAGAGAGGCAGTATCGGGCGTGCAATGGATGGATTTCAACACTGTGCTGTCCAGTGGATGGGATCATTTGTTGAAGCTATGGGATTGTGAACTAGGTGGCATTAAACAGGAGCTTGCTGGTAACTAATTTTCTATGGTTTTTATAGTTTTTGGTTTTTATGGTTTTGGCTTGGTTTTAAAGTCAAAGCGTGTTTTCTACCGTGACGACTGCCTAGGGTACGCCAGTTAAACGCTTAGTGCCGTCACTCGAATGGGCGCTTATATTATATTATACCCCATTATCTAACCTCTATATGACTGATCATATTTTTCAAATTACTTGGGCCTTGTATTGGGCCACCTTAATTATGGCATCAGTGGCGTGTTTTACGTCCAGATGTAGGTACACTTTGGACCCTCTAGCAAGGGGGACATGGTCTGGTCGGGAGCAACGCATCCACTGAGTGTCGTGCTCTTTAATCAAGTAATTTGACAAGATGCACCAACAAAACGAAAGCAGATCATAATGGTCTAGGTTTTTCGAAAGAAATATGGCCGCGACAGAGCCTATGCGGCTGATCGAAAGATGCTTGCTTTTAATACTTACTTAATTTCTTAATTAATATTTCCAGGTAACAAAGCATTCTTTGACGCGGACTGGTCTCCGCTAAACAACAGTATTGTGACAGCATCAGCAGACAGACACATTCGCTTATATGACCCTAGATCTACAGGTTTGTTTCAATTTTACTATATTTTTGTATGTTCCTTCATAGTCTAGTTACGCATATGTCCAAGGAAGGCATTGAAGTCGCGTTGAAGCTGCGCAAAATGCTAAGATTTAACGCCAACAGTGCACATTCTTTGACAAAAGCCAATGTTGAACATTTTTTTTTTCATATCGTTACCGCATTCAAGCTGGGTCTATGCTCAATCAATCTACGCGGTTGTTAGGTCTAAGACCAACTCTTCACGTATATACTTACTCTTATAATCTTTTAGGTAGGCTGATTTTTATATGTAGTAGGTATACCCATGTAAAAGCTCCTACACAGGGCGGGCGGCATGCCGCCGGCTTTTGTCGCGCGGCACGTGCTGCCGGCTTTTGCGCCTCCATTTCCTTTGCGTTCCTTTGTGCGGCAGGGCCGGGAGCGCCGCGGCTTGCCCAGCGGCAAGGCCGGCGCCACTCCTACCAGCCATAATAGAAGGAGCCATAATAGGGAGTGAGCCTATCGCCATCAACCGGCTACAAATCCAGACTCGGGATTACTACTTAGAATTTCCAGTTGGAAAAACCCAATAACACTTTGCCCGATGAGGGAATCGAACCCAGGACCTCTTGCTCAGCAGTAGCGAGCGACCACTAGACCAAAGAGGCCTCTGCCTAACCCTTCGGGGAAACAACGCGTGATGTTATGTTATGTCTTAATAAGATTTACTTAATTCTTTATTGTATAATACAACATCATTTTTTGTTTATACTAAACCTCTTAAGGGGTCATTGTAGTCATCAATATGAACAACCTTCACTACGAGACAAAACATGAAATCGTGAAAAAAATAATCTGCTGTTACCTCCATTTTGACGAGATATGCGAACATAAATGTAGGGAACAGAGGGCTTAGTGTGAGTTTCATTTTACCATCTCGATCAAACGCATCGAGAGCGCCAAACGCGGTCGATGCGTTTGATCGAGATGGTAAAATGAAACTCACACTAGGCCCTCTGGTGATTTTTTTTCATGATATCAGCTTTGGTCCCATAGTGAAAGTTGTTACGTTATATACCTATTCATGTTACAGAGAGCATCGTGAAGACGACGTTCACTTCCCACACGGGGTGGGTGCAGTCCGTCCGGTGGTCCAAGACGAAGGACACGTTGTTCCTTTCTGCTGGCTACGATGGACAAGTTAAACTGTGGGAAACTAGGAGGTAAGTAACATGACCCGAAAGTCTAGATATTCCTTCTCTTAGATTTGTTCAGGATATTTCATTGAAGCCAGTCATTTGTGTATTACTAGGTTCATTATTTCCAAGAGTTTTTTCCAATTTATCAACTCGGCTTATACAGTCCATTACTTGTCTAATCTGCGTTCGCAATTCATTTGCCAAACATGTATACAAACACGAGTTTTAGTAAAAACAACTGTAATGCCTACACATAAGGTTCACTTTCGCTACAACTTCATATTTTTTATGATTTTTATAACAGTACTAGTCGTCTAAAATCAATTTAAAGTTGATGTTTGTCTAAGTGAAAAACTGGTGTTTGTTTACATGTTCGGCAAATACATTGCGATCGCAGATTAGGCCCAAAGTGCGCCACATGACACTCAGTTCCGAGTGGTTTGGTTAATAACAATTAAATAAACGAGATGCCTCATCTTTATGTAACTTTTTCTTATAATCATAAGGTTCAAAATAGAAACAATTCACACATTTTCGTCAACTGCATTTTAATGTCATTTATGCCCTTTTCTAGTCCCCGCACGCCTCTGTACGATCTGAGCGGACACGAAGACAAAGTCCTGTGCTGTGATTGGTCCAACCCTACACTACTCGTCAGCGGCTCAAGTGACAACACCCTTAGAATATTCAAAGCGAAACACTATGGAAGCGCGTGAGGGTTAATTTCCATTTTATGACTGACCAATACCTACTAGTGTTCGAAATGCATTTTGATGTTTTATTTAATTTTTTACAAAATGTTTCGAGTTTTATTCACAAATGAAGCGTCCGTCTTAGGTATACGTCATGTTATTTAGATTAAAATTTCTATTAGTGGATAAGACGAATAATAAATAAGTTGAATTTTAATCGATTTCTAATTTTGGGATAACTTTTGGGCAACTGATAACCATGGACATACATAAATACATACCACGCCTCACGCCTTCTTCCTATGAGGGTAGGCAAACACTCCAGAATGCCACCTGCTACGATCCTTACATACTCTTTTTGCATCGCTTACGTTCATACATCTGGTCATACACGCACGCCGGTTGTGAGTACTACGCACCTGACCTTTCTGAAGAACATTCCCAATAAGGTCAGTATTTGTCCTTCTAGGGCGTTTCCACTCACATCTGCCTAGTCAGTCGTCACTTTCTGTTAGTCTCCTTTCATTATTCATATTTCCTAATTAAGCCAAATTCCTCCCCAGTGGCGGCTTCGTTAATACGAGTGTTACTTTGAGCCATACTCATCTATACATATTATAAATTAAAGTCGCTTTTCGCGTTTGTCTGTATGACCACATTGTTCTTCTAAACCACGCAACACATTTTGATGAGGTTTTTATCGTTTGGGGAATTTATTCCGGAAGGTTTATGTGTATAATACGTTAGTATTAAAGTTACGTAAAACTAAGAAATGTCGATGTTTTATAAAAACCGTGCGAAGCAGGAGCGGGTCGCTAGTGTTATACCGAAAGTTGCGTCTGTTATGTTTTCTTCATCATATTAACAGTTCACAGTTCAAGAAAAACTTTTCCTGATCACCAAAATCACATAATACTGGTTCTCTTATCTTTTATATCCTTGCTTTTACAGTTGGGTGTATAGTTTAATGTTATCAGAATCAGAAAGTTACGATAATATGAGGGTTTAGAAAGCAGAAACTTGTGTAATCCCTACTTCCTTGTGTCTGGCAAAGCTGATCGTCGCGCGGTTTTTTCTGCTACACAAATATCAACATTGGCGTCGTCAAAATAAAGTCGATAATTAAAGTTTACAAGTGCCCCTGTCCGCTTCGCTGCTCTCGAAGAGTACCTAGTGGAAGTTTATATTTATTACCCGACTACGGCGAAGCAAAAAGGAGGGTTTGCTATAAAATTGCATTTTGTTTGCAATTTTATAGCAACTAGTGCAGTGTTGATATTTCCCGATCTTGTTGAATGAGGCCCCCACCTTCTTGAATTTCACCAAAAGCTCAAGGCTCAGTTTTGCTAGTTTTTTTTTTTCTTACAAATAAGGGAAATGGAAAAAAAATAATGTACTAGATTTGGTTTCGCTTGTTTTATTCAATCATTTTGCTCTTACAAAATATGTTCAATGCAAAGGAACATGACTCGTCACAATAAAACATGCTTCTTAGTACCATTTTGATTTATTTATATTATATTTTAGATTCCATTCAGCATAACTATAAATAATGCGGGTCACATAAAATGCTCATAGCACAATATAGAAACTTGCAAACACTTTGTAACAAAATAGATACATAACTCTCCTCTTTGTCTTTTCTCTGCGAGAAATGCTTTACACTATTATCATAGTTATGCCAAACCTCACATCATAACACAACGAAGCAACATGTCCCTTAAAAATAATCTGTCTTACCAACAATTTCATTTCATTTTTTTTTACATTTTATGAAGTTTTTATTTTTTGCATTCATAATTCTATAATACTACCTAACTAAATATTTACCTATACTATGCTACTGTCTAGACTAGTCTGCTGGGTAGAACACCACACTATAATAATACACATTGGACAAATACAATCGTATCGACACTTCCGTTTTTTTCATGTAATTTTCTTCTTTACACTTATTCAACTACATAACGAAAGAGGTGAAAGCAAACTTGTTGAACTGAAACTTATCAAGAATGTGTTCACTATTCTCTTAGACGTGTAAGTTACGCTAGCGGCGGCGGCGCGCGCGCGCGGCGTGCCGGCTTCAGTCCATTCAAATTAAATTATTTAATAAACTAACAAAGGAAACTACCCTAGAGCCGGCAGGGCGCGCCCGCGCCGCCTGCCCGACAAATATATTAAATCTAAGGCTCTATGCTATCTATCTTAGCGTCGAAACATTGTTTTCTATTCTATCCTATCTATAATTAAGCCTAAGAACTAAACCTAGCCGTCTTCGTTACCGTGCCCGTAGCTTCACTATTCACTGTATCGACATATCCGTGCGTTCGCTTATAATTAAATGACTTATTTTTAAAAACATCTACTTAACATTTCTATTCTTCGACATGATTTTCTGTTGAAACATTGTTTTGGTTTTCAAGACTTGGTTCCCCAATCGCATCTTTGTGCTCATCTTATGTTTTTTATTGAGTTCTCACTACATATTATATTTATGTAAGTATTACAAATCATCGTCCGTAATCTCAAAGTAAAGTATTGTTATCAGTTATCACACATGTCTAGAATGTACAGTGAGTTTAACTAGGAACATCTACGTTTCTGTCGAGTTCAATATTAATTTAACATCATGTGTGAAAAATGCAACGATTAGACAGCCACATTATTTTCTTTTAGTTGTTAATACAAAATATTTAAACATAGTTTTTACATTATCACTACGTTTATGTAATACGGTAAGTTCTCTATTACCTGTAAAAATATTGTGTAAAGCACATGCAACTGCTATATTGTATTCATATCTGAGCATTACTTTAGAGGAAGCTGAAGGCACTACCATCAAATCAACTTATTATTGCTTAAATGGAAGGGAAGCATTAGAAAAATAATTTCGTGCTAAAATACTTTGCTTTCGACGGTGTTCTACTACACAGGACCGTGCCACGCTATAACTACAAGTCACTTAGATGAATACTTCACGCGCGTTACGTGACCTCGTTTTGGTACATGTCTATACTAAAATACATATTTGCTTTATACAACGACGATTTACGGAAACAACGATTTGCTTCTTGGAATGAACTAAAACATTAGAGCAAGGAAATCATATGTTACACTTATAAACGGTACGTTCAACCAAGGCTTGGGTGATTCTCATAACGTGAAATGAATTTATTTAATACATTGACATCAATTTTAAATGCAAAGTTTAGCGGAAATATCTATCGGAAGACTGCATTTACAGGAAGCCACAGTGTACGTGGAACACTAAACGATCAATACTTAACTAAGTACCACGCGACGCTCGGTACTACATTGCACTTTATGGTTATTACATTTCACAAGTAAAGGCGGTTCTTAATCAGTACAATAAAATTTGGCTTGATCAGACGTCGTACGAATACGGCACTGATCATCGGAGTATTGTGGTTCAGTACGTCTCACTCGAACGTTACACTAAGAAACATGTCAGTTTCCATTAGAGTTGCCGTGAGGCGTTGGATGCGTCGAACCGGCTGTGTCAGCTCATTGCGATCGTACGGTCATGAGGCAGTCAGCTAATACAACTACTATCTGGGGCTACCTACGTGTTTGCGTTTTGTCTGTTCACACTCGAGAGTCGTGAGTTACCTTGTGCCTCTACGTGGAAGATGTTCAGCAGTAAGATACTAGTACGAAACTAGTGAAAATGTTTTGAGCTAATGTATGTACATTTCAAAAAGTAATTCATTACGGAACAACAGTACAGTTCAGCCTTTTCCTGAATAAATTAAAATGATTGTTTACAAATCAAGTACAGATCTACTTACTCGTTCGAAATCTACGTTATTCATTCAAAACCTGCCGTCAGCTAGTTTCAGTTCCTGTATTGTTTCTTTTAAGTCGGTTCACAGGTTTTGAATAAAGAGGTTACCGCTTAATTGTCAGTTAAAATACAGTTAATATATCAAACATTTACCTAGTCTTCAGTCCCTGAGTTGTATAAATATTTTCCTACTTCTTACTCGACTTTAATGATTTGTATACTTTGGTTCTGATGAAACTCTTGACGTGCCAAAATAGAATTAAACAGTTGCGATATAGTAGGCTTTTACTCGTACCCGTCAACAATGTGTATACATGTATACATATCCATGTATAATTTATATATATTCAATATAAAAATATCAAATTTCATATAAAGTCATAAAGTGTACCCAAAACCTACGTGATGGTACAAAAAGTGCTCAATTACACCAAAACGGTGTTTACACTTTGGATTTCAAATCCATTTACATTTTATAATGTGGAAATCAATCGTGGAATTTTTGTTTGAGTTTTCTTCTAGTGGAATGTGCCGACCGCCTACAAAATAACAACTACAGTTGATTCAGTACATGATTCTCAAAAAAGGATCATTTCATTATTCACGTATTCAAACATGTGTTTTCAACGTACAAAAATTTGTATAGACTCGTAAAATGTATAAATAGACTTTACATACAACTGCTTATTGCTAAATGTTGCCGTATCATCAGCACTGTAGTGCCTACAAGCGCAGACGTCTGATGGAAGTCATTGCCCATGCAGTAGTCGTAGTACACGTGTAGTTGAGGCGCGCGGGGCGGCGTGTACCTACAGTCTACACCTCGCAGTCCCTATGTTATGAACCAAAACGCGGGTCAGAAATATTTGGAAGTTAAATGTAGGTATACATAAATTCAGTCTGTGTTCGGGTTTGGCAACGACGTTATTGTTATTGAAGTTCGTTTCATAATCGCATCTACACGCAGAAAATTAATAAGAAATACAATAATCCTATTTGTGATGAGAAAATAATGACTCTAAGAAGAAATATAATTTTCCGTACCTCTTACAAGCAATAGATTTGTTCAGGGAGGTTGTTTATGTCTACTTGAAAGACAATTTTAAGTTGGCTGACAGCCCATACACGTGGCGCGCGTTGGGTCAGTGAGCCATACGAAAATGATTCGCGATCTTTGGAAGACTGCGCCAGTATGAACATTGTTTCTGATAAATAATACTGTTTTTTATACATATTCATACACATTCTGGGAACATAATGAGTTAGAGCACCATGCTAACGTATATAGGTAAGTCTACACAATCCGCACTCAGGATGGTGTTCCCTGCATGCTCCTGTAGCGACACTTACTTTTGCTTTTACTACGTAGAGCTGCCTGAATTTATGTTTCCGACTATAAAATGACGCAACGACTGTATTTTAAAAATACTTAAACTCATCGGAAGATTCTAAATCTCCGGCTTTTTTATCGTACAAGATCTAATCGGTGTACCCACCATTACTAACCCTTACACACTTAATCATTTCATTATTCTTTACAATTTTTGTTAATATTTTTGATTCCATGATATGACCTTTTCCACCTATCTTTCTATCCGATTCTCAGATATTGCTCTCCTCATACACTCCGATGTAACAAAACATAATTTAATAAAATGACACAAATTATTAATTTTAAAATTTCTATATATAATATAATATATATACTTTTGTATAATGTGATTGCACCATTTGTTTGATTTTAGTGATGTCCATTGTTTATGCGTAGTCAAAAAACAAACGGTAACTGAATAGTTACAGGTTTGAGTATGACACTAGCAATCAAATAATATTATAAGATTTACCGATTTTTCTGCATTGAGGACAAGTTTAATTTGTCACTTCATGCATGAAAACACTCTATGCTAAAAATAAATACCTAACTATCTTAAATAATTCTGTCAACATGTACGAAATCTGCGCCTAAAATCTTAATGAATTTTCATAAAACAATAATAAAATTATAATGCAAAACACTTTTAAAATTGCAACTATATCTATACATCAAATCCTCTCCTCGAACCGTCAAAAGACCTCATCAAAACATCACAGCAAATCGAACGTCCAGCATAAAGCCAAGAGGACCAGCCAAATACGAAGCCCGTCGAGAAAATAAATAGTCGAGGCGATCAAGTAATAGGCTTAACAACTAGAGAGGGGCGCCGGCGGGGCGAGGGCGCCGCGCAGCGGAGCTTTCGATGAAGTCTATAACGGCCGCAAATTAAAACTAAAACAAATTAACATCGTAAAAAGTCACAGTTGCTTTGATTTTTGGCTCGTGTACAGCACGTAGTGTTGTAGCGTGGCTTACGGTCTACTTGGGAGGCGGGTACGGCTGGTAGGCCTCGTCGGGCGACGCCGCCGTGGACGCGTGCTCGCTCTCCATCGGCATCTGGATGATCGGCGGGGTCGGACCCGCGAAGTACTGATACGGGTGCGACGTGAAATACTGCAACACAACATCGTGCCGTCTCAGCGCTCTATCGATATATTGATTGCCCCAGGTGTGTTAATTTTCATTTCTTTTTTTCCATTGAACGGTTAAACATCATCCATCTTTGTGTGTATTATTAATTTCCCATTTTTAGCAAACACGAGGTAACACCAGGCACTTAGTGTCGTATAGCAGAGTGGCAGCATAACGTGTGGCAGATAAAGCGAGAGGAGCGCTAAGTGAGCGGTGGATCGTAAGCAATGGGACACGGAAGGTTAGAGCGTTCGATTACAATTTTACTGTGCACTCACGTATAACTCATTTTCCGGCCTTAAGCTGTCCCAGTTTACCTGGAAAACAGAGAATTACTATCAGTCTTGTATTGTTGTCGACTGAATATATTCTCGTTAACCTCTGACTCGATAGTTGTGTAGTTTATGGGCCGTCTTCTGTTTTATAAAGGTTGCTAACCACCACACTCCTCGTGTCCCGGCTTGGTTGACAACTGGCCCTCTGAAAGATCCGCAATCGAGTACTTGCGAAATTGTAGAGTTAAGACAGGACATTGATGCACCTAATTGAGAGAAATGGGCCAGTTGCCTAGTTGTGAAATGAGTACGGGACACTTACGTATTGGCTAGGCACAGCGTCGATGGGTATATGTGGGTGCGCGGGGTGCGTAGCGTGGTGCGCGGGGTGCGCGGGCGGGATGAGCGCGGCGTAGGGCGCCAGCCAGGCGGCCGGGTGCGCCGCGTGGTGGTGGTGGTGCAGCTGCGGGTGGTGGTGGAAGGCCGCCACGCCGTACATGCCGCCGCCGCTGCGGTACACCCCGGCGCACTCGCCGCCGGCGCCGCCGCCGCCCACTCCTCCGGCGTAAACACCGCTTACAGCCATTGCGGCCTGGAATTGTAGAAAAGTACAATCAATTCTCTTGAAAATCATTCAGTGTACCAATCCAAGATATTTAAGTACATAGAGAACGAAACCATCATTAGGAACACCTCAATTGCCAATTCAAAGAGGTTGACTTGCAAATGAAATTGATTTGTGTTCAACTTAGATTCACAAAAGGTTGACGATATGAGAATCAGCTATCTAATTACGCAACACATTTTCGCAAACGATTCCGACTAATCTGTTTCATTCTGACAGTTCAACAGTGTTCATTGCGTTATTTACGTTGTTCAGCAGTTTTTTTTTATGGAGCTTATGAGGCAATGGACTAGCAATCTGTTTCAAAACTATTCAAATTCTGATTGATCGTGCATTACGTAATTAGGGTACAGAATATAATAATATGCGGCTTCTTTACTTTAGTTCATAGATAGTGAGTTCTATATATATAAAAATTAATCCCTATTTCCTTCGGGCCTTCGTTGCCTGAGAATAAAATATTTTTATTTTATTTTATTTTTATTTTATTTATTTATTTCCTTGGTCACGGCATCACGCGTGAACGGCTGGACCAATTTCGCTAATTCTTTTTTTGTTAAGTTTGTTATAGTAAGGAGATGGTTTTTAGGATAGGTAGGTGAAGGTAGGGTAGGTAGGTAGGTATGCAAGTAGGTAGGTAGGTATGCAAGTAGGTAGGTAGGTATGTATGTTGGTAAAGTAGGTATCTAGGTAGGGTAGGTAGGTAAGTAGGTAGGTAGGTTAGGGTAGGTAGGTATGTATGTAGGTAGGTGTAGGTAGGTAGGTATGTATGTAGTTAGGGCAGGTAGGTGCGCCGTAGATAAGTGCTTACCCGTGCGAAACCGGGGCGGGCAGCTAGTACATTTATATAATACGACAGTTCCCTGCTCTTGTTACTCGGCGACTCTGTCCTGATAAAACTTGCACAACTATCGCTGCCGGAAAGCGACTGCGACTTATGCTAATTTTATCGCTAATGAAGACTTTGAGTTACGTAACGTACCGGTTCTTTACGACAACCCCACGTTATTTGTTAAACTAAATTAAAACTAAAGGAGGACCTCATTGCTGTCGCTTGTCAATCAGTCTACAAGGTTAAGTCGTTGTTACGGTAGACCCATGCCATGCTAGTGAACGAACAGGATGCCTACCAGTCTTGGTAGTTTCACACATTGGTAGTCAGAAGCCGAAAATCCTATTCATTGGATTGCTGCAGCGTGAACGTTCGAGTATTTCCATGCAACAGAGCAACACGTCAGAGTCAGAGGTTGGGCTCTGACATATTGTCCCTCTCGTTATGGGTGCAGCCTACTTCTCAGAGCCCCATTATAGTTTGTAATGATGAATCGTCTTGAATCAGAATTATGTAGGACAATCCTTTAACGTAGGGTTCGTACGCTTGCTATTCCTTTTGGGTATGGCTGTGGATGGCTATAAAAGTATCATCATCATCATCATATCAGCCGAAAGACGTCCACTGCTGGACATAGGCCTCCCCCAAGCACCGCCACTTCGACCGATTCTGTGCTTCCCGCATCCACCGAACTCCTGCGGCCTTTACTAAGTCATCGGTCCATCTTGTGGGAGGCCTTCCGACGCTACGTCTTCCAGTACGTGGTCGCCACTCCAGAACCTTTCGGCCCCATCGGCCATCTGTTCTGCGAGCAATATGTCCTGCCCATTGCCACTTAAGTTTGGCAATTCTTCGGGCTATGTCGGTTACCTTGGTTCTCCTGCGGATCTCTTCATTTCTGATTCGATCACGTAGGGAAACTCCAAGCATAGCCCTCTCCATTGCTCTTTGGGTAACTTTTAGCCTTCTGATAAGACCCATTGTGAGCGACCACGTTTCAGTGCCATAAGTCATCATTGGCAACACGCACTGGTCAAAGACTTTCGTCTTGAAACACTGTGGTATGTGGGACGAGAAGATATTGCATAGTTTCCCGAACGCTCCCAGCCGAGTCGGATTCGACGATTGACCTCTTTCTCGAAGTTGGACCTACCTAGCTGGACAGTTTGTCCTAGGTAAACATACTCGTCTACAACTTCGAGCGTAGCGTCTCCGATCTTTATGAGGGCGGGTGTTACATGGGCATTTGACATGACCTTTGTCTTGTCCATGTTCATTTTAAGACCCACTCTTTTGGAGGCTCTACTGAGGTCATCGAGCATTATACTGAGGTCCTCCATGGTCTCAGCCATGATAACTATATCGTCGGCAAACCGAAGGTTAGTGATATACTCGCCATTGATGTTGATGCCTAGCCCTTTCCAGTCCAGAACCTTGAAGACGTCCTCCAGTGCAGCGGTGAACAGTTTCGGAGAGATAACGTCTCCTTGTCTCACACCTCGCTGCAGAAGGATAGGTTTCGAGGTCTGGTCGTGGAGTCGGACTGACATAGTGGCGTCTTTGTATAGGCACTTTAACACCTCGATGTACCGATAGTCGATCTGGCACCGTTGAAGAGACTGCAGTACAGCCCATGTCTCGATCGAATCGAAGGCTTTCTCGTAATCCACGAACGCTAAGCAGAGAGGCAGGTTATACTCTTCGGTCTTCTGTATAACCTGCCGCAGCGTATGTATGTGGTCCACGGTGCTAAAGCCTTTACGGAATCCGGCTTGTTCGGGAGGCTGGAAGTCGTCAAACCTGCGCGCGAGACGGTTCGTGATGACTCTTGAAAACAGCTTGTAGACATGGGTCAGAAGTGTGATGGGCCTATAGTTCTTAAGCAGGGCATTGTCGCCCTTTTTAAAGAAGAGTACCACCACACCTCTGTTCCATGCCTGTGGCGTTTTACCCTCGAGTATGACGGAATCGAACAGCTTTTGGACGGCCTTCAGAACGGGTTTCCCACCGGCCTTTAAGAGTTCGGCCGTAATTCCGTCATCACCTGGCGCCTTGTTGTTTTTAAGTTGCTTTAGAGCCATCCTAATCTCGTACAAGCTGACGTCCGGGATATCTTCGGTATAATGTCGGGTTAATCTAGCTCTTGGGTCGTTTGCCAGATTCGTAACGGGGTTACTGGATGACGTGTATAACTGTCCATAGAACCTCTCGATCTCTCTCAATACTTCAGGTTTGGCGGATACGATCCTGCCATCATCAGTCTTCAGCTTTGCAAGCTGGCTCTGCCCAATAGACAGATCTCTTGCAAAGACCTTGGAGCCCTTATTCCGCTCTATCGCGTCCTTAATGCGGTCCGTACTAAAGCGACGAAGGTCGCTTTTCAAGGACTTGGAGATCCGTCTATTGAGCTGCCGGTACTTGAACGCATCGTCTGGAGACTGGAGGATCATCTCGCGCCTCTCCTTCATGAGCTGTATAGTAGGATCAGAGAGCTTCTTGTTTCTACTTGTACGACGGGTCTTAAAGATCTTGGACCCGACCGTATGGACAGTTTCCACGTTCCCATCGTTAAAATCGTCCACGGAGCTCCCTAGGCACTCGAAACGATTCTGAAGTTCGAGCTGAAAGCTCTCGGGGTTTTGGACTTGGATCGGTGCTGGACGGAGCGTAGACTTCACCAGTCGAGATCTTTCCAGCTTAATATTTAAGTTCAATGTGCCTCTTACCATGCGGTGATCGCTTCCGGTTTTCACCGCGTTGATCACAGAGACATCATTGAACACTTGCTTCTTCGTCGACATAATGAAGTCAATCTCATTTTTTGTTTCTGTGCTCGCGTTTTCTGAAGAAGGAGTTCATCATAAAGAGGCCTTCTTTCTCCATAAAACTGGCCAGTAGGTGACCCCGGTGGTTCCGACGTCCAACTCCAAATTGCCCCACTCGCAGCTCATCATCGTTACGTTTGCCCAGTTTCGCGTTGAAGTCCCCCATGACAACGGTGAAGTGAGTTTTAGAGGCATACATGGCTCTAGAAATATCCTCATACATGGTCTTCACCTCATCGTCGGGGTGTGACGAGGTCGGGGCGTAAACCTGTACGACCTTCAGCGAATATCTTGCGGATATTCTGAGTATAAGGTACGCCACCCTGGTCGACACACTCTCGATCTTCATCACGTTGCTCACAAGGGACTTGTGGACAATAAACCCGACACCACCCTGGGACTGCTGGTCGCCCTCCCGGAAATAGAGCAAGTTTCCGGATTTAAGGATTATCGAGTCCTCCCCCTCTCTTCGGACCTCAGATAATCCTACTATACCCCATCGTAACCTGCTCAATTCTTCCTCGAGTTCGATGGTCTTCTCGTCGGTCCGGAGTGTACGCGTGTTATACGTTGCCAGGTCCAGTTTCCGGTGGTTGTGGTATGAAAGTATGGGGAAACCAAAACAAAACAATGAATGGATTATGTCAAAGATGATATGGCTATAAAGGGGGATACTACATTAGCTACTGAGATGACGGCTAATAGAAATGTATGGAAAAATAAATGCTGCACACCCTAAATAAATGGGGATGAGGGCAGGAGGATGAAGATGCCTTTATAATGATGCCGTTATGATGATGTATGCTATAGCGCGCGCGGAACTAGTTGGCGGCGCCTTAGGTAATAGATTATTATATAAATAGATTGAGGGCCTTATCTTACTTAATCTATTCTGGCGCCGTACTTCGCGACGGCAACACGCGCTGAAAGTTCCGGCTAGTTTAGACAAAACGCACATGAGATTGCAATAGCGAGATGAGTCGCCACCTAAGGCGCGGCCCGCGCTAGTGACTAGTTCCGCGCGCACTATAGCTACTGAATGGATAGCTGTCAACTGGCTACCTGGGTAATGGAATCGTTGTTGTCCCTCCATGCTCGTCCGTTGTTGTCGTTTTGTTTGTTGTACAGTGCCTTTTTCTTGTTACCGCCGTCGGCGAATTTAACTAGTAGAGGCTCCTTAGCGCCCGGGATCGGGTTGCCATTGAACATCTGAAACAAATTGAAATGTCAATTCAATTAAAATTATTTTATTTCACATAAACCTACATGGGTACTTATGAAACGTCAGAAGCTAGGTGCACGGTTCCAATTGGTCGTTTACTATGGAGAAGAACCGGCAAGAAACTCCACGGTTCGTCTTTAAAAAATAATTGGCTTTTACAATATTTTAAATAACAGTGTTAATAGGTATGGGAGGACAGTGTAGGTCTTTCAACAAGTACCAGGTACTTAACAAAATAGAAAATGCTCAACGAATCTACAGTTCACAATGCCTACAGTAATGTGTTAAGTTTTATCTTGAATTACTTTTAGATAGTTTGGAAACATGAGAAACAAAAAAAGCGTAAACGTCTTTATCTATCTAAACAGCGACTCTTTTTCTGATAAATATGTTTTCGCCTTATTTTGTTTTTTTTTCACTTACTTGAATAATCTGCTCGCACTTCTCCCTGGATTCCATCCTTGCAAAGCCCACACCTTTGCTTTGGCCGTGGGTGTCACGCAAGATTCGTGTGGACACCACTTGGCCAAACTTGGCCAGCAGTTGGTCCACATCGTTCTCCTTGAAGTGCGGCGGCAGGTTGGCCATGTACAGGTTGGTAGGATCCTGTTCTTGTTGCTGTAAATGCCCCGGAGTAATAGGTGAAGAACTTGCTCTCCAAATCTTCAATGTTTAAAAATTCAAATTGGAAGTTTCAGTGACATTATCAGAAAATTTTGAGCACCACAGTGGGTGATTATTGATTAATTAGCAATAAACAAGTGCTGAGACTGAAATACTTTGAAAGTGCTTAGCACATTCAGCTGTTCTGGGGATTTGAGATTCATATACCATGTGACAAGTCCCGGAACCACTGTAAATGTTTTGATATGTGCGCTTATGACACAAAAATATCCATTGCATGGTTGCTTTTGCCACCCACCATTAGGAAAGCGTTATCATTCGGGGAGTTAATACATACTGCTTTATTTACATGTCTCCAATGTGTACGTGTGTGTGAAGGAGCAGACTGTGACGTCACAAGATATCACATCGGCTGCATGACAACATGTCTTGTTTATTTTGTTAACTATTAATTTAAATGTCTCTAAGCGTTAATTTAACGTGTCTGTGAAATTGTTCTTAGAATGTTAAAATTAGCTTGAAGCCCGCATAGAATATCTAGACACTGAAGCCAGCTCTGACGTAAATCAGCAGATTGATCTAATGTACTAATATTACGTAGGTGTTATCAACGACATGGGCATATACATTAGCATAGAGATTACGAAGCTAGTTAAAATTCGCATACACACTAATTTAATATCGAAAGCATAGAAATACCCGAGCCCAGTAGCGATAATATAATTATACATTGTTATAACGCTGAAGCATACGACAATAGTATAGAATTAATAGGATGAAACAATGTCTGAAGTATAGAATTAAGTAAGCGTTATATTTGCGTACCATTGAAGGGATAGCATACTTACAACACATTAGTGTTACATTGTCGTTCGTGAATACGCTGACACAACATTACCACTCGTGTTGTTTCCCAAAATGGACTACACAAATGAATGATCGTGTACTTGGTAGCTGTGTTAAAACCAGGACATTTCAAAGTATTTATCGCCCATATTGTCGATACTCTAAACACAGGACCTACTTCTAGACAGTCAATCTATTGAATCAAACAAATTTAGGCATTATAATAATGGCTGGAAAATAGGAGCACGTCGAAGATTTCACCTCAAATTACATGGATCGGGATGCTTATGCTACATATGCATAAATGTCAAATCTAGCAAAGTTTACAAGATAGGGAACACTCTTTACTTTCAGTTATGTATGTTAACAGCACTTCTTATATAGATAAGGGGGTATAAGTACTAAAGCTATAAGTAAGGGAAGACGGAATAAAGGGTTGGATCAGTGGGGAAGGCAACTGTCTAAATGGCGAAAAGTCAGCCATCTTCCTAAGTAACGAGCAATATAAATTGAATTATGAAAGGCTCAAAAGCATTATACGATTCCAACTCCCGACAAGAAACAATCGCACTGCGCTTCATTTCACAGTTGCCATTCCTTTTGTGTTTAATGGCTTTTGGACATTCATTAAGTATTTAAGGATTTTAGTTGGAACAGGAAGTTAGTAAGAGTTAGTATTTCGTAGGTAATCATAAGTAGTAAAGGCGAAGGAGCAGAAGTAGAAGACGATGGGATGAGAGAGCGGACAAGGAGCAGGCGGTTAGTCATAATAGTATTACTTGCATGCACAACGTACACGGTTCAGTCTACGCAGGAACCAGATACCCACTTTAGCCATCTGGGCCTGAACACCTTTGGCTTGTAATCCTTTAACAGCTGCCTCAGCCGACGCGATTGTTTCAAAATCTACAAAACCGTAACCTGAGAAAAAAAGTTAAATTATTTTATAGTAGGGAGTTACCTCAGCCGATAGGGACCGCTTAAAAAAAGGGTTTTTTATAATTTCGATGACTCATGCTTGGCCTTATGTATGTATGTTGTAACATATATCTAAAATTCCAAAGAAAGAACAGCTATGGTACATACATTTGATATGTAACTAATGAGCGCGAGTATATTGCCTACTCGACATTAGCGTGATGAAAATGTGACATCGAAAAAGGGTAACATCGTGATGAACATTTAAATTACTGTGCAAACTTCATATCGAGGTAATAATTTAGTATCATCTGTGCTTGGGTGCAAATATAGTGAACATGATAATATATCTACTATAAAATATATAAAATAAACATTAAGTAAATATGATAATGTCA
This sequence comes from Conistra vaccinii, assembly GCA_948150665.1. Taxonomy (NCBI): domain Eukaryota; kingdom Metazoa; phylum Arthropoda; class Insecta; order Lepidoptera; family Noctuidae; genus Conistra; species Conistra vaccinii. The sequence goes on from OX411330.1 coordinate 12,581,282, forward strand.
TAAATATGAATCAAATTGAATGTATCTAGTGTTCGTGCATATATTGGAAAAAAGTCTCACCATAGATGGGTTAGTTTAATGAAGGTAGGTATATGGTATTCTAGAAAATATTAATATATTGTTTTAAATAATTCAATTACGAATAATCGTATCAATGCAACTCTATTCAAGTAATAAATTGTAAAACAATATTTAAATACATACGTGAGATACTATGCACAGATTTATAACTAAGTATAGTACTTTACATGTAGATAACTTGGTAACTCGCTATGACAGTGTATATAAAAGAGGACGTACGGTATGAATGTTGTTTACCTTTACATTTATTTGTATTTTTATCCAATATTGCTTTTGTTGAAATAATGTTGCCATACCTGAAAATAATACGTAAATTAAAATTGGTAACATGATCGGAGACAGATGTTGTATGTGAGTGATAAGACTTACATCTGGCACATTTGCACAAGGTCCTTATCGGTGGTGTTCTGGCTGAGGCCTCGTATGTAGAGGTTGGTGCGGCTGAGCTGTTCGCCGGCGGCGCCCGTGGTGGAGGCGGACGAGGCCGGCGGCGGCGGCGCCGTGCTCAGCGAAGTGGAGCGCGTGCCGCCGGCCGAGCCCGTGTTGGACGACGACGACGACGCCGTGTTGGCGGGCGAGGCCGCCGTCGGCACGCGGCCACCTGCTCCGCCGCATCCTCCCATCCCCGTGCCCGTGTACTGAAACAACACATCGAGTATTAAAGCGTCATCTACACAAGATCGAAGATTTATTTACGAGTTTTGGGTTCAGTTATTATTCCACATGTGAAACAACATTGGTTCTTAATATCCCGTTGCTGTACATAAATGAATGCAACGGAGAAGGATTTCTACAATGAACGATCACAAGTTGATACCATAACCTCCATGCCGTGTGAGACATCACGTTCAAGTCATGGATGGTATCTACGAGCTGAGCACATGTCGGCTCATCTAGCTCGGTACACCTAGATGAGCCATACCTGTTAATGAGTAACCATCATCGAAAAGTGCATACCTACTCTTAAATTGTTAGGTATTCGTTTGTTTTCTTCTTCCTATTACATAAACAAAATCAACATCTTGATTTATGACGGTGTTGAACAACTTGAACACGTTACATAACTATTTAATTAAATGTAATTCTGCGAGTATAATCGAGACATGATGTCGATGGCTGTAATCCTCGAGAACACATTGTAGGTGTAGCTCGGTGTCGGAACGATTACATTATATTCACTGGATCAAAGTGTTAATATGCGCGCTCGTAGCAACTTAGCGAAACGGCTGGAATAAGTCGGCACGCGGAGCCCCACCGAGGCGACTTCATTGAAATAACTGTTCTCAGTGAAACGCGTTAAGACGTCGACTATTAGTTATCTAGCCGACGCCGACGAGTAATGAATAGGGAGGAGTAATGAGCGCATGCCGATTCCGAGCACGCACCCTTAATCGACTCGCATGCTCGATACCCGCCGAGTTAAGAAAAGCCAACGGTACGGATTGCACGTGCTCCGTTCCGGCAACGCTACAATTTGTTAATGGATGAACAGTTAGTTTGGATTAACGAGGAGGCTCGGGAGTCGGGCGACTGGAAATAGCAATTTGGTTCGATAAACAAGTGTTTAACATGAAAACGTTAATGGATATATTTTACATTAGATAGGTACTCGTACCGTGAAACGACGCTTTGATAACGCAAACATGAAATTGATTACAAGTATATCGTGTAATCTGACGGTATGATCGCTATGAACGAGGCACCATAACCCAGGATTTTATTATGGTATAAAAATATACCCGGTTCAGAAAGGAGAGCATCCTTTAACGCGTGCGCGATTTGACCTTTTTCTAACAGACGACAGAAAACTCATTTACTTCAGGTAATGAAAAACAGTAGGTAATTCACTTACATCTAAACCAGCGCATACATACTACAGTGGGTACTCTACGATGTTCTGCTATTTGCATTTAGTTAACATATTAATCCCATAAACTGTGCGTGTCGTTGACGTAACAACTCATCAAGTGGAGTTACATGTGTGCTGTAAAGTTGCCATTTGTGTAATTAAGTTTAGGGTACACATATTATTTTTACCTTTAAAACCTTTTAAGAGGAGTTTTCCCGGGGTTACCGCAGGAATTTAGATTCGTAATCCAATTGGTATCTTGGTTGTAGACGACGGTAATTGGACCAATTTGTGTTAACTGCCGGAACGACCACCGCGGCGATACATACGCCGACATAAAAACAAATTAGCAAAATACGTGGTTTATACCGCCACGATTTCGATAAAGAACAAACGGTTTTTAAAGTGAAAATAAAATTGGTTGGCGTTTTTCAATATGGAAACTTCAGTTCGTTAATTATTTTCGCATTGCAATTTTAAGGAAGTTTATAAACTATTGAGTTTCTATTAACTTGGTCGGAACTTTGACAGTGGGTAGACTTAAATAGATAATGTTCCTTATTTGTTAATCTAGGCGACTTGCGATGTCTTGTCTCTACCTACCATTGCATTGTTTTATAAAAGGGCTTCCGAGGTTCTTGGAATTTAATGTTTTTGATTTAATAAAAATGTTCCTAGAGCTAACATGTAATATTCTTCTATACATTCTTTCTTTAGGCCTCCTTCAAGTAATCTTGAAGTGCATGTTCAATTAAGAAATAATGATTAATGTAATTGACACACTTTACAACCTACCAATCGTTAACAAGACAACTTTTAAGTGGCAGTTAAAAGGCAAAATGTCCGATTAGAGCTATTTAAACTGTGTAGTTCACAACGAGTTCACATTATGTCGGCCACCTGTGCAATTTACTCAATTTAACTTTATTATCTGCTCGGAAATTTGGATGGGTAATTAAGGAGTCAGGCCAGTCGTCCGCCAGTGTACTCGCGGGACGGAACAACCCAAGTTTGGTTACACTTCGGGTCGTGTTTGGAGTTTGTTGACGGAAATACCAGCCACTGTAACTGTGACCGAGATTTAACAGAATTTTACGATGCCTTGAGGCTTAAAATAAAGTGCAGCAGAATTAGGTCTTGAAAGTAGCTAGCGGTTATACGGGGTGTCCGGGACATCGACGCGAAGCCGGTTACCATGGATTCAGTACATGGTTCTGAACCCCCCTGAGTTGAAATTTTTCGTCGGTTATTTAAAAAAAAAAATCAGCTGTTCCATACATTTTGACCGCGTAGGTATTGCACTTTTCTATGAAACAGCAGATTTTTTTTTAATGCGTTCAGAACCAAGCGCCATGTACTGAATCCATGGTAACCGGCTTCGCGTCGATGTCCCTGCCACCCTGTATAGCAACGACAGAATAGAAGTTCTGAGTACCTACCTTAATTTGTACATTAAATGTTCCGGGACCATTGGGTGTTAACCCAGCATTTTTCTAAATGTACCTATTGGAGTCAGTTTCGGGTTAAACCCTCCATAAGGTAGATAGGACGGTACAACTTACCACAATACCCCTGCTATACCTTCATCAAGTTTCAAACAACAGTAGCTAAATCATTTCCTATTTTTATACCTCAAAATAAATCACGGATTACATAAATACTTAACACGTGAATTTTACAAACATAAATAAGAAGCTTCTGAGAACCGCGAAATCCTGCTGAAAGTAAGGTAAGTTCCAATCAGTCTGGCTTAGCTTCGACAGGTGTCAAATGTACCGGAGCACCGAAGTGACGGAACGGTGGGAGGTGACAGTTTATGACAAGTAATCATCACGCGTCGAAGTTACGCGAACTTTGACGTAAGTGCCTGCTTTGTGGAAACTTCGGCATGTTTTGTGAATAAATGATTTTTGTTATAAATTCGTCGAATTTCGCCTTATGTGTTTGGTAGAGCGTGGTGATTAGGTTTAGCGTCTTGTTTTGGAAAGTAAGTAACTAAAGCACGTCATATTTATGAAAAAAAAGCGCTGTAGTATCTAAACTCTAAAGTTAGAGCACGTAGTTTTTTCAGGCTTTCAGAAAATCATATGAAATCCTAAAATAATCATGAATTAAGACTTTCTTGAACCAAAGTGCTATCAAAGAAATGATTCTGAATTTCTTCTTGAAACATTATTTATATTTTTTGTAATGTTGTCATGTTCCGTACTTTTCTAAAGAACTATTAACTAGGTTACAAACAAGTGCCTTATAATCTTATTAAATGTTTTTCCCCAACAAATTCTCTGTTTAATAGTTTCGAAGTTAGATAAAATAAAAGTAGAGTGTAGTAAACAAGAAACTAGTCTAGTTTTTTCACTCCGCTTCAAGATAAGAATGTTTTCAATAATTATTCTCATTAAATAGGTTCAAAAAGTTCATAGTAAGAGCGAGAAAACGTCTGAAACTTAAAATGCTTTTATAAAATTGTCGGAAAATCCTTTTCCACTTATTGTTTTCCAGCTAATTCTAGGTAAACTCTTTTCAAAATCAACCCATGGGCAAACAAATGAGTTTTAAGTCTAGACAGGACAAGCCAGTTTAATACAAAAGTAACTCCAATGTAACAGCAACATCAGCTGTTTTGAGTGTAGCTGCCGCGCCGCCGGCAATCAACATGGCCATAAAACACGCGATTTTAATTTTGTCCACAGTAAAATTTAATGATGTAACGTGAACGCACACGTCGCCCATTGGGAGCATATGACTGTGGGTGATGACGTCACGCGCGTAGGAGGGCCGCGGGGAGCGGAGCTGTATCTCAAAGGCATGGGGTGGCGGGAGATAGCACTCAACAGTTGGTCCCGGCTCGATAGCGCAGCGCGTGCGTGCCACCGACCACGTCACATGGCCGGCGAACACGCAAACTTAGTATGTGTACATACTATTGTAACTGCATTTGAATTACCCGCTCACGAATCGCAGAACGTTAATTAGGAACATGAAATTGGTGTGAACCCATCCGTTTGAATTTTATAATGAGTTTTATAAACGATGAAATTCCAGTTTCAATTTTTAAGCAGCCGCGCGGCCACAGACGCGGTGGCCAGCGAGTTCACAGCGCGGGATCCAACTGATTCACGCCGAAGCTCACGAAATGAAACATAAATCCCATTCAATCTATTTAAATTGAGCACTCCATTTGTTTTATCGTCGATTCAATCAGGAAATCGATCAATTCGTTTGCCATTTACTACGGCGAGACAGTCCACTTGATGACTGCCTACTTTTATTTAGATTGTGTGTAAAAATTGCCTTTAGAGTCTACGGAATGGTCATTAGTAGTTTTCTTAATTTGGTAAAGAAAATCTAAATTACGTAACTAATTAATTCATTACTAATTAGGCTGAACTGAAATGCAATTAAGACACTACATTATTCACACCTGAAAAGGAGTAGTCTAACTAACTAACTAACAAAAGCAGAGATAAATAGGGTTGCTACGAGATAATTGAAGCGAGAATACGCGAGTAGATAGGCTTCAGCGGCTGATGGACAGGTGAAATTAATTACCTAACAATAGCATTCAGACCACTCTCTCACTGATTAGTAAGTAAAGTACGCGTCAAAGTTTATGGCGGCTCTGAAGTGCGCTACTCGCTGCGCAGTACCCCACCCCTCACCCCGCTGACACATGAATTTCTTACCGCACAGCGACTCGCCTCATGTTCCGAGCCGTCATAAAGTTTGAATCGGACTTGGTGCTCTAAGTAATAATCTATCTGAACTAAACAAATTATATACTTACTGCTTTACATACAAAGACTAGCGTAATGGCTCATTGATCATGCGGTGTTTAAGTCAGTAAAAAACGTTATGATGGAGAACCAGAAAAACAAAACCATTGGCAGGGGCAAATGATTCAGAACACTGGTATGGACGAATTTAAATATCGGTAGCGGCCGCCTACCCTCTGTCACACCAACATTAACATAATTCAACAAAAAAAACACCCTCACCAGAGAAAAAATGATTCTTTTTTTCTGCGCCTTTTGACCCGACCTATAGTTCACAATATTGGACAAGTTTCACCACCGACGCTGTACCCTACCCTATAAAAACAATTTGATGGAACTAACATTATGTTAAACATTTGCACGAAGAAGGGTAAGAAAAGCGTAGACCGTTTCAATTATTTAAAAACACCGCTCATCCACCTACAGTCAGTGTTCAGGAATCTAAGTTTTTGCTTAGATTTATGGCAAACGCATCATGTTTAATAACCTTTCGCATTTGGTTTAATATCCATCAGTGGAGAGTGATAATGTTTCCACGGCTGTTCACGAGGGCTAGGGTCCTTCACCTTCCGCCAGAGCCAAAATAAATCCTTGGATGACAGATATCAGCAAGCCTTGTTTATTTATACTTTCACCCCGGCTTATGGGAGGGTGGCACACGTGGGACGTGCTCTGCCCCATTGCACCGAAATAAACTATTATACTCACAAAGTCAACACATGCACATCACGTGATTAGATAATAGCAAAATTGTATTATTTAGGAATATTCCGAGAACCTTTCACGCCGGTATTCATCAATCGTCGTTGCCTGGGATGTAATTGATGACCCTGGCTCATTTATAAAACAGACGCAGTTATACGTATTACCGTGTTCGACATTGAAAAAGGATCTTCTAAATATAAATTATACGGCAGCGAAACCTTCCAAAATAAATGTGGTAATTTCATTTACAAAAAAAAAATTCTCCGCAGCGTATACATTTAAATATATCAGCATAATCTTTGAGTGCGTGCGTGTGAAAATTAAGCGCCCTGGAAGTCGAGTAGCTTCGGCCTAGATGATTCTAATGGAAACGAGGAAAGGAATACTACTTACTTTAATCTCGGCCCAACTCTCCTCGTGAACCTTAGATATTAACATCTCCGCGTAGAAATATGAGAGTATCCTCGTCGTGTATCGCTACAGAAAAAGCTACCGGCGGATTAGGGCGGGCTCGGACGTAAAACGCATTAGAGTATTACAGTCAGATACTTCTGTCACTCCTTACGATAAAAACGTTGGGTTCTTTACTAAAAAACGTAACCTCTATTTAGGGCTGCCATATTTGGGAAGGGGCGCGATGGATCTAACAAGCTACGGAGTTGTGACAGCCCTGACAGCTGACATATTCCGGTCATTAATCAAGCGGTCATAGATATATGTTACGACTACAAGCTGGGGACGGCGAAGTCCGATCAAAGTCGAGTTTACTAAAAACTGGGACAATAAACTGATTACTATTGTCACGAGGTTTTAGTGTAACACTGGGCAGTTCCAAAAATAAAACTAATAGGTATTCAAAACCATCCACTTAATATTTTCACAGCGGAAATTGCTTGTTTGTTCATTTTATTATAAAATGCACTAAGTATAATGGACCTAAGGTGTTAATTTTTACATTATTCAAAGTAGCGTTTGTTACGGTAAATGAAGACGCGAGGCCGACATAAAAGTTAAAACAAACCTGTAATTGATCGCTTCAACATAACGTTACAACGACAGTTAAGAATCGTCGGAACTGATAAGTCGACTATTTTACGACTACGATTACTTTATCGGGAAACAAAACGTTTTTTAATGTTCTTTTGTTAGTACATACACTTTTAAGTGTTGATATTATCGAAAATGAAACGCGATAATCCACTTGGGATTATGAAGGACAAGTGCATAGTGCAATAGAAAACTATTACCTATATATTTCTCGGTAATCCCACAAGACAGTACTCCTACAATGGATCTTTAACCACGATATAAAATTGCACAAGTAAAAGGAAAACTCGAGTGGAGCAAATCGCATAAGCGAAGTTCTTTTTCAAATGTTTCTCGATGTAAAAAAACGAGTTCAGTATCGGCGCGGCGACCATGAGATAAATCCTGAAGGAGACGCGTTGTAATAAAACACGTACGGCTCGGGGAGCTACATTTTATTTCGAAAGGCGATAAGGGCGCGAGAAATTCCTTTTACGAGATTCTTGTGGAGGAGGGTGGTGAGGTGCAGCCACTCTTTGTGCAACATCTGGTTTGTGTCGCCTCGTAAACAGCCCAGTCAGCTCTCTGTTCGATGACACTTCACACAAAACTGTGATTGTACACAAATAATCAGACAACTGTTTGTTGGAAAATATTTATAAAAAATCCGTTTTGGTTGAAATGCTGTGTGAATTCAACGACATAATAGAAAATAGAAATCATATTTATAAATCCCTAGAAATACCTAGGTATAAGATACCTGGGTATACCTAATGCATTAAAGAATTATGTGTTTGTTTGTCGCTATGATATTGTATCAATTTATCAATCTCCTGCTTATAGCTCGCATGCGGAAACAATGCACCAGTTCATACCAACGATAAACAGAGTAAACTTCTAAATTAACTAGTTTTATGCAAATCACGATCTAGTCGTGTTGTTTTAAGTGCTCCGAGAAGACATTAATCACATAATATTGTTTGTGTGTAATGCATAACGAGCTACAGCCGTGGCGGGCGTAGAAATTGATGGAGCGATGTCAACGAGCCGACTTCGCGGTTAATTATCCAGTCCAGAGCCGTAAGCAACGTTGCCACGGTGCCAGGGTTCGCCACTTGCTAACTAGAATTCACGCTTATTGATTTAAACACAATAGGTATCTCAGGTTTATTAGAAATGTTATTTACATTAAAGAAAGTTAAGTTAATACTCACTTAATAGTTGAATGAAAGGAAAACGTTTCACAACATTAAGGAAGTGTTGCGGTCCGGCAGACAGCGGAACCTCCGGCCGGCGCTCGTAAACCCGATCGTAAACTTAAACACACCTCATTAGAACATGCAGAAGATGGCGCCGGCTAAAGATTCTACTTTATTTATGGGATACTTGCGCTCAGTACAAGGAGACAGAATGGGGGTGAGATATTGATGGACGTATTTGGTGCCAACATAATTTACTGCGCTACGTCATTCGTAGCGGAGTTTCTAATGCGAATAATTTATCGATCTCGTAGCTGAGACGCAACGATTACATTTCACACCGAGTATTTGATTAATATATAATGATATTTCAGCGAAGAACTCCAAAAGAAATTATTAAAATGCTACGAGAACACCTCTACGAAACTACGACACTACCGTAGCTTTCGTAGCGAATGCGTAGAGGTTGGTCAACCGCCGAAATATCTAAACTGAGACTCGTAGAAGACAATTTTACGGTATAGACAATTATACGGTAATTTTTATAGCATTAAGGAATATCTTGAACATAAGTTGTGTTAATCATTTTGCATGCTTTAGTCTTAAGCAAAACATGTATGATCTCATCCTTAACTCATGTACCACCTTTGTATACCATGTTTTAGGCAAATAAATAAATACAAATACAAATATTTGAATTGAAAAGGAATTAAAAGTGTTTTTGAATTTCCGAACAAAAATGATCGAAAGACAATTAGACAACATGGGTAACCTATCAAAGTATCAAGACTTTGGTATCTTACGAATAACCATGATGTTGTCATGAATAAAAACAATACAGGCGCATACGCAACGACTATGATAGGAGGCGAGAGTGCGAGACCACGTGCTGGATTCAAGACGTGTGCCGGTATAAAAATAGTAAGTGCCTTATGATTCATATCTACTCACTGAAAGAATGCCGGAAGAAGGATAAACATAATGTATCGCGGAAGTTATTATTACAAGACCTATTATGAAACGTATTATTAATATCGCATTGCATCGGGATTTGCGGTAGATATGTGTTTCCAAGAAGACGCGCAGTAAATTAATAGATGGAAGAGCCAGTCTAATGTTTTGTAGGTTATTTTCTAAGGCTTCTATACTGTGGTTATGTATAGTTCTTACTCCTCCAATTTTCTTTCCATAAGGTGAAGTTTTCTTGCGTTTTTTGCAATTTGCAGATCAGTATCAGGTTGTATGTTGATTTAAATATGATTCACGGCCGTATCTAATGTTTATTTATAGAATTAAAATCATAAAAATCCTCAATGCAGCACTCTATGTTCATGTACCTAATCCTATTGAATGACTATTTCATGAAATCATGACATTTGAGGATTATGCTAACTTAAGGACGCATGTATTGCTGACTCTAATGTATATAATTCTGTGAAGCCATATTTGTTACAGTCGCGAATCATATTTAAATCAATATAAAACCTGACACTGACCTGCAAATTGCAAAAAACTAAAGAAAATTTGAATTTAGCAGACTACCTTATTTTGTTGCTATCCAAGGCAGAATCATTAGCGCTTTTTTGGACGCCACTGTAAATTCTCTACTACAGAAGTTACATTGGTTGAAACCTATGTTTGTTTAAAGAATTTAAATGATCTTCACAACACCTTCTCGATGTGCGTAGTGAAGGTTTTAGGGATATCGTCTCGATAGAAGTAGTAACGCTTGTAGATCCTTTTGTAGATCGGGCCCTTTCAGTATGACGTCAAGCTGTATTTGGTGGATGTTTTGACGGATGCGTTGACCATGAGTTTTGTTGTTAATGATTCTTCTCTCAGAACGCCGTGAGGCAAGAAGCATTCAAGTTTACAGAGTACCTATGTAGTAAGCAAAAGTTGCGAATAATTATCTATATTTCCTGCTGTCTTGTATGGATCAGAATGTTGGGCCACCAAAGGGATGAATGAAAGGCAATTGCATGCAGCTGAGATGAGAATGCTAAGAGGGATGTGTGGTGTTACACGAATGGATAGAGTAAGAAATGAGTACATAAGAGGAAGTCTGAAAGTGGCACCGGTGACCGAAAAGTTGTGCGGTAATCGGTTGTCATGGTATGGGCATGTGATGCGGAGGAATGAGGAAAATGTCGTGAAGAAAGTTTTGAGTGTGAATGTCGATGGCTATAAGAGTAGGGGAAGACCAAAGAAACGATGGATGGACTGTGTGAAAGATGATATGGCTAGAAAGGGGGTAACTACTGAAATGACGACTAATAGAGAAGTATGGAAAAAAGGGACATGTTGCGCCGACCCCAAATAAAATTGGGATAAGGGCAGGAGAATGATTTCTGCTGTGAATATCTGTACTGAGTGAAGAATGTTATGGATGAGCCACGCAGACACCTCCAGATCTTTCCGGGCGTAATGACAATATTGTAGTTCTAATAGTAGTGTGCTCAATGTTTTGCCATATCTGACTCACCTGATGCTGAGTATAAGGGCTTGGAGCCGCTGCGTACTGCTGCGGCTGTGGCGGCGGGTAGCGACAGGGCTGTGGCGCATAGGCCGCCGCCCACTGCTGCGCTCCGCCGCGGTATTGCGCCCCCGCGCTAGCCATGCGCGCTGCGCACGCGCCTGCGCCTGCGCCCGCGCCCCCGCTTGCGACCGTCACGGCGCCCGCGCCCGCGTTGCTTGCTGAGCGACAACCGCCGCCGGTACTCTGGGAACAATACAGAAAAACTGTTAGTTTTACTGAATAAAGACCTTCAATTCATCCAGTTTTTTTTCGTGCACCCTATTACCTATTTACTAACTGGAGTAAAACTTTGTGCTTATGGAACTTACTGACAGGTAATCGGATAACCAACTTGCCAGGCGCAAGTACCTATCCCTGGCTAACAGGAGCGTTACCTGTGGAGCGCTTGTTTACTTCTAATCTGGTATTTCTATGGCAAATTCTAAAGGTGCCTACAATCTCTATGAATAATATTTATATTCTTTAGAGGCTCATGCATAGCAATGGAATGTGACTAGGTGGGTTTGTTAGTAGTGATTAGTGCACAATAAATAATGCAGTTATTCAGCTCAACTCTGCTGCATCAAATTAAAGCCATCGTATTTTGTAAAGCTAAGAACAATACCCTGCTATTACTACAAACTGTACTATTTGCAACAGGATAAAGCCATAAGAAAATTTACATTTAATAAATGAAGCTATCGTGATTGTGTAGTCGGTACAACTTTCACTGCAAAGCGGCCATTTGTTTGGATAATACATGGCTCGCAAACATACTCCTATCGGTTACCGTTATGGAGGAGGCAGAGCCGGGCGTAATTTCATTTTAAAACCATTTATGTGCCTAATTCGTTTACCTATAGTATTTGATGCTTCGTCCTATTTAGCTAGAATTTTATTTTGTAGATACTCCAAAATTAGTCTTCCGTTCGTCTCTTGGACGCCTAATAAAGTTAAGTTGAAAGACACTTTTAGTAGCATAGTTATAAAATGATATTAAAATAATTTGGTAACTTGTTAATTTCTTTTAACTAGTGGAATAATTGCCTTATTAGTCTAGTCTAGTGGTAACAGGTTCGGCCATGGACCGTAGCGTAGCGAAAAGTTTCTAACAAAAACAGATGCGAATCGCACAGCCAGGTAGTAACTGGTTTTTGTAAACTGCATCTTTGTGCAGTTATTGTTATTTAATCCTAAAATAAAAAATACATAGTTAACTAATATTAGTTAGATACGGTACTATAGGAATATTATACGGAAAAGGAGATCAAATTATTTATCAGGTTATTTTTTAACGACTGGATTTAAATCCTGGCGCATATCTGATGCGCGTATTATCTTGGGGATCCGCATGTTGCATCACTTCACTGACGTAGACATATGGCTATAACAGATTGGCATCTGTGTGCCGAGAGCCGTGACGAAGCGTGTCTGCAGACTTTCGCAAACGCCTAGAATACCTTATACATGCACATAATGTAGTACACAGATCTATGTGTAGTTGTACTTGTGTACATTTATCTACTCGTATCTTATCCGGCTAGTTTCTATTTTTTACGGTTTTTGAGGAAGAATGGTGAATAATTTAACGACGCCCAACGGTTTTCCATATAGGCAGGTACCTACATCGTGATACGATTAAGATGTTTGGAAGTGTTCAATGTTCCAGCAATTCAGCTAACTACTTCTGTAGGCATACTTACAAGAACACCTAGTATGAAGGCTCATCATCATACAAAACTACTTGAATAATCATGATAATCACGTACAAAGCTACCTTTTAACCGCAGCTCTACACTAGCTCTACAATGAGAATATCGTAAACCAGAATCTACGACAATTGCCACCAACAATTTGACGCGAACGAGAATTAAATTCACAAGGAGTTTCAAGACAGTTCAGCGTTTCACAATTCCCTGTGGGTGAGAATTAAGTTCAAAGGAAAAATTCTAAGAGAAAAGAAAAGAGATATCCATTCGTAGTGAGGTTAAGAGACGTTAATAGTCAAAGAAAAACTTGGAGCATTAAAACCCGAAGTAACTGCTTTTACAATATCATCATGGACGCTGTAGCTGTATAATAGACGAACGTTATTTATTGCGATTCCAGTAATTTGTCTATCAGAAACGCCTACACAGAGCACGGGTGAACAAGCACACAACACACTGTTTTTGTTACGAGTACAACACGTAACACAGGAAGGTTTGAATAGTGAAGAATTAGATAAAACATTTGCGCCTTAGGGCTGTGATGTGATATGAAATTTTTGTTGTCTTTATTTGTTATTCCGAGCGAGTGCGTTCACCCAAAATGAGATTTATGGAGGCAATAACAATGTATAATTTCACCCAGCGACCCCCATCTTGGGGACTTAATTATTTGAGTCACGGAATTCGAAAAACCCACGAGGAAAGCCTCATGGATCAGGGCTTTGTTGTAGTTTTTTTCTCTCTCGATAAGTAGCATTCTTTTACTTTTAAAAGTATTTTTTGCTATTGAAAAAATAGGTGAGTATGTCTGTAAGGCGATAAGCTGGCAATCCGCTTAGTGTGCGTGGGGCCACCGACAAGGAATTAGCGTAAAATATATATTTTTGTTACTGTAAAAGCAAAGACCTTACGTCCACTGAAAGTCTGGCGGTTGCAGATTACATTATATGTAAGTACATATATTGGGTTTATTCTGTCTTCCTACATAACGTGTAAAGGTTATAGACGAAGTGCCTACATAAGTTACTTATGTATTGAATATATTGGAGCATTTCCGAGACGTTATGTAAAGACTGACACTAAATTGTGGTCTGTTACATTAAAGTGAGTTAGTACGTCGTTAAGGCCTGTTGACTAAAACGGCAACATGAATTTTAAGATTCATTGTCAATTTTCTCATGAGTCTACGTAAATGACGTTTCATTCCATTTTCCGGAACTCATGAAGTGAGCCGTAATTTAACTTCGTCCAACTATACTAGGTGGTATTTCCTTAGTGATTTATCATTTGGACGTCTAGGTTTTTCTTACTCTTATTCAGAATGGCTCGAAGTTTAAACACTTTGTGCAGAATTGTTTGCTAAACGAACAAAAAAGAAATAGAAAAACTTTGAACAAAACTAAGGAGTTAAGTTGTATTTGCATACCTACGTATACAAATGCACGGTTTTATTTCTGCTTGTCTGAAGAGAACTGAAGTACCAAATCTTTTGCTTACTATGTCGCCAGTGAGGAAAACACAAACTCGTCGAGCCGAATAGCAGAGAATTGATACTCCAGTACTCGAGCCAGTGTTCACGTCTTTTGTGGAGAGCTATTGCGTTTTCTTGTTGTCTGTGGAGATTTAGTTTTATGTTGAGTGGGACTGTTGGCGTCGGCGGGTCGCGCCGGCTCTGTCTCGACGCCAGCTTGTTGCTGCGTGCCGCGTGCGCCGCCCCCGCCCCCTCCCTTACACCCCCTCTCGTACCACCACCACCACCACCCCCTACCCACTAAAGATCCGCTTTTAATCTAGAATGGACACGCCTGCAACTATAGCTTCGAGGACACTGGAATTGCTTTGTGATATCACTACGCTGCTTAGTATTTATACAGCATCTATATCAAGGTTGCCACTGTGCTTGGATCTAGGAAGTTTGAATTCATTAGGGACTTAGTAAAGAATTGCATCAAGTAAGGAAATCATTTCTAAGTCATGGAAAATGTAAATCTTCATATTATTCTAAACAATAGATAAGTTGGTCCTTCTCCATGGCAAACTTCAATCAAACTATCAAACACAAGTGCACCAAATCGTCTATAGTTTCAAATAACACGCAACAGAAAATGATTAAAGTAACAATACCTATATTGTTTAAGTCAAACAAACGGCTATCTATTAGTTAATACTGGAAGTTAATTATTCATGCAAGTACCACAAGCAAGACTGGTACGATTCAGGAAATTATATAACTTGCTTGTGAATAGATAGCGAACATGAGCGACTGGGATACTGCTATAATTCTCCGCAAAGATCATTCGCTTCGACTTCGAACTAACAAAGTTATTGTCCATTCAAACTTCGATGGACATAAATTCGATACGACCAGGAATCAAAATCAAATCCTATTCGGTACGGGATAGTGTCTTATTCTTATTACATTTCATGACTTTATTGTGTTTCGTCTTTATTTAAAACGAAAGTGGATCTTTTGAGATTTCACTGCTCGTTTAATGGAATTACACACGGAGAGCACGTTAGCCAGTTAACGTCAGCTTCGGCCGCGTGTCCAATACGTTCGTACAGTCTTTAAAGTTGTCACTTTGAACGTTAGCCAATAAGAGGCAATAAAATTGCTCCCTGTAGCTACTCCTCGACTTTAGTAAGAGCGACCAGGATCAAATAAAGTAGGGCTTCACTAAAAGCATTGAACGGCCACCGGTTTTACGCTCTCCAGACTTTAATGGACGAATAACATTTTTGTGTCATCAATGTCCTTGTTGAATAGGGTAGGGTTTTGAATTGCTTACTATTATGAGCTAGCAATTGCAGTCAATCGAGTATTAATTGGAAATAATCTTGTGATTACAATTAAGACAGTCGTCTGGCTAAGTTAAATTCTTAATTGATTAGGCGATCACCAGACGAGGTCAACCCTTGGCTGCGCCGGCGACGGCTCCGCAAATTACGAGCCGCCAGACGTTCCAACTAGTCGCAGTCACATCCTTAGCCTTCCCCCGGCCGTCAACCGCATCTAATCCGTCCCGGCTCGTCTGATTACCGGCAGCTCACAGCGGCCCGCAAACAAAGCCGCGATGACGAGCGTAGTTGTCTTCCATGAATTCCGGATACCGCTCCCAAATTGTTAGACCGGCGGCAATATAAATTATTTGTACTATGTCGGTACTGTTTCGACTACATCAATGGGTATCCGATAGAGCGTCACTTTGAATAATGCGTTTTATTGAAAACCAACTCCATTTTTTGTTCGACGTTTACAAATACCGGTGGAATAGATTACTCACAAACGTGACAAGCCTGACCACCTTTACAATACAATTAGATTTTTTTTTCTCTGCCTACAAAAAATACGGGCTGGTGTACGGTGTAAGTGTGCCTATAACTTGTGCTATAACTAGACAGAATAACAAAAAGGTTTGTTGCTGATGTAAGACATAGACGCCAGTGAGTCATCGAATGACGCCAGTTTACTTTAACAATCTCAGCAATTTCCCCGAACAGCAAATAACGAATAACAAAAAAAGCGTCACCAGTCACTGAAAAATGTTTACCTTGCGTAGGTCAGTTACATTACGTTTGCGAGTTTGATATTACAGTTTACATCAGCGGATATAATATTAAACGTTCAACAGTAAGTAGGTTATAATAATCATCATTTTCGTACATTTTCGAAACAAATAAACGCTATAGATTCATATTTTACTTTTAGGTCTCAAGAATTCTGTTGCAAAATTAGTCATCTCCTGTAGCTTAAAACAATCTTGAAAGCAAGATCAAAAAAGGTGAATAAGGTGAGTAACACAGTGCGCACATTTCTCGGTGGCCATTGCATGCAGTCACCCGATCCGCGGCGGTGACGCACTTGGCACATGCCAGCAACCTGACCCCAGCGCTGATCCGATCGCTGTTTGTGTCCAATATGGCACATGGACACACCGATAATACACTTCATATTAAAATGCTACAATATTATAAAGATGGTCGAAAGTAATGCGGTTGTAAAATGCATAGAGCGTGCCGTGACTGCATCATTATGTGTGCTATAAAGCTCGTACGAGTGGTACAACTGTGAGGCGACATTATTCAGCAGTTTTTGCTCTGACTGGCGGCACATTTGTATGCGATTCGCTTCGGGGACGGCTGCCCGCGACGCGAGATTAGCGCCTGCCACCGCACACGCTGCGTGATTAAACTGTTTCCGTTTTGCAGATATTCCGTTTTGTCTCTATCTCCCACGTCGATGTGAACAACCATGCTGCTGCGGTTAAATATTCATCTGCCTGATACTGTTTTATACTTGCCACGAATACTTTGAGGTTTAATATCGCATGTGGAGCGATAACGGTGCGGTGCGTAGACGGCGTACGACTAACATAACAGTTCCAAACAATTTTGTGAATGCAACGTGTTGCATCGTAATAAGGAATTCCACACCACTAGCGGTACACGGACGCCAACTCCGGCGTACTGCAAAAGTGCCTTATGTACTTTGGCATTAATGTGTTGTTGCACACACACACAGCGGCTACGTGTCGGTATGTGTGTCATCTCGGTGTAGTGGTGCGGTGCGGAATGCGGCCGCGTCCTTCGGCGTACGCCGCGCCGGATCATTTGCACACAGGCGCGCCAGTTCCTATCCAATCCAGGCAGACATTTTATTGCTTCCCAGCTATCATCTATATACAAGTGAACTTCTGATAAGTTTAGTGAAGACGGCCACTTGATGACTTCTTAGAATATCGCTCGGTCACTTGAGGAGGTTACAGCTACGGACTCGGGTCTAGCGGTAGTGTTTAATACACGCTCACTTCACAGTTTACTTTAACAGCGCTTGCACATACTTGAAAATATTTAAACAGGTTTGAAAGCTGTGATTGTTATTAAATGCGCAGTAAGTTTTAGCGGTTTCGAATGCGGTGTCGTGCAAAAACAGTTTGTTGGAGGCTGCTAATAGTGTTCCCAAAGGATTTTTCACACCACCTGGTCGCTAATGTCAAATTATACGTCATGCAAACCTGACCAAGCAAGCAAGCTGGCAAGGCATTAAAGACATAGAGTCTGCCAGGCTATATTATTGTACTGAATTTCATTGTGACCCACTGGTGCATAATGTGATTTAAATTAGGAACCTCAACTAAAAAAATCGCAAGGAAGCTTTTAACTATCGGCATTGTAGGTAATTCGTAAATACGACCAGCATTAGTGCGTGCGTTTTCTTACGATGAACTCTAACCTTTTATAATCTGCACAAAACAACGAATACGCATACCTACTTACAAACAAGCTAAAATTAAAATATTAAGTGACAAATAGGTATTAAGTCAGATAAAATATAAAGGCGTCTACCAAGCGAAGCTCTTGGGCCGAGAATGTTTTAGATGACCTAAGTTGAACCATGTGCAATAAGACAAAAACAGTTTCTATTGAAGTCGTTTCAGTGGTTTCTTGGAAATTCCCGGACAAAGGATACTTGTAAACACATATACGTAACCGATATTAGGTGCAATGGCGTAGAATGACACAAAAGAAGACCATGCAAAATATTCCTGGTATGCATGAAAAATACTACTTTTAAAACTGTTTAAAAATCTAGCTAGGGTACTTACAGCGGCTTGGTAACTTAGCAATCTCGTACAGAGAGTAATAATTGCCAGGCTACGAGGCGCAGTAGCTGCATGCAGAATACATTGCAGAGCCCCAGGGAGATTTATTGTTCACTCGCGCTCAGAATGCCGTAATGGTGTCGCCAAACTATGAGAAGAACGGGCCTGGGACGATCGCCCGAATATGAGTGTTACGCTTTTACTTGGAGCCATAAAAATTCTTTGTCTGGATTCCGACAATATGTATAGCATGTATAAATAATGATATGGTACGTAGCCAAAAAAGTAAGTAGACAGAAACTATCAAGCCTAGTTGAGATGAAATATAGAGAAGTCGAATAGCCAAGCGGCTACCGAATATTTGTTCATTTAAATGCTGCCATGTATATAACACGAAATTCTTTATATAGAACAAGGGTTGGATAAACGACTTGGGGGCTCATAACTTGTAACAAAACATCAAAATAAAAAATGATCTGCGGCGAATTTGTTTCATTTTAAAAGATCTTTTCAACGACGCTCTACCCAATGATTAAAGAGTGCAATTCTAGAACCATTTGTCAATTTTCAATCCAAATGGATATTATGAAAGCCTTTCCTTGTGAATTTTCATCAAATCCGTAATATTGAAGGAACTACCTACGAATATGTGACATTAGTGACATATGAAGGGACGAATATGCCATTATAAGGGTTCTGGCTCAGACGAAAACCTAAAAAAATATAAGAAGCCGTCCGAAGTCGAAATAAAATAATCTCTTAAAAGGTTTAACGTGTTATGAGTTCTTAAACAAAAGATATCAATAATTTTGGGCACGAAATAGGATATTAATATTGATGCGGATGGAAGTTGTACATAGTCTTTATAATGATGTAATTAATGTTTACAACAATACTTTCGAGCATGTAACCCGCCGCCGCCGCGGCCGGTGCGGTGATGGCGTGTTACTCTTAATTGCACTCAATTACTCATTAACGTTACTTTCATTGACATGCCAACATATATAAATTGGTGAAACGTGCGTACTTGTATGCTCATGATTGAGTACATTTTTGTAGAGCTTCACTTACAATTACGTTTCAATTATTGCGAATTGCGATTGTCATCGATAATGATCATAACTGCAAAGTAATTTAAAGTATTGTTCGCAATAAAAATCATAAAAAATAAAATGATGGCAGTTAAAAGTAACAAACTTATAGTTAACGAGAAAACTGATTTTTCAAAAATGCTGAGTCAAAACATAGTTTTTTAGTGTTGTCGTACAGATTTATTATTTTGCAACGTGCATTTCTATTTAAAACATATCGGTTGGAAAACCACATCTGCATCCAACATGAGACATCAGACGTTACTATTAGTCATTACACAGGTTTTGTTTACTATCTCATAAGCACAGAATGGGTTAAACATCAGTAGCTTCATTAATCGTGTAAACTGACACTTTGAATAGCAACTATTCATAAATTAACTTCCTATTCAACGACTTGAACTAACGAGTTTGCAACATCTAAATATCCTGTTGAATATTAACTTCTTGATTAGATATATGCTTATATCTTCTATACATATAATAAAATTGTAGAAAAGTGGTGTCTGTACAATGGAAATATATGAAAAAAAAATAGCAGGGGTTGTTATTATATCGATGCTGAACCCGAGATTGTAATTAGATTTTTTTTTGTCTGTTTGTCTGTTTGTCGGTTTGTCGGTTTGTCTGTTTGTCTGTGTGTTTGTGCACGCTAATATCAGAAACGGCTTATTCGATTTAGATGCGGTTTTCACTAATATATTGTAGTAAGCTTCACTTAACATTTAGTGTTTATTTCATGTCAATCGGTTCATAAATAAAAAAGTTATGTCAATTTAAAGAATCACATCGAACATTTGTTATAGGTTAGGCATTTCTTTCCTTGATTTTCGGTATACTTATCTTAATTTTTATTTAGGGTTTGTATATAAATATTATAAGTATTTGGTATAGGTTAGGCATTTCTTTTCTTGATTTTCTTTATTAAGTATAAGTTTATTAGCTCAGGTTAGTAATTAATTTTTCTAGCAATTCTTTTGTTTTATAAAGTTATTAGTACGTTTGGTTTACACGTCTTAACACTTATTACTTAAACTGTGACAATTTTAGACTGTATAATAATCTGTAAGTATTTATAATTTAATTGTTTACGATAGTACGTGTTTACTAAATAATTGTGTGTTAAGTAGTAAGTACTATTTTATTGTAAGAATGCCTCGAAGAAGATCCAACCTCTCCCAATGTAGCAGAAATGCTAAAAGGATGAGATAAGTTCGATCACAGGAATCTGAGGAAGGTCGTGAGGCAAGGCTCTCTGCAACTCGGGAACATCAGGCTAGGTTTTGTGCTGCAGAAACTTCGACTCAGCGGGAATCTCGACTGAGTTCAAATCGTTCTCGAATGGTCGAGGTCGCGAAAAAATTTTTTCAGAAGGAGGTGACGGCTTGCCATGCCCTCTCGCTCCGCACCATGGCCTGAACCAGGGCCGTACGCGAGAGGTCACCGCCGCCGATCGCCTCCACGAGGACACGGCGGTGGTCCACCCAAGCCGGGCAGACCTCCACCGTATGCTGCGTGCGCTGCCTAAACCGTTAGAGTTACATGAAGAAAATGTATTGTGGGATTGTTTGTCTTAAAGAGTTCTAAATAAAAGTCCGCGACAGCATATATCTACCTTTTATGTGGAAGCCTTTATAACCAAAATAGTGAGCAATAAATACAGTTAAATTGAATACTTTTTTTACATAGCATATTTTAGAGTATTTAGTTAATTCTTAATTTACCTTCATCGCTTTTGGTATTTAATGTAGATAAAGTTTGTCTTTTACACTAAGTAATTTGGACAAATAGTTTAAAAGTTAGAACGATAAGAATGACCTGCGATATTGAGTCGACGGTCTGTGCGCCGCGGCGCACAGAACGAGGGTGGAGGGGCGGGCCAGCCAGGGGATGACGCGCCAGAGCGCCAAGTAGAAGCTATAATTGCTTAATAATTATGTTCGAGAAATAACGTAAATAACGCAATTAATTGTTGAACTGTCAAAATGAAACCCATTGCTATTGTAAGTGCTACGCAATTACCCCGCTGATTTAGGACATGTTACACGTTCCTATGGGATAATTTCCGACATCCACGCGGGCGAAGCCGCGGGCAGAAGCTAGTATGTAACTAAATCCCTGTTTCTGAGGGCCCAACTGTTTATATGGATATTATAGTCTGCGTCAGTTCTATTTCAGTCAACAAATCTTTTGTCGACAGATGTTTATTTATTAAAACTGTCTGTACCCTAGCGTGGAGCAAAAAAATTCGTCGAGATAAGGGTTCAACAAAAGGAAATGACGAAATCCTCACTGATTGGGATTACCAACGTACTAAAAGCGTTGTAAATGTTGTAACAGATAACGTTGGGTCAGATCACAATAGAGGATCAACAATACATAAGTGTAAGCCGAAATGTGACGCATAGTTATCGATTTCTAATCATACGCCCCCGCGCCGGGTGGCAACACCGATTGTGGATGGTGTCCCATCTAATGTTGCCATATTGAATATGCCACAGCCGTTGGTAAACGCAGATACGATTAGGATCTTTTGTTATGCTTTTTTATTCAAATAGAAATATGTTAACCGTGACGAAGTGGTTTGATAGGAACGTGTTAGATACGAGTCAATGACGTACTGATTTTTTTTAAATCCTTATCGACTTTAATGCGAATCCTTAATGCGACGATAGCAGCCTACCTACATTTCTATTGTCCCGTGTATTTATATCAATCTAAGGAAAAAATATAATTTATTTCCACTATCTTTGTCCCTAGGTATATGCGGTTTTCATTGTGCTTTTCCCTGACAATGCGTAGTGGAGCCTCGTCTGTTATCAATAGTGCCCGCTGGGCTAGGCTATACCCACATAGATACAAAACGCATTGTATTAAAAGCTAGCCACCACAGTGCGATCGTGAAGGGTTGCGAGTACTCCCCATCGTTTGTGCATTTCAGCAGATTATGCCAGTCTGCAGCAGGTTGGTTAGGTTAGGTCTTCACACCTAATATTCGTACCTACGTAATGCCTGACTATTATATTACGAACGCTACAATTTAATTATTAACGTTTTGAAATATAAATGTGTGCGTCATGTCACGTATTTCCTTAAATATGCAATGCCTAAAACTGGTTTAAATGAGATGTATTATTATCACAGTCAAATAATGACGGGTTTATTTTTAGGTAATCGAAATATTTCATAGATATTTCACGATGTGTTGGACTGTTCTAAATATCAAGTGTTAAAGGAAGTAGATTATTTTGAACACACAACTGATAAAATAACAACAGTTATTATGTTATCAATACAACGTAATTACTTATTCTAATTAGGAGCTGATACAATCGACACTGTTATTATCTGTCCGGTAATTGAATCCCGGGAACCTAATACCCGCTTTTTCATGTTACCAAAATATGAAATCAAGTTATAGGACGCTATAATTACAGAATGTTATTGATAGTACCTCTCAAAATATATGTTTAAGGTCTACTTTTATCTTCATAAAACAATAAAAAGTTCATTACAGTTTTGTTTACGTAAAAAAGAACTAATAATTTCAAGTTTTGATGCGTCATTATTTTCTTAACGCAACGCAAATAAAAAGTCCTACTTACCGCTTTCAAAGTTCTTAGAAAAGTAATTTTCTAATACACTTCTTACTAAATACAATAGTTTTTTCTGAATAGTGTTATTTAAAGTGGTAATGAGGGTGGGGAATGTCCCGGTCGGTCACGCGACGTCCGGAGCGGCCTGCTTGGACGTACGGTCACATGGAAATGAGCCTTCCACCTAAATTGCCTCAACAATTTATTTTATTTCACAATATTAATTTACCTTTGAATTAATTTGTAGCAAACATGATTTTAGATGACCAACTCGGAACTCTATTTTTTTCGGTTACTTATATTTTCTTTGAACGTAGTAATTTCCAGTCTATTAGGTACTGACGTAAGAACCGGCTTTTTATACTAGTTTATATAATTACAAAAGTAATTTGTTGAAAAACCAGTGCAAATATAATCGAGGCTGTAACCACGGTATTGTGTGTACACTACGCAGATGGAAGTTTCGAGTAATCTCACGGGGATGACGCATGATTACTGATTGTCTCCTTTTGACGTGAGTTGTCTGTTGCATGCACAGCATCACAGCGAGGGGAATTAATTTTACCTTTACACATACAAAACGGTAATGAAAACAGAATCGACATGTAGGAAGCGAATGACCAAATCAAATGTGTTTTTGCGTTATGTTTTTGATTAAAATCTTTCTGATACGATCGCATAGGTTCTATCTTAATTTTTAATCAATTTAAAATATAATTTGTAACATAAGACGCTAACGAAACATTAACTTCAAAATTAACAATTTAAATCTCATGTCATTGTAATGCGTTCTTGTAAATCTACATTTAGCCGTTGTTTTAGTTTTACAGCTGCTATTTTAGTTTCAATTTGCCGCAGTCGGCTGGTATTAACGTAGACGTGCATTTGCTTGTAATGTAAGGGGTAAATCAGTCTGGACGGTCTGCTGGGGTGCGTGGGTGCGGCGAGGGACTTTGATTGATGACGATGGGGCCACATTGTGCGTACGTTTGCCCATTGTCCGAGCAACGTGAATCGAAACAACTGGACCAGTAACACAAATGAGCTCTTTTATTGCTGACGATTATCCCTCATACGATTCGAGTTTGTTCACATTTTCAAGATATTATGACGAATGTTAGTAGCTTTATATTTCGTTTTCAGCGTACAATCACTGCCCCACGTACCCTAATACATTCCGCAAACCTTACATCTTGTTCGTAACGCACATAAGGATAAACTTATTGAAAGAAAGAGGAAGTTTTCCAAAGGCAATTGTTTCGCAAATCATAAAAAATGTACCAATATCAAATATTGGTGTTGTGAGTGGAACGACAGTTTCCAAACAAATAAATGAACTGAAAGAAATTTCTCGAGAGGGTACAAACATGAAACGCAAGCGAGTGCACGTCTGTGAGACTTGTCGATCGTACGACGTGCCATGAAATAGCTTGGAAAATAACTCCATTCCCGCGGGCACGACTGCGATTCAATCAAGTCTGATTCACAATTTTGGAGTTCGTTTACCGAACCGGCGAGTAAATTGAGAAAACGCAACCAAAATAGCCTAGGGATTGAGAGAGAAAAGGATTTCGCATTTAGGTAATCGTTTTACGTCGTACA
Organism: Conistra vaccinii; assembly: GCA_948150665.1. Lineage (NCBI taxonomy): Eukaryota > Metazoa > Arthropoda > Insecta > Lepidoptera > Noctuidae > Conistra > Conistra vaccinii. The sequence continues at coordinate 12,606,037 of OX411330.1, forward strand.
GCCAATTACCAAAATCCAGGAAAGTAGGAGATAATGCCGTTGGCTTACACGATCGTAAACAGACGGGCGCGCTCCGCAGTTCCATTTTATTCCCGCTTTTAATTCATTTAGAACTACATTGTAACTTTGTAAGAAAGGCTAGATTCAGAGGGAGCTGTCAAATTCTCCGTTATATCTTCACTTAAAGGGCAACAGAGTCGTACTTAATGCTATTAGAGCAAAGAGCTTTTCACTTCGGATCTTAGAACTGTAGCTACGTATCGCCGTATTATAAACGTCTTCAGGAAAACGCGAAAACTGTCTTCGGCCGAAACGAGAGTGCACTACGACGTAATCTTCTAGTTTTTACCAAGTAGGTTGGTACTTAGAGTGATTTTTCTTCTTCACTTAACAATTTTACAAGTGAAGTAGTTTGTGCTGTTATAATAACTTGGAGATAGACGTTTTAGTTTGAATTGCAAATGACGATTATCCAATATGGAAAGCGGTTCCAATCACACGGGTGTTTAGACCGCAATATGCCACCGCTATTCCTTCCCGAGACGTTGACATAGCCCAAATTAAACCCCAATATTGAATGTTACATTCAGTAATCCGACCGTTATTGAAATACACATAGAAATATAATTGCTTTCATAACCAACTTAAAGTTTGCAAAGTAATATTATGTTATAATAAATTGTAACTTTTGTAAGAAATATGTTGTTCAAGTGTACAAAGCCGTAAGAAATTGAATAAGAAAATTGTAAGTAAAATTCCGTTTTGTGAAAATAACTGCTTATTTTTATTAGATTTCAGTAAGATTGCGTGCATTTTCTTTTTGTAAATTCCCTTCTATGCTAAGAAAAACAAAACGATTAAGTTTTACATAGCGTGATATAAATCGTAATATTATTTAGTGCGGCTTGCTTGTATCGCTTCGTATACATCTAACAGATGGTATCTGACCTCTCGGGGGATGGGGCCGCTAATTTATTTAGCGTAACGTCCTAAGATTTATACTTCATGAAAGTTCACTAAGGATTATTAAGGATTATATATATATATATATATATATATAAGACAATAGACAATATATAGTTTTATTTAGTGCCTTGTGGTTTCTTTGATGTATAGTCTTAAAATAAACTATATCCAACTTTTAATACAATCTTTAGTCATCGTCATGCATGACTAACAAAAACTATTTATAAAATAAAATAAAATTGTTTTGGTCTATCATTTTTATTCCATTTCCATTCTAATCATCGTGCGTTTAACGAATCGTTATAAACTTCACAGACCATGAATAGGCATCGGTTATTCTCAAATAAAAAAGGAACAAACTTGCACAGAGTAATAAAAACATAGACAGACAATGTGTCACGTTCAGAAGGCTGTCAGTATCGATATTGAATGCCGGAGCGATTGTTTGCGCAAGGTGGAGGTCAGCTCGGTCACGTCGAGAGCTCTCGGCCAGACGATGCACTCCACTCTGACGTCATAACCTGTCACTATATTTGCACTATTTGACAGACTGTTGCTACAATCAATATAAATCTGCCCGTTTGTGTGAAATTCGACCGCGGAATAGTTCACTAATGGAGTGCTCATGCGTCTCTTTCGTGACAGAATCAAACTCGACTAAATAGAAAAATAACCGTGATTGCCGTGATTGGGCGATCGCCAGTGTCGCATCTTGAGACGTCATACTTACAGAGTAATTTTGATTGATTGTTTCTGAACTTATTTTCTGGAGCGCACGTGTACGCCCCCGGCTTATCACTTTAGTCTCTCACTGCTCCACGGCATTCACCGAAGGTATGATAAATGTGTTGCACATTGCTTCCCTAAACCTTTCTTAGGATATTTATATTCCGGACTCCTTCTGTCGACACGTATCGATTCATTTGGTTCTTATGCGAGGCGGACGGTGACTAATGACGTGAGTCCGGCGAATAATGTCGTCCATTTAAGCGTGGAATACAAGTAAGCTGGCAGGAGACAAGTAGTGATGTACCTTGTTGACAACTTCGTTCCGATAATGATCGTTTGCGCAGGCTTATCGGAGGTCATTAGCAAGCTTGATATCTGTGTCGTTAAATAAATATTAGGTTTTGTGGAGCAGTCATATGTATGATTGCAGTAATCTAGTTCCGCCCACGGAATATGATACAATATACGGTAATACACATAATCTGTGCACACGTACGAACATTACATTATTAGTTACCTACCTACGCTACAAATGAAAATCCCCTACAGCAAATTTTCTAAATTCCTCGGTTCCCAAAACGTACACTTTGTTGGCACCGAATTATTATAGATGCCATTACCATAGATATTCAGTTGGAAGATTTGCGGCATGCGATTACGAATATTAATATTTAGGTTAATTAAACTTGAAAGTTAAAACGGCTTGCTCGATAACGGAACGAATAATCCGGTAAGATTTACCGATTCGTTGTAGGTGGCTAGGTATTGCGGTAGGTAAGTATACTTCGTTAATTAAGTAAAAACCACGAGAGCACAAAAAGAGGTTATGATCCTTTTTTGTTGGTGCTAATCCAACCCTTGTACCGCGAGCCGACCGTTCCACTGTAAGATAGGCGGCCTTTACATAATCACCGGCACATTTGGAGAAGTAATTCATTCAAAATTGTATTCTATTTTCTATCTGAATGCTTTATAACAAAGTATTGTGATTGTGTTTTGTCTGGAGGTGCACAACTAAATAACAAATTGTTCAAACGAAGTGCGGCTGAGTTTGGGCGGCTCGGTCGTCGGCCGCCCGCCCGGCCGCCGCCCTCGCCCCTATAAATACATCAACAAAACACAAAAGCAGATGCACTCCGCGAAACATTTTTAATTTTAACGATGCGACTTTTGCAGGAATCAGTTTTCAACGTTTGAGTGTTAAAATAGCAACCGTGACTATTCGTAATAAATGACAAAAGTGACAATTAAAAGCAACAATAACAGTGATAATAACAAAATCAATACAATCAATCTACCAAACTGTATTCAAAGTGAACATAATCAACATAAAAAGTGTCCACATTAGTGTCTCAAACAAAGGTGTACCTACGTAAAGTGAAAAAAATTGTAACACATTAGTCATACCAACCGCTTTGCAAAAATTCAAATTTTTTCACCTTTAACATATGGTACTTAATTTCAATGCAATTACCTAATTACCGTGTGGCTCTGAAGTCTAATCTGCTACATTAGACGAACGCTCGCTCCCACGTATCGAGTTCAAACCCGAGTCGAGCAATGACTTTTTGAAAGATTTAATTTCACCAAAATTAACTTGTAGCATAAGCAACGTCACATAACAAGTGATAATCTTAATACGATAATATAAAACATTATATATCAATTTTTATTTAAAAAAAAAAAAATGAAAAAAATTCTAAGTACGATGGATAATGTTACATATAGAAACAAACTATTCAGGTCACAATCACAAACTAACTTGTTGCATTCAAGTCAAGACATATTAAACTCCACTATGCTAGATTCTACTATTATGAGCATACAGAGTGCAACCCAAATTAGCAATCAATCATTTGTGGAGGATTTCAGACAGGAAATGAAGGAAATTAAAGAAAAATTAAAAACTGCTGACAAAGAAATTGATAATCTAAGCTATGAAAATACCAAATTAAAACAAGAGATACAGGATCAGCAAAGACAAATAGAATTGCTGAAAGAAATCACCAACTCCACCCCACAACTCAAAAAAAGCAACTCGACACCCCTCTCAAGAAGAGTTTTAAATATGAGAGTAAACACTTCCCGCCATTCTCCTCTGCGTCTAGCCAGAAGTATTCTGTCAAAAACTACATCGGAACAACTCAGCAAACACATAACACAGCAGAATCAGTTGGAGAGCGATACTCAAATCCAAACGGATACCCCACGTCATTGCAGTGAAAAAGGAACTGGTAAGGGAATTCAGCGCCGGTCATCAGAAGTTGAACCGGTGGAGTACCGGAGCAGCTGCCACAGAGTAGTTATACTGGGAGATGGTCAGGGACGTGACTTGCGCGGCGTACTTCAGGATCTCTTAGGGTCTGAGTATGCTGTAGTTTCCTATCTGAAGCCAGGTGCGGCATTGAGTGAGGTTCTGCAATGCCCCAAGAACAAAATCAGCAACCTGACAAAAAACGACTACGTCATTGTATTAGGCGGATGCAGCGATAAAAATCCCTTTGAGATCGATATGCATCTACACCGTTGGCTAGCACTGACTGCAAATACAAATGTGATCGTCTCGGAAGTACCCAAAAACAGGTTTTTACAAGAATCGAAACTTAACTATTTGCTTAGGTTTATTTGTAATAAATATAAAAATGTGCTGTACATGGACATGAACTACACTAGATTATTACCAAGTGGACGCAATTATGTAGTAAACCTTGCAAGATCACTATTAAAAGAAATATTATGTTTAAATTATCATTTTCAACACTCTCAATATGAACAAATTATTCAAAATAAATGTATAAAGTCCTTTGAAAACAAATACGTCCAGGTTAACTTAGATTCTGACAAAGATGTACTAGTCAATAAATTAGACGATAAGAATCAAACAGCTGTAATAAAAACACCTACGAATACTTTTTTTCGTGAATAGAAATGTACACATTATGCACCAAAATATTGCAGGACTCCTAGCAAAATCTGACATGCTAACAGTATGTCTGTGTGAGTTGTTAGAAAAAAGTATGCAAGTGGACCTATTATGTATTACAGAGCATTTCATGATGGAAGGCTATGAAGTCCATCTCAATATACCTAACTACTGTTTAGCTGCATGCTTTAGTCGCAAGAATAGTAAAAGAGGTGGTGCTTGCATACTCATAAAAAATGGTCATCAGTGGAGAGAATTACCGAAAATCGCTAAATTATCTATAACGGGTATTTTAGAATGTTGCGCCATAGAACTTATAAATTATAGAATTGTAATTGTATGTATATATAGAGTACCAAATCCAAGTAATTTTGATGAATTTATGAGTAGATTAGAGATATTATTACGTGTTCTGTTGAAAAAACCCTTTAAAAATGTTGTACTGGCGGGTGATTTTAATATAGATATATTGAAGAAAAACAAACAGACTCAAGAATTTGAAAATTTGTTATTGAACTTTAATTTAAAATTGTCTATACGTCAACCTACTCGTTTAAAGAGCAAGACATGCATCGACAATTTTGCGCATAATTTTGATAGGTGTCGTAAAGCTATCGTTTTGGAACTGGCTTTGTCTGACCATACGGCACAACTACTCAATTGCCCGATTAGCACCGCAAGCACTGGAAATCATTGGCGGACCACTAGACGGGACTATAGTAAAGAGAACATAGATAAATTTAAATCCTACCTCAATAGCCTATCGTTTGCTGAAGTATATGAAGCCAAGGACCCAAACATTGCTTACAATGCCTTCACAGAAATGTTTTCTTTCCTATATACACAGTGCTTCCCTGAAACTCTTATCTCTGTAAAAGTGAAAAGAAGGCCTTGTTGGGTCTCTCATGGTATTAAAATATGTAGCAAAAGGAAACGTCAATTATTATGGCAATATAGACAAAAAACTTCCGAAATGAGTAAAAATAAATTTAAGAGTTATTCAAAATTACTTAAAAAAATTATTTATTTAACTCAACGCGCACAAAACATAAATAAAATTAAAAAATCACATAATAGATCTAAGACTACGTGGGAAATAATAAACCAAACAAAACTAAACATACCAAAAAACACTATAGACAAAATTCGATATAATAATGAAACAGTAACTGATCCCAAAATGATTGCAAATATATTTAACGATTATTTTATAGATAAAATTAAACCCATAACTAGCTCGGGAACCTCAGTCACTAAACATATTTTAGCCAGAAAAGACTCAATGTTCATGGCCCCAAGTCTACCACCAGATATATTAAAAATTATCGCGGCCCTAAAAAATACAAACAGTGTAGGGTACGATGGCATATGTACAAAAATAGTTAAGACTGTGGCATATGATATCTGTGGCCCCATAAGCTACATTATTAATTTAAGCATCAGCGAAGGTATATTTCCGAATGCTCTAAAAAAATCTATTGTAAAACCACTATTTAAGAAACAAGATAGGGAGCTAATGGAATTTTACAGGCCAATATCATTAATTCCGATCATTTCAAAAATTATCGAAAAATTTATTTATAGGGAACTTAATAACTATTTAGAAAGGAATCATATACTCTGTGATGAACAGAAAGGATTTAGGGAGAAAAAAACAATTAACTTGGCCATATACGATTTCTTGCTTACTGTCATGACAAACATGGATAAAAATACACCAGTCTGTGCCATTTTCTGCGACATGACACAGGCATTCGATTATGTCCAACATAATATATTACTAAATAAACTTGATGCATATGGGATAAGAGGAAACATATTTAATCTAATACAATCATACCTACAAGACAGAAAACAAGTAACGCAAATTAGTAGAATAAATATGAGCACGAAACGTGAAGAGATTTTCACGTCTTGCGAGCGTACCGTCCCTCATGGAGTTCCGCAAGGCAGTGTACTCGGACCACCATTGTTTACACTCTATATTAATGACTTCCCTAAATCCATTGAACATCCCATGACACTGTTTGCAGATGACAGTACGATAACTATTCCATGTCATAATAAGAATACATATGAAACGGACATAAAAAACACATTAATTGAAGCGGTAACATGGCTGAATAATAATAATTTAATAATTAATATAAATAAAACTTTGATTATGCACTTTAGCCAACGATCATCATTATTCTCTAGTCTTGACATCGAATTTAATAATAATAAAATACAGACAGCTAATTCTACAAAATTTTTAGGCCTTACAATCGACAGAAACTTGAATTGGAAAGCGCATATTGAGGCTCTAGCCAAAAGAATAAGTAGTGGTGCATATGCGTTATATAAGTTATCACGTACTCTAAATATAGAAGCGCTATTAACGGCCTATTATGGTTTAGTTGAATCCATCATTAGATATGGTGTTATATTCTGGGGCAACTCAACCGATAGGGATATCATCTTTAAAAGACAAAAGTACTGCGTAAGATCCATGTTTAATCTCAAAACTACCGATAGCTGTAAAAATTATTTCATTAAATATCATATATTAACATTACCTTCACTTTATATATTTGAAATAACAATGTTCGTAAAAACAAATCCGCACTTGTTTCCTCGTATGGCAGACAAATTTCCAAGAAATAGACGTGATGATAGCAAACTATGTTTACATACATCGAAAACTGCACTTGTGCGCAAGAGTGTTTTTTGCATGGCACCAATTATCTACAACAAATTACCCAAAAGTTGGAAAGAGCAAACTATACCTAAACTTAAACAAACAATGAAATTGTTTTTGGCACAAAAAGCATATTATAGTATAACAGAATTTTTAAATGACTCATGGTGATTATTATAAATAAATAAAAAATATTTGAATGCCTATTAAAAGTGATATAAATGGTGATTGTGATAATTGTAATTTGTAATGTTGGATATGGAAAATAAATAATAAATAACTAAGAATAATAGAATGAATATAAGATTTTTTAATTATTAATAACTGTGACTGATATTTAATGTATAAGTTTAAAATAATTGTTTTCTATAATAATAATTGTACGTAAAAAATTTGCACGCCATGAGAAATGGCAAACATGTCGTGAGCCACTCTTATTTAAGATCTTGCATGCATGTATTATTTTAATTCTGTATGTATACACATGTTACAGCAAATAAAATTTCTTTATCTTTATCTTTATCTTTAACGATTTACTAAAACGTTCAATGTTTATTTTGATTGTACTGTCTGCTCTCCTAATAACGTTGTTTGCGGACAGACGTTGAACAGAATAGTTTTACGGTACCGCTGCCTCGCCGCCGCCGGCCGGGGCGCTGGGGAACTTTGCTTTGCTTTGCTATACAAGTATTCTTGTTATAAAAACGTTGAAAAAAAAAGTAAAATAGATTTTTTATAAATTGATTAGTTTTAATTTGTAATCAAGTGCACTTAAGGAATTCGAATATATAGGTTTCACCCATATAAGTCTTGATCCCGTGGGAATATGCAGATAAAAAGTATCCTATATCCTAATCCAGTTCATGGTCTACCCCATGTGCCAAATTTCATTCAAATCGTTCAGCCGTTTTTCCGTGATTGAGTAATAAACATCCATACATACAAATATTCACATTTATAATATAATATTAGTAGGATATTAGGATTCAAATAATTTATTCGAAACAATATTTGCTGATCTTTTATCAGACTTGATTTCTGATATATTTTTTTTCGACGCTGCCTACGGATGTTGTACGAGCGCATCTCATTATTCCGTTCTTTATGCATAGGATTGACTTATTGTGCAAAGAAGGTTTTCAAGTGAACCTACCGTTCTTGTTAGAGTTCCGGTAGGAACTTTTTATATAACCTAAACTCTATTTGAAATAAGATTAGACATTTAAACAAACTTTTTTTACAGTCCTTTTAACTGATTCTGATTTCTATACCGTAGACTAAGGATGGCATTAAAATAAAAAAAGTGGTCAACTGTTTACTGCAGCTGCCATTTGTCATGCCACCCACGCAATAGAAGACAAAATCGGTTGAACGGACTGTAAAAAAGGTTGAGTTAAATGTCTAATCTTATTTCAAATAGAGTATAGTTTTGTCCTAAATCTGGAAAACACCGAAATTAGAGATTAAACACCGTTACTCTGTCCAAAAAGCCTCAACTAGTACTCGTACAATCCCGACCCACAAGAAAGAAGAGTCAAGACGGTACCTTTTAAATCGGCTCAATCAATTGAATAAACGCCGCCCGCTTCTAAATGGCACAAATCTGGGAGAAAAGGAAAACAATTAATTAACTCATTTCCCGCAATTAACGAGGGACGGACACGAAATTACTTAAGCATCTCTGGGTAATCAGCACCGGGTGGCGGGAGATGGCGGAAGACAGCTTTCCTTTCCACGCTCGCTCGCTCCGCTCCCGTCGGCGATAGCTCCGCTCACTTCCGCCGCCCTTTGTCCACCACAACAATACAGCTTTCGGTGAATCGAATTGAAACAAAACGACAAACACGCCATCTTTTATCGGTTGTTACGTGACGTAGGTAGGTACTATATTTTCATTGGCCCCTGTTTGTATTAAGTTTGCGACTGTCTCGTGTTGACAGTTGTTACGACAATGTAGCGCGTTATATAGCACGTCTTGTCGTTTATTTTGTTATGTTATGTTCTTTATTTGCTACACGTGTAACCCTTGGCTAGGTTGAATATAAAAGACTCACAAAATGTGCAACTAATTAGCCTTCCTACGCGTCTTTGTAAAGCGCTCAATTGACCTGCGAGGGTTGTGTTATAGGCGCTCGTGCTCAAAGGAGTGGTTTCAAAGAAGGCGCAGTAAGGCCGGCCTCACACCGGCGCAGGGGGTCGAGGAAAGGCGCGTTCCGTGAAAATGATCGCGTTCACTGTTCTCGGTGTCTGTCGTGTTTACAAACAAGCATTTAATTGACGCAGGAATTCCAAACACCGCCGGTGTTAAAGGAAAACAAGCATCTCCCTCCTACTGTCGGTTACAGCGGGGTGTATACGACACAATGCAAGCGAAATATTTTTTACGAAATACTAAACTTAGAAGAAACAGGGAAACTTAATGAAATAATACTTTATTCTTTCCTCAAAACGAAAAATCATAAGCTTGGCAATGATACTTGCGACACAATGATTTTCAACGAATTACGAAAGTATAAATATAAAACAAGGTGTATTACATCCGAGTTTATAAAGCGCTTTATGTCTGTGGAGCGTACAGCATGCATTATTCACAGAGAAGAATAATCTCTGTACTAAATAATACAGTGTACCTTGTTCACCGGGGGATGCGGGCTTCTTTTATTTTTAATGAAATCTCCTTGTTTGCTTAATTGCGTGCGCTACGACTACGACGATGTATTACGTTACAAAAATACAATATTTACGCAACTTCGTCTCTTAACAATGGGTTTTCGGGGAATTATTAAAATCTGCATCCAAACTGAAGGACTCTCCGTAATTTTTAAGAATCCTATACAGTTTCTGATACAGGATACGGCATTAGTAATGCGAAATTGTAACTTAATATTATTAAATGTTTCCTGAGGAAGTGTTCAGACAGCACAACACATGTGGAAGACAAGTTAAGCTTATCCGACTTGTTACTTTACCTAGTCGTTTTTGCAACGCCGCGGCGGCGCATGCGACTTACTCCGAAAGGTTAGGGATTTTATTCTAATTATGCGAAATTCTTACATAGTCAATATAAAACGTTACATACTCAACAGTACAAAACAGATAATAAAAAAGCAAGCACTGCTGAAAACGTTTATCTTTCGTGCAATAGAACGCCTAATGAAAGTAATTTTCTTTTTTCTTAGGTCCTATTTGGGTCGTTGAACGAAGCAAAAAACTATGCTCACTGGTTAGTGAGCGTAGTTTTTCGGCGTCCAGTTAGACGTGTCGTGGTTGGCAAAAACTCTGTAGTGGAACTAACTGAAGTTTCTTTATTTATTCAGATTGATATCACTTTAACGTTTTATGTACCTATATAATGGACTTCAACCAAACCGTAAACAATATTCGAGAAGTCGAGACGCGTTTTTTATGAATGTCTATCATTCGATGGATATTGAAAGATTTATAGCTGTCCGACGCCGCGCCGGGATTATTTCTTGAAAATTCAAGACAAGCGGTGTCAGTTGGTCTGAATATTCATTAGCTACTGAGTTGCGGAGTTAATACCGCATCCGATTAATGTTGATATTTTCCCGCATTAGCTTCCGTTATTCAGGCGAGGGAGCTCTGAGCACGATTCAACGATTTGTTTTCGGTGGACACATTAGCGACTGTTTCACTTCGCTTTGTATATGGCTTAGTGTTTAGAATGGCTTTTTCGTGAGCCAGCCGAAATTAATTTAAGTTGAACGAGGTAAATAATAGGCCGCATAACTCATTAAAGGATTAACGACGCCGGAAATTGTTTCGAAGCCTACGTCAGAGTTCACTATGTTTAGTGGTGTTTGACGGGACCGCGGAACTTTGAAGGAGGTACTAATAACAGCATCGCATCAAGTATTTAACAGCGGCGAGGGCACGCAGCGGCGCCGCCCCTCGCGGCCACTAAAACAAAACTTAAATCGCCGTGCAAAGCCGCAAGAAAATTCCGCTGGCGGAAACCGCAGACCGTTTTAAGTAAAATATTAAATGCGCTGTAGGATTTGTTCGCGTACGGGCACAGGCCGGTTTTAATATTTGATGAAGCACTGGCTCCCTGCGACGACGTTTTGTCTGGCCCTTAATTGCGGCCTGATGCGTCCGAGTCCGCGCTACTCTCCCGAACTCGGCCGCCGGCACAAGAAAATATTAAAAGGTCCCGTGGCGCTCCCGCGGCTTACTCAGCGGACTAACTGTTTATTGCCAGCCTAGAGACGTTAACGCCTATAAATTTTATGTGTGTTCGCAATGCCGGCCGCCGTAAAATGTTGCAATATTGCTAAATCCCGTAGTGTTTTTGTTAGAAATGTACCTAGAGTGGCTAAAGTTTCATCAACAACATTGAAGGTTACAGGAGTAATGGCGATAACATTTTAACTAAAAACATGTTAATTAAGCAAGCAACTGCACTTAAATACAATAAAGCATATTTAACAAGTAAATCTCATAATCACAATGTTCTTTACACTGCGTGACATGCAATTTAGAGGACTTAGTAAAAAAATCAAGATAATTAATCATTTTCCTTATGCATGTCCGAGATAAAATCAGACTTACGTTCAGCAAAGCATTATTTATGTTTCACTTTTACAAGAAAATGCGAACAATTTATTTTCAGGAGCTCTTTTATTGGCTACGAGTTGATCAAGCTTTGTCCCTCACTCGCATTACAGTAACGAAACTAATTAGTTTAACTGTTTAAATCTGTTTTTAGTCGACGCAAAAAAAGGTGATTTCAAGCCCAAAACGATCCATCCATTAACGTAATCTGTAGATGAATTTCAAATACAAATAATGAACGTTTTCCTGACGGCTGAAGCTCAGATAACGACCGAATCCCCTCTCAAATGATTACATTTACAGTTCCGTATCGAGTCAATATAAAAATTACATTAGCACATCATTCGTTGAAATTTACAGTTGGAACGTAACGAGCGGGCTGGTCAGAAGAAACAAACAAGACACGCACTGTTGCCTTCAATTACTGCGCGTACGATATACGACGTCGTAAAGAGATCGCGAAGGCTTCGAGGGACAGTTGTCGCAAACACTCGGGCCCCGATACTGGCCGCTTGACAAATCGCTACACACATTCGGAACCGTTTGTTACACCGGAGAATTACCTGAGGTCCGCACTATCAACCCATTTCGGGTCCGACACGTTTCAATTCGCACGCTATAAAATACTTCTTTCGATTTACGGTGGGACAGGTTTTTGACTGTCTTACGGATGAAATTATCCTAATATTTGTAATCTCTACCTCTACAGAATTTTAGGTTTTTTATGTTCACACACTCTACATCTACTTGATTAAGCTGAACGTTGCATTTATTGAAAATCTAGTCCTAGGTTAAAACTAATAGTTCAGTAGAAATATGAAAAAAATTGGTGAAAGGTGGTACTAATCAACACAAAGACGGAATTTCATTTTAAATAAAAACAAGAAAATTATGGTTGATTAAGGGCCCGGCGAGCACGGCCCGCAACTGCAAGTCGAGATGGGAGGAAAATGCGTTTGGGATAATGTTATCTCTGTTCTGTTGTGTTGTTGTGTCTGTTGTATGTTATGTGTGTTGTGTGTTGTCAGCGTTGTTACTAGCTATCGGCATTTATGATAAATTTGGATGTGTTCCGTAATACCAAAAATTATAAAGGAAAACTTAATATTCTTGCATAATTTTTTCATAATTTGTAACTTGATAATATAAGCTATGCTTCTGCTGAAACAAATTCAAATATTGTTGTTTATAAAACAGAAAAAAACAGTATGAAAACATGTCAATTACGCTGCAAAAATGTGCGAAATTCAATTCGCCTAAACTTCAATTTAGGTACGGTTTTTGAAAAAAATAAAAAATATGTACGAGCCTAGATAAATACTATCTAAATCCGAATATTTACATAATATGGTGGAAATATGCTCATATTGCAAATGATTTAGGTATTACGTTTGTATGGAGAATGCAACGGTCGCCGCGTTCTTAACTGAAAGTTAAAGTCAAATCATTCTAATCAACATAGAGAGAATTGACACTGAAAGTCTGCTTATTCTACTTAGTCTATTTTCTTAATTTGTCGTATCCTATTCTAGCTAACCCCAATAGTCTTCTTCAATTTCTTGTAAATAAGTTTGTATTAGTGCAAAAAAAAATCCTATGTATACCGGACCAGTGACAACATTTTCATCTACCAGTACTACACGGTTCATTTGTATCCGTTTTGCAGTTGCAACGTGTCATTTTTAGTAATGAGTCTGGTGCAAGGCTCGTCGATTTACATGATATGGGCTGTATGTAGTTGGTCTACTATTTTTTTCCAATCCCACACATCGAGGTTGGCAATACTGGTGTTCATAGTTTTCCAACGACATTGAAAATGTACGCGGAGAAGACGATGAACAGCAGCATCTTCTGTAGGTGGCAATCTTGCAATATTATATTCACTTTTGACAGTTGTAATTTTTTTCAAGTATTATATCGCAGTTGGTTCAGTCTCTGTGTCAGCATCATCTGAATTACAGTGTGACCATTCGCTTCTAAGTGTGTCCCAAACATGACTTTAAAGCACTGTTTTTTTTTTCATTATTAGAAAGAACCCTTTCTTTCTAATAATGAAAAAAAAACAGTGCTTTCCCAACAAGAAGTGAAGATATTAGTGAAATAAATACTTATGCGTTTGTATTATAAAACACATTTAGATTAATAACTTCAACTACACTTCAGAATATGAGCTTCAACGCTGAAAAAGCTTTCCATTTTTTGGGCTACTTATATTCTTTTTCAGCATGAAATTTCGTTTAATTTAATACTAAAAATGATTTATTTTTTAAAACGCAATTTGCACACTCAGATTTATCAAAATCATACCAACAAGAAACAAAAAAAACAATCACCGTCTTTGTGGGAATTAGTTCCACCCCATAACCTATATCTACTCTAATATAGAGTTATCGTTAACAGCAAAGAAGCTATAGTACATGATTATCTTACCTTAGCTGAAAGACTTTTAGTTATCACTAGATCAACGAGGCAACCAGTGAACAGATTTCTTTTATACCGTGGACTTCTGGTTTCGGGATTTTCAGGGCTCTCTGCAAATATTCAGGTAAGTTGCGTGTTGCGAAACAGCGTATAAAAAATCGCAAGAAGCTCTTTTGAATATTCACCTTTACCCGAGAAAATATGATCATTGCCAGTATTAAAACTACTCACAACATCAAGTCGTGACGTTATAGCACGTACTGACGTTTATCATCGTCAATACGAGTATTTGCGTCACGTCATAATATAATAATGTTGATACTTACTCGGTATACGAAGCTGTTACTGTATACGTAACTCCTTTGCGTCTGGCATAGCGAATTGTTACGTACCTGCAAGAAAGAGATGAAAATAAAGTTGTGGATTAGTAAAAATCATTGGTTGGTTATAAACTTATAAAAATATTAAATCACGTTCTCGAAAACGGCTCTAACGATTCCGATGAAAGTTGCAATATAGGGGTTTACGAAGGCAAAACATCGATCTAGCTAGGTCTAATATCTGGGAAAATTAGTTTTCTCTATTTTCACAGCCTCGGGAATATGATACAACTGTGTGAGGAGGTCGTGGCTAAGTAATAACAAGCCGCACGGGTCGATACATCAGGTTAAGCTTCGCTTGCCGGGGTTGGTCAGTGGATGGGTGACCATCTTTACATACCGAGACTCCTCCGTGCCTCGGAAAGCACGTTAAGCCGTTGGTCCTGGCTGTCATTCATGGATCTTTGACAGTCGTTACGAGTCGTCAGAAGCCCGAAAGTCTGACACCAGTCTTACCAAGGGGTATCGTCAGATAGGCAGTCGCTGCAAGTAAAATACTGGTATTCAGCTGCATCCGGTTAGACTGGAAGACGACCATAAGATAGTTGGGAAAAGGCTAGGAAGATTGATTTGGGAATGTGATACAACGTTGGTATACCTGGATGATCAGTTTATCTATTTTCACCAGAGCAGAGCTAGGTCCACCAGGTACTAAACTTATAATATAGCACATCTACCTATAATGAAGTAGTAACACAGTCAAAACTGTCTATTAAATATATTTTTTTAAGTAATTGCTACTAGGTGTCTGAACGAGTCTGATACCAAAAGTATAGGTAGGTAAGTACCTATTAAGTACCTATTATGTAAAATTAATTTGCATGCCCTGAACAGGCAAAATATGGACTGTAGGTACATAAACCACTACAACTGGTAACACCTGTATTTTCTGCAAATAAATGATTCTTATTCTTATAGTTTTTTAGAATTTTTGTCCGCTTCCCTGGGGGCCAAGTCTACTAATTCAAAAACTCATCGTGACACCAATATGGCGTTTGTAAATTAGTAGACTGGCCCCCAGGTTGTACGTTCCCGATTGTCGCAAAAACGGCTGAACGGATTTGATGAAATTTGGCACAGAGAGTTTATAACCTAGACATAGAGTACTTTTAATTCAGGTAGTACTTGCCCCTGGGATATTTTCCGACATCCACGCGGGCGAAGCAGCGGGCAAAAGTTAGTAATAAATCTTATGTTAGTTCACACGTCTAAGAACTTAACTTATTGTAAATACGATGGTCTTTTTAGATAAGTAACTTTTTCAAGAGTTCTTAAATATGTATCTGTATTTTAACACTTATAAATGCTTCGATAAATTGGGATATCTTACATAAGAAAAGTTTGTGCACCTAGTTTACAATAGGTCTATAACAAATTCACCTTGACTCATTTGTTCGTTCGTGTGTATTTCAAAGGCTCTTAATTCCTTAATTTAATTTACCGGAATCCATCCGAAGTTTTTCAAGATGGTTTTACTTTTTATTTGTATATGGCTTTGAACTTTGTTCCTATTTAAAAGATACGATACACGTGTATTTAGGTAGGTATTACTTACTGTTTGAATGGTCTCCGTTAAATAAATTTAAAGTAAGTAAGTACTTATGATTAAAGGAGAAGCTTGTGGCTAAGTAATAACAGCCGCACGGGTCGATCCATCAGGTTAAGCTACGCTGGCCGGGGTTGGTCCGAGGATGACCGATACCGAGACTCCTCCGTGCGTCAAGTACGTTAAGCCGTTGGTCCCGGCTGTCATTCGTGGACAGTCGTTACGGGTCATCAGAAGTCCGAAAGTCTTACCAAGGGGTATCGTATTACCCAGTAACTGGATTGTGGAGGTCAGATAAGCAGTCGCTCCATGTAAAATACTGGTATTCAGCTGCTTTCGGTTAGACTGAAAGCCAACCCCAACATAGTTTGGAAAAGGCCAGGCAGATTGATTGACTTACTGTTTGAATAACTGTAATGTTAATTCGACGTTTATGATATTTTTAACATCCATTAGCATAGAATTTTGAAATTGTGATAGAGGTCTATGAACTAGCGGAAGAAGGAAGTTGAATTAAAATTCCCCACGTATAGCTGCCCAGTAAAGTACTAATAATTGAATTATTTATGTGTCTGTGTCCGTAGATATTTCACGTAATGAATACCTATGAAGCCTTTATACAAGGCAACTTTACATACAAACTGGTCACATGTGCTCCTTACATGATATTACTGGTGAGAACCGCAATACTTAAACTTGACACATTTCGAACAATGTTTTGAATGCACGTCTGTTAAAGGGGCTACGGGGACCCCACAAAAAGCTTAAAGTATCATAAAACCGAGCAGTTTGTCAACACCTAACAATTAACAGTCGTAATTAGCCGAACATGGTGGCAAGTTATAAATAACATGGCATAGCAACCCGAGACTAATTCAAAGTAATAAATAAAGAAAGTCACCCGTCTAATTACAAAGTGAAATATAGTGATAATGATATATGACGCGAGTGATAACTTTATTGTAAACAAAGTAAAGGAAAGTGTGCTCCTGGAACACTTTCCTCTAGTGTCCGACCGAAACAGGGCTTTGTACCGAAACCGAATATTCGGTAGCTGTCTCAGTTTCGGCCGAAACCGAAATCGAAGCTTTTTTAGACATGTTAAAAGTTTAAGGTTTACTGAAATTTGGCTTATTTTTTACACTTATACAGACATGGTATACATATAGACATACACTTATAACACGTGTTAAATAAAATAAAAACAAATAAGTAATTGAAGAAAGGGATTTTTTTTTGTTATTTTTTTTACAAATTAAGATATATAAGTACCTACTTCTACAAAAAGCTGACGATGGCGGGTGACATATGAGCCATGAACCTACCCGAAGTCAGCCACACGACGCGCGATAATTCGCGAACGCAGAGTTTCGGTGCGGCCGAAGGTTCGGCAGATTTCCTGCAGAGACCGAAACTGATGCCGAAACTAAATTTTTGCCGAAACTTGCCGAAACCGAACCTTGGGTCGGTCAGTACTTTGCCCTATATTTTATAATCTATAAAATTGTTGCAATTACTTGTCTTAATTAAACTTGGGCGATAACTAATCCTCGATGCAAACGTTGGAATTACGAGTAAACGCTCAAGAATTCTTAGTCTCGAAAGCAGAGGAAGTCCTCATGTAGAGATTAGATAATAACTGAACTTTGCCTTTATTTTATTTCTAATGGTTATGCAACTTATTATGTTTAGGTACTACTTCTGTTTGATAAGTAAATTGTTAATGTCCTATTACAATTTAAATTGGTAGTTACTTTAATTATATTTGGTTGACCCTTGATAGTGCCAATCATGTTTATACATAATCATTTAGTTAGAACAAATTCACGACCGTCTAGTAGGTAATATAATTTAATACAATTTGAATTACTAATGAAACTTACAGACGATAAGAAACTGTATAAGCTAATGTGGAAGGTGAATTACTAACACAAATAATTCCGGATTGGCTGATAAATAAACCCGTTAGGCAATAACATTTAGAATTAGTTAAGTAATTAACACAGTTAGTACTGTAGTTAAATGGTTCCATCGTTTGAATATTTTGATGTTATTTGTAAATTGCACATTTCTAAGTAAATTAATTAAAAAAATGCCCGTTAACGTAGAAGTCATCACCGTGGTTAACAATAGCTGGCTTTTGAACAGTTATTTTAAAACACAGCCCTATTATACCTATAACTTTCATAATTTTTTAATGTAAATAATTTCAACATCTTCGCTATCAGCCTGTATTTCTGTTTCACCTTCGTGAGTCACAATGTGTACACTTGAGCCGCCTGCATACATACGATATACATACCACCACTATGTAATGGGTGCAAACCAATTATGTTTCACACACAGTTACTAATTATAATTTCCTCGGCGCTGCCATTCGGAAAACTATGTTTAGAGTGTTCTATTTATTAATTAGTAGTTAAATACGCTGCAGTGAGCACAGTTAGATATGTACCACTTAAATTAGTTGGAACAACGTTTTGGACTTTATAAAATTTTAAACGGACTTCATTTCACTTTGTAACTGTGTTAAAATAATGTAATAATTCAATTTCAACTTGTGGCAATGCGTCGGTTGCGAGTACAATATGCACCTACGTATTCAGAATACACGGCACGTTCTCCAATAACTTTTAATACCCAACAGAGTAGGTGGTATGTAGGCTGTAATAAAAAATCATGCAAATCCTCGTGTTGGAATAAGATTCATGCATGTATGACAGTTAATTTAGTATCCAGGTTGTGGTCGTGGTGACATCCATCTATTGCTCGTAAGGACATCGCACATTGCCTTGGGCCCGCACCATTCAAGAACTCACAAAGCGCATATGCTAATAACACATTTGCAATTAAGATCGCGACGCCCACAAGGGAACGCCATTGTTTCATACATGTGAAATGTGTCTACTTATTATTTATATAACGATAAAATATTTATAACAATAAATGCAATTCGATCTTGCTCAATGTTAATAGTTTTGCTATTGAATAAAATGTGAGATCAGCGAAAGCTTTTTATCGACTTGAATTGCGACATTCGAAAACGGAACGGAGAGGAATTTAATACAGAATTATGAAAACATTTCGTTGATAAAACTTTCGTTCCACCGCTGATACTAATGGAACGAATTTTCAAAGTAAAAGTTGTAAGTACAACAAGCAATCTCCTGGCATGGAAAGTTGGGCGAATTTCAGTGGAGCACGGACGGTGAGCATCACCAAAAGAATGTAATAAGGCACAGGTGCCGCAAGTTCTTTATTGGATTTCGCACGTTCCGACTCGACGTGTTTGATGGCCGGAAGATTCTTGCTAAACTCTTTGCTAGATATTAATTTTCCTCCAAAATTATCTTTAGACTCGTCTGCAACTTAACTATTGTACGAATGTATTTCAGCAGTGGGAAAGTGGGTTACGTTTATAGCGCTCACCTGTTGAACAGTTCCTCGGTTCCGTTATAACAAGATTTTAAGTTTAACACCAACCAAACACCTGTATTATTTACGCAGCAATGAAGACCGATTTCCGAGTACATAATTACAGTGTGTTTTCATTGTAAACATTAAATAAATGACGTTAAATCGTATTCGTGCATCAATCGTTATCAAAATCGCA
Organism: Conistra vaccinii; assembly: GCA_948150665.1. Taxonomy (NCBI): domain Eukaryota; kingdom Metazoa; phylum Arthropoda; class Insecta; order Lepidoptera; family Noctuidae; genus Conistra; species Conistra vaccinii. The sequence goes on from OX411330.1 coordinate 12,625,870, forward strand.
AACTGATAAAAAAAGCGTGCGAGTCCAACGATGCAGCTGTGTCACGAGGTCGTTCCCAAAAGTGTTTCTCGGCGACTGAAAGGAAAAGTATAGGCCGCAGCGGTGCGCGCCGCCGCCGCTGCAGATCGTGTCATTGACACATGCAAATTCGAACAACGCTTCGGTGTCGGGTCATCGAACCCTCCATTCAATGACTGTCGAAAGTTATCCGTGAATACGACGGCAGCGTAGCCTACAAAGAGCTCCTGCACCGTAGCCGTCACGCGATTGTAGCGTTTAAAACCATTCATAAATAAAGCGAATTTACCTTACCATCGCTCACCCAGCCAAAGGAGAACACTAAATTATGTGTCTAGTTCTTCGTTTCGTTATTGAACACTAGTATTCAAGGTAAATAGCGACTTGTCACGAGTATATAAGGTTGTTTATTTGATGTGTTCGATTGAATTCGACAGATGCGCTGCTACACGAGGTGCGTCTGGCCATTGTATTATTAGCATTGCGAATTTCGACAAGCTCTCGGTGCTAGACGCCATTCGCAAATACAAACGGTTGGTATGCAAATCTCTCTTGTCTGTAGGACGACATTTACATGGTTTGTTAGGCGTGGCCTCCGACAGACAACTGTCCATAATGTATTTAATCATTTTTCACTGTTGCATCGCTACTGTAATACACAATTTGTTACGCTTTCGTTGCCGTACGTGATATATAGCGGCTGTTTCGTGTGCGATACATCTCGGTTTGCACAAAGACTTAGGTATATTATCACCACTCCATGTTATTATGTTTGCAAAGCGAGCATCATATGTGCACGGCTGGCGGACGTCGAGATAAGCGAGCGTCCTTGTCCGCTGTGATGGACGTAAAAACTCTGAAAGGACGACCTAAATAACGCGGAGAGTAATCTGTGATGTGTGCGATCATCGCGGGAGATGGTAATGTTGATTGTTGACCTAATCTATCACGTGACGTCACTGAGCAGGCTGCAGCGAGCATGCCCGAGGCCAGGCGGCGCCGTGTAAACTTATTGTACACACACGTACCTATGCATATGATTCATAAATACTTGGCATTTAGAAACTGTAAGCAGCCGAGTTTAATTTATTTTGTTGGTTTCTCTTGTTGATCGACGGATGAGTGAAAATACACAGTGTATCAGCTGTTTGTTGTCCAACGCGATTTGTAAGAGTCAATTGTGGTAGTTAAACGGATTAGTGCGGCGCCAGGAAGGTCAAAGTCAAAGTCAGATCATTTATTTCAAATAGGCAAACAAGAGGCACTTTTGAACATCAGAATTAACAAGATATAATTGATTCTAGTTGGCTCTTCTAAAAGATAATTTCGTATAGAGAAAAATGTTTACATTTTATTATTATATGGTGTTATGTAGTTTAGCGCTGGCGTGACGATTTGGACTCCTTCCTGGCCGATTGGCCGGAGAAGGCATAACACAAGGAAGATAAGAAAAGTATGGGGGATACCTTTGCCCAGCAGTGGGACAAAAAGGGTTAGCAAAAAAATAAAGTAATAATATGTAAGAAAGAGTCAGTGTGTGAGAGTTAATCACAGAATGTAAAATACATGTCATCAAAATAATAAATTATACTATTAATTAGCAACCGGTTTGATTTTGTCTAGACTCTATAGATTGTCCTATGGACCAGCATGTTTCTAAGCATCACCTTGGATATAATCCCCTAAGGAGGGTTGGCTTAGGTACGACAATTGCGAATCGTGATGTTTAACTGAACATGTAGCTTCGCCACTAATAAGGAAGAAGCGTGCAGATAAATTATTAAATTCCACATTCGTTCACATAATCACCTCATTGTAATATGCTACTACTAGGAAGAATGTGTACGTACAACATTTTACGTAATAAAACCGCACTAAGCCGCGTAGCTAACATTGATTTACAGTAATTTAGTGTGAAAAGGATATAAATACTTGTCTGTCAAATGTCTTTCACAAAACAATGACATTATGATTTATCGGCAAGAGATTTAAACTGTTTAGGTACACGTAGGATATCGAGCCGTCTGCGTCGTCCACACAGCCTGCTTGTTGTAAATGAGATAAGATTAAAGATGGTGGACTCATGAACTGCTCGGGGAAATTTATGATAAATGTCAATTAAAAAGCGCTATTTTTAAATTTTCTGCAACTTGAAAGTGTTGTAGATACTGTAACGCATTTTATTGCTAGAATCATATCTTTACATTAACATCTACACCATCATTTCAGATAGTTTTCTAAGTTTTTATTACAATTCAACAATATAGGTTAACATTCCAATAATTTAGGTAACATAATGTGTTAACCGTTATAGTTACACGGCAAACCCTTTCTCTTACAAATTAGTTTGTAGAAAAAAATGATTTATTGGAGCCTGCGATATTTTTAACAGACAAGCTCTTTATTTTCATAATAAAATAGTATATATACGAGAGTATGTTTGCTATGGTGGCACAAGCACAGAGGAGGTGCACACAGCATAGTGCTGCGACTCGCAGCAGACGGGTGCGGCGGCCGCTTGAGAAGCTGGCCAATGGCCGCATTCCTTATAGTTGAAAGTAACACGGTATCCGGCTGCGAAAAATTACCGTCTCGCTCGACCACCGGCCGGGGGATTCTGCTTCTTATACATTACCACATTACGAACCATTCCTATTTGATATTATATCGATTTAAAGTAGACGTTATTAAATACGAAATTGCTACACAGCACTAGTTCGCAGCACGCCCGACTGTGCAGATATTGTCCTATCAAGACGATTAAGTGACAATGTAATATAAATGACGGGGTAACGTTTTATTTATCATTGAGTTCGACAACCTCTCGCTCTTTAAGATTGTATTTACACAACGAATGATTCATAATTTACTTTTGATATGCAGGCTGTATCGACAAGACTGACATGCAACAAAAAGCACACAATGTGGAACTTACTTCCACATAGTGTATATATACTTTTAAATAAGTGTTTGGGTTCAACCGTATGATTTAATGCTGTTTTATTTTTAAAGCTTGCCTTGTATTGTATTAAAATTTACTAGGGTCAAATACGATTTCCGAAGTAACATAAAATCCTTTCTATTCCATAAGATTTAAAAAAAGATAAATTGCCCATTCAAATACGTTTCTAAAAGTATGAATGAGATATATGGGCGCTTTGGAGGTAAAATATCTGTGAACGAACATTATAACTGCAACGAAAGTGTGCAATTCTTTTCCTGTTCGAATGTTCGATTCGAAGTCGGCCGACGGAGTCGCGCGGCGGCGGCGGCAGACGAGCTACGCTGCTACGTCGTGTGATTGCTTTGCGCGATTTTTTTGTTCGTCTGGCGCGCAGGTGTCTTGTCGTAGGCACAGAGTTGAGACTCGATGCTTATTTTTTTCTGAATAGCCTTCGACCCGCCTCGCTGCCATTGTTTGTTTTGATCGTTTTTTTAAGCTCATCGTCGGTACATGTAGACTTGAGAATCTGGCATACCTGCGACTTTACCGTCGAATCCTAATTTATGGGAAGATAAAATAAAACGCTTTAAAATAACACCGAGAGCTTTTAACGAATACTTACTTTAGTTAGGTACTGCAAATTCGTACGAGTACACGAGATTTGTAGCCGTTGTGACTGGGATGGGTTTTATGATACCCGTCTGTCCTTCCCATGTCACGAATGCGTGCTAGTATTTGGTACAAAACAGGTTGGTTCAGCAACACGGCATTTACTTACCGGCCCTTCGTTTACATAACGTGCTGTGAGATTGCTAAAATGAATGGCGTGGTTCCCAAGGCGGCGCTGTGGTGGCGTGGCGGGTGCATGCGCTGGGCGGGCCTCTCTAGTGGTATTGCGTTCCGTTATCTTGCGGTCATCAGTCTCTCGGAACGGGTTGCGGGCCCCGGAGGCGATACACCGGAACTGTCGTGCTGTATACGGCGCACGCGCGCGGCACGTCCGCGTGTCGCCGGAGTCGTCTGACGTTGCGCGTCACACTGCCACCTGACGTGCATCACAGAACATCACCACTTACTATCGTGCACGTAAAACGGCGTGTTTCACGACTTGCCTGCTTCAATGTTTCTGTTTGTTACTTAGTGTGACCATAATTCTAATCTAACAAAAACGTAGAGGTAGCCCTAGCGTTGCAGTGTGCTGTCTGCTCACCTAACAAATGGATTCAGGAAATTAGTCTGTAAATTCAGCGAAGCTTTCGTGATCTTTCGTAAGGCTAAAGCCGTAACTTGCCATGACAAGGCAGAAACTTGTAGCTACGATCGCAAAGCTGCTGCCAAATCAATTGCACAAAAAATAGATTCTGACAGTACTTTACTATGTATGATGAGTAACCGGACAGTTAAGGAAAAGAAAATCGACTGTAAGGATGAGTGTCCAATTTAATGTTAATTTGACAATGTTTTATTAAACCCAATGCTTGATCAAGAAAGAATGATCATCGTTTTTCCCTGACTGATTACTACAATAAAGCAAACTAACAAAAGCAAGGGGACCGTCACGCGTCAGTTCCCCGAAGTTCAACTTATCTCACTAATCATTATCGTACATTCAAAAACATAATGACGGTAATAAACTGTAATAATCGAACCATAAAAACTTAATGGAAGAAAGATATGACGACAATTGGAGTAGATAGACAATTCAATCAGTGTAATTAATTGTTAAGTTTCCTACTTCATAGTACCCGTATGCGCGTGCCCATACTGCGGGCTAGAGGGGGGATGTGGGAGACGCAGGGCCAAGGGGGGGCTGTGAAGTTATAAATAATTTATGCGAAAGATAACTGTGCCGCGTGCGCCTGGGCAATACGTGCACTGCAAGCGCCTAATTGCAGTGAATGTTGAAAGATCAATAAATGTAAGAAATAAATTAATAGTCAATGAGAATTTTTCATCACACCCGAGAAGTTTTTACAAGCAGTTATAACTGATCATAATTGTAGTTGGTAGTGATATATTGCCTAATAATGGAAATGGTTTGCTAAGTAAACAAATAAGCGTAGCCGATGACTATGCCCAGGGAATGTTTAATTGCACTTACCACGCGGTGAATCAAGTTGGAATGAAGCTATTATTATAAAGCTGTCTACAGCAACGAGAAATAGATGTGCAATGTTTTTATGGGTTTTCCATAAACTAAGTATGTAAAAGTCTGTTTTAACAGACGTTTTTGATAGCCTACGTGGGGAAAAGGTCAGCCATTCATTAGGTTATCCTCATGGAGCATTTAACATCTTGTATGGTTTAACCCTTTGAAAATCCCAATGAAGTGGAAACCCTATCATAACGATACCATGTTGAATGGGTTAGCCTTATTATTTTGGTAAACGATTGAACGGTTAACCTTCAAAATTTGTAAAAACCATTTCGAGGAAAAATGTCTTTGATTGGGTTTTCTAACTTGTTTATGGTACAGTCTGGGCTTTCGAAAAGGTTTACTAACCCGTTCATATGATACGGGTTACCCTTAAAAGCAATAACTATTTGGTTTGAAGGGGTTTACTAACTCTTTTACAGTTTATGATTGAGTTGAAGGGGGTTACCGGTAAATTTTTAAACCAAGTCTTTTTTTAATACATTTGTAATTAGCTTTTACTTTAAATGTAAGAAAGTGTGAGAAAGAACTTTCAGGCGCACAAAAATACCACCGATATAAAAGTAAAACAGTAAATTATTTTGCTGACCAAAATAACATTGATTAGAGGTGTAACAGTAACAAAGGTTAACCCAAATAAATTAAAGTGATATAACAGTAAAGTTACTGAACAAATCTGTGGTTAACACCGAAACCGAGCTAAGTTGATAACAGATTGTTAACATATTCTACGCCGATATTGAAAACTTTTGTTAGATTTTGTTGAAAGATTGTTTTCAAAGTGAGTATTGTTTCAACCCGCAGAATATTTTTTCAATGGAACCTGAAAAACAGTTGCAGTCTCACCGTGAATCGCTTTCATTTAAATTTTTGCTTTCACAAAGTTTCTTCCCCTTTTATTCCGCTCAGAGTAATGATGGTCGCGCCCTAAATTGAATTGATTTCATTAATTTTATCTGTATTTTTGCTATCACTGCCTCATGCTTTGAACTTACTAATGACACGAATAAAATAATTTTATAGTAATACAAAATAAATCGAAATGAATAATTAATGTCAGTGGTTTTCCTGGTTAATACAAGGATAATGAATTTACACAGAAATTTTATTTTAAACAAAATATTAGGTACCCAGTTTATAACCAGTTTAAATGACAGATTTGCGTTTAAATATTATTATGATAATATTAAACACAAAACAATTTCGTTTTGTGGATAAGTTAGTCGTAATAATGCGGGACAGACGTCCGCTCAGACAGGCGCATCACGGGCTTGATCCACAAAAAATCCGTTGCTTGCGGACGGGGAAATTACTGTGAAACCGTACTCTAGCCAGTAGTTACTTCTGCAGTAGTCGGTAGCATTACATACACAAAGTTGCAACCGACGGTGGTCAACATATCAACCACTTAGTGCCCACCACGCTTTCCCCGATCCGTTTGAAACTTTATCCGGACCGTTACCGACAAAATGCGTTTTTAAACTCATACGAGCGGTCCTTCTCGTATACAAAGGGATCCTACCTGTAAACAGGGAAAACTTTGTACACACAACATGTAATTCAAAGAGCATGTTGGTCCTTTCAGAAGTCAAAACTCTCCAAATAATGAAACGTTAAACGCACACGATTTAAATGGTTTAACCTGAGAGTTTACTGTGTAGACGCAAACTTGACGCTAAATAAGGTGCTCAAGACTCAAGTAAGCACATTTTTGGAAGTTCAGCATTCTAGGAGCGGTAACAAAGTGAGTAAAGTGCGCGTATTTCATCGTTGTCGGGTGCAACGAGACACTACAAGCGACGCCATCTCACATAACACAATCCTCGCCGTAATAGGCTTGCTGTGAGGTGGTCTTAGATCTTCCTAGAATTCCACTTTGATCCGCAGCTACTGAAACCGAATCATGTTAGGACAAATTGTTTCCAATTGGACAGTTTGCATCGGATCGGACTGTTTGCTCAGTGAATGGTGGTGTTCAGATCGATCTTTCGTAGATCTATTTTACTGGACTTCGTTTTAGTTGTTGTTGTGTTGTTTGTTTATAGGATCGTAGTAGCGAACATTATCCTACCTAACCAGCACACTCTGCAAACGGATTTCTGATCACCATTAGTACAATATTGCACGAGAAATAATTCAATTTAAATGCTAATTAAAATAAGCGCCTTATTGAATCCGAAAATAAACTCGTACGTGTGCGTGTAAAAAACTGCATAATTCATCTGAATATTTTATAAGGTAGAACAGATTGCCGTGGCAAGTCAGACGCGAATCATGCCCTATTTTAAGAGCGCATTCATATGGACATTAGACTGCAAGATGGTCCTTGAGAATCGATTGGATCAATTTACATTCCGATTGGATCTCAGTGTGTATCGATTGAATAAATTTGATGTGAGATATACGCTCGACATGTTTTCAATGTAAGTATTGTTCACGCCTCCTTCATGTACTTAATTAAATTTTTCCATTGATTTGCATTTGATGATCGTTCGAAGTTATTGAGAGAAGACTTCAGTCTTCATTTAATTAACATCTCTAGTACCTACCAACCAACTGCTACCAACTATACATTTGTAGAACAAGACGTCGACCATGCAGGTCCTTAGAGAGCACTTTAATAATTTATTACAGTCTGCACGAGAAGCGGAAGCCCGAAAGTCTGACTGCGGTCTAAACGAAGCATCTGAGACATCATTTAGATAGTATCAGACACTTATACTCTCTCAGTCTATAGATAAATTATTCTGATATTCGCATCTGGCGAGATTGAAAGCGGATGTGAAGATAATATACGCTGAACAGTTGTTTTAGTTGTTCAGTCCACGCCTCCATCGTGTATTTTCATTTCGCGCTTGATTCTGTCATAGCGTTGATTGCCGGGCGGTGATTTAGGCAAGTTTCCAACACGGGTATGTAAACAAAGAGCAATTTTGCTAATTAAGTGCTCGGTGTGTGTTGTGAGTGCTACGGCAGACGCTGTTTGGGATGCGACGCGATCCTATCACCGCGACTTCAGTTCCCGACTTCAAGTGCACCTCTGCTTTAGTAATTACTTATTTACACTTTTTAATGGACTTTCGCAGTATAATAAAAGTAGTGGTACTATTCTTTATATTAGCATCGTCTCTACTATGTGCTTTTATGTACTTAAGAACATAAAACAATACTTAGAATATGGCCATGCTACCATCGAGACAGCATGCCGATTACCTTTGAAAAAATGCAGTTGGCGCATCTGGATTTTTCTTATATAAATTTGCGAATCGACGAAATCCTAAATGAAAGTTAACGGGAATTAATTAATGAATCTTTTATAATTCAAATAAGTATTTACTTAAATCGTTTTAATTTGTAGGGTTGATGAAGAAAGAATACGAATATTTTTTCAATCCTAGGTGCCTTGATGTTGGTCACGTATTAAGATTACCAACGCGATGGGAGATAATGCAGGCGTCTACGTATGAATGCAACAATGCAATAAAATGTAAACGTAAAAGTGCAATGTTGTGTATGGGGCGTCGCGGGCGCAGCTCGCGGGGCGGGCGGCGCGTGCGCGGCCCTGGCGATGCCGCAAGGTCAATGGCACGCGCCTCTCCCGCTCGCACACCGGAATTCCATATTTAAATCTCGTCCGCAGAAAAATGGCGGTCGACTCCATTCCGCGGCCGCACCGCCGTGTGTACGGAGAATTAATAAAACATGCCTCCCACTTTTTCTTATCGTTTTTTCCGAGTATCGTTAACAACTTGGTAACAGTGCGGTTGCAGTTTGCTGTTATGTTGTGTCTGTTCGATACTTGCATCCCATATATGTAAGAAAAATTATCGTAATATTTACATACGTATACTCTTTTAAAATTTTCTGCTACCTACTTATACGCGCTACGCGGTAGGAGTTCATGGTTAATTCGTAACGGTATTTAAAAACCCAATAAAGTTTAATTGGTGTTATGTCTGAATGCGTTGCACGACCGTATCGCGGCAGTGAGTAGGAAACACAAAATGTAGCGTTTTTTCGTAGCAGTGACGCTACGTGGACGAAGTGTGTAGCCACGTAGGCAAATGTAGCTACGTAGGTAAATGTAGTCACGTAGGTAAATGTCGGTGCATGGTTCTATATATGTATGTATGTATATGTAACGTGGTAGCGGACACAATTAACTGGGTACAGTAAAGTGCAAGTCACTGGCAATCGGAGACCGCTCGGATTTCAGCACAAAAGCGTGGGGTGTCGGGACGGCATGTGAATTTGGGGACTAAGCGTAGCAACCACTAATGCGAATAACAATAGTGGGGGTTTTAGTTGAAGAACAGTGTACAGACAGTTCATTAGCTTCATGTGGGCAGCTTTATTTATAGCTTCAATAAATACATAAACCATGTATAGGTAGGCACGCAGTATGCAATACTTAAATGAGTAATGTGCGGTTATTTAGTACCTATACCTACGTCTATACAAGATGGTTTTAGAATGGGAGAGTAAACAGGATGCACCTACAGCTTACTAAATTATCTCCGTTCTCGTAGAGGACTCCCACGCCACAATCTATTGTTATTCAGACAGACGTACCGTTCGTCTATTAAATTGATCGAAACCTATCTAGTGGAAGAGCGACGCGGCGGAATAACTTTGTAATTCCTCCCAAAAGTTGGGGAGCAAAAACCCTTTCACTAAACCTGAACGAAGGACGTCGTGTAGTTCTAGTGGAGAGCTACAAAAAGAAATAAACACGCAGTCACACTCAAATTGAACGCACGCAGTAATGCGGCGAAATTAATTAATGTCCCCTTTTGTAGCGCGCACTGAAATGTTTAAAAGCGCCTGATCCTTGGAGGGACGGAGTACGAAGTGCAAGTCATCGGCGCGCCGGCGGCGGCGGCGGCGGGCGGCATTGAATTTACAGCGCAATAAATTACAACACAGAAACAGAGGAGGGTTATCTGCTAACAGCTCAAATGAACTGTCTCGCCGTCGACCAAGAAACAACAACACTGAATCGCTAAACGCAGAAATCACTATCGCCGACACAACTAAGTATTTAGCGATGGCGTTGCTGACTTACTGAGTACTCCACCGCTTTCTTTCTACCCAACGAAACAAAGGGCAGTTAGTTCATCGTACGAGATTTAGTACGAGCGTAAAACTAACCACAGCGAATGTGTAGTTCGGATTTACTGAGTTATAAATCTGAGTGGTGTCATTGGACAAAGTGGGAACTGGAAGACCGGACAGAAATACTTCATATACTTCATTTTAACAGGTTGTTAACTCATATTAAGTAAACAGGTATAAAGAAAATTAGTTAGTGAACGAGTGCCGGAACTGCATACTTTATAAATTTATTGATTAACACACTTACACCTGTGCTTTAATATCGCTCATGCCTATAACAACATTAAAGTCATGACATGCTTTAAGTGTTAAAGTCGTTCATTTTATTATTATTATGATCTACGGCTACAGTATTAACTTGTAACCTATTTATACTAATATGTCAACGGAAGTAAATCACGGAAGAAGAATTTTATTAACGACGAGACAAAACACAAAACAGCAATACAATGTGTTAAGCTCTACAAAAGGTAATGTAAGCAATTTGCACGCAGCTTGGGAAACGATTGCCTATTTAATAATTATGTAAATGGTGAAGCCGTTTATGACGGTTCTAGTACATCCAGTCGTAACGTTTCCGCGGGCCGTCCTCGCCCTGGGCCATTCAAGTGTGTCCGCTCAGGAATGGGTGCGCTAAGTGAAACGATACCGGAGATGAGACACGGCGAGCTTATTGCGTTCACATTTCATACTAACTTTTTGGAACCATTCACCATCTGTACATGTTTGTTAACCTTGTTTTAAAATACAGATACGTTTTTGCAAATAGACATCAAATATGAGATCTGAATAAACGTTAAAGCTTTAATATTCGTGAAAATAGACCCAAATTGAAGTGCTACGAAAAAACGCTGAACGTGCTACGAAGTTCTACGGTCAGCGTTTCGTAAATATCGTGCGTTTTCCGGAGGTTACGTTAAAAATTAATACAATGAAAGAACAACAAATGTTGACATGGAAATTATCACTAAACACAATCTCAAATCTGTGTAACCAGAGAGAATCGAGAGAAAATTTAATGAAGCGTAGTGACCGTAGGGCCCTCAAACCTTCATTTTGGGAATTTGCGTAATGTTCTTATCGACACTTTGATGTTGTCCCAAGGATTAAGTTTGTTACTAAATAAATATAAACCTCTTGTAACTTCCATCTTTAGCACTTAATCATTAAGGTCTTTTGTATTATTTATTATAGAAAATATTTCAGTGGTGCGAAGCTTTTAGCTTAAAAGTTCATTATATTTTATCCCGAAGCATAAAATTTTACAATACACCGAGATCTATAAGTGAAAAAACTCTTTGTTAGCAAAGACATTTTGGTGAGAGAGTATTTATTGTATTCGAAAATTAAAAGGAGGATAGGAATTCCCTTGGGTGGGGGAGGTGAGGCGCAATCAGAGCTTGCCGGTGGATGGCAACCTTAAATACCAGACTTAATTGAACAGCTTCCGGGTTGCGCTCGGCGAACCTACATAAATATACTGAAGTATTCGCCACAAAGGTATTCCTTTTACACTAAACACCTACATTCAACGAGAAAGCGATCTTTTCACATAAATAATTTCAGCCGCGCTTTCTGAATTCACAAGATTCGAACATTTTGTAAAGAATTTTTATTTTGCATCTCAAATGTATCTTTGATAAAAACACTGTCTGGAGTGCATATCGTATTTTAAACGAGACTCGCATTTTAAAGCAGCGAACACAAAAAAGAATAAAAGAGGTGTACCGACTAAATCGTATTTTCATGTTTTTGGCTCGATCCGGCTTCGAGCTACGCACACGGAAGTTGAAGACAATGCTGTAAGTTTTCAGCACAACTTCAGTACTTATTTTCTCATTTATCCTTGGTTTCTCCTAATGCGCATGAGGATATGCAAAAACAAAGGAACACATTGCGCTTTAATTTTAGAAAATAACTCTGCATTTTCGTTTCAATTTGTAATGAGCAAAATCCTTCAATGTTACTCGGTTCCTAACAGTAAATATTTTTACTGCTTTGAAAAGCGAAATACAATGTTTAACCCGTTTCACTGCGCTATTTAGAAACGAAAATTTGAATGGAGATAAAGCTTGTCGTGCGTTGAAAGATGTTCGCGGAAGCTTAAAATAATATTTTGGAGAGTCGCATCACCCCAGCTCGCGTACTGGCAGGAAATGAGGCTCTCTGTCCCGCCGGGAAATTGTTCCTCCCAATCATAACGCTCAGTAGAATCTCCCTGCTTTGAGAGACTTTAAAAATAATGGAACAGATTTGTCTCTCAGTGTATTACAGGAGAACATAAACGCAGGCTTTAGAGACGGCTTTACGTTTTGTAATTCACGGGTTCCTTTGTACGCCATCATTGGAAATTAAAAAAAGAATGTTATTCCTGTATTTACTATCGTCAAAGGCCTAGCATCAAAGCAATGGAAATAAGTAGATACAGCAGATGGGAATATTTATCTAGTTTTTCCTGTTGGACGAATCAAAGCGACTGTTTCCCAAAAGGGCTGGCTTGGGGTCGATGTATCGGGCGCATCCGATTGAATTAATCACGGAAAACGTCGCTCTGTGCAAGTGATAAATATACGGTTGCCTACACGTGTAAACGTCGTTGTGAATTTCAGATTCGAACATTTAGCCATATTGTACGGAGGGACTGCCTTGTGTTGCTCTGTATTTGGTTTAGTTTTATTACACAATATGGTATTGTAGTACTCTTAAACTTTTTACGATAAAAGTAAAACGTAGACGATACGTACATGGTGAATGTTTATTGTTACTAGCCGAAACAAAAACGCAATAAATGTCAACTTTATGTTATTATTTGTTTCGTTTTAACATAACATAAATGTCGGAACTCTGTTTTCCCTACTTTTACGCGCAACATTGAGAACGACTGTGAAACATGCGTGCTAACAGCTGTGTAACTATTCGACAAAATTATAGCTTTCTTGACATAATTATTAGGTAAAGATAATTGAATAGTGAACTTTAAGGTCCAAAGCCAAATGCCACTTGAGCGACGCTGCGGGTAAAGTATACAAAAGCTGTTTATAATAAAACTTTGTTATATGCAGAGTACAGACAGACGCTGTAAAGTATAGCGGCGCACAATGGGCAGACAATAATAATTCTTATTTCCTCTGAACACAATGCCGTATTTAAATTGTGTGAGAATATTGTGCGTTTAAATTAATATCCAATTTAGTATGAATCGATCAAATTGGTGTCGCAATGAGTGCTATTTATAGGGCCGTCAATGATTGTAGGGAAGCTGTGATGAGCCGACACGGGCTGCCGGAGAGCGCACAAAGAACCAATTGAGTGTGCTCGTCCAATCGCAGGCGCAGCTGACGTGGCGTGTGCGTCGCATCGAGCCCTATCCTACCCACGAAATATTACAAACCCAATTGGGGCACAATATACCTACAGGAACTTATGTATAAATTTTCCTTGCATTTATTTATTTATAATGGCAAAATCCGAGAGGAAAGGAAGTCCATGTTTAGTTGGAACTGATCACTGGTTTCAGTTTCAATTATCGTGTCAATTTTTTTGAGATGTAATGACGGATTTCTACGTATTGGTTGCTTTGTTTACCAATTTTCCTGTTTCATACTGTAGCATTTCACGTTTTAGTAAACTATACATTTGGCAGTTGCAGCCAAAACAGCATCAACTTTTCAGAACTATGGCAGCTAAATGTATGGGTACCTAATTTTAAGAATGAATCTCTTGAAAATTAATGATAGAATCTGACTTGTAAAATAGGGCATGAGATAAAAAGGGCAAGTGAGTGAGTTCACATGGCCAGATGGCCACCAATGAATGAGCCGTTAACGAGCCGACTAGGCATAGAGGTGCCCCGCATCGGCTCTGGAACTAATGTTACTATCCTTTAACCTTAGTGAATGCAGCTCTATATGGAGAACGTTTCGTGGTAAGAGGAAATTTAAAATAGGAGCAGGAAAATTATTTGAAATATATGTGGCTCTAATTTTAGAAACTGTTCTGGTAGGGTAATGCTACGATTGTGAGCCGATTTGGTGTTTATATTTTAGAATTAGATCTGCTGTATCCAGCAAGTTGGGGTAGCCTGAATTGCAGGTTTGCGTAAAGATGATGAATTGATGAGGAAGTAAATATTTCAGTCATGTCCAATATCTAACTAGTACTCCGTTATACATTACAATTTATTAACAGCTAAGCTCTGTATATCCCCAACAATTCTTGAAACAACGAAGTTACTAAAACATTCCCGAACTCTCTTGAAAAATCTGCAACGAATACAAAGTTTCAATCGTAATGCTCAAAGTCCCAAAGTATTGATGTAACGAATCAAAACGAACAAATTTAAAGGGAACCAAAGCGGATTCAAAGTTTGAGTGGGGGCGAAAGTTTTATCCGTTATTACATTAACGTGGCATCAAACCTGGTTTGTCAAAACTAAGTCCCATCAGATAATAGCGCGTAGGAAGGATAGCGATTTCGTCGAACAACCGGGATGCGCCCAATTCTCGCCAATAAACCCCCCCGAGATATATCGACCTCAACGTAGGGCCGTTAGTCATACAATCGCCACCTCTATACAGCACGTCATAAAGAGGAAAATCGGTTATAATATTCGACGCTTATCGCATTTCATGATAGATAGCTTTTGAATTGACCAGCGTGTTCTGTGCGGCGGCACATACCAGACATTCCACGCGCTTACACAGAGTCGATTGACTGATGCCGGAACCATTAATATGGATGGATGTACCAATTAAATTGAGATGATAGCTCCTTACACGATTTCAGTACCTAATGTTTCCACTATTGATTTTATGTTTTCAGCTATTGGTTTGTCAATTTCTCTAGCAGCATAAAAGTTTCAGACAAAAATAACGGTGTCTTCGCAGAATCGCGTTCTGTTTTGCGAGGATACAACTAATCCTGTTATTCGCGCTTAAAGTGGATTTGAACAATTTCAGCAGTTTATCCGCGGCCTTGTTGCGCGGCGACTGTTGCTTTAATATGCGTTTTTTAAATGGCGTTTATGGTACATTATATACTTATATGTTCATCGTTATCTGTACAGTAGTTTGACGGTCGTGAAGCGACGTAATGCAACAATGACGGCACCGCTGCGCCACGTGACCTCAGGCCGGGCTGACGACGTCGCTCGCTATGATTCACCGCCGAGCCACTGAGCAGCCGAGTGCCTCACATTCCTGCCTCGGCCGCATAGGTAATGGGAAATGCCATATCGCAATAAATTCACAAACACTGTGCTAACACTCTAACGCATCTCATCCAGCGGTTTTCACTATACCTTTATCTTCTATTGCTCGTAATCAAGTAGTCTTTCCAGTCTGCTCGCTAATAACTTGTAGAGCGAGTTTACTGGTAGAGCAACCAATAAATATTAATTGAAGCAAAGGTATTTATTGTGCGATTGACTAATAAAGTTTCTAGACGATAGAGATAATATGTACGGAATGGCGGTCGCCTACACAGTTTCAATTCAGACATTCCGTTGTTTTAAATCAGCATGCGCCTGCGCCGCGTAGCTTTCGCGGACGCGCGCTGCAACTGGAATGGAGTCGATCACGTACCGTTTCGCGTTTAATACGTTTCTCGTGCTGATTCATACCGAACCATAAATAAACATTCGTTAAAGATGATGTATTACAGAATGGGTAATTAAAATCTATGTACTTGTGATGATTAAAATGCTTTGGAGTTATTAAACTGGACTATTATTCATCGTTGTGGTAAAACGATATTTCTGTAATCAATGACGTGGATGCGGTCAGCGTGACGATGCGGACTTGCAGTCACCATACCATATGCTAGAAAACATGACGGTTTATTATTTAACAAATTAATTACTTATTGTTTCTACGGTGCAAATATTTAAACATATATATATTTTTCCCGACAAACAAAGCTTTTGAAATGAAATTGGTACACACCACAGGGCCAACAACAATAGGTAAGCAGGGTAAATATTACTGTTAGCAGTGCATCGTTACTGAGCAGCGAGTGACCTACTTCCACTGGATAATAAGCATCGAAACAATGAATTTTGTGAAGCGATTAAAAATAGAAAGCACATTAAAAGTTTGGAGCAGAAACTGGAGCTTGGTAATGAGTTGCTTTATGACGTCATAAATGTTAGGATACTTCATACCCGTAGGTGCATTAGTGTGACATCTATCTCAGTGGACAAGGTTAAACATTCATTTTAGGATATACAATGTGTAAAAAACACCTGTCCGATCCGTGAGGACTGAGGGTGTTTGAGAGTCTATTTATGTGATAATTTTCAGGAAAAAAGAAAAAAAAATCAAAGGGCCGTTTTGCCTGGTCTTTGGGCGGGGGCGGCCGTCGTTTAGCGGCTACAAGTCATAACTGATGACCCCTTTTGGAAATTTGCAAATTTTTAAAGAAATTACGATAATTTTGGTACTCAAAACGTGAATTTCAAATAGCAATAACTCTTTTATTTTTATTAATAATAAGATTTTTTATACATTTTTGGTAATTTTATTGCAGTGCCCTTTTCGGATCAGACAGGGTTTTTAGATAAACAAGCTTTGCTTAGAAATCTAGGTATTTAAATTTTAATTTATTATTGTAATATCAAATAGAATTAGTGTCCACCTTAGGCGTTCAGAAAAAAATATAGATAAAAAAAACAATTACAATCACCTGAAGCTCCATTCAGCTGCTTGGTCATAAAATTATTTAATTAAATAACTCATTTGATCAATAAGCAATTGTACAAAAGCCTCGGTACCACAAGCTACACACTCACTAGTCACAGATCAGAGAGAGAAAATCATTAAACTGTGCTAATAACGCTGTTTTTAATTACATTATCATTACAAATGAGATTTGCAATTTTACGGTGAGAATAAAAAATTATCTACTGACATTTTAATTTACATCAGATGGCGAAGTTTTTAATTAGTGGTGGGTGGAGGGTTGCCGTACGCGAGCGGTGGTGGGGGGCGTGGAAAGCCGCACGTGACGGTTTTTTTATATGTTTTTCCGGTTCCTTATCTGTTTTTCCAGGTGTAGATTTGCGATTACGAAATTTTTTTGGCAAATTTTACACCCTTTCCCGGAAGTGCGGATAACGTATCGAAGTTATCGTGTAATCTGTATATGATTCATTCCTACAATTTGCCAATTGTTTTTCGTTATTGTATTAAAGCATATTCAACGTACGTATAAGTAATACGAAATTCGTGCTACGTATACTTAGAAGATTTCATCAGTTTGACCCAAAGCTACGGACAGAAAAATATACGACATCGATAGGACAACACAAAACTTAACAATACTAACATTTATTTGAGTCAAAATACAGAAAACAGACAAATTCAAAGCAAGCTATCATACTGATTGCAAGATTTCAGCCCTAAATACTCAGCGATGCGTTTATGAATATATTTGATCGATAACATACCTAATGTGTATTATATCTAGATTTAAAACCACGACATCAATATTTCGTTTTCACACAGGGTTATAGGAAACCATTAGGTAGGTACGTGATTGCCCCAAACCACATCTAAGATTTCTCTATTCTCCATAAATGCCTTTAAGTAAGTGCTATTATGATGTTTGTTCGACTAAGTAGGTAGCGCATTCACGCGCCACCACACTTCAGTCCAATACGAAAGTATCGCATGTAGTGTTTTGCAAAGGCTATCACATAGCAGACAATAAGGTCGGTGATCGGTTACTCGACAAATATTTGCGCCATAAGATCGAGTGGAGAGCATGTTGTGGTGAACGCAAATACGATATCCGCCGCGGCGTCGTCGACTCGTCGCCTACTTGTACACACATGCAAACAAATGTGCAACTATTCTATTATCTACAGCATACTTCTATATAATAAACTACTTATTTACATAAAAACAAGCGTGATTCATTCAATTGCTTTCCGTTTATGACTAAATCACGTACTTTGTACTGAACGTTCCACGTAGATGGTATTCTACGTAAGTGATTTGAAAGTCAACAAATGATTGTTAGAACAATTAATTTCAATAAATGGTAACAAAGGGTGGGCGAGTGTCGTGATTGTGACGTCAGCAGGCTGAACGTGTGAATGACTAAATTCGTTCAAATCGTTCATGTTGTACACGACCGCTAAGCCCGATCGTGATTGGCTGTCTTGTCAGGATAATGCGGGCGGCTCCCGATTGAGGTTATGAACCCTCTGATTTAATTGAAGTTCCAACGTTCAGCCCCCGTTCGGTTCTGACATCCTCAGACCACTGTATTGTCCCCATTTCATTGACAATGTGAATGTAATAATCATAGAATAATCACTTGTGAACTGGTATTGCCTTCTCAACGATGTTCAATCAATTAGATCTCAATTGTGTCTCAATCAATTTGTTTGCTTTTATTTATCACTTGTAGCATTGTACGACTTACCGTATCGTCCTGTCACCTTACGAAAGAGAAGATAATCTTTACATACCTGAAACAGGAAAAATACATATTAGGCACGATCTGGAATATGAAAATATTGAGTGCAGCAAGTAGAACATAAAAATTTGACAGACTAAAAGTCTGTCGTCGAGAGAAAACGTTAAATACTTTGAAAATGCTTCGAGCGAGGATTGAGGCCGATGGGACGGAAACTTCGTGGAAATTCGATGGTTGCTTAAAACTTAAAACACTCGGTCGTGGAAGACGGAATATTTCTCTCAGAGTAAATTTTTGAGTAACATTTTTGGCTCTTATATTTTTGTGACATGAAGGAAGTGGCTACATATTTCCGAAAATAAAATCAATGTTCCCATAAAATGCTTTCATCAAAATTATAATAATTCTGATTTTTTTTAAGGTTTCATGGTATTAAAGTTGTGTTACTTAAAATCTTTTCGTACCAGCTAAAAGCAATCCGTAGCCTACATCTGCAGTTATATTCTTATCTTACATAGGTAATTAATGAATCATAGGTATTCTTATCTCGTATGATAATTTTATTGATTAGGTCATAAAAACTCATAGTATGTGTACTATGAGTTACCGGCTACACATCGAGCTATACATTTCCAGTATAAACTGCCCTCGCATTGTACGGAAATCCTATACAATGCGAGATCAGCTAAAACTGGAAATATATATGTGAGTGTATATGTGAGTGTGTAGCTGTATGTACCAGTGCACTCAAAGGTGGACTTATCAGTAACTCTATCTCGTACGAATAAACTTAAATTTTACAGCACTCAGTTTGTTTTCTTCTTCAAAATGTTTTTGATCTTATCGACTAATGTTGCCTATACTATGCTTGTTTAATAATTAATCTAAGGAAATGATGAAATGAAGGGTACTGGACTAGTATGTAATTTGGACTGTATCGGATACTTTTTCAGGAGTCATAAGTTCACAGCGAAAATTAATGGCAAAGAAAGTTATGGTGGGTCCACGGTAGTGTAAGCTTCTAAATAACTTGTCGCCGGCCCCGAGGCACCTGCAAGCGACGCCTAATGGGCCCAATTATCGACGTCTTCGCCGCACGCCGAGAGGGCTATTACCCCTCCCAAGGCGAAACCCCTGGCTTCTTGCTGAGAAGATTCCAAGAGTCTTAGGGCACAGTAGCTGCACAATATTATTATATAGGTACGAAACCATTAGAGCCTAGATAAAACAGAAAACGGGGTGTAAAAGGAAAATGATTAATTATAGAAGTCCATATAAACTTGGTAAATAGTTGTATATCTTGAAATCCCTATGTGCGTGGTCCAATAAAATTGTAACTTAAAATCTTTCCAGACAAATCGCGAAAGTTTCCAGCGAATTTTCAAGAGAACTTTTAAAATTACTTGGGGCAACACCTATTGAATTGATTTACGATGTGCAATAAAACGGCACTGTTATTTGATGTATGTGGCCCACTCGAAATGCATGGGGCCGATTTGTAATAAAGTCGTCGAAGGTATGCGGCAGCTGTAGGTTTATCATGTAGTACGTTAAGTGGAACAGTATACAAGTTACTGAAAGATGCATGTCCGTATACATATAAGTCAAAATCACTGTGACAAGGTTTGACAATTGAGTTCCCCCTGCACAAACCCAGTGTCATTGCTGTTTTCAGTGGAGACTATATTAATACATCCTGGCTTACAGGATCTAAAGCAATATGAGCGGGTCGGATACACTCGAAAAAAAAAACCCAGAATCATTTGTTCAATTGTAGTAGGTATGAGTGTATTGTAAGGCCAGTACAGTCAATACACAGGAATAGCGTTCAAGATGTGATCTAACATCAATCGTAAAACGTTCACGGCCGCGACTGTTTGCTGCCTTATCATTGTAGTTGAGTTAGGTAACGTGAGCATTGTCGCACATGACAGACTGCGACCGTTATCAGCGCGGTGACATCCTCGCGCGTCGTGACAAGGGCTCACACCACCAGATAACAGCATTTCTATTATTTCTAAAATTACTTTTATAATATCGGTCGAAGGTCTTGTTCAGTTAGAAGTTAATTAGGTAATTATGAAAATAACATTCAGGTCACTTGACATTGTAATCTTTCAGAAAGTAGGTACCTACTCTTTGAACTATGACTTCAAACTTTTTGTTTCTCATTGTTATAACGTTAAACATTACCGGTTTACAGGAAATTCGAATACAATTCCCGACGTTTTGTTCTGTGGGGCCCTGCGCAAGGTTTCGCACTCGAGCCTACAAGATCGTGCCATTGTTATAACTTACAAGACTCAGCTTCGTACAGTTGATAGTATGAAAAATGAAAGTTGTTGCTCAGATAATAATCAGACGCATCCCACACGTACTCTGGCGAATCGATAATTGCACCGCATATGGCACGATTTCGTACAACTGTTCGTCATGTGTTGTTGAATGAAAAAAGAAATACAGAACACGTCAAGTGAACGCGTATCATGTTCGCGAATAACGCGTTGATCCAAACGTTCAACTTTTGTGCTCCCTATAATTTGTGTCGCGAAAATTTTAAACACGATTTACTTCAACGGAATGATTTATTATGCGACTAGGCGGAGCCGAAAGGAAGGGAATAAACCTTATTTCTTCTAAAGTTTCTCTATAAGTAAAGTTCTTATAGCTTCATATTTATTTTTTCTCAGTAATTCCCTGTGAAACTACAGAATGCTTTTCAGAAAACTAGATACAAATTACAATTCAATGCCGAGAGACATAAATCATTTCTTGTAAGCCCTCCGTTCCGTTTCTATAATAATGTGGCTATTATTAGATTTATCTCGTTCGCGAAAACCAGCTAGTCCGAGCTAGCTCATTTTTTATTGTTATTTTATGTGGTACGAGTTAATTGATTGCTACAAGCTACGACTTACGAGTGCTATCCTAAACGTTTATAATTTATTGTAAACTTTACAACCCGCTGTAATTATTTTTATAGGTACAATGTCGGTAATAAACTTACAAAATAAACAATTAAACCCCCTTCTCATGTAACGTATTAGTACAGCTTGAGGAACAGTCCCCTCCTCAAATGAAATGTCTCGTCTCAGAATTACGTGCAATTTGGTGTAATGTACATGGATTTAGTGCCCCACACTCAGTTTCTATTAAGTTGCTCTAGATCTGAATGTAACTAACGCGGGATTATATTCCAACATTAAAATAGGTGTGGTGTGTAGCTACACTTTAGTGGCCGTAAATCGTGGAAATGCGCGTAAGTTATACCAGCGTTACAACAGAAAGACATTCCGGCAATTTATTCTGAACATAATGGAATATGTGGACTTTATTGTAAAAGTCTACCAAGAAAATGGTTTAAACAATCCCTTTAAATATACAATGTTGATGCAGTATAATTTATCTCAAATCAAAACAGGTATTTCGACAAGTTACCATCCTGGGGGATGCCAAAAATGGTCGGCTACAGATTTTACGGTCGCCTGCATACTGCATGCATAATGTCAGAGACGAGATTTCTCCAAGAATTAAAAAAGTTTGTGTTTTATTCGGAAAGCCAGAATATGAAACTTGAATGAGTTAAGCAATACGACAAGTTTTGATCAAAGGTTCACTTGAAATGTTTTTGTATTAACTTATAACTTGCGCCATAGGTATACACTATGATACAAGGCGACTTAGTAACTAATATAAAAGTGGTTATCTACGCGCCTGGCAAAGCACTTCTTATTTTATCGTGAATTGCAACAAATATTTGCGATAACGAGTAATAAAACTTGTGTGTTCTATTTATGACGTCACACATTGTTCGATTCTGCTGCCTTTGAGTGCTCATTGCATTATGATATTGGAATTTTAATTTATCTAATTAGAACAATCGAGACTAATACACTTTCAAGAACATTCAACAAGGCCCTCTCGGGGGAATCAAATAAAATATCTTCATTAATCTTACGTCTTTCCACAGCAGAAAATATTACCTATTATATTAATTGAAATATCGTACTGGGTAAAGAAACAATGTAAAATAATCAGCAATATAAAACATGCATAAACTGTGATATCGCGATTTGGCATAATAATAATAGCATGATTATCGGCACAGGTATTTATGTAGAATCCTTTATCGCTAAACAACCTTGCTCTACACGTGATGCAGGCCAGGGTTGAGATATGGCCTCGTTGTTTCAACAGAGGAGTACAGACACTAATTGCCAACGACAGGAAGCCTTATATAAACCCTAGCCGAACAAAAAAACATGGTGGTTGCGATATTGCGTCACGCTAGCTGTTGGCGAATAAAATAAGACGTCTATACAAGAAACGCGACGGAGCTGCGATCAATCTGAGGATGTAATAGCGGCGTCTGACCTAGCCGGCGCCACCCGGACGACGCACCCCTACACTCAGGGCGACTACGTAGGTGGAGCGACTCAGCGCTTATTCAGGGCTGTGTCTTGTTCAACCATCGCCTATATTGTGCCCGACGACATGACATGACACAAATTATTATGGTAATCATCTTCCAAGTTTGGAATATATAAGTATGAGGTTATACAGCAAGTACATAGACGCCGATTGAGCTCATACAATTTTGACCGAAACCTTTCTAATCTTATTTTGTTTGTTAATATCCTTTGCTCGTGTGTAATGCGATTGTTCTAAGTGAATGATTCATGAACGAGCTGCGCAAGACTATAAAAAGAAAAGAAATTTCTTTCATGACGTAAGCACAAGCACTTAAAGAGTTTGCTCCAGCATGATATACTTAATCATCGACAAAAACGTTGTTCAAACACAATTAATTTGAATTATTACACTGAATTATAGTCCATCACTATCTCATCCATTCTCTCAACAGCATTCCCGACCCGGTATAACCCAATTCTCAGTATTTGAATAACAATTCAGCTGTAGAAAACCTGGAATGACGACATAATGAACAGTGAAACTTGAACATAATTAACAGTAAAGTTTAGAGTTACAGAAATTGCAGGCTGCACCTAGCACCTACCCATTTCTACAAGATGTAATTGGTGTCAAGTACGTATCGTACTTTTACGAGTGTGGTCGTAAATATGGAAGAGCGTACGAGCCTCGAAGAACGGTACGTCTGCGAGACGTGGCGGACGTGTGTCACGGTGCATCCTGATATGTGCGCGGTGAGAGGCTGTGCGTGCGCCGAAACTGTGACAGAGCGGTACAGCCGTGTTGTGGTAGGTCAGGCGCTCGGCGGACTGCATTCCGTGCAGCCGGCGTGCCCGCAGCGCAGCGCCGCTCCCACTAAATATAGCCTGTGCGAAGTGAACGAACGCGGCGCGACGCAACGTCGCCGATACGCCGCTTAGACGCTGCCAATGAAATTGCTAAACTATGAAAATTACTGTGAACTACGCAAAATGTGATCACCACTGACTCACATCAAGTCTCCGAGAAAAACGTTAATCGAACACTTTTTACGACAAATTGTAGATGCTACAGCAATTTCGTAGCCGTAGCAAAGTCGTAGACAGGGGAATTTTCACAAATGCCTTACTATTTAATTTGTTTTGTGCTTTTTATTTTAAGAAATGGCAATGTCTATCACTTTTAAGAATTTAATAAAATATATCAACTACCTTATTTCATATTTAAGAACAATACATAAGTGCTACGCCTGCGTAGCACGTGCGTAGCGCTTTTTTGTTAGTCTTGTAATAACACCTTCAGTTGTTTTCAACTTGTCTTTAATTATTTTAACAAACAACGACTTTAACTTTGCAACTAAATGATTATTAATTTGATAAAGAAATAATTTAAATGTTAATTGGTTTTCGAATTCCCACATGCAAATGGTTGAGATAATTTCGTTCGTAACCGCTTGCAAAATTGATCATAAGACTGAGTGCAAAACACTGTCGCAATGCGGCGTGCATGTCTTTTATAGAAAAAAAAAACAGATGTGCGCTCAAGATGAGGCCAGACGAGCAAAAATGTCCGGCGACACGTCTGCAGACAGTAAAGAACGGGCATTTATTTGCTTATCGGCCACATAATGCGCTAACCGTACATGATAACGGAACAATGAGTGTAAACCAGCCGCAGATACCTTCATTAGTGTACACTCAGATATGCTTATCTCCCTGTGTCAATACTCTTTTGTACTGGCGATACGGGAGTCTATTTGCCCTTAATGCGCTCAGCATTCTTCAATGTTGAATAACCTGCTGACAATGGAGTGACCCATTAGTCGGCGATTTGGTCGTACGTTTTAAACTGTTATCAGTTGAAAATAAATGAGAATAGTCACGAGTGACTGTTATCTGTGCTGAGAGGGGTATGGTATGTTATCGGTGATTGTTACATAAATTAAACGGCTTGATTGTCACCAAATATTTGGAATTTTGCTACAGAAATGTTGTAGCGTCTTCCGAATACATAAATAGGCATTTACCCTTATTCAAATAAGTTTCTGAATGTAAGTTTGGAAACGAAAGTAAGGGTTCAAAGTGAGTTATCGACAACTATAAATAACATTAAGGGTGCTTTCAGTTCGGTAAATGTCACTGTTTTAGACTACCTACGGCAACAATATTATTTAGTATTGTGATAACAAGCCAGAATAATGTTTATTAAAATTAACATTGACCTCACACATTTTGACCTGTGGAATTCCATCGCATTCTTTTGGGCGGAGCTTATGTAACAGCTAATTATATAAGACCATAGGTCATCAGACGAATCGAATAAATTACAAGTGTTGTAAATAGATTTATTTTATTGAATGAAACTGAAAAATAAACTCTATACCTACGGTTAACAGTCAAACGTCAATGTCATAATTAATATCGGACTTTATCTGCAAGCCTGCAACATATTTTTGTCATATAAATTTACATAAATTACAGTATGGTAAATGTAATAAAAAATTCGAAGATAAGTGACATCTACCAACCCGCACTGGGCCCGCGTGGTATATTATAGCCCACTCCCTCTCACTGAGAGGAGGCCTGTGTCCCAGCAGTGGGAACATTAATAGGTTAATTGTGTACGTTATGTAAATGTAATGAAAAACTTCAGGGGTGTTAAACATTCGGTTCTAACAGAAACAGTTTGATTCCCATTACTGATAAAACAGATATAGTAAATGCATTCGAGTTATGAACGCGTTCATTTACCGGTATAATGTAGTTATCGTCGTTACCTAACTAATCGTAATCAACATCAAGTTTTCCAGTAGGTATAATGGATAGTGTAAGTACGTCATTACGTATACTCACTGAAAAAGGTATTGACTAACAAACATTGTTACTAAAACAACTCGTTATTTTAATACATGGTGATTAAAAATTAATCACCTTCTCTGTCTAAACATTCTTAATTCTGTTCTGGTTTACTACGGGCATTTACTTTGTTGTTGGAAATAAACAAAACTGTTTTCACCAAATACATGTATAAATCTACTATAATCTAATGGAATTTGTGATAAGTGTCAAAAATGAATGTGAATTTGCTATTTGGCTGCAGAATTTATTATAGGTAACGTTACATTAACTATAAAAAGATTAAACGAGATTACAATAATATTTTTAGTTGTTTATTTAAATAAACTTGCATAGTAATGGGAAAACATATTTGTATTTCATAATTAGGTATATTGAACATATTTTTCCCGTTTTTAGATAAATTATAATTTTATTCAGACTTTCTTTATGTAGCCACACAATGAGTGGTAACTACCGGAATCCCCGTATCAGCACGACCTTCGCAAGAGCAGATTGATAAGAGATAACAAGTTTTGTTGCTGTACGTGTGAACTGCCTGTAGGTACTGTACATACATTAAATGATTCTTCTTTAGTTTTCATTGTTTAGTTGTATTATACTATCGATTATAGCTCATTGTTATAAAGATTTTTATGATACTTCGGTAAACGCAAGTTTTTCTAATACGTAATCATACGTGCGGAGGCATGCCGCAAATCTAATTAGTTAGTGGAGTCTCCACATATAACGTAGATAAGTGTACGATCAATAAATATTTCCATTAGCAAAATATTGGTGACATGTTGCGGTGGCAGTGGTGGTGGGGGCCAGACAGACGGCGGCGAGCGCGGGGCGGGCCGCTAGACGTGCGCTTTGCGCAAGAGTGCAACGCGACGGGAAGTCAGCTGGCCGACGCGAACCGCATGCAACCCACACTCACCGCGCCGATTCACTAATGCACCATATGATTACATTACACTTCTTTAAATCCTCCATACCATGAAGTTTCCAATCCGAAACCGATTTCACCTCATTAAAGACAAACGTGTCAACTTGAAACATAAAACGATTTTCCACGGACGAATGAAGCACCTCGATTCGTTACCCATTTTCGCAGTAAACTGACACTGTTTATCAACACGCGCGCTGCATCAGCGCGGCGACACTCGACATGAGTCGTTATTCCTCAGCGAAATCATCGACGTTTGGCAGCTGTCGGCGATGATGTCCGAGATGCGTACTTGCGATCTATCGGGACTTCGGGAGCAGTTTCGCGAGCGACTCGAAATAGACACAAAGTGATGTCGAGCGCGTGCATGCAGTGATCGATCGCACTCACCGTGCGCTCGCAGGCAGTCGTGCCGGTCAGCTGAGCCGTCGGCTGCGCGTGCTGCTGCTCACTGCTCACTGTTGCTGCACTCGGACCGTAAGATCCGAAGAGATGCACTAGCTGCGGCTACACTGCACGCGGTTCAAACGAGCTCCGATCTCGGATCACGGAGAGGGCACAGTGGCACACACACGCGGACCGAAACTGAATGCGTCAAGCGAAGGCAACGTGCATCGCGGCTCTCGCGTGCTGGCGGCGAGAGTGTCGGCGAGCGACTGAGAGCCGAGCGGGGGCTACCGCCGGCACCCGCGCCGCCCCCTCGCCGCCCACTTCCTCCGATGAATGACAATAATGGAAGACGTTCAACTCGCCCGCAAACCGAATAATATGAATCATTGCATTAGGGTGCAGCCCCGCCCGAGTCCAGCCCGCGAAACTCCGGTCCGCACCTCGCACCATCAATATTCACGGGAGGGCTAACAATCTGCAATATGTCCAAATTGCCTGAGCGGTTAGCCGCGCCGCACATTGCATCTCTCACCTCTGAGATTCCTGTAAGAACCACCAACAGGCGTCCATATGGCCACGTGGAGTCAGCTGTGCAGTAATTAGGTGCAGCAATGCGTTGGGCCACAATGGGAGGAGTTTACAATTAGCAGGTTCACATGGCAGCCGGCGCGGTGGTGCATCGCTCGCTTGCGACGCCACTAATCTTATCAGCGCTAATCTAATCCAGCGCGACGCCCTCTCTTGTGTTTTCTTCCAATTGTGTCCACTCGAGGTAAATTAGAGGTTTTCTCTCGGGAGTTCACAATAAACTCCGACAAAGTTCATTGTGCTTTAGAAAAATCTCATTAAATTGAATTGCATTTGTTCTAGCGATTAAACTCGGCTGCATAAAACAATCGTAGTTGCCGTCTGATCCAAAATAACGACTTAACCAATAAACAAGGCCCATTAGACTGTATCCCTGCCATAGATTAGTTTGAATAGAATATACATTATTACGACTAACTTAAATATACATTCCGCAGAAATGGCTCACAAAACTAATTTCTGATATCATACGCAATTTTACCTCGAACATCATCGAGGAAAACAAAATATACGGGGATAATAGTAGTAAGCAAATATGATTATTTCCATCAAATCTCATCTATGTTTTGTTTATGCGGTTTTCCTTTTTGGAATAAACCGAGCCCGAACCGATACTTACACGAAACATGTTGGGAATCATGTATAACAATCATATTGGTTTAATGTTAGCAAAAGTGAATAAGTGGCCAGCCGAGCCTAAGAGTATCATAATAACCAGTTTTCCTGAGTCAATTCTTAAAACTTACGAAGAGAGACGTATGCAACAGATGAGGTGTCGTTTGTTTTCTATTTCATTTACAGAAACGAGATTGTATTTGTAATTTTCGCTTTCGAATTCAAGGACTGAGTTTGCTACCCTGGGGCACTCCATGAATTCTTAACGTTTAGTAATTCCTACTAAATCAAGTGACTAAAATCAGGCATTAAGGCCAGCGTCCCCGGCTCGGTGTCGCGATATAACAAACTTTTATTTTTGTTTTGTCGGATCCTTAAAGTTCATCTCGTCTAGACCGGTTCACCCACGCCCACAGCGCACAGATTTCTGCATCTTGCAACCGACCCGCCATACAAGTTACTTTATTTCCCTTTTTATTCTTTTGCAATACACCGAGATATTGCTCTCTCCATCGCGTTAATAGTGAAGCGATTCATGGCATAAAAGTATAAAACCAACTTTTATGCCCCGTGCTCGTGATCTGCGCTAGACTCTGCAGTTTATTTTAACCCTTGATCTATATCGAAGTTTAAAAATATTTCAAGCTAGAAATTCTGAACTGTTGTCAACTGGGTTCTACTTTTTGACTAAACTATAAACTACATCAAGTAGATAAATATGCTCGTTTATGTACTGCATGTTATCGCAGAAACAATATTTATACAACATTTCCTAAAAATGTATATTTATGACAAGGATAGCACGTTGCAGTTATTTACTGTCTAGTTATAACATTATCAGTAACAAAATGACATCATTACGGACCATCGCCGTTTCCTCTGTAGCGATGTTATCATAATAAAGGCATGATTTCCAAAAGTTTGTAACTGTGTACGAGTCGCGAATGGTTATGTTCACGGTATGCAAATATCTACCTATAGATAGCTTGTCTGACTAAAGGTTACCATATATAAGGTAACAAGTCGATGCTTATGATTATACTATGCCTGTAATGTAATATCGTCACCACACGCAAGATTGCTTTCCATAAAATTCGTGATCAAGTGAACAACATTTTTAAATACTTAACATTTGTCGAGAATGATTCCAATTAGCCGTTATTTGTTGGATTAGAGAAACTGCAGGCGCAATTGTATTCTTTGTGCCAATTGTAAATGACAATAAAACTGAAACCCTTGAATTCCGAATGCTTGTTCAGAATTCAATGGGTCCTGTTTTCTTGAACCATAAAGTGCGTAGTAAAAATGATAAATCTTATTCAACTTATGGCAGTTGACAATGAGGGCCGCTTGAAACTGATATCTACAGCAATTGTAGTTCTAGGCTTCATAAAATCACACGGTCGCATTTACAATTCTAGTATTCCAGACTCATAGGAATTGAAGGTCTGTACTAAGCATTAACTACTGGGAGGGACGACACTTGAGGCTCCCCAGCCATATAGCAGATAGACTAGGGATGTCCCAAACTGATCCTTCAGAATAAATTTCGTTACGAGATACATGCGCCAACAAATTCTTGCTATTCTTGTAAATTTGAATTTACGAGGTCGAGGAGGGGACTGAATTTGTTCGGCATAATTTGTTTCTGCCTTTCGTTTGAACAAATCATTTTTTTTAACTTTAAGTGTCACATCTGAATTTGCTCAATTGGCTTAAAAATATATAAACTCGGATTAATTGGTAGTCATCATTTTATAAATTGTATCAACATTAACGACGACGTACATAGTAAGAACGTATTAGCGACTAACATAAAACACTACAAATTGAGATATGCAAATGTGAGCATCGTATCAGATAAATTAAATACTAAAACAAACAACAAATATATGATTGAGTACGTCTCAGCCATGACCGGGCAATTTATGCTTCATTAAGATGATTGTTAATTAAATTAAGTTGTTAAGCCGAGCTATATTGGGGCAATTTATTTTTTGCAGGCACAGTACCGTAGCAAATCCCCAATGGCTGGCGGAGTAGACGCTCACAGATCGTTGTAAGGACGCCGACTGCGACAGTATGCAGGTAAAGCAACAAAGTAACGTAAAGTCATTTTAATCCGTAGAAGAATGACGGTTTCTATGTAACCCTAGAACGAATGCAGGGTGAAATAATGCGATCATATACAACTTTAATGTTTAATATGAGATTTTATTCACGTTTTGTGTTCGCCTCGGTTTTATAGATATCGATGCAGTGATTGAATTGTCCGGTAATATTTCTTGAAATTGGTTTATGACAATGATTCTGCAAAACGGTAAGTTCACAAATGATTTTTGGACTTTAGAATGTTTTATATTCAATTCTAACAGTTCTCGTTGTGCCTTCAGATCGACGGAATCTATAAAATAATGATCACTTATGATTACCGTTATGGCATTTATTGAAATGCTAAGCCCAACATCATATTTTGCGCATGCTAAAGTCTTATTTTAAAACAAATTTGTAATTACTAGAACACAATATTAGGTATTCCTTTGCAGCTTGCGTTCTATCTGACCGTGCGAGTTAATCCTGAAATCCTCTGAACTGAATTTCACTGGTTTCATCATACTCGAACGTAAGCCTATTCTTTGAGGAAGGTTTAGTCTTTCCACCTGCCTAGACCTAAAATAATATCTAGAAAATGTTCTAATCTTTGCGACAGGCCAGAAATGGAACCATAAAAATATTTCTGATTTTCTTTTTTAATATTCTTTGTTATTTCTATTAAAAGTTTATGGTACATTGCATTGTGTTTACTCATTTATCTTGCCCCAAAGCCCGGGTCGCATGCCGCCGTTGACATTACGTTCATTTCTCAAATATTATTACTAACTCGTACAACTTTATCCAATAATAAATCTACTTAGCGAAACCTGAAGTCTTGAACGTTCTATTTTTATTTCATGCCAAGGTAAGCTTGCATGACTAATTTGTTGGAGCAGGTATAAAGTCACCCCGAGGAGGCATTTCGTTTTAGGTAAATAAAATTCTAATTTTGCGTCCATCAAAATGTGTCCAAACATCTGACTCTGAGATTTATAACGTCCAAAACCAAGGAATGCTACGGAACATTGGCATCAAACTTTAGTTTTATCACATTAAAAGAAAACTTAAATTTCATTAGAAGAAAATAATCTAGTGAATTTCCTGTGAGAGCGATAACAAAACCACGAAATTGGATTTCGCGATATAATCTCGAGCTGGTAGTGACAGGGCGAGCCGACGGCACGCCGGCCGAGACCCGGGCCCGGCTTTTTGTCGCGGTACTACATCTATTCCACTCTTACATATTTACCTACATTTCACACAATTCTTTTCGTGGTACCGAATTAGAGAAGCTTTCGACGAAAATACGCGGGACAATATTTCATTTTTGGGTTTCCCTATTTCATTAGTATCATGATCCCGCCTCTCGTTGATTGCTAATGATATTATGCTTTATCAAAGGTCAGATTTAGAGGCTCAGTTCAGTATTAAGAGATTAATGAAAACCAAAAGTGGAATAATTATAATTAGGTAGTTCCTGAAACGACACCTAACTTGTCGTAGATAAAACGGAACTTTTTGTGGCGTAGGACGCAAAAGATGTGGAGCATATTCTTTCAGGCTTATATCAGCATATTGCTATCACTAATCCTTTTGTTTACCAAGCTTGGTGCTTACGTTTATGACAATATTTTCCTCAAGCCCGCACGTTGTAGATGTCCAAAACAAGCCCCATCTGTTTAAGGGCTGAAAGAAATATATTTGTAAGATTCAGTTCTACAAAAAGCTTGTAATTTGTTCACGTCTATCCTGGCGTAAAAGTAACGATTACTTGTAAAAATATCCGTTCTTCGGGTAAAAAGTGAATCGGGGGCAATTTATTCCGTTTTTATTTAAGTGGTGTTGGAAAGGCTTTTTATTGCGGAAAATTTCATGGTATATTGAATGTTATTAACTTTTTATATTGAATAGTGTTCGTAAACATTACTTTGATATAGTATACGCGGCTTTAAAGCCGCCATCAAAAAATACTCGCGGCTGTTTTTCACTACATTTGGCCCCGATTTGTTTGGCTATCGGTGAGCGCAACTGAATCACTGTGATTGCATTGTTTCTTTCAGCGAATTCGATATTTGTGGACAGTTTTTATACAATTCCGAAATATATTGTCAAGCAAATTTGAAGTTTAACCTGTATTTATTTATAATATTACCTGCATCTGATTTTTATGTTTCACAAGTTAATGAATTAATTATACATAAATATTTATGTATCACGGGAGTTTATACACTGTAACCGCTGTTTAATGAAAAATTTTTTTAGGTGTCTCCATTACCTGCTTGCGCAAAGCACGTATCATATTATATATACTTATCATATATCGATCTCAATTCTCACTAACCCAATAGGAAGCCATGTCAAGTCTTTGACCAGTCGGGATCAAGTCTATTACCTACAGTCGCTTTTTTTGCCCAACATCACACACATTCACATTCACTCATATCGTTACGATATCTTTTATAGTTGGGCATATCATTATGCAAAAGGGATAGGTATACACATATTTCTTTGTTCAAAGTCAAAAGGTCGAATGGCATAAAATATGGTGGAATGACCCCACATGTGAGAAATATTTTATTGAGTTGTAAAAGAGATATTTATATAACTTTATAAATACCTCTGTTGTGCCTCAGATAACGCTTTATTGCAACGCCATATAATAACTCATTAGTAATTTATTTCCGAACGCACGCTTCTGCAACGTGTAAAAAACGTTCCTAGTTTGTTCATTGGTAATTCCCGACGCGTTTTGTCCGTCGTGCGCCAAAATTCCGTAGCGGTTACGGAGCAAAAAAGTAATTGTTTTTACCTTTTCCAGTTTCTCAATTCCGTTTATGTTATAAAATTCAGGTAGATTGCATATCAAAAACTGACAAGTCGCGAATAGAAAGAGGCATATTCTGAACTACGAGTTGATTTCTATCTCTACTTTCGTACATCTGACGTAACGTAAGTAGTCTTTTTGTAAATGCAATAGGCATGTGTATGTGATGTGGTCCAGACTTCGAAATATCTCTCGAATGTCGGGAGAGACGTCTAGATTATATCACGAACTCACGTTGAGTCGGTCGAGTGCCAAAACGAAGTGATAAGGTATGGCAAGACTCTCTAACATGGTGTATTGAGTCGTTAGGAAAGAGCCTCTTGTTCAGTACCTAGAAGAAGTCTATTGAAGAAGGATTTTACAATTCCAAACCATTTAGTACAGTTTTTAGGGATGTTGTCATAATATGATAATAGTTTCGCTTGGTAGATAGTACATCATTCTGGATATAAACCCCAAGTCACCTACCTACTATGCAAATGTGGTGAGGTCTGGCTGCAAAGAATTTCCGGGAAAACCACAAGGTCCTATATGATATTAGTCAATAGACAGATGACATTAGTAAGCTGATATGATGAGGAAAACCGTATCGACTTTTATACACAATAGTAGGTACAGAAGAGGCCAATATCTTATACATAAAATAATACATAACATTAAGGACTAATATGACGTAAATAATTAAAGTATCTCAATTGTTATGGTCCATTTAGTCATGGAGTCTCATTTATATGATCTGTTCTAATAGTCCTATAACTGCGTATATTGACATTATTAACACTCTAAGGCTGCCTGTCCACTGGAGCGGAGAGGAGCGGAGATGTGCCAATATTAACCAATAGAATCTAAACTCCGCTCCAGAGGTGCAATTCTATTGGTATTGGCACATCTCCGCTCCTCTCCGCTCTTCTCCGCTCCAGTGGACAGGCAGCCTAACACTGTATAACAGTGTTAGGCACTGTATAACAGTTGTTACTTATCTACTATTAGATATATGTAGGTTCTATGTCTTACCTACTGAAGAACTCATACATAACGTAGGTTAGAGTGAACTACGAATAATTATAGCGTCAAAGGTCTCCAAACAGCTATATTTAACAGACAATATAATATTACTAGATGAAAACCCGGCTTCGCTCGGGTGAAATGTAATTCATAATTAGAGGTGGGCGTCGACCAAAAAATTGTCGGTGGCGGCGCGGCGAGAGGAATTGGTCGGAGCTTTTCAGATATTTATACTAAGCAAAACTAAATGAATACTGAAAAATGTACAGACGCCAGCACATCAAGTTACTACAATCTGTCAAACTTTAATAGATTTTCAACTTTATCGCAAAAGAATAAGGTTCAATGTTGACTGGGAAAATTTGACAGATTGGAGTAGGTTGATGTGCTGGCGTCTGTACATTATAATTTTATTACGAAAACAACTTCAACTTGAACTTTTCAGGTTATGGCCTAGTATTCTTTTTTCTATAACACAGAGTATATCTTATAAAAAAGCATCCAAAACAATACCTTTGCGAAACGAATGAAAAATTGTCACAGTTCTTTGTAATGGACACTTTGTTTATAATGAATGGCGCGACGTAGCGCGATGTATGTTTATGGCGCTAGTATGTTTATTAACTCCTCATGGCCGCTTTCCGAATTAGAACCTAATCACTCACAGCGCTGACATCAATAATTGCCGTTCCGAATAAGATATGTCAAAAATTTCATATCATATTTCTTTGTGTATTTTATACCACTTTCTTCTTATTCTTGGGTTAGGTGACGAACGATAGCCAGAAGCACAATTTCGAATATGCCACGTTAGTCTAAAGATATGATACGACTCAAAACAAAAACAGCACAACTGTCAATTTTGACAGCGCTTACGGTGATATTAGTAAAAGGTATGGTCGGCGACACGGCGTTATCGCAAGATGGTGATGTCATGACGGCATCGATGACGATTTACAGAACATCGTTATCGCGCTCACGCTTATTCGGAACGGCTTTTAGCGTGCTCAAATCGATTACAGTGTAATTAACTCCTCATGGCCGCTTTCCGAATTAGAACCTAATCACTCACAGCGCTGACATCAATAATTGCCGTTCCGAATAAGATATGTCAAAAATTTCATATCATATTTCTTTGTGTATTTTATACCACTTTCTTCTTATTCTTGGGTTAGGTGACGAACGATAGCCAGAAGCACAATTTCGAATATGCCACGTTAGTCTAAAGATATGATACGACTCAAAACAAAAACAGCACAACTGTCAATTTTGACAGCGCTTACGGTGATATTAGTAAAAGGTATGGTCGGCGACACGGCGTTATCGCAAGATGGTGATGTCATGACGGCATCGATGACGATTTACAGAACATCGTTATCGCGCTCACGCTTATTCGGAACGGCTTTTAGCGTGCTCAAATCGATTACAGTGTAACTCGGAACGCACTGCATGTCATCCGGTGTCAGTGACGTTTCAATATGGCGACTGCGATTTGTCTGTCAATACCATTAGAATTTAACAAAATACTCGACAATCCGAATTTTGCGGATATATGTTGTCGACTCGAAATCTTTATTTTTTTATGTTTTATTATTCAGGTAAGGTTTCGATCGAGTCTACCGTACCCCTTGACGAAATTATTAATATAGATTTTACGAACAATGAAGTATGACGTCGAATAACGTATAACAGGTACTACTAACATCATTTTCTACTGGCCATGCCTATGTTCTGCTAAGCACAGTGCATTGAAAAACTGATATTTTGAACTGACATCACAATAATGGAAGCTTCTGAATTCCGGAAATTATGCATGTCTTCCGTTGACAGCATGAACGTTTGTTCCGTTTTCAACAGAGTTAAAACTACTGTTTCCTCTGCTGGGTGTGTATGAGAAAAATAATCTGACCATTTCTTTATAACCTTTCAGTCATAATGATCTGATTATTCCGCACCAAATTAGCAGAGTCCATTTTCTACCCACGCAATTTAGTATGTATGTACTTCCCGGAAGCGTATACATACAATATTACAAACTTACATTAGCATTTCTTTTTATCTTTAAAATACAATGATTCTTCAAACCTTATCAGTTTCGCACGTAGGTGTCGCTGATATCAACATTTTATCAACATAACAAAGTCTAATCGAAACCGTATCTGACGTCAGGAGACACGAAGCGGCAATTCTCAGAAAATATCAACGGCTTTCGTCATTAAGATGATTATTCGAGATAACAGTAATGACTTTACTTTATCAGTATCGTCAAGTTCGACGACTCTGCGATTTGGCTGTAAATATTTGCAGTGTAATCAATTGTATCGATAACGGATACACTGCACTAATTGTTTGGCTTAATTGTGTGGTCAAAGTCCAGAATTGGCCCTTGCTAAGACTGCATTAGTAACAATTTGAAAATATTGTCCTATTGTTTTGTTTGTATCAAGCGTAAAATGAACGTTAATTGACTATGCGTACGCGCTTTTAAAACTATATAAATAAACACAGGTATAAAGGATTAGTTAACTTTTCCTAAAAATAATTTCTTCTAATTATAAGCATTATCGTATTAAAAATAGCAATTTGCATTCATTAAAAATGTTAATTACATTTCGCCCTGATTATTATCTAAAGTACCTACGCGATGACTATAAAATTAATTAGTGGGATACGTCATAAAACATTGAATTAATATCCGATAGAATTCCAATATACCAGTTTCATTAGAACTGATTACAAACTGTCTCAACTATGTTTATATCTTTTGGAATGAACAAAGAGTTAAATCATCTTAAATATAAAATCTTACACGTAAAATCTACAGCATTTCAATAAAAATAAGTGATGGACATAATTTTAATACTAGAAATAAAGATAAAATATATCAACAGTTTTTCAGATTATCTAAAGTTCATACATCTTTCATGGGGTACTGTGTTAAATGTTAAAACAAAATACCTTGTGATATATTGCAATTAAATGAAAGAAAATTTAAAACTCATATAAAAATTACACTTTGTAAACAAGCATATTACAAATAAGAGGATTATATCTAAGATAAGAATGCTTGGAAACATGGTGGTCCATAGGACAATCTATAGACAAAATCAGACTGGTTGCTAATTTAATTGTATCATTTGTTATTTTTATAACATTGATTGTACATTCTGTGATTATTTTAACTAACACACTGACTTATAACTTAGTAAAATTTAGTAAAATCGTCTACTTTTACAATGTTTGTAAATATGTGAGCAGCACTTATCACAATCATACATTATGTAATTAATGTATCTGTCATTGCTTAATTTTTTCATTCTTTTTACTTATTGTGGTGTAGTAATTTTATTCTAGGTGCATCGTCTTCACATAATAATGATATATTTAATGTATCAAAATAATATTAAAAATAAAACAAAATTAAAAAGCCTTTATTTCTACCATAAATTAAAAGTAAAATACATCAAAAATGGTTCACTTAGCAATACAATCATTCAAGCGTAAAAAAAAACATTCCAAAACAATTAATGAAACTCAATAAAAATAAATTGATATGTGTAAACATGCATTTTACATGCCGATATCATATAATTCATAAATTAAATAATAATACTATAATTATTAATTTGATAGAAATGTTTAAAAAAATTGAATAAATAAATTGCTTTTAATATCACTGCTGTTTGAGATAATTCTTATTTGTTTCACATTGAAATGTAGTTTTTATTTATTATTTTTATAAGTTTATAACTTAATCATTATTCGCCGTCGCCTCTTTGGCGTATAGGCCTCATCGTCTCCATCATCTCCATTGTTCTCTGTCTCTTGCTTGTCTTATCCATTCCGATTCCCAGCTTTGCTTGAATTTATCGTCCCAGCCAGTCATACATTTTACATACCACTTTACGTACTTAGTTTATTTCGTTTAAATATTTAAAAGAGTATCGGTGAAGTTTCTTGCCCATTCTTCTCCATACGAAACTACCTTTTGGAAGGGGCAAATAGAATCAATTCTATTTTTTTTCTTGTTAATTTTACGTTCATAAGTGTGCCTGTTTGAAATAAATTAATTGACTTTGACTTTGACTTCATGATAGATAACACAATATCAATCATTCTAAAAAAACTTGGCAGTGCAAAAGTCCGTCATTTGTCTAGTAGTTAAGTTGAACTAAAATTCAGATAGCGCACAGAAAATAATAACTTCTAACAAATGACTACATTCCTATCCCATCATTCAACAATTTCTTCAACTTTATTCATTTGAAGGAATCTAAAAGATCACGGCGGCAGTTAATATTTGTAAGAGGCGTTAACTTCTAATGAACTTTTCGCCCGTAACTCTTAAACTATCCAAATTTGCCCAAGTTGAAGTCACCGATAAGCCTCCCTAGGCCTGTGAACTTTGTCCCAATGACAAACAACTCAAACCGGTGAACTTTCTAAGAGGTTTAATACAACTCTTTATGTTGTTCTAATAGATTCCCAAATCTTTGCAAAAGATGTCAAGAAAAGCCTCTTTCGTATCCTTTGCATATTTGAACATGCTTATGTTCGTATAAGGAAAAACATTATTACAAATACATATTATTATGTAGGACGTAAGTTTGATAAAGGGCAGTGTTGACGGAATAACAAATTTTACAAGAGTTTAACCTATATTTTATCGATTTTAGATTATCAAACTATAACTAACAATGTTATCGGTACATCGGCCGATAAAAGCAATTGTCTTGTTATGTTTATTGTTTCGAATTAAATGTTAAATGGAATATTTTTATCTATAGCATCAAAATCATACAATAGATATGAGTAAACGGGGAAGTCTAACTTTAACAATTTAATTTTGTACTCCAAGTCGTCTTAGAATCATAAATGTTCACGTGTGTTTACTTTAGCCACCACAGCGTCTCTATGACAACATTCCATCCTGGAGAAATAGTTTGCAGACTTCAAAGTTGCCAACTTGTAGATTAAATGAGATAAGAGATTAAATTCACCTCTCATGTGTTTTGAGATTGCGTGCTTTTGAAGGTAAATATTTAGATAAAGGCATGTGACAAAAAGGTCAAACTGACGAAGTTTCTCGTGCAAACAGTGATTTACTAAATGTAAGTTTTTGTGTGACTTGCGGTTATGTCCTTAGAGTTTTAGCACAAAAATAAAGGCAGCACAAGCGCAGTGGACCAGGATCCAGCAAAAACATAGTAAGGCCAGGACTCCACCAAAGCACAGACGAGTCGAGAGGAGAGATGTGTTTTAAACAACCAATAGAATTTCGTTATTCACACGTCTCGTCTCCAGTCAGCTTCAGTGGATATCACTGAGCAGAGAAGTATCATATTTTTATGGCGCGGTCGAACCGGAAATGTGAGCTGGCGGTACAAAGCGGAGATTGAGCTGTGCGTCGCAAGCTGGCGACGCGCGAGGCGCAGTGTAGACGAGAAGTGATGTGACTGATGTGAGGACTAAACTGTACGACGCGGACGTGTGTTCATCTCAACATTCAACGCTCGCACCACGCAGCTCAGTTCCGTTCTAGCTAGCACATATTTCCGCTCCAGTCTAGCCAGTAAGCATCTCCACATAGCTTCGGTGGATACACCCTAGCTGAAAACTTCTCTTCTCGTCTCCGCTTCGGACATGTCCGCACATCTTCACTTGGGTGGAGTCCGGACCTATCAACAGTAATCTCGCTTCGCATTCCTTACTTCATCTAAGAAGATGGAACGGAAGGCAGTGTAAACGAGTTGACGTTTTTCTCGGAACCCTCGCACTAGCCACTAGTGGTAGCGGTACACGGTTAAAATGGAACGTGCGGCCACTTGCATCTTATGTATCTTATTATCGTGTACACACTTGGATTTCCGTACTTAAGGATAAGGCTAATATCTTACTAGAAACGTATCGAGTAACAAATTCAGTAAACGATTTTTGAAGTGAAAACTTCTTTAGCGGCGTTGTGCACTTTTTTTGGAATGGATAAAAAATGTTAAACTCGCGTCAGGACACGTGACCTGATCGAAAATTCGTTAGATGTTCAAGTTTTTGTTGACAGCGCACTCTGTTTTATTTTTTTGGATTTTTTTAATGGAGCTACAGCTTTCGTTCTTATACTGACCGCAAGCCACATAAATTCCTGACATTTTCGTTAGATGGCGTTACTAAGTTTTGACTTCAATCGGCAGTCCCAGACTGCCTCGTTTTTTTAAATTAAAAAACGATTCACAGTTTTATTAATTAGCTTGGTTATTGTCTTTTATTCCACTAAAACTACGAACGTGCACGTTTTTCCACAGTTTTTTAGTAACAGCACACTGCACAACAGTAGCTTTCATAAAGTTTTTGCTTTGATATGAGGCCGTCGCATTTTATAACCAAACGCGTCACGTTTTGCGCTGTAACCGTTTTTGTTTGAATTAGTGTCGTACTAACGTTTCTGCTCCGACTAGAATATTTAATACAGAGAGCTACATTTAGTGGAGCAAAGTGCAATAATATCAAAGGTCCGTATCAGCGCAGTGCACTTGCAACTTCTAACTTAGTTAAGATTAACCCTGGGTCGCTCCAGCTTCGACGCTAAGGATGCAAACCAAATTGTATTACGACTCTCAAAGCTAAAAACTGACGAGTATGAATCGCTTGTAATTATTATTAAGTCAAGGAGGTAGTTTATAAACCCATTCAGGTAAATATTCTGCAGACATTAATCATTCTGACTTATCACCATTATACGCTAATGAGGACAGAAACAAAAATGCTTCACGCCTTACTTGTAACATTTCATTACGCACTCAAAAAATCTGATAATTAATAAAGTAATTTTCTCTAGCTCCATATTAGCTGCTTAATGTATTTTCAAAGCAAAAGCACGCAACATTAACATTGTAAATGATGTGCAGATGCACTCACGATTCCACGAAGCTGCGCCGAGCCTCGATCTTGAACGCGTTACTCGATGCTACAACTGGGGATAAAAATCATCTCCATACAATCTTACTAGAACCACCCAAATCCTGTAAATCTTGGCCAAACTAACTGCGAATTGTGAAGACGAAAGTCAGAAAATAAGGGACACCGAAGGTGTTGATCCGACTAAATCCGTACCCACACCGACACAGCGCCACAGTTCGTTTACCCGCCGACCGAATGGAGGAAGATGGTTAATGAGAAAATGATACCACGAGGAGGAAACGACCCTTAGCCATGACGGCTCCCAGTCTATAATAAATCTTATCGAAACATTTTATTCGGAATTGAAAAGATGAT
This sequence comes from Conistra vaccinii, assembly GCA_948150665.1. Taxonomy (NCBI): domain Eukaryota; kingdom Metazoa; phylum Arthropoda; class Insecta; order Lepidoptera; family Noctuidae; genus Conistra; species Conistra vaccinii. The sequence goes on from OX411330.1 coordinate 12,667,504, forward strand.
TGAAAATCAGAGGAAATAAAAAAAGAAACTCCTAACGAAAAACTTTCTCACGATATTTTTTTTATACACATTTACTGCACAAATAGAGTTCTGTGTTGTTGTGCATACGTAGACTATACAACCGCCCAAAAAATCGCAGACACAGGTACGTCAAGGTCGCTGTATATCGCTGAATATAACTAGTAAACCGCATCTCGTAATTCTATTTCTATGCGTGTGCAGTGGTCAAGCCATCCCGTGTTATGTTGCAAAATTAAGAGGATTGCCTTGACGGGCTGCGGCTGGTAATAAATGGAGACGATTAAGTTCGTTCGGGATGCCGTTTGGTAGCATGCGATGCGGTCACTCAACCGGCTCTAAAGCCCGTTACGTCAGCGGCCGCATGCCACAATTAGATCACATACGAGACTTGCAATGGCTAGACCAGACACCAATCGTCGATAGATATGCTTTAGTACCGTTAAAACAGGCTTTTTGCATCAACTGTTACGGCATTCCTATGATTTTCTTAGGCGTTACTAGTCGTACACACTTGCGTAATGTCTCTTTAGTGGACTCACTTCTTGATGGCTATCATCAGACGCACGAACGTGTTTTGAATGATGTACGTGAATGTTTTTTTATACTGGCTTAATTTGAGAGACATGCCACTGGCACTGGTAACTTTAAACTTGTGACTTAATTATTGCTTGATTTTGAAAACTCTGCGAATAATTTAAATGCTTGTTTGAGTGAGTAAGTGTAATGTTAACGAGCAAAATTTAAAATGCAATTTAAAGTTTAAGTACAAACAAGTTGCTTTACATTCCCTTTGGTAAGTCTGAATCTCGTAATGTAGTTTGTGGTCAGTCCATTCTAAGTTGCTCCTTCTTTGTTCAGTATTCGTAAAACTCGGCAGGATAATTGGCTCTATTTTTAGATTGAACAGACTGCAGATAAAGCATCGTTATTTTAATAGAATTACGCTAACAATGTTATAGAAACAAGTGGCGCAAAATACATAATTTACGACCAATTTCTCATGTTCGCAACATGACACATACAATTCAATATACGTTTCAATTATTTGCTCTCGCAACGATAGTCCAATAAAGTGGCAGGAAGCCTAATCAAAGACAATGGAGTTTCGCCGACGACTCACTACAACCCTCAACGAATAGACTAGGTATTGCAATAAATGGTAATTGATTGCATCAAGATACTGGATGTCTGTGCACGTTGTGTGACGTCATGTCCTGTCCGCTGGCATGCACTAGATCGCCAATCATCCTGTCCTGGGTTCACACGCAGCAAGTAAAGTCCACTTTGTGTAGGTTTGTAACTTCCCACAGTGATACTTTTTTATCAATTAAGTAAAGACTTCACTAAACATGACCTACTATTCATTGAATATACTATTTTAAAATCATGAATGAAATAAATTCAGCGTATAAATTATAATAATCTTCAAATAAGTTGTTATTCATTTATTCAGGGCTGTGAATCAATGTATTCATGTTTCGGTAATCGCCAATCGAAATAGCGTGATATCTTAAAAAGTGCGATAATTTGAATATCCAGGTACTGCTGGATCGCCGTAGGAGACTTCCCGGGCGTCGGGAATTGATAGCCGATTTCCGGCCACCGTAGGCGCGGGCCTGCGGACGGAGAGTAGAGGGCAGCTCGCCGTCCGATAAGGACCAGGCCCGGGTCGACGGCGCGTCGTGTTCCACGCGCGCCTCAAAGAGATGTCAGCAAAACTGACGGGGTCCATTAGGGCCGATGCCTGCCGGGGTTGCGGGTAGTCCCAAGGGGAAACCGTGGCCCCTGGCATGGCAAGGGAAGGAACACGGGTGGGTTCCCACCCAAAAAAAAAAAAAAAAAAAAAAAGGTACTGCTGGATGTAATATTACAATATCAAAGTATTTTTTATAATGTAGATGAGATAAATGTTAACAATAGGCGTGATTCAAAGGCGGTGGGTAGAGGACGGTGATTACAAAGCGTCGATAGGTAGGAACATGGAGAGTCTCCGGTGCAGGGCGCTCGTCTCGAGTACCAATACTCGATGGGCCCTCAATACGGACTTACCTACTCCGTCCGAGCCCGCGCTACATCAGCTAATACCTAACATTATGTCAACGTTATATGAATATGGTGTCGCCTTCATCATAATATCAATTAAGAAGCGGTAAAACCAATTGTAGCGCAGCGCTCAGATGCTAAAACTCAGAACAGAACGATAAAAGAAAATGGATAAGTTCTACCACAATGTAGGTTTAACTCGTTACGTTGTCCACTTAAAGTCAACAGGTGCGAGTGTGCGACCCTTTGCGGGTTCCGCTCACCTCGTGAAGGAAAATCCAGAACAATCTTATTAAAAGAAATACCTTTGGAAAGTTGCCATAAAGCTATCCTACTATATAAGAACACCGTCGGTTGGTTTGTTAAACTAGACAATAATTTAGTAGATACACCCGTCCTTTGTATTCTATTCACTGATTTATCGCACACATATTTAGCAGGTTGCATGCCTGTACAGCTTATCTGAAACAGCCGAGTCGGCTCTGCAACAAACATTTATCTAGAAAATTTATCTAGACATACCCTTACCGAGCGAAAACATAGTTAGGACGTCGTTCTAAATACTCATCTAAAGAATGTCCAATAATATTGCGGAGCTTCAATATTATTAATTGAAGCTATTATCTGCATCGGCGCTTCAATTAATTCCTATGTACTGAAATAACTCAGTCGTTCTATGCATCTCTAGTGCGCCAAATGAGTTAACATACTATGAAAGGTTATGTAGTTAGCGAGCCAATTCAGGAAAACGAGGAATATGAGGAATATATTGGGTCCTAGGTACTACGTCATAATTTTTAATTAGATATGTATAAAACCGGCTATTTGTGGATAACATTGAATAGTCTATTTTCCGTATTATTTTTGCCTTATACCTATTTTTTGTGTTTCAATATGATGGATCTGATGGGACTGCTTCTTGGTCTTGTTTTTGTAAAATATCTCGGTCATGATGAACTCATGATCATTGATGTCGCAGATCGCTAACGTTACTAGTAGGTACTTTATCTACAGCTTTAAGGTGTTATAAACATGCTGACTTAGTCATTTTGTTGGTAAAGTTATAGATTCCACCTCTTAAACTAAGCTGGTTTATTTTTATAACACTGTAATGTCTTTATCAAGTCTTTATGGCTACAGTTCCAGTAGCAGCTCACAATAAGGCACACAAGTACAAGAATAAAAGTTCTAAATGAGTTTCAAGATGAATAGGTAAGAACATGAATAGCAGTCCCGCGTACGAGTATGACGCAGCAGGCCGGGGTAGCAACTAGGCGTTCTCATGACAAATATCCTCGATGCAATGAGTTGGCCGGTCTGTGGCTCCGCGCAATTCTACACATGCAGCCACGGAGCTATTGTGTGCGAACAAAGAGCCGCATGACACTATGAGGAGGATCCAAGAACCGAGAACTTCGAGGAGGAACTTAAAAAACTTGAATGGAAATATTTCGTCTGCATTTTCTTCGTAAATAAAAGACTAAGTACAGGTTGGCGAGCTTCATATGCACTCCGTATTTTTATTATGTATCAATTGGATGTTCTATACGCTACCTATTCTCCTATTCGCTGAATGGTTTTATGGATTTGCTGTAAATGGGAAAATCCCGCGTTGTATTTTTATCGAAACATGACTAACCATATTAGCCTACTGTTTTAATTTATTTTTAATGACGTAGCGTCTAACAACGACTTGAATAATTAATTTGATAACGTGAATATTTGTGTGGTGCATCACTGTATAAAAAAAATTGCTTATCTAACACGACAAAAGGTATGTAGATGTACCTACAAGTTAAATCTCCGACAAGACAGCTCATCAGACATGTACGCACAAACGCACCTGACATCTGATAACACGGCATTCGTCTCCCCATCCCATTCTTTTATTTGAGGTAGACTAGAGGATTATGCGAAATGGATGTGCAGTGCCATCCTTACTCTCTACATCATACTGAGATCACCAATCTGCCTGCCAAGCTAGGATTATGACATTATCCCCCCAAGATCGTTCGTCGAGATCTATGGGGGGCCTAACAGACGAGTACCTATGTGTGTAGATATGTGTAGTTCAGTAAGTGGCTCCTCAAAGGGCGGCACATTTACTCCCATGCTCAGTTGCTCAGTTAAAGTGGTATCTCACTTATCGGGTTCCACACTTAGCTTAAGAAGTGTTTGTCTTAGTAATAGAAGTGGAACAGTAGCTATAAAATAATACATGCTTGTGATGTTTTCCATGTATTGCGTGTGAATGACTTTAAATCAGCAGCTCTTAGTTGGCTGTTGGAAGAGAGAAGTATTAGTGAGGTATCGTAGGTAAACGCAACAGCACCGAGATTCATATTAAATCATAATATACCTATACAAACCCGTAAAAGGCACATGTTTCACGCGTTTGTAGTCAAAACCAAATGTTTTAAAAAGTTTGAAATTTTACTTCCTAGTATAACAACCAAATAATGAGGTTTCACTAAGCTTAACTGAAATTACCAAGTAATTCACAGAAACAAAATTAAGTAAAATTATTACTAAGGAGTTCTGAGGTAGGTAACGAACTATAAGTTTCAAACAAAGTGAAACTAAAGTTTGTAAGTTTCCTCAAGTGATTGCATTCTGAAAAATACAGTCGTAAGTTGGAAACACGTAATTATACCTTGGTTTTGAGTATTATTTTATAATACATTTTTCATTTTCATTTTTCATTATACCGGATTGAAACTGCGAACTGAAATTGCGAAGAAGTATTGAATGGGAGAACGATCAATGCACACCGAGACCCACTCATCCATTTATTTATTTATTTTATTTATTTATAGTTAATTAAAACGGAACAACACCAATTACATTAATTAACATAGAAACAATATATAGATATAGAAAAAACAACGTCCATATTTTTATGATAGTCATTACATTACGAATAGCCAGCAGCTTAAAATCTGAGAGCTGAAATTATCTTAGTGTGTCGTCGAACTTGTCGGAATATTTAGAATCATATAAAATTAATCTTTGATTTTATTTCTTTCCTAAACTTTCGGAGTATTTCTAGATGAAAAATCAGATTCCGAAAGAAACGTGTGATTTATGAATACAAAAAATTATTTTACTTTCACCTAAAAAAATATAACATAATTATGAATTGTACAGACGCCAGCACGTCAACCTACTCCAATCTGTCAAATTTTCCCAATCAACATTGGACCTTATTCTTTAGCGATGAAGTTGAAAATGTATTAAAGAAATTTTATAAATTGTAGTAACTTGATGTGATGGCGTCTGTACTTAAAAATATTTCATTTCCTATTTTTTATAATTATGCTATTTCGAAGTATAAGTTTTTGAAGATTTAAAATGTAATAAACGCAGCAGATTTTTTTATATAAATGGTTTTTATTGCAACTTAAAAGACTACTTCACAAACAACGATACTAGACGAAAACTAGGTATCCGAATATTCGCTATTATATATTTGTGGTTTTCAAATAATCAAAACAAATGTTTATTAATTTAGCGTTGCAATATATGATTAAGTTATTAATATGATACTTATAATGCTTCTTACGATCATATACGAATCTTCTTCTTATATTGCCATTTTAAAGTAACAAGTAGTTTCAAACGATTCTCAGAACTTTTAGTTGGTGTTAATAAATTATCAGATTTTACTTATAGATTACAAAGAAATACATACTAAATTGCTAAATTATCTTATTAAGTTTTAAAATAGTTCCACTACTTAAGCTTTGTAATTTTGTAATTATTACTTAAATTAGAAGTATATATAGCAATAATTTATGACCATCTGTGATTGATAAAAAATGGCGGCTATTGATGTACTGAGTAGACTTCGTACATCCAACATACACACACAGGTACATCAACTTTTCTTTTTCTCCGTACATCAATAGTCGGAACCTACCAACTGCGCAGAGTAACCATGTCATGTCATGCAAAAAAAAAAACCGATTGTGAATCGTTTTTTTTTTAACAGGTAATGAGTGAGAATGATCAATATAATTTGCAATGATATTATAAGATTGGGTGAGCGATTTATTGTTTTGATTATTTATATAATGAACCTTGTGTTCATTTGCTAACACACTCAGCGTTTGTTCAGCGTAGGCATTAACGTACCGCAGACGCTGCGTAGCAGATTGTGCTACGGCGTAGAGGCCGCGTAGCACTGGCGTTGGAACTAATATAAATCGTAATTCAACGCCGCGTAGCAGAAACGTAGGCGCTGCGAATACATTGCGTAGAAGGCGGGCAAACGTTTGGTTAAGAAAGTTTGTTCCGCAATTTATACCCACAGGTTGTCTAAGGTACCTTCGAAATGAGCGTAGGCCTTACAGTAGTAATTCCTTGTCGGAATTATCACATGAGTTAAAAAAAAAAATTGATCTTATACAGAAAAAAATGAACCTCAACAAGTTATTGACCCAAAGAACATAACACTAGTGTAGCATGCCAGATCATTTTACAAGTGGGAATAAGACGCGGGGCCCTGATCTCAAGACGACACTTAAACCCAGCCATTGATTACTGAAACTCAGACCCTTGTTCCCTTATCATGCAAGTACCTATGACACGCAAGGTCAATCAACCTGACGACCAATTCCATCCAATTGTGCTAAAATTTATTTCGCACTCATGAGTCAACATTAACACGAGGTTGGTCCAATTTTAGCAATAAACAGCAGAATTGAGATATTTGGAACGTTTTGTTTAATTTTGATTCTGTTAATGTCGGTATTGGTTTAAAGTAAAACTTATTTATATTTCTCAATACATAAGAGTAATTTATTTTTATAGTTTATCAAAATAGACTCATTTATTGTATACTTACATACAAGTAAAATTACAACAAAATGGGAGCAAAATGGTTGGTAATTGGATATAAAGCAAGTTTATAATAGACCTAACTAACTTTAAGTAATATAATAGTAGTGAGCTGTGGTTAGTGCTTCTCATCTGGTTGTACAAAACAGCACGACAAGTTCACCTTTGCACGGCTCGACAATGGCCCTGGCTGACTCTCCATCCTAGCAACACGGATCGCGCCTAAAGTGGTCCCATTGGCTATTTTAGGCACATTAACCGCGGACTCCGCCGTTAGAAATAGAAACATAGCAGGTTTTTGCCGAGGATCGATTGTCTAATGAGTCACAGTCGACATGGGACTGCACTTGGCGTCCCCGCTTCACCCGTGATGGATGACAAATCGCTTTTAGATCCCACGCTACGATGTTTACGCTAGCCCTCCTGAATGACTTACGATTTAAATGCTCTTTCCACCCGATCTCGGCGAAATGGATCCCATTTTCTTTTTTATTAATGCCGGGTCTAGAACACATTAAAGAAGATCTTATCTATACATTTGTTTATCACGAAAAGAAAATTTACTGTTCATCAAGTTGATCAACAAAAAAATCTGCATTTCATTCTTTGATAACATCTAAGCACTTACGTTATAAGTAGATTTTATGTTAGCTATGGTCAGCCAGCTGTCGTTACCAAGTATAATATTATCTTCAATTTAAATCGAATCAAGTGGGCTCGACTTTTTATTTCGAAGAAGAACAATCAGTACCTAACCGTCATTAAAATTGTTGTGATCAGGTAGTAAGACCACTAAATTATAAAAGCAATTTAATATTTCAAAATGAAATGATGTCATGGCATTGCAATTCATTTAAAATTGTTAAGGCTCTTTGTGAAGCTAGTTTCCTAAGAATTTATTGCGTAAGTATTTGTTGGTTCTCCGAACGAAGCGCTTAAGGATGAACATGTTATGTATTGTACGTCATAATCAGAAACCTAGTAAATGCAAGAGGTAAGCGAAAGCGTACCAATGTGACTTATTCAAGTCATATGTAGTTAGTGATTTTAACTTGGACATTACTGACATCGTTGAAGGAAAAACATCGCGTGGAAACCTGGACTTATAGTTAAATATAAGTCTGAAATCGCCAACCCGTCTTGAGCAAGCGTGATGATGCTCGTGCCTTCTCTGTATGAGAAGAGGCCTTTGCCCAGCAGTGGGACAATGACAGGCTGGTATATATAAGCGAAAGCGTAACCACAATGACTTATTTACATATTTTCTGCTCCAAAAAATGTCCTTTAGCAAAAATTATGAGAATAAATATCATAATTGCAACAAAAATTATCCATGAAGGCTGTTTTAAATATTCATCATGATGATTGAGCTATTTTCGTCACAGACAGGTGTAGATCACTTTAATTATAGCTTGTTAATATGTATTTACGAGCATTCGATAAGCACTCACACGTCTACTGTACCTAGTAGGACGCAGAGGGCATTGCCTCTCAAGGACTCTGAATGTTTTTTGCTTGTACCGGGCTGGCTTTTAGCACGCTACGTCATCGTGGGCGGACTCCCGATTGTTGTGACGGATGTAATGCCAATAACCTTCCATTTGTGTCCACTTCTAGTTGTGACTAGCTCAAAAGAATAAAGAATTAAAGCTACGGTTCTAATTAGTCCGCTGTAGTCTTTCTGCTTGCGCCGGAGTACGTGCCGTCGGTAAGTCAGTCGTGTAGGGAGAACAATGCACCCACGTTGCAATGCCACCCGCAAGGACTTTCTTTCCAACGTTTGACACAGATACAACACAAAGAAAACGTCATTTGCAACTGGCTAAAGGATCCTATTCTAGTTTATTTTTCTTGAAATAGCTTTTTCCGAGTATTGTGATAGTCATTTAACAAGCGCCATTCAAAAACCTTTACAGTCCGTAACAGTCATTACAACTTGAACAGATATCATATTTTTTGCGTGTTTTCGATCCAAACTTTCAAGTTTGGGACATAAATAAAGGTCTAACATTCCGTAGTAGGACGAATAAATGTATTAAAGCAATGGGACTTACAGAACCCAGAAATGAACGTGACAGTCGTATTTCTGTAATCACATTAGGTAACGTGGAATTTGTAGAATGTTGTTAGGGTAGGCACTACAAACTTCCTTCAGCTACCAAGTGCGGAATTCAATAAAAGGGCCGAGAACAAAAAAGCGGGTTTTCTGTTTGGTAAAGTGAGAATTATACGTTCCCAAAAATAAAGAAAAAACTACAGGCCTGTGTAAAGTAGGGATCCCTCTGCTGTAACTTTTCTTCGAGGATAAGGGAATTACTTACGACCAACAAGGGGAAACAAACTACAAAAACGACATAACATGTTGTGTTCGATACTACCCTTTTTTGTGATGTACTGGAACACTTGAATATCGTCATTTTCTTGCAAGATACCACTAAACTTAACAGCTTGAACTTCTGAAATGTCAAAATGTTTGTAATGTCGTAATCGTGAGGGCATTGGTTCATTACAGTAATTCAACGAGCACTTTAATAAATTGCAAGTAAACACCAACAACATATATCAAGTACCTATACCCTTTCGTCGCGTTACATTCGCAATTCGTATGTTTGTTTTATAGGAAAAGTTTCACAAATTGTCAGACCAATATTTCAAAATCCCTGGCATCGGACCCACAAACTGTAAAGTAGGGAGGGAAAATCTCACAAAAACTGTGTGCAAACTCGAATTAAATAGTCGTATCTCTCTTGTGACAGTGGGAATCCATCAGCGGTCTCGATTGGAACGATAACCGCCCCCCCCGCGCCCCGCACCCCACTACGAAAAATAAATCGTAATTTGATAGCGCCCACTAGAGCAGGCACTTTGGACTAGCCTGAAAAAACATTGAAAAAAAATGAATCATGCTACGTTAAATATAACTTACACTATGTGTGTCAATTATAATAGGGTCAAGAACCCGCAGCTGTGAAGGCTAAAAATACTCGAGCAATTAGATCTAAAATAAATTAATGGGCCAAGTTTAACTCGCACTCATATGAAGTGGGCATTATCGGTTGAGATTATAAAAAGTCGACATGTTTCAACAAAAACATAACTTGTTAGTTGATTATGTTCGTGACTTTATTAGTGACTTTGCTCAATTTTTTTGAGATTGTGTCAATTTTTCCATATCTATGGAACTTCTGTATCCAAAACACTCAAAAAATTATCAGACTGCCAAAACAGGCTAAAAGTAACAATATATATCCTAAATATATAGACTAACTAATATCCTTTTTGACAAAGCCCTTACTAACTCACGTCCTCGTCCATATTCCGAATGATTTATGTTCACTTTCTTGTACTGATGACGTACCTAGTTATATCACAAAAATATATTATGTAAGCACATTATTATTTATTGTGTCGCAAAACAAAAAGCTTGGATCCCTTTCAGATATCGAGGCTGTTCACAATGTCTCTCTAGAGGATCCACAATGAAGAATATTGTGGTGGTTCACAAAGAGAGATTGTAATTTGTAAGTAATTCGTCAGTTATCTCACCTGCCGCTGAGTCAGTCGGCGTTCATTACTCACGCATAGCAAGCACCATTCATTTCTCGCCAGGAATTCTAGATTACACATTGAACTAGTGTCTATAGATATACCTATAAATAAATTGCAAAAGGCGTAGGTGGCTGGTAGATTGGGTAGGAGCGGTGGGCGGGGAGGAGGCGCGTACCCTAGCACCGAGCTTGTATTTAAAGAAATTTAATACCGACAATATTTCAATATTCTGTTGGCTTGTATAAATAAAACATGAAAGGTCAAATTATGCTCAACATTAATCGAGAAGTGTAACGATTAAAGCTGTAACACTGTGTAAATTAGATGAGAGAAAATATTTCCGCCTTTTCCTCCAATTTATTTATGGCGTCGGTTAATAATTTACAGGAAAATGTTGAGTTATTGAAAATAAACAGCAGCATAATGAGATTAAATTCGTAGGAAAGAAATACTCTTAATAATGTTTTGAAACGATATCCGAAAGTTAAGCTGACAAAGTTGATCGAATCTGCACCGATTAGGGCGACGTTTAGATGCGGGCTTTAACATGCCACTTCAAATTAAAAATTTAAACTCACGTATTTCTAAAGCCCTATACATACATCAGGATCTAATGAAATCAAAGTTTCCGTGTAGTTAGTGGGTGTATCGCAAAACGTCGCCTCTCCAACTTCTAAGTTCTAGACTTCTAGTTACAGTGCTGAACTCCTGTAATTAAACTTTCTTTGGTGCGTCTTATGTACGCTTTAACCTATTCCAGAATAATACGTTTTTAGAACTTTAGTGCAGCTAGAATTAACGACTTAAATGGTCTCTTTTCAGTAGTAGGTAAGTAGGTATTAAGCAGTTTATATTTGGAAGTTAAGCTTTTTGAAAGAATCACGCCTCTACCCGAATATAAGTAGGTTGAACATACTTGAAGGGGACAGCAGAAAATAATTTGCAATGAATCCTTCTCATAAAAAGTTAGTATTGCTTATTTATAACAACATTCCTTCTAGAAGAATGTTAAGTTTTAGTGTTATGTATACTTCAGCATTGTCTGCCAAATCACAAATGTCTTACGCACTCGTAATTCCCGACATCTTTGTCAAGATAGCGATTTGACTTTTTATAATCAAAGAGGCCACGTGGCACTTCGTAAATGATCCAGACAAATCTACCTAAATGTAGAGCGTCCATCAAAATACCCAAATGTTTCCATTCGATTCTTCTGCCTCATTAGTTCACTCTGTTATCGACTTTACTAAGACGTATTACCAAAGTAAACCTAAGATATAGAGTTTCTCATTACGAAGATTGGAAAAAAAGGAAAATTTTAGGACAGAAGAATAAATCTACAACTGTTTGTGACCGTTTCTCTTGCAATAAAAATAGCAAACCCTTTTTAACTTAACAGACATTTCGATCGGAATTCCACAATAGTATGGAGATTTTCTCGATCCGATTTGTTTTTGGCTAGGAATAGGCCACTTCCTTTCCAACAAAATAGGTATCAGCTGAGGTGACTTATAGGCAGTGGAGTAGCTACCGGAGGTCTAGCCGGGGCTGTGCCCCGGGGCCCCCAACCTCAGGGGGCCCCTCGGACTCTGAATTACAAACTATAAATTGAACTAGTGAAAATTTCTCCCACTTACGGAATATAAATACACCAGATTTCAGAAACGCGAATAATGGCAACTTATTTATTTACGTCGAAAAACATCGAATTCGGAACACGACGAATAAGGAACAAACGATTTTAAATAGTTTAGTTGGGGCCCTAGTTAATTTTTTGCCCCAGGGCTTTTGGTTACCTAGCTACGCCACTGCTTATAGGATAATTTCAAAAGGATGCAGCAGTGTTTTATGTCTGCAAAACCAACAATTCGTCTGCTGAGCCTATACGGCAATATAATTATGACAACACCATTCATATGCTTCTTTAGTATATCAATGGAAAATACTGTGGCGTCTTTAGGAGATCCAAATACAGAATTGTATAACGGGCTGGGTGGTAATGAAATTTAAAAAAAAACTCATGTCATTTCATACTCGTATAATGCCCTATTATATGAAATGACATAACATTATCTAATTGACGAGCGATAGCTGAACAATTTTATCAGCTTCAGTTTCCAAGTGTGTCGTTTAACAATAATCGAGATAGAATAGAACGTTTATACCTACAGTGTTATTCCGATGTATGAATATTGCGTGGGCGGGGACGTGTTATCAAACCTGAAACATGTTCCTGTTTACTGACAACCCTAGCATAGCTACTGACGCACGATCTATATCATAATTATGTTTAAAGCACTCATTAGTATCTACCTACGTTGGTATCTACACAAAACTGATCGACTATCCTGTAAAACCTACGCAATAATTAATGATTTCAGATTACATCTGATATCAAAGAGGAAGGATATTGCAGAGCTGTAAATTCACGTCACGCGATATAATCTTCAATAAATAATTTATTAACATATTCATATTATCAAGTGGTTAAACAAACTATACCATGTTAAACTTCATAAAGCGCAATAAATGTGTGGAACGGAGGACACAGTTTTCCATTTAGGTGATCGAATTAACCTTTAAATTATTTATAAGGTAAACGTCGATTACAATGTTCGACATATGAAAACGGCTGCACAGGATGATTATAATGAGTAAGTGGCGTTTACACGAGCCGTCGGGCGTCGCACGCGGATCCTTGACCCCCGTAGTGGGTCGAAGTCGCCCGACCAGACACTCGCTGTCGGTCGTCGGCGCCCTTCCACTACAAATAAATATCAGTGCACGCACACTGACTACGAGCCTATACAAGCTCGTAACTACATACCAATACAAATTCCAGCGATACATGTGCGTAATATTGTAATGAATCATCCTCCGACCCTTTTGTCCTACCAATTTGTAGTTTGTACGTACTAGGCCGCTACGCCGAGAACATAAACCGCTTCGATCATTTCTACTGCCCGCATTAGAAAAATTATTCTGTGTCGGAAGCCATACAATTGATTTACGCAGAAAGCAGTGTACACAGACCCCAGAGCTCCCATAATATTTCAGTATAGCACAGCTATTCTTTTCATCCCGCTGGCATTTTACCAAGCGACTTTTTATTTAACTACAAAGCTGTGGTAGGGGGTGCAATCAATGCTCCACAGAAGGAAGATTGGAGCCTAAGCACTTTTTTATTTTTGCTTCACTATTAAAACGAAGATTTCAATTGCGTAGGTATTAAAATTCTATTGAAAAATGTAACTAAAAGCCTTGATATAAAGGAGAAATATGAAAAGTTGCATTTCTTTGAAAAATTATTTTTATTTAGCTATACGGCAGCCGCGGTTCAATTTAGATGAATGAGTTCCTTTACAACATTAACGTTTTGTGTTTAATATTTTCTGCAATTTCCGTCTGGTCCTTCGTGGCGTATTTTTTTGAAATCATAAAACAAACATAAATCTCTTCAGCTTATTTTATTATTCCGTCTCAAAGCTAACCCACAGTTTTTATCAAGTTTGTTCAACAAAATGCTTTGCGAATATCGTAAGTAGAGAGTATTTTATGGCTAGTCCACAAAGCGCCACGGTTCGGTAAACACATTTATCAAAATATTACCTTGTCAAATCTCTGTGTCAAACAAAAGGAGATAATATGTCTTAACACGGAACACGGTCGAGATGTAATACCTTATACATACATAATATACAATCAGCCTATAACGTTCCCACTGCTGAGAAACAGGCATCGTCTCTGTGAAAGGGAGTGGGCTGTACTCGTACTCTACCACGCGGGCCCAATGCTGGTTGGTAGATGTCACATGTCTTCGAATTTATGGTTCTAGGACATGCCGGTTTCCTCACGAAGTTTTCCTTCACCGCTTTGAGAGAAGTGGTAATGAGTAGGTAAGTCGGGGCCGTTACCACCAGGCCACCACTGCATGCACTGCTCTCAGTCGGGGCCGTTACCAGTGGGCTACCACTGCTCTCAGTCGGGGCCGTTACCAGCGGGCCACCACTGCTCTCAGTCGGGGCCGTTACCAGCGGGCCACCACTGCTCTCAGTCGGGGCCGTTACCAGCGGGCCACCACAGCTCTCAGTCGGGGCCGTTACCAGCGGGCCACCACTGCTCTAAGTCGGGGCCGTTACCAGCGGGCCACCACTGCTCTCAGTCAGGGCCGTTTCCACCGGGCCATCCCTACTCTCTCTGTGATACCTTACGAGCTAATAAAATTATAATGCATGAGTTTCACTAATTTTGAACATGAACAAATAGTTTGGAAAATCCAAAAGTGCACGCCTCATACATAACACTCATTCATAAACGAAAAAGAATTTCAAAACATAGTTTCTAACAAAAATTAACAATTTATAACTTTTCATGAAGTCGTAATGTCAAAGACTGACAAAGATATTTACTTGGCGGTTGCTAGGCAACATCAAGACCAAGGTTGAAAATATTTAGATAAAGATATTATATTTTAGTTAGTATTTTATTAATTATAATTAAACTACTTTGAATAAAAGAGCCATTTTCAATAGGGTTCCTTCTACGGCTGAAACAAATGTATAAAAAAAAAATTGACTCAATTAATTGATTTTATCGCAAGCTACAATGTTTTCAGGGTTCATAAATTGACGGACAGGAATTTTTTTTCAACTATTTTGATGCTTTTTCCATTTCTGCTGCATTAAATCAATTGTTAAAAAGTACAGTATTAATCTCCATTTAATCATCTATACAATGGTATATAAATTAAGTAGGTTCTGTGTACTAGCAGGAGTGTAACAATAAAAACAGTTACAGAAATGGGGCAAAAAAATTTTTTCGATCGTAGAGCACACTCTAATGCTTCGCATTAAGAGTCGTGCAATAAAATAAATGCTTATACGAGCATCGTAAAATTATTTGTTTTGTTACGTTTTTATTCTTATTTTATGCGTTGTTATAATAAGCAGTTTTTCAGTTAATCTAAGACTCCACTAAGTTACGAAGAAGGAACTCGTGAAGACATGAACTATAATCGTCTGAAACCTGAAAATAGATAAAACGCAATGGTATGAAACATGAAACGAGATACAAGTTATACACCTTCATTTCTAAAGGACATTGTTTGGTGCTGCACCCGTGATCCTTCAAGTTTCACGAAGATATGCATTTTATTGCTCCTATATTTAGATGGTGGAAAATATTGTAGGACATAGGGGATTTTACTAATGCCTACTTACATTTTAATCATGGCCATTTAAACATCAGTTAACATACGACTGAAATTTAATAATTTCTTTAAAAATCCGGCTTTCAGAAATCAGAACTGATAGTTATTTTGATCTAACTAGTTTACCTTTTTACTCCAGCACAATAAAAAACCTCATAATGCGAACCGAGTCTAAAAAGTTTTCAACCAAAACACCGCCATTCCAGACACAAGGACAAATTCAAACTTTTGTAATTAATGTTTTTCCGTAAGAAAATTACTGAAACCTTTTGCGGGCCGCGTAAGTTGGTTGACATGGGTAGCACTGGGATCCCAAAAAAAGTTCAAGTCCCATCCAAGTTTGTTAAAAAGTGATGGAAAGTGGCACCTACAAATTGTTACATTTTTGAAAAATAAATCTTTTTATATTTTGCGCGCTATATTCACTTATGTCCATATTACGAAATGTATAACTCACGGACTGTTGGGTACCAGTGATATATATCTGATGATCACAATATTGGGCTTACCAGTGAATGACTGTGCTCGCAAAAGCATAGAAGATGGACTGTCGACATTAAAAAGATGTCTGGGGCAGACTGGATGCGGCAGGCGGAGAATCGGATGTTGGGGCGCAAAATGCGAGAGAATTAAGTACTTATGTCCAGCAGTGAACTACGATAGACTGAGTTGAGTTGAAACATAGAGGGAACTTCACGTGGAAATAGTGGTCATCCGGATTCGACACTTGTATGAACTGGAAATCTCGAAAACTTGAATTGCTTGATAGATCTGTAGCTCACCACTAAGGATGCCAACTCCCTCTATGAGGTTTTATAACATTAGTCGTATGTTATCTATCTATCTATTTTATATAATAAATTAAAATCGCTTTTCGTGTTTGTCTGTATGTCCGCGTTGTTCTTCTAAACCACGCAACAAATTCATGAGGTTTTCACCATCGTTTAGAGAACTTATTCCGAAAGGTATAAGTATATTATACGTTAATAATAAATAAAAAAAATCTCGATGTTTTGTCAAGTCGTAAAACCGTGCGAAGCTGGAGCGGGCTGCTAGTTGTCTATAAATGCACTCACGGTTTCCACTGAAAATAATCCTGGCGTGAGCTATGGTTACAAAAACAAAAGTAGTTAGTCTACCTACACATAAATAAAATCAGTTTATTATTAAACGTGCGAATTGTATTTGTTTTTTTGTATCACAACGGGGAATCTCTTGGCCTGTATCTCAGCTGATGGTAAGTGATGATCAGGCCGAAGGTGGAAGCGAGCTTCACACAGAATCCTCGACAACAGAAGAACTGGCTATCTTACCTCTAAATGCCGAAACACAACAATGCTGTTAACATAGGTGTTATGGCGACAGACATAGATAAGATGGTGATAGCTAGCCAGGTGGACTTAGAACAAGCCCTACCACCAACCAAGCCGAGCACAAAATTTTGCCCCCACTGGGAATCGATCCCGGCACCTCTGGGTCTGAGACAGGTGGTCTGACCACAGAGGCGGTTAAAAATTTGTACGTGCGTGTTTACTGAAATAATAATTGCGGTTACCATGGTTACGAGATGTCCGCGTTACGTGTCTGTTTATGCCATTTCTGTTGCGCGATTTATTTACGAAATAATCATGGGCTTGGTAAATAAAGCTCTGTTAGCAATAATTAAAAATTATTTTGCTTATTTATAGGCTAATTTGATATTAATATATTATGTACTTTCTGAGTTTATCTTGAAAATTACTGACATTGGTGAAGGAAAATCATCGTGAGGTAGTCTGAAATCGATCGCCATCTCGTCTGGAGCAAGCGGGGTGATCAATGCTCTTACCTTCTCTGTATGAAAAGAGGCCTTTGGCCCTGCAGTAGGACAATAATAGGCTGGTATTGTATTATATAAGCCATTATTTAAAAAAAAAAACAACGGGTTGCTCCCGGGAGTGCCGGCAGAAGTGAAAACTTGAACATTAACGTTTTTGAATATTTTGGAATGGTTAGGGAATAATTTCGCACGAATTGCTTTATTTATCAGTATAAAAGTACTATCATTTATGTGGTTAAATACAATATTCACTAGTAAGTAGTGTATATTTATTTATTTTTTAAATATAGTCTAACAAAAATAAACAATTTATTTCTTACCTCGCAATCTTTACGTAATGTAAACTATTTGTAGCTAGTGACTATTTATTTTGATATTTACTTTTTCGGTTGCTAGGCAACGGATCTTACGGTCACGTACTGACGCGAGTTCACATTTTTTACCCGTCCCAAAAAAAGTGCACAACAACGCCGCTAAAGAAGGTTTTACTTCAAAAATTTCAATAATTGCTAATTTGACTGTTTATTTGCTACGTTTCTTTCAACTTTACGATTTGGGTGATTTTTGGAGGAGCTGTAAACTGAAAAAGGTCAGAAGAGACTTAAATCTGAAAAAGGATAAGCTCTCACCGTTACTTTACCATCCTAATAATATCAGAGTTTGGAATCATGAACGATAATTGGAAAAAGTTACTCTCGCCTAAAAGAACTGAAAACTGTTATTAGGGTACCTATGTACAGACGCCAGCACATCAAGTTACTACAATCTGTCAAATTTCTTTAATAGATTTTTAACTTTATCGCTAAAGAATAAGGTTCAATGTTGATTGGAAAAATTTGACAGATTGGAGTAGGTTGATGTGCTGGCGTCTGTACATGTACAAAACACCCACTTTTTAGTAGGAAAGACCTGGCACAAAGTGTTATATCCAAAAATGGGGTAACTTGGTTGTTGTTGTTATAACGCTATGGCAAAAACATAGCGTCGCCGTGAAAACCTCGTAAAGATTTTTTGTTTGTTTTTCTTTTTATTTATTTGTTGTGTCTAAAACTTATTATATAATATTACATATTTATTATAACAAACATGCAAAGCTCTTAAATGCTTCTTAAGCCATTGATGATAATGAAAACCTCGAAGATCTTCAATGACGGCCATTTTTAAGCGACTTCCAAAAAGGAGGAGGTTATATGTTCGTCGCGTATAAGTTTTTTTTTTTTTAATTTATGTTTACCGGTATCTCCGTCAATATTGTGGACCGATTTTGAAAATTGATTTTTTGTTTTTCAAACAGATTTTATCGTCTCCTGTAAAATAACGTTTATTACTACCAAGAGGTTAGGTTATAGGTAGAATGTCCATTGATTTAGGAAATAATTTTTTATCTGAAAATTCAATACTTTACGTAAGTATAGGGAAGCGGAGAAGACAAGGCAGTATACAAATACCTGATCGATATTACTCAGAATCCGACCAACCCTTTCAATGGCAAATGAAGTGAAAACTATTGTTCAATTACACACAAGATGTTACGCATCATTTAGTACCTATCTGTATTAATGTGAATATAATTTCCTACTAATTGGTGCCGCTAATTAGATCTTAATCCTCTATTAATGGTACATTTCAAATTCTTGGTACTAGCACTGCATATAGTAAACTGAAACGTAGGTACAAACAATTACATGTCGTTGGCAACAGGCAGATAAAAAGCATTAATTTGTTGAAATATATGCAGAATGTATTAAAAGCAAACTTATATAGGTATGTTTAGTATGACGGAAGACCTAAACTGCGCTATGGGCCCAACAATGGATGGAGTATTAAAAGAGATCTCGTTAGTTTAAACAGTGCCGTGGGCATGGGCCATCCCCCATCCCACAGTGGGCCCCAGTGCCTCCCACGCACTGCAAAGGTTAAGGGCAAACCATTGTGGACTCGGCTGCATTCTCTCCGCGTTCAACTATGAAGCTCTTAATAATGTGTTTTCAATGAAACCACTGACGCCATAGACAATCCTTCAGTATTACTTAGTTCTGCTATATGAATCTCATTATTGGAGCAAAACATATACGTATAAATATTGTTTTGCTGAAAGCAAATGATAACAAGTTTCACTATGAAAAGCGGAAAATACGATTCAAGGGGTGCCATTATTTTAATCAAACAGAACGATATCATATCCCAGTTTTAATTTTGTTTAGGTATCATTTTATTTCTCACAATATATGTAAGTATGCTGGAAGAGATTTCTTTAGAAATAAGCATCACCTTTGTACGTATTTTTCTGTTCTTTTCTTCTTGTCGGTTTTTAAATGTGTGTACATAAATGGTTAAATAAATAAAGAAATAAATAACTAAGCCCAGCTCAAATTGAATTTTATCGGGAATACGTTTCATTACGGAACTAATATGACGCGCAAACAGTACCTACTTGATTCATCGCCCATTTATTGACATTGAAAACAAAGGCAATGCACTTAGAAGCACGTGTGCGCCGAGCACGGTGCAACACGGTGCATCGCACAGACAAAGGATCAAGACGAATGAGTAAACAATTTGCACTCGTTTAAAATCGAGCACAGACAAAGATCAAACCAACACGAAGACTTAAAAACATCAAAGTAATCTCACCCAACTTGCTACAATGGTTTATTCAAAACTTTTTAAAGCGTTTATTAACAATTTTAACGTAATTTGTTCCAATCATCAGAGCTCAAACTTTTAATCCTATTATTTAATACTGTTTGTTGAGGAAATTGAAGCGGTTCCGACTGTTTCGTCACAGATTGTGTTGCTCTGACAAGTCATCAGCAGACAATGAGAATTCAGAAAAGTGTTTTCTGAACAGATCTAGAAATAGTTTTGACAAAACGCCAATGTAGGTGTAGCCTAGTAGAGTTTGTGCAAAATCTTTTGAGCGAATTTCAACAGAATAAAGAAAAATAATTTGAAATTCTTGCCCCCGTCGAAGAATTCTCGTAGCAAAGAGAGTAAGTGAAAATTCTTTCCGTGTCCAGGGTCCGTGCGAATCTCTGTATCACAAATATTGATTTTTAAACCAGACAGGGCTTGTAACTGATCCTTGCTCTATTATTTATGAAGATAGAAGAAGCTTAAGTGCATCGGGTAGACTAGCAAACCGCAGAGATTCCAAACGTTCCGTCTTTGTTCGATAAAAAATTTAGAATATTTATCTACTTGTCAGACACACTTTTCGAAGATTTATCAAATTCGTGCCCGTCATTATGTCGTTAACTTTTAATTAATATTACGTCAGGAACTGCGTATAAGAATTAAACAGATGTTTGGAGCCAGCGTGTGCCATTATGGACGTGTTTGCTCACGTAGTACTTAAAGATAAGTAAACTTTATATACTTATATAATATAAATGACACATTGGAATACAGACACGATACAAACACATGCGACTGTGAATTCTATAATAGGTTCTTATACATACTTATTTATGTAAGTATTGTTGTGTTTACATGTGCAATCATCGCCTTCTGTTCATTGACCACTTATACATAAACACATCGTATGTACCTATGCATAGATATGATTAGCGTTGTTGACAAAGACATTAACATTTATTAAAGTGCAAAGTATGAGAAATATTTTATTTTGCAGTGAATTGTTATTCGAAACGTTTGTAAAGTGTTTCTAAAGTGAACAACTCTTTATTAGGCTTCCCTTGGATCGGCGAAAATCCGAGAGTGAGCTAAATCGTTTATTGTCCGAGTTAACATTTTCCTTTCAAATTTTTTTTTGAATAGTCAAACCAGTTGTTGTAACTTTGTATAGCTGGAGTATTTTCATAATCATCTACGTGGGAAAAGGGATTTTCCTGCGATAATATTAAATACAAATAAAAATTCTATTTTATTTTATTTATTTATTTAAAATCTGTATTAATAAAGTCTGCCAAACTGCATAACAGTTTTGTCGGCAGTTGTTCTCGTCTAGCAATGATTACAAATATTGCTAAAAGAACCTTTACTAAGTAAACTATAAAATAACAATTATACCTATGTACTGTAAATACGATAAATTGGTTCATTCAACAGACATAAATTTGATCGGTAGGTTTTTAAACGACATGTAATGATCATAATTATGTAGCGAACGTAATATAATATATGTTCTAACTAACAAAATACATACATACATTCATAAACTCACGCGCCTTCTTCCCATGGGACCAGGTAGAAACTACAGAACGCCACTTGCTACGATCCTTACATACTCTTTTTGCCTCGTTTACGTTCATAGGCTAGTTTCATTTTACCATCTCGATCAAACGCATCGAGCGCATTCGGCGTTCCGATTGGCTCTTCACCGGCGAAGGCCGGCCGGCTGCCAATCGGAATGCCAAACGCGCTCGATGCGTTTGATCGAGATGGTAAAATGAAACTCGCACTAAGCCCTCTGGTCATACACGCACGCTGGTTGTGAGTACTACGCACCTGATCTTTCTGAAGAACATCAGCAATAAGGTCATTAGATGTCCCCTCCCTGCGTTTCCTCTCACATTTGCCTTGTAAATTCCTTTACCAACAAAATAATTATTTAAGTAAATGAATGAAATTACCATTCAATTTATTAAATAATTATTTTGTTTCTAAAGATAATTAATGACATTAAGTAAACAAATTCTACAAAAAAAATGATCAACTCACACTCAAATTCTACAAAAAAAATTATCAAATCACACTCTTAACCAGTTTATTAGTCATAACCTATAGTCATATTAAGTATCAAAACACTTTTTGCCATTAATTATTAAAGTAGGTTCAAAGTTGATTAAACTTTACCATGAAGTTATTCGTTCACGCACCTAATGGCATATCCTAGTAAAAAAAAACCGGAAAGGGCCTCTTAATTTTGTTCTACTATGACATTGGCTCAGTCCACTTTTAGACTAAATAATGAATACAAAAATCCTACATACATAGCATGCCCTAGTGTATTTTTCAATTCAAATTCAAATTCAAAATTATTTATTAGGGACAACGAGATCCACGTGTTAGTAGTTATACAGAAAGACTTAGACACTATTGTTAGTACTTAAATAAACTACCTACAAAGAACAACAAAAAGAAAACTGCATAAATAACTTTAGACAAACATGCACCTGTGACGAGACACCCCGCCCCGTCAAGATAACCCATAGGGAGACACCTCCCTAAGGATCACCAGACGAACGAAATGTCTCAACACAGGCGCACGTACGTCTTCAGCTACAGTTTTCAGGATGCAGTTGTGACTCCCCCGCACCCTCCTCATAATTGACATGACTTTATTCCTAATGACGGCATGAAAGTCGTCAGTACGAGCCTGCGCAAACATCTCGGAAGCACTGCAGAAACGAGGAAGTCCCAACATCATCCTGAAAATATTATTGTATTGGACGCGCAGAGTGTCCAGCGATTTTTTGGTATAACTGACCCATAGACCACCCGAGTACAGACCCTGACAATACGCTTTAAATAACGTGATCTTGACTTGGTCCGCACAGCGGGCGAATTGTATGGCTGCATTTTGTATGGAAAAAGAAAACAAGAACAAAGATTTGTGACCTTATAAATGATTATAATTATCTACATGATATAATAATTTATAAGGTCACAAATCTAGGTAAACAGATCGCTGAAGGTCGATGTTAGAGGATGGATCTTATACTATCAATCTTCAATTCAAATATAATTTTTTCAAAGTTAACAAAAGTCAATTACCATTTTCTGAACGTAGACAGTAAAAGAAAACCTTCAAAAAACGCCCGCCCTTCACAAGTTTACAATAAGACACACTGCTTTTGCATGAGTTCACGTTCTCAAATCTCGATCTCTCGATTCTCGATCGAGGTTGACTTTTCTGGAGATCGTGGCCCCTGGCAACGTACAGGCAACTGAAGGAACACGGGTGGGTTTTTTTTTCCCACATAAAAAAAGGTAAACTGTCACTATCAAACCAGCGTGGAATAAACAACAATTATTATTTAAAAATAGTGTACACAGATATTTAGATTCAAGAAACACGTGCCAAATGTTTTTGCTATTCTGTTTATCACGTCTCATGTAATCTATTATCTTGTTTTTCTGCAACTATCAAAAGGGGATTCGAAAAATTCCTTTGCCAAACTGGGAGGTCGTGTCCAACTGCATGTCAACGGTCCCAGTCTCCAATAAAGTACGTATCTACAGTGGCATTTGCTCGTATGAACACTGGACCTTTATGCAAAACACTGATTATGACTGTCGGCAACATTATAATAGTCAATTATCGCGCTGGCCGCGCCTCCCCGTGGCGCCCCGCGGTTCAACAGCCGCCGCGATCGGATTTTAATAATGCTATTTATAGGTGAATTTTAATACATTTGTTTTTCACGCATCCCATCTGTGCCTACGTGTTATATTGTACATGTTTCTGTTGTGTGTTCAAAGGTTGAGAAAATCGATAGCAACGAAATTTTGAGCCAAGAAAATGCTAAACTCTACGAAGTCCTCTTTTTTAATTTTGTTTATTTACATCTCTTTGTTTATTTCATCCGCAGGAGAACCAAGGTAAACGACATAGCCCGAAGAATTGCCAAACTTAAGTGGCAATGAGCAGGACACATTGCTCGCAGAACAGATGGCCGATGGGGCCGAAAGGTTTTGGAGTGGCGACCGCGTACCGGAAGACGTAGCGTTGGAAGGCCTGCCACAAGATGGACCGATGACCTTGTAAAGGCCGCAGGAATCCGCTGGATGCGGGAAGCACAGAATCGGTCGAAATGGCGGTGCTTGAGGGAGGCCTATGTCCAGCAGTGGACGTCTTTCGGCTGATATGATGATGATGATGATGATGATGATGATTTACATCTCATTATAGTGTCCAAAGGAATATCTTCTGCCAAAATATCTAAAAGTTACGCACCTATGAGAATCTGTACTGCAAACTAATGCAACTTAAGCACGTCATTATACTTTTATTTTTTTACCAACGAATCGCACTCTCGCGCAACACTGTGCATTAAGTGCACGTAGGCGCTTGCTGCGTCTTCATCTAAACTCGACGCGATCAATCACTGAAGTCTATAAAATATAATCGTTTATAAAGTTGTATAAGTTCACTATAACAAGATTTTTAACGACTCCACTATGAATTCAAAATGGAGACACAAAAGGGCAGACTGCGACGCACTCACTAGCCAACATACAACATCGTTATTGAGAATATATTCACAGTTTTATATGCCTATAAATCTCTTTAAATGCATTGCTACGCTGCATAGCTAAATAAGAACCTGTATGTGGTTTTTTTCTAGAACTTCGATTACTATCGTCGTGAGAGTATTTCTTCTTTGCGGAAAATCTTCATGGAAAACTTTAATTTTATTGACTTTTATTGTAATACATATACGTTCTCTGTATTACAAACTTTAGTCCGCTACCTAAAATAATTACGATACGTACATAGGTACATATTATTCGGTACCTACAAAAGAAGAACTGAAAGCTCTATTGTGATACATATCTACGTTCTCTGTATTACAAACTTTAGTCCGCTACTTAAAATGATTACGATACGTACATAGGTACATATTATTCGGTACCTACAAAAGAAGAACTGAAAGCTCTATTGTAATACATATCTACGTTCTCTGTATTACAAACTTTAGTCCGCTACTTAAAATGATTACGATACGTACATAGGTACATATTATTCGGTACCTACAAAAGAAGAACTGAAGCTCTCCTTTTCCAGCCTAAGAGTTCAGTAATATTTTCACAGCCAACAACTTCAAATAAGCTCTGATAGTTTCACGCTGTGAATCAGTCTGAGGCGGATTATTTTTCTTATTTCTTTCCAAGAAAGGCAGTTTTTAATTTGTCATTTAGGCCAAGTAAAAAATATTATGTATAGTAATGGCAGGCTCGTTTTACCAAAGTTAAGCCCGTATTATGTGTGTGTACATCATTGAGGGAGCTCATCGACAAACAAGAATGTTTGCTCTTTAAATGGGAAACGAAAATCATGTTTACTTTTAGCTTTACAATTATAAAGTCACTTCAATATGTCAGACGCGTAAACTCGCGAAGACGTCGCAGACGTTGCTTGACAGACTTCATTATAATTTATGTGATCAATGTGATCACATACCGATGCGAGGGTCGCAGGGTGACGAATAAGATGATCGAATAACTCAAGAAAATTCCTGTGGTTTGCGTTGTGTGAGTCAGACGGAAAAGAGAGGCCGGGTTACTAAAATAGTATGTAAAATCGATGCTAGACTTTCGGAGTAAAGCTAGACGTTACTATTTTATACTTGAAAGGTTCTTGCCCTCGGGTTCAGTGCATCATATTTTCGTAGCTCTACCTGTTTTGCGACCTTTGAAATGTAACCCACGTACATTTATCATACCCCCCTCGTCAATCTGTCTAATTGGTCTAGGTTGCTCGGCGGTCTCTATTTACTCACGCTCGTATTCGATTGATCCATGGTATTTCTACATTTACTGACCATTCAAACGAAAGCTGTGGAATTATGAGCGGTAACTATCGTTAACGGGTGTGGCTGCTATTCGTACGTGTAAAGGGGCAAAGACCTCGAGATCGACCACACTTCGCGATCTCGAATGCTAAGAAGGGAAATCTTAAAACAAACGAGCCTTCTGATTGTGTGAACTTGAACTCAAATAAAGCGGGTGCTGATCGCCTGCAGGCCTAACGAATGTGCTCAAGAATGGGCGGAATGGCCTGAACGCTTCTGTTTAGTGTACTCGGTTGTACAATTGTATCATTTATTACAAAGGGAATTATTCGGGTTCAGTTAGCGTTAGCATTTAGGGCGACTTGAATGTCAACAAAACACAGTGCCTACCTGAGGGGCGATACTGAAAACAAGGGCACTAGATATTTTTAAGATCAATGTTATCAAAAATAGAATGATACAAGACCTGCTTTTTTGGACTTTAATCTGTTGTTGACGCAATTTTTTCCGATAACCAGTTCGATGGATCAGCAATCTGACTTTTTATAATAATAACTGTGCATGAAATATCGATGTCAATGACATGTACACGTAATACAAAGAGTTTTTATCAGGTGCCTGGCGATGACGAACCATGAATTTAATTAAAGAAGATTTAATATACAAAAAACTGTATGATACATAGGTGATACGCATGTACCTACAGAATGATATACGGTACGCTCTGATCCAGAGAGAACAGCAATTTAACTATTCGTTTGCGCTAATAAAAGAGTTTATTATCCACAAATTAGTAAACCATCAGTCGTGGTGTTTTGTTAGTTCGACGCATTCAAATATTCTACCCTTTATTCACCAGTCTTTAAATACAACTGTAGAATAGCATTTACAATACAAACCAACAAGTAAATAAAACACAATACATATTTAATTTAATACTCAAGCACTGCGAAACAAGGCGCCGACAAACGTCAAGTGAGCGACCAAACGACAACATTCGGTCATGTTTTTAGTCTTAATTGAAGCGAAAACAGCCCAAAGTTGGCTGGCAGTGCTCATTAAGAACAACAAACAAGTAGCTAAGTACAGCAGCCAAGAGACACTCGCGAACTAATCGGCTTCCAGCAAGGACTGCCGAACTGGGATGTTACTACACCAATTCACTGCTAAATATCATATTTATTTTCCTTTTGATATTATATTTTAAGTTTGTAGACAGCTTAAATTGTGACGATGTTTGAAATGAATACCCGGATGAAAATACAAAAATGATAAATAAATATGCAGAAAACTTATGCGCTTCAAGAGCTTTTCCGATTTCCACGCAGTGCCGTCGTTAGTGCGATACAACTTTTGATCGAAGTTCTCTTCACAAAATTATAATACCGAGTGACGAGAGTGATAAAAAATAACTACAAGAAACGGCTATAATGTGTACAAGCTGTGTCCCGCTGTTTCATCCGCATAAGTCGAGATCCCGTGGGAATATCTGGTAGAAAATGCCTTAGGCATTAAATCCGCCTTTGTACGGCATTACTTGTGCATAAAGTAGTTTTAGTAAATAAATAAATATCGGGACAAAAGTATCCTATGTCCTAACCCAGGTCATGGTCAGGAAACCGTAACAAACAAACAAAAAAACTTTCTCTCGCATTTATAATATTAGTTAGGTTACACGCAGAGATGATACAGCAACAACTTCCGAAGAGGGTTTTCAAACAATCCCATGTAATGAGGAGTGCATTTATTCCAACGGATATGAATTCAAACTTTAAGCTACCCACTGAATATTTCTGAGTAATTGAAGCTTACGACTTATAACTCCGCAACCACTAGACTAATAAGGCGACAGAGAAAATTATATCTATTTTAATTTCATACAGCCACGCTTTTAGAGCCTCAAATGAAAATACGACGGCAAAGCCTTTACGCCTTGTTGTGGTTTATATTATAATAAAAGTGACAAAGTGGATTCTGCGCGATATTAAAAATAGCTCCAACCATTAGATGGTTAAACAAAAATGCCTTCCGTTCCGTTGATGGTATTCAAAAGTTGGTGAACTTGTGTGGGTAAACCACAGAGCATTAACAAGATAGAGATAATCTTCTTTATTTTCCAATCAAAATCTAGTACTAGTAATTCTAGTACTGCGTACCCTTTACAGAATTAAAAACTCAATTAAATGGAAACATAAAAAAATTGCGCAAAATATAAAAATTCTGTAGGTAGTTTTTTATCTATACATTTCTTTTCTTTCTCGTTTTTGATAAAATAGCCAGTCGTGTCCACAAACTATTGAACAAAACAGTTTTTAATTCTAATTATATATTATATGTATGTATGATCATTAGAGTATATTAACCCTTGAATTAACCCTTTTTTGTTAAAATTTATTTTGTTTGAAGTGAAAACTTCTTTAGTTGTGCACTTTTTTTGGGATGGGTAAAAAATGTTAAACTCGCGTCAGGACGTTACGTACGTGTTGCCTAGCAACCGACAAAGTATATAACAAAATAAATAGTCTTTGACATTACGTAAAGACTGCGAGGTAAGAAATTTTACCCATATTGATGGGTAAAAAAAAGCAGTCAAAACATACTTCATGAAAAGTGTTTATTTATGTTAGACTATATTTTGAAAATAAATAAATATAAGCTACTGCTACTAATAAATATTGTATTTAACCACATACATTAGTAGGTTATTTTATACTCATAAATAAAGCAATTCGTGCGAAATTATTCCCAAACCATTCCAAAATATTCAAAAATGCACAACGTTAATGTTCAAGTTTTCACTTCTACCGGCACTCCCGGAGTGCAACCCGTTGTTTTTTTTTTGTATACAGGACTCAAGGGTTTAAGCTGAAAACCAGCGCTTAGCAACCCTCTAGCTAGGGGACTTAAGCATAATGCTAACGCTAGAACCTTTTGCTTCCGTTAATATAGCTTTGTTTATGGACCTACTACTTCTAGCTGTAATACTGGAGACAATAAACGTTTATTCTATTCTATTCTATCTCAAACAAATTCTCTAATGTTGTGATAAAAGTACTATCGAGGTATGATCACTTTGATATAAAACCTTTTCGCACTCCAAGTATTAGTTGTCTCTATCTTTTTTTCAACACTCTGTGGGGTGAACGAACAACAGTTATGAAAGGAAATCTTTTCAAACCTGAAGTAACGTTCATAAGGAAAAGGCACGAGTGATTTATGTGTGTAGCTTTCCTTTGTTGAACCAATACGATTGAAAAAATGCTTTACAATTTATAGATTTGCTGTATCAGAAATATTTGAGAGCGTTACCGGATTACCGGTGGGTTATATTTATCAATCTCCTCAGGAATTTTGTGAAGATTCACAAAATAAATATTATCATGTGTAAGAATGACTACTTATGTATTTATCTTGACATGAGAAAAACCATATGACTGATAAGGATAACTTTCCATTGCTGATGGATTCGCGAATTTTATCTTCTTATGTTATTTTTATCTTGGTTACCTAATACATATATTCTGAGGGTCGTTTATTGTTTCAGATTAGATATTTGGATTCAAGTCGAATGGTTTTGGATTCAAGTCTCTTTATATCGAGTTTTGCCAGTAGGTAATAACGATTTTTTTTTCATTTATTAATATAATATTTTATAACTTATACTTATTGCCCCTGCGCACAAGAAAAGACTGAAAATTCCGAGTCTTTTCATTTTTCACTATTTCCTCCATTTTCCAGTATCCGGTATTGGATCATTAAACCGGTAAGAGCAAGTTTTATACAGAATTAATGTTGTCTTTGCTAACTAGTTATGGGTTTCCGGTATGCGAAGAAAGAAAAACAGGGCCTGTACAGTCACGAGCACCAATATGTATACACTTAGCAACTATTAAAAGTGATTTGCTCCTACTGTGTTGATTGTTATTTTATGTTGTTACGAATATAATATTTTGGAATCCATATTAATATGAAATAGGCCTTATCTCAAAATTGCAGTCAATGTTCCACGAGAAAATCGCTTTTGAATTTTGCTAAGTGGATACATATGGGTGCTCGTGACTGTACCATAATCAGCCTATTAATGTTCCCACTGCTGGGACACAGGCCTCGTCTGTGGGCTGAAATCTACCACGCGGGCCCAGTGCGGGTTGGTAGATGTCACATATCTTCGATTTTTTTTTGGTTCAAGGACATGCCGGTTTTTTCACGATGTTTTCCTTCACCGTTTTTAGAGCAGTGGTGATGAAATTATTTACACAAAGTAAAGCGCCTGCTTGGGTTCGAACCCACGACCTACAACTCGTAAGTCGGGGCCGTTACCACTGGGCCACCACTGCTGCTGGGCCTGTACCGGATACTAATTTACAGCGAACACGGCTAGCCTAACATGATACTCGGAACTAATCTATTTCAGTAACCAACACTTAATAGTCTATCCGAGGCCGGTAGTCAGTAATCAATACAAATTCAGATCACGACAACATTAATAGATCTCAAAGTGCGATTGATTTATGGGTTAGGTAGTTAGGTGGAAACCTTTATATATATTTACTACCTGAAATATTTCAACAAATCAGTCCCAAGTTATTGGGACCCGAACAGCGCAATTTTTTGTATTTGCCACCAATATTTCACTAACCTTTTGATAACGTTACGTATTTCTCACTGAAGAGAGTGTAAGGCAAGCGTCATTTAGTACAAGGAGAGTAGCGACCCTTCCGTTCGGTTCCACATGACTGGCCGCCTTTACGTGTGCGCCCGAGCTGCGCGACGATTTACAGATAAGTAATAAAACGTAATGCGTTTAAACTGAACGCAAAGCCTCGAACGGTAACATCCTATTAGTAGAGATTAATGTTTTATTTAATGCACGCGCATGTAAAAGGGAATGCGGAATGTAGGTGTGCGCCGCAGTTGGAAATGAGAATCGTAGATCGTCTTTTGTCAGCCCCACATTGTGTAATGTGCGTAGAATTTCGCACGTGTTGTTCATTGATAAGTACTTATTGTTTAAATTCATTATGTTATTGTTGTTATCGCATAATATAGGCCAGAAGCGAGGAAATGCGTTGCTAGTTCTCATGGCAATTTAGAACTGATGCACTGACAATACCGCAAATCGTTCTCAATTACATATCTCTGTGCTACACGTAGACCTATGTTTGTTTTTGCGTTAAAGTATTCAAAAACATGCTGTTATTGACTGCCCCATTATAACATTATTATAAAAACAAAGTGGGCTTTCAAAACATCTATTCGTAGAATGAAAATTTTTGTGTTTAAGTATTATTTAGATTAATAAAAATATCTCACCATATCTTTCGGAAGCCCATTAATTTGAACAAGATATAAGATGATCAGATTTAAAATATACCCTCATTACGACGATGAAAATAGAAACGACCTTTGACTTCTTGTACAAAAAAGTAATATTAATATCAATGTTAAAAAAAAGAAACTCGCATTTCTTTCTTTATTTCTTAGAATAAATATTTCTGATAAATAAAGCCAAGAACATAAAGTGTAAAAGAGTAAAAGTAAGACAAAAAGAAAATATTACACAAATAAGTAATCGAATTGATGTTTCAACGGAGACGAGATAAAATACACAGAAAATGGAAGCAAAATTAATCTTAAAAAAAAACAGCAGTAGGTACCTATTTCTGTTTTTAATTATGCCGTACATCTAATTCTGCTGTAGCGGATAAGGCCGACGTTTCTGTGGCTTAATTTAAAACTGTTTTACTTTACTCAGGTTCTGCAAATAAAAAATAAACTCACAGACATAAAGAAAATTTGTACAAAAAGAGGGGAAAGCATTTTGATGAGTTTTCGCTTGTAATGAAAGCGCCGATAGCGGGTTTTGTAGTAATAGGAAAGTTTAATTACGCACACCTATGTGGTAAACAGATAACTTATTTGAGTTTCAATCATTGTAATGAATTTTTGGCAGTAGATGTATGCGGGACAGGGCCGCTGTGACTCGACGGCGCCTATTTGTAGCATCTATGAAGCGCCAATTTAGGCGCCTATGTTTTTATGGCTATTTCATGACTCAAATCGATGTTGTTGTGCTATTTGATTGAAAGTATGTACAAGGCTAGGAGAGCAGTGGTGGCCCAGTGGTAACGGCCCCGACTTACGAGTTGTGGGTCGTGGGTTCGAACCCAAGCAGGCGCTTTACTTTGTGTAAATAATATCATCACCACTGCTCTCAAAACGGTGAAGGAAAACATCGTGAGGAAACCGGCATGTCTAAGAACCAAACATTCGAAGATATGTGACATCTACCAACCCGCACTGGGCCCGCGTGGTGGATTACTCCCTCTCACAGAGAGGCCTGTGTCCCAGCAGTGGGAACATTAATAGGCTGATGATGATGATGTACAAGGCTTTGCTATTAGAAGTTTTCATGATGTCCATCTTCCAGTAGCATAAAATCCTAACTAATATTATAAATGGGAAAGTGAGTTTGATTGTTTATTTGTTACGCTTTCACGCTAAAACGGCTAAACGGATTTAGATGAAATTTGGCACATTTGGCCCATCAACCCTCAACCACTACGGCGTAATTTTAAAATGTGTAAACCCTATGTTAGAACACTCTTTCGGTTTATTGCAACTATTATATAATAGTAGTATTAAGTACCAGATGGCGTTCTGTAGTTTCTGCCTACCCCCAATGGAAAAAAGCGTGAATACTTGTACGAATTAACTAGTGCTATAATATAAAAGTCTGAAAAGAAAAAAAGCTTATTATTATTGGCACTGAGTTTATCGACAAGTTTATTTGTTTAGTTTAGTTACGATTTTCCCTAAATATTACCGGTTGCATGTGCAAGCGCATCGTGCTATTCTTCATCCATTGATCAATAAGAACCGTCATTAAAACTGGTACCAACCAAATAAAATCAATCGTCGAAATTCGAAAAAACAGCGCACCGCGCCTTTACTGAATACTTATTTAAAAAGTCGCCCGAATTTATTTGTAACAGTTTTTTATCTTTCTCAATTACTTAAAAGTTAAGTAATTGTTGAAAGTGCCGCTAGCATGTGATAAATTCGTTCCAGTTAATCTCGATACAAGGGCAATATGCAAATTAATTGTTGAAGCTACAAACGTAGAACGATTTCCACAAATATTAGAGGATAGAATACCAATCTATTGAGTAGTAAGGAAAAACATGAACACCAAAGGACATTCAAAAATATTTAGGATTCCATAGACAAACGACAAAATCAGAACCTTGTTGCATCTTCATGTGTGTCGGCTTGCTTATCTGTTTAACTCCCTTTAAATATAAAATTGAAATCCAAAAGACGCTCCTTCTCGCTCTAACACGTTAGTTTTTGACAATAATATGACTAATTAAATGTGTAAACAATAACGATAAATATTAAGTGGAAAGCCACTTGAATAGTCTTCAAAAAAAAACAAATGGTAATGGTATTACAACAAAAAGATAAATATTATTGAAACAATGTTTATGAAATAATTTAATTGATTCGTTCCTTAAAATGTATTGATTGAACTGCATGTTATTTAGCGGTGAATTTAAACTGAACCCGTGACCTTTGATTGAAATTTCAGTAACATGACCTTTCAGTAATCCGTAGGCGTAAACCGAGATCTAATTTGCAAATTGCAGTACAGCCTGCACACAATGCCTACACAAACATAGATATGCAATGGTACGTATGAACTGAGCCTACGCCTACGTAGCAAAAACTAATTAATGGGAAAAAATGTCTTATTAAATCAGTACTTAAGTCTAAAAATAGGATAAACTATTTCAAGACCTTTACCGGCCGGCGGCATAAGTGTCTTACCGGCGGAAATCTACTTCAAAATCGAGTATCTTTATCTTTAAGACCGTATATGTTTAATATTACCAAAATATTAGCATCTAATCTTCTTGGAAAATGCAAGAAAATCGTACTTTTCCGTATATCCGACTTCCGACATCGGCGTAGCGCGTGTCTCTACAAGTGTTTATTTACCTATTTACGCGCTCATACAGCGATCTCTTACAATACAATAATAAGGAGCTGATTGTGTCATAATAACATTAGCGTTCGTACGTAAAATAAACGCGGATACGTTAGTAGGCTTCATGTGACGTAGTTCGTAGGTGACGGGGTGCTACGAGCTCGTAGCGGCTACCATATGTTCGGACCACGCGGGCTCCGATCGATACGCGGCGCGGCGGGCGGCATGCACTTACCGTGGTCATCTTGAAGTTTAACTTGCGCTGCAACGCGGTCTCGAGATGAAGAGCCATTTTAATAGCTTTTACGAGCGATTAGCAATAGAAAGACCGATTAAAAGCACTATAACATAGTTTACTGGGCCGGCGTTAAGTAAAACTTCGCGTGTGACGTACGTAGCGACTTCAGCGTGGCAGATCGCGTGTTCACGCGGCCATTTTAGCCGCCTGTCAAAAGGTTTGAGTTTCCGCCGCGTGGCGCTACCGTCGCCAATCGTTACGTCTGCGCAAAAATAGCCGCCGAGCGGAGAGCGGAGAGCGGCGAGCGGCGCGGCGGCGGAGGCAAGGGGCGCGTAGCGTAGGGCGCGTACACCGCCACAGGTTACGAGATTTTCCACCACCGCCGATTGATTTATAGTACAACTTATAATTGAGTTAAAAGTTACACTTTCGATACGTAGCTACGTATAATAAACGCAGAATTTGAACTCGTTTTTTAATATTCTCCATGAAATATTTATTTTTTTAAGCATTCAATACTGTGTAACATTCGTATCGTGTGCACTTGTAAACTTTACGTTCTGTGTACCTACTTCGATCAAACTTCTTGACTCAACATTTATGAACTCAAAATTAAATTATTGGGGTGCGCGACACTTCCTTAAAGGGGTCACCCCCACCTTAAGTAAACGTTAACACACTTTATTAGTGATAATGAAACATGAAATTGTACAAAATAATGCATTCTTTTGAATAAAAAATATGAGACTGAAAGTTATCAATCAACATTTGAGTCATATGTGTGCTACTTTACTCGTCATCACAAATGAAATGAAAAGACATATGAGAAGCTGCGAACAAGCTATTAAACTCGTCAGAGACACGCCACGTGTCACTAAGCGTCAAATGCCAAGTGCCAAGAGCCAAGTATCACAATGGGAGCATGCAACGGCACAATATAAAGGAGTCGGCAATATATTTTGATTAGCACGCCATATATTACGCGACAGACATCAAAAACGAATTACTGTGCCATTACTCGCGTGTGTCGACTCGAGTAACTTTTGGGATAAAGGGCTTTAGGGGAAACTGTTTTTATTTATCGTGATTGGCATTCGATTTCAGATTGTCTATATACTGTTCTATATAAGACACCTAGAGGACTGAATTTCCTGGCTGCGTGATACAAATTATACCCGACTTGTTTGACTACATTTGCAAGTTGATCTGGCAGTAAAAGAAAACGGGATGTTTGCTGGTTATCAACCGGCGCGGGTCGTAAAATGGGTGAGGGGGGGCTGAGGAAAAGGGGTTACTGTTATACCTACTAGTAAATAGGTGAACTGACGAACTGCATTGGTATATTTTCATCATGCCATAATTATATTCTGCAAGGTTTTAAAAAGTAAGTACACAGTTAACGTATTTGGATAAGATTAAATCCTGTATTTTTGGTTAAAACAAAAAAAAGCAACATTATTTCATCATATTCAATAACAAGTAGTAAACAAAAATGAATCGACTAAACGTTTTGCATTAAAAAAAACAACGGGTTGCACTCCGGGAGTGCCGGCAGAAGTGAAAACTTGAACATTAACGTTGTGCATTTTTGAATAAACACTTTTCATGAAGTATGTTAAGACTGCTTTTTATTACCCATCAACATGGGTAAAATTTCTTACCTCGCAATCTTTACGTAATGTCAAAGGCTATTATTTTGATTTTGATATTTACTGACATTTACTTTGTCGGTTGCTAGGCAACGGATCTTACGGTCACGTCTGACGCGAGTTTATTGTTTACCCATCCCAATAAAAGTGCACAACGCCGCTAAAGAAGTTTTCACTTCAAAAATGTTAATTATAAAATAATATTCCTTATCATTTATCAGATTGCAGAGTGCATGCAGGTACTGCTACGTGAAGGATTCCAATATGTTCTGTGTCATGCACACTAACTCTTGCTTTCTTAATTTCTCAAATCGTATGGATCTTTAAATGTCCCATAGCTACTGGTGCGTTACCAACTTGGTGTAATAATGAAAAATGGTGTTGCAATCGACAGTAGATATAAATGTACATAAAATCCCATAGATCCACATGCAGACTCTAAAATCTATAACATACGTTCCCATATACAGCGATGAAATAAACTCAGGCAGAGTTAGCGTCTGAATAAACTGCTATCAACTAGCGAACTTTAAATCCATACGTGCAACATTAATGAACGCGAATCACGTTAGTTATACCAACATCGGGTGTAGGTAAACAATTCAATCAGAACATCGAGTGTGTCATTTACTAGTGCGAGTACGAGGTGCGTTATGTAGCGGTAGGTGAAGCGGTTTGCGATAACTTTCAGCATTTTCTTTTCAGCCCTAATCGTCGCGCATAAATAGCTGCTGCAAACGACATAATAGTACATTATGATACGAGTGTGCTGTATTGGTCATTACCCATGAGGCGGTATTATTCGCGCGAGCCAAAGGCGAGCGCGATAATTTAGGCGAGTGGGTAATGAACAATGCGCACGCGTTTCATACGACGTTTTTCAACACATTTGCGAGGAAAGAAACCGTCTTGTTGTAAGAACTTATGCTACAATAACGTAACTTTAGAGAAATGATACATTTAGATTTATAAAGTTCAACTGACCTTTGTTGCCAGGTACTGACTATCCACTTCCTGTAAAAACGTTTCTACGTCGGTTCGTATTTTTCTTAATATGTAACCTGCAGTAACCACACAACATAAACGACAACAAATATTTATGAAAAATGGCGCGCTGGATTTTTTTTCGGGTAGCGATGCGCGCGCAAGGCACTGACAAAACCGCTGAACAGCCTACCATCACGTTCGGTCGGAGGTGGAGACAAAATTTGAAACTTGATTACTAATTATTCTCTATCGAGAGAGAGTGAGAGAGAAAGTGCGAATTTGGTCAAATGGAAAATACAGTATGGCGATTGTGAAAATTTTCTCATTTTTCGTCATGGGTGGCGTTTTCGTAATTTTCGATCATGCTAAAACCGATAGTGAGGTCAAAATGTTAATCCAAGATGGCGGCTGTGAAAATTTTCGTCATTGGTCTCGTTTTCGTAGTTTTCGATAGTTCTAAAGCTGATAGTGAGGTCAAAATCAAAATCTAAGATGGTGGCTGCGAAAGTTTTGTCATGTTTCATCATGGGTTTCGTTTTCGTAGTTTTTGATGGTTCTAAAGCCAACAGTGAGGTCAAAATGTAAATCCAAGATAGCGGCTGTAAAAATTTCTCATTTCGCATTTTTCTCACCCATGACGAAAAATGAGAAAAAAATTTGCAGCCGCCATCTTGGATTTACATTTGACCCCACTATCGGCTTTAGAACCATCGAAAACTACGAAAACGACACCCATGACGAGAAATGAAAAAAAAAATTACAGCCGCCATCTTGGATTTACATTTTGACATCACTATCGGCTTTAGAACCATCGAAACCTACGAAAACGACACCCATGACGAAATATGAGAAAATTTTCACAGCCGCCATCTTTGATTTACATTTTGACATCACTATCGGCTTTAGAACCATCGAAAACTACGAAAACGACACTCATGAAGAAAATGAGAAAAATTTTGCAGCCGCCATCTTGGATTTCCATTTTGACCTCACTATCAGCCTTAGAACCATTGAAAGCTACGAAAACGATACCCATGACGAAAAATGAGAAAATTTTCGGAGCCGCCATCTTGGATTTCCATTTTGACCTCACTATCGGCTTTAGAACCATCGAAACCTACGAAAACGACACCCATGACGAAAAATGAGAAAAATTTCGGAGCCGCCATCTAGGATTTCCATTTTGACCTCACTATCGGCTTTAGAACCATCGACAACTACGAAAACGATACTCATGACGAAAAATGAGAAAATTTTCGCAGCCGCCATCTTAGATTTTTATTTTGACGATATTCACACTTTCTCTTTCTCTCTCTATCGAATTAGAAAAAGACAGACGTAAGAATGAAGCCGCGTTAAAGAACTTCGTTCCAAAAACCTGTTTACTTTGTCACACTATATTAAGTCGCAAAAAGAAAGACATGTCGTGCCTTGATAGTACTTATTAATTCCATACTGCCAGACTGCCATGTCATTACTCCGACTAGTAAATAGTTATCTATGGCGCATATTACCGCACTAGTGCGATTATGTAAAGAAAAAAGCACGCGTCTACATAATACACTGCATTATGAACCTAAAAGCGGTTAAATAAGAGCCACTTTACGAGCAACTGTGTTGAAAAGTTCATTACATAACATACATATATAATCAGCCTATTAATGTTCCCACTGCTGGGACACAGGCCTCCTCTCTGTGGGAGGGAGTGCGCCGTAATCCACCACGCGGGCCCAGTGCGGGTTGGTAGATGTCACATGTCTTCGAATTTTTGGTTCTAAGACATGCCGGTTTCCTCACGATGTTTTCCTTCACCGTTTTGAGAGCAGTGGTGATGAAATTATTTACACAAAGTAAAGGGCCTGGTTTTTTTTTGGGTGGTATATCATTAAATGGCTTCTCCCGCTCTGAGAGGAGCGGAAGTGCGTGTCAGACTCTTACTGACTAAAACCCACCCGTGTTCCTTCCCTTGCCTAGACGGGGGCCACGGTTTCCCCTTAGGACTATCCGCAACCCCGGTGGTAGGCATCGGCTCTAACGGACCCCTTCAGCTTCGCTGGGGATTCGAACCCACGACCTACAACTCGTAAGTCGGGGCCGATACCACTGGGCCACCACTGTCAAGTTTCAAAGTTCATTAATAGACATTAATGAACTGTCTATATCAGCGATTTCATCTGACCAGGGGGCCAAGTCTACTAATTTACAAACGTCACAATGGTCTCTCAATGGTGAGTTTTTGACAGATTTTGTATGGCATATCTGTCAAAAACTCACCATCGAGAGACCATTGTGACGTTTGTAAATTAGTAGACTTGGCCCCCTGAGGTTCTGTATCTGTGTTAGTGTATGGAAAACTTTTCTCCAGTCTGAAGCTTCTCACGCAAATACATGAGACGATATAACTATAATATGTACAGCATATAAAGTTAATAACACTCTCTTATGATAAATTGAACTTTAACAATTCAATCTTCCTAGCCTTTTTCCCAACTATCTTGGGGTCGTCAACCGGTAGTCTTACCGGTTGCAGCTGAATACCAGTATTTGAACTTTAACAATTAACTAGGATAAGTATCAGGAAGTTATCTGCAGCCCGCGAAATTCAAATTTTCTTTAGTTCTTTTTAATTTGCAGGTTAATATTTTATAATTAACCTGCAAATTGCAGGCAGAAGGTCAAAAAATTAGCTAACTGGAAATCTCTGTTTCTATGGCGAATTTAAAATCGGTCTAATTTGGCTGTAACACAATTTTTTTGAAGATGTTCTTATTTACACCTTTGTATTCTGCTTATGCGTATGAAGTTTCATTAAAATCGGTTCAGTCATTTCGAAAAACAAGGGCTTGAAAGTTTGTATGAAACGCTCTTCAATACTTATACTCGATCCAAATGTATATGTATACACCCTTATTTATTATGACCACAACTTTCTGATACATGCAGTCTAAAGTTGGCCAAAGTAAGTAACTCTGTCTAGCCTTAAAAAGCAGTCAGACCCACAGATAATATCTAACTACATAACGTAAGTCCCTCCATCTGTATGTGTATGAAAACCAAGCGCGCCACTTTTTCACACACAATTTAAGAACACCAATGAAATAAAACATTTCCAATGCCTCGGCCAACTTTTTCTATACAGTCTTTTCAGCTCAATATGGCATAAAAAAGCATTTTTCTAGATTTCGGTGGATTTCCGGTGCCGATAATGCTAAATGAAAAGCTCAGATTACGATCATTGATCGTAATTTTACTCCGTTTTTTGACACCTGAAATACATAACAACACGTAGTTAGATTTATATCTGTGGTCAGAACCTAACTACCGATTAAGAATCTGCCTAGCGTTTTCCCAACTATGTTGGAGATGGCTTCCAGTCTAACCGGATACAGCTAAATACCTGTAGTTTACATGGAGCGACTGCCTATCTGACCTCCACAACCCAGTAACTGGGTAATATGATACCCCTTGGTAAGACTGGTTGTCAGACTTTCCGAATTCTGACGACCCGTAACGAGTGTCAAAGATCCACGAATGACAGCCGGGACCAACGCCTTAACGTGCTTTCCGAGGCACGGAGGAGTCTCGGTATATAAAGATGGTCACCCATCCACGGACCAATCCCGGCAAGCGACCCGTGCGGCTATTATTACTTAGCCACGAGCTCCTCCAGCCAAGAGTCCCATAAGTAATGAAAATAAAAATGTTCATTTATTTTCACTTCTGTCCTTTTTTTCCCCCATATTTTTTGAAGCCGTAATGAAAGTCCAGATTATAGACAGGGTTAAGGGTCGTATGATCTTATCTTTACGATAGCCTTCCTTAAATATCGCGTCAAATTACACGCATGGTTGGTTTTCACTGATCTAAAATTAATATTAGGTTACTGCGTCTATGGACGTTGGTAACAGTGGTAGGTATATGCCATTGTTCTGTTTCATGTAAGAGGTACGGACTGACATGGCGGTCACAGGTAAGACGCCCTTAAATGCTGATGAATATTTATAGCATCCTCGGGATTTATATAGATGGAAGGGATG
Source organism: Conistra vaccinii (assembly GCA_948150665.1). Classification (NCBI taxonomy): domain Eukaryota; kingdom Metazoa; phylum Arthropoda; class Insecta; order Lepidoptera; family Noctuidae; genus Conistra; species Conistra vaccinii. The sequence continues at coordinate 12,708,365 of OX411330.1, forward strand.
GAGATCTTAATCTTAAATTTTATCATACATTTTACTTTCAAGGTTTCAAAGGCATTGCAGCTTGATGAACTGAACTATAGCGTCTTTGCTTCAAGTCATCCCGCAAAAAGGTAAAGGTATCCGGCAAATGAGACAGGGCAAAGGCTCCCTACGTTACTTTGCGGGATAACTCATTCACGACTGGGGTGCAACGGACTTAGTTACTTCTTCCAACCACTAATCCAAGATCTGTGCTCTAAACCAGTTTAGGCTTTTCGAATTTGCTCACTGATTCATAGCGCCTCTGAAAACAGAAGTACACCGATAATCCATCGCTATCACACCGACCTAGTCCTCTCAGTTTGTGTCGCGCAGTGTTCAATGCGGCAACATAGTTTACTCTATGCCTATACGACGACACGTGCATGTGTTTGTATGCATGTCTATATGTCTGTCAATGCAAACGGAAACTTAACTCTTTGGTGGCACTGCGCTTCAGTGCGCCGCGCCTTGAGGAAACGAACAAAACACGATCTATATAATATATATACTGTATTACAACTGCTAATATTGTGAATATGCATGTATTTTTTATTATTTAATAAAAAATAATGTAAACCCAAAAAACGTATTAAAAGTCAAATTCAACTACTGCTGTTGCTCAAAAACATTATTAAACTCCAAAAAAAATCTACTAGGTACATACCTACAGATCAAATGTCCGTCACTGTCACCACGGTAGACGGTAGAATAACTAAGTCATATCTTAGAAATAAATGCCTACAGCCGCGCGGTACGTAAACATGCGATAGGGCTGCCCGCCTCCAGTATTTTAATTACATTTGCCTACTTTGTGTTTCCATTTAGTTTTGTGATTGTAAATATACTTTTTTTATCTACACAAATAAATAAAATACTTTGTGAATTGAATAACAAAACAAAACACAAATGCCCGAGGTTTTAAAACAAGCGTACCTACCGTATTAATTCATGAACCTCCTATAACTACCTATTTCACTCGTGTTATCACTTTCCTTTACTCTATTCACTTTATTTATTAATCCAGACATCTTTTTTTCGGGAGATAAAAGGAAATACTTATCCATTAAAAATACAGACAATATGTACCTACCTACCAGTAAGTAAAATTATTTTATAGTAAGACTATAAAATAATTTTGTTGTTGTTGTTTGTTGATAATAATACCTTTCAAAGTTTCCAGGTAATCTAAAAAAAGTTATCTCTGGATGCGTTATTGCCAAATTCATGCAACCAAAAACAGCAACAATATATCTTACTCGTCATATTAAATATGTACTTGAATTTATTTTTAGTGTAAAAATCGCGCGGTTATTGTTAAAAAAACAACACACCGTTCGTTCGTCACTGCGGCACAGACGCGACTGTCTGCGTACCTCGCGCATACCTCGATCGAGGCGCGTAGGTATAGCTCGCGCTTCGTCCGTTTCTATGAAGTTGGCCTACCGTCTACCGTGCTGTCACGGCGTGATGTGACGTCATGGAGATACTGTTTGATTACATCTATTTTTTTGCAACAAAACATTTTTTTTAAAAATGTGGTATATTCAAGCAGAAATCACATTTGCTTACCTACCTTAGTGAGATTTCAAGCACTTTGCTAAGAATAGATGTTTATTCACATGGCTTTTTACGTTACAGTTTCCGCCATTGACGAAGACGACGTTTCGGGTTTGTGTTCCGTTCCACCAAAAAACGCAACATAAAATAAAGATTGGAAAATAAATTGTGTAAAATAAAATAGCAATTTTTTTCTACATTCCTATAACTACAATGAAAATTTAAAAAATAAAAAAAATACTGGCATATTCCTCATTATACATTTGGTTTAAGAATATTTATGAAGGGTTTTCCAATGTCACTGGGGGAGACCACCAATAATACTCGTATGTACATGTGTGCGAAAACAGACCGAATAAATTAGCAGTGAAAGTTTTATTGTCTCGCTGGAAACGTTGATGATTCATTCGGATTATCCCGAAATACAACATTTTCCAAGTTAAATACTTATATCGAGAATTCGAGACACGACGCTTAAGCGATTATTCACCACTATTAAAAACCCCCAAAACTAACCTTCGAAATTTGGTAATAGGGATGTTTGCTAAACATTTTTTTATGTCCGTCAGTATGATTTAAAAAAAACTTTTTTGCAAAAAAATTTTACCGACGAAATTATTATTTATTTTTTATTATTTTTTATTTTTCGCTTTTAAGTTTTTCTTAAAAGCGAAAAATAAAAAATAATCTTTTAGTAACAAATTGATGACCCTCAAATAACAAGTTTTCATTATCAATTTGTCACTAAAAATAATTTTTTGTCTTTTGAGTTACCTTTTTTATTGTTTGCCTCAACCTCTGACCGTCGATGACAGTCATACCCCAGCTAGGTGTAAAGTACTCATCAAGGCGAATGAAATAAGCTCAAACACGATATAGCTGCTGTAAAGTGCTGAGGAGCTCTCGCGACTATCTTATTCTCCATCTTCAGATCAACTCCAGGTCTTTACCATGTCATCAGAACTACATATGTGTGCGAAATTACAAAAGAATCGGTTCACAGTTGAACATTCAGTAGGTAAAATCAATCAGCCCCAATTTTTTTAGTTTAGTTTGCAGTTTTACATAGGACCAACTTCGAGGTATACCCACCCCAATAAAAAAGAATCGTTCAAATCGGACTACTCAGTAAAAAGTTATGCGTGGACATACATTAAAAAAAATACACGTGTCGACTTGAGAACCTCCTTTTTTTTCGTCGGTAGAAAAATTTTAGACACGATTTTTTTTTCTTTTTCTACGTATTCGAAAGATTACGGCAAAACATTGAGTTAAAATGTGGCATGACGTCACTCTCCAGTAGATTTTATACTGAATTGTGATGTAGCGAGTTCCCACTCCCCAACTTTCAAGCGTTTTATCTAAACCATTTTTTATTAATATGATAAAGCAAAAAATACGTGTCTAATATTTTTTATTATCCGACTGACGGACTAAATAGTTTTTTTTTTCAGTTAACGTCCATAGTACTTACAATAAATATTGTGATTAAGATGTTTCAAAAGTTAGTTTTGGGTTCCTCTTTATTAGTTTTAATGATAGTATCCAATTTCGAAATTATAGAAATGAAAAAGTGAATGGTCACTGAAATTAAAAAGAGGGCGTGTTCTTATGACCACACGATAGAAGTGAAAAGTTCCGACTGGAGCCGAGTATACGTGATCCAACTTCGCCGACCCGAGCGTGGCGGTTCAGTTTTGTTCACTGTTCGAAAATAAGCGCTAAGTGCGCCTAAAGAAGTGTTGACTTCAAAAAAGTGACCCCCTCAAGTCATCGCTGTGATATTGGGAGATCCGTTTAGGATCTACGTTAATAGATCCTAAACGGACACCCACCATAACATACAGCATACACTCTGATTCATTCGTTTTCACATTCACACACCCTCACTCTCACTCACACACACGCCTGCGTGCGTGCTGCATATTTATCTTTCTCTCTTTTTTATATTTTTATTTCCTATAGTAAGTACCTACATTTTTAAAAGACAAGTAAATGCTACTAATTAAGTTATGGAAGAGCGGAGTCTCCTAACACAGGCTTATTTGCTTAAAGGAGGATCCAATCACTAGCATAAATAATAAACCATTTTTCATAACATCGCTCTTTTTGGGTACCTACTTAGTTTTCTGATTCATTTCAAAAATCCATTCACAAAAACTTCGTGACGTACGTGTCAAATTAACTGAAACATCAGTATATCCTAACATGAACGAATATTTGCAGTGTCACTGCCACATTTCACGCTCGCAACACAAAATGAGATCAGGTTTCAATAACATTTTCTAATTGAATTTCAAAGCTAACCATGTGGTTGCGGATACACTGGGGTTGCGGATAAGTCCTTAGGGGAAACCGTGGCCCTGGTCTAGGCAAGGGAAGGAACACGGGTGGGTTTTAGTCAGTAAAAGTCTGACACGCCCTTCCGCTCCGCCCAGAGCGGCAGAAGTCATTTGATGATTTCCCACCCAAAAAAAAAAAAAAAAAAAAAAACCATGTCATCAACTGTTTAACGGCACACATTGATAAATTAAATAGATATCGCACGGAAATTATTGAACATATACGTAGATATGAATCTACTTTGTCATCTATGTACCTATTATGTATTTCATAACTGTATCTTATCATTATACTAGCTTTTACCCGCGGCTTCGCCCGCGTGGATGTCGCAAAATATCCCACGGGAACGTTTTACCGGGAACACATACCTAATAGCCAAGAAAAAGATCATTGACTAACTTTCAGCGGACGCAGTGGTAGGCTAATACAGCGCCCGCGTGGTCAACCATAATTATTTTGTTACGCGTAATTTTAAAACTGTGATATCTCTTAAACTATTCATTTAAATGATGTGATGTAAAGGCATATTTTAATCGAAATTGAATGCCCAATTTAAATAACCTATTTAATTGGATAAGGATTAATAAGATACCGGTCAAAATAGCTTCGGAAAGAACAATGAAAATTTTATACAATTTTGAAAGATAAAAATGGTTATTGTGGGTCACCCTTAGAAGATAGACATATGCCATCGCGGACTTTTTTGTTGCAATTTTTAAGATATACAATACTCTAGAATATAAATTTGATTTATCTCTCACGACTTACGCAGCGCACGCCAGTAAAGCTCCCAGTCGGCATGATTTTTTCCGACATCTTCAACAATAATCGTCATATTTCAGCCAATTTACACAAAACCTTAATGAATTATACACTAAAACCTTCCACATGAATCACTCCGTCCAATGGTGAAAACCGTTTGAAAATCCGTTCGGCAGTTTTTGAGTTTATCGCGTTCAGACAGACAGACAGACAGACAGACAGACAGACGCGGCGGGCGACTTTGTTTTATAATATGTAAGGATCACGCTTGCATTCCTTGAGGAGGTACTGGCATAGGACGTGTATTGTTTATTTATTTATTTATTTATTTAAACTTCTCGCACACATTGAGGTACAAAGGCGGACTTAATGCCTTAGGCATTCTCTACCAGTCAACCAAGTACCAGTACCAGTATTGTTCACCCACAACATTCGCGAATGTTTCGAATATTTATTTATCTCGTTCATCATCATTATCAGCCTATTAATGTTCCCACTGCTGGGACACAGGGCTCTCTGTGAGAGGGAGTGGGCTGTAATCTACCACGCGGGCTCAATGCGGGTTGGTAGATGTCACATGTCTTCGAACTTTTGGTTCTAAGACATGCCGGTTTCCTCACGATGTTTTCTTTCACCGTTTTTGAGAGCAGTGGTGATGAAATTATTTACACAAAGTAATGAAAAGAAAGAAAGAAAGAAAGTAAGTAAGTAAGTAAAGGCTGAGTAAGTAGCAGATGATCCCACCTATCCACCATTTTCGTATGTTCAACGTTCTGCCAAACACCCTGTATATCTATCTTTACCTAAAACAGTTTATTGACTTGCAGCTTAAATATTATATACAAAGATAGGTATTGTACCTTAGAGGGTGCAGAGAAGCATTTCGAAGTCTCTAAGCGAGGTTTAACGGGAGGTCGTATGCACACACAGAAGGGGAAAACAGCTAGCTATCTATAAAGTTACATAAACCTTTGACAGTTCTCAGAGGTTGTTCAGAATGTATAACACCCACAGAAAGTTGCAATAGGTTGTAAAGACAGACCTAAGTTTTATAACGCCCACATAGATTTCGTAGGTACGAGATATCAAGAATTCAGCGTTATTTTATTAGCTAAATATGAGAAACATTTTTTTTTTTTATATTTTCCCTCGGGCCTCACTCCCACACTGTAATGTGGAAACATCACGTTTCTAAAGGTCTAGACTGAAATAAAACAATTTTAATGAGAACACCCCAAACACGCTCAAAGGCTGTACATCATGTACGTCTAGGTCTTCACAGGAACACAGAACAATTAAACACTGTGGACGAACACACGCCGACTAACCTGTGCAAATCCTAATATAATTTCATGGTGGGTACGCCGTACCTACACCACCTACCAGGCGTACCTAGGAACAACTACGAATAGTTATACCTAGGATACGTAGTCCGTACGGTTGGCAGCCGGGGGGAATAGTAATGTGTTGTTAACTTACAGACTTGTTAAATTGTATGCACGTCCAACTTACCTGATTTATAACCGTTACAATTGCTTTTGCTTTAAATGATTTACTATTACAGTTACAGTTTGTCTGTTTCTCGGATTTAATTTTCAAAATACGTAAAGTTTATTGTATTGTTGTTTTTCGTAATAAATCTAGGCTTAAACATCGTGCCTTAACATTGTATTTCAGTTCACAAATTCAACAATTAGGTTTGGGAAAGCAATCTCAAATTAATTACAAAGGCGTTTAATATAGCAACGATTCCCTGTAGGATACCCTTAGGCATAAAGTTTCAAAACGTATTACCCAATAACGTTATAAACTAAGTGGACCCTAAAGCCGTTATCTTAATTTGTACATTAGGTACACACGAGTGAATTATCACATTTATCACTGATATACAAACAGTCTAATAATAAGTCAAAAGCGGAGAACAAATTACAGCATACGTTCCACGATAACATCAGTTAGTATTGAAACAAATAACAAGCAAAACCAAATAATTCTCCCTCGTAATCTTGATTAGAACAACGGAACTCAAGTGCTTACCAAACTGGCCGCGGAAAGAACAATGCTCACTCGCGAGCCCTTCATTCTTGAACAACAAATCTTCCCTACTAGCGACTGTAGTTTGCTCATTTGGAAGAAATGAAAGAGGGCCCTTGTCTGAGCCGAAGCCTCCACTCTTTTGTTGGAAACGCGTTTGTTCTCAGTGGCCATTTCACTAATTGCGACCACCTCCATTGTCTCCGTATAAATTAGACGTAAATGTTCCGCTTCATCTCGTTATCTCCAAGAATTTTGAATAAACACAGTTTTTAGATGAGCGTCACAGTACTCAGGTAAATGAGCCAGGCACAAACTTCCTAGTACCTAATGTGTGGTAAAAGCTTTGTTAAATATATGAGTGAAATTATTTTAAGTACTTAATTTTCAACGCCTCTCGACGTACAATATTTATTACCTTACTCAGTGTATCTTTCAACATAACTTGTGTGGTAGGCGTTGAGTAGTTTATGTTTGTTATTTGGAATATATTTTACCTTGTATGTATTGATATGTAAAGGAAAGGTGTAAAAACATACTACCTGTGTGTATTTTCAAGCATCGAAATGGAACAGAAATCGATAAAAGTTTAAATTGTGCTCACTCATCGCGCAAAGCTACAAAAGGTTCCGACCTTCGAATGTATTCGTACCTACAATATCTCGTCTCGAATGTTTACAAAGTCCTCCACACATTGCCTCCCCTCGCCTACAAGCGAATTCCGCGCTAAAATAATTCCGATGCAAGTTTTCATATAAAACTACATTTCGATGGTAGGAAAAGTGTGTGGAAATTTTCGCAGAGCATTGTTTTTTTGTTTCAAATGAATGGTTCTATGTTAGAGAGGTTTACCCCAGCCCTGCAGACAAGACAGTAATCACGACGTACCGGCAAGTTTCCTCCACGCTTGTGTCTGGCTTAACTCAAGAACCACTGAACAGACTTTGATAGGGCTTACATTATTCGAAAACTTCTTCGTCGAAGAACGTTTATTTAATAATTTGGGTGTTTCAACTTGTTAACTTACCGTGTATGTTTTATGGGACCTCAATCCGTAGCGGTGGAGGTCGTAAGAGTCGGGGAAGTAATCTATCACATATGGTGCACTGCTCAATTTTTACCAATAACGCAGCTTTACGAGTATATAACTTCGATTGTTTGAGCATATCTGTTATTCTCTATGCAGTTATTGAAAAAAGTGGCTTTCAAAGAATAATTCAGTGCAGACCTAGCACGTAAATAATCTCCGCGAATATAAAAGGTCACGGTCTTTTCGTCGTTATCGAGAGTATGTTTTCTATTTCCGAATTAAGAGAGGTATTTGTGTCAGCCCACCGGCGTTTTGCCCAATTTGACAAAACGAAAACGTTTTGCTATAAAAATAAGGATTATTTTTAGAAGCTAATGTTAATCGTAGGCGGTTTAGTTTTCGTAGACATTTAATTGAGTGTTTCTGTAACCTTTGAAAATGTTGAGGTCAGAATTCGCATCGTGATGTCTGTTTTAGCTGAGTCAATAAACAGACGAAGACAGTAAGTAAATAGACTGAGCAGAGCTACTTAAATCTTTTAATGACTCTGTACACCATGGGCCATGTTGGCTCAAGAATTTGTTTTAGAATGAGATGTTCCATTTATCGACTCTGCGGTACAATTTTGCCATAATCAATCAATTATACCAATAATTACCTCTCAACGGGAAGTAGGTAAGAGCAATTCACCGATTTCAATTCGCATGAACGAACCCTTTGTTATCAGGGAATGAGCTATTACCGTCGATTCGATTATTATTCTTACTGTCTGCTATTATATTCTTAGATGTTTTAGCACTGCCTAATGAAATACCTTTGTTAACCTTTATACTGGCAGAAGACGAAATTTATTATTCGGCATCAGCTAAAGCACTTAAAGATTTACATTAGTGACGATTCTGCAGAATCACGAGTAATCTGAAATAACTTTCTCTGTAGCAGACGAATTAAGAAAAAGAGGAAATAAAATTAGTGTTGTATGTTTCTTGTATAAATAAAAGATTTCTTTTTTCACCTTTTCAAATGATTAGTTAAAGTTAACGCGATTATAAAAGAAAACACCTCGTAATGCTATTTAAAGAAACTCGAATATAGCCAGCAGTTAAGACAGGAAAAAATTCCTCAACATTTTCCTTAAGCTTTCAAACTAAACTAAACATCAGTTTTTAAAATAATGAATATATTATTACGTGAAATGTAATTATAACCGCAACATAATTGCATGAACGATTAACGAACACAGTATCAAATGACAATGAAAAGTTTTAAAATGGATTCGAAACGGTCTTTACACGCTTACTAAACCGTCTGTATTACAGAACTGTGTGTTGCATTACACCAAACAATTCCACCTATAATTAGGTACATTGCATGTTGCATCGTCACCACAAATTCAGTTTCAATTTCAAACCTTTTATAGGTTTCGGAAGGGGTCTGAAAGTAGAGGGCAATAAACTTTGAGTATTTAAATTTAAACTACCTGTGTAGGCTTGAGGTAACATAAGCTTCAATGAACACAAAATGTTTAAGAATGATGTTTTGAATCCAAATGTTTCATTAACTTTTATCAGCCTGAAAAAAATACAGCTGAACATAGACTCTTCTTAGACCGCTTTTATAGATTCAGAAGAGAATTTTATACTGCTACAGTCTCTACGAGTGAAAAATGGACATTTTACTAGTTAATAATGTAACTGCAAAATTTCGATGCAAATTCAAAAGTAAAAGCTACTGCCTAGTGGCTGTATTCATAAATCTAAAAAACCACAAAAATAAGAAACGCTAAAGGTCATAATTTTAAACACAATCTGACCACCAAAAGTCTATTTAAAATTGTTAGGTTATAACCAGAAGGTAAACGACAAAATGAATATTTTTACGAGGTGGAAGCACAAGTATTGGATGCAAAGTCCCGGCCTCCCTGGGGCAAGCCGCACTTCACACCAATGTTCGTGAAAATACTTACACCACCCTAACGTTTTCAGAATCATCGTAAAAATCCTTTTGTAAATCTATTTAAACAGGCCAAACGGGACATTTTACTTTTACATTATTTATTGCAGCAGTCGTTCCTAAAAGTTTTGCACAATATGGTAAACTGCAAACGATTTTAATCTTTATTCACCTAAATACAAGCAAGAATTTTCTAGATATGTATAGTCAGATGAAAAGCACACCTATCTATTAATAAGGAATTTGTTTTGTGCATAACCGTCCGTAATACCGACACGTCACGGTCGACTGAACTCGTCTGTCCGACCAATTGTATGTTCATATATTGCAGGCCATGCTCTTTTCATCTGCCACAAATTAAAAAAAACTAGGAAAACTTTTCATGCGTCCAAATATAGGATTGAATGAAACTATTTCGACGTGAACTACGATCAAGGCTTGTATTGGACAAAGTCAATACAGATGTAATTAACTTGTCAATTGTTTTCAAAGCTCGGGTGCTATTGTTTGTTATTTATGACTTTGAAAGTCGATTAACTAACTTAGCTTTTGTAAACGTCTAACATAAACTGAATACAAAACCTTGAGTAAAGTTATTACGAGTACAACGACATGTTTTAAATATACAAAAATACTGTTTCTATAACGGTGACGGAAACCAGCCGTAATGCGTGTTCGGCACGCACTTGGTCAATAGTCAAACAGATTCAGAATGGTTAGGCGTTGAAGTCAAATTTATAGAGTATCCATTGAATATAAATAATTGATGAAATGTCAGCATTCACTCGTACAGCTATCTCTACATTACGTGATTTATGATATTCTTTTGACATGCAAAGATATAATGCTTCGTATCAGTATCGAAGTTCTCCCATATTTATTGCTTCCAGGCATAATATTTATCAACTTTAGTTTTTGAAAGAGCAATAGGAACAGTTTTAAACAAAACTAAGTGCACGAAGTTGTCGAGCGGATTTACCGGAAGCGGACGCGTCGACAGCGGCCGTCGCTTCAGGATCGCAACACGCTTTCATTCATCCCGCAGTTAAGTCCTTTCGGAGCCGACGCTAGGTTTACACGGAAACTCTACACTAGGCGCCGACCTCCTGCCTGTAGCGCTCTCTCCCTCGCACGCGCACAACTCACGCATCGCCGACTGAAAAGAGAGAAGAAAATCAATACTGTCTGGAACACGCCCACCGGTTCAACTCGGTAACTGCGCTTCCTCACTGGAAATTCGATAAAATAAAACTGGGTAAAAATCATTAAATTTGTGTGTTGGTGTTAGAGATCCTATGTCGTCGGATTTGTTGATCGCATCTGTGAACTGCAGCCGTCGGCAGCGCGGCAGGCGCTGGCGAGAGGTCACATGTTTCGCACGTGGTCGGGTCACGTTACAATGTTTACCTGCGACCGCCTGACGGTCAGGTGAGACCGACGCTACGAGCCTCGCAACACTCGCGTAGCTATACGTACTACGCCGACCGATTCCCCGAAATAAGCATTTAAGGCCAATTTTACTACTTTACCGAACAGACTTCAGTTGGGGCGCTCTCGTACAAGTTAAGCAAATTGTTTGCAGTCTCTGGGTAAACACTTTTAAAATGTAATCTTGTCTCCTTCCTCATGATACCCATATTCAGTGGGCGTCGGAGCCGGCGAGCCCGCGGCTACGGTTTGCATTTTTATCAACCATCGACGACAGGCAGCAACATTTTATTTTGCGTGTCATAAATATGGAACTACTGAAGACGAACATACGCTGGAATATACAACATTTTCATGCAAACTTATCTGAAACTATGCATAAGTAAGCAGCAACGAAAAGAAAGCTTCCTCTTTGCTATAAAAATAAAACTTAGTACATATTCTTGTGTTTCCTGCATCACATTTTAGAGAGCTCTTTGTACTTTATGTACACGAGCGTTGATGTGAGCAAAAAGGTACTTACACAAAATAAAATACACTTCGTACAGCAAATATGTTGGAGAATTTACCAGACTACCCAGATAGGAAATTTTAGTTACGAAACTTATATTACTGATTAGTTGTACAAAAATATATTTAGAGCATGTCATGAAAATAGGTTAGATATAGAAATATTATTATATCCTTCATAAGTTAAAACAGAACACAGCTTCTTTGTACCCATACCAGCCACATTTTCACGAAGTGCTTATATGTGAAAGGAATACGCAATGAGCTGTCCCCTTCCTTATAATATTTATACGAAACGTTGAGGATATCTCAATTTATTACGTTCCATTAATTCCATCAAAATGTCTTGGAAATAACCACATGTTAATAATTATGTGTGGCAGTGGAAAACAAACAGGGTAGTGTGTACTATCATCTGGGTAATTTGTATGAGTCGGGTGAGAGAACTGAGAGACGGGTATTACGAGGCTCGAAGGCAATGCTAACATACTGCTTCTATAATTTGTTACTGTTGGGCTATACGTCATTTTGGGACCCTCTAAATATGCAGTTTGTTTACTATGCGTATTGCTAATAATTATGACTTACTATTTGAACAAGATTTTTGACATCACAGCATGGTTGTAGGGACTTAACACTCTCTAGGTATGTACTGCTTATAGATGACCCATTTCAGTAAAGAAATATATAGAAAAGAAGACAACGTAGTTTTACACTAACATAAGAACAAATACAGGGTGGCAGGGACATCGACGCAAAAACTGTTACCATGGATTCAGTACATGATTCTGAACCAACGAAAAATTTCAATGCAGGGGGAATTGAAATTTTTCGTCGGTTATTTAAAAAAAATCTGCTGTTTCATAGAAAAGTACAATACCTACGCGGTCAAAATGTATGGAACAGCTGATTTTTTTATTCAGTGGTTCAGAATCATGTACTGAATCCATGGTATCAGTTTTCATGTCGATGTTCCCGCCACCCTGTATAATGTTTAAAAGCGCAATGCACCAAAATGTAAAGTATTTAAAAGTGATTTATAAGTTACCACGGAATAATTGCAATATTCGGAGATAGTTGGAGCAATAAATGGCTCATGGGGCGCCTTACAATCCACAGCCAATGGTTATGGTCGGTTGAATACACTACACCATGAGTTTTATCAATGCGTAAATACGTATCTTTTGTGGTCGTTTCCTGTTCCGGGTGAATGAATTTTCAGGGGTGTCAAGTGTTTTGCAGCAGGGGAATGTTAATTAAAAAAATATTTAACTAAGTTTATAAAGTATTACATTCATATACAGTAAAAGTCAAGGGTTGTCAAATAGCAACCTGTCTATTTATTTGTCGAAATAAATAGGTAGCAAATTTTGTAATCAGATAGTGTTTGCACAATTTCGCAAGTATATACCTACTTAGTTATTTTTTAATCGAGATTGTCCTCTACCAAAACCTAAGAACCAATACAATTACCAACCATACTGTTCAAACATAATCAAGAAAATGATAACCAAAGCAAATAGCTGCCCCAACCATAGATTATAAGCGTATTTGCAATTCAAAAACCTTTAGTTATCCGCCATTCCGTGCCTGAACATAATTAAAATTTGCCTTAGGTGACGTTCGTCATTAATTATTTAGCGTAGTTTGAACATCTTTAGCGGGAGCCAGCCGACGTGCAATAAATGGGCCGCAACGCCTTATATTCCTTATATTCAGAGGACAGAGTGAGCACGTGCCTGGAATAAGTTACCGACAGCGCGCTAAAGGAACCCAGCGATCCCCGTCTACATAAAGATTTATTCCCATCTGTAACTGAGAGGAGGACGCGACAGTTTTTCCCAATTATAAGGTGTAAGCGCCCCATTTATTAACGTCTCGTCAAAGAAATCACGATCTCGCCGCTTCTCCGCCAGTTTGCCGGAGGTACGTTCATAGTTTGCTACAGTTTCCAAAGTTTTAATTATTGCGCCGGCTAATAATTCCGAAATTGTACTACTGCTTCCTTCTGGCGACATTTTAATGAGTACAAGGAAAATTAATTAATGGTACTTATTTTGCAGTAGCTAGGAATATTTCAGTTAAGCTGAATTCTTGTTTCACTATGTTGCTAGAAATCGTTTATTGAGTTCAACGTGCTGCAGCGTCATCATAAAATATTTTCCCTAAGGAAATATCAGCTTAAATTCCTATAGAAAGTCTAGCTAAGTAAAGCTATATTAAACACGCAACGATTCCTTATAAAAGAGGCTATTAAAAAAAATCTAGACCAAGATTTCTCCCTTGAAAGGAAATATCAAACAAAATTATTTTGCTGCGGAGCGTAATTAAATTCTCATATGCGCATCTCTTTCATATTTGCGGACGTGAGTGGTGATATTCTCGGTAAATATTACAGAACATGTTAGTAAGAAATAAAAAAAAATATGTGTCACATCTGGGTAGCTGCAAACTGTATGTGCCAGGCGTGGTCGGAACTGGAAAACTTCGCCGTCCGCGACCAACGGCAACTTTCTTGCCCAACTCCACGCGCCGCGGTGCACCGAAATGCCGACCGTCTTCTTTGTCATTAAAATGCTTTATTGATGTAATATGCAATATTTTACGGCGGCGAATATATGCACGTCTGGGCACGTAAATTATTACATGTAATTAGTTATGGTAAGCTCAATCTCTTCTCGTAGCACTTGCTACGCGAAACTTTTTCGATGTGATTTTCATTCAGCAGTATGATGAACACGAGTTTTGAAAGTGTCTATGATCGTAGCTCTGAACATTAAACTTGATGGTGGTGCTTTAAAGCATATTTTACGTACGTACGGCATGTGCTCGTGTAATTCTATCTCAGCTCCACCGTAAAGCGTAGGTATGCTACGCTTCCACATACCATTAGCAGTAAACACGTACCCACGAGCAGATAATAAAAATTAATACAATGCGCCGTAACTCGGTATGCATTTCAAACTTAGGCACAATGTAAAAACGGGACGGCAGTCTCTGTAGCCTTAATATCCGCTGTTTCAGACTCGTAACCGGCTAACAATATTGCATTGCGTACGCCACGCGCTAGTTCCGTACTTATCGCGAAAGTTTCAGCCGGCGGCTCGAGAGGGGACGGGGGCGCCGGTGGGGGCGGCAGGGGGGCAGGCGGCGCCCCCGCTGCAGTATCGATCGCGTCTGCTGCACGCTGCAACGCTGTCTTCCGCAGATCAGTCCTTATCGTCTGCCGGAACGAGCCTCCGCTACAGCCCCGCACTAAAAAGGCTTTGCGACACATTCTACATGGAGCCGCACGCATGCCGACTGCAGACGCAAGTATCGAGGCGTGTGCTCACGCTTCACAGAGCTAAGCTTGTTTATTGAAAACCGTTCACTGTTATGTCTCAGCCTCTACTATATTCTACATGCTCGATTTATGGGAACATAAAAATAATGTACTGTCCGCAATACATTTGACGATACCATCCGACAACTTTATGTGAGCGGTTATACGATTTGTTCTTTGGGAGATTATGAGTGATCGCTATACTCCTACGCGGAGAAATATAAAAAAAAACTATAACCTCAACGCTAAATACAAGTCATAACAGGGAAAGAAACAGCAAAGCGAGTAACAATTTGCGCCATACGAAACTTAGTTTAAGACTGTCGTCTACACTAGCTTGCTTGACATTTCAGGCACTAAATTCATTACAGTTGGGGCGGTTTTATAAGTGATGGTTAAGGTAAGGGTAACAACACCGGTCTAACTATAAAATTTATAACGAAGGACCAAGTCGAAAGTTGCAAGCGTTGAAAATATTGTAAGCTGCACTCGTTTCGGGCAAATTAAATGAAAAACGAAGTTTCACCGCGTGGCGGACAAAGTTGGCCACTCAAGTTTCAAGCTCGGCGAGTGGCGCGTACAGACTACACCCGTCCTACTCTCGCTACATTATACATAATAACACCAACACACCTATCACACTCAACAGCTCTCGTTCATTTTAATGTAAGTATGTATGTATATTTTCAGCTCAAAAGTTTTCCTACTACTGATTTTACTTTTTCCTCACCCATATAGGTAACTTGGACCGAATTCCGCACAAACGTCTCCATACTCCAAGAACTGGGCATCAAACAGCGTCTATCAGCACTAGTACAGTCTCGAATACTGAAGTTTATTGGTCATGTCTCCAGGCGGAATAATGACTCCATAGAGCGTCTAGTGGTGCAGGGCAGGGTGGAAGATAATAGGCCACGCGGGATGTCACCGGTGAGGTGGACCGATCAAATAAAATCTGCGGTTGGAGGCCCTGTCAATGAATGCGACTACACCTGCGATTGGACACAGTTTATTGTGACCACGACCGCACTTTCAAGAAGGAAACGAAGAAGAAGATAGGTAACTTAAAACTAAATGAGAATGCTGTAATCAATGCCACAAGTAAGAGGAGATGAAAACTGTTTGCCAATAGCCATATTAGGCACTTACCAAACTCAAGGAAAGCCCGCCGCCCGACGTGTACTTTGTAAGGGATTTATAAACCTGTCTGAGCCTGCATATTAATAAATGGAATAAATTTTCCCCACCTGGCCGTAAGTTCGTAGCCCACGCAACAAACAGTGTAAACTCAAAAGTTATTTAAAGTTGGTACAATCGAGACGGCTCAAGGTGGTATACTTAACAATCTATATTTATGACGTAGAGCAGCTATGTCTGTTATTGTGTATTTTATTTTGAAAACCGTTTTGCTTTTTATTTTTCAAATAATAGTTTTCAGCCGCGTTGTAACCAGAAATTACAGTTTCAGTGAGTCAAATCGATAGAAAGCGACAAATACGTACATACAGCGACTGAATAGTTTGGAAATACGCCAGGCAGGGGCACTCGACCTCTGCACACTGCTTGCCCACTTCACCACTGAGGCACTGATGTAAGACGCCACGCAGCTTCGTGATCGACTGTACGAGAAAGCACCATGACTGTACCACGCGCCACGTCTACATTACTGTTTATTGCTTTGCTATCTTAATGAAATACAGGTTGTAAGGTATTCAAATTACATTACGTAAATGTTTAATTTTACATTACCCGCATCTAATGCACATTTACCAACATTTCTCCTTAATTCAGACATAAAAGTTTTTTTAAACATGCAGTAAACTCATTAATTCAGTACTTTTTCAAAGGAAGTACGTTACATACAGCCAGTTATTTAGTTAGTTACAAGACTTCCAACCACTTAACGCAATACATTTGACTAGTTAAACAGAAACTGCACAATTGAAGCGTGGGGAATACTTGCTACGACGTGCTACGCTGGAGCTACGCCAAATTGTAAAATATATTTAATATTATAATATATGTCATAATTACATTAGGCAAATATATTTAAATCCTTTAGTTTTAAAATGTTAATAAGAGACCGCATCTAAAGTATTTTCGTGTGTGCAAGCATGCATTATTTCAAGCTTACTTTTAGAGGAAGTGAAGCAGTGAGGCGTCATTCACTCGATAAATCCTCGTGAAAGGGTTAAAGGTTCCGTATTCCTTTGCATTATAAATAAATACCTACTTACATTATATGGCGCAATAAAATATTATCGGAATTTTTTAATTTAAAATTATTATAAATATATATTTGCTTCTAGTGAACCTTTGTTGCTACGAACTCAAAAAGGATTCATATTTTATTCCGAAGGTATTTTGCAGTAAAGAGCAGCAGTCGTTAACAGTGACATCTCCAAATTTTATTTCTCTTCGCGTCGTCATTGTGAAACAGTTTGCCGGTGAACGAGTGAATTTTCTCGTGTTAAGGAGAGCCACATTGGAGGCCCGCCAGATGGCTCTTGTGAGGAGCACCCTCCGCCGCCTCCGACTGACGCTAATTGCTACCAACTCTTCCAAAATTATCTCAATTATACCGAATTTATTAATGACTATTAATATTACGATTGTTTCGAACTTTGTTTCGTTAAACACGAGTTTTAATAGTTCGCGAATACTTTTTTGACAAACGGCTCATAAAAATGCAAAACCCTCCAAAATATTTTTGATGACGTAAGTAGAAATTTAATAAAGCGAATAATTGGGACAGGCGCGCGAATTCTTCCAGATCAAAACGATTGCATGAATGGTTTCAGTTTTTTGGTAAAAATAATCCGTAGTTCAAAACTGTTGTGTTCATCTCTCGACCTTTTATGTGATTACCTAGCCATCTACCAGTATCCCATAGTAGATGGCACATCGGGCTGTAACCAAGGGTCGTGATGTTGGAAGTAAGCCAGAACACAATGTCTGCACACAGTTACATTTGCACTAGGGATGCACTCGTCTTTGGAATCAGGCTCTTTGTCCAGCCATTTTATTCCAGAGGTTTTAACTCTCCCTTTGAGAATTAGCTACGTTGGTAACGTTCCTCACACGGCTCCAGCGGACGTAATTAGATACTTTACCCGTGTGTAGAGGGACTTAAAGACGGTTAATTTAATATGATAATTACAACCCGTAACTTTATTCCTTAGTCGACTTTGGAGACGCGAGAAATAAACATGGCGTGTAGATACAAAGTTTTCATTTCATGTCTGTGCAGACACGTAACGGTGTTAATTCTAAAACAAATTATAAACCCAAACATTTTCTATAAATAATGGAATTGAAAATGAACATAACGTCTGTGTTTTCTTAACTTATTCTGTGTGTTTGTCCATACAATCCCTATTGGCTACCTGTGTTGCTGGCAACCGTATCGTTTTCATTTCTTAAGGAGCCAGACTCGATAACGTACAAAGGCTTTTGTAATACAAATGTTTTGTTTTTAATAAAAATGAAAACAGCAACTTGTTGGGAAAATCTTTTTAAGGAAAAGGGGACTGTACAATGTACGTACATTGCTTAAGATTTTTGTTTTACCCTTACAAAAGCTATTGTTTCTTATTGTAGAAGTTTCTGACAATGGCAAAGTAAACAAGGGTTGAATTTGAGAATTTAAGTGAATAGTTATAAACACTTTGAAGACAATGGTAGCAACCGGTGGGACTTAATGCTTTTTTCCCTTTTATAAAGTATGACAGTGGAAGAGCTCGTGGGTAAGTAATAACAGCTGCATGTGTCGATCCATTGCAGGGGTTGGTCCGTGGATGGGTGAGCATCTTTACACACCGAAACTCTTCCGTGCCTCGGAAAGCACGTTAAGCCGTTGGTCCCGGCTGTCTTTTGTGGATCTTTGACAGTCGTTAGGGTCGTCGGAAGCCCGAAAGTCTGAGTACCAGTCTTGCCATGGGGTCTCGTATTACCCAGCTACTGGGTTGTGGAGGTCAGATAGGCAGTCGCTCCATGTAAAATACTGGTATTCAGCTGCATCTGGTTAGACTGGAAGCCGACCCCAACAAAGTTGGGAAAAGGCTAGGCAGATTGATTTTTTGAAAGTATCACAGTTGGTGATATTTTATTCCATAAAATTAAGAAATCGTCCAATAACATGTTTCTTATTCAGTTTATGTTAAGGGGGAGACACCATTGATTAATGCCATGGGATCAGTTGGCCATTTGGCTTAAAAACAAATGTAATAGAGTACAAAAATATTGAATCTTAACGAAACGAATGAATAGCCAAGTTCGCAATCTGACAGTCATCAGTCCGTCAGCTTTGTCATAAGGTATGTGATTTTTTAACCGACTTCAAAAAAAGGAGGAGGTTCTCAGTTCATCGGATTTATTTTTATTTTTTTGTGGTTGTTCCCCGATTACTCGAAGACGGCTGGACCGATTTCGAAAATATTTTTTTTGTCTGAAAGGGTATATTTCCCAGGTGGTCTCATTGTCATCCAGACAGGATTACATGATGGAATCCTGGAGAAGTCGAGGGAACTCTTGAAATATTATATTATAGGCACACCTATAGCGATTTAGGTATTATTTCTAGTAACTCTTGAATTTGCTCACGGAAAGCACCACTGAGTGAAGTGAAACTGATGGTGTAGACCACAGATGGCCACTGGAACTACTCAATAATAAGTATTGCACGGGTTGCGTTTTGATTACTTTAATATGGTTGCCAAGCAATCTATGCCCGTCACAATGGATAGGTGAAGTGGAGCTGATGGCGAAGTACCAGAACTCCTCAACATTGAACGTCCCTGCATCAAAAACCAATATTTTTTTCAGACAAAAAAAAGCAATATTTATACAAGCAAAAGGGGATGAGCAGTTGACATTAAGCTATTGTAACTTAGATAAATTACAAACCGACCCACTAAACTAAAAAGAGAGAAATAAAAACTTTTTCACAAAAAAAACAACCGACTTCCACTTTAAGTGAAAAATAACTAAAATTTCAGAAGTCGGTGGCAAATAACAAATATGTCTTTGGTTTTTTATTTTCGTTTTTGCCACCGACTTTCGAAATTTTAGTTATTTTTCACTTTATAGTGCAAGTTGGTTGTTTTTTTTTTTGTGAATAAGATGTTATTGTAAATAGGGTATTATGTAAAGATGATTTGGTAAGTACTTAGTTTACCAATTGAACTGACAAATAAGACTAATGAATACCTAAGTAGTAGAATAGAGTTGTTCAGTAGACCAATGTGAATATGGTCGTATAAATAGAACTTATTTCAGAAAAATTACGATTTATTATTTCCTTTTATCCATAGCAAAAAAACAACTACAATGCTTTCTATTCTCGCACAAAAAGACGAACGTAAAGATCCACCCACATGACGTACGTACAATACAATACATTAGATATATATACTTTGCGCACATCGTTTTATTTGGTCCATGAAAGATGGAGGCTCATCCCACTTCGGAAGGAGAACAGTTGACCGCAACAGATGGCTGGGCTCACCACCTATCTATACACGTTACATATACTTCACTAGGTATAGATATATATTTAAACATCCACGAGCGCTGAAACCGTCCATTTCAATCACTTTTTACCCCCGCATATTACTGGCCTGCTAAAGCTCTCTTTAATTTAAGTTTTCAGCCTGAAAGGTTGGTTGGACTTAGTAAAAAGAGGATATTCCTGTATGAACGGCGAGTTTACGACGCAATTTCTTTTTATTATAAAATCATCGTGCCTTGCAGGTAGTCTTGTTGCTCTTAGTTGAAAATGGTTAGGATAATGTTGAACGAAAAAATTTCGCGAAATCTATTAAAAGTAATTTATACTTGCTTTTTTATTTTGCTGTTAGTGTTGTTGTTTACGAGTATACGTGATCCTATTAATAACAAAATACGATTATATTTATTAGTAATTTCGGAGGAAAAACGTATAAGAAAGCTACGCTTAACGTAAAGAAGTCAAAACTAATTGCATTTAAGTCCGACTCCAAGCCAAACATCAAGCTGCAAACAGGGTGTTTATAAAACAAAATCTCCTATTGTCTATTCAAAATTGAAATGTAATATGAATACAAACGAGATGAAAATGAGGGCGTTCATATCTTCACACGTTGGTTCGCGCGATGAGACGTGAGCGAGCGTTCCGTTGCACGCAGCCGGCGGGCGCTGCATTTCCGAACGCATCGCCGTTCAATATCCGCGAGGATTGTTTGTAGAACCAGCCCCGCCCGCCCCGCGCCTCCCCGCCGATACCGCTGCCTCTAATGGAGCCTGCAAGGGTGTCTCGTTTTAGAAATAGACTTCACGATAAAATGATATCCCTCCTTAAGATTTAGTTTTAAATTAAATTCTGGTGGAGCGTGAGTTATTGGATTCGTGTTATTTATTATTAAGTTCTGCTAGTCGGTTATCTTCTCGCGCTTAAGATGTGGGAATGTACTACTTCATAATATAAGATTGAATTTCAGAATATGACACCCTTGGGTAAAAAAACAGCGTTCGTCTCAAGGACTTTTTCAGTCTTTGGAAAAACAAAAGATTCTCACAGTTTCCAAATTTTTGTCTGATAATCTATTTTACCCATCTTATTTTTCAATAATCGTTTTTGGTGTTCATATTCGTTTCTGATGATGATAATGACTATGCTACAGCCCTGATGATACCCGTACACAATGGCACATGGTGGACACACTTCAACGTCCATTGCTCCCTTCATCCAAGAGGTCCATCAAGGTAATTAGTGATCCCTCGATGGAAATCAAAGTATGCTAAACATAGGTTAATGTATAGTGGAACCATCCACTTTATTACTTACATAAAATCACCCTGTAGTACTTAGTTGTGGTGTAACCTGATGGGTTAAACCACAAAACAGGGTTTTGTGTTTAGAGCGCAGTTTCTTTTTACTACGCAAGAGAGGGTTAATTTTCAGGTAACTAGTGCTACAGCTTTATAAGGACATGAATGTTTCCTTGTCAACCGCGGTATAGTGGCTAATAGTCCGATCTGAAATAAATCTACAATAATATTACCTACAGTTTTAATTTTTTATTTCATTTTGTTTATCTATAATTAATAAATATTTTAGTTGATAATTAAATATTTTGTATTATTTGTGTACTCCATAGCTCGCTATGTGCAAAAGTTTCATAGACTGAGATAAACTAACGTTCCGTACTCAGCACGCACTATTTTCATAGATAAATGTTTCCGTCTTTATCTTGCACTTTTAGTTTGACAGTTGTGCGGTAGTGACAAGAATAATGCTAGGCATGCTAAATAAGTACCTAATATTTGAAATTCCGGTCTGCGATTTCGTTAGTTCAAATTTTGGTCACTGGTTCAGAAGTTTGTATCGGTGACGTGGCAGCCGACCACTGAAGATGGAACCGCCACTCCACGCGTGCGGGGGAAATAAGCCACACCCGTCAAACTAATATTTATTTTCAAGGTAGGCCCAGGTAACTATAACCTACAGTTTGTAAGTTTGGATGTAGGATGTAATCTCTGGAAGTATTGATCCGATTTTGAAAATTCTTTCACTGACGTAAAGCTCACTATAATTATTGCCGACGGCCATAGGATATGTTTTAGGTATAGTAAATATTTAGTTGACTTCCACGCAGACCAAGTCGCGGGCAGAAGCTACTGCAATATAAAATGAATGAAAACACTTTCTTTTCATCCCGGAAAAGTGAAAAATAGTAAACGTTTTCACCGGTTTAGGTACATTAATTTAGTTGTTGATACAACCTACACTTTGTGTTATAGTAAAAATGATAAGCAAGAAGCAATGGAAAGCAGTGATAGTCTAGTGGTGTGACTGTGGGACTGCCAAGTCATAGGTTTCGAGTTCGAACCCAAGGCCTCTGGCTTTTCGGATTCATGTGCATATTGTATAATTATCACTTGCTTCAAAAACGGTGAAGGAAAACATCGTGAGGAAACCGGCATGCCTTTTTTTTTTATGTGGAATATCATCCAATGACTTCTCCCGCTCTGGACGGAGCGGAAGGGCGTGTCAGACTCTTACTGACTAAAACCCACCCGTGTTCCTTCCCTTGCCTTGCCAGGGGCCACGTTTTCCCCTTAGGACTACCCGCAACCCCGGTAGGCATCGGCCCTAACGGACCCCGTCAGTTTTGCTGACATCTCTTTGAGGCGCGCTCGGAACACGACGCGCCGTCGACCCGGGCCTGGTCCTTATCGGACGGCGAGCTGCCCGTTGCTCTCCGTCCGCAAGCCCGCGCCTACGGTGGCCGGAAATCTGCTACCCATTCCCGACGTCCGGTGAAACCGGCATGCCTGAGCGATATTTATCGACGGCATGTGAAGCCAAGTCATGGGCGGCTTTAAAACTCTGACACCAGGTTAGTAAGTTCTAACCACACGAAAAGAATAAGAAGTAAAAATTAAAATTGACTTGACGTAATTTGCCACCTTTGAATCTCAGTACCTATACCTATTCATCGTTTAACATAAAGCAGCAGGAAAGCAAAGTATTCACCCAAACGTTTGAATACCTACCGAAGCAGTGACGTACATAACTCGGAATCACGCATCTGTATAATGTATATCAATTGACTCCCTATATCTAAAGGGTACGGCAATAAATACTTGTGCACAGTCCCGAAGGCTACGCGAATGCGCCCCCAGGGCAGACGCGATTGAAAATAGAGATTATAGAAGGAACTTGTAACTTTGTTATATCTACTGAAATGACGTATAAAGGAATGAATCGATAAAAGTTATGACGTAGATACACTAACGCTCAAATAAATAACATAGAAAGTTCAACTTTAACGCTTGATTTGTATATTTTGTGTAGTCCGACTGAAAGTGGTTTTTATCGGCCGGCAATGAAATTGGGCCTGATTTTCATTTTTCAAATTCAATTTAGAATTGAATTTGAAAAATGAAAATCAGGCCCGTTTTTGTATTTTTTGCAATTGAACCCGAAAACAGTTGTTTTGGTTTTCCATAGGTTTTTCTTTGGAAAAAGTATAAGAAATGAAGTGTCAATGTTTTAATCATTACGTATATATTTCATCGTTAAAATTTAAATCACAGAAAACTTTGTACTTTTCTTAGATTTAAGAATTATTAAGTATTTTATTAAAAAGCAAAGTAAGTGAGTGATAAATGAGAGAACAAACTTTTTTTTTAGCATTTCCTCAAATATTGTGCTTTTGAGACTACACACATCAAAAGTGTCTAGGGATCAAGCATTTTTATGCGGATTTCTTGAGATTGAGATGTGGCTTTGTAATAAATTTATGATTTTATAAATTTATATGGATCCTTTTTGGTGCATTTCATAATTTGAATCAGGAACTGTGAATCAAATTCGAGTAAAAGATGAAAATCAGCTGTCAATATTTTCCCTATAAAAACATACAACGCATTGAAGACATTATTAGTGCTACTGTTTCCCTACTACTGATTAAAACCAACGTTATTATGGAGCAGCGACGTCATTTAAGCAGGGAAGAAATGCTCAGAGCCGTGGGAATGATAGAAGCTGGTTCCCGGCAACGTACTGTGGCTTTAGCTCTGAATACAAGTCAGAGTGTTATCAGTCGACTTTGGACACGTTACCAAAGCACTGGTACCGTGGCTGAGCGCCATGGAGGACGGTATCGCTGCACCACACGGAGACAAGACCGATACATTCAAATCTTAGCTCGAAGAGCTCCAACAATAACCGCCATGATGTTAGCCGTGAGGCTTCATCACTCTTCAGGGAACTTAATTAGCGACCAAACAGTCAGAAACCGCTTGCATGAAGTGAACCTTCATTCCCGAAGACCGCTACGGGTACCACCTATAGCAATGCACAATCGTAGGATTCGATATCAATGGGCTCTTGAACACAGAAATTGGGCAGAAGAACAATGGCGTTTCGTGTGCTTTTCTGATGAGTCTCGTTTTGGTATGAGACCGGATACAAGACGTATACGACACTGGAGAACCCCTGGACGCCAACAGCGATTAAAATCCTGCCAGGAAGTCCATCCTTATAGTGGTGGAACCATCATGGTATGGGCGGGTATTTGGATCGGCGGAAGAACTGAGTTGATTTGGATTAGAGGCAACCTCAACGCTCAAATTTATGCTGAGACGATTGTATCAGACGTCATCGTTCCTCTACAAGTGCAAATCGGTCCCTTATTTCAGTTAATGCATGATAATGCACGACCGCACACCGCAAGAGTTGTAAGACAGACTCTCGCCGCAGCTAACATCAATGTCCTGCCCTGGCCTGCTCAGTCGCCAGACTTGAACCCGATTGAGCATGCATGGGATATGCTACAGAGAAGAGCTCTGCCGAATATGGAGGGTATCCAGTCGCAAGAAGACCTTTTTTTGTTGTTGCAACGAACATGGGCGGCCATTCCACAGCGTGATTTGGATGAACTCATTTTGAGTATGCCAAACCGATGTTCTTGTGTTGTTAGTGTTCGCGGTAGAAACACGGATTATTAATGGTTTAAGTTACCCAATAAAATTTTAAAGAAAACTGTTATTTCAGTCTTTTTTTCGAACTTTAATGTTAGTGGTTCAAATGTCAAAAATCCCTTTATTAGGAAAATGGCAAATTTCTTTATTAATGCAAAGGTGACTTGGTTTATCGTTACTGTGACAAACGAAAACACTTTATTTGATGAATCCTTAAAGAAAATTTTAATTAATATCAATCAGGAGAAAAGTTATTGCAAAAATATATGTTGATCCCTAGACACTTTTGATGTGTGTATTCTCTGAGTAAATGAATTAAAAGTATTGATTTATAGAACTTATTTTTTCCCAAAACGAAAATTGCCATAAATTGCCGTAAAACGAAAATGGAATTCGGTCGGACTCTACTTTTGTGGGAGAGTCATCTCAATTTTGTCCATATTATTATATTATTTACAGAAGTTAGTGATAAGCTGGACTACATAAGTACCTACCGACTTTTAAAACTGACAATGCAATCTACAAGAAGAGTTACCTAAACGCAAAGTCTATTTTATGAACAAAGTGCCCGTACCCAGCGAAATTCCAAATTTTGAGGCATTATACTCACTCTTTTACAGAATTTCATTGTGTTACTGAATAAGCACATGCGGAAATGCCACTAAAATAAATAACCGCATTTATATAAACCCCTACCATGATATTTATTGATTAGAAGGTCAAGTGGAGTTGCAATTAAGTGCCAACATTTTTCTTTTGGCAGAAACACACGCTGCGTTTGGCATAAAAATGATGGACTCCAACTTTTACGACCTATTAGCTACTTTTATATAAAAGTCTTGCGTCTTCAATGTGTTTTATAATGGCCTTATGCTTTTGAAATGAATAACTACAATATAGCAAAGCAAAGCAAAGTGTAAAACCGCACTAATGCAAAAAAGTTTTATGATGTTGCCCCACTCATATATAATAGAGTACTTACCTAATATTATAAAAAAATATGACTACATTAAAATTTAAAAGGGTGCTAAATAAATAAATTGGAATAAGGGCAGAGAATGATGATGATGCGCTAAACGACATTTTAATTATGAAAACTTATGACACGATTGACGATTTTCTTAATGATGATTCACTAACTGATTGGCATAAGTACTGTTACTCTGATTGATATAATTGTGTGTAACTGTGATCCAAATTCACTTTTTGTTTCCGTTTGACATTATTTTATGTTATATTTTTTATTGCTGTGACCACACTGACATTTTTTATTTAATTTCGAATGATTTGTAGCTTTATTTTTATTTGGAATTGTAAACCTTTGGATACCCACGTGACGGTAAAATATGGAGAACTTTATTATAAAAACTCCTATGCATGTACTATACCCATGTTTGCAAAGAAATAAATGAGTTAAATTGAATAGAAAGCTTGAAAACACACTCCTATAGGAAATGGTACCTAAATAAACACCTACTGTTATTCTAGATCAAGATAGAAGAACGATAAACTGAGCTCATTAAAATTGGTACGCCTACACACTTTCAGCTTGTGACGTAGATCGCACAAACTTAATTACGACGATGTGTGCAAAAAGTAAACCAAATCCAGACATGTAAAGTAAGGAACAATAGGCACTTAAACCGAGCACTGGAGTATCGGAACTATTCAGGATTTTGGTCCTTGGAGCCGGATTAACGTAATGTACTTGATGGGCCACGCTTCCACGCCCACGAAGCTTATAACTCTTCACAATAATATGCCACCCACGTCTGAGTAAGTAACATAAATAGTGGCGGAAAAGTTTTAAGCCCTATAATACGAGCAGTAAGGTCAAGTGTGGAAATTCAAGCTTTGGTGACCACAAGGGTTAAATGAGAATTCGTCATGAGTTTGCAAAAAAGACAGACCTAGTCTACATAATGTTATTACATAGGTAAATAAAGTTAGATTACTTTGCAAAGTCTTAGTAGTTGGAGAGTGTTTTCTAAAAAGCTCATGATGTGAGTAGAACTTACTAAAGTACTAATTAAATTCCTGTAACTTTAAACGCGACCATGAGATTGCATCATGTGGGAGATAGGAGTAAACTTATAAACCAGCACTAATAAATTAAATAACATCACGCTACAAAAACCTTTTAGAAACCTTCACGGGTTTCTGTAGATACTTAATTAAAAAACCGGTCAAATACGAGTCGGACTCACATATGACGTGTTCCGTACCGTACTAAGATCGGCCAAAAAACGCCGCAAAAAACACGCTTCTTGTACTTATTCTTGTACGCCTCCTTTAATTATACCTAAATTTTATTTATTTGTTGTTATAGCAATGAGGAGGTCGTAGCTAAATAATAACAGCCGCACGGGTTGATCCATCAGGTTAAGCTACGCTTGCCGGGGTTGGTCAGTGGATGGGTGACCATGCTTACATACCGAGACTCCTCCGTGCGTCGAAAAGCACGTTATCAGTCTTGTCAAGGGGTATCGTATTACCCAGGTACTGGGTTGTGGAGGTCAGATAGGCAGTCGCTCCATGTAAAACACTGGTATTCACCTGCATCCGGTTAGACTGGAAGCCGACCCCAACATAGTTGGGAAAAGACTGGGCAGATTTTTGTTGTTATAGCCGCAATAGAAATACACAATCTGTGAAAATTTCAACTGTCTACCTATTACGGTTCAGGAGATATAAAGTATATCCCGCTGACAGACAGACGGACGGACAGCGGAGCGGGGTAAAAGAGTTCCGTTCGGAACCCTTCGGGTACAGAACCCTAAAAAGGAGCGCTGTACCTACCTACTTCATAAAACTAAAACTCACCATCAATAAACTAGTCTATATGAAGTAAATAAAGCGAAAACGCTAGCGTCATACTAACATTTCATCTCAATATTAAAACCCCAAGCTTTTGAAACTACGATCAAAGGGAAGGTACCTCTAATGGCTCCACAATCAATAATCCTTAATGTACGCTATAGTTTCGCTGTCAGCTTCAATAAACGAACGGTGTGTCTACAAGAAACTATGAAAATAATTAGGTTCTTGGTAAATAACACATACTTATACCTTCGGAAGTATGAAGTATCCAAGTCGCAACACAAATTCTAGCTACAAGTCTGTGAATTGTACGTATGTCGCATGTCTCCATCGCAAACGCTGGTAACTTCATGCAAGTTATGCAGTCGATTTGGGAACTGTCTCGCGACGACATTACTCCACACATCTACACTACATGCCACTAGCTAAGTACGGTAGTTATGTTGAACTACGCCTACATACATTATTACCAAAGGTTCACGTTCAGAGTGGTCGATTCTGAAACGTTTTCGATGTTCACTGAAAGCTTAAATTCTGTTTTGAAGGAGTAGGGAACTGAAACTGAAAGGGTTGTTATAATACACATAGTTATTCAGCCTTTATTTCTACTAACTATAGGCGATTTTTCCTACTAGGGTGATGCTGGTTTCCATCAACAGGTCGGAAAAGTCACCTGAGCGAAACGATTGAATAAAGTTTTCAAAGGAGTACCTATAACATAGGTTATCACATCATTCGTACCGTACCTACTACTCAGGCAGGCTCTCTGTCCAATAATTTTTTAAATTGACTTTCGTGAAATTCAACGATTTTATTTGATAGTCTACTCTGCTATAGGCTACGTAATAACAGTCGTACGGATCGATCGATCAGGTTAGGCTACGCTTACCGCGGTTGGGCTGTAGATGGGTGACCATCTTTACATACCAAGAGATCCCTCAGTGCCTCGGAAAGCACATTAAGCCGTTGGTCCCGGCTGTCATTCTTGGATCTTTTAAAATCGTTACGGGTCGAAGTCTGACAACCAGTCTTACCTAAGGGTATCGTATTGCCCAGTAACTGGGTTGTGGAGTCCATGTAAAATACTGGTATTCAGCTGCATCCGGTACGACTGGAAGCCGACCGCAATTTAGTTGGTAAAAGGTTAGGCAGATGAGTCTGCTCTGCTTCGATGTTCTTAGGAATGTAGTTACTGTAGATAGATAGATAGATAGAATATTCTTTATTATGTACACCATAAAAAGTACAGGTATAAATGTAGAAATTTTACATAGGGTGACGCAATGGGCGGTCTTATCGCTAAAAGCGATCTTTTACAGACAACCTTTGGATGGATTAAAGTAAAAAGGAGAGTCAATACTGCAGGTAGTCAGTGATGTACCATTTATGTACATATACAATAAATACAAACACACATAAAGCATACCTATACTTATCTATATATATATATATATATATATATATACATACAATAATTAACAAGAGCAAGGAACTACCTCTATGTAATGATGATTTAAGGAGAGAGGAAGTGTTTTACCTGTACCCTGACTGCGATATCTACCTACGTTTTATTTTTATTCTAACAAAGTCTTTTCTCTTTACTACTGAACGTCGAACGTCGCGGTCGGTCCTCGAACTCTAAAAGTCGAATAATGTTTTCATAAAAACAGGACTTATTTCGGTAGAGATATTGGAGAACATAAGTATTGGATGACGGATTGATATCTTTGTAAATAACTCCGCCCTTTTTTCCTTCTTCCTTCGCCTCCTATGGTTTAGTTGGCGAAGAAGAACGGAATTTAAAGTTGTCAAAATGTCTGGATCTCGATCTAAAATAAAAGTACTACTAGGTAAACGGTGAGTCTATTTCCGCCCGGAAAAGTGCCCTTTCCTCAAAGCATAGGTAGGTGTATAGTACCTAGGTAGTTAGGTACCTTACCTATACCTAAGTATTCCTGTATAACCTAACTACGTAAATGTATCCTAAGTTTCTTTATACCGACGATATAAATTTCGAACGTGCGGCTATTTCGTTTGTGGAAAGTCTTTAATGACCCGTGGAATCGTTTTTATGGTGTTTACTTTGATCAGAGAACAGCATCAGAACGTCTTTTATGACGCAATAACTTTGAATTCGACACAAAATTGTAAGTTCTTGGAACATTATTTCTAGATAAGACATAGCTTAATAATTATAATAAATTGGCGAGTCGAAACATAACTGACTTACTTATTCTAAAATAAATAGATTTGGCTGGTACCAATATTTCATGGTTTAATACTTCGGAATAGGTATTAAATAGTAGATTGTTATACAAGGGTGGAAAGGAATCAATTCCCATACGAGGTATTTAGACGCCCGAGCGCAGCGAGGGCGGCTATAGTCCGAGTAGGAATTGATGTCTTTCACCCGTGTTAAACACTCTACTTTTCATTTCGAATACAAGGAAAGTAAAAAATAGTGTTTAAAATATTTATTGATATTGATTATCATGAGTAGTACCTATTTAAAATAAACTAACAAGTTAGAACAATTTGTAAAAATGTTTAAATATGGAACGCACCGCATCACCGCTGCGGGCCGTCCCGCGTATAAGTTTTTTTTTTAATTCACACTGGCTGTTTATAATATACTCACAAGACCGGAGCCCAGTGCTTCCACTTTTAGGGATTTCTCCCTTTTTTTAGGGAAAAAGGCTAATAATAAGCATGGTTTACTGATATTTTATTTTGGCAGGGATTTAGGGAAAAAATTAACTTGAGTTGGTAGCGCTATTGTTTAATTAGTAGGCAGAACCCAATGTACTACTTTACTCTATGGCATCACCGATTGATTAAAGGGGATTTCCTGAAACTTGTAATGATTGTTATTCGTCTAATTTTAGTTTACCATGTTATTGTTAATAGTACTATTTCCGTGGCTAAAGAAGACATCAGAAATAAGTTGCATTATACCTACAGTTGGTTTGTTTCGTCTGTCTCGATAAATAATGAATGTTTTCTAGGTATTTAATGACATAAAAATGATAAATTCCCTAAACCAAGGAATTTTTATATTTTTTAGGGAATTTTAGGGAAAATTCATTAAGAAACTGGGGAAAACCAAAAACGTAAGTGGAAACACTGCCGCAGCTTTTATTTTTATTCTATTCGATATTTTTCTTAAAAAGTTTCGTACCCACAGATATTAATCTAACTAGATGACGCGATTGTAAGTATGTACTTCGCGTGTCAAAAAACGGAGTAAAATTACGATCAATGATCGTAATCTGAGATTTTCATTTAGCATTATCGGCACCGGAAATCCACCAAAATCTAGAAAAATGTATTTTTAAGCCATATTGAGCTGTAAAGACTGTATAGAAAAATTGGCCGAGGCATTGGAAATGTTTTCTTTCATTGGTAAGTTTTGTTTTTAAATTGTGTGTGAAAAAGTGGCACGCTTGGTTGTCATAAAGATGGAGGGACTTGCGATATCTAGTTAGATTTATATCTGTGTTCGTAGCCGACTACCTAACCATAAGTTCTATTTTTAAAATTCATTCCTGCCCTAGGGCGGGAAGCAATTACTATGAGTCTTTCCCGCCCTAGAGCGGGAAGCAGCGTCTCCCACCCGCTACTCGGATCAAACAAACACTACTTTCCGAGCATGAGATATGAAAATAATATTTCGGTACGGTATACCTCAATATACCTATTCTATACCTACACGAGTTTCCCGGCAGACCAGCGCGACCCGACGACGACGGCGCGACGCGACTCGAACAATACCATTTTTAAAGCCGGGTCCGCTGCGCCATGTTTTCGTGTTTTATTAACATGAAACATCAAAATTTACAAAAAACAACACCAACCAACGACGCCCTCAAATCGGTTCAAGCTTGATGTTTCATATTAATAAAACACGAAAACATGGCGCAGCGGTCACGGTATACCTAACAATAACCGGTGTCACGAGTTCACGACTCACGTCACGCAGTCGCGTCGCGGTAGTCTGCACGAAGCTTTATATGGAGCTTCTTTAAAGAATTTCATTAGAGATGTAATCCTCTTTTACTTAGGAAGGCGTAATCTACATGGGGTTAATTAGAGAACACGATATCTCATGCGTCCCATTTTTTTCAACCATCATCCTTTTAATTCCTTCTCAGGACTTGTACAGAAGTAATTATAGCCTATAATTAATTATAGCCTATAATTAATTATAGCCTATAATTATAGCCTATAATTACTTCTGTAGGTATACCCTATAATTTATAGGGTATACCTACCCCTATATATGCGACACACAGGACTTATCATGGAATAATGAAACTAATAAAATTAAATAGTTTGGAAATTCCAAAAGTGCACGCCTCATAACACGCATTCATAAACGAAAAAGAAATTCAAAACATAGTTTCTAACAAAAATTAACAATTTATCACTTTTCATGAAGTATGTTTTGACTGCTGTTTTACCATCAATATGGGTAAATTTCTAACCTCGCAATCCTTATGTAATGTCAAAGACTATTTATTTAGATATTTACGTTGTGGGTTGCTAGGCAACACGTTCAGTCAAGGTTGAAAATATTTCGATAAAGATATTATGTTTTTGTTAGTATTTTATTAATTATAATTAAACTACTTTGAATAAAAGACCCATTTTCAATAGGGTTCCTCCTATGGCCGAAACCAATGTATTAAAAAAAAATTGACTCAATTAATTGATTTTATCGCAAGCTACAATGTTTTCAAGCTTCATAAATTGACGGACAGGAATTTTTTTTCAACTATTTTGATGTTTTTTTCATTTCTGCTGCATTAAATCAATTAGTAAAAAGTACAGTATTAATCTCCATTTAATCATCTATACAATGGCATATAAATTAAGTAGGTTATGTGTACTAGCAGGAGTGTAACAATAAAAACAGTTGCAGAAATGGGGCACAAAATATTTTTCGATCGTAGAGCACACTCTAATGCTTCGCATTATGAGTCGTGCAATACAATAGGACCTAATGCTCAGTGGATGCGTTTATTACGTTATATCTATACCCAGGTACAGTACGACACAACTTAGATGTAGCATCGGCAAAATTCGTAAAACCGATCGCCATTCGAACTGAGTACGCCTTCAAATTCACCAATCTTTATTACTGCTTTAGGTGAAAATGATCTTTCGAAAACGCAATAACTTGTAAAGCCTTATAGCCAAAAACATTCGTGAAATTGGAATTAATTAATGAAATTTTTCAAATCTATGCTACATCTTAGTCGTGTCGTACTATACCTAACTTTTACTATCCTACTTCTAGCACCTGATCTTGATTTACAATTTATGATCATGAGAATGCTAGCTAGGTCAAAGCAACTCCATGGTACGCTCAGCAATGGAGTTGCTTTGATATCAGAGTGCCCTAGGTAGAATTGAAATTTCGATTAGAAAATTCTCAGTAGCAGTCCAGAATCCAGATTTGGGCCTGTTTAATAGCAATAGGCTCGTTCATATACCAACATGGGCAAGGCCGTCTTAGGGCAAGCCCCCTCTGGGCACACAAGAATTTGGGGCCCCCTTGAAAAGTAAAAAACGTGAATGACAACAAACATTTTTCTTTTATGATTTTATATTTACTAATGGATAATTGGTACAAATCAAATAGGTATTAAGAACTAGGTACGTTTAAATTAAAATGATGCAGGTATGAGTTGGTTTCGAATTTACGACAATGGTTTCTTTCGGGATTTCTGTTCTGATAAATCTTCTATTATATCCTCAGTCTATTTTTTAACGATATCACGTTCTAAGCACTTAGATAATTGTCAAATTAGTTAGTCGTTTTTGTAACAATGTTGCGTGTCGTTCGTAATTCATTTCTTTTTTTTTTTTGTGAAAATAGCGCTCTCCAGTCTCCACTACAATTGGTAAAGGACTATTCTTCTAGAGACTTCAACATTTGGAAAAGTTTCTTCTAATGTATCGACCTTTGTAGATACCTACCTACTTACTCAAATTCGCTGATGACGACAACACTCTGATTTGAGCTCGTAAGTATTAATAGGTATATTATCTTCTGCAAATTCTTTGCATTTTTTTGTCAACTGGTCACAATCAATTGGTAGATATTAACTGAGAAAGAAAACTATACGTTTATCCGAAAAATAAAATAAAAGTTTATACATTTATATCGTAGCGTAGGTGCCCGATTAATATGTCAATTTAGAAATGATGACAGAACTACACTCATGGACAAATTTAGAGGAACGCAAAAAAAAGTGTGTATAAGACAAAATAACATGGATATTTGTGACAATTAAGTATATTCATTCGGATTTTGTTTATTATACGTTAATTTAAAATTGCAAACGTTAAAAACCAAACGATAAAACGACAAAAATTTACCAAATCATGAAAAAAAGAAAAAAACATACTGGAAAGCAACATTTTTGTACTTAACATTTTATTCATTTTTTTTCATAAATGTTTAGGGAAGGCTTTAACGTGGGCTTTATTCAGTACTTAATGTTGCCCCCTTTAGCTCTTCGAACTGCTTCCGGTCTCCTTGGCATACTCCTAATCAAGTTATCGATAAAATCTTGAGAGATTGCGTTCAGTTCTTCCTGTAATGCGTTTTTAAGACCTCTCAAATTAGCGGGAGCAGGATTTCTTTTCTTAATTTGTCTTCCAAGCTTATCCCATACATGCTCTATGGGATTTAAGTCGGGTGAGCGCGCTGGCTACCCCATAACATTGATTTCAACTTCTCGAAGGTATTCGACAACTACAGCGGCAGTATGGGGACGTGCATTATCATGCATAAAAACAAATTTATCTCCTATAAAAGGGGCAAATGGCGCTGCAATTTCTTCCAAAATCTCAGTTACATATCGCGCCGCTGTTAGTGACCCATTCTCAATGATGCGGAGTTCCATACGTGCCCCCATACAAATACCTCCCCATATCATAACTGACTTTCCACCATACGCCTCTTTTTCAATGATGTTGCACTGAACGTACCTCTCTCGTGGGTATATCCGTACTTTAATCCTTCCATCATCTGGCTTCAGGCAAAATTTGGACTCATCTGTGAATAGAACTTGACTCCAAGCTTCGTCATTCCAATTTACGTGAATCCGGCCAAAATTAACTCGAGGTACTCGATGGGATGTGGCTAGAAGGGGGGCTCTGGCAGGCAAGTGTGAATTTATTCCGGCTGATTTCAGTCTTCTTCTCACAGTTTTTGTGCTTACTGTAACCCCTCGAACTTATTGGAGCTTCGTTCTTACATCAGAAGAAATTAAGGTCCAGTTTTTAAGCACGCTAGTAACAATGAACCTGTCATCTCTGGCCACAGTTTTCCGTTTACGTCCCTCATCCCTGTCCTGCAAGTCTTGTATAATGCCCGTCCTGCCGATACCTCATGACAACTTGGTGTACCACAGATTTTGATACTCGTAATGTTTGGGCCACATGTTTGTAGGTTAGGCCCTGTTTCATTTAAAGCAACAGCCCTAGTAACTTGAGTGGCGTTTAGATCTTGTATTCTCAGTTTATTTGCAGTAACAATTAACGCTTATCACGATAAACAAGGCAGTCAAGGCAATTTTTTAATAAAACCTGAATTTAAACTCAAATTCAAAAATTTGCAATTTTCTTTGCAGTATGAAAGAACGCAATATTCCGCACTAATTACATAAAAACAAATGAAATTCGGAAAAAAAAACATTCCAAAACTTTCCTTTTTTTAATAGAAAATACTAATGTTTGTGGCCAGTACGCACGTTCATTACAACAGGAATAATTTAACTTTTTTTTTGCGTTCCTCTAAATTTGTCCATGAGTGTATTATGTTTGTAAGTAACTAACTAAAAAAAATAGAAGAATAGTACATTACTGTCGAGGCCAGCAATTAGGGCATTGATGGATGAAATTGAATTGAAATTCAAACCAAGTAAATTATTTATAAATTCCAGAATCAATGACGAACAAAGAAAATTTTTCACGCGGCAATATGGTCATTTGTTTCTTCACAGCTCTATCTGCTAAGCCAGTTCGAAAAAATAAAATCTTTGATAAGTAACCTCCTTGGTTGCCATGTGGAAGTAAAAAGTTAGTTCCATTTTTAAATAAAAGGACAGATATGAGTTTTCATAGTAATTTATTTGGCCGCTAAACACGACAGATAAGGATTTTCATACTAAGACTAGCTGCCCGCCCCGGCTTCGCACGGG
Organism: Conistra vaccinii; assembly: GCA_948150665.1. Lineage (NCBI taxonomy): Eukaryota > Metazoa > Arthropoda > Insecta > Lepidoptera > Noctuidae > Conistra > Conistra vaccinii. The sequence continues at coordinate 12,744,828 of OX411330.1, forward strand.
TAAGCACTTATCTACGGCGCACCTACCTACCCTAACTACCTACCTACATACCTACCTACCTACCTACTTGCATACCTACCTACCTACCCTACCTTCACCTACCTATCATAAGAACCATCTCCTTACTATAACAAACACAACACAAAAAGAATTAGCGTAATTGGTCCAGCCGTTCACGCGTGATGCCGTGACCAAGGAAATAGGGATTCATTTTTATATAATTATATAGATTGCCGGCCTGATGCTCGCTTGTTTTTGACCAGTACATCAATTTCAATTTATCTCGAAGAAGGTTGTCAAAATAATGTTCGAATTTCCAAGCATGTTTGAGAAAAAAAACGCTTTTGTGTTGAAAAACGAGTTGAGTGCAAGCGTTGTATCGGCACGGCCCCCCTGTGCCCTTATGGTAAAGACGACACTGACACAGTAGACATAATGTATAAATTGTGGCACTGAACATGGGAGTAACTCACTAACATCAGGCCAAATGTGGACAACATGGAAGTATTATAAGTACTTAATTTTATTAAAGGTAGGTACTAGTCCGTACTAGGTACGCCTTGGAAGAATAAATACAGGCGTAACGTTATATTATAGTGAGTCGTTAACTCTTCTAAGAAGCAATTAGGTTTTTTTTTCAAACTTGGTGACTAAGCTAAAAACCTTAGTCACCAAGTTTGTCATGAGGAAGATATGGCTGTATGGTCACTGTGCTGCATCAGCGATGTTTGCCTTCGTGGGATGTTTTGTGATTTCCACGCCATCTATTGGAAACCAAAGTACCTACAACTTTGTGTGTTGTAAAACCTGGATTAGTAGCCCATCAAACAATGTTTAAAGTATCGTTACACTTTAAAGTAAATCGTTATTTTTACCAACCACCTACGTTTTGTAAAACACAATCAAAGCAACAAATTCTGAATTAGTAAAACGCAGTATTTTGTCACGCAACGTCGTATGTCATTGTCATTTTTATGTCAGTCAAGTCTGACACTGACAGTGTATTAAGTGTCAAGTGTCATTCATTAGTGTCAAGTGTCAATCGTTATTCTTTTGCCATTGTCATCTGTGAATTTGTCAATTTGTCATTCGAGTACCGTAGCTTTTAGGATAAGTTCCTGTTTATATTATTCACAGACTACTGACTAATGATATTATTTTAGAAAACTGATAATAAATAAGAGTAATTAGCTCGTAAGAAGGAAATTCACAAATGGAAGATTCTCCAATTGATAAAAGACCACAATTCGGCAACAGATATCTGGAAAATGCTGACGAAGTTTTCAAACATAACGCGTGGTACCGTATTTACTACTTTGGTTAGGTTTTGTAAGAACTCTCGATATGATAAGAACATATTAGAACTCGAAAAAACTAGGCATAGGAAGAAGCCGGCTGGTGGCAGTCGATATTTGAAAGATACGAAGCATATTTATCTTTTTAATGCCTGGTACTTTTCAACACAAGTTTTGTTTCATTTTGCCGAGTAAAATAATGAGAAGCTGTTTTAAAAATCGTTTTCGTTGCAGGGACAATGTTGACTGGGATGAAGAACAAGAAACAGTGGCAAAGGAAAAAGTTGAACAGAATTCCCAAGTAATATTTTCTGAGGACCGTTTGAAGTCATTGGAAGATGATGCAAATAAACATTGGGATGCCTTTTATGATATACATCAAAACAGGTCATTACAAATTACTTTAAAGTTTATGTTGGGCCTCCAACTACAAAATTTAGGCCTTAAATTATTGTTTTTTTTAGAATGATTGTATATTTACTTTTATATAAAATTCCAGATTCTTCAAAGATCGTCACTGGCTCTTCACCGAGTTCCCAGAACTGGCTCCAGACAACACATCAGCCCCAGTGAGAGTATATCCTGAAGGAGAGAATAACTCCACACCAACTACAGAACAATCTAAGAGTGACACTAAACGGTCCATATTTGAAATAGGTTGTGGAGTTGGCAATACCATATTCCCGATACTGCAGTATAGTCAGGATCCAAACCTCTTTATATATGGTTGTGATTTCTCCTCAAAAGCAATAGATATAATGCAACAAAGTGAGTTGTATGAAACAAATCGGTGTAACGTGTTTGTGCTGGACGCCACACTTGACAAATGGGATGTGCCATTTCAAGAAAGCTCTATTGATATCATTGTGTTGATATTTGTTTTGTCTGCAATTGATCCTGCAAAGTGAGTATCATTTTAATTTGTAATATTTTTGCAACTGATCCAACTTGATAACTTCATCGCCATGGAAATTCCGTGCTGCTGCTTGCAGGTTACATTCTAACAAGGAACAAATGTTCTATGACCTTTAGCACAGTAAATATATGAACAGTATGGAAACTAGGCCTATTTGTTGATATAATTACCTATGTTCCATTGGAGCGTTAGGGTTGTCACTCTAATGTTTATAAAATTGAAAAGTGTTTTGAGTTGACTGGTAGAAATCGTCACTAACGAAAAAAAGTAGTTAAAAGCACGATACAGCCCGCGAAATTAGAGATTTCTTACGATTTTGCAATTTGCAGGTCAGTGTCAGGTTGTATCTTGAGAAAATATGATTCGCGACTATAACAGATATGTATTTATAGAATTATAATCATTGGAATCATTAATACATCTCTGTAAGTTAGATTTGTACCATAAGAACCATATCTAACTTAGAGAGATGTATTAATGATTCATATGTTAAGGTTGTAGATTGTAAGTATTGTAAGTTGCTAAAGATATATTTAGAAGCCGAGTTTAAACAGCCGATGATATGCAATACGCTCATGGTATTTCGAAAAGATCGCGGCGACCGCTCGTCTCGACAAGGCAACCACAGAGCATGCCCGCAAATGACAGCACTGCGACGAGCACTTAGGATCTCGTAAATGACCGCGTCTGTGTTAGTGAGCCGTTTCTAACGTTTACTCCGTAGTTTCCGTACTGTCCATATATTTACTGTGTCTATAGGCTCCAAGTGGGTCGTTCTGAGTAAAGTAAATTATCCTAATACTTACTTTTAGAAGCTCAAATAAAACATTCTTTGACCTTTGATGTTGGTCTATCTGCAGTTCTGCACTGAAGTACCTACAATAATTTTATTTTATCATTCATTTCTTGTCTTATATTTTTTGATAAGATATGTTTAATCTATTTTCAGAATGACAACTGTAACCAAAAATATTTACAAATACCTAAAACCTGGAGGATTAGTGGTATTCCGTGACTATGGCCGATATGACTTGGCACAGCTGAGGTTCAAGAAGGGAAGGTGCATATCTGACAATTTCTATGCCCGAGGTGACAACACTAGAGTCTACTTCTTTACTCAAGAAGAAATTACTAACTTATTCAAAGGAGCTGGGTTTACAGAGGAACAGAATCTAATTGACAGAAGACTTCAAGTGAATAGAGGGAAAATGTTGAAAATGTACAGAGTGTGGATACAAGGAAAATATAGAAAACCATTATAACAGTAATAATATTTATTATTTATAATGTGGCTGACTGAAATAAGGCAACAGTAAAGTACCAAATCTTTATAGATATCATAGTAGCTAAATATGAGGCGGACTTGGTGCCCTTAAGTTATCTTTTCATAACATTTTGTGGTAGGTCCAGCATCCTAACTAATGTTATAAAAGCGAATGTGAGTTAGTTCGTTTGGTACGCTTTCTCGCTAAAACGGCTGAACTGATTTGGATGAAATTTGGTACATGGGTAAACCGTAACCTGGATTAGGACATAGGGTATTTTTTATCCCGATATTCCTACGGGATCGAAACTTATGCGAGTGAAACCGTGGGCCGCAGCTAGAATATTTCATAAATCAGTGTAAAATATTAATTAAACAAATTCTTACAAAAAAAAAAAAATGCTTTATAAATATTATCTTCAAAATATGCTGCTTACTTGTAAACAAACATTATTAATAAAGATCTGTGGTAGATTATTTAGCATTTTCAAATCGAAAGTTATAAGGTCCAACAAATGTGTTCGTAACTTTAGTGACAACTTTGATCGGCGGTCCCTCCCACGTAACTTTCAACTCGTCAAAGAATCTCTTCATGAAAGTTTCAATCTCTAGTTCAGCTATTCTTCTTCCGATACAACTTCTGATACCGAAACCAAACGGTAATGTTATCATTTGTGGTGCATTTCCGTAGTACAGAGGATCAGATTTATCAGCCAGCCACCTTTCGGGAATGAATTCGTTGGCCTGGGGGTAATATTTTTCCATTCTGGATAAAAATTCGTTTGGGGCTATGACATCAACCTAAAATACAGGAAAACATGAAAAGGCTGTTCTGTTCCAAATTCAATGGTATTATTTTCACTATACTTATACAAATATCAACTTTACATGTGTGAAAATTAAGTGGATTTTAGAATGAGTAGTAACACTGAAAAAGTTTAAAAAATATTTAACTTGCAACTGAAACTAAACTTTAAGTTTCGGTAATAAAGTAACTTTCCCGAAATTACATAAATAGTAAATTAAATTGTGGACGCTGTTAACTAATTACATTACACATATTATTTACCGAAAGCAACAATTTTATGAATTGTATCTTACCCCTTTAGGAATATGATATCCACCCACGATGTGGTCTCTATCGGTCCTCCTCAAATTGCCTGGAACCACGTGCCAAAGTCTGAGCGCTTCTTTCAAACAAGCCCTGAGATAACGTTTGCGCGGATCGTCGGAACGTATTTCTTCGCGAAGTCTCTCTTGCTTGTCCGGGTTTATCGCCAAATTATAAATTACACTCATAGCTGTAAAAGATACCTGTAAAAAATCGATTGATCACATGTTCACCGTTAAAATAAAGCCCCTAGTGCCCTAGTAATAAGGTTCGCATTCTTACCGTGTCAATACCAGCGAACAACATTTCGTTAGCCATCAAGATAGCTACTCTCTCGTCAATAGCCAACAGTCTTTCGACTATACTTTTCTCTTCTTCAGGAATATCATATCCTCTCTCGCTTATACGTTTTCTTGCGTTTTCAATGAACATCGAACTAATTCTGTAGGTAATAGATAGTTGTTATGTAATTTTACTAAAAGATCTTCTGAAATATTATTAAACAAATGGAAATGTTAACTTACTGCCATTGAGTGTCGTATGTCTTCATAATCTTCTTAAAAGCGGGTGTCGCGATGTATTTCCAAACGCTTGGCATAAATTCTAGGTCAAAAGCAATTTCTATCATATCTCTCGCACACTGCATTAGTTTACGTCCTGGGTGGTCTTCTGATAAATTGTCTTCAAGGCAGCCCATTCTCGATCCTAAAGCCACTAGGGCTATCGATTCTAAGGCCCATTTATTCATTTCTAAAGCAAAGTTGTTTTTCAAATAGGTTTCGTCATCTTTCAGCCGCTTTATCCTTGAAAAGATTATTTTATGAATAAGTATGGTGAAGAAGCGTAAGAATATAGCGAAATTCTGGAGGTCAGACGTTAGCTCCTCTCAATAATGTATGGCATCATCCTGAAAAGTGACTCCGACAAAATTATATGATATCTACCTCTGCACTGCATCCTGGGCAATTTCATCAAGCGGTGGTGCATATACTTTTACCAGTTTAAGTTTTAACAAAGCTGGATTGACCTTTGTGCGAAATTCGCGCCATTTCTCTCCTTGTCTGTAATACAGTAATTAGTATTATTTATTAAGATATTTATTGCTATTGAAAGTTACATGAATAATCTTAGAATGTAATATTACGCTGTAGTTAATCCGTATAAGCCGTCAAGAGTACCCTTCTTGGTTACTTCTCTGAAATATTCGAGTGTTTCAAAGCCGGGTCGCAGTGGGTTTGACTCCTGCGCCCTGTAAACCTTAAAAAAATGAAAATACAAATTGTGTTTACTTACACTTTAATATCTATCAATACATCAAATCAATTTACACGTACCTGGTCAATGTGTTCCGGCTCGAACAAGATGACCATATTAGCTCTTGCAATGACCCCGTCCATTTTAACTATAGGACCAAACTTCTCATAAAAAGTACCAAACATATCGAAAAGGTTTACATTTGGTCCAAATTGCCCTGAAAAAAATTATAATAGGTTGATTGATAAGTTGCTTTTATTGTTTTATCAGCTTTAGCGCTTTGTGTACACAAGATCAATCAGAATCGGAATCGTTATGAAACAAATTGCTAATCCATTGCTTAATAAGTTCGGAAAAAAAAATCTGTCCGACAACGTAAATAACGCAATGAATATTGTTGAACTGTCAAAATGAAACAGATTAATCGGAATCGTTTACAAAATGTGTTGGAATCGGAATGTGTTGCGTAATTAGATAGCTGCTATCTAAAGCCCCCGTACCCACTCTGCACTGGATTTTCAACGCACTGCTTAGCGCCGAGAGTTGAAAATGAAATAGTGTATTATTGATGCGCTAGGATGCACTCGGTCTGTTGGATTCTCAATGTTCGGCTCAACTGCGAGAGCCAAAAATCCAGTTTGCGATAAAAAAAAACCCGGCTAGTGACTGATTGACCTTTGCATTGAACACCTTGATTAGAGCTGATTATTGTTAGATAAATAATTTATCGAGCAAATTTATATATTAACTAGCTTTTACCCGCGGCTTGGCAAAAATGCCACTATGTCTGTCCGACTCCAGGACCGGACCTCGAAGCCTATCCTTCTGCAGCGAGGTGTGAGACAGGGAGACGTTATCTCTCCGAAACTGTTGCACTGCACTAGTGGATGTGTTCAAGGTTCTGGACTGGAAAGGGCTAGGCATCAACGTTAATGGCGAGTATATCACTAACCTTCGGTTTGCCGACGACGACATAGTTGTAATCACAGAACAGAAAAAACAGGTTGTAATGGCTGAGACCATGGAGGACCTCAGTACAATGCTCGATGACCTTAGTAGAGCCTCCGAAAGAGTGGGTCTTAAAATGAACATGGACAAGACAAAGGTCATGTCAATTGCCCATGTAACACCCACTCTCATGAAGATCGGAAATGCTACGCTCGAAGTTGTGGACGAGTATGTTTACCTAGGATAAACTGTCCAGCTAGGTAGTTCCAACTTTGAGAAAGAGGTCAATCGCCGAATCCGACTCGGCTGGGCAGCGTTCGGGAAGCTACGCAATATCTTCTCGTCCCACATACCACAGTGTCTCAAGACGAAAGTCTTTGACCAGTGCGTGTTGCCAGTGATGACTTATGGCACTGAAACGTGGTCGCTCACAATGGGCCTTATCAGAAGGCTAAAAGTCACCCAAAGGGCAATGGAGAGGGCTATGCTTGGAGTTTCCCTACGTGATTGAATCAAAAATGAAGATATCCGTAGGAGAACTAAGGTAAACGACATAGCTCGAAGAATTGCCAAACTTAAGTGGCAATGGGCAGGGCACATTGCTCGTAGAACAGATGGCCGATGGGGCCGAAGCCCGAAAGGTTCTGGAGTGGCGACCGCGTACCGGAAGATGAAGCGTTGGAAGGCCTCCCACAAGATGGACCGATGACCTTGTGAAGGCCGCAGGGATCCGCTGGATGCGGGAAGCCCAGAATCGGTCGAAGTGGTGGTGCTTGGGGGAGGCCTATGTTCAGCAGTGGACGTCTTTTGGCTGAAATGATGATGATGAGATGACCCGTGGCTTCGCCCGCGTGGTTCTCGCAAAATATCCCACGGGAATTTACTACCGGGATTACATTACCTCCTAGCCGAGGAAAAGGTCATTGACTCCTACTGCTGCGTCCGCGTTGCTGTCTACGATAATTATTTTGTTACGCGTAATTTTGAATCTGTGATATCTTTTAAACTGTTCATTTAAATGATAGGTTATTTTAATCTAAATTAAATGCCCAATTTAAATAAAATATTTTATTGGATAAGGATTAATATAATACCGGTCATAACTCATAATAGCTTCGCAAATTACAATGTCAAATTCTGAAAGATAATAATGTTTGGTGTGGGTCATCCTTAAGGTCATCGCCCATTATAACAACACCGCTCCAGCACGGCAGCGCCCCGGCACCGCCTCGAAAAATCTAGTCGTCAACGCGCCGAAAGCAAGGCTACGGCTAGTCACCAACGCGCCGGAAGCAAGGCGACGGCTAGTCGTCAACGCGCCGTAAGCAAGGCGACCGCTAGCCGCCGGCACGCCACCGACGAGGTAACAGTTTATTGTTTATTCACAAGCAAGGCGTCACCGTGCGGCCGGCGAGGTGTCACCGCGCTTACGGCCAGGTTTCACCCCGGGGACGGTGAGGCGCCGGCGAGCGGGCTCCTCGCTTGAAGCGCGCTGTCGGCCCGACGGGTGACGGCTCGCGGACCGCTCGCTGCCGGCAAGCCGTCCACTATTTTGTTTAGCCATCGTAAAATAGACTTTATAACATTTGACTTAAAGTCCTAACTTGATTGACAAGTTATTTGCCGTGTCGGAGGCGTGCTGCTATAATGAGCGATGACCTTTAGAAGATAGACGTATGCCATCACGGACCTTTTTGTTGCACTTTTTATGATGAACCATTCTGTAAAACATAATTTTTATGTATCTTTTACGGTTTACGCGGCGCACGCCAGTAAAGCTCCCAGTGGGCATGATTATTTCCGACATCTTCAACAACAATCGTCAGATTTCAGCCAATTTACACAAAACTTTAATGAGTTATATACTAAAACCTTCCGCATTAATCAATCCGTGCATTGGTGTAAACCAAAACCGTCTGAAAATCGGTTCGGTAGTTTTTGAGTTTCTCGCGTTCAGACAGACACGTGGCAGGGGACTTTGTTTTATAATAGACTAGCTTTTACCCGCGGCTTCGCCCGCGTGGATGTCGCAAAATATCCCACGGGAACGTTCTACCGGGAATACATACCTAATAGCCAAGGAAAAGATCATTGACTAACTTTCAGCGGACGCAGTGGTAGGCTACACAGCGCCCGCGTTGTCAACCATAATTATTTTGTTACGCGTAATTTTGAAACTGTGATATCTCTTAAACTATTCATTTAAATGATGTGATGTAAAGGCATATTTTAATCAAAATTGAATGCCCAATTTAAATAACCTATTTAATTGGATAAGGATTAATAAGATACCGGTCAAAATAGCTTCGGAAATAACAACGAAAATTTTATACAATTTTGAAAGATAAAAATGGTTATTGTGGGTCACCCTTAGAAGATAGACATATGCCATCGCGGACTTTTTTGTTGCAATTTTTAAGATATACAATACTCTAGAACATAAATTTGATTTATCTCTCACGGCTTACGCAGCGCACGCCAGTAAAGCTCCCAGTCGGCATGATTTTTTCCGACATCTTCAACAATAATCGTCATATTTCAGCCAATTTATACAAAACCTTAATGAATTATACACTAAAACCTTCCGCATGAATCACTCCGTCCAATGGTGGAAACCGTTTGAAAATCTGTTTGGCGGTTTTTGAGTTTATCGCGTTCAGACAGACAGACAGACAGACAGACGCGGCGGGCGACTTTGTTTTATAATATGTAAGGACTAGCTGCTGCCAGCAGGACTCTTTTCTGTACTATAATATGTATGTATTATTCATATAAACCTTCTTGAATCACTCTATCTATCATAAAAAACCCCATCAAAATCCGTTGCGTTATTGCGTAGTTTTAAAGATCTAAGCATACTTACATAGGGACAGACAGAGGAAAGCGACTTATTTATGTTTTTTATAACTAAACAGCAAAGGGGTCTTACCTACCAATGCATTCGCGAAATCAGTGGAACCTGCTGGTCTTGCACGAACTTCCGAAGGGGCATACATAGGAATATCACCATATTTTTTTACTACGAAACGAGCACTGGGATGAATTTGAGACCAACTTACCAACTATTGGCAAAAAGTGGTGTAAGGGACCTATTAATGGTAAAGACGAAAGTCCAGGTATCGACTTAAATGGTTTGGGCTCCTGTGACGTCGAAGGCGAAGAATAACTTCGGCGGACATTTCTGAAACAAAATACGTATTTATATTATTTTTGTATTGTTTAAGTTTTTTGTTCCTTAAACTTATAGCATTTCGGCCTTGTGGGACCATACCTGGGTACAGGGCAACCATTTTAGACTCCGGAGTGCGAAAATCAGCCTGCGCCCTTGCCAATGAAAATTTTTGTGTTCCTTTTTAGGGTCCCGTACCCGAAAGGTGCCAAACGAAAGCCTTTTACCTACTGAGCCTTCGCTGTCCGTCCGTCTATCTGTATGTCTGTCAGCGGGCTGTATCTCATGAACCGTGATAGTTAGACAGTTGAAATTATATACATTAAATTAAACCATTGATTTTGTAAATAATCTGGCATGTTGTGGGGTGTCCTTGTCTAGCTCATCGAGTAGAGTAGGTACAAAATAATATAATTTGTGTTTTTTATCTTCAAAAACGAAGTTAAAGGGGGCCGTAAAAGTTGTCAGTCTTAATGAGTTTAGTCTTTTTTTCATTCAGGAGAAGAATATTTACATTAACCCAATGCACAACTTTAGAGAGTGCATCGTTAACCTGCTCAAAGTTGACTAACTGACGTTTGATTTTAAAAATAAGGGAAGTGTCATCTGCGAATAATACGATCTTGTGATTATCCCTTATATGGTAAGGTAAGTCGTTTATATAAATTAAAAATAAGAAAGGACCTAGAATTGAACCCTGCGGAACGCCCATGGTGACCGCGGATCCTGATGATCTCTTGCCATTGACATCGACCCTCTGAATTCTGTTGTTCAGATAAGAAGTCAAAAGGTCGAGAGCCTTGTCCCTCATACCATAGTGATACCTACAGTTTCCTGATGAGTGTATCATAATGTACGCAATTAAGGCCTTGGACAAGTCGCAGAAAATGCCAAGAGCATCTTGTGACTCCTCCCAGGCCTCGAATATGCTCTTCAGTAACTCCACCACCCGCGTCTGTAGTTGAACGACCCGTTGTAAAACCAAACTGTTTCAGATGTAGTAAATTAAGTGCATTGAAATGTCCTAACATTTGTTTCAAAATTATTTTTTAAAGATTTTACTCATAGTAGGTAATATCGAAATAGGCCGAAAATTCGTGGGTGTGGACAAGCTATACCATTTACCAAGGTGAGGTGGCTCCAGTTTTCGTCAAAAATGACTGGAGTTTGACTAGGTATTTCTGAGTATGAATATTTAAAAAAATATTGCGATGAACTGAGAACCTCCTCCATTTTTTTAAGTCGGTTAAAAAATAAATGAAAAATACATAATCGTTATGTTATTACTCTGAGACATAGGTAATCAAATTTCACAGATAAAGGCATTGATAAAAGTAATGTGACCTACGTAGGTAGGTGGTATGTTAATTGTTAGTACCTAACCATACCTACTTACAACAGCACCTATGTTATTTCAATAAATCACAGACACTTGCGATTTATTAGCTTTTAATTGAAACTAATTTTAATATGTAGGTACCTACATAACCCAATAAACGTTAATTTACTGTACTATCTACTCTTTAGCATAATCAACAATCAGCCGCCCGCGCGCCCCCGGCGGCGTTGGCGTTAGCATAATTATCACAAAAATTATAGAAAAAAAAACTTACAAACAGAGATGATTATTTTTGTACTTACTGAACGGAGTTTTGCGTTCGGACCGCAAATAACGTATAACACTCGCTCAAAGTTTTGTTTCTCATTATTATTACGTAGGATAGGTATACCGGAGACTATGAACTCCAAAAACTTAAATAGAATGAAGAGACGGCAAATACACGGGCTGCCCCTGAGACTGATTTGTTTGACCTTGTACAACGGCCGGCGCCAGATGGTAAATGATAAAATTTATGTAATTTATGAACGAAACCAAAAAGATAAGATTTCCGTGAGTGAGAAAACTCAAACATATCCATATTGATGTGTGACTTCTGGTGACTTCTTTTTAGTAATTTGCTCGAAAGATACGAGTTTCTTTTTGCAACTGCGAGACAGCAAAGACTACATGCTCATGGTATCTGTGTTTTTATTACAATATGGGCTTTATAAAATAGGAATGTATTGTGTAATCTTAGTACCAATAAAAGATAAGGCGCTAATAATGAAAACGCCATCATACATAATTTGGCGGACTATCGAGTTCACATCTAGTTTCAAACTTGGTGGAGTATCTTCCATCCAATAGACAGTGAGTGAAATAATGAAGAGTCGTGAATATATACCAAATAGGCTAAGGTACTCGCTTTCTTTAGATAATAGGGTACCAGATTAAAGTGATATAGTAAAATAGTAGAACTGTTAGAAATCTAATTACTGTTTGCTAAAGATTTCTATTTTATTATAATATTCAAGTCTTGAACGCAACAAAACTTTTATTAGAGATGACAACACTGTCTTAGTAGTGTTGAGCGATTAAACTTAACAACAATGTCGATATCGAAACGGTAAGTGTAAGTCACTTCTAAAATTATGTGAACATTTGCGACGGTCAAGCGTACAGTCAATCGCACGCACATCGATGGTAAAAGTTTGACAATAAAGGCATCTTTTCTTGGAAGTAGTAAGGGTACTTTTCGTAATTTAAGTGCTACTTAAGACGTGCGGTTGACTGTACCAGTTCTAAGTTGCAATCATAATAAAATAAATAAAATAGGGATCACATTCGTTTGTTAAGCATTACGCCCGAGATTATTGCATTGTTTTTTTTGGACCGGTAATTGAAGCAGAATTTAACAAGGATTATAATAATCATGTAAGGACATTACTAGTTTAGACTAATCATGCAAAGTTATTACTTTTTATTAGACTCATTTTTAATTAAAAAATAAACAAAATCTTTTTATGAAATTGTTGCTGGGTGGAAGTTATCGACAAAAGTTGGTGAGGCGAGGCGAGCGTAGCATTCAAATCAAAGCACAACTACAACCCTACAGGCTACCTTACTATTTGACAGTTCAAAATGTTTTGTGATTGTGAGGTTATGGTCGATACAAAATAGTTTAGATAAATATTTGGGTAGGGATTTTCATCCAAATATGTAAAAGTCAACAATAAATCATCAAAACGCATTCTCAAAATAGTGCTACGCTTATTCTTCTTACGATTAAGTTACACCGATGATAAGTCTATTGTAATGAAGTTTCTTTGTCATGAGAATAGTTTCGTTTTATCTATCGATCGATTACGAAAGAGCTTTTAAGTTTTACTATGTGTGGCTTATAATATTAATAGGAAATCGTTTAATAAATAAGTATAGATGTGCAGTGTGCTGTGTACATAATTAACGAGTGTGCGTGATTGTGAAGTTGCTAACGTGTTAATAAAATATGTGTTTACGTTCGCTTTTCGTTGTATTCACGCGTTCAATATACTTAAAAAAGTCATAAAGCTAGTTAGTGTTAGTGTCGTCGCGTGTAATATGAGATACGTAGACTGAGCCATATCGTAATTTGTTCCTGATATCACGTCCATGTATTGTTGCTCCTTCCTGTAAGTATTATCATATTTTACTGCATTATTAAAATATCATAACGATATTGTTATACCTATGCATAAATCACATTAATAAAACAATTAATAATTATATAACAATCTGCACTGTGCTGTTTGTGTTTAGTTCTATAAACTGCACATTTCAAGTCACGATTTTGCACCACTATAATAACAAAACTGGAAGGAATTTGGTGAGGCCAATGAACTTTCTGAGTCTGTGTGTGTGAATGTAGTATTTTTATTGGTTTATTTAAGAGATATCACCTTATCTTAATCTTTGGAGGCGAGTTTCATCATTTGTAAATATAACATAACCCACTTTTATATAATGTTGCTGTTATGATCTGTTTACAAATTTACATTCTTTCTCTTTACATTATAATTATTATCTGAATTATAAAGTTTAAATTCCATGTTGACACTCCATTCCATAACTCTCAATGTAATGTATTCATGTTAGTTACTAATATTTAAATGAGACATTAATCCCTGGTTTATTTATGTATTCAAGATAAATAAATCAGCTGGTAGATAACTTGTTACTGTTTATTTTCAAAGGTTAATAAACATTTCTGTTTACTGCTATTCATAATTATATTGAATGTTGCTTTCAAAAGTTAACTTTATTCATAAATATTATTAATTTTACAAATCAAACTAAAGTAACTTTAGACATCAAATATATAAAATAGGGCTTTTTAATTAAGATTTTATGATAAATCAATATTATTATTAACTAGCAGACCCGTCAAATGTTGTCCTGTCAAAATTTCAATTTTGTTTATTCAACTGTTCCTTTGGGTATTTCATTTTTTTTTCCCTTAAACCACCCCTTTATTGAGCTGAACAAAACAAACAAAAAAATATTTCAAATTGGTTGAGGTATTTTCAAGATTTTGCAAGACTAATACATCAATTGTTGTTTATATAATATAGATTCCAATCAAATAATAAGTACTTAATCAAAGAGTGTTATAATCACATCAGTCACAATAGTAAACAAAGGTATGATTAGCAGTTTCAACCTATTTAATATTCTTGATTACAATGATGAATGTCAAAACAATTACATAATTAGTTCAATTGGAGACAATGGCATGAAATGAGAGCAATCTGCACTGATTGGTGAATCATGAATGTTAATATTGTGTGCATAATATTATGTATTATCTTTTTGATAGCTAACCCAGTTACAACTATCGAATATCTTGGACAAATAATAATTGTTACAAAATAGAAATTGCTTTTTGTTTTTACAAATATATCTGATCTGTTATATTTAATTTAAAATGTTTTTATATTAAAATTTATTTAAAAAAATGCAGGTTGACACAGTGAATTAGAATTAAAACATCAAGCCCCTTAAATGACATTACAGAAGGGGGTGTTAGTAAAATACAATTATAAGATTTTAAAAGGTTTTTATATAATATAACAATCAGTACAGGCTTTATAACTTACATGATTACCAAAGACAGTTTTCATAATTACCACACCATACTTTATTTACTTAGTCAACATGAAAAGTGTTTTTTTTTTTGTCTTAGTTTTCATTTCAATTTTCTTATATTTTAAGTTTCATACTTTAAGGTGAAACAATTTGATATTTTTTCCATACAAACTTCGGAGGGGTTTTACTCCACTGTTTGACATCGTACATTTAAAGTTTAACATGATATTGTTAGGTCTCATTATTAATTTTGTCTGTACGGAAGCAGAATAGTAAAATAAAAAAAGCAAGTTTCAAAACTAAAACCCGACTACTGAAAAAACACGCTCTAATTTCTAAAATGTATGAAACAAGAAAATATTTCGGACAGAAATCAAGTCATAGGTACAAAAATAGTCAAAGTAAAGCCGTAGTCGCATGCCATTATAATTTTGTAGACGACAGACATGCGACTACGGCTTTACTTTGACTATTTTTGTACCTATGTCTTGATTTCTGTCCGAAATATTTTCTTGTTTCATACATTTTAGAAATTAGAGCGTGTTTTTTCAGTAGTCGGGTTTTAGTTTTGAAACTTGCTTTTTATTTAATTTGTTTTGGGGTTATAATTTCGTCATAAAGTATTTGCAGTGCCGCTTTATATTTTTTTGTATAGGTTTAATTGTATAATAGGTATTAATTTTACAGCCGCGCCGTACGTAGCAGTCTCACTTTTGCATGTTTTTAACAATTTAAACATATTTATTTACTTTGAAAATATGATATATATACATATTTGTAATGTGCTCGTCAAGCCCTTTCATTTGATACCAAACATGGTATGATAAAAAAAAAAAATTTTTTTCGTTCGTCACTTTGTGTCCTCTAGAGGGCGCCATATTGAATTTAATGTAACGTCACATAGCCTATAACCAGCGGACAATCAGGACGCTTCCAACGATACCTCATTTGTCAAATTATGTTCAGTGGTTTAGAAGTTATGAGGTTACAGATGAACATACATACATACATACATACATACATACATACATACATACATACCGGTCAAAATCATAACCCTCCTTTTTGCTTCGCCGAAGTCGGGTAAAAAGCCATTAAAAAGTTATAAGCCAACAAAGATTCGTTTTTCTTGCTAATTTTAACGCAACTTTGGGCGTAAATAAGTAATACAAGAAGTGTGAAATCTCGAAAACAAAATCCGTACCGACACAGAAAAATTATCGAAGATTCCAATTTTATTTGTAATTGATTTATGTAGTGGTTTTTTCAGAAAAACCTTTTTTCCAAAGGCCTTTTCGTAATTTTTGACGCGCTCGTTTTACTAAAATTGGTCGGTACGGTGTTTCTGTGCGTGCGAACTATACGTTGTCCATGTAGACCAGCTTCTAACTGCTCATCACTGATACTATCTCTGTCGGACACGATGCCAGGTGAGACAGCGTGGTTCTTGGCCATGCCCACCATTGAGTTCGAGCCCGCGACTAGTTCCACCTTAAGTGTGCACTTGTGCGCAAATAGTTCCATAACTAATAATAAATGTAGTATTTAAGATGTGAATGACATCGTGAGCTACTATAATGTAATTTTTTTTTTCTCAATGCCTATTTATAAGATATTTGTGTAACTGTTTGTTTTCCCGAATTAAATAAATAAAATAAACAATTAGACCAAAGAGCAAACTCGTTAAAATAAATAATTAATATAGCATGCATGTTATTAACTAAAAAACTATTAAATTGAAAAGATTACCAAATTATTACATCAGAAAAAGGTTTTTGACATTCAAGAAAAAGGGACACTTATGAAAATCACTTCAAGAATTATAATCCTATTATATTGAACAAAGGTCAAATTGTTTTACAAACAAACAATGCTCCACGTCTTCCTTATTACATTATTATTCTATTAATTTTCCTTATGAACTTGTTATAGGATCTGTACTGAGTCATAGTTGTTATTTTAGTGTTCAAACTTGTTCCGATGGAGCGTAAGCATTGTATTAAAGCTCTCAAAAGTAATGCAGGAAAAAAGAATAATAAAAAATGCTATGAATATTAATACATTTAAACTTTATAGCATAAGTACTGTGGTCTACAAAAACTGTAGTAAGAAATTTATTTCTATTTACAAATTAAATGTGTATGAGGTACTTATTTGAACATAAGAAGTGTGATGAGTGAAGTGCTTAGCATTCTCAGATCATAGAAATGGGATTTAGAAATTGTGATGTAGTAAAATTTTCTAATAAAAGATATTTAATTTTCTATTGCAACCATTGATGCACAGCAGCTTTTAATTAACTTATGTTTAAATATTCCGCCAGTAGGATTCTATAGTGCTCAATATAAACCTTGAAACTGGTTGATGGGCATAATACATACTGTATACTCTTTGGTATAATTATGCAAATCCTCTTGCTTTCTGTCTCCCTAGGCTATGTTCACACGGCGACTATACATTTAATTTTATCACGAATACGGGTTTCCCGTATACGAGACAGTCGTTCACACGGCGACCATGTTAACGTTACGTTAAAATCGAATGGAACGCCAGTCAGTTGCTGATTTTACTCGCGCGAGTCTCGAATACGTGAGAAAAGTTTGTTTGTGTGAACGATACAACGTGAACATAATAGCGCCACTGCGATTCGTATTCGATAAAATTGTTTCGAGACGCGGCCGGTGGCAACTTAATCGTACGGAAAAATATTGCACGAACACGATATTTTTCCGCATGGACTCCGTGTGAACAATGTAATACATTTTCTACTGCCACCACCTCTGTGTTCTGTGGCTACCACTATGTTCGATAAAATCCCTTATACGTCATACGGTGTACGGGAAAAAGATCACTGTGTGAACGTAGCTTTACTGTGTATGTATTGCGCACCAAGCAATGTATGTGTGGGACTTTTGTGATTTTGTGCTATGTTAAATCTGTTTCTTATGTGCCAGTTCACGGCTGGGCGTCGGGATGGCGAGCATGAGCTCAACGCTCGTCGAGACCGTCTCCATCAACTACGAGGACTTTAACGAGAGCTTCCTCACCTGCGGCACGTGTTTATGTTAGTACACCATCACTTGGACACGAGATAAAGGAGTTTACATGTCGAATGAGTCAGTAAAGCATGTTGAATTGACTTTACATCAAGAAGAGACCACTAATGTTTGGAAAAGGGATAGAGTGGCCCTGCAGGGTTACAGTAAATGCTAAATAGACATGTAAACTTGCTTATTGAGTATCTTCTTATCATCATTTCTATTAGTCTTGCTAGTACTTGCTACTAACACTGTTGCTATAATAGCATGTTTTGTATTAGTAGCTCCATGTTAAATGTTATCATTAATATTCATTATTGCTGTTAGATACTTGTGTTGCGCCACGTTAATCAGTGCCTTATTTCCGTTAATGACTGCATAATCTACTGTAGTTATATACAAAGTGATGCAGATAAAACTGAGCACTATGGCAACCGTTGAAGAGCTAGCACTTATTATTGGAACAATGGTCGGCAATTAGTTTTAATGCAAAGGGGTCGCCCATAAATCACGTGAGGCTCGAAATTGGGTTCGGAAAAATCACGAAATATCAAAAAGGAAGGAGATGTGTAGATTCAACGTATATTTATTTTTTTGTTTAACGCGCAATTCTAAACCGAAAAAGGGCCCCCAAAAAAAATAATTTTCTTTCTTTCTATCTATTTAAAGATAAAATATTCTTATATAGTATAGTTAAATAGTATTTTTTTTAAGAAACTTTGTATCAAAAAATTACACGTGAGTTTCGGCTTACAAAGTTGCTAAAAAACATCACGTGCTTAATGGACGACAACTAACTAAATTCATACTTGAAATAATTAGATTTCCGAATGTGCAAATGAACAATATATTAGTACAATAATGTGATATTGTTTTAATCTATACTCATTTTAAATTGACGATCATGTGACCTTCTAAAGTTCTAACAATGGTTCTGTATTTTTCCAGGCACTTACGATGGAGGAGAGCACACCCCCAAGCTTCTGCCTTGCTCGCATACAGTCTGCCTCCACTGCCTCACACGAATAGCTGCCTCACAGACTAGAGATGCGGGTAGTTTCAGATGTCCCATCTGTCGCGAGCTTATCACGATACCGCGGGGCGGAGTCGCCGCTCTCCCGCCATCCTTCCTCGTCAACCAACTGCTTGATCTAATGGCCCGTCAACGTCGGGAGGTTATACCACAGTGCAGTTCGCATCCAGGCAGAGAACTTCTTTTCTGTGAGACCTGTGATTGCGTATTCTGTCGACATTGCG
The DNA here is from genome assembly GCA_948150665.1 of Conistra vaccinii. NCBI lineage: Eukaryota > Metazoa > Arthropoda > Insecta > Lepidoptera > Noctuidae > Conistra > Conistra vaccinii. Next base: position 12,764,025 of record OX411330.1, read on the forward strand.
CCGACGGACCCCACAGCGACACACCCTGCGACCACACAGTTGTACCATTCTCCATAGCATTGAAAAGAATGTCCGAAATACTGTTGTATCGAGCGAACGAATGTCTCAGCAAACTCGGTTCGGCGAGGGATGCGGTGGCTAGCGAGCTGAGACGACTCGAGGCGGCGGCGACGGCAGCGGACGAAGCGATAGACCGACATTTCGCAGAACTGAAGGCTGCGATCGATAAACGCCACAGCGAATTGAAATCGGCCGCGGCGGCTGCTGCTACACATAAACGAAAATTGCTTGAGGAACAACTGAAATTGATTGATGCGGAAAAGGCTAAGGTACACACAGTCCCAACTCAAATCTTATTGACCCCTGGCATTCAAAACCTAACATCCAATATAACTCTTCAGGTGGAAGCCGAATGCTCAGGTCTCCAACAACAAGTGGAAGTCCGTGAGGTCAGTAGTCGGGCAGCAGCCTTAGGTGCCAGACTAGGAGACGCGGCTGCTCTCGCAGAACCAAGAGAGAATGCCTTCCTAGCCGTAGACTTCGCTCATAACGACGCTCAGCAGAGGTTCTCTGAGGCGCTAGCGGAGTTGGGCAGAGTACGGACCAGTACCACCTTCCCTGGGCTCTGTACCTTGCAGTTAGGTGAGTTCAACAAGTTTTTATTGACACTTTTAATAATAAAAACCAGTAAATGCCCCACTGCTTCCCATAAGCCTCTTTTTAAACGGAAAAGTATCGATCACGAGGCTAGCTCGTTGCGGGTCCGTAATTTCAGATCATTAGAATTACTTACTGTCCTACGAGGTTTTCTGTTACCATAAGTTAATGATGTATGTCAACTTAGAAAGTACATAATTTATGCATTTAGAAGTCGCGCGTTGGTACTCGCCATGTTCGGATCATAGTAAATAAACATATGTGATCTTATGAGCTATTTAATATAAAAAAATCAATGCTACTCGCCGCGACACAATTTTTTTGGTCATGCGATGTCTGTAGACGCCGCAGACTTAGGACTTAGACCGCGATTAGGTAGACGAATATGTACCTAAATTATAATAGTATTCCATTTTGTTTATTAGTATTTACATTATTTTTGTACGCCAGAACCATTCTGAACCATACAAGTAATTATATCTTTGAAGTTCATCCTTCGACCAGCTTTAGTCATAGTCATCACTGAATCATCATTAAAAATAGTTAGTAGAGAATTTTGATGATGATTAAAAATAGTTTTTACCAAGACTTTTTGTCTACCGTAGGGTATTAAAATCACCACCACGAGGCGATATTTGAATGTAGGTACCATCAAAGAAGTTCATATCTAACCAGTTTGAAAACAAAATCCCTTGAACATGATGACCACATCTGTTACCGGCCCGTTTCTATAACCGCCGAGCGGTGCAAGCAAGAATAGTCCTTACGGTGGTTAGTTATGAACTTATTTGATGGTACGTGCAGCAAACCTTGAGCCCTACTATCACCTTGCTGACTAAAGATCTAAATCCACCCTACTATAGTACATTACTGTCGAGGCCAGCAATTAGGGCATTGATGGACGATCGTGAAAATGTGGGCCGAGGCGAAGCCGAGGCACACATACGTGAGTCCATCAATGCCTAGTTGCGGCCAAGGCTTGTATAGTACTTTTCTCAAACAATGCGCGGAAATTCAAAATAAGTAAATTAATTATAAATTCCAGAATCAACGTCGAACAAAGCAAATTTTTCACATGCCAGTAGGTATTGTTCATTTGTTGCCAGTTTGAAATTTAAATAAAATCTTTGATAAGTTACCTCCTTGGTTGCCATGTGTTGAAGTAAAAAGTTAGTTCCAATTTTTAAATAACACGACAGATATAAGTTTTCGTAGTAATTTATTTCGCCGCTAAACACGACAGATATGGATTTTTAAACTAAAATTGCCGGCCGCGCGCTCGTGTTTTTGACCAGTACAGCAATTTCGATTTATCTCGAAGAAGGTTGTCAGAATAATTTTCGAATTTCCAAGCATGTTTGAGAAAAAGTCTTTTACGCAATATTATAATATCTTCAGCCTTACAAATAAATAACATCGTATTATCTCTCATTTCCAGAATCAGCATGTGTATGTGGGTTGGAAGTGGTAGTGGTACTTCGTACAGTGGACTACCACGGCGAGGCGCGGTGCACAGGCGGCGACCCCGTCAGTGCCGCCGCGACCATAGATGACGCGCCCCTGCCTTGCACCGTCACCGACCTTGATACTGGCCTCTATAGGTATGTAGGTTATTTTCAAGGCTTATTACTGGTTTTATGCCTCCCCAAAATGTTTTACCTTGGTACGGGCCTATGTCATGAGCTAATGTCATATAATTGCGCTGAGAGTATTATGTAAAGTGAGGCAGTTAATTTTTTAAATATAAATAATGTTTACGAAAAAGACTATGGAAGGCAATTACCCTGCTCCAGTGATAGTGTTGCCAATTTTAATCCTACAGCAAGTTCTTATTTATTTATTTATTTATTTAACCATTTATGTACACACATTTAACAACAGACAACAAGAAAAGAACAGAAAAATACGTACAAAGGTGATGCTTATTTTTTTTTTTCTGTTCTTCCAATTTATTTCAAGTTTCGTGACACACATTTGTGTTTATGATTACTTACCATTTTACTGACATGCAAGTTTCGGGTTTGGCCGTCTATTATTAGAATCAAACGAAGCCATTATTCATGAGCTCACGAAACGAGGTTGTAGGTTAAATCCTTTGAAGTTTTGACTATGTGAATAAATCGTAAACATAAAAAAACGAACAAGTGCGTGTCGGACCACGCACAATGAAGGGTTCCGTAGTTGGGAAGAAGAACAAACTTAACATTGTACTTGAAAGACATGGTCTCCCATACATTCCAACTGCAAATGTAAGTTTGTATGCACAATATTGAGAGATTTACCCTGTTATTTTAAGACCATATACTTCTTATACATAGGTTTTTCTGTAATATATGAGTACGTTACGGTACACGTCCATGTTGGGGTCACAGAAATTCAAATGTGTACCTCAACTAAATTGGTCCAGTAGATTCGGAGCAAATTGGCTGTGACAGACGAACAGACAGACAGACAAAAACTCAGCCAGCCAGACAGACACAGGACTGATCCTATAACGGTTCCATTTTTTTCCTATTGCGGTATGGAACCCTAAAAATATGAAAGTTTTTTCCTATTGAGGTATGGAACCCTAAAAATATGAACGTTTTTTCCTATTGAGGTATGGAACCCTAAAAATATGAAAGTTACCCATTATCAGTTTGGATTTTATTATTATTTACAAAAGAAAAATTGTTATAGAATTACTGTGTCTCTTCTATGGACCCACCAGGAACTCTCTGTAAACACGCCGTCTGTAAGACGCACGGGTCGATCCATCAGGTTAAGCTCCGCTTGCCGGGGTTGGTCTGTAGATGGGTGACCAACTTTACATACCGAGACTCCTCCGTGCCTCGTTAAGCCACTGGTCCCGGCTGTCATTCGTGGATCTTTGACAGTCGTTACGGGTCGCCAGAAGCCCGAAAGTCTGACAACCAGTCTTACCAAGGCGTATCGTATTATCCAGTTACTGGCTTGTGGGGGTCGGATAGGCAGTCGCTCGTCGCAACATAGTTGGGAAAAGGCTAGGCAGATTCGTAGCATATGACACTTTCTGTCTGTCAGGATTGTACACGGTACAATCAGTTTAGCACACAGAATCGCGCTTGACGATGCGTGGCATTTGATACGTACGCCAAACTTGGCTTTTACACTAAATACTATTGCCTAAACATATTATTTTCTTTCTATGCCATAAGTTTTTTATTCATATAAACATTACTGTTTCAGAATCACAATGCGTCCGTGGAACGCGGGCGCACTATGCGTGCGCGTGCTAGTGTTCGCTCGCGGCGTGCGCGACTCGCCTCTGCGCGCGCAGATAGCGGCCACTGCGGCGCCGCTGTTAGTGTGGGGCTCGCGCGGCACCGGGAAGGAGCAGCTCAGTCAGCCTGTTGCTCTTGCCAGGTAAATAATATCTACATGATTATGTACTATCGAACAACTTCATATCTAAGCAGTTTGAAAACAAAGTCCCGTGAACATGAAGACCACATCTGCTACCACCCCGGTTCTATAGCGGCCGAGCGCTGCAAGCAGAAATAGTCCTTACGGTGTATAGATATGAACTTCTTAGATGGTACTTGCTTATCTCGCGAATCTAATCATATACCAGAATCTGATGACGAACGTAGCTGATCTTCATGAGCTGACGTAAATAATAAACATCCAAGATACGATAAGCACTAAAGAACTTTGATGAGCATACCCCTAATATATTATATTGTGTTATTCAAGTCTTAGATAAATTGATTAGGGAGATCTTAAATGCTATTAATTTTAATTCATTGCGGTAATAATATCGTTTGCAGATGTCCGAAGCGGCGGGAGATCTACGTCCTCGACGCCGGCAATTCGAGAGTGAAGGTGTTGGACGACGAGACTTTCGCATTTAAAACGCATATCGTTAACGAAGGTATGCTGTTTATTCTACTCATTTTTATCTCAAAACCTAGCCATGACAAGCTTTCCAAAGTGTGAAAAGGCCTAGCTAAACCTTAAAAAAAAAAAACAGTATTTTACATGGAGCGACTGCCTATCTTACCTCCACAACCCAGTTACTGGGTAACACGATACAGCTTTGGTAAGACTGGTTGCCAGACTTTTTGGGCTTCTGTCTACCCATAACGACTGTCAAAGATATATGAAGGACAGCCGGGACCAACGGTTTAACGCGCTTTCCGAGGCACGGAGGGATCTCGATATCGATATGTAACGAATGGTCACCCATCCACGAACCGACCGTGGCAAGCGTAAACTTAAACTATTTCTAAAAATAAACCTTAAATAGTATTTGTGTTATTCTTTCTTTTTCTTTTAAGTAAATAAGTTCCATATTTGATTGTTGTACCGCCCAGTCGTATAATCTCCAGTACAATAATCTGGGATAATTCGATAATGTTCCAGGTTTAGCTGGTCGGAGCTGTACAGGGATAGCGGTGACCGCTGAAGGTATTGTGGCAGTCAACTGGCGGACAAGAACTCTCACTGAGGTAAATCAATAAATTGATGTAATGTACTATATAAAAAAATCCCTGTTATAAAACTGTACGGAAGAGTTCCTCGGGGTTTTACTAAAGATTCGCCGCGATGGTTTCTTGCTCTCAACATTATTTATAAATTATATTTTATGCAAAGAGTTGAGAGTAAGAGGTGATATTGACGTTGACCATTACTGTGTTTCGCATCTGTAAATATTAATTAATTCATCATCATCATCAGCCTATAACGTTCCCACTGCTGGGGCACAGGCCTCCTCTTTGTGGGAGGGAGTGGGCCTTAATTTACCACGCGGGCCCAATGCGGGTTGGTAGATGTCACGTCTTTGAACATTTTGGTTCTAGGACCAAAATATTCAAATATTCAAAATATGATTTTGGACATGCCGGTTTCTTCACGATGTTTTCCTTCACCGTTTAGAGAGTTGTGGTGATGAAATAATTTACACAAAGTAAATCGCCTATCTGGGTTCGAACCTACGTCCTTAAACTCGTAAGTCGCGGCCATTACCACTGGACCATCACTGATCTACTTAAATAATTAACGAAGTGTATAGAGTGCCGCGAGTTTCTTGTGGCACTCCAGTGTCACTGCCTCGGCCCGGCTAGGGTGCCGTGAGCGTTGCATTGTCACTGTCACTTGTCATTTAGGTTAGGTTAGGTTAGAACTGTGACCACACAACGCACGAGCCGAGCGAGCGTAGCGAGCGGTGCCGCGGTAGCGGCCGGCGAAGTGCCAGGGTCCGTTTAGGCACAAGAGAATGTAATGTTTTGGGAATGTGGTGTTTTACCTCGACAATCAAACAAAATACCAAGTGACGTGACTTAGTGACAGTGACAATGACAATCCAATGCTTGCGGCACTTTAGCCGGGCCGAGGCGGTGTTACTAGGGTGCCTGTAGTGGCACTTTATCCGATAGGGATAGAGTGCCACTGGTGGAACTCTATACACTGCCAATAATTAATCAATGTCTATGTTGACTGGCACCGACTGACCTGTACCTGCATAACAAATTACAGTAGCATTTGAAATGCACTTCGTTTAGTGGCAACACTGATTTAGCAACATAAATGAACTCTATGCTGTTTATTTGAGTACATTCCCACCTTCCCCTTGCCCCAGGTGAGCGCGGCCGGCGCGACGCTGCGCACGATCCGCTCGCCGCGCCTGCTGGAGCCCGTGTGCGTGGCGGCCGACGCGGCGTCGCGGCGCCTGGCCGTGGCCGACAACGGCGCGAGGGCCGTGTTCCTGTTCGACAGCCACGGGAATATTGAGAGAGAGGTCTGTGAAAGTGATATTATTTCATAATAAACTAGCTGACGTGACAAAAACGTCCTGTTTCCTAGAACTCCACCGGGTCCAATTTTGAATCCAGTTACCCACTCAATACACAAAAAATATATCAAAATCGGTCCAGCCGTTTAGGAGTTCAGTGACACACGTACAGAAGAAGTTTATACAGGGTGGCAGGGACATCGACGCGAAGCCTGTTACCATAGATTCAGTACATGATTCTGAACCCGCTTTGAAAATTTTCGCTGGTTATTTAAAAAAAAATCATCTGTTACATACAATATGACCGCATACGTATTGCACTTTTCTATGAAACAGCTGTTTTTTTTTTATAACCGACGAAAAATTTCTTGGCTCCACCTTGAATACGTTTTTCTCCGTCAAATAGATAGTAATCCGGTGTATCGCATTGAACGCACGAAAAATCCCAACAAGTTCGAATTGTTTTCGGACGTCGGAACTATGCGTATGACTAACTCGCACTCATTCTGCGCGCTTACTTAGAAGGTCGGAAAAACGCGTCCAAAGTGTGCACGGCCTTATCCGGCCCCTGCATGCGGGATATACCTCTGCGGGCATCATTTTTGTTTCGCCACTTTTTTGTTCTACCCTAGTCTGAACTGTTAAAACTGAACACGTTTTTTGAAGGTTTTGTTTTTCTAATTCCCGTATTGTATAATTTACAGGTAGGCAACGGAGAGTTAGGTTTAGTCGGTGGTCTCGCCTTGTCAGAAGACTTGCTCATCATAGCAGATGTCGCCGTCAGAGTATACGACATCGAAGGGAATCTCAAAAACGTATTTGCACCAGTGCCTAAAGGTAAGAATGAAAAACCTTTCATCATCGTATCAGCAGTATCGTCCACTGCAACCCGTGGCCTAACTTAGGAAGTGGTTGAGATGAAATATTGCCGAACTCATCACGCTTCGTAAGTCAATTAGATATCGTAACATTTGGTTATTAATTATATAATTGATAAATTGGCGTAAACGAGTAGAGAAATGTATATCTCTAATCTCCACAAACCATGAGTTTTTGTGAGATTAATTAAATAAACAACAATGAAAAATCAACTTTACTATCTTTTATATTGTATTGAAATTGGTACAAGTTTGATTTTGCTGTGCAACAAGGATATTGTTGCATTTTAGACATAATTTTAGAGTTACCGTGAAAGTAGAGTAGATGAAAGAGATAGATAACTAACTACCCTTGTACCTTTTCATATACTTTCAAAGTTTTTTTGAAGTGATAACTTCTTTAGTCGCGTTGAGCACTTTTTGAGGGAACAAAAACCATGGAACTCGCATCATCGTCACCGAACGCTTTCCATGAGCTATATCTATACTGTGTATATATGTGTACTTTTTGGGTGAGCAAAAAGCGTGAAACTCGCGCCATCGTCACCGCATGCTTCCCATGAGCTATGTATACTGTGTATACGATACAATTCACAAGTTACTTAGTTTTCACTTCTATCGGCAGTCCCCAAAGACTGCCGCGCCTGTTATTTTATACCTCACTCTTACCCAACACCCGCCCCCTCCCGCAGGGCGCGGCGGCTACGGCGGCGTGGCGCTGTGCGCGGGCGCGGACGGCGCGCGGCGCGTGGTGTGCGCGCGCTCCGTGCGCGGCCGGCCCGCGCTGCTGGTGCTGGAGGCCACTGCGGGCCGCGTGCTGGCCGTGTCCGAGCTGGCGGACAGGAAGCCGCGGCGCGTGGCCGGCCTTACGCTGCTGCCTAAGAGAAGGGCGCTGCTGGCTGATCTGGCGGCGGACTGTTTGAGGTTACATACTTACTGGTGAACCCTGGAGATGGATTGAGGGTGAGCGTCTTTTTTATATCAGTTGGAAGCCAGCGGTGTTTGATGTGAATGAGCGAAAACCGCGCCGCGTGGTAGCACTGACGTATTTTTTTTCTCCCACAGTAGAATTTGTTACGTAGCTCGTAGTAGTTAATATTTTTATATTATAAGTATTCGCACAAACAATAAATTCCGTGCGTTAATCAAACGTAATATGTAATGCTTATTACTCACCCCCACGGCAATCGAGCTATTGTCTCAAATCGTTGACGAATGCTGGCTTGAACTAATGACTGATTGTCACGGACCTTATACGTACTACGAGCGTAGAAAATAATGAATAAACTTGAGGGCAAAATAAATGACTTCTCTCATCAAGTTTCGCATGGGATAAAAATGAAACTAGGGACAAACTAAAAGTGTACAGCTACGAACGTTTACCAACTTACGTTTAAAACTGATCGTGTTGTTTGCAGGTGTCACGTAAAGAAAGGGGAGCGGAGCGCTGGAGAGCGCATCGTAATCGAATTTCATGCTAGTCCAATATTATAACGGAGAATCGAACTGTTGGCCATAACACGGACTGCGAGGGAGAGATACTTGCACCAAAGTCTTTAGTCGGCCGCGCGACGGCCACTGCGTTATTCAATACTATATTTTTAAGTACTTACAGTATTTATTTCGTATTAAGTTGATAAAGTTATTTTCTAAAAGTTTTACTTTGTCGATTTTAGTTCGGCGCTTATACGGAATTTGACAATATTATGACTGATTTTGATTTTTATGTATTTTTCGTTTTACTTACTTTTCGCCAGCTATGCGGGTGTCGAATCGTGATGTTTTATAATAATGTTAAATATATTGTGCACTCTGTGTTTAAGTGTAACTGGATAATCCACCGTGCAATCGGCGATATTTTTGAATTAGTCTTTAATTCTTGTCAATGACATTAATCACTTTATTTATTTTAGTGCATCAAAAAATGTTGTTGGCGATTCTAACTTCGCTTTAACTAGTCGTAAAGACGAGCGCATTTATTTTTAAACAAATGTTAGTTAGTGTTCGATATCACTTCTCATCGAGGAAATGGAAAAATCTCACACAATAATAGTGAATAACGACAATATTTATGATAAAGTATCTATTTAGGATATTCCTCGTATGCCTATTCATATTCTAACAACTAATACGAACTAGATAAAGGAGATAATAACAAGGAAATAATTCTAAATTGATCAGTTGTTCGCGTTACATATCCAGTAGCCTTGTTTGATACGCTTAGTGATAGTGCATTGTTATTAGTTGGACGAGTCGATTGAATGCTGGTGTCAGACCACACCGACAGTCCTGTAGCGTACTAAGTCTGCGGGCAACCATGGCTTACGATTAGCGTCTTACTGAAGAAACACATTACAGAGCTTCAGAGATATAGCTGCATAAATCATTCAAAACTGCGTACTAATCAGCAGTCAAACATTCAGTAAGTTGCTAAATGTAAATTTTAACTGAACGCAACATATTAAATACCATAGTATGTGCTAACTATATACTACAGTTATAATGAAATAGCTACATATGTGATCATTTAAAACTTTAAGAATCGTATTATTAGTAATTGAACTTCGAGACTCTATTTTGCATACAACATTTAAAACTCAACTATATTATTGCCTATTAAATTAGTTGTTTTTCTAATATTCTCAAGGTCGCTGCCATAATTTTGATTAATGACAAATATGAAAAAAAAAGATGTAATCGTGTATGCTATTAGAATTTTCATGCGAACAAAATAGCCTTTAATTCTTATCACGTTACGTTTGAACTGAATTTGTAGTAAAAAATATCATCTTTAGGGATTGCTCAATAAAAAATATAACATCATATCATGCGGTCGAAGCAAGTTCTTTCATAAAGTTAACTAAAAAACATAAGTACTAAAATCACTCTAATTTATTCTGATTATAATAGTTTAATTAAGTATATTTCTCTTCGCTATAGTTTAGTGACGTTGACTGTTTATTCAAGCTATCGTTATTTCGAATCAACTTTAAAATCTTATAAAATATATCTCATTAAGTTGGTCTTTATGTAATGTATAACTTATGATAATCGGAGTTTGAATGAGTGACTTACGTGGACCAGGATAAATGAAATCCGTGTTAATGTAAGATTTCCTGATAGGGAATATGTACGTCTGTTAAAATCGTTAAGTATTTTAGAACATAATTGGCTAAAAATACTCTAAATTCTTAACTTTTTTCCACATTATTTTCCTGTGGGTCCTACTTGCACCTGAAATTGATCTCTTGCCATCGTGAAATAAATACTTTAAAGATTATTTATTTTAATATTCATTACATTGTATGTCCCCACCAACTGGCAATTATGATATTACATCATGAATTCAAATTACAAATAGCTATAAAACGGTATTATCTTGACAAATTACTAAGTAGAACTAAAGCCTGTTATTAGTACTTCTACTTGCACAATGCATACATATTCTCTATTGTTTTAACACCGCTATGCGTCGTCACCGTAACTTTAACAACGGAATCTCATTAAAAACGTAATTTTTCATGTGAAATGTAATCAAGGCCTCACATTAACATAACAATATGTATAAAGAAATAATATTTCATCGACAACTGAACTGCTTTACTGTGTTAATAATATAGCCATATGTAGCTTAACAAATATTAATTCAGAATTATTATTTCTTGTTAACATTTTTATATTTTCTTTATTTAAAAGGTCTCTGTAATTTTTATGAAGGACTATAATTTTGAGGTGACAATTCTTACTAATACTTCATTGAAAAAAATCAATATTTAAATCCACATGAAATGGTTTCAAAAATATTATTTTTAAGATGTGAGGCTTTTTTTTTTTTGTTATTGTGTAGGTTAAATTATTGTAAAGTGATGGACCGGCAAACAGATTTGTGCAGTAGGGTTAGATCTAGTCTAGTTTACGAACGTGTTTTTCTATATTATACAATGCCAGTTAAAATAAAACCATGAAGTTACTGGAGGGTTTCAAAAACGCTATATGCAATGTACTTTAACAGCCGTATCGATGCCATTTTCCAACATATTATTACTAAACAAACCACAGTTAAGAAAATTAGCGTGTGCGTGAAGTTAGAACGTGATTGGCATGTATAATTTAGAAGTGCGCGTATGTAGTTGAGAAGAATTGACATGGTGTTGGAATTGTACAGTTTGCAAAGATGCATATTTACATGATAATATATCTGGAGATTTTGGTTTTTACTCTAGTTTCGAGCTAAAATTAAATTCTGTCTTGGAACGTTAGCTGTGAATGTGGTTCCTAAAACCATCGAGAAAGGCCCCTTTTTGTATGTTTACGTGTCATACATAAAGTCGCCGTCAGAAGCTATAAATTTTGTAAATAATAAACTTCTAAGTTCCGTAGCGACAATTCAATCAACAACAAATAATTCCAAATTCAATCCATTACCGATACTGTCGTGTAATGTTTTGTGGTACAGGAACGCGCCTGAGTTCCCACAAAACAATAGACGATAGCGATTTATATCGCTAAAATATAACCCGACCAAGTGAAATTGCTCGTTAGTTTCGTATTACACGTATGTTACTTTGAGTTGATTGAATTTGGGATTATTTGTTTCACTACGTAACTTAGTAGAATTTCTTTGTTTACAAAATTTATAGCTTCTCCTGACGGGGACCTTAGTTATGTTAAATGTAATGTCAATACGGGCCTAATGTCTAAGAAATGAATCAGGCCAATCACTCGTCAAAACTTAGAGACGAGACCTATCTCCTAAAACAACAAACAGTATACCTCAAAACCACTTCGTTATAACTTCTATTTGAGCTCATTTAGTATGCCATAATTAGTAGGAAGTGCACACACAGATTATTGTTCTCAATCATAATATAATGTTACAGAGCGGATTCCTAATTGTAGCTGTCATGTTCTCATTGAGTTCTCGAATATCAGTGTCTCCAGTAAAAAAGGGCACAACTCAAATTCGTCACTTTTCAGGAGAGGCAAAAAACAACACTTTTAATGTTTTTTAGTATTTCGCAATTAAAATCATAATTGCTTTCGAATTAGTATTGTAGATAAAAAATTGTTCTTTCATTTAATAGTAATCACTTCCACATTCAGTCACTCCTACTATATTTTTTTTTAGTTTTTCTCGAGTTGTTCCCTTGTTAACGAAGTGTTAAGGGAATAACGTTAATTATACTAGTCAGGTTGGTCGTATCTAAAGTAATATTGCGAGTTATTCCCTTATTTTATAAATGCCTAAGGGCCTATATCACGATGTCCGAATACCCACTACTTACCGAATAAATTCAAAAATGGAACAGAATTTGTATGAAATTATCTACCAAGTAAGTTAATAGGAACTTAATCGTAGGTGGTGAAACAGGCGCTAAGACAAATATAGTAACGACTTATTTCCTTCTGCTATCGATCGAACAAAAAATCTATAATTAAAACAATAGTCTAGAAAATCTTTTATTTAAATATTTATTAAATCTACACTTTAAATAAAACACCTAACAGTAAAAGAGATTGTAAAAATGAAAAAGGATGAAAGTAAGAAAAGTGCCTATAACAGGAAGTTCTCTACAGGTAAAAGGATAACTACAGGGCCAATGTGTTAAGCTGTTCTGGAAACAGATAAGATTGGCTCATGGAGTGACAGGACCATCGAGAAGGATTATTATAAGAGCAGAAGATGGATGTTTACTAAACGAAGAATGAAAGGTCTTGGAACACTAGAAGGGATACTTTGGAAGTTTATTCAGTTGTCAAGATAGTGTGCAAGGAGTGGGTAACTGGACAGAAGCAAGTTTTGAAGACTCTAGCTCAGATGCACGTGATGGAAATGAAATAGAAAAAGATGAGATTGTAATAGTGTTGAAAGGAATGAAAATTAGGAAGCTCAGGGAATGGCAGAGTGTCTGCTGAAATACTGAAGGCATGTGACGGGGTGGGAGCAAGCCTGTTGTGACGGATCTTTAATATGTGTTGGAGAAATGGCCGTGCGCCGGATACAAGGTGGTTTTTTTGGTGCAAGGCTGTAATCGTACCACTTTATAAGGGAAAAGACTCTCAGCAGCAGTCCAAAAACTGTCACGGCATTAGTCTTTTGAGTGTTGTCAGCAGACTCTATGCGAAGGTTTTAATAAATAGAGTGATTAGAGCGATAGATGAGAAAATATTGGATGTGCAGGCGGGATTTAGATAGAAAATCGGCTGTATGGATCAGATCTCTTTAAGGTGCATAGGCGAAAAACTTCTGACAAAGAACAAGAAAGTCTAGTGTGTTTTCTTTGGCTTGGAGAAGGCCTATTACATGGTGTGGAGGGAAGAACTGTGGTCAACACTATCCGTGTACGTTGTGGACTGGCGCTTGGTACGGGCACTTTCAATATTTCCACAAGGATACCAATGCTTGTGTTAAATGGGGTATGCTTAGACTGGTTTTGCATCTCAAGAGGTGTTACGCAGGGCTGTCACGTCACCGTGGATGTCCAACATGCACACGGATAGTTTTTTGCTAAATTTGAAAGAGGGTGAGTGCGGATTGAGCATTAATGATTTGCCTGTCAAATACCTTCTTTACGCAGATGATCAAGTTCTACTGACATCGTGAGCTGAACAGTTGCAAGACATGGTGACTGTGATGGATGAAGCATATAATTTGAAAGGGATGAATATAAATGTGAATAAGACGAAGCTTATGGTATTTGAAACAGAAGAAGATGTATCGGTGTGTGATATAAACATAAATGATAAGAGTATGGAGAAAGTAAGTGTAATAATGTATTTGGAGAGTCAGTTTACAAGGGATGGAAAGATTGAAGAAGATGTGGAAAGGAAAGTAAATGCGGGAAATAAAGTGAATAGTAGTAGTGGTAGTAGTAGTATACCTATACATGCGATTGTGATCAACCAGTCGATGCCCAAAAGGTCTCGACTAGCTGTTCACAATGGGGTGCTGGAGTGCTGGTGCCTATGTATGAAGTGAATGTTGGGTGTGGCAGAAGAAGCATAAAAGTAGAATAAATGCTGTGGAAATGCGTTCCTTGCAAAGCATGTGTGGCGTGACTATGAATGATAGGCTGTAAAATGGTGTGATAAGGCAACGGTGCGGTTTAAAAGACGATGTAGTGACAAAAATTGAAAAGAGTATGCTTAGATGGTTTGGTCATGTTGAGAGGATGAATGAAAGGCGAGTAACAAAAGGTATTTACAAAGCAGATGTGACTGGAAATACCGGAAGGGGACGCCCTAGAAGGACACATAGTGACCTAATTGGTGATGTTCTTCAGAATGCTCAGGTACTCGTAACTCGTGCGTGTATGACCAGATGTATGAACGTAAACGAAACAAAAGGAGTATGTAAAGCTAAGTGAGTTTATATATGTATATACATAATGTTTAAATAAAACATTTCAATTGTCCTCGCTGTCCTCTTCATTGCCCGGTACAAAACTTAAGTCAGGATCGTCTTCTGCTCTTTGCTGTTCTGAAGTCAGCAAATTCTTATAGAAATAAAGATATTCTGTGTATATAGATGGTAGAAGTCTCATTATATATTTGAATACTAGCTTAATGATGTTATATCACTTTTAAAAGCTTGAAAATTAATACGCGTAACACTAATTTAATTATTACAAAAGAAATTATCAAATTACAAATTAAGGAATAAAACGACTTATTTCTAAAAACAGTACACCACACGCTAATCCACCAAAAGCGATAAAGTGTTTAGTGGGGATATACCGCTTGAGACTTCCTAAAGCAAACGCAACAAATGCACTTGTTCCCTTTCAAACATGCTTACCAAAGGGATTATCTACATTTATTTCTTACTATATTTAAAAAACTTTGGAACTACATGAGTTGTGTCTTTTTGTAATTAAGTTAACTGTATTTATGCCTTTTAGTTCGATTGTGTTTTGGGGTTTCTTGTAGTTATGTCTATTAAGCAGTGAAATTTACTTGATATCTATAGATGTGCCTATATACGCAGTCGAGTTATGCCTTTGACATATTACCAAAAACTATGTTAGGATGCAGCTAGAGCTATGTCCTTTTGATATGTTATGTAACAGAACACGTAGATTACAATGGTGCTATAAAAACAAAAGGGCATAACTCGACTTATGCCGTTTTTGACTGGAGGCACTGCGATTTGGGGTAAACTATAGCGTAATATTACGCTATAGTTTACCCCAAATCGCTGTACAGGTCCCGTCACGTAAAAATAACGCTGGGCGTTTACCTGCGCACTGAGCGATTTATCGATTCCAGCCTATTCCATAGTACTAAGTATCTAATAAAGTACCCTATTATGATTCTATAATAAAACAATTACACTTGATGCGACTGTACCCGTGCGCAGACACATCCCCTGCACCGTCGCTCAGCGTTCTTTTTACGTGACGACAACTGTACCTCGCCTAAGGAATGCGCGGCGAGGCGGTGGGTGGGACGCCGTGAGCGTTGAAGAATGAGTGACCTACACTGCACAGGTGTACACATACCTAAGGGCGGTACAGCGGTTTCAGTCAAACTATACTTATTACACCGCTCATTTCTATCACAACTCGTACATAATAATTATCATGTGTTTAGTTATTCGGTTCAATATTGGATGAATGACGTAGGTATTAATAAAGTTCCTTTAAGTTCATCTATTCACAGTTGCATAACGATAACGACTTATGATTGTATGCAATGCTATGTTTACACTTTACATAATCGTTGTTTATTTTAATCCACTTTATTATAGCTTCTATTCATACCCTGTTTGTTTATATACCCGCTGTTTACACAAATTAATGTTATTGCGGTTACCAGTCTTATATAAAATTTATCTCATTGAATAGTTAACGATTCTAAACTTAGGTACATGTATTGTTTGTATGTTGTATTGTAATTACGTTGTGTGCTTGTGTTGTCGTGAACAATTTCAGCTTTAAAAATTGATAAACCGAATTACTTTTAGTGTCGTCTAAGCCGACGTTCGCACGGACGTAATAAAATCTCGGCGACGCTCTGCTCAGCGCCGAGAGTTGAATGTCCAACAGAGCGCATTCAGCGCGTAACCCAGCAGGTCAAGAAAATACACTGTTGGATATTCAACTCTCGGCGCTGAGCAGAGCGTCGAAAACCCAATACGCGAAAAAAAATCGCCGAGATTTTATTACGTCCGTGCGAACGTCGGCTAATAAAAACTGTTACATACATAAATTCCGTCGTCACAACTTGCTTACACTGCCTTTATTTTGTTGAGAGCATTTAACAATAAGATATAACACTTATTCAATCTATATCTGCTTATCCTTCTTAAAATTAATCGCCATCAGTACAGTATCTCTATAGATAGTTATTTGAATAGAACAATTCAACAGCAGATTGGTACAAAATAATAATAAATAGATACGATGTGTAATTATTTTTTGCATTAGATGTAAACTGTTCAAATGAACCGTAGAGAAGAAGTGTTCTATTGTTTTAAAAGATGAATAAATCTATTTTGGCACCAGATCGACTATTTTCAGACAAAATTGATGGAATTGATAGAGGACTCATTTGTTGGTTGTATGTACGCCTAAAAGCTAAAGTATATTTATTTATCAGAAGCTGTGAATCTGTACTTAAATTATAATCACAGAGTATCTCAGTGTAATGTCGATAACGTCACTTTTGTGCAAAACACAATAAAGTTAAATTAAAACATTAAAATGGCTTTTAATCATAAGTACTTCAATCTTCTTATCCTTTTCCCAACTATGGTGGGGTCGGCTTCCAGTCTAACCGGACTACCTATCTGACATCCACAAACCAGTAACTGGGAAATACGGTACCCTTGGTAAGACTGGTGTCAGACTTTTGGGCTTCTGGCGACCCGAAACGACTGTCATAGATCCACGACAGATAGCCAGGACCTACGGCTTAACGTGCTTTCCGAAGCACCATGTAAAGATGGTCACCCATCCACGGACCAACCCCCGGTAAACGTAGCTTAACCTGATGGATCGACACGTGCGGTTGGTATTACTGAGCCACTAGTTCCCTTTAATTATAAGTACTTGCTTACTCTAAATTTATTTAACGGAGACCTATCTAGGCTATCTTTAAGATAAAACTCTGTTGCTGTGGTAAAGTCCTAAATCACAACCGTTTACCAACTAGATTGCAAATTGAATATTGGGTAAAGTTATCTGACCCGTGATTATTGCGATTGGCAAGTTGAGTGAACGATCTCGCTTGGCAAACAGTATCCAAAATCAAATGGTCGCCAGATGAGCCAATAAAAACAAATTAATTTACGAATCCACGTACCGTAGCAGAGGATACCAATCGCTAGTGAGCCACTAGCGTTGTTATTCCAGTATTCAAGTTTCTATGTGAAGTATCCGTGTGTTATATTAATTTACAACTTTCTCCTTTTCTTAAAAAGGTTGCTTGCTAATAGTGTTCAACTCGTTAATAGAAATAGTATAGAGTTATTGTACCTACAAATACTGCGCAGTTGGTTCTTATTCAAATAAAAAATGAGCGCACATGACGGAACCGAAGAAAATGCATTTACGCCAAATATCGTTAAACCCATTGTTCTATTGTGTGTATGTACGATTAATTTGCTGTGACCTCTGTTTAAGCTGTGTCTACGCAAGTCTTTAATTTATTTAGCGCAAATATTAATTTGGGCAAAGTAAGAATCAGGTAGAATTTCTAAAACACACTGCACATGGGCGTAAACAATAATTCCTTTTACAACGGATTTCTGATGCATTGTGGGGAGTTTACAAACAAACTTCTCACGGACGAACACCTTCCATACAAATATTTATACGAAGATCGAACCCGTGACACCTAGCGCAGACACCAATCGTTCAGATGCGCTAAGCCGACAACCTTGGTGTCTAACAATTAATTAACCCGTGGCTTAAAATTATTGTTTGACAGTTAAATACGCGCGTGTGATTTTCAGAACTTACGGCGTTTTATATTCTACAGAAAAAAAAGCTGCATATTAAAAACATATATTTTTATTGGACAAATCAATTATAATTTATAACTAAATGCAGAGAGATTATCACTAGGAGAAAACACCAAACATTGCACGAAAATGTGTGCAAGAAATATTTTATAAAAAATAACCTTACTCAGTTCCTTGACTTAATTGTAATATCGACTCGCATGCAGGGGCCACGTCACTCATCGGCCGCGATCAATAACAATATAATTTGTACGTATTTACGTAGGTAAAGACACTGAACTATGACGTGGCGGTTGTGAAAACCGACCCTGGCTCTAGTTGAAATTCTTAGGTGTTAACAGTTCAGGAATTGCGACACATGGCCACCTTCTACCAAATGACAGTTTCTGTTGTTACTTTTTTAGTAAACCAGCGCCAAAATACTCAAAAAATTCATGGATCGAGAAAATAAAAAAAGAGTGGTATTTTTATTCATTTGGACGCAATGAATGTTTATCAGTGCCCTTAATAAAGTTAGTTTATAACTTAGTAAGGGTGCTGGTTGCAACACCTACCTGTTTTGTTAACTAGCATAAGTCAAGTGTACCTACTGATGATACTGTTTAATGTTAACATTGTAATTTCATTTGATTAAATACATTATTTGGTTGAGGTCAATCGTAGATCGTGTAAAGAATTTTGAACTTGATTTTATGCGCCACACTGTTTCCAGTGATTGGTGATAATGCCTGAAGTGTTATCGAATGTGTGAATTCAAAAATGATTAATCTTTAGAAGGAACACTGCAAGGACAAAGTTGTGTGACCTGGAATAGTTTAAGTTTAGGAACCATTTCATAGAGTTTCTGTTATATATAAACACAAAAAACTAAAGTTTCGCTGTCTCGGGCTGTTACGTTATATAATGTTTATCATATTATGTAGTGGTCTTACAATAGCAGTAATAATTATAATTGACATGCAAATTACCACTGCTGTTACTCGAATATCACGTAACAGACATTATTGGTTCAGTCATGCAATACAATGTTCTACAAATTCGTATTTTTGCTAATTCATAGTATTTAACAATATAATTTTGAGAATACTTTTGGACCGAGATCAACAATAAAACGATGTGAATGGTGACCAAATAATATGATAATAATTAACTTAGTCATTATATGCCTCTAAATATTATCGTCAGAGTTGCCAGATTTTAATCTTATCTCCTTAAATTGGTGCACAAATAATTCATCAAAACTTTTATTTTATAAAACTTATTAAAACTTTAAATTAAATGAACTGTATAGAGTGCCGCTATTTGCGGCATAATAGTCGCGCTGCCTCGGCCCGGCTAAAGTGCCGTAAGCATTGCATTGTCATTGTCACTGTCGCATGTTATTTTGTTTGGATGTTGAGGTTAGTTCGCTGCCCTTTGTATTGATTGATCGTATTTGTTTTTGATCATTATATCAAGAGATGAGTTTATTTTTGGAGGAGAGGCTAATGTTAATTCCTTTCATCTATAGCCGGCTAAACTTAAGTGTAGCCATAACCCCTTGGCTTACCAAATGAAAATGGCTGAAAGGTAGGTTATGTTAGGTTAGAACTATGACCGGGTCCGTTTAGGCAGAAGAGAATGTAATGTTTTGGGAATGTGGTGTTATACAGCAAACTAACCTCAACAATCAAACAAAATAACAAGTGACAGTGCATTGCTTACGGCACTTTAGCCGGGTAGATGCAGCGCCACTATTATGCAGATAGCGGCACTCTATAAACTGCCTAACTTAAATGATAAATAACCTAATCCGATTCTTAACCGAGATAAACCTCCATGAATATTGTTCTGGCAACACTGACAATCACACAAATGTATACGTAATTATAAAAATATATCAAAGTAAATGCAGTTCTGACAAGAATGTCTTAACGTATAGAACAGATAGATGGCGTTACTTTCCGAACGTAGCGAGGGCCTCTTTGCATTCCTGGATGGTCTTCTTTTGTCTTTCTACAGTCGCCGAAGTTTGTTTGGACCCTTGAAGCCTGATGCAGCTGGCTATGGTGGTGAAGTACCCACACACATTGTGCAGCACCCGAACAGCGCGGTCGCCGCAAACAAACAAGTATTTTCCGCTTGCGTCAAATTTCATGTAGTTTATTAATCCTGAAACAATAAGAAGGAAAAAATTGGCTTAATTACGCATATGAGTACGAGCTACTTTGGATAACTAGCCGTCATCCTTATCACAACTCGTGCGTTTATAGACGCTTTATGTGCAAGTGATCGATAACGATACCTTGAATCGCCTGTTCAATAATTCACGGCCTCCTGTAGCCTCGCAGCGGAGTTAAAAATACAAAAGCTACACGACCATTAAAACCGAATAGTAAAGGCCCAACCTTTGTTTATGTTTCGTTATTTATGCCTTATCCATGCTAGTGTTTTATGTCTTAGTCAATCGATTGTAGTAACATCAGCTACAAACGTAAATAAAACCTACTTAATAAGTCACCGACCAATATCTGAAGGTCTCTTTGAGTTTTAAATGCGCTGTATTTGGAAACACCATATTTACATTTCCCGTGAAATCGAAATATAAGGTAAATCAACAAAAGGTTGTTTAACAAGAAGTTTATTATATTTTTTTCGTGACGGTCCACCTTTGTCGCCAAGGTCTCAGTGTTATTCAAATGACATGACAACAACATAATCGTATCATTTTATAGTTCTGTTCTATTCTATTCTGTCTATAGAGGCTCTAATATTTCCGCTATGTTAACACAATTACATGCGCTTTAATTTATTATATGATTTAATTATAAATTAACACAACATTAGTGACTTTAAACGCGCAGAACTTGATATCTCTAATCATATTTAAAATAAAAGGTAAATTAAATTACCAGCAATTTAATAGCCCGGCGCGTGCGGAGGAGCTCGTGGCTAAGTAATAACAAGCAGCACGGATCGATCCATCAGGTTAAGCTACGCTTGCCGGGGTTGGTCAGTGGATGGGTGACCATCTTTACATACCGAGACTCCTCCGTGCCTCGGAAAGCACGTTAAGCCGTTGGTCCCGGCTGTCATTTGTGGATCTTTGACAGTCGTTACGAGTCGTCAGAAGCCCGAAAGTCTGACACCAGTCTTACCAAGGGGTACCGTATTACCCAGTTACTGGGTTGTGGAGGTCAGATAGGCAGTCGCTCCATGTAAAATACTGGTATTCAGCTGCATCCGGTTACACTGGAAGCCGACCCCAAGATAGTTGGGAAAAAGGCTAGGAAGATTGATTGAATTTAATAGCCCGGCGCATCGGGCATTCCCGAATGACGTAACACACGAATTGTAATATGCATTCTCATTAACCATAGCCGATTATGACTCTTTAAGGCTCAAGTAGGTATTTATTTGTTGCAGTTTCCTCTTACGTAGACATCAATTGGGAATTCCGTGCAATCATATTTATTTTCCCAAAATATTCTCTTCGAAAGTAAGTTTTATAACATTGCTGCTTCTAAATACGACTACAATCATCGGAAAAAAGCTTCATTCGGTTTGTATCGATCAGTTTTCTTTAAGTTATGAATATTCTACGTAATATCGAAACAAACTTTTGCTTCGCCAATAAAAGTAAGTCTGAGGTCTGAGGTACTGCTTATTGCTTTTGAATATTCAATTTCAGTAGTACCCAAGAGTCGACCACAGAAGTCGGAAAAGTTAACTAGAGATTTTCTTCCATAACTGAGTACTTATTCAGAAACACGATATCGAACAAATAGCCCTATCGAATGACTCCAGTCGAGAACATAGAAAACCGGGCATAGTTCCTTAACTAAGCAGACAAAAAATACTTACCGGAGTAAACATTTTCCACGGTATCATAAAGTTTCCCAGTGTATGTGTCGTAGAACTCCACGGAGGAATCCACCGAGACCGCCAGTACCTCGGCGTTGGGTGAGAGGGCGATGCGCGGAGGGTTCGCTGTCTGCCCGTATGTGCCCGTCTCGAGAACGTGCGGGGACTCTCCTCGAGTGTACTCGACTGGAAAATAAATAAATGTGGTATTTAATAACTAGAACATAATCATTGTTAAAAGAAGCTGACCAACTGACGAGTGACATGGTGGATTTGGACAACTCTTGTTACAAACTTTTTGAGGCGAAGAAAGGAGGAAAAGTAGTCAATGAAATTTTGTGTTATTTAAGACTTGTGTAAAGAGATGGAACGAGAATCGATCGCTGAAACCTTAGAAAACATCGCAAGAACAACAAAGACGAAGAGGTCGAAAGAGAAAAGAGTTGAAAAACTTTATGTGATATTGAAACCTCCAAGCTGTTCGTTCAGTCTAGCTTAGAACTTTAGTCTATGGCAATGCAATATGCATATTAAATCGTTAAATGAAAACATGCTCAAATGATGAAAACTTAAGGAAAACTGTGTTTGAAATTATTTAAAATAAAGAAAATAAACAAGTTATTGAAGAACAGATCTAAAATTCCATTAGGCGATGTTATTGCAAATATTTTGGTGTCACATTTATTAACATTCTAATACCGTTTATTTCGCACGGCATGTTATGGCTGGTAAACACATTTTGATGCGATATACAGATAAACAACTCGAATTTTAATATATTAGAATCATCAGCATGTTTAACTAGATACTCGAAATGGCTTCGCCGTAACACGTTTACCTATAAAGGCATTATAAACGAGTAATAAAATTTAAATAAACCATTTAAAACATCGCGTTAATGTGATATGAAGCAAGGTCTGGTGTAGTGTGGGGCTGACCCATATGACGTGTCCGTACGCCATTAGTAATTCCCAGACATCACGTAGTAAACAGACAATAATAGCCGTAGACAATGTTTTCCACAATTCCCAATAGCGTCAGCCATCCATTTGATTTAATTATTTTATCCATGCTTGTAAAACTTTTCAAGATGGTACGGGGAAACAAAGGATGGCAGCAGGTTCAATGTTTAATGGCAGCCCTGACCTATGTCAACGTACAGTGCGCAAACAAATAAAATTGCGGAATCAAAACCTACACTGTACTTGGACTATAAAACCGAACGATTTACTGAAATCTCTAGTACAACTTCTCTCAAGAGAATGGAAAGAAAAACTTAGGTACAGTAAAATCCACAGTTGAAATACATTTTATACATACATTGAATAAAATTGAGAGTGGCAAATATAGGATTTTCTCTAGACATAATCTTAATACCTCTATGTAGGTAGCGCTAAATTACACAAAAAAGGCATAGAGGCAGGAAAACTATACAGGAAAAATAACTTAGACATGCAAACGAATCGCCAATTGTACGTTACGTGCATATTATTATTATTGTGACGAAAAATTTACCCGAGGAGCTCGTGGCTAAAGTAATAACAGCCACACAGGTCGATCCATCAGGTTAAGCTACGCTTGCCGGGGTTGGTCAGTGGATGGGTGACCATCTTTACATACCGAGACTCCTCCGTGCCTTAGAAAGCACGTTAAGCCTTTGGTCCCGACTGTCATTCGCGGATCTTTGACGGTTACGAAGTTACGAGTCGTCAGAAGCCCGTAAGTCTGACACCAGTCTTACCAAGGGGTATCGTATTACCCAGTTACTGGGTTGTGGAGGTCAGATAGGCAGACGCTCCATGTAAAATACTGGTATTCAGCTGCATCCGGTTAGACTGGAAGCCGACCCCAACATAGTTGGGAAAAGGCTAGGAAGATTGATTGTGAGGATACATTTACCCACCATGAATATTATTATTTGAAATAAAGACACACGTGTAAGTATATAATGAGAAAAAATAAAATAGTTATTATGTATGTATATGACCTCCGAGTCCGTAACATACGCAATAATATTCTGCCAATTAAAATATATTTTTTTCCAGCAATATTGACAATTACATCAGGAATCAGGCACGTGGGTCTTTGATGAATCCATTATGTGATGATAATAATTCATTGACTTTAATCATGAGTGTGAGAGCAATCTGCGCAACACAAACTGTAATTAAATACTCTATGACGTGATGAGTATCATTAGACGATCAATAACTTTAAACTACTCCACGTACAAGTATATACAGTACGTGTATAATGTAGGTAAATTAACAACGTAGTATCCAAGAAATAAATTGAGAGCTGAAGTTAATGACTCAATAAAACTGATAAAAGAACAATGAATTAACTAGTGTTCCAGTTTGAACGTTTATCAAAATAAACGAACACGACATTAGCGGGGCGACCCTCTGTCCATGACGTCACTTTCGCGCTAAATGCTTACTCTACATATTCCTCTCGAGTCACGTCTCAATACTACATGTACGTAAAATGCAAGTGATAATAAGGAAGCATTTGCGCATTAACATTACATGTCATATACTTACTCTTTGTATGATATAGCTTCCACGTGCCGTCCTTCGATATAGTGGCGATGTGTGACGTGTCCACGTCGAAGGCGACGTCGTACACACCTGAAGAGTGGCCAGTTAGCTCGAATGCCTTTGTGATTTGTTTGAAATCGCCGTTCTTTGTGAAGCACACCTCCATCACTTTGACGTCGGGTGCGAAACCCGTCGCGACCACAAAGCGGCCGCACGGTGAAACTTTGGCAGTGTGTGTCGTCACCAAGTACGTGTCGAGCCTGTCTAGTTGTTGCCCCTTCAGGTCCCATATCACCATGTCGTTGTTTGATGAGCACGACATCATGAACTTGCCGTTACTGGATATGTCGAAGCCAACTACATCCACTTCATGGACCTGCAAATGCAAAATATTAACGCATGAATTTAGGCTTCTAATCTATATGAAAGAAAGAAGAAAGAAAGAAAATACGTTTATTTGCGGTAAACATGACGCAAGGAAAGAATAAAAAAAGAACACGATTAATAACAAATTGGGGGAAAAATATGCGTCACATCCACGCAAAACGGCCATCGCTCAGCATAATGCTGCGACCCTATGCGAGACAGAGCCCCAGCGCTGGTTTTCAACGACAGCCGGCGTATATGCTCTCTATTGCGTTGTATCCGCTAGAAAGAGGTCGCTGTAAGTGCTATTACTGTTAAGCAAACTAGAAGTGATAAGAGGTAATACCAAACATGGATGTAGATCTAATATTTAACTAACGGATTATAATAGATAAGGCGGTACCTAATGCAATAATGAGGTTGATACCTTGAGTAGGAATAAGCGCATAAGTTAACACGGAACTAGTAAATTGTTGAATATTCAGTGTAGTCCTGACGCCTCGCGCATCATGTTTTATGTAAGCAATATACATATGCGTGCGGAAAACGAACCAGAGAACCTTCCTGCGGCTAAAAATAATATTATTCGAGGCTGCGCGTGCGACGATCCGAACGTAGCTATACTTGAGCAATACAGCCAATCGGCCATACAATAAGCCAACCATAAATATTGCAATAAGTAAGCTATTATAGGCACTATTACCTTCGCGTGAAGATAGCGAAAACGGTTAACAGATGGCGTAAACGCTTTGATCACTGTACCGCCAACATCAAAGTGCCATTGTTCCGGTGGAAGGTCTTTTTTAATCGTCCACCGGCACACAGTTACAAGATATCTACTTATTTAAGATTTATGTAGACGAAACATAGATTTTCGGGTATCAAAATAAACAGATTTGAGTCCCAGTGTCGTGACCCGGATGACGCAAGCTCAACTTATATTTCAATAAGCTTTGTTTTCTGGGATTTTCTGTACATTTTTTATAAGTTATTTATTTGTTATTATCAATTCATAATAATTATCACTACCAGTAAAAACCCCTGGACGGATTGTTTTCTTCCCTTATCATTTGTGCAAAATCATCTAGAGCTACTAGAGTTTTGTGTTGTTGAGTTAGTCGGGAAAGAATTTAAATCTTATAAAATGGTCCGATACAATTTGAAAGTTTATTTTCTCCATATCATTATGTAGATGTGTATCATTCGGTTGTTGAATATTCGCGATGGTAGAGTTCATTCAGATAAATGCAACGTAAATTGCGCACAAAACTTAAACTTGCCCTCTCTATACACTGTTTCAAGTTCCCTCTCCTTTCACAAACTTTTAAAGACTTGCTAATCAGATCAAACCAACAACCGAGCCTCCTATTTGGCCTTTACCTCAGCTACTAAGTCAATATTATTGCCTGCAATACAACAACGAAGAAAAAGGTTATTGAGAGCAACACTTGCATAAATGGCAGCACTATACCATGTCAACCTGCTAACTAGTGCGACATTACATCGACCCCGATATTTGTGTAAATGTTATACAGACTAGAATCAATACTGTAAAGTGAGTTATATTGTTTATTACATGTATGATAAATACAATTGATTATAAATATATTAATAGTATCTGTGTCTGTACCTACTTTTAAATTTGTAATCTCAGTTCTTCTTTAACAGTAGTTCTCATTTATAAGTGTGATTGCGCATGTTCTAGATCACATATCAATAAACTGATTTGATTTAATCATCATTTAATTCAAAGCCATCCGCCTCTTCAAACCTACTTTAAAATAGTGCTATCTGTCTCTTCATACGTCGACGGTTTATTTTGCTCTTTGAAACCCACATCAGCACTAACCAAAAGTAACATGTGTTAACTGTATGAGCTTGTGACCTATTTCAATGTTTGAAAAGCACACCACATTTAGAAAACAGTTTCTATTTAAACACACTAGTAGGAGACACTTTAACAGAAAACAAGTTCATGATATGATGTCGTTTTCTTCAGCGGTTTCTTTAACGATGGGAATTATTGCAGCATTGAGACAGTGCAGAGAACATTCGAGAGTCGCTTCATGCACCACAGTTAGCGAAATCTTGTGATCGTATCACTGCTGCTAACAATAGCAAACATACAAAAACATGAGCCGTGTAAGATATATAATGAACAGATTTTCATACAGATTCATACATTGGACGAAACAATAGTCATTTCATATTTTATATATTTTTTGCGGAGGTTCATTGCCGAGTACACAAGGTTGTTAATTTTATACAAAATGTCGAAACACACATCTGCGGGCGTGACTGACATTGTGCCTCCTACTGATTTTATGGTGAATCCAACTTTTTATTCACAAGCGGAAGATCACTAAAGGCGATATATTCTGCACGGAATAATTGATTATGTGAATTCCTTAATATGCGTTGCAACTTGAATCATGCTTAAGCACTATTAAGACTAGATAAATCACGTAGTTGTGTTGTGTTGTGTATATTCTGATAGTAGGTAAGGTACGTACTTACCTACGTTGAGTGTGATTAGAGCCTACGTATATGGAAGATTTAGATATACCTATTGTACGTAGGTACTGTATTGTAGTATTAGGTACGTAGGTGTTATAGATGCGTTATCATCTGGTTTAAGTTAAAATATTTGTATATCAATGACTGACATCATGTTACCGAGCTTGCATCATCGCAAACACAAAAACAGATATATGTGCAACAAACAGATCTTTGTTCGTATTACAATGAACATCGGGGAGTGATAAATAGTACGTGATATTGTCTACAATCGACACTTCGCTTCTCCGCAAAGCACGTAACATTCAATATAATCTCATTTCCATCACAGATACATGATGTAACATTTCAAAACGGGTTGTGAAACAGTAAGCATTGCGTTTCAAAAAAGTGTATTTCGTCACCACAATTGAATTCAAAATAACTGCTGTTTTGAACAGCGCCATTCCTGGCGTGTTTCACCGGGGAGCAGTACCGATCTCCCTTACGACTTAATTGTTCTGTGAAATTTCTTTTGTGGTAAAATGAATACCTTTTCCTTTAGTCCTTCAAGAAAAGTAGCAATTTGTGGATGAAATATTCGAAATTTATGCTTTCAAAAGTCCGCTTTAAATTGCCGTCATTAACTTCAGGTGTATTATTCGAAAATATACAAGCTTGTCCTGCCTTGAACAGCAAAGAAAGACAATGGAACTAATTTTTTCTTTATTCAAGCATGAATAAATATTTTGTGTAAATAAACATTATTATTTTATTGGTTTTGTTTGTTTAACTGATGTGACAGTTATTAAACTGAAAGTTAAATTATAAAAGACAAAGGTAATGCGTTTCAATGGCGCCTAGCCTACGCGCACATGCCAGCTTGTTGTTGTAAATGATCAAGATCTCAAATCTAAATAATTAAGTATTGATTAGCAGAGCTTGTTTACCAGTATTGCAAATGAATTAATGAAATATTGCTCATAATAGCACGTGTATCGCATCCCCGGCTGGCTGTGTGGTCTCCGTCTAATAATAGAGCACCCCATTTCTTCCCGTGGGCGTCGTAACTGGCGATTAAGGGCTTATTCCGGGCGAGTACGCCGCAGTTACTTATGAAATCAAATCTTAACGCGAAAATCCGATTTAAGGGTAGTGGAATTTTTAATACCTGCCGAACTGCATCAGATAAATAACCTGCGAGTTCCAAAGAGTTTGTGTTGGTTTACCACGAATCCACAAAGCTGTGTGGGTGTGGCTCATGTATAGCAGTATACGTTTACGTACTAATTTACTCATTGAACGCGACGCTCATTAGGTACTCTTGCAACTATAAACAATAGGAAGTCCGTGGTCCATGAAAACAATGAATGTCACAGTAGTATCAATTTAATATCCACGATGGCAAAATTTAAAGACCATTATAGCGTGCATTTCAGTCAAAATTAATGAACAACAGTGCAGTAAACGTGAAATTTTGGCCACCAACGTTAATTGGTGGGTGTGTTCGTATTCGTACAAATAGATATATAGGCCAATATTGTTATAGGGGGCTACACAAATGATTAGGCATTGAGTACAATTGTGCAGCTTATCACTAACCGTGCGACTTGTGACTCACCCACTGTAAATATACTTGGGAATCATTTGTAATGTACATACCCATAACAAGGAACTAACTACAAGGTTGACTGTGTTTTTGTGTCTTCATTATCTTTTCGCGACTCACTAAGTCATTAAGGACCCTCATGAAGTGTTTAACCGCCTATCTGTATGAATTACACAGGTAGACTCTTTGTTTAGTTATCAGGGTTGTTCCTTTGCCTTCTGGTATAAATATTTTGCCGCGACGTCTCGCACCGCATCGCAGGTAAAAAGCTTTGCGTTACAAAAATAACCTTGTCCATCATCTGTTGTTTCTAAGCAACTAAAGTGATAAAAGCAGAATCTTTTGAAGCTTTAGACTTAAGTTAATCCTCAATTGTAAAATAATTTTATTTCGGTTATTCTAGAAGTTTATTTACGAATTTTAAAACAATTACCTGAACGTCTTTTGTGTGAAGCAAAATGTTAAAGAGAAAACTTTCAAGTGTTCCTATCTGTACGAATGACAGTTAGACTCTTTGTTTAGTTATCAGGGTTGTTCCACTGCCTTCTGGTATAAATATTTTGCCGCGACGTCTCACACCGCATCGCAGGTAAAAAGCTTTGCGTTACAATAATCACCTTGTCCATCATCTGTTAGAAGAAACTAAAGTGATAAAAGCAGAATCTTTTGAAGCTTTAGACTTTAGTTAATCCTCAATTGTAAAATAATTTAATTTCGGTTAAAATTTCTAGAAGTTTTTTTACGGATTTTAAAACAATTACCTGAACGTCTTTTGTGTGAAGCAAAATGTTAAAGAGAAAACTTTCAAGTGTTGTAACGCAAAATATTTCAAAGAGAAACTCTCCCTGAGTTTCACAATAAGGATTGTATGGTTCCGTTGAAATATTTTTCGGGGAAAGCTAACTTCGTTTTAATTCATGCATCAAGGTTTGATAACCAGAATTTAATTATGTAACACCACAATTCATGAGAAGCTTCTAATCCACTCTTCAATAATTTCGCCTTCAAAACAGAACTAGTTCTACACAACAGTAAAAACATATTCTCCTGAATTCAAATATCAAACGAGCCTATCAATAGAAAAAAAAAACTCTTAATATACTAAATACAATTACACTAGGGTTTAATGAAAGACTAGTAAGCAATTCATTTACTGAAGCTGCGCCTTCACTCGTAGATACCATAATAACGAAACGCGGAATAACATCAAGACCTGCATTCAACCTCAAAGAGCAATTAAAATACGCGTTTAATGATTACACAGTAATAAATTAATTACAAAATAACACGTTGATTGCTACCAAAAATAGTTCTCGTTCTCATAGAGCTTCATTCTTACGTCACAAAACGGCACGTTGGCGTGACGTCAACACTGTTACGTTTCTTGAGGTAGATATTGTATTGACTCTTTGAAACCTTCGTCTAATATTAGAAGTTGGGTAAAACACGACTGTGGAAGTATTAATAAATAACCTATTACGTATTAAGGTTCTTTCACAACTCATTGGAATATTAGTTCATACTTTAACCTCCCAATTTCGTTTAAGGTGATGAAATTTTGTGCAAAGGAGACCACTAAAGGCATCGGAGAAAGCAAGTTCGTATATCCTATGTAGACGAGTAGTTTCTTTGTATAGAATGAGGTTGCGAGATTTCAAGTTTGTCAAAGCTTATGCAAAGCTGAAATTCGAGTGAAACCTTGGATATTTCATTACTTCATAGTGCCTTTCATTTAGTTTTAAATTAGGTAGATCCTTAAAATAGTACGGGTTTTTAACACATTATTTTGAAATAATCAAATTATACCATGTACAAGCTGATTGCTGAATCAATTATATGTAAATGGTAATTCCCATGAAATTACTCGTATGTTGTTATTCGCTCTGAATTCATGGAAATATTTTAGGTATCAATAAAACAATGAGTAAGCTCTTAATTCTAGTACATTTTCAGGGGCAGAATGTTGACACGGAGTCGTATTGCACATACCGTTATATTTACGCATATTTTTACAACGGCTGAATGACTCATGCCTAGTACCTAGTCTTGAACTATGACACACAAAGAGCTTAGCTTTACGTAATACACCCAAAGGATATTGAATGGTCGTTGGAGTTTGGCATTACGCCCATAATATCTCAACACTAACTATGAAGATTTGTATCAATATCTACTAAAACTTTAACCATATAATCTGTTTTGATAAAAGTAGATGCAGGCGATTGGATAAGTCTAGAATTCACGTGTGGGAGTATATTTGAACGAGAGCAATTAAAAATCAATAAGCACATATGCATGTGGGTCATCTCGGAAATAGTCGCGGTATGTATCTGCGCAGTAACGCCTGTCTGCCTGAGCCGATATCGGCCGGGCCGCGAGAGCCGGCCACGCTGTACCAATATGTACTGCATTGTATAAACATTAAACATACAACGGACAAAGCTTTGTTCTTCGTCCTAAAATTTCCTTAATGATAATACTTAATACCTACTTAACGGGTAAGACACGCTTTTCTGTCTCATTAAATTACAATCGGCTCTACTTCTGCCTGAATTCTGAACATTGCCACCTCTAAATAAATACATAAAAATATTCTGAAGACAATTAATTACCAAAACAAGCAAGACCAACCCAAAACAAGGTAAAAAGCTGTAGCTTAAGAACATGAAAGAGGTCAGGTATCCGACCACGATGTCGAGGATATAGAGCGAAGTGGAAAAGAAAGACCTGCCCCCCAATTACGCAATGCACGATCAATTTTTAATTGATATCAATTGAAAAAAGATTGCCAGTCCATTGCTTCATTAGTTCGACAAAAAAAATCTGCTCAATTTTTTTTGTGCTAATCAGTATCTAACAATATGGAAGTAAGTAATTTTTCAGCAAGGTGTCAAGAGTCCCTACAGGTAAACAATGCTACTCCATATAATTGTGAAGTTAATCCCAGACGACAGCCTGTAGCTGTACCTATGTATTCATAATTCCAATTGCAACGAGGGGAGAAGCAACACTGACGTGACGGGGCGCACAAACGAAAAAGAAACCTTTGTCACGTTTGCACGAGCGTACGAATTTTCAGGCCGTTGGCCATTATTGACTTTCACGTTGTAGGTACTCTTTAGCTGTCATATGTAGCGATGATTTCATTCATTCACATAACACTACATCACGCCTATTTTCCTCAAAGGATTGTATAGTGTACACCCCACTTCAGCAAGCTTTCTTTAAGTCCCGTGTCATAGGGTGCGAGGATCTTATTGCCTTCAACTGTGCACAACGCACAAATCCAGACTTCGCATTCGCATCCTTTTTCAACACACTAGCTAGATAAAGTTTTCTTTTGCAAATCTTCATTTCCAGTTCGTATTGTGTCGAAGACCGATGCCATTGAACTTCTTACGTTCTTCGTGGCCACTTGCTATTGGTACCAGATGCAGAACAAATAATTAACTACACTAACCATTTAGCGGTCATTTAAAAGGCTGAAATGTTTTTTGTCCGAAAGAGAAAATGGCCACACACACGTTCGTACAACCTCTATAATCTACGTCAGTTAGTACTTAAATGATTGAAGCTTCTTCCTAGTTGCGCGACAATATTGATAAATATGGTTACCTGAGTCGGTCATTCGTCTTCATTTGATGGACAGTCGCCCTTAATGCATTACCACTAACGACCAACCCAAATGGTTTGGTTTGATATATTTTATATTAATTAGTTAGTGCTATTTATTACTCCATTGATAAACCAGCTACAGTTCCTGCAGGTAAAAGTATTCGATTTTACAAAAAATTTAAAGTATTAGATTAGGTACTTATAAATAAACTCTCGATTGTCCAATGCCGAAATAAACTGAAATAATGCATTCTTCTTAAAGTTATTTGTATAAACCTATTGCACGACTCTTAATGCGAAGCATTAGAGTGGGCTCTACGATCGAAAAATTTTTTTTGCCCCATTTCTGTAACTGTTTTTATTGTTACACTCCTGCTAGTACACAGAACCTACTTAATTTATATACCATTGTATAGATGATTAAATGGAGATTAATACAATTGATTTAATGCAACAGAAATGGAAAAAGCATCAAAATAGTTGAAAAAAAATTCCTGTCCGTCAATTTATGAACCCTGAAAACATTGTAGCTTGCGATAAAATCAATTAATTGAGTCAATTTTTTTTTTATACTTTTGTTTCAGCCGTAGAAGGAACCCTATTGAAAATGGCTCTTTTATTCAAAGTAGTTTAATTATAATTAATAAAATACTAACTAAAATATAATATCTTTATCTAAATATTTCCAACCTTTGACTTAAGTTGCCTAGCAACCGCCAAGTAAATATCTTTGTCAGTCTTTGACATTACGACTTCATGAAAAGTTATAAATTGTTCATTTTTGTTAGAAACCATGTTTAGAAATTCTTTTTCGTTTATGAATGAGTGTTATGTATGAGGCGTGCACTTTTGGATTTTCCAAACTATTTGAGTTTTCATAAGCTCAAGATCTAATTAGGTTGACGACCTTATTTTTTTTTCCGAATCAAGTTTACTACAATGTCTACAATCATTTTATCACCAGCACAATATACTTAATGTCTGGTGATAATAAAATTGTCTGATGATTACATTGTCGATAAATCTGTTTTTCCGTATCTGTCAAACTTGAGCACATATACCCAGACAATAACAATGATTTGCTATATTTTTATTATTATAATAGGTACATCAAATTCAATTTTAGTTAAGAACATCGGTTGTAGCTAGTACATTAGCCCACTTATTCTTCAAACAAAGGCTCTGTTTATTGATAATGTCTGTGTACTTATTTGCATGAGTACAACATAAACTTTTCCGGGGTGGTGAAAGAACTGCGAGTACATCTTTGTTAAAGTATCGTTGGTACCTGTTTGTTTATAATGCTATCAGTTGAAAACAGATTTGTTTTATATTATAATCGTGTTGATTTAGCTTTATCGTAGCGCGTAGTGGAAGTGGTCCTGACTAATTGCTTTGATTGTGAAGGCTTTCATAATCTGGCGTCGATAAGAGACCGGACCGATCGAGTTAACTGTGCGTTACAAAGACGTTATCTGGCTGGAGACGATGAAAGTCCGTTGGCAAATCTGATTTTGGAGATAGCAATGCGTATTAGTAATAGGTACCTTTGTACTTTGACATATCACAACACTTAAATTAATTAATTCTAACATCCGTTTCGTCATTAATCCTATCATCATCCATTAGGTGCATGGACAACAGCAATCGGTTATACTGACAGCATCATCCTGCGATACAATGGCCGTGCATAGTCCGAACTCCGAATAGACCTTCACGGGTTGATGTACTGTACAACCTTCTTGTTCAGTACGTGCCATAAAAGTACAACATACATACTTAAGCTCCGTAAATATTTGGACGACGAGCACCAACGACTTTTGATTATTGATTAAGAGGATTATTTATGCTGGAAATAATATTGAAAGGATTAAGGATCACTGAACCCTTTAGGAGATTGATCGGTCATTAATTACATAGTAATTAGAAACTAGAGTTCAGACACACCAAATTGAAATTGCTTTTTAACCGACGCGACGAAGAAAAGGAGGAGGTTCTCAAGGCGGCGCGATTTTATATTTTGTTAATCTACAGACATGCACATCATGTTACTACAATTTATCAAACTTTAATAGATTTTCAACTTCATCGCAAAATAATAAGGTTCAATGTTGATTGGGAAAATTTGACAGATTGGAGTAGGTTGACGTGCTGACGTCTGTACCTATGTATGGTCATAAATGATGCATCACTTTTTAGAGTACTCCGATTTTTTCAAGTCTGTTATTAGGTTTAAACCAATAACATTTTACATGAACGCATGGAGAAGAACGGGGAAGAAACTCCACGGACATTATTTTAAATCAAAATATGGTTACAAAATATTGGTTACATAATTCATGTTGAAAGTATACTTCTGAGAACGATGCAGAACGTTAAAAGCGTCCGTAATAAAAATATAAAAAAAAACAATTATCTAAAATAAGCCGTGGCAGGTAAGAGATTTAAAGAGATGACCAGTCCCTACTGACGCTGCCCGTTCACGAACCTGACGCATGGCTTAGCACCATTCAGCTACATTTTGAAGAGAGCTAAATGAGTCAACACGTGCCACCATCAGCGAGACTTTAGAGTGAGCGTAACATACTCTCAGCCGCCAGCCCGCCAGGGCACATTCAAGTCAATGAAAGACGTAGGTCCAGTCCAGTAAATAGTAGCTTTATAGTAGGTTCATAGTACTCACACACAATGGCGCTACTACGTATCTGACATGTTGCGTTACCTAGCTACAAGTTTCTCTTTGTGATTCGTATTGTCAAAAGATAATCCCAATCCCTAGTGCCTATATGAAAAGAAGAACTTCAATGGTTAAGTATAATTATGTTCGGGGTTATTGGTGTTTTGTAGCGTCCAACCGATTCTCTTTTTCGGTTGTTGGCAATGTCCATTTTCGAAAATTTTCGTTATCGGTCGAACTGTAATGTTTTGCCATTTTCGGCAATTTTCGTTTTCGGCCGAAAAAAAAAACGGTTTTCGATAGAATTCTGTTATTTCTTGGGAAGAAAAGTCTTTTTTAAACTAATCAGAATATTTACCACTATAAATAGGCAGAATAGAGGTAAGCTCTATCTATGTCACATCACAAGACGATTCTAATGGTTTTCTCTCTAACTCCTTACACCTAAGCAAAGCAATTCACGGATTATCAGCTTCACAGGCTCAAAAATATCAACATGTATTCTTGTTTTTCTTGTAATTTGCTGTAGGTAACAGCAAATTCCCAAGACGTCATGCTATAAAGTCGCCAAAAAATAAAATAATTCATATGTTGTTGCATAAAAACATCTCGCCATGCCGCTTATGACGATTCGTTTCGGCGCTGACCTAATCAGAGCAATGTCATCACACGTAATTTTTTGCATCATACTGTATTTCCGTAGCGCTAATAGAATGATTCACGGATCAAAAAGCAACAACTAAACGATTATGTATCAGAAGTGCTGATTTATTAGTTTGACTTCTTTTATTTTAAAGAAATCTATTGTGCAATTATGTTTTATTCCATAACGACTAGCTTGATCTTGAAATTGATTTCAAGATCGAGCTAGTTTTTGACCTTAGTTGACCTGACATGGGCAATAAAACCAGATTCTAAATACACACATCAAAAGTGTCTAGGGATCAAGCATTTTTATGCGGATTTCTTGAGATTGAGATGTGGCTTTGTAATAAATTTATGATTTTATAAATTTATATGGATCCTTTTTGGTGCATTTCATAATTTGAATCAGGAACTGTGAATCAAATTCGAGTAAAAGATGAAAATCAGCTGTCAATATTTTCCCTATAAAAACATACAACGCATTGAAGACATTATTAGTGCTACTGTTTCCCTACTACTGATTAAAACCAACGTTATTATGGAGCAGCGACGTCATTTAAGCAGGGAAGAAATGCTCAGAGCCGTGGGAATGATAGAAGCTGGTTCCCGGCAACGTACTGTGGCTTTAGCTCTGAATACAAGTCAGAGTGTTATCAGTCGACTTTGGACACGTTACCGAAGCACTGGTACCGTGGCTGAGCGCCATGGAGGACGGTATCGCTGCACCACACGGAGACAAGACCGATACATTCAAATCTTAGCTCGAAGAGCTCCAACAATAACCGCCATGATGTTAGCCGTGAGGCTTCATCACTCTTCAGGGAACTTAATTAGCGACCAAACAGTCAGAAACCGCTTGCATGAAGTGAACCTTCATTCCCGAAGACCGCTACGGGTACCACCTATAGCAATGCACAATCGTAGGATTCGATATCAATGGGCTCTTGAACACAGAAATTGGGCAGAAGAACAATGGCGTTTCGTGTGCTTTTCTGATGAGTCTCGTTTTGGTATGAGACCGGATACAAGACGTATACGACACTGGAGAACCCCTGGACGCCAACAGCGATTAAAATCCTGCCAGGAAGTCCATCCTTATAGTGGTGGAACCATCATGGTATGGGCGGGTATTTGGATCGGCGGAAGAACTGAGTTGATTTAGATTAGAGGCAACCTCAACGCTCAAATTTATGCTGAGACGATTGTATCAGACGTCATCGTTCCTCTACAAGTGCAAATCGGTCCCTTATTTCAGTTAATGCATGATAATGCACGACCGCACACCGCAAGAGTTGTAAGACAGACTCTCGCCGCAGCTAACATCAATGTCCTGCCCTGGCCTGCTCAGTCGCCAGACTTGAACCCGATTGAGCATGCATGGGATATGCTACAGAGAAGAGCTCTGCCGAATATGGAGGGTATCCAGTCGCAAGAAGACCTTTTTTTGTTGTTGCAACGAACATGGGCGGCCATTCCACAGCGTGATTTGGATGAACTCATTTTGAGTATGCCAAACCGATGTTCTTGTGTTGTTAGTGTTCGCGGTAGAAACACGGATTATTAATTGTTTAAGTTACCCAATAAAATTTTAAAGAAAACTCTTATTTCAGTCTTTTTTTCGAACTATAATGTTAGTGGTTCAAATGTCAAAAATCCCTTTATTAGGAAAATGGCAAATTTCTTTATTAATGCAAAGGTGACTTGGTTTATCGTTATTGTGACAAACGAAAACACTTTATTTGATGAATCCTTAAAGAAAATTTTAATTAATATCAATCAGGAGAAAAGTTATTGCAAAAATATATGTTGATCCCTAGACACTTTTGATGTGTGTAGGTTCATTGATATCAAAAAGAGAAGTTCTTTAAAAAACCTACATAAAACTAGGTATTATACAAAACCACATGCACTTGGATCAGATAGACATTAAGCCGCAATGGCTAGATACGTGGATTATCCATCTTAGATATCACAAAGGATTTTTTCAAAGATGGTTAACAAAAGAAAATACAGATCTCACATTTCAAAAGACGCTTAGTATCGGTCACTTTAATAAAATGTAGTGGTTGTGGTCGAACATTCCACGCCCGGCATACATGTATATTGAACTCTAATTTGAATTTTCAACAGCCGCGGCCATTGCTCCTCGCATGCGTTTACACTATGACGCCCACCTATTTTCAGCTCCACGCTTTAAAGTTTATTTCACGTTATTGCTCCACAACAAATGTAAATATTTCTCTTCTATTCGACCAAAATACTTATGAATGTGACTTTGGGGATGCAGTGCAAACAAACACGAACCCCAATAGACTAAGCTAGAGGACAAACTAAACAGGGCGATGATATGTCATTAGGTCAATGTGCCTAAAACGATGAGCCCAGATTATAAATAAAAATATTTGTTCTACTTATCAATTTAATCCGAAATATTTTCGATTAGATAAGGACGTGTATTAACAGTAATGAAACATCAATTCTCGAGTATCCAACGATAATGCAACGGCTTTATTTATAATGCTACTCATGAAATCGTACACGCTTGTGATTTGATACATGCACCTAATCCTTTCTCACATAGCTATCAAAACAATGGTTTCACAGAGTTAGCTACTAATTTTTATTATGTAACTATTATGACACGAATAGGTACATAACCTATTGACCTACTTTCCTAAGCATTCATACAAAGTATATTTGAGCAGATAGTACACGTACACATTGGTACAATGTACGGCCTGTGCGCTTAGGCGCGTGTCATGAGATGGTACGATGCATCTGCAGCAGAGATAACGAGAGATAACCACAAATAGCTCTTACATAACTAATAGTAGCATATAAGTTGCGTGTCTCAACGACAATAAACTAAGCAATAATAGACAATTACATTCAGTGAAACTACCAGTAAAAGTATGCCAGGAAAATATGGTTGCATAAAGTCTACATTATGTATGTTGACTACCGAATATTAGAGGCTCGTTAGATGTTTACATGCATCACTTATACAGAAGACATACACAGAAGTGAAACACTTGATAAGCCGTTGCACTCTACAGATCAACGGACAAAAATGTGTCGTTTAAAATTCGAGTGATGAGCAAGTCAACAAGAATTCTGGGGAGTCCCGTTTCAGGTAGAGAACGTGGTTGAGACAGAAAGACTCACTAACCTTATCGAACGTGATGACCGGCGCCGCCGACCCTATGGTGCCGTCCTTTTTCTTCTCTATCTTGTAGACTATGATGTGATTCTCACGCACGGTGTGGACAATAAATGCCTTCGAATCTGGACTCCAGGCGACGTGCGACGCGTGGTCAAATTCGATGTTCACACGCAATGTTTTGTGTTCTTTGTGGTTTAGATCCCGAACGTCCCAGAGGATCACGGAGCCATCTGAATACAATACCTATCGGTTATTAAACGCTGTCAGAAGACCCTCATAAAATGGCGCACGTCTGCCGCACAAAATTCAAAGAAATATAAAATCAATATAAGGTCATAGAACCTCTTCGGGTTTGACTTTTGGGAGCGCGTCGAAGTCACCCCAAAATACTGTTATGAGAACGTTAACTTATTTTAAATTCTTTTGTTTGTGAAAGTAATAAACATGCTGTAAGTACTGATTGGACTATCAAATCTGAAACTAACAGAATATTGCTACTAATTTAAAAACCATTAATTTTTCTTTTCAGGTTGACGAGTCAAGGTAAGGCTAGTTACCTTCTGTGGTAAGTAGGTACCTACTCAATATAAAAATATATAGATACTGTATGTAACAGTCTAGTTGGCATTGTTTTCGGGCAACAAAACCCTACCGACTGTCATACACTTCTCATTGACAAGAGGTTTTTGTTTCTGTGGGATTTGAGTCAGAATTGGCCCATTGTCAGCTACATATTCGCGAATTATTTCAGTCTGTATTACCTGAACTAAAGACAAACTTCTGGAAATTAATCTATGTATTCATTACATCATTTAATACTGTATACAAAAACTGAAGGTCATACGGTTAGATGAATATCTGTATATAGACATATTATAATAATTCAGGTTTAACTAACTTGGCTTCCCGCGAGAACTAATTATAAACCATCAATTATGTATGAAGTCGTTCATTTTTGAATATGATTATGAACCGAATGAGTATTTACTTAACCAGAACACTATTATCTGTTATTCACACAACGATGTTCTCTCGCTCTTTCTAGGAAGCATAATATGCATCGGAATATAATTTTGTTATGTACTATCAAAGTAGGTAAAATGAATTATGCATGCAACAATGAGCGAACCGGTAAAAGGTCAACGGACCACTTGAGATATCGAAACTGAGTCACTGTATCAAGGCCTCATGATTTCAGGCACTGCGAATTTAAGTTCCCTACCTCGGTTGCGGGGCAACGATTTCATGGTAAGCGTTACAATACCAAATCTCAACTTAGAATGCTATGATATTTTTTAGATACTACGGGCTATTATTTATGTAGCAGCCTTGGACGGTATATAAATAAATATTGTCAATTCAGGAAACGTTTTGGAGAAACATTGTCGAATTTAATTGAAAAAACGTAATAGGTATAAAAGGCACCTGCCAGTATGACCTACACCCAAATAACAGTATAATATATCAATCAGTTAAATGTAGTTACCCAGTTAGTTTAAACTGCGGTCTGTACTTGTAACAGATGCAACACAACATCAATGCATAATATCCTTGTGCATTTGTGCCTCGTTTAAATAAATCATGTCACGATGTGCGGTCTAGCAATATCCTAGTAATTAAAAGATTGTCTGAAGATCCGTAACGATCAAATAATTGATTGCAAGAATAAAAATAATTTTTAATTCGGAACGCGTTTAACTCTTTTCGTTCATTGGCCTCTTCGAGCATCATGAACTAGGAAGTGTTGGTAACTGATGTAGAAATAAAAAAATAACACAATAGCCATCATGTATGATTGTTACATAGGTATGTATATATTTTTGTGTTTATTTAAAATAATCATGACTGTTGGTTCATACATACATAATGAGCCCAGCGATTCTTATCCGAGACAAAAACTCGTCTGTGTCAGTAATACTCGTACCAAATTCAAGGTCCAATGGCATTGTCAGTCTGGTTGAGGCCAGCCACCATCGCGATTCTTTATGTAGGCAGTAGTCGGTTACATATGTACTATGTACCTACTTCTACAACGATAAATTCATTTAGGACTTCCATGATTTGGTTAAATGAGCACACCCATTATGAATCACAGGTTTATAAATGATTCATCGTTTTAATGAGTTCAGTGACATTGAATTTTCTCAAAATCGAATAAAGACTGCACAGCAAAGTACATACTAAGGTAAGTATATGTTCGCCTTATACAAAGCGCCTATGAATAAAGTATTGCATGGTGAGGTCCACGTAGGCGTGTCGGAGTGTGGCCGGTGACGAAACAACGCCTCATTTTGTGCAAGTATTATTGTGAAAGAGGTACCTATTGACGCGGAGGCGAGTCCGGCGACGGCGGTGACGGCGCCATGGAGGCCAACACGATGTACTCTCAATACTATTATGCATAAGTCACCTCTACATACGAACATCGTTAAACCAATGGCTCCTAATATTTCAAGACAAAAACTCAACAACACACGAGCAAGAAATAATAAATACTTAATTACTTCCATTTGACTTGTAACAAAGTACATTTTGTGACTGAAGGTTAAGAAAAAGATCAACGATTCACAAACACCAAAATTAACATGAATATAATTGAGTACTACGGTAATAAACTTATAGTTTCTTCGATTGCAATAGTAAACACGCGTTTATCGAGTTTTCGTACAAAAATTACGACACAGCGAATGTAACAATCAGACAACACGAATACGATACGGAGGTTACACA
Organism: Conistra vaccinii; assembly: GCA_948150665.1. Taxonomy (NCBI): domain Eukaryota; kingdom Metazoa; phylum Arthropoda; class Insecta; order Lepidoptera; family Noctuidae; genus Conistra; species Conistra vaccinii. The sequence continues at coordinate 12,805,962 of OX411330.1, forward strand.
CAAACGCCAGCGATACAAACATGCCAGTATCATCTGATTGTGCTGATATCATTATCGGTATCACGAATTCATCGCACTGTACAATACTTACGTTTCTATACTGATCTATTTTGGGCTGTTTCATTCGATCCGGTGCTGACGTGGCGCGGCTGTCGTCTGCTCTCTTTCGTGGAAATGTGCCCGCTCACCGGTAGATAACCAGCGCGTCATTAATGTTATTTGTTGATTCTAAGAGTCACATCACAAACTATGCTATCATTCATAACAAGCCGGCTGTTATTGTGTTTATTTTAAATATTTGACATCATATTGTAGTATCGTGATCTCCAGATAAAGAAAGTATCAGACGTATTGTTCAGAAATCCTACATCATATTTAATTATGTTACACGTTGATTAGATAATACAGCGTGGAGCTATTGAGAATAGGTTACGCTATCTGTTAAGGAAATCGTAAATGTAATACATGTCCTTAATGATGATTAGCAATGATTAGGTGGCCCTGTTCGATTGGCACCATTTTTCTATTAATTTAGCAAACACTTTTCTAGCGCGTAGTATGTGTTCGACTTTGTAATTGTGCGATCTTATTGTGAATTGAATATAAACGTTTTTGGACGACACGAAACGTAAACAAAACGCTCATACAGACGACCGGGCGGGAGGGCGTTGCTCTTTCTTAGCTGATATACGCAGTATCTTATGTATTTTACATATATGTTTTTGAAATTTCGATCGTACTTTGTCCTAAACAAGTAAACATGAGATAGATAGAATGCACATTAACTCCATTCAAAACACAAGCCTATAATACCACGGTACTATCAACAAATTGAAGTAAAACAACTTAATTGTACTAATCTCAGCAATTAAAAAAAAAGAATTTGGCGTTTCTAGTGGAAGACATTGCGGACGCATGTCATGCTAGTTTCATCATTTATATTTTATGTAAGAGCATTACGTAAACTGGCTTTGATTGCACGGTCATTCAATTAAATCAGATTAAATAAGCGCCTCTTTAGAATTGAACTAGTGTTATACATTTTATGTGTTGAAGAGCAGCATTAAAAATTAAAAAACATACAATAAATTATGATTAATACTCTTAAATATGCATCATATAGGTCAAGCGATCATTGAAAAAGCTTTTACCGGGAATCCACATCGATGTGCACTGACTCAGTTCTTGAGAATAACAAAAAATATGCTGACGCTAAGGCTTAGTCATTAGGAAAATTACATCATTATATTATGATGAACATAAATATTGATAACAATTCGGCATCACAACAATGTTGAGGAAGTTTCGTTTAAGAATCATAAGTTTCCTGTGAACTCGGAGACTACGCACGTGTGATTTTCCCTGTAGTGTTTCCGTTACCCCTCATTCATGAATCATTAGTAGTATTGGTATTATCTCGCAATCTGGGAATCCCTTACGTCAGAAAAATATTTTATATACAGCAAGTCTAAGCAGCTACGTAGAGATACCTACGTAATAATGAGTATCGTGTAGCAAGTGTATTATAAGTGATTATTCTGATAAACAATGATAACTAAGCTAGTGAAAAACTGTCGAGTTGCATAGCTAAACTAGCACTGGTTACGTAGTAGAGAAACCTAACACAGTGAAAGTTTTTATGGCTCTACCTACAGTGACACACAAAACACTACCACAGTTTAATCTAACGGATTATTAATGTTGAATATAAAACGGTGTCACAGTTAATTTTATTCTGACATTTCGGAAACGTTAAGATTAAATTAGATGCATGATATGGTGTAATTTAAGCTCAGTTATAAGTTGTTTTCATATGTACATACCCAATTTCTTTTGTGTGTTTAGGATCAGGATAAAACAAACAAAGTTTTTAAGAAAAAATATCACGTTTATTGCTGTAATTGCAATTCGAAGGCACATACTGTTACAGTACGCGCAGCTCCGTCAACGTGACGAATTTGTCACTTAAAAATTGTCAGTCCTCAATCATTGTTTCATGTCCATAGAACAGTCGTCTTAAACTTAACTCAGTATTTAGGCGGCACTAATTAACGGATCATACGGCTGCAGCATGGGTAGTTGGTTCGAAATACGGGTACGGTTTGCGATGGCTCGTTCTTCGTGTACTTTCAGAAGTACTAGGTCCATAGCGGCGCGGGCATCTTCCAAGGGCGAGTGGCCTGCGCTGCCGCGCTGCACGATGCGCCCGAGCAGCTCCTCCGAGAGCGCCCGAAGCGAGCGGCGCATGGGGAAGCCTCGCGCGTGCGGGTACAGCGCGCAAGTGTCCACCACTGCGCTGTGCAACAGCTTCAGTGCACGCAGGTCATTATCCAGGGCATGTCCGATCAGGATCGTGTCTGTTCCCACGAATCCAAGTATGTCATTTTGTACATCTCGTAGCGTCTTAGTCGCGCGCGCCAAGTCGCGCGGCCTGATGCCCGAGAAACGGGTATTGTGATCGACTACAGGTGAGCTCGGTTTCACTAGTGATTTGTATACAAGACGGCCATCAGCGGCGATGACCGCAATACTAGCTAATTCCAGGCCTGCCGTTGTGTAACACATCTCTGTATCGATGGCGTACACACCACCGCGAGGCGAACGGGCACGCACATAACCTTCGAGAGGCCCATTCATACCTGGACGAGTGCCGCTCCAAACATGGAAGCGAGCTGTGCTGCAACCTCTGGCGCCCAATGGCGACTTGCAGCAAGTGTAACGGCAATCCCCACTCACACGTCCCCAATGATAGAGACACGGTTCATCCTTGAGATATTCACCTTCGCGAGTCATTCGAAACATTTTATCACAACGTACACACAAATGTTCCACTGTATCCGCTTCTTCATCACTGTCGGAGCGCGGAGTCGAACCCAACGACCCGCGGCCGCTGTCACCTTGCGAGCCGGGCACAAACTCCGGCGCGTTGACGTCCCAAGTCGTAGCTGGCAGAGGTCTAGGTCGAGGCGGCGGATTGATATACACAACAGCTTTCGACGAGTTCGGATCAATCTCGAGCGGATATCCCAGCGTCCACATGCGCTTGGGTGACAGAAGATGCGGTCGGAGTGCTTCTACCAGTTCTTCAGTGGAGATTCTCGACGGCGTCGACGGCGTCGGCGGCGCGGACGGGGGGCGGCGTCGATCGCGCGGCTTGCGCCGGCGTGCTGCAGCGCTGGCAGAGTCCACCGACGCGAGGGTCTCTTCATAAAACCAATCGTGTAATTGAATACAAAAATGCATGTTTCTGTACTGGCTTGTGTACACATAGAGTCGAGATAGCGAGCGCGGAGCTGGAGGCAGAGATACGTGCTATCGCGCGCGCGGGCGCTGTACTAATGGCGCGATGGTGGGGCAGCCCACGCTTTATACGTTACGAGTTAGCGCGCGTTCGTTAACGGGACAAGCCAATCGACCGGCCTATTCTCATTTTTCTAAACAATAAAAAGCTTGTTATTTGTAAATAAGTAAAATGTGACATTGTATAAAAAGTGTCGTATTAAAATAAATGCATATGGAAACATTGGTAAGACTACTTCTAATCCTAAATGCTATCGAGAAAGTCCCGCACGCTTTGTTTACACAGATCAGCTGATGTTCCGCGTGGTGTTTACGTACAGTTATAAATAAAAACGACGCCATGTGGCATTTTTTAAGAAAATATTCTTTAGCAATGACATTTCTTCGACGAAACATATATGAAACATTCAACTAAGGTTTAATTATATTTAAGTATGTTCATAGGAAAATACTAAGAAGTAATAAATTAAATAATGATTGAGTCATTATTAAATTTTACGTGTAATTTTCGTTAATATGCTTTCTGGTGAAATCATTAAGAAGCCTGTAGATAGTAATACGTATAGTAACATTCGAAGAAGTTAATTATTGTGACTGAGGACGGGCGGTAGCGGAAGGAAGGACGGCCGTTGCCCTGCCGGCCTACCCTGACTCCGCTGTGTATAAGAAAATCGTATATAATAAAAATAAACTCTCTCTCTCTCTGTTTGTCTCAGGGTTTATTTAAGTCGTTCTTTAGCAGTTAAAGGCTCAATAATGTAAGGATTAAATACTGTCTACACGTAAAGTCCGTCTTCTTTGTGAAATATAAATTGTCCGTATGCGTCACTAGAGTTTAGGATGAAACTTTACACACAGTTTTTCGGAATATTTGCATACGTGACTAAAGACAGATAGTGGTCGTGCTTCGGAAAACATTTATGGGGTAAGATATTGAGGAAATGTTTATTTATGCTTTCACAATAAATGTTTGTTTTATCAGCTTTATCGGGTGTTTTACTTTTATTATGTTATCTCCATCATTTGAACTAATTAGGTAGGTATCTAGATCTGTATATAACTCGTTAATTGTTTTTGTTGATAAACAATCGCTCCAATAAGTTATTTTTATTCGGATCAATAATCTGTAATGAACTTCACTATCAAGCGCATGTGCGCACGAAGGATACGGTATATAATCGCAATAATATGTCTGTCTGTCTGTCGGTGCGTACATCGTGCGGTTGCTGTTGACTGGTATAGACGTAGCTACATGTATATAGCACGAGCGTGTGAGCATGTGTGCTGAGCAGTTGTTTGTATACAGAAGCGCGTGTGGGCGCGGCGCGCTGGTCGCTGACACCGCGGCGATAACCTTCGATGTCAAACGCGCATCGACTCGGCGAACGGTACCGTACACGATACTTGTGTTGGCCCGTGCGACCACTTTGTCTAAACTGCTATGATTCCTACGAAATTCTTTTGTGCCGGGAGGACACTTGCTCGACACATCAGATGGCGCGAAGCAGTATATAAAATGTGTAAAAACTTAGAATCAGTAGAGCCGCTCTGGGAAATTGAACCGGACTCTACGAGTACACCGGATTGTGGAGCAGCTATGCTGCTTGTACTGTAAATTCCTTGAAGAGCTTTATACAGGGTAGGTATCAAACAGGCATAAAGTAATTTCATTAAATTTATTCATATATTCAGTTGTGTAAACAAAAAGTATTACAATTTATGTGACAAAATAAATGTTTTAAATTCACTTATTTCAATATTTATTGTCTACGATTTTATTTAAATTTAATATATGGGTATTTGCCTGTTTTAAATACACTTATTTTAATATTAATTGTAAATTTTATAAAGAGGTTTTTGCCGTCTATGTGTTTCTAGCAGATTACCTACTTAAGAAAATGTAGGCCGGTCTACTCTGATGTTTGAAATTAAATTCTCTTTTGTGGGTGTGTGCGTTGGTAGTATGCAAATGAAACCGATTATGTATCACCACTTGTAACACGGCATTTTTTTACATGAACTAGAATACGGTTACGTTTATATGATTGTGAACAAGTCGATGTAATTGGGAACTATGTCAACTAAACTTATTTTCAGCGACAAATGATAAGATATAGCTATTATCTACGAAGTGCCAAATATTAGTCGTTTGTTTATCGTTATTTAATAGGCTCATTAAAGAATATTAACGATGCGCTGCGAATGCTCTCGTTAAACTCTCGTCTAGCTAAACGTGTTTATGTTACGTGCGAACGCGTTACAATAGACGAACCGGGACTAGAGGTATTCCCCATCCATGTCACGGCTCTAGTCACGTCACACCTGGATTTACTTCAACACTACTATGATATCCGATAAAAGAGAACTGTTTAAATGGAATAAGTGGTAGTCTACGACGCCAATAATAAATGTAAACGCCTACTTTTGTTGTTCTACTCGTGATCGGGGTCAGTGGGCCACGGCAAGCGATGAGTATTACCGGAACTTAATATTTCAGTTACCTATGCTGTTCGGAAGACCTTGACAGTAAAAACAAATATGGTAAATGATTACAGACGGGCTCTACGTCACACACGCACGTTAAATATTGCCGACACCCTAGAGTACTGTGACCATATTGAGAAATGATTGCATGAATAATACAACTTCTTACGTTAATGTCCCAAAAATATATACAAATAAGATGTTTTTAAGTACATGAGTATTGTATTGACAAATAAAGCATTTGACTTTTAACCAACGAACTGAATACCAAAGTCTTGATTTGATTGTGATTATTTTTTCACCAACGCAACGCCCGTTTTTTCGCGGTGGTATGACGGTGTATTTCAAAGCTTTGGTTCAGACTCAGATGTCAACACAGTTTTTATCAAAGAACTCGTAACTAAAGAACCTGTTACATCATAAGTATCATAACCAGTTTGTGAATTTACCACAACTTGTCGACTTGCTTTAATATTTGTAATTATATGTATGTTAATGATACACTGGAATCATTAATGAATAAATATAAAAATACAGTTTTATATCAAATTAATTCATTGTCTAAACATCTAACGTTCTCATTGTTATTTGTGTTCCAAAATAACTGTGATAATCAGTGTGTGGGTCACAGAGTAACAACAAAGCAAGTGCGGGCTGATAACATCGCGGTACAATGTTTTGGTGAAAGTTGTACATCATTGGCAGCTGACCACTGTCACGCAACTGCAAGTAGGTCAAGGAGCTTGCGTAGCCACTGTGACTAAGCCAACCGTATGAATGGCTCGCAGTTTTAAGCCATATGAATAAGCTTATCGATATTACATTCGCTGAACACAGTTAATATTCGACGGAACGACTAACAATAGGAAATATGTAATAAATGACAGCGGAAACATAATAGAAGGGTGATGTAAAGTGAACAATAAACGTCGCAATAACACCCACTAACGTAAACAAAATAGACAAACGCTAAATTCTCAAGTGTTTGTGTAACCAATAAACATCCGACGCCTAGAAATTATTTTCTTAAGTAGGTAAATGATATAGGCAGATTAGCATAAAATTATAAAAAACTTGATCTAAATAGTTGCTTAAATGGCTTCTGCGAGGTTCAAAAACACTAACACGGATAGAGCTGGCGCTAATAAGGACTATTGAAATAACGGTGGATTGAACAAGAGCGAACTAGTCGGTAACAAACCGGAAAAATAACGTTTTCGGGCCACGTCCTCCTACAGCGTTGACACCGTGGTTCACATACTACCATATACGAGACGAGCATATAATGATACGTCTGATTTTGTCGTATCATCTTTGTCAAAACAACATTATATTTGCGATATTATTAAAGTCATTACGTATGGTACAAAACTCACAATAAACAGGTCAATCGTAAACATAGCTTCCTTTTGTATAAAGATTGTATTATTTTGTATTAAGATTAAATTCAAAGTCTAAAGATCGGACGTCGTCAACTATCTGTCAGTATAAGGACAACGTAGTGTTGATCCACAGAGATGTGTGTTCAGTGCTACCTTCATATTTCGACCTACGTAAAGTGCAGGCTCTAGTAATTATTATCGTACAATGCTTTTTATACTCATCAATGTCAAAGATAAATGGGAGTAAATTGACGTTTGAAAATTCATGGACAGCCGATAATGATCGCGTAGCGTTGGTAACTATTTGAAAACGGTTTTAGAATGCATCGATTACTATTTGCAGTACGTTTATTGCACGAGTTGCTGATTTTCAATAATGTAGAATGATTTGGATTTGTTTATCGGTTTTAAGCCAAGGTTCTTTGTTTTTATTTGAATTTCAGACTAGTTTTATTTAGCTGAATTCTAAAATGTCCAAAACTTTTATATAATTCGTATGGTACGGAAAACGAGATTTTGAAAAATGTACCAATTTACCAACGGTTTTTATTACTATCCTCTTCGTAGACACAAGATTAAAATACAACAAAAGCCTTGTTAGTCCATAAATAAACTAATTATATCTAATCTAATGCATACGTTTTTTACGTGGGACATGGTCAAACGTTACGTGCAGTTACACCCTAATGAGTAGGTATCAAGTTAGATATAATATACATATTTCTGAGAATTCGTTTATGGTAGCAAGAAGACTCAGTACGTGGGTTAGAAGCCCACACATACGCCCGAGATCACTATTCCTTTTCAACTAATGACAAATCCTAATTGGCTGGCACTATATAGACTGATTAACCAATTTGGAGGTACCTATAATCATGTACTCGGAATTCTTATAATAGTTTTACGTTAATGGGCACTAAGCATTGTGCGTAACTAATATTCCTTAATAATTAAATAGGTAATTATGATTATATTGTTTATCATAGTTAACGATTTATAAATAGTGCATAGAGTCGTCGTGTCCCAGACAGCGACCCGTCTGAAACTACTCGATACGTTTCCTACATTGACCGCTTATCTGTATGTTACTGCGCAGTATGTAAGAACCACTTGCAATCACCAATGTTTATTTTTATTACTACACTCTTAATAGTGTTAATCATACTTCCCTAAATACCTACTGAAGTTGATTATATACGACCCACTTAAATAAAATCTACATGTGTAAATGCTAATTAAGCTGTCGTACACCAAACAGGTCGTAATAATATCAAAGTTTTGGGGAACCAGCAGTGTCGTGAACTCGTGACGCAGTTTCATTGAGGATTTTTACAAAATGTGTTTATTATAGTTTGACAAATTTAAGAGGAATGTTTTCTTATTTTTAGCTGTGATCAATAAAATTTCAAGGTGGAGGACAAACGAGGCAGCGACACGCGCCATCAGATTGACCGCGCCGGGCGGAGTCCTCGGTGGCGTGGTGCCAATGTGCTACTCCAACTTGCGTCACACTCACACCACACTACGTAGAGATCTGATAAGTCTAATGTGATCATTATAATTCACGTACTATTTAATTTTGATGAATCGTCTAGCACGATTTGGCTCCACACACCTAATTAGATTCATCACCATTAAAGTCTTCTAGAAGATTTTTTCTGTCAATTAGCCAAATTGTTCAAATTGATTCTACTCAAATACGCAAATTACTCTTAATTTTCCTGATATTAAGACCTCCACGACGCCCATGGCCTTAACAGAGTGATAGTTACTGGTTGAGTGAATTGTTTTTTCACAAAGCTTTTTCTCCTCTAAAAAGGTTAGTTTTTAAGCAGCAAAAAGCCTCTTATCGGTTTTTTCTCCTTCAGTTCATTTAATGAAGTTTATACAATTGATTTACCACAGTTCAGTGGTTTCCTGCTAACTATCTCTGAATTCAAAGGTACTTTTATTTAATTAGCCAAACTTTACACCGCGCCAATTACTATGATAATGTTTTTGGGGAGCAAAAGACTTAGCGCTGTTGAGCTGTTGTTCTACCTATCTTATCGTTTATTTTGATTTCTTTTCCTTTTATTACAGGTCCATATTTTGTTTGTTGCTATTTTAGTATCTTATTGACGCTGTTATGTTACAATTTGTGTTGGTTTCATTCACCAGTTTAATCCGGAAATATCCGGATATTTGCTGGTATATTTTATTAGATAGCTACAAACAATCAACCGTTTTCAGGAAACTCTAAAAGCGATTGATGATTGCAATAAACATAAATTGTTATTGGCACTTAGAAGGTTAATGTCGCCTATCCTCTCGACACTATCCCTTAGCTGTCTCCCACGACACCCATATCAAAAGAAGGGATCACTTCTTCCGTGCAGAAACATGTTATTATATGAAATATCGTAATGAAATGTATCAGCTGTACTTTCACGTTATACGGGGCTATTTGTTTGATAACAGGTTATTTAAGCATAATGTGTAACTGCGGCCGGTGATTTTAAGCTAGATGGCTAGCGAAGTAAACGTATGGCGGTCATCGGCCTTGTTAGTCCATGAGCGGTGTTGTCGTCATATGCAAATTGCTTTGCGCTAATTTACAGAAGAGTACAATGCCATCCACTTAATCATCACGATCGACGTGTAGGATAAAAACCTCACCATTCGATATACTTAAACGTTTTTATGAAATATTCTAAATTCCGAATAGAGGAGTGGCTGAAGTCGTGAGTGGAAGGCTTGTTTTTTGTGCAGCAATTTGGTAATACAGACGTGCAAATGCCTATTGATGACCAGTTCAGTTACAGCTTATAAACTTACAAACACACTACTTCAGTAAATCTTTGCAGAAGGAAATATTAATATTGTTACGTTCCTGAACCAAACAGAATTTAGGCCACATTTGAATCTACACCAAATACAACAAATTGTTGCCAAGAACAACATTAAGTACTTGATTTAGTTTTGACCCCAAATTGGCACAAGTCGTCAAATAATCCGGTCAAACACTACAGAGGAACTCAACTGCTCAATTGATAAATTGTTGAGTACCATAATTGGGCCGTAGGTACGTTGTTACTACCTACTTGTCGCCTTTTTGTCGGTAGGTATCAGTCGATCGGAAAAAATTATTCTTAGCAAAAAAAAAACGTGTAGGAGAAAAACTGTGGGTATATTGTATTACGTTCAGCTGATAAACCTTCAAACTTAATGCTTGTTCCTCATTTAAACTGACTTATAGTAGTAGTTACAGTGTGTACTGGGTTGACAGTGTAGTTCCCGGCAAAAAACGTCGAAAGGATGTCTAGCACCATCCTCTTATCTATACGCTAGTAACGACTTAATTATTTAAACAATGCTCGTTAAACAAGCTGTTCATCCGTAGAAACTAAATTGTAGAGATACATATTTTTATTTTGTTTTTTAGTACCTATATAAAGGGCAAAAATCGCGGTAATTTGTTGGATCATACACGTAGGATCACGTGCACACCGTACTACTGTGCTGTTCCCGGAAATATTGGGAGTTTCAATGGTAACCTTTCAAATGTTCATGTTCCTGTATCACGGCACCTACGCGACGTCTACGCAGCTTCAACGCAAAGCTACGGAGCGCCTACGCAATGCTACGCAGCTGTAAGGCGATGCTACAGAACGCCTACGTAATACTATGCAGTGCTACGAAACGCCTACGCGACTGCTACGCGGCTTCAACTCAAAGCTACGGAGCGCCTATGCAATGCTACGCAACTTCAACGCGATGCTACGGAACGCCTACGTAATACTACGCAGCTGCAACGCAATGCTACAGAGCGCCTACGCGTCTTCTACGCAATGCTACGGAGCTACAACGCAGTGCTACGGTACGCCTATCAGACTGCTACGCAGCTTCAAAGCAGAGCTACGGAGCGGCTACGCAGCTTAAACGCGGGGGGGGGGGGGGGGGGCTACGGAACGCTTACGTAATACTACGCAGCTAGCAGCTGCAACGCAATGCTACAGAGCGCCTACGCGTCTTCTACTCAATGCTACGGAGCTACAACGCAGTGCTACGGTTAGAGATGGGCGGAGGGAAAAAACCCGACGGGAAAAAACCCAGGTTTTTTCCCATTTGGGTAAAAACCGGGTGTTTATGAGGGAAAAAACCTTTTAGGCGGGTGTTTTCATTGGTGCCGATTCTCTTGTCACAAATGCCTCTAAACTAGACTAAAAATCACCAAAATTTAGTTAAGTCCTGTCAAACGAGGATTTCCCATTCTGAAATAGACTAAAGTGACACAACTTAACTATATTTTAGTTTGACAGCACTAAGGTTGCACTGAGTTTAGTGAAAATGGCAATTTTGCTATTCTGAATTTGACGTTTTTCACCTAAAAATTTGGTGTATTCAACTAAATCTGACTATTTTTAAACGCAATTAAAAACGTGTGGTAAAAATTAGTTGGCATGAACTAAAATTCACACCAACACTTCGAGTTCAGTGCAAAAAGCAAAAACAGTACTGTATTTTTTTTTCTTTTGCTTATATCTCGATAATGGTGCGTCCTATCACAAAAATAATGATATTTTCGACCCCCTTTAGGAAACCCTTAGACGCCTATATCCCAACATGTTGGTAATAATTTTTCATATTTTCCATACAAAAAGTGAAAAATTTCATATAAAACACGTCGAGGCTGCTCCGACTGCGCGCGTACGGCTTAAAAAAATTTCACGGGGTAGAGCAAACAAGTACCACGTGGAGTCGTCACACGATTGTCAAATTCGATTTTAGATGTGACAAAATAATTTTTTAATTTCGAGAATTTTTTTCTCAGCTTTTTCTAGCTTTAAGATTCTCATAGCCAAAAGTAAGGAATTTTAGTGATAGTTTAGTTAGTTTAGTTTACCATTACATTACCTAAAAATAAGCTCTATATTTTTTTTATTTTATTCTTTATACAACGCAATTTTTGTTTACACTAAATCTCTTAGGGGGTCATTGTACTCATCATTATGAACAATTTTCACTATGGGACCAAAGCAGAAATCACGAAAAAATATCAGCTGTTCCCTACATTTATGTTCGCGGAACAGCAGATTTTTTTTTTGCTTTATCACTTCTATCACTGAGTAATAAATGATAGACGTTCATGGACAAGACAAAGGTCATGTCAAATGCCCATGTAACACCGGCTCTCATAAAGATCGGAGACGCTACGCTCGAAGTTGTAGACGAGTATGTTTACCTAGGACAAACTGTCCAGCTAGGTAGGTCCAACTTCGAGAAAGAGGTCAATCGTCGCATCTGACTCGGCTGGGCAGCGTTCGGGAAGCTACGCAATATCTTCTCGTCCCATACCACAGTGTCTCAAGACGAAAGTCTTTGACCAGTGCGTGTTGCCAGTGATGACTTATGACACTGAAACGTGGTCGCTCACAATGGGCCTTATCAGAAGGCTAAAAGCCACCCAAAGAGCAATGGAGAGGGCTATGCTTGGAGTTCCCCTACGTGATCAAATCAGAAATGAAGAGATCCGCAGGAGAACCGAGATAGAATTGCCAAACTTAAGTGGCAATGGGCAGCAATATAGCATGCGGCCGATGGGGCCGAAAGGTTCTGGAGTGGCGACCACGTACCGGAAGACGTAGCGTTGGAAGGCCTCCCACAAGATGGATCGATGACCTAGTAAAGGCCGCAGGAATTCGCTGGATGCGGCACAGAATCGGTCGAAGTGGCGGTGCTTGGGGGAGGCCTATGTCCAGCAGTGGACGTCTTTCGGCTGATATGATGATGATGAAATGTGAAAGTTTGTATCTTTGGCTGTTTGTTTGTTACTCAATCACGCAAAAACAGCAGAATGGATTTGAATGAAATTTGGCACACAGATAGTTTATAACCTGGATTAACACATAGGATACTTTTTATCCCGGTAGTACGCTCCCGCGGGATAATTTCTGACCTCCACGCGGGCGAAGCTGCAAGCGAAAGTAAGTTATTCGTACTTTAAATTTGCTTGTGTACGTAAAATGTGGTAGTGGAGTGCGTCATTTTAACTTAGACAGGCTCAAACTAGTAGTAATAAAGTTTAAAAACTGTGTACTATTTAATGTATGTGTATCTAACTATTACATAAGCTAAATTTGAAAAAACCCGAATATTTTCCCAATCAGGAAGATTCCCGGAAATTTTCCCTTGAATTTTCCCACTTTTGGGTTTTTTCCGGGTGAATTCCCATCTCTAGCTACGGTACGCCTATCAGACTGCTACGCAGCTTCAAAGCAGACCTACGGAGCGCCTACGCAATGCTACGCAGCTTAAACGCGGGGGGGGCTACGGAACGCTTACGTAATACTACGCAGCTACAACGCAATGCTACAGAGCACCTATGCGTCTTCAGCGCAATGCTACGGATCTACAACGCAGTGCTACGGATCGCCTACGCAACTCAGCGCAGTTCTACGAAGAGCTTGCTACGCGTTTTAAACGTAATCCTATACGCAGCTTTAACGCATTGCTACGGAGCGCCTACGCGCATTCTACATAAATCTTACGCAATTACAACGCAGTGCTACGGAACGCCTACGCGACTGCTACGTAGCTTCAACGCAGTGCTACGGAGCGCCTATGCTCCTTGATAACAATGCAACGCTGCGCTTAAGCGACGTAAACGCGGTTAATGCGGGTTGCTAACGCTTAAGACTGGATTGACGTCTTTTTGTAGCTACAAAACCCATCCTTTATATTGGCTGTTTCCCGGAAAGTACTCTCATTAATCGTCCAAGTTTTCAACTGATGTAAATGAGCTTTGAAGTTGTATGAACTAACGGAAATGAGTAATTGCGGTGTTAAAAGACAATAGTTTAGCTACACTATCAGTGAAGGAAAGTCAGGTCTAGTACTGTCACACGTTAACCTCTACCATTGAATTAACAAAACGGCGCCTTTGCAACTATTGGAATTAATTAATTTTTCAGACCACAATTACGTCAGTAATGAGGCGATCGATGACGAATAGTACCATAATGAACGTGGTGTAAAATGACCTTACATGACTATTTACCGATTGATATTAAGTAGGAAAATGTATTTAATATGGTGTGCAAATTAAACAAGAAACCTAACCAATAATTGAAGAGTAATTATGTGTAGGTACAATGCACAATTAAATATAATTCGATACGAAATCTCAATTTTTTATTTAATTACAACTTTGTTAGGAAAATCGGTAAACTAAATAGCTTAATTACATATATTATGATCCCTCGTATTGATTTTCTAACTAGTCAAAGCAAATACATAGTGGTTATGTGCTGCAGAGGCTCTTATGTATTGCAAGTACATAATCAGAGCGTCGTCGGCACAGCCGGAACCCGATCTCAAAGCTTATTACTGCGTATAGTCAATTATCAGCGAGATGAGCAGCTAGCGTTCACATGGAGAACGTCGTTACATTATGAGAAGGATGTGTGACCGAAATAATACTACGTATACGTGTGACGTCAAACATCTTATTCACCAGTCTCGTGGGATATTCTACACAAACAAATCCGTTTACCTCAACGTATCGGAGGAATTACCGGATCTCAAAAAGAAGGAAAATTGCTAAACGCTCGTATGATATAATAATATACGTCATAAGCAGATGATTAAGAAATATCTACTACACACAACTTTACGCTCGTTAACAGACGAATTATGCGCATACTTGCTACACACAAATTAAACTTCAGTTACGTCTAGAATGGTAATCCGAGGATTTATAATAAGTAGTTAATTTTAATATAATAAATAGTGATGATTAGCCTTTTGATTAATCTAGCCTTGAGCACCAGTGCCATGTGAATAGGACGCGACGGTAGACATCGCAGTTGCCTAATAATTTAAACAGCTGGTTTCTAAACGGAAACACCAAGCTGCAGTGCCTTTGTACAAGTGTTATGCAAGCCGTAATCCATGTAATGGGGCTGAAGGTCTTGCAATTAAAAACTTCAGTGGGCGAGCCGTTTGATTCTCACTAGAATTTTTTTTTTTTTATTATAATTAATTACCACAAAAAAGTAACTGTAAAAAATACACCATTTTACGCGGATTCTTATCAAAAAAAAATTTTACTTAATAAGGAAGGAAAAGCATTTGTATTTTTTACAAATAGACATGAACAAACGTTCTGTTAAGTAACGTTGGAGTTTAGTAAACCGTAACTAAATTAACCATAAACCTAACTGTCGAACTGACCTCGCAAGTCTCAACACGTCTTTACACGCGAAACAACAACTATGTATTTTTAACACGTGTTCTTATTTCTAAATAGGGAACAAATCTTACATAAGACAGTATCATAATCATTGTTTATTTTTGCACTTAATTCGATAAGTATAATCAATAAAGGTAAATTCGTGGCGGATGTATCCCTTGCCAATTGGCAGCAGAATTGGGTTACAGTATCGCTATGAATCCCTCTGTTTATTCAGCATCTGTATGGAGTGCAGGATGACGTTAGCGGAAGTAACGGAACGAAACTCTTTTGTTCTCCCATTTTAATTTGTGTGTCATGAATGACGATTAGGGTCAAATTTACACGCGATATACATAATATAAAACATTATTGTTTGACAATGTTTTTATAAAATACCTACTTCAAACTAACGGCATGCCCCAGCTTTTTGATTATTCCAAAATATACAAATGCTAACACAGAAACGTTCCTACGAGGCTTTAAACTATTTAAATAAACGACGACGACGACCAGTATTTTACATTTTGAATTTTAACAAAATAAAATTATTTATGCCTTTTCAAAAAAAA
The DNA here is from genome assembly GCA_948150665.1 of Conistra vaccinii. Classification (NCBI taxonomy): domain Eukaryota; kingdom Metazoa; phylum Arthropoda; class Insecta; order Lepidoptera; family Noctuidae; genus Conistra; species Conistra vaccinii. The sequence continues at coordinate 12,821,912 of OX411330.1, forward strand.
ACTAAGCAATATTTAAGATCCTTATAAAAATATAGCAAATTAGCAAGTCATATTATGAAAACGAAATAAAACAAAAACTAGTAAATAGATAACATTTTCAGTAGGATCCGAATCTGCATCTTTGGAAAAGTGTAGAGGTTGGCGAGAATTTACAAGAATGATGAATAGAAATGAACGAATATCAAAATATTTTTACATTTCAAATGTCTGTCTACCAAGTTACTGGTTACTTAGGAAACATTATTGCCTATTGAACGAGGCGGTGATGCGATTTCGGCAGCCATGGCCTTATGCAAACGTGGCCATTTCGACAAGCGGCTTCAAACAACTTCGAGAAATTAGCAAACAAAATTGACATGAGAGAAATCGAAGTCCGCAAAAATTGACAGCTCAGACTACGTGAATACGCACATTTTTAAGGTAAAATTTGATTCTCACTACAAACGTATTCTGTTTTAATAAGTAAATTATCTCAAAATAAGTATGGCATCTGTTTATTTTAAAATTCTGTATCGAATTATTACTTCTTGATCAATCGGAAATGAAATAAAAACAGTTGTTAATGTTCCATATTTTTTTCTTTCAACTACGGTGGCTGATCCAATCGGAAGGAGCCTGGTTGGAAAACTTTTCTTTATTACGTCAAGAAAATTAAATTGCTCGTTTGAAAAGCATTTCCCGGTGCGGAAGGCGGTAAATAATGTTGTATATTTATAGATAAACATCAACAGATAGTGACTTCGCTAAGTAACTAACGGAAATAGAATCGTTGAAAAGGTTTTATGTAACAATTGAATATGAATGGGAATAGAGGATTTTTCCTTGTGACATAATCGTAGCGTTTCTTAGCAATAGTGCTACGACCACAGTTCCCAAGAAAAGTTTAAGTTCGGACATCGTTCGACCCAAGTATTTCTTGTTTCAGTATTCAGATCATTGTCAATAAATTATGAAGTCGTTTGTACTTAGGATGCGCCTGTCATTGAATTATTTTCCTGCTTCCTACTCAGTGTTACGGGCTTTGTTCTTTGCGAGCGCCACGACTCCACTTTGTGTTAACTGAACACGAAGGATTCACTTTACATTCTTGTCGAAAGAGAATTTTAATTAATCAACTTAAAAATTGCAACTTTATTAACATACAGCAGTTAATTACACTGACATGACGAACGTTAATTTGTCTAAGTTGGTATTTTTCCTACCTGAAAGTATGTTCGACTAAGGATAACTGAAAATTGGCCTAGTATGAAATCAGTAGGTTTTAGTGGAGAGACGCTAATTTTCATTAGGTACGTAGCAAAAATACAAGATAACCACACAGTGGCCGGAGCTTTGAACGGTGATTCGTAACGGTTTAGAGTTGAATGCCCAAGGACTACGCGTTTTTACGTTACATCGCTCTAATTTGAATGGCACTAATCTAACTAGCAGCCCGCCTGTTACTTTTATTTTATACTTTATGATTCCTGCTTCTTGACGTACTTGCATGATATACATAGTTATCATCCCTAAATCAATGAGCGATTTTTTTTAAACCAACAAGTCTTTTTATGCAATTTTTCAGAGTTACAGCTATCTCAAATATTTAAATCATTTTCGAAGATTTTCGCGAATAAATTCGCACGTAACATTTTTTCTTAGCTTAGAATGTCCCACTGCTGTTACAAACCATTTTATTTTAAAAATAATAAAGATTTACATAGTCTTGGTATAAAGAAAGATAGTTTCTAGGCAGATGAGAGATTGATGACATAAATAAATCACTGTCGTATCAATTTATCAAACTCGAACGAAGAAAACAGATAGTCGCTTTCTACTTACTAACAATTCTAGGCATTATTCGATCGTATCAGTTTAATATAAAATATCAATCAGCATCTAAATAACATTATAGCTTTTAAAATTATATTAGTTTTCAAGCCCTTGGCTTAAGTAGTAAAAGATTAAGTTAAGAATCTATAAAACTGCAAGTGAACGTTCATCAAGGTCAAGCTCATTGCAAAAACCCTTTTTTCAGTACATTTCAATGACATTGAATACGAAATTTTTAACCTTTCAAAACATAGACAATTTAATCGTTTTTTCTAGAATCATAACCTAATAGCACGTAGTCTTTATCCAGCTTTTTAATAACATTTTAAATTCGCGAAGTCTCGTCTCTTTGAATACACAAGCAAGTCGAAAAATAATATTTAAAATAATCTTAGTATTATACCATCACCAGTGTTAATAAATAAAGCGTAGCGGTTTAATTATTATGTTACATAGATTGCCTGTCATGTGCATTTTCGATGGTCCATACGGTCGTTTGTTCGTAATTCTGTTGTAAAATAAACAAAAATATAATCAAATAAACTAAAATAATACTTATAAATTAGTAAGTAAAAAAACTTATAATATTATGAAGTTACACTATTAAAATAAATACGAGTACGCAATACACATGCATTATGAAAGTATGAGGGAAAAAAAAAGAAAATAATGAAAATTCGAAGAAATCATAACAATTAGTAACGTTTCTTACGTTTCCCAGGATATTTTATAAAACCAGTTTCATAAACTGGATGACAGCCAAAGTTCAAAAACCTTAGAGGTTTTATTATTTTGTTCGTAAATGTCAATGGATTGTAAAAAAAAAACTTGATCACAGTTGCATATTTTCATACGCGCTGATGTCATGGTTTGATGTTTGTTTACTTAATTTAATGATGTTAGCGTCATTCATAGCTGTATGCAAACTAGTGCGTGATTCGGTTCAGCAGATTTCCGTAATTGCTACATCAAATACATTAACCGAACAACAATGCTTGAATAGATTAAGTTCAGGCTTTCCTGGATTTTATTTCTTTTCGATCGATTTCAGGAGGTTTCTGAAAGTAATTTGTTTATTAAGTTTCTAAATAATTAGGTAAATAAAAGAAAATAAAAAGATCATGAAAACAAATAAGCATACGTAAATAATCCACTAAAAAAGAAAAAAAAACTACATTAAGTACATGAAGGTATGCAGACTTCATTGTGTTTAAAAAAAATATATAAAAAGAACATCTTGAGTGGAAGTTCCCGCCATGGAGCCAAACGTACAATAACTCTAAAACTGAAGTTGACTGTGTAAATGTGCATGAAACCAAGGTTAGAACCGAGGACCTTCCGCACTTGGGGTGACGCCGCTGTTTGGAGACAAAAGACCTCGACGTTTTACTCTTTTCCTAGTTTTTGTAAATTCTTACGCCCTTGAAATCGACAATTAGCTGACATGTTTTCAGTCAAAACTAATCGGTACCGAAATAATCTAAAACCTACCTAACAGTTCGTTTCACTTTTTTTCTTTTCCTTCATTAAATTACATTGATAATTATCTATCTTAAAACTTAATATAAGCTTATTAAGCTTTATGGATACATCCCAATAAAAAATAAATAAATAAGAAACAATGCTAAAGATAAAATGAAAAGCTACGTAACTGAACAAGTTTCAGTATTCGTAGCGCCATCTGGCGGCTACGCTTCGAACCTGGGCCAGGTGACTCAAACTTGTAAATCTACACTTAACAAATAGATGGCAGGGTTAACAGCGGACAAACGGAGGCGCCGCTATTTGGATACAGTACTTTAGTTTGAGAAGTTTACTAGTCATTCGAAAAGAAACCAAACTTATTAAACATTGTAAATAGGTATAATTAACCATTCAGTTATGGTTTAAGTACAATAGCAATTAAGTGCGGCTCCAGTTGTTTTACCGGTGATAATTTAGTTAAGATAAGTTCATTGAGTGGCGACCAGCTAATGGACTGGTAATTATACCTAAATAGTAAAAACGTATTTACTAGCGGTACGCACACTTCGCAACTGCCCATACGGCGTGGTTCACCGGTCAGTGCAACAATTCGTAGCGCAATAACGTACCACGTGCTTTTTAAATCTATCTGATTGGTCAACTAGAACAATGCTATAAGTCATAATACTGATTAAAGACGACTGTTACAAATTTCATAAACGTTTGTAATCTACGTAATTTATTTTTCTTTATAAATTCTGCACGGTTCCCTTTATAGTATAAGCACGTAAAAGTATTGGCAATATTGCGTTTGAAATTTTAAGCGCTTATTGAGAGTTGGCTCGGATGCAAGGAGGGTGAAAGTGGATCGACTTGTTTAGTGTGACTTGGTCTGCACCTAGTGCGAGCTAGGCATTTCACCTAGCTTTCCAACATTAGCAACGTTCATCAATGCCAGGTATTACGGAAACAGCGATACAATACATAATAGTACACATCATAAAATTATATTTATCCAACTAGCTTCTGCCCGCGGCTTCGCCCGCGTGGATGTCGGAAATTATCCCACAGGAACGTGTAACATGTCCTAAATCAGCGGGGTAATTGCGTAGCACTTACAATAGCAATGGGTTTCATTTTGACAGTTCAACAATTAATTGCGTTATTTCTCGAACATAATTATTAAGCAATAGCTTCTACTTGGCGCTCTGGCGCGTCATCCCCTGGCTGGCCCGCCCCCCACCCTCGTTCTGTGCGCCGTCGACTCAATATCGCAGGTCATTCTTATCGTTCTAACTTTTAAACTATTTGTCCAAATTACTTAGTGTAAAAGACAAACTTTATCTACATTAAATACCAAAAGCGATGAAGGTATTTATTTTGATAAGAATTAACTAAATACTCTAAAATATGCAATGTAAAAAAAGTATTCAATTTAACTGTATTTATTGCTCACTATTTTGGTTATAAAGGCTTCCACATAAAAGGTAGATATATGCTGTCGCGGACTTTTATTTAGAACTCTTTAAGACAAACAATCCCACAATACATGTTCTTCATGTAACTCTAACGGTTTAGGCAGCGCACGCAGCATACGGTGGAGGTCTGCCCGGCTTGGGTGGACCACCGCCGTGTCCTCGTGGAGGCGATCGGCGGCGGTGACCTCTCGCGTACGGCCCTGGTTCAGGCCATGGTGCGGAGCGAGAGGGCATGGCAAGCCGTCACCTCCTTCTGCAAAGCAGTAATGCTCGCGAAGGAGAAGGTGGAGCGCGCGAGGGAGTGGCAAAGGCCGCGCCCTACCAGCCCTAGCCGCCGCCGCCGTAGGAGACGTCCCGGGCGTCGGGAATTGATAGCCGATTTCCGGCCACCGTAGGCGCGGGCCTGCGGACGGAGAGCAACGGGCAGCTCGCCGTCCGATAAGGACCAGGCCCGGGTCGACGGCGCATCGTGTTCCACGCGCGCCTCAAAGAGATATCAAGGATCGAAGGAACACGTGTGGGTTTTAGTCAGTAAGAGTCCCTTCCGCTCCGCCCAGAGCGGGAGAAGTCATTGGATGATTAACCGCCCAAAAAAAAAAAAGGTAGCGCACGCAGAGATAGATCTCAGAGGGCAGGAATTTTTCCGACTTACTTGATACTTATCGTTATATTATGGCCAAATCACATAAAATCTTTGTAAATTGTAGCCTATGTGTTATTCTAATGTATAAGCTACATTATTGTAAAGTTTCATCAAAATCCGTTCAGTAGTTTTTGTGTGAAACAGTAACAAACATCCATCCATCCATACATCCATCCATCCATCCTCACAAACTTTCGCATTTATAATATTAGTAGGATTAATGTAGGGCAGTGTTTTTCAACCTTTTTCATGACTTGACCCCATTAGTATGAAAAAAATTTTTCGCGACCTCGACCATTCGAGAACGATTTGAACTCAGTCGAGATTCCCGCTGAGTCGAAGTTTCTGCAGCACGAAACCTAGCCTGATGTTCCCGAGTTGCAGAGAGCCTTGCCTCACGACCTTCCTCAGATTCCTGTGATCGAACTTATCTCATCCTTTTAGCATTTCTGCTACATTGGGAGAGGTTGGATCTTCTTCGAGGCATTCTTACAATAAAATAGTACTTACTACTTAACACACAGTTATTTAGTAAACACGTACTATCGTAAACAATTAAATTATAAATACGTACAGATTATTATACAGTCTAAAATTGTCACAGTTTAAGTAATAAGTGTTAAGACGTGTAAACCAAACGTACTAACTTTATAAAACAAAAGAATTGCTAGAAAAATTAATTACTAACCAGGGGGCTTACCATGCACTCTTATAGCAGGTCAATTTTCGACGGAAAGTGAACTGTCGGGCTATTTTGTACCATGAACACGTCAAATAACAGGCGAGCCAGCGATCACGTGACTAAAGCCGCTCAGTGGTCACGTGACAACATTTCACTGGTCTGACCTGCGATAGGCTCTACCATCAAGTCATTTTTGACATGTAAAACCTTGAAAACTGAGCTGCCCTGCTGTCATATTAAGCAGGCGTGTAAAACTTACTTTTATTGAACTGTTTTCTTTCATTTAAAATAAAAAACGTAAGTATATGTTAATTTGTGAATATAATACTATTGTGGCGTTATTTAAAATTATAGACCACAAAAAAACACGTCTCTTTGTCGTCTACTTATGTTGTAGAAATGGTACGAGTGAGTAGATGTGAAAGAAATAGAAATAAAGAACACAATACACATAAATAAAAACCAATTTAATGTTTAATAGATGTTTTGGGTAAAAACAATATTCGTAGTCTTAGTAAAAAAACAAACTACAGCTACCCAGCCTCTTGAATCATCGATAGCACTGTAGCGGTTACACCGTTACATACGAACTACGCAGTAAGACATGACGTTACAAAAATCTTGCATGATAAATATATAAGATTATCCGAAAACAACTTTCGGGCAGTTGCCCGTCAGACATAACACCCGTCTGGTCGGAGGAGCCTCCCATTTCTCATGAGAAGAGTGAACTTTACACCCTGTTCCTCATGCCTCCACCAACAATAGAATTCACATCATGTTCCAATGTTCCGTCACTTCCGTCCACAATCTGCGGGACATTTCTCGAGTTTGAGCCCTTTTTATGTACCCCATTGCAATCCTTGTGATTAAGTATTAAAAAAATCTAATATTTTTCTAATTCCAATTTTTATATGTCATCAATAAATATTCTTGTCTTGTTTACAATTTATTTGACACGCTATAGTCGTTCGAAAATAGCAATAGCTTTGGTAAGTTTTCATTCAAGTAGGTTGGTGTTGTTGGTGGTACCTTTATTTTACATCTAAAAGGCCTCCACGTCATAATCGTGTTACATAAGATTTTTTGCTGCGAAACATAGTTTTATTTTAATTTAAGTTTATATGTTATTTAATTTTTTTGATCATTTTATACTGTTATCAAATTAATTTTATGTAACCGTAAAACCGGTAACATTCCGAAAAAGTATTTCCGAACGTTTGTTTATAATATGACGTGCCAGTCAACGGTAGCGTAGCAGGTCTGAAGTTGATACATTGCAGGTCAGACTGAAATGTTCATGGTACAAATAGAAAACCTGTCAGGTTAAAATGCCAAGTTGACCTGTCCTGTACTTGGCAAGTATTTAAAATGTTCATGGTACGGCCCCTGAGCTAATAAACTTATACTTAATAAAGAAAATCAAGAAAATAAATGCCTAACCTATACCAAATACTTATAATATTTATATACAAACCCTAAATAAAATTAAGATAAGTATACCGAAAATCAAGGAAAGAAATGCCTAACCTATAACAAATGTTCGATGTGATTCTTTAAATTGACATAACTTTTTTATTTATGAACCGATTGACATGAAATAAACACTAAATGTTAAGTGAAGCTTACTACAATATATTAGTGAAAACCGCATCTAAATCGAATAAGCCGTTTCTGATATTAGCGTGCACAAACACACAGACAAACAGACAAACCGACAAACAGACAAACAGACAAACAGACAAACAGACAAAAAAAAATGTAATTACAATCTCGGGTTCAGCATCGATATAATAACAACCCCTGCTATTTTTTTTTCATATATTTCCATTGTACAGACACCACTTTTCTACAATTTTATTATATGTATAGATGACCAGTTAGCAAATTGAAGGCCATAAATTAGTTACACATGTGTAAGTATTACATGAATAGTGTTTTGTTGTATCGTGCTCAAATAATTATCTATTAGCTGTTAACGATAGGGATTATATCATCGATTGTTTATCGCGCATTGTTTTACGAAAAGTGTACAATAATTAACTGTCATATTTAAACAAGTACTTGCCAAAACATAAGATGTTCTATTGTAAATACAAACAAAAACTAAAATGTAAAATATTGTTTTAGTAATAAGAAGGCACAGCGCTCATACTGAACTATAGAAAGTGCGCAGTGAGACAACTTTCGCGACCGAATTCAAGAGAAAGTAGTCCGGAGCGCCACGCGCATATATTATATCACTTTATCCGACTTTGGGATTATATCACAAGGAATGTTTACAAATAAAAGTATGTATCAACATGCCCGATTTTTATAACTCGTTTATTATGCCGGCTTTATTGAACAGTCGTGTCGCAAAATAAGTTCTACGGTTTCGTTGCATACAATTTATTGTTGCCGCTAAGCGGAATTGTTCATAAGAGTCCGCATCCGCTTGCGCAGCAAAACTTTTGTTAAAAAATCTCAGCTTTCGCTTTCGAGTTGCGCTGGCGCAGCATCCACGGAAACTTTGTTCGTGCACGCCAAATTAACATGTCCGCGCACTAAACACCTCCTATTTACAGAAACTAACAATGGAAGGTCACAGTCTGGTAATACATACAAATGAGAAGAATTCTGTCGTGGCGACAACTCCGTGACAGTGAGACATGTAGGCAGAGCTCTTTGTCTTCCTAGTTCAACTCATAAAACTGACCAAATAAGAAGAGAAACACTTTTCATTATTATCTTGTAACTCTTTAACACAGTTCCCTAATTATTTAGCGTTGTTTATTTCGCAAGAAAGTTACGTATGTAATGTATTTCTTGATAAACATAACCATAATTTTGCTAATAAATATGAATTGCGCATTAATTACTTATTATTACTTTAGGCAGTGGATGAGAGCAGTCGTGGCCCAGCGAGAGCAGTGTTGGCCCAGTGGTAACGGCCCCGACTTACCGAGTCTTAGGTCGTGGGTTCGAACCTAAGCAGGCGCTTTACTTTGTGTAAATAATTTCATCACCACTGCTCTTAAAACGGTGAAGGAAAACATCGTGAGGAAACCGGCATGTCCTAGAACCGAAAACGAAAACCGAAGTCACAATGAACCTTTTTTACGTAATGTAAAGATTTATGTGAACTCCGATCACATAAGTGATGAAGTAATAATTATCATGTAACAAGGAAATGAACGAAAATGGTATTTAAATGCTGATCTTTATCGTGACGCGCCTATGACTAACTTCAGCTGTAGGTACTAATTGTTTTTTATGATGAATTTATATTAGTTAAAAGAAACATGGTTTATCAAAGTCTTGTCTTTATTAGCTCGGAGGTGTGGCCTGAAGGAAGTAGCCAACTTTCTTGTGATTTTACTCGCTGCCTAGTAGCTACTTTACAGCATTATTGGAACCTGTAATTTCGATATGTTATGGTTACGTGGCAGCGTGGCTTGAGTAGTACCTAACCCCGTGAAGGGAAAGTTTGTGATATTACATTCGTATTACTTTTACCTTTCTGGGACTAGTGAATTGAGTCGAGAATGTTGATATTAGAGGTGAAAGATAGAGAACGGGAAAACTACAAATTACATACATTAAAACTTGAAACCACAACAGCAATTGTGACTTTATTTACGGTGGTTACCCGTTTTTAGGGTTCCGTAGGTACAGACGCCAGCACATCAACCTACTCCAATCTGTCAAATTTTCCCAGTCAAAATTGAATCTTATTCTGTAGAGATAACGTTGAAAATCTATTCAAGAAATTTGCCAGATTGTAGTAACTTGATGTGCTGGCGTCTGTACTACCGAATGTTGCCAAACGCAACCCTATCACTAAGCCTCCGCTCAGTTTGTCCGTCTGTCTGCGGGTCGTATGATCTTATGACCAAAATAGGTAAACAGTTGAAATTTTCACAAATTGTGCATTTCTATTGCCGCAAACAATAAAAACTATAACAACAAAATAATAAAAATAAAGTTAATAATTAAAGCGGGGGTCCCCATACGCGTTTTTTGCTAAAATATTGTACTCGCATTTAGCCGGGTTTTTTTTTTCAATAATTAGCAAATCGTATTAGCAGATACGTTTGCCAATCGTGAAAATCCCAAGGTAAATGGCTATCTAATTTAATTACCACACGAAACGGGAAAACTTAACAATGGCGTCATTACATCCTCATTAACTGTTGTTATCAATGACTGGCAACACGAAGAACGTTAAAAGTCTAGGAAGCATGTTCGTTATCACTCAACAATAGGTATATTATGATCAGAAACTTATCACGTTATCACACAAGTACGGCGTACCTACACATTGATTGGCGCTACGCATCGACGTAATAAGATAAAGATAGATAGTCTGGGAAGTGGGAGTGCCATGACAGTTTTACGTTTCGAGGATTTACGTTTCGGTAATCGCCATAGCGATGAGATAGTCTGTGGAATAAATCCCTGAGTAAGCCCCGATTAGCTCAGTTTTGCTGACCGATAACATTTATCAATTAACTAGCTTTACCCGACCCGGCTTCGCAGGGGTGGCACTAAGTACTTTCTACGGCGCACCTACCCTACCTACCTCGCAGCTTTCCATATTTTCTCACCGTTTAAACCTTTCCTGGACTACGACAAACATTTCAAAACCAACATCAGCAAAATCGGCCACCCCGTTCTCGAGTTTTTCGACAAACGAACAGCAATTGATTTTTATATACAAGGAACCATTAAAATAGATGGACAAATGTTAACACAGCGTTCAGTACGTTTAACCAAACAATTCAAGCGAAAAAACACATTTAAAGTAATTTTATTATGCCCTAAAATAATAAATTGCATTGAGTAGTCAACATTTTTAGTGTATTATCGTTAGCTGAATTATTTTTCTTGTAAGTATCTAAATGCTTTTCTCTTATTATTATTTTTACCATTGTTCTTATTTTGGTGGTCTTAATGATATCTAAAAGTTTGTCCATCTATTTTAATTGGACCTTATATATAGATAGTACAGTGTTGCAGAAAAAAACTCATATACATACGTGTCTCATAACGAATTTAATAGAATTGTAATGTTGTAACTTATTTATACAAAATTGAGATTACTTTTCGTAGTGCAAATTTCAAAAATTAATGAAGCAACGTTTAGGATAAATCTGGCAATATCTACCAGAAGCAAAATGTCAGATAACGTTAACACGTTACTAAAGAAAAATTCTATAGCAGTTATATTTTCCTTATCGGATCGGAACCTTTTGCTGATTTCAATTTACGACTGACTACAAGTTGTAGTATGGAACTGACCTCGTTTAACTATTATAGTAAATTCAATTCAGCTGTGTGAATAAGCGATAACAGAAATATAAATGTTAATGTTCAGTATAGCGCCCATTGTTTTTTATCCATTCTTGAATTCAGTTCAATCAAACAACCGACTCGGGTTAATAGCTAAACAAAGGTAATGTTTCCTCCAAAAATTATAAACTGAAGTATCCATAGCTCCATCCACGCTCAAATAAAATAAAGTAAATCAGGCTGGGGTTATTTAAATTAATTAAATTGATTTACCTCTTAGAAGTCTCTGGCCAACGATAAAAATTCTAGAGAATCTTGTTTTTGGTAGTAACCAAGTTTTACATGTCTTTGTCTCGGCAAAAGTTAATTAAATACTGAAAGAACAACTATTAGCTACAAACTACATTTAGATGTAAATTTAACAGAAATGTGTTCAAGACAAGATTTAATTGATGCTGTAAGAACATCCGACTTCGTTGGCATACCTATACCGACCGCCATTATGAAAAAAACTGGTTTTGGCGGCCAGTGATGAAACAAGTGTCAATCGATAGAGTAAGTGATTGCAAACAAAAAATATTTAGTGATGAATATCGTAAGTGATATACTTCCTGAGATATTTGAGTTAAAACATGAAAAAAAAAATAAAACAGTAATATTTTTTTTAAATATCTCAGGAAGTATATCACTTACGATATTCATCACTAAATATTTTTTGTTTGCAATCACTTACTCTATCGATTGACACTTGTTTCATCACTGGCCGCCAAAACCAGTTTTTTTCCAAATGGCGGACGGTTAGGTATGCCAGGTCCCATACAAAAATGTCGGAACCCCTTTGTCCATTGAAATGCACTAACCATTGCGCTTTAAGATGACACAAGCAATCATGTCAAGGCAGTCTTCTAGTTCTCAATCTAATGAGTCTAGATTCCATTTAATGAATAGAAAATTCCCATAATTCAATGCAATTATTTTATTAAGCAATAGTTTATTGTCTCATGCAGACTGGGTCATTTGAGTTGCATGTGTATGTAGATTGGCAACAAATGTGGAGGCATGCATTCGCTTTATGAAATCAGTTGAGAGTCGATAGGGCCAATGCCACCCAGAAGCCTATGCAAGGAGGCACTACATCACGATAGCTTGAAACGAGTCTGTTTCAGAGGTCGGCGACGTCGCGCGGCGTGTCTGACAACTCGGTCATGCAGCCTGTCGTATAATTTTATGGCCCATTGTATTCTTTGACGTTTTGGTTTGGTTGTGTATCTAGAGAACAAGATTCGCTAACTCATCGTCAACCAGCAATCTTGCCGAGCTGGTTTCTAATTTCATATACCTACACTCTTCCTTTCCAGTGATTTCACACTAGTAATTGAAGGTAATCGATGTATTCACTAAATACTACAAGTAACGCTTATCGCGTGCAGAAGTACTACTAGAAAACAAGGAATATATACCTGCAAAGTTCATTACGAAACTTGAATAACACTAATGCATAACACGGTCACGGTTTAAACGCGAAGAAAGAAGTATTTTTATACCCTATGTGTACTATGTACTCGGGGGAGGCTGGATCGCTTCAACGCGAATGTATACGTACATCCGTGGTGGGGCGACCCGGACTGCCAGGCACTTCTTCTCATGCAACCGAGCGGGTGGGCAGGTTGCGGATAGCCCAACTCCGGCTGCGGGACCGACCACTAGCGGTCACACTGACTGTTAGTGGGCGATGCCGCACTCGGAGCATCTTCATCTAATGAGATCCCGGACAAGAGAAGTTCCCGAAAGCCAAATCCCAGGCGTATGGTAACCTATACACCCCTTCCTATGAATCCATCACCTAACCAAACTACCCCACCCTCCCCGTATCCTGACATATCCCGTCGATCCTAAATCCCTAGGCCAACTCCCAGGCCTAGGGTGTCCCCCAAATAACCCACACCCTGTATCCACCAAATGCCTTCCCTCCTATCCTTTTACTCCCGTCGGTCCCAGAGGAAGGGTAACCTCGATTCCAAAAAAGCCCACCCCCACAACCATGAACATGCAGGAAGATAATAAATCTACCCAGGTGGGTCCCGGCCAAGCCGGGGAATCCCACACCGCTCCGGCGGTTAGCCCCCATCGTAATATGGGGGGGGCATCCAACTGCAGTATGGATTCTTTGATGCCGCGCTTCTTAGCACGGCCGGCAGCTGATTCAGCGCCCACAACCCAGGTAGCGACTTACGCGCCCACAAACCCGACCTCGGCAGCGACTCACGCGCCGATACCCACTTCACGGAGTATGCTTCCCACGAACCTCTGGCAACAGAGTGTTGTGCGGAGCAGCACGACTTACCCAGACAATGACCAAGACGAGCACAGACAGACCGATACGGGGAAGGATGTCGTACCTGGCAGCTCTGCCACTCTCCCGGTTGAAGTCGATGAAGTACGCCCGCTGGAACAGCGCGGAAAAATCTCAGGCCGGGAGAAGCGGGAAGTAGGCGACCGAGAGCGTTCGCACCGCGAAGGCAACTGCCAACGCGAAGCGCGATCGGACGCCGAAGAGATGGTACGCGACCGGTCACGAGTACGCGCAGGGGTAACCCAGCGCGCAAAGTTACCGGACGCGGAGCCACGCGACCAGCCGCCAGTACGCGAAGGGGCAACCCAGCGCGGAAAGCGGCCGGACGCGGAACCTAGCGGGCGGGGGCAGGTACACGAAGGGGCAACCCAGAGCGTAGCGCCTCCACTCGCGGCAGAGTCTTCCGGGGCCGCCAGCCGACCCCAACACACCGACAGTACCCACGACCGACCTCGACCTAGACGCACAAGGGGCAAGCGTTCTGGAGCCTCACGCCGGGCGTCGCTGGCAACGACCATCCTGCCAAGCACCTCTGAGCCGCAGCCTGGACCAAGCGGTACAGGGCCGGCGAAGAGGGTGCGCCCTGACGACACGGCTTCACCGAGTACGCTTCAGGGGGACGCCAAGCGTGTGAGGGTCCACTCCGCTCAGGGGGGACAGAGAACCTACGCGCGGGCCACGAAGGATATTCCTGCGCGGCTAGCCGTAGCAATCTGCTTCCCTCACCCTGGCAGGGAGCTGTCTAGGGTAGAGGCTGAGCACATAAAGACCGACCTCGAGGACCTACTGATGGACACGGACTCGTCTTTACCACTCCCGGCCTTCCGCGGATACCCACGGGTAGCGGAAGGCACAGTGCAGATGTGGTGTGAAGACGACAACGCCCTGACCTGGCTGACCGAGAATGTGCCCAAGATCAAACTCCCAGACACCGACCAGACTCTGACAGTCGTTAAACAGACCGACGTGCCCACCCGTGTCCGAGCTTCGCTCTTCGTCCCTCGTTATAGAGGCGACGTGGCCAAGCTCCAGAATGTTCTGTCCCGGCAGAACACTTGGTATGACGTAACGAGGTGGTCACTGTACAGGGCAACTACCGTCGGTGGCGACCACTTTGGGACTTACCTGACCCTAGGGCTGCCACCGGAGGAAGCTGAAAAGGTCCTGGGACGGGAGCGGCGGATATCGTACCTGCTAGGGTCGATATACGTACGTTTCTGGCCCACGACCCGGCCCTCTGACACCCAGACCGACTGCACAGACGGGAAGGAAATACCACCGACGACGACACAGACGACTGACACGGACATTGCCCAACTGGAGGAGGACATGGCGCGAGCGGCAATGGCCGACGACATTGACACCATACCGCCCGCATCACCCGGCTGGAGCGAGCAACTTCTTGCCTCTTCGCCGGGCGACCGACACGACGACCATTACAGAGGGGAGGAGACGGAGAATCTCTCTGATGGATCCATCTCCAACTAACTCCACTCACCCACCATCACCGCCCCTTTACATCATCCAAACCAACCTCCAACATAGCCAGACTGCTACGGCTAGCTTACGCAGGGCACTGGAGGTGAAGCCCCGAACTATCGCACTGATCCAAGAGCCGTGGATCAGGAACAACAGAATATGTGGCCTCGGTAACATCGGAGGTAAGATAATTCTCAACACCCAGACACCAGACAAACCAAGAACCTGTGTCTACATACCCAAAGAAATCCCTATCACACCACTCACCCAATTTTGTTCCAGAGACCTGACAGCCGTCAGGCTCCTGACTGAGGGTAGCGTTCCAGATATTGTACTGGCTTCGGTATACATGCCTGGCGAGGGCGCAGACTGCCCGCCAAAAGAGATGGCCGACCTGGTACAGCACTGCGAGCGCGCCAACCTGGACCTGATTATCTGCACCGACTCGAACGCCCATCACCCGCTCTGGGGCAGCGACGCACCGAACTCCAGAGGAGAGGTACTATCCACCTATTTATTCTCCACTAACCTTAACATCATTAACCGCGGCTCGGAACCCACTTGGGTCACGGTCCGAGGACAAACGATAATAGACCTAACACTTGCTACAGAAAATGCGACAAATCTTATTACAAACTGGCACGTATCGGACGAGCCCTCTTGCTCAGACCACAGAAGGATCCGCTTTACACTAATTACCAATACTAGGAAACCCGAACCGAGGCGAAACCCGAGACGCACCAATGTCCCCGGGTACAAACGCCTTCTGGCCTCCCTATTAACCAGACACCTAACACAAGTAAATATAAAAGACCAGGCACAACTAGAATACACCGTGACAAAACTATCCGAATACCTAACTGAAGCATACCACGCATGCTGCAAACTAAGAGCGCCACGAACCAAGAACGAAAGGAACCCTTGGTGGAATGCTGAACTTGGTAAACTCAGAGATGCGCTGCGTAAGCAATTTAACAGAGCTAAAAACACTAGACTCCCTGACGACTGGGAGGCGTACAAAGAGACCCAATATACATACAAAAAGTACTACAACATAATACTCACGGAAGAACAGTGTGACTACTCAGGCCCGAAAGAGATGAGAGTATACACCGATGGATCGAAGACCAACTCCGGCACCGGAGCAGGAGTCTTCTCACACGACTTCAACATAAATATATCCAGCCCGCTGGGAATGTTCAACACCGTCTATCAGGCAGAGTGTGTGGGCATCATACAAGCGGTCCACGCCCTAAAAGCCAGGAGAGTTGCGGACACGCATATACGTATACTCTCCGATAGTGCCTCAGTTCTCCAATCCCTACGGAAAAAATGTATTACCTCAACGCTAACACTAGAATGTCACAATGAACTAGAACAATTAACGGTATCTAGCCGCAATACGGTGACACTACAATGGATAAAAGGACACAGTGGATCGCTAGGCAACGACGCAGCTGACGAACTGGCTAGACGAGGATCCAGCACGGCAGTCTGTGGACCCGAACCTATCGTTCCCATCCCCTTCAACCAAATACGCAGGTGGCTACAGGAGCTCACCCACACACAAGCGGAGACCTGGTGGAATTCGACACCAGGCTGCAGGCAGTCCAAGGAAGCTATGCCATTCTTGGATAGCAAGCTGACCAGGCGTTTATTACACCTGGACAGAAATGGCCTGCGCCTGGTGACGGGGACCATCACAGGACACTGCTCGCTAAACAAACATTTCCACACGATAGGCATAACGGACAGTCCTCTGTGCAGGGCTTGCATGGAGGCCGAGGAGACCGTCGCGCACGTGCTCTTTGAATGCACAGGCGTCACCCAGATTAGAACAGAAACCCTCGGGTCACCCAGATCTTACACTGATGTTCTAAACAAACCAGGAGCTTTAATTAACTTCTGGAGGGAGGTGGGCTGGATGGAATAACCCCCCCAAACGGCCGCCATGGCCCACGTACAATGGTTCATTTGACGGACTAAGTGCGGAAACCAAACCCTATAACATAGAACATAGAACATACCCTATGTATTCTTAGGTAGTGTTTGTTTTAACTTATTAAATTGAACATGAACTGGCTTTAAATGTACTATGTTTTATGCATATGTACATGGGAATAGTACACTGTACGTTAGTACTATTATATATTCTGCGACTGTACAGGTACACAGCATTTTATGAACGCAAAAAAAAAAGCACAAACTACGTTGGTTATGCCAAAAGTAAGAGTTATGAAATCTTTATTCGAATCGTATTAATGTTTAACGAACCAACGTGTATTATTAATTAACTGAATCTAATGGAAAATGAACAGATTGCTAACAATTTAGATTTTGATAAACCTTTACAAGGTCAGAGCACTGCTGATTTAAAACAACAGGATTTATTCACAAATGCCACACACATGCAATAGTGCGATGAAAGTGAATCGATGTGTTTTCCAAAGCTCAGAAGTCAAAATAGGGCCATAATCGAATGCAAAATAATGTACGTATTCTAGATCAACATACAAACTAGTTGTAACAGCTCAAGCGAGAAGCGAGCAAAAGCTAGTGTCATTTATAGGATACAAAATATTATTGAGGATATTAAAAAATCAAGGTAAACACTTTTTCGATTTTGATAGAGTTGATTCGTATTTTTGTTTGTGCAATACAAATTTTATCTTAAGTAGGGTACCAATTTTTATATAGATTAAGATTTTCTAGATTAAAAATGCTGTCAGCCTAATTTAATTCTCATATCATAATGTTTAGTCAGCCTAGAGGCCGCACCATAAAATATTATCACAAAAGTATTATTTTATTGTTGGTATCGGAAGGCGAAATCAAAATTGGCCCAATAGACTTGACACTAAATTACAAACAATTGTTATTTGTTGTAGTTGCAATCTGCATTAACGATTACAAAAGGGGACAATTTAAAATTATTCTCAAAGCAAAACTAAAGTTTGCCAAAAAGACGAACACCTCGTCGAAACTAGGAAGCGTTATAAAATGAACCAAGGCCAAATACTTACGACGCGTCTACGAGATAATTCTTATCATTCAGCATTTAGCATAACGTAGATTCACAAGAAAAAAAAAACGATTTATTTAAGTCTTCTTGTTTATATTGTGTTAAATTGGGCGTTTAACTTTTTTAACTCTGAAGGCGAAAAAAACGAAGTTGCTATTGACTGGTTGTCTTGAGTCATTCGACATAAGGTTCATTTTGACTGACTCAATGTGGGATGCACTCATTCATTTTAGCATTGATTGATCGAAATAGAACACTGGCGCAGCGTTCATTGCTAAACTATACAAAAATGATATCTGTTATCTGGTACATCCAACTCAAATTTCAGAAAACTGGGTTTTTTACAAGCAAGGATTTAATTTCGTTGCTTATGCAGACATCGGTGTCCCTATAGGCGATTTATTTACACTGCTCACGAGATATATAGTCACGGATCGGGTATAGCTTATATAAAACGCGCGATGACGCGTGAAGCATGACCATGAGCCGACCTAGGGCAGCCGTCCTCGCCGCACATCCACGGACCATAACGACAGCTTCATATTGTAGTTTACTACCCGCAAAACATTATCTATTGTTCCGCTACGTAAATAGATCGGCAATAACTTATCTGCGAACGACAGATTAGGATCAGCAATCGCCATTGTCACTATCGCGGATTTTATTCTGGAATCTGTTTTTTTGGAAAATCAGCAAGAGTTTGTTTGATCAGCGCGTCAGCATTACGCACGGTTTGATTCTAGAGAAATTACTCGAAAATTAGTTTTTGATAGCAATTTCAGTGTCCATATATTGACTTGTAATTACAGTTAGACAAGTTGCACTTCGATGTTATTTGATTAAAAAATAAATTTCTTGTAATTTCATTTTTTTATTGGATAGGTCAGGTTGGTAGGATTTTTTACTACACTACATACATATTTATGTAATACTTCAAATGTAGGATTTGAAGTATTACATAAATCTGGTGATATTAAGAAGTCAGGTCAGATTGCCAATTATTAAGTGTACCTAACTTTTTGCCCGTTCCTTATGTAAATAGTATGATTTATGTTAGAATGAGGAGGCAATATTTTACTCACGAATTATATATGCCCAGATACGACGTGTTATGGGCATAGCCTTCCGTATGCTTCCGCCCTGCGGCTATATACCGGCCGATTGCTAATCATACATTATCATTATTCAGCATCTTTGTCATCGCGTGTTTAAATTATGTAATTCACTTCTTGCCAACATTGTGATTGAGCGTTCAACATCTAAGCATGCTGTTTTAAAATTAAAATAAACTACATACTACCGGCATGGTTCGTTCGTCCAACAAACATTAATTCTGTTCTGTTTCATGCACTCGGTAAATATTTCCCAATGCGAGTTACGTCACAATACTTAGGAAAATCAGTACATACATTTTTCTCACAGCAGCGATAAGATAAACACGTACTTGATATTTGAGTGTTCAATCAGATGGCGAGACAGATGTTCAAAAATCAATAGGTTTATCGATAGGATCATGATTTTAAAATTTTCACGAAAGGCACGTGCTCAATAATTGTGTCATAAATTATTAAATGTATTTAATAGTTCGACCTAGTTATTTAGTGTAAACAAAGCCTGCGGAACAGGGTCACAGACGTTTGGGCGAGGTGAGTGACCCCGTTATCATGGTGATGGCGATCATTCCGGTTAGCTTATCGGCACAGAAGCGGCTGCCGGCTGCCCAATACCGACTGATCGGTAGCAGCTGCAAACTAGAGCGGGAAACCGATTTTTTGCCGCGATTTTTTACGCGATCGCAATTATTTGAATGTCGTGAAATAATCGTTGGCTTCATTACATAATAGCTCTTATTAATTTATTTTTTGTGTCAGTTTCATTAGGAATCTTCAAAAGTGTCAGTTGGTAAGCCAGCTAGACTAGAATGAAACCGTTTAAATGTTCTCAAATCGACCTACTTATTGTTCCATGACTTTCTTGATGGATTCTTATCGATCGATTAGCATTTTAACCATTTAATAATTGATTCAATTGGTCAGTCCATTGTAAGCATTAAACGACACTGAACATAGATCACTTACTTTACGTTGGTTTGATTACAGCAATTATTCAAGGACTGATTCGATGCGGCTTCGATTTGATGGCGGAAGCGATCCTCCTTTACATTAAATCTTATTCTAATGTTGTTAACATCTAAAAGTTACCTGTTTAATAAAAATGCTGTCAAAAAATTAGAACGTTACTTGTCGTATGTACCATGACAGGCTAGGTAATTTATGAGATGATCAGAATGATGTGCGGTTGCATTCTCCCATAGACTAATAAAATTATACTTCATCTCCCAATTACAATCATAACTCTATTATCTAAACATCTTACCCTCTATGGTCTGATAAATCAACCCGGAAGAATAAATTGTAGTAAGTACTCTATTAATCATCAGAATGGCTTCTGCCACGGATGGCAACTACATAATGAGTTAATTATAAGTAAAACATATTATTATTTAAAATAAAGTTGACCCGTTATGATAATTTAACATTTGTGTGAATTAAAAATATGATATTTTTTTCAAAGATTTATTTGCGTTGAATTTTATATTGAGGATGAGGATGTTAATTGAGAACAGCTTTTTAAGTACTGCTGAAAATAGAAATTGATTGAATTGTTATTGTAGTACGTTATGTGTGCTAGTAGGTAAGCTTATCAATCTGATATCAATTGAATGAACTGACTATCACTCTTATGTAGTATTAAGCACTTATTAACATAACCGAGATTAGATTTCACTATCTAAATACTTACCACAAATAAGTAATACTACGCAACTAAACTAGTATCGTATAGTCGTTATCAGCATCTTCTGTTCAAGTATAGGGAAGTCATTGTGTAGCACTTCCATTTCACTACTACTATTAGTACTCTTTTACTGAGATTCAATTTCTGAGTCTCAAGCATCATGCTAAGACTTCAAAATTGGAAGTCGTAATCAACTTCATTTTGCTAAATCCTTTCACTTGATTGGGAAATCTGATATTCGTTGCAGGTTATGCAACTCTTGACGTGAAATTAACTGCATAATATTTTGACCGTTTTTTCTGGATAGTAATTCCAGTAACGTAGTGTAAGCAAACAGCCTTGGGAGCGACTTCGACCGGCGGACCTCCAAATTACACATAACAGTGGCGTAGCGGAGTGGGACAAAAACGCGAGGCCTTGGCGGAACCACGAGCTCGCCGCTTCCTCATCCAGCCATTGGACGTTACATCCGAGCAACCAAAACATTGGAGGTTACATCCGAGCAACCAAAACATTGGACGTTACCAAGCAACCAAAAAATTTCACAAACTATCGGACAAATCAATATTATCTAATGGCTGCACGATAAGCTTAAATTGATAAAGCTGGTACACATTGCTCTCTTTAATATTACAAATTCGTTCCAGAACATTTGTTGCAACAAATGACTTTAACATTGATTCATTGGAGAATCAAGAGTATTTATGAGAGCACTATGTCCAAGCCAGACTTACAATATTATAATACAACAAATTATTACGTAGTTCTGTGATCGTTCATCTTAATTTCAGCAAGTGACATACCAACCAATGTCTAATTTATTTTTGGAATCGGACATAATATTTCCCCCAAATACATTTAGATTAATATTTGAACAAATAAGACTATGTTTAGCTTGATGAAATTCAGGTTCGATCAGTTTATGTAACACCAAATCTAGTGAGGCAATTAGCACTTTGGAAAAAAACAAATTGTATTACGTAAGGCATTTTGATTGTTTTGCATTCGCGAACCAAATCTTCAACAACTTTATTTATAGATTCAAATCAAACACGTATTTCCTCACTAGAATCAGCATTTTATTAATATATTTTGCAAATTTAGTCTGACAAGAGAGTATTAATTGTATCACGGGCAATAATATATTTACAGCCGTAATTCTACTGGTACGCGCTAAAAAGCAGTTATAACACTTTCTCGTTATACTAATCCTTCGTCACAATGGCCTCATAATTCACGACAAATGAATTTAATCAGTATTCAAATATTTAAAGTATGCATGCATTTAACTGTTCCTTCATACGTACGCTCTCTAATATTTACAAGACATGCAAACACACCACAAAGTATTTACAAACATTTAAAAACTATTTATCATTCACTTGATTGCTTTAAAATGAAAATGGAGAAATGAGACCATTAATTTTCAAAGGAAATTAAAGACATTCTTAACGTGAGAATGTTCATTAGTTACAACAAAGATATAAGGTAACTTACCATCACAGGTAGCCGCCATGAACTTGCCGTTGGCAGAGAAATCCACTAGAAGAACGGTGCCTGGGTGTCCTTTGAGATTCTTTAACAGCCACGGGTGACTGAATTCTGATTTTCCTTTCCATGTTGCGCGTTTCTTCGATTTCCCACTGATCCGGGATTCAGTCGCAGTCGCTTCGGTGCTTACTTCTTCTGCGGGAGCACCTATAATACAAGTAGGTATATTGATTATTAAGAAGTACCTAAATAAGCGACAGACGGACCGAGGGTAATGAACTTAAGATTTTTGCACTCTAAATGGTCTGTACGATACCCAAAAAAATTAAGTTGTCTATTGATTTAATGTTAGTGCACAACCAGTGACGAACTGACGACAGGTCATTCACTTTTTACCGAAACGAGCTTTGGGTGCTAATAATTAACCTCTTTTCCAGAGAATCTAGTTACAAAAAAACGCAAAGGATTCAATGGAGATGATGAGTAAAAATTGTTTTATGATGACGAATCATGAAATATCTGCATACTTAGTGCCACATAACGTTTTAAATTGGAAGTAGGTTGACGTGATGCTTATAAAATTACCGTTATAGTCATGATCTCGTGATGACTAACGGACAAAAATTTCTGAACAGATATAATACATTGCCATATCTTGTTACAATTGCAAGCCGATAGTTTCCTCGTACCTGTCTCGTGTAAGAATTAGAAGATGATGTCAGTTACGCGTCATTGTGGAGGCGTGAGCTAGCATTCGATTTTATTCACTTTTACGTGTTTTTTAAACAACGTTTTAAAGAGGCGAAGACTTGGGTTACTGCGAGGAAAAATATATGTTTGAAAGCTTTGTTGTAAAAGTTTCAATTCACAGAATACTGGCGCCATTATGCCAAATACCAAAATGTTCACATTCTTAATCCAGCCTGTCCTATTTTTATCTTGAAAAACGATTTGATCAATAAATTCTAGTAAATTAGTGCAAACACGATAAAACGGGAATTCCGTGAAATCTCTGATGATGGATAAGATTATAATTTATAAGAGTTCAACAAAATCTGACTAATCGATCGCTAGAGTGATTCATCATTTTCATTACAAATAGGTATATGTAGGTACGGCGGGCGACGTAGAATCCAAAGGTGAATCGAATTCACTGCCCTAGACATTCATGAAGTTGAACGATCTAAAAACAATGACCTGAAAATACAGACCTAGGTACTGTTTTTATTTTTTATTTAATTATTTAAATTAGAAATATTCAGGGCATATTATTGTTTCAGTTACATTATGCCTAATTAAATGCGGTTGCCTGTTGCCGTGTGAAAATTAAACGATTTTGAAAGACTTTTTAGGCTATTGTTTAGACAGTAAACTGTTACCTAATTTGCTTCACGATATTATCTGCAACAGATCGCAAATTCTAAATAATACAGCGGAAATGAAAGAAAGGTCTCGTTAATTTAATACGTTGCGTTGTGAGAAAGTCTGCTTGCTTCCTTTATGTATTATATCGTTCAGTTTATTTTTTTATGCGACTTGAGCACGTTCAACTTATTCAAAGCCGTTTGGCGGCAAATGTGTTGTTTGTTGCAGTTGATAGAACGACTCGAAAGTTCCATGGATCCACATGTGGTTTGCAAGTTTAGCAACGAAATTTTTTTTCAAATAGATTCATGACTGCTTAAATAGTTCGTCAGTAATTAAAGGTTTATTACAAAATCAAAAATAAGTATTTTGATGTGCTATCTTTCAAATCAGATGTGATAAAAATGTTATTTGTTTTTGACATTTAACATAAATTAAATTGTATGTTAATGATAACTAAGTAGGTACAACATTATCTGAAATGCAACAGTTTACTATTTATTTATATTATAGTGTGTCGAAAGTAAACGACTTAAAGCTTCTTACGTAAGATAATGTTCACTTTAACGGCGAGAGAAAGTGAGACAGGCCATGCTGCACTGAAATAAAACTGATAGGTAGCAAGTATAATATTCTGTTGAGTGAGTTTTTTTATGCTTAAGGATTTTTTTTTTGTTCATCTAGTAATCCAATCTCTCATGAATGTCCAGTGCAGTTTAATAAATTATTTTTAATTTTTTTATTGTCTATTGAGATGCATAAACTCACGCCTTCTTCCCATCACATGGGGGTAAGCAGAAATTATAGAATGCCGCCTGCTATGTTCCTTACATACTCCTTTTGCTTCGTTTACATTCATAAAATACAAAAATAAATAAAATAATAATAAGATGCAAAATAAAGCAAATGAAATTTTTTATCAATTTAGTAAATTGAGAAGTAGTATGCACTAAAATATTACAATAATCTACATGAGTCAATGTATAAACAACACATGTGTTAAAGCTAGATGTGACCCAACAGTAAAACAATATTAAAAATTAACATAAAATGAATCATTTAATAAATATATGTATCATTCTTTGTTTATTTAACTGTTCAACCAAGTTTTTCTGAATAATGTTCTTCCAATAATGTTTGTTCAGCTGCCAAGTGTTATGTTACGGTACATTAAAACATTATGATCAGACACCCTCACCATGTTGAATGTCAGACCAATTTGTGAAAAACAACAACAAAGGTAAGTTAAACATTCCATGTACAATACATTTGGAGGGGATACCTACACATTCACAAAAACTAACAATTCAACAAGGTTCCATTCAAAATTTATAATATTATATTTTATTTATTAAAAAATATAATGTTATAGTGGTACTCAAATTAATGCACATCTGCAAGATACCCACATGGTTATAATCATTTACATAAAAACATCAGTGCAAGTCACAGCATTGGATTAATATTTATTATTAAATAATTTACTGAATGTATTTGTTGAAATTGTAATTTGTTGTTTAAAAATTAGACACCTATCATTATAAAACTATAATTTATGTCTAATCTATCTAGGTAACTCATATATTCTTGATGTTATGTATTATTATATTATTTTTATGTAGGATGTAGGCATGGTGTGAACATAAAAAATAACAAATTTAAACTAATAAAAAAAAACAACACAATGTAACATCTCTTTGTTGTGGTTTATAAAATAATGAACAGGTACTTCTGCATAATTAATTGAAATATTTTCAATCTACAGTTTAGTAATTATTTCCTGTAGGATAGGATAATGAGAGGATCACATGGCACAATTTTGAAGAACAAGCATGGTGTTTCAGAAACTTTTGACTAAGTTCAAATGTAAGTAAAGATGCTTCACAAAATAAAGATATAAATCTATTCATAAGAACACACTCACGAAGTGTGTCAGCTGCATTCTTCATAAACAGTTATTCGTCCATTCACATCCAACAAAATTCGTCCAGTTATACACAATTCTGCCGCCGTTTTCAATCTACATATATCACACAACCAACGCTCAATTATTTACTGTAACTTATGGCGTCATTTTATCATTTTTATCTCCTAATTCTACTATGTTTAACCATACAACTTACCAGAATCGCTCTCAATTTCATGTTCTAGTGCTTCCTTTTTCTTGCTTTTGAAGGCGATCTTGTATACAAAGTGTATTATTACACAGAGGAAAAATGTAATTCCTCCTATCAGGAACACGTTAGTGTTTTGACCGGCATGAATGTCGCCCATTTTCACTCAAGATTCTTAACGAAAACGTTAAAAATTGTCACAGAATCGAAAATCTCGACAGCTACGATCACGCGGTCACAAAGTCACAACTAACCACAGATATTTTTACTATATTATTGAAGCGATTGAGTCCATCCATTGAATGAATGAAGTACTCAGGAGTCGTTCAACAAGTCACTCAGCAGCTCACTGCTCAGCACTCACTGACAGTGCGTTCCGAGTTAGACTGTAATTGATTTGAGCGCGCTACAATAATTCGTTCTGAATAAGGGTGAGCGCGATAACGGTGTTCTGACAATCGTCATCGATGACGTCATGATATTCGCCATCTTGCTATAACGCCGACCATGCCTTTAACTGATATCACTATGAGCGCTGTCAAAATTGACAGTTGTACTGTTTTTGTTCTGAGTCGCATCATATCTTTAGACTAACGTGGCATTTTCGAAATTGTGCTTCTGGCTATCGTTCGTCACCTAACCCAAGAATAAGAAGAAATTTGTGGTATATACACAAAGAAATATGATATGAAAGTTTTGACATTTGAGAGATCTCTGTGAGCGCGTTCACGAGCGTTCCGAATTATTGACAGTCCTCAACTGTCATAATCGTGATATCTTAATCGGAACGCTAAATATTGATGTCAGTGCTGTGAGCGATTATTTCCATAATCGGAAAGCGGCCTCAGTGATCTAATGCTGAATTTCGCATGTGTGTGTGTGTCAGTGTCACCTGTGCCGTGTGCGCATCCGCATTATTCCGCATGGTGCAGCGCACAGATTATAAAGAACACGTGTGCGGCGGGCGGCCGGCACAAATGAGAAAAATGTCGTGAAGAAAGTTTTGAGTATGAATGTCGATGGCCTGACCACAGATAATATAATACGCTTGACCCTCAGAGTAATAACTAAAGCATAGAGGGAGGGTGAAATTTCTCAGTCTAGTCATACTCTTTATACTTATGACACATTCCGTGTGAAAAAAAAGGACAGGTATATAGTTATAAGGACCACCACTGTCCACTTTTTTGGTCTCGGTAGTGATGTGCAGAGAGGTGCAGAGGTATCGATATTAATTTATTTTTGACAGATAATTTATATAATGTATTGGATGTACATGTCGTATATTCCATGGATGATGTAACGTTGTAACGTGCCGTTTTGTAAGGTATATAGTGGAATGCATTAAATATTTGTTAGAGCTTTAATTCTAGGCTTCTTTTAAGCATTGGCAATTTGGTTTTATTAAACAAACGTTACTTTAATTAATAAAAGCAAATTGCCAATGCTCCTACTCAACGCAATGCGTGACCTTGGGTCGCAAAAGAACCCATTTGGGTTAGCGATTATCTGTTCCCTCTCCCCCGTCACCGTCCTGGCAAGCCCGGCCGTCAATCTGTGCGCGCCGGCTCGACACACCGTCACATGCTGGCTAGGGAGGTTTACGCTCCCGTCGTCGCTCATTCTCAGCTCCACTACACTTGCCCGTGACTAGTGAGACCTCCCCTACAGCCGCGGTTGTCTCAGTTTGCAACGGTTTCCTTATTTTATAATTGACTACGTATATATTCATGAATCCTACTCCTTAACTCAGTGTTAAATCCCCATATTGGGGTTCAAAGTTCCAGCTTACCAATATCTCCAAATTTGCGGCTAACCACCCAGGTTGCTCACATCGAGAACCATCACTGGCATCCGTACTTTATGTTACGGCAAACTAACTTCCGGTGTATCCGATTGACGACGAGCTCCGCGCCATGTACATAACCCGCGTGGCCGCGTCGAGCTGTCTACGGGTCTGGGTCGACCAACCGCCGATCGCCATCGCCATCCTCCTTTGTCCACACATTTCTCCGAAACTCGTAATCGGATCGAGATCATTTTTTTTTTTTTTTTATTGGATTATGTATTCTCAACTTAGGGAACAGTACGAGGTTTATCAAAAGATTTCATGGGTATTAGTTTTTTGCGCGAAACCCTAAGTTTGTTTCTAAAACAAATGTAGCCTATTTTACTCCTTATGTCATAAGCTATCTTCCAGTGGAAGTCCCGTCAAAATCGGTACAGCCTACCCCGACGGACGAAAAATTGAATTTCGTAGTATGGATCATCTATACTTTCACGATCCATTACAACAAAAACACTTTTTTTTTGTCTATCTGTCTGTCTGTTTGTTCCGGACAAACAGACAGACAGACAGATAGACAAAAAAAAAGCGTTTTTTTTTGTAATGGATCGTAACTATATACTTTCTTAAGCATTTAGTAAAAAGCTGTTATTTTGACATTATAAACAGACACTTCAATTTTATTTATTTGTATGTATGTATAAATGTATTTTTGTTGTATGGATCATATACTTTCATATGCATTTAGTAAAAAGCTGTTATTTAGACACTACAATTTTATTTGTATTATACAGATTGTGGATAAAAAATAAAATAAATTGAAAATCGCACAACACTCCCTGCTATATAATTTATAATATCTCTGGCGTATTCTGAAAGAGCACACGGATCATAAATGTACTCATGTTCATTTGTTTCCAACGATGTTTCCAGCGATTCTTCATTCTTCATGAATGACATCGAAATTGGCATTTAATTTTCATCTATTTCCATAGCATCTGAAGAACCCTGAAAAAGTATATACTTTTGATTTTTTCTCCGATAGTGCAATACAAATAATATATTTTAGAACCTACTGTCTGATTTTCAGCTACAGTTTGAAGTTGACACAGTGTTAAATGGACAGCTTGTAAAGATACCGAACTTGACTTTCAGCATGATTTGTTGTAGGAGAATTGTGATCAATTCGTATAATTTGCAATGGCTCGAAAAGAAAACGATATCTTCTCCAATTTATTAGCATGTAATTATCGTATCGATAAAAAGTATCTACATTACCTACATTACTAGCTTAACATAACCTCACAATTTAACGAATTTATTTTTTGAAAATAAATTCGCGATCACAACATAATTTGTAATAAAGATAGTTTGAAGGTATCATTATCAATCTAATATGTATGTTATCAGTGATCACATCCAAATATTTTGGGTGATTTTATACGAAAAATGTAAAAAAACACTTACCGATGAAAGCTTACAAATTCATTGTTTTTTTTCCGTGACGAATGTGATTTACACGTTATCACAAAACAAGCCATGTTAACAGACTATTGATAAGTCCTTTGCACCTTTCGTTTTTACAAAAATACTCAAAAATCTATTGGTTTTTAATAAAAAATGACCAGCACCTCAACCAGCACACGTACTGACATTCACGACGTAATACACGGCTAGATCAAATACTTGTACGGTTAACCGTTTACTAGGCAACTATTGTGCTTTTTAAATTGGTCGTGTAAAAAGAGATCAACTGTGACCGTTTTGACAATTTCGGTGCGTCCATTTATCTAATCTATAGACTCCCTCTATGCTTTAGTTATTACTCTGAGGCTTGACCAAAGAAACGATGGACGGACTGTGTGAAAGATGATATGGCTAGAAAGGAGGTAACTACTGAGATGACGACTAATAGAGAACTATGGAAAAAAGGGACATGTTGCGCCGACCCCAAATAAAATTGGGTTATGGGCAGGAGAATGATGAGGTAAATATTTGTTTGACAGCTATTTGCGACGTTGCCAACTTTCAGCGTAAACGCTCTTAAAACCGTTTGAAAATCTGTTCGGTAGTTTTTGAGTTTATCGCGTTCAGACAGACAGACACGGCAGGGGACTTTGTTTTATAATAATTAATAAATGTAAGGATTATAGGATACATATCAAGAGAGCGGTGCTGTAGAAACTTATAACTTTTAGTTTTACGGCCTAGCCCCAGCACTAATGCTATATAGGTTAGGTGCACACGCAGCGACTTTAGTCGCCGCCAACTGGCTGACGATTTCAAAATCTTTGTGTGGACGTGAGATTTTGAAATCGGACTAAAGTCACTGCGTGTGTATCTACCATAATGCAATTGATACTGGTAGAATCAAAGTAGAAAAAATATTATTCCAAAAACACTCGATAGAAAAAAAGATAACTTTACGTCAATCAAAATTGCAATGGAACACTGAAATAACCTGAAATAAATTAAAATAAATTCACAAAACATAATATTATGGGAAGAGGGAGAGGAGGATTTGGAGGCAGAAGCAGAAGCAGCAGGTTAATGTTTTTATAAGTATTTTTTTATTGGATTGGGTACTACTAAGTACTAAGGTTCAAACAGGCTGAAGGGAATTCCTCTCGTGCGGTATTTGCTTGCCCCTCATAATTACATTACGTAAACCTATTCATATTCATAATTAACTCAGGATTAGCAGAACGAAGTATAATTTGAGGTGCGAGTACACAATATGCCAACGAATGCCAAATTATAGAATATCGAATTGATCGACCACTATTGATCGAAATTCTAAATAATTGGACTTTTATTTTATTATGAGCGCTTATTGTGAACGTTGGCAAGGTCGCAAATAGCTGTCAAATATTTACCTGCTTTGATTAATTAGACATTTTTTTTTTATGGTAATACGATATGTGACTAACTAGCGAATTATAATATTGATTATGAAATGCAATAATTTAATATCTTAATACCGAATATTTAGTTTTAGATGCAAAAAATGTGTTTGGAGACTTCCCAAATGACTTTTTTTACTCTTAGAACGGTTACAACATAACATCAAATTCAGTGTTATAATTTATTGCAATTCATTACTCAAATTTCTTATTTCCATTCAGAAATATTGCCAAATTAATCAAATCAGCGGAATATTTGATATCTATTTGCGACGTTGCCAACTTTCAGAATAAACGCTCGGTAATTGACCACTAAATATAGCGTGCACCCAATAAATCGAGCGTTTATTTCGACTTATTCAATAAATGTGCTTATCGCACTTAGGTCACTTCAAAAAAGATAAAATAAGATATATAAAGATCGAAGTGTATAGAGTGCCGCGAGTTTCTTGTGGCACTCTAGTGTCACTGCCTCGGCCCGGCTAGGGTGCCGTGAGCGTTTCATTGTCACTGTCACTTGTTATTTAGGTTAGGTTAGGTTAGATTAGAACTGTGACTACACAACGCACGAGCCGAGCGAGCGTAGCGAGCGGTGCCGCGGTAGCGGCCGGCGAAGTGCCAGGGTCCGTTTAGGCACAAGAGAATGTAATGTTTTGGGAATGTGGTGTTTTACAGCGATTTAACCTCAACAATCAAACAAAATACCAAGTGACGTGACTTAGTGACAGTGACAATGACAATCCAATGCTTGCGGCACTATGGCCGGGCCGAGGCGGTGTTACTAGGGTGACTGTAGTGGCGCTTTATCCGATAGGGATAGAGTGCCACTGGTGGCACTCTATACACTGCCTATAAAGATTTATTGAACAAAAATGGTTGAACAATCAAACACTCACAAACAACACCAAATGGGAAAAATAATGACAAATTGATAAAAACACTGCTTGTGGTGTATGGTCTTAAAGCCTGCTAGCTTGACGCCAAACTAATGCCATCATCCTAGAATCCTAGGATTCCTAGGTCTACATTACTGTAAAATATTTAGTTCCAAATGTCACCACGTCAGACTCTTGTAATCAATATCTGTAAAAAAACACACTAGGTATTTTTGTTGCGTTCTTTTGTTTTAGTCATGACAATTTCACTTATTTTCAAGTCATCAAACGCAATGACTTCAATCGATTAAATCTTTGATCGAATCGAATGCATGTCAACTCAAAATAAAATTACTTGAAACGCTTCCATTGTTGTCGTTATGTTGGCTATCTAATCAAATTTGCTGTCTTTGTCGTTCGTGATTATGTAACAGTATGCTAAACTGAGATAGCAATAGTTATTCTAATTATAAATATTCTAGAAAAAATTTCGCTCTTCAGTTGCAACCTTCGATGCTAAATATTTGACAGTGAAGTCAAAGTGTCAGTCAGTTGTATTGGAAATATTGTTCTTGATTGAACAGAATTTCTGTGTAACGCCAAGTAAATACAGTTTGTAAAAAAATGCCTCGACGTGGAAGATCCGCGAGCCCTCCACCAGCCCCGCAGCGACGGTAAGTTGGTTTCTTATTTGTATTGGGATTCCTTTATTACATTTTATTTCATCATGCGGAGATAGCTAACCTAGCGAGATGTTTTTAGGGCTGCATCTCCACCACCCAGCAGAGTTCCGGCTCATGCTCCTCCATCGACCCCTGGGCCTGCTATGGCCCAATCTCAGCAGCCATCGATGTTTCAGCAGATGGCAGCCACGGCCGGCGGTGTCGCCGTCGGATCGGCAGTGGTGCGTAATTTGTTGTTACGTAATGTAAACGCGACGATATTTTTTGACCTTAACCTTAAAAAAAAAAGAAGATATATTGTGCTATTTAGTACAGGTATTTAATATTGAAATTATCCTTCTTTTACAGTTGCATTAAGTTTGGCTAGGAGCCAGGCAATGTGAAGATGGTCACATGTTATTGTGACGTTATCATGATTCAGTACTTTTTGTTTACATGAATTGACATTATGCACAATAAATAATATTATTGCATGTTTTAAATATTTGGGCATAATTATTATGAGTTGTTTTCTTTCTAGAGAATCAGCTTAGTATAATAGAGAAGTTCTTTATTTTTGTGCCTAAAATTACAATGGATATAAAATGTTTTGCTGCAGGGTCACGTGGCTGGTAGTGCTCTAACTGGCTTGTTTAGTGGTAGCGGCAGCGAGCCGGCACAGCAGCAGGCACCCGCCCAGCCAGCAGCTCAAACTCTAAGCCAACAACAGAACCAGACTCCTCAGGGCCCTTGTGCTTGGGAGATCAAGCAGTTCATTGAATGTGCTCAGCAACAGCACGACTTGTCCCTCTGTGAGGGCTTTAATGAGGCTTTGCGTCAATGCAAGATAAACAACCATATGTAAATTAGTATAATTAATTTTCAAGGTGCCATTACATCAAAAAAATGAATTACATTTTCCCAACATCTCTACTTATGTTGTACAAGAAATGTTTACAAAAAGTCTTTTCCATTAAAGGCTATGTCAAAGTCAAAACATTTTATTTAGATAAAAATAAGCGGCACCTTCCTAGTAGCTATTATTTCTGATTTTTGATAAATTCTTTAAATTCCTAGGTGAGTAGTAAAAAAAATTGTTAGTGACATTATTATGTTTTATATTTAGGAAATATTTTATGACAATTTATTGTGATGTAGAATTCTATTATCTGAATTTATTTATCCATTTCTTTTACGTAAACTTTAGCAACAATAAAATAATATACAACCAAAACACAACATTTTTGTTTTATTTTGTCCATAATACATACACCAGTCAACCGCTATACAATAGGTTATCAATCAACACCAGACCCCCACACACAACTCGCAATCCTTGTCTTGGGGAAGGTGCAAGCTCTCAGCAAGCACTACGTATCATAGAAAGTTGGTGCAGGGAATTTGAACTATCAGTGAGCCCCACTAAAACTGAACTAGTCATGTTTATCCAAACATTAATAAATAAATTATTTCCTGCCTACCAAAACTGTTTGATACAGAACTTCTGTTGGCCAACGAAGCCCTTTGGGCCTTGGGCGATGACCATGGGGTCATTCTAGACAGTAAATTAAACTGGTTATGCATATCATTAATTCGGGGGAACAATTTTACACAAACTTCGTTAGGTATACATTGTTATATTTTTGTCTTGCCCTGAGCTGAGCCCTAGCAGAGAATGCCTCTGGTATATTTGTAAAAATCTGCTATCTACAGATGTGGTCACTTATAATTAGGTGTGTAACATGCTTTATTTGCCATCCAATAACTTCAACCAACCTACACACACACGAAAAGAAATGTTCATAACAGAGTTATTGAAGTATACCTACTCATAAATCGCCTGAAAACATGCATAATGCATACTACTTTGGGCTCAAACCAGTATTGATCCTGAATATTTTGGTTTCATACTCTTATTGTTCACGTGGTTTGGATGGTTGCCAAATGCTAGGCAGGTTGAGGTTTCTACCTAGAAAAGACTTCCGCGATTTTTTATAGTTTTCGAGTTACTTATTATTTTTAACCGACTTCCAAAAGGAGGAGGTTATCAGTTCGGATGTTTATAGGTATATTTTTTTTTTATGTAGGTATGTTCGGGCCTCAGACCAATAAAAAAGTATTCGGGCATAACTCCGCCATAATTCTATACACGGATTTGCAAAATTCTTTTTTTGTTTGAAAGTGTATACTTTCGAGATGGTCCCATTGTCATCGTCAGCACCTGATGGTAGGATCCTGGAGAAATCGAGGGAAGTCGGTTGTTTTTTCTTTTTTTGTAAAAAAGTTTTTATTAGGTACGTAGTTATGTTAATTTTTTAGTTATCTACCGGTGAAGTTTCAAAAATTCTTTTTTTTTTGTAGGGTACCTATGGGTATTTTTCAGATTTTTCTTTGTGACATAAGCTAGAGCTACCTAATCGTCTTGAATGTTACATTGAGACCGATCCTGTGCTTTTCGCATCCAACGGATTTCTGCAGCCTTTACAAGGTCATCGGTCCACCTTCAGGTCTTCCAACGCTGCGCATTCCGGTACGCAAGTCACCAACTCACCATTCCAGACCTCTTGTGCCCTGCCCACTGCCACTTTAATTTGGTTATTCTTCGGGGTATGTCGGTTACCTTTTTTCCTTCGCGGATCTCTTGATTTGATTTGATCAACAAGGAAACTCCAAACATACAGCTCTGTTCATTGCCCGTTGGTGGACTTTCAGCCTTCTAAGTAGTTCTAATGAGGCCCATTGCGAGAGACTACTTACGTTTCAGTGCAACAGCACAGTGCAGTCATCACTGGCAACACTCAATCAGACTTTCGTTTTGAGAGACTTGAGACACTGCGGTAATGTTAGATGAGAAATATTGCTTGTCTTCAGCGGAGAGAGGAGGGCTGGGGAGTTTTGGGTCGTAATGGTTCAATACCACATACAGAATAGGTACGGTCACGGTACCGGCTGTTGTTGTTGAAACATACATGTTGCTGTCATTTCACAAGTTTGCATACGAATTTGAAGCAGAATTTTATTCATCTTAATATCCCCCCCCCCGTTGAGTTTACCGGTTTACGGACCCCACTCCAAGAGTCTACTGCTCCGACGGACATCGGGAACTGCCACCGGCCCACTGCACCTAAATCTTGATGGCTGTGTATAAGTAGGTACCTACTTACTCCATTTCGGGATAATTAATTTCATTTGGGATCTTTCTTGACATCTGTACCTACCCTAATTACGTAATACAAGATCAATCGGAATTATGAATCGTTTTGAAACAGATTGCTAACCCATTGATTCGTAAGTTCGAAAAAAAATCTGCCCAACAACGTAAATAACGCAATGAATATTGTTGTAATGTCAAAATGAAACAGATTACTCGGAATCGTTTACGAAAATGTGTTGCGTAATTCTAATTATAATTAGATAGCTGTTCATAATGAATGCAAATTAGGTACTTAGGTACCTACATCCCCTCCCTTAATTTTGCTGGTGTGTGTATTTTTTGAGTTAGAGTCTGTAGGTAAATGTAAGATTCTATAGTTACGAGTAAATACTTAGTTAAATACACACATCCATACTACAATTTTATATTGTTGAATTATCTATTTAAATTGCATTGCAGGCTCTACTCAAACTAAATAAGCACATATTCTTCACATAGTAATCTGCATTATTGAATCGGAAAGTACCTACATCCTAGTTGCAACTTGCAACACAGAAATATGTGTAGCAGATGTGGAGCTAGGACGCAGCAGGGGTAGTGTAAGCTTTTGATTAAGGTAGTACAACTTATATATAAGACATTAGTTACTGCCCTAACGCTCAACATTTGGATGCAGTGGATCCCGTTATTCGCGACGAAATCAGCATGCACCCGCTCACAGTCCTGCCCCACGACAATCCCTGTTCGGCCAAGCTGCCTCGATCGCTGGAGGAGTCACCGTGGGCACAGCTGTGGTACGATCTGCGAAACATTCAGTATAGGTAGCTTGTAGCTTGATTCATCGTGTTGTTGCTGAGGTACCTACGCAATGGATTTGTATCATGAGGTGCTGGAACAGGAAATATATATGGTGCTGCCACTGCACATTGCAGTATGTGTGCAGTACCGTCTTTACCATAAGGGCACAGGGCGCCCGTGCCCAGGGCCTCGCAGCACACAAGGGCCCCGGAAGCGTTCAATATTCCTTTACTTGATGATTACCAATTGTAGAGGAGAGCGCTCATTTTCACAAAAAAGGGAATAAAAAATGAATTACGCACGACATTGTTACAAGAACGACTACTTAACTAATTTGTCAATTATGTCCATAGAACGTGATTACGTGATATGACTCGTATAATTATTAATTTTGAATAGAAGATTTTGCAGAACAGAAATCCCGAACGAAACCATTATCGTTAATTTGAATCCAACTCGTACCAGCACCCTAATTACGTACGATCAATTTTAAATTGAAACCAATTGAAAAAGATTGCCAGTCCATTGCTTCATAAGTTCGACCAAAAAAATTGAGCAGATTTTTTTTGTCGAACTTATGAAGCAATGGACTGGCAATCTTTTTCAATTAGTTTAATTAATTTCCTTTATAATCACAAAATATAAAAGTAAAATCTGAATTAACAAAATAACAGTCAAATTTTTTTTTATTAATTTTAGGTGTTACTGACAAATATGATCACTTTGATACCTAATGTAAAAGTCAAAATTTTTCATTAAAATAAATAATGATGTTTATGAAATATACCTATAAAACTTTTGTAATAATAACTAACGACATTTAAATCACAGTCTTTTGATAATCATCTCCGTTACATACATGTTTGGGTGGGGCATGCCTTATTGGGTAGTAAAAGTATGTAAAAGGGGAGAGGAGATAGAGGATATAATTTTTGTTATAAGTAACACAGGAATTAACATCAAAATGCTATTTTTTTTGTATTTTTTTATTTCTCGACTTCCCGGGTACTCAACCCTTTTTTTCCCGTCTGGACTAAGGCCTTTCCCGGGAATTCCCGCTTCGAGACTTCTCGATGAGAAACCCTACTTGGCACATTGCTCGTTGAACAGATGGCCGAAAGGTTCTGGAGTGGCGACCGCGTACCGGACGAAGGACGAAGCGTTGGAAGGCGGTCGGAAGGCCTCGCACAAGATGGACCGATGACCTTGTGATGGCCGCAGGGATCCGCTGGATGCGGGAAGCACAAAATCGGTTGAAGTGGCGGTGCTTGGGGGAGGCCTATGTTCAGCAGTGGACGTCTTTTGGCTGAAATGATGATGATGATGATGTTGGGACACAGGCAGGCCTCCTCCCGTCGAGAGGGATCAAGCAGCACGCAAGCGTTTTCAACATCAATATACCAGCCTATTAAGAACTAAGAGTTCTTTTAGAGACGTACAAGAGTGTCATAAAATGATTTTGTCTTTGTAAGAGTGATTTATGGGTTATTAACCTGTCAAGCATTTAATTAAACAGCTCAAACTGTATTAAATCTTTATTGAGGGATCTGCATAAGCTTGTGACACTTCAATCTGGTTTCATCGTTAAAGCTGTATACAGGCTGTATTTTGCATGTGATCACTTATTTATTACAGCTCTAAGTGTTATTACAGTATCACTTGATACTTGTTTCTGTACAATGGTGTATGCAAACTCCGTTCTCAAACTTATTTTTATGACGTAATTGTACACTATTGTAAATATAGTGGTTTTATGACTTCTGTCTATGAGGGTGTTTTAAAACTAAAAAATAAATGACAGCTATAGTACAGCTTTAGTCTGTATTACTGACACAGTTGCTTGATTGCATGACGAATAAAATTAATGTTTTCATTGTGAAGAAATGCAATACGTGGAACAAAAGAAAAAAAATCTGGTGCAGTCAAGAGGACAATTGAAAGGGAATATTTGAAATTACAAATTACCAACGAAATAACAGTTATGATAGTGAACCATCATTTATGGAGGAAGCAAGGGAATCATTAATAAATCGGACAACCTACAGTCAAGCGTCAATTAGAATTAGCAAATATAGCAAACGAGCATTATAAGTTAGGCATAGAGAACTGATATATTATACTGCCTAAGTAATACAAATATTCTATAATAAATCTGATTAAAAGCCAATAGCTGTACAATGTATCCATAACTTACTTAGTACAGCTATTCAGACTATAATACTCTCCAAATACCGTTTAAGCTGCTTAGCTAATTGTCGCCATTTACGAATGTTTAAAAAAAAATGTATAGTATAACGAAAGGATTTTTTTACAACATAAGCCGCATTATGATAATCAGCTTGAATAATGATCACTGTGCCCTCATATCTATTACTTTAAAATTATTTTTTTATTCTAACCTTAAAAACAAACATTAACTTATTTATTTAGTATTTTTCTTTATGTCAGCTCGATTATTTTGCTGGCGCGTGAAAATTTTGAAGGAAACCTTACACAGGTTCACAATAAATTTAATTTGCACTTTCAATTCACCAAATAACACGATCAGATATACAAGTCTACGGTTATCTTTTACTTCTAGTAATAAATATTAAATAATAGTGTCGCCATTATTAGAACGTTTCTATTACACGCTTATGTCATCGAAAATAGTTTTGTTCTATTTTTATTCTTTTGTAATTCTCTTCAAAAACCTATTTAGAACACTTTTCTTTACAAAATAATTATAAGATAGTCTATAGTATAATGGTTTCTTTGTACACCGAATAACAGCTTTAATACAGATTCTCTATTGCTTCTACAGCTACTATACAGCTCTCTTGCAATGCTACTTGGGGAGTGGGCTGTAATCTACCACGCGGGCCCAGTGCGGGTTGGTAGATGTCACACGTCTTCGAATTTTTGATTCTAGGACATTCCGGTTTTCTCACGATGTTTTTCAGCGTTTTGAGAGCAGTGGTGATGAAATTATTTACACAAAGTAAAGCGCCTGCCTGGGTTCGAATTTGAACCCACGACCTACAACTCGGTAAGTCGGGGCCTTTACCACTGGGCCACCACTGCTTTCTATCAACACTTATTAAATTTAAATAAATTTAAGTAAGTAGGTAGCTCTTTAGTATACTCGAGATCCTGCTTCTTTAGCATGAAGAGTTTTTTTACTACTAAGTAGGTATATTATTAAATTAGTTTTAGTATACCTAGGTATTTGGTGTTAATTTCAATCAGTCACGAAATAATCGAATGCATCAACATTTTATTTTGCACTGGAATTGTTTTTCACCGTTTTATTTTTGGCGCCCCTTGCCATCTCTACCCTAGGGCCGGCGGCGCTGTCTATTACGTTGAAATCAAAAAGATTAGCACAGTAAAGAACTTCTCTCAAATGGGTAAAGATCTATGCCTCACGAATTCTGTCAATGGACAGAGTTCGTATTCGTGTTCCTGTTCTGTTGGGATTGTACAGAATATTAGGTAGGTATTAGAAATGCATGAAATAAGTAGGTAGGTATTTGGTTTTTAACGTTCTTTTGACGCACTGACGGATGTTCAGGGTGTTTTGTTTAAGGAAATGGATAGTCATGATTATGTGACGCATCTCAGCATTGTCTGGCTCTTAGTCAAAAATGCAACTGAAAGATGAAGATGATACTCGTAGGTAATCGTAATTGATTGAAGTAGGTATTCATACCTATCATTATGTCTGTGTATTGTGGGTACCTACATAATAGAAAGTATTCTTCCTATCAAATTTGTCATCATCATCACTAATAGTCTGATTCATAATTCTAGGCTTTTCTGATGCTGCAGAATACACCAAAAGGATACTAAATACCTGGTGATAATAACGTAGTCGGGAGACCACTGCTCACCAAGCCAGCACTGTCTTCACATTTTTATTTATGATAAATAGAAGTAGAAGTATCTTGTAGCAAGAGCTGTGAGCAAACATAGTGTATTTTATTTACTATTCTAGGGTCACGTGGCCGGAGAAGCCATTACAAGTATGTTCGGCGGCGGTCGTCGTGGACAAGAAGTAGTACATGCCCTTCCACGCGACTACGATCCACATTCACCAGCCAGCGGCCCCTGCGCATACGAAATCGAACAGTTCCTGAATTGCGCGACTAACAACCCGGACATCTCACAGTGTCAAGCGTTTAATGAAGCTCTCAAACAATGCAAGCAACAAAACCGTACGTCAGAAGAGGGCCTAGTGCGAGTTTCATTTTACCATCTCGATCAAACGCATCGAGCGCGTTTGGCGTTCCGATTGGCCCTTCACCGGTGAAGGCCGGCCGGCTGCCAATCGGAGCGCCAAACGCGGTCGATGCGTTTGATCGAGATGGTAAAATGAAACTAGCACTAAGCCCTCTGTTTACCAAACTATGACTTTCAGCTTGCGGGCGGAGCAGATACACTGCATCTGAGATACATCCCCTGAATTGACATTTTAAGAGGCCAAAGTCGTCAGTCATGAAGTTCATATATTATAGCTATTGTACAGTCTGTCTGTAGGTACACTGTACATGTTTTGCTGACGCGGTGGCTTGCACCAGATGTGCGTCATTTATTTTTTTAGTACTATAGATATACATTCATTACAATAAATGACCGAGTGCGATTATGTGCTACGCGGTAACTAACATTAGAGAAAGGAATCGTCAACAGTGTTACCTACTTTGTAAGCAGTGGTGGCCCAGTGGTAACAACTCGACCACGACTTACCGAGTTGTAGGTCGTGGGTTCGAACCCAAGCAGGCGCTTTACTTTGTGTAAATAATTTCATCACCACTGCTCTCAAAACGGTAAAGGAAAACATCGTGATGAAACCGGCATGTCTTAGAACCAAAATTCGAAGACATGTGACATCTACCAACCCGCACAGCGCCCGCGTGGTAAATCACAGAGAGGAGGCCTGTGTCGACTGTGTCCCAGCAGTGAGAACATTAATAGACTAATTATGATTACTTGTAAACACTATTTATACGTAATAAACCTAACGGGAACTAAGTGATCTTTTCTCCACGCACTTTAACCTAAATAACAACTTTAACAACAACAACTCTGCAAGTGTAGGAACCGTACAGCTATATAGGAGTCCCAATGAAAGAGGTCAAACAGTCCCTGTAAAATTTCAGTTCAAAAATGCTGATGAGTTTATTATTTGTTTCAGGTATACCGTAGCCACTCATCAAATGCAAGCAAAATCGCCACACTATATCCACACACCTTCCCCTTAACAATGGACCTTTAAACACACCTGCTTCAATAACAATAAACCTCTACAAATATGTTTTTGTTTTATTTGGATTCGTCATTAATTACAAATTAAGTTAATTATAATCATTATTAATCTAGTAGAAGATTCGCATCCCCGAATTCTAATTCCTCGCTGCTGTATAATTCCCATTGCCACGTGCCAGTAGGAAGCATGTCATGCCACTAATCAACATTCAGAAATGTGGTATTGCACGTGTGAATTCCTAGCTATTTGGGCAAGCTGCAAGCTACTGGTGTCAGGTGCACCCTCTGCTTTATGGTAGGTAGGCACATAAAATCCTCGCTTTCACCCGTACATAACACCTCATACTTCT
The DNA here is from genome assembly GCA_948150665.1 of Conistra vaccinii. NCBI lineage: Eukaryota > Metazoa > Arthropoda > Insecta > Lepidoptera > Noctuidae > Conistra > Conistra vaccinii. The sequence continues at coordinate 12,863,660 of OX411330.1, forward strand.
TTAGTTTCTAAAGTGTGGCTGACACTGGCATGGCCACCATCAGGGATTTTAATTTTGATAACACAAAAAATTAGTCGATAATTTGTCGAAATTTGTCGCCAAATATCAGAATTTGTCGGTCACTGGTTCAAAAGTTAAAAGGGTTTCTAGGTGGCCAAGCTGGAGAGAGTCTCCCCAGCATGGCCCCATGAAGTTAGGGCACCTAGCGAAGATCTGTTTTCTCCCAAATTTAGTCGATAATTTGTCGAAATTTGTCGCCAAATTTCAGAATCTGTCGGTCACGGGTTCAGAAATTATAAGCGTTTCAAGGTGGCCGAGCTGGGGAGAATCTCCCCAGCTTGGCCCCGTTAAGTTAGGGCACCTAGCGAAGATCTGTTTTCTCCCAAATTTAGTCGATAATTTGTCGAAATTTGTCGCCAATTCACAGATTTTGTCGGTGTGTAATTAAAAAGATATTAAAGAAATCAATTTCTCCATACATTGGTACAAGCAAGTACAAAATAATTTATATAGTTTTTAGATAGTATCTATGATGTTATATGGTAGAATGTTTGTTTCGTCGAATCTGTTTCGAAGATAAGAGAAGAAAAATAGTAATACTTAGTTACGCAATGAGCTGATTGCACGCTACGCACGTCCTCCCGGGAGCCTGTGTCGTGAGTTTACTGCCTGCTTGCACGTCTTCCCCTTCCTTGCTTCCGTCTTTTTCACACATAGACGGCTGCGCATTTTTTTATTTTTTTTTATGCTGGCTGTATAGAATGTGCGTGTTTTCAACGTTTCATATTTTAAAATGTTTGCAAAAGGTACGATCATTTTAACGTATTAAGTAGGTAAATCATATATTGTTATTTTGGCAACAGAAATTTTAATATTCTAACGTTATAATTTCGTAAAACAGTTGCATGCGACTGTACATCTTGACACCAAATTTCATCTTGAGACCAAGAGCAAGGTTTAATGTTTTCAAAGAAGTTTAAGCCAATCTAACCTACTCATTTAAAACAGCAAAACATATATTAAATTGAGAATTTATCTCTATCTGATATTTCTAAGGACTTTAGACCAATAAAAGTAGAAGTATGTTACACAAATTAATATAAATATTTTTTCGTGGCAATTTTTCGTAAACTCTTCGATCTAGCCCTTGGACTATACCTTAAAAATGGAATTCATTATATCTTCTAAACTAAGACCCGACAAAATCTGTGAATTGGCGACAAATTTCGACAAATTATCGACTAAATTTGGGAGAAAACAGATCTTCGCTAGGTGCCCTAACTTAACGGGGCCAAGCTGGGGAGATTCTCCCCAGCTCGGCCACCTTGAAACGCTTATAATTTCTGAACCCGTGACCGACAGATTCTGAAATTTGGCGACAAATTTCGACAAATTATCGACTAAATTTGGGAGAAAACAGATCTTCGCTAGGTGCCCTAACTTCATGGGGCCATGCTGGGGAGACTCTCTCCAGCTTGGCCACCTAGAAACCCTTATAACTTTTGAACCAGTGACCGACAAATTCTGATATTTGGCGACAAATTTCGACAAATTATCGACTAATTTTTTGTGTTATCAAAATTAAAATCCCTGATGGTGGCCATGCCAGTGTCAGCCACACGTTTCTAAAAGCATTTGTACAGTCAGCCTAACAAAATGTATGTTAAACATATACAAGAATTGATTTTTCTACAATCTTTGTTCCAATATGTTGTAAATATCGATGTATAGCCACTAAACATATTTCACACTAGCTGCTGCCTGCGGCTTCGCCCGCGTGGACACATGATTATTTTTCTAAAATAACAGTAGCCTCAGTTACTACTTATATCATCAGCTATCTGCCAGTGAAAGTCCTGTCAAAATCGGTCCAGCCGTTTCGGAGATTAGCTGGAACGAACAGACAATAAAAAATTACAAGTACTATTACCGTAATAGACTAATATAATAATATAACATAACATCACGCCTGTATTCCCCGAAGGGTTAGGCAGAGGTGTGCCTATAGTACACCCATATTTCGCAAGTTATGTTAAGTCCCATGTAATAGGGGAGTCTATTGCCATCAACCGGGTACGAATCCAGACTCCGGGCTGCTACTGAGAAATTCCATATGGAAAAACCCAATAACACTTTGCCCGACCCGGGAATCGAACCCACGACCTCATGCTTAGCAGTCCAACGAGGCAATCGTCATTTTGCGTGCCTCGTTGGTCTAATAATAAGTATTTAACAAAAAGTTGTTATTTTGACATTGCAAACAGACACTTCAATTTTATTTATTTGTAGAGATTGGGTACATAATTGTAGCTACACAACCACAACACATTGAAAAAGTATGATGGAACAGAAATTGTAGAGAATCAAATGAATTCTTGTCGATCAATTATGATCTATACATCTTTTTGAGGGTCACTGTTCCCACTGAAGATAGATCTCTTGAGGTCGGGATCTTAGCACTAATATGATTTTAAGCAAATCATATTAAAAAACGAGATGCAAATCAGTGACCAAATTAAATATAGCATATTATTTTCTGATCGACGTTTTGATCGATGATTTTTCTTTTCGTCATTGTCGCACAAACATACGTATTACTTTAGGCATTTGTTGAAGTGGAAAGATATAATAAAACAATTAATACAGTGTGTATATGTATAAACTTAAATTTTATTTACACAAAAGTACACTTGTGACGTTATGCAGCATAAATAATTCTTCTTTTTATTTTAGATATGGTTAAACAAAACAGTTTCGGCGTGTTCATTCGAGATTTCGTTTTACATTGCTGTATTTACATTAATTAAATTAAATTAAAAGGGTATTTCATACCTCATGTAACATTGTATTTTGTGCTCGATACATGAGACATGAAATACATGTCATAATTATGATATTTCTGTATGTACAGAATTTATGTACATAAAATAATAAGTAGGTATCTGATATTTTACAATTTGGCACATTTAAATTTCTTGTGGTTCATCTAATATTCGTAATGCCTGACTTAACATGAAATTCTTTGGGCGTGCAAAACAAATATTGTTTTGTGAGATTACTGACCGAAAACAAATATAGTAACGATTAACTTTAATAGACTGTAAGACAGTATCAACTATTGAGAAAACAACATGTGTTGTAAAGTGATAATTTGATTATAAACTTTGACAAAACATGAGCAAACTTCATACGGAATAGCAACCGTGTTCAACAACAGGTTGTAGACAAGAATAACATCAAGAATATACAGTATATCATAAATTCAACAAAATGTTCGAATCAAGTATGTAAAAAATTTTCGTTCGATTTTAAAATGTGCATTCTCGCTGCAATGCAGTAGCATTACGTTATTAAAGTGCACAGAAATTTGAGAAACTTTCAAATGTCGTTTATCTTATTTACTAATAATTCCATTAACAGTACATTTTAACGCTTAGCTAAATCAGTCTAATTCTTAAAGCGACATTAATGTCTAACAATAAAGCTTAAACAAATGCTATACAAATCATACACTGGAAATTTTCAAGTACATATAAAGGCCACCATTATGTAATGTTAATTGTTATGCAAATCAATTTACATCCAAAACTAAACGTATAATTAGTAAAATGTTAAAAATTACACAAACTAATTTAATGTTATTGGAATTTCTTCATGTAGATACAAACAAATTTTACAAATGTAATTATTCTAAAACAAAGGCGGTTCGTGTTATTCATATATTATATTTTACACTGAAAATAGAATGATAAATTTATACTTTTACAAAAAACCATAGTAAATAATTTTTTGATGTTTTTCGACGTTTGGCAAGGTGTAATAATAATGTTGGCAGATTAATCGAATTTTTTATCTACATTTGATAAATATAATGGTGATTGATATTAATTAGATTTGATATGCTTTAGCTGCTGTGAAAGTAAGATTTTTGCTATCAAATTGAGACGTTGAAAGCCTTGGTCCAATTTATAATTATGTATAACGTTTAAGGCTTATTTAAACCAACACATCTATGGATTCTCTCTGTATATAAACGCATAACTATTCAGCTGATTGACATCTTTCGTTCTAAAAAGGGCGCACTCAACAGTGTCGTTAAAAACATACAGTTAAATATTACGCACCCTTTATAATCTTTATGAATTTATTAACATTTCAATAGATGATCATAAAAATAATGCACCACTTCTCAAGTGTTAAGATTACTAAACCAATGTAAACGTCGAGCCAGCGAACAGCAGCTCTAACTTCAAAAAATAATTTAAAGCTTCGCATAATTTACAAATGTAAATATTTGTGTCACACATCAAATTATTTCAGTGCAATGCTAACGGACGTGTAGGTGTAGTAGCATCGTATTCGTAATTCGTGTAAAACCTTAACATAACGAGTCTACGTATTAGCACTATATTTACAGGCCATTGACAAATTAAATATGACACATAAATCGCCGAGTACAACGATAGCATCCGTCGAGCGGACGATCCCTAGGGGAGCGGCGAGACTCCCCGAGCGCAGGCCGAGCGGTCACAAGCGCATCTCCCACAGCATGAGGTGCGCGTCCTTGGGGTTGGGCTCGGCCGCGGGCGCCGGCCGCTCGGCCGCCTCCGCCACCTGGCGCCAGTCCACGTAGCCGCGCCCGCCCACTACCGTCAGTACTGAGCGCCGCGCCGCGCCCGCACCCAGCACGTAGTCCGCGCCGCGCAGGCTGCGCGCGGCCGAGCGCGCCGGGCCCGCCTCCGTGCGCGCCGAGCGCTCGGACGCGCTGGACTTGGCCGAGCCCGAGTCCGGCGTGGACGCCGTCACGGGCGCCAGCGCGGCGGCGCCCGACGCGCCCGAGCTGGTGCGCGACACGCCGCGCAGCGCCATCGACTCCTCGCTGCCCGACGACGTGCACAGGCTGGACGCGCGCGAGTCCACCGACCAGCTCGACAGGTCCAGACTGCGTGGTCTGCCGGCGCGCATGCGCAGGCGGCGGTCAAGCGTACTCACCCGGAAGGGAATCGCGGCGAGCTCGGGGTCGCTCCGGCGCAGCGCCTCGCCGCCCGAGCCGCCCACGTCCGCCTCGCCGACACAATCTTTCACGAACATCAGGTCTCCGTACAGCCCGTAAACGTCACACGCATTCAGGTTGGCGCACTTGGGTAAAGTCTTACTGAGTCGCACGTCGCCCGGCTTCTTCCGCCGCACGATCGCGGACCGCACGCGCTGCGGTCGGTACGGACTGGCATCCTCTGATATCCGCCTCTCCAGTTTCGGTTTTTCGTTGTCTTCCTTGCCGTCCTCCTCCTTGAACTCTTGCAGAGTGTTCACGGTCTCGGCGAGGTGGCGGGCGTTGGATAGATTCCGTCGCACGGTGTTAACGTCCACGTCTCTAGTTTCCGGCATTAGGTTGAGGAGGAAGGACACGGGCCCGGCGTGCGCGTGGTAGGAGGCGGCGATGTGTCCGCCCACGAGCGGCAGGCCCTCCAGCTTGGGCAGCGGCACGGTGACGCTGACGCCGGCCGTGGTGCCGACCCACAGCAGACCCTGGCACGCCAGCAGGGCCGACACGTAGGCGGGCTTGCTTCCCTCTCGTGCTCCGATGGTTTTCGCAACGTCAGCTGCGATGTCAATGTTTTGGAGGTGTTCGAAGGTTTCAGCGTGATACAGGCTCACGTATGTTGAATCGGAGAAGGAGGTCCAGAGGCCGACTCCGGAGTGCGCGAGGTATTTGACGGATCGATCGCCGTCTCCTTTGAGTTCTAGGATGCGCATGATCTCTGCGGTGAGCGCGTTGATGGCGAACACTCGTCGTGCGCAGGTGGCGTACACGATGCCGTCGACCGGCAGCACGCAGTGCACGGGCCGGTCGCCGAGCTCGACGGCGAGCGGCTCCTGCAGCGCCCACGAGTCGTCGTGGTTGCGTCGGTACACCGACACGCGCCCGTTCGACAGCCCCACGAACATGGCGTCGCAGTGGTAACGTATCTGCGTGATGGACGCGATCGTTGGCACTTCGGTTAACTTTTCCTGCTTTTCTGGCTCGATTGCAGAGAATATGATTATTTTCTTATCTTCTGTACCGAGCCATACTGTGTCGCCGCACAGTGTCGTCGCTTGCTGCACTCCGCGTGCGTGTTCCATTGAGGTAACCTGAAATTAATAACACGTATTATAAATAAGCCACACATTTTGTCACGAAGTTTTCTTTAACTTAAAGTGAATAAGAAAGACGTTATTGGAATTTTATAGTTACTTAGCTAGCACTTTAAATTATATTTAAATTAGCGCGAAAAACATATCATGAAAATGTGATACAATTTTTTTTTTTCACTGTCTCGGAATCGAACCTCGGCTCGGAATGTGTGATGGTATCATGTTCAGAAGGCAGTGTTACCTTGGTATCGGGCAGGTCCAACGTGACGAGCGTCTTGAGCTTGGCGGCGCGGTGCGTGAGCACGGCCACGTGGGAGTCGGCGGCGCCGCCCGCGCTCACCCACAGCAGCGAGCGCGCGCGCCGCAGCGACGCGCCGCGCCCGCCGCCCTGCGACGTGTAGAAACAGCCGCACCGCACCTGCAATATATTATAACAACGGTTAATCTCCGAGTTAAGGCGAGGTTTTCCGGGCCTGTAGGCTACCTCCGCCTTCCCTAAATGCAAAGCGACGTGTTTATTTACGATGCGCCGCCGATCATTTCGCGCAAAATCCAATTCACAGTATAAAATATGTGCAGTTGATCAACATGAATAAATTTTTCTTATTAGTTATTTATTCGTTTCTGTTTTTTTTTGCATCGACCAAATTACAATTTATCGTTTTTTGAACCGTTTATTTTCCTAAAACAAGGATGTATCTACGACATATACTTTTTTCAGGACCAAAATACACTAATTTGATTATTTAATATTGATTCTAAAACAGGCAAATTCGGATAACCCCTCGTTAAGCCGAAACAATCGATAGAGTTAGACAAATGACTTTGAGTCTAGGAATAATCAAACTTTTAACATGGCCACATTGTAAAAACGATACGAACGAGATAGCAAAAAGTCATAGGTACCGCACCACTAAACCATAGACAATTTCAAAAGGCTATGTTTGTTTACATCTTTGGCAAATTTTGAAACACCGATTTGAAACCTAACCTAACACTGATTATTTCATAAAAACTAGGTGCATACGACAAAAAGCCACTTTGTTTACTTGTTGCGGAAAACGATGTATTATTGTTATGAATTTCAGCCGGTATTAAATAACGAATTATTCCTAGAGACCCTTGAGTCAAAGAGCCACTTTTGAAAAATTCTCGCTTCTGTTCCTTATAGATCACTTTCGTTTAGTACAGCAAAACAGATAAATTTTCACGTAAAATAAAATAAGTTAATTGCTTATCACTACAAACTTGTTCAAACTAATGTTACCGCCTTACTATCATGGTGAAATATGTTTCGTTAATGCGTTTAGAATTTTGGGCCATCGGGTCTGTGGTTTATATTGCGTAAAACTTGGGGCCTCTCGGACTTTTAACCTTGTGGCCAAACGAATACAGCAGCGAAAGGGAGAGAAGTTCTTAAGTGCGGGCGCTAGTTGCGAGGAGAACCTCCACTCTGGCGAGTTGGCTGATGCTAGTGCGAGCTGGGCCAGTCTCAATTCAGTGGCCCACGAAGTCCAATATATAATGAACGTCCGGTTTTATATTATATAACGAACGGACGAATAAACCGGCAAAATATGTAAGAGTCTATTAACTGCTCCCAAATTACCATGTTTATACCTATTTTTGTTTTATTTACATTCTTCCTTGACATAATCATAATTTTACTTGACATTATATACATACTATTTCATTTTCAACTCTATAATAGTGGCTTTTGTGGACATGTTAATTATTCAGCTTTGTTACAGTTGTAATAGCAATCATGTCATTTCGTTTCAAAAAGGTTTTTATTTTTATTAATTTATTTGTCTTTTATATAGATTCTTTTCTATTTTGTGAATGTGAGAACGCTGTAGGCTTAGTGGACTGTAGACTTGACCATCTTCTATTTTGTTTGTTAAGTACTTGGTAGTGGTTGAAAGACCTACACTGTCCTCGCATACCTAATAACACTGTTTTTTTCTTTTTTTGAAAATATTGTAAAACCCAATTATTTTTAAAAGAGTAACTGTGGAGTTTCTTGCCGGCTCTTCTCCATAGGAAACGACCAATTGGAACCGTGCGTAGCTTCTGACGTTTCATAAGTGCCCATGTAGGTTTATGTGAAATAAAATATTTTGAATTTGAATTTTTGAATCTGGCGTGGCAGCAACAAATAGCGGCATCCTATGTGCTAGTTGCGAGGGAAACCTCTACGGGGGCGAGTTAGCCGACACTTGCGCTAACTGAGAGAGTCTTAGCTCAGTGGCCCATGAAGTCTAATTGATACAATTGCCATACGGTCGACTACACTACATACTAATCATTCTACACACCTCAGTAAGTTGCCGCGACGAATAAACCGGCGTGGCAGCAACAAATAGCGGCATCTTATGCGCGGGCGCCAGTTGCGACGGGAACCTCCAGGCGGGCGAGTTGGCCGACGCCTGCGCCAGCTGGGCCAGCCGTAGTTCTGTGGCCCACGCTAGCCGCGCGCCCGGCTCGCTGGCACGGAAGGTAAGGGGTTCTTCACGACCTCGGATCGTGAGTTGGAGGCAACAGGAGTCTACCCATGCCATCTCATCGTCTTTTTTCTGTGGAGGCAAAAGTTATTGTTCTAGTTGAGTCAGTTTAATGTTAGTAAACATAAACATCTAAATAAAATCAGAATAAATATTGCGATTTGACATATTTTGTACTAGCTTTCCGCGGGTTCCAGGCAAACCACATGTCATGCTCTATCCCTGTGGCAAAATTTTCATTCAAATCCGTTCAGCCATCAAGCCGTGAAACGGTTACAGACAGACAGAATTACTTTCACATTTATAATATTAGTAAGTATGGATAGTATGGGTACAAAAGCTGTCAAACCGTCATATTTAATCCTAACTGACGATTGAAAAATCGGCCCTAAGACAAGTGTCTAAGGCTGTTTGAAAAGAAGTCAAAGATCCTATCCCGTTGCACTAAGGTCTGTCATCTGGCATATCTATAGCAGGTCTCGTGACGGAGGCGAGCTCGTGGTAGAACATGCGCAACGAGGCCGAGAGGTGTGCCATGCGCAGACGTTCTCGTTTTGGGATCGTTCGGATATGTTCGTGAATGTTCGTCACCTGTATACTGCGCTGGATGTTCTGCAGCAGCGCGCGGAAGGTGTCGGAGGCGAGCTCGGGGTAGGACATGCGCAGCGAGGCCGCGAGGTCGGCCATGCGGGACACGGTCTCGTAGTCGTGCATCAGCGCGGACATCTCGCTGCAGAGGGAGTCGCCCGTTGATGTCGTCATGCCGCTGCTCGAGTTTGACCGTAGACTGCCGCTTCGGTTCATACCTGGTAAAGATAAGGAACAGATTTTTTTAGAGACAATGCACAACTTTTGAATGATTGAATTATTTCTGCCAGCTATCAACACATTTGTACGCCGATGCAGTGGACACAAAAAAATTACCTACTTACAAAATATTTTTCGATCATTTTCTTCGTGCACATGTGTAATCATGTTTACGATGAAGTCAAGTTCGCTACATATTTTTGGTGAGGGATATTAAAACAAAGACTTGTTGAATTTCAAAAACTTCTGACATACCTTGAGCGAGCACCCTACTGAGCGTAGGCGAGGTGCCAGTATCTAACACCTCAACATCTTGCACGGGATGCGCCCACTTCAGTCCGAGCCGCTCCGCATCGTCGCTGCCTGCACCGACTGACACGCACACTACGAGGTCGTTCAGAAGTAACAGGCGACGCGGCTTGCACTTCGTTAGGCCGCCCGATTGGTTAAATTCCTGTAGGTGGATAAAGAAGCAAGTTATTTTGTGAGTTATTAGTGCTGTATCGCCCCAGGTTTGGGAGAGACCTATGTCACAGATAATATAATACTACAGCAGTGAAATGCGATAGGCTGAGTTGTTAGATTGATTAACTTTGGCCGTTAAAACTCAGTTTTTTTTTAACGATATTCCTTAACGCGGCTTGTGGTAGGAATTTACTGGCAGAAATCGTCACGTAAGGAAAAAGCATTAGTGCTCAGCGACACGACTCCGTCGCGTCGCCGCGCCGCCACGCCACCGCGCCGCAAAGCTGTGTATTTGCAACGTTGCCAGACCTCTACCGCCCCCCCGCCACTTCGCCGCCACCACACCGCTAGTATTGCTTAAACTGTTTTTTTATTCCTTCCTCCGGCCGCTTGCAAAAATGCACGCGTTTTATGAGTGATATGGCAAAATCAAGCGGAGACGGCGCGGCGGCGGTGTCGTGTAGACGAGCCCTTATGTTCCCGCCATGCAACTTTCTCTCTCTCGCTGTTCTATACGACCTTGACCTTTAACCTATGTTTTACAAATAAATAATTCTGATTTCTGATTAAATACGTGTGTGTGCGTGCGTGTTTCGCGTAAGGAACTTCACTCCTGACGGGAGCCCGCACACGTTTTTAATATTTTTAAAGGATATCAAAACAAGGCGATTACGATACAGCTTTCACCATTTACTATATCTGCCAACATTTCACCAAGCCCGCAAGAATTTGGTATAACTTGTCCAAAAGTGTCATATTGCTTAAAAAAATTATGTTTCAGGGAAAATCAAAGTTTGTCAAAGCCAATATTGTGATAAGTGTGATAACTTATAGTTTTTTTTTTTTCATAAAATCTTGGTGAAGATTGAGAATTTGGTAAATCAGGTCCTTATAATCAGTTCTATAGTTGATATAATAAAATATCGCTTAAGGTTACTGACCAATTGCAGCAAGTCATCCTGTCGCAACAGATGTCGCTTGTCAGCGCGCGACGCGAGCAGGCGCGCGGCTCCAAACCGCGCCGCGCCGCCCGCGCCTCCCGCGCCCGCCACGCCGCCGCGCGTTAACCGTCTGAGAGCTGCGCGGAATGCCTGGAATGAAGATATACGTTAGATTGGGATTTTGTTAAAGAGCATAATTATTCGATCTGTTAAGAGGCCTATCACAAAATTGCGTTTTGACAGTTCAAGCGCCCGATGCATCGCATAAGTAGCCATTTGGCAGTTGTAATTATGCTTATTATGAGTTATATAATAAAGTTTTTGTTTTTTAAGTATGCAATTTTAATTTCCTATGAACCAACGTTTATTCTGGTATAAATTTTACGTAAAAATATGAATATAGAATGGAGAAAATTACAATTAATTCTAAGCGTTATTTATGATTTTGAATTGGATTTTTTTTAGATATCCCATAAATATTTCAAAATTCCGAGGCCGTTATGAACTACAACACTTTTTAAAAGATCTTATTTTAAATTTTTCATTTCATTTGCTATGTACAATAAGTTCTACCCACGAGCTCAAATAAGACAAAAAAGTGCCGTCGCGCATTTTTTGAAAAACTTGCTTCGGAATTTTGGCTTTATATAAACAATTAACAAAAAATTGCAAAAAGCGAGGCCGCTATGTACTATACTAATAACTATTCTCCACAACTCAATAAGTCATAGTTGTCCAAGTCTTTCAGTTACTCGGAACAAGAACGCCAAAATTGCCCATTTAACGCAAAAATCACCGACGAAATCAGTCGAAATGTAATAGGGCTCTTAAAGTGTGGAGTTGTGCCTTAGGAGATGCACAATGACAGAAAATTTTGGCTAAAGTCATCTGATTTCATACTGTAATTAACATTTAAGAGTGTTTTTATTATAATTTACCTGCGTCCGTTCAGCGTCTCGTTTCCTCTCGTTCAAAGCATCGGCTAGAGCTTCTAGCCTCGTCAAGGCACGTTGTAGGGACACTCTGTCCGAATGGCCCGGGGGAGTGTGCTTTAATAAGTCCTGTAAGAAAAAGATACAACTTGAAGCTTTGAAGTAGACCCCCACACTCGACGAATAACATCAAACATCAAATTTATTAAATCCTTGTTTCCAATTGATGTAATTTCCACTTAATTAAACAAACATCAACTATATGACAGTGTAAATAAAGTTGATTTTAGACTGACTAGTACTGTTAAAAAGTCATAAAAATATGGACTTGTAGGGCAAACTGAACCTTATTACAGTTGTTTTTCCTAAAACTTGTGTTTGTTTACATGTTTGGCACACAATTTGCTAATGCAGGGTAGTATATCTACGTGTGATGACAGAAAATGATGTACTGTGCCTATTTCAAATAATTAGCATAAGATCAGGAGGAAAATGAGGTTCAAACTTCTTCTTCGACAGTGTGTCGAATTTTTGACGAAACATTGACCAGGCGATGATTTGACCATCAATGATTCTTGTATGATTTTTTTACATAATTATAATCCTTTGTCCATAATTCTAAGCGAAAGAAGTTGGACATTGTGTCAATATTATCAATAGCTGTCCATCGAATTTGTACGCATGAATATTCTTCCTCAAACACTATTCGTAACAGTGACAACTGTAGAAAAACCGCGCTGTAGTTTTTGGTATCAACTTGAACAGCAGTCGGAATACTTGTTCAATATTATGTGTTTATTATAAGCGGTGATATAAACACCGAAAAACACATGAGAATGAGTAAGTAACACCTGTCACGTTAAAGTGTGTATGCTTGTAATATAAATAATGCTTATGTGTCAGTTCCAAAGGTTGTCTTGTTCAATCAATATCAGATTACTGTTGTACAGTTGACTGTTCAATATTTAATTATGCTTAAATTGCAAATTAATACTTGGTTGCCTACAACAGTACAACTACAGACAGGCTATTAATAATTACTTATCATAATAACAAGATTCGAATACTACACTATTCTTGCTATCATTTATTCTATTAAATTCGTTATGAGACACGTATATATGAGTTTTTTTCTGCAATACTGTACTATACAAACAGGGTGTCAGGGACATCGACGCGAAGCCTGTTACCATGGATTCAGTACATGATTCTGAAACCCCCAGCGTTGAAATTTTTCGTCGATTATTTAAAAAAGAATCTGCTGTTTCATAGAAAAGTGCAATACCTACGCGGTCAAAATGTATGGAACAGCTGATAAAAAAAAAAACAATTAAACTTCAACGCAGGGGGGTTCAGAATCATGAACTGAATCCATGGTAACAGGTTTCGCGTCGATGGGGATGACACCCTGTATAAAGGAGTAAGTTTAAAAAAAACCCAGCTCCGGGGAAAAGCGATGTTTCTCAAATCATCAATAATAATAAGTACAAAAATAATAACCAGTTATAATCGTGATCCTAGCTTCCGAACGTTCTCCAGCCGTGTAAACATGAACAATAATGTTCTTTAATGGCGTTTCTACCCTGCAGCGTTGTGTTGTACAATACAACACATACGTGTATTATGCTGTTCTTCCTCTGTGTCGTGAATTGATCAGGCACCGTAAGTAGCATATCATTGGGATCCCCAAATACTTGTTCGGTAACATTCTGTAGTTAGGAGCAGGGCAATATTTTATGTTTTTTATTTAATGTGTTTAGGAAGCAGTGATTTCTGGGGCTGCATAATAATTTATTTTCACCAAGCATTTTAACATCATATTTTTGAATAATGTAATTAATTAAACTATTTTTGAAATCGACGCCTGAATGACGACGATCATAACCGGTTATTATTTTATTAATTATTATTGATGATTTGAGATACATAGCTTTTCCCCCAGAGCTGGGTTTTTTTATATGGAGCTTGAGTATTCTCCTTTTGGTGAATTAATGAATTTATCTTGATAATAATAATGTTTAATTCATAAGATTCTTTGAAAGAAGCTCACGTTGATAAGGAAAACCAAGGCTAGATAGATAACTAAGTAGCCTTGGTTTTCCTTATACGATTGAGTTTTGTATCCGTGGAGAGAGGAGGCACCAAAAGTAGTAGGACCACTATGGGCTGCGCTTGCACATTTATTATGAAATGATGTATTCTACAAACATATTTTAAGTACCTTCAAGTGGACATTAATTCACACACACGACACAAATACAAATATGGTACATCGTGAGGACGCGTAATTATCGTCCTAACATTTTACACAAATTACCTGTAAAAACATAATAAACTGTGGAAACCGCTGCACAGGCTTCACCATCAGTCCAAAGAAGGACAGTCGGTCGTGCGCGCTTATCTGCTTCACTTTGAAGAAGTCTGCCAGCGCAGACTTCCGCTTAGACTCCATCTTGGCCAGCTCCATGGCAACGGAGAAGTTGTTGATGAAGTCCGAGTACACATCCAGCACCACGGCCTTTGAGAACGCGCTCAAGAAGACCTCGCCTGTAAGGTTTAGAAATGAAAAAGTTTGAAAATATATGGAAATAAGCCGTGTGCACAATGGGATTTCTCATCGGCAAAAATGGCGCACTTCCATACAAACTTTCGTCCCCTATAGGGGATGAATTATCAAAACTTATTAGTGCTCACTTTCTTTATTTGAACTCTTGTGTAAAATGTCATGCTTCTAGACCCAGCAGTTGAGGCTGTGCGTTGTCTGCCAGTGAATGAACGAATTGTTGCTGACGACCTACTCGTATCTTTATAATGTTCTTGCCTATTCAGTTTAGGGTACAAAGCTATATTTGGCTAATTAAACATTCTGGAAGGTTTGATCTGTCAATGGACTAAGTATTCTAAGTATTAAAATGGTACGTCTTTTATCAAATTAGCTTTTAACGTCATTTAACTATGTTCACAAGACCATGAACTTTAAAGCAAGTTTAATCATAATTTATACCTATTAGATTTTATTTATATTTTTTTTACTCCATAAGTAATTTTAAAGTGACTCTGCCAATTAATTACATCCGTTGATTTTTTGCTTTGGTAAACTTAAATATAAATAAAATAGCATATTATTGATGGCTTTACAAGCTTTATTTATTTTGTAACTGCTATAGAAGACGACAGAGGCATTATCACATACGGGCTAATAAGGACGTACCTTTACACACTGAGACTTGAAAAAATCAATACCAGCGCCCGCATCAGTATGTTAACGAAGAAAAAAGGCGAATGTGCGCAGTTGTTACGAACTAGAAGTTAGCATTTAGCTTCCTTTGTTGTCATGTTCGTCTGGTGGTAGGTTCCCAGTGGCAACTGACCCAAGATTCTGAAGGCATTTGATGAAATTAGACGTTGGGAATATTATTTATCTACATACCAAAGCTGGTTGTGCTCTCAAGAGCTGAGGATTTAAAATGCAATTTTATGTAATTAATTACCAATTCATTTGACAAACATGAGGGCTTTAGCAATATTTTATCGCGATTGTTCATGATTGATTCGGTTCAAAGGATAACGATCTTTGATGTCTTTCAGTCACTCACCAATTTTTTCCTCGCGGTCCCACGTTCTCGCGCAATCGGCCAGTGCTGTGCGGAAGTGTAGGTGGCACTGTAGGATGTCAGGCAGCCGGTGGAATAACGTCTGGATCTTGCTCCCGTTCAGGATCGCTGGGCTGCTTTCTTCAAGTGGTTTCTTGTAGTCCTGTAAATTAGACAAGAGTTGATATAAATAGTTCGGAAATGGTCCCTACCCTATCAGTGATCTGCTGCCACAATGAAGGTTTCTGGAAGTTATGGATCCTACAGCGATGGAGGGACCATGCTACGGATACGTAATAGTGGTGCCTGGGATACAGTAACATTTTGAAATAGAGAACACCACTGATTTGTGGGCACAACCTTATACAAAATGGTGGAAAACTACAACATATCGAAATTACAGTTCAACGATAATTTGTGTACCTTTCCAGTGAAAGGTGGTCCCATTGTGTAGTTAGAACACGAGACTTCAAAGACAGGTAGGTATTGCATATTAGATAGATTAATACATAGACATGAGTAAAAAGTTGTTCGTCCCTGACTTGCAGGTAATGCATGTAATATAACTTAATTATACACATTAAAGTACCGGCATTACCGCGTTCATTTACATTTAATGTTAATAGTTAATACCGATCATTTCGAGCATCAGTTTTTGTGTTAAACAAATGTTGTGCTATAAAACAAAATAAGCAAAGTCCAACCGAGGTTCTGTGATGTTTATTTTGTTCCACCTTGTTCAGGTGTAGAAATAAAAACGAATAAGCCGTCATAAGTTGCGTCATTTCTGATTATAAGTTGGCTTATTGAATGTAAATTGGACAAACCTATGTGGTGGCTGTTTTGAGGCAAAACGTACATAGGGCAAAACGTCATGTGCAAGATTCAAGATTGCTTCCGCAAGCGTCATGTTTCATACTCCAGTTTGCCATAGACAAAGACAAACGGAGAATTCCATTTAGTGCATACTTAGCTCGTTATTTTTCTCAGACACCTACAGATAACTAGTTTAGATAAATATTTATGTGCATTGTTTTTGTTCCTACTGAAATGTCCTTCACTACCTCCGTTTATGTAATTATTTCTGTATTTTTTCTCATAAATGGTAATGCTATGCGACTATCAGTTCATTATGTATGACATAAGAAGCCCTTTTAAGTCCTATGTATTTTATTGTGCAGTTTTTTTTATGAGTGTGTTAGCAAATCGTAACGGTTGCATTGTGCTCAATTTATGGAGGCAAGATAATTGCTAGTGAAGACATTAAATAGTAAAAAGATGGAGGAAGATAGCTATAATCACGAGATGCACAAGGTCGGTACGCGAAGATTCTCTGAAGCATCACTTATTTACACGAATAAGTATTTACTTAAGAATTGATCGTGAAATCAATGGGCGGATAGACAGAAGTGGGTTAAGGATGGTCGTATACAATACTGTTTACCTACTTTGTCACTGGAAACAATACCAAATAATAAGGATAAATTACGACAAAACAGTACTATATCGGGTGCGTTGGACTCCCGGTAAACTCCTAATAATATGGCGTTATACTAAACAAAGTGACATGAGGAAATTGTTTGCGACTGATAGGTCAACAACACTCTATGACAATTTATTAATATTTATTATTACTAGTCACGTACCAATTACCAATAAAGTAATAAGCCTACCTACCACAAACCGCCTCCTGTGTTAGCTTGCAAATTTTAAAATATTTTAATTATACGGGATGAAACGTATTCCTTTCTTCATCCACTGACAAAGCTTTCATTTTACAAAAAATTGTTCAATTCATGGAAATGAACACCAAATTCAGGAAAAGTAGGGAATTTCTAACCACAACATAACAATAAGTTTGATTTTAATTGGTTAGTCACGTGGTTAGTCATAATTCAACAATACATTCGATACCTACTTATTGGTTAGTAGATTTCTTTAAAGAAAATCTAGCGCAGCCTTTTGTACAAGGATTTGCAAACTAGGATGTGTCGCACTTTCTAACGAGAAGCTGAAACGTTTGCCGCCGCTGTTTCATTGAAAATCATAGATGAATACATTAGAAATGTTCCATAACACAAAACAAACTGTATTTAGAACAAAAGCTCTAATTTACCGCATTAAACACAGTCCAGTGGACGTCGGCGCCATTTTCATTACAGAGGGACGACCTCGTACACTCCGCTTGCAAATAGTGCCTATTCAAATTGCCCCACTTCCTAATATGCTAATCTATGGCATGTGAATTGTGGGCGAAACAATGCTGAAGTGGGCCAGACAGGTTCATATTTACATACGTTCGTTGAGATTTTTGACATTACCAATGCGTCGCCGCGACTTCTGTTTTCCTAGTTACCATTGTTACCTCAGAAACTTAATAAAAATTCATAACCGTTTGTCTCTGAAGAAAAAAGAAAAAGAAAGTTGCGAAAATAAACTCTAAATACGGTTGTTTAGAGAAAGCTCTCTCTCCTTTGTTTGTTTGTTTGTGAAATCTGCGCAATAATTGCAATGATAAAATTAAATGTTAATCAAGCAATTGTAATTTAGTTAAATATCACGAATATTGATGAACCTATCTTGACATCGTGATTTCTCTATCAAATATCAAAGTCATTGAGTTCATGTTAGGCAACTTACATAGCTAACCAATATCCAAACTGTAAGGTGCAAATTTTTCAAGTTCAGCCAAAGATAAAAATTAATTCAACCATTTGGTTAGTGCGCCTATCTATACTTCTATACTTACTCATTTATAACTATACTCGTTTTTGTTTGTTTGCTTGAACGCGCTAATCTCAGGAACTAATGGTCCGATTTGAAAAATTATTTCAGTGTTAGATAGCCCATTTATCGAGGATAGGCTATATGTCATCACGCTAAGACCAAGCGCAAGGAGCAAGGAGCGGAGCACCAATGAATTATGTTTCAAAATAGGGGGTTTTTTTTAATGAAGTCGCGGGTTAATTAGCGTTAGCCACGCGGTCAATATTCCACGCAGACGAAGTCGGGGGCAGAAGCTAGTAAAGTTATATAAGTAAAGTACTCCAGTGGCTATTTAGATTAACCCCTTATACCACTTTCAGAACCAGTAATCTCATTAATAAGCATAGCGACATGGGCGCTAACGTTTAACACGCAATTTTGCAAGTCAACTCACTAATTAAGTGGCCTGTCAAGTCAATAAGGCCTCCCTGATGTAGAAAACAAAAGTGGCTTTTACAAGAACTATTTGCTCCACAGGTTACGCAATGGGAACTGACGTTATTATGATCGTATTATAATTGCTGGCTATTATGCCATCAATCTAAACGTGCTTCCTTCCCGATCACGAATTTAACCGGAGTCATGAGAAATGTCAGCGTATGTTGTTCAAACATTGTGACTTGAGGATCTGAGATAGTTACTATGATAGCAAACCGGTTTGTGTACAGTAACTACTATTAGCTAGTCGTATGTTGACAGTGTACTTATTTCGGTTGACCATAATTGGTCAACGCAAATATTTAGTGAAGCGCCGTGTACGGATAATTACAGATTATTTGCCAAAGATAAATGTGGTTTATTTTAATTATTTACGTTCTGGGATGATATATTTAGTCTCAGTAATGTTTACTTCTAGTTATTTATAAAGAACGCGGAGTTATCTCATGACACTACAAAGTGTCACACATCAATTACACGAATGAGTGACGTCATTCAATCTTCGCTTATTGACATCTGTCATGCACGGAGTCGCTCCATTTGTACTGCTGCTAGTTGTAATGCAACAATGAGTACCGAGAACAATGTGAACAATATTTACAACGAAATACGTAAGAGACTAATCGAGTGTGTGAAGCGAAGAGTATGTTTATCTATTCAAATGTCTATGTTATATTACATTCGTACATTTGTATATGAGTTCACTACCTAAAACAGGTTGCAAACTAGGTTGCAGATATCGGTTTCTGAGAAGACCTCAACGATGTTTTGGACCTTCAGGTCACCTGAGTTCAGGCTTAAAGTAAATAGCATGCTTGACTTACGTTGATGAGCCTCTGCAGCGTGGCGACGTAGGAGTTCTCGCTGTGTATGATGGCAGCTACCACATGGCGGCGCCGCAGCTGCACCGGCGACAGCGCGTCGGGCGGCGCGCCCAGCGAGGGCGGCGGCATGCGCCCGCCGCGCACCTCCCCGCCGCATGAGAACAAATCCTCCTCCAACTGAAAACGTCACGCAAACACTGTTCATCTTGCACCAAAACACAATACACAAATACAGCAGAGAACACGTTTTATCTTCAGAATCAAATTCGCTTCAAGTTTCCGATGACGCTATTCGAGTCGCGTGTCTGTTAAATGGACAGAAATAACTTGTGTGTGATTATTCAACTCGCGCGGCTGTAATTATCGTTTCGAGGACGCTTTCCGGCCGCTCCGTACAAATTCTCACACACCGAAAACCGTCGCCTTCCCGTCTAATCGCGTCACAAATCGCGTCATCAGAACCACTATCTCTTACTTATAAAACGTAAACGTCAAAAGTAGCACCAAACGGACCACGTGACTTACGTTAAAACTTGTCAACGAATACTGAGCCTTGTCATGGAGCAGTTTCATACAGGACGGACAAAACATTGCTACGATATCGTCTAGAAGCGAACTGGTATTGAATTAACTTTTGACATTTACGAATCACACGTTATTCACGTCGTCTCACTAAAAATAAACTGAAATAAGAAAATTACTATCGTGTACATGAATCCAATATGGTAGCTGACTGGTATCCACTGTGACATCATTATATCACATGTTAAAATAGATTATTTGTTTAGCGACTTAGACCTCCGAGGCGCGGAGGCGACGCGCACTACGATACACTCGTTACTGCGGGTTGTTGTTGACTGACTACTCAATGACCCGATGATGATTCATCTGAAATATACATAATTGTGAATCATCTATGTTACACTTGATAAATGTTACATATTATAATACCCAGTCATGTAAAAGGACAATTGGAGAGCTGTGTAAGGCATGTCATTCCAGAAATGTCACTACCGCGAAGCACAAACTCGCTGGGCCTAGATGTACTTATTGATATGTCTACTTTTATGCATTCCTTGTATATGCCATCATTGAATGAAGACCGGTCATTCATACAAACAGAATACTGAATGGTAAATACATTTATTATGAGAACTGTACAGTATAGCTCAACAGAGTATTACAAACGGTCTCATTTGTCTATTGATAGAAAGCAACGTATGGCCGATAATGCTTTGGAGGTCCTGGAATCGATCCAGCGAGAACGTTCCAAGTGCCAATGCGTTTTACCGTGGTGAAATCAGAATAACAAAGCAGGCGAAAACATCTAAAATATCTTTATTCTAATCACATTAAGATTTTATATCATGCTCTTTGCAAGTGGAAGTTCTTCTTCCTAGAATTTCAGCCGAGACTCAATGAATTATAATTTATAACAAACCATCGTGGTCCTTTTATTTGCCTGTTAGTATTGTATAGGACGGTATGAGTATAAAAGCACAATTTTGCATGCCCGGGAATTTCAGGCGCAACAACTATCCACCAATTTCGGGCTCCTTATATCATCCTATTCATTATTTCAACGTAGTCGAGAAGAAGACAGTCCCATGTGAATGGATGGATGGTGGACTTCGCAACCTGGAAATTTCAAGTTTAGTAGGAAATTCGTACAAACCTCTGGAAGTTTGGGCATCTTGTCGGTCTCGTGTCCATGCATGTCGTACTGGTGCGAGGAGCCCCGTCTCACGCTGAACCACCGGGCCAGTCGCCCCCCTCCCTCGTCGTCGGGAGGGGGTGCCGGTGGCGCAGGAGTCGCTCCGCCGCCGCTTCGCCATCGCTCGCACAGCTCGCGAGCGCGACTCAGCGTGTTGCGTAACTGACCACTGCTCCTGAATGAATATGGAGAACATGTATATTAAATTAAAAAGAAAAGGAATTGATGCCCTTTAATTCAGAAGTAAGAACTGGTTGAGAGCAAATTTAAAGTAATCTCTTTAGAGAAATATTGAAAGGTTCCACAGAATGCGACTGACTAGCGGGGTTACAATGCTTTAAGACAGGAAATACTGCAGGTGTCTGTGCTACGATGGCTGTAGATATTCGCATTAGGTACGGTTGGTAAAACGTGACCAAGTCATGAGTTCTGGCAAATTGTCGTATTTGAACAGATGGCTTGAGGTGCTGTTGACAGTAGAAAACGTGATAAATACTAATAAGTGCAGATAGCAGATCCAGGAAGACCATCAAACTTTACTAATAAGTGAAGTAAGTATGCCAAATACTCGCAAATTTTTCAGCACGAGCTTTATTTATTATATCGCGGTAAACCATATCGATGGATTTCATGCCATCATCCGCAAAAAACAGCCTCACTCCTGAGCAGAATAAGCGGCAGTCACAATAGCATCCTGAAGGTTGTAGCGGCAGATACTTCCTCGGCCATAATAAGGCAATTTGTGAGAAGACTTATACCCTAGTTTGCATTTTCATTGTCTAGGTGGTGAGTGGTCTTCTCATTAATAGGTCTTTAGTTTAAGTTACTAACAATAGTAAATTTTACTTGTCTTTTTTTTTACTAACAATAGTGGTTCTCTTAGTTGTCCGAATTCAAACGATTTTATTTAAAACGATTATATTTATTTATTTGTAAAATTCTAAATATCTTTGTAGCGTTATTTAATTTACGCAGAACCTTAAGTAATGGTTTTACCTAGTCTATGATGTAATTTAAAGGATACGGACAATTAACTAACACGGAAGACGTACATTTAATGATAGAAAACAATAATTACTGGTGAAACTTGTAATAGAAACTAGAGCTGATCCGACTTTCTGTACAAGTCTATTACTTTCTGAAGTACAATCGTTAAGCTTTAGTTATGCAACATATTTTTTATTTACCATGCCAAATTACATGTAGTAATAAATAGGCTATAAAATAAAATGCAATTACTTAGTAGGCGACTGCTTGAGCGATTCTTTAATGAATTTCCGCTAATCATTCAACGTTATCGAGTCATCAATCATAATATTTCTAAAGGCAATATGATTCAAATTAAGATGACAGGAGATGAAACAATCGAGAGACGACAATTATACTAACAATAGAGCAATTAGTTAGTTAGACTTAATACTAAACAAAGAATAAGCTGAAGGTTAGACCAACAATGTAGCAATGGTTATAAAATATTTATTGAATGTTTTATGTATGAGTTGAAGTCGCGAATACATTAGAGCTTATTTGGTGATGTGATGAAAGTCTAAATATTGTCTTTGCGGTTGCCTCACTCCAAGCAATCTGCGTAATGCAACTTTATGACGGAGGCGTCGAATTGCCACGAGGGAACGCTACTTGTGTAGTGTTTTTGTTGTTATTCGTTTTCTTTCTCCGTTATTGTAGTAAAGTGGAGCAAAACTTTATTCATTCCAAGGTCGTTTATTGTTTCTCTCGTTGTAAATAATAAAAACTGCACTAGGCAATCTGTGTTATGTTTCTAGATAATAATTGGTCTAATGATTGCACAAGCTCTTGCGGTATCTCTAGATTTTGTACAATATATGTACCTATACCTATTAGTAAGTATTGTTACGCATTTTTGGGAAATTAAGTTTTGGGCACGCAAGTTTTGGCATGAAAATATACATAGAAATATACATAGAAATATTATGAACTATCACAGTTAAATAAATCGGAAACCTTTCAAAAAGATTAATCAATAGGTACATCTGAAAACACAATTTATTTGAAAAGGAGAAGGACAATCCGGCTCCAAGGACCAATGGATATTTATCGGAACAATATTAATACATACATCATATCCGCAATTTCTTGTAGGGACTTAGAACACAAAATCCACACCAATACGATTTACTATTTGCATTCATTTACCTTGACGAGACGAGTATACAATCAATCTTGTAGCAACATTCGTCCCTCTAATTCGCTACCAAAAACGTGTGAATGCAAAATCTGACACTTTGGCAACAAAGTTAGATTTTCACGAGTGCCTGCTAGATTTCGCAGGCGAATAAATATAAAACAAACTGCTAACTTGTTTCTGCTAATTGTGTCCGTAACGACAATCATCGCTTGATCTCAGGGTTAAGTCTGCGTTAATCGAAGCTTGGCATAGTCTGCTAATGACTTTACAATTCTCATTTTGATTAAGACGATTGGGTTTTAAATTTTAAGACTTGTATAGAATTCAGTCGCTGAATAGGATTCTGATTGAAATACTTACGAGGTGCTTTGACGAGTTAAAATTTCAATTAATCAATTAAAATAAATTATATTTATATTAACAACTTTTTATTCGTTAATCATTAGTGTTTAAAAGTACCTATTTTGTTTGGAACCGTGTTTTATTAGTGCAAGCGAGGTACGAAAAAGGTTTCAATTTTGTGTTGTGAACTTGTGAGTTGTGATTGGACATCCTCTGTGGGCAACGTCGCATATAGCTGTCAAATATTTTCCTGTTTTGATTAATTTGGCAAAATTACTGTACAGAAATAAGGAATGTGGCTAACTAGCGAGCTAGAACATTGATTACGAAATGCAATAATTAATATCTTAACACCGAATATTTTGTTTTAGATGTAAAAAAGTATTTGGAAACTTTCCAAGTGCCTTTTTTTCTTTTTTAGACCTAACACGGTTACAACATCAAATTCAGTGTTATAATTCCAATTCATTATTAATATTCTAGTTCGTTAGGTAGCCACATCACAGTTCTTATTACCAAATTAATAAAAACAGGTAAATATTTGACAGCTATTTGCGACGTTGCCAACTTTTAGGATAAATGTTCTTAAGAGGAAGCGCTCACTTATTTAACGTTTATGATTTGATGTCATCAGGAAGGACAAGCATATTTCCTAGTTGTTACATAAAGCAATTATTATTATGCATTAAGTCTACAAGGTCAAAGTCCTAAGTCTAAACAACATGACAGGGATACATAATCAGCTTTATTGCTGCTAATCACATCAAAATATAAATAAACAAACACTGAAAGGCCTAATAATGGTAATAAGAAATCTACGCGTTAATTACAAATGGTCGAACAATATGGTCGTACACAACAGTTTTTGTCAAACTATTGTGTAATTCAGAATAGTTTACAGGACATAAAACTATACAAGATGATTGTTAAATGGAAGACAGACGACGCACTGTCTGCATCCAGTCGGTTTATCTGTTGCAATGACCCGTTTCATAATTATAAACAATGATATTTTTATAGTTAAAGCATCGATAAACCGCAAAATCCAATCGCACGTACTGTATTTATTTAAAATTTGCATTTTCAATCATGTTTAATGTTTGTTAAACGCCTTCAGACAATGAAGGAAAACATCGGTTTCATGTGGAAACCGCGAATATAATGATAATAAATTAAACGTGGATATAAAATGTATGTCAGAGAAACGAAGCAAAAGGAGTATGTAAGGCTACGATAGCCGGTGGCGTTCTGTAGTTTCTGCCTACCCCCTTGAGAAAAAGGCGTGAGTTAATGTTTGTTTGTATGTATCTATACAAAACAACAAACAACAAAGTGGCTTTTCGCGTTTTTCTGCACAAAGCAGGGTGACAGATCGGAATAATCTATTTCAACAGTTCCCTTATTTATAACTATGACTAGCTGCCCGCCCCGGCTTCGCACGGGTACTTATCTACGGCGCACCTACCTACCTACCCTACCTACATACCTACTTTACCTACCTACCTATATATCTACCTACCTACATACCTACCTACTTGCATACCTACCTACCTACCCTACCTTCACTTACCTATCCTAAGAACAGTAAGAACCTTCTCCTTACTATAACAAACACAACAAAAAAATAATTTGCGAAATTGGTCCAGCCGTTCACACGTGATTCAAATTCAAATTCAAAATTATTTATTTGCAAATATGGGTAAACAATGTGCAGATGTTTTACATTCATGTAATAATTGTATATCACAGTCTTAGTATCACCATATTTTACCTTTCGGCATGCAAGGTCCGTAAAAAGAAAAACACAGAATAAATAAAAACTAAACAGAATAAAATTAAGAATGAGATCAGTCAAACTAGTTTAAAATTATAAATACTATAATTTATCCTGCAAATATTCAGATACACTGTAATATGCTTTATTTATCAAAAATCTTTTTAGTTTTTTTTTGAAAATAACAGGCGATGGTGCCTCCATTAAATATTTAGGTAGGTGATTGTATACACGGGGAGCCATGCAAAATATACTGTTATTTAAAAGAGTTGTTTTATTATTAGGACAACAAATTTTATTACTGTGTCGTTTACTTTTATAATTTTCGAAGGAAATAATGTTTGATCTGACAAAATGAATAATTTCATAAATGTATATGCATGGAAGTGTCATTAATTTGAGATATTTAAAATGCTCTTTACAACTATCTGTTTGTTTAAGTTTACATATTGATCGGACACATCTTTTCTGAGCCTTAAAAGTGATGCCGTGACCAAGTAAATAGGGATTCATTTTTATATATAAAAATATAGATTTCAACATCCTACTTGAAATAACTTTACTTGTTAATACAGAAGATGGTAAGGTTGTATCGTGTAAAGACGTAAATATACATAAAACTCATGCAGAATGAAAAAAATCAAATAATTTGTATATTAGATTTTTTCATTGTATTAACATCTAGTCTAGTACAAACAAACGCTACATTTCCATTATAGGATAATTAGCAATGAATTAAGATTTCCTCTTGAGAATTAACAAGCGCAGCTGCTTAAAAAAGGATACAAAATACACATATATATTTACATATACTGAATCACTTTGCATTAAAAAAAATTGTAAAACATAATGCAGGTGTTTACCATCCCAATTATAATAAAAGTAAGGGAAACGAGTTAATGCTGTGCTCTGAGGCGGCGCACACGCAACCTGACACTATTTATGATATGGATCGGAAAGCAGACTTTAGCAATGAGCTGGGAAAGTGCTAGGAGTCAGACAGATATTGTCAGAATAACGCGACAATATGTATTTATATAAATTCAACAGATAAATATGGATGTATCTAACACATCTAAAAACGCAGGAAGGATTACTTGAAAACCAAACTATAAATAGGTAGGGAAATTAAAACTAAGTTACTAAACTACTACTAACTACTAACATCTTTCTTGGTACGGTACTAAACTACTACTAACTACTAACATATATTTATTATATATATATGTCCAGAAAGGCTCGACTAGCTGTTCACAATGGAGTGCTACGCTTATTTATGGAAGCGAATGTTGTGATGAGAGGAGGCCTGTGTCCCAGCAGTGGGAACATTAATAGGCTGATAATGATGATGAATGTTGCGTGTAGCAAAAAAAGCATGAAAGTAAAATAAATCCTGTAGAAATGTGTTCCTTCCTTGCGAATTTGCGATGCATGTGTGATGTGTGATGTGACTATAAAATATGATAGGCTGAAGAATGATGTGATAACTGTGATAAGGCAACGGTGCGGTTTAAAATAGTGACAAAAATTGAAAAGAGTATGCTTAGATGGTTTGGTCATGTTGAGAGGATGAATGAAAGGCGACTAACAAAAAGTATTTATAAGGTAGGACATATCGTGACCTTATTAGTGATGTTCTTCAGAAAGATTAGGAGGAGCTCGTGGCTAAGTAATAACAAGCCGCGCGGGTCGATCTATCAGGTTAAGCTACGCTTGCCGGGGTTGGTCAGTGGCTGGGTGACCATCTTTACATACCAGTAGGTACCCTAATTACGTATTGAAATGAATTGAAAAAGATTGCTAGTCCATTGCTTCATAAGTTCGAAAAAAAAATCTGCAAAATTTTTTTTGTCGAACTTATGAAGCAATAGACTAGCAATCTTTTTCAAATCATTTCAATTTAAAATTGATCGTGCATTACGTAATTAGGCTGCGGGACTCCTCCGTGCCTCGGAAAGCGCGTTAAGCCGTTGGTCCCGGCTGTCATTCGTGGATCTTTGACAGTCGTTACGAGTCGTCAGAAGCCCGAAAGTCTGACACCAGTCTTACCAAGGGGTATCGTATTACCCAGTTACTGGGTTGTGGAGGTCAGATAGGCAGACGCTCGCGGTTAGACTGGAAGCCGACCCTGAGATAGTTGGGAAAAGGCTAAGAAGATTGATTTTTCTTCAGAAAGATCAGGTGCGTAGTACTCGTAACCGGCGTGCGTGTATGACCGGCCAGTTGTATGAAAATAAACGAAGCAAAAGGAGTACGAAGGATCGTAGCAAGTGGCGTTCTGTAGTTTCTGCCGTTTATGTATGTAGATTCTCATGTCATTAGCTGCAGCTGTATTGTTGCTATTATGTTTACCATATACTCCGTGATAAGCAAGTAATTGTTTAAGTAAGTAATTGCAAATATTGCAATCATGCATACCTACGTAACATCAGCTTTATATGAATCAGAAGTAGCAAGTCACAATAGTGACGGCTTGGGCAATACCGATATAATACGTATTGATAAAACTGATAAAAGTCTATTTTATATTGGCGGAGTGCCAGTACTTAATGTCACTTTTGTAGTAAAACACACTTTTTGCTTCAACGATGTACTTTTCGTGACTTATGACAAGTTCCCCAGACCATATAAGATTTATGTTTGAAACCACTATAAATATACTACACTAGGTATATGTGCTTTGGCAACTAAATTAGAAAGAAAGAAACATTGTTTATTCTGCACAAACGAAATGCACATTAC
This sequence comes from Conistra vaccinii, assembly GCA_948150665.1. NCBI lineage: Eukaryota > Metazoa > Arthropoda > Insecta > Lepidoptera > Noctuidae > Conistra > Conistra vaccinii. Next base: position 12,891,807 of record OX411330.1, read on the forward strand.
ATAAATTCATAATTTACCTAGCCTTTTCCCAGTCTACTACGCAGTCGATCCATGTAAAATACTGGTGTTCAGCTGCACCCGGTTAGACTGGAAGCCGACCCCAACATAGTTATGTTGAGGTGCAGCTGAATACCAGTATTTTACATGAATCTACTGCGTAGTAGTAACACGATACCCCTTGGTAGACTGGTTCTTAGACTTTCGGGCTTCTTACGACCCGTAACAACTGTCAAAGATCTATACAAATGACAGCCGGGAGCAACGGCTTAACGTGCTTTCCGAGGCTCGGAGGGGTCTTGGTATGTAAAGATAGTCACCCATCCACGGACCAACCGTGGCCAGCGCAGCCGACCCGCGCAGCTGTTATTACTTAACCACAAGCCCCTCCAAATTACATCAAATACACACATACTAACCAAAAACCTCGTTTCAAGCAATAGAAGTTTGAGAATTTTAACTAGTGCTTTATGTTAGGGCCGTGGACCAAAGACAATTTCCATTTCGTAATATTACTCTTATTACGCTGTGTTTCGACCTTCTTTCTTTTATCTATGGTTACAACACTGGCAAATGACAACAAACAAACAATGAAAACTAAAGGCAATCGCAGTTTGTTAGAAGGGGGCTCTTACTCTAAGTTCCCACGTCTTTCCTTGAATAATAGTACAAATTCTGTAAATGGACCAAATATGACCTTTGAATTTCATAAAACACTAGATCTAAAAAAGTTATTCCTACACCACATCACGAGTTATAAAGCTAACAGGCATTTGACCTCAATTAGAGAAAATAAAAACTCTAGTCAATGACAAAACAATCAATGTTAATGAATTGCGTTACAGATTGGTTAGTTAGTTGTTGAAAGTTTACGTTATTACTAACTTTGATCACTATCTATTGTTAAGAGGCCGACGTACTACGGCACGAAATGCAAACTCGAGACGTGAGCAAAATGCGTTTGGAATATTGCTATCTCTGTTCGACAAAAGAAGGCGGGGCCACAGATTACGGGCGCGCTTCGCAGTGTGTGTGAGCGGATAATACTAGATGTAGGTACTGTATGCCATTCATTCATAGCAAGTCGACATCATAAATATTATTTTATTATGAGTTATTACTCATTAGGTATGTTCATTATTTGCTTTATTTTTGTTGACTAATTTGGGGAATCGCTAGTGAATGTACAGACTAGTAATGCGTTTTTTGGAAATTTCTTTACCATGCCGATGTCTCAATATTTTAGGATATCTCGACTAATCTCAAGATAGAAGGCCTTGTAGAGAAAACCTAGCTAGTAGATACGTCATACAAATAAGGTAGGTAGGTAGGTAGAAAGAAGAGGTAACTTTGCCGCTCTGAAGTAGACTCTATATGACTGCGCGCATGCCAGTAGGTACGCATGCGCAACCTAACTTCAGAGCGGCAAAGTTATTTGACGCGAAGTGTAGGTACCTATACTTCGTTATCGAGCATGGACTTGTGGCACGGTAGATCGGCGGACCGACGGACGACGCTAGAGTAGTCATACGCACGTCGCGTAAATATAAATTATAGGGATAAGTATCTATTATTATTGTCATTATTTATTTTAAGTCTGTTTGTGTTTATTTATTTCCTTTAGAGTGGTCTCCACTTCTTATTGGTGGTCTCGCACTGGATTTTAAACTCTCCGTGTTGAGCCGAGCGTTGAGAATCCAACGCGCTGGGACACTCTCGTCCTAGCGCGTTGAAAAAACACGCGTTGAAAATCCAGTGTGCGAAAAAAAAATCCCGCGGAAAATAACAGCCCGTGCGGTGCGAACCTGGGCGAACTCGACATTATTTTGCGACGGCACAAGCAGCTCTGCATAATTTTTTACCGACATGTGCGTAAGTGCAAGCGACACGTCGTGGCGGTATATTTTCATCATCCTAACATAGACATACTGATGTCACTCGCACCGCTGCTGCACCGACAAATAAAAATCTGCGTTCGCAGTTCATTTGCCAAACATCTAAACAAACACGAGTTTTTGGAAAAATAACTGTTATGGACTACACATAAGGTTCAGTTTGCGCTACAACTTCATATTTTTTTTATGACTTTTTCAACATTACTAGTCAGTCTAAAATCAACTTTATTTACACTAACATAAAGTTCATATTTGCCTAAGTGGAAAACTCGTGTTTGTTTACATGTTTGGCAAATACATTGCGAACTCAATTTAGAGCGAGCAGTGTTCTCAATAGTGTCCTTGAGACAATAATTACGCCCGCTCGGTCACATAAGTAAAGAAAAGGAACAGTGACATGACATGACAAAACTTCGTACAACCGCGTTATGATAGGTAGGTACTTACAATACTACAACTTGGTGGTGGCTATGGCTTCGTCGCGTACGGAGAGCAACTAGCTTATACCGTCTCGGCCAATACTCACCACGCTACGGCTCATATTACATTGGCGCAGAAGGAACGGAATGGAAGCGAGTTTTTGGCACGAAATTGGGTCAAAACATAATGAACTTTATGTCAATTGTGTAACTTACAAACTACAAAATATTCGCTGAGGCCATAGCTGAGGCTCTTTAGACACATATGTAGGTACCTATCGAATAATATTAGTAACTAGCTGCCCGCCCTGGCTTCGCACGGGTATGCACTCATCTACGGTTCGCCTACCTACCCTAATTACACCTACCTACATACATACCTACCTACCTACCTACCTACTTACCTACCTACCTACCTACCTACTTACTTACCTTCCTAAGTAGGAAGGTAGGTAGGTATGTATGTATGTAGGTAAGTAGGTAGGTACCTACTTACCTACATACATACATACATACCTACCTACCTTACCTACATACCCACTTTACCAAGATACATACCTACCTACTTGCATACCTACCTACCTACCTACCCTACCTTCACCAACCTATCCTAAGAACCATCTCCTTACTAGATAACAAACACAACAAAATAAAGAAAATTATTCAAAAAACAAAAAACCCGACTGCAAAAACACATAACTGAAAAGAGAAAAACAAGCATTATAATCTATAGAATTTTGGTATCGCAGGCGGGGACAAACTAATAACCGGATATACGTATGGTGTAAGTTTTGTTTGCCCCGCCTGCGATACCAAAATTCTATAGATTATAATGCTTGTTTTTTTCTCTTTTCAGTTATGTGTTTTTGCAGTCGGGTTTTTTGTTTTTTGAATAATTTTCTTTATTTCAAGCTTTTTAGTTTTATTAATAAAAATCAAAATTTGGCATTGACTCGTTACTAGCTTTTATTTGATACCAATATTGTTATAATTTTTTTTTTTAAACCTTCCCGTCCCTTTTTTTTGTATTTGCAGATGCAATATATAAATATTATATAGCCTATGACACTTCTACAATTAAGACGAATCTAACGACACCTCATATGTCAAAATCCATCAAGCCGTTTAAAGCCGCGTGCCAAAGAAATAGACATACATACATACATACATACTCTCGAAAAACATTACCCTCCTTCTGGGGCAGTCGGGTAAAAAGAATTAGTGAAATTGGTCCAGCCGTTCACGCGTGATGCCGTGATCAAGGAAATAGGGATTCTTTTTTATATAATATAATTATATAGATCAAACAAAGACTTTTTCGTTTATGGGTGGTAGGCTCGTTGGAAACAGACAAAAATTTAAAAAAAACTTTTTCCCCTAGAGGATGATATGCTATTTTATCTCCGCTTTGGTACACTACAATGACGGATTTTTTGAGCAAGAAGAGTGAAAAAATTTTTATTTCTTCCTTTTTAGTGGGTCGGTTTGTAATTTATCTAAGATACAATAGCCTAATGTCAACTGCTTATCACCTTTTACAAAATATTGCTTTTCCCGATGCAGGGACGTTCATTGTTGAGGAGTTCTCCTGGTACTTCACCATTAGCTCCACTTCACCCTATGTATTGTGACGGGCATAAATTGCTTGGCAACCATATTAAAGTAATCTTCTCTAATCGCAACCCGTGAAATACGTATTATTGATAAGTTCCGGTGGCCATCTGTGGTCTTCATCATCACTTCCACTTCACTAAATGGTGCTTTCCGAGATCAAATTCAAGAGTAACTATAAAAAATACCTAAATCGCTATAGGTGCGCCTGTAATATTTCAAGAGTTCCCTCGACTTCTCCAGGATTCCATCATCCAATCTTGACTTGATGACAATGGGACCACCTGTGAAGTATACCCTTTCTGACAAAAAAATAATTTTCTAAATCGGTCCGGCCGTCTTCGAGTATTCCGGGAACAGACATTAAAAAAAAAATCGGACGAACTGAGAACCTCCTCCTTTTTTTGAAGTCGGTTAAAAATAGGTCAAGTCAAGAGGAGTGTCAGAAATATTACATACAAATACAATACAATTTAGCAAACAAATAAGTACGCGCGTACAGGTACAGCACACTGTAAAGTACCTAATCGTCTAAAGTTGACAAAAAATACTATGAACGAACTCCAACCAAGCACGTTGCGTTAGTGTGCCTTGTGCCTGTCGGAGCGATAAACACCTACAGGGAGCACACACACATTGACAATTATTGCTTGACGCGATAGCACTACTAGCTATCTGAAATTATGAGAAATTTGGATGTGTTCCGTAATACCAAAAATGATGAATGAAAACTTAATGTTTTTCCAATTTTTTTTCTATAATTTGTAACTTGATAATATAAGCTATGCTTGTGATGAAACAATATTACAAATATTGTTGTTTATAATAAAGAAAAAACAATATGAAAACAAGTCATTTATGCTGTAAAAATGTACGAAATGCAATTCGCTAATACTTCATGTAGAGGTAGGTTTTTGAAAAAAAAAAAGAATTGGAAGCCTAGATAATTATTGTCTCAATCCGAATATCAAATTTATTTGGTGGAAATATGCTCGAATTGGAAATGATTTAGGTATTACGTTTGTATGGACAATTCAAAGGTCGCCGCGTTCTTAATAGCTATTATTTTGTTTAATCAACATCTATTATTGCGAGACTGATATGGTGCTTGTATGCTATTCGTTGGGTAACAATCAACACTATTTCCGCATTATTATTATTTTGGATTATTTTTACAATCCTTCAAGGAAATTACACCCTGCTATATTTCAATAACAAACAAGTTTAAAACACAAACACCGGGAGGGTAAGATCGGGTAATAAAAACCATAGTTATTACCCGAATTTACCGTCACATGCTCAAAAACGTCGTATCACGAAAACGCATAATATATATTTATAAAACCATAAGGCAACGTAAAGCTGTTTTCAGACCAGCGCGATTTGTCGCGCGACGCGACACCGGTTATTGTTAAACCGTGAAGTTTTGTATTGTTCGTGTCGCGTCGCGCGACAAATCGCGCTGGTCTGAAAACAACTTAAACCATAAAACCAATATTGAAGGATAGATTCAGCAGCGCCTAAGATAAAAGAGATAACATAACTAAACATTTGCGCATAGTAAATAGTTTGCTCTATGTATATTTTATGCTAAAGATTTACTTCTGAATAACTAATTAGATTTGACAAGGAATAAAACTAATTGTAGGTCTGTTGTGGTTTTTAGCAGTGCACCTAAAATAACTACGCGAAAACTATCTATCGTTTTCATAATAGGCCCTGGTACTTTATATAGAGCCAATAAAGTAATATTGTTTAAATAATCAACACAATACGGGTCAGGATGACTCAGTTCAAAATAGATTGTGACTTATGAGCTGGTATTATCATCAACACGAATGCAAATCAACGGCTGTGCAGGTCCTTGACATTATTTTCAAACATTATCAGCTTATACAGAATGTCACAAGTCATCTGTTTATCCGCTAAATATAGAAGCCTGGTCAAAGGCATTTAAATATGAATATAGGAAAGGGCTTAAGAAGCTGTTAGAATATTTAATTTTATGTTCTCCTACGTGGTGTTTAAAGTTGAGTAAGCTATTTTGTGTATAATTACGACATGTTAGACAAGTAATGGAAGTCAACGTGGTGTTATTCCGTTTTTTTGTAAATATTTTTCATTAAAGAGTATTGAACCAGCTATCATTTTCGTAAACGATTCCGATTAATCTGTTCCATTTTGGCAGTTCAAACAATATTCATTGCGTTATTTATTGAGCAGATTTTTTTACGAACTCATGAAGCAATGGATTAGCAATCTGTTTCAAAACGATTCAAATTCCGATTGATCGTGTATTACATAATTAGGGTACCGACTAAGAGATCTCTTGTACTAGACGCACATGATTAAATAAGGGACGGCCACGACTCCGGCTAGACGTGGCTCGTGGCGTGATCTGTGGCTAGTTGGCCGTTGTTACGACTACGAGCAAGTGCGCGATTCTTACTGGTTTTTATAGTTTACCTGGGGGCCTAAAACGGCCATATTAAGCAATTCCTCTAAAAGCAATTCATTTTCTGAATTCCCAGCAATTCCTCTATGGTGACACATATTTTAGTTGAATCATATTTCCAGAATCATATTTGGTGTAAATATGAAAATGAAAATAATTAAGACCGTAATTTTACCGGAAATTTTTTCTTTGCAGTTTCTATTAATCAAATGAGATTTTTATATTTATTTCTACATAAAACTGTCAAACAGATGAATTGCGTAATATAGATTGAACGCAGATAATATTATTATGAACTGTCAGTTTGTGACAGTTTGTGTGATTCATATAATTATCATATTATTATTATGATTTTGCCAAAGCGGCCGTTTTAAGCCAACTGGTCGTGGTCGTGGCCGTCTAGTGCACGAGAACACGGCATGGAACCAAACAGCAACCGTATTGGAACTTCAAATCTATCTGCTATACAATATAACAATACATATATGTATATTCACTATCATAACAATGAAGTTTTCAATATTGTTATTGTGTATGATAAATGGTGGTAGCAGTCGTAAAGTATTTTGGCCTTTATTAGTTGCTCTTGCTAGCCTATCTCTCCTATCAGTTAGGCCTACGAGTGCCACAGTAACCTAATTCTCACAGTGAAGTCTAACATCTTGCATGGGGTGTTTATTTCCAGAACGGCATGAAAAAATTCAAGTGCTTAGAAATGGGATCCTGACTCAAGCAACATCTGGTACAATATTAGGGATTAGTCACAGACTGGATTATAAAGATCAACTTAAACTGTTGCAAAGTTCATTGTGAACAGAACATTTTATACAGCGATTGGATCTTGAACCAAATGACAATAGACGGTATCCGTTAAAGCGTGAATGATCATTTTGTCGGGAGGCAGTGCCCTCTGTTGGCCCCTGGAGTTTGAACACAGGAAATTCGTGTTAATTGGACGCGCGCCGCTCGCTAATTGTCGAGCGAGACTGGACCACACCAAGCAACGACGGGAAGTCGCATGCGCCAACTGTCAACACTGCGCATGCGCAACGTTATGACTCTCATGACAAATAATAATGTCCAGCGTTTATGAGACCCTGGTACTGGATGAAATAATTAGTCGAGTGATGACCAAGCAGTTTTGCAAATGTCCAAGTTAAGTATTTATTGGTGTCTTATTTATTAATCTCTTAAAAATACACACATATCAACATAACATCACGCCTGTACTGCCCGAAGAGTTAGGCAGAGGTATACCTATAGTACATCCACATTTCGCCAGTTATGTTTCAAGTCCCATGTAATAGAGGGCGAGCCTATCTCCATCAACCGGGCACGGACCCAGACTCCGGGCTGCTTCCGAGAAATTCCAAAAAAAAAACCCAATAACACTGCCGACCCGGGAACCGGACCCAGGACCTCATGCTACTAGACCAACGAGGCAGTACAACTGTTCTAGTGATATTTTAATAACGTCACCTTTTAATTCTTTTCTATTAAAACGTATGCTTCAACTTGGCTACAGTAATTTTATTGATAGTAAAATGTGTTCCATTTTAGATACAGCCACCCCTCCTTAAAGGCGAGAATTGGTTCTAATTCTGGAAGTACAATCAATCACACTTAGTTCTGACACCACTAAACAGCATTCTGCGTTTGACTGTACATGCGTTACATACGTGACACTAAACTTTATATTACTTGCAGTACTGATCGATTTAATGCTTCAGAATAATAATTATTATTGCGATAGATAATTTTATTGCAGCTGTAGCTTTAACGGTTATAGTTACAGCAAATAACCATTTTAACTACAGTAGTTAAAGCAGCAATAACTTAGTAATTATTGTTTTTTTTTAAGAAACAACAACAATTTATATTATCTGAAATGGTTATATCGGTTGTTTAGCACAAAAAGTTATTCTGAGTAAAGATGACAAATCAGTGATGATCACAGAGTCACATTAACTTACAAGGTAGAATATTAAATAATTAAACAAATCAAAGTCGTATCAAGTAATCAAATTAGTGGAAATTAGTTTACTATCGCACATGCGCACGCGCATATCGTCTGCGAATTAGAACGAGACCCAAAGGATCACACACACAACAGTCGTAGTAATAAGAACAGTATACGTCCGGAGACCGAATCACTGATTCAAAAGAAACCGGATAGCGTACATAAAAAAAAAACAATGGTTCGTTACCTGGAGTCCAGGGTCGAGTTGAGCCTCTGTGAGCGCCGGAGCGGTGTGTTCCGCACGGCACTCACAGGCTCCTCCCAACTGCCGCCAGCTGACCGGTGCTCATCTGCGAGAGAACAAAAACAAGATGAACAAGGGTTTTTGGTGTATCCGAATATAGCGTTTTTCTACATACACTAAAGAAATATTGAAGGTATGGGTTTGTATACTTTGCAGACTATTTAGGGAGTGTCAAGCTTTGGGGAAGTGTATAATGTATCTGTATACCAAAATTGCATTAATGTCAATTAAAACCTGAATTACATTATAAATTGGTTCTCAATATACTAGAGCTAATTAAGACCGTTTATACTGAAAGTAAGCAACATTGCAAATAGCTGTCAAATATTTCGCTGTTTTGATTAATTTGTTAATATTACTGTATGGAAATAAGAACTAAAATATTAATTATGAAATGCAATAGTTAATATCGTACTTACATAAAAAAAACACAAAACACGTAACACAAAATATTTCGTTTTAGATGTAAAAAAATATATTTGGAAACATTCCAAATGACTCTTTTTACACCTAAAACGGTTGCAACATCAAATTCAGTGTTATAATTGCATTTCATTATTAATATTCTAGTTCACTAGTTAGCCATATTTCTTATTTCCATACAGTAATATTGCCAAATGAATCAAAACAGTGAAATCAAATATTTCACTGTTTTGATTCATTTGGCAATATTACTGTACAGCTATTTGCAACGTTGCCCACTTTCAGTACTGCTGTAGAGTCTTGGATTTCTACAATATTATCAACCAGTGTTTTTAAAATCAATAACTCAAACAATGTCGGTCAAAAGCCAGTCAAAACATGATTAGGATTCCAAGAAATTTTGAACTGATTATTTAATACATTAGTAGCTGTTCGTGGGTCACACATCATAAACTACTGAGCTGATAAAGTTTACTACCGATGGAGACACATAGTAACTATTCTGTTGTAACTTGTAGGATAAATATTGAGTTAATAACCTTGAATTAGTGAAGTCTCGTAATTGAATGATAAGAGCAAAAAAAACGGTAGTTACATACGGGGGCTAATTTCCATAGATAATTATTATGTGTTCGTTGTACACTTGTACAGGACTTGAAATAAATATACAGAGAAACATACTAAAAGCAAAGCGAATGTGAGATTCTTTTTGCAGTATCAATTTTAGACGTAACATCAATTATCCAAGTTTAATTTAGCGTGAACAGTAACATGGCAAAATATGGAGAAATACACTGGGAATGTTCGTTGCGATTTGCGATCGTCCTTTTGGAGTTATATCGGCTCATTCGGCTCCACAAGTCGAAACGCTGATTAATTGGATTAGAGGCCTTGAAGGCGAGTGTAGGCGGCTGAGGCGACCACGTTTTGTGAATACGCCCAAGTAGCTCCTAACACGAGACTAAAAAGACGTTAAAACTTCTGCATATCAATTTAATTTTTCTTAAACGTGACCATGATGCATTGAACACTAAAAACTAGAATAACTACCTACTTAGCCTGTGTTTCCTTATCAACTTGTGTTTAATTTTAGTTATTTTATCACACTTTCTTGCATTCTTCGTGTCACCATACCGGCACATATCCATCACACCACGTTACGTAATTGCGCCCTCTATTGCGAGATCAAGGTTCTTGAATTAATAACACGGTAGTTAACACTGCACAATGAGTACATAAAAGTTAATTATGTACATATTACTTTACGAATGGGAATTACATTGGTTCTTTTTTATCACAATAAACACAATTAACGTCGGCCACGTGTCGACATCGCGATGTTTGATCACACACTAACCGAGACTTCTCATTCTCAATGAGCTGATGGTGTTCAACTAACGTATGATAGTAAGTTATTTGTTAACAGCCGCGGTTCGCAGGGAGGACCACTGACCAGACCAGGGTTGACGACCCGCTAACGGCCGTTAATGGGTATTAAATTATATATTTGCACAGTTTAAAGATGCTTTTGCATTGTTCTAAATAGAGCTTAACATAGCATTATTTGATATTCATTATGACTTAATAAAAGAGCTGCTGTCATTTCGAGACCTTCAGCAATGATTGAGTTTGTAAACACTGTTGAAGCTGTCAAGAAAGCAATTACTTGCCCTGAAGATATAGCTAAGAAGGAAGTAGGCAAGCTCTGAGATGAGGGCTAGTTCCGATAAAGTATACATGGAAGTAAACGACGTGCTCCGACAACTAGAATTATACTATAATTAGGACAAAGACAAGCAGGAGGATGTTGATACACAAAATCTTTCTAAAACAGTATGCAGTTTGATATTGTGTGTGGTGATAACCCTACTTCCATTAATTTCTTATCATCATGAACGAAATTAAGACGTCTACATCCTGATCATTGTGGACCTCACTGCTGTTAGATAATGTAATGGCGGGGTGAAAGATAAATCAGACAGACAAGCAAAGATAGCATTTTATAGACCAAAGTATGAGTTAAAAGGACCGACAGTTATAGGTTTAAAATCTCACTTGGAACATGGAACATTCGATTTGAAAGAAAGCATAATTAAGGTTTGTTAATCAATCATTGTTCATCCTCCTAATGGATTTTGAATGTTTGGTAAAAGGCAAGGGTATTCTGATGGACATAACAAAACAATACCGGAAAATGAAAAGAATAAAGTGCTCGCATGTGTGGGCGCAGCCGCGGGTACAATTCTTAATAGTCAGTTGTATCCTACAACTACAACTCTTACTTCTAGTCGAACCACTGTTGAACATAAGCTACCCTAGTAGATTACCTTTTTAAATAAGTTCGCTTAAAAAATGTTCAAGTTCATCATCACCATATTAGTGTTAGGATTAAGTATGGGATTGGTATCCATCCAGTCTCAAGAATGCTAAAGTTATCTTGTTGGTATCTTATGAGCAAATAATCTGTATTATAAGCTTGTATGACCGACTTCTATATCCAGGTCGAGATTACAGTTGTTGACTCTTTCATTTCCTCGAAATGCGAATTCATATAGATGTTCGAGAATCTGCATCACTCAGCTCTCAGGCGGAAAACAGACACTTGAACAGTAAATCGAAGATAATTTAAGACCAGGCATTTTAGGCAAGTCTCTAATAAAGCACAGCGAAACAGAAATCGGAACAATAGTAACTGGGTGGAAGCCGATAACCTCATTAGATGGGATTATCTGATGCAGGTAAATGTAAATAGCGAAATAGCAGGTCCATAACAAGATTCGATTTATGTTTCGGTCAGTATAATCTGAGTATCGCAGTGGGTCGAGAATGGCGAGATCTGAGGAGCCGCGCCGCACCCGTCAGTCAGCCTCATTGTTAGGCCGCCTAGATATTATGATTCATGCAGCCATATTACAAGTTTCAGATAAGAATGCAGCAAATAGGGCGTTGCAGCTGACCGTTCAAGCCGACCATTATGTGCTTGACATAATTTCTGACGCATGGTGTGCGCTGCGGGAATAGTGTGTGTATGTGGGTTCATTCTACTGCACATCTTCACCGTTTATTATTTTGCGCATTGTTCGTTTGACGTCAATTAAAGAGTCATAAGGATCTTAGTCAGGAAATTACACGGAACAATATCAATTTGTATGAGCAATTACGGTAATTTCAATTCAATGTGGTTTACTTGTATAAGTATAAGAAAGTCATTCCCAAGTTTAGGCGGATATATAACGTAAAATAACTCACTAAATGCAATAAACATGTTCTAATAAGCACTGAATTTAAACACATTACAATGATTAGCTGCGACCAATTGTGTCTCGAATTTGTCCAGCTACCGCGACAAGTAGATAAGGGCCATGGGTTGATAGAAATTGTTCAATTACGTTTATTCAGATGGTTAAGAATGTCACTTACAATATCGTTCGGTGTTGCCACACATGGGCGGCGTATGGGCAGCTGGTGACACCTACCAAGCTAACGGTTCTATCGTATATTCATATATGAAATATATTGAGCTGGTTATGATTCATAATATGATTCTAGGTTATGCTTGCCAAACCATTTCGCAGGTTTATCTAAAAGCTGGGTAATAGCGCATGTCGTTGATGTTTGTTATTTTTAGCCGTTAAGAGTGCAAATTAATGTGGGTTGCAGAGATTATTTGCTAAAATTTATTTTATTTGCAGTGAATACGTTTCTGGTGATTTTTTTGCACACAAAACCCAATGGGTAGGTAAGTAGTACTACACATTGCCCTCAATCAATCAATTCGTTAGCTCAGCTTATCGCAGTCCACCGCTGGACATAGGGCCTCTCCCAAGCTGCACTAACACACCCTGTTCTCCGCCTTATGCATCCACTTTTCCGATTCTGGTATATGAATGTTTCGACAGTCACCCCTGCAACCACTACGTCATTTTGGCCTTCGATCAACAAGTTGTTTATTGTTGATCAAATACCTCGAGCGTCATTTATGTTCTAGGTAGCTATACTTCAGTGACTTATGTTCTATAATTAATTAATAAGAGACAAGTTAAGCTAGAAATAACATAAAATTAAATTGAAATTTATCTTCAGCATTCGCTGTATCCTTGAAGGAAAATCACTATGCATGAAATCAGCCAGACAAAACATTACATAATGTGACTCATGTTCAGTTTACCTAATGGTTTCAGCGGCTCTTCTATCACCGGACATAGCTTGACTTTGTTTACGACGATTACCAACGTAAACTGCATTGTCGCACAACACCGGCACACACACAGAAACAATTCAACTTTCTCACATAACTTCTACAAATTAATAAATGCATTGTTCGTAACGTGCACCGTACTGCACAGTCCCTTCAAAACTAACCCGGATTAACATAATTGGTGCTTGCGGCAATTGCCGAGCCTACCACTCAGCAGCCATGTTGAAAAATTAATACTAACATTGGCTTATGTCCAGCAATTATTATTATCAGGCACGCAAACAAAGCTAATTGTAAATATGTGCGCCTCCCGCATCAATTGAGCGCATCGGCGGCGGCGCAACGGGGGAACTTTCAGTGACGGAAATAAACACAATTGTTACTATTTGTAGAAATGGCGAGTTCTGAAGGGAATATAATCGTTGCGACAATGTAAAGAGATGGCTGACATTGTCGCAACCAGTCTTTTTTCATGGAATCTGAATATACATATATATTGCAACAATAGCCGGTAACGCCCGTCATTCTGTCAGTCTTACAAATGGGCGTCCGTAAATTGTCATTTTTGTAGCGAACTTGATCTTACATGCAACGTAGACTTTGTTCAATCCTAGTTTATGGTATGCTATGATGAATGGTAAATTGCTCGCGATAACCGCAAAACCTAGGAATAGAGTAACCGCAAACGAGGAAACATTATCACATGTTTCATTCATTAAACTAAACGATACATCTACTAAATCAAGTTTACCGAGACCTTAATAATTTATTGGAATAAAATGTTTAAGAAATTAATCTTGGATAACTTGCCTCTACTGATGAAGGTTTTGAGAGAGAAAGTTTAATTTATTATATTTTAAAACAAGATGAATGTGTGGATGCTGTACGTCCGCTTGAAGTTGATGTTTACCTACATCGAGTGTTTGTAGTGTATCTTGATGAACGTTTCACAGCCTCAACATAGTTCATTTAAATTGTACATAGGAATTACGTCATTCAGTCGAGTTCAAGGCTAGTTTCAGTCAGATGACAAGCGACGGACGAGCGTCTTGCTATTGCATTCACAACTACACATATCATAATAATGCAAACACGCTGAGAAGATATCCAAGCCAAGTAATAACATGTAATAACCGCATATCAATATCGATCGTGTAAAACAAATTGCTGGGCCGTTGCTACATGACACATGAATTAATACTACTGCACATCAAATAATCGAGATGTATGCAATCAAATAGTCGTGCCAGCAAGCAACACATCGAACTAACGCAGTACGCAGTGGAGACCAGTCCAAAAATATACAAAAGCATATTGCAATGAGGCCAATGAATCTATGGCGATTGGCGAGCAGTGCGCTAGACTGATTAATCAATGTATATGGTTGACTGACGACGGTGAACGAATTTAAATCAACATTATTGAGCTAAAGTTGCCATAAAAGCGTGCTGTGGCATCTAGTGTAATTAGGCATAATTACTAAGGCGTCTAGACGTTGAAGACCAGGATTCTATATGGAATTAGCGGCCCTATAACTGCCATTTAAGTCTTATGAGATGCAGTTCGACGTCCGAACATCTAGTGAGTCAGCTAACCGCTTATGTTTAGTAGCTCTTAAATAAACACAACAGATAAAGTGTCGGGAATTCTGCTAACATAATAAAACATAATCTAATCTACCAAAACAAATTCTGGTGCTTTTAAAATACACATTAGGCTGAGCTGCAACATTTATCTACAGTTATATACTCACTAGACAGAATTGAATGCAGCCTTGTCGTAGTGTTTGTTCCCCTAGGAAAATGAATACAATGATAACATATAAGTATGTACAAACTTAATTAATACAATGATTCAATGTGCTGGTCGTGACGTTGTGAAGTAAAAACATGATCTTTGCCACCGTTTGACCGTTTTATGATCATGGATTGTTTGACCAGCGTTTTGCGTGCGTGGTGCGTTGTTTGCAGGCGGGCTGCTTCCACTATTTCCACTTCAACCCAAGCTAACAGCGAATCGCAGTCTGCGCAAATGCATTTTTACCCATCACAATAACTACAATAATAAACATTGGCTAAAAGTTTGGTAATGCTGTTGCGAATTTGCGATGCACCGCGTTTGCAGGCTCACTGATTGTGATGCAGTCGGTCTGTTTACACTTTAAAGTCGTTGATTCAATCACAGATAATGTCTGAGTACTCCAAACGTAACGGTTACTATGAGTGGGTGTTACTTACATTTAATGAGTACGACCGAGTCGTGGGGCTCGCACTGCACCTGGGTGGCGTTCATGGCCAGCAGCCCAACGCTGCCCGCCCCGCCACCCGCTCCGCTCGCCTCTCTGCAATCACAATATTAATGTAAGCACAACTTCACATGTATTTCCCGAAGGATGTTGGTATAATGGTTCGTCCCCTTTGCCATTAACTCTCTGTAATGTCCATGGGAATTTCCTAGTAGAAAAACTCAATTTGCCCTGACCCCCGGGTAAAGAAATCTTGACTTCACGCTCGGCAGCGCGTAGTCATGATTTTTCTGCAACCTTAGACCAAAGAAGGGTTAAATACCTATTTCATTCTTTTACATAAATGTTGAGCTGGGTTTCCACTTACTTGGGCTTGAGCTTGGGCTTACACTAACTGGTAACAGTCAACATATTTTTAACATAAGAACAACTACTTACAACATTTTGACTAACCATTCGCTCTGAGAGGGCTATCAAGATCTAAAGCTGACACAGGGTGACGGACTGTCGTTCTGTGTGGCTGATGGATTCCCTGTTACTGTCATAGTTTTCATGGACCAATGAAGTAGTACATAATAATAATTATTACCTATCAATACTATGAGTAAATACGTTATTACGTAACAAGGCCGTCTGTTTCACAAGCGTAGCGATTGCAATAACTGCGCTGCGCTAGGTTTTAGATTGACAGCAGAAAAATGTGTGAAAGTACGCATTTTCATAGGTTATTCGATACAATCAATTGAATCAATTAACCGATAAGAACAATCATGTGATAACGCATTAATGTAGGCCTAATCGTGACGCAGATGATGGAAGTACATCACGTACATCTTGATTGCTTACATTCATGAGCGATAATGATATTACTCAAGTTATCTAAGCCTGCATGTTATTTAGATGATCCTCAGAAGACGTCCTCAGTTGACTGGCATCGCTTACCAAGTTCTACAAGGCGATCAAAGGGCATGAAGTCAATACTTTCTGGTAGAGTGAAATCGATTTTCGTGACCTTGAATACTATTCTAAGCTTCAGTTATTTAGCAAGATAAAGTACCTATAAGAGGCTAAAGTTTTTGTAGATATCTTTAACAAGGAAATTGGTAGCCAAAAGGAAAATTTTCATCACAAATCATCGACGCATGAACATGGCTGCTGCAGATATACACTAGTACAATCAACAAATGCTGGGCGATGATGTCATCATCATCAAGCTTGGCTGGCGGATGTGTAATTGCAACATGGCGTCATCAGCGTACAAGTGGATGAAACTGTGTACCTGAATAAACTAAAATTCTATCAAACTTGGACGAATACAGGAGAGAGGGGGTGTCTAATTTAGTTGGGAACAATACTAATGTTACCATAATTACACCATAAAAACAATTGCAAAAGCGATGCACAAAGCACTAATAACTAAGCTAATGTTGACTTGCTAAGCGTTAGTCATTAGCTACTCCCATGAAGAACAAAGGAATTAAACATTGGGACTGTATAAACTAGAGAAATTAATAGATGTAGTACACTATACTTGGATCGTTGAGCAATTTGCAAGAACTTTATTTTGAAACCTGGTTTTCTTGATTTTAAAACGGAACCTCAATTTTTGAATAGCTCGTGAAAATTCCGAAGTCCGATTCCGAAGTTGCAGATCGAATTCACGAGTGATTTATGAAAGTTCGTTTTATAAACTTATGAATTTTGCACATTACCACTTTTAAAATATTTACGAATTCGAAGTCATAATTCAGCTGGAAGGTGGCATTTCTTACGAGTTTGTTTTTCGTCTTAAGTAAAGCTTTCGTGGGATTGTTTGAGGCTTCGATGACGAAGTATGAAAAAATTTTGGTTTCTTTATTTGATTCAACATTTCGGGTGATTCAATGGTGGTAAACACGAGTTTCTTGTAAATAATGTCCCAGTTTTCAGAGTTGTTCATACGAGTTTGGGCTACGGAGCTAAGCGGCCGCTTTAACCGCCTCTGTGGTCTAGTGGTTAAGCCACCTGTCTCAGACCCAGAGGTCCCGGGTTCGATTCCCAGTGGGAGCAAAATTTTCTGCTCGGTTTGGTTGGTGGTAAGGCTTGTTCTAAGTCCGCCTAGCTAGCTACCACCATCTTACCTAAGTCTGTCGCCTTAACAACAATGTTAACAGCATTGTTGTGTTTCGCAGTTTAGAGATAAGATAGCCAGTTCCTCTGTGGTTGAGGATTCCGGGTGAAGCTCGCTTCCACCTTCGGCCTGATCATCACTTACCATCAGGTGAGATGCAGGCAAAGAGCTTCCCCGTCGAGAGTTAAAAAAAAAATGCGGTGTCATCTCTGTCTACATCGGCAACAGTACAAAGGAACACAGTAGCTACTTGTCAGGTTAAAGATCAAAGGTCTACATAACCTGTAACAGGTTGCCAGTCTATGACGTAATGATAATCCCGTGCCCCTTGTGTGTAAGCCATCCTAAAGCTTATCCATATCACGAGGAGACTGGAGAAGAAGATATCGTGGCAAGAATGGATGAGCAGAGCAACCAGTATCGAGTTGAATACCATAATGACTAATCATGAATCAACTATATTTTCTGGACATCATAGTAACAGAAAACCTTCCAAGCCCCAAGATAATAGGCACGGCAAGGTGATACAGTCACGTTTTCATCCATTTCGTCAATTAAACGAAATTGGACTCGATTATATGAGTAGATATCTAGCTAGACTATTTATTTCTATTTGTAAATCGTTTTATTCTTTGTTGGTGTTTTCAGTATGAGTGCGGTGTTTCCGTGTTTCTAATCACACAATGGGTCATCTTCTCCAGTCCCTTGTACTCACACCTGTAAGTATATCTGCAGCAGCACCACCACAAATCACCACCACCAAAGTCAACGGAGTACATCAAGCAAGCCACCGACAAGTCGACAACGGAATAGTCGTGTAATCCTACTGGGCTAAATAAGCAGCATGATTTCTGTACTATCGACATGATAAACAGAAGTTGATGACTGCATACCAGAATTTCATAGGTGCATGGTGAATATGAACATTATCGACTTTTAAATAAAGAATTTTGGGTGACTATTGTTTGATTATCCATGTGTGTTAATACCACGGACGTAAGTGAACTGATTCCTAATATTTAGTTATTTTTTAATTATGAACATGGCGAATTTTCTTCAGAATTGTGACACAAAAAAATTGTTGATGACTCTACAACATCTTCCATCTTTAACACGTAACGCGAATTATTTGTCTTCAAAACTATTCAACTATCCAACCTATCCTATCCTTCCTTTGTATTCTTCTTCTTCGTTTATTCTTCTATTTTTTTTGTAATTAATTATTATTTATTTATTTATTCATTTATTTCCGACAAAGTCCATAACATTACATTTCATTAAATTAAAATATTAATGCTGATAAGTTTTGGGTAATGGCAATATTTTTTAGAAACAACTTCTTCTGCAATCGGTCCCTCATTACTGAGGATCGTGGTTACTGGACCCCTTTAAACGGACAATCTGCCTCCATCGGCTCCGGTCCAAAGTTGCCATCACCACCTGCTGAAATTTGCTTGAGGACGTCCTCAAGCAAATTTCAGCAGGTGGTGATCCAGTTGACCAGCTTCTTTTACTTGGTCAGACCACCGTGTTGGCTACCAGCCTCGTGCTCTCTTCCCTTAGGTATTGCCAACAATGGCCAGCTTTTCAAGGCTGCTATCTGTGGCCGAAATAGGTCGAAATACGCTGTAGGCAAACTGTAGACAATCGGGTCTTGATGTCGAGTTGGAAAGGATAGACACATTTGTGCGTTTGGCTGTCCATGGAATTCGGAGCATCCGCCTCCAGCACCACATTTCGAATGAGTTTATCCTCGAATGCGTCTAAACAACTAGGCGGAGGAAGATTGATTTCAATGTGTTTAGTTTCGAACAAGGGCAGATCAATAATGAAAAGGTATTGTTGATCGAAGATAGGAGGACTCTATTGCTAAGTTGTTCTTACATTTAGGTTTACAGCAAATAAACAAGAGACCAGCTCCCTAATTGAGTGTTGAGTAACACACGATCAATCATAATCTGAATCATTTAGAAGGATATTGCTAATCCATTGCTTCATATATTAGAATTTGTCTGCTCAACATAGTAAATAACGCAATGAATGTTGTTGAACTGTCAAAATGGAACAGATTGCGATTTGTGATTGATCGTGTATTTACGCAATTAAGGTGCAGGAACATTGAGTAAAGTCTAAGAATGAAATCTTGAAATGTCTTGTAATGCATCAGGCAACTTTTATTAAAGATTTAGCAGTAGAATGTCATACATACATATGAAAAAAAAATGAGCTAGTGGCAGAACAAGCAGTAAAGAAACAAGTTGAAGACAAAAATGGAATAAATACATCAAACTCTGAAGCCAGTCTTAGGAGGGTTTACGTCGTACGGCATTTCATACAAACTTTCAAGCCCTTATTGCACGACTCGTAATGCTTCGCATTAGAGTGTGCTCTACGATCGAAAAATATTTTTTGCCCCATTTCTGCAACTGTTTTTATTGTTTCACTCCTGCTAGTACACAGAACCTACTTAATTTATATACCATTGTATAGATGATTAAATGGAGATTAATATTGTATTTTTTAACAATTGATTTAATGCAGCAGAAATGGAAAAAGCATCAAAATAGTTGAAAAAAATTTCCTGTCCGTCAATTTATGATCCTTGAAAACATTGTAGCTTGCGATAAAATCAATTAATTGAGTCAATTTTTTTTTTATACATTCGTTTCAGCCGTAGAAGGAACCCTATTGAAAATGGCTCTTTTATTCATAGTAGTTTAATTATAATTAATAAAATACTAACTAAAATATAATATCAATATCTAAATATTTTCAACCTTGATCCGGTGCCGTTGCCTAGCAACTGCCAACGTAAATATCTTTGTCAGTCGTTGACATTACGACTTCATGAAAAGTGATAAATTGTTCATTTTTAAACTATGTTTTGAATTTCTTTTTCGTTTATGAATGAGTGATAAGTATGAGGCGTGCACTTTTGGATTTTCCAAACTATCATCTTCTACACAATCCATACATCGTTTCTTTAGTCTTTCTCCTGTTATATTATTAGCAGTAAAGTTTATTTTTTTATATGACTGAACCGATTTTAATGAAACTTCATACACATATGCAGGATATAAAGGTTTAAAAACTTAGTTAAGAACATTTTCGAAATGTCTTATTTAAAAGCAGATAACTGGAAATCTCAATTACTAAGAAAAAATTAAAATCGGTCTAATTTGGTTGTAACACTATTTTTCGAAAATGTTCTTAACTAAGTTTTTAGACCATTGTATCCTGCTATGCGTATGAAGTTTCATGAAAATTGGTTCAGTTATTTCGAAAAACAAGGGCTTGAAAGTTTGTATGAAATGCCGTACGACGTAAACCCTCTTAGTCCAGCTTTAGAACAGGCTCTATAGGCTAAATGTAAATTGTAATAGATGAATGGAGTTTATGAACACAAATCTAACCAGACTAGTCACACACGAAAAGAAGAAGAAGACCTAAATCTTATGCACAAATCCACTGTGGTGATTTGGAAAAGTGTGAAAATACAAGAGCAAGTGCAACTAAAACCCTTATTATGTGCGCAGTAAAATTGAATAAGTAGGTAAGTACTGTAAGTCTGTAACAGTAAAGTAATAAAAAAAAGAAAAATTAAGCAACCTGGAAAATTGTTCTTAAAAGTTTTTGAAGCTTGTTAGGAAAAAGATGCAAGTTGTTAAATGCAACATTCAATTAAATATGTCAATACTTAAGTAGTGCATTAAATAATTATAAGATACATTTAAAATGTTTGTGTGTTATTTATGTGTTACTGTTATCACTGCACTACTTACCTAATGCTTTTTAGGGTTCCGTACCCGAAGGGTGACAAACGGAACCCTATTCATAAGCCTCCGCTGTCCGTCTGTCTGTCAGCGAGCTCTATCTCATGAACCGTAATAGGTAGGCAGTTGAAAATTTCACAGATTGAGCATTTCTATTGCCGTAAGAGCAACAAATAATAAAATTAAAAAATAAAGGGGGGTCGCCATACAATAAAATTAAATTTTGAAAAAAAAATTATCTGACCCTGGCATGTGGGGTATCATTTTCTAGAGCTCATCGAGTAGAGAATAAATATAATTTTTATTTGTTTTTATCTTCAAAAATGATGAATTAGGGGGCCGTAGAAGTTGTCTGTTTTAGACCATTTTTGTACGAGCTCTATCTCAACAACTAAACAAATTAGGAATTTGAAACTTGTGTGTATCATGTAACATATACTGTTTATAATCAAAAAATACTAAAAACGCCGATTCATAACGTATTTTATATAATATGGGCGATTTTCTACAACTTAAAGTAATAATTTTGTATTTCATGCTAAAATTATGCGATATAAATTCCACAGATAACTATTTAATAGTCGGAGTAATGACATGGAATTAGTAAGTACCTACTATCATGGCAGCATATACTATTTCGATCATTTAAATTTTGATCATCCAAAAAGGTCTACAAAATAAACTTTCTTCACAAGATTTTAAAACCGGCCAGTATTTTTTGAGTTTAAGAACTTTATCGACTTTTTTCAAAGTATCCCTAGACGGTGTTAATGTGTGTACCTCGTGTTAAAACTACACCCCAATAGACAATATATTCAGTAACATTGAAATGAATGCTGGCACATACAGTGTACTATTCAGTTACCTAGCTTAAACCGTTGTGGATACAATTTCATATTGAGAAAAATTATTGGTGTAAAAATATTCGGTCATGGCGGCCAATCTCAACGGAGACTGGCCTTCGGCGCGGGAGATATTATAGTGCACAAGTGTGTGCGCAGACACGAGTGCACTCTCTCTTCCCTCACTCTCGTAGTCCGATGGGATGTGTAAAAATAATAAGTAAGAAATAATAGACTTCTGTATGACTATCAAAAATAACGTAAATAAATACCTGTATCGACCCGTGCGTTTGCACTGGCGAAACATCACGACAAAACATGTTGAAATCTCTAGTTCCTGTCAAACATTGTATGAAAAATTGACAGAAAATAGAGATTCCAACATGTTTTGTTGTGAATGTTTCGCCAGTGCAAACGCACAGTTATAATTAAAATTTGGCGTACTACTTACATTCTATTTTGTACAATATAGTCTGATGTAGCAAGAGAAATCCTTTTATTTATAAGTAACTAGCTTTACCCGGCCTGGCTTCGCACGGTTAGCACTAAGTACTTATCTACGGCGCATCTACCTTTTCTAATTACCTATTTCTACCTAATTACCTACCTTACCTACCTACCCTACCCTTCTTACCAGGGTAGGTAGGTACCTAACCTACCCTACCTACCCTACATATCTACCTGCTTACCTACCTTATATACCTATTTATACCTACCAGTACTATGTTAGTAGCAAATAAATAACTTTGAGTTTAGTTAATGCATGTTACTGGATAAAGTTAACTTAATATTTTTCTCTTAAAATAAATGAAATAGTTTGGAAAATCCAAAAGTGCACGCCTCATACATAACACTCATTCATAAACGAAAAAGAAATTCAAAACATAGTTTTTAACAAAAATGAACAATTTATCACTTTTCATGAAGTCGTAATGTCAAAGACTGACAAAGATATTTACTTGGCGGTTGCTAGGCAACATCAAGGCAATGGTTGGAAATATTTAGATAAAGATATTATATTTTAGTTAGTATTTTATTAATTATAATTAAACTACTTTGAATAAAAGAGCCATTTTCAATAGGGTTCCTTCTACGGCTGAAACGAATGTATAAAAAAAAAATTGACTCAATTAATTGATTTTATCGCAAGCTACAATGTTTTCAGGGTTCATAAATTGACGGACAGGATTTTTTTTTCAACTATTTTGATGCTTTTTCCATTTCTGCTGCATTAAATCAATTGTTAAAAGTACAGTATTAATCTCCATTTAATCATCTATACAATGGTATATAAATTAAGAAGGTTCTGTGTACTAGCAGGAGTGTAACAATAAAAACAGTTGCAGAAATGGGGCAAAAAAAAATTTTCGATCGTAGAGCACACTCTAATGCTTCGCATTAAGAGTCGTGCAATATACTCCTACACCTATATTTTAAGACAACAACATTTTCTCATTAAAATTAGACAATTTCTTTACAAATCTTTGTTTTTTTATAGCGCCTCTGTTGTTACCTTTACGAAAGTATTACAAAAATTCATAGTGTTAAATCTTGTACGACATGGTATGGAACCCTTCGTGTGCGAGTCCGACTCGCACTTGACAGATTTTATTTTACATTCTTAGAGTTTTTTTCAAAGATTGGCATTTGCTAGTAACATGTTAGGTAGGTATAAATAATTTTTTGGCATAACTAAGATTGATGGGATAAAATAACATTAAATAAACCATGCACTTAATGAGATTTTTATAATCATGAGTGTTGATTGATTATTAAAATCTTAATATTGTTGAATGGACTTGATTGGTGCAGTGGTATTATACATAATAGCTATTATGACTTTCTGAAATTGATACAAGTTCCATTACTAAGCACAATAATATTATTATTATTATTCAACTGTGTTTTTTTTTAAGTGTTGTTATGTGTGGCATTTTAGGTTGCAGGATCCACGTAATTAAAAATAAACTTTGTTGATATAGCATATGTTTGAAGTCCCATTTCCAGCACAATCTCATAATGTGTGTGGATTTCAGTATCTCAATTCTCATTCATTGTCTTTGTAAGTAGGTAGTTCAGAAACAAACATTGTACCTACTGTGAAAACATGAGGATTCCAAGATGCTTAGAAATCTTAACAATGCCTCTTTCTCAGTACATGAGAGTAGCAAGTTCAATGACAAGTTTATTATTTACATATTATCAAAGTTTCCTTGGAATAGAAATAAGGTAAGTTCAGAAAAGTTCTTTCCTCAAAAGACCATTTCAGACACTAATCTACATGGTCCTCATGTGGCCTGACCAAGATTATGTCTGGACTTTAAAAGAGACCTCTGAGACTGTGACCTCTGAGTTTGTTTCGGCCTTTCTTCTCAGAGTAATCAGATAGGAAACGCCGAACTCATCTAGCTTATTTTTAATATTTTGTATAGTATATGTGTAAAAGTGATTCCGATATCCTATTTACAGAATAAACAATTTCATTTCATTCCATTTCATTTCATTCCAAAAACAAAATGGTGTAGAAAACAACCACACAGAAATAAGGTAAGGTCAGAAAAACAATTGGTGTAGAGAAAACAAAATGAAACAATGGATAAGTTTTGAAAGATGATATGACTAGAAGTCTATCAGAATAATAGTGGGTAAATACTGAAATAATCATAATAAACATCACGCCTGTAGTACTTGAAGGGCTGCCAGTGGTGTCCATATAGTACAACCCACATTTTGCCAGTTATGTTTAATCCCATGTAATAGACGGCGGACTTTTTGCCATCAACCAGGCGCAAATCCAGACTCCAGGCTGCTACTAAGAAATCCCTGATGGAAAACTCAATAACATTTTACCTGACCTGGGAATCAAACCCAGGACCTCATGCTCAGCAGTAGTGCTTGCAACCACTAGAGCAACGAGGTAGTCAAAGTTTATTAGTCGCAAATGCAATGATTAAAGTCTCGTCAAAAAGCTATGCTAATCATATTTAAAAAATCTTTGTTTTTATACAAACAAAACTAATTACTTACATAAATGCTAATGAAAATCGAATTGCGGATATGGGTCAAACAGAAACATGTTATAGATAACAGTAACACACATAACATTGTATTATGATACTGATATCAGTTTCAAACACTACAAAGATTATGTATTACATAAAACTTTCATAATGACTTGTTTATCTCGGGATCTTAAATGATTACTTTCACAACTAAACATTTGTTCAACTCTTTTCATACAACAAAATTTAAAAGAGTAACAACTTTGGAATAACAAGCATGGTTTCTTTTAAGTTTCCTTTAGTCAACAAGGAAATAAAAATAAAAAGGTAGGAACTACATATAACATTATGGAGGGTGTATTCTGAAAACATGTGGACTGATAATAAAAATGTGACAAAAATAGCATCTGGTTCCATAGTGGTTTATCAAATGACCTGCTCTGAAACATTCAAGTGTTTTAATGATTATGAATAGAGATGAGGGTTACAAAACTGAGAAACTGGGTGGTCCACCATGTAGAGAAGTAAATAAAATTGATTTACATAGTTAAATAATATTATCATTTACATGCATGATTCATTCATGAATCAATAAACACAATGAATACAAATTATTTTATTATCAATAAAAGTTCTGTTTATGGAATGAAAATGTATAAAATAGGTTTTTACCATGAAAGTACCGACTAGAATTTTTTAATTTATTTGTAACAATTTCTGGAATAGACTCATTTCCAAGAATAACAGTCATTACAGGAAGTACCACATTAGTGTTGCCTATTTATTTGGGCATTACACTGAAAATTGTGTATTTTAGTTTGTAATCTATTCTATAGGAATGAAAATAATGCAGTTTAATCATCAAGGTGAGCTTGATGGAGGCTATGTCCAGCATTGGATGTCTTTGGCTGAAGAGATGAATTATCAAGGTAATTAAGTATGTCAACATCCTAATCCTAACTAATATAATCAATGCGAAAGAGAGTTTGTTTGTTTGTTACACTTTCACACTAAAACGGCTCAACGGATTTGGATGAAATTTGGCACACGAGTAGACCTGGAGAAGGACATAGGATATATTTTATCCTGATATTCCCACGAGATCGAGCCTTATGCAGATCAAACCGTGGGGTGCAGTCATAAAAATAACTTTTTTATTATAATTAAAATCATAATTTTAGTAGTTAGCTGTTATCATTTAGGTAGGTAATTCTTATTTCAGTTATATCAGAGCTATGTTTACATAATAAATAATACTACTCAGGTGTCTGAATCTTAATAATTTTCCCATTGCAATTCAAAATACTTTTGTTTGGGTTCCAGTTCCAACCACTTCATATGATTAATTTTAAAGAACACTTTCAGATTGAGATAAGGCTACTAAGGTATAATAAATAATCAAAACCAAGATCTAATAAAACAGTAACTTTTCTCATAGCCTGCTATTGAACTTAAATTTCAAGGAGAGGATTTTCAGTCCAGTGATGCTTACCTGATTCAACAAAGTGTTATAATTATCTCCTTTTTTCATTCATTTCCGGAGAAGGTAAATGGTAAACATATTAATTAAGTAAGTCTGCACTAAACCCCTGATAAGTTCTTTCATAGATACAATAGCTAGAATTAGTACACTAGAAATCCTATGACCCTGCTTTATATGCAAATAAGATAAGAACATGCATAGTTTTATCAATTGTTTGTTTTTAGTCAGAAGCCTATCCCTTTTATTTACTTAACATTGTTGATAAAGTTTTTCCTTGTTCTGCCTTACTGTGACTGGAATTCAGCTGAGGGATTTTTATCTATTCTTCAGAAGATTAATACAGAGGGGTAATATTTTTTTTTTCTATAATTTCAGGAAACCCTAAACGGGCGCATGTCCAAAAATTCTTCATAGAAAAGGTATTACTGTCCTTTGTGGTAACACAGAGAAAAGACCAAATAAAAAATTAAACCACTAACTAAATATTGAACAGTTCCACAGGCTTGCTGTTCCACAAATCAAGTGATGTGCATAGTTGGAACAATGACAAGTAGGGGAATTGTGGAACAACCACTTGTTTACAATTACATACCAGTATTTTTCGAGCCAGCTGGTGACTTTATGCACCTTATTATAATTGAGCTAGTTTCGCCTTGCATTCAAGATAATTTACTAAGCACACTCGAGTTTATTCATGAATTCCACGTACAATCATTGGTGCAATCGTAATAAATCTAGTACGTTTCACACGCTGACACACCGCACGATACTACGTCTTGACATTTGACACTGGTCTGGTCACAAGGCGTTGTCATCCGTTGTCATAATTTTAGGTCAAAGTACGATGAACTTGAACGCGCTTTACTCACCGTAAAATGCTTATTGCCGGCACTTGCTTCCCTACGGAATGCGTGCAGGCAGGGCCCGCATTCGCTAGGAAAGCATTACCCACTGTTTTATGCACGTTTGGAAAGTTTCCTCACTGGAAACCGGCCACGACAACAATCACTGGTCACACTGTTGGGTCCACGGGCACAAGATCTGACAATAACGTACTCAACAACTAAATACCACCACCTCTCATAAAATCCACTGTTTTACAGACAAAAGACACAGACACAGGTATCCATGTATCGAACACTTTTAAAAGTCACAACGCACTGCAAAAGTTCACAGACGGTTAGGTTTCAGTGTTGTATACAAAAAGTTCACACGCGTATCTTGTCTAATTAAAAACTTGATAACTTTTATATAAATAACAACAAAATAAGAAAGGAACGTCGATCGCACCGCAAAATCCGAAAAACACAAGACGCGCAGCTGGCTAGCTGTCGCCTCTCGCTTGACTGCGGGGACAGCGGGTGTGCGGGCGGGTGGAGGGGCACGCGACCGCTTCTACCGCGCCCCCTATCCTTCCCGCCTCGTCTCGCAAGTCATTTCATTATTACGTTACGTTCATTTTATTTTATTTTGAACCTGCATTCGTCTGCAGCATTCGGTATCCTACTGCAACAGAGATTATTATCAAAAATCGCTTGGTGCTTGAAATTACAGGTGGTCAGGTGTATTCAATTAAGTACAGATTTATTGATCCAGATTGACCTCTTTAAAACTGTCTAAATGTCGTAACTAACAAGTAAATTACTTTTTAACAGACAGCCTGAAAGTTATGTTGCAAGTAAATGCACCATTGGGAACCATCAGAATTCTCTGAACTGAAACATTTAAAACGGTGGTTTTACAACATAACAATAGAGATACAATGTTGCTTCTATCTATCCTACTCACCGTGAGAACTTTTACAGGCAATCGAGCAATTTACTTGCACTGATCATATAGATTGTAATGCACCTCATCGAGCTATCATACCTAATCGTAGAAGTGGACTGGACGGGTGAGTCGTAGTCGGCTGGAACGCGGTATGCGCGAATGGCAATATAAACAAGCAGCTGTTTTGTTGATGAAAGCACGCACAGTGTGCAGTGGTTGGCCTTCGTCGACACCACTACAGAGATCTGCCTCCATCGCATATTTTCGAAAAAAATAATTTCACATGGCCTACTTTCAGTTAATTTTCGAGAAAGTGATCCTTCATTGGCGATCTATCAAGGAGTGCGACGAGTTTCTCCTTTATCATTACAGGGCTCGGACAACCACCCCTGTAGGCCTGTAATTACTGGTAGTTTGCCGGCAGATGAGTAAATGCTTTAAATTCTGGGTTGTAGGGAAAGTGAAGTGTTAATGCGACAACTTGATCATAGTGTTTCGTGCCTTTCTACCGGTGAACAGGGAAGGGATTCCGCGAACTTTGAGTTTGACCTCGCTAACAGTTTACAATGTAATTGGCTATTAAATTAACCATAAGAGGTACGATACGACGAAGATCCTATTTACCTGTTCGCCAAAGTCTGCTCTGCCAGTGAGTTTGGGACCATCTGCTTCTGTTTTTACTCGCTAGGTAACAATAAACTTTACCCCAATTCATGGAACGGAAGTAGGGTGTGGTTTGGGTGCGTCCTTGAGTCGAGTTCAACTCATCATTGGGACCGGAAATTTCTATTCCCATATTTTTGTTTTGGTTTTTTAACAGAGCTCTAATAATTTAAATATGAAGTAGATAAGTAGGTAGGTACAAAGACCTAGTAGGTAAATGAAATTTCAATGAATAGCCAAAATTGCCTACCTACCTAGTTTCTATTTAAAGATTTTCTTTTTCATAATAGTTGATGTAAACTGTCTAAACAAAAACCTGGTAGCAATAAAATTATGTCATATTAAAATAACGCAATGAAGAATTTAGATAAATAATGTATTAAATGTAAGTTCACACAGTTCGAACGGATATCCTTTCTATTTCGGTCCAAGGATAAATGCTAATGGTAGGTTGGATACCTGGCTGGTTGGATAATATTTCACCGTTTGTCAACATGCCTAACGGTTGTACAAGCATTAAACTTAGAGACACATAATGGACGTTTCTGTAACTTTATGTTCTGCAGTTAAAGACTGTACGCCTACGATTGTCATATTGCCGGACCAGACACTAGTTTACATTATATTTTAGAAGCTAATTTTGAAACGGCAGCCTTTTCCGTAGTTTACGCAAACACAAGGCACTAATAAAAGTCCCACTTGGAATAACTTCGTCAGGTCTTGCAAGCTAAAAATAAGTTACCCATTCATCTATTTTGTTGAATTTTCACTGCATTTAGAAGTAGTAGATAAGTACATGTGCCACTATCTTTACACTTCTTTTGAATTACAAGCATTTTAGTTGATCACACATCTGGCTAAATCATGAGGAGCCCAAACGAAAATTGAGAAAAGGCTATGTGCCCAAAATGTCACTCTACATTTCCATCTCTTTTGCAGCTTTTAGTTATTATAAACTGTTTTATATTACATTCTAGTTATACTGGTAAAATACATAATTCATGGTCACTGGTTACCTACTCATTTTTTTCTCCGTTACCAACTGATGTAGAAGCTTTTAGTCTTAGCTAAACAAATTGACTGTAATTTGCTAGAAGTGTGTGCGACGTAAAATACGAACAATTTGCATTTTACATACGTAGTGAAGAAAGTTTTGTTTGTAGACGAAAATATGTTAGTAGTAGTACCTAAGTACCATAGATTTCACTACTATTGCCGGTAATTCAAGAAGGTAGGTAAATATTTGCGAAATGTAGCTTTACCAAATGAAGACACTCCATAGACTTCAGGAGTCAAAACATAGACGTTGTTTCACATTTGAATAAAGTATGTGACACATGTGTATGTCTCACACTTTATGGTCCTTCCGTATCTGTTCTGTGGTCCTTCCTGATCTATTCCTGATCAGTTATAGTGACCTAATCGTCGGGAATCATCAACACAAACAACAAGAAAAGATGGGACACGATAAACAATTAAGGACCCCTGTTTACTCCGTAAGTGAAGCAACAATCCTTCAATCTTCATTACTGAACCAAGTGCCAGTAGTATGGCATGGGACTACATTTTATTTATACCTTTACAAGTCGCATACTCGACGCGCCTTGCTCAAAATATCGCGTCGTGCCGGCGACTTCCGTCGATTCAAAGTCGACTACCACTCATGGGGTTTTTTACCATGACACTCTCGAACACGACATTTTGTTTATTCAAGTGTTTGGAGAATAGTGGACATTTGAATAATTTTCGTTTAAGATTCGTTGAAAGGGAATTGTTTTAATAAAAGTGCTTAATTAATAAAGCAGGTAAAGTAGACAGCGTGGTGCCAAATGAATAGGATATTATAATAGGACATCCACAATGACAAAGGACTGACTTAAATAGTACAACAATGGTCTGACGTTACCCATTTACTAAACTAGGTTTTTGGAACGGTATGAAGCGGAAGGAAGGACAGTGAAGAAAGAATAGCACAAAAAAATTGTGAGGTTGAATTAGATGTAGAATTTTATACTCTACAATGTAGAGTTTAAGATTGATGTAGAGTCTACATAATTCGAAACAATATAAGGAAATGTATCTAAGATGGAACAAAACAAACACTTAATTTTCATAAGGAGGTAACAGTTGTTTCATTTTGAAAGACATCATTGTCCACCGATCCTTGCAGTGCTAGACAATCAAAGAAAGTATGTCGATAAGTTATAGAGGAATCGAAAGTAGCCTTTGTGTAAAAGAAACGATTATGTCAATCGACGATTTTCCCTGTATGTGGCAATGGAAACACACCATGAACAGATTTTTTCTGGTAACTTTTTATGTTCATATTGTCCCAGGTTTTCGGCGGCAGACGATGACTTATCAGACGGTTGAGTGGCGGCATTTTGTTGAACTCTGCGTTTCATGTGTTTGTCTTGAGAGCTAAAAGGAACGAATAGGACGTGACTGCTGAGACAGATCTAAAAATATAATATTAATTTTTGATATTTAGGTCCCAACTCCCAGTCCCTCCCATAAGTACTTATTTATTATTAATATGTACTTCTTCATAGCGCTACCTTCATAGCTGAATTTTCGAACCAAGTTTACATTGAAACATGTTTGTTTTGTTAATTATTTAACAGCTTGTCAATTTATGTATTACTTAATAAAACTGGTTTATCTATCTAATTTACAATTTTATCGAATAGAGACGGAAAATAGGATCATTGTTTGTATAATTTGATTGGTCATAGAGTTTTATTTTTAAATTATTTAAATTCGGAGCGGTGAATCCGGTTATTTTCAGATAAATCACTCAACCAATTACAGGGACATTAGCGAATTGAATGGCGTGTATCAATAGAGAAGCATTGTTATGGGTTCATGGTGGCACGGGCCATTTAACCCGCCTTATCAATCGGTAACGGTCGGCGCTAGGGGCGGAGGTCAATGCACCTACTTTGTTGTTGTTACCTTTTTAGAGCTCCCCGTTATCCAAGATATTATGTAATAAACTGATAGAAACTTTATATCATCGTTTTCGTGTTATCATAGTTCAGTGCTGCGTGCTGATCGTTTGATTAGCCTAATTAAGTTAATCTTTATGATCTTTGCCTTAGTTAAGCCGTTAAGCGGTTGCTGAGAAAATTCAAAGTCATTTCGAAAAACTTACAACTTTGCGATATACTTACATAAAATCTAAGATCACTTCAGTCAGATGAATTTTTCTTACTTACCGTACCTGAAAAAAAAAAAACTGAAATTATTACTTAACTCTATGAAGTGTGGTGCCATACATATAATTTATATTTCTATGTGTGGTGCTGAAGATTCATGGATTAGTGCAGTCCAGCAGTGCAAAATACGTATAGCCTCACGCTTGAGCGTCTTGTGGTCAGGGTTACCGGCTTTTTGACCCCCCCGTCCGGACTTTGTCATTTGCTCGGACTTTTCCGTCCGGGGTTAGCATATAATAGCATAATCAGCCTATAATGTTCCCACTGCTGGGACAGAGGTCTCCTCTTTTCAAGAGGGAGTGGGCTGTATTCTACGACGCGAAGAGACGAAGACGGCCCTCTTCAGATTTTTTGGTTCTAGCACATGCTGGTTTCCTCACGATGTTTTCCTTCACCGTTTTGAGAGAAGTGGTGATGAAATTAATTACACAATTTAAAGCGCCTGCCTGGGTTCGAACCTGTTATTTATATTTCTATGGTTCGAACCCACTACCTATAACTCGTAAGTCGGAGCCGTTACAGTGGTAACGCCTCCGACTTACGATTTATAGGTCGTAGGACCACCACTGCTCAGATTCAGATTTTAAAGTAAGTATTGTCCAGACTTTTTTTCAAAACCAGGTTTTGTCAGGACTTTTCAAATTTTAAAATCGTAGCCCTACTTGTGGTGTTGAAAATCACAAGACTTACATCTTTTGCTCTATATATACCTCGGTAAAAACGCCAGTAAAAACTTTTCCTAGCTTGACCTTAGTGTCACGAAAGCAATCGATTTTGTAAAAACCATTACAACAAATTACATTCACGGTCTAAATTAAAAATCTTTGTAGTCAATAATTTACACAATCCACTTTCTGGACGGGTCCAATACGATACCCAGATTGCGTAACACTTTATTGAAAAGTTAGAGCCTTAGGCCCACCTGTTGATATTACCTACACTGTTTCGTTTATAGTAATTACAGGTGATTTACATGTAGTGTCGTTACGTAACCATACATAATTTCTATGCGTTCAATTTACCAGCTAATCGGACTTTTTAATTTATGCTTTAATAATGCACTTCAACTAAACGTGGGAGGTGTGGCTTCGCTCGTAAATATGACTAATAGTCTTTCATTATGATTCGCTTTTTACTTCTCATATTATTTATGGAAAATGATGATACATTCACACCTAAAGTAATACTTATTTTTAACACATAACCGAAACGTCTGCATGAGTAACACTGCGTTCCACACAACTTCAAAAGCATTTGCACAAACTTCAACAATAATCAAAATGTAACAGGCGTAGCCGTGAATTGTTTTGAATCTCATATTTAGTTCAAGAACAATATCTCGTAGCTCGGATAAAGTAAGTACTGTTAGCAGGCTATTACCCAAACGCATAAGCTTCGCTAACACCGCTATTGTATTGAAAATTTGCGAATATTCCGTAACACTATTACCGCGTTTACAGTGTCATGCTCAGTTTGTAAGCTATTGCGAAACATTGGTTATTGTCTCTAAACTCTCTAACTTAACAGACCGTATGGGCTTAGAATAGAAATCCGTTTAGTGTACGCTCCCATGAGAGTCGTGCGAATTATAATCCGTCTCATTATGTAAAAGAAAATGTCCGCTTTCTTTCTGTACTTACAAAGAATCAGCGATCGAAAGTTCATCGGATACAATGGCCGCAGCCGATGACACTGCCGGCTTCTTATCGAGCATCGCTAGCTGACTCACTGCCCATACAATTCTCTTAATTATTATAATTTTCGTAGTTAAATTCATCCACGCGATAACTGGCCGGTTCGAGTGAAAGTATTCTGGATTAATCAATCGTTCGTCTATGGACGCAAGTTCAATGCCTTGATTATGACTGTTATTTAAATTATAATATTCTTTTGCTTTCTTACGCGATGAATGGCGGAGGCGGTGCAAGGCAGGTGGGTGCTGTAACCGCGGCCTGCTCCGCTGGACGTAACACCGCCGCGTGCCGTCCGCGAGAGCTTTCTAGGCTGTACTATCCTCCTCTACGTCTCAAGTACATGTCAAAGTGTCAACTACAAGTATGAGCTCTCTTATCATAAATCCGGTTGTAATTAATTAAGATTTGTTTGGATAAGGATGTATGTTGTAATTAGGATCTCAGCAATGTGCTGCTGTGCCAACTCCAAGGTTTCTCGGAAATGTTTAGGTACAGTGATTGGTCGCTGAATAGTGAATGTTGGACTTGGACGAAGAAAATAGTCTTTTTTTATTAAGTGTAATGTCTAGATAATGAGAAGCGATAAGTTAATAACATTGCTGCACGTTTGCATGACTAACCAATTGGAGAAATGGCAAATGGAAATAGTCTCGCTCTCGATTGATGTTATCACGTGCCCCGCTGATGTGCCTAGTTATCTAGTCACAGAAGGCTAATTTACTGTGCTATAGGCGTAATAGTGTCGTAATACTAGTAACTTGTCGCAAGTAATTGGTATAGCCGCTGAAACTAAACAGTGGATCTTTTAAGCTCTTTTATAAATTCATTTTCGAACTTGTGTGATATGAACATTGCATAATAGAGTCCAACAGATGACACAGAAACCTAAGTATTACGAGACGTGATTCAGTCTATTAATTCTATCTATTGGTTGAGCTATTTGTATTCTTCGTAGGAAATCCAGGTCGATGGAACTGAATACGTATATAAACTGGCGTCGATGGAGCGTGAGATACACTGCCGTCTGCCACATTAATACCTTTTAGCGACTTCATTGTTTTCTGTGTGTTTAGAATAGCAGTTAGACAAACCTAATGGACAATGAATTGTTTTGAGTCTAAGAATTTGTTTGGTTTCCTTGACCTATTGAAGATAAATAAATAGTTCACCGGTGTAATTGTCGTTTAATCGAATTCAATGAGCCGGATATTATATCGGTGTTGTTGTTGCAGCGGCAAGCGATTGCATTCATTGTATCGTCACAGTGTATAAACAGCAGGAGACAATCGGAATTAGTAATGTGTGTCTTGATAATGAAGTAAATAGGTCGTTATAAGTTTTTATGAGTAAAAGTGGCTCCACTATAAAATATTTATTTGATCTACGTATAATTTTTTTCTCATAAAGTAGGCAAAGGTAAACGCAAACCAGTCAAAGAGGAGGAGCTAAAATTCCTTTCCACTTTGATCTACAACTTCCTATTAGGTACAAAGTTTTAGTTCCACTTCACCCCACCTACAACGTTTTGTTGCTAAGTAATTTAAGCCAACTCTCAGCATAATTTCCTGGTTGATCCAAATAAAGTCAAGTACAAAGTAGTTTAGGCAAGGTTGTTACCGGAAGAAGATCACACGAGCAGTGCTTACTTAGTTCACGGTAGACGTTTCGGCCAAGCGACATAAAAGTTTAAGGACTTTATGCGATGGAAGTTTTGATTGCATAAAGTCATGTAACGGTGTTTTGTGTGGCCTGCCGCATGCAATGAAGATAAGAGGGTTAACGGAGCGGGCACGGCGATGGCATACAAAGTGTGGTCATATGGACGTAAAGCCCGACTGACATGAGGCCAGTGGTTCTTGTAAGCAAGCCAGGTGCCAAGCGTTATTGAAGTCAATAAGGGGTCATAATTTTGTGCTTCGCGAAGTCTTTTTTGGCTGTGAAATCATCAAATAAGTTCTCACGTGTCAGACTCTTACTGACTAAAACCCACCCGTGTTCCTTCAGTTGCCTGATTGCCTGTACGTTGCCAGGGGCCACGGTAACCCTTTAGGACTTTCCCGCAACCCCGGCAGGCATCGGCCCTAGCGGACCCCGCCAGCTGTGCTGACATCTGACGCATGCCAGGCTTCACGTAGCCTGGCATTTTCAGTAAATCAGTAGCTATTTGCATTTACACATATTTGCATTCGGATAGTCATGATCATAGTCAGCTCAATGGATGGGCATACACATACTCACTAACGCACTATAAGGGTAAGTAAAAATTTAAGGAAGGAAGGATATTCAATTGTAATAGGGGGTAACGGTAATAGGGGGTAGGCATTCAAGCAAGCAGCAGTAGGATGCAAGCGTTTCACATTTTCACACAAAACTGTGTCACAAGTCTCACAAACAACATCACCAGTCGCTGGACTCGTGTCAGCCGGGCTTAACCACAAAACTATGCACCACATTAAGTTACATTTGCCACCTAACATTACGGTGTTCACGTAAGCATGAATATGAGCTCGTAATTAAAGAAATCATGGCCGCTCGTTAGCCTACTTTATTATAGTTTTTGCCTGGAGACCTGAATAGTTTCCTTCTGATTGTGTCGCAAAGGTGTACCTGTTAAGACACTTTAAGAGAGGTCTTAAATGTTAATGGTCGTTGATGACCAGGTGCGGCGTTTAATTCGTAAATTTCTGTAAAGCTATGTTGATGCATTGCAGAGAGCGGATGTCCTTCGACCAAAGACCCATCTAAGTCTTCAGAATTCAATTAAGCTTATGGTGATTTAGTTCATTCAGACCAGCGGACACACCTCAAATGCGGTTAATGTTCCCCTTCCTGGCGGTTCTCTATAGAGTCTAGAAAAACGCAACAAGCGTTTTTTGCATGTTTTCAGTTAAAATGACGGAAGTCTAGTTAAATGACCGTAGAAGGCAGGTAGCTAAAGAAATGTGGAAACGTCGTAACGACGTCATCCTGTTCGTTTATGTAACGCTAGTTGGTCAGTGGTACTGAGCAGGGCACGGGCGTGGGTTCCGCGTGGCTCGGGCGCTGGGCATCCGGCCAGCTCCGGGGCGCTCCGGGCCCGACCTGCTGATAAGAGTGCAGTGAAAGTGCCTCCCCAACGAAACCCGCGCCCCGCACCCATTGTTGTGTGACGACGGTCACGCTCCGCTAATTTGAATGCAAGCATGTTTGTAATAGAATAATCTCGTTGATTGATAGACTTATTATATGATGATGAGGTTCCAGGAAAGTTCGCATTGTCCCAACATTGGAGCGGCCGCTGATAATTTGTCAAAGATATACCCATTACGGTTCGTAATTGAATGTTACATAACTTGGAAGACGTAAACTTATAGAGAAATTGTGAGACTCCGCCTTCGGTTGGTTAAAAGGCTTTAGGCGTTATTCTCCATTCAATAGCGAGCATCGATATATATTTTTTAATTTCGGTCATCGACCTCTCGGATTTTATGGTCCAGGTAATAAATTGAATCGATAATTATCGCAGTAACTTGATTTCTATGTGAAATCACTCATCGGCGTAGTGTGAAACGATACCGGCTATCATAACT
Source organism: Conistra vaccinii (assembly GCA_948150665.1). Classification (NCBI taxonomy): domain Eukaryota; kingdom Metazoa; phylum Arthropoda; class Insecta; order Lepidoptera; family Noctuidae; genus Conistra; species Conistra vaccinii. The sequence goes on from OX411330.1 coordinate 12,929,438, forward strand.
GCACCGGTCGTGAAGGTAATTCCACGATTCGTATAACATCTGTGTAAAGATGTTTGGCTCTAATTGGACGATTAGTTGATTTATCTTAAGTGTTAGAAACTAACGTTCACGGAACACATTCTGCTCAGGTGAAAATAAGCCGGGTGATGAAATAAATGTGGCTGTATTTTTAGACGTGACTCTATATTTTTCAGCTGTGTTTCTTATAATATAAACAGTAGCGAATATTCGGAATAAGAGACATCAATCTATGAATTGTAATGATGTAACTATTTTCTTGTTCAATCAATTGGAATAAATGGTAAGAAGGAAAGTTTTTCAATTATCTGCTTCAAGGGAGTGTTCAACTCCCAGTTGCTACTTCGTTAGTAGAAATAATTGAAATAGAGAAGTAACAAATGAATAGTTAGTTATTCATATTTGTACAGCTAAGTGTAAAGTAGTTAACTTTCACTAGATCAAACTACTCGAGATTAGTTCGCCAAAAAAGTTCGCAAGTGATTTCTTTTTGTGCTCTATATAGCGTAGTCACGCCTGCCATAAGTATTTAGTTTTGTTGTTTTGTACCAAGGTCAGAAAACCGGATAGCACTACAATACAGTACTTTCGTACTCGATCGACGAAAGCGAATGCGATGCCCCCTGTCCTGCGACAACTTTCTGTAAATATTCGAACCACTTTTTGTCCTTTCCAAATTGAAATTTCGATGAAGCGTCAATTGTTCGCGAATGGTAATCCTGGACAGGTTCACTTTCCATGGTTATATAAGCACTCGATGATATCTTCAGACAACGTAACATACGTCAAATAAAGGGTCATTAATTGGCGTGTAGGTGTTTTATGGGAAGCACGTACATCGTTTAAACATTGCACTTACAGGCACAGCAAATGAAAGTTAATGTAGAGCTCATAGACATCTTAATAAAATGCTTGTTTTGTTTTGTGGTAGAGCTAAATGTAGAGGAGGCATGTACAACTTCCTAAACAAGCTATGGACTGGATAACTTATTTCATTTTGTTTTTTTTTAAATACATTTTAATGTCAACCAGTTAGTTAAGATCTTTTTTAACTAGACGTTTATGTGTAGGTGTATTGTTTCTTCAATGAAAAATGATCTAAGAAAGTAGTGAAAATGCTTTCAACCCACTTAAAAATCTACGTCGTAGCTGTCATAAGATACTTTAAGAATAAATGGAGGTGAATGGAAGGTGAACCAGCCAGACATCGAACAAAAAATGTTAGTCACACTTTTTGTCCTAAGGGCAGAACAGATGTCTTTCGTGCCACGTGGCATGGTGGCCACACTCTGCGCCTGGCATCGGACGCGGACGGTCACGCTGCTCGCTGTCCCAGCTGCTGCGCTCGAGTTTCCTGATTGGCGTTCAAGTGTTCCTGAGACACCGTGCCTGCTATAGTCTTTGACTATCGTCGACCGTTAATTGTTTGTCTTTTCAAGACACAATTAACATCTGTTTCATTTATCAGAAACGTCACTCACCCGTCGCGTTTTTTTCATCCCCCTTCAGGGAAAATCCACAGTTTCGTGGTCCTCGGTGGAAACCATACGGTGCCAACGAAACCGAGTGGGGTGTTGACCCAACACACCCGCCGAAGCCCCTTCAGGGTCGAGGCAATTAATTGGACGGGTCCCAGTGTTCGGCCTTGGGGGATCTCCTAGTCGACACTGGATGACAGTTTTCCTTCCCCAGCTACTCACCTAGAACGGTTGGGTGTGTCTACACCCTTCGATCTAGACTTGTAGGACCCCGTTGCACAATAAGACAGGCAACGGGCAAAAGCAAGCTTAGGGCTCACCCGAGGTACACAACCTCCCTGTCTCACCCGGCAGGGAGGGTTTTACACATCCCCGGTTTTCCCCCGGTAAGATAGGATTAGGGAATTGTAGGAGTTTTTCCCATTTTTATTTTATTTTTGCCTCCCTATGAGGTGATTATTAGTTAGTTAGGCATTATGAAGCTCAAGGCCATCTTGGCGGAGTTGAAGTCGCTTCGCAGCGACTATTCAACCCTGTCAGGTGTCCTTGACTACATCTTAGAGGCAGAACCGGACCTGGGACGGAAGTTTAGCGACAAGCTAAAAGTCCTCTCAGTGAGACATCTGCCCCGTACCCCCGTCCCCGATAACGTCACTGAGTTCAGTGACGCTTTAGATGCGTCTCAGGCATGTGCTCTACCAGCCTCACTGGAGAGTCCCGCTAGCCCTGATAGTCCCCTCAGTCCCACCGAGTCTATGGACACGGACGAGCCAAGCGCTTCGTCAAAGCGCCCTCCCACCCCTCATAGATATCCGTCCGATACGGAAACATTAGTATCAGCTTCTTCTTCCTCCTGTAACCAGTCTGACGACGATGGCTTTACGCCAGTCGAAGGCAAAAGGAACAAGAGGAAGAAGAAGAAGCATAGCTCGACGCAAGCGAGCAAAGTAGCCGCGATAGAGGAAGTCCTTCCGACGACCTACACCGATAGGGATAGCCCGGCGTCACCCGCGAGTTGCGCCCCCGTAACTTCCCCCTCCACCTCCCCCCGTCCGAGTGAGTCACCCTCCGCGCAGGGTGCACAAACAATTCCGCGAACTGGCCCTAAAAAGGTCGCGCCGCCACCTCCTTTGTTCATTCAGGACAAAGAGAAGTGGACGGCAATTTCAAAGTGGTGTGTAGACCATAAAATTGGCTACACAAACGCCCGCTCTACCCAGCAGGGTATTAAAGTTATTGTCCCGACCTCAACCGATTATCGGAATTTAACTAATCTCCTGAAAGACAGAAAGGTGTCATTCCATTCTTTCTGTCTCCCAGAAGACAAACAAACCCGCGTCGTAATAAAACGTATCCCAAAGGAGATTATCTCCAACGACATCTTAGCCGATCTTAGGGCCCAAAACATTCCCGTAGACGAAGTGCACCGGATGCACCGTTCGCGCGGAAGGGAAGCATATGACATGGTTCTTGTCATATGCTCCCCTTACGAGGGGCATCACCCCATATTTAACGTTAAGGCGATCTGTAATCTAGTAGGTTTCTCTATTGAGAAACCCTGGAAAAACAGTACAGTAGGGCAATGTCACCGTTGCCAGTTATACGGGCACTCTCAGAAGAATTGCCATGCGAAACCCAGGTGCGTAAAGTGCCTGGGCGACCATGGCACTTCTGAGTGCACCCGTCCTAAGGACCGTAACCTATGCCTGAGTCCACCTAGCTGCGTGCTTTGTGGACAAGAAGGCCATACAGCAAACAACCGTGGTTGCTCAAAGGCCCCTAACGCCACGTCACTAAAATCAGCCAAGCGTCTCGATGAACGCCAGGCAAAACAAAGGGACTTCATCCCATTCCCGTCTAACCAAATGCCAGAGCGACTAAGTCCTCAGAGACCTAGTCCCTGGCATCAACTAAATCACCACAAGGCCTACCCAACGCTGGCTTCTCCAGCTCTCCCCGCCCCTAACACCCCCCTTTACGGCCTTATGGACCCCCGAAATCGCGTTCCCCCCCCTACTGCACCACCCGCGAAACCCGCTCACGCTCCTCAAGCACCGCAATCCGTACCTACTGCTCCTCAAGCACCGCGTAACGTCCCTGCTCATCAAGCACCGCGACCCGCTCCCAGGCCAGTGAACATGCCTCCCATGCCACTGCTTAACCCAGAGAATAACTTTCCCTTCCTCGCGCAAACCTTTCAGGTTTTCTGTACTCCCCGTGCCACTAAATTAGTACACGACATTATGACATGTAGGAGCGTCGGTGACTTAGCCGGCATCCAACGCCTTTACAGCGAAAATCAAGAGATTTCGCAAGCCCTAGTTTCCTTAATGACCCCCCAACATGTCTAACGCCGTAATAGCTAGGTTTAAACCCCGATCCCTCAACTTAGGCATCTTCAATGCAAACGGTATTAAAGGTCAAAAAGACGAGATCGCGGAATTCCTTCGCGAACACCAGATAGATGCACTCCTCATCCAGGAGTCATTCCTTAAACCTAGTCACCGAAACCCCTCTATTGCTAACTACCGTATTATCAGAAATGATAGGACGCGTTGCCATAAAGGCGGAACCCTTATTTATTACAAAAAGGAACTGTATTGCATACCTATGGATCCTCCCCCCCTTTCCAGACTCGAAGTCTCTATGTGCCGTCTAGGCATGACAGGCCATCAGCCGATTACTATAGTCTCGGTGTATATCCCACCGCGATCTCCTTCAGAGAGTTTTCAACCTATAGCTAACGATTTAAAAATCCTTTTAGACATGAGTGACTCCGTTATCATAGCGGGCGATCTCAATGCAAAGCATCCCTCTTGGAATAGCGTTCAGACTAATAACAGAGGTCAACACTTGTTCGACCTCACCTCCTCCCTTAACTTTGACATCATCGGTCCGATGTCACCTACTCACTTCCCTCACGATCCTAATTGGACTCCGGATGTCCTAGACGTGGCGCTCCTTAAGAACGTCAATCTCAGATTAGTCTCTATCGAAACGGCGTCAGAGCTTACCTCTGACCACCGTCCTGTAGTAATTAAAATGGCTTCCCGCATAGGTCACCCAAACGACCCCAATCAACCCCTCGTTACCAAAAGGGTCACGGACTGGAGGAAAGTAGGCGAACAGCTGAAACCCATGTCCCCCCTATTAGAATCAATCCCAGACCAGTTCGACTCAGTCGCAGACACGACGGCCGCGATCGACTCACTCACCGAACACGTACAAAACGTCCTGAACAACTGTTCAAGGGAAGTCCCAGCAATGGACCCCCATTGCTTTGACCTCCCGGACGATGTGCGTGCTTTGATGACTGAGAAGAACGCGGCCACTCGTGCCTACGATAACTTTCCCTGCGCCGCTAACAAAGCCCACATGCGCTACTTACAGAGATCTGTAAGGACACGTGTGCAGGAGCTGCGTAACGCGAGCTGGGATAAGACTCTGAGCGAACTCACTCCCAATCACCAAGCCTTCTGGGAACTTCAGAGGAAACTCAAATCCCGACAAGAAGCATCTATGCCCCCTTTAGTTCGTCCCGATAGTTCTATTGCCTTCGATGACATCGACAAAGCTGAATGCCTAGCCGACAGTCTCGAAGCGCAATGCTCCCCTAGCCTCCTACCCGTAGACCAAACTCAACTCAACAAGGCCAATGCGGAAGTAAAACGCAGAACCTCTCTGCCCCCCGTAGAAGACCCTGATAATCCTCTGGCCCCCGTCACTCCTGACGAAGTCCAAGATATCATAAAGGGTCTTAAAACTCGCAAAGCCCCCGGTTCAGATGGAATCACCAATAGGGTGGTCCAACTCTTCCCCACTCATCTCATACTACTAATGTGCACCATCTTCAATGCTGCTCTTAGTAACAATATCTTTCCGCAGGCTTGGAAAGAAGCTATAGTCATAGGTATCCCCAAACCCGGTAAACCCAAGTCAGATCCCTCCAGCTATCGCCCCATTAGTTTGCTCAAGGTAATGGCAAAAATCTATGAGAGACTTATTTATAAGCGACTCAGAGACTATGCTGAGACCAAGGGCCTCATTCCCAACGAGCAGTTCGGCTTTCGAACTCAGCACTCTAGCGTGCATCAGGTCCACCGGATCGTGGAACACGTTAGCGCTGGTTTCTATCGTGGTCTCACGACCGGTGCTATCTTCTTCGACATAGCAAAGGCGTTTGACAAAGTCTGGCACAATGGCTTAATATACAAGCTATACCAGCTCGGTGTGCCAGATCGTCTCGTACTCATCTTACGGGACTTTTTGTCAAATCGCACCTTTCGCTATCGTATCGAAGGAGCGTTATCCTCCCCCCGTCTCATTCGCGCAGGAGTCCCTCAGGGCTCAGTACTATCTCCCCTCATTTTCACACTGTTCACCAGTGACATCCCAAAGAGTATAAAGTGTCAGTTGGCTCTGTTCGCAGACGATACGGCCATATACTGCAGCGGGCAAAGTTCCAACCAGATGATCCTTAACTTACAAAAGGCTGTCAATAACCTTGGCGCCTGGTTTAAGTTATGGAGAATCGAGGTCAATCCCGACAAAAGTCAGGCGGTCTATTTTTCAAAGCCGCGCCGTAGGCCCATCCTTCCTAGTCCAGTCACCATGTTTGGCAAGCCGATCCCCTGGGAGAAGCGAGCCAAATACTTAGGTGTAATCCTGGACCATCATCTCACTTTCGCAGATCACGTGAAGGCGGTTCGCTCACGAGCCTCCTTCGCTCTAGGTAGACTCTTTAGTTTAATGAATGCACGCAGCAAATTGCCACTTAAGTGCAAATTGCGCATCTATACCGCGTGTATTAGGCCCATCATGACCTATGCGGGAACCGTATTTGCCCACGCGAATCCCCGTACGATCCATAGGTTGCAAGCCTTACAGAACCGTGTCCTTCGTAGGGCCACGGGAGCCCCCTGGTTCGTTAGGAACGAGATCCTCCATCTCGACCTTAGAATCCCCACAATTCATCAGTTCCTTAAACGTATGTCCAAGCGGTACTTTGACTCCGCAGTCAAACATAGGAATCCCCTAATAGTCAAAGCAGCTAGCTATGTCCCGTCCAATAATCAAGTCAGTAAGGCCCGTCGCCCTAGACATATCCTCTTAGACCCAGATGACCCCATAACTCTCCTCCAGGAGAGCAGTAGGGCCACAAGTACAGTTCACAAAACACACCGACACAATTTCAGACCTCGCCGTAGAGGTCCGCGACCGCGACCCACCCGAGTAAATGATACTCCCCCCCGACCCTTGCTCGATAACGATGCGCCAGCCCGCGTTTTTGCTGAGCCTGTAGCTTTAAACTCCCCTGATAATAATAATGATCTATCCTTGATCCAGCCTGTCCCTCTTGCTGTCCTCCCCCCAGCGAACGCCCTAAGCCGAGGTTCGTACCCCACAGGGGGTGCCCTTAGCGAGCGTTCGCCTAGTTTTAATTAGCTTAGTTTGTATGCCCCTGGCTGGAGGCTTTGAGTTCTTTTAGGAGCTTAAGGCAGCCACAGGAAAGTCCGGTTAAGCAGTGAATACCTTAGTGGTAACCTGCGAGATGCCCTAGCCAAAAAAAAAAAAAAAAAAAAAAAAAAGCATGGTGGCCAAAAAACGAACGTTTTAGGGTGTTTATTTTAAAAATAGCTGAGCAGCTGAATAACTTGTTCCATTCGAATGATTTTTGCAAGGAAGTGTGCCATCGTTTTTTAAATAAATTCGCATAAACACGAAAATAGAGTCAACTGAAACAGATACATCTATTGAACCTAGGCATTTAACGTTTTGTAGAAGCAAATAAAAACAATACTGCAGCTGAATTAGTTTAACAATATCAAAATGTGTAACAGTGTATTTTAAAATTGGGTCACATTCATATAATAGTTGAGAATTAAATAAAACTACATAGCCTTGACACAATAACATTTAACTCTGGCGAAGCAATTAATTTGTCCGCGGCCGGTGGAAGCTGTACAAGTGATCCTATCACTATCCATGACAAATAGTACTTTGTTGACAATAGATCATTTCGTTATCATTTAACGATATACTGGTCCAGTTACAGTACACTCATAAGTACCAATACATAAAACATCGAGGTCTCGCCAACAAAAAGTTTGCTTTCAACTTCTTGCGGTTATTGGCAAACCTTCCTTTGTACTCGCATTGGCTATGGGAATTTTACAACACCAAAATTCAAAAAGTCATTTATTCAAACTAGGCTGAGAATCAGCACTTTTCGAACGTCAAAATTTTTTAAGACCGTCCCCCAAAAACGCCCACCCTTCACCACTTCCTAGTGCTTTAGCTGGGAAGAAGAAGTGGCGCAACAAATTCCCCAGTAACACAGCTGGCTGTTCAATTGGAACACCGCGTGTTTACTTTGATTACTACCTTACAGTTATGGTATTATTGATCATTAATTAATTCGCAAATCAAAATATTTTTTCGCAATAAAAATAACATAAAACAGGACGACCTTAAACTAAAACCTCTGGCTATAAAAGTTAAAGGCTATCAAAATTTACATCGTGTGCGTCCCAGTTTGTGGAATAACAAAGTAGTGCATGTGGGTGCTTCGAAATGGCGTGTTTTATTGTGAATTTTGCGCGGTTTGCATTCGGCAATCAGTGGGAGCACTCTGCGGCAAGGTCGAGGTCGACTGTAAATTATTGTCATTGTCGCGTCACACATTGCGTAAATATTCATCACTAGCAAAGGCGCCGCAAGCGCAACAATTTCGGGGCAGTACAAAGTCGACGTTGCATTTCATTCATTGTCTTATAAATATTAGTGTAGAGCCATTGTACATACATGTTTCAAGCATGCATGCCATATATTCGCCGCGATTAAAAATGAAATTCTAACCCCGTAGCATAAATCTCCTTCATGTAGAAGTGTGCTTTATTGAATGACACGACATCAATCAACTCTGATAATGACCCTCGGTTTCACTTTTCTTTTGTATTTGGGTCGTTGTAAATTGCAGATGATTAAAGAAATCATTGTGAACTTATTTCCGAGTAGGAGTGTTCGGGTTTTGTGCTAAGCCAATCACGTAATGGCTTCATCGTCAAGGTAATGTTTTCGGTCTGCAAATGGCCGCGGAAGTGACAAAAACATTATGCAGTTTAGTTGACTTTGACCAAGGTGGCTAAAGTGACCTTTGAAAGATAAAATCGTCTATTTGCTTCGCCTAATGACCGGTAAAAAGATGTATGTTTGCTGCAAACTTCTGTATTTAATAACCGTTTCTTTGTATTATAAGCATAGCAAACGGTATTGCTAAAGAACACAAAGCATTACGAAAAGTGCTAAGTAGTCACAGGAGAATGTCAGTTAGTTTATTGCAAATTGAATATTTACATTCATAAAGCAAACATGAGCGAAGGTACAGATTACTTGCTTGTACACTGCTAAATGCTCGAGTCAATATTGCCAAATAGGGCTGTCAAATATGCGTGTGCGCTATGTAGAGCGCGGCAAGCGACAAAGAAACAAGGTAACCGCGACCATTGGCTGAATACCTTGTATATTAAATGTTTATTAGTCTCCATGTTTTATATTTTTACACATTCAACATTGATCACATATTTTTATTGAAGGTTAAAGCAAGAAGTGTCCAGAAAAAATATACATGTACCTACTTACATTAAAGTTTACTGTCTACACTCACGCTTTTTTGCTTGTGAAATAAAAAATATAAATAATTAAATTATTATCTTATTGAATCCATTCCTGAGTTTAAATCCCACACAGCTTACCTACAGTAACAGCTTACAATAGTTTTGTTTTAAGGCCTCTTCTATCAGATGCTATAAGTACGATTATCGGCTAGAAAAAATACAATGAAATTGGCAATATACCATATCTACAGTGAATTGTGAAATTGAAATTAGCTACATCGAACAGTGGGCGAAATAAACCTGTTTTCTTGTAGAACTTCTATATTAGTTGGTAAATGTTGACATTATCGAATGTTTTTTTTGTAGTGGTAACCGTGATGGAGTGAGAGGAGCATAGTTGGCGCGCAAACTTCTTACGGTTTCTGACGCAATATGCACTTGCTGTAATATAGTCGATGTATAACAAAATAACCCGATACGAATTGCTGCTGCATTCCATGTCTTCAAGAAGCAAGTAAGCTGTCATAAGTACTAAACGATTTATACCCACTTGGCGTTCAAGTAAAACACAATGAGACTGGAAGTATTCAACACGTTCGTTTGGCGTTTTATTGAGTTGTATCAATAATATGCAATTTATAATATAAAATGTTGAAATAACCAATTTATTGTTGTCATAACTTTTTGCATATCGTAAGTGCTACGAGCTGCTACGCCATAATTAAGCGAAGTCTACACGCAAGGCTGATCATACGTTAATCGACAATTTGCAAAGCGATTTAATGTTCAGTCATTTGTCAAAACGTATCGCTCATGTCCACGAGTGTATAATTAATTAATTACATCAAGTATATAAAATAAACACCAAGTACGTGTTTGAGTAACGAAATTAGAATCTTAAAAACACTAATGCGTTTAATCTTAAATACCTAACCTAAACCACAACAACTTTAAACGATCGAACGGGCTGTTTATTTAAAGCTAAAAATAGGAACTTAAATTGCCTAACACCAGTATTTTTTCGTAGCCAACTGTAATTTATGAACCGTGTTTCCTCGAAGAACAAGTACTTCCAGCACCGTTCTATTTGCTGTGTGAAAATATGCGTTCGAACCGATCGATCAATAAGCAAATATTTTTCCATTGTCGACTCCTTTCGGCGGGCGTTTCGTCAATGAATTCTCACCAGCCCGACAGTTGCGCGGGTGCAATACCGAGTGTTTGTAAATGTGAAACAAGCGCAGTCAGATGACGTAGAACCTCGCTCGTGAGATCTTTGCTTTCGCAGTATAAATACCGTATGTTCATGGTGCATGCATGATATAACAATGCTGTGAAGAACGAGATCACGACTTGAGAGTAAACGAAATATTTGCATAACGTCGCGGAAAATTAATAGATGCGCTTCAGGAAAAATGTGCAAGCACGCGTCACTGCAAGTAAATATTGGCAGAAGTAATACTTGTACTAAAAATAACATACTAGGAGAACTTGGTTGCAGTTAACAGAAAGGTCATGGTCACAATGTATTGCATAATGTGGAGAACGAGAAGCCTGAACGGCCTCCTCAAGTGTACGATAAATATTTTGCCTCATGTGCGAATATTTGCATGTCGAAATAAATAAACTTAAATGTGCTCTTTAATATATCAAGTGTACTACAAGCGTCGTGGTCAGTAACTATAATTTTAAAGATTGCTTTTAAAATTATAGTTGGATACAGTGGTGATTCTTTGAGACTGTGTTTAAATTAATGTATAAGAATTGATGCTCATTTCGTTTTTATTATACACGTGTATGCTTTTTCTGATGCTTTTGATCGGGTTTTTTTTCCATATAAAATTGACAATCCTTAAGTTTGTATTAAATAGTTAGGAAAAGAAATGACATAAAACGCTAGAGTTAGAGCATTAAACTAGGTTCTATTTTTATTTTAACCCCAACATAGTTGAAAAAAGGCTAAGCGGAAAAAGGCTTTCGGGAAAAGGCTAAAAGTAGATGACGAAAAAAATAAAAATAAACATGATGATGGTTCTAACTTTTATCGAAAAAATCTCATCAAAAATTCTGAACAATTGGAAGTCACGCTTTAGTTCCGATGAATAATAATGACACATCGTTTCAACAAACGCATGGTGTAGGTAGGTGATTTTTAGAACGCAGTACAGAAACCCATCGATGTGACCCTTACTGATCATTAAGGCAAGATAAGATAATAGGAAATAAACGAGCGAACCCACCGCGAACTCCTTGGGTGGCCCGGCGAGCCTGTAATATTGTTACGTACTCGTCCATTATTAAGTGATCTACAGCGGGGTTTAAAAACTTTAATAGCTGCATGCATTATGTATTTTGTCCGAGGTCTTATTTCATTGGCGATTGAGCACAAGCCCACATGAGACGACTCCAAACTGTCTCAGCGAAAGTGTGTGAACGTCGCAATACTTGGCAAAATTTCTGGTATTTCATCAGAATTCTCAATACTTTGCAACGTGATCGATCGAACCGTGGGTGGTATGTTTTAGTTTGTAATGACATTCCAGGCATACGTTCCGTGAAAATCGATAGCGACTTTCGCGTACTGCTTTCGAGATTAGATCTTACTTAATGATGTTTATTTTGTTAGAGTCGGTTTTTTTGTATCATCATTATCATCACGTATACTATATTTATGTCTAACGCTGAACATGGACCTTCTAATGACCTCTAGAATGGACGACACTAGCTGATTCCCGCGGCTTCGCTCGCGTGGGCTCTTATTATTTTTCTAAAATTAAAGTAGCCTGAGGTACTCCATATAATTATAACATCAGCTATCTGCCAGTGAATGTCTCATCCAAATCGGTCTAGCCGTTTCGGAGATTAGTCGGAATTATATTTTGTTACTTACGGTACTTACCGTATACTCGTATACCTACTTCGGCTGTACTTTTGACATTACAAACTGACACTTCAATTTTATTTATTTGTGTATGTGTATGTATAGATTGCCAAAATTATCACACATAGCAGTCACATCACATTCGTGATTGCAACATTTTTTTTGCAGACTGTAGGACGCTGCTGCCTGCCGTCTGGACTATCTTTTATCACACCGATGCAGCGATGACGGAAATGCATGGGGAGGCCATTTCTTTCTCTGGATTTTTTGTACTTTTTGTAGCGCGTTGAACAAAGCTATTTTTAGCCGAGTACCTGTTGAAATATTTCGCCAACCGCTTATCTTTATGGTGGGCTCGGTGTTATCATTATTTGTTCGGTCTACATTTGGACCATAACATTACCAATCCGTTACCTTCCTTATCTGTATGCTGTGAGTGTTAGCACTCAAAGTGTTACGGCGTATAAAAAGAGTAAATTGATTATGGATTAACCAGATATTGAAAGCAGAATTTTCCTAAAGTAGTAGATTGGGAAATTTCTTACAGGAAACTTTAGGAAAGTTCAGAAATCTTTGAGATTAGTTTGTAAACTTTATGTATCTGCTTTTTCATGTTTTTGGGGCATGGTTTTCCATTGTTAATTCTTGTGCCAATTCCAGAACATAATTTTGTACTCAATTAAATTAACTGCTTGCTTAAAAAAGTTGTTGGAAATTGTTAATCAACGAAATAAATAATACATGAACCGATTTAAGGTAAGACAAAGGCGCCGATCTATCCTCTGCGCCTTCTTACCCGCCTGATGAAGACGTAATGAGGCAAGACTGTTGACACGACCAGCATAATTTATTTACATTTAAACTTAATTAAAGATTTCGCGACGAAAAAAAAACTTCTTAATTTCTGTGACGTTTCGCAATTTACTTATACCGAACAGATGGTTAAAAAAAAACTTAAAAGCTTAAACAAGTAAATAAAGCAGTTTTAAGTTTTATGTTTTTTTTCTCTGTCGACCATTTCCGTCGTTGCAATCACGATTATCTATACGAGGTGTGTGGTCGATCTTCCCGCGCAAACAGGTTTGAACACTGCGCCCGCGCTGTAAAAAGGCATTCAAATTTTAACGACACGCACTAACAAGCCGCACCAGAGTCTGAGGCAGTTGTTCATCTCCCAGGTCCCAATACAAATCTCACTTTCCGTAACACAGTAACAGTGAATATATCGCAACGTTACGTTACCGTGTCGCAAGCGCAACATCACATAAATAATCTGCAACGACATTTATTTTTTTACAAGTAACATTAGAACAGATGTTCTCTTGTAGATAAAATGTATTCAACTGTCATAACTATATAACAGTTTGTTGTGTTATTACATTTTATGATGACGACATTTTGTTTTTGGAAGAGTGTGCCGGTAAACATACAACAAAATATTCTTACTTACTTATGTAATATTTTACTGTTTATAATACACATGCTCCAAGAATGCACGCAAAGCGTAAACAAACTCATGTTCTTAAATGGTATGAGTACTGTAACACAGAACAAGATCAAACAAATAATTTTCAGCTATAATTACGGTTGAAATAATTCCACGAACATACCACTAGATGTGCATTAACTACTGAATAATGGCACAATATTCACATATACCGATATACTCGTTAAACGTGTTATTACTACTTAATGATGTATTCATTATCGGTCCAGGTCTAGACCTATAATTTACCATCGAACTGAAAACGCCTGTCGATTTCTGTGATTACAAGTAATGGGCATTTCTGAAGCTTTGTGTTCTCAACGGTTCCATTCACAATAATTGTAGACCATTGAGGCAGTACACAAGACGGATGGGAATGACAGTAATGCAAATCTTCAGCGATGCTTCACCCATCAAGCATTCCTGAGCAGCGAACGGCGAGGGGCCGAGGGTACTCGATCTCTGTTCGGAGTGCTCGTACAATAATAAGTAAAGAATGGCGTTCCTGTCCGCTGGTCACGTGTGTCTGGGGCCCGAGGCGAGAGTGGAAGCGTGGGCGGTTGCGCCCGCGCAGCCTAGCCGCCCGCACTCCGCTATTCATATAAAGATAACACTTGACTATCGTGAGAATATACCGTGGCTAGTTTGTCCTTTATTATAAAACAATTGAGGAGAGCGTGACGGTCTAATATGAATGATAGCCCACTCCACCGATTCAAAAGTAGCGCTATTAAAATCATGGTTTCGGATTTATGTGGTCTATTTTGTACACAAATGCTATATATTTCAACAATCCGTTACGGTAATTAGGTAATTATGTGGTTAGTTTTCAATTAAGTACTATCTTCCAGTATTAAACCATTCGACATTGAAATAATAAATGAGAAGCTTATCTTTCATTTAATGTAAACCAGATGAATGAAATCATTTCTTACCGGATCTCTTGACATTTTGTTTTGGTTGAAATATCAAGCTGTTTGTTTTACAGGTGAATAAAGAAGAATATAGTTACATCCAGTTTACACTTTATTTTATTTAAGTTGTATAACTGAAAAACAGAAAACAGAATCGTTGTCTCGCTGATGGTGGCGCGTGTGTTGGATCTTGGATCATTTAATTCCCTTCAAAATGTTTGAGCTCAATGGTGCTGATCCATGCGTCATGTTCGTGAACGGGTGCCGTCAGTTTGGACTGGTCATCTCTTAGCAGCAATTTTTAAATCATCATCATCATCATCAGCCTACTAATGTTCCCACTGCTGGGACACAGGCCTCCTCTCTGTGAGATCCCAGTGGGCTGAAATCTACCACGCGGGCCCAGTGCGGGTTGGTAGATGTCACATGTCTTTGTAATTTTTGAATGTCTTTTGATATTATCTTTTTATTACGGACGCTTTAAACGTTCACATCTTTCTGCATTGTTCTTACATGTAATTTAATAAAAAACCAATATTTGGTATAATTTTTTTAATTTAATAGTGTGGTCGTGGAGTTTCTTGCCCGTTCTTCTCCATACTGTGCTTCGGAATGGGCAACTAGTTTCATAATTTTGACTGACCGACTCCTTAACAATTCAAAAGTGCCTATGAATGGTTAATTGAAATAAATGCTTTGAGTTGAGTTTGTTTTCGATTTCTCACCAAATTAATATTTCATTTCCGATTGCTCGTGATGTCGTGATGATATAAAGGTGTTATTAATTAAGTAAGAGAGTGATAAACAGATGATAAATAATTCAACGAAGTTAATAAATATGTATTATGAATGGCGAAAACGTGGAGAGGTTGATTTGTGGCAAACGCTAAGCTCATCAGGTAGTCAGTTGGCGGCTGGCGCGGCGTGCTCTTGACCTCCAGTCGATGGTGAGTCATAGCCGGTGGAGCTGTCCGGTACATCCACCATGCTTCGACAATATGTGGGAACATAGCGACCAACCCATTGGGACATTTAATTTTGATGTGAAAACTTCTTTAGCGGCGCTGTGCACTTTTTGGGATGGGTAAAAATGCGTCAGGACGTGGCCGTAAGATCCGTTGCCTAGCAACCGACAAAGTAAATATCAAAATAAATAGTCTTTGACATTACGTAAAGATTGCGAGGTAAGAAATTTTACCCATATTGATAGGTAAAAAAAAGCAGTCAAAACATACTTCATGAAAAGTGTTTATTTTTGTTAGACTATATTTTGAAAATAATTAAATATACTACTACTAGTAATGAATATTGTATTTAACGACATAAATTATAGTACTTTAATAATGATAAATAAAGTAATTCGTGTGAAATTATTCCCTAACCATTCCAAAATATATAAAATGCGCAACTTTAATGTTCAAGTTTTCGCTTCTGCCGGCACTCCCGGCAACCCGTTGTTTTTTTTGTTACTCGAACTCATGTCGAGAGCTAAACATAAAATTAATCAAATACTCAAACCTGAAAAGTAGTTAAAAAGCTACAAGCGCTTTTCCGAACTTAAGTTTGACCTCTTTATGAGTAATGAATGGTTGTTGATCATTAACTAATACAAGTTATTCGATAGGCGTATCTAAAGAAAGTTAAAACGAAAGGTGTTTAATTTATAAGCCCTTAAATCAGCTTTATTGCTGTCTCTCCCTTAAATGTTTCTACAACAAAATCTTACGATGCGTATGATAGAATTTTTTACGATTGCATTGCTCGTAAATATTTCACTTTCTCTAATATTTGGGATCAAAGCTGATGTTGCAATAAAAATGGTTGCATAAACCTGAATATTTCTTTTAAAAATATTGTGGATTGTCACTCCACTCCAGTATTGCAGAGTTAGATGAACCTTGTTGACTTTGGAACAAGAGTGTAAACTTTTTGTACTACATATCCTGTGAAGCTTCGTCTCATTTGTATGTGCGTCGGAGCCAGTCGTGATTGTGTAGGTTTGACTGACAAATAGCCTCGTGCCTCGTGCCTTTGTCGGCGACGCGTCGACACACGACACATCCCTCATTGTCCACATGTGTGTATACCTTCACTCGTTCCAGGGAAACGCGTGTACACGTCGCCTTAGAACATTAAACCAACTCTTAGAAACCACACATGGCTAACGACTTGAGCCAGAGTTAGTATGACGTCTAAATATATTATTCCAGTTTGAAATTGAGTTTTATTGAAGCTGTTTGCATTTCTAAGCAATTTTATTGTTTAGATTATCTCTCTAGATGTGGTCGCCATCAAAGCTTTTAAGTCCACACAGGAACAAACATAACGCACGGGTATGGTATGAGCCGCGGACTGTCTCTACGAAGCACCGTTAAATCCACTTCCAGTTTTTCAACGAAACATTTGCTTTGGCCCAGTTTTGAGAAAGATGGTCCCCTTTCTATTCATTGATAAATTCTTGAATGGTCTGCAGCTGTTTTGTAGATAGTTACATCATATGAAAACTATGAGGTAAGTGCTGTTCATTGTGGTGTGTTGGATTAAGGAATGCTAAAGTATTTTCGCTTTCTCATTCTGAACTTCAACGGGACAAAGAAAATTCTTGTCGATGAACATGCGTGGCGGTCAAAAACCCTGCCAATATCTCATCGTGTAGCGGTACAGTGGAATGTTTCCCGCGGCCTGCATTTCGCCACGTTAAAGAGCGGCACTGGGTTCGGCGCAATAATATTTACACGCGGCGCTTCTGCGAACCTGCGGTTTCCGGCGTGTGCGCACATCAGCGGCGGCGCCCGACACAACCGCTCAGCCGAGCTGCTCCCAGCTCGCGTCCGCCGGACGACGTTACTACTACACTCACTCATATTAAACAAGACTATAAAACTTTATTGCTTTCTCTATTTACACTTATAAAAACGTTATATGACATTTATTTGTTAATGAACACATTATCGTGGCTTTTTAAACTGCTGCTACCTTAATTTGAATGTTAAAATCAAGCGCTACGAATTACCGCTCTACGATTGAGATTCCTCGATTTTTGCGAACGGAACGCTTACCACGCTCACTTGATCCGTCACGCTTAAACTGTAGAACGAATTTCAATAACATTTTCAGCAATACATTTCGGAATACTTCCTCTGATGGTTCAGAATACTGCCCTGCGTGAATACGTTATGATTCATGCGTATCATACACGATAATAATCCAGATCAAAGGATGTAATAATACGAGAGGCGTATTCAAGGATTCATGGTCATTCTATAAAGGTGTTGTTTGAAAACAACAACGTCATATGCGAACGATTTCTTGGCTTTGTGCCGCCTTCTCCATGTTCCAACATTTCAACCTATTGAAAACGAGAAGATAAATAAGTAAGGTTTCCTGTTGAACTACGTTTGTCTTATTTTATGGAATTAAATGTAATTTAATATTCATTTTATTATAATATCTTTATTTTAAATTCAAGTAAATCCTAACTTATTTATGAATGCGAAAGTGAGTTAATTTATTTGTTATGCTTTCACGCCAAAATGGTTAAACGGATTTGGATGAAATTTGGTACATGGGTAGATCGTAACCTGGGTAAGGACATAGAATAGTTTTTATCCCGGTTGTACGTCGCGTGGGATAATTTCCAACCTCCACGCGGGCGAAGCCGCGGGCAAAAGCTAGTCATGTAATAAATTGCCTGCAGAAGTCGCTGTGAATCAAATATTTGGAAGTCATTGACTGCGAGCCAGACACTGAAACAGTCCGCTCCTTGAGAGGAATTAGTCATGCCTAATCTTATTTTAACATTTAGTATTGACCCTGTAGCAAATAAATAACGTTTATTTTTCTCGAATTCAAGGGCTTTGTTGGCTAAGAACTGTATGAGATCATTATCACCGTTGGTGCCTTTAGATACGATTTCATTGTCCCTTTAGTTATTTTCCATCTAAACATTAAGGATATTTAGGGAGAGACGAAATACAGTCTATAAAAGCAAAAGCTCATCAAAAGTTTCACTATTTCGTATAGGGTTTCCATGAAACATCGACGAATGCAGTCGTTTACCAGTCTAATTTTAAATCAAATTAGAAAATTCTAAACATTCGCTGTTTTTCTGAAAACTCGAATCGTATTTTCCCAGTGCCTGTTTTTCTCAAGGAAAATCTCGAGGAGTTTATTAATAGTATCCCTTCTAAGAATGAATGAATCTGTGCTACCATAGCCAAAACATAAATGTTTCTCCTTTAACATATAAAAAACACTCGCTATACATTTGATTGACAGTTCTAGACCAAACGATGTACATACATACAATTACTATTAGATTCAAATGAAAGGGACAAGTTGCTATGACTCTGCTATGGTCTGGTGGTGTCTCATTGTTTCACACGGCGATTCAAAATAAGTTTTATAATAACAAAAACTTGATCCAATCGAATTGTTTTAAGTTTAACACCTCCATCGTTCCGCATGGCGGAGGACGGGCTCCTCTTACTGCACGTAATGAGGCCGTGCCACTTTTTGTTTTCGCAACTATTTATTAATATTTTTGTTACATTGCCCATTTGTGAACGGATAAGTGTTACATGTGTAATATCGCTCTGTATTCGTCATACTACATCATACCTAAATAAAAGTTAATTAATGATCATTGTTTGATATTTTGTATCTTTTCCAGTAAAAATTTAGTTGAATGTATGTCATGTGACCGTGATAAATCTATAAACGAACATCTAAGCGTTTACGTGAACTCAATTCCCCGTAGAGAAGGCACGTTACCAACTCCTATGAACACATTTATTGATAAAGGCCTCTCAGAACAATGCGTGAGAGAGACCATTACGACAACTCAGTGAGGTTAATTCCAGTTTCTATAATTAACGATAAGTTACGCGTGGCGCTCGATTCTTTCCTTTATACAGAAAAACTGGTCAGTCTTACTTGAGCAAACAATCTCATTCGTCATTACAGCCGTGAAAGTACTATGAAAGTTTAATACGTCTTCCTACATCGGAGAAAATGATTGATCAGGTCTACTACTGTGTCTACTGACTTGTGACTATGTGATGAGTCAATTAGGTACCAATTAGATAACAAACGACTTTCGTTTCAATCAAGAAGAAATTTATTCGGTGAAATAAATGATAGGCATGGAATTCATAACTAGTTTTTTTACCTTTTGCGTAATGGTGTTATAAAAAATTATAATTTTGCAGTCTAAATTCATGCGGAAATCGTATATTTGTTATGATTGATAGGCGTCGGCGAGTATCGATAGATTTCGCTTGTTCATCGACATGTTCACTCAGAATAATAAGTGTCCGAATGGACAAGAATGTTAATAAGACAAGCCGTCACGCTTCGGAGAAAACAGCATCAGAAACCAGCCGCTGTATCGTTATCTCACCTCATCGAATTGTCACCTAATTGTTGAATAACACTGATGTTTCGTAATACTCGCCTTACTAGAAAATACTTCGTGCGAACCCTCTCATTACTATGACAGGTGATAGACTAGCCGGGTCCGATTGTCTTGTCACGGACGTTTTTTTTGTATTCATATTGATGTTGTGACGTAATGTACCTTCAAACTGAAAGCTTGTGGTACCCATATAGAGCGCGGACACATAAAATATTCCTGCGTTAAATCGTAAACTCGTAGTAACTTCTATTTTCTCTTGCGGTTAAAGGAATTATATTTTAGTGTTATTTTTATACTTACCGAGAAATTCGCCAGTCGCCAGAAAGTAGCGGTCCAAGAGAATTTATTCAATTACTGCCTTTATTCAATCATTACGCGCTCTATAATAAAGGGGTAATTGAATACAAAACTGTATAATTGGGGCCAATTTAATCTCAGTCATTCAGAAAAAACCGTAGCACCAATTAAGTTGCGCGACGAAGTGTATTATAATCGCAAGTTCAACGGCGCTACATTGACATGGAATCCACTCTGTGACTCATGCGCATGCGCATACTCCCCCCCCTTCATGCACCACATACTCCCGTCTATCTTAGGGGCAATGTACAATAATCTACCACGAGGAACTCATGAATGACGGTGTTGTAAGGTCTCGAACTGAGGCCTCATACAACATGCACGGGGGCCGCATTTGCCCGAAAAGGTCTTGGCCAAGACATTATTAAAACTGTATTTGGCACACCTCTACATTCTAAGGTACAAGGACTTCGAGAATAAGAAATATTGCGAAACATCAAGCAAGATAAATATCTCACTGAGACAGGATAGTTGTTAATATGCGAATTATGCGCATAGGTAGGTATCTAACCCTCACAAACTTGAACTCCGCGCTCCGAAAGACCGAATAAAATTCGTATTTATTGCAAAAAAAAAACTGATTTTTTAGATAAAGCAATTATCATTTTAAGTGCAAAAACGCTACAATTCACACATGAATTCGCGTCGTCACGTGTGTATTATCCCCTTACCACGTCTAAACACGCAATTATTATCTCACCGGGCATCGGGCCCGTCTTCGCCGCCCGGTCACGTGGTCGGCATTCGCACTGGCTAATTTTGGAGCTTCACTTGCGCGCTTGCGTCCGTTGACTTGATGCTCCGGACGTCGTAAAACCGGACAGGATCCACTGTATAAACTGAGGCTATGAAACAACTCGTTATGACATACATACCAACTTATACTTGCCAGTCAGGTGTACGAGTATCTTATCAAGATCTGGTTCAATAACACCCTTTTGTAGGTGCGACGTGAGTTGTCACTTATTGGCTAAAGTAGGAGTCACGGTGTGTGGTCACGCTGATTTTTGAGTTCATGCTAAGAAGTAGCATCTTATAATATCTTGAAAATATTTGAATTAAAATTCTATGAAAGGAACAAAGAACGTAACCTGAACATCCTTAAAACTTAGGAATCACAAACATTTCCTAAATATTATACAGCGAATACTCGGAATCGGTTGCGCCGCTAAAATATTCATGTCATGACTACTGACATCATAAGTTACGTCGTTGAAGCCTCGCCGAATAAATGGCCTTCCATAATATTAGATCGCTAGAAATAGTTATTTTTAAATTCTGAAAAAAGAGGAAGTCGTCATACACACGCATGTTAAACATTAACGGTCCCCTGCGCTAACGCAGAACCCATTAGCAGCTACGGAGAGGCGAGAACAATTAGACAAGCTGCACATGCAAATATAACTGACATTGATTGATATAATTAATAAAATGAGTATAGGCATCAAGGTCGTGGAAGCCGTTAACATTAATACAAAGATTATGCTAATGACAGGGAGTAACTTAAAGATAGTGGGCGATGTCGAGAATGAGTCAATAGAAGTGGGTGGGACAGCTGACACGAAGGCCGAACCTGGGGCTTGGTCATCGGCTGCCGTTCACTCCACACGGCGCAACCTAACTATTAATAATATTCAATTTATTAATAACCCATACAACGAAGGGGTTGTCGCAGAGATAAGTGAAAGGTCAACAGTCGAGATACAAATTGCAGAAATACTAACCCACATAGCTAACGAGTGACTAATCTCATTCACTGGATGTTTCGAGACACAGCACCTATTATTGTAGCCAATGTAATGCATTATAATGTCGTCTGCATTTCTATTTATATTAGTTGTAAGTTTATCAATATTATTTATCGATGCTGTTGCTACTGTCTTCATTCTATCACTACCAGCTTGTTTCTCGTATTTGATCGGTTCCTTTTCTAAGAAGAAACCCCTGACAAATCAGTGACTAATTAAAATTTTATGCATTTGTCGATAAGTAATCGCACAATCAATAGAAATTGAAAGTTTGGTATGTACTTCCAAATTAAGTGTGTAATAAACACTTGCACACTTACTATGTATTGCCTATTTCGAAATTTATGTCAATTTATGGCTTTGTAGGTCATAGTGGGTCAAATATCCGGTTGTCACTATCTTTCAAATCGGTATCGAAATAAAAAGCAATAAGTTGATTGATGTGTTCAACCTAAAAACAGATCAGTTTGAATCCAGACGTGGGCCCGCCATTCAGTTGACCCGTTCAATGGCCCAGAACAGCGCACTGACATTAACAAATTGCGGATTGTGTCTCACGCCGCATGTGTGCAGTTTCGTTATCGTTTAGGACCTTATAGAACGACTCTAATATATCTGTAACGTGATCAGTGTGATCACCAATAATGTTATGCAAACATGAACTCTTGAACTCTTTTACGTTCATCAATAAAAGCAACCGGTACCTATGTGTCTGTAAGACCTTTCTCATTCAATTGTCATTGGGTTGGGCCACTTCCCATACATCACTTCAATCATAGAAACAATAAAAATCCTTTTTACTTCATTTCTCTTTTATGAAATGAGAATTATTTCTAGAGCACATTTATATGCACTTGACGAACGCGCTGTCTGGTGGAGCGATTGTTTCTTGATCTGCGTAAAATAAAACTCGGTGAGGAGTACAGTTAAACTGACATAGAATCAGTGAGTCACCTCACTAGCTTGCAAGGGGAACGCTGGCGCCATAAAAACCGGTGCTTTACTGTTACGGAGTCCGACTCTCTATTTTAGATACATTCGCAGATATAAGTCAAACACGCGTGTCGCTCGCCGACTTTGAATGATATGTTTGAATCCTCGCTGCGATATCGTTTAGGGAGATTAGACGTTGAAGTTTCAGGGTTGCCAACAACAACCGAAGTAACACAACTTTTTTCAACATAGGTTTAAAGCAAACGCAGATGCGGTCGCAGGTAAGACGCGTTTAACGAAGAAGACATATTCAGGAACATGACTCAAGTTATTGTATGACAGAATTGAGCCCAAAAGTGAAAATTTGCGTGCAACATGCAAAGCTGTCGCGATGGTCGCTAGATTTAAATAAATTCCGTTAATAGGTCGATTTTAAAATCACCGTAAATTCAAATGACCGTTATAGTGGTTATACAAACAATTGAAAATAGCTGCACAGGCAATAAAGTTTTATAAGGTTGATACAAATTCATTGAACTTGAAGTATACACGACTCCAATTACTATTGAGGTCACAGTTTAGAATAATGCGAACTAATCGTGGTTGGTTGCCTGTTGCAGATTTGTTGTACGTAGTCTGTGGCAACCGTAATCGATGGCGAGTGACTAACGGGCGGATTCCTTATAAGAATGCTTCGGGTCAAATCAGAGGTTGCTATCTGAGATTGGTGTCAGTATTCCACGTTTTCTCCTATATGTCATCCATAGCCCCTTTGCATCATTGTGTAGACTTATCAACAGTAATGGTTGCCTAGAGGCTACCTTTCCGTATGTACAAATAATGATATAACGATAGATAAATATGTAATAGGTAATATTTTAAATGAATTGAAGTGTGTATAGCACCTATAGGTAAGTACTTTCTATTTCAATCACGAGCTGCCGATTTAACTTCAGATATAACTTATGTTTGGCAATACAGTTTATTGTACAAGTATTTAATGGTAAGCGGTTAGGTTAGCGGTGATTCTTGGTTATTAGTAGTTAAGAACGTTTTCTTTTTTACGGCTTATTACGATCCTTTGACAGGGTAGTTATCACTTATGTGTTAATAACGCAGACAGCTGATAAGATCGATAGGATGACAGGAAAAACCAGGATGCGAAAAGCACATAATATGTAGGGACAAGGTAGATTGCTCTTACCTTGTAAAGAAACATCTAAGAGGTATTTTTTAATGCCATGAATATAGAGTTGTTAACAATTACACAGCAGCACTAATCGATGGTGAAACCTGGTGGGTGTGCCATTAGCCTCCCCGTCTTACAACAGCTATTAGGTTGTAGCTTTAAAATATTCCTATTACAGGATAGAGGCAGGTAGCCTTTATCGCCTACGAGAAACAGAACCTGAGGTAGTCTGTAGTGCCAGTTTCATTTATATGCCAAAAACTGTTGGGCTTTTGCCACAAGGCTCCTCGTAAAGAGTTGATCGTTGATGTTTTGGCACATTAGGGGAGACCCACTATATGTTTCTTTCTGATGAACCCATACTCATTACGACACATATAGAGATCACTTTTAAATCAGTGAATTTAGGCCTTGCTCAAGCGTTGGGGCTAACCGTTTCGACTGCGTAAGGCTATTACACTTTAGCCTTTGAATACCTCTTAAATACTGCAAGTCTAAATTCCTCGAAACTTATGCCGTAATCAATACCAATAAATATGCCACAAATCATTAGACTTTGCAGCAGTACTATTCAATCTAGTGGGTGTGCCAACAGGCTCCCAGTCTTACAACAGCCAGCTGTTACGTCAAAACATTCCAACAGCACGCAGCGCAGGCGCAGGTTCAGGCAGGTAGTCACAGCCTACGTCAAGTTATTGTAGGTAACCCGTTTGTCTCGGAATGCGTGGGAATCTGGGAAGTGGGAAGGTAAGCAGGTGATAGTGTTAACGTATCTACCTAGTTCTATAATTTTTCGGGGACAGCAATTGTGTTGGTTTTAGGTATTGTTTGGGCGTGTGTTCTGTCTGCCTTTTCAATAGTTGTCTTGTGATGACCATAAATTTGTTCATTTCTTGTCATCTTTGTAGAAGATAATTATATTCTATCTTAGTGTGCGTAATTTCTTCTAGGATTTCATACGATGAATGGTGGATCTTACAGTAGGATCACAGCAACTTTTCAGGGCTTTACCAATTAAGTAGGTAATTAATGAAAATAACCCTGGCTCTACGTCATTGGAAGCACTGCAAAGGCCGCTTAGATCTTTAAAGGATCACACACAATAATATTAAAACAATCAAGGATTCTCTAGCAAAATATACTACCTAATAATAAATATTTACTCAGGATTCTCTAACGCCATGTGCAACATACTAAAATGATCCCCCAAATAGTTATGATCAAATCAAAATGTTCTGAATTAGAAAAACAAAAGTTCAACAAAATCATTTCTGTCCGAGAGCACGAGTCCGAGAGCTCCGAAGTTATGTACTTTACCTTAACTTGGAAGTGCTGCCATCTGTACGTTAAGTAAGGAGATGTTTACTTAGTCGCCATCTATCGGAATTTTGTAACATTAGAAAGTCTGTGAGTAATGTAGAGACTGGTTTTCCAAGTAGTTTCTGTGTTGGTCAAAAGATGTATCTATTTGTATAACTGAAGTCTCTGCAGGGATAAGCAGAGGTATACTGTTTACACACCCCTAATTTTAACTGGTAATGATTATTATTAAGCTCTGTCTGCTTATTAACTACCGAAATATAAAAGGCGCTGGTTCTGGTAGTAAAACAAAAGGTATATTTTATCAATCAAAATAATAGACAATAGGTATCAAAAACATAGACAAAAAGGTAAAAATATAAAAAAGGTTTAGTGCAGACTTGCACATTCTCCCCTTTTTTAATTAAGAAATGGGCAGCTTAATCAGCTTTCGGAGCGGCCTCCTGATCGTGCCAGCTACAGTGGCAACATCGGCCACCCGCACTATTCCATCTCTACCGGGGAACAACCTCACGACACGGCCTTTGGGCCATGAACCACGCGGTAAATTTGAATCGCATATTATGACCACATCTCCTTCCGTAATTGAGGGCGCGGAGCCTCCACCCCTTCTGGGTGACAACGAAGGCAGGTATTCTCGAACCCATCGCTGCCAGAAATGATCGGCTAGTCTGAGTGCCCTCCGCCAATGACTTCTGCTCGAGAGGTCCGACTCCTGAAGCGTGGCTGGGATGGGACGCCCTGGTGATCCGTTTAGGAGAAAGTGAGCTGGCGTTAGTGCTTCTTCTGCATTAGCTTCGAGTGAGATCATCGTTAGTGGCCGCGAATTTACCAAGGCTTCAGCTTCAGCCAGCAAAGTTCTGAGTACCTCATCAGAGGGAGCCCGCTCGTGGAGTGACACTTTCAGCGCTCCTTTGACACTTCGGATAAGGCGCTCCCAGGCTCCACCCATAAATGGTGCCGAGGGGGGAATAAAACGCCAGTTTATGAACTCACTGGCAGCGTAGTCTTCAACTGCATCACCGTACAACTCTCGCAGTTCTCGGCTGGCTCCAACAAAGGCAGTGCCGTTGTCGGACCAAATCTCCACTGGGGTCCCTCGGTGCGAGACAAAGCGGCGTAGGCACATGATGGCCGAGTCAGTCGATAAGCTGTGCACCACATCCAGATGTACGGCCCGGACGACCAAGCATGTAAATAGGGCCACGTAGCGCTTTTGCTTTCTTCTGCCAACCGTGACGTGAATGGGGCCATAATAATCGAGACCGGTGAAAGAGAAAGGCCTTTGATGATGAGCTAGGCGAGCTTCTGGCAGATTTCCCATAGGTGGTTGGAACGGTCTAGCACGGCGCAATTTGCACAGCTGACAGGTATGGGCCACGAATCGAACAGCGTTTCTGAGTCCAATAATCCAGTAACGTTGGTGAAGCTCGTTCATTACCAAATCTAGGTGTGAATGTGCGGCCTTCTGATGATATCTTTGGATCAAAAGACGAACTGCTGGGTGTTTTCCATCCAAAATGAGCGGACGCTTAACATCATCTGTGACGGTTGAGGCAGCAACAATGCGGCTTGACATTCGTAGCTGATTATCTTCATCTATGAATGGCGACAGTTTGAACAGGCGGCTATTACGAGGCAACGGCTGTTGGTTCTTAATCCGCAAAAAATCTTCTTTAAAGGAATCGAATTGAGACTGCCGTAAGATGTGGGTTTCGGCCAGGCGTAAATCGTTTGCTGTTATTCTCGCTGATACATTAAGATTATTGGGGACATTAGGAGAGGATGTGCAAGAGGGAATAAATGTACATAAACTTCCTTCCAGACGAGTTAAATTGGCATCAACGCCTCGTCTTTGTAGACTACGCATACGCAGTAAAGAAATAAATTGATGCGCTTTTGCTGTTGCTCGCACCATTCTCAACCATGAGCTGAAACGCAGTGGATCCGCGGAGATTGGTGCGGGCAGGTCAGTATCAGTGATGAGATGAACATGATGTTTGAATTCTTCGCGGCCTAGTCCACTGACATCGATCACGGGTTCAGTGGGCCAGTCCGAGGAGAGCAGGAAGGTAGGACCTGAGATCCACCGAGATTCTGGAGTTAACCTAAATCGTTTGACCCGAGTTGCATCATCTGCCACGTTTAAATCACTCGGAATCCAACGCCACTCACCAACGTCCGTGAGTTCCAGTATCTCACCTACTCTATGAGACACGAATGGCTTAAGAGTGCGAGCGTCGCTGCGAAGCCAACCTAAGGTCGTCATTGAGTCACACCAGAAAACGCGTCTCGTCGGTTTAAGTCGGTGGGCTTCGCATACAGACGTAGCAAGACGTGCAGCCATCAGAGCACCTTGGAGCTCTAAACGGGGAATTGAAACAGGCTTAAGGGGTGATACCCGAGCTTTGCTGCAGATAAGGGAGAGTCTGACGTCACCGTTAACGTACAAAAACCGCCAATAAGCGACAGCGGCAAAGGCAGACTCGCTGGCGTCCGAAAAGACATGAAGTTCGCAGCCTGCTAGATCGAGATCATTCAAGTTATAGCGACGTGGAATTCGTAAACTAGAAACAGAGGATAAATCCTGAAACCACGATTTCCACGCAGCGCTATCACCTTGAGAGAGCTTCTCATCCCATTCCAAGCCTTTACGCCAAGCATCTTGAAACATGATGCGGCCTCGAACGACAATTGGCGCAATGATTCCAAGAGGATCATAGACTCGCATCACGTGGGCTAAGACCTCTCGCTTGGTGAGCTTCTGTGGCAACACACCCTTATGGACTCCTGTGTTAAAACCAATCACGTCACGGGCGGGTTGCCAGATAAGGCCAAGCGTGCGCACATGCGTAGCCAAGTAGCCTAAATCTATATCTTTAACAACGGGCGTCTCTAGTAAGGATTCTTTGGGTAGCAACGAGAGCGCCATAAGATCATTTGACGTCCAGCCTCGCATCTCAAAGCCAGCACGAGAATGTACGTTATAGATATCGGCAGCCAGTTTGGCCGCTTCGTAAACGTTGTCTAAACTAGTGATGCAGTCATCCATGTAGTGATCGTGTATGATTACTCGAGCTGCATCAGGGTATGCATCCTGCCACTCTAATGCATTCTTGTTTTTGATATAGATTGCAGTAAAGGGGCTGGATGCAGCGCCAAAAATCATGGATGACATGCGGTATGTACGTATAGGCTCATTAGGGCCGTCGCGCCATAGAAATCTTTGAGCATCCCTATCTTTTTCAATAACTTTAATCTGAGGGAACATTTCACGAATGTCGGCTGTCAGAGCGACTTTACCCTCACGGAAACGCATCAGAATACTTAGTAAGGGTTGCAAAAGGTCTGGACCAGTTAATAACATCGAATTTAATGACACGCCGTGGGACTTGGCGGCTGCGTCGTGTACCGTTCTCAACTTGTTGGGCTTATTTACGTTAATTACGCCAAAGTGAGGGAGGTACCACAACGGAGACTCCAAGTCAGGAGGACTAGCTGAACACGGTTCAGCATATCCCTTTGAGAGCATATCATGGATATTCCGACGGTAGCGTTCAGCATAGGCAGGATCTTTCACCATTTTTTTTTCTAAACTAAGGAACCTAGACACAGCTAACTTGTAACTATCGGGAATATCTAGTTTATCAGCCTTCCACAACAAGCCTACTTCAAAGCGGCCACCGGGCAGGCGGCGCGCGGTGTGCTCGAGAACTTGCACGGCGCGTTCGTCGTCTGCACTACGAGCTTCCTGTTTAGAGATGCCGATTGAATCAATTTTAAACTGCTCCCTAATAAGACCTTCCAGAATCAACTGATCGTTCGCTATATCAGGTTCGCTAACAGCGGCGTGGTTGACAACGTCGACCAGTTTAGTTTTGCTACAACCGAAACCGTACAAAACCCAGCCTAAAGCAGTTAAAATAGCTACGGGTTGTGTTTTGGTTCCTTTGCGCGTAGCTTTCGCGAGAGATAAGTGCCAGTTGTCGATACCTATAATCAGCATAGGCTTAACGTCTTCATAGCAAAATTCATTAGCAATGTCTACCAGGTATGGATACTTACGCACGCTCTCAAGATGCGCAGACTGTCGCGCAGCACTCAAACCGCTCATCGACCTGGCTCGCTTAACGCAGTGAATTTCGTTTGAATGACGGCCTTTTATGTTGAAATCGACGTACTGAATGTTCACGTCCATTCCTAGACCACCTACACAGTCCAAATGAATACGTTTCTCTTGGCCCTTGCAACCAATTTGAGCTGCTAGCTTAGAATCGATGAATGTGCCTGTGGAACCGTCGTCCAGCAAAGCATAGGTATCAACGCTACCAGAAGGTCCCGACACGATCACGCGAACTATTTTCAACAATGGCCGAACAAAAGATTCCGTGGCTGATGAGGAGGATGCATGAGCCAAGACTTCGTGACCCGAGTCATCAGGTGGTGGTACAGCGGTCTCGTCGCAGGCAGCGGGCGCCCTGCACGGCGACGGCGTGCTGAACGACGAGGGGGCCGCGCTGGATGTCGATGGTTCGGGTTCAGCGTCGTCTTCCACGTCGACGTGCGCGGTGACAGCACGCTCGAGTTTCGACCCGTGCAACAACGCATGGTGACGCATGTCACAACCTTCTACGGTACATATTTTTTTAATGCAAGAAGTTTTATTTTTGTGCCAACCCTTTTTTAGACATCTATGGCAAATTTTATGTTTTTTAATAAATCGCCAACGATTATTTACTGTCATTTTGACAAACCTATCACAAGACGTCAACTCATGTTTTTGTTGACACAATTGACAAATATTATTTGTTGAACTATTTGTAGTTGATAACGTTTCTGACGAAACGTTACGATTTTGATGATCAATTTCAGCTACAACGTTCACCCTATCCCTAAGGCCTCTAATATCCATGTTAGGACGTGATATAGCAGGCATGGTGCAGTCAGTAATGCCACCGAACCTACACTGTAAGTTTGCCTCACGGGAAAGGAAATCGGCAAACACTTCTATTTTGGACAAGCTGGCATCGCACGAATGAGCGTAATCCAGCCACCGCGGTCGTAACAGCGGTGGCAGCTTGCTCCACAGTGCCTGAAACAGCTCTGGTGAGCGTAAGTAGTCCGGCTGATTTAACAGGCGGATTACTTCCACACAGTTTCGTACTCGGCTGGCAAAAATTACGAGGTCTTTACTATCGTAGCTTACCTTAGGCAGCGCACGTATCACAGACACTTCATGCATCACTACGAGCTCGGGGCGACCGTAGCGCGCGTCGAGTGCAGCTAGCACCACACCGGGGGCGCGCGCCGCCGCCAGCAGGCCCGCTACTGCGTCGCGCGCCGCTCCGCGCAGGGCGCACGACAGCCTCGCTAAATTATCAGTTGCCGAAAAACTTTGAGATGTATTTTCGTACGTACGTTTTAAAGCTAGCCAATCTAAATAGGACTTGCCGTCGAACGTAGGCAAGTCTGTCTTCGTAGCAGTTTGCTTGTTAACTTTGTTTAATAGTGTTCCGAGCGAGTTGATTAAGCGCGTCACTCCTCCGTCTTCGACACGATCTTGGTTGAGAGCATGCGTAGTCGCCACAGCATCTTGGCCGTGCGACACTCTCATGCCCGGTGTCTCACACTGGGCTCCTGTATCACCGTACCTGAAATGTGGGTTGGCACTTAAAAATTCTCGCTCTTCGGGATTAGGCACTACATTTGTTACCCAATCTTGAACACTAGCACGGCTACGCATGCCGTGGCTGCCGTGCTGGCTGGCGTCCGCCTCTATGGCGGCGAGCTCAGCTTGTAATTGGAGCTTAGCGACCTGTCGCTCTCGCTCCAAAGCTTGGCGCTCTCGCTCTGAAGCTTGGCGCTCCCGCTCCGAAGCTTGGCGCTCCAATTCAGCTTCCAAATCAGCCAGGTGGCGCGCGTGCTGCGCCTGTGCCGCCAGCTGACGCGCCACGATGGTGGCGGATGAGCGCGAGGTAGCGGCACTGGCCGGGCGGGAAGGCGCCGGAGTCGCGGCGTGAGGGGGCAGGTCCGCGCTCTGCTGCGCGGGCGGGGCAGTCTCCCTCTCCGCAACTTGGGTGCCGTCTCCTGCACACAGCGCATCCACCTTTGCACGTTTAGAACGTGTTTCTACCATTTTTCCGATGATAGGACCAATATTAACTACCGAAATATAAAAGGCGCTGGTTCTGGTAGTAAAACAAAAGGTATATTTTATCAATCAAAATAATAGACAATAGGTATCAAAAACATAGACAAAAAGGTAAAAATATAAAAAAGGTTTAGTGCAGACTTGCACACTGCTTTTATGCATATAGGTGATTTAAGTTAATACCTACTGCTGAAAAACTCCTGTTTACCTTATCTCATTTTATTATTAGACTAGCTTCTGCCCGCGACTTCGTCCGCGAGCCTTTAACCTTCCCCAAAAGTTGGACTATAAAATGCTAAAAGATTTTTTAAATCCGACTGGTACTTCCAGAGATTAACCCCTACATAAAAACTTACAAACAAAAAACGAACAAACAAATTTTACCTATATATAATATTATTAGTATAGATTCTGAAACCTAAATCTTTATTAAGTTTCAGTTATTTTCAGGACCATTAATATAATCGTAGTCATTGAAAATATTTTATTTATTAAAAATATTAGTGGACAAGTAAAGAGGTAAGTATTTCCTCATAAACCTCAGTGGTTGTCGACAAATTTTGCTTGCTAAGATTACTCATAATCAGCATACAATGTTCTCAGTGCTGGGACAAAGGCCTCCTCTTTCTGTGAGAGGGAGTGGGCCATAAACCACCACGCACGCCCAGTGCGGGTTCGTGGATGTCTTCGAATTTTTGGTTCTAGGACCTGTCAGTTACCTCACGAATTCACGATGAGATACAGAAAACCAAAAAACCAAAATTGTACTAAAATATTTTGCTAACAATGGTAAAATCCCTCTAATAGAATTTCTTCCTCCAATGTCACTAAATAGAGGTCCTCAAACACACAGCTAGGAACAATGTGCCTGATAGATGGATGGATCGCCTGAATAGAGGCGTTATAAATGACCGGCTGACAACGACGTAGCCCCGGACGTATAGTCTGTGGTCTGGACTTCGGAAAATAAGAAAAACTGGTCCTTCACACAATGGTGACTGCAAGAATTGAATTATGTTTAGGTACTACAAAGGAATGGAAGGAATTGTTGCCCTGTTGTGTTGGAATGAGGTTTTCGATAATGTAGATTTTAATTGAGAGTGGAAATAAACTGCTTCGATAATAATATTACTTTGCATGCTAGTCGTGAATCAATATTTAGACACGAAATACTTAAGTACTATTCATACTTAGCCATATTGGGTATTTCCACCTATGTGGAGGTCCAGGTTAATCATAAAATTAATTATATCACAGTAGGTTTCTTGTTTTTATAATACTTATTTAATAAGGATTGAACGTGGATCTTTGACAGTCGTTACGAGTCGTCAGAAGCCCGAAAGCCTGACACCAGTCTTACCAAGGGGTATTGTATTACCCAGTTATTGGGTTGTGGAGGTCAGATAAGCAGTCGCTCTATGTAAAATACTGGTATGCTGCATCCGGTTAGACTAGAAGCCGACCCCAAGATATTTGGGAAAAGGCTAGGAAGATATTGAACGTGGTGGTATAGTGAGACGGGGTAGAAAATAGTGGTTGTACACGTTCGTGAGTACGAATGTACTTATCATCATAATCACCAAAAATCCTTGTAGCATAGTCAATACAACTATGAGTATTCTACTTTTAATGAACTCTTGGCTGTTTTGAGTGCACTACATTATTCTCAACTGATAAACATGATCAATAGGTAATAAAGAAAAGTTCAAACCTTTTTATTTTTTAGGTTAGACAGCAAAATATATCCAGAGACGAATAGACCGAAAACGTGTACCGTTGCCAAAAAAAGATAAATTGAGCAATTTATTCGGTGTTCCAGCTTAGGCCGGCTTTAGACTTTAAAATATAAACCTGTCTAACTTCACAGCAAATGACAGGTATTTTAAATAACGATATGTAATCACTGTGAGTAAGGACAGTTTGCGTGTGTTGAATAAATTCGGGTTCATAAATCTATTGAAATATTTCAAATAAATATGTGACCTCACGAATATTACTGGCTTTAGCATAGATCGATCAATCATCGAGATAACTTTGACGCGGTCAAATCTTGGATTAATTACCGTTATTTGCATATTGAGATGTCTAGCTAAGTAAATGTCTATAGGTGCAGACAAGGCTACGCCTTCGATAGGTACTCTTTGTTAGCAACTAGTTATAAACAATAGTAATTCTTGTCGATGCATAATTTTTTTTGAGATTGACCGTACTATATTAGCATCGTTTAGATCCTACGAGTTCCTGCTAAGACAGCCAGGATTTGAAGTTAAAATGATACAAAACAATTCAGAACTCAAAAAGAGTTTGAGTTAATTAACAAAAGGAACGAAGCGCAAAAAACAACAAGAACATGTTAGAAAAGGCGTGAAAACGGCATCTTGCGCACGTGTTAGTGACAGCTTTGACAGAAATCCGTTTCGGCCGCACGCGTCTATGGTATGTGCTCTATTCCATTAATCTATTGCTCAGCCCATCCGTCAACTGACACGCGACTTGGCCGTGTGTCACACCCTACTGTAACAGTGTAACTGTTCCAACTTCAAGGGTGCGCAAAGAAATCATAAGCGGCGATTTTTTTGCGCAGATGTTGTTATCGAGGGGAAATGAAAATGCGATTGGACACGAGTGCTACGTGCAGTTAGCAGTAACACAAGAATAATTAATTTATTTTTGAGCTTTTTGCAGTTATTGAAGCTTGATTAGGTGTTTCGTGGTTTGATGTATAGATTTTGCTGTTTTTAGAAAGAGATTTGAGCTCAGTTACAAATTACATTTTACTATAGCGGAAATCGATTCAAGTAACACAAATTCAAACTTCAAAAGAGCTTAACCTACTCTAAGCGGATTTCCCTAACATAATATAAGCATTTTTCCTGGAAATATTGCAACCTACGCGTATTTCTTGGTTTTCATTTTCGTCGACATATATTTTCTTTAAATTTTCCACAAGTTTACTAGATTCTTCACAAGTTAATTACACGATAACAATAATAAACTGGAGATTTCTTATTTATTCAATAGACGCTATAATCCGCTACGGTGTAACAGACAGCTCTCAAAGACGTACCGAGTCTGATAAGCGAAGAGAAACTAAGAAAAATAGAGTGAAACAGGAAAATTTCCCATTATCACTGTTTTTATTTTATATACCATTTATACTGCCATGTTTGTGTTGTATGATTGCGGGCTTTGTATGGGAACCAGCAGGTGTGTGTCTGGTTCAAAGTATTTGTCGGAATATGTCTACATTAGCGCAGTAATAGCTGCGTTATTGATTCGTCGTATATGACAGGGGTGACATGAGTAATGATTGTTTGTCGTTTTATAATGTTTTGTTTGCTTTGTCACGCACTGTTTAAATTGAAGTTAAAGGATTGAATTAATTTTTTTTGATATTCAATGCTCATTTGTTTTCTGGCGACTACCAGTTTTTCGAACGACAAAACTGGATGCATTTAACTAAAGCGTGGTCCGTATTCGTCTTTTCATCCTAAATTCGTATTGTTTATTTATTTATTTCAACTTTTTGCACTCAAAAAAGGTACAAAGGCGGACTTAATGCCTATCTCTTCACCACCCTTGGTTGACTTTAGAATTAGTCATTCTCTCTCTACCAGTCAACCAAGGGTGGTGGAGAGATTCGATGGCAGATGCTCTCTGTGTGTGTGTGTAGGTGTGTGTGTCTGTGGTGTGCGTGTGTATATTTTCAATAATAATTCCAAAATATACGCACTTTTATTTAACGTTTATGCCGTAAATGCACATACAGGCAATCGGGTCTCGAAAGCCAATCTGATGCACGTCGTATCGTATAACGCATCAGGTCCGCGGCCGTCGGATTGGGTAACGAGCTGCCTAGTCTACCGAGGGGTTAGCCATTAGCCGGTTAGCCAGTTTTAGCCTGTTAGTCTTGTACGGGTTACATGGAAGGCTAGAGTGTTCTCTACGAAGTCAGAATTACTACGCCGTAAATTAAGTAGATTTTCATAAACTAACAGAATCATCGATATTTGTCCAAACAAGGCTGTACCTAATTGAATAAATCTAGTACATTACTGTCGCGGCCCGCAATTAGGGCATTGCTGCCAATCGTAAAAATCGTAAAATGAGTCACTTCCATCAATGCCTAGTTGCGGCCAAGGTTTGTGTAGTACTTTTCTCAAACAATGCGCGGAAATTCAAACCAAATAAATTATTTATAAATTCCAGAATCGACGTCGAACAAAGAAAAATTTTCACGCGCCGTTATGTTCATTTGTTTCTTCTCACTTTAAACAGCTCTATTTGCTAAGCCAGTTCGAAATTTAAATAAAATCTTTGATAAGTTACCTCCTTGGTTGCCATGAGTTGAATTAAAAAGTTAGTTCCATTTTTAATAACACGACAGACATGAGTTTTCATAGTAATTTATTTGGTCGCTAAACACGACAGTTAAGGATTTTCATACTAAGATTGCTCGCTTGTTTTTGACCAGTACAGCAATTTCGATTTATCTCGAAGAAGGTTGTCAAAATAATGTTAGAATTTCCAAGCATGTTTGAGAAAAAACCTTTTTGGGGAGCACGTCTAGGTAGAAAAATTTCACGTTATATCATGCAAATCACTCAATCAGGCAACAAACGGTAATTACAAGACGAGCTATACTGAACTGACATTTTTATTTCTTCCTCCCAAACCTCAGCATATTACCGGACAATGCAATAAACTGCATAAATGCTCGGACATTACAAAAGCAGTCGGATCGCAGGGGAGTCCAAATGCGTACAGTAAATACCGCACGATACAACGTATTCGACGATTAGGTCCACCACAGTATTATTACGTGACTCGCTCCCAAAACGGACAGGCAATCTCTATAAAGAGGTATTTGGGACCCTAATTTACACCCCCTTATGTAATATTGGCGCGGTTATGGAGGTCCGGCAGGGTACCGAGCCCGCTCAGCTTCGGTATCGAAGGTAGAGGGGATGCATTACTAAGGTTGGTTACTAAGTAAGTGAAGATAGTGCGCGATTTTGTGTAAATTATTGACTTAGATTTGATTGTCAGCTTAAGCCACTTTTAAGACCTTATCCAGAAAGTTTACATAATTGTATCAGTTTCGAAGATTAGAAAAAAAAATCAAACTAAAAAAAAACTAACAAAAACTGTCTATACATTGTATAAATTCAATCTATTAGTATTACATATAAATGTATAATGGCAAAGCACAAGTGTGAGCACTATGTACCTACTTTAAAGCTACTATTTACTGGGTATGTCTTTCTTCATTGACTTGAATGTACCCTGGCGGCTGAGAGTATGTCATGCTCACTCAAATGTCTCACTGGTGGTGGCGTGTGTGTTGGATTATTAAGTTCCCTTCAAAATGGTTGAGCTGAATGGTGCTGATCCATGCGTCATGTTCGTGAACGGGCGCCGTCAGTCTGGTCATCTCTTAGCTGCCACGGAATGTTTTAATTTTAGAATTGTTTTTGTTTTTAAATTTTAATTACGGACGCTTTTAACGTGCAGGTCTTTCTACATTGTTCTCACATGTATAATTTGAACGTGTATGATGTTAGCAATATTTTGTAACAATATTCTGATTTAAAAGTGTGTCCGTGGAGTTTCTTGCCCGTTCTTCTTCCTATCTTATATAGCCCACACACAATTTGTAA
Organism: Conistra vaccinii; assembly: GCA_948150665.1. Lineage (NCBI taxonomy): Eukaryota > Metazoa > Arthropoda > Insecta > Lepidoptera > Noctuidae > Conistra > Conistra vaccinii. The sequence goes on from OX411330.1 coordinate 12,966,605, forward strand.
TATTTTCAGTTTTCCGCAGTAGTTTATTATTCTTACGCCACGTAAAGTAGAGATTTCCAACCTGTAATAGGCAACAAGGTGCTCAAGGCATTCTCAGCAACAATATACAAATATTGCTGCTGGGAATGCGAATGCGAGAGGCGTGGGTGCGCAAATGCCACGACCTTTGCGGAAGCCTGTATTTGGCGTAAATTGTTATAACTTTCCTCATGGGCGTCGAATGATAACAGCATGGGTAGGTAACATTTCTTTGAAAATTATTTGATAACAAAAAAATGTATTTTTTTGTTGTTCTCTCATAAGTTTCTGTAGTAACGGTAGGGTACTCATGATAGTATAGTGAGTTCAAATCCGGAAAGTCCAATATGACTTTTTCAATTCATATATTATGTACCTACTCTCTTATGTTATTAAATCATATTTATTCATATTATTGGTTGTATAGTAACATTATATAAGTACTATTTGTTTTATTTTATTACCTATTTATGTCAGACTTGGTTTTCGTACGTCTTTTTCGGGTGACCACTGAAAATTAGCGCTGTGCTGTGGGTCCCCATAGCACAGCATCATGCTGAGTGATAGCCTTCTTGTCACAGTCATGACGTGCCAGCAGCAGCTCGTGTCTATATTTAAATCTACCTATTGTTTTTATTTTCTTGTTCTGCTCGAACTTATTATCTTTTTTTTATGCACGTGTTTCTGTGTCCAATAAACTTATTTTTCTTTCTTTCTCTGAGTTTGTTTTGAACATTACTGACATTGGTGAAGGAAATCATCGTGAGGAAATCTGAACTAAACTTACTTTATTATAAGTCTAACATCTTCTACCCCTCTTGAGCAAGGGTTTGGTTAGTGATCAATATATTATGCTCATGCCTGCTCTGTATGAGAAGCAGTCTTTGCCCTGCAATGGGACTATAACAGGAGCGGTACTATGACGTGTTAAAGCCATAATTAGCCATAGTTCCAGTGTCAGAGAGAGATGGAGCTATATGGGACGAATAGCACTCTCCCTTTTTCACAATGGAACAGTGATAGCTTTAACAGGTCATAGTATGACCCGCTGGTACTAGGTTACTGCCTAATTACAAGAAAATCAAGTTTTACTAGTATGATGTCGGTACGAAAAGCTCGTGGTTTCGCTCATAGAGTACAAGTTCCTAAGTACGTACTGCTTTCTGTAATAACTTAGAGCCTAAGTTCTAAGTTATTACAGAGTACTTAGTACCTATTTTAAGAATTGGAGTACTTTTTCTTTTCTGCTTGTCAATTTCAGTCAGATAGAGCCCCGTGTTGGCTCTTAACGTCTTGTATTGATACAGTAGGGCACATTTTATTTTCTCAATACTAAGATATGTTGGAGGAATACCCAAGGGTATAGTTGTTTTGTTTGCCTTCTTATAAAAGCAAAATTCTTGTCCTTTCTGTAATAATGTAAAAGCAAATGAACGGTAGACTAGCCTGATAATACATATATATATATATATTTTTTTGTTTCTTCGGAATAACAAAAATTTACACATAATAAATAACAAAAAAAAAATAGAGCATAAGGGGTTATACAAAAATGTGCAACCAACCAACAACGTTCTCCACAGATACACAAAAATACAGAGAATGTTGATGAAGTAAAAGTAAACGTCGAATAGATAAGTAATTGAAATAATATACACATGCTAGGGAACACTAGAGAGATCGAATATTATTCACACCATTTTTTGATTGTACTAAGCACTAAGTTTCTAAATTTTCCAACTGATAAAGCGAATAGATCCAAGTTAGTGAAAAGCTTATTGAAATTGCCTGTGAGGCGACGTATCTTATAACATAACCTTGAACAGGTACTCAAGTTTTCGTTCAACAAGTAATCAGAATTAACTAAACCCAAGTTAGACATCTAAGCGGCAGATAGATGTAAACGGATATTAAGATGTGGGCCGGATATTACAACGATCGTATCTTCATATTTTAGCTGCGAATGTGAGGGATTTCGGGAGGGAATACTTTCGTGAGGAAATGTTACTGAGGTTCAAGCGATTGTAGAATGATTTCTGCGTAGACATGAATTACTTGCACTTATGTACCAGGTACCACAGCAGGTACCTGTCATTTTAATTTCATCATCATAATTCATACTGATAGGTACTAATATTACAAATGCGAAAGTAAAATCTGTCTGTCTGTCTCTTACTTTTCCACGCCTTAACCGTTCAACGGATTTCGATGAAATTTTGCACACAGCTGCACGACCTGGGTTAGGACATAGGATAGTTTGTACTACATATATCCTTGGGATCATTTGCGACATCCACGAGGGTGAAGCTGCGATCAAAATCTAGTGTAATATAAAATTACGCCTGAATTCCTTGAAAGGGTAGGTTCTACGTTAAAGTAGAAACTCGTATTGTGTGATCATAATATTATAATTATGCATTCATTAGAAGCTAGTTTTGTTATCACTAGTAAGTAATAAACTTATAATAAACATAATGAGCAATCTGGACGATAATAATTAGGATAAGTTACTTCCGTGTATCATTAATGAACACTAGTTTCCTCGTCATACTTATCCAAATGAATACGAATATTTCCTGTAGTTATTGTAGCCTTTGTAGTTCGTACTTCTATTTAATAATGTCAACAAATTTTCTTACGTGTCATCTCCCGTCTAATTAGTACCTACGAAAAAATAAAAAGCTAATTAAATAAGTAAAACAGATGTCTGCATCAAACAAAAACAGTGAACACGTAAAACTCAGTTCCAATTCAAAAAAGCTCTCGTTTAAGTGCTTTCAGCGGATATAATGGAATAAAAAATAAAATAAATACAGACTTGTCATTCCAGTTCCGTTAACGAAGCGAATAAAACTGTCCAACCCTTTGAATAAACCGTGGAAATGGCTCAGAATAGCCTATTAACACTCGGTGACAATCTTGTAGAGGCTTCTCGGAGCGAATGATAATATTTTTCTTTTATTTCAAACAGTCCGACGCCATTCCTGTTTAATTAGATTATACTAATTGAGCTGGCGCCAATTGTTCGCTTTGAAAAATAAAATTGAAACAAAACACGTTTTGTGGCTCACCCTAGCTTCTTAACTTACTGTTATTGGCTTTGTTGTTTTAATTTACGATGCTATTGTCTACGAAATAGACGTGTAAACAGTAGGAAGGGGAGCTGGCTGCCAAATTATGCGTCATCTACAATATTATAAAGTCGGGTACCTATCTAAAATAATACCCTGCGTAAAACTGCCAGTTTTAAATTTTAGAGTTGTCTCCCTAAAAACTTCGGCACCTCTGCACACTCTGTTGGTTAAAAACTCTGAAAAAATGCGGGTTCGCGAAACATTCCATGAATCTAACTAATTATGTGCCGGTAACGTTCATTAGCAAACTTTCATGTTACAGGTTTATTCTGTAATGGAATAAAACTAATTAGGAACCGAGTTTGGGACCACTTGTTGAGTACTATATTTCTCGACGAAGTATTGTAACATTTTGTGTAATAATCTAGGGGCGAAACAAGCCGATGGTCGAATACTCGAATATCTCAGCGAGGAGGGAGGGAATATAAATATTTTCCTTTTACTGCGGTCCCCTGCGCTCGCCAATTACAATTGCAATTAAGTTAATTTGAGGGCTCCGTTGTCCGACGACCTGATGTTTTGAGGATTATGTTTCTTTACTGCTTCGTGAATTGTGATGACCGCCGTATTTTGTGGGCGCTTTTGACCATTCTTCTCGGTGGAGGAAGATATATATATTTGCCATGTAATTGGAGGAAAAGATTATAAAATTTATGATGAAAGATAGGTAAGTAATGAATTAATGATATATTTTTATGTTTGACGCAAAAACGATTTTTTTTATTCTCGTTATATTAATTTATTAATAACTTGCGGGTCCATTTTTTCACATTTTATAATCAGTTATGTTAAAATAAGCGCGGGGTTGTTCATAATAAATCTCCCATAATAAAAAACCACATCAGAATTCCCGAACTAAATGAGAATCAGTAACCTCTTCTTGTATGTAAATATATTAATTTCCGAGTCAGAACATGAACCTACACGGAGTTGTTGTCTGTTGTTCCCTAACATTATAACAACAACATTCTGCTACACATAATAAGCAAGTTCTTGTAACCGCACTGTTTTGTTTCCACGCAAATTATGGCTAAATTTAAATTATAGGTATAGCTATAATTGGGTGGGGGGGGGGGGAGATATAGCTAATTTGGAGTGTTTAGAAATTGGATTACAGTGTTAAGTACTGTAGACTCTACGTTAGTATACGGTACCGGGACGAATAATACCTTTCTTTATAGATGAACTAGGATAATCTAGGTTGCCTGGAAGAGATCGCAGTAAGCGATAAGACCGCCCATTGTATATTTTGTAGTGTATTACTTTTCCTTTTTGTAATGTATTATCTGGTGTACAGACGCCAGCACATCAACCTACTCCAATCTGTCAAATTTTCTCAATCAACATTGAACCTTATTCTTTAGCGATAAAGTTGAAAATCTATTAAAGAAATTTGACAGATTGTAGTAACTTGATGTGCTGGCGTCTGTACAATAAAGTATATAATAAATAAATCTATACATCCATACAAATAAATAAAATTTAAGTGTCTAATTATAATGTCAATATAACAGCTATTTACTAAATGCATTATGAAAGTATATACGGTACATACAACAAAAACACAATTTATAAAAAAATGTCTGTTTGTTCCGGCTAATCTTCGAAACGGCTGGACTGATTTTGACGGGAGTTTCACTGGCAGCTATACAAATTAATGGTATATAGAAATCCGCGCGGACGAAGTCGCGGGTAACAGCTTCCTATAATTGGAGCTACTTACGTTTTTACATTATTATATTTTTACTTCTAGCTCTCGCTTGACAGCCCGCAGGGCTGACTGTCTGAACTTTTCTCCTATTCTATATTTTGTAATAGCGTTTTTCTCGTAATCTTGTGTTATGAGATGAGTTGAGTTATCTTATTTGTATAAAGATTGTATACCACAAACCATGCGGGTCATAATAATCTTTACAGTACCTACCTATTTATATTGCTTGGTTGGATATTGGATCTAGTCTAGATACATTGGGTCAGATATTGAAGAGACATCATAGTAAACGGCTAGTAATTAGTTGATATAGTCATATCAATTACTAGCCACCGTGCAACCCCTTTTTCTTCAGTTTTTGATAGTAGATAGTCATCAGCCTCAAAAAGATGTAAACAGCAACAAGATATTTATTTTTTGTATCAATGTTTTTAGCCTCAAAACATATAACACATTGGGTATTTAATTGTAGCTATAAGGCATTGATACAGTATTATGGAGCACAAATTGTAGACATCAAATTCTGGTCGATCTTTTTGATTCCGACTGTACCTATTTTTAACTAATTTAAAACGTTGTTAATCCTTTGCCAGACGAACGAATTGGCTGTTATTGGGTGTATATTATAAATTTCAAAGTGGGTTTGTTTATTTGATTGTTTGTTACGCTTTCATGCTAAAACGGCTAAACGGATTTGGATACAGTTTGGCACATGGGTAGGCCATGACCTGGGTTAGGACATAGGATACTTTTTATCCCGATATTCCCACGGAATCGAGAATTCGGGTGAAACCGCGAGGCGGAGATAGTTTTGTATAAATAAACCAATCATATCAATAGACATATTACAGAAAAAATCCTTTTCAGATACAAGATAGATATATAGAATATTCTTTATTATGTACACCATAAAAAGTACAGATATAAATATAGAAATTTTACATAATTTTACATACAATTTTACAAGGTCACTATACCCAGAATCTCGAAAAGAGAAGTCTATTAAATGTCGATTTTTTTACAGAAAATGTCAATTACATGTAGTTACTGCAATAAACACACATAGAGGAGCTCGTGGCTAAGTAATAACAAGCCGCACGGGTCGATCCATCAGGTTAAGCTATGCTTGCCGGGGTTGGTCAGTGGATGGGTGACCATCTTTACATACAGAGACTCCTCCGTGCCTCGGAAAGCACGTTAAGCCGTTGGTCCCGGCTGTCATTTGTGGATCTTTGACAGTCGTTACGAGTCGTCAGAAGCCGGAAAGTCTGACACCAGTCTTACCAAGGGGTATCGTATTACCCAGTTACTGGGTTGTGGAGGTCAGATAGGCAGTCGCTCCATGTAAAATACTGATATTCAGCTGCATCCGGTTAGACTGGAAGCCGACCCCAAGATAGTTGGGAAAAGGCTAGGAAGATTGACTGCAATAAACACACATGCCTAACATCCACAAAAACAACCAATACGTCGCTTCCTTTCGATTTCACAAAACACTATTTGAACACCATTCTACTAACATTACGACACGATCATATCGGATACAGTATAGGCAGGGAACAGGTACTTACTTTAAATTGACTGCCTGTCTACGTGTAACGCCAGTCATGGTTGAAGGCCCCCATAACCCCCATATCACTTTAGTTGAGCCATAAAAATCCAATGGCACGACTATTTGTGACTTTGCGACTTTTTCACCAAATCTTTGGTAGGTACTTAACTGTTACTGACAAAAGTAACGGAACCGAGGTTGAGGACTGTTCCATTTGTCGACAAATAAAGAATATATTGGATTTTTTGTTAGATGATAAAAAATAAGGAAAAAGTAGCGTTTATGTCTGCCCTTTATATGTACACATCAAAACAAAACATGTTCGCTGAAATGTATCTGTTACCGTATGTTTGTAAATATAGATGTGTGCGTGATATGGCCTCGATCGATCATTACGGATAATTCGCCTTTCTTCTTTGTTATAGATTATTATTTCACGTAAGCAGATATATCTTGTGTAGGATCAAGCATTTCACGAAGAAATTGTACAGACGCCAGCACATCAACCTACTCCAATCTGTCAAATATTCCAAATCAACATTGAATCTTATTCTTTAGCGATATAGTTGAAAATCTATTAAAGAAATTGGACAGATAGTAGTAACTTGATGTGCTGGCGTCTGTACCATGTGAGGGCCATCCTTATTTGTTTATATCATCATTATCATATGGAACTCTACTGTAATGATGGGAACTTTGTAGTTTCATAAAGCAACATCATCATCAGCCTATTAATGTTCCCACTGCTGGGACACAGGCCTCCTCTCTGTGAGAGGGAGTGGGCCGTAATCTACCACGCGGGCCCAGTGCGGGTTGGTAGATGTCACATGTCTTCGAATTTTTTGGTTCTAAGACATGCCGGTTTCCTCACGATGTTTTCCTTCACCGTTTTGAGAGCAGTGGTGATGAAATTATTTACACAAAGTAAAGCGCCTGCTTGGGTTCGAACCCACGACCTACAACTCGTAAGTGGTGGCCGTTACCACTGGGCCACCACTGCTCTAAAGAAAACTAAAACTCTCTTCTAAATTTCCGTTTCTGCAATCCTAATTTCTAAATCATTGAAGGGCGATGTCTTATGTCTTATTTGCCAGGACATTCAAAGACTTTGGAATTTATCAAACCAATGGCAATACCAACTAGGTACCTACATATACCCCCACATCTTCAGTACCAATCCCGCATCTCTTCAATCACAGCGAGAATTAACGAGAATACGCGTATGACGTATGTACGTATTACGTAATTTCCTGTGAAGGCGAGTTTCCTACACCTGCGCTGTATCTACTTTCTGCAAAGTTGGCGGGCGTGATTATGAAAATCCGTATACTAGGAAACCAGTGTAATCTGCATAACACAGAATGTTTGAATATGGTAACACTGGACGAGGATTCATCGCTGCTGTTGTTCAAATCAAAATGGTAAATTGTTCCTATTCTCTTCTTTGTCAGTGTAAACAGAAGAATTTGCGTCTTATGCGCACTTCATCCCTTTCGCACTTCGTCCCACGTTCGCAGTTGGTCACATTAGCACTGCGTCCCTTTCGCATTTGGTTCGCGGTTGGTCCCAGTACCTATATTATTGCACGACTCATAATGCGAAGCATTAGAGTGTGCTCTACGATCGAAAAATAAGTTTTGCCCCATTTCTGCAACTGTTATTATTGTTACACTCCTGCTACTACACAGAACCTACTTAATTTATATACCATTGTATAGATGATTAAATGGAGATGAATTCTGTACTTTTTACTAATTGATTTAATGCAGCAGACATGAAAAAAACATCAAAATAGTTGAAAAAAAAATCCAGTCCGTCAATTTATGTAACTTGAAAACATTGTAGCTTGCGATAAAATCAATTAATTGAGTCAATTTTTTTTTAATACATTGGTTTCGGCCATAGAAGGAACCCTATTGAAAATGGCTCTTTTATTCAAAGTAGTTTAATTATAATTACAAAATACTAACTAAAATATAATATCTTTGTCTAAATATTTCCAACCTTGACTTAACGTGTTGCCTAGCAACCCACAACGTAAATATCTAAATAAATAGTCTTTGACATTACGTAAGGATTGCGAGGTTAGAAATTTACCCATATTGATGGGTAAAACAGCAGTCAAAACATACTTCATGAAAAGTGATAAATTGTTAATTGTTGTTAGAAACTATGTTTTGAATTTCTTGATATGTGTGATAAATGAGGCGTGCACTTTTGGAATTTCCAAACTATTTTACTTATTATATTGTTAACTTGTCGAATTTGGATGTTTTGTTACTTTTATAAAATGATTGTTGTTTTCTTATAAATCCAACCCACTGCGAATGGGACCAACCACAAATGGGACCCACCGCGAATGGGACCAAGTGTGAATGAGACGAAGTGCTAATGTGACTAACTGCGAACGCGGGACGATGTGCGAATAGGACAAAGTGCGCATAACCCGAATTTGCTTCTACATTTTTGTTAGATGTTGCAATAAGGGTTGATGTTATTCATTTGTTTCTTTTAAGAGGTGGCTTGTCAAATGTAGCTATTCTCGTCAATTAAAATTGAGCAAGGTGTGTTGAGCGTAGGTACCTAAAGTCCGTCTGAGAACTCGTCCAAGTTCGGGTTAGAAAAATATATTATGAAGCTGTTTTCAGACCAGCGCGATTTGTCGCGCGACGCGACACGAACAATACAAAACTTCACGGTATAACAATATCCGGTGTCGCGTCGCGCGACAAATCGCGCTGGTCTGAAAACAGCTTAAGAGTAAGAAAAGTATTAAACAATTTACCTATCTACCAACAACTTTTATTTATCTGTCAATTGTTGAAAACGTTTTATTCGGACTGTCGTAACTGATGAGCCTGACGTGTTACTATTGTATTTTATTTATTTACACTTTGCCAGTGGGTCAAATATCGGAAACTGCAAAACCTCTTGAGTTGCTTACCGAACTATTTCGTAGCAAATCATTCGCAGCTCGAACTAACTCGGCTACATAAACGGCAGTAACAAATATACCAGATATCGTGTAACACAGTCGTGTTCCATATATACCCGCTGGCTTGTTTGATTTATACACCATTTTATTGACAATGATAAAGGTCTGCATTGGTACTGACATTTCGTTATGTCGGGGTGAAAAATGGCGCGTTGTCAGTATCGCGATAAACCGATCTTATGTCGCATTAGCTTGTTTTTGTCACAAATACATGATCATTATCTTAGAAATCCGGAGGAGGAAAGTTTTGGGACATGTTCTGAGTATCGAAATTGCATCGATTTATTGTATATAGCAATAACACTGCCTGTACATGTTATGTATCTAAACCCTTAGGGTACTCACTGACTTAGAATACTACGAGTATTTTGTCGTCTTTGACATTTCAGGTCGGTCTGTTTGTATTATATCAGTGTGACGGATTAACGTACGGAACAGTGTAAATAAAATCATTGAAAATAAATGTGAGCGAAACGAAGCCACGTTACAAGCTTATTTACTTATAATTACGCAATTAAAATTTAATACCAAATTACACAATTCAATTACAGTGTAGCTTCTTACATCGGTTTCCAATTACGGAAACAATTTGTTTGTTGTAATCGTTTTCTGATGCAAAAGAGAGGTTTAAATAAACGCCGTTTTCATATAATACCACCTAGAATATAAATGCTATCAGGAAAAGATAAAGATTGAAAATGCTATTAGGCTATTTTGAACTATCTGCAGCGAGAACAAAAGAGCCCAACTTTTATTTTCGCTCGTCTACATACCTGCAAATTCTGTGATTTACATCGCGTCCACTGTGCGGTCAGCAGCCATTTTTATCGTCACCACTAACGTTCACGTTTCGGCTTAATTGCTTTACCGTCGTCGTAACTAAATCGCTACAAAACGTTACCGGTATAGACGCTACAGTGCACAAAAATATCTCCGGTTGACGATAAACTGTGCTACGCGAAAAGTATACGTTCAAATCACTCATGCTACGCACATGCTACACGCACATACGCGCCTACGCATTTGCTACATGCACATACGCGCCTACGCGCTTGCTACGCGAAATAATCACTTGTGCTACGCATTTATTTCAAAGTTCACACACGCAACGCCAACATGTTGGTCTGTTCCAAAAGTATTTGGTGAAAATGTAAATAGTGAAACAGAAAACGAAAGTGGCCACTTACAAATTGAGTGGTTTGATTTGAGTATTTGAAGACATTCAATTCGAAATTCTAAAATCATTTTAAAGATGTTTTTCATTTGACGATGCAGATCAATTTTATAACCTCAATTTTCGTCGATGATTTTTCAATTACAATATAATTTTATTTTAACAATAAAATTATTGGAAAAAGTAGTAACATATAAAGTTGGAACCTTCTAAATACAGATGAATATGTTTCTAATACCCTTTAGTGAGCGATTACGTAATAATTTAATCTGAACAAGGTTTGTTTATACTTTCATGAGATACTTTTCAAACAGCCATTTTTTTTTATTCTGTATGATTAGCGTATAATTTCCCTTGTTTCAAGCTTATAGTTACTGGGCATAACCAATGCGTTTGCACCCTTACGTACCGGATCGCAATAGTGCATATTATGTAAGGGGTCCCTGAAATGATCAATTGCAATTGATCAATTGCCATCAATTTGTATTTTTACCCGACTGCCCCACAAGGAGGGTAATGTTTTTCGAGAGTATGTATGTATGTATGTATGTCTATTTCTTTGGCACGCTCTGTAGCCTAAACGGCTTGATGGATTTTAACATAGGAGGTGTCGTTAGATTCGTCTTAATCGTAGAAGTGACATAGGCTATATAATATTTATGTATTGCTTCTGCAAATACAAAATAAATCGGTCAAGTGCGAGTCGGACTCGCACACGAAGGGTTCCATACCATGTCGTACAAGATTTAACACTATGCATTTTTGTAATACTTTCGTAAAGGTAACAACAGAGGCGCTATAAAAAAACATAAAGATTTGTAAAGAAATTGTCTAATTTTAATGAAAAAATGTTGTTGTGTTAAATTATAGGTGTAGAAGTTAATTTCATTTATTTTAGTAACATGCATTAACTAAAGTCAAAGTTATTTATTTGCTACTAACATAGTATTAGTAGGTATAAATAGGTATATGTGGTAGGTAAGCCGGTAGATATGTAGGGTAGGTAGGTTACGTTAGGTAGCAGTTAGGGTAGGTAGGTAGGGTAGGTAATTAGGTAGAAATAGGTTTAGTAGGAAAGGTAGGTACGCCGTAGATAAGTACTTAGTGCTAACCGTGCGAAGCCGGGCCGGGTAAAGTTAGTTACTTATAAATAAAAGGATTTCTCTTGCTACATCAGACTATATTGTACAAAATAAAATGTAAGTAGTACGCCAAATTTTAATTACAACATTCCGTCAATACAGGTATTTATTTACGTTATTTTTGATAGTCATAATTCAAATTCAAATTCAAAAGTGATTTATTCAAACTAGGCTGAGAATCAGCACTTTTCGAAAGTCAATATTACATATGACAGTCCCCCAAAAACGCCCGCCTTTCACCATTTCCTAGTGCTTTTGCTGGAAAAAAGAAGTGGCGCAACAAACTCCCCAGCAGCGCAGCTGTCTGTTCAGTTACGAAAAAAAAATTGATTCTATATAATAGTATGCAAATATTTTACATCACTCAACACAAAACATTAAATAAAATATATTTGCCATAATGACAGCTAGCACAGTCCAATGTACCAACAAAAAAAAATATCGAAATCTAAACTCAAGCGAAAATAAATACTAAAAAACTAAAAACGTAAACAGATCTTAACACCCGAATTATAAAGCCTCCTGGCATAAAGGGCGTGCCCGCTTACATTATATACATACAGCATACAGAAATCTATTATTTCTTACTTATTATTTTTACACATCCCATCGGACTATGAGAGTGAGGGAAGAGAGAGTGCATTCGTGTCTGCGCATACACTTGTGCACTATAATATCTCCCACGCCGAAGGCTAGTCTCCATTGAGATTGGCCGCCGTGGCTGAATATTTTTACACAAATAAGTTTTCTCAATATGAAATTGTATCCACAACGGTTTAAGGTAACTGAATAGTACCCTGTATGTACCACCATTCATTTCAATGTTACTGAATATTATTGTCTATAGGAGTGTAGTTTTAACATGAGGTACACACATCAACACCGTCTAGGGATACTTTGAAACAAGTCGATAAAGTTCTTAAACTCAAAAAATACTGGCCGGTTTTAAAATCTTTTGAAGAGAGCTTATTTTGTAGACCTTTTTGGATGATCGAAATTTAAATGATCGAAATAGTATATGCTGCCATGATAGTAGGTACTTACTAATTCCATGTCATTACTCCGACTAGTAAATAGTTATCTGTGGAATTTATATCGCATAATATTAGCATGAAATACAAAATATTATTTTTAAGTTGCTGTAAATCGCCCATATTATATAAAATACGTTATTAATCGGCGTTTTTAGTATTTGTTGATTATAAACAGTATATGGTACATGATACACACAAGTTTCAAATTCCTAATTTGTTTAGTTGTTGAGATAGAGCTCGTACAAAAATGGTCTAAAACAGACAACTTCTACGGCCCCCTAATTCATCATTTTTGAAGATAAAAACAAATAAAAATTATATTTATTTTCTACTTGATGAGCTCTAGACAATGATACCCCACATGCCAGAGTCAGATATTTTTTTTTCAAAATTAAATTTTATTGTATGGCGACCCCCCTTTAATTTTTAATTTTATTATTTGTTGCTCTTGCGGCAATAGAAATGCTCAATCTGTGAAATTTTCAACTGCCTACCTATTACGGTTCATGAGATAGAGCTCGCTGACAGACAGACGGACAGCAGAGGCTTATGAATACGGTACGGTGTACGGGTACGGAACCCTAAAAAAGAAGAGATGAAGGTTTTTTTTAAAATAAATTACAACAATATTGGTGTCAAATAAAAGCTGGTAATGAGTCAATTCCAAATTAAGATATATTAATAAAACTAAAAATCTTGAAATAAAGAAAATTATTCAAAAAACAAAAAACCCTAAACAAAAGTTAGGTACACCATAGTTCCGGTTATTATTGTTATATTATTATTGTCCCCGCCTGCGATACCAAAATTCTATAGATTATAATGCTTGTTTTTCTCTTTTCAGTTATGTGTTTTTGTAGTCGGGTTTTTTGTTTTTTGAATAATTTTATTAATATTGCATTTGATAGACGATCAATTAGCGCATCGAGTGTAACAATCAAGTAAAAATTGACAATTGGAATTTATCGTTTCGGGGACCCTTAACGTTCATACGTCTTATCCAATCATGGGCCTTCATTGGTCGTGTCCGCCACACCATCTGTAATGGCGTGTGCAGAAGAAAGTTTTCGTAATCCTCGTACAAATAATGTATTAAACGGTTCACATAGTGATATCTTTCAATAGAATATTTCAACACTAAAATAAGCAATTTCACTGTTATAATCTGCAATTTCAAATGCATCACAATGCCATTTGGCAAGTGTCGTGTCCGAGAGGTCGCGAGGTGCCGCCGGCTCCTTGCAGGGCCTTTGACTGCAGAATTCCTTCCTAGATTCCTGCCGGTGCTTTGTGTCTTTTCTCCCGGTAATGCAAATCGAGGGAGCTCCGATTGCCCCTCGCAGCTCGCTATTCACCGAGTTTAATAAAGCGCCTGAAAATCCTAGAGTGAGATGAAAAATTCAATTAGATATTTTTACGTTTTTCCTACTTATTCCTGTTGTCCTCGAGGGCAATATCGCCGGGTGAAGCCATTGTGCCCGAAAGGAAATATAAACAGACTCATTTACACCAACTACTGCAATTGTCGTTTTAATATTGTTTGTGCAAGCGCAACCTGTTAATACCCTGCTCAATGGTTTTTCATAACGCTATGATGTTAAATCAACTGTGGTTATATTTGCACTGCATTGACATAATAAGCTAATATAGAACATAAAAACGTTATTAACCCGTGAATGCCGGCTGGTTGTGACAGGTCAGTATTTTTTTGTTTGTTATTCTAATTACAAGGATAGAGAACAATAGATAGGTAGATACTGGTTAAGTTACGCTTCATGAAAACTTTATTTCCTGTTTTTTCTTCAACTCGTGCGTGCTTAGTGAACTAAAGTATCGAAACCTCTTCTATCTCCTTTCACCAGGAACGCAGCAATTGTATAGAGATGAAAATCTTAATACATTCATTTGATTAAAAGAAATTCTTTGTAGCAGCTCGTTCACAGCTCGAATTCTAATCTGCCGATTTAGTTTGAGGAGTGAATTGAGCGGGATTCCTCGTCGGTCGGGCGCTGCAGCGCTGCTTTGTCCGGAGTCCGCGATGCAAATCAATTGAGTGCTTGCGCCGCCCCCGCTTCATAAAGCGATTGCACGAATACCTAGCCCCCCCAACCTCCTTGCACTTTCTTAGACGACTAGAATAGACAGAAAATTGCACTGTGTAGAATGTTGGAATATTGCACGCTCCACAGAATATAATATTTTATAGGAAATATAAAACTCTTGTGGATCGGTGAAACAACTCCGAACTGCTTCGTTTTACGAGCACCATTCCAGTTTTATAACTAGGGTCGATGCAAACGCTGCTTTATTCATAATAATATAGACACTTATGTTACGGCCTATGAATTGATAATACGGTTATAAAAACAAAAGTGTTTCAAAAATTGGCACCTTCATATGACGAATATGTTTAATTTAAGATTTGTATGTTTATGGTGTCCGATAAAACATTTATTTCGCATCCAAAAGAAGCAATTCAAATAACGTAACGTAATAAAAAGCGGTCCCATATTGCAAAGGTTTTATTGCTTCAAAAGTGGCACGGTATGTAATCTCCTCATAGGGAAATTTCATCACTTTGAATTTGGTGTAATTTATCAAATTGCTCGGCGGGAATGCACATGCACCCCCGGCTCAGCTGCGTGGTCGCAGTCGTGAGGCAATTTTTTATCTCCCCTCTTTATCCGCACGTCAGCATTGCGGTCCTTGGGGAAAGAATCGGAAGGGCGACGCTAAGGGTAAGACATCGCATTGGTATTGTGGTGGCGGATACCAATTTTATGTGGAAGATTGGCGATAAGCGGAACTTTTAGCATATCTATGCGCTTTATTTGGAAAACTTGTAAATTGCTAAGTGGCATCAACATGTTATCTGAAAGCATTTTGTGGCTCCGACTTAACTCGTGTATGTACGGCTTCGTTTGTGGAATGTCGGAGGATTCAATTAGTGAAATGGTATAATTAACTGAAAATCATTTAAGTCATTTCAATATCGTAGTCGACAATGTCCTCGGAGGCTGAGGCAGTGGAGCTTGTAATTAATTTGCAGCTCGCAGGTAATTCATTAGGTAGGAATCGACCTGCTCGACACCAATATCGTAATTATTTCTACGGACCGTCGGCGTACGCCGCAGCGTTCCTAATTACATTCCCTAATTGAACTACAACTAATTTGTATGCGCTTATTTGCGATCGCATATTTTAACGTATTTAAAGACATGTAGGGAGCGGGCTTATTGCTTCATTAAATTGTGGAGGATTTGCAATTAATTTGTGTAAGTGGTTTAATGGAATCCATATAATCTCCACTATTTGTATAATCTGTCAAGTAATTGGAATTGCTGATGAATAATATTTAATCCTTAGATATTTGAATTAAAAACCAAATGCTGTCAAAATGTTTGTTTTACGTAAGTATTTTTAAATGAAATTGACCTTATCTCCTTTCGCTTATTTGCGACCTCTCACTTGCGGGAAGAGTTACATTCGACTCTTCATTCTTAACTTTTCGACTTTCAGTTCGCCAAAAAGAAAAGCAATATCAACAAAAACAAGCAACCCACTACACTCCAGGGAACCACAACGTAAAACGAAAATATCATCTACATAAAACTTTTAAAACTCACTAAACGATATGACCTTCTCAAATAAACATGGCTCTTAATTCCCATACATTTTTTAATGATTAAGGTATTTTATTAAAACAGTGTTTCATGGTTTCCCAACGGTCGTATAAAATGAGAGTGCTCTTTTAAACAGCGAGTAAAAAGGTCCATGTAATTATAACGGGAGGCTTTTTAACATTTTTTAACAGCTTTAAGGGAATTTGAAGTGGATTTTCGTCGCGATTTATACAGTGGTTTGCATTTAATTAAAGTACAAATCTTTGAGCTGCCCCTTTGAATGCGTCTGATGATTTTTTGGCTGTTGAATATTTATAGGGTTAGGTTTGTCAATATTGGGATGTAACTGGTCTCTTTTTTAACTTTTCTAGTTTAATGTTACTGATTTCTGTACCCATAAGTTATGAATTACTGGCTTTATTCATAAGCTGCCTGGGATATTCAAGATCTAAAAGAGCGAAGAGTAAGCACGAAAGTGGAGCTTAGCAACAGCTGTGGTAATAATCCTATCAAGCAATTTGATTACTGAAATAAGCTTCTTGTTTCGTTCTGTTATAAATAAGTTCCAAATCACTACGATTCACTACTGTATAATAATGCTGATTTGAGTATTGATGTAGTATATAAAACTGCTCGCAATGCATAGCGGTGCAGTCAACCCACAAAATTGTACCGATCCACATTTTTTCCGAATTACTGTAATTTTTTGTGCAAGTTTAAAATAAATTCAGTGTAGCAGAATCTCAGTTTTTTAATTAAAAGGACCCACGGAGCGCCATCCTAACAAATTGGTGTCAGAAGTGGGCTCCCAGGAAAAATCGTTAAGTACTGGGATCTATAGGTGTAGGCGTCGCGAATTCGTTTCCACTCGTCTGCATCATAGTATTTGTTGGCTCCGTGGCCTAGTAGTCCTTTCGGTAAGTGGTCGACGATAAGCCTTGGGTTCCTCAAAAGCCTAAGCCCGCGCTACTGTATACCACGTGATCGACGATAAGCCTCCGCTGTTGAGCGTGAGCCCGCGTCACCCTAAAACACCTCCTGCTGCCCGTGATCGACGATCAGCCTCCGCTATTGAGCGTGAGCCCGCATCACCCCGGAACACCTCCTGCTGCCCTGTGGTCGACGGTAAGTCTCCACTTCCGAGTGCGAGCCCGCATCACAAGAGGACCTTCCGTCGAGGTCTCACTGACGACCTCGCCTGCACATCATTTATCATCAGCTACGTGGTCGCACCACGTGCAAGCAGAACGCAACGTGTCGTGTCGACGACCTGTAATACGACTTGCTGAGTCGCCAGGTCGCCACATCGTGTCTCGCCGCACTACGTGTGCGTGACGTCATCTTTCCAGAATGTTCGCGTGCGCTGCTGCCATATCACTATTACTGTGAGTTTTCCCATATATTTATCTAGTGAAAGTGATCTATTTTAGTGAAGTGATTTTATTCTTCCCAATTTTTCAAGATAACATTATTTTCCTAGAACTATCTTTAGATTTATCCTATTTTACACCTTTTAAGCTCAAATTTTTGTACACAATTTTATTTACATATTTTCTTTATTTTGTGGATCTGATGTTCTGTAGTGCTTTATTACGATAATAACTTCAACATTTTAATGCCTCCAAAAAAAGAGAATTCCGAAGAAATCGCATCTTCATCTAATTCAGATTCTTCAGAGGACAGTCCAGCACCAAAACTAAAAGTTAAAATGGCTGACAAAGTTACCCTTTCTGTCCTCACAAAATTCATCAAACCCTATAATGGGGACCGTGAGTCATTGCCCGCGTTTTTAACGAACTGCGAAAATGCGATTGCCCTAGCAACTACAGAACAGCAGAACGTCTTATGCAAATATATCATCTCGCAGTTGGAAGGCAAAGCTCAATTGGCTTGTTGTTTAAAAAGGTTTAATAGTTGGTCAGAAATTAAACAATTCCTTAGAATAACTTTTGGAGAGAAAAAGCACTCCACTCACTTGCTAGTCGATTTACAACAATGCAAACAGTTGCCTTCCGAAGACGTGATGCAATTTTCTATTCGCATTGAATCATGTTTAACACGACTACAAGCTGACATCCATTATAGCTGCGAAAATGATAAAGAACTTGTAGGTCGCATAGCCGCAATGGAAGATTTGGCTCTTAATACCTTCTTGTTAGGGTTGAACTCTAATTTTTCCCATATTGTGCGGTGTAGGAACCCTAAAACTTTATCAGAAGCAATTACAAATGCAATTGAAGAAGAAAAATTATTTAATTTATCAAAACTTTCAACTCGTTCTAATTCTAATAAACATTGCACAACATGTAATAAGAGCGGCCATGTCGCGTCAGAATGTTATAAAAATAAAAATAAGCGCTCTTCTCCTAATTTCTATCATGTAAACACAACAAATAATAATGAACAAAATAATTTTAGCTCTAATCAATATTCTTATTCTAATTTTGATCCAAATAAATTTTGCGCTTACTGTAAAAAACGTGGTCATTTGATAGGCGAATGTCGTAAACTTAAAGCAAAAAACAATAATAATTTGCGGACCGATCCACGTAACTCTACACTATTAAGTGCAACTGCACCGAGTACAAATAACGCGTCAAGTAATAATCGCTCTAATGTGCATCATGTTGACACTTCGAATGAAAATGATAGTTTAAACTGAATAGGGTTCCGGTTCCGTGTCTGCCGAAACCTAATGTTCACAATTTAAATGACACGAAAACACTTTTTACTAAATCCTGTGTTCCTAAATTTACTTCAACACAGGTTAGCGCAAATAAAGTTACAAGTCCTTCTTCAAACTGTGTTCTCAAATTTTCTTCAACACAGGTTAGTGTCACTAAAGGTACTACAAGTCCTTCAAACTGTGTTCCTAAATTTTCTCAAACACAGGTTAGTGCACATACCGAGACTTCTCAGTGTCCTAATTCAGATTTAAATTTTAAAGACAGTCCCTCATCACTCGAAAAATCAAACATTTCTTCTAGGGATTCTTTGCGTGAGAAAACATTTACTATTAACTACATTAATAACAGAGTTTCTTTACCTCACGTTTATTTAAAAACAAACCTTAATGATAAGCCCTTGTGCTTTTTGATCGACACTGGTTCTACAGTTTCTATTGTCAAACATTCCAGTTTGCGTAATAAACCAGTGCTTGGCCCTGAAATTATAAAACTTAAAGGCCTAAGCGATAACGATTCCTATTGCGAATCTTTAGGTTCTATTAAAATCTGTTTTGATCATCGCGTTTCGTCGAAAAGTAAAATAATATTCGACTATTTGTTTCACGCGATTGACGATACGATCAACTTACACTACGATGGTATTATTGGTAGTGATTTTATACAACATTTTAAAATAGATATTCAATATTCAACCAACACCCTTAGTTTAGAAAGTTACGAAATACCTATTTGTTGTAGTAAGCCATCATATGTCATTCCCCCGCGGTCAGAAACGGTAATTGAGTGTCCGGTTTCCAATTTATCAGAGATTGCTGATCTAAAAGAAGCTTTGATATTAGATCATAAAATAAGTGAAGGTGTATTTTTAGCAAACTGCATAGTTAACTTAAAGTCGAACAACAGAGTTAATGTTTCTGTTCTTAACACCACCGAAACTGCAGTCGAAATTGATAATTTTCAAGTTAGACTAACTCCATTTGAACATCCACCTTCCAAATTAGATGACACTCAAAAGGAACTCATTCATCAATTAGATTCCTTAGTTATTGACCGGTCTCTGAAAGTTCTTGAGCAGATTAGGTGCTCCCATTTAAATCCGCAAGAAAGGAAGGCTTTGATGAACTGTCTTTCTAAATATACAGACATATTTCATCTCGATGGTGAATTTTTAACTTATACGAATGTGATTAAGCATTCTATTAATACTAAGGATGCAGCCCCTATTCACGTAAAGTCGTATCGTTTCCCTGAAGTACATAAAGACGAAGTTGAGAAGCAAATCAAGAAAATGCTTGATCAAAATATTATTCGCCCTTCAACTTCCCCTTGGAATGCACCTGTGTGGGTGGTCCCGAAAAAACTAGATGCTTCCGGTAAACAAAAATGGCGTATTGTAATTGACTATCGACGTCTGAATGATGTCACTGTTTCAGAGATTTACCCTCTCCCTCTTATTACTGACATCTTAGACCAGTTAGGTCACTCAAAATATTTCAGCACGCTCGATCTAGCATCAGGTTTTCATCAATTATTGTTGGACTCTAAGGACACCGAAAAAACAGCATTCAGTGTTACAACTAATAGCATTTCAGGTCAATTTGAATTTACTAGAATGCCTTTCGGACTGAAAAATGCCCCCTCAACATTTCAAAGAATGATGAATCTAGTCCTTTCAGGATTACAAGGTCTTCACTGCTATATTTATTTAGATGATTGTATTGTCTACTCCCATGACCTTGAATCTCATATCCAGAAGCTTGAAGCTGTATTCTCAAAACTCAGGGAGGCAAACTTAAAATTACAGCCCGATAAATGCGAATTTCTGCGACAAGAAGTTGCTTACCTAGGACATGTTATCACAGACAACGGTGTTTCGCCTAATCCAGATAAAGTGAAGGCTATCTCTCAATTTCCCACACCGAAAACTCCCAAAGATGTAAAATCTTTTCTTGGTTTAACGGGTTATTATCGTCGTTTCATTGAGAATTTCTCCCACATAACAAAACCTCTGACATCTTTATTAAAAAAAGATGTTAACTTCCACTGGTCTCATGAACAAGAGCAAGCTTTCAACACGCTTAAACAAAAGCTCATCTCCGCTCCCTTGTTGCAGTATCCAGATTTTTCACAGCCCTTTATAGTTACGACGGATTCCTCTAATTATGCCGTCGGAGCAGTTTTATCCCAAGGCGAGATTGGCAAAGACAAGCCCATTTCATATGCGTCTCGGACTTTAAATAAACAAGAAGGGAACTATTCAACAACTGAGAAAGAGCTTCTTGCTATTCTTTTCGCTGTTAATACTTTTCGGCCGTACATCTACGGTTATAAGTTTAAAATCGTAACAGATCATCGACCTTTGACATGGTTATTTAATGCGAAAGATCCAGGTGGACGGTTACTAAGATGGCGACTAAAATTAGAAGAGTACGACTACGAGATTGTCTACAAGCCCGGTCGAGTAAATTCAAATGCAGATGCCTTATCTCGTTATCCAGTAAATTCAATTGTTGATTCTAACTTAAATAAAACTACTTATGAAGAATATCTCAAAAAACATGTCACTAAAACCTCTAATGATACGAAAATTGAAGAACATAGTCAAAGTTTACATTTATCGAAACAAAAAATAATTGCGTGTCCCGTTTCACTTGACTTCGACAACACTATGCCGCACTGCGAACAGCTGTTGTCAATGATCCCGAATTCCGCTGAGTTGCAATCAGCTGAGCGCGAACTTGAAACCGTACAGTCGTTCGATGCAAACAATAAAATATTCTATTTCTTATTCACTAAAGTTCATCATTATGACGAAACTTCTTATAAAACAATTTACAATTTATTACTAAAATTAAGGGATCAAATTATTACAAAAAAGGAAATCGAAGAGTTATCTATTTCAGATTTTACAGAACCTTTTACTAAATTGGTTTACGTGAAAATATATAACATGATATCGTACATTTTCCACGGCACTAATATTAAAATTCATGTTTATAAAAACCAAATACGATATCCGAATCCTGCTGAAGTTCCAAATATCCTTCAAGAAAACCATGGGACTACCGTAGCTGGTCACCCAGGTTTCAAAAGAATGTATAACAGGATCAAAGCGTCATACTATTGGAAAAGTATGCAATCTGACATAGAACGTTTTGTTAAAAACTGTAAACTCTGCCAAGTGAATAAGCCACTGCGAGCTTCTAATAAGGCCCCTATGGTTATAACTTCTTCAAGTACTAAACCATTCGAAAGATTAGCATTAGACATTGTTGGCCCTTTACCCGAAGCTGGGCTTCAGAAATTTAAATACATTTTAACTCTCCAAGACGACTTAACTAAATTCTCATGTGCTTACCCTATGACTACTTGTGCAACAGATGAAGTTGCACGTAGCCTAATTCATTTCATTTCTTTATTCGGGTTTCCAAAAATGATTCTCACCGATCAAGGTACATGTTTTACATCCGAGTTGTTTCGGCAATTGACTGAGATTCTTAAAATAAAAAAAATATTTTCTACCCCTTATCATCCTCAAACAAACGGTGCGCTAGAGCGTAGCCATGCAACTCTTAAAGAATATCTAAAATCTTTCGTCAATGACAATCACGACGACTGGCATTGCTATCTTGCAACCGCAATTTTATCATACAATACGACTCCACATTGTACCACCGAATTTACTCCTCATGAACTATTATACGGGTATAAGCCATCTATTCCTAGCAGTTTTTCTGAAACGAATGATAATGTCACTTATCACGAGTATATCCGCGCTTTACAGTATAGAATGAAATACTCGAGAGAAAAAGCTTTACAAAATATTAACAAAAGCAAGGAACAATCAAAAAGGTATTACGATGTTTCAGCTAAAGAAAAAATTTACAAAACAGGAGATATGGTATATTTAAAGCAGCATCATAGACTGCGTAAAGCTTTGTCCCCAATCTGGAAGGGACCCTACAAAATTATGAAGACACATGGAAAAACTAACGTCACACTATGTGTTAACAGAAAACGCATAAAATACCACGTTAATGAAATAAAACCAGTCTGAATAGATATATTTGTTTCAGATGTCTCGCGTGTCCAATTACTTCCGAGCCGATCGAACTTATCCAAAATAGTCCAGGAATCTATTTCGACCCGACTTCTATAGCTTATTTTTACAATGATTACTGGAATGTAATTACTCATATAGAATTTATACCTATTAAGCCATATTTGGATAAAATTGAAAATTCTCTTCTAAGTATTTCCGATTTCTGTAACAAAATTCAGAATTACTCTACATTAAGTATAGACTGTAAGGATACCGTTAACCCACTAGAAATTTTAATTAATGCTAATAATCTTAAGTATGACTCACTATCTCATCTTGTTTCGGCAAATGCACCGAGTCGATTGAGTCGAGCCATTGAGTTTGGCGGAGAAATACTTAAATTCTTCTTTGGCACATTAGACGCTGATGATGCCAGAAAATATGATGAAGCCATTACAACTTGCCAACATAACGAAGATCAGATATTTTCCTTAATGAAAGACAATATTCACGTTGTACAATCCACTATTAATAATTTCAACGATTCAATTCGTAAATTAAACGATAACGAATTAAGATTAAATATACAGCTAGAAAAACTTAACTATATGATTATAAACAATAATAAAGATACTGTTAACTTAAATAACGTCGCAAAAGTCAACTCAATTTTTAATCTGCTTGAAAGTTCATTGTTGTCTATTTCCAATATTTTAGACACAGTTTTAAATTCTATTTTATTTGCAAAAGCGAATATCCTACATCCCTATGTTTTAACTCCTACCAACTTATTTAAAGAACTTTCTAAAAGTAAAATGACTCAAAGAAATTTAGATTTTCCCGTCTCATTATCGTTACACAACATTCACAGCATTATGGACCTGTCTAAGTTGACTTCTTACTATTATAATAACAAAATAGTATTTGTTATCGAAATACCTCTCATCAATCCAATTAAATACAGTGTCTATAAAAATTTACCGCTACCTACACCACGGGATGAGAATAATTTGCAAACATATGTCCTTATTCATCCCACTAAGTTATACATGGCTGTATCTGATGATAGATTAAGTTATGCATTATTGGATAGTTTAAGTGAATGTAAGAATGTTAATTATAACTATGTAATATGTCCATTACCATCTATATTATCCACTATCAATAATCTTTCTTGTGAAATCAAGCTTTTAACTGAAGTAACACACTCACTCCCTGAAGTGTGTGACTCAAAAACAATTTATGGTAATATAAACTTATGGCAAAAACTTAATGATGGAAGATTCATTTTTATACAATCAAAGCCTAACAAATTAACTATTAAATGTACTAATACGAATGAAATAAAAGACTACACCTTAAAAGGTACTGGCATTTTGTCGTTAGAAAAAGATTGTGTTGCATTTTTCCAAACTTTGCAATTTAATCCATCTCACGTTTATAAAACAACTTTGCCAAGCCAATTAAAAATCGACTTTAATATCATTGATGACGATTGTTGTAAATTTAAAATTGTAAATAGTAGTGCTCATATGCTTTCCCCAATAACATTAACTGACGTTGACTTAGAGTCCTTAAAGTTAGCGTCACATAAACTTGATCATTTAGAAAACCAAATTCATGAAGCTGAAAATCAATCTCACATTGTCAAATATGGACACTACTATTCAACTCTCACTATTATTGTAATTGTTGTTATTTCTTGTTTTATAATATATAAAGTTTATTTAAAATGTTTTTCTATTGGTAAATATACATCTTGTTGCATTATTTTACATAATCCATGTTTTGGGAAAAACCCTGTCGAGAACTTGAAAGCCAAAAGAGCAACCTCAGTCGAGCTAACGGATGTCCAAAAGGAATCTGTAGAATGCGACAAGAAGTCTATTAAAAGTCTTCCTGAAATGAAACTTAATATAAATAAAAATAGAGTCGCTTTTAGAAATTTTGACAGAGCCTCATCTAGCCGAAACCTAAGTAATTATTAAATGAATAAAAGGTACTCATTCAATACCTACTGATGATTTACATTTCAGGACTTCCTTAAATTTAATTGCCTTTGTTTATACCTATTTGAATGTGTTTTGTTTTGTGTAACTATATTTTTTTTTTACTTGTGGTATTAATTATTTTTAATTTGTATAATTTATTTGTTTGTAATTTTATAATTTACTCATGGTTTACCTTTCATTAGTAAAATAATTTTCTGTTCTCTTTCCTTTTTTTGGAGTACTTAATTATTATGTTTTAGGATTTTATCCTACGCTTAATTTTGTAAAATATAAAGCTCCGTCTTAAGGGGGGAGATGTTATAAATAAGTTCCAAATCACTACGATTCACTACTGTATAATAATGCTGATTTGAGTATTGATGTAGTATATAAAACTGCTCGCAATGCATAGCGGTGCAGTCAACCCACAAAATTGTACCGATCCACATTTTTTCCGAATTACTGTAATTTTTTGTGCAAGTTTAAAATAAATTCAGTGTAGCAGAATCTCAGTTTTTTAATTAAAAGGACCCACGGAGCGCCATCCTAACAGTTCGTAGTAAGTAAAAGAGGAGGAACCTTGTAAGTTTCCTACCAAACCAAGTTAGTCAAATTGAGTTGCTTTCACTGAAAGGCACGTGTTAAGTAAAAAGGAAGTTTTGTTTAGCCTCCGACACTGTTGAGGAAAATATGAAATAAATTAAATGTAAATATAATTTATTTTTAAACTGTTTTATTGAACCGTATGATTTAATTTGTAATTTAACCAACTGGTTAGTTATGAATGAATTTTATTGTGAATGTCGCTTGATCACTTGAAGCGCAAATGCATTCATTTGTTTCTTGACTTCATTTTGCTTTTCATTTGTCTCTTCAGATTCTACTTTCTTGATTCAAGAATAGAAAAACCATATTATTTATGAGTAGAGAAATATACTTATCTATTATTTATTATTATTATCTATTATTTTCTGTGCAGTTCAATCATTGCTCGCATTTCTCACTTCCTAATTTACATCAGAAATCCTTCTCTCTTCTTCCTACTTCAGCGATTATTCTTTTCTTCGAAAACGTACCCATTTATATGTATAATTATGTATATCTTCCTAGCTTTATCACAATTATCTTGGCATCAGCTTCCAGTCTAACCGGATGCAGCTGGACACATGTATTTTACATGGAACGACTGCCTATCTGTCCTCCACAAGATACCTAGGTATAACCTCCAGACAAAACCAAGACATCGCGCTGCGAACAATACAGTGAAGCATGCCAAAACTACACCTCCGCTCTGTACATACACGCTCACGCGCACACATTTACAACCATTTACAATCAAACTACACCTCACTAAGTGCACACATGTTTACGAAGTCTCACGTCACTGTTGACAGCGCTATGTCTTGGTTTTTTATTTGGTCTGACCAAAAACATGAATTTATTTATTTAAACTTCTCGCACACAGTGAGGTACAAAGGCGGACTTAATGCCTTAGGCATTCTCTACCAGCCAACCAAGGGTGGTGAAGAGATAAGATGGCAGGTGCTCTGAATGAGAGGAGAAACCGTAAAAAAAATATCAAAATGCATTTGAATTTCTAACATTAGGTACATGAATAGCACTATATTACATAAATAAAATATCCACCATGTACCTACAGTCCGTGTTCCTGTTTACACTTTCAACGGCACGTTTTTATTTCAGCGACGCACGTGGTCGAAAATATATTGAAATAAAGGCACGTGACACGGCAACCTTAGGAACGTGAAATAAAAGTTGTATGTAGGTAGATGAGATTATTTTTTTGTAAGTGTAAACGGCTTTTCTTGAGGGTTGGCTCTTTTTGAAAGCAATGAGGTAATGGATTTGAAGATCGGAGGAAGGGATGGTTTGATATTATAATTTCAGTAGGTATCTACTTATAACTAGTGTTCAGACGAATGGTATATTTATGTTCTTTATGTGTACCAACCCGCACTGGGCCCGCGTGGTAGATTACAGTCCACTCCCTCTCGAAGAGAGAAGGCCTGTAACTCAGCAGTGGGAACATTATAGGCTGATTATTATTATGCTATGTGTTTAAAACGTTTATTTTTGGGTTTCAGTTATTTTTGAAATTCCCTATATCACCGCAACCCATTATTGATGTGTAATAAGATATCTCGCAAATAATAAGTGAGGCTAAGAACTCACGGAGCGATTTTCACCCGCGCCCGCCGCGGTGGAGGCACCGCAAACACACGGAAATAAAGATATAAATTTTCACGACGCGGTTTATGACCGCGGTTTGCGCCATTGTATTGCACCCGCCGCCGCGGCGGCTGAAAACCGCTCCGTGAGTTCTTAGCCTAACGGTACCCAAATGGGGACAGGCCCACTTAATCTGTGTGGTTCTTTCCTCAAAAGACCATTTCAGACACTAATCTACATGGTCCTCATTTGGGATGACCAAGATTATGACTGGACTATAAAACAGAGTTTGACCTCTGAGTTTGTTTCGCTATTTCTTCTCAGGGGTAGTCAGGTACGAAACGTCGACTTCATTTAGCTAAGTTTTATTTTTTTCATTGTCATTCTGATATCTTTATTTACCGAATCAACAATGTCATTTAATTTCGTTTCATGTCAAGGTGATCTCGATAATGTCTATGTTATTTGAAAATATCACTTAAAGATTGCTTCTTCACTACCTTCGTGCCAATAAATATGGTACAAAATAACAACGCCATGCAACTTTTTCCAATTTCGCTGACCACGATATAGAACAACAGTTGCTTACATAAGCAGAAAGTTATAACTACACAGGGCTGCCTACGACGTTCAATGGCGTTTGATCGCTTTTGCCTCGCTCGTCTTCAAACTTGCGAATTGTCACAAACTACTTTAATGGGCCGGCGGGACTACTCTATCTACAATCTTCGTACAGATAGAAATCGGTGGCTCCCGATACGTTTTGTTTGCGTTCGCTCGCCATGAATATTTCAACGCACCCTTGAGAAATACTAATTTGAGAAATGGATGATACACGTTTATGAGCCGTTTCGCCTTGAAATTATCGTGTAATATGGTTTTCCGGCAAGAAGTGAATATATTTTAGGTTAATCTAAATTGAATTTGATATTTCCTTGAGCTAATAATAACTCTCCCGTCTGTATAATTTAAAATAATTTTGCTTTACATAACATCACGCCTGTAAACAGCGAAGGGTTAGGCAGAGGTGTACCTATAGTAGGGTAGACCCACGCTTCGTCTGTTATGTGTTATATGTTCACATGGGGGCGAGTCTATTGCCATCAACGGGGCACAGTCGGGTTACTGAGAAATTCCTGATGGAAAAAACCAATAACACTTTGCTCGACCTGGTAATCGGACCCAGAACCTTATGCTCACCACCAGCGCTTACGACCACTGGACCAACGAGCCATTTCATTATTTTGTGGCTTCTTAGAATAAAATTGTATGTTTCTAGCTATGTCTTGTTTCTAGTGCATTGAAAATCGATATTTTAAAATTCTATTAAGCTCGAAAGGCTGACTTTCACTATTGTGTACATGGCACCTTGCCAAGTTCGGAAACGACCAATATACAAATTAAACCCTTGATTCATACATATTTCAATAACCGTGGGTCGATGCCAGACTACAAGTGCCATTATGTTATTATGGCTCGACTAGAAATGATGAAGAACAAGTCATTCACATACCCTTTATTATAAGATAACCAGCTACTTTAGTTTTGAAGTGCAATATACATAAGTAATTGTCATTTTAATTACACTTTCAATTAATGTAAATTCTCTTTAAATATATCTCATAAAATCGGGCTGTCGTAGATTTCTGAGAAGCATATAAAATGCTCACAAAAGCATCTTTCAATTTATTGGATCTGGGATTATCCTGCGACCGAATAGGTATATTTTTTTGAATACCCAATCGGATTAACAAATAAATTATATACGAATTCGTGCGTGTTATACTCATGAAGATTTAATTTAAGAATTAATAGTACATATTTTTTCTACTTAGCATTTACTTAAACATTTAGCTATGTACACCTCTCGAAAAATAAGTCTGTCCTTTGAAATGTCGCAATTCGATGGCAACTGTTTCTAATTTTAAATTCGTTCATTGCACGAATCACTTGAAAATAAAAACAAAACAGACCATACGGAAGACCGATTGAACAGAATTAATATATTACCTACGCAATCAATATGAACAAAGCCTTTAATATCTACGAAAAATAAAACCAACTCCCGGGCACTAGTTATCTTTGCCTTACATGTACCAATGCTTAGAAAGACTTTCCAAACAGCGAATTCAGAGATAGTCAGAAATACTATCCGTTTGGAAACATGAAATCATCAATTAAAACCACGAGTTTTATTTTTAGAAATAACATAATATCCGCACCCGCAGTTAGAATTTGTGCATGTTTGGGTAACTCAGTGTGTGCGGAACATCGGATCCAATTAAACTTTTGAAACAAAAGTTTCACTCTGTTTCCGACGATTCATATTTTGGATGGGTTGATATGGGGAGCACTTAATTCAATGGGTGTCGGTTTCAACAACACATCAGCAAACTGTTAGACAGTTTCACAAATTGTACTGACATTATCGGATATCCGTCTATTAGAGAAATGGAAAATTAAATACCATGAGTATTATTTTTGTTTGATGGTCGCACCTTGTTTAATTGCTTTAGTGTAAAGTGTACTGGGTGAAAACCGATTAAAACCTATCATCCATTACTAAGGATATCATATACAGGGTTCTGACTCAGAAGAACCGTACCGTAGGTAGGTATTATAGATAACCTACCTAACTTATGTACATAAAGTTGGACATTCGAACTTCGGATTTATGTAGACTACTTAAATACTTCCCGCGATGATCAGCAAAGAGGCTTAATCTTAACGAAAGCCTTAACTTGAATAAAATATTAGGCTGCGGTGCATAAGGCTGCCTGTACACTGGAGCGGAGAGGAGAGGAGAGGAGCGGAGATGTGCCAAAATTAACCAATAGAATCGCACCTCTGGAGCGGAGTTTTGATTCTATTGGTTAATATT
This sequence comes from Conistra vaccinii, assembly GCA_948150665.1. Classification (NCBI taxonomy): domain Eukaryota; kingdom Metazoa; phylum Arthropoda; class Insecta; order Lepidoptera; family Noctuidae; genus Conistra; species Conistra vaccinii. The sequence continues at coordinate 12,996,779 of OX411330.1, forward strand.
GACACATCTCCGCTCCTCTCCTCTCCTCTCCGCTCCGGTGGACAGTGACCTTTGCGGAGAGGTGAATACTGAAAAAAATCTTTAAAACTTCTTCTAAGTAACTTACAGTAATAGTCTGTGATGAACTGATGACAGAAAAAAATATAATTTTGTCGTCGATTAGTAGGCTACCTACTTATCTAGCACCGCTAGTTATGGAACATGAAAATAAAATTATCAGTTAGCTCAAAAAACTGGAATTAAAAAACTTACACCTTTTGTATTACGTTACGCTCCAAAAATTCGGTATGTCACATGCATATTTACCGAATTTGCTACAATATGTTTTGCCCGGTTGACTGAGCTTGATTTTTGTTTGAAAACCTTTACCGTAGTATCTCACTCGAATCCAATAAAATAAATTCACTCCATTCCAATAAATATTTACGTACAGTGCGTGGGTAGGACACTAATTAAATACTCTACGTTTTGTGCATAAAAAGCGGAATGATCAGGCGCTATTGGAACTATGAGTAACCGAAATAGTTGGAATACCTCAGCAACCAATGCAATAAACATCAATTATCTGGCAGTTAATTACTGGTAAACTTCTCAAACTCCATTTAAATCGTAGTTGCTTTATAAATTGGTCTCATAGTAGTTTGATCACTAAGTTGTGGGGCTGTGGTCTCTGGGGCGGGCATTTCATCTCAATTAAACAACTCATGTCCGCTGGATCTCCAACACTTCAGCAGTATATAATTGCTGGACGGGAACTCTATACACAACATGGCTAGATTAGAATTGCTCCCTGGTGCTACATCAAAGAAATATTATCGCAGAAAGTGCTATTAGTTAAGAGTAAGACGTTTTTGGGTCTAAGGGCCATTGTAGGCGTTAAGAGGGGTGTTTATGAGACTTGTCGGTTGGTTTCTTCAAGGATATAATCAGGAGCGAGAATGATCTTGGCAACTTTGTAAAGTTTTTTATTCTGCCTCTTGATTCATTCTTTTTCTGTACATGTTTTATTATAAGACCTCAACTTTTCGAGCATGATTTTGATTCTTGTATGTGCCATAATGAATGTAAGTATTTAAAATAGCCTAGAAATGGTTGTATGAAATCCGTGTTCACTTGAAACCTATAGCTTCTAATGGGCATTTAAAAAAGATAGAAAGTTTAGGATAAGGAGTCCGATCAAGAGAGATACAGAAAGCGGCAGGGCAGCAAGTGGCGAGCTGTTGGGTAGTAGCGACCCCAGTCCCCACGGACCCTATCTCCCGGGAGAAGTCTTGTTCCTCAACTCTGGCTTGCCTTTATTGACCGGCTGAACTTAACGCACTGATGAGGAACAGAACAAACGTGCTCGGAGGAAGGAAGTATACCAGTAAGTGATGGTAGGGATCTTGACCATCTTCCGGGCTCTGGGATTGTTCTGATAGCCGTGGAATACCTCTCCACTCATCAGGATATGTTGCCCCCTTGTCGCTTCGCCACTAATTGCTAGCAACAGTTTCTGGGGGCCCATTATTGAGTGTGCAAGTTATCCCCTACCATTTTTTCCGTGAACAATAAAACATTGATCAGGCAGGGGTCATAGTTCTTTCATAGTTGTAGGTAACCATTCCACTTTAGCCATCCAAACACATATTCCAATATCTTTGTTTCCATATCCTGCAATAGTCCTAAACCAACCAGGGGTTGTCCTTGCATCATGAGGTGGTCCGCAAAAGCGGGCCGGCGCCAGTCGGGGATCATGGAAGGCGCATTAAATCTCATGATCTCCGGTCCAAGTGTGGGAAGGGAACACCGGGGTGGTTTATAGTCGGTAGGAGTCTAACAGAACCCTTCGCCCGCCCCACGGCGGAGGAGATCCATGAGGAAGTTTTCGACCCGGAACAAAAAAATAAAAAGAACATGTGTGCACTTGCATAGTGCGTATAGGGAAAATTGTCGGTTGGTGCCTCATTTCAGGGCCTCTGCGAGGTGGATTCGGTTCCTCATACGCCTTCCAAAGGTAGGATAATTTCCGTCCTCTACGCGGGTGAAGCCGCGGGCAAAAGCTAGTTTATTATAAAAGAGCAACCAATACCATAGATACTCATAGTTTTAGATTCACAAAAGAAGGAAACAAATAATGGAAACATACGGAAATTGCGCACGGGCCCGAATTAAATTCTATTGTTATTCAAAAAACGACCGTGGGTACTACAAAAAGGGCGAGTTGAATACAATCTTCGAGCACACATTTTATTAGTAGGCTTCACATTTTACGAGCGCACTCGAAACCTAAATAAAAAGAGGATTCTTCATATGAAGTCCCTTTGTCATTTTTTTACGGTGGGCTGTCAAAGGCTTTTACGATTTCATCTTTAGTCGGTCGCTGTTATGTGCGGCGTCTAATACCTGAAAATGAAAGAAAACCATTATTATAATGATGACGAAGTTGCTTTCAATATCACGGTGGCTTGTTCCCTTTTATCTTACTAATGAGCCTCCAGTGTTATGGATTTTTATCGGATTTGTTTTATCATTTTTGTTTGTGTCTTTTACAATATTGAGATTTTATTCTGCTGATGCTTAGGAAAATACATGCCTTGTTTTTCTTAGTCATCTTGTTGATAACTGAATATAATGGAATAATCTTAATGGGTGTCTTAACCGATTGTTAAGAGTAAGGGCAGATAAATAAGTGTGTGGACTGTCGAATTTACTTGTGTGTGCACCAAAAATACTATTGTGCTAAATCACTTTGCGTAGTAATAAATTTTTAACAAAAATGAGCGCTCTGATCACAAAGCCAACTTATCGTATCTTTCTTTTTTTTCTGGAAATACGTAACGGTTTTATTTTATATTACGTGCATTGCTAAGTTAGTTAAGTAAACATTCACAAGTTAAAAGTTGGAATATAAGTCATACAAAAGAGTTCAGAAGTATCCTTGCAAAGTATAAGTTTTCATCAAACTTCCATAGCTCGGTGGCGAGTGGTCGGCAAACAAATTCAATGACCACAAAAAAGTTATGGGGCAAACTTCATCAGTGCTCTCTATACCCGGGGAGAGTTCAACCTGAAAATATTACGCACGTAACACTGTGGAAACACATTTTGACTTCGTGCTACACATTTTAGGACACAATATTTTACCAGTCACTAAACTACTGGCTCCTATATTTTTAACGGTTCACTTTAAATTTTTTTCTAAGAACTGTCGAATATTGTTGGTTACAAACAGTCGTTAGTCAAAAAGATTAGTTTTCGTATCTAACGACCACGCATTAGATGTCCAAGAAAGAGCTGTTTGTAGTTCATAGCTTAGGGATTTAGAGGTTCGAAAGTAATGTGAAAATTATCGACCCTAACAACGGCAACGTACTGAAGCTTGGCAATACATTCTCTAATATGAGCATAGCTATGTGTTTATCAAATAAACAGCACTAAGAAGAGAATGGAGAATCCTCTCACGAACGTGATTCGAGCTCAGGAGACGGCATAAATGGATCGCGGGGCATTCGTTCAAGCTGGGGCTTTGTCGAGATTTCAACTTCATACCCCTAACAATTATTATAAATATTGGCAATGCCTCTCCGTCTTCTATATATTCGTTTCTACCGTGAAATATAGACAAACATTATCTACGCTGAAAATCTACAATTCAGATCACAAATAGCTCCGTTTGGGGTAATAGATGGGCCCATTTATCTACGGCTTTTTCTGAGTTATTCAATACAAGAATCGTTCGTTTTTAGTAAAAGTATACATTCTAGTGATTTAGAAACGGTTCGCGAACAAAACTTATGAATTGTCACACATTTATCATGGGCTACGTTTGATAGTCCGTTTTATTGGCTATATTTTTGACGATAGGCTTCTAGAGCTTTCGGTGAAATGTGGAGACTTTTATTAGTCTTTTAGTAAAACACGAACTTTTCCGACATTGGCTGTTAAACTTTATTCTTGCAGTCTATTTTGGTCCGGGATATTATATTGGATAAAGGTTTTTGGATTTATGTTCTGAGAACTGATACGAAAAGACTTTCAAGAGTTAGAAATTGTTAATAAAAAGAAACATAGCTGTTAATGGATAAAAAGGAGCCAATGGTACTATTTAACTACCGATACTAACAAGTGATGGAGTGGTCACAAGTGATGGAGTAGTCACAAGTGATGGAGTGGTCACCAGTTTTACTACGCTGTAGTAAATGTACGTACCTAAGTACCTACTGCTAAATCCAAATCCTCCAAGTTGGATAACTTTATTAAGTTGTCCTATTACAAATTTCGTATACATTTAAGTATTCTTAACAGCATTTGGAGAAGTGTTTTCATTCAACTCGGGCGCACTATACTACGAAGCAGTCTTTTCACTACCCTGTATATCTCAATTTGAATGGCAAGGTTCCATACTAAGTTTGAATACTAAATAAGATGCTTTTAGTGGCGCACGCTTAGGTAATTTTGTACTTCGGTCGTGTGCCAACGGAATCCTAACCATTCACGTTCTTAATAAAATTCACTATATTCAAATTGCTCTTGTAAAGGCTAGTCTAATGTATTAGTTTCAGTAATGTAATCAGATGTTCCTCTATTGTCAGGGAGTGATTGGTTTCTCCTTAAAATCCTTTAGAAAATCCTTTTATTTGGTAAAATAATGAAGTATCCCAAATGGACGAACTCCGTTCAATAACTGACGATAATCCCGATTGGATTCTCGAGAGAAATCTCGGTTAGTTTGAAAGAAGAACGTTTGTGTAAGCACTAACCCGTTCGGTACACTTCAAAGAGCATATTGAACCAAAGCTAGGAATGACTGGAGCAGTGTAATCGATGAGAGCACACTCCCTGCGGAACCCTAATAAATCCGCTGTGACCGGTGTTCATTAATTTGATGCTGTCAAGTCGGTATCTGAAATTGTTGATGTTTTGCGCATGTTTGTGGCACAATTTATTGGCCCAATCATTCGTGGGCCCTAAAGTTGAGCGGTACACTTGGTATGATTAATTATAATAATAGATTTTCCGTGGGTTAAATATCATGTAATAATATACTTCGGGTTACACTGTTAATCTGGGTACCTACTTGTACAATCTGGGTACCTACTTGTACAACCATAACCACAAAATATGAGGTAGATTTGAACTCGCACAAATTTTAACCGTCTTATTACAAAACACGGTTTAAAGGTACTGGGATAAGTACTAGCTTTAGTACCATGACTAAATAAAACGTTATTATAAAATGAAGTTTATCACTAGTTCCAGAACTATGTATGGTAATAAAGTAAGTCAGCCGAATCCCCTAGTTTATCTATGGCCTACTAATTTATTTGATGTTTGCGCTGATTATTATTGTTTGGCAATATTTTACAAAACACGATACCGTACGGATCTAAAATGTCTTCCAAATTATTTTATAAAACCGCTGAAAAACAGGCAAAAGTAGAAAATTAAATTAAACCAAGTCCTTCTAAAAAACATAAAAAGTACTTAAACCTTTCTCGATCTTTTACAAGTACATTATTGTAGTACCTCACTACTTAAGAGCCGACCTATTCAGGCAACACTTTTAGAGGCACTAGGTCTGAGCAGCTGATTGGATCTTACCTCCTCCGTAAAGGAAATGAAGCACGGAAACCGTATCAGAGCAATAAAAGAGAATAGCATAATGTGCTATCCTTTTACAAATTAAATTGTGGTATTTACTTTGGCTTCTGACTACCAGTAAGCGTTTAGACGTCGTGAAAAGCCAGTGTTTTAGGATAGTCTTTAGTAGTATTTTTATTACTCCAGGGAGTTCATTTGATTCTAAGCGATTTTAGTTTTCGAAAGTTCGAAAGCTTTAAGCCACAGAGATTAGGTTTCAACATAGTGTTATAAGTATGATCATTCTGTTTTAGCAATTTAAAATATGAAATTGTGCTTCCTAACTGAGGTCGCAATGGTTTCGTAGCGGCAGATTTTCTTACTGACACCGCAAAATAAATAGCCGTAAATTAACATAATACACCAAACCGAAACTTCACGAGTAAAAAACAAAATAAATAAATTGGAGAAGTCACAGGAGTGGCAGGAATAAAGTTATATAACTCAAGTATTTTGCACGAGTCGAGTGATGGCTCCGCCTCCACGCTCAAAGTGTTTTTAGTGAAATCACGAAGCGGATCTCCGAATTCATCGCAGGATCCTACTTCGCGGATATCATAACAAACGTAATAAAAACTTTACCGCAAAATATTAGTTTTTCGGACCATCAGAGTTTACAGAGGACTGAAAGACAACAAGAAATGGCTCTTCATTTATTCTTCATTTTTAAGTTAAATAAAACTTCGCCTTGTTATGGATCGACGTTCTGTTAAAACAGGGCTATATAAACTTTTAGGCCCTCTCATTATTTTTTCAAGAAATCGGAGTAATTTTATGGATCTAAGAAATAAAACGGTATTCCAGTTAATACAGTATTAGGATGGAGCTTCTCGGATGGTATTTCCTAAGTGATACTTTCTTCATCTCAAGTGCCTATAGAGTGGTGCCCTAATAGATACTACGTGTTGCCATTACAGCTAGTGGTTACAATTTGCGCCAGGAGCTTTCACCTAACTTAAAAGGGCTCCCCATCAAATGGGCGGTATATCGAAAACCCATTCGAGTAATTTGAGGCGAACCGAAACGACATTGTCGCTTAAGCGATTCAATCCTCCGCGACCGCGCCGGGACCTACACGACGATTTGAATTTAAGCGATTTTATGTGAGCGGTAATGTCACCGTTGTGAGCGCTTTGTTGCCAATAAATTATATTTGCTTGTTCGTTTACAGCCTGTTGTTTACACGGCGGACGAGTGGCGGGCGAGTGCGGGCGAGTGCGGGCGACGGGCGAGCCGTGTTTACACGAACATCGTAGATGACTGATAATCGTTTTACGGCATTCGTTTATGTCACCGATAAGGTTCGGCAATCACGAATCCGTTTGTCTCTTTGTGCGATTTCTTTCGTGTTCCATGTTTAGTGCCGTCTCGGATTGATAGCGGAGTCTTTACGACTGAACTATACGTGTCTTGTACAACTTTGTAACTGATTTGTGCTTTCAGTTGGAAAAGTCTGAAATAATGCGTCGTTTATGTGGAACTATTTTGAAAATAAACAATGAATATATTCTGCACTGTTCCTCGAGTTGCAGAATGGGAAAATAGTTTATATTTTTGCAGTATGACCTAGTTGGATGTTTGACTTTCATGCTTTGTCTCACGGGATTTCTACGCAATTTCAACTATAATTAAAGTGCATAAGCGTCGAGCTTGTAAAGTATTGTTGTAGCTAAAGGAACGGGAGATGAATAAATGACTGCCATACTTTATACTTGAATAAAACGTTGTTCGTACACAGTAATTTTTAGTTCTATATATTATATTACATATTACATTACATGCCTTACGAAGTTGCTTAGCTCAACAATGGAATGTTATAGGCTTTTAATTGAGATAGATTCTTCATCATAAGTCCTGAATTTGAATGTGGACTGAAATACACAACTTTTTACTAAATTCCTCAAAACATTAAGGGCTGATTTCACCAATGAAACTGAACGCGTTCAAGAACTGTCAGTGAATAATATTCCTTAGCAATTTTGACACTGACAGCTCTTGAAAGCGTTTAAGAAAAGTTGATCGCGTTCAGTTTCATTGATGAAATCAGGCCTAAATCGTTTCCTTATAACATCAATAATTTTTGCTCTCCTTGGTACACAGCGGTGTGACAGTCAGCCACATTTTACTGTCGTCATTCTCGCAAGCGATAGCGGCTCAGCAATCGGCACTGATATGTCTACACATGTATTACGTGTGTAACGGGCTTAAGCTTTTACTTGCCGAAGAAATAGTTAAGCTGCACCGTTAACGAGTTCACTCGCTCGTGTGCAGCCCGCCCAAACCGGGCTACAGTCGACAAACTTTAAGTTGCATTTAAATGCGAATTTGTTCGTACAAGACTTGCATTGCGACTGTTGCTGCCGTTGTAACCGTCTGGGACTTGACAAATTGTGTTGTGAGATTTTATTCTTTGTCTAAGATTTTCTTTGTACATTATTGAATGGTTACTATAGCTCGTATAAGTACTGTTTCATGAGCATTATCGGTAAAACACATTATTTCATTAATGTGAGTTCTGTAAAGTAAATAAACAAACCTACAAAATCACCTCTCCTACCTACTAAATCGCTACCTAGTTGATTGTAGATTTTGATCCAGGATTAAAATGATTAGGAGCTTCCCCAATCCCTTAATTACCCCTTTTGATCGACAAATTGGTTCTATAAGTTCAAAATAAGATCTTTCAATCACTTTGCTAAGGATCAAACGAATACCTGTATTTCTTAATTAAATATGTACCTAATATTAATAAAAGTCAGTAAGTAGTTAAAAAGAGCAGTTAAATTCGATCCAGTTATAAGCTTCTTATTCTAAACAAATACTTCATCAACTCAAAAATAATAAGGAAATACTCCGCAAATATCGGGTTATTACGATCAATGTTCAGAAACCCGTGAACTTCCACCAAATCAATCGTAGACCGGGCAATCAATAAGAAATTTATGGAAAAAAATATTGGAGCATTTTGTCGTCAATTTACCACGTCAATCGTCGACGTAAATTAAATTGCGCGAATTAATATACGTAGGTACCTACATCTACGCCGTAATGTTGGGGCGTACCTCCTTCGTCGTGAAAAATGGAATCACAGCGATGAACAATTTGTCATTTTAATGTTTTCGTGTCCGCAACCGGTACGCCGGCACTATGGATAGACAATTTATAACGCGTGTCATATCCCCTTTGTACGGCAAGGCAAAATATCTAGCTGTGAGGAGAGGAATGCAATTTGTTGGCGCGTACATATCGCGCGAATACCGTGCAAAGTGTGTACGTAATTGTAACGTTATGCTGCGTACACATTTTTGTATAGATCTCGGAAAAGCGTCACTTGCTTGAAGTTATGTCGAATGTTTTATTCAGTTTTAATAAAAAAATTTAGGTACATATTTTATTACATTCTTGTGGTGTTCCCTATTGTAATAAATAAATAAATAAACCTTTAATTCAGACTACAGGGTCCATAATTTTTGTTAGTATTTTTTTTTTGTAATATTCGATCCTATTAATTTACTAATAACTTTACCGGTTTACATTATGATTTGCATATTTTAGAGATCGAATAATCAGTCGTTTTTTTACAAAGGCAAGGTAAAATATATTTTGGAAAATACGAGGATCCCACTCTGGCAATTAAATTAAGACCAAGTATAAACATAAATCATCAATTTTCCGAATTTACATTTACATTATAAAAGATAACGAGATCATGTATAATACCTACTTATTACCTCGACAGTACCATACTAACAATAAAACTTTCCTTAAATTATATTTTAGTAGATTTATCCCCGACCCAGTCCGAGACGTTCACGAGATAAGCGTAATATTATACCGTGAGGCTACTACTGAAATTCCCACATCATAAAATTGGACTCGCGCCGCCGCTATAAAACTGATCATTTATTTTTACGACATCGATCCCTAGGTTAATAATTGTGTCGCCATAATTTTTTCCAATTCCCATACATTTTACTACGAGGTTTTTTACGAGGTCAACGCACCTACCTGTTAGTGGATTTAGTTTGACATTTTGATCGCTTCATACGTGTTTGTTGACTATTTGAAGAATGCTACTGGGTAGTTTAAAATTTTATTTAAATATAACGCAATTTTAGGATGGACCCTTTCTACAGGTGTTTTTTTAGTTTTTGTCGATTAGGTAGGTAGGTATACCTGGTCGAACCGGATGACTGAAATACTAAAATATTACGTAAAAAAATGACTAGACATTCGATCTATTCTATTCTGCACATGCCTGGGTCATGAATCTAGGCAAGTATATTTATTTTTCTCAAACATGCTTGCTAATTCCAGCATTACGTTGACAACCTTCTTCGAGATAAATCGAAAATGCTGTACTGGTCAAATACTTGCGAGTAGGCTGCCGGCAATGTTACTATGAAAATCCATATATGTTTAGCGACCAAATAATAAATTACTATGAAAACTCATATCTGTCTTTGCAAGCCAAACGAAATTTAAATAAAAATCTAGTATCCTGCTTGGTTGCCATGGGTCGGCGCTCAAATGTACCACCACACAGGAATGGGATGGACCATGCATTTTCGATTTATCTCGAAGAAGGTTGTCAAAATAATGCTCATATTTCCAAGCATGTTTGAAAAAACATTATTTACTTAGTTAGAATTTCCGAGCATTAGTTTAGAAAAGTACTTACCGGCCGCAACCGGTGGCGGAGTTGATGGACTCACGTATGTGTGCCTCGGCTTCGCCTCCGCGAACATTTTCACGATCGTCCACCAATGCCCCCTGTTGCCGGCCGTGACAATAATTTACTATACTTTGAAACTTTTTACTTTTGATTCTAATATCTCAGTCTGAGTCTATAAACCCGTCCGATCTTTTCTTTAATAAAATTTGTCAAACTACACGTCATACAGTGTACCATCATGTAACGAGTATCTACGTGTGAACTCGTAAACTATACTACACGCCAACGACACTGGTTTACAGCAAGTAGTTCCCGAGACGCCTTTAATGATCCTCCCTCGCTCCTTAACCGTTAATTAAGCTTATTAATCCGAAGGCACGACCACCTTGTTTTCCTTAATTGGTCCCAGTTTTATTTCAGAGCTGAGCTTCAGTTTTCATTATAAAGTTAAAGTATATAATATATTATTATCAAAAGTGTATTTTATGTAGAAACGTGAAGAAATGTTTGGTTTTTCTCTTTGTTGTGACATTAGACGTGTGTTAAGTGTCAGATCAATGTGAAATCTCGTCTTTCTGGGACATGGTACAACCTGCAACGAATCAAACTGAAGCAACCCGTAGACTGCTGCATAAGCTTGAATGTACCTAATATTAAAAGATATTTTGATTCGATATTATACACCTTCGATTGTCCTCACAATCGAAGGTGTATAATTTTGTGAATCGAAATTCTCGACCGGAATCTCTCTTCAAAGTTCTCACAACACTCGGGGTCGAGGGCTTTTATATAATGTACCTAGTGGATAAACTAATCACGCAACAGAATGGACTAATTGGATATTACTGAATAAACAAATGGAACAGTAAATAGATATTTAGAGTACAAACAAATAACGAACTAAATCCGATGCAGAAACAAAGCGAATTAATCTGATTTATTACATAAAGCTGAAGCATTGCTGACATGGAGTAGCAAAACTAATGATGATTTTCAATTTTATGTACCAGTATAAAACGAAAGTTAATATTGTTTGTGAAATATTTCATGCAAAGTGAGAGCAGAAGAAAGAGACGGCAATAATAGAATTATTTTTGTGAGCATCCGCTGAGCCAGCAGGGGTCGTTATTCAATTACAAGGGAGGGAAAATACGAGGCGATGTTTACCTGTGTTGCTGCGGGCCATCCGACCGAATCTTTTTACCATAATTACCTATACCGATGTATTTTTAAGTATACGAACCCCTCTCAAAGATTGCGAGCTTAATGAATTCGGTGCGAGAGAAAATCTCGCTCATTTCGGTATCCTACGTGATATAAATTGCATTTTACGAATCTTGTATACGCCGGCGGCACGCGGCGTGATGCTAGATCGAAAACCATTTTTGTCATTTATTCGCAATAATCCAATATGGAAGCGGGTGCGCGTGATCTCATTGACACTAAGCTGGGCACGGGTTGCTATCCATTATTCATGGTGTCCAACCCGTCGTGAATAATATTTGATGCGGTTTTGAAATGGCATACCGTTAGAGAAACTTCAGTTTCAGAGAATTTACTGCTTCATTAGAGGCGATGGGTTGGCTGGTAAATTCGCTGCTTGTGTCTGATCTCGGCCACTGGGTAACGTTTCGAATTTCAAAGGAATGAAAAGCTCTCTGTTATGTGGATGTGTCGTGTTTACATGGAAGGCTTAATAGTATAGGTTAGCATGAATGCGCGTCTGAATACGTTATTATGAAGGACGAATGTAGGATTTTCAGTTGGGACAGTTTAATGTAGAGCTTGTGAATGTTTCTAATGAATGAATAACAATTTCTGCGTATTTCACCGCGTTTGGTTTCGTGTTTACACAGACGATCGTTCAATAAGTTCATACGAGGAAAATTAATTAAATTTTCTGGTTAGTAGGTAGGTAGATGTATCTAATGGATTTCGTATTCCCGATGTTTTGTTGAATTTGTTACAAATGAGTATGTGCGATATTTAGGGCCTGTTCACACGTACCGCAACCACACCACATCGCAGCGACTAAATATGGGAAGCAGTGGCTACGTGTGATTAGTGTCGCTGCAGCTTCTTGCAGTTGCATTGTGGTAAAACGCAAAATTTCATGTCGTCGCGTCGACGCAACATTGTGTTTGTGATGTGGCCGGTCGGTATGCTAATGCGCGGTCTAGCCTGTGGTGGCGATGTGGCTGTTATGTGGCCTTGGCGTGGTCGATATTGCCCACGCGGTCAATTTTGAAGGCCAAATGTGGTCTGAATAAACTATTCATTTCCATACAAGTTAGCGACCGACCACGTGTTGTCGTTGTGATGTGAATGTTGTTGCGGTGCTGTTGTGGTACGTGCATTCGGGCCTTTATATTTAAAGTCGACGAGACGTGCGAACCATTTCGGCCGGCGATCACTTACCATAATGTACAGCATTTACAACCTCATATAGTGTACATACAAAATACTTTGGCACCAAGAAACGGAAGCTTAAGATGTAGAAAATACGTAATCAGCGTTTTGGCACCGCGATACACCATTTTTGGAAGGAAACTACATACAGTATGTCTCATTTAGCGTGTATATATGTGTGTATGTGTGTAAGTATATGGTGGTCCTGTCGTCAAGGGAGCGTGTCCAGGGGCTACTCATTTTAGATAAGAAACCCGTGGGTTTCTCGGTTCCTCCTTGTTGACTTATTGCGTCTATCGCGGAATCGTCGCAATGCCAACCATTCCTCTGGCAAATTGTGTATTTACCGTACGAAATATATGTAAGAATTATTTTGACGTTAATTTACTATTTCATGAGAATTGGGCAGTTACCTACTACGTTAACATTTTTTTGTTGAATGTTTTGAGAAAAAATAAAGATAACTTTCATTTGGTTACTGGGAAAAAAGCGTTATAGTTTATTTTATTTGTGAGTTCTAAGAAACGATGAAGTGTGTTAAAGACACAGATTTATTGTATTGTCTATTTCATCATATTGTCTATTTCGCGCATGGCCACCGCACTTTATGTCCTTAGGTTTTTATGAGGCTGTCTAATTTAGTCAGTCTCGACATAAGACCGCCCATTGTGCCACCCTATGTAAAATTTCTAAATCTATGTCTGTAATTTTTATGGTGTACTTATTAAAGAGTATTCTATCTATCTATCTAATACAATAAAGCGATATAAAGTAGTGTAAGTTTCTTGCATCGCTCCTTTTTAATCGCCAAATTTATTCTCCGTTTAAACTAATGATTAAAATAATTACATACTAGAATGTTAAATAAGTCTTCACTTAATCAACATTTCACTTTGAACACCAAACTTAACAAACAAGAAACAACCGTTAACTACCCTCACCAACCGTATCAGTGTACAGATATAATTAGGTACAGTCGGCATCACATTAAGTTAGCTTCCAAAGCTGGGGCATGCGGCTGCTTCAGAGTGACAGCGCGGCCCTTAATGCGGTTAAACAGTTAAACAGCTTTAAGCCTACTGTAGTCAGTGTACCGTTAGCTAACTTGTACTAGTAGCTAAGCTTAGCTCGGCTTGTGGTTCCGTCTTCATTAAAGGACTAGAGACTTTGAGTTTATATAGGGTTGAGGGAAAGAAAATGCAGTGGGGTTGTTTGGGGGTGCAGATAAGCTTTAAAATATTGGTTATTTTCCAATAAACCAAAGCCGAAACCGAATTTTACTCCTACCGAAAGGACTGGCTGATTAGCAAAATAAAGAATTGTATGGAAAAGGTAGAGGGAGCCTGTCTAATTATAACGTATACTGAGATATTCTTTGATCTTTTAATCTCTTTAGTGAAAATAGAGAATGCTCATCAGTATAGAAAAGTCAATACTAGTTCCATGCTGCCATGATAGTACATACTAATTCCATGCTGCCATGATAGTACATACTAATTCCATGCTTTCATGATAATAGGTACTTACTAATTCCATGCTTTCATGATAATAGGTACTTACTAATTCCATGCTTTCATGATAATAGGTACTTACTAATTCCATGCTGCCATGTCATTATTCTAAGGTGTCATTATTCTAAGGTGTCATTATACTTGTTCTAAAGTTTGGGTGACCGAGCTCTGCATGGGTGAAAATACGATTTCTCAGATATAAGATCTAGCTAGATCGATTTTTCGCCCCCGGAAACCCCTATATTGCATATTTCATCGCAATCGTTAGAGTCGTTTTCGAGAACGATACAAATATTGCTCGTTTAATAGTTAGGATTTATATGGAGGGTCATGAGCTGAATCTGCAAAACGGATCAAAAAAATCAAATGCATTTATGAATGTCTGTGATATCTTTTCAGTGAACGCAGCTGCGGTGTCTTGATCTTGGATTACTATCTGTTTTGAAAAAGGATAAAGTAGTATGTGTGTTCGGGATTCAAAACATTGTTGGAAATGCCAACTTAGAATAGTGTTGTAATTGTAAGCTACATAGAGCACTAGCTTCTGCCCGCGACTTCATCCGAGAATTGGGCTATCCAGTGCAAAAATATTTTTTCAAATCCGACTCCGAGATTCCGGAGATTACCCCCTACATACAAACTTACAAACAAACAAAATAATATTAGTATAGCTTGATCTAGCTGCTAGATAGTAGAGGCTGAAATTCATGATAATGAATCATCTTAGACATGGTAGGCATTGAAAGTATCAGTTTAAAACTGAACCAAATTTTATATCCAGGTATTTTTATGCCTTTAATCAATATCTAAGTTATTCCAGACGCCCATAATTTCCAATTACTTTCTTTACCTTTTTCGCCTTCGTAAAATTAATCCAAGTTAAGTAGATTATTTATAGCTTTAGAAAATAGGTTGGTTGCGTGTAGGTGCACGTGCTATGCATAGTAATTAATCATTTGTTTTAACCAACTTCCTGATTACCCGTATGAAAGAGTAGGCGTAGGCGGGTAGACGTATATCATAATAATTACATTCTCCTTGCCTTCTTTATTAATAACACTTATTTTTTAACTTTATACTTCCTTTGTTTTAGTATTGTTGTTGGGTTTAGGAGTGTAACCATCGTAAACTTATTATTGCTGACAATGAAAAATATGTATAGTCCAGTGAGTCCAGTCATCTTTTTAAAGCGGGACACAGTCAGACAAAGTTATGTCTACGCAAAGAAGAAATGGAAATAAGCTTTGTATTGTTAGCTTATTGTATATTTACTGTAGTTCAATAGCTTTGTTTCTATATCCTAAATCAGGAAATGAAAGACATTCAATCACACCCAGCGTACGTGTATGACCAGAAGGCCAATTTACGAGAATTGCCCCCCAGATGTATGACCGTAAAGGAAGCAAAAGGAGTATGTAAGGATCGTAGCAGGTGGCGTTCTGTAAATCTGCCTACCCCCGTGGGAAGAAGGCGTGAGTTTACGTATGTAGTTTATGTATGAGATACATTCATTCTGTAGTTTTATTTTTTAACTTATCATATCACCATGCCTCTGTATCACCATGTATCTGGGAAACACGTACACCTAATAGTTCCCCGATATTTCGCCAGTTATGATTAAGTCCCATGTAATAGGGGGCTATTGCCATCAACTGGACACAACTCCAGATTCCGGGCTGCTATTGAAAAATTCCAGATAGAAAAACTCTATAACACCTTACACGAACTGGGAATCGAACCCAGGAGGTCATGCACAGCAGTAGAGCTTGCTACCACTAGACCAACGAGGCAGTATTATTGTTGTATTTTTTTTTTTTTTTTTCCCGACTGCCCCATAAGGAGGGTAATGTTTTTCGAGAGTATGTATGTGTGTATGTCTATTTCTTTGGCACGCTCTGTAGCCTAAACAGCTTGATGGATTTTAACATATGAGGTGTCGTTAGATTCGTCTTAATTGTGGGAGTGTATATATAATATTTATTGGCTATATAATATTTATATATTGCATCTGCAAATACAAAAAAAGGGAGGGGAAGGTTTTTATAAAATAAATTATAACAATATTGGTATCAAATAAAAGCTAGTAATGAGTCGATTCCAAATTTAGATATGTTAATAAAACTAAAAAGCTTGAAATAAAGAAAATTATTCAAAAAACAAAAAACCCGACTGCAAAAACACATAACTGAAAAGAGAAAAACAAGCATTATAATCTATAGAATTTTGGTATCGCAGGCGGGGACAAACAAAACTTAGACTTAGAGCACTGTTTTCCATTTCCCATCTTCACAATATAACTAATTGTTACAATACATAGATTCCCAAGTACATACATATTGATATAATAGATAGGTTATACGCTTAGGCAGCCAGCAATTAATCGCGATGATTACCTACTCAGTAATCATAGTGCTTCATATTATGCTCGAGTTACTGGTCCTTTGTGTAGTATCGTGTTACAGGAGAGTGATAACACCGGGTGAGACCTACATGATGGATGTTGCTCAGATATAAACCCTAATGCCTTATTCTCAGATTTATTTATTACCTACTTACTTTTGGTTCTTGGAATAAATTCATCCCAACTACGTAACCATTCATTGAGCGTGGTCCGACTCGCACTTGCCAGTTCTTTCTGCCAAGTCTTCAACAGTAGCTTCAACGTACTGGTAATCCGAGTTTAAGAACTTACAGTATGTGCTTGAAACCGTTCATAAATATCAAAGGTATGATTAAATAAAATGGAATACATAAAAATACCACACATTTAATTGTAAAGCCGTTCTGTGAACCGTGTGTTTTCGGACACAGGACCAGTGCAGCACATTTTAAAACCACCTACGAACATAATTTTAGTAGCTCGACGAAAGTTTTCATTATTTGGCTATCCTTCAAATTACAAACCATTAAGTACCTAGCCTCTATATAAATATGGTTTAAGTACAAATTAAGTTGACTAAGTCAATTGCGCGTCGACATGAGCATGGATTAAGTTAGCCCCGTTTCTAGTACAAAGGCCGGGCATGACAATGACAGTTAGCTCTACTTGTTCACACCCACCACCTTACATTGCTGATAGCATCCGCAAACGCTATGGGAAATAG
Source organism: Conistra vaccinii (assembly GCA_948150665.1). NCBI lineage: Eukaryota > Metazoa > Arthropoda > Insecta > Lepidoptera > Noctuidae > Conistra > Conistra vaccinii. The sequence continues at coordinate 13,014,100 of OX411330.1, forward strand.
AACCTTATTAGCAACAATAAAGCGGTTCGTGTGCAGGATGTTGTAAAATTTAAGGGCGAGTTTATCATGGTGAAAACACGCTAAGCCAAGTTTCAGCCGACCTCGAGTTCTGACGAGTTTTGTAGCTGTAAAGAGAACTTGTATTAATTTCCACTTAATATCGTTTTGTTAATTACGTTTCTATCGGGGCATAATGCTTGAAGTTTAATTGAAGTTAAACGATTAAGCTCGGTGGGTGCGTTCAGTAATTATAAACATTTAAATTGTTTACGCTTAGCGTGAGATGTTCATTACGCAACTATTCTATAATTAGGGCCGTCTGTTCGTGCTCAGTGGGTCATGCAGGGAGCAGAATGGCTCATCATCGCAAATTATCTCAAAGTAAGGGTTAATTATTGTTTACGTTGTTGTTTACGTGGAAATAATAGTTAATCTTAAAGTTATTCTACGTGGTTATAATTTTAATAGCCTATCAATTAGGCCGTAGCACCTACCTAAGCTCTTGACCCCGCTCCTATCTCTTTCAGTGTTGGTAGATACCTACTAGATATGTGTATTCGCACATATACTAGTGATCTAGAGTGTGACTTTGATGTGCTAGACGGCTGATCAAGAAACAGTAACAAGAAGGAAGATCCTACCCTATTTTATTCTAAACAAGTGCTAAAATTCTGAAGTCTCTACTACCCGCCCAAATACCACAAATTAAACAATATTTCTCGCTGCACAATTGTTCGAACTATCACAAGACTAGGTGCTGAATAAAATTAATAAATAACAAATGGCGACCTATTGTCGGGAAGTGATAGAACTGGAGTTTGTTCTGAAACTAACTTAGCGCGGCGGATATTGAAGTTACGGGGAGGAAACCACTCCGTAACGGAGTCACACCAACTGTTAACTACGTTACACTCTGATGTTTTGTTTGCTTCTTCATTTTGTTACAAAAAAATGTTAAATGTAACTTTTTATTTTTTACAAGCTATTTAAGTTTTATTTCAAGATTTGGGAAGTGACAGTAAGACTTACTGGACGTAGTGCAAGGGATATAGCGGTGACTTGCATATAAGGTACGCACTACGAGGGACAAACTTTGTTACACCTGGGGCCTATTTAATAAAACCGACTGCCGACAGGTTTTCGGTTTTAATAAACAACACATTTTCAGTTTTAATAAACAACAGTCATGTCGTGTAAATGTACAATTTTTTAATTTTTTGGAAAATATTTCGCATTGTCAGTTAATTCGTTAATTATACATTTAAAATAATACAGGCATAGAGCTCGGGTTTTTATTTCCCGAAAATTATTAGAGCCCCTCCACTCACTATTTCTTTCAGATTTCTTGTTTATATTCTCAGAACAGTGTTTTAATTACGTTTAATTAATTTGGTGACACCTGGTAATAATGCGATGTAGGTACCTTATACTGACAACTTCGCTGAATGTTATATTGTGACAATGTTTGTGATCATATTGATCAAGTTCTCAGATAATCTTGTCTGTTTTGGAGCGATACAATCGCTTTCAGTGACACAATAACAGAAGCCCATATTTCCAACATCAACCGCTGAAAGGGCGCTTTCCGTAAATTCCTACAACCGGTTCTCGTAATATCCTCATTACGTAAAGATATCAATATCAAACGTAATTCCAGCGTCGGTTGCGACATATCTAGCAATCATTCTCATCCAATGACGCGGCAGAAACCCCTCATTTTTCCACAAGACGTATTTTTATAAAACTCCTCCAAAATTAGATCACATTGCGTATCCGCGGACATAAAAAGGGTTCACAATATTTATCTAGGGCGCATTAAATAACGGTAGCATTGGAATAACAAATGCCCACCGTTGGGACCAACAATAGCCCGAATATATCACGACTCAAGCGCTAGAGGGCCGCAATTTCCGAAAGAGCCCGCAAACGGCTATGTTCGTAACTCTAGTAAAGCCTCGATTTAACTTGGTATTGGCTACTAAATATTTATTGGAAATATTAATACTTAATGATGATATTCGCCTTCATATAAAATAGATCTGCATTGGGGAGAGACGCTGAGATATACTTTTATTTTATTTCAGGTTCTCACTTCTGGCTGAGCCTTTAGCATTAACTAACCCCTTTGTTATGTGTAATGTGAGAGTGAGAATGATGAATTCAGTATAAACCATTGGAGATTTGAACAGTTCTGTCATATTCTGGACTTTCTAATTAACTTGAAAGCAATGGGCTGTTGCAGAATATGCCGAAACAAATTTATACTGCGGTAGCCCATTAAACCATTGCAATTCAGTATCTTGTACACAGATGATAAAACCAATATTTAGATAGATATGCTAACTCATTAGTGCTAAACGTGTTATTTAGCTTAGAAGCACTGACGTTACTTAAGTTATGATTCTAAAGACTCGACTGTCTAGTTACTTAGATCAATAGATTAGTCCTGCAAGCAATCAATTAAACTAAACTAACATTTTCAATAGGTACTACTTACAAATGGCTGGGCTCCGCACTAACGATTGACACAAACTAACAATTTAACCGATCATCGGTCTGGCTATTAAATGCACAAAGAGACCATGAGCATAGACAAAGAGATTCTAGTTCAGATTTCCGTTGTCTCTACCATAGACAAGAAACGACACCTCTACGTCAAATAAACATGAAGAAAAAGGTTTATGTTAAATATATTTTGAATAAAAGACCAAACTTGTTTAACAAGTTCCAATTTGGTTACAAAAACCGATACAATAAGTTTTACTGTACATACAGGGAAAGGTTCGTGCGAAGCTGAAACTTCTCTCGTAGCAGACGAATTTCGCTGTGTTCGACCTTCGCTGGTAATTTTCTCTTCGCGTCGATGTTTTTCCTAAGATAGATTACTTTCCAAGATACGGATTATATGGCTAAATAATGTTAGTTTAATATCGGTATGAAACCTCTTTCCTTCGCGTAAAACTCTGACGGTAGTAGGTATTTACATTTCATGTTGATTAAACAATTTTTTTGCAAGGGTAAATGAAGGGTTTCTCTGTATTCACTGAAATACTAAAGAAAATGTAATGAAATTTAATTTCAGTCTGCAAACGGTAACTTTCAGTAAAGTTGGAAACTTTTCTACGCGGTTAACTTACATGGTTTTCTTTTATTTATCTAAAAATAAATGGTTACTTTGTTTTTGAAAAATGTTTTTTTTTTGTAGCATTCTGGTTGGTCAATATTTTAAAGGCGGACTTGGAAAATTATTAATTAGGTATTGTAGATCTATGTCTGGATGTGGTTTTTTGAGCTAATATATTACTTAGGTACTTATCTAGAAAAATAAGAAAAATTATAGGTACAAACGTTTAGAAATTTTGCCTGTTGATAGAAATTACCTTTTCATATCAGAAAATAGTAATAAAACTTAATTATTACTTATTTTTTAAGGCTCCCGCTGACAGATGTGAAGGAATTGTTCCACGGATATACGCAGCATTGCGTCGCGCTGTCGCGTCGTGCCTGGGTTATGGACCTTTAGTCCATTACACATTATTTAATTGCAGACAGTTGCAGACATCAGTAAACCTCTAAGCCTAAAATCCGTCAGAGTTCTGTCTAAATCCGTCGACCGTTAAATAGGTTGATGCATAAGCTACAATAATGTACCACATCTCAGTTTTGGTCGTCAATGAAAGATAGTTATAACAACAAATTGATAACCAAGATTTACAGGTGTATCACGTAATTGGGTGTGCAACATAGGTCTGGAGATTAATTTAACTTAATCCTCCGTTACGAGGTTACAGTGTCGCAGTGACAAGGTTATTGCGTGTGTTTATCATTTTAGTACTTATATTTTATTTTCAGAAATTGAAGTTACCTTTGTTTAGTGGTTTAGTTGTGTCTTGGTTTAATTTTACTTTGTTGATGAAGATTTTCTTCTTCAACGATTTTTTATTCTTGAAGATTACCTAAGACTAGAATGAGATTAGGTTTTTCAGAAATTACAATGTGAAAAGAAACGGTGCTCATAAGTACTCAATAGGTTCTAATATGGCTGTTACTAGTCGTCCGGTAAACGGACGAATAACATAATAAATTAATCGTCCGGTAAACGGACGAATAACATATAAATTAATCGGGCCCGACTGTAAGTCGTGGATCTTATACAAACTACTTTACAAAGATCAGAAGTCAGAGTTTATAATGAACTGCAGTAGATAACACTAATTAATTTTTTTATTCATCCGTTTAGCGGACGACTAGACTCTTCGTTCTAATATACTCAACCTACCTTCAATATTATTGTCAAAAAACAAGAATAGTTTTATGATATCCAATTACACGTGAACGTCATAACTGGGACAAGCTCAAATAAAAACACGATTATAACCCAGTTATATTTGTACCATGGAAACCAAAAAGGTTATTTTCACGTTTCCTTTCTATTATACCGTCAAATAGAGCTTTTTTAACAAAGGCAGTCCTCACAAAGACGAGTAAAGCCTGTGTGACGACAACTCGTTAAAATTTTAATCCGCTCCGATATAAATCTGATTGAAAATGCACCGACGTACGGATCGTTACGCTCAAACAACGGGCAGAGAAAATATTTGGTGCGACGTTACGTGCGCCGGGTATTTTTGATCTGTAAAACCATTTATTTTCACAATATACATATATATAGATGCGTATAGGGTTTGTTTGAAAATATTGTTACGTTTTAAACTTTTATCTCCCTTGATTGTAACAAGATTTCTGCTAACAACGGCTTAATTAAATCAATGATCGCGATGACCGACCTCCGGGCTCTGATATCTCTACCCTCTATCATTTCGAGTCTGCAAGCGATAGGTAGGGGTGATAGACATCGTTATATTTCATTACCGTCATTATATTAGTCTGGTGGGTCCGGCCGGGAGCATTTTCACAAAAGGCCAACCCTAAAGGTTCAATCGGCAAATTGCGCATACGATTCAATGAGGTTTGAACGTCTTGGAGACGAGCTTCCGGCGCAGACGGCTAGATGGCGCCTCATCACGTCTGCACATGCAAACTGTATCATATGTACCTAAGTACCTCATTCACGAATCTGAGGTGTTTTTGCAGCAATCATTTTCAGCTTCAGTGAACGTATGGATCGCGCACAAGTATTTTTCTCCAGCAATTTTGTTTGATATCGGTGCAGATTTGAAGATGATTTTACAGGTTTGTTTTTCTGATTTCGATTTACTTCAGTGAATATAAGTTCTTACACAAATACCTACGATATAAAAACTTTTATACTATGTACCTATTCGTAACATAATGAGTTCTCTATGGAATATCAATCAATCTGCCTAGCGTTCTCCAAACTAAGTACTTATATTGGGGTCGGCTTCCAGTCTAACCGGATGCAGCTGAATTCATACCAGTAGTTTACATGGAGCGACTGCCTATTTAACCTCGAGAACCTAGTAACTGGGCAATACGATACCCCTTGGTAAGACTGGTTGTCAGACTTTCGCGCTTCTGCCGACAGGTAACGACTGTCAAAGATCCAAGAATGACAGCAGGGACCAACGGCTTAACGTGCTTTCCGAAGCACGGAGGAGTCTTGGTGTGTAAAGATGGTCACCCATCCACAGACCAACCGCTGCAAATGTACCGTGCAGCTATTATTACTTAGCCACAAGCCTTATATAGAACCTTTTTACTATGTAGCTATTCGTAACAATGTGAGTTCTATAAGGAATATAAAACCATTAATTCATTGTAATTACGGTCATATTAAAACCTCAATGAGTGTTATAATTCACTAACTGTGACAAAACTGTGCCAAAGCTCTACTTTAAACCAGGTTTGGCATAAATATGGTGTTAAAATATTGCACTATTTGGTGGCGGCTTGCCAACGAGCTCTATCCAATAGTTAAAGTTACCAAGGTTACTGTAACTGTACTGTTGTGTTAGTTATTAATAGCTTGATATCAAGGAGGTGTAGGTAAGTGGCTGCTTAAGGGGGCTGCTACATTTTCATCAGATACTTGTGGAACAGATCATTAAATGCCAAGGTAGCCCGAGAAATTCAAAGCTGAACTGGAAAAGACCTGCAAATTGAAAAAAACGTAAGAAAATTTAAATTTCGCGGGCTACGTTGGCGCTTAATGATCTGTTCCAGAAGTATCTGATGAAAATGTAAACAATGGATCTGAAAATGTACCAGTGGATGTCAATTTGTAGTGCGGCTTACAAATTGAGTGCTTTGATTTGATTATATAAATACTCAAAACCGGAAATTCTATAATCTTTCCAACCATTTATTTAACTTTTGACAGCTAAAGTAAAGATGTCCAAATTGCATTTCTGACTCGATTTCGAAATTCATGATGAATTTAATCGAATTTAAATAATAATTAAAATTAATTATTTGAAATAATATTAACATCGAATTCATAATTCGATGAAAAAAACAAAGTGCCCATAAATAAACCATTGCATTTTTTCACTTTGGTTTTTAATGTAAGTACTTATTAATTAATTGTCAAAAGTTAAATAAATGGTGGGAAATAGTTTATATTATAAAAGTATGTTTTTTATTTGACAATTGAGGTTAATTTTATAAACTCAATTTTCGTTGATGATTTTGCAATATCAATTTAATAATGTTATTCTAACAATAGTTGTTCAAAAAAGAAGTGAATTAATATAATGTAGTTGAAAGATTCTAAATACATATAGGTACATGATTGTATGTTATTAATTTATTCTCTTCAATGAGTGATTGCGTAAGAATTTAATCTAAACAGGGTTTGTGTATATTTTCATTCGTTACTTTTGGAACAGATATTAGGTTGAAGCAATGTTGTAGATGTTGTCGAGAGTCCAAAAATTTGCGTGGTGGAAAAAAAAAACAATAAAAATAATTATGTTAAATATATATTTAGTTTTATTCCTGTTCTCCCCACTCACACAAGATAAGCTTTTCAATATGAAAGGCCCCTTTTACATACCAAAACTAAACGGACAATTCCAAATAGAGTGTAAGTAAACAATATGTAACAATAGGTAAAGCGTGAAGATTCAGTAATAAATCAATTTAAAAGTAGTTCAAACATTTAATAAGAACTTTCAAAAAGATCTGCTATTGGTGGTTTCATTGGTATTACATCATCTGCTACTTGTCTTGAAACAGTCCTTGTTTTGGTATAGACTTGAAATGGGATTAGTCTGAGCACCTACCTCCGCCTTCAATCGATGAAATAAGCCGCTTCTCCCCTACCACGGCAATTTCATTCGGTCATTACGAACTTTGGAAGTCTACTTTCTTTTCTTTTTAAAGGTTTTAGCCGCTAAGTAGGTAGCCAAGTATTCTAAGAAGTGAGGCTTGATGATTAGGCTCTATAATAATTTACGTAGTGCTAATGGTTTTTAAGAACCAATGTTAAGTAATCTTTTAGAGTTTGATGATCTCTTGATTGTGGCAATTATGTTTTAAATTTACTATAATCTTCTTCTTTTCGCGTGGTTAGTGACTAACCTGGTGTCAGTGTTTTAAAGCCGCCCATGCGCCTGACTTGAATTCACATGTTGTCGAGAAATGTCTCTCAGGCCGGGTTCACCCTATGTTTTAAGTGAGCTCGCGTCAGATCCGTGACTGTAAGATCCGTTGCCTAGCAACCGACCAAGTAAATACCAAAATAAATAGTCTTTGACAATACGTAAAGATTGCGAGAATCGAAATTTTACCCATATTGGTGGGTAAAAAAAGCAGTCAAAACATACTTCATGAAAAGTGTTTAAATAAATTGTTTATTTTTGTTAGACTATATTTTGAAAATAAATAAATATCCTACTACTACTAATGAATATTGTATTTAACCACATAAATTATTGTACTTTTATACTGATAAATAAAGCAATTCGTGCGAAATTATTCCCTAACCATTCCAAAATATTCAAAAATGCACAACGTTAATGTTCAAGTTTTCACTTCTGCTTTTCACTCCCGGAGTGCAACCCGTTGTTTTTTTTTTCCACACGCTCATGAGTCCGAAAAGTCGGAGGTTTGGGTTGGAAGTCGAGACCTATGACTTGCAGTGACACCACTAGGCTATCACTACTGTTTTAATATAATAGTAAGCTATAAAGTATCCATATCCAGCATAGGACGTTTCAGAGCTGGTATTATATGTGAAGTAATACAAAAAGATGGGCACTTCAAGTCGAACTCATAACGCGAAGTATTCCTCAAACACTCAAACGCCACACGATAATACGTAACACGTCAATTCAATACCGTATCTGTGATTGTCACGACAAGTGATTCAACAAATTGCGCATTTTGTCGTTGTCTCAAGGGGAGTCGTTACGGTATTATTCTTGTGCAAATAGTAGCGAGCGCCCGCGCCGGGCTCGTTCTATCAGTTTCCGGAACATCAACCTCGCTCCTCTATACGACGCTTTGTTTCTGACGGCCGATGTCGGCAACTTTCACACCGACACGTAACTAACAACCCTCTTACGTAACCTGATTACCACTCCGCACGTATCGAACAATCTAATGTACTGTATGATATTGTTTTGACCCGAATTTAATGAAGTGTAACGGTGTGAGATACGGACGCTTTAATACGTTATTGTTTCCATTTAAAATAAGAAGTTCTCGATCTGAGTTCGTGATAAGGGGGAGTTTATTTTACGTGGAACCTAATTTAATTAACGCATGTACAGTTCGTTTAAACTTTGATTTCAATTTTCTGATTGAGTTTAGGTATACATTTCGATTTAATTTCGTATTTGCGTTGTATCTCCTCGTTTTCCCTCTTTAGTTTTGTTACGTAAGGTTGGTAACGGAGAATTTCTTGCTTAAAATTGTTGTGAAGAAACGAGAGCCCAGGGCGGGACATGCGAAGCTTCTTTTTTACATTTAATTAAGGGATATCTTTGCAGCGATTATTATATTAACTTATACTATTCTTTTTTATCTGACTAAGATCATGAAAGATTCAATTAAAATTATTTCGGTCGAAAATAAGATTTTTTTGTAAAAGGTGGCTGTTTTAAATTGCAGAAATATTTATGAAAAAGAAAATACAGAAGTCGCGTCGCACCGCCGCCGCTGTAAATAAATTGGGAAATATGCGCTTTCTTTCTATCAAATGAAAAGTAATTTACAGTTTAGTTTATAAAAGTTATTTATGATAACTACAATAAGAAAATGTAGTAGCTACGTTCTTCAATATTAGTGCTTACAAAACTGTACACATGATCGACTCCATCAAACATTTTGGCCACTAATTGTAATTAGTCTACACTACAATAGACGACGTATATTTAGTAACCTAATCCACTTAACAGTTCTTAAAGAGTGCTAAAGAACCCTGTAAGAAATCGACACGTGTTTCACCTCTCAACGAGGCATCCTCAGGATGACGATTGACTTGTTGTGAACCCGGACACGAGGTTTTGCAGGTTCAACAGGAAACGTTACACTGTTGAACGAATTAAATACGAGTATTCCAAGGTCACCTTTGCTGCGATTGGTTGCTTATCGCACTGATATCGATCATAGCCGAGGTGTACCGAGCAGCAATCCTATATAAGTGGGGTTGTCGGGCGGTCGGTATAGTTCACTTTGCGTTCGGCGCTTGTCGGGGCAACACCTTGTGTCCGGGTTCGCAACAAGTCAATCGTCATCCTGAGGATGAATCGTTGAGAGGTGAAACACATGTCGATTTCTTACAGGGTTCTTTAGGACTCTTTAAGAACAGTTAAGGGGATTAGGTTACTAAATATACGTCGTCTATAGCAGTTTATAACGGATTTCCGCAAAGTCACACCTGAGTTAATTAATTACTAATGACAACTGAGGATGATCGATAGTATGATAGTAAGGACACATTTTGAAGATCTTTAGGTTACTGCTTATTTTCATTATTGTGTATCCACTTAAAAAAATTCATCTATGTTTTTAAATATCTTTAAAAGTATTTATTTTAAAATTAGAAAAAAAAGATCCTTGCAACAAACGTCGTTCATTTGATATGTCACACGGTACAGTGTGCAGAACTTTTTTTTTAAATTTTCTTGTTCTTGTTTCTTCCCCAAAAGTGACCTCATATTCAAAATTCATTTATTTACGTAACACGTCCGTGTTTGGGTCACAGAAATACACATCTACTTAATCGGTCCATTTGATTCAGAACAAATTGGCTGTGGGAGACGGACAGACAGACAGACGACAGATAGACAGACACGAGTGATCCTATAAGGTTTTTTTTTTTTTTTTGACGTACGGAATCCTAAAGTATTTTTTTGTTGCATGATATGGTTGATACATTTTACTTCTCAATTATAGAAAAATCTTAATTTTTGTATTTTTTATATTTAAGTTTATATGTCCCTGTGTGTAACATCTGTAAGTATGTACAAGCCATAGTATAAACGTAATGGACCAGTAACTTATTTGATAAAAATAGCCCCAAAGCCAGGCTACCTTTTAGCCAAGTAGGCTGAAGTAGGGTATTATTTATAGCGTCTGAAACTGTTTATAACTCTACGACATTATTTGTAACGCCCACGTACTTACCGACTACTTATATTGTCTTGTCCCTGTCTCTTCTATCTTACAATTTTATTGTAGGGGCAGAGATTGGTATAATGAATTGTAGATGATACGTGTAAAACTATGTTCTTTTTTTTTATTAAATGGCCTACTTGATCTGTGAGGGGCAGATATTTTTAAAAGCGGGATGCTCCCTTGTTTTAATTTACATATTTTACTTTATTGGGTTGGCTAGTCTTTAGTTGTTACGTAGGTACTTAAGGTTTGGTACCTTTGTACATACTACTAAACATAACAAAGTTGAGCTGGTTTCTACATTAACAATTTGTAAAACATTGGAATTTTTATTTAAAACGAAAATACTATCTTTCGAAGGCTCAAAAGTCAGACAGAATTCCGCGTAAAATTGCAAAACAAAGTGCTTATGTGAAGGACGGATGAGGGTCAGTCCAATGACTGGAAATAGTGGGTTTCGGCTCTTTTAGGGTCTAATAGGATTGAGCAAGTACCTATAGAATAACAGATATATGAAGTGTATTATTGAATACCTACATATTCCACATGGTACCCATTAAATCATCCTGTTAAAGGTCATTAGGATATGTCGCACATACCTGCGTAGATAATGTAATTCATTAAGTATCAGAGAGCCAATTAAACAGTCAAGTAACGACATGTTGCTTTGACCCGACCCGGGTGCCGCCATGTCAAAATTTGCAAATTTTTCTCAAAGGGATTGCCTACTCTTTCAATTTACATCAATTAGTGAAAACGCGTGGCTTATTATCTTAAGATTAACACTAATTAAGATCCTACGGAGCTCGGCAGAGACCTCAAAGCGAGAGCTTTCCTTTGAAAACATTGCTACTTAATTAAAGCTCATGCCGTTAAACGTTAAAATTATATTTATAAAATGTTTATTTAAGAATTTATGCTCCGAGCTGCATTTGTCTGAAAGAGTTCCGTCTGTGTATTTTGCGAACTGTGCACGTGTTTTCATCAAACCGACTCGGGGATTTATACGTGTCTAATTATTAAATATCTCGTTACTAACTTTATTCTTTTAAGAGCGAAAATAAAAGCTTTGAAAAAAAGAAGACAAGTTTTAATGAGTAACATTTCTAAGAAATGTAAGAGAAAACTTTCGCAATAGAACACTTCATTGTCTTTGGAAAAAAGTAATTTCATTTAAAGTGATTTATTATTGGATTTTATGCGCTGTTATATGTGAAGATGATACAAATATATGGCACAAAGGAGAATTCAGAGGACCGTTGCCAAAAAGATAATGAGATTTGCTTATACGCATAACTAATGCCATTATCAAAGGGTTCGATAAAATACAAGAGCGTAATCAATCGTGTTCACTGACCCGTTAGTTAATTTAGTTAATGATTGTGCTTTAAGCTCTGATCCAAATATGGTATTAATTCGGTTAATGTGCATGTCACATCTGATTAGGAGGGCTATTTTATGTGCCGGATTCGATCTTAATGCGTGCGATTTTCCGACGGAAAAACTACCAAAATAAGCGTGTTTCCTTCTTTATCTTTCCACTCAAGTTGTAAGAGTTAAGTTAGGGATATGGAAACTTGACTGTTCGTAGAAAATGGGAAAGTGTGCTGTCACAACTTTTATACTATTGCTACAACTTGAAATTCAGCGCAATATTGCTGTGACTGGAGGTCAACATACCTTTATAAAGAAATATGTAGCAGCTGAGTAATAAGAACATCTACGTAGAAATAAGATTTATTTTTAGCAACAGTATAATTAGTTGCCTTTATTGAGAGATTGAAATGAACCGTGGTCGAGTAATTGCGGCGAGCAACGAGTAGTACCTACCTAATAAATTCACAGAAAAGGTTATTTTCGGAAAGTCATATAGCTAACAAAAAACGTTGTCATCATGTCAATCCCGTGTTTTATAAATTACTTAGGTTTCCGTTTGGTACCGATATGGTTTGTTTTGATAAGTAATCAAGCCAATAATCCTCACACAGAACACCATCAAAGATTTCATCGTGACTATTAATATTTATGTTCGAAAAACACATTAGCATTAATTTTAAACTAAAGGAAGACATCAATAACAAAATGTGAAATGTAAATAAATGAATCTGGAATCAAACATGGGGAAATATGAACCGCATCGGGCACCGCGTCACTTGTCTGCATTCGCTCGAAATAATCAGATTAGAGATGTAATTTCCTGTGTCGCTGACGATTGGGCCGTCATCATCATGACGTCAGCACAAGCACAACAAAACGTTTCAATTATAAGTTCTTGACGCATAGAAATGCGGTAGAATATTGACTACGATTCTCCAAATGTTTGACGTGAAATGAGCAAGGAAATTAAATAGGCTGTCGGGGCAGTTTAACTTGCTATAATATTTTTACAGATTTGGGGGTTTGTTAGAAACATGGTTCTGAAAGTGTTTTTCTGGTTGCAGACTTTTAGAAACTTTTACGTGTTGATTTGATATATTAATAAGTAGGTACGTTTACCTTAAACTTTTTTTAACAATCTCTAGAAGATTTTAAAATTAAAGTTGAATCATTTGCCATTGTTGTGACACTCCTTTGCAAAATAGAAAATAAAATCTCTTAACCTAAACGGAACCATTTAACTGTCCATCTAAATCTGTAGTCGCCCCTTCGAAATGTGTTCAATACATCTTCATTTACCGCCGGCTTCCTCAGTCAACAGCCAGCGATACACCTGAGGGCCAATTGTTTCGCAAATTATTCACATCGCTCTTGCACCCGGGTTGACCCGCTCGTAAGCAACTGAGGTCCCTTTCAATTATGCGGTCACGTGTGTAATTCGGCTAATGATACCATTTCGTGACTACCATTCGAGTTTACTGTGCCATTCGCACGGTTCCGAGGTGTTAAATGGAACTTACATGTTCAGCGAACGTGATATCATCTCCTGTACAGTTTGTAGTAGTTACCTGTGACGTCGATGCGGGCCGCTGCTATTAATATGTCACAGGCGCTTATTTGTTGTCAACTCCTGGCTTTGCTGCGTTTACGTGGAAATAAAGTGAGTGTTGGATAAATACGACTTACTTTTTACTTAAGGTTGGTTTTATATGATAAAACTTAAAATCAGATGCTCTAGAAAATGCTTAACTGAAGTATGAAAAGGCTAAAGAATAGCAATAGCAGAAAAGTTTCTTTCGTGATTTGCTCTTGATCTCAAGTTTCCAGAATTTAGGTATCTGTAGGAAAAATCTTGAGTCGTTTTTACTAAGAATGAAAAAAAACGGAACAGTTTTATTGTAATTCTCTTCAACTAAATAGTTCCAATAAAAATATAATTCATAATAATATTTTATTGTTCTAATCAATCTTTTTGAATGGCCTTCTAATGACCGATACAGAGGTTGGCTGAATATTAGATTCATTTCACCCGTAACCATACTTTTTTGTTAGAGTTAGGTAGATAGGTACGACACTTTATTACACGCAGCTTCATTTATTTATCATGCACTTCCACGGAAGTAGCTACCAGCCTACCTACGTAATTTAAATGTCACCCCGTGTGTAACGTTATAAAGAGCCGTCAGTACAGTACATAGTCAAACATTATGCAAGGTCCTAACAGCATAATTTACCTGTCCCATATGAATTAAAAGTAAATTGGAGGTGAGAACCGGACCGTAAAATCTTTTTATGGTTTAATTCAGACTGGCTCGACGGAATTAGCTTTAAACTCATTTATAAAACGAATAATAGAAGCAGGTTTACCACCTTCTGAATCAATGAAATACCTACATTTATTTAGTTGGTTTGGTTCGTTTTATTAAGGCACAATTGGCTCGAGCTGGTGCAATTTAACATTGATTCGTCTGGGGGTTCCCGATAATTTACTCCCTATTGCTGATTATATATTTACGCGGACATGACGCGGTGGTCTATATTATATCTGTTATGTAGATATATAAGAACAGACTGCTAGTCTGTAGTTTCCTTTATTATGATTGATACTTTTGTAGAATGATAAATGATTTAGCTGAAATGGGTAATAGAGAACAAGAATAACAGCACATCTATACCTACTAATATTATAAAGAGGTAAAATTTGTTTGTTTGTTTGTAAGTTTGTATTTAGGGGTAATCTCCGGAACTAGGTAGCAGTCGGATTTTAAAATTGTCTTTGCATTGGATAGCTCAATTCTTGAGCAAGGTTATAGACTCGCGGACGAAAGCTAGTATCTAATAAAGCTTAAAGCCTTTAGATCTTTTTCCAAGTGTAGTAATATCGTAAACTTACTTTACATACTAAACTTGACCAAATCCAGTTTATTCAGCAAGTCTTAGTTTTATACGCCCCCTTTTAGCCCTCATGCAATAAAGAGTCAACTAGAATGATCCAGCTTTTATACACCTGATTTAGATTTTGACCCGTTCCTGGGCAAGGTTTTATTTCTTGTGGATCCTAAAACTTGACGGATTAGGGTGATAGAGGTACCTTCCGTTAGATTAGTATCCCAAGCGGCCTAGATACAAAAACCTGCCAACCGTCGTCGTCGTAAAGCATTTTTTACACTTGAATAGGTACGGAGGTTTCTTTTCTATGTTGTGGCATCAACAAAAATAAAATACATCTAAGATTTTTTGCGATTCATTGTTAGGCCAAAACTTTGTTATCCTTATAGGTAAACCCAAAATCTGTATCCGCACGGGTCGATCAGTTTGGGAAGCTTCGTCGAGTCTTCCACAGAGCCTAAAGACGAAGGTCTTCAATCTGTGCGTCTTGCCTGTTATGACATACGGAGCCGAAACGTGGACACTCACGGTACGGCTGGATCATAAATACAAGGTCGCTCTCGTGAACTTGGAACGGGCTAATGCTTGGAGTCTCTCTGAGGGATCGAATCCGGAACGAGGAGATCCGGCAGAGAACCTACGTTGTCGACACAGCTCACAATAAGCAAGCTGAAGTGGTAATAGGCTGGCCATATTAGCAGTAGAACCTATGATCGTTGAGGTAGACGTGTTCTTGAGTGGAGACTGCGAATCGGCAAACGTAAGTTAGGACGCCCTCACGCTGGTGGAGCAATGATCTTCGCAGGGTGGCAGCTGGATGTGAGTTGCTGAGAATCTAGCGGAATGGCGTGCAATCTGAGAAGCCTATGTCCAGCAGTGGGCTGCTATAGGCTGATGATGATGGTGACGGATTGATCGATTAGGTTAAGTTACGCTTGTCGCGGTTGGTCCGTGGATGGGTTATTATCTTTTGATACCGAGACTCCTCCGTGCCTCGGAAAGTACATTAGTCGTTACGGATAGTCAGAAGCCCAAATGTCTGACAACCAATCTTACTCATGTGTATCGTGTTACCCAGTTACTGGGTTGTGGAGGACAGATAGGAAGTCGCTCCATGTGTAATATTGGTATTCAGCTGCATCCGGTTAGACTGGAAGCCGATATCAACATAGTTGGGAAAAGGCTGGGCAGATGATAAACCTGTCAAAAACATAGGTATGCACATAAAACTTTCGAGCGACAAGTAAACGTACGTTTCTGTTCTAAAAAAAACTGCTAACACATATGCACTAAATGTGCTTTTGTTTTTCTTCCAAAATCAAATCGAAACACCATTTTCAACGTTAACATTATTAGCAAACGTTCGCAAGCCAAACACAGTCACAGATTGTCAGTCTCACTATAATTCCAGATTGGATTCCTAGGTCACGATGCAAAGCTTACAGTTTGCATTGCAGCTTTACGTAATGCAATTATTGTAGCAATATACCAGGGTGACACAATATATAGGATATTGCAGACTACAAACTGCAGTCTTCGAACGCTAACTTGTTAACTCAACCACTTCGGTTTTAGTCGGATAAGTTCGGGTATATTCGTGTATTGGTAATCCAATCTATGGGTTTATTATTATGTGTATAAACTGTTCATAGAGGTGTCTTAATGGATTGGAGGTTTTGATAATGAATTGTATCTTATAATTTGTGGTAGAGGGCTCTTAGGCAGATTGAATTGGCATACTTGCTATAACCATTCATGTTTAAAGCTGGTAATGTTGAATATACGTCTACTATCTGTCTACGTACACATTCAAGAAATTATTTGGGCAATTCAAAAAATATTCCACAGAACATTATATCTTCTTTTCTGTATAACATGACAGAAATAATAATTTTCAGCTAAATTAATTCAAGTTAAAAGTATAGTACGAATGCCTTAACAGCAAAGGGTGGTAGCTATAAATTATATTAATATTAAATTACGACATAATCTTATCACCGTAGCCTTTAATTCACCTAATGCGCTATAAGAAATTATGTCCGCTAATTCGTTTTATGTTACCCTAAACTTATCCTAAAATTTTGTATAGATATTTCGTTTTCAGTGATATCCGCTGTTGAAATGGAATCACCTCCCAGCAATTACATTAGCCAAATTGTATTTGAATGAAAGTATGAAAGCTTCAGTCGCCGCAATAAAATGAATTTCATTTCTCTGAGTGAGCCCGGAGCCATAATTTTGTGCCGTGTTTATTTATTAGAAGTAAAGTACACCTTTTAAAAAAAAACGGTCTATTTTTGATAAAAAATTATAAGATTTTATTTTAATTCCGATTCGGAATATAAAAGGAAGATGAAAAGCCACGGGTTCGTGGTTGTTCTCTTTGATTTTCAAATCATTTAATTAATATATTTATTTGTTTGAATAGTTAATGTCGAGTTTTCAGAAAAAACAAAAAAAAAAATGCCCTGGTGTTGAAATAAGGCCAGCTGAATCCAGTTAGACTGGAAGTGAACCCCAATATAGTTGAAAAAAGGCTAGGGAGATGATGATGATTACTTGGAATTAGTTCTGAACTGTTGGACTAGCACATTTCATTATCGGCACTTAAAATTTTCACATGAGCAGAAGCACCGAAGAACGTACTTACGTATTTATCAAAAATTCAAACGGCCTTACATGTAAAACAGAAAAATTGTCCACATTTCTGCGTAACATTTTGTTTTATCAGTAGGTGAGGGTAAGTCTTCAGAGGGGGTACGTTTTATCTCTTCCACTACATGGCCCTCCCCCAGGGTGTTTGTTTCTCGCGATTGATACGTATTATGTGACATCTAGTCGAGCGAGTGCGCGCAATGGGGAAATCAAAAGGAACCCTGTTTGTATTAGGATATATCTAATGCAATTACGAGTATCGTTTGTCTCATCTGCGACGTTTGATGGTTCTTGATTGTTTGTATTTGGTTTTAATATTGAATACGGGTTTGGATGGGAATATTTGTTGGTGAGTTAAGTTAGTTGACGTAATAGATTCCCACACAACTCAAGCAATTGCTTATCTATAGTGGGTATACTCTCTCATATCATAGCATGTTTCTGTCTTTTCTGTATACATTACAATGGTCCCAAGAAATGAGCGTTTGCTTATCACTTTCGACTTCCACTACTTCTTTCCACCCACTTTTCATAGAACTCACACGCCATATTGCCATACATTTGGAAGTGAACCCTCCGGGAGGGTTGCCGGTATAACGTTTGCGCTAAAGTTAACCATCGCAGACGGTCATCGGCATTAGGTTTGAAACCGTGTTATAAAACACTGTTAAACGAAATAAAATTGCGTTTTCAGTGGGTCTTCTCGTTATATGTAGTTTCCAACCTTTACAATATTTATGAATATTTGTAACCGCAAATAAAAAACAAAAAATGCTTGGATTTTAAAACCAACGCATATACTAATAAGTCTTGTTAAAATATACATCAGATTTTATTTTCACTGTTTCTAATGTATTCGCTAAAAAAACTATATTTAAAATGACCCCTCCGCGAGGGCTCCCGGCATTCCATATACGACTAGATGAACCCTCTAGGAGAGGTCAACAAAACGTAAACGTATAATGTACCTACAATATCATATGTTACAAGGTTTAAGTCGTTAGTCAACCACACAAAACCGAAATAACTTCATGTCATCGGTATTTTCCTACAATTTCCCTTCACAAAACTCAACTCTTTCGTATTTTAATCCGACCCTCGGAAAAGCGGCAATATTTATCACGGCGGTATTAAATAAGGGTAATAATGGAATAACAAATGCGTTGCCGTCGACCGACATAACAATACCTCGTATATATCTTGCGGTAGCTCTAGAAATATTTCTTGAAAACTTTTCAAAAGAAATACATGATGTTACCTACAATACCTAGGTATACGTTGAAAACTATATGTATGGCTATTGTTATGACGTCTCCGGTCTGTTGAGTTTAAGTGCTCGGTTATGGCCGGTCGAGCGAGGAAAGTATGAATTTTCCGAAGCCCAGGTCAAGTTGGGTCGTATGTCAGAATTATGAGAATTTGTTCCGTGGAAATTGCGGGGATCTACGACAAATATGATGGTAAGTAGGTAGGTATTTCCTTTTTGTTGATAGCTCTTTCCTGACCTTATTTTCAAAAGGTAGAGAAGGCCGGTGTCATATGACCAAGTTAGTTGTAAAGGCGCAATTTCGTGCAGCAGGTGACTGAGAGATAGGTTTAAGTTATTTTTAAATGGATCGCTTTATTTAAAAGCCAGACGACTTTGCACGAAATTTTTCGATTCCAGCTTAATTGAAATACTTTTTACATGAAACTTTGTAAATGTTATGTAGTTACACATATTGCACGACTCGTAATGCGGAGCATTAGAGTGTGCTCTACGATCGAAAAATTATTTTTGCCCCATTTCTGTAACTGTTTTTATTGTTACACTCCTGCTAGTACACAGAACCTACTTAATTTATATACCATTGTATAGATGATTAAAGGGAGATTAATACTTTACTTTTTAACAATTGATTTAATACAGTAGAAATGGAAAAAGCATAAAAATAGTTGAAAAAAAAATCCTGTCCGTCAATTTATGAACCCTGAAAACATTGTAGCTTGCGATAAAATCAATTAATTGAGTCAATTTTTTTTTTATACATTCGTTTCAGCCGTAGAAGGAACCCTATTGAAAATGGCTCTTTTATTCAAAGTAGTTTAATTATAATTAATAAAATACTAACTAAAATATAATATCTTTAACTAAATATTTCCAACCTTTGATTCGATGTCCGCAAGTTGCCTAGCAACCGCCAAGTAAATATCTTTGTCAGTCGTTGACATTACGACTACATGAAAAGTGATAAATTGTTCATTTTTAAACTATGTTTTGAATTTCTTTTTCGTTTATGAATGAGTGATAAGTATGAGGCGTGCACTTATGGATTTTCCAAACTATTATTTTTATATTATTTCAGTCTTACAATCAATTACATGTAAAATCAAATTGAAGATAGGCAATTTTGGTTGCATTTTGGTTATATATACAAGGTGGAGACGACAATACAACAAACAAATAAACGGTGTGTCATATCTATGGGTGTGTCCATAATGACGTTCCCATTCTGTATACGAAAATTCAATTGAATATATTCAATAGTTTAGTCATTATAGCTCGGCAAAATCCATTGTCGGCTCGGGCTATTCCGTTTATCCACCCCAAAAATCCACCCTAAGGTGGATATTCTGAAATGTATGCCCGAGAATTCACCCAAGGCCTAGTTGGATAAACGGAATTTATAGGCTAGGGTGAATCCGGCATACAATACATTTAACCGCATAGTTCGGAAGCGCCCCCAATTGGACCCGAACACGAAGACCTCCGCCGGCTCGGTAGCGGATCCAATTGGACCCCAAAATGATGACATACGACATCCTAATTTAATGAAAATATTTGTTATGCTACCCATCAAATCATAAGAATGTGCGTTAATTAAGAGAGTTGAATAAAAAACTTATATGATAACGCCATTAAATCTTTCATATTTAAAGCGCAACTTAATTAATTTACCTTAATAAAATTTAAGCCCGTAAATGTGATAATCGCCATTTTGATGACAGTGGTAGTCGAGGCTAAAAAACATGAAAATTGGGGATTTCGAACATCCAAACTCCACCGCAGGGGCAGTGAATAATACATCATTTAATTATTTGACGAATTCATCCATTGTTCAAAGTAACTATGTAGTGGTAATGAAGTTTTTTGATATCCAAAGTTGATCCAAAGTCGAAGTTTCGCGCCAATCGTGCGTGTTTAGATTTTTACTTTTCACAAATATCACACATACACATGTAGATACGAATTAAAATGAGACAAATATTATTTAAAATATTATAAACAACTAGAAAATGTCCAAATCTTAACGTAATATACGAACACAGATCAAATATCACGTAATATTCATTACCACTACTCAATTTGTGTTCAAAATCTCCGATTAATAATGTTTTTTTTATTGTAATGATGTGCGAAAGCGATTATGCCAAACGATTTTTTTCGATCGACTCGATTAATTATTATGTCGAATGTCAGAAATCGATACATGGATATTGAAATAAAATTGTTTTAAGCATTAAATACATAAAACATTGTTTATAATAATGATTTATACTGTTCTAATGTAATTTTAATCGTTTTTCGTACATTATAATATAATATAGAAACCGAGTCAACAGACAAGACTTATCTAGATGACCGGGATAGGTACGTCATTTATTTTATTTTATTTCGCGCCGAATTGTTTCTATATTTGAATTCAGAATGCGCTCGCTGCTCAAATTATTTTAATTTATTGGACAATTATTTATTGTGGATTTTATTTTTGATATTTTCTGATAGTTTGCTACAGAATGCCCAGGATACTTTTCATAGGCTTAGCAAAATTTTGTTTGGGAATGATGATAAATTAATTCAAAAAATTGGGAAGGTATTCCGCAAACACTTTTAATTAATGACGTGTAGCGGTTAGACCGCCACATACAAAAATTACGAAACAAAAAGACATGACGTCACACAATTCCTACATCTCGCAGTTAGAGTTTACTGAGCGAATAACATAGATAAGACTATCCGAAATCAACATATGGGCAGTTGCCCGCCAGATATAATACCCGTCTGGTTGGAGGATCCTCCCTTTTCTATGGTGGATGAGTGAACCTTACACCCTGTTCCTCATACCTCTAAATTGGTGACCCCGAGTATGAACGTCAACGCAGCCTTCGTGCAACAACTTCAGCGTGACGTCATCATCATCACTCCCGCAAGCTTTCGTGAGGCAAGTCACACAGTCAGCCAGCACCCACGGCTTTAAACGGGTATCCTGACCACCAGCATGCAGCGAACGCGCATTCCTGGTCATCACCCTCAACCACAACCCGGCGCTGTACCACATCCGACTCACTGGATGACGACGCAGCACCACCCCGACTCACTGGGGAATCACCGCAGACAGTTCCGACTCACCGTGAACTATGCGGCACCCGGTTCCGACTCACTGGAACCACAGCTGGCACTGTGAAGCATCGCAAGATCCAAGACTCAGCTCACTATCGACCTCCGGTCTCCGGAGGGGAGTGATGTAGCGGTTAGACCGCCACATACAAAAATTACGAAACAAAAAGACATGACGTCACACAATTCCTACATCTCGCAGTTAGAGTTTACTGAGCGAATAACATAGATAAGACTATCCGAAATCAACATATGGGCAGTTGCCCGCCAGACAGAACAACCCGTCTGGTTGGAGGATCCTCCCTTTTCTATGGTGGATGAGTGAACTTTACACCCTGTTCCTCATACCCCTAAAGACGTTAATATTTTTCGTTAATTGTATAAGCTCGGTAGTTTTTGTTTCTATTAAGATACTCAATTATTAGAAATTGTTTTTTTTTTTTGTAGTAGTGTCCCAACGAAAGGATAATGGGCAATTTGTATGGAAGGTGGTCCATATTACCGATACACGTAGTGGGTGTCTTTTGAGGTAGGTCTTGTCATAAAATCCATGAAAAAAAATGTTTTTTTATTTGAATTAACCGGGTACTAGTACAGGCAAGTTCATAAGACTTAAGTATTATCAAGGGGTGATATCAATTAATTCTTTTTTTACTATATATATTCTACGTATTTATGTACCTATGTATGTGAGTATGATTACATACGTGCGTTTTAATCAAGACTAGACATATTGGTACAGTCAAAGACATTAATATGTAACCACATACAAATGTATATTATTGCATATGGAATGTTGTTCTATCTAGCTAGGTGTTTACATGTGTGTACCTACAGTCACAAGTGTTAACTTTTGACTGTAGGTATACGCCGGCAATGGAATTCGAACGCATACACTATGGAAGCTAGGCTAAACACATAACTGCTCGGCAACACCCAACCCCAACCCCAAATAATAATCATCATCATCATCAGCCTATTAATGTTCCCACTCCTGGGACCTGTGCCCCACCAGAGGAGGCCTATGCCTCCTCTCTGTGAGAGGAAGTGGGCTGTAATCTACCACGCGGGCCCAGTGCGGGTTGGTAGATGTCACATGTCTTCGAATTAGCTTCGAATTAGCTTCGAATTAGCCGAGTTTAGTTCATGTAAGGGTCGGGCTACACCTGCCGAACGCGGCGGAACGCTCCGTCGCGTCATATTACTATGGACGTAACGTTCGGCTGATGTGTCATAGGTAACTTGAAAAATATTAGGAGCGTATTCAACCAAACTTTCCGCCGCGGAACGTACGGCAGGTGTGGCCCGACCCTAAGATTATCACAAGAGTCCAGGAGCAGGCAAGGGTCGTCAAAATGGCACAAATCACAAAACACAACCGCATTGCAGGCAACGAGAATACCGACTACCTATATATAAAAGTACTCTGTGACCGACTAACGGGTCGGGGACGCGGGGGACGTAGGAGTGGGGTGGCAACGGGGGTGAGTTTTGTGCGCCAGCGCTTGTTCAAGGTCAACACCTTGCTCTTTCTCTGTCTCATACTTGAGATTCAGTGTTTTCGTCTCACTCGCACTCAGAGCACAACGCTTATCTCTTATACTGTGCCGGTATGATGTACCTGTGTGTCCTCACACTACGTCTATTCTTTTTATAACTTCGTATTCCTATATTTTCGTAGAAAAACTCAATAATCTATTTAAAAATAATGAAAACTTTTCGACCTGAGTGTACATGTTACCCGTTACTTGGATTTTTTAAAATATTTTTTTATTTTTATATGAGGTTATGACCTATCATAAAAAAAATACACACATCAAAAGTGTCTAGGGATCAAGCATTTTTATGCGGATTTCTTGAGATTGAGATGTGGCTTTGTAATAAATTTATGATTTTATAAATTTATATGGATCCTTTTTGGTGCATTTCATAATTTGAATCAGGAACTGTGAATCAAATTCGAGTAAAAGATGAAAATCAGCTGTCAATATTTTCCCTATAAAAACATACAACGCATTGAAGACATTATTAGTGCTACTGTTTCCCTACTACTGATTAAAACCAACGTTATTATGGAGCAGCGACGTCATTTAAGCAGGGAAGAAATGCTCAGAGCCGTGGGAATGATAGAAGCTGGTTCCCGGCAACGTACTGTGGCTTTAGCTCTGAATACAAGTCAGAGTGTTATCAGTCGACTTTGGACACGTTACCGAAGCACTGGTACCGTGGCTGAGCGCCATGGAGGACGGTATCGCTGCACCACACGGAGACAAGACCGATACATTCAAATCTTAGCTCGAAGAGCTCCAACAATAACCGCCATGATGTTAGCCGTGAGGCTTCATCACTCTTCAGGGAACTTAATTAGCGACCAAACAGTCAGAAACCGCTTGCATGAAGTGAACCTTCATTCCCGAAGACCGCTACGGGTACCACCTATAGCAATGCACAATCGTAGGATTCGATATCAATGGGCTCTTGAACACAGAAATTGGGCAGAAGAACAATGGCGTTTCGTGTGCTTTTCTGATGAGTCTCGTTTTGGTATGAGACCGGATACAAGACGTATACGACACTGGAGAACCCCTGGACGCCAACAGCGATTAAAATCCTGCCAGGAAGTCCATCCTTATAGTGGTGGAACCATCATGGTATGGGCGGGTATTTGGATCGGCGGAAGAACTGAGTTGATTTGGATTAGAGGCAACCTCAACGCTCAAATTTATGCTGAGACGATTGTATCAGACGTCATCGTTCCTCTACAAGTGCAAATCGGTCCCTTATTTCAGTTAATGCATGATAATGCACGACCGCACACCGCAAGAGTTGTAAGACAGACTCTCGCCGCAGCTAACATCAATGTCCTGCCCTGGCCTGCTCAGTCGCCAGACTTGAACCCGATTGAGCATGCATGGGATATGCTACAGAGAAGAGCTCTGCCGAATATGGAGGGTATCCAGTCGCAAGAAGACCTTTTTTTGTTGTTGCAACGAACATGGGCGGCCATTCCACAGCGTGATTTGGATGAACTCATTTTGAGTATGCCAAACCGATGTTCTTGTGTTGTTAGTGTTCGCGGTAGAAACACGGATTATTAATTGTTTAAGTTACCCAATAAAATTTTAAAGAAAACTGTTATTTCAGTCTTTTTTTCGAACTTTAATGTTAGTGGTTCAAATGTCAAAAATCCCTTTATTAGGAAAATGGCAAATTTCTTTATTAATGCAAAGGTGACTTGGTTTATCGTTACTGTGACAAACGAAAACACTTTATTTGATGAATCCTTAAAGAAAATTTTAATTAATATCAATCAGGAGAAAAGTTATTGCAAAAATATATGTTGATCCCTAGACACTTTTGATGTGTGTATTTCTTGAGTATTGGTTACTTGGACCAATTTGACGCATTGTCCTTTAAAAAACTGGTTTAGGGTATGTCGGACCACGCACAGTGAAGGGTTCTGCAGTTGGGATGAATATTTACTCATGCACATTGCACAGCATCAATTTTATCGACTGCAATAAGTTTGTGTTTTCCGAAAAAGCTATGAAAAACAAAGTTAATTCTGCGGTTGTATACGAATATAATCCGTATCACAGACCCGTGTTAAAACTATATTCCAAACTGCAGAGCGGCAGCTTGGGACCTAAACAGTGCCTACTTCGTCCCGCAATCCAGCCCTGCGAAAACGCCCGCGTTGACCCACTGTAAGGAAGACTGGACTGTGCAAAATAAAATCTAAATTTAGACAGGACAGAGATACAGACCGACAAGCACATAGACAGACGGAAATGTCAAAATTATAAGGAATCCTTTACGACTACGGAGACCCCAAAAACATCAATTCCGTTCATATTTGACAGAGATGCTGTATGATATGAATTATTACAAACCTCCTCCTTTTTGAAGTTGTTTAAAAATAACTAAATAATACCACTATGAAATTATTAAAACAACGAACAAGAGCAAGTTGAACTCGCCTGGAGAGGGTTCCGTACGATGAATATGTTATTTATCATGTTTTTAGACAAATAATTTATCCCAAGGACAAACTTAATATTTTAGTTCAAAAAAACATTTTATAAATAAAACAACCGACTTCCAAAAAAGACACTACAAAGTAAAAAATAACTTAAATTTCAGAAGTTGGTGGCAAAAAACGAAATTTCAAAACCAAGTACACCGGGTACCAGAACTAAAAAGTGAAAAATATTTTTTTTTACAAAAAATAAAATAAAAGAACCGACTTGAATACTTCGAATACCACTACCTGCTATGTAAATAACAGTAACAGGAACTTATCTTCATATCATCCACATAGGCTAAGTGGGAAAAATACGTATTAATAAAGCTAACTCAAAAACTATCTAAGCAAAGTTAATAAAAAATATATTTAAATTTCTCTGAAGTATGACCTACCAAACAAAAAAAGAATTATCAAAATCAATTAATAATTGACGGAGTAATCGCGTAACGACATACAAAAAAAAAACAGTCGAATTGAGAACCTCCTCCTTTTTGAAGTCGGATAAAAACATGTTCTTCATACATTCCAGGAATCTATAACTAAGTAACAATTTCCGTATTTAAAAAAAAAATAGGCTCAATGGATTGGGAGATATATTATTATGTGGGGGGGAATGGTCTATTTTTTTAAATTCATAAAAAAAACAAAACGTGTGCGGTCAGGTGACCCCGTCAGGAACGAAATTTCTTCTCATGTATGATTTAAAACAAAAACAAAATTTTCTCATTTAATATTTTGACCAAATCACACTTTCTCTCTCTCTCTCTCTATCAAATTAGATGAAGACAGTCGCAAGTATGAACACTTTTTCGCGTGACTAGTTCAGCCAGTTTACTCCTACCGCAAGCCGCGTTAAAGAACTTCGTTCCAACAGGGCCGTAGGCAGGGAGGGGTTTTGGGGGTTCAAACCCCCCCCGAAATGTGAGAAACCAGAAATTCAATCCAGAAATCGACCCTCCTAGGGTTCCTCCGTACTGTAATACATCTGACAAGCACTACGTCTTTATTTTTATCGAGTCTGACTTTGTATTGAATGAATTCCTGCAAGTTCAGCATTCTCTGAGAGTCTAACCTAGCCAAAAAATTTCCTGTTCTCAAACTTTTCTACTAAACTTAAACTTACTTCTATTCCTGTACTTGCAACCAAACGGTTAAAGGCAAAGAAAACCTAACTTATTCGAGTGGAATATCATGCTAAAAATTCGAGCTCGCTTCGCTCGCTCTTGCGCTTTTCCGCTATGGGGTATTTACCCCATAGCGGAATAAGGGGAGGCGACAGGTGCGGTCCGCGGAGGCCCCCTATGTATTTTATATATAAATGTAGGGTGCAAAATTTTCTATTCTACGTTATTGTAGTTCCTTAAGATTTCTACGTATGCGGGCCCCGGGCCCTCATTTAGATTGCCGGGCCCCCGATAGTACAATTTTACTCTTTTTTACCCTCTCGAAATCAGAAATATGTTAATCTCCTAAAAAAAAATTTGTAATATTAAAATTTGTACTTAAAAATATTAAGCCCTTTCAATTGATATGTCACACGGTATAGTTAGGCAACCTTTTTTTTTCTTTTTTTTTTCATTTGCCCCCAAAAGTGACCCCAAATTCAAAATTCATTTATTACGTTACACCTCCGTATTTGGGTCACCGAAATTCATATGTAGGTATACCAAATTTCAACTTAATCGGTCCAGTAGATTCGGATTAAAGTGGCTGTGACAGACCGACAAACCGACACACGAGTGATATTTTAAGGGTTCCGTTTTTTCAGTCTTACGTACAGAACCCTAAAAACTTACCCCCTATACACATTGTACGTGATAAAATTATTAATATCAAAAATAAAATTGTTCATGGGAAATACACCAAAGAGTTTTTATTCTGTTTCTACCACTTTTTTCATGCTCGATTTTATTGCGAGTATCGATTAAGCTGAATGAAACTTTTGAATCGAAATAAGAAAATTGGGTAGACGGTCGGCACTAAGAAGTCTCACGTCGCAACACAATTTATTGTAATTTTTATCAAGATTTGACCGTGGTTTTTATGTAGTTTATGTATGAAATGTTGTAAAAGTAAGAATGAGGAGAGAATGATAATATCTTATTTTTTCCCTTTTGCATATTTCCTGCAAGAGAGTAGGTTGTTTATGTACATATTTTCAGTGAATTTAAATAACCTACCTTTTGCATAGGTGTGGTAGTACCTATTTTCTACAACTTTCGCAGTGTACTGACGCGGTTTGAGTGACCTCAACATATAATTAAAGATATTTGCCACGAACTTATTGTATGAAATAGGAGCGGTAACATATTTTTCTCAATAAATTCGAATGTTGAAAGTTGATGTAGATTCCTGAATTTCATGACGTAATTCGCAACACCCCGTCGAGTCAGCTGATGTGCCACGTGTCAAAATCTTGTCGAGCAGAGAGGTTAATTTGTTTGAAAAACTCTTTTTTTTTTTTCGAAGCTAGGATTTATTTGACAGTTCTAAAATACTCTAGTGCCAGTATTTACATTTTTTGTTGTATGGTCTTCACATTGTATATTGTTATATTGATATTTTTAAATCGAAGTTCTATTTCTTACTCTACTCTTTTACAATAACCGGTTGCGCTCTAGTGCAAATGGGGTACAAAAATTCCCCCAACATCTTATATTTTCACGCACGTTTTCCTTTCCAGCGTAAGCAGGGGTTTTCCCAGAACCCCTTTACTAAAAAGGTTGATGCTCAATTCCTGCCGGATCGGTGTTTAATACCAGCCATGACAGGTGACAGGCCCATCTTCGTTCTAATGGCATTACATTTCCCAGAATGTTGTTCTTTACTGTAAGTAGTATTGATTGATAGATTTTTTGAGATAGTAAGTTTGTTCATAGAATAAATAAAAAACACGCCAAGTGCGTGTCGGACCACGCACAATGAAAGTTCGTTGAGATGAATTTATCCTAAGTCAAAGTCAAAGCATTTATTTCAAATAGGCATTTGAAGGCACTTTTGAACGTCAAAATTTACAAAATATAGTATTGATTCTACCGCCCCTTCCAAAATGTAGTTTTCGTATGGAGAAGAATGGGCAAGAAACTCCACCGTTACTCTTTTAAAATGTTTTACAATATTTTGTATAAGTACATTATTTATATAATTATAATATGTGAAGACGATGCACCTAGAATAAAATTACTGTATACAGTAAAAAGAATTTAAATTGGAGCAAACGACAGATAAATTAATTATGTGGTAGATACATGGTGTTCACATATTCACAAACATTGTAAAAATAGACGAATCTACTAAAAATTTACAATTAATAAGTCAGTGTGTGAGGAAGTAATCACAGGATGTAAAATCAATGTCATATAATGAAAAATAAATACAATTAAGTAAGCAACCAGTTTGTTTTTGTTTAGACTCTAAATTGTCCTATGGAGCAGGACCAGCAAGTTTCCAAGCATTCTTATCTTGGATATAATCCTCTAATCTGTAATATGTAATATGCTTGTTTAGAAAGTGTACTTTTTACATGAGTTTAAAATTTTCTTTCATTTAATTGTAATAAATCACAAGGTATTTTGTTGTAACATTTAACACAGTACCCCATAAAAGATGTATGTACTTTAGATAATCTGAAAAATGGTTGATCTAGTTTATCTTTATTTCTAGTATTAAAATTATGTCTATCACTTATTTTATTAAAAAGATGTAGATTTTTCCTTACATACATAATATTTTCATAAATGATTTGGCAAGGAACGGTCATAATATTAATTCTTTTAAATAGTTCCCTGAGAGATTCGCGACGACGGAGATCATAAATGGCTCTGACAGCTCTCTTTTGCAAAATAAAGAAACAAACTCAACCTTGTCCTTGAAAAAGGTACCCATCCGAGAAAAAGGTACCTTTACACCCTTTACATCCATATATAATACGTCACGCTGAATAATTGTACAACTGCAAATGTAAGTTTGTTATCGCAATTTTTTTTTCTGTGGTATAGCTACAAATTAACGATTTTCGGAGTTTTTCATTTACTTGTGCTGTAAGATCTTGCTTCTTGCCAAATTTCATGATTCAAGGTGAACGGGAAGTAGGTATCCTAGGATTTGATTTATTTGCGAGTATCAAAATATATCGCATTAAATATTTCGTATTTTTCTATTGCGTTCATTTAAAAGCTTGATGTATTTTGAGCTCCAAGGGACCGTAGACTTTCTACGTGTTCCTAAGAAAAAGGGTCTTGACAGACCGACAGACAGACGGACAACGAAGTGATTCTATAAGGTGCCGTTTTTTCTTTTGAGGTAAAAAACCCAAAAAAACAGCTGTTGGTGTTAAGGTGTCGGTGAATAACCGAAAGTATTTGTCAAGTAGGTACCTTTAGTTAATTTACTGCAAAAATAGGGTTAATATGGCAATTACGTCGTCAGAGGATGCTGACCGTCTTCTTGACCTTATGTTAAATAATTACGAGATTAATCTTTAAAATATACCTACCTATAGGTACTTCTGGGTAGAAAACCTGTGATCTGTTAATTTCCGGGAATCACGCTGTTGTTTGTTGTTATCTCAAAACCTGGCATTAAACTTTGTTCTTGTGTTGTTTCGATGAATTCAGTTTTAGAAAATTAACAACATTAATTGAAGGTGTTTTGTCTAACTTAAATGGAGTTAAACTTTAACAAGTTAAAGTAAATCTGAAGTTAAAATTACAAAGTATAATATTTCTCAAAGTTGGCTAGCGTATGAATAAATTTGCATAAGCAGTTAGGCCACATTGTGTACTTAAACTATTATTTTTTAGGTATTAAGGTAGTGACCTGCTTTCCATAAACTTCTAAACTATAATATCTCTAGGTAGAATAACTACTAAAATAAATACTCGTTGTACTAAAAAATCACACAGCAACAAACATTTGTGTAATTTATTTTTCTGAAAATTGCCATTACTTCGTCGCGGACAGTTAGAAGCCGAAATAATGTTTTTTGACCTTTTTCCATAGTAACAGCCAGCAAAGTGTCATTTCTTTTAGTGGGAAAACTATTAGTTTTCCCACTAAAAGAAATGACACTTTATGATCTAATAGAGTAACGTAGGTACTGTTCATAGAGGTAGTCACACATGTGATCGTCATAGATTTATCAGCGTTGGTGATCGCTAAGCTTGGCGATACGTCGTGATTCGACGTGTCTCGAGTTATCAAAGCCTAGTATTTTGTTACCTAAGAATGGTGAATTATTTTTTGTAAAGAGTTTTTCTCATAAATCGTTTCTAAAGTCAACCTGTAAGCGAAGGTCTTAAAATCCATTCAGGAATTAATAGAAATATAGAGAGGTCAATAATGCGAAGCAGGGGACTGCGACCGGGTGAGTTAATTAATGATTGAAACTACATTAATAACCAGCCCACAAAATATGTTCATAGCACCTATGTTATCGATTTTACTTTTTATTAATTTTCAACAGTCACGGCCAGTGTTCGAAAGTGAGTACTTAAGCTACGTTTGAGCATCGTTCATGCTCGTAGCAGCTACGAGCGTAAGCCTATTATCTCATCGTCTACGAGTTTTTGCCTACGAGCCATTTGCTACGGTTAATTTTTTACAACTTGAGGGAATAGGCTGATGTACATACCTACTTTGTTTTTTCGTGTAGCGGGAGGTCGATATCGTAGAACATAAAGTGGGAAACTCACACAACATCTACAAGAATGATCCAAGCTTTAGCCACGAAGAACGTAACCCTGGCCATCTAAGCGAGCATTCGAGAAGAAAGGGTACAATAAATAAGCGTTGACACATTCGAGGGTTAGCATAGTAAATCTATCGGCAGTCGTTCCTATTGTGAGTGTATTTTAGGCCTAAAATGTAATTTTTTCTTGACTAGCCTAAATAGAGCGTATAAGGTATCGTATTTAGATAAAAGCCTTTCAACTTATCTAACCTAAAAATATGTTTTTATATCGGTGTTTTTGGTGAAAACATTAGAGAAAGTACTAGTCGCCTGCTTACAGCTGGGTCTCTTAGAAGGACATGCGTCTCAGAAAGAATAAGAAATGAGCTGCGATTAAAGCTAAGATGTATAAGAAATGGTTCCTTTAGTTACTACTACTTTAGAGTGTATATTAGTATCATTAGACCGTGTCTAGAAAAACAATTATTCTGTTAAAACGTTTAGTTTAATCGCTTTTGTGAATACAGATATTGAAAAAAGACGTGTGGCACTCGGGGACTGCCCCGGCGAAGCTATTGCATAGCATTTTTTATCAACTTACGCAATTGTAAAATATTAACCCGAATACAAGAAATAGCAATGATGACATTGACAGTAACTGTTATTCACATTTATAGTTTTTAAAACTTGACACAACGTAATGGCCGGGAACATCAAACTAATAAAAAGGTTTTAATTTAACTATTAATAGTCAAGGATCATTTGTCTAAGTAAATTTGAACTTTATTGTCAAACAGTTAAACATAATTTTCAATACAACACTCTCGTATCATTCGTTTAAGTAAATTTGAACTTTGTTGTCAAGCAGTTAAACATAATTTTCAATACAAAACACTCTTTTCTTAGGTAGTATTTTCGTTACGAAATTTCTGGATTAGGTCTCCACGCTCAAGGCCCGCGATAGAAGCTATGCAATAGCTTAAAAACTCTACAACCCGTCTTAACAAGAACTTCCTTAGATACCTTATAAAGAAATTATCATTAAGAACAGCAACCAACATTCTTTCACGGCGCACATCGGAATGTAGAGGTAATTCTAATTAATGGATTGATTGTAGAACTTTGTTCGTATTGTTTCTTTAATTCGTTCCCACTTGTTTAATTGATTGTCTTAATCACCGAATTAGAAGCAACGGAACTTCTTCTAGATTTCCGGTTAATTTGAAAATTGTCTGCAGTGGGAATGCATTCTTTGGCGTATTGTTGACACTTTGTTTGAACCTGATACGTTCAAACAATTTCGATTATCGTTCCATTGTTAAAAGACAAACTGGAAATCGTTGAAGCTCAGAATTTTGTATGACATAGCGAGGACTATGAACTACCAAAGGCCTAGAGAAATCAATCTCCTGAGAAAGTGTTTCTCTAAATGTGCACTGCGCTTAGCAAGGTGCGCTGAGCAGAAATGCTTCCCCTATTCTCTTGTTCCTACTTTTTTGATTGATTTAACTACCGATAGCTTCAAAAAACAAAACGTCCCTCCCAAAAATCGCAGTACCAGAACAATGATCAATTCTAACACTGTTTTATGTTCGAATTAGTGCTGTGCAAACGCGAGCGTGTTACTTGGAGCGTGTTTATTGGCAACATGTTAATGGAGTGAGCTCGCCGTCCCGATATTGTGGCTCCCGAACGCCCGTGTCCGACCGATCCCGCACGATGCTGTCCGATTCCCGACGCGATCCCGCTAAAATGAATAGTGCACCGATTGAGCTCCCACTTTTAATAAAAAAATATTTGTTTTTAGGATCTTTTTTCGTGATATGGGTATGGGAGATATTTGTGGATTTTTGTCAGCGTAAGCTGTAAAATTCAGAGATGCCTGAAATTTCATGTAACGAAACGAAATACTCGCGGGCCAATATTCCGAGCAGGTGTCACCCTATGTAAAAGTAGGATACGATGTGGATTTTATGGGATATTTTCTAATGGTTTCTATCCATTTTTCTGATCGAAATCCTCCTGTGATTACTTAAGCTGAAATAATTAGAGTGTCTTCATCTTGTCTCTCTCTCTCTCTCTTAATTTTATGTTCTCTTTCATTAAACAAACTTGATTAAAACGTTGGACAAACTCATCCTAAGTATAGCCGTTCGTTACTATTTTGTTTATAACTATTTAACTTATTATTTTATCTGTTTAGCTATCCAATTATTGCATTCAATTACGTCACAGTAAAGTAGGCTATAGACCATGTCGAGCCTAGCAAATTAGAGAAAAATTAATCTACTGTGATGTGTTAATGTCAGTCGTTGAACGTTAGGTGTCAATGCTGCTACATTAGGCCTGGCTAACATTAACTGGGCCATAAATCATGCCAATTGCACAATTTGCACACAGTATTGATTATTGACTTGCGCACACGCAAATAGCAGCACGCGATTGGGCTCGTTAAAAGGGAAGAGAGCGAGCATGTTGTTTTTAAAGAGACAAAAGCTTAGTGTTGCCAATTGTTGTGCCCTTTTCTTCCCGTGGGGAAATCCTCTTTGATACCCTCCGTCTTGGGAGAACGGAGGGTTATATCGGACTTCTATCGACTAAAATCCCACTGTTCCTACTACTACCATGTGTCGGGGGCCCGGGAGATTCTTGTACATTCGCCGCACCCCCGCCTATTGTCGTGCGGTAAATTTAACTTTTAGATAAGGGCTTGTTTCACCACCTCCTGATAGGACTATTGGACTACCAGAAGAGTTGTGCAAAAAAGGAACAGTACAGAACAGTTTGCACAATTTTGTGCCACGTAAGTTGATTGGAACTTATCAGACGGCGGTGAAGCAGGTCTTTAATCTTTTAGATACTCCGTGTAAATTGCTTCTATAACTCGAAACGTTATTACAAATGAATAGTTCAGAGCGAATCTAACGTACATTGTACACAAGCATCTGGAACAATGCGCAAAACAAAGCTAGTATCAGACTGTACCAAACTACGTTTCTATTCAATTTGCGATTTTCTATCTGTACAGTGTACTCGCGGAATTTTTCATCGGTTTGTAATCCAGTGCAATCGCGATGCGGACAATCTGTTCGGGTCGGGTTCGTTCACAAAAGCTCTTTCCACGAAAATAGTGGACGAAACTTTGGAAATATCTGAGGCCGTAATAGATAGTAGTCTATTTTGCAAAATTTTGGTTTCAATATTTGAGTTTGGTTACAGAAAAAATTGTTTTCAGTTTCTGTTAGCGGTATGTAGGTATGTTGAACGTTTAATTCTTAGAACCTTTCTGTCTGAACTTAAATGTTAATTTTGCTGAGTAATTTTTACTTAAACCTTGTTTCTTTTGCGAAGGCTGAAACAAACTTAGGGGTCAAAGTCCCTTAGTTTTTACTTTTACCCTTAGTCTCTTTTTTAAGTGCAAATAAATTGAAAACATCCCCTTAAAATTTCTCAACACCACAACTGTGTAATCTCCGAATTTTTGCTAATTGATTGTTTGCCATGGCAAATTCAACGCTATTTTTACAACATTCCCTCAATATTCTGTGCTAATTGCTTGTCGTTGTTTATTTATGTGCGCATTGGCAGCTAGACAACCGTTCCACTGCGGATGTTCGTAATCCGTACCTTATTTAAGTAACAAAACTACATTTATTCCGATTTTAATCGTGTACGTTTTATTAGGGTTATGTAGATTGTAGATAGCCGTGTATTGCTTTTGGCGAGACTGGTATGAGATAGATTTTTTTTGAGGTTGAAAATTTAAACGCCTACAACTGTAGACTAACGTTATATCTGCACGCTTTTGTGTCGTATAACTTATCATTGTATAGGGAACTCACCCAATTTAAGTTATAAGAGTAAGTTAATATTTTTTAGGGTTTCGTATGTCTGAATGAAAAAACGAAACCTTTATAGGATCACTCGTGTGTTTGTCTGTTCGTCTGTCACAGCCAATTTGCTTGGAATCTAATGGACCAATTAAGTACATATTTTTTCTTAAATATCTTATAAAGTATTTATTTTAAAATTATAAAAAAGTGAGATCCTTAATCCCTTTCATTTGATACGTCACACGGTACAGTCTGCAAAACTTAAAATTATCTAATTTGCTTCCGAAACGTGACCCCAAACAGTGTTAGGGTCACAGAAATTCATATTTGTATTTCAACTAAAGTGGTCCAGTAGATTCGGAGAAAATTGGCTGTGACAGACGGATAGCCAGCCAGTCAGATAGACAGACAGACACACGAGTGATCCTATTAGGGTTCCATTTTTTCTTTTTGAGGTTAGGAACCCTAAAAAGGCAATTACTAATTAGAAGTAGTTTCATATTCGATTAAAGAGAACATATTGAATTAGCGACATAGTGCCATCTGTTCGGCAAAGATGGTGATCATACAAGAAATCGGTTTGACCGTTAATTTGAGCAATTTCAACGTTTACGTTGCTCATTTGTTAAGATAATAATTCAGAGTTATAAAAATGTTATATCAAGCCACCTAAAGTCAGAGAGGTGATTAAAAAAAAAACGACAGCGATACAGATTCGAAGGATGTTAATCTAATCTAATTTAAAATTAATCTGCAAGATGAAAAGCCTGCCTGAGGGCCTGCCCGGTACGGCGCGGTGCGGGCAGGGGCAAGGCAAAATGGAGATGTTTCGGTATGCCCGTAAATTTCATTAGGGACAACGTTACCACTGAGAGTATTTAAAAGTAAGTAGCTGTATATATGTGACTTTAATATATTGGAATTGCGATCCCTGCGTAGATATATGGATATCGACGAGATTGATGTCCAATTTTGTGAAATTCTTCGTCTTCTTTATTCTTACGGTATTTTGGGTTTATTAACGACAGGGTATAGAAATTTGAAATTAGGCTTTTTCTGGTGATTTTATCGATGAAACGAATAATATATCACGCCTGTATTCCCCGAGGGTTTGCAGAGGTGTAGCGGTTACACCGCTACATATGAACTACGCAGCAAAAGAGATGACGTCACACAATTCTTGCATCGCGCAGTTAGAGTTTACCGAGCGAAAAACATAGATAAGACTATCCGAAATCAACTTACGGGCAGTTGCCCGCCAGACACAACACCCGTCTGGTTAGAGGATTCTCCCTTTTCTATGGTGGATGAGTGAACTTTACACCCTGTTCCTCATACCCCTAAATTGGTGACCCTGAGTATGAACGTCAACGCAGCCTTCGTGCAGCTTTCGTGAGGCGAGTCACACAGCCAGCCAGCACCCACGGCTTCAACGGGTATCCTGACCACCAGCATGCAGGGACAAATTAGTTCAACCTGGTTTCAGACTGGCTAAAGTAGACTCATCCTTCATGGGGTACTGTTTAAAATGTTACAATAAAATACCTCCTCACATACTCGAACTAAATGAAACCAAATTTAAATCTTGTATAAAACGCACACTATGCTGCCAAGCATATTATAAGTTGGGGGATTACATCGCTGACAAAAATGCTTGGCTCAACGCTGGTCCAGCTCCACAAGGGCGCATAAACTAGTTGATTAGCTTCGAAAATATTGTTGGAGCCGCTGAAGATTGCAAAAACTAACTTTGCATTGTATAAATTCAATCTCTTAGTATTGTATAATTGCATAGCACATGTGTGAGCACTGTGACCAGTTTACAAAACTACCATTTACTGGGTATGTCTTTCATTGACTTGAATGAGCCCTGATGGCTGAGAGTATGTCATACTCACTTAAATGTCTCGCTGGTGGTGACGTGTGTGTTGGATCATTAAGTTCCCTTCAAAATGGTTGAGCTAAATGGTGCTGATCCATGCGTCATGTTCGTGAACGGGCGCCGTCAGTAGGGACTGGTCATCTCTTAGCTGCCATGGCTTATTTTAATTTTTAATTTTTTTAATTGTTTTTATTACGGACGCTTTTAACTTGCACGTCTTTCTACATTGTTCTCACATGTTTAATTTCAACATGAATGATGTAACCAATATATTGTAACAATATTTTGATTTAAAAGAGTGTCCGTGGAGTTTCTTGCCCGTTCTTCTCCATAGGAACCTACTACGCTTTGGAATGGGCAACTAGCTTCATCTTTCTGACTGACCGACCCCTTGACAATTCAAAAGTGCCTGTAATTGGTTTATTTGAAATAAATGCTTTGAGTTTGAGTTTGAGTTTCAGCGAACCCGCATTCCTGGTCATCAACCTCAGCCTCATCAGCAACCTTGGCACAGCACCGCAGCAGCTTCCGGCCGGTCTCACAAGTAGAGCCTATTCTACCCACTCCTGGTCGACGCAAGCAGTCAGCCACAACCCAGCGCTGTACCACATCCGACTCACTAGATGACGACGCAGCGCCACCCCGACTCACTGGGGAATCACCGCAGACAGTTCCGACTAACCGCGAACTATGCGGCACCCGGTTCCGACTCACTGGAACCACAGCTGGCACTGTGAAGCATCGCAAGATCCAATACTCAGCCCACTATCGACCTCCAGTCTCCGGAGGGGAGTGATGTAGCGGTTACGCCGCCACATACGAACTACGCAACAAAGACATGACGTCACACAATTCCTGCATCGCGCAGTTAGAGTTTACCGAGCGAAAAACATAGATAAGACTATCCGAAATCAACTTACGGGCAGTTGCCCGCCAGACATAACACCCGTCTGGTCGGAGGATCCTCCCTTTTCTATGGTGGATGAGTGAACTTTACACCCTGTTCCTCATACCCCTAAAGAGGTATCTACACCCGCATTTCGCTAGTCATATTATACCTTATAGCTTTCATGTATCAGCATAGTACTGAAATGTAGGCTTGAGCTTTTCTAACTAAAATTTGGCGCGGAAAATTCTATAAGTGCATTGGCGACCATTCTATATATATTGAGACCTCTAATCAAAATCCATGTGAAACCTAATGACTGTTGTTTCTGGTAGAAAAACTCTTCTAACTAATTAAGAACTGAAGTTTAAACAAGAAAAACATCAATTCAATTTGTCACCACCGAAACATTGCTAAAGTCTTGTCTAAAATCTGCACTGTTAGTGACTTCTATCCCTTGGGAGGCTGCTGTCCGATTCGCTCTGGGGACAAACACGGCACAGCTCTAACGAACCATCGACAGCTTGATTGATTTATTTATTACTGTGGCATGAAAGTCTATACGATGGATTCGATATCACAGACCGTTATGGTAGTTACTGTAACTTTACGCATATTTTACCATATTATATCAGCCAATACACTTCTGTTGTTGAAGAGCATAGTACGTGATCAGCCAATGATGGGACGGTTTTGACATAATCCTTTTACTAACAGACTGGTCAGTAATACCATTATGTTGGTATCAGCATGCAGCAAGACGCTACTGCCCATCCCCTTGAGGACCCGAAAGTCTTCTCTAACGATGCTTATGGTAGAGAATCAGTGTTATGGCTTGTTCTTTACCAAAATCTACACGGCACGCCGCATATTCAAAATTCCTTATATTAGTGGGTCGTAAAAGTGAGTTGAAAACTTATCAAATATTCACATAGTCGGCGCGATACGTCGCCGTTGAAAGCGAAGATAAGGATTTATGACTCAATAATACTTTGATTATTTCACAGATTCTAGGAAGTTGAATTTTATGAGGCATACGGCTCCTTATTTAGGCAATAATGTCTCGTTATTACCATCCCACAATCCCGTGAAGGCGATGGATCAATACTTTATGTGCTCAGCTTCGGATAAGGGGAGATATCCGTTGCTTTCTGATCGAGAATGAAGCGAAGAGTAATGCTTATCAGGCGCGTTACGCCGACGATAGGTAACTAATT
The DNA here is from genome assembly GCA_948150665.1 of Conistra vaccinii. Taxonomy (NCBI): domain Eukaryota; kingdom Metazoa; phylum Arthropoda; class Insecta; order Lepidoptera; family Noctuidae; genus Conistra; species Conistra vaccinii. The sequence continues at coordinate 13,053,460 of OX411330.1, forward strand.
TATGTTTGTGCTTTCGTGTTTAACCCTGAACAAGATTAGGTGTGCTGTGATTTGATAATCGCATCTTTTCAGAAGGGAGTTTTTCTACAGATTTTCCATACATTTGAAAGATTTCCTTGTTTTCCCCGAATATATAAATCGCTACATATTTTTCTGCGAAAGTGCGTGTTTATGGAATTCTACTGTTGATTATTTGTAACCAATCGAATCTTGATGATTACTTTGATAAATTATATTACGATCACTACAGAGTTTTGCTTGAATTTTAGACTTTCCTATACAGCGATCTGTTAATCTAGTCTAGAGTCCTAGATTACAAATTACCTTAGGATTTAATATAATTATAGGGTTTGAATAGGGATATTCATACCTGCTTTTTTGGACACATGTTAACTTTTCAGCGAACTGTACAAATAATTATACTTATAATGATAAAGATTCATTAATTTCAATAGTAATTAAAAAATAATTTGTTTTCTAATGATGACGAGTCGAGACCAAATGGACTATGGAGTAGTCGAGACGGAACAGTGACAAGTCGGGCATAACTCTTATATTCGACTTTAGTAAAGAATCACACGTCGTTTTATTCAATAGGTACTTACCAGTTACTGCAGCGTAAAAGTTATTTTTAATTATGGTCGTAACTAACCTATAAAACAAATGAATAAGTTTATAATGCGTGACGCAATGTTGTATAGGTAAAAGTGTTTTTATTACGCCTTTTATTTGGTTAAGTTTTACCGGTCTGGTGGTTTAAGTTATGGGTGCTAGCTGCAAGTTGGAATCTCATAGGAACGAGGCAGGGCAAGGTTTTTCCTACTTGATGACAAGCAGTTCCGTATTACATTAAAATAATTTAAGTTAGGTCAATCAATGCCAACGTCTTGGGGTCTCGGAGGTGCGTGCTAACGGCTGCAAAACAGTTTTTAAACTAATGTAGTTGTTAACGAACACTAAAAAAATTGTGAACTTGTTTTTGTTAAAATAAAATATTAAATTTTAATTTAACTTAGCCTATCGTAGTCCACTGCTGGACGTAGGCCTCTCCCAGGCTGCTTCACAACACCCTGTGCTCAGCCTTCCACATCCAGTAGCAATAACTTAGGTACCAAAGGCAAAACAATAAAGCGAAAAATTATTCAAAAAACAAAAAACCCGACTGCAAAAACACATAACTGAAAAGAGAAAAACAAGCATTATAATCTATAGAATTTTGGTATCGCTGGGGACAAACAAAAGTTAGGTACACCATATTTTCGGTTATTGTTGTTATACTATTATTGTCCCCGCCTGCGATACCAAAATTCTATAGATTATAATTTATTATTTCTCTTTTCAGTTATGTGTTTTTGCAGTCGGGTTTTTTGTTTTTTGAATAATTTTCTTTATTTCAAGTTTTTTAGTTTTATTAATATAATCTTAATTTGGAATTGACTCATTACCAGCTTTTATTTGATACCAATATTGTTGTAATTTATTTAAAAAAAAACCTTCGCTTCCCTTTTTTTTGTATTTGCAGATGCAATACATAAATATTATATAGCCTATGTCACTTCTATGATTAAGACGAATCTAACGACACCTCCTATGTTAAAATCCATCAAGCCTTTTAGGCTACAGAGCGTGCCAATGAAATAGACATACATACATACATACATACATACATACTCTCGAAAAACATTACCCTCCTTCTGGGGCAGTCGGGTAAAAATAGGAAAACATTGGGTTATCAGTAGGGATGTAGACTGGAAAAAAAAACTATTTAGTCCGTCAGTCAGATAATAAAATATATTAGACACGTATTTTTGCTTCATCATATTAATAAAAAATGATTTAGATAAAACGTATTAAAGGTGGGGAGTGGGGGCTCGCTACGTCACAATTCAGTATAAATATACTAATAAAAAACATGCTCTACCAACCACCATAACCATTATGTTGTCCGACAACATAATGGTTGAAGCTGGTTGGTGAAGCGCCTACTAACTAATAAAATAATTAAAAACAGAAGGTACTATAAATAGGTTTATTTTTCTGAGATCCTAATTTCTACCCTTCAAGATGCCTTCAAATTCAATGCTTAATAGGGACGGATTAGATCATAAGCTATTTTGAATCCCTTGTTTGTGAGGTACCTTTGAGGGCAAACAAAATAATTTCTCCTACATAGCCACACCAAATACCTAGGTTCATATTAACAAAAGTTTACCAAAATATTAGTACTCTACGAAAGTAATTAATGTGCACTCATGCGTCATTACACGGTGAAGCTGTGTCATCAAACTTGAAATTGAATTTGATCAAATTTAGCGAACATGTTTTCTCATAATCGCGTCCTCATTGACACTTCATACGGCACGTTTAATGACTTCCGACTGAATTTAATAGCCCATTAGTGAATTACTCACCGGGTCCTAGGTGGGCTCTGAGGGCTTTTGTCTACGCTTCACAATTAAAATTTTAATTAACACATTGATTACATTTTATGTTGTAACTTTAAAATTGAGATGGAAGGTTTTGTCGTTTGATACCTACGATTATAATCATTTTAACCCGTAAATTACAATAAAATTAACTCTTTCTGAAAAAAATTGCAATTACTGAAAAAAAATTGCCCTAGTATTATTAGTATTACATTGATTAACTCACGCCTTCTTCCCATGGGGGGTAGGTAGAAACTGCAGAACGCCACCTGCTACGATCCTTATATACTCCTTTTGCTCTCTAACCGTATTAGTATTATTGCAAAGGAAGATAATGTTGGTCATTGTCTTTACTTAATGATGTCTTTCATTTCTATACCCCTTTCCTTTGTTTCATTCCTTTAGTCGAACATACTCCAGGACCATAAAATTACATTATAATAAGTAGCCTAGGTACGTTTATTCAACGGGGTACTTATTCAATACGTTATCGAAAAATTTCCTTTGCAGCATTCAATTTAAAATACATATTCTTATATATTTTTCGTTTCCATTTGTGCTTTTAGTTTAAAAGCTCGGCTCCGGTTTGGTTGTGTACTACCAACAAACAAAATGAAGTTCGTCTTATTTATGTCACTGTATAAGCATGACCTTCGTTAATTTATCTTGACTTCAAAAGTGCCTGTGAATTGAAATAAATGCTTTCTGTTTCAGTTATCGGTATTATTTCCGTTAGATTATAATCTGTCGAAAAGTTGTGAACTGCAACAAACCATTTACAATTTAACGCATTATTTTTCGATAGTTTTTAATCTATGCATGGGAAACCGACAAATTGTGAACTGGTATCAAACTTGCTTGCGAAGTAAAGCAAATTGCGGTAATACTAAATAGCCTGCCTAGCGACTTAAAAGTAGGTTGGTCACAGATCAAGGTTTTTTTTTTTTTTGGTAACGTGGTGAAAATCCTCATGGATGTCCTCCGTCCTGGGGTGGACGGAGGTGTATGTCAGAGTTCTGCTTACTAAAACCACCGCATGTTCCCTCTCACACTTGCACCGGAGGCTACGGGGCCACTTAAGCACTCTTCAACGCAGCCTCGGAGTGGTGCCAGCCCGCTTCTGCGGGCTCCGTCTGGTCAAGTGGGGAGAGTGAGGTGTCTGACTCCCTCCGCGACGTCTAAGAGGGGCGCGCGTTGAACATTACGCACCACCACCTCGGGTCTTATAATGATAGGGGGCGGTGGACGTCCCCGAGTCCACAGTACCTGAACCCAGTCACAGCCCAACCGTACCTTTATCCATTTCAACCAGTTCACATTTTTTTTTAAAGTGAAATCTTCTTTAGGCGCGTTGAGCACTTTTTGGGATGGGTAAAAAATGTTAAAGTCGCGTCAGGCGTCAGGCGTCAGGACACGTCACCTGATCGAAAACTCGTAAGACGGAGGAGAGTAGAATTTGTTGACAGATACACTTTTTTCGACAGTTTATAATGCAACGGAAATAATACAGATTGATTATAAACTAGCGGTTCTCACAATCTTAATAAAGTAAAACTTGAAATTAAATTATTGTCCTTTATTTTAAACCTTTGTACTTATCTTATTTCTTATTAACACTTAGGCACTCTGGGGTTGAAATGGCAAGGGTAAGTTCGACTATAGGGTTGAAAATATCGAGAAGACGAAGAAAATGACATTTCTCAGAGGGGGTCCTTTAATCACGTGGGGTTTTAGGCCAATTTAATACCCCTCCCCCTTGGTGATGCGCCGTGAGGTTTCAGGCTACCCCTCCTTCCCCCCTTCCAGCATCACGAAATTTTTTATTATTGAAAAGTACAAACTTTTTTTGAATCCGTTTCATTATTGGTAAAAAATATAATACATGTCACATTAGATAAAAAAAATCCGTTGCACGTAACACGTGATTGTCACATTATCCTATTTTCATTCATAATTTTATTCTGACCCCCTCCCCTCCTTTTCGAACCTCACATGATTAAATGCACCATGCATACCATAAACCATACATTATGTATTATTACGCCCATAAGCAACGTCAACAGGTTCTGTTTTTGACTTAGATAGTCAGGCTCACTCTCTATCTATTTTTTTCTCGTTATTATGTAAGTACTAGTTTCTATAACAAAATTCAACTTCATTATCCTTCCCAACCAAGTAAACAATCAAAGTAAACACAACAAAAAAATCCATCAACCATCAGTTTATACAGGATGATCTCCCACGGACAAGCCCGATACAATTTTAATAAAGGGCTCGTAATATTAAATATATGTAACGGGTCGTATCGCTCGCATCGTACGCGGGCCAACCATGCGTGTAATGAAATTTTTATTGCGACGAATTCGCACTTCAGTTGATGCGATGGGATCACGTTACTACATTTTATGTGACTATTTGCGACCTTTGATGTAATAGTATTACCTTTTATTCACGTCTGGTGACCTGGTGACCTTGTAGTTGAGTGAGTGATCTTCTAATATAATCTTGATTCTTGACGGTAGGTGGGATTGGCTTCCGAGCTACATCACGGATTCTAGTTTTTTGAACAAATGTATAAGTTCAACTGTTTGCGCAAATGCCTGTAGACGCAATCATGTATGGGGTACGGCTTTTTTGTGATCGAGTCTCGGTTCAGTAGACTCAATGTCATGAATGCCCTGATTGGGTGTTTGTTTCCAAAGCGCGTGTTTATTGCGAGGGGTAGGTAAATAGCCCATATAAAACGAAAAACATGCATATAATCTTCCTTCTTACGAAATCTTCAGAATACCAACTGAAGACTTAACATTTTGTCATATAAAGCGGTATTTTGAAAACTTTAATTAGCTGTGACAGTATATTATTACCCACCTATATTTTTATCATAAGCATCATCATTTCAGCCAAAAGACGTCCACTGCTGAACATAGGCCTCCCCCAACCACCGTCACTTCACTTCGCACTATTTTTATCAACATAAGGAATACTTTGACCAGTTTTCTCATGACGCGCCTTTTAACGATTCTACAAAATACATAGTAACAGTAAGTATACGTGGTTTCCTGAACAATTCCAGTAAAAGCTTCAGTAAATTACTTACCGATCTGTAATTAAAAAGCCCTGAAAGAAAACGAACTGCTAATAGTTCCACAAATTGTAAAAGTAAAGCATGGGAAATTGGTGGTTGTGGGCAATGGTTTACAATCTCGTTTATAGCGTAGTTTTAAATACCAAGCGGTTTATTGTTTACGTAGTACCAACCTGTAACAACATATTGCGTGTTTCTATTACTAGTTTATTGTTTCAGAGATAATTGCTTGGTCTAGTTACTTTACAATGTTTTCATTGCCTTTGATATTATTGTTAACAGTCATTCTGTAGTTTATAGGTGGAAATTGATTGCTCTCAAAATGAGATAAGTAATTACCAGTGTATACAAGGTCGTAAAGATGGCTCTCACTCAAAGTTATAAAAGCTTTAAATGCAATTTAAATCTAGATACTTTTTAACGTGATGTAGAGATGTTGCAACAGGACGAACATGAGAAACACTTGGTTTGATTGCAATGATTATTCTGAAACTTTGTGTATTTTTTAGAAAAGGTTTCTAAATAATAAAAGAATATAAACCAAACTAAAACTTCTCATTTTTCTAAAGATAAGTTAAGAAAGAAAGAAAATACGTTTATTTGCGCTAAACATTTATTTGTTTTTCTTTCCTTGCGTCAGCAAGGAAAGAAAAATAAATCGGTCAAGTGCGAGTCGGACTCGCACACGAAGGGTTCCATACCATGTCGTACAAGATTTAACACTATGCATTTTTGTAAAGGTAACAACAGAGGCGCTATAAAAAAACATAAAGATTTGTAAAGAAATTGTCTAATTTTAATGAAAAAATGTTTTTGTGTTAAATTATAGGTGTAGAAGTTTATTTCATTTATTTTAGTAACATGCATTAACTAAAGTCAAAGTTATTTATTTGCTACTAACATAGTATTAGTAGGTATAAATAGGTATATGTGGTAGGTAAGCAGGTAGATATGTAGGGTAGGTAGGTTAGGTTAGGTAGCAGTTAGGGTAGGTAATTAGGAAAGGTAGGTGCGCCGTAGATAAGTACTTAGTGCTAAGCGTGCGAAGCCGGGCCGGGTAAAGCTAGTTACTTATAAATAAAAGGATTTCTCTTGCTACATCAGACTATATTGTACAAAATAGAATGTAAGTAGTACGCCAAATTTTAATTACAACATTCCGTCAATACAGGTATTTATTTACGTTATTTTTGATAGTCATAATTCAAATTCAAAAGTCATTTATTCAAACTAGGCTGAGAATCAGCACCTTTCGAACGTCAAAATTACATAAGACAGTCCCCCAAAAACGCCCGCCCTTCACCACTTCCTAGTGCTTTTGCTGGAGAGAAGAAGTGGTGCAACAAACTCCCCAGCAGCGCCGCTGTCTGTTCAGTTACGAAAAAAAACTTGATTCTATACAATAGTATGCAAATATTTTACATTACTCAACACAAAACATTAAATAAATAAATATTTTCCATAATGACAGCTAGCACACGCCAATGTACCAACAAAAAAAAATCGAAATCTAAACTCAAGCGAAAATAAAAACTAAAAACGTAAACAGAACTTAATACCCGACATATAAAGCCTCCTGGCATAAAGGGCGTGCCCGCTTACATTATATACATACAGCATACAGAAATCTATTATTTCTTACTTATTATTTTTACACATCCCATCGGACTATGAGAGTAAGGGAAGAGAGAGTGCACTCGTGTCTGCGCATACACTTGAAAGAAAACTCCTATATTGTGGTAAATCATTTAATTATTAACACCATACAATAATTACACTTTTACACTTTTATAATAAATACACTTTTACACTTAGTTTTTACTGTACAGCTCGACAGTCCAAAATATAATGTCCCAGAAAACAGTATTCGATTTTACATGACACCTCGTGTCCCCGCCACAAAACGCGGCAAAACGCGCGAATTTTTAGCCAATAGATGGACGTTAAACTTATATAAAATGGTAACTATTTATTATATTAATCATTAATATTTTGTATTTGAACTCAAGTTAATTTCTACGTGTTTAATCATATCATAATATTTAACCACAATATCATCTTTTATCGAACCAAATAACTGTTATTAGTCAAGTTGCGTACTAATATAATCTTAAATCACATTGAAATATCTTGATTTATTTTGTAATTGCTTACATTCGTCCATCCTGACCTTATGAGTCGCGCCCTCGCGATGTATATAAAAAACAAAAAAATAAATATGCGAACAACTTTGTTGAAAGAAATACACACACAAAATACAACAAATTAGCTTCAATAATACACACATTACATTACATTACATTACACATAGCTTTTCTTTAATTACAAAATGTAAAATATAATAAAAACAACACACTTTCCATTGATGGTTTATCTGAATTACATTACATATTATGTTACTATCAACAAATTAATGATTATCATCAAAAAAAAATATTCATAACTAGTCTATCAATAACAATCATCTGCGTACATTAACAATGTTTTCTAAAAAAAATATAACGAAATACAATCCTTTTTCGACAATTCATAATATCATAATTCACAATTTACACTCGTCCCATTATACTACAGGAACCATATTACCATATGACAATACTGTCTTTCTACCATACTACAATACTATAATGTCAGTCGCTTTCGCCAACTTGTGGTGTTTCACAATACTACCATACTACCATACTACCGTACTACCATTCTACCATACTAGCTATAAAAGCAGATTCTAGCCTGTTAAGGCGTTTCCCTCTACTACCATACTATCTGATTAACGAAGCTATACTGTTTGCGACTACTAATAGCAAAACGTGCCTTCTTTAAGAAACTCACTAATTATATAGTTTAGTTTTTAACATCATTTCACTGTAATACTTCCACAATTTAGTGGTCTGTATCCATATCCGAATTACTACTATTATCGTCTTCATTACTCTCGTCCACCGACTGATACACAAGCCAAGGGTAAATTTTATCTACCGAAAAAATTCCTACATACTTTTGTTTACCCTTTTTTTTTGTGATAGGCGTATCCTCTACTTCGTATCTGTCATGCTGTAACACTTTGGTAACGCGATAAGGGCCTAGACATTTTGGAACTAATTTCTTACTCTTCCCTTTCTGCCCTACTTCTCTTTCTACCCTAACCAGCTGTCCTACATCAAACTGACGCGGGGGAATTCTAGCCTTATCAAAGGTTCGCTTTTGCTTTTCCTGAGTACGTACTATTTTATCTAGTGCTTCGTTTCTAATATCTTTTATGTGACTGATATTAGTATCATCATTTTCCTGTACTGGTAAAGCCAGTCCACTCTCAGTCAACCCTTTTAGTCGCAACCCAAATAACAATTGAGCTGGGGTTTTACCTACTGCTTTATTGGTGGTATTATTTAAACCCCATTGTACTTGTAGCAAATATTCATCCCATAGTCTTTCGTCTTTTCCGTAGGTCATAGCCGTTAGTGAATCTAATACCGTCCTATTATAACGCTCTACCTGCCCGTTTGCGCGAGGAGTAGCAACCGCATTTAAAATATGTTTCACACCTTTTTCTGACAAAAACTCTCTAAACTTTGAGGCCGTGAAAGTAGTGCCTCTATCCGTTATTATTCGAGAAGGTACACCAAACAAACTAAAATATTCTTTAAAAACTGAAATAGTTGTGTGAGCTTTCGTATTTTTAACAGGCTTAAGGATAATAAATTTTGTGAACGCGTCGATAATGGCTAATATGTACTTATTCTTTCTTTTACTCTCATTGAAAGGACCCAGGTGGTCCGCATGTATGGTGTGGAAAGGTTCAGATACCTTCGGTATTGGGTGTAAAAAGCCGGACCTCTTTCCAGCCGGTACCTTTCCGTGAGCGCATTGAATACACGCTTGACAATACTTTTTAACAATTTTGTTTATTTTTGGGAACCAGTAAGTTGTTTTAATTTTGTCTAAGGTCTTCTCATAAGAAAAATGGCCTATGTCATCATGACAAGAACGTAACACTTGCCATCTGACACCTTTTGGCACATACCATCTAAGTCCATCATCCGTTATCTTGTAAACTACTCCACGTTTTAAAATAAAATTTTGTTTTGTATAATTAACTGTGTTTGAATCTTTATCATCTAAAACCCGTTTAATCCTTTGCGTCTCATCATCATCCATTTGGACCGTAGCTAACCAATCTACAGTGATATGGAAAACTTGTAAATCAACGGGGTCGGTACTAGAAGTATTTTCTTGCAAAGGGTTCCTACTTAAGGCATCTACGTGCGTCATAGAAGTCCCTGGTTTATAAACTATGTTAAAGTCAAATTCTTGGATCATACTCCACCAGCGAGCAACACGCGGAATCATATCCCTTTTAGTAAAAGTGGCACGTAAAGAGTTACAATCAGTAACAATTGTGAATTCTAACCCTATTAAGTAACATCGAAATTTAGTCAAACTATTTACAACCGCTAGGGTTTCTAATTCGTATGATGAAAAGTGTTGCTCTTCTGGTGAAGTACGCCTACTAAAATAAGCGACTGGTTTCATACCTTGATCGTCTTGTTTCTGTAAAAGCATACCACCTACACCGTGTTTACTAGCATCCGTATGCAACTCGGTAGCAGCATTAGGATTGTACAGTGTTAAGATTGGTCGAGATACTAATTTTACTTTTAACTGAGAGAATGCGGTCTCTTCTTCTTTACCCCAAGTCCAAGAAACATTTTTTTTTAGTAGTTGAGTCAATGGTCGAGCTATAATCGCAAAATTCTTAATAAAACGCCTAAAAAAACTGGCCAAGCCTAAGAATTGCCTAACATTATGGACATCTTTAGGGGTAGGAAATTTATCAACCGCATCTATTTTACACTTCCCCGGTTTTATACCATGCCCCGATACTTCGAAACCAAGAAATTCGATTTTAGAATGAAAGAAGTTGCATTTCGAGAGTTTCAATGTAAGACCTGCATTTCTTATTTTTTTAAACACCGATTCTAGTTTTTTAAGACCATCCTCAAACGTAACGGAAGGCACAAGAACGTCATCCATGTATACGACAACCGTGTCAAATCTTAAGTTATCAAGAACTTTATTAATAGTTCTTTGGAATACCGCTGGTGCATTTGTCAAACCAAACGGCATCCTATTAAATTCGAACTGCCCTTCTGGTGTGACAAAAGCCGTTTTTTGTTTGTCGCTTTCAGCCAATTCGATTTGGTAGTACCCTGACGCAAGGTCTAAAGTTGTATATAGACTATACCCTGCTAACCTATCCATCTGATCCTCTATCCTAGGCAAAGGGTAGTGTTGTTTTACAGTTTTCCGATTTAGAGCCCTATAATCTATACAAAGGCGCTTCTCGCCGTTCTTTTTTTGTACTAAAATGATTGGACTTGCAAAGGGCGAACATGATTCTCTTATGATACCACATTGTAGTAATTCATCTGTCATTACCCTAACCTCTTGTTTTTCTTTATGAGACAACCTATAAGGTCTATAAACTACAGGTTGGGGATCCATTAAATCAATGCTCATAGTCTCTACATTAGTACAGCCTAACTCAGTTAATCTAGTAGCAAAACAAGTTCTGTAACGATTCACAACGTCTAATAGTTGCAATTTCTGATCCTGGTTTAAGCTATCGTCCAGAGACAAGTCATTTAAATGAAAAGGTTCTAAAGGACTTGCAACATCAATCTTATTTATAGTAGGACAATTTATAATTTTTATGTGCAAAAATTGCCCCCTAGCTATCAGCTGGTCTTTATTAAAAGTTATAACGTTTGAGGAAATATTATCTACTAATAGTACACCTTTGCCATTTTCAATTGAGTAAACACCCTCTTCTATAGTATGTTCTAAATTAGGGATGGATCTATAACTACCGTATACCAATATGGAACCTGTTATTTTCGGAGACGAGTCAACCTCTACATAAGAACATCCAGGTAGAATTGAACAACATTCTTTTGAAAATAGTTTGACCACGCCAATATTTTATGGAAATTCACGGGAGATTATTAGTTCATAATCAGTTTTTAAGATTTTAACCCCCAATGCTTCAGTAAATGTCTGACCAACCAATAATGGGTATTTCAAAAAATTATCAGGTACTACAATAACATCTAATTCAACAATAACACCTTGAATTTCCAAAACTACTGGACACCGACCTATCGCATGAACTACTGCTCCACCAAAGCCTGTCATCGCTACTGAATATGTTCTATCCCATTTACCAAATACTTCTACAGCATCAGCGTTTCTAATGAGCGTACATTCGCTACCTGAATCTAAATAACCTACTGTTTTGTGACCGTTGATTAGAACTGATTGTACATATTTATCATTAGTTTTAGGTTTGGTAATTGAAATTTCTAAGACCGATTTCGCGTCTTCCTTCTTACGATAACATTCATTAGAATCATGACCAATTATTGAACAATTTGTACATTTCTTCAATGGTTTAGTACACTTACTCAAAATATGACCTTCTTCCTTGCAATTAAAGCACCTGATCGGAATTGATTTATTATTAACAGGTGGTTTATCTTTATACGGAAACTTCTTATTCGAAGTTCTCTGTATATTATCATTTCTTTTGCCTATGCCTTTTTGCATTTCGTAAGTACGCCAAAAGTCTGTCAGGGTTATCAAATTGAGCTGCTTCCGCTCCTATCCTAATGGCCCTATCGTCTATGCCAAAGATCACGCATTCTACTGCTCTTTTACCCTTAATTTCGCATCTATTGAGTAATGCCACTTTATCGTAATAATAATCCTCTAAAGATTCCCCAAACTTTGCTCTTTTGTCCAACATATCCGAAAGCATTTGGCCATAATTTTCATCGGCCGGAAAAGCTGCTTTGAGCTTTTCTTGCCACTCAACCCAGCTATAATTGACGGTTGTAAGACCCTCGTACCACCGCTTTGCATTGCCAGTAAGTTTAGGTAAAGTATTATGAATTATTTGTCGGTCTGTCCAACTATATATGCTTGCTATTTCATTCACTTTGTGTATCCAATTATTTATGTTCTGATTTTTAGAAGAAGGGTCAAACTCAGGAACTACATTAAAATTACTTATTCTCTCACTACCCCTAGTCGAGATTTTATCAAAAAAGTCGGTAAATTTAGAAAACACATCAGTTGTAGGAAATGACTCACGTGCACTGGTTCTTTTGTTTGGCGACCGGGTTTGTCGTCGCTGGTGATTTTCAGTGATGCTCCTGCTGCGTCTTGACCGTGATCTACAATCCTGGCCAAGCTGCTTCTCTGGTGAACCAGGGATCACCCTGGTTGGGCTGCGACTCCGATGTGCCGGAATTCTTCCCGGTGGCGTCGCGAGCCGTCGAATTCGGTGTCCAGGGCTCCAGACACGGCTGCGGTTGCGGCTACGCCTGTAGCTCTGCCTGCGGCTGTGGCTGCGGCTCTGCCTGCTGCATTGGCTGCGGCTCTGCTTCCGGCTCCGCTTGCGGCACAGCTCCCGGCTCCGCCTGTGGCTCTGCCTGTCCGACACTGCTGATGGGGTTCGTGGCTGTTGAGCCAAACTTCCATCACGATCGACATCCATTTGTAGACCTGGTCAATAAAAATAATATACGGACACAGCTATTCTTTTATACAATTTTGATGGCTATTCACATACTTTAAAAAAAAGATTACAGTAAAACATGAATCATATTCTATCCACTACAGATCACGAAGGTACTTCAGTATTTATTGCTTTGATCACCGAGTATAAAATTGGTAGTGGCGTATTTAATGCAACGTCGTTATGATTATATTTCAAACCCCAATGACCGTTGACATCATAGCTGCACAAAAAAATCGCAATATGCTAGACCTATTTACAACGAATGATCGTGAAAGTATAAAATACCTAGTAAGATTCCAACTTCTAGTTTGGTAAGCGGCTTTAATTAGTGATCACAGTTGTTCCAATAAAATTAACATTTTAAATTCGTGATGCAACATTAACAAAAATGTTTTATGAAATCTAACATTGAATTAAGCACAACATAAAGATGAGATTCACATTATGGTATTTGAAAAGTAGTAATAGAGTATAAGGCAATAACACTTACGTGAAATATCCCGCTTCTGAACTGAAAGAAAATCCTATATTGTGGTAAATCATTTAATTATTAACACCATACAATAATTACACTTTTACACTTTTATAATAAATACACTTTTACACTTTTTACAGTTTTTACTGTACAGCTCGACAGTCCAAAATATAATGTCCCAGAAAACAGTATTCGATTTTACATGACACCTCGTGTCCCCGCCACAAAACGCGGCAAAACGCGCGAATTTTTAGCCAATAGATGGACGTTAAACTTATATAAAATGGTAACTATTTATTATATTAATCATTAATATTTTGTATTTGAACTCAAGTTAATTTCTACGTGTTTAATCATATCATAATATTTAACCACAATATCATCTTTTATCGAACCAAATAACTGTTATTAGTCAAGTTGCGTACTAATATAATCTTAAATCACATTGAAATATCTTGATTTATTTTGTAATTGCTTACACACTTGTGCACTATAATATCTCCCGCGCCGAAGGCTAGTCTCCATTGAGATTGGCCGCTGTGGCTGAATATTTTTACACAAATAAGTTTTCTCAATATGAAATTGTATCCACAACGGTTTAAGGTAACTGAATAGTACCCTGTATGTACCACCATTCATTTCAATGTTACTGAATATTATTGTCTTTTGGAGTGTAGTTTTAACATGAGGTACACACATCAACACCGTCTAGGGATACTTTGAAAAAAGTCGATAAAGTTCTTAAACTCAAAAAATACTGGCCGGTTTTAAAATCTTTTGAAGAGGGCGAAGAGAGCTTATTTTGTAGACCTTTTTGGATGATCGAAATTTAAATGATCGAAATAGTATATGCTGCCATGATAGTAGGTACTTACTAATTCCATGTCATTACTCCGACTAGTAAATAGTTATCTGTGGAATTTATATCGCATAATATTAGCATGAAATACAAAATATTATTTTTAAGTTGCAGTAAATCGCCCATATTATATAAAATACGTTATTAATCGGCGTTTTTAGTATTTGTTGATTATAAACAGTATAATGGTACATGATACACACAAGTTTCAAATTCCTAATTTGTTTAGTTGTTGAGATAGAGCTCGTACAAAAATGGTCTAAAACAGACAACTTCTACGGCCCCCTAATTCATCATTTTTGAAGATAAAAACAAATAAAAATTATATTTATTTTCTACTTGATGAGCTCTAGACAATGATACCCCACATGCCAGGGTCAGATTATTTTTTTTTCAAAATTTAATTTTATTGTATGGCGACCCCCCTTTAATTTTTAAGGGGTTTGAAGATTTTGGCCCTAAAATCAGCCACCATTTTGATTTTTTTTTGAAAATCGAGGTGCACAATAAATGTCATATATTTGGATAGGGGACACTTATACAAACATAAAACTTGATATAACATAACATCATAAATCGTCACGTTTCTGAGATATTCAATGATAAAAGTAAGAATTGTTATAACGAATTTATTTATTTATGTTGTAGTTACTTCATGTTGATTAAGTTATTTACACATGAATTATTTGACTACACCTAGTGGATAAAACATATGATTTTTTAACCATATTCGGTATAAATAATATCATCCAAGAAGGCAGCGGGAGGCTGATTAGGATTTTCTTGGTGTCGCGCTCATGCCATGCACCAATTATAATACATATACCATATAACACACGTTCTCATTTGGCGAGGGGTATACATATATGTTTGTCTCTTTCGCTCTTAACTAAAATATTACCTATACATGATGCAATCATGTTTTCATAGTTCAATATACTTACCTGAAGGGAAAAAAACAACAAATCCTTGTTTCAGGGTTCAGTTTTCGACTTATATTTCGGTGAATAACTCCGAAACGTGACGCTGTAGGATATTATGTTACATAACATTTTTTGTTTGTATAAGTGTCCTCTATCTAAATATATAACTTTCGATTTTCACCGCGATTCTGAAAAAATATCAAAATGGCGGCCTCGCGTTAGGGCCACCCTCCATACAAAAATCTTCAAACCCCTTTATTATTTGTTGCTCTTGCGGCAATAGAAATGCTCAATCTGTGAACGAAAAAAATAAAGATCATGAGGTTTTTTGTGTAAAGAACGGAACCAACACAAACAACCACACACAAATCCACAAAGGATTTGTGTGTGGTTGTTATACACGTGCACGTTTTAGTTTCAAAAGCTTAAGTTGCCGAAAACGGTGCCTTAAAATGTGCATGAAAAATTTTTAATTCGAAAAAACCGAATATAAAGGTTCATGGTTTGTTGGAATTATGTTTTTACACCGAAATTAAAGCTGTCAAGAACAATCTCACTGAAACTGTGTCGACATTTCCGTGTTTCCGACTTAATTTTGAAGGGTGGCGCGGTTTCATCAGCACCAGCAAGTTAAATTCGAAATTTTTAATGCATTTTAATTAAATGAAGTTAAAAGGTTTGATAACAATTGTAATTGTTTAATTAACTTAAAATAAGACACTAGCTAAAACTGTTCCTATCTATATACAACGTGAAATTTGAATCACAGTTTTGCTAGAACAAACGTTGTTCAGACCATGGTCTACTACCATTCTATAACAACCAATTTAAAAAAAAACGTCAATGGTATTTAAAAAAATCACAAAAAAGACTGATTTATTTATTAAAATTTCGGCCCGCATTGGCCGGACATCCTTGTGGTCCACGTGGACTCCTCATAACTCTTTTGAATGCCATATTGCTACCGCGATGAGTCCTTAGATGTTACGGTTAATGTTTGAACACGTTTGAGCAACATAAGACTTATTTGAGAACGCCTAGATTAGTTTGTTTTAATAACATATTGGATGCTATAGAATGATAGTAGACCATGGTCTGAACAACGTTTGTTCTAGCAAAACTGTGATTCAAATTTCACGTTGTATATAAAAATTATATATAAAAATGAAACCCGTTTTCCGTTGTCACGACATAACATGAAAACGGCTTGACCGATTTGGCTTATTTTTTTTTTGTTGTGTTTGTTATAGTATGAAGATGGTTCTTATAATAGGTAGTTGAAGGTAGGGTAGGTAGGTAGGTAGGTATGCAAGTAGGTAGGTATGTATGTTGGTAAAGTATGTAGGTAGGTAGGTTTGTATGTATGTATGTAGGTAGGGTAGGTAGGGTAGGTAGGGTGGGTAGGGTAGGTAGGGTGGGTAGGGTAGGTAGGGTGGGTAGGGTAGGTAGGGTGGGTAGGGTAGGTAGGGTGGGTAGGGTAGGTAGGGTGGGTAGGGTAGGTAGGGTGGGTAGGGTAGGTAGGGTGGGTAGGGTAGGTAGGGTGGGTAGGGTAGGTAGGGTGGGTAGGGTAGGTAGGGTGGGTAGGGTAGGTAGGGTAGGTAGGGTAGGTAAGGTAGGTAGGTGGGTAGGTAGGTAGGTGGGTAGGTAGGTAAGTAGGTAGGTAAGTAGGTAGGTAAGTAGGTAGGTAAGTAGGTAGGGTAGGGTAGGTAGGTAGGTATGTATGTATGTATGTATGTATGTATGTAGGTAGGGTAGGTAGGTACGAGTATGTATGTATGAAGGTAGGTAGGTAGGTAGTTAGGGTAGGTAGGCGCCCGTGAATAAGTGCTTACCCGTGCGAAGCCGGGACGGGCAGCTAGTGATGCTATAAAAACCGTGTAATATTCAAAGTATTTTTTCACACTAACTTTCAAGCAATCCAGTTAAGTTAATAATGTACTTACTAGGTAAATATGAGCATATTTAGAATATAAATATCAACAATACTGTATTGTGTTTTTGCTGCGTCCGGTTAGACTGGAAGCCGACCCCAAGATAGTTGGGAAAAAGGCTAGGAAGATTGACTGTATTGTGTTTTCAACCAAAAAAATCGACATGAAATCAAATAATTCACTCTCTAATACTATAAACATATTCAGAGGGAAAAAAGGCACGCGTCATCAAAGCACACTGTACGAACTCCTTCATATTAGTAATCTATCTCTGCCAATACTCTCCTTATTAATGGCGTCACAAGACAAACGTATTGGATGTACAATAGAACAAACATCGTTGTTTGCGTGCCAAAGCCGTTCAGGTTCTATAAAGCAGGATGATGTAAACACCGCTTTAGAATAACAGTCACTTGTATAGAGCTACTGAATGTGCCGTAATTGGTGTGTTAATGAAAGTATAAATTTTCATTTTATTTGAACTTTTTTTTGGTAAGAATTCCTCCTGTGTGCCAAAATTATTGTGTAAATAAATTAGGTGTATGGCGTATTTTAGCGAAATTTTAGTTTACTTATATTACGACCCATATAACGTATTTGAATAACTTTCTAATTAGTGTAGTTTTGACCTTGAACAGGCACCATATGATAATTAAAGCACGCTTAGATTCTAGATCCTGAACACGCTTTGTTTTGGCCCCAAGATTTGACGAACTCGGAACCCTGTGATAATTTAACAATGATAACGAGATAACTCAACTTTATTCCTAAAAAGTATTCAATCAATAGCATAAGTATTGCCTACTTAAATTCGTGCTCGTTTATATCCCAAGACATATCCAGAAACACGAGTCGCGCATCGGTGTGAGTCGTGTCTGTCCGGTAATTGATGACACGCAATAATTCATCGTTTGTGTGGAGTCTCACGCTCGCCCTGCCGGCCACGCTCGCTCCACGCTCACTTAATGTTGCCAGCTTATGGAACAAACATACCAGACACTCTTGTTCAAGAAAGGGACACGACAACACATATCTTTTTATTTAGAACAAAATAACTTCTGCTTTTCTTTTTCTTTCGGATTGATGCGGTCTAATGATCTGGATTTATCGCGACTACGTTCACACGTTCGCTCATAGGTCGTTACAAAGTTCGCGTGTAGTATGTCTTGTCACTGTGTCTATATTTCAACGATATTGAAAAAAGTAGGCATTCACGATTTTTATTTATGTTTCTACCATTTTGATGTCTACATTTTTCGAGCGAATTTTGTACTTAAAAATGTAATTAACTTAAACCTGAAGTAATCCAACATTTCGATTACTTTCCTCATACTCTGATGAATTCTGAATTAAACGTCAAACACACAATTTTATCCTGGTTTAGACTATTGATTCAACAGAGTTTGCACGAAACGAAAAAATGTTTTAATACCGAAGTGTATTTGGCAAGTACTCGTAAGCAATAACTATTGGGTAGAATTGTCAAGTGGTTCAGTGAATTATCAATATCGTAGTAATCGATTAGGGTGTCGGCAGGTGGATGGGTCGGCAACGTATATATTCGGAATAAGGGCGTGTATGGGACAGTGTAAACAGGCCATTATTGCTCGGTGAACGTGGCGTGCTGTTGACGTTTCAACTACAGTGTGCTGCTACCTTGTCGAGCTATTACACTTCATTGCATACCTACAGTTGCTGCGTCACAATATACTCTAGGTATACATGGATACACACGTTTATCAATACGCTGCTGTGATGTAGAGCTTGTTATTTGGCTCGGTTTTCGCTTACAGGCAATACAATTATGAAAGTAAGTTTTCAGGTCCTTTTGACGTGAGTTTTTCATTAAAGGAAAATAAAAGACTCCTAATTATTAGTTCATGAGAATTTATAAGATTGGTAAGCTAGGAGATTTCAAACACGCAGTAGTCGATATTTTTATTAATTATCATCATTTCCTTACGTTCAGAAAATTCCGTACGATCCAGACAGGTCGACAGTTATATAAACCTAGTTTACTAAGTATATGACTAGCTGACCCAACAGACCTCCTATCCTGTCCTATCCAAATTAACAAAAATCCCATAGGAAACAGGACGTTCAGTTTTTCCGGAATTCAAATATTTTTCGGGAAACTTTTTAATGTTTTCTTTCTGTAATAATTGAGTTCCGACTATTACAACATTTTTAAATAAAAAATTGTCAAATCGGTCCTGCCGTTCTCAACGAACAGGATTTAGTTTTTATTTATATAGATTTTGTTATTTTACGAAGGAAGACTTCAGTTTGATATTATAATTTATGATTTGAAGCGCTGAACCTGTGAAAGGCGGTTTATTATTCTTAAATAAAACAGCAAGAGATAGGTACCTAAAATAGACAACTAGATTTATGAAACCTAGTTAGTGCTATTGTTAGCTTAGGCTGACAAATTCATTCAAATTGCCTTTGTTCTATTACTTTCTGTAAATACCTATTTGAAACAAAGAGAGGGTTTTACAGCAAATAGAGAGCTGACTAATTAAGGAGTGCTGGAGTCAGCTCAGTTATTTACGTAAGCAGGTTCACATAAAGAAACAATTTAGTGGCGCAACCGACACGGCTTGAAACACGCAAAAAACTTGAGTAGAAAGTTTTTTAATTAAAACTTGAGGTGGTCACGTATTTTTTTTCTGTATCTACGAAATCTTCAAACTACTCGGCGCTTATAAAGTTTTCAGATTGTTATCTATGGCAGGTACTGTAAATGGGAAATACGACAAAATGTTTGAGAGCTCTGGACGCTTGGCTCTGGAGCTTTGGTGCTAGGTGTTGTTTTTAGGGTTCCGTACCCGAAGGGTGACAAACGGAACCCTATTCATAAGCCTCCGCTGTCCGTCTGTCTGTCAGCGAGCTCTATCTCATGAACCGTAATAGGTAGGCAGTTGAAAATTTCACAGATTGAGCATTTCTATTGCCGCAAGAGCAACAAATAATAAAATTAAAAATTAAAGGGTGGTCGCCATACAATAAAATTAAATTTTGAAAAAAAAAATAATCTGACCCTGGCATGTGGGGTATCATTTTCTAGAGCTCATCGAGTCGAGAATAAATATAATTTTTATTTGTTTTTATCTTCAAAAATGATGAATTAGGGGGCCGTAGAAGTTGTCTATTTTAGACCATTTTTGTACAAGCTCTATCTCAACAACTAAACAAATTAGGAATTTGCAACTTGTGTGTATCATGTAACATATACTGTGTAAAATCAACAAATACTAAAAACTTCGATTCATAACGTATTTTGTATAATATGGGCGATTTTCTGCAACTTAAAAAAATAATTTTGTATTTCATGCTAATATTATGCGATATAAATTCCACAGATAACTATTTAATAGTCGGAGTAATGACATGGAATTAGTAAGTACCTACTATCATGGCAGCATATACTATTTCGATCATTTAAATTTCGATCATCCAAAAAGGTCTACAAAATAAACTTTCTTCACAAGATTTTAAAACCGGCCAGTATTTTTTGAGTCCTTAAGAACTTTATCGACTTTTTTCAAAGTATCCCTAGACGGTGTTGATGTGTGTACCTCATGTTAAAACTACACTCCAATAGACAATATATTCAGTAACATTGAAATGAATGCTGGCACATACAGTGTACTATTCACATTCAGTAACCTTAAACCGTTGTGGATACAATTTCATATTGAGAAAAATTATTGGTGTAAAAATATTCGGCCACGGCGGCCAATCTCAACGGAGACTGGTTTGGCGCGGGAGATATTATAGTGCACAAGTGTATGCGCAGACACGAGTGCACTCTCTCTTCCCTCACTCTCATAGTCCGATGGGATGTATAAAAATAATAAGTAAGAAATAATAGATTTCTGTATGACTATCAAAAATAACGTAAATAAATACCTGTATTGACCACAGTTATAATTAAAATTTGGCGTACTACTTACATTCTATTTTGTACAATATAGTCTGATGTAGCAAGAGAAATCCTTTTATTTATTATAAGTAACTAGCTTCACCCGGCCCGGCTTCGCACGGTTAGCACTAAGTACTTATCTAAGGCGCACCTACCTTTCCTAATTACCTATTTCTACCTAATTACCTACCCTACCTACCTACCCTACCCTACTTACCAGGGTAGGTAGGTACCTACCTACCCTACCCTACTTACCAGGGTAGGTAGGTACCTAACCTACCCTACCTACCCTACATATCTACCTGCTTACCTACCATATATACCTATTTATACCTACTAATACTATGTTAGTAGCAAATAAATAACTTTGACTTTAGTTAATGCATGTTACTGGATAAAGTTAATTAATATTTTTTTCTTAAAATAAATGAAATATACTCCTACACCTATATTTTAACACAACAACATTTTTTCATTAAAATTAGACAATTTCTTTACAAATCTTTGTTTTTTTATAGCGCCTCTGTTGTTACCTTTACGAAAGTATTACAAAAAATCATAGTGTTAAATCTTGTACGACATGGTATGGAACCCTTCGTGTGCGAGTCCGGCTCGCACTTGACAGAGTTTATTTCTTATTCTCCTTGTTCTCTTTCAGCGTGTTCAAAGTCAACGGATATTCCGCGCAATGAATTTTATTTCGGCTGATTGGCCAGTGAAGAAGTCTTCTTTAAAATAAACTTATTAACACAAAATCTTTCCATGTTTTTAACGTTTTCTGAATCTGAATTTATCCAAATGTTGTTTCGTTTTAATTCAGTCCAGATTTCACGTCACAGTTTTTCCGTGTTTTATCAAATTAAAAAAATATATTCACCTCGCATACCTGAAGCTCACTGCTCACATGACCCACATTTTAAACTCATGTACCTAACATTTTTATTTTGAATATAATTCCGCTTATGTCTAAAAAACTACGTTTGAAACTCACTATTTCACTGTCCTTTATGGACGATATATTTTTAAGGTAAAGCGAACGTGAAAAAAGTATACAAAATCGGAAACATTCAGTGAAATAAAAATCCCTCTCAGATTTTATAAACGCATAAATCACCGGTACATTTTTAGACATAAAATCAGAATAGGTACTAAAATCGTCCATAAAAACGATTTCAAGTTTGGCAATTAAAACATTTACTCATACACTTGTAACTTTCAGGTACTTGAAATTGATCGTAACATTTGAGTTTTTTTTACTGAAATTCAAGTGCTTGTGCAACGCAGGCTTCGTAGTTATTTCCACATTTATTTCTGTTATAGCACTTTGTTTGATTGTTTTTAAATAAATACCATTTATTTTCAATATACAGGATCGCTCTGTTTTTGATTTATTTCTTACTGTAGACTTTTCGACTATTGAATTAAGTGGGGTTATTTATTCTGTACCTAATTCAAATCACTTTTGCATGTTAGTTTTTTAACAAGCTCGCTAGAGTTGAAAAATTCTATCTGAAAAGAAATACCGCAACAAACATTGGTCGAAGTCCCTCATTAGATTCAACGATTACATGTTCATCGCATGTTCAATCAATTTCAATGTTATAACATTGAAATTTATTGAACATGCGACAATTTATTCATTCTCTAACCCTTAAACCGCCACGTTATAAGTTATAACATTTTAGAGCCTCGTCGACCAGCTAGCTCGTAAGTTTTCAGCTAACCCGCAACCTTTGCTCGTTATATGGCAACTTTATGGGTTCTCGGATATCGTCGACTTACTTTCTTAACACTTAGGGGAACTAGGTTTTTCTAGGAATACATGAAGGTAAATTTTCGTACTTCGTAATGTCATCTCAGCAACAATCGATGTCAATAATTTAGTAAGTAAGTAAGTCTTTATTTGCCTTAAACATGGTATAAAAGGTGTTACAGTTTGGTAATATAATATAGTCCACATGTTTAGTTAAACAACATCGTGTATCAATTGCATGCAAAATACTTAGAATTAATTAGTAAGTAGAAATAAAATGTCAAAGCTATAAAACATTCTCCACAATACAATAACATAATATTATTTAATGTCAGAAATTAATCTTCACGAACAAAATGAAAAGTCACAATAAAAGAAAAAATTATAAAAGTAAACATTATTCGCAACAGTTCCATAACATTACATAACATAACTTAAAGTAAAAAAAAGGAAATCAATAAAATCAATAATTATAAAATTAAATTAGATATAATGTTATCTTAAACCCGACTCTTTAGCAAAGGATTAATCAATCAAATCATATATTTGCATAACACAGGTTCAGATGATGTTACAAAAGGTTCTTAGGTACACTGTGTTGTAACCATGCGAGCTGTGCAAATATATTAGGAACATTATGGCACAATTATTCTTAATCAGTTTTCTTTTTAAATTACATTGTCATTGAAAATATACATAGGTAGAGCAATGGCCCACAATACCCTTGGGTCTTAATAGCTGGAAGTTACGCAGAAGGCTTTTGCCCAATAGTGGGATGATGCAGGTTAGCAAGAACAAGGAACCAGTACCTGCCTCTATCGTACTCACAAGAATTTTTGTCAAAAAATTCAACCAAAATGTATAATTTTAATTTTCTTTTCTACACCCTATTGGTTTCTTAGAAATAATATAATTTTCATCGCATCATTTCGATACCCTGAAAGCTCATGACAGTTAAATTAATGATACTTTAAAGGCTACAAGTCTCCGCTTACTTAATTTATTTTCCTTCGGTTGACTGATTCCATTGATCTTCCTTATGAAGTAGAAAGGTATTCAATAACTTTTCATTCTGTATTTTTATTAAGTAAATTATTATAACCTAAGATGTTTTATAAGCTCGCTTTAGGTATTTAATTTGATATATTAATGAAGAGAAATGTTGTCTGTTATTACGAGATTTCTTGGAAGAAATTACACGTAATTACGTGTCTAATTAGGTACTGCTGTAGGTTTCCCAGAAATATGTTTGCTTCATTCTGCGGCGAACAGTACTTCTATTGCTTCAAGCCAAGCACAACGAAAAGTTATTATGTTTGAAAAATGCATTTATCTACAACTGATCGTAAATAGATTGGCTTTTTATTGGTAGAGCATTGATCTTTGTAATAATTTCAATATCATAGAGAATAATCAAATATGATCAAAAATGTGTGAAAATTAAACATACATTGGTTCAATAAAACATGTGTACCTGCTGGTTAAAATCCATTTATTTGAAAACTCAAATGACAAAAAATAATTTACAAAGCTTTTTATAAAAGCCCGCGCAACTGAACAACATTTCCCTCCACAATTAAAACTCTAAAGGGTTAGTTCGACGATCTCGCGGCAAAGTATAAAAATAGCTAACTGAAGCTGCTTACCGCCGTGACATGTTCAGAAGCCGTAAACGGGTGCTATCCGGCACTCCGGCATGGCCGCACTTAGAGCGACCGCCTCGGGACTCTTGACATGA
Source organism: Conistra vaccinii (assembly GCA_948150665.1). Classification (NCBI taxonomy): domain Eukaryota; kingdom Metazoa; phylum Arthropoda; class Insecta; order Lepidoptera; family Noctuidae; genus Conistra; species Conistra vaccinii. Next base: position 13,078,160 of record OX411330.1, read on the forward strand.
ATTAAAAATGCACGCTGCATTAGTGTTCCAATGGCGGGCCGTCCCCAGTGCACATGTGAAATGGGACCGGGAAGCTACTCCCGTGTCATGTCGTTCACTACTCGGGCCCTGCCTTTGATCTATTAATGCTGAGCTTGTAACTTGTGAAATTTGCTCATGAGGACTTACCATGTCACCTGCATTGAGTCAACAACGATGAAAGTCCGACGGTATGACCCGGAATGAGACTCTCTCAGTCCAGGGAAGCATGGCACCAAGGGGATGAGGTCTATACTTAACAATAGAACAAGGCTGCCAATGATAATGGTGATGATAAGTAGATAATGTAGATGATAATAAGTATACTCATACTTCTGACTTCTGAGTAGTATGTCTCATACTTCTGACTTTGTTCATTCTTCCTTTCATATTCAGTCCATTCTTCTTTGGAATGTGCTTCCTCTTGATATCAGAGCGGCCACCAGTCGGTATGCATTTAAGCGGAAATTGCGGAGCTATTTTCAAAACAAATAGAGTAGTCATCTCAACATTTCTCTCCCTTGTATTCGTATATATATATTTATATATATGTATAGGTAATATAGGTATATATTATAGTCGATATGTATATTATGTGTATGTAGTTTTAACGTCTTGTTTATGTACTGTTGTACCTATTTTAGTTGTAATGCATTATGATTTATGATATATTTTTAATTAAATAAAAAAAATTTTTGTTCTTCTCAAACAGAGCACCTGCCATCTTATCTCTTCACCACCCTTGGTTGACTGGTAGAGAATGCCTAAGGCATTAAGTCCGCCTTTGGACCTTTAGTGCGAAAAGTTGAAATAAATAAATAAGTAGATATTAGTGTGTCCATGTTAAATTTAGAGTACCCCCCAGTCACTTGGTGAGAATCCTTTATATTTAGCAACATCGCCTAATAACAGGCTGGCCTCCATCAACTCGTTTCACAAGTAGATTTAGGCTATGTTGATGACGTACATAGCTGGCGGTTTTCCCTAAAGGGACTCAAAAGGTAAATTATGATTACTTTAATAAACCCTTGCGTTATTAGCGTTTTTGAGCCAAAATGTGGCAGGAAATTAACAGATTGCTGTTTACTTGGCAAAACCTGGACTATATTTTTCAATTAATGCTTAATATTAACTACTCAAAATTAATCGATGCTACTAGATAATCTCAATGACTCAAAGTATAAATAAAACATAATACGTACTGTGAACAAATGTTAACTATCACTTTAATGATGAGGCGATTATAGAATGGTACACCCACACAATTTGTACAGCAAACGATCAATCAACAAATGCATCAAACAACAAAACTAATCGAGGCGTAGCAAATGAAACATGTTATCAACGTATTAAAACAAACCGTTCATTTTCACGTTCCATTACCAAATTAATAAACAGACACTGCAAACAAAGGACGGATACGAAGGGATATGAAAAACGCTTACAAAGAGCGAAAAAAATTAAGCACCTTACCAGAGGCGCGTGGGTCAACAAAGATAATTTTCCCGCAATAAATTGAAGTAGCGTCGTGGTTAATTACCGTACCTGGGTTCCGGAGATAGAGAACAAAAATCAGCAGAAGCCGCCAGCCACAGATAAGCTCACCATAATAGAGACTTTAAAAGAAATTAGCAGTCGCTCATTAACTGAAACTTTCTGTTGCATTTTATGTGGCTGTACGGATTAGCGCGGTTCGGGTGACTGACGTAATTGAGCGAGTTTAAAAATGGAAGCCTTTTTGTCGCTTCATTTTCCATAGACTGAAGGTTTGCTTTATGGTCATGCTTGATAATTTGTGCTAGAAATGACATTTTGAAATGCATGGTATTTTATTTTGACATATTATTAATTTATAGTGTTACGTGTTTTCCTCAGTTTTCCTTACATTTTTTGTCAACGTAAGTATTACGTTTGAGAGATTATAGATTTTCGTTCTGCGATTGTTTGATATTAGATTGTTTGTTTATTTATGTATTGTTTACAACAAATATAAAAAGAAAGGATAGGTAAATATTTTATTCAATAATCATAACATTGCAGAACCATCGTTTATATTTAGCCATCCTTTGTAGAAAACCAATAAAAAATAAATAAAAATTACTGCTGAAACTTTTGACACGATCATGGACACAGACTAAAAACAGACCAGGCAAATGAGTTTCCCGCTGCATATTTTTAGACCCTTTCATACCGTGTATTTAGCGGCTGTGTTATTTATTCATAAGTTATTACGTTACGGGATGATGTATGACGGCTATGTGATGGACGAGTAATACAGGGTGTGATGCATCATGCATAATCACTTAGCAAGGCAAGGGAACTACTGCTGCTGTTGTTTTTTGTGTTTTTCATAAGTTTTTCTTAGTAAATAGATGAAAAAGAGAATAGGTCCATATATGGAAGGAAAAAATATTTTGTTTTTGTTTTAACTGAATAACTTTGTGTATGTTTTTATCGCTGTATTTCGTAGCTTTAAAAACTTTTAACTTTTCTTTTGGATAAGTTAGGTACTAGTGGTACTACTACTAATGCAAACCCAAATATTCAAGTAAGTTTATAATTAATTTAAAGAGAAGTTACTGAACGCTACGTACAAGCACACCTTGACATCCTTGACACCTTCATTCAATATTTTCACGAGTTATGTCGAATGAAAGTTAGAGCTTTTCCTGTATACTTAATTTATGAAAAAGCAAATGTTTGCCCTTATCAGTCATCCGGCTTAATTATAAAAGGCTAAAACATTAATTAGACAATGAAGTTGAATGAAATCAAAGTAATAAACAGAAAATGTTTAGTATTTTACAAAAGTACTTAATTAATACTGTTACAAAGTTTTGGGATTACATAAATGAAGAGGGTTACAGAAACTGAGGTGAAAAATTCTGGGATTTGTTATTCAAACTTTCCCTACGAATTGAAAGGATTATTCCTACCAAGCGCTGGATGTTTTCAGATGGAAACCTGGAATTAAATCTGTTTATTATGCCCATTTTCTTGGTACATATTATTATTTATTTAAAGAGTAAACAGAAGACGGCTGCATACTGAAAAAAAAATTTTCGTTTTAGGTAAACAAAACTTTCTCTACCAAACATATAATGAGTGACAGCCGAACCAGTGTAACACATAACAAAAGCCAGTTGACTTACTGAAGTAATGTAGCTTTTAACTAATCTATTTTAGTTTTGTTTTGCTAATTTCCCTTGCTCAGTGTTCTCAAACCGTTTGTCATTACAAGTTACCATTGGCGAAACTTTTCGGTTAATATAGCACCTCATTTATGTTTCACTAAGATATCTGATTGTCTACAATGTGGAGACTACAATACAACAATAAATTAAAATACTACTAATGCATAAGAGTATTTTGGAACTGTCAAATTAATCCTAGCTTCGAAATAAAAAAATTAGTTTTTCAAACAAATTAAATGTAGTTTATGCTGGATCCACCCTAAGCCTATTAATTCCGTTTATCCAACTAGGCCGGATGGGATAGGGTGGATTCTCGGGCATACGTTTCCGAATATCCACCTTAGGGCGGATTTTTGGGGTGGATAAATGGAATAACCCGACACGCTGTTGATTTTTTTGTTGTATTGGCGTCTCCACCTTGTATAAGCAAATGTTTTGTAAATTTTTACCAAATAGCATAATTTTAAATTAACTTTATTTTTGAATAAACGAGGAGGCGGCGGAGGAGGACCTCGTGGCTAAAGTAATAATAGCGGCACAGGTTGATCCATCAGGTTAAGCTACGCTTGCCGGAGTTGGTCAGTGTGTTGGTGACCATCTTTACATACCGAGACTCCTCCGTGCTTCGGAAAGCACTTTAAGCCGTTGGTCCCGGCTGTAATTCGTGGATTCTGTGACAGTTACGAGTCCTCAGAAGCCCGAAAGTCTGACACCAGTCTTACCAAGGGGTATCGTATTACCCAGTTACTGGGTTGTGGAGGTCATATAGGCAGTCGCTCCATATAAAATACTGGTATTCAGCTGCATCCGGTTAGGCTGGAAGCCGACCCCAACATTGTTGGGAAATGGCTAGGAAGGTTTTTTTTTAAATAAACTTCTAAAATAGCCTAAATAGGTTCTGCTATTTCTTTTTTTCAGTGTAGTAGCATTAGCTTCGTATAAATTATTAGCTCATGTGCGTGTGTGTATATTGCTCGTAGCAAGTAGGTCAGTGTAAAAACATTTTATTAAACAATTTTATTAGTTCAAAAGATAATGACAAATAGTCATAAAACACTAGGTCACATATTTTCCTCTAATTTCAGAATTTTTCTAGTGCCGTCGGCTTTGTTCGCCATATTTTATTTTCAAATCTGAAGGGTAACATGAATATTTCAACAATTCGTTGTTTTGCCTCGCGTAGCACTCATTTTACAGTTCACAGAAACAAATGTAAAAGCAAGCCAATCTTGGATTCGAGTCTCACCGTCTCTGCGAATGCGCACTCTACTTTAGATATCTCGCTTTTTCAAATGTATTTTTCAACTGAAATCAAATGCTAGTGTTTCAAGACTAGGGTACGAAGAAATAAGGAACCTAGGTAACGAGGTTTGGCTTTTCAGTTACGCATATTAGCTCGAAATTCTATACTAGGTAGGTATGCGCTCGTATTTTGTTTTCGCATCACACATCACACAGCTTTCAAGAAAATTCGAGTTTTTTTTTTGTGCGTAACATGAGTGCTGATTCAATGAATGTGAACAACGATGTAGGCATGCTCAAAATTCTTGTGGAGCAATAATAAGTTGAAGTGTACGTGAACGTGTGCATTAAACTGCATCGGGCGTTGTGAGAGTCGGAGTGACCGCTGCCCGCGCCCGACGCCCGACCAATTTAAATTTATTCGTGCCTCTTCTGCCGCATCGTTAAAGTCAAGGGCGTGCTTAGTGCCAGAACCCATTAACTTAATATATGGGTATGAGCAATCGGCTTTTTGTTATGTTCCCCAGTCAAACGTTACTCCTTCTCATTCGTAATTGCTAAATGGCTCGTATTACACAAGTCGTTACTGTCAATGGGAGGACGCTGTAATCAGTGTTATTTAACTTAGTATTATAATGGAAGTCTTTGCTTCCAAATGAAATATTAATAAAGAACAAACATAAATTGTGACTCGCTGAAAGTTGAGCGCTTTATTTGTATTAATATTTGGGTTTTTTTAACGTGTAAATAGTCGACAATTAAAGCATTTGTTTATTTTAAACTTAAATGTAAATAAGAACAGTGTCCAGTGATATTTGCGTCGGGTTGATTGCCTCCACCCGACGAGCTCGCCATACATATATCTATTTTCCAGCATATGTAAATTTTCAACAAGCCTTTTCGATTCGACGGACGCGTCCAATTCGCTAGTGGAATGGAACTGAAATTGGAAAAATCGCCGTGAGCTATGTATAAAGTTTTCCGTACTGATGAAATAATAACATTAAGGCCTTAAAAATATTTTAATGAGCCCTAATTTACAGACTTTGATATATTTTCTTATTTTAATTTCGGTTGTAAGTTTTCTTTGTGCGATACGATATTTAACACCAATTTCACCAATGAAATTCAACGCGATCAGCACTTTTAAATCGCGTTCAAAAGCTGACAGTGTCAATATTTCACAACAATGATAACACTGACAGCTCTTGAACGCGGTTTAGGTATGCTGATCGCGTTCAATTATGCAAAAAAAATTAATCAGTTGGTATATAACCCAGTACGAAAATAACTTCTTTTTACGAGATCACATTGTTTTGATTTTAAAAGAAAATGTTTCGTGTCGCACTGTTGGTAATTATTTTTCGCAGTTGAAAAAGCTTACTTGCAGGTAAAACTAAAGCCATAGTAAACATGCGATTCCGGAAAGGAGAAAGCAACACAGCTTAGTTATAATTGCCCTTTCTTTGTTTGTGCAACTAATTTTAAACGAATCGTTAAAATTTCTTGGAAAATTTCATCATGAGATCTTCTCTCTGAACTCTATTTTCATTTTAAACTCTAAACTAATTGCTAGTTTATTTATATTAGAGCTAGCTAACTAATGAAAGGAGGAATGGGTTGTATAATTTTGAATTACACTCCCGGACGCGTAATTACAAAAGGGGATGCAACACAGACAGGTGCTGCTCTGTAACGCAGCCGCGTCCGTATGAATAAAGCATTACAAACACGACTACACCACAGACATTTGAACACTGTCTGCAATGTGATCGGTTCCGCAAGACATTGTTATAACATTACATATAGGTAAGTACTCTCTCTGTCTACACTGCAGATAGCTAGGTATTTAGTGTCTGTACTATGGTCGCGTTTGGAATGGCAACGTCGCACAAATGCGGCGGCTTTACAGACCGATCGCGGAAGACACAATTATTTATGATTTTTTAATTTTGTTATGTTAGTTTACCCTTGACTTAGCGACGAGTCGGTGTAGTGCGTGCGTGCGTGAATTACCTATCTTATTGAAAAATGTTGAATAAAGACAAATTAATCACTTTTTTAAATAACTACTGTGTGGAGTAGGTACCTACACGATATTAAATTTCGAAAACACAAAAGAAGAGTCTTTTAACGCCAAAATTCAATGTGAATTGCCAGCACTCGGTACGCGGCAAGAAGAGTGTAATACGTTTTTACGAAAATTTTCATTAACCTTAACTTGACTGCCATATTCTCGATGCGACCTTATGTGTTGTGTGCGCTTATGTGTTCCTAAAACTACTACTAGAGTACCTACCTACTAAGATATCAGTATACTTAGTACATGAAAAATAAAACGTAATTTTACCGTATTTGTCTTTTTTATTATATTCTTCAAATAAATTATACTACTATAAAGATTACTGTATTAAAGCAGCATTCGAACGTACTAATAACGCTTCAAGTGGTTCGTAACATAATGCAACTATGGGTGTCACAAAAACACAACAAATGCGTTGCGCTGTGTTGCAGCTTTATTCGGACGGACTATTACTGCTTTAAGCCGTTCACAAGATAATGCAGCACAGACTATGGGTGTCTGTGTTGCATCCGCCTTTGTATTGCCTTATACAAACAAATGCGGCTGCACTACAGACCGCTCTGTGTTGCAGCTGGGTTCGGACAGACTATTACTGCTTTAAGCCATACGCGACATGATGCAGCACAGACTATGGGTGTCTCTGTTGCATCCCCTTTTGTAATTACGCCTCCCGGACACTTGAATCGAGCCATCCTGTAATCCTGTATATGTTTGTTTATAGGTATCTTTTTAAATAATGGTAGTACTAAGAAAAACTAAATGTGGTTTTCAAGCCAGTCACTCACTACCATTTCCGTTTGTTATTATTCCAAAATTGAAACCGGAATGCAAAAAAATGCAGTTTAATTGTAATGACTCGTCTTTTCGCGTTTCTCAGGGGCAAAATTAGCGTGATATTTTTGAAGAAAGCAATGGAGAAAACAGAAAACGATTTTAGTACTTATAACTTGTGTTACCTTTAAGAGCTTTTGACGGCCGTCATGAGGTTCGGCATAGAATTAATTAATACCACTATGACGTGCTGCTGAATGTTATCGTAAGTTTCCAAGGTTCCAGTTTTCAGCTCCTGCAAAGTTTCTGGAGCTGGTTGGTTAGTTCAAAAACGCCTGTTTAGCTCATCACATAAGTGCTGTATTGAATTCATATCAGAACTTCTTGCTGGCCATTCTATTAATGCGATACTAACGTCATGCAGGTATTGTCAAATAATTCATGCAGTGTGGGCCCGTGCATTATCATGCATAAAAATGAAATCCTGGCCCACAAACTCAGCATATGGCATCACATGACCCTCTTAGCAATGACGAATGTAGGTATCTCGCTATTTAGTGTAGGCAATCGTAGTCCCGTCACACTCAAGGCCTGTTTTTCCTTCGGTGGAAGTTCCGCCCCAGAGTGTCCATGACCCACCACCATGCATAACTCACCTTCTCTTCAATGAAAAATTGGTGAAAACGTTTTCCCCGTCTTCGGTAGACTCTTCTTCGTTCATAATTGCCATACAACATAATCTTGATTTCATCCGTAAAAAGTACTGTTCCCATTGACGTTGACCCCAATGCAAATGTTCGTGTGCTAACTGTAGGCTCGCCATTCTGTGAGCTCGTGTCAGTTTGGACCTGTACTGAGGAGTACAGGTCCAAGAACGGCTGCGATACTATGGTACTCTGGTGATGATTAGGCAGGCTTTTGGTAATGATAAACTGATCTTGTCGTGCTGTAGCTGTATCTGGTTTCATGGAGTGCGCACGAGGCCGCCAGTATCTAGAGTCTCGATTGTAATTTCTTTGAACGGCAGAACGACTTTCATAAAGTTGTGCTCTCTCGTTTCGCTCACTAAGCCCAGACTGAAGAAGTGCCACATCTTGCGCGGCTACTTCAGGTGCAGTATCCATAATTGGAACGTCAGAATAGAAAAAAAAAATAAGGAAAAATAATTTCAATATTCTTTTTATGCAAAACAAAACAAATAAAAAAATAACGATTGACATAAAGATGCTCTAATCAAAGCTTGTTGCTTCTTTAAGATTAGAGCGACCAAACTATGATTTTCTACAATTTTTCAAATTCGTGAATTAAAACTTGAAACAATAATGGCCTGTATGTCAGCTTCAAAACAGCATAAAAAAAATCTCTGACTTATCATTATTTTGATGTTTTAGGCCTATAAACATAAACATGAAAGGTGGCTGGATTTAGGAGCCCAGGAATGTAATATCTATTTTCTCAGAATTCCTTAGAAATTCTTGTCCCATGTATTTATCTAAAGAATAACTGAAAGTTAGCCACGCTTTTCATATAATTTTAAAAAGTGACTGAATGGCAAGTTTTAGCGTAATTTTTTAAATAATAATAGTTTAGTTACAATTAACAAATTATTACCAATAATAGCTAGTAGAAGATCATAGACATCTTGGAAAGTCTAATTAGAATTAGCCATTTTCGTGGTAATTCATAGAATCTAGGAGGATTAATATTCTCTCAAGAGCAGAAAACATAGCCTTTTAAATCTTCTTGTACCATATTATCCTTTATACCCGTTAACAATGCAGGCTAAAGCTTATTTATTAAAATTAATTACAAGGATAATTCAGCAAAAAGAATGCTCATTTTAAAACATTTTGTTAGAAGTTACAGCGGCTAGGTATTCCTGGTATTTGCGATGTCTGCCTTTTAATGAAACTGTACTTAGGACATGGGTGCTTCAGACAGACTGTCGCGAGCTAAAATAAACTTATATTGGCTCTACTTCATTGTAATGCTTAGAAAATAGAACCGTTTTAAGAAAATATAGCTCTAGAAATGTTTTCATTTGGTTCGCTCTTATTTTTCTAGTGATATTTTTATGTGGTGTCTTATGAAGTCACGCCAGATGTAAATGTATAGGACAGCTGAAAATAAGAAAAACTTGGAAGGTAAAATGCGAGACTCTAAACTAATATTATAAAGAGATTTTTTTTTTCTATGTTTGTATGTTTGTTTGTTTGTAAGTACTTAATGCATAAACTCAAAAACTACTGGACCGATTAAAAAAATTCTTTCACCAGTAGAATGCAATATTATCACTGAGTAGTAAAAGCTATAATTTATAAAGATGTCACGCTTGCGAAGCCGCTGGCAGAAGCATAGTTCCAAATATAATTAGTGATTAGAGTTTTTCTCCCTCAAAAGTCTTTTGTCAAACTTGGTAATAGTAACTTTATTCACGCTGAAAACTACATAAGTACCTACTGTGATTGCTAATCAGAGGTGTATGAGACTTTGCTAATATTATTTTGCCCGTACCTACGAGGTTATGTATTCAAAATATTGACTTCAGAATATACGAGTTTGTGTGCCTTAGGTAAACTGTGGCTTCCTAACCGGTATTTCGTGGTTTCAAATCCTAATACTATTGTTCTGATGTTAGTTAGTTCTGTTTATCTTGGCCTAAATAGTAAACAAACTATTATACTTCGGTAAAGTATCTTGTTATTGTTATGTAAACAAATCGCCCTATAGTTTAACTTGTTACACAGCCACAAAATGAACTGTTTTAATCGAGTAACTTTTGTAATGGCCTAAAGCAGTTGCAGAAACTTTTGAATATAAAGTTACCTGTTAGTCAAAACTTTGGATATAATTCTAGAATTTTCATGGAATGTTATTGATACCATTGAACATTGTAGCTTATCGAACAAAAGGTAATTTATGAACGAACACACGTCTCAAATACTACTACATAATGATAATATTATAGCACTGATTTAAAGCGGCAATTGTGCAGAAACGAACATTAACTCTTAAATACTAATCTTCCATAACTTGTTGCAAAAAGCAACATTAGACTCGATTTTAATGGTTCTTTGATGATACTAATCAAATCATTAGCGTTAATGATCCATTACGTAATGAGACATTATTGTTTGTCTTTGAACAACTGGGTCTAAGAACCTCCTCCTTTTTGGAAGTTGGTTAAAAATTATATAATAGTTAGTAGCTTACTACTTCAGCGTTCATCATTGAAGCAATGTCTTGATAGATCAGACTCAGGCCAGTCCATTCAGACGATTCGATTTTATTTTACTTAAACCGTGACCCCCCTTCTGAAACCGCCTTTGTAACCATGTGTTGCAACAACTTTATGCATTGCAAAAACAAGCTTAGATGGCGATGGTCGCTATAATACTGAAGGTTTCACGACAAATTTTCCAACTTTTTAATGTCGTGTCATTAATTTCTACATGCATGAAAGTAGTTACATAATGTAAATTCAGCTTAATGTGCAGTAGCTGCATTGATTTAGCGACTGCAATCAGGATACCGCAGCAGTCTGCTAGTCCATGTGTAACCGCCCTAATATTTAAAACAATGCCGTAAACATCAATTGGATTAGCTCGGTGTGATCCGAAAGGCTGTGGTCAGTGAAATTTTGCAACACAAAGCGAAATGAATGAAAACCGACAATGTCAATGTGAATAGTGTTATGTCCAGATACTCCTGGGCTATGTAACTATTGTTGTAGATAAGCGCATTCAGAATAGCTACATGCTTTTGATATTAGCAGCTAAAAGCTTTTTGAATGTACGGTCATTATATTGGCCAGGGAACCTTACTTTGTGTGTTTAGGTGTCGTAGGTAATGCTAGGATGTTCGAAGACTGCGGTGGTCGCAGTATAGCATCTGTAATATACCGTGGAATGACGTCACTAAACCTTATTTTTTAAAGTAAGGGTCGCGCCACACCTGCCGAACGTTCCGCGGCGGAACGTTCGGTTGTTTCGGCTCCTAATGTTTTTCAAGTTACCTATGACACATCAGCCGAACGTTACGTCCATAGAAATGCAAGCAAATATGACGCGACGGAACGTTCCGCCGCGGAACGTTCGGCAGGTGTGGCGCGACCCTAAGTTTATGTCTTTCACCGTGACGTCATTCACCTGTACCAGTACTATTATAAATGCCAATTTCCACTCTTACAATAGACTCTATATCAGTGCTGGAAGACGCTTGGGTCTTACTCTTAACTTCCGTTTGAGTTTCAACTTCTATTTCTGCCTCCAGTTGTTTTTAGATGCTAAATTCAACATTGGGACTAATGAAATGTAACTAACTGTCTAAATAAACCACGAGATAATTAAAATACGCAGTTTTTATCTAACCCAGATAAAAAATGGGTTGGATATTTGTATAATGTGTAATAAAAAGAAATTGTTTCACTGTGGTATCTACTGATAATAAAATAAAATTACTAATACCGGTATCCCGGTATTGGAAAATGTCAAAAAATATCCGGGATCCCGGTATTACGGAATCCCGGAATACCGGTATTTAATGCCCTACCTGTAACGGACGCTATTTGGCGGGCATCGCAGTTTAAGAAACCCTAGCCTAACTGAATAAAGGTTGCAGGGAAAACCTTCTTTCTAATGATGCAGCGGTTGTTAACCTTCACTCGTTGTCGGTCTTTAAAGGAATCCTATTTTACCATTACTTTAAATCGTTTGATATGGCTTAATAGAAACAACATGTAAAATACCATGTTCGTCTCATTGCAGTGAGATTCCATTGAAAACTAGTGTACAGAAACCTGGCATGTTGTGTACCTAGTTTCCAGTGAAAACTCGTGGTGGTGTCGTTGTACAGTGGGCTCCATAGAAATCTCACCCCCTAGCAATGTAAAAAACAATCCAAGCGGGTGAAGTTTCTCTGGAGCCCACTGTCCGTCTATAAAAATTATACCTACAGTGAAAGTTTTTATCAATACTAATACTAAAAAGAGGTCTAATTATGTGAGTTTGTAAGTAGGGGGTAATCTTCGGAACTAGGTACTGATCGGATTCCGAAAATTCACGAATGGGAAGTTACAGTATTGCCGAGTGTGTCATAGGATATATTTATGTTTAAACAAGAAATCTCACGCAGAGGAAATCGCGAGCAGAAGCTAGTGAAACGTCTCTAACGAGAAAATATCAACACAATGTTCCCTTTATCTTGGATCGAAACAAAGAACAGTGTTTATGTTTATTTCATCTCGCGTTACTACAATAATCAATTCAAACTAACCTTACAGATGTAGCTCTCATATTTATATTATTTACGAGTGATTGTTAATCATATTCGGAGTCGCGGGTGGTCGGCGCTTCACAAGCCATACGGAAGGTCCACTATATCTTGACAGGCGGCGAAACGAGGAACTAAAATATTATTGTACTGATTTTGACGTTTCGCCGTTGCTAGCAGCGCCACCATCAACTCTCTACTTATACTGGTCTCCCTGTAATTAATTTGACGTTCATGAGTGCTATATTGTTTGTCGTACGTTGTAAATTATACAACATATGTATTTATAATGGATTGAAATAATCCTTTATGTGTCATAAATTATTTACAATTACATTTTGTTTGGGCTTTTGTGAAAAGTTTCGTGAACCGTGAGCTGCTTTTTCAACAAATCTGTTTGCGTTTATGTTGCTGGTCAAGGTTTTATGACAATTTATTGTAGTAGGAAGTTGAAGTTTTTTATATTTTTACATAATTATAAAAGAGCAGAGAGAGCAGTGGTGGCCCAGTGGTAGCGGCCCCGACTTACGAGTTTAAGGTCGTGGTTTCAAACCCTGACAGGCGCTTTACTTTGTGTAAATAATTTCATTACCACTGCTCTCAAAACGGTGAAGGAAAACATCGTGAGGAAACCGGCATGTCCTAGAACCAAAAATTCAAAGACATGTGAGGCGCGAGCCCAGTGCGGGTGGGTAGACCCGCACTGGGCTCGCGTGGTGGATTACGGCCCGCTCCCACTCATAGTGAGGAGGCCTGTGTCCTAGTAGGAACATAATAGACTGATTATGCTTATGTTACATCTAATAACGAGCAATTCTTGGAAAATCTCCAAATGGCTAGTTGACAGTTCCCGTGACCCAAAGGCTGGATTTTACCTTGCCCACAGGCTAAGCATTGCCATACAACGTGGCAATGCCGACAGTCTCTTTGGTACATTACCGTCGACAGCGATGCGGATGAATTTTTCGACACAATATTTTAGTTTGTTAAAAGTTATAGATATTAATTATATTGTTATTTTTATATATTTATTAGGTATAAGTTTTTATTTATGTACATATCATTTTAATTCTGAATAAAATTAAACTTTTTTTAAATATATTATTTATAATTTTCAACTTGAAGTCATTTGCATTGTCAATTGTCAAGAGCTACACTTCATTGGTCGTGGTCAATCCTTATCTTTGCAGGTGAAGAGTTGTGTTGCCAACAAGTGACGTTTGCCCAGTCATGTGGAAACGCACGCGTCGCTGAGAACAGGGTAAAGGCCACGTCACACAGTCTGCACTTCATATGTCAACCGTCAACTTTTTTACATTGCACAGAAATACATATAAAAAATGGAGATGGTGATGGAAAATAGCGAAAAACAGGTTAAGAAGGAAAATTAAAAAATTACCAGGGGATAAACATTGTGTAAGACAAAGGTTTTTATAACATTTTGATAACTGATGAGTGTTATTTTCTATTTTATTGTTTTTTTTAAGTGAAAACTTCTTTAGCGGCGTTGTGCACTTTTTTTGGGATGGGTAAAAAATGTTAAACTCGCGTCAAAATTCGTGACTGTAAGATCCGTTGCCTAGCAACCGACCAAGTAAATATCAAAATAAATACGTCTTTGACATTGCGTAAAAATTGCGAGGTAAGAAATTTTACCCATATAAAAAAAAGCAGTCAAAACATACTTCATGAAAAGTGTTTAAATAATTTGTTTATTTTTTTAGACTGTATTTTGAAAATTAATAAATATACTACTACTACTAATGAATATTGTATTTAATCACATAAATTATAGTACTGTTTTCAATCACATAAATTAATTACATACTGATAAATAAAGCAACTCGTGCGAAATTATTCCCTAACCATTCCAAAATATTCAAAAATGCACAACGTTAATGTTCAAGTTTTCACTTCTGCTGGCACTCCCGGAGTGCAACCCGTTGTTTTTTTTTATGCTATGAAGAATAGCTGGTAGAGCATTGCTTTATTTTAAAATGATTACTTCATATAATTCGTAGATCATCTTGTAAATTACATGATTAACGAGCTAATTTTTGGTCTTTTTAATGTGGATTTCATTATTTTAGGATGAAGATATATACAAAACACGAAACGGACATGCTCCACTTATTTTTACAAACGACCTCTTTCATCACATTTTTAATAAATAGGTACTTTATTCATCAAAAGGGAATTCCAATATGTTGTGAGCTTTAGTACAAATTTATAACCGAGTAAAAGGGCAAAAAGGGAATGGCTATGACATGACAGGCCTAATATATTGCATGGCCGGTGTATCCGGCGGCCACGTGTGCGGTGCGCGCGCGCCGATTCCTTCACGGCTTATTAGCGCGGGAAATTAGTGCGGGGACAAACCACCCAGTGTTGGGACACAGAAAATAGATTTCTGATTAATGACTGATATTAATCTGCTTGAAAGTGTGTTTAGCTGAGTTTGTAAGTGTATTTAATGGCCTGTGTTCGCGGTTTAGACTTTTGTGATAATCGTGTTGTGTTGAGATTTCGTTGTCTGATTATGTGAATTCCAAGAGAGAGAACAGTATTTATTAACGATACATTATTTTTCATAATTTCATAATGAAACGAATGAATTATTTTGGACTAAAATTGAACTTCGTTTAGGTAGACATGTACATTGTACGTAGCACAAAATGATAGTTATATATTTACGTATTAACAGAGGCGCCATACTTACGTAAAAGTAAGACAAAAGTTCTTAAGACAAGCAAACCGTGAAGTCAAAGACACTGGCACTATAATTTAGACGGTAGCTGATACAAACGGGGTCGGGTGCAAGGCTTGTTAATTTTACGTCTTGCTGGGAACTGACACACGACCCGACGACCCGCGCCAAGAGATTCCGTCTCGCATATTTCTTTATTTCTTTGGAAGTGAACGAAACCTTGGGTATCTATCTACTTTTCGAAGGTCGGGGTATTTTCCACAAAATTGGGTGCCCAATGGAAAATTCTTTTATTACTTAATTTTGAATACAAAAAATGCCAAAATACTACATTATGTACAACATATCGCATATAATATAATAAGTAGTTACGTAGCACTTGCTCGGAATACTTTCACTTGAAAGACCTATTACTGATAGGAAGGCATAATAGGACATTGAAAAATTCGCTCATGCTGTGTCTATATGTGAATGCTGAATAGGTACACGATTATTGAGCTAATTCAATTCGAGCAATTTAAGAGGCCACTTGAAATAACCAGAACCTGTGGCGTTTCTATCATTCATTTGAAATAAAGCAGTCTCAAGTTTCTGACAAAATTTATAGCAGCTCTTGTTATATTAAAGTCTGGTTTCAATGTAAAGTCTGCTCAACAAACTCAGTTTCGCTGAATTTGGAAGTCCAATATCCCATTCTAAGACGTATCTGGCTTGTTGTTCTAAATAACAACGGCTTTTCTGAGAAATACCAATGTTTGGGACCCCTAGGGCTCCAAAGTTTCAAGCCCGAATGGCTGTTACACGCAGTCGTTTGTTTGCCGGCTCGGGCCGGTAATACCAGCGCCGGAGACCGGAGCCGGCACACAGATGTTGCACGTTTGCTGCCGAGGATTCCTGCCACATTCTACCCTACAGAGATGTTTGGAACACGTGATCGTGCAATCTCATAACACGGCCGCAACAAACTTGCTCACACGATTGTTGCATACGAAAATGATACCTATGGTGTGCGTACTAGCACATAACAGCGGTATTATAAAAGTTTTCACGGCGCCCAAGTTGTCAAATAGGGGAGGATATTGCCGGGGGATTATCGCTCTTATTGTTATCGCGGTAGAGTGTTTTGATTAAGGGTTTGTGCTTGGCAAAGAGTAGAGTAATATTGGTGTAGGTGTAACAGCCGCCGGCACTATTATGGGGCGTCAATAGCTGTATCCGTCGGCGATCGATGCCGGAAGCCGCTCGCCAGTACCTACCGGAAGTAGCGATGCCTGTCGATGGCGAATTTATTTTTGACTGACAACGGGGGAGAAAGGTTTGTCGTGTACCGCTCGATTGAACTAAAACAATTTTAGGGAAGTGCATTTTATGCTTTACACCTTTTTATTTGTTGATTGAATTATTTCTGCACGAGCGCCTTGCGCCGAGAAAATACGGTGGTGTTATTTGTGTTAGATGTTGAGGGGTGAAACACCTTGCTACTTGCCGGCAGCTTATTGACTTTTATAAGCTTCGACGAGCAGCATAGTGAACATTAATTTGCGAGCAAAAATAACTAGGAAATCAAGGTTTAACCAACAACTAGAAAAATATTTCAATATCTCTTAGAAACCGTGAAATTATATATTTTTAATATTCTTAGGTATAACGTGTCCATTATCTATGAAATTACATCCATCATTAAACAAATTAAAGCTTAGAAAATTCAAATTTTCTCAAGAAAATAAATGACATTTTTATAATAACGAAGAGACCTTTCTTGAATTAATGAAATATTACGTTGTTTATTAATTTTCTAGTTTATGAGGCTACAATAAAGGTTCTTTGTATAGGTACCTAGATTAAATAACATCGTTGTCCAGATTTTCTGAATACCCATTTTGTGTTGTAATTACGTTTTTAGCTGTTAACATGTTAGGAATCAAATTAGTAAGTTGGGTAAGCCGAGTGTAATGTACTGGGGGTCTATTTTTAAAACCACTCGCGATTGGCTACCGTTCGCAAATGTTGTTTGCAAGGGATTTTTGGTATCATCGCCAAACTAACCAAAACAACGATAGCTTAGCTCAAACTATGACAGTGAAGCGATGTTATTGGTTAGTTTCACACACATTCCTCGCTACGCATCCTCGCTCATCTCTGGTGAAAACGCAGCCTAAGCCGTTGATCCCGGTTGTCATTTCTTTGACAGTCGTTAAGGGTCGTCTGAAGCCCGATAGTCTTACTGAGTTATTCCGGTCGGATCCACTGATCTGAGTTCGTGCTGTCTATTATTATGTTTTAATTATCGTGTTATAAAGTAACTGAGTGGTGGAGGTTAGATAGGCAGTCGCTTCATGTAAAATACTGGTATTCAGCATCCGGTTAGACTGGATGCCGACCCCAACATAGTTGGAAAAAGATTTTATTGATATAGGTAAACTAAAACTAACACAGTATTTATTTATTTAAATACTAGCTGACCCGTCAGACGTTGTCCTGTCAAAATTTCAATTTCGGTTTGCCGGTTGTTCCTTTGGGTTTTTCCCAATTTTAATTTTTCCTAAACTACCCCAGTACAAGGCGAACAAAACAAAATAAATCAAATCGGTCCAGCCATTTTCGAGTTTTTCCGAGACTAATGCATGGCAATTGATTTTTATCTATCTATATATATAAAAATGAATCCCTATTTCCTTGGTCACGGCATCACGCGTGAGCGGCTGGACCAATTTCGCTAATTCTTTTTTTGTTGTGTTTGTTATAGTATGGAGATGGTTCTTATGATAAGTAGGTGAAGGTAGGGTAGGTAGGTAGGTATGCAAGTAGGTAGGGTAGGTAGGTAGGTATGCAAGTAGGTAGGGTAGGTAGGTAGGTAAGTAGGTAGGGTAGGGGTGGTAGGTAGGTAGGTAGGTAGGTATGTATGTATGTATGTATGTATGTATGTAGGTAGGGTAGGTAGGTGCCCGTAAATAAGTGCTTACCCGTGCGAAGCCGGGTCGGGCAGCTAGTATATTTATATAATATACACTCGAGAGCAATGAATCCGGGTCACTTAAAGAATGTTAAAAATCTCGGAAACTAAAAATGATAGGTTAATGCAATAAATTGTATTTAATAGACAATGTAATACTCCTTAAATGAAAGTAAAAAAAATATGAGTCACCATACATTTTATTAACACAAAATTACATAAAGAAAAAAACTGCTGTTCTCTCCTTAAAACAAAAATAGGAAACATGAAATTTTTGAACTTTATTACGATTTTCTTGAATTTTAATACTTCGTATTGCCTCCTCGTGCTTCCATTACTGCGTTTACGCGGTTTGGCATGCTGTACACCAAGTTCCTTATACGATTTTGGGGAATATTCTCCCATTCCTCTGTGAGAGCAATTTTGAGCTCACGAAGCGTGATTGGGGGAGGGTTTCGTTGTTTTACGCATCTGCCTAGCTCGTCCCAAGCATGCTCGATCGGGTTGATATCCGGGCTGCGCGCTGGCCACTCCATACGAGTAATGTTCATCTCTTGAAGGTAGTCATTCACAATCCTACCTGTATGAGGTCGGGCATTGTCATGCATAAATATAGCATCCTCACCTAAATTGACCATAAATGGACCAACGTGATCATTGAGGATTTCTTCCACATATCTTACGCTAGTTAAAGAGCCGTTTTCTATGATCACCAGCTCTGTGCGACTTTCAGAAGAAATTCCGGCCCACACAAGTACAGACCCACCACCGTAGGCTACTTTTTCTTCGATGCATGCTTGCTTGAATCTTTCCCCTGGTCTTCGATACACTCTGTGTCTTCCATCGTGCTTGTAGAGCATAAATTTTGATTCGTCGGAGAACATAACTTTTGACCAATCTTCAATACTCCAATTTACGTGGCTCTGGGCATATCTTAGTCTTGAAATACGATGCCCACGCTCCAGTTTAGGGCCGTTTGCAGGTCTAAGGGGTTTTAAGTTAGATTCAGCAAGCCGACGTCTTACTGTCCATGCACTTGGGTTACTTCCTCCGAGGCGTCGAAACTGATTTGTGAGTTCAGTTCCTGTGAGAAAGCGATTTCGAAGCATGGTGTTCACCAAGTATCGGTCTTCTCGTGCTGTGGTACACCTGGTTCTGCCCGTTCCTGGTCTGCGTAGGTTAGAACCAGTTTCTTCGTAACGTCGGAGAACTCTTTGTACTGTTGACAGCGACACACCGACAGTCCTGGCTGTATCGCGCTGACTCCGGCCGGTTTCCAGCATTGTAAGTATTCTGGTGCATTCTTCAGGCGTAAGCGACATAATTTCAGCTTGAATAATGAATATAGAGCACTATCAACATGGTTTATGTACCCACATAAATGACAGATTACAAACAAAAGCAAAACCAAATGCTGTAATTTCGTAGTTCCATCTTCGAAAGTGGCCCTTTTTCAAATTTGATTTTTTTATGATATAACTTTACAATAACTAAGAAGTTTTAATACCTTCATTTAAGGAGTATTACATTGTCTATTAAATACAATTTATTGCATTAACCTAGCATTTTTAGTTTCCGAGATTTTTAGGATTCTTTAAGTGACCCGGATTCATTGCTCTCGAGTGTATATTGCTGTGATAGATCACAGGACGCTAACAACGCATAGGTAAGAGAGAGTGATGACATCACAAATTGTACTAAAACTTTTTTCAAAGCTTTTCAAGTCAATCTTTTTCTATATGTATATGTCCCAGTAAGATGGTTGAAGCCCTGATATAGTTATATCCCTAGGCATATAGCTGTGTACCGTAATATAGTTATATGAAAGTGGTTCATATAGGTCGGAGTGCCCTAATTTTGTTACTGCGACCGCTTTCGACGGAGCGCTCGGGGTCCGCTGCCGCGGCACCATTGGCTTCGCACGCTCGGCTCGCGCGTAGTTGGTCACTGTTCTAACCTAATCTATTTGGTCGTAGTGCCCTAATAGTTATATAACTAGATCGTGCTTGTACCATAGTTATATTCCTAGTAAGACAGTTATGGACCGCTTTCATATAACTACATTACGGTATATGTATAGCTATATCCCTAGGAATATAGCTATATCACGGCTTCAACCATCTTACTGCGACATATACATGATGTCGCTTTTCGTGTCTGTCTGTGTGACCGCGTAGTTCTTCTAAAGTACTCAACGAATTTTGGTGCGATTTTTACCTAATGATTTATCTAAATTATGTGTAAACTACAATTATATTAAACTTACATTATTATAAAGAAATCTCAATGTTTTATCAAGTCGTTAAATTCATGCGAAGCAGGGGCGGGCGGTCGCTGGTCTCATATAAAAGGCATGATCTCTTCTTTAAATGATCTGAAACATGTAAGACGCAGGAGGAGGTATGGCGATGCACTAAGAAATCAGAAAGCATTTCTCGAAACTCACTCCTAAGTGTACGTCAAACATGGGTAAAAAGACCAATTTTTTGGCACCGTAAAGTCAATCCTGTCAGATTTAAACGTAAGATTCAATAATACCCTCTTTACGTTACTTTTTTGGCCAGGCACAACCGTGTGTCTCCATTAGCCATGTTTTCTTAGCTCTGAGCGGCCAACTAAACCAACATGGATACTTATTTCGCACTTACTGACACCTAACTACTTTGATTTTATTTTGTACTTAAAATTGTTAGTGCAGGTTTAGTTTGGTTTTAGTGAATTTCAATGGCGTATAAGTTTGAATATTAAGACTTTTCAATCTTAATTTTTTTAAGGTCCAGTTTCGTCCAGTAAGTATTATGTGGCAAAAGACCTTTATAAATATTTTCTTTTAACTTCCAAAAAAATTATTCTTGTTAGGTATTATTCCGAGTTTTCCACCTCTCGAATTTAACACGAAAAGCAATAAAAACATAACGTAAACAAGCGGAATTTCCACGAAACCCATATTTAGTTACTTCTGTCGTCGCCTCGTAACAATTGGATAAAAAGTATCTTAAGCAGAAAACGTCCTTACGGCCGGCCCTTCACTTGCAACTTTGGAAACCCAACGACACTCCACCCGAAGTACGTTACACCGTCTGAATATTAAAACCTTTGTAGCTTTTTTCATACATAGGTATTAAAGACTCTTAAAAACACAGTTCTTTGGCGCTCCTCATCAAAACTGGGCGTTCAAAGAAAGTGCCTTAATTTTTCCTGCCCCACAATACCTTCCCGATGTGTTGGAAATGTAGCCTTCCCACTTACAACACAAAGTTGACTTTAAGTGTGACGTAGGGGGAACATAAGTTTTCTGTTAATATAAGCCGGTGCGGTGCTAAGTGACGGAAAATGAGGTGCGACATTTGGTTGGTGAAGAGTCTGCGATACAGGCCGTCATTTGACCCAAATTCCGGCACTTGGCCGTCCACTTTGGCGTTTTAAGAACCCAATTCTCCACTAGCGTGGAAATGGTATTTAGCAGAATCATTAATCACATAACTCGCTCGTGTGTGGATCGCGCGTTTTAAATAAATAATGAGTTCTAAATTGCTGTTGGGACCGAACGTTGTAGGTATCGTTGTAAACTTGTAACATATTGTTAGAACCTAAACTGGGTCGCAACTTTTTCGGAACACTCGTATTTTTAAATCTAGTTTCTTTTTTTTTAGGTTTGCCGATTTAGTTTGGATGTTTACGGAACTTAATCGAAAGTAAATCGTGCGCTGTGGAAATGTAATGTTTCTTGAATGGATTCGTGTTGTTAAAACGAGAACATCATCAGTTTTCCTTGATCAATAGAGAGAAGTATGGCTCTACCTGTGTCAATATAATATTACCGTTGGGCCTAAAATCTTTAGCAACTGCTCTAATTCCATCCAGGCATTGCAATAATGAGTAAAACAAATAGGTACTGAATAATGATCGTAACCCGACCCATCCACTTAGCAGATATTATAAAAACAAAACGATTGTATTATCTTAATGGAGTACTACATCTGGCCTTATTTTAACGGAGAGCTTTCTCAGTATTATTGTAGCCTGTATATTTAAACATTGGTACTGGTATATGTCGAATTTCAAATAAATGTAGGATACAATCAGGATTGAATAAATCTTTGTATTAGGATTCTCCTATTGAATGTCTATTTCGTTGTTTCTTTGTCTAATATTGTTGGTTAACTCTGAGCAGACTGTTATTTACAATAGATGTGATGAGTCCTGAAAAACAATGTGATTTTTTTAAATCTCTATTTATTTACAGGGTTTATTCTATAAAGAATATGTCACCCCGATTATTGAATATAATATTCACAATGTGAATTATGGGCTTATTCCCAAAGTACTCCAAAAAAAGTTCCCAAACTACTCCATGAAAAATATAATGTTTTTAATTAAGTTTCATTATACTCCATGATAATATTAAAATGTTCTCAAAGTACTCCACCCCATTTTAATCAAAAAGCTAATTTAAATGTACCGGATTACTATGGCTGACGTACAGATATGCTCAAAAGCTTTGCAAATATATTTTTAAGCGTAAAGAAATTTTTAAATAAAAGACTATAATATAATTCAACAATAATTTTCAGTATTATAATTTTGATAAATTAAATATATTCAAGAAGAAGAGAAAAAGTCTAAAAAACATGAAATACAAAGAATAAAATATCTAAAATGATATCTGGCAATTAAGCCTAACATAAAATATTTAAAAAATTCGATTAATAATCATTTTAAATTTTACATGACATGGTAAAAAATACTTATAAATCTAAAAATCAGTCTTTTGTTTCATAAAAACAAATTATAATATAATTCAACAATTATTTTCAGTCTTATAATTTAAAAAAAAATTAATAATTCAAAATATCCAAAAAAATTGACTAAATTTATAAAGTGGGGCTCTGTATTCAGAATTAAAAAAAACATGAAAAACAAATAATACTATATCTGAAATGATATCTGGCAATTAAGCCTAACATAAAATATTTTAAATATTCGGTCAATAATCATTAGAAATTTTACACATAGCAAATGAAATGAAACATTTATGATATAGATCTCTTAAAAAGTGGTGTAGTTATAATATGTACTGGATATCTAAAAAAAAACCAATTCAAAATCATAAAAAACGGTCAGAATTAACTGTAAATTTCTCCTTACTGAATGTAGTAACGAGAATATTTTTACTTAAAATTTATACCAGAATAAACTTTGGTTCTTAAGAAATTAAAATAGCATAATTAAAAAACAAATTGCTACTTATTGCGATGCATCGGGTGCTCGAAGTCGAACTGTCAAAACGTAATTTTGTGATAGGCCTCTTAACAAACACAGATTAGCACCCTTAACCGGTTTGACTATCACTAACGTTGCTGCTATTGCACTATCTCGCTCACACATAATTTGTTAGCTCTAGGCGTGCAAACGAAATTGAATGTTTAAAAGTGAGTCGAGTTTATCCGATAGATGACGCATCGATCACTAATAAAGAACTTACTCGTTATTAGTGATCGATGGATGACGCACAAATAATATTATGATTCTAAAATAAACGTTAATCTCACTATACTATGTTTTTTTGCTATTATCATAAAAAGCCTACAATTTTAAATATTCATTGACTTTATAACAAAATGCTAAACTTTAATCTTTCTTTTAAGAAATTTTGTGAGTGACTGTAATGAAATATGTATTTTATAGTTAATTATGTAGATGGAGCAGTTTGAGAATTGATAGCGAATAATCGGTGGAGTACTTTGAGAATAATTCCAGATACCTATGGAGCAGAATGGGAACAAAATAATAAGTATTTTTAAATAATAATAATTCCTTGGAGTAACTTGGGAATGAATGTATGAGATTCTTATCTTTTTAGAACAAAAGAATGGAGTACTTTGGGAATAAGCCGAATTATGATCGATTACTGTCGAGCACACAATATATATATTTTTTTTTTTAAAGCACTGGTTGTTTCATTCATGTAGACTATTATAGGAAAATTATGGATATGTATTTCGTTATTGATCTTCCTCTACTATCTTAGTTATCCTAGCTAATATCCTAACTGTTGTGACAATATTATGTTTGAAATTATTATTAAATACTTTCCTTTGTTTTCTTCAATAAAATAAAGTATTTGTTACCTTTTCTTGATGTGTAATTAATTAAGTCTTCCTTGAGGATCAGCCATATGTCTACATTTATATGCCTTCAAACTAAAAACAGAACCTATGTAGCCATTTATAGAGATCAAATTTGCTTGTTTATAAAATATAGTCTTCGGAAAATCTAGACACTAAGCTTGTCTGTACAATGTACTAACTTAGGCATGGTATCGAAAAGATTAATGAAGCTGCCCGTGTTCTTCTTAGTAGATAATGTGATCCAGGATAAAATGTACGAGAAGCTAAATAAGTAGTATGAACTTTTTAATTAAAAATATGTATGTAGCTATGCATCTTTGGTAGGGATTCAATTTCTTTTGAGGTTTGGACAAGAATAGAATTCCTTCCAGAGATTTTCTTAGTATTGAGTAAGTATCTTAATTAAGTTCAACCTACATGTTAGGGAAGGTTTATTTTGTATGTATTTTTTTACGAACGAATATTTTAATGGAAATGTAAAGTTAGGTAGGTACCTACTCGCTATAGAGAAGGCTTACAATGCTGTATAATATTTCCATGTTGAACAGAAATTAACTATTAAAATAAAAATAGTAGTTTTGTAATGGAGATATCTGCTGTAGGTAACTAACTTTATTAATTTATGAAACATGTTTTTTTTAAGTTAAACAACTATGTCCCTCTGCTGAGAAAGGGTCTCTCCAAATCCTTACAAGCATCCTTTTCCAGGGCCACCTCGATCCAGTGCTTGCGGTACGCGTCTAGGTCATCTCGACACCTCTTCCTGGGCTGGCCTCGGCGGAGCCGTTAATCCTCAGGCACCTTGATTTGATTAAAACATGATTAAATTATTACAAAAAAAAAAAAATTGCAACCAGTTTCCAATGCAGTACTACTGCACTGTTAAAAGTCCACAGTACAGTCAACAGATGAAAAATGATGAAAATCTGAGGACCCATCATCATTATTATCATTTCAGCCAAAAACGTCCACTTCTGGACATAGGCTTTCCTCAAGCACCGCCACTTCGACCGGTTCTATGCTTCCCGCATCCAGGTAATGCGGACCCATAAGTCCACAATCAATAAATATGCGCAGTTTTTTTTTTCCCTTGTCCTAGGGTTCAACAAATACGATGGACCCTAATTTTATTACAATCTAGCCTTATAAATAGACTAATAAGTCATTTAATTATAACCTAAACTATTAAATTGTCTTTACTACGAATGTGTCCAATAGCACTTTTCTTATTGTCTCTATTAAGGCGAAGAAGAATAAAAATAAGCTAACCATTCTATCAGTAGGTAGAATGGTTAGCTTATTTTTATTCTGCATGGAATACAGGAGAATGGCAGTAGCCATTCTCCTTTGACGACTGGCTGAGCACCACGTTTCCCGTCCATATGCGATATTAGTGACATTTTCTTTTGTCGTTCTTCACTACGCTAATGACACGCAAACCTATTGAGTCAATTATCGAACGTTTCGTCGGAATATGTCGTCGTTAAGCTGTGTTTACAAGACTGTTGGGCGAGTAGCGGGGCGTTTTTCACTGTTGGTACCAAAGCTAGGCTACAATTTCCTAAGACTGCGGTGGCCGCCACGTAACGTCCGCAATTTAACTTCGAATGATGTCACTAAAAGTTTATTTATGAAAGTAATTTGATATGTTTTACTAGTGAGCGTTTTTTGATACAGTAAAGTCAAACCCCGGTGCCTTCATTTTCATGACGTCCGTCACTGTGGTTGTTATGTGACGGCAACCGCACTTTAAGGAAACCGCAGCTTAGCTTTCATGACAGACACTCCGTAGACCGTTGCTGTGTAGCACCAGCCCATTAGATTCTAGGATATTTTACGGTGCTCATCACTATACTTCACGCTTTATAGCACGCCACCCATCAGATTTAGATAAGGATGATGCTTTGCTAAACATAGAACAAGCAACAAAGTTCTTCTTCTTTTATTCTTTCAAATTTTTTTGAGTATTCGGGTAGTAAGCTATAGTGTCGTCGTCGTTAAAAGCTTGACAGTGGAGTTCCACTGTCAAGCTTTTAACCATTCGACAGAAGAAGGACGCTAAACGCTCCCCGACCCGCTGTCCTATAACACAGTCTTATTTATACGTTCATATTTGCATAACATGTTAGAACGAGCTCACTAACCGTGTACTGCGACTTGGGAACGTTACAATTGCTTCCGAATGGTTTGAAGTAGCTGTGTTGCGTTTCTGACAGGTTGCTGTTGCTCGGTACGGACCGAAGATACTTTACACGCCATTATATTTAATTGACTGATGAAAGTGGCATGTCTCTTCTATATCTTCTTTATATATATAATTCTTCGGTACGTGTGTTTGTCACCTAACTCCTCCTAAACGGCTGGACCAATTTGGATGAAATGTTGTGTGTATATTTGAGTAGGTATGTGGATGGTTTGAAAATACAATTGGACCCAGTAGGTGGCGCTGTTCGAGCAGTACAACGTCTGTCTGCCAGGTCCGCTAGTATATAAATTAAAGTCGCTTTTTGTGTTTGTATGTCCGCGTTGTTCTTCTAAACCACGCAACAGATTGTGATGAGGTTTTCACCATCGTTTAGAGAATTCATTCCGGAAGGTTTATGTGTTTAATACGTTAATATTAAAGTTATATAAAACTAAGAAAGAAGGGGAGCTCGTGGCTAAGTAATAACAAGCCGCACGGGTCGATCCATCAGGTTAAGCTACGTTTGCCGGGGTTGGTCAGTGGATGGGTGACCATCTTCATATACCGAGACTCCTCCGTGCCTCGGAAAGCACGGTAAGCCGTTCGTCACGGCTGTCATTCGTGGATCTTTGATAGTCACTACGAGTCGTCAGAAGCTCGAAAGTCTGACACCAGTCTTACCAAGGGGTATCGTATTATCCAGTTATTGGGTTGTGGAGGTCAGATAGGCAGTCCGGTTAGACTGGAAGCCGACCCCAAGATAGTTGGGAAAAGGCTAGGAAGATTGAAGATTGATATAAAACTAAGAAATCTCTATGTTTTGTCAAGCCGTAAAAACCGTGCGAAGCCGGGTTAATTGCTACTGCTAGTGACATATGAAGTACCTACTGAGTAGGTTTTGAGAAGAAATGTTAGCAAGGTTAATACTAAACTGACAATAGAAGAGCTTGTATTCAAAACTTGCTTTTAAAGGGTAGTATTAAGAAATGAAGTGTTCTTTAAAAATAAGAGGATCACCCACATGTGGTACCTTCATGCTTTTATGGAACACGTCACGAATACGTAGGAAAAATCTAAAATTTAAGTGTC
Source organism: Conistra vaccinii (assembly GCA_948150665.1). NCBI lineage: Eukaryota > Metazoa > Arthropoda > Insecta > Lepidoptera > Noctuidae > Conistra > Conistra vaccinii. Next base: position 13,105,804 of record OX411330.1, read on the forward strand.
GTTCCCGTCCCCAGGCAGGCCTCCGTCGCTGCCTCAGAACTGGTATTTGATCTGGCAACCAGCCAGCAATATGCCTAGCGACCGAAAAACTATACATTCACGTATAGAATTTTTATAACCTAGATAAATTTTATGCCATGTCGTTGTTTTTTCAATGAAAGGGGTGTAAGGAGTTTAATGAAACGTGGCTGTTTTTGCACACACACACACACACACTTTCACAAACACTCAATGCAGTCACGATAGTCTGGAGGACACTCAATTTTGTTTCGATTCCGAATCGAGTCTACGACCTTTTACGTTGAAACCCAAGTGCTGATACGCCAATTAGACTGCAGCCCAAATTATCTACGATCGCCAATTGATATCTATTAGACAGCACTGTATTGTAGTACAACTGTTATACTAGCTAAAATGCTAAGAGAGTAATATGTTTAGTTCTATAAACATTTCCGTAATGTCAGTGAGTCTACTTAATCTTCAGTTTGTGACTTGGAATTATTCGGAGGTCTTAACATGGAGCTTTTATTATCCAAAGGGTTTACGGGGTACACAACTTTGATCATAATATCAACAAGTCAAATGACCTATTTTCCTACTTTTGTATTTGAAAACATTTTAAGACTGCCTATATTTTAACAAATATGTTAATGGTTAAAATGTGTGTTTTGATGAGCTATTTATTTGTTTAGTATTACATTTATGTTTGTAATTTCAATTAATGTTAAACTGTAATATTTATTGTTGTCAAAATATCAAATATTCCTGTAGTTACGCAAATTGTGCGGTTACCACAATAATTATGTTGTATTTTGTTTATTATTTAATTAATCCAAATGATTTGCATTTCAAGTTAGAAAGAATTTTCCACAATATTAACAACATCGTAAATTGTAGAAATAATATCCTAGTTTGAAAACTAAGTTCATTATAAGCAGCCACAATTCAAAGTCTACCATTACCATTCCAAATGGCGACACGACGTTGCAAAATAAATCAATGTAATGTGACAGGATGCCTGCTTAGTTACAACTTTACAAGTATGTCCTGCGGCCTAGTAATCGTAGCAGGTGATACAGATGAGATCGTAAGTCGCACACAAACACACACACATTCGAACAATCGTCGATTCTGCGTGACACACTGATACACCCACACACACCATCACACATGATCACACCCCACAGGTGCACATACACACACACATATATTCTGTGGTTGCAATTTGCGTTAGCTAGCGAAGGAACCGACCATAAAGTTATGCGAGGTGATAGCACAAGTTATTGTTGGTGTTCCAGTATTAAATCTCCGATCTTTATCGATGTTAATTTGCTTTGCATTATCCTATCTGGCGGAAGCATAAAGAGAGCCAATGAGATTTTCGTTATACAGCTAATTATGCTGTTGAACGCTTTTAAGGAGCTTTTTATAATATATTTTGCCGATAATGTGGAAAATCGAAGGTAAACAAAAAAAAAACATAATTACACCTATATGTTTTGGGTAGGTATTAATAAAAGGTGACAGGCAATTTATTTACAGAGGAAAGACAAAATTTGTCTGTTCTCACTGAAAATCACTGTATTCCTAACTAACTGTAGTGTTTCCGTTTTTCCAGCAATATCGTAATAGTTGTTGTTCCGTACATTGAAATAAATGTTGGTGTAAGCAAGGGAGGCAATTCGAACTGTTTAATGCACTGTCGAAATTAAAACTGTGAGAGCTACATGCGGAACCCTTTGTGGTGTAATTAAAATTTCATAATGTGAAAGCTTTTCAACTGAACTTTGCATCCGCCGTGTTCCTCTATTCAATCATTAAGTCTGGATTTGGTTATTTTGTACTAACCACTGATATTTGGGATGGAAAAGGATGGTTAGTCAAAACTAGAACTATTTATAAATACAACATGACTGTATTTTTAATTAAACTTAGTAAATTTCTTTTTTGCAGCCTCCAATTTGAATAAACTTTTATGATAGAGATACCTAATTGCCTTGGCCCGGTAATTCGTAAAAATATGTTTTTCATTTATTTCACAGTTGTATTCATGCAAAGGTTTTTTAAAATAAACATTGTACAATATCTCCCAATTATTTACAACTGAAATTAAAAGAGAATACAGTTGTTGTTGCTGTTGTTGTTGCTAAATAAAAACTTGATTATTCCTTGTTGACTGTATGTCGAATAGTAGGTAAATAAACAGTCAGAAGTCCAATTAGATTCCTTTGAAGTTCCTAACGCGAAATAAAATGCTCCCAAGCTCAGATGTTCAGTGACAATTTTCATTAGCGTACATTACGTGACTGCAAAATTAAGAGGTTGTTTATGACTTGCACTGTGCCTTCTTTAAACTTTAAGTTTTTCATAATTTTCAACAAGATTTGCGTATTCATGAATGCATCTTTTTAAGCGACTGTAATTTTATTTTGGAATGCGGTCTAATGTGGCTGATTGCATATTGTGATGTGTGTTGAATCTAAGCTGGCTGAAAAGCGACCTAAGATCGGCTACGAAAGAGACTAACATACCTTAGACTTAGATTTTGGATACTACACATAATAAAATACAGGGTGGCAGCGACCTCGACGCGAAAACGGATTTAGTACGTCATATTGAACCGACGAAAAATTTCAACGCAGGGGTTTGAAATTTTCGTGGGTTATAAAAAAAAAAAATCTGCTGTTTCATAGAAAACTGCAATATCTATGAGGTCAAAATGTATGGTGCAGCAGATTTTTTTTTACTTACGCAGGGGTGTTTAGAATCATGTACTGAATCCATGGAATCAGTTTTCGCGTCGATGTATGTACCACCCTGTATAAAACATTATAGACACTGAAGCAAAATTCGGTGATGGACTGTTCAGCAGACTAATTATTATCTGATATTTATGGAAAGGTCTTTTCAATCATGTTATGCGCCGGTCAAATTATGTCGAATCTTTAATTTCAAATGACTTCAGTCAACTCTGTTATTTACAATCACTAATCAAATTACTCATAACATTGCATCCTCTGCATCTAACATAACATTACCTAATCACAAGAGATGTACCAAACCGTGCTGGTTAGATCCCCTCTAGTATGTTTGCATCCCTGCACCCACGTAGCGGCAGTAACTCATACCAGCACAAGTGTATCTGCTAGAACTATTTTATGCTCCTGTCAGCAAAAATGTAGGAGATGTTTGTGGGGAATGGATAAGTAACCTCACGTACATATCCAGTGTTGACTTGCTGACATCTTATTTGAATATGCTTTCAGATTTTTAGAGTCACTTAAAGTGCCTGATGTTGTTAAATTACTTACCTCCGTTGGTTGGTTATGAGATGTGTCCGTCTTCTTTTGAGTTGCGTTATTTTTCCACGATTTTCCTCGTATTCGTTTTCGACTATTAATAACACAGCGCTGAGTTTCAACTGTAGAGTAAAACAAAGAAGTGATCTTTCGATTACTCGTTAATCCGCATGTTTGATTATTAGAAGAGATATAAGAGAATAAATATGAAATGTCTGATAAAGTATTATATTTTTAACTACTTCTTCTCTTAAAATCAAGATTTAAACTTAAAACAGTTAAAGGTTGGTCTAGTGGTCGCGAACGCTACTGCTGAGTATGAGGTCCTGGATTCGATTCCCAGGTCGGGCAAAGTGTTATTGGGTTTTTTCCATATGGAATTTCTCAGTATCAGCCCGGAGTCTGGATTTGTGCCCGGTTGATGGCAATAGGCTCGCCCCCTATTACATGGGACTCAAACACAACTGGCGAAATGTGGGTGTAAAAAAAGAAAGAAAGAAATAGCAGTGGTAACTGCCGCGACTTACAGGTTGTAGGTAGGCAAACCCTGACAGGCGCTTTACTTTGTGTAAATTATTTCATCACCACTGCTCTCAAAACGGTGAAGGAAAACATCGTGAGGAAACCGGCATGTCTTAGAACCATTAAATTCGAAGACATGTGACATCTACTAACCCGCACTGGGCCTGCGTGGTGGATTACGGCCCACTCCCTCTCACCGAGAAGAGGCCTGTGTCCCAGCAGTGGTAACAAATAGGCTGAATATGTTATGTATGTTACAGTTACAGCTAAAGAGCCGAATTACGAATGAATAAATAATTAACCATAAATTCAGCGAAAGAAAGCAACCTAATTACAGTGTTAACGGCCACCTGTTACGAGAATAACTTTATTTCCATCATTAGGTATTGTTAATTTTATCTTTTTTATTGTTAGTTTCGCCCACAATGTTGTATGAGCTAAAGTAGCAAGGTTCACTAAGGTTTCCTTTCTAAGATATTTCCTAGACTAAGCTAGTTTCATGTCTCAGCTGGATTCCTAGAAGCGTCTAAGTATATCCCGCGCAGGTGGAATGATGCAAAGAGTAATAATATAATTAAAAGTTTTCAGTTGTTGCAAACCATCTCTTGAGACACATTATGCAACTTCGACTTACTCAGTTTTTGTCTGAATTCGAAGAGCGCTAGAGATACTATATGTTGTAGAAATGTTAGTGAGAGGTGAAAAGACATTTTCTCTCCTAGTAAGACTAAAAAAACCTAACAAATTGGACACATATCCCGAACTGACAATCAGAGAACAAATTGGGAACTCGCATCAACTTGCGAACACTGTTATTGCCTACTTTGATGTTAGTGTTAAAAACTAATTTGGCCAGAGGCGAGGGTGAGGTCGGGAGAGATCGGGAGAGGTCGGGAGAGGTCGGACTATCGCAAGTCAGATAATGTTTACTTAAGGCCAACTTACCCCGCGCAGATAGTGCCTATCTCCGAGGATTCCCGAACAAAAACAACGCCCACAGGCGTTTATTGTTACAAGCCCGTTCATTATACATAGTTATCTCTACTTTGTTATATTAATTTCGTGTTGCGGTTTTTGGGCCGAAGCGGAGCAAACTTAATGGTAATGCTCCATTATATTTAAGGTTATTTAACACTGCTGTTCCTTCTTGTTTAGGAGATTAGTGGGTAATGAGGACTTGTTTATGCTGCCCGTTAATTCAGAGCCTTAATTAACTGGAAATTATTTTTTGATGTACTGAGTGGTAATTAGACCTCGCGCTGGCTTTGGTAAATTGGTGGACGTTCATTTTGTGTATTTTTGGTATATTGTCGTAATAACTGAACGTTTACGTTTAATACTTCACGTGTTAAGTATTAGATAATAAAGTATAGAGTAAAGCTAAGAACTCGGTTCGTAGGAGCGGTTTACATCCGCGCCCGCCGCGGCGGGGGGACGCAAACACTGGTACGAACGCGTAGTACATGGAGATATTAATTTTCACGATACGGTTTATGACCGCGGCTTGCGCGATTGTTCTCGGGTCCCGCTGCACCCGCCGCTGCAGCGGACGCGGCTGAAAACCGCTCCACGAGTTCTTAGCCTAACATAACACTATTTAAACTGGACTGATTCTTATATAACTCTTCCAAGAGACTGATGAAACTACAAGTTGGAACTAAAAGCAATATATGGCTAGTTTGCTCGGCATTAATCTCTTTGTATAAGCACACATAGTTATAGCATTAGTCACTACGCAAACCTATTTGCAGAAACTATAAACACATCTTACAAATCCATAATAAAAGCCGCCACAATGGCATTTCAATTAAACAAACAAAATAAGTGTGCAGCTCGTATCCGTGACAGACAATTATTAGTGCTAACAAACGATACGCCAGAGCAAACAGATTTCCGTACATCCATCAAGGCACTGGCAATATCAATGTCAATACATACATACGGTATTCATCCGATCCGCGATCCATCCGACACGAGAATTCATCCGACATGAGGTTCACTGTATGTCTGACTCTAATTTATCGAGCTGAACATTCGTTCAAACAAACAATTCGAGACATGTAATGCCCGCCATCTGTATGGTATGCTCAAATCCCTGCACGCTATATTGATATTAATTGGACGACACAGAAACCGCTCGGATGGGACTAACAACAGATTAATAAAGGACGGGCTCAATTGTAGGAATTCCCTTTGTGAGTTTGTGATACACACGTCAAATAAATCCAAATGAAACAAGGTTTTTAAGCTATTTTTATATCTTTCGGTATAATTTATCTGATCAAATTGAATATTTTTGATTCATGCTCCGCCGTTGTGTTTATATTATAAAGTCAAATGAGATGAGTAACAACCATGTTCAAGTTCACTTAAGAAGTAATCGATGAGCCCTCCGACTTCGATTCCAGCTGCCCGATATTTTGTAAGTGGAGTAATTTTCTATTACATTGGTTAACGTGGTCTTAAGTCTGAGGTAAGTGGTCTCGGTAGTTTAATCATTATTCACTGTGGTCCAAGCAAAAACTTGAAAATGTATCGTCTTTTGTATTGCTGGCAAGTTAATTAAGCTAGGACACAGGAGTCTCCTTGTGCTTGAAACTTTTTCAACGAGGAATTTTTGAATTTTGAACCAGCGTTTTCTGTAGCCAATGGTTTCTTAATGCGATAGAGACGCTTAACTTCTTAACGTTTGTGACTTGACTCTGTAATATAAATTGAAACATTCTACGAAACTATTTCTAGTTCAAGGAGCATCTAGTGCTTGATTTATGTTTTAAGCACCTCGGTAACACCGGATTCATGAGAGAGATTGCCTTTAAACTTAGCCCGAAAATTGATCCGTATTCAAATTCTTATTGTACCTTTCATCGTTCGCGATTTAATAAACAATCATTTCACAAGCAGCTGTATATTGCATGTACTCGAACAAAGAGTATGTATGCTCTGTTTTTTATTTTTATTGGCAATTAAACAATTAACCCGTCGAGAGGCACAAAGGAATGGCGGCTCCCTACTGTGCGGGGCGAAATTTTATACTCATTGAAGGCGTATTGTGGTGAATTTCGGGTTTGTTCTTCGGTTCGCAAGATGAAAGGTTTGAACCAGTGAATGAGTATTCCCATAATATATAATAAAAATAAGGCAGCCTCACAGCTGGGTACTGAGCGCATAGGTAAATTAGGTCGCGTTTGTGCACTCTTTGTATTATTCATGTTATGTATATTTTGCTAATGTACGCGTAGCGCACGTCTCTTTTCTCTGTTCCGCTGACAAGTTCGAGGTTCCTGTTTATAAAAATAAAAAGCAAATTCTTTTTGTAATTTATTTAATAAAAATCTCTTTTGACTTGAACACGATCACTAAATTACAGACAATTAAAGAAATATTATTTCATGTAACATTGAGATTATTTTACGTCGTATCAGTCGAGCTTAGAATAATAATAGTTACAAGTAAGACTCCTTCACTGACTGATAAAATGAAAATTTACATTATTACTACTTATCTTATGTACATTTCTCTTGTGACACTGATGATAAATTATAATCTTAATCACGATAAAAGGCTTTTACTCCACGCCTGTCTTTTTGGCTAGGTATACTTACGGACAGACTGAAAGATCTTAAAGTATCTTTTGGTATATAAGAACATGTTAGTAGTTGTTACTAAACCATTAGTTTGAAGGACCATAATATATTGTGTACGCAAATTACAGGAAGGATATTTAAAAAAAAAATGTAACATTTGTAAATGGGAAGCCATAATAAAAATCATAAACAATTATACTGGCAACATGTGGCGTAGAGTGAAAGCCGTTCAGTTTTATTTATGTTTGTAAATCAGCACGCATAGTAATTCCCATATGTCAAATCTGTACACGTAAAGCCGGTGCTTCGTTTGAGACTGGCTCTGAGCTAAGCGACTGCCTCGAATACAAACAACGACGCCTCGCGCCGAGTACGCATATCTAATGGATCAGCGACTTAATACCAAAATACTACTATAAAGGCATGTGTTCCAATTCAACACTGCATTAGATACCCATGAATGAGTTACTCAGTTACCAATATACAATAAATATCCCACAAAAACAAAATATGATATTCACTGATATTTTTATTTCAAACTCTTATTACGAGGACACTCAACTGTTTACGAAATGCATGTAAAATATAATTAAAGCGTTACGACTGTGACTGCTTACGTACATTTATATCTATTTACATAAATTATAAACCAAATAGTGCACCATGTTTTTCGCATGTATTTACAAAATATACAACTATGTACTAACAATTATTAACAATATTTTTACCGAATGAGATAAACGTTTTAAAACTTTATGAAACAAAATTTTACACATGTTTTCATGATGGAAATAAATAGATTGGACCTTACAATTCTCGTAGCTCGGGTCATGAAATTATTTATTTACAAGATCGGTAAAGAAAGTAATGACAGATGTTACAGTAATGTTATGTAAAGCACCATGTTTTGGGCACAAATCTGTAGCTTTTAGAGTAATAAATTTTCTTATATCGAATTACATTTATCTAATATTTCTGATATAGAAAAGTCGCAGATAAACGCCAAATTGGTAGACAAAACTGAAGTATTAGCTAACATGGCAGCTTCATATCATGTACAAAATCCGATTCAACTTTGTCAGCCTTTTCATGTACCTATTAACTACTAAAAATTGATAAGTAACAACAACGTAGTCATTACGTTTCTATGAAACGATCGATATAACAATACAAATAATTAATTTAGGCGTTTCTATCACTTCAACGTATACTCTCCTCGTTTGTCCTACAGTAATAATTCAACGTCTGTTCACTATATTTACACTGGATACACCTACGAACAGTTTGTCTTTGAGACTCGCTGAGGTGTCGACAACTTAATGGTACCCATTGTTGGGCTCAAATGGAATGTTTCTTCAAATGTAACACGACAGATTTACGAAAAGTTCCCCAGTCGCATTACGTCACTGGGTTGGTATTCATCGCTGTCCTGCGGTGTTGAGGAGTCCCTCTGAGGAGTTGGAGGCGGGAATGCCGCGGGGGACCGGCCCCTCAGCTCTGTGCTAGGGAATCCAGCGGCACCACCAGTTTTCCGTTGGAGTAGCTGTAACAAAGGAAAACTATTGAAATTACACGAACATTTTCCACTTCACGATTAAGTTTGCGTTTGTTTATAAAAGTTGTAAACTAGTTGCTATGTATGTTTAAGTTAGATCAACGAACAGTAAGTAATAAGTAGTTATTAACCTGTATGGTATAGTGGCTGTTCTGGATTTAGCTCTGCTTGGCCTACACGCGTCATCTGCAACCAAGACATTTCAAAGTGAACGATTTTAAATTGTATCTATGGTCTTCTTTGTAATGAACGTTTGTCTTGGCGGATAAAACGGAAACTTTCCGCTTGTTCATAGTTTATATCGTATCGACGAGGTTTAATTAAGTGGTAGCGCACGCTATTGTCTCGGCTCTTGCGGAACAATACTTATCTTAAGCCGAAGTTAGCAGAAGTAATATCTGCGATACCTTAATGAGGGAACTTTGTATCGACTTCGTTAATCGTTTCTGACCCGGCCGATTCGATCTGTTCTGCCTTTATCTTAAGTATTTATTTTAAGTAGTTTTGTTTGTTTAAAATTACATTGTTAAGTGTTCAATTGTGCTGTGTATAGTTGTGAGATGAAAATAAATAATAAAATAAAATCCGATGTATGAATTTCTCAACGAGAGATAAATTTTGAAATGGACGCGCATTTGCCAATTCCAGGATACATTCATATTAGTAATCATATGTATAAGTTACTGGTAGAAAGTTGTTTATAGAATGTTATTATAATTGCCAGCTAATTAGAGATGGAAGCCAGTGTACTTTCTGCCAGCTAAGTGACAAGTGTGTTGGCGGAGAGCCTTACCATAGAGCGGCTAACATCGTTGTGAGAGGCACGCATCGCATTGGACGGGCTCGGCACGCCGCTTGCCCTGAGAGCCCTGCGAGCCGGACTTACGCCGGAAAGTGTACCTAACGAGCAGACCTGCAATGCAAAACGCCGCACCGTTAACAAAACAAACAACTAAACCAAAATGAAAACAACAAACACAGCCACGCGCGCGCGTCCATCTGAAAAACGCCTATGGGCGGACGAAAGCGGGCCAAAATAAAAAAAGAAATGATGCTCTCAGGGTTTTCATGACTTGATACCGCTAGGATTCATTCACGTTTTATGGGAGAATGAAACTTTATGCTTTATGCATTTCTGTACTGGATTTATGTTTATACTACGCTGTGTATCGTGAAACTTCCTAAGTGGCGACGACGAATGTTTGGAGTATGTGCTTTATGTTTTAAGTTTAGTTTGAGCTAAATACAGAAGTTATGAACTCATTATGAACTAAGACATTCTAAGATAAAACAGCTACATTACTTAAACGTTTACATGCATAACTAGAAGGTGAAGAAGAAAGAAAGTGATTTTAGTAAATGATAATAATCTTACCAGTTAATCCGGCTTTGTTGATGCTGTTGGAACTAGAGAAACCCGATATTTTCTTCCAGGCTTTTTTGTTCCAAAACCCACTAGCTTTGGCGTCTCCACAGCTGGAGCTGCGTGGTGAAGGTATATCTTTTGGGCATCGCAGACCACACTCATCAGCCCCTAGGATGCGCACGCCGGCCCCTCGCGTGCCATACGCCACAGCGGGCAAGTGCGGCACTGATCCCGTCGGTTTACGACGCAAACTACCTACATAACTTGCCCCACTACTGCTGCCACTAAACCCGCTGTCTAAGTCTGGTGGATTACAACTTGCCGGCGAAAGTAACTCGTCCGTCGGACCAACTCGCAACAATTCCTCGATATTGTCTCTGTCTTCAGCGCGCTCCGAATCGGGAGATTCGCATTCCGGCATGAGCATTGCTTCTACACTAAGATTTAACTCTCCCAAAATTCGTTTGTGCCTCGATTCCACTCGACGGACTTCCTCTTCAACAACACTTCTATCCAAAGAAACTAATGACTGTCGTGGAGCGTATCGATGTTTGGGGCACGTCCTAGATCCATCGGTAATTTCTTCATATATGTTTTCTTCCGTGCCGTACCTCGTTACGTAATTATGTCGAGATGATCGATCACGTGGTATGCCACCCCTTCCTCGCTGACGGTTGACCTTCCTTGATGACGAAGGCATTGATAAATGGTGGTCGTAGTAAGCATAGGAGTAATCGACCGGTTCAAATCGCTCCATAGTTGCTGCGATGTTGCTCCTATTCCATGTCTGAGGGGGAGGCTCTCTCGATAAATTGACAGCGGCTAGTCTTGCCGGGAGGATTTCATCCAGGTCCCTGGCACAGCGTTCATCAAGCGATTGCGCGCCATCGTCTTCCTCCCGCCTGTGCTTCCTATGCGGTCGCCGAGATGTTTGTGAGCGTGCGTGCGCTCGGTCGCAATCTGATCCATGACCATGATTGTAATCAGGTGTGTGGCTTCGATTATAATCAATAGGCCTATGTTTACAATCTAGCGTATGGTGATAATCAGGAGTGTGCCTCAAACTGTAGCTGGAGTTCCCTTCAAAATCAGAGCGGTCGTAAGAAGGGCTGTCATCGGCATTGCTAGTATGAGCATGAGGACAGTCGGCTGCGATGCCGGATTCTGACGAGGGGTAATCGTGAACCTCTGCTGTGACGAAGGACTGCTGCACGTGGTCTTCTGGTCGTGCGGGCTCCGACGTGGCGTGTCGGTGGTGCGGGCGCGGCCGTGTGGTCTCGCGGCAGCTGGCGAAGGTGCGCTGGAGAGTCCCCGGGTGTGGGTACCGTCCACAACGACTGTCGTACACCGCCTCCCCGGGCTCGTCGGGGCTTGGCGGCGCGCTTCGTGATTCCATGGCTCATCGTCTCATATCCAATTAGTACCTGTAAAAAATGAATGATCATTATTATTTGACGGAATATAAATATGAAATATTTTCTTTTTAATAAAAGCCACGGACCGACACCGCCAGCGGGGCCGAGGGCAATGAATCTGAAATTACGTGCTGCGTGATAAGGGTAGGGTAAGTGACGATCAACACAGCAGCCGACGTCGATATATCATCATCAGTCGCCGGGGTAATAAATCGGGGACTTTGTGCCGTGTTTACATTTTATATGGCGGATTTTTAGAAGCTTTGTTGCTTGGTGATATGTGACGTAATGTCACGTCTGCTTTGTTATGGGAATTAAGAGTGATGAAGGTGTATTAGAAGACAAATTACATATGTAGGTATGTTAAATAAATTTCTCTTTAAAAATTAACAACTTGCTAGCAATGCGTTGAACATATATTTTTGACATTGAAATGCAAATTCTATGCGACTACTTTCGATTTATCACCCACAAATACAGTAACTATCATAACCGAATTCAAAATCAACATTTTTATTGCGTCTCGCTCGGATGTTATTGCATGAATTCCAGACCAATTTATTACTATAACGATAAGTGTCCGTGAACTAGTGGCAAGGGCGGGCGTCGGGACGCGACACCCTCGGTTGCTATGGCGACGGGTCCCCGCGGTTTATCGCGCTTCCGCCCGATATTCCTTGCATCTAAATCATCATCAGCGCTGGGAAGCGGATCGTAAAGAGCCCGTTGACCGTCCGTCCGCTATAATTTGTTACATAGCCCGCCACCGCATCGCTCGGGGTTTGGGCTCGCCTCTATTGCCCAAACGACGGTCTATGGCCTAACTTTCGCTCTATGGCAATTTTCGAGACACTTCTGTGTTCTCGCGAACAAAATATTGTTTGGCTTCGAATGTTTTCGTGAACGCTGCAGGTGCGATCGGCACCCTCCGTATAAACCAAATATTGATCGTTTCTATGTTGTATACATAAAAAATGAATTTTACTAGAGAAGTGGAATACATTTAGTGACAGAACGATACATTACCATTGCGTTCTCATACGGCGTTGTAAGCACATTTTAGCTCCCCTTTGTACGTTCCCCTAAGCTTAAGAATATATTACGTTTTGTGAGGGTTAAAAAATCATGCAATGCACATAACAGCGTCGTAATTGCAATGAAATTTATTAATGTTACACAGTATTACTGACACTAATTGCCGACATTAATTTAGGGGATTAAAAACGCGTATTAAAAACTTGACATTGCACTGTAATGGTTAAACTAATGCGTTTTGTAAAGCACTGTAACTATTGTGATCATAGGATAGCATGAACATAATTTAGTTGTGAACACAAAGTATTTGGACACAATATACTATACAGATCATAATAATACTAAGCAGTTGGAAAAATAACAGAGACCTAGAGAAACCACAACAAAAATAACCAGTTCACTGCTAGAAAGAGACAAGGAAAATCCAATATTATAATCGAAAAAGCACTACCTGCACATTGTATAATAATAATTTTACAGCATTACTGTAATCACCATCCATCAGGACGAGATAAAATAATAAGTGTTTTCATTTTCTATGCACCCCACGACCATCATTATAAATAATAAGTTTTTTGTACTGTGGACTCATGTGGTCGGTACCGTCCATAGTAAAGGCACTTGCAGTCTGGCACGACGCGACAGTGCGACACGATTCTGTGATATAGATCCGTAGAACAATTTCTATGTCGTGCGACAAATCGCGCCTGTCTGCATTTTTTTTCTACATTGGATGGCGTTATTGACAAATTGTTGATTAAATATTTATGGAATGTGTATGTTAGGATTAGTTTGATGAATGTGGTTTTTGCTTGGACGCATCTGGTGGTAAGTTTAATGTGACTCCACAGCAAGGTTGCGACAAACAAATGTACGACAAACGCTAGGGCGACAGTACGATAGGTCGACCATCAGCGGTGCGACAGCACATCAGCTCGACGAACGTTAGTGCGACAGATTGTTTTAACGACAAACGATGGCACGACGAAACTTTTGATCGACGAACGTTAGTGCGACTGATTGTTTTCACGACCATCGATGGGACGACGAAACTTTTGACCGACGAACGATAGCGCGACACAATTTTCGCTCGACAAACTAAAGCACGACAAACATTTCTATAATATTTTGTTGCTGATCAATCAATCTCCGTATCAAAGTTGCGACAAACAAATGTGCGACAAACGCTAGGGCGACAGTACGATAGGTCGACCATCAGCGGTGCGACAGCACATCAGCTCGACGAACGTTAGTGCGACAGATTGTTTTCACGACAAACGATGGCACGACGAAACTTTTGATCGACGAACGTTAGTGCGACTGATTGTTTTCACGACCATCGATGGGACGACGAAACTTTTGACCGACGAACGATAGCGCGACACAATTTTCGCTCGACAAACTAAAGCACGACAAACATTTCTATAATATTTTGATGCTGATCAATCAATCTCCGTATCAAAGTTGCGACAAACAAATGTGCGACAAACGCTAGTTTAATATTGTTAAAATATTTTATTATTTGGCTTTTTTGGCTTTGACGTAAACTGACCAATCCAATACGATTTGAATTTTTCGAATTAATATAAATAACCAATTGCACAGAAAGGTTATAATTTTTTCGTTGTTTTCACTTCTCGTTTTTTTTACCTACGTCATTTTTTGAAACAAATAGGTAGTTAATGATTGGTTACATTTTCTGTCGGCAAACAGAAGTGTTACTGTGCCTTTTCTTAAACAACATGTTTTTATTGAAACACACCCGATTTTAGGTATAGACAGGGAAATTCATCATTTATCAAATTGACACAATACGCCAATTTCAGGTGTTATAGTAATTTTATACATAATGTAAAATAATTGCAGTTTTGATTTATAGAAACAGACAATTTAAGTTGGTAGACAATTTTCTAAACAATTTATTAATTTGTCATGCATGTCTTTTGACCTTAGTAGGTACTAAGGTCAAAAACTTCAAGGTTTTCTCAAAAATCTTCGTCTGCAACAAGAACACACTAACTAATTCAGGTCCACAGTAAGTCTATTGAAACATCTCAAAGAAGCTCTACACAGTTCAGTGGCACCACACTGGGAACCAATTATTTATGTATCAAGTACCGTGGCACTAACCGTCTGGTGACTCAATAGGTGGCGACCTAATGAAAGCTTGTCACGTTTTAATTTGTCGTTACTTAATATTTAACTACGGTCTATGATTGACTTGACCGGCTGTGGGGTATGCAGGCGTTATTAGTCAATTATTATGTTATGGAAGAATTGTTTTATCAGATGAATTCTCATCTTCAAGTCAAAAAAAAAAAGAACTGCTACAAATGGAAAAGTTCTTTTGTTTTGGTAATTGGTGGCATTTAAAAAAATTCATAATATTTCACTATTCAGTACTTCATAACCATCCAACTCCGTTAAGAAAAGGTAACTCTAGAAATATTAGAAATAGAAAATAGTTTATTATACAGGTACTACAGTAAACTGGTTCACAACATCACACCAAATTGAGACGACACGAGTAGCTTAAATTATTATAAGTTACAATTGAACAGTGAGCCCCACACTAGACAGTTAGTTATCTGTGCATATAATTTATAAATAATATAAATAATAACCTAATGTATCATATATATAGGTACTAAAACTTTCCTGAAATAACCTACGTAGGTAGCTGTTAGTGAAATAAATATTGAAATTAAAACCATAAGTTTTTTGGAAAAATCGGAAACTTAGAAAATACATGGATAAGGGTCGAATACAGAACCTCCTTTTTGAGATCGGCCAAAAAGCTGTTGCTGTTGTTTAAAAGCTGTTTTGCATAATAGAGCGTATGATTAGAAAGATGCAACCCACGCTTTTAGTTCCCATAGGAATATGAGAAGATATACTAGCTCTAGTCACTACTTATCTATTCTAATATTATAAGGGTGAGGTTGTGAGGTTGTAGTGGTAATCTCTGGATCTACTGAACCAATTTTGACAACGTTTTTACCTATACTACGCAATAAGGAAGGATTTTTTGAAAATTGAGTTCCTTATAGATTGACCTCCTAACTGCAATTCTAAGTGCGGCTGTTTAAGTAACACAATTTTCCAAAAATCCTTTCTTACTGCGTTTCTAATTAGCACGGCAGAATAAAAAGCCACGTTATTTGTGAGTGTATATATTTATGTTTATTTATGCTATATATTTATATTTACCGCCCAACTAAGTGGGCAGGGGTATATGTTGGAAAACAATTTCAAGTCCGCCATATTTGTGACACGTGAAAAAATTCTTGTGAATAAATTCTATAGGATTTTTTTACAGATATAGCTGTATTTTTTTAGATAAGGATAGTTAAGTGTATTTACATAGTTAAGTAATATTGTATCTTTATGCCAGGGGCCCAGTTGAGTTTGATTGCCTAAGACAGATAGGCCACGTTCGACATGTTTAGAAAGACCCTCTTTTTATGGTTCACAGATATTCATGTCATAGTTGCATGGTTATTGGTATCAACAGTTATTGATATCAATAACTTTGCAAACAAACATAACATATTTTAACAAACGATACTCCACCTTAGTTGTGACTGAATATTTTACGATAGAGTTTATGTGATGCATGTTTAGCCGAATAAAAACGTTTGGAAGGAGAACAATGCATAGACGATGGTCACTCTTGTAATTTGAGTTGGTGTAGTGTAAAAAATGTAGAAATAATAGTGACAATAAACTTATAAGTTTATAACACATGAACAAAGTGTTTTTATTATCATATCAGTGTGGCTACCATGAGTTTCATTTAACCTTCTCGATCAAACGCATCGAGCGCGTTCGGCGTTCCGATTGGCCCTTCACCGATGAAGGCTGGCCGGCTGCCAATCGGAGTGCCAAACGCGTTCGATGCGTTTGATCGAGATGGTAAAATGAAACTCATGGTAGCCACACAGACTTTAAGAAAGTAAAACGGATTTGTGTAAAGTGCAATAAACACTATTCTAAGTTTTAAAATAATTACCACGTAAAAAATTAAGTTAGATTAAATTGCTTATTAGTCTTAAAGCTAGATTGTAATCGATTATTAAGAACCTGGTTCTTTCTAGAAAAGCATTAAAAAAAACTCTTGTAATTGTTAATACTTCGTATTTACCTAGTCTATTTTCTTAAAACATGCGGAATATCTGAAGATGCAACGAAATCCTCCAGTTTTACTTCTTGTAATAAGCCAGCTGTAGGGTTTACTAACAAATTAAAAAAAAAAAACAGAAGAGAGCAGAATATTATAAATGCGAAAGTGAGTTGTTTGTTACGCTTTCACGCTAAACCGGCTGAACGGATTTGGATCAAATTTGGCACACGGGTAGACCATGACCTGGAATAGGACATAGGATACTTTTTATCCGGGTAGTACGTTCCCGGTTCCCGTGGAATAATGTCCGGCATGCACGCAGGCGAAGCCGTTGGCAAAAGCTAGTTATATGATAAGTAGGTAGGTCTATTGTATTTGAAGCAAAGAGTTATTGAATACACAGAACTTTTAAATAATAATAACTCCTTGGAGTAACTTGGGACTTAATGTATGAGATTCTTATCTTATTGAAATAAGTGGGTTATTCCCAAAGTACTCCATCTTTGGGAATAACCCACTTATTTCAATAAAAGTATCTGGGCGACTGAGCTCTGCTCTGGTGAAAATAGAGAATGCTCATTTAATCTATTCCATGCTGCCATGATAGTAGGTACTTACTTACTGGTTCAATGCTTCCATGTCATTATTCTAACGTGTCAATTGTCATTATTCTTGTTCTAAACTTTGGGCGACATAGCTCTGCTCGGGTGAAAATACGGAGAAAACGAATTTCCCCAGATATAAGACCTAGCTAAATCGAGTTATCGCTCCTGTAAACCCCTATATTGCAACTTTCATCTAAATCTAAAAATATATGTATATATATATATATATATATATATATATATATATCGTTTAATAGTATAGGATTCATTTCTCGTAAATAATCCGTAGTTACTCGGTAGAAACGAAGTGGGTGATGCAGTTGATTGAATATTACTACGTAATGGCTCCAGCGCTGGTTCAGTAATAATCCCTTGTATGTTCAATAGCAACGAAGTTATTTACCCATTCGCATTTTAATTGGTGAAATATTTCGGATCCATTTATATTATTTTAATATCTTTCCCATTTCCAATTAAATAAACAGAAAGTACTTATTTGTTAATAAATAAAATTTTGGTTCGTTTATTTATAACAGAAAATGCAATATTAATAAAATGTTAATTCAATGAAGTCAAACAGTGTTTATTGTTCCAATATTTTACTTTATTGATCTATACTAATCAAATGTAAAAAATAGAACTGATATCTCTAACAGAGTTTCTGATGCACCCTTTCGCATTGCTTCATAAGCTCAAGAACTATCAAAAGGTCGACGCTCATTGGCTAACGATGTCGCAGACTAAGGTATGTATGTACGTTGCATTATTTTAACTGATGTAAATCTAAAAATCATCGTTTAATTACGCATATCAGCAGTGAAATCATTGGACCAATCCATGTCTTCCGAGGGTAGCAGAAAGCTATCATCTATTTCAACTGATAGTAATATCAGCTAAATTAATACCAGTAAAAAAAGAAGCACAAAAATATCAATTTTTGGGAATCAAATTTAGGTTTGCAAAGCAGTCGTCGAACCTTTAAGCTATTTGCTTTGTTGAAAGTTGACTAAAATTGCCGATAAAAAAAAAGTCATTTATTCAAACTAGACTGAGAATCAGCACTTTTCAAACGTCAAAATTACATAAGACAGTCCCCCAAAACGCGCGCCCTTAACCACTTCCTAGTGCTTTAGCTGGGAAGAAGAAGTGGCGCAACAAACTCCCCAGCAGCACAGCTGTCTGATTAGTTTGAAAAAAAAAATTCTATATAGTATGCAAAATGATTTACATTACGCAACACTAACTATAATTTGAATTATTAATTAAGTATTAATTAATTATAAATTAGGCAAGGTCTTAACCCTGTGGTTATTATTAACATATTCGAATCATCAGCCACGTCGTCGTGGTGGCCCTGTGGCCATCACAACGACTCGGCTGATGGCTATGTTTTTGGAACGAAGTTCCCTTTCGCCCGTTGCGAAAGGGGGCTAGATGGAAAAAATTAAGACCAAAAGTTGTAACGACACTTTTTAATTTTTTATTATAACGCCATCTGTGAGCGACCACAGGTAATAATTAGTGGC
The DNA here is from genome assembly GCA_948150665.1 of Conistra vaccinii. Taxonomy (NCBI): domain Eukaryota; kingdom Metazoa; phylum Arthropoda; class Insecta; order Lepidoptera; family Noctuidae; genus Conistra; species Conistra vaccinii. The sequence continues at coordinate 13,124,837 of OX411330.1, forward strand.
ATGCCTTTGTGAGGTTCATTCCATAACTTCGTTCCATCCGGGTGTCCCTTGACACCTCTCAGTTTTTTTAATTTCTATAATAGTTACCTACCTAACTAAGCTTAGGATTTAAGTGTTTTCAAGTAATATCTACAATCTGTGAAACGTAAAGTTCGTACGTAACGTTAAAGTAAGTATAAGCAAGTTAAACAGTGAAAGTATCGTTTGAAACTAACTTTCAAAGTTTTTAGTATCCAAAGAGAGAAAAGAACTGTTTAATTCTACCTAGAGCCATTTATTAACTCAGTAAATTCCGTTTAAAATAATTAATTTTATTAAAGTTTTTACAAGGACCGTAAATATTGAAACAATACTTAGAAAACTGTAGGTATGTACAATTTATTTATAATACGAGTACATTAATTTTACGTCTTTCAAGATGTTATTCTTTTCTAGCAGACTAGCTTCTGCCTGCGACTTTGTCCGCGTGATTGTTTTTTTATCATAAAATAAATCCTATGACACTCGCCAATACTGTAGCTTGCCATGAGTGGAAGAATTTTCGGAATCGGATTAAGAGGTCCGAAGATTATCCCCTACATAAAAACTTACAAGCAAACAAAATTATACCTCTTTATAATATTAGTAAGTACGTAAGTAAGTATACTCGTAAGTAATAGTAAGTATTAAAGTATTATAATATTAAGTTACATTAAGTGTAGATTAGTGTGTTTTCTGATCCTTTTTTTTGCAACATTAGGCTCATAGCGCACTTTTAGTTAGTCACTAGTTAAATATAGTGTTGACTTACCATCGATATCTACTTAATGACTCGAAACTTTATAGGTACTTTCTGTATCGGAGATCTGAATGTTCAAGACCCACATAAGCACCTAAGTACCAAAAGTGGTACATTTTACAACACGTATAAGAAAGCTATTACATTGAACGCCGTCGTTCACAGATTTGAATTCAAGAGGAGTTGAGCCTTTTTCGCGACGATTCTGTTTATTTTGTATTCCATTCCCAAAGTGCTCGAATTCCGGAAATAGTTTGGAAAATCCAAAAGTGCACGCCTCATACTTATCATCACTCATTCATAAACGAAAAAGAAATTCAAAACATAGTTTAAAAATGAACAATTTATCACTTTTCATGAAGTCGTAATGTCAACGACTGACAAAGATATTTACTTGGCGGTTGCTAGGCAACTTACGGACAAAGGTTGAAAATATTTAGATAAAGATATTTTATTTTAGTTAGTATTTTATTAATTATAATAAAACTACTTTGAATAAAAGAGCCATTTTCAATAGGGTTCCTTCTACGGCTGAAACGAAAGTATAAAAAAAAAATTGACTCAATTAATTGATTTTATCGCAAGCTACAATGTTTTCAGGGTTCATAAATTGACGGACAGGAATTTATTTTCAACTATTTTTATGCTTTTTCCATTTCTGCTGCATTAAATCCATTGTTAAAAAGTACAGTATTAATCTCCATTTAATCATCTATACAATGGTATATCAATTAAGTAGGTTCTGTGTACTAGCAGGAGTGTAACAATAAAAACAGTTACAGAAATGGGGCAAAAATAATTTTTCGATCGTAGAGCACACTCTAATGCTTCGCATTATGAGTCGTGCAATAAATAAGTAACAAATGAAAGTTTAGTTAAAAGCTAAGATGAAGCAAAGCCGAGATAAGCGCCAAGCCGATTGGTCGGGCGAGTCCATTAATAAAGATAATGATTCTTAAGACGTGTCTATTAATAGTCACTAATTCCACGATCTTATTTGTGATTCTGAGGCCGATGGCAATTACTTATATTCGTTAGAATATGCAGCGGTCGGAATAAGCTAATGTTGTTAGGAAAGCAACAAAATTTATTATTACTGGTGTGCATAAAATTCCACCTCGTTGAGTTTAATTTCTTCCTGTATTAATTCCTATTAGTCTAAATTACGTAGTATAAATAAGTAGGTATATTCATTTATGTTGGCGCGATGGTAACCTACCATATCATGCTGCTGTTCGCTCAGAATGTAATTAAAGAGACTAGGGGTGAGCCTTCGAAACTATTACTTACAAATGTTATAGAGAACAGTTAATTCCGGTACCTATCGGCCGGTTTATGCGACACTCAACGCAGAACGGTTTAAGTGCCCTTTGAGAGAGATCTCCTCGTTTTATTGCTAAGAAAGTAGTTAATAAAATGTGCGAAAATATCTCTGCAGGACGTAACCGTTCACAGTTTATTTGACTACTAATACTGCCCTTAAGTAAGTTATAGATCTTTGGCTGACTAAGTTCGTGTCTGAGACTATTCAGTCTCTGTTTTTACCCGACTACGGCGAAGAAAAAAGGAGGTATTGTATGTATTATTTATGGGGTATGTATGTATGCTCATCTGTTCCCTCATAACTTCTAAACTCCTTATCATAATTTGACAAATGAGGTATCGTTGGATGCGTCGTGATCGTCCGCTGGTTATAGACTATGTGACGTCACATGAATAATGCGCCCTCTAGAAAGCAAGCCATGAACTAAAAAAAAATGTTGTTCTATATCTTATTCTTAGCTTAGCGATACTAATAACTACTCTTTAGAAATTAATTTGAGTAATTAGTTAGGTATTTAAGAAAATTACTTGTTAACTTGAAATCTAAGTTTTCAGAGTATAGTTTAGTTCAGGGAATTTACTTAATAAATGAATAATTGTTTTACGTTCTTGTTCTAATTCAAATTAAATCTGATATTATAATGTAATGAATGTAAATACATGGTTGTATCGTTTAAACTTACAACGTTTTTGATGATAATAAATTAACTTTAATAAAATGTTTCGCTTAGCTTTTTTCGCCGTCACGCTTGTCTGGCTCTTGTAGTTTTTACAAGAAGTAAAATGTTCTGGTAAAATGTTCTGCATAATATTCTTATGAACTGACAACGATTCAACGACGGTAATATTTAAATAATTTGTGTTTTCCTTAATCCTAAGCCTCTGTAAAAGTCGGTTTTTGTGTCTGTGAGCCCGCTTAGTTTGCTTAGTTCTTCTAACTAAACTATTAATTTGGTTCCGGTTTTCACTATCTTTATACAATGTGGAGACTACCATACAACAAAAAATGGTCGTCTTCACCTTGTATATATAATTCTTCGGTACATGTGTTTGTCACCTAACTCCTCCTAAAAGGTAGGACCTATTTGGATGAAATTTTTTGTGTATATTTGAGTGGGTCTCCGGATGGTTTGAAAATACAATTGGAGCCGGTAGGTGGCGCTGTTCGGGCAGGACAACGTCTGCCAGGTCCGCTAGTCATTTATAGAATTTATTCTTTAAGGTTTATGTGTATAAGTAGCTCGTGGCTAAGTAATAACAGCCACACGGGTCGATCCATCAGGTTAAGCTGCGCTTGCCGCGGTTGGTCAGTGAATGCGTAACCATCTTTACATACCGAGACTCCTTCGTGCCTCGGAAAGCACGTTAAGCCGTTGGTCCTGGCTGTCATTCGTTGATCTTTGACAGTCGTCAGAAGCTTGAAAGTCTGACACCAATCTTACCAATGGGTATCGCATTACCCAGTTACTGAGTTGTGGAGGTCAGTAAAACGCGGCTCCATGTAAAATACTGGTATTCAGCTGCATCCGGTTGGACTGGAAACTAACCAAAATAGTTGGGAAAAGGCAAGGCAGATTGATTATTTATACTGTTTATAATATATTAACATTTAACGTAGATATCTGGATGTTTATACAATGTGTCCCAGGGATAAGTGACCGCCCGGCGTTTTTTGAATATTTGTACAAAATTATTAATAATTACATTTATATTTGTGACTTAGCGGCTTTAGTTTTTTTTTATGTTTTTTTTTACCTGCGTCATTTTTTTGTTTTGTAAGGAAAGACCTACACCTTCAAAACAAAAAGCTAAGTCTCAAATATAAATGTAATTATTAATAATTTTGTACAATAGTCAAAAAACGCCGGGCGGTCACTTATCCCTGGGACACATTGTATATGTCGCCACATCAGTACATTGCACCCGTGCGAAGCAGAGGTGGGTCGCCAGTATAAGATAATTCAATCATCATGCTCTTGGTGTTCCTTTTGCTTTTTGTACCTAATACATAAACATTTATAAACAAATTTCGTTGTAAAACAGAACTAGCTACAAGTTCGACGTGTAAACAAAACATAGACACGATATGAGAACGCTCAATAAAATACAAATGTTCGGTCATGTAAATTGACGGCATTGTAGCAACGCACACGCACGAAGGAACGATGCCACGAACATTTGAATTTGGAATCATATACCTCGAAGCTGTAACTAATCGAGCGAGTCAAAAGTTTTAACACAATTTTCTTGTGTACAGTCAAGGGCAAAGATATGTAGCGAATTTCATTTTTTTTTCCATGTAAACTGTTGTATCTATATTGAATTGAATTTGTAAGACATTTAACGTATAACACATTTTAATGGTGAGAAAAATATTTCTAAACGAAGTATATATTTATTTGTAAGAATGTAGTTGTACATAATATGGTTTTAATATTTTGTTAAGTTCTATACATTCTACCACAACATATCTAGGTACTAGGTATACATTGTAACAACAAATCAATTTTCACGCCTCCCCCTTAAAACCTAGGCCAAATATTTGATATTCAGATAGCTCAAGTCATGACCTATAGAGGTGCCATAAAGAATACGAATAAAAACTCTCGACTAATTAAAAGTTATGAAACAACGCGAAATTACACAAGTATTCTAATAGGATACAAATATTCAAATGTCATTCTTAACTAAGTACAATTAATTTTAAGATGATTTACACCAATCCAATAAGAATGAATTTTATTACAATTAGTTAATCGTTATTTTAAAATGAATGTCAAAATTTTGCTTTGTGTTACATATATTTTTGCCTTCGACTGTACATTCTTGATTCCGCGAACTCGCGATACGTCACCAGGTAGGGAGCCTCGTTAAAATTCAGTAAAGCTAAGAACACATTACAAACGAATAGGCTCACTTCGTCTTAACAATTATACCCCAGTTTATACACGCTTTGCAACCGAAATTAGGGACGCGCCCCGAAACCCTGATATGTAAGAAAAGCCATTATATTTGTTTAACGAAATTGGGTGTGTAATTATTATAATAAAGTCTCTTCAAACGTTTCTCTAGAGTACTTGGTTGATTTAAGTTAGTGTTTTGTTTGAGCTTGATTCCGTACTTGTGCACGCAGTGGGAAGGAGACACCCACGTAAAAAGGTTTTAATTTATTTAGTTTAAAACGGCGCGTGCGTCCGGAATTTTAACATAAATGAGTATACCATCCTGTACTAATTTACGTGGCTTATGTTTTTGTACATCTTTACATATTGATTGAATATGTTGTTCATTAAAGACACTGTTTTAATAGTGTTGCGTCAAATATTGATTTGATTGAAGAGCAATGGTGGCCCAGTGGTAACGGCCCTGACTTACAAGTTGTAGGCCGTGGGTTCGAACTCAAGCAGGCGCTTTACTTTGTGTAAATAATTTCATCACCACTGCTCTCAAAACGGTGAAGGAAAACATCGTGAGGAAACCGGCATGTCTTGGAACCAAAAAATTCGAAGACATGTGACATCTACCAACCCGCACTGGGCCCGCGTGGTAGATTACAGCCCACTCCCTCTCACAGAGGAGGCCTGTGTCCCAACAGTGGGAACATTAATGATGAAATGTTGCATTCGATAACACACTCTAATACATCCCGATTGGTCTACTGTTAAAAGGTCTGATGCAGCCGTAGAAAATACTACAGGTTACACACACCATATGCAATCCATGAAGATACGATGTAAATATTCATACACCGTTCGTGGTGGCAAACAAACATCTCAGTGAAAGGGAGTTTAAGAGCAAAGTTTACATGGTAGGTAACAGTAGAATATATTAACATTAGAGTGAGGAAATATATTCGCACTCAACACGTTATTACGCGGTTCAAGTGATATCCTTACTTGGCGACTTGCAGTTTTCATAACATTGGGGAATATGGATACCCTGCAGCCCGCTAGCGGTTTTCACAGTGGATTTACAAGACAAAGACTTTTTCCTATTATAAGCTTTCTAGATTAATTGAATTGCAAAGCGAAAATTGGTCTTCAAACCAGACCAAATTGTTTAAAAATATCATTAGCTGAAAGCAAACTGACTGTACCACAAACAAAAAAAAAACCCGTTGCGCCGTCCGCGACAATGAATTGCTTATTATTATCTACTAAACATTTCTTAGCTTTGTATTCATTAAATAGTTAGAAGTTAGAATTAAACACAAATACTTATAAGTGGTTGTTCGAAAAGTTATGAAGAAACTAACCGTAAAAACTTTCAAAGGCAGAGAGCTTAATTCGCAAAATACTTTACAGTATTTCAAATCCCTCGTGTCAAAGAATTATAGCTACGAACGAACATAGCAAAATCTTTTCGTTTCAAAAATAGTTTTTCAACATTTTCTATAACGTCTTGGATTATGAAATCGTCCATTTATTTTACGGCGAGATTTTCCTAAGGTGAGACGCGTGACTACCTTCAATATTGCTCCGTCCCCGTGGCTCCCAATAACACATTTTTAAGGATTTGTGTCAGGATCATTTTATATGAAAGGGAAAATATTTCCGAAGTTGAACGATGGAATTAAGCTTTACAAAATCTGTCTTTCATCTTTAACATTAAATATGTATTGGGTGAATGTTAGCGCGATTATCGTCTGCCTTCAGAGGATTACAAAGTTTATACACCACTTCAAGCTATTAAATCGCAGTACAATACAATATTGTGCGATCATTTAACTGTAATAATAATCCGGTTTCCAGACATCGAACCACAAATTAAATAGCATTATGTTTGTTATTTATGTTGAGAACTTAATTCCAAAACTGTTCATTGTATGTACAATCCGTATTGTTGAAATCTAATTGTCTATTCCATTCCAGGTCTATTCCCATACCCAGACTATCGTATCGTAAATTGCTACACGCAGACAAAATTACTTACACGAATAGCTCGATAATATGTGGCAAGCACGTTCAAAATTAAACTTTATGAAATTCAAAGTTTCTCTTCTATTACTTAATCTGATTGTTAAATCGCTTCAGTGTGTATCCATTGAAATATCACTAAATCTGAGGGCATTTCTAAGTGAAAATTTCCCGCCAGCTCCAAGGAAACGAGCCGGCGAATTGGCTACCAGCCTATAAAACGTAATGTCACATTCATTTGCAATTCAAGAGTCCTCAGTCTGTATTATGCCTAATAAAATTTACATATTTAAATTAAACTGAGAAATAACAAGATACTGTAACCATCATGGCGCTTAGATTGCATGGACGTTTGTATTTTTAAATACACATACATACTTTCATATCTTCCGAGTTTTCATGACATTTTTAATTTAAGTCACGATGAACAAACGGAGTCTCGTGGTGCCGGCTGTGTGAACTCACGCCCTGAATAAATTAGTTTGCGCGCCGGATGAGAACTAACTCAAACAGCTGACTGAAAATAGTAATGTTATTGTAACGTCTAGCTTGTGTCAACTTGCCGACGTAGCATCTAACATCAAATCAGCATTTTCCTCGAGGTGCAAAAATGAGAGGTCAGTCGCCCCGACTGGCTTGCATAGTAAACAGAGATAATTAATCCAGTATTAGTCACCACGAATGCCTGGCATTCGATGCGTCTCTGATACGTCGGTGGTCACGCCTCAGTTGACAGATGAAGCTGTCTAATGACGTTATCTTAGCGTACACATGTTGAGAACTGACTAGTTCATTCAGTTGTAAATGTGAGGAATTCAGCACGATGTTGCTGGTTGCTGTACCGGTTATAAATCAGAACGAAGCCTACGCAATGTCAAATTGTCAAGCGCGCAATATTCATGATTGTATCCGACCCTTTACAATTAGCCTATCTACACGATGGTATCAAAAGAGAAATGTGAGGAGCTTTAAAAAATGATTTACACGTTCGATATAAAGCTCCGTTCATACTGATATGAATGTCGCATCATAACAGATGGGCACGTTACGTCATACGAGCTGGCGACCTTTGACATCAATCAGTCGGTGCAATATGATAATGTAGATAGCCTGTCTGCGATACCAGTGTTTGTCACCACGCAGCGTTCAATACTTGTAGAGTAATGAGTATGACACTAATATTAATATCATCCATTTATATCAAAATTGGCTAGATTTTAGAGACGAAATTTTGGCGTTGTTGAGTAAGAATTATAAGACCCAAATTGTGGGACAAACTTCTACCTGGGTTTAATTTTTGCGACCGCCAGCTTGAACTAATTACATGAAAATTTCTTAGAATAATCGTAGTATTCTTTGGCATAATGTTGAGCTGTAAGGTATATTCGTTGTTAAAATATGTTATAAAACTTCTAAAGCTTTGTACTTATCTATAAAAACGCAAAGCTACGCTGAAACTTGTCTATGTAATCGTTCATCAGCTTTAGGGTCCCAGCTTATCTAGCTGAAATATACCATTATACATTTTGCCAGATAAACGATATGTTGAAATATATTGCCCAATCTTCCGTTACCCATCGCAGCTTTCGAGAAAAACACCATTCATGTTTCATAAACAGGCTAACATTGAAAGTTATCGAAGAAAATATCGTCTAACGCCCCAACACAGTGATAAAATATTTTAAAACATATTAAATTGAAAAATATGGTGACATTTTATTGCTTATAATTTGAACGTAAAGAAAAGAAAGCTCTGAATAAAATTTCAATATTATCCAAAATTGTTGAAACACTTTTATGTAAGTTTAATATTATTTGAAAAATTTGAAAGACGTTTTTATTTACATGCAGTAAAATGATGTCCAGAACTAAATAATATCATGCATACGATTGTGAAGGAAGTTTAGTCAGTAGGCAAATAAAATGGTCATGAAAGCAAGCTAGTAAAAGACAGGTAATAATTTTACAGAAGTTTACGATCCAATTACGAAATAGTGTGATGAGGCTCGACTTTATTGCAGTGCTATCGGCGACGTGCCGGTGGATACCCCCGTGTGTACTTAGCTGATACCGTTAATTTTAAGTGCATGCGACAGTAGGTGAAAGTCCATGACGTTATAACTTACAACGATAAAGCTGTAAAGATAAGAGGAGCTCACTATTAACACAAACTACCTACACCTACACTACCTACTTACATTTTAATGACAAGGAAATTTAAACAATAAGGAAAATATTTTGTAAGACGCCTGCTAAAATTATATCTGATAAACTCCAGTGTTAAAAAACTTTCGTAAACTCGTTCCAAGTAAAATCTGATAAACTGGAATTAATAACCAACACGGTTGTGGCTTAATTTCATTTTTATAGCATAATTAAAACTTAAAATATTATTAATTAGTCGATTTTTGAGTCAATTAACAACCGGAGTGTTTTTATTTTTATTGGTGGCTCAACTGAAATGAGTCAATTTGGACACTTTAAAATTTTATAAGAGCAATAAAGTTTGGACAAAACAAACAATATAAATAAACATGAGCGTTCTAAATTCGAAACGTAATTAGTGTAATGGAGCCGGTGAATCCGGGTTGTATTTTAAAAGCAGTAAAACCGTGGGGCGGTCGTCATAGGCCGGACTCGGGAGTGGTCGGCGGTGGTCGGTGACATTCGCTTTTACACTGCAAGTCACGTGGACTAATGAATCCACTCACCTTCACGTCCGAACCCACCTTTGTAAATAATTTAATCAATCTGTTTATTTTGACACTTTACAAATTAAGCGGTGATGCTTCACAGGCTGATTAAACGTCCCGAGAGTGACAGGCTTTTAAGTATTTTAAGCTTACATTAAATAAAATTATGAATTAACTCGCATTTACTACGAAACTAATGAAGAAAACAACCAAATTCAGTGACGCGGCTGTTTGAGTTTCCGTCGATAATATTTTCAGGGCAAGATTCAGATCCCATAGAAGTACTTCGTCATTCATGGATCAACGAAAGGGTCGTCGTAAACTCTTTTCGCGTAGTTTGGACATAAAAAATGTTATCAGTCGAGCAAGGGAAGCATGCAAGTCATGAAAACAATCAAATAAATCCTCCAATGGGGTAAATGTTTATGTGTGGAGAATTTATTACGGGACTGTGGGTTTGTAATAAAACTGTGATAACGATCGCTATAAATAAATGACCGTTTTAGAGATATTAAATGTAATTAAAAATAATGTTTCTGGTTATTTAACAATTCATGGCGTGATTATTTTGTTTTCATCGTAGCAATTCACTGACAACAAATTGAACTTTTACGTTACGATATTTTTAGATAGGTATATATAATAAAATAAAATTGTTCGGTTAATGAACTTTATAGTAATTGCACAAAAAAATGCAAGCCCAGCCCGGGCATAACCCGCATCACACGCGAGACTCGTTCCAACACAAACAGCAAAGGTCTAGTAAGCGTTACAAAACCATTAACGTATCGTAGACTCACAATGCAAGTCACCAAACTAATGAATGCCCAGTTTTTAGACTGTTACACGTGAATTTGCAATCTCCCCTTTGCATATGAAGTTTAAAGTAATGGCTTCGGGGAAAATTTTACGGACGACTGTTGGTAGGTTGTGCGAACTACTATACGTTTCATGTAGGTACCTAATGACTGTAAGACCATGCGAGCACGTACACAAAGTACAGTTGGAACCATTAGGAACGACACATTTACTTTCGTAGAACCGCAAGCCGTGGGGAATATTTGGATGAAGTATTTTGTTATGATTTCTGGCATTCTTGCGAATTTGCTTTGAAGTTGAATAAATACTGCGAAATGGACGTTGTTCCAGATTAAATCGTGGTTAATTTTAACTTTGCTTATAAAGTTTTAAGTTCTGCGAAACATAAGCTTTGTCCTGGGATATTTCCAAATTTTTTATTTAAGATCGTATGCGGATTTTCAGGATATATATAGTTCATTCCACGCGTGCCATAGGATACCCCTCATGGAACCAGGAAAGCATGTCCGAAACAAGTCATATATACGAAATACGGAAGATCCCAATTGTATTAAACGGAATTCCAATAATATACCGTGAAGGGTTCCTATTTTATTTTAAGATCTTCTTTCGCATTGACCTTTCATTCTTGCGACTATATCAATCGGCAGAGTCATGGGACATCGACTGTACCTACGTCTATATTTGTGACTTCAGACAGGAGACAGACAAAAGCGATTCATCTGACAACTTCTGCAGATCTCTAAAAATACATAAATTTTATGAATTTCTTCAAGCGTTTTTCGGCTCTATTTTTGTCGCATAGTTACAATTTTTAAACTTTATGTTGTTTTGCTTATTTGCGTTCAGAGCATTCCGTTAAGGTATAATTTGTTAATTAGCGGATGGCGTGCTTGTAAACCTTACAAATAAATGAAAACAGACAGGCTCGTTTTGGTACAATGTGTTAATTATTTTTTCCTACGAACATTGCTAACAAAAATAATGGACACGATATTAATGTTAAAAGTTTTAGGAATGTCGTTTGTTAACCTTATAACGAAAATAGCCTCAGAAATCTAATTTATTTCTTGTGCTCACATACCTAATTACGAAGGGTTTATTCAATTAATGCTTTAGTTTCGGTAAGTGCCAATGGCTTTGGGGAGTCGCCGACGCATCAATCATTTTCTCATCCACTTTATGTCAACTTCAAATTTTGATACTAGGATGATGGATGGCCGTTTCCACAATGTCACCGCCCCGCCGTGGAACCCTCGGTTATGAAGTAACAACCACTCGCATGAGGAGTAGCTCCTCCAGACTAAATGAAATTTCGACAGTCGCTGCAGAGACCATTAACATATAAATCAACGTTCATAACTCGTAGACTTTGGTTTACGACGTAAAAATAAAAATGAACCGAGTGGTCCCCGTCAGCGCTCCCGGCGGTTCAGGCGACGACACAAAACGAACAAATAAGATTTCTTCCAACACGACTGGAAATACTTAAGACAGAATTGTTTGAGAATTGCGCATTGTTGTCGTTTGTATAAATAAATCGGGGAAAGTTTAAGGTTACGTTGTTAAGCGTTGTTTTTGCGTTTATTGGTATTGACTGTGTCCAAAAATGTTTTTGAAAAGGCTGTATGTTAGTGGAATGGAACAATTTCAGAGCCATCGGGTTTGATAATCAGACAAAACGGTCAATTACTCGTGAAATAGTAGTCGCGTCGTTGTGCTCGAGGCGCGGCGCGGCCGGCGGGGCGGTGGCGCGGGCGTTCGCCGACAGGGCGCGCGCACGATCGCACGCGTCGCTCACCGGAAAAATGAACCTCTCATGAAATTTAATGTGGAAATGTCTTGAAACGACGCCAAACCCGCGCTTGAATTATTTATGATCCGCTATTTTAATGGCGTCCCCGTTCGTTCATTACAGTAAGAGTGTTTCTTAATTTCGAATGCGAAATAGGTGTTGCAATTCCTTATTATATTCGACGTTATGAGCGAAATAAAACGTTGGCAATTATTTATTGTTTTCGTCCACTTCTTTATTATGGAAATGCATTCATTGTGGAGTATACAGGAAGTGTTCTGTCTGCTTGTTGCGAGAATGTAATATGTAAATATATAAAGTACAGTTATTTATGGTGATTCTGTTTTGTTTTTGTCACTAAATTCCCAAGGGGAAGTTAAAATATGGTGGTGTGGCTTCAGTTAAAGCCAACTTGCAGGTTTGTGATGCAGTTAGGATTCGGTGGATTTGCTCAACTGACAGGAAAAGTTGTTCCAACTCAAAATGTACCTACTTTATAAAGCCAACGAAATAAAAGAGTACCAAATTTTTCTGAACTGTCGAGAACATAGGTACTCCTATTAAAGTTTGTGAGTTAAATAAAACTTTACTTTTGTCTTTTATGGAAGAAGGAAATATAAAAGAACATGCATTACCTTTATAACCTAGCTCTTACTTTACCCCTCGTTTATGTAAATGAATACAACAATAGAACCAGTAATACTACACACACACACACTACTACAAGAACTAATCAAATATTTACTTTTTACGTAAACCTATTTCATTGCCGTAAAACATAGATAACTCATATTTTTTCTATTCATCCACATTATGGATTTATATAATTTTAAGTATATTATGGTGAAGGCAATAACTTAGCTAGATATAGTAATTTATCATCATCAAACCGCCATATAATTGATTACTGTTGAACATGAACCGTTCGTAAAGCTACTGCCGCAATTCTGAGTAATATTGCTATAATCAACGTACCTCATAGACAGCGCAGAATGATAGCATTAGCAAGTACACAGGTGCCGCTACCCGTGAATAATCTAGTAATTTCAGGACACCCACAGGGCACGTTGAGGTGGTCCATTCTTATAAAAATAACAGTGCAAAGTTTTCTTTTAAAAAGTATTCCTTTCAGAACCTTACTCAGTAGTTTTGCTGTATAAAATGTGAGTTTCAACTCCCTCGCGACTTGAAGACGACAATGTAGACACCTCAGCACTTTATAACGAAGCCAAACAAGCGCAGTGTGGGCAGTAGTCCTGTAGCAAGGAGACGCCTATTGTGGCGCGATCGATCGCCGTAAATAAGAGCCCACGCAACAGGCTGCCTCGGAATACGACCATCAGCGAAATATACCACAAATCGTAAACACATCAATAGCATAACTTATACACCACATTGTGAGGACGTCAATAAAATAAATAAAGCTATATCTGTAGCAATTCGTGCGCTATGCGCCGCACTGCAACTTCTAGCGAAATTTGCGTGAAACAGGTCAATTGTTTTATGTCCTTCGTTTTTTGAAAATTGTTCGTTGCTGTTTTTTAAGTGTTTTAATTCTGTTCACCTGGGTAACTTTCATGTAAATTTTGCATTGGTAGAAATGAAATGGTAGAAGTTTAGCAAACAAGCGAAAATACTCAAGATTCCAACAACTAAGAACATCAATGAATTTAACACAAAGACAAGCTAAAATCAATAAGAAAGGTACCCTCAATAATACGAAACTAAATACTTGATAAATTCAAGTTGGTGGAAACGTGGGGCGAACAGTCGGCAGCACGAAAATGTTATGTAAACAGCGGAGTATCTCTCAACTGTGGCCCCGGGTCGTCCTACTGAATAAATAACGCCAAAGCAAAAGCAAACTCAAACAAAAGTAAATTTATTCACCAAATACGACGATTAATACACGATCTCACGACAGATTTATACTCGTGCCCAGAAGAATGAGTATACCGATGACTATGTGGACATTACATAGTATTAGTAGAGATATGTCGCGCGACGCAACGGTCGAGATTATTTGTGCAGGGATAAATAAATGAACTCATGAAAGTAATTTTGTTTGGTAAGGATGATTTTAATAATTTTCTTTTAAGACATTTCCCCATGATTTTATATCTACCAATAAGTATAGAAAATAGAATTTCAAAAAACCTCATCCTTACTAATGTGAATTTTTTGGCTAATGATCAGTACCCTAATTACGTAATGCACGATCAATAATAAATTGAAATGAATTGAATCAGATTGCTAGTCCATTGCTTAATAAGTTCGAAAAAATTAATTGAGTAGATTTTTTTTTCGAACTTATGAAGCAATGGACTACCAATCTGTTTCAATTCATTTAATAACTGTACAGGTCAGTTGGTTAAACATTTGAGAGGCTTCTATATAGCTGTGGGCTGCAATAGGCTTACTTGAAATGAGAACTTCATTAAAAACATATTTTTGAGCCAAAAGCAACTACGCAGGATAATATTCTCGGTAAGATTTCTCTGTTTGAGAAAACTAGAAATGCTTTGAATTTAAATGGACTAAGATTCTACCACGGTAAATTATATCTGTCATAAATATCGATAAATAGACACAATGCCGATCGAGAGTGTCGTTAAACTCAGTCTTACGATCGAAGAAGTGACTGGTCCCTTCATTATGACGGTCCTTTCCAATTTGTATATGCATTGAATACGAAATTCTGTCAATAAACATCTTAATAAAAAGTAAATAAATAGAAGCAGTGTTGCTGTCATAAAGGGAAAATCAGCTTTGGAGCGGAAATTGAAGTTCCGTGGCCGGGGGCGCGCGGGCGCACGCCGGAAGCTCCGCCATTAAGTCCACTTCCAACGCTTTATACAGTTACAGTAATTATTATTATTTCATTTAAGAATCAGTGATACTTTCATGTTTTTCACTTTGAGACTGAAACGAAGCAAAAAGAGACTGTGCCAATTTAGCATTGCGAAGTAGATCGCTCTCTTGCAAAAGTTATGCCCTAACTGAAAATGACTTATTTAACATTCAACTTTGAAAGTAAAAAGAATTTCGAGCAATGATTAACTTTTCATGAAAAGGAAAACAATACTAAGTTGATCTGACTTTTAAACTTTAGTGGTATGAGGAACAGGGTGTAAAGTTCACTCATCCACCATAGAAAAGGGAGGATCCCTCGACCAGACGGGTGTTATGTCTGGCGGGCAACTGGCCGAAAGTTGATGTCGGATAGTTTTATATAATATAGCGTTCGCGCGGTAAACTTTAATTGCGCGATGCAGGATTTGTTTGACGTCATGTTTTTTCTGCGTAGTTCGTATGTGCAATTGCGGTGTAACCGCTACAAAACATCCTTTTAATGTAATGTCACACAATTTAATCCAATAAACAATAAATTAAATAGGATCATTGGCTACCAAACGATTCACTATAACAATAAACAGAGCCATTGTTTACAGTTTGACGGACAAGCTACTAAAATAACGATTAATATTCATCACAAACAGACAGTTACAAACTGTATGAGTATTATAGAAAACAGAATAACAGATAAAAGTTCTCACAGTATCGGCCCACGATGTTCTTTGTTTTGCCTGGGACTAAGACAAACAAATTTTAAGGATACGCGTCCCTGAGTCCAACATGTGGTGTTATTTCTATTTAAATTTTGTTGGATAACAAAACACAGAATAAACTTTCTGTGAAAATAACAAACACGTGTGCCTACCGGGGCGTTTCACAAATAACTGAGCTTTGTAGAAACGGAAACTAAATTATTGTTTGCATTGACAGAATTATTAGTGAAACATTCTTTCCCATGAGCCCACGATGGAAGTGCCCAGATGTGTCAACCTTGGCACCTATAACAGAATACTTCTACTATCACCAATCAGTTGTCGACTGAGGTGGTGAAGGAAATATAGCCGTACGACAGTTTATACATAGGTCGATGTGCATAACACAAATATTTACGAGGGCCAGGTTCAGAGGAATATATCTTTAGGGGTATGAGGAACAGGGTGTAAAGTTCACTCATCCACCATAGAAAAGGGAGGATCCTCCAACCAGACGGGTATTATGTCTGGCGGGCAACTGCCCATATGTTGATTTCGGATAGTCTTATCTATGTTATTCGCTCAGTAAACTCTAACTGCGAGATGTAGGAATTGTGTGACGTCATGTCTTTTTGTTTCGTAGTTTTTGTATGTGGCGGTCTAACCGCTACATCACTCCCCTCCGGAGACCGGAGGTCGATAGTGGGCTGAGTCTTGGATCTTGCGATGCTTCACATTACCAGCTGTGGTTCCAGTGAGTCGGAACCGGGTGCCGCATAGTTCACGGTGAGTCGGAACTGTCTGCGGTGATTCCCCAGTGAGTCGGGGTGGAGCTGCGTCGTCATCCAGTGAGTCGGATGTGGTACAGCGCCGGGTTGTGGCTGACTGCTTGCGTCGACCAGGAGAGAGTAGAATAGGCTCTGCTTGTGAGACCGGCCGGAAGTGCAGGTGCTGTGCCAAGGTTGCTGATGAGGCTGAGGGTGATGACCAGGAATGCGCGTTCGCTACATGCTGGTGGTCAGGATACCCGTTAAAGCCGTGGGTGCTGGCTGGCTGTGTGACTTGCCTCACGAAAGCTTGCGGGAGTGATGATGATGACGTCACGCTGAAGTTGTTGCACGAAGGCTGCGTTGACGTATCACGTCGGTGTCACCAATTTAGGGGTATGAGGAACAGGGTGTAAAGTTCACTCATCCACCATAGAAAAGGGAGGATCCTCCAACCAGACGGGTATTATGTCTGGCGGGCAACTGCCCATATGTTGATTTCGGATAGTCTTATCTATGTTATTCGCTCAGTAAACTCTAACTGCGAGATGTAGGAATTGTGTGACGTCATGTCTTTTTGTTTCGTAGTTTTTGTATGTGGCGGTCTAACCGCTACATATCTATGGACTAATAAATTCTCAATTACTTGGTAAAAGGTTTTATTGTGCTGTACAAGTTGCATTTATTTTAAATAGCTACCTTTGTGCTTCTTATATTGGATTCTGCTACAAAAGCAATGATGCAGTTGAAAAATAATGTGACATCGATTTGTTTGGCAGTAAATTTTTGTCTTTCTCTATTTCATACTACTGCTGATTTAATAAAGTTTTAGGTACCAATCTATTGTACTTATAATAGAAACGATATTCTTGGAAGGCATTTGAATCTCTTTGAACGAAATTCTGCAAATATTTCGTATTGTAATAACAATTATCGGAACTCTGATTAAATCAGCAAATCTCGGATAACATAACCTGAGGCATTTCTGCTTCTCGTTGGAATAATATTACCTCCATTATTAGTGTCAGTATTAAGTAATATTGTGGTGCAAGCTGACAATGGATCAGTGCGGATTGCGATCGAGGATTTCACTCTGTCAGTTGTCTGGATTATGGGAGAGCCGCAACTGTCATGTCTGCGTTTGTCGTGACGTCAGAATGAGGTCATTGCATAACTACATTATGTATTGATCATTTAGTTATAAGTATTGTGAAGACGAGACGAGAGATAGACGAGAGCTACGTTTATGGTGATAATTATACCGTCATTAAGTATATTCGTAAAGGATTGATCAACATTTAGACAGAAAACAAATTGTAACAAATCTTAGTAATATTATAAATGTGAAAGTTTGTATGTTTGTGTGTTTCGATATTTGTTACTCAATAACGCAAAAACGGCCAAAAGGATTTGGATGAAATTTGGCACACAGATAGTTTATAACCTGGATATAACATATAGGATACATTTTATGCAGGTAGTACGTTCCCGTGGGATAATTTCCGACCTCCAAACGGGCGAAGCCGCGGGTGAAAGCTAGTTATAATATATGTTTAACAAAATGCGCGACTTAATTATTTAGATGGTTTAACCTTTTGACCCATAAAGGTAATACAGTAAAGCTTTGAAGCTTCCTACGCAAAAGCTAAAGTTAGGATAGGTCGAAGGTTAATTGTAACAATTTACTTAGTATCTGATTTCGTAACCAATTCTCTGTTTATTAAATAAGTTTCAGAATATTGACCAAAAGCAACCAATAGTTATTTATAAGAACAAGTTTCAATTGACGTGTTCCAATAGAAGACAGCAATTGTACTTACATAACTAAGGGTAGTAACAAATAATTTAATAAAGTGACATCTGGAAAGCTCTCAAAGCACAATAAATCGCAATTGATTCGCCAAATGGCGTCTTCAGCTTAGTCAGGGAAGGCCGGAGTGACTTAGGCACAAAGAAAGCGGATTATGGCGTAATCTCGACGGGCGATGCTGGGGCACGCGTCTCGGCTCCGGGCCACATTAAACCCACATTAGGTCTCCATCGATTACGACTTGACATTTTGTTACGCGAAGGTTATTTTACGTGATGTCGCGAAAAATGTCTTTTTCGTGTATCGTGCCAGTTTGCTGGAGTTTTGTTTCGTTGATCTTTTCTGAGTTTTTGTTTAGATCGCCTATTTTACTTACCTTACCAGTTTTTTTAACTAAAACTGAGACCTATTTATTTTTTTGTTACTATAATTTTTAATATAATATAAATCAAAAGCATACAATGGATCATCATCATCACCATCCTGCGCTTATCCCTTAAAAAGCTTAGAATAGACTGTTCGAAATATCATGTCTCCGTCTTTATCTCAACGGTAACTAAAATAACCAGTCATTTGAAACAATAATAGATCGAATTCAAACCTTGCGCTGAACTAGACAAAACAATAGTAACTTAGAAGATCAAATTTTGGTCTGCAAAATTAAGTCAAAATACGCTGTCAGTTATTTGGGTTTCAATTCGAGTAGTTACTTGTTCTGCCAAATTCAAATATTGAAATTGTAAATCCATTTCGATTCTTTATTGATAAATGTATAGAAAGAACAAAAAAAAAGTTTCAAAGAATCCAGACAAGTAAAATGTTGTTATAGCGAAGAATTCCAAGTACAAAGTTGTTTAAACTCTTTTTATTTTTATCTCTAACAAAAATCTCTAAAATGAAAGCCTATTTGCTTTCATTTTATTGTACAGATGAAGTACCTACTATCGATATTAAATATTCTGAAATGTTTAACCAATGCTAAAGACGTAGTACCTACCTACTTTGCGTGTTGAATTGAAAGACGAGAAGAGCACAAACATCCTATTAATAATTAATCCACTTGTTATATTACAAGAGCGTGCTTGTTTGTCTGCGATATCAATATACAGACTGAATCAATTAACGGGACTTGCCAGTTGTAGATATATTATCTCCTAGACCAGTAGGTAATAGAATATATTTTATCCTGCCCATAAATTACCTGCTGAACAATAAATAATCTCGAAAACAGAGCGCCTGCGCCTAAGGCAAAAGGCACTAAAGACAGAGCAGAGATGATAGTAATTTAGCGAAGCGTATAACTATCACTCAATAAAGCTGTGTAGTGGCGCGTACAATATACATCACAGGGTCTAAACAGATTCAGGCCACTTGACGGGCTTCGGCAACATTCTCAGCACAAAGCAATGAAAGCGGCTTAGTTGAGAGAAAGGGGATTAGAGCATAATCTGCAGTGGAGCGGTTGACATACGGCCGGGTGCACGGGGCGAGGCGGCGCGCGGCGTGGAGCGCCAGAGCCGTGTGTCCACGGTAAATACGCGCCGGCAACAACCACACAATAACTGTTATCGAAGCACACTCATGCGACAATTGACTCCACGGGCTTTTCCGGTTGGTGTTAGAACAGGAGTGCTCTTGTTTTCGTTTACCAATTCAAAAACCGATGTACTTCTGATATCCTCCTCAATTTGCTTATTTGAACGTAATGCTTCGTTCACAACTGCGAATTAGTTAACTTGGCCTTTTAATAACGTCTCTTCCAGTTACAGTCATAGATATACTAACATGGGTTTCGAATCTATCGATCGACATTTTATTATCGTATTATTTGTAATAACTGCTTTGTGGTTTTTGTTGGTGGTTGCTACTTTATTATTATCGGAATTAGCCGTATGATTGGCTATTTCATTAGGTGTAATGAAAACTAGTATGTATTCAAATTAATCGAATTGTTTTTGTGGTCATGGCGTGAGGTTTACAGTTTATTTGTTATTAATTAAAATATGAGTGGTAATTTTGTAGCATAATATACTTTTCTAGCTGTTGAATCGCATGTTAATAAATGATAACATTGTTTAATAAACAAAGAATAATTCGTTTCCAATTTCAATTGTAACGAGGAACTTATTATTAAATTATAATATAACCAATGATGACTTCATTACCTTCTATGACCAAAAGTAGGTAATAAAATGAGTACCTAGGTAGTAAAGTTGTTATACTTATTTTCCATAGTCGGTACATTCGCAGTTATCTGAAATAGTATGCGTATCTCTAGTGGATCGCTAGAACCTCATAAATTTCGTGAATTGATAGCTGGATTCTACAATGAAGTGATTTAATAAGGACTAGACTAACATAATTCAGAGAGTTTGCGAATAAATCAAAGTTGTGCACTAACTTCGCATCAATATCAAGTGGCTGTTTTCAACTCATTTTTATGTTCTCCATTATGTTTGACTTCAATGTAATTTATTTTGAAAGTTTTATGTTCTTCAAAATCCTCTTCTTTCAGCTTTAAAATGAAATACCTGGATAACTTTGTCACAGATATTATCTGTTATAACTTTTATGGGTTTTTAAAACTTATTTACCACTGTTTTCGGAACATGACAATGAGCGGGATTATACTTAAATTTTTATAACTTTGTATTCCAGAGACGGATAACACGAGGAGCTCGTGGCTAAGTAATATCAAGCCGCACGGGTCGATCCGCCAGGTTAAGCTACGCTTGCCGGGGTTGGTCAGTGGATGGGTGACCATCTTTACATACCGAGACTCCTCCGTGCCTCGGAAAGCACGTTAAGCCGTTGGTCCCGGTTGTCATTTGTGGATCTTTGACTGTCGTTACGAGTCGTCAGAAGCCCGAAAGTCTGACACCAGTCTTACCAAGGGGTATCGTATTACCCAGTTACTGGGTTGTGGAGGTCAGATAGGCAGTCGCTCCATGTAAAATACTGGTATTCAGCTGCATCCGGTTAGACTGGAAGCCGACCCCAAGATAGTTGGGAAAAAGGCTAGGAAGATTGATTGATTTCAGAGACGGATAAAATTTAACTCTCGATCCATGTAAACTAAGTTTATTATTCCTTGGCTGTTATCAATTGAAAATTAATTAAAGAGCAAATTTTTAATACATCGTTTACTTTGTGAATTGTAAAGGCATTTACAAAAGTTTATGCCGAGGTTAATGTCCAGACATAAAAGCTTAAAGAAACAAAGAGAATACCTTATGACATGTTTAAGCTGCACTCCATCCGTCCAATTCTGAAAAAGAAAAGAAACACAACGTTAGACATAATGGAAGCAGAACTACCCAATAAAAGTGATATAAAAATGTCGTAATGTCAATATGACGAGGAAGGCATACGTCAACTGATTAGTGAGTCCTGAGCGCGTGAGAGCTTGGCCGTCACGAAGACCGCCTCAATTGACCGATAATAGGGCACACCCACATGCGGGATTATTGACTTACAATAAACGTCACATATTTCTTAATAAACAAACACGTCACTCTGACGACGCTGACAGCCGCCTTAGTGAGCAACCATCATTAGAGCACTCTACGTGTTCCATACATACAATTACACCTACACAGGGTGCAAATAAATCACCGCTTTCCTACCTATTTACTGTTTATTTACGTCCCGTGTTTGATAACCTACTGTCACATCGGGGTATAATTACCTCTACGTGTTCTAGCATAAATAATAACCCACCGCTGATTAATTTATTGAATATTCAGACAATTATGAATTAAATGTTTGTTTTCAACGGATTATATTAGACATATTTAAAATTCGTTCTACGATTAATGTGACTGGTTGTCGGGACTATTAAGCTAAAATATGGAAATTTTAAGCAAGATGAAAAAAATGATGGACGTTCCAATAATTATTGCTCGGAAATTAAAAACCTGAGAATCATAATAATCATTATAAATATTATTTTAATGTTATTCATTAGATAATAATTATTATTACTTAATACACAGTATGATATTTATATTACTAAACGTGTAGAAAAATAATTATGATCGAAAAGAAGCAAATCTTTATTTCGATTGGAGTTTAT
This sequence comes from Conistra vaccinii, assembly GCA_948150665.1. Taxonomy (NCBI): domain Eukaryota; kingdom Metazoa; phylum Arthropoda; class Insecta; order Lepidoptera; family Noctuidae; genus Conistra; species Conistra vaccinii. The sequence goes on from OX411330.1 coordinate 13,147,361, forward strand.
TTCGAATATTTGGTAAGTATTTGGATGTCGGAAATTCAATTACGCGACCTAGTTCAGATAATCCCAAAGCCTTTGTAGATTACTGCTCTACCCATTGTGAACTCAATCCATTTGTTTATAAGTACGAGGACTTCAATCATCGTAGAATTCTAGATCGGAATCGGTTGTTTCATTACATTATTCATCTGCTCGCCGTCCAGACGACAGTCCATTAGCATTTTAAATTAAGTAATGAATTTACTAGGCAGACGACCTGTGGAGGCGGCCTAAACTTAAAACCGTACGTACGTACGAACGGAATTAAACAGGAATATAAACCCTACTGTTTGTATAAGTATATATATTTTGTACCCAAAGTCCTTGTTATACAAACCAAGTTTCGAATCTTAAATTCTGTAGTAGGTACTTTTATACGTTATAGTCTGAATAAATAAAGAATAATAATAAACAAGGGTTCATGTAATTATTTTTGCTTGTAGCAGCAAAAATTCTTATATCAAATTTCGAAAGTACCTTTTTTTTATTTATTGACGCGTAACACACAACATATTAATTAACATATACATACTTGATCGCTACGCAACCATAATATTTCAATATACAATTCGCGTACAAAAATTCTTGTATGTTGAGCGTAGCATTGTAATATGAATAAAAAAAGTGTGCCAGAACGTGATATACATCTCTAATAAGTGTTTGTATAGCGGCCTAATTCGTTGTAAAAAGCCCCGTCACCTGACTTACGGCATTATAATTACGCCGGCGGTACATAGATAAAGCTTTTTTTAATTTTGTAGGGCGAGCCGTCTAAATTTCCAGCGAAGGTTAATCCGCGCCCACGCCACGGTAGACGGTAGGCCGACTTCATAGAAACGGACGAAGCGCGAGCTATACCTACGCGCCTCGATCGAGGTATGCGCGAGGTACGCAGACAGTCGCGTCTGTGCCGCAGTGACGAACGAACGGTGTGTTGTTTTTTTAACAATAACCGCGCGATTTTTACACTAAAAATAAATTCAAGTACATATTTAATATGACGAGTAGGATATATTGTTGCTGTTTTTGGTTGCATGAATTTGGCAATAACGCATCCAGAGATAACTTTTTTTAGATTACCTGGAAACTTTGAAAGGTATTATTATTAACAAACAACAACAACAAAATTATTTTATAGTCTTACTATAAAATAATTTTACTTACTGGTAGGTAGGTACATATTGTGTGTATTTTTAATGGATAAGTATTTCCTTTTATCTCCCGAAAAAAAGATGTCTGGATTAATAAATAAAGTGAATAGAGTAAAGGAAAGTGATAACACGAGTGAAATAGGTAGTTATAGGAGGTTCATGAATTAATACGGTAGGTACGCTTGTTTTAAAACCTCGGGCATTTGTGTTTTGTTTTGTTATTCAATTCACAAAGTATTTTATTTATTTGTGTAGATAAAAAAAGTATATTTACAATCACAAAACTAAATGGAAACACAAAGTAGGCAAATGTAATTAAAATACTGGAGGCGGGCAGCCCTATCGCATGTTTACGTACCGCGCGGCTGTAGGCACTTATTTCTAAGATATGGCTTAGTTATTCTACCGTCTACCGTGCCCACGCTGCGCACGAGACTCTAATCGTTCATTTGGATTACGATTATGTAGACGAATATGCATGAGGACGTTATCGCGCCATTGATTTTAAATGGGATAAGCCGTTGAGACGACTCAGACCGGTCCCAGCCGATCATCAATTAGGAATTGTAAGCTGGTGTGAATCATGTTTATAATTCAACAACTAATACTGTTTCTTGACACCTGCTGGGCGAGCTTACGTCTAGATATATTTTCTGCTTGTTATTTTTTATTGCTTCCGCTATAAAACTGTACCACATTATTAGCTCCACAATTTCTTAAAGACCTCCAAAAACTGGGTACACTCTTTCTTGACGACGGAGCTTTTTTTTATACTTTTTGTTCACATTTTTAAACACCCAATTCTCGTTAACTATTCAACGAGGTACCTAAACGATTATAATATTCCGTGATACTTGCTGAAAGTGTTTCGAAATAATTAGCTTATTTATACTCCTTTATACATTTTGTTTGATACGTCTGGCTTTACTTGTAGTTCGTGTTTTACTTTCACAAACTGTGTCACGTTAACTTACAATAATGTACTCGTACTTTGAATTGCAAGCTAGTAGAACTTGGGGTAGTAGACGAACAGCTAATCAAAATATTCAATAATTATCTTGTAAAACATTTGATGGACCGAATCAATATCAATTCAATTTGACTTACAAATTCTGAAACCTAAAACAATAGTCCGAGTTCCAAGAAACAGCAAGTTTTGCTCATTCTAAGTCTACAAAATCATTTCATTTTGAATCAAACTTTGTGTCTTTCGTCTGTATTTCAATATCGAAGTTCAAGTATCGAATGTCACTTGAGTCAACGTGGTTACGAGTATAATAATAGTTGGAAGGAGATCAATGGCCACGGAGTTTTTATACTCTCTTCACCCAAGTATATCATGATACATTTTATGCTTATAAAATGTCACTTTCAGAAACTGCAAGCACATAATCCTCATCATTTAGATTGAACATAATAGTGAAAGCTTCATTTATCTTAACAGGCCGACGTCAGGGACAGATCTGAAGTACAAAGGGCCTGGCTACATGTGAACTTGCCTCGGGGGCGTCGACAATAGCACCGGGGCCTAACAATAAGAGGTCTAAAATTTCATCGTGTCTTCTACTGAGAGATCGGTTAATGAATTGGGTCCATTATTTAGGCTGTCAAGCTTCATGTCTGCGACGGATGTGGTACCGAGGAGAGATCCTATCTGTAAAGTGTTTGTGATAATCCTTGAATGGAAGGTTTTGGAAATTCCAATGATTTGAAATGGGGATAAATATTTATGAACATTAAAATTAAATGTTTTTCGAATGGAATGACTGTAAGTGATTACATAATTAAATGTTTTAGTTACTTTTAAATACTTCATTTGATGTTTCACTACTCTCACATTCTCTGAGCAGTGGTTATGCTGGAGCTGTGGTGGCTCAGTGGTAACGGCCGTGACTTACGAGTTATCGGTCGTAGGTTCGAACCCACAGCAAAATTGATGGGGTCCGCTATGGCCGATGCCTACCAGGGTTGCGGGAAGTCCTAAGAGGAAACCGTGGCCCCTAGCAAGGCAAGGGAAGGAACACGGGTGGGTTTTAGTCAGTAAGAGTCTGACACGCCCTTCCGCTCCGCCCAGAGCGGGAGAAGTCATTTGATGATTTACAACCCAAAAAAAAAGACAGGCGCTTTACTTTGTGTAAATTATTTCATTACCACTGCTCTCAAAACGGTAAAGGAAAACATCGTGAGGAAACCGGCATGTCCTAGAACCAAAAATTTGAAGACATGTGTGAAGACACACAGCCCTCACTGCGCTCGCGTGGTGGATTATGGCCCACTCCCTCTCACAGAGAGGAGGCCTGTGTCCCAGCAGTGGGAACATTATAGGCTGATTATGTTATACATGTACATTCTCTGAACATTGACACCTCAATTCTTTAATTGCTCATTCATGTAGTTATTTTGATATCGAAATAGACACATAATGGAATTAATATTTATGAGTCGTAATTAGTATATATAATCGTATAATAGACGTCCCAGAGAGTGTAATTTTGATTGCTCTTTAAAGATGTCACAAAACTTAATTAAAGATAAGAAGGTGGGTACTATTATTTCGTCATAACAAATATTATTATTACAGTCAGTTTTACGTCGCTACCTCTTGACTAATGTCGACGAAGTAATGCCTTCTTTTAGCCTCATATTGCGTTAGTCGTAACGTCTCGTAATTACGCCGGTAAAGAGCTTGTCCCACCGGCGTCACCTGTGATTACCAGCTCTTTCACCATAATTAATGGTGTGTTTTTACCTTTATCTTATCACCTTAATATGTGAGATAACTTAAGGTCTGTTTTACCACTTAGAGATATCTTAAAGATAAGAAAATCCCAATTCGTTTTTGTAAAAATTGGAATGGCTATCGCTGACGGGAAATACTAATTGATATCATTAATTTTATTGGCCGCAAATATTCTTTTTATGTTCACCGATTGTGTTGTAATCAGGTGTTTCCTTTAAAGTAATGTTATATTACTTACATTTTAACGACTGAAAGCTTTTAGGGCGATAGCGATGTAAAGAAATTATTTTTGCCACCATACTTAGAAAAAGCGAGGATGTGAGAAAAAGATGACACGCCTGGCAGCCTAGGTGCTAGGAATATAGAAGACGAAAATGGGCGAAGCGAATAACATTATTTAACTACATAAGAATATAGAGACATTTTCAATAAAAAAAGAAAGAAAGAATAAAGTGTATTTGGACACAGTTCGTGAAACACAAACTACAAATAACAAAATAAAAATTGAAAATAATGTTTTAACAACACTATAGTGTCAGTGTGTGCCTCACGGCTGCGCCAAATAACAAAACACAATACCACAGCCAAGTCCTGGCAAGTCTAAATTCTATAAATTATTACATCAGCGGCGATAATCCAGCGGATCCGGGACCGTTGCGTAACGTTGCACAATACATCAGGCAGTGCGTGACAAACCGTAGTAATGTCACCTGCTTTATTTCAATTATTGCCCAAAGTAAGGTACGAATGTTGAATACCCTTACGTGACCGAACGTTGGAGTGTTTCCTGACTTATTCGCTGAACTAGAACAAGGTGAGTAATGTCCTCACATTGATGTTTAAACGGCTCTTGAACCCTTGATAATGTTTCTAATTATATGCTCGTTAGATTTATAGGTTTGACAGCGTATGTGATAGCGTATTTCAATCGTATTATTTCCTGTTTGATTATTATTTGTGGGGCAATTAGATTGTGTATCCTAAAATATACGGTTGCTTCAAGATGTTAAATAATTACGTATCTGTTATGATGTTTTACATTAATATTATATATGTTTACGTGTTTCGAAATTAATGTTCTGTTTGTACTATTCAATAAAAAATACATCTGATAAACGACTTACCGTTTTAGTTACATAAATATTTTATTTAATAACAGTTTAAACTTTCGTTTTGTAATTTACTTAATAGTTCCTTAATTCTGAATTAATTAAGCGTTCCATAAATATGTAAATACTCTCTCACATGAGTTACATATTACAAATTCTAAGCTGTATAAGCTTAGTGCCTTGTATCAAATACACAAAATAACTGTAAACATTACCTCTTTTAAATAAATTTACTGCAATAACTTCTCAAATAACAGGTGGCATGCATAATGTAGGTGTGCCTAATGTATTCCGTTAGTTAATCTCATAATAATAAAATACGCAACATTATGTGGCGTTAAGAACTGAGGGGGCAACATCGTAATTTACTACGAAACTGAGCCCACCGTAATCTGTACGAATTGCGTGATACGAAAGGAAATGTCACTCGTTTTGTTTCAATTATTCTTATCCACGTTAGTCCTTATATATGTAAATCGCCCATATAATATACATCCTGTGATATGCTCCGTGGTATATTGACGGAATTTTTCCGCAATGTTTTGTGTTCCGAAAATATTGTTACGGATTTTACGCACGGAAATGTCGGGGACACATGATAGTTACTGTCACGGCACGTTGACACTTTTGTCACGCAGATTATATACGAGCTCCTGTAATTTTCACTTTATAAATGTCAGTCAAATAAAAATGCATTAAAAGTTAATAACCGTATTTATAGTCATTACAGCGAAACGCAAGTCTATTATTATATTGATCCGGTTACGACTCAGTTCTCTTTATTATTATTTTTTGCGGTTGTCTAAACAAAAAAGATGACTACTCCAATTGTAATTGATAGTCGAGAGTTAATTGAATATGTATAAAAAATATCTATCGTTATTTATTAGACTGGAGCGGTCACTGTCCGATATTAACATATATAATATTTATAGAACAGCTATTATTCTGATACAATTAAGACAGACTCTATGACATTTGTGGTCTGTGCCTCTTGGTGTTTGTTGGCAAAAGATAATTATAATTAAAAATGTCTACAACTCTTCCTTCCTATTATTACCCAGGTAGTTGTTCACTTATTTATTTACGACCATTATTTTATTGACAGGAATGCAATACTTAAATAGGTAGGTACCTCAAATTAACAGCACTTTTGAACTCAAAACGTTAAGGTAAAAGCAAATTAAACTAATTTTGCACTGACATTATTCCAAGAAAGTCCCATCGCATTATCCGTAGAGCTTAGGTATTTATTATAAATGATTCATGAATGACTAAGTGGCTTTATCTTTTTATACCTACAGTATGCAAAAGAACCGAGTGTGTACCGATAAATCGCGACCTCATTTTACATTCCCCCACGAGTACGATCCAGTGCGAGCCAATAATAAAGTATGAGCCATGAGCCACTCATCCACCATCGACGGCCCTCAAGTCTTTGAGCAGCTCCGCAATGACAAAACAAAATGAAAAGCGAATTATTATTTCTCACATCCGAGTGTTTACTCGCCCTAGGTAACACTGGCCCTTTGTCGCATAGAAACAAATGAATTATAAAAATCGCTTTTGTTTATTTATGTACCTTTGAATTTGCACGCAATTTCTGAAACTAAATAATAAAGCGCTCTTAGCTCTTAGTCCGCTTTTATGTTAGCGAGAAAACTTTTGCTGGCTGAAAATGGGACGGCAAGAGGACTCAAGTAGTAACAATATATGTAAAAGGAAACTTCCAGAAGAAAATATTTGACATATTGCTACGTAGTGACGGTTGACGATCCTATGTAAATATCGCACCGAATATTCCGTAGACTTGAAATTCTGTCCACATTTCTTTTATAAGTTTTTCATACGGATAAAGCTCCGTGCAAACCATAGGCAATTCGTGACATGGATACCAGTGAGGTAAAGGATAGCTCAATAAGTGTCAAGTCAAAGTAACGAGGAAAGGATAATAATATTATTATGACTTATTTATAGCAATTTTTTGATGATATTGTCCACACACATCCAAACCGTCTCTTACGCGTACTCGCGTGTACGTGTAAGCGACATTATCATTGTTACCAATTGGCACGCAATTTATAAACTGACAAGCATCTACACTACATACCTACATTACCACATAATCATGTTACTTGTATAAAAAGTTTTCTCTTTAAGGAAATTTCTTTCTCCATATACTTTCTCAAGGAAAATGTGTGCTCGAACAAATTTGTCTCCCAGCTCACGTTCCGTACAATTCGGAGAATGTTAGAGATACGTAATGCGTTGGTTTTGCGCATATTTCTATATTGACATGCGTACATCACTCTTTCCTGTAAAAAAGAGAAGGAAAAATGCGCGATGTATCGACGGATTGGATTCACCTTGAATAAAGTTTACTTTGAGTAAGTTCAAGTCTTAGGTCCTCATTTGTTTACCACAGTAGAAAAAAATTATTAAAAACATTACAAAATACAGATTGCTCAGGGATTAAATGTGTTATTTGTCTACTCGTTTTATCTTCCAAGATATGATATTAAAACGAATTGCTAGAAACCTTTTCAACCCTTGAATTTTCAAGAAAATGAAACACTTTGTTCAACCTTGTAGTAGTTTCAGGTCATAACGCTACTTAGCCACGCTCGTGTAGGCAAGTCGGAAAATGTACCGGAAAATACCGTTATAAACATAATGTTATTGTAGGCCTTTACGCTTGAAATCATCTTTCATTCAAAGTAATGATTCCGTAATTTAAAATGAAATCTCAGACAGTAATTGTTTTAAATTGCGCCTATGAGTTTGTTTATTTAAGAAATTTCTTTGTGAAATAAATTATGATTTACAACCCCTGACGGCAGGGGTTGTCGAGACGGCTCGAATAAGATACGAAGGGTCAACTGCGTGGGGGAAAATCCTCTGTACAGCAAAACTCGAGGTGAACCGACTATCAGCTTATGAAGAATCTTGCTACAGCACTTTTTGTTCACGCTTTGATGTCAGGAAATAGAATTTTATACGATCATTCAAAGAATCCTGTCAATTTAGATGAAATGCTTTACGTGTAGTGCATATCTCTGATGTTTATGATCACTTGAGAACTACAAAGACACTTTTGGATCTCGTAATATTCGTAGCGATAGTGTTGAAGGTTGAAGATTTTAATATTAGGGTACTTACATAAAGGATTGACAAGAAAGTGAGATTTAAAAAAAAACATTATTACCAAAAATAAAACAACCGACTTCCAATAAAAAACACTACAAAGTGAAAATAACTTCAATTTTTGAAGTCGGTGTTTTTGGATCTGTATTTTAGTTTTTGGCCACCGACTTCCAAAATTAAAGTTGTTTTTCTCTTTTTGGTTCTTCCTACCCCAAGCAGATTCGTATACCACTACTTGCTATGCAATGCAGTGAAACGAAGTATTATAACATCATCAACATACAAAAAGTGGATTAAATATATATATTATCGAAGCTAACACAAAAACTACCTAAGCAAAGTAAATAAAAATGATATAATGGGACCACCGCGCAAGGGTTTAGTAACAAGTTTTTTTTAATTTTTTAGTCTTTTCATAATTGATGAAAATATTGATGAACATAGTATTACCTACATTTAAAAAAAATACACTCTGACGAACATATATAACCTCCTCCTTTTTTAGAGTCGGCTAAAAATACAAAGGCACACTTTTGACTTACAACATTTTCATAGAACTCATACGCCATGCCACCATACATATTGGTTGCCGGCATTACGTTTGCGCTAAAGTTAACCATCGCGGACGGTCAACGGCATTAGGTTTAAAACCGTGTTATAAAACACTGTAAAATAGTGTTTTCAGGGGGTCTTGTCGCTATACGTAGTTACCAACCTTTACATTTTTAGTGAATATTGAAACCAACAAAAAAAAAGACGTGTGGCACTCGGGAACTGCCCCGGCGAAGCTATTGCATAGCATTTTTTATCAACTTACGCAATTGTAAAATATTAACCCGAATACAAGAAATAGCAATGATGACATTGACAGGAACTGTTATTCACATTTATAGTTTTTAAAACTTGACACAACGTAATGGGAACATCAAACTAATAAAAAGGTTTTAATTTAACTATTAATAGTCAAGGATCATTCGTCTAAGTAAATTTGAACTTTATTGTCAAACAGTTAAACATAATTTTCAATACAACACTCTCGTATCATTCGTCTAAGTAAATTTGAACTTTGTTGTCAAACAGTTAAACATAATTTTCAATACAACACTCTCGTATCTTTCGTTTAAGTAAATTTGAACTTTGTTGTCAAGCAGTTAAACATAATTTTCAATACAAAACACAAAGAGTGTTTTGTTTCTTAGGTAGTATTTTCGTTACGAAATTTCTGAATTAGGTCTCCACGCTCAAGGCCCGCGATAGAAGCTATGCAATAGCTTAAAAAAACAAATGCTTGGATTTTAAAACCAACGCTTATACTAATAAATCTTATTAAAATATACATCACATTTAATTTTCACGGTTTATAATGCTGTATTTCGCTAAGTAAAATCTACACTTATAATGGGCCTTACGCGAGGGCTCCCGGCATCTCATATACGACTAAACCCCAGGTCCAGGAGGGCTCCCGGCACTGAACGTGTTAAAGACATAACATTCACAGTCATACTCTTATACATACAATGTTTACCCATCCCAGTGCAGCAGTGGTCTGTCTAACTATACCATCCAACCTAGTGTTTAATTTCCATACAAGAGAGATGGATCGATAACCACCTTAATGACTATCACCACAATTTTTATTCCATTTTTTTTAACATCATTCGTAATTAAGGGTGCTCAAACACATTTGACGGTGGTTACAGCTGATGGTGGTCGTGATACGGACAAAACGCTTCCTGACCAGGCGTCTCACTGGCCACTGGCCGCATTAATTATGATCTACGTTGTACTAGATTTAGATCGAAGTCAGATAACGTATGATTAACTACCAACTGTTGGTTTTCGTAACACAATACTAGTAGTTAATAGTAAACTACTCGTTATTTGTTAGCGATCAGCGACCGCTGCGATGTGTCAACGGTCGCGTTCTGTTCATTTGTTTTAATGAATAATGCTTGAGCGTGTTCTTATTCTGGATTTAATTAACGTGGCGTTTCTGATATCTTGAGTATTTAAGACCGATTGTTCGAAATAGATTATTATTTGCTTTTATAATGTGGTGAAACTCTACCTACAATTTGGAAAGTAAATAAATACTTAGTCATAGTCTTCAGTATCCGTCTAGCCATTATTTTTGATAGATTGTATTTCAATAAGGAAAATATTGGTTATTTATTATATCTCTTAGATTACACTCAAATTCACTGAAGCTACAAATAATTATATCTCTCTATTATTTATTAATAAGGACGGTTTCGTTTATCTATTTTCATTTCTGCTAGTTTTTTCCAAGAGCTCCAATATATATTTTTATCGGCCTCTTAGATATTTATATTTATTAAAAACACATAGACAACGAACGTTCGCTTCACATTCAGACACAAAATCGTTTCTCAGAATTAATAAATTCCTAATAAAGATAATCCATTCCGATAACGAAATAGCTAAGAAATACCTACACTCCTATTTACATATACAAGTTCTTCCATAAATTATCGTCGAACAAATGACCTTCGGGACTCGAGAATAGGTACGATTTATTTCCGTCTCGAGTCGTTTCAGTGAATCAGGATTATGGCAACGTTTGAAAACGTAAAAGTCGGTGGCTTCTCGCCGTCTTCCGGTTTAACATATTCGTTTAGCCCGAGGTATTAGGGGTTGTGATTAATGAAGCATTTCTTGAACATGCCTGCGCCTAGCCACCCTTCATCTTATAAATAAACGACAGTTAAAATTTATAAGTTATGACTACTATTTAAATTATTCGTGTTCATTTTTGAGCTTAATTTTATTTGTGGATTCAAAATAACAGTTTAGTTCTGTTTGCTTGGTAGTAGAGGCCATAATCATAACTTATAGGTTAAAATTTGCAGAAATAGAAAGACTTTTCTACGTTTCAATAATATCAGAGACGGAAAACACATATATCTAAGCTTTTATGAACAGAGGTCATACTAACAAAGATTTTCAAACATTTATCGTACTAACAGATAAAGGTAGGTGCAATTCTTTTTAACCTAATTCGAAAGAAGAAGGAGGTTCTCAATTCAAACCGCATGTTTTATCATTTCCAAAAAAGAGATTGAATAGAAAATCTATTAGTAAATAGGTACCTCCTTATTTTATTAATATAAACACTGTTTTACTTCTGACAAATTTAAAATAAAATTACATTGAAATACAAATTAATCAACAAAGTAGAACCACTTTAACTCACATAGCTGCAATTAAAACGATCATTTAATTGTAAGCTACACGTCGAGTGACGTCACCAAAACAGAGCTTAAAATACATTTTACATAATCGCGAACGCTAGTATGGTGGCTATACCCACTACTTCAGCCATATTCTGCCACGTCCATACATCGCGTGCATTCAAAACAGAAGCATTTGTTACCGAAAGCTTTCCTCAGTCGCTGTCACTGTATAAATTGAAAACCATTTATCATGTAATACATAAGGAGCTCAGCGCTATCATATTTTTACATGTCAACATTTACTTGGTTAATACAATATTCGATTATAGCATCTATTTATTGTAAAGTCCGAACATTAATCTAATATTTATCCAAAATAAAGGTTTAGAATTATATAAAATTACTTAGCTGTCATAAAAGCTTTTCGATATAAATGCCCGTGTAAGATGTAAGTTCAAATGTTTTTGAGCTCCATTAAGTAGATAGGTATATGCCGCATAAATATAATTTAATGTGAAAGGTCGAAAGAAAATAAATGTAAACGTCAAAAAGATATAAAATTATCCAATTGGTCATGAGTTCATGACACATGCCATATTGTTTTGAGTAGGTTCTTTCATAATTTTAGAAAATTCTATAATTCTATGTTATTGCTACACCTAGCTAAGCTCTCTATAAACGAGGAACGCTTACATACTCAAGAGAAAACACGTTATCGTGTTTGATTAATACTAGCAAATCTACAGTTTCGTGGTACTTGAACGAAATAACAAAATTTTCCTTGAAATACCAACAGCTAAACTTCAGAATAAAAGCCTGCGATCGCGTGTTTTGTTATTTGATACAAAAACCTAACAGTCGGCATTTCAAAATGTAGTGAGATACCATCCGCACAAACAGAGAGGCGAGCGTGGCAAAATGTGCAATATCTCAAACAAAACGCCCCACTTCAAGTTCTCAACGAAATGAAACCTTACTGAATGTCTGCTCAAATTAAGCTTAAACATTTTCTCTTTGAGAAAAATATAAAACACACCTCCCTCTTTTAATGTTGCGACTTTAGTGATTTACGGGATAAGGGCTCCGTGTTACCAACCATACTTCTGATACAATTACTTTTAAGCAATAAAGTCTAATAGAGAGTGACAATCAACGTATTGGGATCAAATGTCAACGTCTTGTGTAATTGGATGAAAGTGTTTTATGGAATTGTAGCTTCACAATAAGAAGTCGTTAGATAATAGTGAGTTCGTTAATGGACCATTAAACAGATCTATAAATTTAAGTTAATCATGACTAATTGGACTACCACAAGGGGGATACGGACACATCTAGATCGAAACTAGTCGGAATAGTGCGGGTGGTCTCGTGCATGCAGCCTTGAGCTTTTATATTATAAGATAATACACGACTAAAAGGTTAACCACATAAAAATTAAGATAATACAGGTATGCCTAATGGAAAGCTAAATAAAAACGTCGTTAATACTATCTGTTATAGAACTACATTCGTGCCGACCGACATAAAACACGACGATGATAAAACAAATATTTTTGAAGTTTCAACAATTATATTTCGTGCTTTTGTTTTAGCTAAGAGTGAAATCGAGAGCCGATAGAATCACCAATCGAGTGGATTGTACCAAAGGATCTCCGTTTTAGTAAAACCCTTCATTAAACTTATCTGCGTCGGATCTAAGCTTGAATCCGTGTAATGTAATCGATTTTGGAACGAGAAGCCGCGAAGGACAAAGTGCGGTCACAAATTTACATATAAATTCGGGATTATTTTAATTTAAAACGCATTTGGAAAGTTTATTAGCATATATATGAGGGTCCATTACCGTTTCTTTGTCGCAGTCGGCTAATATAGCAGTTCAGTGAATTTGTACATTATGAGCCGCGAATAGAGCGAGGGGCGCAGCGCTGTAAATACTTCCTAGCAAACAAACGCTGCACTCAGCCCAAATGTACCGCCACTTAATAAAATTAAGCAATTTGTCAGTGCGCTGCGCCTTTATTTGTTAGCAGTGGACACATTAACTTAGGCTCATTAAACAGATTTTCATCGTGAAATTGAATTACTTACTGCGTTAATACTGGCCGTACATCACCCTTAACAAGGCGTCAGGGATTAATTCGTACCCACTCACATTTGTCCGTCGAATTAAAAGCAAATAAGCTCTTACATCGAACATGCACAGTTTTTCTTAAACCTCTCACGGATAAAAAGCACAATGGACGTATATTTCAGACCGTCTATTTTCAAACTTAACGGCGAAATAATGGGAGGAAATTGTGTCGTATAAAACAGTTTACGTTTACCTAATGCCATAATGAACGTGTTATGTTTCAGTGTTGAACGTTATAATGTTTCAATTCAAAGATCAATAACGCGCCATTTAACATAAAATAATTTACTGATATATGTCTTAACTTCAAAAGATACGAATATAGCAGGAGATGCGACATTAATTACTTAGGCTTAATTCTGTAGTGGTGTTAAATCAGTGATGCGCTAAGAGACGCCTGTGATCCGGCTTCCGAGACGCATCTCGACTGTGTATTTGTTCTTGTTGCGCTAATAGCTCGTAAATATTTCAGCGCACAGGGAGGACACACATGCGCCTCCAGACAAATGGACGCTTATAAAATATATGTGCCCCGTCACTTTTAACATTCCCATACGTTAGTTCGTTACGTTTCCGACGACTGAAATAACAATACTGGCCCATTACAACAGCCCCCAGTTTTAAAAGTCGAACGGAAACGCCCGTGCCATCCATCACTTTTGGCCAGCACTTGACAAACGACAGCTGTTTAAGCATACTTAACTGGAGTTTAAGCAATACAAAGTAATGATCTCTTCAAAATGTAACACGAAACTTGTAAGTTACTGTTTACTGAATCTTCTTTCCAAGCAGAGTAGCTCATTGGCTCGTTAGGGAGCGGTTTGAAAGGGTGCTCCGAGTATGTTTCAAGTTCGGATTCTTGACATCTCGACGTCTTTCCGTACAAATAAGAATGTTCTTGTTTGTCCCGGGCTCCCGGCACTCTTTAAATATACTTACCTTCTATTTTCGTTCATCTTGTTTGTGTTCATTATATCTATGTAAATTAGACATGTAGAATAAACCAACTAGACAAGTTTTAGTCAAGTATAATATATGCTGTAGAAAAACATGTGCTAAACAAAGCGAAAAACATTAAAACAGGTGGCCAATCAATCCTTCTCAAATTGGGACCTAACAAGATATTCAGGAGGCGTTTCACAAAAATAATTTTAACAAATAATAAGTGAGAGAACCTCGGGAACACGTTGTCACATGAGACAAGTCAGACAAGGTGGGCGTACTTGTCAGTCGTTCCTCATTCGACGCCCCAAGTGGGATCTCGAGTCTAACAGATTTTATGGGGATCCGGATTAGTCGCGTGACACGGCTGCCCCACGCGCCGTGCGTGTTTGTCAGTCAGGCTAGTCAATTATCTAAACAACTACAAAGATGACATGTTTTTACGATAATTGAAGACATCCACAAATTAGGGCCTTGTCGCATGTAAAAAATGTTTATCTTTGGCTGTTTTTGTACAAAAATGGTCAGTATTTTTTTGTGAAAAGATCTCAAAGTAAAAGATATATGACAATAAATTGCAGCCATTATTTTTACAACAAAAAACATGAGCTGCGTACGTCAAGGAGAGGAGGTCGATATAGTCGGCGGGATCACGTCTCGTCGCGTCGACTATGAGAAAAGTTCTCTTGCGGGACGGGGGATTTATTTGTCAACTTTGCGCTGATAAAACTTTGTTTGACATTTGATTGTGAGGTCATGCCCCGCTCCAGCTTCCTCAGATAACTTTCGAGGGCTCCCTTTTAGCTTCAGATTAATTTCTCTCGGTAATATTGACGTTGGAAAACTTAGTTTTATCATTTTTGTATAACCCCTTCTTCTTGTTTTAACGAAATTTTGAATAATGCGAATGTAAACGACCAGACTAACTTTCAGATTCGGTGTAAAACTTTGAGTAAGTTCAAAATTTTATGAACAACAAATCTTTCTAACAATATCAACAACTTTGAGGATTAAGCTGTAAAAATAAATATGCTTTTGAAAAACCACCGAAGAAGAAAATAGTTGTTTATTGTGTAATTTAAAAGTTAATTAATTAGATAGAAATGCACGGGCGACTGACAAAGATTAAGCGATGCGAAAAGTAATTTAGACAAACTATTGGCAACAATTTGATTCTAAAAAACAAAGCACTGAGGTATATTTAAACTTTTTCCATCAAGAAACTTTGGACAACAAAACTTCGTAGACGAGAACTTGATTCGGCAATCAAGATTAATTTGTTCTGGCGATGTTACTTAATAATATGAGGTATTAACACGGACCACCCCCAAAGTTCAAAATAATATTTCACAGTCAGTTAACGATCTATTTGGGTACCTGTGTGAGATATTGTATGCGTTCGACGGCGATGCTTCGTCGGTGGGAGTTCACCTCAAAGGAATGCCATAAAGGCTCGGAAGTTGACAAATCTCTCGACGTTATTTCTGTACTAATTAGGGGCGGGGGCGTGGGCGATGTCACCCGAGTGACAAACGAACACGTACGATGCTCGGTTCTCATGGATAAATTCATTTGTTGATCACTTCTATCCATTGGTGAGCACTAAAAAGTTAAGTTAAACATAGTCGTCACGTACAAATGATTGCCGACACACGTTGAGTTTAAATTGAGATAATTATCTTTTACATTATTGTTGATACGTGTTGTTATGAAAAATTCATAAATAGACAATTCCTATGACAAAATGCACATTAAAGTTTTAAGGATGTCCATGTTTAAATATTCATAGACCACATTTTGTAACCATATTGTATGTACAGTACCTAGGAATCTCTGAGAAATTAATAGACGTTTTCATAATGTAAAATAAATGAGAATTATTCAAAGGAAGGGTATTTATATTTTACCTGGTCCAAGAAGCGAAGAGATAAATGACGCTTAATGATCTGAAACAAAAGATAAACACTGTTAGGACTTTGATTTACAACCTCTACCTTTTATCACAACCTTAGCAAATATTAATTTTCTCTCTAATTGCTATTGTGCCGGTATCTAATAAACTAACAGCGACCTCAATAAACATTTGACGCCTCCCCCTAAGACCTAGGCCAAATATTTTTTGACTTTCGGATAGCTCATGCATGACCTAAAGAGGTGCATACATGACATAAAGAATAAAAATATATAAGAAATTTCGCGGATATTCTTAACTTATAGGTATTGAAATAAATATTGATAAATAGTAAGCCGCAAATAATTAATGAATTAATAAAGGTACGTAACTTTTTCGCGGTCAGGAGCTGCTGTCAGGTCATGTCAACGAGCCAACATGCATATAAAATTTATATTCACGTAAAAACGGTCTATACATACATACATAAACTCACGCCTTCTTCCAATGAGGGTAGGCAGAATCTACAGACTGCCACTTCCTACGATCGTTACATCCTCCACTTGCCTCGTATACGTTCATATATCTGATCATACACGCACGCCGGTTGCGAGTACTACGCACCTGACTTTTCTGAAGAACATTACCAATAAGGTCACTATATACATATTATGTCCTCACAAGGTTACTATGTATCTGTAGTATTTCAATAGTAAATAATTTAACGTCGTTAAGCACTACAATCTGTCAAATTTCTTTATTAGATTTTCAACTTTATTGGTAAAGAGTAAGGTTCAATGTTGATTGGGAAAATTTGACAGATTGGAGTAGCTTGATGTGCTGGCGTCTGTACCTAGTGATGATATACACAAAATAATTTAAGTACCTACCTAATTAATAATGGAACAAAAAAAAATCTTCCATAGGTACTAGGTGACAAAACTAAATGAGTGAATCAACAAATTCAAGGACACATTGGCTGTATTGTATCTAATAGTCATTGTGTAAATTGCGTATAAAATTCTAGTGTTTAGTATGTTATTACAATTGAACTTTTAAAGCATCTGAATATCATCTGGAACCGCAGTCTAATATGTTACTTTCTCTTATCACTCAAGTTGACGTCAATGATGACCAGCAAAACATAAAGCCGAACCGAACCGACCCATGGGTTACGAAGAAAAGCAATTCATGTTAATCCCAGAATACATTACACCCTCCGCTCACAGATCGTATTCACATTTGCTACGGTTTTTTAACCGTCTTCCTACCGGCTACCGGTAACTGTTCGTTTTTTACAAGGACGGCCGGTAACCGGTCGGCTGTGGCTTCTCCTTGATTCCCACACTGTTTTTATCAGATTTGTTAAAATTGGAACCTTATTTTGACTTATACTTAACAGTCTAATAATAATTATAGTAATAGGCTATTTATGTTCTGTTAAGTTTTGCTTGCATTATTTTTAAAATATGTATTCAGCATGCAGTTTTCTGTAGACGTTTATCAAAATAATAGCAACTTGGTCGTGCATAATTAATTAATTCTGTATTAAATTGCGACGAAGCTGAACACGCAATCCTTCACTTTGTAAGTAAAACTTATTACTTTACGTTTAGATTAAAATTAAATAAATGTGCTGCCGGCTCCGCCCTTTGAGAAAGGTTAGTTTTGAAGGATGAAATATACCTTCATATATCAAATAATTTAGAATGAAAGATTATGATAGTATTTGTTTTGGACTATATTACATCAGAAACCCGCACAGCCAAGGTTTACTTCATTTTTTTAAATTATTAAGCAAATATCAAGCTACAAAACCTTTCTTTAATTTATTTTTCCATCTATAAATATAAATCATAATTCTAGTAAAGCGACCCTAATTAACCTCTATCGATACAGGTAGATATAGATACCTATAGTTACGAACAGTGTTTCCAGGAACGAAGGGTAATTTTCGTTTATTACCCGAGTTACGCTAGTGGGTACAAGTCTTTCGGTTTCTTATTTGCTACAGTAACAAGCTTATGATCAGCCTATTAATGTTCCCACTGCTGGGACACAGGCCTCCTCTCAGCGCACCGAGCATGGCCTACTGTGAGATAGCTTAAATCACACATTTTATCACAATTTGGGCGATAAAACAGTTTTGTCACAAATGCTAGCAGGGCGGCGTGAGATAATCTCTTGACTTGTGACATAACTTCTTGACGTTTATTTGGGATTCTATGTCTTATTTGCTACTATGGGCGCACCAATTTTGTCACAAATGCCACATAATGAATGTCGTCCGTACGTCAAAAGTGAATTAGTTCACAACAAAATTAAAAAGTTGTAAAACTGTATGATCCTGCACTATAAAAACGTATTATTTTATTTGGTCGCATATTCACTGATCATTTTAATTTTTTTAATTTACTGTGTCACACTATGAAGTTAGCAACAAGAAAGGCATGTCGCGCCTCAGATTTTATCACATGGTTGAACCGTTTAAGACAAATTATAAGACATGATAAAATTTATCATGTCTTGTCACAAACGTCTTGGGTACGCCTGTGTTAGCCCCGCTGTGAGAGGGAGTGGGCCGTAATCCACCACGCGGGCCCAGTGCGGGTTGGTAGATGTCACATGTCTTCGAATTTTTGGTTCTAATGGCTACTACACACATGCCGGCGGCATGGCCGCCGGCTTTTGTCGCCTTCATTTCCTTTGCGTTTGTTTGTGCGGCTTTGTGCGGCAGTGCCGGCTGCCATGCCGCCGGCACTGAGTAGCCTAGTAGCCATAAGACATGCCGGTTTTCTCACGATGTTTTCCTTCACCGTTTTGAGAGCAGTGGTGATGAAATGTCGATGAAGTGCCAATATTAACCAATAGAATATAAACTTCACTCCAGAGGTGCGATTCTATTGGTTAATATTGGCACATCTCCGCTCTTCTCCTCTCCTCTCCGCTCGAGTGGACAGGCAGCCTAATAGTGAGGGGAAAAGTTGGTGGTTTGTGTTTCACAGTTAAGGAATATTTAATAAATTAACGTGAGAAGGTTTTCATTAGAATAGACGCTAGCTAAAACACACAGCTTCATTATAATCTATTTGTAGTCAGACTAAATTAGGTGCTAGTATTATTGTAGTTTGAATTTCAGAAGAAAAGAATAATTGAGCGAAGAAAGAAATATTTATTACAATCTGTCCACACTGTAAGACTGAAATACACGTTACTAAACTGCAATCACAGTTAGGCCGCTTGCCCATTGGTCGGTATTTTACCGCGCAGTACTGTACAGTACTGCGCGGTACTGCTTATGTTTACTCACTGGTCGGTAAGCACTCTGTACCGAATCGGTACTGCACACAGATATAGATATACCTAGATAGTGCAAGAGCATCTACTTCGCGTGCCCGAACGTGGCTCAGTGTGTCTCATTTTATATAATATAGTATATGGTCTGCGCCTGTCCGCCGCGCTAGTCGGACATAAATAATAAAATAGAAAATGCCTATATTCGTAATACTTTATAGCTTTTTACTAGGAACGGTTGATGTGACGTTGAGTGTTAACAGGTTATGACAATCGAAACAAGTGATACTATCGTATATCGCTTCAGTTTCATGGTATAGGCGCTTTGATCATTTTTCAAAAATGCCACGCATGGTTTTCATACAGATCGTGATACTTGCCTTATCTAGGTATTATTATATATCTATATCTGTGTACTGCACTGCTTTCATCTAGAATTCCAAATTCAAATTAATTCAATTAGTACGAGAGAGCATGACCAACATTTTTGCCTTATCGTTTTACGAACAAAATCGTATAAAAACGATAGATTTGGTTATTCTTAAATTCAAAAATCCTATTTTCAGAAATTTTCCGCGTCACATCTTCTGACCTGACCGCATTTTTAAATATGTCGATAATTCTTTTTTATCATGTTTAAAAATGATAGATTTTACATACCGAAAACACCATTTTCAGAAACCAGTAGCTTCGAGTACGTACTCAAGAGACCATTTGAGAAAATTAAATTTGAGGCAAACAATAAAACCCATAGCAATCCATCTGAAAATCTTGTTTTCTGGTGAACATTGGTCAGTTGATTCGAATACGTCATTTTTGGAAACGTGCTCAGGCCACGTTTGACACGCAAAGTGACGCAACGGAAATATCTGAAAACAAACTTTTTAGTAATAAAATTACGAAAATTACGAAATTAATAAAATCTTTGTATATTTTTATTATCAGACACATTGTGATGAAACCGTCTGCCAATTTTTTTTGACATAGCAGAAATAGGCTCCCATAAAACTGTAACGTTTCTGACCGGTACTGCCCACCGAGTCGGGTTCAGAATCATCAAAACGTAAAGATTTTTTTACAATTATTCCCGTAAAACGATGTGACATGGTTTTGGTCATGGGCTCTCGTACTATATAATTCACTTGTTTTTGGATTTTCCCCAGTTTCTGAATGAATTATCCCTAAATTTCCCTAAAAAATCTTCAAATTTCCTTGGTTTAGGGAGCATGATTATAAATAATAAGGTAATGGCACAATTAACATGGTAAATTAAAATTTGATGAATTGCATTCATTATGAGTTTGGGTTGAGGGAATAAATCGGTGGTTGAATAAATCGAATCCTTTAATAAATTGGTGGTGCCATAGAGTCAAGTAATATATTGGGTGATGCCTACTATAAACAATAAGGTTACCAACTTAAATTCATATTAACCCCTAAATTCCCCAAATCCCTGTCAAAATAAAATATCCCTAAACCAAACTTAATATTGGTGTTTTTTCCCTAAAACAGGGAGAAATCCCTAAAAGTGGATACACTGCGCGGTAAGCTTCCAGTACCGATGCAGTAAAATGCGTGACGTCACGCAGTACCGAAACGATATCGCCCCGCACACTTACCGACCAGTGGGCAAGCGGCCTTAGTTTGAAATCGAAAGTGAGTTTGTTAATAGCTGAACAGATAAAGGAATACAGGTACACCATGACCTGGGTTAGGACATAGGATCCTTTAGGGAACTTTTAGGAACTTTTTATCTCGGTGGTTATTTATTTCCTGTGGGATAATTTCCGAAGTCCACGCCGATAACAATAAAAATTCTATTGTGTCTCGTTAGTGACAGTTAAGCATATCAATCAATCTTCCTAGCCTTTTCCCAACTATCTTGGGGTCGGCTTCCAGTCTAACCGGATGCAGCTGAATACCAGTATTTTACATGACAGTTAAGCATATATTAACAAGAAATTAAGGTCACAATTTGCGAACAATTTAAAAAACCTCTATTATTATTTGGATGGTCTACTAATATGACTTTAATTTAGGAATTTCATTGGTAGCAAAGTACAAAGAGTCAACTGCACTTTTTACAAAATTCACTTTATTGCATAATTCGACTCAGAATCTTTTGTTCTATCATAGGATTATTTTTTACATTTAATTCTCAATTTTTACTAATATCAAGTCACGTATATAAAAACAACTACACCTATTTTTCACAAAGTGATGAAATAGACACGGACATAGTCCCTGTACACTGTACACGTCGGACAATCGCGTTCCCTGTTGTAAACAAAGATTTCAGTCACATAGCGACAGTATTTTGAAAAAAAAAAAGCAGTAATTGGCCTTTAGCATTTCTTTGTTATTACCTTTTAAATTAAATGTTGTAAAAAAGAAGAAGATAGCTTTGTTCTACTATTCATTATCACAGTTTTTCATTCAAAAAGCTCTTCTGGAAATTCTTGATTTTGTAGATAACCGCATATACTTTGCAGCCGTCGAGTTATAGTTTCATTATTCACTAGCGACAAATAACTAATCAGTATTCTTTTAATATGGTCGATAGGTTTTTTTTTTTTTTTTGGGTGGGAAATCATCAAATGACTTCTCCCGCTCTGGGCGGAGCGGAAGGGCGTGTCAGACTTTTACTGACTAAAACCCACCCGTGTTCCTTCCCTTGCCTAGACCGGGGCCACGGTTTCCCCTAAGGACTTATCCGCAACCCCAGATGGTCGATAGGTTAGACTAAGGCTTCTATATTTTACCACATCAAACGTAGGTTCGATAGTATAGTCGCACTACCCAAATAAATTACAAACCGATGAGCCGAATGAATGAATGAATTCTTTATTTGCCAGAATATAGGTACATTGTATATGGTAAATTTTTATATGGTTTCACTAGATTCGACTTTCTAGTCGTGCAAATTTTTAAAATAGACATAGTCAAAGCTTTAAATAAAATAAAATAAATATTATATCAAATTTTTGTCTTCCTACATTAATAACACAAAAAATAATATTAACCTTAACAATAATATAAAATAATAAAATAATCACTATGTCAATTACAATAGGTAAGTATACCATTAAATATTTTTCTGTCTTCTTACATTATTAACACAAACAAGTAATTAGCAAAGATATTATTAAATGTAATCGAAACTATATGAGACCTTTTGAGTCTTCTATATACGAGTAAATATATACTGATCTAAAATTAACGGAATTCTAGTAGAAAATTAGATATTTAGTTGGGTATATTTGGAGTAACTAGAGCGAGGCTCTATTTCAGACTAGCCGCGCTCCGCGGTTCCACCCGCATAAGTCGGGATCCCGTGGGAATATCGAGATAAAAAGTATCCTTAATCCAAAATTGTCATAATCATTTTCGTTCCAAAGAATTGTGTATTGATTTTCAATACGCAATTTTTTGGAACGACTTTATCTAATACTAATGATAATGACATTCATTTTCCAAAATAAATGTTAGATAATAAAACTTGGTCCAGCACACATAATATCTTTCTATAAATAAGATAGAACGGAGGATCTTATTACTACTAACATAAAACAAGGCATCCAAGCGTATATTATATTTATTTATACATCCACTTTAGCAAGAATACGCTGAGAGAACACGGTGACGAGTGCTCTTCAGTGTACGGAATACCGCTCATTAGATCCTATTGCGCCCTTTAAATTATACACTTTACAACTTTACCTGCCGAGTACGTTTTCAAGCAGCACTAAGCTCTAGTCTTCTCATCTTCAGAACATAAGCTATTCACATCGCGCATAAAATACCCCATGTTAATTATATTTTCTAGTGTCTTCGTACGGAGCATTTGTCAAGCGCGTAGGCGAATACGCCGCGTAGAACCGTCGTAGACGCTGCGATGAAAGTTCTTAGACGCTGCGATGGAAGTTCGTAGAGGCTGCGTAGGTGTCTACGCGGCTGTGCTACGCTAACGTAGCACATACGCATAGTCGCGGTGTTGTAATTATACGCATTTTTTCTTTTATTTATTCAAATAGCCGCAGTTCATATCTATAATTTTGTAGTAGATTTAGGTCGGATTGTCTTTGATTAAATTCCCAGCAGATTCTCTTAAGCGTAGTTAAAGCTGTCAACATTCTGGCATTATTCCACCTGTATTCTTCTTAAAAAGTCATAGTTACTGCAATTTTTAAAGGAGGTCAATCGACAGTCTTTCCTTGTAAAACTAGAACCTCGCAAAATCAGAACCAAACGCGCGCATAACATGCAGCACGTGACCAGCTTTATTTAGCGAAGTGGATTCGAACAACAAGCCGGAAAACGATAGAACGTAGCACAATTATTATATACCGATAATTGGTTACAATAACTCCAATAAAATCACCGTAATTTGAAGCCATAAAATATAAGGAAAAATTATTTTTGATGTGCTTTTATCCGTCCAGCGCCTTGTCTGGAACAAATCAAGCCACAAAAGGACTTCATCTATGAAATTTTATTATCTGTAAAAAACTATTAGGGAGCTCATTTGTTGTATCATTTATATGTATACAAATGTATCCTATATATATATAGGTGTACGTTAAAACACAGATACGATTTGTTTTTACCCGACTACGGCAAAGCCAAAAGGAAGGGTTATGATTTTAGCAGTCTATGTATGTATGTATATATGTTTGCTTTTACGTGTGTTCCACCGTAGCCCCTAAACTGCTGAACCGATTTTGATAAATGAGGTATCCATGGATTCGTAATAATGGTCCGGGTGACATAGGCTACATAAATTTTCCCTAAATTTTATATGGTGCCATTATAATTTTGTAGGAGTTCCTGGCATAGTTACAAGCATGCGACGACGGCTCTACCCTGACCATTTTTGTACCTATGTCTTGATTTCTGTGTGAAATATTTTCTTGTTTCGTACTTTTTAGATCACTTTTATGTTCCAGTAGTCGGGTTACAGTTTTTGAAACTATTTTTTTTACATACGAGTATAATGAAATAGTAACGATGTCAAAAACTGTACACTGAATATTTTTGAAAGAAAGTAAATACTACGAGGTGTGAGAACAAGTCTAATGCGGAAAACATAGTTTTTGGAATTTTTGTCCGTTTGTCTTTTTATCTGGATGTATGTTTCGGTTTGGCGCAAAAACGGCTGTACAGATTTAGATGAAATTTGGCACAGACATAGTTTATCTATAACCTGGATCAACACAAAGAGTACTTTTAATCCCGGTAGTACGTTTCCGTGGGATATTTTCCGACATCCACACGAGCAACTGCACGAGCAGTTCCTCTGTGGTTAAGGATTCCGGGTGAAGCTCGCTTCCACCTTCGGCCTGATCATCACTTACAGGCCAAGAACTTCCCGTTAAGGGTAAAAAAAAGCTAATTGTTGATAAAAGTAGCGAAATTTATGTAAAAATTGATTCCAGTTAAAACGTTAAACAATTTCTCATTTTATTTTGTCGTCATAATTATTAAACAAACTAGAGCTCGGGGTAACGTCAAAAACTTTTTCTAGAAAGGTTTCGTTGTTCTCATTTTAACACACAAAGCCGCTGGCGGTCGCTCTTTAGTGCTTATATTCACTTTTGCTTGTCAGTTAAATCTCATGCAAGATAATTCTGCTATTGTTTTAATGTTTATGAGACCCGTTTTTCGCAATAAGATGTAATATACTCGCTGCATAGCGACTAAATTCCTTTCCAGCGGAATTTACACACCAAAATACGTAAACTGCACTAAAGTTCCGCTGATTGTATAAGTACACCTAATCTCTGCTGCCGAATAAGCCTCATAATGCCGACTTAGTGGCAACAAAAAGGCTTCTACAATACAAGAAGCGGTCTCAGTGAGGCCAATGGCTAATTAACTGAGTGTATGCTCAGTAGGAATTAGCTGCTCAATTAGAATCACATTACGTGGAACAATTTACCGCTAACCGGTCGTGGGGCGCTCGATGCGCTCGGAATAACAAAATGGCTGTACGCACGAGATCAAGAAGATTGTAGAATTGACGCTCCTTTATTTATTGGACGGTATCGATCTTTTTAACAGTCTTATTGGAGATATAGCTGTGCTGAAGGTTTTCGTGTAGCTCATTTATTTGCACGAAAAACATGAGATTTTTTCAAATGTGCTCTCTCATCCGAAGACATGGAAAACTTTTGAAAAAGAGGAAAGGAAACATTGGAAAACAAAAATTGCTGTTATCGTAGAAGTGTTCAGCAATTATGCCTAAAGAGTTGCATTTAACACAATGAGCAATCTATAAGTAAGTACAGCTTGTATTGATTGCTAGTCTGAGCCTTGAGGTATAAATTACGTCAAAATGGTTTTTCATTAAATTTATTTGTTGTAGCTTCACTTTGAACTTTTTCTTTTTGTCAGTGTAGAATGTACATGAACTTTTCCTACAAATCAAGAAGTTTATTGGTATTAACTTTACTTTATAGATACTTAGTTATAACACAAAACCATCTCCAACTCACCAAACAACAATAAAAGTGAAAAAATAATAACAACAACAAGCCTTCCAAAAGTTAATTCTCCTGAGTTTTATTTCAGGACGCAATAACATTTTCTTGCTTTATTACGTTACTTCTGGGAAATTAGCTATGTTTATCTGTACTTATGGCAAAAAGTCGAATAATTCAGAGGAAAATTTAATTTTCTTGTGTACACCATTTAATGCTCACGATAAAATTAACTGGAACCGCGAACATTTCACACACGAAAATTTTGCTCATAAATACATTTTCGACTCATCTTTTATGTTTCAGTTAATTATTCTAAGTGGCGGGAAGATACATGATCTCAGGTATTAAACAAACTTTGTATCCGTTTTGATTTATAATGTGAGAAGTTAGCTGGGTTTATCCCCATAAAAGCTAATCCCCATTGAAGTATGTAAGAACTTTTACCAGTAAAATTACAGTACCTAAACAATTTTGAAAATAAATTGTCCAAAAAAAACATAGCCCTTTCAATCAACCGACCACAAATGACCTTGTTATCACATTGCTAACTCTATGGCGCAATCAGTGGAACTTATTGGTGAACATCGCAACCCGAAAATCGTGATCGGACCACCCACAGCCGCTGTGAGAAGGCAAATGAAATAAAACAACGATAAATAACAGTGCCCTCGCATAATTGATCACAAATTAAAACTCGCGCCGCGTTCCAAATGTTAAACGTCTACGTCGCCGAAAGCGAAATTAGTATCTGCATACACGACCCACTCACACATGCGCAGGGCAGGGCTGTCCCCAGAGAACGAGTCCGGAATTACGTCCCTATATGTTTTGATTTGTCATTCCAGAAATACAGGAGGATATATTTTACTTTAAAGTGAGTTAACCGTATGGAATTTCAAACCGTACTTAAAGCAGAATTCCAGTAATGCTTAGTATTAGTAAGCTAGTCATTCACGAGCAATTCTTGGCACACGATGTATTTATTATCCCATGAATATTTACTAAGTGCATACAGTTAAGGCTTGCTAACCCTAACAAGTGCACACACGCGCATTTTACGACGTCAAACAATGGGCCACATTCAGGACAATATGTCACTAAAAATAAATGGATTTTGTTTAAGACATTCAGTGTTTTATTATAAAAGCCGCTTATTGTTTCGAGCTGTAAAATTGTTATTAACTATAAAATGGACATAAACAAAACGTTTATAAGTTTCTTGTAAGTATCGTTATTACTTTGTGGAGGAGCTTTTATGGATATACAATATACTTTTTCATCCCACCATCTCGGAAAGAGTATTTTTAATCTTCAATATCTGAGTGGAAAAGCCGTTTTTATTCGCTAGAGGATAAAGTAAATTGAATTTAGAACATCGTGTGCACTAAGTTTGTGAATTAAAAAAAACATTAAACCTATTTACTGCTACCTCTATGGTGCCGAATATATCATACAACTTTTTTTTAATTTTTTTAAAAACTCAGACTCGGAACCTTCTTGGTGTTCTTTTTTCAATTTGCTTTGTACGCGGTTCTTTACGCGGCATTTTTTCACGTCATTGTTAAACCTTTTATTAAAAACAAGAAACTTGAAAACAAGTGAAAAAACTAAAATGAGTGATTCTAGCGACGAGGAAGTTTGCTTGACGCCAACAGAATTGACTGAAACTGTTAATAATGCGCAAATGAGCTTTCTCCCTCAACAATCACGCGAGAAGTATTTAAAACAGTACGATATGTTCAACACGTGGCGACTAGCAAAAGGAGCCAAAACTTTCTCAGAAAACGTTTTGCTGGCATATTTTATAGAATTATCCGAGAACAAGAAAGCAAGCACTCTATGGAGTACGTATTCGATGCTAAAAGCAACAATAAAGATGAAAAAAGACAAACATATCGATACCTATCCTAAATTAGTGGCATTTTTAAAAAGAGCCTCATCTGGTCATCAACCAAAAAAATCGAAGGTTTTCACAGTATCTGATATTGAAAAGTTTCTTAACGAAGCACCCGATTCCGTATATTTGGCGGCAAAAGTAAGTCAGTTGCACATTCAGTATCTACTTAAGTATATTAATCTCAATTAAATAGTATACTTAGTAGATGTTGATAGGCATAATTATGCGTTCATATCAATTTTATTCATTTATCTACTACAATACTCTTTACGTTACAGGTTGTTCTTATTATTGGAATAAACGGAGCATGTCGAACTAATGAACTAACACAACTTAATGTCAAAAACATTGAGAAACATTCAGATGACTTACTATTAATTAATTTACCTAATACAAAGACAAAAAGAGACCGCAACTTCGTCATTCGCAAGGAATACGTAACGATTGTTGAGAAATATCAAGCCTTACGCCCGCCTAACACTCCAATCAATCGATTTTTTCTACAGTATCGCAATGGAAAGTGTGTTAGACAGCCTATGGGTACTAATAAAATTGGCAGTATCCCACGAGAAATAGCAACATTTCTTGAACTTCCAGAACCCCTGTTGTACACGGGTCATTGTTTCCGACGAACTTCAGCCACACTTTTGGCTGATTCCGGAGCTGATCTCCTGTCCCTTAAGCGCCACGGAGGCTGGAAGTCCAATGCAGTTGTAGAGGGATACATAGAGGATTCCATCCAAAATAAGTCTAAAATATGTGAAGGCATCGTAGGAGCCATTACACTGAAAGAGCCTCAATCGGATCCTTGGACTGGCCCTTCTACATCAAAAATAAGCCGTTATGAAACACCTAACCATCTCCCTCTCTCTCCAACATTCACGCCAAGGGAATCCGATGAATCGGTACAACTATTAAGTATGACAGATAGTTTACCGAAAAACAGTACACAAGTGACTAACACCAATATTACAGTACCAAACAAAAATATTACACTCAATTTAAATAACTGTAGCAACGTTACTTTAAAATTTTCTTAATTATACCTTAGTATTATTTTGTTATAATTTAAAGATTATTCTGTAATACTTACCTGTTATAATGTAGTAATTAATACCTAAACTGAAATAAAAGTGTACCTATCTTGTGATTGTAAACGTTTTTTTTTTTGCATTTAGTCATTTCCTCGCTGAGGTGGAATGAAAAGTTACGTGTTGCACTCGAGTGCAAAGATTTTTCACCTCGTGCTCTTTTGATTCCCTCGCTAACGCTCAGGCTTCTAATTTTGAATCACTCGCTGCGCTCGTGATTCAATTTTAGAATCCTTCGCTTGCTCGGTCATCAAAATTGAACACGCGGTTAAAAAGCAACTTTGCACTCTTGTATAACAAATAACTATTGTCGCACATGTCTGAAATTGTTAAAAATACACTAAAATTATTTTTAATATAATTGCTGTAAAGTATGTTTGTATTTGTGTGAACATTCTTATAAAATTAAATGAAATCAATAAGAACGAGCATAGGTACTCCATATTCCAATAAAGTAATACTTATATAAATAAGTAAGTGGTACCTAAATTAAAATACCAAAATGATTAGGGCATTCCGAAACGCTGCGTAAGTGTTATTTCCAAGAAACTTTATTCAATTTAGTGCTCTGTAAGAAGGCTAATTCCAAGAAGGTCTGCCATTAACTATAAATAAATTCTTCATCGAACCGATTCTATAGTTCTATCGAAATGTTATCTGCACTTACTTAAACTATTCTACTGAAACACAGAATAAAGCGAAGAAACTAATCACCTATGCATCGGTAGCTAGAAAATTATAGGTAACGAGCAAATTACTCATAATAACATTACGCCTGCTTTCCTCGAAGAGGTATACAGACAGAGGTATACAGTACCTACTTCCATTTATTTTCACCAGTCGCGTTATTTTAAATTCAATCTTATATTTTAGAAACACCTAAAATATAAGATTGAATTTAACAACAATGAATTTTTTATATTTTTTGTATTTGTATTATAACAATAATCTATATCTTCAATTCTATACATCTATACAAATAAATAAAAAATTTAAGTGTCTTTAAGTAATGTCAAAATAACAGCCTTTTAATAAATGCATAATGAAAGTATACATAATTTTAAGAAACTTAACATTATAACCAAAAAATTAATGTTTTTTAAATATATGTTTGTCGGTCTGTTTTCTGGCTAACCTCCTAAACGGCTGGATCGATATTGACGGGATTTTCACTGGCAGATAGCTGATGTTACAAGCAGTAACTAAGGCTACTTTTATTTTTGAAAAATAATTAGTAAATAAATCTTTCAAGGACCATGCGGTGGCAAGCCTAGAGACTATTGTAATTTTTGAGAAACTCAAGAAAAACTGATGTAAGTCAATGTGTTAAAATATTCCACTTGGCTTTCAAGAGAACTGGATACATTTGAGACATCTATGGCTATTATATCACGTGATTTCCGACAAAAATCCCCCGTCTACGACGAAAAGCTTGTTTTATTAAGGGGTGCAGACGTCAGACAAGAACGAATGCTATTATTACGTTCACAGTGATTGAACTTGCTTGTTTTGATTGCTAATTGCTAATTTTAATTAAAACGGACGAAAACCTTAGAGGAAAATACTACCAACTTTAAGTTGAAGCATGATGTATAATCGACAAAACACTGCCACAAACCCCTTCGAGTCCTTGATGGAGGTAAACACGTCTTCATTATCATCAACATAAAGGCAAACGGGCATAAAATGATAGAATAGCGAATAAAATCACAACATACGCCGATTAAATCGATGTAAGGTCAGATTACTTGAACATTCGATCAATCACTGCACCCGACCGCACTGAATGGCCGATCCCAAGACTGAGCATCTTGGACCGCATTAAAATTCATTGAAAACTTGTCTAATATGGTGGTACGTGACGCGATTGTCAGTACGTTAGCCCCGCTGTTGGCTGGATATGAAAATTTAACATCGATTTGAGTCCATGTAAGATGGTATAAATATGTAATGGCTGAGTTGGCGCGACGCACTGACGGACACTGCACAGTGATGTGTTTATTTTGCGCTCCGACTGCTAATTTGAATCCGTAATGATAATCGTTCTGTTAGCTATCTACATACAAAACATTGGCTGTGCATTGCATATAAACCGCAATGACTAACGCCACTAAACGGATGTTCTAGATTTTACCTTACCTACCTACCATATTTCTCCATACTATACCAATGAGTTGCTTCACAGATATTCGTAGATTTATGGACAACGGAAAACGGTCGCATTTCTTCTTAATTCTCAAACATATTTATATTCCGGTGCGTCCTAAATAAATAAAATATGACAACTAATATTTGCTTTCAACACATCATAAGTTCATAAGTCGAGGTTGTGAAATGTTACATTTGAGATTGTTCATAAAAATAACTGGAGTCGTAAGAGGCGGACGTTCCTTATCTGCACGTAGTAATATGTAGTTTTATTTTAGTTGTGTCCTTGTTGCGGCCACCGAGAGCATCATTCGCGTGCCTATCTCGACTACAAATCAGTACCTCTGTGGAACTGCCAGATAAACACTTTAAACACCAAAAGCAATCTTAATCCGTTGCATTATGATTCGTTTTTGTCCGCATCAGATAACAAAGGTACACTCCTGAAGTGCCTCATTCTATGCAGTCCACCAAGGCTTATCGAGCTGTGGCAATCTGCGAACACTATTTTGTTATTTTTGCAGAAGTAATGTAGATGAGGGAAGAAATATTACGGGCTTTGCCATTAAGGGGGATATTTATGGTTTGAGCAATGTTTTCCTTGGTGGTGTTGAAATTATTAATGGCGCATTTCACTGCTGATATAAAAACAGTAGAGTAGTGCCTACTTACACAGCTTATTTTCTTTTAGACAGTAAAATGTAAGGAATAACAGGGAATCCGCTTCTGTGCATTTATTTTTAGATTTCCCTGCCAGAATTAGGAAAAGGGAGCGTTTATTGAATCTGCGCAGACTGTCTGTCTCGATTTCATCGCTACCGTTTCTTTTTCATTTTATTTTATTGTTGCATAAACAGAATGCAGCTGTAATAGCTGTAAACGTTAGAAGGTAATCTAAACAATTTTTAATTAAGATAATACATATTTGAGGCTGTGTGTTCAAATCCGGAGAAATACCATTGATGTAGATGAGGGAACTACTATTACTTTGTGTAAATAATTTCATCAGCACTGCTCTCAAAACGGTGAAGGAAAACATCGTGAGGAAACAGGCATGTCTTAGAACCAAAAAATTCGAAGACATGTGACATCTACCAACCCGCACTGTGCCAGCTTGGTAGCTTACGGCCCACTCCCTCTCACAGAGAGGAGGCCTGTGTCCCAGCAATGGGAACATTAATAGGCTGATGATGATGATGATGATGATGACCATTGATGTGACTTTTTCAACTCATATGTACTTTCTGAGTTTATCTTGGATATTATTGACTTCAGTGAAGGAAAACATCGTGAGGAAACATCATTGACTTATAGTTGATATAAGTCTGAAATTGCCAACCTGTCTTGATCAAGCGTGGTGATCAATGCTCGTGTCTTCGCAGAATGAGAAGAGCCCTTAGAGATCAAAATACCAGCCTATTATTATAATTATATTATTATAAACATTTGCTGAAAACTATGTTATCTTATACTTATAAGCGTTGTTTAATAAATATATAAATATCCAATTCGACAACATAGAGATTGTTATATTATGTATATCTCACTCACAATTGAAATAAAGTAATACCGTTCGTTTGTAATAACATTTTCAAGCTTATCACGTGGATGAAAATACCAAAATTATTTCAACATAATAATTTAATATTCCTGGTAAAAAGATTATCAGTGCAACTCAATACCAGTTGTCGGATTTCAATATTGTCAACCGACAAATAGCATAATATAAACTGTTATTTAAACTACCGTTATTAACTTATTATGCGGTCCATAGTTCCATTCATCAATTTTATAGACTAACATA
Organism: Conistra vaccinii; assembly: GCA_948150665.1. Lineage (NCBI taxonomy): Eukaryota > Metazoa > Arthropoda > Insecta > Lepidoptera > Noctuidae > Conistra > Conistra vaccinii. The sequence continues at coordinate 13,180,415 of OX411330.1, forward strand.
ACAGTGCATTATGTATATTTTCAATTAACTATCAATCTAAAATTCTATATGTAACGAACTATTACTAATTCTGTTTGTATTGACGCGCTGTTCACATAAACCGCTTAATAGATATGGATGCGTTTTTTTTTCGCATTTTAGAATTGTTTTGAATATTTTGTATTCGTTATACTGTCATGGGGTATGATGTTCACATACGAACTGTATAATAGTAATATTTTTACATAACATCAATCAACTAGGCCTCTGCCCCCCTATTCCTTAGGAAATACCTATCAAAAGTTTAGGGGTATGAGGAACAGGGTGTAAAGTTCACTCATCCACCATAGAAAAGGGAGGATCCTCCAACCAGACGGGTTGTTATGTCTGGCGGGCAACTGCCCATATGTTGATTTCGGATAGTCTTATCTATGTTTTTCGCTCGGTAAACTCTAACTGCGTGATGCAGGAATTGTGTGACGTCATGTCTTTACTGCGTAGTTCGTATGTCGCGGTGTAACCGCTACATCACTCCCCTCCGGAGACCGGAGGTCGATAGTGGGCTGAGCCTTGGATCTTGCGATGCTTCACAGTGCCAGCTGTGATTCCAGTGAGTCGGAACCGGGTGCCGCATAGTTCACGGTGAGTCGGAACTGTCTGCGGTAATTCCCCAGTGAGTCGGGGTGGCGGTGCGTCGTCATCCAATGAGTCGGATGTGGTACAGCGCCGGGTTGTGGTTGAGGGTGATGACCAGGAATGCGCGTTCGCTGCATGCTGGTGGTCAGGATACCCGTTAAAGCCGGGGGTTCTGGCTGGCTGTGTGACTCGCCTCACGAAAGCTTGCGGGAGTGATGATCATGACGTCACGCTGAAGTAGTTGCACGAAGGCTGCGTTGACGTTCATTCTCGGGGTCACCAATTTAGGGGTGTGAGGAACAAGGTCTAAAGTTCGCTCATCTACCATAGAAAAGGGAGGATCCTCCAACCAGACGGGTTGTTATGTCTGGCGGGCAACAGCCCGTAAGTTGATTTCGGATAGTCTTATCTATGTTTTTCGCTCGGTAAACTCTAACTGCGCGATGCAGTAATTGTGTGACGTCATGTCTTTACTGCGTAGTTCGTATGTCGCGGTGTAACCGCTACAAAAGAATGATTTTCCTTTCCTCCAATCAAAATCTGAGGTTTCGCGATTGATACATCTTTGCATTTCCAAATTCCTTTGTTATGGCAGGTAGCTTCTGTAAAACCGAGTCTTCTTTATTTACTTATTGATGAATGCAACTGAACTCATGTATATTCTATAGCTTGAGATAAAACTTGCAACCACGACTTTGCATTCACGACAACATACTATTATGTTGCATAATCAAAGTATGAACTTCCAATCCGATCGATATAATTCTAATACTACCCGCCCTTGCTTCGCACGGTTTTTACGTCTTAACAAAACATCCCGATTTCTTTATTATTTGTAAATTTAATATTTATATATTATATACATTAGCCTTCCGGAATAAATTCTCTAAATTATGGTGAAAATTGCAACAAAATCCGATGCGAACTTTACAACAAAATGCGGTTGCAAATACGGACACGAAAAGCGACTTTAATTTATAAGATTTAGATTCTGGGGTTGATTGTGCGGAAAACAAATAAAATATCTATTTACGTTTGAAAGTGACACACATAATCAGTAAGTAAAATAATTGGGAAAGTTGGATTTTTAATTGAAAACAAAATACTCATAACGAAATTATTTGGATTAATTAAAAAAGTTAAGATCAAATGGTGCTATCGGACGCTCACAGGTTTCTGTAACGGTATTAGGTAGGCGACCCTCCAAGTATAGGAAAGTAAATATATAAACGCTGAGTTTTATTTTCAGCGTTATAGAAAAAAAAAATCAACCTGAAAATCCAGCATCATAAACAAGTAGCTATATTTTTTCAATTTATGTTTGTATAATACTATTTACCTAACAAGCTACCTAAGTAGGTATGTTGCATTTCCATTTCGGAAGTAGGTACAGTATAAGCAGCTAAGTACTAAACTAGACTGAGTGGGTAGTAGGTACCCAGAGCTTCACTTTTACAAGCAAACACAATTTGTTTGCAGAATCAGCCAAGATTGAATAGTCGTGGTTCTTCCTCGAATATGTTCGTACCATCGCATGTAAATATGAAATACCGTTTTGTATTCACAACATACTTGCGTCGTGGTCACTGGTCACTCATGTACCGTCTATTCTGTATTAAAGCATTTAGGTCGCTCGATTCCCTGTATTTAGCTTTTAACTCCGTACATCGGACTCGCTGCAGAGCTTATAAATGATTCGTGCACTGGCTCCCAGCACAATGTACATAAATCTAATAATTCCGTGATTTACTACGTATTATAAAGTAGAAGCTTATGCTATTGTTGTTGCCGTTGAAAACAAGACAGAGCACGAAACATACAAAATGAACGGCAGTTGTTTTTCAGAATATTAAAATCGATCTAGGAAGATAATAAATATTCTAATTAAAATAAATAAGCATTATACAAGAGCCGACAATCAGCTCAAATCCAAGAAACTAAGAAGATTAAAATTCAACATTTTGGCAGATAATAACAGCTATTAGGCAGTAACGCCACAGACAAATCTGCAATATGTTATGTGATTATGTTCCCTTCCAGAAATAAAATGTTAATCGAAAACGTTATTCACGTCTATAATTTAATTCTATAACAAGCGGCGTAATATTTTTTACTTCAAATCTTGTGAACTGTAGGAGATCGTGTTTGGACGCTCGCATCACCTTTTCATTAAAAGAGCCTTTGTTACCACAGTATTAGTTTTTGTCTCGGACCACCGACAAAAACGTTAACGGGCTCAAAGAGTCCGCGACCGACGGACGTCGGTTAGTAACGAGCAGTATCACAACATGTACACAATTGTACAAACAAATCAACATTAACCTCTCGACCTCAAATCTCGGAGATTCCCACTCAAGATTACTTCTTCACTCTTGCCCGAAGGCACTCACTGATTTATTTTATTATGTTAATAGAATCAAATTTAAAATTAATTCAGGAGATGAAAAAATAACTGCCGCGCTTGTAATGATTAAATACGCTTCAGTTCCTGCCCTCTCTTTTTATCCACGTAGGTAAAAAGTACGTTCGAAACTTTTATTCAGGGTCGAAGAGCGAGTGATTTTAACGAGCTTTTATTCGCAGGCTTTTTTTATTCCGAGTTAGAGAGGTATTTTTATGAAACTAATGAATGTCAAAGAGAACTTAATTTACTTTCATAAGCGATCGATGCCATTTTATTTTTACTCTCTGGCATCAAATCAAAATGGTGGCGTTTCCTTTGAAAAACATGAACGTGAGTGATGCGCTTAATTTGTAACCCTGAATCGTTATTGGAGATTATAAAAGTAATCTGTTCTATATCGGACATTGTTAATCCGATGCTAGTCACCCCTGTAATGAGTTATATGATGACGGGCCACGGTCTACAAAATGGTACACGTCAAGCGTATTTGAAACTTGATCATAAGTCAATTATAATCGCATTATATGGCGTCTACGTAAACCGTGCGTTAAATTTAATTATGAAATGTTGCTTCCGAAAGAAAATGGTGGGTTCACGAGGCGGCGCGGACAAGGGAATTATTTGAAGCATCATAAGTTATACGCGTGGGCATATTTAGTCACGGGTTGGGTACGTCCTACAGCGGCTATGGCTGCTTAATAATCGTGCTTATAGCGTTCACGTCGAAACTATTCCTCTCGTACGACCGGTTTCGATGCACGGAGAAGGGTCACTACGATATAACCGCTTAGTGTGGACATGCCTTTATTTCTGTTTTGAATCGATGTTCGTTATTGAGTGTCGACCATCGGCGACTTGATTTTTTACTTGTACACGTCTGAGCGGTGTAAAATTCGATTTAAGACACACTTGTCATAAACAGTTCTCGCCGTGGGATTATCGGATTTTGATTTTTTCTGGTACAACGAAGTTTTTCTTTGTAGTTTGTGAGTTTGTCGTGTCTTTTTTATTGCCCTCTCATAAATAATAATCAAAGTCTAAACGTTCTGTTATTATAATACGTAGGAACCGGTTGAGTTGTTATTATTGTACGCTGTGATTTAGAACGTAGGTACTCACATAATGGGTGCGCATCCATCATCGTCTATTTGTACGTATCGTTTAATTCTGTCGTGTTCCGACCCATATAGACGCGAATGGTAGGTTGTTACCACTTAAACCCGGCGGCAACCTGTACTTTTATGCAATTAAAATTTATTAATTTCAGTCGAAAGCTTTTATTTTTACTGTTCGTTAAGCGACGCTGCCGGCCGGCTCTCTCTGTAGCGAACGATCAGCTTTTTTATATATTTTACGGCGTGTTATTGGAAAATAGCATTTATGAATATTGGGTATACAATACACATGTAATTGTTTTTTGCTGGGAACGTGCTGAAGTTTTTCGTCTCACCGGAATCAGCCGGACGTTTATTTTGAATTAAAAACGCTAAGCAGCGATGGGTAAAGAAATGTTAAGTGACAAAAAACGTTTAATCTTATCTGAAGTTTTCTCAAACTTTGATAGCATAAAAAGTGAACAGTTACGAACTTTGAAATGCTTTTTGTAATACAGTAACACTCATAATAAGCCGGCAGATTGACAAGCGTCCGCCTAAAATGGCCGGTTCGTGTGACGGGCTCGCCGGCTCGCGGGCTGGAGAGCAACCATCCGCAGGCCGTTTTTTACCCTATGTTTTTTCAAGCACAGGTGAAGCGGCAACCCACACTTAGTCGGCGTTAACCTGTAATCTAAATTCATTTCTCGATCCGACCCACCAGCGCCATATCTCTGTTTTTATTATAGGCTTAAGGCCCATTTGCAGGTTTTTTTACTCTAAACAAATTATCTATCATTTGTGGAGAGTGGTCGATCTTATTATGGGACGACAAACGAGTGCCTTTCGGCTTGCCGGTGCTCAGCACAAAATATTGAAGTTTACACTTGAATTTTCAACAATAACGAGAATCGACAAGGTCGTAAAGCATCGTCTGAATCGATTTGCGTTCATTGAGTCGAGTAATTGCAATGTTTCGTTGAGGAGTGGAATTTATTTTGCTGTACCACGAAAGCCTTCATTGTCTTTATTACGGGACGGCAAAGGTTTGTTAAATATGTATTAGTCACCGGTCTATGTCCCACGGAATAACGATGCCGACGTATGAATTATTTAAAAAGTACATACCCATAAAATATTCATTTATCGGTGGTCTCTTTTGGGTACGATCGTAGGTAGGTATTATACTGGGTGACCGAAAACTCACGAATAATAAGCTCTCTATGTTTTCTCAGTTCACAGACTTATGTAAGAGTCATACTGTATAATAATAGTATACGTTTGAGTCTGGTCTACCTCATTGGTTCCCCTGGGTATCGTGAGAGACGACAAAGGCATAAGTTTTGCTATTAAAATTGAATGAACGCCTGCATTCACCTGTATGTACTGTCAAGACGTGGTTGTTCTAGTATTCCAGAGTTGAATATTAGATTAAATACAAAGACTTATGAACAAAATGTGTTCTTCATCTATTGTTGCAAAAAGTTGCATTTATAGTAGGTATATCCATTTACCTACTAAGACCTAAGTATACATAATCAGCGTATTAATGTTCCCACTGCTGGGACACACACAGGCCTCCTCTCTGTGAAAGGGGGTGGGCTGTAATCTACCACGCAGGCCCAGTGCAGGTTGGTAGAAGTCACAATGTCTTCGAAACATCGTGAGGAAACCGGCACATCTGTTCTAAGACATGCCGGTTTCCTCACGATGTTTTCCTTCACCCTTTTGAGAGCAGTAGTGATGAAATTATTTACACAAAGTAAAGCGTCTGCTTGGGTTCGAACTAACGACCTACAACGTAAGTCGGGGCCGTTATCACTGAGCCACCACTGCTCTCTACTTAAACGTAAATGTTGTAATATCTAGACATTGAAAACTGTTTCTTCATATATCTATACGCAACAGCCGTAGGTATCATTTCGCGTCTTTAAAACCCCTTTGTATGCTGATAAGTACCTATAATTAAACAAAATTGTAACACAACAGTCATTGTCACGATCAAGTCACGCGAAAGAAGAATGCTGCGACATCCATTACATGCCATTACAGTACCGTGAAGGCGTCAAACATTACAAAAAGTTACCCAATGCCGCCCGTTCGTCATTGGAGAATCGTTTTACAGCCATAATAACAAGAATTACAACTATTAAGTTAATGTCCATGATGGTCCATGACCACGACAGGAGAAGAGTTTTGCTTGATTTTTAAATCTTGCCACGGTAATTCTAGGGACATGTCCAATATGAAGAGCCCTAGGGACGCAACTTTAGTGGCTTTATTTTTGTAACTTGGTTCATGATTATGCGCTGCTTTTACGTGCAGCTGTTCCATTTTCCACAAATGTATCTGTAGGTAGGTACTTCTGCACGGGCTTGCGGACGGAGCAATGGGCAGCTCGCCGTCCGATAAGGACCAGGCCCGGGTCGACGCCGCGTCGTGTTCCACGCGCTCCTCAAAGAGATGTCAGCAAAATTGACGGGGTCCGCTAGGGCCGATGCCTACCGGGGTTGCGGGAAGTCCTAAGGGGAAACCGCGGCCCCTGGCAAGGCAAGGGAAGGAACACGGGTGGGTTTTAGTCAGTAAGAGTCTGACACGCCCTTCCGCTCCGCCCAGAGCGGGAGAAGTCATTTGATGATTTCCAACCCAAAAAAAAAAAGGTAGGTACTTCTAAGAATACGTAGGATCTAATACGAATGAGAAGTGCAGAGAGACAAGTCGAATACCTATGTAGGGATGCGACTCTAGTCCAGGTGCTTTGTTTTTGTAATATGGTTCATGATTATACTCTGCACTCTCGTGAAGCTGTTGCACTTTTCGCAAATGTGTGTACTTCCCAGATGTGCATGATAAAGGCTGTTGCTTTCATCTACAATTTACATGATATGAGTCTTTTCCAGACTGGAGATTGGTAGGTAAGTATAGCCACCTCCATCTCCTCTCTCTGGCAAATACGGTTTTCTAAATAATTTATATCAATTAAACTCGGGTCTCAGGCGAGCACGATGAGATCACCCACGATCATTTAACTATTATAATCATCAACTTACTTATGTTATGTTCCTAAATTAGCTTTGAAAGACATGACAAGGTCAAGTACTTATTTACCAACCTACCTTTCTACACAATTTTGGGATCAAAAGGTTTAAAAAGAAACATGGCTTTATTCAATTAAAGGACCTGTTTGTGCCTGAGAACTCTTCTTTATGGGAGATTGGAACGCCTATGCCCAGCGGCTTTATTACGGCTAATATTATCGATGATGAATAAGAAAATAAATTACCTAGTTGCTTTTTACTATTTTTTGCGTGTTTTGTCTCTTGTTTCTGTGCCAACGAATTGATCTGACATTTAAGTTAAATTTTGGTTCTATAAATATCGAAAAATTTACTGTACTTTTGTTCTCATAAAAAAATGATAAACGATCACAATAATGGTTGTCTAATTAGAGAGCATTTTCTGACACCTTAATGTCAAATACTGGTGAAACTGACAGATTTTCATGACGGCTGTTATAAAGCTCAAAACACACACAAAGCGGGTGGTTGTCGGGCGCGGCTCGGGACGGGAGTATGGCGGGCTTGCATACATATATATACAAGTCCGCCGTACTCCCGTCCCTGTGCTGTGCTGACATCCATATACACGAGAAGCGTGCGTGGCTCCCGCTCCCGACCCGCTCAGCGCCCGACCCGCGCCCGCCACACCCCGCTTTATGTGTGTTTTGAGCTTAAATGACGGAACCGCTTTCCTAGGAAACCAAAGTCAAAGCTACGCTACTGTCCGGAATTACTACGGCGTTATTATTGTAAAACATACAGTAAAAAATTTAAAAAAAAAATGATTCCAAAAATGTTATCTAATCTAATATAATAAAGAGTAAAGATTTGATTTTTTGTATGTTTGTGTATTTGTTTGTAATGAATAAACTAGAAAACTACAGGGCCGATTTAAAAAAATCTTTCACCAGTAGAATGCTATATTATCACTGAGTAGCATAGGTTATAACTTATATTTATAATTTATTTTTACTGTTATTTTTAGCTGGTAAGTCTTCCATGCTATAATAAATAAATAATAAATAAAGATATCATGCCGACGAAGCCGCTGGCGGAAGCTAGTAATTTATATTTGGACATTTCCTTCAACAAAACGTAACCTAAACCTAACGATAGTCGATACTCACGGGACAATCATATTAAAACGTAATCTATTCACCCAGGGACCACGCCTGAATAACTGGGACCAGGAACCGCGAAGGTTACATTATAAAAAGTAAATAAATTACAATAAATCAGCAACATGGTGCACCTGTTCCGAGCATGACGCATGGGAGCCATTGTCTTTGCATCTTGTTTTTATATCATTAATATAATATTTTATGTTACCCTATAAGAAATTCTTGCATGTGTAACAACACTGGATTTATGATTCAGTTGTGCGGAAAAGTTGTGCAAGATATTTTTCAGTCCACCGGTTAGAACTTGGAATTCAGTCCTAAAAATGGCCAACTGCCTATTTGGTTATTTTGGTATTATACTTATATGTTTCCTGTAAAAAGTAATTATCAGTCCATGAGAAATTAATTATTCATACTTGTTAACAAAAGCCACATGCAACAAATTATAAACATAAATTAAAAGCCAGTGAATTTCGCAAACGATTAATATTAAACGATGCCGTAATCAACAAAGTTATAATTATAAATCAGACAGTTAATTGTTTTAACACAATATTGCCGGTTATAAAATTAAAACGTTATTAAAGAGCTTCGCAGTAAAAATAAAGTACCGGCTAAGCTGGACTGAAAGTTATTTATTTATATACAAGCCTAGTTTTTCAATGAATGCGGAGCATGTTTTTATAATAACTGAACATGGTAAAGGCCGTAAATACCCGTATGTTCTACCTTTTATGGTCGTCAATATTGCGGCAATGGACCTCGTAAAGAAGTAAAGTAAAATGTTACTACAAGTTTATATGCATCTCTCGTTCCAGGGAAATTAATTTAGCGTACAATCTGAACTTTTTACGCAACAAATTGAAGCTGACGAATGCGCTGGCGATTCACCGCTGACGGACGCTAAGAAGCACAATCTTGGGAAAACAAACTAACAGAGCAGCCACTGATTGGCTCGTGGCAGGTACTATATTCACCGGCCGCCATGCCCACGCAACTTCGTGCAACTTTCTAACTAACGTAGGTAAGTAATCGCTAATTTGAGATGTTAAACAAAGCGGCGTGCAACAAAGAGTGCGCTCGACCAATCAGGGCCAACAATCAGCTCTGGGCGTGGCCAATCTCGTGCTTTAATCTTTACACGCCGTTAACAAAGCCACGCTCATACAATTCGCAAAGGAATGGAAAATAATTAACGCATTGAATGCTAAGACGCGAGCATTTTCTAAAGAACTCTTATGAAAAGAAACGAGAATTACTTGCATCCCAATTTATATTATATTTCTGGAAAGTACTCCCATACAAATACCCATAGATAGATGGACATATATTTTTCTTTTACGACTAGTGCCCAAATATTCAAGACAAACATAGGCACTATGTAGAGTTGAACTGCTAGTAGTACCAAATCTGATAACTAAAACGTAAGCAATGGTACAGCCTCAGCACAAATCCGTGAAAAATACAATTGATACATTACATGAATCCACAATAGCTATGAAAATCGCAACGAACAGACTATAAAAGGGATTAAATGACTACCATAAACCTAACAAACGTTGATAGCAAAGGAAAAAAGCCATTGAACGATTCCTAGGAGTGTGCATACGGTTTTATGGATATTAAATCACTCACGCTTAATCCGAACTTCATTCCGAATATTTCTGAACCTGCAGTTAAGTATTTAAACCGGGCTTTATGCGAGTCTACGTCATTTGAGCTAAACATAAGCAGGTATTTTATTTCAAAGATATTTTCAGCATTTAAAACGAGCATTTTAAAACTTTATGGTCCTTCAATTTTCAATTTGCTTTCATGAAAGCTTTCATAAATATGTTATTCGTTAATCATAAAATAATAAGCCCTGTATGCATAACATTATCGCAAACAGCGAGATGATTCATCTGTTTATTACAATAATGGCTACTTGGCGTCATAATTACCCCTCCCATGCACTTTAAATTAATTTCCAAGAGCAGTGAACCGGCGGACAAGCGGCCATTAACTTTTGATATTTCTCACTGATACAATAATAAGCACCTAGGCTTTTGTACAGCGCCCACGCACACCGAACATTCCGTGTCGTCTCTATCAAGTGTTACTTTCTTCGTCAAATACGACATTGATAAGTCCTATTTAAATTTTAATTAAATAATTTAAGTAAACAAACTCAATAAATATTTAAATCAATGCAATTCAAAACTCGTTTCTTCATACGATTTGAATTCAAATAAATAGTCTGAACGATAAATTGTAATGATAGTAGACCATTAGAGTCAAACCTACCGTAATCATTGGTCGAGCCGGTCTACTAAACTACAGGTGGTATTTAATTTTGTGGACCATCTGCTTCAGTGGAGCCTCGGGTGAATATAATGTAATCATATTATTCTTAATGTCTTCCAAACGAATAGTATTTTCCCTAAAAGAATTCAACAAACATGTAATTCTTTAGTAATTCTATTTTTATTAGGTGGATATGAAGATTGTTTGATATAAAAGTTGATAAAGTTGTCATTTTGTTACTTAATCATGGCTCCAATATGATAAGGTAATCTTGAGTTAAACATTTGATTGATTAAATCTTTGTGATAAGACTTTTTATGCTGAAAACTGTAATTTGTGTGCCCGCATTTTTTATTTAACCTAAAAACTTTCATGAAGACCCAAGTGTCAATGTAATTAAAGAAAATAAAACGTGTAGAAGAAAAACCGTAGGCATCTAAAAATAAAGAAAGTGATGACTCGAACTAGTCCAAACGTTCGTGTAACACACTGAAGAGTCCTTAAAATCCTCCATATCAAACACAATCTGACCTCTACTTTAACTGAATCATATAAAATAGGATTTTGCAAACGGACATTTCTATTTGTTGAATATTTAGTAGGCATTCCAAATGGCGGAACCCACATAAAATAAATGGTCGAGATTGACCCGTGATAAATCTTTGGAGCGTTAATTAAGTAAAGGCTTTTAAGTAGGAATAATTTTGTAACGGCCCCGACATGACCCTGAATTTAATCATTTAATGTCAGTCGACTTTGGTTTGGCGGTTCCTCTTGACCACTGAAAAAACATCCTGTATTTCAGTGTCTTTTGTTAACGAATGCTGATGATTAATTCTAGTGACATAGAGACAGAACAAATAGTTTTTATACCTACACACAGTAATTTGTGTTGTATACAATAGAAAATAATCAATTATGGATAGTTTATAGTTACACAGTTATTCAGAAAATAATTTTATTATTGTAAAGATTTACGATAAACTATTTTCAAAAAGCGTAAATTACTGACTGTTCCTTCTCTGGCATACAATATTCATTTGTGTAGCAACTAAGTATAAGAACGAGAATAATGATGAGGTATATAAAAGGTTCTTCATAAGATCTTCAGTAATTCTCCATTCATTCGGTTTCATGGTAACTGGAATATTACCTACCTATATACTTAACCGCATGTTTGGTACCACCAAAATAAATGAACAAAGCGTATAAAGCGTGATATTTAATACGCGGTAAGTTAATATTCTGCGTATAAAACGACAGTAAACTTTTATTTTATTTGTGGTTACCTTCTGGTCGATTGAATGCTCTCTGATACTCCGCTGGCACTCAATGGATTTTAATGGGACGGCTATGCATTAAATTATTATAAGTTACATACCACTATAATAGTGTCTGGCCACGCGTAGGAGGCGACACTCGTAAAAAAGGAATTAATTTAATATAGAATGGGCTTAAGCTTCTCTCCTCATAAATCGCGCCATGACAAAATATTTAATGGCGCTATTTATTAAGATATCAGCAATTTTTGCCGCATAATCCGTTAGAGTGAGAATGTAACGGGTAATATATGAGTAGTAATCGAACTTCCACATGAATATTTATCACCAATATCTACGCGCGTCGATTCGTGATTGATAGTACAAAGTGAAATATTAATATGCGCGCGGTTCGTTAAACAGAAAACAAATGTATACCAAATAGACCGCATCCGAATTACACGCGCATCAGACTTCCTCGGAGGAGTCGGAGGCCCGAAGATCATTAATAAAAATTTCGTTAAGGCAACAAGTTCCGTAGCGTTGTGACTAAGCATTACTGTGCCCGAATATCCTATGGAAGCGAACCCGTTGTAAACACGCCTCAAACGTGAATACCTACTTAGATGAACGGCACTTCCCATTTTACCTCTAACAGAGCATTGTCAGAATGTTAACGCATCATTGTCATGTCACAGTTTTAAAAAGGTTTTCTCGACGGTCGGTAACTGTATGTTAATATCGGAGGGCGGTTCCGGCTGACGAAACACATGTCGTTGCTTCGGCTATTGTTGAAAAAACTCGAAACCGACTAGCTACATGGATGGTTTAGTGATAACATCGACAAAGGTCGTTTTAACATGATACATACATATTTTACATTCGATTTCATGAATAAATTACGTGTTTATTAAACTGTTCGAATGCTACGTTTCTTTTTTACTTCGTACAAAAATTTCCACGATGGTTTGGTTAACATAAAACTATTTGGATTTCTCAACTTATTAACCACTTGTGCAAACATTGTTCCAAAATTACCGCAGACAAAAGTTCCCTTATAAGATATTTAAATTGGAGAGGTTCGAGAGCTACCCCACAAAACAAGGACGTATTAAATTCCTAAAATAGTAACTTGGAGTTACAAAGATATTCGTGGCATAAAGTTTGCAGCCAAAATTAATTATAAACGAAAGCAGTCTGCTCTGCTTAGCTGGCTTTAGCAAAAGACATTTTGATATACGCCGTGGAAAAACTTTCTCGTTGGTCGAGTGTTGTCTCCTAAAATAAAACAAGAGACGGTCGCAGCCGTAGATGCGTCCCTCTCCAAATTAGACGCTTTTTTAACACGAACACGCGAAGGTATGTGGTGAATGTATTGCATATAAAAAAACCTTGATCAGTATCCGAATGTAATATTGTTTTTTCTTTCTGTAGGGTAATTAGACGGCCGTATACTGTTTTGCATATAAATAGCATTGTTTGCTTATTATTGGGTTATGAGTACCTATTTATCACATAAATACCACATCTGCGTAATTCTTTTCACAGCACAGCAACAGCTTTCCCTAAGCTGCTTTTCATGATAATCATAATTAATTAAAAAGCAATGAATTCTTACATAAAGTGCTTTTAGTCGTCACTGAAAACCAAAGCAATAAAAATCGTATAATAACAGAGCACGCCGGAGTTTCGGCAGCAGCGCGCACCGCTTCCAGTCACCGCATTTCCGTGGTATAAAGTTGTTCGGGCTTTGAAAAAGCAAGACCAAATTCCTGCCGCGGAGAGAAGTTAGATCACGCCTGCACTCAGCTACTACTTTTAACTAAATTGAAGTTGCGGGCAAAGAGTGCACCAGGGTGCACGTGACGCATCAGTCCGTCTGTCCGTTTGTACTTCTACGTGAGTGGATTGCAGTGGACTTCTTTATTCAATGGTGCGGATGCATTTTCGAGGACGCTTGTCGTTCGCGGTTGATCGGAATGACAAGTATTTGCGGTGGCATCGCGACGCTAAGTCAACGTTTGATGGAGCTTTATTGGCACGAGTTCTGTGTGATGACTGGAGAGATTTCTACAAAAATCATATAACTTAAACACGTTTCGTTTGACCTAAATGTACTGAAACTTGGACTGACTCAGAAATATATCCAGATACTTAAGCTTTCTTTTTACATTTTAGCCTACCCATCTTGGGTTCTTTCGTAGAGATATACCTAAGTAACGTTTATTATATCCGTAACTTATATCAGACGTCCATAAGCATCTCCAGCAAAATATAGCTACTTACTTAAGCATTAAATCATACTTAGGACCAGAGAAGACTTGTTTGCCTGAAGCGCTACTGATAGAACAGTACCTAATTAAAACAGAACGAATACCTTCATAATTCTACAAAGAGACTTTTCAAATTAAAGGAAACATAACTAAGAAATTGTTAAAAAGAAACCCTGGATAGTTTATGTTCGTTAGTAACTCAATCCGTCGGTAAATAATCAAGTATCCCTGTCAACACCGACCTATCGTGTTATTTTATACAGACAAATGTCCTTCATCACAAACCAAATTACTGTAATCAGAAAAGTTTACCTAACGAATGGAACCGAACACGACAAACATAATTATAACTTGTACTAACAAACCACAAGGATATCAGTATAAAATCCGAATAACAGCCAATTTAAATCGATACGAACTTTACGAGTTTACTGATTTTCAATATTATTACATTACACATACTGAAGCCTTACATGCGACGCCCCGGAAGGTGAATAAACTCTTCAACCCATATCCTGCCATTTTGGAATACCGAACAAATATTCTCGATACTTTGATTAAAGAAAGAATACTATTTATTATGTATATGAGGCTCACAAAATGATCAAATTTCCAGAAGTTGTTCGTGTAAAGTTGTTTGTTATCATTTGAACAAGTAGGTCCCTTGTGGGCTTCAAGATTTCTGAAACCGCGCGTGGTAAGAAAAGTCACAATAGAAGTAGGACGATCTAAAAGCGAATAAGTTGCTTCGATTCGTAACTACTCGCTTTTGATAAAATGTTTAGTTAGTAACAATAAGACCGAAGAGTCAAATTTTATGTCCAGATATTTATAATGCTTTTTTCAGAAAACATATTATTTGAAAAGTGAGTGGCCTACGGGCTACGAACTACGAAATAATGCTACGAGATTGATCCATTCATGTCACTACGAAATTTTATTTCTAAATAAATTCAACAAAAAAAAAACCGTTGAGTATTGAGCAAATTTAATATAAGTGAAGTAGGTACCTCCATCTGTAAGTACTTTACCTAAAATGTTGGTGAAGCTAAGTACCCACACTAAATGGCCACCGCAAGGGACTCACCAAGTGACACTAGAAACCACTTATGTAGCTATCATGGCGTATCTACCTATCATGTACTGTACACTCAAACGTAATAGTGGACGCCTCGAAATTAGACGCATCCGGCGTAAGCGGCGTATTGTGAGGTGTTCAAAACTACATTAACGAATCAACCAGCGGAACAATACAACACGATAAAATATTCAAATTGACGGTTACTGTAAGTTATGATATCGTACTGTTACCTACTAAGAAAAAGTTGAAACAAGTTTTTTGAATGAGTTTTGTAAGAGTACCTATGTTATAAGAACCTTTTTCATAGCATGAAGTACTTTTAGGTAGGTAATTTAATTACAGAAACCACTTCTGCGCTTTGCGCGCAAGAAAGCTAGATTCAAATTAAAACTTTTTTGCTTAATACATAAAAGAAACTTGTTTCTATATTATGTATCCCAGCTATCAGCCATCTTCTTGCCAATCAGTCACTAATAAAGGACCACAAAGTCCAACGCTCGATGAATTCAAAATTTTCCAAAAATATCCGACAGTCGAACAAACTAAATGTTCACATAGTTCGGTCCGTGACAGGCAGCGGCCGAAGCGCTGCTACCGGCTAATTGACAGGCCCGGCCAGCCACTGCCACAATACAGTGCCACTATTTTAGCTAGCTACTAATAGATCGATGCTTTTATGTGCTACTCTGCTGAGCGGCGACTGCTGTAACTAACTATCTATGCAGCTCCGAATTACATTGTCGCGTTCGACGAAAATGAGACGCAGCATTTGTGTTAAGAATACATCCACTAAATTCCCCTTGGCCACATAATTGGACATTTTGCAAACATTATAGAAAAATAATGGTCCCATTAATAAAATTGCCTTTATGCAAACACTATTCAGAAATTAATAATAATTATGTAGCCGGTTACGTCAGCAAAGCTTTTCGGCGAACGTTAATTTCCGGCAATAATAATTTACCTATAATTGACCACCCACGTTCTACGAATCAAAAAACACGAAACGCTGGTTTGCGAATTTAAGGAAAATGTTAATTTATAAACGTATGTGTATGTCTAGGGATTCAATTCGTGTAATTTCTTTATTATTTGTTTAAAAGGACTAATCCTTTGAGTAAGACGGGATTGTCGCAACAGGCGGGCAAATGCGCGGTGGCGGCTCGAGCCCATGAGACTGCGAAATTAGTAGAGCCGTGTTACACCCCCCCCCACCCCCCACTCTTGCTTACGTCACACCCTGCACGTGAAGCCTTCGTTACAAGTGGACGACTGCAAGAGATGGTTGCTACGATTCGGAGATATATTCAAAGCTTTAGCGGTATGATTAGTAGAATGTGGCAAGACTGAAAAATTTGGAAACTTACAAGCTTTGAAAGTGTGTAGGATGATACATGTAGTTGTCTTTTTGGTTAAGTTGGTTACTTAGTTAGAAGACAACAAGTGTGAGTCGAACATTTACAATTTTAGAAAGGTCCAAGACAAAGGTAGAACGCTACGGAACAGAAAATCAACACAAAAAGAGTCTAAAAGAAACTGAAAAGAATTTCACAGTGAAATATAAAGTAAATACAAATATTGTTGAGTAATTTAAACCTAACAACCTAATCATTCACAGCCGTCCGATCCGTTCACAAACTAAGTGCATAACAAACAAGCGCGTATTCAGAAATGATTCCCCGAATATGTACACAGAGTGGCGTGAGCAAACTCTAAAACAATTACCTTTGTTGGCACTACCAATATCAATAACATTTATCAAATTATTCGGGCGAGTAACTCGAAGGCGATACGAGGAGGAGGGAGAAGCGAGAACGAGGAACAAAATTGACAAAGCAAGCAAAAGGCTTTCAAGGCTGGCTCGCGTGTTGCGACGTGTTTGCATCAGTAATTTGTTTGTTGGCGGCAGCACACGGCTGACTACATTAATGGATCCGAGCTCAGCACGCGAGCGACCAGACATGCCACTCAAACAGGAACACAGGTTATCTTCAACGTCTTGCTCAAAAAGAACAAAGAGAGCTTTGACGTGACGCTCACTCGTGTAACGTTGTGTCGACTTTTTTGGTGGCTTTGTCTGATCCGATGAACTGATTTGTATGGTGACAGCTCGGTTGTCAAATATTTTCTAGAATATAAACTTGATATACGATCCCCATTACGCTGGATATTAACTAGAGAATATATTAACACTAAAGCACCTTCCACGTTGGTAAGTCTCCAAGCGCCTCAGAGCATGGACTGAACATGTACCTAAACCTAAAGTTAAACTTAAACTCCATAACTCGCTCTGTATCGACTCTGCTGCGCAACTGTTTCATCTGCTTGAATAATAGTTAAATATAATGAATGTTTTATTCAAACTTATGCAAATTCAAATTATTCCGTCCTCAGTCTTCAAACTCCGCCATTACTATTTCTCTACAATTACCTCGCCAGAAGTATTTCTGTATCGTTTCGTCTTTAAGAAAAATGTGGCTGATTTTAATTTCAATTTCGTTTTTAGTTGTTATAAATATCTGTACAAAAAGATTGTTTACATGACACTCCATATTTTTCGAATAAAATGAGTCGCGCCGAAATTGAATTACTGAAATTTAATAAAACCGATACTCTATTGTATGTTGAGTTTTATAAAATATCGCATGTGAAAGAAATATTGGTTATTTAATATTAGAGTACATTGCACTGCCAATACAAAATACATTTACTGAGCTTAATAAGTTCTATCAGTATCTCCCATTCACGTTAGTCCTTATCGAATCTAAAATTCCGGGCGATTCTCATAATTTATTTTTAATGCACACGACCCAGGCACAGGAAAGCCATATCCGAAGTGTTATCGTTTAATAATTGTCGCCATGCTTCGGCAAGTGGACGTACAGTGTGGTATAACCGGGCTATGTTAAAAATAGCCTTGTAACGTTGAGAATATAGTGAGGAGCATAGTGCACACTCTTGGAACGTATTATACCCGTGGTGTTATCTTACACGCCACACTGGAACGTGTGGTGCCGGCCAATTAAACGAACTTGCCTACCCCGGCTGATCGCAAACAATAACTAGCTGTCACATGCTACGACAAACACGTATAAAGCGTATTTATTTTCAATTGTGAAATGCCATAATATGATATTGTGGGCATTAAATTGTATGAAATGTATGATAGGTTTGATTACATTAAATATTGCTTTCTGAACGTTTTGTGCAATAAGTTTCACGCATTTTCATGTTACTTTAGCTATATGTGCGTAAATGATTTATTTTATATTCCTTCTACCTTTAATTTAAATACTGTATCTCGGTCTCTTTCTATCTTCAGTCCTGCATATTGGTGACATCAGCTTGCCTTTGACTTTAAATATATGTAACCTAACCATATGACAGATTAAGGCCCCATATTCACGATCCTTCTTATTATGCAGGGCGGTACAAAGAGGGCTTTTATCGCATTTATTTAGCGGCTAAAGTATTATCATGTTACACATTAACGCAGTTCCTACCAAGTAGAAGTCGGTAGTCGTGTCGCGCCCCTCACTATAAATCTATCAGGTCGACTAGAGTTTAACACTCGCCGCCGGTACGTCCGTTCATGTAGATAAAGTGATATACTGTAATGTTGTAATATTTACATAATATACGTCACGCTATTGAGTTAAGAACTTATAGGTAGTAGTAGTAGTGCTATTAGTCATAAGTAATATGTTTATAATAAACATTTATTTTATCTTTAAACAGAAAACAAAATGTTTGGTATTATGCTTACTCAAATGATTAATTCGCTTTTTCCGGTTTTTTGTATAATAAATGCAACGATAAATGAAAAAACGTAATCATAAACGTATAAAAAAACAGATTATCCTGCCGCTTCTGAAACATTGTCCAATACAATTTGCTGTCATTCCGACCAACTGTGTATTCAATTGTACTTACCCACTACTCAAGTTTCTTATTATATCTTAATTAAAAAGATATAAAATAACATGGAACATTCTTGCCTGAGTGTTGACAGCATTTTATTACGTTTTTATTGAAGCAGGTGAAAAGTTTTATTGAAATGAATTGAGTGTAATGTAACTGTGAGTAGTTAAGCTAAGTGTACAGCAATGTTTATTTAACACCTTGCAAAATTCCAGCAAAAGGTTTTATAACTTTTTGATATTTTTGGATGATAACATAATTGTTAACAATCAACAGGACGACTTTTATTTATTTAGGTAACTATAACTGAGGTTCATGAAACTATGCCATTGAAGAATTGTACGTACTCAGTGTAAAAGATACTGTAATATTAACTTTATTTATTTTATTTTTATGTTATTTATTAAGGAAAACAAACAGTGACACATTACATTTAACATTAGGTACTAAAATTCTAGCCCAGCTAATTAAATTTGCCTCAAGTTAAGACCTAGTCTGCAAAACGGAATCATAGCATCAAAGTTTGTTCCATAAGATATGTTAAAGACAAGTTTGTCAAGTGTTGACTGGTGGACGAGGGGCTTAACGTGGCTCCACTCATTATTTATTCAACGAGAAACCTCAGTACATTGTGGTCGGGGCCTTAAGTGGAGAAACTTCACACTATGATTTAATAAACGTGGACGTACATCGAACTAAACAAGACCGTTTTGTCATGGTAATGATCAGAATTATTATAATTTATTTCACAAAGTTTCATATCCTGTTTTAATTCATCCGGGCGTTACCGGTACTAACCATATAGTACATATTAATTCCATGCTACTTATTAGCAGATCTCGTCAGTTAAAAGCCGCGTTGCCTATGACGTAAGGAGGACGACCATTCCTTTATTTATGTAAATGCCAAGTAGATATCAACTTTTCCTTCCACAAAGTGATCACAAGAGCAGTAAAGGCAAGGAATAATGTGTGGTTAGATAATAATATAAAAAGCTCGATCTTATATGTACTCGTTCAATCCGACTTAATTTTTTTATCTTAGAAAGTTAAACTGCAGCAGTAAAAAAGTTGAACGAAACCTGACTCGAGCCTTTTACTAATTCGCCAGAAGAATTTTATGCCAATGTTCTCAATAATCGTGGGAAGCTCTTTTGAGAAATAATTACTTCCCAGTTCCCAATAACGAAGTAGGTATTGATCAATTCAACGAAGACTGTCTTTGTTCAGATTCGATGATAATTATGATTCATTGTTTTGACATGAAACAAAGACCAGTGGTCGAAGGGTAAATAATTTTGTTTATTTAATATTATGCAGCATCTTCTCATAGTAACAAAAGCTCTATTTAACTTTATAATTCTTAGATTTTAACTTATCAAAGTAAACAAAGAGGTATATCTACGATCAAAATTTCTAGTCGGTTCTTACAATTTCGCTTCATATTTAGTTTAATGTCCTGTCATGTCCAACTGCGTAGAACAAGATGAATTACAGTATTGTCTGCCAAAACTTTGACCGTTGTTTCGCTAATATCAAAAGTAAATATACTCCACTATGTATAGAACCCGTGATGTATGTAGATTACTTAAGTAGTAAGTACTTACGCTGAGAGAAGCGTAGGTACTTTACACAAAGGACAGAAAGTCAAAGGCGAAAGTAATATTTAGAACGACCTTCGCAGAAAACTTGGTACTTTTATTATAGGAATTCTCCTCATATAACGCCCTACTACTTTTTCACAAAACTTCACTTCATAAGTTTTTGAGAGTGCCATAAATTCAGTCGAATGTGTGCAATCTTTTTTGCTAGTTTATTTAGTGTTGTTTTCATCTATTGCTAATGCCGCCCATGGCCATGTGACCACCCGAATTTTTCTGATTATTCATGAAAAATTATCGAAAATTAACTTTAAAAGGGGGTCTT
The DNA here is from genome assembly GCA_948150665.1 of Conistra vaccinii. Taxonomy (NCBI): domain Eukaryota; kingdom Metazoa; phylum Arthropoda; class Insecta; order Lepidoptera; family Noctuidae; genus Conistra; species Conistra vaccinii. The sequence goes on from OX411330.1 coordinate 13,201,453, forward strand.
ATCTTAATTTTTTTTCTTATATTTTTTTTTCATTATCTCGCTGTGATTGTATACTCCTTTTTTAATATTTGACAATTTTTAATAAAAAATGTAAGTTAAAGAAAAATATTAAAGATTTTAAAGTTAATTTTCATGAATACCTATTCAGAAAAATACGGGCGGTCACAAGCCCATGGGCGACATTGTATTCCTTATTTGTGGTTAATGATAAGATCATATTATAATAGTCCGTTTTAGTATCAATCCTTAGTACTATTCATAGTGATTAATGAAATAAACACAACCGTTTTAGTACATGAGATCTTTAGGACCTTTACTGTACATTTGTACAGGTTTGGTCAATTGTACAGCGTCATAAAGCTTTCCAAAACTGGGATGTTGTGTTTCTAGTCAGCCGACCTATAGGTTAAATGCAGATATAGGTAGATGAACCTATCCAAATTTGAGGTGTGGTTGGCCTTCAGATGAAGATACCTCAAGTTCAGTAGCGTAATATATAAATAACCAGCATTAAAACGAGTGAGAATTCCTTAATTTTCGTTTTTATTGTTATATTAGGTACCTACTTACATCTTTCTATCACCTCCTATGGGACTTCAAATACTTCCAGAGTAAGTGCATCTACTAACCTTGCTGACTGGTTAAATATTTTTACCACAGTAAATTCCGCTCTCGTGTAGTTCGTGCAAACGCAAGAGTTGAAGATAAACCATAACGGCAGTAACGAGAAACAGATGACCTGATATCCGATATCGTTAATACAGAAATGTATTCATACCTTATTTATGACTGTATTATACATTTTAAAGTATGAAAAATACCTATGTTTTTGATAAATGGTAGAAATAAATGTTGGTAAAAAATTTACGCTACCAATAAAAATCATCGTAAAGTTCGTCGCATCTGTTAAATCTTAAAGCTCATACATAAGTTCGTATTTTAATGTTAATCTATGGAATCTTATCTCTATGAAATGAGATTGAGAATTTACATATTTAGAACGTCGGCGGTGGTACATTAAAAACTACTCAAAGTTGAAACTCAAATCCTCTAGCTTTTTGAGTGTCTGTTGATATTAGCATAACATCTGGTGTTACAAACTACACTTTGTCTTCACTCATTTTGTGGATAGAATTTACTCAAGAGCGGTCAGTTAATGCTGCCCCACTTTTAAAGTTAAAAGTCTGTTTTTGTATGTAGCGGTTTACTAAAAATTTTCTTTAGTAAACCTTACGGTTTACTAAAAAAGTTCTCGTAAAAGAGAATGTAATATCGAGAACGAAACAATATTCTGTACATACTTAAAACACATTATTATTCTGGGGATAAAAGATATTGTTTCCCAGGAAAATGTAGTTGTAATATTCGTAGCAGTTTCGTAGCGCTTCGTAGCAAAACACCACAATTTTCATTTAATTTCTGTTTCATAAAACATTCTTAGCCACTCAAAAAAATACTTTTATAAGTTTGCCATGCTACATAAACCCAGGTGTATCAAAACTATCCAAAAATATTCACCGTGTACCTTTTGCGGGTGTGGCTCTGACAAAAAACACAACATTCACATGTCACCGTAAATAAAATATGGTTGTACAGTGCAAAAGTTTTCGCGCACCCCTAAATATTCCATTATGGTTGAAGTATAAATGGGACATAAATTCGAGGAGCTAAGTTGTGACGATTACTCAGCGGGACACAAAGCGACGTTGTACTGGTTAAGGGCTGCCATCAATATGCATTTCTCAGGATTTGGCCCAGTTTTTAAGGCGCTCCGGGATGGTGAAATGGTTTTGTTCAATGGATCCGATTTAAGTGTTTGCATAGAAAAATTATTGAATAATTGATTTCGATTAGGTAGCCCTAGGTAGCTTAGCAATGAATATTAATTAATTATGACTTCAATATTAAAATAATTTAGTACATTAAATTGTTTTATTAGTTTGTGAAGTTTTAAATGATGTCATGACTGATTAAGCGCCAACCCTGCAACAGTCCAGTCGAAAGTACCAAAAGTAATGACCTTTCCCATTAAAATAAATATGGTGTGACACCATACAGTCATGATTTCAATGTTCCATTGTATGTCTGAACGAAAACATTTGTTCTTGGCTGTGAACCAAGTTTTTAAGTAAGCGTATTATGATTTATGAAGGCTAATTTAACAGTTTTTGTGAGAAATACAATTTTATTTGAAATTAATGTTGGCTAGTCGCATTAAAATTGATGTATGAAATATTTCTGGCAGTATAACATTGTAGTTATTACTGTGGTATTAAATCACATTTACATCTACTATACAGGCTGAGGCTTTAAAGATAACCAACTGTTCGACTAAAGAAACTCCGTAGGTCTTAAACCTTGATGCCGGCAATGTGGCTATCGACCGAGGATATTCGGAATTTCTTAATTCAATCACCGCAGAGACTCTGAGTGGGAGTTGATGCAAATAATGCCGTTTCTCTCTTGGTCTATTGCAATCTCCCAAAAAGCTATTCAATCTTATCTAACATAAAGCAAAAATGTCGGTCAAAGTTAAGAAACTTGATTAAGATACCCTCTTTCCTTATTGCTTTATGTAGGTATGTTCGAGTCAAACCAATCAAATCGCTCAGCTTTTTGGACTTCCAATACATTCACTGTATGTAAGCCTTACGTAGGAGTTAGGTACTCTATTTCCTTCCATTAAATAAATGTACGCGATTATTTTGTCTCAGGCGTGACAAATAATAGTTTTTAGTTTCTTTCACGGACTAAATACTCTATTGTGATGCAAGCTGGGACACTAAATCTCCACAGTTAAATACGGCAATTATTCAGGGAAGGCACAAAGTTTCATTGTGCGTGGCTCGCCGTGTTCTCTCGCGCCATAGTAATATGCTCAGTAAATTTGGATTTTCATGCCTTGTCATCCGACATAAGTGTTTTAATGCGCTCCGTATTATACATATTTAATAGCATGTGACATTGATGAGATGACGTCGGTATCTCCATTATTTATGCTATTCAGAGCAACTCCGAGCCTTACATGAATTCGATGAGTTATTAAATAAATTCCGTTTCAATACAGTCCGATAAAGGAATTAAACCACAAGCTTCGTAAAGTAGGTACTCGTTCATAGAATTGGATCCCCTCGGATCGATTGAAGATAAGACCTCGTAACCAGAGAAACGTCTCGTCTAACAAACTGTACCCTGCCAATATTAAACTCACTATAATTCACGGAAAAAAAAATGAGCACCGAGATCTCAGAGATGTTTATCGCATTAATATAATACGGCATTAAGGCCCGTATTAATAAACGCTCCTCAACTACGTACTTAAGTGCGTAATCATTTGATACGCCATTATGCCGATATCAGCATCTCAAGATCATTGCTAATTAATAAACACATGAATACAGTATCTCAGTTACTAATATCAGCTCCTCAATGCGCTGTACTTGATGACTGGATCTCGTGAACGATTACGTCACATTGACCGAAGTTTAGAATAACATTCATCACGTTTCGTTATTGTAATGTAGTAAGATTTATTGAAATACTTTTATTTTATTCAAACTTTAGTGAATAGCGCTGTATCACGTTATAAAGTGGTTTTCTACCCAATAAATCCTTAAATTGTAAAAAAAATTGTATAATTATTTCCCAATATGACAGAAATCTTTACTACTCAACTCTGTAGGTACAAATAACATAACGCAATAAAGCGTCCTGGTGACGAGTTATTTATTAATTAGATTCATTGAATGTACCTACTAAGGGGTTAGAAGATTTTTGTATGGAGGGTGGCCCTAACATGATGCCGCCATTTTGATTTTTTTTCAAAATTGCGGTGAAAATCGAAAGTTATATATTTAGATAGAGGACACTTATACAAACAAAAAATGTCATATGACATAATATGCTAAAGCGTCAGGTTTCGGAGTTATTCACCGAAATATAAGTCGAAAACTGAACCCTGAAACAAGGATTTTTTTGTTGTTTTTCCCTTCAGGTAAAACAATGAACTCCAGGTAAATGATGAATTGAACTATGAAAACATAATTGCATCATGTATAGGTAATATTTTAGTTAAGAGCGAAAGAGACAAAAATATATTAAGTATGTATACCCTCCGCCGAATGAGGACGTATATGTCTTATAGTGCATGGCATGGGCGCGACACCCCAAGAAAATCCTATTCAGCCTCCCGCTGCCTTCTTGGATGATATTATATTATATTATTTATACTGAAGATCATTAAAAAGTCTTATGTTTTATCCACTAGGTGTAGTAAAATAATTAATGTGTAAATAACTTAATCAACATGAAGTAACTACAAAATAAATAAATAAATTCGAAATATTAATTGTTATTTTTATCTTTGAATATCTCAGAAACGTGACGCTTTATGATGTTATGTTAATGAAGTTTTACGTTTGTATAAGTGTCCCCTATCCAAATATATGACATTTATTGTGCACCTAAATTTTGAAAAAAAATCAAAATGGTGGCTGATTTTAGGGCCAAAATCTTCAAACCCCTTTACTTATTTATTTATTAAACTTTATGCAACTAAAGAAGTACATAGGCGGATTAATGCCTTTATGTGTTATAAGTGTTAGGCGATTTGTTTTTGCCATACTCCAACAATAAGTACCTACTTATATATTTTTTTTCTTTATAAATGATACATATATAAATGTACTTACAAAACTTACATAGGTAGATACCTAGGTACCTAAAATGATGCTGTAGCATAAAACCTTAAAGTTGATAGGACGGCTGTTTCTGGGGAAATTGGGATTTGAGGCATCCCTTATGTATATTTTTTTTATAAACGATATCGCAAAGGCCATAAAATATACTATTAGATCGTAATAATTAATTTCACACAAAATATTATCGAATTCCAGGTTTCGCGCTACTAATCACGACCTCAAGTCACGTACGGCCTACACTCAGGTTTAAGCATCTTGAGTACACTCACTTATTGTATACTTAAGTGTCGAGTATCGTTTATTAATCAGTCCATCACTCGGTTGATAACGTAAACCCAACCCGTAACTTGAGTACATCAATTCTTATGTTTATTAATACGGTCGAGACCTCAAGGCTGATATTAAGTGCGAGCTCTTGGGCTGAGTAACGTTTATTAATACGGGCCTAAGATTACAATGGGTCGGCTCAAGAGAGGTCCAATATAAGGAGCTCACAGGCTCCGCGTGCTTTGTTGTGAAAATAACTTTATGCCTCAGAAAGCGGGGGACAGTATAAAGCAACCACGGCTTTCAATAAAGCCAATGGTCCTTCTTAGATGTTATACTCTCTTGTTCATATCCTTTGTGCAATAATGCAATGTTATTGTGCCCTCATGATAATATTACTGTGCTTAAAAGGTTTAATAGCAACTCAGTTTAGAATATTTATGTAGTCTATTATAATGACATATTGTGCGCACTGACAGCGTATTACTTAAGCAATGACCGAAAACGGTAACACGCAAACAGCACTCCAATACGCAAAAGGTAGGAAGGGGAGCCGAGACTGGCACAAGTAAGATTGCTATCAAACAGCGCCGCCCTCCTTATAGTAGCAGACAATCGCGGCTCCGCAATTACAAACAAGTTATTTACAGCCAGACCATACGGAGATATTTTAAGCTTATTTCCATCTAATCTATTGATTCACGCACGCGGCATTGCACGCTTTTAACGTTCTTATTTAGTCCAATCGGTATTCTGACTCGGTACCGAATAAGGCCGGGCGAGCCGCATTTATCATTGCTCAAGTGCTCCAGCACCCATCTTTACTTCACTTGATAACGATGAAACTTCAAATTGCTCTCTTTATTTACTCCGAAAGCTCGTACGAGTGAAATCGTAAGCACGATCGGCATGAAAAGATCGAATTTATTAGTTCATAAGTCATGAGGGTTAAGTAATAATCGTCGACAATGGGCAATAAAGAGTTTATAGGCAGTAAAGTTCGATTCCCTCGCACGTCGGGGCTCGGAAGTCAACTGCACGAAATTCAGAGTTATAGCCACCTAACTTATACACACCCTGAACTCAATAATCGATTTTCAATGTAAACAATTTAATTACATTGGAGTATGTCTCTCTCGTGGAGTCGGCTTTCGTGTTGTTACTTAGGAACTTTTGATTATACCATTAACACGTACAGTTTACGACTTGATTGAGTTCGAATCAATAATCTTTGTCAGGAATGTAATAAAGTACCTTCTAGAATTACTATTTACGATGTTTGTTGTTAAATAACAAAATAATTATTTACGTGACGCCGTAAACATTTTACGTCGATTTTTATGTTTGACATTAAATTTCGAACTGAATGTTATCTCGTTTTAAATATAAATGACTTATCTGTTTGCCCACAGAACAGTTCTGATGCAACCCGTTTAGAATTATTTGAAACCAGTCGCAGTCGCTGAGCGATTTGGTTAACGAGAGTATTACTTACAGACCAGTCGTTGCGCCTCGTTTAATCGTAAAAAATATTTAATGACAACTCCTCATCGACTATCATTCCGTATTAAGAGATATAAATAACATTTCAGTTATTTATAACCGAACACAACAGTACCGTTGAGAATGTTGCGCTTGCGTCCGTGGAACGGAAGATTAATAGTTATTATCACAGACAACTACCTGTTATGAAATAGCTGGTGTTTACCGAATTGTTTAAAGTAATTTGTGTAAACAAAGTGCGGAGCCGTCAAACAATGGTTCGGAGGTAAAGTACACAGCCCTTGGGTATAGCATTACAAGGAATATAATCTTACCGCGGCTGGCAGCGAATGTTTAAAATAAACAGAGATGGTCCGTGGCCGCGTTCGCCGCCTCCTATCATAACATTATTGTTTTCATTGCTCGCCCAGCGCTGGACGTGGCTAACCATAACCAGTTAAGTTACCGACGTAACCTCAGATAGCCCGCCATCAAACTTATTTGAAATTTAAAAATAATGTAAACAAAACACCTGTAATATACCATAACTAAAGCAACCACTTGTACTGACGAAGAACTTGTTAGATCTCTGTTTACATTGCATTAACCATTCTTTATAACGGAGTTTTGTTTGAACAAATTAATTCACACCAACAAAGGTGTACTTAATACTGTTTATTGCTAGATAACATAGTTACGATAATATATGCATCTGCTTATGAGAGAGAATAAAAAGCTCACACCTAAAAGTTTGATCAGTCGTGCAGCGAAGGGACAACAGCTTTATTAGAAAGCTCTAAAGATTCTTAACAATGCCAATCCGCTGCGAACAGTATAAAAACGTAATTGGTATCTTCAAACGCGTTTCACCGAAAATCAATCGGAGATATCTTTTATCATTTTCTTTAGAACTGCAAGAGTTCATTGTTAGCTAACTAGAAAGAAAAGATTTGTCCTTTTTTGTTCATACAAACGTGGTGTATAACCTCTGAAACGACCTTTACATTACCTTTGTGGAGGTTAACTAGGCTATGCGTAACAGTTTATCACATTGCTCTGTTTTGATTGCCCGACCACCTCGCTGTATAAGATGGAAGGCGGCGCGGTGCGGGCGACAATGGAATGTATTACAAGTACGCTGTCACAACCGGTTTAAGCTATTACAATGATTAGCCGAAATCCAGTCACGAATTATTTTATTGATGAGAATCGATACAGAGGACCCGAAATAAGTTGAGATGTATAAATCCACTAATATCGTTTCTTGACATGTGTATTGTCGTCAATGACCTCGAAATATCTGGTTGTATAGCAAACAAAACCGTTCTCAGAATCAATGACTGATACAATGACATGGTAGTTACACAAATAATGCATTATTCTGTTTTGTTCCCGAAACGGATGCGTGCCCCAACCATCCCGACTCATTCATTTTCATTAGTTCCCATTATGTAATCAAAACACTAAATGCAACGGACGCATCGAGGAAGCAAACCGTATAAGGTACAATCAACCGCATTAAAGGGGTAGCCAACCGAAGACCTTCAAAAGCCCTATCAAAACGAAAGGAGTTTTTTTTACATCATGGCACCATATTTGTCGGAGAATAGAAAAGAAAACAAAGTGTTTATTCTTTCCAAATGTTGCGAAAGATCATTGTTACGTTTTACTTCCATAAACTGACTCTTTACGCAGCAGTAATAAGATGTAAAATCCTTCACCGGATTGCGCATATTTCACTTTGTTGGGCTCGTAAAGATTCGCTTACCTGCTTGTTTGTTGTGAGTAGGAAAGGGGCCATCGGGCGAACCTTTTTTTATCATTGAATTTTATGTGTGGGAATTTTAATGTGCACCCAGAACGGCACGTTCTGCTCCTCACAGCTGGGCCGCAGTTGGTGAGGATTCTTGCAAAACACGTGTCGCGGTGGTAATAAAATATCTAGTAACGCTTGCTTTAACGCCGGAATAAAGAACATATTTCTGAATAACGATAATGAAATGAACATTTTCTACGGTACTCGGGTCGTGAAGGTTATTTATTGTTTTATCGTAAAGCCGCAGCTGCATCTTTTCAATTACTACCGGATGATTGATGTAGTAGTATAGTATCTTTCCACACTCAAACAAGTTTATCGCCGCTATCGATAGCTGGGCTAGTATTAATATTATCTGTGGGCTCGCAGACGGCGCGGCAGAAAACGCAACGTCATTGATCTCACACTCAGCTGCGGCTCCTCGCCGAACCCTTGAAATTACTTCAATCATTTAAAATAAACACGCCTTCCTCGAAATGTGTCGAGACTCGAGAGAGGTAGCTATTGGTCCCATCATACCATCATAAAATCCACTTTGATTTATGATACACTCCGCGATCCTCAGTCTCAGTCGCTTTTGCATCTGCCGGTGTTTTTTTTTTAGGTTGCAGGATATTTAAACTTTTTGGTTTATTTCGGATATATTTGACTCCACATCTGGGTACATTGATATCTAATTAATGACAATCATCAAAATTACGACCCCATAAAGTCTAATCATGAAATGTAACATTTAATTCGTTTTCGTAATCAACTAATAAGAAGTAACTAATGTTTGAAACAGCTGGAATTCTAGCAAGAAATCCAACGGGCGGCGCACAGCGGGACGCCTCGACAATGCCAACCAAATTAAAAGGAACCGTAAACGTTTCCACTTGAGCCTTGCTAAAATTTATTGCTCTGAGTTTTTTCTCTTGTTTCACTTGCTAATGAGATTCGAATGCTGCAGCTGTATTATTCGAGATGTTGGACGAAGATTAAAAATATCTTGCTGAGAGTTTCTATTTACGGTATTGCAGGAGAAAAGATGTTTACCGCAAATTAAAGCCTTTCATTTTATTTTTTTTGTTTACGTAATACTGATTTTGTTTCTTAGCAAAACGGGACGGGCGAACCGACATAAAATATTCTACCGCTACGCATATTGAAATTTGCGCGAGTAGACGCGAGTAGATTGTAGAGCGTCTTATTGCAAGCGATAGGTATGATGAGAAACGAGAATCTTGATTCGAAATTCTATCTCGATGTTATAAAGCTGGTATTGAATCGGAGGCAGTTCAACGCGGGTGGTCCTTAGGCTATGTCGGCTGAGCGAAGCAAGAATGCAAATTTCACTAGTGTTGCTGGCCGGTATGTTCTTGAACTCTGTTGCAACTAAATGAAGGCGGCTAACCATAAGCCCGGCTAGGAAATTACTAATTAAGAACTCCATAATAAGGCTTTAAATTATACGTTACAAACTATTGTGGTACGGGTATATAATTATAAGCTAGCAAATCGCCGATTGAAAAATATGATAAGGTAAGTAGTGTAGAGAATTTTGTTACAAATGCACGACACGACATTGGGGGAGTTATCGATACGATCGATGTTAAAAAAAGAAAATGGGGTGGAACGAATGATGCAATACGAATTAAGTGCGGCAAACTAGATCCTTGGAATAAAGAGGCGCTCTTTTGACGGGCTGACGGAGCTAAGTACGGACAAAGGGACAATAGTGTAAGAGCAAAGTACCGAAGCGTGGCGATCCAGTGCTTGCTTCCGGCAACGTGGGAACGCCTTTTTATGGCTATCGATCATTTCTAGTCTGATATTCGATATTTATAATCCACCCCTCCCTTGATAGTATTTGTGTCCCTGTCCAATCAATTTGGTTAACATAATAATGTAAAGCATTTAGGATTGGTGACTCGACCACAATTTCGATTATAACAATTTTCATATATACTAATAAAACTACAAAATAACGTCTTACTAAAAATAAGTACCCATTTTTCATGTTCATTGTGGTCTGCATTCAAATAATGTGAATTAATACACAAATAAAAACGAAAGCTCTAGCAATTTTTGTGATAAATGATGCAAATCTTGCTACGTTTGGTTCATAGTCTTATACATTAATCGTAATACGTGTATTTATACCTACCTACAATGCCGAAATTGTCCACGACCATTTCAATTGACTCTTACCAGAATTATCATCTTAACTGCACTATCAACCAAATTATAATAAAAGAGTTTCCTAACTAAATTCCAATTCATGTTTCGAACGTCTGTCTACACAAAACTAAGTGCGAGTCCAATCCGCCTCCGCCCATCGCTACATTCCTAAACAATAGTTCATCAAATGCTATCGGTTCACTCGACGTGTCATTTCACGGACCATCGGCCGACGTACCATTTAGCACTTCCATGTTCTTGACGAGAATCGCTTTTCTACAATTACCAGTTTTACCACCCTTTCACAATAGCGCTAAATCATCCTGTTGCTCATGTTCTATTAGCATATTATTATCCATTATTATTTCATGACCAACAATGACAAATTGCGTAGCGTAAGTGGACTTCAATTTCATTCATGTAACGGGCTTCAAGTACCATTTGCAATATTGACTTCGTGTTATTTGCTGCTTTGGTAATTTGAAGCTTTTATCGCTATTGATAAATTCATCGTGTATTTGCTTCTCATAAATTTCTGCTGTCTGGGAATCGTAAAAAAAAACTATAACGATTCTTTTTTCTACACCATCGATTGCAGTTCGGATACAAAACTAACAAGTGAGGGTTGCTCTTGCCAAATACTACCCCAACGTCGGAAGCTCCTCACAGTTTCGGGAAGCATGATTTATCGGACAAACTTACGCCATTACTCATCTCACCATTCGTTACTCCAATAAAAAGACCGTCTTCCGATAATTTATTGGGAGGAGTATGGATTTTTTATTATACACGTCTATTTTAGAGTGCACTCTGTCGCACTGTTATTACTTCATAAATAAAAGATTTGATTTACTATATCCTCAGAATGCCATTAAAACTTTTTGAGAGGTCATATGATAGTTTCTTCCATGTTATGGCTGTTTTATCCTTTATGATGTTTCCATGTACTACATATTAAGTTTTGTTGAAATATTTGGGGCTCTTCAAATACAATTCGTAGCCGGTTCCGTGGACAGCTGATGCGGTGAACAGGTGAAAACATTTAATCACTAACAAGAGCTCAAACAAAATATACAGAGACTGTAAAGCAATAAAAACACAGATGTTTGTACAAAATTAAATTATGCATGCGACAGTTGTAACTGACATTAAACATAATAAAATTGTAAATATGCGCCGAGCAAAAAGATAAATAATAATTTGCTACATAATAAACAGAATAATGCAAATACAATTTAATAGTAAATACAATACCTTTGAGGGTGCGATCATAAGTTGTTGAACTTGAATCGGATGAATCACACAAATGTACGAATAGGAATTCAGATTAAGTTGTAAAAGTTTCAACTTTACCAAATTACTAAATAACTGCTACTTCGCATCAACTTGTCAAGTAAACAGACGCGGCACATGAAACACGACTTCAAAATAGAGTTTAGTTCACTTTACAAGACGTATCACTGAAGGAGACAAAAATTTAACTTCCCAAAAACTTACACACACAGTTAAGTTAAACTCACTTAGAAGTTAGGTTCTAGTTAGTTGGACAGTAACACTGTGTCCATATAGCGAAAGCTTCTCAAATGTCCAAATAACACTGCACAATTATAATGTGTCGCACAAGGTGTAATCACAAGACCGGGTAGACCGGTCGGCCAGCGACGGCGAGTAGCGCTCGGTGCGTACGGCGGCGTGGAGTCGCGGCGGCCGCGCGAGCCTCTCTGCCTGCATCACAGAAACCCTACGGCGCGCGCGGGGGCCGCCGATAGACGAAAATGGCTTCACAAGTTAATTTTTTTCTCTTTCCTCCTTTAATATTCCGCATATGCCGTGCGCGGCCGGCGGTGCGAGCGCATGCGTCCCAACCCCGGGCCCATGTAGGGGTTGTAATGTAACGCGATGCACCCGCACTTTACATAACTTATTGGGCCGTTTATTGAAGCCACTGTTTAATACCCTTTCCATGTCGGCTTTGTGCGTAGCTTCCTCGACATTCATGTTCAAAGCGAGAGGTTATTAATCCTCGTTCAAAATACTTTAATCTAACAGAAACTGTTCATCAATCTCAATGTAGAGTGTTAGCTTGCACGTCAGCTTCCACCAAACAATGATGGGTAAATTGTACATAGTTTGTTTTAATTAACGCTTACCTCTTATACGCCGCCTCACCTCACAGAAGTTTATAATTATGTTTTAATATCAGTTCTACTGTACTTGTTTGTTAGTAAAAGGGATTACACGAAACTACTTTACCACCGACTCTTTCCAACCGAGAAAGACTTTTCATTATAGAATTAGTCCTGAAATAAAGTGCTTTAGATTCTCTCCATAAACAATTTTATAATTTATGAGGAAATCTCTTTATGAACTTATTCTTTGTCGGTGTATTTCGAGCTTTTAGTTGCTTCATAAAAAATTAGTGGAGAAATGTAGCCGGCATAAATTATTTATTGCTTAGCGCTTGGACACCCATTAGCACAGCTATTACATTTTATTTTAGTTCAACGACGGATTGTCGGACTTGTTTTAAAATTAAGAGGATCCAGTTATATACGATAGCTTTTTATTTTTTTAAGCTTAGGAGACAATATCAATCAAGGATCGATGAAGAAGAGGCAAGAAGCAAAAAGATACATGTTCCAATAAAGTTGTCGCAAAGTCAACTGTAAGAATGTGTTTCAAGTCCCACAAATTGACCGACCATACCTCGAGGTACCTTATTACTTTAATAACTGTGACATTTAGCTTATAATGTGGGTAGTTTTAAAGGAAATCATCAAAGGTACATCATCTACCTAGCCTTTTCCCAACTATGTTGGGGTCGGCTTCCAGTTGAACCGGATACAGTTGAATACCAGTATTTTACATGGAGCGACTGCCTATCTGACCTCCACAACACAGTTACTGGGTAATTTAATACTGGTCGTCGGTATTTTTTTTTTTAGAATTTCTAGCGATCCGTAACGACTGTCAAAGATCCACAAATGACAGCCGGGACGTGCTTTCCGAGGCACAGAGGGGTCTTGGTATCTAAAGATAGTCACCCATCTACGGACCAACCGCGGCAAACGTAGCTTAACCTGATCAATCGACCCGTGCGGCTGTTATTACTTAGCCACAAACCCCTCCCAGAGGTTTTTATACATATGCGTGGATATCTAACATGTTATATATCTATGGTTCAAGGAAAGAGAAAAATAAAAACAAAACTTCGAACAGGCCCCCCAAAAGAAATAAAAAGAACATTGAATCAAAATTAGATAAAAACACAAAAGCTCTAAAAGACGCGTCACACACATCCCCTAGTCACATTATACACTACATTCCGAACGATTCTCACACAAGTAAAATAGCAGTTTTTTTACCGAAGCTCGTGAGCAAACATCCGATTGTTCGAAGTTTTTGCATTTCGTCCACGTTCAGTGCACACGTAGTAGGACAGGTACAGAAGGCTGTGTTACTCGTTGACAGTGCGCCGAAATACGGCCGGGCGAATTAGCATACAGTTCCCATGTGCACCGTCAATCGGCCGCGTCCGCTATTCGGCGTCGCGCCATGCTTTCGTCTTTTATGCCATCAGTGAACTATAGCTACGCGAAATAGTGATGTGAAACAGTTTGCCAAGCTTTTTGTTGAGCTCTTTTATCGATAGTTCAGAAATAAAACGAGGCTCTACTTTAGTCAAACCGATGGAGTATCCAGTTATTATGAAGTGTAATAAATACTTATGAATGTTTAGGAGTACGTATCGAGTTATTGGGTATTATATTGTTTTCCATAATATTATTTGTCCTATTATTGTTTTCCATAATCGTCCCCACTCATAATATTTACTTGCACTATTATCATTTATACTAATAACGCTTGCCATATCAACTTATTTGTCATAACTTTTATTTGCCATAATATTAGTTTCCATAATAACATGTGTCATAATCATTAGTTTCTATAAGTAACACATTACATAATCGACACTTGACAAACATAATTTAGAAACGTTACAGACAGATGTCCTCAGTATTGTATTATATGATATGTATTATTCCGAATGTTCATTTAAATACATACATACGTACATTTGCAAAATAGGATAGGTTAGGTTAGGTTTTCTTGTTCAGAAAATAAACAGTTTGTCAAATTCGAAACAGGTAGGTTAGGTTAGGTTAGAACTGTGACCAAACAACGCGCGAAGGCGAGCGAGCGTAGCGAGCGTGCCGCGGCAGCGGCCGCCGAGTGCTAGATTTCCTCTTTTGCAAAGCAAGCATGCATGGCAGATTAGGGTAATTTTTAGGTTTTCTTGTTCAGACAATAAACAGTTTGTAAATTCGAAACGGGTAGGTAAGGTTAGGTTAGAACTGTGACCAAACAACGCGCGAAGGCGAGCGAGCGTAGCAAGCGTGCCGCGGCAGCGGCCGCCGAGTGCTAGATTTCCTCTTTTGCAAAGCAAGCATGCATGGCAGATTAGGGTAATTTTTAGGTTTTCTTGTTCAGACAATAAACAGTTTGTCAAATTCTAAACGGGTAGGTTAGGTTAGGTTAGAACTGTGACCAAACAACGCGCGAAGGCGAGCGAGCGTAGCGAGCGTGCCGCGATAGTGGCCGCCGAGTGCTAGATTTCCTCTTTTGCAAAGCAAGCATGCATGGCAGATTAGGGTAATTTTTAGGTTTTCTTGTTCAGACAATAAACAGTTTGTCAAATTCGAAACGGTTAGGTTAGGTTAGAACTGTGACCAAACAACGCGCGAAGGCGAGCGAGCCGCCGAGTGCTAGATTTCCTCTTTTGCAAAGCAAGCATGGCACATACTGAACTAGCATTGTTGTGCTAGTATGGGCAAATGAATATTAATAAATGTTATGGGAAACGACATTATTGAAAATAAAAAATATAGCTAATGAATTTATGGATTAAAATTATTATGACACTTGATCGATTATGACCAATGAAATTAGTGAAAATGATTTTATGTCATTTCACGATTATGGCAACTGAAGCGTTATTTCTAATGAAATTATGGCAAATAAAAGTATGGCATATAAAATTATGGCATTTTAAATTATGGCAAACATTAGTAAACCGAGTTATTGACTGTGTTAGTCAGTATCTCATCATTTTTATTAGAAACGTTTTATTATTGACGTAATAGATACGATCTTTAAATCAAATAGATTGTAATATTAAATTTCTCACCAGGCATATTCGTAGTGTGACGTTTAAGTCAATAAAAAACACATTTTCTTGAATATTTATTAAATGCTAATGATGAGAAAGGTTCAATTAATGCTTGCACTGTAAACATTTATATTTTATTTGCATTTTAATAGATATAAAACACACCTACACCAGAATTTGGAGTGGGAATTTTTTATTAGGAACGTAGATTCTCTCGGTTTTGTGACCTTTGTTTCCAGAACGTTATGTAGCTTTTCCGCTTGTCATATTTTTTGCAGCCCTCGTTTTGGATAAGCTTTGATCACAGCCTCATCTGTAAGCCACGATGTGGCTTATGATTCAGCACGCTTGCCTAAAAGATCCCTATTCACGTTTGCCTTGAGGGCTCTAAGCTAAAAGCGTTCCCGTTTTGCCCTATTTTCTTTTTAAAATGGCTTCTAGTTGCACCGAATTAATATTAGGTTATCAAATATGTACTTTATTATAGAGTTAAGATACGCTTTAAAGCTTCATTATTAGAATTTTATAGAAATAACTTCTTTGTATGATATTGGAGAATATTGTAATTTTTACTGAAAATATCTACTTTTCTTTTAGGCATATTTTCTTAGCCAAACATATTTCCCTTTTCTAAACTTTAATAGGAACTTTGTAGCGTTGCTACGCTAATCAGTTCACTTCCAGATACTTCTGATTCTTTCAGCGTATTTACGGGTTTTCATCAAGCCATCCAATAAAAAAATTCGAGATAGAGAGATAAACCATTTTATTAGACTGTCAGTAAACAGTTACTTTTTATTAAAAACGAAAATTCATATAAATTGGCAATAGAAAGAAAGTCACTAACGAACACAATTATAATAACAAAGGCTAAATAAACGTTGACCTAAATTCGGCTTTAAACATAAAAGAACGCAATTCCTTCTTTTGAAAGTTTCGTAAAATCACGGAAAAGCATTATGAATGTATTGTTGAGGTGCTAAAACGAAGTTTCGATATGCATTCATTGTGGTCTTAAGCCTGATTGTAGGATTGCGTGTGCCGACTTGATAACTAAGCTAAAAGCGCACTCTGTTATTAAAATATGGATATTCCGTACGGTAGCAATATTTCTTTTTAATTAATCTGAGGAAAAAATGAGCTAGAATTATTTATGGTTTATTAAAGTGATGCATCACCCTTGTAGTTCATTGCCGAGCAAGCTATTTAATCGAGTTAGTTTTTGTTGAGAATTCTTTGTCGTTATTGGAACCTGCAATGGTATAAAATTAAATATAAGGCTAATTGTACCTTACTCAATTTACAAACTTGTTGATATGTATGAGTGCTTTTGAGAAAATGTGGAAAATATGGTTTGTGGGAATATGACATATAGCGCACAAGCCTCGTTACTTTATTTAAATAACTAAATTTATTAAGTCATATTAATCATGGAGCAATACTCCATGATTAATATGACTTAATAAATTTAAAAAAACTACAATAGTTTTTTTTTCCTACAGGAGACTTCTATCAGTTGATAATGATTAATGTGCTGTGTGTACCAGTGAATATCGTTAGTACCGTAGCATGATTGCTACGTGCACTACTATGTATATCAACACCTGTGTTAACTAGCCTTATGGAATATATTTCTATAAGGAGTATTATTTTTCTCCTTCACCTTTTCGATCGCATCCAACCTATTCTTTCCCAAAATTTTCCACGTAGAGCCGGCATCGTCTGGTTGCACGTAAACACAAATGCCATTAACAGCTGACTAAGCGACGCGAACGCCTCCACCACTTTTACATAGCTATTGCCTTTATTTTTCCATTTCCGTTCTTATTAATTTTTCACTTAACTTTGCTTTTAGTCCGTATATTTCGGGTGTAAAAAGTTTAAGAGTCGTGTTCAAAATTCATGAAGTGCAGAATACAATGTTTTGTGAAAAGCTCATTTTAGAATTTAAATACATTTAACCTACAATGCAAAATTTCGTCCGCAACAAAGCAAGATTGTAAAATACAATCCGTGTTTTCACAATTAACTTAGAAACAACGAATTAGTTTAACAGAGGCTGCTTTTCAAATTATCGTAATGGAGATCTGTGTACTGTGTAGTCTGTGTAGACAAAACATGGCCGCTAATGAACGGTACACAACACAAAGTTGTAAGAAATTCGTTATTAGGTACCAGGATAGCTGAAGTAGTAGCATCTAACTGGTTATTATGGTCGTAGGCCCACAACTACTCGTAAGCCGTAAATTATTACTACTTGTGCACTGTTACCGTCCGGTCCTTGGTCAGATGTGTAATTATTGTACACAGCTTTAAGTGGGTAATATGTATGTATGGATGTTGCAAGTACAGGTACACAATATATATGGGCTACGCAAAAAGCATGTTGCGAATAGCGCAGCGATGCAAAATCTACGTATAGTATCTACAGGAAAGTGTTGGGGTTTATAGTTTATGTTATTTTTGTTACAAAATGTTACAGTTTTCCCTTAAAGCTTTTCACTGAATTTGAAGTGCACACTCTCAAGTTTCAAACTGCAACAATTTAGACGTAAGGACTTCTTTTATAATTAAGTCATATTCCAGTCGACAAGCATGTCTGGTAGACTTCAATATTCCAGCAATAATAGCTTTATTATAAACGTCTACTTATTTACAGTTACGTTTTCAATTAATTAAAATTAATTCAACAATAACAATGTTAATATCCCACAGATAAAGACATTCAATTTGTAATAAATTTCTCTCTATCTTTCCCTTCCAGTATTAAAAACAACAGTTTTAGATAACATATCAATTAACTTCATAAATAATAGTCATCAGAGTATAGTATAGAATTTTATGAGCTCTATTTTATAGTTAAGTTTTATTGGCAGATATCAATAACGATTGCATATATTAACGTCAACGACGAACGAGTGTAATAACTAGTTCTTGTAACGTGTTATAGTTATCACCTCATTCAATACTGCAGTACAAAGAGGTATGAAGTAAGCTGGACATGGCATAGTCTTTCTTATATTTAGGTATACTTTTTCCGGAGTCTGCAGTCTCTAATCAAGAAGTCACTTCCAGTCAAGCATGCACCATTGTCGACTGCATCATCACTTAGGCTTATATCTCACTAGGACACCATGGTAGCGCAACCATGGTCGCGCGGCCAGTAAAATATACACAGCTTTAGGCTGCGTTTTCACTAGAGATGAGCGAGGATGCGTAGCGAGGGATGTGTGTGAAACTAACCAATAACATCGCTTCGCTGTCATAGCTTGAGCTAAGCTAGCGCTGTTATTGGTTTAGTTTCACACACATCCCTCGCTACGCATCCTTGCCCATCTTTGGTGGAAACGCCCCTTATGGTGGGTATCTCATCAGCCGTCTGCTCCGTTTCGCAACCTACCATAATGTTTTTGGCAGTGCAACCATGTTTGTGCCGCTACTGGTGTCCTAGTGACACAGGGCCCTTACCATCTGATAAGATAGGTTCAAACGCCAATTACTTAATTCAATCAAATCTTCTCCTAGAAGTCCTAGAACATTGACTTAAGAACAAAAAGAAGAAGCTAAACTTTAGATTAAATATACCAAAGTACCAAAACATGTATTTCGTTACTTAATCGTAATTTATTAACAATCTAATTATAAAGAAGTTAAGAGTTTCTTTAGTTGTAAAAGCTTTTTATTCATTTAAAAGTAAAATAAACTTGCAGCACTGCTAATTGGAAGTCATTTGAATCACTGATCAAAATTAGTTCACTTACTTTTTGTTTAGAAATAATTAAACAATAAAACTTATCCTATTTTACACTAAATTACTGTAATATAATAAGTCAAAGCAGTAACTGAATTCCATTACTTTAAGGCCAATAGTTTCATTATTAAAAAAAAATTACACATTTACAACGAAATAAGAACGTCTTCAATTAGGTACACTAGAAGTTGGTTAACAATATAAGAAAGTTGTACAAACCCTAAAACAAAATAACTCATATACAAATAAAGTGTGAAAAGAGCAATTCCCCGAGGCCATTTCCTGTATAAATCCTGTAAGGTCTACTGAGGTGTGAATAAAGTAGTGTTACCGGATAGCACCTCATTAGTTAGCTCCAAACGAGCTTGCTGCAAAAATAAACTCGCGTTACTATTTACATAATTGAATTACATTTGAATACTGCAGTTTTCTTGTAGGCTAGATTAGTTGGTGTTGAACATGGCCTCAAATACCATCGTTAAGTAGCTATTTAAACTGGTAAGGCAGGTAAGGAGGCTATTTTTAGATGTGTGAAGTGGTTTAGATAAACGTCGGTATTGAATCTCTTTATTATGCTAAGTTTATCTGATCAAGTGCAGAATAAAGGTTTTTTTTAAATATGTTGACGGGAATAGACTTATTTTATTGACTAGAAGGCTTCCCAACCCTATCTTTCAAAAATATCGGTTCATTAAGTGAGAATTTAGCGTAATGACATTTAGGTGACCAATACACCCTGCGTTATGTGTCAATACTACAGTAATCTACTGCTGAACATAAGCTATCATCTCAAAGATACAACACTAGAAAAACATTACCCTTTTCCTCGCATTACCCCCGATACCTGAAACTGAAAATACAAAAAGATAAGCACGAATTTCTTTTCACCGAAAGCTTTCTACCTACACACACCTACACAACTTGCCTGATTGATAAAAAAATCCACCCCTCTCGACATGATGATTTTATAGCTTTTTTGATTACCGGGGTATTACGGGGTGGAACAGTGGAAATCCCATTAAAATCCGTTGCGCAAACAAAATGATTTTTGATGGTGTTTTCGTGAATATTCACAGTCTGTGAGAATGTTCATATTCGCAATCTAATCACGTACTTTATCATGACAGATAACAGCTTCTGTTACACACCACGGAAACATGAGAAGGAGGATTAATCTTTATCTAGGTATATGAATCTAGGAATTTTCATGAAATACTGGATCAAAGCAAGCTAAAGATTGCTTGAAACAGGGATTTATTTTGATCCACCCAAAAAGTACTACTTACCTTTTTTTGAACATATTATTCCCAGACTCCTACAGGCGTTTTTTTCCCATTAGAGTGATTAAATCCATCATACAATAAAATCCATTAATCCTTTGACTAGGAGCTTAGATTCAAAACTACAAATCTCTCTATGCAGCTTTTATCATGCAAACGAATAGACAAATCCAATTTCAAAACCTTTAAAGAAATTAACCAACTAAAATTCGAACGTCGGAATATCGCTCACAATACGTATGCAAAAGCCTTCTACATGAAAAAATCTAACTGAAACGGCGAACCTGTGTCATTTTGTTCTCATCTAATGCGTGGAAATACACAGTGAAATAGTCTCATCAGTTTCGATCTGCTTTTTTCAGAGATGAGGCGAAACTGAAGCTAAAACGGTTCATGCATGTTGTGCTTCTTCTTCTTTTCGTGTGGTTAGTGACTAACCTAGTGTCAGAGTTTTAAAGCCACCCATGGGCCCCTGACTTGGGTTCACATGCCGTCAAGAAATGTCTCTCAAGCATGCCGTTTTCCTCACGATGTTTTCCTTCACCGTTTTTGAAGCAAGTAATAATTATATGTCGGAGACGGTCAATAGTACGGTCGCTAAACGAAGCGCGGCACGTGAACCGAGTGGCGGGAAAATTAACACTCGGCTTACTTCGTGCTACGACGGAGCCTAGTTACTGGGGCGCCGCCGCCGGTGCGAGAGTACTTGCCTTCCAACCGTTCTGGAGAACGGAGCCTCCAGTCTAGGAACAGTTCCTAGACTGGAGGCTCCGTTCTCCTTCGTTTCGTTTAGTTGTCGTATGGTATAGTGTCTGATAGCAATGGAGTTAAGACGTCGCGGAACTGTATTCGATTCGTTGTGCTATGTACGTTGTAGTTAATGGTGTTAATTGTAATTTGTGATCATTGTGATAATTTGTAATTTTAATAAACAGCGTGTATCGTATCCAGTGTGTTGTCATTGCACGAAACCCATCTTCTGCCCACATGATATCTGAATCTAATGGAATAAATCCTAACGGATCCGACATATACAATTCGCACTTGAATCCGAAAACTCAAAGAGCCTTGGGTTCGAACTCCAGACTTGGCAGTCCGAATAGAATAGAATAAAATATAATAGTTCTTTATTTGCACAGAAAGTAGGTACAAGTTACAGATGTTAAGTTTAATAAAATGATCCTTATACTAACTACCTTAACTAAGGCATGCAAACAGTTTAAATAATAATAAAGACTGACTCAATATAAAAATTATTAACAAATTCAATCAAATCAATACAAGTTTACCATGTCAAGATGAAATTAAGAATATAAAAAAATAAAAAAATAAAATTGAAATAGGCAACACAAATTATACATAATGTCAAGTTTATAAATTCGTCAAAATCGAGTTCGAGGTCAAAGCATAAGTTAACAAAATATGATTTAGTAAAAGTCAGGAGTACAGAGAAGGTCACACACGACTAGGCAATCCACTGCTCTATCATGTTACCCTTCCCGAACACTCGTATAACCCGTCTCAGTCGACAGTCAGTGTAGAATGAAGAACACAATATTTACGTTCAATTACAACCTTTTTGTTTATCACTAACAGTGTGAATGCGAGGGTGTCTGCCCAAGTTGGTGGCGTAAAGGCGGCGATGACGACAAACTCCCTTGTTGATATTCATGTCGGGACAGTGGTCCGTGCCTCCGTCGAAGCCGCGTCTGCTAAATTACTTTATTACTGCCGTCTATAGGTAAATAGCTACAATACTAACTGCTGTTACGCGGCACTTGGGGGTTAGAACAGTGTGTTTTTGTTTTAGCTGATGTTTTAGGTCGGAATAAGTATAGATACAGTTTTAAGTCCTAAGCAAAGCTCAGTCCAGTTTGATTTTTCAACCTTTAAAGCAAACAGACATTGTAATTGGCAGGGTAGATTTAAAAAGATAAAGAAACTCCTCATTCAACTCCACTCATTATTATGTACATATATAAAACATATCGAAGAGAGGCCTTATTCAAATATCTCTTGATAAATGTCACCATTATTATTTTTATCTGCGGGAAGGGGACGCCCTCAGAGGGATGTGAACCCCACAACTGAAGGGTTCACATAAGTAAAACTTTGCTTATTAGTGAATTGAAGCATCTTGAAATAATATTCGTAAAATAATATTTCTATTACAGCCAGTTGTTTTGTTGAGCCCTTGAATAAATATGTAAGTACCTAACTACAAACCGTGAAAATCTATTTAATTGTACTCCAAGGATGCTTTGGTCATGTCTCAGACTCTTCATAATTTTATAGTTCACAATGTTGATATTAAAATATCTCCAAAACAGATGACAGTGATACAAGAGTCTTACAGACAATGATACAATAGTCTTACAACCCCATAATCACATCAACTGAGCGGAAAATATCTATAAAGACGATGTTCACTACCATTCATAAAGCGTATACATGTAAATGAGAGAACATGTCACAAGAATAAAAGACTCGAGATGGACGAATCATGTAAGCAAATGAAATCGTAAGAATGTGTAATGAAACCACAAGCCGAGTGCGATGGACACAGACCGACTTCTAAAGAAATATTATGAAGCTCCTTTTCATAGAAATGATGGACTTGAATATTTAAATATATGTTTATTAATATAACTTTATCTTCTTTAAAGCTTCGCTATTTCTTAAGGTTCTATTACTATTTTATATAAGGAGTAGTTACCAGGCATGTTAGGGCGAAATGCTTGTAGACAAATTTTACCTAAGGAGCTTAAATATGTCAGTCAAGATGTAAAGCTAGACTGAAATTATTTATTGGTGAAGGGAACTAGCGACTGTCTAAGGACTAAAAACTTGAAAGGTGGAGACTATGAAATTAGCAAAAGTAGTGTGTATTGACACAATGTCTACTATGACTACAAGGCAGATGGGGGTTTTTGTACCTACCCATAACTTGGAAGAGACCATAGATTAATTGACTGCAATAACATAATTCTCACTTAATGGTATTTAATATTTTGTTTGTGGTGATCAGCTTGTCGTCAAGAGAAATAAGTAATTCCTACTTTTCCAAGATAACTAAGCCACGAAAACTAATATTATTATGTATTTCGATGTCTCAGCAATACTAATGGCATTAATAGTTCCAATATTTGTGTTCTTACTTTAGCTCTGACAGTTATTACTGCCTTTAGTTGGCAACAACATTATTACTATATCCGCCAGCATGATTTGTAATAATGGCTTTTATTATTTACAAACAGAAACTCATATTTCATACAATAGTCAGTAGTCACCAATCAAATATAATTTCGTCAAAGTTGGTAGACAACAAACATAAACAAGTGAAGGAGCCACTAAATGAAATTGCAAATAAACGAAAACGTCAAGTTATACAAAGTTTAGTGCTTTCCTCACAGTTTTAATAAACAAACAAAGAAATAAGGAAAGTTTTGGCCGGAGGGTACTTATTGTTTTGCTTGACCTCGATAACCGAAATTAGAATAGCGCGGGGCAAAACAAATTTGTGAAAACACTGTGACGAATATTCAACATGTTTTATGGAGAGACGGATTTAAAAATGTTATTTATTTTCCCCCGATTTGAAAAGAACAACCACTATTCTTGATTGGTTTTTATAAACTGAATACACCTAAAAATGTTTACTACTTTTATCCACTAAAATGATTAATGAGCATCATACCCTGCTTCACTTTCGAAAAGCTTTCAGTTTACACGGCAAAAGCTTGCGTCCTTATAAAGAATGTAACCATTATTTTTTATCCGAATTTTTCTGTGAATTCGCAACCCGTAGGCCGTAGCGTAGCAGCGAATTGCTACGCCGCAGTAGGATTCACTGCTACGATCTGTGCTACGCTTCTGCTAATTGTAACAACGTTTTTAGTTTTATATACCTATTTATAACTGCGCCCGGCATTAAATAACTTACTTTTCCTCTTTATAACTACAAACTAAAAAAATAGCAACACAATAGTTCCGAAAAAGCGAAAACTAATGACGAGATCGCCTATCTTGTAGGCTTATTTTTCCCACCTAAACATTTCGATTAGTTGCATTCATTCATCCAGTACTTCAGCGGCCATGATTACTCGTTCGCGTGACCGCCTCTGATAGTTTCGTGGCCGCACAAAAACTACCGGTTATCTGTACGAAATGAACGATCGAAATGAACCATAGATGCATAAATAATATAATATATATGCGCACAATATTAAATAATGGTATTCGTGACCCATGCGTCTATTCTTTCAAACGCTGCGTTTGTTGTATGATGTATGGCGGGTTTATTATTAAATTAGACAATGCGGTGACAGTTATAAGATTTATATCACTGATTTATTAAACAAGCTTCTTAGATTGAGATACCGTTCGTTCTAATGTTATTTTTAGCCTGCGTGTTCACAGGAGCAGTTTTCTTTGTGAATTTTCAACCTTAGCTTTTGTTCTTTTCTTTTTCAGAATTGTATACGCTCTCTCTTTAAACTTAAAAGCATACGTTAATAGTAAATGATGCTTTAATAACTTTGCTGTCAAATAAAAAGTCTTAAGTTAGACTATTAAATGGTGTGGTTCAAATGTCTTACGCAAGATTACCATTAAAGTCTGCGTAGCGTAAACTGAACGAAATATCTCTGCACAAATTACCTAATTTTAGAAAATGGCAGTATACTTGGTTAAAATTACTGACATTATATTTTCTTAAAAGGTTTAAGTAAAGGTCGCTTTTACTTATTATCAAACAAATTGTGTTTTCTTATCGATAGTTACAATAAAATTGCGGTTTATGTATTAATTGGGATAAATATTCGTAAATGTATGTGGGTGGGTTACCCAAGTTTGTAACTCAAGACCGGTGTAGCATGAAGGATTCAAACAATGAAAACCAACGAACTTCGTAGCTAAAAGTTATACAACAAAACTTTGGAAAAAAGATGGAACTAGAACTGCAGACGCTCTTAAACCTCGCAAAGTTAATCTGCCAACGTGAAATGTACTTTTTACAAAAATAAATGCAGAATCGTAAGTAGGTATTAATCTGAAAAGCCAGCCGATCAGATAAGTTCCCGTGTCCTACCTACGAAGGCATTGTCACAGTTGGCTGAAAGTCCGGCGCGCTTGCCAAATATGTCGCAACAGATAGCGTGCCGCCGCCGCCGCCCGCCCGCCGCCCTCAGACGCGTTCTGCCAGAGATTTACTACTGAAATTCTGTCACACTCCCTTCCCAACACGACAACCCGATTGCGCGTTCTATACCAACTCAGACTTCAATACAACCGTTCGGGAAGTTCGCTGATTTATTTTCAAAATTTTAAAGAACTTAACAACAAATATTTTTCTGGTTTCTTGTTGGTTTGGCTTTGTACAATATTTTCCTATTGAAGAATTTTGATGTATTATATAGCTACGTGCAATATTTCAATCACCAAACCTGAAACCGTGACGAGCACACAGAATCGAACAATAGGAAAGTTTTAAATGGTGTAAAAACAAGAAAATATGCAAGGGACGCGATTATGAACCCACACGGGAACGACTGATATGCAAACGGAAAGTTGGTGTGTGTGGTTTTAAATTCGGGAAAGTTTTTTAATTTGTTCACTCGTTTCGGCATGGCGGTGAGGTGACGAGCGCGGCAAGCAGTCCGTCGTCGCCGCACCTCGCCGAGGTGACGGTATCATAACATTTTCCGCTTAACTCCTGGCGGCACGGTCGAGCGAGCACAAAAGACGAGCGCAAGCGCCGATTTAACTATTCCGCAGCTCGACTACGTGCTCTCGGTAAATTCACGCGTCGCCTCATTATTTCGCTTCGAGTCCGCCTCCTTCTAAATAAATGTTATTAAAATGCAAAAGTAATATTTTTAAAACGTTTCGTTGGAGTAGTGCGGCTCGGGCGCAGGGCGGCTCGGGCGCGTGCAATTAAGATTTGCACGTGTGCTTCTGTTTGTGGAATGTGTTTTACGCTTTCCAAAGGGTTTTTTTAATCTTACGACTTTCAGGAGGAATTTAATAACTTTGCCGAGTTACAGGCGTGTGTAAATGAATGCATATGAATTTACTCACATAAATGATAAATGTCGGTGAGGATTTATTACATCGTAGTTTAAAACTAAAAGTGAGGAGCTCGTGGCTAAGTAATAACAGCCGTACGGGTCGATCCATCAAGTTAAGCTACGCTTGCCGGGGTTGGTCCGTGGATGGGTGACCATCTTTACACATCGAGATCCTTCCGTACTTCGGAAAGCACGTTAAGCCGTTGGTCCCGGCTGCCGTACTTGGATCTTTGACAGTCGTTACTGTTAGTCAGAAGCCCGAAAGTCTGACAATCAGTCTTACCAAGGGGTTTCGTATTACCCAGATACTGGGTTGTGGGGGTCAGATAGGCAATCACTCCATGTAAAATACTGGTATACAGCTGCATCCGGTTAGACTGGAATTGGACTAGCCAGATTTTTTGTTTAAAACTAAAAGCTGAAAGAACCTTCGAAAACATCCAGTTTTCACAGGGTCTAAATATTTTCAAATTATTAAAAAGTTACATCCATATCTAATTGGGTAAAACTCGTAATATTTTAGAGAAAACGAACTTGAAAGTAACGTTATGACTTTACCTGTAGCTAGCATTAAATTAAAACCTCTTCCTATGCAGGCCCAACGTTAAACAGGCCAACTTTTACAGGATTCGCCACTGTTATGAAACTCCTAAAAAGAGCCTGATTGAGACCGAAACTTTCTAGAATAGTAATTAGTTTCCTTCGTCTGAAAATTCTGAGATTTTCATAACCGGATAACTTTGATAAACTTCAGTGAATTCAGTAGCTCCTGTTACACTTGCGAAGATTTGCAAGGGTTAACTTGAACCAACATAAACTGCTAGCTTAGAAATCAATACCTGACTTGCTTCTCTACCTTATCCTTCCATACATATTGTAAAACAAAGCGCGTCTCTCTGTCTGTCTGTCTAAACGCGATAAACTCAAAAACTACCAAACGAATTTTCAAACGGTTTTCACCAATGGACGGAGTGATTCATGCGGAAGGTTTTATATTTAATTAAGGTTTTGTGTAAATTGGCTGAAATATGACGATTATTGTGGAAGATGTCGGAAAAACTCATGCTGACTGGGAGCTTTACTGGCGTGCGCCGCGTAAACCGTACATAAGAATTATGTCTTAAAGAATAGTTAATCTTAAGAAGTCCAACAAAAAAATCCGCGATGGCATACGTCTATCTTCTAAGGATGTAACCATTTCATTGTTATTTCCGAAGCTAATAGGACCTGTATTATATTAATTCTTATCCAATCAAATATGTTATTGAAATTGGGCATTTAATTTAGATTAAAATAGGTATGCCTTACAACATAACATTTAAATGAACAATTAAAAAGATATCACAGATACAAAATTACGCGTAACAAAATAATTATGGTTGACGGCAACGCGGGCGCAGAGGTAGGACCTTAACCTCGGCTATTACCTAATAGCCGAGGGATAAGATACCTATCTTATCCCGATATTTTGTGACATCCACACGGGCGAAGCCACGGGTAAAAGCTAGTCTCAGATAAAAGAATTAGCTTCTATAGCTTCAATAGAGTGAAGTGCTCTAAGGTTAGATCGAAGATACGAATAAAAGTCGATAAAAGTTGCGAAGTTTTCGAATAAAGATCTTCGCTTCGGCACAGATGACCTAATTTTTCAATGCTGTAAAGTTTCTTTGGAGAAACTAAGTAGTATGACTCAATAATATCTTTGTAGATAAGTAAGCATACTTACTATGTACTTACTTACATAGATAAACTTAAGACAGAAATAAAATAAAATAGTTAAAGCAACAACTGTATAAAAAAAAATGAAAATAATCTTCATAGTGAACCTTTGCTCGGAAAATTGAATTAATAAAAACTTTTTACAAAAAAAATATAAACCGACTTCCAAAAAAAAACCACTACAAAGTGAAAAATAACTTTAATTTCGGAAGTCGGTGTCTTTGTTTTTAATTTTCGTTTTTTTGCCACCGACTTCCGAAATTAAAGTTATTTTTCACTTTGTAGTGGTTTTTTTTGGAAGTCGGTTTAAATTTTTTTTGTAAAAAGTTTTTATTTTTCACTTTTTAGTTGTGGTACCTACCCCACACAATATCCAATACCACTAACTGCAATAAATAACAGTGACAGGAAGTTACCATCATATCGTCCATATAAACTAAGTGGGAAAAATATGTATTATTAAAGCTAACTCAAAAACTATCTAAGCAAAGTTAATAAAATTTATATGGGACCACCTCGGGAGCTTGCCCTTTCAAACAAAAAAATCATTTTCAAAATCGGTCCACAATTGGCGGAGATATCGGTGAACATACATAAAAAAAAGCATACATAAAGTCGAACATAGAACCTCCTCCTTTTTGGAAGTCGGTTAAAAATAGGTAGGTTCTGGTAATAAGTATTTTCGCTCATTCCTAGTATTTTATTTCTACGCTTCATCATCATCATATCAGCCGAAAGACGTCCACTGCTGGACATAGACCTCCCCCAAGCACCGCCACTTCGACCGATTCTGTGCTTCCCGCATCCAGCGGATTCCTGCGGCCTTTACAAGGTCATCGGTCCATCTTGTGGGAGGCCTTCCAACGCTACGTCTTCCGGTACGCGGTCGCCACTCCAGAACCTTTCGGCCCCATCGGCCATCTGTTCTGCGGGCAATGTGTCCTGCCCATTGCCACTTAAGTTTGGCAATTCTTCGGGCTATGTCGGTTACCTTGGTTCTCCTGCGGATCTCTTCGTTTCTGATTCGATCACGTAGGGAAACTCCAAGCATAGCCCTCTCCATTGCTCTTTGGGTGACTTTTAGCCTTCTAATAGGGCCCATTGTGAGCGACCACGTTTCAGTGCCATAAGTCATCACTGGCAACACGCACTGGTCAAAGACTTTCGTCTTGACACACTGTGGTATGTGGGACGAAAAGATATTGCGTAGCTTCCCGAACGCTGCCCAGCCGAGTCGGATTCGACGATTTCTACGCTTGTTTTCGGAATTTCATACATCCACTGCTTCACACTAACTTGTATGCATATTTGCTTTTCAGAAAAAAAGAAATAGTGTAAACAGTAAACGGCGGAAATAGTTCAATAGTTTTATTCCCGCTATTAATATACATAGTAGGCCGGACCTGTGGGCGATCGGGTCAAAAAAGCGTCCATGTTTCGAAGCGTCCATTTGGAGCAAAAACCTAGGCGGCGCTTCCGTTCGCCGACAAAAGGAAATTCAATAAGAACGAATTTCCCGTGATTTACGACCACTATTTCCTCGTTAAGGCTCCGCCGGCCCTCGAGGTGTGTTGCTGCACGAGATTTCATAGTAAAGACAATTCAGTTAGGATTAGATGTAGAGAAATACCTTAGTGCGTTGTTTTAACCTTTCACGTGACCGGTATGTTCCTAGCTGAGGGAATTGTATTTTTACAGAAGATATTCTGAGAGGACGTGACTTTGTATCTCCTTGCTACGTTGAATTGGCGTTACTTTAACTTGGTATTTTTAAAGTGGCTAAGTAATAACAGACGCACGGGTCGTTTCATCAGAATAAGAAAGACTTGACGTTGGCCGTCAAACTCCTCCGTGCCTCGGAAAGCATGTTAAGCAGTTGGTCCCGGCTGTCATTCGTGGATCTTTGACAGTCGTTACGGGTCGTCAGAAGCCCGAAAGTCTGACAACCTGTCTGGAAGCAGATTGATTTATTAAAGAACAGTTCGTGAAAGTGATGTTTTATCTACTCGTAAGAATTGCGACGTGTATTCCAATAACAATAAGAACCCTGTATCATATAAGAATCCGTATCCGAATAAACGAGTAAATCCTGTCTATAGAAATCCTGAATAAACAAACAAAATATTTTCTCATACAATTTTCGCAGAAAAACGAAATAAATCTGTCCATAAATGTTTAGCCGATGACCCGAAATAGGTTTGAAACCGCCCAAAGCGCTTAGCTCTACCTAACTACAGGCGAACTAAACTTGTCAATAAAATGTACCGACCTCATTTTATTGCGGGGAGTCGACCCGGAAAAAAGAGTTTGGTAATCATTTTAACGTTCTATATTATAGTTATTTGTTTGATCCTTTCTGATCTGAGGATCGTTTCGTGGTGATGTAACAACCTATTGAATTATAGGGAAGTATTAGTAAAATAGTCGATTATTATGATCGCGAGTCGAAATATAAACGGGCACATATCGTGCTAGTCCTATGAAGGTCTGATGACAGGTGTAGCAATAAAGTGCCAAAGGCCAAGACTTAACGCAGGAATGTCAGTTATCAGGTAACTACATGAGGTGATGGTTAGATTAACTACTTTTGATCAACAAACAAAAACAGGAAAAGGCGAAAAATATATTCAATAATAAATGAAAATAAAGATATATCTACCAAGGTTCGGACGTTAGAACATTTCAGTCGTAATTGTCGAACAAAAACGAAAAAAATAGAACCTATTCTAATTTAGGACACACACGTCCCGACGGTATATCTCGATAGATATCCCCGTTTCACTATCGATCTGTCATTACTTTGCAGTTTACTCTTCTATGTACATAGCACAACTCAATCAAATAGCGAATTCGATTAATTTGTCTTTTAGTCGACAAAAGCCGTCGCCGAGTCAGTTCAATCGACTACCTAATCGATTGCTCGAACATCCCCATTGAAGTTTTATGCGGTCCTTTCATAAAAGGATTTATTTATACGGTATATTCGCAGCATGGAATATCCGTGTTGTTCTTGTAAATTCACAGCAGGAAACTTGACCCAATAAAATTTCCGTATAGGTTAGTAAAAGTTCCGTGGTTCCGGTTTGTTTTATAAAAGTACAGCAAGCATGGTTGGAAATGTACATGCTTAGTCGATACAGTTATGTTATTATTTGAAAGGTATCGATATTATGATTCTTGGGTTCACCCAAACAACCAAATCAACCAAAAGTGGTCTACCTACAGGCAGAAGCCTATGTCCATCGGTAGACGACTTTTGGTTGATTCGTAGAGTCTAGACCCGTCTAATGATTGGCTGATTATTTATCTTTAAAAGTGTAATAAATGCCTTTTAGAGAACTATTTCCCTCTCGGGATTGAAACCTAGTTCCTGTACTTACGTGCTTGCTATAGTAAGAAGCTCCTAGTTAATCCGCTAACAGGTAACGGAAAATGTTAAAATAAAGATCGCTAAAATAGGTGCAGTCAGAAGTACAGTTCTATCTTATCGCACTTTATATCAATGTACGATATCAAAACAAAATTCTCAACTTTGTGCCGCCAATTATTGTCCTCGCAACTCACGAACACACATTGAAATTACACAAGACCGCATCAAGATGCCATGAGACAAATTACACCGCTTCCAAAACATTGTAAAAATGTACGCAGCCGGAAACTTCAGTGGGACCAAATAATGGGGGATAAGAACGTATGTGACGTAATTTATGTGTAAAATTTTCTCGTAAAAACTTCGCTCGCCGCGTGTTCTCTGTAACATCGAATTTTTCGAGTGGCCTCTCTCTATCGTCATGAGTATCATTAAGTCACGATTTTAAAACGATCGCCCTTATTTTTTGTTTTGTTTACTAGGATACTCCATATTTTGTTCCTTAAACACGCTCCTGGGAAATCCTTTGATGGCCTGAGAGCCTGTAGGTACTCGAAAACCTTTGAGTTGTTTCGTTTGTGTGACGCGTAACAAAACACTCTTCTAAGAATTTGACGAAAATGGGAAATAAGACTTGAGGACAAGATCAGATGAGATGACAGAGACTAATAAGAACACTGGAAATAATTACATGAGATAATCTCAAGTTTCTTCTGCTTGTCGAATCGATGGTTCTTCTTTATAAGATCACGTCTTGGGTCCAGTGGCCATGTTAATCGCGGTACCAATGGCGTTCTTTATGTCCTTAAAATGCATGGGTATGAGCAAGTCGAAAATTGTATATGCTTTATAAATCATCTTAATCAAACAAAGGAAACAGCTTCAGTAAAAGAATATTAGCTAAAATGTTTCATGTTCATGTTTTAGTACCGAACTCAATGAGTAACCTACCTGCAACGAATATCCTCCGCTTCCGACCAGTGACTATGGCGACTACAGGCCTTCAGAATTTGCTTTGAGTATACTAATACCATGATACAGCGACCAATCTGCTAACGAAGTGTGTGATCATAGCAACGTCCCACAGGATAGTTCGTTATACTGCTCTGGGTATATGGAAGTCTATATTAATTGGTTACCCCCTTTGGTAAGGTATTTTACAACAGTTTCTCATGAATGCAGCTTTCCGTTTAACTACTGTAACGAACTATACTGTACATTACAAAGTGTACATAAAAGTGCGCTCATAAAGGACCGGATGTCAGAATGAACGAATATTGCAATTAGATATTTATTAAGAGTGATCAGATTTTACCTCTGTCAGATGTCACTTTTTTGGTAGAGGTCTACGTTTATGATGAACATAACCCTCCAAGTGATGGAAAAGGTAATGCATAAGAAAAACTTCCAAGAAATGCTTTTAACCAACATTTCTAATACCATATTCTTGCAGGATAATCTACAAATTCGGGGAACGTGCGGAAGACAGACGTCGTCGCGCGGCGGCGTATGCACGCGATCTCTTGGCAGCCCCTCCAACACTTAGATTTACATGGCAAATGCTGTAGCACAAACATAACTGCAGAAACACGCTAACTGCGGGACACCGACTCACACTGCCATTGTATTAAAATGCAGCTCCATTTGTTTGTAGTGAGGAAATCAGTGCTGTTACGAATGTCTTTGTGGCAATTTGGCATTTGATTTCGAGCTAGGCATTCAGCTATTCGAGTCTCGAGTTGTGAGGATTTGCAACAATGTAGAAGCTACAATGTGTTTGTTGATTATGACCTAACCTATTATTGTAGTGTGGAGCAATACGATGTGGAGGTCTAACGTACCTAATTAATAGCAAATTGTTCGCAAATATGAAAATCATGTTTCCAGATAATTTATGAAAATCATGTTTCCAGATAATTGAACAAAGAATATTCCCCGGTTCAATTATATGGAAATATGATTTTCAACGACTTTCACATAAATTAAGTGCAGCAAAAATAATGGCTTAGTCTCAAACATAACTTTAAACGACGCGTAAGTATATTTTTACACACTTTTCTGCACAGAAATCGTGCATAGCGCTTAGCGCTCGCAAATAGCGCTTAGTTACACTAGATCCGACATAAAGATAAGTACACACTAAAAGCTAAAGCAATTATCAGTGGAATAATCGTCAGTTTAACTAATTTAACGCAGTGCAAAAGTAATTGTGTCGGTTTGTGGGGGACCCTAATCTGGACTCATAAATAGTTGGAGCGGGCAGGCCCTTCGCAACCGCAAGCCGGGGCTCTAATCGCAGTACCTACCGTACTGACTTACCAACCTGCGTATAATACCGTGATTGCGAATTAGACATGCAGTTACGATACTATCTTTTAATTTGTTATAGGCTATTTGTTATTCAATTTAGATTAATAGCTCTAAAGTAACTCTTAAGGGAATGTAACTACCGATGCCGTGTGTTCTAAGTGCAGCTTAGAAAAATTGGGGAAATAGCATTAAATGAGCTAAATAAAGATGAACGTTCTTAGAATTTACTAGCATTTGCTTATTATGACTAACTGAATGAGTTAACAATAGTAAGTTTTTTTTTTTGAAGTTTAAACTTCTTTAGGCATTTTGAGCACTTTTTGGGTGAACAAAAATCATGGATCTCACGTCATCGTCACCGAATGCTTTTCATGAACTACATATATGTATACTAGTATATATGTGTACTTTTTGGGTGAACAAAAAGCGTGAAACACGCGTCATCGTACGCTTCCCATGAGCTATATGTATACTGTGTATACGATACAATTCATAAGTTACTTAGTTTTCACTTCTATTGGCAGTCCCCAAAGACTGCCCCGCACTTTTTTTAAATCGACGACATTTTCCCAAGAGTGACAATAAAAAGATTGACGAAGAACCTCTTCCGATTGAGATTTTCACAACAAAAATACCATAATAGCCTATGAATGAATTCTCTGTACCATTAAAACCTCCATCAATCATCAATGAATATTAAAAGTTTATAGCATCAGTAAAACCTCTGACTTGGGTTGACTGAAATAACAACACCGAAAATCTGGCAGTGATGAATTTTTAAAACCGATACTTCTAAAATCTACCAGAACGTATCAATCATGTGCTATAAAGCAATTCAAGCGTTGTTTCATGGCATGAATAACGGTAAAAGTTTTCCTCTACAGTAGCTACTAGAGTATATGTACATACAACTACTCAGCTTACTTCTATTGCCTCTCCGATCCTTCATAAAATTGCATTATGAAGGTTTTACTGAAATAAAAATAACTGCTACACATATCAGAATAAAGAAGGATATTGCAAAATATCCGTCTTATCCTGATACTTTTCGTTGTTTTTACAATACCCAAATTAAAGGAGACTAGAAGATGTCCTCTTTGCTGTGGAAACATACGGTAAGCAAACCCAATAAGCATCTTATTTCGCATCTGCCTATTACAGTTCCAAATTCAATCATGACAACAATACAATAAAAATAAAACATTACCGAGCTTTATTTCTAAATTGTACAGGAGTTATAGACGCAAGTTACTGTCCTAGTTCTCACAGTTTGGCTAGCAAATCTAGCCGTGTGCCGAGAAGGTGATTTATAATGAGCACAGCTTAAGTGTCAACTGTGAACACGACGGTTTCCATAGTTATTTTGGTCAGATAACTAGGATTATTTATTTAAATTGTTAGTTTCCTACTGCAAGACAAAGCAACATGGCACAAGTGTTGATAACAAGGCTTGTTGACTGCGCAGAGTCAACAAGCCGTTTGGCCATTTAATTCGAATTTGTTTGAAATGCTTTCCGTGTTGCATCAAAATACGTCATAGAGTTTATTTTTATCTACATAATCCTGTCTTACTGCAGGGTGAACACCTCCTTCTACCTTCTCCACACACTTTTGTTGTCTGCTAATGCAGTTCAGTCCTTTTGGTAGGCGTTGCTCATCTCATATTTATTTATTTATCCAGTAGGACACATACATTTTATACATGGTTGGTGCCAACATAAACTGATTAGAGTTTTACCGTGCATAAAAATCATCGACTACATAATTTAGAGAATATAAACAAATTAAGTAAGTATTTGGTAAAAAGAACAAATAAAATTACAACGAGGGATAAGCGAAATATTTATCTATTAGGTACTTACGAGTGAACATCGGTGACCAATCTGACCGTCTGTCCTTAACGGCATTAGCACACCTCCGCAGTAGTTCAATTCAATAGACTCGCGTCATGGTCCACTACTCGAATCTAAGTCTTTTGATTGAACTACTGCGGTTTCACTGCTATGGTTTCGCAGCGGAGGTGTGCTAGCGGCGTAAAACAAACGTGATGGAGGAATGTTTTTTAATTGATACAGGTTGTTCCTAAAAGTATACGTTTTTAGTTATAGTTAATTTGTATTACAGTATGCCGCAGTTAGTCTGTAACTGACCAAAATTTCAGCAATCTAAAATTCAAATTGCAGGTATATATATGATGATGTAAGCACGCAAAATGATGCAGGAAGCCGATAAACCAACCCACCTCAACTTCTAACGCTTTATTCCCTCAAATAATCTTATCACGTTAACATTACAACACAAATAAGAGCACGCAAGTGTCCCTCTGTATGGGGATAGCATGGGTTGTTAAATCACGAAGGCTTAGCTCGGAGATGTCCCTCTTTTCTTCCAACTGTCCCTCAGGACTCGAGATAAACAATGTACAGAAATCCTTTCTAAAGCCTACAGTGGTATCTGATGACTTATTTCATCTCTTTTTTTCACATTTATAAACAAACATGCGACTAAAATCTCGTTTTTTATTAAATTGCCTAAAACCTGAAAATGTATGTAGTTATGTAATGAATCTATTGACATTTCATTTTTATACAGATAGCTAGTAGCCTTATCCATAAGCTATCAAATGTTTATTTTTCAAATATCCTACATAATAATAGAATATTCGTAACGCTTTGAAAAGGAAATCAAATTATAAAGAAAATAACCCGCTGTGTTGCCACAATGCGTGTGAAATTTGGGTGAAACTTTTGACATCAAATCTCTAACGAGCCCGAAAAAAGCGAAAACGACATTTTGTGGGTAGGTAATGTGACAAATGTGAAATGGAGTCACAGACGAATCCCTCTGGAACGGGAATTCCCGATAAAAAAGCTCCATTGTCCTGCCCTTCTTATGATTGATGCAGTTTTCGCGTGTCGCCGACATCGCTCCCGCTCCCGAACGCGCGGCACGTTTGTCTGACAGCATAACACAAGTGTGTGCACTGCGCACAATCACCACACAGTTTCGGTCTCTAGCTGTATTCACGAAACTTAAATGTCACTGAGGTTTGTGAATGTTAGTCGTAAACAACTTTGTTACCTACTGTCGCTG
This sequence comes from Conistra vaccinii, assembly GCA_948150665.1. Lineage (NCBI taxonomy): Eukaryota > Metazoa > Arthropoda > Insecta > Lepidoptera > Noctuidae > Conistra > Conistra vaccinii. The sequence continues at coordinate 13,238,639 of OX411330.1, forward strand.
TTAGACACACACTAAATTACTGTATTATGTGACGTGAATTTATTGTCGCTAGCTTAGTTATGACATAATCGAGTATTGAAAACGCAAATACAAGATACATCAACAGGAATGCAAACCTAACTATTGCTATAATAACGGACAATTTCGTTTCATTTATTATAATGCCATTCAATCCGCATAGCGATGGCTGAAATGGTCCTCCAGTCGAGGGTCGGTAACAGAACGTAAGCCGCTCTCAACAATTGCTGCTTTTGAACTCATTAAGAGAGGATTAACGTTGACTTTGAGCGATCGCATCTATTTGAGAACGGCGACGATCAGATAGAACAACGCTCTAATCAATTACTATTCGTTCAGATTCCTTTAACACCGTGTAATTAATAATGGTAACACCGACTAGAAAACAAATTTACTCCCAAACGATTTCTGCGAAAATATAAAGGTACTGACAAAAGCGGAACGGATGTGTGGCTGTTTATTTTTTAAACATACCAGTTTCAACATTTCTAAGAAACAAAAGAAGTTGATAACAAACATAGCGACACCCCACCGCACGCACCGCCTGCGTCTCAGTAGCAATCGCAAGATAAACAAATAGGGAGAGAAACTGTATTCGAAGGGATACCCTGTATGCTTGCAACTTAAAAAGCGGCTACAAAGTCGTATCTTCGAAGTTAGATTCTATCTGAAGCACTGGGGAATAGGCTAGGTACGCGAGGCTCCAGCCAGTGTCAATATTGAATCAGCACGGTTCGTGTTTGTGAGAGGAATAAATTGCGGCCAGCCACCGGAAACTGTTCGCGTCTGACGAATAATTTTCTTATCTATCTTTTTTTATCTTACTTTCTTCCCCAAATAATTTGAAAGGGATCGCGGTGGCGCGTTATTTTTAATTTCTGTCATCCTTATTTAGTGTCGCGTCGTTCACAAAATGCTTCGCCATTTTTCTGCTTGAGGGTGTGAATAACATTAATTAAATATTGAAACAATTTTCAAAATTGTTGAGCAAACACCACTGTTCAGTTTTAGCATTTAGGTATGTAAAGTTCGGCACGTCCCGAAAATTAAATCTTAGTTATCAAACCTGAACGCGAACGTGACGAGATAAATTACATTGCCTTCCATAATCGAATTTCTAGACAAAACGAAATCATCCACTTTACAAAAATAAAAAAGTAGATGCACTTTATTCTTTGTGAGCTGAATGCGTTATTGCATGACAATATTATTGGGGCAGTGTAAGAGGCACTTGCGAAAGGAAATTGAAGGCAATTCAACAATCTCGAGGACGTAGTGCCTGATAATATACTTTACTGGCTCTTTGAAGTGTCCTCAGAATGC